>CM039685.1:31746305-36746305 GCA_022530915.1 Paspalum notatum
AGAAAATAAGAAGAAAAAAAAAGTGGGGTTAAATGGCTAGGAAAATTTCAGGACAACTTTGGTAGCTTGTACATGATACATAGGACTCAGAAAGTATATATGTGCATGTTTAAACCACTGTTTTGTATTAGGTAAACTCTTTTGTTAATTACACTCTAAGAGTAAGCTAGTTTAGTTAATATGATTAGTTGAGCTAGCTTTAGGTGATGGTTTATACGATTTCTTAAAAGATGGCATGCAGGATTTCCTAGGAGAGTAGGAATGCCTTCCTCGGGAGGTAGACCTTAAATAAGAAGGCTTGTTTACTTTGACATGTAGTATCCACCGTGGGTTACTTTTCTACTACACTCTATCCTGCATTGCATCCTTACACTCATTTGCATATCTGGCATGCATATAGACCACGGGATCGAGGAGCCGACGCAGGATCTACCGTTGATCGAGAAGCCAGACGACAAGTGGAACCCGAAGCAAGAAGACGACGTGTCGCTGAGTTGGCCGTCCCTGTAACAAGGGGTTGCCTGGGGCACAGCCTCACAACCCGGCAAACTAACAGTAGTTTAGTTTGTTCAAGTTGTCAACAACAAAGGTAGGCCCCTTAGGCATTTTCACCTATCTAGGGAGTCTCACCACCCTATTCTTGTTTGTGCATTACGTTTAGGGATTTTATGAAACCCCACATGCATAAATCCTTGATGCCCAAAGTAGAAAGGATAAAACGAAGTCTATGCTTAGCCCTGCTTAGACGGTAGAAGACGAGTGAAGGTATTCACTCGCGAGATGATAGGGCCTACAAATGTTTTTACAAAACCTTGGAATCGAAAGGAAATCTGTTATGACTTGATGATAAGTTGAGACCGGGCGGAGATATGGTTTGATATGATGAGATTGTGATAATGTGTTGGTGGACTCCGCCCGAGTCGATTAAGGCCCGTCCGCTGTTCGCCTGCTGATTGGCATAACATTGCTAGAGTGCTTATCCGGTATATGGGGCCGGTGAAACCTTACTTGTGCCATCCGGAGAACAGAGACACGTTCCTACCCACTGGTTGAGAGGAAGGTGGTCCGGGGGAGCTTGGTACTCATGACGGGGAGACCGGGATGCCGGCAGGCTCGTCATGGGGGCATAACCCGGAGGTCAGGCGGGAGTGAATCGAACTTAGGATGGGACAAGTGGAGGCGGGGGACCATATGTGGGAAAGCCATCGTGTGAGTAAGCATATGGGCCTCTGGCATTTTTAGTTATTCCCGGGAATTAAAAATCGATTCGAATCGCTGATGCTCACCAGGTGTGAGAATGCCAAATATCACTGACGGGCAACGTAGTAACAACTTAAATACTTTATGCTTATATTCATGTTTTATATACAACATGCTTGGATAAGTATGATCCGTCCGACTATTCATAGTGCTGCCCATCCACTGAGAGGAGGTTGATGGATTTGGGAGATGCTTCGAGGTCGAGGGAGAGATGACCCGACGTATAGGGGCATCGCTCCTGAGACGGCTACTTCCAAGAGTTCGATGGGGGCTCTATGAATCTTGGGACGGGGCATGCGTTCATGTTTTATTTTTCTGCAAGTTTTTCCCCTATGATAATGTTGATAATCATAACTAAGGGGTAGCAGTTGTCAAATCCTGCTATCTTATGATAACATGTTTTAAATAAACAATCAATGGCTAAGGACCCACTTCTAGTAAGCTTATGCGGGTTAGAAGTCAGTCCACCAAAAAGCCTTGCATAATCTCAAATGTGTCGGGCTGAAACCGCCCACGGGTAAGTCCTACGAGTTCCCCACGAACTCACCGTTTGTTGTTGATATTTTTCTTTTAGGTGCATATCAGATTATGATCAAGGATGACTACGGTGGGCTCGAGGTCATACTTGATGTTTACTTTCCGCTGCACGTTACATCTTTGTAACGATATGTATTCCGCTGCGAGGTTTATTTTGAAGTTCTTTTTCACTACCTTGTACTCCTTTTGAGCAAAAGTATTTGTAATCAATCAAATTGTGTTTGTATGAAATGGTGGGTTGTTGTAATTGTTGTGGCTCTTCTGAGAGCTTAACGTGTGTGATGTCGGCATCCCTGGGAGATGGTTTCATCGAGTGCCCTTCTGGGTAGCTCGACGGACTACCGAGTTTAGTTCGGTCTAAGTGCACTGTGGGCCAGTGGTGGCAGGTATACTTAGCCCGTATTAAATCGGCGGTTCCGCCACAGCTGGTATCAGAGCCGATCATGCACGAGCAACAATTATAACAACTTCGTTTTGATTTCAAAAGCCTATTTTCCAAATCTTTTCAGAGTATTTGCGAAAATGAGAGATATCGCGTATATGCCCATTATAAGGATGTTAGGAGATATCAGGCGACATCACTAACATTCTGACCTAGATAAAATTCATATGCATTTTGGGCGCTTTGAGAGGCAACTATTCGGCCATAGCTATCCCCAGTACTGGTGGACGCTATTGGGTTTTGCGAATAGTTGTAATCTCTGCATTCATGCTGTATAAGTAAAAGCTCTTTAAGGGTGGTGGGCATGTTTGAGGCTTTCATACCCACCACACTTACATTCGGTTTTGGGATCCACCTTTTTCTCGACAATTCCCAGTACTGGTGGAAAGTCAGGCCTTGAGGAAAAGGTGCAGCGGCCCACCAACGTTGTCCACGCAGCGGTCACGCGTGGATGCCACATTATGTGGTAATGTATGAGCATGCATTTTTCTGCAGGTACACTAACCACGTGCGAAACTAAGAACGACTAGGACTCGACTAGTTGCATTAAGGAGAGACGTGCATATATGTCACCGAATATCGCTAAGTTGTATACTTAGAAGGTGTGATGTGAGATCGGATAGGGCGAATTATGCATCATTCCATCTCATCTCATGTGCTTTACTTGTTTTTGCTTGAAAATAACTAGATTTCTTACTGCATCTATAAGTATACTCGTTGGGTAGTAGCATTTTACATATGAATCCTGTCTGCGGTTTTAAGATGCATTTCAAACTACGAATGAAATCAACAGAAACTTATTATAAGAACCTAGTAGTATAAGAAATTTCTAAACAACTTATGTATAGATTACTTGCTCTGAAAGTAGATACGAGCGAGGTACCAGTTTAGGGCGTGTCTTATGTCCATTTTAAAACAAATATTATATATAAAAAAGTTGTAGTGCGAAAAATTTCAACCAACAAATTGATCTATAACGACCCTTCGGCAAAATACTCTGGACATTAACTTACAACCATTTTAAGTCCAAGCTTACATCTAGGTAGCAAGTACGAAATTTAGAAGATGAAGTTCGGGACGTAACTTAATTGGCACATGAATACAAGTTGCCTTATGACCACATTTGGCCTTCGAAACTATCAAATTGACAGGAGCCTTATTCTTCCTGCTACAGATGTCGCAACCCTCGACACCGCTTTTCGACTTATGTCCTGGCCACCATGAATCCAGGACAGCTAAAACCATAATACCTAAAGGCAGCATGAAGAGAAAAGCGGGAGAGCCCTCCACCGATGCAGCTTCGGTTCAACACCTGCGACCTGGGATGGTTCTGTTAAAAGGATTTGTCAAGCCTGAAGATCAGATCGGGATGGTTCGTATGTGTCGACAACTGGGTAAGGGCCCAGGAGGATTTTATAGACCTAGCTACAAAAACGGTGCCAAGCTGAATTTATGGATGATGTCTCTAGGAAAGAACTGGGATCTGACTACTCGCTCGTATGGACCAACACGTCCCTTCGATGGAGCACAAGCCCCGACAATACCAGATGCTTTCAAGATGATTGCTCAAGCTGCGAACTCCACTGCAAACGAGTTTCCTCAGATTAACCCGGACGTATGCATCGTCAACTACTACACCAACTCCGGGAAGCTCGGACTTCACCAAGACAAGGACGAGTCAGAGAGTAGCCTTACCAAAGGTTTACCTTTCATATCCATCTCCATAGGAGACACCGCCGAGTTCTTGTTCGGCAACACAAGAGACAAAGACCAAGCAACCAAGATCAACCTCGAATCTGGTGACGTTCTCATACTCGGTGGAGAATCAAGATTGTTATTTCATGGCGTTTCCCATGTGAAGACCGACACTGCACCAAGTTGGTTGAAAGAAGAAACGGGCATTCGTCCTGGACGTATCAATCTTACGTTTAGGCAGTATTAGCTAGATACTAGTTGGTGTGCTAGCAGTCATCGCAAACTGTTGTAATAAGAGGAGGTTGACTCTCATAACCCTTGAGTTTCCCATGTATCCAGCTCCTTGCAGTCGGCATATGTCCCACCCTCATGACTAATGTAACTCTATTTTCAATGGAGCATTCTAAACTCTTGTAGTTCTCACGCTTTTGTTATTCAGGCATTTCAGTCCCTGTAATCCATGACACTTTTGTTGTGGTTACCTCGTTCCTGATTGAAATAAGTCTGATGAGTTATGCCTCCGAAAACATTATGCTATGGCGTGTAAAACTCCTTGTTTATGTCTTTCTATAACCTTGTGTTATTAGCATATCCTCGGAGATTGGATGGAAATACCGCTCTTGACGAGGTGTTTACCCGAGCAGTCTATGGTGCCGCGACGGAACCTAGGGTCCTGTGTGCACGGCCGTCACTCGGTTCCACTAGGGGCGCGCTGGTATCGAGACATGCGAGGCATGACACCGCTGAAATGGTGGAATATCCCCATCCAACTTCTAACACCTTGTTGACCTCTATACATCTAATTCGTGGAAATAAGTACTCAAATTCAACTGCCACCTAGTATCATTTCATTGCTTTGTTTTCACCTTGCCCTTCGTGGTCTGTGGGGGAAAGATCCACCCTAACCCCACTACCGTTCACACCTTTCTCTTGCCTTGATGAACCATGTTCTTCTCGATCCGTGAGACGAGCCAAATCTATGGCTCCACTCGTCCACATCTTTTCGTTGACTTTGTTTATCCTTGCTGGTCATGCTTCACGGGGATGAGCAATTCTATTCTCCACGATACCTTCACAACCATTGGTCCAAATCTCGGATTTCTCTGCGCTCACCCTGATCTTCGTTAACATCTTGTATGTGTGGAAATGCTTGATCTCATTCCCACTGCCTTACTACGTCATTCCATTTCTTTTTCCAACTTGCCCCTCTCTGAATGGTGGAGACCGCCAAACTCTGTTTCCACGGCTTTCTCCTACGTTCCTTCCTGAAATATATTGAACCTTATCTCCTGAAGGGGAACTTCAGCACCATCCGCCGCGCTAAGCTTTTGTTCTCAGCTAGTGCTTTTGTCATATCGTCCTTTTCAAGAAGCTGCTTCGTTCTTCTTTGAAAATCATCCTCGAATAAGCTTACTAACACTGACTATTGTTTCGTTAGTAAGCGCACATCATATGCCTATACTTCTCTTGGTCAGACTTGACAAATCTTATGGAATCGTACAAACCATCACTTTGTCTAGGTGAATATGTCCTACTTCTTCCCGTATTATCTTTCTTAAGGCAATGAGTAGTGTGTGCTATGCATCGCCACACCTTACTCTTTGAAAATAATTGGATTTGATATCTTATATGTGTACGCGGTCCCCATCAAAATGGAATGAATGTGCCTCCCAACAACACATCCATTGTTGTTTTCTATAACTCGCGAGATTTTTGCTTCATTCAAACTCCCTACTGCGTATGCTTTGCTTCTCATTGTTCAAATAAATCAGATGTTTATTACGCTCCTAAACTTGGTGTCAAAGCCAGGAAGTAACCCTCTCGTCGTGCTTGAACCGATCATGTCATTCGCTCGCTGCCACCACGTTCTCTTCGTGGTTTGTTCATTTCCCTCTCATATGAGACGTGAATTATCGAGTACCTTAAAGGAACCATCCTAGTCAACCAAATGATGCTTTGTAACTACCTTGTGTTAGGAAGGTACTAACCACTCACCCGGTCGTTAACAAAGCCAACAAAGGACAAAGGAAGAGTTAAAGTGCGTTTGCAACTATTAAAAGAGTCCCGAGCCCCAAGATGCGGGTAGTATCTTTTCACCCTACGACATAGAACCCTGCCTCTTTCAAAATCTCGGGACGAGATTTCTTTAAGGGGGGTGGGTTGTGATGCCCCTGGCATCTCAGAAGCCGTACACACAATTATACATAAGCTAATGATGAATTAAGACTAAATCATGCTTAAGAGAGTAATGAGGAATTGGTAGATAAACCACTAAGTCAAAATTTCTCAAATCTGAAATTTTAGCTCATCCCCAAAGTTGATTCTGAAATTTCTTTTTAATTCACTATACAACTTTACATTCTCCCTTTCTATGAAATGAAATTGAACTTTTTACCTTTCAAATGCACCTATTGTGGAAGTGATTGGCCTTCATTTGATACTTCAAAAGTTGAAAACAAGAAAAGCTTTACCTAGAGTAAATCTGCTGTTTTACCAAAATCCTAAACAAGATTAGGGTTGTATTTCAAAATATGTTGTGATTTAGAGGAGGATCATATTAACAAAGTTGTAGGTAATGATCTAGGAAACAACTTTGTCAATATGAGTCAGGTCATAATATGAATTCAAATTGGTATTTTCAACCAAATTTTGTCAGCCCAGAAGCACACCCCTACTCTGTCCAGTTTGGTAATTTGAGATTTTCTTACCCATAGAGCCATTTTCATGACCTGCACTAATGAAATTAAATATATTTTAGAAAGTAACCAACAAATTTGTCAAAAGGAGCAAGTGGAGTTGAGGCCTGTAACTAGGGTATTTTCCCCTCCCAAGCAGAAGACCTACCCTGTCCCTACCTATGGCTGCTGCATAAATTCAAACAAATTTCATATTTCCGTGCCGAATTTGAAATCATGCCTATTGACAAAGTTGTAGAGTTCAAAGAGTAGAACATTTCATTCAATTGGAGTTTTTCCAAATTCGGCCTCTAAATTGGTCAAAATGGCGGTTTTCAGCAGGGGAGAAAACACATTTTTATTTTTCTTCTATTTTCCTTTTCCTACTGTCACCGACCGGTGGGGCCCACCCGTCAGGGTTGCCTTCCACCTCGGTACGACGCCCGCCGCGTGGGCGGCCGGCGTACAGGGAGCGCGCCGCGCCGCGGATCGACGCCCCCACCGCGCCTCGGCCTCCTCACCCGACGCGCACCCGCGGTTTTCTCCACCCGCCCCCTCGCCCTCGCCCTCGCCCTCGCCCTCGCTCTCCCTCTGCCCTCTCCCTGCGCAGCGCCATGGCCACCATGGCCATAGCTCGGCGTGAACTCGCGTCCCCGCCGCTCCACTGCCTCCCTGCGCCCTAGACCCTCACCAACGCATCCGCCGCGACCCGGCGCACCCACCCCGCTAGGCCTTGCCGCCGTTCCTCTCCCCTCGGAGTAGATCGAGCCGCCGCGCCGGGCGCCGCGCGCCACGGTCACCATGGCCGGCCCGCGGCGAGCTCGGGCCAATCACCCCTCCGGTGATCCTCGTGCCTAGCCGACCGGCGCCCCACGCTCGCCCCGACTCCCTCCACCTAAGCCCCAAGCCCTAGGCCGCCGCCGTCGGCCCTAGCCCCTTTCCCCACGCGCGACGCCGCGCGCCGCCCCGACGCACCCGCGCCACCCACGGGCTCGTCGCGGAGAACCCCTTTCGGGCCACCACCGCGCCTCCACTCCACCACCGCCGGCTTCGCCATCCCGCCGCGCACCTCACGAGCCCACCCTCGCCGCCTCTCGGTGCCCGAGCTGCCGGAATCGGGGCCGCGCCACCGCCTCCCCACTCTACCCCGAGCGACGACATCTAGAGGGAAAGGTAGCCCGTGGTCGGGAACACCTCCGGCCGCCGCATCGGCTCCAAGACGCCGCCCCTACGCGCCGGCGCAAGCGTCGGAACGCCGAGCCGCGCGCCGTGTTCCACCCCGACGCGAGGAAGAAGAAGACCTCGCATTTTTGTGAATAACCCCCTGCAGTTTTGGTAATTTCCGTCCCGATTTCTGTACTATGCACTGAGTCTTGAGAACCTTACAGTCTAGCCCTTAGAGGTTATAGTTAATTACGTATAGGTCCCGGATCTAGGGTTAATATGTATTATTTCGGTTTTGAACTTTGAAAAATCATATAAAATCACAGAAAAATCCAAAATGGACAAACTAAGTTGCATTAGACTCCTCTTGAATAGATCTATCGAATGGGTATGATGGGGATGAGTGAAATGACCATTTTACCCTCAGTTTTGTGCATGTATGTAAAAGGAAAAATAAATAGAAAAAGTGATCTAGATGAACTTCTAAAATGGTAAAACTGAGTCAGTAGGCTTTGTAGCACATGAGAACACTATGACAAACTCTATGGCCATAGTGCTTGCTGTTATGTGGGGCTTTGCCATTATTTTTGCATAATGTGCCTTTCTATTAATTAAAAAGTGAACACCATGCAAAACCTGCTAGAATGAGTCATCTGGTATTTTTCCTATGCACTAGATAACTGATAAGAGTCACTGGTAAAATATGAGTTTGTGCATGTCAAGTTTGAGTGGTGTTTTGAAATAGACAAAGTGCCACTAGCTAGGAAAGAAAATAAGAAGAAAAAAAAAGTGGGGTTAAATGGCTAGGAAAATTTTAGGAGAACTTTGGTAGCTTGTACATGATACATAGGACTCAGAAAGTATATATGTGCATGTTTAAACCACTGTTTTGTATTAGGTAAACTCTTTTGTTAATTACACTCTAAGAGTAAGCTAGTTTAGTTAATATGATTAGTTGAGCTAGCTTTAGGTGATGGTTTATACGATTTCTTAAAAGATGGCATGCAGGATTTCCTAGGAGAGTAGGAATGCCTTCCTCGGGAGGTAGACCTTAAATAAGAAGGCTTGTTTACTTTGACATGTAGTATCCACCGTGGGTTACTTTTCTACTACACTCTATCCTGCATTGCATCCTTACACTCATTTGCATATCTGGCATGCATATAGACCACGGGATCGAGGAGCCGACGCAGGATCTACCGTTGATCGAGAAGCCAGACGACAAGTGGAACCCGAAGCAAGAAGACGACGTGTCGCTGAGTTGGCCGTCCCTGTAACAAGGGGTTGCCTGGGGCACAGCCTCACAACCCGGCAAACTAACAGTAGTTTAGTTTGTTCAAGTTGTCAACAACAAAGGTAGACCCCTTAGGCATTTTCACCTATCTAGGGAGTCTCACCACCCTATTCTTGTTTGTGCATTACGTTTAGGGATTTTATGAAACCCCACATGCATAAATCCTTGATGCCCAAAGTAGAAAGGATAAAACGAAGTCTATGCTTAGCCCTGCTTAGACGGTAGAAGACGAGTGAAGGTATTCACTCGCGAGATGATAGGGCCTACAAATGTTTTTACAAAACCTTGGAATCGAAAGGAAATCTGTTATGACTTGATGATAAGTTGAGACCGGGCGGAGATATGGTTTGATATGATGAGATTGTGATAATGTGTTGGTGGACTCCGCCCGAGTCGATTAAGGCCCGTCCGCTGTTCGCCTGCTGATTGGCATAACATTGCTAGAGTGCTTATCCGGTATATGGGGCCGGTGAAACCTTACTTGTGCCATCCGGAGAACAGAGACACGTTCCTACCCACTGGTTGAGAGGAAGGTGGTCCGGGGGAGCTTGGTACTCATGACGGGGAGACCGGGATGCCGGCAGGCTCGTCATGGGGGCACAACCCGGAGGTCAGGCGGGAGTGAATCGAACTTAGGATGGGACAAGTGGAGGCGGGGGACCATATGTGGGAAAGCCATCGTGTGAGTAAGCATATGGGCCTCTGGCATTTTTAGTTATTCCCGGGAATTAAAAATCGATTCGAATCGCTGATGCTCACCAGGTGTGAGAATGCCAAATATCACTGACGGGCAACGTAGTAACAACTTAAATACTTTATGCTTATATTCATGTTTTATATACAACATGCTTGGATAAGTATGATCCGTCCGACTATTCATAGTGCTGCCCATCCACTGAGAGGAGGTTGATGGATTTGGGAGATGCTTCGAGGTCGAGGGAGAGATGACCCGACGTATAGGGGCATCGCTCCTGAGACGGCTACTCCCAAGAGTTCGATGGGGGCTCTATGAATCTTGGGACGGGGCATGCGTTCATGTTTTATTTTTCTGCAAGTTTTTCCCCTATGATAATGTTGATAATCATAACTAAGGGGTAGCAGTTGTCAAATCCTGCTATCTTATGATAACATGTTTTAAATAAACAATCAATGGCTAAGGACCCACTTCTAGTAAGCTTATGCGGGTTAGAAGTCAGTCCACCAAAAAGCCTTGCATAATCTCAAATGTGTCGGGCTGAAACCGCCCACGGGTAAGTCCTACGAGTTCCCCACGAACTCACCGTTTGTTGTTGATATTTTTCTTTTAGGTGCATATCAGATTATGATCAAGGATGACTACGGTGGGCTCGAGGTCATACTTGATGTTTACTTTCCGCTGCACGTTACATCTTTGTAACGATATGTATTCCGCTGCGAGGTTTATTTTGAAGTTCTTTTTCACTACCTTGTACTCCTTTTGAGCAAAAGTATTTGTAATCAATCAAATTGTGTTTGTATGAAATGGTGGGTTGTTGTAATTGTTGTGGCTCTTCCGAGAGCTTAACGTGTGTGATGTCGGCATCCCTGGGAGATGGTTTCATCGAGTGCCCTTCTGGGTAGCTCGACGGACTACCGAGTTTAGTTCGGTCTAAGTGCACTGTGGGCCAGTGGTGGCAGGTGTACTTAGCCCGTATTAAATCGGCGGTTCCGCCACAGGCATAGCCTTCATCACCTACAATGTTAGCGGCCACATGTGGAAGAAGTGCTTTGATAGTGTCAAGTGTGGCTCGATGCCTAGGCATGCCTTTGACAAAGACAACAATGTGGAGGAGGCCATTGGGGTTGAGGTGTGACTTTGTAAGAGCTCCAGGCCACACTAGTGGACAAGCCCATGAAGGAAGGGATGTTTGGGGATCTAGAGAACCCTTGCACAGATGGTGGTGAAGGTCACCAGTTCACCATTGTAGGGACATTAAGCGACGACGCACATGTGTCCATCGACAACTTTCACCCAAAAATCTCCAATGGAGGAAGAAATATCTTCGTCACAAGGCCACCGATGCATGAGACCGTAATCAACGAATCTAGGCATGACGCCAGGGATATGATGTGTCGCTATAAGCAAAATGGGCCCTAATCCTCATGCTTAGTTCCTTAAAGTGGTTTTGGTGGTTGAAGCGACAACATGGACTATTTGGGACTAATGTGTGTGCAAGTATATTTGTTTAAGTTCCAGGGATACAAGTGATGTACTTGAGGAACAAACACCTCAAAGGAGAGCTCACAACTCATATTTGGACTAAGTATATCTAGGCTCCTAAGTGGTTTCGGTGCATTAAGTGACAACACGATTAAAGACTAACTTCTCCGTGAGGTGTTTGGACAGGAAACTATTGATTAAATTAGTTGTATTCCAAACTAAAATAAAGGAATCACATATATACATATAATGTTCAAGCATAAATATTCTCATGTGTTGATAACCAAGGGCTTTAATGATATATTGGTCATGTGTTGAAGCAAGAATATCCTCATTTGTTGAGAATTGAGGATTTCTATTGTATATTGATCATATATTGAGAATAATGAGCCTCTATTGGATATCTATCAATGCTGAAGGATATTTGGCTATGGATCAACTAATGAATGAATATACTAATGGATCCACATTTCACTATCATTGGTACATGTATCCACTATAACTTGAGCGCTTTTATTTATTGGTGATCTATTGTATGTCATAGTTATTGTGATATTATAAACTGGATGCATTGTCTCATGTTGGTTATCATGGTATTCTATTTTGGATGCATCTTGAAGCTTTTGGTTGTTACATTGATGAAAGTGACATGGATGCTATTTCTTTCATTTGGATCTCACTATATTGAATGAATTCTCCATAAAGTGCAAGTGGTTGATCAAGATGAAACTATATTGCATATCTCAACAAATTAAGATGAAGGTCAACTATATTGAATGATCAATGAACAAATGTGCTCCATCTACCTATGAAAGATGTTTTCCATATTGACGTCCAACTTATTCAACCCAAAGAGGATTTCTCTCAAAAGAAGCTCAGCTTGGATTTCTCTCTCTACTGAAATTGGTCAAGATGGCATTATTCTTCAACTCCAAGACTCAAGTGGATTATCTAGATTTACATTTAATCTTGAGTATAGGTACGTCGTACTATCAAGAGGGAAGCTAAGCCTGGAAAGTCACTAGTCAACATGTGCTCTAGCTAGTTCCAAGAGAGTATCGAGCCTTAACACTCTTTGTGAAGGTTTTAGGTTCGAGTGTTGGCACACCGACTTGTTCGGTATGCCTCACGGGGTTATCCGATGTGGCTAGTGTCTTTAGTTGAGTTTCTCTCTTATTCTTATCTTGTGCTATAGCCAAGTGCATCTCTAATGGGGGTGTTCACCTCCATCTTTCCTTACCTAGCGACCAAGGCTCTGTGTCGTAGTCTTCTCGCCAGCATCCCAGCACCAAACTATCCAATAGGAGCTACTGGACTAGTTTGAACTGTAACGGCTAGCCCGTCCCTACCAGACTGTTTGGTAGAGGCCATCGGATTTGCCAGTGTGGCTCTAATAGTGCCAACCTCTTGTAGCTATTGCTGCTTCCCTCCAATGTCTCTATTGTTCTAAAGGCCAAAAAACCACTCCCCAACCCTCACTTTGTGATATTGAGCTACCCTTGTGAGAATCTTGAGTTGAGAGTGAGATTTGTGAGATTGTGTGAGCTTTGTTGAGCAACCTAGCTTTGAGCACAAGATGGTAAGCATTTTCGAGTGACGCTTTTGTAGTCTTGGAGGTTTCCTCCTAGACAGCTAGGCATCTACCTAAGGGCACCTGGCTTGTGGTGCACTCAAAGTTTGTATTACTCCACTCTCCACAGCACTACTGGTGAGCAACCTTATCAGCCTTTGTGGTTGGTGAGGGGAACCGCTAGAGGTGTCAACGGGACCCGATACCCGGTTACCCATGGGGAATTTTCCTATTAGGGTTAGGGTCCGAGGATAATTTGTTCCCCATGGGTACAGATATGGAAGGAATTCTTCCCTAATTGGGCATGCGGGTATATGTATGGGCAGGCAACATCCGAACCCGATTACCCATGGGGAATGTATACCACTAAAATTTGATGTGCAACCTGTCTAAGTCTAACTTGCAGCATATCAAACAAGTTAAGGTCCAGCTGAGGCCCAACAAATAAACCCTAAAACACCTTTTCTATTTAACCTAACCCTACACAATACATTCGCACAATTCACCTAATCATCCATCCAGGCTATTTACATGTTAAATTCGGTAGTGATGTACTATTCTTGCATGTTTCCTATGAAATTTTTTATATGCTCATGTATTTTTTATTAGGGATGGGGCTCCAATGGGGACCTGATACCCAAACAGGGGTGGGTATGGGTTGAGTTTTATACCCATGATGGGTATGGGAATGCCTAAGCCTAATGGGGATGGGTCTAGCATGCTGAAACCCGGTGGAGAATTCCCCATTGACATCTCTAGGAACCGTGAGTTGAAAAAGACTCAAGCTTTAGGTGGACACCTCAACAAGGAAGTAGGGGCACTTCAGTGTGTGATCGAATCTCAGAATAAAAAATCCTGTGTCTTGTGTGATGTGCCCTTGCTGGGAGCTTGCCCCAAGCTTTGTGTTTGTGGTTAGTGTCATATTTGCATGTAATTGTGTTTCTGCTTCTACTCTTGGGCATGCTCTTTGTCTTGAGTGCAGGGACTCTGTGTAGGCAAGGTTAACATTACCTAAGTAACAGTTGTAACTTCACTGCAAAGCTTAATAAGTATTTACCTCAGACACCGGACTATTAGATAACTAACCCTGGACTATTCGGTAACTAACCCCGGACTATCCAGTTCCGGACTATCTAGTAGGCAACACCGGACTGTCTAGTGTTGGGTGGACTGACTGTTGTTTTAAGTGCTCAATTTTTTAGTGTAGCCTATTCACCCCCTTCTAGGCGACATCTAGATCCTTACAAGATGTTTGGAGAGTGATGAAGGAAGGAATGCAACTCAATGCCATTGCTCGCAACACTTTGTTCGAGTCCTTGAGCATTGATGTTTTCAGTATAGTATATAGCCTCTCGAGCGCTCATGAGATATCACAAACACTTAGGGATCTCCATGATGATGTGAGTGGCATCGAGGAGCAAAACCTTAACTTGGTTAAAGTTTCTCTAAATAAGATTCCTATGCTTCCTAATGAATTGGCTAATAACATTTGCTCACAATTAAATGTTATTGTCAACGAGTTCAATTCAATCGGTTAAACCAAGTTGAGTGATGCCGACATCTCAAGAAAGATCATCTACGTGCTTCCAAGTGATAAATATGCAAGCATTATCACCTATGTTCTTAACCAAGATATGAGCACCATGGCGCCCACCAAAGTTTTTTGGCAAGATCACTGCTTTTGAGCACTACCACAAGATTGGCCAATACACCTCTTCATCCAAGCCACTTGCTCTCACTATTCATGGTGAAAAGAATATGATGGAGAAGGGCAAGAGTAAGAAAGAAGTAATCTCAAGCTCAAGTGAAGAAGAAGAAGATAGTGATGAAGACGATCAAGCCCAATGCTCTTCCTCCGATGAAGAAGAAATTATCTTGTTCATTCAAAAGATAGAGAAGGCATTGAAGAAGCTCAACTCCAAGGGCATCCCAATAACAATTGAGGACATTGATCACAACAACTCCAAGGGTACCTTTGTGGTGTGATCGTACGGATAAACTTTGTTCCTTGTATTCTTACTTTATGTTCTTGTGAGTTCATCAAGTTTATATTTTTGATCACCTAGCTTTGGAAAGATTTGATTTGATCTCCTTGTTGTGAAGTTTTGGATCTAAGATCCTCTTAGATCTACAAGTACTTAACTCACCAATGTCTTGGAACCAATTAATATCAAATTTTCCTGAGCATATCTAGAGATCAATTCCAATCTTTATTGTGCTCATTGGTTTGACCAGTTTGCCCAGTGATCCACGAGTTCAACCGGTGAGCACTAGTTTGTGATAACTTTCCAATGCAAGTTTTTGGACAATAAATTTTTAGATCTGCCAATTCACCCACCCATTCCACTGCAATAGTGTCAAAGCATGACTATTTACTACTAAAGTCTATGAATGTGGAGGCTTGTTCACTTTTGCCTTTCGGATTCAGTAATATATCTATGGATTATGAGCCTGTTTGATTTGAGACCAGAGTTGGCTAGGCCAAATTTTGGTCATATTTGGCAAGTTTGAATCTATAAAAATATTTAGTCAATTTATTAGGCTAAATATTTTTCTAGATTCAAACATGGTCAAATATGACCAATATTTGGTCTAGCCAACATTGTCCTCTAACCAAACATGCCTATATGTCCTCTAACCAAACATGCCTATATTTTTGATAGTGTGAATGATTATGTTAGTGCATGGCACTCACATTTATGCCACATCAAGTTTTGTCTTATGAATCGACTTACCAACATGAGCTTAGTTCTAAATTTCACATTTGCCAAAAGTTGTAAGTGTCATAAAGCAACCTTAGAAACTTTCACAAATTGGTTAAGGAGATAAACTTGGCATCTATAATACTCTTAATTCTAATATATATGAGATGAATAATGTGTTGGCAAAGGGTGGATAGAAATACTTCATGTTGTTGGTTATCGATACGACTAGATTTTGCTACATTTTTTTGCTGACAACTAAGTATGAGGCACTAAACTACTTTTGAAATCTATAAGGCAAAAGTTGAAAATCAATTACAAAGAAAGATTCGTTTATATCATATGAATATTTTTCCAAAAGTTTTAGTGATTGTGCATAGTGACAATATTCATGAGAGAACACATCCTTCATCCGAATCAAATGGGGTTACAGAGAAAAACAATTGCATGCTAACCGACTCGGTGAACGTCATGTTAGACACTGCTAGTTTATCTAAGATTGGTTGGGAGAGGAATCAAACAGGGTTGCTGAGAGAGAAAACCACACACTAACTGACTTGGCGAATGTCATTTTAGACACTACTAGTTTATCTAAGGATGGTTGGGAGAGGCTGTGCTGACTTCATGCCATGTCCTAGATAGAGATACTTGTGGACATAGAGATACTTGGCGAAAGTCAATGTACCGATTATCAAAAAGTGCAAACTTAGGTTTAACATAGTGGATTGTGGATATTCTTAGTGGAGCATAGCTTATGCATATCGAACTATTATGGAGCCATATGATGCTACATTTTTCGAGAAAATATTTCTTATATATGAAAGATATGTATATATCACTTCTAGATTTTTTGATGAGATGATTTGAAAACCTATTGCACATGTTTGAGTCTTCTTAGCAACCACCTGAGAAAGTACTATAGAAGATGTTGACAAACCCTTTGGTTGTGATTTCATTGTGTATGTACCTCATGGATGCTACTCACATGTCTCCTACAAAGACATAGATGCAAATGATTGTAGAGAAGTTGTTTAGAATAAGATCGCCTCGATTCTTGCCAATGAAACATTGGTGGTAACTGAACGGGCTGTAATATGAGAGTTGAGTTTTTTAGGCTTTGATGCTGGCCCTTGTTGGGCCAATATTGGGCCCTTTTCTAGCCCATGAAGAAATATAATCCGGCCCAATATTGTAGCCAATCAACAGAAGCACTAATAACCATTCGTCTCTCTCACTATTGATTCCTTCATCAGGAAACATGATGACGTCTGGATTTAGACATGAGCATGTGTAAGACAATATTTTTGCAAGCATGGAACACAGGAGAAAACAGAAAAGAACAGCCTAATAAACAATTGGAGAGGAGGCTCCGATCAGTCCCTGTTCAGCTTGAGCACTCACGCTCACATGTGCTGCCAGCCACTGGCTTTTATATTTTATGATGATCGAAAAAGAGGCATGATTAAATTAATTGTTTCAGCCCAGTTGCCAATTTGGCGTCGCCAAACAGCAGAGGAGTGAGAAGCACAAGTACAAAAAGGCGAAAAGGGATATGAAATTTCCATGCTCCAATGATTGTGCGTTCACCAACAACTCAGGATTTCATTCTACTCCAATCAAGCGATCTAAAGAAACCATTTTTAAAAGGCCGTGTTGTTTACTAGTATGTCTTTGAGACAATGACATTGGGTATATGGGCTGCCTATAACACTGTTTGACACTATAGCGCTACTGTAAACAGATAAGAGGGTAGTTGGAATAGTGGATAGGAAAGGTTTTTTAGGCAATGGTTGGTGATGGTCTAACCACTGCAGTAGTATTTATTTAAGTCGGATGTAATTTTCCATCAACAGTGTCAGAAAAGGACATTGCTCTGCACTAACAAGCATCATTACGGCAACAATAATGTAATGGGAGCCTTCCAGCTTCAGCCACCAGAAATAAACTAGCCCAGCTAGAGAGAGAGAGGAGAGAGAGAACAAGGGAAGGGCCGAAGACGAGAGGAGGGAGAGAGGAATCAGGAATCGCTTCCCTGCCAGTGCCAGTGGAAAGCGGCAGCAGCAGGCGAGCAGCAGAGAGAAGCAAGAACTAGCAAGAAAAGGGGAGAGAGAAAGCTCAAGGACTTTTCCTTGGATTGGATCGTTCGCTTTTCTTTTGGGAAGAAGGAGAAGGTCTCTCTCTCTCTCTCCGTTCAGCAGGAGGAGATGTTCCCACCTGGCCTGATCCACCACCGCCCAGACGGCCCCGCGCCCGGTGAGGGGGCGCCGCGCTCCGGTCCCGGCGGGCCGAGCCTGGTGCTGACGGCGGACCCCAAGCCGAGACTGCGGTGGACGGCCGACCTGCACGAGCGCTTCGTCGACGCCGTGGCCCAGCTCGGCGGGCCCGAGAGTGAGCCACTCCCATCCTCCCTTTCTCTCCAATCTACGTGCTTTGGCGGTCCTTGGTATTGCGGCATTGGAGAGCAATGCGTGCCTCCATTGGTCTTGGTCTTCGCTAGGCTGGATTTGCGTAGCGCGCGCGACCTCCGAGAGCTGGGATTTGTGCGGGATTGGGATGCTAGAGCTGAAATTAAGAAAAGTTTTAATCTTTTCTTGATCGACTGTGAGCCGTGCGGTGCTGATTCCAGCTAAATGCGGCGCCGTTTGAAGAAGTGCGCCATGCATTTTCGCTACGGATATCCAGGGTAGCTGCTTTCCTGCTTCGGAGCGTTTCCCTTGAGGGACATGGTGATGGATTGCTGCTGCGTATAGGAAAGTACAAACAAGAATCTTTTTCTTAAATGTGGTCTTTTCTTAGTGGATTCATTCCATGCGCCAAATTTGTCAGTAATTGTAGACACCACTAATGAGATGTGAGGACAAGTATATGGCAGTTATCCCTCCAAATAGCAGTCGTCTATCCAACCATGTTAGCACCCGAAACTTTTGGCATGAGCTTATGTAATTAGCAAATTGCAACACTGGACTGGCAGAGCGAACTAACACAATTCTAGTTTCATTTGTTTCGAAAATACTTTTAAATGAATTAATGATCTTGCAGAAGCAACACCAAAGACTATCTTGAGGACAATGGGTGTTAAGGGTCTTACTCTTTTCCATTTGAAGAGCCATCTTCAGGTACTTCCCTTGCTCACATGTTCCTCAAAAGTCTGAAATACTATTGGTTTTAACAGTTTCTCATTATCCTTGTGATCAGAAATACAGATTAGGGAAACAATCTGGTAAAGAGGGATCAGAGCAATCTAAAGATGGTAGGTCAGGCAAATCTGTTTACTGATCTTTCTGTTAGTCAGTTAATATTCAATTCTTGCTGTGATGTCTCCAAATTTTCTATGCTATGTGATGCCCTGGATACATGTTTATTATGATCTGCTTGATCAATGGTCTTTCTGTGTTATGAACTGATATATCACTTGTGTGAGTTTATATGCTATGAACCTTTCTATGGTATGTATTTTGTTTATTATATAGTCTTACCAGTTTGATCTGGATAAATCATAGGATGCATGTCTCAAGCAAGCCCTTGGTGGCAAGTTTTTAAATTATTGGTGGCAACCTATGATAACTTTATGAGATTTGCTACAGTGCTTGTGAGGAAGCTTGGGTTCCTCCTCTATAAAATAATGTGGATCATTGATCTATAATGGACACCCTAAAACTTGAAGTTTTGTAGGCGTGCGTAGTTCAGTAATTGTTCATTTCTCAAAGCTCTTGAACCACAGATTATGCACCATAAGAAACATCTTCTCCCATGAGGCAAATCGTCAGATACAGGGGCTTGCCACCGCTAGTCAAATTTGTCCAAACAGAGCTCCACGACGCCCCTCAGTCACCTGGCACTCGCCCTCAGCAGCCCTCCACCAGTGCCCAGCAGCACTAGCCACTCAGGCGCCCTCCACACAGGGGCTCAGGCTCAGCATCCCTCAGCCAACCCAACACTGGCCCTCAGGCACCCAGTGGGACCTGCTGAGGGACTTCCAAGCTGTCCCCATCCGGACACAGAATGCACACATTAGAGATTTATGGCCATGAACAATACCCCAGCTCTGTGAGTTGAGGAAGAATTGATCCAGTTAGTGTAGTACGTACGCTGCCATCAATTGGTAGCATCCTCAGCAGTGGCTCCTGTTAATGGCTTTATTATAGATTATCTGCAGCAAGGAGAAACATCAGTCATGTTGCTCTTTAGAAATTGGTACAGGAGTTTGATCGGTTTGGTACCTGCACATTGTCGACCATTCCGATTCCAGCATCAAACTTTGGCTTGTGGGTGCTGTTCGTGACAACACTGAGAAGCAATGGCTTGAGGGGGGTCATGGGTCTCCTCGCTGGCAGTGGCTTAACTGCAACAAACCGCAGTGACCTACTGCTGCGTTCCTACAGCAAATTGGAGCAAGAGGGCCACCAAAACTTCACGTCAAGGGTTGTGGTCATGGGGACCTGCCACTGCCAGTGACAGGATTCAAGAAGATAGGGGATGGGCTCTAATAGGATGAGAAGATTAAATGTGCTAGCAGTCTAGCACTAAATTACCCTCTTGATATAATGAGATATGAGGATAAACATATTAATATACCACTTGCACTTAATTTTGGGAGTTTTCCTGGCCAAATTTTAAGTACTGCCCCACCACTTAAGTTCCTTTTCATAGTTGTCTTTCACTTTATAACCATTACATCTGGAGTTCTGGACTAATGAATGGCTATCATAATTTCCAATCACTGCTAAATTTCTCTTAACTTTGCATAGGAAAAATCAAAACTTTTTCCTGCTTCAAATAAACATCTATTCTGGAGCAACAGCCTCCAGGCTTAGGCTGTAGAGTGAGTTTAATTAGGAAAACAAACTTGACCGGTGGGGGAAGAACCGCCCCCACGGCATTGTAATTATAAGGTAGAAGAGCCCAACCGTAATCCCCCAAACACCGGCTTTCGCCGACGAGGGGGATTTTTTTTTTCAACAGCCAACAGCCTCCTGTTTAAATTCGCTCCCACAGGGAGTCGAACCAGGACCTCAACACCCCCAAGAGGTGGAAATACCATTGGGCTACAAGCCCGCTGGTGAGTTTAATTAGGAAGATTATAGAAGGGATCATAATTGTCTGGTCTAAGGCGATTTTGAGTCATAGCGGGGCCTACGGTTGACAGGGATGGCTGGGCATGATACTGATGAAATTTCTTCACCATGGGAGTTAAAAGAGAGAGATGCTCGGTGGTCCTTTCAAAGAAAAACGTCAAGAATCTCAGGGCATGGACAATTTGTTAATTGATAAGGGTATATTTGTATGGACAATAATTTGTGAACAGATTTAGTCCACTCCAATTTCAAAATGCAGCCCTAGCCAAACATGAACTGAACTTGCCTCAATTACACATGTACAAGAGCATATGCACATGTTTTAACTTTTCATACAAGAAAACAATGCTGATGCATATTGTTGTTCTTTACCAAGGCCTCGAAGATTTAGGTTCTCAGTTCTGGTGTCAATACCCGAGGGGGCATCAAATTTAAGGCATGTAGGTTTAGTGCATGGTGGCTTGTCCCCAAGTCAATGAATGTAGACTCTGGGTATCAGCGGCCTCCAGTGACAGTGTGAATGTCAGAGTGTGTGACGTATTATGCAGCTCTCGGATGTGTAGCCAGAGTAGCCGACCTCCTCTCATTAGAAGAATTGTATAGGAAGAAACATATTATTGTTAGTGGGTCAGCATTTCTCACAAAATTTTTCCCCTGATTTGTAGCAGAAAGTTGTGGGTTACTGTTGCCTTGGCCATAGATGGGGTCGGGGACTCATTTAACTTAAAATCCAGTCTATTCTGATGCTTCTGATAGGATCACCACATTACCGACATGCATAATCATGTCCAAGTTCATGGAGGCAACATTAACAGAATAAAATTTGGGAATATGTAGTGAAAACTCATGCATATCTTATGCAAAATTTGTGTAACTTATGTTCAAGTTGGTTATCCTTTTTTCTTTGTTTTTTTTTCTCGAACATTTTTGTTTGTTTATAACCAGTGAAAAGTTCTGTTGGTTCTTGTAGTAGTTTCTGACCTCTGTTTTTTGCACTTATCTTTCCTCTAATTGCAGCATCATATCTTCTAGATGCTCAAAGTGGAATGAGTGTGTCCCCTAGAGTTCCTGCCCAGGATGTGAAAGAGTATGCTTCATCAGATACTCCTTTCCAGCATATTAGTTTACTACTCTTCTTTTTTGGCAGACAGTATTTTAGAATTTTACTTTGGCTGTGCAATTTAAAAGAGTTGACTTTCGCAATTACTTACTGCAGAAGCCAAGAAGTCAAAGAAGCGCTGAGAGTACAGATGGAAGTGCAGCGAAGATTGCATGAACAAGTGGAGGTAGTTATGACTGCTTCTTCTATTATGCTCTTTAGTTTCCTGAATGCTGTAAGGCAAGAAAATGCCCACTTTAGTACTTTTCTGCAACAGTTTTGCTTTTGATGCATTCATGGATTTAAGGCATGAAGCATGGACTAGAATTTATTGGCCTATTCTTTATGTGAATGATCTCTGCTTATCCGCTTTTCCAGTATAAGTGAGCTGCATTTGGATTTTTGTTGGAAGGCAGCAGAATGAGTCAATTCTTCTGGTGGAAGTATGAATACATCATTAAATGTTCCACAATATGTATTTTCTTGCTTGAAAGACTGGATGGTTAAAGGGTGCATTAAGTTTTGCATCCCAGTGCCTTGTGGAAATGGTTGTTTAATAAAAGTAAAACTGTGGGCAAAGGGACCTTCAGGATATGTTCCCTCTCTGGAGCTTCTCTTAACCATGTGGATGCATCTGTTTATACCCATCGCAACAGTTGTGCTTGTGAAACTTGCAAAATATTTGCCATCTCAACTTGAACAAGTCCATGGAAGGCTGCTAATTTACGATTTCACATGTATTTGGGAATGCACTTTGATTCACAATACTGACTGGTTTGTCGTACTGCCAGGTCCAAAAGCGTGTGCAGATCAGAATGGAAGCACTTCAGAAGTATATTGACAGTATCTTAGAGAGTGCATGCAAGATGGTGACTGAGCAGTTTGCCTCAAGTGGCTTCAGCATCTCTGACCCTGATCTTCCAGATCTATCCCCTGGTGGGATCATTTGTGGCCCCACAGACACATTGAGCTCCTCCGTCTTCAACCAGCTCTCTGTCAGCTCCATCGACTCACACAGTCCAGGAGGCAAACCTTCTCCATCAGGCATTGAAGGCCCTCCGCTGCTACTCCATAAGTCGCCTGAGCTCAAACGGAGGTCCTCTTGAGCTGTGTCGACAAAATCTGAGGGTAGTTCTTCCTTGTCTTCAGTAGTGATGTCGAATATCATGGTGACAAGGGAAATGGTGGTCCAATCTTGTAGTAGCTGACTTGTTCTCTTGCTAGTGCCTGCCAGGTAGCAGGGTCTGCTCTGTTGTTTGATCAATCAAAACAAACCTATGTTCATATGAACTGCCTGAACTGCTAGGCCAAGTGCCTTTATTGATGTCAATCAAGTCAGTGGGATTATGGTTCTAGCCTCCTT
The DNA here is from genome assembly GCA_022530915.1 of Paspalum notatum. Classification (NCBI taxonomy): domain Eukaryota; kingdom Viridiplantae; phylum Streptophyta; class Magnoliopsida; order Poales; family Poaceae; genus Paspalum; species Paspalum notatum. The sequence goes on from CM039685.1 coordinate 31,769,361, forward strand.
GGCACCTTTGAAAGATTGATTCATTTCCTTTTCTATTGATGAATGTATGCCCAACGATTCATGTTGGGACATGTTATCCACCAGTGTTTGAAACTTCATATTCTCTGAATTGCATCAGAATCAGCGTCCATGCAGACTTCTTTCCTTCTTTCATAGAGACACTTACGGCTGTAACTCCTCCAGGCGATTTAAACAGGCTCAACTATTGGCGGTGTCAATCTTCTAGGATTCTTCCTAAGGGGCTTTTTTTAATAATAGAAACAAGTGTTCCTGGCTTCATCGTCATGGGAAGGGATTCAGACCAGACTTATTACAAACCACACGACTCAGCAACAAATTTAAACCAGAGCAACTAGATTTCAGTTCACCTCACAAGACTCAGAACAGAAACAAAACGTGCAACAGAAAACTCAAAGGCTAGACAAAAAAAATTCTAGCCGGAGCTTGCCAACCAAACGAAGTTAAGATTCGCAGAGCCACCACTTCAAGATTGTGAGCGCCCTACATCAACCATCGTACGTGGTCCTCATTTCGCTGCAATTTGGCTCAGTGACGGAGCCAAAAGGTTCCCCTGTAAGAAATTTTTAGGTTGTTTTCTGTTAAAAATTGAGTCATTCCTCTGCAGCTAAATTGCCCAAAGCACAGCTACAGCTCCTGCCAAGAGAAAGGATTTGTATTCTCTACCTCCTTGACTGGACCACTGATCTAAAAGGTGCTACGTGTTGCGAGGCGGAGAGATACTTAAAGACATAAAAACGGCACGCCACATAAACTTAGCTAGTCGGCAATCAAAGAAAAAGTGTCGTATACTTTCATTTGCGTAACAGAATCAACACCTGAGATGGCCATTCCAGTCCCTCCTGGTTAGGTTGTTCTTCATCAGAAGAACTCCTCTCTTTACATACCACATAAAAATCTTAGTTTTTAATGGTATTTTAGTTTTTCAGATTTTTGAGGCACTTTTATTCCACTGTTGATCAGGTATTTATACATAGATTTAACAGTGAATAAACCTAACTTGTTAAGTCCCCACTTAAATCTGTCCCTCCCCTCGCTCAGAACCATGCTCATAACCCGCCTTACCAACTCATTCCAGACCTGTAATCTATCTTCATACAAACCTCTTCTAAAGGAGATATTTAGAGAAATGGAGCCCATCACCTCCGCCACTGTCGCTTCCTTCTTCCTAACTATATTGAACAACGAAAGATACAGCCTTTTCAACGGCCGATTGCCGCACCAGGTATCTTTCCGGAACCGAATCGGTAAGGGGCTGCGAAAAAGATTCGATACTGGAAGCATAGAAATAATGTACTGGCTGTGTTGTTTCAGGGACAGCTGTACTGTAGGGCCGTGGCGTTTGGGCTCCAGGAGCAGCTCCTGAGGTCCATCCCAGGCATTTAGTTGGTGTGTCACAATCTCGGGGGCTTGTGTTTCTTTCTCTTCTCGATGAAATGGCATGCTCTCTCTTGCGTTGTTGGAATAAAAATTAACGCTCCCAGCAATTTGACTTGATTTTTTTTCTTGAATATAATGATGTTAAAGACGGTGTTGCAATGACAGACTCACGAGACCAAGTACTTATGCAATCTGTCGTCTCTAAGGTTATTTCCAGCTGAACGTGTATAATACAAAATAAGCATTGTAGGTCTACGGTAAGTAAAATAGAGTTTGAATATAGACGGTGGAATTGGTGGTCCTCTAAATTCAGGAAGGAACAAAATTATTTTACCGGTGATTAAATTTTGGTGGTTTACATTAGGCTTTAAAATAAACAACTGTCAGAAACCTTTGCTTACTGAATATTTCACAGCAAATAGCATTCACAGTCATGTGTGGAGCGTAGACCTGATCATACACCACACAATCTTGACGCGATTCAACCCAAGCAACGCATTGGATGGGTGCAGCTATATTTTTTGGCTCACAACAATCGATGGTGGGCTGAGCGCTGCCGTGATTTTTGATCCAAAACCTGACCTTTTGGTAGGGCGCAAGCCCAACCTGATCTCTAGGGGAATTGGTAGATCCAATACCGGGTCACACAACATATACTAACCAGATGAAATCCGCGTTGCTGCGGAATTCTCCGTGCATTGATGTAGTTTTTTAAGTGGCAATCCGTACATATGCCAAGGAAAGATATTGCATGCATGAAGTCACAGATAATCGATGAGAGATATAAATAAAGTTCTAGTGACTGGCATGTAATTTAGTGGGCTACTTAAGATGATGTGGCTTCACGCATGTTAAGAAAAATTATGTAGTGGGGTTTACCTATTCAGAGGTAGAAGATAAAACAAAAACATTAGTCTTTATTGTATAGTATTGGGTGGGGATTAAATGTATTATGGGGTTCTCAACTAGTACTGAACTCAAATTCTCTGGTAGCACAAGTATGTATTGACGAGTAGACGACCATAGTATTATTGGACATAGATGATAACTTGCGTTTGATTGACACGTGTCCCTTTTGTGGGAGATGTCACGGTCCTTGCTTTAACATCAATCCAATTTGTTATGCCCCCTAATGGCCAATGAGCCCGTTCCACTTCCAAAAAAAAAACACACATAAGGGTCCGATGGGGAAAAGGAAAACAACATTGCTCACAGCCGTGACTTGTCCAAAAGGGCGGAGAGGGAATATTCGCAGCATCGCCCTGGAGACGCCGGCAGTGGAAACATCCAAATCTAAAAGGGATCATATCCGGTGCAATCGAGGGATCGGTGCAACCACCATGCAACTCTACTAGAAAAAGTTTTAAAAAATTATGAAACAAATCATAAATGTACATTTCAGCCTACCTCATCTATTTATAAAATTTTATGATCAAATTCGTCCTCCTCTAGCAGTTAAAAAAAAACAAATTTAGGGTACATTTGAACTTTATTTCTTGTCAGAAAATTTATCTTTTTTATAATTGCCGGAGTAGGATGAATTTGATCATAAAATTTTATATATAGATGGGCTAGGCAGAATTTTTTAAAATTTTTTCTAGCAGGGTTGTACGGTGGTTGCACCATTTTTTCGGTTGTACCGGATATGTTCCCAATCTAAAAATACAATAACATAACCGTTGGGTTACTGTCGACAACGACCAGCTCCATCGTTTCCAACTAGTAGTGTGTAGTGTACATTAAGAGCCTTATCTCAAGATGAAATCGAGGCCTAAGCCTGCAGGTGAATGTGACAGTTAGGATGTTTGTAATTCTGAGAAGAAACGCACTTAGCTTAGGTGGACTTATCTGTAAGCGGTAACTCTAAGAGATCCCAAATAGGGCAATTAGTTTCGTCGTTGGATTAAAATGTGAGCCGCAATTTTTTAGGCCAAGTGCCACTGCCATGTACAAGGGGAAAAGGAATGTTCATCTCGGTTCTATAAAATTGGTGGAAGCTATGGATGCCAGCGGTGAAACTAGGATTTTAATTAAATAGTGTAACTGACCGATTCTTCCACGCACTGTCCCATGTAATATGCAGGATGGCCCGCAGGAGCAGTCAGAGATAAGGATAAGTATTAGTTAGGAATAAGTATTAGTAGATTAGATATCTTAGTAGATTAGATATCTTTCTTAAGGGTCAAGTAAACCTTCCTATACAAGGAGAGGAGATGTATCCATTTAGATCAAGCAAGAAAAATATCAATATAGGGTTAGTCCTCTTCTATCCCTGCCCTTGTGGTGTGGCTGCCGCCTATTAGCGAGGTCGCGCTGCTTGGGTTCAGGACCACCTAGATTGGTTCATAACAATGAGGAATAAGTCCACTTTTAATCTCTCATATCTTCCGTTTGCTCAACTTTAGCTCTCAACTTTTATTATGGCAAACCGGATATCTCAACTCAGAAACATCGGTTAAACTTAGCATCTAAGATGGTTTTAAGTGGTATTTTAGATGACGTGGACAATGTTTTTGCCACTTAATCATTGACGTGTGACTGGACCCACTTGTCATATACTCTATCTATCCATTCTCTTTTTCTCTCTCTTCTCCCGGCCTTCCGTCGGATCGTTGCCCCCTCTGTCGAGCCCTGCCGCCAAGCCCCTCTTCTCCATCGACGCCCTCGCCCTATTCCACTCCATTGGCGGCCCTGTCTCCATCTCCTCCTCCCTCTACCCCTAATACCGATGAGAGAATGCCAACTCCTCCATCCGGAACAGCACCTGCGGAACCACGGTGTGCCGCCAGTCATGATGGTGAGGTAATTCTTTCTATGACAAACGGATCCCACGGATAATGGTCGTAAACAGTGTCGAAATTGCTCCATCCTCGTCCCTTAAACTAAACACAAAAATGGAGCCGCTCCATTCCTCAACCAAACATGGGATAGAAGCACTCCATCCTGAAATATAGGAACGGAGTCATTCTGTCCCACGTCGCTCCCCAAACAAAGAGACCCTCGAAGTACGAAGAATTAACTATGGCAAAAACCAACTTATTTTTGGAAAGAAACAAGAAGGCATAAAAAGACAAGAATAAACCCATTTTGCATCTTATGAAGTTGGTGAAAATTAAAGACCAAATATATGCACCTAATGAACTACTATAGCGTACATTGGAGAATAGTAGCGGCGCATACAAATAAATCGGTGACAGCAACAATGTCCTCTCAGCGATGTAGCAACGAAGCCCTGCAGCAAGTGAGGCGTGATAGGGGTGGGGACAAAAGACAGTGCACCGTGCCAGGAGCTCTAAGCAAGCATTTAGAATTATTACAATTTGGTTCTAAACAACTTTGACGGCAGAGGGAGCACAACTGCAGCATATGCCTAGATATACATTATCTAAGCTAGGGACTACAACGGTTATTTAGTTTTTTTTTCTCTAACATAGAAGTAAGTATACTTGGTAATTTGAATAGTACTGCAGTGTTTGAAATGCAGTATGTGATTCACCCATGGGTTTCTCTGGAAATAAAAGTGAGAGCGAATCAGTTCAAACGGCATATCGTATTGTAAATTGAAATGTCTATAATCCTCTATCAACTTAAGTTTTTGATGTTAACGTAATCCGTTCCAGAATGCAATGTAAACTCCATTAACCTCATTCAAATTTATAAGAAAAAACATATTAACAGATATGACCCCTAAAATATTATTAAATAAATACACGATCCATACACATGTTATGGTGAATGCAACTAAATCGATCTGATGTGTAGTAGTTTTTTCTTAAACATAGTGTGAAAATGACTTAAGGTAGTATCAAAGAATATCACCGACTACTGACGCCAACTAACTTTTTGAAAGAATCTCCACGGACAGAAGGAACGGATGCAAAGCCAAGGCGCAGAAAGGGCTAGCCGTAGCTTTGTAGCAGGAGTTTTGGACTGTTATTATACATTGGGACCAATTAATATTTGCCACCTGGACAGCGCACACACAGCGTAGCTTTTCCTAGTCGACCGTGGAATGCAGGCAGAGCGGGCCCACGGCATTTGCCCAGAGCTGTACTTGTCGTCTGGCACACATAGCAATGCCCTAATCCCCATCACATGATTAATCACGTCTAGGTTATTTCGCGGCTGACACACGTCCAGGTTCATGGACGGCTCCTGATTTGGCCTTGTAGGCGTGACGGGTGAGCAGCTGTAGCGTGCCAGTGATTGTTTACATTATCGCTCAATTGCAGTATAACATTGTTGTCTTAGTGGTTGTTTAACATATTTATTTATTTAACACTGGGTAGTAGTTCATATTTGAGCTACCCGACATCAATCGTATGGAAACCGGTAGTAAAGGGTTCTCAGATTTTGCACAGACATTTTATCGGGCTTAAAAAGAATCGGATCACGTTCCGTTTCATTTTTAAATTAAAAATCATTGAGGATATATTAGGATTATGAAAAAACATTTGGATCATGATTCCTACCACCCCTAAATACAAGAATACAGAGAATTTATGATTTTGCATTTCTATTAACAGTGATTTTCTTCTTCACAATCGTCATAGAAGACGAGTGCTGGTGGTCCTACCTAATTCAAGTTTGTGTTTGGAAATGGACGGAGACGTTGATTGTATGCCCCTTCTTCGTTTTGACAATGTGCTACCGTTATATGAAACACATCGTAAAATGCAGAGATAAGTTTAAACATCTTCTAGAAAACAAATTTAGAGCCCCAGGTAAAACCACCAACATAAAAAGACATGGCCACAGCTGCCATGTGCTGTCCTCGTCCTATGTTTGAGCTTTAATGTTTCCTCACACTTCGTTTTTGTGTGTAGGGTTCCAAACTTGCAATCCTCTAATAATGCCCCTTATGGTTAATATAATGTTGTTGTGTTAGCTTTAAAAAGGTTATCCTTCTCAATAAATTCACACTACTGTGTACTCCATCCATTTTTTTAATGACGCCCGCTAGATCAATTTTGGTTCCAAGTGAAAAATAAAAACCCTGAGGCAGTTGAAAACATTTTTGGAATTGGCAGGCCTATTTGACGTGCGAGGATTCTTGTCTATTGCTCAGAAATAGTGTTTTTGTTGGAATTCCAAAAAAAAATAAAATCTGAAGCCTAAATTTCGTCAAGATGACGCTAATAATCTTTTTGACCCAAAGTCGGGTAGGCTTTAGATGTTACTGCCATGTACGACTTTTTTTTTTTTTGTCTAGAAACAAACAGTGTCATGCCACTGGCCCGTCTTTCTTCCCTTCTATAAACCGATGGATGGATGGATGGATTCGCGAACAAACTGATTCCCCGTCTCCACTGCCCTCCTCGCCTTTCCTCCTCTTCCACCGGACCCCCAAATCCGTCCTCGATTTCCTCCCCCTCGTAGCCTCTCGCGCCTCGTCATCTACCGCCGGCGACGGGGCCCCACGCCTTCGTCGAGGCGTCGCCGTTCCCTGCCCTCTGCTGCTGGTGCTGGGCTGGCGCGGCGCCGGCGCGGAGGGGAGGGGAGGGGAGAGCTGGGGAGATCCAATCGTCTGCGCGTGGATTGCTTCCTTCTTTCGCCGGTAAGCGGACTCCTGCCTCGCTTCGCTTCGATTCCGCGGATTCCGTTGGTTCTCGTGCCACGTCGCTGGCTTTACTTTCCCCATCAAATCCGATTCTTTTTCTTTCCCAGTCTCCATTCCGTTACCTCCCGTCGTCCCGGTGATGTGTGATTCACTGGTAATCTTAGTTTGTCCAAACATCCCAACATGGTTCTCCTTGTTAAGCACGCGCAAGAGCAATTAACTGGTCGACCTCTGGTGACGCCGCATCAACCCGAAAATTGAGGTTCCAGTTTGATTTCCAAAAAAAAAAAAAAACGTTTTTTAATAAAATCGATTGGGCCTTCGACTAAGGAAGTGGATTCGCACCCTTATTTAGGAGTACTATAGTAGAGTGGGCGCCCTCCTTTTTCCACTTATTAGCTTATTACCTGCCTATATAACTAGAAATGGAGAAGAAGAGCCAGTCATAACTACTAACTAGTGTTTAATTAACTACTGTTACACAGCTACTGTATCTGGGCACTTATCTTCTCCTTTTAGAGTGGCAGTAATCTCTCTTTTTAATATGTATCTGTCTCAAAAGCTTGCTATGAAAACAGCCGTCTTACTTTTGCTCTGGCTGAATATACTTGTACTTATAAGTTAACGAATTGTTTGTGAGTTTCTCTAAGCAAAAGTGCCCCTCTTCTGAAAGAGTTAGTTACACAAGCAGTCTATGAACTTGTCACAATTGTGCGACATATGTCCAAATTCTGAAAATGCTGTTCTGGGTCCTTAAACTTGTGAAATGTCTCAACCATGTCCAAAGCCCACAAAATACCCCCTATAGTTGCTAACTTTCCAATATGAAATCGCCACACATAATGCCACATCAGCAACTATAGGGTACACTTTGGACCTGGACGGCACATTTTATTAGTAAGGACCAAGAAATGCATTTTCAGACATGAACCTGAGTAGCACACCATGTCAATTTCATATTCTCATGGACTTCTGGTGCATTCAACTCTATTTTATCCAACATTTGACTCTTGTTGTGACTTTTTTTCCTACAGAGGGTATGAGCAATGTATTCGCCAAAGCCAGAAGCTAATTTTGGCCCAACTCACACCCACTCTGTTGCAAACCAACAGCAAATGGAATTAGCTGGAAACAACATGGGTGCTGGTAATGGAGCAAACAACAATGCAAACTTGGCTGCAAGGCAACGCTTACGGTGGACTAATGATCTGCATGAAAGATTTGTTGAGGCCGTTACTCAGCTTGGTGGTCCTGATAGTATGTGTTCATTCAACTTTTCTGCCTCCATTTCCTCTTTGTTTCATTTTACTAAATACTAATAAGCATGATTTCTTTTATAATCACTTCAGGAACCTAATAACTTCTGATTTGTTTAAAATCATACCTGCTTTGTGTATATCATGAACTTTGGTGGTATCAGATGAGCTTTTGTAATTCTGTTCATACACTATGAAGATATAAATCTTCTCTTGGAAAATGACAATAGCATGTAATTATTATTAGCTTGTAACTAATAAACTTTCCAAAACAAATTATGATACACATGATTATTCAGAACTTTAAGGCCCCCTTTGGATTGCGGGATTTTTTTCCGAATCCTGCGTTTTTCCTGTGAAATTGAACTGATTCCTGTGAAATTCCTGGGAGATTCATGTGAAAATCCTGCGTTCCAAATGGGCCCTAATACAAATAAAAGGTCCATTAACTTTTGATTTACCAAGGAGATTAAATGGGTTGTGAAATCTACCTTGATCAAATATAAGTCCATTAGGATATCGACACAGGCTTCAATATAATAATGGCTAGCAATATCTATATTCTACAAAAAAAAATTTCTTAAATGGAAAGTGTATGTAATATGAAAGTTTTTTTTTATGTTGAATCTAGTAATCCAATGTTGTGTTATAAATCTATGTGAAATTAGGTGGTTCTTTATTTTTTTCGTGGCTCGTATGTGTTAAAGTTTGTATTCGGGGATTTCCTTTGTGCTGTACCCGTTACTTTCTTCTATAATAAGATGATACACACTTCTCCTATTGTGTTCGGAAAAAAATGTCATGTAAAAAAGTTTTGACTTAGTACAGACCTAGATGTTCCATGATTGGAGGAAGTACCATTCATTAGGATTTAGAGAGCTTGTTTTAATGTTAGTAACTAGAACTCATATTTGAGCCCTCTTCTTGGAGTTGTCATTATAAGGGCTATTGTACTTAGTGAAGTTAGTTGATTTGCTCTTCAAGAAGCTGAGTTTGTTGGAGGTAATCCTGCATGTGCATGTAGCTGTCTAGGTGTGGAGTCTTTAAGTAGTAGAAGGTTTTCAGCTAGTAGTTAAGAGAATTAATGTGCAGATCAAGGGGGTATTCACTGCACTAATGAGAGGGTATCATGGGCTGCTTTAGTGGCCTGCGGCAGCTATACATAGGACGGTGATTAGACTAGCAGGAAGCAATTCCAGCAGAAAATAACACCTCTTGTGGTGTATGTGTGTGTACGTGCCCTTGGGTGAGTAACCTGGGTTCCCTGTGAGGCCTTTGGGGCTGCAGAATTTACCTTAGTTTGACAGGAGTTTTGATGCCAAATAAAGGTATCAGATTTTGTCGTATTTACCCGTTGGCCTATGGTCCTCTCAAGTTCTACTTATTGGCTGCTTCTACTTCTGCTAACACTTGAATTCCTCAAATGAAACAGGAGCAACTCCTAAAGGAGTTCTGAGAATTATGGGTGTACAAGGATTAACAATATACCATGTGAAAAGTCACTTGCAGGTATATTTGTTGAGTGTGACACTTGCCCTTTATATTGTTCGAATATTCACTATAATTATTTAAACCTTTGAATTCCAACTTTTTTGTTTCAGAAATACAGGTTAGCAAAGTACATTCCTGACTCTTCAACTGACGGTAGGTGAACATACTCATCACCACATATTTGGTACTGTAGTATTGCTTTAGTTCTTCCTGATCTGTATCTCATGCAGGCAACAAGGCTGATAACAAGGACCCAGGGGATTTGCTTGCTGGACTTGAGGGATCCTCGTATGAACACACGACTTGGTTCTTTATAATTTCACTGACAAAATATATGATTCAAGTCTACTTATTTTCCCTTACGAGCCAATTGTTGGTGTGTGTTTTTTGGCATAGTGGCATGGGAGAAGATGGAATTATGCAAATTTATGCCAGATTATTACAATTTTCTATGAGAAAATATATATAATCAATTCGCTTGACTTTAACTCTCATTATGTGTCTGGCGCTAGAATAATAACATTTAGAACTTTAGTTATTTTGAAACATCAAGCAATAGCAGGCCATGATTAGATCAAAATTGAAATCACCCCTATTTTATACTGATTTCTGCAAAATAAAATTGCAGCTAGATATTACTTCTGCTCATCAGTTTTTGACCTTTAATATCGTAAGGTACATAAATATTAGAAAAGAAAAAAGAGAGGGGTCACAATAACTTACAATAGATGATATTTATTTCTTCTAGTGGAAACAGATTTTTGATACCTTTTAATTATGAGAGAATTACCTTTTTGGCCTAAAAAATTTTGGTGTTTCCTTCTTTGGCCCAGAAAATTTTTTTGTTCCCTACTCGACCCAAAAATTTTGTTTCGTTCCTTTCTTGGCACTTCCGTCCATTTGAAAATGTTTGAAAATACATTAAAAATCGAATAAAAATGCTAAAAATTCAATTTGTTAGAGTTGTATTCCTTGCTAGTAGATTTACGTAATGGTAAAGATGGGATTCCATGAAAAGATTTTTGTGCCCTCGGTTTATTGCGTGTTATCTAAAACAAAACAAATGCCAAAAATAGGCTAAATGAACTCCAAAAATCATGAAACTTGGACAATAGCTTTCATATGATAATTTGGCCCCGTGGTGATTTTTGCAGCCCTAGAATTTACAGTTAAATAACATATATACTCTTGTTTTTATTTTTAGTTATAAAATTGAATTGAAAAATACTTGCTAAGTGCTCCAAATACTACAAAAACATTTGTATGTTCCCTTTGTTGTATATGTAGCTTACTGTAAAACTTTGAACCTCAGCATATATAACTTAATGGGTGTTTTGAAAATGATAATGATGTTGAGATAAAGTTAGATAATAGAGAAATGTTTATATTGTTATGAATAGCACTTGTATTCATTATGAGGCACTAAGGCCGATATATATACACCAGTACATGAAGGGAAATATACACATAACACCCTACAATACAGAGGAAATACAAGTATAATACAATTATATCTAACACCCCCCCCTCAAACTCATGGTGGATCAAACACACTGAGTTTGGAGAGATAAAACCGATGCTGATCTCTGGTCTGTGCCTTCGTCAAGAAATCAGCCAACTGTAACTCCGAAGGCACGTAGCGAAGAGTAACAACACCGTCCTAAACCTATGCACGCGTGTAATATGCATCAACACCAATATGCTTAGTAAGCTCATGCTTCACCGGATCACGAGCAATACTAATAGCACCAGTACTATCAGTCAAAAGAGGAGTCGGTATAGATACAAAAACACCAAAATCTGCAAGCAACCACCGTAACCAAGTCACCTCTGCCGTCGCAAGAGCCATAGCACGCAACTCAGCCTCTGCACTCGAACGAGAAGCTGCTGTCTGCTTCTTAGTCTTCCAAGCAATAAGGGAACCACCAAGAAAAACACAATAAGCAGAAAGAGATCGACGATCAGAGGAATCACTAGCCCAAGTAGCATCACAGTAAGCCTGAAGCTGTAAAGAGCTAGAGCGTGAAAAGAACAAACGACGTGACATAGTCCCACGAGGATAACGTAAGACACGAAGAAGGTGACTATAGTGGAGCTGAGTGGGAGCAGAAACAAACTGACTCAGAATATGCACAGAATAAGAAATGTCAGGACGAGTAACACCAAGATAAACATGACTATCTACGATGTGACGATAACGAGTAGGATCATCAAGAGGCTCACCATCAGTGGCAGAAAGCTGAAGATTGAGCTCCATGGGAGTCACCTCAGTCCTGTGATCAGTCATAGAAAGCACGTTCAAGAAGACCCTAAATATATTTTTCTTGAGAGATAAAATCCATCATGTGTAGTGGAAACCTCAATCCCAAGAAAATAACGAAGAGGGCCAAGATCAGACATAAAAAACTGCTCACTCAGACGTGCCTTGACAAAGGCAATGAACTGAGGATCATCTCCAGTGATGATCATGTCATCAACATAGAGAAGAAGAAGAGTACGACCACGAGATGATGTCTGTACAAACAGAGCAGGATCATGAGCACTGGCAAAAAAACCAGCAGCTGTGACCACATACGCAAAGCGCTGAAACCAAGCGCGAGGAGCCTACTTAAGACCATAAAGAGAGCGACGAAGACGACAAACCATACCCTCAGGAACAGAATACCCAGGCGGTGGCTGCATATAAACCTCCTCACGCAACTCACCATTAAGAAAGGCATTCTTTACATCAAGCTGAGAGATGGACCACTCACGAACCGAGGCCACAGCAAGAAGAGCGCGAACAGTGGTCATATGAGCAAATGTCTCATCATAATCACGACCATGTTCCTGCTGGAAACCACGGGCAACAAGACGAGCCTTATAGCGCTCAAGAGATCCATCAGAACGAGTCTTAACCTTATAGACCCACTTACATGTTATAGGACGAACATGAGAGGGAGTCGGAACTAGATCCCACGTGCCTGTACGCTCAAGTGCAGCTATCTCCTCAGCCATCGCAAGTTGCCATTCTGGATAAAGAATAGCATCACGATAGGAAAGTGGCTCAGAAAGGACAGTACCAGCAAAACCTTGCCAAGTAACACGTCCCAAACCATACCGATCAACAGGCTGATGAGATCGGTGACCACGACCAAGGAGCTGCTCAGGAGAAGAAGCAGCAGGCGATGGCTCACCAAAAGAAGACTCAGAAGAGCCAGAAGATGGCGCAGTAGGAGTCGAAGCACTACGGCGTGTGTAAACCTGGGTCACAGGAGGCTTTGCAGTATAGTCAGGAATCAAAGAAGAAGACTCCGAAGAAGACTCTACAAGTGGCACTACAGAAGGAGGCACAACTCCCGAAGAAGGTACAGTAGGCGAGGGTACCAGGCGAGAAGATATATGTGCAATAGCAGTATCAGGAATTATCAGAAAAGAGAGAGGATCAACTAAAGATGCTAAAGAAGCATCCGAGGAAGGACGAGGATAGAAAGGACGAGACTCATCAAAGACAACATCTCGAGAAATGCTCATACATCGACCAACTGGATCCCAACAACGATATCCCTTATGCTTAGCACTATATCCTAGAAAGACACTCAACTGACTGTGCGGTCAACTTCGTGCGTTCACGAGGTGCAAGAAGCACATAGCAAACACAACCAAAAAATCGAAGATCAGAATAATCAGGCGTCTTACCACAAAGACGCTCAAGCGGAATGCCCCCACGAAGAGCAAAAGAAGGCTGAATATTAATCAAATATGTGGCGGTAGAAACAGCCTCAGCCCAAAAATGAGGGGGAACGGAAGAAGCAAGCATAAGAGCACGAGCCGTCTCAAGGAGATGACGATGCTTGCGTTCAGCAACTCCATTTTGAGCATGAGCGCCAGGACAAGAAAACTGAGCAAGAGTACCTTGCGCAGAAAGAACCTGACGAAGAGCATCAGAAAGATATTCACCTGCAGAATCAGCACGAAAAACACAAATAGAAGTGTCGAAATGAGTGCGAACCATAGCAGAGAAATTCTTATAGATGGATAAAACCTCACTACGATTTTTCATAAAATAAATCCATGTGTGGCGAGAAAAATCATCTATAAAAATTATATAATATCTGTGACCCCCTTTTGAAACAAAAAGGAGCAGGACCCCATACATCTGAGTGGACAAGATCAAAAGGACGCTCAGACACTCACTCACTAGAATGGTAGGGAAGCTGAATCTGCTTTCCCAGACGACAACCCTGACACTGAGTTAATGACTCACGGCCTGAAACCGAACCTAAGAGACCACGACGAATCAAAGTAGACAAACGGGAGCCACACAGATGACCCAACCGATGATGCCACTGATCAAAAGACGAAGTGGACGAGGCAGCCAAAGCGGAGCCGTCAGAACTGGCAGACACAGCGGAAGGAAGACGAAGCCAGTCCAGCTCCCAAAGCTGCTGAGAGTCACGACGACGAGGGCCAGTACCAACCAGGTGACCCGTGTGATGATCCTGAACATAGCAAAAGTCGGAATCAAGGATAACACGACAACCATGATCAGTAAGCTGACCAGCGGACATAAGCTGCATGGTTAGATTAGGAACATAGGAGACATTAGGAACATGAAAAGAAGTAGATAAGAGAGTGCCCTCCCCAGCCATGGAAGAGAGGACCCATCAGCAGTATGAATAGTGAGAGAACGAGATGGAGAATGAATAGAAGAAAGAAAAGTGCGATCAGGAGTCATATGAAAGGAGGCACCGGAATCGAGAATCCATGTATTAGTACCTGGTGGTCCCTGAGTGGAAGACTGAGAAGCAGCAGCCGAACCTGATGAGCCAGCCGGCAGAGTCGCAACACTAACAGTCCCGCCGGCAGAGTCGCAACACTAACAGTCCCAGACGGTGAAGAGGCAGCAAGGCGACGAAGAAGCATTAGCATCTCTTGAGTAATTGGATCTGTAGAACTCCTCTGAGATGCTCCAGCACTAGCATTACCAGAAGACTGTGAAACCGGTGGAGGCTGTGAAGCCGGACGAGTCTGAGAGCGAAACTGCGCCGCCTTCTTCCTGTAACAGAAGGCCTCGACATGACTGTCCTTCCCACAATAATCACAATGAAGACCACCACCCCCTCCACGTCCAGAAGGAGAGGGCACAGGCGCTGGTGAGGGCGAAGACAGTGAAGGAACAGCCGGCTGTGAGGGCGCATAACGAGCAGCCAATGCAGACACAGATGGTAACAATCCAGCAGAACGAAGCCGAATCTCTTCATTATGAACAGCAGCAAGAGCATCAATCAAAGAGAGAAATGGATGACGAGCAAGAAGCTGCGCACGAAGAGGCTCATACTCATCTCGAAGACGGGTCAAAAGAACATATGTACGCTGAAGCTCAATATTAGACTGTTGTCCCTGACAAAACTCACAAGTACTCGGTGATAAAGGATGACGCAGGGAATCAATCTGACGCCAAATAGCAGACAACTGAGTGTAAAGCTCATCAACAGTAAGGTCACCATGACATAACAACTGCTCCTGACGAATGGCGGCAAAATAAGCAGACTGACCAGTCGGCTCATAGCGATTATGACGAAAAGACCACATCTAATGAGATCGATCAAAGTCAACAATCTCTACAGCAAACTGATCCTCCATATTAGCAGCAAGAATAGAATCAGCACGAGCATCCTCATCCAACCACAGCCGGTAAGCACTGAACTGAGCCTCGTATGACTTCTCAAGAGCGGCAAAATCATCCAGAAGCTTCGTCTTATCCTCATCAGTAGCCTGATCCGGAATCGTAGGAGGCACAGGAACTGTAGGAGCAGGCGGGCATGAAAGTTCGCCAGTAAGAAATTTCCAGAGACGTAGACCCCGCATATGCCAGCGCATCGGAGGAACCCAGACACGGTAGTTGGTCCCATCAAAGAGCAGCGGACATCGGAAGACGGGAACACCACCGTTAGAAGGAGTTGAAGGCGCCATCAGAAACGAGCAACAACAGATTTTTTTTTTTTGGAATTGGCCACCACTCGGTCAAAACAGAGACCGAGCGGACACCGAACGGAGGAACACGCCCGCGCGGAGACCGACCGGTCAGAGAGCCGGAGACGCGCGCGCACGGAGGACCGAGAAGGCAAGCGCGACGCGAGAGAAGCGCCGCGTCCACGCGAGAGGAGCGGCGCGTCGGAGGGGCGTCGCGCGACGGCGGTCGACGGGACGGGCCGACGGGGCGCCGGTGGGGCGAAGTCGACGTCGACCTGGAGGACGAGCAGGCCGGCGGGCGGAGAAGCACACGACGACGGGCGAAGGCCGGCGGATTGACGAGCCGGCGGCGGGCGTAGAAGTGACACGACCGGGCGGAGGAGAGCCGGCGCGTAGCGACGGGGACGGATGAGCCGACCGGCGACGGATCGACGGCCTGGCGGCGCGGGGATGACGAGCAGGCCGGCGGCGCAGTGGTGACGAGCCGACGGCAGAGGACGAGCACCGGCGGCGAGTTTCTTGCAGCAACAGAGGACGATCTGTGCAGGACGAAGCACAGATCGATCCGGGGAAAAAATTTTGGGGGAGGTGCAAGTGCAACACCAGGATTGTGGATCGGGGAAGGAGAGAAAACCCTAACCCTAATTTCGGCTCTCTACCATGTTATGAATAGCACTTGTATTCATTATGAGGTACTAAGGCCGATATATATACACCAGTACATGAAGGAAAATATACACATAACACCCTACAATACAGAGGAAATACAAGTATAATACAATTATATCTAACATATATAATGTGCGTAATAAATTCCATTAAAAATCTAAAAGCACTTTGGTTATGTATAGATACCAGAAAGTATTTTTGGGGATTTTTTTGTGACTATATTTGACACCGTTATGGCTCTAAATGGACCGAAGTGTCAAGAAAGGAACGAAACAAAATTTCTAGGTCGAGTAAGGAACGAAAACTTTTTTTAGGCCAAAAAAGGAAGCGCCAAATTTTTTTGGGCCAAATAGGTAATTCTCTCTTTAATTATTTTTTATTACATTTCTTTTGACCTTTTTAATCATTGAAACTTTGGTTAACAGTGGGTTACAGATATCTGAGGCTCTCAAGCTCCAGATGGAGGTCCAAAAGCGGCTGCATGAACAGTTAGAAGTAAGTCTTGCTAGACGTTCTGTCCTTTACCTTTTGCTCTCTTATCAGAATGGGTTTTGGGCCTGCTGACCCAACTATATCAAGTGGGGATATGGTGCATTTACAAGAAAGTGACTTTTCTGCTGTGTTCCACAAGATTTTTTTAATTTGTTGCAAATATTTGCCATACTTTCTGTGTATGACCATGATTGTCACCTCAGGACTCTTGTTAGTGAATGATCATATGAGAAATATTCTTTTAGCTACGGTTTTCCAATGTATCTAGTGGAGTAGTAGACTAATAGTCTAATACAGCTAAATGGTGGGGCTAGAGTAAATTTTACATGTGATATTTTTAATTTTCCTTATGTTCTTTTTTATTTGTAATTATCATCTGTTGCTATGCGTGCTATGTCAATGTATCTGCAATAGATTTAGTAAAATCATCTTATTTGGCTGGACACCAAACGAAGTTGTTCTGTTCTTAATATTGTTGACTTCAGTGCTTTCATTCCATGGTGGCAGCTCTGTACATCTATGATATATCACTGGCGTCTTAATTTATATTTTCATTAATTTAACCAAATTTACAAAGTAAATGAGATGGGATGTCATATTCATTAGATGTATGCATTGCACGGTTGCAAAGAGTTAGATGCACTAGTGAACTGATATCACTATTCAACAGATGAAATACTAAGATGGTCTGGTTTATAATTTTTCTTTAGGTACAAAGGCAGCTGCAGTTGCGAATTGAAGCTCAGGGAAAGTACCTCCAGAAGATCATTGAAGAGCAACAGCGCTTAACTGGTGTGAAATCTGAAACTCCTGGTGCAGGCGCTCCTGTGACAGTATCAAGTGATCAATTCCCTGACTCTGAGCGCACTGAGCCCTCGACTCCTGCACCAACATCAGAGTCACCAACTCAGGTTGGTGCTTCCAATAGGGACACCGCAGAGCGAACTGAAGCAACCAAGAGCACCTGCCATGGTGATTCTCTTTCCCGCCGTGAACCACTGACCCCTGATTCCAACTGCCAGAATGGTTCCCCTCCCGCTAGTCCAAGCCATGAGAGGGCAGCAAAGAGGCAGCGAGGCAGTGGTGCTGAATTCTTAGATGCTGAGACTGAGTTTTCCCTCCCCCGCCACATCTTTGAGTCAAGCTCAGGCTCAGAGTTCCCGCAGTATTCAATGTCCTACTCAGGCCATTAGCTTCTGAATTCTGATGCTCCCATATCATCGCAGCATCTTCAACTAGCTTGTTCGGCAGGACGTGCATGATCTGATCCTTGTCAGTAGGTCTGGGTAGAATGATGTTTCTTTCTGGGTAGGCAAAGCTGTAGGTGTTGAGTGATTGTTCACATGATATACACATGACAATCTATTTAAGTTCCTAGGTTTGTAACATCTATGTCCGTCCCTCAGTGGTTCGGTCAAGATGTTTGAAGGCTAAGGTTCTGTTGCGGGTTTCCAGTACCATGTTAACTTTTATTCTCTTGGTGATCTATGTCGGCTGAGCGTTAACATGAAGTCAGTTTGGTTTGCTTGTCTAATGTGTAGCCTGGCTATGAATTTGGTCAGAAACTTAAGTTGCAGTTGAGAAGACACGGACAATGTTGTGTTCACCCTGCTGAATGCTTGAATCTAAGCTTCTTTATGCGCAACCTGTGTACTAGAAATCCGTTGCACTATCTGTACGGATTTAAAGGCTGTACGCTCGTACTATCCGTTGCTTTTGCTGATGATCAGGGTCTGTATCGTTGTTGCTCTTTTGTGTCACTATCAGTATCAAATTAAATCTCGTATAACACTCTTGTATTCGTCAAATAAACAATATAAACTGCCAACAAGAAGCGTCATCTTAATTTGTAACGCATTTGAGGTGGTCACTGTAAGGACCTTCATCACGACCATTAGATTGCGATGCTCCGACTTTGACGGAGCAATATCATATTTGTGAAAGATCTCTTGAAATTTCACACTTCTGCATTCATGATTTTTCAACTTCATTTTGTACCTTGATCGTGAAATGCTTGCACTTCAAGGGCAAACCAGCTTAGGATTCCAATAATTCAATTGTAGCACCATGGCAAATATTGCCATGCTGCCACTATAAGAATGCATCACGGTTCATTGAGTGCTGAATAGAGACTAGTGAAACCAGATCATCAGGAAATGAAATGGTTGGATCTGGCAGCATGCGAAATGAGCGCCAAACAGATAAATATCCTCACCGTCTAAAAACAAGTTGTGGGGGACCGCCAGATTACCTACATTTAATCAAGATGTCATCACACTCTCAATTAAAAGAGATAACCCCCGCATTTCACGATTCCCAACATAAGAATCTTCCATAACCACGTTGCACATCATACATCATCACAACAGACCATTAAGTTTTACAAACAAAGATTCAAATTACATAAAAGGTTTTCAGAGTTTTGGGAGGGTTGGGAAGTCCCTCATCCCCGTCACGCTCACCATGACCACTACCGTTGCCCGGTGGATTAGACATCCTGCCACCAACCACGATTGAAGTTAATGAATGGTTAGGAGGGAAAGAAGAAAGTACAATTTTGCTAAAAAAAATTGTATTTAGGAAAGAAATATTCAACATGGATGCATGAGGATCACATATTCCATATCATACATATACATGCATAAATCTAAAGAGTAAGAGATGCATCGCATAAATCATCCCACCAACCATACATGGTCACATACCCATACCACAATTATATAAATGCAAGTTGGATGCATGAATGCAAATCATGATGACATGCCGGCACTACTCGTACTATTCCCACATAAAGTCATAGATAGAACATAGGTTCTCATATTACATAACTAGGCATGACAATAGCTAGATCGTGTCTCACATCGTCTCACAAATACATTTTTAAAGATACATAACACAGGGGATACAAGGTAGAAACTCGCGAGCTCAACCACTACTACATACTACCAAAGTTTTACAAAGGGTTCACTCATAAGGTGCTCTCACAAAGTTGAGTGGAAACTCATCGAGCAAATGGTATCCCAGACTTCCGGTATCTTCAGGATTTTCTGGGTGTTGAAGGTGTACGTGCTCGGCCCCAAGAAGGGTTGTTGGGGTATGAGGGGTACTTGCAAAGCGACGAACACGTAACCCAACAAAAGCATGGGCTCGACCCATGGGCGGTTGCTCAACCCAAACACCTTGAACTAGTTGATAACGAAAAGAAGGTGGAGCAAGCTCATGGGGAGTTCCATCTCCCGCACCATAAAATACACTTGGGCTACCTAGACCCATTCTCATCAAAGGTTCCACCGCATGCTGCAAGCGGATGTAACGGCTCCTAGTTTCTCCCAACTCATATGCGGATCATGCGATCCTGAGCTTGGACTAACTCAGACATCCGCCTCTCATGCAAAGTTGCATCCGCAAGCACCACCTCAAATGAATTTACCCCTTGCTCTGGGCTTTGGATTGGTTAGTGAGAAAAAGGATAACGGTCTAACTCCATCACTTCCGACCGGAGAACACCGATAGCCTTATATGCCACTGCTTGAATGGCCATCTCCACTGAAATCCCCACCGCCAAAAGCCGGTGAGACCCGGTCACTCCTTCAACCAGGCGTTCTGGGACTAACAAGGTGGCAACATAATCCACCAAGCCCGACCCACGCCCCCTCGTATAAACCGCATACTCCGGCCTATAGGAGAAATTGCCCCTCCACAGCATCTCGTCAAGGATGGAGCTGCCATCACAAGCCTTTCCCACGTTCATCTATCCAAAGGAGGTAACACAAGTCAAGAATGGATGATTAAAATTGAAATAAGTGAAGCATGAGATAAGGTTAGCTCTATAAAAATAATTTACTTTGGACATACAAGAACATAACCTTAACACTCATATTTCATTTATTCTTAAGGAAAGGTTAGCTAAATAATTCATTTTATCCTAACCGCATCTCTCAAAAGGTTGTGATAATGCATGAAATGCAACCATGGCTCTGATGCCAGCCTGTGGGGGACCGCCCAGATTACTTATATTTAATCAAGATGTCATCCAGTGACACTCTCAATTAAAAGAGATAACCCTGGTATTCCACAATTCCCAACACAAGGATCTTCCATAACCACGTTGCACATCATACATCATCACAACAGACCATTAAGTTTTACAAACCAAGGTTCAAATTACATAAAAGGTTTTCAGAGTTTTGCAGCGGAATAGTTTCATCGTTGCCCTCACATACAACATACGATAAAATAGGGAACATGTCTCATGCCATGACACATTCCAAACACAACTCAAGCTCATCACTCTTGGCCTTCGCCGCCCTCGGCGGGAAAGAAGTAGCCATACACAGCCTCTGGCTCACCTGAAATCAACTTAACGGCATCACCGTTAGGACATTTCATACTAGCGGGTCTTATCCTAAGCCACAGTTATATGGTGGATGCAAGGCTCATTCATTTTGATTTAACATAAGAAAAGCATTTGAGTAAGTTATAGTAAGCAAAATAGATAGCCACTATTTTTACTCTAAGCATACACCAATACATTTGCATAAAAGTAAATATCATCATGAATCAAGAGCCAAATCTTCCATAGCTCACATACGAGACTCTAAATTGAAAGACGGTAGAGAGCGTGCTCAGTGACCGAGAGCGCGGCTATTCGAATAGATTTTTACCTGGCCGGGGTGTACTCCTTTTCCCACACGAGGCACAAGACCGAACCTCCGTATCCTTGGCCTAGGATAAGGGTTGATTCATGCCCTCGACTTTTCACATACCCGCCCTACACGCCCTCTGAACGGATGGGAATGGCTAGATGCACTGAGCCCCAAGTTCGTTAGGTCAACTCCAGCTACATCTCAACTATCTCATCCGAATCCATCGGGTGAATAGGGCGACTTATGCTACTTGGCTTCCCGTACCATTATATTTAGTATGTGGTGAGTACGGAATGGTGCTCAATCCTGAAGGCGACAACGATCATCCTTATATGACTTTAGCAAGCATCACCTCGCACCAAGTCTGAATCACATTAACATTATGTTAGCTCCATTTTTACCATTCCGATACGAAGTTGTAATAAAAAGAACAACTTCTATATCTCGCGAGTAGTGGTGACCTTGCCACAACTCGTCTTCTACCGACACTAAGCATGGCTAAGCAATTAATTCGAGACGCCTAGCAAGCATATTCATCTAGAAATTGTTCTTAACCTAGGGAATATGTCTAAGTGGGCTCTACTCATTTCACATGTGATGCGCAAATATTAAATTACAATTTGATCCAAATAGAGTGAGTAAAAGAAAGGGTGCCTGCCTTGATGCTCAAAAGAAGGGACGTCGCTCACGGGCTCCGGCGTGGTTTCAAGCTCCACTTGATTCGCCGGTGCGGTCTCTACACGAATGCATATGATGCAAAAGTAAGAACAATGCCATGCTCATGATGCATGAATAATGTGTTATGCAAGAAGTATGAGCAATGCATTCTAACAAAGACAAAACTAACTAAATCCCTTTGCTTATCTCACATTAAGCATAGCACTAGTTCTTTCTAATCAAGAATACATCCACATTTAACCCATGGTGAAGCTACCTAGGTATTGTCATCCTACAACTCAACATCAAGTTAACTCATCCTAAAACCACATCTACATTACCTCCCTAGGGTTAGAAACTCCTACTTTACCATGAACATGAGAGCTCCATGGTCACCATGAACACCATGAACACATCAACGTCACTCATCCCACCAATGAAATCATGCTTACCTAGAATGGAGGAAACCCCTAAAACCACCCTCAAGTGATGGAAATTGAAGGGGAAAGAGATCGGGTCACGAGCTCTTTTTGACCTAGAGAGAGAAAACCATGGGAGAGAGGGGGATTAGGGTTTTCCACCATGGAAACTTGGGGGAAATGAAGCGCCCCAGCCCTTAAGCGGGACTAAAATGTGTATTATTACCATTCCCAGGAGTTATGGTAACCACATTTGTTCATCGGATGTATACAGATCCGCCCTAACGGGACAGACCAAACGGGGCGCAGCCCGAAAACACTGCAGCGGAAACTATAAAAGCGCGACCCATACTTTCCCACAACACACAGTTGGGAAGCAGGCCGTAACCCTCACACGTCCATGATCTTCTTTGCTCTGTAAACCAACAACAAAGCAAGGGTGAGTACATACGTACTCCGCAAGTCCACCTTCTTCCATAGGAAGGGGGATATAAGCTATCATTACATGCAAGATATATCTAGAGCTGAAGGTAAGTTTGCAGTAAAACATTTGATATGCAGGGTTCCTTAGTTCTCAGTTTTAATTGAGAAAACATCTTTATCCCAAAAGAGGTTGCCACTGGACTTGCCGGTCCATCGCGGCTCGTGGCACGCATGCCATCACATTTTCCACACACACACCTCCTCGGCAACCGCAGCTGCCTCAAAACCATCATTTTGATCCCAACCCGAAACCATATTTTTATAAGAAGCTAGTTCAGAAACCAAGCCGTAACTCGTTTGTCCATACCGGTGGACAGCGGACTATCATGATAGATTTAGTTATACTCTGGCCAGAGGTGCACACTTTACCCACAAGTTTGGTCCAGGCACTCATGATCAGTGAGCCCCTTTCCGCTCGCCGGTTTTTCCCCCGCAAGGCGCTCCCCAGACTTCAGCCATGAGAGAGTACGGGCCCACCTGTCGCTCAGACCCGCAGCCACGCGACTGTTGACCCCTGACCGCAGCCATGCAACCGCGCCCATCCACCCAATCTCTCATGCATCCCATTACACCGGCTTACGCCTGGTTCGTCCAAAGCGGGTTCTAACCGAGGGTTGCCGCATACAACCTCGAGTGGTTGCGCTAGATGAGTTAGGCAAGATGAAACGTCAACTCGGTCCTTCAGGGTGGAACTCCCACAATGCTCACGCATGAGCAACACCAGCCCAGTCCTCACAACAAGGACCAGGTTTCCACCCCGTAAATGGCTTCAACAACCGAAGTCGTCTGCCAGGGTCTTACCCTATGTTTTACTGAAAAACAACCGCCCATACCCACCATCTTATTCCCATCATTTTCATCAAGATTAATGTATATAATTGAGTGAGCGATCCACCTAAGCGCACTACATCTAAAGTGGCTCGGGAGGCTATATCCTACTATGTTTTACCTTAGCCAGCAAAACATGCAAGTTTTCTTGTTTTACAAGGCAATAGGATATGTATATAAAAACATGGGTAATTTATGCATCAAGTGAGGATTTCAGTGGACTTGCCTTCATTCGCCGAGGTAGCCGGGTACGACGGTCGTTGCACCAATAAACTCCCGTTCCGATCTCCGAGTCAACATCTCGGGGGCGGAACCGAACGGCTCTCCGAGAAAGCCTACACGTACAGACACGCAAAACACACCAAATCAAGGTACGCTCTGAGCTCATCAAGATATGGGCTTTGTGGAGCTAAAGATATCCTTATGGTTTGGCATGTAAATAGAGCGGGAGTCAAACGGATAAATGGCACGTTTGGCCCCCTTTTAGATATCAAGAGTTTGATCTTTAGTGCCATCCATGCCTGGGCTCATGAGACGGATTTTCCGGCAGCATGAGGGCAGCATGTCGGCAATAAAGATTAATTTGGAAGAAGAGAGAGACGACACGGGCCAAACCCTGGCGCGTACGGTCCAACTCTTCCTTCCGGTTGGGCTCGGTCTACTCCCGCAGCGCGATGGGCTTACATCGCGGTGAGGGAGAGAACGACGAACTCGGGCGGTGTCGACCATCCCCTCCTATCGTCCGCATTACGGGGACAGGGGGTAGAGTTTGGCAACCGTCCGGTTCGGTTCAACCAAACCGGGTCTTCAGTGAACCGATCGGCGAGGGCGGCACTAGTGCACAAGTGGCTTGCCACAGGTGCCCTAGTTCCGTCGTCGCGGGTCGACCCAAAATGACGTAGACCGTGAATCTTCGTGTGTCGTGGTCGGCGGAGTGTGTGGGAATATTATAAAAAGTACGTGAATAGATAGAGCTCGATTTACAGAGTAATTCGGTATAAGAATTACGTAAATCGGAGCTAGAACGGAAGAGATATGAAAGATTTAGTGGCAGGGGGTAGATTGGAGCTTCCTGGATAGCTCAGGGGGTCGAAATAGACTTTTCTTGGGCAACTTTGGTGATCTGGCCCGAAGGGAAAGCAACTTGGGCCTGGGATAGCTTTCGGCCCACGAGGCCTTTCTTTTTCTTCCTTTTTCCACTTCGGCCCGGCCTCTCTCCTTGGCCCACTCGCACACAGGGGAGGCCAACGGGCCGGCCCATGTGGCAGGGCAGGCAGGCAGGGGCGAGCAGGCACGCCCGGGCGAGCGCTCGCTCGCGCAGAGCGCTCGGCCGGCGTCCGCCATGGCCGGGGCACTCTGGAGCTCGCCGGAACGGGGGTTCCTGACCTCCGTTCGCGACTCCAAGGGCACCAGCGCGAAGAGGACGACGAGGGGGTTCCGTTCCGGGTGTTCCGGGCAGGAGGTGCTGCGCGGACGAGGGACGGCCACGGACGCCATGGCCGCCGGCCTCGGGTGCTCGCGGGGAGCTCCGCTCGTGCGACGGAAGGACGGGAGGAGGTGGGGCGGAGGTAGAGGAGGGTGGTGTGGTGGTGTATGTCCGGGGAATCGATCTGTGGTGGACGGTGGAGGGAGTATTTCGTCGTTCCCTTGGCCACGGTGAAGAACAGAGCGAGGGAGACGGTCATGGAGGAGGCAGCGTCGGCGCGGCTCGTCGAGACGAGCGGCGCGGGCGGCACCAGTGGGAGCAGGGAGGAGGAGCGGCACGGGGTGGAGAGCAAGCGGCGACGTCGGCGCGGCTCGTCACGCGGGCGAGCGGCGCGGGCGGCGCAAGATGGGAGTGGGGAGGAAGAGGGAGAAGCGGGGGAATGGCTCGCCGGGGCTCGTCTTTATGGGCACGGAGCAGGGCGGAAGGGGGAGGATAGAGGTGGCGACGGGGCGTCGGGTAGTAGGGGCCGGTCACCGGGGGGGAGAGAAGTGTGCACGCGCGAGGCGCGCGTGGCATCGCGGAGCGCGGCGCGGTGGTGATGCGGGGTCGTGGCGTCGTCCGGGGCCCGGCGACAGGGAGCGGTGAGCAGCTGGCGCGCGCGCGTGGCGTGCGGCGCAGCGCGTCGCGGCGCGCGGCGAGGTGCTGCGTAGAAGGAGAGGAGGAAGGTGAGCGGCTGGGCCGGCTCTCGTCTTGGGCCAGGGCGAAGGAGGATGGGAAACGGGCCGGGGGGGGTGGCGAGGCCCACGCGAGAAGGGGGAGAGGGAGTGGGAGTTGGGCCGCGGGGAGGCTGGCCGAGAGAGGGAGAGAAGTGGGTTTCGGCCCGAGCGAGAAAGAGAGAGGATTTTCTCTTTTTTTTTTCTGAATTTGAATTTGGACAATGGAATTTGAAAGGATTTTGTGGAAGGATTTTGTGGGGAATGTTTTGGGAAATATTTGAGGAACTTGAGACGATTCTTGTTGAGCTCAAAGAGGTACACTTGCACTCAAACAACAAGCTTTCGAAATTCATTTTGAATTAAGGGCGAGACTAGAGGGTGATTTATTAGGGTAAATTTCTGGGGTATTACAAACCTACCCCACTTAAAAGAAATCTCGTCCCCGAGATTAGGGTAGAAGGGTTTACAGGGATAGCTTTACTTCAGCTAAACAACTTCTGCTTATAACTGAAACTTAAGCTTGCACGAACGGGAGATGGAACTTCTATAACAAAAGGCTCTTGCTTGGACTTGATCCTCTTTTTCATTTCTCTTTTCTTCATTCCGGAATTTTTGCCGTGCAAATCTTCCACATGCAAAAGAGATTTTTCTATCTCTTTCACCTCATGCACTTGGAAGGTTGCTCTGGGCGGTAGCGGTAGGAAATCAGCAAGGCACTTTCTCTTCCTTTATTGGCCGATTTCCTTGGTGGCATGTACCGGCAACTCATGTATCCTCCAGAAATTTGCATGCCTCAATTTCTAGGTTTCCCTTCATCAGAACTAGCAGAAGAGAGACTACCACACTTAAAAGGATTAGAGTACCCTTTAAGTGGATTAATATCCCTTCTGGAAGCGGGGAGTTGCCGGGGAAGAAGCGGTCATTTGGGATAAACTTCTTCATGTTACTTTTCTTTTTATCCCAAGCGCTTCTGGTTACTTTTCTCTTTATCCCAAGCATAACTTATTGCCTGCTTGTTGTCTTGATTCCTTGCTGGCTTCTTGGAGCTTCTTCATCTAGGGGCCGCTTTATTAGCAGGGAGCTTCTTCTTGCTTCTTCTCTGCCCGTGGGAGAGTGACTAACCGGAGGAGGATTAGGAGGCATAGAACGAAGATCTCAGCAAAGACTATGTAGCGAAGTGGAAGGCAAGCTCTGGTTTCTGGGTTCATAACCCGAGTGGATTCGGTGGAGGGTGTGGGTAGCAAGGCTTAGTCTAAGTAGACAATCTCACAGACGATTGTCTCCTTGGGGGGTGGAGAACAAAAGGATGGCTATCCGGAAGGAGACTTTGATTATGTTGATGAGGACGATCAATCGGACGAGAAGGGCAAAGAGAGTTCCCAAACTCATCGATTCTGGGTGGTGTGGGCTTATCTCTCTTGTTTTGCTCTCAAGGGAGGGTTTGATGAATCTTCCCACAAAAAAAGGAGGTACATGATGAGAATGAGAAGAGCAAGAGCGTAGAAACCAAAGAGGACTTGTTCGATCAGAGAATCAACGAACATCTGGGGAAGGATTATTTTGATTTAGCTGGTGGAGGGAGAGTGTTATGAGCTTGCTCGGCGGGGTGGATGAAGAGCGACGTTCGGGGGGGTGCTTTTATGGACGCCCGGGAGAGTGGTGGTTACGGTGCGGTGGCTTGTGCGTCGAAGGGACATGAGCGGTGGAGGTGGTGTTGGTACACGCGGCGATCATGCAGGGAACAAGGGCAGTGGGGACCGGGTTGCGGTTGACAGCGGCGCGGAGGTGTGCTGCAAAAGCGGCAGGCAGGGTACGAGCGGATGCATGCGGCGGCCTGCATGCGATGGTGTAGGGGCCGGTTTCGGTCGGCAGCAGCGCGGGGGTGCACTGCTAAAGCGGTGAGCGGGGCACATGCATGCCTGCACGGCGGCAAAGGCAAGTGGGTGGCGGGGGCAGGCGCAGTGGGTGCGGCGAAAAGACAGGAGCGGCAGCTGATAAGGCGGGGAGGTGAGGGCGGTGGGAAGACGAGAGCGGCAGGGAACTGTGGCGTACACAATTCGCTTAGGGATTGTAGTATGCAGTGTCTCATCCGGTCTTTTCCTTTTTCCCAGGGCACTATTTCCTTTCACTGCGTACACTTTATCTCCTCGTTTTCTGCTGCTGGTACTGTGCTTTCTTGAACACACTGTTGTTGCGTGCTGACTGCACTGACTGGTTTGAATAAGGCTTCTTGTAGACGTTTTGCTTCTCTTTAGCAGACGGTTTTTGAGGTAAGAAGGGGAAGCAGGGATAAGGGTTAGGTCTACAAATGATGTGTTCTTTATTAGCAAAAACTCCACAAACAAAACTGCAAACACAAAAACGAACACACTAACGCGACTACTCACGCAGGACTCCTTTCAGTTTCTGCTGCTTGGAGGCTCGGTCTTGCACTGGTGGCTGACCACTGGATCCTTCTCCTGGGAGCGAGAGCGACAAAAAGGCGCCCATGCTTGCTTTATCTTCTCGTCTGTTGAGGTCTTCTGGGTTCTTATCACTGGTCTGCATGTGATTGAGCAGGAGGGCCTGAAAATTTCCAGGATGACTCAGTATTGGTTGGTTAGGAGGGTTTGAACTTCCTGCCATCATGGGGTTCTGTATTTCTCCTTGAGGTGGGTGGCGAGGACCGGACATGGCCCTTACCCTTACTCCATGACTGAGAGGGGAGTCTGTTACTGATCCTGGATGCATCCACGCCCTCTTATACTTGACCAACTCTCTTTCTGTGTCTTGGTGTCGGTCTACCAACCTGTCATGCAGGCGGCTCAGTTTTTCATACTCGTCGTCCAAGGCGAGCAGATACTGGACCAGGTAGGCTAGGGTAGGATCTCTGGACTTCTTGATCTCTGTCAAGATTGCTGTCCTCTTAATCCAAGTACTAGCACGTTGGTTCACTGGTGGAAAGAACCTCATAGGGCTGCTTTGTACTGCCCCATGGTAGGTCGAGCATAACCTTTTTATTGCCCCACGAGCGGCAATGTGGCAGGCTTCTAAGAATCCATTGCCGATGGCTCTGCAGTACCAACCGTTGAGATTGAGGTTCTCTCTGATATAAAGTGTGACGGTCCATCCTCGTTCTTCCTTTTCGGGGAATGCTAACCCGCAGTACTCCGGGTATCCTGGAATACTGAGGTATCGCATGGTATCTCTTAGCAGCTCGGGAAAGCCACTTTCTTCCCGGCAGCAGCTGACATACTCGGCAGATTCCATCTGAGCAAAACAGGCCGGACTCGGCTTACCACTAGCGCAACAGAGGACAAAAGCTACAACACAGACGACTACAACAACACTGCAAGAAACACACGCGAACTAAACGATTCACTCTTACAGAGGGTGCTAACCTAAGTGGAACAAAAATTCCACTACCCACATGTAAGAGGAGAACTGGGTACAACTAACTGCGGACCACACGGCTTCACTCCCGGAGGGCACTGGTGACTTCATCCGGGGATGACTCCCTGGATCTGCTGTTGACCTCTTGCAACGACGGGGGCCAGACTACTGAGTCTTCTTCCTGGCGGGACGAGGCAGAGCTGGATGGTTCTGGGGTGGACTCCACAAGAGGAGACGCAGCTCGCGTCCTCAACAGCTCTTCCCAAGGCAGCTCACTGAGTAAAACAGGACTTGGTGGCGGAGCTCTTGGGCTTTCTACTGACAACGGGGAGGTTGGTGCAGCTTCTAGGGTTTCTGCTAGCTCTGGTGAAGGAACTGGGGAGGGTTCTGGGTGATCTGGCTCACTCTCCTCAACTGGTATGCCTTCTAGGATCGGAACTCCATTGATGAGGTCTCCGACCTTTCTCTTCTTTATAGGCGTGGGGATGCCTTTGAGCGTTGGAGGTTGCTTGGCCATGGCTGCTTGTATTGGGGCAGTTCTTGAGTTCTTCTGGCCTTCTGGTGAGCTTTTAAACACCTTGCCGGCGTGTCTGGGGCTGAATCCTGGTGTCCTTTCCAGACAGCAGACACGGCGTTAGGCACCGCTCACTGTATTGCACTGATTCAGAGGGGCTCTGCATGCACGGTCCCTTGTCCACTGTGCTGCACTGCAAGGCCTTTCAAGGCAAGGGAGGCGGGAAACACAAGGAGGGTCACTTCCTTGTTTCCCGGTGCACGTCACGGTCATCCGTAGGGTAGGGTGCCACTTTTGACTTCCATAGGGTGTGCACACCTTTTGTTGCAGACAGGTTGAACACGGTCTTCGAAGCGGAACACTTGACTGAGGAAGGGGAAAAGAGCAGATAAACTCATTTTGAAACGGAGTATGATAAGGAGTAGAGGTGATTTTTAACTGAATTTGGACCCAAAAACATTTTTCCATCCTAGGGTTACGTCCTACGGCCAACTTACGGCTCTGATACCACCTGAAGCGCCCCAGCCCTTAAGCGGGACTAAAATGTGTATTATTACCATTCCCAAGAGTTATGGTAACCACATTTGTTCATCGGATGTATACAGATCCGCCCTAACGGGACAGACCAAACGGGGCGCAGCCCGAAAACACTGCAGCGGAAACTATAAAAGCGCGACCCATACTTTCCCACAACACACAGTTGGGAAGCAGGCCGTAACCCTCACACGTCCATGATCTTCTTTGCTCTGTAAACCAACAACAAAGCAAGGGTGAGTACATACGTACTCCGCAAGTCCACCTTCTTCCATAGGAAGGGGGATATAAGCTATCATTACATGCAAGATATATCTAGAGCTGAAGGTAAGTTTGCAGTAAAACATTTGATATGCAGGGTTCCTTAGTTCTCAGTTTTAATTGAGAAAACATCTTTATCCCAAAAGAGGTTGCCACTGGACTTGCCGGTCCATCGCGGCTCGTGGCACGCATGCCATCACATTTTCCACACACACACCTCCTCGGCAACCGCAGCTGCCTCAAAACCATCATTTTGATCCCAACCCGAAACCATATTTTTATAAGAAGCTAGTTCAGAAACCAAGCCGTAACTCGTTTGTCCATACCGGTGGACAGCGGACTATCATGATAGATTTAGTTATACTCTGGCCAGAGGTGCACACTTTACCCACAAGTTTGGTCCAGGCACTCATGATCAGTGAGCCCCTTTCCGCTCGCCGGTTTTTCCCCCGCAAGGCGCTCCCCAGACTTCAGCCATGAGAGAGTACGGGCCCACCTGTCGCTCAGACCCGCAGCCACGCGACTGTTGACCCCTGACCGCAGCCATGCAACCGCGCCCATCCACCCAATCTCTCATGCATCCCATTACACCGGCTTACGCCTGGTTCGTCCAAAGCGGGTTCTAACCGAGGGTTGCCGCATACAACCTCGAGTGGTTGCGCTAGATGAGTTAGGCAAGATGAAACGTCAACTCGGTCCTTCAGGGTGGAACTCCCACAATGCTCACGCATGAGCAACACCAGCCCAGTCCTCACAACAAGGACCAGGTTTCCACCCCGTAAATGGCTTCAACAACCGAAGTCGTCTGCCAGGGTCTTACCCTATGTTTTACTGAAAAACAACCGCCCATACCCACCATCTTATTCCCATCATTTTCATCAAGATTAATGTATATAATTGAGTGAGCGATCCACCTAAGCGCACTACATCTAAAGTGGCTCGGGAGGCTATATCCTACTATGTTTTACCTTAGCCAGCAAAACATGCAAGTTTTCTTGTTTTACAAGGCAATAGGATATGTATATAAAAACATGGGTAATTTATGCATCAAGTGAGGATTTCAGTGGACTTGCCTTCATTCGCCGAGGTAGCCGGGTACGACGGTCGTTGCACCAATAAACTCCCGTTCCGATCTCCGAGTCAACATCTCGGGGGCGGAACCGAACGGCTCTCCGAGAAAGCCTACACGTACAGACACGCAAAACACACCAAATCAAGGTACGCTCTGAGCTCATCAAGATATGGGCTTTGTGGAGCTAAAGATATCCTTATGGTTTGGCATGTAAATAGAGCGGGAGTCAAACGGATAAATGGCACGTTTGGCCCCCTTTTAGATATCAAGAGTTTGATCTTTAGTGCCATCCATGCCTGGGCTCATGAGACGGATTTTCCGGCAGCATGAGGGCAGCATGTCGGCAATAAAGATTAATTTGGAAGAAGAGAGAGACGACACGGGCCAAACCCTGGCGCGTACGGTCCAACTCTTCCTTCCGGTTGGGCTCGGTCTACTCCCGCAGCGCGATGGGCTTACATCGCGGTGAGGGAGAGAACGACGAACTCGGGCGGTGTCGACCATCCCCTCCTATCGTCCGCATTACGGGGACAGGGGGTAGAGTTTGGCAACCGTCCGGTTCGGTTCAACCAAACCGGGTCTTCAGTGAACCGATCGGCGAGGGCGGCACTAGTGCACAAGTGGCTTGCCACAGGTGCCCTAGTTCCGTCGTCGCGGGTCGACCCAAAATGACGTAGACCGTGAATCTTCGTGTGTCGTGGTCGGCGGAGTGTGTGGGAATATTATAAAAAGTACGTGAATAGATAGAGCTCGATTTACAGAGTAATTCGGTATAAGAATTACGTAAATCGGAGCTAGAACGGAAGAGATATGAAAGATTTAGTGGCAGGGGGTAGATTGGAGCTTCCTGGATAGCTCAGGGGGTCGAAATAGACTTTTCTTGGGCAACTTTGGTGATCTGGCCCGAAGGGAA
This sequence comes from Paspalum notatum, assembly GCA_022530915.1. Classification (NCBI taxonomy): domain Eukaryota; kingdom Viridiplantae; phylum Streptophyta; class Magnoliopsida; order Poales; family Poaceae; genus Paspalum; species Paspalum notatum. Next base: position 31,802,023 of record CM039685.1, read on the forward strand.
AGCAACTTGGGCCTGGGATAGCTTTCGGCCCACGAGGCCTTTCTTTTTCTTCCTTTTTCCACTTCGGCCCGGCCTCTCTCCTTGGCCCACTCGCACACAGGGGAGGCCAACGGGCCGGCCCATGTGGCAGGGCAGGCAGGCAGGGGCGAGCAGGCACGCCCGGGCGAGCGCTCGCTCGCGCAGAGCGCTCGGCCGGCGTCCGCCATGGCCGGGGCACTCTGGAGCTCGCCGGAACGGGGGTTCCCGACCTCCGTTCGCGACTCCAAGGGCACCAGCGCGAAGAGGACGACGAGGGGGTTCCGTTCCGGGTGTTCCGGGTAGGAGGTGCTGCGCGGACGAGGGACGGCCACGGACGCCATGGCCGCCGGCCTCGGGTGCTCGCGGGGAGCTCCGCTCGTGCGACGGAAGGACGGGAGGAGGTGGGGCGGAGGTAGAGGAGGGTGGTGTGGTGGTGTATGTCCGGGGAATCGATCTGTGGTGGACGGTGGAGGGAGTATTTCGTCGTTCCCTTGGCCACGGTGAAGAACAGAGCGAGGGAGACGGTCATGGAGGAGGCAGCGTCGGCGCGGCTCGTCGAGACGAGCGGCGCGGGCGGCACCAGTGGGAGCAGGGAGGAGGAGCGGCACGGGGTGGAGAGCAAGCGGCGACGTCGGCGCGGCTCGTCACGCGGGCGAGCGGCGCGGGCGGCGCAAGATGGGAGTGGGGAGGAAGAGGGAGAAGCGGGGGAATGGCTCGCCGGGGCTCGTCTTTATGGGCACGGAGCAGGGCGGAAGGGGGAGGATAGAGGTGGCGACGGGGCGTCGGGTAGTAGGGGCCGGTCACCGGGGGGGAGAGAAGTGTGCACGCGCGAGGCGCGCGTGGCATCGCGGAGCGCGGCGCGGTGGTGATGCGGGGTCGTGGCGTCGTCCGGGGCCCGGGGCCCGGCGACAGGGAGCGGTGAGCAGCTGGCGCGCGCGCGTGGCGTGCGGCGCAGCGCGTCGCGGCGCGCGGCGAGGTGCTGCGTAGAAGGAGAGGAGGAAGGTGAGCGGCTGGGCCGGCTCTCGTCTTGGGCCAGGGCGAAGGAGGATGGGAAACGGGCCGGGGGGGTGGCGAGGCCCACGCGAGAAGGGGGAGAGGGAGTGGGAGTTGGGCCGCGGGGAGGCTGGCCGAGAGAGGGAGAGAAGTGGGTTTCGGCCCGAGCGAGAAAGAGAGAGGATTTTCTCTTTTTTTTTTCTGAATTTGAATTTGGACAATGGAATTTGAAAGGATTTTGTGGAAGGATTTTGTGGGGAATGTTTTGGGAAATATTTGAGGAACTTGAGACGATTCTTGTTGAGCTCAAAGAGGTACACTTGCACTCAAACAACAAGCTTTCGAAATTCATTTTGAATTAAGGGCGAGACTAGAGGGTGATTTATTAGGGTAAATTTCTGGGGTATTACAGGAAACGAAGGGGATTGGGGGAGGATCACCTTGGAGTAGGAGGAGAGGAGCTCCCAAGGTCTTAAATGGCCTTCAATGGTGGATCTTGAGGGAAGAACTTGAGGGGAGAGCTCTCTTCTTTCTTGAGCTTGAGAGAGAGGGAGGAGGGGATGAATGAGGGAGGAAGAGGTACGGAAAACCCCTCCTCGGGTCTTTGGGGGCGGAAAGGCGACACGCACCCCCCACCTTCCTGTACGCGCGACAGTACGACACAGAGGTGCCAGCGCACGGTTCGCGGACAGTCCACACTAGATTGGCGGACAATCCGCCGTTAGGATGTAAGTCGGGGTCAGGGAGAGTCTAGGTTCTGGGGCTTGGTTGTACATGTACTGTGGACAGTCCGGACTTAAGTCCCGGACAGTCCGCCGTAGAGAGTCTGGATCCTCCAGGGACTTAGCCAATTTTCAAGGGGCCAGAAGTGGTGAGCTGCGGACAGTCCGAGGCCAACCCCGCGGACAGTCCGCCGTTAATCCCCCATTTTACCCAGAGTCGGCCCTGTTTCTGAGTACCAACTCCACGACAATCGCGGACAGTCCGCTCCCCTAACCCGGACAGTCCGCCGTTGTGCGGCAATTTTTACCAGAGACTACAGACAGTCCGCTCCCAGGTCGCGGACAGTCCGCAGTTAGGCTTGTCAAAACTTGCAATGCCTAGCCGGTTCTGGGGCTTTTCCCAGTTAATACTGTGGACAGTCCGCACCTCCAAGCCGGACAATCCGCCGTTAGATGGCAAAAATTACCAGAGCCTACAGACCTCCCTAGGTTGGTTCTCGGACAGTCCGCCCCAAGGCGGCGGACAGTCCGCAGTTGGAAATCTCAGAAAACGAGTTAACTGTCTTCACTCAACATTTTCCATTCTAGTTTCATTCCCAACATTCAAACCAAGATGTTTAAACATAGAATTGACTAAAATGATGCATTTGATGAGTGAATGATGCACACGCTTGCCATGATCACGATTAAAACATCTAGGCCATTACACAAGTGTTGTTTTAGTGTTTTTTTTTTCTGTCAAACCATCTTAATTTTGACTAAACTTATACAAAAGCTGTCTAACATTTATGGTACAAAATATGCATCATTAGTTCCAGCATAAAATATATTATCATAATTTATATATTTGGTATAACAAATATTAATAATTTTGGTTATAAACTTGATCAAATTTGAGAAAGTTTGATTTAGAATAAATCTAGAATACACTTATTTTGGAACAGAGAGTAAATGTTATGGCAGCAGCCGATGCTGAAAGCACCGGCCTTGGAACATCATCATATATCAGAAATAAATATGGTGTCTAATGTAGACCTGTGTACAGAAAGTTTGTAATTGATTATGCATTTCACCTCAAATTGGTTTAGAGGTCCAAATATCATCTAAAAAACTAGCCCACATGGTGAGACCCTCATAGGCTTTGTTCTCTCCAGCAGCCTACTCATCTCACTCCTAATTTTCAAACTCCACACCTGCTAGAATGTTGTTATAGTGCATGTTTTCCAGACGCACAACCATTTGCACGGTCTGCTGGAGATCCTTACGATCTCATTCCATGTGACTCAACCTTGGACACTTTTTATTTAGGATCGGAAAAGGTCTAAGAAAACTTAACTCTCCATCATACATTAAAAAGAATATGAAAATATCTTCTCCAATTGCTAATACCCACATATACAGCAATGATCATTCCACCCTTTCAAATGTGGAATCACAAGGGGTAGCAATTATAACTTCTATGGAGCTTCCTACTTCCAACTAATTCCAGCCATTTTGCAATTAAGCCAACTAATTCCAGCCATTTTGCAATTGAGCTAGGAGACAAGGAGAACGCCTCCAAATTTAGACGTTAATTTTGCATATTTCCTGTTCCAAGATCATCTTTCTGACAGCCATTATGATTTCTTCCCCTTGTACCTGGGGTTGTCATTATGGCATACTTTTCAGAAACCCCTTTCATCTCCTTGAAATTCTACTGCAAGTTCTGATTTCCTGAAAAGCACTAGTGTTGAATAATGATCAAACATTAACGATGGAAAAGCTACAACTTCCCAAGCTAGCAAGCTGTACTCTTGGAGGAAGCAAATAATTTATATTTCAGAGGAGTTGTAAATTATATAAAAAAAGAACTCACGTTTGAAATAGGATGGCAATGCTCAACCATTGTACCAAATGTTGTGTAATGATGAATACATGATTTAGCTAAAAGCCTAAAGCTAAACATGGTTGTATATTTGGTACTTATGTATGGTTAGGTGCAGAAAAGATGTTCTGCGTATCAGGGTAGAAGTAGAACAACTGGTTGGCCACTAGTCCAACCAGGTAACAAGCTTGCAGTAGTAAACCAGTCAAAACAAAAACAGAGGAGACTTTGCAGATAACTTTGTAAGTAATTTTGACTGATTCCCCTCGGCAGTTTTATGTAATAAAAAGTAGGTCTTTAATTTCTTCAAAGATTCACAATTTTCACTGATTAGGTTGGCGAAACATATCACCCAGTAGGTATCATGCCCTCAATAATATTATCTTATTCTTGGGCGTGCCGTATGTCATGTTGAAATGATAACTGATGTAATTTACATTAGCTTAATACAGATGCAGATACACATTAACACCAGTTATTGTATAGCAAGACCATATAGTTTTCAGATGTGAATTCTAAACTCAATCCATTGCATCAAATAGAAGACAGACTAATATTGGGCAGCAAAGAGTTTAAATCAATGAGCCAATAAATAGATACAAGAGTCAGTTTTAATTTGACAAAGACAAACATGAACAAGATTTAATGATGGCTTAATTTGATAGGTACCACTTTGAGCCAATTTATTAGGACCTGTGATGAAAACAAACTACCATCTCTATCAATTTGAAGGGATTTGGTTTCCAGATGTGATACAAGCCAATGATTACCATTTCTTTTTTTTATGTCAATAACTGATTAATTGTTAAGGCTTGCATTCATAAAACCAGAATAGCAAAGTGGATGAATTATAAGATATAGATGACACATAAAAGATCCAATCTATCAACTCACTAGCTGAACAGAAATAGTTCAATATTTTAGACAATGCATCAACAGGGAAAATACATTTTATATGTGTAGGACTGTATATAAAGAAGTGAAAAGTGAAAGCGTCTAATTATCACAAAATGATTCCTACGTTCTACACTCCTACTCAATTCTTATCAAGTGAAATGCCAGTAAAACTAAACGACCACATCTTAGAACTAGGGATAGCAGCGAAGAAATTTCATCAAGTACAGCACTGGTCCTTGATTCCATATACCGACAAGCACTGTGCAATAAACAATGGAATACATTATGTAGTACACATGTATATGCTGCAGTAGAAAATAAATGCAGAGACAAAAATATATAACGTTGCCACCTTGCCAAAGGCCCAGAACTCAGTACTGGGTCTCTCGGGTGAGAACTGTGTTAGCAAGTATCCTAACTGTTAGAGATTGTATAGCCCATCTTGTGTATAGCCCAAGAGGCCCATTGTATTTCTTGTAACACAAGCCGTTTATGGCTATATAATGAAAGGTCACCCCCCTAAAGGGGTGTGTAGTGTTTTCCTAATTCTCTACATGGTATCACGAGACCGGGTCCCCGGCTCCCTCCCTCCGCTGCCCTAACCCTAGCCGCCACCCACCAGCCCTACGCGCGACTCCACCTCCCCTGGCTGTCGCCCTTCTCCCTGTCGCCAACCCTCTGAGGCTGCAACATGTCGGCCTCCTCCTCCAGTTCGGCGACCAGCGACTCCCCCTCTGATCCCTCCACGCAGGGCTCCCTCATGAGCACCATGGCGCCTGCTCTCAGCCCCTATGCCACGATTGCTGTTCGGGCTCATGTTCCCATCACCCTGGAACTGCAGAACCCTAACTACAACAAGTGGTCCAACTTCTTCACCAGCATGTGCGGCAAGTTCGGCCTCCTGGATCACATCCAGGGCCCTGCTGCGCCCTCCACCGATCCAGCCTGGGTGCAGGCTGATTGCTGTGTCCGCAGCTGGCTGCTTTGCACCGTCGCCGACGACGTCCTCGACCTCGCCTCCGCGCCGAACCAGTCTGCACGCCAGTTGTGGGACGCCATCCATGCCGTCTTCACCGCCAACCGGGAGCCCCGCGCCGTCTTCCTGAGCCACGAATTTCATTCGCTGGTACAGGGCGATCGCTCCATCTCGGAGTACTGCCAGAAGATGAAGGTTCTCGCCGATGGACTGCGTGACGTCGGCCATGCTGTCGACGATCCGCAGCTCGTCCTCAATCTCCTTCGTGGCCTCAACGACCGCTACTCCAACACCGCCGATGACATCGCCAACTCCAAGCCTCTCATGTCCTTCGCTGAAGCCTGCAACCTCCTCGTCCTCAAGGAGCTTCGCCTCGCCAACGACGCCAAGAACGCCGCTGCCACGGCCCTACTCGTTGGGACCACGAGCAGCAGCAGCTCCTGTTCCGGTGGCTGTAAGTCCTCCACGGCGCTCACAGCGACGGGCAACAGCGGCGGCAACGGCGCTTCCGGCGGCGGCAACGGCGGCGGCCGTCCCAGCCGCAAGACGCGCTGGCGCAAGGGCCAACAGCAGGGTGGCGCCCAGCAGCAGGGCGGCGCCCAGCAGCAGTCTGGGCCCCGTCCCACCGGGCCTTGGGTCTGTTTCGGTCCCTGGACCGGACCCCAGCTTGCACCAGCATGGCGTCCTTCTGCCCCAGGCCTTCTCGGGCCATATCCTCAGGCCAACACCGCGTTCGCCGGTCCCCAGACCTCTCAGCCTGGCGCCTTCTGGTCTCCACAGGCTGCGGGCTGGCAGCAGCAGCAGGCGCCAAGCTGGGACCAGGCGGGTCTGATTGCTGCCCTTCAAAACATGCAGCTGCAGGGCGCTGGCCCCTGGGTAATGGACACTGGCGCCACCTCGCACATGACCTCGTCGGATGGTATACTCCTCTCCCGCACCCCTCCCTCTTATTCTTCCATCACTGTTGGTAATGGCACTTCCATTCCTGTCATTGCCCAAGGTCACTCCCTACTTCCTGCCTCATCCTCTCGCTTTAATCTCAACAATGTTCTTGTTGTTCCCTCCTTAGTACGTAACCTGCTGTCTGTCCGTCAATTCACACGTGACAATTCTTGCTCCGTTGAATTTGACCCGTTTGGTTTTTCTGTCAAGGATCTTCAGACCAGGCGCGAGATTCTTCGCTGCGCTAGTTCCGGCGACCTCTACACCTTCCCCGCCGAACACTCGAGCGTCGCCCATGCCTACCTCGCCGTCCCCTCCGTCGTCTGGCACCAGCGTCTTGGTCATCCCGCCCCCGCCACCTTAGCTAGCTTGCAAAATTCTGGAGTCATCTCATGTAATAAAGTGGATCGCTCTGTTTGCCACTCATGTCAGCTTGGCAAACACACGCGGCTGCCCTTTTCTAGTTCGAGTTCATGCACCTCCGCTCCCTTTGAGTTAATTCACTGTGATGTCTGGACCTCCCCTGTCGCTAGTATTTCTGGTTGCTTATATTATCTTGTTCTCCTGGATGATTTTAGTCATTTTTGCTGGACTTTTCCCATGTGCCGGAAATCTGAAGTCCACAAGTTGATCACTGATTTCTTCCAGTATGTGCTTACACAGTTTAGCTTGCCCATTAAGTGCCTTCAGGCTGATAATGGTCGCGAGTTCGTTAACACTGCCACCGCGTCCTTCCTCGCTTCCCGTGGCACCCTGTTACGCCTCTCTTGCCCATACACCTCCCCACAAAATGGCAAAGCAGAACGCATCATTCGCACCTTAAACAACTCCACTCGCACTCTTCTCCTCCATGCCTCCATGCCGCCCAAATATTGGGCCGAGGCTCTAGCCACCGCCACCTATCTTCTAAACCGGCGCCCATCCTCCAGCATCCAAAATCGCATACCCTTTCAGCTTCTCTATGGCGTGCCTCCCGACCTCGCTCATCTCCGCGTGTTCGGATGCCTGTGTTACCCCAACCTTTCTGCCACCGCTGCCCACAAACTCGCTCCCCGTTCCACAGCATGCGTCTTTATTGGTTATCCCTCCTCACATAAGGGGTACCGGTGTCTCGATCTCGCTACCCACCGTGTCATTATATCTCGCCACGTTGTCTTTGATGAGACTACCTTTCCCTTCACTGCCACCTCTCCTTCGGTTGCTCCCTCTCTCGATTTTCTTGTCGCTGACGATGTGCAGGATCCATACGTCGTCACGCCAGTGGTAGCCCCGCCCTCCATGGGCGTCGAGCAGCCGCTTCTCACCGCGGATGCTCCGTTCCTTGCGGACGTTGAGCAACCGCGTCCCTCTCCAGGCCCACATGGGAGACCGGGCGGGTCTCCTGCTGCGGGTGCTGCCCCTGCCCCTGTGCCGGCAGCAGGCGCTGCTGCGGTGGTGCCTGCAGCACCTGGTGTTGTTGCTGCTGCGGCGCCTGCAGCAGCTGATGCTGCTGTTCCAGCACCTATGCCGGCCCCTGCTGCTGCTCCCGCCGGTCGGTACGAGCAGGTCTACGTCCGCCGGGCACCAGCCCCTCCTCCGGCACCTCCGGCCGGGCGCTTCGGCCTCGTCTATGGGCGCCGGCTGCGCTCTGACCTGCCGCAGCCTGCTCATGTTCATGCCCCAGTGCGCACGAAGGCGCATCCGGCTGCACGAGCTGTGGCAGGCACTGTCTCACCGGCCGGTGCTGCACCAGTTGCGGCTGATGCTGCTGCGGCTGTCCCGGCTGCGGCCCCACAGCGGCCTCTCCAGCCTCCTGCACAGCCTCGGCGTCCCATGCAGGGCGCTCCGCCACCGCCGACCCTGCGCCGCATCGTCACAAGGTCACAGACAGGCTCCCTCAAGCCTCCTGTGGTCCCGATGAACCTCTCCGCCGCGCACACGTCTGCATCGCCAATACCGTCCAACTATCGCAGTGCGCTTGCTGACCCCAATTGGCGCGCTGCGATGACTGACGAGTATCGCGCATTGATGGCCAACGACACTTGGAGACTCGTTCCACGGCCACCCGGTGTCAATGTTGTGACCGGGAAGTGGCTGTACAAGCACAAGTTCCATTCTGACGGTTCGCTTGCTCGCCATAAGGCACGCTGGGTGGTGCGCGGTTTCTCCCAGCAGCCAGGTGTCGACTATGATGAGACATTCAGCCCTGTTGTCAAGCAGGCTACGGTCCGCGTCGTCCTCAGCATTGCGGCCTCCCGTGCCTGGCCTATTCACCAACTGGATGTCAAGAACGCTTTCCTCCATGGTCATCTCACGGAGACAGTCTACTGTCAACAACCCCCGGGGTTCGTTGATCCCTCTGCCCCGAACCATGTCTGTCTCTTGCAGAAGTCTCTGTATGGTCTGAAGCAGGCTCCCCGTGCGTGGTACCAACGGTTCGCCAGCTACATCTGTCGCCTTGGCTTTGTCGCTTCGACCTCCGACACGTCTCTCTTTGTATACAAGGATCGAGACAGTGTCGCGTACCTGCTTCTCTACGTCGACGACATCGTCCTGACTGCCTCCTCGACGACTCTCCTGCAGCACATCACCAAGTGTCTCCACGCCGAGTTCGCTATGACGGACCTTGGCAACCTTCATCACTTCCTCGGCATCTCCGTCACGCGCTCTCCGGATGGGCTGTTTCTGTCCCAGCAGCAGTATGCAGTCGATCTCCTTCAGCGGGCTGGCATGGCTGAGTGTCACTCGACTGCGACACCTGTTGACACTCAGGCCAAGCTGTCAGCCACAGATGGCGCCCCGGTTGCTGACGCCGCTGCCTACCGGAGTCTTGCCGGTGCCTTGCAGTACCTCACATTGACTCGCCCTGACTTGGCCTACGCAGTACAGCAAGTGTGCTTGTTCATGCATGATCCCCGTGAACCACACCTCGCGCTGATCAAGCGCATTCTACGCTACGTCAAGGGCACTCTCTCTGTTGGTCTTCACATTGGGGTCGGCTCAGTTCAGTCCCTGACAGCCTACTCAGATGCAGATTGGGCTGGCTGTCCGGACTCTCGACGCTCCACCTCGGGCTACTGTGTCTTCCTCGGCGACAATCTGGTGTCCTGGTCCTCCAAGCGCCAGACCACCGTCTCCCGCTCCAGTGCAGAGGCTGAGTACCGCGCCGTGGCCCATGCTGTAGCAGAGTGTTGCTGGCTGCGACAACTTCTTCAGGAGCTTCACATCTCTATACCTTCAGCGACGGTTGTCTACTGTGACAATGTCAGCGCTGTCTACATGACAGCAAATCCAGTACATCATCGTCGTACAAAGCACATTGAGATTGATATTCACTTTGTTCGCGAGAAGGTGGCCTTGGGACAGTTTCGAGTGCTGCATGTCCCCTCCAGCCATCAGTTCGCAGATATCATGACCAAAGGCTTGCCTGTACAGTTGTTCACAGAGTTTAGGTCCAGTCTTTGCGTCCGTGATTCTCCCGCTGCGACTGCGGGCGGGTGTTAGAGATTGTATAGCCCATCTTGTGTATAGCCCAAAAGGCCCATTGTATTTCTTGTAACACAAGCCGTTTATGGCTATATAATGAAAGGTCACCCCCCCAAAGGGGTGTGTGGTGTTTTCCTAATTCTCTACACTAACCATCTAGACTGCAACAGATGCTCTCTTGCAAAGCATTGCACAGCCTATTGTATGAAAGGCACCCAGTTTCTCACCCATCGTCTTCTAAGCAGCATTGCACATAACTCAAGATATAAAAACTAAACATTCATTCTTGCACATAAAAGTTTCAATTGTTAAAATATATTAGTGCAAAATGAATTGGATACAAGCGGCTGTGCAACAAAAAGTAAGCTGAAAAGAAACTCTTCACACACAGGTGCGATAATTAGATCTTACAATCTTGGCGCTATGCAATCGTTTTCATGAGAAGTGTGCATTGTTTGGGTTTCTTTATACACAGATCTCCTGCATGTCCAAGAAAAAAAAAATACCTACATTTTACAAGGAGGGATCTTGCAAATATTTGAGCTGTGACACTTGTCATTTCCTATACAGCGCTCAACTCTTCAGATGCAGTTCAATATGGCAAGCCATGATCTTTAAAATCTATATAGCATTCAAACTGCAACCGATGTTCGTTTTCAGGATCATCCAAATCCAGACCATCAATCTGTATATCATACTTGTGATCCATATGTGACTGCAAGGAATCAAGAATGTCCAGGACGTCGTTTACCTGGCTCTTTGATCTGTTTTCAGCTGTGAAAGTATAAACTTTATTGCCAACTTCAATCCAACTGCAACCGATGTTCGTTTTCAGCCCTCTCTCCTTCATCACCTTCCTCACTCTTGCCACATCACTCCAGCAGCCGATACTCGCGTACAAGTTCGCTAGCTGCACATGAGTTGCAGCACAACCTGGTTCCAGCTTGAGACGGTGCTCTGCAGCCTGTATGCCAATCGAAATGCTTCCATGCGCCCTACAGGAAGCTAGCAGGGAGCCCCATATAACACCATTTGGAGGCATGGACATCGTCTGGATCAGATCCCATGCTTCATCGAGCAGCCCTGCACGGCCAAGGAGATCAACCATACATGAGTAGTGATCTAGCTCTGGTTTTATTCCATGTTCAACCATTGATCTGAAGCAGTGTCGGCCTTCAGTTACAAGGCATGCATGCCGGCACGATGAAAGTACGCCTAGGAAGGAAATTGCATCTGGCATTATGTGGCCTTCCATTTCTCTTAGCAAGTCTAGGCAATGCTCAGCAAGGCCATGCTGTGAATATCCAAAGATCATGGAGTTCCAAGAGACCAGGTCTTTACAGGCAATGCTCTCAAATATGGCTCGCGCTTCACTAATACTCCCGCACTTTGCATACATTGATATCAGTGCATTGGACACATGCACATAGGAGTTGTAACCCATCCGCATCTGTAGGCCTTGAACACTTTTACCAAGCGCAAGAAATGCGTGATTAGTGCACACACTGAGGATAGTTGCAAATGTGATGTCATTTGGCTTGCATGTAGACAGCCTCATCAGTGCAAACAAATGGAGACATGGCTCCACCTGATTATCCTGGGCATAGCCAGAAATAAGTGCTGTCCACGACACAGTGTTGTTTGCTGTTATGCTCTGGAAAACACGATTAGCATTTTCCAACTGGCCACATCTTGAATAAAAGCTTATCAGCGAGCTGCCGACAAGGACAGATGAATAACATCCTACTTTCACCAGTAAAGCCTGGAGCTGCACACCTTCAGTAATAGTTTTGCTTTCAGCACAGAGACTCAGCACAGATGCCAAAATAGATGTATCTGAACTGATTGTTCCCCTCTTATGCAGGTCCACTATTTGCATATACATGTCCTCCTTTGTGAGCCTAGTCATGGAGGGGCCAACTGAGGTACTATTTGAGACAATGGTACTGCGTTTAGGTCGTGCTCGATTTGAGCCTGAGTTAACAAGGTCCTCTTTACCCCTACGCATGGCATGCTGTTTTGATTGGACTCCCAAGATGTCACCCATACAGTCATTGATAAGTCGGTGATGGGATGGAACTCCCCCTTCGGCATGATGATGCTTGGTTGGTACAAGGTCCAAAACTCTCAATGCATCGTGAATGTTGCCACACCCTTTCTTTCTTGATCCCTCGAGTGCTGAAGATATGGCAAAATTTGCGACAGCTAGATGAATTGCTGCAGACAGTGCTGGTAAAGCAGCACTCTTTTTCGAACGGCGGCACAAGAAGAGATGTCTGTGCATGTCAGCAGTGGTGGATCAAGAAAAAATCCCATGGGAGTGTGCAACAGTTCAAAGCCGTAAACAGGTTCAGCTCGATTTACAAATACAACTGCATCATAAATTTGAGAATTTTCAAGGTTAGGCTAATTCCCGAATCAGAAAAGCAACCAAGGAGATGGGGACGGGAGGTTACCTGGCCTGCCGGACTCTTCTTTCCTTCAGCCGTGCCAGCGCCTGGGCACTGGCGCAGCGCCAAGTTCTAGGCCCTCGCTCGGGTGAACGCCGCCCGCACGAAGTGGGAAGCGGCGCAGAATAGGGACCGGTGCCGGGTGGGGGTGGACCGGTGGAGCTGTGCTCGCGGCGAACCTCCCCACCTCGTCACCGTCACCACCCACGCCGCCGCCAGAGGCAGAGGCAGCGCCGGCTCCAGGTTCCAGCTTGCTGATCTGGCCCAGGCCCAGGCCCAAGCCCGGGGCATTTGTGAGAAAAGGGGAAAAAAAGAGTGCGTGATCTGATCCCGTGCAGAGGAACACTCATTTATCTAGGCCGCCTTTGCCTCTTTGGTAAGCTATATATAAAAGTAAAAATAACTACAACAACTAAAAATTAGCTGCTAAAAATTATATATATAGAAATATCCAAACAACCTAGCTAATTAGTAGATAATTTTTAGTCTATACCTTAGCTAAAAATTAGTTATTGGCTGAAAGAACCCAATTAATTGCAGTTCATTGGTGAGAAATGACCTATCTAGTCCTAGTCCAATCATATATTAACTGGTGTATTAAAAGATGTTAATAGCTAGCTATTTTTTATTTTTTAGTTCGAACAAAAAATTAGTTTGAGTGAACCTAAAAAATTAGTTGTATCTGACCCGTTAATGGGTGAGAATATATTGCACACATACACTAGACATGTTTGACTTAAACCAGCTAACTTTTAGTTCTTTTTCAACGGCTAATAATTAATTGGGTGCATCCAAATAGACACTTCATTGTCTGTTTTCGCATTTAATTTTTATGTTCTTACTTTTATGTTATGTTTGGATCAGTTAAAAACTAGTTGCTAAATATTAGCTAGTATTGCTACATCCAACTAGCTAATTTGTGCGAATAGATTGCACAACTATTACCTAAACATGTTTGGATCCAAACCGGCTAATTTTTCATAATTTCTTGTAGCTAATAATTAGTTGGATGCATTCAAACGGAGCCTTTGAGTTTATATATATTTAATTGTTCATATTTTTTCTTTTTTCTCAGCGCATATGCGTAATGTGCAGTCATAATTGTTCATATCTTCTTTTTTTATTTTTTTTATTTCCCATGTCCTTTTTTAGTAAAATAATTGTCCCAAGTAAAAAGATTACGGAAATATATAGGCATTTCGGCTGACGACCAAGTGAGTCTGAGGAATTAGAAAAGGCACAATTTTATCTTGTGTTTTCCTTTTTCAGGACTTAACAACCTTATATTTGAGTTCGATGAAGATAAAAATAATATTGAACTGTAGCTTGAAGAGATCTACAACTTGGCAGCTCATGCAATTATTTAAAAGCTAAATTTGTATTTAGATACATATTTTAAATATAAACATTATACAGTACCAATTAGTTCCACACATATTTCTTCAAACATAAAATTAATAAATTTAAAAATTATAGATCATAAATTGATGATTTTCAAGATATATGGTGCTATGAGCAACTCAGAGAGACTAGGGTCTAGGCCAATAGACCTCGACATTCAAGTTTCCACCTCAACAGAAACATCGCCTGCCATTGGAAAATAGTGCCATTAAGCTTGGAATAAATCTAAAAAGTTATGAGCACACATGTCAAATATATGACTTGAATCCATGTGGGCTGCTTCCACCAATACGTACTAGTGATATTAACTAGCATACGCAGCATGTCTTTGAAAGTTTTTAAATAGTCATAACATTTTTATACGATTTCATATGGAGACAAAATTTATATAAAAGTTATAGTGCTCGATGAGATTTACAAGTCATAACTTTTATGTTTAAAAATCCTCGAGTTGATATAATCAAATCGATACTATATTCAGTGCGTTAAATGTAGATTGAAATATTATATCAGTTATTTTGGCATCAAGATTATTTCAAATGGAAATGCTATGATCTACAAATTTGCAGATCTCTCGAGTCTCTACAATTTTAATATAGATTGTACCTTTAAGTCATATGTAAGAACAGTGTTTTTTGAAGATTCACTACGAGAAAAAGGTAAAAAATGACAAATAAAGTGATGTTTTTGCTTAGTGGTATTTAGATCCCTCCACCATTTTCAAATTTTGAATTATTTTCATTGGGGCAGAAGTAGTATATTTTAATTTTATGGCCATTATTTTCTACAAAAAATGAAAACATAAATATTCCTATGAAGCTTAGATTCTAGATTTAGGTATTTCTCTTATTTCTTTGTCATTTTAGTACATTGTTTTTTAGCACAAGGAGGGTTGTACGTGTGTCGATACTGAGTCAAAATGAAAAAGAAAGACATATATTCTACTTTTGTATAATAAATAAATAGCTCATTGTTATATACTCCCTCCGTCACACAATGAATGATGTTTTAGGATTCAAATTTTGTCATACAGTAAGTGACCAAGCACTAACAGCAGATTATAAACTTTACACCTTTTAAGGTTTTAACCTCACTGCCTGGATTATGGTGCTAAATTATTTCAATCGAAAGCCATCCTTCACACCCCGTTTGAACGTAGATATTAGAGTCTGGAATCTAGAATTGGAATATGATTTCCTGAATTCTATTGTTTGGCGGTTGGCTGAATTCAGAACTGGAATCCAAATCCAATTCCTTAGCATTGGACTAATTAAAAGTTCTCACTCAATTCAGAGCCTGGCACCTCGGTATTGGGTGGAATTAGATTCCAACAAACAATTTCTTTATTTCCAAACAATACATTTGGAACTGCAAACCAATCAATATCGATCTGATTTGGTATCGAACCCAATTCAATTCTACGTCAAACAGACCTCATAGAATTCTGGAAATTCTTTCATATCAATCATCATGACAAGTAATCAAGAGCCCTTCTATGGCAACCGAATGGTTAATTCTTCCGTGATATCTTAATAGAAATATCTGAAAAAACAGAAATGGTTAGCGCGCGCGGCTTTGCAATCAACAGCACCATGTTGCGTTGCTAGCATGAATCGCGGGGCGTCGTCATCACATCAAAAATAAAAAAATTGCGGTATCCAGCGTAGACAAGTAACCGAACAGCCGCCGTCAATTCTGCCTCACCAACCAGAGCTACGAATTATGTAGCTCAACTATGGCCAGAAATAACACCTATTTTTGCAAGGCACAGATATGCATAATCCCCCCACCACATATACATCCTCAAAAGAATCTGAATAGACCGTCCTGTATAATTTGTTCATATTTACAGCCACCTCCTATTCACAGAGATGATTTTTCCACCATTTCTAGGGTAGAATCATAATTGGAGAGCTACAACTCCTACGGAGCTATCTGATTCAGGCCTTCCGTACCGTGTAGGAGAATACCTCCTGATTTTAGCCTTGACCGCTTCGTATATTTCCTGCTCCCAAAATTCTAATACTGCTCTACCGTTTTTGGACGGCCTAAGACATCTGTTATGATTTTTTCCCCTTTTTCTTGTCCCTGAGTTCTGTGACCAAGTGATGGCTCTCCAGAAGATCTGAGAGCGTTATCTTTCCACAATTTCCTGTGTCCAGCCTTTGGAACTGATCACAGATCATCATGATATCTTTCTCAGAAATCTTCCCCATCTCCTTGAGCTTGTAAACAACAAATTCTGATTTCCTGAGTAGCATAAGAAATGATCAAACATTAGTCAATGCAGAGAAGGAAGAAACTTGCTACAAAAACAAAACATACTACCATAGGATGATGGTTATTGTGGTCATTTTTGTGATGATGAGCACCTGGAGTAGCTAAAAAGTTTGTGGTTAAAAATGCAGCAAAATAAAATGTCTTTGGTGTTGTATTCCTATATCTGACAGCACATAAGTGATCCAGGACAGGGGTGGAGAGCATAAATGGAAGAGAAACATTTGCATAAAACTCTGCATGTAACCCACTAAAGAAATCATTTTGTTTATTGACCAAATTAGTAGTACAATTCAAAACGGAATACAGAAGTTTGGAATAGTGCCATATAGTCTGGAAAAATAGTGAGCTGAAATATAATTGTACCACCTCATGTATAGGTCTCATAGACTAATGATAGTGTCAGTTAAGTTTTACTACTGGGGTTGACAACGTGTACTGATTGAAAACTGATACGTCTTAGTCTGAGACTCTAAGCATTCCACATCAGCCTAATATGAGAGCAGTTTCGATCTTTTCTTTATGGTCACCCTATATGGTGACTGAATACTGTTAATGCAAATGACATCTGTATGTCAATTGATTTCCATAAATCAATTTTACAGATCAATCACACAACCATGCCCAGACAGGGTTCAAATCAATGGGACAGCAAGGGGATGCAAAAGCAACCCCTTGCTTTTGCGTACTAAAACAAAATTACTAAAGTGGTGATGACATAATTCAAGAATACAAGCCAAATAACATCAAAAAGTTTTCTCATACTACAAAGAAACCATGAAGTGGATTCTAAAACCCAGGGGCAATTAAACATACTGCAGAAAACAGTATCCAAATAATTAAGTGGATGGTGTATAGGAGCTTAGTTAACAAAAGAAAAACTCAAGTATAAACTATCTTAATATAAAACTTGTTAGATCTAAGCAGAAAGGAGTTGATATTCTAGTGAATTCAAAATTGACTAGCCATATGCTTCATGTGTTAGTAAAAAATGAGAAAGATATGTTTAAAAGCTAAGTGCTTCCCATGTTTTACAATGCTTAATGTTTGTACAACCATCTAGTGGACAAAGATCAACAATATGTACAATCATGAGAACAACAAGATGTCACATCTAGTCCATCTTTATTAAGTGAAATACTTAGTACTTAGTTATCCCATCTTGAAGGTAGGGTAGCCGGTGAAGATTGCACCAAAGTACAATAGGGCATCCTTGATCTCACCCTGAATTGGCATCACTGAATGATACTCCCTCCGGTCTTTTTTATTTAATGTTTCTTAGTTCAAAAATGAACTAGCCGGTGATAAATATTCGAGAACGGAGGTTCAAATGGATATCCATTCTAACGGAAGGAGTATGAATCATCTATATATATGTACATATTCTTACTATCCAAAGTTTTCCAATTAGCATGAATATTTTCAAAACAACTGCCCAGGAAGTAATCTATGTATATTTTCTCTACTCAATAGAAAACCTAAATGTGCGAAATTGCACAACAAAGTCATTCATTCAGCTAATATTTGCAGTAGCACTTTCATGCCCTGAAGAGTTGACAAACTGTCAAGCTCATTCCATCTGTTTTTGTGTTATATTACATGCCATAATTGCATACTTCTTTTACAGTGACTTCAAGAGAAAAAAAAAATCATTCTGCGAACATGTCTAGATGATAAATTTGTTAATTCCATTAAGCTTTTTTGTCATTAGAAGAAATTTCTGTCCCAATCCAAAAGCAACATAATTGCATACATTATTCTACATTCCTCCACTAGCAATGTATTCAAATGAACTTTTCAGATCTTATACTTCGGTTTATTCTCGCAGTGTCATATCACAATAATAATCCCTTTAAAAACGGTGTATGACATAAATCATATGTCAATAGGTAAGCTGGGTTCTTGCTCCTTTTTTTTATTAGTTATCTTACGTTGAAATTTAGGAAAACGTCTCTTGAATTTGATAATGTGACAAATAAGCCACGGGACAAGAGCCCCATAACTTTGCTCAAGCTAATAGGAGGCAACACTCAATATGCACACCCCAGTCACATCACAGATTTGCAGATGCACATCAAAAGAAGCAATGGATAATGCCTGTTCAGCTTTGTTCTATATTTGAAACATGAATACTGCAACCAATCTAGCAAAGGAACATTAGGAGACGCCAACAAGATAAAGGACAGGTAGCACACTAGCAGCAGCAGGCATATACTACCTCCTCCCATTGCTTTTAGTCCAATTTTTTAAACTAAAAAACGTAATATATTAATGACCAGAGGGAGTATAAGTGCTCAAATTCCTTAGTGAAACTATGTTACGACGTAATCTTCCAGATCAATAAATTGGTTTCAGAACCAAAGATCCCTACTTATCATCCTGCTCGCATATCAAATTGCATTACACTGAAGTTAAAAAATAACTAAATCATGAATCTTGAGTAGACCACTAAGAACAAGACTAACTAGGCAGCAGCAAAAAAACAGAACAGAGAGCCTAGTGAACCAATGGTAATGGTAGAATATGATTGCTGACAAGTGCCTAGCAGGCTCTAAATTCATTTGTAACTTTTAGAGTTTGGAATGTTTACTTTGCCCAACTGGTGATAAGTTGGTAGTGCCATAATGCCTAAGCAGTGCAAAGTAGTAGTAGATTCTCAGGAAGAAATGGTGAAAAAGTAAGGCGTCAATGACTTACGTGACATATCCATTGTTGTCGATGTCCGCGGCAAGAAATTCAGAGACGGTCATGTCTCTTGACAGCACCCAGTTAGCCATGGCACGGTGCCTCTTGTCGATCCTCATCTCTGCCAGGTAGAGGAACGCCCTCGCAACAGCCAGGGTGGACACGAGCAGCCAGGCGGACGCGAAGAGGCGGCCAGGCAGTGTCCGGAATGCCTGGTCCCCATAGCCGACCGTGGTGACAGACATGACGGCAAGGTAGACGGCGTCGAGCCAGCCGAGGCGCTCGACCCTCCTGAGGACGGCGGCCCCGACGCCGACGCAGATGGCGACGACGCCGAGCGCGAGCGCGACCTTCATGCGGATGCGCATCCTGCCCTTCTTGACGTCGAAGATGTAATTGTGGCGGTGCTTGCGCGCGGAGGTGGGGTTCTTGAGCGCGGTGATGAGGAGGTGCTCCTGCAGGTCGAGCACGTAGGAGACCATGCCGGAGAGGAGGATGTCAACGAAGCCGAAGCCGACGAGGACGAAGGAGATGGAGAAGAGCTTGGCGGCGGGCGTGGCGGGCGTGATGTCCCCGTACCCGATGGTGCAGAGCGTGACGATGCAGAAGTAGAGGGCGTCGGCGACGGGGTGCGTGGGCCCGGCGGAGGAGGCGAAGTTGGCGGGCGCGGCGGCGTAGAAGGCGACCCCGAGGCCGAGGTAGGCGAGCAGGAAGAGGAAGGCGTGGAGCACGATGGAGGGGCGCTTGGGCGGCGCCGGCGCCTGGCCCCCACCCGCCGCGGCCGCGGCGGCGAGCGCGGCGGCGCTGAGCGGCGCCATGGCTGGCGCGGTGCGGCAGCGGTGGAGGTTGGTGCGCGCCGCGCCGGTGGCGTTGGTGAAGAAGTCGAGGAGTAGGGAGGGCGCGCCGCCGCCGGCGCCGCCCCCGGGGTCCTCCGGGTCCGAGGGCGGCGAGGGAGGGGACGAGGAGCAGGACGGCAGGTCGAGGAGGTCATGGCGGCCGTCGTCGAGGGAGCCGCGGCGGTGGTGGGCTCGGTGCGGCGGCGGCGGCGGAGGCGGAGGGGGCGGCGGCGGGTGCGCGCCGAAGATGATGCGGTCCTTGTAGGAGGATGCCGGGGAGGCGCAGGAGGGAGAGGGCGGCGGGCAGAAGTGGGACACCTCCGAGTGCTCCGGCAGCGGGTCGAGGAGGTGCGTCGGCAGCAGCGGCTCCGTGTCCATGCCGTGCCGCCGCGGGGGCCCTCCTCCTCGGATTCAGGTGGAGAGAGGTGGGTGGATTGGATTCCTGCCTGGGTTGAGGCGGCCGGCGGCCGGCGGCGGCGGCGGAAAGAGAGGAGACGGCAGCCGGCGCGGGCGGCGCGCGGATGGAAAGCTGGCTGCGGCGGCCGCTGATGTGTTGTTGTGAGGAGTCCGACTTGATTGACGCCGGCGAATCCCTTCTTTTTTTTTTCTTTTTGTTTTGTTTTGGGTGCCGCAAAACGTTTATATCCCCACATGATTCTTTGTTTTTTCCTGTCCGCGGAATCTGCATGTGCCCATTCCAAGTTCCCATGGCTGTCCTTTGAGATTAGTACGCCTTCCAGTTTCCCTCCACGCACTTCGATGTTCTGTTTGCACGGACCTGGATGCTTCGCGCGAGGCCGTGGTGTGACGGGTAACCAGTAGAAAGTAATTTTTCGCAGTGCATCTGAAACCAAATTCCGACCGAAATTTTAAATATTTCGAACGAAAAGGAAATTCAAATTTAAAAATGAATTCTGGACTTTCCGTCGGAAAATGGCATTTTCGGACTAGAAATGCCCTGAACACATGAAAAATTAAATAATTTGATTGAAAATTGTTTGCACCTTTTGTGCATATTAAATATATTCCACACAAATTATCCATCACGAATGCATACAATTATATGTCGCCATGTAAAATCAAAAATAAAATGCATGAACCCTAAAGTTATCACAGTAATAATACAAGTATATATTTAAAATCCATAGACCATAATATAAGTTTATAATACAAATATGGTGCGAAATTCATGTGTGATATTATGATTTAATCAACTTGAATGGATAATTTATGGACAAATTTAAGTATAAACTCTAATGAACAAGTCAACATCATGTACTTTTATTAATATGGTCATGCATGAACTTGGGCTCGATTATTAAGAGTTTGTATGGAATTTTAGGGCTTGTTTGGTTGGATATCTAGACGATTTGCTTGGTAAAAACTGTTGCTTGGGAGTTGCCTGAAATTTTGATAGAATCTACGTGGCTAGCCAAGTTGGAAGAAAGTCTATTTAGTTGGTAGCCTGGGAATGCTAACTAGAGAAAGAGAACCATTTTGTATTGTTGGTACATGATTAAAGAGCCCAATTATAGTATGTTTAGATAAAAATGATTTGTATTATCATTTTCTCAGATAACAGACAATTATAGTAAATATTATTAAAAATTTTCAGCTAACAAAAAACATTAATAATATATATTATTCTAATGATGAATTTAACTAGAGAAAGTAAACAAATATTCGTTGTTTTGTTTATGGAGAGAACGCCATTTAACCCGTTAATGGGAAAAGACAAAAATTAGACAGGAAACCGAAGAGAAAAAAAACTGGCCATTAACTAAATAATTAACTAATCCCATCAATTGGGCCAGGCAACACTTTTGCCGGGAGCCAGGCGCTCGATTCTGCTCGCCTGGGCGAGGCTGCAGATGCCGGTGCAGACAGCTAACCAAGTCACTAACCAAATGAACCGCAGGCAGAGTACAGGCAACGTTTCAGCCAGGCAAAGTTGGTCCAGGGTTTGATCCAAACAAGCCTTAAAGTTTGGTCTTATGGATTTATATAGATTTGTTGTGTTATTCATACGTAATACATATAGTTTATGGAACTCGAATGAATAATTTGTGTTCAAATTATGTTTACATGCGTATTATGTCCCTTCCAATATTATATATATACAAAATAATAAATAGTGCATAATTTTTTATTTTTACATGGCCAAAAACATTTTTCATTCAGCACTAAAATCCGGGTAGAAAATTTGAAAAATCTAAAAAAATAATTTTTTTAATTTATGAATTTTAAACCGAAAATTTTTGGAAAATATCGAAATTCCACTTCCCCTATGAGAACAAAAACGAAAAATTTACTGAAATTCTGCGAATTTCATTCAAAAAAATTGAACTCTGGGTGTGCTATGCTCTGCACCGCCGCGTGGCATGAATGGAGGCTCAGCATGAGCTGTTGATGCATAGTCCAAGGCTGCATTGCTAAGCCTGCTTTACAATCTTGTTTAGTTTGAGGCTGAAGTAGACCATGCTAAACTTTGGTCATTTTAACCATGTTTAAATTTAAATAATATTTATCTAAATAATTTTTGTTGAGGTTTTATTTGGTGTCAAAAAAATACCTACGAATAAAAATTTGTTTTTTGGCTAAATATTTCTCTAAATTCAAACATGGTCAAACATGATCAAATTTTGGCCTCAAATCAAATAGTCCAAGTCTGCTTTTATGTCCGTTTGATTGAGAAGCGAGGTAGATCATGAGCCATGGACAGAGTACTTAAGATATGCAAAATACAATTTTTCCATAGTAGTGATGTTGCTAGTTGCAAGTGGAACATGTTCTTCTACTGCAATCCACAATGGGTTTGATTGGCATACCTTAGACTGCGGTCAGACTCGCTATATAGGCACGTTGGGGGGGGGTGTACCTGTCTCCTCCTTTGGGCCCTCTTGAGCCATCCTGGCGGCACCTCCATATATAATGCGGATTTTATTCGGTTGCATTTTTAGGTTACCTCCCCCACTAAGCCGCATGCACCACAACGGCTGCTCACCGCTCCCATGCCCTTTATTGGAGCCCTCATTGTCCAAAAGCCTAGTCCCTAGTATGGTAGAGGTCACGGGTGCATTAGGAAGGCTAGGTCCCTTCCTTTTGTATTGGTTGCCCTATGGATGCCATCTTCCCCTCTATTTCTCCCTCAAATGTGGTAGACATATACTAGCGAACTTTCATTTTAGATGATTTTGTGCATTTTATTAGAGTAGTGCCGCCTCTTTTCGGGATATGTTCGCTAAAACTTATGTTATGCATTGATTTGGTAGACATGGATTTTACGACTAGGCGTTGTCGAGTTGCTAATTTTGTTATTTCCATAGCTACTTGGGTTTTGTTTGGTTTCAGCAACAAATGAGGATTCCCAGTTTATCACTTTTGGCCCCATGGTGCAGAAATGCAGATAGATAGATAGAGAGGCTTGCAAAGTTGAGGCAAATATACGAATCTAATTATACACACTATGTGGACTTGTTGAGGATGAAGAGAGCTCTTTTCTTGTTGTGTGACATGCTTAGAACTAGAACCTGCTTAGGGATAGCATCCGCAACACAAGTCAAGGAAGTTGGGTTCTCTAAGTGTGTAAGACAAGGATATTGGGATTGGCAATAGGAAGAGGGTCATCAAGGAGGATTCTAATTTCATGATTGGCATGATAGATGTTGTAGAAGAGTTTGCCAATGCAATGGTTAAGCTAGTGCACACTAAGGTCCATCCTGACTTGTACAATGTAGTAATCATGTCTATCGGCTTTATTGAGGAGGCCCTGATATATGTGCTTTTAACACATGTAAGGAAAATAGGCTCTAAGCCTCGTCTTAGTGTATTTAATGTGATTTCAGTGGACGAATATCAACGCGGACCAATTTAGGGAATAATGTGTTTGCAAGTGCATTTGGTGCTATGTGTGTGCAGCAAAGGTGCTTCACCTTTGGTCTTGTGGAATGACTAGTTCTATACACGATATGAGAGTTTTGACAAGTTTCCTCATCCTCCACCATATATAATAAGCTCACGTCATCATGTTTTATTTTGGTCATGACATGATAACTCATCTATTAGTTAAGTGATATTAAGTATTGGTTTTGTGTATGCAAATTCTATCTTGTCACCGTGGATTCATGCTATCCTAAATGATGGGGATACCTGCCATACAAGGGATGTGTAAGGAAAATCGGCCTTAAGCCTTGTGTTTAGTTCTCAATGTGATTTTGGTGGTTGAAGTGACAACACGTGCCATGGGACTAATATTTGTATACAAGTGCTTTTGTTCAAATCCTAGGATGCAAGCGATGAACTTGGGGTACAAACACCTCAAAGGAGAACTCAAAAGACACAAGAAAAGACCCAAACCGCCATCAACTTGCAAGCTAGAGCCCTGACTCAGTGGTCAGCGGGCCGATTTTTTGGCTCATCAGAAGGTCCGGAGAAGCCCCGTTGAGAGGTTCGGCGAGATGAAGATGGCCAATATTGAACAATCAAGACCCAGTGCGATTTACACGTACTGGACAGTCCGGTGATCTCACCATCGGACAGTCTGGTGGTTATACCGGACGATATAGACAATGGAAGGAAATTGACCACGTCCCGGCGCTTACATGCACCGGACGGTCCGATGGTGCTACCACCGGACGGTCCAGTGGTCCACCGGACATTATAGACAAAGGACATATCAAATTGAAGACCAGAGCACCAACACGCACCGGACGGTCCGGTGGTTCCAACGGTCAGATTCCAAGTCCAACGGTCGACTCAACGGCTAGTCGAATGTACGCATCGGATGGTCCGATGGTGATGCAGAAAAGGGGAGGAAGCTCCCAACGGCTAGTTTTGAGGCTTAGACTATAAATATCCTCTTGTCTCCACATTGTGGTCGGTGACTCATGAGCTCATACTAGTGTTGATACACATTTTCCATGCCCATTTCAAGTGTAGCAACCACATTTGTGAGCCCAACCACCATATGAGCAAATAGACACATCCCGGCATAGCGAGAGTTTGTTAGCATCTTGGCTTAGGTCCATTTGTCTAGTATCTGTGCCTGCGTGCACGTCTATCCCCAGTGAGTGTGCGGTTGTAAGTCTTGCGAGACCCTTCGGAGTGTGGAGTGGCCGCCACCACCTTGTGAGAGGGAGGAAGGTCCTCGGCGTTTTGGCCAAAAGCTTTCCATAGTGACGGTGGGGTAGCTCCGCGAGAAGGACTTGGAAGACCCCAACAGCCTCGACAATCCTCTACCCTTGCGTGGATAAGACCGTAGTCCAAGACTACACGAGAGAAGGGCTCGTGTGGGTGTGTACCGAGGATATCTAGAGACCCGATCGAGGTTGCTACTTCTGAGGAAGTCACTTTGCCGTCCTCCACCCTTTCGTGGGTGAGGTCACACTCCTTTGAGGATTCCGTGAGAGCAAAGCCTGCAGGGGCACCTAACAAGGACTAGGGGGTGAGATGGCACGTTGGCCACCCCAAACCTCGGGAAAAAAATCTTTTTGTCTTCACCGTCTGCCTTCGCCGATATTGTCATCGGAAGTTTACATTCTCTACTATCTTGTAGCTTCCGCATTTACATTCTTGCAATTGTCTGCTTACATTCCTAGACTAGCTTGATAGTTAGTTTCTAGGTGAAAATAGGTTGCAAGACTTGGCCATGGTAGATGTAGCAACACTTAGCAAAACCTTAGTGCATATATATAGATAGTTTTATATTGCATAGGTTTTTCTTAAGTAGTTGAAGTTTTTAGTGAACCTTAGTGAGCCTTAGTTTTAGTGAGCCTTAGTAGTTTTATATTGCATATATTTTAGCAAAACCTTCAGGATGGACTACCACTTCGTGGAGTTTTGGCATGGTCCAGGTCCATATGGGGAAAATGAGGTATTCATTTTTATACATTCGTCTCTTTGAAACGCTAGTGGCATTCATTTGACATGTTCAAAATGGAGTGGAGGTCTTGTTTGACTTGCTCTCTTATCCAATAGCAAATCAAACCAAAATAATACTTGCATGTATGCCGTTCCTAACTTCATCCAAGAAAGTGCAACAACAGATGCAAAATTTAACGTGGGTGATCTTGATGAAATATCGATAGCACCACTATTTTGATTTAATATAAGTGTAGAAGTGAAAGTAATCATGTAAGTGATGAAGACCAAGATATGACTGCTTTTTCTGATAATCTTGCCAATGCTTTATTTGCCATCCAATCGTGACTGAGGGTATAATTGTGCATGAAATATGAATTTGTTGTATGGACATGTGGGTAGTTGTGGCTAAGAAAAAATTAAGGTAGTTATGTTTATGTTTCACGATGGACATGCGTTGTATTATGAAGGAATAAGTTTGGTTATTTTATAAAAGCAAAATTACATATTTTGTATGAAGATGTGATGGGTTGCCATTCTTTTATATGAAGGAATAACTTTGGTTATTCATGTAGTAGTGTCACTCAGTTGTAATTTGAAACACCAACGGAGAAGTAACAACCAACACTTTTATCCAACTAGTAAAAATATAGGTACGTCTTGTAAGTGACGTAAAAAAGATATGGTCTAATTATTTTTTAGAATTACATGAAAATTGAGTTTGATATGTTATTTTTGTTTATTTAATATTTTAATTGAAAAGAACACTGTTGCCGTCAAATCCTAGCCGATCTAGGATCGCCGTTGAATCAGCTGATGGGCTTCATGGGCCGCCCGCTCAGAGGCGGTTTTGTTTTATCGATTAAGCCCAATGGACTATGTATCTTAGTATGGAAAGTAAATTTAGGGTTTGCTTGGCTAGGTGAACGTGTCATCCATATCTCTAGACTACAAATACGTAACCTCTGTTCGATAATAAACATGACGACATACGATCCCAGCAGCGTGTCTCGCCATTAACCTTCGACGCATCACCACACCTATTCTTAGGGTTTTTCAAATAAGCGTCATGCTGCTCTAATATTTTCTCTCATAGATTGTGTTAGGACTGTCTGGTCTTACGGTTATCATGGTAGACCTTGTACTGAAGCATTTTTTATAGCATTGTTTGTTAGTTATCATGTGTATTATTGATCTGCTGTTTACCTGTGCTTCAAGCTTAGATTAATATCGTGCGGTTAGGTGTATATAGCTCGCCCGATTGCTACAATCAACTATATGCGTTGTAACATATGCATAGGACAACTCGAGAGAACGATACGCACTTAGCACCCTGTCTTTGCATGTCCTAGATGTGTTTTCTGTTTTTTAGGAACTTCTTTGAAGGTTCGCTAATTTGTCTATATCATGGTCTTAGATAGGTTTTTACCATCTGGTTATGCTTTATTGCTTGTAAATACTAACCCACGAGAAGATACATTGATCCAGATGATCTGATTGGCACAGGCCATCAGAAGCCGATCCCAGTGATCTGTCTAGAATTTAATATTTAATTGTGTTGTGCCCCACAATGCTTACCACATCCCCTTTCTGGCCAGCTGGTCAAGCCAAGTGGCATACCCACATCCACCACAAGCCAGACCGCCCCCAAACCGTGTGGTCGGTCCAAATCCTTGGAGAGACAAACAGCAGCAGCAATGTATCTTCTGGCTCATCGTGTGTCAGCTGCCGTATGATCGCTTGTCGGCTTCCCACGACGACAGACATGTGTTGTGTAAATTATGTTTTTATTTTCTATAATATATAATAAACATTTGTAACTATAACATTAGTTTGATAAAAAGGACATGTGTTGTAAATTATGTTTTCATGTTTCTACCATGTATAATGCATATATTTTAACTATAATATTAATTTTGTTATATAAAATTTAGTGTAAGTTTGAGAGTGGTAGCTATATACGATTGGTTTAAAATACGGGTCCATAAAAAGTAAGAAAAGATGTAAGAGACTAAAGAAACTGTGTCTAACTGTGCATAACATAAAGAAACGAGGACGATGATTTTGATCTGACGATACAGATTCTGAGGTACTAAACAATATAGATATTACGAGATTTTATTATTGGATTCTCTCTAGATTCAGGGCCAGAATTAAACAGAGAAACTTCGATATTTCACACATAATACGCGAGTCTCACTGAAATTGACACTCAATTTGTATGCCTTCCAAAATTTGACATAAAAAAATGGAAATTGCTTCGTTTCGAGGTGAAGGGACCGATGGTGCCTATGAGCTGACACGCTAAAAGGGGGGGGGGTGAATTTGGATTCTAAAAACTAAGGCTATCTAAAAACAAGTTAATAAAACATATGCAAAATAAAACAAGATGTGTGCACTAAGGTTTCGCTAAGTGTTGCTCTCTACTGAGCTTAAGTCTGACAACCTAGTTCTACCTAGAAACTAACCTATCAAGCTAGTCTAGGAAAGTAAGTGTTGACGTCTCTTAGCGTAACAGATTTTACTCCGCAAGCGCACGGAGATTCGCTGTAGCTTTTTCACTCAGAGTACTCCGAGTATCGTAAAAAATCTATAGGGAAGCAAGGGCGAATAGGTAGAACGAAATGTCAAACTTTCAAGCGGCACTATGACTTAGATAAAACACCAGCTAATCTTACAATGGGAGTAAGATAACAAGGTGGTGTATGGTGGGAAGTGTAAAATAGGGACTAAAGAAGCCAACACCTATGTAGCTATCTGGGAGGACAACGAGTGAGATTTAGATTTCCAAACTCTATTCCTTAACCGCTGCAGAGGAGTATTCGCGGTTGGACTAAGTTAACCAAACACGAACTAGAATCTTCCGTCGAGCGAAATTTCGGCGCCTCGAGTGGTCAAGGGGTAGTTAGTAGACCACCGGAGGAGACCCGGCTAACGCCTACGGGCTTACCGAACGACGGGATTGGAATACTGAGACCTCCAAAGCTGTCACCTAGAGAGGCTACCAACAAGAGATGCGTGGGTAACATGGCACGCTATACTAGAGTTCAAGTGAGAAGTTAAACTCTAAAGTTCTTCCTTGACCAGAGGGTGAGAACTAACTTGACCTTAGATCAAAAGTCTAAGATAAGCTTATAGCACCGGCAAGTCTAGCAAGATTCAGATAACTTAAAAACAACACAAACCTAAGCCTTGGTCTAGTATGCAATAAAGGTACACCGCACTAGGCAAGTGTTAAGAAATAAAGTATAACAAAAGATAGAGCAATGAAGTATATTATACTGGAGTAACAAGAGTACAAAGATACAAGAGCTTTACCAAGACTTGAACATGACTCCGGAATCCCTGAGGCAAAAACTCAGACTCAACTCTAACTTCCAGGACTAACCTAGTGCTACTAGACTAAACAAAAGTATGTTCTACTCAACTTCCACACTTCACAAGTGAGGCCTAGGGACCTATTTATACCCACTCGAGTGAGAAGGGTATTTATACATGGTGTAGATCGGTTGTAGGTCGGTATGGCGGTTAAGGGGGGCACGTGGCAGGTCGGGCGGCCTGGTAGGGAGCCGGGCGGCCCCATCTCAGGCCGGGCGGCTTGGTGCACCCTTGGATTCACCGCCTCTTGTCATCCAACACTCCATATTGCCTCCCAACGTCGGTTAGAAGTCGGTTGATAGTTAAACTTGTGCTTTTCCTTGAGCCATTGGATCCTCACTTGTGTTTCTTCCTTAGCCGCAGGATCGAAGTCCCTCGGATTGCTGACTTCACCAATCCAAGTGCTGGATCGGTGATGTGGCAAGCCTTTCGGTACTTGACGTGTTGGTTTTGGCATTTGGACTTCACAACTGTGTTGACACATCATTGTTGTGCATGCAGGTCGAAGATGAATTGTTTTGGCCACATTGTTAGGCCGGGCGGCCCGGGTGGAGCCGGGCGGCCTGGCCCACTTGCCAGGGTCCTGTGACTTAGCCAAATTTGGCCTGTTTTCTGCTGATCTTGTGCCTGCAATCAAATATTCAACACAACTTGTGGAACTATGTTAGTAGCATAGGTTATTCCATACTTTGACGTATTTTCCTTCATGTTCATGGATAGTTGATGGTCATAGGTAGTGCAATAACGATCGTCAACAATAAGCACACAATTGCAAGAGTGTAAATGCGGAAGCTAAAGAGATGAGTAGAGTGATTGCAAACTCCCGATGATAATGGTGACGGTGGCACAAGTTGGAGATGTTGATATTTTTCCTAAGGTATCGAGAAAGCGTGCAAGTCTTCCCCCTAGTCCTCGTTTGGTACCCCTCATAAGGCCTTGCTCTCACTTAGTCCACGACTAAGGCTTCAATCCGCGCAAGGATCAAGGTTGGCAAGGTGACCCACGCAAGGGTCAAGCAACCCGGTTGGGTAACTCCGAATATACCCGGTACACACCCACGCGCATGTGGGGTCTTCTGCTGGCCTCTCATGGAAACTCTATGTCGTCTATATCCACTACAATGAGCTTTGGCCAAAACTATGAGGGCCTCTCATTCCCTCACAAATAAGGTGATGGCACACACTACAACTCAGAGGGTCACTCAACACTACGGGCCCCACTTACAAGTCTTCGTGCATGCAAGCATGAATGGCCAGAGTTTCACAAAACTCATTACAACGCTTGGTCGCAACCAAGGGCAATGCGCTAAGCAAGGCCTAAGAAAGTTGCTCGTAAGGACTAGCTCTGCCTAAGAAGTGAACTATTAGCTCTTTTGATGGATTGGGATCTGAACAATGTGTCCCAACACTAGAATGAACTCTAGAGTCACCAACGATATTGTGGAGGCCGGGCAAGGAGGGTATAAATAGTTCAAACCTCCAAACTAGCCGACGGAAGAAATCTATGTGTTACAGACTATTCTCACTGGATTGTTCAGTGTGTACATCCAATCTAGCCGTTGGAATCTTCTTTGACTGTTGTGAGCACCGGACCGTTCGTTGCGTGTTAACGCCCGCGATCATTTCTTGGAGACTTGGACGTGGTCACTCCTTCTTCCTTCTACCGATTTTGTCCGGTGGTGTGACCACCGGACCATCCGATGTTTACACCGAACATGTGTGTATTTTGCACTGTGTCTTAGTCTTCAGTTGGTGACGTCTTCTACTCATCGGACCGTTTGGTGTGCACCACTGTGCCGCGCTTCATGGCTTCGATTGTTAATGTGTCTTGGGCTTCTCTTGTGCCTTTTAAGTCCTCATTTGAGGTGTTTCCCAAGTCCATCACTTACATCCCTAGAACTTAAACATGTATAATTGCACACACATTAGTCCCAAATGGTACATGTAGTCACTTCAACCACCAAAATCACATTAGGGAACTAAACACAAGGCTTAGGGCCAATTTTTCTTACACAAAGGACTCTGGGCATTTACCTCATTTTCTTTTTTTTACATTGCTTATCAGATCAATTGATCTTCCCATTTTTCCCTTGATTCTTATTCTCTCTCATCTATGAAAACTAGGCCCCACGTGCCATCCCTGCCTTTGTCTTCTCTTGGCTTGCCTTGTCGCTCAGCCGTGCCACCCTATCATTTCCATGTCGCGGGAGCCCACTGGGGGTGGCGGCAGGAGGCGATTAGTATCCTGGGGGTGACTTGGGGACAATGGGAGGCGAAGCGCCAGCTGGGCGGCACACCCGCCTACTAGGGTGAAAGGAGGTGGCGAGCTAGTTGGAGGCGGAGGGAGGCAATGAAGGTAGCTCGCTAGCAGAGGGCAGCAGGAGGCAACAGTCCTTCGGGGACGGCGAAAGGCCACCTTCCTGGGGCTGAGGGAGGTGGTGGGCTAGCCAGGGCCAGAGGAGGTTGAGGCAGGTGACGAAGGTGGCTTGCCAGTCGAGGATAGCAAGAGGCGACGTGTGGGGGGGGAGGGGTAGGCAGCCTGCCTACTGGGCCATAGGTGGCGACAAGCCGTCCGCAGAGGGCGGTGAGAGGCGGCAAGCGTGGGTAGCACTGGACCAACGGGCAGGTCATCTGTAGGCGGAGGGATGTAGAGGAGGCGGCGGTCTTCTATGGGCAGAGGGAGACAACAGCCGAGCAAGGCGAGGATGAAGACAGACTTCGTTTCTATGTTATTAGGACAATGGCAAAATAGGTAACTCATAAAGTCTGGTACATGAAAAGAAATAGAAAAGGAAAAGAAAATAGATTAAATGCCAAGAGTCCCTTGAAACGAAACAATTCATATATCCGATATCAAATTTTAAAAGATATGCGAACGGAGCGTCAGTTTCAATCAAATATGGTCAATTAAGCAGGGCCTTTAGCCATTATAGCTATGGCCACCAAGGAGTAAACTTCCCCGTTCCAAACGATACCCATGCCACCCCACCCATGCAGCCAGACCTCGAGTTGGCAGCCAGACCAGTGCTCGACCAAACATCCGAGACCCATATACCCCCAAGCAATGTGCCAGCGTATGGACGGATCGGAGAAAAAATAGTAGTAGTACGTAATCCAAAAGCAGCCGATCGACGAATGGGCCGGGTCAGCACTCACCACGCACATCACATCATTTTTCTGCGCGTGGTTTGGCATGTCATGCGCGGTGACCTTGAGGTAGCAGGACAAATCAATCATCAGCCAGAAGCCCAGAGAGCATACCGAAGGAGCTGCCGTGAATTCAGATCTTGCGTGTTCTTTGAGGCAGCTATTAGTAGTGATTGAAACTGCAGCAATTTTCTTCAGTCCGCAGAGAAAATTCAGTGTAGTCTGATCATTTGTAGAAAAATAGAAAAACCGTATTACCCCCCCCCCCCCCACCCCCCAATACGTATATTTCGTAGCGGCAACAGTAATCTGGCCATCTGCATGCAAGAACACACACCACACGCGGCAGCTCCGTGGCTGCATCATCATCTGCCAGCTGTTGTTACTATTATTGGTTGGTTCCATGGTTTAAGGAGATGATCAGAAGGCTGGCTGACTAATTCAGTTACCTATAATATGTAGTACTAGTCCAATGGTCGTCTCGATTGATCAGTCGATCAATTATAAATATGTGGCCGTGCGCGCGCCAATGATTCACCGGAGAACTTAGACGACGACTGTGGCGCTGATGGCGACGGGAGGCACGTCTGAGCTAGTCTGATATTGGTTGGGTCGTTCTTTGTGCAAATCCACCGCGACGACATAGCCACCTAGCAAAGCAATCAGCATCAAGCAAGCCCCAATGACGGTACGGCAACTTGTCCTGTGCTACTTGGCATGCGGTTCTTTCGTCATCTCAGGGTCGCTGCGGTACTGTCTCATCGCTAGAGGTATGGAAACATTTAATTAACTGTTAAACTTATTATTCTGAGTTCTCACCTATGTCCTACGATCGTGGTACACTTTAAATAATGCATGTTAAGCTCAAAACTTGCTAATCTGAAGCACGTTGT
The DNA here is from genome assembly GCA_022530915.1 of Paspalum notatum. Lineage (NCBI taxonomy): Eukaryota > Viridiplantae > Streptophyta > Magnoliopsida > Poales > Poaceae > Paspalum > Paspalum notatum. Next base: position 31,834,825 of record CM039685.1, read on the forward strand.
CTAGATAACTGAGAAACAGCTAGCTGATATAAGTAAGTGTTCTGTAATTTTCTCTTTTTTTGTCATAGTATAGTACATCGTGGAGTTATGGTAATAGGGAGAGGGCGCTCTCGAGTTCACATCATTGCGCCTCTCCTCTCCTCTTCTTCAGACTCACGTGAAAATAACAGCGTGGGACGACGTCTGCGAGCTCCGCACCAACGACGGCCTCGGTGTCAAGAATTTGGTCACCATGAACACCTGCCTCCTCCTCAAGCTATTGCACCACCTTCACACGGCCTGCAGCTCATTGTGGGCGAGCTGGGTGTGACAACACGTGTGCCTTGCCGACCTCTCCGGTGAACTCCACGGCACGCATTGGGACTCCATGCGTGACCTACTCCCCACCTACTGAGCCATCACAACTTGCACAGTCAAGGATGGGCGCTCAATTTCGTTATGGTACGACGCCTGGATTGGGGACGACGACCTGGCCTCGCTGTACCCAGCCCTGCTCAGCCACTTCACCAGGAGAGATGCCTCCATTCGAGCGGTGTCTGAGCAAGGCCTCGAGTCCATGCTCGTTCCGCGGCTATCTACGCGCGCGCAAGAAGAGCTGGCCTTGCTCCAGCACATTCTGTCCGCGACGGCTCTGAATCAGGAGCCAGACGAGAGGCTCTGCAGCTTCACTGGTGTTGGCGGCAACCTCCCCTCAGGCCCGATCTACCACATGCTGCAGGCTCGCGAGTCCCAAAGCGGCGGCATGCCGAAGTTCGTTTGGATGAGCTGGGCGCCACCTAGGGTCCAATTCTTCGACTAGCTCGTCTCACGCGGGCGGATCCAATGCCGGAGCAACCTGGTCAAGCGCCGGATCATCCCCGATGACACATGTGAGGTATGCTCCCAGGTGCCAGAAACCACCACACGCATTCTGCTGCGCTGCCCGTTCGCGGCGGCATTCTGGAGTGCGGTGGGCATCCATCTGAGCAAAGACGACGACGCCATGTCTGCTACACCGCCCTCACCACATCCCGGCGGGGGTCCTTCCCCTGCGCGCGCTCGCGCCGCGCCGAGCGCTCAAAGAGCCAACGCGCCTCCTTCCTCCTCCCGTCTCCTTCTTCTTTCTCCCGCCCCCGCGCCTCCCGCCGCCGCCTCGACCTCCGCCCGCGGCCGGCGCCTCCCGGCGCCTCCCGGCGCCTCGCCGCTCCACCTGCCGCCCACCGCCGCCGGCTACCGCCACCCGCCGCTAACCTAGGTGGCCGTGACGCCCCCGCCCCGGCCCTTCCCAACCGCCCTCTCCCGCCGCACGACCGGCGGCGCCCTCGCCGCCGGTCTCTCCGCCGCCCACCAACCACCACCTCCGCCGGGCCGGCCGGCCTCCCCCGGCCCTCCCTCTATGGCCGGAGTTGGAGAAGAAGGGGTCGACGGCGGCGCCGGCAACCCCGAACCCTAACCCTAATCGCCGCCGCCGCCGCCCTGCCCGCCGCCGCCCAGGAGACCGCCGGCGTCTCAGCACCCTCGCCGCGGCCTCCCTGCCCGCCGGCCGCCGGCCGCCGCCGCGCCGGCCCCCTCCCGCGCCATCGCCGGCGAAGTGTGCACTAGGCCCCTCCCCTAGCGCGCGCGTTGAATAAGGATCGTGCATCCCGGTGGAGGGCTTTAACACGTTCATCCTCCTATGCTGCTGGCACCCGTGGAAGCGCAGGAATGGGCGAGTGTTCCGTGACGAAGAACAGACACTCCCCTAGACGTTACGACGATGCCGCGAGGACGCCAGGCTGTTGAAGGTTCGGTAAGGACGGCGAGGGCATGGATTCGCTCAAGCTTGGTGTTCTGCACTCACCATGGCGTAGCTTGTAATCTGTCCACCACCCACGATCGGCAAAAGCCGTATGTAAAAACTACGTGACGGGCCGTTTTGGGCCATTTGAGCAATGAAATACAGGTGGGGTCTCCCCCCTCCGTTGATAGTCAAAAAAAAAAAAAAAACATGAAAATAACAGCACTCAGTCAGTATGACTATGACCTGTCTCAACTCTGAACATACTACTTGATTCTGCAGATAGAAGGTGTTCTTATCAGGTCTAGATGCGGTATCTTTGACATCTGTTTCCGAGAAAATGACGTGTCGCATCGATCACATCGAGCATCGCCCATCACTCGTGTTCACGTATCAAACATGCATGGCAAAAAAGAAAATTAATCTACTGCTGCTGATGACGACGAAAGACAACAATGTTTGGACAGATCAGCTTGCATTGACGATGCATGGCGCAAAGCATCATCATCCATTTTCGATCCCCAATCGTTTTTTTCCCGATATTGTTAGTTGTGTACGTAGGAATTAGTGAGACTTGTCGATCGGTTTCCTCGGTTCAGTCTTCATCAATGTTGTGTTGGTCAGCCTGGATGGTGGAGGAGGCAGCTGTTTGGCTGTACCTGTACGCACATGTGTGACACGCGAAATGCAGGCGCCAAGCCGCCAACGTTGATTTCAAGCTCGACGACGGTAACGATGTTGTGGATTGTTGGCCTTAGCCGATGGAGGAGGGCCAGCCTTGCTCGTGGGGCGCGTGGCTCACGAAGTAGAACGTGTTAGCTGGGCGAAAATTCGGTGATGTTTGGGGTGTTCAGTGTGTGTATGGGCCAAAAACTGACAACGCACCCAGAATTGAGGTTCTGTTTGCAGCACCAGAATTTCCATTGTTGTTACCTTTCTTTTTTCTCTCCATAAAATCGAGCTATTTCATGTACGACATATTTCTGTATGTGAATTGTAGTATATCTCTGGAATAAAAATGATGATAAAAGTATTTACATGAGTGCGGAGAAATTGGCCCAAGTGGATGCAGTTGTTGGGCTTGGGCCTATTGAAAAGCCACGCGATTAACTTTAACATAGCGTACCGGCCTATGCAATCTGAATGCTGTTGTTTCGAAGCCCACTGGGCACTGGCATGGCAAAGGATCAATCGTCTTCATCTCTTCTCCATTTCTTCTTCCTCTTCTCTTGTTTCTTCTCTCTGCACTTTTGTCAATCCAGACCAGAAAGCTAAGGCAATCTGCCTCATTTCCATACATGTGTTCTTTTTTAAAAAATTTGTTGCAAGCAATATTATCAAATGAAATACAACAGAAATAAAAATTAAGTAAACAGATGACATAACAAAAAAATTATGGAAAGAGATTATTGAGATATGGGCCTCAGCCTTGGCCCCTTCACTGTGTCTTGGTTAAGAAACTTTGGCTTTGGCTTTGGTTAATGCAATCTTGACCATATCCAGATATGTGATATCTAGCTATCGTCTTTGCAGTTCTTGCCACTTGGCCAATAAACTCTGGCGCAGTCGTCCTGAGAACATTCGTAGGTGGGAATGGCCGAAAAAGCGAGGGTCAATTCGCTTTGAGAAGGCCAAATAAGACACGACGGCTTCGGTGACGGTTGGTTGAAGAGATTTATCCCGAGCTCATGGTCACGTCACCACACACTTCCGAAGGCCTTGGACCACGCTGAAGGGAGCCATATCTTCAACAAGGACTATATGGCCAAGCAATACCTCCGTATATTCAGTAGGAGTTAGCGTTTGATCCATTCTGTTGCCTTTATTCAGTATCTCTAATTTTCCGAGGTTAGGAAATGAAGAGCCAAACAAATTAGAGAAATTTACTTCTTTGACCTCAAAAAAGTTGATGCTTTTCTGTATGGTCCAAAAATTTTGATTTTTTTTCTTTCTTGGCTATCCGTACCGTTTGAGACGGCAGCCTGTCATCCAGCCAATAGAAAGACGATTTTGCCCCTCCATCCAATAACCCACAGACAGTCTATCCAGTCACTAACCAAGATCGAGTGAGATGGGAGGCGAGGCCGGCGGCCCCGCGCAGCCGCGCTCCCGGCGGCTTGAGGCGTGCGGGAGGCAACCGGCGGCTGGAGCCACCAGCCCGCGATGGCCCCGCGCTCCCGGCACCTGGCGGCGCGCGGGAGGCTGCTAGCGGCGCCGGCGACGGCCCGCGCCCTGGGCGGTTGGAGGCGCACAGGAGGCAGCCGGCGGCGCCCGCGCCCCCGGCGGCTGAAGGTGTGCGGGAGGCAGCCGACGGCTCCCGTGATGGCCCCGCGCTCTCGGCGGCTAGTGGCGCGCAGGAGGCAGCCGGCGGCACCCGCGCTCCTGGCGGCTGGAGGCGCGCGGGAGGCCGCCTACGGCTCCCGTGACGGCTCCGCGCTCTCAGCGGCTGGTGGCGCGCGGGAGACAGCCGACGGCGCCCGCGACGACCGCTCCGCGCTCCCGGCGGCTGGAGGTGCGCGGGAGGCAGCCGGAGGCGCCCGCGACGGCCCCGCACGGAGGCTACCGGCGGGAGCGCGGGGCTGTTCATCACTTCGTTCGGTAGCTCAAGGATGTAGCTGGGCCCCGCGCTCTCGGCCGTTGGTGGCTCGCGGGAGGCAGCCGGCGGCGCCCGCGACGGCCGCTCCGCGCTCCTGGCGTGTGGCGGAACCGCCCTGCTTAATCCAGACTAAGCACACCTGCCACCTCTGGCTCGCAGTGCACTTAGGCCAGACTAAACCCGGTAGTCCGTCAAGAGTCCCTCGGGCTCTCGATAACACCATTCCCAGAGAAACCGACATCAAACACATCCGACTCTCGAAAGAGCCACAACAATTACATTATCACAGACAGTTGAAATAGAGAGTAATAGACTTTATTTACAAACCAAATATACGAAATCAAATACATGTTCAAATATAGCGGAAGCGTTTGCAAAATTATATATAGCGGAAGCGTTTTCAAAACATCTCGCAGCGGAATCATGATACTTAAGCAGTCTTCACGAAGAGACGAACGAGGCGTGTAGCACCGAGCCCACTGGTACTACCACCTTCCACACGGTTGTCCAGATGTCATCGGTACCTGTAATCTAAAAGTGGGGGCAAACTCTGAGTACTAATTACTCAGTAGGACTTAATGGACGGGCCTTACGGCTGACGCAAAGCATAGCTTACTAGTCAGGTGAGTCCTTAGCCATTGATTCTTGATTATAACATATTGCCATAGGATAGCAGGATTTGACAGCTGCTATCCCTTAACCATGAATATCAAGTCTCATAAATAAAACTTGCATGAAAGTAAGGCATGAATAATTCCTTGCATAACTATTGATCATATAGTATACATGAGTATCATCAAACATGTTGGGTTCGAAACACGAATATAAGTATAGATGTTTAAGTTGTTATGACGTTGCCCGGCAGTGATACTGGCATTCTCACACCTGGTGAAAATCAGCGATTCGAATCGACTTTTAATTTTCGGAAATAACTAGAAGTACCAGGATGGCATATACTTACTAACCCCCGGCGTTCCAACATATGCTTCCTCCATCTCCACTTGTCCCATCCGAAGTTCGATTCAATCCCGTTATAGTTCCCAGGTTGTGCCGCCTTAGGAGCGTTACCTCAGTGTACCGGGTCCAACCCTCCCTCGACTGCAAGCTCCCCAAGGTGTAACATTAGGAGCCTGTCTCTGTTCTTTAGATGGCACAAGTAAGACTTTCACCGTCCATTATCCCGGATAAGCACTCTAGCAATGTTATGCCGATCCCAAGCGGACAGCGGACGGACCTTATGTGACACGGGCGGAGTCCAATGCATAATAACGTAAACAGTAACAACTCATAAAATCTCCGCCCGGTCTCCATTTAACCATAAGCATATATAATAACTTCCATAATAACAAGATTTCTGTCATAGTGTAAAGTCGCACCTACGAGACGAGTGCAATCACTCGTGTCTACTTGTGCCTAGCAATTCTAGGCACTCATCTTACGAACTCTACGTATAGGTGCTAAGGCCAGGGTGGCCGGGAAGTCTAATGCAGATATTTTCAATCAACTCCTAATACAGATGCGTAAACCATCAAACAAGATTATGTGAGTTAGGAAAAATCATTGTCATGCCTACCTTTGAGTATTTTTATTAAAACCAGCAAACTAATCTAAGTTAGTTTGCCGGGTTGTGGGGCTTTGCCCAAGGCAACCCCTTAAAACAGGTACGGATGTAATCAGCGACACGCCGTCTTTTTGCTCTTGGTGCAATTCGTTGTTCGGTTTATCGACCAATACCAGCTCTTGTGTTGATCCCTCTTTCGCAGAATCTATATGCATGATATAATATGCAAGTGAGTGTAAGAGAATGTAAATACATGCATATGATACATGTTATATGCATGACATAGTGCAATCATGAGTGCAACGAATGCAATTGTATGTATGAGGTGCAAATAAAATATAATGCATGTCAAGTAGCTTGTGACGAAAAGACTCAATTATACTTAGTTCAAACACATCCCATAATGAGAAAACCTAACAACATTCCTAAAAAATCATACAACCCATCACTAAGAAATCGTACAATCCATCCCCAAAAGTTAGTTCGACCTATCATTCCGGATATCACAAAGCACTTTCAGCAAGTATGACGTAGCAAGCATCATGCAATATTACTGTTACATGAAATGCACTTAGGTTCATTAAGTAAGCTCATCTATTTATGGAATCAAAGTGTTCATGTCAAATTCATGCTATTAGATAACTCCAATTGATCTCAAATATTTATGACATGAAAACCAATAGTGCGAGAGGCTACGGTCCAAATTTCAGCCATAAACAAGTTATAATTTATTTATTAAAATTCCAACAAGTTATCAGCCCTATAGTTTCTCAGATTTTTCATAACTTATAGAAATGGGTTCTATACTTGGAATTTCTACAACAAGCATCTTATTGTATGAACATCATATACAAAATTCAGCAAGCACAAAATCCATAGTTTGATAGGACATCTATTTTCCATATAATTAACTTATGTAAATTAAGATGTACTTAGAAATAGTATTAATAAATTCTTCAAAAATACTTTTTGGACTCCCTATCATACTAGTATCACACCAGATTTTTTTATGGAATTACCTTTGCATTCTAAAGTCACTTTTTCTAATTATCAAGTTTAGCAAGTATCATTTTGTCAATTTTAAAACAGCAGCTAAAACATGCATGCACAATCTCATGCTTCACCAGTGAGCTACTCATACTATATAAAGTACATGAAAAATACCAGAGATCATATTTAAGCATATTTTATTTAGCTTCCATTTTCCAAGTTAATTAAATACACAAAACACATGCATAAGGGCAAAAAAGTAATTAAACAGCCAATGCTAGGGCTACCAAAAATCACACAGTACCTACATGCCATAACAAATCTACTGCCCAATTTTCATAATTTTTGGAGTTCATTTAGTCCATTTTTCGCATTTATTTACCCTCCACATGCATGCAATAAACCAGGGGCAAAATAGACTTTTCACACATCCAGATCATACCTATCCGGTAGATCTACTCAAGAGAAGTGCAACGCAACTGAGTTTGTCCATTTTGGATTTTTCTATATTTTTCTATGATTTTCCAAAATTTGAGCCGAAATATGCATATTAACCATAGATCTTAGACCTATACGTAATTAAACCTAACTTTCCGGGGCTAGAACGTAAGATTTGCAAGGCTCATTGCACAGCGTTTTGGATTTGAACGGAAAATGAATAACGCGCGGGGGCTAAAGTGAAAAATCGTCGGGATCTTCGTCTACCTTCGGCCGAGAGCTTGAACGCGCGGCGGGCCGGCGTTCACGCGCGGGGCGCGGCGCGTAGAAGCTGGCACTTGACGCCGAACCGGTGGCGTAAAAGCGGCGCGTAGAAGCTGGCACTTGACGCCGGCGACGGGGAAGCTTTCCCCTAAGGTCTCGTCGCCGGGGGTGGTCTGTGGAGGCGGGTCGACGGGGTGAACCAAAGCGGCGGTGGCGTGCACCGACGGCGGGGCGGGCGCGGATCCGGCGAAGGGGGAGGGCAACGGCGACGACGTCTAGCGTGGAAGGTGCACGGTGGGGCGGCGAGTCCGATGGAGGCGGAGTTGAGGTGAGGGGATGGCCTGAAGGTGGCTCCCGACGGCGAGGGGTCGGCGGCAACGGTGGCCGGGGTGGTGCGGGCGTGGGGTAGGGCAAAAGAGGCAATGGCGGAGGCCGAGGGCTAGTGGGGACGATGGAGGAGCTCAATGCGAGCGCGGGATGCGCGGATGCTCGGAGGGAGAGGGCCGGAGGCGGCGGGCGTGCGAGCTCTAAGAGCTTGCTCCAATAGTGGCTCTGGCGGCTCGGCGCACTGCGCTCTAGGGAGAGAGGCAGAGAGTGAGGGCGAGTTGGAGAGTGAACCTCGGCTGAGGGGGCGTCCGGGTTCAAGAAGGGCAGGGGCGCGGCCTTGGCGTTGGCGTCGGCGCGGCGCGGGCAGGCCATGGCCGCCGCATGGGCGCAGCCGAGAGGGAGAGGAAGGAGGTGGCGCGGGCATGGACCGGGTCTATGGACCCTGTGTCGGTGATAGGTGGGACCGGGGCGGGTGGAGAGAGGAGGAGTCCACGGACCGGGTGCACGGGCGACGCGAGAGGGTAGGACCCACCGGTCCGGGTTTCCAATCCCGCGGGCGGGAGTCCGAAGGAGCTGTCAAGTGGGGCCCACGCGTGACAGAGGAGGGAATTCCAAAAATCCCGAAAGTGGAAAAACCAGCTTTGATCAGAAAACCTACTTCTGAAACTTGCCTATTTGGTCAACTTAGGGGCTGAATTTGAAAATACCCCAATTGGATGAAATGTTTTAAATTTAGTCCTCTACATTTCCCTTATAAACTTGTATACCATGTTATATTCAAAAATCAGGTGTAAATTTGAATTTAAGCTGCTGACCAAGGTTTGACCAACAAAACCCATAAGTTTAGAAATTCTAAAAGTCTATTTTCTAATCACATTTGTTCAGAATTTCAAGATCTACAACTTTCTCAATAAAAACATTTCAAGATTTTGGCTTTGAGATCAAGAAAACTTAAACTTACTAAACTGGTCATGTTTGGACAGAATTCACATGCTGACAGAAAAAGCCCCAAAACTCTATAAATACCTTAATGCATGTCAAAGCACCAATTACCAAAATTGTTTGTCATTCAATTATCTACAAGTTCGTCAATATGGGTTTCACCCAAATCTAAATAGAATCAAAGTTATGGGCACAATCATAGAGACATATATGCAGAAAACAGGTTTCAACAAGTTGCATTTCAACCAAATTTGAACTAGGGTTTAAATGCATACCAATGTATGATGCTTCATGATGAATGCTGCACATGTGAAAAATGATTATGCACTTGAGATGCTGGAGCATCACACGGCGGCTGGAGGCGCGCGGGAGGCAGCCGGCGGCGCCCGCGACGGCCCCGCGAGGGAGGCTACCGGCGGGAGTGCGTGGCTGTTCATCACTTCGTTCGGTAGCTCAAGGATGTAGCTGGGCACCGCGGCGCCAGCGAGGAACTGCACGGCCTCGTTGCTAAAGTTGTTGCAGTTGTGTGTGCTGTAGACCTTTAGTTAGGCTTTGTGGGATTTCTTTACGTATTTTTGTACTTGTTAGCTTGTAACAAGTACGCTTTTGTGATATAATCAATCTCCTGTGCTGAGGGAATTTCGCCAAAATGATGCCAATTTGTAAGCTGTGATACTACACTGATTATGATACCTTGGTATGTAATGGTCACCATATGATCTTGTCCTCTTGGGGCATCAGTTGTTTCGGGAAGCAGATTAGCAGGCAGCCTTGAGAAATCCAAGGCAAATGCATCTGACAGACCATCCACACTTAACAATCGTGCCAAAATTTATATTCGTGGATTATTCCAACTCTAATATACATTTATGACTTCAAGTTATTTAAATGTATGCCCATGCAAAACTAGGCAGCAAGATATGTGCATAAACGGTAAAATCGTCTTTTTACCCTTTACTTAACTGTGTTACGCCTTCAAACGGATGGAAAGGCCAAGAAAGATAAGAGTCAAAACTTTTGAGCCATATAGGAGAGCTGTAAAATTTTTAGGCCAAGGAAGTAAGCAACAACTTTTTGAGACCAAAGGTAGTAAATTTCTCAACAAATTTTGCCCACCATGGGTGGCTTTCATCTATACGATGAAACCTAGCATACACATCTATCCATTTCCTTGGGGCACTTTGTGTGTTGTGTCATTGAGAGCCAACTCAGGTGGACACCTTATCATCACCAACATCGGTTGGGTCGAATACACTAACCACAACTGCCATAGAATGAGTGATTGTGGAAGCTAAAAGTATTTTTTACAACTTTACCTAAATCACAAAACATAATTAACTCACATTTTCCAATTTTGGGAAGAAGAATGCTATGCCACTAAAAAAATCAATTGCTCCAGATTTGAACTCCAATTGACCTAGAATTTTTAAAGAATAAACTAGAGAAAACTCTACAACCAACTGGACTGAAGTCAATCAATTGAAGTCAAGCAAATTTAAGTTTAACTAAGTTTATACAAAAGTTTGATCAATTTCATAGATAATATTATCAACATCTATGTCACCAAACATATATAATATGGGAATATGTTTCATGATGAATCAAATTAAACTTATTTGCTAAAGCCATGCTTGACGGTTCCTTCGGTGTAAACATATGTGGCACTCAAGCACCACCCACCTTCATGGAAGCATCATTCTTATGCTCATCTGTCTGCATATGCGACGATATGGATGTGACGCGGCATTACTCCTCACTCTTGACGACTTTGTGACTTTTGCCTAGTTGAAAACCCTTGTTCCAGCCTAGGCGTTGCTATGGATGTCACTTGCAGTAGCAAGGTTTCGTGTTTGTAATAGTGTGTTGTTTACAAGTGGTTTGCCACAATTCGCCCTTGAGCTTGGGTGTGTTATGTCACATGTTTGTCCTTGTGCTGGGGCTTTGTTGTCTAGTTTAGCTAGGTAATTTGTGGTTTTAGTCCAAATTTCCCAAGTTAAGCATAGTAGGTTTCATCTCTTTTTCGGTGATGTGTGGCTGTGCCATAAGAATATCAATGCAATTCAGGTGTGGATGCGCCCTGTGCATCAATTTTTTTTGTTTGACTTAGGATCAATCTGTAGGATTGCGCATGCATTCTTTTGAGGATAGAGATAGTAGTTAGGTAGAGTAAAAATTAGCTCTTCTAAGTAGTCTAACTAAAACTCATTCGCAAGGGGTTCTAGATTTTTATTAGATGTGTATTCAATATATCGAAAATCTAAATTCATCAATATCCATGTATGGAACCGAGGAAAAAATAGGACCTTGAGCTATTTCCAATGGGTAGTATCATACTTATCAATGAGATGCCACGTAGGATTTTTGGCTGATGTATCGTCTTGTTTAATATGAGAGAGAAAAAAAACCGTAACTTGAAAAAGATGCTGCATTGGCATGATATCTTCGGCCATGGCACAAACTCTAATATGATAGGTCCATTTTCATAGACATAAACATAAATTGGAATGGTAGAACAAATTGTGAGTTTTGCAACCAGCCCGAATCAATCCAACATTTGATTTTTGAATGCCATTTTGCCAAATTTCTATGGCATGTTGCCTGTACTACAATGGGTCTGATGCCTCCTCATAATATCATAAATTTATTTGGTAGTTGGTCAAAGCAGGGTGGTCTAAACAAAGTGGGTATGCTTCTGGCTGGAGCAGCACCTCTATAATGGGCTTTATGGCTCACTAGAAATAATATTTTGTTTAACAAGTGCAAGCAGAAATATGTTTTGCAGGTTCTATTCAGGGGGATCCACTGGCTTCATCTTTGGGCTCAGTTGCAGCGTACTGATGATAAGAAAGAAGAAGTTGAAAAAGCATGCAAGATTTTAGAATCTTCAGCTATGGAGCTATTTTTCTCGTTCGGATGGCCTTCTGTATTTTGGATTGGATTTTAAATTTGTTTTCAATTAGCATGAGTTGTAATAATTTGGGCTGCAGCCTCAGTCATGAGCGCGGAAGCCGGACTTGTTCCTTTATCTTAAAAAACATCAAACTAATTAATTATTGGAAAAAGTCTATATAACCCCCTGAAGTATATAGGGTGGAATACATCGCCCTCTGAATTATGAAACCGGATGTTTTACACCATAAAGTATTAAAAACCGGACAAATAACCCCCTAAGTGGTTTTGGTGGGTGGTTTTGATGACGTGGCATGCTGATGTGTTCAAATCACCCCTCCAACTATTTCAATTGGTATATTCTACCCCTTGATAAATTTGTATTTTTTGTTTCTTCGTCTGCAAATTGAATTTTAAGTTCAAATTTTGTAGGGTGATAATTGGGGTAATAAATTGTATTAGAAAAATAAATGGTGATTTTTTTGTGATCATTTTTCTTTGCAATTTATATTCGCAAAGTTAATCCATTATTAAATGTCTAACTAATAAAAAATTATGGAAAAATCACCATAAATATTTCTAGCATGAGTTACATTGTCTTCCATAACCGTACAAAATTTAAACTTCAAATTCAATTTGCAGATGAAGAAATGAAAAATACAAATTTAACAAGGGGCAGAATGTACCAACTGGATTAGTTGGAGGGGTGATTTGAACACATCAACATGTTACGTCATTAAAACCACCCATCAAAACCACTCAAGGGGTTATTTGTCCGGTTTTTAATACTTCAGGGTGCAAAATATCTGGTTTCATAGTTCAGGGGGTGATGTATTCCACCATATATACTTCAGGGGGTTATATAGACTTTTTCCTTAATTATTTTGATAATTTATATATGATACTACAAATTGTGGTGGGTGTTTCTTCTTAACAACTTGCAATATCATATCATATTTTTATTCACCCTGGCATTCTTGGATATCATAGCTTATAGCTTGATGCACTAGGAATAGCCTCCCAACGTAACCTCCTAGACGTATGCAACGTAAAGATAACATGCCTCCAACAGTTTATCTATTGGCACACTCTCCAAAGACCCATTCAGCACAATCTCTCTCTTCATCGTCTCTCGGCCACCTAGATGAAATGACTAGCCAACTAGCTATATAGCTCTTTGTGTTGGAGGCGCCTGCGTGGACCTCTCTGGACGACTTAGTGTGCTCTATGGGCTTCTACCAGCCCATGGACGACAGGTGTGCTACTGACATGGTACACAGTACACTACTCTTTATATCATCATCCTCTTTGATTCCTTATCGTTTCGCACTTTTAGATACTCTAGAACGTATATTTACAGTTCAATATATGTCGAGGCAGCATTCTATTGGTCCACGTATAAAATAGCCACGGATAATACTGATTGTGATTCACTCTTTACATTTATCTTTAGATTTGTTGAATGAGGTCACACACAGGCTAGTAGCGAGCTAGTTACCACTATCTACATACTCCCTACATTTATCTTTTCATTTATTATTGGAGTAAATTCTAAATTGGATAGGGTCATAATGCTTTGCTTAATCAACGATGGTCAGTGATGCGTCGTCACAAGCTTTATTTTCCTTTCCCGAAAGTATTACCGCGCAGCGCGCACCACGTGGTACTTACAGCAAGATAGCCTCATCAGCTAAAAAAAGGGGCGTATCATCGTCCTGTTGCCGATGCCTAGAAAATATTATATTTTTTCTTCAACTCATGGAGCATTGGAGCTTATTGTATTGTCACGTACTCACGTTGCATGATTGACAATGTAGTAATACTCTCCTTATTTTAAATGTTTGATCCATTAACTTTTAGATATGACGTTTGACCATTTATCTTAATTATTAAAAATGGGTATACAAATGAAGAAGAAAATTTGAATTTAAATATTTTTAATAGGACTAATATTCTAACATCGTGTTTGAAAAATAATTTTTAATGATAGAACAAGTCACAACAAAATAGTCTTTCATTATGTCTAAAAATCAATGATGGTGTCAAACATTTTGACAAAGTGGTAGCAGTATGTTTGTGCCACTTACGTATTTATTAAGCTGTCCAATTTATCTCACTAGCTAGATTATTATATATATAAATTTGAGACCTATAATTTATTAAAATTGCTATTATTCAACATCCCTCATTTGTATGCATAAAAGATTTTTTTGTCATATCTATCTATAACAGGCTCTGGCTAGTTAACATTATATTTTATAATAGCATAATGGTAATTTGTATGAAATTTAGGAGTCTGATTTAATTTAAATTATCTTTCACAATGTAAAACTAGGAAATTTATATGTAAATTTAGAGATACTTTAATTCATATTTTATAATGGTATAATAAAATAAGGTAATTTGTTTGTAAATTTAGGGGTTACTTTAATTCATCTTTCACACTGACATTGTAGATAATTTATATGCAAATTTAGAGGTTATTTTAATTATCTTTTACAATGTCATGATGAGTAATTTATTTGTAAATATTTAAGTCACTTTAGTTCATCTTTCGTAATGGCATGTGGACAATTTATATTAATATTCAGTTGTTATTTTTAATTGATCTTTCATAATATTATGGTGTATAATTTATATGTAAATTTATGGGTTACTTTAACGTTTTTTCATAATAATGTGGTGGATAATTTAGAAAATATAATAGATATAGTGGCCAATATCATTATATGCTACCTGATAGATGGCCAAATGTTTTTATTTTTTTGTAAGAATTTCTAATACTTTTTCTCGTAATTAGTGTTTTTTTTAACATAGTACTAGATGGTAAGGTCCACTCCCAATTGAGTTGGCGAGAACTTAAAGGCATATGAGCCAAGGTAAGATCTGAAGCTCAAATTTAAATCGAGCTTAGTTATTAAGATTTTGATCAACATATATATATTTGCTATCACCTCAGTTCTGGGAAAGATCATCCTGGGCATATTATATGCATGCTTTAATTTACTTTTAGCTAGACTCAAGTGTGAAGTTGGATTATATATGATGCAACCAACAACGAAGGTACACGGATGATGCCACGTAAACCACGGCTTTTGACTTTGATTGTCTGTGTGATCGATGGAGCCGCCCGTACGTGCCCCACGACTTGTTTACTGACACTTGGAAAAGCACCAACGTAACGTCTGTACAGCACATATGCTTGGAAGCTTTTCTTTGCTCTCATATTTATTTTTTAGAAAAAGGAATATTAAACATGCATGGTCCTAGATGGCTAGATGCAAAGCTTATGAGAAAGAAATACTTGCGTACGCTGTAACAAGCAATAAATTTGATTAAAGTGATCTGGAACAAGTTCAGTTGTATATATATTTATTTATTTGCGTGCTGTAGCTTAGACTTAAAAAAAAAGCTTGAAATTTAACTGAAATTGTACTAGCTAGTTCAGTTGTTCAAAAAGTGAACAATCAGTGCATGCATGTTGCCCGTTAATTATTGTGTGCTTCAGCCGCGATCTGGGCGTGAACAAAGTTGCACGATAGATCCTTCCTTGTCAATCCCATATCTCTGTCGGTCGGAATGAAATGCTTTGGAACTAGCAGGAGCATCTTACTCTAGCGAGTATATGTATGCAAGGTGAGGAGGCGTTTTACTGCCATTGAAAAATTAAAGTACCCACCAAGAGGACATCTCTCTCCCATCAAATTTTTGCTGTCTGCTATATCTACTAAATAATTGCCAATGAGATCTTTAGCAAATTAAAAATAAATTATATGGGTACCAGTCCCATCTTTTTTGAAGTACTGGTTCCATTTATCTGTTACCCTCTGGTAGCTTTTATTCAGTACCTCTTATTTTTATTAGAGAAACCTTTAGATCTCTCTAATGAACACGTATCTTTTCCAACAACCTTAGAACTTGTAATTAAATAATGCAATGAGGCAACTGTGAACTGGCTTTATTCAGCACTGGTCCATCAACCCGTGCGTCGCACGGGCTAGTCCCAAGACACACACATATTATTATATGTATATCAAAATATGAATAATTTTAATATAAAATTAAATCATTATTTTAGATATTTTATCATAACAATTAAATATGGTTAATTTAGATATAACCTGGGGAGGTTATTTTATATGATTTTTACCGTAGTATAATGTAACACCCTAGTTTAAATTATAGCATTTTTTACAATTAAATTCAAACAATTTATTTAATTTTCTAAGGCTCGTATGTTTAGTTTGCATTTAACAGGTTTTATTTAAAATAAATACCTGTACAAAATAAATCATAAGGCCAACTTTTTTGTGCATACATGCTGGTGCATTGTTCGTTGGTTGAGTGAATTAAGGAATTAAATTCAAATTTATCTGAATTATTAGAGCTATATCTCTTCCAATTCAAAAGAATTCAAAAACAGAAAAGAAAAAAAAAAGAAAGCGGGGGGGGGGGGGGGGGGGGCAGCCGGGCCAATCCCGCCTCCTCTTCCCGCATGGGCCGAAAGGCCGGCCCAGCTCGGCTGCGCCCCCTCTCCCCTCAGCGCGCCGCCCGGTCCGCAGCACCCCCGCGCCCCGTCCCCCACTGATAGGCGGACCCCACCGGTCAGGCCCGTCTCCTTCCTCTCGTTGTAATCACCGCGCCTTCCTTCTCTGCCCGGGCCACGCGGGCGGAATCCGAGGCCGCACCCTCCCTTCCTTAATCCCCTACCTTCAATCCCACACCCGCAGTGCCGGGTTCCCCTTTTCCCTCCCTTCCTTCATTGTGCTCTGACGAGCTTTCAAAGCCGCCGTCCACCTCCTCCGTGTACACCGCGTTCTAGCGTCCTAAACCCCTATAAAACCTAACCCCGAGCGTCGCCCCGAACTCCTTTACCACTCCACCTCTCCAATTTCACACCCGTGCCTCGACGCGCCTGCAGTTTGCCGCCGGAGCTCTGCCTCGGTAAGCCGCTCCGCCGCCCAATTCCTCACCGGCGAGCCGTCTTCGGCCCTCTAACCACCGCCAACTTGTTCGCAGGGTCTTCGCGGGCATCGTCCACAAGCTCTGGGTGAGAAACCGCGCCTCCACGGCCCCCGTTCGCGAGCACAGTACACCCTGTCCGCCGGTCACCGTCGCCAAGCCCCGCCGCCCGTTCCCCGACCTCGCTGGACCCTCGGTGAGCTCCGCCTCGGCCTCCTCTCCCTTTCCAGCGAAATCGCCCCTAAGCCTCGGCGTACGCCACTCCAGCGAGCCGCCGCCGCGCAGGCCGAACCCCGCCGTGGGTTTTGGTCGCCGCCGGCGCCTCCCCATCCCCTTGGTTCCCTGCCGTTCGATCTGAGATGCACGGCCACGATTAAAACGTGCCATACCCCTTCGTGGGCCAATCACGTCGCACCACACGGCTCACTAATCCGACTCAGCCCGGCCCCGCACGTCAGGCCTAGGTGTCACGCCACAAGCGCGCCGCGTCAGCGCAGACCCGGTCAACCGTGGACTTTTGCGCTTAAGCCCCTGTCTTTTTTGGTTATCAACCCGCAGTCCAGCCCTGTGGAAAAGTATTTAGGTTTTAGTCCTGTTTTCTTCGGTTTAGTCCCTGCACTTCCCGGTTTTTGAACCCGCAGTCCAGGCCTTCGGCTTTTTGCCCTGAAACCCTCGGCGGCTATGGTTAATTACGGATAGGTCCTCGGTTTTTCAAATCTAGTCCCTGGTTTAGTTTATTCTATCACAGTTATGCCCCTAGGAGCCCGTTTTATGCATAACTTTCACGTTTTAACTCCGTTTTGATGATTCTTGCGCTCACGCGATCGTGGAAATGCGTAGAATGTTTTTAGTACAGTTTTATCTTCTATTTTTATGATATGATGTACTGTTTCTCACCTTTTGATAATTGTTTGCATGTATGTATGCGTGGAAATGCTTGTATGTTGCCGTGAACGTGTTTAGACGGTGAGCAGTTTGTTGGTGAAGAAGAGCAGCAGTTTGAGGGTGTTGAGCAGCAGCCTCAAGACCAGTTGAGCAAGGCAAATATAATCTGGACAACCTAATGACCATTTAATCAGTTCATATGCATGTGTTTAAACTTGTATGCCCTAAGGACTGTATCATAGCCTCTTTTATCGATGTTTTCACCTATGAGTTGCATGTTGGCTAAGTTTTGCTAGTTGCTGCGCGAACACATGTTACTTTTGTTAATGGTTCTATGTAATATAATTGTTGAGCTTGACCCTCTGTGCTGTGTGCTTGAGTTGTTCATGTCTCTTTAAAAATTGGTCTTTTAGCAACTTGGTTTAGGGGGCATGAGCATGTGTTTAGTGGTTTGTTCATAGCCGTTCTCCGTAAGGACCGGTTCGCAAAGTGACAACCTGGGACAACCGTGCTACCATGAGACTGGTATGGGACGGTCTTAGCTGATTAATTAGATCGTTTTGGTTTGGAGTAACTTACCTACGGGGCAAGAGGGGGAGTAAGCTTTTGTGGTCGCTGCACTACCTTAGGTTGAGTGTGCTGTGTGCTTCTCCCTTTGTGAGGCGGACACCACAATTGCGGCGCTTAATTCCTTGCGGTTATTTTTTACCAACGTGATCTTTGTGAAGGCTTCGTAGTGTGCTTGCTAGTCATCTCATCTCAGGCAATGTGATGAACTCCTAGCGTAGCACATGGCTTGTGGGTAAAGATGTACGACCTCTCGAGAGTGTAAAACTGACATGTCAGTCGTGCTCACGGTTATGAGCGGCCCAGATCCTTTATGCAGATTAGTGGTTCCTGGTTGGGTTTGGAAGTTGGTTCTTGTGATAATGTTGTTGTTTAATCTCTTATGCAATATCTTGGGTTTAATGGTTCATGAACTCACCTGTAGTAATTAGTTGCTTAATAAAACTTGACCAACTAAAAGCTCATGCAACGTGTCAACCAACCTTAGAGCCTCATAGTTCATGTTATACTTGTTGAGTATGAAATACTCACGCTTGTTTTACTTTAAACCTACTATTGCCTGGAACCCAACCGCTGCTCAGCTCTAGAAGACTTCGAAGAGTATGTTCAGGATTTCAATGACTTCTAGGCGTACCAGTCCACCAGTCGACGTCCCTGTGGCGGCTCGTTTTACCTTCGTTTATGCTTCCGCTATGACTCTGGTTTAAAGAGATGTTGTCTTATTGTAATAAAGTGATGTTATACGCTACGTAAACGTTTTATTTTATCTTTTGCACGTTCTGTGATGTCACTATTGTCATAATATATGTGAGACTTGTTCCTGGCATATATATGTTGTTCCGATTCCGTTGGTTGAGAACTAGGCGTGACAAAGTGGTATCAGAGCCGTGTTGACTGTAGGACGGAAGCCTAGTTGGAAACGGACGTAAATAAGGATCTCACTCCCCTTTTGCCCTCTTGCTATTTTATAAAAATTTTATTTTCGCTATCAAATTATATGTTCACTCTATGTTAAATTATTACTTTTTGCTTTACTCATTCAATCATATAGAACTGATCTCTATCTTACTCCATCCTCCTTATAGGTCATGCCGCGCAGCAAGCAAACCGCCCGTAAGAGTACCGGGGGCCGCCTTCGCCGTGTTGCTCCACCGACTCCACGGCGCACCCCTGTACCTCGGCCACCACCGCGGATCGAGCCTCCGTCTCCGGAGCTGCCCGAGCCGTTGCCACCACCACCCTTCGAGTACGCTCCCATGGACCAGGCGCCACACCCCTTTGAGGGGAATAGGCTGCTTCCGGCGGACACTGACCCTAAGGAGGAGGAGGAGGACCCGGTAGAGGTAGTTTACTACCTCGACTCGGACGATGATGATGATGCGCAAGAGGAGGCTCCACCGCCACGCCTGCCGACACAGACACCTCCTTCCCCGCGTGCGCCGACACCACCGCCTTCTCCAGCAGTACCTGCAGCTTCACCGACACCTCCACCGCCATCACCTGCCACACCTGAGTGGCCGTTCCGTGTGGCCGTCCCTTCCGACGAGGGGTGTCAGAGGGAGGTTGACGCCTGGGTTGACCTGACGCACCCACACCACGGTGCCGACCTGGAGTTCCCGGGGCTACTCCGCGACTGCATCTACGACCTGGGTTACACTACCCACGAGGTCGTCTACTAGATCTGGCAGCGAGCGCGTCCGGACCACACCACCCTCTGGTCTGCCGGTGTGCAGGTCCTGGAGCCTAACCCCAACCATGGGGGACACACCGTGCTGCGCAGGCACTACAGCATCGCGGAGCACGAGACCATGGAGATGGCCATGGAGGATGATGCCCAGCAGGCTCTTGGGGTTCTCTGCCAGCACTACCACACCCCACTCTGCCAATCTTAGTACCGCTACTTTCCCCGTCAGCAGTCCGGGGATACAGAGCACGAGATAGCATCCATTCGGGGTGAGGACAACCGGCAGCTGCTGAAGCTAGTCCGGTATGTGTCAGCCCTGATCACTGCCTACGTCAGGGTGTCCGAGGAGCTCCATCACCGCAACGGTGAGGTGTTCCACCTTCAGGCTCAGCTGGATCGAGTGGCGGGGCCACCACCTCAGGTGCCAGTGGTGGACCCAGCTCAGACTCCCCCTCGCAGGAGGCCTGGCACCGGAGAGTTAGGTGGTACCACTAGGATACTCTCTCGGGATGACTAGTCGTCCTCATATATCGCATTAGCACGTTTGAATATATAAGTCGTCGGGTTGAGTTGGTTGTGTTGAACTTGAGTTAAGTTGTGTTGGCTGGATGTTTGTTATTTTGAACTATGTTTGATTTGGATCTTTGGTTGAGTGTTATATCCAGCTGTGGGGATTTGTCCCAGCATGAACAAGTTAATGTTAGCAAATAATAAAATGAAGTTAGTTCGTGGGGTTAAAGTATTATATCCACTCTATTGCTCTTACTACTTTATCTTTAGTCGCTACCGCTTGTGCATCCATATGTTGGCTATGTGCTCATGGTGTCTCTGTTACAATCAGATGGTTAACACAAGGAGCAACGCCGCTGGTGGGAATGCTAACCAGGGTAACCAAGGGGGTGGCCACCCACTGCCCAACCCTCCACCACTGACACCGGAGCAGTTCTATAACCTCCAGATGCAGATGATGGCAACAATGACCAATGCTGTGCAAGTTCTCCAGCAGGCTCAAGCTCAACCACCACCCCCGCCACCTAGAGATAGGCGTGGAGGTTTTCTGAATGGCCATCCTCCCACTTTCTCTCATGCTACAGAGCCACTACAGGCGAATGACTGGCTTCGTGCTGTGGAACGCCAGTTAGATATAGCGCAGTGCAACGATAGGGAAAGAGTCTTGTATGGGTCTGGACAGTTGAGGGGTGCAGCGCTTGACTGGTGGGAATCCTACAGACCCCAAGACAGGGATGCATTCACTTGGGCACAATTCAAGGAGAATTTTCACAACCACCATGTGCCTGCGGGGTTGATGAAAATGAAGAAGGAATTTCTTTCCCTGAAGCAGGGCAGCATGTCGATGAGTGAGTATAGGGACAAGTTCCTTCAGTTGGCCAGATAAGCCACTGCAGAGGTGGCAGAGGACAGGGAGAAGCAAGAGTACTTCCTGGAGGGCTTAAATGATGAGCTCCAATATCAGTTGATGAATCACTCCTTTCCTAACTTTCATCAATTGGTGGATAGGGCGCTTTTCACTGAGAGGAAGCGCCAGGACATAGAAGAGAGGAAGAGGAAGTTCAACAACTCGTCATCAAGCAGTAACACCCGTCCTCGCTATCCCCAAGGTTAGAGTTCCCAGCAGCAGGGGTACCCACAGCAGTAGCGCAGCCAGGCTCAACAACAATATCAGGGGTAGCGCTATCAGACTCAGCCCAACCGTCCTGCTTATCAAGCTCAGCGACAAGAGCAGTCCAACTCTCCCCCAACAAACCAGGCACAGGTTCTAGCAGGCAAGAACTGCTACAAGTGTGAAGGTACAGGGCATTATGCCAATGTCTGCCCCCAGAAGACGCCGATGAACCAACCGGGTCAGCAAAGTCAGAGGCAGAATCCTCCGCAGCAGCAGCAAGGGCGCCCCAATCAGCAATCCAAAGCGCCATGGCAAGGGAGGGTGAACCATGTGACTGCTGAGACTGCATCGTAAGCTCCCAACATCGTACTTGGTACGTTCCTCATTAAAAACCACCCTGCATCAATACTTTTTGATACTGGCGCAACTCACTCTTTCATTGCAAAGGCATATGCTGAGAAACACAATATAGATATAAGCCCCATGAAAAGGCCCATGGTAATCTCATCACCTGGGGGAAAGATAAATACCAACTTGATATGCTCCAGGTTAGCATAGTCATAAGGGGGGTAGAGTTTTACACTAAGCTAATAGCAATGGACTTAGTGGACATTGATGTCATTCTGGGTATGGAAACTCTTAATAAGTGGGGTGTCAAAATAGATTGTGCCAGACGAACTGTTCACCTTACAGCTTCAGATGGTCAGGGGATAGAAATCAGTGCAACAAGTCCTTCTGGTTATCTGCATCAAATGGAGGTTAAACCCACAGATGGGATTAGGGTTGTTCGTGAGTTTCCAGATGTCTTTCCAGACGAGTTGCTAGTTATGCCACCTGACCGAGATGTTGAATTTTTAATAGAACTTTTACCTGGTACAGCACCAATAGCAAAAAGGCAATATAGAGTGGCTCACAAAGAACAAGAGTTAATAAAGGAAAATATAGATGAGTTGTTAGGTAAGGGGTTCATTCGGCCTAGTTCTTCACCTTAGGCTTTTCTGGTTCTGTTTGTTGATAAAAAGGATGGGACCCGAATGATGTGTGTGGATTATAAAGCCTTGAATGATGTCACCATCAAGAACAAATACCCCTTACCTCGAATAGATGATTTGTTGGATCAATTGCAAGGTGCATGTGTGTTCTCAAAAATTGATCTGAGGTCAGGTTATCATCAAATGAAGATTCGTCCTTCTGATATTCCAAATATTGCTTTCATTACCAGATTTGGGTTATATGAATACACAGTGATGTCTTTTGGTTTGACAAATGCTCCTGCTTATTTCATAAATCTTATGAACAAGGTGTTTATGGAGTATCTTGATAAGTTTGTTGTGGTGTTTATTGATGATATATTAATCTATTCCAAGACGGAAGAAGAACATGAAGAACAGACTAGTTTTGCAGAAGCTGAGAGAACATAAGTTGTATGCAAAGTTGAGCAAGTGTGAGTTTTGGCTTGATCAAGTGCCTTTCTTGGATACATAGTCTCAAAAGGTGGAATCATGGTGGATCCTAGCAAGATCAGCAGTGTCATGGATTGGAAAGTGACAGAAGTTGTGAAAGAGGTTCGTGGATTTCTGGGTCTAGTAGGATATTACAGGAGGTTTATTGAGAGTTTTTCTAAGATTGCAAAGCCGATGACATCATTGCTCGAGAAGGGTGTTCCATTTATTTGGACTAAGGAGAGGCAAGCTGCATTTGATGAATTAAAAAAGAGACTCAACACAGCTTCAGTGCTTACTCTACCTGACTTGACCAAGAGTTTCACCGTGTACTGTGATGCTTCTAAGAAAGGATTGGGTTGTGTGCTGATGCAGGAGGGTAAGGTGATTGCTTATGCTTCACGCCAGTTAAGAAAGCATGAGGTCAATTATCCCACTCATGATTTGAAGTTAGCAGCTATTGTGCATGCTCTAAAAATCTGGAGGCATTATTTATTTGGGAATCGGTGTGAGATATACACCGATCATAAGAGTCTTAAATATATCTTGACACGGAATGAGCTGAATATGAGGCAGAGAAGATGGCTGGAGTTGATTAAAGATTATGACCTGGAGATACATTACCACCCAGGGAAAGCTAATGTGATAGCAGATGCTTTAAGCAGAAAAAGTTATGTTAACATGGCAGTTGCTTTTCAGATACCCCTTGAGTTATGTGCAGAATTTGAGAGTTTGAATTTGGGATTCGTGAATCACACCACAGTAGCAACTTTTGAAGCAGAGGCTACCCTTGAACAAGAGATAAGGAAACATCAGAAGACGGATGAGAAAATTCAGTAGATCCAGGAACAGATCAAGGTGGGCAAGGCGCCACACTTTCGTGAGGATGAACAGGGTACTGTATGGTACAAGAACCGGATCTGTGTGCTAGATGTGGACAGTATAAAGAAGTTAATACTCAGTGAGGCTCATGACACCGCTTACTCCATTCACCCGGGCAGTACAAAGATGTATCATGATTTGAAGGAAAGGTTCTGGTGGTATGGAATGAAGAGAGCAGTAGCAGAATATGTTGCAGTATGTGACACTTGTCAGCGTGTGAAGGCTAAACATCAGAGACCTGCAGGTTTGTTGCAACCCTTGAAGATTCCAGAGTGGAAATGGGAAAAAATAAGTATGGATTTCATTGTAGGGTTACCTATGACTCAGAAAGGTTACAACTCGATCTGGGTAGTTGTGGATCGGTTGACCAAGGTTGCTCATTTTATTCCTGTGAACACTACCTGTTCGGGTGCAAGATTAGTAGAGTTGTATATCTTCAGAATCATTTGCTTGCATGGTGTGCCTAAGCGGATCATATCTGATAGAGGTTCACATCTCGTTTTTGGAAGCAGTTGCATGACTCCTTGGATTCCAAGCTTCGGTTCAGTACAGCATATCACCTACAGACAAATGGTCAGACTAAAAGAACAAATCAGATTCTGGAGGACATGTTGCGGGCGTGTGCTATACAATACGGAACCAGTTGGGATAAGAGTCTGCCTTACGCTGAGTTCTCTTATAACAACAGCTATCAATCTAGTTTGAAGAAGTCACCATTTGAGGCACTGTATGGCATGGCAGAAGGTGCAGGACACCGCTATTTTGGAACCAAACAGGAGAGAAGCAAGTGTTCGGACCCGACCTTATCAGAGATGCTGAAGAGCAGATCAAAATGGTACGTGAGAACTTGAGAGTTGCTCAGTCCAGACAGAAGAGTTATGCAGATGTGCGACGCAGGGACTTGACCTTTAAGGTTGATGACTTTGTGTATTTGAAGGTGTCACCAATAAGAGGAATCCGGATGTTTAATATAAAAGGAAAGCTGGCACCAAGATACATCGGTACATTCAAGATAGTGGAAAGGAAAGGCGAAGTGGCTTATAAGTTGGAGTTGCCATCAAACTTATCTGGTATACATGATGTGTTCCATGTGTCCCAACTAAAGAAGTGTTTGAGGGTGCCGGAAGAACAAGCACCACTGGAAGGTCTGGATGTGCAGGAGGATCTGACATATACCGAACACCCAGTGAAGATTCTTAAAACATCTGAAAGAGTTACCAAAAACAGGAGAGTTAAAATGTGCAGGGTACAGTGGAAACATCACACGGAGGATGAGGCAACTTGGAAAAGAGAGGAAGAGTTGAGAGCAACTTATCCTCGTCTCTTTGCAAGTCACCTATAAGAATCTCGGGGTCGAGGTTCCTGTTAAGGGGGTAGGTTTGTAACAACCTAGTTTAAATTCCAGCATTTTTTACAATTAAATTCAAGCAATTTATTTAATTTTTTAAGGCTCGTATGTTTAGTTTGCATTAACAGGTTTTATTTAAAATAAATACTTGTACAAAATAAATCATAGGCCCAACTTTCTTGTGCATATATGCTGGTGCATTGTTCCTTGGTTGAGTGAATTAAGAAATTAAATTCAAATTTATTTGAATTATTAGAGCTATGTCTCTTCCAATTCAAAAGAATTCAAAAATAGAAAAGAAAAAAAAAAGAAAGCAGGGAGGGCAAGCAGACCGGCCAGGCCGGCTCGGCCCGGCCAATCCCGCCTCCTCTTCCTGCATGGGCCGAAAGGCCGGCCCAGCTCGCCCGCGCCCCCTCTCCCCTCAGCGCGCCGCCCGGCCCGCAGCGCCCCCGCGCCCCGTCCCCCACTGACAGGCGGACCCCACCGGTTAGGCCTGTCTCCTTCCTCTCACCGTAATCACCGCGCCTTCCTTCTCTGCCTGGGCCATGCTGGCGCTCCGCCCGCAGGGAATGCCGAATCTGAGGCTACGCCCTCCCTTCCTTAATCCCCCGCCTTCAATCCCGCACCCGCAGCGCCGGGTTCCCCTTTTCCCTTCCTTCCTTCATTGCGCTCTGACGAGCTTTCAAAGCCGCCGTCCACCTCCTCCGTGTACACCGCGTTCTAGCGTCCTAAACCCCTATAAAACCTGACCCCGAGCGTCACCCCGAGCTCCTTTACCACTCCACCTCTCCAATTTCACACCCGTGCGTCGACGCGCCCGCAGTTTGCCGCCGGAGCTTCGCCTCGGTAAGCCGCTCTGCCGCCCAATTCCTCACCGGCGAGCTGTCTTTGGCCCTCTAACCACCGCCAACTTGTTCGTAGGGTCTTCGCGGGCATCGGCCACAAGCTCTGGGCGAGAAACCGCGCCTCCACCGCCCCAGTTCGCGAGCACAGTACACCCCATCCGCCGGTCACCGTCGCCAAGCCCCACCGCCCGTTCCCCGACCTCGCTGGACCCTCGGTGAGCTCCGCCTCTGCCTCCGCCTCCTCTCCCTTTCCAGCTAGATCTAGTCCAGCGAAATCGCCCCTATGCCTCGGCGTACGCCACTCCGGCGAGCCGCCGCCGTGCGGGCCGAACCCCGCCATGGGTTTTGGTCGCCGCCGGCGCCTCCCCATCCCCTTGGTTCCCTGCCGTCCGATCTGAGATGCACGACCACGATTAAAACGTGACATACCCCTTCGTGGGCCAATCACGTCGCGCCACACAGCTCACTAATCCGACTCAGCCCGGCCCCGCACGTCAGGCCGACGTGTCATGCCACAAGCGCGCCGCGTTAGCGCCGCGTCAGCGCAGACCCGGTCAACCGCGGACTTTTGCGCTTAAGCCACTGTCTTTTTCGGTTATCAACCCGTAGTCTAGCCCTGTGGAAAAGTATTTAGGTTTTTGTCCTGTTTTCTTCGGTTTAGCCCCTTTACTTCCCGGTTTTTGAACCCGCAATCCAGGCCTTTGGCTTTTTCCCTGAAACCCTCGTCGGCTATGGTTAATTACGGATAGGTCATCGGTTTTTCAAATCTAGCCCCTGGTTTAGTTTATTCTATCACAGTGATGCCCCTAAGAGCCCGTTTTATGCATAACTTTCACGTTTTAATTCCGTTTTGAGTGATTCTTGCGCTCACGCGATCGTGGAAATGCGTAGAATGTTTTTAGTACAGTTTTATCTTCTGTTTCTATGATATGATGTACTGTTTCTCACCTTTTGGTAATTGTTTGCATGTATGTATGCGTGGAAATGCTTGTATGTTGCCGTGAACGTGTTTAGACGGTGAGCAGTTTGTTGGTGAAGAAGAGCAGCAGTTTGAGGGTGTTGAGCAGCAGCCTCAAGACCAGTTTGAGCAACTCAAGTATAACATGGACAACCTAATAACCATTTAATCAGTTCATATGCATGTGTTTAAACTTGTATGCCCTAAGGACTGTATCGTAGGCTCTTTTATCGATGTTTTCACCTATGGGTTGCATGTTGGCTAAGTTTTGCTAGTTGGTGCGCGAACACATGTTACCTTTATTAATAATCTTGTTAATGGTTATATGCAATATAATTGTTGAGCTTGACCCTCTGTGCTGTGTGCTTGAGTGGTTCATGTCTCCTTAAAAATTGGTTTTTTAGCAACTTGGTTTAGGGGGCATGAGCATGTGCTTAGTGGTTTGCTCATAGCCGCTCTCCGTAAGGACCGGTTCACGAAGTGACAACCTGGGACAACCGTGCTACCATGAGACTGGTATGGGACGGTTTTAGCTGATTAATTAGATCATTTTGGTTTGGAGTAACTTACCTGCGGGGCAAGAGGGAGAGTAAGCTTTTATGGTCGCTGCACTACCCTAGGTTGAGTGTGCTGTGTGCTTCTCCCTTTGTGAGGCGGACACAACAATTGCGGCGCTTGATTCTTTGCGGTTAATTTTTACCAACGTGATCTTTGTAAAGGCTTCGTAGTGTGCTTGCTAGTCATCTCATCTCAGGCAATGTGATGAACTCCTAGCGTAGCACATGGCTTGTGGGTAAAGATGTACGATCTCTCGAAGTATAAAACTGACATGTCAGCCGTGCTCACGGTTACGAGCGGCACAGATCCTTTATGCAGATTGGTGGTTTCTGGTTGGGTTTGGAAGTTGGTTCTTGTGTTAATGTTGTTGTTTAATCTCTTATGCAATATCTTGGGTTTAATGGTTCATGAACTCACCTGTAGTAATTAGTTGCTTAATAAAACTTGACCAACTAAAAGCTAATGCAACGTGTCAGCCAACCTTAGAGCCTCATAGTTCATGTTATACTTGTTGATTATGAAATACTCACGCTTGTTTTACTTTAAACCTACTGTTGGCTGGAACCCAACCACTGCTTAGCTCCAGAAGACTTCGAAGAGTATGTTCAGGACTTTAACGAGTTCTAGGCGTACCAGTCCACTAGTCGACGTCCCTGTGGCGGCTCGTTTTACTTTCGTTTACGCTTCCGCTATGACTCTAGTTTAAAGACATGTTGTCTTATTGTAATAAAGTGATGTTATACGCTATGTAAACGTTTTATTTTATCTTTTGCACGTTCTGTGATGTCACTATTGTCATAATATATGTGAGACTCGTTTTTGGCACATACATGTTGTTCCGGTTCGGTTGGTTGAGAACTGGGCGTGACACATAAGAAATTTAATAAAGACTTAGACCATTTTTATAATTGTGCGTGTGTGTAATTATTTAAGAAAAGATTCGATCTAATCGCTATTAATATTTTAATCTATATAATTAATGGTTAGATGTTTTCAATTGTGGCACTCCCTCCATTCGCAGCCACAGTATTTCATGGCACTAATTTTTGTCGTATATTGGGATGTAATATTTAAAATTTGTTTATTCAAAATACTAATTATTCTATTTGACATAAATGATTCAAATATTAATATGCAAACAGCTAAGTTTTTAGATTACTGTAATTGGCGCTAAATGTTAAATTTCATCGGAACCAAAAAGAAATCTATACTGGGGTGAAGTAGACTACCCAGCATACATCGGGGGGGTTATATAGACTTTGTTTCTCAAAACTACTCACCAAAACCACCTAGGGGTTAATTGGTCGGTTTTACATTGTTTAGGGCGTTAAAAATCCGGTTTTGAAGTTAGGGGTGTGAAGTAGACAACCATATAAAAGTTGATGGGTTATGTAGACTTTTTCCTTTGTATTATCAATTTATAAATAAATTTAGTAGTGATGGAAGTTAGAAATTCAAAACTTATACATATCTTATCTATTTTTTCTTTAGACAATTGCTATAGTGTTCTGAAATAACTATAGATCATGAATTTAATTTATAGAAAATGGATAGATATAGGGACTTTTGGTCTCCTCGAAGCTAATAGATAAAGTATATATTTCTCTATTTTGTTATATAAAATAGCGTAAATTGTTTTCTACCACTGTAACATGGCAAAATACCTTATATGATCTATACTCATATTTACGTGACATTAGAAATGTAATGTATTTAGCGCTTTCAATGTTTGGAAAGATACTATACGGTTGTGCGTTTCACGTGAGGCCATATGAGCTACCTGTATTTTTAATTAATTATTGAGATTTTGCTCTCCAATGAATCTATTAATTTAGATATTGTTCTCTAATGGATCCGAATCTTTTAGCCTTTTAATTAATAATAGTAATATTTTTAATTAATACGCCGAATATTGCCGGCATGGAGATTTGAACCGTGGTCTCCTATTGCCATAGGTTTTATTTTTTTAATTAATACGCTAAATGTTGTCGGCGTGGAGATTTAAACCCTCGATCTCTTGCCCCTACATCTGTGATTGGCTTTTTTTAATTAATACGCTAAATGTTGCCGGCGCGGAGATTTGAACCCTCAATCTCTCGCCTCTGCTTTTTGTTAGCACACTTTAAAAATAGTGCTTCTTCGCTTTAAAAATAGTGCTAATTTTACGACCTCCAATTAGTAACAGTAAAAATTTATTTAATTATCGAGATTTTGCTCTCCAATGAATTTATTTATTTAGATATCGCTCTCCAATGGATCCGAATCTTTTAGCCTTCTAATTAATAATAGTAATATTTTAATTAATACGCCGAAGTTGCAGGAATGGAGATTTGAACCATGGTCTCCTACTGCCATAGGTTTTATTTTTTTAATTAATACGCTAAATGTTGCCGGCGTGGATATTTGAACCCTCGCTCTCTTGCCCCTACATTTGCTGTGATTGGCTTTTTTAATTAATACGCTAAATGTTGCCGGCGCGGAGATTTGAATCTCGTTTCTTTTTTAGCGCGCTTTAAAAATAGTGTTTCTTCGTTTTAAAAATAATGCTATTTTTACGTCCATCAATCAGTAATAGCAAGATAGGCATGATACTGGGGAAAGAGGGAGTTTTGTCGACACCGAAGCTTCTCCCGAATTATATACGTTCTAGTCGAACGGGAAAGAACTAGGTGGCGTCGTCATACTGTTGCTGTCAGCACAATAATTGATGTACGGGTGGGCACGATGATGGCGTGGCACTCAGGTCAGTTCAAGTGCCAACAAAAATTGACAGATCAGAGCCACATTTAATTTCATGAAAGTGTTAACTAATAAGGTGAATAATTTCCTACAGTTTCTATGAACTTCCGTTGAAGTCCATACTCTGAAAAACACTTGGAAATCCTGTAAAAAAACTAGGGAAATGAATTTTCCGACAACAATGATGGAATATCCGATAGCAGCAACCTGCAGCCTCAACATCCCGAATATATTCTCAATATAGTTTTTTGGAAAGTTAATATATTCTCAATATATCGTACCAGTAACACAAGGCGTTACAAATTAATAAGACAAAGTACTATGGGGGAACCCCAATCGTTTTCAGCTTTTTCTGTGACTGGGTTGTCCTTACTCCACTTGTTTTGAACGCATGCATCTTCGAGATTTCTCCAGCCTCTGGTTACGTAGCTGCTATGGAGACTTGTCATGCATCGCTGATGAATATCCTCTGCTGAGAAGAAGGCAAAGACAAACAGCCAAGGAACCACAAAGCTAAGCCAAGCTAGTAGTAAGCTTTTTGTTATCAAAGTTGAGTTTGCACTGTCATCATGTAGTACAATCAATTGAATTGGACAGTAAAACCTCATAGTCAAAACAATTTCTTGCTGATCATGATTCATCTCATTAATTGATTGTACATAGTGATCCATCAGATCCCACGAATGAGTCCTGTCAACACACGGAATCTTAACAATATATATATATATGTATGAAAGGGAGGAAGGACGCTTGTTTTCTCCTTGTTCACACACTCGATGATGCAATCTTTCTTTTGCATATTGGGCGTATTCCATACTCCTGCTGAAGAGTCAAGATGTACTGTACTACCATGGGCTGTTTTGAAACCACAGATGTCGCAAGCAAGCAATCAATCAAACCAGGGACGACGAATCACGGATACCAGCCCACAATTTTTATTCTTTCCATTACCAGCAGAATGGCAGATGCCACAGAAGATTCCAAACACGCCTCTCTCTCTCTCTCTCTCCACCACTTTTTCCATCTCCTTTTCTCCTCCACTACAATAACTCAATTTCCCAGATTTTTTTTCCTCTCTAAAACCACCCAATTTTCAGCTATAAATGGCCCCCTTCTCCAGGCTTCAATTCCCTTTTCCCCTCTTCCCCAGCCCCCTTGCTAAGTTTCCATCCCCTGACCACATTCTGCCCTACAGGCCCTCAGCTCTCCTAGTCTCTTCAGTAACAGCACATACTTTGTTACTGATACACCTTTAGCCTCTTGACCTGCTGCTACCAATATCTGGAGCCCCAACCTTCGTATTGGAAATTGGAATATTCAACTTCCCAAGCTAGGGGAGGTTCTGCCGAAATTTCAGCTTCTAAACATCGATTTTCAGGGCGAGGCTCTGCCAAAATTCCAGCTTTCTGAACATCGATTCTCAGGGGGAGGCTCTGCCAAAGTTTATCCCTGTGAACGTCAGCTTTCCAAGGGGAGGTTCTGCCGAAATTTCCTCCTGTAACCATCAGTATTCCGAGGGGAGGTTCTGTCAAAATTTTCTGCACTGACCATCGGTTTTTCCAAGGGGAGGCTCTGCCAAAATTTTATTCACTGACCATCAGTTCTCCAAGGGAAGGTTCTGCCAAAATTTTGTTGAGCAAGAGCCTACCCTTCCCTCACGTGCACGTGCATACATATATACAGAAAAAGTTATAATTTTTCAGGGCAACTAAAGAAAGAATGCTTGGCTTCTTGTTCTTGATGATAGGCTAGTAGAGAAGCCGCAGCATCTGTTTAGATGTTGTTGCTCCTGTCCAAGCACCTCCGTTCTGGATTTATGATCGGTTCTTCCATCACTCGCCTTGTCCAGTCCTTCTCCGTTGTCTTCCTCTACTGGTTCTATGTCTTCTCAGTAATCTCCCATTAGTTACTCTCACCTTTTTAAGTTAATTAACTAGACGTTGTCTACATACATACCACATAATTAAGGTAGTAGCAAAGAAGTAACACCAGGCAAATAACGGGGAGTGAAATAGTTGAGACCGCACCAGAAATTTGCGAGAGGTGACTATGTCAAGTGGGACCACATCTTGGTCGAGCTTGGGGACCCAGAGTTCTAGGTCGGAGGATGACCTAGACCTCCAGGCCCAGATGGAGAGGAGGAGGAAGCGGAGGAAGGAGTCGAACCGGGAGTCAGCTCGGAGGTCTAGGCTTCGGAAGCAGCAGCACCTCGACGACCTCACCTCACAGGTATATATATCTGCTGTTTATGTCCGGTCCTAGCATATATAAGTCTATTGTCATGGTGCAAGCATATAGAGATCCAATAATGTCGTTGAATAGTTTTTCTAATTCATGTAGGCTTGCATTCATGCGCAGGTGAAAAAGCAAAACAGATGACAACAAAGACCACTTGAAATATCTGGCCAAACAAGCTCAATAATTGTGCTAGCTTCCCCTTTTTCCAAAGGCCCCACATAAATCATCGTCTATTGCTTCATATCTAATCACTGAACAAAGCAAAAATAAATAAATAAATAAATAAGTATACGACCGAAATTTGATTTGCTCTATTATCACGCATCAGTTGAGTTTTCACCGAAATTGCATATCGCATATAACGAAAACAAGATTGATATCGCTATGAGGTGTAATATTATTGTGTCAAACAGGTTAATCAGCTGAAGGACCAGAAGCAGCAGCTCAGCATGGCACTGAGCATGACCAGCCAAAACCTTGTGGCAGTGCAAGCACAGAACTCGGTTCTGCAGACCCAGAAGATGGAGCTGGACAACAGGCTGGGTGCCCTGACTGAGATCCTCTGGTACATCAACTCATCAAGCACCGGCCCCAGTAGTGCTGCTCCTACAAATCCAGCCATGGTGATGAGCAGCAGCATCACAACATCCGGCAGTGCCTGTGATGTTCTGATGGGTGCCAGCACATGGAATAATCAGCTGCCCATAGACCTGTACCAGTACCAGTGCTTCTAGTCTAGCTCTAGAAGGGAGAAGAAAGTGGCTGTCGCGTGACATAGTGGTAGGGCCACAAGGAAAGGGAGGCAGGCAGCAGGCATCAACTTCTGTGTTCAATCATGTAGGGACTTTGTGTCACTATTGATGTATGCTTGACGCCTCTCCCTTGATTGTTTATTTGGAGGCGACAGCAATGTTTTGGTTTTCTTCTTGTTGGTGGTCGTATAGCCTAACATGGTGGGCAAAGGGAAAAACTGTTCTCTGGCTGGTAGTTGAGGAGTATATATTTGGGCCACACTGTGAAAAGAAAGAGGAACTGAAGTGGACTTTGTACTGGCTCAGACCTTATGCTCAAATGTTTAAAGATGGTGATAATGTTATTAAGATGTTGATTTGATGGCTCTTGATATCCCTTGTGCCTCTCTACAACCCCTAATGTTTGATTTTTTTTTCTTTAGAGGATGGAGTACAAAATTCCAGCTGCTGTTTGATAAGATTTGGGTTTGACGTGAGATGGTCCTCACCTGCTTCGATCTTGTATTAAACAGGAACTTCTGTTTATGTAGAAGGCAAGCATTTTCTTTGTCAACTTGTCTCGTTCCCATATTTCTAATACACTTTGCTCCTGTCTATACTGACGGCATCAAAGAACAAAGATTCCGTGAGCTTCCTAATTTTCCAGGTATACCAAAGAAAATAATATCAGTGTTGGCCCTTGGAAGTGCCAACACACCAACAAGCCATGTGCAATCCTCGTAGCAGCACACCTTGCAGCAATTGCTGCGAAAACCGGACCTCATAGTTTCTATGGGTTTAGAAGATAAACCAACACACACATGTCCAAGAGGACCCTATCAGGGCAAGCACATTGTTAGGTTGCCCAGAGTCGACAGGCGAAGTAGGACACCTTCAATCGCCATCGAGAAGAAGGAAAAACAATAAACTAGGGTTAGGACGAAGTTAGGGTACAGAGATAAAAAGTATATGCATATTTGATTTATTTTGTGTCGATACCTTTAATTGGATCTAACGTTTCATATTTATATAATGTAGGGAGTCTATACCTTTGTAAAAGTCAAGGTCTTTTACCAAAAATGCAAAGACATGGTCTCGTCTCTTAGGCTGTCTAGACCCGCTAGCCATGGCTCGATCACGCCAAACCCCTCATTTCCTGTCGATTAAGGAGGTAAGAG
Organism: Paspalum notatum; assembly: GCA_022530915.1. Lineage (NCBI taxonomy): Eukaryota > Viridiplantae > Streptophyta > Magnoliopsida > Poales > Poaceae > Paspalum > Paspalum notatum. Next base: position 31,869,229 of record CM039685.1, read on the forward strand.
CGATTGAGGAGGAGCTTGGGTGCCTGGCCATGGCAGACACATACGGTGGGACATGCTTTGATGAGTATGGCTGTTTCACATAAAGTGATTTAGCCTATTTTTAATTGCCTTTACACTAACAGATATGAATCCCTCTTAATTAGACTCACTAAGAAGATCATATTCATAAAATTATAACATGTCAAGCATTTGATATTCTCATGTTCCCCAATGATAGAACATCAGCCACAACAACACAAACAATGTATCAACATCAACTAGTACTATCTCTGCTTTGTTGTCGATTCATTGTATCAAGAATTGGTGTAAGTTACAAAGAATACAACAATCCCACACCCTAAAATCACAGTATAATTACCTTCTTTCACAGCGATGAAGAAAACAATGGACAATATCTTGCTTCCAATAGTGCGCTCCTGTGAGTATCCAAGCATCTGTCCAAGATAGGAGGGGTGAATCAGGACAACTAAAAGCACTAAGCCTAGGACTCCACTAAAACTTTGCTAGAAAAAAAATAGAGATAAGTGGATGCATAATTTTTTTTTTTTGTCACACGGATACTCTCAATCAGCTATTGCCTATTGCCCTCTATATTTATTGAAGTCCACTCTTGAACTGTCTAATAAAGCAGGTTCATCCGGTTTATACAAACCAGGTCACCCAATATCCTTGATTGTGTCTAACACAAAATCAGGTGATGTGGTTTTCATGTACCTGAAGTTCTAGTTTTTGTCCCAAAATTGCCTTTTGATTCCAACCGTAAGGAATAACGCGGAAAAAAAAAAACAGAAGTCAGATACAACCTATGAGCTTCTGCCTGCAGCACCATGTTGTACTTTGAAGGCGTAGATTTTAGCCTCTTGATAGCCTTGTGCCTCTTTGTAGCCCCTAGGGGTGGACCTCTAATATATTTTCATTTATATTTGAAGGTGGAGGTTAGACTTGAGTACTTGATGGCCCCCAAGATTCTGAATGCTTGTTTATGTTCTAGTACTAACTAGAAGCAGATTTTTATTTGGTATATGTGGCTACATTATAAATTGATTAAAAATCCACCTTTTAAAAAAGAGGCTTGTTAGGATGATTGGAAAGCACAATCAGTACTTTCTATAAAATACTTTTGAATTATTATGATCTAGAGTTTATATTATTAAATAAAAAAATCAGGGATAATATTTTTTTGGTACTGGTCCCACCTCTTTTAGTACTGGTCTCACCTTCTTTTAGTACTTTTCAACTAATTAATATTTTTTGATTAGTACTTTCTATTTTTAAAGCTATTAGATTTTAATGAATGGAGGGCTCACATTAATGCCAATCATTATAAAACTATTCTTTAAAAAAATATTAAGAACCATACAACCACTAAATGCTAAATTGTAATCAAACAAGCATTCACATTGGCTAGATTGTCTCTTAAATAGGAATTATAAATTATTCTTTTTGAACGAGGGATGACAAACTATTCTGATCTTATTCTTGTCTTGCAGAAGTTCATTTTCATTGATTTGTTTCTTTTTCATCATTCTATAAATTTTCATGTCTCTATTGATGACATCAAAACAGAGTGAAAAGTTTGGTCAGATTTTAGATTGTGCTATGTGCCCCATGCATTTGAATTTGTTAGGTTTGGATGAGCTTTACCCTGAGCTTGAGTTTCTAGTATGAGCTCCGTCTTCTCTTCTCCGTGACTTATAAAATTGAATAAAAGTATGGAATATGGAAATGATGCATATTGAGCTATTGAGCCTTTTTAACCTAACTGGGATTGTACATAGGCGTATCTCTTATGTATTATACTTGCCTTGTACTCCAAGCCACTTTGGCTATATATATGAAAGCCACCCCCATTCAAGGGCATGTGACGTTTCAATCTAATTCTCTACATGGTATCTAGAGATTACGTAATCACCCTAGCCCTTCCGCTGCCCCATCCAGCGCTCAGCCCTAGCCGCCGGCCACCACCCAACCTTACCCAGTGCCTTCTGATTTTATATGCAAAGTGATTATGTGGCTAAAAATGATTCTCTAATAATTATATAGGATGAACTCATGGAGAACCTAATTTTGTGCTTTAAGGAAATTAGGATAGTCTAGTTTTTTTCACATCTCGACCCTTCAATTTAGATAATCACTTAACATGATACATTTTGGCAATGGTTCTGTATAAAGTGTCATTTGGAGTAGAGCTACCCTTGGCTTCAGTCTGCAACTGCTCTGGGAGCTCTACCAAACATGCCCTAAGAATTTGCAAATCTTTGAAAGTGTTGGGCTTCGAAAAACCGAATCTCCACAGTAACGAAGGATTGGAAATTGAATAAGAAAAACTAAAGCTGGAAAATAAAAGCTGAGACACTTTTTTATAAAGTAACTTTTCCTTGGGATTTCAACCATCTTTTCAAGTACAGGAGGCCCCTTTTTATAGGGGAGGTGAACCGACTTTTAGTACAAAGACCTATTTGCCCTCCATACCTACAACAATCGGGGAATATTCGGGAGCAAATCGGTCACTTCACTGAGGTTTTTAACAACTCCATGTCGCCTGAGGCTTATCCTCGAACCTCCGCCTTGGGTGTCGGTCCTTCATCTTCATCCCCGGGCCTTTGCTCTAGCCTCTGGACCTTCGCCTTCATCTCTGGGTCTTCGCTTTAGGCTCTGGACCTTCGCCTTCATCTCCGGGCCTTCACTCTCGGCTCTGGACCTTCACCTTCATCTCCGGGCCTTCGCCTTGAGCTTCAGTTCATCGCCTCAGGCACCGGGCCTTTGCTCCATAATTCATGCCTTCGCTTGGGATCCTGGAAAACCAGCCTTGAAGGTTTCGTTAAATTAACATTTATATCAATCGAAGCGGGGGCTTCGCTAGGGCTTCGGGGATTGTGTCCCCAATAGTAGCCCCTCATGGCTTGAACCACCCCTAGTGGGTCGAAGCAATGAAAGAATCAAAGGATGCAATCCCTGAACGATGTCTCCTGCTTTGATACAATAGCGGTGGGAAAGACATGTGTCGATATCCGGAGATGGGGGACGCCTTGCGTGTTACCAGGGAACACGCGTCGCCTTGTGATTCGCTCGAGGCCTAGTGGACGGCATGGAAGTCGAGACGACAGTTCGAGGCTATATAACGCGCCCCCTCCCATCTCGGTTTCACTTTTACTGCCGTCATTCTCGCCCTCCACTTACACCGAGCACTCGCCAACTAACCTGCCGTTTCGAGGAGACCTCCGCTGAAAGGCTTCGCTCGATTGCTGCGCTTTTTACTTGGTTAGACGCCCCTGATTTGATTACTTTCGGCCCTAATCCAAGTTGAAGCGAAAGCTAGAGAGGCAATCTTCGCTGAGACATGCGCTTTTTTGACCAGGGAAGATGTCAGGCGGGGAGGATAAAGCAGATTCCGGCAAAGCTGTTGGCCCAAAGGTCAAGCTGCCCCGACTGTCCGTATTGGCCGTAGGCAAATAACGGACAAGGACATCGCCATGCTGGTGAAGTATGGGCACCTTGGGAATGCAGAGTTTGCGCGGAAACCAGGGGCAGAGGAAACTCCAGAGCCACGACCCTACGAGATGGTAGTTTTCAAGGATTACTTCGTGGCTGGGCTACAGCTTCCCTGTAATGTTTCTGGGCGTTGTGCTAGATCGATACAAAATCGAACCTCATGACTTGACGCCGAAAGGTATTGCGCGGGACAATCAGTTTGTCTAGGCATTCCAAAGCCAAGGAATTGAGCCAAACATTGATGCCTTCGCTCGCATGTTTGAGCTACACCGCCATTCGAAGAAGGCTAAGTTCGTTGATTTTGCGGAGACGTTCGAGACACAGTATGGCAGCTGCTTTTTCATACCAAAGAAGAAGGGCGTTCCCCTAGTGGTGCCTGAAAAGAACAAATGGAGCAACTGGACCGACCGATGTTTCTACTATCGGGTGGTGAGCGATGCGAAGGTGCAGGCATTCGAGAGGGCAAAGCTTGGAAAAGCCAGCCTGTTGGTTTCAAAAATGGTGAACTTTAGTGGGGTGGCTTCGCCCGAGAGAAACCTGACGGAGGTGGCACGAAAAGCCATCAGGGTCTTCTTGTTTGCAGCAGCGGTCTTGACTACTTGGGATATGACCGAAGAATACCTAGCTGCCGGCATGGTGCCACTTGCTCCTGGCTGGAAGCCGAGATCCATGGAGTTTTGGGGTGAATCTAGTAAGATCCTCGGTTACCCAAAGTTTGCTTTGAGCAGGGAGGCGTCTTTCCCCAACCTCAGCGACGAAGAAATAGTGTAGTTAGTGGAAAGGGAGGCCCTCGATGTTGTTGGGAGCTTTATGGCTAAAGAGGGCGAAGCCATCAATAAGCTACTCAAAGGTGTGGCTCGTCTGAACCGCGCGTTAGACGAGATGGAGGTGAAGTACGGGCCTCGCCTTGCTTTGGCGCCGAAGATAACCACCGCACGGGCTGAGAAGCGCAAGAAATCTTCAACAAAGGTGGTGATCAAAGCCACAAAAAAAAGCTAAGGCGTCTGCTGTCGAACCGTTGTTCGACCTCGCTAGCTCCCCCGAAGCTCGGGAGCCTCGTGACGAGTCGGAACAGAAGGAAGAGGGCCAAGAGCAGGAGAAGCCGGAGGCTTCGTCAAAAGCGGCTGCTAAGACGGCGCCGAAGGCTATGACCGACTTGAGGAACCGACCACAACATCTTGTCACTGGGCTCTATATTGGGAATGTTTTTGACTTGTTGGAACAGAAGCAAGATCTGGCCACTCAGGCTGCTACCGAGTCTGCCGTGCCCCCGGTAGAACTGTTGCTCGCACCGGAGGAGTCGAAGAGCCGGCGAAGGGTAGCCAAGTTGATGTGACGGGTGAAGGCTCGCCCACGGAGGTTCTCGGCGTGGATTGAATGTGAGCTTGACCTCGGGCTCTAGTTCCAGTTCATCCAGTGTCGAGTACTCTGCCAGTGTTGATGACAAGGTGGAGGGAGTGAGCCCAAGAAAACGAGGGCGCATGATGGCGCTATGCAATGAACTTGGGATCCCTAACCGCGCTCTCGTCATCTATGGGAACAAGGCTTCGTTCATGCATATGCTCCTGGACCAAAAGGAATAGGATCTATTTGAGGAGCTGAACGCATGCTTCGCAGCTCCTGACGTGGAACACGAGCTAGCCAAAGCTTCAGAGACCGAACTTACCGATGCCATCATAGGAAACAGTCGCGGAGCATGTTGGCTGCTCGGGCCTTGGAGCAAAAAGTGAACAGCTTTAATCGATCCATGTATCAGGAAAAAACCAAGGCGGAGGGTGAAGCCACTAAGCTGAAAGAAGAGAAAGAGAAGCGGCTGGCGAGATTGAGAGCCTTCGTGTGATGGTGGAGCAATTGAAGAAGGAGAAGGAAGAGGCGGAAAAAAAAGGGAGGAGGTGGAAGTGGAGCTTGCAAATTGCAAGCAGGATCTCCAGACCGAGCCTGCCACTGTGCAAGCGCTAGGGGAGGAGGCCCGAGACTTCAAGGCAGACCTAGCTACGAACTCGGCAGACCTGTGCGAAGGGCTCTCAGAGCTAGTGTCACAGTTTGGGGCGGAGGCTCCGAGGTATGAGAACAGCGAAGGCTCTATGCCGAAGTTTTTCGAATGAGTGACTAATGTTAGCGGAAGCTTGAGCGGAGTAATGAGCACCTATGGGGACTTCTCCGCTCTTCTGGCGAGTCGAGCGACCGTCGCTTCATTCCTTGAGAAGAGCGCAAGCCCTGATCTTGCGGCAGCCATGACCGTGCCGATGCCCCCGGCTAAGGACATCGGCCGAGTGAGCTCCGCGGCTAACCGTATTGCTGGACGGGTGGTAAGGGAGTTTTGGATGGTGGACGGTAACACCATGGCCACTGACATGGCGCGTGAACAGGTGGTTATTCTAACATACCCATGATTTTTATTCTCCCTACTACTTTATACTCACGGATGCGTTATGATTTCTCGGTACTGGCTGCAGGCGAAGAAGGCAGTGGAGAGGCAGCGGGCGGCGTAGGCGGAAGCTGGGGGCTCGGGTGCGGGACAAGACGAAATCCCTGAGCAGGTGTAGTTTTACCCTGATAGGAAGGGTCTACTTTTGATGTAACATAGGATGGATGACGGAGGCCTGATGCTTCCGCATCATGAACTTGCTTTTGCTGACAAGACTCCTGAACACAGGTTCCGCATCGGGAGCCGGCGTCGGAGGTACTTGATGTAACGCCTCTAATAATGAATCGCGGCGATTTTTACGTGTCTGGGCGAAACTGGCAAAGATATTGCAGCCATCATGATAATGTTGATTTTGAGGAATTTTGGTGGGAATGCCTTCGGCAATGCGATGTTAATACTCAAAGAGCGAAGGCTGTTTTTGCTCGCTCTTGTGCGCGATGTCATGTCCCGGCCAGGGCGGCTGAAAGGCCATCGGTTAGGGCTCCGTGAACTTGTTCGCGGGGTTACAACACTCGACTCGACCGTTTAGGGTCTTATAGTTTCATGTATAGGCTTCGCTCTTTGGGCGAAAAAAGCGTGATAGTTCCGTATACGAAACTTTAATTGATTTTGGAAAGAGTGATTGAGCAAAGATTAAAGAGGTGGCAATTTTTTATTTTACTGATAGGCGAGGTTTTGGGTGCAGATTGAGTTTGACTGGGAAGGGTCCCATTGGCATCTAGGATACAAATAGTATAAGGAATTCCTTCGGAGGACGGTCGATCAAGTTATTGATAACGCCGTCGAGTATGTACCGTATGACTTAGCAGATTTGGTGGCTCGCCAAAAATGCGAAGTATGCCATATCACGATGGGGAATCACCCTCCAGTTTGAAAGATACCGAAGCGCCCCTTTTGGGCGGATGTAATGACACCTTTGCCAAAATGTTTAGCATTGATTTTTGCTAGTGAAAACGCCATCTCCCCACTTCTTTTGTTGGCGAAGGTGGGGGCGACCCCAGCAGGTAACGCTGCGGAGGTTGACTGGGCAAAAGGCGATTTTAGCACCTTCGCTGAAACCTCTCTTAACACTTCTTTTGTTGGCGAAGGGGGGGGGGGCGACCACAGCAGGCAATGCTACGGGGGTTGACTGGGCAAAAGGTGATTTTAGCACCTTCGCCGAAACCTCGCTTAAACTTTTTCAAGTGAAAACGCCATCTCCCCACTTCTTTTGTTGGCGAAGGTGGGGGCGACCCCATTAGGCAACGATGCGGGGGTTGACTAGGCAAAAGGCGATTTTAGCTCCTTCACCGAAACCTCACTTAAACTTTTCAAGTGAAAACGCCGTCTCCCCACTTCTTTTGTTAGCGAAGGAGGGGACGACCCCAGCAGGCAAGCTGCGGGGGTTGACTGGCAAAAGGCGATTTTAGCACCTTCGCCGAAACCTCGCTTAAACTTTTCAAGTGAAAACGCCGCCTCCCCACTTCTTTTGTTGGCAAAGGTGGGGGCGACCACAGCAAGCAACGCTGCGGGGGTTGACTGGGCAAAAGGCGATTTTAGCACCTTCGCCGAAACCTTGCTTAAACTTTTCAAGTGAAAACGCCATCTCCCCACTTCTTTTGTTAGCGAAGGTGGGGGCGACCCCAGCAGACAACGCTGTGGGGGTTGACTGGGCAAAAGGCAATTTTAGCACCTTAGCCGAAACCTCACTTAATCTATTCAAGTGAAAATGCTGTCTCCCCGCTTCTTTTGTTGGTGAAGGTGGGGGGCGACCCCAGCAAGCCACGCTGTGGGGGTTGACTGGGCACAGCCCCAAGCCGTTTCGGCTCAGCTTAAATTCGTCGGCACATTGGTCGGAAAAAATTATCAAACGAAGCCCCAAGCGGCTTCGGCTAGGCTTAAATTCATCGGCACCTTATCCGGAAAAAATTCTCAAACGAAGCCCCAATCCGCTTTGGCTAGGCTTAAATTCGTTGGCACCTTGGTCGGAAAAAATTCTCAAATGAAGTAGCTTTCCCATTATATCGATTGCCCATCGCTGTAGAGGCCAGGATGGGGTGATGAGTTGCACTTCATTTGCAGGGATATGGGTAACCTTCGCCATGAACTGACAGTTTTGACACTCTTGGACTAGCTTGGCTGCATCTGACACAGCGGTAGGCCAGTAGAACCCTTGTCGAAAAGCCTTCGTCATGATTTCCTGTGCGCCTCTTTGAGAGGCACATATTCCGCTGTGAATTTCCGCTAGCAACTAAATTCCCTCGAAATGGCTGATGCATCTGAGTAGAGGAGCAGAGACCCCCCTTTTGAATAAGGTGCCTTTGAGGATGACGTAATTTCTTATTCTTGCCTTGAGCTGCTTGTCACTTTTGCGGCTATCTGGGTCCTGGTCTCCCCTGAGGTACGCCATGATGGGAGCCCTCCAGTCTTCGTATCTGGTGATGACTTAAACTTGAGAAGCTTTGACCTTGATGGAAGGCGCTGTGATGATCTGGTAGAACACCTCTGGGGGAAGTGGCTCGTTGTAGGCTGCTGCCTTGGCGAGCTCATCGGCCTCATATTTCTCGGTTCTTTTGATTTTCCTAACGATGAAGCCCAAGAATTTGGTCTCCAGGATTCGGATAAACTTCAAGTATTGAGCCATGACAGGGTCCTTTGCTGCCGAAGACTTGTCAATGTGACCTGTGATAACCTTTGAGTTCGAGTAGAGAATAGCGCGCTTGGTGCCTGCAGCGCTGAGTTTGCAAAGGCCTAAGACTAAGGATTCGGTGATGAAGTCTGCAAGAACCTGAGATTTGATAGCTGACCTTCGGATGAATTCCATTGAATACTGAGACATTTCGATGGCCCACTTGCTGATTCTACTAGGTGCATCTTTTCTGACGAAGATGTCCTTGAGGGGGTAGGTGGTTGGAACCAGAATACGATGTGCTTGAAAGTAATGCTTGAGCTTCCGCGAAGCCATGACCAATGTGTAAGCGAGCTTCTCCATCTTGGAGTATTTTTTCTTCGTTGAAGAAAGGGCTTCGGAGATGAAGTAGACTGGTAACTGCTGGCGTTTGTTGCCAATTTCACGTTCTTGTGCCAGAATAGGAGTGTGGCGCCCGGGTCAGGGCCTATCGAAGTGGTGAGATGCTACAAGTGATTCTTGAATTCGTCGAAGGCTAGCTGATGCTCACTTGACCATCGGAAGGGAGCTGTTGACTTTAGCAATTGGAAAAAAGGCGAGGCTTCGGTCAGCCGATCTCGAGATGAATCTGCTCAAAGCTGCGATTCTGCCGGTGAGCTTCTAAACATCCTAACGAAACAAAAGGTGCCGAAGGGGTTGCTAAAACCTGTTTTTTCTTCATCACTGGGGTGCATTCAGATTTGATGGTAACAGGAAAAACAATCCAACAAGCTGAACAGTTCATAGCCGGAGGCTGAATCTACAAGTGTGTCAATCCTTGGAAGAGGGAAATCGTCCTTCGGGCATGCCTTATTAAGATTTGTGAAGTCAACACACATACGCCACTTTCCGCTTTTCTTTTTAACCAGCACCACATTGGCGAGCCACGAAGGATATTGAATGGGCCTGATCACTTTGGCTTCAAGTAGTCGCTGCACCTCCGCTTTGGCGGCCTGAACTCGGTCCTCTGACATCTTACGAAGCCTTTGCTTCTTTGGGTGAGCGAAGGGGTCAACATTTAGCTTATGCTCAATGAGGCTGCGGCTGACTCCTTGAAGGTTGTCTGATGACCATGCGAAGATGTCTTTGTTAGTTGATAGGAAATTGTGAATGCTTCGCTCCAAGTCGGATGGCAGGGTGGCGTTGATAACCACTGTTTGATAAGGGACTGCCGGGTCCAGTGGAACTAGCTTCGTGGGCTCTTCCTTGTGAGCCTCACACAGATTGGGGACCTGTGCTTGCGTTGGGTTCACTATTTTTGTTCTTCTCATCTTGCATGGGGGCTTCACCAAGGGCTGCCCCGGTGTATAAACTTTTTCAATATCACGCACTTCCTTTTGGGAACCGAAGACTACAATCACCCCAAACTGAGCGGGCATTTTCATGTAGAGGTAATGGGAGTGAATAACGGCATCAAAGGCGTTGATGGTGCCTCGGCCCATGATGACATTGTATGGGTAGTAGATGTCCATGACGTCGAAGGTGATGGTCTCAGTGCCAGCGCCAACCTCATCAGCAAAAGACACAAGAAGATCAATTTTGCCGATGGCAGAGGTTTTCTTGCCTCCGAAGCCACAAAGTGGGTAGTGCGATGGCTCTAAGCTCTCATGACTGATGCCCATATCATCCAAGACACTGGCGAGGATAACGTCGGTAGGGCTTCCATTGTCGACAAGGACTTTGGTGACGCTCCAACCGGCAATGTTGGTGTGGATGACCATTGCATCATTGTGTGGATAGTCATTGGGCTTGAGATCATCCTGGGTGAAGGTGATGGGAACGTGAGACCAAGTGGGGCGAACCACCGAACCGCTGACGGCGACGTGACATACTCGTGAGAAGTAATGGCACCTTTGGCGCTTGGAATCGAAGTCAACCTTCGACCCACTGGAGATTGGTAGGATGATGCCCTTGCTGGGCAGGTAGGAAGTGAATGTTGTGCTTGATGGAAATTGTGTTGTTTAGGTGAAAAGCTGCGGAGGGGTGGTGAAGCGAAGGTTGGATAGGAAGTGAATGATGTATGGGGATTTGAGTGGAGTGAGGATGGTGGAACGGAGGTGAAGCGATGGTTGTTGCATTAACAACCTTCCTGGCAGCCTTCTCTTGCTTTTCTTTCTCCATTCTTTTCTGAGTTTCTTTGGTGTACTTGCAGAATTTGGTGGAATGACCTGCGTCCTCGCCATGGAAGACACAGTAGTACTTGACGTGGTTCTAGGATCGATGCTTAGGTTTGTCCTTGCTCGAAGGTTTTTGGTTGGAATTGTGGCTTTGGTCTGAAGAGATGTTGGCAATTTGGCGGTGGTTAAGCTAGTGATAATCCTCGCGCGAATGACGATCACGATTTTGATTGTAGCCACGATCGTCGCGGTTACGATGGTGCTCGTGATCGTCGCGGTCGCGAAGGTTGTTGCATTTGATGGGGAGGTCGGAGGCTCTAGGGGATGCATTTTTTGAAGACGAAGCCTTTTGTCGTAGTCCTGATTGCAATATTTTTTCATGACCTCGAACATTTGAGCCACTGATGTCGGTGGTTCTATGGAAAAATGTTCGGCGTAAGGGCCGATGCCGAGACCCTCGATTGCTGCCAACATTACTGAGGTCTCTGGGATGTAAGGAGCTTGAACCTTAAGCTACATAAAACGACGAAGGTAGTCGGCGAGAGGCTCTTGCGAAGCTTGCTTACAATTGAAGAGATCACTGATGGTGACGCTGGAGGGTTAGAAGTTGAGGAAATTTTGGAGAATTTCTCTGCGAAGCTGGGACCAAGATGTGATGGAGAACGGTGTCAAAGAAGAAAACTAGGTATTAGTGATGCCATCGGTTGCGATGATGAAGGCCTTGGCAAGGACAGCTTCGTCGCCGCCGCTAGAAGCGGTGGCAGCCTCATAACTCATAAGAAATTTCTTGGGATCGGTGGTGCCTTCAAAGTGAGGAAGTGCAGCTGCTGGCTTGTAAGTTGTTGGCATGGACGAAGCTGAAGCTCGATGGAAAGTGGGGATTGGGGGTCGAAAGAGGCGATCTGGTTTCTGTTTAGCGGTGGTTGGTAAAACTGATGGTGATTGTGGTTTGGGAAATGATCAGGGAAATGATTGTGGGTGTGGTTTGGGGAATGGTGCGAGTTGAGATGTGGGTTTGGGTTGGGCTCAAGAGCTTGGCTATCGACGCCTGAAGAGTTACCTGCCAGACCTTCGGCAAATTCCAACTCCTCAAGCTCCGCGTAAACTAGAACCGTTTATTGCTTAGTTTGCCGGATTTGCTCCTTGATCGTTTCGACGCGTCTCCTCTTGCGAGCTTTGTCCTCTAGTTCTTTCTTCTTCCTTCTTGTTGCTTCTAACTGTTCTTGCATCTGACGAAGCTCTGCTTCTTTCGGGTCCTCTTGCTCAAGCGCAACTGATTGCGCTAGGGATTTTGCCTTGGACTTCAAGGCCAGTGCTGCTGCTCTGGCCTGAGCTTCGGCGTCCTCAGCGATGGACCCTTGGTGCGCCTAGGGGTTAGACGAGGCAAGCCCCAACTGCAAAGCCCCTGGCGGAGTGAACCCCGCAGGTGGAGTGCTTCGGGTTTTGCCGGCGGCCGAAGAGGAAGTTGCCGAAGGACCGGAGTTATCCTGGATCTACATCTTTGGGAACTCGTCCGTGGGACGAGCTTAAACGGTGGGCGCCAACTGTTGGGCTTCGGAAAACCGAATCCCCACAGGAACGAAGGATTGGAAACTGAATAAGAAAAACTAAAGCTAGAAAATAAAAGCGGAGACACTTTTTTATAAAGTAACTTTTCCTTGGGATTTCAACCGTCTTTTTAGGTATAGGAGGCCCCTTTTTATAGGAGAGGTGAACCGACTTTTAGTACAAAGACCGATTTGCCCTCCATACCTACTACATATGGAGAATATTTGGGGGCAAATCGGTCACTTCACTGAGGTTTTTAACAACTCCATGTCGACAAAAGTAGCAAAGCTTGAGGGACTTTCGCCCTCGCTTTCGATCCTTCACCTGAGGCTTATCCTCGGACCTCCGCCTTGGGCCTCAGTCCTTCACCTTCATCCTCGGGCCTTTGCTCTAGCCTCTGGACCTTCGCCTTCATCTCTGGGCCTTCGTTTTAGGCTCTGAACCTTCGCCTACATCTCCGGGCCTACGCCTTGAGCTTCGGTCCATCGCCTTAGGCACCGGGCCTTCGCCCCATAATTCATGCCTTCGCTTGGGATCCTGGAAAACCAGACTTGAAGGTTTCGTTAAATAAACATTTATATCAATCGAAGTGGGGTTCGCTGGGGCTTCGGGGATTGTGCCCCCAACAGAAAGAAGTCCTTGGCAAGATCATTGTTCTGCTGAACAAAAAAGAAACAGACATATAGTTGCAAAACATATCTTTGTTCCTGTAGCAGTATGCCTACCATGGTTCGGGATGCCAATGCAAGTAGGCCCAGTAGACCAAAAAATGAAGACAGTGGCGACAAGATTTAAACAAAATGGAAGGGTTGCCATTGAATAACAGAACCAAGAAACATGCGTTGGTCTCTTTGTCCTTCTCAGAGTCCCTCTATCGATCGATCTGTGCTTTACTACTGCTCTTGCTATCTACCTTTGATCTTGCTAATCCCAGTCTATCAAATTTCTCCCAAGTTATCCCAAAATTGTACTTCAAATTATATTGTATCTTGCAGTCAACATTCGTATCAAGGCCATAGCGAGCATTGATGTCTTATCTTCAAAACAATGAGGGAAAAGAGGCATTTTACAATAGTTTTTTTTTACGAAACTGGAGGGGCTTCGCCCTACATGAATATTACTAAAAAAGGATCAGAAGCAGAGTACTACAACCATAAAGCAGGGGGAAGAGGGGGAGTTACAGGCCAGGTTACAAGAGACTGTCTATCCATTGTTTTATCGAGGGAAGGTAGCTAGCTTTCACTCTTTGGATAACCAAGACGAATTCTTTACCAAATGAAGTTGTACAGTTTTGGGTGGTAGTAGGCATTTCTTGAAAAATGAGGATGTTTTTTTGCTTTCCAGAAGCTTTCTAGGCATCTTATCTTACTATTACTAATTGGAGGTTCTAAAAGTTGCACCAATTTCAAAGCGCGCTAGAAAAAAGATAAATCAAAGAAATTCTCACAATAATCAGAAACATCCGACCATCAATTGGCAGATTGGAATATTAATAGCCATTAGATCTGTTTTCTAAGTAATTACCCACCTCTTCCATTATAAAAGGTCTTGAGTTCAACTCTCAATGAAAGCAAATATCCTCTTTTTTTCATTATATATATTTTCTAAATAATTACCCATCTCTGCCATTACGAAATGAAAGCAAATATCCTCTTTTTTTCATTATATATATTTTCTAAGTAATTACCCACCTCTGCCATTACGAAAGATCTTGAGTTCAATTCTCAACGAAAGCAAATATCTTTTTCTTTTTTTTAGATTTTTCTCATTTTTAAATTTACCTTCAGTTTTTGTTTTTTTTTCCATTATAGATGTTAGAAACCTTTCCATGAAACAGATATTTTATAGACTTAAATTTTCATGTCAATCCTCACAAGATGCGCTAGAAAAAAATAAAATTATAGAAATCCTCACAATAATAAAAAAATACCCTATCGTCAATTAACATGTTGGAATTTTAATAGCTATCAAATCTATTTTCTAATTAAGTAATCACCCACCTTTGCCATTATCAAAATAATATTAAATAACCCCTAAAACTACATATTAATTACCCACTCTTCCAATATAAAGGAAAATATGTAACACCCTAAATTTATATCTAATTTCTCACATTTGCTATTTTGATAGGATAATACCAAATATCCCTTTTAATTTATATTTGAATTGTTCATCTTAGTTATTATGACCGATAACATGATGAAAGTAATCCCTCAAAATTATATTAAAATCATCTATTTTTGCAATTGATCAAAGATTATCTAAATCAATTAAGCATACATATAAAATAGCAAGATATGTTATTATAAAACCTAAGTATAAAAATAGATTTATATATGTTGTACGGTCACGCATAACACATTTAAAACTCTAACCCGTACGAAAGCACGGATTGATTGACTAGTTCTACGATAGTTGGAAAAATACCCACGGGAGATATCCCTCCCATTGAATTTTTTACTGGCACTTACCAATAAGGTATTTAGCGACATCAAAAAATGGTTACATGTCCTATCCTTTTTAATCATCCCCACCATTTAGTACATTCTAGTACCACCTTTTCCTTGGTATCTCATAGTTTTAAACCGTTCAATCTCATGCGATGAACGACTCTCATTTTCTAACCACCATAAAACTTGTATCAAAACTTAACTAGAGAGTAGATTCTTAATTAACAACTCATAGACAAAAGAAAGCATACACCTACTTTCAGAAAATAGCACTTATCATGACTGCCAATATCAGCCATGAGAAGGAGAAAAGATCTAGAAGAAAAAGACAAACCAAAAAAGGATGGAGAGCTCAGTGCCTTGGTAGGAACTGCAGAACAGTGGGAGCACATATCAACTTTTTTGCAAAGTCGGATCCTGTGCCATTTCACCATACATCTGCCTTTATTAATAAACGAGGTAGGTACTGTTGTGCTCTCCTGAAAGTTATATGTGCTCCCCACAAGCACTAGCATGCAGATCAACTTTTATAATTTTCCATACTAAATGATTGATACACGGCCATATTAACCAAATAAAACTAAGTAGATGCTTCTTTTCAATTTATAAATTTGAGAAAACTACTAGAAGCAGCCAGACCTCTCTTTGAAAAGTCTGTAAACGTGATCCACTCTATATGCGTAGAGCAAACTATCCTCTCTTTATGAATCATGTGACCTTTGAAACATGGTCTACTAGTTCAAGTGCTGGGACATTGAGCATCGACGATCAAAAGCACAACCACTATGTTTTCCTAGAACCACGCAGGAGAGCTGCGCGTCATTTCATTAAAAAAGCAAAGAGAGAGGCCTTGGGAGAAAAGAACCCCCCAAGGTCAAATAGTACAACACCATCCACTCTTATAAAATACATAAGGAGACACACGACCACAACCTCTAAGAGCCTGCCCTCAGGACTAAGTCCTAGAGGGCTCTTGCTCCTGCCAAACACCACATATGCACTTCATCCAACAATGCCTGAACCACCAACCTTGCATCTGGCCTGACATTCTCAGAAATGCAAGCATTCCGATGCTTCCATAGCTCCCAAGTAACCAGAATAGCTAGAGAGTTGAATCCTTTCCGCAACACCTTAGGTAGGGAGCTAACAGCTCTACACCACCAAGAGTTTAGGTGACTGTCAAAATCCGACGGCCTCACAACATTATTAAACCTTTGCAGAACCAAGGTCCAGACCTCTCGGGCCAACACACACGACCTAAGCACATGGTTGATTGTTTTAGAAGCCTGATCACAGAATGGACAGGCTGGCTGATGGGGCAGCCCGTGTTTGGCCAGTCGATCGGAAGTCCAGCAACGGTTATTGATGGCTAACCAAATAAAAAATTTGCAATTTGCCGGAGCCCAAGTCTTCCATATCTGCTTCCAAGGGGAGAATTCAATGGTGCCAATGAATATCGCTTCATAGGCTGATTTGCTGCTGTAACAGCCCGAGGATGAGAGTCTCCAAATTGGGGTATCCAGGGTATCAGGATGGAGTACCACACCTTCCAGCAGCTCCCAAATGTGGAGGTATTCAGACAATACCTGAACTGTGAGAGCACCCTTGATATCTGAAACCCAACACCTATTGGAAAGTGCCCGGCTCACTGTACGCCTTTTAAACACCCTTTTGGGAATTGCTCGGAGAAGGTTAGGAGCTAAATCAGCCACTCTCTTACCATGCAACCACCTATCCGTCCAGAATTTTGTATTCTCTCCATTACCCACAGTGATTTCTACTGCCATCTCAAAGAAGGCCTTCGCTTGACTAGGGATCTGAACCGGAAGCCCAGCCCAAGGTCTCGAGGCGTCGGCCTTCATGAACTAGAGCCAACGCATGTGCAAGGCCCACCCAATCTTTCCAGGTCATGAACACCAAGACCACCACACAGGTATGGCCGCTGCACCTTTGCCCAGGAAACCATGCAGTTACCACCATTGGCTTGCTCTTGGCCTTTCCAAAGGAAACCTCGTCTCCCTTGTCCACGACCTTAATAACCCACTTAGGCAGGTCCAACGCGATCATCAGATGAATAGGAGTAGCTGAGAGGACTGATTTCACCACCACCTGACGCCCAGCTTTGCTCAAGAGGGGGGTCTTCCATCCTAGAAATTTGCTAGAAACTTTATCAATCAAGGGCATCAGGTCTGCTTTAGAAGGCTTCTGAATTGTAAGTGGTATGCCTAGATACGAATAAGGGAAGCTTCCAATAGAGCATGAAAGGATTTCTGAAGTACGTGCCACATCCTCTTCAGAGCACTAGATGGGGATAGCAGAGCTCTTCATCAGGTTGGTTTTGAGCCCAGTGACCGCCCCAAAGCATTCCAGCAGATCCCTCACAACAGATAAATCCATGAGTTCAGGCATCAAAAAGATGACTACATCATCTGCATATAGAGAAATCCGGGGCCAGGAGCATTGTCCAGCAAGGGGTAGCAGCAGATTGCTTGAAGAGGCCACATGGATTAGTGAGTTAAGCACATCCATAACCAAAATAAAGAGCATGGGGGATAAGGGGTCACCTTGTCTAAGACTGCAACGGTGATAGATGAGACAGCTAGGGACGCCATTCACCATCACTTGCGTGGTGGAGGTAGATAGCAACAGGCACATAAGGTTACACCACCACCTATCAAATCCCAGATGCTGCGGAACCTCAATTAGGAAAGACCAGGAAACCGTGTCAAATGCTTTCGAAATGTGTTGTTGCAAATGGGAATCATAATATGACTACAAGAGATCAAACCATTGGCATGTCAGACATGCAAATGGTACTAGCCGATGTTTGGCCAGATTACATGGAGCTCCTAATGGTACTTATATTTAAACGATAAGCTTGATAGTTGATAGTAAGAAAAACATCTCATTAAAGCTTACGTGCAGCTCCTAATTGGCTCAATTAAAGTAAGTTAATGCTTGCCCTACCCTTCTAGCCTGAATAATAAACGTTAAACAGGCTATAAAAATATTATACGGGAGTAAAACGACCAATACGGTTAGTTAATTAATTAATAGCGTTTCAACGGCATGTAAACGGTCCATATGGTCGTGCAGGCTAACAATGCCTTTTTTTAATAAACTTCAACGATGGTACGGAGATTATGTGATTCGAAGGATGTAATGGTTAAAAATGTTTACTAAAACTTCAACGATGTCCAAACTACAAGAAAATTAGGGTATGATAACTAGTAGATAGGAAGATTATGTTATGTTTTATTAGACTTTAGCACACACTAGACAAATCCGATGGTTCTTCAGAAGTTCGGTCTCTAGTCTCTCTACCCCGAGCCTAGAGTTGTTTCCTTTGGAGATTGGTGACAGCATATAAATGAGGCAGTCTCTGGCCCCATCAGACAGGGTCTGAATTCTGTGGTTATTCTAGGAGCTTGGTCCATCTGGAAGCTTCGCAATAGATGTGTATTTGATGGAGTTTCGCCTAACCTTGCAGGCCTTGTGAACCAGGTCTCAGAGGAGCTAGATCTTTGGTGTTTAGCAGGGGCCGCTCCCACCTAGCTGCCCGGGCTCTAGAGTTGGGTACTTGATGTACTGGTCGATCCTCTTGGTGTTTTTGTAACAGGAGCGTCTGTCCTTGTACTAGTGAGAGAGGGAGTGTGTGGGCTGGGGTGTTGGGTTTTCTTTGTACCCATTTTATTCTTCTTAATAAAAATGATACACAGCTCTCCTGCATGTTCGAAAAAAAAGATAATCCGATGGTACAGAGATTATGTGATTCGAAGGAACAATGCGACACCCTTCTATTGTTCTCAATCTTTATGCACTGCTTGAATAAAATAGAGGTGATAAATTTGTGACAGTAACAGGAGAACATTCCCATGATTTGGTAGCAAAACCTTTTTTCTTCCTTTATTTTGAACCTACACACAGCAAAATTTTGATGGGTCAAGCCTTTCTTCATGAATTGAATGGTTTACATATTCATTTCATGCCATATATTTAGACTGCCATCAGAATATGGGATTTTTTTTTCTAAATAGCGGTAGAAATTGTGTTAATCACTGCCTGTCAAATTTATGCGTTCCAATTGCACAAAGTAACCAATTTTAGGTTAACATCAACAATAGAATGAAACTGGATTTTTTTTAAAAAAAAAATAGGGCACAATTTCCAAGGTCAACAACTCAACATAGGAACTTAAATATTCCATAGTCAGCTACCCCCACAAAATCAGCACCGTTGCCAACCAATAATTACAGTTCGGCAGTTTATTTTTCAACTGAAACCTGCTCCATAAAAAAAATGTCTTGATACAAAAGATCTGCCGAAGATGAGCCAATGAACCACTGGAAATGATAACAACTGGTGGTTTGATTAAAACATTTGATCATACTATGCAGGCGGGTTTATGGTGTTTAATTACTTGTGCAACGACCAATTTTTTGTATCGTTCATCTGCATACCAACAGGCCATGGAGGGTTAAACTTCAGAATTTGATCTAAAAAGAAAGAAGCGCCAACAACAGTTACTGAATTTTTGACAGAAGCTGCCATTCATTTCTAATTCTGGATCCTCTATCGAATAACTATATATACAATTACATATATCACAGATTTAGGGCAAAAATGCAGCCAACAGAGGCCCTATCAACGAAAGAACAAGTAGGATGGAAGCAGGAAACGTGAGGAAAAAATTGCTCCTGACTGCTTGATCATCAATCATGCCAGGTCATGAGCATCGCTACACATCGACGCATGATGTAGAACCTGGCCTTCTGCTGTTTGAGAGTCCTCTTAAGGCCGTTGAGCTTCAAATCATGAGCACCCATCCTCATCTTCATCTTGAGATGTGAGAAGGTGGTTGATGATGACGACTAGCTTTCCGGTTGAGCTTTTGGATGTTTGTACTTTGGTGTTAAGTTGGCATGCTCTGTGCTAGGAGTTGTCATTTATATAGGCAGATTGTCATGTTAGCTACGTCAGCCAATGACCACTATTTTATTCTATGCTCATGCACATCTATCTTAATTAACTTATCGCTGGGTTCATGCTATCTCAATAAAAAAAGGGAGAGAAAGTCTTCTGTGATGTTGGAGTAATTTATTCCAGTTCTCTGATGCTTAACTTATTAACATTGTTTGCACTTGCACTGCAAGAATGACTATTATAAAAATGCAAGATTGACTAATGTATTTGCAGAATATCAGACAACATCCTACTATTTCTACAAAAGATTTTTTTTGTCCAAAAAATATCAACTTTTTGTAGCTTTGATGACGATTCAGTAACTTATTAGCACTTTTAATTTTCCATTGCTATACCAAATTGAGGCAATTTTGTGACTTTATAAATCATAAAATTAAACCCTCATATTGTCCCCCATATGTTTTTGGGTCAACTTGACCACCAAAGAGTGGCATGTTCACCGGAGTTGTAAGCATGTAGCTAAATCATCGGTTTGCTTGAACAACGTGGGTGCTGCCGTCCTGTTCTAGGGATAACGTAAACAGAGCACGAAAGTGCCAAAGTAAGCCAATCTCAATTAAAGCAAAGTCAAAGGCTAGCTATAGTTTTATATGGGGATGCAGAAAAAAGTCAGACACGGCAATTTACACTGTGATAATGTCAACATTATTATTCAATATGGAGTCCCAAACATAATGTCAGCTAGGGCGCAAAAAAACATATTCATATGTACACAAACTAGGATTGAGCTCACATATCATTTAGGAAATCATTCTTCTACTTTTACTGTGGAGTATTTTCATTGCCAACACCTGGAATTGTTTTTATGGAACATTGCAGGTGATTACTCATAATCTCAGTCAGAAGAGATTCGCACTCACTTCTCATCTTTACTTCTGACTAAGACATATTTTAGTCTATTTAGATTCTAATACTACTAAGACATATTTGAGTTTATTTTATTTACTGATGCTCTACCACACATTTAGTCCCACCAAAAAAATTTGTCTGTCTGTTTATGCAAAATTAGTTTTACCATTTCATTCTAAATATCTGCATTCTAAAAGGCTGATGGAAGGAACAAACAATAGTAGGCTAATAATAATGGAAAGATTGCTTCTATGTCATTATTGCCGATGTGATTCCATAAATTAGGACTAAAATCTTCTGATGGGTGTATAAAGTACACCAGATAAACTTCCAAGGTCAACAAGAAGGGTAAGAAGTGAAAGTATAGATTGTCAACTACTATTTCAGTGCAGTCAGCACTCACCACGATTGTTATTCAGCCATCCCAGGTGAGCAGTTACAAGCAAGTCAGCGCAACCCATGCTCCCCATAGGCAGGTTAGCAGAAAAGCACAGATAGGAAAACTCTAAACAACACGTACTTGACCAAATGAGCTAATTTACATCCCTTGAGTTACTTATGTACAATGTGTACCGGTCCTTAATTGCTTACTTCTTCAGGTCAATGAAATGATTGGATACTTCCTGCTGACAATTATTTTGTTTTGCAGAATCCAAAGATCCACGGTCAGAGTAAATACATTTGTACATTACCAAATGACAATGCATAGCGGTAGTAAATCGTATATTATTAAGCCAGACTTACGTCAGATCATACAAATACAATTTTTTCAATAAAGAATATTTAAATAATCTTAGTTAATTACGTCAAAAACAATACAAAAGCACTAGTCATACTAACCTCTACAAGATTAGCGTGTACATAGCCAAACAATGAAAAAATAGTAACAAACTTCATAGCGAGCTATCAGACAGAAGAAATCTTTCTTTCTCACCGTTAAAGCAATAGTTGGAGCATGGTGAGGGGTCTATAAAAGCAACATCTTCATGAACAACATGGCATAAATGCACACCGTCGTTGCCATGATTCAATGATGAATGGCAGACCAAGTGTTGTTTCATGTACGCTAGAGCAATGTTTTTCTAAACACAAAATAATTGGTCACTCTCTATTTAGCGTTTAGACTAGAAAAATAAAATTGTTTACACTAGCAGTAAATAGGTATGGAAATCTAATAGGCAATCTAATAACCCCCTACTAAACTTGTCACCAAGTATTAAAAAACTCTTAAACTCAAAACCCAGTAATCTTACTTCCTCTAAAATAGGGTAAATTAACCCCCTCACTCTAAAGAAGCGGTTAGATCTAAATGAACCTAAAAACATTTCATACTAATTTATTAATAGGTATGAAAAGTCAGCAAAATGAAGCTAAACCCTTCACCCAAAAGGTAGTCTCCACAGACAAAGAAACTGTCTAAGCCAACCCTGATGAGGTCGGAACTCAGGCCATGTACAACGAACCAGCCGTTAGTTAATTGGCTGGTTGGATGCTGTCTGTCGCTAATATCGTAAAATTAGTGAAACTTAAACACAATGTAGCATATATTTCAAGGAATTCCAGCGGGATGGATATGAACGAGGCATGGTAAAACTTGGAGCATATTCACGTAAGAGTAAGAGTAAAGTGTATCAGCGGTTTCTAAACTATTGCGTTTCTGTCACATAGGTCCATGAACTATCGAACTGGATTAGGCAGCTATGTCTGCACCCAACTTATGGGCTTTGATGTGCACTTCGTTAGTTCATGAACTCAGATGACACAACCACAATAGGGATCACTAATACACTTTACTCTTCACATAATGACATCAAAGTAGATTGAGGCCTACCCTGTATCCAAGGGGCTCTTCCCCTGCACCTAGGTGGACCAAACATCCGTCCATCCCTCCCCATTTTTAAGTCTTTTGCTATTGGACCTAATTTTTGACATGGTTCATATCTAATTTAGAATCAGGCCAATTTATATTTCTTAAAAATAAATTTTATATTTATAAAAATATATTAAATTTGTAATACCTATGTTCTACGTAAACTCTGGATGGACCGGAAGATTCCTGTATCCTAGGGACGTTTTCACCCAAATGTGTGTAGCCAGCTGAATTTATACTACTGATCATATCTGGGGCGTCTCTCTGTGCTAACAAAATGCACTTCAGTTTCGACACAGCAGGATCCACACTAGATTTAAGTTGGGCATGCTAATTTCTGTGACATGCTTGCAGAAACTATTGCAGGTTGGACCGACGCCTAAAAAGGGAGGATGAATTAGAATTTCTAAAACTAAGGCTCCTAAAAACTACAACTACTAAGAAAAATCTATGCAATGTAAATCTACCTATGTACACTAAGATTTTGCTAAGTGTTTAATTCTACCAAGGCCAAGTCTTGCAACTTAGTTCCACCTAGAAACTAACCTAACAAGCTAGTCTAGGAAAGTAAGCACACAATTGCAAGAACGTAAATGTGAAAGCTAAAGAGATAGGTAGAGAATGCAAACTCCTGATGATGATGTCGGTGATGGAACACGATGGAGATAGGGAGATTTTTTTTCTCGAGGTTCGGGAAGACTCATGATTCTACCCCTGCTTCTTGTTGGCGCTCCACAAAAGGCTTTGCTCTCGCGTAGTCCTCAAAGGAATATGGTCTCGCCCTTGCAAGGGTAGAGGATGGCAAAGTGACGCTCCGCAGAGGTCAAGCCACCCTGTCGGGTTTCCGGATATCCTCGGTACACATCCACCCGAGCCTATCTCTCGCGTAGTCCTTCACGGACTACGGCCTCACCCACGCAGGGGTAGAGGATGAATAAGGCCATTGGGTTCTTCCGAGTCCTTCTCGCAGAGCTACCCCGCCGTCTCCACTATAGGAAGCTTTTGTCCAAACCACCGAGGGCCTTCCTCCCTCACAAGATAGTGGCGGCCACTGCACACATTGGAGGGTCTTGGAAGACTTACAGCCGCACTTGATACACCAAGGTCATGCACGCAGGCACAGAGATAGAAAACAAGGTCTAAGCAAAAATGCAACTAAGCTCTAACTTGCCAGAATATGTCTAGTGAACTCTTGTGGTGGTTGTGCTCTCAAATGTGTGTAAATGGCTCTATGGATGGATCAATATGGTGCATCAACACTTGTGTTAGCTCAGGAGTCTCCAACCACAATGTGGACGCTGGCCACGAAGGTATTTATAGGCCAAGCCTCAAAACTAGTCGTTCAATGGTGGAACCATCGGACCGTTCGATGCATGCACCCAACTAGTCGTTGGAGTCGACCATTGAAGCTTCAGTCGACCGTTGAGACAATCGGACCGTCCGATGGTGGCACCATCGGACCGTCCGATGCGTGGAATGCCGTGGCCTTGAGTTTGTTGAACGTTCTGTCCAACTCGTCCGATGGACCATCGGACCGTCCGATGGTGCAACCATCAGACCGTCCGATGCGTTGAAGCGCTAGGACTTGGTCTTCTCTTTCCTCGCTGCCCAGAGGTCTGATACACTATTGGACCGTCCGATGATGGAACCATTGGACCGTCCGATGCGTGTAATTCGCACCAGGTCTTGAAACTTCAACTTTGGGTTTCTTCTTCTCGCCGGACCTCTCGATGGGGTTTCTCTGGACCTCTTGATGCTCTAAAAAATCAGAACCGCGGAGTCAGGTCATAAACTTGCACATTGATAGCGGCTTGGGTCTTCTCTTGTGATCTTTTGAGTTCTCCTTTGAGGTGTTTGTAACCAAAGTCCATCTTTTGCATCTTGTAACTTAAACAAAAATACTACTTGTACACAACTATTACAGTGGCTAAGGCTTGCAGTGGGCAGCCTGCCGACCAGGATTCGAACTCTGGTACTGCACCATTTGTTGCTTGTGCCCACCTCCTTGAGTACTAAGGTTCGGTGGGCCCCTTCTTATATCAAAGTCAAGGGGACGTCTCTCCCCTTGATCAACTTCTTTTTTTAGTCCTATGGCACGTGTTTTCACTTCAACCACCAAAATCACATTAGGGAACTAAGCACAAGGTTTAGGGTCCATTTTTTTTACAACTATATATCGAAGCACTTACTACTTGGTTAATTGTGTAGTTACTTATGTTGGTAGTCAAAGTTTAAAATGCATCACGAGTTCACCCCTAAGTGAAGCTAAAATGTAGGACAAGCAAAGGTGGCCTACTTGACTTGATACTAATTAAGCTACCACTTGTGCAAAGAGCCAACGCAAACCCTGCTCCCAAGATGTGTTATGTGTAGTCCTCCGCAGACAAGCGAGGTGAGCTATTAATTAATAACATTGTGTGTTTGTCCAAATGATGATGGTAAGCTCAGGACATGTACAATGAACCTGCATTCAAAACTTTGATGGAATGCATGGTTGGATGAGTGCGGCAGCTGCCATTCTTTTCTAGTGTTATTGCATGCATGATTGGACCGACGGAATAGAATCTTAAACACGATTTAGGAGAGAACGAACACGCTAAATTCTTAATTGTCTCCCCAAGTCAACACGGAGGGTAAGAAGAACTAAGGTCTCAAGCTATGACACAACTGTCTGAACAAATTACAGCAGAGCGGGCAGACAATAAGAAAGCTCTGCGCAAAAGCAGGCCGTATTGATCGGTGTGGAAGGAATTAGTTCCGTTAAAGACAATCAACACGGATCAAATGTGGAAGCATATAACATACTAATCTGATATGGCTCATTTTTTTAGTGCACATCAAGGGAATCATTTGACTGCCTCTTGACACCTTCTATATCGTCGTTCCAGTTAGATGCACATGAAGAAGCAATCAGCAAACAGACACAAATCTAGGAACTGTGTTTGCTTGTCCTTAGGATGTCATGTGCTGTTTCAAAGGTGCACCCAGTGAATGAACTTGGACACCGCAACGAATTTGTCATCCCCAACAAACTACCCAGACTTAATGTACGGTTTAGTAGCATACATGTTTAGTGCTTGCTCGTGGAATTGCCCACAGAATGTACTGTTTCAAGGGTGCGGCAGAATGATGATTTTATATTCAGCGATCAAAAGGAATTTTGCCTCCTTCATAAGTAAACTGACTTTTAATGCCAAAGCCTTTTGTTTCCTTCAAAAGTTAATGTAAAAGTTTTATCAGACTATTTTAAATTAAATTGCACTGTTAGTGAATACTGTTAGCTAGGCTGTTCCCCTTCGTAGTCTTTAGCTAGGGGAAATAATGAAGCAATATAGAGGATTTTTGCATACAGTAGAAAGTGCAGTATCACTAGGCGAAATATGGCAGCGCTTCAACTGTAGTATATATGTGAGACCCAGAGGACAAGATACCGGCAGAGATGCCAGGGGAATGAAAAACAGAGGAGCAATCAAGGCGCCATACCCACTGCAATTGCTATGCATCAGACAAACAAGAGTACAAGATACAGGATATTCTCCTGATTCTGCTGCCGCTTGCTGCTATATTTTAGAGTTCATGCTCAGTGAATTCATGGACGGCATACATGTATATAGGACCACATACAACGAGGAGCACTAGGCTCGTTGTGGTCTTGGCGGCACCGGGAGCTGCTTTGCTTTGTTTGCTCCGTTACCAAAGGCGTTTAGTGGAGCACTGAACAGTGGATACAATCTTTTCAGGCAGATAACTTTTGCAGTATCGTGAAATGTTTCCTTGTGTTGTGACTAGACTTCGTCTATAAATTGAGAGAACACAATATCAAATTATCAACTGGGGATCAGGTGTGACTGTTGATACTGAAAAGCGGCCATAGTGCATTCATCGTGCCACTGGCACAAAGTGCACCAAAATCGGATCCTCCAATTTTTTAAATCCAGACCGTTCGGTTTTTGTCGGATTCCAATGACAATCCGTCAAATCCTCACCTGTAACACACCAGTGTCCTCGGCTCGGCGCTAAGACCTCTCCTGCCATTGAGATAAGAGAAGAATAACACCTGGAACAAATTAAGGAAAACAACGATACAAAGTACTCCCTCCGTTCTTTTTTATTTGTCAAATTTTAGTTTAAAAATAAACTAGTGGACAGCAATATTCGAGAACAGAGGTGGTATAAAAGATAACATTATTTGCTAGATGTGATTGAATAACCTTAGTCGGTTGTAGCCCTTCATATTTACAGGGTGGAGTGGTCTTGCCCGGTGGGGGCCCTAACAAAACGTGCTTAAAATCGACTTAATTTGAAGTGTCCCTTGGATTCCTCAACCCTAACCCTGCGGCTTAAAAGTACCTAGAATAACGATCAGCTGGCATCTAACTTTTCCAATCTGCCCCTGCATCGCTCCGCCCAGGGGCGACACGGGCAGCCCCAGCTGCCGCCGCTGCACAAATTCCACCGCCGACCAGCCCTCAACGTCCTTGCCGCCGCCCGAGCTCGCGGCTGAAAGCCCACGCAGGAGCCAGAACGGTGGAGGCGGGGCCCTCTCCCTCCTCCTCTCGCGGGGCTCCATCTCCGGTTGTGCACGAGCCGCGGGCCCCTCTTCGTCGGGGCCTCGTCGGTGGCCGATTCAGCGGCCCTTGGCCGGATCCAGCCAGGCCGGGTCTGGATCTCACCTATGGCGCGGCACGTCGGCAGTTTCGGCGCGGCGTGGCTCCGGCCCAGTGCGACGACGGCGGATCCTGCAGACCGATGGCTGTGTGCCCTTCGCATGCGCGCAGCGGTGCAGCGTGTTGATGACTCTTATGTGGAGCGACAACGGCTCTGGTGCAGTACGGCGTGATGCGATAGCGGCTCCGGTGGGCAACTGGCAACGCCGGCGGATGTGTCGGCACGACGTGATGGCGGCTTCGGTGCAGCACAACGTGATGGCGGCTATGGCAAGGCGTAACGGCGAGCAGATGGCGGCGGCGTCATGGGATTGGAATCTTACCCGGTCAAGGAGAGGGACCTGCATCTCACCAGGCGTGGCGGCCGGTGGCTGGATCTGGCTGAGGCAAGACGCGGCTAGCTGAGGCAAGGTGCGACTGGTTATGACAGGGTGTTGGCATCGGCGGTTGGCATTAAGGTCGTTGCATGCTCATCGCGGTGACTTCTCGCAGTGGACCTCAGCATTCTCCCTGCTTTGCAGTTGCTAGTGCGGTGAGGGACTGCGTCGGAAGACGGTGCTTGCAGTGGTGACAAGTGTAGCAGCTTTACTTGCAGCGGATTACTGGGTTTAGCCCTGCTTAGCAGTGGCTATTCTGGTGTAGGACTAGGACATCGTCGGAAGATGGCACAAGCGCTTTGATGTCAGTGGCTTTGCTTGGGTGTGATAAGAGTAAGCCCGATCTTCCATGAGGTATGTCGTTAGAGGGGTGGAGAACTCGATGTTGACGAAGAAGGCTCCGAGCCAAAGGTTCGAATCCTTGCAATCACTACACCACTGCTCCAATAGTTATCGACCGCATGATGCGCGCAATCGACCTCGCCAAGAAGACTATCATTCCTGCAATGCAACCGAAAGCAAGAACGAGGAGAAACACAATCAAGATTAATCTTGTGCGCACGAGTTGGGATTTCACAAACCGATATACGGTGAACTGTTCTCAACAGAATACTCTTAAGCAAAATCTGAAACCCTAACTTTACAGTGGCTACTATTTATATAGGACATAAGATCGACCAACAATCCCTAGACGCATCCGTAATGGACTTCAACACGATACATGGGTCAATAGCCCAGATGAGCGGCGCAGCACTCTTCTATCCGCCAACTTGCTGAATTTCTGTCGAATCCAATGTCCAAATGACATGAAACTAGTGGCATTGGAAAGATTATCTTCTTAGCTTTCTAGGCATATGTGGATCATCAAAACCGAAGCCCGTTTCTGGCCTGGGCGATGATTTTAGTGCAGACTAGTCCTGGAGGCCGAGGAAGTCGACTCCGAGTTGAATTGGGCCTCCATCTTGATTTGGTCACCCTTCTTGCCCTCTTCCTAGTCCGAGCTGGTTTCCAAATCCTTCATGGTCATCTCCTAAGTTCCTGAGTACAATATAATTTACGACACCATTAGGTAGCAAACTATTTGCATAAGTATATGTACGAGCACTTAGGAACAAGCTCACTTGTTGATTCAATTGTTGTGCACAGGACCTTGCATAAGCATAGGAGTGATGTCCTCATCATCCTCCCCCTAGTATCTACAATGTCAAATGTGGGACTAACGTCAAAATCGGCAGGAAACTCAAGCTTATATGCATTATCATTAATCTTTTCAAGCACTTTAAAAATACCAGCAGTCGAGGCATAAGTTTGGATTTTCTCAAATCTGGAAAGTGTTCTTTGCGCAAGTGTAATCACACCAAATCACCTGGTTCAAACAACAATTGTTTCCTACCTTTATTACCAGCAAGTTTGTATCAGCACGTGTTAACGCATCCAAATGCAAAAGTTTCTCGAAAGACAAAAATATCAAATCAATAGGAGCATGAGGATTAAAACCTTATACCACCTAAAAAGGGCTAATTTTAGTGGTAGAGTGAACGGATCTATTGTAAGCAAACTCAATATGAGGCAAACATTTTTTCCACATTTTCAAATTTGTTTTCAAAACAGCCGGAAGCATTGTAAACAAAGTTCAATTAACAATTTCAGTTTGACCAACAGTTTGGGGATGACATGTCGTAGAAAACAAAAACTTTGTCCCCAATTTATTTCATAAGCTTCGCCAAAAAATGACTTAAAAATTTTGCATCACGATCTGACACAATAGTATTTGACAACCCACATAAGTGAACAACCTCATGGAAAAACAAATTAGCAATGCGAGAGGCATTGTCCGTTTAATGATAAGGTATAAAATGTGCCATTTTTGAAAACTAATCCACAACAACAAAAATGATATATCTCTCTCTCTTAGTTCGAGGCAACCCCAAAACAAAATACATAGAAATATCGGACCAAAGAATAATACCAATCGGGAGAGGCAAATAAAGACCATGTGGATTAAGGTGAAACGTAGCTTTATTGCAGGTAGTGTAACGTGCCACGTACCATTCAATGTCCCGCTTCAATTTGGGCCAAAAAAAATGAGCAGCCAGCACATCCGTCATTTTCTTCACTGAAATGGCCCATCAATCCTCCTCCATGCGCCGACCATCAAAGTGAATGAATTCGAAAGAATAGCTCAGAGCCACTACTGGAACAATGCCGGTTGCCGCCGCCTCTTGCAAAAACAAAAGACGAACAGAGCTATTTGGGACGCATAACTCGTTAGCCCAAAAAAAAGTCCATCATTCAGCACATACTTATTCCATCCATCCCTCTCTATATTTTTCAAAAGCCTCTTTAAAGTCAAAATCAGCTGCATACACACCTTTTATGGTCTCTAAACCAAAGATGCGATGATTAAGTTGCGACAACACAGTATAATGGTTGTTTTCGTTTTTTTGCTTAATGATATATGGAAATGACTCTATGAATTCAATTGATTTAGCATGTCGCTTGTTTAGCTTAGCATGACTTCTAATATATTTCAAAGATTGATGGTTAGAATGGATAACAAATTCTTTATGCAAACATAATGCTGCCAAGTCTCCAAGACACGAATAAAACATATAACTCTTTATCATAAATTGAATAATTAATAGATGGCTCATTGAATTTTTCACTAAAATACACAGCAGGTTTACCTTCCTATAGAAGAACGCCTCCAATTCCACTAGCATCACATTCAGCTCAAAAGTTTTACCAAATTCCGGAAGTTGCAGTAGAGGGGTGTGTGTCCATTTTTCTTTCAGCATCTTGAAAGCTTTTTCTTGTGCTGGCCCCAGTAAAACATCACACCTTTCTTCGTCAAGGCATTAAGCCGGACAGCAATGGTGTTGAAATCATTCACAAAGTGACGATAAAATCCTGCAAGACCAAAAAAATTATGAACCTGCATGATAATCATCGGCGTCAGCCAGCTCCTAATGGCATCAATCTTTATCTCATCCACTTCAATATCCTGTGGAATAAAAACATAGCCGAGAAATCTGACTCGATCGGTGCAAAAGGTGCACTTCTCAAGATTAGCAAACAAGCGGGCATCGCGTAGCGCAACAAAAACAGCACGTAGGTGATCAAGATGTTCCTCCAAAATTTTACTATAGATCAAAATATCATCGAAATAAACCACCACAAATTTTTCAATAGAAAAACGGAGAACCTCATCATTAAGCATATGAAAGTGCTGGATGCATTAGTTAATCCAAAAGGCTTTGTTTTGAAAGCTGTTTTCCATTCATCACCTAATTTTATTTGAATTTTATGGTAGCCACTACGCAAATCAATTTTAGTAAGCATGACAAAGCCACTTAATTCATCAAGCGTGTCATCTAAGCGAGGAATAGGATAACGATAACAAATAGTGATATTATTAATGGCTCTACAGTCAACACACATACACCACATACCATTTTTCTTAGGAACCAAAATGACTGGGACAACACAAGGACTAAAACTCTCATGTACATACCCATGGTTCAATAGCTCTTGGACTTATATCTATATCTCCTTAGTCTCCTATGGATTGGTCCTACATCCAGCACATGGCTCTATAGTCAACACACATACACCACATACCATTTTTCTTAGGAACCAAAATGACTGGGACAACACAAGGACTGAGACTCTCATGTACATACCCATGGTTCAATAGCTCTTGGACTTATATCTATATCTCCTTAGTCTCCTATGGATTGGTCCTACATCCAGCACAGTTGGGCAAAGTGACACCTAGAATCAAATCAATTCACTAAAAGAAACACGATAAAATTCGTGGGCTTTTTTAATTTTGTAGGGCACAATTAGGCCGACGAACTTATGCTCATTAAGTTCGTCGGTCACTTAACACCAACAAACTTAATGTAACTTCATCGGCCAGGTTAGCTGACCCGACGAACTTACCCAACCCCTAAAATATAGTACCGTGGCCCCTCTCTCTCCCTACCCGCTTTCCCGGTTCCCCCTCTCCCCGCCGCATCCCCTCCCCGTGCACCAGATCCAGCGCCCTCCTCGCCCGTTGCCCCTGCCCCATCCGCCGACGACGAGGCAAGGGAGGACCGAAGCCACGGCCGCTGGATCCAGCCGCGGTGGTCTCCCCTCGGCCCTCGCACGCCGCCTCATGGAGGCGCGGCCCCTCGCCGCGCGAAGCCGCGGCCGTCGTGGCCTCCCCTCGCTGGGGCCCCTCACCCGCCATGGAGCCGCCTCCCGTCCCGCTATGGCCGCCTTCCCTCGACGTGGAGCCGCCCCGCCGTGGCCCTCCGCTTCACCGCGTAGAGCCGCGCGCTGTCCTGACCCTCGGGACACCGCCGCCGGCCCTGCGGCTTCGTCCGCCTAAGCGGCCAGGCCTTCTCCAAGCCGCGTCCACCACGGATCGCCCCCACCGGCCGACGTCCTCCACGGTATCATCATATCTTCACGATTTGTGGGCTGCCCTCCGAGCAATGAATAGATCTCCATGTTTAGAGTTAGATCTCCATGGTAAATCAGTTCATTGTTGATCTCCATGTGGATATGATTGCTTATGCTTGGTCCATCTTGTTATGGTAGAAGAACGAGGGACTTCTGTCACACCCGGTTTATAAACAAAACCAAATGACACCATATGTGTGTCTAGGATCTATTTTCTACACATACAGCCGACTTCATTAGTGAATATCAATAGACAGTGCATTATATAAGCGTATAAACTTACATTTGAAACAAAGGTCAATATATCAGAGTATAGCGGAACTTGTATCTCGTAGAGGAACTCAATCTTCACAGGAAGGTTGACTTGGGGCACGTACGCCTAAACACGTTGTAAACTTCTGGATCCACTTCGTCTTCAAAGCACGATTGACTTGCAGAGAGCAGAGCTATATTGTTTGGGATAGCAAGAGTAAGTACATGTCGTACTCAACAAGTATTCCGTTTAGAATAAATGTACTGGCTTTAGAGTGGACAGGCATAGCGGTTGCTTTTAGTTAATCAAGTTTTATTATTATAAAGGATTAGCATATCCCATCCCACAAATGAATAACTGAAGTATCATAAAAAAAACAATATAAAACTTGTAAATAAATATTCACATGACGATCGTCATTACCATTATTCACCATAAACCATTTTCTTTTAAATCTCTAATCTGTGAGGGTCCAGGCCACTCTTAACCGTAAGCATGGCTGATATATCAGTTTTAAACACTATCGAGAGGTCGTACATCTTTATCCACAAGTCGTGATTCCCATTTGCCTCGGGCTATACGGGCCCACAAACACTGACCTTTGGTGAGTTGGCAGGGTTTCACTACGAGACCTTTACAAAGAATTCTTACAGTGTAGCCGCCCATTCCAGATTTTCGTTACCTAGGCATAAAAGTCCCCTCCCGAAGGGTGACTAACAAAACCAAATAAACCAAACTGCACCCACTCAGTAGAGCGAGTCTTATACCCATCAACGCCCCCTTACGCTATCTTTTAGATAGGCAAACCACCCGCTCTAGTTCATCAAATTAATCAGACATGGAGACTTTCCTAGGTGGTCGCTCGGCGAACCGATCCTTAGGGTGAAGCACTTGAGCAAAACCAACAAAAACATGCCCAAGTCTCCATGTTGCTAAAACCAAAGTTTTATCATTGTTGCATCATTTATTAATCAATATTAGCAATATAAATAAAGTGAGCTGAGCGGTAGCAATTAATTTACAACATCACAGCCCTCCCAGGTTAACATACATGCAAAGGAATATCAAACTAGTCATCCATAATACGAACATACAAATTCAGGCTCTACATCATGTGATTAAAATAAATAGGACATAGGTCAAAGAATACTTGCTTTTATTCCCAAATATATATATAGCTGCTCAAAAGAATCAATGTGGAACTTGGCGAAACTTGCTCTTCACAAACCACAGTCACTGTAGCTTTTGTATTGGTCTCTAAAGGCTGTATACTACTCTCGTTTCATACGCGACGAGCATCTAAGACAAACAATATTCATGTAGACAAACACACATGCATAATAACAATACACCAATCAAATAAAAGCTTTATAAAACACATGCCAAAGGAAAACGATCGTCGATATGGTCACATGAACGGAAGAAACGCAAAAACGGAGCTATGGTTGAAAAGACAAAGGTAAAGGAAGATTTGCGCTATTAAACACAAAAAGACTTAAATGCTAGGTTTATTTTATTTAATAAAGAACATTTGCAAGATATTTTAGAGGAACTTCTAAGTGGAAATTTATTCATATTATATTTGAGCTGGAAACTTTTTTTAAAACTAGCCATATTTTATTTATAAATATATCATATAGATTAAACCAGTTAACTACTTAATTATACAAGATATAGCACGTAAAGCATCTAACCAAAGCATAAAGCATGTCGGGTTTATGCTAAACGAATTATTAAATAAAACATATTAAATTTGGTATTAATTATATTAACATTTTATCTAAAAACATAGGCAAACTTAGGTTGATTTTCCTGTTAAAACATCGTTACTACCAGCTAGGAAACGTCGTTACGAAACTAACGCTGGATCAAAGCAAGGCCTTGGTACGGATGTCGTTTCAAGAAATATAATTATCCTAGGAGAAGATATTTCTAGTTTTACACGTGAACCGATAAAGCAGGATGATTAAATAAAAGAGCTTATTCTTGATTCGACCATGCAAATTGCAAAACCAAGCATGCATATCTAACACGCAGGATTACTCTAGCGATCAGCATCAGCTTCAAGGATAGAAAAATATGATGGGATATTGCTAATAAAAAGAAAGGTCTACACATGGCATAAGTATGACGTAAAGAAATCAACTTGCATGGGATCACGTACAGCGGCGTGATTCTAGTTTGAATCTGCTGAAGGCGAGGCAACGTCTTGCCTCTGTAGCAAGGGCTTCGATGGTGGAGGAGGAGCGCAGTCTGCAGGGCGGACGACGTTGTGCTTGATTCCGAAACGATGAGAGAAGTCGAGAAACCGGACGATGCACGGCGGCTGCACGGCAGGCGCACACAGCACGATTGTGTGGGTCGGCTGTCGGCTTCACGCGACCTGGGGTCACGCAGCGCGTGCAGATGGATGGGTGGCTGGTGGCGACTTGGCTGAAGAGGGGGCGTGCGGCAGCTAGGGTTTAGAGGCCGAAGACCTCAGCTTTTATAGGGACGATCAGAGTGCGGGCCAAGGCAAGGCGGCGGTCGGGTGTCCAACTAATAGACCGAGGGGTTGGGTTTATTATATAGGGAGAAAACCTCCGTAGATGCGCGTCAAGTGACAATATGGTACTATTGATTTACATCTCCCACCTCCACTAATGGGCCTAGTGCGTCTATAGCCCATTAAAAAACACACAAACGAGCCTTCACGTTCATTAAAATTCCAGCATATTTAAATGGAGAAAGCCCAAGTAAATTCGTAATTATTTATTTTCGGAATTAAAATAATTCTAGCTAAGTCTAGAATCAATTCTTGAAGTCCAAAAAATATCCCGACGGTCACAACAATTCTAGAAAAAAATCCTAGAAATAGTTTTGGACCTAATGAACCCAAATAAAATATTTGGAGATCATGGAAAGATCATTAAGAGAATCCAATAACTGGATTTATCTTTAGGATAAATGGGAAAAGCTTCTAGAAAATTCTTGAAAATTCCCGAAAAAGATTAATTGGAGTTTATACGCATGTTGAAAACTTTTATCACTCAAAAACACTATGCAAACCAGCATGAATGCAATACACGTATTATTACAAGTTATAAAATTGGTTTTGCTTCGTAAAAATATTTATTCCTGTCACTAAATATCTTGATAATTGTATAACAGTTCGTAAATTTTTAAAACTTTCAGAAACAAATTGTATTAATTCGAGCCAACAGTGTCACATACCAAATTGGAAAATTTGGGGTGTGACAAAACTACCCCCCTTAAAGGAATCTTGTCCTCGAGATTCAGAAGGGCTAGCAAGAAAGGATCGATAGTTTAGAATTCTTGATTCTTGTTTAACTCTCTAGCTTTACCGACTTCACCGATGGTAGTTTCCTGACTTCGTCTGAAATCTTTAAAATCCCATGGTAGACCAAATTCTTGTTCGTCCAACTTCTTCCAATCTTGTTATATGTCTACCCCCTTAAAAAGATGAGGTTCGACGAATTGTTCCTTCCCACACTTGATGAAAGGGGTGAGGATAGAGTGTGGACGTCCTTCTTCTGCCTTCTAGTTTCACTACACATGGTCGAGGTTTTGCAAAAGAAAGGAAAGAATAACGTCGATAGGAAAGAACCCATCTATCTATTACATAGCGACTCTTATGCTATTGTGGATCAAAATCCAACAACACATCTACAACCATTACAAAGAACCAAATCACACATGTAGCACAATAACAACCATACAAACTCATCACTATTCATTCTCTTTAACTATATGGTAGACTTTCTTAAACATGCCTCTATCACTAAAAAGGCCATCATAGGATAAGGTAAGGTGAGATATACAAGGGACGATATGAGCAAAGTAAAAGATAGAGTAAGTGACAAGGATCACAGGTGAGTAAGAAAATGAGAGAAAGCAGTTGAGAGTTGAGGGTAAGATAGGAGTAACGTTTCTTTTTATTTGAATACTATAGAAAAGTGATGGAGATAAACATGTTATGAATAGGTAACGATTATCCATGAGATAATATAGAGAGTCGAGGAGCCTACAGAGGGTCAAAGAACTTAGTGTTGATGGCCAAGGGATGCTCATATTTGGATATTGGAAGATCAGCATGTGAAATCATGGGATGAAAAAAAATTTGGTTTGAATTGAAATTGACATTGCAAAGTCATTAATTATTAATATGTGAAAGTTGGATACACTCGTAGTAGTATAGGTGTATTGGATTAACTTGAGTCAAGTCAAGGACTTGGGCTCGCACGGTTTGTTGTTTGTTCATGTGCAGGCGTTGTTCGAGGCGGAGCGAATATGGTTGGTGATGGGACTGGAACTAGGTTCGAGAGGAACTGAGGTTTAGAGACTAGGTTCAGGGAGAAATTGAGGTCTTAGTGGTCAAGATGTCATGCGGGATGAACGGCTAGAGAATGGTGCATATGAAGGACGTTGCATTGGAGGTGCAACGGGATGTGTAGTTGCTGCACGTGAACATGCAGTGCTCGAAAGCGTGGGCAACTATGGGGATGAAGATGGCGTCGCGATGGAGCGCGGCGGGGTTCATGAAGAGGTGCAAGTATTGTTATATATACGTGCATGTATTTGTGGGCGGCGTGGTACTTGCACCTTATGCATGTGTGTTTTTGGTGGTGTCTAGAATTGGTTGACCATGCACGACGGGGCTAGTGCAGCTATTGGGCCAGGTGAGCGTGTCCTTCTCAGCACAAAGTGATGCGCAAG
This sequence comes from Paspalum notatum, assembly GCA_022530915.1. NCBI lineage: Eukaryota > Viridiplantae > Streptophyta > Magnoliopsida > Poales > Poaceae > Paspalum > Paspalum notatum. The sequence continues at coordinate 31,906,078 of CM039685.1, forward strand.
TAAAGAAGCGGTTCAACTTCGGTTGAGAGAAATAGATGACGCGGAGACAGGCACAGAGAAGAGAGATAGGCAGCCGGTGGCTACGGTTGCTTTTAGGGTTTTGGAACTCAAGTTGAGTTCTTTTGATGATGCTTGTAAGCGGCATCTGGTAAACAAGATTGATGCACTAAAGATCAAGCTTTCCAGTATACCCGAGTTTTAATTTGATTTGATCAATCTAGAACTTTGCTGGGAAATCAATCTGATGATTAGAGAAGTTTGACTGATTAATCTTTTCTTGATCATGGTTAATCACGAAATTACGGCTCGATTAATTCTCGTCACTTTTCAGATAGCAGTTTTGTTATTTTCATATCTTGAATTTCAGAGGTCTGATTGACGTGATTCCAGTTGGGTTGGATCAAAAATTTTATCTAGTTTAGCCAATAAAAATTTTAGCTTTGTTGGAGTTACGAATTTTTCTGGAGACTCAATTTACTAACGTGTTAGTGTTCTGTCCGAAATAGAAAAACGGGACATATTTGAGTTTCGGATTTTGGGGGAGTGTTTAAAATTATTTTTACCTTTTGCAACCATTCACGCCCCTTTGGTTGTCGTGGTTAGCGTATATCAATCTTACACAGCAAAGAAAGTACGACAAGACCAAGGATGTGGGAATTGTCCATGGATAGCATTTTGATAGTAGTGAAAGTAAGAGTATCGGGAGATTGGAGATATTAAGTCTGCTCAAGGATGGCAATTCGGTAGCAAAGAAAGCAAGGATAATGAGAGATCAAATATGCAAATATTGCTCAAGGGTAGAAATTTGATAGCAAGTAAGGCAAGAATAGTGAAAGTGTTGGATAATATTTTAGGGAAAGGTCCAAAAATGAACCGTGCTAACTAGGCTTATGTGCTATAGTCAACACAGCTCTAATACCACTTCTGTCACACTCGGTTTTATAAACAAAACCAGATGACACCATATGTGTGTCCAGGATCTATTTTTCACATATACAGCTAACTTCATTAGTGAATATGAATAGACAGTGCATTATATAAGCGTATAAACTTACATTTGAAACAAAGGTCAATATATCAGAGTATAGCGGAACTTCTATCTCGTAGAGGAACTCATCCATCTTCATAGGAAGGTTGACTGGGGGTACGTACGTCTAAACACGTTGTAAACTTTTGGATCCACTTCGTCTTCAAGGCACGATCGACTTGTAGAGAGTAGAGCTATATTGTTTGGAATAGCAAGGGTAAGTACATATCGTACTCAGCAAGTATTCCGTTTAGGATAAGTGAACTGGCTTTACAGTGGACAAGCATAGCGGTTGCTTTTAATCAAGTTTTATTATTATAAAGGATTAGCATATCCCATCGCACAAATGAATAACTGAAGTATCATAAAAAACAATATAGAACTTGTAAATAAATATTCACATGACTATCGTCATCATCATTATTCACCATAAACCATTTTCTTTTAAATCTCTAATCTGTGAGGGTCCAGGCCACTCTTAATCGTGAGCACGGCTGATATATCAGTTTTAAACACTTTCGAGAGGTTGTACATCTTTACCCACAAGTCGTGATTCCCATTTGCCTCGGGCTATACGGGCCCTCAAACACTGACCTTTGGTGAGTCGGCAGGGTTTCACTACGAGACCTTTACAAAGAATTCCTACAGTGTAGCCGCCCGTTCCAGGTTTCCGTTACCCAGGCATAAAAGTCCCCTCTTCATGGGTGACTAACAAAACCAAATAAAGCAAACTGCACCCAGTCAGGAGAGCGAGTCTTATACCAGTCAACGCCCCCTTATGCCATCTTTCAGATAGGCAAACCACCCGCTCTAGTTTATCTAATTAATCAGTCAAGCCCAGTGGCCATGTGAGTCCTGTGGTTGTACTGTTTTCCTGAGTGGTCGATCGGCGAACCGATCCTTAGGGTGAAGCACTTGAGCAAAACCAACAAAAACATGCCCAAGTCTCCATGTTGCTAAAACCAAACTTTTATCATCATTGCATCATTAATTAATCAATATTAGCAATATAAATAAAGTGAATTGAGCGGTAGCAATTAATTTACAAATTCACAGCCCTCCCAGGTGAACATACATACAAAGGAATATCAAGCCAGTCATCCTTAATAGGAACATACAAATTCAGACTCGTAGATCATGTGATTAAAATAAATAGGATATAGGTCAAAGAATACTTGCCTTTATTCTCAAATATATATATAGCTGGTCAAAAGAATCAATGTGGAACTTGGCGAAACTTGCTCTTCACAAACCACGGTCGCTGTAGCTTTTGTATTGGTCTCTAAAGGCTGTATACTGCTCTCGTTTCATACGCGACGAGCATCCAAGACAAACAATATGCATGTAGACAAATACACATGCATAAGAACAATACACCAATCAAATAAAAGCTTTATAAAACACATGCCAAAGGAAAGCGATCGTCGATATGGTCACATGAACGGAAGAAACGCAAAAACGGAGCTATGGTTGAAAAGATAGAGGTATAGGAAGATTTGCGCTATTAAACACAAAAAGACTTAAATACTGGGTTTATTTTATTTAATAAAGAACATTTGCAAGATATTTTAGAGGAACTTCTAAGTGGAAATTTATTCATATTATATTTGAGCTAGAAACTATTTTTAAAACTAGCCATATTTTATTTATAAATATATCATATAGATTAAACCAGTTAACTACTTACTTATACAAGATATAGTACGTAAAGCATCTAAGCAGAGCATAACGCTTGTCGGGTTTATGCTAAATGAATTATTAAATAAAACATATTAAATTTGGTATTAATTATATTAACATTTTATCTAAAAACATAGGCTAAACTTAGGTTGATTTTCCTGTTAAAACATCGTTACTACCAGCTAGGAAACGTCGTTACAAAACTAACGCTGGATCAAAACAAGGCCTTGGTACGGATGTCGTTTCAAGAAATATAATTATCCTAGGAGAAGATATTTCTAGTTTTACACGTGAACCGATAAAGCAGGATGATTAAATAAAAGAGCTTATGCTTGATTCGACTATGCAAATTGCAAAACCAAGCATGCGAATCTAACACGCAGGATTACTCTAGCGATCAGCATCAGCTTCAAGGATAGAAAAATATGATGGGATATTGCTAATAAAAAGAAAGGTCTACACATGGCATAAGTATGACGTAAAGAAATCAACTTAAATGGGATCACGTACAGCGGTGTGATTCTAGTTTGAATCTGCTGAAGGCGAGGCAACGTCTTGCCTCTGCAGCAAGGGCTTCGATGGTGGAGGAGGAGCTCAGTCTGCACGGCGGACGACGTTGTGCTTAATTCCGAAACGATGAGAGAAGTTGAGAAGCCGGACGATGCACGGCGGCTGCACGGCAGGCGCACACAGCACGATTGTTTGGGTCGGCTGTCGGCTTCACGGGAGCTGGGGTCACGCAGCGCGTGCAGATGGATAGGCGGCTGGTGGCGACTTGGCCGAAGAGAGGCGTGCGGCAGCTAGGGCTTAGAGGCCGAAGATCTCAGCTTTTATAGGGGCGACCAGAGTGCGGATCAAGGCAAGGCGGAGGTCGGATGTCCAACTAATACACAGAGGGGTTGGATTTATTATATAGGGAGAAAATCTCCGTAGATGCGCGTCAAGTGGCAATATGGTACTATTGATTTACATCTCCCAACTCCACTAATGGGCCTAGTGCGTTTATAGCCCATTAGAAAACACACAAACGAGCCTTCACGTTCATTAAAATTCTAGCATATTTAAATGGAGAAAGGCCAACTAAATTCGGAATTATTCATTTTTGGAATTAAAATAATTCTAGCTAAGTCTAGAATCAATACTTGAAGTCCAAAAAATATCCCGACGGTCACAACAATTCTAGAAAAAAATCCTAGAAATAGTTTTGGACCTAATGAACGCAAATAAAATATTTGGAGATCATGGAAAGATCATTAACAGAATCCAATAAATGGATTTATCTTTAGGATAAATGGGAAAAGCTTCTAGAAAATTCTTGAAAATTCCCGGAAAAGATTAATTGGAGTTTATACGCATGTTGAAAACTTTTATCACTCAAAAACACTATGCAAACCAGCATGAATGCAACACACATATTATTACAAGTTATAAAATTTGTTTGGCTTCGTAAAAATATTTATTTCCGACACTAAATATCTTGATAATTGTATAACAGTTCGTAAATTTTTAAAACTTTCAGAAACACATTGTATTAATTCGAGCCAACAGTGTCACATACCAAATTAGAAAATTTGGGGTGTGACAGTAGTGAAGAGTGGAAGTAACCCAACACTTTCTAAGAGGGTTAACTTTGTTAGCCCTTACTGATTTCTCTATTTTGATCTTTTCTTTTGATGTTGAACAAATGGCTAGCAGAATGGTTCTAGAATTATCTCACCATGATAATGCCTTGGCAGAGGTAATATGGCAATCATGTATCCCTACTTAATATAGGACCATATGCATAGTCCCTGTACTACAACTATTGGAACAAATCTTATCTCTAACTCTATCTGATCAAACTCCATGAACCCTTGTGCTTTGTTCGATTGAAATGCGCTTAAACAAGATACAATAGTTGCACTGCTCTCATTTAGCTTGATTTGTCAGACAACGATATAATGGCAATAGAGTGTTAGTTACATTATGATTATGTTAGCTTTTTAGCACTGACTTCACAGTACTCATTTTGTCTGTCTAAAAAGGGGACCCAAAACAATCCAGGGAAATATGACAGAACCCATCTTAGCCAAGTATACAAAAAACGATGGTACACGTGCTAATGGTTGTGTACAATTTATTTTCTCTAAAAAAATCATGGAGGATGTGTTAACTAGTCATTCATTTAGTTGAAGACAACAATACCATGCTATACATTCCATGAGTTTGTGCCCATGGAACAATTTTCAGATTCAGGGTGGTGAACTAATTGTGATATTTTTCTGTGTCTCTGCAGGTTCTATTGTATGCTATACATTCCATGATACATTCCATGAGTTCATGCTCATGGAACAATTTTCAGATTCTGGGTGGTGAACTAATTGTGATATTTTTCACATTCCATGAACTTGGATGCTTTAGAACTTCAATTTGATGGATTGTATGTGAAAAGCGAATATAGTATACCTAGGGTTGCTATAGGTATGTTTGGTGATGGATTGTATGATGTTCTATTTTTTTTGTGATTTTTCTATGAATTATCAAATTTTCTTTGAGTGTTACATTATTTTTTAATTAAAAAATATTAAATTCGTGGGTCCATAAAACCGACGAATTTTACTGGCACGTAGGCACTAAATTCGTCGGTTTTATCTGGCTGACGAACTTACCAGGGCCACGTGAATAAATTCGTCGGCCACGTGGAAACCGACGGGCCCGATGAACTTATTTGCATAAATTCGTGGAGTTAAGTTCGACGCATAAATTCGACGGTTGGCCGACGAATTTAGCTTAAGTTTGTGGGTATATGCCTAAATTCGTGGGTTTTTGGCCGACGAACTTTCTCCTAATTCTTGTAGTGATTTGATGCCCAATCCACAAAGGTGGTAACCCTAGTGAAATTTCAATAGGAAAGACATCCTTAAACTCCTGCAAAATGTTAGCAACAGCTGGTGGCAATGATGGATGCATATCATCAAGTGAAAACAGAACCCTCTTGCACAATAAAACGTAGTTGGAACCATCATCGAAAACACAAGCAGCTAGATCAGATTTTGTAGCAAGCACAGCACCACCCTTTAACTTAATAGTACGAGAACTAGTACATGGTGTGGATGGTTCGGTTATAATGGGCACAACAGATTTAGATGCTTGCTGATTTTCAGAAACTAAAGCCTTATCACGTTCTGCAGTTTCAGCTATGGCCCTATCACATTTGACAATTTCAGCAGAGGTCAAAGGAAGTAACGTAATTTTCTTGACTTTATGGATGAATATGTAAGCATTAGTTCTATCATGGTGTGTTGTATCAGTGTCAAACTCCCAAGTTCTACCCAACAAAAGAGAACATGCTTGCATAGGAACAACATCACAATATGCATAGTCGTGGTATGTACCAATGGAAAAATGTACGCGTGTAGTATGTGTTACCTTTGCTTTACCGCTGTGATTAAGCCACTAAATATGATATGGATGAGTGTGGGCACGTGTAGAAAGACCAAATTTTTTGACAAAATCAGCACTCATCAAATTATTGTAACTCCCACAATCAATGATAGTATGAACACAGCACTTGTTGATGATAAAATAAATTTAAAAAAAAATTATGCCGCTGAAGCTTGTCCTCGTATCATGTTCCACCTATGCACTCAAAACATGTTGGACGACATATGTGCCATTGTGAACATTGTCCTCCGCATCATCTTTGCCATAAGTGTATGCATTCTCCTCAGTAGCACCTGCAACGTTAGCTTGCAATACCAAATCATCTTCGACATCACTAGCGCTGATGTACCCACCGGTTTCTGTAGCAATGTAGGCTCGCTTGCTAGGACACTCCCTCATGACATATCCCATACCTTTGCATCGATGGCACACAATGTTGGATGATGGTGTAGCTGGGGTAGCAGCGATAGCAGTATCGGCATTCTCTGTTTTTGGCACAAAAGCATATTTGCTCACCTCAGGCTTAGTAGTCATCATCCCTGGTGGTGGAGGTAGAGTGCATCTCGTATCAACTGGTGTTGTTCAGCACTTGCTCGAAGACAACCTAGAAGAGGAAACACCAAAAGTGTTGCGCGAAAGTTGCGCACGATCATGCAATTCTTGTTCAGCCAAAACAACAATGTGAAATAACTCGTCTGTGGTGTTATAATCTTTATATTCAATAAGATTTTGAATATCTTTGCGAAAACCAGAATAAAAAATTGTGTCATAGTATCATCGTCTTCCTCTTCAATATCATAATGCGACATGGCAACATGCAAATCATTATAGTATTCATTAACAGAACGATTGCCTTGATCAAAACATTGCAATTTCTTCTTCAAATCATGCTTAAAAGCAGGAAAAATAAAACGACTATGCATAGAACATTTAAGCTTAGACCATGTGGGTCCTAACCACTTTTAACTAAGTCATTCCACCAAAGTATAGCATAATCAATAAATTCACTAGTAGCATAGCGAACATACTGATTGGCAGAAATCATATGAGAGTTAATTTTTTGTTCAAACAGTCACCTCCCAATCTAAATAAGCATCAGCATCATATAAATCATCAAATGGAGGAATTTTAAATTTAACCTAGCAAACTAGTTATCATTATCACCTTTGTGACCCTTGTTGCTGCGACGTGGAGGAGGAGGAGGTGGTGGTGGTGGTCGATGTGGTCGCTTACCTTTATTACCTAAGCGCCAATTTTGTTTGCTATAGAAATCCTCTTCTTTTTGTTCACTGGATTCTTCGGACACCTCAGATATTGAAGAAATAGTACTTGAAGCAGCAAGCTTGTTCTCAAAAGCATCAAGTCATGTCGACAAATCATCCATCATAGCGCGCATATCGTGCATAACTAGAGCAAGTTCCGCCCTGAAATCACCAATAAGCATGTTTTGTGCAGCAATAAGCTTGTTTAGGTCATCCTTGGAGAATAGTCATTGAATCATTGAAAGGGATCAACGCCTGCCATGGTTAGTGAACACAAAACAGTAAAAATGAAACAAGATTATCCATATCTAGGAGGTAGTGGGATAAGGGATGAAAACGGTCGGAAACGATCAGAAGAAAGCTAAATTGTTTTCAGTTTCATATTTTTCTTCGGAAACGGGATCGAAAACGATATTGCCGAAAACGAGTCTGGTGTCGGTTTTAAGGGATTTTCGGGAACAAAACTATCCGATCAAAAATAGTCAGATATCGGTCGGGAGTCGATAATTTATAATTTGGAAAACAGCTAGTCAATATTACACAAACTAACAAAAAAACACTGCATATTACAAACCAAATCTAATAGTATAACTCAAAATGATGAAATAATTCAAATTCATAAATATGATTACTGATTCACTATGCCTATATACGCCAATATAGATGGCTGAGTAAACAAAATCTGACCTAAAGGTAGGTAGTAGAATTGTGAATGATGGATGGTGATAAATGACATTGTGTTGCGTATAGACTTTTAGACTATACTGCTAAAAACGGTATATTATCATCGGTAGTTACCGCCAAAATACGCTAAAACCTGGAAATGATCGGAAACAGGAAAAATCATTTTCGGTTTCCATTATCATTTCCGTTTTACCCAAAATTACGGTAAAACCTCAAAAAGGAGCCCCGGTAAACGAAATTTTCGGTTACGGCTTTCTTCCCTAGGTGGGATCTCTTAGACTCCAAGCGTTTGCAAATGTTCTTACCATGCATAGCAAAAGAAGATGGCGATCTTGGAAGAGGTGACGGCCACCAAATGGCAATAACACACCTAGATAGTGGGATGACTGCAAGAGACCGACCTGTACTGCTCAACAGAAAAATATAGTGGCGCTTGAGATGGCTCAATATGTGGCTAAGCAAAATCAATATCGTAACAGATTAGCAAAGCTGAATAATGATCTAATGTAAGTGTTTGTTGCTGGCCAAAAGCTATTCAAAGTCGAAGCACCCAAGTGGAAATGATGACAAGACGAAGGTGGAAGTTAAGGGAGGTGGAAACAGCAACCAAAGCCCTTCTGCAAATCTTTTTTTCTTTTCTTTTTTTCACTTTTTTAACCAATCACCTAGGAGAGCCACACTAAATTTCAGAACAAATGGAATCATGATGCAGCCTGTGGAGTAAAAACTGTGAGATCAAACACGACAAGCACAAGCAGGTAGAAACTTCGGGGCCCGAGAACCCTATTTTCCCGACCAATTTTTGCAAAAATAAATTTGCTAAACCTAGTGAAGCAACAGGATAGACATATGCAAAATTTTCTGCAGATTTCTGAAATGCACTTGTTTGCCCTATTCCGAGTCCGTATGAGAAACTTATGGCTATTTTACTGACGACACCTCAAATTAGGGTTTCAACAGCGGCGGAAAAGGCAAACATGGTGTGGACAAAGTGGTATGGATGGATAGTGGTGGAAATACAAGCACTATGATGAAGAACAAACTTCAACCAGCAACTAACTCAACCACAGTGGATGAAAACTCAACAAAGCAAGCTGAAAACCAATATTGTGGCACTAAGGGTTATGGAACAATAGGATTTTTGTTTGGCTTTTTTCTAGGACTATAGGTATAAAAAAACAAAACTAATCTAAAGGGATACACGAAATTACCTAATGGGTAACCTGGAAACTAATACCAATTGATAAGAGTAAGCCCGATCTTCTGTGAGGTATGTCGGTTTAGGGGGTGGAGAACTCAACCTTAACGAAGAAGGCTCCGAGCCAAAGGTTCGAATCCTTGCAATCACTACACCACTGCTCCAATAGTTATCTACCGCGTGACGAACGCAATCGACATCGCCAAGAAGGCTATCATTCCTGCAGTGCAACCGAAAGCAAGAATGAGGAGAAACGCAATCAAGATTAATCTTGTGCACATGAGTTGGGGTTTTACAAAGCGATACACAGCGAACTGTTCTCGACAAAAAACTATTAAGCAAAACTCAAAAACCTAACTTGGTGGTGGCTACTGTTTATATAGGACATAAGGTCGACCGACAATCTCTAGACACATCCGTAATGGACTCCAACACGATACATGGGCCAACAGCCCAGAGGGGTAGTGCATCACCCTAAACAGATTCTTTCTGCCAACTTGCAGTGCGAATTCACATCAACTCCGAAGTCCAAATGACCTGAACCGGTTGCATTGGAAATATTATCTTCTTAGCTTTGCAGGCATATGTGGATCATCAAAATCGAAGCCTGTTTGTGGCCTGGGCAACGATTTTAGTGTAGATTGATCATGTAGGCCGAGGAAGTCGACTCCGAGTTGAATTGGGCCTCCATCTTGACTTGGTCGCCCTCCTTGCCCTCTTCCTAGTCTGAGCTGGTTTCCAAAGCCTTCATGGTCCTCTCCTAAGTTCCTAAGTACAATATAATCAACGACATCATTAGGTAGCAAATCATTCGCATAAGTATATGTACGGGCACTTAGGAACAAGCTCAACTGTTGATTCATTGTTGTTCATGTGCTCTTGTAATAGGACCTTGCATAAGCATAGGAGTGATGTCCTCATCAGGGTGACGTTCAGGCGGCTGCATTGTGGTGGTCTGGAGTTCCGGTGAAATATTGGTTGTGCAGTGTTCATGGGGCAGGGCATCTTTGCACTTCTTTCTAATTGCAATTTGAGAAGTAGATCCTCATCCTAGTGGTCATAGACGGATGTGGCGAGGCCCCTGTGAGAGTGTGTGCAACAGAAGCACTGAGGTCCTTCCGTGTGGTGAGGCGGCCTCGAAGGACTCTAGATCTGTTGTGTTTACTCTGTTGGTTTGGGTGCCAGGCTGCAGTAGCTTTGCGCCGGGAGGTCTTGCATGGTGGTGGCCTTCTTGGTGTAGTGCGGTATGTGCCTCTTGTTTTGCTTGCAGTTTTTAGATGTGGTGGGAGCATCCTTATCTGCGGCGCAGGACCTAGGGTGTTCGCAGCTTTCGGTGTGCAGTGGGATTGGTGGTGATGGTGAAAGCATTGCCCGTCTTCTGAGCTGACGATGGCGATGTCTCTAGGCGCCATTTACTTCCTTGGAAGCATCATCGTTCCCACTCCTATTACCTTTGTGCATCTTGTTTCGGGGTGAAAATCCTGACCACAATGGTGGAGGATGCCAAAAAATTTAGGTATGGCGGTGGATTACTAGACCAAATATTCATATATTGTACAGAAACAAAGGTCCACAACAAGAACATCGTTCAGAAGTACCTAAAATGAAGAAAATCATGTAGGGTCAGGCCCCATACCTCGCCATACCAGGCCCTCCACCACTGCCTGACCGTAGGGTCAGGCCACGGCGGCGCCTGTGGCGTTGCGCTTCTCGTTGGAGGCATCTCTTTAGAAGCTCGCATCATGACTAGGTTGGCTTGTGTTTGTATTGGCGGTGAGTGGTGTGCCGTGTGAAGTCCCAATCCAACCAGGAAGTTGAGTTGAGTGGTGCGTTGAGTGAGTGGTGTGTTTTGTTTGTTGTCCAGTCTTGATTTTCTTCTATATCAATATAGGCAGCTCTCTTGCCTGGTTTGTTTCAAAAAAAAAAGATACCTAGAAGTATGTTGTTAGTAACATTCTCATCATCCATACTCCAAATAGGACAATCCACGTATGCCTTCAATCGTCACAATGATATTCACATGAGGCTAGGACATCAAAATGGTTGAATGGTGATTTCAACATCAACAAATACAAGATACAATAGAATTTAGGTTACAAACCAAGTTCAAAACATATTGCAACGAAATAGCATAGTTGGGCTCCTTCACTGCAAACTCCCTGATATCGTCGTCTAAGTAAATCCTCACCTTGGCAGCAATCATCATAAGTCATGCTATGACCGACGGTTAGGAACAAAAAAAAAACTGAGTAAAGATCTCATCATTCATAACTATATTGCATCAACAAGGTCATTAACCATATTCATTTTAAAAATCCCTAATCGGCTAACATGCTCAATATCTGATAAGTGCTAGGATTTGAATTTTTTTTAATCCTCAAGGATATCCCAATCACACCCCTTGTACCACCCTGGCAGGCTCGTACTTAGCAACTGTTCGCAAGCTTGCAACCATGCTAACATAGTGGAGACTCAACCTGAGAGACTAGCCCATCCTGCATGATCTTGGGTGCGCCCATTCATCTTGGCTTGTCACCATGTCCTATTGTTGACACCCCACCAATAAAGAATTCCTACCATTTTATTGATGCAGAAAGTTGGTGACGACCCACCTACACGGTCAATCGCAGCTCTAGGAGATTTTCTTACTTTTGAGACGCGGGCCATAGGACCGAGAAAAGCGATTAGAGAGCGGTGAATAGAAGACACAAGAATTTCAAGTCCAAACCTCTCTTCTCGCCTGTATAAAGTTACATAACACGAGATTAGCTACTAACCCTAGGACATTGTTAGAAAAAACACACATGGAATGCCCACGAGAACGGACAAGAAACGAGTGAAATAGCAGCTCAGAGTAAAAAATAACGGTCCCTGACATACAGGTGTGTGGTTGCATCAAGCTTTCACCAGATGTGGGTCTTGTGTGTTGATAGGAGATGTGAGTTGTATGTTAAGTAGAGCTTTCTTTGTTCCTTTTCTTTCTTTTCTTTTTTCTTGACTGAATGTACTTTTAAGTGTAGAGGCTGGAACATTATTTCACCTTGAAATAAAGCTTCCATTATCCAAAAAAACACAATGGACAAAAGTCAGTGAAGCTGGCTGGTTCAAAAACCACACACCGAATGGTGCCTTTCAATGCATCAAACCATCCAGTGAATTTATCGAACCATCCAGTGAGTTCTTTGAAAAGTAAACATAGGATGTGTTTTTGGCCGACTTTGTAAAAATAAGTGCACTGAACCATTCCTGAGCACATACTCATTTTTGGATTGTTTTTAAACGGCTTTTTGCTACCTTTATCCGGAAAAATGCATATTTTTGAAGGTCACTTGAGCACAAAATCCATTAAATCCTTTGAACTTTAGGTCAAGAGACTTGAGAAAGAGTTAGCCTCTTGTGCAAGGTTGATCAAGTGAAGACAAAGGTATTACTATTGGTGACCGCAATCACCTATATGACTTGTGAGTCATTCCTCTTGGCGAGTTCCTAGGAGATTGTGGAAGAAACAATAAAAAGCCCTTGTGCGAGAAGTGTACGCGGTTTGTGGAATCCTCTGATCCAGAGTGGAGAAGGACATCCACAAGAGAGACCTTGATCCTTGCGCGGATCAAGGGGGAGCTCAACCCTTGTGCGGGTGCTCCAACGAGGACCAATGGAAGTCGTGACTCCTCAATACCTTAGAAAAAACTCGGCTTGCCATCTTCTCTCTTTACTTTCATGCAATCTAAATTCCACGTTTGATGTCCTCGAATTTCATGTTAGTGTAGGAGTGGCTCTAGGTTAAGAGTCCTTTTTTTATGTAGTTTCCTAGTCACACTCTCTATGCACTAAGGTGAATTGTGACTTGATTGATAGATTTAATTTCCAAGATTTAGAATTAGAAATACAATTCATCCCTCTTAAACATCTTCAACCTTTCACTCATTCCTCCTTCGTCAAGTTGCCAATTTATTGTACTGATGGTATATTTGTCCCTTCATCGATTGATCCGATGAGTACATTTGTCTCTATTTTTTCTCAGGATCTTGCAAATGCATCGCATATAGACAAATTTATTGGTTCAAGTATTGTTTATTAATTTTTTTTAATAATGGAAACAGAGTTTCCGGCTTCATCTCCTTTTTAGAGAGAATCGGACCGATTTTTATTACAACTCACACTAAAGAAAGTTTAAACCACAGGAAAAGAAATCCTAGCCGCATATGGCCAGCCAAAAGAAACAACACTTGTAAAGCCACCATCTCTAATTGTTGGCAGCCCTGTACAACCACTTGTGTTTGATCTTCATTTCGCTGCAATTTGGCCCAGCTCTGGAGACAGTGAGTTCCCGTGAAAGGTATCTGCATAAAGGATTTTGGTCGTGTCTTATAAAAAACAATGTCATTTCTAGATAGCCATAAAGCCCAACACGTAAAGTATTGTGTCACGTTCCTCAGCTGAAGCTGAGTACAAAGATCTAGCCGCATAGGGAAAAGCGGTCTACGTACGGTCCTGCTCATGCAGTTGCAAATACCTCAACCAAGAGGATGCCTTCTATGGTGTGACTGTGTGAGAACGTACATTAGTAGCCACCTATTTAACTGCTAATCCTGTATTTCATATCCACATGCATATAGAGCCATAGAGGTGGATTTCAGTTTGTCTCAGAAAACAGGTTTAGGAGTTCTAGAAGTGAATCCATGAAGTTCATATCATTGGTGATCAAAAAAGATCTTCCACAGTTTGGTTTTTTGGAGGTACTCAAAGGGATAGTTCATAGTGGTGATTATAAATCCATATTTATGAGCATCTACTTGTGTATAGTGTGTTTGATAAAAAGAAATTGCGGGAATCTTCATCGAACGTGCCACCAAGCAAATGTTAGCAAAGACAGGTTCCAATCTCAACCTACTCCTGCCAGTTGACATTAAGGGGAAATTTCCAAAAGTAGTGGATAGCTGATTGATTGTGTGTCTGTCGATAATTAGATGTAATGTCTGTGATCTTTCCTGTAATTGTCTCTCATTGTAATACATTGGTATGTCAACTCCGTGTAAAGCATGGACTAGTATATATAAATTTGAGACCCACAATGAATCAAAATTGCTATTATTCAGCATCTCATGTGTATGTATAACTTTTTATCTTATCTATCCATAACAGACTCTACCTAGTTAACATTTTTATATGTAAATTTAGGGTGTTGTTTTAAATTATATGTTACAATGGCTCAATAGGTGATTTATATTTCATAACAGCATGGCAAAGTAATATATGTTCAGATTTAGGAGTTACTTGAATTCATCTTTCATACACTGGAATGGTGGGAAATTTATATGCAGATTTAGGAGTTACTTTAATTCATCTTTCGTAATGACATGGTGGGTAATCTATACGTAAATTTAGGAGGTTAGTTTAATTGATCTTTAATAATAGCATGGTGGGTTGACATGAATTTATCATTCATAATGGTAAGATGGGTAATTTATATGTAAATTTAGGGGTTACTTTAATTTACCCTTCGTAATGGCATGGTGAGAAATTTATATGTAAATTTTATGGGTTACTTAATTTATCCTTCATAATGGCACGTTGGGTACTTTGTCTGCATATTTAGAGATACTTTAATTCATATTTGACTTGGTAAAGTAATTTGTGTGCAAAATTAGAGGTTACTTTAATTCATCTTTTTATAATGGTATGATGGATAATTTATATGTAAATATAGGGGTTCATTTAATTGACCTTTTTATAATGATATGGTGGATAATGTATATATAGTTGAATTTAGCAAATTACTTTAATTTATCTTTCATAATGGCATAGTGGTTAATTTATATGCAAATTTAGGAGTTCTTTAATTTATCATTCATAATGGCATGGTGGATAATTCATATGCAAATTTAATGTGTTATTTTAGTGTGAGGTCCTGGGTTTGACTCCTCGTGGGAGCGAATTTAACATGGGAGCGAATTTAAATGGGAGGTTGTTGGCTCTTGAAAAAAGAATCCTCCTCGTCGGCGAAAGCCGGGGTTCAGAGGGTTTTCTCGACCGGTTAACGTTGGGCTCTTCTACCTTAATTACAATATCGTGGGGGCGGTTCTTCCCCCACCAATCAAGTTTTTTTATGTTTATGATCCGTGAGAATTTCTAAAATTTATTTTTCCGTGTGTATCGTAATTAGTGCTTATTTTGTACTCCCTCCGTAAGAAATGTTAGACGTCTAACCTCATTTTACGGAGATCAAGGAAGCATTAATATCCAAAAATATGTTCACATGCATCCCGTGAGACCTCCTGCATGCAGCATGCATGCATCATTTGGCCTTCCTAATTGGTCGACCGTTCATGCTTGGCCAGTTGAAGGGGCACCCCATTAAATATTTCTGAGACTATGGGAGCCACATGTTATACGCTAAGAATTTTGGATACTTTTCCTATGTTTATGCGCTTAAAGATTTCTGGATGGAGGGAGTAACTTCTAAGTAATTGCAAGATAAGATAAATAGACGCCAACCCTTATAGAGCAGTATTCATTGTTTTGGCAAAAACTAACACATTGCGCATAGTACAATCACTACTATTAGTATGCAAAGTCGTAGCCATTATTGATTGCCTCACTCCAATTCACGTCGAAAGGTATGCTCGGCCAGCAGACAAGTAGATACTCCCTCCATTCCACAGTAAGTATTGATTTAGGATTCAAAATTTGTCCCACAATAAATGTTATTTTATAAGATTAGTCGTCCTTAAAAGAAAATTAATCAACATGTGTGCAAATATCTCAAAAATGAAAATTTAGTCTGTTAACCAGAGGTACATATGTCATATTGTACTCTTTTTAATCTATCTTAAAAGATCTAATACAGTATTTATTGTGGACTGAGGGAGTAAGATTCAAAAAAAAAAATTTTTGACCGGCCAGATGCACTTGGAAAACTCAACGAACCTGCATTTAACAACTTTGGAAGGAATAGTTGGACTTGGACGCGTGCCACTGCTCATCTTATTGGTTCTGTGGTACGTTTGGATTAAAAAATCAGGATAATCCAATCTAGTACAGAAGCTAATGCTCCGATAAAAATTAACGAGTATGATAACGGTATAGTACTAAACTAATCCACGGGCTCGGCGCTCGGCGCTTGCAATATGTACGGAGGGTGCTCATGTATTGAGTTGACCACACATACACGTGTTTGACACGGAGAGGGTAGACTCCAACTTGAAAAATAAATAGAATATATAGGGTAGACTCCAACTTGAAAAATAAATAGAATATATAGTATATCCTTTCAAAAAAAAGAATATATAGTATATAATAAATTCACCACAAAGGGAAAGTAAAGCAAAAAAATACATAATTAAGAATAATCGATGGGCCAGGCCTATCACTTTTCGTAACCCATAGTGGAATTAATTTGGATCGGTAATGTAGACGTTCTAGACAGTTCTCTGTGCAAATTTTATGTTGTTTTATTTTATGAGATGTCATATGGGAAAAATAGTTACATGGGGACAAATTTGTGAAGAAAAATAAGAGTCAGGCTTTATGAGAATCAAACCTAATGTAATGTACATGACTAAGTGCTTAAAAACTAGAATAAAACTCCACTGAGAGCATTATGTTTCATCCAGTGGCGGGTCCATAAAATTCTAGGTGGTCCAAACGTTTCTTGGATGGTGCCAGAACTCGCCAATGTACTGCGTGCACTGTTAGATTATCTGAGCTTTGCTCAATTAATTAAATTTAAAGCTTATTTATTTATTGTTGGGTGTTTCATCCCATATGGAAAATCAACTGGGCACGTTGTAGGCTGAGAACACCACCTAACAGAAGAGAGAACAAAAAAATATTCTACAAGCACAAAATAATATTTTGGAAAAACAAATAAATGTTCTATCTAATGTTTTATGTGAACAAAGAAAAATTTTAAGTTTCTTTGTCATCATCCACTCGTTGGAAGTATTGATGGCTGGTGGTGATAATTAAGTAGTGGTAATAACTCATTGGTAATTGATGTATTCATTCAGTGGTAACTCATCAGTTACCAGTAACATGGATCACTAGTAACATGAAGCTATCTATTTCTTATTTTCTCTAGTTGTAGATACAACTACTGAGCTCCTTCTACATTTCCGGCTCTTGAATCTTGCATGCATAAGCAACGGAGTAGGCAGGCCTCCGAAGCCATTCACGCCAAGAGATTCTGCGTGGAATAGGCGGCGATTAGGTTTTTGGGAATTGCTTCCACAAACGACTGCCTGAAGTTCAACGATCTTCTTCCCGTGTTCTTCGACTACATCAACAAGTTTACAATCGCGACTGATGGTAACGCTGCTCCCAGTGCTTCAGCAATGGCTCTACTGCTCTACCTCTATGTACTCTCTCTTCTCACTCCTGTTTTTATTTGTTCTTTCAAGTTGCTGTTGCGATATGATAGATGAGCATGGTTTTGTTGCGACCTTAGTTCTTGCCAATATTTTGAACACGTATGTCGTAAACTCCTTATTTTGTTTACATGCACTCGTACTTGCGATTGAACCATACCCATCACCCCAATGTGTCATCCTTTGCACAAAGAAGTACTGATTATATGTATATGACAGAAGCCATATAACAATCAAACATGGCTATAAATGCATAAGTGTCTAAGGCTATCCGCACTCCATGTACTCTATCTTTGTACTCTAAAAGGAATATTCCTGTCTAGTCATCGAGATTTCCTACTCTATACCAACATCTTCCGCATTCCATGTACTCTATATCTCTACTCTATACCCCACTACCACATATTATATTATTTTTCATCTCAACTACCACCTACCACCATCCTCTCGCGCGCCACTACCGGACGACGCGCAGGCACGCAGACGCGGCCAAGGCAAGGGCGTGCACGCACGCGTGCCAAGCTAGGCATGGACCGCGGCAGCGCTGTGCATGCACGCGTACGTGCCAACACGGGCGCAAGGCAGCAGCGGCCCGGCAGCTCGGTGCAAGCACGGGCGGCTATGCCTGCAGGCTGCAGCGACGTGCAACCGCGGTAGTCTTTCTTTTGAGGGGTGGCAGCAGCATCGTTTTTCAGCCTTTGGTTTTTGTTGCTTCTCGCATGCATCGTGTTCATCACCTTTTGCTTTTTACTTTTTGCTTTTTACTGTCGTTGTTGCATGCAGGCACAAGAACTTTGCATGTGGCCATATGTTTCGTGCGTTGTTGTCGTTTTGCATTGCTCGGAGTCAATATATTCCCAGAACTATCCTAACTGAAGCCTCACTCGAAAGCATTTTCATCGTCCCTCACCGGCCGGCAAGCACACCACTACCAAACCCCTTGAGACGAAATGGCTCGGCGTTTCGGAGGCAGGAGCTTGATGTCCAGGGCGTGGACGATGGAGGAGGAGGAGAACGACGACTTCACTATCCTGTTCGACGATGATGCCGAGCAGGCAACTCAGCTGGCCCTACTACAGGAGGCCGAAGGGAGCAGACGGCGCGGTCCAAGGCTCCCCAAGCAAATCCGACCTCGTGATCATGCAAGCGGTGATACGAGGATTCGTCTGGACTACTTTGTGGAGAATCCTGTGTACAACGACCACCAGTTCCGGCGTAGGTATGGAAACGAAACATAGATTGCCATTATTTGTTATTGACGGTGTTGTATTTGACGTACAATATTTTGTAGGTTTCGTATGCGACGCAATGTTGTTAACAGGATCGTTGATAGCGTCGTCGCCAACGACGACTACTTCAAGAAAAATTACGACGCGTTGAACCAAGAACCATTGTCCGGTTTGCAGAAGGTTGTGGCGTGTCTCCGCATTCTCGCGTACGGGTTGCCTTCGGACGCCGTTGATGAGTACATTCGTATAGGCGAGTCCACGGCCCGTCAGGCGTTGGAGCATTTCTGTGATGATATTATTGATATTTTTGGTACTTACTACCTTCGAGCGCCAAACGAATCAGATCTAGCTAGTCTACTTAGCATCGGAGAGCAGCGTGGGTTCCCAGGGATGCTAGGGAGCATTGACTGCATGCACTGGGAGTGGAAGAACTGTCCTACGGCTTGGCGAGGACAGTTCACCGGTCGTGGTTCCCATCCAACCATGATCCTTGAGGCCGTCGCATCCAAGGATCTCCACTTTTGGCATGCTTACTTTGGAATGCCTGGCAGTAACAACGACATTAACGTCGTGCATAGGTCACCAATTTTCTCGAGATACCTTAGGGGTGAGCAGACGCCCATTTCCTATAATGTGAATGGGAACACGTACAACATGGGTTATTACCTCGCCGATGGCATATACCCTGAATGGCCTGCTTTTGTGAAGACCGTCCGCCATCCAATGGAGGCGAAGACCAAGCATTTCGCCAAATGCCAGGAAGGAGCTCGAAAGGACATTGAGCGGGCATTTGGCGTCCTCCAGGCGAGGTGGGGTGTGGTACGTGGTCCGGCGTATGGCTGGAGTCCCGAGAACGTACGTAGCATCATGATGACTTGCATCATTCTCCACAACATGATAATCGAGGATGAAGGCCGAGGCGCGAGGAACACAAACTTTGATCAAATAGGAGAGATTGCAGTGCCGTATAACAACACTGAGGAAAGGAGCCAATTCATTGCGAGGCACCACAAGCTTCGTAACGCAGTTGCTCATCATCAATTACAATACGACCTCATCGAGCACCAATGGGCGAGGCTAGGGTCCCAAGGAGGTAACTGAAGGTGGCTTGTATGTGTGCTAGTGTGTTATCGGCTTGTATGTGCGATCCATAGTAGGCGCTAGGCTTAAATTTGTTGTCCATCAAGCTTGTTGAATGCAACTACATTATGCATGACTCTTCTAACAGTCCAGTATCACAACATATCACTCAGATCAACAAATAAATTAACATGGTAACAAATACCTTGGTATCTGACATACAAACAACATGGGACAAATAATTTGGTCTCCGACATACAAACAGATGACAAATAAATTGGTGTCCGACATACAAACAACATTTTACAAATAAATTGGTCTCCGACAAACAACCAGGTGACAAATAAATTGGTGTCCGACATACAAACAACATTTTACAAATAAATTGGTCTCCGACAAACAACCAGGTGACAAATAAATTGGTGTCCGACATACAAACAACATGGGACAAATAAATTGGTTTGGGTTACAATTGCCCGGGAATTTGTTATGCTCCATCCTAAAAACAAGACGCACAGACAATGCATGGCCTCCAGGGTGGGGCGAACTGCATGAGACAATGAAGGCATGAGACAAACTCTACGGGTTGGGCGAACTGCATGACACAATTAACAGAGACAAACTACAGAGGTATCAACAGAACTTACATAGGCATCAGTTATCGGTCCTCTCATCATCCCCACTGTTTGCAGCATACTTCTTCAGTATCTGAGCGCGCCGGGACTTATAAAATACCCGAAGTTCTGGTGTACAGGCAGCAAGGTCAATCTTTAAAATGCGCTCATCTTCAAAATTTTCCTGTTGTGCCACTTTTTTCCTTTGGATCTCCACAGTTTCCCGCTGCAGTTTAAGCTTCTCTAATTCAATGTTCTGCATGAAATCTTCATGTTCACACAGCTTCTTGAACCGCTGCTCCTCTATAACTGTCATGTGGTCGAACCGTTCAACTTTCTTTGAATTTTCTTCCTCCCACCTTGTCATTCGTTGCATAGACAGGTCCTGCATTTTTGAAGCATATTCAGAAGACGATGTGTCCGAACAACTCTTTTTATTCTTAGACTTGGCCGCATCCCTGCCAATTGGCCTCTTTGCTGCTGACCGCATTGCTGAATCATCTCTTTCTAGAGAAGTGTCGTGAGGTAAGTTATCAGCACTACCTTCTGCTGCCACAGACTTTCCTTTCTGCTTCGGTTCTTGCCATTTGGGCTCATCCTTCAACAACTCCCAGCAGTGCATGTACGAATATTTTTTCTTCTCCACACTGGCAAAGGTAGCAGCAGCCATGGCAGTCTGAAATACGAACACAATCAATCATCAAGAATCTTGATTTTGTCAACTGTAATAGGATACTAGTAATTGAACAGGCACATACCTTATCAGCGTCTGAAGTGCCGCTAGCGTTGACACGATAGGCCTCAGCCAAGAACCCAGCAAATTTGCTCGATTCTTGCTTTATCTTGTCCCAGCGATTCTGCAAAGACCTCCATGAACGCGAAGGATAGTCCCCCCTGCGCGTGCTGTATTGCTTCTTCACACGAATCCAGAAACTCTCCAACTTCTGCCCATTGTTCACGACTGGATCACAACTTATCTCTAGGTATGCCTCAACTAGGTTCACATCTTCTTCCGGTGTGAAATTTGGCTGTTTCACTTTAGTGAGTACTACAACATCTTCTTCATCTGCCTCCTGAGAGTCCAAGGTCTGGAAATGAGGTGGCACAATAGGAGGCTGCATTGGTGGACGCATTGGTGGAGGCATAGATCCACGCATGTTAGCTGGATTTTGGGGGAACCATCCTTGTGGTCCGGTCTGGTAGCCAAACATGTATGGGTTCATTTGCCCGTGGTAGTTAGGTTGAATGCCACCTTGGTTATGGCTTCCATCAGGAAGGGTGAGTTGCTGTGGGTTCCATTGCACCTGGAAAGGAATTGGACTGGATCCCTGGGCTTGGCTCCCTTCGGCCGGAGTGAATTGGTTTGGGTTACAATTGCCCGGGAATTTGTTATAATCCATCCTAAAAACAAGACGCACAGAATCAGGTCACAAGAATCAAATGAAATGGCATGAAACATGATCAGGACATCTAGAGTAAAGAAAAATGATCAACTAAAAATATAAGAAATTGGCCTGATCCACATACGGTTGATTTCAGGTACATGACCATGGTTCAAAACAGCATAAGCACAATACCACACAATAGCACACAAATAGTTGTTCATTTCACAAATAGCACAAGTGTTCAAATAGGCTTACACAAAGCAAGTTCGACATGCCACAACCTTACTTCACACTGCATATTTGTCACAACCAGTACATGGGACAGCATACAAAAGCAGTAACATTTTTCATATATGTGCAGTTTAATTAGTGCATTCGTAAAAAAAATGCATGCACACTTCATCTCGAAACAGTGCAATGTACATGCTAGCTGGATGGACTCCTGCAGCGTGAGCTCAACATGTGTAGAAGATAGCATGATATTCATTCCAATGCGAAAACATATGTAGAAGATAACATGTGTACATCCGAGCCTTTACGGTTTGCAATGGGAACTACTAGATCTGAGAAGAATATGTCACCTGCGGCTGCCTTGATGACGAAGGGAACCGCCGCTCGAGCTTCCACCTGACGAGGTTGGGGATGCGAGTGGATCTGGACGCCGCCGCTTCCGACCTGCCTCTGTCGCCGCCCTCTGCCTCCGTTCCACCTCGTCCGTAGCTCCCTTCCCTTCTCCGCCGCCAGAACCGTCGGCCTGATGTTCCAGTTCCGCCACCCGCCTCCACAGCTCGGCTAGCCTCCGCAGGTCCTCCAGGGTCGATGCAGCCGCCGCCGGGCACGGGTCAAGGTGGAGAAGCACAGGATCCGCCCGGATCCGCCCGCGCGCCGCCGTCAGCCGCCTCTGCGCGCGCCGCCCGTGGTGGATCCGCGCGGGAGTGTCGCCGTCAGCCGCCTCCGCACAAACCGCCCGTGGTGCGCCCGCGCGCGCCGCCGTCAGCCGCCTCCGCGCGCGCCGCCGTCAGCCGCCTCCGCGCGCGTCGCCGGGCGCGGATGTCGCCTGCTCGCCGCCGTCAGCCGCCTCTGCGCGCACCGCCCGTGGTGGATCCGCGCGGGAGCATCGCCGTCAGCCGCCTCCGCGCGGGAGCTTCGCCGTCAGCCGCCTCCGCGCAAGCTGCCCGTGGTGCGCCCGCGCGCGCCGCCGTCAGCCGCCTCCGCGCGCGCCGCCGTCAGCCGCCTCCGCGCGCGTTGCCGGGCGCGGATGTCGCCTGCTCGCCGCCTCCGCCTCTTCTTGCCTGCGGCGCGAGCCGTTGTGGAGTGGGGAAAAAAAGAAGCCAACAGTGCTTGGAGCACCTCTACTGCCTCTCCAAACATGGGGATGCCGGTCGCCCTCCCCACGGTAAAGTAGGGGTTTGGAGACGGGCTGCACCGTTTTTTACTCCAAAAATCAACTCCATATGCATGGAGTACCCTTTTAAAGTATGGGCTGCAGATAGCCTAACTCTGGACACCTTCCGTGCGTAGATAATTAACGACTTGGAGGATCAAATCACACATACACGTGTTGCATTGTCCCAGATCGAGTCGCAGGTGAATGGGCAGAGCTACGGAACAAGACAAGTGGCGCTCAGGTGGTTGCTGGCGCTGAGTAAGCATCTTGGCCTATTGTCTACTCCGTATGTGTCCTAAGTCAAACTATTCACTATTTAACCAAGTTTATAAAAAATAACAATAATACTTTTAATATAAAATCATCATTATTAGATCAACATGAATTAGATTTCTGTAATTCATGAAGATTGGACCGACGACTAAGAGAAAGGTGAATTAGGATTTCTAAAACCAAGGCTTTTTAAAAACTACAACTACTAAGCAAAATCTATGCAATATAAATCTAGCTATTTGCACTATGGTTTTGCTAAGTGTTGCTAACTCTATTGTGGCCAAGCCTTGCAACCTAGTTCCACCTAGAAACTAACCTATCAAGCTAGTCTAGAAATGTAAAGCACACAATTGCAATAGCTATTTGCACTATGGTTTTGCTAAGTGTTGCTAACTCTATTGTGGCCAAGCCTTGCAACCTAGTTTCACCTAGAAACTAATCTATCAAGCTAGTCTAAAAATGTAAAGCACACAATTGCAAGAATGTAAATGTGGAAGCTAAAATATAGGTAAAAAATGCAAACTCCCGATGACGATGTCGGCGAAGGCATACGGTGAAGACAAGGAGATTTTTTTTTCGATGTTTGGGAAGGCCAACATGCCGTCTCACCCCCTACTCCTCGTTAGGTGCCCCCTGTAGGCTTTACTCTCGCGCAATCCTCAAAGGAGTGCGGTCTCGCCCATGCAAGGGTGGAGGATGGCAAAGTGACTTCCACAGAAGTCTAACAACCCCAATCGGGTCTCCGGATATCCTCGGTACACACCCACACAAGCCCTTCTCTCACGCAGTCTTGGACTACGGCCTCGTCCACGCAAGGGTAGAAGAATGTCGGGGCTGTTGTGGTCTTTCGAGTCCTTCTTGCGGAGCTCCCCCACCATCTTCACTATGGGAAGCTTTTGGTCAAACTGTCGAGGGCCTTCCTCCCTCTCACAAGATGGTGACGGCCACTCCACACTCCAGAGGGTCTCGCAAGACTTACAGCCGCACTTGATACACCAAAGTCGTGCACATAGGCACGGAGAAAACAAATAGGCCTAAGCCAAGATGCTATGCAAGATCTCACTATGCCAGGATGTGTCTATAAGCTCTTTTGGTGGTTGGGCTCTCAAAGATGTGGATTTGGCTCTTTGGATGGATCAAGGCGGTGCGTCAACACTTGTGTTAGCTCATGAGTCTCCCACCACAATGTGGAGGCCGGCTATGGGGGTATATATAGGCCAAGCCTCAAAACTAGCAATTGAATGCAATCTTTCCTTTTTCTGTGTCACCACCGGACGGTCCGGTGTGTGTAATCGGCTAGCCGTTGGAGTCGACCATTGGAGCCACCGGACGGTCTGGTGGTACACCATCGGACAGTCCGGTTGGCGTTGGCGTAGGGTCTTTGACTTGTGTTGCCCTCGGTCTATATCGTCCGATGGTCCCACCAGACAGTCCGATGGTGAGCCACCGGACTGTCCGATGCCTTCAGCACTGAGACTTGGTCGCTCCTTCCTCTCAGCCTATAATGTCCGATGCATGCAAATGCACCGGGTCTTCAAGTCTTGAATCTCGGGCTTTCTCCTTTCCGGTTCATCCGATGGGGCTTTATTTGACCTTCTAAAAAAATCGGCTCACTGATCGGCCAGCGGGACCGCCGAGTCAGGACGCTCGCTTGTAACTTGATGCCGGCTTAGATCTTCTCTTGTGTCTTTTAGTTCCTTCCTTGAGGTGTTTATACCCTAAATCCACCTTTTGCACCATTGGACTTAGACAAAAGCACTTGTACACAAATATTAGTCCCATGACACGTGTTGTAACTTCAACCACCAAAATCACATTAGAGAACTAAACACAAGGCATAGGACCCATTTTCCTTACAATTCACTCATTCGGTATAATAGATGTTAATATTTTTCTCTAAAAACTTGGCCAAACTTAAGATTATTTGAGTTAAGACCAACCTAGAAAAATGCATCTGAGGACGGAGGGAGTATAGGCTTGTAACATTTGTTGGGCTAGCCGTGTAGTGGTAGTGTAATATGTTTGTTATTGTTATAGATCGACAAGAGATAAACGCAGCGAGGAAGATCAAAACCATCACAGATACACAAGGATTTAACATAGAAAACCCTCTAAAGCGAAGGAAAAAACCATGGGCACCAGCCAGCCACAACTTTTACTATTTTCGTAGAGTGTTTACAAACGTCGCAATTATTCGCTACAGCCCAAGCCTTCAGGATGGGCCTCCGCTTCGCTCCCCAACTTGGCCGCCTCAAAAGAATTTGGATCAGAACTCAACAATTTCCACCTTGAGATAAATTCAATCTTGTAGCTTGTAAATGTAAATGCCATCCTAAAACAAATCAAAAGAACAACTGTTGGTGCCAAAACAGCCTTTAGGGCTACACGATCATACTAACCAAGCTTGAGCAAAGCTCAAACTTAGCAACAGGAATGGTCTTAGTCATCATATCGGCGGATTATCATGAGTACTAATCTTGCATACCTTAATCTACCCTCTGCAATAACTTCACTGACATAATGGTATTTGACATCAATGTGCTTTGTTCTCTCATCATAGATTTGATCTTTTGTAAGGTGGATAGCATTTTGACTGTCATAAAATAAATTAATACAAGATGTATCTCTAGAAAATTTAGCATACAGACCTTCAACCAAACAGTTTCTTTGCAAGCATCACAAACTGCAATAAACTCAGTCTCAGTGGTTAATAAAGCAATTGTAGGCAGTAGACAAGCCCTCCAACTGACAGCACATCCTCCAACAGTGAACACATAACCTGTCAGTGATCTTCTCTTGTCTAAGTAAGCAGCATAGTCTGAATCAACATAGCCCACAAGTCTTTCTCTGGTTTTGCCAAATTGCAAGTAAGCATTAGACGTACCTCGCAAATACCTAAAAATCCACTTCACAGCATTCCAATGTTTTTTACCAGGATTAGCTGTATATCTACTGACCAAACTCATTGCATGTGACAAATCTGGACGTAAACAAACCATGAAATACATCAAAGAACCAATAGCGATGCCAAAGGGCGTGTAGCCTAGTTGTTGCAGCAGCTCGAGTGGCACCTGAGGTCCTGGGTTCGACTCTTGCTGGGAGCGAATTATTCCAGGATTTAACGGCTTTGTTCATTAAGTGGTATGCGACGTTCCCGTTGACAGCGAGGCACGTGACTTCGTCAACCTTAAGATCTGCCGGCCCAGTCTTTCGGAGGTGCTCATAGGGATAGGATGTGCGTGTGGCATTATTTACTTATTTATTTATTGTGCTTCTCTAGAACGACAAATTCCTACTGGATTAGCTAGGCCAAGTATACGGTCTTGACTTGCTAGAATGCTAAGAGAGGTAGAGGCCACTACTAGAATCGGAAAAGCTTTGGGCAGCTCAATACCAACAAAAATAAGGCTTAAACCGTCGAAGATAGCTAGATTCAGCGGCAAAGCCTTTACGTTCGACGGTATTTGAACTCTAACAATAACTTGCCAAAAGCTTATTTTTGTCGGTTTGCCCTGGATGCAAAAATAAGCCATGGTGGAATAATTTTCGGCAGCAGCGAAAACCGACGAACTGTATTTTCAAAGGTAGCACTGAGGGCGCCGAAAATAACTGGCTGCGAAAGCTTTTGCTCTGTAGTGAGGGGTGAATATCTGTTCCAAAGTCAACACGGAGGGGAAGAGCTAAGATTTGATGTTACGACATTGTACGGTCGTAGGGGTGAGTGTGCGTGCTTGTAAGTGGTAGACGACGTTTCCGTCGACAGCGAGGCACCCTTGGTGACTTCGTCAATCTCAAGATCTGCCGGCCCAGTCTTTCGGAGGTGCTCGTAGGGGTAGGGTGTACGTGCGTATGGTCATAGGGGTGAGTGTGCGTGCGTGTAAGTGGCAGGCGACGTTTCCGTCGACAGCGAGGGACCCTTGGTGACTTCGTCAATCTCAAGATCTGCCGGTCCAGTTTTTCGGAGATGCTCATAGGGGTAGGGTGTGCGTGCGTACGGTCATAGAGGTGAGTGTGCATGCGTGTGTGAGCGTCTGCGTTTGCAGTTTGTTTCTCGAAAAAAAAGAACCAACAGCGACGGGCCTCCGCTGCGCTCCCCAACTTAGCCGTCTCAAAAGAATTTGGATTACAACTCAACAGGTATAATTACAAATGACTATATAATTCACAGTATGACATATTTGATCATAAAATCGTGCAACAATAAAATATTATTGTTACCTATAAACCCATAAACTAGAACTGTGTATTGGTGAACATCGTTTTGTTTACGAACAAAAACATCTAAATATGACGGTCTTGACTTGCTAGAATGCTAAGAGAGGTAGAGGCCACTACTAGAATCGGAAAAGCTTTCGGCGGCTCAATACCAACAAAAATAAGGTTTAAACCGTCGAAGATAGCTAGATTCAGCGGCAAAACCTTTACGTTCGACGGTATTTGAACTCTAACAATAATTTACCAAAAGCTTATTTTTGTCGGTTTGCCTTGGCTGCAAAAATAAGCTATGGTGGAATAATTTTCGGCAGCAGCGAAAACCGACGAACTGTATTTTCAAAGGTAGCACTGAGGGCGCCGAAAATAACTGGCCGCGAAAGCTTTCGCTCTGTAGCGAGGGGTGAATATCTGTTCCAAAGTCAACACGGAGGGGAAGAGCTAAGATTTGATGTTACGACATTGTACGCTAAACAAATATTTGCGGAAAGTCAAAGCGTATATTTAATCATCACTGTTTCAAGTCGAGGTCAACTACGGAATCCCTGCTTTAAACGGCAGCCCTGGCAGACAGTGAGAAGACAAGCAAGCTCTAAACAAAAGCGTCTGTAAATTAAGTAAAATAAATATACCTCCAGTTGAAGGATCACTGAAAGGAATCTTTTTACTTCCGTTTGGATCACTGAAAGGAATCTTAAACACAATCTAGGAGAGCAATTTCTGCTCTTATTAAACAGAGAATGAAAGTGCAACAAATTAATCGTCCGGAATGCCTAAATTGCACAAATAATACGTTTTTATGCGGTTGGCCATTTTTTTGTGAACAGGAAGAAATAGAAGAAAAGAGTGAAGCACCACCTTTGAACTTGTCAGGGAGCTTAAAAGAAATATGAACTAAAAAAATACACATGTCACACCATTAATTTTTAAAGTACATAAACGACCCCTGCAATAGTTCAAAATGATTTTGATGCTGGTTTTAATTTCTTTTAGTTTAAAAACAAATCTAGTAAACACCATAAGTTTATTAAACCAAAACAAATATGAGGCCGCCTCCAAAGTTTGAGAAAATCTAAAAATATATTAGGATATAATTAGCAACCCAAACAAAATATTTGAATTTGGTGAAAATATTTTATTTATTTCTAGGAAAATGCAAAGTATTTTTTTAAAAAAAATTGTAAAACACTCTGCCCAATGTCTAAACACATTTTAAAACTTTTCACAATAATGTGTGCTACATACATGATAGTTGCATCTCATATTTTTGTTGTGAAGGGTTTTCATAATGTGTTTAGACCAGAACAATATAAGGATTTTTCAACAAAATGATTTTTATTTTTCTAGTGATCAATCTAATATTTTTAAGCTTCCAAAGATAGTTTGTTAAAAGCTACAAATACTATTTGGGGTTACTCATATCTTAATATGTTTCTACGATTTTTCGCGAATTTATTGATGCTTGAAGATATTTTTCGTGTTTTAAAAACCTTAAGTGATATCATCAGATTAATTTTTAAGTAATAAAAGTTCAAACCCACTTTGTACCACTATAGGGGGATTATTTATCTAATTTTAAAAATTGAGGGCATAACATTTCTGGTTTTTTAGGTCAAGGACTTTACTCAAAAGAAAAACATCCTCATAAAAACAAAGGAGAAGCGAGAGCAAGGGCAATCCAAAGACGTAGGTATGTTAAGTCCAGGCCCGTTTCATTTCATAATTTTAGCGTGTGATATTCCCGTCGCATATGTTCAGTAAATAAAAAGTGCATGACAAATGCACATCTTTATCAGTCAACCACCACAAATAGCTCTGATCCTCATTGACTATTTTTTCAATAGTGCTATTACGAAACTGTAAGACTTTTGAGTAGTATGAGCCGTGGTTCATCATCAATCTAGTGAATAATGAGATAAAACTTACCATATTATAAAAGGTAAAAAAACAATCGCGGTATAGAAAGTGGGACATTGCATCACTACCCAACAATTACAGTCATGTTTAATCGACGAGATGTAATCACATTTTTGTACTAATAAATCACTAAGCAAGGTGGAATGTATTTAGTGGGCTCAAGTCCACTTCCATACCTAGATTCATTGGTCAGACATGAAGCACGAACCTAGTCGTGTTCTTCAGATATGTTCATAACTTCGGTTAGTTAACCAATAAAGTAAAGCATGCATGCTCATCGTTCCCAAAACCGGTGCTTAACAAGTGCTCACTCATTTTGCCTGGACCAAGGGAATCATTTGACTGCTTTTTGTACCTTTCTAGTTATATTAGCAGCCAGACACAAAACTAACTCTGTTTGCCTGTCCTAAGGATGTCATGTGCTGCTTGAAGGGTGCAAAGCTGCAAGCTAGTTACCCCACATCTCACAATTTACAACGCAATTTGTCAAAATAATGAAGAAGCTAGATAATTTGATCACGGAAGTGATACAAAACAAAAGGCTCTCTCCTCAAAAGAATTGGATGTAGTGTTCCAGTGGCATCTACAAGTAACATGTTCAGTGCTTGGTTGGGCTGTTGTCCACAGGATGTGCAGTTCCAAGGGTACAGCATAACGATTTTATATTCAACGATCATAAGGAATTTTGCCTCCTCCACGAGTAAATCAATATATTATTAAATGTAAGAGTTCTTTTTTGGAAGTAAAGATATGCATCAGAGAATTTAAATAAAGTATATCCTTGTCGAATGAAACCAAATAAGAAACACAAAAAGGTGAACAGTAGAAGCACCAGTCACAGGGCGTTGAATTTATTAACCTGTATTCTTGTTGAACAAGATCAATAAGATAAGGAAATAAAAAAAAAAAGAAAAATGGAAGCACTAGT
Organism: Paspalum notatum; assembly: GCA_022530915.1. NCBI lineage: Eukaryota > Viridiplantae > Streptophyta > Magnoliopsida > Poales > Poaceae > Paspalum > Paspalum notatum. The sequence continues at coordinate 31,936,743 of CM039685.1, forward strand.
AAAAGGATTTTGCATTCAATTGTTTTAAGACAGAGAAGAAACGATGAAGACAGAGAAGATGTGTCACAACCCTAGAATGAAAAAGACGGAGGGGCAATCAATGTGCCATACCGACGCCCACTGCAGATACTACTGCTAGACCAGACACAAGAATGCACAAGATGCGGCATATGCTTCTGATTCTGCAGCTGCTATGTTTTCCGAGTCAATCAGAAGATTAAAAAATAAAAAAAAGGAGCAGATTTCATGCCCAGTGCATGCATGGACCACCTACATCAATACAACATGATTCTTGATTCATGCATGAATGCTACTGCACTGCAAGGAAACAACAATGGGGATGGAGCTGACAAGGAGCACTGATCTCATGGTGCTGGTCTCTTAATCTTGCCTGCATTGGAAATTGTTTGGTTGGTTTGTATCCAAAGGCAACTAATGAAGAACTAAACGCACTGGATACAATGTTTTCAAGCTGATCATTGCATTGGATCAATGTCAAACGTTTTCTTGTAACTAAAACATGATTTCTGATTGGGAATCTGGTGTGATTTACGATGGTCCACAACCCCGAATAAGTGAGAAGTATCTGTGATGGACCCGTTGATGAGTACTTGTACAAACATAATTGGGAGGATCAAGCTGGAAGTATGTTGAACAAAGTCTATAGGTACCTGGATTTGTTCTGTTTAAGTTGCCAAAAGTTACTTCAAATTTTAAAGGGTGAATGGATTATTCTAGTATGAGAAATAGTTACAGCATCTGTAATTTTTTTGAATAAAATGAACGATCAAAGTGAAAAAAATTTGTTCCCATGTATAAGAGCACCAAGTCTTGAGATACAAAAATATTTTAAAAATGAATGTAAGAAAGGATGGTGTTATTGCAATCACAATCATCCAGCTGCTCTCGAAAAAGGAAATGATTTCAGTGATGAAACAGTAATGAAAACTTGAATAATGTTTTGACTAGTCAAATCTTATGGGAATGATTATTAGTGAAGTCAAGGTTGACATGTGCCCTTGTCTAGCTAGTAGTGATGGTTTGAGGGGTGGAGTAGGATGGGACGGTCCTGTCCCGTTTTTTGGCTGTTTGGTTGTGGGACGAAGGAGGACGGGATCGTCCCCGAAAGGAAATATTCTCTCCAGATGCCGTCCCCCATCGTCCCTTTTCAAAGCCGGGACGAAGCCGTCCCCAGGCGACGGTGTGGCTCCCCTGTGACCCGTACTCTCGCCCGTGCCTCGCCCGCCGCCGACGAGTGCCCCTCCCGCCGCCGGCGAGAGCCCCGCTTGACCGCGCCCCGCCCGCCACCGGAGCGCGCTGCTCAGCCGCCCCTCCCCCGCTCCAGCACGCCCGCCGCACGGCCACACACCATCGCCCCTTCTCCACCGGCACGCTCGCCTCCCAGCCCGTCCTCGTCCCCGACACTGGCGCGCCCTTCCCCGCCTCCTAGCCTGTCCTCCACCGTCGCACAGGCCTGCCTCGTCCCCGGGGCGGCGCGCCCCATCCCTGTCGCCAGGCCCGACACAGTGCCGCCTCCTGCCTCGCTCTGCCTCACCCCGACGCTCCGCCGCCTCTAGCCTCCTCCATTCCGGCCTCGCCGCTCTGCGCCCCCACCTGCACCGGTTGCCGGCGAGCCAGCCCTCTGCGCCGCGCACATAGACGGAGGAAGGAGATAACCATGGCTATGACAGGTGGGCCCCACGTACCATTCTTCTAATGGTGTGAAATAGGAGTGTATCATGTCCCTCCTCCATCCCTCCTACCAAACAAAAAACAAGGATGACTCCACCCCTCATACCAGACATGAAGATGGGCTCGTCCCATCCCAAAAACTAGGGACGGAACCATCCCATCCTACCTTGACTCCCAACCAAACGCTACCTAAGCTTTTGGTTGAGCAAGCTAGGGGGTATTTGGTTTGAGGATTGAGTCGGTCTCATCATCTTCTCACTTCTCTTTTTTTATTTGGTTTGTGGAATGGAATGAGTTGAACCTGTCGGTGTTTTGTACCGGCAATGCACCACGGAATGTACCACGAGATGCTTTTGTGGGCGTCTGCGTCAGCACATAGCTCGATAGTTTGATTTGAGATGCGACAAAAAACACAAAACACAAAACACAAAGGAGACACGATTTATACAGCTTCGGGTCGTGAGATGCGTAATACCCTACATCCTGTTTGGGGCTTATTGTATTGATTTGATCTCTCAAGGGTACAATGAGGCCATAAGAGGTTGAGGGAGTTGGAGAGTTGTGTTGTTGAGAGGGATCCCTAGCCTGCCTTATATAGTCCGGCGTGGTTTGGGTTACAAAGAGTTCTAGTCCTACTAGGATTGGTTACATCTCCTGCTAGGATTCTTCTTAGATCTTTCTTGTACACGTCAAGTCCTTGTCTTGTGCGCCGAGTAAGTCAGTCGTCTTCTGGGTTGGGCCCTCCGATGGTCCAGGTAGAAAATACGCTCCATGAGGACCCAGGGGATATCTATCCCCCACCCACAGATCCCTCATCACCTCATTCCTCACTAGCTAACAATTAGTGCTAAGATGAGAAGTGGGTTCATCCTACTAATTTTTGTGGAGTGGGTTGATCTATCATCGACCCATTCCTCATGGGTTGCTTTCTCAAACCAAACACCCCATTAGTGTTTGAGCGTGCTGTGCTTATGACTAAGTGACTAGCCAAAGGAGATGTGGTGGCCGTGCAAAGATACCTCTTATCTTGTGTATGTGTAAGTGTTGAAGTAACATGGTGGTCGATGGCCAGGAATAAAGGTCAAGTAAGGTTCATACCAACGGACCAAGGGAGGTAAAGGGCGGGTGAGGAGGATTAAGACCGATGGAGTTGGAGAGGTAAACTGAACACAAAATTGGGTCAAAGGGGTTATCAGACAATGTCCATACATAGAGCCACCTCAGCAAAACGCCATGCAAAACCATCATTGGAGTTTTTGGCATGGTTTTAAATACTTTTAAGTGCTAAACATCTGGCTTTAAAGTTCAGAGGATGAAGTAGACGACTACACACACGTGATAAGGTCATATAGACTTTTTCCTTAGAATCAAGAAGGTATGGCAAGCAAACAATGCTTCAAAAATGTAAATAAGAGGGAGCTAATCTTTGAAAACCCCAACATGTAGAAGGGATGACGATGAAGAATTAATAAGAAAGTTAAAAAGCATGGTTCGTGACATAACTACCTATATATGATTTGTTGTGCAAAAAGAAAAATAAAGACATAAACAAGACGAATAATAAACACCTATACGATAATTCTAGTATAATATGTATTTTTTATGACAACTGAAGCTTTATGATCAGGAACTAGCGAAGTACGGCATACACATTGTGAGATGTGTCTCAGGCTCTCAGCACGACTGGGTAATATGGGAGGAGGTAAAAGGAAGAAAAAAATAATAAAAGAGAGAGACCCGCTTGATTGACGTCTTTTTTCCATTTATTCTAAGAAATGGTAAGTATCATGTGGGCATGGGGTATAAAACAAAGTGAGAAAATAAAGGACTAAGGGATGGAAACGTATTTCTTCTATCAGTTTTATGCCATTTCTAACCCTTTCCAACTTGTAATGTGGGCCAATCTGAAGGGTATATTATAGGTTTGTGTTGGGTGAAAATGGTATTGCGAAATCTTAATAACAATAAATAATTAGTCATCGGTCAGTAAATAATACAGGCAACAGTTGTCCTTTACTGAGAAATTTGGCAGTGGCATTAGACACAGGTACTGCCCACCGACAATATGAAAATATAGTTACTCAATCTCAATAAACCAGGTTGCTTGCTTGCTACATCAAAAGCAGGTTAAAGAAGGTACACACATATTACTTCCAAACAGAGGTAATAGCTTCTCTGATCTGAATGGCCAAGTATCATCTTGTCAAATTGGGCATTCCAAAATTCAATTGTCCAGGCATTTCAGACCCAAGAGAGAGAGAGAGAGATAGATACATTAGTTTGTATTAACATGTATCACTCCGTCTTTACAAGGGGATGTCAGTAGCCTTGCCTTCCACAAGAGGCAAGTAAACAAAAAAAAACATTCATATCTCATGCCATCCACGGATCCACCCACAAAAGTGGGCAAGGTGAAAAACATGGGAGGCAAAAGAAACAGAAGAAAAAAGGCACAGGGTTGTGCTGTGCCATGAGGCTTGACATCGATCAGTCACTCCAGCAGAGCAGCATAACGACGCATCGGCGGATGATGTAGAGCCTTGCCTTCTGCTCCCTCAGCACCCTCTGCAGCTTCCCCCTCTGCTGCTTCTTCTTCCCCTGCTCCATGCCTGATATCGTCGACAAGAAATGTGGCTGAGCAAAAGGTCCAGGTCCTCACTCCTCAGTCCTCAGTAGTGCTGAAGCTTGGGCTGGTGGTGGAAGGAGACCAGGGGTGCAGCTCAGCTCTTGTTTATATAGACAGGGGCATGGATCTCAAGACCACTACATCCATGTACACACCAACCAGCAGCAGGCCACACCCCCACATGCAGTCAACACCTTTGTGCCTTGGAGGGGACACTTGAGAGTCCAAATGCATGCCCCTCCCATTTGTTTTTCTATTGCTTTAGATAAGGGTTTAGGGGCAGATTGGATACTTACCTGCATCGCAATGTGATGATGGATGAACCCTTGATGGGTGCTGAGGAGCAGCACGCCATGATTGAGGACCGTGCGCCGCGCCGCGGACAGGATCAAGTGGCCATCCATGCCTGCCTGCAAGCAAGATCGGTTCACTGGTTATTTTAATGGAACCAACAAGGGGCTGTTCATGGCCCTCCAACAGTCAGGGTTACCTGAAAAAGGGGGGGCTTGGTTGCTCAGGGATGCAGCTAGCCCTTTGCACTGCTAAATGGACACTCACAGGCTGGCTGTAGTAGTAGTAAGCTGGGAGGTGTGCAAACAACAGGAGAATGGACTCGATCATGAAATTTGTTTTTGCTCCTTACCTGCAGAGATAGTCCATGTGCATTGTTCATGCCGACTGCAACCACTCCAATCAGGTCCATGCTTGGGTTTTCTGTCCCTGATGGATATATAAGAACTCCTCCCACACTAGGCAGAGCTAGTGCATAGGCAGAGCTAGTGCAGGTATGTCTTTCTATTTCCTGGGCTGAAAATAACAGGTTGGGGAATTGTATGGGGAAATAACAATTAGTTAAATGTTGGGGCAAAGAAAAACAGTTAATTCATATGACCCTCCAGTTTCACCTACAAAACAGTTAGTTAAGGATTCAGAGTTGCATCACAAACATATCTCTGATTCCTGTCACGGCAAATCCTCTTATTCCATAACAAGCCACCAACATTTCGTTTAGCACTACGTGACATTGATGAACTGACCATAGAGAGGGGCCTAAATTAACTAACTTCATCAATTATGGATTAATCTACACAGTGTAACATTTCAACATGCTGAAACGGCATAACCGAGGCTCCTAAACTAGACTTGCAACAACTTGAGCCAATACAGATACATAAAAGTAATGAACTGAACATCAATTGATCTGTAAGCACTAGGAACCAAGCAACCAATCAAAAGCGCAGAACTAGACCAACGGTAACTGTTGTCCAGAAGTCCACGACATCATTTTGCAGATCCTCAACACTCAGACGCAAACCAACATGGAGAGCGAAATGGTTGATGTAGCTGATACAGTAAAATAAAGCAGTAACGCAATCCTGCATACCTGGAAATACCTACCGGTACGGTGGTACGGTACCAAAAAGATCAGATAAGTACAGGTGGCATGCTTTTCTCTCCCTTCAGCAAATACATCTCATCATAAGACATACAAGCTCACTCACCATGCATGTGCCGAATCTCCACTATTGCCTTAATCTTGATACCAAGCAAAGATAAGTGGAATTGTAAAGCAACTAAAGATGCTCATTAGCTAGGTTAAGATTCAACTCATTGACCATGACTAAAATGCTGGTTAACATGAGACAGTGCATGCGTGCTACATGCCCAGCACTGAGACATGGTATGTCACATGCTTGACTAGCATTCATGCAGAAGACTGAACACGAAGTCAGACAGTGTTGCATGCACTCATTATTACCAATCATAAAGCATAGAATCAAGCTCAGTACTAAAGGCCAGCTAACTTAGTACGGCCATATATCATGCAATAGAAAAGGAAAAAAGAACTCTTATTAATGTATGGAGCAGAAAATATTCTCTTGGTAGGAAAATAACAAAACAGAATCACAAAATCCACACATGGAACCATTCTCGATTAAAAAAATTAGCACATGGATTATTTGACTTCTAGTGGCAAGCAGCAGACAAGCCCTATATATAACAATGTGACATGTCTTGCTTTTGGATAGGAATTAGGCGAAAGACATGGATAATGCCACTGACAATTAAAGAATACACAGCATCAAACGGCTAGAATGCCCACAACTCCACAAGACAAGCACCCCCAGCCCAAGACACGCAAAAGATTATGGCCTGCCTAATTAATCATCACAAACAAGTACACTCAAAAGTAGTTTCAGTCAAAAGATACGCCGGCGCCACACGGATGATCCGGATACTCATTCCATCCTTCCTAGCAGCTTCCGAACGGATCGAGACGACATGAGGAGATCTCCAAGATACTCGAATGAATATTACATCTCTAATAAGAACGTCTCCCGACAAGATAAAAGCACATTAGTTACTGCAGCTGCCAGCTCCAAGAAGACCACGGCTACATACTCCCACACAATGCAAGGAGATGAAGGACAGTTTTACAGTGTGATGTGAGCCTTCCAAGTGTAACATGGAGAAGCACTGCCAGATGACATGAACCTTCATCGTAGCCATGCTGAAGCGCTGAATCTGCAGGTTCATACACGTACCCGGCCGGGTAGCACGCAGCGGCACGATGAGCTGTCCGTTATCTGAGATGATCGTATCCGTCAATGAGACCAAGCTTTTTGTCGCCGACAAGAACAATAAGCTACATTCAGGTCCAGAGATTTGTCCCCTGATCGAGATGACTGAGATTAATTAGATAATAAAAATGGGGTGGATAGAAAAAGAAATACCAGCAAGGTTGCAGCATGCTGCATGGGAGGAGGGCAGCGACATGCTTGCCTCCTCTCTATAAAACCCCAGCCCGGCTCCTTCACAGTTCTGCACCACAGCAAGCAAAGCTATAGCCCATTAGCCCTCAACCATCAGAGACCAAAGTGTCCTTCGCTGATCGATCACAGATCACCAATAAGTTCGCCAAGTTTTTAACTATGAGGACAGTGAGCCAGAGCAAGCACAAGGGGAAGGTCGCCAGAGCCATCAAGGAGCACAGGGCCAGGCTATACATCATCCGCCGCTGTATCGTCATGCTCCTCTGCTGGCACGACTGAGCTCCCTCCCATCCGACGTTTTCCTCCATGGAATTGGAATCTATCAAGGATCCATGCATGGAATGGAGTGGCTACAGCCACTTATAGCTAGGCAACTATATATTAGTCGTCAGGAGTAGAGATAGGAAGGCAATCTCATAGACATGCCAAGTTGTTGCACCTAAGCAGGCTGAAACATTCTGCCATTTGCTGCATTTGTTGTCATTTTTTCTCCACACTTTTTATCTTCTACTATCCAGATAGCAGTGGGATATGGTGGGTTTACCCCTTCTTTTTTGTACATTCTATGGTTGTAGCTAGTGCAGTCTGCAGTCTACTTAGAAACGGCTTGGTGAATTCAAGCAGAGCTGATCAAATTGGTAGGTTTATGTACCCAATTGTTTATTGAGTGATAATTGGAAATCTTGCATTTCTTTCCTAAATATTCAAAAAAAGTTTACATGTTCTGTCTTTGTGGCTATGATAAGTATATTTATGACCTGATAAGTTAATATGGTAGCTTTTGCATCATGCGGGTTGTACTGGCGTACTGCCACTGTGTTCCCCACAAACAGTCGTTATAAAGCATTAGCCCACGGTACGGTAGTATACCCAAAAAAAAAGGTAACTGGAATTACTTAACTTTGATTAAAACATCATAAAGCAGTAGGCTCTAGGCTGCACAATGTCAAAGATTGAACAGGAAGTTCGCAAACGTACTAATTAAGTACTTGGCTGTCAGATATATAGATTAATGTGCCCAAAAGCAACTATTAGTCAAGTGCCTAATAAGCATCCTACTACCAATACTTGCTAAATGGAATCTGCGCTGGCTATATATGTTGTGAGCAGAAAGAGGAGCCTAGCTAGTAGATTCCAAAGCCTATTAGCAGTCCCTGATTGTCCTTGTGTACCCGCCCGTGCATATGTATGCATCACAGATTCACAGATCTAACCAAAACCTATGCAGCTACAAGACAGTAAGATATTGCAGTCCCAGATAGGACAAAGTTTGCAATCAGCGCCTGAGATGGATGGGAGAGCTAGCAAAATATTACTCTACTCACCTGGAATACAGGGGCCTTGTCTTCTGGGAAGAGCAGCTCAGCTCCAGCCTCCTGCATTTCTTAAGGAGCCAGGAACTAAACAGAAGAAAACAATGCAGGGTATAGCGCGCGATGTGACCAAGCAGAGAACAAAATGAGCGAGGAAGAGGACGAGCGTGCGTGCGTGCGTGCGTGCAAGATAGGCGGCACGCGCGTACCAAGGCCTGAGTGCACGTGCAGGCCATGAGTTCCTTTCCTTCTCCCCATGCATGCCACTGATAGATGTCTGGCAGTTTCATTCATGTGACCAAGAATTTGCAGTAAACACGCTTGCAGTGATAATTAAGTTTTGAAGAGAAGTGCTTGTGCTCAGTGCTCACTGTATGTGCTTAATGAACTTAGCAAACTGCACTAATGTTGAAATGACCTCTGACATGATTTGGCCAAAGCCAGCCACTCTGATTAGGTTCCCTCTCAAGTCTCAACAAAAGGCTGTTGTATTTGCATAGTCGGCTTCCACTCAAAAGAATCTGTTATGTTTTAATCAGCTTCCACTCAAAAAAGATACCATACCAGTGTGTTTCCAAGTGGATTCCATGCTTATAGTCTATCCAGAATTAAATGGTGTCCATTCCCTCAAGCAAGTGAAGAGAAAATTTTCCTTTTGGTAGTTATCTGAGATATATTCTCTCCTATGGCATCAAAGCCATACTTTTCTTCTTCTACCAGTCTTCCATTACAGCTCATTTTTCTCATTTGCCATTGGTGCCCAGTGAACAACATTTGACCATTATAAACTGGAGAACAGCTTCGCTCAAAAAATAGAATAAAGGAAAAGAAAGTGAAAGGCAGAAAATTTTGTATTCCTTCAAATATGCACAAAAAATGAAAGAGTTTCCCTTCTTGCATACGTTCATTCAGTCAGTCTCAACTCGCTCCCCCTCTCTCTCTCTCTCAAGGTCACTCAATGCATAAAGCATCTCATATGAATCGTTTCATCAGGCTGACTCCAACAGCCACCTCCATCCCCTTCCTCCATCTTCTATCTCTTCAATATTCCAACTACCCACACTCACATCTACAGTGCGTAACAGTACCGCATTAAATTTTGCAGTCGCTTTTTGCAGTCACCGCTGGAGATAGCCTCATCCATTCTCAAATCTTAGAAACTTTTAAGAGATTGTTAATTATCGTCACCATAAAAGATTTTGCATACGAATCTTCTTCCAGTTGTACAAAATATGGCAATCTCAGACTAGAGAGCTGGATCTCTCACCCTTGCGTGAAACAACAGGCAAGCAAGGAAAAGAAGATTGCCACTAGAACTAGAACCAATACATGGCCATCCATCCTATACAAAGCAAGTGAGCAACTAAACCTAAACTATAAACCTATCAAAATGCCAGTGCCTAAGAAACATCCAGGATATGAAGGAAAAAACATCTTCCATGGAGATTGACATCTAATCACTCCAGCGGAGCAGCATGACAACACAGCGGCGGAAGATGTAGAACCTAGCCCTCTTCTCCCTGAAGGCTCTGTTGAGCCTCCCCATCTGCCTCCCCTGTCCTCCAAGCTTCATGGTCTCTGATGATGAAGAAGCTTGGTGCAAGGCAAATGAGAGCAAGGATGAAGAGCTGGACAACTTGTTGTGATGTCTAGTGTAGTGGTATGATGGGAGGGGAATGCAGGAGGAGGCAATGGCCTTATATAGAGGTGCACAAGGGATATGCCATATCAAAAGAACATCATGCCCCCACATGCAGGCACTTTGTTAATGCACTGGGAGGCATACTGCTGACCCTACACTTATCCTACTCATTAGTCTATGCATAGAGCTTAGGAGCTAGCAAAAGCTTAAACTATGCATGACCATGACCATATCAGAGAATTACAATGGTAAAAACAGACAAGATAAAGTGGCCGTCCATCCATCCGTGCAACAAAGGTGGATGCAGGTTGTTTACTGACCCCAAGAAAGGGACCCCAAAAAAAATATATCCCAACAGTGCTTAGTGGGAAGCTTCCAGGAAGGTCACCTTGATGCATTGAATAAGGGTGTTAAGCTCATCCATGACAGATATTAAGACCTGGTAACACTGCAGCTATGAAATGCTCTACAAACAGCAACGGGATAGGGCAGGACTTGATCCATCGACAGGACTGGTCTGATTTCACCTTGCATGCATTGGCATGAAGCTACAGCTAGTGAGATTACGCATTTAACAAATGTACTGCATTAATATAAATGCAGTACAGCGCGCAAACCATTTGCTGACAGCTTCAAATTTCAGGAGATTTGCCTGATTTCACTTCCCATGCATTGCAGCAGGGTTATCTCTTTTGTTAGTCATTATGTATGGTATAAAAGAGGAGTTTTCGCAACCATTTGTCATACGACGAAAATATTTGTACCCCTTACATTGGCCCAAATGTACACGTTGGAAATGGTTGGAAAAGGTTGAAAACTGCTAGAAGAAAAATGTTTCCAGACTCACTTCGTTTTATACGCATACCCACATGTACTTCCTTTGTCTTGGAATAAATAAAAAAATAAAGATGTCAATCTAACGGATCTCGTTCCTATTAATTTCTTCTCTCTCTTTCCTTTACCTCGTTCCTTTTCATCGACGTCATCTGCCCTTCATGCGATCCATGTAGACCCGAATATAAGAAGACACAATTTACAGCGTGCATGTCACACGCACATCTACGCTAGTTAGAATAAAGTTTTATGGTGATTGGAAAAATAAAAGTTGTTCATCGAATGAGATCTAATGGTTTAAAAATATGTGGTACAAGGGAAGAGGTATGTACCAAATAGTTGTACAAGTTTTGCGGTGGTTAAAATATAGGAGCCATCTATCAAAGTAGATTTAACGGTTTAAAAATAGACGGTACCACAGTACCGGTGTCAGATGGTACAAAATAGAAGAGGTTGATACTTAAAATGGTGGGACTGGTACCCATTTATTTAAGCTTTAAATCTACGAAGAGCATAAAGGCCATTAAAAGTTAAAAAAAAAGGTGTGATACCTCCTGGTACCGGTGGGTACTTTTCCCATCACTGTAAAATCTCTCAAATAGGTAGGATCGGTAAAAAAAAAAGACCCGGTACCCATATACTTTCTTTTTATCAATTCATTAAAGTCCTTATTTTAATAAGAGCGGGTAAAAAATCAAAGGGAAAGATACCTACTGGTATTAGTGGGTATTTTTTTCAATCACCGCGTAAAACACCTCAAAATCCTTATTTTTGTAACAAATGGTAAAAAAACAATGTGAGAGGTGGGCCCAGAATTTACTCAAAATTTAGAAGGATAAAGTAGATTTGCTTTTAACTAAATATATGTACACAATATGGGTATTCAATTTAATCATGTACCAATGATTATAGTTGGGCCCGCCTTACCTTCTGTTCTGGTGGTACTTTTTCAACCATCATGACACACAATTGTGATGAAGTTTCCTTGGATAGCGACGAACTAAATCAAGATAGACAGTAGATAAAGGAATACATAGACCGACAGACCTCGTACTCTAAAGATATTTGAAAGGAAGGCCTAGGAATACCTGTCCCTCTATATCCGGGGAATTAAATAAAGTTGTTTTCATTTCTTCTGTTCGTGGTTGCACATAAACTAGGTGTCATTTCCCAAAATTTAGTGGCTAAAATTTAGTTCATAATATTTTCATGCCATTAGTATGAAGTAATGCTAAGTCAACAGTTATTCGCCTAAGAACACAAACTCTTTTCTCTTTTACCTTCAGAAGTACCTCATACACCTCGCTTAAATAATCAAACATCATCAGTGATGTCACTACCAAACATTATCAAGTCCAAAATGCTGCAAGAGGAAGACATAGTTATTATAGGGTTGAACATTAATCATGTACTAGGGAATAAAATCGGAGCACATCTCTGTATACATTGAACCTCCCTTGGCTAGAATACTATAGAAGCCATGGTACTAGAACAAACCAAAGGAAGATTATAGGAAGATTTACTAGAAAAAGATCGATATGCAGATTGAGGATAGGAACCACTAAGAAACTTCCGAATCTGAAGGTAGTGCAATGTGGTAACCTTTTATTTCTAATCAAGGAACAGTGGCCCCTTTTATTGCCTGCAGTTTTGCCATTTCAATAAAAACAAGTTCATTTTACTACCCCCAAACAATTCATTAGATCATTTTGATCCTATATGAAATACATATCAACTCCATTTACTCCATGAACTATTCGAACTGATCCAGCTCACCCAGATAATGAAGAATTGCTTTTTTTTATCCTCGTACATCAATAACGGACTGCGTCTAAAACACCGATATATGTTATAGACTAGGGATAGCACTAGTTGAAGAAAACCTTGTCCAACACTGCTTGAGATGGTTTGGATATGTCCAAAGGAAGCACTGCATTGTCATAGTGGAATCCTAAGCCTCGACTCTAACGTGATGAAAGGTACGGGTCGGGCAAACTTGAAATGGAATAAGGCAATAAAAAGTGACATGACAATATGACATGATATAAAATTAGACCATAACGCCCTAAGATAGGGATGAATTAGACATTGTTAAAAACTAAAGCTCATAAAAAGTAACTTCAAAACCTATGCAACATACTATCTAAATGAGCACTAAGTTTATGCTGTGTTTTGCTACTTCTACTACAAAGGCTTGCAAACTAACATGCAATAGTACAATCTAGTCTATTAAGTTAAATTAGGAAGGTATAAGTACGCAATTGCAAGAATTTAAGTGTGGAATTTAAAGATAGTGGTAGAAATGTAAACTCCCGATGACAACGATGAAACCACTATTTTATACCAAGGTTAGAGAAAATGTGCAATCCTTCCCCCAGTCTTCATTGGAGCTCCTTGCAAGGTTCCCTTTAAGGGCCAGCTCCAAATCGGGTAATCCTGCAGATAGTATTGGCTCTTCTCCAAGTGCAAGTCGGTCTCCAGCAACTTCTCCTAGATGTTCTCCGAACCGCTTCTGCTATGGCGAGTTTCAGTCCAAATGCTGACGTCCTCCTTCCCTCTCATGAGTAAGGTGATGGTCACTTCACACTCCAGAAGGTCTCCTCAAGGCTTATAAGCCTCACACTTACAACAATAGTATGAGCACAAACACCAGCAAAAAAGTATGCAAATCTCGTTACAAATAGTGGTTGCAACCAACAATGCGCTAAGCGGTCTAAGCAAACGCTCGCAAGCACTAAGATGGAACTCTGAAGAATGTGTCTCAACACTAGATTGATTTTTAGCAGCTCCAACCTTACTAAAATGGCCGCCGCTTGGGATAGCCTATACAACCTCCAAGAGCTAACTAACTGTTTGAATCAGGTGCACTTGTGTGATTCTAATTGTGTTTGAATTAACCAATTTGTTGTGCAAAACTGCCCCGCTTGCTAGTTTGATGCATTGAAGTTCGGTGAAATTCAATAACCCAAACACTAAATGCAAAAAAAAAAAAAAAAAAAAAAAAAAAAACTCAACCTGCAAGGTCCCTAGACCTACTCTTTGGTGTAGAACATACAAGGGGGGTCTTTAGACCTATGCTTTGGTGTGGGACATATGAGAAGATTTTTAACCACGATCTGAAATTCGCTCCATGGGAAGTTGAATTCAAGACCTAAGGAGTAAACCAATTCAGCTAGGGACCCCTTGGCGAACACCAAACGTCGTCAAGCACCGATTATCCCTCAGTTTTTGGAAGTCGAAGTTTTGCTACACTGAAAATACCAAACAGAAGATACTGAGAAAACCGATTGCCTAGCATCCGCTGAGAGGGCGAGCGTTTCCAGTTTAGATTATGCATATGTACACCTCAATTAAGTAAAGGGCGACTTCCTCTGAATAGGAAAAGAGCTACACCACCCACCACGCACTTTGTTGAAGTGATGTTTTCATTGCAAAAATAAACCAGGCACTTGATCAAATACAAGTGATTGTAAGCGCGCCCATGCGCGCACAGAACCCATGTTACTTCTATAGAATTTATAATCTTGTTTACTACTACTGATCTGGAGAACAGAACAGCTATAGGCTGCAACCGTGGTTCTTTCATATCTGAAGAACTAGGCTGGTGCTTCACTTGCACTGCTATTTGCATCACTAAACCATGCACGCATAGTGCAATCATGTGTCTGAAGTTTTGCAACAATCTAAGTCAACAAATAATAGACATAAGATGGAAATAATCTAATGAAAAAGTATATTACATATCATACATACAAGGCATCCAAGATCACTACATTTTTTATGGTCCGAGTTCATAGTTTCAGCGCAACTGTTGAAACATGTGCTTGTATAGTATTTTCTGCGCAACTGTTGAAACATGTGCTCAATGACTATCATAGCAACCACACTGATGATGGTGAACTATGCGTCTCTACATTTACTGGCGTGAAGTGAAAATACGTCCTGCCCACAAGCAGTATGTTTCTCTATCTTACTAATATTTTTGTGCTGCCGGGATTACTTGAACCTAACCTGCAAGTATTGAAATTTGATGGAAACCCACTAAGAAGGTAAGAATGCAACCTTGAGCTGGCATTTGATGATACGTATGTTGAATAAAGGAACCTGGCATGTAGCACTGTGGTGCTACCGAAATCACAGATACACACATGATAGCCCTATGATTTGTCGGTGCTATGTGATAAATCATTGGAACAAAATTGTGCATCTGATGAAAGAATGAAAAGGGAAAGATATAGTTGAAACATTGAGCCATGTCACAAGGCTCATCATCCTGTTGCTTTGTCGTGCAGCATAAGGACTCTGTTGGAACGAGGAACAAAAGCATTTCTCAAGTACCTTAAAGAAAAGTTGCCCGCTGAATAATGGCTCAAGAAAAATTATCGTTGGAGCTGTGCAATAAAATGTTTCGTGGCCGCTGTACCTCTTATTTGACTCCTTGAAATTTTTGTTGTGAATTTTGTGGGATGTGGATGTCATGCGTTGTGAGTTTTGTTTTTTTCGCTCGTAGTGATGATGTGTACGCTCATATTGTCCACTTGCCTTATTGAAGCACCGCCTCCGTCCAATTTATTTGATTCAATGGCACAAAGACAAAACAGAAGACGAGAAGAGACGACATGAATTCTGAAGAGTATGCTGCAGAAATGTGTATGTTTCCTTCTTTTTTTTTTTTTTGGGGGGAGAAATGAGTCTGTTTGGGCACACCAATGTTTCTGAGTTGTACATGAATTTCTTTTCCTAACCTTTGTATGACTTTCAGTACTACATTAAAACCGTAAACTTGATGCTTATGAGATCCCTTTTCTTTTCGTTTTCAAATGACGACATGCCTGCATTTACTTTTCAAGCTCTACAATATGCTGGAGTGAAGTACTTTTCAAATGAATAAAAATGCAAAAGAAACCACCTAGGGATAACTTGCCATCTTCATGCTCCAGCCCTCCTTTCATCGCTTGTTGAGCAAAGCACAAGGTGTTGTCCGATGAGAAGGCTTTGAATGCCTTGAACGGAGTCGAAGAAAAAGCATAAACTTCGACGAGCCACAAGAACCATATGCCGCATACCAAAGAACACTAGCAGCTTCATCCCTGAGATCTGCAGACCATGGTTATTAAAACGTCGTGTAAACGTCGTTTTACACGAGAAAACGCTGGAGAATCATGAAACGCTGGAACGTTTTGCACAAATCGCATAAAACGACGTTTTACCTCGTTTAATCGTTCGTTTTGCCCGTTTTGGCGTGAAAACACTTGAAACGATGTTGAGATCTAGATCCAGATCGAAAGTTGGGCCGCCTCCTTCCGCCGGCCGCCTCCTCCTTCTCCGCCGAATGCCTCCTCCCTGTCCGTCGGCGGCGGAGGGGCGTGTCGGTGGCGCAAGGCAAAGGGCGGAGAGAAGCGGCGGCGGCTCGAGCAAGGGACGGAGGGGAGCGACCGTGGTGGCGGCGCGAGCGCGAGGGGAGAAAGGGAACAAGCGGCGGCGGCACAAGCTGAGGAGCGTCGGCAGCACAAGCTGAGGAGCGTCGGCGGTGTCAGCGCGAGGGGAGAGAGAGAGCGAGCAGCGGCGGCGCAAGCTAAAGAGCGGAGGGGAGAAAGGGGTGAGTAGGCTGGGTGGGACTTTGGGAGTAGGGGAGGGGAGCGAGGGGTTAGTGGGTTGGGTCGTTCCCTTGCTTCCTCTTCTCCTTCTCCTTCCTCCTCATTTTTCTTTTTCTCCATTCATCAGTTCATCCTGCTGCTATTTTCATATATCGTTTAAAACAACGTTTAAACGTCAAAATATCTCCCCCCATCGTTTTAATAACTACTCCTATGCAGCAGACAAGGCCTCGTCTTAGCTCGCCACCAACTATTCTTGACACGGCCGAAGCTGCGGACGCCGGTGAAGATCAAGGAGGTGGCAGCACTGACACAGGGCAAGGGACGACCAGCCCCTCCTCCCTGGTGTCACTGCCCACCAGTTAGGGAGGTTCTGACTGGGCAGCGACAGGACTTCAAAACAATTTCATGTCATAATAGTTTATTTTGACAGAATTTCACCCAAAATTGAGCAGATTTGATGCGAAACAAAAACTTATTTTCATAGATGCAGCCAGCAGGTTTGAGAAAGATACACATCGTTTTTTCAATTCATAGCACAATTCAAGCGGATTGGCCAACCCCATAGGTAAAATCTGGCATTCAACCTTATATGCAATCCGGTATTTTACAGATGCACATCAACAAGCCAGATGCCAATCTCTCATTAACTCGCAAATGCTAGATATCAAACCCACGCCAAAAATAATGTCACCTGTTAATAGGCATTTGTACAGAAAAAGTTTCTTTGGGCTGTACCCAACAAAAATGTAAACAAAAAAATGAGTGAGACTTGAGGGAAGAAGGGAACATCATGTTAGTTTCGTATATAGAAGCCTGGCCCTATACCGAGCATAAACCAGGCAACCACCCATGATGGACGATCTTGTCATCCTGGGTCTATTCCAGATACTGACGTGTTGCTTCAATGCAAGATGATACCCGCTGGTCCAGGAGATTCTTGGAGTGTAGCTTCATGCTTGTATTGCTCGAGTAACCTGGAGCTGATAGCGAGTTAAAAGGTGCGCCATACATCCATGCTCCATATCTCTCTAGTCATCTGGATCCATCTCTTCGTCTTGCTCCGAAGATTTATTTGTGTCACTTCTGTCAGATTCCTGCTGCGCGTCTAGACTAGAGTCATCTTTAGGCAGCTCGTCCTCATAGTCCTCATTCTGAAGTTCATTATTCTTGGCAGAAGCCATGGTCAGGCTGCGCACCATCCAGTCAGGGCACTCTTCCTCCCCTCCAAATAGGAGCCTGCCCTTGCTGTCTTTCACCTGTTGAACAGCAGGTGATTTTGGATTTCTGCAAGAGCACTCTGGCAACGGGTGGGCGAGAAAAGATACAGGTCTTGACAGCATAGCAGATGACACAACACCTTCCACCCTTGCACTCCTGTTGAGGTGCTCACATACAGCGATTGTCCAATTCCGTGGTGGATGGTACCGATGATCACTAACATCTTCAAACAGCATGGCAACAATCTTTCTGTTGATTAAAAAGGGAGGGAAATGATCACCATGTAAAACTACAGAACAGGTGGTGCTGATGCTATAATTGTCGAAAAGTTATTATGCTTGGCCCATAACATACTACAGGCCAATCCAGTAATATATTTATCTTACAGTTTGCATTTTTTTTTGTCTGCTCCAAGTTTAATGATTATTGGATTTGCATCCAGAAGGCTACTTTACTACCACTAATGCCAGCTACATTCTTTCCCTATGCATGGTAGACATGATCATATGAAATGCGTCTTTAATGTTGAGATACCCGGGGGGGCTTTTAAGTACACACAAAGTATGTAACTATAACAAAATAATGGCTTTATACCTGTCAGGCCTGTAGGTTATACCAGATGGTGTTTGATATAATCGGTGCCCCATGATCAAACTTGAGTAGTCTGGCCAACCACTCCCATCATTGTGAAAACCAGGGAAGAAGGCATCAGCTTCAACAGAAACAAAATAATCAAGTGCATCCCAGAGCAACCGGTGGCCTTGCCTCCTGAATTCATTCGGTGAAGCGTCTGGTTCTGTGTCATTCTCACCAATCCAACCATACCACCCTTCCTTCTCATGGGCATAGAACGGCCTTGCAGGAGGTGGAGGCAACGGCCTTGGACGAGGCCCTGCTCTCTTCCATTCTTCATTGAGTTGTTTTTCACTTTTGGGAGGTGGAGGATGTGGCAAATCTGAGGTTAGAGGATCTTCTGGCCCAAATAAATCAGATAGCTCCCTCTGACTACATAATGAAGTGCGATCAACTAAGTTAGCAAACATGGCTCGCAGAGGAATAAGCATTCTCTGCCCACCAAAAGTCTCAGAACCAGCCAGGAAAATTATTGTAGTTGGTGGGTAACCTAATGCTTGAAGTAGAAGTCCGACCTAAAAACGCAAGATTGTTTACATCACAGCATTAGCAATCAAAATGAATAACTAAGCTGGTGCAGTAAATCAGGCACAGCATTATGAAGATTATACTGCTGCAGCTCAATGTGTATCACATGAACCTATTTTTTTTTCCTTTTTTAACTACTTCCACTTGAGGCTTCTTTTCATAATGAGTGGAATAGAACAAAAAATGACGCTTCAAAACAAAACACAGATCATATGCCTAACAGTGGAAGGAAATTATCATCTAGAACTCTCTTCTTCTGTTGCTTATGTTGTCAGACTCAGATTCCATCTCTGTGTAATGCAAATATATGTTGATAGCAGAATAAAAAAGAAAGGCCCTGATCCTTGGAGTCCATGGGTCTACAGACTGCGTCAGTATAACATCTTACCTATTATTAATAAACATGTGAATTGCCCTCTAATGTCTATGATGATGAACATTTTTATCCAAATTTAGTGAGCAAACATACAACATCACTATAAGCAGGCTAACCTCTTCTGGCATGAGTGGACACAAACCAGCCATCTTCCTAGACACTGAATCAACTGTTAGTTGTTCCTTTACCGTTCCTCGTTTAATCATCTGATTCCTCCTATACTGAATTAGTTCTGTATGAATATCCTAGAAAAGATAAAATTAATAACAAGCCAAAGGAAAGTCAGTAGATAGATAGATGGATACGGAAGGAATGTCGTAAGTATTTGATAATGGAGCACAACTCTAAACATACAAACCTGGAACAGTTCAGCACAACCATGAAAAGCTAGAGTATCTCTTAGCAATCCTGGGTGATAGGCCAGATAAGGACGGCCAGATGCTCGCAACCTATACAAATCATTCTGGAGTTATGACTTATGAGAACAGAGAGTCACACTATAAGAAAAATAATTATCAATGAGTGAAGAACAATCGCATCAGTTCCTATAACTACTCTACCCTGAAAGGATAAGATTTAAATTTTGTGGTCTAGCAACAGCATTCTCTATTAAGAGAAAGCAATTCAAAACTTTCCAGTACAAAGAAAATACGACAAAATTTAAAGCAACTTCCTTATTAGTATGTACAAGGGAAGCCAACATGCATTATGGAATAAGGAAAATAATTATTTACTGAGGCATCGCAATCAAATTAGTTTAAAGCTTCTTGTGTACATTCACAATACATAGAGCACAGAACATAATTGGTAAATCCATAACTCAAAAAAAGAACAAAAAGGAAAGGAACAATGGCAAGGGTGGGAAACCTCACCTTCCTACTATTTGGTTCCCAAGAGCTTGAATTTGAGGGCGGAGCCTTAGAGCATGGAACGCTACCCTGCATCTAAGCCTCTGAAATTCCTCCAAGCCTGCAGGGAGAATTGACTGCAGAAAACCATATGGAAAGGCTCTAAGTTCACATTGGCCATAAAATGAAAAATGAGACAGAGTAAGCATGGGCTTGGAGGATACCTGAAGACAATTACCTCCATTAACAATTATCCCAATAACTTTCGACTTTGCAAGCCTGGGTAATACTTCTGTGATGTAGTATTCTGGAGTGGCAGAATTTCTAGGAGATACGGTGGGAAATTTTATCTTTTTTCGAGCCTCTCTGAGATCCTTTGGCAAGCCATGCACAACAGCCACGTCATTGGAAAGTGCATCTATGAAATGATCTTCATCATATATATAAGAAAAGCTTTTGAACTTTGGACTGCAAGGTCAGAACAGAGGAAAAGCTATATTTAGAGGTCGAGTAGAAAACAGGGTAAAAGAAATAGATAAGCCGCCATGGAAGAGCAGAAAACAGGGAAAAAGTGACAGATAAACTACCACAATGAGTTTCAGAATGCAGCTACCTGATGCCTTTTGCACGAGTTGTTGCTTGTATCTCAGGAATAACCAGGGTAGCATTTAAGAGCCTGGCAATGGCAACAAGATCACAGATCTAACAAAGGAAACAATGTCATGATCCTATTACGATGATATCAAGTAAAAGGATCCCTTAGACCTTTACACAAGAAAACTTACTGAAGATTGTATCTTCTCAAAGCCACCATATATCTTTGCATAAATAAAGCCATTATGCTTCTTACTGGGAGCTGCAATAAGGTGTATCAAACAGATTTATCAATGTTTCGATTTATGAGTTTTAACTAAAACAAAAGGGTAAAAAAATATCTTGAAATGGGTTGACACTGACTGAACATACAAAATCATAAGTCATAGCATTTCCGTTAATATTGTATTGTTCTATAAGCATGTAGCAATTATAGTCAAAGTATGGCAAAGTCAGCAACCCGACACTGATGATTCCAATGTTGGGAAAACAGAGAATATTTAGTTACCAATCTGAATGAATCGCAACACAAGGCAAACTGTGTGAATTGTGAAATAAGCTAATGAAGAATGCCATCCTATTCAATGTCTAAAAAATATTCAATGCTCACTAAGAATGCACGTGCCTGAGCCTTGATTAGGCTCTTCCATGTGCTTCTTCCCAAAATCTTTTAAAGCCCTTGTTTTCTTGTTGAAAGCAACTTTTCAAAAAAAAAAAACTTTTCCCTTTCTAGTGGTTTGGTTTGGGTTTCAACTCTAGCCTACCCCAACTTGCTTGGGATTAAAAGGCTTGTTATAATGTTAAAAATGTTGTGATGCTCACTAAGAATGCACATGGGTGCCTTTGCAACCATTTTAGTATGAGCACTTGAGATTTATACAGTTCAATGTCAAAAATTATATTGAAAAACAAATCACAGACAAAGAGCATGGTAGAACATGCAAACTTGAAGAAAAATGATCATCTACGCATTCCACAAAATGCATATTGCTACTATATGCACAGAAAAAATTGGCTTTCTGTACAGCGCACCAATCAATACGAGTTTGCAGCAAATTTTCCATTTATTTGCATCCGTTCGTATTCTAGCATGGTCTATATGTATGTATCTTTTGAGGTGTTTCTATGCACAAGTATTCCTTTCAAAAAGGAATGCAAATGCACCTGCAATTTCCCCTCAATGTCTTAAGTAACCCAATAACTAGCCCAATAAAACAAGTCAACATGAAAAAAAGTAGGTGCAAGTTGAGAATCAACCTACCAGCATATGATTTGCTAGGTTTGGCAAAAGGATGCAAGTGATCAAGCGTGCTCAATGGACCCCACAACCTTCGTGGTCGAGGCCTCTGCAAAAAAAATCAAGAAGCATGGAAAAAGATGTTAGGACATATAATCGACAGTTGCAGTGAAAATATGAGTCCAGCGTAACGTCAATAAACACAAAATCCTTCATTACAGGAATCAGGAAATTTGAGAATTAATAATGAAGCTGGTGAGGACTTGTGAATTACCGGTCCAAATGGAAGGACATCATCCATATGCATGCTGTACTTTGTAATGCCCCCAGTTGAATAATTCGCAAGAAAAAGGTGCACAAGCAGCGATAGCATTGACAACACAATGCCAATGGCTGTGGCCAGCTTAAACTTGCTTTTGAGCAGCATTTTATTTCATTACTCTAACCTCCAAATCCTGATGAAAAGGTTCAAAAAAACTCTTAGACTTGTCCATGGAGCTATATATATATCAGATGCCCACCAAATCACGAGTGAAACAACAAACAAGGTGCAGTTCCACATATTTAGCAAAGAAAAGAGTTAGAGCAATTAGGCTATGTGCTAAATTCACACCGAAACTTATCCTGAACCTACCTAGCCTGCAGAACCTACGGTAGGTTACCTACCTACCCTAGCGAATTGTTAGCAAAACAAAGGAGCCAGGAGCACAGATCTTCACATATTGTACGAAATAGGAGTTGCTTCACAACTGGAAAAAAGAAAAGCCTAGACATGCCATAACACAAGAACCACAAGCGTCAGCACTCGAAGCAACACCACTTGAAACAAAGCAAAGGATGCAGAATGACAAACAATGACATCAACTTCATTCGACCCACCCACCCAATAATATGAGAAAACAACATGAACATACGACCTGCCTCAACCTACACATAAACAACAGAGCATTCTATCTAGTTAGCTCTTGTCCTGCGTGTGGCTGGGCTGCACTGGGCGGTACCACTATGCACTTTGCGTGAACGAACAGTCACGGAATGGACATTTGAATCCAGAGCAAGCCATGATGCCCTCTGCTTCTCAATTTCACGGACTACTATTGATCGACCTAAGAGGCTAAGAGGTCAGGGCTATGCTTCTTTCAGTCGACCACAGACAAGCAAGACACAACTCAACTGAACCTAGAATTGAGCAAACGCTGGATCTGGAGTGCATGAACGAATGACCCTTGCAAGGAACAGAAGAACACGGCGCCAAGGCCAGACCCCATGCGTCACTCGCTCGCAGGCATACAAGCAACAAACAAACCAACAGAGGTAGGCTCTGAATCCGCCACACAAGAACCAAGGAGAGCACTCATCAGGGCTCCTTGGTGGTTTCCAACACGGGCGTTTCCCTGCAACCGGAAGACAAAGAGCCGAGGAAGAAGACGCCCCCCGCCCAGCATATATCCCCTAGATCCGCGCCGCCCCGGCCTGTACCAGCGAGCAACACGGGTCCAGATGGCAAATCCGGCCGCGGCGGCGCACGGAGACGAGAGGGGAGCGAGATGTAAAGGAGGCACGAGGGGAGCGAGCGAGCTCACCTGAACAGTGACAAATGCCGGAATCAGGGGGAACCAACCGAGGGCGTGCTATGGACACAGGACCCCGCGCACGCTCTTGCTCCTCTCGGAGGCAACGAGACACAGTTCCCCGCCAATCCGCGGTCGACAGCGGCTGCCGTCGCCGGGCCCGGGCAGGCGCGGCGTGCGTCCGCCGCGGCGTGAACAGGGTCCTGGGACAGAGGCGCTGGCCAATCCGCGGTCGACGACGGCCCTTGGGAGGAAGATCCGGTCGCGGTGGTGCGTGGGGGAACGGAAAGAGGCTGGGAGGGAGAGGGCGCCGGCGCGGAGTGGGAGGGGCGGCCGCCGGCGCGGGGGGCAACAGCGGCGGCCGGGCGGGGTAATGCAGGGCGGCCGCGCCGGGGGGCGCTTGCCCGCGGCGGCCGGTGGTGCTCGCCGGCGTCGCCTGCCGGCCGCGCCGCCCGGTCCCGGCGCTCGCCCGCGCGGAGGAACGGGAGCCTGGGGAGGGGCAGGCGGCCGCGCCGGCGGCGAAGCGAGCGAGGGGGAGGGGAGGGGAGGGGCGCGGGGCAGCGGCGGGTGCGGAGCGGAGCAGGGGCAGCGGAGGCGAGGTGTTTTGGAATTTTGGATATGTGTGGAATAGGGAATGGGATACGGATACGATGAAAAATGGCGAATGGGATAGGGGATTAGGGGTAGCTCCCATAGCTTACAATTGTTTCCTACTTGCTCCGTCAAAATATAGGTTACAACTCATCACACGTCTCTTGTCTTTTTTACGATCATTTTATCTCAGTATCCAAACACCACCACCTAGAGAACGTTTTTATGGCATTGAGAATGTGATTGGGATTAGGATATAAATATACGCTGTTATAAATATCCACTTCAAAAATATATCATTACTATTTAGATATCGTATACATGTCATTACATTTTTCCAACTTTTTGATATATGGCAATACCCTTGTCTCTATCCTCTTCCGGTCACTCTATTTCCCATGTCTTTCTTCTTCCTCTACATCCACACACCAGCGTGCCCGTGGCTCCCCGCCTTCGTGCCGGCCCATGGTGCCCGCTCCTCCACGCAACCCCATTCTATACACACTCATATACATTTTATTATCCCTCCATGTAAATATAGTATAAAATCCATCCCATATCTCATTTCTCCATCCCTATCATATGGTATCTAAATAGCTCTCCAATATTTATGTGAGCTGATAAATGTGGTAGGTAAAATTAGAGGTGCTGGTTTACGATAGGACGATGTAAAACTTTTTTACAGACATGGACACCGCGTGAACTTTTTTACACACGTGGACACCGCGTGAAGGCAAACCGGCACGCGACATTCTTGTATAGTAATTCCCTTATCATTCAAGTTGACTTATATGTTCTCCGAGACTTATCACCTTGCAAGAAAAGGCTATATGTTCATCTCAAATGTTATATCCTCCATTCAATCGTCCACTAAGGATTGCATCCGGATGACGATAGATTCTTACTTAACCCTAAGTATGAATTAGCCGTTGACCATTTCATGAAAACTGGAAGACCTTCCAAATGGTATGAAGGATATATTTCTTTCTAACTTTACATTTCAAATAATATATCTCATTTTATGCGTTTTGGTCAAAAACTCTGAAATTTCAGAAATGTCCCACAAAGCTGCAACAATATTTTAATAGAGATTCCTACATGAATATGCATATAATGAGTTGAAAGTCATGAAACACCTAAAAACAAAATGCACTTAAGAATCTTTCAGATGAAAGAAGGTGATGCCAACCAGCGCTTGGGATTCCAGGAAGGTTCATTTATCAACCCTAATTAAAAACATCAAAATTTCAGTAAATACCAGAGAACCGTACCTTAGGTAGTATTTGGAGTTTATATTTTCAAATATTCATAGTTCCGTACATATAAGTAATATAAGCAATAGAAGGATGTGACTCAAGAGGGCCAAAGTTTGAAAAGAAAACCCCAATGGTTGTGAACAACCTCGAGATGAAACATACAGACGGAAGGGCAAAATCAGAAGACTGTTCATTAGTATTTTGTTATATGGAAAAGTCAATATCATACAACTTTATTTTGTCACGTTTGTCCGGTTTTCAACCTCCGATTACAAAACTAGACATTCAAGGTCATTGTACCGTCCAAACCAAACAAGTTACCCCTAGGCAAAACCACTTTGTTTCAGTCCTCGTCACCCTAGCTCCATATCAGTGTTCCACGTCATTAATAACCCCTCAAAGCCGAGCTCACCGCCGCCATCCACATGGAAATTTCCATTGTAGGCACAATTACGCTGACCAGAAAGCAGCATGCGTTGTACGATTATGGCAACGAGGACGACGGCCATCCGTTGCATCTTCTCAGTGTTCCTCAACCTGGACGATGGCAACGAGGAGGACGGTGGGTTCTTCCTCCCAGTCGGCGGTTCCCCAATCAGAGCATCCTGGTGAAGGCCGCTGGCCCGCCAAGCTGCTGGACAGCTACCTCACCGAGGTGGCGCTTGATCCCAACATCTTCCCCACCAAGTTCATCTCCCTCGATCGCCGAGCTGCTCCTGAACCACGCCCGCCTTGTCAACGGCGGCCTCTACTGCGTCGTCGAGATGTCGACATCTTCCTCAACCTCAAGGCACGCGCAAACGAGCGGAACCTTCATGCTCATGTGGTCCTTCTCCATGTCCATTCAGCCGCACACTATGCGCGCCAGCTCCCTGTTCGTTCTCGCGCCGCACCGACGCATAGCTGTCCAGCGGCGACATGGCACTGCGCTGTCGCGTACCCCCAAAGAAGAGCGTCGCGTCGTGACTGTCCATGCTACTGCCGGTGGCTTTTTTTTATTTTAACCTTTTTTGCAAACTTTTATAACAAATAGACCTTTGACGAAACTATTTGCAAAAATGGACCCAAAGCTCGGTGTATTAGGACTCCGCGCTGAAATAACGTAGCTCGGCGCCCTTCAATTGAGCGCCGAACTCTCCACGTCAAATTCTACGTGGCCGCATGGCCGAACCTCGGCGCGCAGCCATTTAACGCCGAGGTCCGCATGCTCGGCGCGGGATGCTAGCACGCCGACCTCACGACACAGTACTAGAAGCTAATAGCGATGACTTTGCATGTTTCTGTTTGCACATGCATTCAACCATTGTAGAATTTGTAGAAAAAATAAATATACGTCGGACTGATATGAGATTAATTTCATTAGATTTCTAATGTTGTCCTCTACATGATAAAAATGTATGGACTCATCAAATATGTTGAGATTATAAAAATAGCTAATCGCGTATGCATTGTTCAATTTCTAAAAAATAACCATATATCCGATTAATACAAGATTAGTTTGGTTTAACTCATAATGGTGTCCTCTGCATTACATGTATATATATTGATTCATAGAATATTTGTTGAAAATTTTTAAACATTATTTTGTATGCATTGTTTAGTTCTTAAAAAAATATTATATAGCTCCTAGAATCATGAACCGTAGTGTATATCAGCAACAGCATGATGTGACTGAGGCAGCGGCTTTCATTTCTGTATTAGCATAATGTGAGTAAGGCTGCCTTCATATGTGCTAAAAGGCATACAACGCCACAGTGTGTTAGCTGTTAGGCTATGTTTCGCATCGTCTGATCACGTGAGGCTACGTCAAGTTTTTCTCATGCATGTTTGTGTTTTGAAAAAAGTATAGATAACCACCTGTAGTATACTGTGTTGGACACTTAATCCCTTCACCTTCTGAACCGTATGTTTCCAACACTAAACAAAATGAAACCAGCTAAATCACCCCTTGTCCTGGTTTTGGAGCCTGGTATTGCGACGTCCACGCTGGCTCAACCTTGTGTCACGCTGTCCATTCTGTCCACGTTGTCCATTCTGTGCCTCGTGCCTCGCTATATGGCGGGAAATGGAAGGCCACTCCCGCCAAGGGAGTCGAGGGGATCGATGAAGGGGCGGCTGGAGGCGGCGAACTGGTGAGGTAGAAGGCCATCTGCGTACTTGCATCCATGGAGGGTCGAAGCTCGCATCTTCTTGGTCGTCCTCTTCATCTGCACCCGCCGCCCGCCACGGGGAAAGGATGGGGCCGCCGTGCGCTACCGTGAGCAGTGGCGGATTTAGCGTCGTGGGTATGGCCGCCGGTCGAGAGCAAGCCACGCGCGGCACAAGCACGGCCGCACGGCCGCACGGCACCCGCACGGCAGAGCCACATCCTCAGAGAGCAAGCAACCACGTGCTGCTGTATGTGCTCTGTGCAGGAAGAGGCAGGCAGCAAGCAGCCTGTTCGGCTGTTCATGGCTTCTTGCTCAGTGCTCACCTATGACCAGATCAGCACCAACATGCAGCGACAAGCAAGCTAGCTAGCAGCAATAACAAGTCACTAAGGTACACAATTATATGTGAATTGTGAATGCCAATATGCCATGTAAAATTATAAATGTATACAACAGTGATTAAGGAATAATATCATTTTTTATGTAGGTCATCTCATCTAGAATTAAAATTTCAAGACGTGCAGATGATTGGCTCCCTCCAGGTTGCCTCCATGTAGAAGTAAGTACATGTGCAGATTTGGAGTTTGAAAAGGATAATGCAGGTGCTGGGTAAGGAGAAGGAAGAGCAGTGTGCTGAATTGAAGGCAATCCAACAGAAGCTGGTGGAGAGAGCTGCAAACAAAACTATGGCCAATACTCCACCTGTTATGTTAGCTGGATTGTGTTTGTTTTTGTTGTGTGCGTGCTGTTTGGTATGGTAGTAATTGAACTTGTGTTTGGGTGAAGCCATTTGAGAGCTGTATGGACAAGTCATGGCTGCAATGAATCTGTAATGTGCAAATGAACTAATGAATGGCTTGTTCGATGCTGAAAAAATTGTGCTTGTTCGATGCTGAAAAAATTGTGATTGTTCGATACCAACCATGTGTCATGCTAAAAACAGAGAAGTCATAAACCATGGCCACAATCCATACCGATCATTAGCATAAATACACAGCCCTAACCACTAGAGGGAAGTTCAACATAATTCATGAGTTTTTTGTGTTCACGACAAGTCCTAACAGGATTATATGTACAAAATATATCACATGTTCAGCAGCTGTTACATGTTTCCAAAATAGATCACAAAACCTGTTGTCTTCCGATGTTGTCTTCTATTGCACTACACTGTCCTGGAGTACTCAATAGTTGTTGCCAAACATCAAATATGCTAGCCTGTGTGATCCCTGTCTTCCAGCAGCAGCTTGGCTATCTTGTGTGCTAGGACCAGCATATTACCCCCCTTGTGCCCCTGGAACAGTTTGGCTCCCTCCAGGTTGCCTACATGTAGACGTAGGTATATGTGCAGATGATTGGCTCCCTCCAGATTGCTTCCATGTAGCAGTAGGTACATGTGCAGATGCTTGACTCCCTCCAGGTTGCCTCCATGTAGCAGTAGATACATGTGCAGATGCTTGGCTCCCTCCAGGTCGGCTCCCCTGTTCAAAGTTGAGTGTTGTCAGATGTTTAAATTGACAAAGAAATAAGCAAACAGTATAGGAACAAAATATTTGATTAATTACCAAAGGCTCCTTCACTTTTCTCTTCTTCGAAGTAGTAGTTGGGCCTTTACCCTTCTTGGAAGTGGAAGGCTAATTTGCAGCAGCTGTGGCTTCTCTCTTCTCCTTCCTAGCATCCCTTGTAATGTGAGCATTCTTTTTCTTGCCAGCTTCTGGGTTTTTGGGGTAGGTTCTAGCATTGTGAGTTGTTTTTTTTGCACAGCCTACATGACATCTTGATGCCAATTTTGCTGAGTTTTATGCCCTTTGGTGCCTCTCCTTGCTCTCTAGTCCTTTCTGTTTTGGGCCTGCCTGGCATTTTGACATATGCAGGTGGCCGTGGCCTTGGCATATCAGAAATGGGCCAATTATCTGCACCCTGTACTGGCTGCAAGACATGATCATAAGTCTTCATGTACACTAATAGAGAAGCAAGGGGCAATGTAATCATCCAATTGCCTTGACGACGTGTAGATGCAACTAATGGCATGACAGCAAGGTAAACCAGCAAGTTGCCAGTACCTACATGTACAAACTCTTTGTTCCAAATTCACATTGTACTTCTTGTCTTCTTTCTCTGTGACCTCAAATCCATCCTTGCCATTCCAGAGCACATAGCAGTTCCTAGATCTCTCAATGTTAATCTTCAGCTTTCTAAATATGTTAGGGCAGATTGTACCTGTCCACTTTTCAGCCTTTGCTCTATTCTCTTGTATCCTAACTATGATCTTGCGCCTTATAGCTTCATTCATGGAAATGACTGGAAGGAACCTTGATTCCATAATAGAGTTGTTAAATGTTTCACAAAGATTGTTGTCTACAGAGTCACAATTCGAACCAAGTTTGAAGAAGGCCCTGCTCCAGTGCTCTGGCGATGTTTTCATCATATCTCTAGCCCCCTCAGGTGTTTCTTGAGCCAATAGGGCCCTTCTAAGATTGAAAAGAGTTCTACAAGATGCCTCATCCCCACTATTTCTTCTGCAATTCCTTGTCAGTATGCTTCTTCCTCCAATTGGCATAGATGTGTCTTGCACACATTCTATGTTCTGCATTGGGAACCAATTCAGTGACAGCTTTCAGTAGTCCCTACAAATATCCAGATCACAATTTAGTGCAAGCACATGAATCAAAAGTGCAATAATAAAAGTTTGAGCAGGGACAAAAGTTACCTTTTGCTGGTCAGAAATCACTACCCAACCTTCTCCTCCATTATTAATATTTAGATCTTTTTGGAGCAGTCCAATGAACCAGTACCAAGAGTCATATGTTTCTGTTGCCACTGCTGCCCAGGCAATAGCGTACATTTGGTTGTTGGCATCCCTGCCAATGGCACACAACAACTCTCCATTATTAGCACCCTTAAACCAACATCCATCTAAACCAATCGCTCTTGTCACGCCCCAAACTAGGGCCTGTTTGCAACAGTCGCCACATATTTAATATCAATAGACAAATATGTAAGGCTTAATAATAAACTCATCATTATTTTTCTGACATCCTTTTCAAGAGTCATTTATTCATTACAACAGGTATTGCATGATTAAAGATAACAAGTAACATTATTCCAACTATTAAGTTCTTGATATATATCCCATCCCGTTAGCTACGCCTAGGGCTCGTCTTCATGCCCCGACATGGTTTCGGTGGCATGGTCATCATCATTATTAGCTGGAAAAAAATTAGATCAAAGCAGGGTGAGTAAATACTCAGCAAACAGACTCTCAAAAATAGTAAGTTTAAAATTGGTGTTACATATGATCGCAAGCTTCCCAGCCCGGGAGTCACAGGGGTGAAATTCCACACTTTTACGCTCTTAAGAGGAGTACTCTGATATCCACAGTCTCCATCAGAACAAAGGTTCCGTAGGAGCTGAGCCCTTAAACCCACAAGAAATGATAACCTTGACCTACTAGTAGTCGATCGCTCCTACGGATCCATCACCGACTACTCTGTTCTGTACAAGGATCATAACCCGTAGAGAACTCAGACGGTCCCATGCCGAATTGTAATCGGTACAGTATAATTGCAATCGTAACACCATGTTTCATAAATGAAAAATAGACAGGGCAGTATAAAATTGTATATGGCAAGGAAATACTGAAATTAATGTAAGTAGAACAAGGTAAGAGCATGTAGTTAGGGTGGTCTGCTTGCCTGTTGCTGATCGCACCGTATGCACCAGCACCTGGCCAAGCCTCAAATTCTTGCTCTCAACTTACAGAACGTCAGTTAGCTATTTTGTGAACTCGTGCAGTGTGTGTTCCATTGCATGAGGGCTAGCCTCCTATTTATAGGCAACGAAGAGGCAACAGCAGACCTCTAGTTGACCCTTCAAATGAACGAAGAGATAAACCTGCCAGATTATTTCTAGCACCTATAGCCCTATGTATGTAGAGTCTTGAGCTGGCACAGTCTTGACCAATTGTTGGTTCTAGATATTTACTAGTTACTACTCTAGAACACACTGGTGCATGATGCACGTAAGCTCCTGGTGAAAGGCATGGTCATATCAAAATATAATATATGCACTTTCTTTCTTATCTACTATTGCCGACAACTCCTACTATATCACATTTAATTAATCCACTGCTTCAAGCGTGTGAGGTCCAGACTTTCTCAAAGAAATCTCAAACCTCGTACATCATTAGCATTGCTAATCCTTTCTACTAAAATATTTCCATCCATACTTGGCTCCTTTTCTAGGCAACGTGTTCTAGTTAGACTTAAATATGATATTTATTTATGGATCTAATGTTTACGTGCTTGCATATATAATATAGATGAATACTCTTTCTAGAAAATATGAGTGTCACCTAGGAATTACTTAAGTAAACACCTAATTACCAGCTTGGCAAAATAACTTAATTATTAGGGGTATTACATCCTCCCCTCCTCATAAAAATTTCGTCCTCGAAATTTCTTACCCAACTCAACCAGATAGGGAAAACTTTTGTACAAATCTTCTTCTTTTTCCCAGGTGGCTTCTTCTTCCGTGTGATTACTCCATTGAACTTTCAAAAATCTAATAGTCCTTTGTCTCATAACCCTATCTTTTGTGTCCAAAATTTTGGTGGGATATTCTTCGTAAGATAAATCTGGTTGTTATTCGATCAATGGTATTTCAGCTCTTTCTGTTGGTTCCCGTAGGCACTTCCTCAGTAAGGAAACGTGAAAAACATTGTGCACCCCAGATAAATCGGAAGGCAAATTTAAACGATATGCCACTGGTCCAACTCTCTCAACAACTTGGAAAGGTCCTACGTATCTTGGACTCAGCTTACCGCGTAAACCAAAACGCCTTGTACCTTTTTTGGGTGATACCTTTAGGAAGACAAAGTCTCCGACTTGAAATTCTAGTTTTCGGCGTCTAACATCAGCTTGCTTCTTTTGTCTGTCTTGTGCTGACTTCAGATGTGAACGGATTATCTGTATTTTTTCCTCAGCTTGTTGCACCAAGTCTGGCCCTATCATTTTTCTTTCACCAGTTTCTCCCCAACATATTGGAGATCTACATCTTCTCCCATATAATGCTTCATATGGTGCCATTTTTATGCTTGATTGGTAACTATTGTTATATGCAAACTTCACCAGTGGTAGTGACTCATCCCAGCTTTCCTTCAAATCCAACGAGATTGCACGTAGCATGTCCTCTAGAATTTGTATAACCCGTTCAGATTGCCCATCCGTTTGCGGGTGGTAAGCTGTACTAAAACTTAGCTTGGTTCCAAGTGCTTTGTGTAAGCTTTTCCAGAATCTTGAGACGAATCGCGGGTCTCTGTCTGAAACGATATATAGTGGAATTCCATAAGATGCAACAATCTCTTTAACATATAGTTTTGCCAACCTCTGAAGTGAATATGTTTTCTTTATCGGAATAAATTGTGCAACTTTAGTCAGTCTGTCTACAATGACCCAGATAGCATCATGCCCTGCAGAAGTTCTCGGAAGTCCTGTAACAAAATCCATACTTATTTTCTCCCATTTCCATGTTGGGATTGGTAGTGGCTGTAGTAAACCCGGCGTTTTCTGGTGGTCCACCTTGACCTGTTGACATGTGGGACATTCTAACACAAATTGAGCTATTTCTCGTTTCATATTAGGCCACCAAAATACTTCTTTCATGGTACATTTTTGTACTTCCTGGGTGTGCGGTGTATGGGGATGCATGTGCCTCTTGCATTATTTCTTGTCTTAATGCCAAATCTTTGGGCACACATATATGATGCTTTAGCCAAATAGACCCATTCTCCCGCACCTGGAATTCAGATGGCCTTCCTGCCTCTGTATCTTTCTTTACTTGCATAAGAAAAGTATCTTCCCCTTGATTAATTCTTATTCTCTCGTGAAGGTCTGGCTCAACATGTAATGTACAGACCCTTATTGATGGTTCTCTTATATGACATACTTCTAGACACAATTGTCCCAAGTCTTTGATAATTTCTTTTTGACTAATATTTAAGGATGCTAGGTTGCAATCAGCCTTCCTGCTTAGAGCATTAGCCACAATATTTGCTTTACCTGGATGATAATTAATAGTG
The DNA here is from genome assembly GCA_022530915.1 of Paspalum notatum. NCBI lineage: Eukaryota > Viridiplantae > Streptophyta > Magnoliopsida > Poales > Poaceae > Paspalum > Paspalum notatum. The sequence continues at coordinate 31,970,302 of CM039685.1, forward strand.
ACGTCATAATCTTTGAGTAGCTCTAATCACCTTCTTTATCGCATGTTTAATTCTTTCTGTGTGAAAATATACTTCAAACTCTTGTGGTCAGTGAAAATTTCACAATGTTCACCATAGAGATAGTGTCGCCATATTTTTAGAGCAAATATAACAGCTCCCAATTCTAGGTCATGCGTTGGATAGTTCTGCTCATGTAACTTCAGTTGCCGTGAAGCATATGCAATCACTTTGTTGTTTTGCATGAGAACACAACCTAAACCCAATTTTGAAGCATCGCAATAAATAATGTAACCTAACCCAGGAACAGGTAAAGTCAAGATAGGAGCAGTAGTAAGTCGACGCTTCAACTCCTGAAAATTCTCCTCACATTCCTTTGTCCACTCAAATTTGACACCTTTACGAGTGAGCCTTGTCAACGGCGCGAAAAGTTGAGAAAATCCTTCAATAAATCTTCTATAATATCCAACTAATCCAAGAAAACTTCTTATCTCTGTAATAGTGGTTGGTCTTTTCCAATCTGTTATCGCTTGTATTTTGATTGGATCTGCAGATATCCCTTCACCAGAAATGATGTGCCCAAGAAAAGATACTTGGTTCAACCAGAAATCACACTTTTTAAGTTTTGCATATAACTTATGCTCCCTTAAAGTTTGAAGTACTATCCTCAAATGCTTTGCATGTTCTTCCTCTGTTTTTGAATAGATCAAAATATCGTCAATAAAGACCACGACGAAGTAGTCCAGATAGGGCTTGAAAACTCGATTCATCAAATCCATGAAGATTGCTGGTGCATTTGTTAACCCAAATGGCATGACTATGTATTCATAGTGCACATATCTTGTGCGGAATGCTGTCTTTGGAACATCTCCTTCTTTGATTCTCACTTGATGGTAGCCCGATTGTAAGTCAATCTTAGAAAATACTCTTGCACCTTGCAACTGATCAAATAAATCATCAATCCTAGGCAATGGATATTTGTTCTTAATTGTTACTTTGTTCAACTCTCGGTAATCAATACATAGTCACAAACTCCCATCCTTTTTCTTTACAAATAATACAGGAGCACCCCATGGGGACATACTTGGACGAATAAATTCCTTGTCTTCCAATTCTTTTATTTGATTCCTCAACTCTTTCAGTTCTGCTGGAGTTATTCTGTATGGAGCCTTGGATATGGGGTTAGTTCCTGGCTTTAAATCAATACTAAACTCAATTTCTCTATTGGGTGGCAGCCCAGGCAACTCATTTGAAAAAATATCGGGGAATTCCCTAACCACAGGAATATTATTGATGCTCTTGCCCTTGACATCCATGTTGACTATCAAACATTCTGCACTTATTTGCTTTCCCCCTTGATACACCATTTTTCGCTGATTCGGAGTATGAAGTGTAAGCCTCTTCTTGTTGCAATCAATGATAGCATGATTCTTTGATAACCAATCCATTCCTAGAATTATATCAAAGTCATGCATATCTAGTACTACCAAATCAGCCAAATATTCCTGGCCTTTAATCATCACCGAGCAATCATGGCATATCCTTTTAGCTATCATTCCCGCTATTGGTGACTCCACAGAAAGTCGCTTTCTTAACAACTCACTTTTTATATCATGTCTATTCAAAAATTTGTACGAAACAAAAGAATGTGTTGCGCCTGAGTCGAATAAAACCAACGCATCATAAGAGGATACTAAAAATATACCTGTCAGAACATTATCAGCTTGCTCCACGTCCTCTTGTGTCAAGTGATTCACCTTGGCATGATGTGTTGATTTTTTCTTCCCAAAATTGTTGGGGCGAGCAAACGATGCATTGGACTTGGGTGGTGGTGCTGGCAGGTACAGGGGTGCTTGTGGTGCTGGTAAAGGTAGAGAGGCAACGTTCTTTGTAGAAGAATTATTGTTCTGGGTAGTAGCACACTGGCTTGAGATATGACCCTCTTTGCCACAACTAAAGCACCTACCATGACGGTGTTCACATTGAAAAGCAGAGTGGTTCCCCTGACAGATAACACATTTATTGTATTCTGATTGAGAGACAGCTCTCATGCTTTTTTTCCAGTTTTGTTGATTCTTCCTCTGCCCATTCCCTTGATGTTGATGCTCAGTTTTAATCTTTTTCCTTTGTTGTTCACCTTCTGTTCGCTCAACAGTGTATGCCTGTTCCACCGTTAGAGCCTTGTTAGCGACTTCACAAAATGTCTTCAGTTCAAACACTTCCACACGTGCTTTAATTGGCTGGCGTAAACCTTCCTCAAATCTACGAGCCTTGACCTCATCATCTTGGACATATGCTGCGGCATATTGCGCAAGCCTAGAGAACTCAATTTCATATGCAGCCACCTTCTTTTGTCCTTGCTTTAGTTGTAAAAATTCTTTCTCCATTTTTCTCTGGACACTTGCAGGAAAGTACTTCTTATTGAAATCATCTTTAAATATTTTTCAAGTGACCAGAAATCCTTCTTCATGTTTCTTCTTTTGTGCCTCCCACCAATCAAAAGCTCCTCCTTGTAATTTAAATGCTGCTAATGTTACTTTTTCTTCATCTGGACAGTGCATTGCATTAAAAATTTTCTCTATTTCTGTCAACCAATCCTCTGCTTCCAAGGGGTTAGAAGTGCCAGCAAATGCAGGAGGCTGTAGTCGCAAAAATGCACGTAAAATTTCTTTTCCTTCCCCTTGATTTTCGCCTCTAGGTGGCTGTTGCATGAGTTGCTCCAAAATTGTAGTCTGTCTCCTCTAAGTTTGTTCTTGGCGATTCAAAATATTCAAGAGCATATTTGTTACGCCAGACTGTTCAAACTCTTGGTCATGGGAATCTCCTAGAGATTCATCAATGGAAGTATCTCCACTGTTATTGTTAGCCATCTAGATAAACAAAACGAGAGAAAGAAAAACAGTGAGCATTATACTAGAACCCTTCTCAGTTTTATTTGTATATACGAGGATGACAGTGTTACAAACAAAATTTACACATCCTAACAAGTTAGGCGTGTTACTGTCATGTTATAAGGCTAGTTGAGCCTAGTTTTCTACCATACGAGTTACCATCATTTTTTTTAGCTAACCATCACGTCAGCAACCATCCAGACACTATTTAGCATGCCATTATTTTATTACACTAGTACTGCTACTTGGGTCATTGCTAGGGGTTGCTCTTGCTCTCTAGCTTTTCTCCGACAGTCTACTCTGCAAGCTTCTGACGGAGATCCTGATTTTCAGCTAGCAGCATGCCCCTGATCGCTGCCATCTCATCAAGCTCTTCCTTCAGCTTCTTGTTCTTGAGCTCCTCCTGGTGAAGCCATTTCTCCCTGTCCTCTATCTCTAGATTCAGATCATGCTTCACCTCATACAGATGGTCCTGGTGATCCTGCTCCAGATCTTCAAGCTCCTGCTTCCTACGGAGGTCGTGGTACTGCTGCAGCTAGCTTATCTCATTAGCGTGCTGCTGCTCCCTCTGGGATGTGGTCATCAGCTGCTCCCAGTGCTCATATGTATGCATGTCAATAAATGCAAAGTTCAAAGTGCAGAAAAAAAGCTTCAGTGCTTCACGTGCAGCATAGTTGGTTGCTTCCTCAGTAGTCAAACCGAATGCATAAGCAGTAGTAAAAGAAGTAGGATCATGTGGCCTCAGCTGCACATGAACTGCGCCCTTGAAGCCTGCAGCAACAGAGCTAGCAGATACTGAAATGACAGGAGGCTCAAGCTGGAAATGCTCAGCCACTTCTTCTAAAACTTTCACAAAGTTGAGATGGAAAATTGTGAGATCATCCATCCCTGGACAAAGTATATGTTAATAATAAGACAAATTTGGGTTAGCTGGAAAGAAAAAAAAATATAATGTTCTAGCTTACGTATCCTATCTACCCCATTTCCCAACTTCATTTTTAACAATTTTATTTTCTTCGTGAATTTTAAACCTTAAGCTCTGGTACCACTAAAACTGTCACGCCCCAAACTAGGGCCTATTTGCAACAGTCGCCACATATTTAATATCAATAGACAAATATGTAAGGTTTAATAATAAACTCATCATTATTTTTCTGACATCCTCTTCAAGAGTCATTTATTCATTACAACAGGTATTGCATGATTAAAGATAACAAGTAACATTATTCCAACTATTAAGTTCTTGATATATATCCCATCCCGTCAGCTACGCCTAGGGCTCGTCTTCATACCCCGACATGGTTTCGGTGGCATGGTCATCATCATTATTAGCTGAAAAAAATTAGATCAAAGCAGGGTGAGTAAATACTCAGCAAACAGACTCCCAAAAATAGTAAGTTTAAAATTGGTGTTACATATGATCGCAAGCTTCCCAGCCCGGGAGTCACAGGGGTGAAATTTCACACTTTTACGCTCTTAAGAGGAGTACTCTGACATCCACAGTCTCCATCAGAACAAAGGTCCTGTAGGAGCTGAGCCCTTAAACCCACAAGAAATGATAACCTTGACCTACTAGTAGTCGATCGCTCCTACGGATCCATCACCGACTACTCTGTTCTGTACAAGGATCATAACCCATAGAGAACTCAGACGGTCCCATGTCGAACTGTAATCTGTACAATATAATTGCAATCGTAACACCATGTTTCATAAATGAAAAATAGACAGGGCAGTATAAAATTGTATATGGCAAGGAAATACTGAAATTAATGTAAATAGAACAAGGTAAGAGCATGTAGTTAGGGTGCTCTGCTTGCCTGTTGCTGATCGCACCGTATGCACCAGCACCTGGCCAAGCCTCAAATTCTTGCTCTCAACTTACAGAACGTCAGTTAGCTATTTTGTGAACTCGTGCAGTGTGTGTCCCATTGCATGAGGGCTAGCCTCCTATTTGTAGGCAACGAAGAGGCAACAGCAGACCTCTAGTTGACCCTTCAAGTGAACGAAGAGATAAACCTGCCAGATTATTTCTAGCACCTATAGCCCTACGTATGTAGAGTCTTGAGCTGGCACAGTCTTGACCAATTGTTGGTTCTAGATATTTACTGGTTACTACTCTAGAACACACTGGTGCATGATGCACGTAAGCTCCTGGTGAAAGGCATGGTCATATCAAAATATAATATATGCACTTTCTTTCTTATCTACTATTGCCGACAACTCCTACTATATCACATTTAATTAATCCACTGCTTCAAGCGTGTGAGGTCCAGACTTTCTCAAAGAAATCTCAAACCTCGTACATCATTAGCATTGCTAATCCTTTCTACTAAAATATTTCCATCCATACTTGGCTCCTTTTCTAGGCAACGTGTTCTAGTTAGACTTAAATATGATATTTATTTATGGATCTAATGTTTACGTGCTTGCATATATAATATAGATGAATACTCTTTCTAAAAAAATATGAGTGTCACCTAGGAATTACTTAAGTAAACACTTAATTACCAGCTTGGCAAAATAACTTAATTATTAGAGGTATTACATCTCTCCTACAACCAGCCATGAATCCTTTCTTACAAGCATCAAAGCAGACATAGAACCTCTCAAACACCTTGTCCTCAAATTCTGGGTTGAGACATACAACCACTGTGCTTCCAGGGTTACTCCTCATCAACTCCAATTGATAATCATAGACCCTACTATACTCCCCTTTCATAGAATGTAATGCAGCCTTGAGCACCAATTGCTTGGCTCTCTTGCACTTTGCTATGGGGATATCAGCTAGGAAGTCCTTCAACACTGCTCTTTTGATCAACTGTACTTTCCATGTTGGGTTGTCTTTGATCTCTGGATAGTAGTGTTTGGCAATTCTTGAAGAAGTAACAAGCTTGTTATCCCTCCTTGGTGGGCAAGAATGCTCATCAACAAATGTTACAACTTTGAACCATTCACTTCTACTTGTCTTAGATCCATAAATCAGCCACTTACATCCAGCCCAAGAACAATTTGCCCTCACCTTGTTCTTCTCATCCTTCACAAACACAATGTGCCTATGTGTCTTTAGCCTATATTTGACCAAAGCTTTCTTGAACTGCCTACTATCCCTAAAGACCATTCCAAGACTGAACAAAGGTACTGCAGCTTTACTGTCGTACCTATTCTCCAAGCTCTTCCACCTTTGAATTTCTCCATCACTGTCTTCCTCATATGAATAATCCTCACTGGAGTCATAATATGGACTTCCTGGGTCTTCAAAGTTAGGAATTTCAGGGACCAATGCACCTGTGTTCCTCTCTACAATCTGACTTGCATGGATACCAATTTTCTTCGCTTTGATATTTTTTTTATTTGCTTAGCAAATTTCCTAACTTCAAGTTCTTCCTCATCTTCTGCAGAGCTATCCTCATCAGGAGGTACCATGTATTCTTCATCAGAAGTATCAGACTCAAGATCACCTTCACCACCTGACTTTACATCATCTGTATTAGACTCATTTTGATCTAACTGTTCTTCAATTACCCCAACCGACTTTGCTGGAGAGTAAAATCCAGTAAATGATCTGCAGTCCTTATCCTTTTCCATCATCTTCTGAACTGGGGACCCAAATTCTTCTCCTTGCAGCTGTGATCCCAGCTTCTCTAATTCACCATCTGCTATAGATTGACGTACTTCACCTCCACCACTTGTCTCCATACCTACATCCTCCACATATATATCAGCTATTGCCCCATTTGTCAGGTGTTGATACATTGCAGCACATGAACTATCATCAACCAAAAGCATAAGTCCACTTGAGAGTTCTTTCTCAGGAATTAACCAATGCAGACGCTGAATATTGCTCTCTGTGCTATGATCAGCAAGGTGCCCTTTAATCTCTGGAAATGAAAGCTTATCAACCTCAACATAGGACGTTGCTGTCCTTCCTCCGACATACTGCAAGTGCCCATTCAGGTTGACAAATTCTCCACCAAAATAAAATCTGATAGCAAGGTATTTCAAATAATCCATCCTGGTACAGAAAACCAATATAACTCGATCATTAATCAACAAATTCACTACTTCTACAAAAAATACCTACATAAATTCCATACAAAAAACCTATTACTTCAAAAAAAAACACCATTGCATCAGATTAAAACCTATTCAAAATCACCGTTTTCCAGAACAATCCTCCTCAAAACACCAGTGCATCAGATTAAAACCCTAGAGTCTATTCATACGACTAGAATCACACTGCAACAATAAGAAAAAACAATCTTTGATGACTAGAAATGACTATTCAATCTTTTCCATGCATTCCTCGACGATATTATCCACAGTACCATACCCAGCAAGACCCTATTCCACTCGCATATACACCATTTAGTGCAGAGAAAAAGGGCCAACCAAGATGCAAGGACTAACCTCGATGCTCGCTTCCAATCTGCTCACGAAATCTTTCTCCTGATCATTGCCCTGCCGTTCGGTTCGCTGGAGAGAGAGGACTGCCGCGGACTCAACGAGGGGGAGGGGGGACGGTTTGGAAATCGAGCAGCCGAGACTATGATGTCCACCGAGCCATATAGGGAGGCCTGACTCGCAGGGCCCACGCCACGGTGGACAGAACGGACAGCCTGGCACAAGGGGGAGCCAGCGTGGACGTCCAGTACGCAATACCAGGCTCCAAAACCAGGACAAGGGGTAATTTAGCTGGTTTCATTTTGTTTAGTGTTGGAAACATACGATTTAGAAGGTGAGGGGGTTAAGTGTCCAACACAGTATACTACAGGGGTTATCTATACTTTTTCCTTGTGTTTTCGATAAAGCTATCGTTATGGCAAAACGAATAATGCATGTGTCCAACTTGCATTCGTTAGTAGTTTTGATATTTACCAAGCTAATCTCATATCGATGAGATATATGTTTAATTTTCTAGGAATTAAACAATGCAAACTTGATTAGCTATTTTTCGTAATCTCAATAGATATTTGATGAGTCCCTGTATTTTTATCACGCAGAGGACAACATTAGAGATCTAACGAAGTTGATCTTATATCAATCAGATATATATTTATTTTTCTATAAATTCTGCAAAAAGTTGAATGTTTGTGCTAGTAAGAACATGCAAATACTAGCTCGCTTCTTTGGTGGTGAAAGGGGTCGGCGCGCTGGCATGCTGCGCCGAGCAGGCTCGCCTCGACGTTAAATGGCTGCGCGCCAAGGTTCGGCCATGCGGCCACGTAGAATCTGGCGTGGAGAGTTCGGCGCTCGATCGAAGGGCGCCGAGCTATGTTATCTCGGCGCGGAGTCCTAATACGCCAAGTTTTGGATCCATTTTTGCAAATAGTTTTATCAAAGGTCTAATTGTTACAAAAATTTACAAAACAAGGTTAAAATAAAAGAAAGCCACCTACTGCCGCCGGCCCTGAGTGAATAGCGCTCCGAAGACGCGGCTGCTCGAAGCAGAGCACGTGGCGTGATGAGTCATCGAGGTGATGACGTTGACGTGGCTGGGTGATAAGGATTAAACCGGGTGGTTTTGCTCCGTGGGTAAGTTGTTCGGTTTGGATGGTCTTGAATGTCTGGTTTCATAATCCGAGGTCGAAAAACGGATGAACGCGGCAAATATAAGTTGTAAAATGGATTTTTTTTCCCTTTTGTTATTCTGGTGCTCAATGTAGCACCAGAATTTGGTCTTCATAATCATCATCAGATGAAGTGCAGTATCCTTGCTATTAGTAGGTATCTATGGTACAACCCATAAAAAAAAAGGCTTTCAGTAATGCACACTCTCAAGGTGATAATTAACAATGTTATATTGTCGGCAAAAGCAAGCCATGCGGCCAGGAACAGCCCAGGGACATGACCAGCCAAGTTGCATAATCGCTGCCTTAAAAGTTTATTGGACCTTGTTCTTGCACTCTTGACCAGCATACGCATCGGTAAACCAACCGGTCAATCTGTTAAAAGTTGTAACATAGATTTGTTGCCAGGATGCATGCATGAGAATCAGAAGTGAGTGAAAATCAAGGCTGTCAAAGTTAGCTACAGAAAAAACCAAGTACCAAAACCCAATACCCAAAGCGGTATCACGTATAATAATGGACAACTGGAGCAATCATGGGACAAAATGGTAACTTGTGTACCTTGGAGAGCCTCCAACGAACGACAGCATGGACCATGCTGCACACTTTTTGAGCAGCAAAAACATATTACATTATACCATCTGATCCAGTAACTACAAACAACGAGTCTTTTAGTCCCAAGCAAGTTAGGATTGGATAGAGCTCATGATGCAGTGAATTGCTTTCATATTATGTATTGTAAACGAAGGTTAAAATCTTAAATACTTTCTACAAAAAATCTTAAACACTAACTGATTGAGGTGGAACAAAACCAATGCAAATAGTATAGTAATGGACAGAACATGTGACAGGTAAGACTAACAGATAGATAAATAGGCTAAATTATAGTTGCAGTTACTTCTCTAAGTTAATATAGAAGTATCTCAATTGATTACATAGCAAAAATTGAAGTTACCTGTAAATTGTACTACCTTCATTTTCGAATATTTGTTGCAGGTTGTTCATTTTTGAACTAGGAAGCGTTAAATAAAAAAGAACAGATGGAATAATAACTAATATGCGTCATTCAAAGATAAAATATGATCAAACTGTTATATGCTTAACTAAAACATCTATATTCCTCCGAAAGACAGAATCACCAAAAAGTAACATGAAATCATTAAAGCTGCTCAAAACTGAACAAAGATGCGTAAGATCCTACCAACCCTTCAGACAGATTACAAAGGGGAGCGAGAGCGACACTGCTAGAGAGATCTCAAAAGTTGCTCAAAGAGGCAAAGCAAACATAATGCAAATATTAGTTTAGTAATCCAAGAACAGCCTTGTCTGGTACAAATGAACCCTTCTGGAGCACCTCTATAGTAACTATCAAACAATTCTGTAAATTCCAAGTTGCATGTTTTTTATAAGATTGTTATAAAAAGGGTGTTTAAAAAAGTCTGTCTAGTCCAATCAAAATCAGAAGGGAAAAGTTGTCTTTGTGAGATCGTGAATGATCACATGGTACAAGTTTCAGATTCCATTGCAAACACCAAACTCTCAGAATCCAATACAGTGAATAGTTCATAAAACAATGTAAGCTTTGTCTCCCAAATTGCACTCAACTTATTCAACTTGGTTGAACATTTGCATGTGAGGGGTGAGCTCATCATTTTATCTCTATAAAAGGCTCTGCATGCTAACCAAATATACACAAGCTCAATCACCAACCCCTTGTAGCATGCTATGCTTTCTACTCTTCCAATAGCATTGTAACTATCCTTCAGACATGAGAGCAGGGAGGAAAAGGAAGGCAAGAAGGGCAAGATTCATCAGAGCCCTCAAGGAGTGTCAATCGAGACTTTACATCATCCGCTGGTGTTTGGTCAGACTCCTTTGTTGGCATGACTGAAAAGTGTGCACTACATCTGTCATGTCTACAACATCTACAGCCCACCTTTCTTCAACCAATGCAGAAACTCCTGGAATCCCCCTGGTGACTCGTGTTACAACCAAGAGGAAAACATCCAGCTGTAGTGGGATACTCATGGACTTGAAACCGGCCTCTTCTCCAGCTTGCTTCTGAGAAAATGTTGAGACTCTTATCTGTTTTCTGCTATTTAACTGAGATGTTGCATTTGATTTCACTGATTGTACATATATCCAAAGTATTTTTCTTTAGTTGCATCTGATTAAATAGTAATCACAGGGTGATGAATTTCAACACCTTCCTGATGTTCCACGAAGCTAATCGGATAAAACTGTCTTACCTGTTAGCTCTCCACTTGAGCATCCCACTCCTTCTTAAGTCAATTCAAAATAAGCTTTAAAGATTTACTGCTCAAGGCGATTAGAAAATATTTCACAGTAGAAAATCTACTGTTCTTATTTTCTTTTAGAATATATATTTACAGATACCATTGCCCAAAAACAGAAAACTACAGAAATACAGTACAATTACGTATTGTAAGCAGTGTTTCAAAGGTGGGTAAGGTGAGGCACAGCAAGTGGCCACTGCCTAGCTGCCTAAGCAGGGTTAGGCACCATGGTGAGTGGTCACCGCTGGATGTCTAGGTGACGCCTTTGAAACACTGCAATATAGATAGTAAGCAAGTGTCCATGTCACACGAACACCTGATTGTAAACTGATTTTCATTTCTCACCAGAGTGTTCAGGTCAGAAGAGTAAAAGAGGAAAGAAGAAACAGGTTGCTAGCCTAGTCCGGCTAGGAGAAGATAGGCACAGGTATCCTCTAATCCCTCAGAAAAATTATGGTGAAAGGTAGCTTCCTAGCGAGAAGCAGCAGCAATCCACAAGTGCATTAATGTGACTATGAATGGATATGGTACTGTTTGGTTAGTTCCTGGCTTCCAGATTTAAATCTGAACCAATATGGATTTACTTTAAATAAAAGTACACGGAACAACCCTTAATGCAAACATTTATGGGATAGAGTCCCTAAATTAAATCGTTTGAATATTTTTTTTTCGAACAACGCAAAAGAGCTGCGTGTCATTTCATTAAGCAAGAAAAAGTACCAAATACAGAGAGAAAAGAGACCTCCCTGAACTCAAAGAACACACAAACACAACTCCTCTAGAGAATGAAAACACACGATCACGACCAGCTAGCTATCAGCTATGGGGCCGGCACACTCCTTAAGAGGAGCCCTTGCAGTTCTGAGGCCCCGGCTAGACACCACATGTGAACCTTGACAGCCACCTGAGAAAGAACCGATTGCGCTTGAGGTTGGACACCATTGAAGCAGCCTCCTTATCTTAATGGAAAGGAAGGAACTGAGCCACTTGGGTTTTACTTGCAACCAATGTATTTAAAATTGCACCATTAGACTGAGAAGTTATATTTTATGATTTGACTTTTCCATTCAAAGTACCATAACACGATCTAAAGATCACCGAAAAACATGCAGCATCAAACAGACAAAGAGATAAAAAAAATGCCAGGTATTATAGTTTTGCCTGGCGACAAGGTAGCAATCAATTGGAGTTCCAACAAAGCAGTTTACACATAAAAGTATGTCATATACAATGATAAGAACAGGCAGTCAGCAGTTACCATCACCATATGCTTATGCTTGCCATGAAAAGTCAAACTTGAGAACTACTTTCAGGACTGTTAGTTGCTACTAACAGAATATTGAGGGAATTTGACAAGATAGCACCCTACACCATATGACCTGAGACCCTTCTTTAAACTAATCATGTAACAATATCTGATAGCAGCATAGAAGTCATTCTTTCAATTGAGCCATGATGAGGTAAAATAACACATTCAGGACATCTCAATCTCATAGAAAAATAAATCCAATATGATTCATCGCAAATTCGCAACCACCAGTGATTACCCTTCATGGCTCTCCAGATGTATAAAAGCTATATTATATGCATTGTTTTCATCAAAGTATGAAACTACAAAGTACGCATTTGAAAATGTGCATGTTCTGCTACAAATGCATGCCAGATCATATATACCACCACATTCAATTCCTTAACTGATTCAGGAGCCAGATTTATATATATTGATAATTCAACTAGAACTGAAATAGAGATGCCAAGAACAATTGCATCATGTGACAACAAGGGAATTTGTTCTCTTGGCACAATATGTGAACCAGTTTTAAAAACATATAGTAATGTTTTTGCACCAGTTCATAGCAGTAACCAGTAAATAGCTAACCTATCTTGCTTCATCTACCTTTTGAAGGACCAGAATGGCAACTAGAGGGGATTTGACTGGGAGCCTCTTCAAAATTCAACCCCGAATCTCTCTTCTAGCCAAGCGTGCAAGGTTAAGCAACAAGAGTACTCTAACCTTAGAACACAATTAGGAAGCACACATGGAAGCATTCATGCAAATGCTCATGGCAACAGACACAAAAGGAGCAAACTGCACTTTCTGACAAGTGCAGACCACCCGGCTCACAGGAGTGGACCATTCGACCCTTCAGGTGCAGACCATCCAGATCTCCAGGTGATAGACACTGGCACACTGCATAGTTCTGCTGAAGATCACAATCGCGGACCGTCTGGCTTCCTAGGCGCAGACTGTCCGAAACATCAAAAAGAAGTAAGCAGACACTTACAACTTTGTCTAGTGATCACTCAATGACAGACCGTCCAGCCTACCAGGCATGGACCGTCCGGGGCAGGACAGAAACTCAGGAAACAAAAAAGCAACATTTGCTCTGTTTTGGATTTCGATTCAAAAGTGACTAAAACTCATCCAAACTTCACCAAACCGACGAATACATTCTCTACCCCATTGTGAACTAATTCTCACTAGATCTCAGGAAAGAGTTCTGGGATTCACAAAATTAAGTCCACAAAAGTGAAAAGGTTGAGTTTTGTCAATTTCGGAGAATCCAAAAACCTGCCCTTGTTATGGCAAGTGGGCCGGCCCTGGCCGATAGATTAGATTGGATAAAGATTAGTTAAGAGATAAGGTAGATTCGGTTAGATATTTCTTAGGGGTCAAGTCTATTTTGCTTAAGAGTCAAGTCAGTCCTCTCTATAAAAGAGGGACCATTGTATCAGTTTAAGATTAAGCAGAAAATAGATTATAAAGTGCAGCTCAAAGCCTTTCGAGGGAGGGCGAGTCACGAATCTATCTGCTATCTATCTATCAATACTACCTCGCAATTCTAGTCATAACATCTTTGGTATCGAGGGGGTGGTGAAGTGTTATGGCAGGAGTATTGACCGGATAGATTAGATTAGATAGTTTGTTAGGAAAGAAATAAGAGAGATTATTTTTTAGGGGTTAAGTTAAATATTTCTTAGGGGTCAAGTTATCCATCTCTATAAAAGAGAAACCCTTGTATCAGTTTAGGGTTAAGCAGCTCAGAGCCTCCTGAGGGAGGGCGAGTCACGGATCTATCTGCTATCTATTTATCCAGCAATCCAACCATAACATCTTTGGTAATCAGAGCCAGAAAATTTTTTTCCTCGCCCAACCCATCTACTGTTCACGCGCGGGTACTGTTCACGTGAACAGTACCGCGCCCAGAAACCCTAGCCGCCCTACTCCACTCCCCTCAGCTCGCGCCGCCGTTTCCCTACCCCCCACGCACGCTACTTCCCGCATGCCTCTCATGGGTTCTTGTGCTGACCGCACGGCGTACCTCGCCGATTTATTTGCGAGGATCGACGCCATCTTCATGCCGCCGCCATCCAGCACGTCGGCGCCAGCGGCATGCCCGTCGGATCCTTGTGCTGAGCTCCGGGCGTCCATCAAGGAGATCCTTGCGAGGCGCGACACCGTCGTCGTGACTCCGCCGGCAACGGAGAGGACTGCTGCACCTGTGCCCATCATCGAGGTTCCGCCGTCCAGCGGCCCCTTGGTGCCTGCGGTCAGCTCATCGCCGCCCAGGGCTGCCCGTCCGTCGTCGCCTACAGCTGGCGCATTGCCACCCGCAGCCGCCCGTCCGTCGTCGCCTGCAGCTCTCCGCCAGCTGTCCTGCCGGCGGCCTGCCGGTCATTCCCTCACCGCATACGCTTCTGCTACGGCGCCGCGCCGGCCACTGTCGGGTGGCGCCGCCCTTAGTGCGCGATGGCATCGGGGCCGCGGCCTCCGCTTCAGTACCGCGCAGTCCGCTGTACCGCGTCGCCTCCTCGCCGCTCCTTGAGGAGCGGTGCTGCGCCATCCCTTCCGCGTTGCGGTGACGACCAGGCCCCGAAGCGTGGAGTTGGCTAGGGGTACTCAAGTTGGTACTCATATCTGGCACCTGTTAACATCAACATCTCCGGTCTTCTTCATTGAGCATTATCCCAGCTCGAGGACAAGCTGTCTTCGAGGGGTGGTGAAGTGTTATGTCAAGTGGGCCGGCCCTGGCCGATAGATTAGATAGATTAGATTGGATAAAGATTAGTTAAGAGATAAGGTAGATTCGGTTAGATATTTCTTAGGGGTCAAGTCTATCTTGCTTAAGGGTCAAGTCAGTCCTCTGTATAAAAGAGAGACCATTGTATCAGTTTAGGGTTAAGCAGAAAATAGATCATAAAGTGCAGCTCAGAGCCTCCTGAGGGAGGGCGAGTCACGGATCTATCTGCTATCTATCTATCAATACTACCTCGCAATTCTAGTCATAACAGCCCTTGCTACAGGTTTTGGGTCAATCCAAAGATTGGAATATATTCTACCTCGTCCTAGCAAGGTCTTCAAACAGCAAGAGCAAGGGATTTCACCTTGCATCAAGAAAATCCCCCAAATCCTGAAAATCATAAAAAATGCCAGATAAAAAACCCTCGACCCTGGGGGTAAGACCTCCCCCGAGGCATTGACAGAAAGGTAGAAATTTCTCTACCACATGGTCGAGAAAAGGCTACGAACCCTGGCTATACAGGACATGCCATTGATGGCAAGGACACACCTGCGGCCGTGTATCATGTTGCAACCACCAATGGACTACACATTTCACTGAAAATAGCACAGCGAGTGGTCTTTTTTTGGGTGAGAATGGGGAATCGAACTCTCGACCTCTAGGTTGCACTTCTGTGCACCTACCACTGCACTCCGCGAACATTCTAAAAAAATGCCAGATAGAAGAGGGAGAAAACATGGAAATTTGCACCCTGCTCAAGAATTTGGGCTGTAGAAATGAAGAGGAAACTTAGATGACTTCAAGAGGTCACTTTACAATCTCCAGACACCACCCTTCATCCTCCCTCTCTTTGGTGGAGAATCAAGTATTAGAGATGTCTAAATCTCTTAATCCTGACCCTGTCTCATATGAAACTCTTGGTGCTCTTAGGGAAAATAAAATTAGGGTTACAAGGCTTGAGATGATACCAAAAATTCCTCACATATATAGTCCTCTACGAAGACTCAAATACCCCATTCACTATGAAGTATAAACTAAACTAGAAGGCCCATAGGGGCAAAACTGGAAAGATGCACAAGATGTGATACCTTAAGCACTTTCCTTCACCTCGACAAGCAACACGATGATGCCACGTCCACCATAGTTTTTGGGCAGCACTGCAAAACTGCCATCGGGGTGGTTTCGAGTGAAAGCCACCAAATCGTCTGCGCTCGACGTGTGTCCTTCGTCCTTAGCCTCGATCCAAGTCTTCTCGCCCTCCAGGCCTTAACCTAGTCCACTTAGACTTGACCACACCATCGACGCTCGCTCCTCCACATGTCCCCAACTTTTCTCGTGCCTGAAACACCCACCCACGACCTAGCTCGACATCACTTGGCGCAAGGCCTAACCATCTCGCCTAGCCTTCTCCGCCACATGGTATAAGTCTCCTGCTTGCCCTCATACCATTGTACAATCCATTGGTGTGCGTTGCCGCTTGGCCTTAGCCGGTCTCGCAGTCAACCACCTTGTCACCCAAACTTGCACACCACCAAACAGGCAACACGTGTCTACTTGGAGCAATACCTTGAGTTAGTCCAAACCAATTGAACAATACCACAAGGACTTACCTCTCACGTTGAGCTGACCCAACTCCCTCCAGGCATAGCCACACTCAAGGTCTTCACCCTCCACTCCTTGGGCTAGCCCAACTCCCTCCAACCTTTACCACACTCAAGGACCTCCATTGATTAGTCACTCATCACTTCGTGCTGAATCCACGCTGACTCTTCAGCTTTCCATTAATTTTTACTGTTCTGAACAAATCCAATTCCATTGATCGCTAAACTCTCCTCACCATTACTGAATGGACAGAACAGGAGACAGCCAACACAATTTGCCCACAAATACTGAATGGTGCAAGCAGCAGAACTTGGTGAAGAAATATGGAGAATTAACGGCTGATGGATATGGCAACGGAGGACAGTTGATGACCAAACTGTGACTTCCGTACTAGATATGGGAGTAAACGCGGTATAAGAGAGATCAAAGGGACACGACAGAGGTTTCCCCAAACGAGAGTTTCAAGGGGGATGCATAATGTGGTAGCTTTCGAAATCGCAGGGATAGCCAGGGAAAAACAGTGGTGGAGTTGAACAGGCAGAGGCACAGAAAAGCATGGAACAGAGATGGGAGTTGTGAGGAATGTATGACAAGGCACAAACGAGTAGGAGGTAGGAACAGCGATTGTTAGTTATTTGGAACATCATCGAATGATTTAAGGTTTGATGAAGTGGAGATGAGTTAACAGAGAATAAGTGCTATTTGGAGGATTAGTTAAGTTTAGTGGATGATGAAGCAGGAGAATTACAGCAAACTCTTGTAACTCGCTAAGAGTCGTGCGTCAGCTGAAGAAGTTTGGTTTAGAGTCCGTAAATAAAGGGCAAGCAGTTGTTGATGGAGTCATGGATGCCGTGAAGTAAAAAAGAAGGCAATGGCAGTCTGATCCAATTACTTAAGATGTATTGCTGACAAACTATATCAGATAGATAGCAGGTTTTTTCTGTCCGTCACATAAATAACTACTCCAGCAAAAAAAAAAAAAGTCATTTCTGCTTTCTAATTCCTTGGGAAGCAAAAACAAAAGTTATGAACATGTAATTCCAATAATAGAGGGATGGACAGTTAAAATTCCACTACATAGTACAGACTAGTTATAACTTATACGACATAAAGTCGTTTGTTCAGTAGTATTATTAGTCAATAGTATATATATACTATCTGGTATTTCTTTGGGATCATCGATCTTCAGTGTCTGCAGGCAGCTCTTACAATTTTCTGGAAAAGAAAAGGAAGAAGATAACAACTAAACTAATGACACCACCTTACATTAGGAGATTATCCAGACCCGGAATATGAAATGGTAACTTTATGACTCCAAGGGCAACAAAGAGAAGCAAGCACCACGCAGGAAACGTCATCATGCATAGCACTAGAAAAGATTTCTGCCCTGAAGAGAAAAAAAAAAAGGTGATTGAGCACAAGAGGAAGCAATCAATTTCAGTCTGAATATCCTTCAGTTCAGGCATACACTACTAGCTCAATTACAGTGTGGGATTTGCAACTAATAAGTGCGGTAACAACCTTGGCATGCGCGCGTCTCGGTGGCCTCGACGACCCACTCGGCGGCCTCGCGGAGTCGGCGCTCGGGCCCGCTCTCCGGCTGTCCGATGGGCGTGGCGGCGACGAGGTCCATGAAGGCGGAGTTCTTGGCCTCCCTGGACGTGGCCGCCGACGCGGCGTCGTCGGCCACGCCGATGGCGCGGCGCACCTCCGCGACGGACGGCTGGGCGGGGGGCGCGCCCGCCGAGCCTTCTTGCTTCCCCTGCCCCTGCTGCTCCCGGCGGCGGACGATCCGGCGCACCGGCTGTGATGAACCCGCCGCGGACGCGGCGGCGCGCACTGCCCCGAGGCGCGGCGCGCGTGCTGCGGCGGCGGTCGCGGCGGCGAGGCCCAGGTGGCAGGCCATTGGGGGTGGGGTTGGGGAGGGCTCCGAATCCCGATAAGGAAGGGGAAGGTGGCGGCGCGCAGTAGCGTGGGGTCCTCGGTCGTTGGAGCCTGCGAGGGAGGGAGTGGATTAAAAGGGAGTGTTTTGTGGCACTGGCGGTGGCGCGGCCGGATAAGATAGATAGAAGTCGTATAAAACAGCAGGGGGCGACAAGGCGGAGGCGTCAGCAGCAGAGCTCGTCGTCGCAGCACGCGCAAGGCAAGGGAGAGGAGCGAGCGCCACCGCCGTCGATCGCTACTCGGCACCTGGAGATGGGGCCGGCCGTGCAGCTCACGGGCGTGCTGGGCGCGTCGTCGTCGCCGCCGGCGCTGGCTCCTCCGTCCCCCCGGTCTTCCCACTACTGCAGCTGCGGCGGCGCCGGGATCAACAGGCAGCAGCAGAGGAGGAGGAGGACGCACCAAGGCCTCCGCCTCGTCGCCGCCCGCGCCGTCGAGATGGGCGCGCCTTCCGCCGGCGCGCCGGAGGAGGCGGAGGAGGAGCCGTCCGTCGACTTGGCCTTCGTCAGTGTGAGTAGTCCACCAGTCCTCTGCTCGAAATACCTTAGCTTATTGGCGCCGGCAGCCCGGCACGGCATTGCGCGCGTCGGTTCGGCGGCCGGCGGCTAGCTGACGACGTCCCATCCCATGAACCATGACCATGGTGTGTTCGTTCAGCCGAGGCTGCTGCCGGACGGCACGCCGGACGTGCACTACCGGACGGCGCGCGGCGGGCAGAAGCTCAGGGACGTCATGCTCGACGGCAACATCGACCTCTACGGGCCCTACGTACGTGATGAGCCTCTCTCTCTCACACCTCATGCATTTCCGCCCGACGCCGCGCCTGCCTGCCTTACTTGCATCGATCACCTGGTGATGGGTGCCCTCTGATCTGCTGCGTCGTCTGCAGGATAAGTTCCTTCTCAACTGCTCAGGAGGAGGCGTGTGCGGGACCTGCATCGTCGAGGTATAGCTAGTAAATCCACGACTCATCCGTTTCGAAATGCATCGATTTTACAAGAACCGCGAGCAAAAAAATTGGAAGAACACCGAAATTTCACGGAAAACCCGTTTAGTTTCGTATGAAAAATATAGCAATTTCCCTTTTTATTTCAAACAGTACATTTTTCCTTTTTCGGAGCATTGATTTTTATTTTCAAGCGATTTGGTGTATGATCACTCTGTCTGAATTAATGTCAGTCCGAGGTCCAGCGCAAATTTAGGGCCATGTTTTATACGTAAGCTCGTGTGAACAATTCGTTGCCATGAAGCCTGATTACTAACTTTTCTTCTTTTTGCTAAAAAAAATAAACAGGTGGTTCAGGGCAAGGAAATGCTTTCCCCAAAAACTGATGTGGAAAAGGAGGTGCTCAAAACGGTTTGTACACAGCTCCGTCTGTTTACCACCACCCATCCTTTCCAAAATCATTTTGTTTCAAAAATCCTGAGTCCATAAATATTGAAGGGGATTGAGAAGAATTAAATCACTCTCAAATTTGACTAACAAAGGATTGAATCCTCTCCGATCTTTTAAAATATCTGTGCAACCGAACAAGCCTTAGGCCTCCTTTGGAATGGAGGAAAAACAAAGAAATTTTGGAGGATTGAATTCCTATGAAAAGTTTCCCTATAGAAACCTTTGGAATGTAGGATTGAATCTTACCAAATTCTTTGAAATTCCTATGGAATGGTATCCTCCATAGGAATTTTGGAGGAAAATAAACATGAGGTCTAACCTCATTTTTCTTTCCTTTGTGTCTTGCAATCATGTGTGCATGATCCAAACATATGTTTTGTGACTTTCCTGTGGTATAAATTCCTATAGGATTTCAATTGTGTGGGCATTCTAATCCTTATGTTTTTTTTTTTTCTATTCCTACGTTTTGAGAATCCTGCGTTGCAATGGAGCCCTTAATGGTATTTTGTAAATGAGAAATCTCTCGCTCTGCGCCGTGATTCGAGCAGAGCTTGCATTGCCTTGTTTTTGCTCAACTTTTCTTTACTTGTGCGCTCTTTAGAAACCCAAGACGTGGAGATTGGCGTGCCAGGCTACCGTGGGCAATGAAGATTCAACTGGACAGGTATGTATGAATACAGGCTTTTCACAACAGATTTTAGGCACGTAATCTCAAATGCAAAAGAAAACCAAACTGTTCATTTTTTAAATTCCTGACAAAAGTCTTGAGGAAATGTTTGGCTGTGTTCCACAAGCTCCGCTGCACAGTGCCTCACGCTGGCCTCCTGCGGCGCGGAATAGCTCCTCCGAAGAGAACAGAGCCTTTGTGCTTATTTCTGAATATCTATCTATATGCTAGCAGTAGATATAGTGCTGCATGCTTCATGTTTTCCATAATGCAATAACATTGACAACATGCTACTGACTAATTTATTATTTGGGCAGATGGTCATTCAGCAATTGCCAGAGTGGAAGATACATAAGTGGGACAAGTAGGAGTTCCCTGGACTTAAAACACACTCTTATGGCCGTATACATAGAGAGTAGACTAGTATCTAGCGCGCATAGTGCCGCGCCGTGCTAGATGCTATTGTTTCGTTAACAGGAAGAAAGTGTTTGTGGCAAGGATTGTGATTATTCCTGTTAATTGAAAATAAAAGTACGAATGTGCTCCCACCACAGGGCATGATTAATGGATGAAGATTCATACTATAATGCGCTATACAAAAAATATAGAAATATAAAAAATTCCTTTATTCTAAACACACCTAGCCCTAACGATTTTCCTTTTTCAGAAGATTGATTTTTCTTTTCAAACGATTTGGTGTATGATCATTCCGTCTGAACTAATGTTAGCCCGAGGCGGGCGCATCATCAATGCAACCAGTTCCAGCGCACCATGTGAATTGCAAACTTCTCTGTTATCTTAGGACCAATATTTAATTTCTGTTACTGCAGTTAGGAAGCATTTAGCGTGATGGCATTGTGTGCACATAGTCATCAACGCTCCCAAATTTCTCCTAACAGTTTACTCCATCTTTATATATTCCTGCAATTTAGAATGGAATGTGCCATGCAAACCGTCACTCCGTAGGATAGCCTGGCCGCTACTACTCTCTTTCAATTACGAATCCAGTCGTATACTGCACCGTTTGAAACTTTTTTTTTTTTACCTTTTCTTTTGATATGTTTTCAAAGTAACAGTCCTACTAATTTCAATTATGAGGTGCACTAGCAGTCCTACTATAGAAGGGGCAGGTAAATGAATGGCAACGCCTTCAGTGAATCTAACATCACTAGCCCATGTTGTATATATACAGAGTGAAGTTTAAAATAGAAATAAGGATAGAAGGACCGGTGAGGATAGCTTCAGGCGAAAGTTGAAGCATCGGAAGGTAAGCAAGTGTATCATGTTGAATACGAGCATAGTAGAGAGTTTTTTTTTTTATTACCATGCATAGTAGAGAGTAGTAGGCCGCATAGCATACAAGGAAAAAGAATTTATGTATAGAGCAGTGTGGATGCTATGCAAACCAAGGTGGAATGTTCACACCATACGGGCAGCCACCATGTTGTGCTGGCCCACGGGCCACGACTATTGGCCCATAATTATGCCGGTGCAGCCCGCTAGCACTCTTGGCCCGCTATGCCACTTGAAGCCCAATCCGTTAATGTCGAAAAAAATGGCAGGATTTAAACTCTGGCCGCTTAGACTATCTCCAACTATTGTCTAAAAATCTTTTCTATCCACTGTTCCTTTACTATTTCAACTACTCTTCTCTCTATCTACAATAGCGCTACAGTGTCAAACAGTGTATATGCAGTACTTTTGTCAATCCCCATTTGGGATAGTCTTACCCGGCACTCCTCCCCTCCCGCCTCAAACCAGTACGCCAAATTCTCATTTGTGGCCCTTCGATAGTTGAGACCATCTCCAACCATTGCCCATATCTATTGCTCCGTTGCCTGTAACACTGTTTGACATCGTAGCACTACTGTACACAGAAAAAAGAATAGTTAGAATAGTGGATGAATAGAGATGGACAATGCATATAGGCATTATGGTTGGAGATGGCCTAATATTAATGCACCAATAAATCAATTTTTTTAAATAAATGTGCCTTGTTAGGGCGGCCCAACCATAGCTCGCCTGTTGTGCTGAGCCAGTATGGCACTATTGCTTAGCAGGCCGTGTCGTGCCTACCTCTAAAGACCATCTCCAATAGGATGGATATAACACTGTTTGATACTGTTTCGCTACTGTAGATAAAAAGAAGAAGAACAGTTGAAATATCGATAGAAATGATGGACGCGGGCTGTATACTTGTTCACGTCACGGGAATCCTAGCTGGCAGAGAGAGAAAAGAAGAGAGAGACAGGAGTTGGCGCCCCGTCCATCGCCGGCTGAATCACAGGTCCCGAGGAAAGAAATGACTCCCAGCCTGTAGCGTGAGCAGTTGCTTCTTTCTTTGTTCAGAAATTAAATGCTTTAGGCTTGGTTACAGTCAAGTTAAAAGCCAGCTCCCTATATGTATCGGCTGTATGTATGACTTGGCAGGGGCAAATAGCCGGCAGTCGGCTATATTACTGTCTTGCTCTAATAATCGTGTCGTGTTTCAAGCCGGCCCATCTATAAGACCAAGGGCAATTGAGCACATATATGGATTAGTACGGAATCTGTAGTGTGAAGTATGCGGTGGGATACGTAGGGGCTGTTTGGCAACTACGCCCCCGGCTACGCTAGGCCTTGAGCCCATGTTTGGTCGTCTCGGACTGCCACATAGCCCGTTCCCGCGGAGCCTTCCCGAGCGCTGGAGGGTGGCTACCGGGAGATCACCAAATCGGTGATTCTCCCGTGGCCCGGCCTCCCCCGACCCTTGTGCGCTTCGGTTGGCCTCTTGCCCACCGCAGCTCCTCGGCCGAGGCATGGCGTCGCCGCGCCTCTCCTTCCCCTCTCCCGCCGCGGAATCAGCTCCCGCCACCCGTCTCCTTCCCCTTTCCCGCCGCGGAGATCCGTTCCCACCGGCCCGAGCACATTGCTTTTCCATGTCAATATGTAAAAAAAAATAACTAAAGGTTGGCGATTTTTCACATGGAGGTTTGGTGCCATTTAAACTACACCCAACGCTATATTGGCAGTAGCATTCCGTATCTGTCATATTTATTTGTTGGCTTTTCAGCTTAAGTAAGTCTTCGCATATAATCCATGAGACGGGTAAGCAAAGATGTCGAGTTAAATTTGTCGTGAGTGGCCAGGTATTGTCCTTGCTTCAGTGCTATATTGCTCTGAGATTTTGAGATGGCAGCAGGAATCTGTGCAGCAGTAGTTGGTCTGCACGAGCTTTGAATTATCTATATATAATAGTCTGTTTGTTGGTGTTGGTATAGAGTGGGAGATATAGAGTTGTATGATTGTAGAAGATTGTTGACTGTATTTCAAAATTGTGATGACTGGACGGAATATTCTCTCTTAGAGTGGGGATACAGAGTTACGTGAGTGTGGACGGCTGTCCCCAATGGGACGCCTCAAAACACTGTTTGACACTGTTTTGACATAAATGCTGTACTGTAGACAGAGAGAGGGGTAGTTAGAATAGGGATAAGAAATAAGATTTGAGGAGTGTTGTTGGACACAGCCTAACACAAAGTGAGACCGAGGTTGTTTAATTTATCAGAAATGATAGGAAGCGTCGCGTCGTAGATCATAATGGTGGAGCTTTTCATCTCTATTCGATTTAAAAAAAAACAAGATTAAGAATTTGGATAACATGATTAAACACATGACTATATGTTTGCTGATAGTATAAAAAATGATCAACTTTAGCCAGTGTAGTACAAAATGAACTATTTTAGCTATGGCCAAAATTTAGCTACGACTTTAACCACCAACTAAACGTGACTCAGAAGGACTGGGAGGACAGAACGCAAAACTAATTTTATTAGGGTACACAAAATGTTAGGTTGTCGCATTTTATCTACTGTATTTGGTGTTTTTACTGAGGTTAGGTATAATATACAGTGATGCATGTGGTGTCCTAGCACACCTCCCGTACTTGCTGTTGATGCTGCAGAGGCAGTCAGCCAGAGCGGGGAGGACGGACACGGGTACGTACGGTTGCGAGGGAATCATGTCATATATACACATGTATTTACCTGATTCAGTGACTTGAGGCCAAGTCGTTGCTCGTTTTTACCGGCCTTCATCGGTGTCCTGTTGCACACGTGTACGTGGCGGAGGTTTACGGTAGAGCTCCGCTCATTTGACCAGGCCATGTTGGCACGGTCATCACGGTTTAGTGAGCATGGTCATTGGAATCTCTAGCCTGTCCTGTCGTATGCCGCATGCTTCTACTCCAACCGTGCCAGCCTGCAGCCAGAGAGGGAGCAACTAGCAGGCAGAGCCGGGCCCAACGTTACAGGAGGGATTCCTTCCATGTAGTCCTCTACACTTGGCCTGTCCGCAGCGGTCTGCCAAGGACCCTCTACCCCGTTAGGCATCTCCTCCATCGCATTCTCTATTTTAAATAGAGAAAAGCCTTGCCAAACCCTCCATTGGGTTCAGCCACCCCTAGCAGAGGAGGGAGGTCGGTGGAGAGCACCGGTGCACGGGAAAGGGAGTCTTGGTCGGGGGCGGTGGCATGGCAAGGGCTGCCCACTGAAGAGGAGGCAGCGTATTGGATTTCCGCCGTGTAGACGGTGGCATAGATGCAGAGGAGGAAAGGGAGCACTGTGGTGGTGGCAATATGTGGCGGTGGCAATATGTGCAGGAAGGAGCAGCAGTGTTGAAGGAATGAAGATGGAGGCTTTGTTAGGTTGCAGTATCAGATATGTTTTTTTATGCGGAGTAAATTGAAAAGGCGTTAAAATAAAAAAAGTGACTTTTTTCAGTGGTGAAAGTAATAAAATGGATAAATTGAATTTTGCTCCACGTAACACATGGTACACACGATTTGTTATGATGGGGACCGAGGTTGGCTGGAGTGCTTGAATGAATTATAGGATTATAGGCGGTACGGAAGGATGCGGTGCGGACGATGTTATTGGAGATAACTTTTGGTCCTCATGATGAAACAAACACTTTTAATCGATTGAATTTAGATGGCATTGTTGCATTCCATCCAACGCTCCGTTCCCATCTCTCCGTCCTCGTTGCGGGCAGCATCGAGTCGAGACTCCCAAAAGCACTCCTTCCCTCATACCCGGTGAGCAGATGGTACGGCGTAGCGGGGCACCGTGTGACCGAGGATGCATTACTTGTTTGTTTCTCTTCTTCTTCCATTTGTGCAAGTCCTTCTATGTGGCCTTACCATTCTTTTCCTATTTGTTACCTTTTCTTCTTTTCATTAATGAAAATTTTGCTCCGCACTTTTGATAAAAAGGGGGCACACCAGGTCCTGTTTGTTTCTGCTTATAGTCGTCTTATCGGTGAAAAATAAGTGAGAATTCCACTAATCATGTTTATTTCTGAAAGCGATGTGCTATAGGTTGAACTAAATAAGAAAAAATGATAATCCAAAAAATTCTCCACGATACCGAAAATCTACGCGACTCTGGGAAACGAGCGGGCCGGTCCAGCGATGGACGGCCACAAACGGACACGGTGGTGTTTCAGAGTTGAGCAGCGGTTTGAGGCTTTGCCCTTTGGGCTCTCGTCCGTCCGCGATACAAGACACTGCCCCCTGCCCTCCGTTTTGGCGGGTAGACCGAACGGACGGAAAAAAAAAAAAAAGAACTCGCGGGAAACACCGGTAGCAGAGCAGAGCGCTAGGGTAGGGGGGCCCACTTCCTCTACGTAGTACTCCTATTTTCTCTTTTCACTCCCTCGTCCTCGTGACTCCCCGTCTGGCTTCCACGGCTGCTGCTGCAGCATTCAAAGCGGGAGTTACTGTACAATACATAGGTGGAGATTGCAGCTGCAGGTTTGCTGATTCTGGCGACTACAGCAGCTATTTTGTTCAAAACTATCTGCATCCCATTGCTTTATTTTAGCATTTAGACAAGTAGTATTATTATAACCCATCTATTGTTTGCAATGAAGCTAACTAATGCCTTATGTCCAATCAACAAGTAGATTATTACAATCTGCAGTACTACAAATTAAGCAAACAGATTGTCTTTTGTTGTGACAATGCGCAAATTTCAACAACATAGATAGATGTAATCTTCAACGGACCATTACATCCGGTATTCACTTGAGATGAATATATATCCCAAACGTGGGTAATGCATGCTTGTAAAACTCCCTCTACCACTAGCTAGTCCAAATTTCGTTTTGTACATGCATAAAAGGTTTGACCATTAATTAGTTTTTTTTCCAGTAGTGGAATAGTAGTACACGTGCATGTTGCCGGGCAGCCGGCCACCAGTGCTCCACCATTTCAAACCGTTTTCAAATAAAAAAAAAAACATTATACTTAGGTATTGAGTTCAGCGTGGCCGGCTGTGCAGAATGATTTGGACACGGCCACCACGTGTCTCTCTGTTGTCCATTAACTGATCCTCTCCCAAATCCCCCGCACTTTCACAGTCACACGAGAGCATATTTATCCTCTCGCATCACGCAGCATCGGCTACCTCTTCCCACATTTTCTCTCTCATAGACTCTCTCCTAGATCCAGCCGCCATGGGGATGAGCAGCTCCGGCCGTCTTCCTCCTGCCGGCTGCTGCCCCCGCCTCCCTCGCACGCGGCCGCCAGCCCCTGCGCCTTTCTCGCGACGGTCGCCGGCCCCCGCAGCGGCCACCTCCCTCGCGCGCGGCCACCGGCCCCGCCGTCCGCCGGACCACGGCAACCGCTTTCTTCGCGCGCCGGTCGCCGGTCCCCGCGTCCGCCGTCTGCCGCGCGTCCCCACCTCTCTATCAAGGCTGTGCCTCCAACCCGTCGCCCCCACGGCAGTCCTCTCTGCCTGACGTCGCGCCTCCACCGGACTCCGCGGCGGCCGCCTCGTCCTCGCAGCCCGGCACCGCACCTCCGTCGGGCCTCGCGGCGGTCCTCTCCTCCCGGCGCCGCACCTCCGCCAGCCATGGAGGTTCTCCTCCTCGGGCCGCCCATCTTCTCCCCGAGCCTCCTCTCTCCCCGCTCCCTGCCACGCCATTAAGCAATTTTGTAGATTTCGTTAGGCAAAATAATGATTTTCATTAGACAAAAATGTTTTTCATTAGGCAAAAACGTTAGCTAAAATATCATTTGATTCTTGCCTAATGGTACTATTGTTCTTGCCCAGTGACATTAGTATTTTTGCCTATCGAGAACAGTATAATTGTTTATTGATGTTTTTGTGTCGTGTATTTTTTTCTAATTGCTATGTATTTATACCTTCTATGTGTGAATGAAACTATGAATTTTTTTTTTCAAAAACAGAAACATCTTTCAAAAATGGATTGGCCGTGCCGTTGGCCTAACGCACGGCTGGCCACGTCCTATATTTTTACACATTTTTAATGAGACAAGCAGATCAAAACAGGCGTTGAAAAAGTCGAACAACAGCCACGATTTCAAATGCGAGGAGTGGCTGGGCCAGGAACTCCCTCCGTGGACTCGTACGTAGCCAGCGGGATGCGTCCGTGACCGTTGCGGCGCGCGTGAGGTGACCCGGATGGAGTGCTGCGCTACAGCCTTTCAAAAACAAAATGAAAAACCTACGGCAGTAGAGTATGCGATGCGCGTGCAATGGACCGTTCGTGGGAGGCCCCCAGCACACTGTATCAACAGGCGGAGTATCCGCAAGCAAGCAAATCCTTTGGTCCCGCTGCCGTTGGCTCACTGCAAGGTGGGTCCGGGCCCATGTGGCAGTGTCCGGAGTATCCGTGGATGGATGGCAGCAGCATTGATGACCAGTTACGCACGCAAAGTCCAGGTAGGTCCCCCTTGGCCCATTATTTTTTTTCTAGCCTCTTTACTTATATATATGATTATTAATTAGTTTATAAATATATAAACGATAAACGTGTACCACTTCTTAAATCTAAAATAATTTGTGTCAACAAACCTAATGCATTGTGTGTGAAAAAATCTACTACTAGTATAAGGTTGAAACCAGCCGTTCCCTTATTCTCCATCCCCTATCACTATTTCAACTACCATTTTCTCTGTCTACAATGCACGAATTTATATGTACAGTGTATATGGATGAGTTTTGAGAGAACCGTTGGCTATAGCCTAAGGCTGAAGCTAGAGAATCCCTCAAAATCCATTTCTCATCACTGTTACGGTAGTGTTCTGCACTGTAGACAGAGAGATGGATACTTAGAACAGTGATAGGAGATGGGTTTTGAGGGAACGACTGGATTCAGCCTAAGGGGGTGTTTGGTTCCTCCGGGCTGAATTTTAGCCCCATCACATCGGATGTTTAGATGCTAGTTAGAAATATAGTTTAATTATAAAACTAATTACACAGATGAGGACTAATCGGATTAATTAGGCTTAATAAATTCGTCTCGCCGTTTAGTCTTTGTCTACATAATTAGTTTTTTAATTAAATTATATTTAATACTTCTAATCAGTGTCCGGATATCCGATGTGACACGAACTAAAAATTAGTCATTGGCTGTGTTTAGATCAAGAAAGTGGAGGCGAAAACAGGCGAAATCTGTCAAAATTTAGCAAAAAACATCACATCCGATACTGTAGCGCACTGTAGCACTTTTCGTTTGTTTGTGGTAAATATTGTCCTACCATGACCTAACTAGGCTCAAAAGATTCGTCTCGCATAGTACATCTAAACTGTACAATTATTTTTTGATTTCATCTACGTTTAGTACTCCATGCATGTGCCGGCATTTTTGATGTGATGGAAAATCTTTTTTTTCATAGTAAAATTTGGAGGAAAGTTTGGATCTAAACACAGCCTATGATCAAACACACACACCCCCCAATGCATTGTGTGTGTTCAAAACCAAGCGGTATGGCAGGCACCAAAAGTCGAACCCGTACCTGCAGAACGGGGCACAGTACCCACCAAAAGACGAGACGACCCATACCACATGTACCGTTAACGCGACATGACATGACGACGACCACAGTAGCCGAGCCAAGACCAGACCAGACCAGGCGTGCTGGAGCCGAACGGCGCGCGCACAGTTCGGGCTGACCGCCGAAAGCCCATTTCTTTCAGACCTGCTGCGTGAGCACCCAGCATTGCGCCACCTTTTTTATCGTGCTATTTTTTGGCTGTTCAGATTTCTTTAGAACATTCTTGTGATTTTTTAATGTTTCGATATCGGGGAGATTATTTTACACCAATAACTTTTATTTTATATATCAGTGCAAAAAAAAACATTCATTTAAGTGTACTCCCTCCTCTCGTTCTTTTTTAATTTACGCGGTTGATTTTCTTTTCAAAAATTCAATCCTTCTCCCGCATGTGAAAAATACCACTCCACTCCTTCCAAACTAATCATGGTTAAGCAAAGGCTTTGCATTCCCAAACATGCTAGTAAGAGTATATAAAGACATGCAGCTAAGACTGTCTGCCTCCAACGAGTTGCCTATCCCTTTTGCCCGTCACTACTTCAACTATCTCCTACTCTATCTACGTTAGTACTACAATACAATGTCGTTTTGTAATATAGGCAGCCCAAATGAGCAAGCCATTGAAGACAGCCTAAAGATATATTTATGCATCTCGGGTTGCAAAGCAACTCCTAACCTAAATGCAACAAAGTCCTAAGCATACAAGTGAATTAGACGCGGTTTGCTAGGATTTATACACCGGGGCGTACCTTATTAGATCATTTAACTGACAATTTTAGTTAGCTAGGTTGTGGGGTTCAGCCCCAGATAACACCTTGATCATTTGGACAATCATTCATCCAAACATGATACATGGACCTTTTAAATCATGCTTCGGACATAGTTAGTCTTCTAGTCACCCATCTTGAATCCTTAGCACCTACAATACACAGAACTACATGAATGGCATCCATGATTAAATGCACCGCACATAAGCATAACATAATGAATGACTTAATGCATGGTCTAAATGATGCATTGTGAATGAGGTAATCAACTTGTTAAATTAAAGATAACAGACGAAAAAGGAACAACTTGATTTAACATCAAATTGATTTAAGCTTCAACACATCGAACAAGCATATATTTGACAAGTCATGTAGTGCCGTATTTGAATGATTGTCTAATAACACCAAAACAATAACATATTTTCCATTTCCATTTTTTCTAAGTTTAGATATTTAACCACTCAAACAACCCAAGTACAATAGGACCAAAACACTTAAAAATTCACATTATCTCATTGACTCGTTTCCACAATGGTAAGGTCACCTAGTTTTTTTTAGAATTTTTAAAGTACATTTAGTGGCATTTTCACAATTATTTATTTTAACATGGATGCATTTAATCTTTCTGAAATCACCATCAAAATAGAGAAAAATGTATGAAAAATTTACATGGTTCTTCTATGGACTAATGGATGATAAATCCATTTTTAGTGGATTTTTATGACCAACCTTTATGGGGCCAGGTATGGAACAAGAAAATAGGTAGATCTGTCCTTTTTATAATGCAATATGGTGGCAAGAAATTGGTATATCAACATGCATTACAAAATAAGCTTACAGATTAAATATCACAGATTCTGGAAATTAGTAAGCATACATTTTCCATTAACAAGTTTTAACATGCACGCAACAAATCATGAGTAAAACGAACATTTTAGACATTAAGAACTAGTCCACTGTAGAGATCCAGCCAAGCCCATCTCAACAAAATTTGTTTCATGTTTAGAGTATTTTAAAATTCAGTATGTTTTAAAATACAATAAACCTACAAATCCACATGGCTAGGGAGCTTTTCATAAGGAACAAGTCCATATTACCCCCCTCAACTCTTTCAGTAGTCTAAGTTTTAACCCCAACTATGAAACCGTTGAGACAATGCCCCCAAACTCCTAAAACCGTGCAGAGCACCCCGTGCACGCCCTTCCGCCCGGTTTTGCAGCCCACATGGTGTCCACGTCGGCCTCCGTCTCTATAGCCGCGGCACCTGCCTCATCACCTCCACTGGTGCCTTCGGGGACCGGGGACATGGTTTTGTCCGGGGAGGAGCACATGCCCAAGGTACTGCGGCGACCATCTCCCTCTTCTCGTCGTCTCCGCACCTCGAATCGCGACCTGCCGCCGCTAAGGTATGCCCCTCCCTGGCGGCGTGTTCGTGCGCTTCTTGAATGGTCACCCGGTGACGATGAGCAGACGCGCGCTCTCTTCTTCTCCTCTCTGTTCGTGCGTGCATGCAGAGCACATCGGCGCCAAGACCGGTGTGCAAATCTGGAGCCACGCGCAGAATGCCTAAGTAAGCGATTGGTTGTGTGTCACTTGACTGAATGCCCAAGTAAGCCACCCCAACGGTTCGTCCATGCTGGTGGTGGAGTAGGCAGCGACGTCTCGCTTCTTCAACGGGCACGGTGCTCGGGCTCACACCTTTCTGACGCTGGGATTCTGTCATGCTTCAGGTGGCCAGAGACTTGTCATCGGGATGCAACGCCTTCGCGGGAGCCACGCCGGCGATCCAAATTCCCCCGCCCTGGCCCAAGCGGAAGAGGGTGCACACTTACCCGTTCAAAGTGGATCTGGTCCCCGCCGACATCGGTGATCGCGAGTTGGCAGAGGAGCGCGTCGCCGGCAAGTGGCGGCGGCCGCAGGGCAGCAGAGGAGCGCAACGCCGGTGCACGAAAGGAGAGGGAGGGCAGCACGCGAGATCGCCATCGACGCGGAGCCACCGCGCGGGCGTCAACCGCGTCGAGTGGCGTGTACGTGCGGCCCAGCGCCGGCATGCTCTGCCGCGGGCAGGGACATCATGGGCGACTGGCCCCGGCCGCTAACCGACTTGACCTCGTGGACCAAGCGCCGTGGAGGGGACGACGACGACGTGGTGAGGCCGGTGGTGCCCCCTGCGCCCTTCCTCCGGCGGACACGTGGCCCGATCCCCGCGAGCCAGGAGGCCCCGCGCCTCCTCCGCTCCTTGCCCGCTGCCGAAGAGCGCGACCGGATGTGACAGGATGAGACAAAGGAAGAAATAGGTGAGAGGTGCGAGGAGGCTGACGTGGACGCCAGCGAGGCTTCAAAACCGGGTTGAGAAGGGGTTGCGGGGTGGTCTGCACTATTGGGAAGTTTAGGGGCGTAGAATGAACGGTTTTAGAGTTTGGGGTTAAAACTTGGACTTCAAAAAGAGTTAAGGGGGGTAATGTGGACTTGTTCCTTTTCATAACTATGCATAGATTCTAGTTTCACATGTTTCAAAAGGTTTTATATATAACAAAAGTGCATTAAAGGGACACACGAGGGGCTTTTTGCAAGACATATAGTCTTTAAACTCCAATGGTCCTATTTGGTACCAAAGTTCTCCAACATAGTGGTTTTATAATACTATGACTTATAGTTGTTAATGACAAAAATGCTCTGGTTTTTCAATACCACAGTAAAATCATAGTATTTCTCAAAACTGTACTTCCTATGTCGTTTGGTTGCACAACAGTCCTCCCCCTCTCCGCCTCCACTTCCCTCTCCGATTCCTCGCCACGACCCTCTCCCTCGCCGCAGTCCTCTCCCGGTCTCCATGGAAAAGGAGGTGCGGGCATGCGGTTGAGGTAGTAGGCGGAGGCGCAGCGGGCGCAAAGGTGAGGGAGAGGGGCGGTGAGGTTGGCGGAGCGTGGCGCCATGCCGGGCGGGTAGATGAGGTGGTTGCTGCATGGGGTCCTCGCAAGGGTTGAAGCGCAGCAGTTGCTTCCGCTTCTTCTTGGCCAGCCGCGTCGGATTAGGAGTAGGGTAGGGCGTGGGGCCAGCGGCAGGAGAAGGGGTGGCGGGTGCCATGGCCGCGGGAGGAGGAGCAGGCGGCGGGTGCGAAAGTGACGCGTGCGGGCGGGGAAAGGAATGCGGGAGCGTGGGGACGCATGCTCACGGATGAAAACTGAGGTACGCACTGCACTTTCCGAAACCCAAAAATAGTATGGTTTTGTATAAACCATGGTATTTGAAACTCTGTTTTACTAGTTTCAACCAAAGCTTTTGGCTTTTAAAACCACACCATCATCTAATAACATGATATTCCTTAATAAAAAATACAAAAGTATTGATCTTCCAAGCATGCCCTTAAACTATGGTATTTGAAACTCTATTTTAATAGTACCATCCAAACAGCTTTTGACTCCTAAAACCATACTATACTCAAATACTACATGATATTCATTCAAAAAATGCAAAAATATACCCGAGCGAGCGAGAGGCCGGCGGCAGGAAAAAAGGCAGCGGGGGCCATGTCCACAGGAGGAGAGGCAGGCGGAGGGTGCGAAAAGTGACTCGCATGGATGGGAAAAGGGACGCGGGAGCGTGGGACGCATGGACGAAAGTAGAGGTCTGCACTACAGTTTCAAAACCCAAAAATAGTTTGGTTTTGACTAAACCAAGGTATTTGAAACTCTATTTATCTTCCAAACATGTGCTTAGGCCCTGTTTGGATCCAAGGGCAAAAAGGCAAAAGAGCAAAAATTTTGCTCTCAACAAAATATGGCAAAACTTTTGCCATTAGGGATGTTTGTATCCAATGGCAAAAGTTTTGGCAAAAGCCCATTTAAACCCTATTTCTCCATCTTCTTTCCTCTTTCCCGCCACCTCTTTCCCGCCATTGCTTTCGCTCCCGCCGTCAGACTGCAGTAGGCTTCCGTAGCTCCCCAGGTTGGGCCACCCTTCCGGCTGCGAGTTGAGGGCGAGCCCTTCCATGGCTAGATGAGAAACGGAGGTGGACAGCGGCGTTCGGGCCGCGTTGTAGGAGTACAAGTCAAATCCCTCGTCGTGGGAGTACGGATCGGGCTGGGAGAAGTAATCCCCGGTCCCGTCAGCCCCAAATCCGGCCATCTCCGGTGTGGTGGAGGGTGGGTCGGCGGAGGCGCTGGAGGCTGGGTCGGCGGAGGCGGAGGAGGGTCGCGGTCGCGGCGGCGGCGGAGCTGCGGCGCTGGCTGGGGAGGAGGCGGTGGAGCTTCGTTGGTGGCGGCTGGGACGGCGGAGGCGGAGGACGGTCGCGGTGGCGGAGGAGGGTCGCGGCGCTGGCGGCTGGGTCGGCGGAGGGCGGAGGACCTGCGGAGGAGGCTCGCGGTGGCGGCGGCGGAGGACCTGCGGCGGGACGGTCGCGGTCGGCAGTGGCGGTCGGCGGATGGCGGCGCTAGGTCTGGAGGAGCGGGGGAGAGACGCGAGGGGAGGGAGGAGCGTGGAGCCGAGCGGATAGGGTTGGAGGTGTTTTTGCCTTTTGCCCTCCTATTGTGCATTTGCCATTTCGCAATAGGGTGTTTGGATCCACAGGGCCTTAGACAGTGTTTGGATCCCCTTCAAAAATTTTAGCTTCCGTCACATCGGATGTTTGGATGCTAATTAGAAATATTAAATATAGTCTAATTATAAAACTAATTACACAGATGAGTACTAAATGGCGAGATGAATTTATTAAGCCTAATTAATCTGTGATTAGCAAATATGATGCTACAGTAACCATCCATTAATCAAGGATTAATTAGGCTTAATAAATTCGTCTTGTCGTTTACTCCTCGACCGTGTAATTAGTTTTTTAATTAAACCATATTTAATACTTCTAACTAGCGTCCGAACATTCGATGTGACTGGCTAAAAATTTTAGCTCTGGTATCCAAACACAGCCTTAGCCCTAGCAACTGGACCTGCAGGGCAAAGATCTTAAAAGCGATAAAGCCAAAAAAAAACGCCTCCCATAAGGTAGCGTTTGGTTAGTGGGATAGGATGGGATGGAATGGGACGGCTCCATTTTCTGGGATGTTTGGTTTGGGGACAGGAGGATAGGAACGTCCCTCCGGAAGGAATATTCCTTCGATATGCGGGGCGACGCCATCCCAGTTTTTTTTCGAGGATGAGGTGGGATGAAGGAACTGCGTTCTCTCTCCGTGGCCTTTCGTCTGCTCGTGACCGTCGTCGTCGCTACCGAGCGGGTCTCCGCGACTGCCGTAGCCGCCGCGAGGATCGGCACCGCCGGCCACCATAGCCGCCGTGGGGCTCGATACCCCCGGCCGCCATAGCCGCCGCGGGGCTCGGCATCCCCGGCCACCGCGGGGTTCGGCACCGCCGGCCGCCATAGCCGCCGCGGGGCTCGGCACCCCTAGGCCGAGGCTGCGCGGAGAGGAGGAGGAGCGGAGCCCCACGGGCGCCGACGGGAAGCCGGAGAGGGGTGGCGCTGGCGGGAAGAAGCTGCTGCTGGAGCTCGGTGGAGGGCCATAGATGGCGTGCGGCGGGGGATGAAGAAGGTACCCATCTGTCGGTGACAGATAGGGTCCACTAACATGATGCTAACGGTGTTAACTTGGCCTCCATCCCCTCCTCCATGATCTTTCAAACCAAACAAAAAACGGGGATGACTCTACCCCTCTAACCAAACACACAGATAGAACGGTCCCATAAAAAAACTGAGGGCGGTCACATCCCATCCTATTTTGCCCCCAAACCAAACCCTGCCTAATATTCAAACCTGGACCGGAGAGGAACCAAGCGACAAGTTTACCGCTGGAACAAAGAACTGAGTAGCATTTCCAGGGCCACCAGCTGGGCCCGCCACGCATCAGCGAGCGGTTGGGGTGGCCGACTTTGAGTCACTGCACGTGGGGTCCACTTCAGAGCGAGCGAGAGGCCGGCGATATAAACACACGCGCTCCCCTCATCCCCTTCCTCAGTTCCTCTCCCTCCCCACCTTCCCCCCTTTCTCCCCCGCTACCTACGCCACACCAGCGCACCTAGAAGAGAATCCCCAGCACCCCCGTGCCGCATAAATCTCGCGCCTTGCCGAGCTTCGTCCGGCGTCGTCGACTCGTACGACGCCGGCGCGGGCTACTTCCGCGTGCTCTACGAGGACGGCGACTCCGAGGAGGTCGACGCCGACGAGATGGGCCGGATGCCCGTCGGCCCCGCCATGCCGCCCGCGCCGCAGCAGACGCCGCGGCGGGGAGGCGCCCGAAGAAGCGCCGCCGCGGGGACGAGGAGTCATCGCCGCCGTCCTGGCTGCCGGACCCGGACGCCGAGGTGCCGGCGGTCCCCGCGCAAGTGTTCCGGCGCGTCGGTGGCGTTCCGGCAGGTCGTCGCCGGGCCCCTTTGCCAGGTAGGTGCCAAAGATTCTGCCTTTTCCCTCCTCTCCGACGCCGCCGCAAAAGCCACAGCCGCAATCCCCTCCTCTCCGCCGCCGCCCTCCCTCTCCCCAACCCAAGCCGACCTCCTTCACCTCCTCCGTCGATGCCAGATCCAGATCCAGATCCAGAGCCCAAAGCCCAAAGCCCACCGATTTCTATCTCTTCCTGCCCGCCCGCCCGCCCGACGGCTCCGAGGGTCGATCCGTGGGATCGATGCCTCGGATCGCTGACCTGGCGACAGCAGAGACGCCCGATCTCGCCGCTCCCGAAGCCTCCCGATCCGACGGCTCCGAGGGTCGATCCGTGGGATCGATCCCTCGGATCGCTGACCTGGCAGACAGATCTCGCCTTCCCGCCGGCAATGTTTTGAAAAGTTCCCCTCTCGCCTTCCCGCCCGAGCGGCAACTCGCCGGACGACGCCGCCGCCTATAAATGGGCCTTCCCACCACGCCGATCTCCACCACCCATCATCCTCAGAAGGCCTACCCACCACACCCATCTCAGAATTCAGAAACCCGTCGTCCCCACCCAACCCCGCTCTCCGCTCTCCGCCATGGCTGCCCCAGCCCTCGTCGCTTCCCGCGCCGATCTCTCCGCCCTCATCCAAGCTCGAGGAGCGGAGGAGGGCGTCCAGGTGCGGGTGGCGGATCCCCTCCTGCGCCTCTCCGATCTCGTCCGCCTGCACAACCGCCTGCAGGCCAAGGTGCAGAGCCACAACTGGCTCGTCGTTGGAGCCGACCTCGGCCCGCTGGTCCCCGTCGCGTCCATCTTCCGCCAAGCCGTCTCCGAGCTCGACAGCCTCATCCGCGCTACGGCTCCCAACCACCTCCGCTTCGAGGTGATCGAGGAGGAGGCGGAGAAGCTGCAGGCCACCGCCAACCGCCTCATTCTGGAGCTGCCCACCCTCGAAGAGGACGGCTTCAACTTCGTCGTCCAGCACCCTGAACGCCTCTACGAGATCGGCCACGGCCTCCTTCACCTGGCTCACAGCGTCCTCAACCTCTCCAAGCCTTGGAGCGCCCTCCGCCTCGATCTCTGCGCCGCCAAGTCGGAGGTGGACGCCATCTGGATCTGGACCCCAGTGCACTTGGGAGTCGCTGAGGAGTAGAGGGGGCGGTGGAAGGAAGTCTGCCGAGGGATCTGAATCTGATGAGAGTGGTGTTCCTAGTTAAGAGCTCTGATGAATAGCAGCCGTAGTAGTAGTAGTGTTTCCAGTGAGAATTTTGAATCAGTTGCAATGATGATGTAATAATCCTGGTGTACCGACCAATGAGATAATTATAAATTAATCAATGTTTCCCCACTAACTCCTTCTGGTGAATGCCATGTTTTGCATCTTGCTGGCTACACAGCCAATCTGGCTTTGCAGTGATGTTTACTGCCAGTCTGTATTCGGCCCTTCTCATACATGCTCTGTCTCTATTGATTTTCCTCGGTCTTCAACGCTTCTAGTGATGGCACCCATTGACGCATTCGATTTCCAGCAATTTCTCGAGTGGAACTGCAGAGCCATCCTTGGACTACAGAAAGGAGACCTGTGGAAGCCCAGATCTAGAGTTCCTGGGGGAGCTGTAACACATGGGTGAGTTATTTTCCTCAACAATCTAGCATCAATTTTTAGGAACTGATGATGTGATGTGTTCATTTGTTCTAGCAGAATGAAGGCGGGATCTGAAACCTATTCGTTGTCAATCTAGGATTCAATGCAACTGTATGTCTGTACTTCACACCTACAAATTGTTTTTGCATGCCATTAGTATGTTTAGAGGGGTTTTGCTATTAATGGGTCGTGTTTTTAGCACTAACAGATGACAAGATTGGATTCAAGTTCAGAGAACGCTTCATGCATTAGTGAGTTATAAGATTTTAGACCACAGGACTTTTGGGATTTTTCTTCTACTTGTAAGTGTGTCAGTGTGTGTCTACTATTTTCTGGTTGTCGATTTTTCTATAAGAAAATTGTTATGATGCATGTGTCTGAATTCAAAGTAGGTACCGTGAAACCAACTCAGAATTGTGTGATTTGTTGGGTCTGCCTCAAAATTTACAGTATGGTTTTTGGCATGCTACGGAGGTGTCTTGGTCCTGTTAGCTGCTAGTTTTTTCATATTAGTAATGATGCCAACTGATCTTGCCCCTCAAAATTTTGCTGTTGTATTTTAATACCAGCGTATATCCAATTTTTAATGACATCAGTAGTGTGCATTTATTATTATTGCACTGTACTAGGTTTTGTTGGTGAGACAGTACATGCCTTCTTACTGTAGGCACCAGACACTCTCATTGCTGAAAATGTTGTGGAATTGCATTAAGTAGGCGGTTTTTGTGGTGTATTCCCCCATCAACCGTCCACTTCCATATTAGATCATATCATTGACACCAGTGTTTCCGTCCAAGCGTGTCCAGATTGATCCGGTAATTTATTTGATACTCATATGCATGGAAATATTCAGAATCATGTCCACTGCCTCTGCCTCTTCTTTAGCAACCTTTATAAATAGTCCAGTATCACAGCACATAAAGAGCGTCTAATTGTGGCGGCAGCTGGCAAAACAGGTGCATGGATTCCCCTCTCGGCTGCCAGTTCTATAAGTTTTTGAAGTGGATCAATCGCTAAGATAAACAGCTCCCACCTGAACAAGGTTATTTGTCGGTCAGTACTGAAACTCACATCATTATTTTTCAGATTCACATCTTCAGCTTAGGTGCTACATGTGAGTTCTGAGTATTTGGGAATTTTTTGCATCTAGTCCAAGCATTTTTTATGATATTATAATCTTTTTTCTATAGAAATCTGCAAACAAGTTGTGCATGTGATACTGAATGAGGAGTACCGACTGACAATTAAGACTTTTTTGCTTGTCATTAAGACCCTAATCTCTTACGTTTAATATAAGTTATAATGGAATCATGTTTGGTAGTCTCACAAAATTTTAACTAGAACAGTAGGGGGAAAGTAAGATATGCAATCCATTTTGGTTTGTCTCTGATACAAACGATTTTATTATAAGAGTTCACATTTGCATTTTTGTAGGCATTTTAAGTGTATAAACCAAGTTGTTTCTTTAACTGTTAGCATTTTTTATGTTTTGGGTCATGTGCTCCTTGTCACTGAGATGGATTTCTGCCTGAGTGAGATTGACAAGTCTCCACTTGTTGTGTAGTTACTGCTCATGGTTAGTTGTGTGGATCACTATCCTCCTTGTTTTCATTAATACATGAGAAGTATATTTACATTCACTGCCTTGTTTTCATTAATACATGAGATCACTTTTTATTGCATATACCCTGATTCAAGACCACGGGCTATGCAACTAAATTAAATGACTAAGAGTGCATCATATCGCTATTACGAGCATTATGGTGAGACATGAAATTTGCAGCTAATGTTCTCTACATTAGAGGCATTTTTATGCTGTGATTGCTTGAAAAAAAAAAATCTATGTACAGACTATCTATTAAATTACAACAATCAGTATATCACTTGCCTTGATTTTCTGTATCACCCTTCTGCAGGATGCATGCGATTGAGAGAGGAAAAAAAATCAGTATTTAGATGAATTTAGATGCAGGTTTCTTTGCTGATGTTAAGAAACTAAATTTATATAAATCTCTATAATTTTCAGTTCTGACATTGCCATAAAGGTTGCTGTATCATTTCTAAGACTGACAATATATAATAGTATTCTCAGAAATAATTTTCTTCTCGCAGATTCTGGTCCAACATGTTAAGGTATTTGCAATGTCATTGTTGATGAATTGTCACCGTCAACAATTCCACAAGATGCTCCCAGTTAGGTTTCCTGAACTTTTCCTTTTTTTTTTTCTCAAATATACAAGGTCCTGCATATTGTTGCGTTATATGAAATAGAAAGAAATCCAAACCTTCGGTTCAGGCTGCCAAGGAAAATTTCAACAATGTCTTTCCCATGGTTACCTATAGAACAAAAAAAAAACATATGCTTAAATCTAAATTCTAGATTAATGTTTCCCCACTCTCCCACCCTTTCGTCTGTTGCCCGCTCCCCAGCTGTCTGCACAGGTGGCGCTGGCCACTCGCCGGTCCCCTGTCCGCCACCGCCTTTCACATTTTGAATACCCACTCCAGTCTCCACCGCACCCACCGTAAGCAATCCGAGCTCCGCGCCTCGGATGCCCCTGCCCGCCGCCGCTACCGCCCCCAGATCCGGTGCGTGGGCGACGCAAGCGAAGACCGGAGTCACTGCGCCCTCTCTCCCCACCGCCGCTCCTCATGCTCGGCGGCCGCGCCCGTGCCCTCTCTTCCCCACTCTGCCGTCGCCGCGCCCTCACCGGAGGAGAGGCCACCGCGGGCGAGCCGCCCTGCCTGCAGCTGCTACGCCTGCCGCTGCAGCCGCCTCGTGGAGTCCGTCCGCGCCGCGGCCGGCTCCCACGTGGCCGTGTCGGCCTTCTCGCGCAGTTCCAGGAGTTGGGCGCCCTCCTACTCCGCTGCTGGTAGAGCAGCCTGCTGCCGCCGTCCCGCACACCGCCTACCCCCGCCGCCGTGACTACCACGTAGAGGGATCAAGAAAGTCGCCCAGGACCAGGACCACCGGTGGCCAGCTGACCGGACAGCTTCCTGGTAAGCTTCCCTTCTTCCTTTTGCTGCATATAAATCTGCTCATGCTTGTGGGATTCTAGGTTCGTTTTTAAGATGATATTTTTTTCCTAGAATTTGTTTCAGCCACCAACATATATTCTTGTATGATTGAATCAATTGACAAGTCTGACAGCAATATGAAATGGATGCATTTGTGGAATAACAAACATTTTCTTTTCTTGTCAATTAGGGCATTCAGTCAGCAGCCCAAATTGCACTGCTAGCTTCCACAACAATATCCTAGGTTCGTGTTGTCATTTCCTGTCTATTTGAACAGATTATTCATGTTTCAAACAAGTAAATCCTGGAGTAACACTTAAAGAGAAAATAATATAGGCCATATGTATTTCACCATTTATTCAGTTCAGATTATCTAACATATCTGCACGGGTTTGTTTAGGATGGCCTGCGCCTTTCCCACTGAGTTTTAAAAAAGTTAACTAAATCAATTTCAGTTTCTAAAGCTATATATATGCTTTGGATCTGCATGCACAGTGTCAGGCGGTTTTGATTTTTCATAGGATCAATACCATTCATGTACTCGATTCATGTTTCTTATGCACTGTTAGAAGTAAAGCTGCAAGTCAGATTAGTCTTGAATAAGAATGCTCAGCGTTTGCTGTTATCTACTTGGTAGATATACACTTGTGTTGTGACATGATTTAATGAAAACCTATGTTTTTGCTTACATAAGAAAAGCATGTTACTTTCAATTGTTGTGTGCCACAAAGCTAAATTTGCCTGCTAACTGTGAAGCCGTAACACTGATTGGACTCAAAGGAGTTTACTGATCGCTTTCTCAATCATTCTTGTCAAGAGAAGATTTCTCAATCATTTCTGGCACTGTGTGTCAGTTAATTAGTAGTCTGTTTAGGTACCGGTACTTTTGCTTCTGCCCACTGACTCTCAAATCCCAATCTCTGTACTGTTTTAAGATATGAAAATAAGGCGGGGAAAATGATTGAGCACGCAGTGCATGAAACTGTGATGCATACTAATTTGGATGGGTACAAGAAATGCATGTAATAATTAAACATTTGCATTTTCTGTTGCGGTGTTAATGTGGGTGGCCTTGAGAATGTGTTAAAGGCTGCCAAGAGAACACCAACTGTCAAGAAGATAATCTACACATCATCATTCTTTGCGATTGGTCCAACCGATGGTTATGTCTCAGATGAGACAGGTAAAACCATATGCTTGAATTGTGCATTAGATTTTGCTGCCTTCAATGTTGAAAAGGTATGCCATGAAACTAAAATAATGACGTGTCCTCAAGAATTGTTTTGGCTCAAAAACTTGATGCCCTTGTCACATAGCCATGAGTTCAGAAAATAATCGTTGGCTTAAGCACCTGTTCACATTGATTGGGTCATTTATAAACTCTTCTATTTTAAGATGCAACTGAACTTTGCATGGAGTAGCAAAGTGATTTTTACCACACTAGAGTTATGACCTCATCAAAGGCTTTCCGAACTGTATAGTCGGTGCTATTTTAACTGAGTGAATTCGATGTCAGGTTGCCTCTCAATCTAGAGCCAGAATTTATTTTTAAACCTTATTTACTGCTACCGTCCAAGTGCTATATATATCATGAAATTTCAGATGTATGTTTGCTACTTTAGAAATTTCTACAGCAATGCTAAATTGTTGATTGTCTCTTAGGCTCTTAGCGGCATATTTGCGCAATGTGCTGAAAACTGAAATATGATTTGGTTTCTGATGTGTGTGGCTTGGTAACCTGCATAATTGTCTTAGGGTACTTGGATAGGGGCATTGAAAC
Organism: Paspalum notatum; assembly: GCA_022530915.1. Lineage (NCBI taxonomy): Eukaryota > Viridiplantae > Streptophyta > Magnoliopsida > Poales > Poaceae > Paspalum > Paspalum notatum. The sequence continues at coordinate 32,013,099 of CM039685.1, forward strand.
ATCTAGCCATTGTACTCAGTAGTTGCATTTTTTTTCCATGCAGTACCTCTTTAGGTGTGTGCACTTCTATAGAGTGAGGATTGCTTGCGCCCTAGAATTTGTGTGAGAGGGATCCTTGCCATGATTTTATGATATCGGTTTTGCACCAAGCTTTGTTATAGCATTTTGTGCAAGAATTCTTGTCTAATGGGTGTTATGAGTTAAGCTTATCTCTGTCATACTGATTTCTTGTTATCCTACATATATTCAGATTTAGTGTTCAATGGTGGTCTATCCGTAGGGGAGTCCCCTGATGCTCCCACCAGGTTGTCTTGAGAACGCTGTGCGCCTCCTCTCCTTTGATCTCATCCCATTTCCCATTCGGATGAAAAACTCATTCTTATTTGTTCTGTCACTGATATGATCTTTGTTTTTAGAAAGTTGTTGAGGTGATGTTGATGGGCGGTACTATATTTGAGCATTTGGGGGATAGAGCGTGGCAAGCCAGCAGGGTGGCTGAGCTGGAGGCTGAGATCCACATGAGTAATGGTAACGCTGCCGTTGAGCTACTGATATTGGTGTATCTCTGCGAATTATATTAAGTGCATTGGCTAAGCATGGCTTAGCTTTTTTTATTTCATCAGTTCAATGCTTAGTGTTTCTATTGAATTTAATGACTATGAATGCTATGGTGTTTTTTTTTCAATTGTTTTGTCCGTTGCAACACACGGGCAGTTTACTAGTTGTAGAAAATTAGCATGTTCACACAGTTTTGAAGTCTTGACAAGAAGATTTAATCCAGTTAAACATAGCCACAGGAATGTCCAAGAAAATATATTTGGAACGTCTCTCTGTCCTTAAACACTTACTGACTTTAGCGGTTCTGAAAATATTAAGATACAGTTAATTTGTTAGGTCGGTTTCGACCCCATTTAAACTGGTTTTGACAGAATGGTGTTAAAAATGACCAGTAACGTTTCAAAAGTGGACTTTCCCCTTAAACTGCAACAAATCTAGAGGAAATGAGTTCATTCTTATTGTTGATGCAGGCCATGGAGAAAGTTCTACTTGACGCCACCTTGTTTGGTAACCGGCGCCTATGCTGGTTGCGGCTGAGAGAAGGGGAACGAGCTCTGTTGGATGCTCGACAGTGCCGAATCATGTGTCCTCGTTGGCCAAAAGCATGGTACCATTGAGGGTTAGCCTCAGCTTGTTGAAGGTATAGTTGGTAGCTGGAAGTCATTTGCAAATCTGCCTACCTTCCCTCATCAAAATGCCTATTGCAATCGTGTTGTTTTCCTGTTGCGATGACATGATTTCTATAGAATCTAACACGAACTCCTGTGCTTGCTTTTGCAGGATAAAAATGTCGATCTCGCCATTGAAGCACACGGTGGATCTCCCACCGTCATGCTGCAGTACCTGGACTTAACTCATGCGACCGACGGCGGGTGGAGCAGACCCGGCGAGTGCAGTCACCGGCCGCTGACGACGAGTGGGCGACCAAAGTAGAGGACGTTAACAGGCGGGAGAGACAGCCACCAATCCGTCCAGGAGACGACGACACTGAGCTTCAAATACGAAGAAGGACGACGACGAAATCGGCGAGGGGCACGCAAGCGCAACATGCCGAGGAAAGATTAGGGAGAGGTCAAAGACGAAAAACTTAACCCTAATTTTTGGCTCTGTATACCATATTATGAATAGCACTTGTATTCATTATGAGGCTCATAGGCCGATATATATACTGGTACATGAAAGTATATATACACGTAGTCCCCTGCAATCATATGAAATACAATATCTTACACCCAGCGCCTCCTATCTCCGGTCCGTCTCCCCTCCCCCGCATCCCGCAACCGCCTATCTCGCCTCACCTGCTGTCCAATCCCTCGTCCGCCTCTCCTGCCTGCCACCGCTATGCCCCTCTCCTGCTCCCACACTCCCCTTCCCGCCTTCCTCTCTGCGGGGTTCTCCCGGATCCGGCGCGGCACATCGCAAGCGCGGGCGAAATCCACGAGGCCACGCCGCCACCGATAGCGAAGCCTGCCGTCTCTTGTCCCGCGAGGGGATGTCCCCTCCCATCCTCCGTCCTCTGGATCCTCCTCCGGCAGAGGAGATGCCACGGCCGCAGAGCTGTTCAACGGCTTCCCCCTCCGCAGAAACGGTCGCGCCTCACGGAGGCTGGGCTCAAGGAGGACGAGGACGCCACTTCCCCTGCAGCCAGCTTCCATCTGCCGGCGGAGCGCAGCCGGCCAGCACAGCACCGTCGGCGTGCTGTCCTTGTCCTCGACCCACAACAGCTGCCTTCATCACGTTATTGCCGGACCTCACGGTCGGTCCTCTGTCCTCAGCTTCCGCTGCCAGTAAGTAGTAGAGATGCAATCTGTTCGATGGGTGTATTATTTTAATGAATGCAAAGCTGTGGTACTGAAATGAAGTGGCCATCTGAAATATTGATAGAAATTATTGACTACTGTTGGTTAAAGTCGTGTGTATTCTGCTTATTGAGAGCTACGAAAGCAGTTCTGTTGTCTCGTACTGTTGGTTGTGATTTATGAATGCATTGTTGGTGAACTGCTTGTCTTAACTGAAGAAAGGATGGCTACAGCAAAAAAGAAATATGGACATGTTTAAGTTTGTACAGTTAATCAGATTAGAATGCTATTGTTGATGTCTTAGATATAGATGCAAATCTGTTTTTTCAATGTTTCTGAAAATTTAAGTGGATGTTGTTGTAGGCATTGCATAGTCATGCGTGTCCAATTTTCATTTTGACCTGGAAGTTCTAATTTAAGGAAGCCCATAAGGCGATAACTAGAATATTGCCTTGGGAATGCTGATATCCTGATAGTGGAATGGTACTTGAGCTCTTTTTTCCCCTACCTTGAGCATGTATTATGAGGCTATTTAACTGATTCTGTGAATAGGATATTCTGTCATGTCATGTTGTTGTTATGGCCTCTGATATTTGTGGAAGTGCCACAGAAACTCACAATACTCTTGGGATGCTAGGTGCCACTATGGCTAGGTCATTTTAATTTGGCTAAGTTAAATTTGTCGGACTTTGACAAAGCTTAAATAAAGAAAAAATGCTCCAATGTCTAAATTTACATCCGAGCTATGGTATGCCTTCTGTTCAATAGAATTTACTGAGCTTCTATTGCTTCCCCCATGTCCGATTGAGTTTGTTGGTTAGATCTATCTTGCTCATGCATGTGCTCCCGGTCCTATGTTCAGCAAAGTGACAAGTACTCAGAACATCAATTGAGTTCAGATTTGTATTAATCCCCGCAGCACACAATTGCCTCACAAACTCCCAGTCTGCACTGAAACTGAATGCCTGTAGCACAAGTATAGTTAGTTTCTACGTGCTAGGCTGCTAGCTGATGTTGGATATTGGCCGAATAAACACACATGTACAGTATAAGATATGAACTTTTGTTGAAGTACCTGGGGGCTCCGATAAAGATATCAAGTTTTTCGCATGACCCTCTGGACTGATTACCTGCTGCTATAAAATCATCAGATAACCCATTGATCTGAGGCCTTGGTTTAATGGTTTCCTGGGATGTGCGATGGACACGAGTTATAAAGTTAGGCGGTCCATCCTGCGTTTTCATTAATTTGATTGAAATGTGAAATTAGAGCACAGTAATCTTAGATATTTAGCCTTCAATAGCCTATTAACCTGCAAAGAGCCTTCCTTCTACTAACTTGTTACTTGTTGCATTTTAGTTTGAAAGTATTTGAACCCTACTTCTTTTTTCTATTATATGTACTTCGTTATGTAGCATTTTAGTTCACTGGTTATACATAGAATCTGAATCTAATAAAGCCTTGAAAAATGTCAATGCAGGCCACAAAAATAAACCCTGAGAAGGCTATTCCCCACGCAGTACATAGTGGAGCAAGTGGCCTGCCATAGTGACAGTTGCGAAAGCTGGTGCTATCTGATGATCTGATGGATCATGGTATGTACCATCTGCTGTACTCAGATGTTCAGTTTGTTCTAATACTTTTCAGAAATTATCTAGCAGTGAAAGACTTCTAAAGTTTTCCCTAGCAGTCATGAAACATTGCAATCTTTACTGATCTTGGATGGAAGCATCCCCCCTTTGACCCAACGGATGTCGTGATAATTATGTGATTGATTTCTTGTCTATTATGCAGTTTTAGCTTGATGTTTTTCTATCTATTTGGTAATGGTTTTGGTTACTTACATATCTGTACTAGATATTGATGCCAATATCATTATCACATGCAGATGAAGAAGTTAAAGGACGTGATTCCAAAGCATGGACCACATAGGAGTAACCTTGGCCCAACCAGGTTTCTAAAGGAATCGAAGTTAGCTTTGGCAGCAATTAAGGACCTACTGTTCATCTACACCGAGAAGCCTGAATTGAGAATTGATTCCAGCGTAGATGCTGCTGCAGATGTTATTTCTGTGGTACTTGTGGGCTGCTGTGGAGGTCATTGCTCCATATAGCCTGCAAAGCTTCGTGCCACCACAAAGCCGTCCATAGTCTCATTAGGAGATTAGATGCCATGATTATCATTAGGATGATCAGAACCTTCCCATTCTAGGCTGTTCCTGCAGGAAGTTCATTCAAGCAATAGTTTGGCACGGTAATAATGTTGTAAGAGTTGGCATGCAAATATGTTAGATTGTTTTTCACTATAATTAAGATAGGGTATATACATTAAGATTTGCCGGTTAGATTTTTCATGGAGATTTACTTTTAATTTTAGAACATCTCTTCCAACCTATTCAATCTCCTATTTGTTCTTTTATATTGCCCTTTATGATCTGGCAGGAAAGACTTGTGAATGGTTCTTAGTTTCTTACATCTTTGTTGACCAGCTACCTATATTATTTGGTGATTTTTTTTTCCGTTGCAAAGCATGGGCAATTACCTAGTTTCATATAAAATAAGCTGCATACTCAGTTACGACTCAAATTTTTGAGTGATGTATTAGAAATACTCAGTGAGCTCCATTCGTAACCGATTCATATGGGAAATTTCCTAAAACATCATTGGCAAAAAAGAGGAGTTAGCAGCAGGGTACTTCCTGCAACTCTGCTGCTGTCATGAGACTCGGAAGTCTCGCACAGCTTGTTTAAGATTTGCAACTATGCAACCAGCTGTTCACAGCCATACGATTCCGATCTTCTAGTGGTTGCAACGGTCCACTTAAACTTTTTGCAGAAAACCATGGTTGCAACAGTCCACTTAAACTTCTAGTGGCCTCTCCTCTCACATGTCGTCCCTGCCCTATTGCCATGGTGCTTATTCGGCTGAAAGGTGTTCGACGGAATGTCTGTGCAGTTCTCAAGTGCTGTTGTAGCTTCTGATTAGTTGTTAAGGTCTACAGCACAGCCGGAGGTCAAGGTGCAAGCACCATGATACAGTAGTGACGTGGGAGAATAGCTTAAAGCTTGATGACTGAAGATTCAGAAGTGTGCGCAGCTAGTGTTCGTGACTGTATTTGTGTTTCCTGGATGTTGCTCTGAATCATGTCACTGCTGTCTACATGTTCAGTACAAACACAATTCTTTGTATCATAGATCTTGTAACTAATTTTATCTATTGCCCAATGCCCATGTTGTACATTGCAGAAACTTGAATGGTAACAGAACTCCCACTTGAGACAAATTTATTTCTCCACATCGGTAAGATTAATGTGCATATGATTTGTAAAATTTCTCCACATCGATAATACTGTCAAAGGTCATTCCAACCACAGGTTTCATATTTTCTTTGCAATTGGGTATGCATATATGAAGAACTCTGCATGGGTAAAAAAAGAACCAGTGATTTGAATATATGTATAATTGACATGTAATATTCATTATATTGTTGTCGTACTTACCACTATATTCAAAGACAATTTTGGTGTTGCAGCATGAGTAGTGTTCCTGTACTCTCAACATGGGTTATGAACTTATGACTTACCAGGCCTGCCGCATCAAGAGCGGAACTCCCAGCCATGTCACATTGTGCGGCGGCCATGCATGAACTGAGCAGCGGACACTGTAGAGGCGACATGAGCAAAATTTATCGCCATGTTACCTTAGGATCAGTGATTCTCTGGGCGGCGGACACCATAGCCCAGCGGCATGAAATCTCCTTCCCGTGGGTCCTCCATCTGTAGTGTCCTCCAGCACGATATCCATTCCGGCGGCTGGGACGGCATCCATGGAAGCAGCAAGCAAAGGGTCATGCGACCAGCAATCCAAACGTCGCAGGACTAGAGGGGATTTGACGGAGGGGGCATCTATAAAAACTATCAGCAATGGCCAATGGAATGGGTGTTTCCAGAGGGCGGTTTTCTGCAAAAGAAACACCTCAATGGTTCGTAGCCACATGATGATTGGGATCTTGTGTCTGTGAGCAGCCGGTTGCATAGTTGCACGGAACGCCACGTTTGCACAGGATATGCCGCCGAGTACAAAGGCGTTACACCATGGCACTTTCATCATTTCGTTTGCTGCCAGTTGGAGGAGCAAGGTAACAGCTACATCAACAACCACATGACACTGACCAGTGCAGAATAAAAGTTGTCACAATATAGCAAAAGACAATAAAACCATCCCCAACGGAGACGGTCTTCTTTGGGCATAGCCTAACCACATGTATAGGGTGTCCGGCCATTTTCAGCGGTTACCTCGTTCAAACTTCATTCTATCCATAGTTACAGTGCCAGAATAGAATATTATTTTGACCATCCATTTGAAGCAACCGCTAGATATGGCTAAGGGAAGGATGGATTTCCCCGTGTAACCACAGGGGCCATTGCTTAGCTGTGAATGCAAGTGACTTGGCGTAACTGTCACTCAGATACAAACCTAAATGATCCAGCTAGAGATGTGGTGCTTCGGGTGCCTTCGCACGCGCCTGCTCCACACGGCGGCTCCGGGGCCGTGCACACAGACGATGTGGGCATGCCCTGCCTGCGTAGGAGTCTTTGTGCCGGCATCTGGAAAACGAAGAGGGTGGCGTCGGGCGAGTGCGCACGATGTGCGGTTCGTGGCCGGCTGACGACGTGAGGTGGTTGCCTTGGTGCTTCTTCCTCAGTGTCATCGCCTGCTGATCCGCCATTGCCTCAGCGCGCTTGCACCTCTTCACTGCCTCGGCGACATGGGAGTCCTCTTGAAGAAGGGGCGCTCGAGAGGAGCCGTTGCCGGAGAACCCGCCGTGTGGCGGTAAAGGTGAGGTAGGCGTCTCCGCGGGCGCGGCCTTGGTGAGGCGTTCCATCCTGTGCTGCCGCTGGCGTTGAGCCTCGTACAACAATGGCGTCGTTGGTGCCGCGTCAGCGTCGTGCAAAGGCCTCGTCTTTCCGCACGCCTTAGTCCACGCCATCCACCTCCAAGACTATCATTGCTTGGGCCGGAGCGCACGCGTTGCGCGGTTCTGCCTTGGCTTCTCAACAATCCTCTTGCGTGGAAGCGCGGGTGCTGGCGAGGGATGAAAGGGCAAGGCAGCGATGGGCGCCGTTCTCCAATGTCAACACCGCGGTCCTTCAATGTTGCTTTTCGGCGAAGCCATCAACGCCGCCCTGCTAGGCGATGGCTGCAGCAGTTGGCTCGGAGCGTTGATAGCCTTGTCATGGGTTGGGCAGGTAGATTTTGCTGTTGCACATCGTTTCTTTCTGCTTGATCCTCGCACTTGCAATTCTTGAGCTTTCTTCAATCCAAATGTATCATTCTTTCAGAGCACACTTGGATGTATTTGCTTTCTTGGAATGAAGAAAATATGAAGGAATGTTGATTTGTGTTGTCCTTGTTTTGTTTTCGATTGAGTTTTGAACCCAATTTCCGCCTTGCATTGTGCTAGCCGCCCGTTGGACGCGGCCATGGGAAACAGGTACTGTTTCGTGGCCTTCACCTATGCGGTTGATCTTGGTCGCAACGTATGGCCTATGTCATCGGTGTTTGAGACCATTGTGCGCAGTGTGTGTCTGGTGGATGCAACCCCCGAGCGATCTGTGGAGACCGCCCCTCTTGCGGCCGAGCGGCTGTCAAGGGTCTTAAGTCGTAGGTCCGACCGATGCGTGCAGTGCGTCCGGTGGACGCAACCCCCAAGCCCCTGAGCGATACCTTGGGATCGGTTGGGGGGTTATGAGTAGTGGGGACTGACCCTCGTGTGACCGAGCGGCCATCAAGGGTCTTAAGTCATAGGTCCGACTGGTGCGCGTAGCGCGTCCGGTGGATGCAGCCCCCGAGCCTCCGAGCGATCCCTTGGGATGGAGGGTTATGAGTCCTGGGAACCGATCCTCGTGCAACTGAGTGGTCGTCAAGGATCTTAGGTCCGATCGGTGCACGCAGCATGTCCGGTGAATCCCTTGAGCCTCCGAGCGATCCCTAGGGATCGGTCGGGGGGTTATGAGTCTTGAGGACCTGTCCTCGTGCAACTGGGCGATCATCAAGGGTCTTAGGTCTTAGGTCCGACCGGTATGCGCAATGCGTCCGGGGGACGCAGCCCTCGAGAGATCCCTTGGGATCAGTCGGGGGGTTATGAGTTGTGGGGATTGGCCCTCGTGCGACCGAGTGGCCATCAAGGGTCTTAGGTCTTAGGTCTGACCAGTATGCACAGCGCATCCAGTGGATGCAGCCCTCGAGCGATCCGTTGGGATCGGTCGGGGGGATGAGTTGTGGGGACCGGCCCTCGTGCAACTGAGTGGTCGTCAAGGGTCTTAGGTCGTGGATTCGACGGCTTTGAATTTCTGTCTCACCCCGAGCTAGGCGGTGTTCCCCACTGCGCGCCCCCGTCCGCAGGTTATTGTGGGTCCTGGAGGGGGTGGATATGCTAACGCCTACCATCGCTGGTGTGAATGTCGTATCCGTCGAGCTACAAACGGTCAATCCGAGCCAAACCTAGGGACCCGCCCGGCGCGGAGTCAACCCTAGTAGATGATCCCACTCGATGGATGCCTAACCCACTAGGGGCGTTTCGTTAAGAACCCTTCCTTACTTGACTCAGTTTGGACTCGGGCCTTTTGTCGGCACGCGAGCGGTCTGTGACCCATCCCTACCGAGGGACTCCGTAGAGAAGTGTTGTGATGCTCCAGCATCTCAAATGCATTACTATCATTCATACATGCAACATTCATCATAAAGCATCATATCCTGGCATATGTTGAACTACATGATCAAACTTGATTGAAATACAACTTGTTGAACCCTGTTTTCTGCATGTATGCTATTGAGGTTGTGGTCATAACTTTAAATCTGTGGTGAATTAGGTGAAGCTTTTTATACCAAACCTGTGGACAATTGCATGATGGACAACTTTGGTAATTGGTGCTTTGTTAGTCACTAAAGTTTACCTGGTGTTTTAGGTATGTTTCTGTTAGTTTGTGTTTTCTGTCCAAACCTGACCTGCGTAGTAAATTCAATTTTTCATGGGTCTACAGCCATTTTCATGCAAATCATTAGTTGAGAAAGTTGTAGAGCTTGAAATTCTAAGCAACATAGTTATAAAACTCCTTACATGAATATGGCCAGAAAATAGTCTTTTAGCATTTTTAATCCGAGGAGCTGGGTGGTTCAAACTGGAATCAGCAGGATAAATTCAAATTTAAATCCCTTTTCTAAACATAACTTGGGATCAAGACTTTCAACAAGGTTGTAGATCTTGAAGAGTACAGCAATTTATCCAATTGGGGTTTTATCAAATTCGGCCTTTCAATTGACCAAAAACGCGGTTTTCAGAGGGAGAGAAAACCAACTTAAGTGTGTTTCTTTTTTTCTCAATTTTCCCTTTTTCCGCTCTCACTGACAGGCAGGCCCCGCGATCCCGGGCGACGGCCATGGCCAAGCTGGTGGCCACCACGTGGACGCCGATGTATGGTCAGCCCGCCCGTGCCGCGGATTGAGCCCCCGGCCACGTCCTTAAGTGGAGAGGCTCCCCCTCGGTTGAACCCCCTTCGCCATTTCGCCATTCCCCGCTCCACCGCCGCGTTTTCGTCCTCCACTGCCCGAGCCGCCATTGGCGAGCTCGAGCTCAAAGCCGAGCTCTGCCGCCGCCGTCCAACCTCCCCGCCCCACGAGACCTCCACCACCGCATTCGCCACTTCACCGAGCACCTCCCCCACTTGACCTCGTCGCCGTTCTGCCTTCCACCGCCGAGGTTGAAGAAGACGTGGTCTTCTTTAGATCTGGCCCTCAGAGTTTTTGGTTTTACGGTTTAGTCCACTGCACTATTGAATGAGTCATGTATATCTTTCATGCTAGCCCCTCGACTTTTAAAATAATCACGGTCTAGCCCCTATTTTATTTTGCTATTTTTGGCTGAGAACTTTGAAAAATCGTAACAAATCAAATAAAAATCACAAAAATGCAAGCTCAGTGTCTATGGACTCCTTTTTAGTAGATCTACAGGATAGGTATGAGGTAGAAGTGTGCAATGGCTGTTTGACCCCTGATTTTGCTCATTCATGTTAAAACAAAAGAAATATCAAAAGTGAACCAAATGGACTCTAAATGGCATGAAACTTGGACAGTAAATTTTTTAGGATATTTAGGCACCGTGTGATTTTTTTGGTAGCCCTATAACTGCTTGGTTGTTTACTGTTTTGCCCTCATGCATGTATTATTGTGTTTTATTAACATGGAAAACACTTGCCATATGAAATGTGCTCAAAATGCCTTCCTAGAATTTTTATATTCCGTCTACAGTGTAGTTAGCTCACTGGTGAAGTTTTAGACTCTGCGTGTTAAGTTTGAGTAGTGATTTAAAAATGACAAGTATTGAATTGGTTAACAAAATAATAAAAAAAAGTGGTTTTAGAGTGCTAGGAAAATTCCATGAAAAATTTAGTAGCTTGCTGATAGTGTATAGGTTTCTGAAAGTATTTTTGTGAAATTTGTGAGGACTGTTTTGATGTGCATTTGAATTAGACCCTAATATTTATATGAAAAATAGATGTCCTATCAAACTGTGAAATTTATGCTCGCAGATTTTTGCATGTGATGTTCATGCAATGTTATTCTTGCTGTAGAAATATCAGGTCCAGAAACCATTCCTATAAATTATGAAAAATCTAGGAATATAAAGGTCTGATTTTGCTGCATACTATCGTGTACATATCACATGCACCATATGCATGCAATTACATTCTTTTGCACTCATGTTTGCATTATGTCATGCATATAGATCCCGCGAACGAAGAGCCGACGCAGAAGCAGCCACTGATCGAGGAGCTGGACGATCAGGAGCAAGAGGACCCGCATCACGCAGATGACTGTGATGCCCCTGGCATCTCAAGAGCCATAACACACAGATTAGACACAAGCTAATGATGAATTAGGGTTTAATCATGCTTTGAGAGTAACAAGGATTAGGTGGAGAAACCACTAAATCAAAATTTTTCTATCCTAATACAAAAGTCTAGATTTTCAGCTTGTCACCAAACTTCATATTGAAATTAAATTTGATTACACTGTATAACTTAAAAATCTTCCTTACTATCAAATGAAATTAAGCTTGCCACCTTTCAAATGAATCTAGAGTGGAAGTGTTTAGATTTCATTTGATACTTCAAAAATTGAAAATAAGAAAGGCTCCACACAAGGTAAACCCGCTATTTGACCAAACCCCTGAATACAATTGCACTTGTAGTTTGAAATCTGTGGTGATCTAGGTGAAACTTATATTACCAAATTTGTAGACAAAGAGGTGTTGAACAACTTTGGTAAATGGAGTATTAACATGCACAGTAGTTTGGATGGTGTTTTGGGTGCTTTCTTGTAAATCTGTGAAATCTGCCCAAATCTGACCTACTTAGTAAATTCAAATTTCATTGGTCTTACAGCCATAATCTTGAAATGGTTATATTGACAAAAATGTGGATACTAAAATCTTGAACAATATTGATATAAAACTCTTTGTATGAAAGTGGACACAAAATGGACTTTTAGAGTTTCTAAACTAATAGGCTCTGTTGGTCAAACTGTGGTCAACAGTTTGAATTCAAATTTAAACCATATTTTTACACAGAACATGGTATCAAGTGTTTTGACAAAGTAGCAGACCACGAAATATACAACAACTCTTCCAATTGGAGCTTTCCCAATTTCGGTCTCTAAAGTGCACAAAAACGCGAAATAAAAACATGTGTTCAGGCAGTCAAACTGGGTTTTTCTTTTTCCCAGGCCTCTGTCTATGACATGCGGGCCCCACACGTCAGCCCATTGGATCCCATCCCGCGCGGACAGCAGTTGCGGGCCCCACTCGGTCCCGCGCCCATCAGTTCGTGCACCCAGTCCGTGGACATCTTTCTTCTCAACTTCATCCGGTCCCACCTGTCATCGGCGCGAGGTCCATACACCCGGTCCACGCCGCGTCACCTCCCCTTCTTCCTGCTCCCGCGCGTACCCGGCCGTCCGGCGCCCTGCACGGCCGAGGCCACGCGGCCGACGGGCTCTGCCACCGCGCCCTGCCCCTGCCCGCGCTGCCCCGACGCCCTCTCCCTCTACTTCCTTCGGATGGAAGGAAGCCTGAGCTCCCTGCTCACTCTCTGCCTCTGCCTAGCACGCCGAGCGGAGCGAGCCGCCATGGCCGAAGCTCGGTGAGCTCGCGCCGCCGCCCCTGCGGACCGCCATTCGCGCAGCCATCACCCCCACCGCGGTCGCCTCGAGCTCCTCCACCGTCCCCGCCGATCCTCGGCCTCGCCCCACCACCTCCAGCTCGTTCCGCGTGCGCGCACGCCGTGGCCACGCCATGGCCTAGCTCGCGGCGAGCTCGCTAAGCCGGTCACCTCGGGCCGCCTCCCCTTCATCCAACGCGCGCCCCGTCGTCGCCGCACCTCCCTCCACCGAAGCCCCAAACCCTAGGCCGCCACCGTCGGCCCTAGCCCCCTTCCCCACGCGCGATGCCGAGCGCCGCCCCGACTCACCCGCGCCTCAACGCGGAGAGCCTCCCTCCGGCCATCCCCGCACATCCACTTCACCACCGCCGCGTGCGCCGCCTCCCCGCGGAGCTCTCGCGCCCGTCTTCGTCCTCTCCCGTCGCCGGAATCGGCGGATCGACCCCGCCCGCGCGCGCCATCGCCGCCCCGGTTCACCGACCCCGCGTTACCTCTCCGCTGCGCCAATCGCGACGACGTCTACGTCAACGAGTTCGCCGTGGCCGGGAACGTCTTCCCCGACCACGTCGGCTCCAACTCCGTGCCTCCACGCACGCCACCGCGCGCGGGGACGTCGGCCGTCGCCGCGTCGTCCCTCCCCGGCCGAAGGTAGAAGAAGAGGGCGATTTTTACCCGAAACCCCCATGCCTTTGTGTGTTTTTGCGCGCTCTGTTTTAAGTTTAATGTACTGTGCGTTGTGTCTCGCAGATCTTACGCGGAGGCCCCTGGAAACTACGGTTATTTATGTTCTAGACCCTAGATCTGAGGTTTTCTGTTTAAATGCATTTAAATCAACTATGAACTTTGGAAAATCATAACAAATCATAGAAAAATCCAAAATGGACAAACTCAATTGCGTTGGACTCCTCTTGAGTAGATCTACATAATAGGTCTGATGTGGAAGTGTTGGATGCATGATTAATTAGGATAAATGACAAAAGTGGAGTAGATAAACTCCAAATGGCATGAAACTTGGACAGTCGCTTTCTTGGGCATTATAGCACTATGTAAATTTTTGTAGCCCTAGCACTTACTGTTTAATTAAGCTTTTACCCTTATACATGTGTTAGGTGCATTATTTAACTTAGAAAGTGGAGACTACATAGAATATGTTCAAATCGACTCTCTAGCATTTTTCATATACTTTAGGTAGTATAAGTATCTCACTGGTAAAACACGAGCCCCTGAATGTTAAGTTTTAATGGTGATTTGAAAAATAATAAAATGCTACATGTTAAAAGAGATAATTAGGAAAAGTGGTCATAAATGGCTAGGGAAATTCCCTGGAAAATATGGTAACTTAATGTTGGTGCATGGATTCTAGAAAGTATATTCGAGAGGGCTATTTACATTATTCATATGTACATCTTAAATTCACCTAGGATTAATATATGGAAAATAGATGTCCTGTCAAACTTGGGTGGTGTTTTGCTTACATATGCAATGATAACAAACAATCTAAATTGATATCTTGCTCATCCATTAGTCCGAGTGTTGTATTGCGTGTCTCAAATTATATGGGTTATGTTAGCTTTATGTCCACAAGGGTGATCTTGTTTAGATGGTTGTCAATCACTCTTCTGCCTAACCATGCAATGACTGTTCAACGTGTGTGCTTGATGTTCGTGCACCTCATCCACTGCATCATGCATGTCGATCATATAGTGACGCGTATTTCAGATACGTGATCAAGAAATGAGCGCGTGGAACTACTTCAACCAACGGTGATCCAAAAGACCAACTAAGACCCACTCACGACCTGGAGAGCCCATCAGTTGTGTTTGGAAGGAGGAGTTGTCCAAGGGATCAAGGGGTTGCCTGAGGCGAAGCCTCACAACCCGGCAAACTAACTTAGTTTAGTTTGTTGGTTTCTTAAGAACAATCAAAGGTAGGCAGGACCATGCAAATCCCAGCAAACAAATTATTTTGAGTTACGCATATGCATTAGGGTTGATTGAAACCAATTGCATTAGACTTCCCGGCCGCCCTGGCCCTAGCACCTATACCTAGGGTCCATAGGACGAGTGCCTAGAATGGTTAGGCGCGAGTAGACACGAGTGAACACTGTCACTCGTCTCGTAGGGTTTACTTTCAAATGATGAATTCTCGTTACTATGAATTTAGTATTGCTATGTTATGCTTTCAATTGAGACCGGGCAGAGATATGGGATTACTATGCTGAAAAATGATGTGGATGGTATGGTGGACTCCGCCCGAGTAGCATAAGGCCCGTTCGCTGTTCGGCTGCTGATCGGCATAACATTGCTAGGGTGCTTATCCGGGATCTATGGACCGGTGATAGTCTTACTTGTGCCGTCTCAAGCACAGGGGCACGTTTCTACCCACTGGTTGAGAGGAAGGTGGCCGCGGAGGCGGGTGTCAAGGGAGGGCTGACCCGACGTAACCGTGGTAACGCTCCTACGACAACGCGCTCCGGGAGTCAGGCGGGAGTGGTCATCGAACTTTAGACGGGACAAGTGGAGATGGGGGAAGCATATGTGGAACGCTGGGAGTTAGTAAGCATATGCCATCCTAGTGCTTCTAGTTATTCCTGGGAATATAAAAATCCATTCGAATCGCTGATGCTCATCAGGTGTGAGAATGCCAATATCACTGATGGGAAACGTAGAACTATTTGAGGCATGATATTTTATGGAGTTGATGATTTGATACCACACAATGGATACACATGCTTTACTTCATGCAAATTATTCACTTTATATTACCAATGATATTCAGGATAAGGACTAGCGGCTGTCAAATCCCGCTATAGCATGACACTAAAACCTAGTGGACAATCAAGATTAGAGGATAGTGACCGTCAAACCCCGCTATTCTATGGCAACATTTTATAGTTAAAATCAATGGCTAAGGACCTACTTGCTAGTAAGCTGAGCTTTGCGTCAGCCGTAAACCCCGTCCATTAAGTCCTACTGAGTAATTAGTACTCAGGGTTTGCCCCCACTTTTGGCTCACAGGTACTGGCGGCATTTGGATAGCTGCTTGAGGGAGGGTAGCACCGGTGGGCACGGTGCTTCTCGCCTTGTTTATCTGTATGAAGACTACTTAAGTATTTGGTTTCCGCTGCGAGATGTCTTGAAAACGCTTCCGCATTATATATAGTTTGGACATGTATTTGACTATATACATTCTTGGTTTGTAAACTAAGTCTACCTATTCTATATTTCAACTGTCTGTGATGATGTAACTGTTGTGGCTCCATCGAGAGTCGGATGTGTACGATGTTGGTTCCTCTGGGAGATGGTGTTATCGAGAGCCGAAGGCCTCTCGACGGACGACCGGGTTTAGTACGGTCTAAGTACACTGCAAGCTAATGGTATCAGGTGTATTTAGCCCGTATTAAATCGGCGGTTCCGTTACAGCTGGTATCAGTGCCGATCATACACAGACAACAGTTACATCATCCAGTTTTGGTTTACAAAACTATTTTTGAAAACCCTTTTCAAGTAATTCAAAAATAAGAGTATGCGATATGCCCGTATAAGGATGTTAGTGTTATCCTTGTGACATCACTGACATTTAGACCTAGATAGAGCTCATATGCATATTCGGCGCTTTGAGAGGCAACTTTTCGGCCATAGCTGTCCCCAGTACTAGCGGAGGCTATTGGGTTTTGCGAACAGTTTTAAACTCTGCATTCATGCTGTTTAAGTAGAAGATCTTTAAGGGTGGTGGGCATGTTTGAGGCTTTCATTCCCACCACACTTATATTTGGTTTTGGGATTCACCTTTTTCTCGACAATCCCCAGTACTGGTGGAAAGTCAGGTTTTGAGGAAAAGGTGCAGCGGCCCACCAACGTTGTCCACGCAGCGATCACGCGTGGATGCCACACTAGGTGGTAATGTATGAGCATGCATTCTTCTGCAGGTACACTAACCACGTGCGAAAATTAGGAACAACTAGAGAACGACTAGTTGCATTAAAGAGAGACGTGCATATATGTCACCGAATATCGCTAGATGTATACATAGGAAGTGTGATGTGAGACGGATAGGACGAGCATACATCATTCCATCTCATCTCATGTGCCTTACTTGTATTTGCTTGAAGATAACTAGATTCTTACTACATCTATAAGTATACTTGTTGGGTAGTAACAATTTGCATATGAACCCTGTCTGCTGTTTTAAGATGTATTTCAAATTGCAAATAGAATCAACAGAAACTTATTATAAGAACTAGTAGTACAAGAAATTTCTAACAACTTATGTATATGTTACTTGCTCTGAAAGTGAATACGAGCGAGGTACCAGTTTAGGACGTGTCTCATATCCATTTAAAACAAGTACTATATATAAAAATTGTAGTGGAAAAAAAATTCAACCAACAAATTTATCTATAATGACCCTTCGGCAAAATACTCTGGGCATTAACTTACAATCATTTTAAGTCCAAGCTTAAATCGAGTTAGCAAGTACGAAGTTTAGAAAACAAAGTTCGGAACGTAACCTAAATGGCACATGAATACAAATTGCCATATGACCACATTTGGCCTTTGAAACTATCAAATTGACGGGAGCCTTATTCTTCCTGCTACAGATGTCGCAGCCCTTCGACTTATGCCCTAACTACCAAGAGTCCACGCAAGCTAAAACGACACTACCTCGAGATCCTAAGAAGAGAAAAACGGGAGAGTTTTCCACTGAGGCAGCCTCGGTCCAACATTTGCGACCCGAGATGGTTCTATTAAAAGGATTTGTCAAGCCCGGAGATCAAATCGAGATGGTTCGTATGTGTCGACAACTGGGCAGGAGGATTTTACAGGCCAAGCCTCAAGAATGGCGCCAAGCTGAACCTATGGATGATGTCCCTGGAAAAGAACTGGGATCCGACGGTACGTTCATATGGACCCACACGTCCATTTGATGGAGCACAAGCCTCGGCAATACCCGACGCTTTCAAGATGATTGCTCAAACTGCGAACTCCACTGCAAGCGAGTTTCCTCAGATTAAACCGGACATATGCATCGTCAACTACTACACCAACTCCGGAAGGCTCGGACTTCACCAAGACAAGGACGAGTCAGAGAGTAGCCTTACAAAAGGTTTACCTTTTATATCCATCTCCATAGGTGACACCGCCGAGTTTTTGTTCGGCGACACGAGAGACAAGGACCAAGCGACCAAGATCAACCTCGAATCTGGTGACGTTCTCATACTCGGTGGAGAATCAAGACTATTGTTTCATGGCGTTTCCCACGTGAAGGTTAACACTGCACCAAGTTGGTTGAAAGAAGAAACGGGCATTCGTCCTGGATGCATCAATCTTACGTTTAGGCAGTACTAGCTATATACTAGTTGGAGTGCTAGCAGTCATCGCAAATTTTTGTAATGAGAGGATGTTGACTCTCATAACTCTTGAGATTCTCATGTACCCAGCTCCTTGCAGTCGGCATGTGTCCAACCCTCATGTCTAATGTATCTTTGTTTTCAATGGAGCATTACAAACTCTTGTAGTTCTCACGTTTTATGCTCTTGGCATTCAGGCACTTCAGTCCTTGTAATCCATGACACTTTAGTTGTTGTTACCCTGTTCCTGATTCAAATACATCCGAGGGATTATACCTTCGAAAACATTGTGCTATGGCGTGTAAAACTCCTTGTTCATGTCTTTCTATAACCTCATGTTATTCGCATATCCCCTGAGGTTGGACGGAAGTACCGCTCTTGACGGGGTGTTTACCTGAGCAGTTTATGGTGCCGCGACAGAACCTAGGGTCCCATGTGTACGGCCGTCACTCGGTTCCACTAGGGGCGCGCTGGTATCAAGACATGCACTTCTTTGATTTGTGGAAACGATCAATTCTGCTTCCCTGTTTCACTTGTATCTTTTCCTTCGACTCGGCGAATTTAACTCCCCGAGGGTGAATTCCAAGGACGCCTTCTATACTAAGCTTTTGTTCTCGGATAATGTTTTCATCGCATTTCCCTTTCGGGAGTTGCTTTATTCCTCCTTGAGATTATCCTCAAAGTTGGGCTCACTAACCTTGATAGGTGTTCTGATTTGTAAAAGCACAGGCCCTCTGCCTATACTTTTCTTGGTCGGTCTTGAGCAATTCTATGAAATCATACAAACTATCACCTTATCTAGGTGAATATGTCCTATCCTCTTTCCACGACATCTTTTTCGAAACAATGAGTAGAATGTGCTATGTATCACCACATCTTACTCTTTGAAGAATGTTCGGATTTAATATCTTATATGTGTACGCAGTCCCCATCAAAAACAAAATGAATGTGTCTCTCACAAACACATCCATTAATAAACCTTGGAATCACAAAATCCTTCATGTTTCGATCTTCCGATTTTGTACCCTTCGCTTCTACTAATCTAAGACCTATATATCTATCACGTTTCTAAATCTCGGTGTCAAAGTCAGGGAGTAACCTTGTACCACTGTTCGAATAAGTCACTATCGTTTTTCGCACCATGGCCACACTATCCTTGCGGTTTGTTCATTCGCTCTCATATAAACCACGACTTGCCGAGCACCTGGGAAGGACCACCTTAGACGTATTCAAAAGATTTGTAACTACCTTGTGTTAAAGAGGCACTAACCATTCACAAGACAGTTGACAAAGCGAACCCGTGAAGAATCGGATACTACCACGTGCTTCCGAAAGCCTAGGAACAACGATGCCAAAACCATTTGCATTTCGCAGTAAGCCATAGAACCCCACTTCCTTCAAATCTCGGGACGAGATTTCTTTAAGGGGGTGGGTTGTGATGCCCCTGGCATCTCAAGAGCCATAACACACAGATTAGACACAAGCTAATGATGAATTAGGGTTTAATCATGCTTTGAGAGTAACAAGGATTAGGTGGAGAAACCACTGAATCAAAATTTTTCTATCCTAATACAAAAGTCTAGATTTTCAGCTTGTCACCAAACTTCATACTGAAATTAAATTTGATTCCACTGTATAACTTAAAAATCTTCCTTACTATCAAATGAAATTAAGCTTGCCACCTTTCAAATGAATCTAGAGTGGAAGTGTTTAGATTTCATTTGATACTTCAAAAATTGAAAACAAGAAAGGCTCCACACAAGGTAAACCCGCTATTTGACCAAACCCCTGAATACAATTGCGCTTGTAGTTTGAAATCTGTGGTGATCTAGGTGAAACTTATATTACCAAATTTGTAGACAAAGAGGTGTTGAACAACTTTGGTAAATGGAGTATTAACATGCACAGTAGTTTGGATGGTGTTTTGGGTGCTTTCTTGTAAATCTGTGAAATCTGCCAAAATCTGACCTACTTAGTAAATTCAAATTTCATTGGTCTTACAGCCATAATATTGAAATGGTTATATTTACACAAATGTGGATAATAAAATCCTGAACAATATTGATATAAAACTCTTTGTATGAAAGTGGACACAAAATGGACTTTTAGAGTTTCTAAACTAATAGGCTCTGTTGGTCAAACTGTGGTCAATAGTTTGAATTCAAAATTAAACCATATTTTTACACAGAACATGGTATCAAGTGTTTTGACAAAGTAGCAGACCACGAAATATACAACAACTCTTCCAATTGGAGCTTTCCCAATTTCGGTCTCTAAAGTGCTCAAAAACGCGAAATAAAAACATGTGTTCAGGCAGTCAAACTGGGTTTTTCTTTTTCCCAAGCCTCTGTCTATGACATGCGGGCCCCACACGTCAGCCCATTGGATCCCATCCCGCGCGGACAGCAGTTGCGGGCCCCACTCAGTCCCGCGCCAATCAGTTCGTGCACCCAGTCCGTGGACACCTCTCTTCTCAACTTCATCCGGTCCCACCTGTCATCGGCGCGAGGTCCATACACTCGGTCCACGCCGCGTGACCTCCCCTTCTTCCTGCTCCCGCG
Organism: Paspalum notatum; assembly: GCA_022530915.1. Classification (NCBI taxonomy): domain Eukaryota; kingdom Viridiplantae; phylum Streptophyta; class Magnoliopsida; order Poales; family Poaceae; genus Paspalum; species Paspalum notatum. The sequence goes on from CM039685.1 coordinate 32,033,583, forward strand.
CGTACCCGGCCGTCCGGCGCCCTGCATGGCCGAGGCCACGCGGCCGACGGGCTCTACCGCCGCGCCCTACCCCTGCCCGCGCTGCCCCGACGCCCTCTCCCTCTACTTCCTTCGGATGGAAGGAAGCCTGAGCTCCCTGCTCACTCTCTGCCTCTGCCAAGCACGCCGAGCGGAGCGAGCCGCCATGGCCGAAGCTCGGTGAGCTCGCGCCGCTGCCCCTGCGGACCGCCATTCACGCAGCCATCACCCCCACCGCGGTCGCCTCGAGCTCCTCCACCGTCCCCGCCGATCCTCGGCCTCGCCCCGCCACCTCCAGCTCGTTCCGCGTGCGCATACGCCGTGGCCACGCCATGGCCTAGCCCGCGGCGAGCTCGCTATGCCGGTCACCTCAGGCCGCCTCCCCTTCATCCAACGCGCGCCCCATCGTCGCCGCACCTCCCTCCACCGAAGCCCTAAACCCTAGGCCGCCGCCGTCGGCCCTAGCCCCCTTCCCCACACGCGACGCCGAGCGCCGCCCCGACTCACCCGCACCTCAACACGGAGAGCCTCCCTCCGGCCATCCCCGCACCTCCACTTCACCACCGCCGCGTGCGCCACCTCCCCGCAGAGCTCTCGCGCCCGTCTTCGTCCCCTCCCGTCGCCGGAATCGGCGGATCGACCCCGCCCACGTGCGCCATCGCCGCCCCGGTTCACCGACCCCGCGTTACCTCTCCGCTGCCCCAATCGCGACGACGTCTACGTCAACGAGTTCGCCGTGGCCGGGAACGTCTTCCCCGACCACGTCGGCCCCAACTCCGTTCCTCCACGCTCGCCACCGCGCGCGGGGACGTCGGCCGTCGCCGCGTCGTCCCTCCCCGGCCGAAGGTAGAAGAAGAGGGTGATTTTTACCCGAAACCCCCTGCCTTTGTGTGTTTTTGCACGCTCTGTTTTAAGTTTAATGTACTGTGCGTTGTGTCTCGCAGATCTTACGCGGAGGCCCTTGGAAACTACGGTTATTTATGCTCTAGACCCTAGATCTGAGGTTTTCTGTTTAAATGCATTTAAATCAACTATGAATTTTGAAAAATCATAACAAATCATAGAAAAATCCAAAATGGACAAACTCAATTGTGTTGGACTCCTCTTGAGTAGATCTACATGATAGGTCTGATGTGGAAGTGTGAAATGTCTGTTTTGCCCCTGGTTTGTTGCATGCATGATTAATTAGGATAAATGACAAAAGTGGACTAGATAAACTCCAAATGGAATGAAACTTGGACAGTCGCTTTCTTGGGGCATTATAGCACTATGTTAATTTTTGTAGCCCTAGCACTTACTGTTTAATTATGCTTTTACCCTTATACATGTGTTAGGTGCATTATTTAACTTAGAAAGTGGAGACTACATAGAATATGTTCAAATCGACTCTCTAGCATTTTTCATATACTTTAGGTAGTATAAGTATCTCACTAGTAAAACACGAGCCCTGCATGTTAAGTTTTAATGGTGATTTGAAAATAATAAAATGCAACATGTTAAAAGAGATAATTAGGAAAAGTGGTCATAAATGGCTAGGGAAATTCCCTGGAAAATATGATAACTTAATGTTGGTGCATGGATTCTAGAAAGTATATTCGAGAGGGCTATTTACATTATTCATATGTACATCTTAAATTCACCTAGGATTAATATATGGAAAATAGATGTCCTGTCAAACTTGGGTGGTGTTTTGCTTACATATGCAATGATAACAAACAATCTAAATTGATATCTTGCTCATGCATTAGTCCGAGTGTTGTATTGCGTGTCTCAAATTATATGGGTTATGTTAGCTTTATGTCCACAAGGGTGATCTTGTTTAGATGGTTGTCAATCACTTTTCTGCCTAACCATGCAATGACTGTTCAACGTGTGTGCTTGATGTTCGTGCACCTCATCCACTGCATCATGCATGTCGATCATATAGTGACGCTTATTTCAGATACATGATCAAGAAATGAGCGCGTGGAACTACTTCAACCAACGGTGATCCAAAAGACCAACTAAGACCCACTCATGACCTGGAGAGCCCATCAGTCGTGTTTGGAAGGAGGAGTTGTCCAAGGGATCAAGGGGTTGCCTGAGGCGAAGCCTCACAACCCGGCAAACTAACTTAGTTTAGTTTGTTGGCTTCTTAAGAACAATCAAAGGTAGGCAGGACCATGCAAATCCCAGCAAACAAATTATTTTGAGTTACGCATATGCATTAGGGTTGATTGAAACCAATTGCATTAGACTTTCCGGCCGCCCTGGCCCTAGCACCTATACCTGGGTTCGTAGGACGAGTGCCTAGAATGGTTAGGCGTGAGTAGACACGAGTGAACACTGTCACTCGTCTCGTAGGGTTAACTTTCAAATAATGAATTCTCGTTACTATGAATTTATTATTGCTATGTTATGCTTTCAATTGAGACCGGGCGGAGATATGGGATTACTATGTTGAAAAATGATGTGGATGGTATGGTGGACTGCGCCCGAGTCGCATAAGGCCTGTTCGCTGTTCGCCTGCTGATCGGCATAACATTGCTAGGGTGCTTATCCGGGATCTATGGACCGGTGAAAGTCTTACTTGTGCCGTCTCAAGCACAGGGGCACGTTCCTACCCACTGGTTGAGAGGAAGGTGGCCGCGGAGGCGGGTGTCAAGGGACGGCTGACCCGACGTAACCGTGGTAACGCTCCTACGACAACGCGCTCCGGGAGTCAGGCGGGAGTGGTCATCGAACTTTAGACGGGACAAGTGGAGATGGGGGAAGCATATGTGGAACGCTGGGAGTTAGTAAGCATATGCCATCCTAGTGCTTCTAGTTATTCCTGGGAATATAAAAATCCATTCGAATCGCTGATGCTCATCAGGTGTGAGAATGCCAATATCACTGATGGGAAACGTAGAACTATTTGAGGCATGATATTTTATGGAGTTGATGATTTGATACCACACAATGGATACACATGCTTTACTTCATGCAAATTATTCACTTTATATTACCAATGATATTCAGGATAAGGACTAGCGGCTGTCAAATCCCGCTATAGCATGACACTAAAACCTAGTGGACAATCAAGATTAGAGGATAGTGACCGTCAAACCCCGCTATCCTATGGCAACATTTTATAGTTAAAATCAATGGCTAAGGACCTACTTGCTAGTAAGCTGAGCTTTGCGTCAGCCGTAAACCCCGTCCATTAAGTCCTACTGAGTAATTAGTACTCAGGGTTTGCCCCCACTTTTGGCTCACAGGTACTGGCGGCATTTGGATAGCTGCTTGAGGGAGGGTAGCACCGGTGGGCACGGTGCTTCTCGCCTCGTTTATCTGTATGAAGACTACTTAAGTATTTGGTTTCCGCTGCGAGATGTCTTGAAAACGCTTCCGCATTATATATAGCTTGGACATGTATTTGACTATATACATTCTTGGTTTGTAAACTAAGTCTACCTATTCTATATTTCAACTGCCTGTGATGATGTAACTGTTGTGGCTCCATCGAGAGTCGGATGTGTATGATGTCGGTTCCTCTGGGAGATGGTGTTATCGAGAGCCGAAGGCCTCTCGACGGACGATCGGGTTTAGTACGGTCTAAGTACACTGCAAGCTAATGGTGGCAGGTGTATTTAGCCCGTATTAAATCGGCGGTTCCGCCACACTGACTTCGCACCGAAGGCAACAACTGAGCCTAGTGAGGAAGGTAGGCAGGACCATGCTTCTCCCAGCTAATATCATATGATTGTTGATTACGTATCTGCATTAGGAGTTAAATGAAGACAATTGCATTAGACTCCTTGGCCGCCCTGGCCTTAGCACCTACATTAGAGTCCGTAGGACGAGTGCCTAGTAATATGCTAGGTGCGAGTAGACACGAGTTACACTCACTCGTCGCGTAGGTGATTTTAAAATCACAGAACTCTTACTATGATGGAAGTTATTTGGAGACTGGGCAGAACATAAGTTTACTTTTGTGGTGTGTGTTGTTGTCATTTCGCCTCCGCCCTTGTCGCATAAGGCCCGTTCGCTATTTGCCTGCTGATCGGTATAACATTCCTAGGGTGCTTATCCAGGACATGGGCCCGGTGAAAGCTTACTTGTGCCATTCAAAGAACAGAGACACGTTCCTACCCGCTGGTTGAGAGGAAGGTGGCCCGGGGGCTCTTGTAGTCGAGGGAGGGCTGACCTAGCACACGTGGTATCACTCATAAGACGGCACAACCCGTGGGGCTAGGCGGGAGTGAACCGAACTTTGGATGGGACAACTGGAGATGGGGTCTATATGTGAGAACGCCGCGGGTTAGTAAGCATATATTCCCTGACATTTTTAGTTATTCCTAGGAATTAAAAATCGATTCGAATCACTGATGCTCACCAGGTGTGAGAATGCCAATATCACTGACGGGCAACGTCGTAACAACGTGAATATACTATGCTTATTATTCATGTTTTCAAATTCCACATGTTTATATATGTATGCTTTACATTCATGCAAGTTATTATCATTATGATGTTGTTTTTTATGATGACACATGCAGCTGTTAAATCCTGCTGTCTTATGTTAATATGACACTGTTTAAAATCAATGGCTAAGGATCAAGTTCTTAGTAAGCAAGCTTTGCGTCAACTGTAAGCCATTTCCATTAAGTCCTACTGAGTAATTAGTACTCAGGGTTTGCCCTTAACATTTTGAGCGCAAGGTATGGAGTTCTTTGTATGCACCTGCGTTGGAGGGAGTGCATGACTCCATCAGGGTTGAGGGCCATCATGTGTGGCGCAGGAGCAACATCGGTGGGCTCGATGTTGTTTCATCGTTGCAAGTCTTTTGAGTTATCATGAACTTCGACTTTATTTTCCGCTGCGAGATACTTTTAAACTCGCTATCGTATGACACTATGTTGGAACTGTATTTTTATTTCGAAATGGTTTGTAAACTAAGTCTACTTAGGTTTGGTGTTATCGAGGGTCGAAGGACTCTCGACGGACTACCAAGTTTAGTTCGGCCTAAGTGCACTGCGAGCTAGAGGTGGCAGGTGTCCTTAGTCCGGATTAAGCGGGCGGTTCCGCCACAAGTGTTAGGTACAGTGTCAGATGTGTAGTCGAGCAATTGGTCGGTCCACCTGATCCAAACTGTTAGTCGTCCCAAAATGTGGGCTTGCTCGAAGTATGCCCATCGCTCTTTTGTTGATGCTTACTCATGTCACGAGTAATTTTGTTCCTTGCTTGGCTTGATCGGCTTTGTGCTTGTGCTCGTGCAGCCGTGGGCTGTCGAGAAACTTCCGCCCGACGCGCGTAGTGTGTCTGGTGGTCGGGGCTCTTGAGCCTTGAGTGATCGACTGGGGTCGGTCAGAAGTGGATATTTGGCTGTTGAGGCCTCCTGCACTCGGCCACGAAAAAAATTAAAGACTGAACGAACGAATTCATGAGTGACGGGGGCGCTTGGGTAACTGGGGAGTTGTGCTCGTGTTAGCCGCGCCTGCCATCATCGTGGGGTCTGAGGTGTCACGTCCGTTCGTATTGCGGCTGTTTTGTGCGCCATACGATGTTGGAGCCGTTGCCGCCCCGATAGATTTCAGATCGAATTGTTGGAGACTCTGTAGGGTGCATCACTGTGAGACAAGAGGTGATTTTTGGCCAGTATTTTGGTGACAGTAGAAGGAGACGTCAAGCTATGGTACTCGGTAGTACAACCCGAATTGATAGAAACATAAGAGAAGTTGGAAATTACCATCGGAAAGAAGAGCTTTGGAATCGGTCGTGAACGATCGATAACATAAATGGCCATTTCTCTTTGTGTGTGTAACTTGAAGCTGTTCACACACACTTTGAAGAAACAAAGCAAATACAACGAGTAGGGAAGGCTATGGATAATTTCCGAAACATCAGTAAAAAGCCGTGCATCAATATCAAGAGACCATTGGAAAAGGTTCACTGTCTAACAAAAGGTCATGATCAGTTTAAGGGTCCATATAAGATGAGAGCTGATGCAAGTATCCAAATTCTGAGTGTTTCAAGAACAAAGTTGATGCATTGCCATTGCCTTTAGGGAGATTACTTCATAATTTCACATCAAAAACATGTTACAAGTAACTTCAAATGATGTGTATTTTTCAATTTTGCAACAAGATTACATCATTTGGATCGAAGCGAGCTCGGGATGTGGATCCACCTGGTATCTACCACGCCCTAGGAAAAGATAACCCAGTCGTCCCGTCAACTCAACTCAATGGCCGACAAGACGACGGTGAAGACAAAGCCAGGGGGTATGTCCTACGTAGCAGGCAGGACCCTCCTAGGAGTTTCTTGCAAGTGGTCGGAGCTCTGTATGCAAGCTGGAGGCTTACATGGTCAAATGGCCAGTATGAGACGTCTGACCACACCGTGGAGAATGACCCCTGCCCATCGAAAGTGTGAACTTCATGAGGATTTATTTATACTCTGGAACCCTATTCTACCGACCACGCAGGAAATATAAGGATTCATTTGTACTCTGGTGTTACAATCGGCTTAACAGCCGATACTTTGTGAATCATCCAAGGTTCAGATTTTGTGCCAAGGCTCGCAAGATGAATAGAACGACGACATCTTTTATCAGCCTTGGAAATATCACTATCACCCAGAAGGTCGAGCATGTCTGAAGGAAAGGCAATATGAGGAATGTTGGTGTAACCTTCGATAGGAAAGATGCCTAGGCGAGACCGAGCCTGCTGACGAGCCTCCAAGATCTCTCTAGTGACAATAATGTAAGTTCGGACCTTTGTCGGCCAGTCTTTGTCTTCAATTTGTCGATATTCGGGCCATGCTCTACTCTCAACTTCTTGGGGATAATATTGGTATTCTCGAGAAGAACCGAGAGAGGTGGTAGTGGATTGAGGACTTGGTGGATCCATAGGACAGATATCACAAAGAAACCCGGTAATGCATGTCACAGGCATAGGGAATCTATGTGCACGCGGGAAATGCAAATGATGAATCTTTCCGAGGCAGCTTTCAAGCGAAGTGGCTACACAGGCATGTGTGAGGAAGGTGAAGACAAGGGTGAAATAGTATTAGTCTTCATCTGGCATGCGTCTGTAGTGAAAGGTGAAACCCGTGACTTCGTTGCCAGACTGAGTACAACTTCGTTTCATCAAGGATGACTGTCAAAACATCGAAGCATGAAGCGAGAGTAGGTGAATTCATAATTAGTCTTAGCTTTGAAATAATTATTATTATTGCCAAAGCTAGGGGGGCATGTGTTATCGCTAAAATCTAGTCGATTGGTATATGGGCCAGATCGGCTAAACGGGTTAAACTAGCCGATCGTTGACAGGTTGGATCGCCTAATGGGCTGAAATTGATCGTCCAAGGAAGAGCTGATTTCAAGAGCCAGTAGGCCATGTATCTTTGTTTAATTCAAGTCGAGTTGGACTAGCCCATTTAAATAGGATTTTAGCTATAGAAAGAGTCGGACTTGTTGTCCAAGTCTACGGATTATAAATATGTACTATGTTTTACGTAATAAATCGACGACATATGTTCCCTAGCAGCGGATTGTCTCCAACTTCTCTTGGCGCATCGCCACCCCTGAGCAATTAGGGTTTTAAGGTAATCATCATGCTGCTCTAATGATTCTTAGACTCGTTAGGGCATTAGGGCATGAGCCACATGGTGAACCGTGTGCTGAAGCATTTTTTATGGCACAATTTGCTAGTTATTCTGATGAATCTCGCGTTAAGCTCTGCTTAACTCGAGATCCATCAGTTATCTCAATGAATCTCATGCCAGGCTTATCGATCTGTTTATATATCTATGCTTCATGTAATAGATCGGTCCTCGTGTAGCTCATTTTACGTTACCTCATCGTTTGCTACAATCCACGACATGCCGCTACAGTTGAAAGGATCAAGATGTCCAAGAGGGGGGTGAATTGGACTTCTAATTTCGAAACTTGAAATTAAAACCTATCGCACAAGTCCCAATTCACCGTAGTGCCTAAATGTGTGTCTAGAGTTTTGCAACCTAGAGCCAAGCATGCAATTCTAGGAATGTAAAGTGTGGAAAGTAAAGAGAGCAAGAATTGACACGCCGATCTTTTTCCTGAGGTATCGAGGAGCTAAAACTCCCCCCTAATCCTCGTTTGGTGCCCCTCGCAAGGCTTTGCTCTCGTGGGCTTCTCGCAAGGATCCCGGCCCCAAACCTCGCAAGGAGAGGGGTTGGCAAAGTGGTTCTCGCAAGAACCAAGCTACCTCTTGACCTTCGCAAAGATCAAGTGCTCTCTTCGGGATGCTCTTCTCCACTCCGGAGCGGCTGTGATGCCTCAGGCATCTCAAGTGCATTACAATTGCATCATTGACATATGTACATCATCTCATGAACATTTCATAATAAGTACATGAGTAGACCAAGCCATTTGAATTAATTAAACTCACTTTTTCCTGAATAGGCCTATACCTTTGTCACTGTAACTTTGAATCTGTTGTGAATTTGAAGAAAACTTGATATACCAAACTTGTAGACAATTTTATGCTTGACAACTTTGGTATTTTGCGTATCAACAAGCATATTGGTTTGGATATGGTTTAGGGCCATTTTATGTCAAGTTATGAAATCTGTCTAAAACTGGTCTGTAACGTAAATCCAAATTTCCTTGATCTTAAAGCCAAAATCTTGCAATGCTTTTATTGAGAAAGTTGTAGATCTTGAAATTCGAAACAACATTGGTATAAAGCTCCTTGTGTAAAAGTGACTGGAAAATGGACTTTTAGAATTTCTAAACTTAGGGGTTATGTTGGTCAAACAGGGGAAAGCAATTTAAATTCAATTTAAACAATATTTCTAAATAGAACATTGCCTCAAGTGTTTTGACAAAGTTGTAGATCACGAAGAATAGAACATTTCATCAAATTGAGGCATTTTCAAATTCGACCCCTAAGTTGGTCAAATAGGCGAATTTCAGAAACATGTTCTTTGGTCAAAGCTAATTTTTCTATTTTTGGGATTTTTCCTTTCTTTTGACTATGACGTGCGGGCCCCACTGGCAGGCCCATCGGATTCCCGCCCGCGCAGGACGAAAACCGGGCCGGTGGGTCCCACTTGATCTGTCGCTTCGTGCACTCGGTCCACGGACGCCTTCTTTCATTTCTCGACCCAGCCCCACCTGTCAGTGACCACCGGTCCATGGACCCAGTCCATGCCGCAGCCACCTCCCTCCTCTCCTTCTCCTGCTCGCCCACGCGGCGGACAGGCTCTGCCATGGCCGGCCGAGGCACCCTGCCCCTGCCCACGCTGCCCCGCAACCGCGCTTCGCCTTATAGTGGAGGAGCCCCCTCTCCCTGCTATCTCCCTCGTCCATCCACCTCCACCGAGCGCCTCCCTCGCTCTCTCGCTGTTTCTCCACGCCGCCGCCATTAGAGCAAGCTCGGAGCTCATGCACCCGTTGCTCCAGCCATTTCTGAGCCCCCAGACCACTACGCCGGCCTTCCCCGTACTCCTCTCCATCGGAACCCCTAAGTCTAGGCCGCCCCCATCCCTCCACCAGGCCGCATTTCGCCGCCGAACGTTTCCCGTCCGAGAGCTCTGTCGCCGGCATCCCCGCACCATTTACCCGTCGACCGAGGTAGGGGGTAAGACTCCCGACTCCCTCCTCTCTCTCACCCGCCGCCTCCGGCGAGCCGCCGTGGCCGCGCGCGGACCGGCCAGCACGCGCCGTCGCCGTCCCTCCCCTCCCTGCGAGAGGAAGGAGAAGGGGGAGGTTGAAGACGGCGGTTTTGCAGTTTAGTCCCTGCACTTTTGTTTATTCGCATTTCCATCCCGAGCGCTGTTGATAGTGTCTTGTAGATCTCACGTTCTAGCCCCTGAAGTATATAGTTAATTGCGTATAGGTCCCTGGATTGTTAGTTTTTCTTTTAAATGCATTTATTTGGGCTGAGAACTTTGAAAAATCACTATAAATCAAAGAAAAAATCCAAAATGAACAAACTTAGTGGCTATGAACTCTTTGTGAGTAGATCTACAGAACGAGTATGATGTGGATGTGTGAAAAGTCTATTTTGCCCCTAGTCTAGTGCATGCATGTTGAGGGTAAATAAATGGTAAAAGTGGACTAAATGAACTCCTAAAATGTTGAAACTTGATCAGTAGCTTTCTTATGGTATTGTGGCACTATGTGAGTTTTGGTAACCCTAGCTTTGATAGTTTAGTCACTGTTTCACCATTTTGGGTGTGAATTAGGCATTTTTAGTAATATGGAGATGGGTGCTATGGGAAACATGCTTAAAATGACTCTCTGGTATTTTTCATATGCTCTCCATAACATGGGGGGCTCACTGGTGAAATTTGAGGCTTTGCATGTTAGGTTTAGATGGTGATTTGAAAATGGCAAAGTGTCATATGCTTAACTAAATAACAGAGAAAAGTGATTCTAGGATGCTAGAAAAATTCCATGAAAAATTTGGTAACTTGCTGATGATATATAGGCTGCAGAAAGTATTTTTGTAAATTTAATTACTATTGTTTTGCTCTATATGAATATTATGATGAAATTAAAATATGGAAAATAGATGTCCTATGAAAATATGGATTCTGAGCTTGCTGATTTTTGTGTGTGGTGCTTGTGCAATATTATGCTTGCTGTAGAAATTTTAGATCCAGAACTTACTCCTATAAATCATGAAAAATCTGGGAATTTAAAAGGCCGTCATAGTGTTAGAATTTGAGTAAAATGATTATAAGTCTTTTGTGGCTGAAATTTGGGCAGTAGCTTAGTACAGTATTGTTCTTCTTGTCATAAGTATTTAAACTCATTTGGAGCTGTATAACAGTATGGACTTGGCATGAGTATTTTAAGTCAATAAATGGATGAACTTGTATAATGGACCTAGTTATATTTTATGTAAGAATGTAATATTGCTTTCTACACCATGCTACTTGCTACAAGCTCTATGTGATATGGTGAATGATAAATTAAACTAGATTCGGTGATGGTTTGTACAATTTTTTAGTGATGGTTTGTACGATAACGATGGGTTGTACGATTTTTTAGTAAAGTTGTTAAGTTTTCTCATTATGGGATGTATTTAAGCTGAGAATACTTAAGACATTTCAACCTACCTGGCCATGCATTATGTTTCACTTGCACCTCATGTATGCATTTGCATTCGTTGCACTCATGGTTGCACTATGTCATGCATATAGACCCCGCGAACGAAGAGCCAACGCAGGAGCTGCCGCTTATCATGGAGCCGGATGACGAGCTCCTGCATCCGGAACCAGTGGACCCACAGCCAGAAGAACCGTAGCTGGCCACTGACTTTACATCTGAGATCACTGACCCGAGCAAAGAAGGTAGGCAGGACCATGATTTTTTCCAGCTAATATGATTATGATTGATGTTTACACATCTGCATTAAGAGTTGGTTGAAACCAATTGCATTAGATTCCCTGGCCGCCCTGGCCCTAGCACCTATATGCAGAGTTCGTAGGACGAGTGCCTAGTAATGCTAGGTGCAAGTAGACACGAGGGAATGTAATCACTCGTCAGTAGGTGGCTTTCAAACAAAAGAAATCTTACTGTGATGGAAATCTTATTTATGCTTAAGATTTAAATGGAGACCGGGCGGAGCATAAATTTACTTTTCGTGGTATGCGTTGTTGTTATGGGGCTCCGTCCATGTCGCATAAGGCCCGTCCGCTATTCGCCTGCTGATCGGCATAACATTGCTAGAATGCTTATCCAGGACATGAGCCTGGTGAAAGTCTTACTTGTGCCATCCGAAGAACAGAGACTTGGTCCTACCATGGGGCCTAGGGGCGCTTGACTCATGGGAGGGCTGACCCGGTACGCCGTGGTAATGCTCCATGGGGGCTAAACCTAGGGAATGGCGGGTTGGAATCGAACTTGGGATGGGACAAGTGGCGATGGGGGATATATGTGTGGAACGCGATGGCTAGTAAGCATATACCTCCTGGCATTTTTAGTTATTCCCGGGAATTAGAAATCGATTCGAATCGCTGATACTCACCAGGTATGAGAATGCCAGATATCGCACACGGGCAACGTCGTAACAACTTGAGCATATTATGCTTATATACATGTTTTCAAATTCCACATGTCTGGATATGTATGCTTTACAGTTCATGCAAGATGTTGTTATAGTATCATGATGTTACTGCAAGTTATTACCGTAAGCCATTTCCATTAAGTCCTACTGAGTAATTAGTACTCAGGGTTTGCCCTCACTTTTGGAGCGCATGTACTGATGATATCTAGACAACTACTTGGAGGAGGGTAGGACCGGTGGGCTCGGTGCTACTCGCCTTGTTCATCTCTGCATGAAGACTACTTAAGTATTTTGGTTCCGCTGCGAGATATTTTTGAAATAGCTTCCGCTATACTTTGAACATTATTTGATTACATATATTTGGTTTGTAAATTAAGTCTATTATTCTCTATTTCAACTGCCTGTGATGATGTAACTGTTGTGGATCCATTATGAGTCGGATGTGTTTGATGTCGGTTCCTCTGAGAAGGGTGTTATCGACAGCCGAAGGACTCTCGACGGACTACCGAGTTTAGTGTGGCCTAAGTGCACTGTGAGCCAGAGGTGGCAGGTGTGCTTAATCTGGGTTAAGCAGGGAGGTTCCGCCACAACGGCGAGCTCCAAACCATGCACAACGCCTTCACAAAGGCCTTCCTCCACTTCTCCCAAAAGCTCCAGGAGCTCGCGAAGGGCACGACCGTAGCCGTCTGGGTGATCGCAATCACCAAGAGTAACAAGCCTTGGCTTCACTTGAATCAACTCACCCTAAAAGAGTTCTCTCTCTCAAGTCTCTTGCCCAAAGCTCAAAGATTTAAGTGGATTGTGGTGCTTTGAGGACCTTTGTGTGTATGTAGGTGGTTCCTAGTTCCAAAGGTGCTAAATGGAGGGAGGGGGAGTCCTTTATATAGGCTAGAGCCCAAAAACTAGCCGTTGGGGGCTCTCAGCCAATTTCTGCGCAACCATCGGTCCGATGGTTGAACCATCGGATGGTCCGATGCTACAAATTTCAAAAATCCCTGTTTTCGCCCCACTGCTTAGAGACCATCAGACGGTCCGATGGTTGAACTATTGGACGGTCGGGTCCAACTGGTCTAATGGACCATCGGACGGTCCGATGGTGGGCTTTTGCCCTGAAACCAGCTTGGACACTCCCCCTCGCTATGGACCATTGGACGGTCCGATGGACCATCGGAAGGTCCGATGGTCACTATAACCCTGTTTTGGACCTTATGAAGTAGGAGAGAAATCGAGGGAGTTTCTAACGTTTGTAACTGAAAAGGTGAGTGTGTTGGAAGCACTTTTTAGGACTTTGAGCTTTAGGACTAAGATGCACTCGAATAGGGCTAACTTTTGAGATTAAGTCATTCAAGCTACTCACATTGACCCCTTTTAATAGTACGGCCCATCTAAAACTAGCAAAATAGAACCTAAGCACCCTTCTTTCGTCTTTACGGTGCTTAGGGCAGATTTGGCTTGAGTCTTCACGCTAGCTTGATCAACCAAGGGCCATCTTTTATGAAATTGGAATGGGGAGGGGGGGTCTCTTTTCAATAACCAATGAGCCTTTTAACATAAATAGGCCTTTCACAACAAGAACTCATTAGTAAAACATTTAGATTGTCATTAATCACCGAAACTTCTACCTCTAAGGGTCATGTTTCTCATAATTTCTCCCTTTTTGGTGATTGATGACAACAAACGAGTAGAGCTTGAAAGTAAAGGCGAGAAAGAACAAAGTTCAAAATAAAACATGGATATAAGCACATAAAGTCACATCCACAACCAAGGATCCATAACCATGAAGAAAAGGGACAAACACAAGAATCAAATGTCATGGCATGGATCAACATCACAAAATAAGCATCCAACATAGATCAAAAGATCACTCTCACTGAAGCTCCCCCTAACACTGCTACTCCCCCTGCCTCTACTTTCTCCCCCTAAGAGACATCTCCCCCTTTGGTGTCAAGCAACAAACATGGAGGACTAAGAAGACGACGGAGGTGGAGCACCGAAAGGAAAGCCCATGGATGCCGCGGATGTGGAAGTCGAGGTCGGCGTCGTCAGGGGACTCTGCGGACTCATCCACTGCTTGCTCAAAGTCTAAAGGTGGAGCCATATTGGGAGCTGCAAGCGGGGCAAAGACGGTACGAGTGGCCTCAGTCGTCATCACAGGAGTAGTGGCCGCAGTCGTCGAACCGTTTGTGGAAACGGTGTAAGAAATCGGGTGCGTCGACTGGATGTCAACCTGTGTCTGCACCAGGCCTGTGGCTGACAACTCGGGCACTGAGAAGAGCAGAGCAGCCGCTGAACTGTCTAGGGGCTGGCCGGAGGTAAGCAGCTGGGACTCAGCACCTAGGGTAGACAGAGAGGGTACAATGGGCAGCACCGGCGGAGAAGTGTCAAACTGAAGCATCCTGGCCGGTAACTGACTCATCTCCATCCTGTATCCACTCCCTAGAAGGTCTATGTACCTGAAGTCCATAAGGGAGGTGGATAACGTAGCAAGCGACATAAGTGGACTCTACAAGCTCTGCTCTATGGAGGGCACCGACTGTGTAGCTGAAGGAAAAGCAGGAGCCTAGAGCTGCTGTCGAAGGGAGGCAAGCTGCCTCTGAGTGTCTGTCCTAAGCTCAGCCACAAGGGTATGCACAATCTCTAGAATACGAGCCTGAGACTCGGTCTGCTGCTGAGCCATCTGTGCAAACCGATCGTTACTGCGCTGCTGCACCTGCTGCTGCTACTGTAAAAGAACCTCAAAGCGCTGATCGCTGCGCTGCTGCTGGGCCATCATCACCTGAAGAACTGTGGCTGTATCGGTGGTGGTGGCTACCTGAGCAGCTGTAACCTGCGGCGGCGGCGGAGGAGGAGGTGGTGGAGGGTCACGCGAGCCACCCGCCTCAGAGTCGTGAGGGAGAGGTGACCGAGACCGATGACGCTCGTCATCTGAAGAGGTGTCATCCTCACTCTCCTTCTCTGCAGCTGCTGCTCTTCCTGGCTTTGCTCCCTATCCCACTAAAGGGGCATCCCTTAACGGTCGCACTGCCTGAGCACTCGCCTTGTATACTCTGTAATGAGTGTGTATCTCGTCTTGGAACAAGGTGAAGTGCGGAGGCGGGTGCTGTGCATCATACGCTATCCTACTAAGCATGTCTAGGATGATATGAGCATAAGGGAAGCTCCTGTGCATCTTGATCCCATCTGTGATAACATCCTCAATCTCAGCTAGAAGAAAGTCAACAACACAGAACTGAATCCGCTGAACGAGGGCTCTGAGGAGGTGCTGCTGTAGGTTCGTGAGACGCTCATGAGGACCCTTGCATGGAAGCAAGGACTTGGCCATAGCCGTGTGAAGGCTGTCGGCCAAGAGGGTGAGCTCGGAAGAAAGCCTCTCACGGTACCCCCCTCTAAAGATCACTCGGGCCTCCTCAAGAAGAAGTGGGTTCCCCCTAACCTTGGAGCATCAAGGGGGCTTAGAGTCACCGTAGATGTCATAGTGGAGGCGTCTGTCTGATAGGGTGAGGCCTAGGAGCTAAGTTAACTCCTGCCTGGATAGCCTGATGCGCTGCCCTGCGAACATGAATTGTACAAATTGTCTACCCTCCTCCACGTACAGTGTCACATAGAAGATGCGGACCCACTCCTCACTATACTTGTACCTATGCTCAAGTAAATCTGTTAGCCCTGGGATGTGTTGGGAGAAGGGGTACACGTTCTGTCCAAGAACGGTACCGATCCGTGGGAGACTCAGCACAGCATGGGGAAACATGTCCATCCAGCTCTCCGGTAGCTCTGGTAAAGTGAGGCATAGATGAGAGTCCAAAACCTCCTATCAACTCTCGGATCCCTCTGCTCTAGGAACCATCTACTGGGGGTCACTGAGTACCTGATCTTCTTGAGCTTCTCCCTGCTGTATCCCTGATTGCTGACTAACCCAGCTCCCCCGGAGAGAACGGGAGCTGTGGGCTGGATTGACAACTCGATCACTTTCTCATCTGACTCTCGCTCAAGCTCTGCCTCTGACTCGGACCCAAGCGTGGGCTCTGTCTGCGCTGACTACTCTGTCTGTTGTGCTTGTGCACTAGCTGCTGCTACTCGGGCCTTCTTACGGGCCTGAGCCTCCTGCTGGGTAATGATATCAGCCGCTGATGTGGTCCGTCCACTGGTCCTCTGCTGAGGTTAGTGCTTCGGAGTGCGAAACTTGGTACGCACCTTGTACCTCTTCGGTGGCTGAGGATCCCGGTACCTTTGCTGGCTTGGCGGAGCATGGGGGTTTCTGTCGCATCAACTCCAAATCCAAGAAAATTGTCAATTAAGATCCAAAACATGTATGTACCTATGCTCAAGAAAAACAATGCCAAACCTTTGCTCTATTCTCTTTTCATGACTTGAGATACTTGCACATGAAACAAATCTTCATATCATCAAGAGTGGTCCTTTGTGACACTACTGGATGCATATGCAAGTGCAAGCTACAACAAGCATGGATAGGAATTGAAAATATGCGTGCACATCTATATGACAAGGAGTGCAATGCTTGCAAGAATTTAAAACTACACTTGCCATATTACTTCTCTCCGCAAGCTTCTTCAAGAGGAGCCTTTGTACATGCCATGACCGAAACTTAGACCATCGGCTCATGCAAAACCCTCGCTCCTCTCTATCTTGCGATGGTTAGGCAAGTGACTAGCATATACATATGATGCAAATAATATGGCATGGTAACTTACATGATCGTTCTAGCATCTAACATGTTTAGCTCACCTCGAAGCTTGCAAAAAGTACTCTTATCTAGTGGCTTAGTGAAGATGTCCGCCAATTGCTCCTCAGTACCCACATTTCGCAAGAGGATCCTACATGAAAATCGAATATTTTCAGCGGCCAAATTTATTTTCGGCGGCTCTAAGTAGCCGCCGAAAATAATACTACTATTTTCGGCGGCTAAGAGCAACCGCTGAAAATAAAGCAGCTATTCGCCGAAAATAGCTGATTATTTTCGGCAGCCGGGAGAACCGCCGAAAATAAACACCTATTTTCGGCGGCCAAGGGCGGCCGCTAAAAATAAGGGCACTCTATTTTCGGCGGCCACCTCCTTGCCGCCGAAAACAGAGCTCCCCCCGCTTACCTTCGTCCCTAGCCCGGCCCCGACCCCGTCTGTCACACAACGCCCCCGCCCGCCGCCCCCACACGCACACTCCGCCGCCCAACCCGGCCGCCGCCGCCGCCGCCCCCGCCCGGCGGCCCCCAGGGCGTCCCTCCCCGCGGCGTCCTCCCTGCGTGGCGGCCTCCTGCCAGGCCTCTGCGCGGTGGCCTCCCCGCGGCGGCCTCCCTGCCCGGGCGTCCCTCCCCGCGGAGGCCGGCGCCCCTTCCTGCCTGGCACCCCTCCCTGCTCGGCCTCCCGTTCAAAGTGAGCAATCTAAAATTTTTATTGTTTGCAGCTAATTTTCGGCGGCGTTAAGTGCTTGGCCGACGAAAGTTAAGATTATAAGTGCATTGTAGTTAATTTTCGGCGGTTCTTATGCGTGGCCGTTGAAACTTATGCTAATAGGATGTTTAATTAGTCAAATGTCATGCTTACTTATATATTGAGTTATGATTTGTTATGGTATAACATGCTTAGTTTGTTGCCACTTATACAACGTCTTATCATTTTGATATGTTATGCCATGTCTTTATTATATGTTATATGTTATATGTTGCATTTTAATTTATATGTTGCGACTTATACCATATCTTTGTTATATGTTACTAATTATACGAAGTCACAGAACCTATGCGTCACCCGTTTCGGACCGGCAACCGTCTCACGTGCATTGCGCACGTGAGATGTGGCTAGTCTGGAATTGTTCCTTTTTTGGACAGCCTCGGATTGACCGATAGAGCGTGGAATTTATAATGAGCCGCGGGGTCCAAGCGAAGTTTCGGCGGCATAACCCTGTTGTTCTCCACTACACCACATTTGGGCGTGCAGTTGGAGAACAACGGGGTTATGCTGCCTAAATTTCGTTCGAACCCCGCGAACTCATCATAAATCTGTGCTCTGCCGGCCACTCTTGGGTGGGTTTAGGACGTATCATTACCTATAGATGTAGGGCCGCAATACGTTGAAAAAGATAAGCTTACCATCTACTTGCCTGCCTTAATCTATAGCCTCAAGTATGGCCGACGATCGTGCGGTGGATGTATGATGGTTTTGATAAGACTGGGTTGTAAAGCTCACTCAGCTGAGTGGAGGAAGAAGGCACAGGCTTTTATCGACCATGCTTTCTCTTTGACTACTCACTATCGGGTTAGGTGTCCATGCAACAAACACAACAACGGGAAATTTGTGAAAAAAAAAGCAATTAGTCCGAGACCTGGTTGACTATGGTTTCATGCCTGGTTATGAAACGTGGACCTTCCACGGTGAGAAAGAAACTAGAGTTCAAACAGAAAGGGAAGCGGATGATGATTCGGCGGGTGTTGATAGAATGGATGAGATGCTAGAAGCTTTGCAGCTGTAGTTTGGTCTAAACTCTGAGGATCCTCCTACAAAGGAGGTTGAGGAGTTCTTCAAGCTCCTTCAAGCTTCGGAAGAGCCGCTGCACGAACACACAAAATTGTCAGTCCTAGCTTTTGTGACTAGGCTCATTGCCATCAAGTCCAAGTATTTCTTCTTCACAAAATTGTCAGTCCTAGCTTTTGTGACTAGGCTCATTGCCATCAAGTCCAAGTATTTCTTCTCGAACAAGTGTTTTAATGACCTCGTGCAATTGATCGGGGATGCTTTTCCGCAGCCTCATAAGTTGCCCAAGGATATGTATCAGTGCAAGAGGTTGACCAAATCCCTCGGTATGGGCTATGAGAAGATAGATATTTGTACAGACAACTGCATGCTTTTCTGGGATGATCATAAGGACTAGAAAAAGTGCTTGGTCTGTGGGAAAGGGAGATATGTTGAGGTTAGAAACGAGGATGGCAAAAAGGTGACGACGGGCGTTGCACAGAAGCAACTCCGTTCCTTCCCTTTGGCACCTCGCTTTAAATGGCTCTTTCTCTCAAAGAAGACTTGTGAACTCATGCGGTGGACGAAAGAAGGTGTACGTGCCAAGCCAGGGTTCATGGCGCACCCTGCTGATTCAGATGCATGGAAGGCTTTGGACCCAGAGTTTGACCCAGGGTTCGCTAGGGACGCGAGGAATATTCGCTTCGGTTTGGCAACTGATGGCTTCACACCTTTCGGTCAATCGGCTGCTTTCTACTCTTGTTGGCCTGTGTTTGCTATTCCATATAACCTTCCACCTTCTATGTGCATGAAGTATGAATTAATGTTCCTTTGCCTCATCATACCGGGGCCGAAACATCCTGGAATAAAACTCAATGTGATGTTACAACCCTTGATCAAAGAGTTGAAACAACTGTGGTACGGTGTCGAAGCATATGACATTTCCTTGAAGCAGAAATTCACCCTTAGGGCTGCGTACCTATGGTCAGTTCATGATTTCTTGGCGTATGGTATCTTTGCTGGATGGAGTGTTTATGGAACCTTGACATGTCCGATATGTCAAGCTGACACTAGATGTTTTCGTCTGGAGTTTGGTGGGAAGATCTGCTACTTTGATTGCCACAGATGTTGATTACCTTCCGATCATATATTTAGAGGAGAAAAGGATAGCTTTAGGAAAGACACCGTCTGCTATGAGGAACCACCAAAGAGGCTAAGCGCGCAAGAAATTCTGGATCAGCTCGATAGCCTTAAGCTAAACAAGGAAAAAACTGCATATGAAGGGTATGGAACAAAGCACAACTGGACTCACATCAGTGGAATATGGGACCTTCCCTATGCCAAGGCGTTGAAGCTCCCGCACAACATTGATGTTATGCATCAGGAACGTAATGTTGCTGAGAGTGTCATAAGCACGTGCATGGATTTCAGTGACAAAACAAAGCACAATGTAAAGGGCCGAAAGGACTTGGCAAAGATTTGCAACCGCCCAATCCTTGAGCTCACCGCTAGTGGAGGAAAACCTCATGCCCCGTTTTGTCTTAAACCACAAGAGAGGAAAGAAGTGATGAAATGGATGAAAAATTTGAAATTCCCAGATGGTTACGCAGCAGGGTTGAAACGAGCCGTGAATCTGAAGACCGGGAAGCTTAATGGTTTGAAGGCCCATGATTACCAGATTATGATGGAAAGACTCGTGCCTGTGATGTTTCGCGGCTACCTACCCAATGGAGTTTGGTCGGTGCTAGCTGAGCTAAGCCATTTCTATAGGCAGCTCTGTGCTAAAGAGATCGAAAGAGATGATGGAGAAACTAGAGAAAGATGTACCATGCTAATATGCAAAATGGAAAAATTTTTCCCTCGTGGGTTCTTTAATCCAATGCAACATCTCCTTGTTCATCTTGCGTATGAAGCTAAGGTTGACGGGCCTGTGCAATTTAGGTGGATGTTCCACATTGAAAGGGCCCTCAACTATCTTAGAGCAATGGTTGGCAATAAGGCTAGAGTTGAAGGGTGCATCGCTGAAGCATTTATTCTTAAGGAGATATCATACTTCAGTAGTGTATATTTTGCCGAGGAACACAATGTCAATGCTCCTACGATGCGATACAATGTGGACGAAGAACCTTCTGTCACTGACCTTCCAATATTCCAATCTACTGGAGCAAGTGCAAGTGCGAGCAAACCCTACTATTTTAAGCTGGGAGAACGAGTATCGGCTTACCTGTACATGTATGCTAACATAATAGAGATGGACCCATATTTCGTGTAAGTGTTCGTTGAGTACTTTGCCATTTCTATAGATAGCATTTATTCTTGGTCTATTCCTTATACATTTGTATTGTTCGTATAGTGAATTCCAAAGGCAAACCTGGACATCTAAGAAGCAATATACAAGCAAGCAACTAGATAAGATGCGACGAGATGGCATAGATGGAAAACCTAATTTCCTCGATTGGTTCTAACTTTACGTAAAAATCCTTCCGATACGTACTATATTTATTTCTCATATTACGTGTTATTAACATACTATGTGTGTTCTGTAGTGCACAAGAATTGATGGTAAAGTGCACCCAGACTTCATTCAGCTATCAGAGGGAAAGGTGTCCGTTAGAAGCCACACTCGGTACGATGTCAATGGATTCTGGTTTCGCTCTGCCCCATTTGAAGCCGCTCATCCTCGAGCTGCAACATGTAACTCTAGGGTCATGGTTAGGGCCACCGATGATGAAGGAAGGGAATCTAATTATTATGGAATCATTCAAAAAATTCTCGAGTTCAAGTTCATCGACAATAAGGAACTAAAGTTATTCTTCTTTGTTTACGATTGGTTTGAACCCAATAGAGGGGTTCGAGAGAACTAATATGGCATGGTCGAAGTCAAGTACAATGAAAAGCTCATGGGCAATGACAACTGGGTCCTTGCACACCAATGTGAATAGGTTTACTATTTGCCATATCCAAGTCAAAAGCTCCATGCTTGGTGGGTAGTTTACAAAGTGAATTCCCGTGAAAGTTTATATACCCCTAGGCATAATGGTTATTACTCTAGTCAGTTTGATGAGGAAGTTGAGGTTCTTCAAGAAGAAGAATTATCAACATCTTTCGTTGTAGAGCTCGGTCCGAAACTTAATTCCTTGGTCAGAGAAAGTGAGGACACCGCCAGTGTTCCAAACAAACGGAAACGACAAGCACCTAAGAAAAGAGTTCAGTGGTCGGGTTTAGCACGGAGGGGACAACTTAATCGTGATGTTGATGAGTTTTGACAAGTAAATCATTCACTTCTATACTTTATTTGCACTGTTAATCATTTATTTCTGTACTTTATGTATTTCTATACTTTATGTGCACTAATCATTTATATGTACTTTCTGTAACAGGATGAACCGTAGGTTCAAGCAGGTAGCAAAGGGGTTTGTGGGAAAGATGGTCCCAAGCAAGAATACAAGCCAGGAGAGAAGCCAGGAAAGGCTTTTTCAGGGGAGTACATTACAAGGCGCTAGGCATGAGGCTTTATTGAGGTGTGTGGACCCAAACTTGAGGGAGTTCCTATCGCCCTTCAAAGAACTGAGGTATGTATGTGCATAGAGTTTAATATGTATAATTTTCATATATGTTCAATAACTTACCTCATGTTTACTTTTGCATTGTAAGGATGAGGAAGAGGAGGCTGGAGCTGGGCACGAGGATGAGGAGGAGGAGGCTGGAGCTGGGCACGAGGATGAGGAGGACGAGGCTGGAGTTGGGCACGAGGATGAGGAGGCTAGAGCTGATGAGGACCAGATGGGTGGGGATGGTTCAGAAGAGGTGATGCGGGTCAGGGGGACTAGGAAGAGCCACTACGTCCACCCTCCTCCAACCCTACACCAATTTCTACCCCCGCGGACAGGAAACTGATCAGACCAATCGTTGATAGGTACGATCATTATGAGTTTTTAACTTCAATAGTTTGTACACGTGACATGTCTTCACTATCATTTTGTTTTGCAGCCAATGGGAGGACGTGACTTGGGATGGGACAGGTCACCGTAGGACTCCAACGGCCTGCTGGGTAACGTGTAAACAACCCAGGAGTTGTGGAAATGAATGGTGAAACTATACCCGTCACAATGTGGAAGCATTTTGCACTTGCACCACATGTTACGTATAGAAGTGCTCAGGGCCCCATGAGACACAAATTTTGGGTAAATTTCTTTCTACTAACTGTTTGATTCCTATTATGCTAATTACTATTGTTGACTGATGATTCTTTGTATGAACTGTTTAATGTTGTAGAACTATTACCGTGTGGATCCCTCACAGCAAGATCATGCGGATAGAGTTCTTAACCAGGCTGCGAAGAAGATATGCAAGGATTTATTCTCCAACATTCGGCTCCAGGTAACAAACGCTTGGTTTAAGGCTGAAGGGCAGCAATTAGGGGCTTTTCGTGATTCTTCAGAGATATACCTGACCGCTGAGCAGTACGGACCAGTAATGGCCTTTGGAAATTGTGTTGTTGCTTCAGATATTATGATTGTTATTATGATATACTAACTCGTGTACATGCAGGTCACACATCCATTGATTGAAGATCAGCCAAGGCCTTACAAGGCACTTTGTGATCTGTGGGCTTCTGAAAGATTTCAGGAGCAATCAAGAAAGCATAGACATCCTGGAACCAAGAAGGCAACGCATAAACTTGTAGGTGACGGAAACCGTCAAAAGGTTCAACACATAGTAAGAAACCGCTTTATGTTTCGTCCCTCAACAATTCGGTATGATTCTAACATCTACATACAGATTGCTAGAACTGGAGAGGAGCCGAGTGCCGTAGACCTATATATTATGGCACACAAGGGACCAGACCCTTCCCAGCCTGAGGTGTTGTCTACTCTGTTAGCCACAGAGCGACTAGTTAGTTGGCCGGCGGCTTTAAATTAGTTCTCACATAATTATACATAGCTAACTTGTAAATTTGGTTTCTACTTGCAGAAGGACTATGGGCAAGAGATGGTCAGACTTCATGGTGAAGAATATGATTGGAAGTTGACCCTTAAGCTGTGTATGATAGCGCTAGCGGCAAGTCACATGGACGGTAATAGGATATGCACGGTGTTGTCTAGTTGTGTTCTATGTAACAAAGTATTAATGTCAACACTATGTTTGGATTTTGAAGGTTCGCCATGTTCAACGGCCTGATCGACCCGAGAGGAGTTCAGATGGGGTCTTCCTCGCATAGTGCGGGCGGTAGTAGCAGTCGCCAGCGCCGCACCACGTCTGACATGGAGATAGAGAGCTTGAAGCAAGAGATAGAGAGGCGTGATGCATTTCCCAAAGCCCAAGCGGAGTACCAGAGGCAGCGTGATGCTCACCACGAGTACGTTAATGCACAACAGATGGCGGCAATTCAAGTAAGTATGAATGTCAACAATTACCATTCCTATCATTATCAAAATGAGTTACTAACGTTTTGCATTCTGCAGTCAATGTTCCAGCAGCAGGGGATGACGTTTGTCATGCCAAAAGTTAGGCCGCCACCAGTATCGCCGCAGTGGGGATAGTTTGCTCAGATGCCTTTTTCTCCAGCAGCTCAGGTGAAAGTTGCTCAACTTTAGCTAAAATTGTTCACTTTAGCAAACTATAGCTATACTTGCTAAACTTTGGTATATTCTAACTTCAAGTAGGTAAAATTGCTAAATATGTTCTAATTAAGCTATAGTTGCGTGTAATAGGGATCTGGAGTCCATGCATTTAATCCTTACCAAACTCCTCCGCCAGTGTTAGGACAACCAGGCGAAGAGGTTTGTCTTGTCACTTGAGCCATTAAAATTCTTCGCTAATATTGTGTCTATATGTTGTCACTTATCTAAAATCCTTGGCTAATATTGTCATTTGTTCTATTTATCAGCACTCTGGACAGAACCTCGATCCAGCACTCAGCGACTTTGTCAACAATCTCTTTGCCTCTGGAGGTAGCGGCCACAACTATAATCACCCAGGTACCATGTGAATTGAGTGAGCGAGAGATTGTGTGTATGGAGACTTGTGTTATGGACTTACACTTTCTATCTATGGACTTGTAGTGTGGACTTGTGTTATGGACTTATGTATGCGGATTCGTGTTGTTATGGACTCGTTGAGATGTTATTTGTGATGCACTTGTTGAGATGTTATGTGTATGTTATGGACTTGTTGAGATGTTATGTGTATGTTGTTTGAGAATGTGCTGTGAATTTGTATATATCTGAAATTTGTATAAAAATCTGGAGAATGAAATAGTTTGGGCTAAAAATAGACCAAACAATTTTCGACGGCTGGGCCCTGGCCGCCGAAAATAGACAAAACAATTTTCGGCGGCCCGGCCTGGCCGCCGAAAATAAGGCGGGCCTATTTTCGGCGGTTGGGCCTGGCCGCCGAAAATAAGGCTGCCCTATTTTTGGCGGCCAGGCCGACCGCCGAAAATAGGCCTTATAGACTTATTTTCGGTGGTTAGCCGCCGAAAATAGCCTTATTTCCGGCCATTTTTGTTCGGCGGACCAAGAACGCCGAAAATTGTCTATTTTCGGCGGATATCTATGTGCTTGGTTCAAGAGTGTTGGACCGGATTGTAGGCAAGCTTAACCGCACTCTCGTTGTCACAAAGGAGAGGAACCCTAGAAAGCACCACTCCATAATCCATGAGTGTTTGCTTCATATATAGAAGATGGGCACAACAAGACCCGACCGCTATATATTCTGCTTCCGCGGTGGACAAGGATACGCAGTTTTGCTTCTTGGACGACCACGAAATGAGCGAGCGCCCTAGCAAGTAGCAACCCCCGGAGGTACTCTTGTGCTCAACTCAGCATCCGGCAAAGTCCGAATCAGAGTAGCCCAAGAGTTCAAAACTAGCGCCCTTGAGGTACCACAAGCCTATGCTAGGGGTGTGCCTAAGATACCTTAGGATTCTCTTCACCGCGGTGAGGTGAGACTCCTTGGGATCGGCTTGAAACTGGGCACACAAGCACACACTAAACATGATATCCGGCCTATAAGCACACAAGTAAAGAAGCGAACCTATCATAGACCGGTAGAGAGTTTGGTCCACCTTGATACCACTTTCATCGGCGTCGAGCTTTGTGTTAGAGGCCATTGGAGTTTCAATCGGCTTGCAATCATCCTTCTTGAATCTCTTGAGTAGATCTCTAGTATACTTTTCTTGACAGATGAATGTCCCTTCTTTTAATTGCTTGATTTGAAACCCAAGAAAGAAGGTGAGCTCGCCGATCATTGACATCTCAAATTCTTTAGCCATCATCTTGCCAAATTCTTTGCATAAGTCTTTATTTGTCGAGCTAAAGATAATATCATCAACATACACTTGACAAACAAAGAGATCATCTTCCATCTTCCTGATGAATAAAGTGGTATCAACTCGGCCAATCTTGAACCCTTTCTCAATGAGAAAGTCCCTAAGCCTCTCATACCAAGCTCGAGGAGCTTGCTTTAAACCATAGAGAGCTTTGGACAACCTATACACATGATTTGGATTGTTTGGGTCCTCAAATCTGGGTGGTTGCTCAACATAGACTAGCTCATTGATGTAACCATTGAGAAAAGCACTCTTCATATCCATTTGATATAGCTTCATGTCATGATGTGTTGCATAAGCGAGTAGAAACCGAATAGTCTCTAATCTTGCAACCGGTGCAAAGGTCTCTCCAAAATCAATGCCTTCAACTTGAGAGTATCCCTTTGCCACTAATCTTGCCTTGTTTCTCACAATGTTGCCTTCATCATCTTGCTTGTTTCTAAAGACCCATTTAGTTCCAATCACTCTAGCACCCTTTGGCTTAGCTTCAAGTGCCTAAACTTCATTGCTTGATCAATAGTTGTTGGCTCGATGCTAGAGACAAATGAGTAGACTTGACAAAAGGCGGCGGTATTGTGAGATCTTGTGGTTACTCCTCTTGTTGGACTACCAATAATGAGTTCTTTGGGGTGTCTACTTGTGAGTTGACTTCTTCTTTGAGTTGCCACTTGAGGTGTCCTAACCGGTGTGCTCACATCTTGAGCTTGTTCATCAATTTGCTCTTGAGGTACATGAACATCTTCATTTGGAAGTATCTTGTCTTGTTCACTACCATCTTGAGGTTCCATGGAAGAGGATGGGTGATCAACAATTTGCACTTCATCTTCATCCTCTTTAGGATTGATGTCACCGATAGGCATATTTTTCATTGCCTCTACAAGTGGTACCTCATCTACGTCCACAACATCAACATGTGCTCATTTGGAGCCATTAGATTCATCAAATTCCACATCATACGTCTCTTCAACCATGCCAGTGGCATTGTTGAATACACGATATGCTTTGGACTTTGATGAGTAACCAAGTAAGAAACCAATATCACAACGCCTTTGAAACTTACCCAAGTGTTGGCGCTTCTTGTAGATGTAGCATTTGCAACCAAACACCCGGAAATATGAGATATTGGGTTTTCTCCCATTGAGCAATTCATATGGAGTCTTATCAAGGAGTAGATGTGGATATAACCAGTTGGAGGCATAGCATGCGGTGTTGATAGTTTCGGCCCAAAACTTCTCACTAGTACCATACTCATCAAGCATTGATCTTGTAAGAGTGATAAGTGTTCTATTCTTCTTTTCCCTACACCATTTTGTTGAGGAGTGTATGTAGCGGAGAAATCATGCTTAATCCCAACTTCATCACAATATTCTTCAATGTTGGTGTTGTCAAACTCTCTTCCATTGTCACTTCTAATCTTCACAATTGAAGTGTTGAATTCATTTTGAGCTCTCTTGGCAAACTTGCTAAAGATATGAGCCACTTCGGTTTTGTCCTCAAGAAAGTATATCCATGTGTATCTTGAGAAGTCATCAACAATAACAAAACCATAGTTTTTGCCACCAATACTTGTATATGTAGTTGGACCAAAGAGATACATGTGAAGTAGCTCTAGTGGCCTTGAGGTGGACATGAATATCTTGCTTGGATGAGTGTTTGCAACTTGTTTGCCGGCTTGACAAGCACTACACAATTTGTCCTTCTCAAATGTGATATCTTTTAAGCCTCGGACCAAATCCTTGTTCATTACTTTCTTGAGTGTGCTCATTCCAACATGAGGAAGCCTTCTATGCCACAACCAACCCATTGAATTCTTGGAGAATAGACATGCTTGCAAATTGGCCTTCTTTGAGTTGAAGTCAACAAGATATAGATTGTTGTGCCGAAAACCTTTGAAGACTTCTTCACCACCATCGATTTTGCTCACTATTACTTCATTTGGCTTGAATAGGCATTGAAAACCCAAATCACACAATTGTCCCACCGACAAGAGATTGAAGTTCAAAGAGTCAACTAGCAACACATTTCAAATTGAGTATTCACTTGATATTTCAATCTTGCCCAATCCTTCAACCTTGCCCTTGAGTTGTCACCAAATGTGATTTTGTCATAATCCTCCACATTTCCACTAAGCAAGGAATGAACTGCCCAAGCATTGAATGGCCGCTTCTTGAAGAAATATTATCCAAGTAAGTGGCAAAACGCTCGAGGAAGGTCGGAGGTATAATTGTGCTTCGAAATTGTTACGTTATGAGATATTTGCTGATTCTCGAAGATGTAAGTAGTGTTGGTGCTTTTAGTTCATGACCTTCGCTAAAAGGCAGGGGGCATATGTTGAGCACCAAATTGGACAGGCCTGTAAACTGGCAGCATATCGGACTGTCCGGTGAGCTGGACCGGACAATACGGTGTCACCGGACAGTCCGGTGAGGTGTACTGAACAGTCCGGTAGGGTCGAATCCAAGTAGAATCCTATGATTTGTGCAAGATCTCACGGAGTTCAACTTGTATAAGGGTCCAGACCACCCTCCCCTATAAATATGAAGGGGTAAGGCCGATTGATGCATCCAGAATCGAACCAATTATCACTTTTATCTACTTTTATGCATATTCTATTTCTCAAACCCTAATTCTCCTCTCCAACCCTAACATTCGTCTCTTGTCGACTCTACGCCTACTTGAGTAGCTCTAGGTGGTCTGCGACGCTAGAGCAAACCCTAGCATTGATCCTCCGTGATGGAGTCCCTCCTGGGAGCTTTGACCTAGGTTCTACCCAAACCCTGCTGGCCACCGAATTGTCTGGCGTCGTCTACCGGACTATCCTGTGCAGGCAGGTCGACCCCGAGGGCTTTGCTGCAACGAGCAAGTCGTAGGGTTCTCTGAGTGTTTAGCACGAAAACGTGTCAACAAAGTGTCCCAAATCACCAACCAAGTTTGGTACATTACCAAAAAACACCACTAAGATAGTTGCATAAATGTTTGGTGTTAGCCCGCATACCGTACAACTTGATTGACATGTTTAACCGATTTTATATTTACTAGTCAATCAACCCGTGCGACGCATGGGTTAGAGTCTTAAATGTATTATGTGTTACAGTACAACATATATAGATCTATTTTTATACTTAGTTTTTTATAACAGCAAATCTTGCTATTTTATATGTATGCTTAATTGATTTAGATAATCTTTGATCGATTGTAAAAGTAGGTGATTTTAATATAATTTTGAGGGGTTATTTTCATTATACTATCAGTCATAATAACTAAGGTGAACAATTTAAATATAAATTAAAGAGGATATTTGGTATTATCCATCAAAATAGCAAATATGAGCAATTATGTATAAAATCAGGGTGTTATTTCATATTTTCTTTTATATTGGCAGAGTGGGTAATTAATATGTAGTTGTAGGGGTAATATTATTTTGATAATGACAAAAGTGGGTGATTATTTAGAAAATAGATCTAATGGCTGTTAAGATTTCAACCCGTCTATTTTTTTTCTAGCGCATCTTGTGAGGATTGACGTGAAAATTTTAAAAGGAGTCTACAAAATATTTGTTTCATGGATAGGTCTCTAGCATCTTTAATAAAAAAAAAGACAAAAACTGAAGGTAGATTTGAAAATGAAAAATCTAAAAAAAAAGAAGATATTTGTTTTTGTTGAGAGTTGAACTCAAGATCTTTCGTAATAGCAGAGGTGGGTAATTACTTAAAAATGGATTTAATGAAAAAAAAGAGAATATTTGCTTTCATTGAGAGTTAAACTCAAGACCTTTCATAATGGCAGAGGTGGGTAATTACTTAGAAAATAGATCTAATGGTTATTAATATTCTAATATGTCAATTGATGGTCGGATGTTTCTATTATTGTGAGAATTTCTAAGATTTATCTTTTTTTCTAGTGTGCTTTGAAATTAGTGTTTTTTTTGAACCTTTAATTAGTAATAGTAAGATATTCGTGACATTTTTATTTACGAAACTAAACCACACTTTGTTATATAGCATTTTCGATAGAAGTACAAAACTAAACCGCAGTGAGACCTGTCTTTGCATCGTCGATTGGTTTAGGTAAACAGAATCTTCTTTCTGGTCCCTTGGCCATTCTTTTCTTTGCTTGCCTGACACCATTTTGATTTCATGTATCGGCTGCGCTCCTGTCGGTGATGGGGTCTCGCTTCAACAAGTCCGGGAAGATATTCCCTGCGCGTCGGTGTCGTGTCTCTTGTACCCCTGGTCATGGTTGGAGGCTCTAATTCCACGGGATCTTGCGTAGCTCGCATGCGTGATCCGTCACACCATCTGCGCCTCACATTGCCATCTAATCTGATGAAGGGACCGTTTCATTCCTGGGTAGGTATTTTTATGTTAGTGTACTCGTTTTCAAGTTTAGTTCTTTTGGAATAGTATGGGTAATAACGAATAAGGGCATCTCTGGTGTGAGTAGAAATCGAACCGTGAAGGCTGAACGACGACCGTGCGCACTGCAGCAAGCGAACCATGGGTGTCATAAGTAAAAATCGAACTCTGCAGATGCGCAGAACTGAACAGACTAAAATATCACTAGTGTAAGCTTGCGCGCAACGCGCGTGCCACGTGTAGCTACATATAGATACATATTTTGCCGGAATTGGTATAGACATAAATCATGAAGAAACATATATTAATGACCTTTTGTTGCAGGAAGAGAATATTCACAATTTACAGGTAACAGACAATAGTAGGCTGGATATGGTAGTGGAACAACACAAACATATATAGTAGTGGAGCAATACAAACATATTATTCATTTTTGTGTGCACCCTGCATGCCAATGCCAAAGCATACGATTCCTTGTCGAAGATATGTTGACTGTTGAGTAACATTAGCAAGGGCAAGCATAATTGGCGCTTAATATAATGGTCATCGCTCTTGACAAAATAACATACTGGAAAATGTTTAATAATTCGATAAAATATCACATACATTAGAATATGTTAGATATTATGCAAACATGATAGCCCTCAACAAGGTATTAATAAGACAGGCTACGTTGTTAACGTTAGAGAAGTCATCACTTCTCTAACGTTAGAGAAGTGTGACCATCACTGTACATGGCATAGCAATTCTGTAGCGGTATATTTTAATCATGTTCATCAGTTAAACTTATACTGCTCACCCGATGATAGCCAAATAGAACTGAAGGTAGTAACCACAACTTATAACAATGCTAAACAGAAAAATGGGCAAGCTATGCTTGTCACCTATAACTGATAAACTATACATAATCCTAATTCCTAAAATATTTCCATGTAGCTGAAAGTTTACAGCCATAAAAACAGACCGGTCTTCAAAATACCTAAACTGCAAGCATTCACAGAAAGCATGACCTATCAAAGAGATGAGACGGTGTTAAATACTTCAGACTGTTCTACGCAATTAAGTTGGAAGCAAGCATATCAGGTAGATATAAATGTATTAATCTGTGGTACACCTATAAAAAACGAAAAAACGTAGTTAGTGTATAGCTTATAGAGCATAGCATTCAGCCCACCAGTTGGAAATTCGTGATAATATTTCAGTAGTCACAGTGTGGAACCACATATCTCCTTAGTAATATTGTGCTTGAACAAACTAATTAATGAAAGAGGAGGTTTACAAAGTTAAACCCAATGACAAAGATTCTTGAGATCACCACTTAGCATTACATGGGCACCAATAAACTGTAAAAATGATGATGTCCCAAGAAAATTATTCGGGCATATTTAAATTGAAGATCAGCCTTGGACATTAAAAACCTTGAAAATTATTTTTTTTAACATGGAACTGGGACAACATCAAAGCTCTACTTTTCTGCAAAGTCAGAAACAGCTATAAGCAACTTTTGCAAACCTTTGCTTGGTTATATTAGTCTAGTTATTAAGATCATAGTAAATAGAATTTGAAATGGCATATTGAAATTCTGCCAATCAAGACTGAGTATTTCATAACGGGCAATGATAGAATCACACCCTGAAATATGAATCATCTGAATTGGTCATCATAATAACAATTATAGAACACACAATACATGCATCAACTTAAGTCGGAGGCACATACCTATATCCAATTCTCTATGGCCACACCACAATGCTATATAGTTGAACATCATGTCGCAAGAAGTTGTAAGACTGAACCAATCGTAAAAAAAATGAACCTAGATGTGGCTTCATATTTCTACAATAAGTACGTTTTGTGTTTAGGGGGCTATGCATATCAATGAGTAATATACACATCATTTCTGATAAACTGACAAATAAAATGGGATGGATGTGGTTTAAAGCATGATCTAGCTAAAATTTACATATATGTTATGTAGTTGATTGCAAGGAATCAATTGGCTCATATCGATCATTATCTGAACCCCCTACTGTGCAGTTCTGAATCGAGGAACGGCATGGTAATCTAGTGATTCCCGCTAGTTCTCAGCAGGCTGTGTCATACCACAATGTTTTGAAGAAGACTGGTTATTAAATCGTAGTGCTTGGAATATCCTTTTGTAATTTCCCAGACCTTTTGAATGTCTTCTCTGAAAAGCAATGTGTATATAATGACGAAAAGATAAGTGTTGACACAACAATTGACAACCTCTGAAAGAAAAATGCAACCGTTGCATTCTGCAGACTACTGAGTACTGACTATATATAATTGGATTAGATATGTGTGTCAACCATGTAGAGCATCGAACAATGACACAAAACACTGTAAAATTGAATGGCAGTCATATATACAGTATGATGCTAAACTGAGTCAAATATAAGAAACGTTTTTTTATCTCATCTCAGTTTTAGACTTTAGTTGTGGCTAAGTGTATTTAGTACCATATAGTTCCAGCAAACACCGAAACTACCAAAGGAAACCTCTGTATTGCAGGCAAACCAATTTGTTCAAAGCTAAAAACCACTCAAGGGTGCAGGGTCAGACTTCCTTAGCATGGTGTTTGCAAGATACTTAAACCATAAATATAAACAGATGATACAAAGGGTGCAGGGCCAGACTTCTTCAGCATGGTGTTTGCAGGATAATTAAAACATAAATATAAACACATGATACTTATAGGGTTATTCCCAAAGCAAAATGTAGTAGGTGAGAAGCCAAGCACATAATCAGGTGACATTCCGTGGCTCAGTTGCGAAAAGAATCAAAGCCAATGTAAGTCTGTGAGGTGTGCAACAATCGTCAGGAACTTGGAGGTCGCAAGCTGAGGACTAAATTCTAACAGGAAACAAAAGAAAAAATGTGGCTAACTAACACTGGCACAGAGATAAAGTAGATACAAGATTGTTCCTAAAGGGTCAATGACGGGAGTTTAAGGATTTTTTTTTTCAATGTGCAGACGTTCAATTCAGAACCAATAGTACAGGAGCATAAGGCATTACCTGGTCCTTGTAATACTCCCATCCACTGATAGCCACATATTTTGGACACACCAGTGTTTTCTGCAATATTTTATAGAATCAACCCACCGATATGAACAGAGTATACCATCTAGGATTTGCAGAGGTTTACCAGAGAATTTATGGTTTGAATTCTAAATGGATATATGAAATTAGGGGGATTTTGAATCGTACCTTTTCTATCATGGGGAACGCTCCTTCTAGTGGATAGCAGGTTCAACACAGGTCACTGGTCAAAACACAATTTTCAAAAAAAGGTTGCACTAATTGAAAGGGAAAAAATTGTGAAATGAGAATGGGATACCTGCAGAAGGTTCTCGGTGGAAGATCCTCAATGGTGCCTCGGTCTCCATGCCTTCGCTCCCCAGGCGCCCTCTGCAAATTCGTTCCGGCTGTGGAAGCACGCATCTCTCCAGAAACCAAAAGAGGAGAGGGAGGAAGAAGAAAGAGATACCTGAGCAGCGGAATGAGTTGGGGGCACGCTCGCCCACCATACGGACGGCAGAAGACGCGAGGCCCGCGCACTTTGGCTGGCCTCCACAACTAGGTCACCTCGAGGAGTGCGATAGCCAGACAACGAGCATACCCGTGCCGACGCTCGCCCGCCAAAAAGGCAGGCCGCCGACACACGACCGCTGCTACACCCCTGTCGCACGCCTCCCCGTCCGCCGGTGGCTCGTAGGTCGTAGGGCTGCGTCGCCGGAGGCACACAGGGCGCGCTGCTGGGCCGCCACGGTGCCTCTCCGTCCGCCGCATCTCTGTCGGAGCTGCAAGTGGAGCTGGGAGGGAGAGGGGCGGAAGCAAGGCGGCGGCGAGATGGCACTCTGGGCCACCGACGGATTCGCCGCCGCGTGCTCTGCTAGGGCGCCATCCCACTGCGCCCGTCGTAGCTGCTCTGCCGTCTCGAGTCGCCGCCACTCTGCCAGAACGAAGACAAGGGAAGCTAGGAAGGGGCCACGGGTGCCGAGCCGAGCAGCCGATCCGCTAGGAAAAAGGCGAGTCCCTCTCGCTCAGAGCCGAGCTGCTGCTCCGTGTGGCCGGCAGGGACGGGCCACGGGCGCAACGACGGCCCGCGCAGAGGATGAGGAAGAGAGAGGGACAAATGAGGAGGAGAAGGGGGAGGGAAGGACGGGTGAGCGCGCCTAGCCGGGCCGCCATCACTCCACCGCGCATGCCAGCGGCCTGACAAGCGCCCCCCAGGCCGCGAGCCCAGGCGCCGACTTTTAGTCGCCGGCGACAAAGCTAAAACAAGAACGGAGAAGGAGGGGGAAAGGAACGCCCCTGGACGAGCAGCCTAGCGAGATGCGCTGCTCGCGGGAGGCTTCCTTTATCTCCGTCCCGCAGCCCGCACCCCGCCTGCAGCCCATACCGCAGCCTGTGGCGAACAGCGTGCCGGAGGACGGAGGAGCACTGTCGCCACAGGGCGGCGAGGATGAGGGCGCTGTGTCAACAACGGGGAAGCGCGTAGCAAGTGGCTCCGCAGCCAACGCTCGGTCGCCACGGCACCACGTACTGGAGCGACAGGGGCCATGGCGGCGGCAGGGACCGGCGCGGCCGCGGCGGACGCCGGCGACGGGGCCCCACGCGTAGCGGGTCCGGGCCTGGAGCGCCGCTCCCTCGCTCCCGCGCGGGCGGCCGCACATCGCGGCATCCGGCGGCCGGTGGCTGGGAGCGGGCGGAGTTTTTTTTTTTTTTTTTTTTTGAAACTCACAGCACTTTATAAACCATGCACTCCAGACAAGTCGCTGGAGACTAGATCGATTACAAAGCCTGGCGCATGGCACCAGAAATCACGCCCTCCATCAGGATAGGCTACACCATGGCTGGCCATACAATCAGCCACCCTATTACATGATCTAGGACAGATTGAAACTGAACATGAAACAAAGTTCGTTGCCATTACCGACCGAATCTGCCTAAACAACACACCCTCCAAGCTGCTATCAAACCGATCTGTTCTCAGTGCCTTGCCCAAGTTTGAGGCATCTGTCTCCAAGATGATCCTTGTCATACCCAATTCTTCTGCTCTCTCCAAACCATGTAGGGCAGCCAGGGCTTCAGCATGGAGCGCACTGCCTACTCTTTGGATGCTGCCTGTCCCAATATCCAAAACCACACCCGCATTGTTCCTCACCACACATCCCCAGCCTCCCCTCCTTGTTACAGACGAGAAAGCTGCATCCACATTTGCCCCCAGCGCCCCCTCGAGTCCTAGACACTTTAGTATCTTTAGATTTGTTGTATGGGAGACACAGTACAACGCCACTGCCGGAGCTCACATGATTTATCCAGCACTGACGTGTGGATAGAGAAACATTTCTTAGTTGCCTATCTCAGAGGTCCATTTGAGCAATGTGGGTCCTATCAATAGCTTTCTACATTGGAGATCTCGAACCAATCTTGTATGCGGATGACATGGAATTGATGGTTCGGTTCAACACTGGAGATGCCCTAAGCATGCGAGGAGCTGATAGTGGAACACTAGAAATGCCCTAAGCATGCGAGGAGCTGATAGTGGTGAAAGATAAGTCATCTCTGAAAATCTGCCCTGGATTCAGATTTATAGTGCACATGCAGCTGCAACTATGGTTGGATCGAATTTCTAGATATTATGGTAATAACTGGGGCAGTTCATTAGAAATGCAGATTTCAGATTTATACCGCACATGCAGCTGCAACTGCGGTTTGGGAAATTTATCTCATGATGAAGTCTAGACATCTAGTAGGTGGGGCCCTCTTTCCCACGCCCCCGCATTGCCCCCCTCCCCCCGCGGAGTGACACGGGCGGCGACCCGAACCCTAGCCGCCGCCACCCCCCCCCCCCACCGTTCCTTCCTCTCCCCTCGCCATCGCCGGAGGAAGCCGCCGAAGGCCAACTCAGGTCCCCTAGGATGGCGGCGGCGGGGTCCTCTACTCATGAATGATTGCTTGTGCCTAGATCTAGGCGGGGGACGGCGCTCGGCGGCCTTCTTCGACGGGGCTCGCTCTGGCAGGTCAACTGGCGGCTCGGCCCCTTGGGCGGATCCGGCGGTCGGCTGCGAGGTTGGCCGTGCGCTTGGACTGGGCAGCCTGCGGCGGCGCAGCTCCGATGGCCTGCTACGAGATCAGCGGCGGCGGGGCCTAGGGGCTTGCTCTGTCAACACATGCTGGAGGTCCAGCGCAGGGACGGCCTCGCGTGGCGCGCGGTTAGGCGGCGGTCTCGCGCGGCCGCGGCGCGACGACAACGTTGGTGGGCGGCGGTAGCAGCATGCGAGCTGTTGGGGACACGGTGCTAGCAGGTATCGGGTGGCCTTGCCTCGGGCTCGGGTGAGGTGGGATTGTTTGGGCTAATGCCTAAGCCGATGCCGCCAATGGTGACGCTCTTTTACGCCACTGTCTTCACTGGAAGCATCATCGTTGACAATCCCACCTTGCCTTTGCGGATCTTCCTGATGGAAACACTGCGCTAGACTGGGTGGGCGACGACGGTGTGTTCATGTCATTTTCCGTTTCTCCTTGGTGGCCTCCAGTGAGTGGGTTTACCATTGCGCGGCCGTGCTTGCCCACTGCTGTTACCTGCGTTTGGGGCGTCTCTGCCAGGTCGGGTCCAAGTGTGTTTGGGTGCCAAGTCGGAGCTGCATGCCACGGGGTGTGGCTTTGCTGGGCAAGGATGGAGTGCTCTCTCCTTGTCCTCGATTTGTTAGTGCGAGCTATGTGTAGGTCT
The DNA here is from genome assembly GCA_022530915.1 of Paspalum notatum. NCBI lineage: Eukaryota > Viridiplantae > Streptophyta > Magnoliopsida > Poales > Poaceae > Paspalum > Paspalum notatum. The sequence continues at coordinate 32,070,534 of CM039685.1, forward strand.
CGATGGCCAGTGACTCTGGCTGTTGTTCGCCGTGGGAAGTCGGAGCTACTTGTCACCTATGTGACAAGCTTGGCAACGATGACGCACGGTGGGCTCTTTCAGTTTGGGTGTCCGCTTGTTCCTTCAGATGGCTTTTTTGAAGGCGTGTGCTTTGGTGAAATCGGAGCTGCTACGTTGTTGTTGCAACCTAGCTCGGCAACGATGACACTTAGTGCGCTCTTTTGGTTGTTGCTGGTTTGTCTGTGGCAGATGGGGGAGGTCCGGTGGAGGAAATCGGAGCTTCTTAGCTTATAGCTGAGCTCGGCAACGATGACTTGCGTCGGACTACAGGGGTCGCCTTTGGGTTCGTGTGGGGTGTTTGTATCGTGCGACTTGGGTTGATGTCCCAATGCAACTAGCCGGTGTTGTGTGTTGTGCGTTGATGATTCAATCCAACCACCCATTGTGTAAAGGTTTTCGGTCCAGTTTTCCTTAAAAACTAGATTAATTCTATTTTTTAATAGAAAAATAGAGCTCCTGCCATTACGGTAAAGAAAAACGTCTAGCAGGAAGAGCTGTGCGGCCAGGTTTGGCCCATGGTGTCACGTGGCTTCTCAGCATTCAGCTTATCTGTTTTACCGTTTAAGCGTGGGAAGCGCCAAGCAGCGTGTTTGGTACGAATATTGATTAAATGCGCTGAATAAGACTGGAATGGTTATCGATATCATATTTATCAAAGTACTCGGATACAGATTGAACAATAAATATTTGGATTCGAATACGGATCGGAATTTAACCCTTCTAAACAGATCAGAATTCGAATACGAACGGATAATATCCGTACCATTTACACCCCTAGTTTTTTTAGGTGGATTTACATTTGTAGAAGCTGCTGAGAGAGTTGCAAACAGGGCCAAAGGACCCTGATTTGATTTACATGCAATTGCTAAAGATGTTCTAACGCACTTGAATTGTTGCCGACACAGAGAAACGACAAGATTGAAATATTCAAGTGCCTTGAGAAACAAAGTACAGGAATGTAAGATCACACTCAGTTATGGCAACAAAAACCAAGGTTCAAGAAATCGCGATTATGCGCAAGATTAATCGCGATTATGCGTGTAGGAGGGGTAGCGCGTCGATTACCAGGTAATCGCTCAATTAATCGCTGCACCGCCGTCCACCCTTCTCATCCGCCGCCGGCCGGCCTCTCCGCCTCCCTGCTCATCTCACCCTGATTGTCCGCCGCGCCCGCCCTGCTCGTCCGCGGCGCCTGCCCTGCTCGTCCGCCGCGCCTCTCTACCTCCCCGCCGCAGACCGGCCTCTCTGCTTCCCTCCGGAACCGCGGAGGCGTGGAGCGCAGGCGATAGGCAGTGGCCGGCAGAAGGCGATCCTCCCTCCAGACGCGGCCGACGGTTGCGAGTAGGCGATAGGCGAGAGAAAGAGCGAGAGGTGACGTTTGACGGGGTGGCGGCTGCCAGGAGGATGGGGTCAGGGAAATGTTTTAGGTTTCCTTGTTGGGCTAGGCCATTGCGAATGGGCTACACATTGGGAAGATGGCCAGAGAGAAGAAATTACTGCTATAAGACTTCTTCAAAACCTCTTTTTTATTTCTTTTTGCAATATTAGTACAAACGTTTACTCACGCTTACTCTTTTTATTTGCTCGAGTGCGTACATAGTGCGTAGCAATTTTTTGAACCTCGACAAAAGCAGTAATGTATATGTTTCTATGATGGTACATTCAAGCGCAACAAATAAGAAGAGTCAACCTAAAAACAAAATGGAAACAAATACAGCGTTAATAGGATAATTACAGTAACTTATGACAGTGGCTGCAAGGCGCCCTAACATTTAACTGAACTGCAGGGGGTACTCTTTCTATGATGTATATATTGACAGCCCTGAGAGCTTTATGTGCTTCCAGTATCATATCTCTTGAAATCGGACCGCATCTACTTTCTTTTTGGACACAACGCCTACTACAATCACCATGCTCAACCACTGTACCCTGATTGCACTGATCAAATATTGTGTCCACTGTAAGGCTTTCAAGAGATGTTGCCTTCTCGAGAATATGACAAGTGAGCTCAACCATGCTCTTTGCAGAGCAGAAGCCACTGATCTGCACCTTCCTAAGCCTGCTATGCTTGTGTGCAGGAATCCGCCTCACATGCAAGGCATTCCCAAAAACTGAATCATGCTTCATGTCATTCTGTTTTACCTGCACAGGATGAGATTAATGTCACTTAAGGTTAACCACAGTTACAGCAAGATAAAAGTTCCTTTTTCTGAAAAAAAGATGGAATTACGAGATGAAAAACAACTTACAATCAGGATGAAAGTCTCCAAGGTAGGTGAAGCATCCAGAAACGAAACCAAAGACAGATAGTCGTAGGCTGGAGAAAAAGCCTTAGAAAAAGGAATAAGATGGATCTTTAAGTACTTCAGATTGAGAAACTTGTGAGCTGCCATAGGTGTATTGACCCTCTGCGTTAAGATACATCAGGTTACTAATACTTCAGGGCATGACTATACGCGATAATACTGGTAATCTGAAGTTTTAGAGTATACCTCATCAGCCGAAGTTACATTAAGAGTTTCAAGATTTCGCACAACAGAAGGAAGCTTGGTAATAGCATAACGGAGAGAGTTAGGCATATTCGGTATAATATCTAGATTCTTCACACATGATGATTCTCCAAGCGAGAGGCGTACTGGGCCACAAAAGAAATTAAAAGTTAAGAGGTTTGGAGCTTTGCTCTCTATAACTTGTAGCTTGTGGCAACTAGACACCAGAAGGAAGCTGAGCCGCTCTAGGCACAATGGTATTTTCAGGAAGATTAGCTCATGGCAAAATCCGAGTTCCAACTTCTCCAAAGCAAAACAGTTGGAAATAAGAGACCCTAACTCATCACATGTAATACACACTCGAAACAAACGCAGATTTGTCAAGCTTCTCAAACAATCAAATCCAACTGGGGGACGGAAGGCACACTCGTTAAGGCGGATGTATTGAATTGAGTTTCCACGCCCACCAAATAAAAGTGAGCATGGAAAGCTGTATTTTTTCATGTAATTTGTAGGCAGCATAAGTGTGACTTCTTCAATCCCAGGTGTGATAGCAATCTGAAGCCAACGATTAATATGACAAGCATCAACCTCGCAGTAACAAGGAAAATAAAGCTTAAGTGTCTTCACACCGATGCCTGAGTGATTTTTAAGAATTTGGTCAACTGTCATGATGAAACGACTTGCTGTATAACCCTTTCTACTTGCATTTTGTTTCGAGCATAGTGTTTCCTTAGTGAAATTTAGATAGGGATGGCATCTCCAAGATCGTAAAAATGTGTGAGATATGCTGGCAGATCGCGCAGCATCTTGTAGTGGCATTAAGGAATGTATATGGCACCAGATATCCTGCAAAAGCATGAAAGAATAGTGTAACTGTGAAGTTGTAAAGGCAACAAATTTTTTTCAGTCTTTAAGCAACGGGATTAAAGGTTATCTCTCCATATTTGCACAAATGTGCAGCATCACAGTGACACACAGTGGCAGAGGGCTGGGATGGCTGACAGAGGCCATGGCCACCTATGCCTGAGTTCTTGACTGAAACAAATCCTTGCTAATTAAGTTGTTGGATGAAGTAGCAGTTTAGTTGAAGCTACTGTATGAGAAGCAACAGGATTAAAGGTTATCTCTCCATGTTTGCACAAATGTGCAGCATCACAGTGACACAGTGGCAGAAGGCAGGGACGGCTGATAGAGGCCATGGCCACCTATGCCCTTACCTATTTGCTTTGGTGATGGATGAGGTCGCAAGAGATATACAAGGAGATATCTCATGGCGCATGTTGTTTGCTGATGATGTAGTACTAGTGGATGAAAGCCAGGCGGAAGCAAATAGGAAACTAGAGTTGTGGCGGCAGACCCTAGAGTCGAAAGGTTTTAGAATTAGCAGGACTAAAACTGAATATATGAGATGTGACTTCGGTACTGCTGGACAGGAGGAAGGACATGTGAGTTTGGAAGGTCAGGTAGTGCCTAAAAAGGATACTTTTCGATACTTAGGATCGATGCTACAAAGAGACGGGGATGTCGATGAAGATGTTAGCCATAGAATCAAAGCGAGATGGATGAAATGGCGTCAAGCATCAGGTGTGCTATGTGACAAGAGGGCACCACAAAAGCTAAAAGGCAAGTTCTATAGGACGGCTATTAGACCTATGATGTTGTATGGTGCAAAATGTTGACCCACTAAAAGAAGACATATTCAACAACTAAGTGTTGCGGAGATGAGTATGTTGCGTTGGATTTGTGGGCATACATGGATCGAGTTCGTAACGATGAGATACGAGATCGTCTAGGCCCTAGGGGTAGCCCCAATTGAAGAAAAGCTTGTGCAACACCGACTAAGATGGTTTGGGCATGTGCAACGTAGACCCCCGGAGGTGCCAGTGCATAACGGCATCATAAGGCGGAACAATGATGTGAAGAAAGGTAGGGGCCAGCCAAATTTGACATGGAAAGAGGCAGTTAAGAGGGATCTGAAAGATTGGAATATAAGGAGAGAGTTAGCCTTGGATAGAGCTGCTTGGAAAGCAGCTATCCACGTGCCTGAGCCTTGATTAGGCTCTTCCTTGTGCTTCTTGCAAAAATAAAAAAAAACTTTGAAACCCTTGTTTCTTGTTAAAAGCTTTATCTTCGAAAAGTTTTCTTTTTTTTAAAATACCCTTCTAGCGGTTTGGTTTGGGTCTCAACTCTTGCCTATCCCAACTTGTTTGGGATTTAAAGGCTATGTTGTTGTTGTTACTGTAACGAGGAATGCCAACGTGCTGCCAAGATAGCTATTAAAAATTTGAAACAATCTGCTTCAGGTTACAGAAGGACAACATTTCACCATATGTTTCATCTTTTGCAGGCTGTGTATTTCAAATAGCATTTCTGTAATGTTTTCATCTTCTATAGCTAGAGGAGGGTAGAGCTTAGCCTTCACTGTCACAGCAGCAACAAAGTAACTAGAAGATCTGTTCACAAAATTTTTATGTAGCTAGTATAGTCCCATCATTTAGAGCAACCATAGTGATGTTTTACTTGTAGTATAAGCTTTTCATTATCAACATTTATGACATACCTCAGGAAGGTTTGGTCCCAAATATGTAGATCTTTCACCACCTTCTTGGCAGAGCAAGTCCTTCTGTGGCACTAGAGTAATAGTAGATCCATCTGCAGCACACCATGCATGGTAATCAGACAGATATTAACTTTAGCAACGGAAGCATATAGATGGAAGCAAAACAATCCAGTTTGTTTCTACCACAAAATTGATGCACATACGATTGTATTCATCCTACATGGCATCCTTGTGAAACTTGTTTTGCTGACATGGCATCTTAGTTAATTACTTAAGACTGAAGTGCATCGTAGGTCCCTAGAATATCCACATTACCATCTGGTGATCTAGGTCAATGAACTCTCAAAGTGACCCCTAGGCCCTTCTTTTTCAAGTGCTTCAACCCATGAGTGAACTAAGTATAAACCACTTCAAAAGTTGAAGGGGCTAGATGATCAATTTAAGAGTTCATGTACCTAGATGGGAATGTAGAAATACACTTTAAGCCTAGGTGTCAGGATGCTTCGGCCGCTCATTCTTCTGCATTACTGTTATGGATTGAGATGGAATTGGGGAATCGGAACAGGACAGCCAGGGTTTCTGGGGCGCGGTACCGCGCGTGAACAGTAGCATGCTGGGGAAATTAGGGCGTTGAAACCCCGGCTGAGGGCCTCTGCCCACAGCCAGGCAAGGAGGTTTTTCCTTTGATTCTTGCTTACCTTGAATTGATACAATCCCTCTCCTTATATAGAGAGGGTTACTTGGACTCTAAGCAATAAATCTAATCTTCTAATCTTATCTCTAACTATCCTTATCTAATCACCCCTAGAAGGCCCATGATTGTTGCCTGCCGCAGCCCCACCGTGGGCCTCCTTAGGCCTTGACACTACACCCCCCCTGGACAAGCAGCTCGAGGACGAGCTGCAACATCCAACGATCTGACTCGATCTAAACCTATCACCTAAAAATGAACCTTTTACATCTCGGCTCATCTTTTAATTATTCTAGACATACTGCAACTGCAAGCATCATCCTGTGTCCCAAAGAAACGTTGCACAGCGAAGAGGAGGGTGTGCGCTGGAACCGCATCGGCAGCGGCAGCAAAGACACAGCAGCCTTCGGAGGCAGCCCCGTGGAGACCGACGTCGGTGCTGCCTGCAGCAATTGGATCCCGTGCAGCGCAGCCCCTTATGGTCCCGCGACCACCAGTGTGCGTAGGGCGGTGTGGCTAGCACAGATGGTGGCGAGGCCAGCAGACGCCGCGACACGAAGGAGAGTTGTCGAGGGAGTTGCCCGGTCGCCGCAGATAAGGGCCAGTGCCGGACAGAGCGATGTAGAGGGGCGCTGTGTCTTGCAGCCTCTCGTACGCGGAGGGGGACAGCCACCACGTTGCTCGGCCGCGCTGGTGCAGCTACGACTACCCCGCAATGGAACACCGCCAACATCTGCTTCACCCGCCGACGCGCTAGGAAGCCGCGTGCTGCAGCCTGCAGGTGGACGGCCGCCGCCGTCTGTCGCGGAGCAACCACCTTCTCCTGGACGTCACTCTTGGGATCAAGGACAGTGGTGATGGCTGCCCCTGATGACGGAGACGGTGTCGGCGACGAGGGCGCGGCAAACGTGGCAGCAGAAGCCGCCACTGCTTCGGGGGAACCAAGGCGCTCCTGGCACATGATCTTGAATTGTGGCCACGTGACCTGACGCTCGTCGCGTACCAGCTGCCAGAACCATGTCTGTGCATGGCCGGTGAGGTGATACGATGCCAGCCAGGCCTTGTCGGACTCCAAGGTGCGCCGGCTCCGGAAGAACTGCTCGCAGCCGTTGAACCACCCCAGAGGATCCCCGCTGTCGTCGTACATGGGGAAGGAAGGGGGGGGGCGTAGTGGTCACCGGCGCGGCAGCAGCAGCAAGGGTCAGCCCCGAGATCGGAACGCAATTGGTCAGCATCGCCGGCCATGAGGGTGGAGACGCCGACTTCTCATACTGCGTCACATTCGTCTCAGGGTTCCAGTAGTAAAATACCGAGCCATAGATTAGCCCTTTCCAAGGCTCGAGAAGTGTGGGATCAGCAGGAGCAAACCGAGGGCCCGACAAATCGGCAGGCCCTGGCGAGGTTGCCCCGACGGTCAGCGGGGGTCGAGGTGCGACACGGAGGCGGAGGTGTCCCGGTGGCGCGGAAGCAAAGGTGGCGGCCTGGCGGCGTGGAGGTCGACGCGGCCCGTCAGCGCAGAAGCAGTAGCGTGGGTCTCGTCGCCGTGCAGGGGCAGGAGGCACGGCCTGCGGGGCCTCGGCGACGCTCCGGGTGGTCGGGCAGCGCGGAGCCTCGCAGGTGTCGCGGGTTCTCGGCCGCGGCACGGAAGGTCGAGGGCTTGCGCGGGGGAGCCTGGCACCGATGTGGCGGTGGGCAACGGCGGAGATGCGGCGGGCGCGCAGCGGCTGTGCTCCTTCCACGAGAGATGGCAGGCGCGCGGCGGCCGAGCGGCGCAGGAACGGCGAGGAGGCTGCTGCGTGCGCGTATTGGCGAGATGAGTTGTTGTGGGCGGCGGCGTGAATGAACCCCTATGTCGCAGGATCAAAAGGAACAGGTGGGGGAAAAAAATTGGCTCTGAATACCAGATTATTATGGATTGAGATGGGATTGGGGAATTGGAACAGGACAGCTAGGGTTTCTGGGGCACGCTCCGTGGGCCTCCTTAGGCATTACATATTCAGATTTCCACCAAAACCTCCTTTTTATCCGATCCAGACCCACCATGAGCACATGCTGAAGGCCCTCAGATCCGTTGGCCCGCCCCGATTGGGAAGTATTTTCAACAAATACTCTTGACTTTGAGTAAGACAACATGTAAGGATTTTTCGCTGACTCCACAAGCAGTCAGCTCCAGCGCCAGTGCTCCCTCCCCTCCTTTCCTGCTATGGTCATCCCCAAGGCCCCAGATGCAGTTGGACAGAGAGAGGCCCCATATGCGCACTCCAAGCCCCCCGTCATGCTCGTCGCCACCGGGAAGAAGAGAGGCGCTAGGAGGGAGGGATTTTAGGGGCAATTTGGTCAAAAAAAAAGCATCAAATGGGTAAGCCATGGCACGTCTCAAAGAGTTGTGAATTTGTAATGGCACCTATACATTAACCTAGTATATAATATCGTGAATAGTAATAACAGATCTCAAAAACTGTGACATTTGTAATGGTGTGTACCAAATAAGAGCATGGCTCAAGTCGTAGAAAAGGGGCACGGCAATCTTGGTGTTTCGCTGCTTAGTATAGATGAATGTAGATGTAAAGTTTGGTCCTCCCTCGAAAGGACAGATTTCCCCCAGGAAATAATGTGAGTAAACATGAACCGCTACCAGAAGACAACATAAAAGTCCAATCTTTTTCTATGAAGAAGCACATACCTAGGGCAATGGAGCAATAATACGCAAAGCAGACACAATAGATTTCAAAGAAAAGAATAACAGAGAGGTCGAGCGGACTAGAAGACGACTTACTGCGAGCATGGGTTCGCCGGCGGCTGCACCGCTTCTGCTTGAGCGTGAGAGCTTGGGTTCGCCGGCGGCTCCACCGCTTCTGCTTGAGCATGAGGTGATTTAGCGACAGCATCCCCATGACACAACTGCTTGCCTCGGTCTGCGCGGGCGCGACGAGTCTTTGTGGGCTTGTGTCTCCTCTAATCTACCCTAACCAATCCTTTAGATCTCTCAATTCCTAGTCTCTTCTATTCTCGTCTCTCTAAATCCCTCAATTCCGCGCTTCGCTCGCGCCCTCGGTTTCGACTCGAACTCGAACTGAAGTTCGCGCGAGCCGCCAAGGGCGTAAATCGAGGTCGCGCCGCCGGCGGGAGGTAATAAGTTTTTTTTTTTTAGGGGAGGCGGAAGGTAATAAGTAATACGGAGTAGTAGAGATATAGAGAGAGAACATACGGATATCACGGCCTTTTACGAGGAAAGGGAAGAAACCCGAGCCCACATGTCATAGAGGTGAATGGGCTTCGGGACTTGATCGATAGGCCTTTGGGCTTGGGCCCTCTATAATAAATCCAAACCCGTGTTGCTCGTCGTCGTCTTTTCCTTTTTTTTTCCCCCTCCTACCCGGAGACGGAGACGACGGCGACGAGAAGCCAAGCGGGGGGTTGGATTAGCTAGAGTTCTGGGAGGGAGTGGGTTCGCCGCAGAGGGCGGCAGATGGCGGCGGTGGAGAGGCAGCTGGTGGTTGCCGTCGAGGGGACGGCGGCGCTGGGGCCCTACTGGTCCACCATTGTGGCGGACTACGTCGAGAAGATCGTGCGGTATGCCCCTTTTCTGTTCTGTTCCCGGCATAGCTCATGCTTCAGATTCTAGTGCGCGAGACAAGCGGGGAGGCTTGGATGCGGAGGTGCTTGTGGGGAAATTTCTTGTTGCCTCTTTGCTAGGGTTCAGGGGGGAGGGCCAGTCGCCCGGACTGTTCGCCGTCTCGATCGCTGGATCATATCGTGGGAACTCGTGAGGACCATTTTAAGCTTTTGGAGAAATTCTGAAACAACTTAAGCTTCCAGAGATTGGGGTTGGATTATTTGATGATTCCTGATTTGGCTTGTTGATCATTGCTTGCCGGAAAGGGAGTGAATGATCTCTTTTTGCTAGTGTTTAATAAATAAATTAATACGATGGAGCACCGAGTTCCTAACTGGCGATCAGACAGACCAGGCGACTGTTAGGATTTCAGAGCTAGGTGGAAGGGTGTTACCTAGCACTAGCAGATTGTTGGGTTTGCAAACCATTTTATGGAACTTTCCTTATGGAGTTATCATCTATTTTATTTATCTGTAGTACCCATGGCTTCAATCTTCTGTCTTGTCACAATTATACACAATTTTTTTTAAATAATAATCTGATTGGCATGCCAGAAATCTTGGTCAGTGTTTTGAGCAGTGTTAGCATAAGCGCTAAACATTCGGTCACCCTTTTGTTTAGCGAATAGTCAGACTACATGGCTGATTATATGGGCTAACAACAGATTAAATGTGATTATATAGATTAAATGGTCGACACGACCAACACAGTTGACTATTGAGTAGCGTTTAAACAACATGTAAATGGTCTACACGACCGTATAGGTGAACAGTGGTTTTGAACCCCAGGTCCAATATCACCCTATCATAATTCATTTTTCACACCACTCTGCTATGTGACTTTTACATTTTTTTTGTGACTTATTTGTGGAGAAAATTCAAATCTGTGGAGGAACTTCTGTGCAACTGAACTGCCAGGGCAGGTAATTCTATCCTAATGATTTGTCTATTGTATGAGTTCTTAATTCGGGTTTGCTATCCCAAGAATTGTGTCAATGTATAACTTGTTCTTCATCTGTGCAGAAGCTTGCAGGGGCACCACCTGAGCTTGCCTTAGTTGTTTTTCATACCCATGGACCGTACAGTGGTATGCCTATATTTCGTCCATGTCCATCACCATGTCAGCTAATGTAGACTATCAAATAAGTACTACATATGTCCCAAAAAGAATGCAGTTCTAATTTTGTCCTAAGTCAAACTACCATAGGTTTGGCAAAAATTATAGAGAATAGTATTAACATTTATTGCACCAAGAATGTATAATATGAAAATATGTTTCATGATGAATTGAATTATACTTATTTGGCACCATAAATATCCTGGACCCCGTGCAAACGGGAGCTCATGCACTGGGGCTGCCCTTTTTTTATATATGAACTTGGTCAAAAAAATATAATTGTTTGACTTAGGACGAAGCTAGAATCACATTCTTTTTGGGATGGAGGTTGTAAGTTATTAACATCATTGTCCAATGCAGCTTTTGGTGTGCAGCGTAGTGGATGGACGAAAGATACCGATGCTTTCCTATCATGGTTATCAGGAATATCATTCAGTGGTGGAGGATTTAGCGAAGCTTCTACTTGTGAAGGTTTCGCTGAAGCACTGACGGTATTGACATGTTAACGTTGTTTGAATTTTTGTTGCAAATGATGAGTTCCTCGTGACCAGAAATTAGCAGTTAGGAACTTTTGTTTCACTTTTTATAAGATCTCAAGTCCTCAACATTGTTTATCTTCCAAGTTATGTTGTTAAGAGAGAATGATGCCTGGAGTTAGCACAACATGCTTTCTTTTGCCATTTTGGCCTACGATTCCATTGCCTTGTTTTGTTGTTAACCAGTTCTCTATGAATAAAGATGTTTTATAGTTCCACTTGACGACAAACATGATTTGTAGCTCTCCTTGCATGTGCTTTTTCCTAATATTGTTGTTTTAAGTACTTTTGTAGTTGGGAATAATATTGCACACACATGATGATTATTTCAAATATAGGCCACAATATGATTTGCACAGGCTATTATTTGACTGAGTAAGTTTGAACATTGTGTTCACACAGTTTTGAATCCTGGACAGTTTAGTAAATGCCTTGATCAAAACACTGCCTTTCTTTGTCTTAGTCTACATAGGCACCGTTCTTTTTGGTGGTGTATCTGTTTTCCACTAAACTGGTTTGCCAGGGATGCTTCTAGAGTTCTAGTTCTAGACCTTTGATTCTTTAAACGAATGGAGCAGATTGCTTTTTGATCCTACCTGCTATAGCTGACCGCCGACAGTGCTACTCAAAAAACAGAGCGATAGTATGGATCAGTAATAATTAATTATTACTATTACTGATAATATATTTGCATTACCCAGAGATAAGAATGGAGTGAAATAAGCATGATAGTCTGCTACATTTTTTGGAGGGCATCAGGCCATTTTGTTTGCAGGGATGAAACTTACATGATGAAATCTTTGGTTACACAACATTGATCTTTCTTTTTATATTTGGAGCATTAAATTAGTGGTTGTTGCATTTCTAGTTACTAGTTATTGTGCCTGATGTAAGCTGCTGTCCAATGTCCACGATTTTGTTGATGTCATGATGGTCATTTTCTTATGTGCAACTAGATACTTCAAGGCAGTCCTAATACAACAACCCAAAGTCATCAAAACCATGAAGCACAAAAGCATTGCATACTTGTCACGGCAAGTAATCCATATCCTTTGCCTACACCTGTCTATCGTCTTCCTACTCAAAGTGCTGATCACAAAGAGAACATTGAGTCATCAAAAGAGCCTTCTATTGCTGATGCTGAGACCGTTGCGAAATCATTTGCTCAGGTGCTGCACAAGTTCTGCCATAGCTTGTTATTTATTTCCATTATTTATTTCCTGTATCTCAAATTCTCAGTGGAATGTCAGTAACATTTGGTTTATTCTATTTAATATTTTGGACGCGGTGCTCTGTCTCATTGTCAGTGATATCTCCAAAACAGCTTCCGACATTAAAGGCGATATATAATGCGGTAATTTTGTCACTTGTGTTGGACTTGAACCTTCGTCTATTCCCTTTCTCTGATTCTTTTAGTTCTTTCATTACTCTATTGATGTACTATACAAACTTTTGACTGCGTGGATTCTTGGATGTCAAATAAAAAGAACCAAGGAGTAAATTCAAGTAATAGAAACATACTCAAAGTATGTTTTAGTGAATTCATCCTCACTAAAAAGAACCAAGGAGTAAATTCAAGTTGAGGCAAGTGCTTCAACTGCCTCTCCAGCTCCCATCGCGCTGCCGTTTGTTCCCGTCGTCCCCGGTGCTTCCGTTGCCTGGAGGAGGGTCATCATGCGGCTGCCTGCCCTAGCCGTAGAGCTTCTGCGCCACGGCTTCAGTGGCGCCCTGTCTTGGGCCACCGTTCGGAGGGCTCCCCCACGCTGGCGTCCCTCTTTGGTCAGGCGGGCCAGGGGGAGGCGAGCGGCATGGCGGTGCCTGCTGGTGGCGAGGGTGCGGGCCGTTCGTGTCGTCGGCGGCGGCCACGGCCTCAGAGACGCCGGGCTTCAAGAACCCCCTCTCCACCCGCGGCGGATGATGGCTCGGACTCCAGCGTGGCGCCGCCCGCTGATGGTGTCCCGGCCCGCAAACCGCGGCGCTTCCTCGCCCGCTCAACCGAAGTCGAGGACATGGAGGCCGGCCTGCGCCATGCGCTCATCATCACGTGCATTGGTGGTGCCGGGACTACCTCAGTGGAGTCCGTCTCGGCCCTACTCGCCCGTAGTTTCGGCCTTGCGGCGGATTCCTTGGTTCTCCGTCGTGCCTCGGCGAACGAATTCATCCTCATCTTGCCCGACGAGGCCACGGCGGCCCGGGTGTATGATGGCGGTAGGCCGGTGATTTCCTCTTCGCTGCGGCTCCACGTCGCGCGTTGGACACGGTTCTACCGATCTACTGGAGTTGCCCTTTGCCACGAACTTGATGTGGTAATTCGAGGAATCCCTGCCCATGCCTGGGACGTTGGGACAGCCGCCCTTCTCCTGGACGAGTTCTGCCTGGTCGGCGAGGTTGAGGCTGGTGCTCTCGATCGTCGGGATGCTTTCCGCCTCCGTGCATGGAGCTCACACCCTGGGCTCATCCCGCAGGCGATGGACCTGCTTATCGAGGAGCCGCATGTTGCTGTTGAAGACGAGCCGGCTACGCTACGTGCTCTCTCCTATCCTATTGAGATTGCCACTTCCCTGGCACCAGGGCCTGCGGACTTGCCACCTCCGCCTCCGGCCACCGGCGGTGGTCATGGGCGGCGCCAATGGCGGCGCCGGCTTGGCCCACCCGTGGACGCCGCACCACCAGGTCCCGGCGCTGGGGCTGCCTCGGCTCCTGGCCCCGCACGTGCCCCCGTGCACTCCCGATTGGGCCCACGCGGGCATGCGGTGTCGTCTGCCCCTCCATTGGCCTATGGCGGTTCGGATGCTGTGCGCTGCGGATACGAGGAGGGGGCATTCACTCCTTCGGGCGGACATGCTTTCGAGGAGGCGGCCTCCAGTCCGGCGCCGGCGCGGTCGCCCAAAGCGCGCGGGACACCACCCCAAGCGTCCCCGCCTTCTTTGGGTGGGCCTTCGGCCTCTCCTGTTGGGCTTGTGTTGACCCATTCGTGTTCAGCCAGCGGGCCTCTATCTTCGGGCCGTGTGTTGGAGCCCACGCCTATGCCAAGACTGGAGATGCTTCCACTGGCGTTAGCGGCTTCTCCGCTTGGGGCGCCGGCGGATCCTGTGCCGCCGCTCGCTGGGAGTCCGTCCGAGGCGCCGGATGCTCCTCCGCCGCCCACATCGACGTTTCCTCAACGACCGAAGCCCTCCAAGGTGTACTCAAGGAGGCGGCTGCCAGCGCACCTTCCCCAGACGCCACCACCGCCCCCTCTCCTGGAGGGGGCTCTCATGCCGGTGGAGAAGCTGCTGCCAAACCCTCCCCCGCGTAAGAGACACGGCAAGAAGCAACAGGCGGGGACCCTGCCTCGCCGAAGCAGGCGTCTTGCTGGTGCCGGGCCCTGCTCCCCCGGCCCGGTGGTCAATCCTTTCCAGAAACGCGTTATGAGGAGTCTTGGCTTTGGATCTGAGAAAAAAATTGTCCCCATGATGCAAGATGAGTACTGCAAGCTTTTCGAACATGAGCTCTCTCTGTCTAACCTGGCAGCGCTCACCGCCCTGTTTGGTTGGGCTGTGTCTGATGACGCTCAGGTGCGTTCTACGGACGCGGCAGTTGTGTTCTAAGTGTCTGTACTGGGTCGTTTTTATTCCGTCTCCCAAATGAATCCTTCTTCGATTTTGATTTGGAACGCGCGTGGTCTGAACCAAAAAGCCAGGTGCAATTCAGTTCGAGAGGTCGTCCTGTCAGCCAATGCTGACATTGTGTGCCTGCAAGAAACTAAAATTTCGGATGTGAATCAACGGCTGCTTTTATCGGTGCTCGGCTCTGCTTATGACAAGTCGGTGTTTTTACCTGCTACTGGCACAAGGGGGGGGCATTCTCTTGGCTTGGAAAGGGAGTGTTTGTCAAGCCATCGCGTCCCGGATTGACACCTTCTCAGTATCTGTTCATTTTGCTGAACAGGAGGGCCAAAACTGGTGGTTCACAGGGGTGTATGGCCCCCAGCTTGATTCTGAGAAGCTCCTGTTTCTGCAAGAACTCAGGGACATACGTGCCTTGTGCAGTGGTCCGTGGTTGGTTGCCGGAGACTTCAATCTCATCTATCAGGCAGCTGACAAGAACAACACCAATCTGGACAGGGCTATGATGGGCAGGTTCAGAAGGCTTTTGGATGACCTGGAGATCAAGGAAATCCCCCTCTTCGGTCGTAAATACACCTGGTCTAACGAGAGGTCCTCTCCGACTCGTGAGGTTGGATCGGGCCTTCTGCTGTATTGGCTGGGAGGAGGTTTTCAAGGACTCGATGCTTCAGAGCACCGCTTCTGTTGTCTCGGATCACTGCCCACTTGTGCTTGGCCTGAATACTAACATCAGTGGTAAGCGCCGCTTTCATTTTGAGAGTTTTTGGACAAAGATCCCCGGTTTCCTTGATGCGGTTCAACAGAACTGGGAAGCCCCGGTTGCTTCGGCGTGCCCCGTAGAGCGCCTCTTTCTCAAATTGCAAAGACTTAGCAGGGGCCTCCAGAAATGGTCGCAAAGGAAGGTTGGCAACATTAAAATGCAATTGGGGATGGCTAAGGAGGTTATTCATCGTTTGGAGATTGCGAGAGATTCTCGTGCTCTATCTGAAGGGGAGGAACAGTTGAGGAAGAAATTGAAGCTTCATTGTCTTGATCTAGCTTCCTTGGAGCGTACTGTTGCCCGGCTGCGCGCTAGGATCCTGTACCTTCGGGAGGGGGATGCTAATACCTCCTTCCACCAGCAGGCCAGATACAGAAAAAAGAAGAATTTTATTGCCAAACTCCAAGTTGAAGACCGAGTAGTAGTCTCACAGGAAGAAAAACAAGAGGTTGTACTGAACTTCTATGAGAATCTGATTGGTAAGGCGGAAGACAGGGAATATACTCTGAGGTTGTCTGAACTGGGCGTTCTTCAACATGACCTTTCTTCTCTTGATGCTCCCTTCACAGAGGAGGAGGTTTGGGCTACAATTAAGGACCTGCCTATGGGCAAATCACCGGGACCAGATGGGTTCACCGGTCGTTTTTTTAGGGTCTGTTGGAGTATTATAAAAAGGGATATCTTGCTTGCTCTTGCAGCCATACATGGAGGTCATGTCTCCAGGTTTAGGCTGCTCAATACAGCCTTCATCACACTTTTGCCAAAAAAGGTGGACGCCATTCAGGTCAAGGAGTTTAGGCCCATAAGCTTGATTCACAGCGTCGCCAAATTGGTGACAAAAGTCTTGGTCAACAGATTGGCCCCCCTGCTGCCCACTTTGGTTCCTGCAAATCAGAGTGCGTTCGTCCGGGGAGAAATATTCATGATAATTTCTTATTTGTCCAGCAGATGGTGAAATCGCTTTATGCGAAGAAGGAGGCTCATATTCTCCTTAAGCTAGATATCTCCAAAGCTTTTGATTCAGTTTCCTGGTCCTTTCTCCTAGAAGTTCTGCAGCAGCGGGGTTTTGGACAGCGGTGGCGAAATCTGATGTGCTTACTACTATCCACCTCTTCTACTCAAATTTTAGTGAATGGGCAGCCAGGGGATAATATATACCATCACCGAGGTCTTCGTCAGCGGGATCCCCTTTCTCCTATGCTGTTTATCCTAGTAATGGACGTTCTCAACTCCATGGTGCAGTTTGCCACTGAGAAGGGACTCCTACAGCCACTCGCGGTTCAGCAGGTCAGACACCGGGTTTCCTTCTATGCAGATGATGCCGTGGTCTTCCTTAGACCAGCTAACCAAGATCTTCAAGTGGTCAAATTTTTTCTTGATTACTTTGGACATGCTTCTGGGCTCCGAACTAACCTCACCAAGAGCTCTGCGTCTCCGATACACTGCTCAGCCGAGGCGCTAGCCCTTACTACCGAGGCTCTGTCCTGTGCTATAAAGGAATTCCCTTGCACATACCTTGGTTTGCCACTTGGAGTTCGCAAACCGACAAAGGCGATGTTGTTACCTCTCATTGATAAGGTGGCTGATTATTTGCCGGGTTGGAAGGCCTGTCTTATGAACCGGGCGGGCCGTCTTGTTATGGTTCGGGCGGTGTTGACGGCTACCACTATTCACCATTTGATTGCTCTTGATCTTCCGAAATGGGTTATTAAGGCAATCGATAAACTGCGTCGGGGATTTCTTTGGAAAGGGCGAGAGAAGGCCAATGGAGGAAATTGCCTGGTGTCTTGGGATCGGGTTCAGCGGCCTCTGGAGCTGGGCGGGCTGGGCATTCATAACCTCGAAGTTCTAGGCTGGGCTTTGAGAATCCGCTGGCTCTGGTCTCAGCGGACGGATCCGGATAGGCTTTGGGGAGGACTGCATGTATCTGTCCCAGCTAAGGCTAAGGCCATGTTCGAGGTGGCGGTGCGTACTGTGGTTGGAGATGGTAATACAACTAAATTCTGGACAGACCGGTGGATAGATGGCAAGTGCATAGCTGACCTTGCGCCAGCTCTATTTGCAGCAGTTCAAAAAAGGGCAATTAAGTGCAGAACAGTGGCACAGGGCCTTCATAACAGGTCTTGGGTGATGGACGTTCGCGGGGCTCTATCGGTTCAAGTGCTTACTGAGTATCTACTGGTTTGGGATCTAGTGGATGACACAGTACTTCAACTTGATGTGCCTGACAAACATCTTTGGAAGCTCACACAATCCGGGGTGTACAGTAGCAAGTCGGCCTACTCAGCTTTCTTCTTGGGGTCTGTTGGTCTCAGCGGTTGGAAAAGGATATGGAAGGGATGGGCACCGTTGAAGTGCAAGGTCTTTCTATGGCTTGCAAAAAACAACCGCTGTTGGACATCAGACCGCCTGGCTAAAAGAGGACTCCCACACCCTTCGGCATGCCCTTTCTGTGATCAGAGCGATGAGACTATACAACATATCTTGCTGGGATGTCCTTTTCTCGCGACAAATCTGGACCAACATCCTTTGCTCCCTGAATTTTGCCTCTCTAGCGCCCTCGCCTACGGATACACGCTTCTTCGCCTGGTGGGCACGTTCTAGCTCCACGGTACCCAAAGAGGCACAGAGAGGGCTTAACACGCTGATCATCCTAGTTGCCTGGGAAATATGGATTTTCCGAAATTCTTGTGTCTTTGAGGGCTGCCAGCCACGCGTTGAGCGGGTTATCCAGTTAGTTGAGGAGGAGGGCCTGCTGTGGTGCAGGACTGGAGCCACCGGCCTCCAGGAGCTGTGTGTTAGGTCGCAGGCCGCAGCCGGGTAGGTCTGACGGTCTGGGTCGTTGTGTTTGAGTGAGTGGTTGTGGTTTTTAGTGTTCGGGTTGGGCTTTTTTGCCCACCTGATGTACTTGTTTTTCTCCTTAAATGAAATGACGCGCAGTTCTCCTGCGTGGTTCGAGAAAAAAAAAAAGAAACATACTTTTAGAGTATGATATGTTGATATCACTCACTTTAATGTACTTTATCTGACTCCTCATTTCATGGATGTGGGAGTGGTTAATACATAGTTTTTTGGAAAAAAAATATATCTATGGCCACATCTGTGCACAAGTACTTACAATCCCAATGTCTTTGGTGAAAGTCTCAAAAACTGAAAATGAAATTGACTGTCAAGTCTAGCCTAAGCTTTTGTGATGTCTATATTACAGCAAAGGAGGCATTAAATTCATTGCTCCCTCCGGTCATTAATATATGACGTTTTTTAGTTCTAATTACACTAAAAACGTTATATATTAATGACCGGAGGGAGTAGTATACTAGCTAAAATTGTAAGTTATGACCTGTCACCAACTCTGATTTTTCCCAGTTGACATTGACTATTCTTTTAAACTTATGTGATACAATTAGAGCATGCACATGATACTTGCACCATATTCTGCTGCAGGGCAAGCGTAATCCTCGAGCTGCTGATCCATCAGTCGATCATGCAAAAAATCCACACTTCCTTCTTCTGCTATCTGAGAATTTCATGGAGGCGCGGACTGCTCTAAGTCGTCCTTTACATGGGAACTTGGCCCCAAATCAAACCATAACGAAGATGGACACTGCACCTGCAGTTACAATGTCAGGACCAACTTCAAATGCCAATTCCTCAGGTTGAAAAGATGTTAATGTTAGGCATACTTTTTTCAACAAGTTCTGTTTTTGGTTCTTCCCCTTTTTAGAAAGGAAATGTTGTTGATGTGATATCTGTGCGTGGGAGGGATGTTGGGAAAGCTTTATAAAAGGAGTTTAGGTATTTCCACCTAGTTTAGTGAGAATTGGTTTAACGAATTCTAGTTTCAATTTGACTGTGGAAAAGTTACATAAGTGAATTTGTTCTTGATATGTCCATTTGGCCAGCATTCCTAACATATGGCAGAAAAAGTAATAATGACTATATATGGCCGACTATTTTGCAGCAGGTAAGGTTTTGAATATGCTATTACATGATCTAGTTTTGTGTAAAGAGTACCTTTGTTGTGTAAAAGGCTAAGGATTGTGCTTGCGATGCTTTATACTAGTGAGAACACATTAAAAATTGGATCACATTTGGCTATGATGTGGTGTGATTTCTTGTTGCACAGTGAAATTTACCTTCAGTTTGGTGAGTTGAAATATTTTTTATCCTGTAATTGCAAAAGTGAATACACTAAATATAGAAGTTGATCACTATATTTCTAGCAATCACTGGAATATATTTCTCTGTCAGTTTGGGCAAATGTTTTGTTCAAGTACCATTTGAAATCGGACAGAGATGGTCACATATCCTAAAGGTGTTAACTGGCAATACTTGTGTTTTGTTCTGAGATGTCGATCTTTTTTTAAATCAGCCATGTCTGAATCGCATATAGGTAGTAGCTGTTTGAAGGAGTTTGTCATAATTAACATGAGATTGATATATTGTGAGGCTTACAGATATGTAAGTGTACTACCACTGTGCATATGTTCTTGTTAAGTGGCTGCATTATTTGTTCCATGGAGTAAGTTTTTAGTGTTATAAGTTGCTATGTGCCATAAAACACTGTTAGTCATATTTGTCAGTTTCAGGAGTTCATTTGTAATTTTCTTATACAAATGGAGTTATGATGAGTTGATTCACCTAATATTGCTATTTGCTTTTGCCTGTTAATCCATGTTATTGCATACCTTGACTTGACATGATGGCTAATTCGATTTGAATATTTCCAGTGAATGGACCAATGATCGGCCGTCAATCGGTTGGAGTTGGAGGCATTTCTACTGCAACTGTTAAAGTCGTAAGCTATACAGTTATTGGAACCTCTTTGTTTGTTTCTTCATTCTAATAAAATAATAATACCTTTGAATTTTATTTTTTTAGGAACCAGCAACCATACCGCCGATGGTTTCTGCACCTACTTTCTCACACATAACACCTATTTCAAATATGGCTTCGCAAGGAATATCAGCATTGCAAACCTCATCACCATCTCTTATTTCACAAGAAGCAAATGTTGCAAATGATAGTGTGCAAGAGCACAAACCTATAATAAACCCTGTTCAACAGCCGGTTCGGCCTGGTGGTCATGGCAGCCTCCTCAACAATCTATCACAGGTTCGGCTGATGAACTCAACTTCTCTAAGAGGAGGAGCTACCTCGATGGGACTGCCTAACATAGGGACAACACCAATACAAGTCCACATGTCGAACATGATATCAAGTGGCATGACATCAACACCATCTGTCATCTCCTCTATGTCTGGACCTGGACAACCTATTGCTGCTCAACAGATGGTACAGAGCACGGCTCTTGGTTCATTTGGCTCAAACACTTCTACTGTATCAGGCAATTCAAATGAAGCCGTATCATCCTCTCTGCCTAACATCCAAAGCAGCATGGGCATGGGTCAATCAGTGCAACCTGTGGCACAAGGAGGCTTGATGGCTGGATCACAATTAGGACAAGGTGGAATTGGTGCAAACCAAAATGTGATGGGTGGCCTTGGGTCTACAGCTATCTCTTCAGCGCCTGCAATGATGCCGACACCGGGGATGGCCCAACAGACTGGAGTCAATTCCATAGGTGTGACTAACAATTCAGCCATGAATATGCCTATTGGACAGCATCCGAATGGCCAACAGGCACCACCAAAGTATGTCAAAATCTGGGAGGTAAAATCCTTGGGCATGCACCCCCCCCCCCCCCCCACACACACACACGCACGCACGCACACAAACAAAACTGCAAATTCTGTAACATAGATAAATTATTTATGTTTGCTGTCTACCTATATTTCAGGGGACCTTATCTGGGCAAAGGCAGGGACAGCCTGTATTCATTTGTAAACTTGAAGTAAGTCTCTATTTGCATTATTGAACTCCCAAATATTGTGCATTATTGTAAAAATTATTAAACCTTCCATTAATTTTTTAATGTGCATATTACTTGCTGAATGAATTACTCCTGAGATATGGTGACACTTCTATGCTCATTCAATTTTATCTTGTGTTATATTTGACTCATTTTTTTGCTAAGCTTATTGTTATAAAGTAGTACCTCAAATTAGGAATGCTTGATGCCGACCAATTCAGATTTACACAATTCAGCATCAAATTTTAAAAAATGGAGGTAGTTTAGATGAACTCCTGGATCTATATAACACGGTTGCTTAAACTTGGTGTAAAAAAATCAGCTCTTTTTTCTTGTTGATATTTCTCACCCTTGCTCTATCTGACAGGGTTATAGGAGCGGAACAACGTCCGAAACGTAAGTGTTTGAATTATTGCAATAATCCTTGTATTTTCTTGAATCTCTATCTCTATCTATAGAAACCTTTAAACGCGTAGAGCATCTGCCTGCTCTACTGCTGATGAACAGGGCTCCTCTCCGCCTCAAGACTCAGAACCTTGTGGATCTGCAGTTCCCATGTGATGGCCGTTGGATGCTTTGCAGCAACGCTGGATGCCCGCCACGCTCTCTGTCCAAAAGCGCACGCCCGGCCCACGCCAGCCTTTGGCCTTATCCTTTCGTGTCGACAGACCGAAGGTGGAAACCAGCGCCCGTCCTTTTCTCCTTCCCACGACGCCCTCCCCGCCCCGCGGTCGGCGCCGCCCCGGCACGCGGCCGACACCTCCCCGCCCCGCCGACGGCGCCGGCCCAGCCCGCGGCCGACACCTCCCTGCCCTGCGCGACCTTGCGCCGCTCGGCGCTCGGCTCCGCCCCGGCCTGGCGCCTCGCGACGACCGGCATCCGCCGCCCGTCTCGACAAGCAGCCGCCCTGCCCCAGTGTCGCCGTCAGCCCCATCCTGTGCTTCTCCTTCCCGCAACCGAGCGCCCTACCCGGCTGCTCTCTCATCCTGCGCAGCCCATGGTGGATTACTCGGCTGCTCTCTGGCCCTGCGCTGCCCTTGGTGGATAGCCGGTGAGCATCTCTGTTTTTGCAACCCCTTCCTACTGTGGTCGTCAGCGGCCACCGCGTTCTCTGATTGGCACCTCGATGTGGCCCTCAGGCACCGCCCATCTGGGGGCTCGGAGGATGGGAGCCTAGCCACCGTGCCGCCGCCCTGGGATGCGCCCCTACTCCTGATAATCCGTCACGCCGCTTGCCTGTGCTGCCGCGGTGCCAATCTGCGGTGCGGTTCCTTCTGCTCTACGTCCCCTCCCCTCCTTCCTTGCATTTGCTGGGGTCCCTATGAGAACATAATAAGAGATGTTACAGTTTGTTGTTTATATGCATGATACGATTGGCCAGTCTCTGATTTGCTTCTACCCACTTGCCGGTTTGCAGGCTCTAGCGTAGGTGGTATGCTTCATGAGGCTCCATGCCTGCCGATGCCCACCTAAAATTGCTCATCTGAGATAACGAAGTAACCATGTCACATTTTCCTACCCTATTGTTCGTTGAAAAGCTAATAATGTTCATGCTGTAATTTATCAGCTGCTAATTTCGGCTTCCTGATTCTTGATGCCTAGGTGTTTGCTGTATCCCTGACAGCTACAATTGGTTAGGCATTGAATAGTTATATTTGTTGTCTTCCATTTGGAATAGATTTACCACATCCATGGCTGTCCATCACCAGCACACCTGCTGACTCCACGAGCACATCATGTGGCCAGACGGCCACATGATGTCGTGTGTGCTCTGACTCTAAGCTTGCTGGCCCGCGCAAAGCGCGGGGGCACCAGCTAGTTTCATTAGTGTTTTCTGTTGATTACTATCACGGATCAGTAGTTATTGTTCTTAGTTGATGTCATTGTTGTCCTTGTCCGAAAAGAAATGAGTCGCACTAGAATTGTTCATTTATGGATCTTTATTCTGTTGATGCTTATGCCATGTACAATTTGCATGATGTGTTCTATGGGTATAATGAAGATCAGTCTTTTTTCTCCAATGTAACCCATTTTTGCTACTTTCAAATTGTGCATGCTTCCTGACTAACTAGGAGACTGAAAGCCCTACCTTCTCTATATGCAGACTTGCAGCAGACTGGCCAGAAACTATGCAGATTGTTCGCCTCATAGCCCAGGAGCATATGAACAACAAGTTTGTTTCTGAACTCAATCCTTTCCTATGTTGACTTGTCGAATTGTCACATTTTCTTGTAATATGCCATGACAGACACATTTCTGTGGTCATTCTGCAGACAATATGTTGGCAAGGCAGACTTTCTAGTATTCCGGACTTTAAATCAGCATGGGTTTCTTGGACAACTACAAGAAAAGAAGCTGATCAGTGCCTGGTTCTAATCTTTTAGTATGTTTGTGATTCCGCTGTGGTTCATCTCCTCTCGTCTTGAAAGACTTAGTTTTCTGGCAGTTACTGTGTACAGTTCTAATCCCAATTGGTCCTCAATTTCAGTGAGCTGTGATACAGTTACCATCGCAAACTCTGCTGCTGTCAATGTCTGACAAAGCAGGTCGACTGATTGGCATGCTCTTCCCTGGGGTAATCTTGATTGTCATTATGTCATTAAATAAACTTCAACATAATTATCTGCATTTGCTGAAAGATTGCCTTTTTATCGAGGACATGGTGTTCAAACCTCAGGTATCAACTCAGCAACCACCAATGCAGCAGCAGCAGCAGCAGCAGCCGCAGCAGCTACAGCAACAACAGTTACAGCAGCAGCAAGGCCTTCCACTTCAGCAGCAGCAGATGCCACTCCAGCAACCGCAGCAGTCGCAGATGCAGCCGATGCAACAACAGCAGTCGCAGATGCAGCCGATGCAACAACAGCAGTCGCAGATGCAGCCGATGCAACACCAGCAGTCGCAGATGCAGCCGATGCAACAGCAGCAGACACAGATGCAGCCGATGCAGCAGCAGCCATCGATGTAGCAGCAGCAGCAGCAGCCCCAGATGCAGCCGATGCCGCATCAGCAGCAGCCGCAGATGCAACCGATGCAACATCACCAGCAGCAGCCTCAGCAGATGCAACCAATGCAAAACCAGCAACACCAGCAGCCACAGCAGATGCAACCGATGCAACACCACCAGCAGCAGATGCCACTCCAGCAGCAGATGCAAATGCAGCATCAACAGCAACAGATGCAGCAAATGCAGCCCCAGCAGCAGCCCCAGATGGTGGGCACAGGAATGGGGCAGCAGTTCATGCAGGGCCACAATCGGGCAGTGAAGATGATGCAAGGGAAGATTGCGCCGCAGGGGCCAGGCAGCATGCCTGGGGGAGGCTTCCTATCTTGAAACATATCGTGTCAGCAGGGCATCATCAGATGACTAAAGATGTTACACTTTACAGACCCTGATGGTTGAGATGTTTCCTGTTGTCACCTTTAACTGACAATTTTAGAAAATAGTCATTTGTGTAGTGGCACGTGATGGATAAGAGTTTATACGGCAACACTATGTCAAGTAGTTAATACTGTTGTGCTGGAGCTAACCTGAGTACCTGACTGTAAGTGTAGTTTATACATGCACAACCGGACAGTCAAAGAACCGTTTGTCGGTGGAAGCCTCTCGAGTCGCCCAACCCTAGCCGCCGCCGCCTTGTCTCCGGCCCCCTCCTCGCCGGCGGCCTCGCCGGTGACGGGGAGGGGGAGGGCTGGCCTCCTCTCTCCACCCCCTTCCCCTCCCCTCCCCTGTAAATCTTCCTCTGCTAGGTTGTTGCGCCTGCATGGCTGCTCGGCGGCGTGGGAAGCTTCGCTGCCACTCACTGGTGGCCACCGGCGTCGCACCGGTTCTCTCCGGTGCTAAGGTCGTCGTCCTTGTCTTTCTGGTGAGTACCTCAATAACTTTCCTCGTGACTCCGGATCGAGAGTCGTCCTTCCAGATCCGGCCGCCCCTGGATCTTGTCTCCACCCTCTCCGCCGTCGTCGAGATCCGGTTTCTTCGGCTCCTGGACTCGTGCGGAAGATGACTCTAGGCTTGTGGGTCTAGATTCCTCTTCTCCACGTTTGGAGTTTGGACCTTTTCGCCCACCCCCACCTCCGCCGCCTCCTTCAGTTGCAGCACATCACAAGTTCAAGCAACAACCCCGATGCTCTCAACATCGTCTTCTTCGACGATGCCCTGGAAGCCTACCGTCCCCTCCGGTTCTGTTGGTGGCACCATATACTCTTCGTCGACGGCGTCCATACATACCTTCGGTTCGATGCAGCTCTTCAACTCGGCCTCCGGCAACCGTCTTTACCTCCCAGCTGTGAGGCCCTTCCACACCGGATCCATGCGCCCGTGGCGCCTTTGGCATCCCCCGACCTTGGCGACCTCCTCGGCGACGACGATGACGTCATCCGTCCAAAGACGTGTGTTCTCCTCCTTGCAGCCTGTGCGACGTGTGGGAGGATACATGTTCGGGGACCTTGTTGTATTTTATCCTTCTTTGAAGGACCTCCATGTAATATGTGCTGCTTAATACAATATTCGCTTTTTATCAACAAAAAAAAAAACACTGAGTTTATGACAAACTGACGCATAATCATATGTGCAAACTCAAGTAATATATCAGTAAAAATCAGTCTTTGCAAGGCAACCATTTCATTGCAAAGACTGATTCTACTGTTCCAAAATATCGATTGTTACAAAACCAAATTGAAAGGTCTGTGAAATACAATTTTCATTGGCATATATCTTACATACTAAACATGCACATAATTCAATTATTTTCTGAAAAAGTTTCCAAGTTCTTTCTTTTTTTTGAATCCTATATACGGCCTATGTTTTCCTTTTTTTTGGCAGGAGCATTTACAGTCCTGCGTCCTTGGTGCCCACAAATAGAGATACACAGAACATATATATAAGGGCTAGTTTCGCAACCCCATTTTTCCATCAACTAATTTCCGTTGGAAAAATAGAAATCCTCTAGAAAAATGTAGTTGCCAAACTAGCCCTAAATATATATAAAGTTTATTTAGGGAATCGTTGTAGCAAGCGTTACTCAACCAGCTGTCACAACTCAGAATAAGAAACAGCACTGAGTATATTCATTAAATTTAAATATATACCTGAATATTACAGTTTAGAGTTGCCCCTGCTACGTGTGTTTTCAGCAACAACAATTAATACAATTGGCAATAGTCATGAATGAAACAATGATCCCCATTTTCTTCTTCCTTAGGAATCAAAGCTACCCTCAAACTTTCACTCAAAGCACCGAAATTACTTCAGGTCCAAGCTTTCGTCATGGAAACCTTGGAGGATTGTGTTGCATGCATTCATGGTGCGGGCGTCTAGAAGGCTGTGGTTCCAGAGTTTAATCATGAAGAAACGCCAGCCCCTGTCCATCAAGCAAGGGAATTGTAAATTGTATAAGTAGCAATGCACAGACGCACAGTACATGAGGTCTTGACTAATGTATTTCCAGATGAGCCACTTACCACAGTAGAGCAGGGTTCTGCACAAGTCGCCATCCATGAAATTGGGAGCACGCCTCGCAAGCCCAAGGTACATGACCATCAGCTAGCACCCTGCAATTTATATTTTCTGAAACAATTAGAATCAAGATCAAATGACATGGCCAGTACTAGTCCCA
Source organism: Paspalum notatum (assembly GCA_022530915.1). Lineage (NCBI taxonomy): Eukaryota > Viridiplantae > Streptophyta > Magnoliopsida > Poales > Poaceae > Paspalum > Paspalum notatum. The sequence continues at coordinate 32,097,463 of CM039685.1, forward strand.
ATGCTTCGTTGGATCGACATATAAAAATGGAGCAATAAAATAGTTTTATCCAGCCACGATAGGAAACAATAAGGCAATTCAGATGGCGAAAAGAATGCTCAACACAGAAGCCGAACTCAACTAGAAAACAGGGTATGAAAGGAATCGTGGAGGTAAGGCACCAGGTTTGAGAACAGCGAATTCATCCAAAGAATCAAATTTTAAAGCTTCAGTAGAAAAAACTCAGCACGCATCAAGGAAGCCATTGTGAATTCGCGCGTTGGCCGGCAGGCGGAGACCATAGGGCATAGGCCACCGTGCCGACATGCTATATTCTGATTAAGGGCCATAGAAGCGGGGAGCTAACTTGTGACTGCCATCCACTCTGATTCCAGCAGCAGAACGATGATGCAGCCGAACCACACCAACAAAATGCATACGTACGGATATCGTTAATGATCACATTGCCAATACAGTCCATAACCAACAGTGATGTGCCATGATTGGGACCAGTGGGTATATAATGCGGTGGAAATGTGGGATCTGCAAAAGTTCACTGGAGGTGACAGCATTGAGGTCTAGTGGCGTTAATCGAGGGAGATGGTAGATCTGTTCTTGACTTGTACTGGCAACTGGCAAGAGAAGAAAAGAGGCAAGAAAATTTTGGAAGTATTTGTACCATTTCTAAGTTCTAAAACAACAGAATTTTGACCAATGTTTTTCACAGTTATCCCATTTGTTAAAATCAGAGGGGACCACATACAACTTAACAGCCAAACTTGATGAAGCTTGTACACAAAAAGAAATGAACCATTTTTTTTTCAGAATTACACTGAAAGAAGTTCTTGATAACTGCTGCTCATGTACACGGCTAAAATTGAACACAGGAGAAAATTATAGTTTCTCTGTTCACCAAGCTGTTTATTATCATAACAAACTAAGTAAAAATAGTAACAGCAGAATCAAACCAGTCCTGCCTACTATGATAGATAGTTAGAATTAAGGAGATATTGTAGATAGGCCTGACCTTTGTTTTCGAACAAATGAATTCCACATATGCATAATAAGCTTCTCATCTTTCGTAACATCGACAAAATCATCAAGCATCTGCACGGACTCACAATAATTGAACAGCTAGGCAGAAATGACTGAAGCTCAAGCAGATATGCAACATGCATAAATTGTATGTTTCAGAATCAAGATTGTCATATCTTACTCTTCTATCCTCAAAATCAGCAATATCATCGTCAACTTCATCTTCACTATCACGGTCTGAGAACACTTGATCCAATTCCATGGGCTACAATGAATTATAATGATACAATCAGGCAAAACTTCAATGAAGGCATAACATATGTGCAGAGTTAATTTATATGAAAACAGATAGTATTAAAAAATCTAATAAAACAGCATTTTTTGTAGAAACAGTGCAATGGATCAAAGCAAAAAAAAAAAAAGTTTGGTAGCTTTTCTTTTTGGACTACTTGCAACTTGTTTCCCACTGTTATTAGTCATCATAATAAAATAACAAAGGGAACAAAATGTACATTGCATGGCGAAAAGGTCACGTATTTGAACTATGTAATACTATGATATTTGCTTGATTTGACAAGAATTGCATTGTGGAAAATCAGAAAATTAGAGCACCACCAGAACAAATAGGATGCGATATAAATGGCATTATGCAAAGTAGGCATTGTTGGCTAAAAGTCTAAGGTGCTGTTTGGTTCCGTGATTTTCTCCCGTGATCGCTTTACAGGGCAAATAGGTCCCGTTACTGTATGTTTGTTTGGGTCAAGATGTAATCGTTAACAGTGGGATCGGATACAGGCCTGTACAACCCAATTACCGCCCACCACCCGACAGGATCGAATACGCCCAGCTATTTTCTTCCCTGCTACTACTCGCGATACCGTTATCAGCATCGAACGAACAATTGTTGCTTTCCATTGCAGTGTAAGCATTAGCGCCCGTATTGACTCCCATTTACGTTGCCGTTTACAGAGCTAAAACAAATACCACCTAAAATGGAGGACCACACTGTCCACTATTTCTGCATGTCTCCCAGCTACATCACTGTGACTTTATTTCCACACAATTTGAAGTTCCTTGGAAATTAAAATTCTTAATCTTTAGTTTATCCTTTAGAAGGGTGGACCTGGTGCAGTGGTAGTCTCTTCACTTGTGGCCTGGAAGTTTTGGATTTGAACCAACCTCTATGCAAAATTATACAAATAATTATGCAAGGGTAAGGCTGTCAAGAAATTGCCTTCCCCAGACTAATTTTCAGCACTAGGGAGTACACCGTTTTTTTACTTAATCTTTTTAGTGACAGCCTGGATTTGTTAAAAGTGGAGTACGGTGACGCAAGCCTTCTTTCGACATCCACTCACACAACAGCCCGAAAACCCTAATTCAAAAAACAAAGATTAATCACTTTTGCTGGTTAATAGTTTTCCTGTCACTATCTTAATGGTGTAGGCATAAATTAGTGACCTCATACAGATAGCTAGTGGAATTCGCCTAAATGCCAGAAATGATAGGAGCCGCCACGTTGTGACCTCTAAATCCATATTTTTCACCTAATACCTGATGCTCCCTCTAGTTTATTTTGTATGATGCACAGAAAGCAAACTTTAGTTAATTTCGAGAACAAATTGTTGTCTAAAACGTCATACATTAGGGAATGGAAGTAGTAATTTGGAGGAGCATGGGGGCTCACAAGGGACAGGGAAATGGATCAAAGGTTGTCCTCAAGGTGTTGCAAATTTTCAAACCTAGTGGGTCACCTAGGTTCAGGAAGGATTTAATATTCTGGTGCCATAATGGTTCCCACCTTCAAGTTGTCATGCCAAACATCATGTTACATAGATCAGTAGGATTCTAGCAATGATGGATCATGGATGGTGATATTGGACAGTAGTTAGAGCTGTTCACCCTCAAGCTATCATTTTCTTTTCAAAAAGATATTGTTCATAACGAGCTAAGGTTCATAAGAGCGTGTAGAGCCCTAGAGTAAAAAACAAGGTTCATGTACTTTCTAACACATGTCTTTTAGGAGATCACTACCTTCCACTCAGGTCTGCAGATATCCTTCCAGGCCGTTGATTTCAATGCAAGAGGATTTAGAAGTGATGGGAGTCCTTTAGTAGGCATCAGATTGGAATCTCTTTTTTCTAAAAAAACAAGGTTCAGCTATTATTTTGTTCTTTTGGACAAAATTACCAACATATGGAAGTACAGCAACCAAGAAAATTACAGTATATATAAGAGTTTTCATAATCTTATGTACGCGCCAGAATTAACTGAGGGGTGTCAAGGAACAATGGATCTATCAAAATATAAAAATGCATTATCAGTTTTGTTAAGTAAATTATATCAGGTAAGTAGCTAAACATAATGTAATTCAATCAACTGAACTGAAACACACAAACAAGCCCTGCTTCTGCCACAAATGTGTGCAAACTGCATAAAAGATACTTGAAAAGAGATTAATAGTTTCCATTGACCTGTGCCCTGTGCGAATGGAAGAATTGCCGCTTTTGCAGGAGTTGCCGACTGCCAGATAATACACACACAGGGAAACAATAAATCAAACAACTGCAGTAGCAGTACCTTAAGAAACAATGTTATGAGAGTAACATGGTATCGAGAATGTAAACAGAAAGGACAACTTTCTAGGGTCAGCTCGCTCAGATAGCTTCCTTGTCTTCCCAAACTGTAGTACTGTTGGTGGTGAAAGATTGCTACCATGTAAAGATTGGGCAGGATCAATTGAAGCATTTGCTACAGAAGTCCCTGAATTTTACCATATGAGTCATCAATAAAGGTATGCAACAACAGAACAAGATCCAGAAAAATACTAGAGCAGGAAACAATGAAGTTTTTTTGTAGCAAGCAGATCAATGATAATTGAAAATCACAAACACCGAGTTCCGAGTTATTAAACAGTACATCAATTTTGGAAATTCCCCACCAAAAAACTAGACGTTCAACTTTTATAGCACCATGAAGGCAAAAAAATGCTTTCAACATAATGTGATATTGCACAAATGGTTAAGAATTTGCATATTTTCCAACTAATAAAATAGGAGAGACAAAAGATAGTTTTTACAAGCAAAAAACACTTATAACAGATAGAAGTGTTTGTGTCAGCTTTTTTGATAGAGATAAGGGTATATCTAACAATTAAAGTGACCATATGATCACACCATACCATTCTCTCCTTGCACATAGTCATCCTCAGATCCTGCCTGGGCATCTTCAGGTGACCCTGATTCCATAATATGTGAATGTACATGCCTAATTTTCTCAGTTGAGGCCTTCGATCGTCTACGCTTCTTAAACCTTGAGCTGATGGAACACGATTAGGTAAGCCGAACAAAAAAAATGGTGCCAAAAAAACAATGGAGAATGGGCATACCGGTAAGAAAATGTTTGGTGCCTTGGATCAACTCCCTCTGCAAAAAGCTGCAAGTCGGGATCATTAGCTATTACAAACAATTAAAAAAGAGTTGTTCCATTTGGAGCAATATTCACCATGCATCCTAAGCATGTAAAACATTATCCACAGAAAACTTATTGAGCTGCACAACATGCTATTTCAAGAATTTTGGAGGAATGAAGATGTTTAATTTTCAGTGTGGCAGAAAAGTTGAGCTCTTTAATCCTTGGCTTCTGCACTCAAGAAAGTAAGAAAATCACAAAAGCAAGTAGTTGTGCTGGACTAAATAAAGTGCAGTGTCCTTCAAGTGACCAATTAAGTTAGGAGCCCCATTGTAAACTAACTTTAGAAGAACACTCAGGGGCATGTTAAGTTAAACATATGTAAAGTACTAAATTAGCAGTATGAAAACATATACAGTTTTATTGGACCCGACCCTCACGAGCACCAAAAAGGAAGAGTCAACCTAAAAACAAAGCTGGAAACAAATACAACGTTATAGGATAACTACGGTAACTTATGACACTGGCTGCAAGGCCCCCTAACGTTTAACTGAACTGCAGGGGGTACTCTTCCTATGATGTATATACTGACAACCCTGAGAGCTTCATGTGCTTCCAATATCATCTCTCTTGAAATCAGACCGCATCCACTGTATCTTTGGACACAACGCCTCCTACAATCGCCATGCGCAACCACTGTACCCTGATCAAACTGATCAAATATGGTGTCCAATGTAAGGCTTTCAAGGGATGTTGCATTCTCGAGAATATGACAAGTGAGCTCAACCATGCTCTTTGCAGAGCAGAAGCCACTGATCTGCACCTTCCTAAGCCTGCTATGCTTGTGTGCAGGAATCCACCTCACATGCAAGGCATTCCCAAAAACTGAATCATGCTTCATGTCATTCTGCATTACCTGCACAGGATAAGATTAATGTCACTTAAGATTAACCACAGATATAAAAGCATTTTTTTCTAAAAAAAGATGGAATTGCATGAAGAACAACTTACACTCAGGATGAAAGTCTCCAAGGTAGGTGAAGCATCCAGAAACGAAACCAAAGACAGATAGTCGTAGTCTGGGCAAAAAGCCTTAGAAAAACCAGTAAGATGAATCCTTAAGTACTTCAGATTGAGAAACTTGTCAGCTGCCATAGGTGTATTAACGATCTGCGTTAAGATACATCAGGTTACTAATACTTCAGGGCATGACCATACGCCATAACACTGGTAATCTGAAGTTATAGAGTATACCTCATTTACCGAAGTTACTGTAAGAGTTTCAAGATTTGGCGCAGCAGAAGGAAGCTTGGTAATAGCATAAAGAAGAGAGTTAGGCCTATAAGCAAGTTGAATATCTAGATTCTTCACATGTGATGATTCTCCAAGCGAGAGGCGTACTGGGCCACTAAAAAATCTAAAAGTGAAGAGGTTTGGAGCTTTGCTCTCTAGAACTTGTAGCTTGTAGCACTCAGACACCATAAGGAAGCTGAGCCGCTCTAGCCACAATGGTATTTTCAGGAAGATTAGCTCATCGCAACATTTGAGTTCCAACTTCTCCAAAGCAAAACAATTGGAAACAAGAGACCCTAACTCATCACCTGTAATACGCACTTGATACAAATGCAGCTTTATCAAGCTTCTCAAGCAAACAAATCCAACTGGGGGATGGAAGGCACACTCGGTGAGGCGGATGTATTTAATTGAGTTTCCACACCCACCAAATAAAAGCGAGCACGGGAAGCTGTATTTTTTCTTGTAATTTGGAGGCAGAAAAAGTGTGACTTCTTCAATCCCAGGTGTGATAGCAATCTGAAGCCAACGATTAAGATGACAAGCATCAACCTCGCAATAATAAGGGAAAGAAAGCCTAAGTGTCTTCACGCCGATGCCTGAGTGATTTGTAAGAATTTGGTCAACTGTCATGATGAAACGCCTTGCTATATAATCCTTTCCACTTGCATTTTGTTTCAAGCATAGTGTTTCCTTATTGAAATTTAGATAGGGGTAGCATCTCCAAGAACGTAAAAATGTGTGAGATATGCTGGCAGATTGAGCAGCATCTTGTAGTGACATTAGGGAATGTATATGGCACCAGATATCCTGCAAGAGCATGAAAGAATAGTATAACAGTGAAGTTGTAAAGGCAAAATATTTTTTCAGTCTTTAAGCAACGGGATTACATGGGCATATCCCAGGCTCCAAGGTTATCTCTCCATGTTTGCACAAATGTGCAGCATCACAGTGATACACAATGGCAGAGGGCAGGGATGGCTGACAGAGGCAATGGCCACCTATGACTGAGTTCTTGACTGAAACAAATCCTTGCTAATTAAGTTGTTAGATGAAGCAGCAGTTTAGTTGAAGCTACTGTAACGAGGAGTGCCAAAATGCTGCCAAGATAGCTATTAAAAATTTGAAACAGTCTGCTTCAGGTTACAGAAGGACAATATTTCGCCATATGTTTCATCTTTTGCCTTCATCTTTTCTATAGGGGAGCTATGTTTATGCAGGCTGTGTATTTCAAATAGCATTTTCTGTAATGTTTTCATCTTTCTATAGCTAGAGGAGGGTAGAGCTTAGCCTTCACTGTCACAGCAGCAACAAAGTAAATACTAGAAGATCTGTTCACAATTTTTTATGTAGCTAGTATAGTCCCATCATTTAGAGCAACCATAGAGATGTTTTATTTGTAATATAAGCTTTTCATTATCAACATGTTATGACATACCTCAGGAAGGTTTGGCCCCAAATATGTGGATCTTTCACCACTTTCTTGGCAGAGCAAGTCCTTCTGTGGTACTAGAGTAATAATAAATCCATCTGCAGCACACCATGCATGGTAATCAGGCAGATATTAACTTTAGCAACGCAAGCATATGGATGGAAGCAGAACAATCCAGTTTGTTGCTACCACAAAATTGCAGCAAACAAATCCCTCCAATCGCTAATATAGGACGTCCAGATTAAAAATAATTAACTGCAGTACAAAATATATGTCCAGACATCATATATAAATATATAATCAGGAGGAGGCAGTAATAAAATATATCTAATAAAAAAGTTGTTTTGATTCAAGAAAAAAAAACTACATAGGTCATAAACATTTGGAGTAAGCCCATTTTTGGCCTTTGAACTATCATGAGACTCTCCTCTTAATCCTTGAACTCCAATACAAATAACTTTAACGCATGGTAACGGTTTCACCACGTATGATTGTATTCATCCTACATGGCATCCCTGTGAAACTTGTTTTGCTGACATGTCATCTTAGTTAATTACTTAAGACTGAAGTGCATCGTACATCCCTAAACTACCTGCATTACCATCCAATGATCTAGGTCAATGAACTCTCGAAGTGACCATCTAGGCCATTCAATTTTTCAAGTGCTTCATTACAAGAATGAATCCCCTTGAGTGAACTAAGAATAAACCACTTCAAAAGTTGAAGGGGTTAGATGACCAATTTAAGAGTTCATGCACCTAGATGGGAACGTAGAAATACACTTTAAGCCTAGGTGTCAGGATGCTTCTACATGCATAGACAAGTAGATATGCATCGTGGACCGACATATCCCAAAATAAACACACGGATGATTAGGAAAGTGCGCGCATAGGACGACATGTGGTTTGACAAATCATCAACCCCAAAATGACTAGTATAAATATTCATTTTTATGTTTTTGCTTACAAATTTGAGTGCCCTTGAATAGTTAAATCCTACTTTGAAGGGATGTCGTAATATGATCATCAACCCTAAACCCTAATTCCTAATGTATATGAACAATAAAACACTAGGAGGGATAAAAAAATGAGATCCATGTAACTCTCAGTAGAGCACTGGTAGATAGATTACATTTTTAGAAAAAAATTGGTACTATTTCATATTTTTCGGATTTAAAATGAATTAGTTATGATTTCTTAAATATTAAATAGATTTTATTATTTAAAAAAAATGAAAAACTCCCTTGAAAAAACACCTAGAGGACCTAGATGAAACCTCGTGACAAGTTTAAGGACTTAAACGTGCATTTTGCAAGTACCGGAACCTAGATGAAACCTCAGAACAAGTTTAAGGAGTTAAACGTGCATTTTGCAAGTACCGGGACCTAGATGAAACCTCGGGACAAGTTTGAGGACCGCTGGTAAAATTATCTCATCTCAAAAACTGTGACATTTATAGTGGTGTGTATCCGATTAACCCAAAAAAGAGCATGGCTCTAAGTCCTAGAAAAGGGGCAATCTTGGTGTTTCGCTGCTTAGTATAGATCAATGTAGATGTAAAGTTTGGTTCTCCCTCGAAAGGACAGATTACCCCCAGGAAATAATGTGAGTAAACATGAACCGCTATAAAAGGCTAATCTTTTTTCTATGAGGAAGCACATACCTAGGGCAATGGAGCAATACTACGCAAAGCAGACAATAGATTTCAAAGAGATGAATAACAGAGAGGTCGAGGGATTAGGAGACGACTTACTACGAGCTTGGGTTCGCCAGCGGCTCGACCGCTGCTTGAACGTGATAGCTTGGGTTCGCCGGCGGCTCCACCGCTTCTGCTTGAGCATGAGGTGATTTAGCGACAGCATCCCCATTACACAACTGCCTCGGTCTGCGCGAGTGTGTGTGCGTGTGTCTCCTCTAATCTACCCTACCCAATCTCTAGATCTCTCAATTCCTAGTCTCTTCTATCCTCGTCTCTCTAGATCTCTCAATTCCGCGCTTCGCTCGCGCTCTCGGTTTCGGCCCTGTTTGTTTCTGATTTTGTGTGAATCGATTATCTGGACCACAGGCTTCGGTAAGAATCCACTTTGTATAGAATCTAAGTGGGTAAAATCAAAGTGTTTGGCAATCTTGATTATGGTCACGGGAGGCTTGGAGGCCGGCAGCGGCTTGGAGGCGGAGGCAGGCCAGCGGCGGCTTGGAGGTGGGCCGCTGGCGGCGCAGAGCCTTCGGCGCGGTGGACGACCTGCCGGCGGCGCGGAGGACGGCAGGCCCGGCGAGGAGGACGACCGGCTCGGCGCGGCGGACGAGGGGCTCGGCGCAGCAGAGGAGGCGGACCGACGACGTGCAGGTGGAGGAGGAGGAGGAGGCACGGCTGCCCGGAGGCGGAGCAGCAGCCCGGCGACGCGGAGAAGGACGGGGAGGGCGCGACGGCTCCGGAGGTGGAGGCCGACGGCTTCGAGGCGGCGGAGGCGACGGCGGCGGCGCTGGATCCGCTCGGGAGGCAGTCCGGCACTCCGGCGGGGGTGGAGGCGGGCAGAGGCGGCGGCGGCGGCGCTGGAACCGCGAGGCGGCGCCCAACCCTAGCGCGGGCGGAGACGAGAAGAGAGGAAAATCGGGCTGCGTTGGCTGAGATGGGGGTCCTCGGTCGCGGGTGGGGAAAATCGAGTTTTGACTGTGGAAGCGAGACGTTTGGGTGGGCTTTTGGCGATGGGAGGCCCAGAATCCGATTTTAATCGGAACCAAACAGGCCCAACTCGAATTCGAAAGCCGAGCCGACGGAAAGGGCCGTAAATCGCCGGCGGCGGGAGTACAGTAGTAGAGATACAGAAAGAGTGCGTATTGAAATCAGTGGGCCCACATATCATAGAGGCGAATGGGCTTCGGGACTTGATCGATGCGCCTTTGGGCTTGGGCCCTCTATAATCCAAACCCGTGTTGCTCGTCGTCGTCGTCTTTTCTTTTTCTTTTTCTTTTTCTTTTCCTCCTCCTCTTATACAAACCTTTACGGAGACGAAGACGACGGCGACCAAGAGGAGAATCGCAAACTGATTTGGGGGAAGCCAAGCGCGGGGTTGGATTAGCTAGAGTTCTGGGATTGGGTTCACCGCAGGGGGAGGCAGATGGCGGCGGTGGAGAGGCAGCTGGTGGTTGCCGTAGAAGGGACGGCGGCGCTGGGGCCCTACTGGTCCACCATTGTGGCGGACTACGTCGAGAAGATCGTGCGGTATGCCCCTTTTCTGTCCTGTTCCCGGCATAGCTCATGCTTCAGATTCTTGTGCGCGAGACAAGCGGGGAGGCTTGGATGCGGAGGTGCTTGTGGGGAAATTTCTTGTTGCCTCTTTGCTAGGGTTCAGGGGGGAGGGCCAGTCGCCCGGAGTGTTCGCCGGCTCGATCGCTGGATCATATCGTGGGAACTCGTGAGGACCATTTTAAGCTTTTGGGGAAATTCTGAAACAACTTAAGCTTCCAGAGATTGGGGTTGGATTATTTGATGATTCCTGATTTGGCTTGTTGATCATTGCTTGCCGGAAAGGGAGCGAATGATCTCTTTTTGCTAGTGTTTAATAAATAAATTAATACGATGGAGCACCGAGTTCCTAACTGGCGATCAGACAGACCAGGCGACTGTTAGGATTTCAGAGCTAGGTGGAAGGGTGTTACCTAGCACTAGCAGATTGTTGGGTTTGCAAACCATTTTATGGAACTTTCCTTATGGAGTTATCATCTATTTTATTTATCTGTAGTACCCACGGCTTCAATCTTCTGTCTTGTCACAATTATACACAAATTTTTTTTTAAATAATAATCTGATTGGCATGCCAGAAATCTTGGTCAGTGTTTTGAGCAGTGTTAGCATAAGCGCTAAACATTCGGTCACCCTTTTGTTTAGCGAATAGTCAGACTACATGGCTGATTATATGGGCTAACAACAGATTAAATGTGATTATATAGATTAAATGGTCGACACGACCAACACAGTTGACTACTGAGTAGCGTTTAAACAACATGTAAATGGTCTACACGACCGTATAGGCGAACAGTGGTTTTGAACCCCTGGTCCAATATCACCCTATCATAATTCATTTTTCACACCACTCTGCTATGTGACTTTTACATTTTTTTTGTGACTTATTTGTGGAGAAAATTCAAATCTGTGCAGGAACTTCTGTGCAAGTGAACTGCCAGGGCAGGTAATTCTATCCTAATGATTTGTCTATTGTATGAGTTCTTAATTCGGGTTTGCTATTCCAAGAATTGTGTCAATGTATAACTTGTTCTTCATGTGTGCAGAAGCTTGCAGGGGCACCACCTGAGCTTGCCTTAGTTGTTTTTCATACCCATGGACCGTACAGTGGTATGCCTATTTCGTCCATGTCCATCACCATGCCAGCTAATGTAGACTATCAAATAAGTACTACATATGTCCCAAAAAGAATGCAGTTCTAATTTTGTCCTAAGTCAAACTACCATAGGTTTGGCCAAAATTATAGAGAATAGTATTAACATTTATTGCACCAAGAATGTATAATATGAAAATATGTTTCATGATGAATTGAATTATACTTATTTGGCACCATAAATATCTTGGACCCCGTGCAAACGGGAGCTCATGCACTGGGGCTGCCCCTTTTTTATATATGAACTTGGTCAAAAAATATAATTGTTTGACTTAGGACGAAGCTAGAATCACATTCTTTTTGGGATGGAGGTTGTAAGTTATTAACATCATTGTCCAATGCAGCTTTTGGTGTGCAGCGTAGTGGATGGACGAAAGATACCGATGCTTTCCTATCATGGTTATCAGGAATATCATTCAGTGGTGGAGGATTTAGCGAAGCTTCTACTTGTGAAGGTCTCGCTGAAGCACTGACGGTATTGACATGTTAACGTTGTTCGAATTTTTGTTGCAAATGATGAGTTCCTCGTGACCAGAAATTAGCAGTTAGGAACTTTTGTTTCACTTTTTATAAGATCTCAAGTCCTCAACATTGTTTATCTTCCAAGTTATGTTGTTAAGAGAGAATGATGCCTGGAGTTAGCACAACATGCTTTCTTTTGCCATTTTGGCCTACGATTCCATTGCCTTGTTTTGTTGTTAACCAGTTCTCTATGAATAAAGATGTTTTATAGTTCCACTTGACGTCAAACATGATTTGTAGCTCTCCTTGCATGTATTTTTTCCTAATATTGTTGTTTAAGTACTTTTGTAGTTGGGAATAATATTGCACACACATGATGATTATTTCAAATATAGGCCACAATATGATTTGCACAGGCTATTATTTGACTGAGAAAGTTTGAACATTGTGTTCACACAGTTTTGAATCCTGGACAGTTTAGTAAATGCCTTGATGAAAACACTGCCTTTCTTTGTCTTAGTCTACATAGGCACCGTTCTTTTTGGTGGTGTATCTGTTTTCCACTAAACTGGTCTGTTTGCCAGGGATGCTTCTAGTTCTAGACCTTTGATTCTTTAAACGAATGGAGCAGATTGCTTTTTGATCCTACCTGCTATAGCTGACCACCAACAGTGCTACTCAAAAAACAGAGCCATAGTATGGATCAGTAATAATTAATTATTACTATTACTGGTAATATATTTGCATTACCCAGAGATAAGATTGGAGTGAAATAAGCATGATAGTCTGCTACATTTTTTGGAGGGCATCAGGCCATTTTGTTTGCAGGGATGAAACTTACATGATGAAATCTTTGGTTACACTACATTGATCTTTCTTTTTATATTTGGAGCATTGAATTAGTGGTTGTTGCATTTCTAGTTACTAGTTATTGTGCCTGATGTAAGCTGCTGTCCAATGTCCACGATTTTGTTGATGTCATGATGGTCATTTTCTTATGTGCAACTAGATACTTCAAGGCAGTCCTAATACAACAACCCAAAGTCATCAAAACCATGAAGCACAAAAGCATTGCATACTTGTCACGGCAAGTAATCCATATCCTTTGCCTACACCTGTCTATCGTCTTCCTACTCAAAGTGCTGATCACAAAGAGAACATTGAGTCATCAAAAGAGCCTTCTATTGCTGATGCTGAGACCGTTGCGAAATCATTTGCTCAGGTGCTGCACAAGTTCTGCCATAGCTTGTTATTTATTTCCATTATTTATTTCCTGTATCTCAAATTCTCAGTGGAATGTCAGTAACATTTGGTTTATTCTATTTAATATTTTGGACGCAGTGCTTTGTCTCATTGTCAGTGATATCTCCAAAACAGCTTCCGACATTAAAGGCGATATATAATGCGGTAATTTTGTCACTTGTGTTGGACTTGAACCTTCGTCTATTCCCTTTCTCTAATTCTTTTAGTTCTTTCATTACTCTATTGATGTACTATACAAACTTTTGACCGCATGGATTCTTGGATGTCAAATAAAAAGAACCAAGGAGTAAATTCAAGTAATAGAAACATACTTTTAGAGTATGATATGTCGATATCACTCACTTTAATGTACTTTATCTGACTCCTCATTTCATGGATGTGGGAGTGGTTAATACATAGTTATTTGGAAAAAAATATATCTATGGCCACATCTGTGCACAAGTACTTACAATCCCAATGTCTTTGGTGAACGTCTCAAAAACTGAAAATGAAATTGACTGTCAAGTCTAGCCTAAGCTTTTGTGATGTCTATATTACAGCGAAGGAGGCATTAAATTCATTACTCCCTCCGGTCATTAATATATGACGTTTTTTAGTTCTAATTACACTAAAAACGTTATATATTAATGACCGGAGGGAGTAGTATACTAGCTAAAATTGTAAGTTATGACCTGTCACCAACTCTGATTTTTCCCAGTTGACATTGACTATTCTTTTAAACTTATGTGATACAATTAGAGCATGCACATGATACTTACACCATATTCTGCTGCAGGGCAAGCGTAATCCTCGAGCTGCTGATCCATCAGTCGATCATGCAAAAAATCCACACTTCCTTGTTCTGCTATCTGAGAATTTCATGGAGGCGCGGACTGCTCTAAGTCGTCCTTTACATGGGAACTTGGCCCCAAATCAAACCATAACGAAGATGGACACTGCACCTGCAGTTACAATGTCAGGACCAACTTCAAATGCCAATTCCTCAGGTTGAAAAGATGTTAATGTTAGGCATACTTTTTTCAACAAGTTCTGTTTTTGGTTCTTCCCCTTTTTAGAAAGGAAATGTTGTTGATGTGATATCTGTGCGTGGGAGGGATGTTGGGAAAGCTTTATAAAAGGAGTTTAGGTATTTCCACCTAGTTTAGTGAGAATTGGTTTAATGAATACTAGTTTCAATTTGACTGAGGAAAAGTTACATAAGTGAATTTGTTCTTGATGTGTCCATTTGGCCAGCATTCCTAACATATGGCAGAAAAAGTAATAATGACTATATATGGCCGACTATTTTGCAGAAGGTAAGGTTTTGAATATGCTATTACATGATCTAGTTTTGTGTAAAGAGTACCTTTGTTGTGTAAAAGGCTCAAAGGATTGTGCTTGCGATGCTTTATACTAGTGAGAACACATTAAAAATTGGATCACATTTGGCTATGATGTGGTGTGATTTCTTGTTGCACAGTGAAATTTACCTTCAGTTTGGTGAGTTGAAATATTTTTTATCTTGTAATTGCAAAAGTGAATACACTAAATATAGAAGTTGATCACTATTTTTCTAGCAATCACTGAATATATTTCTCTGTCAGTTTGGGCAAATGTTTTGCTCAAGTACCATTTGAAATAGGACAGAGATGGTCACATATCCTAAAGGTGTTAACTGGCAATACTTGTGTTTTGTTCTGAGATGTCGATCTTTTTTTAAATCAGCCATGTCTGAATCGCATATAGGTAGTAGTTGTTTGAAGGAGTTTGTCATAATTAACATGAGATTGATATATTGTGAGGCTTACAGATATGTAAGGGTACTACCACTGTGCATATGTTCTTGTTAAGTGGCTGCATTATTTGTTCCATGGAGTAAGTTTTTAGTGTTATAAGTTGCTATGTGCCATAAAACACTGTTAGTCATATTTGTCAGTTTTTTTTTTTTCTCGAATACGCAGGAGAGCTGCGTATCTTTGTATTAAGAGGAGAGAAAAAACGGTTCCTTACAACCACCACCACCTCACTCCGAACCGAGCCGTGAGGGGTTGAAAAACAGAGAGGCTTAACTTAGATAAAAAACACAAAAAGGAAACTTGACCAAGTAAACTAACTAACCCTAGTCTGGATCAACACCGTGACCATTTGTAATTTTCAGGAGTTCATTTGTAATTTTCTTATACAAATGGAGTTATGATGAGTTGATTCACCTAATATTGCTATTTGCTTTTGCCTGTTAATCCATGTTATTGCATACCTTGACATGATGGCTAATTCGATTTGAATATTTCCAGTGAATGGACCAATGATCGGCCGTCAATCGGTTGGAGTTGGAGGCATTTCTACTGCAACTGTTAAAGTGGTAAGCTATACAGTTATTGGAACCTCTTTGTTTGTTTCTTCATTCTAATAAAATAATAATACCTTTGAATTTTATTTTTTTAGGAACCAGCAACCATACCGCCGATGGTTTCTGCACCTACTTTCTCACACATAACACCTATTTCAAATATGGCTTCGCAAGGAATATCAGCATTGCAAACCTCATCACCATCTCTTATTTCACAAGAAGCAAATGTTGCAAATGATAGTGTGCAAGAGCACAAACCTATAATAAACCCTGTTCAACAGCCGGTTCGGCCTGGTGGTCATGGCAGCCTCCTCAACAATCTATCACAGGTTCGGCTCATGAACTCAACTTCTCTAACAGGAGGAGCTACCTCGATGGGACTGCCTAACATAGGGACAACACCAATACAAGTCCACATGTCGAACATGATATCAAGTGGCATGACATCAACACCATCTGTCATCTCCTCTATGTCTGGACCTGGACAACCTATTGCTGCTCAACAGATGGTACAGAGCACGGCTCTTGGTTCATTTGGCTCAAACACTTCTACTGTATCAGGCAATTCAAATGTAGCCGTATCATCCTCTCTGCCTAACATCCAAAGCAGCATGGGCATGGGTCAATCAGTGCAACCTGTGGCACAAGGAGGCTTGATGGCTGGATCACAATTAGGACAAGGTGGAATTGGTGCAAACCAAAATGTGATGGGTGGCCTTGGGTCTACAGCTATCTCTTCAGCGCCTGCAATGATGCCGACACCGGGGATGGCCCAACAGACTGGAGTCAATTCCCTAGGTGTGACTAACAATTCAGCCATGAATATGCCTATTGGACAGCATCCGAATGGCCAACAGGCACCACCAAAGTATGTCAAAATCTGGGAGGTAAAATCCTTGGGCATGCACCCCCCCCCCCCCCCCCCCCACACACACACACACGCACGCACACACACACAAACAAAACTGCAAATTCTGTAACATAGATAAATTATTTATGTTTGCTGTCTACCTATATTTCAGGGGACCTTATCTGGGCAAAGGCAGGGACAGCCTGTATTCATTTGTAAACTTGAAGTAAGTCTCTATTTGCATTATTGAACTCCCAAATATTGTGCATTATTTGTAAAAATTATTAAACCTTCCATTAATTTTTTAATGTGCATATTACTTGCTGAATGAATTACTCCTGAGATATGGTGACACTTCTATGCTCATTCAATTAAATCTTGTGTTATATTTGACTCATTTTTTTGCTAAGCTTATTGATATAAAGTAGTACCTCAAATTAGGAATGCTTGATGCCGACCAATTCAGATTTACACAATTCAGCATCAAATTTTAAAAATGGAGAAAGTAGTTTGGATGAACTCCTGGATCTATATAACACGGTTGCTTAAACTTGGTGTAAAAAAATCAGCTCTTTTTTCTTGTTGATATTTCTCACCCTTGCTCTATCTGACAGGGTTATAGGAGCGGAACAGCGTCCGAAACGTAAGTGTTTGAATTATTGCAATAATCCTTGTATTTTCTTGAATCTCTATTTCATTAGTGTTTTCTGTTGATTACTATCACGGATCAGTAGTTATTGTTCTTAGTTGATGTCATTGTTGTCCTTGTCCGAAAAGAAATGAGTCGCACTAGAACTGTTCATTTATGGATCTTTATTCTGTTGATGCTTATGCCATGTACAATTTGCATGATGTGTTCTATGGGTATAATGAAGATCAGTCTTTTTCTCCAATGTAACCCATTTTTGCTACTTTCAAATTGTGCTTCAAATCGTGCATGCTTCCTGACTAACTAGGAGACTGAAAGCCCTACCTTCTCTATATGCAGACTTGCAGCAGACTGGCCAGAAACTATGCAGATTGTTCGCCTCATAGCCCAGGAGCATATGAACAACAAGTTTGTTTCTGAACTCAATCCTTTCCTATGTTGACTTGTCGAATTGTCACATTTTCTTGTAATATGCCATGAGTGACACATTTCTGTGGTCATTCTGCAGACAATATGTTGGCAAGGCAGACTTTCTAGTATTCCGGACTTTAAATCAGCATGGGTTTCTTGGACAACTACAAGAAAAGAAGCTGGTCAGTGCCTGGTTCTAATCTAGTATGTTTGTGATTCCGCTGTGGTTCATCTCCTCTCGTCTTGAAAGACTTAGTTTTCTGGCAGTTACTGTGTACAGTTCTAATCCCAATTGGTCCTCAATTTCAGTGTGCTGTGATACAGTTACCATCGCAAACTCTGCTGCTGTCAATGTCTGACAAAGCAGGTCGACTGATTGGCATGCTCTTCCCTGGGGTAATCTTGATTGTCATTAAATAAACTTCAACATAATTATCTGCATTTGCTGAAAGATTGCCTTTTTATCCAGGACATGGTGGTGTTCAAACCTCAGGTATCAACTCAGCAACCACCAATGCAGCAGCAGCAGCAGCTACAGCAACAACAGTTACAGCAGCAGCAGCAGCTGCAACAGCAACACATGCATATGCAGCAGCAAGGCCTTCCACTTCAGCAGTCGCAGATGCCACTCCAGCAACCGCAGCAGTCGCAGATGCAGCCGATGCAACAACAGCAGTCGCAGATGCAGCCGATGCAACAGCAGCAGACACAGATGCAGCCGATGCAGCAGCAGCAGCAGCAGCCATCGATGCAGCAGCAGCAGCCCCAGATGCAGCCAATGCAGCATCAGCAGCAGCCGCAGATGCAACCGATGCAACATCACCAGCAGCAGCCTCAGCAGATGCAACCAATGCAACACCAGCAACACCAGCAGCCACAGCAGATGCAACCGATGCAACACCAGCAGCAGCAGATGCCACTCCAGCAACAGATGCAAATGCAGCACCAACAGCAACAGATGCAGCAAATGCAGCCCCAGCAGCAGCCCCAGATGGTGGGCACAGGAATGGGGCAGCAGTTCATGCAGGGCCACAATCGGGCAGTGCAGATGATGCAAGGGAAGATTGCGCCGCAGGGGCCAGGCAGCATGCCTGGGGGAGGCTTCCTATCTTGAAACATATCGTGTCAGCAGGGCATCATCAGATGACTAAAGATGTTACACTTTACAGACCCTGATGGTTGAGATGTTTCCTGGTGTCACCTTTAACTGACAATTTTAGAAAATAGTCACTTGTGTAGTGGCACGTGATGGATAAGAGTTTATACGGCAACACTATGTCAAGTAGTTAATACTGTTGTGCTGGAGCTAACCGGAGTACCTGACTGTAAGTGTAGTTTATACATGCACTTTTCATGACATGTTAACACTGAGTTTATGACAAACTGACGCATAATCATATGTGCAAACTCAAGTAATATATCAGTAAAAATCAGTCTCTGCAAGGCAACCATTTCATTGCAAAGACTGATTCTACTGTTCCAAAATATCGATTGTTACAAAACCAAATTGAAAGGCCTGTGAAATACAATTTTCATTGGCATATATCTTATATACTAAACATGCACATAATTCAATTATTTTTGGAAAAAGTTTCTAAGTTCATTTTTTTTAATCCTATATACGGCCTATGTTTTCCTTTTTTTGTCAGGTGCATTTACAGTCCTGCGTCGTTGGTGCCCACAAATAGGGATAAACAGAACATATATATATATAAGGGCTAGTTTGGCAACCCTATTTTTCCATGAACTAATTTCTGTTGGAAGAATAGGAATCTTCTAGGAAAATGCAGTTACCAAACTAGCCTTAAATATATATAAAGTTTATTTAGGGCATCGTTGTAGCAAGCGTTACTCAACCAGCTGAGTCACAACTCCGAATAAGAAACAGCACTGAGTATATTCATTAAATTTAAATATATACCTGAATATTACAGTTTGAGAGTTGCCCCTGCTACGTGTGTTTTCAGCAACAACAATTAATACAATTGGCAATAGTCATGAATGAAACAATGATCCCCATTTTCTTCTTCCCTAGGAATCAAAGCTACCCTCAAACTTTCACTCAAAGCACCGAAATTACTTCAGGTCCGAGCTTTCGTCTTGGAAACCTTGGAGGATTGTGTTGCATGCATTCATGGTGCGGGCGTCTAGAAGGCTGTGGTTCCAGAGTTTAATCATGAAGAAACGCCAGCCCCTGTCCATCAAGCGAGGGAATTGTAAATTGTATAAGTAGCAATGCACAGACGCACAGTACATGAGGTCTTGACTAATGTATTTCCAGATGAGCCACTTACCACAGTAGAGCAGGGTTCTGCACAAGTCGCCGTCCATGAAATTGGGAGAACGCCTCGCAAGCCCAAGGTACATGACCATCAGCTAGCACCCTGCAATTTATATTTTCTGAAACAATTAGAATCAAGATCAAATGACATGGCTAGTACTAGTCCCAATGCTTCGTTGGATCGACATATAAAAATGGAGCAATAAAATAGTTTTATCCAGCCACGATAGGAAACAATAAGGCAATTCAGATGGCGAAAAGAATGCTCAACACAGAAGCCGTACTCAACTAGAAAACAGGGTATGAAAGGAATCGTGGAGGTAAGGCACCAGGTTTGAGAACAGCGAATTCATCCAAAGAATCAAATTTTAAAGCTTCAGTAAAAAAAACTCAGCACGCATCAAGGAAGCCATTGTGAATTCGCGCGTTGGCCGGCAGGCGGAGACCATAGGGCATAGGCCACCGTGCCGACGTGCTATATTCTGATTAAGGGCCATAGAAGCGGGGAGCTAACTTGTGACTGCCATCCACTGTGATTCCAGCAGCAGAACGATGATGCAGCCGAACCACACCAACAAAATGCATAAGGATATCGTTAATGATCACATTGCCAATACAGTCCATAACCAACAGTGATGTGCCATGATTGGGACCAGTGGGTATATAATGCGGTGGAAATGTGGGATCTGCAACAATTCACTGGAGGTGACAGCATTGAGGTCTAGTGGCGTTAATCGAGGGAGATGGTAGATCTGTTCTTGACTTGGACTGGCAACTGGCAAGAGAAAAAAAGGGGCAAGAAAATTTTGGAAGTATTTGTACCATTTCTAAGTTCTAAAACAACAGAATTTTGACCATTGTTTTTCACAGTTATCCCATTTGTTAAAATCAGAGGGGACCACATACAACTTAACAGCCAAACTTGATGAAGCTTGTACACAAAAAGTTCTTGATAACTGCTGCTCATGTACACGGCTAAAATTGAACACAGGAGAAAAATTATAGTTTCTCTGTTCACCAAGCTGTTTATTATCATAACAAACAAAGTAGAAATAGTAACAGCAGAATCAAACCAGTCCTGCCTACTATGATAGTTAGAACTATGGAGATATTGTAGGTAGGCCTGACCTTTGTTTTCGAACAAATGAATTCCACATATGCATAATAAGCTTCTCATCTTTCGTAACATCGACAAAATCATCAAGCATCTGCACGGACTCACAATAATTGAACAGCTAGGCAGAAATGACTGAAGCTCAAGCAGATATGCAACATGCATAAATTGTATGTTTCAGAATCAAGATTGTCATATCTTACTCTTCTATCCTCAAAATCAGCAATATCATCGTCAACTTCATCTTCACTATCACGGTCTGAGAACACTTGATCCAATTCCATGGGCTACAATGAATTATAATGATACAATCAGGCAAAACTTCAATGAAGGCATAACATATGTGCAGAGTTAATTTATATGAAAACAGATAGTATTAAAAAATCTAATAAAACAGCATTTTTGTAGAAACAGTGCAATGGATCAAAGCAAAAAAAAAGTTTGGTAGCTTTTCTTTTTGGACTACTTGCAACTTGTTTCCCACTGTTATTAGTCATCATAATAAAATAACAAAGGGATCCAAATGTACATTGCATGGCGAAAAGGTCACGTATTTGAACTATGTAATACTATGATATTTGCTTGATTTGACAAGAATTGCATTGTGGAAAATCAGAAAATTAGAGCACCACCAGAACAAATAGGATGCGAGATAAATGGCATTATGCAAAGTAGGCATTGTTGGCTAAAAGTCTAAGGTGCTGTTTGGTTCCATGATTTTCTCCCGTGATCGCTTTACAGGGCAAATAGGTCCCGTTACTGTATGTTTGTTTGGGTCAAGACGTAATCGCTACCAGTGGGATCGGATACAGGCCTGTACAACCCAATTACCGCCCACCACCCGACGGGATCGAATACGCCCAGCTATTTTCTTCCCTGCTACTACTCGCGATACCGTTATCAGGATCGAACGAACAATTGTTGCTTTCCATTGCAGTGTAAGCATTAGCGCCCGTATTGACTCCCATTTACGTTGCCGTTTACAGAGCTAAAACAAATACCACCTAAAATGGAGGACCACACTGTCCACTATTTCTGCATGTCTCCCAGCTACATCACTGTGACTTTATTTCCACACAATTTGAAGTTTCTTGGAAATTAAAATTCTTAATCTTTAGTTTATCCTTTAGAAGGGTGGACCTGGTGCAGTGGTAGTCTCTTCACTTGTGGCCTGGAAGTTTTGGATTTGAACCAACCTCTATGCAAAATTATACAAATAATTATGCAAGGGTAAGGCTGTCAAGAAATTGCCTTCCCCAGACTAATTTTCAGCACTAGGGAGTACACCGTTTTTTTAGTTAATCTTTTTAGTGACAGCCTGGATTTGTTAAAAGTGGAGTACGGTGACGCAAGCCTGCTTTCGACATCCACTCACACAACAGCCCGAAAACCCTAATTCAAAAAACAAAGATTAATCACTTTTGCTGGTTAATAGTTTTCCTGTCACTCTCTTAATGGTGTAGGCATAAATTAGTGACCTCATACAGATAGCTAGTGGAATTCGCCTAAATGCCAGAAATGATAGGAGCCGCCACGTTGTGACCTCTAAATCCATATTTTTCACCTAATACCTGATACTCCCTCTAGTTTATTTTGTATGATGCACAGAAAGCAAACTTTAGTTAATTTCGAGTACAAATTGTTGTCCAAAACGTCATACATTAGGGAATGGAAGTAGTAATTTGGAGGAGCATGGGGGCTCACAAGGGACAGGGAAATGGATCAAATGTTGTCCTCAAGGTGTTGCAAATTTTCAAACCTAGTGGGTCACCTAGGTTCAGGAAGGATTTAATATTCTGGTGCCATAATGGTTCCCACCTTCAAGTTGTAATGCCAAACATCATGTTACATAGATCAGTAGGATTCTAGCAATGATGGATCATGGATGGTGATATTGGACAGTGGTTAGAGCTGTTCACCCTCAAGGTATCATTTTCTTTTCAAAAAGATATTGTTCATAACGAGCTAAGGTTGATAAGAGCGTGTAGAGCCCTAGAGTAAAAAACAAGGTTGCGATAGTTGAGGTCATGTACTTTCTAACACATGTTTTTTAGGAGATCACTACCTTCCACTTAGGTCTGCAGATATCCTTCCAGACCGTTGATTTCAATTCAAGAGGATTTAGAAGTGATGGGAGTCCTTTAGTAGGCATCAGATTGGAATCTCTTTTTCTAAAAAAACAAGGTTCAGCTATTATTTTGTTCTTTTGGACAAAATTATCAACATATGGAAGTACAGCAACCAAGAAAATTACAGTATATATAAGAGTTTTCATAATCTTATGTACGCGCCAGAATTAACTGAGGGGTGTCAAGGAACAATGGATCTATCAAAATATAAAAATGCATTATCAGTTTTGTTAGGTAAATTATATCAGATAAGTAGCTAAACATAATGTAATTCAATCAACTGAACTGAACACACAAACAAGCCCTGCTTCTGCCACAAATGTGTGCAAACTGCATAAAAGATACTTGAAAAGAGATTAATAGTTTCCATTGACCTGTGCCCTGTGCGAATGGAAGAACTGCCGCTTTTGCAGGAGTTGCCGACTGCCAGATAATACAAACACAGGGAAACAATAAATCAATCAATTGCAGTAGCAGTACCTTAAGAAACAATGTTATGAGAGTAACATGGTATCGAGAATGTAAACAGAAAGGACAACTTTCTAGGGTCAGCTCGCTCAGATAGCTTCCTTGTCTTCCCAAACTGTAGTACTGTTGGTGGTGAAAGATTGCTACCATGTAAAGATTGGGCAGGATCAATTGAAGCATTTGCTACAGAAGTCCCTGAATTTTACCATATGAGTCGTCAATAAAGGTATGCAACAACAGAACAAGACCCAGAAAAATACTAGAGCAGGAAACAATGAAGTTTTTTTGTAGCAAGCAGATCAATGATAATTGAAAATCACAAACACCAAGTTCCGAGTTATTAAACAGTACATCAATTTTGGAAATTCCCCGCCAAAAAACTAGACGTTCAACTTTTATAGCACCATGAAGGCAAAAAAATGCTTTCAACATAATGTGATATTGCCCAAATGGTTAAGAATTTGCATATTTTCCAACTAATAAAATAGGAGAGACAAAAGATAGTTTTTACAAGCAAAAAACACTTATAACAGATAGAAGTGTTTGTGTCAGCTTTTTTGATAGAGATAAGGGTATATCTAACAATTAAAGTGACCATATGATCACACCATACCATTCTCCCCTTGCACATAGTCATCCTCAGATCCTGCCTGGGCATCTTCAGGTGACCCTGATTCCATAATATGTGAATGTACATGCCTAATTTTCTCAGTTGAGGCCTTCGATCGTCTACGCTTCTTAAACCTTGAGCTGATGGAACGCGATTAGGTAAGCCGAACAAAAAAAATGGTGCCAAAAAAACAATGGAGAATGGGCATACCGGTAAGAAAATGTTTGGTGCCTTGGATCAACTCCCTCTGCAAAAAGCTGCAAGTCGGGATCATTAGCTATTACAAACAATTAAAAAAGAGTTGTTCCATTTGGAGCAATATTCACCATGCATCCTAAGCATGTAAAACATTATCCACAGAAAACTTATTGAGCTGCACAACATGCTATTTCAAGAATTTTGGAGGAATGAAGATGTTTAATTTTCAGTGTGGCAGAAAAGTTGAGCTCTTTAATCCTTGGCTTCTGCAGTCAAGAAAGTAAGAAAATCACAAAAGCAAGTAGTTGTGCTGGACTAAATAAAGTGCAGTGTCCTTCAAGTGACCAATTAAGTTAGGAGCCCCATTGTAAACTAACTTTAGAAGAACACTCAGGGGCATGTTAAGTTAAACATATGTAAAGTACTAAATTCGTCAACTGCATCCCCATATATAGCAAAATGAAATGTAACTGAAAAGCATCTTAAACTTATCTCTGTCATCAATTTACCTCCATTCTCCAGGCATCTGCCTTCAGGCTAACATTAACAATCTGGTACTCTTCAGATATCTGTGAGTAACACATAAAATTATAATACTTATAAAACAATGAGGATTGAAGGAGATCATGCAATGGAGATTCCAAACGTTTACCAACCCAAAACTCATAGTGGAATAGGTCATGCGATGAGTTTAAATGGCATCCCAAACCCTTGTACACCAAAATAATTATATTAGATATGGCTTCAGAAAAAGAATAGGTTAATTGTAAAAACAAAGAAATAAAAATATAACGGGCTCGCTAAGAAATAATATAAATTAATTGTGCTCCGTGAGTAACAAAAGAATATGTGCTTTAATCATAAACATAGCAGGCACGAATGTGCTCCTTATGACAATCACACAGCAGCAAGCAATGAAGTATGTGCAAAGATGATATGAAAGAAGTTTTACTTTCATACCTTGAAGCTTCCACATCGTACGTAGCAAAATGGGCAAGAAAAATCTTCAGTGACTGGTAAGAAGAGATCAATGATCATATAACATAGTTAAGAATAAGAGTAATGAAAAAGAAGCAATAGGAAACTATCACGGAATCATAGATGGGAACAGTTAGATAAGAGTAATGGCTAATATGCAACAGGAAATTATCTCGATCAACAAATGTCGTTCGGCATCCTAACTGAAATACATTAGGTGATTGTGAAGTATCTACATCCAAATTTTGGAAAGCAAGCTCGACTTCTACTAAAATTAGATATCACAAAGGCCTTTGATTCGGTGTCATGGCCTTTCCTGTTGGAGGTCATGAAACACTTGGGTTTTGGTCCTGTTTGGTGTGATATCATCAGTGGGCTGTTGGCTACCGCTTCCACACAGGTTCTTATCAATGGCAGTCCGGGGGAAAGAATTGTGCATTGACGTGGACTTCGCCAGGGTGATCCATTGTCCCCGACGTTATTTATCTTGGTCATGGATGTCTTATGTTATATGATCAAGAAAGCTTCCGATGAGGGTTTGTTGCAATCACTAGCAAGACGAGCCTTGCAGCACCGTATATACCTGTATGCCGATGACGTGGTTATTTTTTTACGCCCTTCGGCCAGTGACATAAGCATCACTCTGGACATCCTTAAGCTTTTTGGAGAGGCCTCGGGGCTGAGAACAAATATGCACAAAAGTAATGTGTTTCCTATCCAGTGTTCAGAGGAGGATACCACCACCATACAAGAACTTCTCCCGTGTCAGGTGGCTGATTTTCCTTGCAAATACCTTGGCGTCCCGCTCTCTTTGAAGAAGCTGACAAAGCAGCAAATTCAGCCTATCATTGACAGGATAGCTGATCAACTTCCTGGCTGGAAAGCTGATCTGCTCACAAAGGCTGGGAGAACAATTTTGGTTCAGTTTGTGCTCACGTCCATGTTAGTTTATTTGACCATGGCAATGGACCTCCCTCTCTGGGCTTTAAAAGCTATAGATAAAATTAGAAGAGGCTTCCTCTGGAGAGGCAGAAGAGGTGTGAAGGGGGGACATTGTTTGTTGGCATGGCCTAAGGTCACTTGGCCTCTAGAACTTGGAGGTCTTGGAATATCTCATCTGCAACAGTTGGGATGGGCGCTCCGGATGCGCTGGCTGTGGCTGAAAAAAACTGAACCTGGTAGGCCTTGGACGGCTCTCCAAATTCAAGTACTCCCTTCAGTAAAAGCTTTCTTTGAAGTGGTAATTGTCTTAGAGGTCGGGAATGGGAAGAACACAATTTTTTGGACTGATAAATGGGTGCAGGGACAGAGTCTAGCACAACTAGCCCCAAACCTATTCGGTTCAATCACTAACAAAGCTAAGAGGAGGACAGTGTTTGAGGCTGCTACAGAATTGAGATGGGTGCAGGACATACGAGGTGCCATTACAGTACCTATCTTGGCTGAATATTTCAAGATATGGGACCTT
Source organism: Paspalum notatum (assembly GCA_022530915.1). Classification (NCBI taxonomy): domain Eukaryota; kingdom Viridiplantae; phylum Streptophyta; class Magnoliopsida; order Poales; family Poaceae; genus Paspalum; species Paspalum notatum. The sequence continues at coordinate 32,124,219 of CM039685.1, forward strand.
CTCTCGAATTTGGTTTTGCCACCTGAAATAGAAGATACTCATAGATGGCAATTCTCTAGCTCAGGAGTATACTCTGCTAAATCTGCATATGAGGGATTCTTTATTGGGGCTGTGCAGTTCGGGCCGTGGGAGAGGATATGGAAGACTTGGGCACCAGGCAAATGCAAGTTCTTCATGTGGCTAGTGGCGCATAATAGATGTTGGACTGCAAATCGCCACGCTAAAAGAGGTCTGCCCCATCCTGAACGATGTCTGCTCTGTGACCAAGCTGAGGAAACAATTGACCATCTACTAATTTCATGTGTCTTTGCCCGACAAGTATGGTACAGCATTCTGCAGCAGGTCGGTCTACAGGCTCTGTCTCCCCAGCCTGAAAACAGTTCCTTTGATGAATGGTGGGCAAGCACAAACCTGGGAATTAGCGATCAGATTAAGAAAGGTCTCAATTCTATCATTATTTTGGGAGCTTGGTCCATTTGGAATCACCGCAATCGATGTGTGTTTGATGGGATCCAACCAAATTTAAATGAGGTCCTGGTTTTGTTAAGAGATGAGCTTCACCTTTGGAGTGTGGCCGGAGCTCGGGGAATTTCTAATCTCCTTGCTCTTGTGCCAGCCAATGGGTGAGCTCCTTTCAGTGGTCTAGGGTCAAGTTCTCTTTTTATTCTTGAGAGAGAGGCTTTTGCTTATGTAAAAGGGTGTGGGTTTGTGTGTGTGTGTGTGTGTGAGGATGTTTGGGGTTTCTAAACCCAACACTTTTTTCTTCTTAATATAATGATACGCAGCTCTCCTGCGTGTTCGAGAAAAAAAAAAAATTGGCCATGACCAGCATTCTACAGAGATTTGAAAATGCATATGTTTAACCATGAAGGGCTAAGTTCCATGTTAAAAATTATCATCAAAGAAATTGCAGCACACTCACATTTACTATCAACCATGCCACCAAATGCATGATCTTTCTATCTGGAATAAGGAACTAAAGTGATGGCTGTCTGCAAATAATTTTCTTAACATTTCTTCTTATAAATGTATGACTACTCTGTTCATAACTCAATCCTTTTTAGTCTGACTGACCTGCATTACATGTGCAATAATTTGTTTTCAAGACAAAGAAACCCATTTGATTTTTTCAGTTCATAGAAGTAGTTATTTACATATCTGTGTTGTATTCCATAATATTTTAATACATAACTAAAGCAAACTAGCTCTCTCTGCAGCTGTTAGCATAGCTACAACATGAATGATTAGACAAAACAATAAATCAATCATCACCAACCGGAAATTGGTAGCTTTTGCTCTAATGAGTAGATGAGAACACATAAAAATTTCCCTATTGTTATGATGGTGGAGGTTGGTAGATGGAGGATGGCGCAAGGAGTAATCATACGAGGTTGTAGAGCGAGGGCTTGTACCACATGGTCAAGGTTTAGGGGCCAGCAATGGCAGGGGGAGGAGAGGGAGAAGATTAAATGTTATTTGCTTAATTTTCAAAGAGTTTACAAGTTCCCATTATATAGGGATGACACATGACTCCAATCCTTCCAATACTAACTAATCTCCCTGACTTTCAGCTGTAATCCTAACAAACTTCGACTCCTAGCTAACTGAATAAAATCCGGTAATAGGCTGGGACTCAGCCACTATGACCGTCGGCACCCTGGAGGCCTGGATTCCGTGGCATCTTCGACGACTTGTGTACTTCCTACCGTACATGACAATCGTATTATTGATCATTACAGCTACTGTTGAAAAAAATCATATATAAGAGAATGTAATAAAGAAATGTACAGAAACTAGATACAGGAGAGGAGAGAGATTACCTTCAGTCTCTTGCATCATATTATTGTAGTACTTGTAATTAAAAAGTACATTGCCAGCTCTTAACCTGTGCAAAACAAAAATTAATGATGTTAACTTCAGTTACATAAAAAACAATGAATTTCCTAAAGCATAAGGTTAAGAACAAAGTATTTTCATGGTTTTTAGAAACAATACTATGGTATTTAAGAATACTATGGTATTTGGGCCAAAAGGTGTTTGGTAACTCTATGTATTTAAAACCATGGTATTGCCAATACCATAGTATTTTTGGAGTATCGTAAACTCCACTCCATACCAAAGTTTCTCATCAAGTGAATAAGAGACTAGTAAAACCATGGCATGACTATGGAACCAAACACTTTCTAGAATACTATGGTTTTGGTAGAATAAAAAATACTATAGTTATGTCATGACCAATCTAAAACTATGGTATTGAAAACTTTGCATCCAAACAGGCCCTAAAGGAAAAACAAAGCACTGATCTAATTACTTTCTAAGGAAACTTCGCTAGGCCAAGGCTACAAACCTACCTAATCTTGGCTATCATATGCAAAACTGTAGGAAAGAAGGATTGCGTATAATGGATTGGATGTATTGCATGGAGCCCTTTGGGCGAATAGGCGCTGCCCCCGGCGGAGATCGATCTCCCCAGGGGCGGCACGACGGCGGCAGCAGAAGCCTAGGTCTAGGATTAGAAACTCTAGTCTCGTGATACCATGTAGGAAGGATGGATTGCGTATAATGGATTGGATGTATTGCATGGAGCCCTTGGGGCGAATATATAGGAGTATAAGACTTGGGGGGCAAGGCACCTCCCCGGATACATATGGCAGTCCTAGTCTCCTAGATACATAAAACTCTCTTAAGACTCCTAAATATGTACTAACAAGAATGGCTACGGGGCTGGCCAATTTCATGTGTTTGGTTGCCTGGCCCAGCATCCTAGTGTCACGAAGCGGAACCCATCAATTGAGAAGGCGGGAAAGCAGGCGATGTCGGCAAACAAGACAAGATCAAATGTCGAGAATGGCGAACGGCCCACAAGACCCAGGCGGCCCAACTCCAAGTATTGCGGCCCGAAATGGACAAGGGGATGAGTGTGCTCGACAGCCTGGCGCGTAGGCATTAGATAAGGCAGATGGAGGCAAGCGGAAGAACTTGGCGGAGAAGTTGGTGGCAACGGGTTAGGCTCGAGAAGCCGGCGATGATCGTCGTGTCTTGTAATCCGTAGAATTCCTCTGTATTCAAACACTAAACACTGAGTGGTTCGTGCGTAATATAGTAAGATCGAGTGGTGAAATCGGGTTCGTGACAAATCCTGACAGGCCACGATCACGGAACTCGGCGTCAAGTCATGATGAAGCTGGATGAGCAGTTGTCTCTTATCCTCTCCAAGCTGGACGAGCAGACAAAGGGGATTCAAGAGAGCAATCGCGGGATCTCGGGAGATTCGTACCTCGGTGGAGGAACTCAAGATCATCAAGGGCGAGTTCGAGCAATGGTAGCCTGAAGTCGAGAACCAGATAACTGACCTTCAAGCGACCGTGGCAGATTTCCATCAACAAATCCAGCAGTTGATGACCAAAGCCGATCATCCAGATCCGGCGAAAGGGAAGGCGTCGGTTTCCGCTCATCTGGAGACTACCTCACCTAAGGCGACGCCCGGGCAAAACGGACACCACCACGAAAATCAGCACCGGAGGGATGGCTCAGGTGTGGTTACCACCCTGTTGCCACCTCCGGTTGAAGGTGCGAAACGATTTGCTAAAGTCTCACTTATTCCTTTCACTGGATTTGATTCCTCTGCATTTTCAGGGTCTGCTGTGTTCGGGCATGCTTTGCCACAGCTAGAGTTTCCCAAATTTGATGGTACCAACACTAAGATCTGGATCAAACAATGCGAAACCTATTTTGAGGTGTATGGTGTTCCTGCAGAACAGTGGATTAGGTTAGCTACCATGCATTTCTCTGGCGCTGCAGCTTTCTGGATGCAGTCCATTGAAGTTAACCTGAAGAAATGCAGTTGGGAAGAGCTGTCTCTAGCTGTAGTAAAAAGGTTTGAGAGGGACCAGTTTCATTCTATCATTAGGAAATTCTATCATGTTGAGCAGGCTGGTAGTACCGTTTCTGATTATGTGGATCAGTTTGAAGAACTGGTTCATCAGTTGCTTGCTCATGATCCATACTTCAATACTTCTGCCATTGCTACTAGATTTATTGATGGGCTAGATCCAAAAATTAAATCAGTAGTATTAGTGCACAAACCAAAAGACTTGGATAATGTTAGTTCCTTGGCCCTTTTGCAGGAAGAAGTACTGGTGGGAAATTCTATCTGTGCCTTGAGGAGGGGGGAGATTTCTAATTCTCTCAAGTATTCCCCCAGAGTTGGTGTGGCCAACACTTCAGTCAAGGCTCAGGAGTATCGGGATTCAGAGGAAAAATGGGCAGTTCATGCAGATAAAAGCAAACATCAAGGAGAGAAGGTTTCAGCTCTTATGGCATACAGGAAGGCAAAGGGGCTGTGTTTCAAGTGTGGCACCAAATGGGGTTCACAGCACAAGTGCCCTTCTTCTGTTTCCCTGCATGTAGTGGAGGAACTTTGGCAGACGGTCTCTGAAGATTCTAGCACCAATGAGATATGCAAATATGCAGAGGATACTGATTCAGGGGATGAATTAATGACCTTATCTGCACAAGCTGTCAGTGGAACTGCAACTAACAAGACCATTAAGTTGTATGGGCATATACATTGCTACTCTGCTTTGATGCTAGTAGATTCTGGTAGTTCATATAATTTCATCAGTGAACAGTTTGCTGCTCAGTTAAAGGCTTGGAGACCACTTCCAAAACCAATTCAAGTGAAAGTGGCTGATGGGGGCATTCTTTTGTGCACCCATGAAATTGTACTGTGTGTTGGTTGATTCAGAATCAACAGTTCTATACCACTTTCAAGATTTTGCCATTAAAATGTTATGATGCCATATTGGGCATTGAGTGGTTAGAACAGTTTAGTCCCATGACTGTACAGTGGGCAGAAAAGTGGTTTACCTTTTGTCATCAAGGGAAGCCAGTGAAATTACAAGGCTTATTGGATTCTCAGGTTCAATGCAAAAGAATAGATGGAGATCAATTTCATGCATTGACAAAGACTGATGAGATTTGGTGTGTGGTACAAGCTTATGTGGTGGATAATTATGTGGCTTCTCTGAATGATACTCCTTCTGCCATTCAGGACTTGATCCATGAGTATCCAACACTGTTTGATGAACCTATTGGACAATCTACTAGTGTAGCTAGGAAACACCATATACCCTTGCTACCAGGAACCCAACCTTTCAGACTTTGACCTTACAGATACACACCTTTTCAAAAAACAGAGATTGAACAACAAGCAGCTAAGCTGTTGCAGAACAAGATGATCACAGAAAGCACTAGTCCTTTTGCTAGCCCAGTTTTGCTTGTCAAGAAGAAGTCGGGAGAATGGAGGCTGTGTGTGGATTATAGACGTCTGAATGCCCATACTGTTAAAAACAAATTCCCAATGCCTATCATTGAGGAATTATTTGAGGAATTAGCTGGTGCTACCTGGTTCACTACTCTGGATCTCAGGTCTGGGTTTCATCAAATTGCTATGCTATGGTTGAGTCTGATCAATACAAGACAGCTTTTCAGACCCATTTTGGTCATTTTGAGTATAAAGTGATGCCCTATGGCTTGACTGGTGCACCTGCAACTTTTCAAGCCACCATGAACTATATTTTGGCTACCTTGTTGAGGAAATGTGTGGTAGTCTTCATTGATGATATATTGGTGTATAGCAGAACTTTTGAGGAACATTTAACTCACTTGCAGGCAGTTTTTGTTATTCTACAGCAGCACCATTTTAAAATCAGACTCTCTAAATGTTCATTTGCTCAACAACTTAAGTACCTAGGCCACATCATTAGTGCCAATGGAGTTGCCACCGATCCTGAATAAAATTGTTGATGTGCAAAACTGGCCTACTCCACAATCAGTCGAACTCACGGGTTTTCTTGGTCTGGCTGGCTATTATAGAAGGTTTGTTAAAAACTTCGGTATGATTGCTAAGCTGCTTACACAATTGTTAAAGAAAGGACAGCTGTTTATCTGGACTTCGGTAACTGATCAAGCTTTCCTTTCTTTGAAACAAGCTTTGACTCAAGCTCCTGTAAACCTTTCATTGTTGAAACTGATGCATCAGACAAGGGCATTGGTGCAGTCTTGAAACAAAATGGTCATCCTATTTCTTATATCAGTAAGGCATTGGGTTTGAAGAATCAAGGTTTATCTACTTATGAAAAAAGAGAGCTTCCGTGCTTGCATGAGCTGCTCCTGCAATCGCTCGCTCCAGATTCTAATCCGTGAGTTGTGGCTTTGGCTTCAGGCCCTGGTCGAGTTCAGTTTTGTTGATTTGTTCCGACGCATTTGTAAGGTTTCGTGTTTGGGGAGTAGGTGTTTTCCCTCTCCCTTTGTATCCCTCTCTTTCTTAATGAAATGACACACAGCTCTCATGCGTAGTTCGAGAAAAAAAGAGACAAACATGTGGACCGTTTTTCCGTTCTCATGGGCTGTGCGGGCCGCGTGCACCAGCACACAGTTGCGTTTCTGTTATTATATACTTATTCCATTCTTTTTTGTTTGATGCTTCTTAGTTCAAAAAATAAACTAGCCAGTAACAAATATTCGAGAATATAGGTAGTAGTTCACTAGTGAATGTTCATTGGAAAGCAAATGCCTACATTTGAAAGACAAATACACAAGCATTATCAAGATGGGTAAACAATAAAGCATGCCAGAATTCTCACAGCTAGTCAACTACTAGGTTATATATAAGGAATAGCTCTCCATGCTACTGTACAATCAAATTGTTGGGTCAAAAATCATAATGATTAGGTGATCAAATGGTCAGTGGTCAGCAATTTTTATAATGATGAAACACAGAATAAGAATAAGGAAAAGGAGAATTTGTTAAATTATAGAAAATGGGTTATTGGCTACCTTATGATATCCGATAATGATGAAGGTGGAACATCATTATATGAGTAACTGCTATAAGGAGACAAAGACATGTCTCTCGCACCAGCCTCTTGCACGGACATGCATAGTTGTAACTGATATGAACCCTGCACTAATAAGGCTTAACAATCTCAGAAATATAAGATATACTGGTAATAATATCTAACAAAATTCATGTCAGATCACATCCCACCTCCCCCACCCATGAAATAGCTAATAAAAAGAAGTTGCAGGTGCAGGGAGGTTTCCGAAGTGGGAAACAGCAGATCTAATCCCAGTCCCTTGTATCTGCAGTATTGCAACAGTTAAAAGCTTATTGATACCCCCTCCCCCACCCACCCACCCACACGTCTATTCTTAACAGTTGAAATGTTTTTGCCAGAAGTTTGGGCAATTCGAGTTCAAAGCTATGTGGTTTCCAGTAATTCCATGGAAAAGGGAGCATAGCACATTTGGTGGCAGTGAATGTCTAAAGGTGAAGCTGTGAACTTGTGATTCATTGAAGTAGCTGGCAGAAGCAAATCATGTTTTGAACGCATTCACCCAATGGACTGGAAGTTGCAAGCAGGCATTTGCCTGTTGGCCACACTAATCTTGGACTCAAAAGAATATGCTAGTAACATTAGTAATATGAGCAACATAAAAGTAACAGAGGAGACCGTACCGCAGAATCAACCTTATGAGAGCAAAATGTCAAACAACTGTCTTGCTCCAGGAATTTTGCCTGTGCACATAACAATAAATAAAAGATAAATAGGTTAATTAATGTAGCCTATCAAATGTAATACTACCTCTAGTTTTTTTGTTTGTCGTTGGGCAATGCAAAAGTGAGCTACAGTGTGTCAAACATAAAAATACGGAGGGAGTACTAAGTTACTAAAAAGTGCCAATTTTATCGCGTACCCTCAGCGCGAACCACAACAATTCTGCCTAATACAAACAATCCTTCCACTTCCGTAAGCAAAGAAAAATAAACCGATTCTCCACACCCTTGGGCTGGTCATCCTTTCCAGGCGCCCCATAATGCCAAAGCCTTGCTTGATGTTGTGGTTGTCAACCACATCATCAAGCAACTGGTTGTTTCCTTGATTGGCAATGGCGAATCAACCAAATTTTAGACTGATCGACCGCTGGCTGCAAGGAAGAACACTTGTTGAATGTGCTCCCAACTTGATTAAGCTTGTTCTGAAGAGGGTTAAGAAACATAAAACAGTGGCACAAGGCCTAACAAACTGTAAATAGGTTGCTGATATAAGGGGTGCTCTGACAGTACAGGGGCTGGTTGAATATTTACAGCTGTGGTCTTTGGTGAAAGCATAGACCTGCAATATGAAACCCCTAACCAACATGAATGACGACTTTCCCAGTCTGGGCTATATACTAGCAGATCTGACTACACTGCATCCTACGCAGTATCAGTCAAATTGACTCCTTGGAGGCCCACCGGAAGACCTGGGCACCCATGAAATGCAAATTCTTTATATGGTTAGCAGTGAAGAATCATTGTGGGCAGCGGATAAGCTAGCAAAGAGGGGCTTGCCTCATCCTGCCTGCCCACTTTGCGACCAGGCCGAAAAACACATCCAACACACTCTTGTGTCTTGTGTGTTCGCATGCCAGGTTTGGGCAGAGGTTTTTGAACAGACTGGGGCTGCTAACTCTCGCCCCACAGCTGGGGGTTTCCCGATTCTCCAGCTTGTGGTGCCAAGTTGTCGAGAGTGTTCCTAAGGAAATGAGGAAGGGTCTAAATTCCTTGATCATTCTGGTTGCATGGGAGATTTAGAAGCACTGCAACTTTGTTTTCGAAGGACCAAGGCCACGCATTGAAGCGATTCTGCTTTCAGTGGCTAATGAATGTGCCTTGTGGTGTGTGGTGGGAGCCTCTGCTCTTGAAGAGCTGCTCCTCTGATGGCTAACTCCTGAAGGTTACACTTGGTAGTGGTGGTGTTTTTATGTGACTAGGGGTCTTAGTTGTGTGGTTGTCGGGAGTTGGCGCATGCCCCTCCGTTGCGCTAGCAGTTGACAGTCTTGTTTCTCCTTCGTATGTATTTCTTTCTTAATGAAATGACATGCAGCTCTCCTGCGTCGTTTGAGAAAAAACTCGCATTTTATTTAAGCTTCAACTAAAATTTACATCAAATGCAAAGCTCAAAACATCTTTTCAACGGTAAAGGTGGCATCTTACTATCATACCTCTAAGAAACTTGGTATCATTGTAACTTTAGAAGCCAACTCCACAATATGTCCCAAACTTAAATTCACACAACCCTCCAAAGATGAAGCAAGTAAATTAGTTGGTATTTTACCCCAGGAGCATTCCCCTTCAAGCTCTGTTAAAATGCACAACATCCCAACATGGATGGTCATCAGTTCACTGAATAGGAATACAAGTTTAAGTATATGCTTAAACTAATTAATCAAATACAGATGTTCTAAACTATACGGTCATAAAGTAGCAATGATGACAATAGGGACTTTTGCCATGAATAAAGGAAATCTAGCTACTCGCAATTCACAACAAATGGGCCCATTAGCATGCTAATCCTGTTGGAAAAGCAATCACATAATGTTTGCCCACAATGTTAACATAAACTTACTCTGGAAAGAAGAGCTTTCCATATGGTTTCCAGAGAAATTTTCTTCACCAGTACTTTGTCCAACTTGCCCTTTGGAATAAATAATTCAATGAAAAGCACAAAAATGTTAAAATTTTAAAAAATTCATATAGGAAATGCACTGTACCACAGCTAATAAACATAATGTCAAGGTTGCAAGCTCGGGAGGTTGACAAATTCTTCACATCAGGAATGATGAATGTGGCTTCAGTGTTGTCTTTATTTCCAAATTCACAAAAAGAGGTAAGCAAACAAACTCGGCTGAATCGATAAATTGGAGAATGCTGCAAAATTGGATTATAGATAAGAATTAAGATAATTTGGTAGACAAATATTGAAGCTCGGTACTTATTTCACAAACTGATGAAAGCTAGACTTACCCCTTCCAGCGAAACATTACTAGTAGGTCTAGCTAACAGAACATAAAGAGGAAAGATATTCCGTGCTTGCAACTCAGAATTTGTACTTCCAGAAAGTGATATGGTTATCTGAATCCTGCGTTGATACAAACAGTCAAACAAAGGATATTGCAACAAACAAGTTTCTGATTCAACAGTCCAAATGATTTGTCACATAAATTCCACCTGACATAAACTTGGGAATTTTTTTTGTGTCTTGTTTGGCCTGTTAGATGTATATATACTTCTTGTATTTTCCCCGTTGTATACCATATTTGCCAATACTTCTAACTGTATGTATTCAGGCCTAGAGCCCTCTTATCAAATACAAGTGCAATTCAGAACATGGTATCAGAGCTAAACTAGGGTTAGGTCTGCCCTAGACGGGTTTTTTTCCATTGCATGGTGCACGTGCATGCACAGAAGCACAATGCGCCGGCGGCTCGTCTTCTCCACACGCCGGCATCGCGTTGCTGCACCGGTGGCTGCTGCTGCTGCTGCTGCTGCTGCTCAAATTGAGTATAAGTGCTATTCATAACATGGCCCACCTGCTATTCTGGTTTCTTTTATGCTTTATGAAGAAGATGCACACATATAGTGCAACCCTAACTAAAAGTTGAAAACTTCCCATAAAAAATCTAAAAGTTGAAAACAATTGATCAGAAACATAATAACAAGAAAGTATTTCAGTGTTCAGCATTTCTGCTCGAAACCTGATTGACATTTGTGACCAGTTCTATAGTACTTGAATAGCAAAACTGCTGGAGCACCCAGAGCAAAAAAAATTACTCACACAAATAGCTGCAATTCTCCCAGAAAATAAATCCATCTTCAGAATAAGACAATAGTATAGACCACTCCGTATACTATAAGACAAACAGTGATGCATCTTTAGGAACATAGTGCAAACTCGCATGGCTGGGCCTGCCAGCGGCACTATGACATCAAACAGAGAGGATATACTAAATTATTTGTCACAAAGTTCTAGTGTGACAACATTTAAATGAAGGGCTGTCTATTCAAGGTTCAAACCTTTTTTTCCTCCTCGCATGTATATTGTAAAGAAGGCACCTTTGAATAAAAGGGGGCTGCAAAGTTCAGGAAACCATTATTGGCATCTCCAATCAATTGAACATAAAGGTTACTGGAAAGTAAGTTTTAACATGTCAACAATGTTGAAAGAAGGGAGCATAATTGCAGGATGGACTTTACATTTGTAATGGCTCGCCGTTGAATAATATTGTAGAGCTCAACTGGCTTGCAATACAGCGCCAAATCTTTTTCAGCAGCAAGTTTTTCCTCTGGAGACAATGCAGTTCTTGGCTGCTGACGGAGGGTATGGCCTGCAGGTCCGGGATATTCAATATTCCTGCATATAAGAATGCAAGCTGAGCTCAGCAACAGTTGATCAATGTATATCAGGTACTCCCTCCGTCCCTAATACAAGGCATGCACATAAGGCTGTCCACACTCATATGACTCTATACGCACACTCTATCCGTCCTAATCAGCAAGATTTTGAAATACAGTCATCAATCTCCTACGGTCGCATGACTCTATACATCTCACTCTATACCAACTACCCCCCTATTTTATTATTTTTACCCTTCTCTCCCCTCCCTTCTCCCCCCACTCTCTCAGTTGGCAAACAAGTGGCAGACTGGCAGCTGGTGCGGAACGTGAGGAGAGAGAAAAAGGCGACCTGCCGTACGCACGCTGCATATGGCGCGGCAGGGGGCTTACGCGACCGTAGCGTCGTCTATCCAGTCAACCGCTGCAGCTGCATGGCGCGCTAAATGAGACTGCATCCTTGGATAGCGCCCCTCAGTGTAGACAGCCTAACTTTAAAGTTTGCAATTTTGACTTATCACTAATCTTGTATAATGAAAAGTTTTGTCTTATAATAATCATATAATTGGATCTGTGTTTAAAGGTACTTTCATAAGGGACAGTTTAGTCGCTACAAACATTAATGTGTGGGAGACATTAAGAGTCAAATGTTAGTATTGGAGACTATGCCAGGTTTGCCCACGTCTTATATTTTGGGACAGGGGGACTATGTACATTTTAATTTGTATATAGGGGGTGATTCCAATAGCATGCAAAACAAGCTAGTCAAGATCATAGAACCAGCAAAGCCATATTTCGATCAGAAAACAAAGAAAGCTAGGTACTAAATATATTTTCAGAATTAACCTCCCGATATGAGCCATCTACAATCGAGAGTTCCTTTCTGACTACCTGCCCGAGCAGACTCGATTTTAAGACGCGCCACAATGCGCTACACAGCTATTTCCGGTGATGCACGCATAACCTCAGTTCTGAGCCATTGTCAACTTACTGTGATAGAGGCTGCGGTAGAGGCAGGCCGGGCATCTTTGACGCTGAAGAGCACCTAGGGGGGGCCCGACGAATTACTTCCGCTTTCCGCGCGCAGGAACTCGCTCAACGGAGGGATCACGTCATCAGCATCAAACAGCAGCGGGTGCAGGCGGGCGAGGCGCGGTACGGGAGCGGGAGAGGGAGCGCGGCGGCAGTGGAAAGGCAGGGTGCAGGCTGGTGAGGCGCGGCACGGGAGCGGGAGCGGGAGCGGGAGCGCGGCGGCGGCGGCGGACAGCGGCCAGGAGCGGCTCCCCTGGATTGGACAGGCGGCGCGGGGCCGCGGAGTAATTGGGCAAAGAGGGGAAAGGAGGACCGGTGCCCAGGTTTTTTCTTCTTTTTTTTTTTTCCTTTTTTTCTGCTGTGGAACGGTGTAAATGGTACGGATATTATCCGCCCGTATTCAAGTTCCGATCCGTTTAGAAGGGTTAAGATCTGATCTGTATTCGAATTTTGACATTTAGTATTCGATCCGTATCCGTATCCGAGTACTCAAAATTGGATAATATGTTGTCGATAACCAGTCAAGTCTTATCCGACACATTTGATCAATATCCGTATCCGATCTGAATCTGAAGTAAAAATATAAAAACAAATATGGTATCAGCGATATCCGTCCGTATCCGATCTGATTACACCCCTACATGTTGCAGACTTGCAGTGCATACACTCCTGTAGACTGTAGTTTGTACTCTGTAGTCCCACGGAATAAAAATTGCACGGAAAATGAAAAAAAAAACTTCTCGAGAGCACATGAGATAATGGTTGCAAGCGTGTGGGGCCCGCATATGGTGGGGTCCGTGTGGCAGTGACCCAACTGCAGAGAGACCAATGTCTGAGATATGCTAACACTTGCTCACACCTAGAATTTCTTGGTCAAGCCTCATCCTTAAGCGGAGGTAGAAATGTTCGGGATTGCGGAGGTTTCAAGTGAACCAAGCACTTTGACATGATCGGCGTCATTCAGTCCATCCTTTGAGTGTTTTCTTTTTTGCATCATGGTGCCTCCTAACCAGAGTTAACCAGAGTTTTATTTTTCGGTGAAATTTTGGCAAAATTTTGGAAATTTTTCCGTTTTCGCTAGGCTACGGGAAACGAAAATTCGATATTCTTTAGAATTTTTCATTTCGAAATTTAAAAATTCAAAAAAATATATATAAAAAATTGAAAAAATATGATAAAAAAACAATATGTTTTTGAGTTCCAGCCATGCAGCTTCTAAGAGGACAATCTAAAGATGGACCCCAGATCATTAGAGTTGACGACCTTTGAAACAGGCATTTTTATCTAGGGCATGATCATAAAATAGAGGCATTTTTATCTAGGGCATGATCATACAGTGAGGGGAATGAACTGGCAAGGATTTAGTCTATCCAAATATCTTCCCAAAAAATAACAGAATTACTCCTTCTGTCCCAGAAAACAAGGCATTCTAGGTTTGCACTAAATCAAACTTTGTAAAGTTTGACCAAATTTATAGAGAAAAGTATCGACATTTATGACACTAAACTGGAACCTCATGAAAATATATGTGACAATGAATTGAACAATACTCATTTGGTACTATAAATATTTATATTTTTTCATATAAGTTTGGTCAAATTTAAAAAAACTTCACTTAGGACAAATCTGAAATGCCTCGTTTTCTGGGACAGGGGAGCAAGAACTATCACCAAGTGAGCAAGAGGCAATGCCTCTGTAAGTAGAGCTTAACCTAAGGATATTTTTGCACCAAAAGAAGCCAATTTCCCTCCTAGCATTAGGGACCTTCGCTATAGTATTTATGGAGTTGTTATAAAATTTATGGAGTTGTTATGACAACAGGCCAGCCTCCGATGAGTTCAACCGCTGATCTTTCTTCAGCTCCAGAATCGCCCATGCTGTCCGCAACTAGCACTCTGCATCGACACATTCGTTCGAGCTTAGGCTAAAGCTAACGGCTCCCCCATCTTCCCTTTTTCTGTCACTATTTCAACTATCCCTCTCTCTGTCTATAGTGCAGAACAGTGCTGTAATGCAGTATTAAATTTTAGGACAGCGATACAGGGAAGACGTTAGCTTCAGCCTTAGCTTTCACTCTGCTTGTATCTCTACTCTCGGCTCCTGGCACCTCTCTCTCTTCCTTCAGACGCCGAGCGATCGATTGACTAGGTTGCTGAGGACACCGATGACAACACACCGATCGCTACATCACAGCGCGAGCCAGATCCCCCCGAGTGCTTAGTGTGAAGTGTTCCCCGTTCTTTTTTTTAGGAAAGTGCCCCCCGTTCTTTGCGTTGATGCCAAAGGAGAGTTACTAGTTCTAGTCAGAGTTTGTAGAGGACGGTGGATTTAAGGGGAGCTATGAAAAATATCTTTTGATGTATAGCTGGCCCAGCTAGATTTTATTTTGGATGTTGACACAGACATTATGTTTGGTGTTGTGTGTGTTTGACTCTTATTTATCACATATGTGTTTCCCCTTTGTTGGTTGTATATATGTTTTCTTTCATACCGTTTACTTGAGAATTGTCCTTACTTTTCTTTATATGCTCTAGTGTTGCCATCAATCCCAAAAATGGGGAGACTCAGAAACATAGCCCCTAAAGGCTGATTCATCCAACAATCGAGAATTGACAAGATTTTACAGGACTAAACACCGTTGGGCGTGTCCCACAATAGTTAAAATAACAAAATGACTGAACTACCGAATATAAACGTTGCAAGTTGCAACGAACTTGTAACAGCAAATGCAACAGTAAATGAAACATTGCCACATGAAGATGCCTTAAATAAGACCTTCATAAATTACCAGCAATAAAATAACTGGAAGCCTTAATAGATACGTTACACGGTGGTTTGTATGTATAGTGTGTAAGTGAAACAGCAAATACTATTGAATTTCTGTGAAGTGAAAGACGGCATTTAAAAGGGAATGGACTGGACCAACAACCACCCCAAATAAGCTCGAAAGGGAGTATATCCACCCATCAGCTAAGCTTCACTGCAGCAATGTTGTTGGCGAGCTCCATTGCCTCCTTGATCTGAGAAGCATCACTTCCCTGCAATAAATGCAATTGCAGAATCAACATGTTACTCATATGTAGCTTTGCCCCCCAAGGCACTCAGAAAAACTGGGGAGTGGTGTGCATGCCCACCTGACCCTGAGCAACGCCATTCTTGCCACCACCACCTCTTCCCTTCAGTGGTGCAATTGAAGGCGTTAGCCAATCCAACACCTTCAAACCACTAGGACTGTTGGGGGGCACACCGGCATATATGACAGCTTTGTTTGATGCCACATCTGTGCTGAACAGCATTATAGGCAAACCCTGGGCAAGATGAATTTAAAAGTTCACCAGGATACTCAAATTTGAAAAGAGATCAAATAAGTGAATGGGAACAACATTATTTGAGCAAATAAGAAAAATGTATGCTGTATGCTGACCTTTTGGTCCATGACCTTGATAACTGCTTCCCGCACAGCAGTGGTATCAAGACCCACATCGACATGGGTAACACAAAAGGGCTTCTTGTCAGAGAGAGCAGCTTCAGCTGCATCCATTGCAGTCTTTACAGCCTTTTGTATATTCTGTTCACCCATTTTCTTCTTGGCTTTCCTAAGTTGATCCTGCGACATGCAATAGTTGTAAAACTACAGGACACAACTATCGTAGGTAATTTTTCTCTCCCATTGAGATAGCACAAGCTTGACATCTAAAACAGAAACATTAACAGACCTCCAGCTGGGAAACCTTGCCCCTCAGATCAGCTTTTCTGGCAGCCGGGATAGCAGCTGCATCCAGCTTACTCTTGGTGGAAGCAATTTTCTAACAAGGAAGATCACAGTAAGATAGTAAAGTTACTGAGGATAATATCTTTAAAGTACAATTTTGAAATTTTAATATTAATCCATCTCAAGCAGCTGAGAATAATATTAATGGAAGAGATATATTGGTAATTCGGAATGCAATTCATATGTTCTTTCTTCCTCAAAAAGATCAAATTTGTCAGAATCTGCAGCTCACAACACAATGTTACAAACCGCTAAAACAGGCTTCGTACCTTCTCCAATATCGCTCCCTCCAATTGAGATGCTTCACTGATATCACAATCAATAGATGATGCCAGTGCCATAGCCTGGGAGGCACATCCAGCAGTAACAGCTGTTATCCTTCTAACACCTTTTGCAATACCCTCCTCAGATATAAGGGCAAATGCTTTGGCATCTCTCGTGTTCAAGATATGTGTACCTGATACACATATAACATTTGATATCATCATGACAAACACAGAAGTGCATACTAAAGGGTTGTGTTCAAGATATGTGTACCTAATACATACACATATAACATTAGATATCATCAATGACAAATACAAAAGTGCATACTAAAGGGTTGTAAGAATACCTCCACACAGCTCAGTTGATATGGATAACCACTCTTTGTTCTCCGGATTTGCAATTAGATCTTCTACCTTGCGACCAATTGATACAACTCTTACAGGATCGGGGTAGATCTACAAAATCCAAATGTATACATTTGAAGACATGCAATATAACACATGTCAAGAACTAAAGATGAGTAAGAGACTTTACTTCACCAAACACAGCGCGTAGACCATTTATGCGCTTTGCGTCTGCTAATTTTATTTCACTAGCATATACATCCAGTTCATCCTTTATTTGCTGGTTCACAATAGACTCTATTTTTCTCAAATCTTCAGGCTGAACAGGTTTCCCTGTCAAGAACAAAGAGTTGAGTTGACAAATTGCGAAAATACACAATATGAAAGCAATATGAAAAGAGCCATGATACCATGAGAAAAATCAAATCTCAACTTCTCTGGTAGAACAATTGAACCTTTCTGGTCAACATGATCACCAAGTACTTCCTGCACACAGTGGCAGAATCATCAAATGTGAAAAGAATAGAGGAGAAGCTATATACATTTTAGACAGGCTAGAAACAAACCCTTAGAGCAAAGTTCAGCATATGTGTACACGTGTGATTTGGAGCAATTAGAGTACGCCGATCATAATCAACCTATTAATGGCAACATGAGTATCAAAATTTATTCATAACAGATGAACTGGTTCACTATAAAGGTTTCTAAGTAGGTTATAAGGGATGTCAGTAAGACATGGAAGTGGAACCTTGCATATCACATTATCACCAACAGATAAACCCATGGAACCTTCTTCAAACGAGCCAATATGCAGAACATAGCCAGCAAACACTTGGACATTGCTCACATTGAAAGTTCCAGAAGACCCTTCAATTCTCCCAGTATCGTATATCTGATGCCACAAAGTTCATGTATCAACCACTAAGAAAATGAGCAAATGCAGACACAATAAACCACCAACAAACACTATATGAGGATTTACAGAAAGCTTTAACATCCCCACAACATATTATGTTTCTTGTACCATATTATTCTGCTTCGGCAAACTACAAAATCTACAGGATCTTTCTTGTTACCAGAGTCATTTGTAGTTTCTTCAAGGTTTTTCTTATCATTGTAAAGAGATTCTTTTTTATTACTAAACAGATTCTTCGTGTTCCAAATGGTGAAACAATGTGTAACAAAAGGTTCAAAGAAAAAGATGCTAAGAACTTTTGTTTGCAAGAACATAGGGTTTTGAAAACTGGAACATGCACTAGAACTACATGTAATATACTTCCAATCTCAGAACAAACTGTTAAGAGCACCAGTTTTCATATGGTCTAATGACATAACAGAAAGTGAAAAAAAACGAGAGTTCTCAGAAGATTTGTTTATCAGCTCAATGGTTTGGCAGATCAGAGCAGGTCCTTCAAACAAACCACAGATAGCTCTGACTATACTGGTAACAAGCAAACTGCATATAATAGTGACTTCAAAATCGAAAATATATTTGCCAGCCAGGTGAAAAGAATATATCAGATAGGAACAATCAAAACAAAGCACAGACCAACAAAGTTTATGGTTGCAATTTCAATTTTCCGTTTTTTTTTTCTATTGCAGACAAAATACTAGATTTGATCAATATCAAATTTTGCATTACCCACAAGCTGTACCTGACCACCCTGCTCTGCATAGAAGCTTGTACTTTCCAACACAAGGCCAAAGTCCCCATCACCGAATGCAGTACCTATGTATTCTGAGCCATTGTAGATGGCCTTGATGACGCTTCCATGTTCCTGCAAAATGTTAATGGTAAGAAAAGAATGTCGCAATAAATAATACTATAATAGCCACCAGCTGAACCAGTAACAGTCAAAAGTTGAAGTGTTATCTAACCTTGGGCCATATGAACTTCGGGCTATCATCTGTGCTGGCAAGCCCTTGGTTGCGCAGATGTGCTGTAGCATTGGCATCCATAACAATAGAATTCCCACCAGCCTGCCAAAGGAAACATGTGAAGTACAAAGAAAACAATTAATTGGTGTGAGAATTAAATAAGTTAAACAAAAAAGATACCCAATCAAATGAACACACTAACAGAGTATTTGATTTATTTAGAAAAATTAGGGTTCTCAAATAAAAAATAAAATAAAGAATAATTAGATGGCATAGGACCACAAGAAACTTTTGGGGTCAACTTTGGTAGTAGTTAGGAAAGAGAAGTAACCTTGTTTCGAGCATTTTTAGCCTTTTGCCTTGCTTCTTCCATAGAAGCATTAAAACCCTCCTTGTCGACAGTCAGCCCATAGTCGATTGCCATAACCTATGATAGAAAATATTAATAATACAAGTTAAACAGATAATAAGGTTCTACTGAGTTTTCTGACCAAATCCATAAACATTAATAAAACAAATAAGAAACTAACCTCAGTCAAATCAATTGGATAACCATACGTGTCCCACAGAATAAATGCATCCTGAATGAACAAATTGATTCAGTGCACCAGAAAGAAAACATGAACTTCCATAATTCATTAGTGTTGTCGATTTAAGGTTGATAAAAATGGCCATCATCTAAGGGATAAGTTCCAATGTGGTGGTGTGCACAATAAAATCAAGTTTTTTTTTTTTTGGCGGAAGAAAGAGGATATTCATTCAGCTAGGCAACAAAGGCATTACAGTCAGTTTTTAAGAATTCAAGAACGCACGCAGGCACTTGTCTCAGTGATACTTCCGTATGCATGTCCGTTCTCGCTAACCGAGCTGTAGTATGAGCAACCATGTTATGTAGTACTGGATTTCTGACGAATTTATTGGGTTCGTAGAAAGAGGCCTACCATTCATGAGAACCAAAAACTAGTTCTTTACTGATGACAAGTCTCTAGCATGTGATGCCTCCCTTTCAAGTCTTAGCACATTGAGGTAAAGGAAAAGAGCTTCAACGGGCTGCACTAGGATACATTTAATCAAGGAGCACAAGTAGGAAATAACCTATCTAGTTTGTGTTTGTCTGTGTGTTGGGATGTGATGATACGATACTGACGAAGGAAGGCTAACTTGTGTATCGTATCGCAACACAGTGTCGCGTCAAATGAACAGTGCCTTAGACGGCTTAGACTATGTATGTGCCTTAGACGGCTTAGACTATGTATGTGCTAGTTGTTTACTGTATTAGGATGGCTTCATCATCAGCAACAAGAATATCTATTTCCTCATTGAGGCTTGGGAATGGTTTGCCACTACTGTCGATGGTAGTTTCTACCCTGAAGCTCCGAACCAAACCACAAGGCATTTAACAAATATCCTCCAGGTCCATAGAAAACATAGATAAGAAATGCAGAAAAAATAAAAAAAACCAACCCTTTTCAGAGAAACAAAATTAAGTAATGTGATTGGAATTCAAAAACTAAAAGCACTTGCCTGACCACTAAGTACTGACCCGTCATTCTCCTTGACAGCATCCGCAGCCTTCTTAAATTTTTCATAACCCTGCAAAATGAACCAACATCACAAGTGTCAACTGGGACATGTAAAGGTGGACAAAAATAGAAGAGTTGTGCACTTGAAACTTGAAAGAGCTAATCAACCAGATATTACTTTTAGCTGTAAGCTTTTATTCTCTGCTTTTATACAGACGTACTAAACATATGAATCATAATGTGATTCATGTTATAAGAATTGCTTTAATACAATGTAGTATTTATCTTCCATAAGCTAAGACTCATCCAATGTAAAAGAACTATGACAAACTTTACTAAACAGATGGTTGAGCAAAATCTTTTCGGAAACTAAAATCACCTTTGCTAGAGTCTTCTCAAAGCTTTCTTCTTCATCTCTAATTATATTCTGGATCTTCTTTTCATTGTCTTTTAGCTCAGGAAACACATCACCCATCACTTGGACAACAACATTAGTAAGGCTGTTCAAGAAAAATATGACCAATGGTAAATCATATGCCATCAACACAAAGGAAAATAAATAATTGTATGGGAAATTTTGAGCCTGGACACTGGCCATTTGTTGAATTAGCGAGAAGACACTGTAAAAAAAATCTTTTGCTCCAGGTACACAGGGCCGTGTCCTATGACAAAGAAAATAGTGCCCTACCGCAAAGAAAAAAATTTCAGCACCCATCGCCAATTTCACTGACCAGTGTCCTGTAGCAAAGTTTCCCAATATTTTTCTTTTTAAATTTAAGAAGAGTTGTTGATCTAGTAGTAAAGTTTTAGCCCAATCAAAATTATCAACAAATAGCACATGTAACGTGTTGTATTGCCATGATACATACAACAGCTAACATACACTGCAGAAATGTAAAAATCCGAAGTAAAACTGAATGCAGATTTAACTAGCATATATAACAATAAGAGGAAAGCATACAGCCACCATCCATAAACTTAACCATCACAGACCAACATCATTTCATTCCAAACTGTTATTCATCTCAAATGTAACGGAATATGTTGTTAGGTTAAATAGCAATAGAATGCATTTACGAAACCAAGTCCTTACGAGCTAAAAAAATTCGTCTTTGTCTTCAATTTCTGATGGCCAAAGTGAACAGCACGCCTGAGTATACGCCTCAGAACGTATTCTCTTCCGTCATTTCCTTAAAAAGAACTCGAATTAGGAACCAAGAATGCCATTCTTCAAACAAAAAAAAAAGAGGCACAGAGAGCATGATAGACATAAGAAAATGAAGTTACAAGTGCGCATCAGAACATTTTCAATTATGCAATATCCCCTGTATAATTTGACCAAGAAGTGGAACAACAACAACAACAACAAGCCTTTTAATCCCAAGCAAGTTGGGGTAGGCTAGAGTTGAAACCCAAACCAAACCGCTAGAAACGAGAAAAGTTTTTTTTTTTTTGAAAGGTCACTTTCAACAAGAAAACAAGGGTTTTAAAGATTTTTTTTGAGAAGCACATAGAAGAGCCTAGTCAAGGCTCGGGTACGTGGATAGCTGCTTAACGAGAAAAGTTTTTTTTTTATTTTGAAAGGTCACTTTCAACAAGAAAACAAGGGTTTTAAAGATTTTTTTGAGAAGCACATAGAAGAGCTTAGTCAAGGCTCGGGTACGTGGATAGCTGCTTTCCAAGCAGCTCTATCCAAGGCTAACTCTCTCACTATATTCCAATCTCTTAGGTCTCTCTTAACTGCCTCCTCCCATGTCAAATTTGGCCTGCCCCTGCCTCTCTTCACATCATTGTTTCGCCTTATGATGCCGCTATGCACTGGTGCCTCTGGAGGTCTTCGTTGCACGTGCCCAAACCATCTTAGTCGGCGTTGCACAAGCTTTTCTTCAATTGGAGCTACCCCAAGACGATCCCGTATCTCGTCGTTTCGAACTCGATCCATCCTTGTATGCCCACAAAACACACTAATAATAGATATTGCGCATGCATATTGATTACACTCATATATTCATAATAGCATCAAAATAACTAGACATCCTTATACTATGGAGTTACCCATTTTGATTCCAAGAAATTACACACATTGAACTACTTTGCTTCACGGACCTGAATTTTAAACAACTGTGTGCATCAAAGCAAATCGAATGTGCAACAAAAACTAGGGGCCATATCAAAATACTTTCATCTTTAGCAAACTAATCTGCAAAAAGTTGTTCATGAACCTTACGCATGAGTATCAGACAGAAATACGTACAACCATTCTGCTGTAAATTACGAAAATGAAGGAAGCTCAAAAAAAAAAAAATACATGTCTCAGGTTTATTCCATGTATTGAGAGCAAACAAAGCCTACTACAGTCCAGATGACAAGCATAATTATCACTAACTAATTATCACCAACCACAAAGCTGAATAAACCAAGACAGGATTCACTTACCAGGTTGAGAACCATCAGCAATTGCGAAGGAAAGGGTTCTTATATGATCTGCAACTACCCTATAAGCCATATCAATTTTGCCAACATCATCAGAGCCTACTTTACCAGAGTATGGTTGAATACCATCACCAGCCAACTGCGTTTTTATATACATATATCAAATTATCACCATATATCATGTTGCCATTAACTATTTTGATGTGCATAGGCATAAAAGTAAATGCAAGTGCCCGTGTAGCAAACATACCTTGTGGATAGCATCAAATAATGGCATGAATACATCTGTGTCATAGTTGCTCATTTTATTCTGAAGGATAGAAGTTAATCGCTCAAAACCCATCCCAGTGTCGACATGTTTTGCTGGCAAAGTACTTAAACTACCATCTGCCTCCCTATTGAACTGAACAGAACCACCATGTGAGTATATAGAATGACTGAATATATAAGGAAAGACTTAATTGTGTACTAAAGCAAAAACAATACTGACCTGAATGAAAACAAGGTTCCATATCTCAATGCATGTAGGGTCATCATTGTTCACTAATGAAGCAGCATCACGGTTGCCAATACGATCAAAATGGATTTCAGTACAGGGTCCGCAAGGGCCGGTGTCACCCATCTCCCAAAAGTTATCCTGCTCAAAAGTATACATGTAGAGTGCTTATTATGAATCAAATATTCCCTCTGTATTTTTTTATATTGGCGTTCTGACCATGCAATTTTGCTTGTTTGAAGTGCACTCTTGATGTATGAAACGTCATATATTTACGATGGGAGATACTGTGCGTTTGGTTCGGGGGATGAAGTAGGACGGGATGGGATGGTCCTCTTATTCCTGCTGTTTGGATGGGAGTCAGGTGGGACGGGATCATCCCCTTTGGGGAATATTCCCTCAATATTCAGGATCAAGTAATCCCACTAAAAAGAAGGGACCACAGGGGACGAGGGAGGACGAGCTCTCTTTCTCCCCCATCCTGCGAGCGGAGACCGTGCCGGAGCGGAGCACCGATCAGGGCGGGATGGCCCGCTGCTGGAGGTGGAGCTAGCGGCGCGGGGCAGCCCGCGGCCAGGGGTGGAGATGGATGGGGCAAGGCGGCTGCGGGGTGGCCTGCGGCTGGAGGTGGAGACGAGCGGCGCGGAGGTGGTGCGTGGCGGTGCAGGCGACCCGCCACTGGAGGTGGGCTGGCGCAGAGCGAGATGGCCCGTCCCGCTGGAGGTGGAGCCAGGCAGCGTGGTGTAGCCACTGCTAGAGGTGGCGCGATGAAGATAATGTAGCAGAGGCCGACAATACAGGGCCACTTGTCATATATGTCTCTAATCCCATTAGCCTTGTCCCCCAACCAAACAAAGACCAGATGGGATGGACCTATCCCCAAAATCAGGGATGGGACGGGATGGGGCTGTCACGTCCCTTGCTGTCCGAACCAAATGCACCCTAAGTAAAATAAGGATATAAGGAAAATAGAACATAAGCAAATAGGCAGGTGACATGGAAAAACTAGCCCAATTTGGAAAACAAATGGTAGAAAGAAAATAGCAAGTTATCCATTAACAAGTAACATTACCAACAGACCAAGCACATGCGCTGTACCTTGCAACCAAAAGGCAGAACCTTTTCTTTTGGTAGATATTTTAACCATATGTTCATTGACTCATTATCAGCAGCAAGACCAGATTTCTCATCGCCACCAAAGTATGTGGCATAAATTCTGTCAGTAGGTAATTTGTACACCTGTGAATTATGACATAGCAATTAGTAGGTAACATCTTTAAAAACCAATAAATATTCGCAGATACGACACTAAGCAGCTCCTGAATCTGCAACCCCCAACAATCCCATGCTAACTCAACCCTTGAGCCAATTCTATCAGCCTTACATCAGATTTACAGAGCACAGGATTACATAGAGTGAGCAGAATACGGTGGGTACCTTGGTGAGAAGTTCCCACGCCCAGCAGATGGCTTCCTCCTTGAAGTAATCCCCAAAGGACCAGTTCCCGAGCATTTCGAAGAAGGTGTGATGGTAGGTGTCCTTGCCCACATCGTCCAGATCGTTGTGCTTGCCGCCGGCGCGGATGCACTTCTGGGTGTTGCAGGCGCGGCGCAGGCGACCCAGCGGCGAGTCCGGAGCCGCGGCACCTAAGAAGACCGGCTTGAACTGGTTCATCCCAGCGTTGGCGAACAGCAGCGTGGGATCGTCGACGGGGACCACGGGGCTCGACGGCCACCGCGTGTGCGACTTGGACGCGAAGAAGTCGATGAAGGTCTCGCGCACCCGCCGGGCCGGCCAATCCGGCGGCGACGGTTCCATCGGAGCGGCGGCGGTGGATGTGGAGAAGGGGAAGGAGGCGTGAATTGCGGCTGCGGCGGCGTGCAAAACCCTAGCCTGGGGGTGGTGAAAGGGGTAGGGGAGGCGGAGCAGGCGGCACGTGCGCGCAGGCAGCATCCACCGATCGGAGATCGATGGATCGACACGCCCGGACACGAGGATATTGCCCTTTATTTATGGGAGAATTTTTACATTTAAAATATGCATTTTGCAGTGCCTGCGTTTGCTGGGGCAGGCCGGAGGAGTAGCCGCGGTGGGCCCGTGGCGCGGTGGGGGAGTGACGGGCCGGATCCGGGTAGCGGAGTCAGATGGCGGAGACAGGACGGGAGACTGGGACTTGTGGGAGAGAGAGAGGTGAGGCCGGATTTTCCGGTGCTATATTATGATTTATTAGCATTATGGATATTAATTTGGGGTACAGGTGAAAGGAGATGTTAGTCATGAATAAAATATTTGGTAGTTGGATTTGGATTAAAAATAAAGTAATAGAAGTGCAGAAGAAGTTGATATGTAGAAAAAAATTGGACTGACTGGAATGGAATATTCTTTTTAGAGGAGAAATATGGAGTAACCGGAGTGCAGATGTCTGAGTGGGGATCAAAATCGGAATAGAGAGTTGCCGCGCCGTCTCCAAATCAATGTGTACACTATCTGTCTCTACCGACGACTAGGGTAGGTAAAGGTTGAGAGTGGCTATGTGGGAGAAGCCGTGGCTAGGACTTGACATTATATATAGTACGTAGCGTTATT
This sequence comes from Paspalum notatum, assembly GCA_022530915.1. Lineage (NCBI taxonomy): Eukaryota > Viridiplantae > Streptophyta > Magnoliopsida > Poales > Poaceae > Paspalum > Paspalum notatum. The sequence continues at coordinate 32,149,771 of CM039685.1, forward strand.
ATATGGGTTAGTTGGGTCTTGGGCTTCTTCATTCTTTTAGTACTCTGGTTCGGTGGGAAGAAGTCCTCTCGTCCCCCTTAAACTATACCCAAAGTTTGCAAAACTTCTTTTAACGGCAAAACCAGACAGCGAGACCCCCTCAACTCTTAAAATTGGACGCTTGAACCCCCTAGCACCATTTAGCATGGTTTTTGTGTGACATGATGGTGGTTTTGGTGCGACGTGGCATCGACGTGGCCTTGGATCCCACATGTCAATCTCTCCCCACGCACCCTGTTGGAATTACTACGTGTGCCATCGTGCCCCAGCCCCTGCCATCTTCGTCCTCCCATTGTCGTCGTTGTGCCCCTGTTGCCTTCACCATGTCCGCCCCCACTTCAACCGCCACCGCCGTCACGCTACTACCGCCATAGACATGCACCACCCCTGCTGCCTCCACCACTCGCACTATCATGGCGCGCTTGCCGCCATTGGCATGCTGTCGTTCCCCATCCCCTACCACCATCGCCGCATCTATCCCACCATCACCATGCACGCCTCACTACGCTACAACCGTTGCTGCCGTCATTGCCATACACCGCCTTTTGTCTAGATGGGCTTGGAAAGCCTGTAGATGGTGACGTTGTCGTCCTTCTGTGATGCTTCGGCATCTCGAAAGCCCTAACACACAGTTAGATGAACGCTAATCAATTAGGACTTAATCATGCTTAGAGAGGAACAAGAACTAGGCGAATAAATCACTAAGTCAAAATTTTCTAGTTGAATATGCAAAACATCGCGTTGTTTGGTTGAGTAGGTCAACACCCAAGCGTTTGTGCGAAACACCAAATACAAAAATTTTAGTTAAGGAAATATTTTTCTATTTTTGTTGTTGCAACCATGTTCAAAATATAAATACAAGAGGTTCAAAAGTTTGAATTGAATTCAGCCAACGTTCTTCTGAAAGGTGATAAAGGTGTCCTTGACCAAATTTGGGCCCTAATAAAACTTTCAAAATCATTAAACACCTAAACTCAGCTCCATTATGAAAGTTGTTGTACATACCATGAACTACACTTTTATTACACTGAACGTGGTTTAAAACTGTCATTTACCTATTTCAAATTACACCCAAATGTCTCTTGAAATCAGCCCAACTCGTTCTCGTAACCTTGTCTCATTTTGTGAACATTACTCGTTTGTTTCTTGTGTGGAGCCTACTTGTGTAGAGGAAGCTCTTGCGGACCCCGATTGGATCATAGCCATGCAAGAGGAATTGAACAATTTCGCTCGCAATGAAGTGTGTGTGCTTGAAGAGCGTCCAAAGGACAAGAACATCATTGGCACCAAGTGGGTCTTCCGTAACAAACAAGATGAACATGGTGTGGTGGTGCGCAACAAGGCAAGGCTTGTGGCAAAGTGATTTGCACAAGTTGAAGGTTTGGACTTTGGCGAAACATTCGCCCCGGTTGCAAGACTTGAAGCCATCCGTATCCTTCTTACTTACTCTTCACATCATAAGATAAAATTTTATCAAATGGATGTGAAGAGCGACTTTCTCAATGGTTATATTAATGAACTTGTTTATGTTGACCAACCGCCCGGATTTGAAGATCCGAGGAAGCTTAACCATGTGTATAGGTTGCACAAGGCCTTGTATAGACTCAAACAAGCTCCACGGACATGGTATGAACGACTAAGGGACTTCCTCATCATGCAAAGATTCAAGATCGGCAAAGTCGACATGACATTGTTCACCAAAGACGTCAACGGGGATCTCTTCATTTGTCAAATCTATGTTGATGATATTATCTTTGGTTGCACTAACGAGAAACTAAGCCATGAGTTTGGTGATATGATGTCTAGGGAGTTCGAAATGTCCATGATTGGCGAGCTAAATTTCTTCCTTGGTTCTCAAATCAAGCAAGTGAAGGGAGGAATATTCATCCATCATGAAAAATATTGTAGATCTACTCAAAAAATTCAAGATGGGTGATTGCAAGCCAATTAGTACTCCAATGTCTACGAATGAACATCTCGACACCGACGTGGACGGAAAGCCCGTTGATCAATCCACCTACCGCTCCATGATCGGTTCGCTACTCTATCTCACCGCATCTAGGCCGGATATAATGTTTAATGTGTGCTTGTGCGCTCGCTTCCAAGCGGCTCCTAAGGAATCCCACCTTACGGCCGTGAAGAGGATACTTCGGTATCTCAAGCACACCCCAAGTATAGGCCTATGGTACCCCAAGAGCGCTAAGTTAGAACTCTTGGGATACTCGGATTCGAACTTCGCCGGATACCGTGTCGATCGCAAGAGTACCTCCGGGGGGTGCCATTTGCTTGGGCGATCCGTAGTTTCGTGGTCGAGTAAGAAGCAAAACTGTGTGGCTTTGTCTACTGCGGAGGCGGAATATATAGCGGCCGGTGCATGTTGTGCCCAAATTCTATATATGAAGCAATCCCTTTTGGACTTTGGTGTTGTTTGTGGCTTTGTGCCTCTCATTTGTGACAATAGCTAAAAACCCCATCTAACACTTTCGCACTAAGCACATTGATATTCGCCATCATTTCTTACGTGATCATGAGGCCAAAGGTGATATCACCATAACCGGAGTGAGATCCGAGGAGCAATTGGCGGATATCTTCACTAAGCCCTTAGGAGAGGAGACCTTTTGTAGGTTGCGAAGTGAGTTTAACGTGTTGGATTGGTCCAACTTCATATAGGTTGCCCTGTCATATAATATTGCATTGCATGCATTTTGCCTTGAGTAAGTGCTTGTCTAACTCCTTCAAGATAGGGTGAGCAGGGTCTAGCTTGAACCGGTGGTACTTTGTTTAGCTCATAGCTTGTAGTTGGGCTCACCCTGAGGAAGCTTACAGGAGGTTCAAACTTGACAAGCTAGTTTTAAATTCTTGCAATGCATTTTTCTTGTCATATAGATGTGCACGCATATTTAAATTCTTGTATTGCATAGCAGCTTGTTTAGCATTGCATGGGTAGTGTCACAAAGGAGCCACTAAATGAGAAAGAAATATTGCCCTCAATGCAATTCTTTCAACTCATAAGAGTGGGCAAAGTAATGTTTTATGAATGCTTAACGTTTATTAAATCATGTTCCCGAAGGACTAGAGTATCCATCTCTATTGAGTTCTTCGGAAAACACTCTACGTTTTCTTTGGTTCTTTTTGAATCTCCATTTGCCATTTCGAAAATAAAAATTATATGCACAAGTTTGGTGCCAAATAATTTGAGGGGTGAGGGTTTCGTTCCTACATGCCTAACACATGTGTTTATTCGAATCTTGTATGTGAAAGGCAATGTGGGAAAGCTTTTCAGCTTGGTTGAAAGTTTTTTTTTAAACCGGACTGTCAGTTGTACCAGAAGGTCATGAGGATCGGACAATAATGTCCTCACAAGCCGGCCTCAAGGTGAAAATGTGTGTCTCAGAAAAAATAGGACGAAGTAATGTCCGATGGGCCAAGAACGGATAATATGGTCAGTACATGACAATCACCAAATCCAACACAAGACCAGACATCATAACGAATTTGTCCGCTCCGGCTTTTTGGAATAAACCGGACTGTCCGGTCCAAGCAACAAGAAGAAAAATTGGAAAACGGGAGCGTCAGAAAAATTAGGACGGACATTTGTCCGGTCAAGGACATCGGACAATAACTTTAGCACCTCTAAAGTTGCAAGCCAGACGAAGACCGGACAAGTTGGTATGTTTGTCCGCTCAGGCCTTGGCACGCGAAACAGATTGTTCGGTCTGCATGAGATGAGGAGGAAAAGAAAATGTTAGCCTCAGGAAATATCGGACGGACTTTTGTCCGGTCCTTAGGTTCGGACAATATGGTCTCCGTGGCCAATCACTGATCGTCTTTTGAGACCGGACAAAATGCCGGTTTTGTCCGCTCATGTCTTCTGGCTCAGAACGGATTGTCCAGTCCGTGTCCCGACCGTCTACCGCAGTCTTGGGTTTCCTTGTCCGCTCGTTTGTCCGGTCTTCTCAGGACGGATTGTCCGGTCTACTTTTCTCCTCCGACATGTGGACCCTATCCTTGAAGCGGCAGCCAATCCCTTCGTCTTCTCCATTTGCGCGCGCTCTCAAACCCAAGCACCCTCGCCACTCCGCCGCGCCCCTCGACGCTCCGCCACGCCCCTCGCTGCGCCGCCGCGTCCCTTGCCACTCCGCCGCGCATCTAGCCACGCCGCCGCGCCCCTCGCTGTGCCGTCGCGCTGCTCGCAGCACTGCCGCGCCCTAGCGCGGCCACCCTTGCTGCCACTGCCGCCGTCCCTCTGCCGCTGGCCCCCGCAGCGCCCCGAGCGTCGCCGCCGTCTACTCTCATCGCCGGCGACCTCTTCCTCTTCCTCTCCGGTGGTGAGCACCCCTGTTGCTGCCTTGTGCTAGGGTTTGATTCATCTTTTCCCAAAATTTATGAAACTCTAGGCAATAATCTGTGGAATTGATTCAAAGTTCATGAAATTGAAGCACCCGTGGCACTAGATTCACTGCTATCTCACCAATGCGCATGGATTTAGGGGGAGTCGAGGTGTTTTTGATAGCCCTAGCATGAAAGTCAAACATGGAATTAAGTTTTTCATGTCAATTAACCATGGACACAAAATTTTTGGCTCTAATTGTGAGATGGTCACGCAATTTTAGTTGAAATTCTAAGAATTGAAAATCGACATGACTCTAGGATATTGAAATTCTAATTGCTTTGCTTTAGGTCTTTCCTTGTGTCTAGTTATCTCGTACTACTCTCATCTAAATTCTTCTTGTCTATCATGGTTATCTTTTTGACAGATGGGTCACGAGAAGCGAAAGGGCAAGGAGCAAGTTGTAGAGGAGCCAAAGAAGAAGAAGAAGACCCAGGCTCAGAAGGAGGCCGAGAGAGTACAGGCTATGGCAGATACAGCAGAGAGAGAGTAGAGAGAGGGGAAGCAGGGGGTAACCTGCAGATCGGAGGACAGCGCAGATCCACTTGCACCAGGCAGCAGGCTCCACCTCAGACAGCGACACCTCCGAGCACAGCTCGCTCCCGCGGAGGGCGTCCTCGCACTCGTGGAGGAGCCACACCGTCAGCAGGACGGTTGAGTCAGGATGAGCAGCCACAGAAGCAGCCACGAGAGCCTCCACACGCAGGGCCTCACACTGTGACAGCCAGTGAGGATATCCGCTTGTTCGATCTGAGGAACAGGAAGACTAAGGGCATCAAGGCCCTTCGTTACGACATGACAGCGGATGAGTTCTACCCGAGACCGAGGGATTTCAGGATTGACAGGCGGTTCTGGACAGTGCTTCAGGCCACCTTGTACGAGAGTGCGCTGCAGGGAGGTCACAGGCTCATGCCTCAGGCAGCGATTGATTTTGATCGAGCTAACTCAGTCAGTGGGCACAACATCAGGAGGTACTTCGAGCACTACCCAGGACTCGTGGAGCTCATGACCAGGTCACACAAATATATTGAGGATTGGGTCAGAGTGTTCTACGCTACCCTCTACATCGCGGATCAGAGGCACTTTATTCAGTTCATGTTCGACGGGAGGGAGCACAGGTGGTCCAGGGAGAGGATGGCAGATGTGGCGGAACCGCCGATTTAATACGGGCTATCCGTCGAGAGGCTTCGGCTCTCGATAACACTATCTCCCAGAGGAACCGACATCATACACATCCGACTCTCGATGGAGCCACAACAGTTACATCATCACAGCTAGTTGAAATATAGAATAGATAGACTTAGTTTACAAACCAAGAATGTATATAGTCAAATACATGTCCAAAATATATATATAATGCGGAAGCGTTTTCAAAACATCTCGCAGTGGAAACCAAATACTTAAATAATCTTCATACAGACAAACGAGACGAGTAGCACCGAGCCCACCGGTTCTACCCTTCTCCAAGCAGCTATCCAAATACCGCCAGTACCTGTGAGCCAAAAGTGGAGGCAAACCCTGAGTACTAATTACTCAGTAGGACTTAATGGACGGGGTTTACGGCTGACGCAAAGCTCAGCTTATTAGCAAGTAGGTCCTTAGCCATTGATTTTAACTGTAAAATGTTGCCATAGAATAGCGGGATTTGACGGTCGCTATCCTCAGATCATGATTATCCACTATGTTTTAGTGTCATGCTGTAGCGGGATTTGACAGCCGCTAGTCTTTATCCTAAATATCATTGGTAATATAAAGTGAATAATTTGCATGAAGTAAAGCATGTATATCCATTGTGTAGTATCAAATCATCAATTCCATAAAACATAATGCCTCAAACAGTTCTACGTTGCCCGTGTGCGATATTGGCATTCTCACACCTGGTGAGCATCAGCGATTCGAATATATTTTTATATTTCCAGAAATAACTAGAAAATGCCAGGGGCCCATATGCTTACTAACACGACGGCTTTCCCACATATAGTCCCCCTTCTCCACTTGTCCCATCTCAAGTTCGATTCACTCCCACCTGACTCCCGGGTTGTGCTCCCATGACGAGCCTGCCGATGTCTCGGTCTCCCCGTCATGAGTACAAAGCTCCCCCGGGCCACCTTCCTCTCAACCAGTAGGTAGGAACGTGTTTCTATTCTTCGGATGGCACAAGCAAGGTTTCCCCGGTCCCATTTCCCGGATAAGCATTCTATCAATGTTATGCCGATCAGCAGGCGAACAACGAACGGGTCTTATGTGACTCGGGCGGAGTCCACCATACCATCCACATCATTTTTCAATATAGTAATCCCATATCTCCGCCTGGTCTCAATTTAAAGCATAACATAGTAATAATAAATTCATAGTAATGAGAATTCATCATTTGAAAGTAAACCCTACGAGACGACTGACAGTGCTCACTCGTGTCTACTCGCGCCTAACCATTCTAAGCACTCGTCCTACGAACCCTACGTATAGGTGCTAGGGCCAAGGCGGCCGAGGAATCTAATGCAATTGGTTTAAATAAACCCTAATGCATATGCGTAACTCAAAATAATTTGTTTGCTGGGATTCGCATGGTCCTGCCTACCTTTGATTGTTCATAAGAAGCCAACAAACCAAACTTGCCGGGTTGTGGGGCTTTGCCCCAGGCAACCCCTTGAAACAGGAACGGTTTACTCAGCGACACGCCGTCTTCTGGCACCGGGTGCACGGGCTCGTCTCTCAGTTCCTACATTAGCGACTGTTTCTGCGTTGGTCTATCGTTCGCGGGATCTATATGCATGACATAGTGCAACATGAGTGCAACGAAGGCAAATGCGTGCATGAGATGCATAAGAGATGTAATTCATGGAAATTATTATCTAAGCAATTTACTTAAGCATTTCTTATGTAAAACTTACTCCACACGAAAGAGACTCAGATCATTACTAGAAAATCATACAAACAGTGCCAAGAAGTTCCATAAAAATACTTTATGTACTCCATATCATGCTAGTAACACACTAGAATTTTTCTGGAATTTTCTATACACCCAAAGGTCACTTTTTCCATTTATCAAGTTTAGCAAGTAACCTTTTGTCAATTTCAAAACAGTGACCAAACCCAACATGCACACCCTAAATTTTTACCAGTGAACTTCCCATACGATGCATGGCATTGGAAAAATAGAGACATGTCATTTTGAGCATACATTGTATGGGCATCATTTTTCTAGTTGCATAAATGAGCAATTTATACATGAAATGGTGGAACAAGAGGCAAACTACTTAGGCTATAGCCCACATTTCACTTACACAGTACCACTACACCCTATAAAGACTAAAACAAGACCCCATCATTTTAGGGGTTTATTTGTGCCACATTTTCCATTTATCTATTTATACAAGTTAATATTTGTCCTTTCTAAATCACCTTCCAAACCTAACATGCAGAGGCTCATATTTTATAGGTGGGTTACTTATACTATCCAAAGTGTATGCAAAATACCAAAGATCCATTTTATGCACATTTTGTGTAGCCTCCAATTTCTAGGTTAAATAATTGCACATAACACCTGTATAATGGTAAAAATAGTAAATAACAGCAAGTTCTAGGGCTACAAAAATTCACACAGTGCCTAAATATCACACTAAAGCCACTGTCCAAGTTTCACAATTTTTGGAGATCATTTATATTACCTTTGGCATTTATCTTAGTTTTACATGCATGCAAGCAACCAAGGGCAAAACAGTCAATGCTCATCTCCACATCATGTCCATTTCATAGATCTATTTACAAGGAGTTCATAGCCTCTGAGTTTGTCCATTTTGGATTTTATTTGGATTTGTTATGATTTTCTAAAGTTTAAACCGAAATAAATCAAAGGAAAAATAGAAAAACCCCAAATTCGGGACCTATCCGCAATTAACCTATAGATCCGGGGGCTAGAACGCAAGATCTGCAAGACTCAGTCAAACTGCAGGAGGATTAAAACGTAAAATGAAGAAAAGACAGGAGCCGGATCTGAAAAATGACCGGCCCCTTTTTTCGCGTGCGCGCCGGTGAGCTGGGGCTCACCGGGGCCGCGACGCGGGGCGTCGGAGGTGTGCGCGAGCGAGGGCGACCACCTGGGGTAGGTATCGTCGGCGGCGGAGACGAGGTCGAGGCGGGGACGGCGGTGCACCGAGCTTGAACCGGAGCGGCGTTGGCGCGGCGAGGACGTCGCGGCGGCGTCGATCTCGGCGTCGGGTGGGGGAACGGCGACGAGATCAAGGGTTACGGGTGCGCGGTGGAGCGGTGGTTGCAACGGTGGCGGTCTCGGGGCGAGCGGAGGCCGGACGGCGGCGGCGCGAGCTCGACTCCGAGCTCGCGGCCGGCAATGGCGGCTCGGCTTGGAGCCCGGCGCGCGGCGGGGTGACGGGACGAAAAGCGAAGGACCGGTTAGAGTTTGGAAAAGGTGCGAGCGCGCTGCGTTTTGACGCGCGCGGGCGGCCGGCCTGTGGCTCGCCGTACTCCCTGTACGCCGGCGAGCCACGCGGCGCGCACGGGTTCGGGCCGTGGACGCGGCGCGGATCCGAGGGCCCACCTGTCAGCGACTGCGATTTTGAAAAAAGGAAAAATGTGTTTTCTCCCTTTCTGTATTTTACTGTTTTTGCGCATTTAGAGACCGAATTTGGAAAAGTCCCAATTGGGAGAAATGTTGGACAACCCCAAAATCCAAGTGTAAGTATGATTTAAATTCAAATTTAGTGATCAGCCCTAGATATGGACAGGGTTCTTTATTACTTAGAAAAATGAAAAGTCCTATTTCCAAGCCTTTTCTCCCAAAATGCCTTTTGAGTGAGTTGTTTATAATTTCAAATCCTACAACTTATTCAATGGGAGATTTGCATGAAAGTGACCGTAAGCTGGAGAAAATTTGAATTCACCAAACAAGTCAGATTTGAGTTGGTTTTCTAAGTTGGCAAGGATGACCCTAACCATTATGTAAACCTCATCCAATGTCTAAACTCCAATTAACAAAGTTGTTTAACACTCCATTGTCTACACTTTTGGTAATATCAGTCTCACCTAGATCTCAAAGGAAAAATGGATTTACACTAGCAAACATGAAATCACACATGTGTAAGCAAGGCTAAACAAGGTTGAAATTTTTCCAAGTTTGACCATGCTTTACTAACCATGGCTAGGACATGATGCTTATGATGAATGATTAATGCACGATTACTTTAATTAGGTATTTGAGATGCCGGAGCATCACAGCAGAGTTGCTAGGTGTACCTCTACGTGATCGTTCACTTCACTCTGTCATTTACGATGGAGTATCTCCACCCTACAGGGGTCACGCAGGTACGGCACCTCCGTTGGACCAGGTTGGGCACTTGTTTCGAGGAGAGATGCTAGCAGACACCCCGAGGACTCCTGACAGGCTCAGGCCAGAGTTCCAGCTCATGCTCCAGATTCTGAGGAGATCTCTGATCCCCAAGGCAGGCTTTCGGGAGGGATTTACAGCACTTCAGCAGGCTGTGCTTACCTGCTTGACCACCTTCACCGATTTTGATATTGTTGATATCATTGTGGCGGAGATGGAGGACGTGATTGTGGATGGGATGTCGACGAGGCGACAGATGACCTATGCTCACTGGATCACACACATGCTATATCAGCTGGGTGAGGATGATGCAGCCTTCAGAACTTTGTATCGTGCCACAGACATGCGCTTTCCAGACTAGAGGCCAGCTATGAGGGATGATTAGAGGAGAGGTGGTAGGGCAGCCCGAGCCGTCCGTGAGCAGATACCGGCAGAGGAGAGGGCTGAGGTAGAGGCAGAGAACGAGGAGCTGGAGGCAGCAGAGGGAGGCTTTCTTTTGTACTAGTACGCCTAGTACGCCTCCAGTACCTCAGACTCGGACTACGACGATGAGGAGGAGCAGGCTCGCTTCTTCCCACCAGCTCTTCACGATGCAGAGGCCGGAGGGTCAGGAGAGCCACGACCACCTTCACCACCTCTGGCCCCACAGGTTTCTCAGGCTCAGGTGACACAGCCAGATGCTTTGCAGGGGATTCTACAGGCTTTACTTCAGCAACAGGCCGAGCACACTCGAGTGCAGCAGCAACAGACCCAGCAGCTCCTGTCTTTACACCAGGCTCAGCTTGACTTCCAGAGAGAGACTCGCGATAGAGCAGAATGACAGGAGGCACGCCAGACGCTTATACTAGAGGAGATCCGCACGTCGCTTAGGGACCAGTGTCAGGAGTACAGGCACGAGATCGATTCTTTGAGATCTGAGGTGCAAGGTGCGCTTGGTCTACCACAGTCACAGCTGACTCTGCCAGCTCTACCTGAGTTCACTCCCTCTGTCCAGTTAGCAGGTGCCTCCACTCCAGGGACTTTCCCGCTTTCACCTCTGCTACGGACGGACCTGCGGCCGGTGCTCTCACCGCTGCCTGCTATGACCTTGACTTTTGAGTCACCGGCACAGGGCCCCTCGGTCATAGCTGCTGCCTCCTCCTCCGGACCTTCTCGCAGAGACTTGCTTGAGCAGACAGTGGAGCCAGTGATAGAGCAGATCACGCAGCCAGTGAGCTCCCAGGCAGTTGCTGCTCAGCCCGACACTGTGCCTGAGGCTTCAGAGACAGCGGTTGTACCCGACTCACCGCTAGGTGCCGTGGACAGGGCTGCTGCAGAGATGGACGATTCAGACACCGCCAGTGACGACGACACGCGCTTCCAGTTTATCTCGCGTCGCCCTCCTCCACCTCCGGCCTCTTCTCCTCCACCTCCTCCGAGTGATTAGGTCTCCTCTTTGGTCCTTGATGACAAAGGGGGAGATAGTTTGGAAGTGAGATGGTAGGGGTAGGGTAGTTCTTCTGCTTTGTTGGTCTATGGGAGAGACATGCTAGTAGTTCAGTGGTTTGTATGATATTTGCATCTTATGACTCTTGTGGATGGACATGACCTTTGGCTTTTGAGTATGCACTGTTTTATCATGTCTATTTCACTCTGGGTGAGCCTTCGAGCTCCGTGTGTTTAATTCCTTATCTAAGGCTAGAGTAGTTGACGTTGTTCTTAATTTATTTACCATCTCTACTCTTGCTGTCTTTTTACTTGCCATCAATCACCAAAAAGGGGGAGATTGTAAGCATCTAGGCCCTAAGGTGAGTTTCTGTGATTGATTGACAAGTTTAAGTGTTGTCTAATGAGCTCATGAGTGCAGGTTTAATAATGAATACAAAAATGGTTGCTCATTATTAAACCTTAGACAAGAAATTAAACACACAGAGCTTGAACGTCACTGTGCGTGCGCGTGACGGCGAACGCCGTTCCTAGCAGCGTGGAGACGCACCGGTGCCGGAGGATACCCCCACAGGGTGCGTGTGGGAGCCTTGCACCGGATGCACAAGAAGAGGAGCCAGAATGGGGCTTGTGCGTGTGGATAAAGACGACGGCATGTGGCGGCCATTGCCGCCGGCGCCATGGAAGGCGCGGGCTCGATTCGAGCTCACCTCAGCCTAATCCTCGATGAGAATTGGCATAGGAGGCAGAGGGGAAGGGGGATGGGAGGTCCTACCCTCCAAAGGCAAGGTGAGGCAGCGTAGGTGGCGGTCGGCGGCGGGGAGGTGAACGGGGCGAGGCGGGTGGGGAAGTAGAGGTGGAGATGGATGGTAGCTTGGGCTGAGGATGGTCGGGACAAGGTCGTCGGGGACTTAAATAGGGCTCGGGGCGGCGAAAGGGTGGCGGCAAATGAGGATGGCGGCGGATGAGGACGGCGGCTGCGGCGGAGCTCTATCCCCGCCATCCTGAGGAGGAAGACGAGGGGCGGGGGAGGCGGTTCCGGTGGGCCGGCCCAGGTGGCGCACGGGCGGGGAGCCAACGTTGGCCCACGTCTTGTGCTGGGCTGGCCACGTGTAGCGCGTGGCTCCCGCCAGGCCAAAAAGCAGGGGGTGGGCCGCAGCGGCTTGGGCTGTCGTTTCACCCCCTGTTCCCCTTTTTTTTATTTTAACAAATTGCCTTTTCAAAATCTACCCCCCATATACAAGCAAAATTACCAAAGGGTCCAATAACAAAAGTGAAGGAGTGTATTTAATACTACTAGCATAGATGTACGTGCAACATGCACGTGCTGTGAGATGACGAAGGAGACAATAGGAAAGAGAAAAAGAAAATAGAATTAAAGGAAGGAGACCTGATTGATTGACGTCATTCCTTTCTCGTTAAAACTAAGAGAAGGAAAGTAATATGTTGGTATGGGTATAAAATGAGGTAAGAAATAAAAAGAGAAAGTGGATGAAACATTTTGCATCTATGGGTTTTGAGCTTTTTCACCACTTTCCAACCTTTTTGAAACTGCGCAGTGGGACCAGCACGAGGGGTATACCTTTACGTTTCTAGGTAAAAAGATTTTTAGAAAACTCGCTCTTTTATAACCTAGATAATCTTGCACTTTTGTCCTTGGATAAATAAATTTGGAGAGAATTTAAAAATTTTGGTTCAAAATAAAATTAAACTTTTAACTCCAAAAATTCTAAAAATGCATATCATGACATGCTCAATGCACTTAATTGGGTTTAAGATACGGAGTATCACATGTTGCACCACTGCATTTCAGAAGCATCATATCGCCAGAGCTAGTGTGACTGCACCTGCACGTCTGTTGTTTGATCAGCTATAGTGGGGTGGGCCTTTATTTAGTCATCGCTCCTTCCAAGCCCACGAACAACAACAGCTCCAGCTACTCGACCAGTCTCCTGACCTCTATTGGAAGAAACACTGCCCTATTCAGCACGTCAAGGAAATCTGAGAATTCAGGATGATTATCATTTGTACAAACAGCATCCAGCAATCCATGTTCGAAACCGCAGCTCAGCTGGTAGGAATTAAGCTACCCGGCATGGTGGACAAACTGCCAAATGACTTGGATCAACTTGTCGGAAGCCTCACCCCAGGGGTCGAAGACGAAGAACCCGTGGCCCTGCCCTCTGAAGAGCGCGAGCTCGACAGGCTTCCCCATGGCCGTGAGCCTAACGGCATAGTCCGCGATGCGGTCGTGCAGCACGTCCTGGTCGGGGTCCACGACGAACGCCGGCGGGAAGGCGACGTCGTCCAGCGGGACGCTGTCCGGCCCGAACGGGTTCGCCGCCGGGTGGTCCCTGGTGGCGCCGACGGGCAGCGCGAGGCGCCACAGCTGGTCGAACAGCGCGGTGCCCGTGAACCGGTCCAGCTCCAGCCCGGCCGCCTCGGACGCCGTCCTGTCCTCGCCGGCGAAGAAGGGCTAGAGCATGACGCAGCCCGCGAGGCCGCCGGCCGCGCCGTGGCGGACGGCGACGTGGTGCGCGATGTTGGCGCCGGCCGAGTCGCCGGCGACGAACGCCCTGGCGAGGTCGGCGCACCCGGCGGCGAGCCACGGGTCGGACGCGGCGTGGGCGCGGAGCCACGAGAGGACGGCCTCGGCGTCACGGTGCGCCGTGGGGAGCCGGTGCGCCGGCGCCAGGCGGTAGTCGGCGGACAGCACGAGCGCCGGGAGTTCGGCGGCGAGGCGGAGCCCGCGGCGTGGAAGTTGGGCAGCTCGTAGCTGCACAGGCAGAAACCGCCGCCGTGGAAGTACACGAACACCGGCAGCGGCTTGGCCTCGGCGGCGGCGGCGCCGCTGGCCGTGGGCCTGTACATGCGGAGCCGGAGCGCGTGCGCGGCGTCGTAGACGACGTCCTTCCACTGGACGGGCAGGTTGTGTTGGCCCTTTAGCTCGCGCAACTCCCTCTCTAGCTCACGCACTCTCTCACGGACGCTCGGACTCGCCGGCTCGGACGCCGTCGCGAGGAAGAAGATGAACAGTAAACTCGATCAATTCGGATGAACGCCGCGGCCAAAGCCTTAGCCTTGTGTCTTGGCACTCAATTCGCATCGGGGCGGCTACAATGGAGGGTTTACATGGGCTCTTATAGCCCCACACACGCACGCACAAAGCTCTCGCCATGATCCGCTATTGCCGGCCTTCTTGACCGCACGCGTCGTGATCACGTTCCAACGGCACAGGCCCAATCCTCCGCGAATCTCTGGCGCTCGAGCATCCTCGTTGCTCCTCCTTCCACGTGCGCAGCCCCAACGTCTCCAACGAGTGGTCCTCCGCCATGGCCGGAACCCTCCGACGGAGTCGCCGCGTTCCCGTGCACCGGCTCATCCTCTCGCGCTCAAACCGCGCACACCCGTTTCGCCTCGCGTCCTTGGATCCTCCTAACGCGATCACGACCGCTTCTTCGCGTGCGATCCACCTACGCGATCAGCTCGCGCTCCGCATGCCGCTCCGCGCCCATGGCGCTGGCCCTGCACGCCCGACGCGCACCCACACCCAGCACACAATGCGCTTGGACACACGCGCCCATGGCGCACTCACACCCGCGACAATGTCGCGTTTATTCCTAACAGGTTGGGCGGCACGTCGCCGTGGAGAGGGAGAGAGTAGTAGTCTTCGGAGCGCGTCACGGTATCGTCTGTTAGAGCTAGGCTAGACATGATGGATTGATGGGTCATGTTGAGTATGAGTGCGTGTGTCGTTGACGTGCCTGCGTGCACGGGTGCATGTGGGTGTAGCTCTGTGCGAGCGCCATGGGCGCGAACGCGCCGCGACCGGCGAGCACGGGGGATGGCTCGGGTCGGAACGGACGGCGCGGGTGCTTGAGCTAGCACGTGTAGGAGGGAGACTCGGTTGAGTTTGTTCGCGTGGTGGCGGGGAGTGCGCCAGGCCGTTGGGCGCCAGTGCGGGTCGTGCGGGCGGAGCGCGTCGCCCGGGGGCACGTCGCAGCGCTCGGTGCACGGCCATGGCGAAATCGCCGGGCGTGGAGGAGAGCCGCACGGCCTATAAGAGCCACCGCGCCCCACTGTAATCGTCGCCGAGTCGAGATGAAATGAAACGGCCAAGATACAGGGTGTTCGTCACCCGCAGCGTTCGTTGCCCAAAATTACTGTTCATCTTCCTCCTTGAGCTGCCGGCGAGTGAGCGAGAGAGAGAGCGAGGCAAGCGGTGCAGCGGCTGTCCCTAGGCTCCAACATCGTCGCTGAGGAGCTGCACGATGCCGAGGCAGTCCTCCACGACGTGCGGCTCATCCGAGGCTGGAACGGCGGGTGCCGGCGGTGGCGACGACATAGCAGCAGGTGATCGTCGTGCTGTAGTAGTAAATTAGCAATTCAATAGTTGGTGGTAGCTCGATCCGACAGAAGCAAGCAACTGTGGATCCTTAACTATTGTTTGTTTGGACGGATAATTGCCAGGATTAGACCACAACGGCTAATGGGAGTGACCACGACCACAAACTAGCAGGGAGAAGATAAGCAACCCCCGACCGTTTCCTCTCCACCAACCACACGTTTGAGTTAGGTCCAAGGTTTCTCTCCATTGTTTCGTACGGAGGATCGTCTGTTCCATCGTATATAAACGATCTGCTAGCCTCAGCCTAGCTAAGGCTAATGTCGTCGTCGCCAGGACATCTATCCCACAACCTATAATTCAAATTCTACTCTGTGTATTGTGTTTTGCACCTCCACGTGCAGCGCCTAATAATGTTTTGGGGGCAGAAGGCCTCACCTTGCCGAATTTCTATTCGGCGTATGACCACTGTTCGGTGGAAGTAAACTACAGACACGCGGCACCCCGGCACACACGCATGTGGCCCATTGAGTTCGGGGTACGGGGAAGAGCGGGGTGGACGTGGTAGCGGCGAATGGGGTGGAGCAACATGTCGGCAAGGTCATCGTCGGCCACGGGTGGCAGTGGAGACCAACATCGGTGTGTTAGGCTATCCTCAATGGGGGAGTAAATGGATTGTGTATAACACTGTTTGACACTGTAGCGCTACTGTAGAGAGATAGTTGGAATAGTGGAGGAATAGTGAAATAGGCACGAATTTTACTCATGGGTTGGGGATGGTCTTAGAGGGGATTAGGGTTAGGGATTTGGGGTGCTCAAGTTGGAGAAGAACTCTAGCCATAGAGGGATGGCCACAGCAGCGGAGGCAGATGGACGACGGCAGTGAGGCTCGGCGATTGGGGTTGCCGCCGGCCAGGAAGCGGAGGCCACCCGATGGGCAAGGTTGGTGGCGGAGGTAGGCGATCGGTGAGTTAGCAGATGGAAGGTCCGAGGACCGAGGTAGCGGCGGCAGGATCTAGGCGGGCAATTCCGGTGAGGGCAGTGGTGGGAGGTCGGCGGTGGCAGAGAGAAGTTGGAGAAGAAGTGAATGAAGAAGGAAAAACCGGATGTCGCTATATATGTACCTACAGCGCGCGGAGCAGTAGTGCCACTGAGCTTGGCTTGAATTGCGTAACACATGTTGCGTGATGGTCAATGCATGTGACGGTGCTAGATGCCACCGCACATGCTGGCACACCTAAGACGAAGGTCACCAGAGAGTGGATATGGGTGTGAAAAAACACTGTTTGCGCGCTGTATCCAGAGGTGAAAAAATGAGGACCGCTCCACAACTTACACTACGGGCCTATTTGGTAAGTTAGGCCAAGACAAAATTGACTAAAAATTTAAGCTCAATGAGACTAGATAACCACCTCAAACCGTTGGTGTGACCTCACCACCTCGAGTGACCGCTACACTACCATACTAGATAGAAGATATAAATGGGGCGGAGAAGAGAGAAATACGCCATAAAGCCACCACGTCCCGCTAGCGTAGCTAGCTCACCCCATCGCATCATTAGAGCACATACAACGCGCTGCTTACGGAAGAAAACCCGGTTTTTTTTTTTTTTTTTTTTTTTTTTTTTTGTAAACCCGACGGGAGCGGCGGAGAGTTTGGCTGCTTGGATTAGCCCCGACACTTCGTCTGGAGTTGAGACCGTTTTGTATTCCCGGCGCTTAATTTGACGCGAGGCTTCCGCGGACGACTCAGCTGTATGCATGCATGCACGGTCATACACTACGTAGCAATCTGTTGCTGGTCTATTCTTACTTGCTTGGTCCATTCTTATTGCTTGGTCCTATCTACATACACTATGTTCCTATCTGCATGCATGAAGATTCAATTGTATGCATGCATGCACGATTCTTACTTGCATGGTCCATTCTTACTTGCTTTTTACTAAGAATGGTCATGCCAAGATCGATCTTTTCGAACAATAATGCGGATCAGTTGACCTGAAGTCGTATACCACATTACCACATCAAAGGTAGTTCCCAAAACTCACTGCTTAGTAGATACTCACTCCCTCTGTATAAGAAAATAATTCATCAGCTAATTCATTCAGCCTCCCTCCAGCTTCCATTTTGTTTAGTTTTCTTGCACTTCTACCCAATGGATTTTAATTCTTTCGATGGTAGCTTCACTGATTTAGTGAACTCACCATCCTATCCTCTAGAGAATCTTGAGAGACAGCCACGATATTCATTTGATCTTAATCACCAACATGTCACTGAGCCATATACTTATGCACCAATATCACAATCTAGTGACAGTTGTTCCCGCTCCCTTCGCAAGGGCAATGGCCAATCATCATTTGCAGGAGAAGAAGGAGATGATCCGAATGGAGACGACCGAAACGGCAACGACGATGAGGAGGAAAGGGTGGGCGGGAGACGTCTTGCTTGGACAGAACAAGACAACATGCGGCTGGTGAGTGGTCTCCTATTTACACATTGCGATGCGTGGAAGTTGTCAGCTTCTATAATTTGTTTTCTTCAAAAATTGCAGCTTAGTGCTTGGCTAAATAACTCCATTGATCCCATTGATGGAAATTGCAAAAAGGGAGAAGTTTACTGGAAACAAGTTGCTAATGAATATAATGACAATAGTCCTGTCGATCGAAGGAGAAAGGCCGCGAACTGTAAAGATCATTGGGGCAAAACGAATAGGAAGTTAGTGCATTTTAATGGCATTTGGTGTAGGCTGAAGGCAGCTTATGCTAGTGGGCGGTCTGATGACCAACTCATGGATGAGGCTCACCAAGTCTATAGGTCTGAAACAAGCAAGTGTTTTACTCTTGTGTATCTGTGGAGAGTGGTCCACAATCAACCTAAGTGGACGAGGACCTATGTTGAAGAAGGGAGTAATAGCAGCGAGGCATCACAAAGGGTTGAAGGAGAAACACGTCCGCCAGGGCAGAAACAAGCAAAATCAAAGTTGAAAGGTAAAGCTGAATCTTCTTTGGTCAATCTATGCCATGATGATATCCAACTCTACCACGACACACAGGCACTACGGGCTTCTACAGCAGATAAGATGGCAGAAGTACAACTTCAAATTTCAAGAGACAAGGTTGAAGCAGCCAGGCACGAGAGAGAGCTGCACAAACAAATAATCAAAAAGCACTCATGGACAAGTATACAGAACTCTTGATGGCTGATACAAGTTGCTTCACAGATTCGCAGAGGATGGAGCATCAGTTAGCGTT
The DNA here is from genome assembly GCA_022530915.1 of Paspalum notatum. NCBI lineage: Eukaryota > Viridiplantae > Streptophyta > Magnoliopsida > Poales > Poaceae > Paspalum > Paspalum notatum. Next base: position 32,168,561 of record CM039685.1, read on the forward strand.
GGAATTTTTCCGTGAAAAAGTAATGGGTGCAAGTAGAAACTAAATAAGTAGATCTTCACCTTTTGTTTTTCACTTCAAGACTTCACCTAGATGTCCTGGCTAAATAATAATTCTACCATTCAGAATAATATTTTTATATGTTTTTTTATTTTCAATCGGAGAAATAAATGTACCATTTTGCACTCGTTAAAGGGTTGCAGGAAATAAAGGTGTGCTCTGCTTTTTCTGTCTTATAATCCGCGTGTGTTCTGTATTCAGTATTCCGGCATGTACGCTTTCAAACAATGTTTTATTTTTCTTTAAAATAATAGAAAGATAGAGATAAACACAAGCTTTGACTGAACGTTGGCTGTTATCTCGTCATTGATCCGAAAAGCAAGCTAGTGCTAACAACCTTGGATATATATCTCATCGTTCATATCTGTTCCACCACACATAGTTCTTGCAAAGTGCGACCCGATGCCACCTTCCACCTCTGATAGCTCAGATGAAGACAACAATAGTGATGAGGACCGCATTGCCGTGCAGCTCGGAAACGATATTGATGATCGTTTTGCTGCCGCAATGGACGCTCAAATCAAAGATCAACTTCTTGGCACATCCAGACGACGACGACGCCGCCGCCGCCGCCGCCGTCCCGGAGGTACAACATAAAGAGAGACCGTGAAGATGCATACCGGCGTCTAGTGGCGAAGTACTTCTCTGATAATCCGGACTACACCGACGCTATGTTCCGTCGCAGGTATCGAATGAAAAGACCCTTATTCCTTCGCATTGTGGAAGCACTTGGTCGGTGGTCTTCATATTTTCAGCAAAAAACAGATGCCGTGGAAAAGAAAGGATTCCCCTCTAGTAAAGTGCACAATGGCCATGCGGATGTTGGCTTATGCTTGTCCTGCTGATTCCCTTGATGAAACCTTGGATATTGGTGCAAGTACGGTGATAGAGTGCGTAAAGAAATTTGTTCGAGGAGTGATTAAGGTTTTTGGTCCACAATATCTCCGAAGACCCAGCCCAAGACATTCAACGACAACTGAAAATGGGGGAGGCGCATGGCTTTCCGCGCATGATAGGGAGCCTTGATTGTACGCACTGGGAATGGAAAAATTGTCCAGTTGGATGGCAAGGGCAGTTCACTCGTGGTGATCATGGAAAATCTACTGACATGCTTGAAGCGGTGGCCACTCAGGACCTATGGATATGGCACGTATTTTTTAGTGTTGCAGGGTCAAACAATCTTACTATTACTAATTGAAGGTTCTAAAACAAACACTAATTTCAAAGCACGCTAAAAAAATAAATTCTAGAAATTCTCACAATAATCAGAAATATCCGACCATCAATTGACAGATTGGAATATTAATAGCCATTAGATCTATTTTCTAAGTAATTACCCACTTCTGCCATTATAAAAGATCTTGAGTTCAACTCTCAACAAAAGCAAATATTCTTTTCTTTTTTCATTTTAAGTAATTACCCACCTCTGCCATTACGAAAGGTTTTGCGTTCAACTCTCAACGAAAACAAATATTCTTCTTTTTTTAGATTTTTTCATTTTCAAATCTACCTTCAGTTTTTGTCTTTTTTTTTTTCATTAAAGATGCTAGAAACCTATCCATGAAACAAATATTTTGTAAACTCCTTTTGAAATTTTCATGTCAATCCTCACAAGATGCGCTAGAAAAAAAATAGACGGGTTGGAATCTTAATAGCCATTAGATCTATTTTCTAAGTAATCACCCACTTTTGTCATTATCAAAATAATATTACCCCTACAAATACATATTAATTACCCACTCTGCCAATATAAAAGAAAATATAAAATAACACCCTGATTTTATACATAAATGCTCACATTTGCTATTTTGATGGATAATACCAAATATCCCCTTTAATTTATATTTAAATTGTTCACCTTAGTTATTATGACTGATAGTATAATGAAAATAACCCCTCAAAATTATATTAAAATCACTTACTTTTGCAATCGATCAAAGATTATCTAAATTAATTAAGCATACATATAAAGTAGTAAGATTTGCTATTATAAAAAACTAAGTATAAAAATAGATCTATATATGTTGTACTGTAATATATAATACATTTAAGACTCTAACCTGTGCATCGCACGGGTTGAATGACTGGCGATATTAATGTACTAAATCAGTCACCATTATTCACCGATGTGTTGCAAGGCCGAGCTCCTCCAATTGATTATTCAGTCAATGGAAGGCAGTATGACATGGGTTATTACTTAGTGGATGGAATATATCCTGGATGGACTGTATTTGTCAAATCAATCCCCTCACCTCAAAGTGATAGGCATAAATTATTTGCGCGAAAACAAGAATCGGCAAGAGAGGACGTCGAACGTGCATTTGGAGCTTTACAATCTCGCTTTGCCATCCTACGATACGCAGCCCGTTATTGGCACCGATCAACTCTTAGTGACATTATGTATGCATGCATTATATTGCACAACATAATAGTTGAAGATGAAAGAGATTCATATGCTCGTGCCGGAAACTATGACTTGAATTATGATCAAGAGAGATATCATCCTATACCAGAAGCAGAATACCAACGGGGTCCTATCGATGGGTTTAGCAATCTACTGCTTCGAAATAAAAAAATCCAGGATAGATCAAAGCATGCCCAGCTGAAAAATGACTTGATTCAGCATATTTGGGATAAATTTGGAGGCAGACAAGTGAACAATTAGCTACTTCTTGACATATATTATTTATTCCATGATTCAGTTCACTATGTAAAAGACATATTACATGTTAGCTTTATTTTTTTAGTAAAAGTTTAGTTCTCTGCTCGCTTTATATATTTTCTTATTTAATTAGTATAGTGTACTTGGTTTTTCTTTCGATGGTAGTAAATTCGGGGAGAGAAGTTGCACCTACAGTATCAAGCTGTGTGTAGATGAACATTAATTTAAGGCTTAGCACAAACTCCTGACGATTTCATCCCTTCACCAATTTCAGGACATCATATTTGCCCCTATTTGTAAAATTGATCTTAGGAGAGATGGGAAGAAAAGAGAACTGCAGGATGCAATAGCAAGGCACAAGCCGAGCAGGTGCTGGCTTGTGGATACGGCAGGCACCTGCTGCACTGTACGAAGGAAGATGCTTAAATAAACGCTAAGCTACAACAACCTAGTTAAGCATCGGCGTATATAGGTGCTCCCACTGTAGAGAAAAATGCTTATGCAGATGTTTAGCGTTTTTTTCTCTAAACACCCAGCATTGTACATGCCCTAAGCAACAATTAGGAATCACAAAAAGTGATCACATATGCATCCATGCCTAGCTAGCCTGACCCCTTGCTTCCTCCCCATGTGTGCACAGGTCAGGCTGAGATGCAGAAGAGCATGGGAAAGCGTGGATGATCCGATCGAGGAGGCCAACCTATGAACTGTGTGATGGGTGCTCTATCTTAGCCAAGCTATCCACAGTGCGTTGTATAAAACCGTTATTGAAAGACACACACCAACAAATATATGATTATAATATACTCTATCCATTTCTATCCACCACTGGAAAAATGGCCTTTAGCATCGGTTCGTAACCTCCCTAATGCACTGAAAACCATACCGACACTACCGAAGCGACGCTAAAAACCCAAAGCATCAGCATCGGTTGTGCGGAACGAAGGCAAGAACCGGTACTAAGGCTTGCCTAGTCTAGGCCAGCTACGACACTCGGTGGGCCCTCACGTAGCACCGGTTCTAGTAACCAGCCGGTACTAAAGTCATAGCACCGCACGTGAGCCCGCCCTCCTTCTTGCACCGGGTTGTATCACCCACCGGTACTAAAGATATGGCGGCCACGTGCGTGCTCCGACACTTTTAGTACTGGAGTTATTTCTCACCCGGTACTAAAATTATGCCTCCACGTGTCCTCTTGCACTCTGTTAGTACCGGTGTTATTGTAACCGCTATAAAAGTGATGACGCTCTACGTGTCCACTGGCACTCTTTTAGTACCGTGTTGCATCCTTGTCCGATACTAAAGTGATGACAATCACGTTTTGATTAATTATTTATACATGCTATTATACTGGAAGTACATATTGCATAATAATATATTATTGCGTAATAATAGCAGATGCACACGATAATAATTGCTTTATTGCATAATAGTAGCATTGCACTTATTACATAAGAAGTTGTATTGTACATGATACAAAAATATGTTGTTATTGTTTCTGAACAATGGTCATCCAAGTGATATTCATCTGGTGGACAGTAAAACTCTCCTGTTTTGCTTACAATGGAGTCAAGAATAAATATCAAATGTTCTTGGACTGCACGGATTCTTTCGGACGGGAGGACCTCTCTCAAATTCAGTACCTATAGTTTTAAAAATGTATACGAATATACTAAAACATTATTGAAGAGAAAATATTTACTGAATGTGTAATTGTTAACGTACTTGATGTCTCAAGCCTACAAAAGTTTTCATAAACTCGCAGACATAGTAACCACAGTGGTTAGTGTCCTGTTGTTGTTTATAACACCTGGAGAAGAAGAAAGATATTAAGACGTGCATAAACAGTTAAATGATGTCGTGCAAGTGGAACATACTGGAAAGTTATCATCAACGAGTAGCATTCGTCGTAGTTTCGAGGTCGGGGGTTGGCCGCAAGGATGCACTGATCCTATATTCTGTGCATGTAATGGTTGATCAGATGGTAGAAAAAATTAATGTTGACTGAGGTAAAGTGGAATGGACTAAATTACTTGTGAAGCACAAATCCCTCATCTTATTCTTCCGGTACCTTTGCGCGCATCTCTATTCTGCATTACGTAAACGAATCGACACCGATAATATATATAGTGAGGATCGATACACAGATCAACAAAAGTCATATCGCGTTATGTCCAAAACGTCTTGCCGGTAAACATCAAATATCAGGTCGTGGTGACGGATCCGGACCGGAGTCGTCGGGGAAGAGCCGCAATATCCGAGGCCATGGAGTCGTCGGCGGAGTCGATGACGGCAGCAGGAAGAGGGGCAGCGTCGTCGAGGCGGCAGCGGTGTCGATGACGACAGCAGGGAGAGGGGCCGACAGCGTCGTCGAGGCGCCGCGGTGTCGATGACGCCAGCAGGGAGAGGGGCAGCGTCGTCGAGGCGGCCTCGGCTGCGCGTTGGCGGCGTAGGGGCGAACAGTGAATGCGAGACTGTGACAAGGACGAGGACCGCTCTACTACGGGAATGGCAATATGACACTGAATTAAGCGATGATCTTTATTTACGGGTAGGACTTGAGCGTCGGTCCTTGTGAAACCCCGGTACTAGAAAGTATTTAGTACCGGTGATTATAAATCCCCGGTACTAAAGATGTGCACAGGACATCGAAAAAAATGGTGCAAAGGTATCTATTAATACCGGGCCTAGAATGTCACCGATACTATTGTTTTTTTCGCGCCAAGTTTTTCAGCCCATTTTCGTTACCATCCGATGATAATACGATTGATTTTGGTAACTCCTGTCCTCAGCAGTTTTCCTTCTTGTAAATTTACATAAATATTATCAAAATTACTATTATTTAGGATTAAATAATACTTACGTCTGTTTGCCGTCTTAATATTAAAATATAAATTAAAATCCCGTCATTACATTAATATTGCGCACTTGAACACTACTGATACAATTTTATTTATTAATAATCTCTTCATTATGATCGCAACGCATGTATGGAGCATCTTCATTGATTAATAGGATGCTTGTGTCAACCTCCACTTTGAAAGGTGGTGGATCATCTAACTGGTTGTAATCCTCTTCGTCTGTGAAGTCCTCCACTCCCATTATTTTTCTTTTCTCTGGAAGAATAATGTGTCGCTTCGGCTCTTCGTCTGACGGAACAGTTTTCCTAGTTCTCTTCTTCCGGGGTTTAGTAGACATGTTCTTCACATAGAAAACTTGAGTGACATCCGCAGCGAGGACAAATGGTTCATCCCTATAGACAGTATTATTGAGATCCACGGTTGTCATGCCGTAATTTGGGTCTATCATAACACCTCCTGCAGTCAATTTAACCTACTGACACCTTCTGTAGGCGAAGTCTGGGTATGTTCTATCGATTTTTCTCCGTTACAACCCATCTGCGGGGTGCCTCAACAAATCATCTTTTTTACATTCTTCTTTGTGCCACCGAATTATCTTAGCATGTTCCTTGTTTTTGAACAAACACCTCAAATGTGGTATTATAGAGAAATACCACATCACCTTAGCAGGCATTCTCTTCCTCGGACGTTCCCCCTCAACGTCCCTAGAGTCATCACGTTAGATCTTATTCCGCGATGCTTTACACACTGTACAACATTCAAGCTCATGGTAATCACCACGGTAGAGGATACAATCATTTGGACATACATGTATTTTCTACACTTCTAATCCTAGAGGGCAAACGACCTCTTTTGCTTCGTATTTTGTTGCGGGCAATTTGTTGCCCTCCGGAAACAACTTCTTTATGAGCATTAACAACTCATTAAATTCTTTGTCAGACACACCATTTGACGCTTTCCATTGCAACAATTCCAAAGTGCTACGCAATTTCATATGGCCCTCTTTGCAGTCTGGGTACAATAAAGTTCTGTGGTCCTCTAACATACGCTCCAGCTTTTTCCAGTCCCTTTCATTGTCGCAATCTTCCTTGCCATCATGCAACATTTGAGCCAAAGCATCGGTGCTGTCTTCATCATCAGCATCGCCCATTAATGTATCAGCAAAAGAGTAGAACTGCGCGAAGTTAATGTTGCCTCCTCCTCCTCCTTCTTCTTCTTCTTCTAAAACCCCTGGTTCTCCATGCTTAGTCCAACACACATAACCCGACGTGAATCCCCTTCGGATCAGATGGTTATGAAGGGTTTTTGATGACGAGTATTCCTTCTCGTTCTTGCAGTTGAAGCATGGACAACTTATAAAACCAGACGGCTTCTTGTTTTTCTCGGCCGTCTCAATAAAGACACCCAACCCGGCAAGAAATTCGACAGAGCGTCGATCCTTGGACATCCATTGACGGTCCATTGATTTGCAGCATATTCGATTTTAAACTTATTTAAATCAACTAAAACTATTTAGATCAACTAAAATAAATATTAAACGTACTGCACATGCATTACAAGTCGCTCACGTGTGGGCCTAACCTTCGCTGGGCCCACAAGTCAGTGACTAGTACACTGGACTGATTTCAGCTCCAAAATAAAACACCATCGCGCCTTCATGTCCTGCCTGACAACCACTCCTCTCATTCCTCTGCTTTCTCCTCCTCCTTCCTCCTGACCGGCCAGATTCTTTTCATCCCCTTCCATGTCAGCCATGTCCGCCCGTTCTGACCGCTGGGGTGCTGCATCCAGCTCGTCGCAGGTAGGGCCTGTCCTCGTAGGTGAGGAAACATGACTTCCATTGATCCAGTGTCCAGATTGCAAGAGGGAGAGGGTGGTTGAGAATACGGTCAAGACGCGCGAAAAAGTGAACTATGGCCGAGTGTACATCAATTGCCCGCAGAACATTTTAGGGGTAAGTTGACATGGGTTCTTTGTAATCTTTTCAGTTGAAGAGTTTGTTTGCATCTGAAAGTTTTTCATGCGGTTATTTTGGTTTTGCTATTGTTAGATGCCAGGACGGTGCCCTTTCTACCGGTGGCAAAAGGCATACTTAGCTGAGCTGGTGGAGAAGCAACTGATTGTGATACATCCTGCCGTTCTAGAGGTTGAGGATGATGCACCCAGAAATGATTCTTTATATGTGCAGCATTCATCATGAAGCATCATACATTGGCATGCATTTAAACCCCATGGCCAAACTTGATTGAAATGAAATTCCTAAACCCTGTTTTCTGCATATATGTCCCTGTTAGTGTGCCCACAATTTTGATTATATTTAGATTTGGGTAAAACTCATATTGACAAACTTGTAGACAATTTGATGATAAACAACTTTGGTAATTAGTGCTTTGACATGCATTAAGGTTTGCATAGAGTTTTGGGGCTTTTTCCGTCAGCATGTCAATTGTGTCCAAACATGACCAGTTTAGTAATTTTAAATTTTTTTGATCTTAGCTCCAAAATATTGCAATGCTTACATTTAGAAAGTTGCAGACCTTGAAATTATGAGCAACATTGGTATAAAACTCTTTGAGTCAAAGTGACCATAAAATAGACTTTTAGAATTTCTAAATTTATGGGTTCTGTTGGTCAAACCTTGGTCAGCCGCTTAAATTCAAATTTTCACCAGATTTTTGAATACAACATGTTATACATATTTATAAGACAAATGTAGAGGAACAAATTTAGAACATTTCCTCCAATTGGAGTTTTGTCAAATTCAGCTCCTAAGTGGGTCAAATAGGCGATTTTCAGAAGCACCTTCCTTGGTCAAATCTGGTTTTTCCATTTTTTGGGATTTTTCCCATCTCCTCTGTCTTTGACCGGCGGGCCCCACACGCCAGAACCGCGCCGGTTTCCCGCTCACGCGGTTGGAACGCGCCGACAGTGGGTCCCACCACCGCACGTCGTCCGCGCACCCGGTCCACGGACCTCCCTCTTCACTCCCTCGCCCGGCCCCACCTGTCGGTCGCTCCGGGACTATGGACTCGATCCACGCCCACGCCACCATCCTCCTTCCCCTCTCCCCGACGCGCACGCGGCGCGCGCCCCGCCATGGCCGCGCCCCACGCCCCTCGCCATAAGCCAAGACCCGAAGCCCCTCTGCACCTGGACACTCACCTGGCCAAGACCACGCGCTCCCCACTCCAGTGCCCCTCTCTCTGCCTCTCCTCCCGAGCGCAGAGCGCGCAGTGCGCCACCCGCCATTGGAGCTCGGCGTCGAGCTCGTGCCGCCGATGCTCCGGTGTCTCTCAGCGCCCTAGGCCGCCGCCTCCACCTTCACCTCCGCCTTGCGCATCCAACGCGCTAGGTCTAGGCCGCTGTACCCCTCTCTGGCGGCCGGATCGAAGTCGCACCGCCATCGCCACGCCGCGGCCGCGCCCCGGGTTCAAGCTCGGTTCATCACCGCGCGTGGCCATCTCCGACCGCCTCGCGCCTCCAGGACACCACCACTACCTCCGCCTCGTTCTCACGCGTCTAGCGCTCTAGATCTCGGCCGCCGCCAAGCCTCCACGCCACCCCGCCGTCCATCCTCGGGTCCCTCTCCACCGAAACCCCTCGGTCTAGGCCGACGAAATCCCACCACCGAGCCGCATTCCGCCGCCGCACTCCGCGCCCCAGAGAGCTCTGTCGCCGGCCTCCTCCGACGCTCCTCCGCCGAATCAAGGCAGTGGGTGAGGTTCCTCGACCCCCTCTTCCTCTCCTCGACTCCCGTCGGCGAGCCCTCGGGCCCCGCGCGGCCGGTTCCGCGCGCGCCGCCGGCGGTCAACCGCCTCCGGCGGGAGGTTGAGAAGAGGGTGTGTTTTGCACTTTAACCCTCGGAGTTTCGATATTTTCTGTTTGAATCCCACGCGCTGTGCATTGAGTCTCACGGATCTCTCGTTGTAGCCCCTGAGGTATATGGTTAATTACGTATAGGTCCCAGATCTAGGGTTAATGTGCATATTTCGGTTTTGAACTTTGAAAAATTATAACAATTCAAATAAAAATCCAAAATGGACAAACTTAGTGGCTATGGACTCCTTGTGAGTAGATCTACAGAATGAGTATGAAGTGGAGGTATAAAAAGTCTGTTTTGCCCCTGATCTAGTGCATGCATGTTGAGGGTTAATAAATGGTAAAAGTGGACCAAATGAACTTCAAAAATCATGAAACTTAGACAGTAGCTTTGTTATGGCATCTAGATACTGTGTGATTTTTGGTAGCCCTGGAATGGCTTGTTTAATTACTGTTTTGCCCTTATGCATGTAATTTGTGTATTTGAGTAATTTGGAAAATGAAGACTATATAAAATATGCTCAAATATGACCTCTAATATCTTTCATGTACTTTTTATAGTATGAGTAGTTTACTGGAAAAGTATGAGGTTGTGCATGTTGTTTTAGCTGCTGTTTTGAAATTGACAAAATGCTACTAGTTGAAAAAAAATAGAAAAAAGTGTATTTAAACTGCTAGGAAAATTATAGAAAAAAATCTAGTAGCCTACTAAGTGATGTCTTAATTCCAGAAAGTAATTTTGTGCACTTTATTACTGCTGTTTTGATTTATATGATTTTCATGGTGAAATAAAATATGAAAAATAGATGTCCTACTAAATTGAGGGAAATTCACTTGCCAACTTTTGTATATGCAGATCATGCCAACTATAACTCACTGGTAGAGTTTCACTTCCAGAAACCATTCCTATAATTTATAAAAATCTATAATTTCTAATAACTTCAAAGATAAAATGCGGTGATGGTTTGTACGATTTTCTCAGTGATGGGTTGTATGATTTCTTAGCAAAGTTAAGTTTTCTAGTATGGGGTGTAATTGGACTAAGCATGCTTGAGTCATCTCGTCACTAATTACTTGACGAGCCTTGTGTTTCATTTGCACCGCATACCTACTTTTGCATTCGTTGCACTCATGGTCGCACCATGTCATACATATAACTTGTACCATATGTATGTATTTGCATTCTTTTGCACTCCCTTGCATATTATACCATGCATATAGATTCCGCGAAAGAAGGATCAACACAATAGCCACTATTGATCGAGAAGCCGTACAACGGGTTGCACCAGGAGTTGGTCTTTCCCCAACCTAAAGACGAAGGGTCGCTGATTACATCCGTACCTGTTTCAAAGGGTTGCTTGGAACAAAGCCTCACAACCCGGCAAACTAACTTAGATTAGTTTGTTGGTTTTCACAAGAATACTCAAAGGTAGGCAGAACCATGATTTCTCCCAGCAAATACAAATTCTTGTTTGATGATTACGCATATGCATTAGGAGTTGTTTGAAACCAACTGCATTAGACTTCCTGGCCGCCCTGGCCCTAACACCTATACATAGAGTTCGTAGAACGAGTGCCTAGTAATGCTAGGTGCGAGTAGACACGAGTGAATGGAGCCACTCGTCGCGTAAGTGATTTCAATCAAAAAATCTTACTATTATGGAAATCATTATGCTTATGTTTAAATAGAGACCGGGCGAAGATTTTATGAGTTATTTATTATTTATTATTTTTGGTATTGTGTACTGTACTCCGCCTGAGTCGCATAAGGCCCGTTCGTTGTTCGCCTACTGATCGGCATAACATTGCTAGAGTGCTTATCCGAGATAATGGACCGGTGAAAGTCTTACTTGTGCTATCCGAAGAACAGAAACAGACTCCTACTGTGACACCTTGGGGAGCTTGTAGTCGAGGGAGGGCTGGACCCGGTACGCCGAGGTAAAGCTCCTAAGGCGGCACAACCTGGAAACAATAGAAGGATTGAATCGAACTTGGGATGGGAGAAGTGGAGATGGGGGATATATGTGTGGAACGCGATGGCCAGTAAACATATATCACATGGAATTTTTAGTTATTCCCAGAAATAAAAAATCGATTCGAATCGCTGATGCTCACCAGGTGTGAGAATGCCAGATATCGCACACGGGCGACGTAGTAATAACTGTAACATGTTGTTTATTTAATCACGCTTTTCAATACAACATGCGTGGATGTGTATGATCCTTCCCACTATTCATGGTGCTGCCCATCCACTGATAGGAGGTCGATGGACTTAGGAGGTACTTTGAAGTCGAGGGAGGGCTGACCTGACGTACCGTGGTATCGCTTCTAAGACGGCTACTCTTAGGGGTTAGCTGGGGACGCTGTGAATCTTGGGACGGGACATGTGTAGATGAGGGGTATATCTTGGCTGTGTAGGATATACTATTATGCAAATTACTGATGGTTCTCATGTTTTTATTTTCATGCAAGTATCTACTTTATGATATCAATGACCTTCATGGGTAATGGATAGCAGCTGTCAAATCCTGCTATCTTACGTCAACATGATTTTGTATAAAATCAATGGCTAAGGATCCACCTGACTAGTAAGCTATGCTTTGCATCAGCCATAAGCCCCGTCCATTAAGTCCTACTGAGTAATTAGTACTCAAGGTTTGCCTCCACTTTTGGATTACAGGTGCTGATGACAGCTGGGTAACTGTGATGGAGGTGGTAGTGCCGGTGGGCTCGGTGCTACTCGCCTTGTTCATCTTTTCATGAAGACTATTTGAGTTGTTTCCGCTGCAAGATGTTTTGAAAACACTTCCGATATATATATACTCTGAATTCGTTTCCGCTATATTTGAACATGTATTTGATTTCATATATTTGGTTTGTAAATTAAGTCTATTATTCTATATTTCAACTGCCTGTGATGATGTAATTGTTGTGGCTCCTTCGAGAGTCAGATGCGTTTGATGTCGGTTTCTCTGGGAATGGTGTTATCGAGAGCCGAAGTACTCTCAACGGACTACCGGGTTTAGTCTGGCCTAAGTGCACTGCGAGCCAGAAGTGGCAGGTGTGCGTAGTCTGGATTAAGCAGGGCGGTTCCGCCACAGAGGATAAAGCAGCTAACCTCTTAGCACCCTTTAGATGAGACTCCAATTTTCAGAAAAAAATTCTGGCAGCACCTCCCCTATAAATGGACGCCATGGCAGAACTCGATTTGTTCACGCCTTCAGAAAGCTCAGGGTTTAATACCCTGAGAGCTATTAGTACTGGGTATGCACAAACACCGGTACCAATAGAGTCTCGTTGGTACCGGTGATTGTAAAACACCGGTACCAATGTGTGAAAACCCTAATTTTTTTGCAGACGACCGTAGCACCGGTACTTCTAAAAACTCGATACCAATGACATAGGTACCGATCGAAAACCCCAATTCTTACTTTGACCGTTGCTCCTAGTGGCATAGGTACTGGATGAAACATCTAGCCAGTTCTAATTTTATAAATTCGCTTAATATTTCATCACCGAGGCAGATTCATAAATTCATCCATGCTTTCAAAACAGAAGCAGATTTAGAGATAATTAGAATTACATATAACTAGATTACATATTTAGATACTAAGTTCTTAACAATACCAAATTACCAAATTAGTAGATACTAAGCTCTCTTAATGCTCGGCCTCAGATGAGGCGAGCAACGCCTCCGGCCAGTCGTCGTCATCGTCATGGTCAACGCCACTCGTCGATGCCGTCGCCGTCGGCCATCATCGTTAGCGCCTCCCAGTCGTCGTCGTTCCACTACAACGCCTCCCAGTCAATGCCGTCGCCGCCGGCGTCGCCTGCGTCCATTGAGGAGGTCGCCGGGGCTGAAGCAGCGGCCTGACGGCGCCTCAGCTTGGTGACCGCGAGGTGGTGCAGGCGGAAGAAGGTGCGGTGCTTCAGCTCTGTGCCGCAGCACTGCCGGCGGGGAACCCTGGCGGTGGCCGCCGCGGTAGATGAGGTCCCCGATGCTGCGACGCTGCTGCCATTGCGGCGGGCCGTGGCGACGACGCGGCGGCGGCGAATGCGGGGGGTGAGGAGCATCTCGGCGCTGAGAGAGCATTGCATATTCCACATAAATATTTTACAATATATAGAAATTGGATTTTTAAATACGTACTACACATATTTCATCATAAATATTTAATATTGCATGCCACGTAAATATTTTGTAACAACAGCCGATCGAACGAACCTGGTCATTTTGATGTAAATAATATCGTAGAACCTTTTCTAAAATAAGACTTTCAATAAAGAAGACAATCTAGCATTCACCGTTTACATCATCTTTTTAAACACCAGGCAGTTATCATCCAGAACATCTCCCTTACTAGGACTAAGAAAGCAATAGAAAATCAGATCTCCTCAAGCTTGAAAACCCCTTCTTCGATTTATTAATCCTTTATAGCAGGATCATACCGACTCTTTAGGGCTTCTAACCTCAAACGTAATTTTTGGTTTTTCTCTTACGGGCATAGCAGTAGAAACTTTTTAATTGAAATTAAAGAACCTCTAATGTTGAATTGACGTAAATAATCCTACAAACTTTTTAATTTCCAACGATTAAATAATGATCATCATCAACGGTTTTCAGCAGAGCAGAGAATTAGCGGGAAGGCGAACGGGCATGTGAGATTCCATTGGAAGCCCTGGCACCAGTTTAATACCGGACCTAATAAAAAGACGGTGCTATTGTTAACTACATTAGTATCAGGCTGGTATACTACCCGGTGCAAATAATATTAGCACCGGGTGGTGTAACGACCCCTTCTAATGCAAAAATATAAGCACCGTCTCTTTGGGTGATCCGATACTAAAGTGCTCTCAGGGCTCGCGACCATGGTGCCCCGGGGGCTCCCCAGTATTGCACCCAGTACTGATCCTAACTTTAGTACTGGGTGCAGCTTTGGCCGATTTTTTTGTAAAATGTCAACTCCATCCGAAGGTCTGTTCTCTAGTAGTGATCGGATTTACGATTTGTTGGTTTTGATGGGTGAAGCTGATACAATATTAATTACTATTCTTCTAGGTGATTAAAGATAAACAAATTGAATTGATATATTTTTATGTATGCAAAGTGGCGACTAGTAATTTGTATGTATGTGATGTTTGTTTGAATGGGCATGTGTTATAAATATTTTGTCTAAATTGTATAGCTGGTGTAAAATGGGCTAGGCCCACATGTGGTATGGTGCAAAAATGCTAAAATAGGAATAGAAAAAAAACTAATGGGCTACAAACAAATTTGTAATGGGCCAAGCTCAAATAATATGGATGTATAAAATCAGTCCAAAACGAGCACACGGTGATTAAATTCGTCATAGACTTTGTGCCATGTCGTCATTGGCCACGTCAATTGCCACATCAGCAACTGGCCATGTGGCATTGCCCTATTATATTGTTTGTGATGTTTTTCATGATAAATTGGAGCATCATAAATGTTTGTGACAATAATTGGATTGTCACAAAGTCTATGTTGCACTGCAATGTCATAAAAGGTCTTTAGATACGCATCTTCTGAGAGATGAGTTTTCAGTCACTGAGACGTCATAGATTCATAGATTGTGCTATATGACATAAAAACCTCTGTTAGTAACTCTTTTTGAAGGTTATAGAAGGCCAAGTCTTAGTGGTGTCCAAAAAGATGGAATGAAAGGGTTATTTTAGCACACATTATTGAGGTCACATCCATGGCTCAAAAAAGAGGCCAACACTGTAGAAAAAACTGCATCCTTATGGAATTATGGAATTGAGGAAAGATGCCACAAGGGGTGCCAGGGATGGGAGTGCTCATTAAGTCATTAACTTCGGTTGAACTTCGGTGTCCTTCAAGGAAATAGGGGCCACATGAACGGCGGTTTGCAGGAGGGATGGAATACTATAGTATTTCGCAGTGTTCGCCTAAATGGCCATTTAAACGACGTTTAAACGGTAAATGGTGCATAGCTGTGTTGTTTAGAGTGTAAACGGTCAATTAAACGGTTTGACCGTGTCAAAAACGGTGTTAAACGGCCTAAATGGAACGGAGTTAAATAGAATTAAACAGGCTAAACGGCCCTTTAACATGTTGTTTAGGTGAACAATGTCATATTAACTTGTTTTTTCATGCATAAATATAAATTTCTTATATTATGCATACATAAATATGTGTATTAAATTTAGACTAGGTTCACCAGAGCGCTTATCCAACCCCGTCCATCCACTGTTCCAACTACCTCTCTCTGTCTACAGTGCCGTACAGTGTTTTAGGCGCCCTTTTTAGGCCAACTGGTGAGCCCAGTCTTATTGAATGTATAGATATGCATATTTAATTTTTAGATTCATAAATATTTATATTTGCTATGATATTTTATTTTTATCTAAGCAGAAATATGTATATTTTAATGTTATAGTACAGAACCGTTTAGTCCGTTTAAATCTGTGTAAACAATGTTTAAACGGTCTAAACACTAAACGTAGGGTGACCGATTCTTTGCAATTTAGCGTTTAGGATAATACTGGTATTTCGTATTCTAAAACCATGCTTGTTGTCGTTGCTGCTAATTAAACAGGCGAAATTAGGATGGAGCGAATCGAGGGTCCACGGCCCACCACGTCGTGCCGGACTGCAGTTCTACTACAGTTCCATCTCTCTCTCAAAAAAAAAAAAAAAAAAAAAGAAGCCTGCTTCTACAGTTCTACTACTTGGCAGTTTGGCACCGTCGGCTTTGCTCCGACGCCCGGCGAGCGAGACGAGGTGCGGAGAGCCACCGCGGCGGCGGGCGGCGGGTGGCGGGCGGCGATGGGCTCCATCTCCATCGGCGCCAAGTACAAGACCAAGCTTAAAGACCCTGGCACCCCGGGCATCCTCCGCATGGTGCGCGCCATCCTCTCACCCCCTCCGCGCGGTCCTCCCTAGTCACCCCCTCAGCGCGTGCGCTGTTCTCGCGGGGGCACTGCATTCTCAGAGCGGGTGAGGGTTTTGGTCGGCTTACGGGGGCGCGCCGCGCGCGGCGAATTGAATCGACGGGATCGGTTGAGGCCGAGGCGCGCGCGGGGGTTTGTACTGATCGGCGGTAGGAAATCCGAGCCACGTGGTACGGCGGTTTCGTGGGTTGCCCTGCGCATCCTAGGGGAGGGTGCGGAGGGATGAACCGAGCTAATTTGTGCTTCCAACTAAACCATTGGTCAGGCGGTCGCGTATTCATGTCGTTTTGAATGTCCGCTTTTCGATTTTGCTGTCTGAGTTTTAGTACCCTTTTTTGCGTTTGCGTCTACCCTTTCCTTTCTCAGCAACTCCTTGCTGGGGTCCAAATGCTATCGGTTCATTGCCCTTGTAATTGCAGAACGAGGATAGGTTCACGTTCACCCCCAATGATTCACGGTCAGCGATGAAGCTCAGTGTTGACTTCCGAACCATCAAAGGTATGCACTTCCTTTCGTCCATGGAAGTCCTGTTATTCTGGCGATTTGGCGTACATGCTGGTTTAAGTATATACCTAATTAACTGTGCAGCTTATCTTCACATAATCCGCAACATTTCTACTGCAGGGTCGTTTTAAATGATTTCACTTGAAATTAATCGTAAAAATTAGAGTCATGACAACCATTTAAGACGTGATAGAGTATTACAAATACTGAAACAGTTGGATTTGTGTATGTGATTTCTGGTCATTTGACAGCTTCTTTCCCCCCCTCTGCTCCAGGTCGCAAGTTCAGTAAAGTAGAGGGTAACAAACCGCCATTAATGAATCTTTTGAAAGAAGATAAGGTTTGGCAATTTATAGCATTTGCGGTTCCATATTTTGTTTTATTGTGGTCAAGGCGAGTGTAAGATGCGTGTATGTGTTTCTCAGGTTGGAGGCTACATGTTTGTGTTTGACAATGTTGGTAACCGCGACCTATGTAGAGACTTTCTAGGTATGAATCTTCAATTCCTGTAGTTATCTAGTCAATGCCACCAGAACAGTTAATATTTACTTCGGAGGATGTCTAATTCTGATGTAGGCATGAACTGAAAAATAACCTGAAACACTTTTCTGCTTTTCTTATATAAACTTATTTACTACACTTGTTACTATTTACTAGCATTATTATAAATCAACTAGCTACCTCATTCCTGCCAGATCTAGAATTTGGCTAATGCTACATAATATAGATCACTATAACCTATCCATGATCATTTCATAAGGAATACAATAAAATTCTGGATTATGGTTTATTTGCTGTGCCAAGTTCGATATGGCACTGACTCACATGAAAGCTACAGTACGAGTTTTGTGCCTCTATCGCCCAATAAGGCACATCCATAACCTAATACATCCTCTCGCAGGTAGGGTTTTAGGTGAACATCAAGGGATAGTGCCCCCTCGACCAACTCCTCCTGAGAACTCAGTTGCTTCTGCTGGTCTGGAGCAGCTCACTACTGCTGAAGTGGAGCGACGGATGAAACTGTTGCGAGAAGACAGGTAGTGTGATTATCTGATATACCTGCACTATTTCTTCTGGTCACAGAAATGTCAAATTGTGATGTTAGTTTAATATTACAATCACACATTTTAATTTGCTAGAATTTCTTGAGCTCATTTACATTCTTTCAGATGTGTGGTTGATTTGTGGTCTCTCTCTCTCTCTCTCTTTTGTAAAACATGAATTGGTTTTCCTTATGCTCTTGAAGATAACGAAAGTATTAGAGCTTCACCTTTTGCTATTCTTGGTGAGCTTTGCTGCAAACGATGTAACATCACAAAGGTGGTAGTGGTAGTATGGATGCCATAGTGGACATGATTGGTGTATGTGGTTACACCTTTTAAAGGATTGCAATGATGATGAAGCATAGAGTTTTTCTTCTACCTGTTCTATGCCATATAATCCTGATGCTTTTCCTAATTTGTTTTTATCATGCCATCAATTTTAATCACTTTAACCACTGTTATCAATTGTTTCTTTTTGGGAACATGCTGCATATAATCATATATTGAGTTTTTAACTCTGTAATTCTGTTAGAGAAAATACTAAAATAGGGTGACAAAAAATCTACAAACTATCATACGGAACAAAAGGGAAAATGTTCTTGTATTACTTAGTTTTGTTGATTATGTAAAAGGGTGTGGGTATGTGTGTGTGTGTGTGAGGCTGTATGGGGTTCCTAAACCCACTATTTTATTTCTTAATATAATGATACACAGCTCTCCTGCGTGTTCGAGAAAGTTTTGTTGATTATGTTTCCCTTTACAGTGAATTGCATAACATACATAAGAAGTTTGTTCTTGGAAATATTCTGCAAGAATCTGAATTTTGGGCAACAAGAAAGGTAAAACTCTATTATCCTGTATGTTGTTACTTAAATCTTATTTTTCCGGCAGTACACTTTATGTTTCTTCACTTGAACCATTATTTCATTATGATCTTTGCAGAATCTACTTGATGATGAAGCGAATAAAGCATCAAAACAAAGGACAGGTGTAAAGAGCGAGCTAGCAGATCTTAGGCCATCAACTGATGCTCAAGTATGACACTGAAACCCTAATTCTGTAGCCATAGACCATAATTTTATACCAGGCTATCATATGCTATGTTATGGTATTTGTTGTCTTCTATTCGAAGGCACTGAATTTGCTAATGGCTGTGTAGTTAACTTTTCTTTTTATTTCTATGTTGCACATTTCAGGAAAAAACGGTTACTTACCAGCCCACAACTAACATGATACATCAGGTTCACCTTTCTACTATGTTGCTTATTTATCATGAATAAGTGCCTATATAATGCTTGGTAAGTGGTAACATCAATTTTTCTGTTTCCTCAACTGTTATAATTGCAAACTTGCTATACTATGCTGTAAAATGAAAAATCATATCATTTTATGGGTTACGGAGTTTTCTGAACATTTTTGTTATTAAAAGGCTTTCAACGATTTACAATCCATATATTAATGTGCCGCGGGTCTTATACCTTTCTGCGTCCTAAATAGTTTTCATTCATGATGCCATGATCTCTCATTAAGCTCTTTTTTATTCTTTGAAATTGTAATTTCGACTGGGTGCATGTTAACACGATATAATCGAAGGAAATTATTTAGTGGGACCACTGAAAATAGTGGTTGCACCCTTGGCAGCCCATCTTTCTAGCTCTGAGCCTCTGAACCCAACTTGTGCTGGGCTCTATTTCCCTAGAATACTCCATTATTGTATATCTGGATTCTTTAATTAATTGATAATGTGGAGTATTAAGGATGTATAATATTAAAGAATTACATCAGACTTGTTAATGCCATATATAATTTATTTTACAGATTTTTGCAGAAAAGCCTGCTGTCCATAGAGCATTTTTAGATTTGGTTCCAAAAAAAGTAAGACCTATTTATACTATATCAGTATCTTAGATGTACTGTAAGAACTTCAGGCATAAAATGTCCCTAGTGTTACTGATTTCTCATTGTTCTCTATTCTGCTCTATTCTCATCATCTTCTTGATTTATTACATTTTTTGAGTGTAGCTACAAGAAAGTGAATTTTGGGAAAAATACATCATTGCTGAGCATCTAGTTAGGACAAAAAACACTCTGGTTGCAATAGCTGTGGCTGCTGGAGATGAAGACTTTGCTGTCTTCCTGAAGAATGATGATATACTAGCCAAGGCGGCAAAGTTGAAGGTATAGTTTTAGCAATTATTGCTGCTGTACTTCATATTTGTTACCATGGCCTGGTGCCATTTCTTTTGAAGGCAATTGTTGGTTGCAGATAAAACAAGTTGATCCAACGTTAGACATGGAGGCAGATGCTGCAGATGATTACATCCATCTTCCGGTGTGTTTCTTTCTGCTATTATTTTCTTATATCTAAGACAAATGTGATCTCTAAACTCTGTTTCTGTATAGTACAGTAAAGTGCTTATCCTATGTCGAAACTACTGCTCAATCATTATGTGTTTGGACACACAGGACCATGGAATTCTCCATGATGGTAGCAAAGAGACAGTTGATACTGACAGTGAGTTGGTGATGAGGACACTGTTTCAGGACCTGAACCGTCATGCCGCTGTTGTTCTTGAAGGGAGAACTTCCGGTAGTATTGGACCCAATCAAAAAAACTTTGTGATGTCTCTTTTGTTTACTTTAATAGAATTTTGATTGTTAGCATGTTATGGTGTTAGCAGATATCAGTATTATGACTTTGAGATGGTACCCTGTCATCGTCTTCTTCCTAGATTGGATTGACTAAATTATAAATAGATTTTATTCCTAAGCTGGATTGACTATCTTTCCTAACTCCTGTCTCCTCTCCTGTAGATGTGGAGTTGAATGATGCAGAGGCTGTAGCTGAAGACCTTGTGTGGTCCAGGAAGGGTTAGAAATAGCATTGGAGTTCAATTGAATCCTTTTTCACATGTAATACCTTGTGTTCTGATGAACTGTTAACTGCAGAGCAACCTTTCACTTTTGATGATTCTAATCATGAGAGATGGGTGAAGGTGGCTAGAATGACGGAGATAGAGGATCTGCAAGTTCGGAGAAGCCTTCTGTATGCACCACTTTGTATAAAGGTAAAGCCGCTTGTGGCTAAAAAGTAGATATATATCTTGATTAATCTGTCTTCTTTTTCTTATTAGGATCCTAGAGGGTATTTTGATTCCCAACAAGAAAATGCTCTGAGATCTCTAGGTGGCAGCAATGATGGAAGAAAAGCCTGTAATTGCAGCTTGAGCACCGAAGAAGCGTTTCATCATTTAATGGACCAGATATCTTCCATTAAAATTAATAAGTTGAACTGTCCTATTATCCAGTCAGAAAAGGCTCTTAAGGTAAACAATTTTACTGCACAGTTAAATTCTTTTATTACCTTTTTCTTAGTTTACTTTAAGCGTATTTGAACTTTTGGTAACAGCTGACTCAGCGTTAAGTAAATTATTGGGGTAGTGATCAAATCAGGAGTTCACACACATAGTTAAGGATAAAATGGTACTCCCTCTATCCCAATTTGTAGGTCATTTGACTTTTTTTACACCAAGTTTGACCAGCTCATCTTATTTTAAAAATCATAATTATTATTTGTTTTCATTGTGATTTGGTTTAGCATATAATATACTTTATCTATGACTTGAATTTTCCCATATTTTCGTAATTTTTTTGAATAAGACGAACCGATTAAATTTGGTGTCGAAAAAGTCAAATAGCCTATAAATTGGGGCGGAGGGAGTACCTTGAATACTGTAAGGCAACCAAAATCCTTTTATCAGTTCACAATCAGTTATAAGTTTCAGAGGTCCACAACCTTGCATGACATATGGCATATGCAAGTATGGTTGTCACTCTCAATCTACTAGCCAGCGGTAATAATGCAGGTTACCGTTGGTGTGATCAACACAATTAGTTAACTGTAGGATGTGCCAGCGATTAGGAACTACTCCCAAGTATCTAAGCACAGCTCCAGCCCCAGGAGCTGTGGGCAAATTGAGGATATTTGGTTGAATCATTTAGTTCTCATTTTGGATTGAATTCCAAGTGTTTAAATCACTTATTTCTAGCTTACTAGCTCTAAATCCTACAAGGGTCTTGGAGCTGGAGCTCTGCAACCTGAGATATATCACGCGCAGCTCATCCGGTCTCCCTCAATCCCCCAACCCGACCTACCCAACCCCAAGAAACCTTTTGTTTGGTGAATCAGTTCATATTAAATCATTGCTACCACATTTATTAATATGCATAGTCCATTCATATTTTTGCAACTGTTATGAACTTCACTTAATGATTTGAATTGTACACATGCATTATTTGAATGTTGTGTTACTGTTGCTATGGTTTCTGTATTCTTAATAAGCTATTAAATTGCATGAACAGGAAATCCTAACTAGCTAAATGGTATATGACTATATGCATAGGTTCTTAATGAATTGAATGAAGGGATTTCACGTTCACGGAGACTTTACCTCAAGAATCCTCAAGAGCGTCACCTTGGTCAGCTGCCTCAACATACACTGGACGAGCTTATGGATGTAAGATGCTGCACATGTTCACTGCTGGATTTGTTTTGCATGTATGTAAGGAGACTTGTGCTGATTAAATTTCTGTAAACTATCTATTTTTCTCAGCATTGGACGGCTATCCAGGAATTACTATGCCATTTTTGGTCATCATATCCAATAACAAGTCCAGTCCTCTATAGTAAGGTATATCTCCTTGATTATTGGCAGCTATATTTTTAACTGACGTGCTATTCAGATGGAAATTAGTACCAACTGCTTAGTGTCTACATATAATCATTTTGCGGGTATATTTTTCGTATCCCAAGGATGTGAATAAATCTTGATTTCCTTCCCCAGACCCCACTCACGTGGGAGCTACCAGCACTGGGTCTGTCCTTTCTTTAAGGATGTGAATAAATCTTGATTTCCCAGCGTGAATTTAGCTGATTTATGGTAGATGAAGTGTTACAGTTGTGCATCCATCATGTTTCTTCAATGGTGCAGGTTTTTTTTCTTGCGGCATTGATTTGGTAATTGATAGTGTGCCAACTGTAATTATGTTGTTAGTTCTGGTAGATTAACAGGTAGTAAGACTTACAATCCATGTTAAGGTGTCCTAAATATTTCAAACATTCTGAAAAGCTTGAGCGTACCATATGATGCTTTTACTCTTTTCATATCTACATGCATTTCTTTCTAATGCCAATTTCTTATCTGTTAATTTACTTGTCTTTAAGGTTCAAAGAGTTAAGGATGCAATGACACATATATATCAAAAGTTGCAGGTAAATCTTTCTCTGCACATCTGTGTCTGTAAAATCCCTCCCTCTTCCCTGCTTAGATCTGTAAAATCCCTCACTTGTCACGTAAAATGGGTTTATATTCAAATTACCTTTGAACTCCTTTTCTATATATTCTTGTAGAAAATGCCTTGTTATTGAAAGAGTTTGGTAATAAAAGGTTGCTTGAGAATAACGCGACACTTATGCAACCCGTGTCATATGCAGCTTATAAAGGAATCTGCACGGCCTGAAGTAAGGCATGAAATATCTCGGCTAGTAAAGCCCATGACTCGGGTCCGTAAACATCCGTCACACTACCATCTATGTACCAGAGAGCATTATTTGAACGTCACTTTGAAGCTGCATGTTTCTGTGACGTGCTCTTCCATTGAGATGGCTGCAAACTGACAGAACTGATCAAGTGTTGTTTGTAGGCCTTGGACGCTGCCTTCAACCATGATTTGGAACAGCAGCAGAAATCGTCGACGGCTGGGAACAAGGGCAATGCCTTCAATTTTGTGTCCCCCTTTTAACTGATGGAGGCATCCACGATTTGCTGTCCCAGAACCGTGACATTTCAATTTGTGAGTAAAGACCAGTTGTTATAACGCTGGCATGATGCTGTGCCAATTTTTGCGAGGATGCATTGTGCATTGGATTCTTGGCTATTGGAGATAGAATGATGTTGCTGCCATTTTGAACGTAATGGCATAGCTCTGCATTTCAATTAAGAAGAAATAGAGTTGATCTGGTTTTGAGGAAATACCGGACCAAAAAACTTTACACAACCGGCGGTTGGATTGAGTCATCAACAAACGCTGCACACCATAGGACACCGGCTAGTTGGACTGAGACATCAATAAAAGCCGCACGATCCTAACACCCTACACAAACGGCGACCCCTACAGTCCGCCGCAAGTCGTCGTTGCCGAGCTCAGCTATAAGCCAAGCAGCTCCGATTGCCTTGACCGGACCTCCATCATCTACCACTAACCAGCAGCAACCAGAAGAGCGCACTAAGAGTCATCGTTGCTGAACTAGGTTGCAACGGCAACGTAGCAGCTCCGACTTCACCAAAGCACACACTTTCAAACGAGCAAGCCCTGAAGGAACAAGCGGACAGCCAGACCGGAGGAGTCCACCGCGTGTCATCGTTGCTAAGCTTATCACCTAAGTAACAGGCAGCTCCGACTTTCCGCGGCGAACAACAACCAAAGCCACCAAACACCGAAGCCTACGCGAAGCGCGCACCAGCACGACAAGGATGAGGAGAGAGTGCTTCATCGTTGCCTAGCAAAACCACATCACATGGCGAGCAGCTCCGACTTAGCACCCAAGCAACCTCGGTCCCGAAAGGCAGAGACGCACCACAGCGCAAGCAACAATAGCAGGCGACAAGGCCACAACGGTAGGCCGAAACTCACTGGAGATCACCAAGCAGAAGTGGGAAGACCCGGACGACGCCTCCAAGGAGGAAAACGACGTGACACGCCGCCGTCGCCCGTCTATTGACTAGGACAGTGTTTTCACCGGAAAGACACGCAGAGGCCAGGTGGGATTGTCAACGATGATGCTTCCAAGACAACGGCACAGAAGAGCGTCGCCATCATCGGCTCCGGCAAAAAGCCGGCCGAGGCATTAGCCCAAACATCCCCACCTCACCCGAGCCCAAGGTGATGCCAAAGCACCGTGAGCACCACCTCGCAGCACCCCGGCCACAGCAACACCTAGAGAGCAAGAAACGCCAGCCTTGAGGAAGCTTGCCGCTTGACGCTGCGAGTACCCAAGTCGACCAGGGAGCACAGAGGCGCGAGATCGCCGCCGCCGCGTCCCTATCAGCTCGCAAGCCACCGTCGTCGCGCCGCGTCGCAGAAAGGCGAAGCCATCCCCACGACAGCCCTCTAGAACGCGCCTCCGATGGAGCGCCCTTCCCCCACCTTAGCTTCACCCTCACCAGAGGAGGCGATGGAGCGCCCTTCCCCCGCCTTAGCTTCACCCCGAACCAGCCAAGGAGGCGAGCAGGCGGCCGCCGCCGAGTACAGCGGCGAGAGAGCAGGTAAGAGGGGAAGATGGACGGGGGATAGGCAATCCAACATGCCTTGCAGCCGACCGGAGGAGCTGCTGCCGATCGTCTGAGCAGCCACAGGGGCGAGATCCGGGCGTGGTTCGACTAGATCAAGCCTAGGGACCGCTGGATCCGACCGCCGCCGCCGCCGTCCCAGCTTCCGGCACGGAGAGGAGAGGATGGAGAAGATGGACAGAAGAAGATTCACGAAGGCAGGAGGGAGAGGGCCTCGCCGTCCTGGCCCCGAGCGCGGGCTTCCCGGCCGCGAGCTCAGGCGGCTGCGAGGACGATGAGGGCGCTCGGTGGGGGCGGTGGCGGCGGTGCTAGGGTCCGCCCGTGTCGCCCCTCGCGGAATGACGCGGGGGCCTAGAGGCTGAACACGTTATGTCCCCCTCTCTGTTATCAGGAATCTTTCGTTGCTGCCATTTTGATTCGTCCCGTTCGTTTACCTGGCCATTGTGTTGATTTTATTACTTGTTAAAAAGCAAAGCTTTTACCCATAATTCTTAGATTTTACATGTTTGCATTGGAAGTTGATACAAATGTTGGTGAAACAATCAATACTTTTACTTAGGATGCAAGGGCACGTGGGTGAAAATCCTTTTCTTCGGCAACAGCATTGGTGAAAATAAACTCGCAAAGACTACTAGTTTGCCTGAGTGAAATATACAGGTGGTCCTTAAATTCGCATGGTGTGCCATTTGAATCCACTAAAATTAGACTGAGCTCACCAGTGAGGGCAAACGGCTGTGCAAGCTGAGTCTTGTAGTTCCAGGTTGGAATGTGTCGTCAAGGTGTAAAATACCTCAAACTATAATACAAACTGTATAAGTATTTTTGGGCATTTGGACCTACATAAACCATTTTGACAAGTTTGTGGACCTCAATTTGTAATTTCAAAGTTTGTGGACTAAAAGACACTGCACGATAAATCTATCTGAGTCCTGCTAGTGCATTTAAAGTTTTAAACCAAGAAACCAGTCACGCAATCCGACACGATGATCAGGTTGTTTGGTGCGTTGTTCCTATAATGGAAAATAGAATACTACCTTAGAAAAGAAGAGAGCCAACAATGGCAGTGTTTTCACAGCTTTGGTTCCCCATAACCAGTCTTGCAAATTTCTGTATCCGAGTGGGTTCTTGGAAAGGAGAATTCTCATTTATCGTATTTCTATTCAAATACTCGATGCTTCAGGCAAAGGCAACAACCTCCAATGTAGACCTTTTGTATATGCTACCTCTATTCAGATTTTCAGATCAAAGGCCCATGGCCCAGCTTCTATTGAAAGCGATAGACATCAATTTTGCTGGGGAAACCAGCTTACATCAGTTCGCATCACAAAACAGAGTTCTCACACACACTACCAGAGCGAAACAAACCTCTATTCAGATTTATATGAGCTGGTTAAGCCAAACTTAAGCTACCTGTCGACATATATAAAAAAACGGAGGGAGTACAAAATTGCCTCAAATAGGAATCTCAAGTAGTCGAATACATTAATAATTCTCCACTGGATGTAGGGTCCACAACGCTGCACTTAATATCTTTGTTACAAAATCTGGTGCTAGTCTTACTGTGTGAAGGAATGTCAGTAACCCCTTTGAAGATCATTAAGTTCCATGTAAAACAAACTGTTTCAAAACCTTCGATTGGCTATGTGCTTGGCAGTTAAGTATCAGAAACTGACCTGTTTTTTTTTTTTTTTTTTTTTTTTTTTTTTTTTTTTTTTTTTTGGCTTACAAAAGGCTTCTCTATGCTGACTGTTCGACTGTTTCTTCTTCTCATAAGGATTAAAGCATACATTTGCCAGCTTATATTGTGTACGAACGAAAGGAAACAATGTGAGATTATAAAAAATGCATGATCTAGTCTGAACCATATGTTGTTTCGCTTATTCACCTTATACCAATTCGAACTCGTGTTCTTCATAATGTAACTGTTTATTTCTCCGTCGTTCCCAGAACCATTGTACATAGTACAAATGAGGTGTCCCTATTAATTTGCGAGCTTTAATAGTTTTCTGGTCCAATATTTGTTATTTAACGGATTGATGCCAACATGCATGCACTTGATGTTAGGTGATCGATTCCAGACACCAAGTAGCAAGTACTGTTCAGTACTTGCGTTTGAAGCGAAAGCATATTTTTGTGCTAACTTTCTCTGGGAAACAGTCAGCTAGACATTGACATATGCATATTCCCTCCTTTAGATTGCCGCATAGATTTCAGATTAAGCTACGCACTGCCGACACTTATATAAAAAAATTTCAAACTGTCAGTGGGAGTCTCAACATGCGGCATTTTCTCTCGATGATGTATATATATTCTTGTACTGATTATCCATTTCAAATTTTACATGTATAGTACTTGCTATAGAGATATAGTCATATAGATAGCCTTCATATATTGGCTTAGCTTAATTATACGGACACACTGCATTTCTGAATCTTCTTGCCTTCGTATGGCAAGACGACGATCAAGCTTGATCACAAAGCAGCTCTCTGCAGTATACATGCCTTCCATGCAGCGCAGAGTGCAGGTAAGGTGCCCATCAGGATTAGTGCGTAGGTGGTTGGGTTGCGCTGATTCCACTTTAGCTGCACACAAGCACATCAAGTTCGGTACAAGAGTCCCATTCATTTGTCTTGTTATTCTCGTCCTAGTGACGAAGGAAAGAAGACACAATGGTCTCTCGTCTCATCTCAGAGCTTGTTTGGGTTGCAAGCATCAACTCTACAAGCATAAACATACCCACTTATTTGTCTGTTCCTGGTTTTAATTTCCCCGCGTGTCGTCTCATGTATCTATATGCATTTTCTTTGATACTAATTATTAGGATCTGCAATTAAGTTGAGAAGATTTTCTAGTACTATTAAGAATTTATTACAGCGTTTACTCGCAACAGGAAAGGAATTTACAAGATTCACACTTTCAGGTCATTTCTGAATGTTATAGTTTCAATGATTGGTATATATATGCCAACTTGTGTCTGAGTAGTTAGTTGTTGTTGCCATCAAGTGTATTCAATTCAAGTTACAGGTTATCTTTTCAGTAGTTCATTGGGTGCGTTCGTGAGCTATTCTCCAGAGATCGGATTCACAGGACTTATGGAGGCTTCGCGTCTGTTGGCATGAGTGGCTACAGATATCTTTTCCTGAGCACATGGATGGCGGTCATGTCTTAGGATTGGTAGCCACCAGAGGGGGTTTGATAATTAGTTTGCTTTCTTTTATTTGGCTAGGTGTTTTTTGTTAAACAGAAACCGGATGTTCTTATCTTTCGAGACGTTGCTTCACCTCGTTGTATTGCTCTTGAAATCCTATACATCTGTATAGATGGAGATCATTAAAGTCATATCTCAACATGCAAACTATTCACATCATCATCCACTAAGAAGCCATGTCATCATCCACTAGGACACTCTATTAATGTATTTCGTCGATTTTCTGTGGCTAATAACATGCATGCATGCAACTATTTATCCTTTCGGTCACTTCGCCATAACATTCCTGCAACATAAATACACAGATGATCAATCATTTAAACGTCAATCTCTCTCAACTAAGATGAATAAGTTATCAAGTATAATGTGTTTAAAAAATAGTATGTTCAAAAATAATGTGTCACAAATGATCAGTTATTTAAAAATCAATCTCTCTCAACTAAGATGAATAAGTTACCAAGCATAATGTGTTCAAAAGAATAGTACATTCAAAAATAATGTGTCATAAATAATCAATCATTTAAAAGTCAATCACTCTCAACTAAGATGAATAAGTTATCAAGTACATTAAAAAAATAATGTGTTTAAAAAATGTTGTCATACTAGATGATCAACCATTTAAAAATCAATCTCCTTAAACTAAGATGAACAAGTTATCAAGTATAATGTGTAAAAAATATTGTCATACAATATACATTAGTATATTTCTATTTTCAAAGTCCACGTCATCTTTGAGTCCACTAATTTAGAAATCATGTCACTTTAAAAATTCTCGCAGTCCCCCACAACGTGCCGATTAAGGTGACTCCTACTTTCCACATATTATTTATTTTTCTATTAGCCTGAGTTTCCTATTAACAAGGATTCTCAAATACCTGTTTAAGTCACTTTCCTCTTCGGTTTACTATATAACTATCTATCTTTTTTTTTCTCTCACACATATATACATAGGTGAACCCATCATGTTTTGGTCAATGCAATTCATTCAGTAGCAAGTTGAAGTTACTCGTTACGTCTCACATTCATTCGTACATTAATGTCGCTACACTTTCTAAATGTAAGACTTCAAATTATATAAAGGCACTTGCCTTTCTTATCCAAATAATTATGTAATATTCCCTGTGCAGGAGATAAAAGGACAGGTAAATGAAGTCCTCTGTGCAGCTCTTTGATTTACGTATTGTTAAGAAGCACACCCAAAGATAATAAGTTGTCATTACTGGAGGTATGTTGCTTATGCCATAATAAAATATCCACTCCACAAATTTTTTTAGTAGTTTTAATTGCATAGGTTTATTAGAATTATTGTTAGAATCTGAGTACTGTCAGACCCATAGCAGTCCCATTGTTCTATTTTCTCTATCAAATGAACGTTTGAATCAATACTATTCATTTCTTCAAAAAATATTGAAATCACTCTTTAAATACTCCAGCAACGCGCGAAGAATCACCTTGTTTAATATATCTCCCTTGTCCAAAAAAAAAGTGCTTTAATTTCAGTCATAATTTGTGTAACTAACAATATTCTAGATTTTTTAATAAAAACAGTATTCTGGTTAACGTGTCCTAAACACTTCCTATAGGGCTCACATTTCACATATCTTCTAACCTAAATAGCTAGCTCTTACAACAAATTTTTCTCTATGATTCTATAAAACCAAGTCACCATCCACTAGCACCTCTATTGATGTTTTCTATTAATTTTCCAAGGCTTGTAATATTCATACATGCTACTAATATCCTTTGTGAGCACAACACTACAAAATTCTCGTAGCAATTATATTCATCTAGCTTTTATTAAATTCATGGGCTGTTTAGTGATTTTCAAGTACAGCCTTTTCCCATTCTGTTAAACTTTCTTCTTCTTACATTTTGTTTTCCCTTTGCAATTTAGCTTTCATGCATATCTATGACTCTCCCCAACTGATTCTCACTTGAAAATACATAAAAATGCATTTGGTGACGGTCGGAGTCTACAATTTGCCATAAAAAAAATTCAATTTCTCACTGAGAAAACAAAAAGTATACGTAATATTCAATAATTTGGGATCTACATGGAATTTCCATACATTTCTCTCATGTTTGTCTGCATGGTCCTCATTAATATCCAACTATTTGATCAAATAAAATGGAAGAAAATAAGAGCCGCGTGGGAATCTCTTCACCAAACAATTTCAGTACACATGTATTGGAAAAGGTTCCACGCATCATAGCTAACTTTCTGCTAACTCAAGAATGATTGTCCAATGGGGCCTCTACTAATTTTTTTTAGTATCCCTCAAACCATAATTTTCCTTGTTTATTTTGGATAATTCCTGGAAATAGCTCTGACCGCCATCCCAGCCACCTGCTGCTCACTTCCTTACCATCTGGCATCCGCTGATGGCCTCCTACTCTGCCACTACTCTGCCATGGTAGTGGGTCATAATCCAAATGTTTCTTCACAATCCAAATAAGCCTTTGATAATTTTTAGTTCAAAAATGAATAGAAATGCGATTTGATTCGTTTTGGACTCGATCTTTAAATGTCTAGATAAAATTTGAGGATCCTTTACCACCCCTAGCCATACTACCTCCTATGCCCTCTCTCCCTCCACCGCCGGCACTAGGAGTCCCTGCACCACAACCCCTAAATAGCGATGGATGGCCTGTCGGTACAAGTGGCTTTATCGACGGACCCAAGCAGGTGTAAAGTTCATCACCTATTATCTAATTTTAGCGATGGACGTCCGACGATGCATTTAGGTGTTGTGGTGTACTGAGTGCCATCTTCGAGAACCTGAGAACATATTTGCAAAGGAGAGGTAGGATGGGAATGCAAATTCTCTCTCCTCGCATCGCAACAGATTGAGGCCAGCTCCAGCAGCTACCTCATTTGCATTGGCCTGCTAGAGAGAAATACACAAGCACGTCCTACTGCATTGGCTAATTTTCGTCGGCATCGTACCGATGAAGAATTTTAGTGGAGTGGTTGCTGGTTGGTCTAAACTCTAAAGTGGCATATGGGCGCTTATCTACGGTGCTTAAGAAAATTTGAGGCTCGTGAGCCACTTAAAGTCAGCTAGCATTTTTTGATTAATTGGCTTTGATTTCGACCTGAAAAAAATAAGAACTTTTTGAGTTGTCGCATGAAACTGAGCAAAATTACCAGCTTCTAGCACTCTCAATTTTCATTCGATGTCGTTCGATATATATGTTTTTAGTTTAAGCACTACATATTCCATTTTACATACTTTGTAATATTACAAATTTTACGGTGGTTGGAAAAAATAGGTACCGTCCATCAGAGGAGATCTACGATTTACAAATAGGCGGTTATATGGTACCAGTGCCAGACGGTATCAAATAGAAGGGTCCGGTACCAAACATGGTGAGACCGGTACCCATAATTTGTAGTAATTTTTAATTATGCAAAAGATATAAAGGATTTAAAAATAAAAAAATAATGGTGCCGTCTGGAACGAGTGGGTACCCTGTAATATATATTACATGTTTTCCTGAATGTAGCTTGGCGCTGCCGACACCGACTATTGACGATCAAGCCTGTCGTTTTCGGTTTATTTTCGAAACCTGATGATGACTATTAGAAACCTGATCTTCTGTCATGAAGCAGGAAGAATAGAAAAGGGTTGTGCTGTGCGTGTCACAACCCATGCATGCATGCTGACCATACATATCGTACAAATTAGGTTAACGAACAAATTGATCCGTCACCTAAAAGGGCGCGCATGCACTTTGAAAATTCGAACAGTTCTGGTCGTCTCGTACTAAAGGTACCAGTAGTGAAAACGAGTTCATTCCAGTAAGTGCTGGAATGTGCACGCTCATGGCATTTATCTGTCGCCTCTGCCAACATTCTTTTCAGTGAGAGCCACTGCATGCAAAATATTACTGGAATAACGGACCTTGAAATGTAAGGAACATAACGAAACTGAGCACGACGTGCAAGTAGGTTGTCAAGGCGACGTGCAACAAAACCATTAATTCTATACTTGGACAGTTTCCTATTGTCAGTAAAACCTTGTGCTATACATGTACAGAAATGAGACAAAAATTAAGGGAAAAAAAGATGAGCCATGACAATCATGCATACAAAGAGCACACCAATCTATCTGTTGGCTTGGCAATGTTAAGGTTGTTACAAGTGTTAAGCTGAAGTGGCTTATTGCATAGCTTGCTCCGAGCTATGCGCGACCATGGCCGGCCTCCTGCAGCTAGGAAGAAGCTTCGTTCATGCGTGCTTACTCATGTCTGACGGTCACATGACTCATCACCTTGCTGTCGACAAGAAGCCTGACAATAACGAACGTTAGAGTATGATGACAAGTGACAGCACACTAATTGGTATCATTAAAAGGGAATTGTCGGTAAATATTTCTTCACCATCCACGATTCTATATATAAATTCTTGGACGACAATTTTGTGAATTTCATGGAAATCGATCAGGTGCTCACCCTCAAAGTTAGTTCACTTCCATGAGTATGCAATTTCCGCAACTGTTTGATCTAAATTCTCCTTTTGACTTCTTGCTCTTCATTAATAAAAACAATCTCTCAAATACACGATAATTCCTTCCGGCCAAAAGACTAAATAAACAAACCCTTATATATGATGATTGACACGTATCAAATCACGAATAAAACACTAGAAGCAAGTCGCATATCAAAGTAGTGCATGCAGGCGATACCAGTCACATTCTAAACAACTTATATATTCAAACCTTAAAACATAAGGAAGATAACAGAAATGATTGCGACGACATGGAAGTAGATTGATGATACGATAGGCAAGATCATTCCGTTAGCCTTTCCATTCATGCCAAATCTGCAGCCAAGTAGAAGCAACTTGAAGTATGGAATCTTAATAAGCTCGCCAATGCAAAGAATAATCGAGGGATTACTCCATTGAACTATGTGCAGTACACTTTGTTGTTGCAACGTCATCAGCTTTCAATCTGAAATAAGATATGAAACATTTTCTTCAAATATACATCATGAAGCTCTTCGAATCTGTAACTTGATATTGATCTTGATCTAGCTAAATGTTAAAACTTATAATTTTATCTTAAACAGTTTATAGACAAAATTACCTGAAACACAGTTCACAGCTGTGTTTTTGCACAAATTTCTGCCAAGTTGTACTGTGTTGCCCTTGAGGTTGGTTCGTCATGAAATAGAATATACTAGTCTATCAACCCGTGCTTTCGCACGGATTAAAGTCTTAGATGTTTATGTGTTATAGTACAATATATATAGATCTATTTTTATACTTAGTTTTTTATAATAGCATATCTTACTGCTTTAGATGTATACTTGATTATTGATTATGTAGTCTTTGATATGATTGCAAAAATAGATAATTTTAATATAAATTTGAGGGTCTATTTTTATTATACTATCGGCCATAACAACAAAGGTGAACAGTATGGCTATTTGGTATTATCCATCATAATATCAAATACGAGCAATTAGGTATATTTTTTCTTTTTCAACGCATCTTGTGAGGATTAATAAGGAGACTCCAAAAAAAGTCTCTAATTATTAACAGTAAGATTAGGAACAAAATATCTATTTCATAGAAAGGTTTTTAGCATCTTTATGAAAAAAATTATGGAATCATTTATTAAGGTAAATTTGTAAATGGAAAAAAATCAGACAAAAAATAGAGGGTACATTTGAAAGATGGGAAAAATCTGCCAAAAAAGGAAGAAATTTGCTTTCATCGAGAATTGAACTCAAAACCTTTCATAATGGTATTGGTCGGTAATTACTTAGAACTAGCATAGATGTACGTGTAACACGCACGTGTTGTGAGATGATCAAGCAGCCAATAAAAAAAAGAAAAAGAAAAATAGAATTAAAAAGAAGAAGACCTGATTGATTGGCGTCATTACTTTCTCATTAAAACTAAGAGAAGGAAAGTAACGGGTGGGTATGGGTATAAAATGAGGTGAGAAATAAAGAGACAAAGTGGAGGAAACATTTTGCATTTATGGGTTTTGGGTCTTTCCACCCCTTTTCAACATTTTCCAAACTGCGCAGTGGGGCCAGCGTGAGGGGTATACCTATGTCTTTCTAGGTAAAAAAGATTTTTAGAAAACTCGCTCTTTTACAGTGTAGAAACAGATCTAATGGCTACTAATATTTCAGTCTGCTAATTGATGGCTATTAACATTTCAGTATGCTAATTGATGGTCGGATGTTTCCGATTATTATTAGAATTTCTAGGATTTTGATTAACGTGGATGCTAAAAAGAGCCTTTAATCAGTAATATCAAGATAGCTCGACATATATACGTGCTTTCACTTGATTCCTCGATTCTTATTAATTGTTGTAAGAATTAACAAAGCTAATGTCTTGCTTTTCCAAAAAAATTAACAAAGCTGCTGAAAGTGAAAAGCACACTACCATCCCTGCAAGGTAGTGACAAGGCTCTTCATTTTTCTTGTGTCGTCACTCTATCTAAAATAATGGGATCGAAAATCATAAGTTCAGTAACGTATATAGTTTAGTATTACCCCGTTCTCGAATGTTTGTCGCCGGCTACTTTATTCTAAGAAGTGTCAAACAAAAAAAATCGGAGAGCACGTAGTAGCTCCAAGAATTTCAAGGTTTAGTATTAACCTTTCTTTACAGATCAACGACATTGGAGAAAAGGAAAGATCAATATCGGAGAGAGTTAGCTAAACCATCTCCAGTAATTAACGCATATTGTGCTCAGATGTTATGCACAAAAGGAGGGAGAAAAATGGCACCGGACAGAAAATGCCAAATAACGATGATCTGTAATTAACAATCATGCGAATAGAACTGGTCTGTTGGGCTAGCAATGTTGAGGTTGTTACAGGTCTGAAGCTGAAGGATCTTGCTCCCCCAGGCTATGGCCCTGCTAGCTGCACTGCCTGCAGGAAGCTTCAGCCTTCAAGCTGCTGCCTGCCTAACCCTAACCAAACTCGAGCGCGAGTGATTTATCGACAGACGATTGAGAGAGGAGACTGTACGTCGTGCACCGTTAGCGTGCATTGCTTTTTCCTAATTATATTTCCAGAGTGGTCGATCGATCGTCGTCTCTGGCGCCGTCAGAAGTTTCAGTCCCACCTCAAAGTTTGTTAGCCTGGTTCCCCTTGTTTGATGGCTATGCCTCATCAGATGGTTGGTGGTAGGATTAGGAATTATTAACAACTCATGACGACACACTCACTGGTGAACAAGCTGAGCCTGATTCTGCATGCATGCTCAGCAGAGCTAAAAGTGACCTTGATGATCTGGAGTGGAGAGCGAGCGTATTAGCTAGATAGGGACGGCCTATATTCAAAGGAAGGATGGCTGGTGAAGTGGCACAACACGGATGAAAGCTACAAATCTCCGTGTGTGTGTGCTAGCTCTTGCATTATTGGTGTGGCTCTTATCTAGCAGAGATGCTTGCACGCACGCATTATTATTGTGCTATCTGCTAGCTCTATAAATTGGTGCAACTATTGGTTGTCCCGGCCGGCCCAGCGTATCATCAACCGATCATTCACACTTGCGAAACCTAGCTTGCATTGAAGGGAGAGTAAGATAGAGGGAGATCAGAGAGATGGCCAGAGAAATGGAGAAGGCGAGGAAGGCCACATCCCCTAATAAGAAGGTTAGAGAACAATGCAAGCTTGAGCATATATGCTTGCTCGATCATCAGAGAGATAGTGAGAGTTGTATCGTCTAAGATCATTCCTGCTTCATCGTATTTGCTTCTAATCCTGATCAAGCCACCACTCTCTCGGACAACATGATGCATGTGCTACTAGCTAGTTAGACTTTCCATTTGAATTTTTCTATTGGCTACTAATTTATGTCAGGTCTTGCCTTCACCTTGCATCATGCATACATAGAGCTCCCTTATTTCCAAACACAAAAAATGTTACATATATAATAGAGAAGTAATACTTTTCGAGTCTGAGTCTGAGCTCCCTTATTGTTTTTTAAAAGCAAATTATTGATTACAAAATTGAGTTCAAGAGTGACATGTTTATATCTTTTTTTGCTTGGTTGTCCTTTTGGTTGCATGGCTTTTGTCATCTTACATATACGTCAGTTACTTTCAAGTTAGTTAAAGGCTTAATAGACAAGGAGCCAGTAAAAGATGTTGTTTTGTTTCACATTAAAGTGTCATTTTCTTTGCCTTTCTATTTCAATGTGCCAAAGGCAGATGTTTGACCTCTTTGCGTACCTTTCTAGGTTCGTTGCCTAGCTTAATAAAATTGAAATAAAAATAGATTAACTAATTAATAGCTCTAATTTGTCATCATTTATTTGGATTGTCCATCTGAGTTTTGTTTTATTTACATGACTATTGTTTACTCAGAGCTCAACGATCACAACTGGTCACAAGAGCCCTGTAAGGAATGGAGGAGGATCGCCGCCTCATAAGAAGAACCCTACTGAGGTATTGGACTAATAAATATATAATCATGCATCACTATGTAAGGGTGCTTATGTTATTAACAGCATGCTCAGATAACATATAAGGAGGATTTGGATTTGGCTAATAAGAGCTCCTGAAGAAGTGTATATTCCTTCATAAAAAAATAATTATTAAAGAGTGTTCTCTATATATAGTCCGTTGGTTGACGTTTCTAGAATACTAGCTATAATGCTAGTTTTTGTAGTATTTAATTAAAAATCTTATTAATATCTCAAATGTTTTCAGCACGAGGTATATGACTGCACATACATAACATTACTCAAAGATAATTTCATAATTATGGAACAAATGATCCTCATCATTATTGTACATTTTCTTAATTTCTTTCTGACATGAGTTATTTGTATATATACGCAGATGATTCTAAGAATATATATATATATATATATCCTCAGTTCCTTCTTGAAGAAGTTAACACCAGATAATCTTATAATGGTATCTTTGCATTAAAATGTTAGCTATCATCATATATATTCATCACTACTTCGTTAAAATGTTTTTTTTCAAAAAATAATCAAAGTTATAGGAAGTTGTGTGATGATGATGACTAAATTGCCTAGAGGCCACGGGTCAACTATATATACTCACATGATACTTTTGTACCCAGATATAGTAGTCAAACTGGGTAGGAATGGTTCCAATATAATGTTGATGGTGGGGTATCATGTCTTTCGTTATGGTCCTTTTCTGTACACTGGTCGACATTATATATAGATAATAAATTTCGGGTGGAATAATATCCACATCATCACAATATGATTCTTTTCTGCTTGTATATGAAGACATACAGATTCATGGTACATTTACAATAATAATATATATATCCAGATTCAATTTATTATGCACTAATATTCGCAAAAATATGCATTTTATATATAGCCACGAGGAAGGAAAAATGAACAGCAAAATGTTCGCAAAGGAGGTCAAGACCAGCTGGTGTCCCATGACGAGGGCAAACGCCGTTCTTCAACTTCACAATCCTCACCCAAGGTTCAACTGAACGTTCTAATTAACCTACAAGCTAGCTAGTTTAATTAAACATCATTAAAAAAGGAGATTGACACTTAAAGACTATTTTCTCTTTATAATGTCAGAGGTCACCGAGATACGAACAGCCCCTGAGCTACTGTAGGCTTCACACTGAGGAGAGAGCGATAAGGCGAGCTGGTTACAATTATCAGGTTAAACAGTTCTACTTATATAATTTTTCGGTATTAGATATATACATATGTAGTTTCTCTGAATTAATTAAGCTAAAGAAACTAACTTTTGAGGGGCCTATATATTTTGCATGTGTTGTTTCTTCCAGGTAGCAAGCAAGATAAATACCCAGGAAATTATTCGTAGATTTGAAGAGAAGCTTGCACAGGTAAGTACTGAATACAGCAGTAATTTCCGCAAAAATGCCACTACTGCAACCAAATTAAGTTCTTAAATTAATTACAAATCTATTTCTGAACACAAAATTTTGGCATGCATGGATGCAGTTGATGGAGGAACGCGAGATAAAGCTGATGAGGAAGGAGATGGTTCCCAAGGCCCAACTCATGCCAGCGTTTGACAAGCCATTCCACCCACAAAGGCAATTATTATATGAGCATATATCAGGAACCCACATATTAATGAGCTTGTTAGAAGCCAGATATAACAATAATTGGTTTACCAAAT
The DNA here is from genome assembly GCA_022530915.1 of Paspalum notatum. Lineage (NCBI taxonomy): Eukaryota > Viridiplantae > Streptophyta > Magnoliopsida > Poales > Poaceae > Paspalum > Paspalum notatum. The sequence continues at coordinate 32,207,133 of CM039685.1, forward strand.
CTTCAATAATTAATCAGGTGAACCGAATATGAGGAACAGGAAAGTGCAAAAAAAAAAAAAAATAATGTGTAAAAGAGAAGACAAACATCGCACAAGTACCATGATACTAAAAAACTAAAGGAGGGCACCGTACCACATAAATAATACTATGTTGATTACAAGTTGCAAACAGGCCGGACAAGGAACATTTAACTCTGCCTTTTGTATGGTAGTTGTTCTAGCTAGGTACACAAATTAAAGAGGGGTGGGGAGTCAATGCTGACCGAGGACAAATAAAGATAAATAAACATGATCAACATAGCTAGGAACTATCTTTTTTTTTTAAGAAGATCAAAATGAATAGTCTTGGTATAACACTGTACTCTAGGTCTCCATCTGCCTGAAATCTTATCAGAAATACTATCTACATTGTAAAAAAAAGGCTAACTCATTGTATTATGAAAAACAATTTAAATTAGTTAACTATATCCAATAATATAAATTCGTTTTTATGCAACTTTTTTTTGTATTGATATGGATATAATGCAGGTCGAGGAGGCCGCTGACAGTCCCAAAGGAGCCAAGTTTCCTGAAGCTGAAATGCTGCATCGGTGGAGAGTTCCATCGCCATTTTTGCTACAATGGTGCCAGCAAGGCCATCTGCAAGTAGTAGCCGTCGTCCATACCATGCATGGCATATATAAATACACATGCACCCAGCACCCTGCAAGAGTACACAAGATGATCAAGTATTTTTGCCGTTGCATATATATATAAAGAACCTATATACTCGATCGACACAACATGCATGCGTATATAGTAGGGGTTCCCATGTACTAGCAGTCACACACAGAGGTGGTTGACGATGATGTAATTAAATTTCCCCAGCCCCTTACGTACTTTAGCTTTCACTCTCTTGTCTTTTGTAATTTTTTCACCTTTCTCTTTTCCCATGTTGGCCCCGAGATGATATGATAGATCCACTGAAAGCTAGGTAGTAGGAAGCAATGCAAAAAGGGGTCATCAGGACTTTGCATGCGCCATGCATGTCTCATCTGATATATGCCATGGCAGTAATAAAGCTTGCATACAGTAGAGTGCCATGATATGAGCCTTGTTTTAATACTGTTCACCTCTCTCTCTCTCTCTCTCTCTCTCTCATGCATTATGCATGCATGCAGTACACACATGCATGTCCCTTTCATGGAAGAAACCTGCTCTTGGATCTGAAACAGTTGAGGCACGCATGCCTGATTGCCTGGTTTCCGACCAAAAGACCAATGATGCAAGGTCGACGACACGCCGCCGCCGCCGGAGAGGGTTAGAAACATCAACTGATGATCGATGGATGGATGGATGGGCATGCAGATGCAGCAGAGTGATCGAGGGTCGACGGTGCAGCTAGCATGCAGTTTCAACCAAAGATGATGATGATGATGATGATTCCTAGAGGAAAATTAAAGCATGCATGTGCATGGCCATGGATGGCCAGGTTTGACACCTGACGACGAGCCCGGCCGGGTACGTGCATGCATTCAGAATGTGATATGATGCATGGACAATGCATGCGTACGTGCAGCTTGATGCCATTCTCCTCACGCCACCAGCAGCAATAGTAAGGATATATATATCGGACATGCACTGTGTGTGTGGCATGGCAGTTGGCACCGATCATTGCGTATACGTGCCACATCCCTTTCAGGGCAAAAGCTTGATATTCCAAATGTATGGAGCGGGTGAAACATGCTGACAACGACATGCATGCGCTCGCTAGTAGTAGTAGTCAAATGCTATGCTACAGCTCTTGTAAGGCAGATCGATCGACTTGCGGTGTTTTTCTGACTTTTATTTTTTATTTTTCGAATTACAAGGTACAGATGCAAACGTCGTTCACAAATATGCACATACAATCGTCTCTATAAACGTAGGCACGCACACTCGATTATACGCGCATACAATTGCCCCTGTGAACCTATGCACACACATTCAATTAAATCCTGGTAATTGCGAACACCACCCATGTAAATGGAAGATTTAAATCAGGATAGTGAGGTTCCACCACAAAGACCTCAAGTAGCTGAGCTATTTTTCAGTTCGCTAACTTATCTCGTTTTTCCGATAGGATTGATTAACCTTTTCTATGTAAGCGCATATGCTGTTCGATGTACCACCAGCTTGGTAGACGGCTGAGATATCAAAGGACCAACAATATATGGGCCTGGCCCGCTCGGACTATGAAGCAGCAGCCCAATAAGAACAACTGTCTGTCAAGTGTGGTGTACTGTGTTTCTCAAAAAAAAAAAAAGTCCTGTACCGTAAATAGTGCAAGAATACCATCATCCCCCGTCCTCTGTTCTGCCAATCTGCCATCGTCATCATCTGATAGAGTGATGGGTAGTAGTACTACTCTTCCACGCACTTGACATGCCCTCCTTTCCCACACCACCCTTTTTGTGTCTACGTACCTACAATACGGCCTCATGCATGGGATGTTGAAAACGATCAACAGGTTCATCATACATGTTGCAAAAGTTTCTTGCGTGAGAACAGAAAGATGCAGTGCATAAGGCCAAGCGCCCAACATAGAGCTCCCGATGTGCATAGATTGAAAAAACGGGAGGCGATCAGCCCCATTCTGCCACTTCTTTTTGTTTACGTGCGCCTGTCTAGAGAAAGAGAGCTGCGTCTATCTTCCAAATTTTTTGGATTTGGAGTTTATGTTTGAAACATCAAAATTATATCAATAGCATGAGAGAATGCAACTATTTTTGAGTGGTTGAGGGGTAAGGATTTCATCTTGGATTGTCCATACTTGTGTTTGTTTAAATCTTCAAAAAGTTAGGCAAGAAAAGAAGTTTTTCAGCATGTTCTGCGTCTGTCTCAACCATCGGACCGTCCGATGGTCCTTCAGAATCTTCTCCACCCCGTCTGTCTATCTTGTCCGATGCACCATCGGACCGTCCGATGGTCCTCGGCTCTTTTCAAACCCCTCTGCCCAACTCGTCCGGTGGTCCATCGGACCGGACCATCGGACCGTCCAATGGCCCCCGGACGGCTAGGGTTTCGTCTTTTTTAGCTTTTAAGTTGTGGGCCCGGGGCTTTCCTCTCTCGCCCTGCTCCTCCAAACCCTAAGTCTGCCGTCGCCTCCCGCCTCACCGCAGCACCGCGCCGCGCCGCCTCGCCGCCGTGCCGTGCCGCGCCGCCTCGCCTCATCACCGCGTATCTCGCTCTCCACGTCGCCCCAAGCTCCCTTCTCCGGCCACCTTCTTCTCCTCTGGCAACTCTTTCCCTCTCAATCTCGTGGTGAGCTTCGATTCCACTCTCTTCTTGTGCTATCTAGCTCACTATCCTTCTAGGGCTTGCATCTTCCTTGAATTTGTGGCATGTGGCACTAAAAGGAATGAATCTTCATGTTGATTATGCTTCATGAACTCGAGAAATTGGGTTTTGGTGTGAGATGGTCACGCACCTCTTTCTAAATTGTTCTAGTAATTGTAAATCAACATGCATGCCACATTTTCATCAATTCACATGCTATGCTTAAGATCTTTCCTTGTCTAGGTTTAATTCCTCTCACCTAATTCTTCTTGCCTATCTATATTCTTGTGTTTGTTAATCAGATGGTTAGAGAAGGCAGGGATAAGGACTCAAGCAAGGACAAGGGCAAGGCAGTCGCCCAGGAGCCCGCTAAGAAAAAGCGGAAGACTCAAGCACAGCATGAGGCCGAGGCCGCTGAGCGCATGGCCGACGCTGCCGATGCTGTGCAGTGTGGTCGAGCGGGGGGCATCCGGATCGGAGACCTCGTCAGACCCTCCCCCGCTCGGCCAAACAGGCCAAGGTTCCAGTGAATCCTCAGCCACCAAAAGGGCATAAACCTCGCACGAAGTTTCTGACTCCCAAGAGGCAGCCCCAAAGTCGTTATAGTGGCAGGACCACCTCGGCAGCAGAGATCATTGCCAAGCAAGAGGCTGAGGCAAAGAAAGAAGCAAGAGCAGTAGGCAGATCAGCAACTAGTATAGAGGCCCAGCAGACCGAGCAGATAGAGCACTTTCTCCAGTCGGAGTCTGAGGCCGAGCTTGAGCGTGAGTCTAGTGAAGAGGAGATTGTCATACCTATCCAGCCCACAGCTCCTGTCCTCACTAGAGACGCTCAGTTAGTCAGCTACCAGGGTTACAGTGGGGAGAAGCTAAAGAAGATCAGTTATCTTATTACCTGTAGCAGATGGTTCCCGGAGCAGCAGGACCCGCGTGTCGACAGGAGATTCTGGACTCTCGTCCAGGCCTCACTCTACCAGAGCTACCGCAGAGCAGGCATAGGCATGTTTCCTCATGCAGTACTCAATCTGTCTAAGATAGGGACAATTCTTGGATAGAACGCATATCCATTCTTCCAGCATCTTCCAGGCTTGACAAATCTGCTTGAGCGTAGGTTCAAGTATAGTGAGGAGTGGGTGCGTGTGTTCTACGCCACCCTGTTTGTTGAGGAGGGCAGACAGTTTATCCAGTTTATGTTTGCTGGGCAGCGTATCAGGCTCTCGAGGCAGGAGATTGCATAACTACTTGGTCTTTCACTCTTAGACAAGCGCCTCCACTTCGATGTTTACGGAGGCTCGGAGCCCTCTCAACGCTCTAAGGTTGGCGGGAATCCATTTCTACTTGAGGAGGCCAGAGTGATTTTTAGAGAGTGATATCGTGAGAGGTTGCCAGCAGAGCTCACTCCAGTGGCCGATAGTCTCCACAGGGCCATGGCCAAGTCACTGCTACCTCGTCTCGGTTCTCATGAGCGTCTCACGAACCTGTAGCAGCACCTGCTTCGAGCCCTCATCCAGCGCATTTCCTTGTGTGTGGTCGACTTTCTTCTAGCTGAGATTGAGGATGTTATCACTGATGGGATATGGATGCACAAGCTTTTTCCTTACGCTCACTTTATCTCCTACATGCTCAGCAGGATAGCCTATGATGCTTAGAGTCCACCGCCACATTTCACCTTGTACGAGCGAAGTCCATTGTCTTACTATAAGCTCTACAAGGCGAGTGCTCAGTCAGTGCGACAAGTGAGGGATGCACCCCCAGCAGGCTAGCACACAGAGACAGGAGTAGACACTACGGTAGAGGAGGAGAGTGAGGATGACAGCACCGATTCGGACGACGAGTGTCCGCGGCCTCCGTCTCCTCTGGCTCACGACCTTGAGACCGGTGGATCGCGTGACCCTCCACCAACTCCTCCTCCAGCGCAGGTCATAGCAGCACAGGTTGCCACCGCCACGGACATTGCTTCTATCCTTCAGGCGATGATGGCACAGCAGCAGCGCAGCGACCAGAGGTTCAAGGCTCTGATTCAGCAGCAGTCACAGATGCAGCGGACTATTCTTCAGCAGCAACAGCGCAGTGACGATAGGTTTGCACAGTTGACTCAGCAGCAGATAGAGTCTTAGGCTTGTATTCTAGAGACTGTGCATACTCTCATGGCAGAGCTCAGGACAGACACCCAGAGGCAGATTGCCACACTTCGTCAGCAGCTCAAGGCTCTAGCTCTCCAGTCAGTCACTTAGTCAGTACCTTCTCTCGACCCGAGCCTACAGAGCCCACTCACGTCACTCGCCACTCTGACCACTTTCCCCATGGACTTCAGATATACAGATCTGCTCGGGAGTGGTTATAGGATGGAGATGAGTCAGTTACCGGCTAGGATACTTCAGTTCGACACTTCTCCGCCGGTGCTGCCCACTGTGCCTCCTTTGACTTCGACAGGTGCTGAGTCTCAGATGCTATCTTTCGGACAGCCCCCAGACAGTTCAGCTGCTGCTCTTCACTCCTCACTGCCCCGAGCTCTCAGCTACCGGTCGTGCAGACGCAGGTTGATACTCAGTCGACGAACCCGAGCTCGCATACCGTTTCCACAAACAGTTCGACGACTGCAGCTACTGCTCCCATGACGACTACAGAGGCCACCCGCACTGTCTCTTCCCCGCTCGCTCCCTCGAGCACAGCCGCACCTTCTAAGCTTGAGCAAGCAGTGGACGAGGCTGCAGCGGAGTCCCCCGACAGTGCCAATCTCGACTTCCACATTCGTGCAGCCACTATGGGTCTTCCTCATGGCACTCCTCCTCTGTCCAGCTCTTAGTCTTCTTCCTTTTTGGTGTTTGACGCCAAAGGGGGAGATGTGTCTTAGGGGGAGTGTTAGAGAGTTAGCTCAGAGCTAGGGGGAGCTTGAGCAACATATCTTTTGATGTATGTTGGATGTTTACTTTGGTTGTTAACCCACGTCATGACTTTTAACTTTTGAGCTTGTCGGTTGTTGATCATGACTATGGTTCTTGATTGTGCTTGACTTTATGTGATTATACTCTTGCTTCCTTTTGAGCTTTGTACTTTCGCGTTTACTTTTCTAGCTCTACCCTTGTGTTGTCATCAATCACCAAAAAGGGGGAGATTTTGAGAAACATGACCCTAAGAGGTAGAGGTTTCGGTGATTAATGACAACCTAATTGTGTTACTAATGAGCTCATGACATGATGGTGTTTTATTTAATTATGGTGCTCATTGGTTAATGGAAAGATACCCCTCCAACAAATTAATTTCTACATCTAATGAAGGATGGCCCTTGGATTGGTTTTCTAGTGCGAAGCTCGAGCTACAATAGCCCTAAGTGCCGTAAAGTCGAAAGAAGGGCACTTAGGAATTCTTTTGCTAGTTTTAGATGGGCCGTACTATTAAGGGAGGTCAAGGTGAGTAGCTTGAACATCTTTTAATTCAAAAGTTTACTCCACTTGAGTGCATCTTAGTCTCAAAGCTCAATCACTCAAAATATAATAAAAAATTACTCACCCCTTTCGTCAAAACCAAAAGAAACTTCCTGCAACTTCTTCCTCTTTCAAAACTGTCCAAAACCAGCTTTTTCAGTACCATCGGACCGTCCGATGGTTGCCATCCGATGGTTCATCGGACAGGTTAGACAGGGAGTGTTGTCCAGGCTGGTTCTAGGCTTAGTCCACCATCGGACTGTCCGATGGTCCATCGGACCAGTTGGACAGTGAGGATCGCCACCACTTGCTTTGGGCACTTACGTGCATTGGACCGTCCGATGGTCCGACAATCGGATCGTCCGATGGTTCGCGCAGAGAGCTAAATCGTACAGTAACGGCTAGTTTTTGAGCTCTCCACTATTTAAAGGACTCCCCCTCCCTCCATTTCACACATTTGCAACCAGAAAACACCCATACACCTTCAAAGGTCACCCCACCACCAAAATCATCAACTCTAAGAGCTTTGGGCAAGAGACTTGAGAGAGAGAACTTCTTGAGTTGAAGTTGATTCAAATGAAGCCAAGGCTTGTTACTCTTGGTGATTGCGATCACCTAGACGGCTGCGGTCGTGCCTTCCGCGAGCTCTCCGGAGATTGTGGGAGAAGCGGAGGAAGGTCCTTGCGAGGACATTTGTGAAGTGGTTTTGGAGCTCGCCGTTCCGGAGTGGAGAAGAGCATCCCGAAGAGAGCACTTGGTCCGCGGATCAAGGGGTGCTTGACCTTTGCGAAGGTCACTTCGCCAACGTGATCCCTTGCGAGGTTTGAGGCTGGGATCCTTGCGAGAAACCTGCGAGAGCAAAGCCATGCGAGGGGCGCTAAACGAGGAGTAGGGGATAGAGACTGTGTGTCTCCCCGAACCTCGGGATAAAATTCTTCATGTCACTTCTTGCTCCCATTACTTTTCGCATTTACTTTGTGTCTTTACTTTCCTAGAATTGCATGCTTTGGCTCTAGGTTGCAAACATTTTTGTGCGTGTAGTTTTCATGGAACACTCTTTTAGGCACTAGGGTTGGGACTTGTTCGTTAGGATTTATTTTCAAGTTTAGAAATTAGAAGTCCAATTCACCCCCTCCCCCTCTTGGACATCTTGATCCTTTCACATATATACATTACGATTTTGCTAAGTGTGTTCCTAACTCTCCTGTAAAAGGACTTGCAACCGGGAGATCTCGTTGTTGCTATGGTTGCCTCTCCTAGGAACTAGTCAATCAAGCTATATACTAGGAAAGTGTTGTGCAAAACCAGCAGGCGGTCGTCGGGCAGCCAACACACAAGGAGCCGAGAGATCTCGCTGCTGCTATGGTTGCCTCTCCTTTGACGCGGTTCCAACCAGCCCCAAGTAATGGAGACGGTCCAAGATGGATGGTTTCTGGTCATGCCACCTCGCCTGACCTTCTTGCTATGGAGGATGTGGTGTTCTGTGAATCGCCCTGCATGCATATACTCAATAGAGAAATAAATCGTAAAATGCTAGCCTGATCGTGCATGGATCGGCTCTTGGGGTCAAATAGATCAGCTTGTCCTAGCCGATTGCCTTCTTGTAGATGGGTAAATATGTATATATAACAGGACTCCAAGAAGATGTAAACCTGCTTAAAGTATGATATAGACGATCTATTGCGCTAGATTAACGAATCTCCAAATAAATTCATCTAGAATAGAAGACACATCAGGATATGTGAAGCAGGGTGCTAGGTGTATATTGATCTCTCGTGTGTATATGCAGGCCTCAGCCACCGTAATTTTGCTAGGCCTCAGCCAACCCCACATGAGTCAGATGCATCACTTGGTCATCTTCTTCTCACTAGACTGTCCATGCTCGAAAAAAAGCTTGACCATTAAGTCACGGTACCCTGATTTTGCTTCGACGATGTTGGGGCTTCTCTTAAATATTTAGGTCTTATATTGTGCTCTTTGATAATTCCTTTGAGGAGTTTGTACCTCAAGTTCATCACTTGCATCCAGGAACTGAAACAAATATACTTGAAAATACATTAGTCCCAAATTGGTCCATGTTGACATTCAACCACTAAAATCACATTAAGACATTGAGCACACTAAGTTGAGGCTTAGGGCCCATTTTCCTTACATTGCTTTTAAGAGCTAGCTGAGATATCTTGGAGCGAACTTCTTTCAAAACAATTCTTGCACCGAAGATTTTTTGTTCAACATTCTATATATAGAGACAAATAAAAGGCATTTACTAGCTGAACATGGCCTTTGTTTAGCTTCATAGCGATCAACGACCCTGAGGACAATGACTGAAGTGGCAAAGTAGGACTGAGGAATGGAGCATCATGTCATGAAAGCAAGGAGAAACAAAGCCTAGATCTGAGTAGGAGAAGCGGTATTTTCACATACTCTAAGGATAACGAAGACAAGAGCCGAGGATCAACGCTCGACGATCAGTCATTGCATGAATAAGAGGAAATTCCAAAGGCCTGGGTTGAAGAGCTTAGGGCAGCCAATGTCAAGATCAAAAGGTTGACGGTGGCCAGTTGAAAAGTGGAGTAAGCACACGTGTGTAATTACCACATTGTCCTCAAGTATTCAAATGAACGTAGTTGTTAAATTATACTGAGTGATAATCTTGTAACACGACTAGTTACCTTGTTGGTCCGTATATATGGGGGTATTGTAATTGAAAAGATACTAGAAATTGAGTCAGAACACACATATTTTATATATAGAGGTACTTCTTTGCACTTTGCTCTCACATGGTCGTGAGCATGCTTTGGTCTTACTATGATTCACACCAACCATTTGGCACCCACTGTGTTCTGGAGTCTGGATGCCCCTAGTGAAGAAAACAAGATCCATAGATCCATAACATTATAACAAGGGGACATGCACTGGCTATAATGCCCTTCACCACAAACCGTGTGTATGTGAGCATGCCAGCATCTCTTAGTTGTGCATTTCCATAAAACTTTCATTTGTGCATAAGTATCTTTATGCCAGCCATGAAATCCAAGGTGATTAATATTTTAAGTTGAACCTTGCACTCAAAACCTTAAATTTTGATATGCAATAGAATGTGCAAGGTGAACTATTTTGTTTAATGGAGCTTGGAACTTTATATCTAACTAAAACCTTATATTTAGTTTCAAACATATACTCTCTTTTTTTAAATAGAAAATGCAAACAAATTAGTTTGCCACCATTGCCACCGCTCTGCCGCCTCACTACCACTGGTAGCCAGGTCAGTAAATTGAAGAGCCACACTATAGCGAATCCTCCACAAGTCGCATACACCCATGAACTGGTCGTGGCCTAGGCCATGGCCTTGATATAGCATGGAGAATGGTAGGTGGGCCTTGGTCCTACCCATTGAAAAGAGATACAAAAGGTGAGAGGGATGGATAACATATACAGTATTAGGACACTTACTTTGTCCTAGGCCCATTATCCATGTGTTTCCATTCATTGCCTTAAAGAAAGAGAACTTAAAATGGCCAAGGGTGAGCTGAAATTCTAAACATTCAGGACTAAAGAAGCGGCCAAGAAGACTTTGGCCCACGCCAAGCAGCAGAAGGCCGGCAAATTCATCACAGTTATGCAAAAGGACCCCCTTTAGCCTTTTCCATGTTGAGGTTGAAGAAAGGATTTATAAATGATAGTGTTAGTGACAAGGCACAACAGCTACAATAAGGTAGTGAAAGAAGCAGTAAAGGAAACCCCTACAAAATAGGTTTAATGATCCCCTCTATTCGGCAATTGAAGAGACAATGCTAATTACAAAACCATTGGGTGTTCTAGAACGATATTTCCAAGCAATGCTGCCTTCAATACATCATCGTAGAGTTATCCATTGGATTCTATCATGAGGTAACATCCAACTACCAATTTTAAGGACCGTGTCGGGGTATTCAACCCAAGAGGGGGAGGGATGGATTGGGCCGCTAAATTGCTCTTCTAAAACCTATAGCTTTCTAGTGCATAAGATAAAGCTAACGCATCCTACACATACTAGTTAAGTCTAAGGTTTACCTATGCGATCTCTAACTTACCCAAAAAGACTTGCAATCTATAGCCAAACCTAATCAAACTAATTAGGAAAGGCAAAGGCCCACAAGAAAGAAAATACAGAAATGTAAATGCGGTAGCTAAAGAGAGTTAGGGCAAAGGGATGCAAACTCCTGAGGAGACATATATAGAGATTTAACGTGGTTCACCACTAAGGGTTACGTCCATGAGCTCACCAACAAAGGCAAATGAGTCGGGCACAAAGACTCCTAATTATCGTCTTGCACTAGCCACCAAGGCTCCTAGCAAGTAAAGGCTAAGTGCCACTAGGGCACCAAGGCAAGGTCACTGCCACTGTCTCTTCGGTAACAATGCGTTGAATCTTCACTATGGATTTTGATGGGTCTCCTCATCCCCGCACAGAAGTGTCATCATCGCTCCACACCAAAAGGAAGGTCCAACAATAAGTACAACGTGGCTTGACTACAACCAAGTCTTCCCAATAGCCACGCAAGAGCTACACTCAATAAAAGCTTGCAACCTCTCTCTCACAAAGATCTAATCTAGCTTGGATTCAGCACTAAGCACTCTCATGGTGGTTTACTTGGAATACTCATCTACACTTGATGTGGTCTTCAGTAGCTCCAACTACATTTAAATGACTAGCTAGGTGGGGTGGCTCATATGGACCCTAAACTCGAATCAGACGGTCTAACCAAAATTTTTTGGCATACATCAGACCTTTCGGTTCATTGTACTTGCCAACTAACTGTTAAATGGTCCATGTAAATCATCCATTGCTGCAATTTCCAAACTGTCGGCCACAATAGTCCAACCTTTGTCCAACCTTCAAGGGTCCCAACCTTTCGATCCATGTATCCAGGCACGCTTCAGCTTTCTTCTATAGCAAAGGTCTGCTCTATACAGGAGGGTCAGACTTCTGGTCATCATATCCTATTAGGTGTCCATCTCTCCCCCGCTTTGGCAGAATTGGTCCAACTGTTAGTCCAGCCATAAGGGATTTGACCTTCCGATCCTCACAAAATCTATGAGGTTTCAGGTCATTGCCCTTAGACCCACGAGGGGCGACTCCCCTTGACCCCCGTCTGCAAACCAGGTAGCGGAAGCCCCATTGGGGTGGTCCTTCGAGCCTTGCCTTCGGCACCACTTCTTCTTTTCATCCTTTGGACCTAAGCATTTGATAATGTGCATCTATACAAGTTCATTAGTCCAAGTATTGTTTGTCAATCAATCAGCAAAACACATATATGGAAATGTGCCATAAGAGGTCATTTTCCTTACATCAACAGGCTTGTTGCCCAATGGTAGTTCCGCCTCTTAGGAGGCATAGAGGTTATGAGTTCGACTCCCAATAGGAGCAAATTTGGTGGGTCTCGAGGGTTTTCTTAACCAGATAAGCTAGGTTGAGTGTCTTCTACCTTAGGAAGGGCAACCCCCCACCAGTCAAGCGTTTTTTGGGTGACATCCAGCTCTGTACACATTCAAATGAACATGCAAGAAATGGGCAGTGGAGATTTCTAGGAGCTTTGCATTTGTTATCGCCCATATATTCACTAGTTGACCCATCATTCCCCTTATATGCAAGGGAGCAAGGGTTAAAGTGGTTACAGTTATGCCAAAAGTACGATCAAGATTCAATAAACATCTTTACTAGATCTTGAGGGGGTGTGTGAATTGGTGCCTCGGTAGCATATATGCTATGGTTGTCTTGATTTTGTATTAGTTTAAAGTTTATAGAAGGCCCAAATCATTCCCCCTCTTGGACTATTGGTCCCTACAACAGCACTTTTACACATTATATGAGACCATCCATCTTATCCAAGTAATTGGTTGTGTCATAACACATGTAACGAGCTAGTAAGAATATCAGCAACATGCATATATATTCCTAGGTAATAAGTTCTTGCACGTAGTGAATTAATATATATTGAATGTTGTTAAATATCCTCTAAGATATGGCATTATTATAGTAATAGGTCAAATTCCTGATTCATGACCACGGTTGCCATTGGTAGGAATCTATTTTTTGAATTTTTGCATGAAGAAATTACTCCCTTCGTTCTTTTTATTTGTTGCGTTTTCGTTCAAAAATAAATTAACTGGCGACAAATATTCGAAAACAGAGTTAGTAGATTTAAATTTATTCATAGAAGAGTGCATAGGCACAAACCAGCTTAATTAGAAAACCATATTTTCAGAGACGTGCCACGTCTTGGATCACTTCTACAAAAAGGATTTATAAGGGTCACAACACATCAAGATACAGTCATGCTTTTAATTTCACCTATATAGATGCAAACCTCATATTTGTCACGGCAAGCAGTGGGTTTATGCCTGTATCTAAACATCATTTTTTACTAGTATGCATTTATTTCTAAAATATTGAAAGTGGGTCCGTTAGGGTGTCCACAATGGTTGTAACAAATAGCTGGAGGATGTGGAGGTGAGAGAAGAATAAAAATAATAATTTATCTCACTATTGGTATTTGACCCCACACGTAATACTCAGTTTTTGGAATACGTGAAATCTCCGGTCTATTTGGTCGTCGCTAGCTTTTTTTTTCCTCCACTTTTTTTGTCCACATAGGAGAGAGAGCGCGCGTATCAAGCTGGTGAAATATAGTTTGCCATTGGAGACGCACTTACTGTTTTCTAGAGATGCATGGTCGCCATAAACTACCTACCCACCTTGTAGTAAAGCCGTATTGTGTACTAGTGACCTGTGGCTTTCGAGTACCGTGGTCCCTGCTATGTATTTCGTACCTTGGCGACACATATACTGAGACCGGGTTCTGCCATGTCCGAGGGTGCACCCGCAGCACCCGACACGGAACGAACGATCGAGCTAGGAGACACTCTTCCATGCATAGACCGGACCTTGTCTCTTGCATACACACGACACATGCTGCATATATACTATACAGCTGCTGCTTCGATCCCACACCGTACCACAAAAGAAGTGCAACGCAAAGCTCGCTCGATCTGGTACACGACATATACCTACAGTAGTAGTGACACACAATATTACATGCATGATACAGTACAGTGATACATATATATATACGGCCGGGCCGGGCCGGGGATCAGTGCGTGCGTGCTCGCATTGTACCCTAGCGTTTTGTCCAGTTGCATGCGTAACTGTAGTTCTTCTTCTGGGGACCCAGATGATCAGATGCATAGATGGAAGCAGGACGAAGGGTCCATCGGTTGCAACGGGACAAACGCTAGGTGGAGGATTGCATGTGTGAGCGGCAGAGGAGAGTTCTCAAGGGATGGATAGGAGGAGCAAGCAGCAACTACAGGAGCAAGCCGACAATTGTGGCTACATGGCATGGCGCGGCCTAGCAGCTTGACTACTGTAGACGACGATGAACAGGAATGTGCATGTGTGCCTTGGCATTTATTTGGCCTGCAGGCCGTGACAGATTCCGGTTGGGCGCATGGTGATCCAGCCATGACGACGGACGCCCGGACGGCCTCTGCTTCAGCCTCTGCCTGCCTCTCTCTGCGCGCGTGTGACCACACGCATTCAGCGTGTCAGATCGCCAGGCCGCGCATGCAAATGCGCTCCATCTCGCTGCTCATTAAAACGATTTTGTGCCTAGTATATATATGTGTGTGTTGCTTCTCCAGAAACTCGGATGGTTTAATAGAACAAGGTCAGCAGAGCTCGTCTATATGGTTATTTATAGTAAAAAATGACATTGTACTACCTATACTTGAGATATAGTTGAGTTTGAATATCGACGATTAGATAGATGATTTGCTAGACTTAGCCTTATAGGCTTATGTATATTGCACGTTAATTATGTTCGCTAAACACTGGTGCTTCCAATCCTCACAAATTAGTCGTCCTCTTCTCTAAGGAATAAGTCCATTTCTATTTATATAAGTTGTCGTTTTGTACTTTGATTGCATGATTAGTTGATTGTATGATTTCCTTTAGCGTATTTGAAGCATACCACTTAATCATGCAACCAATATAAGACAAAACTTTAGCAATCTATGCCTACATAGATTAGGTTCTATATATGCTGGAGCCTAGATCTATGAGATTTGTGCCACCTTTCTTATCTTATATATACACTAAAAGCCTATTAATTCTTTATGCAAATCTTCGGATCTAATATTGTGCAAAAATGATAATCCATAGAAATAATGGACACGTGCGGACGCACAATATAACACAAGAAAGGGTAATAAATAAGATTCAAATTACTCTAACAAGAGTTTTAGCTTATTGATTACATTTAAACAATTGGCACTAGCTTCATGTTTTTCTGATTTAAAATCAATTAGTAATTAGTTTTGAAAGATTATATCAACTTTTTATTATTTTTTTAAAAGGAAAACCAACATTGAAACCAAAAGAGACCAAATATGTTTGATTTCAGTAATTGGATTGTCAAAGATACCCATTTTGGATTTTGAGATAGTAAAATCCGAACTTGTGCAGTAGTTCAATGATCAAATAGACTTATTCCTTTATAAAAATAAGATAATGACCCACAGATTATCCCCTCCCCCATCCTACCCTAGGCTCGTAGCTATAGAACTATGTGTGTTTATTTACAACTTACAAGGGCAGCTGATGAGAGAAGTTGTTGTTGGCAAATAGGAAAGTCGAGAATAAAATCCAGTCTTAGTAAAATATTTCGTATCTCCTCTTGTCCAAACAGAAGGAAAAGGAGACAATTTGAGCTGAGCGGAAAATATATCGGAAAATATATGGTCCATTTTTGTATATATCTTTAACCTAGATTTAGGATCTGAATTTTGGGATACTGCTCACTCCCCTCCCCCCCCCCCCTCCCCAATACCCCTATTGTTTCAATTGGTGGAACACCTACCACTGCCTCGTTATGTTTCATTCTAGTGGCTCGTGTCCGTAGATCTCTAAATGTATACAAAACAACTACGAAGATAACTACTCTTATTCAATTTTAATACCACTATCTTGATTATCCTTCAACACCTCCGCCTATAGGTGATACCTCCAATCTGCCTTCCGCCCACTTAGTCCTTCACCATTGGGACAACCTTTTGCCTTGTCTTTTTCTTTCTTAGTAGTCCTCAACGCAAACCAATCCTAATCATTCTAAGCACATTATATTGTCAGACATATGGATGGGGAAGAAGAGGTCCAACGCTTGAACAAAAGAGACATGGGGTTGATACCACTATGCTTATCCACACTTGAGCAGTGCGTCACTTGTGACCTATCTATTTCTTTTAAACATAGTAATGTAGGCCAAATATTAACGTCAATATTGGATAGATCTTCATTATTCCACTTTTTGCTATAGCTGACATCTGATTTTTGAAGAGCATATATACTATCTTCTTGTAAATAGATTCTTTAGAATTATCAAATACAACATTGACCATAATACCGAATTGAAAAGAGGGTAAGTACCCATATATAGATTGGCAATTCAAATACAGCATTGATTATTCGTTGAGATAGACTTGTTTTGCTCCCCCCAGGAGGGACGGTGTCGAGACCACAACATCTTGGTTTGCCCTAGATTAGTTGGCAATACACCTGGACGTCTCCTCACGCCATACCATCGTGGTATAAGAGAAGAAACAACACATATAGATGGGAAAAAATGGATAAAATGTAAAGGATTGATCACTTTTTTTTTGACGATTGGTTACCCTCTCGATCAACTATGGCCCTTCATGTTTATAGTATTGAGGTGTGGGCGATGGCTAGATGCATCATGGTAATCTCCAAATTAAAAATATCTAAAAATCAGATGTTGTACTTGTACGCGTGGTTTTGTATCTAATCTAATCTAACCTATAAATAAAAGTAGCATGAGATCAGACAAATAATAAAGCTGCAGGGGGCACGTAACGTGGTAATTTGCTCTAGTCCCTCACAGCAGGAAACGGCGGGGAGGGAATGCACCCAGAAAAAAAGCTAGGGAGGTGAAACATGGACAAAGGAAAAAGCATCTGCTAGCTGCTGCTGCTGCTGCATGCCGAGCTGAGCGTCGTCGTGGAGAGGAGACTGCGAGATCGAGAGGGTGGTGGTGAACGCTGAACGGTGGTGGTGGACTGGTGATGCACGACTGTGCCGTACGTCCTCGGACTCCGTGCGCGCGTGGGCCCCACCTCATCTGGGCACTCGAGAGTGAGGGGGGGCAGGGAGGAGCAGAGGGGCCCGCGCGCAGGTGGTCCCACCCACGCATGTGTCGTGTACGTGCCCCCAGCCCCAGCCTAGTGTGTGCATATGCCGGTCCATTGTCCCCTCCTGCCCTAATGCCTCCAACGCCTACCTCCTGCAAAACTACCGCTACCACCACCAGCCCCACCACAGCATAGGCCTCCCTCCTCCTCCTCTCAAACACACACACATGTACTATATACATATAGTTACAAAGTGCCATAAGCAAACATAGCTACTTTTGTCCTTAAATGTCGTATAACTGCTCAACAACAGTCACTCGCAAAAAACAACTACTGTATCATATTCTACTTGAGTTAATTACTCTCTAGTAGGCCAGGTTACAACTACAAAAAAGGGCCTCCACCAAGATATAACTTAATTTGATCATTACCTTTTTGCTGCAAATATTTACTAAACACTATATATAGCAAAAGTATATATAGAACTGCATTTCGAGATAAACCTACAATGCAAATGTTGCATTTTTCGATTGTTCGAACTCTAGCAGTAGCTAGCTAGGGATATAAAAGTAACTTCCAACCAAAACTTAAAATGGTCACCATTTAAAATGATCACAAAGAATCATTTGGTTGTGATTAGGATGGAGAATATTTTAGCCATGCATGATAATGATCTATGCCGATCAACCCCCTGCATCGAAGGTGGGTTGCGACCTCAGCATTATTATTGTCCACTTCATCCAAGCTATTGGCTCTCATTTCCAGAAGATTGCTCCATCTCCCACCTCCATACATATATATATGGAGACGTGCATTGTGCCAATGTGTATATATAGGCCTTTGTGAGAAGAAAACAATGTGGAGCTACTATAGGCTAGAAAGATTGTGAACCATGAGGGTTGGGAGAAGCCATGAAATGTTGACGATATTATTTCTAATCTGAA
The DNA here is from genome assembly GCA_022530915.1 of Paspalum notatum. Lineage (NCBI taxonomy): Eukaryota > Viridiplantae > Streptophyta > Magnoliopsida > Poales > Poaceae > Paspalum > Paspalum notatum. The sequence goes on from CM039685.1 coordinate 32,224,986, forward strand.
TGAGGTTAAAACGTCTAACTTAGGTTGATATAAAACATGAGGAAAATCGCATGTATATGAGATTTTACGATTTAGTACTGAAAAAAATTATAATAAGTAGGATGCATAGAACAGAGTTCTTCCATTTTATTAAAAAATAGTAATAATGTCAAATGGGGATCATCGGTGCGAGAGGGTTTCATCATTAGTCCATTTTTAAATAATAAAGTGTACGTTTGAAGTGAAAGGCTCTAGGTCTAATGGACAAAACCTCTTGGGGAATTGAATTGGAGGGAGAAATATGTGATTCATTCAGCGTCCTAGGCTCAAATTGTTTCAGCACAGGTCAACTAGTTGGGTAATCATATATTGCGCCAAAGTAGTCCAACCTATATGATGACTATTCTTTGTGAAAAGAGAGTTTGTGTTTCATGTGATACAAACAAGAAGAACCTAATTCATTCTAACTCCATGCATCACAAAAGTTATTTACCCTACATGCATGTATGGTAGGGTATATGTACGTACCTATATGTCGTTGCACGTGCAAGCCCCCTACACCGGCCTCTTCCCCACTACACTACCAATCATTAACAATACATCTCTCTCTCTCTCTCTCTCTCTAGAGTATATAGCTATATATAAAGCACCCTCCCCCATCAGCAGACCACACCACCAATCACACCCAGAGGTGCAGAGCAGCAAGGTGTTGGTAGCTATAGCCCTCTCTTCCTCCAACACTTGTTGCTCCCTTCCCTTGCCCTCAAGCCTTCTTCACTGAATCTTTAGTAGTAGTAGTCATGCAGCACAGCTATAGAGCCCTGCACCCGTACACTCACCCGTACCACGAGCACCACACCGCCGCCGTTGCGGCCCCCAGCAGCAAGCACGGCGGCGGCGGCGAGCACGAGGAGGACGACCAGTCCATGCTCCTCCTCTCCCTCTGGCCTCCCGGCCACCACCACCACGCCTCCTCCGCGTGCTCGTCCCCCTCCCCCTCCATCTCCATCTCCTCCACCACCGCCACCTCCATGGCGTCTGCCTCCGCCGCCGCAGCTTCTTACCCCTGGCTCACCCAACAGCATCAAAGCCACTACAATGGCGGCGGCGGCGCCTACGGCGCAGGGATCAGCAGCAGCAGCAGTAGCTGCTTCCTGTTCCACGACGAGCTGCTGCAGGGCCCCGACGTGAGCGTGTCTCTGTCCATAGCCCCGCCCTGCAGCAACGCGGCTTCTTCCTGCGGCGGCGGCGGCGTCGGCGGCTTCTCCGCTCCCGCCGCGCCGTCGACGGTGACGACCGTGACGCCCGGCGGCGGCGGCACGACGAACCACATCCCCAGCCAGTACTGGATCCCCTCCGCCGCCGAGATCCTCGTCGGCTCCACCCAGTTCTCCTGCGCCGTCTGCAACAAGACCTTCAACCGCTTCAACAACATGCAGGTACCACCTATGGTTTGCCCTAGCCGCCGTCGGACTGTACATGTTCTTCCATTATATATATATATATATATATATATATATATATATATATATATATATATTCTTGAACAATGATCCAACACCAATTAATGACCACCACCACCACTGCCACCAGATGCACATGTGGGGCCACGGCTCGCAGTACCGCAAGGGCTCTGAGTCGCTCCGGGGCGCCATCACCGCCGTGGGCACGGCGCCGCCGGCGTCGCTGATGCGGCTGCCCTGCTACTGCTGCGCCGAGGGGTGCCGCAACAACGTCGACCACCCGCGGGCGCGGCCCCTCAAGGACTTCCGCACGCTGCAGACGCACTACCGCCGGAAGCACGGCGCGCGGCCGTACGCGTGCCGGCGGTGCGGGAAGCGGTTCGCCGTGCGCGGCGACTGGCGCACCCACGAGAAGAACTGCGGCAAGCTCTGGTTCTGCGTCTGCGGCTCCGACTTCAAGCACAAGCGCTCGCTCAAGGACCACGTCCGGTCGTTTGGCGGCGGGCACGCGCCGCACATCGTCGAGTCCGTTACCGGCGTCGGCGGCGGCGAGGACGACGACGAGGAGGACGACGACCACGACGACGCGGATCTCGTCATGGCGGACGACAATGGTGGAGGGAACGGAGGGGCCGCCGGCGAGCCCAGCGACATGGTCGTCGTCTAGACTCTAGCAGACTAGTTGATTGGTTTGCGGCGGCTTTGCTCGATCGATCTCTTAGTACTTGTTAGTTAGTGATATTTCATGAGTCCATTGTCGTCGCGGGCGTACTATACGTAGGTGATGCTTTATTTGCGGCTGCAAAATTTATGCATATATGGCGATGCATTACTACGTACTCAATGCTAGCAAACTAATACTAGCATGGTAGACTAGTTTGAACTTGGTTAATCGCATGTAGTGTCAACAAGGTTTCTTTGGCACCGTCGTACGGCGGAGACGACAGATGCCGATCGAGTTAGAGGGAGAGTCTGTGTACGGTGTGCCATGGTCATTTCTTGTACCTGTCGTCTGGTCTTTATCTGTGCCCAAAGCTCTACCACTGTTTCATCGTGTCTCGTGCATGTCCATCAAGAGTGAAAAAGAGCTAGAGAGAGAGGTCGATAGAGACTGTCGTCGTCGTCGTCGTCTCTCTCTCTCTCTCCATCTCTCTGTGCATGCAGCACACAGTGCAGTGTGTGTCTCTGCATGAGTAGCAGTAGCAGTACCAGTAGCTACCTACTACTACATGCCAGCCAGTGTCTGGCTACTCCTCGTGACTTACTGTTGCTGCTATCTTTCGCCGCTGGGTTTATTTTGCGGCATGCATGCTATGCTATGCTATGGGATGAGATTGATAGAGCGAGAGAGAGAGAAAGAGAGAGAGAGCGAGCTGCTCGTCTCTCGTCTGCTGCTGTGTAGGAGTATATATGTACGCCACGGCGGCCTTGTTACCACATGGATGCATCGTCAACCTCTCGGATGCTTCTCTTTTGTGCTTTCCCTCGCCGGCGACTAGTCATGTCGCCCGGGGCTGAGCTGAGCGATGAGCAGCAGGCAGGGGTCTGCAGCAGCCCATGCCCATGCCATGCTATCGTCGCCTCTCCGGCCCTCATCTTTTCCTCCTCATCAGCTTCAGCTTCAGCTCCGTCCGATCCATCGCAGCCAGCCGGCCAGGGGCCTTTTTCCTGCATGTCTTCTCACCTACATGTGTAGTAAAAACCAAAACTACGTACCCGTCGCCAAACTGCATGCATGTGGTAAAAAAAGGAGCTACTGATGCTCCACTCGCTCTAGCTGCTAGCTTGCTGCAACTTGTGATCGCTGGCTACTTTGCTGTGTCTGTCATCAGCTGCCAAGGTATACAGACACCCAACCTTTTACACTCCGCAGGATAAATCTATCAGCTCATCATAAAAAGCCGGAGGATACCGACCTATAGCTATATAGGTATTACGAAGGTATATCCTACGACAGACACATATATATGATAAACAATTTTACTGGCCAAATAAAATAAAGTGAAGGTTGATGCATGGGAAAGGTGGATGCAAACCCTTGTACTTCATGTACAACTTGCACTAACTTATGATAAGTACAGTAGAATGTTAGGGGGTGTTTGGTTGGCTGCACTAACTCCTATCCAGCATAGAATAGTGCCGAGATTGGTGTTTAAATATCGGTCCAAGCATGATAGGCAATCCAGACTTACGCATGTGTACTCCCTCCAGATCTTAAAATAGTGTCGTTTTGAACATCGATACGGTCTCCCAAACATAAGTTTGACCAACATTTTTGTTAGAATAAAAATAAATATCATAAAAAATTTATATTTTTATAAAAGCACTTGTTAAGACAAATCTATACATATGACTTTCAACATTCAAAACTAAATCATATAAAAGTTATATATAGTCAAAGTTTTAAAAATTTGACTTTTAGCTTTTCTAAAACGACACTCTTTAGGGACCTGGAAGGAGTAAGCCTTAGCTAGTGTGGCTGATTTACCCATTTATCTATGGCCAGGCTTAGCCTGTCCAAGCACAGAAATCAAGGTTACTTTTTTTTGTAACGTGTGTATTTGTTATATATTTTTATTAAAAGAAATTTAATCTTAGAAATGATTTAAAATTTATAATCTTGACATTTTTACGAACAATACTAGACCACACTTGCTATATAAATTTTGAAAGATTAATTTTATTTATATATTACTAGCAAAATGTCCCTGCATTGCAACGGGAGAAAAAAATCCTTAAGTACTTTTGGATCAATACATATAAGAATAGCCTCACAAATAAATTCCATAACTTCGTTTTCACGTAGGCTGCTCCTGCCGTCTGAATCGGGTTTCCGAATAAATTATAGGTCATATTGTCTTGACGCTGTTAATTGCAAGCGAATGTTAGAGTGACGTCAATTGGGTTGGAAATGTTGTTATTTTAGTTTTCCATCGATATATAGAACGTCAAAAACTAAGTCCGCATGTGATCTGGGCGTCTGTTTTCGCGTGGGCTGCTTCTACACTCTGGCTCCCGAATAAATTCCACGCCATATTGTTTCCAAGATTTACATTGACTGAGACCGAATTTTAAAGTGGTTTCAATTAGGTTGGATAGGTTATTATTTTTGCTTTCCATCGATATATAGAAGATCGAAAACGGAGTCCGTATGCAACTTGGGCGTCCATTTTCGCGTGGGCTCCTTTTGCGGTCCGAATCTGTTCGTATTATAGGTGTGATTCGGATTATCGGATAAAGAACAGGGAGGGGCTGACCAGCCGGGTCCACCTGTTACGACGGGCCGTGAAACCTTATTTCCTTTAATATTAGATATAGATTTGCCATCCTTATACGGCCAACCAAACACAACTCTAGATAAACTGTCTACACTATAGGTCACCCAACCAAACAAAGACTCTTTGCATTGCTCAAAGCAGGGTTTGGCTGGCCTGGCTTACTAAGCCAATGCAATCTTGGACTATGAACCAACCAAACGCACCCATAATGACTAATGAGTAGAGCGTGGGCTTATTAGACTGTCCACAACAATCTACCCTAAATTTCAGGCTTGTCTGGAAATAGAAAAAAAAATCTTGTTCCTAAAATTTAACTATTTTCTGTAAAATTCTTATGTGATTTCTGTGAAACACCTGCGTTCAAACAGGGCTTCATTTCTTCGCCGATGGCCTTCTCACCTCGACGCCGTTCCTCTCATCTTTAGCGACGCTAGTGCAAGAGGGCGATGGCCTCCACAAGTGGGGGATGGAGAGTACACCCTCCACATGTGGGGGACTTAGAGCTCCTCCACCAATATGGAGGTCTGGATGGAGAACACTGTTGGAGTGCCTAGGAAACCTTGCCATCCCCCAAAATAGGTTAGGAGACGATCTGGAGCCTAACATTGGAGACAGTCTTACACAGGCTAGCTCTATGTCAGGTTTTGAACCTAGAGTAACTAACACATAAAAGCTTCAGTTTGCACATTCAGAAGCGTAATCGGTAGCAAATTTGGATCGAGTTGCGCCTAGCTAAAACCTTCAATAATGAAACACCCTTTACATGCAAACTCTAAGATTCATTTTTCAAGTCAGCTAGGTCGTTGTTCCTATGTGCTTTCTTCCAATAATTAATTAAAGTGGGAAGTTGAAGAAAAAAAGGTACCACCCTCCAAAAATGCTCATCCTTTATTTTATATGGGGCATTGTCTTCTAAAGGAGATTTAATTTGGCTAGCATTTCTGAAATAATTCACTAGCTATAACCACAAAAAGGTATGCTTTTGATGCGATACAACTACAGTTAGTTAGTATCATATATCAAGGATTTCGAATATATATAGTTTAGGGTTTAAAGTGGTCAATATATATGAAGCGAAGATTGAGCATATGTAACTCAGGATGTTTGCCCAACTTATTATCTTGGTTTTGGTTTAGAGAAAAGAAGATACATGTATGTAATCCATCACAGATATAGTATGTGTGAACATGATAGTATATATATGCAATGCAACGAGGTAAAACAACGAGGACGCGCGCGGTAGTAGGACACGGATGGGAGTGGAAGCTGATGGAGCGAGCCATGGAGGGCAAGAAGCAAGGAGCCAAAGTCTTGAGTTTGAGGTTGCAGATGGATGGATGGGAGAGGGAGGTGAAGGCAGCAGGTAGGCTAGGCTACGTACACCGACGACGCATGCAGGGCCGGCAGGAGAGGTAGCTGGGTAGCTAGGTACAGTAGGTGTATAGGGCAGCAGCCATGGCGCCATGGACCGACGATATGGCAGTAGTAGAGGTACAGGTACACAGAGCGCGCGCGGGCGTCAGATCAGAATCAGATGCATGGATCAGTGGTCGTGCAGCATGCATGAGCATGAGCATGCATCGGCCGCGTGCAGCAGCTTTTGGCTGCGGCACTCACTTGGCGCCTAGCTACAGGGCGTGAGATCGATGAGAGCTGGAAATAGCCTTGGTCACGGCCTCCCATCCTTCGCTAAGCTTTAACCCCCTTTGCCCTTTTCCAGGACTGACCTCATCTCTCTCTCTCTCTCTCTCTCTCCTCAGGCCTCAGCTAGCTAGCAGATGATGAATGGGTTAGCTTTGGCAGCGAGGTTTAGAGAAAACAAGATGCAGGCAGGCAGGGGAGGTTTCAGCAGCCCAGGCAGCATGCATGCATGCACGGTGCATGGGCTGCATCGATCAGCATGCACGCACGCACGCACCCACCCACCCACGCAGGGGCTCCCCGGCCAGTCATCGCCGTCGGGCCGGGAGAGAGCGATCGAGACCGACCAAGAAGGAAGCAGGCGGCCTCAAAGTGAGCGCCGGCGCCATGCACGCTCCGCAGCAAATCATGCTCCTTCCCTGTGTGCGCATTCCCATTCCTTCTCCACTTCACCATCCAGCCTTCCGCTTCTTCATTCAACTCTCTCTCTCTCCTTCAATTCCCTCCATTATTGTTATGCTACACTTAAGCTTTTATACCGGGCTTAGGCGGCTATCGTACTACTTTATTTCTCTATTTTAAAAATAATATTCCATCCTAATCATCAATATTTCAAGATATAGCGAACTGAACGTAGCTCAGCTGGTTAGGCTCCTTGTGGTGGAACCTATCCACCCAGGTTCAAGTTCTCGATTTGGCACATGTGTTCGCATGATTTAACGAATTTGTTCTTTCGGTGGTAGGCGACGTCCCCGTCGACAGCGAAGCGCCTGTGGTGACTTCGTGAATCTCGAGATGCCGGTTCAACCTAGTTTCATGGAAGTGTTCATAGGGGTAGGATGTGCGTGTGTACGTTCATAGGGGTGAGTGTAGGCACGTGTGAGCGCCTGCGTTGTACTGTGTTTCTCAAAAAAAATATTTCAAGATATAATTAGCAATTTTCTACGCTCATGTTTACTCTATCTCCCTACCCTATACTAACTACCACACTTATTATTATTATTATTATTATTATTATTATTATTATTATTTATTTATTTATTTTTCCCACTCTCTCTCCTTGTATCTTCCCTTACCCATCCTCCAAGCGCCAGCCCGTCCACCGCGACCTCTCCCTCCCTGCCGGTTCCTCCTCCACATTAGCCGCCCTCCTCCTCATTGCTCGCCTGTGGCTCCGTTGATCCCCCGTATCAAAGGTGCGAACTACCTCCTCACCGTCGATCCCCAGCCGACCTCCTTGCCTCTCGCTCCATAGGGTGTGCCGCCTCGCCCTCCGCTCGTGCTACATCGTCCTCCGCCTTCTCCTACCGCCTCCCTCCCTCCCTGACGACGCGGGATTTAACACTGTCGGTACCCAGCAAACCGGGTACCCGCTTATACAGGGCAAAAGCTAAGTACAGCCCTTAACAAGGCTCCACACAGCCTGACAAAGAAGGGTTTTTTCCCTTCTTGGGGGAAAAAATGGATCTGGCCTCCCCGTCAAACCAGAGGGAGCAGCCAGTATCGCCACGTGTCTCAGTAAGGAAAGAGCCCAAAGCCACTCGCAGTTCTGACCCACCGCTGTGGGCCGGACTGCACCCTAGGTCCATATGGAAGACCAGACCTGTTTCCACAAGGTCCGGTCTTAAGATTAGGGACGCGTTACGACCCCAGGAAGGGAGCCGAGCCGGCCCAGCTCGGGGAGGTCCGGAGCAGCCACATGCCATCCACCCAGCAAGGAAGCTGCGGACTGCGGAGGGTGCCCGCCCCCGCAACAGCCTGGTCCGGGGCCGCCACGTGTCCCCCGAGCTCGCGGCGGGGCCTCCGGCGGCGGGCCACACCCACCTACCGCATTCATTGCGGACAGGCGGGCGTGGCCTAACATCCGCTGACGGGCTCCGGTACCGCCGTTGACAGGCGACAGTGACCATACTGTGAGACGCGAGTTACCGAGGAACGGCGGCCGTGACAAGGCGTAGCGGTCAACTTCCCGCCGGATATCGGGGATTAAACCGCATAAACAAGTACACCGTACGCGTTGTGGGCTACGTCACGCAGCCACGCCCAGGCTATTACGGTAGGGTCACTGTGGCACGCCGCAGTGACCCACCTGTAATGACGCGCCGCCTGCCACTCCTGCCCCTGGAGCCATACTGCCAGGTACTACGGCGGATTGGACCGAACAGTGCAAGCAGGGGCGGCGTGGCGACATTTCTGGACTACACCAGACCGGCGGAGCACTTCCCGTACGGCGCCATACTGCTGCGGCGGATGCAGGTACAAGGTGCAGGTCATCACGGCAACGGAGCATGGGACACACCGACGGAGGCACAGCCGAAGGCCCTGACCTCTGCCGGAAATAACCCAAGAAGCCAAGACAGCATAAGGGAACTCTGCCAAGTAGAGATAACAGGCCGGGACCACCTGTCGGGCCCCGGTCACCATGTACATGCACCCCTTGGTCTATAAAAGGGGAGGCATGCGAGACGTAGAGGATAGGCTGAAATACACGCTCACACGCTCGAAGGGCATCCAGAGAAGGAGACACACAATCTTCTTCACTTCCTTCACACTCAAGCCAATACAAGAGCACACCTCCAGTGGACGTAGGGTATTACGCTCCGGCGGCCCGAACCACTCTAAACCCTTGTGTCTCCATCGTGCTTTTGCTACGTGGCTATCAACGATCGCTCCCCCTAACTACTCGTAGTACTTAGGATCGGGCGGGTGCATTCCACCACCCGGCCGGAGCTCATGCTCCGACAAACACCTCTTCTCAATCATGTCACCGAGGTCGCCTCCCTTTCACTCCCTTTTCCTCTCTAGCTCTAGTGTCGACATCCTTCTCTCCAACTCCGGCGTCTTCTCCAATGGCGATCGACGCACCTCGTCTCCCTTACCGCCGCCATTTCTTCCTTACTGGCTTCGCGAGAAGATTCCGTCCGGTCCATGGACCGAGGAAGACAACGTCATCCACCATGGATGAGAGAGAGGCCACTCGGTAGAACACTACCTATGCTAGGTTTAGCGTAGTAGAGATCCCGCGCAAGGATATGATGCAGTAGGCCTCCCAGTAGACTGTTGCAACGAATCGGTATTGCATATGTTAGGCTAAGTGCAGCAGATCGTCTATCAAGTTGCCTATATTCAAACTCTACTATGTCTAGTTAAAGTATCATTTTTGTACTATAAACTACATATACACACAGTTTGCTGGATTTGGTCTTAGCGTTTAGAGTTCACCGGTGTGGATATAGCCTTAGGGTCCGTTTGGTTGGCGGCATTTGGTAGGATGGAGCCATTCCGTCCAAGTTTAGAGCCCGTTTGGTTGGTGGACATAGGAATGGAGCCATCCGAGACAAAGAATATTCCACGAAGATTAGGGACGAGCGTGTCCCGAAAAATCGGCCGGACACGCTTGTCCCACGCCGACGCCGTCTCCTCTCCCACCAGCGCGCGCGAAGGAGGAAGGGCGCCGCCGGCTTGGGCGCGTCGGGTGGCTGTCGCTGGCTTGGGCGCGTCGGGTGGCCGCTGCTAGGGGAGGGGCGCCGCCGCGGGAAGCGGCCGCTGGGGGAGGACGAGGCGCTGCCGCGGGTGGCCGCCGCCGGGGGAGGACGAGGCGCTGCCGCGGGTGGCCGCCGCCGGGGGAGGACGAGGCGTGGCCGCGGCAGGCCGCCACCGGGGGAGGCGGGCGGAGGTGCCACCGCGGGAGGAGGTGTTGCCGCTGGGGAGGGGCGCGGCAGCGCAAGGCAACCACCCGGGGGAGGAGGAGGCGTGGCCGTGGGAGGCCACCGCAGGGAGGAGCCGAGGAGGAGGCTGGCCGCCGGGCGTGGTTTGGGAAGAAGAAGCAGCCTTTCACTGCCTTGTGGGGCCCACAAAATGGTGGCTAACAAGAGCTTTTATCTCATCCCTTTCGTCCCTCCAACCAAACGTCAACATGGAATCATTCCATCCCTGCAACCAAACAGCAACATAGAATCATTCCATCCCTATCAACAAAGATGGAGCCACCCTATCCCACCATGTCCGCCAACCAAACGCTACCTTAATTTACAAAAGTACGCAGGACGTACAGGTATCTACTACTACCTACGTGTACTCTCTAGTACTACTGTATAACTAGCTGAACACGCCACTGTATGCTGCATACTACGTATACATACGCATGGTATGTATGCATGGGCGGCGGCATACTACATGTACATGCATGCGTGTCTTATTCCACCGATACGATCCATCCAATTGAAGAGACAGTAGACAGGCAGACAGAGACAGACATCCCGGACGGCCTTGTGCATGCGTAGCCTAGCCTACTAGGTACGTGTTGCACAGTGCATGCCTGCCTGCTGCGATGCATGTACGTGCGTGTGTCGACTGTCGACGACCACACAAACACATATATATATACACCACCACTGCATCAGTTGGCTAACCTGTGGTCGTCGTGTTGGGTTCATCCTAAAATCCATTCCCCCATTCTTCTTCTATCAATTATATATTATATATGCTGACGGGTCGATCGTCATTCGTCATGCAGAGGGGAACAGCCGAACAGGAAGGTACGTACCTACACTGTGCTGGGCCTGCCGCCGCTACAGTAGACGACTACAGTCTACAGTTGCTTTCCATTGCTACGCACGTACGTACTACCAGCTGAGAGACCCTAGCATATATAGCGGCAGATAGGAGCAGGCAGGCAGCTATATATACGGCGCTAGCTCCATCCCACTCCATGGATGGATCGATCGAACGATTCATACGGCACCATACGTCCATGGATGGATCATGGGATCACTACGTACTACCAATTACCATGCACACGCACGTAGGCCGCGCGTAGCTAGGCTAGTAGTACAAGGATAGCTAGGGTTACCGTGCGTGCATATGGACGGACCACTGTACGCTTGCATGTAGCTACGTAGTGGTACTACGTATATATGTATATAGTAGCAAAAATGCCTGTGCGTTGCGACGGACGATGGCTATATAGATATTTTATCGTATTGACGTGCTTTTGCATTTGCTAAAAAGTGATAGGTAGCATATTTTTCAATTATGATGAGAAATTGGGTAAGAAAAAGATAGCACGCATCAACCACACATTTAAACCATCTTCAGTACAAAACAATATCGTAGCGATACGTAAATAGAGTGGAATGTAGTTCGAATAATGATAGAAAAGGGTGGATAGGCATCCGGTTAGAGATAACCATATTGAACATGCAACAACAAAATTGTTGGTGGCGATAGTCTTACTCTACAGTGTGATATTGTATTCTTTTTTTTTTTTGAAACACAGTACAACACGTAGCTTACATGAATGCACACCCTAAAAATAAAATTATTAAATATTTTAGCCATCTTTCTATTTATCCACGGTTATTTAGATATAAATAATATTTTCTTCTCAGTCCTAAAATTTTTGTACCGGAAATAAATCCAAAGTTTAAATTAATTTCACCCCTAATCGTTTTTCTTTTTTGTAATGATTTCCCCCCTACAGACCTTTCTGGACCCCTCTTGCGCCCTCTCGAGTGGTGGGGTTGACCACTGACCAGACTCTTTTCCTAAGGAAAATCCCTTGACCGCACGCCATCCCCTAGGCCTCTGCATCGTTCCCCTTCCTGCGCCTCCGCCGTACGTCTGCCTCTGCTCGCTCGCCGTCGTCCTCCCAATCCCGCGGCCGCGACGCCGCCCGCCCCTACGTTCGCCTTTGCCGCGCCTCCGCACTGTGTGGCTTGCCCGGTACGGTTCCTAGTCTTCGGGATCCGGCTGAAGCAGGTGCCCTTCCTCCCCTGGATGGCTTCTGATTCTTGGTGTGTCTTTGTCATGACGATTCTATCTTGCATCTGCACATCTAGTTGTGTTGCTGGTGGTTGATTCTAACTTATGACCGGACAAATTTGAAGTTTTACACGCGATGTGGTACTATTATTGGGTTGTTAAAGATATCTGATTTCCGTAGATGGACTTTGATATCCGATTCTTATTGCTCGTCATGTTCGTACGGAGATTATTGTTTGGTGGGCAGACTAAGTAGGAGTCCATGGTGATGAAGGACTCAGCTTCGCGATCGGGGGAGACGGAGATGACGGACGACGGACCCGGACAAAGGGCACTCCAGATGGCAGGCGACGGATCTGGACGTGCGGGTAGCGGCCGGGGGCAGGGGCAGACCGGAGCTGGCACGGGCGGAGGCCGGGGGACACACACTCGGACTCTCGGAGACGGCGCGGGCGGACAGACGCTGAGAGCGTGCGCCGGGCTAGGTCATTGAGGTGGGGTCCAGGTCAGGACGGACCGAAAATCCGAATAGACCATGAAACCTTATTTGCTTTAATATTAAGCAGAGATATAAATAACATCGTGTCTCTCCGTCTGAGGAGGTTCTGTATGTAGGTGTCGTCTCTGTCCCTTCTGAGGCTGGCTCTGGGGATATAGAGAGAGAGAAGCCGGGCGGTGGAGAGGAGTGTGTGGAAGTGAGTGTGCGTGAGAGAGAGACAGACAGATTAAAAGAGAGAGATGCCCTGACCTGAGCTGAGCCTGCTGTTGGGTGGCTTGGGCTTGGCTGTGCGTGTACTAGTAGCAGCAGCAGCAGCTAGCTAGCGTGGTCATGTCACTGGCATGGCATGGCATGGCAGAAGAGCAGGCCCCACAAGGCATGCATTTGGAAACTGAGATGTCAGCCGTGGCACGACAACGCTACTGTTCGTGCCGCTGTTGTTGTTCGTCGTCGGTCACACAACGTCGTACTGTTACAGAATGCACCTATCATCGTCACAATACCGATCTCTGTGTGTACGTACGTGCACAGGTAAAATGCTTCCATATATTATATACATATATATGTGTGTCATATATATATGCTACTCCAGTCTCCAGTACCGTAGTACATACACACTTTAATAAGAACCAACCAACCAATATACGTCTCATCGTCATCGGCCCTAGCTTCATAATTATTATTACTCCAGCTACTATTTCGTTTGGACCGCCGGGCCCACCGGTCACTGACATGGGCTGCGCCGGTGCTCCATTTTTGGAGAACAACAAGCGCAAGCTGCTCGATCCATGGATCCCTGCGTGCATGCATGGATGCTCTCCTCCATCTCTGCCTCTCTGCATCTGCATGGCCGCGCACAGAGAGACCCTAGAGCTCTTGCACAGCAACAGTACAACCGCGCGCCTCCTGTCCTTTAACCATGTCGTCGTCCCTGCAGCACCAGGAAAAACGCTGCCTACTATAGGGCTACTGCATCTGCATGCATGCATATGCTACCTTTCATTTCTGCAACAGAAATCTAGCAAGCTAGGTTCTACATTAAACATGTAACAGCCCATCCCAAGTTAGTTTATTTTTAAGGCAACAGAAATCTAGTTAGGTTCTACATTAAACATGTAACAGTCTAGTTACATCAATGTGATGACAATAAAGGAGATGCCCATTCATGCACTTCGCGTCTTGGAATAACCAAGAGCTACGCATTCTCTTCGCCTCACATAGATGTCATTTTGTTTTAAGAGTCGTTGAGTAATAATGTTAAACTTTTCATAGGTTGTTTGTTTAGTTACATATGTGATTGAGTGTTTTAGTACCTTACGTACTACTCTTTGTAACAAGGTAGACTAATTAAGCCTCTTCCGTATGGTCATGGATAAAAAAACTTCCATGCGTTGTATGGCAAGCTACTTCTTCTTCAACAATACATAGCAAGTGTAGAAAATAAAGTTAGGGCCACTTTTATCTTCTTTCATTTGAAAAGTGTTAAGTTTAACCTAATTAGGAGAGGGTGGCAAGCCAATCAATGCTTTTAAAGCCATGCATGCTATATCTATCCAATGGCATGGAAGCATCCCAAAGGTAACAGTGTGTGCCATGCACCAATGACCCAAATCAAGATGAGGAGACAACACCCGATCTTATGTTTCTTGCCCACATTAAATGCACTTGCCTTATCGCTTATGACTATGTGCGCATGCACAAATATTGTTAAGTTAGTTAAATTTACAGCTATATTCATTATATAGGAGGAAAAGAAAACCCGACCTACTAATGTATATCAAATAAGATGTCACAAAGTATACCATGTGGTTCTGGATTTCCCATGGTCAAAACATGTAATTTGGACATTAATGCATTTTAAGGATTCCATTTGAACTGTACTATATGAATAGAAAAGAGCTCTCAATATATATAATTCCTCCATATGGTGTACATCTTGGCAATCAAAATAAAATTATCCTAAAATCTAAGGTATTACATGCATTGAACATTGTTCGTACATATATAGGTAGCTTGTAATCTCAAAAATTGCCTTGGTTAGATCAAAATACCCCTCTGTTCACAAATGTATGACACGATTGACTTATTTTTAAAACTTTAATCGTTTGTCTTAATAAATTAAGAAGCTACCATTTATTCTGTTGCCGTTTGATTTATCACTAAATGTATTTTGAGTATGATTCATATTTCACATGTTTGAACAAATCTTTTGAATAAAATGAAGGATTAAAGTTTTGGAAAAAAAGGTCAACCATGTCAAACATTTGTGAACGGTAGTATTATTTATTTTTCTTGAGCCTATAATAGTTTTGCTTGAGCAATTCAAGAACTCTCTTTTAGGCTTCCTTGGCAAAAGGCTCCCCACTAGGAGCTCAGGCAGTGAATGCCCCTGTCACCTAGTTCATTTCATGAGGGGAGAGAAACACTATTTCGATGAACAATACCCAGCCAAAATAGGCTATAAATATACTAGTTGCAATGAATTAGTTGGCTTTAACAAAGGTACATGCTTCATTTTTCATCTATAGTTGAAGTTGTCTTTAAAAAAAATCACTAGTATATGATATCAGAGTAAGGGATACGACTAAGTGTTCAAGAAATTAAAATAGAGGAGTAAACTTTTATGAGTCAATTTTCAATACAGAAGGCTCGTCGCCAAGCCTACGACATGTCTTGTTCTCGTCAGTACTTGGTACACACATGCTTTCTACAATATTGGTTTTTGAATCCAAGCCATCTGGCCTGCCTAGGAAGTACTGTAGTAGGTACGCATACTGATCATATCAATGGTCGAAAATTGGAGTGTGTACTCGCAACGCAACGCAGGTGAGTGAAAAAGCAAGCGACAAGACATCAAAAGGCCGACAAGTTCATACCGTTCTGTACGGTGCAAGCTCTCATGCATGGATGTCAGCACACACAAAGCTAGGACCGATGATCGATCATTAGATCTTTAGCTTTGTGAATTTTAGAGCCATGTAAAGCTAAAGCTAACTTCCTCTCTGCTTTCCGTACCGTGCACTGCTACTAACTATACCCTGGATTGGTTAATAATATATCAACGTCTAGGGTCTATTTACTGGATTGGTCAATTTTTATCCCATCACATGTTACTGTAGCAGCCTTTTTAGGACACTGTAGAAACATATAAAGAACAAGAAAAAAGAGGTGCTGCTCGATCCCTCTGTTTCATTTTTTTTTTCCCCGTTGGACACGATGCGTGATACTAACCAATGAAGTATCCTGGGTTTCATAATCTTCCATAAAAGATCTCTTTACCTCTCTTCATAACTAACTACCGTGACAAGTCATCGAATATACTGATATGCTATAGCATTCTGATTAGAATGTAGTAGTTCAAATAAACCCTACAGTACTGTGTACCGGAGAGAGAGAGAGAGAGAGGAGGGTGGTGGGCCACCACATGCGGCTGCTTGGCTTTGGAAGGATCCATCTCCATCCGCGGGGAAAGGTAGGAGGAGGCGGCCCTCCGTCTCCTCCGGCGCCACGCCTGTGGGCCCAGAAAAGGCGGCCGTTGTTTCCCCCACGCCGGTCGAGGGCCCACTGGGCCACACCGATAAAGCCCCCTCTCCCCCTACCAGATCTGGTTGGTTGGTTTTGTTTGGCCGGGCCCTCTCCTTCATACCACTACCTGTACTCTCCCTCTCCCTCTCCTCGTTTATCACCGTACTCCTACGTCCATTCGTTTTCAATAAACCTTCCTCTTAGTACCTTCTATTTCCTCGTAACACTCTGTTTTGTTTAGCGTCCAGAGAGAGAGAGAGAGTTCTAGAGAGAGAGAGAGAGAGTATTGATCGATGGAGGGAGGACCGGAGGATGCAGCAGCGCCGTGCAGTGCAGAAGTGCAGGCGCTTGCAAACAAATGGGGGCGCTGAGGCGTTGCTGTGGCGCAGGAGACCTGACCATGCCATGCCAATGCCAATGCCATGCTGCTTTGTCTAGGCGCCTAGCACAAAAAGCCGCGGGACACGCATGCACGGCAGCCAATCCCAAACCCCATCAGACACACGCAGCTGACTGACTGATGATGCATCAGTTCACCACTCCAACCAAGCATTACTCCCAATGCCATCGGCATTGCCATTGCCATTGCCATGCCGGCACTCGGCAGCTCGCTTGCTTGCCGTTGCCGATGCCGACCATGACACGCACAGGTTAGTTACTAGTGGGGCCCACACCGACCGTTTGCATTGATGATGGGAGCCATGCCTGCCTGCGTCATTCATCGACGTCGTCAACGTGAGGCAGACAGAATGCGTTTTCGGATGCTTGAATGATTTGATTTTGCACAAATGCATTCAGACATGACATGACAGACCGTTTCAGCAAAACATTTCTTTCCAACAACAGCTTAAATACCGATATCAGCGCAGCAATGTGCCGTACGTTTCATTAGCGACACCGCCGTCGGCACAGCTTCTTTGCTCCCAAGTACGGCACACACAACACAGCAACACTCGTACACCACACATCAGTCACCGAAGACCTCATTCCTTTTTTTTTTTTATTATTCCTAAGCATCAAAGGATGCGCAACGAACAATGCAATCGGGGTGGAGGGGCAACTTGAAGCAGCTGTTCCAGTTTATGTCGCTGGTGGAGCGCACACAAGATTATCTCGATTCAGGTCTGTGCAGTAGACTCCAAATGGGAGAAAACTGCCCAACGGTTTGGGTTTAATTTCATTTAATCCAACCAGGCTGACGATGCAGAGAAACCACGACCATCCTGTCAAAAAAGAAGCAACTCCCATCAGCCAATGATCAAAGTGCACAGACAGTCTGTAGCTTGTCTAAAAGCAGGCAGGCAGACCTACTGCAAGGCAGGATGCACATAGTTTATTCTAAAAAATAATAGAAAATGGATTTGCAAGAATAAGGCATCCACTAAAGGTAACCTTGTACAAACTATAATTGGCAAGAATTGGATTTGCATAAAAGAATGGCCCAATTACAGAAATAGCATCGTGGCAGGGAATTGCTACAGTTACCTTCAATGATTACTCTTCGTCCGACAAATTGACCTGTGAATAGACAAGGCCAGGTTAGCTGCTGGATACTTCTCTATCCAACTGAAAATAACTGATTATCAATTATCACGGCATTGTTTGGTGAAATCATTAACTGTAACCAGCATAGTAGATAGATCCCGCACGCATTTTCCATGGGCATTGAAGAACAGAAAATGCATATATGCACTGCTTACCCTTATATCTAGTCAAAGAATGAAGTAGCAGAAATGTCATAGGTCACGCCCAATAGAAACACATAATTCTATCATTTGCTGGATCAAAGGTAAGGATAGGAAGCAAAATAAAGCGGCGAAGGCTTTAAAGGAAGATGATAGATAATTGATGGGAATAAATAGAGGGCCAATCCTTTCCACTCCAAGGAAACTTAAGCACAACGTTAATGCCCTTAATTTCTATCAACTGAATGCTTTGTAATTGTGTTGAATTCAAACCCCATCACAATTAGAGCAGGAATTGTCAGATGGTAAGTTTTGTAATTCGTTTTGTATAACACCTAATGCCTAGTCTTTGCTGATGATGTGGCTAGGTCACAAGCAACATTTGTAGATATCACTTGGCTTGGTTGTTGTGGGTGATGATAATGATGTATTAATGTGTAGTGTGTGTATTCTGCTATAATGCTATGCAGCATATGTTTTCTACCAATCTTGTAAGTAACTAGGGGATGGAAGTAAAACTGGTAAATTCATGGAAGATACTCTAAAAGCTATTTTAGAATTGACTACAAAAATATTAACCAAATGTACCATTAACAACAGAAGCCGAAGCCAATGCTTTTGCTAGCAATGTCATGGTAACCTTTCAGGATGTGCTAGCTAGAATGATCAGAGATGTGGGGTGGGGGTAACCAAAAGCAAGGAGTGACTATCATACCTCTAAGAAGTGCCATTCTTCTTCTTTCAAATCAAAGTTTTCAGTATGGAGGTCACAGAACTGCAGCTGAATTTATGCAAAGAACATACAAAATTACTTAATAAGAAATAACATCATTTATAGATTGAGAGAGTAACCTGTTGATAACTCACAGTATGTATTTTAGTTTCTTGATTGAAGTCAACTATCCAACATCCAACATACCTGAAGGGACAATATTGGCAAAGATAAGGTAAACATACATCAAAGTTATCATAAAAATAAAACTAAGAACATCGTTCAACTTCCCCCAATCAGATAAACACTGAACCATGATATAGAACATATGCATATACTCAAAGGTCAATGAATAAGAATAAGATCGTGATTATTGAGTCCTACATCTTTTGCCGTGGATGCCACAGACGAAGAAACTGCTGTATGCAATTCTCACAACTTGTTTTCCTCTTTTTCTTTTTGACATGGTAATTCTGTGAGCTTCCTGAATTTCCATTGTTAAGAACAATTGAATTGACGGATTTCGTTGTGCCAATCATTTTTCTGCACTTTGAAGATCCACAGTGACAATCTTGAGCTTCTCCAAACTGGACAAATCTGTAAACAATGCTAAAAGATCAAAGACAGCAAAAAAAAAAAAAAAAAAAAAAAAAAAAAACACCAAACTAGGGATCAAGATGGGTGAAACAACTAGCAAAAATTAATTAAAATGATTTGGGGGATAGGACCAGCTTGGGGACTGGAATGGACATACTTATAGTCATAGGTCAGCTCCTCCCCTATCTTTATGTCACGAACAGCAAAAATCCCAACCCTAGTCTCTCCATCAACAGTCCTGAAACAACATGATGCTAGTGGCATGTATCATGTGCTCATTAATGGATATCAAGGAAGTAGAGCACATGTAGAATATAACTGACCATTTCTGCATCTCTGTGTTTGGTTCACAACTATGATTTATAAACCGGGACCTGTTTCCCTTGTTTGTCGCATCAATGACCATATTGCTACTAACCTCACAAAGGTAGAAGTTAGTGTCACTCAGCCTTTTCATTGTCCATAATCTTTCCTCACATGTTCTGTCATCAATAACTAAAACATTTGAAAGATATGTGGATGTCAGTTTGATCATTTAGGAACCAATGCAAGAAATATATCATAATATATATACCTCCGTGCAATTTCTTTACTTTCTCACAGTAAATTTGAACAAAACATACCTTCACCTACATACTCTATAACAAATTCTCCTTTCTTTATTTC
Organism: Paspalum notatum; assembly: GCA_022530915.1. Taxonomy (NCBI): domain Eukaryota; kingdom Viridiplantae; phylum Streptophyta; class Magnoliopsida; order Poales; family Poaceae; genus Paspalum; species Paspalum notatum. The sequence continues at coordinate 32,244,794 of CM039685.1, forward strand.
ATTCTCAGCAACCAATCCATAACCACATTTCTCTGTCTGAAATAAAATAATAATCATTCAGGAACGAACAAAATGTGATAAATATCTATTACATATGCTAAGGAAAGGTTTATATGACGGATAAGTTTAATACAAAACGAGTAGGTCCATGAAGAAGATTTAGAAGGAAGGCCAACTATTGATTCATAAATTCAAAGTATGTTTATGAAACTTAAAATATCATATTTGATTTGCTTATATTATATTATACTTGGCACATGAGAAAATATTTTCCTCACAAGACAATTAAGTCTTCCAACTACAATGTTTCCTTTTAAAAAAAAAAAAAAAAAAACACAAACTACAATGTATTCAATCACTAAGTGTTTTCAGTTTTCTTGCTCATGTAATGTAATGCTACCTCATCTAATGAAACCAAGAAAGTTTCAAATACATGTGTACTTAAGGTGAGCAACCAGTTCTGGAAAAAAAGTATACTTCTATAACGGTAGTGCTAGATAGTTAAACAAATATCCCTACAATATGATTCCAATAATATAAAAATGAAACGGTGATCATTTACTGACACAGGCAGATGTAACACTTGTTATCTGCATACCAATAATAAAAGCTAAAGCATTGCCTAGGACTAGCTGTAAATCTGTAATTCTGCATCCTCAGGGGCTGAAACACACACATCAGATCATGCAAGGGCCACATACTTGGTTAGAAAAAATTTACAAAGTTTGCAACAATCATCACTCAGAACAATCAACAAACTAAATTGATTGATTAGGAGGCCATGAGCCATTGCTAAGGCAGAAGACGTGGCAGGACTCAGGAGAGGATGACATCAACTAAAAGGAATTGGCAGATCTGGAGTGTAAACTAGATTACAGTGGGGAGGGCAGGCTGGTTGAGCATTACAATGACAACATAACTTGGAAGTCAGGAGATAGAAATAAGATGGAATCAGGTATCAGAGCAACCAGATCTAGGGTGCTATGCTGTGATGCATGCAGATGCCTAGAGCAATACTTTTACGTGAAGGAAGCTGTATTTTGAGATGAAATATTATCCTGCTTCAGTGTCAACAAGCTGTATTCAACCTAATACAAAATAAAATAAAAAAGACAGAAAGAAAGAACAATGAGACCTTGTATGCTCTAAGCAAACTAGAATCTCAAACTTAGAACCATATGGGATTGCGAACACAAAACACAGGACATAAGAATATCCTTACTTCCATTTCCATTAATGCTCACTTTCAGAGGCATTTGCATGAAAGAGAAATGCTCAGCTGGGGACAGGGAATCGAGGCCCATTATACAATCTCTAAAAAGGAAAAATCTTCAAGAATCTTAGTGTTTTAAGGAGTGCACTCGAAGCATGGTGATCAGAGCCCGAAACAACGCATTCAAGAATTTGCCACTCTTAAGATTAACACTTTCAGAATTTACCAACCCTGCACTCTCTGACATGTGCAATCACCTGTGTTGATAACAGTAGGCCCAGGAGGCAAATCATGAAGGGCCAATCAAAAGGGTGTCAAGTTATTAAATATCCACAACAACATGCTTGAAGAAATTTCTGGGAAACAGATGATGCTAATTGATAAGAGAGATGTCAGGGGCCTTGTTCGCCAGGCACGCGTGGCGCGGCACTTCCACACCACAGGCTCCCCAGAAATATCGGGGCAGCACAGCCAGCGGCCACGGTGCGTTTGCTATGCACCGCAGGAGGCTAAGGAACGCATCCAGGGTAGTAGAATCTGGTTATGGTCCACCATGGTTCTTAAGGTGGTAAGGCGAGGCATGGCGAGCCACCACCTTCTGGACAGTTAGGCGACGCCTTATGGCAGCAGGATGAAGGGAGAAAAAGGAAAAGAGAAGGAAGGAGAAGGGAGAAAAGGAAAAAGAATAACAGAAAGGGGGAAGGAGACAGCCTGGCCCATACCACTAAAAGCCCAAGCACCACCATACCACCACCAGACCTAGTTCCTAGCCTCTCCAGTCTCCACTCTCCAGCCTCCCTACACGCGCCGCCGCCGCTCCACCTCCGCCCCTCACGCGCACCGCTGCAGCTCCCGCTCCGTGCCTCGCGTGCCCGCCGCGGCTCCCCCTCCGCGCCGCGCGCCGCCGCGGCTCCACCTCTGCCCTTGCTCCAGCCGTCAGCACCTACCTCTTCCTCCCTGATTTTGGTATGGCGATGGCGGACGCCCAAAAATTTTCGTCGCCTGGACGCCTAGTCATCGCCTAGGCGCCTTAAAAACAATATGGTCCACCATACTGTTTCTCAGTTTCTGACAATATAGATTACAGTGCATCTTTTCTTTAATGTAGTAATATCTCTCTATTTAGTTTTTTTACCATGCTACAATTCCTTTAACAGATCATTCAATCTTACAAAGTAATCCAAGATCCCCTTCTAGCACACACAACATTCCACTTAATGCGGAAAATAGATATTTCTATAGGAGGCTCAACGCAGTAAAGATATGTTACATCACTATAGTATAACATGCAGTGCAATTATATATCAATATACATGCATTACATTACACAACCAGCAAATGCATTGACTGCTCATCATCATTTCCTTCCCTAAATAGCCACTCCTTTTAAACTTGTATTAATCCCACAGTAATAATATTACCTTAATCAATTTGGTTTTCTTAAGAGGTCTGTGCTGGAATGATTTATTGGCACATGTGTCATCACATTTACATTGTGATGAACAACAAGAGAACAGCATCCTGCATCAGCAAAAATTCAGTATTTAAGAATATCTCAACGATGACAAAACTTAGGAGCGTAATAACACAATAGCTAATAGATTTACATGCTTTTTCTTTCCAATTTTTTTTAATAAACTTAGGAAAATAAAACTCAAGACATGATTATAGAATGAAGCATTGCCAATGTCCTTAGTATATGTTACAAGTTTGTGTATGAATTTACACAAAGAAATATCATGTTGAATTAGTCAATAACCAGGATGCATTCAAATTATTTTGGGGTCATTGGGTTGACCCAAAAAGTTGAAAAACGAACCCGATTGGCATTTCTCATAATTTATCTTAGAGATGAAATGGATTGGAATGGCATCCAACCGTAATTCATTGGCTGACCCAAAAAAACACAAATGGGTACCCACTTGCATCGAAACGTTCTAAAGTTAGCACTTTTACTGATGAGAAATATAAGCATGGGCTTCATAAATACTTGAGGTTTTAGAAGCATCTAAAGCCAGAGAGGAAGGCAGAAAAGCTTACCAACAATGGCAATCTCTGTCACACACAGTTGATGAACCAGAAGAAGGGCTACAGGAACAGGTAATGCCATAATCTTCGATGCGTCTCTTAGTGCAATATACATCTTAGTAGAATTAAGGGCAATAAAAAGGCAGACATATCCATACAAATGCACTTATCCAAATTCACCAAAGTTGAGTAATATTCCCATTGCCTTTTTTTTTTCAGAGGCTAGAACCATGACATTGTGAACTAGTAATGGAAAAATAGTAATAGAACTAAGAGTTTGATGCCCCCGTCAATTTAAAAAATGAAGAACTACATACGACATTATAACACATACCTGTCTTAATCAAAATATTATTAAGTGTAACCAGTTGCCTTCCTCTATTGATTTCTAGTCCAGATAAGGACTATTGTACTACAAGCCTACAAGAGGATTTCTCCACAAGTTACAGAATCTGTTGGATGGCTGGAACACTAAAGGACCAGTACCAATAAGACATAGCAAGTTGTCAAAATACGGTGAACAAGAACACGCCAGAATATGATACTCTGATGACAGACAGTAGGAATTAAATGAGGCCGATGTGCAAATAGCTTATATTAAGGAAAACAATAAATGAAGGCGAAGGTTGAAACAGCTACGTGGTAAGGATACTCCGCTTGATTGGGTCATAGCGGCCTAACGCATTCCATTGTTTCAATGTTGGCAATGGATCGAAATCGGTAGGTTCAATCTTGTCGATCAATTGCTCAAAGACATTCTCAATTTGCTGCAGCACAACAGTAAAAGATAGGTTAATATGAGGGTATTATTACTACCCATGAGCTTTCAGTAACTTGATACTAGAACTGAGACAGTAATAATAGTAACATCCGTTCCAGGTTTGGTCATTCTCCCTAGGAAGCAAACAACAGTCAAGATGTGGGTGCGTTACAAGCAACAATGGCATTTACAGAGTAGATTTCTAGTATTGAGGCACCAGCAGCCAGAATTTCATGTACGGAGTATATTTTGACTTTATGGATCTATATATGCTTGCCAGAATAAGAAGAGAAGGGAAAAAATTACAGCCCTGGTAGTCGACAGCATAGTATCTGAAATGTATCCAAGCAGCCAGTGCTTTGGAGGAGGAACTGCAAGCACACTCACCTTTGTTGTTAGATTGACCCCGCGTGTCGAGGAAGAAGAGCCCACGCAGGCCATGGAGACAGGGGCGGATATATAGTGATTCCTGTGTATACCCAGGAATACCCTACAATTTGAGTCAAGAACACAACAGATCCACCAAATTTATTGTGTATCATGTAACTGCTTTGCAATCGACTTCCTTAGAAGCCAAGGTGGTCAGGAAAAGAGAACGGAGATGCGAGGACGAAATGCTCACCGATGTGCTTGGTCCCCGCCGAGTCAGCACCAGGGAACTGGGCCGCTGGTCGCGGAATCGCGGGGAGCGGACGCAGGGAGGCGGGCGGGCGGCCGGGGCTGGTACCGGGGAGCGGACGCAGGGAGGCCGGCGAGCGGCCGGGAAATGCAAGGGGAGCCGGGTAGCGGTAGCGGCGGCCGGCGGGAGCAGCCGCTACGGCGGTCGAGGCGCTCAGGCGGCGCGCGTCGGGCTGACTTGTTCGGGGACGGACGGACGACGATGTAGATTTTTTGTGTAAAAACCACGTTTTCAAACACCAATATAATATAACCTATTCTCGTTCAATTTACAGTTAATACAATAATAATACACATACTGAACATTTGACCTATGGAAAAACAGCCTAAGATGCATTTGATTTACTGACTTCTAATAATATTAACAACCGCAGATGTGACTGTCCTTATACGTGAAAAATAGTCGTTATCAACATCTTATTACTTTTTCCTTTCCAATTATTTTTATTTTTTTGGTTTCTCATATTTATCTATATTTTATTTTATTTTTATACTTTTATATTTATATTTAGATGGGCTAGTTTTGGGATTATAATGGTCAATATGTCGTATTTTGTCAGACCGATCGCTAATTTCTACCTTTCACGAGCACCCGATGATTAGCCACGATGATGACCTTGTTGGATTGTTTTTAGACGAGTGAATAATTTGATGAGACGATGTATTTGGCTATCTGAACAGACATATGCATATACACACAACACGTCAGAACATGCATGTACATGATGGAATGATTTGTGCTCAAGGAAGAGATGTTGTATAGTTTTGTGCGTCAAATCTAGCAAACCATGTTGGTCTAGACAATTTGGGCCTCGGCTCTCGCTTCTATATGATTGCCTTCTGAATACCAAGCCTGAGCACAGCGGTTCTCCTCGGTGCGGCTTAAGAAGTAGTGGTTATCTTTATGAATCTTTATTGATGTCGCCAACAGTGACTGGATCTAGTAGACTATAAGCAAATTCTCTTTGACAACGGCCATCGATGACTCAGAATTCACTACTAGATTCAAGCAAAAGGCCCCTCCTTAACCTCATAATTTCTAGAAGTTCTACCTGAGAATAAAGATAGAACCCTAATCTTGTATTTTTTATATTTTGAATCTATTTAGCCCAATAAATTCATACAATCTATTAATGTTTCATGAAATAGATGTAACACCTAAAAATATTTGTGGAAAATTTTTTCCAAAACTTTTTCAAAATAAAAAACACAGTTTCCAATCTATTTTTGAAAGCTTTTTAATTTTTTGGTGTTAAATGATCTCAATGATTTCCATAAAAATCTCCTACAAGTTTACAAGTTCCAAAAGTATTTTCTTAAAAGCCCCTTTCTTTTCCTCCCTTAATTTTTTTCTTCTTTTTTCTTTTCTTTTTCTTTTATTCTTCGTCAATCTCACAAGTAAGGTTGCGACCACTCCATAATTGGAGGGTCTTGCAAGAGACTTACAAGTCCCACATTTATAATCTTGGTATGATCTGACAACCTACTCAAGGATGACAAGAAATTTGCAGGAGCAAAAACCAAAAATTTTCCACCATGTTGGCTATTTGTCACCGTAAAGTATGACGTGCATTTAGGACATGTTTGGTTCGTTAGGACATGTTTGGTTCGTTTACTGGCTTGGCTTTGCCAGCCTTGCCTCGACAAGCAAAACAATCCTTGTCTTTAGAGAAGAGCTGTTCAGACTAGCCTAAGTAAGCAAGGAAAAACTTGTTTTTACGGACTACAAAGCAACAAGCAAAAAAAAAAAAAATCCAAGCACAAGCGTAGATTCACTCTCCTTGCTCAGCTAGGCAAGACAAGATCCCTCAAACGAGCCCTTAGTTAATTAGTGTTTATATATTTCATAGATCATATAGTTTTTTAAAGAATTATTATTTTAAATACTATATGCAAAGCAGTAAAGGTATAAATTCATGTTTTTGTTAGTTGTGAGAGATATCCTATTTTTTATTTTAAAAAGATTGCTCACCCTATTAAGATCATATGGACTTGTATGTAAAATTTGATCATATTAGAGAAAAGCATTAAAATTTCACCACTTTGCTCTTCTATATATAAGAAACAAAATAATAGTACTCTATGCCAATTTTCTATTTGTTCACCCACTCTAGTTCTCCATATCTCTTGTAAGAACTATCTCTTTATAATTCTACAACTACTTAGTGTTAAATGATTCATTCAACAATATATGTAAAATATAAATTGCAAAAATAATATCCTTTTGTAAGTTATTTTTTTCTTTAATTTCTTTTGCTTAGAATTGAGAATAACTCACTCTAAAATTCTTAATCCACCACTGGAGAGATGGATTGGGGCGGATACAAGACTGCATGAGACGGAAGGGGAGAGATTTGGTTTTGGAACTGGAAAAAAGAAAACTAAAACGCCTCTGTTCCGACAGCTAATGAATCAAATCCATAGAAGCAAGACAGGGCTTCCTCCAACCTCACCTCCCAGAGAGCTCCCCGCTCGGACCGGCGGAGCGCGGCGTGGTGGTGGTTTAGGCAAAAGATTGGGTAGGCTGCCTCGAGAGGAGAGAAGAGGAGAGGGGAGCCTGCCTAGGGTATTGCCCCGCTGCTCGTTTTGGTTTTTGTCAAGCTTTAATTGCTTCCTATACACTTCAATTTGGCACCTCGTCCACCACTTTCCAGGCTGCTCGTTTTGGTTTTTGACTAGCTTTAATTGCTTCCTATACGCTTCAATTTGACGCCTACAAGGAAAATGATTTCTGAATCAATGCGAGGGGTGGGGGTGGGGGTGCAGTAGGGGCAACTTGCGGTGCGGCGGCAGCAGCGACTGAAATGCGCGGAGCGGGGCTCGCTGGCGGCAAGCGGGCGGGCAGAGAAGCTGCTGTTGCGAGATTAGCGAAAGGGCGACGGGTAAGCAAAGGAGCTTGGGACTGGGACTGGGACTATGAGTGTGAGGAAGGGAGAGGAAGGGCCTAGGAGACAAATGTAGTAACCAGGCCCATATGTGAGCTCATTGATTGAACAGAGCAAGTCAACTTTCAATCAAACTAAATGGTGTAGTTTTATTCGCAAAAAATGATATAGTTCTAAAAATTTCAAAACAAATTCTAAATAGCATCCTCATGAAAAAATTCTTCACAAAATTTATAAAAATTAATAAGCTGACATAACAAGTACAAAAAAAATTAACCTGCTAATAAAAAATTAAGTCGGTAAAAAAATTGATTGTTAAGGTAAAATATTAAACTATGGTGATATGCAACAGGCTAAATGGTACATTTATATAAAAATGTTGTATGTATAACTGAATGTAATCACGTCAAAAGAAGTAAAGCTTTGTTAAAATTTAACCAGTCACTAAAAAAATTCCGTTCATACAAGCTAATTGGTTAATGGAAAGATGCATAGGTTCTCTGTAGTGTATCTATCTACACTATACAAGATCGAGTTATTGTAACACCATTTTGCACCCAGCGAAAAATAGATATACCCCTTGCATTGGTCCCACTTCACAATTTGGAAAGGATTGGAAAGAAGTGGGGTCAAAAATCAATACGAGGAAAATGTTTTCACTCTTTAGTATTTTATTTTCTCACCCCCATTTTCTTCCATTTTCCTATTTTATTGTTTGGCTGCTCAACTCCTTCCTTTCCATCAACACTTTCTGCTCTTCACGTAATCCGTGTAGGCCTTGCCAAGTATGCAGTCTACGATGTGATTCACTATGTGTGTGTCGCATATATATTTACGCTAGTTTTCCTAAAAATAGACTTTTAAGCAAAAATTCAGGCTTAGAAAAACTACCTATGTTTTTGGATTCTTTAAATGGTTAGGTTTTAATAATCTATCAATAATATGGATAATGTTAGCCAACTATAAGTAGATCTAGGTGACAAAAATTACGCAAATAAACTCTCATGCTTGGCTTTTCTTTTGCTAGGAGTGGATTGCCCACAGCTTCACCCCGACATCACTTGGCCCAAGGCCCAAGTATGCTTGGCTACCTTTCTCCGTTGCTTGGTCATAGGCACAAGCCTCTTAGTAGTTGTCCTTATGCCACCATAGTGTCCCTTTGCATGTTGTTCCACTTGGCCTTCGTTAGTCTCACAATCAATCATCATGTCACCCAAACCTGCACACATGAGCCTAACGACATGCAATTAAACTACCCTGAGAGGACTTACCTCTCAACTTGAGCTGGCCCAACTCCCTTAGGCATGAACACACTTTAGGTCTTCATCCTCCACTATTTGAGCTGGCTCAACTGCTTAACTACTAGGAATAGCCATACTCAAGGATCTCGATGAATCACTCATCACTCTAGAATGGATCAAATGTATTGGTTGTAATAACTTCAGTGCTGGGTAAATATTCGTGATAGCCAAGGTAAGGTGTATACAGATCATCATGAACGTATATATTCAGATTCTGGATTTTCATTCAAAAATTCCAACCCATCACAAAAGCTTATATCTTATCTTCAATATTATATATGATACTAAAGTGATGTTTGGACAGTGTGGAATAAGGATTGGGATAGGATAGAAAAATGGGGAATGGGATAGGGATAAAAGTTATCCCACCACTCACATTTGGTTTCCTATCCCACTGTCCAAAAATGGGATAAGACTTATCCTACCCCTTGTATCCCTATCCCAATAATTTTATGCCGGTATCCAAACACCATCTAAAAAACACTTTCCAAAATTTTGAGACAAAACAGATTAAAGTTTGAATACTAATCTGTCAATGTTGACTCATATTATTCTTAGATGAATAATTTATATATTAAAATCATCAACTTTGACCTCACAAACCAAGTATATCATTGAGATTGGATGTAATATATTTTGAACAAATTAATCCAAACCAAATTTAAATCAATATATATTTAATGACAACAATATTTCACCTAAAATCTAGCATTGTCACTTTGGAATTGAGCCTTGTTATTCAGCACTGGCTCGTACGACTTCATTGGTGGCTGCAAGCCACAATTGACCCACATCGACGGTGATGTTTAATTTGGAACGAACGACGGATTCATGAACTCTTCTTTTTTTTTTGAAGCAAACTGGAGTGGTTCCCCTACAACAATTTATTAAAGCAAGGCCAGTATGTACAGAAAAAAAAGAGAACAGGTTACATAAAAGAGTTTAGCCATTGTTCTATTTCAGGGAAGTAAGAAGATTTAGCCCTATGAAAAATCATAGTGAACTCCTTGAAGAAGACCGCCTTGCAGGCATTAACATCCACCACTGCGCCTTGAAAGATGACCTTGTTTCTAGCAGTCCAGATTCTCCAACTCATAATAATAATAATCTCCATGAAGAATGGTACAGCTAAAGAGGATTTTATGTGCTCAAGGGCTTGGAAGGGATTGAGCTGTGCCGGGACAATGATGTTTAGGATCTTCCAACAGTCAATAGCAAATTCACATCGCAGGAACAGGTGCTCGAGTGTCTCCTCCACATCTTGTTGGCATAAGGCACAACTGTATGTTGCAAGATGCATGGACTTGCGCCTAAGGATTTCCCTCGTGCTCAATCTGTCTACAAGAAGAAGCCAAAAGAAGACCTTATGTTTATTTTGACATGAAGAATTCCATAACCATTTAAATGCAGGGTGCACCATTCGTTTGCCAAATAAATGGACATATGCTTTCATGGTAGAAAACCGAGAAGATCCCCAAATATATAACCAAGTATCATTGCCATTCTGAGAAGTCCTTTGCTGCAGTATGTCACACAAGCTCAAAAACTGCTGGTATGCTTGTGTTGACAGAGGGAGATGGAAGAGTCTTGTAAGATCATCTTGTTCAGAGAAACTTTTGAACGTAATCTTTTTGTTTTTGGCAAAGGAATGCTGTTCTGGAAATATGTCAGATAAGATGTGATCACCCCACAAATCTATCCAGAAGAAGCATGTGTCTCCAGTACCCACCAGTGGCTTGGCCAAACCTTTATATTTGCCAAGGAGCTTGACCACATCCCTCCACCAAAATGAACCTTTGGTTTTCAGTTCTGGCAGGGAACCAACGTTATAGTGTTTTTCCCAAATCAAATGTACCCAAGGAATATCTGCTTTATTGAAGAATTTATGGAGGAACTTCAACTGCAAAGCCTCATTTTGTGTTTTGAACTTGATGACTCCTAGTCCTCCTGAGTCTTTGCTAGTGCACACTAACGGCCATGCTGCTTTAGGTGGTTTCTTATCATTCATATCCGCTCCACGCCACAAACAATGCTTCCTGTACTTATCTATTTGCTGAAGAACAGTGTCCGGAAGAGAGAAAGTTGCAATTGCAAATGAGGCTTGCGCGGTAAGGACTGAATTAACAATCTCAAGTTTTCCAGCTTGAGAAAGGAATAGCGACGTGTTCACAAGTCTTCTTTCACTGCGTTTTACCAATGGCAGGAAATCTATGACTTTTGGCTTTGTTAGGCCAAGTGGTAAACCCAGCTACGTGAATGGAAGCGTTCCTTTGTCACAGCCAAAGGTATTTGCCAAAACCAAAAATTTGTCCTCTCCAATGTTGATTGGCGTCATGCATGATTTTGAGTAATTAACCTTCAGACCTACTGAATCTGCAAATGAATTGAGCAGTGCTTTGAGAATAAACAGTTGTCTGGCATCTCCTTCCATGATAATTAGAGTATCATCGGCATACTGTAGGATCGGAAAGTCAGAGGTGTGATTCAGAGGTATAGGTAGACTTAGGAGGCCTAATTCTTTGGCCTTGTTTAAGATAGTCTGAAGCAGATCAGCAATTAAGACAAAAAGAAGCGGGGAGAGTGGATCTCCCTGCCTGACCCCTCTCCTGCAATGAAAAGTCTTCCCTGGTATTCCATTGAGTAAGATTGAAGATGTCCCTGAGCTCATGACCAACTTAATCCAATTGATCCATTTGATTCCAAAGCCCTTAGCCTCCATAATATCTAGAATAGCCTGATGTTCCACCTTGTCAAAAGCCTTTTCAAAGTCAAGTTTCAGAATAACTATTTCTTTTTTGAGTGATGACAGAGGTGCAGATACTCAAATGCCCATGCCAAACAATCCTAGATATTTCTGGATTTAATGAATCCATACTGGTTTTTATGTATCAAGGATTGAATAACCTTTTGGAGACGGTTTGCCAGCAATTTTGTAATGAGCTTGATCGAGCAATTGAGCAATGATATTGATCTATAGTCTGAAACTGTGGAAGGAGCTGAAACTTTAGGTAACAGTGTGACATATGATCCATTGATACTCTGTAAGCAAGTGTTTCCTTCATAGAAGGAATCGCACAATTTATAAAAATCAGATGAGACCAAAGGCCAGCATCTCTTTAGAAAATCCGTGTTGAACCCATCTAGACCAGGTGACTTGAAGGATGGCAAGTGAGAAACCACGAGGTCTATCTCTTCTTTATTGAAAGGGAGCTCGAGTATAGAGAGATCATGTTTATTCAGTAATGAAGCAAGATCAAACTGAATTTTATTGAATTCAGAGACACCCAAACGACTTTTGAATGTTTGCCATAACAATTCGGCTTTATCTGTATGTGAGGTGAGCTCAGTGCCATCATCTTTGTGTAACACATTGATCAAATTGCATCTGTTTCTTAATGAGGCATTAGCATGGAAGAAGTGTGTTGCTGCATCACCAAGTTTGGCCCATTTGATGTTTTCCCTTTGTTTCCAGTAAGTCCTCTGCTGTGAAAGAAGAGGCACTAAGTGTTATTGTAGGATATATCTGAAATTCCACTCCTCTAGGGTGAGGTCCCTAAATTCCTCGACAACATCCAAAAAGGCTAGCACTGCCTTAGTGTTACTGATAACACTGGATAAATTGGAAAGCTTCCTGCTCCAATTCTTGAGAGTTGTCCTGAGATTTTTGAACTTAGCAGTAATGATTTTTGCTGGATCTGATGCATTAACCAATTGTGACCACCCGTCATTAACCACCTGAGGAAAGTCATCACATTCTAGCCAAAAATTTTCAAATCTGAAAATCCCACCCTTAGGCATAGATGTTGCAATGGATATTACACATGGAGAGTGATCAGAAGTTTCCATGACAAGGCTAAAGGCTGTAGTGTTGGGGTATGAGATGGTCCAAACTGCTGATGAAAAAAACCAATCAAGCCTCTCAAGGAGAGGGTTGGGTTGTTTATTTGTCCAAGTGTACTTCCTTCCATGTAAAGGGATTTCTACAAGACCAAGAGAGCTAATAGCCTCGTTAAACAAAAGCATTTCATTAACATCTCCCTCCGGTTTGTTTCTATCGGATGGTGATCTAAGCAAATTGAAATCTCCCACCACTAGCCAATTAATTTCAGAGGGCATCTGAATATCACTAAACCATTGCAAGAATTGGAGTTTCGCTTCATGTGTGCAGGGTCCATAAATGTTAGTGAGAATCCATTCCTCAGAATTATGTAACGAGCGGAATTTAACTGACATAGAGAATTCATTCGTATGAATCAGATCTCCAAAGAAGCGAGCACCATTCCACAAAACAATCATGCCACCAGAAGCACCTGTAGAAGGGAGGTAATCGAATCTATCCAAATTGCGTGTGCAGAATTGCCGGATGAACATGTCATTGAATGATTCACGCTTTGTTTCTTGTAGGCAGACAATATCACAGTTAGCTTCTGCAATTTTGTCCCTAATAGAATTCCATTTTTTGCTAGAATTTAAACCACGCACGTTCCAACACAACACCTTCCAACAGAGCAATTGTCATTGTCTATCCATAAGAAACAGGGTAATAGAAAGAAACCATGCCTCCATGCTTAAGCATGTGACAAAAATTAGACAAACCAGGAAAACCTCTAAACAGTTTCATCTTAAACATAGTGGCAAAGACCAGCAAAAACACACTAAAAGGAGAAATGCAGCAGCAAGCGGAGGAACTAAAAGCTTCATTTTTTGGACTTCTTCCTGGGATCATCTGCATTTTGATCGTCAGTAGCATTCTTGGACTTCTGCTTCCTTCTAATAGGAGCAGGCTTTGAACTATGCTTAAGAGCAGCATCAGACAACTTATCAACTTTGACATTGCAAAAAGAGGACCCAAGATTCCTGATCACCTACTGAGAAATAGTTGGTGGTGAAGTAGGGCAGGCTAGACAGGTTTTATCCATACATGTACCTTTCTTGAAACCTTTATTCATTTGTTGAAGCCTGGAGCTTCTACGAACCTCCGACTCCACTAAAGGAGTCAAGCAAGAAGGTTTTTGTGCTGTTTACTTACTAGCTTTGCCAAGATGATCACTTGCTTGGCATTCTTTAGCTTGGGTTTCAAAGGCATCCTGGATCTCAAATGAAGTGTCAACAACTGATGGAGCCAAACAAGTCCACTCCTTATCACTTGGACAAGCAGGAGGAAGAGTGAACTGAACATGCCCATTGCCCGTTACCACATGATCCCAAGCTTTAGATTTAATTAACTCAGATGCCCAACTAAATGAAGATGGTGACATCAGAAGCAGGGTTAGAAAATCAGACCATTCAGCTGGTATGGAGAAGGAGATTTCTGAATTTCGTGGGGCAAAAAATTTGGCCCAAAGTCTAACTGCCTAAGCATTGCAAGTAAGGTTTGGAACAAAGAACTGCTCAAAGATAGGATCAGCAGCATGTAACTGAAATCTAACCATGCCAACCTGAATATTATTGGATGAGGAGTCACTTGATTGATATCCATCCATCAACTGATCCGGCTGTACTTCTTCTACAAGAAAATTATTCTGATAATCATCTACCATCATTTGATCATCTTGAACCAAGGACCAACAGCTACCAAAACAGGATCAATCAAATTCATCTGCTCAACTTGTGGAAGTTCATCTTGAACATTAGGCACCAATGGAATGGGATCATTCAGGTTCAACACTTCATCGGCTTCTTCCTCCAATGGATCCTGTTCATTTATCACTTGAGGAATGATACCATTAATATTAGGAAAAGCTTCATGCTGAGCCGCATTGTTAATAGCACCTGGCACTGGATTAATAATAGCCTCAACATCATCTGGTATTGCCACGCCAAGGTTGAGAGCTACTTCCTCTTCTTCAGGTGGATCATTGAGATTGAGTCCACCAGCTACAGGCCAGGGAGGCCAGACACCCTGAGGCTGAAAAGGCTGTTGTGCTTGTTGTTGCCCCTGCTGTCGGTTTTGCTGCTGGTTCAAAACCGGCCCATGCCCAGGCTGACGGTAGCCAAAGAAATCAAAAGGAACACCTGGCCCAGCATGGTTTGGGCTTGGTGGTGGATCCTCAGCTACTGCAAAGCCACCCATCATCTGATGTTGGAGGATCTCGCATTGAATTGTCCAGGAGTCGCCTTGAAAAGCTTCGCCTACTGAGAAGGTGATGAAATGAGGGACTGATTCCAGATCCACGGCCCTAACCCGAACCACCACTCCTGCCAAACGACGAGGCTCATCTTCCCAAGCCAACAATCTCGCAAAAGGGCCAACCACATCTTCAATGTATCTTTGTGAGTAGTAATCGAGAGGGAAATTAAACATGAGCCAACATTCCTGATTAAAGGTAAGGGCTCTGTGATTACGTCCTTGATCATGCCTCTCAAACCTTAAGCTAATATCATCAAACTGATGTGGGCTCGTAAGAATAAGGTGATCATGATCATACGCATGGTAAAAACGAACATAAGCTTGTCCCAAGGGTAAGGGTTGAATATCTGTAATTTGGATACCACGAACATCCACTAGGTATTCCTGAATCACCTCTCTAACAATCCCAAAGTGTACTTGATGTCCCGGCATACCATCAATGTGAACGATGGCAACATCCTCATTTCGCCTTGGCGCTCTAGGAGCAATCACACGGATGGCTTGCACTCTGTTGGGGACGCCTTCCCACTGCAAACCAAGAGGGATGAAAGGAGTTGGATCCACTCGCTGGTACGCCATAGTCCCTCATTCTTTCATCTTGGGATGGAGCCAACGGGGAATAGCAGTAGAGTTCTCAGGAGGGTTTGAGGGGGCGAAACTAGAGTAGGCTGAAAGGTCCCAGGGAACCGTGTGTGGAGGAGAACTAGTATCTGACTGAATCCCTAAAACATCATGAGCAAAATCCCCAAAAGAACTGAATTGTGGGACTACGACTGTATTGGCCCCATCAGTCATACTCTTGGCAGTATGGAAGGCGGGAACCTGAGTGGAATTTCTGGCAAAGCAGGAGCGGGCAATGTGACCCCATAGAAAACAAAAATGGCACCTGATTTTTGAACGGCAAAATTTTCGTGTGTGCTCATTTGAGAGGCATCTACTACAGGATGGCCTGCTGGGCTTTGATGGCCTTTTGCCCAGAATTGATGGCGGGCTAGGAACTGACACAGGCCCAGGTGAAGGTCAAGGTTTATACCTGCATTAAGTCCTTCACATCTATTGCTCAGGCTGGAGAAATCAGCGCACTCATTGACTGGAGTTACCGTTTTACTTTTTGAAAAAGGGTTCAAATTTGAATTAACAGGAACCTCCGTGTTCTTCGCTTGTTCATCTGAAGGCATAGGACCAAGTCTGGAGAACACAGAATCCTGGGAATCATGATTCTGTTGGGCAAAGCATGAACTTGATGAAGCATACGGCCTGAGTCTATCAAACACTGAAACTTGATCAGGAAGGCTACGGATTGGCACTGTGTTGTCTCCTGTGAGAACCGCACCGGCACCAACATTGTTAGCTGTACGCATGCCCCTAGTACCAGCATTATTGGATCCACGCACAGCATTGGCATGTGATTTCTTCCCAGTAACTTGAACCCATTGAAAGTTTGGGGAAGAATCCTTTGTAACAGAAATCCTGGCAGCAGCCAAACCAGAAGCATTCCATAGATGGAAGAAACATTTGAATTGCAGATATGAGAAAACTTTCTGATGATATATCATGAAACCCACACGCTGCGAAGAAACCGAGAATTTATAAATTCTGTCTTCCAATTCGAGCACTCGAAAACCCGTCGGAGAACCACCAAGACAGTAGTTGAGCAGAGAGCCCACCGAATATTCAGACAATCTGAACTTACAGCGTCCAAAGGCTACAATCAGATCAAAGGACCAGGGGGAGCCATCCCTGGGTACCACATTTGATTTCAGAAGGTTCTGAACTTTAGCAGCGAAGGCCTTGCCAACATTGAAATCCAGCTCGGAGAAGACCATGGCGGAGAGAGGAAAGGTAGATGAGACCAGGAACCAAGAAACTTACTGAGATGGTAGGTTAAAGCGGCAATATCAGATTAGAAATCCTAGATCACCATCATCGCGCCGCCATTGATCGCTCACAGAGCTCCCCCTCCCATGTTCAGGTTACAGGGATATCACTCTCATGAACTCTTCTTGGTAGTTGGGACAAAGGAGCCACATGGTAAAGCAATTTCCTTACCACTTGTACTTGAAACATTCACACGATATATCTCTTTATCACTTTGCAATGTTAACACCATACCCTTCATTCAAAGGTGGGGTGGAGGAGGCATGCTTGGGAGACGGTGTATGATAAAAACACCCTCACCACTAAACTAGATCAACGAATTCTCCACATGTTGTTGCAGGAGTTTGAGTAATATTCCATGCATGAGGGCCACAAAAAATTGATAGAAGATAAAAATAAAGGTCTTATTAGATGGTGATGTGGCATGGAACTTAGTGTGATCTTGAGATGATGTGGTTTAATACATATCTAAAGAAATCATCGGATAGTGAAGTGCACCTATTAGGTATAGAAGATTTGACCTTGGATTCTAATAAGGAGAAGCTAGATGGGAGTGACGGCTCTTTTGGAACAAAAAACTTTTAAAGAAAAAAAAGGTGAGACTCAATGGAATGTAAGATTGGACCATAGAAAAAAACGCAGGAAACTTTCCCTTTGTTATGATTATTTAACATGAGATTTGCAGGATGACTTGAAATATCTAATCTAACCTTTTTTCTCACTCTGCCGCGTAGGATCAAGGCAAACGACTAGCTACCATAGAAAAAAAATTAATGCTTAAGGCTTCTTTAACATTAATATATTATTTAATTATAATTCTTCCTAAGCTAACGGTGGAATTAATCATTGATGGAAGTGGAAAGTGTTGGAAGATTTTGGAGCCTCTACCTAGCACTACTGCGGAAGGGGCCTTTAACATCGGTTGGTAACCATCTATAGCACCGAAAACCATACCGACACTACCGAAACGACACTAAAGACCGAGAGCATCAGCATCGGTGTTTGCGGAACGAAGACAAGAACCAGTAATACAGGTTGCCCAGCCCAGGCGGTTAGGACACGCACGTGGGCCCTAGTGTAGCACTAGTTGTTGTTTCCACCCGATACTAAAGGTGATGACAGTCATGTGCGCCGCGCGCATTGTTAGCAACAAAATGTATTACCACCCGGTACTAAATAGATGTCACCCAGGTCCGCGCGCGTAGCCTTTTAGTACCGTGTTAACTTCACCCGATACTAAAGTGGTGGTTTTCACATATCCACTTACACCCTTTTAGAACCAGTATTGTATCCTTGCCCGGCACTAAAGATTTGGCATTCACGTTTTTATAATTATTTATATGCGTTGTTACGTATATAATCCTAGAATATACTATACATAAACATTGTTACTGTGACATAAACATAGCACAGTACATATATTATTATTACATAATAATAGTACTGTATAGGTACATGATATAAAATGTTTTGTCCATTATATTATTTTCAAAACTCCTACATCAATTCTATTCTTCCGCAAGATCCGGGGGCAGTAAAAATCTCCATTCTCGCTGATAATCTCATTCAAAATAAATCCCATCAAGTATTCTTGGACTGCCGTTAGTCTTGCGACCGGGAGGCACTGATCCTTCAGATTGAGTACCTGTAGTTTTAAAAATATGAATGAATTATACTAAAACAAAGTTTTTATTAATGAGAAAGTGTTTACTTGATGTGTTCTTAACGTACATTTATGTCTCTTGTAAATGACTTTGTGCCTACAAAAATGCTGTCACGCCCGGTTTCAACGAACAAAACCGTGCAACATATATATATGCGTCAGAAAACATCTCGCATATACATGACAAATTATAGAATACCACAACACATGCCAAAGATAAAAAAACGTGCATAACATTAAATATATCATTATTACACTGTGACACAAGTGTTTACCTCAGAGTATAACGTAGCATAGCGGAAGCATAAAACATAAATATAACGGGCGCCACAGGGACGTCAACTGGTGAACGAAACGCCTAAAACTCGTCGTAGTCTTGCACATAGTCTTCATTACCTCCATCATCTGAGCAGCGGTTGAATTTTTTCCCCCAATAAAGAATAAAATTAAAGAAACAAGCGTGAGTACAGAATACCCAACAAATATAATATAAACCATGAGGCTCTACGGTTAGTTGACAACTGCATAAGCTTTTAATTTAAACTTTTATTTAAGGCCTAATTACTATGAATCAGTAACAACACCATTAGCCCAAAAGATATTGCATAAGAAATTAAATAAGGTTGAACAGATATAAGCATTATCATAATCATAACCAAAACCAAGGAATCTCAGCCAAGAATCCTTCTAATCAATGTAAAGGTTTTGGGCCGCTCATAACCGTGAGCATGGCTAACATGTTAGTTTTACATTCTCGAGAGGTTGTACATCTTTACCCACAAGTCGTAAGCTACGCTAGGAGTTCATCACATTACAGTAGATGAGATGACTAGCAAACGCACAACGAAGCCTTTACAAAGATCATGTTGGTAAGGTGTAACCGCTAAGGTTTCAGGGTCGCAACGGTGGTATCCGCCTCCAAAGGGAGAAGCACATACATATAACGTAAAGCACACTCAACCATAAGGTAGTGCAGCGACCACTGATACTAGCCTCCCCTTTTGCCCCGCAGGTAAGTTACTCCCAAACCAAAACAACCTAATTAATCAGCTAAGATCGTCCCATTCCGATCTTGTGGTAGCACTGTTATCCCAGGTGGTTACTTTGTGATTCGGTCCTTAGGAAGAGAACTAGCAAAAGCACACGAGCACATTGCTCAAGCTCCCTAAACCATGTTGCTAAAAAGCTAGTTTTACAAGAGACATGAACCACTCAAGCACAAAGCACAGAGGGTCAAGTTTGCATTAATTGCATAGAACCATTAGTCAGAGTTAATTAACATAAAGGTACGTATTCGCACAGCGGCAAGCACAACTTAACCATATGCATCCCAAAAAGTAGATATACAAGGATAAAAGCAGCTAGGTAAAACCTTACAGGTAGCCAAAATTAAAATGCACATGCAGTAAATAAAAAGGTTATTAGGTGTTGTTTATGTTATACTTGCCTTCCTCAAAATTTATTCCTTGCTGCTGCTCAGAGACTTCTGGAGGTTGCTCTTCGAACTCAATAGGCGGATCAACGTCTACGCACGATACACGGCACCAAACAAACATCCACGTGATCACACATGCAACCAAACAAATGCAAAAGATAAGAAACAGTGCATCATAACATAAAAACAGACGGTAAAACATATATAAAATTGTTCTACACATTGCTACGGTCGCGTGGACGCGAGAATCGCCGAAAACGGATTTAAAACGTGGAAGCTATGGCCTTTTGAAAGCTGTTAGGACTAAAATGTAAATACTTTTCTAAACCCGGGGGTAAAAACATTAAAATAGGGGCTTTCTCACTACGGCTTGGACTGCGGGTTTATTTGGACAAAAGAGAAGGGCTCGTTTGCAAAAGATGGCGGCTGACCGGTGGTTTGACCTCGCTGTTGACCGGTCACCGGAGGATGGCGGCCTTTGGATCCAGATCCAACGACGGGGGTTGAAGGGGATAGGGGTGAGGTTGACTGCGACCTCTGGCCGCGGCAGAGTCCGCCGGGTGCGGCGGCTCATCACCGGAGAACGCGCGTGGGGGCGCTCCGATGCGCGAGGCGGGGTGTGAACAAGCCGTAGAGGGAAAGGAGAGCGCCGCGAACTCACCCAGGGGCTCGTAGGAGGCGGCGGTTCAACGGAGATGGGTCGGCAACGAGTAGAGGCGAACGACGGTGAGCGGTGCGTGTGGAACAGCGACGAGGGGCGGAACCGAGGCCCAAGAATCAGCAGGGAGGCTTCCTTGAGGTCCTGTGATGGCGGCAAGGGGTCAAATTGAATTGAAGAGGCTTGACAGTGGCCAATTTGGGGACAGCGGCCGAACTCACTTGAGAGCTCCGGCGATGAAATTGAGAGGCGGCGCGAGCTCTAGGGCTAGGGCAGTAGGGCAGGGGCGATAGGGGTGTGACGGTGGCACTAACAAAACTGCTATTAGGGTAGCGGCATGAGCCCGAGTTCGGCTCGAATCGGAGTTCTTAGCGGCGTGGAGTTCTCTCGGGTCTGACTAGACTCGGGCTCGAGTCCGCGGCGACTCCCGGCGGAGTCCGCGTCGCTTATGCGGGGAAGCACTGGCAGGCGGGCCATGGGCACGGGGCGCGGGTCCTGCGGCAGCGAGCTAGGGGAACCAGGGCCGTGGCCAGAGAGTGAGACGAGCGGGAGGTCGGGGACGAGGATGACAAGCGGTCCCTACTCGTCAGAGAAACACAGAGAGAGAGGGGCGTGGATGGGCCGCCGGCTTGGGCCCGGGTGTGCGCGAGCAGGGAGGCCCAGGTGGCGCGGGTGGCAGGCCGAAGGGGGGCTGGCGGGCTGGGCCGATGGGCCGGTTGGCCGGCTCGCCCCTCTTTTTTTTTCTTTTTTTATCCTTTTAAAACCAAAATCAAACCCAAAACTATACTCAAATAAATTCGAAATTTCAGAACCCAAAACTTTGATTCACTCAAACAATAAAAATGATGCTCCGGCATGAATGCACAATACAGTTGACCTATGATTAATTTTAATTATTATAGATAAAATAAATCATTAAATGCATGGCTAAGCATATAAAATCCTAAAAAATTAAATAAGCCATATTAAATTTATTGTAAAATACTAAAAATAAAATTAGGGTGTTACAAACCTACCCCCTTAACAAGAATCTCGCCCCGAGATTCAGATTGGCTAGTTAGCAAAGAGAGCGGGGTATGTTGCTTTTAATTTATCCTCTCGTTCCCATGTTGCCTCGGCCTTTGTATAATGAGTCCACTGCACAAGACACATCTTGATCCTCTTGTTTCTAGTAGACCTCTCTGGTGTGTCTAAAATTTTTACTGGATGTTCTGTGTAGGTTAGATCCTCCTGTACATCCAATCCTTCTAGCGGTGCTTGCTCTTCAGGCACCCTCAAACACTTCTTCAACTGGGACACATGAAACATATCATGTACACCTGACAAACTGGGAGGTAATTCCAGGCGGTAAGCTACTTCACCTTTCTTTTCCAATATTTTAAATGGCCCAATGTATCTTAGCGCTAGCTTTCCTTTTATGTTGAATCTGCGAATATCTCTCATTGGTGACACCTTCAAGTACGCATGGTCATCCACTTTAAAGGACAAATCTCTCCTGCGAACATCAGCATAACTTCTCTGCCTGGACTGGACAACTCTCAAATTTTCTTGAACAATCCGCAACTGCTGTTCCGCATCCTGTATTATGTCAGGTCCAACAACTTGCTTCTCACCTGTCTGATTCCAGGACAACGGCGTTCTACACCTCTTGCCGTACAGTACTTCAAACGGCGACTTCTTCAAACTGGCTTGATAGTTGTTATTATAGAAAAACTCATCATATGGCAAACACTTATTCCAACTAGTGCCGTACTGTACTGTATAGTACAATCTCTCAACATATCCTCAAGTATCTGATTAGTTCTTTCTGTTTGCCCGTCTGTCTGAGGATGGCAAGCTGTATTAAATCTGAGTTTTGTATTCAATGAATCATGCAACTGCTCCCAAAAGCGAGAAGTAAACTGTGAATCTCGGTCAGATATAATTCTCTTAGGTACGCCATGCAGACAGACAATTCTGGAGATGTACAGCTCAGCTAACTTAGCACCTAAATAAGTAGTGTTAACTGGTATAAAATGAGCTATCTTGGTTAAACGATCTACTGTTACCCATATTGACTCATAACCTTTGTGAATACGAGGCAAACCCACGATGAAATCCATGGTTATTTCTTCCCACTTCCATTCTGGCACCTTCAACGGCTGTAATAAACCTACAGGTCTCTGATGTTCTGCCTTCACACGCTGACAGGTATCACAAATAGCTACATACTCGGCCACAGCACGCTTCATACCGTACCACCAAAATCTTTCCTTCAGATCATAGTACATCTTAGTGCTGTCGGGATGGATAGAATAAGCCGTATCATGACCTTCACTCAAAATTAACTTCCTGATGCTGTCCACATTAGGCACACAAATTCTATTCTTGTACCATAAAGTTCCCTATTCATCTTCCCGAAAATGAGGCGCCTTGCCTAATTTGAGCAACTCACGAATTTCCTGCAATTTCTCATCATCCTTCTGGTGTTCCCGAATCTCTTGTTCTAATGTCGGCTCTGCCTCAAATGCGGCTGGTGTAGTGTGATGTAGAAAACCCAAACTCAATTTTTCAAACTCTTCACATAACTCATGCGGCATCATGAAACCCAAAGCCATATTAGCATAAATCTTCCTACTCATAGCGTCTGCCACCACATTAGTCTTGCCAGGATGATAATGAATATCCATATCATAATCTTTAATTAATTCCAGCCATCTTCGCTGCCGCATATTCAACTCGTTCTGGGTGGATATATTTGAGGTTCTTGTGATCAGTATAAATTTCACAACGCTGCCCGAATAAATAATGACGTCAAATCTTCAGTGCATGCACCACTACTGCAAGTTCCAAGTCATGTGTCGGATAATTCACCTCATGCTTGCGCAACTGTCGTGAAGCGTAGGTAATCACTTTACCTTCTTGCATCAGAACACATCCCAAACTATCTCTGGAAGCATCACAATAAACTATGAATTTCTTCTGCTGGTTAGGCAATGTCAGCACAGGTGCTGTAGTCAATCTCTTCTTTAACTCATAAAAGGCAGCTTGCTGTGCATCTGTCCATTCAAATTCTGCATCCTTCTCTAGCAGGGAAGTCATGGGCTTCGCGATTTTTGAAAAATTCTCAATAAATCTCTGATAATAACCAGCTCAACCCAGAAATCCACGAACCTCTTTTGGTATTTTCGGCACCTTCCAGTTTGTGACAGTACTGACCTTGCTTGGATCCACTGCAATTTCTCCTTTAGAGACGACGTGATCAAAGAAACGCACTTCATCAATCCAAAATTCACATTTGCTGAACTTGGCGTACAGTTTGTGTTCCCTCAATCTCTGAAGAACTAACCTTAAATGCTCCTCATGTTCTGCTTTAGTCTTGAAATAAATCAGAATGTCATCAATGAAAACCACTACAAACTTGTCCAAAAAATCCATGAACACCGAATTCATCAGTTGCATAAAATAGGCAGGAGCGTTGGTGAGGCCAAAGGACATTATTGTATACTCATGCAAGCCGTACTTGGCGGTGAAGGCAGTCTTAGGAATATCTGAGGGACGAATTTTTAACTGATGATAACCAGATCTCAAATCAATTTTAGAGAAAACACAAGCACCCTGAAGCTGATCAAACAAATCATCAATGCGGGGAAGCGGATACTTGTTTTTTATGGTGACTTTATTTAGGGCTCGGTAATCCACACACATCATTTTCACATCAGTATCTTTTTTCTCAACAAGCAAGACTGGAAAAGCCCAGGGAGAGAAACTAGGCCGGATATACTCCCTCCGTCCCAGAATAAGTGCTGTTTTAGGATTCAAAATTTGTCCAACAATAAATGCTGTTTTAGAAAATTAGTTGCATTTAAAAGAAAACCAATCTGCATGCACACCTTAAAAGGGAAAGAAAAGTCTGTTAATCAGGGACACATGCGTCATATCTCATCCTCCTTAATCTGTCCTAAATTTTCTAAAACAGCACTTATCGTGGGACGGAGGGAGTATCCTTTAGCTAGCAATTCATCTATATTCTTTTTAATCTCCTCATGCTCTATAGGTGCCATTCTATATTGTCTCATTGCTATGGGTGCAGTACCAGGTAAAAGCTCTATTAAAAACTCAATATCTCTGTCAGGCGGCATATCTGGTAATTCATCAGGGAAGACATCTGAATATTCACACACCACTCGAATACCATCGGTAGGTCTAGCCGCCATCTGATGCAAATATCCTAAAGGACTTAATGCATTGATCCCCACTTCCTGACCATCTGACGATGCTAGGTGAACTGCCGTTGAGCACAATCAATTTTGACACCCCACTTCTCCAGAGTGTCCATGCCCAAGATGATATCAATACTCATAGAGTCAATAACTATTAACTTGGCACTGAACTCTACCTCCTTATTTTTATACCCACTCTGGAACAAATAGAACTGGTGTTTATATCTCCACCTGGTGATGTAACTACCATAGTTCTTTTCATAAAACTTATAGGTATGATGTTTTGTTCCGCATATGATCTTGTAATAAAAGAATACGTAGCACCAGTATCAAAAAGTACAGTAGCAGGATTGGCGTTGACTGTAAACGTACCGAGAACGACATTTGGAGCATCTGCTGCGGTTTCTGTCGTCACATGGTTGACCTTGCCCTGAAGTGGCGCCCTATTCTGCTGGTTGGGGCGCCCCTGCTGCTGCTGTGGGGCGTTCTGCCTAGCGCCCTGCTGCTGCTGTTGTCCCTTCTGAGGGCAGTTGTTGGCGAGGTGCCCACTGTCGCCACACTTGTAGCAGTTTCTAACAACTGGAACAGTAGCCTGATTTGGGGCAGGTGGGTTGGACTGCCCCTGTGGCATAGCTCGGTAGGTAGGGCGCTGGTTCAGATTCTGATAGCACTGACCCTGACCTGTCTGTGCTGGTACTGCTGCTACTGTGGCTGCTGACGCTGCTGGTACGGCTGCTGCTGCTGCTGGTAGCGGGGGCGGGTGTTGCTGTTGGAGGAAGCAGGGTTGAGCTTTCTTTTATTCTCTTCAATTTTCCTGCGCTTCTGCTCTATAAGCAAGGCACGGTCCACCAGGTGATTGAAATTATTGAAATGATTGTTCATCAGCTGTAACTGAAGGTTGTCATTAAGACCCTTCAGGAAGTGCTCCTGCTTGTCACCATCTTCTGCAACTTCTGTGGGAGCATAGCGAGCAAGTTGAAGGAACTTATCACGGTACTCTGTGACTGTCATGTTCCCCTGCTTCAGAGAGAGGAACTCCTTCTTCATCTTTATTATACCTGCGGGCACATGGTGACTCCTGAACCTCTCGCGAAACTGAGCCCAGGTGAAGCATTCTCTGTCCTGCGGTCTGTACGACTTCCACCGGTCCAGAGCAGCACCTCGAAGCTGTCCTGCTGCATATAGGACCCTTTCTTGATCATTGCACTGCGCAATGTCAAGCTGTCGCTCCACTGCACGGAGCCAGTCATCTGCATGCAGTGGATCAGCAAAATGGGAGAAAATTGGCGGGTGCCCCTTCATGAAGTCTCCACGCCTGTCCCTCTGCTGCGGCTGTGGATTGGCCTGAACATTCTGCAGAGCCTGTACTGCATTGTTGAGAGTAGCCATCATCTGCATCTAAAGCTGAAAAGACTGATCTGCTGTCAGTGGCGGAGGATTCTGTGGTGGATTGCCATTGGCCTGATTGTGATCCTCTGGTCCATTGTCTCTGTTCCTAATGTTTACCATCTGTTGGCAGCAGTTGAGACAAAATCTGTAAACAAATGTTACACATATCTATGATGATAAACAACGGTGACTGATAAAGTAAAGAGAAAAGAGTAGATGGCTATTTATAACCCCAACGATCTAATCTTTATTAATTAATTAATTTAATTAATTTAATCTTCATAGTTGTTTATACTGTGGACATATAACACAGCTAGAGTATCAATCAAGCAAAGAACCAAATCAAGCATAGTTCACCATGACAAGTATTTACACACCAAAACAAAGCGTGCTAACAAGACATTATAAGGTTAATCTAATTTTCATATAAAGACACCATAATGATGACATCTATAGAAACGATAGAAATACTTAAGTTAACTTCTACATGATAGAAGGAATAAATAAAAATTTTCAAACATAATGTGAGCAATTAATCAGTAAAATAAAATAAAGACAAAGCATTTAAAAATCAGCAGATAATACAAAGGAAAGTGAAGTCCTTAAACACGACTAGTTCTAACTAGGCTTTCGTCCTACAGTCGACACGGCTCTGGTACCAAATTTGTCACGCCCGGTTTCAACGAAAAAACCGTGCAATATATATATATATGCGCCAGGAAACGTCTCGCATATAGATGGCAAATTATAGAATACCACAACACGTGCTAAAGATAAAAAAACGTGCATAACATTAAATATATCATTATTACACTGTGACACAAGTATTTAACTTAGAGTATAACGTAGCATAGCAGAAGCATAAAACATAAATATAACAAGCACCACAGGGACGTCAACTGGTGAACGAAACGCCTAAAACTCGTCGTAGTCTTGCACGTAGTCTTCATTACCTCCATCATCTGAGCAGCGGTTGGATTTTTCCCCCCAACAAGGAATAAAATTAAAGAAACAAGTATGAGTACAGAACACCCAACAAATATAACATAAACCATGAGGCTCTACGGTTAGCTGACAACTGCATAAGCTTTTAATTTAAACTTTTATTTAAGGCCTAATTACTATAAATTAGTAACAACACCATTAGCCCAAAAGATATTGCATAAAAAATTAAATAAGATTGAACAGATATAAGCATTATCATAACCATAACCAAAACCAAGGAATCTCAGCAAGGATCCTTCTATTCACTGGGAAGGATCTGGGCCGCTCATAACCGTGAGCACGGCTAACATGTTAGTTTTACACTCTCGAGAGGTTGTACATCTTTACCCACAAGTCGTGAGCTACGCTAGGAGTTCATCGCATTACCGGAGATGAGATGACTAGCAAGCACACTACGAAGCCTTTACAAAGATCATGTTGGTAAGGTGTAACCGCTAAGGTTTCAGGGTCGCAACGGTAGTGTCCGCCTCCAAAGAGAGAAGCACATACATATAACGTAAAGCACACTCAACCATAAGGTAGTGCAGCGACCACTGATACTAGCCTCCCCTCTTGCTCCGCAGGTAAGTTACTCTCAAACCAAAACAACCTAATTAATCAGCTAACATCGTCCCATTCTAATCTTGTGGTAGCACTGTTGTCCCAGATGGTCGCTTTGTGATTCGGTCCTTAGGGAGAGAACTAGCAAAAGCACATGAGCACATTGCTCAAGCTTCCTAAACCATGTTGCTAAAAAGCCAGTTTTACAAGAGACATGAACCACTCAAGCACAAAGCACAGAGTGTCAAGCTTGCATTAATTGCATAGAACCATTAGTCAAAGTTAATTAACATAAAGGTACGTATTCGCACAGCGCCTAGCATAACTTAACCATATGCATCCCAAAAGGTAGATATACAAGGATAAAAGTAGCTAGGTAAAACCTTACAGGTAGCCAAAATTAAAATGCACATGCAGTAAATAAAAAGGTTATTAGGTGTTGTTTATGTTATACTTGCCTTTCTCAAAATTAATTCCTTACTGCTGATCAGAGGCTTCTGCAGGTTGCTCTTCGAACTCAACAGGCGGATCAACGTCTACGCACGATACATGGCACCAAACAAACATCCAAGTGATCACACATGCAACCAAACAAATGCAAAAGATAAGAAACAGTATATCATAACATAAAAACAGAAGGTAAAACGTATATAAAATTATTCTACACATTGCTACGGTCGTGTGGGCGCGAGAATCGCCGAAAACAGATTTAAAACGTGGAAGTTATGGCCTTTTAAAAGCTGTTAGGACTAAAATGTAAATACTTTTCTAAACCCGGGGGTAAAAACATTAAAACAGGGGCTTTCTCACTACGGCTTGGACTGCAGGTTTATTTGGACAAAACAGAAGGGCTCGTTTGCAAAAGACGGCGGCTGACCGGCGGTTTGACCTCGCGGTTGACCGGTCACCGGAGGATGGCGGCCTTTGGATCCAGATCCAACGACGGGGGTTGAAGGGGTCAGGGGTGAGGTTGACGGCGACCTCTGGGCGTGGCAGAGTCCGCCGGGTGCAGCGGCTCATCGCCGGATAACGCGCGCGGGGGCGCTCCGATGCGCGAGGCGGGGTGTGAACAAGCCGGAGTGGGAAAGGAGAGCGCGGCGAACTCACCCAGGGGCTTTAGGAGGCGGCGGTTCGACGGAGATGGGTCGGCAACGAGTGGAGGCGGATGGCGGTGAGCGGTGCGCGTGGAACGACGCCAAGGGGCAGAACCGAGGCCCAAGAATCGGCAGGGAGGCTTCCTTGAGGTCCTGTGATGGCGACAAGGGGTCAAATTGGATTGAAGAGGCTTGACAGTGGCCAATTTGGGGATGGCGGCTGAACTCACTTGAGAGCTCCGGCGATGAAATTGAGAGGCGGCGCGAGTTCTAGGGCTAGGGCAGTAGGGCAGGGGCGATAGGGGTGTGACAGCGGCACTAACAAAACTGCTATTAGGGTGGCGGCATGAGCCCGAGTTCGGCTCGAATCGGAGTTCTTGGCGGCGTGGAGTCCTTCCGAGTCTGACTCGACTCGGGCTCAAGTCCGCGGCGACTCCCGGTGGAGTCCGCGTCGCTTATGCGGGGAAGCACCGGCAGGCGGGCCATGGGGGCGGGGCGCGGGTCCAGCGGCAGCGAGCTAGGGGAACCAGGGCCGTGGCCAGAGAGTGAGACGAGCGGGAGGTTGGGGACGAGGATGACAGGCGGTCCCTACTCATCAGAGAAAGAGAGAGAGAGGGGCGTGGATGGGCCGCCGGCTTGGGCCCGGGTGTGCGCGAGCAGGGAGGCCCAGGTGGCGCGGGCGGCTGGCCGAGGGGGGCGGGCTGGCGGGCTGGGCCGATGGGCCGGCTGGCCGGCTCGCCCCTCTCTTTTTTTCTCTTTTTTTCCTTTTGAAACCAAAATCAAATCCAAAACTATACTCCAATAAATTCGAAATTTCAGAACCCAAAACTTTGATTCACTCAAACAATAAAAATGATGCTCCGGCATGAATGCACAAAACAGTTGACCTGTGATTAATTTTAATTATTATAGATAAAATAAATCATTAAATGCATGGCTAAGCATATAAAATCCTAGAAAATTAAATAAGCCATATTAAATTTATTGTAAAATACTGAAAACAAAATTAGGGTGTTACAAATGCGCGTGGCCTCACAGATATAGTAACCACAATGATTGTTGCCACTTGGTTGCTTGTAACACTACAAGAATAAGAATATAATAGGTAAAGTCCAGGTGCATAATAAACAGTTAAACGATGTAGTCAATTGGAACATACCGAAAAATTTGGTTGTAATTGTAGAGTTTTTGGTCTTTACTTGGGGGTGCACCAAGAGTATGCATTCACTATATACCCTGCGCATGAAAAGATCAATGGTTGATTAGATGGAAGAAATAAATTGATATTACTCAACTAAAGTTGAATGGCCTAAATTACCTTTCCAAAATATCAATGATTTCCGGTAGTCCATTGGTGGCTTTCTCAAAGAGTCCATCATAGTGAGGACTCTTTTTTTGACTGAGAGTACAATTAGTATCTAATGGAATCTGCACAAAGAACATTAATTAATTAAGTGCAGCACTGATTTAAAAAAAAGGGTGCATGATCAACAATAAGCAATCACCAATGCGATAAGGTAAAAGAAAGAATTCCTTGGAACATTGGTTCCTGATCATTCCTTTGAAGGATTGAAAAATTATTCCTTCTTTATCTCGGTCTATACACTCTTGGTTCACGATCTCAGGGTTGATAAAGCCTAAATTTATAATTTTTTTCTCTACAGCACCTTTGCATCTTCTGCCTGCATAAATCGCTATATAATGAGGATACACATCAGACCAACAAGGCCCATATATGGAAGGGTTGTTAAAAAAATTACACAGTCCAGACGCTCATCAGTGTTATGTCCACCTCGTCTTTCCGGTAGGCCTCAAATATATCCTCGAAGGCCAACCAAATCCTGTGATCGCCGTGGCAGTAGTCGTCGTCTTTGACACTGGCAGCAAAAGCAATAGTACCTTTGGATGACACGGCCATATACCAGTCATGGAATCGACGCATTTGAGTGGGTAGGGCTTCCAACTCACTGGGCCAAAGTAGAGGTTTTCCAAGTTCATATGGCCATTGCGGCACAAATTCTTGGTCTTGCAGTAATTTTTTGTTGTCCAACTAATCCTTTCTAATGCCTGTATCTTTCAAGAATTCTGCTCTGTAATAGTCTTCTGATGGCATCGTATACTCACGTTGTGGCTGCCCTCCGAGCTGTGGCACAGGCTTTGACGCAGTCTTCTGCAATTGACGCTCATAGTCTGATACCACAGGTTTCGGACAAGGCCTCATGCTCTTAAAATGATTCTTTACATTCGGATCTATTTTCAGCTACTTTCCAGGGGGTGTTAGCGCCAACTGCTCCCTCACATAGGCTTTCACAGCCTTCGCTGTTTCCTCCTAGGTTTCCTCATAAGCGAACTTTTTGCTTGCAGATTTGGAGGACTTCTTTTGACTTGATTTGGAGCTTTTGCATGGTGGAGGGCTCCTATGTATTGGAGGTTTGGTGGGGCTTTTGGGTGATGGAGGGCTAGGGTTGTTGTTCATGCAACAGTGGTTGTTCCCCATCGCGGTTCTCTACCACTAATTTAATGTAGGCCTTCTGCCATAGAATCATTCCGTGGACAACCTCTTTAAGTGTCCTTTCCCGTCGCCTCCTTTGTGTTCAAGCGCCAGGTCCTCGTAACTAGAGACTACTTACCCAGGTGGAATATCAAAGCAGTGGTACTTTTGTCCTGGTAGCACCGGTAAAGCCACACCATGTGCTACGGGTGTGGTTAGGTTCCTCATGGGTATATGTAGCTCACACGGGCAACGGTGCTTGAGGTCGTCGACCGGGTAACGTATTTCATTCTCTACCGCTGGTTCAGCCTCCTCCGTTGATCGTTGATCCCGCACTGGTGGTTGAGCCTCCTCCGCCGGTCGTTGATCTTGTATCATTTGTTGAGCCTCCTCCTAGTTATCATTCTGATCAGGGATCAACTGTGTGGGTGCGACACTACTCTTTTTGTAGGAGGCATTCGTATTGCCATGAGGTCCTATCTGCGGTATAGGGTTAATACCATTTTCTGCCAATATTTGGTGAAAAATTGCTATATCCTCTCTAAGGCCATCTACGTTTGCCTTTAAGCTACGGATCTTTCCATCCGCCTCACTCAAGGTTCTCTGCTACCAATGTGTGAAAACCCCAGTTTCTAGGACAACCATAGCACTGGTGCTCTTAAACAACTGATACCAATGAGACAAAACCCTAATTGTTTGCACCATCGATTCTAACAGTCATTGGTATCGGTTCTGCTAAACCACCGGTACCAACTTGTAAAAACCCGAATACCAATGAGACAAAACCCCCAATTCTTATTTCTATATAATTCATCACAACTCATAATTTCATCCCAAACAGAAGCAGATTCATAGATATATATTACATATAATTGGATAATTAGATATTACATAATTAAATACTAAGTTCTAACAACAATACAAAGCACTTAATACTAATTAGATACTAAGCTATCTTAATCCTCGGATGTGGCGAGCAACGCCTCTGGCCAGTCATCGAGCCATCGCCGCCGTCATGGTCATGCGGCAAAAGCAACGCCTCCTAGTCATCGTTGTTCCACTGCAACGCCTCCAAGTTGAAGCCGTCGAGGCCGCCGCTCTCCTCAAAGGCTGCTTCCGAAGAGGTCGCCAGGGCTGAAGCAACGGCCTCACAGTGCCTCATCTTGGTGAACGCGAGGCTCTGGTGGTGCAGACGAAAGAATGCACGGTGCATGAGGAGGAGCTCCGCGCCGTGAGACTGCCGACAGGGAACCCTCGTGGTGGGCGCTGCGGTGGAGGAGGTCAACAACGCTGCTAGCATTGATGAGGTCCTCGGGGCTAAAGCGGCCATCGCATGGCGGGCTGTGTCGGCGAGGAGGCGGCAGCGAAGGCGGGGGTTGAGGAGGAGCTCGGCGCCGCGAGAGGCCTCCCGAAGCACGCCGATCCTTCACCGCCACTGCCCATCGAGGTGGTGTGGATGCATGACCTTCGCAGCGGCTAGACGCTTCTCTAAGGTTTTAGCATCGACGACGCGCTTCCGTTGGGCTACAAGAGCGAGATCCATTGTGGCCGGACGTGAGGAACAGAGTGCTTAGGAGAGATGGCAGAGGAGACCCATGCCCACCGGAGAGTCGTTGGTACTAATTGGCGCGGGCGTCCTCATTAGTACCGGGCGGTAGCAAGAACCGGTAGTAATGGTCATTATTTATAATTTATATATATCACAAAGAACACAACTGCTGATCCACATTAGTACCGGGTGCTAATAGAAATTGGACTTTTTAACTATGCACTGCATAGATTTCATCTTAAATATTTATATATAACTAAAAATTTTTACATATAACTAAAATAATTTAGACATAGCTAAAATATCTTACATATAACTAAATTATTTTACATATAACTAAACTAATCTATAATTAAGGACGGCGACGGCGATCAACGGCGACGAGGCAAGCTGCAGCCTCTGCCACCTCCGCGTATATAGTTTCAAAATTACCGCCATCCTCCTCGTCGCCGTCGCCGTCATCGCCATTGTGGCTAGTCGATGTCGTCGAAGCCGCCGTCGCCGTTGCCGCCATCATCGCCCTCGCCGTCGCCGTCTTTACCGTCGTCCTTCTCCTCCTCCTCCTCCTCCTCGTCGTCGTCGTTGTTGCCATCGCTATCACCGCCGTCGCCCTCCTCCTCCGTATAAGACCACTGGTCCGCCTCATACCATCGTGGTCGCTTCGCCGGCGGCTGGTTCACTGCATCGCTATCCTCGGAGGAGTAGTCGGTGGTATACTTGCCATTGCTCGACCAACGACCCATGGCGAGAATGGGGCTGGAGAAGGTGTGGATCGCTCTCACTCTTTTCACAGCGCTCTTCTCTTGTTTCTTGCTCTCGAGCAGACTAGTACTCTTACTCAGGGCTTGGGGTGTGGTAACATATATTTATACAGAAAATTTACACCTTTTGTTTTTGAAATGGAAAATTTACACATTATTTTAGCGACGATTGGCATTCCCAACGATCAAATCATGAATGGACATGGTACAGCAGGCGCAGAGAGCATCATGGCGGGAAGACGAACAGGCGCGTGTGCGGCGGTTGGCGAGGAGGAAGCAGAGATGGACCTCGCCTTCCTCCTAGAAGAGGAGCCGATCCAGTCGATTGACGATGACCTCTTCTCATGGGTCAGCATAGACAAGGAGGAAGAGGAGGAGCTCATCAGCTCCTCTGATGAGGAAGAGTAGCCTCATCCTCCTCATTGGGAATCCACCGACGACGATGACACCGACGGCGGTGACGACGACGACGAGCCTTCGGCAAAGCGCAGCTGGGTGTAGGCAGAGCCTCCCTAGCTCTCCTTTTATTTTGTAACAAAGCAGACGATCGAACAAACCTGCTTGTTTTGATGTAAATAATCGTATAAACTTTTTAATTGCAAGAACCACTGGTGTTTTTAATTCCTGATGTAAGTAATCGTCCAAACTTTTTAATTTTGAGAACTTCTATTGTTTAATTCCCGCGTGATCATCATCAATGGAACGCCTTCCATTGAAGAGCAGAGAATTGGCGGGAAGGTGAACGGGCACGTGAGCTTCTAGCAGAAGCTCTGGCACCAATTTAATATCAGGTTGACTAAAGTGATGATGCTATTGTTTAGTACATTAGTATTGGGTTGTTGGACCACCCGGTTCAAATGCTATTAACACCGGATGGTGTAACGACCCCCTTCTAATGCAAAAACATAAGCACCGTCTCTTTGGGCGACCCGATACTAAAAGGCTCCCGACCATGGTATCCGGAAGCTCCCCTGCATTGCACCCGGTGCTGATGCTAGTTTTAGTACTGGGTGCAATTTTGGTCGCTTTTTTTGTAAAATTGCAACTCCATCCGAAGGTCTGTTTTCTGGTAGCGCAGCTTGTGTAGCCGGTATGTACGTGTGCTGCCTGTTGGCCGGATTGAAGGTGAGAAGGAAGAAGGTGGGAAGAGAATAGGAATATAATTATATATGGGTCAGCTGTTGTGCATGCCAAGTCGATAAAATGCTCCAACTATATAGCATGTGTTGGACATTGCGCGAATCCGATCCCACTCTAGGCAAGAATCCGAACAGTTGGCTAGGGCGTATGCAATATGCATGTCAAGCTTCTCTCAGGCATCTAAAAATAGAAAATATTAAAATATACTCTCTCCATTATTAATTGTAAATCGTTTGATTTTTTGAGCATTAATTTTTACATACCCGTTTTATTCAAATAATTTAATAATAATTATTTATTTTCACAATGATTTAGTTTAGTATATTACATATTTTAAGTATAAGTTGAATTTGATCACGTTTTTATAATTTTTGAATAAGACGAGTCCAAAAAAATTGATATTCTGATTTTATCCTAAGTCAAACCATCGTAAGTTTGACCAAATGTATATA
The DNA here is from genome assembly GCA_022530915.1 of Paspalum notatum. Lineage (NCBI taxonomy): Eukaryota > Viridiplantae > Streptophyta > Magnoliopsida > Poales > Poaceae > Paspalum > Paspalum notatum. The sequence goes on from CM039685.1 coordinate 32,280,046, forward strand.
AAAATATATTAAAATTTATGCTACGAAACTAGTATCATTATATTTATGATAAAATCATAAATGTTGTTATATTTCTATATAAATTTGTTGAAACTTACGATGATTTAACTTAGAACAAAGACAGAATTTCATTTTTTTAGACGGAGTACATGTAATTACACGTACGAGCTAAGCAAATCTGCGTGCCCAAATTTTAAACGTTTATTTCGATTGTCACCAACTTTTTTGTTATAGCCACAATCTGTTCATGATTAAAATGTCAATTTGTGCATAACACCGACAGTAATATCCATATTCATCGGAATATACGGTAACTAGTATGCACCCTTATTTTTTACCTTTATATTTTAATTTAATGAATAGACAATATATACTATGAGGAAAAGTTGAGTTTAATTATTTGTGATGCGCGCACCACATTTTTTCACGGTTGCTGTCTTGACCTAGCGAGTCTGCTCCAGCTCCAGCAGACCAAACCCCGACACTAGAAGCATATATATGCGTTAGTTGCGTTGTCAATGTCAAGTTGTCAACACACAAGGGAACCTATAGAGAAGTCCATATATACCAGTTGGTCCATTATTATTCCGCCTGCTTGTCCATTAGAAAAGTTGTTTGGATAAATAAATCCTGGCCCCCGGGTAATGTATCACGTGGGGAGCTTCCATAAGAATATACTAATACTCCTACTGTACAACAATAATCTCACACTTTGATGCGGTTAGTCGATCATCTCGTCGAATGGAACAATCCGGCAAACCCTAATTTGATGGTGATGCATGCTCACACTGTTCGTGCACATAGCACATCTCTATATATGGGAACGCCGATCGAGAACATATATAACGCCATTGTATTTTTTATATGGATTTAGGAATACATAGAAGAGATAGTGATCAGTGGGGATACAAGACTATATGCAGTGTGATGTATAAATGCACTGTGTATCCACTATTCTAACTATTTTTCTCTCTGTCTATAGTATCGCCATAATGTATCGTCTGTCTTTTTACTCAGTTCAGTGCACATAGTCTAACGATGGTAGTGGACATGCGGACCGCCGGCGGCTGCTACAACTTAATCCATAGGGTAGGGTTTCGATGTGAGTGCAGTGAAAATATATATAGTATACGTAGGTGGCATATGGACGATTGGTGGTGTTAGAGATCGATGGAAGACGACGGCAAGGTGCGATGACCGACAATGTACTTAGGTGGCGACTCATGAGTGGTGGCGGCATGCATATAGAGTGAACGTGATAGATAAACGTAATACTTTATTGATAAAGGGTTGATAGTAAATAATAACGCCGCCATCATTCACACATCACTATATTACATATATTATTCTAATCAAACCCAAGGTAGATATATCCATCACTGCCTTACTTTAACAATATCGAAGCACGTTGTATGATAAGCATGTTCGGCTGAGCTACTACTGAGCTTCAGCTGCTGTTGTTGCTGCAAGACTTGTGCTAGTGTAGTTTTTGCTGTTCTACCGCTGCAGCGAACGGAAGGCGCATGTTGCTGCGTCCTCCTTTTGTTCGTAGACCATCTCCAGTGGATTGTCCAAATGCGTTGCCTATCTATTCCAACGTGCCCAATGAACCAACGGGCAGGCACACACGAAGGCCGCCGAAGGCTGAGCTCGCGGAGGCAAGGAACGCGTCAAGCGACCATTCACTAGCCTGGCGGAGAGGCCTTCGCTGGTCACACTTTTCTTGCTAGTGAGAGATGTAGTGTATATCTCTAACTCGATTAAAAGGTAGTTCGTGCGTCTTCATGCATCGCGCAGAGTGCTCGGTGCGCAGCTCTCTCGTCATGGGACGCTCGTGGGCCACCACGGTTGTCTGGGCCTCCGAAGCCTCTTTTGCCGCAAAACCCACGTATCTTCCAATGTTTAAGATTCGTGCAAACAACCACAACAACTGGATCCATATCTAAACCCTAACCCTCTCTCCTGTCTTCTTCCTTTCCTCCCTCCCATGCCCACGCCGCCCCAGTACGAGCCGCGCTCCGCCTCCCCCACAGCCGGCCGCGTGTGCCTCCACCGCCGGGGCGGCCACACGGGCCACGCGTCGCGTGCCGCCATCGCCGCCGGGGCTGCGCGCCTGCACCGCCACCGCCAGGAGGGAGCTTGCCGTTGTCGCGCGCCTCCATGGCCGCCGAGCGCCGTCAAGGAAGCCGGGGTCGCCGCGCACCGCTTCCGGGCGCCCCCACTGTTTCTATCGTTTTGAACATTTCAATTGCTTCTAATTCAACATTCCAACTATCCTGATTCAACATTCCAACCACCCTGATCCAACATTCCAACTACCCTAATTCAACATTCTATGTATGAATTGTTGAAATTGTATTTGCAAAATGTTGGTTTAGACATTTGCAATTGTTGATATTTTACACTGAGATGGTTGAGGTCGAAGAGGAAACTGCGATTGGACCTTCGTGGGCTTTATATTTCGCTTGCTTATCTATTTTTCGGTAGACAGATAAGAGCCCCCTCTCTTGCTCCCCCTTCCTCTCCGAACCCTCCCTCGCAGGCCTCGACAGCGCCGCCGCCAGTGCTTCCACATGGCCCCGATGGCGCCGCCTCGCTGCCAGTGCCCAAATGCCCTGGATGCCACGGCAGCATGGCTAGGATTTGGTCGGAGGAGGTGGGCACGCTGCCGTCTGTAAAGAAAATGGTCCCTAAGCCTTGTGCTTAGTTCCCATATGTGATTTTGGTGGTTGAAGTAACAACATGTGTCATGGGACTAATATTTGTATAGGTAGTTTTGTGGCTATGTCTCAGGGTGCAAAAGGTGGACTTGAGGTACAAACACCTAAAAGGAGGACTTAAAAAACATAAGAAAAGACCCAAGCCGTTATCAAGTTGCAAGCTAGCTAGAGCCCTGACTTGGCGGGCCGATTTTTTGGCCACTAGAAGGTCAAAAAGAGCCCCATCAAGAGGTCCGGAGAGAAGAACAAGGAGCCAAGACAAAGGCTGAAGATCCGGTGCAAATCCATGCACCGTACAATCCGGTAGTTCACCACCGGATAGTCCGGTAGTCCTCCACCGGACGATATAGGTTGAGAAGGAAGAGTCGAAGTCCAAGCGCTGAACTCACCGCCGAACAATCCGGTGGCTCACCACCGGACAGTCCTGTGGTGCCACCGGACAGTATAGACTGAGGGCATCTCATCGTGAAGATGAAGCACCAACACCCACCGGACCATCTACCACCGGAGAGTCCAGTGTCTCCAACAGTCGACTGCCCAGTCCAACAGTTGACTCCAATGGCTAGTAGATTACACACACCGGACCGTCCCGTGGTGTACCACCGGACAGTTCGGTGGTGACACAGAAAAAGGGAAGGTTGCTTCCAACGGCTATTTTTGAGGCTTGACCTATATATAGCCCCCTAGCCGGCCTCCATAATGTGGTTGGAGTATCCTGAGCTAACACAAGTGTTGAGGCACCCTTTTGATCCATTCCAAGAGCCTGATACACACATTAGAGAGCCCAACCACCACAAGAGCTAATAGACACATCCCGGCATAGCGAGAGCTTGCTTAGTATCTTGGCTTAGGCCTATTTGTCTAGTATCCGTGCCTGCGTGCACGTCTATCCCTTGTGTGTGCGCGGTTGTAATTCTTGCGAGACCCTCCGGAGTGTGGAGTGGCCGCCACCACCTTGTGAGAGGGAGGAAGGCTCTCGGCGGTTTGGCCACAAGCTTCCCATAGTGGACGGCAGGGGTACTCCGTGAGAAGGACTCGGAAGATCCCAACAGCCCCGACAATCCTCTACCCTTGAGTGGGCGAGGCCGTAGTCCAAGACTACGTGAGAGAAGGGTTTGTGTGGGTGTGTACCGTGGATATCCGGAGACCCGACCGGGATTGCTTGGCTTTCGTGGAAGTCACTTTGCCATCCACCACCCTTGCATGGGCGAGGCCGCACTCCTTTGAGAATTGCGCGAGAGCAAAGCCTATGGGGGTACCTAACAAGGATTAGGGGGTAGAGAGCCTCCCCAATCCTCAGAAAAAAAAAATCTGCGTGTCATCATCGTGTGCCATCGCCGACATCGTCATCGGGAGTTTGCATCTCTTTACCTATCTTTAGCTTTCGCAATTTACATTCTTGCTTTTGTGTGCTTACTTTCCTAGATTAGATTGATAGGTTAGTTTCTAGGTGAAATTAGGTTGCAAGACTTGGCCACGGTAGAATTAGAAACACTTAGAAAAACCTTAGTGCACATAGATATATTTACATTGTATAGGTTTTGCTTAGTAGCTGTAGTTTTTCGGAGCCTTAGTTTTTTTAGAAATCCTAATTCACCTCCTCTTTGGCATCGGTCCAATCTTCACCATCGTCGTCGTTCGCCGGAGGAGAGGGCCGATAGAGGCGGTGGAGAATCCTGCGACGGTGGACGCGCCATCGTCGGGGCCATCACCAGAGAGGGGCAGGGGGGGGGGGGTGGAGACGGCAGATCCTGCCATGGAGGAGGCGGATCCGGCCGCGCCGCCGACACATCTAGACGGGCTAGAGGAGAAGGCGAGCGGGGCAACCGGTGGCGGTGGAGGACGAGAAGGCGAGTGGCGCGGCCGGCGGCGTTGGAGGACGAGGAGGCGAGCGGGTCGGCCGGCAGCGGTGGAGGATGAGGAGGCGAAGGGGGCATCCGGCGACGGTGGAGGACGAGGAGGTGAGTGGGGCGTCCGGCAGCCGGTGGCAGTGGAGGAAGAGGTGAGTGGGGCGGGTGGGGGAGAGAGGTGGGATGTAGGTGCGGGCTCGCGCTGGGCTGGAGCGGCAGCAGAGCGGAGGAAAAGGGAGATGGGGGAGCTTCTAGAGGCTGGGCCCACTTGCAAGAGAGTGAGCGGTAAAATTATATTGTATAGAAAAAATGGTAGTCGGAGGTGGATGAATAAAATATTGAACAATTGGATTTTTTTTGGAGGAAAAATATACTGCAGCACGCCTTGGCGTTTGTAGAGATTAACCGCGACAATGCACGAGCACTCTGCTAGTTTTATAGAAAAAGATGTAGTACATATTACTTGCAAAGGATTTTTGTAAGGTATTAAGGTTGGAAATACTATGTTCATAGAATGGGACCTACGTTCGCCATTGATGTCACTCCTAGTCACTTTCCTAAGCCCTAATATTATTTGAAGGGCATTTAAACAAACTTTCTTCAGTCTTCTCTCTCACTGACCCGACAGGGGACCGGTCTCACATGACAAAATTAATTGATGTTACAAGTGTAATCTGAATCCGAATTGATTCGAATTTATTTGCGAACCTCATTTGGATAGTAGGAGCAAGCCACATGAAACGGATGTCCAGGTAGCATTTGGATTCAATTTTTGATGTTCTATCTATCGATAGAAATCTAAAAAGATAGGCTTTCTAACCCAACCGATACTACTAAAATTTTCTTAGAATCGAAATTTGAAAACAAAATAATTAACGTGAATACGATAGAAGCTACACAAAAAAACAAATGCCCAAATTATATTGTACCTCTGTGTTTGGCGTTCTATGTATCAACGGAAAGCTGGAAGATAAATTTTCCAACTCAACTGACACCACCATAGAACTTTCATAAAAACAAAATAACGTGAACAATGTGTCAGGGTGCTATGATTGAGGGCACACAAAAATAAAGCGATCAAGTTGCATACTACCTCTTTTTTGGGCGCTCTACGCATTGATCGAAAGCTAGGAGATACATTTTCCAACTCAAGTGATACCACCGTAAAATTCTCATCGAAACAAAATAGTGTGAATAATGTGTCAGGGTAATTCAATAGAGATCACATAAAAATAAGCACCCAAGTTGCATACTGCCTCTGATTTAGGCGTTCTACGTATCGACAAAAGGCTAAGGAGATAAATTTTCTAACTCAACTTGCACCACCGCAGAATTCACTTGAAGTCGATGGACACTGTCAAAACAAGATGTCATCACAAACACATGAACAATTTTCTTTTGACAATGATTCCACATGTCACCCATGCCATGTATGTCAACCTCTATCATTGTTTGCAATGTTTTTGATGTGTTTGTCATAATAAATATTAAATAGTAGAGATGTATTCATACTCTCCATAAGCACAGCTCCAATCCAGTGACCTCCCCTCGCCTTGGGAAGTGAACCGTGGGATAGTGAGTTGCTTCTCTACACTATCATTCTCCCTCCTAATAAAACTTTCATTTTAATTTTACACAATAAACCAGACATTTTTAAACTCGTGTCTCTAAACTCTCCTTTCTTACAACAGCTCTTTCCAACCAAATGAGCCGTAAGAAATTAAAAAAGAAAAAAAAAGTTGCCAATGAACCTATAGCTACCCATACATTATATTGTACTGTAAGACCATTCACTAGAATCCAAAACTACCGAGTGATCCCTGTCTGCCAATGTCACATCACGTTGTTAGTGTCTACGCCCATCCTTTTTCGTCAAGAACTCAAAACGAACCTTTGTCACTCTCACGTCACATTCACACAAGTGCCCTGAATGGACCAATATTATTAATGCAAGTCGTTGGATGCCATGTCCAATACCAACACGGCAAGATAGAGTATATGATGGGTGCACATCAACTGAATTGACATCCGACGAATATATGAACCGATATGGCAGATGGCACCAGTAATTCCATTTCGCTTAACTTACATAAAGTTGGCCAACACATGCCAATTAATCTTGTTTTTAAATTTATTATGTGTATAGGTCTTAGAAGAGAATATTGTACCCCCCCCCAATTTACAGATCATTTGACTTTTTGACACTAAGTCTGACCGACTCATCTCAAAACATTTACGAAAATATAAAAAAAAATAATTTATAGTTAAAATATATTATATGCTAAACTGGACCGCAATGAAAATAAATGATATTAAGATTTTTTTGAATAAGACGAGTAAATCAAATTTAGTGTCAAAAAAGTCAAATGACCTACAAATTAAGAGAGAGTACTTCCTAAATTTAAGAACAAAAATATGGTACGGAGTACTTTTTATTTGCAAGACCCAATAATGTAGTTTCAAAAACAAATACTACCTGCTCCCATTAATATTTTATGCTGAACTTAAAATGTTACTATATATTTATGATCGGAGGAGGGAGTGCTATCTATCCACATGCTAAATCTTAAAAAAAAAAGCATCGCACTGTACCCCAAACTTTTTCATCACACACTTGTCTTGTTTAAATTTAGCCTTTTCTGTTAATTGCATTTGTTATAAAATATTTAGATTAATCTATACAGGTAGAAGCAACAAATCATGTAGATCTTTGTATTTTGGACCTTTGAGACGTTCGCACACTTTGGTGATTTTACCCTTAATTATTTAAACTCTATGAAATTTTCCCTTGCTTTTTAAAACATTGTTTGCCCCACGCCTATTCCGTGAAGTGCTTTTAATGGCGTCAATTATCAGATGAAAAGACCTTCTTGCTGACCATGTCGATTTGCCCCCTGGTTTTAGTAGTGTTTTGTAATTCTACCCCTATTCTGGCATAAAGATGTACACATTATTTTTGACATATTTTAAAAGGATCTTGGCAAGCTATATACTATACTGGCACCACTCGTTCCACAGCTGAGGCAGCTAGCAAAGAAACTTGCCTGCGCCGCGGCTACCGCCTACCGCAGAGACGCTGAAGAGTGGCCACCGCCTGCCTGAATCACCGCCGCAGACCGACCTGCCTGTTTGGGCTAGCTCTCCAGCGTGGGTGAGACGGAGACGGAGAGGGAGCCCACCATCCATATGCTCAGAGAGGATAAGGGACAGTTTCGTGTCTTTTACCTGAATTTTAATTACAAAGGGTTTTCAGATTTATTTTTATTAAATGTTTAATCCGGCTGCTACTAGTTGTGTTAAAAGGAGGGATAAATTTAAAATCACAAGGTTTCAAAGACGTGCATAAAATCACAATTGGATCGTCGATAGTAGGGCCAGAAACACCCATCTCCATTTTATTTTTATTAGTTGTACCTATTTGATATATATCTTTGGTTAAAGTAAACCGCCAGATGTCTATTAAATCTAGTAGTGTACATTCTTTTCTTCTTAACATAGCAATTTGTAGACTCTCTCTCATCAAATATGGTGGCTTCTTTTAACATGTTTAACATGTTTATTAATCTAATTTGTATAGTCCATAGTGGATAGCCTTAGCAGTCTGATGGCAGCGGTTCCTGCTCAAGGTCCTTTTGGTTTTGATTAATTGGTAGAAGGTTAGGCGAGTTTAAGGGTAGGGGTTAATAGAATCATCTGTCTGTTGATGGGAGAAGGGAGTCACCGCTACAAAATTGATTTCTAGAGATATTTCCTTATACCTGTAGACACAGTTCAAACTTTTAGAAATGTACTCCCTCCGTCCACAAAAGAATGAAATCCTAGCTTTGTTCTAAGTCAAACTTTCGTAACTTTGATCAAGTTTATATCAAAATATATTAAAAATTATGCTACCAAATTAGTATCATTAGATTCGTGTTGAAATATATTTTCATATCATACATAATTGATATCGTAAATGTTAGTACATTTTTATATAAACTTGGTTAAACTACGATATTTTAACTTAGGACAAACTCAGAATTTCATTCTTTTGTGGACGGAGGGAGTACCAGAGTAGAAGCGGCTACTTTAACCGTCTCTATAAATGCCTTCCAAACGTACACTCTACATATATATATATGGGATATATATATCAGTGAGAAGCGATATGCATCGCTTGTTCTCTCATACATACAATTCAGTAGTGGAGGCCTCCTGCCTGTGTCAGCAGAGAGAGAAGAACTAAGCAAGAGCGGGCACGCACAGAATGAGAGGAACGAGGTCCCCCGGCGCCGGCGGAGAGCTCCGGTGGTGGCTGCCGGTCGTCGTCTTCGTCCTCTGCGGCCACTTCTTATCGTCTTCCTCCTCGCCACCGGTGGCCGACGTGGAGGAGCGCGTCGTGACCCATCTCCCTGGCTTCCATGGCCCCCTCCCATTCAGCCTTCAAACAGGGTCAGTGCATGGCTCTCTGATGATCACAGTGAGCAGATGGAGCTCACCGATGCTGCTACAAATATAGTTCGTCATCAGTTGCTACTTGCAAGCAGGTACGTGGAGGTGGAGGAGCGCCATGGTGTCCGGCTCTTCTACTACTTCATCCGGTCGGAGCGCTCCCCCGCCGACGACCCCATCGTCCTCTGGCTCAGCGGCGGCCCTGGATGCAGCGCCTTCACCGCCCTCGTCTACCAAATTGGTGCTTAATTTTACTAGCCGATACAGCTCTCTCCCATCCCCGCATCACATCCGAGCTACTGATGATATGATAATTATAATGCTACTATAATAATGTTAACCATCACCCCGTACGTGATATTTATGATCTCATTGATTAGTATTATTAATATTAATGTCGACCACCACATTGTTGCAATAATGGAATAATTTGCAGGCCCGCTCAGATTCGAGCTCCACGGCCACACCCACACGGACGATGGTGGCCTGCCTAAGCTGGTGTACACGTCGGAGTCCTGGACCAAGGTCTAAATTAACAAACTTGAGACTCACTGAATCCATTAATTCGTTTCTTTTTTCTTACTGATTAGCTAATAATCGTACTACGCATATATGGGATAAAATAATTAATCCAGGTGAGCAATATCATTTTTCTCGATTCCCCGGTTGGAGCTGGGTTTTCATACTCCGTCACGGAGCAAGGATACGCAACGAGTGACACCAAAGCTGTCGACCACATCCTCATCTTTCTCAGCAAGGTCAGGTCTCACGTCCTCCTCTGCCCCTCTCCTCTGCACGTAATCTACCCATTGCTAATGCTCCCACACACACACACTACCATGCATATAGGAGCACTGTGTATGCCTTGTTAACTTGTCATCACAAACCAATTACGTATTAGCAAACGAGCTGAATTCCAACTTCGATATGTTTCGTGGACTTGCTGCAGTGGTTTCATGAGCACCCGGAGTTCTTGTCAAATCCTCTCTACATTGGCGGTGATTCATACGCCGGTATCATTGTGCCCACTGTCACTTCTGCAATTGCTAGTGGCACTTCTGCAATTGCTAGTGGTAACTTCTCTCACCATTCATGCAGTTTCTTGGGCATTTTATCTTGTAGTTTATTTGCAGAATCTGATCTTCCATCCTGACACATTTTTTCCTTCTCCCAGGTAAACTTACTGGAAGTGAACCAGCTCTGAATCTAAAGGTTTGGAAATTGGACTACAAGCTGATGAGCACAGTCACATATAGAAAGGAATATTTGGACACCCAAGAGGTCATTCCATTCTTGGACTAATTTATTTGGTTTATCATGTTCAGGGGTACATTGTTGGCAATCCAGTCACAGATGCAAACTTTGATAATCCATCGAGAATACCGTTTGCTCATGGGATGGGTCTCATATCTGACGAAATCTATGAGGTAATAAGACGACTAAAATTTTTTTTTTGGCTGCAATCTGTCTCAGCGTTGCTGAATATGCTCTGACATTTCCAAATAGTCAGTATAAATGGCAATCCAAATGAATAATAATAATACGTCCATATATATTGCTATTTTCAGGCGTACAAGAAGAGCTGCGTTGTGGGGGACAGCAGCCACCGAAGCTTCCAGTGCACAAACAGCCTTGATGCCATATATGAGGCATGAATGAGTGGTGTCTGTTTAATCCAAACAAACATGTTTCCCATTCACTTTACAGTTGACCAATGGTTTCATTTTATTTCACTGACAGCGTCTCAAGGACATATTTCTGTTCCACATTCTGGAGCCCCTCTGTCCAGACGACGAAAGCCCTCATCCGTACAACAATGTACTCAAGATGAAGCTGAGTTCAGGCGTCCAGCACGGCTATGCTGCAGAAGAGCCTCACTTGTCTTATATTTCCACAAAGTGCAGAGTCAGTGCATTTCAATTTCTTCAGTAATACTCTAAACCATGGCTTGCTTGTCAAGGTAATCTGATCTGATATTTCCTAATCACAACACTGTTGACAGGTACCGCCATATAGATGCTCCAGGTTATGGGCAAACCATGACGCAGTAAGAGAGGCTCTCGGTGTTCACAAGGTACGGAAACCCTGAAACTGAAGTGGCAAAATATCTTAGGAAGACATCTATGTGCTTAATTAGTTCCTCAATAACTTGCCTGCTATCATAATATTTAGTTATTTTCTTTGATAACCTGGAAAATATATAAGCTGGTTGGCGACTGTCTTAACTTGTATACCATTCTCTACACCGCAGGGAACGGTTCCATCATGGGTGAGATGCAACAATACAGTAGCGCTTTTTAATTCATATGACATTCCAAGTTCAGTGAAGTACCATTTGGATGTCACCACTAAAGGCTACAGAAGTCTAGTTTATAGTGGCGATCATGACATGCTTATACCTTATATCGGCACGCAATCCTGGATTAGGTCCCTTAATTTCTCTAATGTGGATGACTGGAGACCATGGAACGTGGAGGGCCAAGTTGCCGGGTAAGTGCCATATTCACCTCATGCTTGTTCTCATGCTCAAGAGGAACTCAGTTATGCAACAGTTACTCTCTGACCTGACATAATATATATATATGTTGTGTGCAGATACAGAACATCTTACTCTAATAACCAAACATTCGCAACAGTGAAGGTAGTCCTTTTTTTCCCAATTCTTGGTTCAGTGCTCTTTATTGGCTCACTACCTATATCAAATATAATGTCAATGTCGCTGTATGATATGTGCTCATGGAAAAAGGAATATATTGATAGATTTGGTTTGTGCAGGGTGCTGGACATACTGGCCCAGAGTATATGCCAAAGCAATGTCTCGCAATGGTTGCAAGGTGGCTTGCTGGGGAACCCCTTTGATTCCAGCCTCGAGCTGCATTATTGCAATGCAAAATTGGCTGTTGGACATTGCACGATTGCAAAATTGGATGCTGGACATATCACGATTCGAAATATGCTGGTAGACATGCCTGCACCTTGCCAATTTGCTGGTGGACACCGCCATGATTATTATATTCATTTCCGGTAAATTGACAAAGTGCAGGCATGTCTACCAACATATTTCGAATCGTGATGTGTCCAGTAGCCAATTTTGCAATCGTGCAGTGTCCAGCAGCCAATTTTGCCTTATTGCAACATTTGCAACTCTGCAAGATAAATGTGTTGGTTTGGAAGAGAGACGCAATAGTGAGTTAGGCTAATTGAAGGCAATAACTGGGAACCATATTCTAGAAGGATGCTAATTGCTATTCGTTATGTATCAGCTCCTCTTCGTGAAGAAGCAGGCTAGATGGTACAGAATCTTCAGAGAATAAAGATATTTATTATCTCAACGTAAACATTATTGTTGGTACAAGGTTGGTATCATCTTATATGTACCACATAGACCTCAGACTTCATTCTATAAAGACGAAGACTGTTTGAGTCAACAAAGATATATAATTATCGACCTCCTCTATTGATGCTATGCATTATTGATTGCAAAACGTGGGCGATTCACCAAAATTTCTCCTTTCAGCACTAAATTTTACAAAACACTATGGTCAAATTAAATTACCGCTGTGTTGGCAGCAAGGGCCTACTGTAGATATGGACCGTATGTGAAAACATATTTTCAGAAATCGCCTATTTTCACTTGCGATCCACATAAGGAGCCTTTTCACTGACAGCTCCACCTGAGAAAACAATGTGATTAGATGGAGTAAGAACCTGTCCAACCTGAATGCCATACCTGGATGCATAGGAGGAATGCAAACCTCTTTACAATACTAAAATTTTAAGCAAGATTATCAGAATTCAGAACCACCTAGCTGCGACTACTTGTTCTTCTTTGGTGTACAGTGAACCGTATTAAGTTTCGTTGAGATCTTCCATGCCATGACAACAACCTCTTAGGCTGAGTCCAGCGGCGAGTCTATCCTCCTCTTCTATCACTATTTCAACTGCCCCCTCTCTGTAAACAGTGTCGAGGGATTAAAATTTCGGATTGACATTTTCGAAATTTTTGAAATTTTGAGTTTTTCGGAAGGTGCCGAAAAAGTAATACGACCGAAATTTCGGCTTTCCTAATAACATTATGCCAAAAAACTATTTAGAAAATAATTAAATATATTTGAAAATGTCCGAAATTTCCGAAATTTCGAGTTTTTCGGAGGGTGCCGAAATTTTTTTACTTCCGAAATTGTAAACATACAGTGTCGATTTGTACTGTATACGGCTATTTATCTTACCTGCTAGACTCAGCCTTATAGGAGAAATACAATATCTCAACTGCAAGATGGCACTGGCATCCTGGTTGGCTGGTTCGGGACCATGAGAGCAAGGCTGCGATTGTTTACTCTGCCTACAAAGCAAGGATTGGAATCATTTGCATTGCAACCCAACCATGCTCTTCAACTTACAAGATCTATTTCAGGCCAACATAAATCTTGGTCACCTCGCACTACCCTATGATCTGGAAGAAACCAAGGCAATTATCAGTCAATGATTTTAGGCCCATGTCTCTTTTGAACTGCGTATTCGTAAGCACAAAATACTTATACTGCATGTGCACGGTACCATTGTAGCTTTTCCCTCTCCATATCTGCCCCAAAATTAAGTTTGTCAATCCGAACAAAGAGAGTAAACTAACCCAAGCATGAGCAATATAAAATAGACTATGAACATGGCAGTTAGCAAAGAATTAGATCTTTTGTAATACTCTAGAAGTCAATTAGTGATAAAAATTAGTAAGATATTAGAGCATAATTAGACATTTAATCAGACACACTAATCGAAGTCTAATGAAACTACATTATATCCAAATGACATGTACAATATAGAGACGATCACACAAGATAGAAAACCCTAATCAAGTAGCAGATCAGCCATTGAGCAAGTAGATCAAGCATGATATCAATAAGCACCCTTGAATCGTAACCCTCTGTTCTACCTCCCGGATAATAACCATAGTAATAAGGACAGATACTTTGCTATTCCAATTCTTAATTGCATTTTCCAAGGATTGTCTTTATCACAACATATGATTCCCTTATTTCCCACCTCTTACTTTTTACTTCACCTTGGCCTACTTCTTATAAGACAACGGATGCAACGCTCCATCTCCACTGTGCCCTTTCACCAAATATGACGCACAATGCCTAGGCTTGGTCCATATGATACTGTTGTTTGGAAGGAAGATCAATTAGTGTTCCATTCTAGAGTGAGCAGCTTAGACGCTATTATGGCTTTTGTGCATGTATGGTCATGGTCATGGATATAAGCAACCAAAACTGCTTAAAGTGCCCTGACCTAGACGGCGATTTCACGGCCCTGCTCTTTTTGGTCCATAGCCATGCTTCATGTGCTTTCTAAAGGATTGGGACGTCGACCTAGAGGGAGGGTATGAATAGGTCATCCCAAAATTCGACCCCCCAAAACCCTCTCTTCTTGCACTATCACTACTGCATAACAGGGTTTCAGTAACACCAACTTGTGTTACTATACCTCAATTAAAGTGTTACTAGGTTTTCTAGTAACACATTTTGTTTGTGTTACCATTGCCTATGTTAGTACAGGGTTGATATTTTAGAACACAAGGCATGTGTTCTTTTACATCAAAAAAATGTTCCCTTATAATAAAAAAAGTATTACGAATTAGTATTATAACTTTGTAACATACATTTTCTAAAAATGAAAAGTTACATTCCTTTGTGGAGAATTGAACTCACAACCTCATGCCTCTCATGAGACTTCCATTCCACCACACTACACAAGAACTTTTGTATAAAAAAGAGATGTTTTTTTTTCTATACACTATAATAAATTTTGTATTCCACATTTGAACCCTTAAATGATCTTACATCAAAAAGCTCTCAACTACAAAGTTGTAGATCTCTTCAAACACTATATATTTTGTAAAGGCTATGTATGCATACGAGGTTATTTGATAAATTCCAAATATGATTTCACAAAAATGAAAAATATATTTGAATTTATAGCGGGCAATAAATGATCTGAAATGAAAAATTTATCAATTATAAAGTTATGGATCTCTTTGAGTACTGTAATTTTGGTACTGTATCTTTATGTAAATTGATATTAAACAATTATGATTTTTTACTTAGAAATCTATTTATAAAGAATCATTTTCATAAGAGGTCCAACCTGCGGATCGACTCGAGAGAATTCTATAAAGAAGGGCTATTTGTAGAGGCGGCCTATAATATGGATGACCACTGAAACCTAATCCGATGGCGGTATTCTTGGTGGAGCTAATGCTACGAAGAGCATACAGCTCTAATTTTAGTAGTCACTGCAAATAAATAAAACGAGGAGGTGTGTGTAAAAACTAATTTTGTAGTATTGAATGGTATTATATATGTTTCTTTGTAACACTTTATAGGTAACATCATTATGTGTTACTGTATGATATGTTTTTGCATCATATTCTACGTGTTCCATCTATGTGTTACAATATCTGCGATATTTGTAACACTTTAGGAGTAACAAAACTTTTTGTGTTACTATACAGAATAAGAACTATGTGTTACTAGCTTCCATTGTAACACATAGTTTGTATTACTAAAAAAATTTTCTATAACACATGGATATTTGTGTTACAAGACTGTGCCACAATAGCTATGTTATGTAGTAGTGTATGCATGATCTCGTAGTAACAACATAATATGGACCTTAAGATATGTTAAGGAATGGCAGTGGAAGTCGAATCAATGGCCAATAAGCTGGACGCAAAACGAGCCAAAATAGCCCTCATAAGCACACATCAGACGGTCTCTAATACTACACTGGATGGTCTGATGTTCACAAAAATAGGCCTCAAAAGCACACAACAGGTGGTCCAAACGCACACATTGGACGGTCCACCGGTCACACATCGGACATTATGGGTCTGTTTGGTTGTCGGCCCACCGTGGCCTGGCTAGCCTCCGGTGGCCAGTCTAGACATGGCCCGGTTTCATCTGGTGTTGTATAAGGTTGGTCTGTGTTTGGTTGTAGATGGTCGGATACGGTGCAAAAATTAGCTTGTGTTTGGTTCTCTCCCCCGACCGCCGCCTACCGCCCTCCCCTCGCCTTGCCGCCGGAGGCCTCCCGCCTTGCTGCCGTCGACGCCAGCCGACACCCTGGCCACCTCGCTCCCTACCGCAGCCACCACGAAGGAGGAGGAGGTGGTGGCGACGAGAAGCGACCGGATTTGGCGGGGAGGACGACGACGACGTCGCTGTGGATGGTCGCCACGGCCGCCAGGCGAGGTCCGCCGCTGCCTTCAAGGTCCATCGCTGCAGCAGCGAGATCCGGCGGCCCCATGTCATCTTCTTCCACCTCTACCGTGGCAGCAGCAAGATCAGGCGGCCCGTCCTCTTCTTCCACCTCCGCCGCGGCAACAGCGAGATCCGGCAGCCCCGCATCCTCTTCCTCCACCTCTGACCGCCGCCGCTGTCTGGGCTTGTCGACGTCGCCGCTCTCCACTCTCCTCCTCTCCGTCGGCGTCGTCGACCGCCCCTCCTGTACTCCACCACCTTGCCGTCGTCGACCTCCACCTTGCGTCCGCCAGAATAGGCGCATCTGGGAGGGTGGCTTGGATTGGCGCAGGGGTGGCCTCCCCTAGGCGCGAGTAGGGTGGCCACGGCAGAACGACCGATTTGGCCGTTCTATCGGAGCCACCCTTCGGGCCTCTGGTTGCTCATCCGAGGCCTGGCTATCGGCGCGGCGTGGGTAGGCAAACACTGGCCTCGTCCTACCGAGGCCTAGCTAGCCCCTTAGCGCAGCAACCAAACAGCCCCTATAGACCAAGGAACCACAATAGTGCGCTAGACGCAACATTGGTCGGTCCGATGTTCATGCCAAAGGGCCTGCCCCTTACTGTTAGGCCGTCCAACATGAACAATGCCTGGGAAAGTGGCCGATTCACATCGGATGGTGGGCCGCCAAGCACCGGACAGTCCGACATGTGCATTTTTAGGCTGACATGGGGACGAAGATAACAACCTTGGAATCCACCAAAACTTGCTCACATCTAGCATAAATGAGCTCCAAACTTCACCTGGCGCGTCCTTTACCATTGCTGTACCTTTGGCTTCCAACGGCCAATGTATTTGCCCCTCAGGAACCTCACGGTCGTGCACCAGGGGCTCATGATCGTCACTGAACGGCTCATGATCGTCACTGAACGGGCCTCTCCGCGTTGTGGCTGGCCGCCCAGGGCCTTATCGCGTCACCTTACAGGGGCTTGCTAGCAAGAGATATATATATGGCTCGGTGAGGTATGAGAGAATTAGAAGCTGATGACATACAGTGACTTGCTCTTGTATGGGTTATTATATACTCCATAATTTTAGCTTGAATAATGGCTTTTGAGCTGCTCGACTTAGAATATTAATCCTTTAATCCTTAATGGATCGATCGACCTTTTATGTAGCAGCGGATGACGTCAAACTACATGGTTATACAAGTCGATAAGGGTTATCCCTAGGTTGTTCGTGCTCTAGCTCGTAGTAATGTGTTGTGGTAAGCGGAAAAGTTAAATCTCGTTCGTCAATCATGAAAAATCTCACCATTGACACTATCGATCCTGTCACAAGAGATTCTCCAAATAAGCATATATGTGGTAGTTAGTCATCCTTTTTTTTGTGAGAATGGTATAGTTGGCCATTGTTTGTCGTTACTGCCCAGCTGGTAATTTGTCAATAAAGTTGTTTTGATCAACTTAGTGCAGCATCATGTGAGAGATCTTCCACTAAAATACAGAGAAATAAACGGAAGAATTTGACAAGGTCACATGCTTAAATAAAGATAAAAGTCTATTTGAGATTTTTCTGGTGGGAAGTGGGCCGGAACTACTCCCTCTGGTCCGAACAAAATGACGTTTCAAACCAGGAAAGTGAGCTATAAATGGAGCTCAAAACTCTTGTATAAAACGTCAACTTTATATGACATGCCGGAGCCCGGAGGTAATATTTCTCTTCGTTCGCAATACTGCACGATCAACCGTGTATACCAAAATCACAGTATTGATGCCTTTGATGATGGATCTAGCTTATTGTCAGACTAAACACAATGAACAGAAATAAACCATTAAACCACATATATAAATATAGTGAAGCCAACAACTCAATTACACTATTGAGGAACTGAACATGTATATACTATAGGAACACATATATAGTGAAAGCCGATTTATTTAAAATTATACTGTTATTCGAGCTTGGACGATGACCTCTTTAAGTAGTAGTAGCGGATGATACCAAAACAAGAGGATCGCTTATTATCATCCATCCATAAGAATGTATTCCCGACGTGCTTCCGAGTAATATTCCATGCTGGGCTTGGCATCCCTCGAAGGCTCTGTTTGCGCAACTGCCTGGAATGGAGTTTCATACCTCTTGGATGGCACATGAGGAGGCAGTGACCTTCGGTTCATGGGTGGCAAATTTTGATATGTCTTTGATTGTTGACGAGCAGGGAAAATTGCCTCTGGTGGTGGCTCATGAACCTTTGATGGGACTTTGTTAAAAGGTGCCAATTGTTGGTTTGTGATGGAAGGTGTCTGGTGTTGTGTGTTAGATGGGTGAGTAATGCCAGGTTGCTCTTCCTGTAGAGGGTGTAATCGGTTCGTCACTGGCCCATGCACCGTGGTGGATGGAACATGATCAGAAGGTATCATCCGTGGGGACTGTGATGGCATATGATGATGGCAATGCATTATTGGCTGTTGTTTTGCTGATTGTGGCACATTGGAAGATGGCACATGTGAAGCAGGAGGGGTTGATGGCCATGCCCGTTGCTCCATGTTTTGTACCGGTGGCGGCGGCAACCCCTTGCCGTTTGGCACATGTGGTGACGGAGTTATCCCCGGAGGCGGGTAGGGGTACAAAATAGCTGGAGGATGTGGTGGCGGAAGCACCAATTCTACGATCTGGGTTTGTGGTGCATACACTGGTGGTATTGGTGGGGGTCGTGGTGGTGGCGGCGGCGGCGGCGGCGGCGGCGGCGGCGGCGGCTGCTGCTGACATTCATGGTCACTGGGACTGCCACAGCAGAATGAGAAATCACAGGAGAAGATGAAAGGCATGCTTGATTAAGTTGATCTAGCTACAGGGCAGTGCCGCAATCGAAGGAACCCGGTGGACTATATATAGGGAAACACGTGAATGTATAGACAGCATTTCATGCTAAGCATTTGATTAGGTTAATTATTATTGGTTGGTCTTTGTTTATTACCTTAGCTTTATTTGACCTCGCTCCTGAAGTCCTGAACATGGACGCGTCTTCAGTTAGGTCAGATTCTGTCTCCTCCCACTCTTGCAGTGTGTGGTCCCAAAATAATTACGCCACTGCTAATGTTTATCAAAGTTTGGATAAGTATCCTGATATAGCATCTTTCTAGAAGACACCAAGGTCTCCATCCTTTGGATATATAAATCCATTCTGTGAGCTAACCAATCAGGAGGAAATAAAGGTAATCCTCTCCTACAAGGTACGCTTCTCTAACAAAGTTTCCGGTTGGGATTCTTGGTTATCAGTTGCTTACCCTTCAGAGAACAGGACTGAGTCTGCGGACGGTGGCCTGTGGCGTGCGGGGTCCGATGTGCTTGGAACAGAACCTCTGAGGATGTGTCGCATTGCTAAACGCAGCAATAACCACACTCTTAGAATCAGAACCAGTAACAATTGCCGGTTTGGAAATCTCCATCTCTGACCGGTCGCGCACTTCGCACGATATACACGCACCTACGTTTTTTATATTCAAACACCACAGATCTAAAGCCTCGTGCATCCATTCCCTATCGCTGTAGTACATATTCACTTGACTTCTGACTATACTGTTATATATGTCAACTTTTGTAAATCTTATATTAGATATTTGTGAGACTAAGTAACTTCAAATGAATTGAAAATGTGATGAACTTAAACTGGTAGATCTCGTGGACACTACAACTTTGATATGGGATGCAAAGTACTTACCCGAGGTTGTTTAAGTATTCATAATTTGTTTTTTTAAGAATATTTTAAAAAATGAGCCAGTAAACAAATTCAACTGGAAAATGTAACTGTCTCTCACTTCTCTGATACCGGACTCACCAATTTGATATCATCCAGTACCATTCCCTTGGTATCAATGTCTAGTAGTTAGATTTCGCAGTTAGATTTCGCTCAATGGATGACTCTTATTTTTTTCCAACAATTGCAAAACTTGGATTTTTTTACGTGTGTATCACTAGAGCTAGTTGAACAACAATGGACTGAACTTTTCTATAGAAACAAAATCAATTAATTATCAGCAGAATCATATACTAAGATTGGCAACTGCTTGCTTTTGATCGATGGGCATTAATTATGTTTTGAATCATAGTCCTCATCTAAATGCTTCTCTGACCCAAGGCAAGGATAATTGATTGTTTCATGCTGCAATCTATATATTAAAAATATTAGTCATGGATAATATCATACAGACATACACTATAGGAATCACGACAGTTTTCGTCGGCCAAAACCCCATGAAAACAAGACCAAAGTTTAATATATTTTAGGGGCTTTGTGAAGTCGAAGATAAGCCTAAGTCTAATTTCGTGGCCCAAGACAATCGTAGTACAGTAAATTACAGTCCTTCTGATTGTACAAGGGGACAAAAAAAAGCTAACGGTCAGTGTAACCAAATTTACAAATGGATCATGGTAAGAAGTTAGAACAGGCAAATGTTGATCAAACTTACGATTCTCGAAAATATTGGTATTTTCATAAATTCTAAGGAGCTACTGACAATTCTCATTTGATTACTTTTCTGTACACACTATAAAACAATGAGCTTTCAATACAATTTTTCACCAAACAAAAACTTCTGTACCCCTTACATTGGTCTTGGATGCACAGGTTGAAAAATGTTTGGAAAGGGTCCAAAACAATAGAAGAAAAACATTTTTACACTTTAGTTTTTTTTTCTCATTTCGTCTTGTAACCATACTTTCTTTGTCTTTGATTTAATGAAAAATGAAGGACGCATTTCTTGCTTGATTGTTCAGATGATCTGCTTGTTTCTTTCTCTCTCTCTCTCTACGCCTTCTACTCTTTATGCGATCCATGTAAGCCTATCAAGTATGCAGCCTGGAACAACTGTTCATACGTAGTTTCTTTTTTCTTAGATAAAGGAGTGACCTTCGGTCTCTGCAAATGTATACAACATGTTTTTACAGTGTTTTAACCATAATATTGATCATAAATGATAAAAGAAACAATATAATTAGAAGCATAGTCTATTATTGCTTCTCTATCCATTGTTGGCAAAAATCTCCAATGCAACGACCTCTAATGTCTTGCTCACCATGTGGATGGTCTTCCTTTTGTTTTCATGCTGTAGCAATGCCTAAAATTGCAGCCAATATGCTTCTCTGAAAATTGCCTGCATAAAAAAATTACATTTTTTTTCTCAAATATTTGGTCATTTCGTGTGCACCAAATTGCTCATAAGAGAGCTGTCACACCCACAAAAATCAGATTTCTATCATTCTTACCGATGTCTGTTAACCAATGCCCAAGCAAGTGAAATGCTGAATTAGGTGAAGTTAAACCAATAGCTATGTAAACAATTCTCTAAATATTTTTGGCATGTTGGCATTCAAAGAACGTGTTCAATTATCTCATTGCTATCACATAAACAACACTTTTGACTCCCATGACAGTTCCTTTTAGCCAAGTTATTCTTAGTTAAAATAACTCCATGATGCAAGTACTATAAGAAAATCTTTATTTTCAATGGAATCTTTAACTTTCAAATGAAATTGCTTTTAAAAGGGGTACCTGGTCCATCAGAAAATGGTACATAGACCGTACACAAAAATGACCATGTCTATGCAATCCCCAGATAAAAGCGTCCCTTCCATTAGATAGCTGAACATTAGCTATTTTTGCTAATAAGTTATGCCACGCTATTAATTTATCCCCAACTACTAATTTATCCCCAACTAAAGATCTTCGAAAGGTAATATTTATTGGCATTTGAGAGAAGACATTTGCCACAGCTTTATGCGGGTAATGGACTATGTTATAAAGGCTCAGAAATTGATCCATAAGGGGCTTAGATCCCACCCCAGTGTCTTCCCATAACCTAGTACATGAACCATCCCTTACAGTGAATGTTCCACATCTCAGAAAATTCTCCATAACTTTCGGAAGACCTTTCCAAAAATGTGTCCCCTAGTTTAATTTGAACTTGGGACAAACATTTTGAACTCAGATACTTATTTCTCAGCAAGTTCTGCCAAATCCCTTCCTCATTAAGTAATTTAAATAGCCATTTACTGAGGAGACATTTGTTTTTAATCCTAAGATCTGTTATTCCTAATTCCCCCTGATCTTTGGGGCAACATAGCATAGTCCACCTAGCTAGGCGGTATTTTTTCTTATCATTATTGCCTTGCCAAAAGAATCTGAGCGATAGAAATCTAGCCTTCTCAGAACGTCTTTTGGAATTTTAAAAAAGGACATTATGAACATAGAAAGGCTACTTAACACTGAGTTTGATAAAACCAACCTACCTCCATAAGATAGATGCTTAGCCTTCCAAATACTTAATTTATTTATGTTTGAATCTATCCTCAATTACACCCCAACCCACCCAGCTAAAACAATTGTGATGCTTATCGTGTCTAGTCCCCACCCACCCAGCTGAACTAGGAATTACACCCATGATTAGTACCTAATTAATGTAGCGTATTTAACTATTCGTCACTCAGCTCTTAAAGTGGCAAAATCACGCTATCAATAACATGTGTGACCGTACGAGTCACTGACAATGGGCTAGGGGTGGCATAAATGGGCTTCAAATTACTCCGTAAAGAGAGAGAGTTTCTTGAATAATGCAGGGAACAAATTACATATACAAATATTGTTCAGTAAAATCATTCCCCCCACGCTGTAAAAACACCTTAACTATATGATTGATTTGCATGTACAAATGTCACACGAAAAGTAAATGTCGTTCTGACTAAAGTGCCCAGCCTATATATTCTTTGCTTTTATTTTATTGTTATTAAAGAGATGCATTGAATTTGTTAAACTGCAGGTAACTAAGTTATGTGATTCTTAACATTAGCTGCAGTCAATTTTATATATCCAAGAAAACAAAGGGTTAGATGATCAGGTTGGTGCAATTTTGAACTTTAGAAGATGCTTGTGGAAGCACTTCCTTCTTCTTTTTTTGTCAAAGTAAAAAGAGCCAACAGTTATATATTCTCTACATAGAAGAGGATGGCCCATCCTGGCATTGGTTATGGCAGAAGTAGGTAAGAACATACCTTAGTTTTGTAAATTGTCATAGTCAAAAGCAATATGAAAATTTGAACATATGGCGTTGTACCTTTCATACCACAATATCGTTTGGACTTTGGATAGCAGGGACTCGGACTCAATCCCAAAGTTTTGGATGAAGTTTGAACTAAATCATCATAGTTTATTTACAGAGGGCCATGTAAATAAATTATCATAGTCAAAAGCAATATCAAAGTTTGAACTTATGGTGAATATGCTGTACCTTTCATACCATGATAACGTTTGGACTTTGGATAGAAGGAACTCGGACTCAAATCCAAAATTTTGGATGAGGTGTGAACTAAATCATCATAACTTACCAAGGGAGACCCTCTAAACAGGGGCTTTTTCTACAATGGGGGAAATCATGTAAAGAAAACTCTTAGTTGATGAAGTTTTAATCCGATAGTTTCACAACCATGAGCTAGTCTGCATATGGAATTTTCTTTGATTTGGGTTTAGCTGACCTTGCAACCACAATTCTACTTCCATCATCCAACTGCTTGGCTTCATTGATTTGCGCCTTAGTATTTTGCTCACTCCCACTCCACAAAGCTTGTCATCTATATTTAGCAAAAAAAAAAAAAAAAAAAAAAAAAAAAAAACTATACAAGGCTGTCTCCAGCAGAGTATCTATCACCCTTGCCCATTTCAAAAACTCCACTCTGCCTACTAGAGACAGCCTAACCACCGTGAAGTATACAAGGTAGGATATATCACCCCCTTGAACTTTAAAACTAGTTTTATGCATAATGAATAAAGCAAAACTTTAAAACCGTCCAAAACCAATCAGGGTGTTATTTGTCTAGTTTTTAAATTTTATTGTGCACAAAAACCGATTTTAAAGTTCAAAGGGTGATGTATCCTTTTATACTTCAAGTGGTTATATAGACTTTTCCATATATAGCTCCAGCTACTTATTCTCCAAACATGCATGAAGGCACACCATCTCAAGAGGCCACTAAGTTCCATGCCACGTCATCATCCACTAAGACCTCTATTTATATATTCTATCGATTTTCTGCGACTTCATATATGCAGTGTTGTGGTGTACGCGTTGGTATCATTCAAATTGGGAATTTATTTAGTTTCTATAGAGTGTAGGCACACTAATTGTATGGGAATAAGAGGCAACTCCTGATATATTAAATGGATACATTACATGAAATAGAAATATTTTCATCATCCAAACATCCAAATTAATTTTTGTTGATATTTAGGATTGTTGATGAAAATCGACTAGAGGCCAACGCTTTAGTATGCTAATTGTGTTTGGCCGTCAAATAATGAACAAAAACTAATCTGTTTTGTTAGCTAGAAAAGTAGTGTGCCTTATTCCCTAGCCACTAAGGCTGAGTAAAACAAGGAGGGAGCAAATGCCATGTCACCCGTCCACGTCACCTCCTCCCTCCACGGTTAGGAGCAAATGCCACGTCACCCATCCACGCGTGGAGAGAGGAGGTGACGTAGCATTTCACGTGGAGGGAGGAGGTGACGTGGACGGGTGACGTGGCATTTGCTCCCTCTTTTGCCCCCCCCCCCCCCTTCTTTCTGTACTTAGCCTAACACCGCACTGACCATTTCTCTCTTAACCTGACATCATCAAATCATACATATATATAGATGTGCAAAATATTGTACATATATATAGACAAAATAGAGTGTTAAGTATAGATGGTAGGAAGTTTTAAATATAAACGGTATGAAAGACTGATTGGTAAGCTAAACCTTACCCCTTTCCCTACTCTCTCTCATTGTAAGCGCTCGGCGCTGCCCGACTCCGTCCACCATTATTGTGCACCGCGTTGCTAGCACAAGCATGGTCAGCGACCACTAGTGCTCAGGTCCAGCCAACCCACCAGCTCATCTACTTGGTTGAAATTAGGGCTGGACAAAAAGCTCTCGAAGCTTGCAAACTGGCTCATGTCGTTTGTAGCTCGGCTCGACTCAACTCGGCCAGGTGAGATTTTAAAGCCGAGTATATGTTTTTAGCTCATTTCGTTAGCGAGTTAGCTTGGGATAGCTCGTAGGCATACAAGCCAATACACTAATAGATTCATGAGGGTTTAACACAAATTTCGCTAGATAGTGGCCACTTCATATAGTTGTCTAAAGAGTATTTGTGAATGTGCAACAATGCTTAATAATTTTTAACTTATATTTGTTTTTTATGAAAATATTATATGTGCATTGACAAAAAAATTATATGCAAAGAACATATGTATAATTTATTCCTAGAGCCTAAGTTCTACGAGCTACTCATGAACCTAATGAGCCGAGCCGAGCTAGGTTTTTTACTCGTTTACTTAATGAACCAAGCTGAGTTGAGGTGAGCTGGCTCGAGATCCAACTGACTAACCCTATTCAAAATTGGAAGGATCGTGTTAAGCCACGACACAGGTCAAGACCTTCGGTCGGACTGCAATTTGAAATATTTGATCTATTGTTCGGACATAGATTGTTTTGACGTTATATTTGGTTGGACGATCCAAGACTGTGTTCTTAGAAAGATCTCTGAGACCATCCATGGCTCGGCACGCGATGGACATGTCTTATTCACCTATGTGACTTCAAGTGTGAGAGCTTTTGAAATTTATTTAAGAACAACATCCTAGTGAGAGACGCGGGTTCAATCCAAGGCCATTCGGACCGGCGTGATTATTTCTTTCTACACATAGTGCCGGCCGGCTGGCCAGCCGTAGAGCGAAACAATTAAACATAGCTCAGAAATCATGATATGCTTTATAAGCTACATTAATTTATCTCCTCTACGTTTTTAAACTGGGCTGCCAAACTTAGTTGATAACTTGATTTTGGTCATGATAATTCGTTGAATAAACGATTCATGTAATATTGAATAGAATTTTTATCACTTGATTGAAGCCGAGAGCATCATGCTTTTTTTTGAGACGGGAGAGCATGAACCAGACCTGTGTTTGGGCCGAAGCTTTAACTTCGGCATGGCATACTTCTGCACCAATGTCAGCAGGCCGTCCGATCCAATTGGGTGCCTTCAGCGCCCCTCTCCTGTGAAACCCTATTCTCCACCTCCTCTGTTCATTCCATAGCAGTATTGTTAATGCAGATTAGATCTAGTTTGGATAACTTTGGAAAGTTACCCAAATTAAGCCTTAGGCTGTCGACACTGGGGCGCGGC
Organism: Paspalum notatum; assembly: GCA_022530915.1. Classification (NCBI taxonomy): domain Eukaryota; kingdom Viridiplantae; phylum Streptophyta; class Magnoliopsida; order Poales; family Poaceae; genus Paspalum; species Paspalum notatum. The sequence goes on from CM039685.1 coordinate 32,306,505, forward strand.
AAATGGAACAGCATGCAATATACCGTCGACGCAACAGCTGCATCGGGGCGCAGTACCAGGCACGACATCCTTCCACGCGCTCGGTCGGGCGCCATATCGAGCGCTGTACGGAAGGCGACGCCATCCAAGCCTCTCTCCTCCACGCCGGATGTGCGCGGCAGCACCAACGACCGACCGGGTGTTGGCGCCCTTGCACGGACCGCGGTGGCACCGGTGGCCGGTTGGGAGGGAGAGGAGGGGGCGGGGGAGACCTGTGCGGCCGTAGCAGAGGTGGAGGCGGCGTACCGGCGACGGCGAGGCGGCGCTAGACTAGGCGACGCCAGTTCAGATCTGGCGGTGCGCTAGGGCGGCGCCAAGATCCGGCGGCACCAGCCCAGATCCGTGGCCCTCCATGGCCGGGCAGGTCGTCGCCATGGCGCGCGGAGGAACTCGAGGCTGTGGGACGGAACTCGAGGCCGGCGATGGTGGAGCTTGAGGCCAACGGGGTGGAAGAGGACTCGGTGGAGTCTCCAGCGCGTGGCGACGAGGAGGGCCGACGCTGCTTCCTCCAGTGACAGGCGGCGGGCGGAGAGGAACAAGAGGCGCGGGCAAGGCCTCGGACGGAGGGGAAGCAGAGGGGAGGCGCGCCGCGGCCGGAGGGGAAAGGGAGGCGCCGCCACGCCGCGGCCGAGGGGAAGGTGGAGACGGGAAGGAGAGAGAGTAGGGAGGGATGAGATAAATATTAAAATAGTGTGGTAGTTAGTACAGAGCTAGAGATATAGAGTTGTATGAGCGTGGATGATTGTTGACTATAATTTAAAATCGCGATAACTGAACGAAATATTATTTTTTAGAGTGAAGGTATAGAGTGAGATGAGTGTGGACAGCCTTAGGAGTTGAATGGGCGGGCGCTCACGAAAAGGTGGGGCGCTGCTCTGCCTGAGTGAAGAGGACACAGAAAGGTGGAGCGAAGTAAGCAGGTGCACCTGTCACAACAGACAAAAAAATTATGTGCTTTTATCTATATCTATACCTATATCTTCTATATCTCTATGTATATCTAATCTATATCTATATCTGTATATATATCTAATATTAAAGCAAATAGATTTCAAGATCTGTCGCGACAGATGGAACCACCTATCAATCGTCCAACCTAGCGCAAAACTGAAACCGAGTAATCAATGCAGCTGTGAACGCGGTGGAAACAGGTCCAATCCAAACTTGGGATCATGCAGCTGGGCGTCTGGGCCAACGGCGGAAAAATCAAATCAAATTGGCCATCTGTACTCCGCGCCGGCCCAATAGGCTGTGAACATATACAATTCAAAAGATAATACGTGTACATCATGTGATATTAAAGGATTATAATACCACATTGCTGCTGAAATTTTGTTTATGCACTTTCATAACTGGTTCACACGACCTTAGAACACAGGGTGCGAGAGAACTGCGAGATTGTTGAAACCATACGCAGGTTGCTGGGGAAAAGGCGCCGCCGGGATCGGACAACGTTGTCGTGGGCCGTTGGGTGCACCGACGGCTCCCACAACCCCTCAATGGCGGCGAGACAAGCTGCCGGCGCAGGAAAGAACCGGCCGGCCGGTGGCTTGAGAACTCGCACGCTTGTTCGGAGGGCCGAATCGAAGGCCGCGGGGGATACGACGTGTCCGAGCTTGGATATGGCTATGGCGCTGCTGCGCCCGCTGCCGTCGGCCGGCTACTTCGCGTAGCACTGTAGCAGCCGTCGCGCCCTTTGCGGAGGAGGGGGGATGCGGGCGCCTTGGTGAAGAACTGGGGAGGCGTGGAGGATGAAGGGGCCGCCGGTACGGTGCCTCGGTGAAGAAGAGGAGAACCAGGATGGGGCGCGGGCTTTCTAGACGACATGGTGGACGACACTACGGGTGAGAAGCGACGAGCAAGACGATTCGACCGAATAAGAGGGTTCTTTTATTACCCTTTTCTTTTCTTTTTAGACCGGACAGCTATTTTTGGTATTATAAGGTATCGGTATACAATTCCACAAATTTACGATGATGAGTATACCAAGTTCAATAGCTTTACATCCGCTATTCCGATCATAATTTTTCTATCTTTTTAGAGAGAGAGAGTAAAGGTCCTTCACCTTTTGAAAGGTTGTGGCTGATGAGCGATTCGAACCCCCACACAGTGGTTGGTAGGCTTATACTTACGTGCTCTAATTTTCTGAGCTACAGGTCCAATTTGTCTCCACTCGATATCTTTCGAGGATACCCAAAAGAGACCTTCTTCTCCTTGGCCATTTCATTTCAGGTCAATAAGGTATTTTTTCAGTATTTTTATAATACTCATAATATTTTCTACTAATATGGTATGATTTATTACTTATTAGTAATATAGATATTAATTTAGTGTGTAGGTAAAAGGAGATGGTAATAGCAAATGCCAGTATAACCATACACAGATCCGGTGCAACGCACCGGCATTTTTGCTAGTAATATTAAAACAAATAAGGTTTCTCGGCCCATCGTGATGTGTGGACCAGGCTGGTTAACCCTTCCCAATTCTGTATCCGATAATCCGAATCATAGCTACAATACGAATCAGATTCAAATTGCAGAAGCCCATGAGAAAATGGACGTCCAAGTCGCATACGGAATCCATTTTTGATGTTGTGTATATCGATGGAAAGCTAAAATAATATCATTTTCAACCCAACTAAAATCACTTTAAAATTAAATCTCAGTCGATAGAAATCTTTGAACCAATATGACGTGAAATTTATTCACGAGCCCGAAGTGCAGGAGCAGCCCGCTCGAAAACGGATGCCCAGATCGGACTCTGTTTCTGACATTCTATATATCAACGGAAAGCTAAAATAACAACTTTTCCTACCCACTTAACATCACTATAAAATTTTCTTGCAATTATCGAAAATCATTAAGACAATATGACCTACAATTCATTCGGAAACCCTATTCAGACAATAAGAGCAGTCTACATGAAAACGGATACTATGTCATATATGGACCACGTTTTCAATGTTCTATATATTGCCGGAAAGCAAAAAATAATATTTGTTACCAAACTAACACCACATAAATTTCGATCATATGCAAGAAAAAATTCGAAACAATAGGATATGAAATTTACTTGTGAGTCTATTCTTATATGTATTGTTCTAATGGTGCTTGAGGATTTTTTTTCTCCAGTTGATTATTTTCTACCGTTGCAACGCACGGTCATTTTACTAGTCTAATATTAAATAAAATAAGGTTTTCCGGTCCGTCGTGATAGGTGGACCCAGTTGGTCGGCCCCTCCCTATCCTGTATTCGAAAATCAAAATCACAGCTACAATACGAATCAAATTTGGACTGAAAAAAAATCCAATACGAAATGGACGCCCAAATCGCATACATACTCTGTTTTCGATGTTCTGTATAACGATGAAAAGCTAAAGTAGCCTTTCTAACCCAACAGAAACTACTTTAAAATTTGGTTTGAATCAATAAAAATCTTTAAAACAATATTCCGTGAAATTTATTCACGAGCCCGAAGTGTAGAAACAGCCCATGTGAAAACAGACGTCCAGATCGCATACGGACTCTGTTTTTGAGTTCTATCTATCGATGGAAAGCTAAAATAACAACCTATCCAACCCAATTGATATCACTCTAAACTTCACTTACACTTAACGGAAATAATTAAGACAATATGGTCTAAAATTTATTCTGAAATCCGATTTAGACGGCAGGAGCAGAATACGTGAAAACGGATACCCATGTCATATATAGTAATATAGACTCTTTTTTCGATGTCCTGTATATTGCCGGAAATAAAAAAAAATAATATTTTTTACCAAATTGATAGCACCTAAATTTTGGTCACATGCAAGGGAAAATTCGAAACAATAGGATACAGAATTTATCTGCGAGACTATTTTTATATGTATTAATCTAGATGTGTTTAAGGATTTTTTTCTCCCATTGCAACGCACGGGCATTTTGCTAGTCTAATATTAAAGCAAATAAGGTTTTCCGGTCCGTCGTTATAGGTGGACCCGGCTGGTCAGCCCTTTCCGTCCTGTATCCGAAATTCCGAATAACAGCTATAATACGAACCAAATTCAGACTGCAGAAGGAGCCCACGCGAAAATAGACGCTCAGGTCGCATATGGATATATCGATGGAAAACTAAAATAATATTTTTTTCAACTCAACTGAAACCACTTTAAAATCCAAAATCTTTGAAACAATATGACGTGAATTTTATTTACGAGTCCGGAGTGTAGGAGCAGCCCACACGAAAAAGAATGTCCATATCGCATACAGACTCCGTTTTTGACGTTCTACGTATCGATGGAAAGCTAAAATAACAACCTTTCCAACCCAATTGACATCACTGTAAAATTCTCTTGCAATAAACGGAAATCGTTATGACAATATGACCTACAATTTATTCAGAAACCCAATTCAGACGACAGGAGCAATGTGTGTGAACGGATACCATATCGTATATGGATCCAGTTTTCGATGTTCTATATATTGCCGGAAAGCAAAAAATAATATATCTTAACAAACTGACACCACCTAAATTTCGATCACATACAAGGGAAAATTCAAAACTATAGGATATAGAATTTATTTGCGAATTATGTAATATTAAAAAAATAGAGACCGAGAGAGAAAGAGATGCTTGGAGCAATTATTATATATATATTTTTACACTAGCAATTATTATATCTTGGAAACCAAATTCGAAGAAAAAAGTGAAAACCGAATAGAACTGGGCCAAGAGTCCGAGCCGCGTACGTGGGCTGTCGTCCTCATCACACCGGGACCGGGTGAATTTCGGCCTATACAGGCGCGCAACCCACCATAGCCAGGCCAGCCCTGTGCTGTGCGCTCGCCGCCGCGCCGCTTCCCGACTGTAGAATCTGGCGGCGAGGCGGTAGCAGCAAGAGGAAGCAGAAGCAGGCACCTGTTTCAGAAGCGCGGAATTTGCCGGCGCCGGCGATGCCGCGAATGGAGAAGCGGAAGAGGTTGCTTGAAGATGATGATGAATCAAACAGCGATTCAGGGAGTAGTGCGATGGAAGTGGAAGTGGGCAAAGGGGCGCTGTCTCTCGCTCTGAAAGCCAAGTTTCTTGCCGATGCGGGAGTTGGGACGACGACGGCGACCGCTGTCAGACCAGAGCCTTTGCTACGGTCCCTCTTTGGAGACGAAATTAAGGAGATTCTTGGTGGGAAGAACAACGACGATGTATGGGCTCGATGGCAGGACGATTTTGAGGACCCTGAAGCACAGGCGAAGGAATCGATTGAGGAGTGGTCGATGAGGATTATGGAGAAGGTTAAAGCAGACACAGATGGGAAGCAATATTTGCTGGAGACAGACTATGAAGACGATCGAGCTAGCTCCTTTCGTAGCGACTGGGAATTTATGTGGTCACGCCACCACGGTGCATTCGAGGACACAAGTAAGTTTTCCTTAACCACCTGCATTGGTTTATTTTGCTCCTATTAACAGATCTAAAAACCATCTAAATCTTTACGTGCAGCGAGGATTCCCCCCATGCGTTTCACATTCAAGCCTTCGGATAGGGGTGCCATGCCCACCAGTACTGTACAGGTTTTTTCAGCCAAGGTTGCAGCAACAAGATGTGGCTTACAATTACCACTTGATGTGTTTGGACTTTGGTATGGTTGCTATTCGCGACAGTATCGACCATAACCGCAATATCATCTTTAGCCGCACAAGGGACAACTGCCAAACCCTCACCAAAGAACATCCATATCTGGTACTACTGGCCCTACTCGTGCTGTTATGATGGAAGAATCCGTGATCATCGAGGCTGACCTTAGAATGAAGGGGGCTATGGACTCGGACGATAAACAACTGAGCTGTGTAGCTGTGCCGCTCATAACCTCTAATTCATATTATTCACACCTGTGGAGTAATTTACGCTACGCGAGCAAGCTCAGCACGATGGAGTTTGTACTCGGCACTATTTCTTGCTCTGTGGAGGCAACGATTTTTATGCAAGTCACTCGTGGATTATGGCCAGATAGTTTAAGCGGTCAATTTTCCGCCACTGCTACTGGTTTATCTAACACAATTAATCCCAGCAGTGTCTACCATCCTAGTGCTGATCATGAGGTGATCATGTTGCTTGATTCTAGAGGTGAGAAAGTGCCTATGGATGGTGATGGAAGGATTGAACTCTCACGGGACATTGTCTCTGTTGATACTAGGGGAGAGCTGACAGTTTATGCCAAGGCACGGGAGGATGGTAACAGCGTTATAAAGAAATGGAAGGGTTTCAAACCATTGGAAGCTGGCACAAGTGTTGATAGCATCTGCGCAATGGATGTTACTGTTTTTTGGTCAGTCATTTCGCGTTATGAAGTCGATGTGGATACAGTATTGTAGCCATGTGTTCTGCGTGGCATCTTGCATTAAGTTATGATTCTGTTGAAGCTGGAAGCTGGGACTCTTATACATCAAAGGCAGTAACAGTATTGTGGAAGATGAACTGGTTTTCATGCCAGTGGAAGCCAATAGTGTTCCTTCTGTATGCTTGATGTAGGCTTCTGTAATATCAGTGCTTGTGATGTTATAATTACGTTGTTTCTTATGTGGTATTTAACTATGATAACTCATTTCATGTAATCATACTTTGTACTTGATGCTATAGTTATGCTTCGTCGTGATGTATTATAAAATTGAAGTGATGTAATAGCTATTGCTTCTGAAGTGGTAGATTGCAAATTTTATAGCAATTCTGGGATATGTTTGCTGTGTTATCTGCCAAAGTGGACAAATCTGAATTTGTAGCTTTAATAATTGCTGTTTGATGCCATTCTCCAGCAGTTGCAAACTCATTGTCTGATACCATCTCATTATTCTTGTATTATCAGTGTGCATGCATATGCATTGTGCTTGTGCGCCTGTGCTTCCTCAAATGCATATGCTAGAAGGTATCTAAAGATGTTTATTGTTTTTATTTAAGATGATCTATATTTTTGGCAGCAAGGTGATGAAAGCAGTATTTAGCTGCTCAAAATTCAGAATTTCCTGCTCCATACAACTGAAATAGACACCATAACATCCTGCTTCATAATAGACCAATAAGATTTGTAAATTTTTCCAGTAAATCCATCTGTTTCTGGCGCTTGGTCAGACGCGGTAGCTGGCTTATGATTTTCCAAACTTCCTCTTCAGAGACGGGGGCATCAAGCACGCTGAGATCATGAGGAAGAAGGTGCAACTCATTAAGGTCAATCGTGGAAGTTCGATTCATAATTTAACCAATCAATTCATGATAAAAATCATAAATAGCTGCAGCCTTTATCATTGTGACTATAACCCGGTCCTTAGAAACAAGCCTAGCTATGAAATTCTTCCTCTTGCAGTGCCTGGCCTGAAGCTGAAAAACGGAGGTGTCGGCATCTACCTCCTTAAGCCAAGTGATTCTACATAGACTTCTAGCAATGGTTCGCCGCAGCAAGGATAGAGCAAGGTTATGTTTTTTCCAGAATATTTTTCAACCATACCTCACCGGAGAAAGAGTCGTGATGCCCTGAGGAATTTACGGCATGTGTAGAACTTCCCTTGCCAAACTGAGTTGAGAATTAATGCATGTCCCACTTTTCGCTGACTCCAACCCTGTAATGTTGGAGCAGTAGGTCTGAGATGCATAGAAAGCGTATCAAAGTGGCAGGATCTCGCAGGGACAGAGTTCCAAGCACACCCAGCCGTCTCTAGAAAATCATCCTGCTTTGTCCAGAAAAGACTCAAAATGGAACCTCATCTTCCCTGGCTTGCTCTCCTGTAGCCTAGGTAAGAGAAGATAGTGGGATCTGAGTCACCTGTAGAGCACTCTGTAGTAACCAGTTTGGATTGAGAAGTTCCCACTCAACCGAGCAGAGCACCCTGTTTAATTTCACAAAGGCAGGAGAGTCTTTTATGTTGGACCACATGGACTTGAGACCATGGAGAGGTATTTCTTTGAGAGCCAAATCATTGATAAATCTTCTGAATCTTCCCATCATTGCTCTGTCCAGGTTGCTATTATTTTTGTCTTCCCTTTTTATATATGATGTTAAAATCACCCAGTACTACCACAAGGACCGTGACAGGCATGGCGCACATTCCTTAATTGTTGCAAGAAGAGGACCTTGGTGTGGTTTCCTTGAGTTCCATTGACACAGCAACACAGGTGCCACCAAGGCTGACTAGAATTGGGGATGAACTGAATTGAAACCAAAAGGTTGTCAATCCTTGATGCACTTGCCAAAGGCAGTGTCTCCAAGCCAGAGAATGTCACCGCTATCCAGGTTATCAAAGTGTGAACCAAGAGCCAACAACGGAGTGTGTCGAGAGACAGCTGCCATCTTAGATTCTTTCCATACCATTATCAATAAAAAGTGCTTAAGTATATTAACAAAGCAGTATGATGCCAAGCATATGTATATCCATGATGACTATGACTGAGTGAGTTCAGCTCCTTTTGCAATAATTCACTAATAACACCATCATAAAACCCTTAACCCTTCATATATTAATTCCTACTGCCACCGACTGATATGCAGTTGGCGCTTTTGATAATTTGTCACCTTCTAGAGTGGTAATTACCATTGTCACTAGGTCACTTGCAATAGGACTCAATCAGGTGGGTTGTTAAATGGGCATACAATAAAATGGTGCCATATCATGACTAAAATGAACCAAGTTTATGCTACTGCTCAATTTTCTCCTTGTGAAAGGAATGATCATATTCAAAATTCATAATTCATCGTTGCACTGTTAAACACATTATATCACAGGAACTAAGCCTATCTCGGTTTGTTGAGGGTGTGGATGATATGCCTAAACTACACAAGTTCAAGTCCTCTCATCAAGGCTAGGGGCCTATTTCTTATAATATAAAGCCACCTAACCTAGTTCCTCCAAGCTTAGGCAAGACCCAGTAGTTATCCATGTGTTTCATTTGCGTGTAAAGCTCTATCTACGATGAACAAAACTCATCAAGTAGCACTCGCTACCTCAGCTCCTTGATAGTTTAGCCAACTTAGTTGTTAGTAACAAAAGAAAAAAAAAAGAAAATGTCTTCTTATACTAAGAGCATAACTCCACGTTCTAAGATAATGTCTTGTATTTCTAGCTTGCCTGATTTAATATTTTATAAAAATAGAATATATCAGTAACTTGTTTGTTATTAGCTTCGGACTGTTGATTATCTTCGGATATTGACAAAGCCCTAGCGGAGGTGTTTGGTAAGGATTCGACACATGTATTCCCGATCCCTATTACACATAAGTTTAGCTAAATTAAAACATATATGCTTGCTTATATGGACCCAATGGCACGTACCCCGAAGATCCATGGAAAAAGATCAAGGGATTAGCGGGAATTTCAGATCTTATGAAGAGGTGAATATATGGGCAAGAAAGAGAAAAACTCAAGAACGACTTGCTCGTGGCAATCCAACTGGATTGAGATGAACTAGGTCATAATCTCCACGTCCTAGCAAGTCCAAGACACCAAAAGAAGTGGGGAAATCTCATAGTCAAAGCAAAGCAAAGCACCAAAAGCCTTTGAGAATCACCCAAAATCCAAACTAGAAGAGAGAGAGGGGGGCTGCACACATGAACTCAATTTGAGGACGAATCTTGCTGGATATATTGCTCAAATTAGGTTCTTACAAAGGTTCATGTAGCCTACCACCCTTCATCCTCCCTTTAATGCAAAGTATTAACTCTAGGGGACTCCAAATCATAGATTACCACCTGATTTTCTTTCTAAGCAATTGGATGTATGGAAAATAAGCCTAGGGTTTTCTAATGGTCAAAGATTCACCTAAATGACCAGCCACTTAGCTATATATATCCCTAGACTTAACAACGCCAATTGACACTAAGACCCATATATTACAAATGCCTTGATAGCTGAAATGTAAACGATACAATCGAACAACTACGATGGCGTCTTGATCCTTCTTCTCCATACCTCGCTTGGATGTACGCCGCGTAGCTAGTAGTCCGGAAGCTTACCCGGTTTTAAAGTCAGAAACCGGGAAACTTTAGTCTGCAGGCTTTCTAGGCCAGGTCTTGACCCAATCTTCTATCTTGACAAGTTTTGATCCACTTGCCAAGTCTTGGTAGCTTGGGTGGCGGTTTTGTGTCGAAGCCGCCAAAGCCTCCCTCGCACTCCTTTGCGCCATGCACTCGGGTTGGAGGACCACGGTGGCACCTGGATTCTCCAGTCCGTTGAAGTCGCCTCGCAGTGCATCAGAGGGCTTACACCACCATTGCCAAACCACCCCTCCATGTACTGAGCTCCCATGGCTGACCGAAGCCGAGCTTTGCCTCTTGTCCATCAATGGTCTTTTGCCCGAGTCCATTCGGGTCTTCATCATCATCTACCTCCAGTCCATTGTAGGGCTTGATCTCATTGACAATGACTCATCACACCAAGATAGCATTAATGAGGCCGATCCATTGGCTCTCAAGTGCAGCCATGATGGTTGCCTCTTCGACCCTTGTCGCTAAATAAGTAGCGGAAGACTCATTAGGGTGACCCTTCGGGTCTTGACTTCGGCTGTTCTTCTTGTTTTCATCCCTTGGACCTAAACACCTGAGAATGTGTATCTAGACTAGTTTATTAGTCCAATAGTTTTTGACATTCAATCACCAAAGCAATTATATGGAAATGTGGCAAGAGAGACCATTTTCCTTACTATCTCGCCCTTTTTGGTGATTGATGACAATACAACCAAAGCAAGCAAGATAAATGCATGAATTGATACCAAATGTGAGTACATGTGACTTAGAATCAACTTAGCTTGATTGGATAACTTCCTCAATGCTCAACTTCATATGGCACCTGCATATGATCTAATTAAGCATAAAGTAAGCAATGAGTTTGTACCTTAGATCATAGGATCCTTAATTGTGTATTTTTTCCCAACTCTTAACTAAGTACCTCCCCCTATATCCTTGCCTTCCTTTTGCCTTGATCTCACCACTTCGTCTCCTTGATAATGTCCCTCAATACTTCTCCCTACTTTAGAGAATGCTTAACCTTAGGATTTCTTTCCCTCTTGGGTGATATCTATCCACTCATTATTGCTTGGCATCTCCCCCCTTTGAAATCAAGCACCTAAAAGGGCTATAAACAACCACTAGCAAAGACAAGCATTAGTATTTAGTAGCAAAGGAAATTGACTGGTGAGGCCATTGTATCTCTTCCTTTCCCTCATCCTTTATTGAGTAATTGGTATGCTGTTTGTAGTGACCATCTCTTCTCCTTTGTCATAGACTTGTTGCATTGATTGTTCTTGATATCATTTGTAACTTGTAGCAAAATGTAGGGGATGGATATAACTATACAAGTGGAAATGAAGCTCGTGGGCAGTAAAAGCATGTGACTACAACCAACAGCGTTTGCAGCATATTAGTCACACAAACATAATTTGTAGAGTCCCCCCCCTAAATGTGTGCAATAGAGAAACCCCTATTAGGGCAGCTCTTCGGTCCTCCTTCTCCTTTTCATCCCTTGACCTAAACACCTGAGACTTGCATCTAGAAAAGTTCATAGTCCAAGTATTGTTGCTCATTCAATCACCAAAACAGTTATACAGAATGGATGCATTATATGTTTGTTATGGTTGCATGCATTATATGAATGTATGAATGCTACTGTGCATTATATGTTGTGATTGCATGCATTATATGAATGGATGGATGTGTGGATGCTATTGAGCAAGAATATTATACCTTGAGTTGAACCCAACTAATTTTAACAATTGCGTTATATTCAAAATCCACAATGAGTGGAACAAATCAATAATAAATGATAGAGACTGGAAATTGCCATAAATCCATGAATGTCCGTTAGCTAAGCATAGTGACATAAATCAGTGAGGACCAATAGTCCAATATACTCCCATGACATGGCAAAGCCGTTTGTGTATCAAAGACAATTTTGTTACACCCAAGATGCATAAATTATATAGTGTCTTTAGTGAGAATGGCATTTAGCCAAGATCAAATTTCTAAAGGTGATATATTATGCTTAGGGTGACCAAATGCCTTGCAAAGGTGGATGTCATGAGCTTACATATGTTTCTTTGCGGTAACATATGAAATTGTTAGTATGGAGCTAAAAGAGTGAAAATGCACATTACATATGGGTCTCAACTAAGACTAAGTACCCGAGTCTTGGCATATGAGAATGTTCTCTTCGCACACTCAATGCATTTTTTTTCCTCAAGCATATTGGCTCCTTAGGCTATCTCCAGCAGCATTCCTATTCCCATTCCTCATTTCAAACTCCACTCTGTCTACTACTATAGCATTGTCAAACAGTACGAGAATCCTCAAAATGAGTATACCGCTGGATTCATCCTTACTAGGTAAAGATATTGCAATATTGGAAGGGTTTAGTGCATGAACAGTATTTAAATGACAGTCAAACTTAATGAATTAGTATTTCACGTTGTCATGATAACGTATGTTAAAGATTACAATCTATTTATCTTAGATTGTTATATAGTTGTGCGAACTTGAAGCAACCAGCTAGCTTAACTTCAAAATTTAATGATGAAAAATCGTGCAAGAAAGCTTGAAACAAGTACAACCTTTTTCCCTTTTATCACTAGAGAGTGGAGAGGTTGACACACACACACGCGCGCCTGAAGTTAGGCGATCCGATTATAAGCCAACTTGAGATAGTATGACAAAAAGGCAAAGAATAATAATAAATCACTATAAGAGTAGAAACAAATATAACTCATATTGAAAAGCTAATAATGACAAAAAAACTTCGTTCCATTATTATGCATTGAAACGACTTTAAATTAAAAACAAATAAATAAACAAATAAGTTGTTGTAGACCAGTAGATCTTGTCAGAACCTACAATTTGAACATAAAGTTTGTGTCCATCATCACGGTTTCCAAAAGAAAAGGAATGTCGTAATCCATCCATTATGTTTCTATTTTTATCAGGGTCGTGTTGATATACGCCCTTTTACACCAAGTGAGAGTTCTTCCGTTAAAATAGGGTGGAAAGGAAAAATAGAAAAAACACACACCTTAATTGGAGAGTTCTCAACCAATACAGTGACTAATAATGACAACCATTAGTAGAAGTAATGGTTCCTTAATTACAACCATATGTTAGATGCTTGGAAAGCTAACTTCATTGGACAAGTACTCCGGGTGTTCTTGAGGCCTGCTGTGAGTCCAGACTAGAGGCCCGGTGTACCGGAATCGCCTGGGATCAACGGCACCACAGCTGGCTTGTACGTTTTGCTTGTTTGCAGCCCAGCAAGTCTTTGGATGGCATGCATGTCAGGATTAAAAGATTAGATGTATCTATGGTAGAACGTCTCGATGGACGGTTTTGTGTTAATCTCTTTGAAAACATTCAGTACATATTTATATGCCGAAGTTCGGTTGGCCAGAAATCCTAATACAACAAACTAGCGTAATAATAGGAGATGAATACAATAGATTCCAATCTAATCCTGGCCGACCCAAACTCTAGTGCATATCTGTTACATGCATATCTTAACACACCCCCTTAATCACAACTTCTCTAAGTTGAGATTAGACCTAAATTCTTCAAGTTTTTTTCTAGTGATCGGTTTTGTAAAACCATCTGCAAGTTGATCTTGTGAGGAAACAAACTGAATGTCAAGAAGTCCTTGAGCAACCCGTTCTCTGACAAAATGATAATCTATCTCAATATGCTTTGTTCTAGCATGAAACACTGGATTTTGAGACAAATATCTTGCTCCAATATTATCGCACCAGAGCCTAGCTGCCTTGGGCTGCTGCACCCCTAATTCTGTTAATAAAATTTGTATCCAAATTAACTCAGCTGTTGCATTCGCAATTGCCTTGTATTCTGCCTCCGTACTCGACCTTGAAACTGTTGCTTGCTTGTGTGCACTCCATGAGATAAGATTACTTCCTAGAAAAACTGCAAAACCACTTGTGGACCTTCTATCATCTAAACTCCCAGCCCAATCTGCATCTGAAAAGGCACTAACAAGCATGGAGTTTGATTTTAGAATTTTGAGGCCTGTGCCTGCATTATATTGTAGATAGCGCAATATCCTTTTAACTGCTGTCCAATGACATGTTGTTGGAGCATGAAGAAACTGACATACTTTGTTAACAGGGAATGAAATGTCAGGACGAGTTAAAGTTAAATACTGGAGGGCACCAACTATACTCCTGAAACGAGTTGCATCTTCTGGACCAAGACTATCTCGTCCTTGTATTGATAACTTCTCAGATACTGACATGGGTGTACTAACTGGTTTACAGTTTTGCATTTCTGCTCTTCTAATAACATCAGACGCATACTTCTCTTGCGATAATAAAATTCCATTGCGTACCTTTTTTACTTCAATTCCCAAGAAATAATTTAGCTCACCAAGATCCTTGAGAGCAAAGTCTCCTTGGAGATCAAAGAGAAGTTTTGTCACAGCATCCTGAGAAGAACTCACCACAATAATATCATCAACATAAACAAGCAAATATAATGTGTTGTTACCCTTGTTATAAAGAAATAAAGAGGTATCGGCCTTTGAAGCTTTGAACCCCAACTGTTGTAGTTTCCCACTCAAGCGTGCATACCATGCACGTGGAGCTTGTTTCAAACCATACAATGCCTTGTCCAACTTACAAACATAATCAGGCCGAGAAACTTCTTCATACACAGGTGGTTGCCTCATAAAAACATCCTCCTCTAGAACACCATGAAGGAACGCGTTCTTTACATCTAATTAGCGAAGACACCATCCATTTGATATAGCAATAGAAAGCACAGTTCTAATTGTGGCAACTTTAACAACGGGACTGAAAGTGTCTTCATAATTTATGCCATAACGTTGCTTAAATCCTTTTGCAACTAGACGAGCCTTGTATCTAACTATAGTACCATCAGCCTTGCGTTTGATTTTATACACCCATTTACAGTCAATAATATTTTGTCCTGTGTTTGGAGGAACTAAATGCCATGTCTTATTTTTCAGAAGAGCCATATATTCTTCATCCATAGCTTGCTTCCAATTTTTATTTTCTAAAGCTTCTTGCAAACTACTAGGTTCTTCATTTGTTACAATAAAACCATACCTCACGGAGACATCTGTATAGACCTTCGGTTTTCTGATTCCTTTCTGAAGCCGAGTTGTAGGTCTGGTCTGCTCTTGAGGTTCAGAGGTTGCAAATTCTCCAACTGCAGAAGGTCCTGAAGTAGTAGCGATGCCATCACCAGCAGTAGGCCCCGCTAGATCATCCTCGTGTACCGGCGCGGAGTGACCAGCAATAGGCAGCGTGTCCGGCGCTAATATGCTTGGTCCAGATTCCTGACTCGAGGCAGGAACCCCTGCTGCTGATCCCGGAGAAGGTGATGCAGCAGGCGCATCTTCCTGAATATTAGCGCCGTTTCCAGAGGTTTGTTCTGCCTGCACAAGACGACAACCATTTTCTCCACCAAAAAATTTATTTTGCTCTAAGTTAATTAGCGTTTCAGGATTTATAGGTAATTTAGACAGCTAATCAATTGTATCATCATACCCCCTTTGATCAGAGTTGGGAGGGATTAGAAGAGTTTCATGACATAACCGAGCACCAGCATTGTGATGAAGCTTGGAGAAAGGAAAAATTGTTTCATCAAAAACAACATCCCGAGATATATAAACACGACCACTGGAGGGATCAAGACACTTATAACCTTTATGAAGATTGCTATAGCCAATGAAAACACATTGCTTGGAACGAAATTGAAGTTTCTTGGTATTATAGGGACGAAGATTCGGCCAACACGCACATCCAAAAATACGAAGAAACTTATATTCTGGCTTGTGGTGAAATAGCCGCTCAAAGGGTGTATCATGATTAATGACCTTGCTTGGTGTTCGATTAATAAGATATTAGAAAAGCTTCGTCCCAGAATTTTAGTGGCATGGAAGAATGTGCAAGGAGGGAGAGGCCGACTTCTACAATATGTCTATGTTTTCGTTCAGCTGCACCATTTTGCTGATGCGCATGAGGGCAAGAAATGTGATGGGAAATGCCAAGACTTGCGAAAAAAGGGTGGAGTTTTCATACTCCCCTCCCCAATCAGTTTGTATGGAGTTTGTATGGAGATAATTTTACGATCAAAGTGACGTTCAACAAGTTTTTGGAAGTCTTTAAAGACTTGGAAGGCATCAGATTTATGCTTTAGCAAATAAAGCCAAGTAAATTTACTATAATCATCAATGAAGCTAACATAATATTGTTTTCTACCAACTGATTCAGTGGCAGGTCCCCAAACATCAGAAAACACAAGTTGTAAAGAGATGAGGACACACTAGTAGATATAGGGTATGGCAGCTGATGGCTCTTCCCTTGTTGACAAGCATCACAAACGGAACGAATATTTTGACGACTTCCACATGGAAGATTATTATGACTAATGACTCGACTCACTACTGGATACGATGGATGACTAAGACGGTCATGCCAAACTTCTGAAGAGGGCTTGATGACACCACATGCTACCTTGCTTGCTCGAAAGGAACCAAAAGGAATAGGGTAGAGCCCATGTCTACATCTGCCTCGGAGGAGAACTTTCTTCGTTTCCTGATCCTTGACAAGAAAATAGGTTGGATGAAATTCAAGAAAAACTCTATTATCAGTGGCTAGCTTATGTACTGAAATTAGATTTTTTGATGCTTGAGGAACATGCAGGACATTACTTAGATTAAGATCACGGATGGGGGTATGAATAACAGATTGACCAACATGACTAATTACCATAGCTGAGCCATTGGCTGCATGGATCCTATCATTGCCGGCATATTTCTCCCTCATGGCGAGCTTCTCAAGCTCGCTTGTAATATGATCTGTGGCTCCTGTATCAGTGTACCAATTCTGATCAAAATTATAGGAGGTAGTGGCAGCTGCAACGTGCCTTTGGTCAGGCACATAGTCTTCTTCGTAGCGGTGC
Organism: Paspalum notatum; assembly: GCA_022530915.1. Taxonomy (NCBI): domain Eukaryota; kingdom Viridiplantae; phylum Streptophyta; class Magnoliopsida; order Poales; family Poaceae; genus Paspalum; species Paspalum notatum. The sequence goes on from CM039685.1 coordinate 32,323,475, forward strand.
CAACATTCGGCTGCAGAGTGACCTTCCTTGAAGCAAACTTGACAGGTGACGTCCCTGCGATTTCTGTTGCGGCCTCCAGAATTGTTGCCACGACCTTGGCCGCGACCACCATCACGGCCGTTCCAACGGCCTCCTCGAGAAGCACCACCACGTCCTCTAAAAAATCCTCCTCGGTTGCCACTGCGACCACCACGTGCAGCAGTGTTTGCTGAAGATTGAGAGCCACCACCATACAGATCTATACGCTGCTCAAAGCTCAAAAGTTGGGAATACATCTCTCCAACAGTAATGGATTCAACACGAGCAGCAATGGCAGAAACAACTGGATTATAATCCATATCAAGTCCAGCAAGGATATACTGTACCAATTCTTCATCTTCAAGTGGCTTTCCTGATGACGCCATCTCGTCACCTAGGGCTTTCATCTTGCCAACATATTCTGCCATTGACATGTTACCTTTCTTGGTTGTAGCCAGAGCGATTCTTGTGTTTACAGCTCTAGCTCGAGTTTGAGAGGAGTAAGTATCCTCTAGCACTTTCCAGACTTGCGCCGATGTCGTCTTGGTGGCCACCTGCGCCATTGCTTCCTTGGAAAGCGTGGACATCAGATAGCTGAATACCTGCTGATCTCTTACCACCCACTGAGCGTACTCGGGGTTGGGTTCTTGTATCGTCTTGTCTCCCTGCTTGACGTTGATCACAGCTTCAGGAGGGGCGACCTTGCTGTCGACGAGGTCTGCCATCTGCGCGCCGCGCAATGCAGGAAGAACTTGAAGTCGCCATAGAAGATAGTTGGACTTGTTGAGCTTCTCAGTCACCGGGTACCCAACAAGGGTCGTCGATGCGGCGTTGGATGAAGACGAGCCCGCCATGATTGATGTGTAGAGGAGAGGCTCTGATTACCATAAAAAGATTAGATGTATCTATGGTAGAACGTCTCGATGGACGGTTTCGTGTTAATCTCTTTGAAAACATTCAGTACATATTTATATGCCGAAGTTCGGTTGGCCAGAAATCCTAATACAACAAACTAGCGTAATAATAGGAGATGAATACAATAGATTCCAATCTAATCCTGGCCGACCCAAACTCTAGTGCATATCTGTTACATGCATATCTTAACAAGGATGCCCGGGGTCGTTGTTGATTGATCTAGTATCAGTTATGAAAATTAGCTTGCTGCTTCACTTGACCAAGTATCTGGGGTGTATTTGTGGCCTGGTGGGTAGTATGGATCTCGTGGAGGGCTTTGAGTCTGCAGGTCACCCAGCTGATGCCCTTCAGGTGCTGGTGGAAACGCCCGTAGCTGTAGCGGCACCGCTGATGGCATGTAGGGCTGATGAGGATGCCTGGGGTGTTGATTCGCTGTCACTGGCAGCACCATCTGGTATTTCTTTGATGGTTGACGAGCAGGCTTGTGCTCTATTTCAGGTTGAACATGAGAAACAGGGATCATCATCGGCTTGTGTGGGGGCAGCAGGCTTTGAGGCAACCTTGGTGTTGATGGAGTTTGAGGCCACGCTGGCGGCTCTGTCTGTGTAGTTGGCGTGCTCCGCGGGTCATGTACCTTAGGTGTTGGTGCCAGGTTTGGTGGTGGCAATGCTGTCGGTGGAGGCCTCGCTGGCTGCTGTGTCGCTGCCGGTGGTGGCAGCGGATAGTACGTCTCAGCAGGTGACACATGGTGAGGTGGAGGAACCATCTGTGGCGGTGATGGTTGGACATGTGTTGCAAGAGGTGGAGGTTTATGATGATCATCAGGTATCACTATGACCTGAGTCGGTGGCGGTACCTGTGGATGTGGATGCTGCTGGGGTGGTGTCGCAGGCTGGTGCGGTTTTGGGGTGCTGAGGTCTTGGTCGTCATGTTCTTTGTTGGAGCCACTGCAGAGGCTGCAGGAGATATGGCTGCAGGAAAAGTTCAGACTTGGGCAAGATGACATGCTCAAAATTTGTTAAGAGGTGGAGCTATATGTTTTTGTTGAAGCTGAGCTGCTACCTTACCTCACCTCTAGGCAGCGAACACAGGTTGCTCGCTGATGGGTTTTATAGGGCAATACGTATAACATATATGTGCCGGCCTAGCCAAGCGCTATCAGGTCTAAGGATTAGCTTGTGTGATAGTAGATCACTATGAATTTACGTTGACTTGACCTGTCCAGTAATAATGCGGTCAGTCAGTCGGTGTCTTTAGTTAGCTAGGATCAGATTCGGCCTCCACTTCTCATGGCCGCACCAAATTATGCAATGGTCCTGTATCTAGTTTGATTAGGGGGTCGCCGCAAGGAAATATCTACCAGAATACTAGTAGTGTGGTTGGATAGGAATTTGTTGACTGGACTGTGGAGTCCCTAGCAGTGATGTTCAGTTCAGGGTTCATGTCGGTTAATTAGCATACTTCCTCGTCTCATAATAGACATATGAAATTTTGACACAGTATTTATCAGAACTTTTACTGTATCATTCATTTCTTTATATATATGTCACCGACAAATACAAGACTATCATCATATTAAAGTAGTTCTGAATATGAATACAAATAGATTACATGCATACACTAGAAACATATGTCTTTCATAGAATTATTGGTTAAGATTTAGACGTTTTACTTTTCAAAAAACATGCACGCTTTATATTATGGAATGGAGGGAGGATTATTTATTTATTAAAAAATGTCCGAATTAATTAGGCTTCAGCTTAGAAACCTAGGGTGGATGATGATGGATGATGGTGCAAGGAGAGGCTCTGGATTCAGCAATATAATGGTCAAAGTATGCGGCAAATTAAAGTGGAATACGTGTATGATTTAGGACTGCTACTATAAAAGTCCGCTACAGAAACGCCACCCAAATAACATTAGGAGCGGCTCCAATTTAACACCGTTATTTTTGTGCCCAGGGTAGGTCCCACCTAGTGCACTGCTCCTGCTACAACGCTAGAAGGAGCGGTGCACCTTACCAACCGCTCCTGCTATTTGTAGGAGCGGCTGGTAAGGTGCATCACTCCTGCAGAGGTTGTTTAGCAGGAGCGGGCCATATTACCAACCGCTCCTGCTGTGCGGTGGACCTTTCCAACCGCTCCTGCTAATGCAACAGCAGGTGGGTTGGAAAGGTCCACCGCTCCTGCTAGTCTACCACCCATATAGCCTTCATCTTCTTCCTCGGGTTACAATATACCTGAGTAGGAGCTCCATAGTTGGAAGCTAATGGCGGCAAAAAATTAAAAAATTGGAGCAGGAGGAGCTTTTTTTTTATTTATTGGAAATTACAAGCTACATAAGATAAGCCTACTCAATCTATGCATCTTTTTTAAGTATCTTCAAATTATTAGGTGCTAAAGTAGGTAGGATTTAATATCATTCTCTCTCCTCCTCATCAATGGAGCATTTAATACTTTAGGGACCACATCATCTAGGTGGTAATGCACTATTTTAGGGTTCTCTCAACTTGGGATTAGCATTTGGGGTTACTCTAAGTGTTTGTTGTATTTGTCATTATTAGTGTATCTCTTCTCTTTCAGATTAGATCTAGTGTGAAACTCTAGGTAGGTAAAGGATGGTATATTATTTAATTTGATAATGTACATATTCATATACTCATGATAATACCTTGTTAATTTCCATCGTAAATATCTTTTATGGTAGTAGACCTCATGAATATACCCACGATATGCATTTAACAAATACATTTTATTAATTGATATCCTCATAAGTAGACCTTCATTAATAACCTCATTAATTATACTGTGTCCATTGATGTTATTTGACCCTTATATTATATAGATGGCACGTGTTTGGATGTACAACTGGCCAAATTTATTGAAGCTGCGAAAAAAGATGCGATAACGAAGCAGGTTCCAAAGATATGCTGTCCTTGCAAAAACTGTAAAAACCTGAAGGTTTGGACATATCCATCCGACATTAGATCGCATTTGATCGTTGATGGATTTGTGAAATGCTACTCTGTTTGGATCCATCATGGCGAGGAAGAAGAACCTTCAGATGCAGATGAACTCATTGGCTATGATGTTGATGATAGCAACGACACAATCTTCGATGCAGATCTTGATATGTTAAATAGTGGTGGCGGTGATAACCAAGACAATGGTGGTGGAACATATAGCTCCGTACGTTCAGAGAGTATCGAAGACTTGGTACTTGACGGTGATTCAGATGCAGATGACTTTGAAGAAATGCTGAAAACACTTCAAGGCCGATATCCTATATGCAACTCCAAAAAGGACAGAGAATTTGAAAGCTTTTAAAAAGTATGCAGCAGCGGTGGCGCTCCACCTGAGGATATTTACAGGAGCGACTCATATTACAGCCGCTCCTGCTAGTATCATCAGCAGAGCGGTTGAAACAAGAACCGCTCCTGCAGTAGCGGTCCCTAGGACTACTGCAGGAGCGGTTATTGGCGCGTTTCTCCAGCAAGTTCCACTACAGGAACCCACGAGTAGAAACACTTGGCCAAACCGCTCCAGCCTGTAGGGGGGTCTAGAGCCGATCATATTGCAAGTTATTGTAGCAGTGAACTGGGTTAAAATTTTGAGCAGAAGTCATATCCAAGGCGAAAATATTAGGGTTGCTCGTTTGCTTTGGAGCGGGGTTTTGATGCGGGATGGTAGCCATGCATGTGTGCAACTGCCGGAGGATCCGCAACGCAACTTATCGTAACTTTCAAACGAACGCTGCCGTCTAAAAATTTCCTAAAGCGAGGATGGTCACACTCACACACGACACGCCCAATGAATTATGGTGGAGTGTCTGTATAGAAGTTTTGGTCTAGAATAATATATTAAGAGCCATTACTTCAAAATAACTTATCATCATTTGTCTGCTCATCCAACCCGCAGTACGTAGGCACATGGATTGCTTGTGATGGATTATAAGCTAACATGAGATAGTTGGACAAAAAGTAGAATAACAATGATGAGGTGGATGACGGACGACAACAACGACGATGGAAAAAATCCATTTTACGACATTAAACTATTCAAGTCGATTTTCAACATTTATCTAGGAAACCGGATATAGAACACCTTAAACTATTTGAAATCAGACAAATATGGACCTTTAACTGGTTTCAATATGTTTCCAATTCTCCAAAGAAACAATAAAATTTATTTATATATTACAATTATTTTTTTTTCAAATAGAAAAATATGAAACATGTACCACATTTTTTCTAAAACTATAATCTACCTATTAGTTCTTTACTTGGGGTCCTTTATATTTTTCTAATTTAAAATGATTTAACTATGAATTTATAAAGATTAAATAAGATTTTATTATTATTAGAAAAAAATAGAAAACCACATTCGAAACCAGCTAAAGGTTTATTTTGTCCTTTTTTGATAGTTTGAGGTGCTTCATGTCTGCTGGTTTTCTAATTCAAGATTAAGAATTAGGCAACGACTAGATAATTCAAGATTGTTAAACAGATCTTTTATAATAACAACGACAATAATAATACTTAACCCAGAGGCCACCTTCGAGCTATTCACACAGGCACACAACATAACTCACGTTTCACACGTTTTTGTGCTAAATACACATGTGCAGTTACTAGTACTGGTGTTTGACCCAACACCTCCCCTCTCTGTATGATCTCTTCTTACATACCACTGCCTGCTATAACACAGGGCGATGATTAGTGATTACCGAGTGTTAATTGTCAATAAATCGCCAGAAGCCGTATGATTTTAGATGAATTTTGTCAAATTTGTTTTCTAAAAAAATAGGAGTGATACCCTAGCAACCTAAGCCTCAAACGATTGATAACCGAGCGATATCGATGGTTATTGAATTTTACTAACCCTTCAACTCATTCATTCTTCATTATATTGCAATAGCAATAATGTAGAGTTTTATTAATTTTATTTACTCTTACAACATAAAAATTTATTCCATTATTTAGGCATTAAATGACACTAATAAATTAAAAACAAACGATCAAGTTCTAGCTCTTGTCAGAATCTGAGTCTATAACAAAAGGATTTGAGTTTTTGAAACAAGCTGAAACTCAACTACAAGCATGGTGGAATATTCGTGCGAGTTGGTAACAAACAAGCTAGCCTGCGGAGATACAAATACCAAGTATATGTGCTAGTTCTTAACAAGAATCATCACATAGACTTGTCGGTATACATCCATGCTAGTGGATAGCAATTCGAGAGCTTATATCACGGCCTATATGATTCTTGTTATGCGTTGTCAGCATCCACATGTCGGTTCTAATTTTACCACCACAGAGCTGATATATTTGGATGAGTATTTTCTAGTCGAATATATTTCCAGGTCCAATTGAGTCATCAACAAAACCTCGCTCTGATTGAAGAATAATTGAATTACCCCAGTTTTCCTTCGCCAGCTATTATACCCTCAGCTCCATTTAACCCAACATGGTACATTAGAATCTTGACTAGCACAATTTAATTAAATAATATTTGCCCACTCTTATTTTATGTCTAAGATTAGCCTACGGTGAAGCGGCAAATATCTGAATTATATATATAAATGTGAGGCTACTGCTGGTTCTCAAAACCGGCAGCAGTCGATATACCACCTCGTCAATCACGTTGCTTTCAGGTCAGAAAAAGGAACAGATAAATATTCTTCTTTGTTCATACATACATGCAACCTTCAAGTGTACGAAAAGCTCAATCTCACATGAACAGAAGGATAGGTTCAAGTGTATGGCCTACGGTAAATATTCACCCCCATGCCTCGGAGAATATGGTTCTAAAGTTGTGGACCGATAAGCCTCGACTAAGACATATATAAAGGAAATTTGAAAATGATCAATATATGTTGGTGATGAGAGAGAGGTTTCACTTATATGTACTAGCCAATCAACCCTGCTTTCGCACGGGTTAGAGTCTTATATAAATGTATTATGTATAACCATACAACATATATAGATCTATTTTTATACTTAGGTTTTTATAATAGCATATCTTGCTACTTTATACGTATGTTAATTGATTTAGATAATCTTTGGTCGATTGCAAAAATATGTGATTTTAATATAATTTTGAGGGGTTACTTTCATTATATTATCAGTCATAATAACTAAGGTGAACAATTTAAATATAAATGAAAGGGGATATTTGGTATTATCCATCAAAATAGCAAATGTGAGCAATTAGGTATAAATTTAGAGTGTTATTTCATATTTTCTTTTATATTGGCAGAATAGGTAATTAATGTGTAGTTTTAGGGGTTATTTAATATTGTTTTGATAATGGTAAAGGTGGGTGATTACTTAATTAGAAAACAGATTTAATGGCTATTAAGATTCCAACCTATCAATTGATGATCGGGTGTTTTTAGTATTGTGAGAATTTCTATGATTTTATTTTTTCTAGCACATTTTGTGATGATTGATGTGGAAATTTAAAAAAAATACAAAATATCTGTTTCATGGAAAGGTTTCTAGCATCTTTAATAAAAAAGGACAAAAATTGAAGGTAAATTTGAAAATATGAAAAGTCTATAAAAAGAAGAAGATATTTGCTTTCGTTGAGAATTAAAATCAAGACCTTTCGTAGTGGCAGAGGTGGGTAATTACTTAGAAAATAGATCTAATGGAAAAAAAGATGAGGATATTTGCTTTTGTTGAGAATTAAACTCAAGAATTTTTATAATGGTAGAGGTGGGTAATTACTTAGAAAATAGATCTAGTGAAAAAAATGAGGATATTTGCTTTTATTGAGAGTTGAACTCAAGACCTTTCATAATGGTTGAGGTGGGTAATTACTTGGAAAAAAGATCTAATGGCTATTAATATTTCAATCTGTCAATTGATGGTCGGATGTTTCTGATTATTGTGAAAATTTCTAGGATTTATGTTTTTTTCTAGCGTGCTTTGAAATTAGTGCTTCTTTTAGAACCTTCAATAAGTAATAGTAAGATAAGATGAGAAGTAGTCAATCCATTAACACTCTGAAAGTCTGAAGTGCTGAGTTTTTTTATATATTTCTGACTTCATTGTTAAGAAATATATTGTCACGTTCTAGTATTGTACTCCGATTTCAAATGTAGCTCATTTTAACTTCTTCAACTTTTTTCCAAATGTAGGTTATTTATAACCTCTACTGAAATTTTAAATTTTTTCTTCCTTCATCTACCTCCTTTTAATACAATTCATAAACGAATAAGTTATCTCTTCCAGTATACATAATGAATGAAGGACATTAGGATCATTTTATCTACACCTAGGATCCTTGTTAACGGGATAAAATGATCAACACCTAGCATAACAGAAATTACTCTAGAAAGGTAAAAAAGAGAGATGCCTTTAGAATTCAGATTATAAAAAACTCGTGTAGTCCAGTTAACTTCCTGAAAGTAGAGGGACTAATAATTATAATTAGCTACATGGTGCCGGCCTATAGCCTACTATATAGGGCTCAGGCATCATTCCTTGAATTATTTGACCAGGAGTAACATTTAGTTGTCGAATTCGACATATGAGATGCTCGTTTCATGGGATGGCCCACACATCATCATAATTAAATATACATTTATCTATATAACCTATATTGATGAAACTTACTAACATTCATTAATTATTAATTATATTTCTCTCCACCCGCGAGCGACTGTACCATTCATGGATAGCTTCAATCGATCTTTTTGGCTAACTAACTTATTCAGGTGCTTAGGAGAAGAAATATATATATATACACATGTTTTTCTAATATTTTTTGTACTTTACTAGAAAAAGGGCCATGCATTAATATAGGTATAATTGTTGTACCCATGCCTCGTGTTGAGCGATTTGTTGACGTACATGTTTTCCCAATATCTGGGTCCCATGTGTTTTTTTGCTCTTGATGTACAATGACAGCTATGATTTGTTCATATCATGTCTAAACATAAATCATAGTAGATGATGATAGAGGCAGAACATATATGGCATCGGGTGGCACCAAACCTTTGTAAGAAAAACATTCCTTTCTGTATGATGTCATATTGTTTTGACAATTCCTGTCGATTTCGAGCAAATTTCGCAGTTGTGTTAGTTGGGCTGAAAAAATTATTATCTCTTTAGTTTTCAGTCGATATGTAGAACCCCAAAAAGGTAAGTAGTATTAAATTTGAACGTTTGTTTTCGTGAAGCCACTATCATAGCAATGAGGTATATTATTTAAGTTATTTTGTTTCGATGATTCCTGCCGATTCTAAGTGAACTTTGGTGTATTATCAGTTTGGTTGGAAATGTTATATCTTTAGCTTTCCATCAATACAACATATAACATAGAAAATGAAGTCAGTATGCAACCTAGACATATAACTAAGGAATGAATTTGAATTAGAGAAAGGTTAATAATAGATCCCACTATGGGCTTTATGGTTTGCCATGTCATACATAGCAAACTAAAAGCTAACTAGTACAATAGCTTTCCTTTGGTGCAAAATGTACATAGTTGGTCCACCTCTTTCTCTCACAAAGTGTCTTGGAATCTATGAGCAGCTCACTTTGAGCTGGCAAATGAGCAGCCCGCTTTTTTTCTCCCTCCATTTCTCTTTCTTCCATATCACCACAAATATAACGTGGCATCTCTTGCAGCCCGTCAATGTCACCTTATTATACTTGCTCTTAGAATTGTAACACGAATTAACATTACCATGAGAGAGTGGGGAGTTGGAAGAACAAAGCTTATTATCTTTAATATTAGGTAGCGATAGAGATTATATAAATCATGTTTATTTGTATTTAATGCTACGAAATATTTACAACAACATGTAGGGTATCATATGGTTACTTATTGATGTGTTTTTGGATGAATCAAACTCTCGATGAGGCAATGCATCATGAGGTTCCTTTATGAATTTTGGTAGGATGACACTATTCCCCATGCTAGTACTAATTATTAGCTATTGAGAATGTGGTGATGATTGATCAACTCATTCTATTTGACACCATACAAAAATTTGAGGTGTGAGAAAATAATGAACTAGTCCACACTTTAAACTAGAAACCCCATATATTCATATCCGTCTTTTGGTTTGGCGAGCAAAGCAACAAAAAAGGGTCCGTCATAGTGCGAAAGATGTTCTTTTTTTTTTTTGTGTTCTCCCCTCCATGTAAGGTTCCATGCACCACCGCTGGGACAGCCTTAAATAAATTAGGACACCTCAGTTATATATTTTTGCAGTAGGGGATAAGCAGGTGTTGCGCCAAAGGCGATGCATAAGTTTGAATCTACCATTAGATAGGGGTCCAAAATCTTAGCATGTGCTTAGTTTGAAGAAATCAAGGGACATGGGCCGGTTCCATCCCTGTCTTTTAGGATGGAATCGTCCCATCTAGTGCTTGGTTGGTAAGAATGAATTCATCCCTATTTTGTTTGGCTGAAGGGTTAGATGTATCTGGGATGGATGGCTTTTTTATTTGTTAGGTGGGTCCCACCTCAGAGCTCCCAACCTATTGTCTTCCTCCTCGCTCCTTCCAGCTCGCTCTGCTCCTATCTTACACATGAGGGCCTCTACTGCACCTGCCGACCATGCCCCACTCCGGCTGCCACGCCGCCACCTGCCTCTCTGCTGTGGCTATGCGCCGCCACTCGCCTCTCCTCTCCACCGGATCCACCCCACCGTCGTCACCTCCAAGGCCGGATCTGGCCTAGCAGCACGTCAACTTCATCCAAGGCAGCACCATCCCTGCCTTCTGGGCGCGCGCCTCGCTCAGCCCTCTTCTCCACTAGCCGGCCTCACAGCGCTCCTGTAATGAAAATGGCTACATGTGCCATATTTCCATTGTTGTGTTTTGGTGATTGATTGACAACCAACACTTGAACTAATGAACTTGTATAGATGCACATTCTCAGGTGTTAAGGTCCATATTTCCACATGTGAGCTTAGTGTATCATCCAAGCTAGATAGAGCTTAGAGAGAGTGAGCTTGCGAGCTCTTCTTGAGTGTAGCTCCTGCGTGAGCTATTGGTGAAGCCTTGGCTATGGTCAAGCCACTTGTATTCATTGCTAGACCCTCCTTCTTGGTGTGGAGCGGCAGTGCCAATTTGTGCGGGGACGAGGAGACCCTTCAAACACTGTAGTGAAGCATCCGGTGCCTTGCGATCGAGAGAGGTGGTGACAGTGGCTAAGCCTTGGTGACACTTAGCCTTTGCTTGCCGTGAGCCTTGTGCAATTCAGAGTCCACAACCGTAACTCGAGCACTTTGCCCTAGCTCTTGCTCTTTCCTTCCTTGCAACGGGCTGCCTACTAATATTTACTTACTTCAATGAATGGTGCGCTGAAAGAAAAAAACCGGACCATAGTCGGGATGGCGAAGTCAATGCTTAAGGAGAAAGGTATGCCTGATACCTTTTGGGCAAAAGCAGTTTGATAGGAAGAAGTCCGTATTTCTACCGAAAAGTAGTTACGAAAGGAGGAGTTTCGTGTCACAGCTGATTACTCCTTTTTTTCATTTTAAAGAGTGGGATCCTATGTCCACTATCTTGATCGAGGTATGTAGGTCAGAATAAATAGAATAATGATGAATGGAAAAAAGAGAAAATCCTTTAGCTGGATAAGGGGCGGATGTAGCCAAGTGGATCAAGGCAGTGGATTGTGAATCGACCATGCGCGGGTTCAATTCCTGTCGTTCGCCCATCGCATTATTGCAAATTAGAAAAATGCAATTTTCCATATTCCTAGTTACGTATTTACTTACGGCGACGAAGAACAAAACTATCACTATATTTTTTCCTTTTCCTAGTTCTAGGTTTTCTTTGCCAAGTTTCTTTGGTTTTGCTTCGTCATGTTTTGAACCATTCTTATACCACACACCCTTTACGGGATGATGTCAGTTGCAATGTCACTGAACTTTCACATAGCCGCAGTTGTCGTATCAGAAGGTTTCTCAGGAGTTGTCGTTTCACTGGTATTAGATGGAAGATAGCAAGACAGATATGAGTTATCAGGCTAATAGATTAGCTTTATTAGTCGATACCAGATTGGGAGATAGAAATAAGATGCTAAGTTAGCGGGGTTTCAAGCCATAAATCAGTTATGGATCCTTCCTTTCGTATATTGCCCTTTTACCCAGATAGAATGGAGTTGGCAAGCTTGATACCAGAGTTAAGGTTGTATGCGAGGCTCCTACTTCTCTATGCCGTTTATAAGCTGCTGGAAATAAGACTCCAAGTTGGCTGTGAGTTTGAAGAGCAGCTTCTCGTAAGCCATGTAGTTTATACTGACCAAGGGGTAAGTGCAGCTAGAGCTTCCCTTGTCTTAGCAAGATAGGCTCGTACCCATTCTTTCTATCGGCTAGAAGCTTTGTTGCTTGACTTGGCGCCTCGATAGCATTAATTATGGTTCTTCATTCTTTTTACCAGCTAGCAGTTTCAAAGTCGGAGTTAAGAATACCAGATTGTGGTTTACCGGCTCGTATCTACTGTATGGAGCTTGGCGTACCCGGTTTGGAGTCAGATAGAAGAACTCCACTCGATTATAGGAATAAAGGTCAGCTATCCGGTTTCAAGTTAATAAGTAGTAAGCTTGCTTAGCAGATTGATTTCATGCTTATAGCTTTTATGTTCAGTAGCTTGGAGCGCGGTAACAAATAAGAATTCTAGTCGTAAGCTGATATGTGGTTTCTATACTTTTACCAAGGGGTTCTCTCTTATACAGATTAAGAGATAGATGAAATAGAGGAAGCGAATCAGAGTTGCTATTACCTAGAGTATTAGGAAAGACAGTAATAAGAGAAGTTGCTTGCTATAAGACTTGAAGGCAGGTAAGAAGATTGAAAGATGGATATCAGGTTGCAAGTAGTGCTTGCTCGCTTCGAGAGTGTTATCAGAAAAAGTGGTAAAAGAAAGATTTTAGGATTTCCTAGTAGTTTACCGGCTTGCCTATAAGTTTGCTTGCTTGCCATGCCGTATCCCTTAGATTAGCCAGTCAGGTATAGGAATAAAAGCTAGTGGCCCAGTAGTAGTGAGTAGCCTTTTTTGGAGTATTAATTACCACCTTGAATTCCCTTTTCTAGCTATAAGAAGTAGTAGCTTCCGTGGTATGAATCCCAGCGGCGAAGCATGAAAGACAAGAATCAAAGACGGATATTAGATTAGTAGCTTGAGTTGCCGTATCAGTAGCTGTAGTAAGCTAAGCTAGCTTTCGTTTTACCAGAAAAAACAAGTAAGAAAACGGATAACTAGCTTTTGAAACGACTACTGATAATGACAGATAGGCCTTGCATTTGTAGCTTACAATCTGGTATCTAGCTTGTTGGGGCTGGGATGAAAACTTATAACTGGCATATTCACTTACGCCCTGCAATCTTATTTCGTACTGGTATTCTTATCCGCTGACTTGTATTCTTCTTATTAAGACTGCTGATACGACAGCTCCATACCAGGGACACGCCTAATCGAATACTGATAAGTGAGTTTCAATCTTATATCCGGTAAGCGAGTAGCAAGCTTGAACTCTTCCTGCCATCCATCCTACTGCTGGAAACGCGAGTTCCCTTTTGTTCTAGAGTGAGCCATGTCCAAAGCTGATCCTGCGAGACCTTGTCCTATTCAGGACGCCCTGTGTGAGGGACCTCTGTTCCAGAAGGGCGCTCATCTAAACCTTAAACAAGATACTGGGTCTACCAAAGGTCAAGGGGGTTAGTTTTTCTTGAATACAGCTGTCGGCCATGTCAAACCAAAATATCCGTTGTTTTACATGTCCAAGCTAGCTCATTGAAGTATTAGCCGCTCACCTCTTCTCGTATCGATAGTAGTTTAAATAATATTAGCAAGTGCTGCTCTCGAGAGTCCCAGGCTATTAGTTTTCTTAGTTGACCCGCCATGTATTAGTTTTCACTAGGAGGGGTATTAGCTATCAGAATAGGAGTCAGCCGTAAGAATGCAAGCTAGCAATTAGGCTTGATCGTTTACCAAGGGCTACTCTGAAAAGTCCTATCTCTCAGTAGCTCAACTAGAAGAAGGAATCCCTGATATAAGAATCGAAGCTTTTGTTTCAGCTTTCTCGTACCGATTGTTTCCTAACCGCTTTGAATGATCTTTATCAGATAGAAGATCCAAACCTTATTAGCCAAGAAGAACCAAGTAATGAACTCCTTCAATAAGCTTGACCCGGACCTAGCTAAAAAAAAGGAAGCGAAAAAAGAAATAAAGAGAAACCTCAGCCTCTTCGCGGGCTCATTATTTTATGTGGCTAAAGAATCTTTCTAAAAAATCTAATACCACTTCTCATGCTCTTCCATATTAGTGAGAAAGTGAGGGAAATAGCCTGAATGCCAAGACAACTTCGATAATTAAGAAATCTATTACTACCTAACGAACCACGAGAATGATGCACAAAACTCTCTTAACTATGAAAGAAAAAACCAACAGTCGTACAACTACTGCGGTGGCATCGCTTCTTCTCTTGCCCGGTTATCTCACTTTCTCTTTCTCGTAAAAAGCTCAGTTGGCGCTCATAACAGTCAAGGCTGGGGGACACCAATGATAGGCTCCAGGGCTTATCCTCCTTCCTGCTAATGCTCCGTCAAGTCGGAGAGAAGTCTGCAGGTCTAGATTGCGAGGCTTTAGAAAGTGCGCCTCTGTCTACTAAGGTTGTCGTTCATTCAGAGTTCTAAGTGGCAAAGATTGTCCAAGGCAGGTGCTGAATGTCTGGCTCAGACTATGTTATAGGAATAGCTAAATGACTTCCACTAGGTAGTGCATTTGGTTAATATTTGCTGTGTATGTCCATCAACTACTACTCCAGATGAAGGGAATCTTCCGTTTTTTACTCCGAAGCCTCCGTCATCGGCTTCTACGTAATAATAAAAAGAATATTATTATTAGTCAGTTGCTGGTGATTAGACTTTTCATGTGCATCATTATTATTATGGTTTCTATGTTAATTTCCAACATTAGCTGGATGAATTAACATAATGAAGTGTATGTTAGTTGTGAAAAAATCGACAGCTGGGGGGCACTGATCATAAAATCTTTTGATCGAGCCTGCTAATGTGATAAAAAATTCTCGTAAAAGATGATTCCACTATCAGCTGCCCTTTCCTATCCCTTTTCAAGCTGACTTGATAGTAGGAAACTTGGAAGGAAGGCGGTGGTGCTGACCCATGTCAATGCCGCCCTACCCTAGCACCAATTCCAAGAACAACTCCTCTTACCTTCATCCCTTACTGTCAATACCTTACCTAGCCTATTTGTTTTATTTCCGCTTATTTCTAAGAAACATATTCCCCTCTAACAAGAGAAGAGATTCATTTAACAAGCATAGTAGTGAAAAGAGCATCCATTTCCTCTGGCCTCTCTTTTGACTAGTTTCGTGAAGAGTTTATGCTCTTTCCTAAACCATTACTATTTAAGGTAGGACGCCCGAGAGCCTATCCCCCTATTTCAGTTCAGATTCAGTCAACGCCCGGAGATGTTCCATTCTAGACGGTGCGGGCGGCAAAGCGCCATTGTCAGCCACTTCCACTCCCTAAGGAGCCTGATCCGCTTCGGGTCTCTAACAATGTAGGTGCTAGATTGCTCTTCATGCTCTTCTTCCATCCTCAATTGGCAGTTTCGAGGTCAGAGTTTCCGTTTCTTAGAAAGCCACTTCTCTAAGCATGCATGCCAACATAGGTGTCGCGGTAATCACAGAAGTTTGATTGCAGTGTGGTAAGGGGTCAGTCAACCAATTGTTAAGGGGTAAGGCTAAGCTCTCATTCTCGTTAATAAAGCGGTCCATCCTAAGAGATCGGCATCATACTAAGGACTGTGTCGAGCAAGGTCCGAAGGGATTTTCATTCCACACGCCGTAGAAGCATTCAGTTAGTGGAAATTAAGGGCACGAACGGTTGTTGTACAATACGAGACGCTGGTATGATATCACTCCTACTGAATTCTCTACTTCAGTCTGGTCTAAAATCATAAGGAAAGTGTCATCCCAGCGAGGAAAGACAGAAAGAAAGCAAGTGAGCATGTTAAATTGCTTGTTGAAGTAACATGACGGAGGGGAATCTCTGTGGTTCCGATGTCAGTCCAATGGCTGTTTTTGTCATATAGTTGACGTCCTTCTTCCTGCGAGACAATTGAAAAGCAAAGGTAAGCTTATCCAATTGAAGTGCTTCTCTACCAGAAAAAATACTACGCCAAGTCAACACCTATACCCAACCTAGAGAAATATAAGAATGGTTCCGCCCTGACACGAAGTTGGTTAATCAGACATCTACCAGGAAAGAGTGCCGAGCCGCAGGTGATTACTGTACGGGCTTTCCCGCTTCCGTGATCTGAGGTAAAAGGTACCAACCTGAATAGCCGCCTTCTTGGCGATTAATGAAGTGCAAGGTCAAGTAAAGCAACTAAGACAGTCATTTTCATAGTTTACGCGCTTGGCAAGTCAAGAATCTGGCTTTCTACCGACCCTAGCTCTAGGGACTATAGAATAAATCCTTTGGCTCACACCGCTACTATAGAAGATAGCGGAGACCTACAGCAGCGAGGCTCTTCGCTTGCTCAGCTCCTCTGCCTTGGTATTTCGGGTATTCCAATCCTTTGATTGCTTTCATTCCTTCTGCTTCTACGATTTCAAATCGATAAAGGCCGTAACTAAGTGACTTCCCCACAAACTTCCCTATAAAGGCTCGCATTCTACTATAGCCTCAGAGGGGCCCTTACAACATAGAATAGGCTACTCTGACCAAACCTCTAAGGCGAGGATCCTCCTCGAGTTCTACCGGGACCTGGCCCACCCAAATCCAGTGTTTTTAGTGAACTTGTACACCTTTTTCTTTCTTATGCGCACGCAGAATCAACCTTACATGCCATACGTGACTGCTTTCATGCAAGAGGAATTTGGGAACAGGTTATTCCTTCTAATCTTTGGCCAATCTTATTTTCTCTAAATTTGAAAGAATGGTTGACCCGTAATCAATCGAATAATGGAGATAATTAGAAATAAGTTTTTTATTCGGGGGATCTATGGCAGCTGTCTACGATCGAAGGAATGAGAAAACTTCTGTTCATCATCGAATGCTAGCAGGATGATCCACAGGCAAATAGAGAAGAGCTTATTTCTTTGCTTGTGAAAGCTACTTGTAGGGAAAGAACAACCATCAGTGTAAGTCTATCTGTTGGTTTTTTGTACCCACTGAACGTAATAGTTGTAGGCGACTTGCTTGTTTGTAGGCGGAAGTCTTCTTCCATGGATTTTCTCATGATTGTTGCATGAGGATCTATTTTAGGAAATTGGCTTAGTCTTCCTCGGTAGTAACTCCGACATAGTTGATTGCTATCACCTGGGCATTGAGCATGATCAAACTGTCGTAACAACTGAAGCTATCTATTTTCTTGCTCACCAGTTGCCAAATCCCGAACTTTCCTTTCCTAAAATGACAACGAAAAGAAGTACATGATGAAAGGGATGGAAGCGAAGTGCCCCGTACATGGAAGGCAGTATGGTGACAACCAGAGCGCAATCAAAGCAGCAAGCGCTGCTTCCGTACTAACACCTTTCCTAACGTGAGAGGTTCAACCTTCATAAGCCCTTGAGCATTGAGGGTTATAGAAAACTCGCCTGCATCTACTGAATTTCTGAAGGGGTGGGTCAAAGTCGGGTCTTCAAAGTCTTGAAAAAAATAAATAAATAATATCCGGGCCTGTCAGGATGGACCCTTACACGATTCTCCCAATGCAAAAGGTGCCACATGGAAAAAAGAGTTAAAGACACTGGGTACGAACTACTCTTATCTTACTGCTCGCTATGAGTGAGCGAAGTGCCAACCGAAAGAGCTACTTAATTAGTCAATTCAATAGTGAAAAGCGATCTAAATTATCTATTGGATTGCTACAGATCGTAAGCCATACTAGTCAAAATTATATCTTACTTTCCGGGGCGAGCGTAAGGCTTTTATGGGGAGGAACAGTTACTTGCCATACCGCCCATTTTCTTAGTCTGGGAGATCTCTTATTCAGATGGTGAGATCACCACATAAAGAGCACTTCGTGTGGCTGAACGAGAACCGAATCGTACCCAGGAAGAAATAGAAAAATATTGATATTCAATCACGGAGTAAGAACAACAAGGAAAAATTGATTCTATTTAAGAGTTTTTGCGATAAAGAAAGAAGTGACAAGATTGCAGTGTAGACCAACTTCGCTATTTTTCTTTTACGGTGCAAAAAGAATAAAATAATCAAAGTGGCAAGGAAGTAGTCAAAACAAAGAAAGCTTTTCCTCTGCAGGGGCCTCGTGCAGTCAACCCCCTTCTTTCAATGTTGTACGGGTCAGATTCGTGTAATGGAAGCAAGATATTCTCTCAAGTATTCTATTTCTATCGAGCGCAAGACATGATTAGAAGAGTCTTTAGTGCCCAGCTCGGATATTGCCTTTGGTGGCGAGCCCATGGACGTAGCTCTTAGTGGTGAACCATATTAAATCCGTGTGTCTTCTCGGGACACTACAGGAAAAAGACCTTCTAGATACGTTTTGATAGCAACGATGGCTAAAGCGTCACTACACAAAAGGCATAAACATGCTTTTTGACACGTTTTCTAGAATGTCTCAAATTGACACGATGTTAGACACGATTAGAGTGTCGAAAGACATGAAGTGACACTTGTTGTCATGTTATTTAAATCATCTCAATATGACACGTAGTTAGCTACGCTATTAACCATCAGTAGCATCTAGACACGACATCAAATGTGTCAAACAAATGTGCATATGCATGTAAATATGTTTTTCGATACAACTTAAAAGTATCTTAAAATAACACGAATTAAGATACATTTTTAACCGTCAATAGCATAGAGACACACAAAAAGCGTATCAGACAAGTGCGTCTATAGGCACATAAAGACGTTATTTGACACGGTATTGAGAAGTTAAAATTCGTTAATGGTAAATATAAAAACAGTGCATTACTTAACTATTCACATGCGATACAGTGGTCTAGTGGTGGGAAGGCATTACGTGAGGTATGAGGTCATGAGTAGTATATATTTTTTTACTATTTTTAAACACATATTAAAACGTTTTTACAAAATGTAACAACATCAATAGACACGTTGTATAAATGTATTTATAAAAGTGTATCAAAATGCATAGACATGCATATCATGTTTCTATGAAACGTCTCAACTATAGATACGCTATAGTAATCCGTCTCTACAATTTTTGTTACAGTGCTTGCGAAGACGCTCCTAGCACGCTTTAAGAAACGTGTCAACATTGATGTAGATACAAATAAAACGTGTCTATTACATAATAAAGCGTACCTACAGGGTAGGTTTTTCTGCAGTGGGAGTTTGCATCCCCTTGCTCTTACCTTTCTACTTACCGCATTTACGTTTCCACATTTATTTTCTTGTGTCCCTTTAGCTTTTCTAGTTAGTTTGATTAGGTCTCGAGGTTGCAGGTCTTTTGGGTAAGTTGGCGAATAGATAAACTTTAGACTTAACTAGCATGTGCAGGCCGTAATAGGTTTATCTTATGCACCAGATAGCCTAGATTTTAGTTGAGCGATTAGCGACCCAAGTCACCCCTCCCCCTCTTGGGTCGAATACCCCGACACGTTCCTTACAGCTCCTCCCTCACGATGCTCCTCCTGATCCTCCAGCCGCCATGATCCTCAACAAGCCAGTCTTGCACCGCTCCTCATCTGTCGTCCAGCACTGCTCACCCGGTGTCACACCGCTCTTCCACCGGCTCGCCTTGTGCCACCAGCCCGGCCAGCTTGCCTCCTAACGAACAGAGATGCCATCTATGGGGGACGCCGCCGAATTGTGTGGGATGGGGACATCCCCCATTTTGGGGGAATGTTCCCATTAGAGATGATCTCATCCCACCAAAACCTTGAACCAAACACTAGCAATAATTTAGGGATCATCCCATCACATCCCTCTTCATACCCCCATCGAAACACATGCTTATTCTGTGCGCGTGTCATGCAAGTTGCAATGCATGGACGAGAAATAAACCTGTATATTGCTACGTCGGGCCATGCTGTTATGTGTTTCCTGTACTCACGAGCTTGGGCCGGGGTGAGTCCATATCTTTGGGGCATATGAAAAATAACTAGTCAAGACAGGAATATGGAAGGAGATCCCAAATGCTATATCTGCCCTGCACTCTTGGTGTGTCAACACTATCATAACTTTTTCTATGATGCAGATTCCATCACGAAACCTTCAAGGAACATCTTGGCAGTCAATGTTGTCTATAACCGTCAAGAAATCTTCAAACATACCCATCAGGTTCGTACCGTTGGCAAAACTGTAGTTGATGAAGACCTATCTTCATTGACAGGTTCTACTTGGTTATTTGTCCCGCGTGTTTTCTTGCATTGGAAGTCCTAGTAACACAAGTCACTAACTCAAGTCTATAACCCCAACATTGTCAGATTTGAGAACCGTCAGTGCATTGCATACACAAACCGGTGGAGCAAATTAGCACTTACTATTACCATGTAGAACCGGCAAAAAAAGATGAGAGGTAACTGCCGGTTTTACACAAGAATTGACAGCTACGCTTGACATAACACCAACAATGGTTCATCTTTAAAATTGACAGTGGCACGTGATTTAGCACTATTAGTTCATGCAACAATGCAATAGTGGAGCTTTCTCAACATTGATGGTTCCTATGCAAAATCTAGTGTTGCTTCATATAACATTGACTGTTCTTTTAAATAGAGGTAGTGGCACTTACAATATTGGTTCTTACTTAAAATTGGCAATGGCACATACGGTGACACTAATGGTTATTCCTCAAATTGATAGTAGATTTTGACCTAACACTATCGGTTGTTGTGAATCAGTAGCAATGCCGGAGATCAACACTGTCAAATGATCTTGTTGGGAAAACCGGATGAGATTACCAACTTCTGAAGATTGTCCAATGAATCATCACCGAGGGCTAGTTTGCTGGCAATTCATAGATTGAGAGTGGTTGAGGAAAATTTTGAACTAGTGTGGATTTAAGCCCACCAAAATCCCACCCAAACCAGTTCAATCCAAGAGTACCCAAACTAGCCCCTAATGGCATGTAATAGTCAAGTGTGTGAGGAGATGGCTATATGAAAATAAATCAATTACCGCATAATGAAGTCCAACCTCATGAGACTAGCATGTAGGGAACTAATAAAAAGAGAAACATTGTATTAGCAAAATCCAAACAGGTATGGCACAAAAAGAGAAAAGCATCAGAAGTTCATGTGAAGGGCAAAGAGAAACCATAAAAATAGCAAAAAAAGACTTATAAGACAGAAGGATATGATAGTTAATTGATTGATGTAGAGCAAAATGATGAGACCTAAACCCCAAGGGAATATCAAATGCATCCATTAATAAAGGCTCAGGATCGCCAACAGTTTTGTTCCCCAAACCTCGACACAACAAAAAGCATTTGAACCCTTTCTATTTGTCTAGTTTGATTGACGGACAATCAATGACAACGATATTTGATAGCGTGTACTGGAAGGCATACACCTAGAAGCTAAAAAAGACTCTCTGGGTCCAGTTCGTAGTGAAGGATGAGCAGCGAGATAACACCCCAACCCCCTCCTCGCTCCAGCGGGTGGCCCTGGTGCTGCCACATGCTTGCCAAAAGGTTTGGAATAAGCCGTGCCCGCACCCTGGGCTTCGGTGTAGTGGAAGCACCCCGAGTCCTCGGAAGACGACAATGAGCCATGACATAGTTGCAGGAGTCAAAAGGCAGACTAAAGGTCATTGCGCATCAACTCCGGCTTGTGCCGCCCCTATGATGGATGTCTCGAGATGTGTGTACAGCATTCCATTAACTTTTGACTGACAATATTGGTTCCCTATGCCCACGCCCGTACAGTGTGGACACCTTACCATGCACGGGGCGGCCGATAGCACCAACACAGTGAACTATCGCATGGCTACTATATAACATGATGGCAACAGGATGGCTAGGTGTGCACCATCATTCAACAATTAGGGGAGATAAATATGGTGGGACCCACCCTTTGTGCATGGGACCACTTGTCATATGTATCGTCATCTCTCTTTGCAATAAAAGGGAGAAGGCAGCCCATTGTGGGGGATTTTCTACACTCTTCCGACCATAGCATCAACTCCCAGCACTTGAGCTCTATTTCAGCTTGTGCAATCCTCAGCAAGCTCAGAGGCACCACTAGAAGTGTGCTTCGGCGGTCCGAACCTTTCTATATCGTTATGTCTAGCATCGTCTACTTTCCCTCCCGTCTCGGGAGACAATGCTTGTCTATGGTTCGAGGCAGGCTAGTAGCACAGTGGTCATCAAAATCCTCCTTATTCTAAAGGGGGTTGTTGCCATACCCTTATCTGACCTGTCGTTAGTCGACAATTATTTTTTGATGGAGGAGCCACGATGAACATAATATCATCCTCCATGTGTTGCAAGCTTGGCAAAGAGGAAAAGATGATCGGCTCAAAAAGGATGATGTGAGGGGGTCGGTAGATATGAAATTAGAGCTGAAGGTGAAATTATGTTGAATGTGACAATCAGCAGCTTAACATTGACAACCAAATTCAATTTGGTTGAGGGATCGGTACTTCAGGAGATTACACTTGGCCAGAGCTGGATTTACGCTAATTGTTGTGTGTCATTGACACTCTATGAAATGTTAAGATGATAGAATGATTACTAGATGGAGGTAATATATAAAAGCTGATTCTTTTGCATATTATCGATATTTAATGATGTTATGATCAAGAGTCCAAGAGTAACACAATCGGTCGATATCTAGAAACTTTATGAAGATATTTATGCAGAATATAAGAAGGATAGCATGAGGAAATCTAGATCGACAAGTGAAGAGCCAGAATCAATGCAAGTTGTCTAAGTTTTAATATCTTAGGATTACTGTGATAGAATTTTAATTTGTAATTTATCTATATTTTAGATTAGTAAAGAATTTAACTTGTGGATCAAGCCATCTGGACTATGAATATGTAACAAGGTACATAGTGTAAAGGATGACCGATCAATCATGAAGATAGTAACCCTCTTACTTTTGTCACATCGCAGACCCCTTCACAACATTTTTCTCAAGTAAGCAACATGTAACACTCATATTGTATCATTTTAGACATAGGGTATATCAGCGCCTCTACACATGGTATTGACATATGCCAAGTGTTGAGTCGGTTAAGTCCGATACGCTAGCCTAGCTACTTTGATGCACCGTGCATCATTGATCTCTTTCGGATGTCTAGTGCAACCGATTGGTTCACTGGCTTATCCAATCAGCCATTGGATGGATCTTCCTATCGGGTGACGGGCTATATCTAGCTATCAACTGCTCGATTTCTTCTACCGGCTAGTGGTCATCTTCATCTAACCATATACAGTGTTGTAGCAGCTCTTCTCTGTGATAAGCCAACCATTGAAGATTCATCCTTCTATGCTAGCTAATCAAACTAGGTGGCACGCTCACACACGTCCACCGCATACTACAATTTTCAAGATAGCTAAAATAGGAGAAAACAAATCTCCCATTCTGCAATCGACTGTGCAGAGAACCTAGCTAGGCCAATTATCTATTTCAACAACAATAATTCAACATAGGTAGCTTGATGGTGCACTTCATGAAGAGCGCCACTTGCGCCTCCACTCCATATTTGGGCCTACGTGGCCTAAGGATCTAGGAAGCATATTGGACCTTCGCTTTACCAATTCACTGGCCCTTGAGTTGATGAAGACATATATAAGAGCGATCCTAACAATTTGTTATAGTAGAGTCAACCTAACAATTGTTCAGGTATGTCAACTACCTTATTTTCGCTTTTCTCAAAAATAATGCTCTCTTGGTCAAAAAATGCAAAAAAAAAAAAAAAAAAAAACCTATCCTAACAAATGGAATGACCAAATTCAAATTTTTGCCATTGAAACAGTGAAGTATCCAATTTCTACCCAGCACATCTCCAAAAATATTATAACTTGTTCGCATGAACTCTAGTGGAGATAAAATTTATAGAAGAGTTGTAGAGTTCAATAAGATCTACAACTTTGTGGTTCACATTTTTCTAGTTGAACTGATTTGGATAATGAAATATTGTTAATATTGTTAGATATATATTTGTAGATCAAAACACTACATCCATTATCTGGGTCCCAATATGGCTTCCAACGGAAATGTTGTGTACTACTCCCTCCAGTTTAAATATATGTCACAGTTAACTTTTTTCTAAAACTTTGACTATTCATTTTATTCAAATACTTGTAACTTTTTATTTCCTTTGTTGTGATTTGTTTTATCATTTTAGAGAGTTTGAGCATGCCTTGTTTACTTATATGGTTATACAAAATTTTTAATAAGACGAATACTCAAAGTTGTGGAGAAAAAGCCAACTGCAACTTATATTAAAACATGAGAGAAAACAAATTATAGGTTCCGTCAAGTGCTCCAAATTTCATATAAATATTTTTATCTCCTTATATATGAGGTTTTGTTAAAAACTTATATTGGTTTGTCATATGTGTAGTGCATTTAAATTATTCTTGATTTATCCATTCTCGACTCCACCGCTTCTTCAGAAACATATCATACTTTTCTTGAGAAACAAATGTCATAGGACAGTGGGCTTCAATGAAAGTTAGCAGTAGGCCGCTCAGCAAATTTTATTTGCTCTAGGACACCGTTTTCTTTGCGGATACAGCCTAGTATCTTCCAACAGGTACAGTGTCTCACCAATAATCCCCCAAAGGTTCCTGAATAATTGTTTACCTATTTTTTCGTATGGGTTTAATGGAGCTAAATTTATATGCGAGTTATATATATCTCTCCGCCAGAGATGCACACATGAGTAATTTAGTGATTTTTCATTTGAATCATTTTTTACCAAAATAAGTGATATTCCTCTGTTTCATTTTATAGTTCATTTGGCTTTGTTCTTAGTCAAACTACTCTATCTTTCACCACCAAGTATTTAGTTAATTATTTCGACATCTATGATACCAACAAATGCGCTACTATAACATATTTAATGATGGATATATATTGGATAATTCAATACAGATGTTTGTGTTTTTTCTAAAAAGTTGATCAAAGTTAGCTATGTTTAACTTATATAGGATAAAGTTGAAGTGAAGTATAATTTAGGACGAAGGAAGTACCATGTTCATCACTTTTTTCTTAAATTCGCACCAAGCCTAGGATCAAGGGTGTCACAAGGTGGGACCCATAGATAGTTATTTCAGCCCCATCTGTTGAAAAGGTTTGACCCAATCTTGTACACTATAGTATCATATTGTCATTTTCCTGCATCACATCCTACTTCATCTCATAGGAGAAAAGAAATCTGTCTAATAAAGCAAAATGCCTACCAACAGTTAGTACAAGTCAACTTTCTATTAGTAATAGAATACTCACTCAGATGCCTTAGACTCCTGTCTATGTAAAGTGAAAAAAGACCTGCTTCCAGAAGAGGAGAGCGATATCGCTAAACTCACTTGTGGATATATATGGGGGTGTTGAAAGGCATTGTTCGATGATAGAGCAAGGAGATCCGAAGGTCAACAGATTCCAGAGCTTTCTACCAACGTTAGGAGGGATTAAGGTTTTTCATGTAACGGTGTAGGATTGCCAAATTGTAAGCCGAAACGGGACGGATCGAGGTGGCTCAGTGAACTTTCGACCAAGGATTTAAGGATATTGTACCTATCATTCCAGTGTCATAAAGGTTTCAAATGATAAAATGGTGAGCCACAAAGTTATAGATCATTTAGATCCCTGCAAATTCCGCATAGAATTTTTATTTCCATTCGCATCTATGAGAAAAAAAAGTTGCGATTTTTGAAGGTGAGTGTTGCAAAAAAAATGTACACCCAACATTTTGTATCAGTGGAATTTAAACGACGCCATTTCTTTTTGGTGGGCCGGGGATAGGCACAATAGGTTTTAAATCGATCTGGGAAATTGTTTTTGAAAAAAAAAGCGAATTTTAAGAATAAATGAAATCACACCAACCACCCTTCTGCGCAACGGGCCATGACGACATGTGTTGACTGGACCAAAATCCCCAACAGGCTACCCTAATACTTAATGAGACCCAATAAATGCGCGTACCTGGGAGATTCGAGCCGCGCGCGTCATATCCTCGTATGCGTGCCCTAAAACTGGAAACCTTCCAAAACAGAACGCGCTCCCAAGTGTACCACACCCCTCTCCCTCCCTCCCTCCCTCCCTGCGTCCTCACCACCCCCGTTTCTTTCTCCATTTGCTCCGGCGCTCCCCTTCCACTCCAGCTGCTCAGCCGCCAGCCGCCAGCCGCCGCCGCCGTCTCGGAATCCTCACTGTTCCTCCCGTTCACACGAGGAATCCTAGCCCAGCTAGCCCACCTCGCCCGCGCCATGGACCAGGACCGCGCACGGCTGCCGCAGCTGAACAACAATTCCTCGCCGTCGTCCCCCTCCGCCGCCGCCACCTCAGGTATCAGCGTCACCGGTCCGTCGTCCTCCTCGCGCTCGCTCCACGGTTCAGCAATGTCCTCCGCTTTCCTCGGCGGCCAGCCGTCGATGTCATCCGCGCGCCGCTTCTCGCCATCGCTCTATCCCCCACCGGCGGCTCCGTCGCCCAGCCGCCTCGCCTCCCACCGCGGCTTCGCCGCCGCCTCTGGCTCCGGCAGCTCAGCTTCCTCGCTCCGCTCCCAACAGATCCCGCCGCCGTCGCCTAGCCAACCATGCGGCCAGCGCACGAACTCTCAGCCGCCCCCGACTTTCCTCTCCGAGCTTATCTCGATCCGTAGGACGAGCGCTAACCTCTTTCGCGATCTGATGAACGACCCACTCTCGGGGGCGACGCTCCTCCACGGCCAGCGGCATGAACAGCGCGTCTGGTCGTCGTCGTCGTCGACCATGCCTCCTCCTCGCACAACACCCATGCCAAGCGGGAGCTTCTCTGGTGGCTTCGCATCCTCATCGCAACACCAGCAGGCCTCGTCTTCTACTTCTAGTCTGCAGCCGCTGCCCAGCTCGATGTTCTCTGGGTTCGCACCGCCGGCAATGCAGTATTCGTCCACCATGTCTGAGTCCGCTGATCTGGCGACTGGCAGCGGCAGCGGCGGCGGCGCCATGTACGGGCAAGGGCAGCCGTCGTCGCACTCGGAGCTGGCTCCATTGCCACCCAACCTCCAAATATCACACTTCGATCTGCCCCCGCCGCTGGGGCCGCCGGCGCAGAACAATGGCTTGCCCACTGTGACGACTGAGCCTAGCTCCGGATTCGTGCAGCCTTCATCGGATTCGGAGATGCATGAGTCGTCGTCGTTGGTCCACATGCCACAGAACCTGCTGCCTTCACATGAGCACGTCGCCGATGCCCCAGCCCCATGCCTCGAGCCCGAGACCATGTCAGTCGACAACGACGAAGATGACCTCAGTGCCATGCTGCGCTCGTTTGTTAAACCGTCTCATGAACCGGCGAGCCTTCCTTGGCTCGAGCCCGCCACCGTAGACCAAGATAGGGTACAGCCAGCCGGCAGCGGCAGCGGGAACACCGCTGCGTGTGCTGCCGTCGAGGGAAGTAGTAAAACCTCGGAGGCCATGCCGCCGCCGGCAAGCATGTATCACAAGGTGGTGGACAATGGTGCCAGCAGCAGTGGCGGCGGCGGTAGTAGCATTCCTTGGAGCACTCACAGTTCGGCGCCCATGTACACGCAGCAGCAGCAAGCGCCGCCGCCGCAACATCCGGGCAGCAGCCACGGCCCGAGCATGTGGAGCGGCGCTGCCGGAATCAATGGCCAGGGTTGGGAGGGAATGCCACCGATGTGCGGCAACTTCGACATGATGACGAGCAGTGGTGGTGGTGGCGGCATGAGCAGTGGCCAAGGCTGCTGGCCAGCTATGGGTAGCAGCAGCGGTAGTAGTAGTACCGGGGCAAGATTGCCATGTAGCTACAGCTCGGCCTCATCCGTGGGCAACTCCACCCCGGTGCCAAAGCTGATGCTTGGGGGTATGGAGAGACCCAGGTTGCCACCGCGGCCGCTATCGCTTGGAGCTGGCTGTAGCAGCAGCCTGTCGCAAGGGCGCGCCCAGGATGGAGTGTTCTTCTCTGATGCTGAATTGGACATTATAAGAAAGGACAACCAACTCAAGGATCTCGTCTACACAAATCCAAAGAGGGTGAAGAGGTATATTCATGGATGTCCAAAATACTTGATGTTGAATGTGTGTGTGGGGGCTATATTATATATCAAACACCGTACCCTCTGCAACTGGTCATCTTAATTTTTTTTCTCTCTCGGCAGGCTTGTTAAAAACAGGATATTAATGGCATATTATAAGGTGCAAAAGGAAAAATATGTCAAAGATCTTCGGCACCGGATCGAGGCACTCCAGACAGAGTGCACGTCATTATCCACGAAAATATTATGGCACCAGGTCTGTTTGACATTGTGCAGAAAACGATATGAATATTGGTGTGAACATTATTTCTTGAGTGACAATGCTATTTTTTGATGTATGTTATGTTTGTCCAGGAGCTATTTTCTCAGCTCGGGACTCAGAACCGCGAGATGCAAGTAAAGTTGCAGGGGCTGAATGAGGTGGCCAATCTCAAAGAAGGTGACCTTTTTTTGTAGCTTTATTTACTTTCTTTCAAGCGTTTGTTTAAATTTTGTTCTGGTCAGCCAAAACCAACGATAGATGACATATATGCTTCGCTACAATACAATTCAGAGAATTCTGTTTTATATAGTATCATTGTGTTGATGCATGAGGGCCTATGTTCCTCAGCAAGTCTTTCCTGATGCTAGATTGTATGTATCACCAGAGGTAGGGACTATAGAATCAGTTATCTCCAAGTGTGTATTTTCGAGAATGATCATGTTATTGTTGTTGTTGTGGCATTTTACACATTTCTTATGGTTGGTATCATTATTTTTTTCAATTTATAACTGTATGTCATAGCATAATGTTTTTATTACTTTTTACAAGTGCAATAATTTCTTTTTTGCATTATTAGTTACTTCCAACTTCCACGGTCAGGATGGATGTAACAATCAGAATATGTTTTTCATTTCAACATCGGAATATTCGACCACAGCATGCCTCCAAAAATCTCCATGTGTCAATAATATCCACAAACTCATGAGACCATTTTGTTAGGACATTAGCTATTATTATTTTCTCCAGATATTTGGATCATTTTGTTGTAAAAGATGTTTTTGATTCATCCATGGTAACATTTTCAAGCAACAGACTATACCATGGTTCACATCAAACTCGAGCGTCCATACAGTAGGTCCCATTTAGGAATAAACGTGAAGAAAATTATTTTACTTGTTTGAAATTAATTCATGAGCTTGCAATGTAATTATACATATAATGGTACATATCATCAGATGCATGCAAGTGTTAGAAAAAGATAGATGTACTCTCTATAATTGTACCACAGTTCCATTTATTATATGTATAGGGTGAAATTCCATGAGCGGCAGATGGTTCTAATTATTTGTGATTGTCCATCCGAATATAGTATATATGTTAAACCTTGACTATGGTTTCAACAGTTTCTATTCTAATAACTGTGAAAATCAAGTTGACCTATTTTTCAGTTATTTTTAAGATATATTAAAATCAAATTCTATGATTATTCTAAAGTTTAGATTGCTGATTTTACCATTTGTCCATTTGATTTCAAAGAGTAAGTTATTTCTTCATATATGTTGATTATCTTCAAGTATCGACTTAATGGTAATTTGAAATGGTATTCTAAAATAAGGTTTACGCTCTACATCAATAATTTTGTTTCTTTCAGACAAATATACAGTGCATTCTCCTTAGATCTATTTAACATGCATGAAACATATAAGTCTTCTACTGTTTTTTTTTTTTAAAAAAAACTGCATCAATAAAGTAATGATAGCTCATATATATTTAAGTGACCAAACACAATTTTTTCTTTCTCATTTTAAGGAAAAAGCATGATATCATAGGTTGCTACATAAATATTTTTTATTTCAGAGTTTTCAACTACATTAGGAATAAAAGGTTTCACATTCACTAAAAGGTTGTGTTGGTTCAAATAGTATGTTTTGGTTGTTGACTATCATGTCCATTGAGGCATGTAGGCTTAACTTGAGACCATTATGTATTGTATGAGATTTATGTGAATGTTGATATACTGTTTTCTTGACAATTATACTTGTAATGATCACACATACCATGATGTTGTCCATTTTTTTGTGTTATACTGATAAAAATAGTTTATCTTTCAACTGTTTGAATACGCACTTCCCCTAAAAGGTTGCATGCTCTATTTAACAATGCAGATTGGTTTGAACTTGTGAACAATCCGTTACGTCACACTCAAGGATACTAGTTTAATTTATTATAATAATGTGCACTACCAAACTATGGCCTGTTCACTTCACAAGTTTGACATCACAATACATGTGGTGATTAATGTGTGTAAAACATTGAATGGTTCAAACTCAAAAAAAAAAAAATCAAATATGCTGAGTATCCACTTTCGTTTTCTTTGATAATTAAAATATGTGATGGATGATCTATACACTTTGACCTCCATATATCCCTTGTTAATCGTCAGCATACAGTCTTTAATAATGTATTGAGTGATGCCACATTGTAAGAGTTTTGATCAACTAGATATTTATTGATAAGTATTTACCCTATTTGCAATTAGCTCCTGAGATTAAATATTCATACTTGATAAGAACCGAGATATCAGTTTGTCTCTTTGACGACTTTGTTTCCACCATGTTATTACAATGATTTCTTCTATTTTATCAGCTCATATTCTAATAACTAATTTAACATTTTCTTATTGCTATCTATACACAGCTCTAAATACTCAACTGAGATCCGAGCTTGAGAGGTTAAAACTCAATGAACTCAATATGTTGAATGGCATACACAACCCACCAATGGCCTCCCAGATGGCATCGCAGGATCGTTGGTCTGCTGATGGATCGAACCAGCTACTGGTGTCCTCCCATATGAATGATGCAAGTGGCTCACACCCACTGCCAACACCGGAGCCAGCACCACAGCCCTAACACAAGAATATATGACACACATCAAGCTGCTACCGATGAGCATTTTGTTCGACAACAGCAACCATGGCTCTTTTTATATTTCTTTTCAAACATTAGGCTTTTAGAACATGTATTCATGTGGCACTTCTATAGAAGAATATTGTATGTCCGGAAATGGCATAGTGGCACTTCTATAGAAGAAATATTATGTGTTAAAAAATGCCATTTTATCATAGCTAAGTTCTATTTTCACGGTTCAAAACTTATTTCCTTAGTTTACAGCAATCCATTTTCTGTAAATACTTTTTTTAAGTTAGAAATTATTTTATTGAATGCTGGTTAGCATACTTTGATGCATGAGGTACTACATTTATCATAGTTCATGATTGCTCTATAAAAGTATGCTGTGATTTGTTTTACAGTAACTAAATCAAGTGTAGCACCCATATTTCTAGATTTTCATTAAAAAAAATCTTTTGCACTCTTCTGTTCTATTGGAGGTTCCACTGTTGCTACTAACCCTAGGAATATACTTCCCGTATGTACCAATGGTCTACAGGACATGTGGTGCAATATAGGCATGGTCGAAAACTTGGAGCTGGTGGCAAGTTCTTCTCTAACGCTGAGATGGACACAATCAATAGGGACAAGCTACTCAAGAAATTCAAGAATCTCATCAACACCAATCCTAAGAGATGGTCAAGTGGTATATTCATGGATGTCCAATATACAACATGTTGAACGTGGAGTGTATTATAGTGACAGTAGTGGTCAACCATGCATATCTGTAACTAATCTTCCCTACCCACCCCCTCTCTCTCCAATTCTTGTAAAAAATGCTGGGTCCTTAATAACTACATATACGTGGGAAAGTTTAAGGGACGAAAATAAAACCATATCCTAGATCTTCAGCATGGGACTGTGGCATTGAAGATGGAGTGTTTATCATTATCTACACAAATACTACCTCACCAGGTTCATTTTTGACATTGTGCATGCCACAATACACACATGGGCGTGATATATTTCAGGGGTCACTTGGTGTCTTGTTGATGTATGTTATGTGTTTGTCCATGAGCTCTTTGTTGGCCTCATGAGTGAATGAGCTGAGCTGGCCAACGAAATGAATATCAGAATTTTTTTTCGTAGCTTTCCAGTGTTAGTCTATGAGCTATTCTGGTAAGTGCAAATAAATATTGTAAATCTTTTTTGGAACATAGAAATTATTTCATCAAATGTTGGTTAGTGTACTTTGATCAGCTATTGCATATGTCCCAAGGCATGATTGCTCTTTAAAAATATGTTGTAATTTGTTTTATATTAACTCGATCAAGTGTGGCATCCATATTTAAAAATTTTCTTAAACAATCTTACAAATGTGTGAAAATCTTTGTTTTATATTCCATTGGCCAGAGTAGTGCTAAGGTGAAATGATCGAGATATGCCAAAAGGGGTTAATTAATTGGATTTATATTTTGAAGCTTAAAATTAAAACATGTCGATAAAGTCCCAATTCACTATTGTGCCTAATAATGTGTCTAGAGAGCTACTCGGATCAAAAGTACTTGCAACCTATAGCCAATCATGCAATTCTAGGAATGAAAATTATAGTAAGTAAATTGCATAAATTTATATTCGTTGTTTCACAACTCCATGTCTACTTCGTCCAATGAGTACATCGGATGGTTCAAATGTTAATCGAAACGATTCCTATACGAGTGTTATTCAAGGGAGCTTCTACATTATTTATGATGGATTTAACACATTTTCAGATTACAGAGCTGTTGGCACCGGATTTTGACCGAGACTAGTAGGCTAAAATGTCAGAGGAAGTCCATGGTGAAGCAATCCGCTTGACCGGGCCTATATCATAAGTTTGGCCAAATATGACGATAATTGTGTGTCTAGGGCCCAAGCCAAGATGAAGTCACAAGCCTAATCCATGTCGAAACTCAGATTATTTGTGAGGCTGATTCGGACTGCAGGAGTAGGGCTCACGAAAACGGGTGCCCAGGCAGCATATGGACTCTGTTTTGGGAATTCTACATATGAATGGAAAGCTAAGGAGATAAGCTTTCCAATGCCACTGGAATCAAGTCCAAATTCACTCGGAGTCGACGGGAATTTCCAAAACAATAGGTCAACCAGCATGTTTCGGCTGATATTTGGAAGCTTCACGAGGATCTGGACCGATACATGGGAGAGTCCAGATCACGTTACCTAGTAATAGAGTCCTAGATTTATTGACTTGTAATATATTAGTTTAGGAAAAAGTTTGAGTCTATCTTTAAGAAGTGGTTGCCTTGAAGGTCAAGTCTGCGGACTATAAATATGTAACCCTTTGCTCGTAATAAAGTAGCGATGATATTGTTATCAGGCAGCGGTGTCTTGCTCATCAACTCTCGGTGCATCGCCACCCTAGCTCCCAGGTTTATTCTCTTCATGTAAGTGTCATGCTACCCTAGCAGGTTCATTAAGATCGGCTAGGGCAGCGAAGCGTTTGCTGGATCAGTGATGAATCTTGTATTGAAGCGTTTTTTATGGCAATGTTTGCTAGTTATCTTGGTGGATCTCGTATTAAGTTTCGCTGGTGATGAGGTTCGCTAGTTATTGTTGGCATCTCTTAGCGTAACAGATTTTACTCCGCAAGCGCACGGAGATTCGCTGTAGCTTTTTCACTCAGAGTATTCCGAGTATCGTAAAATCCACAGGGAAGCAAGGGCGAATAGGTGGAATGAAATATCGAACTTTCAAACAGTAGTATAACTCAGATAAAATACCAACTAATCTTACAACGGGGGAAAGATAACAAGGTAGTGTATGGTGGGAAGAGTAAAACAGGGACTAAAGAAGCCAACACCTAGGCAGCTATCTGGAAGGATAACGAGTGAGATTTAGATCTCCAAACTCTATTCCTTAACCGCTGCAGAGGAGTATTCGCAGTTGAACTAAGTTAACTAGATACAGACTAGGATCTTGCATCGAGCGAAATTTCAGACTTCACCGAGGAGGCCAGGGGGTAGATAGGAGGCCAACTGAACGGCAACTGGCAAACACCTACGGGCTTACCGAATGACGGGGTGGAATACAAAGGCACCATAAAGCTGTCACCTAGAGGGGCCACCAACCAGATCTGTGTGGGTAAGATGACACGCTATACTAATGTTCAAGTGAGAACTTGAACACTAAAGCTCTTCCTTGATAAGAGGGTGAGAACTAACTTAATCTTAGATAAAAGTCTAAGACAAGTTTATAGTACCGGCAAGTCTAGCGAGATTCAGATAACTTAAGAACAACACAAACCTAAGCCTTGGTCTAGTGTGCAATAAAGGTACACCACACTAGGCAAGTGTAATAAATAAAGTAAAGTATAACTCAAAAGATGGAGCAATGATGTATATTATACTGGAGTAACAGGAGTACAAAGATAGAAAGATACAAGAGCTTTACGAAGACTCGAAGATAACTCCGGAATCCCTGAGGCAAAGAATCAGACTCAACTCGAACTCCCAGGACTAACCTAGTGCTTCTAGACTAAACGATAGTATGAGCTACTCAACTTCCACACTTCACAAGTGAGGTCTAGGGGGGTATTTATAGCTTCCAAGGTCGGTGTGCCGGTTGGCATGGCGGTTACGAGGCCGGGCGACCTCTGGGGGGGGCGGGCGGCTCCACCCCCAGGTCGGGTGACCTGGATAGCCATTTGATCCACCGCCCCTTGTCATCCAATGGTCCACATTGCCTCCCTAGGTCTGTTGCATGGCAGGTATGGTGGTTACAAGTGTGTTTTTCCTTTTGATCTTTAGTTGTGTTTCTTCCTTAGCCGCAGGATTGAAGTGCCGAGGATCGCCGACTTCACCAATCCAAGTGCTGGATCGATGATATGGCGAGGTCTTCTGGTACTTGACGTGTTGATTTCGGCATTTGGACTTCACAATTGTGTTGACATGTCATTATCGTGCATGCAGGTCGAAAATGGAGTATTTTGGCCACATTGGCAGGCCGGGCGGCTCAGAGCGGAGCCGGGCGGCCTGGCCCACTCGCATGTGTTCTGTGACTTAGCCAAATTTGGCCTGTTTTTTGCTGATATTACACCTGCAATCAAATATTCAACACAACTTGTGGAACTATGTTAGTAGCATAGGTTATTCCATACTTTGATGTATTTTCCTTCATGTTCGTGGCTAGTTGATGGTCGTAGGTAGTGCAATAACGACCGTCAACACCCCCCCAAGCTTAGACCTTTAGTCGTCCTCGAGTAAAGCCAAGATGAGTTATATATCAGGAGTTGCTACAAACATCAGTGCCCAAGAATAGAAGCTATACATAGCCAACACGTATGCTTTGGTTTCGAACAATAGTGTAAGTACTTATTACCATTTCTCATACTTGTGGTACATCTTTTTGACTTACCATGCCTTGGGCAGTTGAGAGAAAGAACGACTCAGTTGCAGGCTCCAGCTCAAAACATCTCTTTTGGGATTCTATCTCAGGTGTTTTTGTTGATTTTTCAAAAGAAAACAAGTTTCCTAGAGGTACTCTCGATCGCTCGAAGTGTATCCTCACCTTAAAGGCCAAGCGCGCGGCCAAGAACTTCCTATCTACTGTGGCTTATGTGGAGCTCAGGGTCGGAAAGAACTTAGCTTACTTAGGTTGTTTATTTCGCAAAGCGAAAGATTGGACCAAAGAAATGTACTACATCATCTAGCCTTGTTCATTATTGGAATTTTATTTGGTGGTTGGAAGAATGGATCTCCTTGTTTCCTTTCCTTCTCCTCCTTCTTGATTAATAGTTATGAATATGGAGCCTTTTTGTATTTTTCTCTCTTTTTGCCATGCTTGACCAGCATGCTTTTCTTTTCCTCATATTTTTGCCATGCTTGACTAGCATGTTTTTTTTCTCATATTTTTTACGGCTCCGTAGCCCCTCTTTTGTTGACTTAGGAAAGAGCAAGGTCAAAGGTATTTATTTGGAGATATAAATGCATACCCTGTGTAGGTAAATGCATATGTGCTGATGGTTTTGCTCCAATAATTCACAAGATAGAGATGATTTCATTCAATGAGACTCAAAATTTGACAAACCTCAAAACAACACTA
Organism: Paspalum notatum; assembly: GCA_022530915.1. NCBI lineage: Eukaryota > Viridiplantae > Streptophyta > Magnoliopsida > Poales > Poaceae > Paspalum > Paspalum notatum. Next base: position 32,359,532 of record CM039685.1, read on the forward strand.
AGCAGCTTAAATAAACTAGGTTCAAATATTTCAATGTATATTTGGCTCCGGTAGGCGCTTCAAGCCTATAGGGGAACTTTATTTTATTTTTCAAAAAAATAACCTGAGATGTTCATCTTACTAGGAAAATGTAGAGCTGACATGGTACTTAGTCATATCATTTCTTACAACAACTTAGACAAGGTTATACAAATGGCATCCACTAAGTAAAAGATCAGGTCCTCATGTTATACACACAAGCTCGAAATTAAGCTAAGCATGGAATCTGCATAGACTACTAAACAGGATATGATAAAGCAACTATTTATCATTTCCATATGAAGGGAATATATCAAAGTTGAGAGTTGATTTTATTGACACTTTTTTTGAGCAATGAAAATATAAAGTAAATAATTGAACATTATTATTACTACTTACTCTCGTGTAGGACGGGTGTTGCTGGCGGACTGCTACTGGTAGGACCGCTGCTGCTGGATGGGGTACTGCTGTTGTTGCTGGTCGGACAGGCTGCTGCTGCACAGGACAAGAGAGATAGGGACGAAAATGCGGGGGTGTCGTGCTCTGAGGTGCGGGCACGAGGAGGCTTGCTCATAATGGCCTACCCCCCAAGCTTCAATGAAGCTAGGGGTGTTTGTAGTAAGATCCATAGGCGTTGTAAAAGTTCTGAGCGCTGAGGAAACCAGCTTCAATTTGCTCATTCAGATTTTGGAGCATTTCAGTGTTGGTCTGGACCTCTGAACGTATTGGTCCAACTTCATCCCCCCCCCCAATTGCGGAGTTGATGTCGGCCATGTAGTCTGAGTGGTACCGGGCTGAAGCAGAGGGACAATTGGTCCCGGCTGAACGCACGCGACACGTTATCGCCTCCGTAGTAGTGTGTACTATGGGAAGGCTGGTAGGAACTCTAGCCACCGATACTGGTGAAATACCAGGATGGTTCAGATGGCGTGGAAGCATGGATGGGTTCCTCATCATCGTCCTCTCCTCGGGCTCGATGGCGTAGCTCTTCTGCTCGCCGCCGCTGGGCTCTAGTCATGACGCCGCCAATGCTTTGGCGTGGTGCCTTCACATCTAGCTGCATGGTAAGGTGCCTAACAGTGTACAAGTCGAATTTTGCTGCTGGAAGCTGCAGTTCGAGGTTGTGCCCAAACCATGTCATAACTAGGCTCCTACTCTCGTTTCTTTTCATGAAGTGTGCCTGGATGAAGTGCTGCTCCCCTATGATGTGTCAGGAGTCACCAAGAATGTAGTCAAGCTGGGCATTCTCTAGGAGGCTCAGATTGGTCGCAATCCTGGTGACTAGGGAGGTGATGTTTATAGGGGTGTTGGTGTTTGTTGACACGACATTTAGAATAATTTTTTATATCATTTTATATGGGTTTTTACTGATTTTATGCGTCAACTATATTTTTTACTAACAATTATCACCGATTATTGTGGATTTTGCAATATTATCTTGGAAATATGCTATATGTGATTTTTGCAATTTTTGACCAATTTTTCGAGAAATTCATCATAATCTACGTCGAGTAAGAAAAGACCTCTAAAGATGGCATTCTATGGAGATGATGAGCAAGGAAGGCTTGGTTGATTCATGACCCCCTCTGTGTTAATCAAGGCTTTCTAATCAAAAACTTCATGAAAATATCAAGAGCTACTAGCTTACTAATCAGAAATTTTATGAAAATAAGCTACTAGTTTATCATGAGCTACTAGTCTGAGCCTGACCCCCCAAAGTCGGTCTCTATACGTCGGTTCGAGATTTTCTTTTTCCCACGTCGTCTCCAGGGTATAAGAAGCGAGTATAGGCTCCGAGATCAGGCATTGAGGACTGAAAGAGCGACCTAGAGGGGGTGAATATGTCGACACCTAAAAACCTATGACCCCAAAAACCCTCTCTTCTCACCCATGTAGGATCACGTAGCTAGGACAAGCTACCAACCCTAAGACACATCGAGAAAAGCACTGTGGAAGCACTACACAACACTCGCTCAAACGTCGAGAGAAAACGACGCAAAACGAGCCTAGAACCGCCCTGGCAACAAGCCACCTGACAGTCAGGTGCACCCACCGGACAGTCCGGCGCTGACCCACTGGATAGTCCGGTGGAGGGTGGAGCACCCACCGGACGGTATAGCGAGCCGCCAGACAGTAAAAACCAAGAGCTAAACACCCACCGGACGAAATAGGCCGAGAGCTTGACTTTCAAAAGCCACCACCGGATAGTCCGGTGGCTGCTAAAAGCTTGAGAGGCCGAGCCTCATGAACTCCGCCTGGACAAAACCCTAGGCCACAGGATAGTTCGGTGCCTCACCACCGGACAGTCCGGTTGTATGAAACAGGGCAGCCCGAGGAGAGAAAACAGCCCGAGAATCCTAAAAAACGAACCAAATCCTTGATCAAATGGACTCCAAACTTCACCAAACTTTACAGGGACTTAGTCTAGGCCATGGAGGAACAATTCTCAAGAGATCAAGGCAAAGACCTATGAATTTCTCCACGAATTCAACTATTCCCCAAAGCGAAGTCCACTTGCCAAGAACAAAAGAGGAGGGGCTGCTCGTGGATTCCAAGATTGGGCACCAAAACCACAATCAAAACCACATCCTAGTAGTCCAAAACACCGGCAATAGAAAGATCTTGTTCTTGCCCAAAGCCAAACACACCAAAAAGCTAGAAAACGAAGATCAAAAGCCAATCAAGAGAGGGGCAAAGAGGAGCACACAAGGGGCTGCACGAAATCTATCTATTGAAAGCCTCAAAGAGGTCTTAGATCCAGATTACAAGATGAATCACGTTCACCAAGCAGCCACCCTTATCCTACAGGCATCCAATTCATTGTCAAGGCGATAGGATGTAGAGAAAAGGGACAACAACTAGAGAAGAGTAGAGAGTCAAGTTTCTAGGTTAGGATTAGAGCCTCTCTAATCCATAGAGGTGATTATAGGCCTTGCATGGTGCTCTAATTACCTAGCTCCAGAGGTCTAATTGTATCGTCAAGAGTCATGGCCATGGCTGTAAGTATGATACAATTTATTAATGAAGCATTGATCTTGTCTAATTATCATCGTCTTATTCTAATTATGCTTGTTCTACCTCTAATTAATTTTAGGTCTAGATGCATGTTAATTAGAGCATGTCATTAAGAGTTATATTCTTCTAGCGTTCTTGATCTTCAATCTTGCTTACTAATGATATAGTCGTTTAGCTAGTTCTTGTGATCATGGTGATTAGAGGTTCTAGTTGTGCTAATTATGTTATTAGACTATGTGAAGTAATTAGAAGTGCATTCTCTAATTATGTATGCATGTTGAGAGTTTCTTGTCGATTAATTGGTTCTAGTGACAGTAGGGCTGGAGAAAGGTTAAACTCGATCTATGGGGATAGGTTGTTCAATCTTGATTTAATCATGCTATGAAGTTTATGCTTGATCATTGCTTGTTTACCTCGAGTTACTAGTTATCTCGCTACTCTAATCTTGTTGTGGCGTCCATTATGTTGCATGTCTTGGATCCAATTAGAGCTTGATTAGAATCCAGTTAATACCCTTTGATTAGAGTTCTAGTTATGTTCTAATTGTCTATCTTATATATATATTAGTATATTTTATGCTTAGTTTAGATTAGCTTAAGGATTGGTTTAGAGTTAGATTATAACCTCTTTTATAGTTTAGTTTACATAAACTCTTGTTAATTAGCTCTCAATTAGATAATTTCCTAGATTGACAAAACCCATGATATGTCGTGCTTAAGTGCCGTTAACAAGCTTTTTTGGCACCGTTGCCGGAGAACTAATTGGTCGAGTCTCAATTAACTTGAGTTTATATATGTATTTAAATTTATCTTTTCATATTTAACCTTTTTAGTTTCTTTTATTTTGTACCTTTTTATTTTGTTTTAGTTTATTCTATTTTATTTACATTCTTGCATTAAATTTTATAATTAGATAACATTAGTTTTGTTTAGAATAAGTTTAACTCTTTTATTAGTTTAATTTTTTATAATAAAATATAATTTCTCTTTATATATTTTCTTTGACTAACATTACGGGAAAAATGAGCCTTGGTCCAATAAAATGTCTTTTCTAACCTAGATCTTTAATAGTAGGTGCTAACACTGTTAATGGTTTATGATCTGTTATTGAGTTTTTTTACAGCTATCATGAAGGAGTAACTATGGTGATAAAGGTATGTCTGCTATATCAATTAATTTTTAAGACTAATGTTCTTTGGTGATTGTTTGTTTTAAGTTACAGATAATGGAAGCAAAGATGATTCGCCAAGAAGGTTTCGGAGGCTAAGAATTGCTTGAGTGCAAGGAATACGAAGATACGGAAGGTTTATCTCAAGACTAATCCAAACTCCAACCAAATCTCGAGATACTCTCGGAGTTCAGGACAGCAACACTTTATGGAGCCAATTCGAAGACATTAACGACGTCAAATGAAGAAAAGCCGAATACCAAAGTTGTTGATCTTTATGAGCTCTACAAGGTAGAGTCCGAATTTGCATTATTTGTACTTCAGATGAGGAAGTTATGGTCGAATTACACAAGGTGCAGAACAAGAAAAGCTGAATTTCAGGAAAGATAAGAATCATTCCTCTCCAACACTTGATGGTGCATGCAATCATGGTATTCGAAGGAAGAAGATGAAGCCTGCGTGATTCAAAGATGAAATTTGAACTTCACTTCTTCAGAATTAAGGTAAATGTCTTATTTTAATCATAAGTATAATTAAAGTTTGCCTATATTTGATTAGAGCAATGTTTCATAATAATCATTAAGAAGTTGTTTGGTTGATTGTACCTATCCCTTCTTATGTTTTGTTTTTTGTTTTTTTCTATGAAAACTTTGTTCCCTTAATCCATTCCTTGAGAATCATTTAATAAAATTTGTCTTTAGACTAGCTTCTTGTTCATACATGATCCATGATCCATGGCTTTGTAATGCTTAATTCCAGCATGATACTCTGGCCAAGATTAAGTACTTTCATGCTTTTTCAGTAGATTGGTTGATTGAATTTGCTCATGCTTAGAGATGGTTGAGGTTTGCTAGTTCGTCGATTCTCAGATTTTGCTCGCCAAACCTTCTTGGTTGCCACAGCCTTTTGTTTCTAAGTTTTGGTCTTCTTCTTTGGCTTGGCTTTTGGCGTTTCCTCTTTCTTCCACCATTCTTGAGATGTGTTCATTGCCTTGGCGGTGACCTTTGTCTCAAAAGCTTTGCCTACTGAGTCCTTTGTCGGCGGCTGGGCCAGTGAGGCACGTCTTAGTGACTCAGCTCTGCGATTGGTTTTGAGCTTGCGGGCCTTTCCATCGTATAGGATCTTTTCCATGGCTACGAGGAGAGAATCCATCTTCCGCTTACTTCGTGAAAGCTCGATCTTCTCTCTGGTTGTCTCCCGGGGTGCATGACACTTAAATTTAAAAGTTTTTACCTGTCGGCAGTATTCGACCTTCTGCTTGAAGGTGAATGTCTCCCGTCTGCCATTGATGTTGAGTTGGACTTCTCTAGCTCCAACGTCAATGTTGGCCTGTGTGGTGCTTAAGAATGGTCGCCCAAGGATGAGTGGCGTCTTCGTGTCTACCTCCATGTCCAGCACCACGAAATCCACCGGGATGACGAAGTTCCAGATTTTCACCGGGACATCTTCGACGATCCCAATGGGGTAGCGGATCGATTGATCCGCTAGCTGCAGGCACATAGCAGTAGGGGCAAGTGTAGCATGCGTAAGTTTATCAAAGACTACCTTTGGCATGACGCTGACACTTGCTCCCAGATCACAGAGAACTTGATCAAAGTTTTGAGTCCCGATTGAGCATGATATGGAAGGAGGGGTTCCCAGGATCCTTCTTCTTTTCAAGCGGCTGGTTGAGTATAGCAGCGCTAAACTCCTTTGTGAGGTGCACGACTTCAGTTGACAGCAGCGATTTTTGTTGTTAAGGATGTCCTTTAGGTACTTAGCATATGTAGGCACCTGCATCGCATCTAGCAATGGAATGTTGACATATAATTTCTTTATTACCTCAACGAATTTGCCGAACTAATCGTCAACCAAGGCCTTCTTCTGCCTTTGAGGAAAAGGGAGCACTATGGTGTCGTAGAACTTATGTGGAGCTGACTTCGGTGCTTCCTTCACCGGTGGTGGTTCACGATCCACCTCATCTTCCTCCTCTGGTGCAGCCTACTTTCCCTATTCTTTTACTGCAGTTCTAGGATGTGGGGGGTCTTATGTAGGACTTCCACCCCTAGTGGTTACAGCATTTATATGTTCCTTCGGAGGTGGCTCAGACTGTCCCGAAAGCTTCCCCGAAATAAGACTAGGTAGAGCAGCAGCGAGCTGAGCTATCTGGGTTTCTAACATTTTATTAAAGCTCAGTTGGTTCTTCATGGCGCTGTTCAGATTTTCCAATTGGTGTGACAAAGATTCAAAAACTCTATCATTCGCATGGAATTTCTTACTAATGCTATCGTTCATAGCTTTTTGATCGAAAGGATTTTTATTGAACTGCTGAGAACTACTAGAAGACATACCTCGGCCTGAAAGGAAAGTTGGGTCGTGAGTTCCAACCTGGTTGAGGACGAGGCCCGTTGCTGAAGCCATTATTGTTGATGAAGTTAATGTCATCCGATCCATTTTCAGGGCAGCTGTTCCCGTGTGGCTGGTGTTCCCACAATGCTCGCAAGTCATACGAGAATCTAGTGCATGGACCAGCACAGCTTCAGGAGAAACCTCCAGCTTCTTCAGCAAGAGGTCCATTTTGGCGGCAAGCATGTCAGTGCCATCAATCTGGTGGACTCCACGGGGCTTATTATTCGCCCTCTCCTCTCTCCATACTTGGTTACTTGCCATCTTCTCGATGAGAGCGCGGGAAGCGGCAACGCTCAAGGATAAGAATGATCCTTCGGCGGCCGCATCGAGATGTTCCTGCACGGACCGGTATAGCCCATGGAGAAAATTCTAGATTATCAACCATTGTTCCATACCTTGGTGGGGGCAGGCGTCGATGTATTCTTGCAGTCTTTCCCATGCCTCCGCCACGGACTCATCAGCGAGCTACTTGAAGCTCGAGATCCGGTTCCTCAGTGAGCTTGTCTTCCCCAGGGGGAAGTACTTTGCAAGGAAGGCATTGGAACACGCCTCCCAGCTCATCAAGTTGTTGCGGTTCAGATAGAACCACTGTTTCGCCTTCCCTATCAGTGAGAACGGGAAGAGGCGACGCCGAACAACATCACGGGTTGCGCCTTTGATGGTGAAAGTTCTGCATATCTCCAGGAACTGCTGGAGATGGCTGTTCGCATCCTCTGACGCTAATCCGCATAATGGACTAGCTTGGACCACGTGGATGACAGCTTGCTTGGGTTCAAATTCCTCTCCAACAGTCACATTGGGCCCAGTGGAGATGTTGTTGCTGGATGGGACGGAGAACTCGCGAATGGTCTTCTCTGCCATGGGTGTCGAGGGGGATGTGCTAGTTGATCCAAACTCCAGTGTAGCTGGCACCAGCCTCTACCCGTGGATTGTCTTCTCACGGACTCTCCTCCTGAGCAGCGACTCCGGATTGTTGTGAAAGTTTGCCGGTAGGTCAAAACCGGTCATACAACTCTCTGTCACCCAACAATAAAGTAGACAGAGGCAAATGAGCCTGCTAAGAAATAGCAATATGTTATCAAGTCATAAGTACCTAGGTTCGAACAGATTAAACTTCTATTGCCAATTGCTTCCCCAGCAACGGCGCCAGAAAAAGCTTGTTGACGTCTCTTAGCATAACAGATTTTACTCCACAAGCGCATGGAGATTCGCTGTAGCTTTTTCACTCAGAGTATTCTGAGTATCGTAAAATCCACAGGGAAGCAAGGGCGAATAGGTGAAATGAAATGTCGAACTTTCACGTAGTACTATAACTTAGATAAAATACCAACTAATCTTACAACGGGGGTAAGATAACAAGGTAGTGTATGGTAGGAAGAGTAAAACAGAGACTAAAGAAGCCAACACCTAGGTAGCTATCTGGGAGGACAACGAGTGAGATTTAGATAGGAGACCAACCGAACGGCAACTGACTAACACCTACGGGCTTACTGAACGACGGGGTGGAATACAGAGGCACCCTAAAGGTGTCACCTAGAGGGGCTACCAACCAGATCTGTGTGGGTAAGATGGCACACTATACTAGTGTTCAAGTGAGAACTTGAACACTAAAGCTCTTCCTTGATTAGAGGATGAGAACTAACTTAATCTTAGATCAAAAGTCTAAGACAAGTTTATAGCACCGGCAAGTGTAGCAAGATTCAGATAACTTAAGAACAACATAAACCTAAGCCTTGGTCTAGTGTGCAATAAAGGTACACCAAACTAGGCAAGTGTAAGAAATAAAGTAAAGTATAACTCAAAAGATGGAGCAATGATGTATATTATACTGGAGTAACAGGAGTACAAAGATAGAAAGATACAAGAGCTTTACCAAGACTCGAAGATAACTCCGGAATCCCTGAGGCAAAGATTCAGACTCAACTCTATCTCCCAGGACTAACCTAGTGCTTCTAGACTAAACAATAGTATGAGCTACTCAACTTCCACACTTCACAAGTGAGGTCTAGGGGTGTATTTATAGCTTCCAAGGTCGGTGTGGTGGTTGGCATGGCGGTTTCGAGGTCAGGCGACCTCTGGTGGGGCCGGGTGGCAAACCCCAGGCTGGGCGACCCGGATAGCCATCTGATTCACTGCCTCTTGTCATCCAATGGTCCACATTGCCTCCCTAGGTCAGTTGCATGACAGGTATGGCAGTTACAAGTGTGTTTTTCCTTCAACCGCTGATCTTCACTTGTGTTTCTTCCTTAGCCGCAGGGTTGAAGTGCCAAGGATCGCTGACTTCACCAATCCAAGTGCTGGATCGGTGATGTGGCAAGGTCATCCGGTACTTGACGTGTTGATTTTGGCATTTGGACTTCACAATTGTGTTGACATGTCATTCTCGTGCATGCAGGTCGAAGATGGAGTATTTTGGCCACATTGTCAGGCCAGGCGGCTCTGAGTGGAGCCGGGCGGCCTGGCCCACTTGCCAGTGTTATCTGACTTAGCCATACTTTGATATATTTTCCTTCATGTTCATGGCTAGTTGATGGTCGTAGGTAGTGCAATAACGACCGTCAACAGTTATGCCAATGCATCTCATGTCAAGTCTAGCTCGACTCGAGATCCATTAGTTATCCCGAAGCTTGCTGCGAAATCTGTCTTTACCTTTGCATGTTTATCGATCTGTTTATGTATCTGCTTCATGTAGTAGATCGATATCCGTGTAGCTTGTTGTACGTTACCTAATCACTTGTTACAATCCACAACATGCCGCCGCAGCGTGTGCGTGCGACATGCCGATAGATCAATGTACATCGAGCACCCTATCTATACATGTCATAATGCCGCTAGAATCATGTCCACACATACGGGAAGTGCTGAAACAATAGGACGAACAGAATCTGTCAAGATTTTTACGACATGTTTCGGTTCATATTTGGAAGCTTCACGAGGATCTGGACTGATACAAGGGAGAATCCAGATCACATTACCTAGTAATAGAGTCCTAGATTTATTGAATTGTAATATAATAGTTTACAAGAGAGTACGAGTCTATCTTTATGAAAGGATTGCCTTGAGCGTCAAGTTTGTGGACTATAAATATGTAACCCTTTGTTCGTAATAAAGTAGCATCGATATTGTTATCAGGCAGCGATGTCTCACTCATCAACTCTTGTTGCATCGCCACCCTGACTGCTAGGTTTAGTCTCTCCATGTAGGCGTCATGCTGCCCTAGCAGGTTCATCCAGGTCAGCTAGGGCAGCGAAGCATTTACTGGATCAATGACGAACCTTGTACTGAAGTGTTTTTGATGGCAAGGTTTGCTAGTTATCCCAATGAATCTCGCGGCAAGCTTGGCTAGACGCAAAATTCGTCTTTACCTTTGCATGTTTATCTATCTGTTTATGTATCTATGCTTCATATAGTAGATCGATATTCGTGTAGCTTTTTGTACATTACCTAATCACTTGTTACAATCGACGACATGCCACCACAGCATGTGCATGTGACATGTCGATAGATCAAAGTACATCGAGCACCCTATCTATACATGTTGTAATGTGTATATGTCTAGTTAGATGGACTTCTTTGGAGGTCCTAGTTAGAAGCCGATTTGATAAAGAAGATCTGTCATATCATGCTTTTAGATAGGTATTTACTTTCTTTTGCCACAAGTGTGGTTTACTATTCTTCATTGTTCTTATTATATATACGCATCTCATGAGCCACAGAGCATCGGCTCTTCAGCCGATGGAAAGTCACGGACCCCCGTGTTGCCGGTCCTAGTGATCCAGCAGGAATTTAACGTTTAAGTTCTATTGTGCACATTTTTCAGCGGAACAGGAGCCAACCGCTGCACCCAACTCACCTTCCTAGATGCGAGGTCAAGCCAGGTGGCACGCCCCGAATCCCCTCAGATCCAATTGGAGGGTCGACCGCAGCGGCAACGTACTTCCCAAATCCCATGTGTGTGTCATTTGTCCGAACCCAAGCGGATTTAGGCAACAACACAAATTAATATGGTGAATAGAGTATTGAAGCATTTTTATGTCACGGTTTGCTTGTTATCCCAGTGAATCTCATGTTGAGCCTAGCTTGGCACGAGATCCATTAGTTATCTCGATGAATCTCATGACAAGATTTGCTTGGCGTGAGATCCGTCTTCACCATTGCATGTTTATTGATCTACTTTGCATATATGTTCCACGCTATAGATCGGTTCTTGTGTAGCTTGTTCTACAATACCTAATCACTTGTTACAATTCACGACATGTCATTGTAGTGTGTGCACGTGACATGTTGGTAGATCAGAATAGTTCGAGCACCCTATCTATACAATTCACGACATGTCGTTGTAGCGTGTGCACGTGACGTGTTGGTAGATCAGAATAGTTCGAGCACCCTATCTATACATATCTTAATTTGTATCTGTTTAGTTAGATGGACTTCCTTGGATGTCCTTGTTAGAAGCCCATTTAGCTTTGCAGATCTGTTATATCATGCTTTTAGATAGGGTTTTTTACATCTTCTATATGTTGGATTCTTTCTTGGATGTTTTCTACGCTAATGTATACACATCATATTGATTCTCCGATGCCCACACATCGGCCGACTAAAGTACACGATCCCTCGTGTTTGCCGATCCGAGCGATCAGCAGGAATTTAACGTTTAGATTTATTATGTACACTTTTCAGGTATAATAGGAGCCAACTGCAGCATCAACACAACCTTCCTGGCTGCAAGGTCAAGCCAGGTGGCACACCCGCACCGCAGATCCGATCGGAGCCACACGACAGGGAGAAGAGTGCAGCAACAATGACATCCCCGACTCGTGTGTGCCCTGCGCTCGGACTGCACCGCCCGCTGGTATCCGAGTGCAATACACTTTTGGCACACCCGGTTGGACCTCACTTCGTCAACATCATCTTTGAACAATGGCCTCAGGGGATAACTCCAAGAAGGGTGCAATGAAATTCTCGGCCAGACATGATCCAACACATGGCCGAGTGATAAAACTGATCTTACGGCTGAACATAAAAATCTCTACGATAATCTACTAGCTGACCTGGCAGACGAAGTCTTTGATCACTTTACCTGGACTCAGAACAATAAAGTCAAGTGCACTGGCCATCCAAATAAGTTACTCGATGGCATAGATATCTCTGTACCTTCGGAGGAACGCACCAGAGCTCTCCGAAAAGGGATGAATGAGATGATTGGCAAAGCCATGCTGCGAAAATCAGCAGCTCTGCTGAATTCCATGGATAGCATGGTAGCGCGCATAATCAGAGAGATTGTGGCCGGTGAATATCAAGAGACCGGTCCGCAGATGGGTACATGCTTTGGAGAGACCAAGTTCTATTCTCGGCTGTTGTACATACCTCCTATCAAGACAACTGATAATACCAAGGCTGAATTCATCATGTACGCATCACCAAATCTAGGAGAACATCCTATATGCTATGATGAACCTCCAGCATTCATTCCAGAGGGTTTTCTATGCCAACTCAAGTATAGACCACTACGTGAAGAAGAAGAACCTCCTCATAAGCCCTTGTCAATTGAGAGCCAATGGACCGGCCTCATTGCCCTCCTGGTGTGATGAGTGATTGTCAACGAGCTCAAGCGCTCCGATGGACTGGAGGTAGAGGATGACGAAGACCTCGATGGACTGAGGCAAAAGTCCTCCAATGGACCGGAGGCAATGCTCGGCGTCGATCGGTCATGGAAGCTCGGTACACGGAGGGGCGGTTCGGCGACGGTGGTGTAAGCCCTCCGATGGACCGCGAGGCAACTCCGATGGACTGGAGAAGCCGGGTGCCACCGTGGTGCTCCAACCCGAGTGCATGGCGCGAAGGCGTGCGAGGGAGGCTTTGGCGGCTTCGGCTCAAAACCGCCACCCAAGTTCAGATGACTTGGTGGGTTGGTCTCCGACTCGCCAAGATTGAAGATTGGGCCAAGACCCGGCCCAGGAAGCCCGCAGAATAAAGTTTCCCGGTTTCTGACTTCAAAATCGGGGGAAGCTTTCGGACTACTGGCTACGTGGCGCACATCCAAGCGAGGCGTGGAGAAGAAGAAGATCAAGCCGTCATCGTAGTCGTCCGATTGTATCTTTTCGGTTTGGCCCCCTCCGGGCATTTTTAGAGTAGGGGTCTTAATGTAATTGTGTTGTTTAGGGCCTAGGGTATAAATAGACTTGAGAGGCTCCCTTGGAGCTCATCTTGGCAGCCACAAACCCTAGGATTTCCTAACCCTAGCAGCCAAGGTCCAAAGAGAAGAAATAGAGAGGATTAGCTAGGAGATGAGTGCCTAGTTTAGTCTAATCTTGTCATTAGTGAGAGGATGAAGGGAGATAGGCTCTAGGGAACTCTTGTAACCTGAATTTCGTGGTTAATTCAAGGTTCTTTGTTGTGAAATTCCAAGTCTTGAGCAGCAATCTCGTCCCTCCCTCTTTGCCCCTTTTCTAGTTTCGTTTTTGGTCCCGTTTCTTAGATTTTGGCTCGTTTTGTGTTGTCCAAGAATGAGACCTTTCTTTTGCCGGTATTTTGCCTTGCTAGGACGTGGTGCATCTCACTAGCCAAGTGCTAGAATCATCCAACCACGAGCAAGGGCCATTCTTGACGTTTCTAGGTTTTTCGGGTTTAACTCACCTACCTCACGAGATTTGCAATTCCCGTGCATCCCTTGATCTTTTGGAGCTGATCTTTTGGGATTTGCTAGGGAAGGTCCTTAGGATTGTCCATGCAAATTTTCATGAAGTTTCGTTGAGATTTGACCCCGTTTCGATCGTTTTTCGTAGAGGTGTCGGGCTGTTTTCTGCGCGCAGTTTTTCGGAGAACTGACAGTACTAATCGTTTGTCCTTAGATTTGTCCGAACCCTATACTTCGGATTGTCCGATCCCCTTCCCTTGGATTGTCCGGTCTATAGGTTTTTAGGGCTGTTTTAGCCCCTTTCTTTGGGTTTGTCCGGTCAGTTCTTTTAGTTGAGACAGTATTGTCCGGTCTAGTGTATTTAGGGCTGTTTTTGCGTGTTTCTTGCTCCGCTTGCTTTGGGGTTTGTTTTTCTTGGTTTCTTTGGTTTTTTGGAGTGTTGTGGTTTGCTTCAAGCTTGTTTTGTGTCAACCACTGCATGCCCATACTCTTCACTCACTGTTCTTAAGTGAGGCACGCTTCGGTGTGTTGAGTGGCTAGTGTGCGACGCTTGCAAGCTTTGTAGCTTGTCTTGTTTTGTTTGTGCCTTGTTGTTCTTTCTTGCTTTGATGGTGCTTTAGTGTTTTCAGTTTAGGGTTTCTCAATGTGTCCTAGGGTTAGTAGCTTGTCTATGCTACGTAACTGCACATTAGAGAGGTGTAGTTTTAGGTGTTGTGTGTGTTTGTCTGGGTGTAGTGTGTTTGCTCGTTTAGGTGTAGTTTGGTTGCTCATCTTACGTCCTTTTCTTTGGGCGTTATTTCGAGTGCTTCCGCTTTCCACCCGATACGTATCTGTTCAGTGGACGGTATCGGGTGTGCGTGTGTTTTCGTGAGAGCGCACTTTGGGGGTTTGAGTTTAAGTTTTCAAGTGCTCCTATTCACCCCCCCTCTAGTCGCACGTCTCGGTCCTAGAAGTGGTATCAGAGCCGGTTAGGTTTCCTATACCTTAACCGGTGACGAAACCGTAGCGACGATGACTTACTCCGGAAAAATTCCCGTCCTTGGCTCCGATAGCTATCCCTACTGGAAAGGTAGGATGGAGGCGTTCCTTGTTAGCCAGGGCCAGGACATATGGGATGCTACTCAGAGTACGACTTTTGTGGTGCTTCCAGTTGCTGAGCGTACTACGCAGGACATCGTGGCTCAGCATGAGGCGAATGCCAAGGCTGTTAACTTTCTCTTCTCCGGGCTTGGTCCCATGGATTATGAGAGAGTGAGTCACCTTAAGACTGCGCGTGAGATATGGTCACTGCTTAGTGCACACCATGAGGGTACTGCGACGATAAAGGCTAGGCTTGTGGAGACTTACCGGCGCGAATATGAAAATTTCGTCCAGAAGCCGGGAGAGTCAGTAGACGACTTGTTTGGTCGCTTTCAGTCGATCATCAACAAGTTGCGTGTCAACTCTGCCCCCGCTGCCCTCCCATATACCGATCATCAGCAGGCGGTCAAGTTGCTGTATGCCTTAGACAGAAAAATATGGGAGATCAAGGTGAACTCAATCATTGAGTCGGCAGGGTATGATACGATTGGAGTAGAGGCGCTCTATAGTAAGTTCAAGGCCACCGAGGTAGATTACATAATGAGGAATTCCCTCGCTTGTACAGGTTCTAAGAGTCTGGCCTTGGCTACCCCCTCTAGTGAGTCTGTCACTAACCCCATATTACACAACTTCTCGCTTTCTGCTTTGATGTTTGTTACAGAGGAGCAGCTAGCGACACTTGGGGATGACGAGTTGTGTCTGGTGTCTAGTCGCTTTCAGCGCGCCTATGACAACCGGATGAGCAAGAAGAGGGGCGAGCGGCCCAAATGCTTCGAGTGCGGAGAGGTCGGCCACTTCATCGCCGAGTGCCCCAACAAGAACGACTACTACAAGAATGGCAAGAGCTACTCCTGCGACTCCGACAAGTACCACTTCGGCAAGCCAAGCTTTGACAAGCACCGCTCCAGCAAGCACGGCTCCGGCAAGCGCTCCTTCGGCAAGAAGAACTTCCGGAAGGCTTTCAAGAGCTACCAGAAGGACAACTGAAAGCGGGACAAGGCCTTCTTCGCCGAGATCGGGTTCTGCAGCAGCGGATCTTCTTCCTCTTCATCCTCGTCGAGCTCAAGCGATAAGGAGATCACGTACAGGAAGGACAAGAGGAACGATCAAGGCGGTCCAGCTGGCTTGTGCTTCGTCTCCACCAAGTCCAGGCGCAAGAATAAGGACAAGAGGAGCTCGGTTTGCTCCATGGCGCTTGAGGACAAGGAGAACAAGGATGACGGCAGCAACTCTTCTTCCGATGATGAGGTAACTCCTGAGCAAGCCAAAATCCTTGAGATGCTAGAGCAGAACAGCCGGGAGCTTAAGGCCCAGGATAAGATGCTGGAAAAGGCAGCTAAGAAGCTGCAGAACTTGAAAGCCCAACTTGCTGAGGCTTTAGAGGAGAATGAGAGGTTGAGGAGTGTGAGACCCCAACCCAGTGAGATTGAGTGCCCTACCTGTGAGTCTTTCATGACGGAGCTTGGTGACCAGAGAGATAGGTATGCCAAGCGGGTAGAGGAGATAGATGAGCTGAAGGCTGAGCTGGGCAAACTCCAGTCCAAACTGGATGAGCCTACTTTGAGTGGAGAACTTGAGTGTGAGTCTTGCCCCTGTCTAGCTAGAGAGCTAGCTGTTCTGAAGGAGAAGTTTGAGGGACAGCTCATGGAGCTTGAGGAGCTTAGGGCTAGACCTACGCTTTTGGGTGCGTGTATGGTCTGTCCTACCTTGAGAGGTGAGTTAGAGTAGTTGAGAGCTGACTTTGAGGTGCTTTGAGCACCTATTGATACTTGTGAGAACTGCCTAACCCTTAGGATGCAGCTGGTGGATAGGGATGCCACCATTAGGAAGTTGGAGAAAGCTGTTGTGGTTCCCTCCCTAGACTGTGATACCTGTGCTGCCCAGACTGTGATTCTGGAGGATCTGAGGGAGGAGCTGTTGTCTTTGCAAAATGACAACAACAGGTTGAGAGAGGTGCTCAGTTGGGTATATGCGAGGCAACCTCAACTAGAGATGATCATAGAGAGCACCAAAAGAGCTGAGGGTGAGACAAGTGGTGTTGGGTTTGGAGAGTGCAGCATTTCGGGTGAGAAGAGTGCCCCAATTAAGGTCAAGACTGCACCTACTCAGCCATGAGCCACCCAAGGCTGCCCCAAAGAAGCAGTACTGAACACCCAAGCCTTCTAAGGCTAAGCTGGACAAGATTGTTGAGGAAGAGCTTAAGCCCAAGGAAAAGAAGCCAGTCTAGCAGCCTGAGCCACCCAAGGCCACACCACCTAAGCCCAAGTCCCAGTCTAACCCAGTTCCTAGGAGGCCTGTCTACCACTGTGAGTTTTGCCAGCGGAATGGCCACCTAGAGGAGTTTTGCTTCAGGAGGAAGCGGGTTGGGAGGCAGGAGAGAGCTTTGGGGAACCAGGATCAGTTCTACCAGGGTGGTAGGCAAGATCCTCCCCACCGCGGTGAGATGAGAGACCGCTTTGCCGGTGGTGAGAGAGAAGGCGGCTTTCAGGCTCGTGCTCCTGGTGGTGAGAGACGCTTTACCGGCCGAGCTCCTAGTCGTTTTCAGCGCGGCTATGGACCTCGTGACCGAGGCTTTGAGAGAGTTTTCGAGGGTTCACGCTTTGGAGGTCGTGGTTACCCTGATCGTCGTGATGATTTCTTTGATTGTGCTTACCCCACTTTTGAGCAGATGGCTCGGCACTGGTACAGCAGTTTTAGGACTAACCCCAGTGCCGGACCGTTTGCTCACCGTCGCTTTACTTGACTTTGCAGGATCGCGGCATGGAGGACGTGTGGATCATGGACTCCGGTTGCTCTAGGCACATGACAGGGCACCGCAAGTGGTTCTCCAGCCTCAACCCCGTAAGCACCAAGGAGTATATCACATTCGGGGACAATGGTCAAGGTAATGTGATGGGTGTTGGTTCTGTTTCGCTCTCCGCTAAGCTTTCCCTGAGAGAAGTTGCCTTTGTCCGGAATTTGGGGTTCAATTTGGTTTCTGTTTCGCAACTTCTCGATGAAGGATTTGAGGTTCGTTTTAAGAAAGATGCGTGCTGCGTTCTTGATGCTGAGGAGACCTTTGTTTGCTCTTTGTTGCCTTTTGGTCAGGTTTTTAGGGTCGACCTCACATCTGTTTCTGGCCCTGCTCGCTGTTTGGTTGCTAATCCTTCTGCTGATATTTGGAAGTGGCATAGGAGGCTTGGTCACTTTAGCTTTGATCTGCTAGTCAGATTGAGTTCAATGGGCCTAATCCGAGGATTGCCCAAGTTGAGAGCTGAAAAGGACTTAGTATGCCACCCCTGTCGTCATGGCAAGATGGTTGCCGCTTCTCACATTCCTGTGTCTCAGGTTATGACCTCCTATCCGGGTGAGCTACTCCATATGGATACAGTAGGTCCCGCTCGGGTAGCGTCAGTCAGTGGGAAGTGGTACGTGCTTGTCGTTGTGGACGATTTTTCGCGGTTCTCGTGGGTATTTTTCATGGAGTTTAAGGATGAGGCATTTGGTTTTGTTCGGGATCTGGTACTGAGGTTGAGAAACGAGAGTCATAAGGCCATGAGGGCTATCCGCAGTGACAATGGCGGAGAATTCAGAAACTCTCGTTTCGAAAACTTCTGTCGTGACCTAGGTCTTGAACACCAGTTTTCTTCTCCATATACCCCTCCGCAGAACGGTGTTGTGGAACGCAAGAACCGCACACTTGTTGAGATGGCATGGACGATGCTCGATGAGCATAGGACTCCGAGGCGCTTTTGGGCTGAGGAAGTGAATACGGCCTGTTACATTGCGAACCGGATTTTCTTGCGAGCTTTCCTTGGGAAGACCTCGTATGAACTTCGATTTGGTAGGCAGCCCAGCGTTAAGCATTTGCGAGCTTTTGGCTGCAGGTGCTTTGTGCTGAAGAAGGCGGGGTATTTGGACAAGTTTGAGTCTCGTTGTTTGGATGGGATTTTTCTGGGGTATGCTTCTAATTCTAGAGCTTTTCGTGTGTGGATTTTAGAAGCCAAGCAAGTTGTTGAGACTTGTGAGGTTTCTTTTGATGAGACTATGCCCTGCACAACCCCTGCCTTTGAGCTTTCAGGTGATGATGAAGAAGGCACTTCCATCTTTGAGGATGAGGAAGGTGTGGTTAATGATGGTGATGCAGGAGCCACTACACCGGCTACAGCTCCTACCCCCTCTGCTACAAGTTCAGATGATGAAGGAGGACCCTTGCCCACAGCTTCCTCCTCACTCCCCCGACAGCAAGCTCAAGCAGAGGCTGGACCCACTGAAGACGCAGGGGAGGTGACTTCCGAGATTGTTCCATCTCGGCAAGTCCAGCGGGATCACCCTCCACACAGGATGATTGGAGATATTCACCAGCGTGTCACACGCTCTTCGGTTAACTCTCTAGCCTTTTTCTCCCACTCTGCATATGTTGCTTCTTTTGAGCCCCGGGATGTGTCACATGCATTATCTGATCCTAACTGGGTGAACGCCATGCATGAGGAGTTGGAGAACTTTGAGAGAAACCATGTATGGGATTTAGTTGAACCTCCACCAAACTGTCACCCTATAGGTACCAAGTGGGTTTTCAAGAACAAACAGGGTGAGGATGGGATGGTTGTGAGGAACAAAGCGAGATTGGTAGCCCAGGGTTTCTGTTAGAAGGAGGGGATAGATTATGAGGAGACCTTTGCCCCTGTAGCTCGTTTGGAAGCCATTAGGATTTTGCTTGCCTTTGCGGCCTCTAAAGGCTTCAAACTGCAGCAAATGGATGTCAAGTCTGCTTTCCTGAACGGGTTCATAGAGGAGGAGGTATATGTGAGACAACCTCCTGGCTTTGAGAGTGCTAGATTTTTAGACCGGGTGTATAAGTTGAGGAAAGCCCTTTATGGTCTGAAGCAAGCTCCTAGAGCTTGGTATGCTAGGTTGAAGAGTTTTCTGCTCAAGTCTGGGTTTGTGATGGGTTCCGTAGACAAGACCTCCAGTTCAGATATATGTTGATGACATAATCTTTGGTGGTTCATTTCACGCTTTGGTGTCTAGTTTTGCTGAACAGATGAGCAGGGAATTTGAGATGAGTCTTATTGGTGAGCTCCAGTTCTTCCTCGGGCTACAGATCAAGCAAGGCCTTGAGGGTACATTCGTCCATCAAGCCAAGTACACAAGGGACATACTCAAGAAGTTTAACATGGGTGACTCTAAACCCATGACAACTCCTATGAGTACAAATACGGCGCTTGATGCTGATGAAGCTGGGGAGGCGGTGGACCAGAAGGAATTTCGAGGGATGATCGGCTCACTTCTGTACCTGACGGCGACCAGGCCGGACATTCAGTTCGCGGTCTGCCTCTGTGCGCGCTACCAGGCTTCTCCTAGGACTTCTCACCGTCAAGCGGTGAAGCGCATTTTCAGGTATCTGAAATTCACTCCTGAGCTTGGTCTTTGGTATTCCTCGGGTTCTTCTCTTTTTCTTAGAGGGTTCTCAGATGCTGACCATGCTGGCTGCCGGATTGATCGCAAGTCAACCTCCGGCACATGCCAACTCTTAGGAACCTCTCTTGTCTCTTGGTTCTCCCACAAGCAAGCTAGTGTATCCTTGTCTACCACAGAAGCAGAGTACATAGCTGCTGCTAGCTGCTGCTCCCAGCTTTTATGGATGAAAGCCACCCTTAGTGATTTCGGTCTTAGGTTTGGAAAGATCCCTCTTCTAGTTGATTCTACTTCTGCTATTTCTGTAGCTAAGAGCCCCGTCTTGCACTCTAGAACCAAACACATAGACGTGAGGTTTCACTTTCTGAGAGATCACTATGAGAAGGGGGACATAGACTTAGTCCACGTAGCATCTGAAAACCAGTTGGCCAATATCTTTACCAAGCCCCTAGAGTTTGGCGCTTTTGTGCACTTGAGAGATGAGCTTGGAGTGTGCTATCCCTTTTAGTCAGGGATAATACGCTATTTCTTTTAGTAAGAAATAGCTTACATAGTCTAGAATTTGCTTTTATCTGGCTTTTATTTCTCTTTGCTTCTTTTGCATATTGTATCATATCATGCATTGCACTGTATCATATGCATTTTCACTTCACTAGCATTAGAGCTCTTTTGAGATGATGAGTTAGTACTTGCTTGTGCTAGATTGTACAGTTGCATACTTGATCATGGTTGGCCAAGCTCTCTTGAGTCTGTTGAATATTAATTTTGAGCTAAGTCATTTTATTCTTTGCAAATCAAAAACCATGATCACCACTTGTTTTGGCTACCTAGCATGTGTAGGATTGTTGAATGCTATGCTATCTTTTCATACCTGGATATGCTAGTTGTATGCCTTTGCTAAGTTAATGACTAAGCTTTTATGACACCTTGCTTAAATTGAAATCTGAATCAAAATGCTTACAAGTGGTGTCTTATATGATGAATTGAGAAAGATCCAGGTGGGTTTGCTTGTCACACTGATCTAGTTCGAGACAGCTTGCCTTTGCACTTTGGCATGAACTTGGACTAGACTGTGTACGACCAAAACCTTGTCTTAAGCTTCTGATGGTTAGATAACCTAGACTTGGCATTGGTTGGTAAGAAGTGGCAAAAGACAAGTAAATAACCCATGGCACAAAAAGAACTTGCTTATGAATACAAATGTCTAAATCTGAAATTTGCAAGTCTCTAAAATACTTATGGCTGGTTGTATATGCTTTGGTTGAGAGTAACACACCTTATATGCATTGCTAGCATCTTGCTGTTCATGCCTATCTTGCTAGGTGCTATTCATGTCGGTGATGCTTTCTTTTCATTAACCCTGAAAAACAAGCTTACTCTTGATATGTGTGAGATAGATTCATTTGAGCTTATTGTATGCTTCCTTGCTCTCACTTGCTCTGTATGCTAGAACTTGTGATTACTAGCTTTACATCCCTTCTGAGCTCTTTCAGTTACACTCCTTGCATTTCATGGCATACTTTGAGGGGGAGTTTTCAGTTCAGGGGGAGTTGAGTTCAAAGAACCCTTGATGTGTCCATTGTCAACAAGGGGGAAATTTGGGGAGAAATTAGTGTACTTGCAAAGGGAGAAGTCTTAAAATATGGACAAAGGGGGAGAACTCAGGAGAGTTTTAGTTGAGGGGGAGCTTTGCATTCATATTGCATTTGAGAGGATGCATTTCAGGGGGAGTTTGAGTTTTTAAGCATGCTCTTTGCATCGGTGCGTTGAGCCTTTTGCCTTTGTCTTGAGGAGCCGATGCTTTGCTTCTTTTTGCTTCAAGTTGCCTTGTGTTTTGCCTTTGTTGGGTTTTGGGCAGCTTGAGCATTTCTTTTATTTTCTTTCTTTTTCGGTTTTACGCTTTTCTTTTGTCTTTGATCCATTTCAGGTTACAGGCTGAAGGTGTTGACAATGCACTCATCAAGGGGGAGATTGAGAGCCAATGGACCGGCCTCATTGCTCTCCTGGTGTGATGAGTGATTGTCAACGAGCTCAAACCCTCCGATGGACTGGAGGCCCTCCGATGGACTGGAGGTAGAGGATGACGAAGACCTCGATGGACTGAGGCAAAAGTCCTCCAATGGACCGGAGGCAATGCTCGCGTCGATCGGTCATGGAAGCTCGGTACACGGAGGGGCGATTCGGCGACGGTGGTGTAAGCCCTCCGATGGACCGCGAGGCAACTCCGATGGACTGGAGAAGCCGGGTGCCACCGTGGTGCTCCAACCCGAGTGCATGGCGCGAAGGCGTGCGAGGGAGGCTTTGGCGGCTTCGGCTCAAAACCGCCACCCAAGTTCAGATGACTTGGTGGGTTGGTCTCCGACTCGCCAAGATTGAAGATTGGGCCAAGACCCGACCCAGAAAGCCCGCAGAATAAAGTTTCCCGGTTTCTGACTTCAAAACCGGGGGAAGCTTTCGGACTACTGGCTACGTGGCGCACATCCAAGCGAGGCGTGGAGAAGAAGAATATCAAGCCGTCATCGTAGTCATCCGATTGTATCTTTTCGGTTTGGCCCCCTCCGGGCATTTTTAGAGTAGGGGTCTTAATGTAATTGTGTCGTTTAGGGCCTAGGGTATAAATAGACTTGAGAGGCTCCCTTGGAGCTCATCTTGGCAGCCACAAACCCTAGGATTTCCTAACCCTAGCAGCCAAGGTCCAAAGAGAAGAAATAGAGAGGATTAGCTAGGAGATGAGTGCTTAGTTTAGTCTAATCTTGTCATTAGTGGGAGGATGAAGGGAGGTAGGCTCTAGGGAACTCTTGTAACCTGAATTTCGTGGTTAATTCAAGGTTCTTTGTTGTGAAATTCCAAGTCTTGAGCAGCAATCTCGTCCCTCCCTCTTTGCCCCTTTTCTAGTTTCGTTTTTGGTCCCGTTTCTTGGATTTTGGCTCATTTTGTGTTGTCCAAGGATGAGACCTTTCTTTTGCCGGTATTTTGCCTTGCTAGGACGTGGTGCATCTCACTAGCCAAGTGCTAGAATCATCCAACCACGAGCAAGGGCCGTTCTTGACGTTTCTAGGTTTTTCGGGTTTAACTCACCTACCTCACGAGATTTGCAATTCCCGTGCATCCCTTGATCTTTTGGGATTTGCTAGGGAAGGTCCTTAGGATTGTCCATGCAAATTTTCATGAAGTTTCGTTGAGATTTGACCCCGTTTCGATCGTTTTTCGTAGAGGTGTCGGGCTGTTTTCTGCGCGCAGTTTTTCGGAGAACTGACAGTACTAATCGTTTGTCCTTAGGTTTGTCCGAACCCTATACTTCGGATTGTCCGATCCCCTTCCCTCGGATTGTCCGGTCTATAGGTTTTTAGGGCTGTTTCAGCCCCTTTCTTTGGGTTTGTCCGGTCAGTTCTTTTAGTTGAGACAGTATTGTCCGGTCTAGTGTATTTAGGGCTGTTTTTGCGTGTTTCTTGCTCCGCTTGCTTTGGGGTTTGTTTTTCTTGGTTTCTTTGGTTTTTTCGAGTGTTGTGGTTTGCTTCAAGCTTGTTTTGTGTCAACCACTGCATGCCCATACTCTTCACTCACTGTTCTTAAGTGAGGCACGCTTCAGTGTGTTGAGTGGCTAGTGTGCAACGCTTGCAAGCTTTGTAGCTTGTCTTGTTTTGTTTGTGCCTTGTTGTTCTTGCTTGCTTTGATGGTGCTTTAGTGTTTTCAGTTTAGGGTTTCTCAATGTGTCCTAGGGTTAGTAGCTTGTCTATGCTACGTAACTCTGCACATTAGAGAGGTGTAGTTTTAGGTGTTGTGTGTGTTTGTCTGGGTGTAGTGTGTTTGCTCGTTTAGGTGTAGTTTGGTTGCTCATCTTACGTCCTTTTCTTTGGGCGTTATTTCGAGTGCTTCCGCTTTCCACCCGATACGTATCTGTTCAGTGGACGGTATCGGGTGTGCGTGTGTTTTCGTGAGAGCGCACTTTGGGGGTTTGAGTTTGAGTTTTTCAAGTGCTCCTATTCACCCCCCCTCTAGTCGCACGTCTCGGTCCTACATCAATCAAGCAACCGCAGCGTACAGGCCACACGGGTGGTGACAAAGAGAAGACCGATGATAATGATAATGAAGTTGCTAGTTGGTAGGCACAGTTTGGAACAGGGCCATTTTTTAACAACCAGGCCAATTTTTCTTTTAATGGTGGATCGGCTCCACAAACTGATTTGGATGATTATATTTAGAATCAGTTTAGTATAACGCCAGTGAAAGGCTTAGTTTCTTACTCCAAGTCGTATCCAGAGATGTATGATTAGTTGCGTCCATGGCCTAGTGAGTCTGTTAATCAGTATATTTAGCGTTTCAGGGAAGCCAGAAATAGATGCAAATCTCTTCATTTGTCCGAGAAGAATCTGGCCGAGATGGCATATAATGGGCTGCATCAGCGTACTAAATCTGCATACGTGCCGATAGATATTAATTCCAATAACCATTTATTATCTAAAGTGGCAGTCTACGAGCGAACTCACGTGGAGCAATACCAAGAAAGACCATGTAGGGATATCAATTTCTTCCAAGAAGAAAAATCAACTGATGAAGCGACTTAGGTATCTTTTGTAAAGTGGACTAAGCCAAAACAGTCATTACCTTGTCAATGGCTCAAACGCCCAGAGGCTCCTATGGGTTATGATTTTGATGTGGCCAAAAGAGAACAAATTTTTGATCTCTTGTTCAAGGAGAAGTATCTTGAGCTTACACCAGGCCACAAGATTATTCCTACTGAAGAATTGAAGGGTTGCAAATATTGCAAGTGGCACAACACCCTCAATTCTCACAGCACCAATGATGGCAAGGTGTTACGTTAATAGATCCAAGCTGCTATTGAACAAGGAAAGTTGACAGATGCCAAAACTCCAATGAAGGTAGACAACAACCCTTTCCTTCACATTAATATGATCGATTTGATGACTAATGCTGGAGGGTTAGGTAAGTCGATCGGTACATATCGGCAGCAAATTAAGCTGCTATCTTCAAAGGAATCTGTTGAGTTTCTTAGTCGAGTGCAGAGTGTGGTTGAAGATGGCCGGGTCATTACCAAAAATCAGCCAAGTCCTTTCTATCTAAGCATCAATGTAGTGGACGATACATTTAGTTCAAAAAATGGGTTGGTGCCGGCTCCAGCAGCCGGCCTCCTGATCTAAATACTGGTTTTAGGATGGAGGCTAATCCATGTGACGGTCGATTTTTGAAGACCACAATATCGATGTTGATGGTGTGGCCGAGCTAAATAATCGGCCCCAAAAAATGTTTGATCCATCAATAGATGATGATGAAGTGTTGATAACTAAGGATGATCACTCAGTGAAAGATTTTGTCCAGTTCCCACCCGCTATCAATAATGGCACTGAACTTTCGGACGAGGGAAAGTTGGGTCTTCTCTTTACAGTAGCCGATGAACTAGAACCTGTTGATATTGGGCCAGGTGATCGCCCACAACCAAGTTATATCAGTAAAAAATTAAGTCCTGAATACAAAGCACAACTCATAGATCTCTTGAAGGAGTTTTCTCACTGTTTTGCATGGGAATACCATGAAATGGTTGGCTTGGATCGTTCCATTGTTGAACACAAGTTACCTATCAAGCCAGGGTTCAGTCCATATGCCCAGCCACCAAGAAGATTCAATCCATAGCTCTTACTGTAAATCAAGGATGAAATTCAACGTATGACCGAAGTTGGTTTTATTAGGCCATGTAGATATGCTACATGGATTTCTAATATTGTGCATGTCCACAAGAAAAGTGGGCAGCTTCGAGTTTGTATCAATTTTAGGATTCTCAACAAGGCGACCCCTAAAGATGAATATCCAATGCCGGTGGCCGATATTTTGGTAGATGCTGTCGCAGAACACAAGATGACGAACTTTTTTGGACAGTAATGTTGGATATAATCAAATTTTTATGGCCAAAGAAGATATCTATAAGATGGCCTTCTGTTGTCCAGGTAACATTGGTTTATTTGAGTGGGTTGTCATGACTTTTGGTTTCATGAATGCTGGAGCAACCTATCAGCGAGCCTTGAATTACATTTTCCATGGCCTTATTGGCCGACTGGTAGAAATCAATATTGATGATGTAGTGGTTAAATTGGATCTACAATATTCACATTTAGACGATTTACGCCAAGTTCTAGAGCGAACGAGGCTCCATGGTTTGAAGATGAATCCCAAGAAGTGCGCATTTGGAGTAACTACTAGTCAATTCTTAGGATCCATGATTCATGAAAGAAGAATAGAAATAGGTGACAAAAGTAAGGATGCCATTGCAACGATGGTGCCTCGAACGACCAAAACCGAGTTGTAGAGTCTGATCGGCAAGATAAATTATATCAGGAGTTCATATCAAATCTTTGTGGGCATATTGTTCATGTCTCTAGTCAAGATAAAAAAGGATGATGATTTTGTTTCAGGATTAGAGCAACAAAAAGCATTTGATGATCTCAAACGATATTTAATGACGCCTCCGGTATTGGTGCCACCACAGCTAGACAAGCCATTCGTTGTTTACCTCTTAGCCGATGAGACTTCCATCGGCTCTGTGCTGATTCAAGAATTTGAAGGCAAGGAATGGCCGGTCTCATATCTCATTAGGCAGCTTTTGGATATAGAAACAGGTATACTGAGATGGAACGCCTTTGCCTTTGCTTATATTTTACTTGTACCAAGTTGTGTCATTATCTTCTTAATGGCGAAACTCGGGTAATTTGCAAAGCCGATGTTATCAAACACATGTTGTCAGCTCCCATTCTCAAAGGTAGACTTGGTAAATGGATGTATGCTCTCTCAGAGTTTGACATTCGGTATCAACCAACCAAGGTTGTGAAACGTCAAGCTCTGGCTGATCTCATTACAGGACAAATCTTGCCATCAACATAGTTTGTTGGTATCAAACATTGGGTCCTATTCTTTGATGGGTCTGCATGTGAAATAGGTTGTTGTATTGGACTTTATATTGTTTCACCTCAGGGGGCGGTTTATGAGTTTTCAATTCAACTGTCGGGGAAGTACCAATAACCAGACCGAATATGAAGCTATGTGCAGAGGTATGCAATTGTTGTTTGAAGCTGGAGTGGAAGTAATTCAAGTCTTTGGGGATTCCAAAGTAGTAATCTGTCAGTTAACCAAAGACTTTGATTGCAACAGAAATTCTTTGTACCATTACTTCATCAGAAGCCGAGTGTTGATGGCTCGATTTTGTATGGTCACATTATCTTGGGTTCCAAGAGAACAGAACGATGGATCAAATAAATTAGCATAGATGGCTTCTGGATATTTACCCCAATCTACCCACATCGAGGTATTACAGTTATTCGTTTCAGATTGGAGGGCCGATCTCATCAATTAGTTGAAGGATCCGACAAGGGGGCCAAATAAGAAGATATAGTACAAAGCTTTGACGTATGTCCTGATTGGTGATGATTTATATTTTCAAAATGTTGAACGTTTATTGCTTAAGTGCTTGGGTGCAGAAAAAAATTTGAAAGTTATGCATGATGTACACGAAGGCACGTGTGGTACTCACCAATTAGCCCAAAAGATGAAATGGTTGTTTAGAAGGTCTGGTTTTTATTGGCTGACTATGTTAGAGGATTGCTTCAAATATTACAAGGGATGCCAAGATTGTCAGAGGTTTGGAACTATACAAATGGCACCAGCTGATCTGCTATATCCTATTATTAAAGCATGACCATTCAAAGGTTGGGGGGTGGATCTGATTGTCCAAATTAATCATCCGTCTAGCAAAGGACACAAGTGGATCTTGGTGGCTAGTGACTATTTTACCAAGTGGGTAGAAGCTATGCCGATGAAGAATGTTACTGCTAAGGATATAATTAACTTTGTCAAAGAACATATTGTCTACAGATTCGGCATCCCTCAAACAATTACGACTGATCTAGGTTCTATTTTTATAGCAGAGGAATTCAAAAAGTTTGCAAAGGATATGGGCATTGCTTTGATTCAGTCATCACCATATTATGCTCAAGCTAATGGGCAAGCTGATGCATTGAATGAAAGATTGATTAAGCTGATCAAGCGCAAGATTGATGAATATCCTAAGCAATGGCATGATTGGTTAGCTGAAGCTTTATGGTCTTACCGTATGTATTGTCATGGAGCTACCCAATGCACACCATATCAGCTTGTTTATGGTCAAGAAACAGTATTACCGTGGGAGGTCAGTATTGGCTCAAGACATGTTAAGTTCTAGGATATGTTAATAGCTGATGAATACACGACCCTCATGAATTATTAATACAGAAGATCTTACAGAACTTTGGCTCTGGGCTTTGGAGAAAATACGAGTTAACAAGGCAAGAGTTGCAAAAACTTATAAGAAGAAAGACAAGCCAAAGGGATTTCAATTTGATGATTTAGTTTGGGATCTAGTTTTGCCAGTTGGAACAAAAGACCCTGCATACGGAAAATGGTCACCAAATTGGCACGGTCCTTATCGAATAATAGAGATAGCTCCAAGTAATGCTATCGTATGGAAACACTTGAGGGAGAAAAGTTCAGTTGGTTTGTCAATGGAAAGTATTTGAAGAAATACTACCAGAGTTTATGGATTGGTTCTTAAATATTACATACTAAGGGACATTTATATTTACATTGGTCGATGCTTTGCCATCAGCCTAAAAATATAAAAGCTGATGCGCTGCCATCGACTTTAGGTACAAGAAAACATCAAATTTTGGTAAACTGATGTATTGCGATATAAGCCTGACCTGAATCTGTTCACACACACTTTGAAGAACCAAGTAATTACAATTGGCAAGGAAGGCTATGGATAATGACAATAAACATTATTCGACAAGAGGAACTGGAATCGGCTCAAGGGGTCCAAACAAGACAAGAGCCAATGAAGGCATATGGATACTAAGTGTTATGAGCTAAGAGCCGATGCGTTGCCATCGCCTTTAGGAAGATTACTTTTGTATTCTCACATGTGTCAGGTAACTCCAAAATGATGTACATTTCATTGTTTAATCTTACAGCAAGATTACATCATTTGGATCGAAGTGAGCTCGGAATGCAAGTACACCAAGTACTCGCAACCCCCCGAGAAAAAGATAACCTTGTCGTCCCATCAACTCAACTCAATGGACGATGGGTCAACATTGGAGGTAAATCCAGGGGGAATGCCCTGCGTAGTAGACAGGACACTTGTAGGGGTTCCTTGCAAGCAGTCGAAGCTCTGTATGCAAGCTGGAGTGCTACAACATCAATTAAGCAGGAGGCACAATGGATGCTAGCGAAGAGGAGTTTAACCAGCAAAAAGAGCAAGGAGGCCACATGAGGATTTAATTATAAATTATATTTTGGCACCCTACTCTACCAATCGTGCAAGAAACATGAGGATCTATTTATATTTTGGAAATACAATCGGCTTAATAGCTGATACTTTGGGAATCATCCACGTCTCAGGTTTTATTCCCAGACTTTCAAGGTAAATCAAGCAATGGTACCACTTGTTATGCTTCGTAACAGTATCATTGTTGGCATCTATTAGCCTAAACAGACTTTACTCCGCAAGCGCACGGAGACCGCTGTAGCCTTTCACCCCGAGTATTCCGAGTATCGTATTTATCCACAGGGAAGTGGCAGGTGAGAGAATATAATTAGATAAACTCAAATCGAAATCACCGTACTTTAGTAAATATACCAACTAGTACCTAGACAAGGGTAAGTCTGATAAGCATAAGTGTATGGTGAAGAAGTTAATAAACTACCTAAGATACATGTAGAAAGGTATAGTTGCC
Source organism: Paspalum notatum (assembly GCA_022530915.1). NCBI lineage: Eukaryota > Viridiplantae > Streptophyta > Magnoliopsida > Poales > Poaceae > Paspalum > Paspalum notatum. Next base: position 32,389,010 of record CM039685.1, read on the forward strand.
TGGGAGGACAACGAGTGAGATAAAGTCTCCAAACTCTATTCTATTCGGCTGCAAAGACTATGTCGTGGTTAACTAAAGAAACTCAAGAAACAAGTTAGGGTTTCGCGTCGAGCGAAATTCAGGCACCCTCGAGGGGTTGTTGACGGTCGTTATTGCACCATTCTTACCGTCAACTATCCATGTATATGAAGGAAAATATGCCAAAGTGTAGACTAACCCTTGCTGCTGACATATCTCCCCGAGTTGGGTTGGATATTTGATTGCAGGTGTAAAATCAGCTGAAAATATGAGAAATCTGGCTGAGTCAGGAGGACCCTAACCAGTGGGCCAGGCCGCCCGGCTTCACCCCCAAGCCGCCCGACCTGGAAATTTGCCCAACTGCGCCCATATTTGACCCGCATGTGCAACATTGACGTGTCAACACAATTCCAAGGATGGAGATGTTGTTTCTTCCTTAGCCCTCACAAGCTGCATGTAACACAATACTTTACTTTACTTCTTAACACTTGCCTAGTGTGGTGTACCTTTATTGCATACTAGACCAAGGTTTAGGTTTGTATTGTTCTTAAGTTATCTGAATCTTGCTAGACTTGCCGGTGCTATAAGCTTGTCTTAGGCTTTTGATCTAAGATTAAGTTAGTTCTCACCCTCTGATCAAGAAAAGAACTTTAGTGTTCAAGTTCTCACTTCTACACTAGTATAGCGTGCCATCTTACCCACGCAGCTTTGGTTGGTAGCCTCTCTAGGTGACAGCTTTAGAGGTCTCAGTATTCCAATCCCGTCGTTCAGTAAGCCCGTAGGCGTTAGCCGGGTTTCCTTCGATGGTCTACTATCTACCCCCTGACCGCTCGAGGCGTCGGAATTTCGCTCGACGTAAGATCCTAGTTTGTGTTTGGTTAACTTAGTTCAACCGCGAATACTCCTCTGCAGCGGTTAAGGAATAGAGTTTGAAAATCTAAATCTCACTCGTTATCCTCCCAGATAGCTACCTAGGTGTTGGCTTCTTTGATCCCTGTTTTACTCTTCCCCTATACACTACCTTGTTATCTTACCCCCATTGTAAGAATAGTTGGTGTTTTATCTAAGTTATAGTACCGTTTGAAAGTTCGACATTTCATTCCACCTATTCGCCCTTGCTTCCCCGTGGATTTTTACGATACTCGGAATACTCTGAGTAAAAAAGCTACAGCGAATCTCCGTGTGCTTGCGGAGTAAAATTTGTTACGTTAAGAGACATCAATAGGGGTCAGGGGATAGATAGTTGACCACCGAAAGAGAACCCAGCTATCACCTACGGGCCTCCTGAACGAACGGGCCTGGACTACACAGGCACACCACACGTTGTCATCGAGTGAGACTACCAAGCAAATCTGCGTGGAGAGGATGGTACGAGCTTGAGTAACAATAGATCGTCTTTGATCAGAGAAGAGGATCTAACCAAAGCCTGGCATACATGTTTAATTATAGCACCGGTAAGAGTAACAGGACTTGACTAACTAAGGTAACCACAGTCTAAGACTAGCAAGTATGCAAAGAAAGGTACATCACACTAGCAAGAGATAGAAATAAAGTAAAGCATAAATATGTTATATTGAAGATAAGAGTACAAAGATCCAAGATCTTTACCGTAGACTCAGAGATATCTCCGAGAACTCCGAGGCAAAGCTCGACTCACTCTAACTCCTAGGCCGAGCCTAAGTACTAAGATGTGGAAATGACACTCTCTAAGGTAGAATGTGACTCTCAACTTCTCCACACCTTTACAAATGAGCTCCAGGGGTCTATTTATAGCCTATACAAGTGAGGGTGGTATTTGTAGGTGGCCAAGGTCGGTTTAGGAGGTAAGGCGGTGGTCGGGTGGCCATGCATGAGGGCGACCGTGGGATGCACTGACTTTTGTCCATCCTTCGGCTGAGATTGCTTCCTCATGTCGGTTGGCCGTTGAAACGGATGACGCATGTGAAAAATAGGTAACTTGAGTGGTCGGGCGGCCATGCAAGTGGTTGGGCGACCACGTGTCTTTCTCTGATTTGTTGCGTGGCTCTTCTCCCAAATTAGTGACATCATCGATCCATGATTTGACGGTATTTTGGCCTTTGGATTCTTTGGATGCTTTGTACAACGGTTGGATTAACATTGCCTTGTGTTTCTTTGCATGCAGGAGTGAAGTGGAGGCGAAAATGGCTCGGTGAGGTGGTCGGCCGACCCTGCCACGTGGCCGGGCGACCTGCCAAGTGGTCAAGCGGCCACCTGGATGGTCAGCCGAGCATGGGGGATGGTCGGGCGGCTATGGGAATTTTTCCATTTCAGCCCGTCTTCACTTCTTGGCCTTGTTTTATCCATTTTGAGTGAAAATTTGTATCTGCAACCAAATATTCATGTACATCTTGTGGAGCTCATTGGTAGAAAGGTTAGTCCATTTTTATACACTTGCTTTGCTTCATTTGGTGGATAATTTAATCATGAGATTACAAACGTCACCACCCCAAGCTTAAACTTTTGATCGTCCTAGAGCAAAGCTAAGATTGAAAGTGGATTAGGAGTTGCTGCAATATCGAGGGTAACAGAAAACTCTTATATGCAACTCAATACTCAAGCTTTTGCCATTGGTGGTGAAATATTTGAAGTCACCTTAGATAATGCTTGTGGTGCATCTTTTTGTTTACCTTGCCTTGGGTGGTTGAAAGATCTAACGACTTAATTGCAGGAGTAACTCTGACTCATTCTTTTCGTATGTCCTTGTCAGGTGTTTTCAAAGTTTTCAAAACAAAAGAAAGCCTCCCCAAGATGCTCTCGGTCACTCAGAAATATTTTCTCACACAGGGACCATGATTGGCCAATATTTTCCTACGCTGAGGCTTTTGTGGAGCTTTAGGTGGAAGAAATGTGGCTCAAGCTGAATATTTATTTTGCTAAGTCAAAGATTGGACCCCAAGAGTGTACTTTATCTCATCTTCTATTTGACCACTGGAGTATGCATGGTAGAATGAAGTGTCTCCTTCTCGTGATCTTCTTCCTTTGTAGTCTTTTATAAATTTGGAGGGGATATGGAGCTTTTATTTCTTTTTAGCATGGTTGAACTTGATGCTTTTCATTTTACCGTGCTTTTTGCACGCATTTTTTTTCTTTTCTTTTTGTCGTGCTTTTGCAAGCATTTTTTTTCTCCATATCCTTCCTCCTTGAGATTTGAAGGCTTTGTGGGAATATAAAAAGTATTCAAAGACTTTTTTGGGGATGCAAACTTCGGAATGGAACACTTGCATTTTTGATACTCCAGTTAACGAAAAGGTGATATTTCTACTCAAAGCGACTCAAAATTTGACAAAGCTTGATGCCAGGAAAATGGGCGGCCGAAGGCCCCATCTCCGCGTCACAGAGACAAATTTAATTTAGCTTAATTTAAACGAGACAAAATAAATAGATATAGGTATTGCGAGTCCATACTTCCATAATTCTTATATTTGCATAAAAATTATATTAATTACATCTCCAAAGAAAAAACCCCTCACTAAGAGTTTCAACATGAAAATAAAAATTACAACATATGGCTTCCTATTACATGACTAAAAAAATAAAAGAGGAGTCTTCAGCTTCGCTTCCATGATGATCAACATTTGTACGATGATAATTTGGCATACTCTTTTCGATATAATTATGACATGGTATTTATTTGTGCATAAAGTCTGTCTGCAGATTGGGACAACATAATGCATTTAGTTTTAATTTATTTTTACTTGCTAACACATTTATGTGTGTGTCATAGTGTATTTTAAATAAATTGCACATGCATTTAATTTCACATTTGCGGCATAGACATATAGAATATCCATTTTCAACGTATGGAACATCTGCTTATTTTTTTGACATATAATTTAAATCAAACCATTCAATTTGGTTAATTTAAATATAATATTCACGCATGGGGATTTTGGATGACCATACTTATATATTTTGATAGAAAGATTTAATTCGTATGATGTATAACTCTGACAGAGTTCTGTTTCTTTCACATATATTTTTACTACTGGCATAATTATCATGTATGCATGTAATATTTTGGGAAATAGGAATATAGTCTTGGTGATAGTTTTGTTTATATATTCATTTTTTTATTACTAGCACAACCATTTGCGTGCATATAGTATAGGTTAGAAATTAGGCATATGCATGTGCATGAACGAAATGTTTGTTTATTTATTTTTATACCATATGAATTTGGACAACAATGATGACACATATATGTATTTTTTTTTTAGCTTCATATATTTGGGTTACAAGGATGACGCATATGCACATCATTTGTTTGTATCAATCGTGGGGACCGAGCAAAATTCAAGAACCATATGACCTCTCAGTTTTTACTTGTATCCGCCAGCTAGACCAAACAAAGGGGCATACGGACACCACATATATTTCACGTAAGTTGAGAATATTGATTTTTCGGGATTTGAATCTGACATAAAGGGTCAAACCAAGGTGATGAAATTACTATGCACAACCGTTGTTTGTATCTACCGTAGGGACCAAGCAAGATTCAAGAGCCATTTGGTCTATCAGTCTGTCCTTGTATCGCCTAACCGGACCGAACATGAAGGCATAAACATGATTTCAACAACAACATGAGAAACGCATAGAGTGGAATTTAATTTCTCTAAGCTTGTATCCGACATAGAGGACCAAACCATGACGATGGATTTATAATGCTCAGCCATTGTTTGTATCTACTGTAGGGACCAAGCAAGATTCAAGAACCATAAGGTCTATCGGTCTATACTTGTATCGCCTAACCAGACCGAACAAGAAGGCATAACCAAAATCATGATATAGAACATGATTTAGATGATAGGACTGAAGAGAAGGCCGACGGAGATTTTCACATTGCAGCGATTTGATGCGTAGACGATGAAATCACCGTGCAACCTCACGGAGTTTTTTTTTTTGGCGAATACGCAGGAGAGATGCGTATCTTTGTATTAAGTAAGAAAAGTAAGAAATTACAACTTAACGATGTTTGACGGCCATCGCCTACCGACTACAAGGACGATCTCTCACGACAATAAACAACCAACACAACCCCGGCGATCCATCTAGATCAAGCCTACAGCGCGCAGACCGGTGGCTCCGCCCAAGACCCACAACTCCGCGGTCTCAAGAATGGCCCTAAACACGGCTGCCGAACTTGGTTGCTCTCCCCAGAAACAACAGGCATTCCGCTGCTTCCAGATCGACCAACACACTAGACCAAAAACAGTGTCGGCACCCTTCCTCAGGTCCGCCGGCCAGGAGCCCCTAAACCTCTGCCACCAATCTAGCAAACTCGAGCAACCCTCCGAGGTAGGCAGCCGCAAGCCAACCCTGTGCAACGTCAGCCGCCAAATCACTCTGGCAAAACAGCAGCGAAAAAGAATGTGATCGCAGGACTCCGGCTCTCTGTCACAAAGCCAACACAACTCTCGCGCATCCAGCCCGTGACGCCTCCTGCGATCGGCCGTCCAGTGCCGTCGTCTGAAATCCAGCCAAATGAAGATCTTGACTCTCAAAGGAAGCCATGATCTCCAGATGAGCTCACTGCCTGGTAGACCAACTGAGCCCAGGTGCAGCGCCTTGTAGGCTGAACCAGCGCAGTACTGACCGTTCTGCGACCACTTCCAAATAATCCGGTCCTCAACGCCTTCTTGCAGTTGGATGTCCTCCACCCATCACCAAACCCTCAGGTATTCTGTGATGATCTGGACAGTTAGGCCACCCGCGATCCCTCGAACCCACTGTCGTTCACTGAGTCCCTCAGCCACTGTGAGCGAGCGAGCAGTGCGCTTGGGTATAACTGCTGCAAGAGTCGGCGCCAGCTCGGCCAACGATGAGCCGCCCAACCATCTATCGAGCCAAAAGAGAGCGCGTTTCCCGTTGCCGATCTGGACGATGGTAGAAGCATCAAAGAAAGACGGCACCTCGGCCGCGACCTTTAGCGGGAGACCAGACCAAACCCTTTGCTCATCCATGCGTTGTAGCCATAGCCATCTTGATTGCAGAGCGATACTCGACAACTTGAGGTCGGGAACTCCAAGCCCGCCGAGCTCCAAAGGCCGCGCCACCACAGGCCAGGCAACCAGGCTCTTCCCGCGAACTGACTGATCGGTACCCGCCCAAAGGAATTTCCTGCAGATTGCGTCGATGTCCGCTTTAACCCAAGCCGGCAAGCTGTTAGCCATCATTGCGAACACCGGCATAGCCATCATTACCGACTTGATCCATACTAGCCTTCCGCTTCTGGACATTAAAGGCCCGTGGCTTACTGGCAATTTCTTGGCGACCTTCTCAACTATCCCATGGAGGCAGATTTTCGGCAGTGCCTTGGTGCTTAGCGGTAGGCCAAGATAGGTGACCGCGGTTTCATTTTGAGGTTTTCTGGCCCAAACTGGACGGCTTCCAGGAGGCAGTCGCCAGGGGGTGGAGATGTGATGGCGCCATTCGTGACCCGTACCAGAAGCTGGACGCGAAGTTTCGCAACCTCATCAGAGAGCTGCAAAGCTGGGCAGCGACCAAAATTGGCTCAATCAAGTTACAGCTCGCGGCGGCAAGGGAGATAATCCTTAAGCTGGATCGTGCACAGGATCGCAGAGCGTTGTCTCCGGAAGAAACTGAATTCCGCGCCTCCCTCAAGCACCTGTGCTTTGGCCTCTCGTCCCTGGAGCGAACCATGGCAAGACAGCGCGCGAGAGTGCGCCACATTGCGGAGGGGGACGCTAACACGCGCTACTTTCATATTCTGGCCCGTGGCAAGAAAAAGCACATCTTCATCCCGATGTTAGACGTGGGCGGAGTGCAGGTGGCCGACCATGGCGGAATGGAGCAGGCGCTTTTTTCCCACTTCCAGAGCGTGTTTGGCTCCTCAGTGCATAGGCCACATGGACTGAACTTGGGTGAGCTTGGGTACGATGTTTCTGACCTTTCCTCCCTGGACGAGCCTTTCACTGAAGAAAAGGTTTGGGCGGCGATCCAAGACTTGCCGAGTGACCGGGCTCCGGGGCCTGACGGTTTCAATGGAGCCTTTTACAAGGCAGCTTGGAACATCATTAAGCCGGACATCATGGAAGCTCTGGCAGCGTTCCACAGAGGCAGTGGTGGCGGGTTCAGCGCTCTCAACAACGGCCTCATCGTTATGCTGCCCAAGAAGCAAGACGCTTGTGCTCCGTCAGATTTCAGGCCAATAGCAATGGTGCATAGTTTTGGGAAGTTAGTCTCCAAACTGCTTGCTGTTCGGCTGGCCCTCACCTCCCAAATCTAATTTCGTGCAACCAGACAGCATTCGTACGAGGGCGAGCACTGCATGACAGTTACAAGTTTGTGCAAGCGGCGGCTGCCCTTTTCAGGAGGAAAAAGATACCGTTGCAATGCTGAAAATCGACATTTCCAAGGCGTTCGACACGATTTCGTGGAGTTTCCTCCTTGACGTCCTGCAAGCTTTGGGTTTCAGCCGGCGGTGGAGGGACTGGGTCGCGATCTTGCTCTCCTCGGCCTCTTCTTGCGTCCTGCTCAACGGACAGCCCGGACAGAAAATTTTCCACCGGAGAGGGGTGCGCCAAGGCGATTCGCTGTCACCGATGTTGTTCATCCTCGCCATGGACGCGTTCAATAGGCTGTTGGTCAGCGCAGGGCGGCGTGGCATTCTGTCCAGGCCAGGATTCCCGGCGGTGAGGTACCACTGCAGTCTTTACGCAGACGATGCAATCCTGTTCGTGTCCGCGACCACGGCCGAGGCTTTGAGGGTGAAGAGGTTGCTAGAAATCTTTGGCAACGCTTCCGGCTTGATGGCCAATCTCAACAAGTGCTCTCTCTCCGTGATCGCCGCCGATGAGGAGGTCGAAGACAGCATTGCGGCCGTGCTGGGCTGCCGCGTAGCCCCCTTCGCAACCTCACGGAGTTGATGTTTGCAGGAGCTTGCCGATGTACTTGCAGGCAGCGATGGAGTCCTTCCTCTCGGCGCGACGGCCTGTCAGAGGGTCTCGCTGGATGAAGCGGAGGCTTGGTGGCGATGTATGCTTCTGCTCTTAGCTAGGCGATGGAATATGGAGGCAGCCTGACGGAACTTCTTTGCGTGTTTGTGTCTGGGCAGCCTGGTGGCGATGAGCAGCGCGTTGATCATCCCGCTGCTGTCATTGGCCTTATATTTATAGGCGCAGGGGAGGAGCAGTTCCAGTCGATAGCTTGGCGCTCAATCGACGCGCACGTTCGCCGCGGAACTCGCAGAGCGTGCCTCGTTAGATCGTGGGAGATTCTTTAGCGGGGACGTGGGTTTAATCCGTTCAAGCAACGTGCTTATTTCCTTGACCGGGGTCTACTCAGTTGAAGGCACTGAGTTGTGGACCCAACGTGATTGAAGATATGTGCTTAACATTATCGTACTTGTACCCATACCTGCCCTGGCCATAGAGCCGTGTGCATGTTCGGCTGGTCTAATAACCGTGCATGACTAACTGCATGTTTAGGCCATCTCTCGTCACTTTGCACGCAAGGCTCATCTGATTTTCCATGATTAATTAATAAATGATCCTTTGCGTATTAAATCTATAACATGACGTCATATTTTCGATTGCCACACCAACTTTGGTGCATGACGTGAGCTTTGTTAGGCTTTGTTTATTTTGCCGGCCCATTCTTTTGTTTTTGGAACACAGTACAAACGCAGACGCTCGTCATGTTGCTCTCTTTCTGCTTATTTTGTTTGATTTTCCCCTTAACTAATTTTATAGCGTCGTGCACATAGGTTGATCTCTCTGGCCAAATAATTATTGAATTGGCAAACGAACTCTTGATCCATAAAGGTTGCTATATACACGTATTTACATGCGTTAATGCATGTATACAATTTGAAACCATATGTATTTGAGTCTCTTGGCGTGCTATAATATTCGAGCCCGGGTGATATTATATATCACGATAATTGTTTAAGTAGTTATTTATTTTGTACTTTAAAATGGGCTTTAGCCATTTATCTTAACGGCGCCAAATTTTTTAAATATATTTAAAGAAACCAAAATCCGTGTCAACAAAGCTCAAAACATTTCTAAGTAGCTCCTTGTACCTGGTTTCATAAATTTGAAGTATTTTTGGCTCTGGTAGGAATTTATGACAAAGGGGAGCTTGATTTTGTTATTTTCAAAATAAAATCCTGAGATTTTCATCCTACTAAGATCAAGAAAGAATCATTTTGCTTTCAAGTCATATCATCATCTTCCAACAACTTAGGCTTTTTATCACAAATGACATCCACAAGGTATAACATTATCTACTTCATTGTATTCACCATCATAGACTAGGCTAAGCATAAGTTGTCATGCAAGAATTAAACCATTCACTTGATAGAGCAACTATTCAATATTTCCAAAATAAAACTAGCAAGTGAGTTTATCATTAAAACATGGGAGTTTTTTTAGGTAAAGCATAAATTAAACTAAACAAGCTGAAAATTAAAATACTAATATTAAGATACATGGGCACTATTCTCATGAGGGCAGAACAGACGTCTAGTGTAGCATCGTAGACTTCAGGGAAAAACATAGAGACATACAGAAAAGCAGGAATGGTGTGTGTAGCTCTGTTTATTATTGGGGTTCCCTCCCCCAAACTTCAATGAAGCTTAGTCTGGATAAAACCCCTTCCAGTTGTAATACATCAGGTTCTGTTTCTGCATGCGTTCGACAGTCGCTCTTGTCACCAGAAGTATGTTGTGGTCAACTCCTTGTGTCTCCTGTATCTAGGTGAGACTATCCATGATTCCCAGGGTGCGGTGCTCTTGGAGGTCCAACGCCCCAAAGAGGGCGTTGATGTTCTCCGTGAGACCATCACCTGTGTACTGGGCCGAATGGGACGGACCTGCATTCTGACCATAAGTTGGCTCACTTACGCTGTAGTGATCCGAATGTGTCGGGTGTACGGACGGCACAATGGAGTTCCACGAACTGTGCCATGACTCCCCTTGGCTCCTCAGGCAAGTGTATCTCCCTAGTTATCCCAGGAAGGTCCAGCGCCGGGGTGAGCCCAGGAGGGTCATGCTCCTGGATGAGCCCATGCAGGCTCACCACCTGGCTCCTATGCGTCTTCATATGTCTTGCGGATTTGCTGCTCGCCGTCGTTGGGCTCGAGTCACGACCCCGAAGATATAGTTCCTTGCTGGCTCTGGCGTGGGCTCCGCATCTTCTTGTCAGGTGTCGGCGTGAAGCGTCATGAGGAATTCTTTAGTGAGCAGCTCGATTCCACCTTCGAGGACTTCTGCGAGGTTCTCCCAGCTGACGGCTCAGAAGACTTCATCAAACTCGCCTCTCATACCGGTGCTGGTAAGGAGACCCTCATCGAAGATTTTTGGTTAAGGCATAGGATTTCTTGCAAAGGAGTCCTAGTGCCTTCCCCTCATCCCGATCGCAAGGTATGATTTGCGAATCGAGAAGTAACACCGGCCAGAGTGTGCGTGACGGCTGGAGTTCCTCAGGCTCTTCTGTGCTGATGGACATCATCTTGGAAGCATGATGGCTGTTTCTCGGGGTGGACCCTTCGGAGGATGACCAGCGGATGTGTTGCTCCGCCTTGCCGACGGCCTTCTTCGCCTCCTTGAAAATCCTATTCATCCTGCAAGGCACAACAAAACACACTATACCCGAAGGACAAACGACAAAAAATATTAGCATTAGTCGGTTAGTCATCCGAAAAATAAGCGTCCTTGTGGGGCAGAGCCTCCACAAAACGTTCCCGTTCTGCAGAAGTTTGAGAGAGTGGTCGGAAATTTATTTGGCTAACCAAATTTTATTCGGGCACTACTTTCACTAAGCACTAGGGCTTAACTCAGCACTAATGAGAGATTAAGAGAGGGAGAAGTGTGCTGCTGCTTGGTGCATCGAAGGAGGAGGCAGGGGTGCAATTTATAGGCGAGGAGAGCAAGCAGGATGGTCGGCCGGCCTTGCATGGTGGTTGGGTAGCCCCTGCCCTGGTCGGCCGGCCATGGGAGGGTGCCGGGCAACCATTTGATGCGCTAGGAAGCATGTGAGAGTGAAGAGGAGAGTGGAGGAGCACAGCACGCGCCGAAAGAGAGGAAGAGGGTGGTCGGGCGGCCGTCGGACGTGTCCCACCGGCCATGATGCTGCCTCCTGTTGTGTTTTGTTTTGCGAAAAGAGAAAGCAAAAGAGAATGAGAAAAGAGAGTGGGAGGAGGTCGGTCGGGCAACCACGCACCCTGGTCGGCCGGCCGGGCTGGTGGCCGGGCATCCATACCCCTGCCGCCTCCTTTCGTCATGATTTGGGGGAAGGTAAAGAAAAGGAATAGGAAAAGAGAAAGAAAAAGAAAAGAGAGAAAAAGGAAAGAGAAAGGGGGGGAGGAAATTAAGAAGACCAGTTGTAGATTTTGACTACTATATATAATATAGCTCTAGATTCAATGTGAAGTATTGGACATCCATGAATATACCTCTTGACCCTCTTGGATCTATGTTGATGAGATCCTTGAGTTGCTTGTCTTGATTTATTATATCCATTTTGGCCTCCCAGAAGAACTCTCAATGGGAACCTCTTCGCGTGCGGAGTTCCCAACAAATGACGACAAGTTGTAGTTCCATGGGTTGCTTGCCCTGCTGCTAGTGCTGCTGCAACTAGTAGCCGACCAGACTTTGGCACTGCTCAGACTCATGATGTCCCTTGTGTGCGATACAAGCCCCTAAAGTTATGGTTTCGGTGATTAATGATAACTCTTATTGTGTTACTAATGAGTTCATGAAATGAATGTTACGTTTATTATGAACATGCTTATTGATTGACAAATTAAATGAAGACCCCTCATCTTCAATTTCATCTGTACCAGCTATGGATTGGACGATTTAGCGAGAAGACTAAGGATGGATAGCTCTAAGTGTCATAAAATAAAAAAAAAGGTCACTTAGAGGTTCTTTGCTAATTTGAAGACAACCTTCCTATCAAGGGGGTTGAGGTGAGTAGCTTAAAAAGCCATATGCTCGAATCTTACTCAGTTTCTAGTATTTCTTGGTCAGCTCTCTAATCTGAAAATGAGTTAAATCCATCATAAATAACGTAGAAGCTCCCTTGAATAACAATAGAATAGAAATCGTTTTGATTGATTTACATTTGAACCGTCCGGTGTACTCATTAGACGAAGAAGACATGGAGTTGTGAAACAACAAACAAAAATTCATGCAATTAATTACTTACTATAATTTCATTCCTAAAATGGCATGATTGGCTATAGGTTGCAAGTACTTTTGACCCGAGTAGCTCTGTAGACACACTATTAGGCACAATGGTGAATTTGAACTTTATCGACATGTTTTAATTGCAAGCTTCAAAATATAAATCCAATTAACCCCTTTTTGGATATCTTGATCCTTTCACCTTGGCACTACGCTGGCCAAGGGAATATAAAACAAAGATTTTCACACATTTGTAAGATTGTTTATGAAAATTTTTAAATATGGATGCCACACTTGATCGAGTTAATATAAAAAGAATTACGACATATTTTTACAGAGCAATCATGCATTGGGACATATGCAATAGCTGATCAAAGTACACTAACCAACATTTGATGAAATAATTTCTATGTTCCAAAAAAACATTTACAATATTTATTTGCACTTACCAGAATAGCTCATAGACTAACACTGGAAAGCTATGAAAAAAATTCTGACCTTCATTTTGTTTGCCAGCTCAGATCATTCACCCTTGAGGCGAACAAAGAGCTCATGGACAGACACATAACATACATCAACAAGACACCAAGTCACCAAGTGACCCCTGAAATAGAGTTTACATCACGCCCATGCGTATTGTGGCTTGCACAATGCCAAAAATGAGCCTGGTGAGGTAGTACTTGTGTAGATAATGACAAACACTCCACCTTCAATGCCACAGTCCCATGCTGAAGATCTAGGATATGGTTTTATTTTCGTCCCTTAAACTTACAAATGTATACGTAGTTATTAAGGACCCTGCATTTTTTTTACAAGAATTGGAGAAGGGGTGGGTGGGTGGGGAAGGTTAGTTACAGATATGCATGGATGACCACTACTGTCACTATAATACACTCCCACATTCAACACGAAGTATATTGGACATCCATGAATATACCCCTTGACCATCTCTTAGGATCGGTGTCGATGAGATTCTTGAATTTCTTAAGTAGCTTGTCCCTATTGATTGTGTTCATCTCAGCGTTAGAGAAGAACTTGCCACCAGCTCCAAGTTTTCGACCATGCCTATATTGCACCACATGTCCTGTAGACCATTGGTACATACGGGAGGTATATTCCTAGGGTTGGTAGCAACAGTGGAACCTCCAATAGAACAGAAGAGTGCAAAAGATTTTTTAATGAAAATCTTGAAATATGGGTGCTACACTTGATTTAGTTATTGTAAAACAAATCACAGCATAGTTTTAAAGAGAAATCATGAACTATGATAAATGTAGTACCCCATCAAAGTATGCTAACCAGCATTCAATAAAACAATTTCTAACTTCAAAAAAGTATTTATAGAAAATGGATTGCTATAAACTAAGGAAACAAGTTTTGAACCGTGAAAATAGGACTTAGCTATGATAAAATGGCATTTCTGAACATATAATATTTCTTCTATAGAAGTGCCACTATGCCATTTCCGAACATATTTCTTCTATAGAAGTGCCACATGAATACTTGTTCTAAAAGCCTAATGTTTGAAAAGAAATATAGAAAGAGCCATGGTTGCTGTTGTCGAACAAAAAGCTCATCAGTAGCAGCTTGATGTGTGTCATATATTCTTGTGCTAGGGCTGTGGTGTTGGCTTCTGTGTTGGCAGTGGGTGTGAGCCACTTGCATCATTCATATGGGAGGCCACCAGTAGCTGGTTCGATCCTCAGCAGACTAACGATCCTGTGCTGCCATCTGGGAGGCCATTGGTGGGTTGTGTATGCCATTCAACATATTGAGTTCATTGAGTTTTAACCTCTCAAGCTAGGATTTCAGTTGAACATTCAGAGCTGTGTATACATAGCAATAAGAAAATGTTAAATTAGTTATTAAAATATGAGCTGATAAAATAGAAGAAATCATTGTAATAACATGGTGGAAACAAGGTCATCAAAGAGACAAACTGATATCGGTTCTTATCAAGTATCAATATTTAATCTCAGGAGCTAATTTCAAATAGGGTAAAATACTTAAATGCCGTTGAATACATTAAAGACATTATGATTATCAATATATGCTGTAAGGAGATCTGTGTATAGATCATTTATTATTTTTTTAATCACCAGAGAATATTAAAGTGGATCCGACACTAAGCACATTTTTCCACACATTAATTCATCTAAGAAAAAAGCTTGTGGACAAACACATAATATGCATTATCACTAGCATTGTCACCCAAATAATGTTTTTTACACCCATTTTCATAATGTGATCTGTACATAATGTCAAAACAGACCTTGCGCAGCATTCTACAAAATAATTTCTAAGTTAAAAAAATTATTCACTTAAGATCGATTGCTACAAACTAAGAAAATAAGTTTTGAAAAATCAAAATTGGACTTAGCTAGGATAAAATGTCATTTTAGATCATATAATATTCCTGTTATAGAAGTGCTACATGAAATTTATTTCTAAAAGCCTAATGTCTGAAAAGAAATATAAAAGGATCCATCATCCATGGTTGCTGCCATCGAACCATATACTCATTAGCATGAGCTCGAGCCGTATGTTCTTTTGCTAGGGTTGTGGTGTCTCATGTGTTGGCAGCTGGTGTGAACCACTTGCACCATTCATATCGGAGCCCCTTTCTGGTTCAATAAACCATTGGCACACCAAACTTTCTGTGCTGCCATTCGATGGTTCGATAAACCATACGGCTCGAGCTCATGCTAATGAGTATATGGTTCGATGGCAGCAACCATGGATGATGGATCCTTTTATATTTCTTTTCAGACATTGGGCTTTTAGAAATAAATTTCATGTAGCACTTCTAAAGCAAGAATATTATATGATCGAAAATGACATTTTATCCTAGCTAAGTCCAATTTTGATTTTTCAAAACTTATTTTCTTAGTTTGTAGCAATCGATCTTAAGTGAATATTTTTTTTTAACTTAGAAATTATTTTGTAGAATGCTGGTTAGCGTACTTTAATGGATGTTCCATTTATCCTAGTGCATGATTGTTTTCTAAAAGTAAACTGCAATTTGTTTTATATTAACTTGATCGAGTGTGGCACCCATATTTTAAGATTTTCACAAACAGTATTATAAATGGGTGAATTTTTCCTATTCTCTATTCTTTCGGAGCTGCCTCTGTGCTGCAAAGCACAGGAATTCCTCCGCCCACAGCTGGGAGGCAATGCCACCGATGGGCAGCAACTTCGACATGACGAGCATTATTGGTGGC
This sequence comes from Paspalum notatum, assembly GCA_022530915.1. Taxonomy (NCBI): domain Eukaryota; kingdom Viridiplantae; phylum Streptophyta; class Magnoliopsida; order Poales; family Poaceae; genus Paspalum; species Paspalum notatum. The sequence goes on from CM039685.1 coordinate 32,404,421, forward strand.
AGCATGAGCAGTGGCCAAGGCTGGTCAGCTATTGGTAGCGCATTAGACCATCCTCAATGGGGATGTCCATATGCACTTTTTATCCCTATTCATCCACTATTCCAACTACCTCTCTATCTATCTACAGTGTCGCTACAGTGTCAAACAGTGTATAGGCATCCATTTTGTATATCCCCATTGGGGATAGCCTTAGTACCAGGGCAAGTATGCCATGGAACTACAGTTCGTTGTCGCTCACGGGCAACTCAACCGCGTGCGGTGTCAACGCTGATACTTGAGGGTATGGAGAAAACCAGCTTGCCATCACCACGGCCACTATCCCTTGGACCTGGCTGTAGCAGCAGCCTGTCACAAGTGGTCGCCCATGAAGAGCTCTTCTCTGAGGCTGAAATGGACATTATACAGAAGGACAGACAAGTAAGCAACTCAATGATCTTGCCGACATCCTAATACGATCTCAAGAGGTTCATATTGAATTGGGGCTATGTTATACATTGTTGTCTAACCCTCTTGCAAATGGTCTTCTTATTTCTCTCTCTCTCTCTGTGTGTGTGCGCGCGCACGCGCCTCTCTCTCCAAACCTTGGCAATAACCGGGTAGCAATGACAAAGTATAAAATGTAAAAGGCAAATCACACAAGGTCTTCAGCACCGGATCGAGGCGCTCAAGATATAGTGCATGTCATTATCCACACAAATACTATCGCACAAGGTCTGTTTTGATATTGTGTGCAGATCACAATATGCATAGGGGTGTGAGCAACATTAATTATTTTTTGAGTGACAATGCTAGTTGTTGATGTATTTTATATGTTTGTCCACGAGCTATTTTCTTAGGTGAAGTGTGTAAAAAATTGATTAGTTTGAATATACCAAAAATCAAATATGCTGAGTGTTGGATCCACTATCTCGCAATTAAAAAATATGATGAATGATCTATACGCTTTGATCTCCTTATATCATGTGTTGATAATCATGCGGTCTTTAATTTATTCATCAATGGTGCAATACCGTAAGAGTTTTTCACCAATTTGATATTTAGCTATGTGTTTTACTCTATCTAAATTTTGTTCCTGAGTTTAAATATTCATACTTGATACGAACCTATATATGCTTATCTCTTTGATGACCTTGTTATTACAATGATTATTTCTTCTTTTTGTTTAGTTCATCTTCTAATAACAATAATGAATATTGGTTTGAATTGCGACTAGACAAGCTTTATATGATTTCCCTAAGTGATGGAATGAATAATGTATTCCTCTACTTCTACGACTACGTAAGAGAAATGATGATGGGACTTCATTGAAATTATGGCACTATCGTTTAGGCCATATATATTTCGTGGAGGAGAATTGAGAATCCCATTAAAGAACAAATTTTCCATAAATGCATTTATATGTTAAACAAATTAAGAAAAGAGCCACTAGGAGTACGTATGGGAGTTCTCAACTTGATTCCCATAGACATATGTGGTCCATTTTCAGTAAAATAAGTTGATGGTCTTGATTTGATCATAACATTTACTGATGATTACGCTTGATATGGATATATTCATCATGTTAAAGAACATACATAGGTACTAAACAAAATTAAGATTTTTAAGGTTGAGGCAGAAAACCAGCATAATCATAAGATTAAGATCGTCCAACCAGATTGTGGTGGGGAGTATTATGAAAGACATACTCCATACGGCCAAGTTCTGGACCATTTGCATGGTTATGACAGGACAATAGCATAGTTGCCCACTATTATACATCAGGTGAACCTCAACAAAATAAAGTGTCTAGATGGCATAATCACACACTTATGGACATTGTTAAAATTATGTTAAGTTATTCCACTTTGTCGGTTAATCGTTCACAAGGACAGTAGAAGAAAAGTCAATTTGAATTTATCATATGTTTTCTAAATCTATTTCAAGAGATTACTATTATTGTCTACAATAATTATATATAGGCGTATAGATTATTTTTCATTACTATCAATCCTGCCAACATCTTGCTCGACCCATCCTGAATGCCAAGCTCGGGGAGTTCATCAACAACGGGAGGCCGACGTGTTGTCCACCCGTCCGGCCACACAGCACAATCAAAAGCAACTCTGGTGCTGCTGAGCCTGGGTCCATCATATCACATCAACCGCAAGAACTACATCCTTGGGAATGGCAAATGGGCGAGCGCTGCATATGTAACACATCTCTCCTGTGCCTTCTAGTGTATTACATTATATGAAACACAGAAGCATCATTATCATTATAATGGACAACAACTTAGCATAAACATGTGTAGAGATGCCAATTGTATTTAGGAGAAGATCCACTATCCTAAACTCAGGAAAATTGTGGTGCTGTTTTCACTCTTGAGAGTGTTTGTCTGGACTCTGAATACAAAATACCAGATCATGCTCAAATCTGAAGGTGCTAAAATTTGAACATGTTGCTGCTTCACCAGAAATGCTTGTCTTGCCACAGCCAAAAGCAGTGACAGTTACACGGTTTCCCTTTTTATTACTTGTAAGACTACAAGCCCACCGCAGTGTTGGGGTTTCCTATGAAAATCTCATGGTCATGTGTAGTTAGCCGTTTGCTTGTGCCTCAGTGCTCTCCAACCAATGTCGCGCCTAAAGAAACCTTCTGGCCAATCCACAGCATCTACGGCATCATATGCCTTTGCCCTTGCTTCTTCAATGTCCTTGCCCTTGGCAGTGACACCAAGAACTCGGCCTCCGACAGAGACAAGATTGCCATCTCCATCTAGTGCAGTCCCAGCATGGAATATCTTGACACCTGAAGAGACCTGCTCAGCATTGTCAAGGTTTCTTATTACAGTCCCCTTTTTATAAGAGCCAGGGTATCCCTGGCTTGCCATCACAACCACCATTGCCATTTCAGGAGACCAGGCTAGTGAAGCATTGCCCAATTCTCCCTGGCAAGCAGATAACAGAACTTGTGCCAAATCAGATTCTAATCGCATCATCAGAACCTGAAATAACAGTAAAATAAATTAGTATAGAAAAGGATATTCGTAATATAATGACCAAATATTTAACAGGTTAAGTACATAATTTCAGTTAAACTATATACTAAATGTTTCATCTGAATTTTTTACGAAGTAATTCTGAGGTGTACTAGACAAGCACACTAGCACAGTGTAGTAATGCATTAGGTTGGAACTGATCCTGGCCAGAAATGAATTCATATGGACTTAGGTAAATAGTCACTACTGATTAAAAAATCATAGTTTTTCTAATGACAGTTTTTCAGAATTAATTTTGATATGGCAGTACTCCTGATCCAGCTTGTTTACTGTTCCAGTAGCCTTATGATTTGTTCTTATTAAAGATAAGTTTATTGGTTTGTTATCTTAATTTTAGAGATTAGATCCTCAAGGGTCAAGTTGTCCCATCTAAATTACGGTGGCTTGTACTGTATTTCATATCATTAAGCAAGAAATATATCATAGTTCCTTCTATTTCATCTGTCTACATCAGCATAGTCCCAACACCAATATAGATATTATTGAAAATATAAAGTGGTCCAAGTTAGAAACGTTGACTGTCACTGATATATAAATAAAAGTGAAACTTTTTGTAGCAGAATAAAATATTGGAGATTCCACAGTGCTCAGAAAAATATGTTCTTCCAAAATCGCATGAACCTGAAGAACTTTATATAACAATGAACAGTATAATAGCTAGCATATTAATCCTAAATAGGCAGTTATTGCAGTTTCTCGCTGGGTTCTTTGTCATTGTTTTCACTATACTGATACATGTTTTTTAGATTGTACCTCTGATCACCAGGCTTAACTCACTCAGCTTCTCCAATGGAAGAAAATAGAAAGAACTATTAGTGACCAAGAGAGGAAATTTCAAGGAAAAAGTGCAGACTGCAGAGCGACAGACTCTGTTGGAAAGGTACGCCATTGCATTCTGTTGTCAAATGAAAATACCTAATCATATTGCATTCATATAAACAAAACTCCAGATTGCAATGGTCAAATTTAGTTATGTATATAAACTATAATGCATCCTTCCATTAAATTGAAAGTCTACTAAGCAATTGTTTCTTGTTTTGATTCAATTAAATTGGATTATTCTCTTCCAAAAGATCCTGGAAGTATATATGGTCTTTTTCTTTCTTTGATTCCACCAGAGCACTACTAACTTTCTTGTTTTGCAGCTGCGGATGTTTAGTTCAATAATTTTTTGTCTGTAAATAGATTCTTGCTGGATGCATTCTTGTATGAGTTTTTTTTTTTTTTTTTTTTTTTTTTTTTTTTTTTTTTTTTTTTTTTTTTTTTTTTTTTTTTTTTTTTGTAATTGTCGCATTCTTGCTGGAACTTCTTTCCCTCTTAATCTACAGAAATGAATACTAGATGTTGGAGATAGGTAACAAACCTGGCATTCTGGATCACCAAATCTTACATTGTACTCAATAAGCTTAGGCAACCCAGATTTCTTCTCGATCATAAGCCCAGCATATAATACACCAACAAACTTGCACCCTTCGGCTGCCATACCTTTCACTGTAGGAGTAATTATACTTTCCATGACTATGCGCTTGAGCTCATCTGTCACTATAGGTGCAGGGGAGTATGCACCCATACCGCCAGTATTTGGGCCAACATCACCATCACCAACTCTTTTGTGATCCTGTGCTGATTCAAGAGGCAAAGCATTTTCACCATCTACCAATGCAAAGAAAGAGGCTTCTTCACCCTCTAGAAATTCTTCAATGATAACCCGTGAACCGGCAGAACCAAATGAGCCTTCAACCAACATCAAGTCTATGGCTTCAAACGCCTCATCCAAAGTCATCGCAACCACCACACCCTTTCCAGCGGCTAGTCCATCAGCTTTAACAACAATAGGGGCTCCTTCATATTTGACATATTTTTTAGCTTCTGCAGCATCCGTGAACGTGCGATACTACAAGAGAGAACATAGTGCCCATATTAACATGGTTTGAGTGGCTTAACATCAGAAATCATAAATTCAATGCTCCCTCCCTCCTCTTTTCTAGAGTAACACATTACTTCAATTTAAGGCCCCCTTTGGAACACAAGAATTTCATAGGAAACAGTTCAAATTTACCGAAAATACACAGGATGAGTTAATAGCTCAAGCGAAACTTTTAGAATTACGAATAGCTCTTTACTATGGTTCAGCTAGAAAACCAGAGACGCCCATGGAAAATCAAAGTTGACTACTTATACTATCTGTGACTATCAATATGAATTTAATAAAGCATGAGCAAGGCTACCAATTCTGTCAAGGAAAAATCTCTAACGATACATAAAATGGTATACCGTTTGGATCGTTTCATAACCTACAGATAACGTCAATGTGGCTATATGCAGGCATCATCCACAAACAAAACCCAGTATTCATACCTAGAATAGCCAAAATGGGTTAACAGTCAACATAAATGTAATAAGAAGTACCTTGGCTGTCGGGATATTGTACTTATCACACAACTTCTTCATGAAGTCCTTTGATCCTTCTAGCGCTGCAGCCTCCGATGAAGGGCCAAAGGTCCGTATCCCAACTTTAACAAGGTCATTCACAAGACCCGCAACAAGCGGGGCTTCAGGACCAACTACAACCATTCCCACTCCTTTCTTGCTACAGAATGAGATAACATCATCACTGCTGGAGATGTCCAAGTCTGAAATACATGTTGCATCGCCGGACTGAGCAATGCCCGCATTACCAGGGGCACATAGAACTGTACTGCAAGACGGGGAACGGTTCAAGGCATAACAAAGAGCATGCTCCCTGCCTCCGCCACCAATGACCAATACAGTCATCCCCTCATCTGAGAAAAAGGCATTAAGCAGGAATCAAACCAGCTTGCTCTTGGATACGCATTTACACTAACACACATAATTTCTGCTGAGTTTTAAGATAACAAAATCAAAACAATCCAGTATCTTTACATACCATAAGCAGTTCCTGCACCGGCTGCTGAAGCTTTCGAGATGGAATGCCATCTTGCTGAAGCTGGAACAGTCAAATGAGAATGGGATGCGACATCCCGCGTCTTAACGGAAGAGCTATTGCTGCTCCACCAGGAACACCACTGGCCAACGGGGTAAGACACCGAAAACTTCAAGCCATTGCGCGAGTGGTTACTGGCCAACACATTGGAGGTGAGCTTGAAAGGGCCTCTGATACTGTAAGCAGCGCACGCCATGGCAAGAAAGAGGTTGGCAAGGGGCGCGAAAGTTCAGTTAAATCCCTCAAAATTTCTACTAGCAAACATGACTGACGCCCCGGCACCTGGGGGGGGGGGGGGGGGGGGGGGGGGAGGCTCAGGTGAGGGCGAAGGGAGATGGTCGATGAGGAAGGAGAAGGTGGCGGCAGCAGCTTGGGAGTTAGGAAGGAAAAGGCTTTTTTCTTAGCTTTCCACAGCCAGCGGCTGTCAAGCCAGGGAGCAAACCCGCCGGAGGGGAGGGAGCAGCGAGCGGCGACTGCAGGGGAGCAGCGTGAGCGGGGCAGGAAACCGGGCCAACCGGAGGGAAGGGAGGAGGCGGAGGAGCGACGGAACCCGTCGCCGCCGAGGCGAGGAAGACGGAGATGTTCGTCGACGCCCGGGCCCGGCGCGGGAGGGAGAGGCGGCGGCGGCGGCGGCGAGCTCAAAGGTGGATGAATCGCAGGGGTACTCGAGGGTATTTTCTCCGATTGCAAACTCATCAAGGGTTGCCTGGACATTTTTTTTTTCCTTGTGTTTTCCACGTGAAATTGAACCATTTTTAAAAATTTCTAAATAGCTTATATAAAATCTTATGTGTTCCGAATAGAGATAGGAAAATGAGATGTGAAATAGATCACATTACTTGTTTTTTTTCTTTACTTTCAACGGAGGAGGAGACCCCACCTGTATTTCAATGCTCAAATGGTCTAAGAATGGCCGTCAGGTAGTTTTTACATACGGCTTTTTGCTGATCGTGGGTGGTGGACATATTACAAAACTACGCCATGGTGAGTGCAGAACACCAAGCTTCAGCGAGTTCATGCCCTCGCCATCCTTGCCGAACCTTCCAACGCATGGCGACCTCGCGGCACCGTCGTAACGTCTGGGGGAGTGTCTGTTCTTCGGCGCGGAACACTCATTCATTCCTACGCTTCCACAGGTGCCAGCAGCATTGGAGGATGAACGTGTTAAAGCCCTCCGCCGGAATGTGGTGAGGGCGGCGTAGCAGATGCAGGCGCGTGGCGTCGTCGTCTTCGCTCAGATGGATGCCCACCGCGCTCCAGAACGTCGCCGCGAATGGGCAGCGCAGCAGAATGTGTGTGGTGGTTTTTGGCGCCTAGGAGCATACCTCACATGTGTCATCGGAGACGATCCGGCGCTTGACCAGATTGCTCCGGCATTGGATCCGCCCGCGTGAGACGAGCCAGCCAAAGAATTGGACCCTGGGTGGCAGCCGGCTCGTCCAGACGAACTCTGGCATGCCGCCGCTCTGGGATTCACGAGCCTGCAGCATGTGGTAGATCGGGCCTGAGGGGAGCTTGCCACCGACACCAGTGAAGCTGCAGAGCCTCTCGTATTGTTCCTCATTCAGAGCCGTCGCGGACAGAATGTGCTGGAGCAGGGCCAGCTCCTCTTGCGCATGCGTAGATAGCTGTGGAACGAGCATGGACTCGAGGCCTTGCTCAGACACCGCTCGAACGGAGGCATCTCTCCTGGTGCATTGGCTGAGCAGGGCCAGGTACAGCGAGGCTAGGTCATCGTCCCCACTCCAGGCGTCGTACCAGAACGAAGTCGAGCGCCCATCCTTGACTGTGCAGGTTGTGATGGCTCGGTAGATGGGGAGTAGGCCACGCATGGAGTCCCAGTGCGCGCCATGGAGCTCACCGGAGAGGTCGGCAAGGCACACGTGTTGCCGCACCCAGCTCGCCCACGATGAGCTGCAGGCCGTGTGGAGGCGGTGCAAGAGCTTGAGGAGGAGGCAGGTGTTCATGGTGACCAAATTCTTGACACCGAGGCCGCCGTTGGCACGGAGCTCACAGACGTCGTCCCACGCGACCAAGCACTGGGTGCCCATCGCGACGCTGTCGCTGGCCCAGAGGAAGCCGCGTCTTTTGCGATCGATTTGGTGGAGGGTGCCGGCGTCCAGCTTCAGTGTAATAACCCAAAATAAATAACTAAATTTAGTTGTAATTAGGAGATGTTGACCAAGTACGAGCCAAAGTTAATTTTTGATCTATATGTCACGTGGATGATCAGAGGCCATAGGTGTATAGAGCTCATCAAAACGATTAAGTTTGACTCCTCATGTGTTTTGTTCGGATACCTAATTAATTGTTTCGAGAGCCACGAAATCTAGACCGTTAGATCTCTTGTGGTTATTCTAAACAGACCGAACTTTTTTTTTTTCCTTTCCTCCTCCAACACGCAGCCGCCTCTACCCTAGTCCTCCCTGCGCCGCCATCCGTGGTCCTAGCATCGTCTCCAATCCTTCTCTGCCGTTCTCCGCTGCTCTCATCGTCTCCGTGTGGCCTAGCTGGATTGGGACCGCGACCTTGATCTGCTGCGGCTGCTGGCCGAAGGCAGGGGGAGTCCCTGTCCGGGCGCTGGCCTGGTAGGCAGCCAGGGGGTGGATAGGATAGGGGAGTTCGATCTGCAGGTCTGCATAATCAGGTTTGCTGCTACTCACCTCCTTGATTTGTTCTAGCGGACCTGTAAGTGCTAATCTGCTGCTGCTGCTATCTAGCCAATAGGAAGGCAGAAACCAGAGAGACAGAGAGGAGGAGCACGCAAGGAAAAAAAGAAAATTTATTAGGGGTTTGCTGAATCTACTAGAGCTCTGAAATCTTCTCTTCAAGGGTAATTTCTAAGTAGTCCCAAGAATATGCTTCTGCATTTTGTACAAGAGGTTACAGTGGGAAAAATCTCAGGTTGTCAGAATAATCTATTGGCTGCAGGGTTCTTTCGATTTCTGACAATAACCCTTTATGAATTTCTATAATTAATCCACATGAAAGTTGTAGATCTCGTCATTACCTTTTCAATGGCGCTGGTTTCACTCAAATCCGATTAGTGGTGTAGAAGTTATGGTCAAAATAGAATGGCTGTCAGGGGAGGTGTTTCTGCGCAGAAAACTTGTTAGGTGAATTCGATTAGGTTGGCTTCAGACTTTGTCCAGGGCACGAATGAGAAAGTCATTAGAGATTCCTTTATATGTTTGAAATATATTTATTTACCGTATTTTGTTAAGTAGATTAAAAGTTATGGTCAAGACAGTAATCAGCCTAGGATTTTAGCCAGGTTCCCCAAGTTTGTTAGGTTGAGGAACACTTTAACTCTCGATCGTTTATACTTTATTTTCGCAGTTGTTGTGAACTACTTTTTCAGTATAGATTATTCCACAAGTGCGGGTGGTACAGGTATTGAGGGCGTAGCGTCGGGTTCTCATCAGAGTTAAGGCAAGTGCATGACGAACTTGTGTGATGGCTTGATCACTATTTGGTTGTTCATTGTGTTCCTATTGATTTCCTAAATGTTCATGTTCATGATTCATGATTCAAGTTTCAAGATTTCCTTTATATTCATTCATGTCCTGGTGTATCCGGTTGTGCAATTTGGTTCTTCATTCATGTTCCTATGAGTAAGTGCTGGCCCCACTTACTCGGCTTTACCGGTAAATGCAAAGGAAATTTCAGGATCATCCATTTCAGGCGGAAACTACATTCTTATCAACATTTAAGTCGATTGTCGTCCTTTCAATTCATGCCATGATTTGTTTCTAGTTCTGAATTGTACTTGCTGAGTATTTATACTCACTCTTGTTTTATTTGGTTTTTAGGTGACATTTGACCGCGACATGCATGCACGGGAGTTGGGAGTAGTTCATCCTTCTGAGCACACACATATACATATAATTCGTTTGTTCAACTCATATTAGTGCAACTTAACCTGTTAGTGGTCAGTCCAGTTAAAGTTAACGATGTGGCTGTGAATGTTTTCGGATGGGTTGGCTGTTTATTCCAAGTTTGGGGTTTTGAGTTGTGATGCTTGGTATTTCATTTGTGTCATTATATATATGTGTGCTTGTTTTCGGATGGCTAATTTATAGGGGAAACTTTGCCAAAATTTTCTTTAATCTTCAAACTTAGTTTTTTTTTTGGTAGCACCTAGCTGTGTGAAAGCTGGGGTGTTATAGTTGGTATTCAGAGCCAGGTTCTAGGTTCCTTGAATAAGTATGAAAAAAATTAATTTTTAAGGTTTACATAGGTTTATGCAAATTGAAATTAGACACACTTGAGCACGATAGGATGGGTTGCATGGGTTGCATTGCATTTTCGTTTCCGTTTATCATTCTTTTGTTTCTTGTTTGGATATGATGACTTCTTGTTGGTTGTATCTTTGTTTCGTTTGGTTAGTTAAGAGATATGCCATTGAGAAGGAGTGCTCGTGTAGCTAATCGTCGCTGTTATAGAGGCCATGTAGGTTGACTCCTAATGATTTAGACTTTTCTTTGTTCCATACCGGTTGATGGCCGTAGCTGCCATATGGTGGAGTGGGGTGTTACGGCTTGGCCTTCTTCTAGTGGTGAGATCACTTGGAGGACCTTTCTTTAACAGTTCATTGATAAGTACCCTAGAATCCTTTAGAGACAAGAGGAGTGATGCACTAATCCATATCCAGCAAGGAAGTTAGACAGTATGAGTAAGAGAGGTAATGGGGAGAAATCCACCAACCACTTACCTTACCACAATGGAGAAGTTGATAGGGATGGAGTTAGAGATTCATCTTACTGCTATACCACAGAATCGTCCTAGGAGTGGTAATAGCACTTGTGGTGACCAAAAGAGAGCTCATCAGGAGGGTGCAGAATACTCAGCTACCTCCATCCAGGAAGTTCAAGTCAAATCAACATTTCAAACAGCCACAATCTCTCAAATCCAGGCAGTCCGGTGGACAATCTTCTTCAGCATCATGTCCAATGGGATCTCAATTCATGCATCCAGTACTAGGACAAGGTTTAATTTTCTTCAAGTAAGAGAAGTCCCACCAGGTTTCAAAGTGTGATTTCTTTGGAATATGTAACATGTGTGGCAAGGATGGACACATGGGTTTAGTTTAACCCGGACTCATATTATCATGTTGAAGATGTTCAGCGCTTCATTAGCACCATCTGCTGCTAGTTTGCATCGTTCTATACCTTCAGTTACCAACACCACCTTCTATTCCACCATAGCAGATTGGCGCTAGAGCTATGACTCCAAACCCGGCTGGAATTTGCACCATGCCTGCTTCTCTGGGTCGCCCAGATGTGGTTTTAGGTATTCTTTCTATTGATTCACATGATGGTTAGTTTTATTTGATTCAGGGGCTATGTCTTCGTTTGTTTCACTTGATTTTGTCACAAAAGCCAAACTATCTAGTCAAGAGATTTCTCAGTCAGTTGAAGTTAGCTCCCTCTGGGAGGTTTGATATCTAGTTCGGTGTTATGCCCGAGTTGTGTTATATCAATTGATGGGGACAATTTTTGTGGCATATCTGATGGTGATCCCACTAGCAGTCTTTGATGTAATCCTCGGAATGGATTGGTTACATCCACTGTTCGCCTAAACGGTCGTTTAGCCCGTTTAAACACCGTTTAAATGCTAAACAGTGGCTCACCGTTTCCGTTTAATTGGCCATTTACAGCGTTTAAACCCGTTTAAACGTCCGTTTAGCACTAAATAATGGCTAAACAGTAGGTGACCGACTGTTTATCGTTTATCGTTTAGGCTAACACTGGTTACATCGTTATCGGGCTGTTATATCTTGTTTCTGGAAGATAGTTTTCTTGGAGGCTCCCTCAGGACAGGTCTTAACCTTTCAAGCTAGTGCTCCCTCTTATTCCCTTTTTATGATGGCAAACCTATTTTCGGAACGTCGTTGTGTGAAGAGTGGATTTCTTTGGATCTTAGCTGAGAAGCCCACTAAACCATTAAAAATTGAGATTCCTGTGGTTCGTGATTATCCTGATGTCTTCCCAGATGAGCTTCCAGGAATGCCACCTAAGCGTGAAGTGGAGTTTCGTATTGATCTTATACCTGGAACTCGACCTGTTTCTATTGCACCATATCGTTTGTCTCGCCCTTTCCAAGAAGAATTAAGGAAGCAATTGGATGATCTTTTATCCAAGAAGCTAATTCGACGTAGTGTCTCGCCATGGAGAGCTCCTGTACTCTTCACTAAGAAGAAGGATGGTAGTTGGCGCATGTGCGTTGATTAACGCGGACTAAACGCGGTGACTATCAAGAATAAGTACCCTTTGCCTCGCATTGATGAGTTATTTGACCGTCTAAAGGGGGCAAGAGTGTTTTCAAAAATTGATCTCCAATCTGGTTATAATCAAATTCAGGTGAGGGAGGAGGATATTGAGAAGACTGCCTTTGCCACAATGTATGGTCATTATGAGTTTAGAGTCATGTCCTTTGGCTTGACCAATGCTCCTCCTTATTTCATGGAGACAATGAATAACATGTTACACAAGTTTGACCAGTTTGTGGTTGTATTCATTGATGACATACTCATTTTCTCTAAGACGGAGAAAGAGCATGAGCAACATTTAATGATGGTTCTTCAAACCCTGCGTAATAATAAGTTTTATGCAAAACTGAAGAAGTGTGAATTCTGGTCGTCAGAAGTTAGCTTCTTGGGTCATGTAATCAATGAGAAGGGTATCTTTGTTGATCCAAGTAAAGTTTCTGCAGTAGTGGAATGGGAAATACCATCTAATGTCAAGGAGGTGCGAAGTTTCTTAGGCATGGCTGGGTATTACCGGAGATTTGTGAAGGATTTTTCTATTATCGCTAAGCCTTTGTCTAGGCTCACCCATAAGAACGTGAAGTTCGTATGGACTAATGAGTATGGACTAATGAATGTGAAACCGGTTTTCGAGTATTGAAGGAGAAATTAGTGTCTGCTCCGGTGCTTGCTCTTCCCTAGCCGGGTAAGCGTTTCACTGTTTATTCTGATGCTTCTCGAGTAGGGCTTGGGTGTGTTCTAATGCAAGAAGGCAAGGTAATTGCTTAAGCATCAAGGCAGTTGAGGAAACATGAGGAAAATTATCCTCCGCATGACCTAGAGCTAGCAACAGTTGTGTTTGCTTTGAAATTACGGAGGCACTACCTTTATGGAGAGCATTGTGATATATTCACTGACCATAAGAGCTTGAAATATATTTTCACTCAGAAGGATTTGAATTTGAGACAGGTGATGGCTAGAGTTGATAAAGGACTATGATCTTAATATCCAGTACACACCAGGTAAAGCAAATGTTGTGGCAGATGCTTTAAGCCGTAGGGCTATGCCCCCCAACATTGAATTATTTGATTACTGAATTTGCCCTTATGGATATCTCATATTGTCATGTTGGGGTGTCAGAGGCTGATACACAAGTTATTTTTGAATCTGCAATACCTAAGAGAGTGTTGGAGGCACAGCAACATGATCGATTAGGGGTGAAGAGACGTATTAATGAAGGGAGAGTTGGGAATTTCACTTTGGATGATTCAGGAGCTATTAGGTTTCGTGGTCGCCTTTGTGTGCCACAAAAGGCTCAGGTGAAGGAAGACATCCTTAGGGAAGCACATCGCTCACGATACACAGTGCATCCTGATGAAAATAAAATGTATCAAGACTTAAAGAAAAACTACTGGTGGAAGAGAATGAAAATAGATGTGGCAAAGTATGTGGCATCATACGGCGTATGCCAACGAGTTAAGATTGAGCATAAGCGTTCTGCGGGGAAGTTACGGTCATTAGATGTTCCTTTATGGCCTTGGGATGATATTGCTATGGATTTCGTGGTTGGTTTGCCACGTACCCCGAAGGGGAAGGATGCTATTTGGGTGGTCGTGGATCGCTTGAGTAAGGTGGCACATTTTATTCCCTATCACTCAACAAATTCAGCGATTGATCTAGCTCCAATCTATGTGCGAGAAATTGTGAGGTTGCACGGGGTTCCAAAGACTATTATTTCTGATAGGGATTTCAAATTTAATTCCAAGTTCTGGCAAAGTTTACAAAGTGCACTGGGTACCGATGTAGTACTTAGCACTGCTTTTCACCCTCAGACAGACAGTCAATCTGAGCGTACAATTCAAACTTTGGAGGATATGCTTAGATCATGTGTTCTGTCCTGGCAGGGTAGCTGGGAAGATCACTTGCCATTGGTGGAATTTGCTTACAATAATAGTTATCATGCTAGTATTAAGTGTGCACCTTTTGAAGCCCTTTATGGAAGAAAGTGCAGATCACCGCTTTGTTGGGATGCAGTGGGAGAGAAATCAGTTTTGGGTCCTAATTGGGTTCAGAAGACTTCTGAGCGTGTGGCTGAGATTCGACAACACATGCTAACTGCTCAGAGTAGGCAAAAGAGTTATGCAGATATCAGACGACGAGACCTAGAGTTTCAAGTGGGGGATCATGTTCTTCTCAAGGTGTCTTCCACCAAAGGTATTGTGAGATTTGGCACTAAAAGGAAGTTGAGCCCAAGGTATATTGGCCCATTCCTGATAGCAGCTCGGGTTGGAAAATTGGCTTATCGGTTGGAGATACCTGAATCTATGAAAGGTGTGCATAATGTATTTCATGTTTCCATGCTGCGCAAGTACTTGGGAGACCCCGAACATCACGTAAACTCTGGAGCCAGTAACCATTGAGCAAGACTTGACATTTGAGGCTCGCCCGGTGAAAATTTTGGAGGAGTCAGACAGAGTCCTACGGTATAGAACACTCAAGTATATGAAGGTTCTTTGGACCAATCAGACTGAGCGCGAAGCGACTTGGGAGGTCGAGTCCCAGATGCGGGTGAAGTACCCTGAGTTGTTCAAATCTGGTGAGTAGCTTTGAGTTCAAGTATGTTAATCCCTTGTTCCTAAGTAATCAAGATAAAGAATTCGAGGGCGAATTCTGTTGAACGGGGGAAGAATGTAATAACCCAAAATAAATAACTAAATTTAGTTGTAATAGGAGACATTGACCAAGTACGAGCCAAAGTTGACTTTTGATCCATATGTCACGTGGATGATCAGAGGCCGTAGGTGTGTAGAGCTCATCAAAACGATTAAGTTTGACTGCTCATGTGTCTTGTTCGGATACCTAATTAATTGTTTCTAGAGCCACGAAATCTAGACCGTTATATCTCTAGGGTTGTGGGTATTCTAAACAGACCGAACCTTTTTTTTTTCCTTTCCTCCTCCAACACGCAGCCGCCTCTACCCTAGTCCTCCCTGCGCCGCCATCCGTGGTCCTAGCATCGTCTCCAATCCTTCTCTGCCATTCTCCGCTGCTCTCATCGTCTCCGTGTGGCCTAGCTAGATTGGGACCACGACCTTGATCTGCTGCGGCTGCTGGCCGAAGGCAGGGGGAGTCCCTGTCCGGGCGCTGGCCTGGTAGGCAGCCAAGGGGTGGATAGGATAGGGGAGTTCGATCTGCAGGTCTGCATAATCAGGTTTGCTGCTACTCGCCTCCTTGATTTGTTCTAGCGGACCTGTAAGTGCTAATCTGCTGCTGCTATCTACCCAATAGGAAGGCAGAAACCAGAGAGACAGAGAGGAGGAGCACGCAAGGAAAAAAAAAGAAATTTATTGGGGGTTTGCTGAATCTACTAGAGCTCTGTAATCTTCTCTTCAAGGGTAATTTCTAAGTAGTCCCAAGAATATGCTCCTGCATTTTGTACAAGATGTTACAGTGGGAAAAATCTCAGGTTGTCAGAATAATCTATTGGCTGCAGGGTTCTTTCGATTTCTGACAATAACCCTTTATGAATTTCTATAATTAGTCCACACGAAAGTTGTAGATCTCGTCATTACCTTTTCAATGGCGCTGGTTTCACTCAAATCCGATTAGTGGTTTAGGAGTCATGGTCAAAATAGAATGGCTGTCAGGGGAGGTGTTTCTGCGCAGAAAACTTGTTAGGTGAATTCGATTAGGTTGGCTTCAGACTTCATCCAGGGCACGAATGAGAAAATCATTAGAGATTCCTTTATATGTTTGAAATATATTTATTTACCGTATTTTGTTAAGTAGATTAAAAGTTATGGTCAAGACAGTAAGCAGCCTAGGATTTTAGCCAGGTTCCCCAAATTTGTTAGGGTGAGGAACGCTTTAACTCTCGATCGTTTATACTTTATTTTCGCGGTTGTTGTGAACTACTTTCTCAGTATAGATTATTCCACAGGTGCGGGTGGTACAGGTATTGAGGGCGTAGCGTCGGGTTCTCGTCAGAGTTAAGGCAAGTGCATGACGAACGTGTGTGATGGCTTGATCACTATTTGGTTGTTCATTGTGTTCCCGTTGATTTCCTAAATGTTCATGTTCATGATTCATGATTTAAGTTTCAAGATTTCCTTTATATTCATTCATGTCCCGTTGTATCCGGTTGTGCAATTTGGTTCTTCATTCATGTTCCTATGAGTAAGTGCTGGCCCCACTTATTCGGCTTTACCGGTAAATGCAAAGGAAATTTCAAGATCGTCCGTTTCAGGCGGAAACTACAGTCTTATCAACATTCAAGTCGATTGTCGTCCTTTCGATTCATGCCATGATTTGTTTCTAGTTCTGAATTGTACTTGCTGAGTATTTATACTCACCCTTGTTTTATTTGGTTTTTAGGTGACATTTGACCGCGACATGCATGCACGGGAGTTGGGAGTAGTTCATTCTTCTGAGCGCACACATATACATATAATTTGTTTGTTCAACTCATGTTAGTGCAACTTAACCTGTTAGTGGTCAGTCCAGTTAAAGTTAACGATGTGGTTGTGAATGTTTTGGGATGGGTTGGCTGTTTATTCCAAGTTTGGGGTTTTGAGTTGTGATGCTTGGTATTTCATTTGTGTCATTATATATATGTGTGTGCTTGTTTTCGGATGGCTAATTTATAGGGGAAACTTTGCCAAAATTTTCTTTAATCTTCAAACTTAGTTTTTTTTTTTTTTGGTAGCACCTAGCTGTGTGAAAGCTGGGGTGTTACATTCAGAGCGCTCATGGCGTAGATGAGTTGGCTGTCCAAGACCAAGTTGACAAGGACCAGACGCCCCCATAGGGTTTAGCAGGGAGGCTTGCTACCCAGGTAGATACTTGTCGGCCTTTGCAATCAGGGGGGCGAAGGCGTTGAGGCAGAGCTTGACATTGGAGAGCGGGAGCCCGAGGTAGGATTGCGGGAAGCCGTCTCGCTTGCAAGCCAAGACCTCCAGGCAGCTTGTAATAGTTTCCTCTTCCATGTGCATAGGGACTGCCACACTCTTGGAGTAGTTGATGCACAACCCCGTCGACCGACTGAACTGATCCAGCGTCGTTTTCAAGTGCTCAACATCCTGGAGTGCGCCACGCAGCACCACCAGTGTGTCGTCCGCGTATTGAAGCACTGCGCAGCCTGTATTATCAGCCGCGGGATGCCTGATGCACCCATTCCCTTTGATCATCTGCTGCAAGACGTCGGCCACGATCAGGAACAGGTACGGGGAGAGAGGATCCCCCTGCCGCAACCCCTTGCTGCACCCGAACCACGAGCCAGGGGTGCCATTGAGAAGGATGGCGGTGAGCGAGGTTGACAGGAGGGTTTTTACCCATGTGATCCATTTCTAACTGAACCCTCGCGCCTCCATGATACGGAAGAGAGCATCCCACAACACTGTGTCAAAGGCCTTCGCGAAGTCGAGTTTCAAGACGATGGTGGGCAGTTTCTGCTTGTGGCAGTGCTGAACTAGCTCGAGTGCATAGACGAAGTTCTCTGAGATGGAGCGCCCACGCAGGAAACCTGTCTGATCAAGGTCAATGAGGCTTGGGATGACTTGCTGCAGTCTTGTGGTGAGGATCTTGGACGCGGTTTTGACACTGCAATTTTGCAAGCAGATCGAGCGGTAGTGTTCAATCGCACTAGCGCCTGGCTTCTTTGGGAGCAAGGCCAAGCACGAGCGGTTAATCCTCTGCAGCTGCACCGATCCGCGGTGGAATGCGCTAAGCATCTCCATGGTTAGTGTGGCAACCGTCTCCCAGGAGGCCTTGTAGAAGCTCGGCCCAAAGCCGTCGGGCCCGGAGCGCTGTTTGAGTTCATCGCCTTGACAGCTGCAACCGCTTCTGCCGTGCTGAACAGATTATCCATCGTGTAGTGGTATCGTACTACCCTCCCACATCTCTTGTTTGGATAATGGGATAACAAAATAAAGGTGAGTATAAAATTCTCTACATCCCTATCTCATATCTCATCTATCTTTTCTATTCTCTTATCCCTTTTCCATTTCTAATATATCCAAACAGCGTCTAAGATTGATACGGCATATTATTTATCATATAGAAGAAAGAACTCGTTCACATTGTACAATTGTCTTTTCTTTTACCATAACATGATAGGATTCGACTACGTACCAAAGTTTAATTTCACAGAAACACATCTACGAAACAAAGAAAAAAAATCCTCTTTGCAAAAGTTTGGTTGCGGAACCAAGGCAACAGGTCCTCCTGCCATGGCTCCAAGAATGAGAAAAATTTTCAGACCCTCTGGATCTTATGTGGACCAAGCTGGGATTGTTTATTATGACCGAGTTTATAGCCCGTGTAGACCCCAATTGTTTCATTTAAATTAGACTAAATGGATATACCATATAAGTGGACCACCCGACCTGACATGTCTGAAAAATACCCGATCCAAGCAACGCAACGAATGGACGCATGCTTTTTTTTATCTGCAACAATTGACGGACTAGGGCACGAGCCATGACTTTTTTTACCTCAAACCTGACCCAATGCTAAACTAAAAAACCCGATTCAACGTGTCTGAAAAACTTGGTCTAGGTCCGATTTTGATCCGACTTACTCAGAATACAAGCATGGGCACCAAGCTCCTCCCAGTAAGCGTAAGATTACTAGAACCAAGTGTCTCTCCATCGATTCAAACAATTGCCCCTCCAATGCTTACCTTACCTCCTGTCTCAAATCGGCGGTCGACACAGACTGGCTGGTCGGATCGGAGTTGGCACGAGTCGTTCCTACGTGGGCAGGCACACTTGCAATATATCACTGATCATGCACAAAGAAGGCAAACGATTTGCGCGGGATCATCGGCACCGTGCAGTGGCGGTGGCCTGTGGGAGGAGCTGCAGGCCATGGGGCCACTGCTTGCGCATTGCCTGCCGAGAGAGCCACCCGGCCCAAATGAGTTGGCCGTGGACGACAAAGGGGTCACCGGCTCACCAATGCACACTCGTGGTGGCGCCAGTAAAGTCAAAAGCTCAATTCGGACACCTAAACCTGATTAAGCAGATGTGAAATGCCCACACCCATTGTATCTATACATCAAATTTGTCATGGCAAAAAAGATAAGTTGTTCTTCAGTGTAGATATTATTATTATTATTACGAACAGGGGCGGAGGGCCTGTTATGGCCCGGTATGGCGCGCGCCATACCTAAAGCCCAACAAAATTTTTCATACCCCCGCATTTTTCAGTCCAGCCTAAGCCCAAGAAGGTGAGAGACTGAGAGTGAAAGCCAGGCCGGGCGTCCGCATCCACGGTCCACCCCGACTCGGCGACTCCCCGAGCTCCCCTCCGCTGCCGCCTGTCCCTCCGAACCCTAGCCGTGGCCGCGCGCCCCCAGTCGCGCCGCGCCGCCGCCCATCCACGTCGTCCGGCCATCCGCTCCGCCCCGCCGGCCGCCGTCGACCTCAACCCGTCCACGTCGTCCGGCCGTCCGCTCCGCCCGTCGCCTCTGCCTCTCCACGGCTCCACGCGGCCTCCGTGGCCGGCTGGCCCCTCGACTCCTGCGGCCCTGGCGCCCTGCCCTGTGGCCTCGACTCCACGTCGACCCGGCGGCCGACGCGGCCGCACCTCTGCCTCGGCAGCTCACCCGCCTCGCCGGGCGCCGGCTCATCGACCCCGCGGCCCGCGCCAGGCGGCCAGGGCCTCACCCCGCGCCGGCTCGCTGTTGATGGTCGTTATTTCCCTATTTCGACCGTCAATCCCTCGGTGAATAAATGGGTTATAACTAAAGTCATGTGCATTATTTACCTAACACTGACGAATTTCATGAGTTTTGGTGGTTTTCAATGTATCACAGGGAGAAGCTCATATTCCATACAAATGAAGACCATTTGGAGCATGAGAGAAATCACGGACAAGAGGGCTTGAGAGAAGATTTGCAAATTCCATTACTAAAAATTATCTCAAATGCCCTCAAGAACTACACCATTGCGTAGAGCTCGTCGAGACGATTCCAACGGACATATTATTTGTATCGTTTGAAGCTCGAAAGGAAAAGACATTAAAATGCAAAGAAATCAAATTAAAAAGATAGCGCTCACGTCAGCATGACGTCAGCGCCGCCAAGCTCCGTACTGCCCAAAGCGGGAGATGGCCAGGGTGCGCCAAGTGGCAGGCAGCTATTGGCGGAGCGGAGCCCCCCACGGATCGCCATCCGCACTTCAGCGGTGCGGCCAATCCCGCGACGCCACATGGCAGCTAGGGGCACGGCGCGCCTGCGCGCTCCTGGGCGGGAGGGCAGCGACCGGGCCACCCAACCAGGCGGCGCCACATGGCGGGACCAGGGCAGAGCGCGCGCGCGGCCGCGGCTCGCCCGGTCGGCCCGCCCCCTCCAGTGGCTGTGCGCCACGTGGTGGCCTCGGAGGAGCGCGGCCCGCCTGGTCAGCTAGGACAGATGGTGGCAAGAGACTGGAGGAAGGGTGGTTTTGACCGGTTTTTGACCTAGCTGCAGTCTAACGGCCGGTTCTTCGCACCTGCACGTGGGGAACTCCCCCACCGACCTTGCTAGGTCGGTTGCCTGGCCAGGTGGCGCCCAAGGAGCAATTGGTGGAAGGATCTTGCATGGGGTGCCTTGGAATATTCCGTCCTCCTCCACCTATAAATAGAGAGGCACCTCCTCACTTCATTTATGTACCATTTCACACCATGTGAACTCTCTTTCTCCCTCTAGGAGGCTCTCTATGGGAGGGGCTTCCATTCTGAAAGCAGTGTTTAGTTTAGGAGTTAAAGAAGGTCTGCTATATCGGAGTCGATCGGAATTCGAAAGTACTCAGTAATATATTTATTTGCTATCTTGAGCACTACTTTCCTTTTATTGACAAGTGCAACTACTTCATGTTTCTACTTTATGCACTTATCTTTCTGCTCTAGTTAGTTACTCGCTTGGTATGTATGCAGCTGTTAAGCACCTTTTTTCTTTTGGTCATACCAAGTTGAGGCCTGAGTTGTGCTAAACTAGAATCGATTGATTGTTGTTATGCTTCCCGCAATCCAACCTATACGCTAGGCTCTGGTTAGTTCCTCTCCTTTGGCCAAGGATGAACTATTGTTGTACAAGCTCCGCTTGAACACGTTTGTAGCGTGCCAGCCTATCCACGCAGATTTGCTTGGTAGCCCCACCCGGTGACAGTGTGGTGTGCCTATGTATCCCAGGCCCGTTCGTTCGGTAGGCCCGTAGGCGTTAGCCGGGTCTCCTTTGGTGGTCTACTATCTACCCCCTGTCCCCTCGAGGCACCGGAATTTCGCTCAACGCAAGTCATAACTCTCTTGAGATCCTTTTGACCCTTAGCACGGATAGCTCTTGTATGCTAGCAGAGATAGAAGACCGTATAGCGGTCCCTGTCTCGTTGTCCTCCTAGCTTTACCTGTTTTCTTGCCAACAGTGCTTGGCTTGTATCCCATGGTGTTTGGTGTCAACCTTTCCAAGCTATTGGTTGACATGAAAGAGTAGTAACAGCTGGATGAATGATAGTTTGATATCTCTATCTCAATGCTTCCCCGTGGATAAATACGATACCTTGGAATACTCCCGGGTGAAAGGCTACAGCGGTCTCCGTGCGCTTGCGGAGTAAAATCCGGTAGGCTAAGAACCGCCAACACTCGCTGAGACAGTGAGACGCTGACCCAGTGACCCTGCTCCAGTGCTCCTTTCTCTCTCAATAGAGTCTAGCAGCAACAGAAATGGAAAAAGAAAAGCAATAGGATATGGAAGAGGTACCAATTACCAAATAGAAGTTGAAGTACTCAAAATCTCAAATTCAAATAGATGTAGTCATGCAGAAAGTTTAAG
The DNA here is from genome assembly GCA_022530915.1 of Paspalum notatum. NCBI lineage: Eukaryota > Viridiplantae > Streptophyta > Magnoliopsida > Poales > Poaceae > Paspalum > Paspalum notatum. The sequence continues at coordinate 32,426,478 of CM039685.1, forward strand.
GGGCTAATTTACTTCAATGCAATCTCTTGTTTGCAGATTTGAAGAGCTACTTTAGCCAAGGATCTAGCAGCACCCCAAGTACTCATGGAAGTGGAGTTGGTCAAGTACAGAGCACTGACGCTGCAGCAGTACCAATGCCGGTTGAAGAGATTGAAGGTCGAGCTCGAGCAGCAGCAGTATCAATGCTGGTTGAAGAGGTTGAAGGTCAAGCAGGTGGTGGTGCAAACTCAAGATGAAGATGCAAATGATCAAGGTACAATAACTGAGTTCAATCCGGAGCATGTCATCTCAGATCCGGGTCTTCGCATTCCAATAGAACAATTTTGTACTAATATGAAATTAGGAGGGCTTTCAAACAAAGAGGTCCAACTCAGCCTTCATGTCATAATTTCCCTGAAGGGCGAGATAATAGGAGCTTTCAAAAAGATTGGTTTAAGCAGTATGATTGGTTGGAATGTAGTTTGGAGAAGGATAGGGCTTATTGCTTCTATTGTTATCTTTTTAGAAATGGTAAAGATGATTACAAATTTGGTTATGAGGCCTTTACAAAAACTGGCTTTTAGCAATGGAAGAATTCCTACTTGATATTGCGGAAACATGTTGGTGGGCCTAAAAGTCAACATAATAGAGCAAGAGAAGCATATGTTGATTTTACCAATCAAGAGGCAAATATAAAACATAAAGTTATAGTTGAAACCGAAGATGCTAAAGCGAAGTATGGAACTCGTTTGGATACATCTTTGGGTATTGTGAGTTATATTGCATTGCAAGGTGAACCATTTCGTGGCCATGATGAATCAGAAGATTCTTTGGAATTTCTTGATTGGTACAAACTAAGAGATGAGAAAGTGAGGCGTGCTTATGAAGGCTGTCCTAAAAATGCAAAAACGACTTCTGGCACAATTCAAAAAGAGATGGCAACATGTTGTGCTGAAGCGGTTACCAAAGTAATAAAGGAAGAGATGGATGGCTGTCTATTCTCTATTCTTGTCAAAGAACAAATGGCAATCGTAGTAGGGTAATCTCTCTATTCTCTATTCTCTATTCTTGTTATCTATTCTCTATTCTAAATAAATTATCATATCATTGCTGAAACAGGTATGTGAACAAAAAAGGCCAAGTGATTGAAAGATTTTTTGGAATCAAGCATGTCCAGAAAACTACATCAAAAGCATTAAAGATGGCAGTGGTAAAAGTTCTTAGTGCCCATGGTTTAACTATTGCACAATTAAGAGGGCAAGGGTATGATGGGGCTTCTAACATGAGCGATGAATTCAATGGTGTTCAGAAACTAATCCGAGATGAGAACCCGTATGCTTTCTACATCTATTGTTTTGCTCACCAATTGCAGCTAGTTGTTGTTTCGGTCTCAAGATGTTGTTCATCCATGGAGGATTTTTTTGACTATGTCAACATGATTGTGAGCGGCACTAGTGCATCTCGTAAGAGAAAGGATTTATTGCTTGATAGTCATCGTACAAATCTTTTGGATAGGTTGAAGAGTGGACAAATTTCATCTGGTAGAGGACAGCATCAAGAAACATCATTGGCTAGGCCTGGAGATACAAGATGGGGATCTCACTACAAGACTTTGCTTCGTATTGAAACAATGTGGGATTCAATAATAGAAGTTCTATAAGTCATACATGATGATCAACGTAATCCATCAAGGGCGGGCGGTTTGGTGCATACCATAGAGTCTTTTAGCTTTGTCTTTGTCATGAAGATGATGTTGCAAATCCTTCGCATAACAAGTGAACTATCTTGTCTCTCGCAAAAGAAGGATCAAAATATTGTTGAGGCTATGTCTTTAGTTATTGATGTGAAAACACGTTTGATCAACTTGAGAAGTGAAGATTATGAGCCATTACTAGATGTAGCCAAAGCATTTTGCTATAAGAATGATATTCCAATACCAAACATGGAAGATAATGTACCAAGATTTGGTCGATCAAGAAAATGAGGGAGAAACAATATCACTCAAGATCATTACTTCCGTGTTGATATCTTCTATGCTACAATAGATTCTATAACAACAGAGTTTGATTATCGATTCAACAAGGTATCTTCGGAATTGCTTACTTGTTTTGCATGCCTTGATCCAAGGGACTCGTTTTCTAAGTTTGATGTGAATAAACTGCTCGTCTCACGGACATATATTTAGATGACTTCTCTTACGATGATCGACAAAAAATAAAAGAACAGCTACAAACCTTTTTTATCCATGTAAGGAGAGTTGAGGACTTTAGAGCTTCTCAAGATCTTGCAAGCCTAGCACAAGTAATGGTTAAGATCAACAGACATACGATGTTCCCATTGGTTTATTTGCTTGATTGAGTTGGCATTACTACTGCCAGTAGCGACGGCATCAGTTGAAAGGGCTTTTTCGGCCATGAAGATAATTAAAATTGAGTTGCGAAACAAGATGTCTGATGGTTGGCTTAATGACTTAATGGTTGTATATATTGAGAGGGAGATATTTAAAGGAATTGATATTGACTCTATCAAAAAGGCATTTCAAGTTAAGAAAGATAGGAATATGAAATTGCCGAAGTGTCCTGGACGTAGACGCAACTAATAACTTTACCGGTATAACTCTATACTCTGATTGTATATCTCGTATTACATTTAAAATTTTAATCTAATGTTTCACTACCAATTTATATTTTCTCTTTGTTTGACAGCTTATTTTGGTCTAATTGCTGATTTAATCTGTACTCTACATGTTTATCTTCATTTGAGGTACTTCTGAACGATGTTCTTGTTGTGAACCTTTGTTTCCATACAATATATGAACGCAGTCTATAGATGCACATTTGTTTCCGTACAATATATGAACATAGTCTATAAATGCACCGCCACACCTAAATTTTTGGTCATCCTCCGCCACTGATTACGAACCAAAGAAAAACAAGGCTCTGGTGGAAAAATGCACCTTGTACGTTAACCGTCATGGCAAAATCAAGCCATGCATACAACTTCATAATGTGAAAGCTACTGTCGTCAAACAGATAAAAGATATATAAACCCAAACAGCCAGCAAAGGAGATGCATGCTATACTGCCTATGCTGAGAATCTTGTAATGTTACTAGTTGAGATGCACGTGCGACACACACGTGGAAAAAACTATCTCATCCAAAAGATCAATTGAAATATAATGATCTACAACAATCATGTGAAAAACTAATATTTGTACCATTTCCCTCGCCCCAAACCTCCCGGGGCCCAGTCTCATGCTCCCAGGGGCCAGGCCTCCCCCGGTTCTGCCATGGGGCAGACCTCATAGGGGCTCCATCCCTGGTTCTTGGGGTCTAAAGGCCACACACCTTGTCCTTCCAAGGGCCCGGACTTCCAAGGGCCTAGCCTCGATCCCCCCCAGGGTCTTCTCATGCTCCTAGCCGCTTCGACCTGCTTGTTGCCCCCTTTCCCCATTGTTGCTCTCTTCTCCACCTTCAGCCGACCCCATCCCCAACCCCCGCCCAACCCCTTGCTGGTAGTCTGTTGTCGCCCCTGACCCCCGCCCCGCAAACAGCCAACCGCCACTCGAGCCCGACCACCCGATCGTTGCCCCTCTCCCCAACCGCCGCTAAGTTTGACTGCCACCCTCGAAACCCCACCCCTCCCACGAACTGCCGAACCGCCCTCGGCCCCCGACCCTAACCCCTACCACCGATCGCCTACCGACCCCTCCTGTCGACCCTCTACCTACCGCCCTAGACCCCTCCACCGACCCTTTTGCCCTCTAGCCCCTTTGCCCACCTCCCACAAATAATTTTAGAATTGTTGTTATTAGAGAGCGGCTAGCATGTCGGCGACGGCTGGCACGCACGCTACCGCATTGCTCCTGTCTAATGGCATGGACAAAACTTGTTGCTAATTATATACACTGAACCGCTAAGGCATTCAATTCATTGCAGGGCAGGATTACGAAAGTTGAAATACAACATATCATTAAATGTTTACTGTTCTTGAAGCCAAACAGTTCTACTCTACCATAGGTAAATTATCCTGACTTTAGTATAGAATTTTGACCAGCACCTTACATAGTGTTTAGAGTAACATGCAGTGCTAATTATGTGGTCTACAGTCAAAGCACACATTTAGTAAACATTTAAAAGATTGTTGGACATGTATAGTTTAACAAAGGTAGATGGTTTAGAGTTTAAACCATGCTTCAACTATTTTGCCGAACAAGCTAAATGCACCAGAGAGAAACAAAAGAAAGGAAAATAACTGCACCTTGCTAGTTTAACAATAAGCAATAAAAGTAACTAAATAAAATGAACCAATGCTCTCAAACGCTGTTCTGCACGTGTGATAGACGAATATCATTAACTCTAGCCTTCTGGTTTGATCTGAGATTTCTTAAGCTTCATGGGTCACCAAGTTACCCATTTGATGTTTCAACCGATCTGGTGTCTTGATTATATATCAGGAAAAGGTGAAGTGAACTCCTTGTTCCTGAAAATTTGGATACTAAATTTGTTTAATGGATGCTAGCACAAGAGAAGAGACCATATACCAATAACCTCAATAGTGTAAGCATTGATCCGAAGAAAAATGCCAGAAGGAAATTTGCTCACCTATTTAGCTCAGTGGTTGAAGCAAAATCCCACCATCTTGGCTAAGATCTTTCTCCTTCTCCTTTTCAAAATTTTGTACAAATAAAATATAAGCCAAGGAAAATCTACAATTTCTACCATAAATAATTTCTAAATAATATTTAATCTTGCAAATAAAAAAGTCCGGACCAAATAAAAATTTAAGGAAAGACTTATACCAGAAATTACAAACATTCATCTTCTTGAGTTAGGAATACTGGATAATGGATAGCCGACACCTTGTAGATTCTCGAGGGCTTCCTTTGCATCAGTTTTAGCTAGGAATCATGGTCTACCGTCGAAACATTATTTCTTTAATTCAAAGGCTTCCAATAATTTTAAACATGCCCCAAGGCGGCACCCATTTGAGGATACAAGACTTCACGCCTGAACTCATAAGAGGTTAGGACAATCAGGTGTGTCTCTAGCAAGGAAGACATGAAACTATTTAATAAAGCTTTGTAATATGTAGTTAGAGCATGCACGACAGAATTCATTTTTTATTAGGACACCCCTTCACTTGTGAAGGATTTGTTGCTCAACCATTTCTGTAGAAATGGAGTCACCAAAGCAACTATAATCAGGGTTAGGATTTCTTGTCATTTTTGGTATGAGCCTACCTCCAAACTCTAATCAAGGGTCCAGCGCTGCTGCTACAGTGTTTCCAAAAATGTCTTGCAATCAATTGAAGAGCAAAGCAATGATACCTATGTCAAAATCAGCAGATCAACTATGTGAATTGATATGTACCATGTGCCTGTATGAACTCCGTGTGTGTATACAGAGCAAATTTTAAGAAGATTCAGTAGAGTATGGATTCTCTCTGAGAGGTTTTTCTTTAAAAAATTGTAAATTCTAACTACTATAATAGTGCAGCTTTACTGCTTACGATGGAAGCATATTGGCCAAATAGTGTATACCTCCAAATGTAACCAATTGATGAACCTATTATTTTTGTGAAGCCTAAGAAAAATAGAGCAAGTTGTTTTAGCCAGACTTTTATACAGAATCTGTAGCTATGTATCTTGGGTTAGTAAGCATAGCAGTGCTCACTTCTCTTTTTATTTAAAAGAAGAACTTTACACTACAGAACTGACGACCTTGTTCACATAGACGCATAAATACATGATGTTGAATATTGAATGCAATAAGATTACCTTCAGAGTGATAGATATTTAGGCAGGGTTTCTCAGTATTGCTCCTCAATGTTATATGTGACCTTGCAGACATTGTTAAGAGCTCATCAGTAAATTTTGGAAATTGAGCAATAGTAAAAAAACACCTCATATATTTTGGAGGGCAATTAATTTACGGCACTACTGGAGAAGACATGACAAGTTTGCGTGTTCTGGACATGGCAAAGTTCCACTTTGGTTCAGCTGATTGCTCAAAGAAAAACCATGTCTTGCAAAACTGGACACTCAGGAGGCAAAACCAAAGTTACCTTTGATCTAGAAATTCAAATGCCTCATAATTTAGAGAAGCAATACAAATGGAATTCTAAATGCCTCATAATTTAGAGGGACATGTTACCTTTGATCTAGAAATTCAAACATCAAAATTATCCTCCTCCATGGTGAACTTTAGAAAGCACTCTACTTGCTGCAGTACCTGAATACCAGTAGCCTGCTTGAAATAATATCAAAAATGAAGGCTTCATATAAAACACAAAACCATGCTAGAGAACGAAAACAGGCCAGCCCAGTCGCTGGCAGATACCAAACCTTTCTTTATTAGTAGTATATCAAAGAATGAGCAATAAGGAAGACAATAAAAATAAAACCTTGCTGTAGCTCACGCTTGGTATAGGCAGGAATGAGCTTGGTTGTACCTCTCGATTGATATAGGCAGGAATGACCATGCTATGCCTAAATGTATTATTTGTACAAAAAAGTACTTAATTGTGGAGGGAACAGGAAAGTGTCTAAATGCAAAATGTTTGTATCATGTTTTCCTAATAGGGGGAAGGGAGGGGGATCCACCAACCAGGTGTCAATAGAAAAAGCAATGCTCTTCAGTTTCCAATCAGAAAATAAATATGGTTATTAGCTTCAAAACAGGCACCAATCGGACACTTAATGGTATCTAAACAAAATCATTTTTCATCACTGAACTGAATAAAGTGACATACTATCGGATGATAAATAGTTGTTTGCTATGTAGACATCAATGGAACTGAATAGACTAACGTATTGTCAGACACATAATAGTAACCAAAGAAGATAAGTTGAATGCTATCTTCAATCCTGAACACAGACCATAGCAATTTAAAATATCCTAAGATGTGCACCTGATATATGTTTCTTTTCAACCGATGACCATCAGTCCATCAGGACTGTTCATGGTAGCAGTACCAGTGTATAGTTGCTACATCATTTTGCTTCACAAAGTTAAACACAGGATTGCCAGCTTGGGTTCACACAATGGTTCTGTTCTCAGGTTGATACAATCCACCCACCTGAATTTCAAAGAATTAGAAAGCGAAAGAGCAGCTTAAGCATTGGCACTGATCTAGATCTCTTTGTGAGCTCAGGCTAGAGTGAAATATTGCAAAGGTCCCAATTTTTATGAAAGGATAAGAACCCAAAAGTTCAGAACTTTAGTAACATACTTGAATTATTTTGAAAGAGAACTTTGGCTGTTGGTCACGGAAACTGTCGTGCTTCAGTAAGAAACCATTTAACTTTCAGGTTTAGTAAACAACAACACAAAGATGTTCAAATTCCAGTTGTCAGATGTTGTCCAACTTCCTAACCATAGTGATTAAGACAGAAACAACTCCAGATTAGATTTGCATGGCCGTATATGGGCCATTCAAGTGATATAAAGGGCATACTACCACTGCTTTTATTAAAAAAATTAAAAGGCACAATATTGCAGATGAATTATTGCACCAGGCATTATGGCATCACAATCTATTAGTAATCTGTATCGCAAGGGCGAACCATTTGCAAAAGATGAAGGAATACCTCAGTCAAAGTGATGCATAATTACATAGGATGGGGACTGATATAAAGGGGAGGGTGCTGCCAATTGGAGGGCATAAGTAACTCCACTCAATCCAATTTTCCATGCATATCTAGAGGGAAGGTGAAACATCCAAGAACTTAGTACCCTTCAATATAATTTGTTTATGCTGTCAGATTGCACATCTATCCAAGATCCCTGCATACAGTATAGCAAGGTTAAACAGACACCATGGAAACAATAACCTGAAGATGGTAGTCAAAAATAGATCGATATTCAATTTTCGTTGCCAATTACATCAGTTTGCTCATAGTTAATTACCATGACAAAAAGATTATCTTTTCTAAAAAAATAGAACCATCAAACATAGAAAAATACAAATTCATGTGATAGAATATGGCAGCTAGGCTTACTGCTTAAGCCCAAGGCCTCCATCAAATATACAAAAACAGTATCTAGGAAAATTAGGGGCAATGCTGTGCGTCCTCATGATCTTTGTAAACAATAGTCAACATGAAATGTATTTACTTGACATTCATTTTCATTTATAGCGCACATTAGGACACCATCTGCAGCCACACAAGCAAAACACAAACCAATGGCACCCAAGAATACAGCGAACTCTGAATCTGAATGATATCAAGCAATGGATCCTGCAAGAATGTAAAAGAAGAGGAACACTCACCGTGGCCCTTTCCCAACCCTGCAGCCTTGGCACACTCCTCACCATCCTCAAGAACCAGTTCCATCCTGTAGGGAACAAGAAACACACACTAAGAACGGCAGATGCACGGAAGATGGCCGGCGACGGAACAGCCACCCAGTCATGAAAGAAAGAACCCCAGCCCACCAGCACCTAGATCCGTGCCGAGCCGCCGTCCACCTCTCGATCTGCACTCCAAGGCGTCCTGCGCCGGATGCTCGTTGTCTCCGGTGGCCTACGGAGGGCCCACATCGAGCTGCTCTGCTGCCGTGCCAACCTCCAGTACGCCACTGTCCACCGCGAGTGTCGCGGCTGCCCGCCGCCCCATCACCATCGCCGCTACCGTGCTCCACGTGATCGATCGCGCGACGCCGTCGCCGCCCGCATTCGCCGGCTGCTACTGCTGGGGTCGGCGTCCCCTGGCGCGAGGCCGTCGCCGCCCACGTGCGGCTCTGCCCGCCTCCGCTCGCCGCCTGCCGGCGGGGGGCGCTGCTGCTGGGGTCGGCATCCGTCATCACGAGGCTGTCTCCGCCCGCGGACGCCTCCGCTCGCTGGCCGCCAGCGTGAGGCCGCCTCCACTCGCCGCCTACCTCTGTCCGTTGCTGCAACCGTTCGTCCGGGGTCGCCAGTCTTCACAGTCGGTGCCGCCTCCGGCCCGTGTCTCCCCTCGCCTCCGCAGGCACCTCCGCGAGCAGGTGCTGAACATGGAGATCAGCGTCCCACCCTGCCCCGACATCCTCCTACGTGCTGCCCCGGTCGCCTCGGCAGCCCCGACCCTGATGTCTCTGCCGGCCTCCCCTGCGCCGGATGCCCATGCTGATGGCGCCAGGACGGCGAGGCCGGCGGTGGCGGCGTGAGGACGGGGTGAGGGCGAGGTGGTGCTGGGGAGTGAGAGGGGCGGAGGTGCTCGCCTGCACCTGCGCGAGGCCTGCGGGGGCGGCGCGAGGACGAGGCCGAGGGCGAGGCGGCGCTGGCGAGGGAGAGATTGAGGCGGGGCGGGTGCGGAAGGCAGGTTTCGGCGTCGTCAACAATAATATTCTGCTGGGAATCTGGGATTTGTTTTGCCGTATATTTGGTACTGACATTGGGTGGGTACGCGAGAAATGGGACGGATATTATCCGTCCGTATTCGAATCCGGATCCGTTTAGAAGGGTTGAGATCCGACCGTATCGAGTCCGAACATTCAGTATTCGATCCGTTTTTGATTTATAACCGTATCCGAATAATAAAAGTTGGATATCTATGATGTCGATGTCCATCTTAAGTCTTATCCGACACCAACTATTAATATTCACATCCGATCCGAATTCGAAGGAAAAATATGAAAACAAATACGGTATCGGCAGTATCCGTCCGTATCCGATCCGATTACACCCGTACGAGCGGGTATGTCTTCTCGCACGGTGAAAAAAGTTTGTCTAAAACGGATGAAACATTTTCTTTTGTCTGCTTTTCATCCCTTTCCATCCTTTTCTAACCCCTTTCAAACCTGCGTAGTAGGACCAACGTGAGGGATATGATAGAATCATCTTAGGTAAAAAAGTTTTAAAAAAACTCGCTCTTTTACCGTGTAGACCATGAAAGCAAATGATCAACATCAAGCATACTGCAGTTCCTATCATCCCTACTCTAGCTTCAACAAACACTGCATGCAGTTGTGAATACTGTAATTGTAATGGCTTCACGCAATGCATCCTGGTAAACATTATGACGCCTTTTGCTTGCCACTATATATTATGGAGTGTTGTCAAGGATGTCGAATGGTATCTTCCCAAGATCCTACATATAAGATAATTGAGTACCTGAGCCAAGTCACAACTCACAACGTATACACTGCCCATAACTGCAGTACAAAATTGCAAAAACAAAACGGAGCAAATGTGCAACGCAATTTTCATTTGCTTACAGGAGAGGAACTAAGAGGCAGCACATGTCCCTGGAAATCAAAGTTAGGAGAGTCTATATGAGTTCAAACTTTGACTCAAGCTGTAGAGAAACTCTAAAGAGAATGCTACCAGGAAGTCAAGTGCAATTATCACTACATATAACTAGTCCATCAACCCGTACGAGGTGATATAGATTTTCTTTAGTAACCTTAGAAATGATTATTTTAATTTATGTTTTGTAAATGTATTGTGGGTATTTTATATGCAAATTTAGAAATTATTTAAATATATCTTTTTTGATGGCATATTGGATAATTTATATGCAGACTTAGGACTTATTTTAATTCATCTTTTATAATGGCATATGTGTAATTTATATGTAAATTAGGGGGTTATTTAATTTATATTTTATAATGGCATGGTAGGTAATTTTCGTGCAAATTTAGGGGGTTATTTTAATTCGTATTTTATAAAGGCATGATGGGTAATTTTTATATAAATTTATGAGTTATTTTATTTTACCTTTCGTTATGGTATTATGGTATGGTGGGTATTTCTTTTAAAAATATAATTGGCTACTATTAATAGTGTTACACGATGGACGGTTAAATGTTTTTGATTTTCATGAGAATTTCTAGAATTTATCTTTTTTCCTAAGTTTCTGATTTTCATGAGAATTTCTAGAATTTATCTTTTTTTCTAAGTGTCTAGTGAGGATTAACGTGGATGCTACGAAAAAAACCTCCAATTAGTAATAGTAAGATCAGTAAGGTTTGATGTATCGATGCATATAGGCAGTATTACAAATTTCCTACTATAGATGGAGTAGCTGCTAGCGAAGAGCTAGCAGACAATATATTGCTATGATTTGCACCATACAAAGGTGTGAATATGCCCATGACATAATAAAACTACAACAGCAACAGTAAAAGCAAAAATAAATCTACGTGATGTTTGGTTGCCACGCTATATATTTTGCACTATCGTCCACATGATATAAGCGAGAGAAAAAAGGTCATAGGCTTATAAAGCATTGGGAAGTATGGCGGCAACTGCACGTAGTTTGCAGCAGCTATTTTCTACGCTCAGCCTGCATGGCAACGACAGTTTCCAGCGAGCATGGTAAGCACGTCATTTTTTATCTGGAAACTGCAACCTGGACCATCATTCGATTATGAGGCAGTTATGAAGACCGACATCTCCGTGTCTGGATTTCGTAGTGGCAAAGTGGATAATTATTATATAGGTTTTGGTGTTACTACTTAATATTATTATTATAATTAATTTGCTAATTGATGATAGGATGTTTCTGGTTATTATGAGAATTTTTATAATTTTATCTTTTTTAATGCATCTTGTGAAGATTAATAAGGAGACGCTAATAAGAGTCTATAATCAGCAATAGTAAGATTAGGTATAATAGATCGGTTTTATCAAAAAAAAAGTTATGTGATTATTTAGTAGGGTAAATTTGTAAATGTGAAAAAATCTAACAAAAAATGCGGATAAATTTGAAAATAGGAAAAATTTAAAAAAAAGAAGAAATTTGCTTTCGGTGAGAATTGAACATAAAACCTTTCATACTGGCAGAGGTGGAAAAAATTAAAAAAAATTCTTTTGGTGAGAATTGAACTCAAAATCTTTCATAATGGCAGAGGTGGGTAATTAATTTGAAAATGGATCTAATAGCTATTAATATTCCAATACACCAATTGATGGTCGGATGTTTCTGATTATTGTAAGAATTTCTAGATTTTTTTCTTTTTTCTTAGCGCCTCCTCCAATTAGTAATATTAAGATATATTGCATTCTAAAAATACTGGGCATAGAAGAAGCCATCTATAAATAAGAAAAAGGAGCTAATGATGTGCAATTTTCACAATCATTCACTGTCATGAAGAAAATACAAAATATTACTGTGCCCATTACCATACATGGCACTGATGATAACTTTACCTAATTTTCTCATGCAAAAAATTAAAATCAATAACAATTTCTGCAAATAATTTTCAGAGTGGTGCAACTATAGCAGTTGCCTACAAAAAGTTCCTGCAAGCACTGCTCCCTTATAGTAACTCTGTCTAATTAAATATGCGCTGAATATTTTAGCCTATGTTTTGATAATCCATATTTTTTTCGAGGTTCCAAAATTTGAGATTCATATTGTAGCTTCCACTTCTTTCGGACATGGTGTTTTGTGTTATTCAGGCTTGTAAAATTTTACTTCTAATTAACATAACAACGTTATATATTGCCGTAGTTCTATCCGGTACGGTATTCTGCCCAATTAATTTTCAGAGGGTGAAATGAGGGTAAGGTCTTTTCTGCCACACAAAAATACTTATGGAACTCTATAGATTTGCCGGGCGGATATCACGTCAAAGAAGAAGTGAAGAACAGTATGGCAAGACTGCATGCCAATGTTCAGAAAAACGAATGCTTGCAGCTAGCCCGGTTCAGATATTCTGTGTTCTAAATAAGTTCGGTTCAGAGCATACGGTATTCCTGAAGTTTAGGTAAATTGTTTTGGATTTCCGAATAAATGTGATGGAGTCTTTCTCTCTTTCTTAATTTTAGAGGCTATTTTCATAAAGGTATATTTTCTGTCCCTCAACACCAATCACACATTTAAACTATTGTCATCAAGTTGTGTAAAAGAAAGTGCAAAATACGTAGATTGCATTATACATAGAGTAGAGTTCGAAATAAAAGAAAAGATGGAATGGACAGCCTGGTGACATTAGCTGTAGTGAACTAAATTTCCCACGCTTATATACATGATAAGAAATATAAACATTAATCAACTGAGAAACCGAGCTTATCCTGCCTATCTGATCATAGTCGATGTTACTCAATGATCAAGCTGATTACAATGGGGTGCGTGCAAGCTAACAAACTTTAAACGCAAACTATAGACTCGCCCAACGAGTATAAACAAAGGTAAAAGAAGGTAAGAAACCTAGAAAGTTATTACATCCAGGTTTGAGAAATCAGATATCGAGTTAGCTTAAAGCAAGCTGCAAACAGAGAAGATCGACAGGGAGGCACCAGTCAACCTGTATACATGAGAACAGCACCCACAGAACCTATCACGCTGAATTTCACAGTAACATCTGTGGCATCTCCGCCCGAGACTGGATCTCACAATCTCCGGCCAGACTCCTCGTCGTTGAGCGTGTCTCTAAGGGTGATTCCACCATGGGCAGGAATATTGACCGTTTCGATCTCGTTTGGTCTAACACTGCAGGAGTTTGCATTTCTGCTGTTGCGTTCCTCAGTGTATGCATGAGGCCAGAAAGCTGCAAAGAATATGCATAATTTTTTGTGATGTGTAAATAAAATGTGGAACTCAATTATAGGTAAAACAAGGAAGAGGAGGTACCATCGGCATCATAAGGATATGGGAAAAATTGCAGGTAACAAAATGAAGCAACTGTGAGACCTGCAATGAGGAAAAAATGATACTATCATCCGAACCTGAAGGAAATCCACATGTAATTAAAATAATTGAAATTTACAAACCTAATAGAGCACCAGTAAATACATCTTGCCAGTGATGCCAGTAGTCATCCACTCGAGAAACAGCCACAAGTGAAGCAGTAAGAAGGGGTAGGAACACTATGCATAGCTTTGCAACATGTCCTTTGCGATCAAAAGCCGTAATTTTCCCAGCTAAGTACCAGGCAAGGAAGCCAAGACCAGCAAAAGACCCTTAAGCAATAACAGTGTTAACACAGATTTTAGACAATATAGCTAGCACTGTAAAAACAATATCATGAGGTGCCAAGTGAAAAAAAAAAATGGACCACTGTAACTGGGAATATTAAGAGTTAAGTAAAAATGGAGTAACTGGAACATCTGCTCGTGCACTGTCATGTGGGGCCAGAAGTATCAAAGGCAGTCCCACCATAGCATGCACATTGGTGTATAGGTTTACAACATATTCACTCCTCTCTAAATCTATGAAGCATGCCTCAAGGTACCTCAAATGTAATTCAGTTTTTTACAAGCTTGCCCTCAGAAAAAAGTGTGTAAAATGTTGAATTCTTAGTTAATTTTTTTATTGCCCTGATGAGTCATATCTCAAATAAGGATCAGAAGTCAGAACTTTCAGCACCTAAGAGACAGTAAACTTTCAGTAAAATCCTGAGGAAAGGTTAAAATTCAGGGCCAGAAAAAATATTAAATTTCAGCAAGGCAATTGAGAATTGAGATACAGCCACTTTTGAGGTCTCATCGAGCACTCATGCAATATTGTCTGTACTCTGTAGCATTCAATGTTGCCATACAACATGACAGGCAATACGCATGAAGAACCTGTTTTATGAAACTACTAAATGGATCCAGCACTGCCCGTGGTTCAACTTCTCCTGCACCAAGTAGCAGCCAGCACAGACAGTATCGTTCAATGCACCACAGTAATCTTTCCACTCTCTGCCCCCACCCCCCCCCCCCCCCCCACCCCTTCCACCACCCTCCCTCCTATCACCGATGCAGATCATGCCAAGCCACAAACTCTGGCCACAATACAAGATGTCACCATGCCCAATTGAGGTCTTTGCACCTACCTGTTCAAGCTTCTCTGATGTGTGATAACAAGCTTGCCAAAAAGCCAGTCGCTTGCCTCTATGCTGAAGGTATCCCACAACCAGAGGTAGACCCGTTTTCTCTAAAAAATCCCATGCAGTGCTGAAATTTTTCAAGTATCTTTACAATGGCATTTGAGCTACATCATCAAATTAAGATAAACCAATTCAGGTGTATTGTATATACACGAGTGGCAAATGCTATTTTTCAAGTATGACTTTGCCATGGCATTTGAAACACATCATCAAGTTATGGTAAACCAATTTAGGTGTATTGTATATGCCAAAGTAGCAGTCAGCTTTTGAAAGTGTACTAGCTTTCCCACTATAGCACTACAGAGTTTGCCAAGATGTGGAATTGTGCATGCAAGGGACCACTATTACAAAGGATAATATATATTACAGGATATTTAAGTACTTGTGTTGTTATGCCGGTACTTACATGAAGTGTGCCCACTGGGAAAGCTCTTGTGACCTTCCTTGATTACACTCTTGTCTCCATGGCATATGACACCAGTAGTGATGTTATCATAAACCTGAAAATATTAATGTAATTAGACACAAATTCCATGAAGTTCTGAACATTATGCAGATCAAAACAGATGAACTTGCTGCAGGAACATAAGTTACTCCCTCCATCTCTAAATAACAGTGGATCTAGAAATTTTCAGACAATTTAGTCAATGTAGAAAATAACACATTTGCCCATAGTTGAATGAGCCTATTTTTCCATTTAAGGTGGAAGTAAATCTGCTGCATGCATACAGATCACTTGCCGCATATAGGAGTATTATGCAGTAATTTTACAGACAAATTTTCAATCCCAGATGTGCATTTAATTTGAGACAGAGAGTAGTATTTTTATTGTTAGCTTACACCATTTCCATCAGGGAAACAGCGCCAGAAAAAATCTGGGCGTGGGCGTCCAACTCCATCCTTAATTGCGTCTGTAATAACTGCAGTTATGAGCACGGAGTATAGAATCCCTACAAAATTCCATTTTTCAGAATTGTTTCTCTTGTACTGTAGCAATGTGTTGATGGGATCATAAATATGTAAAGTACCCAGTATGCCATGGTGCAAGTCATAAAAATTCTTCTTTTTTATGTAAATTCCAACAAAGATGGACCAAGGCAGTATAATTCCAATTACCTGCGAATCAGAAAAACAATTAAGAACGAGGCAAGAACTTTTGTACAGATGTAACAGGATCAAAACATACTCAGAGATAAGAAACCGAGACATACTGGAACAGCCCAAAATGGCACTGTATTGCCTTTCAAAGGATATCTCAAGTCCGTCATCATGTCTTTCCCAACAAAACGATGAAAAGGTTCAATTATGTTCAACAGACCATCTATGACAGCAAGGAGGAGAAGTATTATCCAATCATACATATGCAATTTTGCCAATATCATTCCATGGGATTTCATAGTGCACCCTAGCTGGTCTGCCATTGTGCCCTATACACACAAAGAGAATAAGACAGCAAAAAACCAGTGAGTAGAGTTACAATAATTGCGGTAATTCAGTTTTCAAAACTTTCACAGCACTGGAAGACTAATACTTGCAACAGTTCCACAGGGTATAATTTTATTAGTCTTGATTGGCTTTTGTTCAGAGTGCAAATATCACAAACCAAGACATTTCAAAAAAACAGGGAAAAACCATACTAGTAACCTTTCTTCAAGTGTTTAAGGGGCTTGAAACAAGTACCAGGGGCCCAGGAAAATATTACATTTGTAGCAATAATCTATCAAATGCTAAGAAGAATGACTGACATGAACTTTTAATGGTACACAGGAGTCAAATTTAACAGCTGAAAGAGGACAAGTCTTATGAAAAGGACACAAGTACCATCAGACAGTTCAATTTCATCTCTCAGGACAAAAGAAGCTAGTTGTATATTAGTCACAAATCACAAGTGACAGTAGACTGAGCAGAGCAAGATCACAGTGCCAAATTATATTTGCAATACCAGGAAAAGGTAATATCTTCAGAAAACATTAAACAAGATTGAAATAAAGCTTCACAATTCAAGTAACTGAGACATTTGATAGTTTTGGATAATCATTAGAAACTGAAGGGGTGTTGCCACAACTCTACAAAGTGCAAGATAAATAATAAAAATCAAGAGCATCAAGCATAGTGCAGTTAGCCACTAGCTAATTTTTGGAGGAAAGAAATGTCATCTCACTTATCAGTTGAGAAATGTGAACAAAATCAGTTTGGTAATTGCAGTCGCACAGAAGCTTGGTAATCCAGTAAACTATTTTTAGGAAACTAAAATAGCATGATCATTCTAGTCCAATAATCAAGGCCATAAGACCACCAGAAAAGACAACAAAGACAATTTTCAAGTTTCCCAGCAACTCATGAGGCACCAAAAGCAACCGAAATTCCAATGGCTGACATGTGTTAGGACATAGAGATACATCTATATCTCATTGGCAGTACAGTGCAGATATTCACTACCAATGATTTTTTTAATCGACAAGGACCTCTTAAGCAATTCCAGGTAGATCATAAGAAGGTTGGGGCCTGGCGCAATGGCAGAATCCCTCCACTTGTGTCTGGACGTCTTGGGTTCGAATCAGAGCCTCCTTGCAAAATATTCAAGTGTAAAACTGCCTACAACTTCCCTTCCCAGATCCCACATTGTGTGGGAGCTTTCACCATTTGTATATCCAAAAAGGACCTCAGGAGAACATAAATATCAATAACGAAAAAAGAGTTTAAAAAACTTTTAAATATGTTCCATTCAATTAAATGAAACTAAAAACTAAAAAGAATAAAGAATGGCACCAATAGCTTGCTGGCTAAGAAGAATGCAAGTTAACCATAGAAAGCATGTAATTATATCTGCCCGATGAAACCATGGAAAGCGTGTGTAATTCTATCTGCTTAATCAAATAATGCATGAATGCATATATTTACAAAACAAGACAAAGAACTTCTAAAAATATAGAAATTAGTATAATTCAAAGGCTGCAGAGTACAGAGTTTTTTTTTTTTTTTTTTTGAAAAAGAGTGCAGAGATTGAAGTACCAAAAGCTCAACTGAACAAAACTAACTAGAAAATCTAACGTGGAGTATATGAACAGAAACCCCAAATCTAGGATAAGCATCCAACTTCATGAAGCTAGCTAGCTGACACAAAGAACGAATCGAATGATTATTTACCCATACCACAGAAATTGGAAGACCGGGCAGGTGGATGAACAGAACTTTGGAAAGTTCAAGACTAAATGGTACAAGTTATGGGATAACAAAGGCCACCACAGATTCATACTACCACAGCCCCAAGTGGGCAAAAGGTATTGCAACTGATTCAACTCTATATCCTTGAAAAATAGCACAAACCAATGTTTTTATTTGGATCCATCAAGTCAACAAGATTGTTTTCTACATAATCTGCAATCCAACAGTTACCACAGCCAAATGGACCGACAAACAGAAATTCATGCCGATTGGCAGTAGCACGCCACCATGACACTTTCAAGATTATCAGCTGGTATTGGCTGACACCAGCTATCTGTTGTCACCCAAACCAAAGATACTTTGCTGCATCCAAACCATATTGTGAAAAACCTCACCGCTAGCCTGCAATTGGTTCGGCTAAAGATCCTTGTATTAAGTTAACTAGGCCAACTTCTACGAAATTGGTGTCCCAACAATTTACGCAGCAAAATTGTTGTCAGCACTACCGACACCGCCAAGACTGGTCGCCAACACCAGCTATCATCTACTGCCACCAAAACAAATAGAGTATTTCGATTATACCCAAGAAAGTAGGCGACAGATTACCTCAAATTTCCCTTTGGTGGGGGAACTTAGTGCTCCCCCAAAATGTTTGTTGCCTTCAACTAATCGTATTTACCCTACTTGTTGTGAGTTAAAAGATAAAACCGAACAAAGAGACGCGACCGGTGACCTCAAAGTCAAACAAGATAACACAAGTGGCTTGAATTATGTTAACCACATAGCTGTATTTTATTTCACACCGGACAAAACTCAGAAAATATCTAGTAGAGCTGACGGACCCACAACATCCACTTGGAAAGCGCATCCACATCCACTACAAAAGAATACCACAAAAGGACCCAAAACCTTCTTTGAAGTACTGAGGTAATAATTTGTTAAAATAGACAGCGATAGAAACGGAGCTCGCAGTCAAAGAAACGCTCAAAATCCACCTAATAATAATCTGACGAAGAGAGCCCTTCGCCCCTTCCCATCCCTGAGCTAGAGCATCCAAGGACTCACGGTGGAGTCAATAAAGCACACGGCAGGGAGCAAATAGCATGTCCGTCGCAAGATAAGACGGGGAAAAAGAAAGAAAGAAAGAAAGAAACCGCGCTGCCGCTTTGCAAGAAGTGTCGGAAAGAGAGGAGAATGAATCAAGAACTCACGTTGCAGCGGGAGACCAGCGGCTCTTGGATGTCGCGCTCGGTGCCGCCGCAGATCGGCGCCTCCTCCCGCTCCCGCCCTAACAAAACCGCCCGCACCGAGCTCAGAGACAGGGAGAGAGAGGGACATAAAGGAAAAAGGGCAGTTGGTAGAAGGTGGGGGAATTGGGGAAAGAAAAGAGGGATAAACCCGCGTCCGTGGCCGCGGCCGTATTAGTAACTAACTAACCCGATCTATCTACTCCTACCTACAGTGGTAGCTTCGAGGAAAGGAAAGGAAGGGCACCTGCGATTCCGGTATCGCGGCGGGCTACTAGGCTTCCCGCCGACGCCGTCTCGACGGCGGCTACTACCAGCTGCCGCCGCTGCTGGTAGCTCCTGCTGCTGGTGATGATTCCCGGCGCTGTATCTGTATGAGGGTCAGATTCGGGGGCGGAGCAGACATGAGTGGAGTGCCGGGACGGCGACGAAAGAGAAAGGCGAGGCGAGGAAGTTGCCGACGCCCGGGCCGACGGTGGTGGGTGCGTGCAGGAGGCAAAGGGAGCGGTTGACCGAGACTGGGAGGAAAAATAGCAGATGGTATATAGCCGGTGCAGATTTCAAATTTTGAATTCAATTGCATTTGACACGATGTCGTCTCTGCCGCCTGTTGTCATCAGGGAATTATATTATCACGCTTGCAAGTTGGTAAAACGTGCGCCACGTGTCTAAGGCAACCCTACCACGATTCTTTTCGCCCACTCTCAAATAAAATAAGCAATAGTCTTGTGATCATTAAAAAAATATATTTTTTTTATCCGTCCCAATTTACAGGTAGTTTGACTTTTTTATACCAAATTTGACCGGCTCGTTTTATTCAAAAAATTTCACAATCATTATTTATTTTCATTGTAATTTCGTTTAGCATATAATGTATTTTGACCAAAAATTGATTTTTTTTGTCTATATTTTAAAAATATTTTAAATAAGACGAATCCGTTTAAATTGATGTCAAAAGAATCAAACGACCTATAAATTGAAACGGAGGGAGTATTACTATACATTCATCCGGTGCATAAACGCATGTACACTCTACCCATCCTACGAATATAAATATTACTAATAAAAATTCAAAATGTATGCATTGAAAAATATTTATATCTACCAATAAATCGTTTCTACTTCGTCTTTGAGCGCTAAGATAATCGGGTCATCCACATGACCACTAGGGTGTTTTGCTTGAACAATCACTTCGTTCCTGGTGAGTTGATACATCATGAATTGATCCCGTAATTATTGGTGGGATGATAATTTTCTCGTACTTGGCTAACTATTAGACAGTGGCAGAATGAGCTAACGATGGATCGATCTCTTCTATATATTCCACAAACTAAACGAAAATAGCCATTAAATCTGTTTTCAAAGTAATTACCCACATCTGCCATTATGAAAGGTTTTGAGTTCAATTCTCACGAAAGCAAATTGTTTCTTCTTTCTAAGATTTTCTCACATCTGTTATTATGAAAGATTTTGTGTTCAATTCTCACCTAAAGCAAATTTCTTCCTTTTTTAATATTTTTTATTTTTAAATTTATCCTCATTTTTTTGTCAGATTTTTCGCATTTACAAATTTATCCTACTAAATGATCACGTAATTGTTTTTCTGATAAAGATACTAGAAATCTTTCGATGAAACGGATATATTGTGTCTAATCTTCCTATTACTAATTAGACATTTTTATTAGCGCCTCCTTATTAATCCTCACGAGATGCATTAAAAAAGATAAAATCATAGAAACATAATAACCAGAAACATCCTATCATCAATTAGCAAAATAATTATAAAAGATGAATTATTTATATATGCGTGCATGCGTGGATTGTGATGTGTCATTGTTATGGATTTGAGAACTTTGTAACGTGTATGGTTATGAAATGTCAAAATCTGAGAAAAAAAAAGAATTTCGGATTGGTTTTGGCCCCTGCAAACATTAATTTTCGGCGGTAGGGACGCGCAGCCTAAAATAGACGCAAGGTATTTTCAGCGCGCAGGCACGAGCCGCCGAAAATAGACCGGTGGTTAGGGCAAGCCGCCTAAAATAGAGTGCCTTATTTTCGGCGGTTTGGACAAACCGCCGAAAATAGTCGGATCCCGGCTAATTTTCGACGGTTCGCTAAGCCACCGAAAATAGCCTTACTTATTTTCGGCTATTTATTGTCGAAAGACCACATCCGCCAACTTATTTTCGTGTGGTGGAAAGGGGGTTGTATCGACTGTTTGATGAGCTAGGCGTGAAACTGATCTAGGAAAAGACACGATATATACCGATTTGACTTCCTGGTTAATTGTGTAAGCTCGTAGTCTCCTACATAACTTTATTTTGTTCCGTCATCTTTTCAACGTACAGAAAAAGGGCATCAATGGATCATTGACATCTTCTCGTTATTATTAGCTAGGCGGCTTAATTTTTTCCCCCACATCTTTTTTTCCCCCAATGACTATGCTAGCAATTCCGTCAGTAGAATTCAGGTAATAGGAAAGGATGATTAGTTAGTGGTGTCACCCTTTTTTGTACATCTAGCTTTGGCGGTGCATTTGTAGGGTTTGTTGGCATATCTTGATGCGACGACATTAATTTGCATTTGTGTGGGAGGGGACTACTTGGCTGATTTAGCGACCCTGAACCAACAAAAAAAGTAGTAGTAGCTCTTATATATATGGAGAAATGTGTTCCTGTTGGTCATGCAAGTCTCGGATTTATACTCATCTACGTTTTTCACTAACTCTTTTTTCCCGCAATTAATGTTGGGTCGTTTTAAAACCGATCATAGTGATAGTACACCATTACTGGTTTCTGGAATGGACTGCATTACTGGTTTCATCTCTTTCCAAAGACAAGCCAGGTTGGCATGATGAGTTCAGGTCATCTCTAGCATCATATCACACCGTAACGTAATACTTAACACCAGATAAACCCAGATGCCTTATTAATTGGGCGACAGATTTGTATGCATTATTTTTTTTTACTCTCCCCCTTTTTTTCCCGAAAGGGAAAGCGGTATTATTCATCAACTTTAACAAAGCTATGAACAAGACATGAAGTGGGACTGGGGACAAAAGGCAGAGCACAATGACCTGGTTTTATGGTTTAACTTCATACACAGCTTTATTTTTATTTTTATTTTTGTTCCTTAACCTTTTAGCATTTACAAAAAACAAGGGGTGTGGGGCTGTGGCCCTGTAGGCATATAGCCGCGTGATCGAGGCTTTATTATATGCATGCATGGTCAGACTCGATCCGTGAGGATCAGCAATTTGAGCCATCTCCCATGAGCCCCTCCTCTGCCTTGTTGCCGCGGCAACAAGCAAGACTGTAGAGCATGATGCCATGGTCCCCATGTCTAAACTATATCGGCAGCAAGAAGATGTGAGAATATATTGCACCTGCACCATGCAACTCCGTCGTTAGCTCGAATGTGTGTGTGCCATTCTTTATCTACGGCCAGAGGAGGGAAATACAGTACAGCCGTTTTATTATTATCTCTCCTGAAATCACAATCTGGGAGAAGGATTAGGCCTGTATGTAGGAGATCCCTGTCCATCCAAACAATATATTCACTCTTTTTCTAAAAGAGTAGTACCAGCTAATTCATTCACCTTTTGTTAGCTGGCGCAGAAGATGCTTGAGGGAAAAGGAAAGCAGCTTAAGTACCATCATGATAGCCTTGCATCAAGCACGCTGCATGGGTATACATACAACTTACCTGCACACGCATAATATGCTCCAAATACCCAGGTCGCGCGAGACAATACAAGACAAAGAAAAAAAAGATAAGATTATATCTTCTTTCTCCTGTAAAGGAGCGAGTTTAAAACTAAATGTTTTACACCAAAACATAATTTACTCAAAGAAATACCCACTTAAGATCTTCCTCCATTCTTAATCTGATTGTCAAAGTAATATTTTGGGTCCACACATTCTAAGCGATCCGAAAAAAATTTTGACCCAAACAAATCTTAGCACCCATCACGAAGATCAACGTCCGAAAACGTGTTTAAGGCATAATGCCTCACGCGTTTCTGCCACCATTACGTGATTCACTGCAGGAAGAAGATTTTTTTCATGGGCCAAAAGCCCACGAAAAAGAGCAGAAACCCACACTTTTTCGTGGGCCGGCTGACGAAAAAGGCTAACGAAAAAACCCCCACAAAAAAATGTAACTTTTTTCGTCGTCCCCCACGGCTTGGACAGCGGCCCACGAAAAACCACCGGCGAAAAAGTCAACGGCCGACGAAAAAATAGTTTTTCGTGGGCCCAGTTTTGGCCGACGAATAACCGAGCCAGGCGCCAGCTTTTTTGTCGGCCCACCACTGGCCCACGAAAAAGCTGGCGCCCCCCAACCAGGGCCCTTTTTCCCTTTCCATATCCAACAGGAACCAGAGCATACAACACATAGAAACAGAAATCCAACACATCCAATCACATAAACAAATACGCAAAGTTCAACATAATTCATCACAAATATACAATCCAGTCCATCACAAACAGAGAGTCTGAGTCCAACATACATGACCAACACATCCAAATGTGTCCACTTTTCAAAGTCTCAAACATACATGACCAACACAATCCCTAACTTACGATTGTGGATTGTTGGAGTTGTGGCCGCTTTCAGATCTTCCGACTGAATGGCGAAGGTACTCGTTGGGGTCGACCTCTGCATCAGGAGTCACATTGCCGGGACGTGAGCCTGATACCTGCAAAATGAACGAATCAGACGTGGCCAGAAGTTTATCAGTAGTGCAAGCTTATGAGTTTAAGTGGCTATATCACAAGTAATAACTGTAAAGTGCCATTCATGTTAAAAGGTCCAGTCATAAGTTAAAAGGTACTTCAAGTTGAGCCAAATCGTAAGTGTATGTCACAAATATATGGAACGTGTTATCTATATCAATGTGATGAAATATATGGAATGTGTTATCTACATCATGAGTTCAAACCTACAACATATCAATTGATGAGACTTACCACTCTCCAAGTGGCTTGATCAGCAGCTTCTCACTCTCAGCAGGCCTTGCACGAACTGAATCACACTTTCGAAACCTACGTATAGCCAAACGGATTAAAATCAATTGAAAAGATAAAAATAACTTTAACTTTGCAAAATAGTAAGTTCAAGGATATCAAATTTTTGATAAAGAACCTGTATGCCCAGCATCAGTATCAACCACGTGTACCTCCACGTGCCCAATGATCTGAACGAAATTTCTGCAGCATAACCCCGCTGTTCTCCGAACGCACGCCTATTCCTAGTGCGACGGAGAACAACTGGGTTATGCTGTCGAAATCTCGTTCGGATCATCGGACACGTACACGAATCACATGCGGCCACCCCTATTCTCCGGCTGTCTAAATACGTGGACAATCCCGGAACCACGTACATCAAAAGTAATCCTATGTTTGGATCGAATGAAACTATACAATCCATGCATCCATAGATTGTTCAGCTTCATTAGGTCCAAACACCACCATAAATGCGATGTGCGTACTTTCAGAACGGGTGACGCCTAGGGTTAACTACTGGTTTGCGCATTAAATCATAAAACTCTAGAAAATAACCGTTAAAATAAATACAATGCATAAACAAATAAACAACAATTATATGTTGCCATTATAAACAGTAACAAGACAGTTTAGAATCTAGTAAAATCATTAAACAGTAAGAAGACAGTTTACGAAGCACATATAATGATTATTCACCAGATAGATTAATTTAAAATCTAATCTAATCATCAACATGTTTAACTCTCTAATGGCAATCATACCACATCATTAACTTCATTAACTGTACTCAAGATTCGTCGGTTTTAAACATGGCCGACGAAAACATCAATATAATAACCTAATCACAATAGTACCACACATCATTAACTTTAATCACGATTCGTCGGTTTTGAACATGGCCGACGAAAAAACCAATATATAAAAACCTAATCACGCTAGACAATGCATATAACAATCAATGGCATAGTCCAATGTCCAAGTCAAATTGACATCAAGTTTATACCTTTCAAGCGCGAGGGTTGCGTGAAGCGGCGAGCAGCTGGGCGCGGGCTTCCGGGCAGCGGTGGCGCCCAGGGGCAGGCGGCCGGGTCAGTCAGGGCCGGCATCGGCCCGCGGGCGGCACGGGCATCGTGGCGCGGGATTCCGGATTGCGGAGGCGCCCTGGGGAAGCGGCCAACGGGGGAGGGGCTGGCGGCGCCAAGGGGAGGCAGGGCCGGTGCTTCAAGGGGCGGCCTGCTCGCTCAGGCGCCGGGAGACCGCCAGGACGGTGTGGGGACGGCGCGCGAGGAGGGGAGGCCGTCCGGCGTGGGGATGGCGCGCGGGGAGGGGAGACCGCCGCCGGCGCTGGGGCCGCGGGGCGCAGGCGCCGCGGCCGTGCGGCGGGCGCGCGGGGACAGCGCGCGACGAGCCGGTGAGAGAGGAGGCGGGGTGGGCGTGCGGCGACCGGTGCGAGGGGAGAGGCGGGGAGGGCGAGCGGCGTGCGACAGGCAGGCGGCGGTGAGCGGCAAGGGAGGCGGCGGCGGGCGAGGTGGAGGGAGGCAGCGGTGGGTGTGAAATTTTTCGAAGTGGTGAGATTCAGGACTGGAGATCCCGGGCGGCCTCTAGGGGCAAACCTTTTTCGTTGGCCAGGAAGGTAGCCGACGAAAATTTCGTCGGCCAGCGCGGCGGCCGAGGAAAAAAGGCAGCCCCCCGCGCCTTCCTGGCCCACGAAAAATTGTCCTGTTTTTTTCATCTGCCTTAAGGCCCATGAAAATTTTTTCATGTTTTACGTGGGCCGGCCCACGAAAAAGATTTGGCCTACGAAAATTTATATTTTTCCTGTAGTGATTGTTTTCACCAAAAAATTTAGCTATACCCATGTTGATGGTATACAAATCGAACACATGCATAACGGCCCTTTTACCATTCGGGGTCAGATCTATACGACTCAACCCATAATATAGCATCGGTGAAATAAAATAAGATTGATTAGATATAAAACACACACGCCTATAATCTCAAACTGCAATAGCAACCATGAATAATGCTCGAACAATCCCACATCAGCCAAGATATGGATCTGAAATCAATCAAAGAATGGGCCGTCTGCGCGGATCTAGCTGTTGCGTGGCGGGAAAAGGTGGCGACCAGCCTAGCTTGGGCTGCAGAGGCGGCTGGCGTCGGGGTCGACAGGCGGCCGCAGGGGAGCCAGTGCCGGGGTGGGCTGCGGGTGGTCCCACCACTCTGTTCGCTGAGTGAAGAGAGAGGGGGAGAGAGCGGATGAATGGATAAGGTTTAGGGCGGCTGATTGATTATAGCATGAGTGCCGGTGCGCTGTGTTGCAACGGGTTGGGCCGGGCTCACTGGACTGAATGGTTACTCTTTTTATTCATCAAAATTTTTCTATTGAGCAAGTATATTTTGGAATTATTTATGCTAAGTTTGTTTATATTTTGAACCATTTACGCAATGTTTAAGCTCTAAGTCTAAGTTCAGTTTATATTGGTTCACTTAGACTGGATTATGTTTTCCCGAAATATTTTTTACAACTTTCTATTCTATTCATTGCGTTATTCTCTAAATTTTGGGAATAAATTGGATAATAAGATTTGAGTTACATTTGCATATTAACTTGATATTTATGTAGTCCCATGAGTTCTATTTCTAGATTTGTTACATGATTGAAGTGATTTTGAGTATATTATTGAAGTATTTGTGATCTTTTTTAACCATTCAGTTCAAAGACGTGCAGTTAGAGATGGATCATAATCCAAATATTTTTTTTTCCACAATCCAAATAAGTGTTCAGTGATTTTTGCTCAAAAATAAATAGAAATACGATCAAGCCATTTTTAAGTCCGGTTCTTAAAATTTAAAAATCCTTTACCACCCCTACATGCAGTGTAGTTTAAATGTTAAGCTGCAGAATGTCTTTGTTATCCAGAAGATTTTGTAGTCTACAGTATGGGAAAGGCAATGATTTTGTAAAGAAAAATTTGCTACAGGACACTGACCTTTCGTGGTATTTGCTACGGGACACCGTATTTACTAAAAGACACTAGACAGTGTCCTACAACAAATAAAATAGTGTCCTACAGCAAATAAATTTTGCCTCAGTGTCTCACTGCTAATTATCACAAAAGGCCAGTGTCATGTGCAAATTTTGCCATTTTGTAATATATGGTACGGGAAAACCCAGCAGCTAGGGGAGCGAATAGGCTCAAATTCCGGCCGGTAGTGTGGTAGTAGTTGGCTTCTGCTGCACTGAACAAATGCATAAACTCCATTATTCAATCAGTCTTCCATAAATAAAGAAAAAAAAACAAGGTTGTCTTGTCTCCGATCGATGCAAGACCCCACTGCGCTAGCTCGTACTAATCCGCAGCAGGATTAGGAATGAACATATATATTGTACTACATGCATTTGTTCTATATCATACAGTATATTGATTTGATCATCGATTAGGTTCCTTCCACCGTCATCGGCTCATCGATGTGAGTTTTTTTATTATTATTATTTTTTGAGCTTACATCGATGTGTGAGTAACAAGACTCGAGTGGGCAGGGCCGGGCAGGAGAGAAACTCGGAAGGCCCACACGACTTCGCCAGCTTGGGCCACGTTGTCCAGCCCACGAGTGCAGGTGCGGCCTACCAGAGCCAGTGAGCGGAGCGTGGCCTTTCGGCCTGGGCACCGTCTCCTGCTGACAATTGCGACTCCAGCTAATCAAAAACCGGAGAGTAGCACTTTGTTACGTAGTCTCAATTAAAACGACATACTACTAGTACAAATCTTTAGCAGCAGCATTTGCGATTAGTGTGACGCATTTGCATATTTCTGGAAATATTATTTGCTACGGCATAGTGCCCTTTTTTTTAACGTAAAGTAACGTTTTTGTGTTTCGCATTCGCCAAAAAACTATTGGCGAATATTATTTGCTTAGTGTTTTGGAAATGTTATTTTGCGATGAATGGAATGTGCCCGAGCACCTTGTTGGTGCACCGTCATCCTATATATCTAGCTGTTGTGACCACATCCTCTCATCTTTTCAGGAGGAAAATTCACATTCTTTAGACTTGTTGTGAGGAGCCAAAAAAAAAAAAAATCTTGGTACACCCATCTCGAATTTCTGTGACCAAAAGTTTGTGGTTCACGTACAGGCACCATCCAATCCAACACAACATCCATGCACTCGCCGGTGGGCCCTGCCACAACACCACAGACACGCACACACATAGCCCGTCACGCATCTCGATCGCTCTCACGAACATATTTGTGATTTAATATTTTTGTTAATAATGCAACACTAACCACTTGCGGTGGTTAAGCGTCAGTGTCACTGACAGCAGCAAATCAGTCACACACACACACAGGAGTCCAGCAAGCATAAAGACGATCGACGCGACTATATGTCATATGTGTCGATGGACCAAATCGTAATCAACTATCGTGTATAGTGTTGCTTTCTCATGCAGTTCATATATCTGTATATGCATGCATGCTACCTCTCGCTGCTTTATGATCCAACACAACACATATGAATGTTGGCGTCCCTCTGATGATGACATGACGTACGACGTGCTATGTGACAGACAGTCCATATATAACATGGAAAAAAGATAACATTGGCTAGCATGGCCTTGTCAAGTCTGATTGTCTCAAGCAGCGAGCGCAAGTTACGTTGAAACTGCAGGCTAGCTAGCTTTTGCAGCTCCAGCCGCCACAACCTCTGCAGCACGGCGGAAAAACAATGACACCCATTGTAATAATTTGTAAACGTGCCAATTGGTCTGAGACTATGTGCAGCATGATGTATAAATGTATTGTGTATTATATTATTCTAATTATTTTCTTCTCTGTGAACAGTGTCGCTACAGTGTATAGGCAATCCATTTACCCAATCCACTGCACATAGTCTCAGGCACGAGGTTTATATATATGCTGTCCAGGATTTGAATCCTTTGATGAATTATAAATCAATTATCCCATTCGCAAATGCATGTGGTTGAGCATCAGTTCATGCTGCTGCCAATAAAGGCATCTGCTATCCAACAATTTCGGTGCACCTCCAATCAATAACAGTTGCAAGCTGTTGCCATGCCATCAGGAGATTCTTCTGAATTTCCGTGGTGCTTGACGGCTGTCCTGTCCATGCCTACGCCTTTCGGTTTTGCAGGGAGTTTATGTGGTGCGTCTGTAGCAGAGAATTGAGATCATGTACTTGCAGGATACTACCGTCTCTCCTTTCCACGTATATATGTTTCTAAAATGAATTCCTTTTTCTCAGTTATTGGTAGGAATAACCCCTCGTTTTCTAGAGTGGAAGCAACCACTACATCATTGCAATATCTCGATTCTACCTAACAATAGATCCATGTATACTTCAACCAACTTGCCTGTTTTGTCCTTGCAAAAAGAAAAAAAAAACTTGACCGCTGTTTGTAGGAACTAAACTTTCGCGTGTTTATTGGACTAACAAATGGTTGGATTAGGTACGAGTTGATTAAGGCCCTTCTGTTCATAGGGCCGGCTTAATTATTAGTCCCTAGTAGTAGCTCCACATCAGGTTGAGTTTAGTACGATCGATAGAAATCACCATTAAGAGCATATACCCTCCATCTTAGAATATTGTAAAGGAACAAAATTTTGACGAGAATTCAAAAGACATGGAAAAAGACACATGTATTCCACAATTGGATAGTGGAAGATGATGAGATGGCACGTATCGAAATATGACGAGTTCAAATTATGCCATAGAATGAAATTTTGCCATGAAAAAGACACATGTAGTCCGCATTGGATATCTTCCATGACTCCATGTATTCCACTGTTTTATGGATAGTGAAAATGAGATGATTCAGGTTGACGAGGGAAGCCATAGCCAGAGCTGGAGTCTTGCCAAACGGCTCTAAGTAGTGTTGGTCCCTCGATTCTAAACACATCCAATGATTCATCAGTTTTATTGACTAAACAACAGAGAAATGAATAAAAAAACGTTGAGAGCCATGGACATAAATTAAACATATATAAAATAGCTAGGAACACCTGGCATAAGCTCCAGCTTATTGCTTCATGCGACAAGTAATTGCCCCATATATATGTACCTGGATGCTTTTTGTATGTGGTGGTCGATGGATATAAGAAAGGGGAAGAAACATGGAGAAGCCAGCTATAGTAGCTAGTGACTCAGCTTTTATATATGGTATATCCGTAGCCACAAAATTTGTCTATAGATTGCTTGCAAGGTACTATTATATAACCAAGTAATTAATGCGTGATCGAGCAAGATGTTGGAACCAATATGCCGCAAGAGGCCACACATTTCTTCGTGCTCAGCTAACTTTGCAGTAGTGGCGGTACAATCAAACTGGGAAATAAATTGGAATTAACTGCATGCCATCGGAAACTCTAAACGACGGTTCGATCGAAAACTTCTCCCGATCGCAATTCGCAACGAATAGCACGCATACTCCTCCAACTCCAACAAAAGTATAACATAGCAAAGCATATATAATTAAATAAAAAAAAATCCTGGTAAACGCATCATCGTCCAATAAAGATGTGTACCGGAAAGGTCAAAACAAACACGTTTAACTCGACAACCACGCATGTTTCCGCACAGAGAAAATTGGCTTTGCTCTCTATTTTAACTTGGAAGCAGAGAACTATACCTTTATATGCAGGACCAAGTCTCCTGGATAAGTACTTACTTAATATCTTATCTCTAACCAAGGCGTCTACAGTCTACTCTAACGTGGTTATTACGTGGCTGTTGTTCGGATAAGCCAAGCAGGCAAAAGAAGCACCACAGCAGCAGACGTGGAGACCAGAGCGGCATGCCCTCCGACGTGGTGTCCGGGAAACTGGTGGACGAGCCCGGCCGCGGCGGCCCGGCGCACCTCCGCCGCAGGATCCAGGCTCACCCGCCCCCACAGCCGTCCGTCCCCACGCTGACTCACCCACCCACCTCCTGTACTGCCACATCCCCTCCAACCTACACGCCCGTCAGCGTCCCCTCCACCCCCCACGCGCCCCACGAATTGCGTCACCGACACCCTGGGCCCACGGAGGGCAAAACGGGCATTTCAAAACGCCCCCCCCCCCACCCTGTGTCTGTGTGTGGGGGCGGCTGTGGCTTTAAAGCGACGCCGGCGCCGGCGCATCCTTTCCTTCCCTCCCTCCCCATTTCCTCGCATCGCAGGTCGCAGCGCATCCTCTTGCTTTGCTTCAACTTTCACACGCGCAGGCGCAGCGCGATTTCCTTGGTCAAAACAGAGGAAGAGAAAAGGGAAGGAAAAAAAAAAAGGTTTCCTTGGTCGGCGGCGGCGGCGGCGGCGAGGAGGGGGTCGGGTGGACAGACGATGGAGACGGCGGCGGCGGCGATGCTGGAGGCGGGGGTGGGGCGGTTCTCGCGGGCGCCGGCGATGGCCGCGGCGCTGCTGGCGGAGATGTGGGCGCCGCTGGCCGTGGCGGTGGCGGCGCTGGCCACGCTGCCCAGCCTGCTGCGCCGCCTGCAGCTCATCGTGCTCCGCATCCGGTCCCGCGGGAAGGAGGTCATCCAGTCCCACATCGTCGGCACCTACTACTCCTCGTCGGGCGAAGACGACGACGACGACGTAGACGTAGACGATGAGAGCTCGGACGGCGACGACGGCTGCTCCTCCTCCGGCGACGACGAAGGGGACGGGGAGGATCTGCGGCGGATCGGGTTCTACGAGGCGGCGGACGGCGCCGGCTTCCCCTGGGGCGGCGCCGTGGTGCGCACCTGGCAGGGCCTCCCGCGCCGCTTCTCCGGCTGCGTCGGAGGCGCGCCGCTCGCCGCCGGCGCCGGTGGACCGCTCCCGCCTGCCGCCGTCAGGCTGTGGGGCGCCCGCACGGCCAGCGGCGCCGACCCGTGGTGGGCCACGGCCTTGGTGGGCGCGGAAGATGGCGGCTGCGTCCGCGCCGCGGAGTCGGAGGCCGCTTCGGGCGACCACGCGGCGGTCGTCGTCGGCTGGGCCGGCGGCCGCGACAGCACGCAAGCGGTGGCGCAGCAGAAGCGGCGCCGGAGGCGTGCTGCCTCCTCCGCCCTCTGACGACGAGCGCAACGGAACGGAACGGCACCGGCGACGTGGGGTGGGGGAAGATGTGTGAATACGCCGCAGGGCCACCAGCTGGAGATGCCGATCCCCGTCGCTGGGCCCCACCTGTAAGCGGGGGGGAGGGTGATTATTATTGCTGTGGGGGAGTGGTTAGGCGCCGCGCCGGATTGGTTGGTTGGTCGCGAGGCTGATGCTGTGTGTGTTGTGTTGGTGGGGCAGAATTTTTTATGAATAAAAAAAAAACATTGGGTTAGGAGCGGGGAAAAAAATTTGAAATTTGGGGGTTATGCATGGAGGTGCACCTTGGAATTGCATGGATGTGATTTTCATTTTACCACCGTTTTTTTTTTTGATTCGTGTGGTGATAAATAAGAAAGAAACGGTGAAGTACTAGCGACTTCCTTCAGTACTACTACTACCTGGTGTTGCCCCTGAAATGAAATCTCTACAGTTTCTGATTAATTGACATGCATGCGGGGGCCCGCATCGGCAGGACACATCTGCGTCAGTGGCACGGACCATACCACCGGAAAAAAAAAAACTCCAGAGTGTGTCAGAACAGTCTCCGCCGCACTTGTCGATGACAGCCTGGGGGTAAGCAAAGAATTAAAGCCAAAACCTGACACTAATCACAGTACTA
Source organism: Paspalum notatum (assembly GCA_022530915.1). Classification (NCBI taxonomy): domain Eukaryota; kingdom Viridiplantae; phylum Streptophyta; class Magnoliopsida; order Poales; family Poaceae; genus Paspalum; species Paspalum notatum. Next base: position 32,459,376 of record CM039685.1, read on the forward strand.
CCATTTAATTTCAAGTGCACACGCACACGCTTCTCTTCGTAATCAATGTCGTTGCGCGGCGCCGCGCCAGCACGTGTGTGTGTGCGTGGTGTGGATGCGCACGACCGACGCAGGACGGACCGAGTAAACAAAAACAACGGCCGGCGCGCTTTCGTGCGATTGATTTGATGGACACGTGTGTCCGCGTTAATTTTACGTTTACCAATAAGATCAACACGTGTGATCGGGACATCATCTATATGCATCCGATCCCGCCGTATGCACCTTCTGCGTGCTCGATCGTGTGGGCGTGTGTGTGTGTCGTAGCTTACGCACAGCTGCGTGCTCGCACAGCTGCGGCTGCAAGCCTCCGGCGTGCAGTGTGCACACCCTGCTAGTACTAACGGACACGCCGCCGGCGTCACGTCTGAATCTGATGGAGTGATGGGAACGACTTCAGTGAACAGAAGCCAGATTGCTCAAGAAACCTGATGACTACTCGTCTCTGCTTTGGATTTGGATCAGATTCAGGCAGACACGGCCAAAAAAGGAAAAAAAAAAAGGAGCTCGGCCTTTAATAATATTACACGCAGAATGAACGCAATGGCTGGTTCACATACGACACTCGCTCAGTGGATAAGGCCATAAGGGTCCAGTGTTTGTCGACAGATCTGAATCTAATCCCTGATTAACAATGCTGTTGTCTGACAGAAAGACATGCTTAATTTAGTTCTCAGTAAAGCAGCTATATATTGTTTTGAAAGAACAAAGCAGCTAAGCTATATATGCTTTCGGTTGGGGGCAATTTTTTAACAACAATTTATAGGCCATTCCAACTCCAAGGGAGGAGCTCAAGCCTGCAGGGCATGGCGTGTCAGCAACTCAGCATGCATCTTCGCATAATAATCCTGACGGCGACCTCTCCGCGTCCACGGAAGGAAGATGCCTGAATTGCGTTGCAATCATATATACTGTACAAGTACAAACAATACAGCTAATGATGGTGGTGTTTGTTTCTGTCTGCTGGTAGTCTAGCAGTGTATGGTTACATGCATTTTAATTTGCAAACAAGAGCTTACTGTGCTAAAACATGCTTTTTATATAGTATATAGACTGCCAATCACACCCCTAATGCCAAATAGAGAAGATCGTTTAGACTTGTACACTTGTCTACGCTTCATTCCTCTGCCTCTCTGTCTCTATGAAACAAACAATATAATCGAACCCCTGTTGATACTATGGTGTCAAAGGGCAATGCTTTGCCGCCAAAAGCAATTTGGGGTCAGTGGATGAACTGCTGTTGTGCATTCTTTTAACCCTGCCGACTTCCTACGCTTTCACTGGATCTTGATCTTTTCTCTTACTTTTTCAGATAAGAGATATTTATTCATTGCTAGATCTGGATTTTTTTTTCCAAAGAATATCATTTACTAATGTGTTCACCATAATCCAGTCCACTAAAAGCAGGGAAGATCCCATCAATGGATTTTATTTGCAGCCCTACCAAACAAAAAGAGCAATAGCACAGCAGGATATGTATATGCGGAATTTTTCATATATGCACAGCAGGATATGTATACCCTAAACCCAAAACCTAAACACCACGGGTTCACATAATTGGCATGTCCTATTGCCCGGAGAAGGACGATAGATACCCATTGCCCGGGGAGAGGGGGGCCAAGCCCAACACGAATGACTGGTCTGGCAACATTCAAGCGCTGATCGGACCCCCTTCGGGCGATAGGTATGTTGGCCCACCATTAGGCAACCGGTACCTTAAACCATCCCAACGGCAATGAATAACAGCATTACCTATCCCTATTTATCCATTATTCCAACTACTGTTCTCTCAATATCTTATCGCCTCACCTTGGGCAACATGTGTATAGATACATCAAAGTATTTTTTTTGTAAATTTATTTTTTTTGAAAATATAAAAAATGGTAAAACGCAAGAGAAATTGCAGCCGATCACACCCACTATTTCGACCATGAGTCTAGGGGATGTTTGGATCTCTTGCTCACCTTTGCCCAGCCAGGCTCCCAATCAAGGCTAGATTCAGCGAGCCTGCCTCTCGTGGCCTGCTGGGAGATTGCCTTCTGCTGGTACTGCCACCGCCCACCTCAGACTAAGAGGCCGGGTCTACTAGGGTAGCTGGGCTTCAGACTACTAAGATATGGCCACTGTGCTACGTTGAAGTTGAAGTATGGAAAAAGTCCACCACGGGTCCTTCATCTTGTAGCCGAGTCCAGGTTTTATCCCTGAACCGCAAAACTAGGAATACTGGGTCCTTCAACTTGTGAAACCGGCCACGTTTCATCTTTGGCCAAAACCGAAGGTGGTTTTATCCCACGTGGCGATCCTATGTGGCACTGTGCGGTGGGACCCGCTTGTCAGCTGTACCTCGCACGTAGAGCCCGCTACTCACCGCGCTCCCTCGAGCGTGGAGCCCCGCCGTCGCCCCGTCAGCCCTCGCGGCGCCCACGGCCGCCGCCGGACCTCGCACGGGGCCCTCAGCATGATGTGGTCCTCAAGGTGAGCCGGCAGACGGACGAGGAGGAGGACGCGGTGACGACGAGCGTCGTCGGAGCGCACATCCAGGTGATACAGGTCCAGAACAGCTTCCCGATCGGGTCGTGCATCACCAAGGCGGGGATGCATAACCCCGAGTACGTGGACATCTTCACCAAGCACTTCGACTGGGCGGTGCTGGAGAACGAGTTCAAGTGGTACTACACGGAAGCCGTGCAGGGGTAGGTGAGCTACGCGGACGCCGATGAGCTCATCGCCTTCTGCGACCGCCACAGCAAGCCCGTGCGCGGGCACTGCATCTTCTGGGCCGTGGAGAACGCGGTGCAGCAGTGGGTACGCGCTCTCATTGCCGATCAGCTCCGCGCCGCCGTGGAGGCCTGGCTGCGGGGCCTCGTGTCGCGCTACAGTTGCCGGTTCCTGCACTACGAGGTCAACAGCGAGATGCTCCACGACACCTTCTTCAAGCAGCGCCTCGGCGATGACATCGACACGCACATGTTCCGGGAGACGGCGGCGATCGACCCGGCGCCGGCGTTGTTCGTCAACGACTACAACGAGGAGAGCACCAACGACCCCAACGCGACGCCGGAGAAGTACGTGGCGCTGGTCACGGGCCTGCAGAAGCAGGGCGTGCCGGTGGGCGGCATTGGCGTGCAGGGCCACGTGACGCACCCTGTCGGGGACATCATCTGCGACGCGCTGGACAAGCTCGCCGTCATGCCACTGGACAAGGTTTGGCGGTGGCCGCGGGCGCCGCGAAGGCCGGCGGGGCGACGGCGCGCTCCACGCGCGAGGGCCAGCGCGGCGAGCAGCGGGCTCTATGTGTGAGGTACGGCGGAGGGAGGGCGGGGCGGGAGGCGAGGGACGTGGGAGATGGGCGGCGCTGCGTGTAGCCCGCGCGAGAGAGGGGTAGAAGAAGAGGACACAGAGACCGACAGGTGGGTCCCATCGCACAGTGCCACGTAGGATCGCCACGTGGGACAAAACCACCTTCGGTTTCGGCCAAGGATGAAACGTGGCCGGTTTCACAAATTGAAGGACCCAGTATTCCTGGTTTTGCGGTTCAGGGACGAAACCTGGATTCGGCTACAAGTTGAAGGACCCGTGGCGGACTTTTTTCTCGAAGTATGGAGCGACAATTGTTTTGGGCTGAATGCTTGAGTAGCGTGTTGTTTTGTGTCATCTTTTTTCAATATACAATATGTATAAAATTTTTTGGGCCAAAAATCACCACCCATGAATTGATATGGGTTCGGTTTGGTTGGATACTAGCTAAAACTCTCCGATCCACATGGATTGAGAGGGAATTTGAATTAATTTCCACTTCAAACAGCTCTAATCCACCTCCAATCCACGTAGATTATGTTTATCCAAACAAGGTATAACGAGACGGCCCTAGAGTACCGACTTGTACACCGGGTCTCGTTACAATCAGTAGCCAGATTTAATTCGTCATGCAAAAGAGAAGTACAGATACCGTGAGTGAAGATGAAGCGCACACAACAATAAAAGAATCCACTTTTTTTTTTTTGAGATAATGATATAGCAAAACTGAATTCTGCAAACCGGTAGTAGCAGGCAATCTTTTGCGTCCAAGAAAGAAACAAATTTATACACATGATAGCTTCCGACACCTAGCTAGCCCGTGTTCATTCTGAAAATTTTATTTAGTACTACTGTAAAAGGCATGGGATTGAAGAAAGTCCAAACCGAGCTCCGGAATTGCTAGTCCAATTTATTGCCTTCAGCTATATGGATGGATCCCAAAGTGACCTTGTCAGTCAAGGTCGGTCAAGGTCAAAACCTGTCACAGCTGAAGCATGAGCAACCTGAAAACGTCCCTAGCTGCATCAGATTCACCCTGCTAACAATGTCATCTGAGATCAACCTCCTAACCTCCACCAGAAAAACTAATGCGCTGACCAAAACCCACCGGTTCCCCTCCTAAACTATCTTCAAATCCTCACTACTTAAACCCCTGAAATGCCACAAGAATCATCCCCTGATCAAAAAAAACCCCACACCACCGCCAGGAAGCCACAATCCCCTCCCCTGCAGCTCCGAAGGAAGCTCGACCACCATGGGCATCATCAGGATGAGGTCGCCATCACCATTGCCTTCTCCGAACCTCCTCCTCCTGCTACTACCGCTCGTCCTCATCGCTGCAGACATCACCGGCCGGCACCGCGCCGCCGCGCAGGTGTTCTGCCGCTCGCAGTTCAACCTGGCCAACGAGGCCTGCAGCCTGCGCAGCTTCGCCGGGCCCAACCCCGCGCAGCCACTGCAACTGCACAGCAACGGCTCCTCGGCTTCCGCCGCGTCCTACGAGCCGCAGGCAGACCACCACGACCACGATCACGGCCACGGCCACGTCCACGACCACGACCATGTCCACGACCACGAGCGCGAGCGCGAGCACACCCACAGCCGCCGGCACGGCTTCGGGCACGGCGGCCAGAGCCCCTACGACACCGCCTGCTGCCGCCGCCTCATGGGCGTCGACAACGCCTGCATCTGCCAGGCCATGTCCTTCCTCCCCGTCTTCATGAGCAAGGTCAAGCACACCATCAAGCTCACGCCGGTCCCGGGCTGCGACGTCTCCTTTGAGTGCGGCGCCACCATCTAGTGGACTGACGATGGCCACCTGTGTCCCACCATCAACTTCACTTTGAAATGGAGTCATCATCATTTTGTGGTTCTTGCTGCCTCAAAACTTTTGAATGGAAATAAAACTGTTGGATATTATAGGGAAAATTATGCTTCATCTGCGTTTTGAACTAGAGTTTTCTTAGCACTGCATGTATGTATTTCCTACATTATATATATTGCACTGGAAACCAATCAAGAATACTATTTTTCTAAGAGCTTCAATAGTGTTTTTGGAGCTTAAATTATGCTGTGAAGAATGTGGATCTCAATGTTCAACATTAAGGAGCACTACTGAGTGTAATACTTTGGCCTTAAATAAACAGAGTTACTGCAGATGTGCCCAGGGAATACCAGTTCAGGATGTATCTTGATCGACCGACCTCCTCTTGCTATTTGCTTACTCTAGATTCTACAGTTTCAGCATACGGTACGTGTCGCGGATGCACAACTAGTCACAACTTCAGCGTGTGGCAAAGACGTTGCAATTGAACAATTATCTTGTGTCCAAGTTGCAGGAATCAGTTCTTGAATCAAAAGACAACAAAATGCCATATTTGAAATACAGATAATTTCCCTTGGGAAGAAATCAGTTCTTGGTCATAATTGACTATTGTTAATTCAAGACTTGTTACATATTAGCAGACACAGACAAGTTACTCTAGAAACTGTACAATTCCCGACAAAATTCACACGTCAATGTCTCCAGATCCCACCAATATGCACACATCCATACTGCAGCATTCAGACAACTCAGGTAAGGGTCAAGAGCAAGTTCCCACATCATAAGCACCATCAAGAGCAGGTTTCTGCACAATACAACACTATAAAGAGCAGGTTTTCACAGAATAGAGCACCATCAAGAGAAAGGTTTCAGTAGGAAGCATCTCTAGTGTAACCTCACAGTAACCCAAGTTCATGCTCCAGTGAAGCAAAGTCGAACCAACTCCAATCAAGCTCTGAATCCCAGTCGAACTCTGGGTCCTTGAATGGAGGATGCAGGTGACTAATGTCAGCCAGGCCAATATAATCATCGTCCGGAGGCTTGGTTGTATCAGCACTGATGAAATCACTGACTGGGAACATATCTTCTGGCCTGGTTAAATCATCGTGTGGGAGTTTTGCAGCCAGGCTGACAGAGTCAATGTCAGGAAGCTCACATTTCCAGTCTAGTGTGGCACCTTCTGAGATCTCCCTAGGTGTGGGGGTTAGTAAGCTTTCATCCAAAGGCTCATGGTGTATCTCCACTAATAATCCTACTCTTTTTTGCGCTTCTTGCACCTTCTGTTCACTTGACACAGATGAATACACACTGGAAGCCAAGGACGAGTTGGAAAAAGCTACATGCTCTGAAACAGATGGTTGGGCTTTCATAGCCAACATCTCTGCACGGCACTGGTTCTGTTTGGCCTGATATGCCACACCAGCAGCATCCTCAGCGTTATGTGAACTGTACTCCTGTCCCTTTGTCAAAGGATTGTGAATCTCAGCCTGCCACCGACCCAAGCCCCGCTGCGGCACACCACGGTACCCACCCGATGGTACCTTCCTTTCTGGGCCTTTCACATACTTTGTTCCACATGGCATGATGGTCTTCAGAGGCTTAGAGGTTTTACGCTTCTTTACTGGAACTGGCATCTCTCTTGTAATTGTCTTTTCTTTCTTGGGTTTCTGACCATCTTCATCACTGGAAGAGTCAGTTGCATCAGGATCACGCCAGAAAATGCGGATCTTCTGCATGGGCATCATCTTGTAGCGCAACATCCAGATCACAAGGAAAAGCAACCTGCATATACAGATGGTAATTTCATCAAATATGCTAATACATGGTTGCTATGACACATATGTGGAAGAGAAGATGTGTTCATGTACCGAGTCAGATATGTCTAAACTACAGCAAAGAATCTACCAAATGAGAAAGATGATTCTATCTCCGATCAGAACTGGAGAAAAGGCGATTAGTTTTTTTCACTGAAGACGTGTTAGAAATTGGAATCCTGCCTGACTGTTTGAACTTCGAGGAGGGGTGCCAAAGTCAATCCACCCAGACCATTATCATTCAAATCAGACAAGGACTGTAAAATTGGTCATCAAAGCTAAGAAAAAGCCAAAAAGGTGAGCTTTATTTGAACGTGTTTCCTTGTAGTTAGCATTTACCAAGATTGGTTATGATTTGGTGGATTCTTGAACTTGTATCGCCTCAGGGGCAGCAAAGTAGGAAACAAGGGTGTAAATGCAGGAACCCTGAGTACTTCACCCCAAATCCAGATCTGAAACCATTGTACATTAATATAAAATCTTTCACTGAAACATGAACACTACTTGAATATGGAACTCTTGAAATACATGAGCAGACGTATACCACCAATTAACATAAATCTACATCATTGTATGCCAAACTAATGAGGTAATAGTATTATGTTCATATAGAACGTCGAGATCAGTTTTCATGCAGCTGAACATTGAAACCTTACCAGCACTGCAATATTTTTCAAATTTGGCAGATGAGCCAAACAAATCCGACTAGACTGCACAAGCAGGGAACTATCGCAATAACGTGGGCATAGCTGATCGGTTGAATCATGGCAACAGATAAAATCTCCGATGCTTTACATTAAAAAGGCAAGCATCCACATAACTGCTAAATCGATGAAACTAAGAACACAACAGGAGGAACTGAAGAAGTACACTCAAATAGATAGACAACAGAAACAAGACCGAAATCGTTTGTCTTTTGAACCTTAGCGCATACACTGAAGTCTGAAACTGAGCAGAGTATTATGATTCACAAGAAACTAAGCAGGGTAAACAGGGTGGGGCTACAACAGAAAGAAATATTCGCATCATCTTGATTCTTGGCCGTAGCTCAATCAGGCGTGTGAAAAAATAAAGTTACCTCGAGATTCTGAAGCCAAACACGCAGTCTCTGGCGCCCCTCTTCCAAGGCTGGAGGAGAAAGGAGCAAGAGGAAGCTGGCTGCGACGGGAAGCTCAGAACCATGGAGCTGCGGCAGAACAGGCGACATAAACCAACAGTGCGCGCGAGACGTGCGGTGGCGAGGGCTCCTCCACTCCTGCTCGCTTCCGCTGGTCAAATAAACACCAAAAATGAGTGAGGAGACTATCGAAACCAGAAAGATTCCATCTTTTCATGTCGCTAGTAGCAGAAAGAAACAGAACAATTTTGGAATGGGAGCAATGCACAGGGAAATCGCCGGAAAACGACGGCCCGAAACCATACTGAACCCCCAAGAACCGTAGCGGATGGCCCGACCGAACTCAAGAAAAGAAAAGAAAAAGAAGCAACCTTTGCCCGGACCAAGAAACAGGACAGGTAGCGGGAGAAAGATCCACACAAATGCCCCCACGCAGCGGCGCCTCCGACTCACTCGACACACCACTTACACGAGCGGCGCGCGTGCGGCGGCGACCTCCGGAGCCCTGGGCCGGGGACTGACTGGGGAGGCGAAGCCGGCGGAATTGGAGCAAATCAGAGCGCAGCAGTCAGCAGAAGCTCAGAACCGATCCGGTGATAGGACTCGACGGGCGGGATTTGGGGAAGCTTTCGGGTTCTTGGTTTCTCAGGTGGGGGGGTGGAAAGGGCAGAGGAGGATGCGCGGCGATGGTTTCCGTTACAAGAGGCGGAGGGAAATGACAGGATGGCACGTGTGATCATAATGACCTATTACTGCTGGTTAACAAATTTATTTTCAAATTATTTATATTTGGCCATAACCTTTACCTATCCGCTAATAGTTGTTTTTAGTCCTCTAAAATCGCTAAATAAGGAGCTGTTTGCTTCCTTTGCCAACTTTGCCTTGCCTAGCCTCCATAGGCAAGGCAAAGTTTGCCGGCCAAAGAGAGCAAAATTTGCTAGCCAGATCAAGCAAAGAAAAATTTATTAGCATAGATTACGAAGCAGCTAGCAAAACAACCAAACATCATGAAATCTTGCTTGGCTTGGGCGAGAGATCCAAACGGACCCTAGTCTAACATTTAGCCTCTAAATTGACATTTGCACTAAAAACCAATTTTTGTTCCAATGGACCAGAATCGTTAAGTTTTTAGTAATGAACTCTCGAGGTGCTAACTATCGAAATGTTTAATCTACTCTATATCTACACTATAAAAAAGTGACTATTTTAAAATCACTTTTTTACCTACGATGGATCCGCTGTACCATTCACTGGTCCCACCATGTTGCAAACAATGGAAAAGGGTTGAAAAGGGTCAAAAAAAAAAAGATAGAATAAAAATGTTTTCACTATTCGTCCTTTTCCCTTAATTGAGGCCATTTGTTAATTACTTAATCTATTCCTTAATTCATGAAGCACCGGACCTAGCAACCTACGTTTTTTTAGAACAAACTAGCAACCTACGTGCAATCCATCTGACTGAATGACACCGCCGGTCTCCTTCCGCTGGGCCGCCGCACCAGTCTTCTCCCATGCGAGAGCAGGTGTGCGACCCTCCCTCCAACCAGCAGATCTGCATCCTCCATCATCCCTTGAGGGCTCTTTTGGAACGCATGAAAAATACAGTAATCTCATAGAAATTTCACAGAAAACAGTTCAAAAACATAACAAACGCAGAATATGGATGTTGCAGCAGGAGTATTTGTCCAGGTTGGAATATTGTGATCTTCTGCTATTTTTATGTGACTCGGTGAAAGTTGTCCATATGTTCATGCTCTAGGCCACCATGAATATTTGGTACTTGCATGTTCTATCTCTTCGTTATTCAACCATTAACCAGTGTCTGTCGTGAGAAGAAGAAAGAACACAACCTTCGAGGGAGAAAGGGAAGAAGCTCTACGTTACCGATCAGTTGTTGTTGAGGAGATTGTGGGGGCATGTAGGCAACCAGGACCACATTTGAAATAATTGGTCAGTGATAAATATCATAGTGGAAAAATGAGATAGACAAATGGGCTATTTGGTGGGGTGGCCAACCCCTAGCCAGGTGAAACTAATGCAAGGTGCAGTTGTTTGGTTGCCTATCCACACCCGTAGTCAGGCTCTGGGTGTGCAAACCCCCCTCCCAACCTAGCTCCCTAGAAACGCTGTGGGCGGCCGTTTTTTCCTGGCTGGGCCCGAGGATGTCCGGCAGCAGTGGATGACAGAGAGAGTGGGATGATAATGGGACAGAAGAGAGTGGTGAAGAAAAGATAAAACTTTTTACTTACAAATGGGCCCCATATGTCATATATAAGGAAGAAAGAAGATATGTTGACATGATATCTTGGCACCAGCCATAAAAACTATGGCCAACGCAGGGTCAAAGCGGTTTTGGGACCCAGATGACACACTAAGGATTTGAATTTATAGTTTTCTGAGTTTAGAGACCTAAGTGATATACCTTGCCAAGCTTGAGGACCACCCATGTACTTCACTCTTTCATATTTAACTTCATTTCTTATGAATGTTTTATAAAGATAGAAAAACTTGACTAAAAAAGCATCCTTTTATTCCCTAATTCCTCTTTTAAAAAAGAAGGCTGCTCCTAGAATTAATATTAGAACTTGCAAGGCATAAATGACCACATGGAATGGAAGGTCAGTGAGGACTCTTAAAGCATGGAGGCTTTGTGTTTATTATTTGATGTTTTGCCAAATCGCAGTAGAAGTTTAGTTCAAGGTGTATATTTATGCGGAGGGGTAGAGAATAGAGACACTGATTTCAAATTTTCAAAAGAAAACATATCAGCGAAATGAACTGCGACACCTTGCAATTTCAAGTGTTTTAGCGAGCACCATGGCTGTAAGGCACAGAAACTTATTAAAATAATAATTCATGTGAATGATACCCTGGAACTGTTTTGCTAAAATGTACTGAGACATAAGTGAAGACTTCCTTAGAGTTTTAGCCTCAACATTTGAACTATGGATGAAAGTGGGACGGATATTTCTCGACTATCCGTCCATTCCGAAGGGTTCTAAAACTAAATGGGACGCCCGATATCCGAGTTTGAACAATTAATATTCGATCCGTATCCGTATCCAGATATTCAAAGTTGAATATCAGTACGGTGATGGGATGTATATCGATATCCGGAGTATTTTGACACTGTTCGTATCTGTATCCGCTTCGAGAAAAAATAATTATATGTATTCGAATCCGCATATATCCGTCCGTATCCGATCTGATTTCATACCTAATTTGAACAGTCTGTGCTTGCAGCATGGAACTCTTCTGAGTTCTGAAAGATGAACGACGATCATCATTTTGGGACATTATTAGTAAGACTGCATATTTCCATTTGGATAGGAGTAACAGGAGAAATGGCTTCATACATTACTAAACCCGGCAATTTCAGTAGTAACTGGTATTTGCAAATTGCAATGATAAGATTTTTTTTTTTTTTACTCTCATGATCTCATCTGGGATAAGCTAACCTATCTTTCTGATATCTAACCTCAGGTGCATCAGTACATGGTTGTTGACCTGTTGTATCCTAAATAACAGGTATATGGCCTTTTCAAGACCACATATTACAGTTGAGTTTAAAATCATTTTCTCAATGTGGTGACATGCCAAATAAACCAGAAGAAATACTACACAAACAAGAGAAGAATTAATGATACATTCTGTTAATGGGACTTTTTCATAACCTTTTCACTACTTGGTGAATAGTTGATAATTGATAGTATAAATTGTGTCAACATGGAGGTGTAGTGCCATTATATTCATATACAAGTGGAATAGACAAGAACAAAACACATGAGTTTTTATATTTCCTCAAATGTTTCACACGAAATTGAGTGAGTATAGTCAATCTGATAAAAATATAATAACTTTCACAGGATAAAAAAAAGGAAAAAGAGTCCAAACTGAATTGATATCTTGGACTTATAGTCATATTGATGACAGTTTAATCATCCAGCACTTGCAGTTCTTGAAATTTTATCAGTCGACGAAGACTAAGAAGTCTGAAAAATATTTAGCACCAAACAGTAGGTCTCATAACTGGATGATAATATTAGTCTGAAAAATATTTAACTCATTAGGTCTGATAATATTAGCAGCAAACATTAGGTCTCATAAATATCAGTTTAGAATGAGAATAAACATAAGAGTCTGAAAAATATTTAGCACCAAACAGTAGGTCTCATGACTGGATGATAATATTAGTCTGAAAAATATTTAACTCATTAGGTCTGATAATATTAGCAGCAAACATTAGGTCTCATAACTAGATAATAAAAACCTCAGAAACCAAGGTAAATCCTAGACCAAATCTCAAGAATTTGCAGACCACATGGCACTTGCAATACATGAGGTTACCTCATTGAGTAAACTGAAGTCCAAAATACGAAGCTACAGGGAGAAGCATGCAAGCTGGTACAACCCAATCTATCAAATATGTCTGAACTAGAAAAGATTCAGACAAACCAGATTCATAAACAATATGAAATCCTGAAATGTCAGAATCATATGCTATTGTATTGGCAAAAATCTTCTGGAAAAATCATCTAAATAGAACCAAAGGATTGAAAATCCACTAGCAGTTATTGCAATTTATTCCTTAGCTACTCTTTCCCAATGAGTTGAACCGATGCCTCATTGAAGATTTAAGGAGATTACACAAGAAAAACTTTATTTCTGGTTTATTACGACAATGATACTAAAATATTGTAATATAATAGTCCCATTTAGCAACGAACTATCTGACATCACTGTTTTCGTGTACAAAACTGGAGACTGGTTTCTGTTTGATCAGGTAGTTCAGTTTTCCCACCACCTCCTATGCAATGCATCACAAACCTTTGCAGCATCTGCACCATAACCAGCATTATGGACCCTGACTATGTTAGCACCATTCAATATCCCAGCTGTTACAGCCGCAACAGTAGCAACATCCCTCTCAACTGGATTGTCACGATTGCATATTTCACCCAAAAATCTTTTCCTTGAGGGTCCCAGTAATATTGGCACATGTGAAGCACCTATACTCATTTTACCCATCTCTCTCCTAATGGATTCCAATCCCATTATTACTTCAAGGTTATGTCTGGATTTTTTGGAGAACCCAATGCCAGGATCAAGAACTATCCTCCACAATGGTATCCCAGATAACTCTGCTTCTCTCACCTGTGTGTATAGCTCGGAAGCTACTTCCTTACATACATCATCATACTGTAAATTTTGTTCGTTTTGCATAGTTGATGGATCTCCCCTCATGTGCATTGCAACATAGGGAACTCCCAGTTCAGCTGCAACTTTAAGAATTCTTGGGTCAAGCTGTCCACCGGATACATCATTGATCATGTGAGCTCCTCTTTTCACAGCTTCACTGGCAACTTCTGCATAGAAAGTATCCACTGAGAGCAACTTTCCTTCCATATCAGGAATTTTTGTGATCTCATCCAGAACAGGAACCAACCTCTCAAGCTCTTCGTTTGGAGATAATCTCTTTGCAAAGGGCCTGGTTGATTGAGCACCAACATCAATGATATCTGCACCTTCTGAGATCAATAACTTAGCCTGAGAAATGGCAGCTTCCACTTGTTGAAACTTACCTCCATCACTAAAGCTGTCTGGTGTCAGGTTAAGGACCCCCATGACGAGGGTTCTCTCACACCAATCCAACAAACGATTCCCAACAGGCAATACCCGTTTAATAGTTTCTGTTCCGATTATAGATTCACCACCAAGTTTATTCCACAATTCAAAGAAACCTCCACTGCACTTCGAGAGAGAGTGCCAACTTGCTTCGATAAGATCATCAGAGGATGCACCCAGAAGGTCAACAAGTGGTGCTAAAACAAATGGCCTCTCATGGATGCGCTCATGCGGCACAATTAGAGTTTCGCTATCGATCTGGGAGTTGCCATAGAGAAGTATGTCTAGATCGATAGGTCTGGGGCCATATCTTATCCCACCAGTGCGGCCTATATCTTTCTCAATTTCCTTTAGTTTTTTAAGCAGCTCATGTGGCCCAAGCCTAGTTGTGCCCCGGACGGCAGAGTTAAGAAAGTGCGGCTGATCAGTCACATAGGCAGGGGCAGTCTCATAGAGACAGGCATGCCTAGTGATGTTCACGCCCGAGTTTTTCATCAGCTGCAATGCCCTGTCGAATGTACTGACTCTATCACCCACATTGCTTCCCATAGCAATCACGATCTCTTGATCAGCTGAACAGCCCTCAAGCGAACATTGCGTAAAGGAACGGGCTTTGAATGGAACATGTCTGGAAGGTCTGCTTGAGGATCCCAGAGGATGACAGATATCAGACACTGTTAAAAGATGCAACGGGCAAGTTAAAAGCTTAGAGCTGTTCTTGGTTGTGTGATAGGGGGATTTAAAAAGCAATAGCAGAACACTACCTGAAAATGAATGTGACGGGATTAGCCCTCCAAAGCAGCTCTTAGCAACTGAATACATCTTCCTATGTGGCTCCTTAGCATGGAGGAGCATTGTTAAGCATACAAGATCAAGAAACGAAGCACTTGAAATCTTTTGTAGCCTTGTCGGATCTCTCACACGAGCAACAACCCTTCACATCTGGTCATTAGCAGAGCAAAAATAAAATTGAGGTTTGAGAAAGTCTAACTAAAGCGCGGGGAGACGGGTGCCGGCGAACCTCGCGGGGAAGCGGACCGCGCGAGGCGGCGGCGGCGACGGGTCGGGAGGACGAGGACGGCGACGGCTCGGGGGGTCCCGGCGAGCGGCACGGGGAGGCGGGCCGCTCGAGGAGTCGGCGGCGACGGCTCGGGGGGAGGAGACGGAGGCGCGGGGAGACGGGCGCCGGCGAACCTCGGGCCCGGCTGCCTAGGTTCCTGCGTCCATGCGTCGAGCCGTCTGCAGTATGGGCCTGATTGGTTGCCGCATGCGCCGAGTTTGGCTGGCTTCCGGGAAAGCCAGGCTCTGCAAATCCTGATCCAATGTATGAAAAAAAAAAGTTTGATTGGTTGCCTGCATGATTTATGTCTGGTTGAGTGAAGATGGTGATTGGTTTTTTGGATGATGTTTTTGTCCGGACACTTTTTGTTTACGTACTGCAGCTTTTGCATCCCGCGAGTCTGGTTCTGAAGATACGTCCAAATTTTTCGCATCCACAAAGCTTGGCCCGAAGCCTCCTCTCGCATCCCTCTGGTCTGGTCCAGAACCTTGTCCGGCCTACCAAACAAGGGAAATTTGCATCCCACGAGCCTGGTCTAGCCTAATATAGGCAACCAATCGGACCCAATCTTCGGCGCTCTTCTCTCCACCATCTACTACAGTCCGGTCGATTAAGTTTAAGCATAATGTAATTGTTAATTTCGTTCTGTAACTGAATGGTCGTGACTCTCCATGTGTGGACCTCCTACTCATAGTGAAATTAGCTTGCAATCGGATAGAATTTGGATTTAGCAATCCACCAGGTTTTAGACTAGCATTTTGTGTCTATATGATCCACCCATTCGGCTTCAAACTAACTGAATCTTGCAAGTATCTTATTCTCATTAGCTTCATGATTTGGATGGTAGCCCCTTTAAATCTCGAAAACCCAAGTTGAAAATTTTGAGCCCACCACTGACCGCAACACTGTGGATGTTATGTAGTGTTGCAAATGCACAGTTCTTATCACAAATACAGCTCACTCCAATTTCATTGCGTGATGCTGCAAATGAACTCATCCTGCATACAAAATCAAAAATAAAGGCAGCAGTTGATTGCATATACGAGAATATGCATCACGACATATATTGACCACTAAACCGTGCTCACGTACCACACAATTCTATTAGTAGGTACTAAAAAATCTTTACCAGATCTACTTAGGCGCAGTAATATTCTAGATAGTTTATCCATTTTTTTCTAAAACCAACTACTTCCTCAGCATGATTAGTTTTTATTTTACTTTTTTAAAATAAAGTTCTTTTGTACAAGCTATGTATGGAGGAAAAGGGTGCAGCCTGCCACAAACATGTTAGCATGAGCACGTGTCAGATCTGAAATTAGATTAGAATATGTACATAATACATGGAACTTGTTACATAATAGCACACATCGACAAGCTGCTCTAGGAACTGTACAATTCCCGACAAAATTTAGAGGTCAATTGCCTCCAGACTCCCGCTCACTACAGCTAGACATCCATGCATAGATTGGAATCTGAATCTAAATTCATAGTTGAGACAACTCAGGAAACACGAAGATCAGTTCTCCGCTGAATACAACACAATCAAGTGCAGTATAACAGCTCTGATGCAGCCTCAGAGGATCTCAAGTTCATGTTCGACTGCAGTGAAGTCAAACACACTCCAATCAAGCTCTGCATCCAGATCAAAAGCTGGGTCCTTCATTGGAAGAGGCAGGTGGCCAATGTCAACCAGGCCGATATAGTCATCAGTTGGAGGCTCATGTGTCGCACCGATAAAATCACTGATTGGGAATGCATCTACCCGCATGGTGAAATTGTCAGGTGGAAGTTCATCAGCCGGGCTGACAGAGTCACTGACAGGAACCTCATCTATCCGTCCCAGCAAGACATCCATTGAAACCACCTTAGTTTTGGGTGAGAGATTCCTCCAGATTTCATCCTCAGGCTCAGAGGCCATCTCCAACACTCCATTCTGTGCTTGCGCCATCTGCTCGCACGGGGCAGATGAAGATACACAGGAAACCGAGGATGAGTTTGACAAAGCTGCACGTTCTGATACTCTCTGTTGAGCTTTCAAGGCTAGGACCTCTGCTTGAAGTTGTTTTGCATATGCCTGATATGCTGCTGCAGCAGCCTCCTCAGAGTCATATGAGCCAATCCACTTCCGTGTTTTTCTCACAGGATCGCGAATCTCAGCTGCCCATCGACCCCAGCCTCGTCTGCGCACACCACGGTATTTGCTAGATTTCCCCTTTTTCTCTGAAACCTCCAGATCCTTTGTTCCACATGGCACAAGGGTCTTCCGACATTTATTAGAGGCCTTTGAGTTGTTCACCGGAATTAGTACCTCTCTAACCATTTTCTTTACCTTGGTGCTCTGATCATCCTCATCATCAGAGGAGTCAGTAGCATCAGGGTCAGAGCAGAAAATGCGGACCTTACAGACCGAGGGTATCATCTTCGAGGAACTTCCAGATTCCCCTCAACGGAGGTCTGCAAACAGGTCAGGTTATGAATTCATCAAGCACAGAAATGCAAAGTTGCAATTTCATAGATGTGGAACAGAATAGATGTTTATGTACCGAGTAAACTTTTTAGACAAAACTGGGGGCAACGAGTCCTAATCTGTGAAGCAACTGCAGCACAGAATCCAGCAAATCAAAACAGGATTCTCTCTGCTTCTGACGGAAACCGGATAAAAGGAAGACCTGGTTCCTTGGTACTCGACTCAGAAATCTGGTTGACAGTTTTGATGTTAAAGGAAGTGTGCTGAAATCCACCAAAATCAAACCTGATAGAAAAGAAATAAGGCAAGATGAGGCCCCTCCGAAGTTCAAAAGGGGGGAATCTTTCACAATGAAAATAGAAGATATAGGTCCTTGTAGTTTAAAACTTACCAAAAGACTCACTGTGATTTGGGGGATCCTTGTAGTATCTCAGGTGCGTCAAAGTAGGAAGCAAGGGTCTAAGTGCAGAAACCCAGAGTACTTCACCCCAAATCCCAATCTGAATACTTTGTGCATTAATACAGGGAACTTTCCAAACTGATGTAAATAACAGAAACTCTTGAATAAAATGCCGCATTGTAAGATCAAGAAGATATGAACTTATGTAAACCTCTGTCTTTGCATTACAAACAAATTAGGTGACATTTTTATGCTCATACGTTACGAAAACCTGACCGTACCCGTAACATGGTTATCGCTAAATTTGGAACACGTGCGAATTGATGTGACTAATAATAAACTAAAGAAGCATAGAATCATTGCCACTGCATGGGAAAAAGTTGATCAGTTGAGCCATGGCAACCTGCACATTTGTATATAGACCCTGTTTAGTACCCCAATTTCCTCCCAAAATTCACTATGCAAAAAAAAGATTTCCCGTCACATCAAAATGCCGACACATGCATGGAATACTAAATGTAGATAAAATAAAAAAATAATTGCACAGTTTAGATGTACTTTGCGAGACGAATCTTTTGAACCTAGTTAGGCCATAGTAGGACAATATTTACCACAAACAAACGAAAAGTGCTACAGTGGTTCTACAGTGATTTTCAGTTCGGAACAGTGTTTTTTCAACCATGGGTGTGTTTAGATCCCAAAATTTCTTCCGAAATTCACTATGCAAAAAGAAGATTCCCCGTCACATCAAAAATGCCGGCACATGCATGGAGTACTAAATGTAGATGAAATAAAAAAATAATTGCACAGTTTAGATGTACGTTACGAGACGAATCTTTTGAGCCTAGTTAGACCATGATAGGATAATATTTACCACAAACCAACGAAACGTGCTACAATGCTTTTCGGTTCGAAACAGTACCAATTTCAGGGTACTAAACACACCCCATCTAAACACACCCATAATACAACTGTATAAGGTGGCAAGAAGACATTGCTACCCTTTTTGGGGACAGGAAAAGACAAATCACCTCTGCTTATATATATATAGATTATTAAACAAAGTCGCAAGGGCTCCTCCAATAAATTATCAACTAAGAGCATCAACAACTAACTTAGATGAAGAAACTAGAAGAATAATGTCAAGAGAGAGAGAGAGAGAGAGAGACTAGATCTTTTAATCCGCATGCTCAACTGTCACCTACATGGAAGGGTGACAGAGCAGATAATACAGTGAAACTCCGAGCCGAAAACTTGGTGTGGACCAACGGATCAAGCAAGCAGGGAAACAAAGTTACCTCGAGATCCTGAAGCGAAACCCGCAGGGTCTAGCACCCCTCTGCCCAAGCTGGAGAAGAGAGCAAGACGAGGCTGATGGCGACGGGAGCTCAGAACCATGGAGTGGCAGCAGAGCAGGCGACATAAATCACCAGCGCGCAGCGGCGTGCGGTGGCGATGGGCTACGCGGCTCCTCCGCTTTAATCCTGATGATATCACAAACACATCCACCGGGAAAAAAGGGTGAGAAGAAATCGGGCCATCTTCCCTTTATTTTTCTTTCTTTCTACCGCGCGCGATTGATTCCATAGATGGACGCAGAGAAACAAAGAACAGGGTATATTGGCACCGCTGTATGTAATGCCCAAGGAAAAAATTGCCAAAGAAACAAAAAAGCAGCCCGAAAATCCGCATCAGACTGCTGACCAAATCCACCTCCAAAGAACCCCGAAAGAAAGAACAAAAGAAAAATCGAAACTTTCCCGAAATATCCCAGAAAAAGAGCGGCAGGCGAGAAGGATCCGAAATCCACGGAGGGAGGCTGTGATTTCTCGCGGAAACTTACAAGATCGTGGGTGCCACGGCGACCCTCCGAAGCCCGACGGGAGGACGACGGTGACGGCGGGGGGGAGAAGGCGGTGAGGCCGATGGAAATGGGGGGCCTATCCCGGAGTCCGGGGGTCCGGAGGGTGAGATCGGATCGGGGAGGGAAGTGGTCTGGGTTCTTGATGTCTTGGTTTTGGGGGGAGTGATGGTGGTGTGGGGAAAGCAACGAGAGGAGGGCGAGGGCCGAGGTGGGGGGGGGTTTAATGGGGGCTTCCGGAAGGGGAGGAGAGGAGAGGAGAGGAGGAGCAGGGAGACGAAACGTGTGAGGCGATGGCGCCGTCCAGGTAATTATATGAGGGCACCAGGAAAATCGCTGCGGGTACGCCGTGCCGTGTACACGGATTCTTTCGCTACTGATGACCAGGACTGCCTAGCGCCAATAGTAGCATTGGGGGATTTTTGAAGAAAAAAAAATTCAGGAGCATAGGAGTATAGTTTTCAGATTCTCTGATTATATATTGATTGAATGAAATACGTTACGGTTACAGCTGTCTTTTCGACTGGCACTATAATCTTGGTGTTGACTGTCCGTTTCTGTTCATAGGAAGAATGAAGCAGACGACCTTCCTGGCAATAACTTTTGCTTTCAATTTTTTCAAACAATATCTTCCGAAGAGAATTCCCTTCCACATCACAACGGTAATGTTCAGCGAAACAGCTATGATATCAGCACAAAAAAAAACACTTAGTTCGATTTTATAACTACAAATACTATTCAGCTTTACTTAACTAAATATAAACATTCATATTATTTCGTCAAACTTGGAACGATAAGTCAGTGTTTACATATGTTGCTATAGCACCAAGAACAGGGAACGTAAAGCCATTACTGATGGGAGTTGCAACTTTATTTCATGATATAATATATTATTATAATTTGTGACTCAGTAAATCTTCCAATATGTAATGAAAACTCTCAATTTGTGTAGTTCCAATGTCGACTATCCGGCTTCTAACCAGAATAATTCGAACCCTGCAGTCGTTGTATCGCAGCTTCGTTGATTATCAACCACATGGCGTGCACAATTCAAACCCTGCAATCGCTACAAATGCAATCGAGAACACAAGCTAGAACACGAAAAATGCAATCTAACATTGCTCAAGGTGGGAAAACAAACGGACGTCGTAGCACCCCTACGAATTTGGGTCATCATCTCTCCAAGCATATTTTGGCACGAGATTAGTTGTGTTAGAAAGATTATCTCTGTGGCTTTCCATCGATATGTGGAGTGGAACATCCCAAACAAAATCTATATGCAACTTGGACGTCTATTTTCATGTGATCTACTCCCACAGTCTGAACTAATCTCACGAGTAAATCGCACCTCAACAATGTCACAAAGGAGTTGGCCCTTTCCTTGTCAAACCTGGTCATATCTTTCGTCCTTAACCAAACTTATTGACACGTGTGTAAAGTAGTCGTTGCTATTTTTACATTATACAACCATGATCCATTCTCAAAATTGTTACTATTATGACAACAAATAGACAAGACACAAGGGAACTCGACATAATAGAATTAGTTTAGAAACAACCTTTTTACTTCATTGTGATATTTTTCAAAAAAAAGTTCAAATTTGAACAAATATAAATACGATGACCATATACTTTCCTTTACCATCATGCCTGTCAAATAAAGTGATACATATTTCTTGAAAACCATAGCAAAACAGAATTGAAATATAATTTTCTACCAAATTAGTTATATTATAGAAATATCAAATTCATTATAACCCAAAGTACTAAGATGACAATATCAGATCATCATGCACACAGTAACAGGGAGAAAAAAATCTAGTTTTAACACAACTAATTGGATCAAAAAACAAATGGAAAACATCTAAGTTTGACCATAGAACTATCATCATGCACTTAGTAACAGGGAGAAAAAAATCTAGTTTCAACACAAGTAATTGGATCAAAAAAACAAATGGAAAACATCTAAGTTTGACCATCGAACTATCATATGAGTGTGGATTTAAGCATTGAACTCTAAAACAGGGTATCATTGAACATTCAATTATTGAAACCGGAAATATATGGTCCCCAAATGGTTTCAAGGGTAGTTTTATTTTTGAAAATAATAAAAATTGCATCTAATCTTCAATAATTCACAACTAATTCATTTTAAACTGAAAAAATAAAACTAGTACCATTTCTTTCTAAAAAAGCAATATATCCACTGCTACTCTGCTTAGAGTTATTTGGATATCATTTATCGTTGCTCAGCAATAGTTTCATTCTCTACCAACTCAGATTTATTTGAGGGTGAAAGTTTACTAGAGGGGGGAATAGGAAATCTTGGATTTTTTTTATGCAAACTTTGCAAATAAGCTAGTACAACAGCTTGAACTAGTCCAATGTGAATCAACCCACACATCATTGGTTCAATTGCATTGGACCAGTTCAACGGCAAGAAAGCATAAATCGAATTGATCTCTCAAACCATGCAACAAAATTGGATTGGTTGGATTCCTAAGCTTCCTTAGAGCTAGAGGTTGCAGATCTAAGAGGGGCAAACCACCAAACTTGCACACAAAGTAGACCGGGGAAAATCTCGCAACACAAGGTGAGAAGATGAAGAACAACAAGCAAGCACATGAGAACAAGGAGTTAATCCAAGGTTCGGTCACACCTAAGGGTGCCCTACTCCCCATTGAGGCATCCACAAAGAGCCGGGTCTCTCTCAACCCTAATCCTCCCCTCACTGACCACAAAGATTAAGTAAGGTCACTTACTAAAGTTGCTCAATGAATGGGTAATACAAACTTCTCAGAGCTTCATCACAAAAAAGGGAATGAAGCTACAAGCGATGCCTAGCCGTCTAGACACATAGAGCACCAAGAGTAATAAATGCACAAAGAACGATCAAGGTGACCCCAAAGCTCAACCTCAAGAACTTGAGGGAGACGAAGAATGAAGTGCAAGAATTGCAGCGCTCAAGTTCTCACCAAGAATCCACTCGGGGATTTGGAAGCTCAAGAGTGGAGAATGGTGTGGAGGAGAATGCTATTGTGAAGTTTCTCTTAGGTTAGTTGGAGGTGGAAGAAGAAGTAAATAAGGTGAGGGAATGAGTATATAAATTCCACCCTCGAAACTAACCATTACTATGTAGAAACACACGAGACCGGTTAAACCAAGATGAGGTTGGTTTGTGAGAAACGTAGCCCTTTGAGGTACGATTTCAGTGATTAATGACAACAGTAGTTGTGTTACTAATGAGTTTATGACTTGAAGGATTATGTTTTGATCGTGCTCACTGGATGACAAAAGGAGACCCCTCAACTTTGATTTCATAGTCCATGGCTTTGGATTGGATGATCTAACGAGAAGATCAAGGATTGCTAGCTCCAAAAATCACAAATAAAGTAAGAAGGACCTTATGGATTCTTCGCTAGTTTGTAGACAACGATACTAAGGGGAGTTAAGGCGAGTAGCTTGAAGGACTTTTATTCAATGTTGTACTTAATTTCGATTCATTATTGCTCCTAAAGCTCTCAAACATAAAATATGCCAAAATACACTCACAAACATTATTGAAAACCTAAAAAAACTCCTTCAAAAGGAAACCATCGCAATGCGATTTGAAAAAAAAGCGAAAAAAACAAGCTTTTGTACACTCCGGACCACTCGGTGTGTTATATGTGTTGTCAACCTACTTAGTCCTTGTGTGTACTAAATGCACGCACCAGAACATCTGGTGCATTGCTATCGAACCATACGATGTGTTCACTAGATGAAGTAGGTCGAGGGAGTGTTGAAGGCATCCCTATGCAGCTTTGTACACACCGGACCGTCCAGTTCATATACCGGACGTTTTGGCCCAAGGGTTCTCCACTAGCCACTGCTGAGAATTAATATCTTTGAACGCATCAAATTGTCCAATGTGTTGCACTGGACCGTCTAGTGAGTCTAACGACTAGTTGGCACGAAGGGGAGTATTTAAATTTAACAAGCATCAGACTGTCTGGTGGTGTACTGACTGGACCATCCAGTGTGCAAGTAAAATTGCAGCATAGTCTTTTTCCAATGGCTCCTTTTGGCCTCCTTCTATTTAAAGGCACCCCCTACCCTCATTGCAACCTTTGGCTCCAGCAAACATTCACACATATTCAAAGGTCACTTGAGCACCAAATCATACACAAACCTTTGAGCTTTAGGTCAATAGACTTGAGAGAGGGTTGGCTTCTTGCGCGGGGTTGATCAAGTGCACACCAAGGCTGATCACCTAGATAGCTTGCGAGCCATTCATTTTGGTGAGCTTTTAGAAGATTGTTCAAGAAGCAAGAGAAGACCCTTGCATGGGCATTGTGCATGGTTTGAAGTCCACTGTTTCGGAGCAGAGAAGGACATCCACGAAGAGAGCACTTGATCCTTGCATGGATCAGAGGAGGTTATCCTAACTCAAGGATAAATGTGAAATGCTAATTCTTGTATCTTCAAATAGAGACTCCTTGCACTTGAGATTTGAATGGAATGAGGGTCTCCTTCCTTTCTCCTTACACTTTCATATGATTTTTGTTACTTGATGTCCAAATATTTTCAGTGGCTCTTTTAATTGCATTGTCCGAAAACCGAAACCATCAATGGTGATTGCACTTACAATCCCCACTTTTTGGTGATTAATTAAAACTCA
Organism: Paspalum notatum; assembly: GCA_022530915.1. Lineage (NCBI taxonomy): Eukaryota > Viridiplantae > Streptophyta > Magnoliopsida > Poales > Poaceae > Paspalum > Paspalum notatum. The sequence goes on from CM039685.1 coordinate 32,483,543, forward strand.
ATTAAAAGAGATAATATAAGGAGTAAAAGATAATCTTTTGATTGACTATGTACACGTTACTCCCCCTAAATTTGTGCATCATTCAATTTTGAATAGGTTGGCTTAATATGCCAATATGTAGAAACAAAGAGATGTGAAATTAAGCCACACAATACAAATTCAACTGAGGGGGTGCAAAAGTGTCATATAAATTTGTGGTTCTCATGACAAGATATCCTCTCAGAAAGGATGAAAGCAACAATCATCACACAATGAAACAAAGATCAACAAAAGACATGCATAAGGCATAGTTAGGTGACAAAAAGTAGCATGTGAGGCATGAAGTTTTAAGTTCACTACATAGACTATTATAAAGCAACTTCATCCATCGCAAATAATATCACATTCCATAAGAGTTCAAATGTTTCTCTCCCAACTCACAAACCATGAAAAGGTTAGAAAAAAATAAGGAAGCTTGCTAGTGCTTGCTGTGTGTTGCTACAACTATGCTTTGTCTCTTCCACTTCCACTTCTCCCCCTTTGGCATTAATCAACAAAAGGAAGGGGGTACTCCACCTTCTCTAGGGCCAAGGACTACAAGAGCTGATGGCACCAGCTGCACCAGAGTTGGAGCCAGCTCCTGGATCACCACCTTGATAATTTGGCCAAAGATATCCTAGCTCTATTGTCATTATTCTCATCTTTTGAATTTTCAAAAATTAAGTTGATTCATGTAAGATGTTCTCTCGAGCAGCACATAAAATGTATTTTATGCATCCACGGAGGTGAATGCACTTTGAATTTAGGTATATGCGCAATCATGTGAAGTTAGATAACATTCACTTACCTCTTGAGTTAGACGATGTGCAACGTACTTGTTGTCTCGGCAGAACATTGTTGTTGTGCCATATTTTTGAGTTACCCAAAACCTATGAAAAATACACAACATTTACTATACTTTACGTTTGAAAAAAATGCCTTGTTTATAGCTTAGACGGCAAAACTTATTTGGGTTTTGTTCAAATTTTCCTTCGACTTCATATACGAAACATGTAACATGAGTTCATTTAATGAGTAGATAGATAAAACTAGAATGATGGATTTCAAAAGTAGCTATCAAATGAGCTCTTGCAACAGGATCGGATGATGGCATTAAACCTGGGAGAAACTGACTCTAGCAATCACATTTTACTCAAGATTCCAATTTTTAGATAATATAGAAGAGCAATTAAGTTGTAAGGCTATACTACTAAGGTAGTGCTTGGTTGGTTGGATGGGGTCCCACTAATTCCAGTATTTGGTTGGAAAGCAAAAAAATGTAACGGTTCTAGAAAAAAGAATATTCTTTTCAGATTCGGGATGGGCGTGTCAAAAAAATATTTTGGAATGCATCTGTTTCATTTGGAATGTGAGACTGACAGTAGGCCCAAAGCTCGGGATTTGGAAAATACCATTCTATTCTTGAAATCTAGGACGGAACCATTCCATGTCTGAAATATAGAACGAAATCATTCCATTCCACCTCATTCTCTAACCAAACCCTACATAAGGCTTCTTGTGTAATAATGCCTGTGAAGAATGAAATCAAATCATATGTAGTTTTTAGGTCAACTTTTGCCGTTAATGCTACTAGATAACAATTAAAGCTCTTCATTTTCAAAGCTAACAGTAAAAAAAAAATCAAACTTGCTAAACTTTCACTTTGTTTTTATATGTCATGCAAGTTATGTGGTTGCTAAACACTTGCTCAAAAAAAAAAGCCTACAATATCAGCGGGCAGTCTGTAATGGCCTAGTATCATCTTATATCACAAAATAATAGTGCATGCGCAGTTGCAGCAGGGGAGCATAGGCAAGTAGAGATGCAAGTGGGTACCTAATGGACACTCATTATTTACGAAGACATTCGATTGTATTTCATTTTCTCATCTAAATTAATTATGTAATGTAAAACTACAGTTCATTTTACTAAAGTTTTAGATCAGCCTAATAATAACCAAAAATAAATAGGACACGCAAGCCACCGCCGCGGTGGCGGGGTGCACCAGAGAATAAGCTTGGGGCCGAGCCAGCCGAGTGGAGGCGAGCGAGAGCATGTGTGTCGTGACTCGTGACGCGCTGCCTGCCTCTGTCTCTGCCTGTGATCTGCCCGCAGGCCCAGCCCAGCCCAGCCCAGCAGCATCGCGTCGCGTCGCGTCGCTTGCGTGACCCTCACGAATGCGGGTCCCACAGCATGGAGCCCAGCCGACCGTAGGGTTGCATCAAACGGCTTGGCTGGTTTTCTTGGACTCCAAGCAGCCGGGGTTCCCGTGGGGCCCACCTCGGCACCACTTCCCCAGGCGCGCGCCACTACGAGGCGTGGCAACTGCCCAGCCCTGGGACCAGTGGAGTAGGCGTTGCGTCCGAATAACACATTTTCTAACCTTATTTTTCTTCATATATACTATTCCCATTACGTATGATCATTTCTTTCTTAATTCAATTTTGCAAAAAAAAAAGTCATTTTGTATATTAACGATCGGAGGAAGCAACCGGATGTACAACCTAGTAGAGGATAACTAGCGTAGTTTGTATAAAATATCAATACAAACCATAATATATATTAGGCTAATCTTACCACTCCATATATAGGAACATACTCTTGGGTATAATTTGAGCGAGGACACACCGTAAGAATAGCTAAATCTTGAATGCTTAAACATGGTGGGGTCTGCCTTTGTCAAATTGCCAGTTTGTCTATCCTATCATTTATATTTCAAACTAAGAATTTTGCACGTCCATATGCACGCTCTGACAGCCAATAACCTTACCTTTATACCTTACGTCACTCTCAATCACAAAGTATTAGCATAAACTTGGGTTCAAAGCACAAGCGGGTTTTATATTTCACGTGTGGGTGTGAAAACACTCCATCCATCGTGAATCGCCCTGTTGTCGTCGTCTCTAAAAATAGAAGATCGGCTGTCGGGTTCACCCTTTTTGCATTGGATGATAAATAAACTTCCACTCAATAAGACTTATTTGCACCTAATACGAGTTATTAGGCTAACCTCATCAACCCATCTCTATTCCATCACCTAACACCTATATTTCAAACTATGTTCTGTATACAAGTACCTGTATAGTGTTTTTACACCTTTAAATGCATGGTGAGCATAGGTTTATTGCCTGTAGGAATAATAAGCTGATCGAGATGCTCCACTTCATACTCTACTCTGACAGTGTATCTACTACGGTACATTGTTTTGTACATTTTTTCATACCTGGGTGACGATAGCCTTACTAGCTGATGCAAATAACACTGACGACGTAGGTTGATACATGATGGACGCAAATACCCCCTCCCCACCGGCCGGCCACCCCACCAACCGCGCACGCACACATCAAACCCGTCAGGCAGGTAAATCTGGTCATTCTCCAACTAATTTCACAGTTGAAATGACACCACATCACACGCACACGCACACGCACACGCACACGCACACACACAACAATGCCATTCATATTCACAGTATATATCCGTTCTCATTATCTCATATATTCACATTTTCGGAGTAGGATACACTCAGAATCGCTGTTTCTTTTAATTAAAATGAAACCAGAGCAAGAACTGCCAAGAATGCAGTTCTCTCGATAAGCGTAAGTAACTCAGCATATATACTCACGCAGGTCGGCCGGGTTCATAACGAACCGCAGACCATTACTGAACTAACTAATTAATCTCCACACTTAATAATATATCGATATTACAACACGAAGAAGCTTGATGCTTATTATCTATCAGTTCAAACTCAGGATGGTCATTGCCACGGAAAGTAATAAAGTAGCGATTCGCCGGTTATATATCAACCAAATGCTATCCAAATGGTGAACTATTTCCGTTTCCTTCATTATCGAAGGTCAAAAATTCCCACTCGTCGTCAAACAAGCTTCCTGCCATGGCAAAGCAGTCCTCCTGCATTGGATCTGCTGGTTCCTCATCTGCTGCTGGAAAGACATCATCCTGTGCTGCCGCCGTTCCACCTGCAGGTTCACCTGTTGTTGTTGCCACTTCAAGGTTAGCAGAAGCAGCACTGCTGATGACCTCTGCTGCTTCCATTAACTGGGCATTGTTCCAAGAAGTACTTGGCCTAGTAGCCCCCGGAACTTTGCCGTAGTATGATGCCAGGTCCTGTAAAAAATAAACAATAAATCATTTGCATTGATAATTTCTACCCATTCCCATCTTATAATTAATTAGTTTTATTGCAATAATGCAAACAACGCAAGAGAACATCATCTTTCATGCTGACTATTTTATGAAGCAATATGTGCTTAGTTAATTAGCTCCCCTAGCTAGAATCAACTATTAATTAGGAGGGAATCCGCTAATAATAGATAGTGCGCAATATACTCACCTGTATCATCGAGACAATCTTGTGTGCTTCATCGGGATATTTCGATGCAACTTCTCCAAACGATCCCTTTGTGCTATCTAAGACCGCTAGTGATTCGAAAATCTTTGTTATATCAAAGCGAAGTCCCTACGAGTGAAAAAAAAAGGTTTATCAGTGTATGCTTATAAAACCTGATAAAAGAAAGTATTGACTATACTACACAACATATATAGACTTATGTTTCAGGAAAATGGACTTTTCAGTTTAAAACATAAGTCTTCACCTGAAAATAATATCCAGATAAAATAATGGAGCCACTATATAAACATATTAGATGATACCAGCGCGTTGCTGCTGAATTTTATAATGTTAAATATAATAAAATTCATAGATTGAAAAATAGTAGATAAAATACTAATATCGTAAAAGGAAATATTCTCCACGCATTGCTGCAGAAACCGTACATACACCACGGAAAGGCATTGCATGCATAAAACCACAGAAGATCAATGTAATGTTTAAATGGAGGTCTTAGTGGACAGTGACGTGAATGATGACGTGGCTTCACGCATGTTGAAAGAAATAGGTAGTGGAGTTTTTCTATTTAGATATATAAGATACTGTACTACTTATCAACTAACCTATTCATTTTTAACATAAAAACTCAAAAGAACATGCACGGCCTACTTATTCAAATTGTGAGCATGTAATGAGAGATCCATAAAAAAACTTCTAATTGTACATCATTAATAACATTACAATATATATCTTTTTACAAAAACCAACATACATTGTAAATATTCCGAAGGGTCAGTTTTGAAAACCTCGTATGTACCTGCGTCTGGTAGGCCGTAGATTCATCGCCCTGCCCAATCGATTGATCAAACAAACCTGCTGCTTCAAGGTTTTAAATTAGTTTGAACACATTTTGTGCACTAACCATGAACTATACTACTATGATGATATATAGGCTTATGCGCAGTTGAACAAGTGGAGACCACGCTTCTAAGGTCATAAAATATAGGGCATATATGTTACTTTGCTGTCAAGCAAGGCTTCCTAGAATCTATGTGCTCTGCCAATAAACACTATTGTGCATAAGATAAAATTGCACACCCACCACATACATCTCAACTCATTCAACTACACTTACGCGGAATCCTATGTCTCATTGCTTCAAATATAATTTGTTTAATTATATGGTACAAAAATAACAATTAATTTAAATATTGTTGTGGCATACGTACAAGTAACAAAGTTAATGCTTGTATAAACAATAATATGATATACTGACCCCTTGTAGGATTTTGGGGCAATAATATGTTCTGGCTTGATGCTAATGATGAGCAGCCAGGAAAATCCTGTTGTGCTGTGCTTTGCGTTTGTCCTGAAATGAATACATGGAAGTTTCATGTTTTGCAGAATTCCATGCAAAGAATATACATATTGCTAATGACATATTATGATGATAATCATTTATGTAGTTGAATTAATGTTTGTAATTAGTTCACAAAGTTTTTGTTGTTTTCGATTAAGGTGATTGTCATCGATTATTTGACTATATCATAAATTCCATCCATGTCATGGTACTGTAATCACATCAAAAGGTATGCTTTGGCGGCCTTCTTGCAACAAAATTATACACTTTCGTGACTGTAACATTATGTTGCAGAACATAAAAGTGCAAATGTATGAAAAAATAATATTAATGCACACCTTGAGGGTGGTCTATTTTCATATCCGTGACTCCTCCAGTATTGTCCCAGTAATTTTCTAGTACCTACATTCCGCCAGGTGATAATCATTAGTAGTCTAGAGAGATGGACAACCATTCACAGACATGATGCTATATATGGTCATATTGAGCCCTTATGAGTTATATGTATGGTTTATCCATATGAAAAGTTTACATAACCCCACAACATTTAGAGGGCCGTCTACTTCATCCCTCCAACTTTAAAATCAGACTTAAAAACCTGGTTTTAAAGGTAAAGAGGATGAAATAAACGATTCCCTAAACATTAAGGGTTACGTAGAATTTTTCCTTTATCTACCTTATGAGATGTTGACGCTCCATGGCTGAAGAAACCACTGGGGTCCCATGGAGTCTGCGGACTTGGAGTCTGCGGAGACCATGTTGATGCACTGGGACTTGGAATCTGAGGGGATGGTGCTGCTGAATTTCCCCCCCTCCATATTTTGCATAGAGCCACGGTATGCTGTTCATCAATGGAGAGGAATAGAAATGAGATCTTGCCCTCCATACAAACTGAGAGGCTGTGAAAAGTCCCTGTCTTCCACATTATTTTTTTTCCGAATATGAATTTACAAGTTTATCTAAAACAAGAAAATAGCATGAAAATTTTCACATAAATCAAGAAAATGATATGTTGATTGGATTTGCCTGCATGTAACACTTACTCAGCGTTTGGTTCGGCCTGCTGATAACCGATCGCAGCGCAATCAGCTACGGGCCTATACAATCATGGCGCGAGTCCACTACCGCCCCTCTGCCAGTGTTACTGGATCCCGCGGCAAGTCCGGAAGCTCACCAAACAAAGCGCGCGAATGCATGCAGCGGAACAGATGCCAGCGGTAGCTAACTTCATTCCCGTTGTCGCTCGTTTAAACGAACCAAACCAAACACCACCTTAGTAGCTAGTAACTTAGTATAGATAATAGCAGATTTTTTTTATCCCAGGTGCTAGTGCTACAGTTAAAAGCTGGAAAATCGTCCTACATCAATCATTCAGTATTCTAAGAATGTGTTCGTTATTTTTTGGAATAAAGGAGTTGAAATAAAACAAGTTTTGGATTTATGTTTATTCTAAGAATGCCCCTGCATAACAAAATTTAGAACAGAACTGCATAAGGAACAGTTGCACATGGAATTAAATTTGAACAACAACACAACACGCACCAACAACAACATGAAGAAACAAAAGTACATTCTGAAATTTAGTGTAATGTAATATACAAACAACGTTTTAATATGAAACTAGCAATTAGCCCGTGCTTTGCTACGGGAACGTACAATACCGAGGTTGTATAAGCTAAACCTATCCACACCCATACTACTCTATTTTTTACTTAAAAATGATATTGTCTTCATTATCATGATTTTAAAATATGGTAAATACTCTTCCGTGCATATTTTCTCTATATTTTCATTAGGAAGAAGTCTATATTACACCCCTAAACTCTTTCTCAAGTCTAGCTTTCAACCCCGAACTATGAAACCGTTTACCTTCCAACCTCGAATTCTTGAAACCGTGCACAAATCCCCCCTCTGCCTCTGCACTCGTGGTCAGCTCGGCTCGGTTCGGCTCGGCTCGTTACATTTTTTTCACGAGCTGAGTCAGAATGTTAGCTCGGTTTCTTAGGTCCCCTTTGGCAAGGTTTTTCCTTCTCTGAAAACGGTTTCGGCTCTGGCTCCTCCAATTTTTGGCTCTTCCAGAGAAGCCGGAGCCATTTTTAAACCTGTTTGGCAAAACAGTTTCTTCTACTATTTTTAAAATAGTTGAAAGTGTGAAATGTCCCTCCTACCCTCCCTATCTTCTCACTGACCGCTACCTTATCCTCTCATCCCGCCACCTGCCAGGGTCCTTCTCATCGTCATCCTCTTCTCTCTCTCCCTCCTGCTCTCCACTCACCCGGCGACGGCGCGGCCCGGCGGCGTGGCGCCGGACTCTCCTCTCTCTGCGGTAGGCGGCGTGGCTGCGCGGCGTGCGCGGCGGCGTCTAGGGCGGCGTCTCGCGCGGCGGCGCAGCCCAGGGGCGCAAGCGGCGGCGCGGCGCAAGGAGCCGTGCGTTGCAACGGGCCCCGCAGCCGCCTCCTCCTCCGGCAGCTGCCGCGCCGGCGCTCCTAGCTCCGTCTCCGAGCTCCACCGCCTCCGTCCTCCGAGATCCCGCTCGCCCCGCCTCTTTTCCCTCTCACCCGGCCCGCCGACGGCAGCTTCAGCGTGGTGCGGCGGCGCGACGGCTGCTGGCCGTGGGGATGGCAGCAGCTGCGCGGCAGCGGCCGGTGCGGGAGAGGCGGTGCCGGATGCGGAGGTGAGATGGCGAGTGCAGCAGCGGGGCGACGGCAATGCGTAAGGCGGCGGCGGCGGCGGGGCGACGGCAGCGACTGGCGGCGGCGCCTGCCTCCTCTCTCTCCTTGTCGTCCTCTGTCTTGTCCGTCTGTGGGAGACCTAGGTCGGCAAACGTGGATCCACCCGCTTGCCATCTACCGCGGCGGACAGAGGAGGCGGCGGTGGATCTACCGCCATAGGATGGAGGTGGTGCGGGATGGAAGCGGCATGGAGGCGGTGCGCGGGGCGAAATGGGGCCGCGCAGGGTGGGAGGGGGCGACGAACCACCACATGGGCGACGGTCGATGGGAACCATACGAACTTTTGAAGGGGTATATATATATATATATATATATATAAATGCATGCAATTTTAGCACATATATATATTAATTACTGATGGATGACATCAATCATATAAAGACAATGTATATAGGAGTAAGTACCTGCTTATTAGTGTCTGCCTTTAATGTGAATTCTAGCATATGGAATTGCTTGTCAAGGATGAACTTGGCCACGTTAATATCATCAGGGTAACCATTGGGTTTTTGGCGGCCAGTCTTGCCTTCCCAGGTGTGCCCACTCTCGGTCTTTCGGTGGAATTTGCCATCCGGTTTGAGTTGGAGCTCAGTGAAGCACCACATGGTGCCTGTGCCGCCATTGGGTAGCTCGCTGGCATCCCAGTGATCTATGGCCTGGTAACCTGAAGCAGCCACACGTACGTAAGCACAGACAAAGCATGCACAAACAGATCGATGAGTAACTGAAGCTGGAGATTCAGAGAAATTAGAGCATTCCACCCCCGAGGCCCCAATGCTTGCAAACTTCAAGGTTTTAAATAGACGGCTATAGCCTCTGCTGTAGCTGTTTTAGTTGAGAAACACACCGCTAAATCTCATAGCCCGCTATTTCAAACAACGATTAACGTGCAAAACACACGGTATGCTATGGGATAGGTGAGCTGGTGAGGTCAATCTTGTACTACCGCTAGCTCGGCTTGAGTTTGGGCTACTTTGAGCTCGTCTGGTACCGGTGGAGGAAGGGAGACGCAACGAACCTAGCTAGACAGAGAGAGAGAGAGATTTTGCAAACGATCGAAGAGGATCGGAACAGTACTAGCTAAGCTAGTAATAAGCACTTATTACCGAGGTCGTCTGGATCCACTGCCTGATACAATCTTCGCCACTCTATGGCTCCGAAGGTCGTGGGGAAATCTCCAAGTTCGTTGTTTCTTTTGCTCTTCCCAGTGGCCATGATGAAATTGTTGAAGATCGCAAAGATCTTCTTGGGATCAGGATAATCAGCCATGGCGATGGCCGGCGATCGACTCGATTTATTGCTGGCTACCAAGCTAAGCACACCTCGATCGATCTTTCTGCTGCTAGCTAGCTAGCTACTCGCTCACTTCATTCCTTGCTCGCGATCGACTTGGCGACTTCGTGGGTCGTCGTCTGGTACGGTCTCTGAGCTGCTCGTCTTAAGGACTGGGCTAGCTGGAGTAGTGGATATGGGATTTCGATGAGAGTACAAATAAAACCCTCTCCCCCGGGCCCTTGGGATCAAGGAACGATGTGATGACGTCTAATCCCTCCACCTTTGGGAGAGGGAAGGATATAGAGATCAGATCCGCGCAAAATAAGCCCAAGAGAAATGCGCACAGCAGCGCTTCCCTCTCTCTTCTTCTCCACATCTATCATATCTATCTAGAGCAATAAGCAACGCAAAGAAAAAAAAAAGGGTCATTTTCCATGGTCCCATTCCCACCCTTGGATTCTTATTAAGTATGTACAATGCATGTAATAAAAAAGGAAGAGAGCAGTGGTAACCCTATCCTCTATGACGACAGATATACGTCTTGCCTGGGAATTGAATACATAGGAAAACACGACGAAATTCTGTGAGTCAACAAACAAATAAACATGTTAACAATAAGCAAACCTTTTTCAACCACTCGACTATATATTTGATGTTATCACAAGATTTATGGCGCTGCTTATAGTTAAGCAACCGCTCAAGACGACGTCACTTGCACGTCTTGGACAATAATACAGAAAGCTACAAAGAATTAATCTCACCTAACACCTAGTTAATTGTACCCGAAATTGTTTATACGGACGATGGCAATAATAGTAGTACAAAGGGTTCTACTTCAACCCCTTTAACCCATAATCAACTTTTTGCAAACCATGCAATGAAGTAGTTTGCTTATTCGACCTCGAGAATTATTACAATCAGTAGCTGCACTTCTTTATTTCTAAACTCTTCTAGCTAGCTATAGATAATGCATATCAAAACATCTGCAAGAATGTATGCTTCCTAAATTATTTTAGATGGTATATATATTTAATTTGGAACTATCTAGAAACTGGATAATGACAGTGACATATACTCCGTGTTACTATAAATGAATAAGTGCACAGGTAGATGATGTGTCACCTTCCTCCTGCTGTTATTCTTCCTCTCTTGTTTTATATTCTGCTAAACTATAAAAAACAGAATCTTGACCAAGGAATCTCTCTTCTCAGCTGATAAAGACACTTTTGTGAGCCTACGCACGGGTTAGAATGCAAATTCAAAGGTGGTTATTTTAATTCATCGATCGTAATGGCGTTGTGTGTGATTTACGTGCAAATTTAGCAATTATTTTAATTTATCTTTCATAAGAGCATATTGCGTAATTTTATATGTAGATTTAGGCTTTTAATTTATCTTTTATAATGGCATTGTGAGTAATTTATATGAAAATTTAAATGATTATTTAATCCATATTTTATAACGGCATAATGAGTAATTTTTATGCAAATTTAGAGAGTTATATTAATTTGTATTTTATAATAGTATGGTGGGTAATTTTTATATAAACTTAGGGGTTATTTTATTTCGTCTTCCATGATAGCATGATGGGTACTTTTTTAGAAAATGTAATAAATCTAATGGCTATTATTGTTAGAGCTACACGATGGACAGCCAGAAGTTTATCACTTTTATGAGAATTTCTAGGGTTTATTTTTTTCTATACTAAGCGTGCTCTGTATATATACTCTGATATGATACGTGCACGTTGCACCCTCAAATGTACGCGAAAGAATGCATACGAATGGTACTTATCATTGTGTTGTGTGCCGCACGCTTGCTTGTATGAAATAAGCTACAATATAATATAACTATATATGGTTGCAATGCATGCGGATGTACGGTACGTGCTTGTCAAGTCGACAAAGTGCACATATGCGTTTACCTAAAAATGACGAGTGATTGACAGTATGAATCCGTTCTTTCGATTGAGTTGGTTTTTGGGAGCATGCATGATCTTGCATAGTAACAAACCGGAAGTGAAGTGATGTAACAATCTGGTTCCAATCTTCCTGTGAGGGTTGGAGATAACTCGATTTGGTAAAGAGTCTTTAGTTATTAGTAATAGTAAGACTATGTACAAAATATCTGTTTCATAGAAAGATTTCTAGCATCTTTATGAAAAAAGTTACTGCATCATTTGTATGGTAAATTTGTAAATGGAAAAGCACAAATTACATACTAGGGCTTAGTTTTGACAGCATTGAACCATTCCACTCGCATTCACTCTCCTAATAAGTAGGCATTACATGTTCCTTGACCCAGGCATGCATATATGTGATGCCACTCAAGAACGGCAAAGTCAAAAAATAAAGCTAGCTAGTGCAAGACAGCAAGAGAGTCCAGATCACCTCAAGAAACAAAGGACGAAACTCTGATCAACTGGGCGGGGCATGTTCCAGCCACAGAATGACCAGCACTGAGGTTGAGGTGGATCCGTGGATGAGTGAAGAGTTATGCAGATGTATCTTGTGTAAACAAACGGCAGGGGTTTGGAATTAGAGGGTAAATTTAAAAATAGGAAAAAATTTGCTTTAGTCGAGAATTGAATTCGAAACCTTTCATAATGGTAGAGGTGGATAATCACTTAGAAAACATACCTAATGACTATTAATATTCCAATCTATCAATTGATGGTCGGATGTTTCTGATTATTGTGAGAATTTTTATGATTGTATTTTTTTTCTTAGCGTGTCTCGTGAGAAGTAACGTGCATATCTCAACTAACCGTGTGGTGAAATGAAGCTGCCCATACCTTTGCCAGTGCCTATATGACAAATTGACAAAGGTGCAGTGCCAATATATACTTGCGAGGAATTAGGAACGAGCTAGTAATTATGGAATTCGGGATCCATATATGCCGCAACTTTATTTACGTAAAACTTAGATGTTGACCGTCGGATAAGGTGGACTGAGCTTCATGCTGGGTGCGGTGAGGGTATGGGAGGGCCCATACATACCCATTATTCAAAAATAATCAAATTAATTAGTAGGCTAGTAGCTCTAAGATTGGTGAAATTCTTAGGCTAATATCACCAGTGTGCAAATAATAGACATGCAAAACATGGTATATGCATTGTAAATAGAATGGAGTTTAAAAGATATATATAGGTAGTGAAAGAAACGGTTTGTTAGAAGGACCACCGTCCACCGGGGCATATCTCATGCAAAAGTATATACTCCATATTTCCCTGTTTGGACGAAGCAATCCCGTTGAGCTGAAGCTACGAGCCTAGTACATGTACATCTGACATCTGATTTATGATTGAATTCCCTTTCTCGATTCTAGACACACAAGATAGAGTTTAGAGGTTCTGATTTTACCGATCTGAAAGTGAATCTCAAACATGGAGCCGTGCCAAATAGAGCCTACGTATAATGAGATTGAAGCCAAAGCTCGGTGTAGAATAGTCTAGTTGAATTTGATGATCGATCATGGAACCTAGCTATACCTTATTTCCTAAGTGGGAAATACCAATTTGAATGTTACAGGATTAGAACTCTGAATGAGTTAATTTTCATAAGAGACGCGGAAAACCTTTACTTAGCCTTCTGCAAACTTTAAAGTATCCCACTCCCACGTGTCCGTTTGTTTCTTTTTGAGGAAAGACAAGTACGGTATGGGCTCCTGCAATTCTCTTCTATGTGGGCTACTAACTTGTATGCGATGTTCCACGTGGGTTTCGTAAATTGGGCCGAAAGACCAAATATTAGACGGGTTCTGGCCCATAGTATACCACTAAGATTATCTTGTTGGGAAGTTATTTATGTCTGTCAAAACTGTTAATTATTAAGTATATGTATTATTACACCTTTTTTAAAATGAAGATATTATTGAATCAAAACCATACTTTTAATTATTAAACTGTTAATTATTAAGTATATGTATTATGTCACAAAATCTTGAAATACAACAAGTGGTTTTGTTAACAAGAAACATTAAGCCATACAAAATTGAACCACAACCACACTCTAGTGACAATCAATCATTAGGGTGGACGGTCCCTTCCACAAACACCTCATATATTTTATTTGCTTGCACTAAATTGTTCTTACACCCAATCTCCGCTCCAGGTTATACTTATTACGAAACTGGCCTAATTTGTATTTAATAAATGTTTCGAGTTATGAAAAAGTTTTCTCCATATGGAAGAACTATGTTCTACTTGTACCGTGTGAACCATAAGAATATTCTAAATTCATTGAAAAAAATCATGATTTAGAAAAATAATATACCTTTTTAGAAAAATATTCTAGATTAATAATACAATATTCTATATTAACAAACGATATATTCTACCTTCAGAGCGAAATATTCTACTCATTCCAATCTTTTATATTTGACACGGTTGACTTTTTTTTCAAAACTTCGGTTCTTCATCTTATTCAAAAATTTTCATTGCTTGTCATTTATTTTGTTGTTATTTGTTTCATCATTAGGGATAGTTTGAGTATGACTTGCGTTTTTATGTTTTTGTATATATTTTTTAGGATAAGATGAAAGATTAATTTTTTGGAAAAATGTCAACCGCATCAAATAAAAAGAACAGGGGGAGTACATTCAGAAAAAATTCCAATCGTAAGTATTCTATGTTCTAATCGTAGTGCTGGAAAAAATAACTAACACGTTGTTAATCTACACTATAAAAGAGTGAGTTTCCGCAATACCATTTTTCACCCAACGGAAACATATATACCCCTCACATTGGCTCCACTTGACAGGTTGGAAAGGATCGGAAAGGTTTGGAAAGGGGCTAAAACTGATAGAAGGAAAATGTTTTTATCCTTTGATCCTATATTTTCTCACCTCATTTTGTACCCATATCAATTAGGTAGTTTCCTTGCTTTAGAATGAATGAAAAAGAAAAGACGTCAATAAAGTGAGTACCCTTTCTTTTTATTCTTTATTTCCCTTTCTTTTTTCTCATTTTCTTTGATTATCGGCTGGTCACTTTTTTTTCCTTCGATGCTTTGCATTCACCACGTGCATGTAGCACGTACCTCTATGCCAGTGAAAATAAAAAACTCAACCGGTGGGGGAAGAGCATTGTAATTAATTAAGGTAGAAGAGCTCAACCTTAACCGGTCGAGAAAACCTCCCGAACCCCAGCTTTTGCCGACGAGGGGGATTGTTTTTCAACAGCCAATAAGCTCCTATTTAAATTTACAATTCGCTCCCACGAGGAGTCGAACACAGGATCTCAACACTCCCAAAGAAGTGGAGTACCATTGGGCTACAAGCCCGCTAGTTAATGAAAACAAAAGAAAAAGCACCACACACATATGCACAAATGATGGATGGCGAGCGGAATCTGTATAAAGACAGGAGAGAAAGCAAAAAAGAAAAGATTGGAGAAAACATGCCGCTAGAGCTATTTCTGTTCCAACGCCTTCCTGGCGTGGATTTTACATTTTAGCAAATGTTTGATACCTCTTAACTAAGTGAACTAGATGATACCTAGCGCGTTGCTGCTGGAATTTTATAACGCTAAATATAATATAATTGATAGATTGAGAAATAGTAGATAAAATACTAACATCATGAAAGAAAATAATCGCCACGCGTTCTGCAGAACACTACGGAAAGGCAACGCATGCATAAAGCCACAAAAGATCAATGGAATATTTAAATGGATGTTGTAGTGGATGGTGACGTGAACGTTGATGTGGCTTCACGCATGTTGAGAGAAATAAGTAGTGGGGTGTTCCTATTTAGATACAGAGGATGGGATTATTATTACGACCGTAGGAATCTATAAATAAAGTGCACCCATATTATGGAAGTCGCACATCAAAATTGGTGGGAGAATACAACATTTTGCTAATACATGGGTGAGGTAGTCCGTAGTCCTCGTGTGGATCAGTCTTTCAATTGAGATAGGCATGAGGCCTAGTATTATGGGCTTGAATGAACATGGGCTTGTTAAGATATCGGCTTGTTGGTATAGCGAGCTGGGCCCATCGATATATTGCACACACTAAGGCACTGCTCGTGTGGGCGTTAATAGGGATGAAAGTGGGACGGATATTTTCCGACTATCTGTCCGTTCGAAGGGTTCAAACAGCATTCGCATAGCAAATCCGGAAATTTAGATACTTTAATCGGATAACGGATACGGATATCAGATAATGTGTTGGATATCGTATACGGATACGGGACGCTCGATATCCGTCGGATATCGGATATCCGATCAGATATTTATCCGGATACCCGAGCTATTATCCGTCTAGACAGGACCACATGAAAACGGACACCAAAGTCGCATACGAACTCCGTTTTGGACGTCCTATATATCGATGGAAAGCTAAGAATACCATCTTTCCAATAGAACTAATTTCATTTGATGTTCTAAGGTTATTTGTGTATTATTAATTATTTTCTACAGTAAATCATAAAAATGATATTAAATGTAAAAAATATTGCAGCATTGTCTAAAAATACAAATAACTTGCCAAGACCAATAAACATACTATAATAAAATAACCTAAAGTCACTGTATGGAAACAAGAAAGTAAAATATTGGTTAGTTCGAAACTTGGATGATTAAGATGACATCACGTGTAGCCTAAACTACGAATGGAAGCCATATGGAAGAAACACCAACACCTTTTAGAGTTTTTTGTCCAAACTTTTTGGACGATGCTACGTGGACATATTTTGCCGCTCCACCAAATATCATGAATTTTTGTGTCTATTTGTGTATTATTAATTTATTTCCACTTTAAATCATGAAAATGCAATTAAATTCATAAAATATTGCAATGTTGTCCGAAAATTGCAAATAATTTCCATAGACCAATAAACACGCTATATAAATATAACTTCAAGCCCCCACATGAAAATGATAAAGTGAACCATGGGTAATGTTGAATCATGGATAATTAGGGTGACTTCACGTGTAACCTAAACTACGAGTGTAAACCATATGCAAAAAACACCGACACCCTTTGGAGTTATTTGTCCAAACTTTTTTGAGGATGCTATATGGACATAAGTTGCCCCTCCGTCAAATATCATGAATTTCTAAGTCTATTTGTGTATTATTAATTTCTTTTCACAATAAACTATGAAAATGCAATTAAATTCATAAAATATTACAGTATTGTCTGAAAATTGCAAATAATTTACCTAGACCAATAAACATGCAATACAAAGCTAACCTCAAGCCCCCACATGAAAATAATAAATTGAACTATGGTTCACGTTGAAACTTAAATAATTAGGGTGACTTCACATGGAACCAAAAATACGAGTGTAAGCCATATGAAAGAAATACCGACACCCTTTAGAGTTTCTTGTCCAAACTTTTTTGAGGATGCTATGTGGACATATTTTGCAGCTCCGCCAAATATCATGAATTTCTGAGTCTATTTGTGTATTATTAATTTATTTCCGATTTAAATCATGAAAATGCAATTAAATTCATAAAATATTGTAATGTTGTCCGAAAATTGCAAATAATTTCCATAGACCAATAAACATGCTATATAAATATAACTTCATGCCCCCACATGAAAATGATAAAGTGAACCATGGGTAACGTTGAATCAAAGATGATTAGGGTGACTTCACGTGTAACCTCAACTACGAGTGTAAGCCATATGAAAGAAACACCGACACCCTTTGGAGTTTCTTGTCCAAACTTTTTTGAGGATGTTATATGGACATAAGTTGCCCCTCTGCCAAATATCATGAATTTCTGAGTCTATTTGTGTACTATTAATTTCTTTTCGCAATAAACTATGAAAATGCAATTAAATTCATAAAATATTACAGTGTTGTCTGAAAATTTCAAATGATTCACCTAGACCAATAAACATACGATACAAAGCTAACCTCAGCCCCCCACATGGAAATAATAAATTGAACTATAGGTCATGTTGAAACTTGAATAACTACGGTGACTTCACGTGTAACCTAAATTACGAGTGTAAGCCATATGAAAGAAACACCAACACTTTTTAGAGTTTTTTGTCCAAATTTTTTTGAGGATACTATGTGGACATAAGTTGCCCCTCTGCCAAATATCTTGAATTTCTGAGTCTATTTGTTTATTATTAATTTCTTTCCGCAGTAAATCATGAAAATGCAATTAAATTCATAAAATATTACGGTATTGTCTGAAAATTGTAAATAATTCACCTAGACCAATAAACATACAATACAAAGCTAACCTCAAGCCCCCATATGGAACAATAAATTGAACTATGAGTCATGTTGAAACTTGAATAACTAGGGTGACTTCACGTGTAACCTAAATCACGAGTGTAAGCCATATGAAAGAAACACCGACACCCTTTAGAGTTTCTTGTCCAAACTTTTTTGAGGATGCTATGTGGACATAAGTTGCCCCTCTACCAAATATCTTGAATTTCTGAGTCTATTTGTTTATTATTAATTTCTTTTCGCAGTAAATCATGAAAATGCAATTAAATTCATAAAATATTACAATGTTGTCTGAAAATTGTAAATAATTCACCTAGACCAATAAAAATGCAATAAAAAGCTAACGTCAAGCCCCCACATGGGAATAATAAATTGAACTATGGGTCATGTTGAAACTTGAATAACTAGGGTGACTTCACTTGTAACCTAAATTACGAGTGTAAGTCATATGAAAGAAACACCGACACCTTTTAGAGTTTTTTGTCCAAACTTTTTTGATGATGGTATGTGGACATAAATTGCCCCTCCGTCGAATATCTTGAATTTCTGAGTCTATTTGTTTATTATTAATTTCTTTCCTCAGTAAATCATGAAAAATACAATTAAATTCATAAAATACTACACGATTTAGCACAATTTGGTAGTATTTTTTACTCAACAAACATTTAAATGATCATAACATATACGATATATGTGGATATTGTTTTTACTTGATATCCGAAATAAATATTCGTATTCGAGGCTATTGGTATCCGGTTCATTATATATCCGAACCGCAACAATTCGCACCCATTAACCGAGATATCCGCATCCGTATCTGTATCTGACAAAAATTTGTCCGAATTCATATTCGGGAAAAAAATATGAAATCGAATACGGGATTCCCGATATCCGTCTGTATCCGATCTGGTTTCATGGCTAGGCGTTAAGGCCAACACAACGCAGCGGCACAGTGCCATCTCGATGCGATGCGGTGGCTTTGATCTTTAGGGCCTGTTTGGTTGGTTGCCAAACCTTTAAGCAAGACAAAATTTTGACAAATTTCACCGTGTTTGAATTTAGGTAAAAAATTAATTAAACAATGAATTTTTAATTCTTATGGGTTGTTTAGACCATAAATAACTCATCCGAATGAGAAATTTGTTATTTAGGTAAATTTTAGTTTAGATTTAAATACAGTCAAATTTGCCAAGATTTTGGCCTGCCAAAAGTTTGGCAATCAACCAAGCAGGCCCTTAATGTACGCCAGTGCGTTGCGGTGGGTTTAGCGCACGGTCAAACAGAGCCTAACAAGTGGCATCCAAGACCATGGTCAGAAGACCTAAAACATCTCAGAGTCACAAGGTGACGGGAGAGCCTCGTCATCACTAGGATTATGTGTATATAGTTGGGCCTAATGTGCACATTGAAAATTAATGGTATAGGAGTATTATTGTATAAAAGGCCAGTCAGCCCTAATCTTTTTTTCGAGAAGGAGCCTTAGTAGTTTTTAGGTTTAGTTAGGCTTACCTTAGTTGTTGTGGCCTTGTGGGCTCCGGTGCACCTGGACCTTAGTGAGACACCGGCTCATGGGTATAGTAAGTGGGGTTTAAGTTGGGCCTGAGACCGGTCTTTCTTGACTCCGGTGGACCTAGATATGATGAGACACCAGCTCGTGAGTATACAGTACAAGAATCCTGAATACTTTCGGTGGCACACTCTAATAGTCTCTCGTCATTATTTGGTATAAAATGATGGCGATGTTTGGGGTGTACGACTCACTCCAAAGTTACTGATCAAACACTACTGCAACTATTGGCGGCCATACTAGCACTTGGTCCAAAAACCGAATGATCCAGTTTTTTAGCAAGAGGATTAATTGAGCGATAGAGACATCGAGTGCAAAGAATGAGGGCTAGAATAGCCAATTTGACATCAGGTTAGAAAACTTTAGCATCTAAGACACCTTGTAGAGCAAACTGATCAAGACAAACCAACCACTGGTGTTAACATGGTGTTTGTCCTACCCGAGGAGATTCAACAGCTGAACACCTTAGTGACAAATCAATTACTTAGCTAGATTTAATTTAGGGCCACAACCGATATATGCTGATCAAAAAGCCAAAAGAGAAAGAATATCGGCACATTAGACTGCGTTAGAGGGCTGGTAAGTGGTAAGCCAATGCGTCGGCGATGCTTGTAGATGCTTGAGTTGCATTACACCATAGTCAGTAACTCGGAAATTCTACCAATAAGGGTCTAATCAAGACCAATATGATGTTCAATGACTTCAACTTCAACGGCAACCCAGTAGAAGCCAAAGGAGTTCTGACCATAGAACTGATGGTCGACAGCAAGACATTGCATACTCTCTATTCTTCATAGTTGTTAGCAAAGGATCATACTACTTGGTACTTGGGCCAGATTGGATTCATGCTAACTTTTATGTGTCATCAACCATCCATTAGTGTTTAATACTCCTATAACTGGATGGCGAATTATAGCACCGAATGGTCTCACGCTCACGCTCACACCGAGAGAGAGGGAGGGGCTGAGTTCTTTTGAGAGGTACAGCATGCGGTGAGTCAACAGACGTAGTAAAAATCAAGAGCTTGGAAACTTCCTAGCCTTTTGATACTACAGTACCTCTCTCGCTTATGAAAAGAACGGAGCGAGTGCGCGCGCGAGAGAGAGCCAATTCTCTACAGTATGATTGGAAGCAACAATGAACACAACGCATACGAAAGAACAAAATAAACTATATGGTATATATGGATGTGAAAGATGTCATGAAACCCTGACCTTATATGTATATGGACATATGACGATGGACTAGCTTCAATTCACCATGAGCTTTCTTCTTCCCATGGCCGGTATACAGATTACTCCTCTTCCCCTCGCCATGAGCTTTCTCGACCTAGCAACTGATCGATGCATGTTTGCCATCACGAAGGCAACAAGTGCCTGCACTAGCACAATCTCCATTTGCCAACGTAAATCCACCGTAAAGCAATTTATGGCCCGATGTCTGAGCTTATTAGCTGGTCACCACACACTAACTACTATGCTCAATTTTTATATATTCGTTAATCGTTGCTGCCTAGGTCACGCCGTCACGGGCCAGCAATGCTAGCGCTTTGTCGCTGCTCTATTTTTGTGATGACTGATCTGTCACGTACAACGGCAAGAAACAATTATGGTCAAGAGGGAATATTGTACTGTGTTCTGCAGTATCTGGCATCGCTGAGGCTTAATTGCTGTCCTTGATATTCCCCATTTATTATGTTCCTAAGATCATTATCATCATTCATATAGTACCATGTCAGAATCAGTCTAACAAAGTAACATGTTTCTGGTTTTTTTAATTTAGACACAAATCTAGAGTTTTTCCTCTTGTCCTTATCCCGTGTTAGTTGATGTTTGGCAGAAACCAACCTAGAGTGTATTCCCGGAAATAATTTGGTTGTGCAATTTAGTGCAGCAGCCGGCCAGCACCTCGCGTCGAATAGTCAAAGGTCTAACTAATGCAATCAATGGCGATATGGAATCCTATACAAAATTCATATCATTGACATGCACGTTAATTTGTTCCTGTTGACCAGAATAATTAAGCCGGCCGAGAGACGACTTCTTACAACAAGCTGGTTTTAACAAATGAAATACAGTAATATATACAATAGTAAATTTCTCGTCTTGTTGTTACTGCTTGGAGATTTTTTAGCGCCTACGTTAATCTTCACAATATGCATTAGAAAAAGTACAAATCACAAAAAAAATCCACAATAATCAGAAACATTATCCAGCCATTAATTTATTTCATCTTAAAAATTATTCACCTCTACTAGTATAAAAAATTACATGAAAGTAACCCTAAATGTATACCTAAACTACTTAGTCTATCATTATTATGAAATAACTCCTTTATGTCTAAATTACTTATAGATAGCAAAAAACAGGTTTGTTAAACTGTTTTTCTCACATTTGCTACGTAAAATAGCCACTAACGTTATATCTAAACTACCCACCTTTGTCATCAATAAATATTAACAGAAACAACTAAAACAATTAAAATACAAATTAAAAATATAAGCTATTATGGAAAAAAATAAGAAGAATTAAACCTTCATATTTTTCTAAATAACTTACTTATGTACTTATTAAATTTATATACCAACTTTAATGCGTGTCTTCTAAAACTCTAATATGTTATATGTGTGAGAGAGTTGATAATTTAGCTAAATATATAGCATGATAATGCAATTGGCCAAATAAGATGATGGATTGGAAGTTTAGAAGCAAAGTACAATTGTCTCTTGTCTCCTTGCCACCACTTTAAAAATGCACATAAGCTGTGCAGGCTTGAAAAAGAGCTATACGTAGATATATAGGTGGAAAAGGGAACTCACCTTCGAACTAGTGGGAGATTGTGTGTGCCTGCTACTATATCCCTAGCACGGTTACATATAATTGGAAACCCATACTCCGTTTGGCATATTTACAGTGGAGACATACCATTTTCATCTCCAGCAGCAAAATCCATCTGCAAACGGTTCTCCCCCCTTCACCTCCACCACACACACACATGCCTACGCCGTCTCCTCTCCATTCTAATTTGCTCTCCTCTTCTCACTCACTGCTGGCGGCATGCCCTAGGCCGACCATCCTCCCCAACATCAGCAGTGGCGCTCCGCAACCTACAACGTGCACCGCACCCTCCTCCCCATATGCTGGCAGTTGGTAGCAGCGGCTACAGTGGTGTTTGTGCCTTGGGCTGCGTCGATGTGGGCCCAACGGTAGAAGGCCTAGCTATTCCCTAGCTTTCTTTGCGGGAGGAAACGGCTAAGACTAACGGAGGATGTGCTCTCAATGCACAATTCATTGCACGGTTTTATATGCTGACCATAGTATTGAATTATAATTCATGATTGGAAATAATTTGATAAAATGAAACCACTTCACTCTGAAGGCATTCAACAAGTTTCATATTCTTGTGAAACTAATTCCATCTCTCTTCTCTTCAATACATACCACATCATCATTTTTACTAAGGTGGCGCATCATTTTAGTGAAATTGAACTCCCTCTGAGAACAACCACTATTATTAATAGGACGGAATATTTTATCCCACGATCCATCTCAACAAAAAAAAAAGCGAAGTCTAATTTACCCCCCTGAACTTGTCACCGTATCTAAAAAGCTCCCATAAACTCGAATACCAGACATAACACCCCCCTTGACTTCAAATTGCCCCCTAAAGTGGTTTCACAGGGTGGTTTTCTCTTGATATGTGGGCCATACTTTACCTATCTCACCAACATGTGGGTCCCACCTCCACCTCTTCTTCTTTCTCCCTCCCCCTCTCTCTTTGCTCCCTCTTGGTCGCTCCACGCCCTCCTCCATCTCACTACTCTTCTCCATGGATGCCACCATGCTCTTCGATCTCATTTTCTGCCACCATCGCCGGCACCGCGCTCACGTTGCCCTCCTTCCACGACTTTGCCGCTACTACCAACCCCTTCGACGCTGTCTACACCAGCGAAGGCGCAGGGCTCGTACTTGACTACAGCCTTGGCGCCACGGGAGAAGTAGACCAAGAGCGCAGTGTGAAAGCCTCCTCGAAGGTGGCGCCGCCGGATGCCCCAGCAATAGGGCGGGTGGATGCAAAGGAGCTGGCGACGACGGTGAGGAACTCAAGTGTACCGAGTCTAGTATTTCGTCGTGACTGTGATGAGCGCTTGTCAATACTGAATACTTGCTAATGGACGAGCGAACAGAAGCTCTCTTGAGTGGACCGAGAGAGGGCGCCAGAGTGGACTTGGCGTGGCGAAATCCCTGCCGAGTAGACTGGCAGATGGCTTAGGCTACGGTCCAAGTTAGGCTTGGCCCATAAGTGTGACCTTAGGTCCGGGATAGTGTCGTGAGCCGCAAAATCACTCTACCAATGAATCCCACAATCGTTTTCCGGTTCAAGCATCAAAACCTAGGCCCAAGAACGTTTCCTGGTTCCATCGTCAAAACCCGGGGCTGGTTGCCGGTATCCCAAAACCGGTGGTTATCCAAGGGATGAGCTATGGACACATGGAGGACATCCGAATGAGGCGGAGAAACCGAAGACGCCTTGGACTTCATGGTGTTCGTTCATCCAAGTTTCCCGACGTTTTCTTTTGCCTCTACAGGCCCTTTAGTGTATAAGCGTCTGTAATATAGGGGGTTATGTAGAAACTGCCTTTGCCAGCAAGTCAATCTTGAGTTTTCCCCTATCTTACCCAAGTATTTATCTCTTCACGAGATCTGAAATTCCCGCTAATCCCGTGATCTTTTTCGATAGATCTTTTGAAAAAAGCTTTGGAATGGTGCTAGGATAGCCTGTGTCAAATCTCGTGAAGCTTGGAGAAAATTTGGTCAAGTTTAGGTTTTGGAAGCTTAAGATCTGTAGCTTTGTTGAACAGTCCGGCATGCTATCGAACAGTCCGGTGCATGGTACCGTATAGTCCGGTGCTGGGATGTGCGAGTCATCCACCGGATAGTCCGGCGTGCTATCGGACAGTCCGGTGTGTCCTGACTCACTACAAGAATCAGGATAAAGTTCGTCGGCCAAAAACCCACGAACTTAGGCCTATACCGACTAATTTCGTTATGCGTCGAACTTAACTTGACGAAACTATTCAAATAAGTTCGTCGATTTATACTTGGCCGACTAATTTATCCACTTGACCAGGTTAAATTCGTCGGCCCCACCTAGCCGACGAATTTAATGGTCATGTGGCACTTAAATTCATCGGTTTTTATGGACCCACGAATTTATTTATTTATCAATAAAAAAATAATTTCTTACCCATAGAAAATCTGATAATTCATATAAAATTCAAAAAAATCATAGAAAATTAGCAGAACATCATATAGTCACATATGGCAACTATAGGTATACTATAAAATCGATATAAACATGTAGACAAGAAAATCTATAGTCACATACAGTCCATCAAAAATAATATCAATTTAAGTAATACATCAATGATATTCCTAAAGCAAATACTACACAACCTATCAGATTACACTAAAAGTTTCTAAGTGCTGAAATCGACTAGTATTTTTGTAACAATGAGATCAACTACTATTTCTAAACTGTGTAAAAATGGATTAGACAACACAAACCCATCTGGTTTATCTATTGTGTATCAATTGACTCTTAACCTGAAAAGGTGAATAAAAAAAGAAAAAGGAGAATAAAAAAAAAAGAAGTGTTATCAGTGGATCAACACAGATATGTACATACTTTTCAATCAATCAAACAATAGGTTGAATTGCACCAAACTGCATGTACTGGTAAATGAAGATTTTAGTTTGTTTTCAAGTTACAAAGTTCACTTGTAGGCTAATTATCATAAGTTACTTGAAGTTAAGACCAATTTAACATTCCAAGCTAGAAGATAGGATGCTTACACATTTATAATTTTGGTAGAGTTTTTCAAATTCCTCATTCTTTTCTTCTTTACCCAGATCAAAAAGCTCCCTGCAAACACAATAAGAGCGTAAATAAAAAATGGATCATCCAATCATCCTAAGTTCAATGTTTTAAAGGAACATCAACATGTATATATAAGGCCTCATGCTTGCCAAAAAAAACAAATGCTCTAGTGCACTGATCGCTCCCAGCCACTCAGCCTGACAACAGCGCATTGTAACGACTACTTGGCTGTTGCACTGTTCCCCAACTACTTTCTGCATGTTTCTCGATTAGATTGTGATTGAGGATCCCACTCTAAAAAAAAGAATTCGTATAATACTGTTTTGCATGTTTCTCGATAACATTCTGATTAGGAATTGAGAACCGGTGTCAATGAAAACAAAATGATACAACTACAGATATATTCTATATAGAACTAATAACTGCAGTCAATGGACGAGAACCTACCTTATCCTTCAAGCTCACAGTTCTATCACATGTCAAAGTGTCTTCTGCATCAATAATTTCTTCCTCCAGCTTGAATCTTCTCAAAGATTCTATCTAGACAAAAGCTAACTCATATTACAAATATATAAGGCAAAGATATATTTTCTAGGAGACAATAGTTCTGGTAGAAAGGCTCAAGGAAATATTGTGTGGAATGAAACACAACTGACAAATGTAAGTTTATAGCTTACTTCATCAACTGGAGCAGCACTTGTCTTTTGTATCTTTGCTAGCTTTCTTTTGTATTCTATTCATGGAATGGTAACAAAGGTCAAATACTGAAAAACGGTGCTTAAATAACAATAAAATAAATCAGCTTAATATACTATTGGCCTAACAATGAAATAATAGTGCTTAAATAACACTGTACGCTCAAAACCAGAGCCCCAGAAGGGAGACACGGCCAACTTACTATCTTGAGCAAGTCTGTTCAATTCAACTTCCTCATGAAGCTGCGCCACTTGATCTACCTAGTCAAATAACAAGAATAGACAGTTATAAAGTATGAATCCCATTCAACTCATCACTAGCAGATGGTATGTTGAAATATCTAACTTCAGAAATAGAAAGGCAGCAAAATATAGCAAATTGCATTTGTATACAAAACTGCAGGTTATGGCCACTCTAGATTATTCACTCCGTCCCAAAAAGAACGACACTCTAGGAATTTTGAGACAGATTAGCTGAGAGGTAAAACGACCTTGGTTACCCCCTATTTATTGGCTACAACTGCCATTTCCAAAGACCCTGCTGCCAATTGATTAGCTGGTGGGGGTGTAAGTAACAAGGTGAGATCTACATGAATATTGTAAAAAGCCAAAATGACATTCTTTGTGCACAAAATTTGAATGCCGGAGAGTCATTACTTTTGGGATGAAGGTATTCCGATTCCAGAATGTACATAATTATGTCTTAGCACTGGCATATTGGACGAATGTTGTTATCCCCATTTACTATGCACGGTGCTGGTGCAAGTTCTAGTAGATGCCAGCATTCTCAAAAATTGAAAGGGAAGAACAAAAGTTCAATTTCAACTGTCTGCAAATTTGCACAGTCACATCAATAGTTTGACCCCAAATCTATATATTCTCCATTGTTTCTTGAGCCTCAAACACAACACAATAATAGGAAGGGAAGAGAATATACTTGAACTTCCAGATTCCATTGTTCCCTAGCAAGTGACTTTGCAAGCTCCGCGTTTGTAACCAGAGCTTCGCCGGCCTCGTTGGGAGGTGGCTCCGCGGCACAGGGTCCGGCCGCGCGGGATGCCAAGCCAGCGGAGGCACCCGGCGGCGCGGCCTACTGAGGAGGCGGCGAAGGCAGCGGGCGCGGGCTGCCATGGAGGCGGCGAAGGAAGGCGGCGCAGGCTGCCATGGAGGCGGGGGCCGGCCCCGCGAGCTGCCGAGCCGGCGGAGCCGCGGAGGCTCTGTCGGCGTGGCCTGCCGAGGAGGCGGGGGCCCGCGGCCCGGGCTGCCGAGCCGGCGGAGGCAGCCGGCGGTGCGGCCTGCCGAGAAGGGCCGCAGCTGGATCCGGCGGCGACGGCTTCGGTCCTCGTTCGCCTCGTCGTTGGCGCGTGGGGCAGGAGGGCGGCTGGATCTGGTGCGCGGGGTGGGGGTGGGGGTGCGGCGGGGAAGCACGGTGGGGAGTGGGCTGGCATCGCGGTGGGGGAGCGGGGTGGCGGCGCGATGGGGAGAGACCGAGAGAGAAAGAAAGACTGCGGGTAAAATACCCTTCGCGAGATTTGGATCTGACCATACGTTCAAAAAAAAAAAATTGGATCTGACCTTGACCTAGGTACTCAATAAGTTCGTCGGTCTGGAGTTTGGCTGACGAAATTAAATAAATTTATCGGTCTGTATACGTAAATCGACGAACTTAACTAAGTTTGTGGGTCCAAGTAAAACCGACAAATTTATTCGCTATAAGTTTGTCGGCTGTTAATAAAACCCACGAACTTTTTTCTGTTTCTTGTAGTGACTATTTGCTGGTTGTTTGGTGTTTTAGCTCGTTTTGCGTCCGTTTTTTGGGCATTGACTCGAGTGCTTCCGCCAAGCTTTTCTTGACGTGTCGTAGGGTCAGTAGCACCCATTGCTATGTGATATTGCACGGTGTGAGAAGAGAGGGTTTTTGTAGCGGTAGGTTTTAGGCGTCGACCTATTCACCCCCCCTCTAGGTCGCTCTTTCGGTCCTCAGACGGATGGCAGGAGCTTGCACAACGAGGAGGAAGAGGAGGGCATGAGCCAAGGCTTGTGGCACGAATGCTCGGTGGCGATGGGGATGGGAAGAGGAGTGGGAGGGAGCGGCCACGACGGGTGGAGCGTGACTTGGGCGAGGGCGATGTTCCCGTGTCGCCTCCTCCTTTGTCTCCGCCGCCACCACCAATAGGGAAACCGGACGACATGGCCGACGACACTTGGGTTTAGGATGGGTCGGTTGGGGATTTGGATTTATGGGGTTGCGATTTGAATGAAGCGGTGCAGTCGTTGACGGGGACTAGGAGCGGAGCAGGGTGAGAGGGAGGGAGGAGGAAGAAGAAGAGGTAAAGGTGGGACCCATGTGTTATCCTCACCTGTCACCACACACCACCCAGCCGTACGTTGCCGTGCGGGCTGGCCCATGTGCAGACCTTGGTGGGTCATATGTCCACGTCTGAACGTGCACCTGCGATCCTTTCCGTTGCACCGAAGGTGTGGGTCATATCCTATGTATCTGTATAGATAGAGGCCACTAAAATCATATAACAACACGTAAACTATCCGCACATCATCATCCACTAAGAAGCCAAGTCATCATCCACTAGAACACTCTATTAATGTGTTTCGTCGATCTTCTGTGGCTAATAACATCCATCCATACAATTTGTTCTTTCGATCATTTCGCCGTAAAATTCCAGCAACATAAATACACAATGATCAATCTACGCTATAAAAGAGCGAGTTTTCTAAAAATCTTTTTTACCTACAAAGACATAGGTATACCCCTCACGCTGATCCCACCGCGCAGTTGGGAAAAGGTTGAAAAGGGGTAAAAAAACCCAAAACCCATAGATCCAAAATGTTTCATGCACTTTCTCTCTTTATTTCTCACCTCATTTTATACCTATACCCACTTGTTACTTTCCTTCTCTTGGTTTTAACGAGAAAAAAATGACGCTAATCAATCAGGACTCTTTCCTTTTAATTCTATTTTTTTTCTTTCTATTATGTGCTTAATTATCTCACAACATGTGCACGTTATACGTACATCTATGCAAGTCATTTAAAAGTTAATCTCTCTCGACTATGATGAATAAGTTATCAAATATAATGTATTTAAAAAGTAGTACGTTCAAAAATAATGTCTCATTAATGATCAATCATTTAAAGTCAATCTCTCTCAACTAAGATGAATAAATTATCAAGTATAATGTATTTAAAAAACAATATATTTAAAAATAATGTGCCATAGATAATCAATCATTTAAAAGTCAATATCTAAAGAAAAAGTTATCAAGTGTAATGTGCTTAAAAATAGTCCATTCAAAAATAATATGTTTAAAAAATATTGTCAATGATCAATCATTTAGAAGACAATCTTTTTAAACTAAAATGAATAAGTTATGTTAAAAAAATACAATATACATTAGTATATTTTTATTTTCAAAATCCATGCCATCTTTGAGTCTACTAATTTAAAAATCATGTCACTTTAAAAATTCTCGCCGCCCTTACAGCGCGCCAATTAAAGTGAGTTCTACTTTCTACATATTATTCATTTTTCTATTAGCCTAAGTTTCCTTTTAATAAGGATTGTCAAATACCTATTCAAGTAAACTACTCTTCGGTTTACTAAACAACTGTATATCTTTTTTTTCTCTCACATATATATACACAGGTAAACCCATCATTCTTTAGTCATTGCAATTGATTCAGCATCAAGTTGAAATTACTCTCTGTGGGAGTCATATGTCCATAGGTGTTCTATGACGACGGATTGTAATCACTCTGCCAGATGGGCCGAATGATTTGCCTTGAAGCTCAAGGCTCAAGATGGCGTGGACTGAATTGTAACCCAACTAGGATTCTTTTACTAGTACCCCAAGCTTCTCGGCCTATATAAGTGCAGCTGGAAACCCTAGTTCGGCACCTGATCATAGTATCATCACTGAACCTAGGTCACAATGACCTAGGTTTCGCATTACAATCCACACATCACCATACATGACATAGGGTATGATGCGATTTAGCAGCCTGAACTTGTCTAAATCGCCGTGTTTTTCGTTCTGTATACCATCGCGATTTCCTTGCTAACCCTCTGCCGATCTCAAAACTCCCGCAGGACCTATGCCATGGTGGGTTGTTGGGACTAAACTCCCACAGCTGGTGCTCCGGGTAGGAGGTGGTTCGCAAAATCATGATGTTGCGATGGGATCAACTCCAAGTTCCGGTCGGGGGATCGTCGCCTTCGCCGCCACGGTCTCGGTCGCCGACGAGTTCGACATCGATTCGTGGCGGTTACGACTCCTGACTGTCACATCCAATCCGCGATTAACGTGCAAGCTAGCGTCTCTTGTATTTAATCTATTATTCGGTGATCAAGTTGACGGCTCGTCTCCTTCTCCACATCAAGTCCAAGACGGATCAAATTTATCCTGCTGCACCGATCCGCACTTCACCTGCAGCTGCCAGCTGATGTGCCGCTGGTTGTTCAGAAATCAAGTCGAAGCCGTCGGCCAGATCCAGTTGATAAATTGGGTGTAACTTTAGCTACTCGGTCCGATAGCGCCGCACAGATCAGCCGGAGCACCAAGGCCCGATCTCCAAGGTCCAGACGTGCAGTTCAGATTAACTCGAGCCTAACCTTGGTGGTGCAATAGCAGAAGACTAGAAGTAATATATTTGGCAATATATGAATCAACTTCCATCACGCGAGTCTGGGCACAACTGCGGCGATCAAAAGTCATATGCATGATGCCGACAGTACACGAAATACACTCGGGGCTATTCATTATTACTTGGGCTTATTCCAAACTAGTCGGCGCAGCTCAAACAACTAATTTGTTTTAATATTATGCATTTAATTATGCGATTAATTTTCATCAATTCGACGGCCTTGGTTTTGATATTATTTATATATTTAAGTATTCTCTCTGCAAAGGATATTACTTGCATTGTTCTTTTATTATTGTTTCAGAAAAATATTTCATATCGGCATAAATATTCACCATGTGCCGAAGCAGCATATCTGTGCTATCTCTGATTTCCGCCGACAAGATAATAAATCCTCTATAGTGAAGGGCTCTAAGCCATCGACTAACCGCAGTGAGTCGTCCAATCTAAGTCGTCAGTTTAAATTTCTCATATTGATTAAATTATTTCTTAGTCGTTCGGGATGTGGATCTATTGGATTATTTCTTAATCACCCGGCTATTGGACCACAATTAAATTATTTCTGAAATATCCGGGTTATTGGATTATTTATGGATCACTCGGATTATTTATTTATGGATCACCCGGATTATCTTGGATTATCTATACCACTTGGATCGTTATTGGCCACTCGGGAATTTTTCCATACGTTGTACACTCGCAACGCGCATATATTGTTTCCGCCAACCGGTTACCTGTACCAATCTAAGTCCAATCGGACTACGACGTCAGCAAGCTGCTTCACCACTCTGACTCATTACGAATCAGTCGGCAAAATTCCAGATAGCTAAGTTATTGTAAAATTATGCTTTTAAGTATGCTGATTATTTTTCGTCTATCCGACTGGTTCATCCGATCACTCTGATATTATTTATGTTTGAGTATTGTGTTTGCAAATAATACTACTCATATTTTTCCCTAATTATTATTTCAGAAAGATACAACTTGCATCAGCACAAGCAACTACGACGCTTCTACGTCTAAACAGAGTGGACACAGACGCTCGGCTCTCCAAACTGAATAGTCTTAAGTACTCGGCTCTTCAAACCGAGCAGTCTCAGGCACTTGGCTCTCCAAACCAAGTGGCTTGAATAAACACGATAATAAGCTGCGAAAGGGGCCAGCATGCTCGCATCCGGCGGCATCCAAGCCGCATTATGTAAGCCGGCAACCGACAGCCCTCGTGTAAACTTCTCTACAAAGCGTAAGGACAGCTGCATTATGTAAGCCGGCGACAACCAAACCGCATCAAACCGAGCCGCATTATATAAGCCAGTGTGCATAGCTTGATCGCTCACAGAAACTCGGCTCTTCTAATCGAGCACCCCTGAATGAGCCATGCGGTTCCAAGAACTCGGCTTTCCTAATGAGCGGATCGGTCGTAGAAACTCGGCTCTCCTAACCGAGCACCCTTGAAGTGACATCAAGATCGGCCACACGCTGGGTTATCTCCGTCAGCTAAGTTATTTCAATATTTACTGATGCATTTACATATGTTGTTTATCCAACTGTGCAAAGTCTGTGATAACGACATACTGAGTCAGCTTGGGGGCTTTGCCATACTCGACTAGTGGATATTGTTCCTACTAGCCGATTGCCCCATCGACTTGGGGGCTTCGCCGCGCTCGACTAGTGGATATTTTTCCCACTAGCCGACTGCCTCGCCGACTGCCCCATCGACTTGGGGGCTCCGCCGCTCGACTAGTGGATGCTATTCCCACTAGCCGACTGCCTCGCCGACTGCCCCATTGACTTGGGGGGCTCCAGCACTCGACTAGTGGATGCTATTCCCACTAGCCGACCAATTCGCCGACTGCTACTTCGACTCAGGAGCCCCGCCGCCTAGCTAGCGACGTGTTTCCGCTAGCCGGCCTCTTCGTCGCCCCACCGACTGCTACTTCGACTCGGGGGCTGTGCCGCCGCGCACCTCGCTGACTACTTTGTCAGCTCGGGGGTTGCGCGCCGCCTCGCTGACACACTACTTCGTCGCCTCGGGGAGCTGCGCCGTCGCGCGCCTCGCCGACCACTTCGTCAGCTCAGGGGCTGCCCCGCCGCGCACCTCCTGACTCGCCACTTCGTCAATTCGGGGGATGCGTCAGCTCGGGGCGCGTCTCGCCGACCGCTTCGTCAGCTCGGTGGGCTGCACCGCCGCGTGCCTCGCCAACCGCTTCGTCAGCTCGGAGGCTGCGCCGCCGCACGCCTCGCCGACTCGCTACTTTGTCAGCTCGGGGGCTGTGCCGCCGCGCGCCTCGCCGACTCGCTACTTCGTCAGCTCGGGGGCTGTACCGTCGCGTGCCACGCCAACTCGCTACTTCGTCGACTCGGAGACTGCGCTGCTGCGTGTCCCGCCGACTGCTTCAGCGACTTCGGCCAGTGATGTATTTCCACTAGCCGAGCACTCACATGATTTCATCATGGCCAACTGAGCACTCAGAATTTCTGAAGACCACCCGGCTACTTGACCCTCGACCTGTTTATGCTAAACAGCTTGAGGCTCAGGGGCTATAGGTTGGATAGTAGTAAAATTTTTTGAAGACTTTGACAAGCAAGATCAGATGTTTAGATGATTCGCTCATTACTTATCGATTCAAACCTTCAAGTTGATTGCTGCTCAAGTCAACCCGAAGCTTGGGGGCTACTCCATAGGGCTGTGATGTGAATGTTTTTTTGAAGACAACAAACTCCATGAAGACCTTCAAGACGATTTTTGCCAAATCCTCATAAAGCTCGGGGGCTCGTGGGAGTCATATGCCCATGGGTGCCCTATGACGACGGATTATAACCACTTAGCTAGATGGGCTAAGTGGTCTGCCTTGAAGCTCACGGCCCAAGATGGCGTGGGCTGAATCGTAACCCATCTAGAATTCTTTTACTTGTACTCCAAGCTCCTCGGCCTATATAACGGGAGCTGGGAACCCTAGTTCGGCACCCGGCCATACTATCATCACCGAACTTAGGTCACAATGATCTAGGTTTCGCCATACAATCCACACACCACCATATAGGGCGTAGGGTATTACGCGATTTAGCGCTCCGAACCTGTCTAAATCGCCCTGTTCTTCGTTCTGTATACCATCGCGATCTCCTTGCCAACCCTCTATGGATCTCAAAACCCCCTCAGGACCTATCCCGTGGTGGGCTGTTGGGACTAAACTCCCACACTCTCTACTTCTCACATTCATTTGTATATTAATGTTGCTACACTTTCTAGATGTAAGACTTCGAATTATACGAAATCACTTGCCTTTCTTACCCAAATAATTATGTAATACCCCTCTATGCAGAATAGCATGAAATAAAAGGACAAATAAATGGAGTCCTCTGTGCATCTCTTTGATTCACGTATTGTTAGGAAGCGCATCCAAAGGTAATAAGTGGTCATCGATAGAGATGTGTTGCTCATGCCATAATGAAATATCCACTCCACAAATCTTTTTAGTAGTTTTATTGCATAGGTTTATTAGAATTATTGTTAGAGGCTGTACCAACAGACCCATGCCAGTTCCGTTGTTCTATTCTCTGCCAAATAAACATTTAAATCAATATTATTTCTTTTTTTTTTAAATATTGAAATCACTCTATGTACCACAGCAACGTGCGGGGGAAATCACCTGATGACTATGTGTAATACCCCGGAAATTTACCCTAACAAATTACCCTCTAATCCCCCCCCTTAATTCAAAATGAATTTCGAAAACTTGTTGTTTGAGTGCAAGTGTACCTTTCTGAGCTCAACCAAAAATCATCCCAAATATCCTCCATGATCTCTTCTCAAGTTTCTCCAAAATTCATTCAATTTCTTCTCCAAATCCTAGTTCAAATTCAAATCTGGAAAATGGAAAAACTCCTCCCTCTCCTCACTGGGCCGAAGCCCAACCTCCCTCTTTCCCTCTCCTTCTCCCGCATGGGCCTCGGCCCGCCTGCCTCTCCTTCCTCCCTCCCTCTCGGGCCGGCCTGACTGCCCCCTCTCTCTTTCTCCCTTTCCCGGCCCAGGCCGAACGGCCCAACCGGCCTCCTCCTCCTTCCCCCTTCTCCCTCTGCCGCCTACCGCGCCGCGCCACGCGCTGCCTCACTTGCCGCGCCAGCGCCCCCGCGCCGGACCCCGTGCTCATCACGCCGCGCCCTCGCGCCACGCGCGCTTCCCCCCGCCGCGCACTGTCGCCGGGCCCCGGGCCCCGGACGACGCCATGACCCCGCATCACCACCGCGCCACGCGCGTGCACACTTCTCCCCCCGGTGACCGGCCCCTACTACCCGACGCCCCGTCGCCACCTCTATCCTTCCCCTTCCGCCCTGTTCCGTGCCCATAAAGACGAGCCCTGGCGAGCCATTTCCCCCTTCTCCCTTCCTCTCACTCACGTCGCGCCGCCCGCGCCGCTCGCCCTTGCGGCGAGCCGCGCCGACGTCGCCGTCCCCCCACTGCCTCGCCAAAACAGCCACCACCACACACACCATGCGCACCACTCGCCGTTCGCCGCGGACCGCCTCCGGCTCCACCCGGACGCCGCCCGCCACGGACGCCACCCCCCCCTCCCTGCTCAGCAATCGCACGCGCGTGACCACCGCAGAAATTCTCCGCACTGGAGCCACCCCGGCTCGATCCCTCCGACACAGAGCACCACATCCCTCCCCTTCCCCCTCGGCCTCCGCCAATTTCCGCTCCCCACGCCCGAGCGGAGCTCTCCTCATGCTCACCCGCGGCCATGGCCGCCGGTGCCGTGGATCTTCCCGCTCCGCTTCTCCTCCGGCCACGGGACCCGCGCCGCGAACTTCGCCGCGCCGGTCTCGTCGTCGCCAACTCGGCCCCCTCGCCGGAACCGGCCGGACGGCGGCGAGCCGCCGCCGGACCGCCGCCGGCGGTCCAACCCGAGCCCCGGTTCACCCGAGCCGGCCTGCCTCTCGCTTGGCCAAATGGGCCAGCCCAAAAGCTTCCTTAGGGCGCGTAGGCCAAATGAAAAAGAATGGCCTCGTGGGCCGAAAGCTATCCCAGGCCCAAGTTGCTTTCCCCTTCGGGCCAGATTAGAAGTTGCCACCGAAAAGTCTAATCCTACCCCCTCAACTATCCAGGAAGTTCATATCTACCCCCTGCCACAAAATACCCCGTATCTTCTCCGTTCTAGCTCCGATTTATGTGATTCTTGCACCTAAATTCTCTGAAGATCAAGCTCTATCTATTCACGTACTTTTCATAATATCCTCACATACTCCGCCGACCACGACACTTGAAGATTCACGATCTGCGTCATTTTGGGTCGACCCGCGACGACGGAACTAGGGCACCTGTGGCAAGCCACTTGTGTGTTAGTTCCGCCCTCGCCGATCGGTTCACTGAAGACCCGGTTTGGTTGAACCGAACCGGACGGTTGCCAAACTCTACCCCTGTCCCCGTACTGCGGACGACAGGAGGAGATGGTTAGCACCGCCCGAGTTCGTCGTTCTCTCCCTCACCGCGATGTAAGCCCATCGCGCTGCGGGAGTAGACCGAGCC
This sequence comes from Paspalum notatum, assembly GCA_022530915.1. Lineage (NCBI taxonomy): Eukaryota > Viridiplantae > Streptophyta > Magnoliopsida > Poales > Poaceae > Paspalum > Paspalum notatum. Next base: position 32,519,813 of record CM039685.1, read on the forward strand.
CAACCGGAAGGAAGAGTTGGACCGCACGCGCCGGGGTTTGGCCCGTGTCGTCTCTCTCTTCTTCCAAATTAATCTTTATTGCCGACATGCTGCCCTCATGCTGCCGGAAAATCCGTTTCGTGAGCTCGGCATGGATGGCGCTAAAGATCAAACTCTTGATATCTAAAAGGGATGCCAAACGCGCCAGTTATCCGTTTGACTCTCGTTCTGATCACATGGAAAACCATAAGGATATCTTTAGCTCCACAAAGCCCATATCTTGATGAGCTCAGAGCGTACCTTGATTTGGTGTGTTTTGCTTGTCTGTACGTGTAGGCTTTCGCGGAGAGCCATTCGGTTCCGTCTCTGAATTGGTTGACTCAGAGACCGGAACAGGAGTTTAATGGTGCAACGACCGTCGTACCGGCTACCTCGACGAAATGAAGGCAAGTCCACTGGAATCCTCACTTGATGCATAAATTACCCAGTTTTTATATACACATCCTATTGCCTTGTAAAACAAGAAAACTTGCATGTTTTGCTGGCTAAGGTAAAACATAGTAGGATATAGCCTCCCGGGCCACTTTAGATGTAGTGCGCTTAGGTGGATCGCTCACTCAATTATATACATTAATCTTGATGAAAATGATGGGAATATGATGGTGGGTATGGGCGGTTGTTTTTCAGTAAAACATAGGGTAAGACCCTGGCAGACGACTTCGGTTGTTGAAGCCATTTACGGGGTGGAAACCTGGTCCTTGTTGTGAGGACTGGGCTGGTGTTGCTCATGCGTGAGCATTGTGGGAGTTCCACCCTAAAGGACCGAGTTGACGTTTCATCTTGCCTAACTCATCTAGCGCAACCACTCGAGGTTGTATGCGGCAACCCTCGGTTAGAACCCGCTTTGGACGAACCAGGCGGAAGCCGGTGTGCTGGGATGCATGAGAGATTGGGTGGATGGGCGCGGTTGCATGGCTGCGGTCAGGGGTCAACAGTCGCGTGGCTGCGGGTCTGAGCGACAGGTGGGCCCGTACTCTCTCATGGCTGAAGTCTGGGGAGCGCCTTGCGGGGGAAAAACCGGCGAGCGGAAAGGGGCTCACTGATCATGAGTGCCTGGACCAAACTTGTGGGTAAAGTGTGCACCTCTGGCCAGAGTATAACTAAATCTATCATGATAGTCCGCTGTCCACTGGTATGGACAAACGAGTTACGGCTTGGTTTCTGAACTAGCTTCTTATAAAAATATGGTTTCGGGTTGGGATCAAAATGATGGTTTTGAGGCAGCTGCGGTTGCCGAGGAGGTGTGTGTGTGGAAAATGTGATGGCATGCGTGCCACGAGCCGCGATGGACCGGCAAGTCCAGTGGCAACCTCTTTTGGGATAAAGATGTTTTCTCAATTAAAACTGAGAACTAAGGAACCCTGCATATCAAATGTTTTACTGCAAACTTACCTTCAGCTCCAGATATATCTTGCATGTAATGATAGCTTATATCCCCCTTCCTATGGAAGAAGGTGGACTTGCGGAGTACGTATGTACTCACCCTTGCTTTGTTGTTGGTTTACAGAGCAAAGAAGATCATGGACGTGTGAGGGTTACGGCCTGCTTCCCAACTGTGTGTTGTGGGAAAGTTTTCCGCTGCAGTGTTTTCGGGCTGCGCCCCGTTTGGTCTGTCCCGTTAGGGCGGATCTGAATACATCTGATGTACAAATGTGATTACCATAACTCCTGGGAATGGTAATAATACACATTTTAGTCCTGCTTAAGGGCTGGGACGCTTCACTATGTTGCCTTCGTTAATGCTCCAATTATTTAATTTTCCATCGTGTCTTCAGCAGCAACCAATATATGTCATTGTTTTCTGCTTCTTTTACTATTATTTCTCTGATGTGCGGTGTGTATTGTGTTTACATAGGCTATCTCAAGGAAAATTGCTAAAACGAAAATTTTAATAATGTTATGGTAGTATTTCGCACTCTTCTACACTGTTCGTGACATGACATATAGAGTAGAATGGAATTTGAATAATGGGGATAGCCTTACAACCTGTTTGGCTTTGTGATTTTGTCTAGCTACCCATGCGCATGTGCAATAGTGCAAGGTTAAGACAAAACAAAGCTCACTTTATCTGCTCAGGCTCATGAACGCGATGGCTCTGTACGGGCGCGGCAGAGCGCGCTGTTCTTGCTAGTACTATATACTATACTATACTATACTATATACTGTACTGTACTAATGAGCCTAGAAGAAGCTACGTGACAACTTGATCCGTTGGCTGGACTTGGGGTTGACTTGAGTACTTGACCGCTTGCCGACATGTTCGATCTAGGCCGGCTGGGCCGGCGTCCCGGCCGTTCGGCGTGCGAACAAAACAAAGCAGCACCCGCACGACGAGCTTCACGCGGGCGGTGTACGGCAGCGATCTCGTGCCGTGCTGCGGGACGCCTGGGCCTCAAGACAAAGCAGCACCCGCCGCCACCCCATAACCTGCCTTTTAATTTTTACTCTGATTGACCTCGATACTAGATTCTGGGAGTTCAGATACCCACGGTCGTTCTCACCTTGAGTCAGGAAATTACCAACATGAAATGTACCATTTGTATCTGCATCTCTGTTGTCCCCACTATTTCTTTTTAGACTTTTTGCAGAAAGTCTAAAAGGCCTCTGACCTGTTCTTCAGAAGAATGCAGGTCCCATTTGGCCAGACAAATGTCTTCCGATTACTTTAATAGGTTAGCATTTTGTCGGCCTTGAAATGAAAGGCTGTCGTACTTGGGGTTTTATCTCTGGATATGTTTATAGAGGAATTCATAATTATGAACTAACTTTGCAGAGTCTTTATCGAATACAACTGATTTGTTTCTGAATGGGAGTGCAATCGTATCGTGTATTTATGTGAACACATGTAGACATGCAAATGATTAAGAGCAAGCAAAAGAAGAAGAAAGTTTTACTTTGAAATTCATGTTGTTCACTTCCAAATAATGCATATAGAGGATGCTGAACTTTACAAATACTATAGTTGGCGCCTTTTAATTATCAGCTGATCGACCTACATTTATGTTTACTTGTTATTTTTGAGGACAAGGTTGTCATACTTAAGTTACATATGCATATGCACAACATGGAAACAGCGATTCTGGGTGGAGTCGTAAAACAAGCCGTCATGTCATTGGGAGGTTCCGCCTATAATGAGATTGCAAAAGTGCTGGGTGTAAAAGGCGAGATTACAAAGCTTGCAGAGAGACTTGATAGTATTGCCCTTGAACTCAGGGGCTGCGATCAGACCATCGTTGCTCGTTCAGAGGCTACGGTTGAACGGCTCAAGAGATTGACAGAGATTGCCTATTAGGCAGAAAGCATAATTGACCGTTTCAAGATTAAAATTGTATGCTAAATACACCACGATTGCAGGTAACAGTTTCTGTTTTAGAATTTTTTGAGTAAATCGCATACATCCTTAAACTTATTCCGCGTTACCATTTAGGTACATGATCTTCTAAAGTGATCACTAGATCCTTTAACGTTTCAAAGTGATCATCTTGGTCCATTAACTTTACACTGGAATAACCCACTTCGAAAGTTCAACAATTCACGGACCTTGATTTACACTGGAATAACCCACTTCGAAAGTTCAAGGAACTAAATGATTACTTTAGAAGATTGTGGACCCATATGGTACCATAGAATATATTTAAGAACCTGGCTTGCAATTCACTTGAAATTTTTTCTCATGTACCTTTGCTAAGTGGAAACACTTGGTTGTTCTCGGTTTCTGGATAGTGCTCTCTTCTGTCAATACTGTGTTGGCAATCCGCTCATGTATTTGTGATAATTTGAATTTGGCCCACAAACCGACAATAAACCACATAAAAATCATATATTTTTTTGTTTTCCCGATACAATTAGATTTGTGTCATATTTAGGTGCTCACTAGAGTCTTCTTTAGGGGCCCACACTATTAGGACCTAGTGTAGGATCACCAGGGCGTCTAGGGCTTGACCAAAAGTTCGAAGCTTGCGAGCCGGCTCAAGCTCGATCAGATTTTAAACGTGCTGAGCATGATTTCTGGCTCGTTTAGTTAACGAGCTAGCTTGAGCCAGCCAAATGAGCCAGTGCACTATTAGATTTATGAGAGCATTAATATGAATTTCATAAGACACTGGGCAATTCATATATTTGTCTGAAAAGTATTTTGTGAATGTTATACAATGCTTAAATTTTTTTTGATTATATGTGTTTCTCGTGCTAATATGATATATGCGTATTGATAAAAAATTATATACAAATAATATATGCATATTTGGTCCCTGCCTCACGAGCTTAACGAGCTAGCTCGCGAACCTAACAAGCCGAGCCAAGCTAGCTTTTTTGCTCGTTTAGTTAATGAGCCGAGCCGAGCTAGCTCGTTAAACTAATGAGCTATAATGAGCCAATGCGAGCTGACCTGAGCTCGCTTGAGATCCAACCCTGGGCGTCCGACCCAAGAGGGGGAGAGGGTGAATTTTGTCCATGATCGCTTTCTAATCCTAAGGCTCAATTCTAGCGTATAAGATAAACTTAGGGCGTCTTACGCTAGTTACCACTAAGATTTATCTATCTGATCCTGTACTTACTCAAAAGACTCGCAACCTATAGCCAAACCTAACTAATTAACTAGAAAAGGCAAATAACACCAGAAGAGTAAATGCGAAAATATAAATGTGGTAAATAAATAGATAACACAAGGGGATGCATACTCCTAAGAAGACATGATGATTTATCATGTGGCTTGGTTAGGCCATAGTCACCAAGGACCCAGGTCGATGAGGTCGAGGTACGGGGTCATGGGATGAGGGTCTACACTTGCACCAGTGTTTTACAAGGTGGGGACGAAAAATGACCTCGGGAACCTGGGTCGAGGTCGATGACCCCGGGTTAAGGGTCGATACCATGGACCCCGTTTTTGGTGACTATGGGTTAGCAACTTGCCACCACTATGTCCATTTTGGCTCACCACTAAGGCAATTGAGCCAAGTACCGAGTCTCTTCCTATTTGTCTTGCTCTAGCCACCAAGGCTCAAGCAAGGTAAGTGGCACCAAGTCACCAATCCAAGGCCACTGTCATCGTTTTTCTCGGTCACCACAACATTGTCTTCACTACGAAGCTTTAAGACCAGGTAAGGGTCTATTTGTCCCGCACAAAGTGTGAACACCACTCCACGCCAAGTCGGATGGTCCAACAACAAGTACAAGTTGCTTGCTGTAGAAAGACTCTTGGGCTTATAATCTATCAAGAACTAACCATATTACAAGTCTTACACTTGCCTATAAACCTCTCTCAAGCTTAGATGTAACTGGGCTTCTTCACTGTTCATGCAGTCTTCCATCGCTCAACCTACCAATCCAACCTGGATTGGACCTGCAAAGTTTGGAAACCTTATGTGAATTGTGATGGAGCAGCTTAGCGGTGATGGAGGCAATACTCTACATGTGTTAGAGACCACCAAACTTTCTCAACTCCATGGCATTATCCTCAGGGCAGAGCACGGTACACGTGCCATTGACAGAACTTGGCGCATTAGCACATGCTCGCTAGCATCAACACCATCGATTCCTGGAACATGCACTATAGTCCTGCTCTCACGTCCACTGTACCACCATGAAGCTCTTGAGCCCTTATGTCGTGTTGTGCCCACCTGCGCCAGCATCTCCCAAAGAACGATGAAGAGTGGCTGCCGCACAAGCTGAGGCACCAGGCACTGCAAAGGCTTGAGTGCCATCCAAACGTTCGTATCTAATGTTATTGTGGTGACTTACTACGGGGAGTCAGTGAGGGAGAAAGGGATTAGGCTGCCAAGCAGTGGAGCTCACAGTCCCTATCCATGGAGCAGTGCTTGTAATCCGGCTACCAGTGCTTGCATGTAGGCACAACACTAGCGTTGTCATCACTGTCTGACAGCCACATGACATGACACCAGTGGCCACAACTAGGAAGTGGCGTGGCGGGTTGCGAGTTTAGTTGGCGTAACCGGCACTAGGCTGGGATTTGTGAGCTTGGAGAGGTACAAGGGGAACACAAGACTCGCCATTGTGGCGCAGTTCTTGGGTGTGGATGTGTGCTTAGCGGCTGCACCAGGCATGTCCCTCGTCGCTAGATTGGCGAACTACAAGAGAGGGGAGAATGAGAATGCCCTACCCTTTCCCTTTCTCACTCTTCCCTGCATCTTCCTCGCACCGCACAGACGGCATTGCATGCTCCCAGTGCCCCCATCTCATGGCTATAATCGCTATTGCGGACTTGTTAAAGGAACATGAGAAGAAGCGTTATATGCAGCCTAAAGAAGCAAGCAAGCAAGCCGATTTGAAACCAAGTAAATCGTATAACAAGCCCAACCCAACCCGCTCAACATTGTCTTCCAGGCTAAATTTTAGCCCCGTCACATCGGATGTTTGGACGCTAGTTGGAAATATTAAATATAGTCTAATTATAAAACTAATTACACATATGAAGACTAAATGGCTATACAAATTTATTAAACCTAATTAATATATGATTAGCAAATGTGACGCTACAGTAACCAGTTATTAATCATAGATTAATTAGACTTAATGAATTCGTCTCGTTGTTTAGTCTTTGTCTATGTAATTAGTTTTTTAATTAAATCATTTTTAATACTTCTAATCAGTGTCCGGATATCTGATGTGACATGGGTTAAAGTTTAGTTCCTGGATCCAAACACCGGCTCATTCTCAGGGGTGGTAAAGGGCAAAGGATCGGGCTAAAAAAGGGTGAGATCATATTTCTTTTCATTTTTGAGCTAAAAACTCTAAGAGATCATTTGTATTGTGAAAAGACATTTGTATCATGACCCATTACTACCCGTACACGTTCGACAAACCTGGAACCAGACCAACCTAGACAAACTGGCATAAACCATGAGTGAACAGGCCTAGATGTAATACTAAGCTCACTATTGATGGTTGGAGTAGATAGAACACTTGGGTAACACCTCCACACTCTTGGGGATCTCCAACTTACTCAGCCAAGACCCTTAGGGGCCTTAGGGGGTGGGGATATAAATAGCCTCCACAACTCAAAATAGCCATCGGGAGAATTTGCTACAAATAGTAATTGACATTGGATGAGCCAATGCCGAGTATTTGCCATCATTAGTTTATCTGATGGCACACAACTCTAACTAGCTCTTGTAATCCAATGTCTATATTTAATGTCCTGACATATCGACTGATGCTCACATCAGTTGATCTGATGACAACGTCGGGTCATCCAAGGAGTGTAATTCTTGGCTTAGCTAAACTACAAACTCTTTTGGTGGAATGCAGCGATGTATCGACCGATGTTATCGTTGTTTTGATATGATGTTTAAACTTTCTATATTCTTATACTCCTTCAACTCTAATGCATCGACAAGGTGACGAGTGCATTTTTCCTTGTGTTTGTGCTGAATCTTCCCTACTTTGCTTTAGCCAATGCCAATGCACCGACGCTCTAAATTCATGCATTGTCAGTTTAACTGATGTACACAAAAAACCCCCTTTTGACTTCTTCAAGTTTCTTCGTGTGTTCTTCCATAGCTTTGAGGCCTTCTTGTGTTCAACAGGGTTACAACACCCCAGGAGAGTCCTCTTTTCCCCTTTACCTTTTTCCCTAAACCGTTGCTCTGTCGTTGTTGTCTTCTTTCTACACAAGCCTTTTGGACCTGAGTGGGTCGCTACAATTACCAAAGGCATTAAGGATATCTTTTCAGTGATGCATGAGGCTAGCTGCTAGCCAAAGAATAGAGATGAAGATGGTGAGAAGAAGGCCCTACCATTTGTGAGCGTGAACTTCTAACTCCAATAATACTACCTAGGCACTAATGCTATGAAGGCGTTAGGAAAATGGATTTGTTTTACTACAAGGTGGTGTTTATAAACATTTATGGCACGCGGACACGGCGCAGGAGCGTGGAGTTGGGTGGGAGCTCCGCGTGGACGCTCGGCACCGCAGGGCAACTGCCCTTGCTGAGTTGCTGTGTCCGTCTGCTTGCTCGTGGGCAGCCGCTGCACAGCCATGGGCCGAGACAGTGAGTGGTGGTGCGCTTGCTTCGGGTAAGCTGTTGAGCTAGCCACATTCTTTCACACTCTTCTCTGCACAAAGATACCTTCACTTCGCTCATCCATCTCGTGCGTTCGTTGCCGGAACGCGAGTACACAGTTCAGATATTTATATATGACTTTCGGTATTGGTCCACCTCAAAATATCCATCACATGTTCAATGGTTGGGGTAAACGAGCGGGACTAGAACAAGAGTCGGTACTATTGTCTGGTGCAGTGGGATTATGTTGGGTGCTTTGGCTTTCGAGAAACGAAATTATTTTTGACAAATGCAAATCAAAATCGTTCTCGTAGATGTTATTCAGAGGAACATATTGGCTTCGTCTTTGGGCCAAATTGCAATGAAGTGAATGGGTTAAGCAGCGTCTTCTGTAAGCTAGCTGCAACTTAGAAATGGTGGCTTTGCAGCTGTTTTCCTCGTTTAGGTGGTCATATGTTGCTAGAATTTCCTTTTAGATTGATGTTCAGTGTGTTTTGTTAAGTTGTTTCTTTTTTTTTTGCGAATACACAATACATTCGGACTGATTCTATCGTCTCGTCGAGAGATGAAGCCGGAATCTTTTCCATTATTAAAAAACAAATATGCGATAGATGTACAATGGTTCTACAGGATGTACCGTCTTTCTTTCAGTTAAGCATATTTTGGCCTGATGTGGATACTAGGTGTACCATAGAGAACTCAAGTGTAGCGAAAAGAAAAGGTATGGGCAAATTTGTCTTTGTTTCAGCTTTTGACCAGTGTGCTGAAAAAAAGGGAGCCTATGGCCACTTACTATAACTATATTTTAAAAGCTTAAACAATTGCACTGGCATTTCAAAAATCCCCTTTGTAGCAGTACATTATATGCTCTCGGAGTTCTCTAATTTTATGATCCAAATCAAGTGGCGTGGAACATCTGGGCAAAGATGTGCTCGGGTGTCGCTAGGGGCTGTACAAGGTGTCCCTGACTGTATAAGAGTTTAAATATACATGCTATGCTATGAGATCAAACGTCAAGGGGTTTAAAAAACTGCAGAAAAAAATGACCTAGTCAACAAACCTAAAAACTTGGCTCAGGACTGGCGCGCCGCGCGCCGCGCGCCATTGGAAACTGTTGTCCATGTGTTAATAAAAACAAATCACTACAATGCCATATTGCCATCAAAATTTATACCGATTATTTGTGTGCCATCAAAAATTATGCATTTCTTTCGGTGTTATTGAATTTTTATTTTCCATCCAATGTACCATTCGGTTCATACCAATCTTATTTTCGATCCCATACGTGCCACTGCCATTACATTGTCCGGTAGAAAGGAATTGGCCCATTTTTCATATCCTACCCACATGGCCACATTCCCATACCTATCTCTGTTCATCCTCCTCCGCGGAGCCCGGACGACGTGTCCCGCCGGCCGCGTGAGAGGGCCAGCCGGCTGCGGCAGCGCGGAGCCAGAGCTGAGACCCTCTTCCTGATGAGCCCGAGCTGATGCTGCGACCGCTTGCCGTAGGCGATGGCGCCCTAGACCCCTCCGAACGGCGATGGTGTTGGCCTGGACAGCGGCGGTGGTGCGGCATTGTTCACCGGAGCACGACGTCGTGGCGAACAGGGACAGGAAGAAGGCCCACGACGCCTGTTGCTTGGCGTGCACCGTCCGCGTGGCCTTCTGACGCCGGGACGCCTCCGTGCGCAGCCACACCACCACTGGAGACACAGTGTGTCGGCCGAGTGCGAGTGTGAGTGCTGCAGCGGCACCGTGGTGGCATTCCTCCGCGGGGCAGGGCAGTTCATCCGTCCCCGTCCCGCACCCGCCGCAGCACGCGCTCCATGTCCGCCCTGCGGATCGGAGGGGGGCCGCGAGCCCCGCCCGGCCGGTGCACCTCGCGCTCCCCATTGGCTAGTGCCACGCATCCGTGGCCAGCTTGCCGTTAAGCGCCGCTGCGCACTCCCGCGTCGGCTTCCCACGCCACGCCTTCCTCTCCCCGTCTCCCCGCGCCGCCATGCGCCGTTTCCGCCGACCACAGCTGCTTGCACGAAACTACAGTAGTAGAAAGGCTAGAGGCACTGCAACATGTATCTGCCATTTAAAAAAACATCTACGGCCGCCATCTTTTGTTTAAACGCATCTTACGCGGGCTCTCGGATGTATTGCATCATTCTGAACCCTTTCCTTGCTGGCTAGGTCCATTAGACTATCCACTATGGTTTTTTAAAAATGATTCTTCAAAACACTGTTTTGCATTGTTTGACATAAACGGTGCACTGTAGATAGAGAAAAAAACAGTTGGAATAACGATAGAAAGTGGGATTTAAGAAATGCTACAGTGTACAGCCTTATCGTGGATCCACGCATTCAGTTCCCAATTTTTAGATAGCGCGCGCGTCGCCATGGCACGCCCCGCGGACACCAGCGCGCGCATCGTGCAGTGACCCGGCATCCAGTTGCAACGTACGCATCCCTCTGCAGTACAACGCCCCGCTTCGTGGTGGGCCCATCAGCAGCCCATGACCATACGAAAAGGCAGTGGTGGTTTGAGTACGGATCAGCACTATCTCGAGCGGATCGTGTATACGGGCTGCCTCTAATGCAAAATGACGCTGTAGTTTTACTGTAGACAATAAAAAAAAATGATTGACACGGTGATAAACAAGGATCGATATAGGATCCACTGGAAATGGTGTAAGCTGCAATAGCTAAAGCTACGGCATCGTCTTCTGACGATAGTGTGAAAAGGATTGTGGTGCACGAAATGAAAAGTTTGGTCAGGACAATAATCAATGGATCTTGCTGTTAGGCTGTCCTCAACGAGGAGCCTCGAATGGTTTCTCAAAACATTGTTTGGCACTGTTTGACATAAATGCTACACTGTAGACAGAGAGGAGAGTAGTTGGAATAGTGTTTTGAGGAAGTGGATGAGGAAGACCATTGGGGACAGCCTCACGAGTAGGGCTAACAAAGGGTAAGACCAAGTCCAACAGTTCGGTTAAATGGTCGGGTATATTACAAAACGACGCTGTAATGACACTATTCATAGATAAAGAGGTACTTGGAATAGTGGATGGATGGGCATATACCCTGACTGCTGGACTCAGTCTAACTTGGTTTAATCGGGGCACATGTTGTCTAAGAGAGAGAGTGTTGTTCATGTTTACAGATAGAGGAGTACTTGGAACAGTGGATGGATGGGCATATATACCTTTGCTGCTGGACTCAGGCTAACTGGGTTTAACCGGGGCATGTGTTGTCTAAGAGACACCTCCCACTACGCTGATGAAGCGATTAAAATTTTGGATCAATATTTCTGAAATTTCCGAAATTTCAAGTTTTTCGGAGGATGCTGAAAAAATAATACTAATGAAATTTCAGCTTTTCTAATAACATTATGCCAAAAAATATTTAAAAAATAATTAAATATATTTAAAAATGGTCCGAAATTTCGAGTTTTTCGGAGGATGCCAAATTTTTTTTACTTCCGAAATTGTAAACCATAGATGAAAACATTGCGCCTACGAAGACAGAATCACGGACTCCAATAGACGCCTGAACAGAACAGAGTCCGTAGTATTCATCTAAACATCGCATGTGCCCCACGTCCTCCAGCGGTGAGCTCCATCCAAGATGGCCGCCGCATCCAATATGGGGAAGGAGAAACGATGGGGAAGTGGAGAGCTGGTGGAGAAAGCCCCGCCCGCTCCGGACGACGCGGGGCCGTGTGAATCCCTAGCTGCGGTCAACTCTGTTGGGACGCTTGACGCTTAATTAGCAAGCAGAGTCCAACCGAGGGACAGAGATGCATCGACAATTGGTCGGGATATCAAAGGAGTCGAGGTCCACATTACTTGGCTGGTTCTCTTTCCATGATGTGTCACCTCCGCTACGAGGCTGTTCCTGGATATTGCTACACTCATGGATACTGCCGCGGGCGACAAACAGATTAGCTTAAATTAGCCAAGAAATAGCCGAAGCGATTGGCCGGCCGGTCTCCACTTTTGTCCCGCCCAAGAGTACGTTTGAAACTTTTTTTTTAAATATGTTATTGATTACGTTGGTTTATTTGTTATGCTAGCTTGCTGTGCTACTCCAAGTCTTCTCGGTTTAAACAAGTGCAATAATTGTTTAAACAAAGTCTTCACCTAATTTCTTTTACTTATTCTTCTGTGACTGTCTAAGTGCGTCGTGTGATCGCATGCGTGCCAACTTTTGTCTTTCCCCTTTTCTTTGGGCGTTTGTATTCTCGGTTTATTTGTTTTTAAACTCCACATCTTAATTGATCAATCTCCAGAGCAACATCCAGGGAGTTGTTGAACCTTTGGTTATCAAACACGCAGTGTGAATGGACATCTGAACCCACACCAAATGGTCAAGATGATGTGACTAATAAAATTACAGTTGTGCATAACATCCTACCTGTGAGAAGGAATAATATTGCTAGGCGTGGAGTAGGAATATATTGTTGCCAACGATTTCAGGACTTGACTAATAAAATTACCTTTTTTTTAACGTAACGACAGAAGCTCTGCCTTTTAATTAACAAGAAAAGAAGTTGATCTAGTTTTTAAGAAAAACCGGACCGAAAACCTTTGCACAACGTGCAGTTGGATTGGATCATCAACACGCTGCACAACACACGACACCGACCAGTTGGATTAGGATATCAACACAAGCTGCACAACACTTTTACCCACACTAAACTCGTTGGCGGTCCCTGCAGTCCGGCGCAAAGTCATCGTTGCCGAGCTCAGCCACAAGCCAAGTATCTCTGATTTCCTCTGCCAGACCTCCACCAACAGAGTTGGACACCCCACACAAACTCATCGGCGGCCCTAGTAGCCCAGCTCAAGTCATCGTTGCCGAGCTCAGCCACAACCAAGTAGCTCCGATTTCCTCCACCGGACCTCCACCATCTGCCACAGACATACCAGCAACAACTGAAAGAGCGCATTGAGTGTCATCGTTACCGAGCTAAGTTACATCCCAACAACATAGCAGCTCCGACTTCACCGTTGGACACGCCTTCAAGCAAGCCAACCTCTGTGATCAGCAACTCTGAAATCCGGTGGCGATCACCGGCTAGAACCTCAACGGCAAACGTACCTACACCCAACGCACACCATCCCACCTAGCAAGAGAATGGCAGTACAACATCGTTGCCCAGCCTCACCAATTCTACAGGAAGCTACTCCAACTTCGACCAAGGAACTCAAGCTAGGAGGGAGCGGTGTGCGCAAGGCCGGCAACAGTACCGGGAAGGCACAGGCTTAGCAAAAACCAAACAACGGAAGTCTCACCACCAAGGCGCAGTGGGGCTCCGAGCGACACCTCCATGAAGGAAAACGACGCTGCACGCCGTCGCTGCCAGCCCGGGCTAGCCCAGGCAAGGTTTCCCATGGAGAATCCCCACGGTGAGGGGAGGTGCTGATGACGACACTTCCAAGGAAGACTGCGACACCTCCGGCGCCGCCGCTGTCGACTCTGGCAGTAGCCAGCCCCAGCTTTCTCCCAGCACCTTCACCTTCCAATGCACGGAGGCTCGACTGTCACTAGCAGCCTGCAACTAAGGACAGGGGCAGCATGAACAACACAAGGAGGTGCCTGACCGTCCCGGCTGCCAATGGGGAATGTCCAGAGACAACGGGAGCCTGGTCTCCCAACCCGGAGCCGGCTGGCTGCGCACCGGAGGGGGATAGCATGCCGGCCACCGGAGGGACCGAAGCGGGAGGTGGGTAGAGGCACTGGAGGCCAAGACGCAGGGGCCAAGCCTCCAACCCTCCATGCCTAAGCCCGGCGGCCTAGCACAGACGGACGCAGCCCCCACATCCAAGCCAGATCCACCCAAGGGGACACCGGATCTAGGCAAGAGCACGCCAGATCTAGCCCCTGGAGGAACCTAAGGACGAAGAAACTCCACGGCCGAAGAGAGGAGGCTCAGGGAGAAGGGCGATGCAGATCCTTTCGGAGGGAGGAAGGAAGAGGCCCCGCCGCCGCCGTCCTTGCACCGGTGCGGGCTTCCCGTCCGCGTGCTCGAGCAGCGGCGAGCCAGAAGAGGGGAGGGCTTGTGTTGGTGGCGGCGACACGGAGTTCCGCCCGTGCCGCCCTGGAGAGAGGCGACGCGGGCGTCGGAAAGGAAATCCAAAATGGTCTCCCCATAAAATTGCACTTCTAGAATAACTTTAAACTCCATTTGTACAACATGCATTGTATTATAATAACTATAATAATGTTTTACTACTAATTTATGTCCTATTTGTTTTTTATAAGGAAGGATTTTATTGATTTCAAGAAAATTACATTGAGTTGATACAAGTCCTTGAAAACACTTTCGACCTCTGCTCAAATGAACACACAGTCAAATAAGATCAACATAGACACGCACACTCTAGTGACTATCAATCCGAAAACCAAACCACCACTCATGTGTCTGGGAAAAATAGGCATTGGTCACCTGCGTTAACTGTTACATAGCCGCCACCAAGGTATTGGACAAATCCTTCTCCTGTAGTACAGCCCACGTGCGCAGCCAATAGGAGATACTGAAGATTACCTGCAAAGAAAATGAAAGAGTTTTTTTAATCAAAAAAATAAATCATCTCTTTCCTAATCGGATGGAGCAACATGCTGTTGCTTCCCCAAGTAAAAGCTGCTAGGTTGTGGTGGTCCTTTCTAAAGCCACCTACCCAGCTCCCAAACAAGTTAGGGACGTTAGATGGCTTGAATAGGTCTCCTATTTGTTTGGCAGCTTATTTTAGCTCAATTGTTAATTCGGTGTGCACAAGTTTTTCTTCATTTGAAGTATGTACTTCCTGTTTTCTTGATAATATGATGTTCTTATTTTGAATCTTGCTTTTGGTGGAACGTGTGAATATAGTCCACTGACACAGTACGTTCTTGGGCATCATCCGCCACTGATAGATAAAGTATACTTGTTAATGACTCTTGAGAGTTCCAGTCTGAGCTCGTACCTAGTAACTTAGGATGCAGCTGGATCCTCCTAGTATAGACAGAGAAGAAGCATCCACGAAATAGGGGTGGTACCGCGTCCCCCTCCTCTCTCTCTCTCCACTTAATTAGGATTCTCTCGTACCAGAGAACGAGTCGTTCTGAGTTTGTTCTAAATCAAATTTCGTAAAATTTGACTAAATTTATAAAAAAATATATCGTCATTTACAGAACCAAATTGATACCTAATAAAAATATATGTGATAAGAAATCTAACGATACTCATTTGGTACTATAAACATTTACACTTTTTCGTATAAATTTAGTCAAACTTTAGAAAATTTGACTTAGAACAAACTTAGAATGACTTATTTTTTGGGGCAGAGGGAGTATATAAATAGTCTTGCCCACCCTCTGGTGCTTTCATTCATCCACCGTACCTCTGGAGTGTGCCTGAACGTACAAAGTAGTTATATTAGGCAGTCAGGCAGGCATGGGCCGCTGCCGCTGCTGCATCCGCCTGCTGGCGCTTGTGATCGGTTATTTGGTGCTTGCCGTGGTCCTAGTCTGGTACGTGCATTGGCAGTTTTTACTGGGGCTGGTACCCGTCCCCGCGGTCCATACAGCCCAAACAACCATAAACAGTAGCTGCAGTGAGGCGGGTATGTGCAGTAGCAGCAGCAGCGGCGCTGATGAGTTGCCGGAACGGCTCCCACCGGTGAGGTACGGGAGTCGCACGACGGTGCTGAGCATCGACGGTGGCGGGATACGCGGCCTCATCCCGACGGTCATCCTCGCCTTCCTCGAGGAGAAGCTCCAAGTAAGACTCAAGAACTAGTAATATCTTGAAAAAATTAAAATTAACTACATGCACTTGTTCGATCTGATCTGTTGTTGTAGGAACTGGACGGGCCAGATGCCCGGCTAGCGGACTACTTCGATATGATCGCGGGCACAAGCACGGGCGGCCTCATCGCCACCATGTTGGCGGCGCCGGACAAGGAGACAAAGCTGCGTACACGGAACAGTCCGATGCCCGCCGAGAAAATCAAGGAGTTCTACCTCGACTACGGGCCTAAGATTTTCGAGAGGTTTCCATATCATGACTGAAACTTGCATGCATTCATTCAAAGATATATATATATATATATATTCGGATGATGATATATATTTATTTATTTAATACGATCATATGCAGACGACGACCCTGTCCTGGAGAGGTAGTGTTGAGCAAGGTGAGCAACTGGCTGGGGTTATTGGACGACGTGCCGTCCTCGATATCCTTGTTGATGGGGCCTAGGTACAACGGTAGCGCCCTGCGCGAAACGATCAACAAGTACATGGGCAACCTCACCATCGCCGACACCCTCACCGGAATCCTGGTGACGGCGCATGAGATAAATCACCCAGGATGCCTCCTCTTCTCCTCGTACCCCCACCACCAGGACCAGAACCCGCCGCTGCCTCCTGAGGCCATCAAGTCCAAGTACAAGTTGGCGGACATATGCATCGCCACGACGGCTGCGCCGACATACTTCCCGGCGCACAGCTTCCAGGTCTCTGGCAGTAGTAGTAACAGCAGTGGTCGGAAGCACCACCTCGTCGACGGCGGCTTGTCCGCAAACAACCCCACCCTAGATGCCATATGGCGTACCGCACAGCACCGCGCCCACCGCCGGCGGCCCGTTGCTGTAGATTTCGAAAACCTCACGGTGCTCTCCATTGGCAACGACGACTCTGAGACGAGAGGCTACACCGCGGAGGATTGTGCCCGGTGGGGCGCACATAAATGGGTTCTAAACGACGGCTACAACCCGCTCGTGGACATGCTCACCATGGCCAACGCCTTCCGGGTCCACCTCACCACCACCTTTCTCTTCTATCTTCACGGAAACGGATACGAGAGCAGCAACTACCTCCGCATCCAGCCCACCAAGCACGTGCGTATATATATATAATATAGTCGTCGATATATATATTTTTCCCATCACACCCTAATAACCAACACATCTCATGTATGTATGTATGTATGTATGTACTAGGGCTATATGCGGATACCAATGGACGACGCGAGTCCTATGAAGATGAACTACCTGATCAAGATGGGCGAGCATCTTCTCAAGGAGCGGCTGGCTAGGATCGACCTTACCAAGCTCTCATGGAGGCACGAATACGTCCACGACCAGCCGCGAACAAACAAGCAAGAGCTTGAGGACTTGGCCAAGATTCTCTCCAAAGAGCGCAAGCTGCGTCTCGAAAACAAAAAAAGAGAAGAAAGGGCACGAGAAGAAGACAGGAGGACGGAGGTCAGGCTTCAGGCCTATTTCCAGAAGCTTGGTTTTAACATGGATGAAAAGGCGACCAAGGCAGTCCTAAAGAGCCTGGATGAATGGGACGCTTGAGAAGGCAAAGGAGCCAAGAAGGACGACATGATCACCCTTCATTTGCTAGTTTATCTTAATGGGAGACCTAAGCAAATTAAAGTACTATTTGGCTCAGGCTCCTGTTGAGCAGTATCTGTCCTACTGTATGGTACTGCTTATCTGAGCAGCTCTATTCTGCTACCTTTGTTATCTGTCATTGGTACTGCCTGTGCTACATAGCTGCCTTTTACTATCATTAGATTGGAGACATTATACTTTGCTTAATTGGAATGTTAGAGGCCTTAATGCTGATGTTAGGAAAAATACTCTAAAGGAAGCTCATCACGCTGCACAAACCTAAAATAGCCTGCTTGCAGGAAACAAAGCTTCATCATGTCAATGAATCCATTTTAGCCATAATGCTGCAAAAAGAGGTCTTTCATATATGAACATTGACAATTAGAAGAACAAAGAACATATGCACGGGTTATTCCGGGGCACTTTAACATGATTCGCAGAGCACAGGATAAGAACACTGGAAGGGTTAGGCAGAAGCAAATGCAACACTCTTTAATGACTTGCTCCATGATTTGTAAATGACTTAAGCTCTCCTCCTAGCTAGCTAGGAAGAAAGTTCACATGGAGCAATTCATTGTCGACCACTCCCATGGTACTGCCCATTCACCCACACACATCAACGATCCTTGGATGTGTGTGTCTCACTATCCAACACTGGTTGGTGGTGACCTTGCCACCGGTTGGCTCACAAGGTAAGCATGCCTAGCCAAGCGCTTGTCGTTGCACCTTTCCTGAGCCAAAGGAGAGAGAAACAAGTTGGGAGAGAAAGGAAGAAGAAAAGGAAGAGAGGCGCAGGGCCACTCGTCAGTACTAACATGTGAAAGGATCAAGATGTCCAAGAGGGGCGGTGAATTGGACTTCTAATTTCAAAACTTGAAATTAAATCCTATCGATCAAGTCCCAATTCACTCAAGTGCCTAAACAAGGGTGTCTAGAATTCTAACAAAGAGTTTTGCAACCTAGCGCCAAGCAAACAATTCTACGAAAGTAAAGTGCGGAATGTAAATGTGGAAAGTAAAAAGAGCAAGAAATGACACGCCAATCTCTTTTTCCTGAGGTATGAAGGAGTCGCGACTCCCCCCTAGTCCTCGTTTGGTGCCCCTCGCAAGGCTTTGCTCTCGCGGGCTCCTCGCAAGGATCCCAGTCCCAAACCTCGCAAGGAGAGGGGTTGGCAAAGTGGTTCTCACAAGAACCAAGCTACCTCTTGACCTTCGCAAAGATCAAGCGCTCTCTTCGGGATGCTCTTCTCTACTCCGGAACGGCCTTCTCAACTCGCAAAGGCCTTCTCCCGCTTTTCCCACAATCTCTGGAGAGCTCGCGGAAGGCACGACTCGCAAGCCGTCTAGGTGATTGCGATCACCAAGAGTAATAAGCCTTCACTTGAATCAACCCTCTCTCTCAAGTCTCTTGCCCCAAAGCTCAAGAATTTGTGTGGATTTTGGTGCTTGGGTGACCTTTGAAGGTGTGTGAGTGTTTCCTGGTTGCAAAGATATAAAATGGAGGGAGGGGATTCCTTTTTATAGAGGAAACTAGCCGTTACTATACGATTTCTACTCTCTATGCAACCATCGGACGGTCCGATGGTAGAACCATCGGACGGTCTGATGCACGTAATTTTCAAATACCCCGACTTCTCGCCACAGCTCACAGACCATCGGACGGTCCGATGCACGTTAACGCCCAAAACACGCGGTGGCGAACCTCCCTGTCCAGCTAGTCCAATGAAAGGACCATCGGACGGTCCGAAGGTGGGTTTTGCCCTGGTACCGAGCTGAACACACTCCCTATCTACTTGGTCCGATGGACCATTGGATGGTCCGATGGTCACTAAAATGCTGGTTTTGACCAGTAGAGATAGAAGAGTTGAAAGAGGGTGTTTGTTTTGAACTTTTTGACAGAGGTGAGTGAGTTATAGCACATTTTAAGTGTTTGAGCTTTAGGACTAAGATGCACTCGAGTTTGAGCGAACAAATGAGCGAAAGTCGTTCAAGCTATTCACCTCGACCCCCTTGATAGTACGACCCATCTAAAAACTAGCAAATAAACACCTAAGTGCCCTTCTTTCGACTTTACGACACTTTGGGATGTTGAAGCTCGATCTTCTAGCTAAAAATCCAAACCAAGGGCCATCCTCATGTAAATTTGAAATGAGTTGAATGGAGGGGTCTCTTTTGATCAACAAATGAGCACCATATATAATATTGTTCCTTCATGTCATGAACTCATTAGTAACAAGGTTAAGTTGTCATTAATCACCGAAATCTCTACCTCTTAGGGTCATGTTTCTCACAATGTCCCCCTTTTTGGTGATTGATGACAACACAAGAGTAGAGCTTCAAAGTAAATGCAAGAGAGTACAAAGCTCAAAATAAATAACATGAATATAAACACAGAAAGTCAAACACAACCAAGGATCATAGACATGGTGAAAACAAGTCATGCACAAAAGCCAAATATCATGTCCACTGATCAACATCCATCATACATCAAAAGCTATCACTCTCAAGCTCCCCCTAGCTCTACTCACTCCCCCTGACACTCCCCCTAAAGCATATCTCCCCCTTTGGTGTCAAGCACCAATAAGGGAGACCTAGGAACTGGACGGAGGTAGAGCAATGTGAGGAAGACCTAGAGAAGCCGCACGGATGTGGAAGTCAAGATCGGCATCGTCTAGGGACTCTGCAGCTGCCTCGTCGACTGCCTGCTCCATCTCTGAAGGAGTAGTTGTGCTAGGAGAAGCAAGCGGTGTAGAGACGGTCTGAGTAGCTGTTGTTGTCGTCACAGGGGCTGTGCCCACCATCGTCGATCCAGTTGTAGAAACTATGTGTGAGCTCGGATCTGTCGACGGTGTGTCGGCAGGAGTCTGCACAAGCCATGTGGCACACAACTCTGGAATTGTGGAATTGGGAGCTGTAGCTAAACTGTGGGTAGGCTGTCTAGACGTGATGTCCTGAACATCGGCTGTAGGAACTGAGGGAGCAGGAGTTGAGGCAGGAGGTAGGTCTTGTAGAGCTGGCGGTGTAACGTCGAACTCAAGTGTGTGCGCCGACATCTGACTCATCTCCATCCTGAAAGCACTCCCAAGCAACTCAGAATACTAGAACTGCATGGGGGATGTGGTGAGGATGCCCAGGGTGGAGAGAGGACTCTCATGGCCCCTGTCAGTAGAAGGCAGCTGTGTTTGTGAGGTAGAAGGCAACTGGGCTGCCTGAACCTGCTGACGTACAGTGTCAAGCTGTCGCTGTGTGACGGTCCGGAGCTCAGCCATGAGAGTATGCATGGTCTCTAGTATTCGTGCCTGCGACTCTGTCTGCTGCTGCATCTGGGCAAACCTGTCGTTGCTGCGCTGCTGCTACTGAATGATGGCCTGCTGCATCTTTGTCTGCTGCTGGATCAAGGCCTCAAATCTCTGATCGATGTGCTGCTGCTGTGCCATCATCGCCTGAAGAATAGCAGCTATGTCTGTGGTGTGGCAACCTGGGCAGCAATAACCTATGGTGGAGGAGGAGGTGGTGGAGGGTCATATGAGCCACCGACCTCAGAGTCGTGAGGTAAGGGCGACGGAGGCCGTGGACGCTCGTCATCAGAGGAAATGGTGTCATCCTCACTCTCCTCCTCTACAGCTGTGGCTCCCCCTGTCTCTGTCCTCTGACCAGCTGGGGGTGCATCTCGCAGCGGACACACTGATTGAGCGCTCGCCTTGTATATCCTGTAGTGTGTATGGATCCAGGAGCTGTTTGGTTTGGCTCAATTCGGCCTGTAACCGTTCCCACCGCAACCCAACACCGTTGCTTTTTGTTTGGTTCGGACGGCCCGCAATCAATCGCGGTGGGAGTCGACTCCAGCCCATTACCTCTCGTTACCACTCCCCTCACGCCGTAGTCGTATCCCAAAGTAGCCTCCTCGCGACTCCTCGCGACTCGACGCCGCGCGATCTGCCGCCGCCGCCTCCTCCTCCTCCTCCTCCTCCTCCAGGTGTGGTCCTCTCCCTCTCCCTCTGACTCTCCCCCCTCCAAACCCTAACCTCCATTGCCTGCTTGTAGGTGATGCTGCCGGCCGCCGCCTAATCCGTCGTCGTTGCTGCCTGCTTGGTTTGATGTTGGTCTCTCTCCTGTTACTCTCCCTCTCCCTCTCCAATATTTACCTAAACGCTAACCTCCAGGGCTATCTGTTCTTGTAGGTCACTCTCTCACAAGATCTGCTGCTACATCCCCCTTCTTCTTCTTCCATGTTGCTGGTGAGGGGCAAGAAAGGGAAGGGAAGGGGAGAAGACGGGAGGAAGAGCACGACTGCCTACCGTGTTACCCTCGCCGGTTGCGGCACCACCATCGGCCTCCTTCTTCTTCCCCAGGCAGGTACGGTGGATTTCTCTTGCTCTGTGTAGTGTGCTTTCTAATTTGCCCCCATACTTCTTTTTGTACAGCACTATGGCATGTTCCTTTTACTATTGATGCTAGTATGTATGCAATTTGTTGAAAAAACTACATGAACATCCAAGAACCGTGTTCTATTTATTTTTGTTACCTAACACAAGACAAGTAATTAGTCAATGGCTTATCTACAAATTTTATGCAATTAACCCTGTAAAATGCAATATTGAAGCAACCCATATGATCATGCCGTCAACACATTGCAGCAATGCAGAATTACAAGAAACTTTAGATAAACAATAAATAAATCATTAACAGCTGCACGGCCATTCTTAACTAAACTAGTGGTCATACACTTTTGGCAAGAAAACAAGAGCACTAATCTACACATATCATGCATTTAACCAGGAAAAATGCAACATTTTTGTGTTACACATTATTGCAGCAATGCAAAACTACCAGGAACTTTAGGGTATGGGAACTTTAATAAAACCATGGACAGTGTTGCATGAATCCACTTCTTGAGAAATTATTGAGTACTTGATGTGGTCTATCCTATATAAGAACTACTAATCGACACATGACTTTGGAGGAATCAACCGGTGAAATAAACAACTTACATCTTTTCAATCTTTTTCTTTTGGTCCTCTGTTGGGGGTGGAGGAACATATGATGCAGCATCAATATGTTAAATTTGTTAAATTTCTGTACTAGTACCTTATGCAGTGCCATCCTCTGGTGTTTTTTAAATTACTTCTTTACGGTTTGTAGTTTCATTCCCTGAATATTTAGTCATGGATGTCATTGGGTCCTGAATATTTAGGCATGGATGTTATCGGACTGTTGACCTGGCACAAGATAGCGCTTTTGCACATGATATACTATATCAGTACTTTCCTACACTATCTGGTGTCATAATTACTTGTTTAATAAAGTCGTGTTAATTCTAATTTGTCCATATATTATTTTGTGTACAGCACTATGGCACGTCTTCCATTAACTGCCCAAAAACGGAAGAGAGATTTGGTGCTTACAAGCATGTCATTTGCATTCATTTTTATGTACCATTATGTCTTGATACTATTATTCCTCTCATATAAGCGGAAATGTTGGAAAATAAGAGGAGGATACGGGTCAGAGAGCTTATAAGTGAACGTCTATACCAGCTTATTCGTGAGAGTGATGTTGGTTGTATAAGTGAGCTTCGCATGGATAGAAGAACCTTTGATGTTTTGTGTGAGATGCTCAGAGATGTGGCTGGTTTGAAGGGTACTAGGAACATGCCTCTAGAAGAGATTGTAGCAGCGTTTCTGTATACCTTGTCTCATCATCTCAAGAATAGAACAAGAGGGGGCTATTTCTTTCGAAGTGGTGAGACTATTAGCCATCAGTTCAACAAATGTCTCCTAGCTATTCTGAAACTTCACCAACTACTGCTTAAGAAACCTGAGCCAATACCTGAGGATAGCACAGACTTTAGGTGGAAGCATTTCAAGAAGTGTTTGGGTGCATTGGATGGTACGCATGTGAAAGTTACTGTCCCAACTAGGTTGAAGGGGAGGTATAGGTCAAGAAAGGGAGATATAGTGACAAATGTGTTAGGAGTCTGTGCACCTTACATGCAGTTTATATATGTGTTACCTGGCTGGGAGGGTTCTGCCCATGATGGCCGCATGCTTAGAGATGCTCTTTCAAGGACAGATGGTTTACGTGTCCCTAATGGCTGCTATTATCTTGTTGACGCTGGCTACACTAATGCAAATGGGTTTTTAGCGCCATTCTGAGGTCAAAGGTACCATTTGGGAGGTTTCACCACACAAAAGCTAGCCCGTAGTGTAGAAGAGTACTTCAACTTGTGCCACGCTAGAGCTAGAAATATTATAGAAAGGGCTTTTGGTAGGCTTAAAGGTCGTTGGGCAATTTTGAGGTCGGCATCTTATTTTCCGGTGAAGACTCAATGTCAAATTATCATGGCGTGTGCCCTATTGCATAATCTGATTTTGCAAAAGATGTCTCAAGACCCATTTGCATGTGATGAACAATTGATGGAAGCATCACTTGAACAGTTGGAAGGAGAAATCAGTGAACGGAATTCATCATAGCTATATCAACATCTAATGAGTGGACTGGTTTTCGTAATAATCTTGCACAAGAGATGTATAATAGGCATAGAGCTTCTAGATCTAACCAAGGTTTGTGCATGTGCATTTTTTATGTATATCTATATGTGTTTGTGACTTTCTAAGTTCGTAAAGAGTAAGGATGCATTGCAAAGTAACTAACAAAAACTCTTCTTATAGGATGAATCAAGCCATGAGCACATCTTCAGGTTCAACACGTGGAAGAGGGAAAGGTAAAAGAGTGTGGACTTACTTTGAAGATGTGGAGTTGATCAAGACACTCTATGATCTATCACTAGATCCAAAGTGGAAAAGTGAAGGCAATTTCAAGAATGGTTACCTTTCTGTGCTTGAATCTGTGCTTGCACAAAAACTACCAAGTTAAGGCCTTACTGCAATGCCACACATTGAATCTAGGGTTAGACATTTTAGGACAAAGTATGGAGCCATTGAGGTTATGTTAGCTTTAAGTGGATTTTCATGGGATGAGAGTAGGAAGATGATACAGTGTGAGAAGCAAGCTTATGACAACCATTGCGCGGTAAAATTCTTAAACTTTTCTAAGTTCATATTCTAAAGATAGAATGTTAGATTGATTATTACATGCTAGCTCATTGTTTAGTTCATCTTTTTGCTGCCATATACTTACTCTTTAGTTCCATGTTAATTTGTGTAGAACATCCTGATGCAAAAGGTC
Organism: Paspalum notatum; assembly: GCA_022530915.1. NCBI lineage: Eukaryota > Viridiplantae > Streptophyta > Magnoliopsida > Poales > Poaceae > Paspalum > Paspalum notatum. The sequence goes on from CM039685.1 coordinate 32,544,439, forward strand.
TATATGGCATTGCATTCCCCCACTTTGATACTCTAGCTGCTATATATGGGAAGGATATTGCTACAGGAGAAGGGGCAGAAGGCCTTGTTGATGATGTTACCAACATGGAGAAAGAAATAACTTTAGAAGCAAATGATGTCCAGGAAGTGGAAGTAGAACATGATAGTATGTCTAGAGAAACACCACCACGGTGGGCTTCAGACAGGAACTCAGTGGACTCAACTTCATCTAGCTCTAAGAGAAGGAAGAGAACCAAAGGGAATGAAGTTAGCAAGTCTAGTGACCCATTTTTGGATATGGCTAGTGACATTCATTGTGATCTTAAGTTTGCTTTAGCTAACATTGGGAAAACGGCTGAAGCTATGGAGCGTCAAGCAAAGGTTGAAGAGGAAGCAACACATGAGGATCCAATGCAAGCCTTACAAAAGAAGTCCATAAATGAGTTGATGAGGCTTGGATTTTCAGGGAGTGAACTTCTAAAGGCAGCAGCTGTGTTTGTCAAGGTCCCAAACCAGATGACCATGCTCTTTGCACTTCCAGAATCTCTAAGGATGGAGTTCATACTTGAGGAACTCAAGTGTACCGAGTCTGGTCTTTCGTCCTGGCTGTGATGAGAGCTTGTCAACACCGAAGACTTGCTGAAGGACGAGCGAGCACCTCCTAAGTGTGACCTGGAGGAGAAGCCCTCTTGAGTGGACTGAGAGGCGGTGCCAGAGTGGACTTGGCATGACAAAAGCCCTGCCGAGTGGACTGGCAGGTGGCTTGGGTGCAGGCCCAAGTTAGGCTCAGCCCACAAGTGCGACCGTGGGTGCAGGATGGTGTCGTGAGCCATAAAATCACTCAAGTGGAGGCCCAACAATCGTTTCCTAGTTCCACGTCAAAACCAGGGGCTGGTTGCCGGTATCCCAAAACCGGTAGTTATCCAAAGGGATGAGCTACTGACCACGTGGAGGACATCGGGAGATTATTTCGAGCTAAAGAAGATCAAGGATTCCATCATGGCCGTTCATCTGAGTTTCCTGCGTCTTTTCTGGCCTCTACAGGCATTTTAGTGTAATTGCGTCTATATCTTAGGGGGCTGTTTGCAAAACAGCCTAGGATGAGTCTTGTAGTATAAATAAGGGAGATGGCTGTCTCATCTCCTTCTCTTGGCTGGTTGAGTTGTGCTTAGGGCTTAGAAAACCCTAGGTTTTAGTTTTCCAAGCAAGAGCATCAAGGTCTAGTGAGGTTTGAGTGATCTAGCCTCCACAAAAAGTGGGTCGGATGAGGGTGGCTGCTTGGTGAACGTGATTCATCTTGTAATCTGGATCTAAGACCTCTTTGAGGCTATCAATTGATGGATTTCGTGCAGCACCTTGTGTGTTCTTCCTTCCCCTTCTCTTGATTGGTTCTTGATCTTCGTTTTCTTGCCTTTTGGTGTATTTGGCTTTGGGCAAGAGCAAGATGTTTCTATTGCCGGTGTTTTGGACTGCTAGGACGTGGTTTTGATTGTGGTTATGTTGCCCAATCTTTGAATCCACGAGCAGCCCCTCCTCTTTCGTTCTTGGCAAGTGGACTTCACTTCGGGGGCAAGTCAAATCTGTGGAGAAAAACGTAAGCCTAGGGCTTGATCTGTTGGGAAGAGCATCTCCATGGATTAGACAAAGTCCTTGCAAAGTTTGGTGAAGTTTGGAGTCCATTTGACCGAGATTTGGATCGATTTTGAGGATTCTCGGGCGGTTTTCTCTCCTCGGGCTGCCCTGTTTCATACCACCGGACTGTCCGGTAGGTAGGCACCGGACTGTCCGATGGCCTAGGGTTTAGCCTGGGCAGAGTCTACGAGGCTCGGCCTCTCAGGCTTCTAGCAGGCACCGGACTGTCCGGTGGTGAGCCACCGGACTATCCGGCGGTGCTGCTCGAGGGTCAAGCCCTGAGCCTTTTCCGTCCGGTGGGTGGCACCGGACTGTCCGACGGCTTGGTGTCGGACTGTCCGGTGGTGCACCGGACTGTCCGGTAGGTTGGTCTTGAGGGTCAAACCCTCAGTCTTTACCGTTTGGTGGGTGGCACCGGACTGTCCGACGCTTAGGCACCAGACTGTCCGGTGGTACCGTCGGACTGTCCGGTGCCTTGGCATCGGACTGTTCGGTGGCTCCTGCTCCCGGCGGTTCTAGGCTCGTTTTTTGTCATTTTCTCTCGGCGTTTGAACGAGTGCTATGTAGTGCTTTCGTAGTGCTCTCCTCGACGTGTCTTAGGGTTGGTAGCTTGTCATAGCTACGTGATCCTACACGGGTGAGAAGAGAGGTTTTTTGGGGTCATAAGTTTTTAGGTGTCGACCTATTCACCCCCCCTTTAGGTCGCTCTTTCGGTCCTCAATTGGTATCAGAGCCAAGTTAGGGTCTTCTATACCTTAACCGGTTCTAGATCCATCAAGAGCGACCATGGATCAGTCCGTTGGCAAGATTCTAGGGTTCGATGGCTCCGATTACTCATTTTGGAAGATCCGCATGTCGGCATTCCTCCAGAGCCAAATTCGTCCGTCTGGGATATTTGTGAGCGTGCTGATTTTGAGGTGTTTGAGCAGCGTGTTACTCAGCTGCAGCAGTGGGAACACGAAGCGAACAATAAGGCTAGGAATTTCCTCTTGACAGCCCTGAGCCGCTCTGAGTTCAATAGAGTGAGTCATTTTAGGACGGCTCATGAGATCTGGACTACCCTTGCAAACTTCCATGAGGGGACAAGTCAGGTCAAGGCCAGGCTATACGAGACGTACAAGCGAGAGTACGAGAATTTATCCTAGCAACCTGGTGAGAGCATTGACGACTTGTTCAGTCGGTTTCAATCGATTGCCAATAAGATTCGTGCTAATGCAAGAAATGGAGCTTTGCCGTACGACGACTGTGATGCCCCTGGCATCTCAAGAGCCTTAACACATAGCTCAAGATGAGTTAATAATGAGTTAGGACTTGATGACGCTTAGAGAGTAACGAAGACTAGATGGAGAAGTCACTAAGCCAAAATTTTCTAGAAAAACATAAGACTCTAAGTGGTTTGGTTGTTTAAGTCACCGTCCACAATCTTTTATGCAAAACACCAAATACAAAAGTCTTAGTTTAGGATGTTATCTTCAACTTTGATATCACGACCATCTTTAAAATCATATGTTATGAGGCTTAAAAGTCGAGACCAAGTCAAGCTAGAAATTCTTTGAAAGATGCCAATTGTGATCATGACCAAATTTGGACCCTAATGGAACTTTGAAATTCATAAAGCTCCTGGGCTCACCTCCATTTTTAAGGTTGTTGTACATACTAAGAACTACACTTTTGTTACACTGAGCATGGTTTAAATCTGTCATTTAACTATTATAAATGGCACAACATTTTTCTTGGAAATCAGCCCAAGAGAGTCAAAATAATTCCCCAACCCTAGGATTTCACCTTATCCCAAAGTGGATTCTTAAATTACTTTTGATTTCACTATACAACTTCAAAATCTTCCTTTCTTTGAAGTGAAATTAAACTTATCACCTTTCAAATACAACAGGCCTTGAAGTGATTGGACTTCATTTGATACTTCAAAAGTTAGAAACAAGAAAGTCTCTACATAAAGTGAAATTTCTGTTTTACTAAACCTTGGAACACATTTGTGTCTATAGTTCAAAATCTGTTGGGATTCAGACCAACTTTATATTATCAAACTTGCAGATAAATGGCTGGTGAACAACTTTGATAATTAGAGCTTGGTCACATACTGAAGTTTAAATGGGGTTTAGGGTCATTTTCTACCTGCACAGAAAACCAGTTCAAACCAGACCTGTTTGGAAATTTCAAATTTTCTCTAATCTACAGCCACTTTCATGCAAGACTCTATTTGTATGAGTTGTAGATCAAGAAATTCTAAGCAACTTTGTTAAGAAGCACTTTGGGTGAAAACATTTGAAAATATGACTTTTGAAGTTTTCAAGCAATAGAGGTCCACTGTCCCAATTGAAGGCTGATATGTAAATTCAAATTTAAATCCTATTTGCAAACCAATTTTGATTTGAGACCTTTTGACAAAGTTGTAGAACTCAAAGAGTAAAACATTCTTTCCATTGGGACATTTTCAAATTCGGCCTCCAAATTGGTCAAAATAGCGATTTTCAGTGGGAGAGAAAACACATTTTCTATTTTTCTTTTTCCTCCATTTCCCCGGTCACTGTCAAGTGGGGCCACCCCCGGCCGCCGCGCCGTGGCCGGGCCAACGCCCGCCACGCGGACACCGGCGTACAGCCAATGCGGCGACGCCACGGATTGAGCCCCTAGCGCGCCCTCGGCTTGAACCTAGACGGAACCCCAGCCTCCTCTACTTGCTCACTCACTTCCCTCGCTCCCTTGCCTCTCTCTGCCTCTGTTTGCGCAGATCGTAACGCGTTGCCCGCCATGGCCGAGCTCGGTTGAGCTCGCGCCGCCGCCCCTGCGGACCGCCGTTTGCCCAGCCACCACCCTCACCACAGTCGTCTCGAGCTCCTCCGCCGTCCCCGCTGCTCCTCGGCCCTGCCCTGCCACCTCCAGCCCGCTCCGTGTGCGTGCACGCCGTGGCAGCTCGCCATGGCCTAGCTCGCGACACGGCCTCCACAGGCTCCCTCCGCCCCATCTGACGCTCTCCCCGTGCTCGCGGCACCTCCCTCCACCGAATCCCCAGGCTCTCGTCCCCTGCCATCGCCTCCTCGACCCTCTTCCACGTGCGCCGTCACACGCCGTACCGGCCGCCACCATACTCGCCGTGGAGAGCCCCCTTCGGGCCACCCCCGCGCCTCCAGTCCGCCTCCGCCGGGTTCCCTTCATCCCCGCGCATCCTTAGCGCCCAACCTTGTCGGTCCTAGGCGCCCCAATCGCTGGATCGAGTGAGAGCCGCCACGCACTGCCTCGCCGTGGCCATCCCGGTTCACCGCTGTTGCGTCGCCCGTACGGCCCTCCCCACGCGACTAGACCTAGGGGAGATGGAACCCCATGGCCGGGAGCACCCTCGGCCGGCTCCAAGATGCCGCCTCCACGCGCCGGCGCAACCGCCAGAACGCCGAGCCGCCGCGTCGTCCCCCCGTCGGCCCGAGGAAGAAGATGGCACATTTGCACATCTAACCCTGTGCTTCACCTATTTCACAGGATCGGTTCACTGAGCCTAGGTAAAATTTCGTGCTAACCCTTGAAGTATATGGTTAATTTCGTTTAGGTCCCTGTTTTGTATATTTTTGTTTTTCTAAACCTGAGAACTTTGGGAAATCATAACAAATCAAATAAAAATCATAAAAATGCAAACTCAGTGGCTATAAACTCTTTGTTAGTAGATCTACAGGACAGGTATGATTTGGATCTATGAAATGACTGTTTTGCCCTCGGCCTAGTGCATGCATGTTTAAATAAAAGAAATGCCAAAAGTGAACCAAATGGACTCCAAATGCTATGAAACTTGGAAAGTAGCTTTCTTGTGGCATTGTAGCACGATGTGAATTTTTGTAGCCCTAGCACTTGCTGTTTAATTACCCTTTTACCTTTATACATGTGTTATGTGCATTTATTTAACTTAGAAATTTGGAGGCTACATAGAATATGCTCAAAATGACTCTTTGGCATTTTTTATATACTTTGGGTGGTATAAGTAGCCCACTGGTGAAATATGAAGTTCTGCATGTAAAGTTTGAATGGTGATTTGAAAATGACAAAATGTTACATGTTGGAAAGGATAATTAGAAAAAGTGGTCATAATCTGCTCGAAAAATTCTTTGGAAAATATGGTAGCTTAATGTTGGTGCATAGAGTCCAGAAAGTATATTCGAGAAGGCTAATTACACTGTTCATATGTATATCTCAAATTCACACAAGATTAATATGTGGAAAATAGATGTCCTGTCAAACTTGGGAGTTTTAACTTGTAAATTTTTGTACGTGCAGTTCATGCTAAGTATAGCTCACTGGTAAAAATTTCACCTTCAGAAACTATTCCTATAATTTATGAAAATTCTGACAATGTGTAGGGCTGAGAACTTGTTGTAATTTTAATAAAATAATTATAACTCCAATTGGGTTAAAATTTTGACAGTAGCATATTGTAGTATAAATCTACATGTCATAAAAGTCTGAGCTCATTTGGAGTTGTCTAGCTACATGAACACAAGTAGTGCTTTTTATTTTATAAAGTGGACATATGTTATTTAATTATAAGAATAAGTGTTTTTTTTACGATTGGTATCATTGTGAATATTGAATGATTTCTCGCTGCATACCATCTACTATTTTTTTATGTCACACTGGTTAATAAATTAAGTTACCTACTCCTGTAAAACACCTGTGGTCAATGTAGGGTCTTAATCCATTAAGCAAAACAATGTGTGTGGTATAATTAGTGCGTGTTCCCTATGCCGGCATGAAGTGTATGATTTCAACTTGTTGTTGAATGGAAATAAACACCACCCCACCCATCTTAGTGTTCCATGATATATTACTTGCTTTTACCGGCTCACATCATTAATACGGTTGTCGTATGATCACTAACTTGATAAGTGCAATCATATGGTCGATTGAGTATATGTTTGATCTAGGTCCATAAAGGTACTCCTTGTTGAAGTAGTTTATCAATCACCTTTTTGCCTGTTCATGAAATGGTTGTTCATACGTGTGCTCCAGATTCATGCATCTCATTCCTTGCATCATCACGCATGTCAATCATATAGTGGCGCTCCTTACAGATACGTGATCAAGAAACGAGCGCGTGGAACTACTTCAACCAACGGTGATCCAAAAGACCAACTAAGACACATTCACGACCTAGAGGGCCCATCAGTCGTGCTTGGAAGGAGTTGTCCAAGGGATCAAGGGGTTACCTAGGGCAAAGCCTCACAACTCGGCAAACTAACAGTAGCTTAGTTTGTTGGTTTTATTAAAGCAAATCAAAGGTAGGCAAGACCATGCTTTACTCAGCAAATATATTTGATGAATTGCTTACGCATCTGCATTAGGAGTTGTTTGGAACCAATTGCATTAGACTCCTTGGCCGCCCTGGCCCTAGCACCTATATCTTAGAGTTCGTAGGACGAGTTGCCTAGAATTGCCAGGTATGAGTAAACACGAGTGAATGGAGTCACCCGTCGCGTAGGTGTTTTCAAAACAGAAATCTTATGGAAGATTATTATTATATGCTATGTTTGAAATAGAGACCGGGCGGAGTTATGGGAATATTGTGAAAAAATGATGTGGCAAGGTATGGTGGACTCCGCCCGAGTCGCATAAGCCCTGTTCGCTGTTCGCCTGCTGATCGGCATACCATTGCTAGAGTGCTTATCCGGGACATGGGACCGGTGAAAGTCTTACCGGCCCCGTCCCACTATTTATGGTGCTGCCCATCCACTGATAGGGGGCCGATGGACTTGGGAGGTGCTTTGAGGTCGTACCGTGGTATCGCTCCTGAGACGGCTACTCCCAAGGGTTAGGTGGGGGCGCTGTAAATCTTGGGACAGGAGAGATGAGGCGTATATGTGAGGAACGCGATGGCTAGTAAGCATATATCTCTTGGTATTTTTAGTTATTCACGGGAATTAACAAATCGATTCGAATCGCTGATGCTCACCAGGTGTGAGAATGCCAGATATCGCACACGGGCAACGTAGTAATAACTTTAACATGTTGTTTATTTAATCATGCTTTTCAATACAACATGCTTGGATGTGTATGATCCGTCCCATTATTCATGGTGCTGCCCATCCACTGATAGGGGGTCGATGGACTTGGGGGGTGCTTTGAGGTCAAGTGAGGGCTGACCCGACGTACCGTGGTATCGCTCCTAAGACGGCTACTCCCAAGGGTTAGGTAGGGGCGCTGTGAATCTTGGGACGGGACATGTGTAGATGAGGGGTATATCTTGGATGTGTAGGATATACTATTATGCAGGTTACTGATGGGTTCTCATGCTTTACTCTCATGCAAGTATTTACTTTATGATGTAAGTGAATCTTCATGGTTAATGGATAGCAGCTGTCAAATCCTGCTAGCTTCTGGCAACATGACCTTATATAAAAATCAATGGCTAAGGATCCACATGATTAGTAAGCAAGCTTTTACGTCAGCCATTAGCCCCGTCCATTAAGTCCTACTGAGTAATTAGTACTCAAGGTTTGCCCCCACTTTTGGATTATAGGTACCGGAGACATCTGGACAACTGTGTTAGAGGTGGTAGTACCGGTGGGCTCGGTGCTACTCGCCTTGACTATCCCTTCATGAAGACTAGTTGAGTTTTATTTTCCGCTGCGAGATGTTTTGAAACGCTTCCGCTATATATATATTTTTTGCAATCGCCGCTGTACTTTGAACATGTATTTGATTACATATATTGGTTTGTTGGAACTTTATCCTAATTTCACTATTAACTTGTATTTGATTCCAGATATGATGGTTTGTAAACTAAGTCTATCCCTCTTATATTCCAATTGCCTATGATGGTGTAACTGTTGTGGCTCTTTCGAGGGCTGAATGTATGTGATGTCGGTATCCTCAGGCGATTGTTACATCGAGTGCCCTTTTGGGTAGCTCAACGGACTACTGGGTTTAGTCTGGCCTAAGTGCACTGCGAGCCAGAGATGGCAGGTGTGCTTAGTCTGGATTAAGCAGGGCGGTTCCGCCACAACGACCATGAGCAGGCTTGCAAGCTACTCTTTGCCTTGGATCGTAGTATTTGGCAAATGAAGAAGGAGTCTATAGTCGAGTCCAGTGGCTATGAGACCCTCACCACAGATGAGCTGTATAGCAAGTTGAAGGCTTCGGAGGTTGACGCTTAGGCTAAGGCCAGAATGAGTGGACCAACTCCAAAGAGCCTAGCTCTGATGTCTGGCCCTAGTAGTGGTGGTGCTGCTAACGCTAACCCTTCTGTTGGCTATGCCTTAACCTTGATTTCAGCTACGGAGGAGGAACTGGAGGCACTTGATGATGAGAAGCTGTGCCTACTGTCCAACAAGTTCCAGCGCCTCTACTCCAACAGGATGAGCTGCAGAAGAGGTGATAAGCTCCAGTGCTACGAGTGTGGGAAGACGGACCACTTCATCGCCGACTGCCCCTAGAGGAGAGCTCAGGAGAAGTATTCCGTCGGCAAGGATCACAAGTACAAGGGCGAGTACACCTCTGACAAGAAGGGCAAGTACAAGGGCGACAAGAAGAAGCGGCCGTATTTCAGCAAGAGGGAGTTCAGGAAGCAGTACCAGAAGCACGCGCAAGAGCGCGACCGTGCTTTCCTCGCCAGCTTGAGTGACTGCGACGCACTTCCAGCGACTCCTGCTTCCGACAGCGACGATGATGGTGAGAAGAAGATCGTCGGACACGCCGGACTTTGCTTCTTCGGTGACGAGATCGGCTACTGTACCATGGTGATCAAGCCGGCTCCACCAACTCTGACTTCTGCAACAAGTCCAACTCCGAGCCTCAGGTGAGCGATGATGATGATGAGGCAATGTTTACTGCCTTGAAAAACTAGTATCGCTTGCTTAGAGTTGCTGCTAAGGACCTTAGGCTTGCTAATGCTAAGGTTGCTACTTTAGAGGCTGAGCTTGAGACTCTGAAGTCTAAACTTGATTGTGCCTTGAATGATCTGTCTGTTGCTAAGGAAGCTTGTGCTGTTGCCGATGAGATTGAGTGCACTGATTGTCAAGTTCTTGCTGTTGAGATTGCTAATCTTCGCGCTAAGCATGCTAGTAATGTAGATTTGCTTTATTCTACTACTGCAGCGCTAGAGGAGTTGAAGGCTAGGCCAACTTTGCTTACCAAGTGTGATGCTTGTCCTACACTTAGGAGGGAGTTGGAGGAAGATAGGGCTGCTTTGAGGAAGTCTGAAAAGACTGCTAACCCTACTAGTGTTGCTTGCTCTAAGTGCAAGGATCTTGGAGATTAGCTTGATGCTTTAGCCATTGAGAAGGTTCAGCTGGAGGATGAAAATACTTATGTTAGGACCATTCTCAGTTGGATTTCTGCTAGGGAACCACAGCTTGGCATGATTGTTTCCTCTTTCAAGTTGAGTGACAAGTTGGAAGTTAGCTATCACTACACCTAGGCTGATTTTGATCAGTTGTATGGGAAGATTGGTGACTTGAGTGGGATTCCATTGAGTGAGAAGTTCCCTTTGACCCACAACAAGCCCAACTTTCAGTCTGACAATCCTAAGGAGGGTGTGTGGACTGACAAGCCTAGGGAGCCACCTAAGAGACAGGTGTGGACTCCCAAGCCTAACTTTGTGAGGAACCCACTTGACACTTTGCCCAAGAGGAACCCACCTGAGATACCTCCTGAGAGCTCCAAGCAAGGTGCTAAGAGGAATGTTCCTCCAAAGCCCACTCCAGAGCCAAAGAGCCAGTCCAAGAACCAAAACCAACCAAAGGGTGCTCCACCCAAGAGGTACGTGTGTGACTACTGCCATAGGGAGGGTCACCTGGTGGAGTTTTTCTACCGCAAGTTGAGGGCTGAGAGGCATGAGGTTGAGATGAGGAATGAGGACAGGTACTACCAGGGTGGTAGACCTACTGTTGAGACCCGATGTGAGGATAGGCGAGACCGCTGGCCACGTCGTGTAGGTGGAGGTAGAGGAGACCACTTTCCTCGTGGTGCTCCAAGTGATGGTGGACATTTTGCCGGCAGGGCACCGGGTTGTGAGCAGTACGGCTACGGTTCACCTGGTCGAGGCTTTGAGAGACCACGTTTCGATAAACGTGGTGATAGGCAGTTTCAGGCTCCGCGAGATTGGGGACAAGGGATGTTTGATTGCGGTTTTGCTAACCCTTCCTTTGAGCAGATGGTTCAGCACTGCTTTGCTTCTTTTCAGACTAACCCCAGTGTCCGACCATATGCTCACCCCATGAACCATTTTTTATGCAGGACGGAGGCCTGGAGAACATATGGCTAATGGATTCTGGTTGTTCGCGCCACATGATTGGTAATCACAGATGGTTCTCCAGTATCACTCCAGTGAGCTCCAGCGAGCACATCATTTTCGGGGATAAAGGTACAGGTAAAGTAAAGGGTGTTGGTGCTGTTCCAGTTTCTGAGAGTTTTATCCTGAGGGATGTTGCTTTGGTTGGTAACCTTGGTTACAACCTTCTGTCTGTTTCGCAACTTCTAGAGGAAGGATATGAGGTGCGCTTTAAGAAGGGCTTTTCTCATGTTTTGGATGCTCAAGGGTCTTTGGTGTGTCCTGTTGTTCCTTTTGGGAAGGTTTTTCGTGTTGACTTCTTGAGCTCCTCTGGTCCTTCTCGGTGTTTGGTGGCCGGTCCCTCCTCTGATTTATGGAAGTGGCATAGGAGGCTTGATCATTTGAGCTTTGATTTGCTTGGAAAGCTTAGCTCACTTGATCTAATCCGAGGATTGCCCAAATTGAAGAGTGAGCGTGATCTTGTGTGCCATCCTTGTCGCCACGGGAAGATAGTGGCTGCTTCTCACACACCTGTTAATCAGGTGATGACGGCTCGCCCTGGGGAGTTGCTCCACATGGATACTATGGGACCTTCTCGGGTGCGGTCTGTTGGTGGGAAGTGGTACGTTCTTGTGATCGTGGACGACTTTTCTCGTTGGTCTTGGGTGCATTTTATGGAGAGTAAGGATGAGGTCTTTGAGTTTGTTCATGACTTGGTTTTGAGATTAAAAAACAAGTCAGGTCATGCCATTAGAGCGTTACGCAGTGACAATGGCTCAGAATTCAAGAATGACCGTTTCAAAACCTTTTGCCATAGCCAAGGTCTTGAACACCAGTTTTCGTCTCTATATGTTCCCCAGCAGAACGGGGTGGTTGAGCGCAAGAATCGGACCCTTTTTGAAATGGCCAGGATGATGCTCGATGAGCATAGGACTCCTAGAAAGTTTTGGGCCGAGGCAATCAACACCGCGTGCTACGTGTCAAATCGTATTTTCCTACGAGCTGTCCTTAACAAGACATCGTATGAGCTACAATTTGGGCGGCAGCCCAAAGTGAGCCACCTGCGGGTGTTCGGCTACAGGTGCTTTGTGCTCAAGCAGGGAAACTTGGACAAGTTCGAACCTCGCAGTTCTGACGAATGTTTTCTTGGCTATGCCACGCACTCGCGTGCATACCGTGTTTGGCTCTTGGACTCCGGTAGGATTGTAGAGTCTTGTGAAGTTACTTTTGATAAAACTATGCCTTGCACAACCCCTGGTTTTGAGCTTGCAGGTGATGATGAGATAGATACTACCATCTTTGAAGATGATGAGGAAGATGTTGGTGTTTCTGGTGACACTGCGCCGGCTGTAGCTCCTGAACCTGCTGCTTCACTTTTAGAGGACGATGAGGGAGCTCTAGTACCGTCTCCTTCTACCACATGGGAGCAACCTCCACTCGATCCACCTATACATGCAGCAGGGCCCGCTGAGGACGTTGGGGAGGTGACCACCGAGCCAAGCCGTCTCAGATGGTCCAGCGCGATCACCCTTCAAGGAACATCATCGGTGGCCTGAATGAGAGAGTTACGAGATACAGGTCGACTTCTATTGCTCCCTTTGCACATTCTGCTTTTGTTGTTTCTTTTGAGCCTCATGATGTTGGACATGTTTTATCTGATGCAAACTGGGTCAATGCCATGCATGAGGAGTTAGAAAATTTTGAGAGGAACCAAGTTTGGGTTTTAGTTGAGCCTCCACCACACTGCAATCCTATAGGAACCAAATGGGTTTTCAAAAATAAACAGGGAGAGGATGGAGTTGTGGTGAGAAACAAGGCAAGACTTGTTGCTCAAGGTTTTTGCCAAAAAGAGGGGATAGACTATGAGGAGACCTTTGCCCCTGTAGCCAGATTAGAAGCCATTCGCATTCTTTTAGCCTTTGCAGCTTTGAAAGGGTTCAAGCTGTTTCAGATGGATGTGAAGAGTGCCTTCCTAAATGGGTTTATAGAGGAAGAGGTCTATGTGAGGCAACCCCCAGGTTTTGAGCATCCCAAATTTCCTAACCGAGTGTTCAAGTTGCAGAAGGCTTTGTATGGCCTGAAGCAAGCTCCTAGGGCTTGGTATGAGAGACTTAGGAAATTTCTAGTTGACCAGGGTTTCCAGATGGGGAGTGTAGACAAGACTCTTTTTCTCCTTAAGCATGGCAAAATCTTTTGATTGTTCAGATTTACGTGGATGATATCATCTTTGGTGGCTCTTCTCATGCTTTGTGCAGCAAGTTTTCTGAGCAGATGAGCAGGGAGTTCGAGATGAGCATGATGGGGGAACTTCAGTTCTTCCTTGGGCTCCAGATCAGGCAGACTCCACACGGTACCTTCGTCCACCAGAGCAAGTACATGATGGACCTACTCCGGAAGTTTGACATGGGAGATGCTTCGCCTCAGATGACTCCGATGAGTACGTCTACTGCTTTGGACGCTGATGAAGATGGCAAGGAGGTTGATCAGAAGGTATATCGAGGGATGATCGGATCGCTGTTGTACTTGACTGCTACGAGGCCAGATATATAGTTTGCTGTAGGTCTGTGTGCTCGTTTTCAGGCGTCCCCGAGGGAGTCTCACCGCACCGTTGTCAAGCCGATCTTGAGGTACATCAAGTTTACCCCAGAGTTTGGTCTTTGGTACTCTGCGGATTCTTCTCTTTCCCTCCTTGGTTTTTCGGATTCGGATCATGCTGGGTGCCGGATAGACCACAAGTCTACTTCTGGTACTTGTCTGTTTTTGGGTACTTCTCTAGTCTCCTGGTCTTTTCGTAAGCAGTCTAGTGTAGCCACTTCCATATGTGAGGCGGAGTATGTTGCCGATGCTAGCTGTTGCTCTCAGATCCTATGGATGCTTGCTACCCTAAGAGACTATGGCCTTACCTATGGAAGGATTCCCATCTTGTGTGATAGTTCCAGTGCCATTAGTGTTGCTAAGAACCTAGTTCTTCACTATAGGACTAAGCACATAGATGTGAGATATCACTTCTTGAGAGATAACTATGAAAAGGGCATGATAGATATAGTGAAAGTGGCGAGTGAAAACCAAGTGGCTGATATCCTAACCAAACCCCCTAGATTTAGAGACATTTGCTAGGTTGAGAGGGGAGTTAGGTGTTTGCTTTCCCTTTTAGTCAGGGGGAGTTTGGTAGCTTTTAGGTTTTCTTTTGATTTTTCTTTTGCTTTTTGCTTTCTTTTGCTTCTTTATGCATCTTGTATCATATTCTGCATTGCATCATGTACTTTTGTAGTATACACTAGCACTTAAGCTCTTTTGGTATGAGTAGTTAGTATTTATTTGTGCTAGATTGTATATTGCTTGTTTGATCATGGTTGGCTTGAGCTCTTTTGAATCTGTTGAATGCTTTTTGTGAGCTAAGTCATTTTGTTTTCCTAGAAATTTTTTAACATGATCACCACTAGACTTGGCTATCTAGCATGTGTAGGAATGTTGAATGCTTATGTTATCTTTCCATGCTTGATTATGCTAGTTGTCTACCTTTGCAAGTTGTTTGCCTAAGCATTTATGATACCATGCCTAATTCTGAAAATCCAAATTAAAATATCAAGTAATTAGTATCTTTTGAGCTGAAATGAAAAGATCCAGATGGGTTTGCTTTGTCACACTGACTTGGCACGAGACTGCTCACCTTTGCATCTTAGTGAGAACTTGGCCTTGGCTGTGAATGACTAAAACCTTGTCTTAAGCTTCTGATGGTCTTTCTAGGCCTAGGCTTTGCATTGGTTGGTAAGAAGTGGTCTGACAAGCAAATAACCCCTAGCACCTAAGTAAAATTTGCTGAAATTTAATTGGTATCAAATTCATAAGTGCAAGTCTCAAATTGCTTATGGTTATGTTTATGTATGCTTTGGATAGGATTAGTTCACCTTGTATGCATTGCTAGCATTTTGTGTTCATGCCTATCTTGCTAGATTCTATTCTTGTGGTGATGCTTTCTTTTAACCAAACCTGAATCACATGCTTTGCTCCTGACCTGTGTGAGATAGGTTCATTTGAGCTTGTTGCATGCCCCGTAGCCCTCACATGCTCTGTATGCTAGAACTTGTATCTACCAGCTTTTCATCCCAGAATGAGCTCATTTTGTTCACTTGTGACATTTGCACTTCATGTTTTGGGTGAGAGATACCTTGATGTGTGCATTGTCAACAAGGGGAGAGATTTCACCAACCTTGGACAAGGGGGAGAGACCTTGTACAAGGGGATCAGAGTTTCAGGGGGAGAGCTGCATTGTCCTAGGGGGAGCACCACCCCAAGGGGAGAGTTGCATTGTGAGATGGGCTGAAATGCAAGGGGAGTTGGAGTCTTAGCATGCTCTTTTTGGCCAGCTGTGTCGAGCCTTTGCCTTTTTCTGGAGGAGCTGGTCCTTTGCTTCTAGCATGACTGTGTTGAGCCTTGCCGACTTCTTGAGGGGTCATGCTTTGTTGATCGGCTACGTTGAGCTGTTTCCCTTGTCTTAGGGAGGCGATCTTTTGGCTTTGCTTTTGTTCACTACTTGAGTGGATTTTCTTTGTTTTTCTTTCTTCTGTTTATGCCTTTCTTTGGCTTTTGGGCACTTGAGTGGATTTTCTTTGTTTTTCTTTCTTCTGTTGTTCTTTGTTACGCTTTTGTTTTCTTTGTCTATGATTTCAAGTGGTTGGTGAGGGTGTTGACAAGGCACTCATCAAGGGGGAGATTGAGGGACTCAAGTGTACCGAGTCTGGTCTTTCGTCCTAGCTGTGATGAGAGCTTGTCAACACTGAAGACTTGCTGAAGGACGAGCGAGCACCTCCTAAGTGTGACTTGGAGGAGAAGCCCTCTCGAGTGGACTGAGAGGCGGCGCCAGAGTGGACTTGGCGTGACAAAAGCCCTGCCGAGTGGACTGGCAGGTGGCTTGGGTGGAGGCCCAAGTTAGGCTCGGCCCACAAGTGTGACCGTGGGTGCGGGATGGTGTCGTGAGCCATAAAATCACTCAAGTGGAGGCCCAACAATCGTTTCCTGGTTCCACCGTCAAAACCAGGGGTTGGTTGCCTGTATCCCAAAACCGCTAGTTATCCAAAGGGATGAGCTACTGACCACGTGGAGGACATCGTAAGATTACTTCGAGCTGAAGAAGATCAAGGACTCCATCGTGGCCGTTCATCTGAGTTTCCTGCGTCTTTTCTGGCCTCTACAGGCATTTTCGTGTAATTGCGTCTGTATCTTAGGGGGGTGTTTGCAAAACAGCCTAGGATGAGTCTTGTAGTATAAATAAGGGAGATGGCTGTCTCATCTCCCTCTCTTGGCTGGTTGAGTTGTGCTTAGGGCTTAGAAAACCCTAGGTTTTAGTTTTCCAAGCAAGAGCATCAAGGTCTAGTGAGGTTTGAGTGATCTAGCCTCCACAAAAAGTGGGTCGGATGAGGGTGGCTGCTTGGTGAACGCGATTCATCTTGTAATCTGGATCTAAGACCTCTTTGAGGCTATCAATTGATGGATTTCGTGAAGCACCTTGTGTGTTCTTCCTTCCCCTTCTCTTGATTGGTTCTTGATCTTCGTTTTCTTGCCTTTTGGTGTATTTGGCTTTGGGCAAGAGCAAGATCTTTCTATTGCCGGTGTTTTGGACTGCTAGGACGTGGTTTTGATTGTGGTTGTGTTGCCCAATCTTTGAATCCACGAGCAGCCCCTCCTCTTTCGTTCTTGGCAAGTGGACTTCACTTCGGGGGCAAGTCAAATCCGTGGAGAAAAACTTAAGCCTAGGGCTTGATCTGTTGGGAAGAGCATCTCCATGGATTAGACAAAGTCCTTGCAAAGTTTGGTAAAGTTTGGAGTCCATTTGACCAAGATTTGGATCGATTTTGAGGATTCTCGAGCTGTTTTCTCTCCTCGGGCTGCCCTATTTCATACCACCGGACTGTCCGGTGGGTAGGCACCGGACTGTCCGGCGGCCTAGGGTTTAGCCCGGGCGGAGTCTACGAGGCTCGGCCTCTCAGGCTTCTAGCAGGCACTAGACTGTTCAGTGGTGAGCCACCGGACTGTCCGGCGGTGCTGCTCGAGGGTCAAGCCCTCAGCCTTTTCCGTCCGATGGGTGGCACCGGACTGTCCGGTGGGTTGGTCTTGAGGGTCAAGCCCTCAGTCTTTACCATCCGGTGGGTGGAACCGGACTGTCCGACGCTTAGGCACCGGACTGTCCGGTGGTACCGTGAGACTGTCCGGTGCCTTGGCATCGGACTGTCCGGTGGCTCCTGCTCCCGGCGGTTCCAGGCTCGTTTTGCGTCGTTTTCTCTCGGCGTTTGAGCGAGTGCTGTGTAGTGCTTCCGTAGTGCTCTCCTCGACGTGTTTTAGGGTTGGTAGCTTGTCCTAGCTACGTGAACCTACACGGGTGAGAAGAGAGGGTTTTTGGGGTCATAGGTTTTTAGGTGTCGACCTATTCACCCCCCCTCTAGGTCGCTCTTTCGGTCCTCAATACTACAGATGATCAAGTAAGTTCTACGATTCTTATGAGTCTCTTTGGATTCCTGAATCTATGTAGTGCTTGTTCAACTACTTAGCGAGCAAGATGCTGTCATAACCTGCTCCCTGCCAAGTTGTTTTAGCTATAGACATCCTGCAGTGATGTTTTCTCAAATCATATCTTATGAGTCTCAAACAATAAAGAGTTCTAGTAATAACAGTAGTTTAGAAACATTAATTTTTTCCTAAGTTTACGACTAGTTATCTTCAGCGTAGTGTGTCTGTGTGTGCAGGAATCTATTTACCCTTCATTATGCAAAACTCTTACATAGATACCTACATTTGTTACACGTACAAATATGGCTTGTACTAATGTTTGATTTTGCCCCCTTCATTAGATAATGCCCACAAGAAGTGACTCATGCTTGATGCTGGCTTTTAACTTGAGAATCTAAGAAGCCAATGTTCATTTGAGAAGCAATGGAAGCTAGAAGATGCGTTATGTTGTTTCTTCCTATTTTCTGAACCACTCTACTGTTACCTAGGAATTTGATAGGCCAATGTGTGAGATTGACCACTATACTGTTATTTTCTTATGGTTACATTGTTCATTCGCTAGAAATTTGTAAGAGCTTTGGATGTCTAAGATTTGTTATTCAGTTATTTTCCATTTTTATGGGAGCTGTGTACTTAAGTTATTTTCCATTTTTACGGGAGTTGTGTGCTTCATAATTAATTTTTATTTTATTTCGTGATTGATCTTCAAGCGATATGATTTTTAAATTATCCTTGGTTACTTTAATGATCCAGAAAAAGTGTAGGAGTGTTTTGTCTCTGCATTCGATTGGTACAGCCCAAAGTTTTCTATGCGTTCCCAGGAAACACCCGTTACAGTTGTCCCCAACCAAACATGATTAAAGGAGTGGGACATGTTACAGTAGTGAACCAAACAAAAAGCGCTTTTCCTTGCAGGGGAACCGGTGACACCCGGAAGCCGTTCCACTCCGTTGCCACGTTGGGTCCCGAACCAAACAGCACCCCAGTGCTGGAACAAGTTGAAGTGCGGCGTCAGGTGTTATGGGTCATATCCAATCCTGCTCAGCATATAGGATATGAAGTGAGCATAGGGAAAGCTTCGATGCATCCATATCCAATCGGTAATCACATCTTCCATCTCAGCTAGAAGAAAGTCAACGGCACAAAACTGAATCCGCTGGATGAGGGCCCAGAGGAGGTACTGCTGCAGGTTCGTGAGACATTCATGTGCTCCCTTCCTAGGAAGCAGGGTCTTGGCCATGGCCCTGTGCAAACTGTCGACTAGAGGAGGGTAAGCTCGGCTGGAAGTCTCTCATGGTACCCCTCTCAAAAGAGCACACTCGCCTCCTCAAGCACTAGAGAGTTCCTCCGACCTTGGAGCATCGAGAGGGCTCTAAGTCACCATAGACGTCAAAGTGGAGGCGTCTGTCAAACAGGGTGAGACCAAGTAGCTGGGCAATCCCCTACTTGGAGAGTCTGACTCGCTGCCCCTGAAACATAAACTGGATATACTGCCTACCCTCCTCCACAAACAAGGTAGCATAGAATATGCGAACCCACTCCTCACTGTACTTGTGCCTGTGATCGAGCAAATCTGTCAGTCCAGGTAGGTGCTGAAAGTATGGATATATGTTCTGCCCTAGCACCGTACCAATCCTCGGTAGACTCGAAAGTACATGGTGTAAGCATCTAGGCCCTAAGGTGAGTTTCTGTTATTGATTGACAAGCTTATCTTGTGTCTAATGAGCTCATGAGTGCAGGTTTAATATTAAAATGGTTTAATATTAAAATGGTTGCTCATTGGTTTATGGTGAATGTCCCCTATGTTAAAATTGTTTCACTTCATGGAAGCGGACTTGGTTTTCATCCGTATCTCAAAGGCTAAGGACTCTTCTAGAGTCAAGGATCAAAGGAGTTTGAGGATCCTTGCTTAGATAGGGTTCTAGCTTTTCGGTGTCCGCACTATAAAGAGGGGGTCAACGGTTAGTAGCTTGATTGAGTGATTTGCCAAGATTTGGATGCATACACAAGCCTAAAGACTCAAAAACATCAAAGGTGCAAGCTGCGATGGTATAAGGTCCAAAAAGAATCAAGAAAAGATCAAAGTGGTTGAAGGAATTCAAAGTCAGAAAAATTCATGAGGACCGTATAGTCCGGTTTGGGTAAATCATGTGGAGTGTACCAAGCAACTACAATACTTTATATTGGATGGTATGAACTCCATGCAAATCAATTGGACAGGAAGGTCCGGTCTAGTGGTTACGGACCATCTCATGTACCAAGTAACCCCAAGATGGTTTTTGGCAAGAGAAGAAGGAAATGCACTCATAGTTTAGTATGGTTTGTGAAAACCATCCAAAGACCGTCCTATATAACACACAGGTACTAAACCCTCGGAATAGAAGGTAATATTGGACGGTCTGTGAAGACCGTATGTGAACCGTACTATAAAACCCACGGGCACCAAACCCTCGGACTGCAACCAAGATAGGACGGTTTGGCAAAACCATACCAGGACCGAACAAAGAAACTCAGTTACTTTGATCAATAAAGAAAACCAGTGTGCATGGACCGTATAATCCGGTCTCAAAGGAGCGTACCAAGCTCCGGACTATGGTACAGTGACGTATGTGTTCAGTGACCATTGGAAAAGTGTGTGGACCGTATGGTCCGGTCCTCACAAATTGGCTAGACTGGACCATCCAGTCTACACTGTGTCAGCAGCCCTTCTTTACAACGGCTCTCTCTCTTTCAGGGCAATATATATGGGTCACTTGGTATCATTTCGTGCTCTTTGACACTCCAACAACTTCATACATTCAGAGAACCACTTGAGCTTCATCCTTTGCTTCTCATACACTCATTTCCACCTTGAGATCAAGAGAGAGGTCTAGAGGCTTGTGTGCATCCACTTCGTGAGGATCAAGATCAAGTGAAGACCGAAGACTTGTTACTCTTGGTGATTGGCAACACTTAGGCAGACTTGGTGACCGGGGTGTATTCTTGGAGCTTGCCAAGGAGATTGTAGAAGCCCGTAGAACATTGGTGTATAAAGCTTGAGCTCTACCTTGCCGAGATGGTGAACGGAAACACTTAGTGAGTGCCCACAAGCATAGGAGGCAGCAAAACACTCTAGGGTGTGCTGCAACATGGACTAAGGGAGGGTGCCAAATCTCCGATACCATAAGAAAAAATCCGGTTGTCCTCTTCCTTGTCTCCCAACTTGATACACTTATGTTTCTTTCTATTTTCATCGTTTGCATCTTGTTGTCACCATGCTTAACTTACCTCTTGGCTAATATGTTCCTTACTAACGTGAAAATAGATACCCATGTCGTATATAGAATATGGACTCTGTTTTCGATGTTCTATACATTGCCAGAAAGCAAAAAAATGATATTTCTTAACAAAGAGACACCACCTAAATTTCGGTCACATGCAAAGAAAAATTCGAAACAATAGAATATGAAATTTATTTGCGAGGCTATTCTTATATATATTGATCTAGAGATGTTTAAGGATTTTTTTCTCCCGTTCCAACGTACGGGCATTTTGTTAGTAAATTATAATTAGAACAAAGTCCCGGCACTGCTCGTTCGCTTGCGAGCGAGAGAACAATGACACATTTAGAGATACTAAAGCGTCTAGAGCTTCCGGGCGCTGGAGGTCGCTCCGCCCGATGCGGCGATGTGCGGCCACCGGCGCGTGGGGAGCCGCTCCGGACGAGAGCGGGGGCGCGCCGCTCCACCTCGGGAGCCGCTCCACGTATGGCCCTTGGCCGGTCGTCGCCGGAGCTGCGGCGGTCCGGGGCGCCGCCGGTTCGACGCGTGCAATGATGGGCCCCTCGCGCTAGTGTTCCCCGCCGCAGTTGCCACCGATTGGTTCGCGACCCTGCCTACCTCGTGGACCGTGTCCTGCTTCCACAGCCCCGCCGTCCTCGCCGTCCTGTGGCTACAGCGAAGTGGTTGGGGGTGGCGACCGGTGAGTGAAGGCCCTAGGCCGGTGAGCGGGTGTGGCTCACGCCTCGCCCCCATCCCTCCTCTTCCTCTCCTCATTGCTGCTTCCGATTGGGTGCAAACTCCTCTTGTTAGAGTTAATCTTGATTAGAGTTGGTGTTTTAGAATTAAGTGTGTGCGTTAATTAGCGTAAGTGAGTGATGACCGGCCAAGTTGTGTGGCTTGGTGTGTGTGAGTGCATGGTGAGTTAGTGTGTGAGTGCAGCAATGTGTTGTGCGGTGTGCGCACAAGTGTACCTGTCCTCACGTAGTTGGATTCTGATGCTGCTGCTGTCACGTGGACGGCGCCGGTGATAAAGAGAGCAGACGAGGTCAGCCGGGTCTTTCGGATCGAGGAGCTGCGTCGTGGAGGCGGAGTTGCATGGTGGCTTATCCGTGCTTTGCATGCAGATGCTGTTAGCTTTGCCTAGTTCTTACAGCCGGAAGACGTGTGAACGTGCATACGTGAAGTGGTGGGCTGCGTGCTGGTTGTGCAGATCGTGGAGCCAATTAGTGCGTGTGTGCCAGTGTTAAATACCGGGGTGTGTGCCGGTGTTGAGAGTAGAGTGAGCAATGTTTATTGTGTGCAAGTGCTAGTGCGTGCGTCAAGGGAGTTCTGTGTACTAGTGCTAGTAGTGCTGAGTGCTAGTGTGTACTGCGCTCTTTTGTGCCAAGAGAAATACAAGTGTGAGAGATGGTGCTGGTGTGCAGTGCCACGAAAACCAACCGTGTGTCTTGCGTGTGTGAGAGAGCAGTGATAGTGAGAGCCGATCCAACACCACTCGTTTGTCCTCCTAGCAGAGCCCCGGCGCGGCGGTGACGGCCAGCCCTGTGCCAGCGGGCAGGCGCGCGCAGGCGGAGGCCGTGGGCGGCCCCGGCGTGGCTGCTAGGCACGCGCACGACGGTGGCGTGGCCATACCCGCGCACGGCGACGCGGAGGACCTTCCTCTCGGCGCTGCCTTCCTCTACCTCGTCCTCCTCCATGGCGGGATTCAGTGCCTCCACACGCAGATCCATCTCTACACCCACTGGATTTGTGCAGGACGTTAGCTTTTGCCCTGGGGTGGCGGTGCTCGGCCTCGCCCAAAAACCAGCAGACAACGGCAAACACAATCTGGGGCACGTGACCACGGGTAAGGCCATGGCCATGCTCCGTCTGGTTGCCGAATCGATTTTGATTTACAGCCCTGGATAGCTGGGGTTGCTGCTCCGCAGGCGGCGTTCGCGAGGTATGCGGAGAGGATGGCATTCGAATGGCCCCTGACGAGCGGGGTGGCGTACGCGCGGAAGGTCACGCACGCCGAGCGTGAGCAGTTCGAGCGCCAGCAAGGGTGGAGCATCAAGAAGATGTACTTCTTGCCTGGGGACGTCGGGGACGCCGAGGTGCGGGGCTGGAGGAGGACGCCTACAAGCACGTCATCTCCTTCGACATGCTCTCCGGCAATGTGAGCACTCGCTCTCACCCCCGCGCCGCCCTCCCCGCCCCTCTCAAGATTTCATCTTTTCTTCACATCGCAGGCCCCACGGCCACCACATGTGCTCACCAGTCATCATCTGCGTCTGTTGCTTTTGCCCCCTTCTTTTTTTCGTCCAGACAGATTTACTGGTGGTAAAAAATTTGTTCATGTCATGGGCAACAAGGGTTATCTATCTACTAATACTTGTGCCTCGTTTGCTCTTACAGGAGGACCGCGACAACGTACTCCGAGCTAGAGAATCTGGCAAGGGTATTCTTACTGCTCCTTTTAAGCTGGTCAATAATCGCCTTGGAGTGATCTTGACCTACACCGTGTACAAGTATGAGCTTCCCCCAAATGCCAGGCCACAGGAGCGCATTCAGGCTGTTATAGGGTAAGGTTCTCAACAGTCTAGGTAGTCCTATCCTAGCCAGGAATTGCACATCTGAATTACTGCTGACTGTTTTCTAATGCAGACAGCTATTTAGGCGGCATATTTGACATTGAAGCGCTTGTTGATAAGTTGCTTCACCAGCTCGCGGGCAAGCGATCCATCATGGTGAACGTGGCATACCTGGCTACCTCTAAAAATTAAAATATTTTTGTGGTATCTTAAGAAAGGGGTGTTGTTAACCAAGGATAACCTTAGCAAGCGGAATTGGCATGGGGACAAAACTTGTGCTTTCTGTAGTAGGTTTGAAAATATCCAACATCTCTTTATTGACTGTCATTATGCAAAATTCTTGTGGCGTATAACTTATATGTCCTTCGGGATTTCACCTCCATCAAATGTAAGTGATTTGTTTGGCCATTGGTTTAAACAGGGTTGGAGAAATCAGATCACATTATTCCTGTTGGGTGAAGCAGGGTTATGCTCGGCATTATGGTTATCAAAAAATGATATTGTTTTCGACAAGACTCGACCAAAATCCTTTCTGCAGGTCCTTTTCAGGGGAATTTACTGGCTTCGGTTATGGGTCAAGTTATAGCGAATTGAAGATGAAGCACGTGTGATTATCATTGCCTGCCGACAATTAGAGTCAGTGGCATTGCAAGTGTTTGCGTCTTTTGGTTGGCCCTATGTGGCTAGGATTTCTTTTCCTGCTTAATGAGTCTTTGTTAGATGCAAAGAGCTATGCATGGGTTGTAATAAACACGGTCTGATTCTCCCCTTGTGGGAGATGAAGCTGGGAAACTCCGTTTCTATTATTAAAAAAAATGATACTACTAATGAGAGCCCGATCAGTATGCATGGTTCAAATGATACAGGCAGTGGCATGTGCCATGTCAGCCCACTGAACTTCGGTGACCCATCAAGGAAGCATGAGATGCACTGCGGTGATCCATTTCTTCTTCTATGAAACCTATGATACAAATGTGCTATCCATGTGGTCTGTTCTTTTAAAATTTGCCTGACCTGTTTCTCTTTAACAGGTTCATGCACAGGCTATCGTGGCCGTTGTTGGCAATAACGTCATCAATTGGAGCTTTTGTGATTGCTTTACTGGTTGGATACATAATCTATGCTACTTTGAATCGGATTGCCAAAGTTGAAGATGACTATCAAGAGGTGATGGAGCTTAAGAAGCGGGCCGAGGCTGCAGACATCACCAAGTCACAGGTACCTTCACTGCACATAATAGCTGCACATACTGTTACCGTTGCTCTTCGAGACCAAATGATTACTTATCTAAGTTGAAATGGCACCTTATTAATTTCATATTTCCATGTCATCTTTGCATGCAATCCTTGGCTACTGTTTCTCATGAGATCAGAACTCCAATGGATGTTATTCTAGGTGAGTTCTTAGCCTATCTAATTCGTACAACATTCCTCATTGTTAGTTAACAGTGCAAGGGTATGAATGGTTCCGATTTTGCACGGATGCTCCATGCTCATGGATAATGATTTAGATACAACACAACAAGACTATGTTAGAACTGCGCAAGCTAGTGGAAAAGCTTTGTATCTCTTACTAATAAGGTTCTTCACCAGGCGAATTGTGAGGCAGATGCCTGCAGGTCTTGGTGAGTGCTCGGCTTTATGTCTTGGGCTATTCTACCCCTATCCGCTATTCGGGTATTGTTTGTTTGGTTGAGGTGGCATGCATACCACCTTCTGATGGATGGTTCCTTGGCGTATTGTAGCTGCAGTTTTCTATGCACTTGGTTGCAGTTTGTTAGGGATTATATTCAGTATTTGATAGTATCTGTTTATTGCTCTTTGTTGTGTGCATTGGGTGGCATTCCTTAGAAGAAAGAATTTGCAGTGTGCTGCCTTGTTAGGTAGGTCCCTCTTTAGGTAGTAACGCTTCTATGCGATGCCCTGCTGTAAGTGTAGGCATGCGTTCTTATATTCTTTGTATTGTTTTCCTCCATCCTCGTGTCCTCATACATGCTATTAAATTCATTCGGCTATGATTTCAACCATCACTTTGTTTGTTTATATTTACTATGTGCAAACTGCAGAGACGACAGTGGGATTGCAAGTGTGAATGAATTTCAGGTAGAGAATAGCCCACTCCTACCAGCAAGATATATAGTGATGTCCTGCTCTTCAAATCTTGCCTCTTGACAAGATTAGCTACCTTATTTGCCTCCTGAGCCTCTTGATGGCATGCTCTGTATTGTGGCAATGGCAAAGGGTACATCTGTGATGTATGCCTTTTAGATATGTACCTTACTATTCGTTTCCTTATTTTTGGGACCCAAATATTGTTTCTTCCACTGGTTGATGAAATTAAGGGGGACTAAGCACAATTGCTTGTTAGGTTCAAAGCTTGAATGTTTTGGATATAATGTAGCTGTGGGTTATTATGTGCATAATGGAAACCAAAGCCTTCAAACTATGTCTTCTTTTGGCTTAAAAGATCAGGTACCCAGAGTAAAATCACTAACGCATTTCCATAGCAAGGGTGGCTATTAGTGCATTTAGTGTGTCCTTGATGCTGAATATCAACTTTTACCACTTCAGTTTTTGATTAGATGAGTTTTTTCTTTTCTCGCTGGCATGCAGAAAAATATAGGTGATGTTTAGAGAAAGCATTCATACATTTGCAGTTTTCCTCTCTTAATTTACAACACTGCTTAGACAGGCCTATTTGACTATTGTTTGACTATTTGTCAGGTTAGGATAGAACTGATTGCAAGAAGAAAACATAGGTGCACAAATTTATGTATTGTTTCTTGCTTCATGCTTCAATAGATTTTCCCTACCTGCACTAATCCATGCTCTTTGTTTAGTGCCTACACCGTTGCTTCATGTGTGAACAACCTGCTTTGGAGGGATGGGATTGAACCATTGCCTTTTCTCTGTGACTGGCATAGTCAGCCCCTGCTGAATCAGTTCTGTGTGTCTAAACCCATAGACTCGGTTCCGTTCTCTTTTTTTAACGGTATCAGTCGATGCATATCTTGTCTCATATTTTCTTACCATTTTAGGTTCACATGTGTTGCTAATAAGACGCTATGTGAAATCAAGGAAGGTTGTACAGCTTGTCCTGCCTTGAGCCCAAAAAAGGTGAATATTTTCGTTGTGCCCAGCTTCTTCATAATCATTTCCTCAAACCAGGATTAATTTAGAAAGAAAGAATGGCTACTTGCTTTACTATACTGATTGATTCATTCCTGGTATTGTATGATATCGATATCAGCATGGTTATTTTGCAATGGCTTTTATTTTGTTTGCGATGATCTACAGGCTGTAATGGATTACCGTTTTTTATGCTCTCACGCTCTCATTGAGATTGATATATAAGGTGTAATGGATTAGCGTTTTTGGTGTAGTAATGGCCAGAAGCTAAAAAGCTATCCTAGAAAGCAGCTCTGTTGTGTTGCAGATTATGCTTCCTCCGATAAAGGTAGCTTATAGATTTATTGTTTCTCAAACTTCTCCTCCAGGATCTATCCTGGACAAAAGAGAGTGATGTCTTTGCCCTGTAAGGTTCTTGTGTGTTTCGATTATGTGATTCTTTCCTTCAATGGCTGGGTGCATTTGAGAAGAGAAAGTCATAGTACTGTCTGAAAACATTTTTAACTGATACAGAGCCTGGAGGCTGAGTCTGGTAAGCAAACAAGTGTTTGTTTTTCTTTTGGATCCAAGGCTCTGGTATGCTTGGTTGATGCTTCTCAAACTTTTCCTCCTCCATTACCTATCGTTTGTCTGCAAACAAAAAACATTTGGCTATGGCTGTTGATTCCCCCTTCAACTGCTACAACCACTTTTTGAGAGTTGTGCTGTAGCAGTAGCTGCAAGGAGGGCAGCCGATCAGACCATCAACCTTCTACATGAGAATGCAAGCAATAGAGTCTATGATTACTGATGAGATTATTACTGCATTGTCCTTTGATAGAGTAATGAAGTTAGTTGATGTTCTGTATAAAGTATAAACCCAAGAAGTTGTAGGCTTGGTGCATTAATTTGAACACTAATCAGAAAAAGGGCAACTTTTGGTTTCGACAAAACCTACACGGGTTCATTTTGAATTTATAGACATTTAGTGCATCTGGTGCCCATCTTCCAGAGGCAATGTGTATGTTTTCTGTTCCACTGTTGATCCAGGCTTTTAAATGGAAAAAGAATTAATAATTTCCTTTTGGATATAGAGTGAATATAATATGTCAGTATCAGATGATTTGGGTGTTACGTGTGTTTGTGATATTCACAAGGTTGGCCAAATGTTACTCCATTTATTTTAGTGTTTTTAGACTTTATTATCATTATCTATTTTGTTTGATGACCTTGCTGACTCCAGCAATAGGAAAGTTTGATGATTTAGTGTGGACAGAGGTTTCCAACCAGGTGTAGAGAGAAATCTAGCGCAGTAAATGTTCTCCAACCTCCTACATCTGCCTAGGCACTCTTTGCTATTCCGTATGTTCTGCCTATGCACTCTTTGCTATTCCGTATGTCTGACAGTGTGCGTTTTTTTCTTTTCATCACGGGAAGCTGGTTTTGATTCCAATGAATTCTCCTTTCCTAGATATGACACAGGTTACGGCAGACGCCGCCTCCACCCAATATGTCCAACCCGTCTATATTACCATATTAGTAGTCCATGAGGATGCAACTTGGATTCCAATGCAAGGGATCATCCATAGGCTAGAACATTGGTGTCACCCCATTTGGCTTGTGATGCTTTTGCCATCTACTACCATATTTATATTTGTTTATATTGCTCCAGACTGCTGTTGTATGTTACCTATAAACCATCAAATATGCTTGTGGACAATCTTTGCTCGTAACAAATCTAATATACGGAGTATGTTGCTCCGGGCTTTAACTCTAGCCAGTTCAACAAAATTTTGTATTTATGTTTGATCCCTGCATCCCCATATAATTATATTACCTACTTACCTGCAGTCCTGCACTGTGACCTTAAACAAAACAACACCGGACGCAGCCTCACACGGCATGGGCGCGTTGCGCGCAGCCTTACACTAGTCCACATATGAAACAAAAAGGCACGGGTAAATTCAGGGCACCGCAGGCAAAGCTTTAACCAAACAAATCTACTTCCTTGCCCTTCGATCTCCAGAAGCAATCTTTAAAAGACACCAAGACTCTACACGGTAAATACAAAAGGCACTGGGCTAAACAGATACTAAATTAAACAGATTTGTACCACGACACCAAGTCAGCCCAACATGTGACGCACGGGATCAAAAGTGAACTACTCCCCCTCTTTCTTCTTTTCAACCACTTGTACTTCTTCATCTTCGATCACCACCGGGACAGTCTCACCATGCTTAATGACATCAGAACTTGTGTTGCGGGTTTCTGGTGTTGCTGCAGGCAGGGGGGCTCCAGTCTTGCCTGGAGTCTCTTCCTGTTCCAGGTTGGAAACCACGGTCACTTCATCAGTGTTCACGTCCATCATCTTGTGCTGCTTCGGAGTTTTCTGCTCCGCTGGGCTTTTATCATTGGATGCCAGCTCCACTCTAGCAGCTGAAGCCTCTCTGGGTGGAGTCTGAACATCTGCAGCAGCTGACGCTCTAGCAGCATGCAGAATCTGAAGCCTGTAGTCAGTTTCTGGTCGGCGGCACACCTTCCTCAGTGGAACAATTTCCTGTAAAATTGGAAGATTTTCAAGTATGATGCAACAACACAGAACTTTCTAATTGTAGCAATCTGATTTCAGATGTAATCAACTACAGTGAGGTAATTATCCTAATGAGATAAGCAAAAATTGTACAATTTACATTCATACTATGTTAGTTCAGTACCCAAAAAACAATCCAAATTGTGACAATAAAATTCAGCTTCACATCAGAGCATATATGGGAGTAACAAGGTAGATTCCATAGTGCATTATGACCTTATTTATCAAAAAGTGCGCAATTTACATTCATACTAATATACTACCTCTGGCTGCAAATACATGACGTTTCGGACAAGACCTGTCCGAACGTCCTACATTTTCAATCGGAGGGAGTAGTTCAGTACAATGAACTCCATGAACTATATAACTCCATGAAACTATAGTGCAATTAAATCTGAAAAGTATTTGTCATTCATTAAGAAATAATGCAGTTTGGTACAAGCTGAGTCTATAAGATGAGACAATTTAACTTCCAGCTACTTAAAAGACAATGAATGGACAAGGCCAAAATGGGTGGAAATGTACCTCAGAAGAATCATGATCATAGCGAACAAGAAATCTACAACGGCATCCTCTTACATCATGCCTTCTCCTTTGAGCATCTAGAACACGAGCATCAAAATAGAGAGCCTGCTCTTTACCTTCCTGAAAAATGTAGCACAGAAGTATTTATTAACATGTGGCAGCAACTTGGCTGAAGGATATCACCAAAGAACATTGTAAGATGAAAATATAGATGGGTCCTATGCTCAGATTTACTGACAATTTTACACCTAAACAAACTTTTAAGAATAGTCAATAAGTTTTATTAGTAGACTTCTTTTTCTTTTAGCAGCAGTATTCATGCACACTCACGGACTCACCTCTACTTTTTGTTTGTCCACCAACAACCAAACATATGGACAATTTGTCAGATGTTTCTATGATCTTTTTAATAAGTTTGATTGCTTATTTCATGAGAAACTGATGATTTAATCAGGAAACATAACCAACCCCTCCCGGACCCCGCGCAAGCAGGAGCTCATGCACCGGGCTGCCCTTTAATCAGGAAACATAAAGTAAGAAATTTCATGGATGTCACCATCGGCTCTGATAGCAAATGTTGCATCCACTTGCTGAGCGACGGTAGCAGAGATCTAATCATGCAATGTGAAGAACAGTAGGTGCAGTCAGAGGTCACCACTGCCTTGTTAATGCCAAGCTCAAAGCCAGCAGCCCAGCACCCACACAAGCTAGATAGGCTATTCACCTCATGCAGTCAGACTGACAGAGTTTGACATAGCCTTGTCAATGACATGTTCAACAGCCTAAACAAGGTGGCAAGGATATTCACCTCAATGCTCATGCACAGGGATAGCATTCGAATAATGTGATCAACGATAAGTAACAAGGAGCAAATGGGGCAGGTTTTCAGAATTCATTTTTTATAATCAATCTTCTATGCACAGTTAAAAACCAAAAAAATAGGAAGATACAGCAGTTTAGGGAGACAAATCTGAACCAAAACAGTTAATGGTAATTTAAAAGAATAAGAATCCAACCAAGGAACTATTTCAAAAATGTATGCCAAACATGAAATGCCAGATGCCCAATAGATACTCCCTCCGTTCCAAATTGTAGGCGGTTCTAGCTTTTTCTTAGGTTCAT
Organism: Paspalum notatum; assembly: GCA_022530915.1. NCBI lineage: Eukaryota > Viridiplantae > Streptophyta > Magnoliopsida > Poales > Poaceae > Paspalum > Paspalum notatum. Next base: position 32,575,019 of record CM039685.1, read on the forward strand.
GCAATATTCTATGTATGTGTTTTGCATATGTATCTAGGTTCATCAACATCCATGTGAACATGGACAGAGAAAAGGAGGGCCAAAACCCCTTACAATTTGGAATAGAGGGGGTAGCTCATAAGAAAATAATTAATTACACGCGCTGAGTTCTAAAACAAATGCTCTAGATGCTAAGAAGAAAGAAATTTTATGTTGACAGCACCTGAAAACAGAGAATGAGGTCCCCAGGAAGCACTGCAACACATTCTGTGGCCTCGCATGGAAGAGAACGTTGTCGCACACATTTGCGAACATTGATCCATTCATCTTCCTCTGCTCCAAATCCAGAAAAACGAACCCGCACTTCCTGAAAACAAAGAATGATGCGCAAAATAAGCAAAATAAGCCAAGTTATATATTTCCTGAAAACAAACCCGCACTTCCACATGCAGACACCACTGTAATGTAAGAGTTAAACATTAAACATAGGGCATTTCAGAAACTTTACTGCTGATATGTCTACAGTCTACACATCAATACATTTCCAAAGTATAATGAAAAAACATATTTCAGTCTGCATGTTGAAAACACATATTATGCACATTTTTATATAAGGAAGCATCATCTTTTCACAAATCCCTAGAACTACCAAATAGACAAGTTGCGAAGGTCAAAATTTATTCATAATGAAAGACAGAACAATTTTGTAGAAATTAAAATGTATGTGCACATCTCCCGCGTACAGAATAATGATCTGATCAACTATTGTGGCATGGTTTCTCTTGCTAGACGATAGAGGAGGTTCAATGGAGGACAAGATCGATTTCATCAAGTCTGGAACCATGCTTAAAAGGTACAATGAGTGAAAAGAGATTTGCGATTGAAAACAGAAAAATAAGTACTACAACTCCATTATACAGTAAAAATTTGAATTAATCATAAGAAATGACTTCTATAAACGCCCAATATTATGACCTAGATTTTGACCAAAATATTATGACCTAGATTAAGACTGAATTGACTCCATACCACTGCCTTGCCTTAGGTTACTAGCCCTCCTAGTCCTAATGCATCCTGCAGCATCTATACTTAGCAAAGTACAACTCTATCTCAAAACTAAAACATTACTAGTAAATTTTGGATTTCAGTTGCACAAATATAGGACTAGGAGATTAACATTGACATGTTTGAACACAATAGAAATGTTGAAGCAGTCCATCACTTGAATAACTTACTGCTAATAAAGTTTAAAATGCAATGACTGTGTAAGAAGGGAGCCAATAACAGAATCATGTATAGCTTCACTGTCAGAATACCTATCTAGTAAAGTAATATTAAAATGACTTTATTAATATCGTGACCTCAATAATATAGAATGAAAGTCCAAGGTTATTACCGGGTCACCTGATTCAAAAAACCTATGTGACAGAAAGGCAGCAACATCATACCTGCAACATATAAGATTGTCAAACATGTAACAGTTTGGGGTTTTAAAGGAAAATGTTTTAGAAACAGAAGAAACAATTTCAACAGCATAGAGAAGAAATCACTTCCATAGGCAACAAAACTGCTTATAAAGTATAAACTTATAGCGAAGGAATTCAGAGATGCATTTACGGTCCTCTTTTTGTGTGCCAGTAACGGGTCACACACCGCACATAATCATACAACACATATAACAAAGTTCAACTTCATTTCTTTCAAACCTTTTGCTGTGGATAATGTATATAACTTCCGTAATGCTTTCAAAAAAGTTTCTTTGCATGAGGAACATCATCATTTATACGGTTAACATTTCTTACAACTCCTAGAAAAAGGATACCCTAGTTACTTTCAGATTTTCTTTTACTTGGGTCATTGGAAGCCTACTAAAGTTATGCAACAAGGATTATTATAAAGTTAATGCAGTAACTTGGGTAATCACTCAGCAAGCGAATACATCTTTATCAAAACTTAATAACATGAGAATGTGCGCATAGCGCAGTGGTGGTGAGGGTTCGGTCCTCTACCAAAGAAAAGAAGTCCTCTACTAAATAAAAAACAGGAGGGGCAGTCTTTCCCCCTCACCATCCGAGTTTTTTATTCAAAAAGAAACTTAAAAACATAATAACACATCGCCATAAAAGAGGGAACAAGAAAGTATGAGATGTGAATATATTCATACCATGCACCATCACGAGCTGACTTGGCCTCAAACTCAACCTGGACACCACCTTCCACAGGGCTCTTCACTGGGTTGTCAACAAAGGTAACAATAATCAGAAGAAAAATGGACATGATAACCAATGATGATTAATTGGCCATGCATATCTGGAATGCACAAAACTAAAATCACACATACAACTAAAGCCTTGTTTGGCAAGGCCCCCACTCCCATCACCACGTCTTGGAGACAGTCATGTTCAGCTCAAAGGATTCTTGGGTATGGAGCTATACCAAAAAGGCCCTAAGTATTAACCATTATTATGTGACTGTGCCCAGAAGCAGTGAATGAACATTTTGTGTACTTCACAGCATAAAATATCTATCCCATGTATGCTGCGTGGCAAATGCACAAAAACTGGGTTGCTTGCCAAGTAGCACTTAGGACTGATTGATTAAAAGAAGAACCAAGTGCCGAGTATTGTTACTGCAATTTTTTTAGAAAAACAAAAACTGAAAAAAAATTCAAAATAAAAAAAAGGCCTTTAACATTCAGAATAGATGTGAAACCTATCATCAACCAAATAACCAGGATAGATCAGATCATCACAGATAAACAAGAAATGTCAGGTTCTTCCAGCTGGTCAACTCAACACCTCATAGGGCTTTCTGAATCATGCAAAATCCCCAACAAGGCACTAGGATAACCTCGATTGAAGTTTGAAATCAGAAATCTTTTGACACTAACAATAGTAATTTCAAGAAAAAAAGAACTAGAAATTACTTCCTCCTCTGAGGACCTTGTTTCTTCAAATGTGGAAAGTTCAGAACTGCATGTCTGAAGCGTGAAAGAAATTTTATAGCCAAATGAGCTCAAGCCGAAGGCTGGACTGCGGAGCTCATATTGCTAATTTCATATCAGAAATCAAACTAGATGTCATAGGGGAACTTTTCCATATCAGGAGAGAACAATTCACGTTCGAGTATTCTATTACAGAACATGTAGATTCAGAATAACAAAGAATAGAATGAACCCACTGGCAATTATATCATACCAAAACAAGACAATAATAATACTCAAATGGTTGACATATCAAATCAAAACAAGAGTTATAAGAGCACCTGGCTCAAATACACAGTTAAGATCAAAACTAGAAAGAAACCCCAACCCAGCTCAGTTGCCCTTTGCTGCAATTTCAAAAATCAAAGTTCCTTCAGCAAGCATAAGCAGCATATTCACAAATCAAAAATCTACAGGAAACCATCTAGGGTTCATGGATCGACAGATCATGCGGCCAGAACAGCACCACAGAAAACGCCTCTTTTCTTCTTAGCCAATTTCAGCATGTACAACATAACGCGCAGGTGCATGGCAAAGTCATCGTCGCCGCTTATATGTACCGCGCTGCACCCATCGGTTGCCATTTCAGCACATGGATCCGAGCATGCGAAGATGGGACATTGCTCACCTCGGAATGGTGCCCAAACACGTCGAGAAAACAAAGACATGGTGGCCCTAGGTCTTCCCTGATGCCTCGCGCTCTCCGTTGCACGGATCGCCGCCGCCGCCGCCACAGGGGTAACTGAATGGTGGAGGAGGAGGATAGCGATGGCAGTAGGGCTAGGTTAAGGGTTCTTGCGGGTTGTCGTGGGCCTGTGTTGTCATTAGTGGGCTTTGCAAGCTGGCCAACATTAGGCCACAAAGTAATTCCAGCTGGGCCACATCAGCCATGAACGCTGATTTTGCCGGGCGCATAAGTAGGTTTGTGAAAAACCCACTCAGCTTGCAAGCCTAGTCACTAGACATGTTCTGAGGGAGGCAAAATTAAGGAAAGCCTCGGCCCTGGCGGCCTCGGACGGCCCTCAAGGGATTTCAAAAAATAGAGGCCCCTAACTAAAGCGCGCCAAAACTAGTTGCGAGTAGTCAGCTGTCCTTGAAGGTTGAAACAGGAGGAACCCTTCCGCAAGGAAGAGAACCTTACAGGAAGCATGATCGGCAGGGGCATGCGCGGCATCAAGTGGATCACACAGTACACTGTATACATGTCGTTGGGGTTGGGATGGTCTCGTCCCTCCCAGTCCCAGTAGAGCAACTCAAATCATCAATCATCGCATTCATTCCTTCCATAACCGGTGCAAGTAAGTAAACCAGCCGAGGTCCGAGGAGGAGGAGAGGGAGGATCACCTGTGGATGTGGAGGAGCCGTGGTGCATCGCGGCGGCAGGCGAGGTGTGAGCGGCCCTGAAGGCGGAAGGGTTGGCGGCGTGCTGGTGGTGATCGGCCCCCGACGGCGTCATCTTAGCCGCCGGCGGCAGCGGCAGCGGCAGCGGCGGCGTCGGCGTGGCCTTGGTGGTCTTGGCCCGGTGCGAGTAGCGCCTGTTCTGGAACCAGTTCCACACCTGGGCGGGGGCGGGGCGGGACCCCAAAAATCGAGAATTCAACAGACAGATCGGACTCAGAACCAAACCCAACCCAACCCTAAATGACTGATGTTACGAGATCGAAATCCCCCCGCCCCCTAAAATAAAAGGAGCTACGGAACGAGCGCGGGAAAGGAAGGGAAGGGAGGTGGCGGACGGACCTGCTTGGGCTGGATGGAGACCTTGCCGGCGCGCTCGGGCGTGGCGGAGAACTTGTCGGCGAGGGCCTGCAGCACGGCGCGGCTGGGGATGCCGTTGTTGAGCTGCTGCAGGCGCGCCTCCATTTCCGCCACCTCGGACGGGAGGAAGCGGAACGCCGGCGCGCCGGTGCTCGGCGGACGCCCCATCCGGCTGCGACGGCGAGCCGGCGAGGAGGTGGAGGTGGATGGATCAGCGGGCGGGGCAAGGGAGGGAGGGAGAGCGAGGAGGGGAGTGATTGCCACAACAGCTGTTCGGGCAGGCAGGCAGGCAGCCGGCTGCGTTGTCTGCGTGTGTCGATGACGATGCTCCCTCCCGCCGGTGGGCACGCGGGTTTCTGGATCGGTTCTCTCTCCTGCGGGGGGCACCTGACGTCACGCCTGCTGCGTTATCGGCTTAATGCGCCATGGCCCACGGAAATTTGTCGAGAGTGTAAAATCACATTCTTATCCTCCACGAGCTTTTCGCAAAGTCTATCGGGCACTAGGTCGGGCGTAGCGCAACGAAATGTCCATTCCACGGTCGCTCGCTCGAATTGAACGTAGCGAGCGATCCGACAACGTGCGTTTCTCTTTTCCCGGCCGAGAGACCCACCTCCACTCCGTCTCCTTCCGGCCGAGCGGTTCACGTGGGTCCACCTCCACTTTTTACCCAACTCCGTAAATATTTTCAAAACCAACGTCGCGGCCGCTCACATGTTTTCGTCCGCCACCTTTTCGTCTTCCCCCCGTTAAGCGGCTCAAGCTCTCGAATCCGTCGACTTCCGGCCGATTTCGTCGATCCCAGTCGATTTCTGGTGAGTTCGATTTATTCCTCGTTGCTACTCGCGCTCGTTCCCCATCCTTCCCCCACGAAGGAACTCCCGATGGAACTCGGTTCGATTTCGCCGAGTTCTGGGGAATTTTTGCATTTCCCGTCGTTTAACCGGCGAGTTCGATGCGGATTTCATCCTCATTTCGATGGATCCACAATCCGCACCGTCCCGCGCTGTGGTTTTTGTACTAAGGTGTACAGTTTCTGAACTAATAAGCAGTACATTTCGCTTTCCTCTTCCATCTGCTTCGTTTGAGCGGCGTTCGATTTCACGTCGATTCGCAGCGATATTCGAATCCGGGGTGCCGTTTCTGTTCGCGTTCCTGTATTGATTCACATGTTTCCTATGCCCAACAAGTAGCGATTGCGCCAGCCCTGAATTTTTCTCAGCCATCTCCATAGCAGATGAAATTAGTAGCTATGATTGGTCTTCAATAGTTTTAGACAAACTCGTACCGGCAATTCACAAGTTCCAACATTCTGACAGTTCATGTGGCACAGCAGCTTTAGGTGGGTGTGTTTATGCTCTCATGGTGTGTGACAATTTGTACGCTGTATCGCTCTTTTTTGAAGTTTTGCATTTTTTTGTTTTTTTTTAAATGCATGCGATTTTTTTCCTTTCCCAGATCATATACTTTGAGTTTCTTGATCTGTCTGTTTGTGAACTGCCACCTCGAATCCCTCGCACAAACTTATGGACAACTGAAGTTTTTTCAAAATACATTCAATTAGATGCTATCAATGACGACGCAACAATGTTTGGAAAGAATAGTAATATCATATTGTTTTTTTCTGCTTTTTCAATAAACACTTGCAACTGCTTTTTTTACTTAATTAGCTGAGAGTTCTTATTTTTTTTCAATATCTGGGTGTTAATCACATGTCAGATCAATGGTGTCAGCCTCACACCTTTTACAAGACAAAGTTGGTCTCAAGGGATATTTATTGATACAGCAACAGATATCACAAAAATATTACTGATATTTTACCTGGTCATGATTACATCAATGTAAGTGTAACTTCTATTTTTTTTCAGCTTCTCTTTTTTCTCATAGCATGAATGAAAATGTCTGGGGGCATAAAATTCACTTTTTTTTTATTTCCACATGTAATGCTTGTTACATTATAACAGGAAAGACTCCAATTGCAAGAACGATACAATTATTCATGGAATAAGTACATCACAGCAATGAAGCCTCTTTTGATTGATCAGATCAAGCGGACAGCAACTGTTGTACGGAAAAATCAACCCATCAACTCCAGCAAGTTTTCTTGCCATTCTATTGCTGAATGCAAGATGCAAAGCTTTAATTCAAGCAAAAGCAACTCCAACAACACCAAATTGACTGAGCCATGCAACTTGAAGGATCACAAAGTGGAACAATCAAATGAAGATAGACAACTGCACGTCAATCACTGTGATATTAGGGACAAAAACAGGGGCACACTACAGAAACTAAACTTGTTGATGCTCAAAGATATTCCTGCACCTCAACTCCATGACAATCAGTTCAGATTTGAAGATATGTTCCTTGGTGCCCTTGAGAGCCTTTCACCAATTGATGTACCTGATGTTGCAGATCTAGTAGAACTTACTAGGTCTTTTCTCCATGAACTAGAGCAGTCCATGTTTCCACAACCTAGCAACGCCCCAAAGTGTGATTCCACAACAGATAATATATCTGAATTGATACTATCGTTTGTTAATTTACACCCATCAAGCGGGACAACCATTGATTCAGCAATGAAAAGAGAAGACCACATTTCTCCTCTTAGATCATTCTTCACTTATATTGGTCGGGCAAACAATCTAATAGGCAAAATGTCTAATGTACCTTTCAAGAAAAGGCCAATAGCAAATATTTTTCTCAACGCTGAAACTGGACACAGCGGAGGGAAGCCCAATCTGCTGGTGGAAACATCCATGTCAAAGCCAACCTGGTTGCCGGCAAATAAAAGAACAAAGCCTACCCCCTCTGTTCACAATAAAAAGCTCAAGTTTGGTGAAGCAGAAGATACAGTGCCTGGGAGTTCTACGAATATCATCTCTTCAGAACATACAACAATACCATCAGATCATGTTTTCATTGCACAGACGTCTGATTCTAAGTTGCCTTCACCGCGCCTAAATGATGGTTTTGAGTCATCCAGCTTACCAATTTCAACAGTGATTGGCACGAGCAATCAAACTCAAACGTCACAATATGATGATATCTATGACCCTATTGATGAAGGCACATGGGAGGAGATTGATAAATCGATTTTGCTTTATGACGAGACGAAGACAACGCAGTCAAATAATCCTCCATCTAGCGGTATAAAATGCGCAAACCTGGCTGTAGATGATAGAATTCCTCTTAATCCACTGGTTTCCCGACATGCATTCATATCAAATCCTGTGGAAAAAGCTGTCCATCAATATGTTGTTAGCAACATTCCTGCACCATTCCCTGCAAGGAGGTGTGTTTTTTTTGTGTTATTTTCCTGCTTATTCTTTATCTGATTCCTTTTTTAATACACTATGTGCTCCTGCCTCACTATTTTCTCTTTTACATATTATCAGTCCTAAAATAGTCACCATACATAAATTGCACTGGGTTGATCATCGAACTTTTGGGTTGTCTATGCAAGTTTGTGGTTCTATATCCCACCATGTAATAAATATCATGGGTACAGCTGTTATGGAAGAACAACACCGGAAGCATTTGCGTGGCTTGCTTCACCCATCTGACTGAAGTAGACATGTCTTACACAGCTCCACGACTGTAAGCCCATTTTGATTACTACAGATTTAGAAGACCCCCTTATACACCTCAATGGCATTATCACAAATAACTATGATGTAACAGCCATTGCTTTGTAATATTTATAGGTCTTTCTATAGGATCCCCAATTAGATCCTTTTGATATCAATTCTTCTTTCACAGAAAAATGCAACGGATATCAGTTGGATAATGCAGATCTGGTTAGTCTTCCTTTTTTTTCATTTTACCATGCTTTTTTTTTCTCAGCCAGCTCTTTTGTTTTCCATTTTTTTTCAATGTACATGTTTATTGCCATGTGTAGATCTTCGTACCCCTGTGCAGAAAGAGATTCTGGTATCTTGTTGTTGCAAACATTAGGCACAAAAGGTTTGAAATAATTTACCCTTTCAAGGATGTTGGCATCATTAAAGATGATGCATTAAATGTCATCTCCAACTTTCGAAAAGTTTTCCACCTTGCATATCCAAAATCGAGAAGAGTGAATGTGCATGTTATGGATATTGCACTTGCAAGTGTATCAAATTCAACAAACCATTTGAGTACTTCAATGTCCCATTCTATTCATATTCATTTTTTTTATTTATTGTAACAACAAAATACACATAATGTTAAAATGTGCGTACCTTTTCTACACTAAAACATCAGGACCGACAGTGGAGTCTTTGTCATGCAACTCATCCAACTGTATGATGGTCATACACATTTGTTTTTTAAAGAGGTATGAAATGATGCTTTTTTAAATAAGTTCTATGTAATTATAAATTTAAACGCCTGCATAAATAGCACAAATTATTATAAAAAACTTGCATAAATTTAAAACTCCTGCAGAAATTATTTTACGTAAACATAACTTTTTCCCTGTAAGTTTCTATACCCATAACTTATCACGATAACTTTTTTATGTAAGCATAAATTTATCATAAATATTTTATACAACCATAACTTATCACGATAATTTTATATAAGCATAACTTTATCACGATAGTTTTTATGCAAGCATAATTTTATCACGAATATTTTATGCAACCACAACTTATCACGATAACTTTATGTAAACATAAATTTATCACGAATATATTTATGCTACCATAACTTATCACGATAACTTTTTGTAAGCATAAATTTATCACGAATATATTTATGCTACCATAACTTACCACGATAACTTTATGTAAGCATAAATTTATCACGAATATATTTATACAACCATAACTTAACACGATAACTTTATGTAAGCATAAATTTATCACGAATATATTTATGCAACCATAACTTATCACAATATTTTTATGTAAACATAATTTTATGCTAGCATATTTTTAGTCTATGATGTTTTGTTTTCTAATCTAGCATTATACTTTAGCATAATTTTCTTTTGATAATAAATTATGATAGCATGATTTTATGCTAATAAATTATATCAACAGATTGTGTTATGTGGATTATACTTTTTAAGCATATTTTTTTTCTGATTTATCATAGCATAATTTTTTGCAGCAAATCGCATTAATGCGCTATGTATTATGTATTATTACAAACGAGACTATGTTATATGTTATACATGTATGAATCTATGATAGATTATGTTAGAATAAATTATGTTCGCATAATTTTACCATTAAGTTATTATAAAACTTACATCCTGAAGTTATCAGATAAATAATTCTGTCAATATAATTTTTGCGCACAAAATTATGATTTTAACTGTAGTTTCTAAAACTATTCCATTGTTACTTTTTTATACCGATAACTTATGTGACACAAATATATAATTGGATTGAATGAGTTATGTTGAATACAGGAGCATGCAAAACCTATTCGTGAAGCTTTGACTTACTACTTGTGTACTCATGAAGAAAACCAGCTTATAATGCCTCAAATAAAAGCAATCCTCAATCAACGTGTAAACTTTGATCTTGATTTTTTTTTTGTTATTAGTGTTGCGAATATTTTTTTTAGATTTCCTAATTCATGTTACTTTTTATTATACTAGGGTGTCACAAGTCAGTAACAACAAGACTTCTGCATATAGCAGGTTCTGTTTTTTTTTTCACATCTCGTATGTATTCATATAAAGTTTTTTTATAACATTTGTCTTACCTGTGTCTTTCATTTTACAGATATTTTTCAAAAAAAGGATGAAACACTGTGCTGACGAAGCTGAGATTTATTTTCCTATCAATCAGTGCATCAAGCCCATTCGAATGAGCTGCCTTTTCTATTTTTTGACTTCTCCCAAATTATTAATCCATCCTTTTATGTCAATTATGTTTATAAATTTGCCCCACAAGTATTAAACATGAGCGGCGGTATATGCATCTGTTACCTTTTTTAAAAAAACTATGGTAAATTTGTTCAGAATTACCTAAAAAGATACCATAAGTTTTTTCACCAGAAAAATCTTATGCATAAGTGATCTTTTTTTAAATCTCATCGTAACTTTTAGTTCAAAATATTGTGTCAATTATTTTATCAAAACATTTATTATCATCAGTTTGATGCATATCCAATTTTTTCAATAAAAATTACTTTTATTTGGTTCCCCCAACCCATTCTTAACCCTTTTTCCCATGTCCCGAATGTGTTATAGCATGCAAAAAGTGAAATTAATTGTGCGCGCAAAAAGAGAACAAAATTTTGTAACAAAACGCACAGTGAAATAAATTTCCGGAAAGTGAAAATAAACACGTTTGCATGAAAGGAAAAAAAAGCATGTGGGCGGAAAAAGAAATTTTTTCAGATGGGAGGAGCGCCGGGACCGCGAGGGAAAAAACCAGACGGAGGGGAGGGGCGCGGGGACGTGCGCGGGAAAAGAGAACCTGGGGGGCGGGGGCGCGGGGGGAACCAGTAGTACGCGTACTGGGGACCACCGCTCGCCAGATTCTTTCTGGACGAGCGCTCATGAATTAGTCAGGCCCCGTAGCGCAACCGTGCGACCGTGCGCACCCGGCCCGTGGGCGTCTGCCCCTCTCATGTTCTGCCTCTCTCTCGGTTCAATTTGTGTGACGGGGTAACTGGACCGTAACTGCTCTGGCCCGCACGCTCTCGCGGCTTTCGGCGCACGCGCCGTGTCATGGGTCTTTTAACCATTTCCGCATATTTCTAACTTGCAGGCCGTTTTATGACAACTTGCTGGTACTATGTACACAACTTGCATTTGTTTTAAAAAAACGTCATAATTTTTTTCACGAATTTTTCTATAAATATCTCAAAACTTGCTAAAAGACTTAGGAATCTTTTTGCTACAACAACCAAAAATGTGTGTTAGGTAATAAATAGGAGGAAATTGCTATACGAGGGATTTGCTACAATAAAATTGCACTTGGCCCGCACAAACTTAGAGCTAAAACATTGGTCTATTTGTGTAAAACAAGTCCCGAAAAACTCTGACATACTTTTTGGAGCATATAAACCAAAAGTCACAATAAACACTCTCCAAACAAAATTTGCAACATGGAAATCAACAGAAAAGATGTTGGATAATTTCTTTATTGCCACAGAAATAACACTGGTCATCACCCTTCATATTTCTTTTAACAAATTGTCCTTAGTTAAGATCACTCCTTTCAAAACAAACCAATTAAAAATCTTAGTTTTCAAAGGTAGTCTCAACTTTCACAAAGATTTGTTCAGAGGTACAACTATTTGGTTTACGGGATATATAGCGATACATAGATTGTACTGAAAATGTTCTTTGTGTTAGAGAGTGTCCAATTGATAGAATCATGTTTGTTGTTCAATTGCACAAACGCAATTATTGCAAGTAGTTAATTCCACTTATTCAAATTGTAACACACAAGGGCTCTTCTGAAAAAAACATTAATAGGTATGACACCAAAAACACTTGCAACTGAAATATGTTTCTTTCCAGTAATACTATACAACAAAGAAAATTGTTTTTTTAGAGAAAACTTCCCAAGCCATCAGTCCTCCCAAAATCTACATTGTCTGCAACATGGATCAAAAGATCAAGATGTCCAAGAGGAAATGGTGAATTGGACATCTAATTTCGAAACTTAAAATTGAATCCTATCAAACAAATCTCAGTTCACTCTAGTACCTAAAATGTGTGTCTAGATTGCTACATGATGACAAAAAGACTTGCAATCTATGCAATTCTATGAAAGTAAATTGTGGAACGTAAATGCGTGAAAGTCAAATAGGAAAGTAAATTGTGGAACGTAAAGGCCTCGCTCTCACTTAGTCCACGCAAGGACTAAGGCCTCAGTCTCGCAAGAACCGAGGATATGAAAGTGACTCTTGAGTCAATCTTTCCCCTTGATCCGCGCAAGGATGTAACACCCCGAAATTTAGCCCAGATATTTTCTTCTAATCACCCTCTAATTCAAAATTGATTTTTCAAAATTTTGTTTGTTGTTGTGTGTTTTAATATGAGCTCAAAAAAAATCTCTAAGTATTCCAAAATATTTTCCCTCCAAATATCTTTCAACCCCCTACACCAAATCCTCCTCAAATTTCTCTCCAAAATTTCCAAAGCAAAACCCAAAATCAAAAATATATAAAGCCCTCCTCCTCAGCTTGGGCCGACCCCGGTCCAATTCCCCTTTCCCCTCGGTCCAACCAACCCCCACTAGCTCGCCTCCCTCTATCCTTCTTCCTCTCGGATGAAATGGCCCAGCCCACCGCTATAGCCCAGCTCTGTCCCTCTCACTACCATGTGGGCCCCGCCTGTCAGCCCCTTCCCCTTCCTCTGTCCGGATGCGCACCGTGCATCCGCCGAGTGCGTCGCGCACCGCAACGCCTGCCCCGACCCCGCTCCTGCCCGATCCCACCTTCATCCCGGCCGGTCAGCCTTCTCCGCCTCCCCTTGCCTTCTTCTTCCTTGGATGAGAGTGCACCGCGCGTACACGCCGCACGCACGCGCGCCGTGCCGGTGCCCCAGTGTCACGACACGCACCGTGTCTCGGCCCCGGATGCGCCGCACCCGGCCCCGCGCGCCACGACACTGCCTCCGGCCCTTACCTCCGCCGGCTCCCGATCCCCGCCGCCCCATCGCGCCGCCACGTTGCAGCCGCATCGCGCCCCAGCCCGCCAGCCGAGCCCGGCCTCATTCCTCTCTCCGGCTATAAATAGCCACTCGCCATTCACCACTCCACCACACCTCCCCGTCCCTTCCCTCACCACACTTCGCACAACGCCACTGTAGCGCGACAACAGTGCTTCATGTTGGCGAGGAACTCAAACAGCCGGAGAAGACCATGCGCGAGAGATGCGCACTGATAGAGTCGACAACGTGTAGATGCAATGACGAGGACGATGACAGGCGGCGACTCTGCTGCCCGAGGAGGCGGCGCTGTGGCAGCCCTCTTGCTTGGCGAAGCATCGCGCGATAGACGACAGACGTCTTGGGAGGGTGGTTCGCCCACAATCGGTTGATCAGGCTGACCGCGTATGAGGAGGAGACAATGATGTCGAAGGTGGAGCCTCCCGATCGGTGGTGGTGACGAAAAACCGACGTAGGTCGACGCGCAGACGAAGGGGCGCAGCATAGGCAAGTGTTCCTGTTACGCCGCAGGCCACGCCGACTATACAATCAAAGAAGATGAGGAAGTCGGTGTCGTCAAAGCCGATGTCGATGACGCGCGAGTCGATGGGCGGTTGGCGATAGGGACACAAACTCGATAACAGATCAGAAAAAAAAACACAACAACAATAGTTCTAGGTACAACTCAAGGGTACCCCTAGCCTCAACCACGTATCTCATCTCTCACCTCCTCTTCTGTAAATAACAGAGAGAGAGGAGAGCGTCATCGTTAAAGGAAAGGAAGAGGGAGAGGACGGCGCCCCCATGGAGAAGCCGACGGCAGGTGAAGGAGAGGAGGTGCAGCCCATGGCTGCCCGAACCGCGGTGAGGGCCGCGGCGCAGAGGGGCCATGGCGTGGCGCGCTGCCGCTGGACCCGCGGCGCAATGCGCAACCGCCCGACCCGCGGTGCGGAGGGGACTCGGCACGGCACGCAGCCACCGGCGCGAAAAAGAGGATGGTGGAGTCGGGCACGGCACAACCCCGCAGAGGGGGGTGCATCCCCGCGGCAGAGGACCTGAATGTGGTGGCGCTGGAGACATCGGCGAAGGCGTAGGCATCGGATCCATCGGAGATAGGAGTCTCAACCGTCACCATGGCGGCGCACGACCCTACCGACGGCAAGCGAAGGGGCTAACTCCAAGCCTAGTGGGGAGGTAGCGAGTGAAGAGGACGGCCTCCATGGTGAGCTTCCCGATCTGTTGTTACTGAAGATGCGACGACGGCGGGCGGCGGGATCAGATTGATCATCCGCGAACTCGGGAACGACGATCTCCCCGGGGGGCGGTGCGACAGTGGCGGTAGTGGAAGACTAAGTCTAGGATTAGAAACCTTAAACTCATGATATCACGTAGGAAGGAAGGATTGTATATAATGGATGGATTGATTGCATAGAGCCTTTGTGGTGAATATATAGGAGTACAAGACTTGGGGGGGCAAGGCACCTCCCCGGATATCTTTGGATACATATGACAGTCCTAGATAGATAAGACTTCTAAAACTTCTAAACACACACGATATCTAATACTGCTAATTATACTCTAACAAGTGTCTTTGAGGGGGACTTGAGTGCCATGCCTTGTCTGTGGAGAAGAGTTGACGATCTGGGTGGCCACGCACTCTTTGTTGGCTCCAGTTGCTCCAAATCTTTTCCTGCTGGCGAATGCAGTGAGAGTTCAAGAGAACTACATCTACTTCGTGAATGAGTTTTTTGGTTTGAAGCTCATTGCCGATCCTCTGCACGATTCATGTGTGTACTGCATGGAAAATGGAGTGACCAATCCTTTGCTCTCACAGACTGCAGCAATGCCTTCAAATCATGTTGGCCCGTGGCATCCAACATGGCTCTTTCCAACTCAGGCCTTGTTTGGCTACATGTGGATTGGAGTAGATTTGAAGTGGATCGAAGGAATTGGTGTCTGTTTAAATTCCCAATAGTTAAAAATTTTCCTCAATCCCTCCTGAAGCTAAGACCAACAACGCCTAATAATGGAGTGACCAATCCTTTGCTCTCACAGACTGCAGCAATGCCTTCAAATCATGTTGGCCCGTGGCATCCAACATGGCTCTTTCCAACTCAGGCCTTGTTTGGCTACATGTGGATTGGAGTAGATTTGAAGTGGATCGAAGGAATTGGTGTCTGTTTGAATTCCCAATAGTTAAAAATTTTCCTCAATCCCTCCTGAAGCTAAGACCAACGACTAAGAGGGGGGTGAATTAGGATTTCTAAAAACTAAGGCTCACTAAAAACTACAACTACTAAGAAAAACCTATGCAAAGTAAATCTAGCTATATGCACTAAGGTTTTGCTAAGTATTGCTACTTCTACCGTGGCCAAGTATTGCAACCTAGTTCCACCTAAAAACTAACCTATCAAGTTAGTCTAGGAAAGTAAGCAGACAATTGCAAGAATATAAAAGCGGAAGCTAAAGGATGGGATAGAGAATGCAAACTCCCGTTGACGATGGTGATGGCACACGAAGAAGATACGATGGTGTTTTTCCCAAGGTTTGGGGAGACCAACGTGCCTCTACCCGCTACGTCCTCATTGGCGCTCCATAAAGGGCTTTACTCTCGCGCAATCCTTAAAGGAGTGCGGCCTCGCCCATGCAAGGGTGGAGGATGGCAAAGTGACTTCCTCGGAAGCCAAGCAACCACGGTCAGGTCTCCGGATATCCTCGGTACACACCCACTCGAGCCTATCTCTTTCGTAGTCCTTAACAGGCTACGGCCTCGCCCACGCAAGGATAGAGGATGGATACGGTCGTTGGGGTCTTCCGAGTCCTTCTCGCGGAGCCACCCCGCCGTCTCCACTAAGGGAAGCTTTTGGGCAACGTCCCGAGGGCCTTCCTCCTTCTCACAAGATGGTGGCGGCCACTCCACACTTCAGAGGGTCTCGCAAGACTTACAACCGCACTTGATAGACCAAGGACGTGCGCGCAGGCACGGAGAATAGAAAAGGTGGCCTAAGCAAGGATGCACTAAGCACTAGCTATGCCAAAAGTGTCTAGTTTTGCTCTTGTGGGGGTTGGGCTCTCAAATGGTGTTGCTACACTTCAAATGGGCATGAAGAATGTGTATCAACACTTGTGCTAGCTCAGGATACTGCAACCACAAAGTGGAGGCCGGCCATAGGGGTATATATAGGCCAAGCCTCAAAACTAGCCGTTGGGAGCCTTTTTTTCTCTTCTCTGCGTGACCATCGGACCGTCCGATGGTGGCACCCAACTAGCCATTGGAGACGACCGTTGGAGCTTCAGTCGACCGTTGGGATCATCGGACCGTCCGATGATTGGACCATCAGACCGTCCGATGGTGGTAACACCGCGGTCTTGCTTTTGTTGGGTCTTCTGTCCAACTTGTCCGATGGACCATGGAACTGTCCGATGGTGGAACCATCGGACCGTCCGATGCTTGAAGCGTCGGGACATGGTCTTCTTCTTCCTCGCTGTCCAACTCGTCCGATGAACCATCAGACCGTCTGATGGTGGCATTTTGCACTGGGATTTGTATCTTCAATCGTGGGCTTTTTTTTCTCGCCGGTGTACTCGATGGGGCTTTTCCGGACTTCTTGGTGCCCAAAAAATCGGTCCGCTGACCGGTTAGCGGGACCACCGAGTCAGGATCCTAACTTGCAACTTGATGGCGGTTTGGGTCTTTTCTTGTGGCTTTTAGTCTTTCTTTGAGGTGTTTGTACTCCAAGTCCACCTTTTGCACCCTGGGACTTTAGACAAAAACACTTGTACACAAATATTAGTCCCATGGCACGTGTTGTCACTTCAACCACCAAAACCACATTAAGGAACTAAGCATAAGGCTTTGGATCCATTTTTCTTACAGTCTCCCCTTTTTGGTGATTGACAACAACATGACCAAGCAAACAACAAAAGATACTATTTGAAGGACACAACCATGTTACTTGTTAGGATGCAATACAAAGGCAAGATCAAATATGCTAATTGAAATACGCAATAATACCGATTAATATTTTATTCCACGAAGGATTGCAAGAATTTGCTCATGTCTTTTATCTTGCCATGATCATGGATCCCTCCAGTTCAAATTTTGTCATTTCACATCGGATGTTTGGACGCTGGTTAGAAGTATTAAATAGTCTAATTATAAAAACTAATTACACCTATGAGGACTAAACGGTGAGACGAATTATTAAGCCTAATTAATCTATGAGTAGCAAATGTGATGCTACAGTAACCGTTCGTTAATCATGAATTTCGTCGCGCAGTTTAGTTCTTGACAGTGTAATTAATTTTTTAATTAAACCATATTTAATTTTTCTAACTGGAATCTAAACCTCCCATGTAACGTAAAGTAAAAGTTCAGTTCTCGGATCAAACGCTCCCTCATTCTTCGCTGGCGAGTGGCCGCTTGGCAAGGGCGGACTCCGCGTGCTAGTACAACATTTCATTTATCGCAAGACATAAATGCGGAGCTGCCTTCCTGTCCTCCTTCGCTCCATTTCTCACCTGCCCGCTCCACTTCTCCCCCTCTCATCACAAGCACGAGCACCGCCCTCTGCCCTCCATAGGGCTGCCGGCGTCCTCTGCGGCGGCAGGGGAGCGACTGAGTCGGCTCGATCTTTTCCTCTGTCGCCGGTCGAGCATTGCGCCCTCTGCCCTCACCAAGTAAGCTGCAATCCCTCGTTTCTGGATTCTTCATTGGAAAAACTAGGCTGTAGTCTATCTGATGTACTAGTTCCTTCATTGGAAAAACTAGGCTGCAATCCTTCAAGTCTTCTTGCGCACACTCTAGTTGCTTGAGCATTTCTTTTGTCTCGGAAAGAAATTGCACTCTGGCTGTTGAAAAAGATTTAAGAAGAAAATGCCATCCGGCTTTTGCATCTGAAAAATGACCGCGCAAAACTTCTGCTCTTTGTAACAGTAGGCACTGCACACATGTTTCCCCATAACTCGTCATGCTCCCTGGTCTTGTTACTGGTTCTGAGCTTCTAATGGAGGGGAGGACTGTTGTTTCTGTGTTAGTTTCGCACTTTCCGTTCTCAAATAAGCACGAATTCAGTTGGAGTTAGCTTGTCAAGCATATGGATTGGTCTTTGCTACCTGCTGTTGCTGCTGTTACTGACCGCAAGGATCACACATAAGACTAGCTAGCATTATAGAAGTACAACTGATTTCTGGTCTGATGGTACCTGGTGTCCCATACCTCGCATCTTCAATTTTTGACTGCACTGCTACTTACTCAGATCCGGCACCACTATTCCTAATAATAATTAAAAGAGCACATGCTTGGTTACTCGCATCCATGTGCTATCTTAAACTTTGAACGTTTCTCTTCTCTTGTAGACTTGGGTTGATGGCAGCTGCTCAATCTTTGTCTTGGTCGGACATCCCTCTGGAGCTCCTGGGCCTTGTTGTTAAATGTCTCCCATCCCTAGCTGATCGTGTTCGACTGAGAGCAGTCTGCCACCAATGGCGTTCCAATGCTCGGTCGTTCCCTCTGCTCCCGTGGCTCACTCTCCCTGATGGAGCTTTCCTGAGCATTCCAGATGGTGAAATTATTCGAATGCCTGTACCTGAAGATGCTCGTTGCTGCGGTTCTATCGACAATTGGCTCTTGCTCATGAAAAGTGATGGCGCGTGCTCACTGATGAACGCTTTCTCCAAAGCCACGGTGGAGCTTCCTAAGCTAGCCGATGTTTGGCGTCATGACTTGTCCAATGCAATCTCTGGTTTTAGTCCGATTCTCTATAAGCCGGTGATTCTCTCACCCTTGGACTCATCGCCAGATTCACTTGTTGCTGTGCTGATCTTAGATGATGGTCATTGCAGTACAGTATGTATTTGCCAGCCTCCAACTGCTACTGACGTGTCCAGTACAAGGGCCATGCATGCTTTAGAGGTCTTTGATGATGTTGCGTTCTTCAATGGGAAGCTCCATGGTGTCGCTTCTAGTGACAAGTTATTCGTCTTTGATATTGATTATGACCTCAGTGATAAGCCGAAGATCTCATCTATCAGATGCATAATCAACTTCGGGGATGGTTTTGGTTTACGAGACCTGCCTCATCCCGTATCCAGAGCAAGGAAGCATATAAAGAGGCAATACCTAGTTGAATGTTGTGGTAGACTGTTGAGGGTCAGACGATTTCTTCAGAGTGATCGTCCTGGCGAGGCAAGTCGTTACTGGAAGCATCAGCGCACTGTTGCATTTGATGTCTTTGAGGCAGGATTGAGCACAAACTCTCGCCGGTGGAGGAAGGTCAATAATCTGGGTGGCCAAGTGCTCTTTGTTGGTCATCATTGCTCAAGTCTTTTCCTGCGGTAGCGTACAATGGAATCCAAGGGGATTGCATATATTTCATGTGTGACTACTATCCTAGTCCAAGATGTGTTGCGCATCCTCTTCATGACGCTGGCGTGTATAACATGCAAACTGGGATGATCACACCGTTGTTGCCAGAGAACGCAGCAGTGCCACAACGTCGTCATGGTGGCCACTGGCGTGCGGCATGGATCTTCCCTGCTGATTATATGTAACGGGTCCTGCTTAGATTCCTCGGTGTCTTTAGATTACGTGGTATGAGTTATGACTCTTAAATATGGCTTGATGCCTGCTGATCAGTATTGTGGTGATGTGTTGTTGAACCATATTAATTAGCACTAGCTACTCTGTAAGGTTAAAGACTTGTGTCTTTATTCTCGCCGAGACCCTAATATATTCCCTTGTGACAATACTGCAGCAAGAAGGGGCATTTCATTTTTACTAGTAAGCTTTTAGTTCTGTTTATTCTGAATTTTTTGGAGCTCAGCTTTTCCTCTTGTAACTCTTGCTTTATGCTTAGAAACCCATGTAGGATAGCTGCATACTCGGTCGTGCAAGTTTTGATTACCTGAGAAAATTTTAGCTTATGCTGTGCTTCGATGTGTTCAGTGTTCTGAAATTAATCCATTTTAATAAGATGAGGCTAAAAAAGGTTGATTTTATTGATGAAATTAGCGCCAACAGCGAAACAGATGGTCTGCGGTCGCCTGATTACAAACCATAGCCGGTCGGTACTTGTTCTGCAGTTTTTCTCATCGTTCCTATTAGTTCCCAGTCCTGCAGCTGTGGTTTTAGTCCGTAAAATTTGTTTGTTCTTCTATGCAGCTTCAGAGCCAAGATGAGTTTTAGAAAAAAAATATTCACAGTAAGTCAGTGATCCAGAAATGTTTCCTGCCTTAATTGCCACTGAGCCGTTAAAAGACTTTATGATGCATCTCAAATCCAGCTTGCAAAGCACTCCTGTAAGCCGTCTGGAAACAGGGTGAGACCATTCACAACGACTGTCAGTTGCGTTGCCATAGTTAGAAAGGAGGAAAGCTAAGCAACAATAGTTTTTTTTTTTTTTTTTTTTTTTGCCGGTAAAAAACAGGTTGCTTTAGCTCCCTTAAACACTTGAATTTTATTGGCCAATCCATAGATGCCCAACGCATTGTAGGTATCTTGACACAACACATGGTCGTTTTGCAGCAGCAGACCGCTGGGACTTTGGAGTAAGTATGGTCTCACTATGGTTCTTGGGACTTTAGACATGATCTCAGCATTACTGACTCAGTATGTCTGTTGATTTTTTTCCCCTCTTGTCATCCCTGCTGCCTCCAAGTTCTGGTGGTACTAGTTGGCAAAACTCAGAGGTGCTGGAACAGTATGGTTCATCTCTACCGCAGCTTACAATGGAGAGGATGACGTCGGATGGTTGTTACACAACTAACGTGGTTACAACAGACTAGCATCCTACACTGCGTGCCCACACGCCAGCCTATCACCAGTTTGGCGTCACCGCGTCATACACGACGCGACGACCCGCTTCAGCTACAGCTTCTGCTGTGCTGACTGCAGAATCCTGGCACATTCGCGACGACCCGCTTCAGCTACAGCTTCTGCTGTGCTGACTGCAGAATCCTGGCACATTTCACTAACTAATATAGCGAACTTCCGAACATTATCAGTCCCTCTTTTGCCCTACACTGAATCAAAGCAGGTTCTAAACATGTCATGGCGAAACAAATTCGGCTCTCTAGGATTGTTGATGAGACGGTTGTTAGTTTTCTGTTCTCGCTACATTATGTGGACTCTGGAAACTCAAGGGACTCTGCCTTGAGAAAAAGCATGTGGAGTCAGATGTTGGAAAGACAGTAATTCAGTAGACAGGTGGACTCATCAGAAAACTGAAAATATCATGACTTCAGTGTTATTTCAGACAGTGGGATTCACAAAAATACAAACCAAGAATGAGAACATCAGTTGTTAGGAGTAGAATGGTTGGAGTTTACATGTCATTCATTTCAGCTACTTGAAGTTTATATCATTTACAACGCATCAGTAGAAACTGAAGATCACATGCACCACATCTCAGGCAACACTTGGCTAAGTGAATCCTCTGACCTCCATGCTATTTTCAGTTGTACATTTCAAAACATGGTGCTCGCCATTCTCCCTACTCAGCAGCATACAGCCTTTGTCGAAGTTCTGATTGGCTCAAAGCGGTATCAATGCTGAAAATTAGCAGTGTAACGGATTAGTATTTTCAACTAAAAAGTGCTAAGTATTTGATGTTCAGAGTGCAAGTGCTGCCAATTGACGTCAAGAATGTCTAGTACTAATACTTGAATCTCAAACATGAGTTTTACAGTCCTCTTAAAAAAGAAGAATGCATACCAGCATAGAGCATCTCCGCTTCGAGCAGTTTTCTCAGAGATCCAGTCTGGAACTAGCTCTTTCAACAGTGTCAGATGTCCCTCAACTTCTTCTACAGATGTAGTCACCATGTCAGAATCAATGCAGATGGTTGAGGCAACAAATGTTTTCCTCAGAAAATCAGATATAAATAAAAGTTTGCACATACTTCTGTCCACAATCTTAGGATTGCTTGCGATTATCTTGTGGATTAGCTCCTGTTTCGTCAGTACAGACCGCTGTCTTGACTGATAGATAAGGAATATAATGTCAAACGTGCTCGGCAGGGAAGCAATCAATTTCTGCCTTTTAACCTGATCAGCAAACCCCGTTTCCTTCTCCTCCAAAGCTCTCTCTTCCTTTTCTTTAACCTGCAAGAAATAAGTATGATTTTTTGGTTCATAACAGAGCAAATCTTCAACTGAGAAATCATCGTACGCGTCAGCAAGACTTACTGATTGAAGTAGGGATTGCGGAAGAAAACTGAGCAACTCATCATCAGCATCAGCAGAAGACATACTTGCACTTTGTTTCTCTCCATCCACACTACTTCCACCCTTCGTTGGAGTGGTAAACAACTTTGCACGAGCTGATCTCTTTGCCATTTTCAGAGGTGGTGTGTTATAACCTGTGGCTAAGGTTGGCCGCTTTGGTGTCTTCAGGTCAGGTGTAGCAGCCATTAACCTCACAGGTGTAGAGGCAAATTTCGCAGGGGTGCCTTCTGAAACGTCAAACTCACATAAGACATCCTTGTGATCCTCCTCAGACAATTTAGCACTTGATTTCTTATCTACACACATGCTACCAGAAACATCGCTACTGAAGAGGGAATTCCTGCTCAATGGTGATGAAATAGTGGATGCAACCTTCACAAGTGGAGTGGGTGTACTAGTTGTTGTAGAGCTGATTGGAGATCTCTGTGAAAACCGTCTCTTGAATGACTGTGACATGTGTGACATCACAGTGGTCTGCTGCTGTCCATTGAGATCAGATGGCCTGAGTGGGGATGCAGTTTCAGGAGGAGTCCCTAGCGTATCCTGGGGCATGCTCGACCTTGTTTGGTTAAATGGATGTGGCAACTCATGCTCTGGAATGTCATCTCTCTGAAAGTAATAACAGTAACAGAGGTACAATTACTAATCTTCATCTGAGTATGATGGCAAGAATACTAGTTTGTCACCATTGTTTCTAGCGCAGTCTAACAGTAGCCACAAAGTTACTAGTCTACATTGATTTCAAAAGCAAGCTTGAACTTCTGACAAAGCAGTAAACAAGTATGAAGCATGCAATGATTTCCATACCTCAGGGTGGTCCTTGAAGAAATCCACAAGCCTCTGCCTAAAGATCCTTCTCAGTGCTAAGTATGCAGTTTCCCCCTTTTGTTTCTCGACGTTCTCAACAGCACCAACCTGGAGGTTCACCTGAAGATCAGGTCTCATGCAGCATGTCGTGTCGTCACGCAAGAGGACCTTATTGATGACGATTGCCTCCGGCATTATGTACTTGAGCTGTGCAAGATGGCTGTAGGTAAATCTCCTGTGGACAGAATCACGAAAATTAGGTAACGGAACACAAGCCAGCACAACAGCCATTGTATTACTATTTGTGAAACAAGATTTGTACCGCTCAGACAGATGCTGAATGCTGGCGCAGATGTTTGGGAAAGTGGCCTTGGATCCCTTCATACGGAGCAGCCGGGTGGAGCTCTCCAGGCAACTGAAGAACTCGCAGAGCATCTCGTAGCTGCAATTGCAATTGGAGAAGACGTAGCATGAATAGAAGTTATCATGGCCATATATAGAATCAAATCGTTGTGTGAACGCTCATCCTTTTTCTTTTTCCTTTTTTTGGAAGAAATTTGCTGCTAACATCCTAAAATTTCCGTTTCATACCAAGAGCTAAATTCCGGTTGGGGAAAAGTAAAATCAACGCTGTTGGGGACCAAAAAGGGGAAATTTGGAAGCAGGTAGATTTCAGGCGTGAACCAGACCTGAAATCGCATCGAGAACTGGGGGATTTACTTACCTCTCCGGCAGCTTGACTTCCGGCCTGCGCTTGACGGGGCTCCGGCCAGCCCCGGCGCCAACACCAAGCTCCCCCTCGACGGACTCGAGTTCATCCTCGACGACCGCCGCCTCAGCCTGCGCCGCCGGCCGCCGCAGCCCGAGGGCCGCCCGGCGGACCCCCTTGACGGAGAACGCCACGCTGCGGCCGCGCGCACTCGGCCCCTCGGGCTTCTCCGGCGTCAAGATCTGCTGGTCCGCCGCCAGCACCGCCGCCGCCTTCGTGGGCTTCTCCGGCGTCCGGACCTGGTCCGCCAGAGCGGCGACCTTCCCTAGCCCGTGCGGCGCCGGCGCCGGCGCCGTCGTCCGGGCCTTCTTGCATGGCGGCGCGGCGTCCTTCTCCATCTCGGGTCGCGGCGTTTCGGTCGAGGTGCTTGGGTCGGGGATTAGCAATTGGATATATATATTGGCGGGAATGGGGAGTGGCGCGCGAGCGCCACGTCAGCGAGGTTTGGCGGGAACCAACGGATGGCGCAGCGGGTGGTAGGAGGGCCCACAATAGTAGTAGGCCACGTGAGCCCAACAGTAAGAAAGCCCACAAGCAGTGGGGGCTCGCCTCTCTGGCGTTGCTCGCAATCGCAACGGAAGCCCTCGCCGCCGCCTTCTACTCGTGATCGGCCAAAGACTCGCCGGATCTTTGTCTTTCTGAGTTGATGATCTGATTACTAAGAATCTAGATCATTACTATTACGCATTAGAGCTTCCTTCGAATTTTTACAATTTTTGCATGAAACAATACAAATCCTGCGCGAACCTAGTAAAATTCCACCACCCCAATCCTCCAAACGGGAAAAGAGATGGTTTCTTTTCTAATTTGCAAGACCCTAAGCTTGTCCTTCTATTCTAAACTGCTGGCTACATTGTTGAACATTATATGGTGCTTGATTTCACTGCTCATGTTAGCTACACAATTGTTAAGTCTGCTGTTAGTTTGTTAACTCTGAGACCTGTGTCATCATTTCTTGTTAGGCTTATTGAAATTTGTATGATGAGGAAGGAGGCACGATCTTCGTCTTGGGCAGACCTCCGGCCAAAACTTTTGGAACTTGTCCTCAAACGGCTTCCCTCTCTAGCTGATCGTGTTCGAGTAAGGGCAGTGTGCCACCCATGGCGTTCCAATGCTCGACCCTACAGTGTAGTTGTTCCAATGAAAGTTGGTTGTTCTTTGTGCATAGTGATGGTGGTTGCTCACTGATGAACCATTTCTCCAAGGCCACATTCAACCTTCGTAAGGTAGTCAAAAAACGATTTAATGTAAGGTCCATAGGTTTCCTAAAGCTAGTGGTACATAAGAAACAAAGACGCGACACCACTAGACCCTTGGCTGCCAATCCACCCTCGAGCACAAGGAAGGTTGGATATCTTGCTAGGACTTTATATATCTGGTTATTTGTGATAAATACTACATTTCCATTTTTGATATGGATTTTAGACCATTTTTATGTATTTATACGTTGCTAACAATCTGTTTGTTGTTTTCAAAGGTTGGCGGACCCTCAGTTCCCCCTCCTTGGGGTGACGTACGAGAAGGACCACCGTGCTATGGTGATTGAGAGCGGTTAGGTAAAAAAATTATTTCCTTTTGTATCTACTACTTGGTTGCTTATAAAATGTCGATATACGGCTCACACTTTTGTTTTCAGATGCTTCCGGTTCTACGGATTTGCACTCACGCCTATCAGCTCCAGTGGGATGAGAGGTAAGCCCCCATACCTGCAGCGGGCCGGCCTCCTAGACGTGGCTAGGGTGGTCAATTCCGGTCTATCACCGTTGGACTCTACCCCATTGACGGGCCTGGTGGACGTTGGAGGCCTTAGAAATATTCTACGACTTTGAATAAAATATCTTATCTTCGTAAGAAAAATAATCTAGTTCTACAAATAAAACTATCTATCTTCATAAATAAAATTTATAGCTTCTCACTTTTTATATAAAAATAATATCTATAGTACTAAAAATATAAATAAAATATATGCAAAAAAAATATTAAAATGGAAACAAAAATTAGTAAAATAAAGGCACACATGAGCACACAACAGCATGAACGAAGAGTAAAGATAAACACTTACACATGCAAATGGATGAGATAAGGACAATAAATGAAGCAACAATGAAAGAAACAACCTCAATAGCGGGCAACATGGATAAAGGAGAGTACGTACCTACATTACGCTCATGAGTATGACAAAAGAAAGAAACACACATGGAAGAAACATATGCACACATGAGTTAAGTATTCTACATTGGTAGAAAAATACTCTAGATTCAAAATACAATATTCTAAACAAAAATATTCTACCTTCACAAATGGAAACATACACAAGAAAAATGTTCTAGCTTCATATGTAATGTTTTAGGTTCAAAACAAGTAATAAATTTGTTTAATAAAATCTAAAATAAAAATAAGAAATAAAATTGATACAACTCACGCCAACACCAACATGAAACGGTGGAACTATAAAATAGACCCAACCATATTGTATATCTACCAAAATCAGTTAGTTGGGTATTTAAAGTGATTTCTATAACCTTGGTTGAGAATAACAATGAAACGACCACAATTCCGCGGTGCCGGAATTGGAGCCTTTTACATCATACGGTAGTCCCAGTACACATAATTACTACCACATAATATGTCTTAGTATAATACAGATCCATACAACTTGAATTTAACTTAATACATGCCATAGACTGGCGATATTTTGGCTCGCAGGCAGGTAATTAAGCAAGCAAACAAGCAAAGCGTCCTCAGAGTTGCAGCTTCGTGATCAGGCTTCTCCACAGGCATCCTTGAGCGTAGCCCACCGTCAGTCCTCGTACAAGTCGTCCCTCGTGACGATGTTGTCCGGCTCGTCGTCACCTGAGTCTGCACGATAAGCGTGCAAGTCACTAAATCGAACACCCCAAGCAATCTAACTAGTATTCAAAATGAAGTCTGGCTTCCTAGAAAGCATAAAGATGGTCACGTGACCGGTTCCGCTCTCATCGCTTATCCCAACACATCCATCTCACCACCTTGCACCTCTTCCATACCACCACTCATATACAGTTACCATCTGCGGCAAAGGAAGCTCCCACCCGCCCAAGCCTCATCGGCCACAACCGGCGTCTATCCACTCGAGGGAGAAGAGAAGAAAACCCATACTAGTTAGAGAGAGTCACACCAAGGGTCATCCTTTGTCGGGGACGGCGGCTATACGTATAGATCATACACTCTGCAGAGGATTTTGTACATCTGTACCCACACGAGATGGGACGGGAGCAGTGCGTCCGTTGCCCCGGGCCCACCACACCGATAGATAACCTCCCCTTTCTGGCACCTTCTTGCTTTCCTGAGCTAGAAACTGTGCGGATATACTATCCACTGCACTCACAGGACTGTGAGCTCGAGTAATCCGGGGTGCCACGGGTCGAGTCTATCGGGGGTATGTGGCCCCATCGCAGACCCACCATCACCCCTAAAACTATCACCTTACGCATGTAGTCGTGTGCCTTTTGAGGAAGGTTAAGAACTAGGCCTGAGGTCGCATGGTTGTACGAGTCATAGTCCAAGGTGAAGAGTCACTCCTATTCGGTCTTTAATTGGCGATAGCAAGCCTTCCCTGCACCGGTTTAAATAATTAAGAAAGGTCAAAAGGGTAGGGCTAGCTTATAAGGCTGAATCTGGCCTGCTTCCTTGCCCGCACCGGGCTTAGCCCGCGGGTTCGGCCTGTTTCCCCTTCCTCCTCTTTTCTCCGTGCGATTCGGCCTGCCCGGCTTGACGAAAGCCCATGGAAACCCGGCTTGTGCCGGCCCGCTTCTCTCTCGGTCTCCCCCACTCGTTCGGCCTGGTGCGCGTGGTGCCTAGCCCGCTATCGCCTCTACTCTTCGCTCGGCAAGACCGCCCGCTGCTGGACTAGATGATCGGCCCGCTCGCTTGGCAGCCCACTCGGCGGTAGCTGAATCCTTCTCCATCGCTCCCACTCCGCTCACCAAGCGCTCGACGAAATGCTTGCAAGAACTTCCCCGGTCGCGGCGCTCATCGCCGGCGACATCAACGCACCGGAGTGCCCTTTCCCACTGCACCTCTCTCACCGCCTAAAGATCCAGTCTCCGGCCCGATGGTTCATGACGGCTACACCCTGACCTGTGCGTTGGGCTGCGCACGCATGGCGATGACCCGCTCTGATGGCATGGGATCGGTTTGTCGGAGTTGGTTTACGGTGCGGGCACGGAGTACCTCCGGCCGCGGCGGCTTGGTCACAGTGTCGGCGATGGCTAGGTCTAGGCCAGGGCGACCCGCAGGACAGCACGCCGTTTTTACCAAGTGGCTATGGCGGTGACCACGGACTTGTGTCCGGCCGCCATGGTCATGAGCGCGCGCATTTGTGGACCAACCATGCATAGACATCTCAACGTGAAATGTAGGTGTATAATTCTAGTAAAAATTTAGTGGTTGGTAGAAATTGATTTATTTCAGTGAAAATGAAAAAAACTTGTAATGTGAGAAAAACTCATGGCCCAAAAAGCTAGAAGCCGGCTCGCCCCAACTTCTACACATGCCCGTGAGGCAACCGGGCCCAAAATCGGCCCAGTCGCACCCTTCTTCCACGCGCCGTGCCATCTAATCCGTCCATTTTGATTGAACAGCTCACCGTGAGTGCGAAACAAATGCCTCGTTCGGCTGAGCTATTTCTTCGGCTGCAGTTGTAGCTTTTACTGTTTAGTTTATACCCTAGTACCTACATGCTACAGTAAAAATTGCAGTGGTAGCTGCAGCTATAGCTGCAGCGAACGAGCTGAAAACCGGCTCAGCCTCCTCCAAACCCTAATCTCCTTCTCTCTCCTCTTCCCCACTCACCAGCCCCGCCGGCTGTCCGACAACCGCGCCCTTTGCGCGAGCCTCCCCCCGCCCGGCTCACGACGTCCCTCTCCTCTACTCTCCTTGGGCCCGCCACGGCCAGCTGATCCACCGCACCCGGCACCGCACCGCCCGGCGCCCGACACCGACGAGGCCAGCCGCCGCCCGACTGGACGCAGCCACCGCCGCCTCCGCTCCCCGCCTCTTCCTCTCCTCTGGTGCCCTGCGGCAACGAGGCCAGCCGGCCGCGGCCCCTGCCTCCTCCTCCCCTCTCCGGCGCCCGGGGCCGATGAGACTGGCCGGCCGCGGCCACCACCGCCGCTTTCTTCTCTTTCCCGGCACCCGAAGCCCAACCGGCAGGGGCCACCGCCTCTTCCTCCTCCGCCTGGCATTGGGATGGGATGCACAGCCCCGAGGAAGCCTCCAGTGAGATCCGCCTGGGCAACCGAAGGCTATCGCCGTGTTTACCATCAACCCTGCCACCTTGCTGTCTCCTTCCACCGCCGGCGCACAGGTAGGGGCACCGCCACCGCCATCTCTAAGCCGTCATTGCCGATCTATTAATTTTTTGGCTTGATGTCTCTCAAGGTTCTGGAACGATGTTTATGAATATGCTTGTTCGGTATTGCAGAGGCGATTTTTGGATTGAATTCATGATCGATCATGTGAATTCAGGATCGATCGTGTCTGTGATGTATACATGCTTGTTGTTATTGGGTCAAAATAATTGGTTTTGGGCTGTTTATTATTTGTACGTTGATGTTATAATACTTGGTTTGGACCGTATTTGCATGATCTCAACACCCTCTCGTTGATTTGGGTTGGATGGAAACAATCTTCGTTGACTTGGATTGGAAGGGAAAGATTGGCGGGTATAAACGTGGTAGGCAAAAAAAAGAGTGCAAGCGGATGTCGGACGGACGAGGACAATGACAACGGGCGTTCTGCTTGTGTAACTTGTTGATGAGCCGGATTTTGTGGGCCCTGTTGACTGGATGTGGGGACACGGTAGGTTTAGGGTCTAGGTGGGTATAAATCTCGTAGGGTAAAAAAATATTTTTCTTTAACTCACTCTTTATAGTATAAAGATTCACAAACTTGTTTGCCCTATAGTGGCTGCACAGCCCAGCCAAACGAATCTCAAGTGAGCAGGGCCAAGCAAGAAACCCTAAGTACTCTGCAAGACTTATCCGATCACTAGGTTCAACCTTGACTCTTCCAACCCTATGGCTAGCGATAATTGTGTAGTCAACTCACGTTGCAACAAGCTTACTAATAACATCGTTAGCTTTCCAATTTTCAGCTCATATAAGTTTTCACCATTCTAGCTAGAGTAGCATCCTGATCTACTTTCAAAAACAAAGAACAAGTGCCCTGTGAAGAAGCATTCTTCAAGATAAATCATTGGAAATCATTTCACTTATTACTATGATGCCGGTCGCAATAGTAGGCTCAATGATTTGAATCGATTTTATAGAAGATACCCAAGCATGTGTCATGTACGCCGACTCGGCATATGGAAAATTGGCAACCCAACACCTGAACTACCATCCTAGTTTGACCGACTTCACCTTAACCCAGAGCCTAATTTGGAACTACATATGAGAGGGGCAAAATTAAAGGAAATAACGCAGAATTTCAGCATTGGTTGCCGATGAAAAACTAAATGGAAAAAATAGTGCGTCGTGACACCGGGCTCACTCCGCACCGTGTGTACGTGCCGCAGCACGCACGTGGGGTGGCCGCGGCCCCACGCATGAGCATTGAGCGGTGAGGGGGGACATGGCGCGCTTTGCAACGGGCGCGTGGTGCGTAAGGATTAGGTCACGACGCACACGCTTTTGGAAGCCGCCTGTGGGATCAGGATCACCACGCGCTTCACGGGAACCAAGCGCGTGCTCATTATATTGGATTGAATAATGACGTGCATAACATATATGTTGTTGTTGATCAAGAATGGGACCGGAGTAGCCAAATGGTGGATATGTCTCCTTTATGCACATATGGGATAGAGCTGTACAATGGAATTTTGTGGCCAGTGCAGCAATGCTTGACTTGATGACGGTGAAGCAAAAGCGACGTGTGGTGCCCGGCAGGGTAGACTTGTTCAACGCGGGTGACCACTGACGACGACTTGGGTCTTCGTCTGCTCCTCCTTACAAGCCTTTAGCCAGCATTGGCATTGGTAACACACACCTCATGCTTGTGCTAATGGTCCGATACCTGGACTACGCCATGATCTCTCTACACTTGTTCGCCGTACTGGCGACTACACTGGTGGCGGAAGCTTCTTCGGGTGTTGCTGTTGCGGTGGGAAGGCGAGGAGGGAATGGCGCAAGGGCGGCGCCATCCCCACCCTCTGTCGCCCCCGCCGCCGGTTGCCCCAACAGCTGCGGCAATCTGACCTTCGACTTCCCCTTCGGCGTCGGCCGCGACTGCTCGCGCAGCTCCGACTTCGAGCTCACCTGCATCGTCGGCAACAGCGACACCAGTGAGCCTCCAAAGCTCTTCTTGTGTGACGGCATCACCCAGGTCACCCAGAGTATCGACATCGATACCACGGAGAATGCGGCGAGCAGCTCGGAGAGTTCGGTTAGCATCGTCTTCACCCACACCATCTACTTGAATTCATCTGCACCGGTTGTCTGGTCTCCGTTTCATCACAAACCTCCCGGGAAGTCTTTTGTCTGGTACTATCCACAGAGGTTGAAATTTTCCGGCTGTGATTTCGATGTACACTGGGTAAACCCTCCCGCCGACGTACCGGCTTCCGCGTCCAGCTGCACAGCTACCTGCCCTGACATGGCCGTGGCTGCTGCTGCTGCTCCGCAGAACTGCGACGGCGGCGGCACCGGAATTGGATGCTGCCAGATCCTCTTTGGTGATGCCACCGCTGATTCTGTCCAACTGATGTTTGTTCGTCACGGCAATGCAAAACCCAAATTGCACCACAACAGGACCTTCTTGTGGGATACCGTCAATGTTACTAATGCTTATGGTTACGAGACTTCTGCTGGATGGACGATCATTGATCAACCATCCTGCACAAGCGCCCGTAAAGACAAGGCAACCTATGCTTGTGTTAGCAGAACTAGCATTTGTATGGACGACTTGGCCTTCGGGCATTATGGCTACCACTGCAGGTGCAGGGCAGGCTATAGAGGCAATCCATATATTCGTGATGGCTGCAAACCGGACAATGGTAAGGCAATAATTAATACGACTATATATATTTATGCATTATGTTTCGACACCAGATCAGAAAAGCCACGAGACACATACACATATTTAGTTGGGAGTACTTTTAGTCATGCTTAATGTGCTTTCCCGACCCAGTTGTGTATTATTTTGATTTACAATCACGGTACCGTATTCAAATCTAGTTCATAATAGTATACCTTACTTTTTGGGTAACAACAATAACAATAATCGAAGTCATGTGTTGGAGGACATGCTGTTGTATGTCTAAAATCGATTAAGATTAAGGTGTTTGTGTAGGAACATTTTTACAACAATAAATATTATGACGATGTAGTACTCGCTTCGGTATATATATTCAAACTAATTGTTAGCTTACCTTTTTCTGGTATTACTTCTTATCTTGTACCATTAACTACTTTCTACATGCATATGCACACTTTGGAGAATGTTAATCGAGGTTGAAAATGTCATTTTACCTATCTACCTCCTTAATTCATGTGCCCAAAACTCTTAAAGAGAGGCAATTAAAAAAACTAAGATGGGATTAATACTCGATAGATTAATGCAAAACCACCTAGTACAACAGTAAAATAAAGTAAGTTGCATTGACAAAGGGAATATAATTAAAGAAATAACCTATAAGAACAACCCTGTGAGAACTGTTGTTCTGATATTTATCAGCTTTCATCTCACTTCTGGGATCAGGTTATTACAATCCATCTCAACAAAAGATCAACTGTACTCACCGATGTGGGAGCATCAATGTTCCATTTCCGTTTGGCTTGGAAGAAGGCTGCTTTGCAAGGGAAGAATTTCAACTCAACTGCACAGACATGGCATCATCCACTCTTATTTTGGCCGCGACAGTTGCAGGTGGTGGCTATCATGTGACTAATATAGATGTTGACAAAGGGCATATTGAGTACATTGGCACCAATAATGATGAAACGACTCTCATCAATGAGGAATTCGAAGAACAAGTAAGTCTTTATTTTACTTTACCGAGTAACGTTTCTGCCCAATGGGTTGTTGCCCAGCGGTTAACCTGTGAAGAGGCAAAACGAAATATGTCCGGGTACGCATGTACAAGTGCCAATAGCGAATGTACAAATATACAACAAAATGATGGCAACTTTGGTTACCGATGCAATTGCAAACCTGGATTCCAAGGAAATCCTTACGTCAAAAGTGGCTGTGTCGGTATGTCCTCTATATTATCTCCCTTTACTATAATGATCATGTTGCTTGGGTAATATGGATAATTTTTTCACTTTCCTATTTATGTTCACGTTGTACAAAATAAATACTCCTACATCGTCAGTAGTCAATAAGACAATAATACATGTAGTTGTACATCTGGAGGTATTTACAAAACAAAATGTTAGCTAGGCTATACCAGTTTCTGCTAGCTAGCTAGTGCTAGAGATGGTTTTAGCACACAATGGTGCTCTGGCGTTGTCAATCGGCATTGTTCCCATTTTCAGAACATTATTAGAGGTAGCCGATGAACTCTCTCTCTCTCTCTCTCTCTCTCCCTCCCTCCCCCCCTCTCTCTCTCTCCCTCTCTATATCTATATGTGTGTGCGTGTGTGTGTGTGCGCGTGCGTGTGTGTGTTCCACATGGCACGAGCACAACATGTGGATCTACATCATCCTTTTCTACAACATTGGCCAAACTTCACATATCTTTGCTTATTATGACAACTCTAAGAATTGATATATTTTAAGATATGGATGAACTACCATGTAATAAACGAGAATATGGCATAGAATTGTATGTTTGATAGAGCTTTTTTCCAGCTTATGGTCAAAATAAGCCGGAACTAGCAGCCAAACATGACGCTTTTTTTCAGCTTCTTTGGCCCTGTTTGGTAGAGCTTTTTTCCAGCTTATTTTGATCGCTCTATTCGCTTATTATTTGTACAGCTGATCAGGGAAGCGCTTCCCTGACAAGCTGTACCAAACAGGGCTTGTTTAATCTTGCACTACTGCAGCAGTGCTAGCAGCTATCTCTGAAGAAAAGGTTTGGTACTCCTGTTAATGGACATCTTGCGTGTTTAGTTGTTCTTGGGGCTAGCTCTGCACCATGTTGCTTTGTTTTTTATTACTTGCTAGCTTGATCTCCTCAATTCCTCTCCCTCAAATCCAGTTTTACTCGATTAGATGAACTTATGATCGAAGTTGTTCTCCCCTGTTATGGCTAGAATTGCGAGGTAGTATTGATAGATAGATAGCAGATAGATCCGTGACTCGCCCTCCCTCAGGAGGCTCTGAGCTGCACTTTATGATCTATTTTCTACTTAACCCTAAACTGATACAATGGTTCCTCTTTTATAGAGAGGACTGACTTGACCCCTAAGCAAGATAGACTTGACCCCTAAGAAATATCTAACCGAATCTACCTTATCTCTTAACTAATCTTTATCCAATCTAATCTATCTAATCTATCGGCCAGGGCCGGCCTGGCCGACCCACTTGCCATAACATCCCCCAACGACCCAACCCCTCTGCTTTGCTTTCTGTTCGGCTTATGCAAGACCTTTTTTTCCTAGGGCAAGGCAGCAACCACATGCATGTACTGAACTCATGATGCAATCCATCGATTTAGGGCAACATACATGCATTATACATATAGGCAAGGAGGCAGGGGTGGACGCAGCAGGTAGCATGGGTAGTCCCATGACTACCCTGGAGTTTGACCCAAAACACTATTACTTTTTAGCACTTTATCGTCCAAGCTCACAAAATCAACCATTTGTATTGTTTTTCCTAGATTTTATATTGATTTTTTTGCCATGACTACCCTAGGTTCAAATCCTAGGTGCGCCATTGCGAGGAGGTCTTTTTTTTTTTAGAGAAAAGACTGCAAGGAGGTCTAGAGTTTTGCTAACAAAAACAGAAGCAACGTTAGAGATCCTTGACCTATAACCTATATAGATCAAGGATCAGTACTACAAGTTTGCAAGCCTAAGGCTATCGGGCCAAAAGTCAGCTGCCTATCTAACAGTTACTTTAATTATATCGTTTTATTTTTCTTAGTTGTGAAATGGCTTTGGCTTTGATGGGAATTCTATATAATATTGAAAAAAAAGCATGTATAATGGCAAAATGAAATAACTTATCTTTTCATCAAGTGGTACAATGGAAATATTCTTTTACTCTTAAGACATTTTAATTATTCTCCTAATCAGGTATTGATAAGTGATTATTTGTTCACAGATATTGACGAGTGCCAGCAGCCAAACACATGTCCAGAAACATGCACCAATACAGTAGGGAACTACACATGTAATCAATGCCCCTACAAGACAGAGTATGATCCAGTACAAAGGCATTGCATCACACGAAAGCACCAGAACCTTCTCCTAGGTAACTCTTTCATCTCTATGGTGAATCATTTAGGAAAATGGAACGTAAACTTTTTCTGGCTGAAGAAATGGAAAGAGCAGTTATGACTTACAATATTGTCTGTAGGTATTGTTATTGGCCTAAGTGTCGGTCTTGGAATTCTTCTCCTTTGCTTAACTGGAGTTTTCCTTATCCGTAAATGGAGAAAAGATATCCAAAAACAACTTCGGAAGAAATACTTTTTGAAAAACAAAGGTCTTCTTTTGGAGCAACTAGTATCTTCAGATGAAAGACAAAGTGATAACAAAATTTTCTCCTTGGAAGAGTTGGAAAAGGCAACAAACAACTTTGATCATACACGTATTGTAGGTAGTGGAGGACATGGTATGGTCTACAAAGGCATCTTACTGGACCAACGTGTGGTGGCCATTAAAAAGCCTAAGATCATTAACGAAGGAGAGATTAATCAGTTTATCAATGAAGTTGCAATACTCTCTCAGTTAAATCACCGCAATATAGTAAAACTTCTAGGATGTTGTCTTGAAACTGAGGTCCCTCTGCTAGTATATGACTTTATCCCTAACGGTTCACTATTTAAGATTATTCATGATGATAAGAGGAATAATGATTTTTTGTTGACATGGGATGATTGCTTGAGAATTGCTACAGAAGCTGCTGGAGCTCTTTGCTACCTCCATTCTGCAGCATCAGTATCTGTTTTTCATCGTGATGTGAAGTCTTCTAATATACTATTGGATGGAAGCTATACAACTAAAGTTTCAGATTTTGGTGCCTCGAGATTGATTCCGATTGATCAAACCCATGTGGTTACAAATGTACAAGGCACCTTTGGTTATCTAGATCCAGAGTATTACCATACTGGACAACTAAATCAGAAGAGTGATGTTTATAGTTTTGGTGTTGTTCTTTTGGAGTTGCTTATTAGAAAGGAACCTATCTTTACATGTGATTCTGGATCAAAGACAAACTTATCAAATTATTTCCTTGAGGAGATGAGAACAAGGCCAATCACTGAAATTGTTGCCTCTCAAGTTCTTGAGTAAGCTACAGAGGATGAGGTTAACACCATTGCCTCTCTTGCCAAGGAGTGCCTGAGGCTTCGAGGTGAAGAAAGGCCTACTATGAAGCAAGTGGAGATGAAACTACAACTGTTGAGAAATAATGGTTTGAGATCATGCAATGGTATTCCATCCCATGGCCGTCAATTCATGGAAACAATAGAGCTAATGAAGAGTCATCAAGCTGCTATGACTCGGAGCAAGAGTTTATGTCGTCTGCTAGTTTACCACGATAAATTGTGTTTACCAAGCCATTGAATTATTCATTGACCTTCTTATTTTGCTTTCTAATTATATGCATAAAGGTATCAAGAATGATCATCTTGTTGTATTCTAACACTG
Organism: Paspalum notatum; assembly: GCA_022530915.1. Taxonomy (NCBI): domain Eukaryota; kingdom Viridiplantae; phylum Streptophyta; class Magnoliopsida; order Poales; family Poaceae; genus Paspalum; species Paspalum notatum. The sequence continues at coordinate 32,611,945 of CM039685.1, forward strand.
TTCCACTTGTAATTACTACTGTGTTAGCTTAGGTCAAAGCATTATAGTAATAAATTTATGTTGTCCAACATGCTCTATGTTTTTTTATGCCAGATTGTTCAAATTTTTTGTCAAATATTTGAAGCTGTAGGTATTCTTTTCTGATAAGATTGGACTTGGTCCCATATCTGATTGCTCCATGCCAATCTTTTGAATGGAAATAATATTTTAATTTGCCATTGCAAAGTTGCCTGCACAAATTGCCAACTGTCATGAATGCTTGCTTATTTTACGAGGATACAAAGGATGGAAGTGGATTCTTTACGGTGTTTGTTTTTAGGGTAAGGATGTTATGTGGGGCCACACCTATAGCCGCCGGCCTACGATTAGCCAAAGTGTCTAGCGGATTTGTTTAGATTTGATTAGATCAGAATTGATGTGGTTCAGATTAGGATTCCTTTTCTTTAGAGTTTGTGTTATGGAAGGGATTGAGACCACCAGCCTATAAATGTAAGCCCTAGGGCATGAATCAAAGCAAGCAAGAAATAAACTATCTTTCCCCTAATTCCATCTAGTCTCCCTCCGGCTATTGAGATCGGTGGCCCTTCTCCCTGGCCGACGATCGCTACTTGTGAAGCAAGGGGCCGGCGCAAACACCTCCCCCCTTGCCACCCCAACGTAGGACCTTCGGTCCTAACATCTTGGTATCCAGAGTCAGCGCTCCTGCCATCTCCTCTACCATCATGCCACCCCACCAGACCCCGCCAAGGCCATCCTCGAGCAGCTCGCCGTCATCACCAAGCAGCTCGCCGAGTTGACCCCCTGAAGGATTCGGTTGCCTGCCTAGATCACGATGCTACCAAACTGAAGCAGACCAACAGCACCCTCATTGTCCAGGACAACGACAATGAGCGCTACCGCCCATAGGGTGGCCTCCACCATGAAGAATGCCCTCCCCGCTTCCACAAGCTCGACTTCCCCAGGTTCAACGACAAGACCGATCCCTTCCTCTTCATCAACAAGTGCAAGTCCTTCCACCAACAGCGGATCCTTGAGGAGGAGGTCTGGATGGAGTCATTCAACATGGATTGCCCTGCTCAGCAGTGGTACATGCGCCTGGAACGAGAGAAGGGCACCCCTTCGTGGCACCGCTTCTCCGAGCGGCTCAACGTACGCTTTGGGCCACACCTCCACTCCAACCTCATCGGGGAACTCGCAGCCTACCGCTGTACCAACACTCGCCGAATACAGCGAGCGCTTCATGGACCTCCTTGCGCGCCCCGGTCCCCACTCCAAGCCACGGCAGGTCCAGATGTTCATGGCCTGTGTGTTGAAACTCCTCAACATCGACGTACAACTCCAAAACCTGATGTCCTTGAAGTCATCATCAGCATGACCAGGACCTTTGAGCACCACGAGCACGTGACCCAGCTGGACAAACCACAACACCAGGGCATACTGCCCATGTCGCTACCCCTAGCCTTTCTGCCGAACGTGGCTCCTGGCACGTCCACGAGCATGGGAGCTATGAACCCTAGGGCCACACCTCCCGCCGACTCATCCCGACCAAGATGGATGAACGACGTCGCTAGGGGCTTTGCTTCAACTATGATGAGAAGTACGTTCGGGGTCACAACCGGACTTGCAAGTAGCTCTTCCTCCTGGAGTTCGCCTACGATGACAACGACACCACCGATGCAGACGTCGCTGCCGACGGCGAGGTGGAGCTCAGGGTGATCTCCCTCCACACCATCTCGGGGGTTCACACCAGCTGCACCATACAGGTGCTGGTCTCGTGGGGCGGTGCGACGTTCCACACCCTCCTCGACTCTGGCTCCTCCCACAACTTCATCTCGCCGGCTGTCACGTAGCGCACGGGCGCATCCTTCAACTCCAGGGCATTGCTCTAGGCAACGGTGGCCAACGGCGGCCAGCTCTCCTGCCTCAGAGTCTACGAGGGTGCCGCCTTCTCCATCCACAACGAGCACATCCACGACGAGGTGTTTGTGCTACCCCCTCATCGGCTACGACTTGGTCCTTGGCATTGGATGGTTGGCGAGCCAACTTCAGACCGATTCTATGGGACATCAACATTGTCACGATGCAGTTCTGGATCCGTGACTACAAGGTCAACTAGAGCCGGCTGGGCAGCCCTCCCCGTCCCCATAATCTTGCGGCCGTCGGTGCCAATCTCATGCCGGCACTACTCCAGGAGCTCGACGCCCTCTTCGTCGAGCCTCGTGGGCTGCCCCCACTGCGGACTTGCAACCACCGCATCCATTTGCTACCATGCACGACGCCAATTGCAGTCTGACCATACCGTTACGCCGCCACGCACAAGGATGAGCACGAGCGCCAATGTTGGGACATGCTCGATCGCGGCATCGTCTGCCGCAGCACGTTCGCCTTCTCCTCACCGGTGTTGCTGGTCAAGAAGGCCGACGCGACATGGCACTTCTGCATCGACTACCGCGCGCTCAATGAACGAACAGTCAGGGACATGTTCCCTATCTGGTCGTGGACGAGCTGCTCGACGAACTTCATGCCGATCACTTCTTCACCAAGCTCGACCTACGATCCAGCTACCACCAAGTCCAGATGTTTCCGGGAGATATCGCCAAGAAGTCTTTCCTTTCTATAATAAATTGGAGTGTTTCTTCTCATGGTCAAGAACTGCCACTACTTTTGGGAAGCTAACATAGACTCAGTCGACATGTAAAGCAATTGAACAAAGAAGGGGTTCATAATAACCATTATTTTTGTAACTATGTGGCCCCATGGATCTGTAACTATGGTAATAAAACTTTTTTTTGCGAGGAAGGTAATAACTTACTTAGCATCTAAAACTTGGAAATAAATGTAAAACTGCTGCTGCAGGTTTGAAAGGTTTCATAGAAAATCGAAAAGAGCAAGGGTGAATAGTAAGGTGAAATAATCAAACCAATTATCTTAGAACTGTAGACTCAGTGCAAGCCACCTCCATGCAGCAAAGCCGAAATGCAGAGAGGGAATGGTGGAATGTGAAGATGGGGATGGGGAAGCACTTTGTGGCAGTATGTTTTTAATGGTACATAAGAGATTTCAATGTGTAGTGCCTGAGCAAGGGGCACGTCGAAAAGCTACACTTCAATGTTTTTTTATTCTAAAATATTAAGCACTCATAATATACAGACCATTTACCTATTTGACTTGAGAACATTGATACGAAATTATTTTAGCTTTAAGAAAAACAATACAGAAGAATCAAAATTAATGAACTAAATCAAGCTTCTGATGCTATAGGCATAGTGGTAGCGAGCTATTAGTATGGTAACCAATGATGCATATACAACATTAGTAAGAAAGCCATTTTAGTTACATTTGTAAAATACATATAGAGGTGTGATATTATCATTGCACTCACTCCACTAATTCAATTTGATGCATTAAATTTCCTACCTTGCTGATACACCATTAATCATGTCATGTAACCAATAAACCTTAACAACAGCTAAATCTAAGAGAATCTCTATACTGAACCTAAAAAAGTGACAATGAAGATGAGTAGAACTAAAAATGATCATCTTTCAGTCTGTCAAAATAAAAGGATCATCTTTCTAAGCAAGCATTCAATAATCTACATGCTACAAGTCATCTGAATAAATCAATGGAATGCATGGGCACGGCTTTGTATCGATTAAATGGCAAAAACAAATTGGAAGGAACTAACATTGCTTTTACTTAATTAACCCAACTGGCCTTCTGTGGATTCCAGTTTTACTGATGATTGAGCGAACAGAACTCCAAATCAACAAAACAATAGAGTATCTGAGACTTGCACAAGGCATTAAATAAAAACCGATAAAAATATTTGCGTTTCAGGGTGCCATTTGGCAGCATTTATTGAAGAGGACAGCAAAGACCGATCATAGACTCCCATCACTGATTAGATATGGTGCAAAAAATAATTGGTGTGTTTAATAAAATATTTCACATACAAAGATGTGTTTCCAATGGCGATCTGTTAGGCAGCAGACTTTATGCAAAATTGCAATAAACAAAATCATGCAGTTCGTACATACCTACAAACTAAAATTGGATATAGTTATGTGGCAATAACACCGACAGTTGTGATGCCTCAGTCCTCCCTCTAGATACTGCAGTAACGAATTACAGAAACAATCAGAGGACAGAGTCAGGTATCAGGCATCGTGAGACAAGGTTCATTGAGAAGGTCAGTTACACGATGGCCTTAATTATGTCTGTTAGGTCTGATTCTAGTATAGCTATATTTAGGATATACAGATACAAGTATCAGAATTTATCAGCTTTGGTTAGACATCTGCTAGCGTGAGTTCCGGAAGTTCAAATCAGGAAGATTAGACGAATGCTTAGGCATGACTGCATAAGAACAGGAAGATGAATTACCTTGTAACTCAGAAGACGGATAGGGCGTTGCGGCGGCCGTGCAAGATGACAAGGCTTCGAGTGTGCAGAGTTACTGGCAATCATTGTGACAAGCTCCACCACGAATCACGGCCAGGCGAAGACGCCCGAGATAAATTTCGAGGAGGACGCGCATGGATCCCTTGCTACCAGTCCCCCTGCTGCGATTCGATCCCTGGCTCCCAAGTGCGAGGCTGAATGGTTGAGGGCGCAGAGGCTTCGCTGGGCAGGGGCCAGGGGGCGATGGAGGCGGATGTCGGCGGCCATGCGGGGCAGGCAGCAATGGCGATGGGACGCGGGGAAGGGCTGACGGCGAGGCCAGATGCTCGGAGTACTGCGGCCTACGGGCACGGGGATAGAGCGGAACGCGGAGTGGACAGCGGCATCACCGGAGGAGAGCGATGGCGCGGCGGGAGGTGCAGGCAGAGCTGAAGGCTAGAAGACTGCGACCTCTCATTACGAATGTAGCACTGACACGGGGATTTGAGAAACATGCCCCCCCGTTGGAGATAACTTTACGATGTGTTTAGTTTTTCCGAGAAGCCATCAAAACATATTCTCGAGAACTCAAATCCTTGATCCTTATCCTACGCGTACACGCCGCGAGCCCCTAGGGACGCGCGGACACATGTCGCCTTTAGCGTGCGCACACAATGTAGCCTTAGCCGCTACGGCGGTGCACGGCGGCCGAGGCTACGCAAGGGTGCACCGCCATGGTGGCATGAGCAGCCGTGAAAAAGGAACGCGCCCGTGGAGGTGCGCGTGGGAGGCACATCAAAGCTGCAAAGCGGTGGAAGAGACGGGTAGAGGGAGGTGGGCGGTCGGCGGCGCGGAGGAGGAGGGAGGCAGTCTAAGGCATCACCGCAGCGAAGCATGGAGGCGGGCGGCGGGTGTTGTGCTTTTCTGTGAGGGAGTTAAGGGAAGAAGACAATGAGTCATACTAAACGAAAAACAAAACATAAAAAAACGGAGAGTATGAACCAATTTAGGTCTCTTTAAAAAGTTTACAGATACAAAAATACATATTCTAAATTGATGGATCAAATTGATACCTCTGTGTAAGTTGGAACACTGGTGCATTTAACTCTTCTTAGTATTGGCTATAACTTCTAACCTCACTCACCATAGATGATGACTTCCTGTGTTGTATTGCAACTTATTTCTAAATGTGGTTTGATTTAGAATTTTAGATGGACACTAGATCTAGGCATGGGTCACTCGACTTGACAAAAATGTCCCATAAAAAATCCGATCCAAGTAACGTGCCGAATGGCGTGAACAGTATTTTTGATCCGCAACGGTCAACAGGTTAGTTGTGGGTCGTGGTTTTGGACCTAAAATTCAACCCAATCCGAAAAAAATCTGATCCAAAGTAAGAAAAACTGACGCCTATGTGAAGAATGCACGGGCAGCCGGTGTTAGTCACGAGTCAGGTGCGGCCATCTTATACAATCCGTGAAGTGACCGCCACCTACAATTAAAACCAAATCCAGCAGATCGTCCGTATAATCATGAAGTTTTAATATACACAATGGATACGCGAAAGCTGAACTCAACCTAAATCCGCTAATACGTATTTACATTCAAAATCAAAGACAGCAGGAATCGTATTTAAAACCAAGAAAGCACTAGGCGCTCGCCGTAGCTCCGGCCGCTCCCCGCCCGCAGCCGCCCGATGCGGCGATGTGCGGCCGCCGGCGCGCGAGGAGCTGCTCCACGCGGGAGCGGGGGCGCGCAGCTCCGCTCCCGGAGCCGCTCCGAGTGGGTCCGCCGGCTGGGCGCCGCCGCGGCGCTGGTCCTGGCCGCCGTGGCGCCGACGGGTGCCCGGCTGCGCCGGTGTGTGGCGTCGTGGCGGCCGTTGGTTGGCCGCGGACCTACCTGCTCCGCCTTCGGCTACTGTTATCGCCAGTGCCGCCGTCCTCGCGCCCTGTCGCCACAGTTGGGTGGTTGGACGGCGCCGGGCTGCCATAAGGGCGCTCCTCTCCTGCTGCGTCACCCCTCTCTCGCTCCCAGGGTGTGTCACTACTCTCTACCGCTCTCCTTTTCTCTCTTTTGCATTGGGTTTTGGTTTGTTCGCCGGCGGTCAGTGTTTCCTCACCGGCCTGCCCTGCCACGCGAGTTCGTTTTCCTGGTGGTGCTTCTTGGCTTGTTGGAGAGGCGAATCGAGGGTTTGCGGGTGCCATCGCTGTTTTCCCTCTCATGCCACGACTGTCAGGTTTCCACGATTTGTGGATCTGGCAGTTCAGAAGCAGTCATCGCGGGGCTCTGGCCGAGCCGGCAGAGCCACGACCATGGCAGACGGTTGATTATCATTGGACTCTTTCCATGGCCTCCGCAGCATCAATCGTTCAGGTCATCGCCAAATTATCATCTTTTTACTTCTAATCAAACCAATCCGATGATAATTCCTACTCTTACTGTTGTATTTCCAGTTACAGGAGGTGGTTCAGAATAAGGATTTTGCATTGCAGCCAATCTCAACAAGGCCGCCAACACAGAGACCATTGGAAGCGATGTTGTCGTTCACGTCATCCGCAACTTCCAGGTCTAGAGCTGATTTGGTGTTGCCTGACACAGGTTCTGGCTCGCAGATGCTGGTATGCTCAAAAAGGTAAACACGGAGGCCATGGACAGAATGGTGTTGTTACCCTCACCTTTCCTGACTGGACTGGACTAATTTGTGTTGCCTGTCATCACTTTCCATTACTGATATTGAGCTGAGATCGTCTCTTTTCCCATCTTTTTATATCATGGTATTCTAACAGAACTTTCATTTTGTTGCAGTTCTTGGAGAGGTTTAAACAGAAACAACAGTGCCAAGATGCCCATTAAGGTTAGCAAGGTTTGCTGGGACCAGCTTGGTAATTAGAAGATCTTCCCTCAACTATTAGTTTCTCTGTGCCTTTTGAGTTTTGATTATGCCACGTAAATCAGGTGCAGAGATATTGCCATTCTAAGTCTCGGCGTCTCACCATAGCATGCCTTATCGTAGACAAACTATTGGTATGGAAAGTCATCGATCGTTTGCTAGGATGGTAACAAACGCAAAAAGAAAAAAAATTAAAAACCTGATAATGTCCATTGACCCTTGGTTATTTAAAGAACACGTATATAGGTCAAAGCCATCAATTTTCATATAGGAACACTTTTTGTGATCCCATAGGAATGGTGGTCGGGATGGATTCTGATCATTTCCCTTTCAGGTAGGTTGGCTGGTGGGAATTGGGATATGCTAAGAACATTGACATTTCCAGTATGGTTTGTACAAAGAAGCTCTGATTTTCGGTAGATGTATGGCTAAGGGCTACAACCCAAGGTGCTTTCCTCAGATTGTGGCTTAATATTAAAAGCAAAAAACAGTAAAGTGTCTAGCAATCATTTCTTACTTTCTTTATTTAGCCTTCATGGTATCCCCTCTGAGATGCTCTGTGCTTCTCTCTTCTGTATTTGCCATGAAATAAATCTGCCTGACTGTGCTTTTCAGCTATCTGTGTTTAGGTGTTCCTCTACTGTGCAGATAACCGTATATGTCACATGCCCTTAATGTCACTTCCTAGATTGCAGCAAGGGAGGGCACTCTGTAGGGTGCTGCCTTACTTAGCTAGGACACATACAAGAAATCCAACATGGTGGTGGCATGCTTTTTGGAAGTTAGGTTCTGGCCCTATATTCTTGCTTTTTTAACATATAAAGGAGCTGTCCTTTTCCTAATTCCCCTACAACATTGTAAAACGTCATATTACTATAGTGCTTCCACTGTCCTATAATTCAGGGCAAATGCCTACACCTATTGAACAAAGTAGGCTGAATTTTCCATCCAGCATTTCAATATGTTTACATGTTATATTTATTTACAGGGAACATGTAATGTGGTTAAACCTGCCATAGGCAACTAAAATATCATACCACCAATAGTGTAAGCGTTAGGAGGGGAGGGCCCCTGCTGAATGTTATTGTTTGCCTTCCTGTTCTCTTTTGTAGAGAGGCTTTGATCTTTGCGAACCTTGTTAGTTCTTACTAAAAACCTGGGCTTTGGTCATGTACCTCCATTTTATTCTACCATATCGTTCCTGGCGATCAGCTTGCTATTATAATGTCCTCATGGAGTGAAAACTATGCAGATCTATCTGAAAGCAATGACCTGATGGCCCAGTTCAAGGTTGCTACTAAGGCGTTGCTTCAGGTATGCTTAAACCATCCCGGTAGACAGCAGAGCCAAATACAAGGATGGAACTTTATATTTGCGTTATAATATTGTCCACACAATCTTCAATCAAAAGAATGCATTGCTGGGAGCCATACAGACAGCCTGCAGCCATTACTTTGCCATCCATCTCGGATTATTTTGTCGTATGCTATCTGATTTAATGTTGGGTATAGCCAATACCCAAACACTATTTACCTGTACATGGATCGTATTTAGTGAGTTATCAGTAGGCGAAGTAATGTTGTGCCACCAATAGCAATTAGCATGTCCACTAAATTATATTTGCGTTTAGTGATGGGCTGATGGCCCATATAAATAATTGACAGAGACAGGCAGCTCCCGTTTGTTTACATTGAGCTTTTCTCCTGTTAGAAACAAGGAGTGTGCCATATTAAGATGCCAACTTTTTGACACATGCAGCTTTACACACGTGCGGTGAACTTGCAGGACATTCTCTGCTTATCAGATGGAGTAATGGTACCCAGAGGAGTGTGAACTGATTTTTAAGTTGTTGGTTGTTATGCACCTTGATTTTTGTCTTCTATACATTTCCTTAATAAGATGGTTTGTTATGTTCTGCTAGATACTTCATGGATAGTCTGCTCTATGCAAAACAAATATAGCTTGTCATGTCTTTGTGTAGGAGTAGCTTTGTCCTTTTCCATACTTTAAGTTTCTTCTCATGTTTCATTACTTTGTAAGTGATTATAGATTATTAGTTATATGCTAGCTAAATTATTTCAGGATGAGCAGCGCGCAACATATTTTTCCTTCATTTTCCAGCTCACTAAAGCTGTAGAATAGGTTTGTCCTATAAAACAGACCAGTGTAGATAAGCTGCGACATATTTGTTCTTTGCACCCTGCTTTTATAACTCATTGCCCTTTGTTGTTTCCATATGGCGAGGGTTGTCTCAAGGCGGATGTTCTTTACAATGATGTCACATCAATTTGTAGGAGTGCCCCTGACAAGATGACATTGCAAGAATATTTTCGTTATATGCTCCAATATAGGAAGAACCAGCCAAACACATTCCTATAAGATGAAGCACAACAGCCACAATTGCAGGAGCTAACTCATACAGAGCCTACATATCTCAGTGACATACAGAGCATGTATCCATATGACTCTGGTAAAAAGACAGAAGTTGTCCCTCTTTCAGCCTCTTTTGTTGAGCCATTGAATTTCGGGGTGCTTGTTTTTTGCCTTTAATTCTAGCCTAATCGATTCTGTTTTATAGACTCCTCTGCCACTGGTTGGTAGTGTTGGGGCAAGAGCTGAAAAGGCTGAAAATAGGTACCGGTGGCATCGCTTGCACTGCATAATACAAACACACTTCTATTCATTCTATTTGTTCTCATGCTAAATTATTACCCAACGACAGAGAAAATACCAGTAATCCTTCTGCTGATCTGCTCGCAAGCGGCTTGTGTTAATAGATGTTTATAATGTAGTGCTTACCTACTATTTATTGCTTTTGTTTCTTCTAGGCTTCTTTCATTGCCACTTCCTAGATGCACTGCTAATACCTTGCTTGTTGCTAGGGATGTGTGAAAAAACAGCTCAGAAGGGAGGGTCAGTCGAGTGGCTATCGTAGATCTGCATGAATGTTAAGTGGCATTACCAGACAAGGAAAGCTATTGTGGTTACCAGCAATGCTCTTCCTCGGACGAGCGGCTAAGGTGCATTATTCCTGCCTTTTATATGCTATATTCTTTCCTGTGTACAGAATGGTGGTGGCTATGATCTGTTTTGTGTAGATGGTCAGTAATCTGGATCTATTTTGTGCTTATGGAGCTGTGGTTTCTGCCGTTGGAAGCCTCAAACTTTTACTGCCTTTTGTGTTGGTGCCATATTGTTGCTGATCATTCAATGGAATCAATGCCATCAAGATGAATTTGTGCAATAATCCTGCAGGCATAGATCCCTGTATTATTTTGGCCACCATGCCACTTTGGCTATATATATTGTTAAGGCTGCTCCACACCATTATGGAAGTAGGACAATGCAATGGATGTGCCAAAGTTTGCAGGTGTAGTGGTTTTACATTCGTGCATCCATGTTTGACTCCGCAACTGGCTCGCCAGCAGTAGGTAAAAGATTGAGCGCCAAGCGAATATCAACTATTTTGTGATTCATGGTTGCTATAAATGATATCTGTTGTGGTCGTTTAAATTGTAGTATATCTGGATGCAATGCTCATTTTCATGCTGTCTCATGAGCACAAATTTTGCACTCTGACCCCTGCCTCAATTTAATTTCACAAATAACCTCCTCCCGAAAGAAATTGCAAATCTAACCCCTTTTGCGGCGCCACAGCTCGTGGCGCCGTAGTAGCACATTGCGGCGCCACGGTCAGTGGCGCCGCAGACCCTAACCACCTCCAGCGTGGCCAGGCGTGGGGCCCGGCTGCGCGCCACATGCAGTGGCGCCTCAAGCCTCAATGCCCAGGCCCATATGGGCCGAGCCCAGTGGCCCTGTAGCGGCCAGGCTCGGGCAGCCCTTGCGGCGCCGCAAGGCTTGCGGCGCCAGGAGCCGTGGCGCTCGGGGCTGCACCATGGCGCCACGCCCTATGGCGCCGCAAGGGGTTTCCTTTTTCCATCTTCCTCTCAATTTTTTCCATCTTTCTCTCAAATTTTCATATTTCTCTCAAATTTTCATATTTTTCCATCTCTCTCTCAAATTTTCCATCTTTTCTCTATTTTTCTATCTTTCTCTCAAATTTTCCATCTTTTCTCTATTTTTTCATCTTTCTCTCAATTTTTTCCATCTTTTCTCTTCCATAATTTTTCGTATTCTTATTTTTTATATAAGACTAATTAGGATTCATAGAAAATCAACCCCAATTTCATTATATATCTACACAAATGGTAGATTCAAAATTCGTGTAGCATTCGGATACAGATAGCAAATAAGGCGAGAAAAACTTCAAGATTCCACAAAATTTTTGCAATCGAGCAAAACACAATGTCAAACCATATGAATAACATCCAGATTCACAATCATCCACATCATTACAAATCAAAAGTCACGTCAATCCAGGTTCACAATCCTACGACCCTCCAGGTGTCTAATGGCCACGCGGACGACTTTGTCTAGTAGGGCGAGTGTTGATGCGGTTGCCGCTGTCCACGTCTGAAGGATCATGAGCACGCCTACACCATTTAGTAGCCGGAGGTTGACTCGACGGACCCTGTCAATTGTAGATGTTAGTTTAGTAGAGCAATCTCGACAACTAGTAGGGTACAAACAATAGCGAAAAACTTACCGTCTCGGCGTTGTGCTGTGTCTGCGTGAAGGGTGGCGCATCGTGCGGCTGGCTACCAAAGAGGACGTCCGGACCACGGTCCCTGTCGTCGTCGTCGTCCTCCTCCTCCTCCTCCTCCTCCTCCTCATCATCATCGTCGTGCTCGTCCTCTGAGGACCTAGACCTCCGCGACGACCGACCACGGCTGGAAGAAGGGCCACCAGGAACGCTGCGTGGCAGGGGAGGGAGAGCAGCTGCGCTGTAGCAGCCAATCTTCCTGCTCAACCTGCGGCAGTGCCTGCTAACTGTCTGGACGAAGGACTTTAGTGCTCCGCTGGGTCGTGGGCCGGCTCGAGCAAGGACTGAAGCGCTTCATTGGTCAGCCAGGCCAACTGCTGCCCCTGTAATTAAGATTTAGCGAGGAGAGAAGAAAATATTGCACGTAGCGAAACGTAATAGGAGAAAAAAGTACGGTCTTACCATGTAGTCCTGTAAGGGTGCTCTCTCAGGCTGTACTTCAGGCGAGTCCTGGTGTCGTACTCGTCGATCTCGTCCGAGTCGACCTCGCTTATCGGCCGGTGGTCCGCGGTAGGCCGTAGACTAACCCGTGTATGTGCCTGCAACCAGCGTAGGTACTCCACGAAGTAGGCTTCATCGTGGGCTTCACCTGCCTCGACCGGCACTCGCTGCCTCGCGTCCCACCTGCCGGTGTGGGCAGCGTGGGTGATGCGCCAATCGGTCTCGCTGTAGCGGCCCTGCCTCCTCTTCCTGCACCAATCAACAACAAATGGTGTAAGTACGGACACATGCACAAATCGCTTGTACACTATGATTAGAAACCATACCTGTGGAGCGACAGGTCTGTAGGAACCGTGTGTGAAGGAACGACCTGCCTCCGTCCAAACTGGCGTAGCACACGTGTAGGGATGTGGTACTCCACCACGACGAAGGAGATGAATGGCATGACAGCTCTCCAGAGGTCCTCGTCCCTCCTGCACAGTGGGCTTAACTCCGCCTCTTCTATCTCCTCCCGGTAGTACGGCGTCCACTCAACCTAACAAATAAATTACAACGTCAAGGCCACAGGTATTGCACGGGAGGCAGTTTCAGCCAATGAGTTTGAAATTGAGCTCAAGTACCTGGCGGTGGGTGATGCAGTCAAGCTCGTTCGTGTAGCGCTTGTACCTCCCATCAATCCGACCGGTAACAACCTCCACGTCCCTCCAAAACCAAAGCACGGTGGGTCTGCTATCCTCAAACGCCCACTCCTGCCATTTCAACAAATGTCATATGTTAAGAACCAAAAGAAACAATTTGTAACTTTAACATGCAATGCAAAACTAGTGGGGAAATTTAGCCAAAGTCTTGCTATACCTCGCGTTCTCGCCTAACCGGTCTACCGATCGGCAGGCGCTCCCAGCTCCACACCTGAGCAGGTAGAGGCACCCACCGATGCTCGAAGAGTTCTCCTTGCGCTGACAGCCATCACACAGCTGTCGGTACATGTGGCACAAGGTACAAGAGGCCCAGCTGTAGGTGGCAATGGCGGCCCATGGCTGCTGCAAAATTGGGAGCAGCGCCGAGTCCACCGTATCCCCTGACGAGTCTGGGAGCAGGAAACACGCCAACAGGTACCAAAGCCAGGCCCTGGCGTGCCGCTCCACCTGTACCTGCCCTGCGTCGGGCGGGCACACCACAAAGTGCTGTTGAAACCACCCCGTGGTGACCCCGGACGTCCTCCTGCAGTGTAGCATACAATTAGTGTTTGTTGCCATGATAGAACACAGTTTTATGATCAGAATTGAATACAGTTTAATATTACTTACGTGGAACGGTCCCCGGACACACACTGCGGAGGTGCTATACCGAACAAAGCCTGAACTTGACCAGGCCACGCCACGGGGTCTAACCTGTGTATCACAGGTGAACCGTCCACAGGGAGACCCAAGATCATCGCCGTGTCTTCTAGGGTGATGGTCATCTCCCCGCACGGCAGGTGGAAAGTGTGGGTCTCCGGCCTCCAACGGTCCACCAAGGCTGTCAACAGCGCAGGGTCCAACGGTGGGAGACCGGAGGTAACCACCCTAGCAAGGTCCAACATGCCGGCTTTCTGGATGTACGGGGCGTACCGCTCGTCCCAACTGAGGTGGTGCGTGTGAGTATGGCCCCGTAGAGGCAACAACTCCTGAAAAATATATGTAACGTTAGCCATATGTACACATCTATTAACGGGAGTAGGGCGTATTTATATACAAAAGTAAGTGTAGTTTTATCTCGCCTGCCGCGATATGTGCTGCGCGGTGCTTAAGCTCGACATCCGGATCTAGAAGGAGGTACTGAGGGTCCGCCATCCTGCAAAGACATTAAACAAAATGTTAGGAACGAATTTGGTATTCAACGAGGGCAAATATAACTAACTAGATAATTTGCAGTCTTTTTATTTTGTTGCGATAAACTTCAGTTACGACTACTCTATATGGTTTCCCACACTGTCCATACTTTTTTTTGACAATGTCACTGTCCATACTTTAATTTCACCTTTACATGACACATTTGTAGACATATTTAGCAATGTGTGTTTGATTCAAACATTATTATCTTTCGCTATGTCAAGTCTTGTTACAATTTATATCTATTATATGACTTTATATGATGAATTCATATTATTTTCTCTCGTGAGTCCAGTGAGTGTATAAATCAATGGTCAGATATTTTATATTTCTGTCCCACATTTTTTTTGGGGGTGGGAGGATTTCTACTTTTCTCTAGTGAGTCCAACGAAAATCATGCCTACTCAATTGCATCTCAAACAACATAAAATCCATTTTTGAGCAATCGGAGAGGAATGGGTGGAATTTTTAAAAAAGAATACAACCGGCAGGGACATATCTTCTGGACCAAGAACACGGGAAGATTCAATACCCTGAGCCGATGGTGGTGGAGACGACGGCCGGCGGTGGAGGCTGCTGGCGGCGCTGCTGCAGCGACGGCGGGCGGCCCTGGTGGGGAGGAGAAGGCGGGCGGCGAGCCTGGTGGTGGGGGCGGCAGGCGGCGGCGGGTGGGCAGGAGGAGTTGGGGCAGCAGGCGGCGGCAGGCGGCGCGGTTGAGGAGGAGGAGGCGGGCAGCGCGGTTCGGGAGGAGGAGGAGGGGTCCGGGTCAAGGCCCAGGACGCGGCCCAAATGGGCTTAGGTGCTGCGGCGCCATGCGCCCTGGCGCCGCAGTAGGGCCCCACACCGCGCCACGCTGGAGCGGGGCAGGGTCTGCGTCGTGGCGCCGCAATGTGTTGCTGCGGCGCCGCGGACCGTGGCGCCACAAAAAGAGTCAGATCTGCATTTAGTTTCAGAAGAGGGTCATTTGTGAAAATAAATTAAGCCAAGGGTCAGAGTGCAAAATGCGTGCTCTCATGATGCCTTTATTTGCCAAACATTTACACATTATCACTTATTGTACCCTAAAACGGTACAACACTAAAGAAAATTTGATGCAGTGTGAGCAGTATTAACTGGAACGTTCCAAGATTCTTGATCAGACGATACATGATCAACTGCTCATCTCAACTGATCAGCTAGCTCTCAACCATCCCAGTTTACAGGAAGCTGTCTGCTCCATTTTGGCTGTCTGCGATTCTTCCTCCTTCCTCCACAGAATCATCTCCACTCTACAGTACATTTGGAAAGCTATGGATGACAAAAGATTCAACAACAAACCTTGGTCAGCACAACAAATTCATATGCATGTCAGGGCTGACCTCCAAACCCACTCTATGCTAGTAGACATACACAAGCACATGAACACCAACGGCCCACACCCTCCAACCCTAGTGACCACCCAACCTGCTAACATTTCTCACTTTGTTTCCCTGGTAGATGCCTCCTTTTTACAGCATGTCCCGACAGGTGCAGAACCAACAGGTCTTGGACTCTTTTTGAAAGGAAGCTTGCAGGGAGCCAAATTCAGGGTGAGAATTCAAGCCACAGCCGATCAGGTGGCTGACCCGGCACAGGCTGAAGCTCAGGCTATCCTTTTAGCCTTGATTGTCAATATGAAGCTGCAGGTGCTTTCAGGAACAATATTCTCAGATAACCAAGACCTTGTTACAGCTCTCAACCAACAAGATCTGGTGTACAGTGCGCCCAAATGGACATTGCGACCAGCACTTGCTCAGATTGTCTCCAACCCAATGTATGGGAGTTGCGAATTCAAAAAGATCAGTAGAAAGCACAACACAATTGCCCACAATGAAGCAAAAAAAGCAAGGCAATCCATGCCTTCATAGTGTACTTTCATTTGCTCCAACTCGGCTCATGTTGACTGCCCGGTTCTGGCAGCCCTTCAGACCCCATCTTTTATAGAATGGGGTCAAATTGTAATTCAGCTTGTACGTTGTTGTTAATCCAATAAAGCTGACGCCCTTTGTCAAAAAAAAAAAACAAGGGGCAGAAACAGGGCGTGTGGCGGCCTAGCTCACCCTCTGTAGCTCCATTAGGGGTCTGACCCGAGGGTGGATCCAGCGTGGGGGCTAGGGGTGCTCCAGCACCTCACGTGGACACTGGAAGCTCCCAACTCCCAAGCCCCTCCAAGAATTTGTATGCATGAAAACACACTAAAAAGAAGAAAATGTGAAAAATTATAATAGAAAGAGGGTAAAAAAGAGGAGGGAAAAGAAAATGAGCACCCCCTAAATCTAAAACCGCCACTAGTCTGGCCTTTGGCGAAAAGATTCTTTAGAATTGCACAGAAGTCAGCAAGCTCACCGGGCTTCGAGCAGTATCAACGTCTCATCGCAGCGCAACACACATCACCAAGATGGTACATCTGAACCCCCTTTTATGCATTCACATCATTCAACATGAGGTCACAACAGTAACAGCCAGGCGAATTCTGATTCCCAATGTCACACCTTGCCTATAATGTCTTTCCCTAAGTTTGATGGCACTAATCCACATATTCAGAAAGATAATTGCCTTGTTTACTGTCGTGTACTCAACATTAGTGAGATAATGTGGGTTACTGTTTCATCACTGCACATGGAGGACAATGCAACGAAATGGCTTCAAGTCTTTCAAACTTACACATGAGCTTGGCAGTTGGACACAATTCATGAACGCAGTAGAGGCCAAGTTTTACATTAATGACTACATGACAACTATGGCATCTTTATTGGAACTCAAACGGTTAGGCAATATGGAGGAATGCACAGTCCTTTGAAGAAGCTAGATAAGTTTCTATGCATAACATTGGGTTGGATGAAATGTTTTTCTTCTCATTTTGTTCAGAGATTGAAAGATGACATTAAGGTTGCAATGAAGTCTTAGGTCCCAAACACAGTGAACAAAACTATTCTTTTGGCTCGGGTCCAACAAGATGCATTGGAGAAGAACAAGGTCCCCTTCACCGAAGCCAACATGTCCACTAAACAACAGTTCCCACCAACCAAGAGTCAAGACTGATAAACCAGTCCAATCTGGACTCTAGAAAGAGAGGCAAGTCAGAGATTACTGTCGAGCAAATGGATTGTGCTTTCATTATGGAGACAAATTTGAGTCAGCTCATTTGGAGAAATGTCACAAAAGACCCCAGAAAAACCTCATAAATCAGCTCCATTCATTGACAGCAGAAGAGATGCACATGGACCTCTCTGATGAAGCACTTTATGAACTGGAACAAGATCAAATAGCCACAGACTTATTTCATCTTTCCTTGCATACTATTGCTAGTACCCAGAGCAGAACAGCATCGGGCTCAGAGCTATGATTCAGAATCAGGTTATGCTACTAGTAGTGGACTCTAGCAGTTCTGATAGTTCTACTGATGAGCAATTTGTGCTCAAGCTCCAACCTATTTCTATCAAACCAGTTCAAGTGAGAGTGGCCAATGGTGAAGTGTTAATCAGTACCTCCTAAATACCACAGCTAGAATGGTGGTGTCAAGGCACACTTCTAGCAACATGTACCGCACTACTAGCAAAATGTCTAATGCCTATACTCTCACACTCCTCCTAAATCTAAAAATATCCATTCCTTGCCCTGTCCAACAAGACACGTGCTTTCTTTGATTTTTTTCATTCGAGGTAGCTTTTGATATTGCAGTATGTAGAATACATTGTCCTCATCTTCAAAAGGACCTTCGTCCTTATTGCTGAAACAGAAAAATAGACCATGTTACAGTTAGAGTATGCAGTATGGATATAAATAAATTGTAAAAAAATAAAATCACAATAAAATTCTAAAAAATAAACTTACAGTGAAACTCTCCGTCTTAACAGACGGGACCCGCTAACCTCATGTCTCCAAAGAAAAATATGCTCACTTATCTGTAATAAATAAGAACAGCTTTAGTATCGAAAAAGCACTAGGAGGACTCAGCTCTTTCATCTATTCATGCATAATTTATTCATTCTCATGTAAATAGACCTGAAATGGTAATCAAAGGCTTCAAAAAGAGACGGTTCACATAAAATTCTAATACCTATCCATGGCTATCTCAAAAGCAGAGGAAGGGAGTGCTGGTTTGGATAGTTTGCCATGGAGGTGTGGTGGTTGAACAGGGAGAGGACAGGGGACGGAAGAAACTGCAGCTGTGGATTTTAGCGACGAAGGAACAGACATGGTTGAAATTGTTGCTTGGATTTGGAGGGAGATAACAGATGGTAGCATGAAGAAGACTGGTTAGTGGTATTGCTCGTGCTGCACTTTGTCGAGAGGGGCCTGCTTCTACGTGCTAGCTTGCTGCTTCGGTGAAGAAGAATAGAGGGAAGAGCTGCAGGTCATGGACTGCAGCTAGGATTGGTGCTTGGAGAAGGAAAAGCTATGGCTGATATGTTCGGATTAAGCAGAGAGAGGAGTAATCAAACCAGCGGAAGGTTCATTTGAGCGTCTCTGTTGTGGACTCCTTCGGCAAGAAGTACCAAAGGAGGCCCAAGAAGAACGCAGGAATAGTTAGTTAGAAGTAAGAGTCCAAACGTTAGTTAGTCATTGAGTCCAGATGTAATTCACAAGAGATTGGTTAGTTGAGTCAGATAAGATAGGGAGTCGGTTGGCTGTTGGTTAACTGCAGCCGGAAGGTTTATATATATATATGTAATGCTTCGGCTGAATGGAGTTTAAGCAGAAGATTAATAAAGAGTCTCAGAGCCTCGTTAAGAGGGCAAGTCTACAATCTATCTGCTACGTTGCTGTCCTACCCAACCCAACCATAACATCTCTGGTATCAGTTCCTTGCCGATCCTGCACGCTCAACCCCGATTGTCACGCACGTACCTAGCTCTGCCACACGCCAGCAATTTCCATCTACTCGTCTCTCCAACCACCACCACCGCCACCGCTCGCCGCTCCTCGTCGCCCTCACCGCCATGGGCGATCGCCAGATGTTCGAGGACGCCGTCGACAAGATCATCAACAAGATCACGGAGGTCACCAGCAAGCTGACGACCCTCGACGATGACGTCAAGACCCTGCGACTGGACCATGGCAGACTGACGGTCTCTGTCAACACCTTGCAGACACAACAGCTCGAGATGCAAGGCAAGTTCACGGAGAAGAAGATCGGGGATTCCAGTTCACCGTTTCCGCAGCAGCAATCCACCACCCATAAGCTACGGTTTCCCCGCTATGACGGCTCAAAAGATCCCCTTGCATGGCTGCACAAGTGTGACCAGTTTTTCCAGTCGTAAAGCCTCCTTCTACATGGAAGGCGCCGCCGGACAATGGTACTACCAATTGGAGAAGAATCAAGGCCACCCCCCTACGTGGACGGAACTGGTGAACGCCATCAACAAGCGCTTCGGTCCGCCGGTCAGGAGTAACCCACTCGGAGAGCTCACGCACCTCCGCTGTACCGGCACGGTGGAGGAGTACCAAGATGCGTTCCTCAAACTCCTCGCTCGCTGCAACAAGGTCATGGAGCCGCAACAGATCGACATCTTCACCGCCGGTCTTCGACCATCCATGCAGATTGATGTGGAGATGCAAAAACCCACGTCCTTGGAGGAGGCCATGGCCCTAGCGTGCTCCTTTGAGCGCCGTCTCCAGCTGGACGACGACCCCAGCCGGGTACAGCTGCGCGCGCCGGCATGATACCGGCCCAGCCCACAGCCGGCCACGTCGCCGCGCACTCTGCCGCGGCCCGCGGGCGCGACGGCGCCAACTCCGACTCCGGGCGCACCCATGAAGCCACCGGCCGGCTCCCGCTTCACTCGTCTGTCGACGGAGGAGATGGCGCAGCGTCGGCTCGACGGTCTCTGCTACAACTGCCCCGAGAAGTTCAGCCGGGAACACTTGAAGCACTGCACGATGAAAGGCATCTATCTCTTGGTGGGGGACCTAGAGGAGTCCGAGGATGCACCGTCAGACGACGACCAGGAAGTGGCCATCTCCCTCCTGGCTTTGGCGGGCGTTCCGGCAAGCCAGACACTCCGGCTCACCACGACCATCGGCGAGGTGCACATCCAGACCTTGGTGGATTCCAGCTCCACCCACTCCATCGTCACCGAGACAGGAAGCCGTCTGGGCCTCCACCCTGTTGCGCGGCCCGGCCTCACAGTGGGCATCGCTAATGGGGATCGTGTTCCGTCGACGGGCATCTGCAAGGCTGTCTCCCTCCGCATCGGCAACGAGCACTTCGTCCTCGACTTATACGTCTTGCCGCTGGGAGGCTACGAGCTCGTCCTGGGATGCGACTGGCTCCGAACCTTGGGGCACGTTCTCTAGGATTTCGAGCGTCTCTCCATGACCTTTTGGCGTCATGACCATCAGGTCCAGTGGCACGGCGACGCCGTCTCTCTGGCAGCACCTCGCGGGGCCACGACATCGTTGGACGTCATGACACAGCTATTGTAGGAATTCAACGATCTCTTCGTCGACCCCATGGGACTATTGCTATCCGCAGCTGCTGAAGGACGAAATCGAGTCGCAGTGCGCCGCCATGCTCCAGCAAGGCATCATCTGAGCCAACACCTCAGCTTTTTCGTCACCGGTCCTCCTCGTGCGCAAGCGGGATGATTCATGGCGTTTCTGCGTCGACTACCGGGCCCTCAACGCCAAGACCGTTCGCGACAAGTTCCCGATCCCGGTGGTAGATGAACTGTTGGACGAGCTCAAAGGCACGACGTTTTTCTCTAAGCTAGATCTCCGGAGTGGCTACCACCAGGTGCGCATGCACCCGGATAACATTCACAAGACGGCGTTTCGTACCCACCACGGGCACTTCGAGTTCCTCGTTAAAGATGGGCGTGGTTGATCCTTGGATCGAACCGTTAAAGATGGGCGTGGTTGATCCTTGGATCGAACCGGTATCGACCCATCTATCCACGTAGCAGACATAGGTGAACCGGTTAGTCCATTTGCATCCCGTGGTTCGCTCCATTGCTCCGCGGGTCGAAGCTGTACTTTCACCATGTCCGCAACGCGCGACAAGTGCAAGCTGTGCATACGCGGCGCGGCGTTGCGCTCCCAACGGGTGAAGTCCGCGCTCTGGTACATGAGCGTGGACGCGGCACCGCCGGCCTCGGCAGACACTCCTGGAACTTGTCCCTGGGTACATAGCCGGGAGCGGGATGGACGGCACTGCCCGTGCTCGCCTGCATCCACAGGACCCTTGGTCTCCTCGGCACACCGCTCGGCGAGATACCGCCATGGCTGCGGCCGCTCGGAGAGAGCGGAGAAAGCTTACGCGGTGCCTGCGTAATAGAACTGTTTTTAATACAACAGTTCTATTAAGAAGGGTGCAAACAAAATTGAGGTCAAGAACTCACCTAAAGGAAGTAAGAATCGGCTGCTACTGATGCTGCGGGTGCGGGTCCAAGAAAGGGCACCAACCCATTGCTTCGTAGTGCGTGGCGCTCCTCGCCCTTACGCTCGCCGTCTCCGGTGGCGTCCTCAACAAGGGTGCCCGCTCACGCCGCTCTACGAGAGGGTTGGTGCTAGCCTGCTATCGGGCGGAGGCGGAGCGCTGCTGCACGGTGTGCAAGCTGGATGCAGGGCCTGCCAAGCGCAGTGGCGGCTGAGGGCATCGGCAGAGACGGAGACAGAGCGAACCACTCGACCCTATGGTTCGAGAGGGAAAGTGGTTTGACGGACCTAAAAAGGAGCCCAATAGGGGGTGTTTTTCTGGGCCGGTTCGGTGAACCTATGGGTTGAACCGGCCCACGCCCATCTATATTCCTTGTCATGCCCTTCGACTTGACAAATGCTCCATCAACCTTTCAAGCGCTGATGAACTCGATTTTGCGGCCCTTCCTACGACGGTGCGTCTTGGTTTTCTTTGATGATATTCTGATATACAACAGCTCCTGGACAGAACATCTACAACATGTTCGGGCGGTCCTCTCTGTACTCCGGGCGCACAGCCTCGTTCTTAAGCACTCCAAGTGCTTGTTCAGGGCTCAACGCATGCACTACCTCGGCCACATCATCTCCAAGGACGGCGTCGCCATGGATTCTGATAAGGTGGACGCAGTTCGCTCATGGCCGCTGCCTCGCTCCGTCCGGGCGCTCCGGGGATTCCTCGGCCTCACCGGCTACTATCGGCGCTTCATCCACAATTACGGCCTCATTGTGGGGCCACTTACGGCGTTGATGAAAAAGGAGGCCTTCCATTGGACATCGACCGCGACCACGGCGTTCGACGACCTCAAGCAGGCCCTTACCACAGGGCCCGTTCTCCAACTGCCTGACTTCGACAAGTCGTTCGTGGTGGACTGCAACGCGTCCGGTACAGGTTACGACGCCGTTCTACACCAAGGTGCGGGTCCCATCGCCTTCTTTAGCAGGGTGGTGGCACCCAGCACGCCAAGTTGGCTGCCTACAAACGTGAGTTGATTGGCCTCGTCCAGGCGGTGCGCCACTGGCGGCCCTACCTATGGCCACACGAGTTTGTCATCCGCACCGATCATTGCAGCTTGAAACATCTATTGGACCAGCGCTTGTCGACGATTCCACAGCATACTTGGGTGAGCAAACTTCTTGGCTACAGCTTTCAGGTGGAATACAAGCCGGGCAAGCAGAACGCCGCGGCCAATGCGCTCTCACGACGCCATGAGGACAGCATGGGCAGCATTCACGCTCTCTCTCGACCATCATTTGGCTTATTTGCCGCCCTCCAGAAGGAAGTCACCTCATTGCCTGAGTTGCAGGCTAAGAAACAAGAAAAGTTTGCCGTCTGCCAACGCAACAAGACAGAACATCTCCACCCCGCAGGCCTGCTTCAGCCTCTTGATGTGCCACACGCAGTATGGAGTGACATTGCCATGGATTTTGTCAAAGGTTTTCCCAAGGTCGGCGGTAAGTCAGTGGTCTTGACGGTGGTCGACCGGTTCTCAAAAATGGCGCACTTCATTCCGCTTGGCCATCCTTACACTGCGCTTACAGTCGCGCAGGCTTTCTTTGAGGGCATCGTTCGACTCCATGGATTTCCTTGCTCCATTGTCAGCGACCGAGACCCAGTTTTCACCAGTATTCTGAAGGAATTATTCTCGCTTGCAGGCATCAAGCTTCGGCTCAGTTCTGCTTTTCGACCTCAGACGGATGGCCAATCGGAGGTCACTAATCGCATTCTTGGGGTGTATTTGCGGTGCTTAGCAGGGGACAGACCACGCAGCTGGCTCAAATAGTTGCCGTGGGCTGAATTTTGTTACAATACTCCATTTCAGTCGTCCCTGCAGTCCACACCATTCAAAGTGGTCTTTGGCCGTGACCCGCCTTCTCTATTGTCGTACCAACCGGGCCTTGCCCGGGTTCAGGCAGTGGATATTCAGATGCAGCAACGAGATGAATTTCTGCTAGAAATTCGAGAACACCTTCTACGAGCACAAGAAATTATGTGGTCTCACCATGATCAGGGTCATCGTGACGTGTCCTTCGCCGTGGGCGACTGGGCGTGGCTGCGTCTTCATCAACGTTCTGCATCCGGCATTACTGCTCGGTCCAATGCGAAGCTCGCCCCTCGCTTCTATGGTCCATTCCAGGTGGTGGAACGTGTCGGTCTAGTGGCATATTGCCTTTGCCTTCCGCCAAAAGCACGGATTCATGACGTCTTTCATGTAGTGTTTCTCAAGAAGCATCATGGCGACCCACCGGCGTCGCCAAGGACGTTGCCTGCCATTACTCATGGTCGCGTCATTCCAACTCCTTTCGCGGTGGTACGCGCTCGGCCAAGTCGCGGGTCCTGGGAGCTCCTGGTTCGGTGGGATGGTCATGGCTCAGCTATGCTTCGTGGGAGCCGCTGGACCGTTTCAAGGAAGAGTATCCCAATTTCCAGCTCGAGGACGAGCTGTTTTCCCAGGGGCGGAAGTGCTGTGGACTCCTTCTTCGGCAAGAAGTACCAAAGGAGGCCCAAGAAGAACGCAGGAATAGTTCGTTAGAAGTAAGAGTCCAAACGTTAGTTAGTCATTGAGTCCAGATGTAATTCACAAGAGATTGGTTAGTTGAGTCAGATAAGATAGGGAGTCGGTTGGCTGTTGGTTAACTGCAGCCGGAAGGTTTATATATATATATATATGTAATGCTTCGGCTGAATGGAGTTTAAGCAGAAGATTAATAAAGAGTCTTAGAGCCTCGTTAAGAGGGTGAGTCTACAATCTATCTGCTACATTGCTGTCCTACCCAACCCAACCATAAGAGTCTCGTCGAGGTCTCAGCCGTCCAGGAACAATGTCTGACTCCCATGTGACTATGGTGGCTAGAGTGCAGCAAGCTGCGCAAAGGTTGTCGGGTTCTATGAAGGTGGATTAGAGAGGAGAAGATGAGCGGAGGCACTAAACCCTGCAGCAGTGATGCAGACGTGGAGCATGTGCAGGGAGCTTAGGTTTATTGCAGCGCAAGAATCAAAGGAGGACAAAGGAAATGAACCGTTGGTATAAAGTTGTAGGACGATCCAAATGAGTTGAGGTTTCGTTATTATAAGGTCTCGAGGGACAAAACATCTACATTAGAATCAAATAGAGTAATTAAAAATATACCTTTAAGGTCGAAATTCGCCTTTCCTCGGACATTTCATAATAGCCTTCTTTGTATCCCGGCCAAAACTTTCCACCTACAACCCCTGCGCGGTCTGCCATGTTCAAGAACGTTCGCCGGCTCACAACGAGAAACTCAAAATCTGTCGCAAAAAATATATTAGCGAACAATATAAGGAAAGACGCATAAGTGAGTACAATCATTAAATCTGTAATGTACCACGGCGGTGGGGGTCATCGCTGGCGTCATTCAGCAAGCCATTGTTGACAAAGTGAATAGCATTTTGGAGAATGCACAGCGATTCTCGAGGTCGAAAGAAACGGCCTAAATTACCAACAGACAGCAATAGATTCTCCATGCCATTAAATCTGTGAAAGCCAAGACCAATCCAGTGGAAACTAACGTCTCCCTGTCAAAATAAAATTCATTAGATCTTACAACCCTCGTAGGGTCCAAGCCTTCTATTCTAGCTTCCAACTTGATCTATTACAAATGGTAAAGTAGAAACTAACTATCATTTGTTGCATCAATAACCTCCGCCCAGCTCCGCTCGGCTTCGCGGGCGGGACGCGCTGCTGAGCGTGGAGAAGGCGGTGGCGGCGCTGCGGGCAGTGGAGCGGGAGATGGAGGCCGCGGCGAGGCCGGTGCCGGCAGGGGTGGTCGCGGCAGTGCAGGAACCGGCGAATGCGCGGCTGGCGGCGAAAGTACAGGATGAGAGAGAGAGCAGATAGAGGGGAGGACGAGGAGGAAGAAGGGCTGACATGTGGACCCCACATGTCAGATGGGTGAGACCACAACCCGTTTGGACCCAGCTGAGACCCGAAACAAGTTTATGAACCCATATGACACACTTTGTAAGTTTGTGGACCGGGATGACACACCGGTGCGAGCGAGTTTAAGGACCGGGTATGAATTTTACTCGGTATCTGGACTACAACACCATTTTCGCATATACCAAAGTGTTTTCAAGCAGTGTGTCGCATACACCAATTTGTAAGCAGTGAACTGGGAATTACCTGGGGGTGAGAAGTCGAGGTCGCATCTGTGGAGGCGCGTGGATCTTGGGGAGCTGCTGACGAGGAAGAGGCAGCTGCCGAGGCGTCGTCGTCGGTAGTGGTAGTGGTTCCCGGGCGGAGAGGCGGCGGCGGCGGAAGCGGGGGCGGGGGAGCCATGTTGTGAAAGTGACGCCCGATCGAAGACGCAGAGCGACCTCCCGGATCCGCGCGGGGCTGCGGCGCAGCGGAGGCAGGAGACGGGGCGGACCAAAGGCGGAGGCGACGAGGGGGCGGCGGCGGCGGCAGGGCCGGGGGGGCATCCTGTGAGATTGACGTCCGATCGAGGTGGACGAGGACACAGAGCCCTCGGCGGAGGCGACGAGGGGCTCTTGTCTCTTCATCGTCGGTCCTCGCTCCCCGGCGAAGACGAGGGGCTCTTGTCTCTTCATCGTCGGTACTCGCTCCCCGGCGAAGAGGCGGCGGGGGAGGAGGCGGGTGGGCCATCTTGGGGGAGACCGCGGTGGACGAGGACGCGCCCGGACCGGTACTCGCTCCCCGGCGAAGAGGCGGCGGGGGAGGAGGCGGGTGGGCAATCTTGGGGGAGACCGCGGCGGAAGATGACGCGCCCGGACCCGGCGGCCTTACCCGCGCAGGGGAGGCGGGAGCAGGGGACGCTGGAGGCCGAAGGCGGAGGAGATGACGGCCTCCTGCCATCTGCCCTCCCTGCCGGAGAGGCGGCGGCGGCGGTGGGCTGACCATATTCCCGGAGACCGGCGGAGAAGGGGCGGCGACCGTTAGCCCCCTTCTTTCTTGGGTTTCTTTCTTCTCCCGTGTCGCGCGGGGCGACTCCTGCGAAATATCCCCTTCTTTTTTCTTCTTTAGTTTCTTTTACACATGACTGAGTATATTGATAATGTATTATCCTTTTAACCAAACACTGCCTTAGTATGTACGCCAATTGGTCGTAGAGTTTTATTTTTCATTTTTTTAGAAAAGCTATACATCATTCAAGTGTTTTAGGAAAATGTAGCATCTAAAAATTTCAACTAATCCAAGAACTACACCTCACATTCTCCCTCAAATCCGATAAGGCTAGGGTTTGGGGGTTGGGTTTAGAGGGGTGAGGTTTCGGAGGTGGGGTTATCTATGATTTGCGGACTTAAAAAGGTTGGTCAGGAAGACGGTCGGCCGGTGGTGGCGGCGGCGTGCGGGACGGTGAGGCGGTAGGGGCGCCGCTCGCCGCGCGCGGTCATTCCAGCCGCTCACACGAGGTGGCCGCGGAGCCCACGCGGGCGCAGTGAGGGGTACGCGGTGCGCGCGCTGTCATAAGGATTGGGCTCGCTGCTGGGATGGAGGACGGCGGTTAGGCGGGGTAGCACGCAGGGGCGTTCGGCGTCGCCCATTAGTGGTGACGGTGGCATTGCCGGAGCTAGGGGAGGAGGCGTGCGGGGGCCAAAGAGGTGTCGGAGCATGCCTTTTCTGTCTGGTTGGCATTAGGCGGCGGTTGACATGGCAGATCATGATGAGGGCGCGGAGGTGGGGTCGGCGTGGCGATAAGGAAGAAGACAAGTCGGCGTCGGGGTTGAGGGAGGTGTGAGTGATCCGAGGAAGACGTTGGATTAGAATCCAATGGTTGAAAAAAAATCGTGTGTTGGGTCCCTCTAAAATACACGGTTGATGAGTAGACACTTTTTTTCGCATGCACTAGAAAATACCTCTTGAATTTCCAAGACTTTATTCCACATGCTAGTTTTCCGCCCAGGATTCTCAGCCGAAATCCAGTAGTATTCAGAACTCAGCAGGACAAATTTTGCCGCTGCGTATAAATTACACAAACACAATTAGCACACCGCCACACTACCAAAAACATGTGTAGATCATCAGCATTGCTGCTCGTTGTTGTACATGCGGAATTGCTGAGAGACAGGGGTCCTAGGCTAACACCACCAAATCTTACTTATGCTTTTGCTTACCCAACCAACACCCCGAGTAGCTAAAAAAGATGGAACATACACATTTGGTGATGATGCCATTCATTCAATGACAGTGGAATGATGCCCTAATAGCTTTTCAGATCTTCTTTGATTATCGCTATAGCTCAACTGGCCAAGCAATAGCGCAAACCTAATAAGTAGCAATGACCAGAAATAGCAATTAAGCTCATTTGACATGTCAAAATTTGAGGCAAAATAGAACATTTTGAGATTCCGATAAGGTACAAACTATCCCCATCAAAGTGCAAACAAGCCCTTACCTATCTCATGGTTAAATCATAAATCTCAAAAGTTTCTTTACTAGCAACTGCCATCGATTGCTGGTAGACAAAATTATGCAAGACGCAAAATATGGTTTCCACTTGCAACGAAATTCGTCTCGCCGTTTAATCTTCAACCGTGTAATTCATTTTCTAATTAAACCATATTTAATACTTCTAACTAGCACCAAAACATCTGATGTGATGTGACCTAAATTTTAGCCTCTGAATCCAAACACCCCCCTAGAAAATGGTGGTGAAACAGCCGCTATAAAATATATCCCTCAATTTTGATGCAACATTGTTCAGCTATATGCTTTCAACTGATGAAACCTTAAGCGAATCGACTCAATCCATATCTGATATTTGACCCTCTTATCAATTAAAATTTAGGGGCCCAAAAAAACAAACCAAAAGTACAGATGGATGTTATCACAGTTCGCAAAGAATTCACCTTATCACTAATATCTTGTTCAATTATAGCATTTGTTCCAGAAAGCCGTTTACTCAATTCTGAGCCACATTTAGGCGTCAATCATCCTTCCGAAACAAATAAACATCACCAACAGCAATGGGACGCCAACAATGCAGAGGTAGTCATTGTAATGTTTAACTGACAAAGCCCCATCCAGAGGCTCAAAAGACATCAAAACAAGTCAAATTTCTACTTCAAACACTGATTTCCCAGACACAGACAGACGGCGGGCAAAGAATTCAGGACGTGGACCAGCATTTTGGGCGTGCGAAAAGGTTCTGAGTTGTTTCAGGCATCCTTCTCAGTGCGCTAACCATTCCATCGTACCGCTAGCAACCACTAATAACCTGCACGAGATTCAAACTTCCAACATTACCATTTGACAGGTACAGCGAGAAAGTTTGTACTGTGCTATGAAACTCAACCATTACATTCTGGCTGCCTAGCAGTATTGACAAGAGTCATGCAGTAGCCATAGCCCGAGAGGTAACAGTTTAGCCGTAAGCATCTGGGAAACTCTAGCCTTCTTGCTTATGCTTACTCAACCAACAGCGGGTAGCTAAAAAAAGATAGAACAAACACATTTGGTGATGAAGCTTGGCGAGGCAATAATCCAAACCTAATAAGTAGCAATGCCCAGAAATAGCAATTGAGCTCATTTGAGATGTCAAAATTTGAGGCAAAATAGAACAATTTGAGATTCAGATAAGGTACAAACTATCCCCACCAAAGTGTAAACAAGCCCGTACTTATCTCATGGTGAAATCATATATCTCAAAAGTTTCTTTACTAGCAACTGCCATCAATTACTGATAAATGAAATTATGCAAGACGCAAAATATGGTTTCCACTTGCAACTATTCCCTATTTTGTTCCTTCGTAAGATGCAGCATATGTAGGTTACAACTGGGAGCCAAAATTATGCAATAGGACTATGCTACAATTTGATATTGCAAAACATAATGAAATCAAAGAATACCTAGGTCTGCACCTTCTTCCACCTCAGCACCAGGAGCACCGCCACCAATCATCTGACCAATGCCAATGGTGGTAGTGATAAACTGCACAAGATTCAAACTACCATTTGGCAGGTACATCAAAAAAGTTCAAGTAATATGATCATCACACATTCCAACAAGCTGAATTGACAAAAGTCAGGTGACAGAGATAATAACCCCAAGGGATCAGATTACAAAGAATCAAGTAGCAGTAAGCATCTGAGAAACTCTGGTTGTCCTGCGTTTATATTTACTCACCCAGTTGCCTATACTAAATACATGAAGAACAGCAATACAGTCGGTGAGGAAACCATCGATTCAGTGAGGGCCACATAATGTGCCAATTGTTACAATTTCTCAGAACATCTTTGACTATTACTGTAGTGCATTTGACCAGGCAATGGTTGGAACCTAAGTATCAATCCTTGAAAATGGAGTGCATGGATGTTAAAACAGAGTTTGAGCTCACTTGACATGTCAAAATCAGAGGCAAAATGGAACATAAAGGTATGAATTGTCTCTAGAAAAGTGCAAATAGGCTCACCTAAGGCCAATGCCTTCTTTAGTAAAGATCAATGCAATTAAATTAAAATGGAAGGCAGGGTATCACAAAAGGGTGTACAAACACAATGGATCCAATGTGAGTAACTTAACCCATTTTTTATTTTCATTGGTATAACATGAAATACAGATATTCTTTAATTGGACACTCATGTTTATCACGTACAACAAGAACCAATTTATGAACATTACAGATTACAGTACAGCAAAGGTGAACTGAAAGAAAATGGCAGTTTCCCCAATTCGAGAACAGACGAAACTTTGTATAAACAGCAACAACTAAACATGGTTTGAAGAAACTGAACCCCAGAAGCAGCTAGGATCCTTGGGAGCTCAAGCCCCCAGACGCCACTTGCGTTTCATCCCCCATGAAGGCTTTGTCATGGAGCAATAGATAAGCCCTTTGTTCCAGAAATAGCGGTAGCAGCAGGTGACCAAGTGGTGGACAATGCTGTGCGGACTGGGCGGTGGCCTCCAGACAATGTCTCCGTCGCACGCCGGTGACAAGGTGCCATCACCGAGATTGTACTGCATGAGGCGATCTTTTATGCTGTCGCAGAGAATGATGGAGTTCCCAGCGACCGAAGGCAGCCCCTTGGCGGAGACCGCCAGGCTTCGCATGCCGAAGAAGAGGCAGTGGTCGCCGATGCTGGTTAACGGAACGGCTGCTGGCCCTTCAAGCAGGAGGTCAGCAAGCTTGACAACCACAAGGTGTGAACGATAGTGGTCGGTGCTGCCGACCACAAGGATCTCTGAGTCACATTCCACCAGCTGCGGCGAGATCATCAGCTCGGATGACCAGGTGGCGATCGTCTCCGGTATCGGCAGCGACGGTGAGCATGAGCTGCCGTCCACCAGAGGCGGTGGGTCGAGGCGCAGTATGCTCGATTCCTCGGATCCCCAGCAGGCCATGTACAGGCTGCCACGGAACGGCAGTGTCCTGGCCACACGGTTCGTGCTCCAGCTCGTGAGCGCCCACCGCCGGTTGCCGGCGGACGCATGGGCAAAGCGACAGATATGCTCAAGTGCGAGCAAGATCGTGACAGTGCGGGTCGCCGGCGAAACGGAGACAGTCGAAGAGACCCTGCGGAAGGACTGCACTTTGTGCTCATCAGCTTCAAGCCGCGGCCGGTTGTCGGTGAGAGCGTCAAGCTGCGGGATGAAGGACGTGAGGGGTGGGAACTCATGGACGTCACCGGTGAAGGGGTGGAGGAGGCGGACGGTGGTGTCGGCGTCGCGCTGCAGGAGAAGGAGGCCCTCGGGGGAGTCTAGGATGAAGTGGTCCTTGAGCTCCGGTACGCGGACGCGGACGAAGGCGCCGGTGTCGCAGTTGAAGAAGCGGATGTGGCCGCGGAGCTTGGCGTGGCCGGGGCGTAGACCGTGGCCCTCGGGGAGCATCGTCCACCGGCGCGGGTGGAAGCGAGGGTCGGTCACGCCGCGGCCACGCGGGTCGACGGTGCAGGAGCGCCACTGGGGGCATACGGCGCGGAAGCGGACGTAGTCCAGCAGGTCTCCGGCTAGGACACGCTCCGCGATGAGCGGCACCAGATCCTCGGGCATCGACGACCATGGCGAGGAGGTCGCGGCGGCGGCGGCGACGCGACGTCGCTTGGTACTCTGGCCGCAGTCCACTGCCTCTGCCGGCGGAGCCCGGCGGCGGCTAGCCATCCGGCCCATTCTCTTCCCACACGGTGGCGATCGATACTCGCAGATCCAAATTCAAACTGAAAAAATACAACCTTTACCCCCAGCGATCTAAGGAAGATAGAGCAGACCTCGGTGCCGTAGCTCGTATAAATGGAGAGGCGCCCTTCCAATTCCGATTTCGACTCGACACGCCGGCTCCGGCTCGGAGCCTCGGAGTCGGAGTCCGATGGCCTCTCCACCACCGCGTCCCAATGACTCCGATGCCGGTCCAGGAGGTGCCGAGGTAGGGCGCTCGAGGACGGGCCGACGGCGGCGCTCCAGGATGAAGGGCGGGCGATGGCGCGCGAGGACCAACCGGTAATGCCGCGCGAGTGGCCGAGATGGGCAGTCGGTGCTTGTGGGTAACGGTTACTGAGGGGCGGGCGGCGGGGCGAACCGAGGTGTTAGGCGGCGGAGGAGGGGGGAGGAGGTGGCCGGCGGCGGACAGGGCTCCCGCCGGCGGAGAGGAGCGGAGCCGGAGAGCCGATTTGGGGGTCAAAGTGAAGGGCAGAATTGTCCGTTCACATGTGTTGGTATATATACACTCCAAGTGCAGGCAACGTATCCAGTTAACTCAAAAATTTGGTGCAATCTCCGTACAATCTTACTAAAATGTGTCAAAAAATTCTAAAAAAATCATGAATGTACATATCAGCCTATCACATATATGTATAAAATTTCAGGGTCAAATTCGTCCTACTCTAACAATTACAAAAAAGACAAACAAATTTGGGGTGCATTTGAACTATTACTTTTGTCAGAAAATTTGCCTTTTTTGTAACTGATAGAGTAGGACGAATTTGATTATAAAATTTTATGTGGCGGAACCGCCCGAATTAACCTGAGCTTAGTACTTTAACGCTGCTTAAGTACTAATCCCACATTAATTCCGACAGTCCGTCAGGACTTAAGTCCTGACTAAGCCTTCCCATCTGGATCGAGCTCAGGGGCGATTCTCGAAGAAATCCACAGATTACAACACATAACATTTCGTACATAATTTAAAGTAGGTTTTACAAATTTAGAGTAAAAGTTATTACGAACCACTGTTTTCTAAAATAATTACACAAGAGGGTTTAGAAAAACATGAGCGAAGAAGGCTGAGTACTGATTACTCAGCAAGACTTATCCGACCACTGGGTCTAAACCCAACTTTCTATCCTACGGCCAATTTGATTAGGCCAACTCACACTGCGGCAGGCCTAGATGTAGATCCTTAGCTCTTAAGCTCTTTGCTTCTTTTAGTTGTTACCTACCCTGCTAAGTTGTGCCTAGTCTAATTCAAACAAGAGCAAACACTTTAAAGAAACATGCTTTATCAAGAACGTTACTTTTCTTAACTACGATGCTGGTCGCGATCAGGCTGCTCACACCTGGTAAGTTCAGCAATTCAAATAGATTTGTACACTCCCGGGAGGAAAACCCAAACATGCGCCATATGCGTGTGCATCGACCCCGCATATGGCATCCTCGCATCCCAACTACCACCTAGCCTGAACCGTCGGCGCCGACCCTGGGTATCCAACGATACCCGACTCACTACCTCCAGCCAGTGGCGAGCGACGGTTCCAACCCTAGGTATAAAGGGATGAGAGGTTACCGGAGCCCAATTCAGGACGGCACATGAATGGTCCGCGTTCAAAGCCACAACCAGGCTAAGCATCGGACGGCCTTATGCGACACAGGCGGGGTCAGGATCCACATCCATGTTCATTCATTAGGGTTCTTAGTTATCCATATAGAAAGCATAACTGCCCCCGCCCGATGTCTCCAATTTAATATCTCATAAACTTTTCGTAACCAGATTCGAGCTTTGAAAGTAAACTCGGCCTATTCCTATTTATGGCTAAGCATTCTAGACTACTGCATAAAGGATTGATCATGATGGATTCAGGGTTAATCATGCACTAAGGTTTCAGTCAACTCCTAACTCTAATGCACAAACATAACTCATAAATTTGGACTCAAAAGTAAAATAGGTGTTGCACCGGGGCTTGCCTTGGTTTAGGTCGGTGGGATCTGGAAGAGTCTCGAGAATATATCCTTCTGGCGCTTCAGAAATGCCGGCTTCATAAACCTCTACAGGAATATCCTTAGATGGTTCTCCAACAGGCGGCACCAAAACCAACGTACCTAAATGAATGACATGCATGATTTTTTTTTAAGTATGAGGATGATCAACCTGTTATAAAGAGAACAACAGAGAGTTTTAAAGAAGAGGTGAGGCACCGAAATAATATTCCGGGCTTCACCATACGCTTAAATAATTTTATAAGGTGTGTAAATAATTTTCTAGAGTTTATAATAATTTTCTAGCATTTTTGGAAATTTTTCTCGTATTTAAATAAATTTTTAGAAGCTTTAAATGAATTATTGAAATTATTTTATTAAATAACTCAAGATTTATAAATATATATATATATAACAAAATAAGTTAAATTAATGAAATTATAATTTACCTAATTAAACAAATTACACCTTTAAAATTGGGCTAAAGTTGAATAAATTTGAAAAGGAAAAGAAAGAAGCCCAAGGCCCAAGTAAGTTTCCTAAGCCAAAGTTACATTTGGCACCCTAAACTATTGCCCTGGTCTGTTTTCCCCCCTTCGCGAACCAGCCCAGACCACTCACCGGACCGGGCCGGCCCACTTTCCTCTCTCCCCTCTCTCGGCCCACCTAGCCGGCGGCCTTCCGCCACGGCGGTGCGCCCCGGCCTCCGCCGGCGGCGACCGCCCGGCCTGCAGCGCGCCCTCGCGGGCGCCGCCCCCGGCCTTGTGCGCCTTCTCCTGCGCGACGTACCCCCCCTCTTCCTCTCCTCTCCATTCCTCCTTCTCCTTCTACCCGTGCGCGCGGCGTGCGGGTGGCGGCGAACGGCCCGCACGGCGGCGCCGAGCCGCGCCGGTGCCGGCGAGCACCCGCGCAAGGTGCACGCGGTGATGCTGCCCGGGGTGCGTGACGGGAAGCCTAGGAGGGGGCTTGTGCGCGCGAGAGGTCGTCGGCGACGCGGTGGCCATGGCCACCGGCGCCATTAACGGACACCGAGCTCGATTGAGCTCGGTCTGGCCTCAATCCTCGACGAGGATTAGAGGAGGAGGGAGAGGGTGGCAAGGGGCGCGGATCCTCACCCTCCGGCGGCGAGAAGAGGCGGCGGTGACGGCGGACAGCGAGGAGGCGTGGCGGCGGACGAGGGCGAACGGCGTGGGGGCTGTGGGACGGCGGAATGGGGACGGTGAGGTGGAGGACGAGGTCGAGGCGGAGCGGCAGTGCTCCGGCGGCGTCAAGGTGGGGCGGGGCGGCGGCGGTGGCTCGGCATGGCGGCGGGGAACGGCGGGGTGGAGCGAGGCGGTGCGGGTGGAGCGGGGTTCATTCCCCCTTCACCCGGCTGGATGAGGAAGAAGTGGGCCGGGGGGGCCCCGCCTGCCAGGCGCGCAGGCCGGCGGGCCTGCGCGGCACGCGCGCGTGCGGGCAGCGCGGCCTGGCCCCCCGGCGGGGCCGCGTTTCCTCCTCCCCCATTTCTTTTCTTTTTTTTTAACTTTTACTCTTTCAATTTTAACCCCTCAAAGAAAAAGAATTATAGTGAGGTCCAAATACAAAAGAGAAAGGACATAATTTAATCTATTTTCTACACTTTTGCCCTTAGGCAATTTAAATTACCAAAAGAATTTTGAATTCAAATTGATTTGAAGTGATTTTAATTAAGAGCTCCAAGAATTTAGGATTATGCACATGATGACATGATAAAATGCACTTAAGGAGTAGTTAAGATACGGAGCATCACATTTTATATACAGATGAGGTAAGTTGATGTACATTTATGATTTTTTTCAGAATTTTTTGACACATTTTTTTAGTAAGATTGCACGGTGATTCCATCAAACCTTTGATTGCACTGGATATGTTGCCCCAAAGGCACTCCAAGTGTTGTATCGGAAGGCGTGATTTGATAACTGTATTTTTTTTTGTTTTGAGAAAATAGAGCGTGAGATCGGCAATACAAGGCTAGATATTGCTAATTTTTTTCTAGCCTATTTATTATGCAATAGTCGTGTGTTTTAAGAGTCTTGGCATCCGAATTCAAGATGCACAACCAGGGTGAAGGGATCTAGGCTCTATTTGATATTTTGATAATTGTGACAACGTTGTGTGGACTAATATTTCAATTGAGTATATTGAAGGGAATTGAGTCCACTGACAAATGAGCTCGGTTCGTATACATTAAGCATGGTGATTGCTTCATGGATGGATAGCTCAAGGCAAAGGTATAAATATAGGTTTTGAGTTTTATCCGGTCAAACGGTGCTTAGATGATGAAAATTGACCGGATTAATAGGCTAGATAGCCGTACTATCAAGAAGGATCAATTGTCTTTACTTGACTAGGTCTCTAGTGCCTCATTTATCATATAGTTAATGACTTTGCACGAGGGATAACTGCATTTCAGCTTGGTCGTGTAGCCCTCTGAGTAAGCTTTCCCTACAATCCGAGATCACTTAATTTGAACATCGGAGCTAAAAGTTATGACCATTTTACTGAGTGTTGGCTGGGCTGAAATTCATAGTGGCGGACTGTCCGGCCTTGTGAGGCGGACTGTCCGCAGTTAGGAGTAAAATTTCACCCAGAATTGGTCTGCTTCCTATCCTTCTTTTGAGCCCCAACGACGGATAGTTCGGCCTTGGATGGCGGACTGTCCGCAGTACTAACTGGAGTTTGGGTCAGTGAGATGGAGTTTTCTGCCGGGTGTTTTTCAGTTGAACGGCGGACTGTCCGGGCCCTTTGGACAGACTGTCTGCCGGTCATTTGTCCCGGCGCCCCAGAGCAGGAGAGTCCCTGGTGTTTCTAGTGTGTGAACGGCAAACTGTCCGGGCCCTGTGTGGCGGACTGTCCGCAGGTCATTTTTTAGTGACTCTGACAAGCATCTTTCTAAAATATAGCCGTTGGGTTGAGTGGCGGAATGTCCGAGGTTTGTACTGCGGACAATCCGCAAGAACTTTGTTTTCACACGAAAGGCTCTGTAACGGCTAGTTTTTGGAGTGGGCTCTATATATACTTGGTCCCCGGCCGTGGGGGGACTCTCTTGGGCATTTGGATCACTTATTGAACATTGTTGAGCCTTCCCTCTCCTCTCTCTCACTCATATTGCTTGGGATTGCATTCTAGTGAGATTGAGAGAGGCACCTAGTGCATTGCATCAAGTATTTGATCTTTGGGGCACTAAGGAGATCATCAAGAAAGGTCTTTGGCTTGTTACTCTTGGAGGTTGCCGCCTCCTAGACGGCTTGGTGGTGGCTGCCGTGGAGCTCTCCAAGGGAGATTGTGGAGAAGCCCCGGTGGAGATTGTGAGAGGCGTTGTGCTTGCCTCACCGGAGCGGTGAAAAGAAACTCTAGTGGATATCGAGGTTTGGAGAGGTTCTTTGGTCCGAGTCGTCTCGTATGCCAAGTGGATTCTTGGTTGGCCAAGTGGATTCTTGGTTGGAAGCTGTAGGATTTCATTGAATCTACCTCAACGTGGATTATGGGTGACCGGCAAGTCACCGAGACCACGGGATAAAATCTTGAGCATTGTGTTGTGAGCTTTCTCTTACTCATTTACATTCAAACATTTCTTTGTGCTTTATATTACTAGAGGTTGAATTGTTATCTTGTCACCCTAGGTTGCAAACCCACTTAGCTCAACATAGGTTAGAAGATTTAATTCTCTTGTGGTTCTAATTAAATTTGCCTAGTGTCTTTGATTTTAGTTGTTCACCTCCTCTAGCCGGTAATCTCGATCCTACATAGAGTTCCCCCTCCCGCACTCTTACCCTGCCCAAAGTAGCACAAAACATGTCTTCTCGTCGTTGCCGCTACTCCACGCTAGACTTGGGCAAACATTGGGTCGGGTCAGGTTAAAAGGAGAGTCGCGGGTTGTATAGTTGGGTTGGTAATGCGTCGGGTTTTTTTGGGTTGGGTTGGGTCGGGTTTTTTGGTCAACGCTCGCAATCGTCTCGTCGATTGTTGGGTAAAAAAAAATACATTATGCGCCCACCGAGTTTTTTTCGGGAGGGTTGGGTTTGGTCGGTGACCCATGCCCAGGTCTACCCCACGTCATGCCTCCTCACCCCCGCCTCTACCGTCGGCCCTCCTCGTTGTCTGATCCGCCACCGCCCATGACTCGCTCGGATCCCCTACCGCCACCTTCTTCCCCAGCTTTGGCGACGTCTCCGCCGCCGGCAACGCCGACCGAGGTGGATCGATGCCCCCGCCATCGGCACCGTCCAAAACACCCTCCTCCACTCCCACGGCAGGCCGCGCCCTATACCGTACCGCCCGCCACCACTGCCAGGCCTCCAGCCTTCCTGGCTTGACCTACCTCCAAGTCCGAAGATCACAGGTAACACCCACCCCAAAACTTCGAACCCTAACATCAAACATTAAAACCCTAACCTCATTGTAGTTGGGGAAGAAGCTGAGGTGGCTTTCTTATATTGGTTGGAAAAATTGAGTGTGGGTCCCTAAAACACTCGGTTGTTGCGTAGCTTTTCTCTTTTTGTTCTTCGTTTGGACGTTAGGCTGAATTCACGAGTCCATGCAAACACCCGGGCAAAGTACCGTGACATAAAAAGGTGTGCCATGTATCTTACAAATGTACGTGTGTTTGTGCGAACTGGGAGCTCCGTCTTAGATGTGTGTTAGATAAGCCTGGATGTTTTGGTTTTAAAAGATCGTGGTATTAGAAAACTGTAGTTTTAGAAATAATAGATGCACAAAATCATGGTTTAGAAAAAACTTTTAAAGTGGAGTTTTTAAAACTCCAAAAGACTTTAGTTTTTGGCAATACCATGATTTTTAAAATTGCAAGTTTTGTTACATCCAAACACCTAATAACTCTCTTCAAAATATTTTGCAAAATAATGATATATACTTAAAACTTCAAAATCACTTTACATTATCTTTTGGCTTGATGTCACCGATTGGCATATTTTTCATAGCCTGAAGTGTTATACAACATCAACATATATTTCTTAGGAGCTATTAGATTCATCAAATGTCATATCATACGTCTCTTCAACTATGCCGGTGACAGCAATGTTGAATACATGGTATACTTTGGGCTTTGATGGGTAAATAAGTAAGAAACCAATATCAATAGCGTGTATAAGTACTAGGAAAATAAAAAAGAGATATTCAGCACAGCAGTGCAGTACGCAGTCATGGCCCAAAAACTCTCCCTGCTTAGCTTCCCTACATAGCCTGATGGCCCAGCCCACATGACCCCAACCAACAGCCAAGTTATTTTCCTCTCCTCCCGAGCACTTCTGGAAATTCCTTCTCGAGTGTTCCGGGGTGAACAGTAGAGAGTGACGATTTCCCCCCAACTCCGCTTCAATCTCTACGAATTGATTCAGGAGCTGGTGGGAGTTTGTGCAGGCGTCCATCCGGATTGCGCTGCTAGCAGAGTTCCCAGTACTTCTGTTGGGATTGATTTTCTCCTTTTTACAAGCCAGTTCTCTTCGTTCTGTTCGAGTGAGCACCAGACTGAGGTGTTTTCTCCTACCAGCAATCCATCCCGTTTGGAGTGAGCTTAGGTCAGAGCTTTCATCTTTGTGCTCGTGATCTTCGTTGCAAGGCACTCTGGTATTTTCTTCTCCAATCGAGTGAATCCTTGTTGTTTCCTTTGTCCTGAACATGTCGCCGCAGTTCGGGGCCACCAAGGGGTGAACTCTAGCTTCACTGCCCGCCCTTGGCTTGCGACTGCGACAGTGTTGGGAGCGCTTTTAGGAACTGCCGTCTTCAGGGAGAGGAAGAAGCTTTTGTTTTCCATAATGGTTTGGGACACATTGATTAAAGCGGCAGGCTCCCTCGAGGAGTATCGCGACAAAAATGAGAACCTTAAGTTGGAACTGTCGTGGGATTG
This sequence comes from Paspalum notatum, assembly GCA_022530915.1. Classification (NCBI taxonomy): domain Eukaryota; kingdom Viridiplantae; phylum Streptophyta; class Magnoliopsida; order Poales; family Poaceae; genus Paspalum; species Paspalum notatum. Next base: position 32,651,619 of record CM039685.1, read on the forward strand.
GCAACCCTGCGACAGTTAGGGAACTTCGTGATCTCGTGAATACCTATGACCCCTCGATTTTATTCATCATGGAAACTCAAATTAACAAGTATCGAGTGGAAAACTTACAATACACTTTGGGTTTTGATTCTAGTTTTGCAGTTAGTAGCTCTGGACGAAGTGGAGGGCTTGGGCTGTTTTGGAAGAATGATGTGGTTGTGTCTATTAAAAAAATACTCAAATTATCATATAGACACAATAGTGAGTGAGCCTGGAAAGGAAGATTCGCGTATGTCTTTTATTTATGGGGGAACCAAATAGATCTTTGAGATATCGTACATGGGACATCATGAAGCAAATGAGAAGTGATAGAGATCTGCCTTGGGTTTGTATTGGCGATTTTAATGAAATTCTCAGAAGGGAGGAACAGCTGGGGCCTAACAATAGGGAAGAATACCTCATGGAAGGCTTTCGAGAGGCTGTTGATGTATGTCAGCTTTGTGATATTGGGTACTCTGGTTTAGACTGGACTTTTGAAAAGAAAGTGGCTGGTGGATATTTTGTTCGTGTCCGCTTGGACAGGGTGCTGGCATCAGCCAAGTGGTGTGCATGCTTTCCTTTTGCTGTGGTCCGACATCTCACAGCTGTGAAATCTGATCACTGTCCTATTCTTTTATCTTGTGAGCCAGAGAAAATACGTGGTGCTAGTCGTGGGCTTGGGAGGCCATTTAGATATGAGCTCATGTGGGAAACAAATAAGGGCCTATATCCCTTGGTCCAACAAGTTTGGAAGGATGGTCAACACTGTCATTCTGTTGAAGACATGAAGAACAAGCTTTGTCATCTTGGAGAGGAACTTAGATTTTGGGGACAAAATTCTTTTGGTGCTGTAAGGAAGAAGCTGCGAGTCCAAAGGAAAAAGTTAGAGCAACTACGATCAGATCCAACAAGAAATGATATTTTAGAGGAGGAAAAGAAGGTAGAAGAACGCATTGTTCTACTAAATTACCAGGAGGAAATAGTGTGGAGACAATGATCAAGAATTACATGGCCTAGAGAAGGGGACAGCAACACTAGTTTCTTCCACCAAAGGGCAAGCAAGAGAAGGTCCAGGAATAGAATTATTAAACTGCAGCGTCCTGATGGTACTGATTGTACAGATGTGGAGGAAATGCAAGCAATGGCAGTAGATTTCTACAGCAATTTATTTAAGTCAGAGGGTACATCTAATATGGATTTTATTCTTGCTCATGTTCATCGCAAGGTCACGGAGGAAATGAATAGATTCTTGTGTGCTCCTTTTGATGAGAATGAAGTTAAGAATGCTCTGTTCCAAATGTTCCCGACCAAAGCGCCTGGTCCGGATGGTTTTCCTGCACACTTTTTCCAGCGTAACTAAGACATTTGTGGTGAGGATTTAACAAGGGTCGTGCGCTAAGGGTGCTCAACGGGGATGAGATTCCTACTGAAATAAATGGCACGTTCATTGTTCTAATTCCAAAAGTTGAGAATCCAGTTTCTTTGAGCCAACGTGATATACAAGATAATTTCTCTGAGCCAGTCTTTGCAACGTGATATACAAGATACTTTCTAAGGCTTTGGCAAATAGGCTGAAAAGGGTCCTCCCAGATATTATCTCTGAAGAGCAATCAGCTTTTGTCCCTGGTAGAATCATCACTGACAAGGTAGCCTATGAGTGCCTGCACTTTATGCGCTCAAACCGATCAAGAAGTGTAAGAAAAATGGGTCCTAAGCCTTGTGCTTAGTTCCCATATGTGATTTTGGTGGTTGAATTGACAACACGTGCCATGGGACTAATATATGTGTACAAGTGTTTTTTGTCTAAAGTTTCAGGGTGCAAAAGGTGGACTTGGAGTACAAACACCTCAAAGAAGGACTTAAAAGGTACAAGAAAAGTCCCAAGCCGCCATCAAGGTACAAGCTAATGTCTTGACTCGGTGGTCCCGCTGGTCGGTCAGCGGGCCGATTTTTTAGGGACACCAAGAAGTCCGGAAAAGCCCCATCGAGTGAACCGGCGAGAAGAAGAAGCCTGAAGCTGAATACTCAAGACCCCGTGCGGATTACACTCACCGGACCGGACGATATAGACAGAGGGTGTTGGAAAGGATGAAAGCTGGCACTTGAACTCACCGGACGGTCCGGTGAGCACTGGACGTTATAGACACAACGAGCTACAAGATGAAGACCCGCGCTCCAACACGCACCGGACAGTCCGGTGGTAGCACCGGATTGTCCGGTGAAAACGTTCGGTGATTTCAACGGTCAAAATTCCAGTTCAACGGTCGACTCAATGGCTAGTTGGGAGTGCACACCGGACGGTCCGGTGGCTATCACCGAACGGTCCGGTGATCACGCAGAGATGAGCAGGAAGCTCCCAACGGCTAGTTTTGGAGGTGAGGCCTATATATACCCCTTTGGCCGGCTTTCACTTTGTGGTTGGAGTATACTGAGCTAGCACAAGTGTTGATACATATTCTCTATGTCCATTTGAAGTATAGCAACACCATTTGAGAGTCCAACCACCACAAGAGCAAAACTAGACACATCCGACATAGCTAATGCTTAGTGCATCCTTGCTTAGGCCACCTTGTCTATTCTCCGTGCCTGCGTGCACGACCCTGCTGTATCAAGTGCGGCTGTAAGTCTTGCGAGACCCTCCGGAGTGTAGAGTAGCTGCCACCATCTTGTGAGAGAGAGGAAGGCCCTCGGGACATTGTCCAAAAGCTTCCCTTAGTGGAGTCGGCGGGGTGGCTCCGCGAGAAGGACTCGGAAGACTCCAACGGCCGTATCCATTCTCTAACCTTGCGTGGGCGAGGCCGTAGCCCGTGGAGGACTACGCGATAGGTTCGGGTAGGTGTGTACCGAGGATATCCGTAGACCTGACTGTGGTTGCTTGGCTTCCGAGGAAGTCACTTTGCCATCCTCCACCCTTGCGTGGGCGAGGCCGCATTCTTTTGAGGATTGCACGAGAGCAAAGCCCTTTGTGGAGCGCCAACGAGTACGTAGGGGGTAGAGGCATGTTGGCCTCCCGAACCTCGGGAAAAACATCGCCGTGTCTTCTTTGTGTGCCATCGCTGACATCGTCATCGGGAGTTTGCATTCTCTACCTATCCTTTAGCTTTCACATTTACATTCTTGTAAGTGTATGCTTATTTTCCTAAACTAGTTTGATAGGTTAGCTTCTGGGTGGAACTAGGTTGCAAGACTTGGTCATGGTAGAAGCAGCAACACTTAGCAAAATCTTAGTGCACATAGCTAGTTTACTTTGCATAGATTTTGCTTAGTAGTTGTAATTTTTAGTGAGGCTTAGTTTTTAGAAATCCTAATTCACCCATTCTTAGGCGTCGGTCCTACCCTTCAAGAAGCAATGCCTATTGTGCTCTGAAATTAGATATGATGAAGGCATATGACAGTGTGGAATGGAACTACCTAGAAGCAATAATGCTAAAATTGGGTTTTAAAAACTGCTTTGTGGACAAAATCATGAAATGTGTTAAATCAGTTTTCTTCTCTGTCCTATTTAATGGAGAACGTTTGCAAGAATTCAAGCCAATTCGAGGTATTAGACAAGCCGATCCCATTTCTCCTTATATGTTTTTATTGTGTACTGAAGGTTTGTCTTGTATACTAAAAGGGGAAGGAGCAGATCAGCATGTCCATGGTATTCAAGTCTCACGCACATCACCGATGATCAGCCATCTTTTATTCGCTGATGATTGCCTTCTATTCTTCAAAGCCGATGTAAGCAATGCTCATGTTGTACATGAGTCCCTTACCAAATATTGTGAAACTTCAGGTCAAAAGGTAAACTTGGCAAAATCATCTATATTTTTCAGTAAACGATGCAAGTAGAATATTCGAGATAATATTAAACGTATCACTTAGGTGGAGATTGAGTCTTTGAATGAAAAATATTTGGAATTACCCACTGATGTTGGCAGAACAACAAATGGTGCTTTCTGTAAGGAAAATGGGCTCTAAGCCTTGTGTTTAGTTCCCTAATGTGATTTTGGTGGTTAAAGTGACAACACGTGTCATGGGACTAATATTTGTGTGTGACAATCTTTGTCTAAGTCTCAGGGTGCAAGTAGAAGATTTAGGGAACAAATCCCTCAAAGGAGAAATCAATAAATTCTACGAGAAGAAGAAAAAGTTTTACGAGAAGAAGAAAAAGCTCTGCATCTGCCAGAAGAAAGAAATGATCTACACGCATCAGACCGTCTGATGGTCTCATGGTCTCACCATCAGACGGTCTGGACCAGTTAGGCAGAAGAGAAGAAGACCAAGTCCCAGCGCTTCAATGCATCAGACGGTCTGATGGTCCATCGGACCAGTTGGACAGAACGAGCAACAAAATGAAGACCGCGGTGTTCCACGCATCAGACGGTCTGATGGTCTCAACGGTCAGCTGAAGCTCCAACGGTCGACTCCAATGGCTAGTTGGGCACCACCATCAAAGACCATTAGACCGTCCGATGGTCATGCAGAGAAGAGAAAAAGGCTCCTAACAGCTAGTTTTGGAGGTGTGGCCTATATATACCTCCTTGGCTGGCCTCCACTATGTGGTTGGAGTATCCTGAGCTAGCACAAGTATTGATATACATTCTCCATGCCCATTTGAAGTGTAGCAACACCATTTGAGAGCCCCACCACCACAAGAGCAAAACTAGACACATCCGACATAGTTAGTGCTTAGTGCAACCTTACTTAGGCCACCTGTCTATTCTCCGTGTCTGCGTGCACGTTTACCCTTGTGCGTGTGCGGTTGTAAGTCTTGCGAGACCCTCCGGATTGTGGAGTGGCCGCCACCACCTTGTGAGAGGGAGGAAGGGCTTCGGCGTTTTGGCCAAAGCTTCCCATAGTGGAGACGGCGGGGTAGCTCCGCAAGAAGGACTCGGAAGGCCCCAACAGCCCTGACAATCCTCTACCCTTGCATGGGCGAGGCCGTAGTCCAAGACTACGTGAGAGAAGGGTTTGTGTGGGTGTGTACCGAGGGTATCCGGAGACCCGACTGGGGTTGTTTGACTTTCGCGGAAGTCACTTTGCCATCCTCTACCCTTGTGTGGGCGAGGCCGCACTCCTTTGAGGATTGCGCGAGAGCAAAGCCTGTGGGGGCACCTAACGAGGACGTAGGGGGTGAGAGGGCACGTTGGCCTCCCCGAACCTCGGGAGAAATATCGCCGTGTCTTCCTCGTGTGCCATCGCCTTTATTGTCATCGGGAGTTTGCATATCTCTTCTCATCTCTTTAGCTTCCGCATTTACATTCTTGCAATTGTATGTTTACATTACTAGACTAGCTTGATAGGTTAGTTTTTAGGTGGAACTGGTTGCTAAGACTTGGCCACGGTAGCAGTAGCAACACTTAGCAAAACCATAGTGCACATAGTTAGATTTATTTGTATAGGTTTTGCTTAGTAGTTGTAGTTTTTAGTGAGTCTTAGTTTTTAGAAATCCTAATTCACCCACTCTTAGACGTCGGTCCTACCTTCACTTTCAAATACCTCAAAGATAAGAGTGTGGAATAAAATTCAGGGATGGGTAGAACAAACATTATCAGCAGGAGAAAAGGAGGTCTTGGTAAAATCTGTTGTACAAGCAATCCCTACTTATACTATGAGTTGTTTCAGACTGCCGAGAGGATTGTGTCAACGCATAGATTATACGAAAAGTTTGGTGGGGGGTGAAAAGGGCAAAAAAAAAAAACATGTTGGGTACCTTGGGAGCAAATGATGCAGCCAAAGTACCTAGGAGGCTTGGGCTTTACAGATACAAAAATTTTTAATCTAGCATTGCCTGCAAGGCGGGCATGGCGAATGCTAATCAGGCCGGAATCTGTGTGTTCCCAAGTCCTCAAATCAGTATATTTCCCCTCTGGTGATATTCTAAATGCTCCTGTTGGGAATAATCCATCCAAGACATGGAGAGCTATATGTGATGGGATCGAGATGCTGAAGCAAGGGCTGATGAAACGCATTGGCGATGGTAAAAGCACAAACATTTGGGGTTGTAATTGGATTCCAAGAACATAGAAACTCAGACCTTTTACTTCAGAGAAACCAGACCCTCCAATGTTGGTTTCTGATCTGATTGACCATCCCTCCATGACATGGAAAACAGAGGTAGTGTGATATTTTTTCAATTGTATGGACAGTGAAGCGATCCTCCAAATTCCATTAAGCACAAGTAAACTTGAGGATTGTTGGGCATGGCATCATGAACGGCATGGTATATTTTCTTTTAGGTCCACCTATCAGATGATGGTTGAAGCCAAGCAGAGAAGATTACTTTGAAGGCCGGGGAAGCTGTTCTGATATTGATAAATGTCGGAAGGAATGGAAGCAATTGTGGCACATGAAACTACCTTCGAAAATTAAAATCTTTTGTTGGCGCCTTGCTTTAAATTCAATTCCAACAGCTAGTGTGTTAAAAAAAAGAAACATGATTGATACAGCCAAGTGCAAAATGTGTGGTGCAGATGACGACACTTGGGATCACGCATTGTTGTATTGTACAATGTCCAGGTGTATTTGGGCCTTGCTAGATGAGGAGATAATAGAGCTGATTACTGCTTTGTGTATTTCTCATCCAAAGCACTGGGTTACATTTGTGTGCAACAACCTTTCACAAGATGATGGTATACGTATTCTTATCACCTGTTGGGCTATTTGGCAAGCGAGAAGGAAAGCAATTTTTGATGGAATATTCAAGAGTCCTTTATCCACAGTGGCAGTAGTTAACAGGTTGACTGATGAGATGAAGATGATTGCGGATTTTCAGATGAAGGGTAAATTATCAGAACAATCAAAATTAAGAACAAAAACTAGGCAATGGATACCACCTGGAAGTGGACGATGCAAGATAAATACAGATGCAGCAATTTCTCGAACCACTAACAATGGAGCTGTTGGAGTTGTGTGCAGAGATGAAGTTTTTATGGCTGCAAGTGCTTTGGTTATTCCAAACATAACTGAACCTGAAACCTTGGAAGCAATGGCATGTGCAGAGGCCTTAGCTCTTGCTGAAGATTGTTGCATAAAGAAGATGATTGTGGCATCAGATTGCTTAAATGTCATTAAAAATATTAAGGAGATGCCTCAGTGTTCTTACATGATGATTCTTCAGGACATACATGCAAGGTCAAGATCTTTTAATTTGATTGTGTACGTTATGTACATGAAGGTAGGGAATTCAATAGAGAGACTCATAATTTAGCAAAGCTAGCTTGTACTCTAGAACCTGGTCGTCATGTGTGGCTTGGTTGTCCTCCTGGTTTCTTTGATGTAAACGTTATCTGACCATAAGTAATATATTCCCTGCCTTTCGCTCAAAAAAAAAGTTATTTTCCTCTCCTAGCCTCAGCTGTCAGGACAGCACGTGAGCAGGAGCAGCAAGCAGGTTTATTCAGCCTAGCTCTAATTCTATGAAGTAACGTAAAGCATTTACATGTTGTCCAATTCATTGAATTGGTCGTGGAGAACTTGAGTTATTTGAGTTGTCATGTGTGAATATGAAGAGGTCCGCAACATTATTCCTCCACACATTTCAAATGTTGCCACTTGCCAATTTATTATGTCAAACAATTAGTACGGAGTACTTTGATCTCTTAACAATTTCAAAATTTCAAGTTATGGCTAACGCTGTATTAAACACAAGTTACCACTATCATGTTCAATTAGGATGTGCGGCGTGCGTTGCCCCGCCTGTTCTTGGTACGTTTGCTTATATATGGTCTGATGAGTGTATGGACAACATGTTTTGCGTCACGTTAATTTCTTGTTGAGGAACAGCCAGCAGATAAACTGCAAAGCCCATGTAGACAGAAGGAGGACGAGCTGCTTCGTATGTACACAGGCAGGAGAGATGAAAAAGGACACGTGGAGGTAGCCAATACGGGAACTTTGTCTGAGGCTCTCACTGTGCAGCAATTCTCCCCGCTGTATAAAGTAGAATATTACACGTTATATTCTCTATTGTGTGATAATATAATCACTCACGTTATATGCCAAAAGATCTAAGCTTTAGATTATTATTTTTTATGATCTTCGAAAATTTTAAATATCCATTCTTTAAATCATGGTCCGCCCTATGGCCGTTGGCGCCAAATCCTGGACATGGCTAATGTAACAACCCTAATTTTTGTAAACCAAAAATCACTACTTAAAAATTCTGTTTTAGTCGTTGCTTGTGCATGCATGTAAATCATTAAAATTTGGTTAATTAATCAATTATGTGTTTAACCTTAGTATATGCTAGTAAGATTAATTCTATTCTACCCTACTTTATGTTTTATCTTGTGTATACTTCTTGCATCATTATTGGCTTTTATTGGATCTTTGTTTGTGTGCCAATTCAAACCAAATCAAATTCAAATCAAAACAAATAGAAAGGCAAACCAGAAAATAGAATAAATGGAAAAGGCCTTTTGGCCCAAGTCTCCGAGCCAGCCATCCAATCCAGCTCAATCGCGCGCCTCGCCATCTGGGCCGACCAAGCAAGCCAGCCCGCCCAGCCGTGCCGCCCACACACCGTCCCTGACGGGTGGGCCGTCGCCACCGAGCCGCTGATCGGTGGAGCCCACCTATCGGCTTTTCTCTTCCCCTTCTTATCGCCGAAGCCGTAGTGCCTCGCCGCCGTCGACGTCCCCTGCTTCCCCTTCATCAACGTGTGTTCGCCATCTCATCTCTGAGCAAACCATGGTGAGGAACCCCAGCCCCTAGTTTTAACACCCCGAAAATTTAGCCTCAGAAAATTTCTTCTAAATCTCCCTCTAATTCAAAATCAATTTCCAAATATTTTGTTTGCAATTGTGTGAATATATGAGCTCCACAAAAATCTCCACATATTCCAAAATGTTCCCCACCAAATATCTTCCAAATATCCCTACCAAATTTTCCCCAAAAAAATCCTCACAAAATTCCTACCAAATACCCAAATCCGAAATATAGAAAAAGACAAAATCTCCGGATGGGCCAATTCCTCCTCCTCCCTTTCTCGGCCCAAGCCCATACCCCCTTTTCTTCCTCTCCCCTCCTGCCCTCGGCCTGCCACCCGGCCGTATTTGACCAAACGTGGCCGCAGCCCAATTCCCCTCCTCACGCCTCTCCTCTCCCTGCCCTGCGGGCCCCACCCGTCAGTGCTCCCCCTTCTTCCGCCTTGGACGGGAGGGCGCCGCGTGAACCGCGCAAAGCGCTGGTGCCGCCGCGCGCTGCGCTTACCCGGCCCCGGACGCGACGCCACCCAGCCCCGATCGCCGTGCCCATGCCCTCTCCTGACCCTTCCTGGTCCCACCGCATCGCGCCACGCCACGCCAGCCCACCGCGCCGAGCTCCATGGCCGCCTCTCCATATAAATAGGCATCCCCGCCATTCACCACTCCTTGCCATCCCCTCCCTCACACACGTCGTGCACCCCGCCGCGACCGGCCCCTGAGTCACTCAGGCGACGTTAGCCACGGGCACCGGTAGCCATTTCCCCCTTCCACGCCTCTGCTCCGGTGCGCCATCACCACCGCGAGTTCGCCGCCCAAATTCCCCTCCACTGTTGTCTCCCCACTCCATTCGAGCAAGGGACAACTCTGCCACATCCCACTCTACCCTAGCCACGCCTAGCCACCCTACTCTGCCCCCACCTGTGGCACCGCAGCGCTTGCCAAACTCTGCCGATGACGCGCACTCGCGTCGTGGACAACCCCTACCCACCCACCAATCCACATACACGATACCTCCACCTACTTCGCCTCGCTGCCCCGGAACTCCCACCGGTGACCTCGTCACCAGAACCGTCACCGGCGATGAGAACTGGCAGCGAACTGCCGCCAAACCGCCGTCGACGGCTCGGCCCACCGCGTCTCGGTTCAGCTGAACCGGCGCCGTGGCCTCCCTTGACGTCGTCACCTCCTCTTGCCACCGCTACGTGGGCCCGGCCAAAGGCATTAGACGTGCCGTCGCCCACCCCGTGGGCCGGGCCATCAAGAATGTGCGCCGTGCACGCTGCGCGTGGGTCACCTCAGGCCAAGACCACCCTCGGCCCTAGTTTCCAATCCTCGCGCGCCAAATTCGAAAAAAAGTCTGTTTCTGTTTAGACGATTCTTGCCCCTAAATTCATCTGAAATTAAAATTAAAACTCTATCCATCTGCACACTCTGCGTAATCTTTTCTACGGCCAGAAGACGACCTCGTGCCACCGTACGCCGGTCAGTGCTTCACACTGTTTGTAAATGTGTACCAGGCTCTGGACTCTGAAGTCTGAACTGTGCTCTCCACGAAGTCTCCGCCCCAACCCTCCTCCATGCCTTCTTGATTCCAAGCCCTCCCCAAGCAGAGCACTCTCAACCTCGCCGTCGCCGGATTCACGCCCGCGAATTCAATCGCCGCCGCCATGCTGGCCTCGGCAAGGTGAGCGGTTTTGGCGGATTTGGGCTCACCCGCGGCCACCAGCAAGGTGTTGGCGGATTTCCTGAGGGAGCTCCCTTTTGCGTGCAGGGGGCTATGGGCGCGGCACCGCCGGAAGATCCTCGTCTCGCTAGGCGTCGCGGGAGTGGGATACGCCGCCTACCGCCTCTACGACGCGCACCGCGCCCAGCTTGTGCGGGTCGAGCAGCTGCGCGCCAGGGAGGAGCAGGCCGCCGACGACCTCGTCAAGAACCAGTAAGAGAGTTTGCGCCCTCTCCCAATCCTAGGCGGATTGCTTGGGTTTCTCTCTACTACTGCTTCTTGCATTGCGTTGGGGGCTGAGGGCTCCTTTTCTTGATTACTCTATGCCTCTGTACTCTACTTGCGCAGCCTGCCTATGCCTGAGGGGAATTCTCCCCAATTACAAGTTCAAGCTGGGGCTCCACATGGATTTTGTATATTGTCTCGGTTGTGCTCGATTGGGTTGAGGGATGATTCGATTAGCTGATAATAAATTGGACCAAAAGCACTAACTTTGCTGTTATTTTGACAAGCTCAGTTGTTTTGCACATCCTTTGTGTTAGACGCACTGAGGGAAATTCTCGTTCCACCTTGTTTAGGATGTTTAGACCATCAGTGCCGCATGATGTTGCTCATGAATTTGAACGGTCATATCTCATAATTGACATCATTACACATAATGTTAATATGATATGGAAAATATATGCTGGAGAAACAACTAGCCCAGTTTTCTTTGTTCAACTGTTTTGTTATACTAGTATTAATCATAGAATTGGTAGGTGTTCCACATTAAGCAAGTGCCATGTTTAGTAAATGATCTTGCATAGTAAAATGTTTGGACGCATCTATTTAATTGTAGGCTACAGGAACACTTTGAGAAGGTGCAGAGGATTTGCGACACTACCACATTGCCCTTGGCCATGCATCACCTCTGTGATAAGATAACGAGTCAACTGGATATTTCAAAATTGACTGACAAGCTACGGCAAGGGAAGGTAGGATCAAGCGCACTGACGCCAAAGGAGAAGTTAGATACTTGGGAGGAGATTAAAATTAAGAGTAAGACATTTCTTATCTTATACATGACTTGCTGGCTTTTATCTTTCACTAATCATAAAAATGTGTCTAACAATGTCATTGTTTCTGCTGCTTCTCCAATTTCTTAGGTTTCACAAAGACAGTTTCTTCAATATGGGCAATGACAATGCTTAGCTTGTATGCTAGAGTTCAGGTCACCATATTAGGCAGGCATCTCTACTTGGATTTTGCCCGCAGTACACATGGTGCACAGTTACAGGTAGATATATGCTCCAGGCTCCACATTCCGTGTTCAAGTACTTCCATATGAATGCACTCTAGTTACAACTTACAAGTAGATCTGTTTCATTTGTTCGCTCCAGTTATTGATGCATGCTCTCTAGATGGTTAAAAATTTGAAATTATGTTGACACTGACTTTACTTGGGTTCAAACTGCTTCCTGACATGGAAATATCTCACTTTTTTGTAGGCAGAATCTGATGCCTTTAGTCAAAATGGGCACAGGAACTTCCTTGCGACAGCTGATTATCTTGCCACTGACAAATTCGATGCATTCATAGCGCAAATGCAACGTGCTGCGACAGAAGTCGTAAAAGAGTAAATATATCTTCCCTTGTACAAAGGATAGTTATTACCAGCATGTTTGCTACCCATTAAATCAAGGATTTTTTTTTTCTAACAAAATGTCTGTTTATGTTATATGCTGATTCGCGTGCACTGAGCCATAAGATTATCCACATTTCTGTATTTAGCACAAATTTAGTAGTGCTGTGCGCAATGTTTCATTTCCTTTTTCTTGGAAATCCAGCTGTGAAGTTATACCAGAAATCGCCTAGCAACCAGCTAGCTTCTAGTGGCTTTCCAGTTGCTTTATTTCTTTGTTTATATTTCGGTCCATCATATTTAACTTGTGTCCTAAACTTTTTACTATTTTTATTACAATATTCATGGGTATGTGCTAAAATCCACCCAACATCAATGATACTGTACATGACCACTATGGTTGATTCCCAGCAATGTCCGTATGGTCAACACTGGGAAATTAATTCCTGGTCGCATGTCTCACCTTAGTCCTACTGAGTACTGACATGTGAAAATTTTCCAGGAAGCAACTGAAAGACCTTATGAACATGGATCAAGTACTGCAAACAATGTTACAAATATTGGATATCTTCATGAGTCTTTGTGAAGATAACTTATGGATAAATTATCTTGTACCTGAGGATGCCACTGTTCTGGCACAGTTGATGGCTGTGTCCAGTAGTGGCTTTGATGATTCATCACTCCTAAATGATGTCAGAAAGCTAGACCAACTAATATCTGAGACAAGAATAGTACTGGCAAGGTAATTTGCGTTAAACATTGAGTTTGTTCAGTTATAGCAAGACATAATTTGTATGACAATGCACTCTTCTTTGATCACTCCATTTGACCAGTCCTTTCATCAGCTAACTTTGAATTGATTGATGACATACCATTATCATTAAATTTCCTTCATAATCCATCTCATATGCCATGTGATCTTATTGATGTATTTTGTTACGTTTGCTTTTGTACTATACATGGGGATTCAAAACTTGAAGGGGTCAAGGCAAATTGATACAATTATATGCTACAGCAGTTTCTCTATGCCGTGCTATTGTGAACTTTCTCAGAAGAAATTACTCATTAATTTGAACTGCATTTGATATAATTTACCTATGGAGCAACAAGGGTGCTCTTGGAGTTTTGCTCTGCGCTATCCTTTTGCTTTCTGGGGAAGAATACCATATCACTATGTCATATTCATGTGTATCCAGTCACATACAATGAAGTTCTAGTGATATAGCTACTATGATGCAACTTGGGGGAGAAGGAAGAGGGCTGGTGAGCTCGAGTGGCTCTTGAGCCAGCCCTCTGGCTGGCGACCCAGGGTTGACCCCCCCAGCAGAAGGTCCCTTTGCTGAACTCATATGAAGAAAAAAACTTGGAAGAGAAGAAATTTTTAGTGTAAAGATGTTTTTTTCATGCATGGAATTGTCATTTTCTCTGTCGGTCAATCAATGGAATGTCTGTGATTGACTGTTTAGTAACGCCTATAAGGTAGGCCCTGTGAGGATCAATCATCGTAACTATTTGGAACTGTGTATTGCAGTGATGATTTCAGAAATATCATGGAAAGGTCATTGAGGAAGATAGCTGACGTCGTGATAGAGGACCTGGCTGCGCTGATTGGAACTCCAAGTCCTCCATCAGGATTTCCCTTAGCATCGCTCTTGCCCAGAGTAGCTCATCTGAGTTTGTCATTGCTTGAGGAACCGAACAAGAACAAGCACATTAAGATCATCCAAAATATGCCTGAAGTAGAGCTCTTCTACACATTCCTCTACGCAAACATGCCACCAGAAACTTAATGTGTACATTGACGTGAAAGGAGCACTTGCTTCCGAATTTTGGCACCAAAGATCTGGCTGTATGTGTACGCTGAAAATTCTGCCAGACTGGAAACCAACAAACTAACATGGAGAGACAGAAGCCCATTTCTGCCTGTATATGCTGAGATATTCGGTTGTTGCTAACATGAACTGACTGAGTGGAGTTCTTTCCATCTGGATTCTTCGAATTTTTGGTTGTGCGTGTCTAGCTAGAATCCCACGCTCTGGTCATACCATTTTGCTATATTCTTGGGAGAGTACACAGCGAGCATCTTTCTAGAATCTTAATGGCCAAGTGTTTAATGTAAGCTGTAGCCAAGAAATGCTCAGTTTCTTGTTAGAATATGATTGCTTGTGTGATTTGGGAAGAACAGAATGTGGTGGATATATTTGGAAAGGCTCGATCTCTTGCATATCTGTGGTCAAATTTCATTGAGCTCGTAGTGAACATGTAGAGATAATAATAGTATTTCCTCTGGTTCAGATGCATGATTGCATGAATTTCTCATGGCCTTTGCACCAAAGTTGATTGCAGATACTCTCCTTCAGGTGGTGGTTGTATGTCGTTAAAATCGTTGTGAACAAATAATGCTTGATTTGTTAGGGTGAACACTAGAGAGCTTCTATATATAAATGTGCAATGCTTATTAACAGACGGAACTAATACTAATCCTTGGTAGATGTTTATTGTTTAGACAAATATAATAAAGAATAAAAAAGGAAGGGAAAAAGAAGGTCGAGGAGGAGACAGAGAAATACACAGCCTAAAGTCGTGACCGCTGTCAGCAGCATGGACAGCACCGACCACCGTCGAGCGCTCCTCCAGGAACAGCGGGTTGGACGGCGTCGGTTTCGTCCTGTCGTCGTGCTCAAAGGACAGCACCGGCCATGTTGCGTGATTCTTGTGGTTGCAATTGATTCTTTTTGCCAATCGATTTATGGAAAGTTGCCACGGAGTTTCTTCCAATTGGATCTTTTCTCCTTCCCTTTGATGAAGTTTCGGTTGTGTGCGTCAGGTCCAGCTACTTAATTTGTAATGTTATTGGAGATCACACGATGACTATTGTACTGGATATCTTTACTGGTCAAATATTTTGTAATCTGCGACCAAAGTCTCTGATGTAATGATGTTGGACAATTCTTGACCAATTGCACTGTGGGAAAAAGATAAGTATATAAAAACTGGATTTTCCAGAATATTTAAAACAGCTGAATTCCTTGCAACTTTATGTTGAGTTATCGTCAAACATATGTTGTGAAGACGACTGTGTGTGCGCACTTTGCAGCTAAGTTTCATTCGACACGGTGTGTGTTAGAAAAAAAAAACATAATTTAACAGTTTTAAGATACCGCAAGTTTCATTCAGCATGTCTTTATTATATCAAGGATTTGTCATGAAACAGATCAAACACAAGGTTTAGAGTCCATGATCCTTACAATAGCATTTCTTCTTATTCATATGCACAACTGTTTTCATGGGCCAAGAGGCTCATTAAGACAGCAAGTGGGATAAAATTAAAGGATAGATTTGCTACTGCCTCATTCAATATGACAAAGTACTTGAAATGCATGACAATGAGAGGGATCATATAACCATATAACGTATGTTGTCACCACATGACGACATCTACGTTCTAAATAAATGGCGGGCCCAGAATCTAGACTATGGGTATTCAAAATTACAAAGGATAAACGAAATTTTTCCTAGCTAAACACATGTACACAATATATATATATATGCTGTTTTTTGCTAAAATCTTGGGTATTCACTTGAATACCCATGATCATAGCTGGGCCTGCCCCTGCTAAATATTCTGACTACAGAATATTCAAGAGCAAAAAACTAGGCATCTATGTTACAAATGATGCGGAACCAATCTCGAAAAGGAAAAAAACATAATGATCAAAGGAACTGCTTGTGTCAGCTATAGTAGGGGATCCCCCACACCACTGGTATATTAAAAGTTAACAATAAAAAGGTTACAAATTGCGTCAGCAATTCAATAAACAACAGCAAAACTTCCTTGGACAGAAATACTACTTCTACTAGTTTTCCCTCATGTTTGATTCGTTTCAAGGGTCAGACACACAAAAGGGCCTATTCAACGCCAAAGAATAAATCTGTAAAAATCTAGTGCTATGCATGCAAGTAATTCATGCCTGGACTACTTAGTGGATGAAACTAAGCTTTGTTTCTCCTCATCAAATTCTAGGCCAGCATTGCCCTCCTTAGGTTGCTCAGGTACCAGCCCACGCTGTGCTGCTGTGTTCCCTTTCCTCGTAACGGATTGCTGATAGAGTACTCCACCGACAATAGTGAAGAGCAAGCAAACCAAACCAAATGCGGTTGCGTGCTTATCCCAGATCATCACATTGATAGCCACAGTGAGGAACTTATTCACAACCCCCGTAACAGTAAATGCTGTAGCTGAGACAGCTCTCCTTGCTGCGAAACCAAAGAAACTGATGAGTAGACCAAACACGCAAGACAATGCCACTGCCACAAAGGCATCCAGTTGAAACCAGCCTTCACCCCTTGATCCAATCGCTGCAAAGACTGACTTGTGCTCCCCTGTAACAAACCAGAAGATAGGAGCAAGCATCAGCGAAAGAAGGTTGTTGTAGAGAACAAAGCCCCACGTGTTGAGACCCAGGTTTGTCACAATGTGTTTGATGTACACCATTTCAGTTGTTATGGTCACCAGATAGGCAAGCGCCCATGAGTATGCTGTGAGGCTGAATGCTGAATCTGTCATTACATAGCCAACAGCTCCTCCCAAGATGACAACAAGGGATAAGAATGTGAACTTTGAAGGGCATGGTTGTTTCCGGAAAGTTGTGTCGGCAATAGCAACCAAAAGTGGGGTCAACGATCTGAAAACTATGAACGTATCCACATTTGCATGGCAGAGGAGATTTGTGTTTGTGAATATGGCAAGGTAGAAGACAAGAGCAGCTGGTGCGAATTTCTTTGCAGTCTCCAAGTTGAAGGGGTCATGGTTGAGAAAACCTAGCTTTCCAAGGATCCAAACACCAGCAGCAGATGTCAAGTACTGTAGAGCAGTCAGGAGGCCAGGGTAACTGAACTTTGTCACAGCATATTTGTTGATGATTGAGAGCAAACTCGAGCACAGAGCATACCCAATCACAAGGCTGCTCGTTGCATAGTACTGCTTTGCCATGACACCAGATTGCTCACCTGAAATAGGTGCAGAATTAGCAAGAGATTTAGAAAACTACTAGAGGCATAAAATCGTTAGATTTTCCAGCTACTCAACTGTCTGCTTTGATGAAAGAAATAAACAAGACTATTGTATTACGATGAGACGTCACATTCAGTAATTGGTTACTAAAATAATTCAATTTGCCCATGCCGGGGAACATGGAAAATTGGAGAAAGGAAGGATGTCAGTTTTCAAGTTGTTCTATGAGATCTCAGAAAACAAATACGAACAGATCAACAGAACAAATCGCGTCTGCAGTCAGCAATATTGACATATGATGGCAATTAATTCGTACCATATTGGAATGGCGACTGACCCAGCATGCTTTACCGGTTCCTAAGCATAGAACTACTTTGCCCCCAAGGCACCAAAATGAGGAGGTGCAGGCCTTCGATTTGGGACAGGCAATGAGAAATAGAAGAACAGCGTGCGTTTCTAGTTTGATGAGCACAGAGCAGAGGCCAAGATTTTGCATCACTATTCTTTTATGTCAAGATATTACACTCAGTCACTTACGTGTAAGTTACTGTATACAAATACAACAATGCATATATATCAGTACTCGAACAAATCTAGCACCGCAAAAACCACAGTCAAGAAGCTGAAGCTACAAGTATAAGGGTAATATATGCTGACATGACAGAGAAACCTCCAAATTTTGACGAACAATTTGCCGCCTCGCATCAACAGCTCAACAGCAAGGGGAAAAAACAGCAGACATCAGCGACCAACCTCCACCAACACCAGACCCAAGATTCGAAGAAGCGGCAGCGGCTACTTTCTGGGCAAAAATGTCGCTCGAAACACACAGGCCAATCTCCTACCGATTTAGCAGGAAAGATTTGGTCCCAAAACCCAATTTGCCAGATTTCTGCGGATTTCTTGGATGCGTGTCGCCAAGAAAAAAAAAAGGAAAGAAAACCAAACTGAAAGGGCAGTGCGCTTGCCTTCAGATCAGAGAGATTTCAAAACATAACACTAAAATTCTCATGCCTTTCAAAGGGGCCGAGCGCGCGCGTCCCAAGAAACGATCTGGAGAGGGGAGGAACGGGAGAGGCGTACAGGGGGAGGCGAGGCAGGCGCAGGCGCAGCGGCATTCCTCCCTCGCTCCGGGTGTGGTGTGGGCTCCGAGCGGCGGGGCGCCCGGGGCTTCTTCTGGATGGGATGGTCGATGTACACGTGGGGAGAAAGAAGCAGGAGCTTCAAATCCAACCAATGACTTCACGGCTTCACGTTGAGGCGTCGGTGGACTCAGACACAAGGATTAACTACTCGATGGCTACTTTGGCCACACTATTTTTTCAAAAGATTTAACAAGGAATGAAAAAAAATTAGTTTATTTTTTTCTTTATTTTTTTAAATCTTCAAAAATCTTTTAAGAATATAGGGCTGCCAAACTAGTCCTGAAGGTGATAGTCGTACCTGGATATTTGCATATTCGAGTTTTTTGCGCGCAGTTCCTCATTTCGACCTAAATCCCAGAGTCTTTGCAAAAAATATGGTACTTGTAATTTGTATGATAACTTGTCTCAAATATACTTCATCCGTTCCGATTTACAGGCAGTTTGATTTTTTTTAACACCAAATTTGACCGGTTCGGTTTATTCAAAAACATTTCACAATTATCATTTATTTCCATTATGATTTAGTTTAGCGCATAATATACTTTAACTAAGAATTGAATTTTTATACATTTCTATAAATATTTTGAATAAGATAAACCGGTCAAACTTAGTGCTAAAAAAGTCAAGCACCCTATAAATTGAGACGGATGGGTAGAAAGTTTGAAAGTTAGAACAAAATACGTGAAAGTTTGTGTTAAGTCGCAACGGATTGTTATGTCCAAAGACATGATTGGGTTGCTGTCAAAATATGCCATGCCAAAATTTTGGCAAAATCAAATTCACTTTGGGATCAAATTTAAGCAAGTTCCTAATCCAACTATTTGGTATTGCTCGTTGTACTACATATTTCGATTTTTCTTTCTTTAATATAGCAGGCGGCTGTTTTATCCGTTTTCATTTAAAATACAATAGAAAAAACTAAATAAGATACATTTTCGTGTAAAAGAGTATATTTATATATCAAGATATTTTTACATGTACTATATTGTTGTTTACGTACAAATAATAAATTTCCTATTAAAATATACATTGAACCCGTCTTAGATGTGATTGCAGAGTTGAAGGGAAAAGGTACCTACTATTAGCACTTGGCAAATGAAGTTACATTCTTTTTTCGCGACCAAAAAAAACTACATTCTCAATCTATAAAAGCAAATATAAGGATTATAAATAGATAGTTCTAGATATAAGGGATGTTTATGTCGTACTATATAGATGGGCTACATTAAAGCCGATTTTCGACGCTTAATATACCGATGATTGCCTAGTGACGAAGCAAGGGATTTGCAGTGGGGTATTCGGCATTCCCTCCCCTGCAGCTGTGCCGTGCCCCTGCAACCTTTGAAGGACGAACGACTTGCAAATTGCAAGCGCTGACTAATTCATGCAAGTTGGCCTCACATCATAACGACCTCGGTACGTGTGATTCTCGCTCATTTCCCGTACAGTAACAAGAGGCCACACATACTGGTCCCTGTACACAACAATCTTTTGCGGCATCGAAATCCGAGCTGACGACCATTTCTCACACGAACTGAACTACTACTACTACATATGGAGTACAAGTACTTAGATCTGACATCGAGGCTGCAGCCCATGAAAACAAACAAATAGTATACTAATCACTACTCCATAAACTACCTTGAGTCGTCAGCTAGTTTTTAGTCAGATCCGTGCAAAGCTTTTTAAATGAAAAAAGAATATCATCGTCATATTAGTTTTTCTTCTGTTTGCGGTATAAAAGATAGAAGTATAAAAGATAGGATATCTAATAAATTTAAAATGAATAACAAAAGGGCCAAAGTGATATCTTTTACTATCATTTTTTTTTCAGAACAATGTAAAAGAACTTTTACTAGTAGGGAAAATAACTTTGTAATCACGGAAAATTCCAATCAGGCTACAAAATTTCTGGGAGGTCAATTACGGTATTCAGAATTGGACAAGAGGCAGCCACAATTTCTAGTAGAATCTGGGAGTTCCGCCGACCACAGACCCAAATTGCTCCAGACACCCGAACTTGGAAAGTTTGACTTCCAAAATTTCAAATGCAAAACAGGTGGCGTAGAAACAAATAAAGAAAGAGTTCTAAGTTCAACTAGCTACAGTTCAAACGATGTTCTTTGTCAGCCAATTCTTTTCCAGAGTCGGCCGAAGTGAATAAGGTACATCTCTAGTGCTTGAAGACAATCAAAACAGCAGTGCAGTTATCCTTGCATCGCCTCTCGCGAACAGCTTCCTTCACAAGGCGGCGCACTGCAACTGAGGCCGAAGAGGTCTCCTGCAGTATGTGATTGGGATAAAAGGCGGGAAAAGAGTGAAAGAACAGCAGTGGGTGAAAAACTGAAAAAGAACAATATACAATATAAAACATGACCATCATCTTTGTCAAATAAGTCCATCTAATCCTCAAGTGAATTACTAATATTAATTTCTCTAAATAATGTTGCCGATTTCCCACCAGTGTCTTCTGATTATAATCTAATTGGTTTCTAACATTGTTGAGAACTATTATCTGGTAAATAGTAGTGAAATGCAACAACTGCATCTAGATTATGAATTCACTGATTGTTGGAAGGGAAAGAACCTTCAACTGATTCTGAACAAATTCAACAGCGTCACTTGGCCCAAACACCTGGGTAAACAGGTACGATGCAAATTTCAGTGTTCATAAAGAATAATTGGTAGAAAAGAAATTAAAGAGAGGGAAAAGAAGAAATTAAAGAGAGGGAAAAGAACATACTCCCCATAAACCATCGCAACCTAGAATGATGAAATGATCTTTCTTTGTAAGTTCAAAGGAGTGGACGTCTGGTGTTGCAATCAAACCAACCTGCATCATTTGAAGTGTAAACTGACAAATGCATATTGACAGCATTCTCCCCTGTAGACTATGGGCCTTCTAAGAGCGTGCAAAAATCATTCACTACAAAAGGACATCCATTTATTTTTGTCTAAAGGTCTTCAGTCCACCACCACCACACTACCATTACCATCAATAATCATTGAGGGTAAAGACAAACGTCATAGGAGACTTCACTCGGATCTAGATCAACAAAACAAGTCAATGTTTTTTTTTCTTAGCCAGAGAATACATTTTGCGACCAGTGCTGTATATTGCAGTACAGAAAATACTTTGTTTTCACCATAGAATAGACTGAGTAGTGCTCCCATTTATTGTTACTGCTGAAAAATTGAACTAGGTAACCAAATAACATATCTTTTCCAAATAAACAGACTGAAAGCAGACTCATGTAGTGAAAAAATAAGCTTGTATCAGTAAACCTTCTTAAACTGGCGATCACCAAAAGCTCTTGATACTTCAATACGACCTTGTAATCTTCCATTAGAACCAACAGAACCTCCAGCCTTTGTTAGAGCAAAAGGTTAACAGTATCGTGAGTCAATATCAGTATACAAATAAAAATCTAATTTTAAAAACAATAATAGTACATACCAATATCATAAGACCATAACAGAGGGCACAAAATGACACCATAGGAAAATAATGAAGGGGCAACTCTTTACAAACCATGTACTCCCTCCATTTCTTTTTATAAGGCATATTAATTAGTGATCATTGGTCAAAGGCTTGTCTTAATGAAATAGAATATGCCTTATAAAATGAAAACAACAGTGTACTACATAAGCCCTACCACAAAAGTTGAGTGAGAATACAGGGTAAGTGGGTATGCACAGGATGGATGCATAAATGTTAATCTTCCACTTTCATGCAATAATCATCTTTTCTTAATGAAATGGCACGCACCTCTACCGCGTTGTTCAAGAAAAAAGAAGTTTATCAATACAATAAGAGGACTCAGTGCTTCAGTTCATATATAAATGACGTGATATCAGTATATGTATATCACAAAGTGGATACAACATAATTACATTGGACCTTAGACCAAGTAGGGAGTTGGCTACAGCAGATGACAGTACATATGACAGAAGTTGCTTATGAAACAGAACTTAAGTCTTCAAGGAAAAATGAAAAAAATGCATATAAATATTACCTTCTGGATTCGGGAACGCTCCTGTGGAAAGATGGCTTTATGTTCTCTGGTCAAAACAATAGCCTTTAGCTGATTTTTAGTCTCGTCAACCACACCTTCACCATCAGTTGCAATGGAACGAGCCAATACTGCTTTAGCATCTCCAGCATTCGCAACTACAACCTGGATTTTGCAGACATTATCCACAATCGGTTTCACTTTGACTTGTCAGTTCCAATTTGTAGAAAATAAAGGCATGCCCAATCGTATTAAATTACTTTGTATTCAAGTACCAAATGGATCACACCATGTCATTTAGTTTCTTACACATGAGAAACCAATGTGTAGATTATGATGTTTGCAGATGAACTTATAACAGGACTCCCGCTTTCGTCATCCAGACTGAAGAAGAGAGACTTCCAGTTTCTAATTGACAAAATTTCGAACAAGCTGTAGTGGCTGGAACGGGAGAAACCTCTCTACGTCTGGCAGACTGACTCTAGTTAAGTCGGTCATTACCTCCCAAGCAATCTACCTTCTCTCTGCACTACAGCCACCTAAGGAAATAATGCATATCATTGATTCGAGGAGGAAAAAATTTCCGTTGGGCTGGGTGGGAGCAGATTACGGGAGGAAAATACAAGGTGAATTGGAGGTCTGGGTATCCTTCATTTGATCAAATTTGCACAAGCCCTGCGTTTGCGTTGGCTATGGCAAGAATGTGACTTCAACAGTTAGGTTCTCTGTCACCTTGGGAACTCCCTTGCACGACAAAAGACCGACAGCTCTTTGCAGCGGCTACATCAATATCAGTGAGAGGACGAAGGTGTCCTTTTGGAATGATGTGTGGGCTCAGGGGTTAAGACCAAGAGACTTCGCGCCTCTCATTTTCGGTGGCTCCAGGAGAAAGAACAGAACACTGGGTGAAGCATTGGCGAATAATACATGGAGCAGGACCTCAATCTGCTTACTGCCAAGGTGACAGCGCAGCAGCTTGTGGAGTACTGTAGGCTTTGGTTATCATCACAAAGAATAACCTTGCAACCGGGCATTTGTGACACCATTAGTTGGAAGCTTACGACAGACCAGCAGTACTCGGCGAATTCAGCATACATGCCAATTCCTCGGGTCTGAGCTCACAAATCTGAACTGGATCATTTGGAAGCTCTGGGCGCCACTAAAATGCAAATTCTTCAGTTGGCTAGCCATCCAAGATAGAATTTGGACAGCGGATCGTCTAAAGAAGAGGGGCTGGCCCCATAACGCCGTTTGTGCATTGTGTGGGCAAACTTTAGAATCGGGTTTGCATCTCTTCGTTGAATGCTGTTTAACCAAGCGTATTTGGGAAGAGGTGGCTACATGGGCAGCGGTGGAAAGTCTTACTCCGAGTAGCTGGGGACACCATGAGCTTACTCCGAGTAGCTGGGGACACCATGAGCCTGTCCTACACTGGTGGATGTCCCAAGCTACAACTCAAGATTGCAACAGGAAGGGGCTGACAAGCCTATTAAGTCTAGTAACTGGACTGTCTGGCGTGAGAGAAACGCTAGGATTTTCACAAGGTCTCCACTTGTGCTCCTGGCATCTATTATATCGGAGGCTTCGGTTTGGATATGTGCGCGAGCCAAGCAGTTGGCTTATCTCCTAGCCTCACATTAGTTTCTTGTACTTGGATTGTGACTTGCTTTTGTTGGGTGTGCCTCTGTATCTTAAACCTTGGCCTCTCGGGCATCCCCGCTTTTTAATATAATGGGCAGATCTCCAACCAGTTCGTTTGAAAAAAAAAGTAACAGTCAAGGTGGCAAACTTTAAGGAAAGCATGTGGGTGCTAAAAAAGCACCATGGCCCCATAAGAATTTTTTCACTTTTCCAACAGAGGATGAAATAAGAAAATTAACATGCATATTACTGAAGAAAAATAAAATATGTTCCCAATATTCTAAAAAAACGAGACAAAAAAAAAAATCCCAAGATTCACTGGGTACTGTTTACTGACCGTCTGTCCCATGATCCACACGCATACAGCTGTTGCACCATCTTGCCAATTTCCTACAGATATGACAAAAGGATATTAGTATTCATCATCTCAACACAAGCAACCAAAAGGAAACTATTGGAATATAGAGAGCAGTGCTTTTGGAATTTGGACACTACCATTTTTCTTGGCAATGCGTCCAGGAACCTGGACATAATTAAATGTTTTTCTCTTACAACGCCATCTAAATAATGCAGTACCAATTTCTCATCACTTAAAGTGGGTTATTTACAAATTAGGATGGATCTATGTTACTCCAGTAATAAGCCATAGTTTACAAGAAAAGGTCGTTCTGAAGAATACCAGATAGGCAAATACATTGGCAAACATACTAGTCTTGCCAGATGCTGTTACTAACTATCGTTTCCATAGTCACTACACTAGGCACAAGATCTCATGTCATAGGAAAGCTATACTAAATGCCCAGATGGTGCAACACATAGTGGGTATTCATGAACAAATAGAAAGCCGTGACTATTGTTTCTTACCTTTAGTACTTTCTTGCAGTAAAGCTTCATCAGTTCTGCGAAAACCTGCAGATAGAAATAAGCATTGGGAAAATTTACAAATTACCAATCCAAAACATTTGATTCACAATACAAAAAGAATAGTGCAAGAGAGAAGTATCAACTACAAGAAGAATAGTACAAGAGAGAAGTATCAAAGTTGCACATGACACACTGGGTACAGACTAGAGAGTCAAAATGCTTACAAGGAAACAAAAATATAGAAAGAAGATTTTTAAGTTTGATTATGACCTTTTTTTGAAACGTTAGCATGGCATACATGATTGGAAATACCCATTGTCCTTTTCCAGAAATAATGCATTATATTCTAGAATTCTAGCTGGTGAAATAACTTATCTACTGTACCACAACTCAACACTACAGGTCTACAGCATCATATAAGTTTTGTAAGGTCAAATTTGGATCAGATGTGGACAATGGATCATGAAATCTGGAAGTATCAAAGAACAGTGAGTAAATCAAACGTAAAACTGGACCTGCGATACTGCATATGTAATTTTAGAAAGTAGGATGATGAAAACAGTATGGAAATCTTCTCTTTTACTAGCGTGAACCTAGTAGAGTTAGAGAAGCACAAGCAAGTAATTGAATTTGATGCACTGAATACCTTCAATTATGGCCTTCCTTGCAGCTTTAACATCCATCTGCAAAACAATCGAGCAGACATTAGGCAACTGTTGATAACAGAAATTTTCAATTCTTTTAGCGACATGTGAATCCAAAAACAAATTGGAAATATCATAATTATGAACTGTATGGCATATCAACAATTAAATCATGGGAAGTTCACATAACAATGCAAAAGGCAAACAGAAAAAAATTGGGTAGGCATAGCAGGAAGCTAGCAAGAAAATATGTAAACGTAACAGGACGTTTTTGTCCATAAGATATGGAGAAGCTTAGCAAAAGAAAATTTGGTCACAAAAGAAAATGATTACAGATTAAAAACGGCATAACAACTAATGGAAACACTGAATGGAAGCAGAAAATGTAAACAGACCAACTCACGTGGTAATCCTGCAGCGACAACATTCTCATGCAAATGCTTCTGCGCGTAATCTGCCGCCAAGCGACCACCATGCCCATCATAGATCGCAAAATGCGCGCACCTGCACCACGCAGCACACCTCAAACTACATGCAACGCCATCACTCGTAGGTACTTAACATGAACAGAAAGACGATCACCTCAGGCTTCCTGGAGATTCTGCAGCAGCGTCGGGGAGCACCACCCAGGCGTCCTCCATCGTGTGCCTGCAACCCTTGTCTTCTGCTGCACCCGCCTCGACAGAAGTCAGTGCCATCCCAGCGGCTTTCCCATCCGGAACACATTTACCCGATGGCGCCTCGCTTTCGTTTTGGCTGGCTATCCTCGCTTCAGCATCGGTTTCCTGTGCAACACTAGCCTCTACACTGGCCCCTATTTCTGAAGTGGTGTCGGTGCCTCTGAGGCGCTTGGATGCACAATCATCAACATCATCGGTGCAGCTGCCTTCACGCTTTTGATGAGCCATGGTCTACAATCTAGACAGGTGCGGACTCAGGTGAGGAGCCAAAACTCTGAAATTTGGGAACTGAAAAAAAATCTTTTTTTCTGGAAAATAAATCAACTGCAGCATCCAGCACCAGTCATAGGCGGATATGTGCAACCGATAATTGATAATCGTTCAGATCCGAACAGAAATAGCTTAGATAGGGTCAGATCCGAATATACATGAATACGAGCTTACATAGGGTTTGTGGTGCTCAGTTTCGCATGGAGAATGGAGGGAAGTGAAGGGAAGGGGCGTACCTGGTGGCTGCTTAACTCCGGCGAAGGAGGGGCCCGACCCAGGAAGAGTGGCGGCGCGCCGGCGAGCCGCGAGGAAAGATGGCCACGAGAGACGGAGAGAGATGACGGGCGAGAACTAGGAATTTCGCGTGGGCTTCGCCCATATCAGGGTGGAACAGAGCCTCAACCACATCGTCAATTTTCAAATTTCGCTTTACGGTATAAAATGACATTTTTCATACTACATAGGATTATATAAATAATTTGGTGGACTTAGTCTCCGGAAAGAATTTCTCCCAAATATCATTATCAAAAACAACACACGCGCTAAAATGCCTTTCAAAACTTTAATAAAACTAAAAATCCAAATATGTGTATTAACTTACCATCTTGCTCTTCCTTATTCGCCCCCCTTCTCCTCCACCGGCCTTCTGCACTCCGCCGTCTGGGCCGCCTTCTCATCTTTACACTATCTCCCTCTTATTAAAAGACGAGGAACACTCGGGAGACTCATCTCCCTCATCGCGGTCAGACCTCCGGTGGCGGCGACTAGTGCGGCAACTATTCTCCCTTCCAGAGTTGCGATAGCATCCACCCTTTGCAGGCCATAAACTCTACGGCGACGAGATGGTGTGGCGTTACATGTGCGCTTCTGCGGCTGGGGTCATGGCCCTCTGCAGTGACGGGTCGGCATGGGTGTCGCCTTTCTACCCTCAGTAGTGCCGCTGTCGTCTACGGCGGCGAGGCAGCGGGGGTGTCGGCTGCGATGACGAGGCGACGGGAGGTGCCAGCGCCGGTGGAGGAGAAGGGAGCCAATAGGGAAAGCAGAGAGAAGCCTCCGCCGCCTCATCGCCGCAGAGGGCAGCCGGTGCCCCACCGGCGCCGCTGCATCCTCACCGTCGCTATGGCCGTAGATTGGGAATCGACTCGGGAGCTCTATCACTCTATGCATGTGAAGCGAAAGGACGGACACAACGGTGCTCAATTGGAATCGAGGAGAGGGTGAGGGGCTATGCGCAGGAGGGGGCGACACGGAGAAGAGACGACAAATAGAGCGAGAGAAGATACGCCGCTGCCAAGTCCAATTGATTGGAGATGAAGGTTAGGGGTATTTCTATCGAAACATGTCTCAAATAGTACATATTCTATTTTTTGTTTTGAAAAACTCAAAAAACATTCTAGCGTGTATCATATATTTGGTAATGACATTTAGACGAAATCGTTTCGTGGAATGGTAAACGGACGAAAATCATCTTTTACAATGGCAGAATTTTAATTTCTACAGGACGGGCGGAGCGGGGGATACGTGACGTCACGTGCCTGGGCCCCAGCCAAGGGAAAGAGGGCACGGGTGTACTAGTACGGTGAGAAGTGGGGCCCATCTCCAACACCGCTGCCTATATGCTAGTGTCACGCTCGCTCGCCTCCCCCAAACAAAATCTTATGACACCCGGAGTGACTTGAGTTGGCTTCCACCGCCCGTGCCCGTCCCCCGCAAATGTCCCGCCACCGCCACCGCCTCGCCGCCGTGCTGGTCCTCCTCCTTGTCCTCCTCTCCCCACCTCCGCCGTGCGCTGCGGACCCCGACGACGAGCGCTGCCTGTCGCACCTCCACGAGTCCTTCACCTCCGCCTCCGCGGGCGGGGGCGGCGCCACCGGGCTCCTCAACTGGACCAAGCCGGCCATCTCGGCGCCGTGCGAGGGCTTCACGTCGCGCCTCCAGGGCGTGACCTGCAACAACGGCCGCGTCTACAAGCTTTCCCTCCCGGGCCTCGCCCTCGGCGGCGCCATCCCGCCGGAGCTCTCCAACTGCACCAACCTCCAGACGCTCGACCTCTCATCCAACGCGCTGTCGGGCGCCATCCCGCCCCAGCTCTCCGGCCTGCTCAACCTCGCCGTGCTCAACCTCTCCGCCAACGCGCTCGACGGCGCCATCCCAAGGGACCTCGCCGCCTGCGCCTACCTCAACGTCATAGATCTCCACGCCAACCGGCTCACGGGACCCATCCCCGACGAGCTGGGACTCCTCGTCCGCCTCTCCGCCTTCGACGTCTCCTACAACCGGCTCTCGGGCCCCGTCCCCGTGCTCCTCGCCAACCGCACCGGCGGCGCGCCCAGGTTCAATGCCAGCTCGTTTGTGGGGAACAAGGGGCTCTACGGCTACCCGCTGCCGCCGAGGCGGACGCGGGGGCTCTCCGTGCTCGCCATCGTCGGCATCGGGCTCGGCAGCGGGCTGCTCAGCCTCGTGCTCAGCTTCTCCGCCGTCTGCCTCTGGCTGCGCGCCACGGACCGCACCGCCAGCGCCACCACGCCCGGCGGCGACGAAGGCAAGATCTCACACCTCATGCCGGACTACTGATCACTAGTACAATCCATTAATCCAGTTCATCAATCAAAGCTCTCAGGAGCATCAAAGGTTGGTTAGCTAGCTCAGTCGCATCTTCTTCAGTTCAGACTTTTACTCCTCCTAATTGGCCAATTGGTTGTTGGGGATGAGCTGAACTGAAGTGAACCTTACCCGACCCGAGCGATGTATCAACATTTCATCTGGGCTTCTTGCAAAGACAACGGTCTCGTCTCAGATAGATAGATAGATTTTGGTTGGCTGATGAAGCAGCCTAGATTGGATCCTGGGCAAAGCAGACATCTTGCTTCAGTCAGGGTGTGTCAGAAGTGGATCCATCTAATCTAATCTAATTGGAGACCCAAGCAAATTGCTGTAATTTTTAATAACTGATGACGATTTTTTTTTTACTCGAGTGTTTGGCAGAGGGACAGTACGTGTACGTGCGTGTGTATTAGGCAGCTGATGGTGACATTGGACTTGTGTTTATACCCAGGAACATATTTTCTGCAGACAAGTGGTCTTGTTAGTACTATGATAGATGCTACTTTGATCAGATTCAGATTGTGTGCTGTGCTTGTTATCAGTAATCTATTCCAAAGTTCTTTGTGCTTTCGAGCTGGTTTTTCATCATTATTCCTTTTGATATAAAAAAAATTTACCATCTCATGCCAAAGCAAAGCTCTGCTTTCATCCATTCCATGTGATGCTTCTACGACTGGTGTGGTGGTACGAGCGGTGCAGACTTGCAGTGCCCCTGCTGCGCCGAGGACGTGCGTGACTGAATGACTGACTGAATGAGCTTTTTAGTGGAGTGCGCACTGCCACCAGGAGTGGCCTGGCCTGCTTTATTGTTCGTTCCAGCAGCGAAGGCAGCATGTCGCATGTTCATTGGAGCATGCTGACTTTCCCGTCACAAATCATGAGACGCATACGGCTTCTGATTGTGACGCCTCATGCGCGTACAGTGGAGATTATGCTGCCTCTACTTGCTGTGCAATTGGTTATTGGCTTATTGCATTGCACTGCTGGTCTCGTTAACATACAGTAATATATATATATGCCCAGTTCAAGTAAACAAAGACAGAGGGCTACAAAAGCATCCCCTTTCGCTTTTCTATTTATACGGCATGTTTATTTTAGTTTATTTTATTTTTGCTACAAGCATAGTGCTTCCTCTGGTTTTCCTAGATATTTCAAAACTCAACTGACCGACGTCATATATAAAACAACTAGATGCATTTTAGATGATCTCTAACCTGGATGCTTAGGGTCTATTTGAATACAACAATGTCCAAAGTAGGTACTGCTGTAATAGTAGCTGCTTGAAAATATTCCTATCTTGTCCAAAAAGATGAGGGCGGATTACTATTTTTTAGATGGGTAGCCAGCCAGCTATAGTAGCTAGTACTATCTCTTTAGCTTAGCCTACCCTAGGTCATGAAAATATGCTTTAGTTCCTAGCACACCCTATTCCATTACCTTGTTCAGGCTTTTAGGAATTATTTACGAAAACTTTTCATGTGTTTAATTGTAAGGTTGCAACTAGCGTATAGCGGCACTATATTGTCTGGCAAAGCTTTTATGATGCATTTTTGGCTCTGTAGCATAATATATCGCCCTATATACATTACAAACTACTTTAAACATTAATTGATTTTACTCAAAATGAGGATTTTGGCATTGTTTGAAGCTGTTTTGTATTGTAGCAACATTGTACATAGAGTGGAGTTTGAAACGAGGAATGGAGATAGGAACGAGTTCTCCCCCTTCCAATTTCAATTTAGCTCCCGGACTTGTTCATCTCAATATCCTCATCCTCATCGTATGTGTTTGGTCGGAGGACCAAAAAGGGGCCCGATGGGATGGGATCGGATGACCCCCCCTTCTGGTAGTGTTTGGTTCAAGTTCAAGTGGGATGTGATATATAGTCCCTAAAGGGATATTCCCTCAAGATGCGGGATGCCTCTGTCCCCTCAAATCGGCCGGACAGAGACCATCCCACTTTCTCTCTGTCGCACGCCGTCAGGGCCAGGCGGTTTGGTGGCGGAGCAGCAACGTCTACGTCGGGCCTGGCGAAGGTGGATCTAGAGCAGGGCAATGGCGGAGTTGGATCCATGGCGCCCTGGGCACAAGGCCGATGCAGCAACGGCCGACCGCGGCCGCGCGAGTATGGCGAGTCGAGGCAGCGACGGCGGCGGCTGTGCGCGAGGACATCCCGCGGCGGCCGGGGCGTTTGGAGCCGAGCTGCCGGGGGTGGGGATTGGGAGTTGTGCAGGACTTCGGAGGAAAAAGAAGGGTTAGGTGTGAGGATGATAGGTAGGCCCCACTAACAACAGCTCATGGTGTTTTCTCTAGGCAAGTGCAATCCTTTCAACCAAACATATTACAGCTTAACTTCCTATCCAAAAAACTCATATCCTCCTACGTCTCTTAACCCAAACACATGCAGCAAACGATGAGGATAAGGATAGTAATTCTCCCTCGGTGTGAATAAGTTTCTTTCTTCTCTTTATTTGCTTGGAACATGAAGCCTGTGACATGACATGACGCCCCTCTTGCCTTTCTTTTCGTTATCGTAGGTGCAGCAATATTTGTAGTTTGAGCCTGTTGATCTGATTCTTGCCATTCATTGTTTAGATCCTCAAATATGGGTCCGAGCGAGTCACAAATTTGACCCCAAACAAATATTAGCCCATTGTTTTTTCCAAGTTTAATTAGTCCATTGTTTTTTGTTGGGTCTACTATAGTCCTCTCTCTACCTATTTATTGGATTTTCTTTTGTTTCGTTTTTCATGCAGAAAACCAAAAAAACTTTTTTGAGAGGGAAAATAAAAAAATCTTATTCTCTTCCAAACTTGTCAAATACTACTACGGGCAATGTGGGCATCGGCCGATGATTCATTCCTTTGCATTGTTTTCTTTTTCAGAATTCTAAAATGCACTGGCGATTCTTGAAGTTGGCACGATGTGTCACCTAGATCCCTGAAGTTAGCTTTTGTGTCATCAGGTCCAAACGGGTACAGTCCCAACCTGTTAGTCCTACGTGGCATGCCACGTTGTTCAAAGTGGGCTCCACTGCTGTCTAGGGTCTACATGTCGGCCTCTTCCCCACTTTCCCTCCCCCCATTCCTGCTCCTTCTTTGTGCCACCGTTCGGGTCCTTCATGTCCTTCGTGGGAAGCACCCTGTGTGTGCTGCTCTTCTTCGTGCTGCCCGTGCTATTCCCCCTTCGCGTCATGGGCGCCAGTGCCGGTCCTAGACAACACGGCCTGGACTTGGCCAGAAGGGGAGACGACGGCGGGCGGGGCAGAGCAGAGGTTGGGGAGAGAAAGAGTGGGGAAGAGAGGCTCTCATGTGGGCCCCAGACAGCAGTGGAGGCCATCCGGAATAGTATGGCATGCCACGTAGGACTAACGGGTTGAGATTGTACCCGTTTGGACCTAAATGACGCAAAAGCCAACTTCAAGGACCTAGGTGTCACAACGTGCCAACTTTCTGTACCTGTAATCAAGATTTTCAAACATCGGAAACCTATGCGACACAATGTGCCAACTTCGAAGACCACCAATCCATTTTACTCTTTCTTTTTGTAAGTGTTTCTTTCCATTGTTGGGCCACCTGTTTGCTGCTGTCATGGCCCAACCTGGCCCGCTTGGCCTGTCCCAGCTCCACCGTCCGTGCACTGCCGAGCGATCGTGCCCACGTACGTCGCCCAATCAACCAGCTGCATCGCAGAAGCTGATCGTGCGAACCATGGCGTCCCTCCCGCCGGGGCATCAAGTCTGGTTGAACAGTAGCACGCATGTAATATGGAATGGAACCTACGTACTCATTCTGTGGCAATCCACTAATCCAATGGTGAATGGTCATTTTCTTCTTGGAGGAGAAGGGGAGGTAAGTGTATCAATCGATAAGCTAGCTTTCTCTGAATCCTGTACAACAAATTGGATTATATTAGACAGGTTTTAACTCAATTTCTTTTCGATCACTACACCTCAAATCAACCGTAAATGGCGACCAGCAGGCCGGCCTCCGCAGCCGTAGATTGTGTTGTCGATGGACCATTAGTTGGGTCAAATTAAAGCACAACAAGCTATACTTGGGCCTTGGCGGCAGCGTAAATTGATTTGGTGGGTTAGATTGGTCAACAGTGTGTTTGCTTCGTAATCGTTTTGTGGGCTCCAGGGCTACAGGCTGATTGAGTACATGGTGCCTGGGAGGTGGGTTGCACAAGATCACGGTTCTCTTTTATTCATAACTAGTAAGAATGCACTGCGTCCCGCACGTGACTAAATAAATATTGGTTCAATTTTGATTATTGATATAATTTAAAACTATATAAATACTAAATTTGATGTGTGCATTCTGTAGACAAACCATGTGGAAGCGGAGTAAGTTTGAGAATCCTATTTTTATACAATTGGTTATAAAAAAAAAGGAGAGTCGAGACTTATCGATTGTTAAAAATACACATGCACAAATTACGACAATCATGCTTCCTATGGAATGTAGGAAAAGCAAATGAACTTTAGAGGATTCAATTCCTATATAGAAAATTTTTCTATAGAAGTATTTGGAAAAACGAATTGAATGCTACCAATTTCTTTAAAATGGCATCCTCCATAGCAATTTTGGAGAAAAATAAGTATGAGGTTGAACCATAGTCACAAAGTACCAGGGTCGATAGGGTCGAGGTATGGGGTCGCGGGTCGAGGGTCGACACTTAAAAAAACGTAGTACGAAGGGGGTATACCCCTTTGGTACGACGCCCCAAAAATTGGTACGCGACCCAATAGCATTTGGGTCGATGACCCGGGTCGATCCAAAAGTCGTGGGCCTACTTTCACACATTCTTAGCACAAAATCGAAGTAAAGCCCACACAGGGATACAACCCATGGTGGAAAGGCCCACCTTACTCATAACCCTAGAACTAAAGCCCACACATTCTCCTTTCCCATCCTCCTGGCTCCCTGCTCCGCCGCCGCTCGCGCTTCGCTCGCTACTCAGCGATCGGCGCCGCCCGCCGCGCCTCCCTGCTCCACTGCCAGCGTGCCTTCCTTCTCCACGCTGCGGCCGCCGCCGCGACTCCCTGCTCCGCGGCGGGCGCGCCTTCCTGCTCCACACCGCGGCCAGCGCGCCTCCCCTACTCCGCACCGTGGCCGCGTCTCCTTGCTCCGCACCAGGCTCTCTGGCGGATGGCGCGGCGGTGGCGCCATTCCTGCGGCCAGGATCCGGCGGACGTCGGAAGGGGGATGGCGCGGCTTCCTCCTTCGTCTGCATCTCGTCCTGTCTCCCGGGACGACGACCCATGGTGTTTTGGGACGGGCGACCCACGTCGACCTTGACCCTCGAACCGGATCGACGACCCTGGTACGTGGATCGCGGCTTCGACCCCGATTCCTGTGACTATGGGTTGAACCTCATGTTTTCTTTCGGTGTCATGTACTCCTCTGTTTTTTCTTCGCACAATCCAAACACATGTAAAATTTCAATTGTATGGGCATAATCATATATTTTTCCTATCCCTAGCTAGGTTTTGAAAATCATGTATTCCAAAGATCGGTTTTCTGTTTTGAGAATTTTCCGTTCCAAAGATCGGTAAGAATTGATTAACACTCTGTATAAAGTGTGCACACCCTGGATCACCCAGCTGCTAGCCTCACACCTTTTGATGGTTTTTTTGGGTTCACTTGGAGGACCGAGGAAGCAGTGGATTTGCTAGACTTTGAAATGAAATAAATTTGACATACACGGAAAACACTTTTCTCCATTCTCACTCACTCCACTCCTTGTCCTCCCATCCCGGCGGCCGCGGCCTTCGCCTCTTCCCGCTTCGTCCGTCGTGGCCACTGCACCCTCCTCCTTGCCTCGGCCCGACCACCGCGCCTCCTCCTCTTCCTTGGCCGTCGCAACTTTCCTCCTTTCTCCGCCACCTCGTCAGCCCTCCGCCATGGTGGAAGCCGCGGCTCCTCCTGCGCTGCTAGTCTGCCACGCAGGAGCTCCCCTGCCGTGGGTCGGTGTCATTCGACCCAGGGCCGGGGAGCTTGGCATTGCACGCCTGCGTCGGGCAGCTCTAGCGGCGCCATGAGTGCGCTGATGCCAGCGCACAAGGCACCAGCAACCCAAAGCACGTCCTTGGCCGCACGCCAAGCGTCAGGGTGTCGTGGAGATCTTGTGTGATGTGATTTTGATTTATTTGTTGAAAAAAATATGAACAGCCTATAAGAGAAGACCTAACGGTTTAAAAATAAACGATATAGGTACTAGAATCAGATGGGTGACTACTTTTTAGTTCCACAAAAAACATAAAAACCATTTAAAAATAAAAAATTCCAACAATGTTATTAGGTAATCTTTATATCGAACAACTCAAACAACTCAATATTTTATACAACCACACCATCTCTTATCGCATATTCGCATGTGTCAGCCGGATGGAACGTAAAAAATAATGTAAAATTGACTTATGCGTCCAGAAGAGTCCAGACGTCCGGAGTCCGGTCCTCATCCATTCGTCAACGCGCATCGCGCTCTCCGCTCTCTCTCCTCCTCATCCGTCGTCAGACGCGTCGTTCTCCCAGCGCCGGCCGCATCCTCGATGCCTCAGACCTCCAAGACCAGCGCGCGCCAACACCCACGCGGAGGACATCCCCTGCCGAGGCCGGCTCTGGCGCTCTTTTTTTTTGCCAATTGACCCCTCCCTCAAAGAAATTTCACAAATGAACCCTTCCTAAAACTAATTGCACAACTTGACCCCTTCCGCGGCGCCATAGCAGGTGGCGCCGCAGCACAACGTTGCGGCGCCATATGCAGTGGCGCCGCGGAGGTGCCACGCTGTCCGTCCGCGCCGGCCGGGCGACATTGTGGGTCCCGGCTGCGGCGCCACATGCGACGGCGCCGCAGAGCCGAGCGGCGACACCTAAATGGGCCGCGGCCCATCCCGGGGCGCCTGCCCCACTCGGCTTCGTCCTCCTGCCACCCCCGATCCGCCGCCACCGGCCGTCCGGCTGCATCCCCAGTCCTTCCCCATTGTCATGAGCTCGTCCTTCAAAGGTATCCTCCTTCCTTAGATTTATAGTTACGGTTCGAAAGTTCTTGAACGAATTAGAGGCAGGGTTTCTTTGTATCATAAAATGCATGATGGATTTTGAAGATTATGAGTTGGTGTTAGGGTTTCTCATTGGATTTATATTTACGGTTTAAATTTATCATGGTGGCATGGTGGTACATATTGTTAAATGTTTTCCATTTGGTAATGTAGCCATTCCGGCTCCGGGGCCTGGTGTAATTAGGGCTCATTTGGTTCCTTGGGGATCGTATCCTCGGGACAAGGATGCTCCGGTGCTTGAATCCTCACTCCCTGTGCCATACTGTGATTGTGGATTTCCCGCAGAGGTTAAGCAATCTCGGGATGAAGATACGGTGGGGAGAGCCTTTTACACCTGCCACGTGAAGCCAGCCCGGGGTGATGGATGGCGTATGGAACCTTGCCAATTTTTCAAGTGGATTGATGGGCCTGAAAAATGCGAC
Source organism: Paspalum notatum (assembly GCA_022530915.1). Lineage (NCBI taxonomy): Eukaryota > Viridiplantae > Streptophyta > Magnoliopsida > Poales > Poaceae > Paspalum > Paspalum notatum. Next base: position 32,688,037 of record CM039685.1, read on the forward strand.
CCTCGGACAAGGTTGTTCCCATGGCGAAGTGAGGAAACATGCCCTCTTCAGACCTTCAGACGTTGGGTGCTTCCTCCCCCTAACCCACCTAAAATGACAGAAGAAGAGAAGGCGGAGGCATAGGAAAGGCGTATCATGAATCCTCCTCTTTGCCACTGTGGAGTGCGGTCGAGACTCATACGCCCGAACCCTAGGAAGCAAATTGTATGACTCCTTCCGATCCCCATACACCATTTCCATCACGTATTGCTTGGCACGCCAAGCCTTTGAGTAACTGACACGGTACCCCGTCAATGAAAATATGATCTCATGTAGATTCCTCATCGTGACCTCCGGGTCAGCAGCCACAATACCGGCGATACGACGGGCAATGTATTTGGCCGTGTTCTGTCCATGCACTCGAAGTGTCTCCGATGACCCACATGTGTGGTTGTTTGGCGCTAGTAATCTTCCACCCGCCATTCCGTTTGTCGCGACGGAAATGTACTGACCAGGGACACCCTTGCTTGCAAACAACGGTATACCTCAACCCAGCGTTTGAATGCTTCAGCTTGTACGACCGGTGATGGCGAACTGCGTAATCCTGCAAAAAGTACTGCACCTTCTCTAGAGTCTCAAACCGCAACCCCTCGTGAATGATCCAGTCGCTTGCATTGCCTTCACGGATGGTCCCAAGACCGGTGTCACATTTCGCCAAATCAGCACGGCTCAAGTCCTCATGGAAGTGCACTTCTGGGATTTCAATGTTATGTGACTGCAGCTTCCTCCGATCTTCCTCCGGAACTTGAGCCCAAGATGCTTATTGGGAATGCACCAACATTAGCATCCGACGATCACCACTTCCACTTGCACCTTCTACGCGGGTGTCATCATCTTCGCTATGGTGGCCATGCAACACCTCCACCGCACCACGTGTATCGCTACCTCCACCCTCCTCTTCCTCATAGTAATGACCGCCTCCACCTCCACCCTCCTCTTCCTCATAGTAATGACCGCCTCCACTTCCACCCTCCTCTTCCTCATAGTAACCTCCTCTACCTCATCATCTTCGCTATGGTGGTCATACAACACATCCACCGCACCACGTCTACCGTGACCTTCACCGTCTTCTTCGTCATAGTAATTACCAATTCCACCTCCGCATTCTTCTTCATCATCATCTTCACTTACTTCATCAACATCATCTTCATCATCATCATCCCCACATCTCTCGTTATCATCAACATCATCCCCGCTTCCCTCATCATCGGCATCAGATCCCAAAGATATGTCACCATCCTCCTCTTCCATTTGACCCAATGACCTAGTATCAAATCGGTCGCTGGCCACGGCAAGATCAAAGTTGTCGTGCACTGATAAATGCTTGAATGATTGAGCATCATGACTGTCCTCAACAACCAACTGCCGCTTAACATCACAACCGCCTTCATCAAGTCTAAGCAGACCCTCTACAGCTTCCTTCTTCACTCTAACAAAATCTGACATGGTTTTCAACTCAACAATAACCTCTAAGCATCTGACATTGCTCTCCTTCACGATATTCTTGTATGTAATCCAATCGGACTCAGACAAAATTGGAATCAAGACATAGTGAGCCCTTGCCTGCCCACTGTCAAACCGACCTCGAAACTTTATCTCTTTCGGACCAACTTGACAACCCAACAATTTCTGAGTTCGAGCTCTCAATGCTACATAGGTTGGGGGGCTATCAAACATTTCAACATCCTCTGTCATATTGTCAAATTCTCCATTATCTCTAACATTTCCACCATGAAACACACGAACTAAACAATCCATCTACAAAATCCTAAAAAATTGTAAGCATTTGGACCGTTTGAGTACAAATTTTGATTTATATCATTATGTACTCTACTATAATCTAAATCTCATCTATTAGACCTATACAATCTTTCTTCCATGCCTGACCATACTCTACTCTAAATTTCATCTACTACCCTCAAAATTTATTGAAGACCAATTACCTTTCCCAAACGTGAGGTGGAGGCCGACCACGGAGGAACCGGGAAGGCGACAAGATCTCGGGAGGGCAGCCGCCGGCGGCGCGGCGACCCTGGCTGCGCGGGCGACGACGCCGGAGAGGAAGGAGGAGGCGGTGGCAGTGGGGGACGTCAGCGAAGGAGGCGGCGGCGGCGGGCCTCAGGCGCAGCGCAGGCGGACGAAGCCGAATGGCTAGGGCAGGCCACCCTGGATGGGCCGCGGCCCATTTAGGTGTCCCCGCTGCGGCGCGCGGTTGCGGCGCCATCGCATGTGGCGCCGCAGCCGGGACCCACAATGTTGCCCGGCCGGCGTAGTCGGACAGTGTGGCACCGCCGCGGCGCAACTGAATGTGGCGCCGCAACGTTGTGCTGCGGTGCCACCTCCGATGGCACCGCGGAAGGGGTCAATTTGCGCAATTAGTTTTGGGAAGGGTTCATTTGTAAAATTTCTTTGAGGAAGGGGTCAATTTGCAAAAAAAGTGCGCTCTGGCGGCGCCATGTGTGCGCCAACGGCAACGCACGCGGCGCACAGGCAAGCCACACGCCTGCGCCGGCTGGCCACCGGCGTTCTTGTGCCACCCTTGATTTCTTTGTTGTCCGATGGCGTTCTTGTGCCCTTGATTTTAGAAAGATTTGGTCTCGTGTCATCAAGTGTGTTCCCACATCATGGATGATTTTTCTTCTCTCTAGATTCTTTCTCTTTTCATTTATCTGCTTGGTTTGGTTGTCAAGTTATGATTTATGTGCGGGATAATCCGAAGTTTGGGAGGCGATTTGGTACTATACTACGTTGATATAATAGTGTATCGGGTTATTCACTATTGGGCCAATGACACCCGTAGCCCTTATCTGGGCCGACGCTGGATGGCCAGACGATGAGGAAGCGCTCGGATTGGGAGGTGAGACCCGGGTAAAAATTGCGATTGGTGAAAAAAGTTTTGAGAAAAAGTTCGGCAGCAAGCGGCGATTATTATAGTAGGAACGGCGTTCTGCTGCTGTAACATCGTTCCGGTGGGTGTTTTGTGGACCCTGTTCCCTAATTGTGGGGACAAACTAAATCTAACAGTCTGTATGGGTACAGGGGCGGACTGTAAATCATCCGGTCCACCATCCACCCACCCTTCCCTCTTTTCTATTTTACATGGTTATTGGGCCTAATTTGGCTCATATATTATTTCTCCACTATATTTTTTCATTTTTCCATGTTAATTTGTATTTTTTTTCTTTTTTTATCCCCTTTTCAATAAATATATATTTTATTTTTATTTATTAATTTTTATAATTTTTCAATACGAAGAATATTATCATTCCAAAGATAGAATATTGTTTTTACGATCGTAGAATATTTAATTCACGAAGATAGAATATTTTTTATTTTACTATGAAGTAGAAATATTTCTTCAGTAGAAATATTTCTTTTGTGAAGGTAGAATATTATTTAATTATATTTTTGCTATAATAATCATCATGTGAAGGTATTATATTTCATTCTCTAAGTTAGAATATTTCTTATTTTTTAAGTAAAATATTATTTTTTGTGAATCTGAAAATATTTTTTGTAAAAATAGAATATTTCCCATATGAAGTTAGAGTATTTCAATATAGAGATTAGAATATTTTTTTGGTTCACGTAGATATCAGTACTGCATACTTAAAACATTTTTTAAAATACAAAATATTATTTTTATGAAACATAAATTGGGCCAAACCAAAAATTAGATCCAATAGAAAAAAAAATTTTAAATGAGAAGGGGGTGGGTGGACGGATGGTTGGTCCACCCAGGTGGAGGGGATGAGCCCTCGGGGCGGACTGCCCACTAAGGCCATGGCCCTAGTCTTAGCCTGGTATCTACCTTAATGTATTTTAGACCTTCTAAACTAATGGTAATTTGCAAGCTTAAGTATCTATACTTTTCAAGCATTTCAACAGTAAGCGTGACTTTGTGCGCTAGAATATTGCTTTAGAGTTTAATTACATAGTGAACTACTGAATTGCAATATGAATATGAAAGACATTAGTATCTGTTTAGTACTACCTCCGTCCTAAATTGTAAGAGATTCTAAACCTTTTTTATTTGTCCATATTCATATGGATGTTGATGTATCTAGACACATATTAAACACATGTACATTGATGAATGAATCTAATTGAGATTTGGAACCAATTACAATTTGGAACGGAGGGAGTACGATTTTCTAGGTGAAGGAAACAAAGACATTAGTATCTTATTTTACCTTACTCATGTTGTATTTCATTTTCTGATTAATTTCTAGGTGCTATTGTCCATGAAAATGAGGATGTGGGAACTTTAAATGCTCCGAATCTTTAATAATCAGTTTTTCATCAGGTTCTTTTGCATTATGTTTTTATCGGTTATGCCACCATTAAATATAAAGTCCAAGAATTATCAAAATCTAACATTTTTAACCTATTTTTGCTATTTTTTATTATATAACTTAAATATGCGATTACGCAGGTTTAAATTGTGGCCCAAGTTATGGCTAAATGTTAGGTCCGCCACTGTATGGGTATGAATCTGTTGTAGTAAAAAATGTCTTTAATTAACTCGCTCTTTGTAGATATATAGATATAATATAGATAGATAGATGCGGTCAGATACAATTCATCCGCCGGCGGGTAGCAGCACCAAGAACTGCATGCATGATCACCTCCGCGACCGTGAACTGGCAACCAGCACTCCAGCAGGGGCCAGGGCACAAGCGTACAATGGATCGATGCTCGGGGAGACACCTCGGGTGGCCGCTACATTTGCGTCGACAGGTTCACCGTGACCGTGAGGTTGTAGAACCTAGCTACATAGAAAAGATGTAGGGGATCCGTGGACTAAGGCCATGGTCATCAGGGCGTGTATCCGTACTGTCTACAATGTGCAAACAATGCCTTTTCACTCTGTGTACAGTACGCAAACAGTGTTTTCCACACCCATATCCACTCTCTGGTGACCCTAGCTTAACTGGATTGGATTGGAACCTGTTGGCAATAGATTGTGCCAAATACTACGTGAGTATGGCATTGCTCGGTTCCCCTCAGTTGACCTTTAGGCCTTTATCTTACTACTTATTAACCCTGTAGTGTGGACAACAATAACACCATGCCCCCGTCTCCCCCACATCCTTCGCTTGCCCCCGCCCCGCTCGCGATCGAAACGTCCGCCATCCGGATCGTCCCCACGCCACCATTCCCGGAATGGATCATCCCCACATCACCATACCCCGCGCCTCCAGCGAGCCCGAGTCTTCTCATGCTGATGCCGCCTCCGTGCGCGCCTCCACCTGCGGCCGGGTGCGGTCGTGGCCGCCGGCACCAGAGGTGACGGGGAGAGCGGAGCGGCTGCTACCGTCGGAGGGGATGGGGCGGGCGCAGGTCCGAGACGGCCGAGCGACGATGTGGCAGCGTTGGGGGTGGGCGGAGTGGCTGCCGGCTTCAGAGGAGTTTGGGAGGGCCAATCGAAGATGCGGCGGCGTCGAGGTGAGGCGGAGCGGCCGCTGGCGTTAGATCTGTGTCGTGGCTGGGCACGGCGGCGTCGGGGGCTCAAGGACGAGCTACCACGGGCACGGGGACGATGTGGCAGCGTCGGGGTGACCTGCACGAGAGCGTGCAAGACTTGCAGCTCTTCGACGCCTTCAGCTCGGTCGGCGGTAGCATCTTCGTTCACTGTCGCGTTCACCCGGTGTCCCAGGCTCCTAGCCCTTGCCCGTAGCGCTGGCGTCGCCTGGCTTCACCACCCACAACGCCGCGCTGTTGCGAATGGATTTGGTGTATGTACCTCCCTTGAACATATGCTTCTACAGTTCAATTCAGTGCTAATTGTTGGAGTATAAGGCCCATGGAGGCCTATGTACACTAGACTATATCACCACCCTTCTAGGGTTGGAATATATCATCCAATCATTTCCAACATGGTATCATTTGCCTAGGGTTTCCTTCCTCTCCCTCTTCCTCACCTCACCAGCCAGCCGCCGCCACCGCCAGCCACCGCCACCGGTCACCAGCCGCCACCGCCGCGCCATGGCCGGCCACCAGCCGACGGCGGCGGCTTCTTCCTCCTCCTTTCCTCCCCTACCCTCCTCGTCAGCCACCACCACCACCTCCCCTAGCGCGGGCGGGGGCAGCCGCCGCCCGGCCTGGGGCGCCTCCCCGCGGGCGCGGCCGTCGCCGCGGGCCTGCCCGCCCAGGCGCCGCCGCGAGCCTCCTCGCCCCGGGCATTGGCGCCAGCCAGCCTGCCCCGGGCGGGGGCCTCTTGGTCGGCCTGCCAGGCGCGGGCGTGCGCCCCCTGGCCGGCCTCCCAGGCGCGGGCGGGAGCCCCCTAGCCGGCCTGCCAAGCGCGGGGCTCCCTGCCCCCGACCAGTGGGCCCCTGCGACCGCCTTCGTCGCCGGCGATCCCCCTCCTCCAGGCATCGGATACCCTGTCGATGACGGATCACCTCCGTTGCTTCCTGGTGACACATCGACGGCCTCTCCAGACACCGAGACTAGGGGTGGCAATGCCACTGCCACGGACAGTGCTGCTGCGACCGCGGGAGTGAATCCACCGTCATTCGTCCTCCCCGACGGCGCCGTCGTCTACCAGCCGTCCGTAGGTGCCGCACTCACCGCCGCTCTCCTCGCCGCTAGGACACAGGCTGCGGCGGCTCAGGAGTGAGTTCGCACCGCTGCCCTCGCCTAGGAGCGTGAGCGTACTGCGGCGGCCGTTCTCGCTCGCCGGGTGTGGGGGATAGATATCTCATGGGTTCTCATGGGGCATATTCTCTGCATGGGCTGTCGGAAGGCCCAATCCAGAAGAAGACCGACTGACTTGGCGCACCAGACAAAGACTTTCTATCTTTTGTAATCTAAGCCGTCTAGGACTCTATAGAAGGAAACCGACTTGTAACCCAAGTCAAGCCGGACTATATAAGGCGGGCTAGAGAACCCTATCCCACACAATTCTCCAACCCCTCAACCTCATACGCCCTCATTATACCATCAAGAGCTCAAATCAATACAATCAGCCCCAAACAGGACGTAGGATATTACGCATCTCGCGGCTCGAACCTGTATAAATTGGGTCTCCTTTATGTTTTCTGTTCTTCATCGCACCTCTATGCGAACCATCGAGCTACGGTTGACGTAAACGTCCACAAATGCATCCCGTGGTATATCCCATGGTGCATTGCCGGTACAAAACACCGACAGTTGGTGCGCCAGGTAGGGGTGTTTGCTTCAACAACATCGCTAGCTCCATGGCCATCACCCTCGACGCCGTGATCTCCGTAGCCGATGAGTTCGACATCAAGCTAGTCCGATTGCCAAACTCAACAACAAGTCGGTTTTCGTCTGTATAATTCCTGGCGGCAGCGACTTCCGGCTTCTGGTCCAGTCCGATCGGGAATCGAAGTGCATCGTGGATTTAATCTATTACTCTATTCAAGATGACGGCTCATGTCGCCAGGCAAGTTCACCGCCTCGGATCTTTTTCCTTGGTCACGGACAAGGGAAGCAATCGGCTTCGTATCTGGCTATGTGCGATACTGAGGAGGCCCACACGAAGATATCTCCGGCCGCCGCATCCGTCCGAACGGCATCACCACAGTAGCGATCAAGTTCCAGAAGCGGAGAGTCATGCACGTGACGGATCAAATCCTTGAGTCTAACCAACCTGTGGCGGAACCGCCCTGCTTAATCCAGACTAAGCACACCTGCCACCTCTAGCTCGCAGTGCACTTAGGCCGAACTAAACCCGGTAGTTCGTCGGGCTACCCAAAAGGGCACTCGATGGAACCATCGCCCAAGGACACCGACATCACACATATTTAGCCCTCGAAAGAGCCGCAACAATTACATCATCACAGGCAGTTGAAGTAGAGAATAGATAGACTTAATTTACAAACCGAAGATAAATAAGCAAATACATGTTCAAATATCCGAAGATAAAAAAAATCAAATACATGTTCAAATCTAGCGGAAGCGATCTTCAAAATATACATGTATAGCGGAAGCATTTTCAAAATCATCTCGCAGTGAAAATAATTCAATTAGTCTTCATTTAGAGATGAACAAGGTAAGTAGCACCGAGCCCACCGGTTCTACCCTCCTTCAAGCGATTGTCCAAAAGGTCTTCAGTACCTGTAAACCAAAAGTGGGGACAAACCCTAAGTACTAATTACTCAGTAGAACTTAATGGAATGGCTTACGGCTGACGCGAAGCTTGCTTACTAACCAGTGGATCCTTACCCGTTGATTCTAAACAGTGATATACTGTCATAAAGCAACAGTTTTCCTTATAGTTAGCATCCTGATCCATAGCTCATATACCTCGACATTCTCATCTCATATATCATCGTAAAGTAACTTGCAGAAATTTAAACATACAAGTACAAACAGGTAGCATTTGAAAAGCACGATTTAATAAACAATATGTTAAGGTTATTACTACGTTGCCCGGCAGTGATACTTGGCACTCTCACACCTTGTGAGCATCAGCGATTCGAATCGATTTTTAATTTCTGGGAATAACTAAAAATGCCAAGGGATATATGCTTACTAGCCATCGTGTTACTCACATATACCCCTCATCTCCACCTGTCCCGTCCCAAGATTCACAGCGCCCCTACCTAACCCTTGGGAGTAGCCGTCTCAGGAGCAATACCACGGTACGTCGGGTCAGCCCTCCCTCGACCTCAAAGCACCCCCAAGTCCATCGCCCCCCTATGAGTAGATGGGCAGCACCATGAATAGTGGAACGGGGCCGGTAAGACTTTCACCGGTCCCATGTTCCGGATAAGTACTTCTACCAATGTTGTGCCTATCCCAAACGAACAGCGAACGTGCCTTAAACGGCCCGGACGGAGTCCACCAAACCATCCACATCATTTTTCAACATAATATACCCATATCTCCGCCCGGGTCTCGATTTAAACCATGAGCATCCTCATAGCTTCCATCATAGTAATATTTCTTGTGACTTTTAAAAAATCACCTACGCGACGAGTGACTTTATTCACTCGTGTCTACTCATACCTAGCATTACTAGGCATACTCGTCCTACGAACTCTATGTATAGGTGCTAGGGCCAGGACGGCCGGAAAGTCTAATGCAGATATTTCCAATCAACTCCTAATGCAGATGCGTAATTATCGAACAAGGTTTTATTAGCTGGGATAAATCATGGTCCTGCCTACCTTTGCTTTACTTTAAGAGAACCAATAAACTATGCTAATGTTAGTTTGCCGGGTTGTGAGGCTTGGCCCAGACAACCCCTTGATCCCTTGGACAACGTCTCCTTCCAAGCACGACTGATGGGCCCTCCAGGTCGTGAATGGGTCTTGCTTGGTCTTTCGGATCACCGTTGGTTGAAGTAGTTCCACGCGCTCGTTTCTTGATCACGTATCTGTAATGAGCGCCACTATATGATTGACATGCGTGATGATGCAAGGAATAAGATCCATGAATAAGAAGCATACGTATGAACAATCGTTTCATGGAAAAACAGAAAGGTGGTTAATAATCTACATACACAAGGAGTAATTCTTATGAACAATAACCCAACACGCAGTCATAGGATGACACATAAACAAGCTACTGATTATAGCAACATGTCACTTATGGGATTCGATAGATGCAAGCAGTAATTGTTTAGGTTACTAAAATAGGTGTGGTGGTGTTCTTTTCCATTCAACGGGTAACAAGTTGAAATCATGTACTTCATGCATTTATAGAAAACATTCACTAATTATATCATGTTGTATGTTTATTTAGTGGATTCAACGCTATATTGACTTCAGGTACTTTACATGAGTAAATGAATTAATTTCTCAATCAAGTGTGATATAGAGAATGGTAGATAGTCCGCAGCTAGAAATCAACCCACATGCATAATGATAGCAATTGCAAACAAACACCTACTCTTATAATTAAATAACACATGCCTACTTTAAGAATAAAAGCATTACTTGTGTCCATATAGTTAGACAACTCTAAATGAGCTTAGATTTTTATGACATGTAGATTTATACTGCATTATGCTTCTGTCAAAATTTCAGCCACAAAGGAGTTATAAATTAATTATGAAAATTCTAGCAAGTTATCAGCCCTATAGCTTATCAGATTTTTCATAATTTATAGGATAAGTTTCTGGCCATAAAATTAAACCAGTGAGCACTGCATAGTAAAATCTATCTCCACAAAATCAGCAAGTGAAGTACTCTCAGTTTTATAGGACATTTATTTTCCATATATTTACTGCATGCCAATTCAAATGTACAATATGGTAGTGCCAATAATTCCTCCAAAAATACTTTCTGGACTCTATATAACACCAATATTATACCAGATTTTCCATGGAATTTTCTTTGCATTCTAAAGTCACCTTTTCCATTTATTTAAATAAGCAAGCCATATCTTGTTAATTTTAAATCACCATTCAAACTTTAAATGCATAACTTCATATTTCACCAGTGGGCTACCTATACTACCCAAAGTTTATGAAAAATACCAAAGAGTCATTTTGAGCATATTCTATATAGCCTCCAATTTTTAAGTTAAATAAATGTACATAACACATGTATAATGGAAAAAGGGTAATTAATCAGCAAGTGATAAGGCTACAAAAATTCACATAGGAACAAAAACCCAAAGTGTGTTTTCTGCCCTCCTATAAATCGCCTGTTTGATTGAGTAAAAAGGCGAATTTGACAAAACCCCAATTGGATAAAATGTTCCACTCTTCAAGCTCTACAACTTTGTCAAAAGGTCTCATATCAAAATCGGTTTGCAAATAGGATTGTTGGCATTTTCCATGCAGCTTTCCATTTGGACAGGGGACCCGTTTTGCTTAATGAATTCAAAAGTCCTATTTCCAAGTGTTTTCACCCAAAGTGTCTTTTGGCAAAGTTGCTTAGAATTTCTTGTGCTACAACTCATCCAAATAGAGTCTTGCATAAAAGTGGCCGTAGGTTAGAGAAAATTAAAATTTCCTGACAGGTCTAGTTTGAACTGGTTTTCTGTGTTGATAGAAATTGATCCTAATCACCATGTAAACCTCAATAAATAACCAGACCCTAATTATCAAAGTTGTTCAACACAATATGCCCTACAAGTTTGGTTATATAAGTTTGGTCCGAAGCCCAACCGATTTTGAACTATAGACACAAATGTGTTCTAGTGTTTGGTTAAACAGCAAATTTACGCCAGGTAGAGTCCTTTTTGTTTTCAACTTTTGAATTATCAAATGAAGTCCAATAACTTCAAGGTCTGATGCATTTGAAAGGTGATAAGTTTAATTTCACTTCATAGAAAGGGAGAATTTGAAGTTGTATAGTGAATCCAAAAGTAATTCCAGATTTAAATTTGTGATGAACTGAAAATTCCTGCTTGAGAACATTTCTAAGTGTAGGCTGACTTGGGCTGACTTCAAGAGACATTTAGGTTCAATCTGAACTAAGTAGATGATAGTCTTGATCCATGCTCAGTGTAGCAAAAGTGAAGTTCCCAGCATGTACAACAACTTTGATAATGGAGCTAAGCTCAGTTGCTTAATGAATCTAAACGTTTTATTAGGGTCCAAATTTGGTCACGATCATAATTGGCACTTATCAAAGAACTTTGGGTTTGATTTGGTCTTGACTTTTAAACCTCATAACATATGATTTTTAAGATGGTCATATTATAAAAGTTGAAGGTTACATCCTGAACTAGAACTTTTGTATTTGGTGTTTTGCATAAAAGCTTGTGGTGCTGACTTAAACAACCAAACCACGTAGGGTTTCGTATTCTCCTAGAAATTTTTTTGGCTTAGTGACTTTTCCATCTAGTCTTCGTTACTCTCCAAGCATCATTTAGTACTAATTCATTGTTGACTTGTCTCTAACTGCGTGTTAAGGCTCTTGAGATGCCGGGGCATCACAACCCACCCCTCTTAGAGAAATCTCGCCCCGAGATTTGGGGAAAGTGAGGTTTTAGGGCTTACTACGTAATGCGAATGGTTTTTGGCACGCGGTTCATGTGCTTCTGGTGACACATGGTAACACTTAATCCTTCGTCAATTTGCTTTGTTAACTGGCTCGTGAATGGTTAGTGCCTCTTTAACACAAGGTAGTTACAAAGCTTTTGAATAGGTCTAAGGTGGTCCTTCCCAGGTGCTCGGCAAGTCATGTTTTACATGAGAGCGAATGAACAAACCGCAAAGACGGTGTGGCCATGGTGCGAAAATGACAGTGATATATTCGAATAATGGAATAGGGTTTACTCCCTGACTTTGACACCAAGATTTAGAAACGTGATAAATATATAGGTCTTAGAACAATTAGAAGCAAAGCGTACGAAATCGGAAGACCGAACCATGAAGGATCTTGTGATTCAAAGGATTATCAATGGATGTGTTTTTGAGACACACCTTCATTTCATTTGATAGGGACTGTATATACATATAAGACAGTTATTCTAGGTAAATTCAAAGAAAAGGAGTGATGAGGTTCAACACATCTTGTCCTTGGCAGCGAGAAAGGTGCACGAGGGTTAAGACCTGACAAGGTGATGGTTTGTACGATTTCTTAGCGTTGGACAAAACTGACCCAGTAAGGCCTGGGTAGATGATGTGTGCTTACTAACAAGTCGTCCTGCAAGATTGGTAAGTCCACCTCTGAGGATAATTCCATATGGGGAGAATACTCACGGAAAGGGGGTGTAGCAGCAACAACAGCCAAGAACAACAGCTAGTGTAGAAGGCGTCCTTAGAATTTACCCTCGAGGAACTAAATTCGTCGAGTTGAAGGAAAAGTTACAAGTGAAACAGGGGAGCGGAGTCGATCGTTTCCACAAATCAAAGAAGTCAGGGTTAAACCAAGTGGAAAAAAAAATGTAACAGCTAGTGGGATCGTGGTAGTCTTCTTCCATGTGTCGCGAAAGTAACGTGAAACAACACAATGGAAGTAGGTGAACAAGGAACGAACGTAGGACTGCTCACTTTCATAGATCAATGAAAGACATGGTTAAACATCCGTAATGAAAGATATGAACGAGTCGTGGGATTGAGGTATATCACTCCCACAGATCAAGAAAGGCAAGGTGAAACAAAGCAATTATATGATATATTACAGGGGCGGAAATAGAGTCGATCACTTGCATGAAGTGGATGCATAAAGATCACTAATGGGTGGAAGATGGATGTGAATGTTCCACGATTGAAGCGGTGTCTCGCCTTTGCAGGTCTCGATACCAGCGCGCACCTAGTGACACAACTGGGTGACGTCTGTACACGCGGGGTCCTAGGTCCCGTCGCGGCACCATAGATTGCTCGGGGAAACACCACATCAAAGAGGGTCCAACCATACCATTTCCAGAACCATGGGGATCGCAAGGTCACGACACAGAATGAAATAGGGGTTGGACGACAGTATTAGAGTTTTGGGCCTATCAAGCTTAACATGTGAACGATATAAATCCATGAAACGAGGCATAGGGTCTTCAAGGTTTTGGAGCATCACAATAATTAGAATTTGAATCATCATGACGACAACGTAGAGCATCATGGGTTACAAAGGCTGAAGTTCCTGAATGTTAGAGCTCGAAACATAGTGACTTAAGAATTTAGAATGCATCACAGGAAAATCAAGATACGCTAGTCACGAGGATTGGGCACATGTTGATTCTAAGGAGCTAGGCACTGGAGACCCCTATTAGATATGATAATTAGAATGTTCTTATTACAAAAGCTCGCGATGGTTGCCATCGTACAAATTGGTACCTAGCTAGTACTGCCTAAACGTAAGATTGATACATCCAGGACGAAGGCCCGTTTCTTCTTTCAACCAATTTGGTGCAGTGTTGGTCTTCACGTGGGAAATGCCATGAAATAATTGTCTTAATTCTCCACCGAGTATGAGAACGTCACCAGATTCGAGGTTGATCTTGGCCGCTTGGTCTTTGTCTCTCGTGTCGCCGAACAAGAACTCGGCGGTGTCTTCTATGGAGATGGATATGAAAGGTAAACCTTGGGTAAGGCTACTCTTTGACTCGTCCTTGTCGTCCTTGTCTTGGTGAAGTCCGAGCTTCCCGGAGTTGGTGTAGTAGTTGACGATGCATATGTCAGGGTTAATCTGAGGAAACTCGCTTGCCGTGAAATTCGCAGTTTGAGCAATCATCTTGAAAGCGTCTGGTATTGTTGGGGCTTGTGCTCCATCGAATGGACGTGTGGTCCATATGAGCGTGCTGTCGGATCCCAGTTCTTTCCCAGAAACATCATCCATAAATTCAGCTTGGCAGCATTCTTATAGGTCGGTCTATAGAATCCTCCTGTACCACGACCCAGTTGTCGGCACATACGAACCATCTCGATTTGATCTTCAGGCTTGACAAATCCTTTTAATAGAACAATCCCGGGTCGTAGATGTTGAACTGAGGCTGCCTCAGTGGAAGACTCTCCCGCTTTTCTCTTCTTATGATCTCGAGGTATTGTTGTTTTAGCTTTTGTGGACTCTCGGTAATTAGGGCATAAGTCGAAGGGCTGCGTCGAGGGCGGCGACATCTGTAGCAGGAAAAACAAGGCCTTTGTCAATTCAAGAATCTTAAAAGCTTGGTACGGACATAATGCGCTCGTATTTCCTTACTTGAGAAAATGTAATGAAAACGACCCCATCACAACGTGTGACACAACTCTTTATCACCCCCTTTCTAATGTGAACAGTTTGCGGTTAGCTTTTGGAAGGAAACCAAAAAGGGATCTGGTAGAAACTCCGAATACGAAGGCCGTGGGAAGTTTTACATCCTACATCGTTGGCATAGACGGTGTTTACTAGTTCTATCTCGGTATGGTCTAGAACTCAAACTATTCAGCTAGCTAAGATCTGTACAGGTCATGGTAAAAATAGAAAACACTTTGCAAACTTCATGTACTTCAACTTTCTTAGGGATGCCTATGGCCAGTTCTATATTCAAAGGTCTCAAAACTTCAAGTTATCTGATTTCTGTCATAATTGTCCCGATGTGAAGTCCTGACTTAAAGTGACGGTGAGTTACCTTTACAAACACCCTTGAATTAAAACCAAAACGGAGGAGCTATTTGTCTTGTTGCTCTCTACACTTCGTTATAAAAAGTCTTCACTAAAAGGGTTTGTATTGAAGTAGAAGGACAAACTTCCAACAATAAGTCCCATTGGCTGAAGATTTCATTTTTAATTATATTTTTGTTTGTGCTTTTCGGACCAAGAAATTTCAGAGAAAGCGTCTTCTAACAAAGTGGTCGCATTTCACGTCCTATAAGCATCACACACAAAGTTCCAACTAGTTCGTCTCAGATTTCTATTCACATACCCACAATAGCATCATACATACAATTCTCGTGTTTACTTGTTATTACTGACAACCAAGCGTACGATAACATATGAATCTAGTCATTTTCAATCCAACACATAGCAAAGCATATGAGATGAAATGATGAATGATTCGTCCTATCTGATTTCACACCGCACATCCTAGGTATATTATATATATAACTAGCGATAATTCGGTGACATATATGCACGTCTCTCTTTAATGCAACTAGTATTTCTCTAATCGTTCTTAATTTCGCACGCGGTTAGTGTACCTGCAGAAGAATGCATGCTCATACATTACCACCTAGTGTGGCATCCATGCGTGACCGCTGCGTGGACAACGTTGGTGGGCCGCTGCACCTTTTTCTCAAAGCCTGACGTTCCACCAGTACTGGGGATTGTCGAGAAGAAGGTGGATCCCAAAACCGAATGTAATTGTGGTGGGTATAAAAGCCTCAAACATGCCCACCACCCTTCAAAGAGGTTTTACTTAGTCAGCATAAATGCAGGGTTTACAACCGTTCGCAAATCCCAACAGCTTCCACTAATACTAGGGACAGCTATGGCTGAAAAGTTGCTTCCCAAAGCGCCGAATTTACATATGAGTTCTATCTAGGTCAGAATGTCAGTGATGTCATCTGGATAACACTAACATCTTTAATATAGGCATATCGCATACTCTTATTTTTGAATTACTTGAAAAAGGCTTTCGAAAATAGTTTTGAAACCAAAACTTGATGGTATAACTGTTGTCTGTGTATGATCGGCTCTGATACCAGCTGTGGCGAAACCGCCCTGCTTAATTCAGACTAAGCACACCTGCCACCTCTAGCTCGCAGTGCACTTAGGCCGAACTAAACCCGGTAGTCCGTCGAGCTACCCAAAAGGGCACTCGATGTAACCATCGCCCAAGGACACCGACATCACACATATTTAGCCCTCGAAAGAGCCGCAACAGTTACATCATCACAGGCAGTTGAAGTAGAGAATAGATAGACTTAATTTACAAACCGAAGATAAATAAGCAAATACATGTTCAAATATCCGAAGATAAAAAAAATCAAATACATGTTCAAATCTAGCGGAAGCGATCTTCAAAATATACATGTATAGCGGAAGCATTTTCAAAATCATCTCGCAGCGAAAACAACTCAATTAGTCTTCATTTAGAGATGAACAAGGTGAGTAGCACCGAGCCCACCGGTTCTACCCTCTTTCAAGCGATTGTCCAAAAAGTCTTTAGTACCTGTAAGCCAAAAGTGGGGGCAAACCCTGAGTACTAATTACTCAGTAGGACTTAATGGAATGGCTTACGGCTGACGCGAAGCTTGTTTACTAACCAGTGGATTCTTAGCCGTTGATTTTAAACAGTGATATACTGTCATAAAGCAACAGTTTTCCTTATAGTTATCATCCTGATCCACAGCTCATATACCTCGACATTCTCATCTCATATATCATCATAAAGTAACTTGCAGGAATTTAAACATACAAGTACAAACAGGTAGCATTTGAGAAGCATGATTTAATAAACAATATGTTAAGGTTATTACTACGTTGCCCGGCAGTGATACTTGGCACTCTCACACCTGGTGAGCATCAGCGACTCGAATTGATTTTTAATTCCCGGGAATAACTAAAAATGCTAAGGGATATATGCTTACTAGCCATCGTGTTCCTCACATATACCCTCCATCTCCACCTGTCCCGTCCCAAGATTCACAGCGCCCCCACCTAACCCATGTCCCGGATAAGCACTTCTAGCAATGTTGTGCCGATCCCAAACGAACAGCGAACGTGCCTTAAACGACTCGGGCGGAGTCCACCAAACCATCCACATCATTTTTCAACATAATATACCCATATCTCCACCCGAGTCTCGATTTAAACCATGAGCATCCTCATAGCTTCCATCATAGTAATATTTCTTGTGACTTTTAAAAAATCACCTACGCGACGAGTGACTCCATTCACTCATGTCTACTCGTACCTAGCATTACTAGGTATACTCGTCCTACGAACTCTATGTATAGGTGCTAGGGCCAGGACGGCCGGAAAGTCTAATGCAGATGTTTCCAATCAACTCCTAATGCAGATGTGTAATCATCGAAAAAGGTTTTATTAGCTGGGATAAATTATGGTCCTGCCTACCTTTGCTTTACTTTAAGAGAACCAATAAACCATGCTAATGTTAGTTTGCCGGGTTGTGAGGCTTGGCCCAAGCAACCCCTTGATCTTATGGACAACTTCTCCTTCCAAGCACGACTGATGGGCCCTCCAGGTCCTGAATAGGCCTTACTTGGTCTTTCGGATCACCGTTGGTTGAAGTAGTTCCTCGCGCTCGTTTCTTGATCACGTGTCTATAATGAGCGCCACTATATGATTGACATGCATGATAATGCAAGGAATGAAATCCATGAATACGAAGCACACGTATGAACTATCGTTTCATGGAAAAACAGAAAGGTGGTTACTAATCTACATACACAAGGAGTAATTCTTATGGACAACAACCCAACACGCAGTCATAGGATGACACATAAACAAGCTACTGATTATAGCAACATGTCATTTATGGGATTCGATAGATGCAAGCAATAGTTATTTAGGTTACTAAAATAGGTGTGGTGGTGTTTTTTCCATTCAACGGGTAACAAGTTGAAATCATGTACTTCATGCATTTATAAAAAACATTCACTAATTATATCATGTAGTATGTTTATTTAGTGGATTCAACGCTATATTGACTTCAGGTACTTTACATGAGTATGAATTAATTTTTCAATCAAGTGTGATATAGTGAATGGTAGATAGTCCGCAGCCAGAAATCAACCCACATGCATAATGATAGCAATTGCAAACAAACACTTACTCTTATAACTAAATAGCACATGCCCACTTTATGAATAAAAGCATTACTTGTGTCCATGTAGTTAGACAACTCCAAATGAGCTCAGATTTTTATGACATATAGATTTATACTGCATTATGCTACTGTCAAAATTTCAGCCACAAAAGAGTTATAAATTAATTATGAAAATTCAAGCAAGTTATCAGCCTTATAGCTTCTCAGATTTTTTATAATTTATAGGATAAGTTTCTGGCCATGAAATTAAACCAGTGAGCAGTGCATAGTAAAATCTATCTCCACAAAATCAGCCAGTGAAGTACTCTCAGTTTTATAGGACATTTATTTTCTATATATTTACTGCATGCCAATTCAAAAGTACAATATGGTAGTGTCAATAATTCCTCTAAAAATACTTTCTGGACTCTATATAACACCAATATTATACTAGATTTTCTATGGAATTTTCCTTTCATTCTAAAGTCACATTTTCCATTTATTTAAATAAGCGAGCCATATCTTGTTAATTTCAAATCACCATTCAAACTTTACACGCACAACTTCATATTTCACCAGTGGGCTACTTGTACTACCCAATGTATGTGAAAAATGCCAGAGAGTCATTTTGAGCATATTCTATGTAGCCTCCAATTTTTAAGTTAAATAAATGCACATAACACATGTATAATGATAAAAGGGTAATTAAACAGCAAGTGCTAGAGCTACAAAAATTCACATAGTGCTATAATGCCACAAGAAAGCTATTGTCCAAGTTTCATGGCCTTTGGAGTCCATTTAGCCTACTTTTGTCATTTATCTAGTTTTAGCATGCATGCAACCAAACCGAGGGCAAAATGGTACTTTCACAGATCCACATCATACCTAGCCTGTAGATCTACTCAAGAGGAACACAATGCAAAACGCGCCCGGCACGCAAGCTTGCCGTTGGAGCTCCAATGGCGGCCAATGGCCGCGCTCTGCGCAAGCAGAGACAGAGGGAGTGGCCGAGAGAGGCAGGAAGTGAGTGTAGGAAGCCGCGAACGCGTCCAGGTGAATGGGAGGGCACGGCCGATTGGCCGGGGTTCAATCCGTGGCGCGGCGTACTGCCCGCTCGCCGTCGCCCATGCAATGGCCGCGTTCTGAGCGCGGCAGCGGCGCTGACCGGTGGGCCCCGCCCGTCAGTGTCTCAGAGGAACAAAAACCCAAAGTGTGTTTTCTGCCCTCCTGTAAATCGCCTGTTTGATTGAGTAAAAAGCTGAATTTGACAAAACCCCAATTGGATAAAATGTTCCACTCTTCAAGCTCTACAACTTTGTCAAAAGGTCTCATGTCAAAATCGGTTTGCAAATAGGATCTAAATTGGCATTTTTCCATGCAGCTTTCGATTTGGACAGGGGACCCTTTTTGCTTAAAGAATTCAAAAGTCCTATTTCCAAGTGTTTTCACCCAAAGTGCCTTTTGGCAAAGTTGCTTAGAATTTCTTGAGCTACAACTCATCCAAATAGAGTCTCGCATGAAAGTGGCCGTAGGTTAGAGAAAATTGAAATTTCCTAATAGGTCTGATTTGAACTGGTTTTCTGTGTTGATAGAAAATGATCCTAATCACCATGTAAACCTCAATAAATAACTAGACTCTAATTATCAAAGTTGTTCAACACAACATGGCCTACAAGTTTAGTTATATAAGTTTGGTCCGAAGCCCAACCAATTTTGAACTATAGACACAAATGTGTTCCAGTGTTTGGTTAAACAGCAAATTTACTCCAGGTAGAGTCCTTCTTGTTTTCAACTTTTGAAGTATCAAATGAAGTCCAATAACTTCAAGGTCTGATGCATTTGAACGGTGATAAGTTTAATTTCACTTCATAGAAAGGGAGAATTTGAAGTTATACAGTGAATCCAAAAGTAATTCCAGATTGAAATTTGTGATGAACTGAAAATTCCTGCTTGAGAACATTTCTAAGCGTAGGCTGACTTGGGCTGACTTCAAGAGACATTTAGGTTCAATCTGAACTAAGTAGATGATAGTCTTGATCCATGCTCAGTGTAGCAAAAGTGAAGTTCCTAGTATGTACAACAACTTTGATAATGGAGCTAAACTCAGTTGCTTAATGAATCTGAACGTTTTATTAGGGTCCAAATGTAATCACGATCACAATTGGCACTTATCAAAAAACTTTGAGTTTGATTTGGTCTCGACTTTTAAATCTCATAACATATGATTTTTAAGATGGTCATATTATAAAAGTTGAAGGTCACATCCTGAACTAGAACTTCTGTATTTGGTGTTTTGCATAAAAGCTTGTGGTGCTGACTTAAACAACCAAACCACGTAGAGTTTTGTATTCTCCTAGAATTTTTTTTTTGCCTTAGTGACTTTTCCATCTAGTCTTCGTTACTCTCCAAGCATCATTTAGTACTAATTCATTGTTGACTTGTCTCTAACCACGTGTTAAGGCTCTTACGATGCCGGGGCATCACATAGATCAAGCTACTACGACTGCAGCGGGAATAAGGGGAAAATTGTGTTGTTGCGTCGGTGCTTGATCTGCTGTCAGCCTGATACGAGTCAGAGATTGGATATTCATCAAAGCTGGGTTGCGTACTTCCATGAAGTCTGAACAGGACCTGACAGCGCCACGGTACGAGGAAGAGGAACGTATCATCATCCATTCATCCTGATGGTGGAACTGCAAGCTGGTTCCACGTGCTATCTGAATCGCATGGATTATTCTATTACTCTCTTACGTGAAGAAACAAGAACAGAGAGTCTTCACACTGCCACCTACTTGCTCAACCGCCTACCCTCCACTGCCTCACCAACTCCCACTCCACACCACGCTCTCTTCGGTACCCCTCCTCGGTACGATCACCCCCGTGTCTTCGGGTGTGCGTGTTACCCCAACACCTCCGCCACTGCTCCTCACTAGCTGGCGCCCCGGTCGACTCGGTGTGTGTTCCTCGGTTACTCTCCTGACCACAAGGGGTACCGCTGCTTTGACCACAAAGGGCACCCTTGTGTGAGTGTCCTGCAGGTTCCCCACCGGTGTGTTTTCCTAATGCGCTGGTGCCGCTTCCGTCTACTACTGCTGTGCCATGCGCGACTCCGACGCCCCCTGTTGCGGCACGCACAGAACTGCCGCCGCCTGGAGCGCCATGCGCGGCCCCATCTTCGGACCTCCCGCACACTACGCCCAGCCTATGCGCGTCTACCAGAGCAGCTTGGTGCCCTCGGAGCCTGCTGTGCCATGCGTGGCCCCGCCTCCGGCACCTCCCGCGCGCTACGCCCAGCCCGTGCGCGTCTACCAGCATCGTCTGGCGCCGCCGTCGACACCGTCCCCACCGGCGGTGCCTCCTCCGCCGGAGCCAGCGCCGCCGTCGACACCTACACCTCCAGCGGTGCGGGCTTCGCTGGAGGCACCTGCCCGTGCCCAGACCCACTCTTGGGCAGTGTCGCCGGTGTAACACCCGCCCGTCCTCCATCGGGATCCGAGTCACGTTCAGCCCATGGTGACGCGGCGGTCGGCTGGTGTTCTTCGGCCCAAAGTCCTCTCAGCTACTGCTGCCGAGCAGCCTATCTCTCCTGTACCCTCTTTCGTCCGTGATGCCCTGGCGGATCCTCACTGGCGTCGCGCGATGGAAGAGGAGTACGCAGTGCTCCTTGCCAACCAGACGTGGGACCTGGTGCCACGTCTGTCTGGTTGCAATGTGGTCACTCGCAAGTGGATCTGGACGCACAAGCGGCGAGCTGATGGTACCCTGGATCGCTACAAGGCTCGCTAGGTTCTCTCGGACTTCACCCAGCGCCCCGGCGTGAACTATGATGAGACTTTCAGCCCAGTGGTGAAGCCTGCTACATTGCGCACAGCTCTCTCGTTGTCTGTCTCCCGCTCCTGGCCCGTGCACCAGCTGGATGTGAAGAATGCGTTTCTTCACGGGACTCTGACTGAGACAGTCTACTGCAGTCAGCCAACGGGATTTGTGGATCCTGCTCATCCTGAGATGGTCTGCTGGCTCAACAAGTCTCTCTACGGCTTGAAGTAGGCTCCTCGAGTTTGGTACTCTCGGTTTGCCTCGTTCCTAGTGACTTTGGGGTTCACTGAGGCTAAGTCAGACACATCTCTGTTTGTCTACTGCCATGGGGATGAGACTGCCTATTTGCTGCTCTATGTTGATGATATTGTTCTTACGGCCTTGAGTCAGCACTTACTTCAGCGTATCATCACCTCTCTGCAGCAGGAGTTTGCTATGAAGGACCTTGGTGTGCTCCACCATTTTTTGGGTGTTACTATGGAGCCCCACCCTTCTGGTCTTCTTCTTCACCGGCTGCACAATACTCTGGATATCTTGGAGCGGGCGGGGATGACTCACTGCAACCCCTGTTCCACCCTTGTTGATAGCCAGGCCATGCTGTCCGAGGATGCGGGCACCCTAGTAGCTGATCCTACTGCATATCGGAGTCTTGTAGGTGCCCTGCAGTATCTTACCTTCACCAGGCCGGACATCACTTATGCAGTTTAGCAGATCTGTCTTCGTATGCATGATCCTCGGGAGCCCCTTCTCACTGCTCTGAAGCGTCTCCTGCGCTCAAGGTTGTAAAAAACTCTAGGCGCTAGGCGTGCGCTAGGCCACTCAGAAAGAGTAAACGTAGTTTAAACGTGAGTAAACGTGATTAAACGTTAACACTGTACATCAGCAAAATAATACTAAAAGAGCACTAGTGCTGTTCTCATGACATTCTCCAAGGCACATCTTCCCTTTTCTGCACGACACGGGCTGCAATTACCGGCCCATCTAGCCCATATGCAACTCACATTGCCTATTACTGTTCTCTTCCCAGAACCCTACGACACAGCCACAGCCCCACAGCCGCCGCCAGTCCTCTTCAGTCCTTCCCCTCCTCAATCTCTCACGGATCCAGGCGGAGGAGAAAGGGAGGCGGCTCTCCGGTGGATCCGACCGGCGGCGGGCGGATCCAGGAGGCGGCGTAGAGGTGGTGGAGGCGGAGGTAGAGGTCGGGGCCGCAGCGGGAGCTGAGGGAGACCGCCTTCGCGCTCCTACGAAGGCTTGACCCAGATTCCTCCCCAAACGCTCTTCATCTTCCGCGGGGAGCTCCAGATCCTGCCGCCGTCCATGGAGGCCGCGCTCGCCGCCGTCTACGACGACTCCGACCCAAGGCTAGATCCGCCGGCTCCTCGCGCGCCTATTTCTCCCGCGCAACCGCGCTCTTTCTCCTACCCAGTTCTTTTCCCCGCCTGCTTGCGCGCGTAGTCATGTTTCGGCGCCGGTTTTTCTCGTTTCCATGCTCACCCAGCGTTTAATTGGACGTTTAGCCCCTAAACGCAACGCTGGGCCTCTTTTTCACGTGTAAACGCGATTAATCGACGTTTAATTACGTTTTTTGGAACCTGGCCTGCGCTACCACCATGGCACTGTTGACCACAGCCTGCTTCTCCACCGGTCCTCCTCCGTTTGAGCTCGTCGTCTACACCGACGCTGACTGGGCTGGGTGTCTAGACACTCGCCGGTCCACCTCTAGCTATGCCGTCTTCCTGGGCGCAACCTTGTCTCTTGGTCGTCCAAGGGACAACCGGTTGTCTCCTGCTCCAGTGCTGAGGTGGAGTACCGGGCTGTCGCCAACGACGTGGCAGAGGCTTCCTGGCTCCGACAGCTCTTGGCTGAGCTCCACATCCCGCTCACCAAGAGCACTCTCGTCTACTGCGATAACGTCAGCGCGGTGTACCTCTCTACCAACCCGGTTCAGCACCAGCGGACCAAGCATGTGGAGATCGACTTGCACTTCGTTCGCGACCGGGTCACTATCGACGGCGTTCGGGTTCTCCACGTCCCGACCACCTTCCAGTTTGCAGATATCTTCACCAAGGGACTACCTCTTCGACCTTCTCTGAGTTTCATTCCAGCCTCAACATCAGCCGTGGCTAGAGTTGTGAATGCGGGGGGGGGGGGGGGTGTGTGATTTCTTTCTTGACCAGTACTCTGCTGCGCTGAAAGTTCAGACTGCGGGGGGGAGGGGGTGGCCCTGTGTGATTTCTTTCTTATCCAGTCTTAGACTCCGTTGCGCCGAAAGTTCAGACTGCGGGAGGGGGGGGGGGTTGGAGTATAAGGCCCATGTACCCTATACTATATCACCACCCTTCTAGGGTTGGAATAGATCATCCAATCATTTCCAAAACTAATTTATCTAATCCAGATGAGAATGCTGTTGGATTTTCAACGTCACTTTGCTGGCTGTGTCGTTGAACCATCAAGAGTGGAGTTTATTCGTGTCAGCCAAGCAGGGTGGGAAGGAGGTTGCTATATTGTCAGTTCATTATTTGTAGCTTGTTGAGATTTGCTTCATACCGAATAAAAAAATTTACCATGTTGAAATTTGCAAATATTGCAACTGTCACTAAATGCTAAAATGGCAATAAACCTATACTTTACAACAAACAATTGGAGGACGTCCACCACCGTCACGTCGCCCGCAGGGCCGGATGCCGCAGCCTTTGCCCGTGCCTCTGTCGTCGCCCATGCCGCCTCTGTCGCCCACGGATGCAGTGCCCTCGTCCCCCCGCACGAGCCTTCTCAGGTAAGTGGCGCTACCTACCATCCCAATCTCTTAAATCACGTTTTTCGTTCTTCTTTGTTGAGTCTACACTATAAAAAAGTCTAAAAATCTTTTTTATCTACAAAGACACAGGTATACCCCTCGTGCTGATCCCACTGCGCAGTTTAGAAAAGGTTGGAAATGGGTAGAAAGGTCCAAAACCCATAGATGCAAAATGTTTCATTCACTTTCTCTCTTTATTTCTCACCTCATTTTATACCCATACCCACCTATTACTTTCCTTCTCTTGGTTTTAATGAGAAAGGAATGACGCTAATCAATCAGGACTCCTTCTTTTTTATTCTATTTTCTTTTTTTTCCTTTCTATTGTCTGTTTAATTATCTCACAACACATGCATGTTGCACGTACATCTATGCTAGTATTGATAAAATGCATGTGCTGGCAATGCTAGGCAAATATTGTCATCACCAAACTTCAAGATCGATACTACCCACTTGGTTGTAGGTTGGCTGAACCTAAGGGTCGGATGCCATCTATCGCTGCTCAGGTAGACATTCTACTTGAACCCCCAAAATTATTGCGAAGCCTTATTGCAAATCATCCTACACTCCTAGGTGAGGGGATTTATGTGTAAATGAGTTATTTTAATTGCATTTTTCTGCTGTTGTCATATGTTAGAAACATGTTTGTGCCACTGGTGAATTAGAATAGATAAACTGTAGCACTTGTTGATTAGTTGTTTCTCGTTTGGATAGTTTGATAATGAAAGGTTTAGAACTTTTTAATCAGGTCTCTGTTTATAGTGTTGTACAAAGAACTAGGTGTTAATTAGGCACCAACAAATGAACCATTTGCTGGAGCCCTATTGATAATGCCCCTCTCATCATTTTATTTCTCGGTTTGTTTGTTTTTTCACCTCCTATGCTGCATTTCTTGAGCTGATTTATAGTTCGAATTCATAAATCAGTCCTATATCTAGAATGATTTACAGCAGCACAAGCATTTCTAGAGTGTCTACATTAGTCTAGAAAATCACTGTACTCTTCTTTTTTTCTGCGCTGATCAGGTTTTGTGATTTTGCGGTCTTGCGGATCGATTCTTCGTTTGTTGATGCATGGTTTCCTAGGGCTGATCCAGCTGTTCTGTTTGAGAGTCACAATAATTTGTCACAATGGTCTGATTGGGTGTAGCGTTGAGGAGGGACCAACTATTTCAGTGCCTATTGTGTTACTCTGATTTGCATGGTAAAACACATGTCAAACTCCTTTTCTTGTTAAGTTACAGATTTTAACTGCAAATGTCAATGTATTATATATATCTATGGAAATCTGTGACTACTTAGGATCGGTGTTTCTTATTGAACTAACAATCTGACAGAACCTGATGTTTCTGTATTTGTCATGCATAGGTACAAACAAATAATGGTTTCCTTCCCTAGACGGCGTACTTTTGAGAACCTGCAATTTTCCTCAACAAGTGGCAGACCACAAAGGCAGGGTGTTGGTGCTATGATCTATGCCTTCCTGCCATGGTTTTGCTTCATGTGTGTCTGTCTCCAGGCTCGTTTCTTTCTGCCTGCAATCTCTGCTCCTGTCAATCTCATTGCTGCCCACCCATCAACCAGCTTCTCAATCTAGCTGATTTCTTTGTGTTCATCAACTAGGTCTGGTCCATTCTTGTTGGAAGAAAGAATCAAAGAAACTAATGGTCAATTCTTGCAGGAACACTACCTATTGTGGTACTGTCACATGGATCCCCCTTTCGGTATCACCTTTTTGCAACTCAATGTGTTTTTTTTTTCTGATTGTTTTTTAGTAGCCGTTGTTGGATCAGTTGTCTCTGTGTTAAATTTTTGGTTCACATGAATACATGATTTAATTTTGTAATGGTTCAATCCAAAAGTTTAACCTGTTAGAACTGGTAGTTATGGGTCACAATTTTGCATGTGTTCCTCTTATGAACTTAATAGAAACTACTTAGTAGAAACTTAGATGATCATTGGCCATATTTGTTCCTACATAGTACGTACTACACAAGTAAGTTAGCAAGAAATTGTCCATCACGGTCTTCCTGTATGCCACCATCCACCCTTCCCTTTAGCCTGTCTCCCACCTTTGTTCAGACGTTGTTATAACGATTAAGAACATTTCATCAGTGATGTGTTCCTCACGGATCAAACTTTGGTGATCCAGTTTCTCATTGACCTCATATTGGTTTCAGAATACTATCATAATCTAAGTGTCTGGTACTAAAACATGAAACGAACATGAAACTTCTTGAAAAAAAATATTGTGGCGATTTGCTTCTCAAAAGTATATGCTACTCAAAGCGAAATAAATTATGCAGACCAATGACCTTGAAAAAAACGTTTTTCATACTCGTATTGTGTTCCCGTAGCAACGCACGGGCATAGACCTAGTATATATCTAAAGCTCTATTTTCAAACTAGAACAGTAAAAATAGAGAAGCCGGGGTATAGGACCAGACAAGCCGGTTTCTAGTTCCTCCCATCCGCATTATGCCAAAAACCAGACAAGCTAGTAGTCACACATCCAGATAGTCCGGGTTTTCTAGGTAGTGCGCATGTTGCAAAGTTCAAAAATCAAATTAAACTTCTTCATTTAGACTCTTATCATTAGGCGATCCATATATATTCCGTTTTGATTCTCTCAATGATAGTTTTGTATCGGTTCATTGAAACATGTGAGAAGTGAAATGTGGGAGTGTGTCCCTGAAACTTCTTTTTTTTGGTGTGACGAGTGATTGTCAATGTGTGGAGTGCACCATAGTGAGTTGTGTGGGGAATAACTACGTGCTATACAAAGACCGCGATTTTCTTGGCCAGTGATGTATAGGTACGAACTGCATAGTGGTCCATGGCGAGTGGCTTAGGACTAATGAAGACATGTTTCGTTGGACCATGCGGTGGCGTTTGGACGAGTAGAGGCTTGGCGCTATGCGACGGTAAAGCACAGTCGAGGCTAGGGCCATAGGGTGCTAGGTGAGGCCATGGGTGTCCGATCCCGCAATCCAATGAGCTACAAGGACATGTTGGCGAGGTGACAGTGGCGTAGTCATGTTGGGGATGGACCGTGGAGGTCTAGGCTGGCAATAGAGGGACACAAGCCAAAGCCAAAAAGTTTATTGATTTGCTACCACAAAATCAATAAGGAGGATGGTTTAATACTTTGGGCCTCAAAATCATTGAGGGTGAGGCCTCATGGGCTGGCCTTGGAGAAGCCAACGTTTGATGACTTTGGACACATGGTGGTTATTAGGCATTTTGGGGTTTTCTACAAAACCTCCACCTACTCCAGGTTTCACGGTCCCCCCTGAAACTGTGGGCATGTTTCCTAGTTCTCGCTTTAAAACTATGGGCTCCTGAGGATCGAGCTACACACGTGGCAACATCTCTAGAGGCAGCGTTGCGGTTAAGCCAACTCAAAGTCATCGTACCTATCCATTTGGGTTTCACGTATATTTCCGGTTTTGACCCTATGAGCCTTCTATTGTTAAGTATAGGTGTAGGGGGAGTTTACTATTTTGTCAGGGGTTATATGTATTAGAAGGGCATGGTCATTTGAACTCACCTTTTCCACTTTGAAATCCTAATTTGTCTTAGGATAAGTGTAGTCAAGTGGTTATATGTGATTTTTGAAGAGGCCAAGATCCAAGAGATATGACTACTTTGAAGTTCTTGTAATTGCTAGATTCAAGTGGGTGGATGATGGGCGCCAAGCTATAGAAGCTTTGCTTGTGATTTCTTTATTAATACAAGTGATTTTCACAGTCTTGCCTTGTGATTGAGTGCTGCAATCCCTCCCCCTTCTCTAGTTTGGTTCTTAGACCAAAATCCTTTGGCTTTTAGGGTTTCTTGTTTGACAAGGAATGAACTCTTGTTCTTTTGTTTTTTGGGCGCTGCAAAGACATGGATGAATTGATCTTGGCCATGGATTAACTCAAGTTTCCCACGAGCTCACTCCGTTTTTGTTTTTTAAGAGGAAGACCAAGTTCTTGACCTTGTTATTCAAGTGGAACTCATATTTTGCAAGATCCCTTGATCATTTCATTATATCCTTTTTGGCATACTCTCCACATAGGCTAGAAAGCATTACTTTAAAGTTTCAATTTGATTGGACTTGATTTGGATCAAGTTTAAAGAGATGCCAGGCTGAAACATGGTTTGTAGGCATATTTTGTATACAGTGGAGTGCCCAGTGGCACACATGCACGCACGCGCGCACACACACGCGCGTACACCCACGCACATGCACACATGCGACGCACACGCACACGCACTTGAAACTTGGCGAAGTCATGTACCTTGAACTTGGTGGATACAGGAATGCATCGAAATAGTCTAGGTAGGGCTTCTTGTACACTTTGACTTGGCCCTTTGGGTTAGGGCTGAACTGATCTTGTAGGAGATTGACCAGCTACATAGAAAGCGTGAGGTCAGGAGCCCCAACAGTTGCCTAATTGCTAGCGTACTTGCAGAACCAATCGTCCTAATCAGCGGGTTGAGGCACAGGGCTACCACCGATCATGCTTCTGTTATGTTGGGGAGAAACATGGACTGTTGGAGCAGGCGCTAACACCCAGTAGGTTGTAGCTTGCTAGAAGTCTCTGCACCATCTTGCATCCGAACCCATCTAGCACTTCAGTTGGCGGGAAGTCCAGAGCATGCGGTCCATCAATTGTGCTGCTGGTTATGTACACATAGTAGGTGTCCTTGCAGATGAACTTGATTGGGTCGGTGAATATTGAGGCTTCTGTAAGGAAAATGGACCCTAAGCCTTGTGTTTAGTTCTCTAATGTGATTTTGGTGGTTGTGGTGACAACACATACCTTTGGGACAAATGTGTGTGCAAGTATCTTTGATTAAGTCCAAGGATGCAAGAAGTAGACTTAGGGTACAAACACCTCAAAGGAGGACTTAAAAAGCACAGAATTTTTGCACCATCAGACGGTCTGGTGGAGCCCCATCGGACATTCCAGTGAGATGAAGACGACCAAGATTGATGATTCAAGACCCGATGCGAATTACACGCATTGGACGGTCCGATGGTTGGACCACCAGACGATCCGATGGAACCTAGGCAATGGAAAGGAGAAGACCAATTCCCGGTGCTTTTAACGCATCGAACGGTCTGATGGTTGGACCATCGGACGATCTGGATAGAACAATCAACAAATCAAGACTGCGAGCAATTGTACACATCGGACGGTCCAATGATTCACCATTGGACAATATGATGGTCACAACGGACGAATTGAGGTTCCAATGGTCGACTCTGCTCCCCAACGGCTAGTTTTGAGGTTTGGGCTATAAATACCCCCTTGCCCAGCCTCCATTCTATGTTTGGTGACTCCAGCATCCACTCTAGTGTTGAGACACATATTTGAGAGCTCAATCCATCAAAGGGAGCATAGAGATCATATTTAGGCATAGCCAATGCTTGCGAGCTCGTGCTTAGGCCTTGTTAGCGCATAGCTCTTGGTTGCAATCAAGTGTTCTACTAAGTTTTGTGAAACTCTTAGAGAATCCATGTATGCACGCACAAAGACTTGTAAGGGGGCTTTGTAAGTCTTGCGAGACCCTCTGAGTTGTGGAGTGGCCGCCACCTTGCTTGTGAGAGGGTGGGCGGCCCTCGACCTTTTGGCTAAAAGCTTACCTAGTGGAGACGGCGAAGAGTGTCCATGAGAAGGCCCGCGGAAGACCCCAATGGCCCTATCCATCCTCTACCCTTGCGAGGGCAAGGTCGTAGTCCTTGCTAGGGTATGCGAGAGAAGGGATCGAGTGGGTGTGTACCGAGGATATCTGGAATTACCCAACTGGATTGCTTGGCCTTTGCAAAGATGACTTTTCCATCCTCCACCCTTGCGAGGGTGAGGCCATAGTCCATTGCAGACTACACGAGAGCAAAGCCTTATGAGAGGCACGAAATGAGGACTAGGGGGGAGGTTTCCGAGCCTTCTTGATATCGAAAAAATTCTTCGTGTCTCCATCTTGTGCCATCGTCGACATCGTCAACGCGAGTTTGCACCACTCTATCCTATCTTTTTGCTTATGCATTTACATTCATGCAATTGTGTGCTTACTTTCCTAGACTGTCTTGATAGGTTAGTTTCTAGGTGGAATTAGGTTGCAAGACTTGGCCACGGTAGAGTTAGCAACACTTAGCAAAACCTTAGTGCGCATGGCTAGCTTTATTTTGCATATGTTTTATCTTGATAGTTGTAGTTTTTAGAGGGTCTTAGTTTTAGAAATCCTAATTCACTCCCTCTTAGGCGTTGGTCCAACCTTCAGCTTCTACATCAGCGGAACCGACCTGGCGCCTGGCTTACCGAGGATGTTCCCTTCACATGTCATGTCATTTAAACATCAATGACCTGTCCTTGAGCTAAGTTGGTCTAGACAATAGACTGGCGGATGAGACAGTGAGAGAACATCTGGTTGACCAACTCGTGGAGAACCCTTGACTTGTTCTCCGATGGCACCAACAAATCAACGTCGTTGATGGAAGGGGCGACGTACGACACCTGGAGCTTTAAGTTTCCACTGTGTGAAAAGGTAGCGTTTTCTCGAGCTATCTGCCCCACCATCTACATGAACTCATCAATCATCATAGACCTCGTGCTGCATCGCCTTCATTGCTTCCCTGGAGATCACACGAGGCAGGAGGTCTTTCCTTGCATCCCTTTCTAACCCATCCACTTTGATATACCTAGGCATTGGTTGGTGGAGCTTGAGGTGGAGCTCCTATCAATGTTCCTCGTTGAGTTTGTCTCATGCTTGCTTAGTGAGGTTGGCATCCACCAGGGACTGCTCAACCATGAGCTCGATCTGCAACTTGTGCTCGTTGGCCATGAGGTATGCCCACTCTTCCTCAGTGTAAGTGCATCCATTGGGTTTGTCTTCAATCTCATCATCGTGAGGAACCGACATTGTTGTGGTTGCTGCTTGCTCTTCGGTCCCATCGGGCAAGCCAAAGGTGTATTGTCACAGAAATATGGTGAGTGGACCACCGCGGTGGAGCATGCAGAACCATGACACCTTTTGGTCCGCGACAGGTTTTGATGTGCGGGTGTGAAGTTTGACCTTTTAGCTAGGGAGGTGTCGACTCGATCGCTGTTTGTTGTCCAGTAGAAATGCAACAATAATAGTTATATACTCCTTGCCCGATCCTTCGATCAACCTTGCACCATGTACATCCACTATTGAGCAGCCGATACATGGGAACATGTGATAGTTGCCTTGTAGTGATGTGATAAATAACTCACTTCATGAATAGTAACTAAACTCTCTAGATGAGACGTGAACCAACCCCCAAACAGGAACATCTCAAGATAAAGAATACACATATTAACTGAATAGGAAATTTCCAGCATAGCCGAAGCTAGGAGCCACACCCGATCATAGATGCAAGGAGCCTGCACACACTGATCAAGCAAGAACGTTCCATAGCAGAGCTTAGAGCCATGTCCGATCGACGTATGCAGAGAACATCTAGGGCTATGCCTAGGGAATCGACTTGATCATGCTTGAGAGAGTAATCAACTAGGAACAAAGCGAGGCGTGTGAGGAAGCTACTCCAAGGGACGCTTTGTTAGGTCGACGAAGCTGTGCTCCTCGGGTCTGTCAACACATTGACTTGATTCTACCCAGATCGACTCCACACCCGTCATCAAGCAAAACAATCCACCAATCGGCTTGACACTGAAAGATGGGCCAACCCTTATATGTGTGTAGATCCGACCATGGAATCTCCTCGTCGCATCTAAAGAGCAAGACACGTATCTTCATAGTGCGTGGTTTGACCATTGAGCGTAGCTAAGATTAGCTTCTAAACCTGCATCCATGTACAGAAAACACGCAAAGCTCATAACAGCTATAGCAATACATAAGTAGAACTTTGCACAAGATCAGATAGGTGGATAACTAATGAATCTTGCCCTCAACAATGCTTAAATACAAGATCTGTATGTCATGGTAAACACCCTAAAGCCCTAGCAGATCTAAAAGAATCGGCATTAGGGCAACATGGCGCTTACTGAGAGTAAACCCTAGAACAGGGGTGGAGATGCACCGTAGGTTCATTGGTTGTGGATGTTCAATACATGTGCATATTTATAGCCCTGCTAGGCTTCTGCTAAAGGAAACTAAACCTAATTCAACACGATATCCTAACTTGACACTATACAAACTTTGGCCTCAACATCCCAATTATGAGAACTAGATGAATTCCCCGCGCGTTGCGGCGGGAATTTAAGTGTTACTCTATGCATAAACCACGTAATAGTATTGCATGCATGTAACCATAGAAAATCGTTGGAAGTTATAAATAGATGGCTAAATGGATGGTGATGTAGCATGCCATTAAGTGGACCTTTTTGATGATGTGGCTTCATGCATGCCTAGAGAAATCTTATAGTGGGGTGTACCTATTTAGAGATAAAAGATATCCCTCCTGGCCGACCTCATCTTCTGAATCCCATCTTGGCCCAGTTTAGACTGGCGTCAACAAGGTACCTGTTGCATTTAATGTACATGTGTATATGCTGATATAAATGCGAGCAAATCATTAGTCTGGTGGCAGAATATTAATTGTAAGGTAGCTTCACAATTTAAAACGTGCGCGAAAAGGATTTTACACCATTCATGAGATGAAAATATTGATTTTGAACACCACAAAAGTGTCTGCTTTTTATGGCACATATGGATTAATAACAACTTTACGTGAACTATACTAATAATCAAATCAAGAGGTTGTCAATCTCATGAATCATGAGCATATACATTGAATTTCACCTTTTGATGAATTTACCAAATCTCAGCTCCAAACTAGAGGCTCTACTATTTTCATGAAGGTGCAAATGAATATCCAAAACTTTCAACTGATAAAGTAAAATCCACACTCAAAATTGTTAAAAGCTTTCAGCCGAAGTTGACAAAAAATTATCAACTTGGAACTTCACCATGCCACTTGTCCAAGCCAATCACTCCAAGATAAGGGAGGCTTATCCATGTTAGCATTGAGAACAGTAGCAATATCAAAACAAATATGGATGCCAGACTTATCTATGTTAGCGCTGAGAACAATAGAAAAACAAATATGGATGCCATTAACAATGCAATGATAAGATGGAGCATTCCTCCATGCTTGGCGTGGCGATCAATGTGACACTAAATAGGAACATTTTATCATAGCTACTACATGGGGGTGACCGGGTGAAGGAGGAGGCTTGAGCTCTAGTGATGGAGGAGAAAGAGTTATACATGAATGGAATTGGAATGAGATGACTGATGCACAAGTGATTTCATGGCCGAGGAGTCCCTCGTCGACCAAATGAAAGGCAAATCTAGTAATCACTGTTATCACTAGCTTGTAATGCACATCCATAATTAATGAAGCAACTTCAAGAAAATTAATGTGGATATCCTTGATGCATGCCGTTATATATGTTCATTTAGTTTTTAGTGGCATACTCATTTCTCTATATTTGTGTAGGAACAACTATACATGACAGAATCAAATGCTCGATGCTTTATTAGTCTGCGAGATTTATTGGTTAGAATTATGCCAATGGATTTGCTTGTGAATGTAACATCTAAAAGTTGGATTCTACATATTAAACTATATTGGGTACAAAAGAAAATAACAGTTCAATGACTTTTATGATGTAGAAGTGATAATCATAAATGGATTTAGTTATTCACATTATTGAAGAAATATAAGAAAGCTCTACATATGTATCACATTCGTGTATGTCTCCATGAGGACAAGGATGTTCACTTGCTATCTCCCCATTATTAGTAGTATTAATTTCCTTCTAAATATTTGATAGTTCATGAAATTATTGATGTTGTTTTGGTTTTTATATATAGTTTGCTAGTTAGATATTAGCCATATGTATCTGTGAAAATTGAGTTTTTTGTGTTATTAAAATCAATAATGTTTCATCTAAAAGTGACTGGAAATATATATGAGTGCAACATGTTGTCTTGTTTGAAATTGTGAATTCTATATTTCAAGTTAAAGAATTGTTAGAAGGAAAATGACACTATAAACTCAGCAAGTGTTTGGTATCAACAGATATATACAACATTGTTGCAAAGGAATAGCTACATATATGATTTATGATACAAACATTGGTATAGCACATCTTACTTTAGTGTATGGCTGCAACACCAAACCACCAGCTATCACATGGACCAGCGGCAATGATCAACACTATGTAGTTCCATGCTACCATAGATTAATATCGGTCATCAGTGAGGACTACTACGCTTCTTTGTTGTGGACTTCCCCCTTCTAAATTATAAGTCGTTTTAACATTGTCCTAAGTCACATTTATCTAACATTGACCAAATCTATAAAAAGTTATATCAACATATACAATGTCGAATATATACATAACCAATATATATTACATGGTATTTAAAAAGAACTTTGATTGTTATAAATATTTGTGCATTTTCTAGCTAGAAATTTGGTTGAAGTTAATTAGAAAATTTTGTCTTTGGATGGATAAGGGCAATATGGAAATAGAAGGATATGATGAAGCAATGGCTATATCTTCTAGGTATATATATCTTTTCAAGGGGCTATCTTCAAGAACACTCAATATATAGTTAATTTATTTGTAAGTGGGAGATTACGCATGGGAATTAACCACTACGGGATTGTGGAGGGTATATGGTGTGGATTAATGCTGCATCTAATATACATGTGTATGCTGCATTAAATGCGAGCAAACTATAGTATGGTTAGGGAACATTAATTGTTAGATACCTTAAAATATGCAAAGATTTTACACTAACAGCATCGATTTTAAACACCACAAAAGTATCTATTTTTTATGGAACTTATGGACTAGTATAACAGCTTTAACGAAATTATACTAATAACCAAAACTAATCGACATCCGTCTCATGAATACCCTGCATATATATTGAACCTCACGTTTTGAATTCACCACATCAAAACGTTTCTATCTCAACTTTAAACTAGACGCTCCAATATTTCCACTATGGTGGTGTAAATAAATATCCAAAACCTCAACTCAGAATCATCTAGGTTCTTTCAGCTAAAGTTAACAAAATTTTCAACTTCGAATCCACCATATCGCTTGTGGACTTGTGCCCAAGCCAATCGAGCACTCAAAGATAGTGAGGCTTATGGAAGTCAGGCACAAGAACAATCAACAATGGAAAACAAATATATGGTAAGATGTCACATTCCTCCTTGCATGCGATGGTTCAATGCGACACTAAATATGAATATTACCATAGCTACAACAATACGGTGACCGGATGAAGATGGCTTGAGCCCTAGTGATGGAGGGAAACGTTTATATTTATATATAAATGAAATCGGAATGAGACAACTGATGCGCAAGTGACGACCTTATGGCCAGGGAGCTCCTCATAACTTGAAACAAAAGGCGGGATCATGTAACCGAGATGTTATCAATTGTAATGCACGTCCATAATTAACAAATATATTGTCGTTATACATTTTATTCGGTTATTATATAATGGCATATCCATTTCTCTATATTTGCGCAAAAGCAACTATATACGACAATCATATGCTCGGTGTGCCCTTATTATGGAGAGGGAGACAAAAGTTAGAATAATTATGCCAAAGGATTTGAGTGTCACCTGTTTGGTAGAAAATGAGAATCACCAAGTTGAATATTTTTATGACGTATAGAAGCCATAATCATAAATGACTTTATTTTTCTCACTAGAAGAGATATACTATATGAAAGATCTACATTATATGTACATTTGACTGCAGGCCAGAGGGAGTTTCAAATCATCACTGTAACGGCGAAAAAAAAGGGTATATATGTTCATCTTACAAGTTATACCATAAATAAAGCGGGGTAGTATATCTTAGGCCCTGTTTAGATCCAAAAAACTTCTCCCAAATTTTACTATGCAAAAAGAAGATTCCCCATCACATCAAAATACCGGCACATGCAGTTTAGATGTACTTTGCGAGACGAATCTTTTGAGCCTAGTTAGGCTATGGTAAAACAATATTTACCACAAACAAACGAAAAGTGCTACAGTGCTTTTCAGTTCAGAACAGTGCCTGTTTTCAGGGATCTAAACACACCCTTAGTCTAAGGAATGCGTTATTAATGCCTTGCTGTAGCTGTACCGCGCCCTCACTCACCGACCAGTGGGCCCCGGGTGAACGGACGCCTCTCTTCAGGGAAACGGCTCCTGCCTGCCCGCACCTCTGACATCAACTCTACACTCACTGACATTCCGGTCCCACTCTTTTGCTACCCCACTGTCAGAGAGATGTTCTAGTGGCGACGGTGTCACTACTGTCCGCAGCCTTCGCCATGATCAGAGACTGCACGAGAGAGCACACTCCATCTGTACGCTTTCCATCTCTATTTCCTCCCCGAAGATCGTCGTGACGTCCTCACAGTCTTCACACACGCAGAAGCTATCGCAGAGCTCTCGATTCACGAGTCGCGCGGCCGGCGCCGGCGCCACCACCACCGACGACGACGACGAGGAGGTACGTGTCCATGGCCGCGCAGGTGAGCATCGTGACGGCGGCGAGGACGACGGAGGTAGCGGAGCAGAAGAAGAAGGCCACGGCGGCCGTGCTGCTCAACCCTGACGCCAGGGAGTTCCTCCCGTGGTGGCGCCTCGGGGGCCGCAAGAAGCCGCTCTCGGCGGACGCGCCCGAGTTCGTGACGGCGGCCAAAGGGCCAGCGGCGGTGGCGGCCGACCACAGCGTCGGCTGCAATAATTAATGCGGCGGTGACCACCACCCCCGACATCGTCGTCGGCACGGGGAGAGTAAGCGCGCCTCCCAAGACACACACTGCACGCACATGCTTGTCTAAATCTTCGCTTGACAACTGCTTGATTGCCCCCCTCGATCTCGATCTTGTCTGCTTATTCGGGGTTTGCCCTTCTGTTGGTGTTTTGCGTGCGTGCGTGCTTTCCTTTTCCGGCTCGTTCAATCACTAGCAGCTGTTCTGATCGATACATACTGTTGCGACTGTCTGTTCAGAATTAGTCAGACTGGGACGTTCCCGTTCTTGCCGTGGACACAGAGAGGCGCAAAACTGCATGCTCATCTGCCTGCTGAGATCTGCGTTGTGTTCTTCTCTCTAGCTAGCTAGGGCTCAACTTGTTTCTCTATTCCATGGGGGCAGGGCAAATCTTTATCTAGGGTTTCGCTTCACAGGTTCAACAGATTAGATGTTCCTATCTGTTGCCTCGTTCTCTATCTCTGATATATTTTGCCTGATCAGATCGTTTATCTTGCTAGATCGTTCCTCGCACCAGCACCTGAAATGCTGGGTTCCAATACTCTTTTTTTGTTTCTAAGATGGTATTGTTCATTCCCCATATTCCCATAATCCTTACGCATGCAAGAGGGGATGATGAACCTGTCCTCAACTGTGGCAACACATGACAGGGAGAAGGATCTAGTCGATCCGGAGTTCCAGACAGATTGAGAGATTCGTCTGTTTATTTCAACATTTACCCGGTTAAACCCATGCTGTTTTCAACCTCAAGAGTCGCATTTCAAAGCACTTGGTACGGTGAATGCTTCGTTCTTCTGTTTCAAAGGTTATCTCTCTGAAACAATGGAAGATGCGCCCACTGTGCTAGCCGCCTAGCCCGAAGTCACGTATCCTGGACTATCTTGATTAAGTGGATTCAAATGGAGCTATTCTTTGGAAAAATCTACTTCTAATCTCCACTGAGTGAATAACCTTGCGGTATTAGAATTCCTTGAATTTAAGCTCGATATTTTTGTTTCAACAAAGCAACATTCTCTATGATTCTTCAATTGCTTTCTCCACACAGCAGGATCATATCACCCATAGCCAGTCGCAGACACTAGGTAAAACTAACAGAGTTGTTCCTTTTCGTAAAGCATTACTAGCATAAAGCTAATTCTTTTTACTGCCAGGGTTCACATTTTGGGGGAAAAATGTCGTCCCTCACCAAAAAACTCAAAATTTCGAGCCAAATTTAAATTTAAGCAAATCTAATTTATGATAAACATGATACTAGAGAGTGCCCAAGCAGTTCGGGAATATGAAATTGACGAGTAAAGATGCACAACCATAAGGCAAGGATGTAATTTGAGGAAAAGTGACTGAATCATGGTTGTTTTAGGGTTAGAAGGTGATTTAGATGTGCTAGATTAGCAAAAGAATGTCATTTGGTTCAGTTTGGTATGGTTCTCAAAAATTTTGGACAAAATATATTTTTTCGCTCCTAACTGAAAACGCGAAATTTCAGAACGAAATGTAATCCCTGTTTACTACAATAATATAACTAATATAATTTTTCGGTGGGTAGAAAAAATAAGAGTGGGCCCTCAATAATGGAAATCCAATGGTTTAAAAAAAAAGAAGGTGCCAAAGCAAAGGTAAGGCTAGGTTCAGTATTAAAAGAAGATGATACCAGTAACTATAAAAATTCTCTCTTCCTCAGATCGATGGCTAGAGAAAATTGATGGTAAAAGGTACTGGAAGGTGCCAACTCCATCGACTATGACAAACCTTATTGTTATATGGCATAACATGTTAGGATTCATCTGCACTTCATGCATGCTAGACTGAAAAAATAAATTTCATTTCTAAATGTATACACTTTTGCAATATACAGAAAAAGAACCATACCAGGATGTAATTAATTAGCTTAGTATTACAAGCTAGAAACATTTATTATGGGACTAATGTGACCAAGATATGACATGACACACATAAGATAGAACTCAAAAGTCTCATATGTAACTAATTTTTTTAATTTTAGTAATTTTCAATAGACATTTCATCTGAATTTAGTTGTATGTTATACTTCTTCTGAATTTTCGATAACATGATCAGAGGGAGGACGGTTATTGAGTTCATGAACTTGTGAGTAAATTATATATACGAGTATGATTGAGAAAGAAACATGACACAAATGCTATTATTGAAGGTTTACATTAGTATATACTCCTATATGTTAAGAGGGTTTTCAGTGGAAATGGGTCATAGCCTCGTAGGTACTAGGGGCTGCCATAACAATTTCCTCAAATTTTCAGATTCCCTCAGCAACTTCTGCTATGGAAAGACAATAATGCAACTTGCTAACTGAGGCAGATACATGTCCTTCTCCACACCGCTTTGTTTTAGCAACGACATTCACTTACATAACATTTGTCAATTATCTTCATGTAGCCTGAAACTTATGGGGCATCTTGTGTCAAGAGAACATCTTGACAGCTAATATTTGACAGTGTAGGGAAGCTGTTGTGAAGGAATAACCAGAAATATTTGCATTTTC
Organism: Paspalum notatum; assembly: GCA_022530915.1. Lineage (NCBI taxonomy): Eukaryota > Viridiplantae > Streptophyta > Magnoliopsida > Poales > Poaceae > Paspalum > Paspalum notatum. Next base: position 32,728,096 of record CM039685.1, read on the forward strand.
TGATTGCATATTATCTTCTAGCTATATTTTGGATCACTCAATGGTAGGATCCAGTGGTGAACTGTAGTACTGCTACCTTTCTGGCTTCCATATTACTTCTTATAGTATCAGTTCTTCATTTTCCAATTTCTGACAGTTCCAATTCACTATCTACTAATTGTGTATGCTGTTTATGTGGAATTCAGCATTTCATAGAATGACCTTAATATATACAAATTATTGAGGGAAATGTCTTTTAGCAGCCTCTCATGGAATGCTTCTTTATCTGATATGATCGTAAATTATATTTTTACAGAGTTCTGCCCTCAATAATAGGCATGATGGAGGGAGGCCAAGGGCTGCTTACAAGCCTAGTAGAAGGATTCAGTGGCAAGAAGCTGTGAGAAGAACAATCTTTGTCAAATATATTGACAACTATGTAGGTCTATTTTCAAGGTTCTTGAATAATATAAATGTATCAGTGGTAGCTATACTTTTTACTTTTTGGCCAATTTAATGTGTTTGTTGTTCTTGCCCTTTGTTTCAGGTCACTGAGGAGATGCTGGCTACACTATTTGGGTTCTATGGGACTGTATGTCATTTTTTACACATGTTCTGTATCTGATGGATATGTTTGGTTTAACGATTAGATTGTACATGTTTTCTGCATGCTTGTAGGTAGATAAATAATTTTTCTAACATGGTGAACTGCCTCTGCAATTAAAAGAGTTTCTAAATTAATTAATAGTTTTTTGGTTTGTTTGTTATTTATGCTAGTTACATTATTTGGAGCCATAAGAGGAATGCAAGTCTAGTAGCACAAGGAAAACCTGCAGCATTTTTCTACATTACAAAGAGATAGACATTATGTATCTAGGACCAATGAAATTAATTAAAAAACTTCAATCCTTATTAATGAAATTTCGTTTTTTGATCAATTTGCATTGTTTTGCATGAGACATAGATCAAAAATCATACCATGTTATGTAGAAGGTGATATTTGCCTATTGAAAAAATAGGTTCGTTTGTTTATTTAAAAATAAACTTACTGCACAAATCATTTTATGTTCTGGTCTTCCGTTTGTTAAGGACTTGATTTTGTACCATGTATGAATGCAACTGTCTAGTCTGGATGTCAAAGTTTTAAGAAACCATGGCATAAGAAATTTTGGTTTTAGAAACAAGAGAAAAACAAAACAGGTTTAGAAAAAGGAGGCCTAGAGTGGAGTGTCCAAACTAAAAGGTTTGCTACATCCAAACACCTCACTTTCTTATACAAAAAAAAAAAAAAAAACTGTCTGATCTCCTAAATAGAATAAGTTGGACACCACTACAGCATATTGAGTTGGCTTCGCTCCATAAACTTAGGTTGGCTTAGTCAGTTCATATCAAGACTAATGTCTGTCAAGGGGTCATTAATTGAAATTTCTATCAAGTAGCCATCCATGATGTATTTTCTTAATAAAAACATTTGCATTCAACATTATGTTGATACAATAATGGTTCTTCATTAAAATTAAAGTGATATTTCTATTAGGTTATGATAATACTATATCTGAAAAGGAGTTAGTCACTAATAAATACAAAAGAATATTCTATGCTGACGTTGCATGGATTTGATATGTGCTTCCTATAGTGGTCACATAGGCTCATTTTGAACAGAATTTGATTTAAATTAAACCTGCAAGGCAAAAGTGGATAACGTCGAATAGAGCTTACATGAGAGGACAAATAGTATATTTGCCACTATATATATATAGTGAACAAGAAGGACTGAATGACACATATTAAAGATTAACCATTTTTTAATTATTTCATCATGTGTATGTTATACATGCATGTCTGAATGTGTCGATACATGGTCCGTGCATGTTTTAAATTAACTTGTAGCAAGGAAGATGCAGAGGGTGGGAAAAATACATGCCCCATATATTATGTCATTGCATCAATTCTATATTTCTATAAAAATTGGGTTTATGATGTGCTAGTTCAAAATTTTCTTGGATCTGGCCTCATAATGTATATATAATATAGCAGGTTACTGATAATTTGCTGGTTAGTATAGCTAGTGGTAAAGTGAAACTGTAGAGCCTAATGAAAAGGAAATGCATAATATGTTTTTCTACAACATGGTTGACTTGTAAGAGTGTACCCATTCAATTTCGTTTTATAATATGTGCACTCATTTTAAGATTCACACCTTATGATCTTCAATCAATAAGTCCACCTTATAAGATACATTTTTCTTTACAAAAGTAACATTACTGGATTCATATTTGGCAGCAGTATATTTCGGTATGATATTGTCATAATAAACAATATAATATAGGAAACAATTGCACGTCAAGTCTAATTTGGAAGGCCATGCCAAGCCAAACGATGTCTTATAGTTCTAAAAGGGAAAAGTAGATGCACGGATTGCTAGGTGCATAATGCGGTCAAAGGGTTTTTCAAATGTGCTCAGTGGTCATGAAGAAAAACATTGTCATGGTCTTATCCTGCCGTTAAAAAATTTCTACCATTATCCTGTCTTTGATGCTTATTTGTGCCAATGCATGAAGCTCATAGATACCTTATAATATCTGAAGAAAGGCATTATCATCTGAAGTATTCACTAAAAGGTCCAGTTAGCAAAGTATGCATTGTGATATTTAGTTTATGAATATGGTAAACATATAAACATATGGATCCTCAGTTTCAAATTTTGTTAAAGGTTATATAAAATCCAATTTGACATTGCTACAAGAATATTCCATGGTCTACACATTTTAGAATAATCACCATGACTCCAAATATTACCTTTTTTTCATCTATACTTTCACACTTTGTTCTGCAAGGATTCTAATAGGAATAAGTAAAAAACTATCTAACTATATTAATTATACTGTGCAACTCAAGATAGTACAACAATGTCAAACAGACCAGATATTGTGTAGGTATTCTTATATATAGTTAGTTTTAGTATAACAACCAACATAACAATTATATTATACTTCAGTGTTAAAATTGTTTTGTGCACTATTGTTCACATAATGTTTCATACCTTAATGCCCATCATAACAATATAATTTATGACTCCTTAAAAAAGAAGTATATCTGAAGCATTTATGAATTGCTCTGAATATCTCATAATGCAATGTTGTACATTTGTTGCAACAGGTAGTGGATTGCCGCATCTGTGGAGACTCCACATTTGTTGGTCTCAGGTTTGGCTTTGTAGAGCTTCAGAGTGAGGGTAAATTACCTATTTCTAAATCAAATTGTTTCTGCCATAGTCATAAAAAATCGTTCTATTCGGTCAGCACAAACTAAATCTAGTGTAATGTTCTAAAGTCATATTATATTATTTTTTCAGATGAAACACGTGCGGCATTATTTCTAGATGGAACCATAATTGGGATATGCCCTTTGAAAATTTCACCTTCAAAAACTGCAATCCGCCCTATTAACCCCAGGTTCCTTCCTCAGGTTCGCATGCATAATCCCAAATATACTATTTTCTTGCCAAACTTTGATCCCTCCTAAATGTTTACCAACGCCTAATTTAATGATATTGATTGTTTTATTCTTGTGTATGTAGTCAGAAGATGAGTGGGAGATATGCTTGAGGACTATCTATTGTACTAATATTAGCAAGATTGTGCATAAAACTAAATTTATCATAAATGTCACCTATGGATTTTCATTTTTTTAAGATGTTATATTTGACTATTTGTGAACTTTTACAGGTTGAAAGCAGTAATCTGAAAGCCTTTTGTGAGGCGTACTTTGGCAAGGTGAAAAAACATAATTATACAGCAATTGCTACTCCCTTTTTAATTTTGAAATACCCACATGTTATTTCTATGTTTATCTTGGAGGACTAGATGAATTTTGTTGTCATCTTTGTTTCAACGCATCACAGGTTTTCCGCCTTAAGCTTCTGGATAATGAGAAACACTCCACAAATTTAGCTTTTATTGAGTTTGCTGAGGTAACTAATTCCCTTGAAGTTCATCTCAGTTAACTTTTTGCTGTACTGAAATTACTTCAATCAATAGATGACACTATATGACATATGGATTTCAATTTGTAGTTCTTTACTCAGTTTGTATTGTATGCTTATGTGTGCAGATTTCGTGCATTGATATTATCTGCTCTGCATGCTTCTTCTTTTATTTACCTATGTGTTATCGTTGACAGTAAATATAAGATTGACCTTCAATACAGCACCGCTGTTGTTAGTTTGTTGCCATTCTTCGTACCAATGTTTTTTGGGCAAACTATTGAACACTTCTAATTCAATCACATTAAAACTCACAAATATAAATAAATCTGCAATCAGTCGTTTTACTTAGCTTTCTTGAAACAAGAATATAAACCAGATTGTGTACAAAATAACCTAAATACACATTTATGCATGATCACTTGTTGAGCCATAGATAAGACTACTCAATGTTGAGCCCGGGTAGGGGCACGAGGCTGCGAGGCCAAGTTGGGTGGTGGACGTCCCCCTTAGCTTCTTAATAGGTAGCAGGGATGCGGACTCTGGAATTAAGAATTTTAAGAAATTGATAACCTTTTATTTTTTTTATGAAGAATGCTTAGTTTTGTTTTTCCTATGTGGTCGTGCAAGGGCCGGCAATGAACGAAATTGGATTACAGCCAACGTTAACTTGACGATGAACAGCAGTGGATGAAAGGAAGCTGCCGACCGTCTCAATCACGGCGTGGATCCCTGAACCTGCTGCGACGGTGAGCCTTCGGGATCCCTGTACATGCATGATACCGGGATCATCCGGATCACGTGATCCTTAACAACCACCTCCATCCTCTTCCTCCATCTTCTCTCTCTTCACTATTTCAACTACCCACACTCATATCTACAGTGTGTAACAGTACCGCATTTAATTTTGCAGTCTCCATATGCAGTCACCGCTAGAGAAAGCCTTACCGCCGCCATCGCTTCCGCCGGGCCGAACAGCCAGAGCACGTCCTCCGCACGCTCACGCCGAGCCGTTGCGCACGCTGTCCCGCGGTGGGGCGGCCTCAGCACGAACGCCGAGTGCCTGGCGACTTGGGTGTATGGTTCCGAGATACTTATAATAATAAACTCTGTCACGTCAGATATTTTGATGTAATTTAGAAAACTAAACATAATTTAATTTCATAATTTAATTATAAAATTAATTACAGGAGTACTAGACACTAATGAACCTAATTAATTTATGATTAGCACATGGTTACTGTAGCATCACATTGGCTATTCATGATCTAATTAGGCTCATTAGATTCGTCTCGTGAAAAAACTCAAATTTATGAAATTCGTTTTATTATTGGTCTACATTTAATACTTTTTAATTAGCATACAAATATTCAATGGAACGGAATTTGTACTCGTTAATGTAGGATGTAAACCGGGACTTCGTGATCGGTCATGGAAGTGAATCGGAGAAAGCGTAGGGAAGCAGGGGGATTGTAGGATAGCCGTCCGTGAAGGCTGCCAGCCCGGTAGTGTACGCGTACCATTTTAAGTCTAAGGCTCGTCGGGGTCGCGCCGTGTCCGACCGCGCGACCCCGCGCGGCCCGGTCCATCGTTTCGAGCGGGCCTTTTTTCCCCCGCACGTAGGCCCGCCTCCGCTCCGTAACCACCCCCAAGGTCCCGACAGCCCTTTCCCTGTCCCGTGACGACAGAAACGCACTCCCATTTCTAACATCGGGGCGCTTTCTCTCTCTGGTCGTTCCTCCGGCAGTAAAGGCAGTTTTCCTTGTGTTCCCTGGCTGCAGCAGCGGCACGGCGGGGTCGCGCCCCTCGGCTGCAGAGGACGCGCGGCGGGCTCACGTTCCCCGGCAGGCGGCGCGGCGGGCTCGCGTTCCCCCGGCAGCAGAGGCGGCGCGGCGGATTCGCGGTCCAACGGCAGCAGAGGTGGCGCTGCAGGCTTGCGTTCTCCGGCAGCAGAGCCGGCGAGGCGCGCATTCTTCGGCACCCCGCAGGGGCGAGGTCTCAACGTGTGTGTTCCCCCCTCCTCCCCCACTCGAATCCTACTAGTTTTGCACATTATCGCGCTTCCCCTTTGGTCTAGGGTTAGAACCACACACCCCAAATCCTGATCATTTTTCGCACATTCCTCGTGTTCCCCTCCTCTGCTCTAGGGTTTAGAGTGGGTTTTTTGGGAGAGATTTGTGGGTTAGGGCTCGCCCCACACGTAGGGACCATCCACCCCTCCCTTGCGCTCACATGCAGGTCAGTGGAATGGGAAAGGTGGAGAACCAATCTCACAGTTCTAACCAGTGGCAAGTTAGTTTTAGAGTGGGTTTTTTCGGGAGGGATTTTGTGGGTTAGGGCTCGCTCCACACGCACGGACCATCCACACTCTCCCCTCACACGTATATGCAAACGTGGAGAACCAATCTCACCGTTTTTGTAAAAATAGCGGCAATAATTTTCTGTGCCAAGTTAATAAAAAAACCAGTGGCAAGTTATGACACAGCATTCTGCCCCTGATGTAGCAAGCCCCTCAAAGATTATTTCTGTGGCAAGTTTTACGGATGCAGCATTTTTTGTTTTTTTTTTGCCTCTCAAAGATCTTCTCTATGGCAAGTTTTACATACATCGTTTTATGTTACATATAAAACAAGTAGAAGTTATATACATACATCGTTTTATGCATCTATCAAGTTATGTTATAAATAGTAGTAATTTTTATTGATTCAATGATGTAGTTGCTACAGCGAGCCTATGAGAGCTATGATGTTTTTTAAAAATAATAGCAAGTTGTATACATTAGATGTATAGCAAGTTGTGCAGTGTCTATAACTTTTCTGTGGAGCAAGTTGTGCATATCTGCAGAAAAAAGTTATATACAAAATAATAGCAAGTTATGTCGATGGATGATCTAAAATAACAGAAGTTAGTGACAATTCATTGCTATAGCACTATCAAGTTTAGGCTATACTCACTGCTATTTTTTTATCTATTCGATTCTCACAGGATATGACGAAGCGCAAGGAAAGCAAAAGGGGACGCCCTACTGTGCAAAAATCGAGGAAAACCCAAAAGCTCAGGGGGACACCCATGGTGTAGGAACCAGTGCTGCCGAGAACCCAATGAGGAGGGTCACCAGAGCGGCTTCTAGATCTGCGTTACCTGGCAATAGCTTGCACGAGCAGGCAGAGTCGAGTGAAAATTCTCACACAAACATGAAGGGAAAAGGTGTCGCAATCACCGGAAAAACGAAGAGGGGCAAAGAAGAGGTACAAATGTAGAATCATTTTGTTTAAATACGCTATCTTTTTTTTCGAAACCATGACACATTTCCATGCTATACCGGCAGAAACAGCACATACATGACTTTTTTTTTGCTACATGACATGACACATCCCCATGCTGTACCAGCAGAACGACTTGTTACATCACATAAAACACGACTTGCTGCATTTCTAAATCAGAACCTAACATATTAACTAATTTGTTATTGCATTATTTTTTTAATATAAATTTTTGGTAACTTTTAGACATATTTTACCATAGCAAGCTAACACAGAATTTTGCTCACAGGATTTCAGGAAGAAAGGATCTGCGAAAAAGCTAATGGTCATAAATGCAACACTTATTGACGAACAAAAGGCGCTTGTCAATAGCATCGAATTTGGTGGTATGCTTCTTCTCTAGTACCCTTCTGTACACGAGAAGTTAGCTCTGTGGCTTATCAAGAAGTTCAACGTCGACACACGTGAACTAGTCATTCCATCCAGAGGAAGCATAAAGGTGGACGTGGCTGCTGTGCATAAGGTTTTCGGCCTTCCGATGGGGCCTCAAGAGATAGATTATGACAAGAAAAGTGGCGACCCCAGTTTCTGTCACACCCGGTTTTAGAAACAAAACCAAGTGCTAACCATGTATGTGCCAGGATCAGTTTAACCACATACACAGCATAAACAAAAGTAAATAGCACAACCAGTACTTTACTTAAGAGTAATAACCATTATTACAGACCATAAATGTCTTTAACGAAACCGAGTATCTGAACGAAAACGAGTTAACTAAACGACAGCGGAAAACGACCGTGATCCACAGGCAACTGACAGATGGCACACCAGCCTAGAACTCGTCGTAGTCCTGGAACTCCTGGTTAGGATCACCACAACTTCCTTCTGGATCTGAGCAGCGGTTGCAATGGATGCAACGGGTATAAAACAAGCAAGAATGAGTACATAACGCACTCAGCAAGTATTCCGTTTAGGATAAAAGTGGACTGGCTTTATAGTGGTTAGGCATAGCAATTGCTTTTAGTTAGTCAAGTTTTAATTACTAGCAATGATTAGCATAACCCATCCCTTTATTATAAAGACAGTAAAACATATTTAAAAGATAAGCATGAACCATAACCATATCCATCATCATTACCATGATTACCATGAGCCATTCACCTTGAAGCTGAAACTCTAATCTGTGAGGGTCCAGGCCGCTCTTAACCGTGAGCACGGCTGATATATCAGTTTTAAACACTCTCGAGAGGTTGTACATCTTTACCCACAAGTCATGATTCCCATTGTGCCCGAGGTTTGCAAGGCCCCATTTATTCATACCTTAGATGAATCGGCAGGGTTTCATTACGAGACCTTTACAAAGAATTCCTAGAGTTATGGCCCACTCGTTACAGGTTACTCCAGTTAACTAAAGATATGAGAGTTCCGTTCCAAAGGGTGACAGATCAAACTGCACCTCATTGGCAAAGGGCAAAGTCCCATATCCCCCAGACCCCTCATACGCCATGTTTCAGGAAAGTAAGCCAAAACTCTAGTTCATCTAATTAATCAGTCAAGCCCAGTGCCCATGTGAGTCTTGTGGTTGTACTGTTTTCCTGGGTGGTCGCTCGGCGAACCGATCCTTAGGGCGAAGCACTTGAGCAAAACCAACAAAACATGCTCAAGCCTCCATGATGTTAAAACCAAACTTTTATCTTCAGGTTCATCATTACTTGATCAACATTAACAACATAAGTAAAGTGAGTTGAGCAGAAGCAATTAATTTACAACATCACAGCCCTCCCAGGTTATAAAACATGTAAAGGTATACGAGGCTAGTCATCCTTATTAGGAGCATGCACATTAGGCTCTAGATCATGTGATTAAAGTAAATAGGACATAGGTCAAAGAATACTTGCCTTCCTCAGCAAAAACTTGCTCAGGAACTTCCCAAGATGGATTATCGACAAACTCGGACGGAACGTCGGCTACACGTTGCATACATACAAGCAATGAGCATAAACTGACTAAAACAGTACACCAAACATCATAAACAGAGATTAAAAAGGTTTTAGAATTGATCTACACTTTATTACGATTCCGTAGGTTCAAGAATCGTTCAAATCGGAGTTAAAACGCAAAAGATATGCATAAAATAAGATTAAGGGCTTAAAATAAAGAGAATTTGAAACTCCAGGGGCTAAACTGCGAAAACCTGGACCTATCCGTAAATAAATAGGACTGCGGGTTAATTTAGAAGAAGTTCAGGGTCTTTCTCGCAAAACCTCCGCGCTGACCAGGCTTGACCAGGGCCGCGGGTTGATTTACCAAAAACTCAGGGTCTAAACCGTAAAGCCAGGGACCTAAATCTAATAGATCTGGACTGCGGGTTAATTTTCAGAAACCCCAGGGACTCTTTAGCAAGAAACCCGGCGCTGACCGGTATCTGACTCCGGTCTCGCGGTCTGGACCGTTGGATCCAGATCGGATGGTTCTGGTTAGATCGGACGGAGGAGAAAAGAGTCCGGCGACGGGGTCGACCGGCGGCGACCTTCGGGCGCGGCGGAAGTTCGCCGGAGGAACGCGAACTCCGCGGCTCCGGGGCCTAGGGCTAGAGGGACCGGGCGCACGGGCGAGCGGGCGGTAGTGCGAAGCGGCCGGAGGGGTTCGGGTGGCGGGGCATCGACCGGAGGCGGCGCGCGACGGAGCGGGGTGGTGGAGCGACTCCGGCGAGAAATTGCCGTCGGTGTAGGGTGCTATTGAGGACGGAATTGGGTTAGTTAGCTTCCATACCTCAATGCGAAGGCGCTGGTGTGGGTGTGGACCACGGTGAGGCGGCAACGGCAGTCGGCGACGTGAGGCGACGTCCGCGGCTCTCTGCGTGGACCGGCGGCGGCGCGGTGGGCAACTATGGCGGTCTAGGGCTTGGGCGTTCGATGGCTAGGGCCTCGGGGTGGCAGCCTTTATAGCCCGGACGCCGAGGCTTGCGGAGGGGGAAAAGGGAAGGCGGCACGGGGCAAGGAAGGTCCGGGCTTCGGACTCTGTCCGTGTCCGTACTGCGCACGGCGCGGCGAGGACCGGGAAAGGAAAGTGCGGGCGCGGGAAAGGAAGGGCGAGGCGGTCGCGTGACCCTCGGGCGAGGTCGGGGCGCAGGCGCGGCTCGAGCTCGTCTCGCCGGCGTCGGACCGAGAAAGGAAAGAGGGAGAGGAAGGGGATGACATGCGGGGTCGGCTTGTCAGTGAGAGGGAGGAAGAGGGTGCGCGGGGGAAGAGGGCGGCGCCGACTGGGCCGTTCTGGCGGGCCGCGCGGGGCGCGCTGGGCCGGCGCGGGAGCGAAGGAGAAGAGGGGGAAGCGGGGCCGACTGGGCTGGGTTGGGCCGGCTCGGGCCAAAAAAAAAGAGAGAAGGAGAAGAAAAGGAGGAAAAGAAAAATTTCCTGGGTTGTTGGGAATTTGAGAAATTTTGGAGAGATGCAAATGAGTTTAAATTGAAACTTGGAACACTGCAAATCACCCAATAAAAAAAATAATATGCAAGGACATGAGGGTTCAAACATGTGATTCCTATGATTCTTTTTAATTAATTATTTTGAAATCACATAAAAAATCAAATGGGTGTCATGCATGATCAAACAATATGAACAAATTAAATTGGTTCCAAAGATTTTATTTGTGGCAAAATTTAGGGTGTTACAAATCTACCCCCCTTAAAGAAATCTCGTCCCGAGATTTTGGGTTGGCCAGCAAAGAGTTTCAGGAATTCTACTATAGAGTCATCTTTTGGTAGCTGCTTCTCCGGTACCCTTAAATTCTCCTGCCTGGGGTATGTACATCAAAACTTCTAGGTGTTCCCCGGATGGAGTAGTCAAAGTCACCTTCCTCTCTGCATATATATGATTCTATTGAAATTTTGCAACCAATTCATTCCAAAATTGTCATCTATTCCACTTGTTTCCAAAGCTATAAGGTCGGCAGGAAAGTCTACCCCCCTTAAATTAATTTTGGTACTCGGACAATCACTGCCTATCTTCATTCTTCCTCCCGGTGAACTTACTAACATGGGACCTTCAATGGTTGCTACTGGTATTTTATGATGGCTCCCATATTGGACAGTAATAAATGAACGCGAGGCACTGGAATCAAAAAGGATCAAGGCAGGGTGCCAAATCTACGAAGAACGTACCTAGCATTATATTGGGAGTTCCTTGCATAGCCTCGGCTGACACATAGTTCACTTGTCCAGTTGCACTGCGCTGCTGGCCAGAAGCCGGAGTGGTGGAGCCTCCTCTTGTGTTTTGTTGCGGTGTATTTTTCTGCGGGCACTGCTGGGACCAATGACCGGTTCCACCACATTTGAAGCAATTGTTACTTCCTGACTGTACTGGCGTGCCGGCTTTCACAGGAGTGCTAATAGGGGTCTGATGATGCTGCGCTTGATTGTTGGAATGCTGTACTTGACCATTGCCTTGTTGTCCGGTGCTCTGTGTAGGGTGGTTCTGGTAATAGGTTGATCCAGAGTACTTGGGTCGGGTGTTGTTGCTAGATTGTTGCGCCTTTTTCTTACGCTTCTTCTCTTCCATCTCGCGACGAGTATTTTCCGTCACAATGGCTCGGTCTATTAAATGCTGGCAGTTAGGAAAAGTATGGTTCATAAGCTGGTACCTGAGTGGATCGACCAAGCCTTTGAGGAAACGGTACTGCTTCTTGGGGTCGGTGTTAACCTCCTCGGGACAGTAGCGGGACAGCTGTAGGAACTTGTCTCGATACTCACTGACGGTCATGGTGCCCTGGGTGAGTGCCAGGAACTCTTCTTTCTTCAGTGACATCACACCAGCTGGAACATGATGCGCTCTGAACCTCTCGGTGAACTCTTGCCAGGTAATGGTGTTGGGGTTGTTATGAGCCAAGCGGTACGATTCCCACCATTGTTGAGCAGCACCCCGTAACTGGTGAGGGCCGTAGAGGACTTTCTCCTGGTCGGTGCACTGAGCGACGTCCAGCTCCCGTTCTATTGCGCGGAGCCAGTCTTCTGCATCCATAGGATCGACAGAGTGAGTGAACACAGGTGGGTGTCCCTTCATAAATTCTGCGCGCCTGTCTCGTGGTTGAGGCGGTGGTGGCGGGGGTGGTTGCTGCTGCGCCTGGTGCATGGCTGCCACTGCTTGACCAAGAGCTTGTATCACTTGGGTCTGGTTCATGATCAGTTGTTCCATAGTCATTGGCGGTGGTGGATTTGGGAGTCCTCCGTCTCCGCGACCTCCTCTACCTCCACGACCACGACCACGACCACGTCCCGTACTCATCTGATTTGGCCAAGTATATCATTAGCACTTATCCTAGATCATTGGTTGCATTCAACATTGGTAACCAAGATAGATAAGATAAAGACCTAATCATAGATAGAGCAAGGCTTTTCCCAAACTAGCTATCTTTAAACCTTTTAAACATCCAACCAAAAGACTAAATTGTGGATATTACCCCACAACTTAAGCACTCATTACAAAGAACCAAATCACCCATATGACACCATCACAAGCAAACGTGCACACTGTTAAACGATCTAAGTCTATCCGATCTAACTAAACTAGACGATGCTAATGGACCCTATTACAATGGTAACTCTCCTAAGGATGCCGAATGTAGGTCCTTGCTGTTGGATCATTGTAACGGACCCTCTTCCTTGGTGGGTAGTAGACAGGGTTGAACAATGGCATGCTTGGTGTGATTTGAGCGCGCAATCTGGAAATTTCCAGCTTTGCCATGCACAACTCCTCAGCAAGGGCATTGTAATCGGTGTTGAGCGCAACAAGGTAGTCGACAATAGCTTCAAGGCGCGGGTTCTTCTCTGCGGTAGGAGTAATGATCCACGCGTCGAGTCCTCCAAGCTGACGGCGGGGAAGGTAACGCAGCGTACCATCGGCTAACTGGCTGTGGCAAGAGTAGCATAGGGTCGTCAGGGCTTCCTGAGCTGCATCACTGATGGCGGCTTCATAGTTGTGGCGAAGGGCAGGGGCGTAGCTGAGGGCGATGTCCCGACGTGCTCCATACTCATCCAAAACGCTGATCTGTACTGCCATTGCCCACTCTTCTTGATAGATACGGTGACGATAGCGAGTTCCCACATACGTGACCCACGCGTGGCCAAGTCGGAGCCTCACTAACGCTTCCCGCAACATCCGAGGAAACGGCAGTGGGTAGTCGAACCAACGGTGGACGCTCTCGTTCCAGCGATCTTCATTCTCGTTTTGTTGTTGTTGGGCTTGTCCTCCGTCTTGACCTTGAGCTGCGGCTTGGTCTTCTGGAACAGCAGGTGGCACTTCCGGCTGCACTTCAGGCTCTTCTGACTGTTCCTCATCTGACGAATCTGGCACTAGTTCTTCGGGGTCCTCCTCTTCAGTGTCGTTCAGGTCTTCCCACTCTTGTGGCGGAGGGGATGGTGGGGTTGGTGTTGGCAGCCTGGTCTTGTCAAGTCTACCAATGCGTCCACCAACACGCATGCGAGCTCCACGCTTAAAGCTCGACATCTACAGGCCCACAACGGAAAAAAAACAGTTCTATTATGGGATAGATAAGTAGATATAGAAAGTCATACTTGAAATAGACAAGCATAGATATCCGAAATAGCATATATTGCAAGTATTTGAAGGGAGAAAGCAAGAAAAGGTGAGTAAAATCCTTAAAAACGACCAGTTCTATTCTAGGCTTGCGTCCTACGGTCAGCACGGCTCTGATACCACTTTTGTCACACCCGGTTTTAGAAACAAAACCAAGTGCTAACCATGTATGTGCCAGGATCAGTTTAACCACATACACAGCATAAACAAAAGTAAATAGCACAACCAGTACTTTACTTAAGAGTAATAACCATTATTACAGACCATAAATGTCTTTAACGAAACCGAGTATCTGAACGAAAACGAGTTAACTAAACGACAGCGGAAGACGACCGTGATCCACAGGCAACTGACAGATGGCACACCAGCCTAGAACTCGTCGTAGTCCTGGAACTCCTGGTTAGGATCACCACAACTTCCTTCTGGATCTGAGCAGCGGTTGCAATGGATGCAACGGGTATAAAACAAGCAAGAATGAGTACATAACGCACTCAGCAAGTATTCCGTTTAGGATAAAAGTGGACTGGCTTTATAGTGGTTAGGCATAGCAATTGCTTTTAGTTAGTCAAGTTTTAATTACTAGCAATGATTAGCATAACCCATCCCTTTATTATAAAGACAGTAAAACATATTTAAAAGATAAGCATGAACCATAACCATATCCATCATCATTACCATGATTACCATGAGCCATTCACCTTGAAGCTGAAACTCTAATCTGTGAGGGTCCAGGCCGCTCTTAACCGTGAGCACGGCTGATATATCAGTTTTAAACACTCTCGAGAGGTTGTACATCTTTACCCACAAGTCATGATTCCCATTGTGCCCGAGGTTTGCAAGGCCCCATTTATTCATACCTTAGATGAATCGGCAGGGTTTCATTACGAGACCTTTACAAAGAATTCCTAGAGTTATGGCCCACTCGTTACAGGTTACTCCAGTTAACTAAAGATATGAGAGTTCCGTTCCAAAGGGTGACAGATCAAACTGCACCTCATTGGCAAAGGGCAAAGTCCCATATCCCCCAGACCCCTCATACACCATGTTTCAGGAAAGTAAGCCAAAACTCTAGTTTATCTAATTAATCAGTCAAGCCCAGTGCCCATGTGAGTCTTGTGGTTGTACTGTTTTCCTGGGTGGTCGCTCGGCGAACCGATCCTTAGGGCGAAGCACTTGAGCAAAACCAACAAAACATGCTCAAGCCTCCATGATGTTAAAACCAAACTTTTATCTTCAGGTTCATCATTACTTGATCAACATTAACAACATAAGTAAAGTGAGTTGAGCAGAAGCAATTAATTTACAACATCACAGCCCTCCCAGGTTATAAAACATGTAAAGGTATACGAGGCTAGTCATCCTTATTAGGAGCATGCACATTAGGCTCTAGATCATGTGATTAAAGTAAATAGGACATAGGTCAAAGAATACTTGCCTTCCTCAGCAAAAACTTGCTCAGGAACTTCCCAAGATGGATTATCGACAAACTCGGACGGAACGTCGGCTACACGTTGCATACATACAAGCAATGAGCATAAACTGACTAAAACAGTACACCAAACATCATAAACAGAGATTAAAAAGGTTTTAGAATTGATCTACACTTTATTACGATTCCGTAGGTTCAAGAATCGTTCAAATCGGAGTTAAAACGCAAAAGATATGCATAAAATAAGATTAAGGGCTTAAAATAAAGAGAATTTGAAACTCCAGGGGCTAAACTGCGAAAACCTGGACCTATCCGTAAATAAATAGGACTGCGGGTTAATTTAGAAGAAGTTCAGGGTCTTTCTCGCAAAACCTCCGCGCTGACCAGGCTTGACCAGGGCCGCGGGTTGATTTCCCAAAAACTCAGGGTCTAAACCGTAAAGCCAGGGACCTAAATCTAATAGATCTGGACTGCGGGTTAATTTTCAGAAACCCCAGGGACTCTTTAGCAAGAAACCCGGCGCTGACCGGTATCTGACTCCGGTCTCGCGGTCTGGACCGTTGGATCCAGATCGGATGGTTCTGGTTAGATCGGACGGAGGGGAAAAGAGTCCGGCGACGGGGTCGACCGGCGGCGACCTTCGGGCGCGACGGAAGTTCGCCGGAGGAACGCGAACTCCGCGGCTCCGGGGCCTAGGGCTAGAGGGACCGGGCGCACGGGCGAGCGGGCGGTGGTGCGAAGCGGCCGGAGGGGTTCGGGTGGCGGGGCATCGACCGGAGGCGGCGCGCGACGGAGCGGGGTGGTGGAGCGACTCCGGCGAGAAATTGCCGTCGGTGTAGGGTGCTATTGAGGACGGAATTGGGTTAGTTAGCTTCCATACCTCAATGCGAAGGCGCTGGTGTGGGTGTGGACCACGGTGAGGCGGCAACGGCGGTCGGCGACGTGAGGCGACGTCCGCGGCTCTCTGCGTGGACCGGCGGCGGCGCGGTGGGCAACTATGGCGGTCTAGGGCTTGGGCGTTCGATGGCTAGGGCCTCGGGGTGGCAGCCTTTATAGCCCGGACGCCGAGGCTTGCGGAGGGGGAAAAGGGAAGGCGGCACGGGGCAAGGAAGGTCCGGGCTTCGGACTCTGTCCGTGTCCGTACTGCGCACGGCGCGGGCGAGGACCGGGAAAGGAAAGTGCGGGCGCGGGAAAGGAAGGGCGAGGCGGTCGCGTGACCCTCGGGCGAGGTCGGGGCGCAGGCGCGGCTCGAGCTCGTCTCGCCGGCGTCGGACCGAGAAAGGAAAGAGGGAGAGGAAGGGGATGACATGCGGGGTCGGCTTGTCAGTGAGAGGGAGGAAGAGGGCGCGCGGGGGAAGAGGGCGGCGCCGACTGGGCCGTTCTGGCGGGCCGCGCGGGGCGCGCTGGGCCGGCGCGGGAGCGAAGGAGAAGAGGGGGAAGCGGGGCCGACTGGGCTGGGTTGGGCCGGCTCGGGCCAAAAAAAAAGAGAGAAGGAGAAGAAAAGGAGGAAAAGAAAAATTTCCTGGGTTGTTGGGAATTTGAGAAATTTTGGAGAGATGCAAATGAGTTTAAATTGAAACTTGGAACACTGCAAATCACCCAATAAAAAAAAATATGCAAGGACATGAGGGTTCAAATATGTGATTCCTATGATTCTTTTTAATTAATTATTTTGAAATCACATAAAAAATCAAATGGGTGTCATGCATGATCAAACAATATGAACAAATTAAATTGGTTCCAAAGATTTTATTTGTGGCAAAATTTAGGGTGTTACAGTTTCTTAGATTTTTACAAGTTGGTGGTCATAAAGAAGATCAAAAAACGCCATCGTTTGCAGAGGCTGAACAATGGTTGTTGAACGATGGGAATGGCTCATCCGATGAAAAGTGGCTCAAGTATTGGCTTTTATACGCCATTAGCACATTGTTGTGCCCAACATCAGCGACAAGTCTATGCGTTCACGGTTTTCACACCATTCGTGATGTTGGCAATGTCACAAGGTACAATTGGTGCAGCCTAGTGGTTGAGAGGCTCGTCAAAGGTATCAAAGATTTCAAAGACGGAAAGCAAAAGTTTGTTACAGGATGCCTTCTCTTCTTGATGGTAACTTTGTTTTTTCTTATTCTCTTTCTATCAAGTACGTCACTGAATGTCTAATCCAAATGTCATTTTCTTATCATTTTTTTATTTTTCAGAAAATGATGTTTGATCTTTTTTCATTTTTCTTTTTTTTTTGGGCAGATTTTTTACCTCGACTCATTTGATACTGGCGATATTGTAGACCAAACTGCTGAAATAAGAGTTTCAGTGTGGACTGCAAGTGCAGTTGGCAAAGCAATTGCAATGGACAAGTTATCTGCTAAAGAGTTCGGCAAACTGCATGTAAGTATAAAGTTTTTTTTTTCATTTTTTTCAACACAAGTTTCTATTTGCTACACACAGATGCAAGCTGTGTAATACGTTTTTTTAGCAATGCAAGCTGTGTAACATCAGCACGTTATGTATTATAAGCGGTGTAAGCTATGTATTATAAGTGGCGCAAGCTATGTATTATAAGTGGTGCAATGTAATACTTTTTTTGCAAGCTATGTATTATAACTGGTGCAAGCTGTGTAATATTAGTGATGCAAGTTATTTTTAAATGCACACAGCAAATCATGCCAATTTTTTAAGCAGAGCTGCAATATTTTTTTTCAGTGATGCAAGTTGTGTAATATTATTGATGCAAATTATGTTAATTTTTGTTTAAATGCATGCTAAGTATATTCTCACTCGCACTGGAATCCGATGCAAACGGCATAAGACTGCTAGCTGTATCCAGATCTGTGTTTTTTTGCACGCCTTATGCTTCTCAAATTTTTCATGCAAGTTATGTTAAATGCATGCAGCGAATCGATAACTTAAATTTGTTATTTTCTATTTTTTTTCTTACCAGCTAAATCCACAGTTCAACAATACTTTGCTAATCCAACATCATGAAGTGAAACAGTCTGTGAGGGTAAATTTCCCTGCACAATGCATTACCCTGATAAGCATTTATTATTTTTTTCACCACACGATCAATAAAGTAAATTGCTTTTTTTCTTACTTACCTTTTTTTCATTTGTGTTTTGTTATTTTTTCAGAGCCAAGAGGACGTGAAGAGTGCCTTTGATGACTTCACAAATGCTATAAACCAAGCTGTACTCAACCTAGCAAAACAGCTATGGCAACACCCTTATAAACCTAGATCGTCAAGAGCAGTTTCAAAAATTTCAACATCAAAACGTAGATCGAAAAGAAGACATCACATTGATGCAAAAGTTATTGTGGAAGAAGAAGCTAAGCAAGGAGGAGTCAGAGGATCATAGTGACCCAGAAAGGGATGACCATGACAGGAGTAAGCAAACAAGCAAGGAGGGATCAGCTAGTGCTGATCATGACAGCAAACAAGAAGGGGATGACCGCCATGCGAAATCAGAGGACGCTGAACACCACAGTGAACCAGAGGTGAATTTAGACAGTAATTCAATGGGAATTAACAGTGAAATCCATGCCGATAACACCATCAACACAGTATTGAAGTAAAGCACTTAACTAGCCTTTTTTTTCCATTTTTTTACTTAAAATACATGCATACACTTAACCTTTTTTTTCACTATAGTGACATAAAACAGATGTCCATCAGCAATGAAGGCATGATTGGGGAAGATGTTAACTTTGGATGACAAGAATCTGTCCATAGGTCAACAAATGCAACAAAACCAATAATTGCAGGTACATACATCTGTCAACTGCCATATATCTTTTTTTTTTGTTTCTGAAAATGAAATATATAATGACTTTTTTACCACACACACAAAATCATGACTTGCTGTATTTTTTAAATAAAACTTACCTCAGTGTAATACCATGACTTGCCTCAGTATAACACCATGATTTGCTCCTATTTTTTTAGAAAAAAAACATAACTTGCTGCAGTTAATGTACTAAATTAAACTATTTTTTTTGCTAGGGGATCAAGTTGATGCAGCAGATGGAGCGAATCTCCAAAATCAACAGCAATTAAGCGGCAAAGGCTCCATAGATGTTGATATTACTGGTTCCCAATCGTCTACGTTCAAAGATCCAACAAAACCAATAATCGCCACACATCTGTGTTTTTATTCTTTTTTCTTTGGAAATGAGAATATATAATGACTTGCGTATTTTTTAAATAAAACATGCCTCTGTGTAACACCATGACTCGTCCCTATTTTTTTGGAAAAAAATACAACTTGCTACAGTTAATGTGTTAAATTAAACTTTTTTTTTTGCCGGGAGATCAAGTTGATGCAGCAGATGGAGCGAATTTCCAAAATCAACAGCAATCAAGCGGCAAAGGCTCCATATATGTTGATATTATTGGTTCCCAATCATCTACATTAAAAGATCCAACAAAACCAATAATCGCAGGCACATACATTTTTGTTTTTATTCTTTTTTGTTTTGGAAATGAGAATATATAATAACTTGATGTATTTTTTAAATAAAACTTGCCTCAAAAATCATGAACTTTCCGTATTTTTTAAATAAAACTTGCCTCAGTGTAACACCATGACTTGCCCCTATTTTTTTCAGAGAAAAAAAAACTCAACTTGCTGCAGTTTAATGTACTAAATAAAACCTTTTTTTAACCACGGGATCAAGTTGATGCAGCAGATGGAGCGAATCTTCGAAATCAACTTTTTGATAATGGACAAAGCAAGGATCCAAACAAATCAGCATCTCAACAAGGTGAGGTTGGCGAGCAAAGAAATGATGGCAGTGTACTTAATGATGGGGACAGTAATGTTGCAGGATCCCCAAAGACTAGTGATGAGCGCTCCGCAAAGACCAGTGATGAGCTTGGAAGCTTATCCCCAGTTAGTACAGCCAACTCAAGTGATTCCATCAATCTACTTGACCACTTGAGACTCCACCCCAACGTACAATCGTACCAACATTTGAGCAACGCATTATCTTGGAGCCAGACCCGAAGCAAGAGATAAGAAAAATATTCATCGACACAATTGAAATTTTGGGCGCAAAGGCACATGAAATACCTGATTTGGGGTTCATGGCAGAAAAAAAAGCTCACGAGTTTGAGTCCAAAATGGTGCAGCAAGATGTTGCCAAGCTGAAATTTAAAAGGACCAAGGTGATGGCACGAAAGGTAAACTGTCATAAAAAAATGGTTGCCACTCACAAAAAAGCTGCTCCATCAGGCCTAGGACTACCTCCTAAAGTGCCTCCCAAAAAGGTTGCAAAACAAACCCCTCAAAGCTAAAGGAGCAAGCTAAACCTTTGGCAAAAAAACCGAAGGAAACTAAGGTACGCTTATTTGTTTCTATCTTGTAACATTTTATTAACATACACATGTCCTGTCTTTTTTTTATTCTTTTTTTTGGGTGGCAGGAAGATACAGGGGAGATGAATGATTTTTCTACCGCAGCCAGAGTTAATGTCTATATCAGGAGGGAGAACAAGCTTAATCAAAAGGAGGTAACATTTTCTTTACGCAAACTCTATTTCGCGCGACTCTCCGCGTGCAGCCCAACCCCTCGCCCTCCACGCTTTTCGCGCAGCCCAGCCTCTTGTGCCCCGCGTGGCCCAGCACCACCCAGCCCTCGCACCTTGAGCGCAGCCCAGCCTCTCATGCCCTGCGTGGCCCAGCGCCACTTAGCCCTCGGACCCTGAGCGAATGCACAAATTAAATCAAATCCAAAGAATAGCTGGTAGGGAGGCAAGTTACATTTTTTTCAACAGAAACTGACATAGCATTGGTCAAACCATAACTCGCATCGAATCCACATAATAACTTGCCACACCATTAATACATAACTTGCCACAGTAGTAGATCACCATTAATTACAGAGAGGACTGCGCGCTAGTTACGCAGAGGGCTTGGAGGCAGACGCGCACCACTAGCCTCGCTCGGCGTGCGAGATGAGGGGAAGACAGCAGGTGAGAGGAGACGTGATTTGGAGGGAAGAGAGGGAAGGCTGCAGGGGAGCGTAGCCTCTGATCCAACTCACGATGCGTGAGCGTGATGGCCAGCGGGCGGCCAAGGCCAAGGCCAAGGGGGCAGGGGATGCCAGAAATAGAAAGGAAAGGGGGCAGGGGGCGGCGGGTTCGATGGAAAAGGAAGGGGGGCGACGGGTCGCGCGATCCCCAGTAGGGGAGGGGTCGCGCGTTATCTGCCTCTTTTTCTACAACTAACTTGTTACACAAACAACCAATAACCCGGCACATATACTTATACATGTACGTTTTTCTCATGCACCTTTTTTTCTCACAACTTGATTTAGGAGTAAGAAAACACCATATCTATTGTCAACAAACCCAACACGTCAACGGCAAACCAGCAAGGGAACAAGGTGATGTATGCTAACATATTTAATTTTTTTGCCATAAGAACTTGGCATATGCCACATAGCATAAGTTGCTTCATGACATAGCATAAGTTTGCTTCATGACATAGTATAAGTTGCTCCAAATAATAAGTTCATGCAGTAATGTTACAATTTGATCTTGAATTTTTTTGTGGCTAGGCACAAGCAAACACGCTGTCCACTGATATACCGCAAGCCTTAAAGGATGCGCCCGACCCACCATGTTTCTCTCTCGGTATTGAAAACAGTCCAACAAAATCAACCGATTCGATCACTGGTTCAATGTTCGAAGCAGTTATGAACGAGGCTATAGAGAATTTCAAAAACAAAAAATCCAGGGAAGCCATGACCATGAATCCTGTTATAGATGCATCAAACGCAACCTCAGAAGAAGCACAGTTGTATGATGAAATGTGAAAATGGAAATCAAAGGATGGAAGGTAAGACTGTGCACACATATTTTTTCGTACCCCATATATTGTATTACAGCTAACTGTGCACGCATATTTTTTTTTGCAAAAGCCTTTTTTTAACTATTTTTTTTGCACGATGTTTTTGTGTTTTGTGATGCATCCAGCCCTATTGTGTTCAAATCCTCGGAGATATCTATTACCGCTGCTAAACTTGCCAATGCTATGTGGATTGGAAAATCATTAAACACCACTGCCATGCAGTTAGGAACTATTGTGCTGTCTAAAGAACCCAAGCACAAAAGGAAAAAGATAATGTCTCCCCGGATTGGGGTATTGCCATGCAGTTATTTTTGAATCCTTTTTTTTATTGAATGGGGCCTCCCTTGGACTTTTTTTTTGCTTTTTTTTTAATTGAAAGACAACTGTTTTTTTTGTGCAGATTACAATGATGGGAATGGGCTGCTCTTCAGACACCGATAAGTTTTTCCAGAAGCAATTCAATTTCTGTCATTCCGACTATGACTTGGTAAACAGTATAAAACTATGTTCACGCAAGTTACAATAGTTTTTTTATCATGCTGCAGTTATATTTTGAACAAAAGCGTAACTATAATCCTTTTTTTATGAGAAGCAAGTTATGCTTTTTGTTCATTGCAAGTCATACTTTATTTTTTTCAAACAGATACTGTTTCCAACGTCCAAAACAATGAGGAGTTACAGTAGTCTTTTTATCATGCTGTAGTTATATTTTTGAACAAAAGCATAACTGTATCTTTTTTTTATGAGAAGTAAGTTATGCTTTTTTCAATGCAAGTTATACTATATTTTTTCAAACAGATACTATTTCCAATCATCCAAAAGAATGAGGAGTTACAATAATCTTTTTTATCATGCAGCAGTTATATTTTGAAAAAAAAACGTAACTATACTCCTTTTTTTATGAGAAGTTAGTTGTCTTTTTGTTCAATGCAAGTCATACTATATTTTTTCAAACAGATACTATTTCCAATCATCTAAAAGAATGAGGAGAACATTGATGGTGATGGGCACTGGTTTACAATCGCAATAAACATGGTTCAGCAGAAATTTCAAGTAATAGACTCACTCAGAGCGCCAACTGATAAGGAGCCAGTGATTCATGCAAAGAAGGTGTGTGGGAAGATTAGCACCCTTTGGCGCGCTCACACTGCAAACCAACTTGGATGCACAATACCTCAAATCATCAACTTCGAAATAGAATTTGTAAATGAACCTAGTTTCAAACAATTCAGTATGTAAAAACACAATCTCTCTTTCTTTTTAACTTTCATTCAGCAACTTTTTTTAGCATGCCCATACACCTTTTTGTTTCTGACACCGTTTTTCTTTTTTTCGTCTCTAGTGATTGCGGCTTATTTACTCTAAAAGCAATAGAGCATCGGAATGGTGTCAAGCTCCCACAAATTAGAGGAAACAATGAAATAAATTTAAGAAGAAGGATGCTATGCGAATGAATAAGTGTCACACCCAGTTTTAGAAACAAAACCAAGTGCTAACCATATATGTGCCAGGATCAGTTTAACCACATACACAGTATAAACAAAAGTAATAACACAACCAGTACTTTAACTTAAGAGTAATAACCATTATTACAGACCATAAATGTCTTTAACGAGTAACTTAACGAGAACGAAATAACTAAGCGACAGCGGAAGATGACCAATGCTCCACAGGCGACTGACGGATGGCACACCAGCCTAGAACTCGTCGTAGTCTTGGAACTTCTGATTAGAATTCATCACCTTTCCCTTCTGGATCTGAGCAGCGGTTGCAATGGATGCACCATGGTAATAAACAAGCAAGAATGAGTACATCCCATACCCAGCAAGTATTCCGTTTAGGATAAAAGTGGACTGGCTTTATGGTGGACAGGCAATAGCAGTTGCTTTTAGTTGGTCAAATTTTATTACTAGCAATGATTAGCATAACCCATCCCTTTATTATAAAGACAGTAAAGCATAATAAGTAAATAAGCATGAACCATAACCGTTGTTATCATCACCATCATTACCATGATCTCCATGAACCACTTTCTTTGAAACTCTAATCTGTGAGGGTCCAGGCCGCTCTTAACCGTGAGCACGACTGATATATCAGTTTTAAACACTCTCGAGAGGTTGTACAACTTTACCCACAAGTCGTGATTCCCATTTGCCTCGGGCTGTACGGGCCCTCAAACACTGACTTTTGGTGAGTCGGCAGGGTTTCACTACGAGACCTTTACAAAGAATTCCTAGAGTTATGGCCCACTCGTTACAGGTTACTCCAGTTAACAAAAGATATGAGAGTTCCGTTCCAAAGGGAGACAGATAAAACTGCACCACGTTGGCAAAGGGCAAAGTTCCATATCCCCCAGACCCCTCATACGCCATGTTTCATGTTTCAGGAAAGTAAGCCAAAACTCTAGTTCATCTAATTAATCAGTCAAGCCCAGTGCCCATGTGAGTCTTGTGGTTGTACTGTTTTCCTGGGTGGTTGCTCGGCGAACCGATCCTTAGGGTGAAGCACTTGAGCAAAACCAACAAAAACATGCCCAAGTCTCCATGTTGCTAAAACCAAACTTTTATCATCAGGTTCATCATTAATTAAACAAGAGTAGCAACATGAATATAAAGATGTTGAGCGATAGCATTAATCTACACATCACAGCCCATCCCAGGTTTCATAAACGTATAAAGACATATGAGGCTAGTCATCCTTAATAGGAGCTATCAAATTGGGCTCTAGATTGTGTAATTAATGTAAATAGGACATAGGTCAAAGAATACTTGCCTTCCTCAGCAAAAGCTTGATTAGGAACTTCCCAAGATGGAGTTTCAGTAAACACAACCGGTTCGTCTCCTATACGTTGCACACATACAGGCAATGAGCACAAAATAACTAAAACAGTACACCAAACATCATGAGCAGAGAGTAAAAAGGTTTTAAAATTAATCTACACATTATCTCGATTCCGTAGGTTCGAAAATCACTCAAATCGGAGTTAAAACGCAAAAGATACGAATAAAACAAGTTTAAAGGCTTGAAATAAAAGAGATTTGAAACTCCAGGGGCTAAACTGTGAAAACCAGGGACCTAACGGTGAAAGATCGGGACCGCGGGTTGATTTCTGGAAAGTTTAGAGGCTCTTTAGCAAAACTCCCGGCGCTGACCGGTATTTGACCCGGGTCGCGTGGCTCTGGCCGTTGGATCTGGGATGGACGGCTCAGATTAGATCTGAGGGAGAGGAGGAAACCCGGCGGCGGGTTTGACCGGCGGCGGTCGCGGTGCACGGCGGAGGTTCGCCGGCGACACGCGATTCCGCGGCTCCGATGGCCTAGAACTAGCGGGGCGAGGTGCGCGAGCATGCGGGGGATGCGGCGAAGCGGGTGGAACAAGTTAGACGGCGGCGCATCGGCCGGAGGCGGCTGGCCACGGGGCGGAGAGGAGGCGGAGCTCCGGCGAGCAATTGCCGGGGCGGCGAGGCGTGATTGAGGACTAGAGCGAGCTAGGGAGGATCCTCACCTCAAGGCGGAGCTAGCGGTATAGGTGTGGACGACGGAGGAGCGGCGACGGCGTACGGCGACGTGCGGCGGCGACCGGCGGCTCTGCGGACACGAGCGACGGCGCGGCGAGATCAAAACGGCGAACTAAAGCGCTAGAACGGGTGGGATTAGGCGTTTAGGTTTGTTACGTCACGGCGAAGGTCGTGGGCTAGGCGTCGTCGGTGATGAAGGCGTGTAGAGGCGAAACCCAAAGGTGAACTCCGCGGCGGCGCGGCACGCGGGTGCACGGGCTAGGGCACAAGGCGGCTAGGGTTGAGGGCGCTTGGTGGCTGCGGACGTCGAGGTCGGGCGGCTTATATAGGGGCGAAGTCCAAGGCTTGTGGGAGGGGCAAGGAAAGGCGGCACGGGACAGAGTCCCGCTCGAACTCGAGTCGAGTCCAGGTCGGACTCTCGTTCCCGGGCGCATAGGAAGGAAAGGAGAGGCTGGAGAAAAGGAAGGCGAGGCGCGGCGGCACGTGATCCTCGGGGCGAGGCCGGATACGGCAGGCGCGAGACGCGGGACCGGGGCGAGGCACGGAGCGGTGAAGCTTCCCTCCGGGCAAAGCGGGCGGCAGCAAGAGGAAGAAGGAGGCGACCGACGGGCGGGCCCCACATGGCAGCGAGAGGAAGAGAGGAGGCACGGCCGCGCTGGCTGGGCCTCTATGGCTGCTGGGCCGCGGGGCCGCGGCTGGGCCGGCGCGAAGGGAAAGAAGAAGGGGGGTGGCAGCTGGGCCAACGGGGGAGTGGGCCGAAAGAAAGGAAAAGAGGGGAAGGAGGAAAAAGGAACTTTTCCGGATGGTTTGGAGTTTGGAAAATTTTGGGGAGATGCAAATGGTTTTGAATTCAAACTTTAAACACTGCAAATCATCCAATAAAATATGCAAGGGCATGAATGCTCACACATATGGTTCTTAGGATTTATTTTAGTTGATTAATATTTGAAATAACCAAAGTATTATGGTGTCATGCACAAATAAATCAAACTCTAAGCAAAATTATATTAGTTTATGAAAAGATTTTCATGTAGCAAAAATTTAGGGTGTTACAATAAGGAGCCCCGGGAATGAAGTCGATGGAATAAATATAATTATCAATTCCAACAAAAAATAGGTTATCTTTGTTTTTTATTTGTATATTGTCGCATGAGATGAAAGGTTTTCATTTCGAAAGTCGATGAAAGTTTTTGTTTTTTCAAAATACACATGACATGGCTAATCTCATAATTGTCGCTAATCCACTTTTTTTTTCTTTTCTTCTGTCCTCCAATGCAAAAAATACACAGAGGGAAAGGTGAAAATGGGACTAAGAAGATAAAGAGTTCTAAAGAATCCGCAAGCGATGCGAAAGAAGATGAAGCTAGGAGACTTCTCATTGACTAGAATAATGTTATAACTTGCTACTCAGACATGTATATAACTATAACTTGTATTTTTTCTTGCACGGATGCAGTAACTTCGCTCAGACATCAATTCATCATGTAACTTGCTATTCGGCAGTATCAAGTCATCACGGATAACCAGTTATAATGTATTTTTTAATCCACAATAAGTTATATGCAAATCCACAAGTTATATGTAAATTTTTTCAATCCGGGGGCTATTTTACTATGTGTTTGCTAGTTTAGAGCGTAAGTTGCTACTCAGCCAACATAGAACACATTAGCAATCTACAAGATTGCTACATACGCAATTCATATGTTGCTACAAAACAAAAAAAAAAATAAAAAGTGTATGTCCAATACAGACTGGTCCAAAACAGGCAATAAAAGAAATATGATAGGCGACATGATACTGAAGAAGTATAAAAGTTTTAGGACATCACAGTATGTTGATTGGCAATTTTTCTTTGGCAAGTTACAGTATAATCCAATGGCAACTCTCTACATAATGCAGCAAGCATGACATGTTATAGTATAATAAAAAATAAACTACAAGCAATTTTTTGTAACTAATATCATTTCTTCTGTTTTTCACTTTCCTCTACAATTTTTTTTGTATAATTTTTCGGTGGCTTTGAGGGGCAATGCGCCGTAGTATGTTCAGCTGATGCACAATATCCATATGGTTTACTTTTCTTCGCACGGAGCTTTAAACCATCATATCTCTTCGTTCTCAGACGCCATTGCCTTTTTGTTACCGGAGGGTCTTTTGGTCCACCAGTCAGATCTGAAAAACCAAACACAGTATCATATAACATGAAGTTGGTCTTTTTGCTTTTTTTATTATACTACACATTTTTTTAGCTAATGCTTTTCGAATAACATGCTACATGGTTGCCATACAATTTGCCACTGAGTAAAAAAAGAGAAGTACATGCCCAAAACAGACTTTTTTTTTATATCCAACTTGCTACACAGAGAATATAGAACTTCATGCACTAGAATTACATACCAGTTTGTGTCACATCATTCGACGAACCCGCCTCATTTGACTGAACGCCAACTTTCTTTGTCTTTTTTGTCTTAATATTAAGGCTTTTCTCTTTGGCAGCTCCTCCTTGCGCCGTCAGCATTTTTCTTTTTTTGAATTCAGCAATCTCATGTTGCATTACATCCAAATGCTTTGGGACAATGCTATACGATTTATCATCAATCATGAAAGGCCTCACAATTTTAGAAAACTTAGTACATGCTGCGTGGTACCTAATGACATGCTTATCTTGTTCTGTGATCTCCTTGGCTTGGAGGGGACCAGCTGCAACTTCTTCATTTTCAGCATCATCCATCTTTTCAACTGACCATCTAGCTAAGATATAACGAGCTGTTACCTCATGCACAGCAAGAGCGTCAAAAACCTTCAAAATGTGGCAGCACAAAACCCCATCTCTCTGAAACTTGCAACACTCACAGCTATACATGCCATCCAGCTAGTTTGATGCAACCCGGAATGTTCTTGAGCCATATAATTTGTCAGGACAAGTTCCATAAGGGACAACATCTATTAGCTCATCTCCTTGAACTCGAACAACGTAGTAGCTAGAGCTTAATTGCAGCTCATTCTGAAACACGTTGAACAATTTTCTGGTGTACGCTTCCTTCATTTGCACCTCCATGGGGTGCTCTGTCAGATAGTGAGGCACTTTGACCACAGTTGTTGCCTCATTCTCATACTTCTTGCTGAAAATTCTCTGCTGTATCTTCTTATATTGATGGAGGAAGTTCAGGATCGAGTTCTATGGGTTCACATATTTCTTCAAAACAGCATTGAAGCCCTCACTTTGAGCTGTGGTTTGCAGGAACGGAAAGAATCTTAGTATAAAATAGGCTGGCACCCAGCGATGCCTCATGCCATACAAGTGACGAAACCTCTCATCATCACGGATTTCATGCTTATCGAGCATAAGTTGCTAATTCTGCTCAAACTCATAAGGTGTGAAGCTATTGTCAACGCAATCATTAAAATCCGAAGCAAGGTCTTTCTTATTATTCAAGAAGCGGCCTAAGACCTTTCTAGCATTCTCCATAATGTGCCATCTGCAGTTTCTATGCACTGTTTCAGGAAAAACCTCCGCAATTGCAGCTTCCATAGCAAGGTTCTGGTCGGTTATAATGTTCACAGGGGCCCGCCCACCCATTGCTTTCTTGAACTCAGTAAAAAGCCATACAAATGCTGCAGTTTTCTCATTCCTCAAGAAACAACAACTAAGCTGAATGGTCAAACCATTTCTGTCAATCCCTGACAATCACATGAAAGAAATCTTTTTGTTATTAATAATATTTCCACAAGTTGCTACAAATAAGACAATAAATTGCTACACACAAGAACACAAATTGCAACACGAGAACTGATAATATGTGTTACATTTTTTCTTTTTTTTACCTATGACGGGGGCACATGGCATGTTATATGCATTCGTCAAAAAAATTATGTCAAAAGATATGCAATCACTGTAGAGCTCATATGCTTTTCTCGCTTCACCATCAACCCAGAAAAGGTTTTCAATCCTATCAAACTCATCAAGACTATAGATGTAGTAGAATTTAGGATCCTCCTTCTTCAGCTCCTCAAAGTACTCTAGTGTTGCCTTGAGATCTTTTCCACGGTACTCAGCACGATACTAAGGCGCAAGTTCTTGGTGTCTCCCTCGGTGTACGGGCAGTTCTCAATGCCACCGTACAACTCCGCCATTATCTGGAATTCTTGTGTCGTAGTAATGCAGCACCCATGGAGAAACTTGATAAACCCTTCCTCTTCCGGCGGTATAGTCCTATGTGATGCTAGGTATTTTGTTAGAGAAAACTTTTTGACACACTCATGGTTGTGGTCCTTTGAAAAATGGACAACCTGCCAATGACCATGCTCCATTTTTCTGACAATCATGCGCGCAGGGCAGCGTGTCCTGCAAATCAAAAAAAAAACAAAGGATTTTTTTGTTTTTTTTTTGCAAAACAACAAGTAACCATATAATACATTTGTGCCTAACTTGCTACCGGTTTGATTTTTTCGTACCTTTCCACATAATCATGCCGTCTGGTCCTCACCACCTTCTTCTCTGTGATTGGACCATCATCTGTAGCTTTCACCTTCTTGTTCACACCAGCTTTTTGGCATACAAACATGTATTTTCTTTTCTCATTCTCCCTTTTCGAGTCCTTGGATGTGTCAATTCTGATAGAGAAACCAGCATGGCGGGCATATTCATTGTAGTACGCCTGTGCGCGCTCCCATGTTTCAAATGTTAATCCAACATAGGGCTCTTTTGGTGTTGAAAGGACCTCAATACCATCTTCCACATCGACACCAGCAAAGGATGTTTGAGCTGTAGGTACAGTCAGCCCACCAGATTCCAGCGGCTCAACCTGAACTCCACCAGGAGGGTCCAAGATCCAATCTTCCAATGGTTCTGCATTTAGATCTATCTCCTCCCTATTCGATATTACTAAAAAAATGATGCGTTCAAGAGGTATGAGCATAATCATAAAACAAGGTATACTCATAAAAACATTGGTATACTTTTTGCTGCAAAAGCATAGCACAACTTGCTATATACATTTTTTTAACATCCTTTTGAACAAGGTATACTTATAAAAACATTGGTATACTTTTTGCTGCAAAAGCATAGCACAACTTGCTATATACATTTTTTTAACATCCTTTTGAACAACTTGCCAGGGAGGTGCCAGCAAGTTTAGCTATTCATTTAAGAAGGTATATTCATAGGAACAAGGTATTGAACCACCAAGGTATTTGAACCATGCAGTAATATAACTTTGCTATAGAACAACTTGCAGGGAGGTGCCCAGGAACTTTTTCCGACGAATCATGAACTTGCTAATACACACAGAATAACTTGCTACATGAATAGCTAAACTTGCGGGACGATCCCAGAACAGTACAGACCCCTTTTTTTGTAGTCGTCGTCGTCGGAGAGAGGCGGCGCGGACGGAGGAGAGGGAGGCGGCGCGGGCGGGGAAGAGGGAGCTGGCGCGGGCGGGGGAGGCGGTGCGGGCGGGGAAGAGGGAGCCGGCACGGATGTGGGAGGAGGAAGGCAGCGCGGGCGGGGTAGAGGAAGTCCGCACGGACATAGGAGAGAAAGGCCGGCATCCAATCGGACGGAACTCAGTCCTAGGCCGAAAATGGAAAGGAGACAGGGGTCGCGCGCTAGTCACTGCGCGACCCTGTCGCGCCTTATCCTGGTCCTATTCAATCTGCAACCCGATCCCGAAGCCTCCGCTCAAAGAGATTCTATGCGAGCGCCCCATAGCAAATCACTCATCCCCACCACCTCCCTCCCCCATCTTTTTTTAGAGTAAAAGGGCATGAGCCCCGTCTTTCAAACTGGTCAAAAGACCACATCATAGATCCGAGTTTACAGCATATTTGAAACCATCACACCAGAATTATCCCCCAAACCACCGGCACCTATTACTAGCAGAAAGTAATACACTACTAAGATCGATACAAGAACCAGCTACCAACTATCTCCTTGCTCAGAAGCTCTCCAAACGCTTAGCAGATTGAGCTCAAAGACGAATAACCGAGGCTTCTGACCTCCTCCTCAGTGCCTCCAAATAGCCATCCAACTCTTGTCTCTTCACAGCTGGGCACAACAGGACCCAGTTCTTGCCCAGCTTCCAAATTTGCAGCAGAAGGAACTCCATGCTTCGCCGTGCCATTGACTGAAAACAAAACTCATTTTTTAGTTTCCATAGCCCCCAAAGAGCTGTAGCGCAAATAACATTGTGAACTAGAAGCTTTTTCTCACTAAGCCACATCTTTCCTACTGAATTAAAATCTCTACCAACTTGTAAACCCAAAATTTCAGATAAGACTCTCCACATCTGTGTGGCTACCACACAGTCAAAAAAGAGGTGTTGACAAGATTCCAGATCAGTACAAAACAGACAGGATTGGTCCTCAACTTTTCTCCTTTTTGCCAAATTACTCCTAGTTAAAACTTTGTTATTGGCTAACAGCCACAAGAAGAAATGTACCCTAGGATGTATTTTCACATTCCACAAGCCAGACACATGGACCTGATGCACACCTCTGAAGTTTATGACCTTATAGAGAGATTGTGATGAGTAAATACCAGAGGACAAAAATTGCCAGATTAAAGCATCCTCTTCATCAGAAAAAGTAATGGTCTCAGCTAATTGAATCACTTCTAACCAAACATTATATAGATCCCTAGTAAAGGTTCTTCTAAAGGTACACTTCAGGTCCACACCATCCCACAGCTCTGCAACTTTTCCTGATTTCTCATTCACCAGAACATATAAATCCCAGAATTGAATAGCTAAACTAGAAGAACCTAGCCAATTATCCTCCCAAAACTTAACATTATTACCATTTCTCATTTTCCACCTAAAGCCCATTTTTGCTGCTCTAGCAGCATACATAAAGCTCTTGAAGAATTGGGCAGCCCAATGTCTCTGGTTGAGAAAATATTTGGATTCTCAGTATTGTATTTAAAATGTAAAAATCTCTCTCCAGAGCTTCCCTTTACCATTTATATATCTTCTTATCCATGCACCCAACAAGCAAACGTTTAGATCTCTCAAATTAGGAATCCCCAACCCCCCAAACTCTTTACACATAGCAATAGATTCCCAATTTGCTAAATGATATTTTCTATTCCCATCTACATCATTCCACAAGCAGTTTCCCATATGTGTATTCAGCACCTTAATGGCCCATTTAGGGAACTTGATGAAGAATAAAAGATAAACTGGGATACTGGCTAAACATGATTTAATTAGAACTAACCTGGCACCAAAGGAGAGGAGTTTACCTCTCCAACCAGCAACCCTCTTCAGCATCTTATCAACTAGAGCCTGAAGGTCTTCTCTAGACAATTTATCAAAGTGCAGAGGTACTCCTAAGTATTTAATAGGGAAACTACCCAAGGGACATCCTAACAGGCGAGATATTCCATGAGCCAACTGCTCCTCACTATTTAAAGTCACAATCTCACTCTTATGAAAAATTATTCTCATACCTGATAAACTCTCAAACCATATCAAGATACATTTCAGATTAGCTAAATGATCATAGCTTAATAAATCAGAGAAAAGGATGGTATCATCAGCATACTGTAGAGAAATGACCCCGCCTTCCCTAACATCTGAGAGCAAACCTTTTATCAACCCTCCTCTAGCAGCTTTGTCTAACATCCTAGTCAGCACATCCACTGCTAGATTAAACAACAAAGGGGAAATAGGGTCCCCTTGCCTAAGCCCTTTGCCAGTTCTAAGGAAAGTGCTATCTTCTCCATTTACCACAACTCCTACAAGCCCCCTATTACTAGACTTTTGATCCAAAAAATCCAAGTATCACTAAACCCTCCGGATCTAAGAATCTCAAAGAGAAAATCCCAATTAACTCTATCATAAGCCTTCTCATAATCCAACTTTAACACCAGCCCTTGCTCCCCACTCCTATGCACACTATGCACTATCTCATGAGCCACCACTACACTTTCCAAAATATATCTACTTTTTAAGAAGGCACTCTGATTAGGAGCAATCAACCTCTGTAACACATTACTCATCCTTAAGGTTAATAATTTGGAGACTAACTTAAAACTGCAATTGATCAAACTAATAGGTCTAAATTGTTTCATATGTGAAGCCTCTTCTACTTTAGGAACCAAAGTAATCAGAGCAAAGTTGAGGCTGTAAATATCTAACTTCTTATTAAAGAAATCCTCAAATAAGGCTACCAGATCTCCTTTGATAACTCCCCAAAACTTTTGGAAAAAAAGAAATGTGCTCCCTCAGCATAACAGCTGAACACAGCTGCTTTGATTTCCTCTTCACTGAAGGGGGCAATCATGGATGCATTCTCCCATTCTGTCACTACCTCACTTGCTGCCCAAAAGTCATCACTTAACCTACAATTTTCCCTACTTTCTGCAGTAAAAAAGTCCTTATAGAAGTTAACAGCTATATCTATCATACCTTTTTGGTCAGAGACTATACCTTCAGGACCTACCAGAGAATCAATCATTTTTTTCTACTTCTTTGGTTGGCTATTGCTTGGAAATAGGCAGTATTTCTATCCCCCTCTAAAATATCTCTCTCTCTTGACCTTTGTCTGGCCTTGATCTCTTCAAGGGCCCAAATCTTCTCTAAATCAACAGCTACCTCCTTCATTTTCTTATTCTCCCCTACTGATAAACTCCTCTCATCAGAAATTTTATCTAAGGTATTATAAATGTCCGCTAACTCCTTTTTCTCTTTATTCAGTAAGACAACTCTATTTGCTGCCCAGCCCCTAGCCATCCTCCTAAAGGTCCTGACTCTAAACTGCCATCTATCAATACTTTTAACAGCATTACACGGAACCAACCAAGCTTTCTTCACAACCTCACCAAAGTCATCTTGTTCCTGTCACCATTTTTCAAACCTGAATTTTTCTTCCCAAAGAACATGTTAGCACCCACATTCAAGAACAGGGGATTGTGATCACTAGGAATGCGGTCTAAAAGACTAACTTTAGCTAGGGGAAACACTGCATCCCAACTAGGAGTGACCAAGATCCTATCTAACTTAGCTTTGATCAGATTTTCCTGATTATTAGTCAAGTAAAACAACCATTATTGGTCTCTAGCTCAATCAGAGACCACCTATTAATCAGATCATTAAAACTATCAGCCCAAACATGATTTATCCTACCATTGTTCTTCTTATGACTGAATCTAACTAAATTAAAATATCCCCCAATTAGAGTAGGACCATTTCATTTGCTAACAACCAATTCTAGTTCTTACAGGTGTTGACACGGATTTTGGCCTCTCAAAAATTTGTCTAAGAAACTAAATAGTGCCATTAAGATAAGTGGCTAAAGCTCATATAAAGCATACCTTGGTCTCTAAAATTATAGTAGGGCAATTGAATGAAATACGCATGGTTTCAACTTTCAGATCATATACCCCATGGTCGACCGTTATATAAACCAAAAAGATATTGAGGCCTTTTCAATAATTGGTCGGTCAGGAAAATTAACATATATCCACAGGCAGCATGATGCCACCAACTCGACGGTCATGTAAAAATGACTAAGAATAAAATAAAATAGTCTATATTATAAGTGAAGCCATGCACACCTATACACGTGGCCTGACCCTCTCATTGGCTAATTATTTAATTAGCTGAGTAAATTATAAAATAACTCCACACATGCACATGGGGCAAACAGAGTTAAATAGTTATATATTCCACGCAACCAAAGATGTGGATTAATAAGCAAAATGGAAAATCGTATGCCTATTAAATGTCATGCGTCAAACCAAACCTATACACTGGGAGACACATGAAGCTGGCAATCAAATACGGTATAAATACGAAAGTGTACTTGTGAAAAATGAAATGTTTATTTGACTAACGTAATTAGTCAATCAGCCTATACAACCTCCTGAACGAGGTGTCGACGAAAGAGGAACAAAAGGGGAAATAATATGGGTGCTTATATGCAAAAGAAATGAAGTTAAATGAGCTGTACTACTGTATACTCGGGCCATACATACATAGAGTCATAGAGGGCTGAACCTACGTGCAGCCTAGATAGCGATTAGACTCATGTGTGCTGGTCAAGCGCACTAGCCACCAGCTAGATATACACACCTCCATGGTTAGCGGCACGTAAACGTTGATCACATTGCTTGGGTCCACCACTCAGTCTCTGAGCAGATTACCATTGGATCCGAGGCATGCACGCCGATTCCCACAACGCAAACACGAACTGCACGTTCTGCCGACGTGCGAGATCGTGGGCTAATACCGCTCGCACGGCCGGTAAAATATCCATGACCTCACTTATCCACTTGGCTCTATAAATTCAGAGTCACGGTGATAGCCAGAGGGCCCGGATAAACGAAGCACATCGCCACCAGGCTGCCGGTAAGTGAAGGCCACCATACTGCTGCTGCGCGTTCCATCATCAACCAAGAACACCATCGCCGTCAGGCTGCTGCTCCGTCCATCAAGAACCTCTGACAGGCCATTGCGCCGAGAAAAAGGACTCCATCGGTCGTCTGCAAGTTCATCATCAAATTCCTGCAAACATCAATCCCGTGAGGTTGCGCTACGACTCCGTTAAATCGCTGCACATCAAGTTGCTGCAAGGTGAGAATCTTCATCGGGCCTCTCCTTCAATCCTAATCTAAATCATGTTCTAGATCATGATTTTGGTTATGCCTCTTTATTCGGTTCAGTTAGGCGATATAAGTACAGACTGATAGGCCATATGGTTCTTGAATCTTGCTTGGTCCCTACAGTGGATACAAACAATGGCTGAGCATTGTAAATCTATCGTCATGGTTTGGTCCTCTATGTTGGATACAAGCTTGGAGAAATTAAATTTCACTCTACGCGTTTCTCATATTGTTGTTGAAATTATATTTATGCCTCCTTGTTCGGTCCGGTTAGGCGATACAAGTACAGACTGATAGACCAAATGGTTTTTGAATCTTGCTTGGTCCCTACAGTGGATACAAACAATGGCTGTGCATAATAATTTCATCAACTTGGTTTGATCCTCTACGTCGGATTCAAACCTGGAAAAAGTCAATATTCTCAACTTACGTGAAATGTATATGGTGTCCGTATGCCCCTTTGTTTGGTCTAGCTGGCGGATATAAGTAAAGACTGAGAGGCCATATGGTTTTTAAATCTTGCTCGGTCCCCATAATTGATACAAACAAATGATGTGCATATACATTATCCTTGTAACCCAAATATAAGAAGCTAAAAAAAAGAAATAAACATATATATGTGTCATCATTGTCGTCCAAAGTCATATGGTATAAAAATAAATAAACAAACATTTCGTACTATATGCCTGCAAGATGGTCGTGCTAGTAGTCAAAATAAACATAAAAAGAAACTATCGTATAGGCTATATTCCTATTTTTCGAAATGTATCGTGTGTATACATGTTGGCACACGTAGTGAAAATGAATATAAAAAAAAGTAACTATACACTTTTAGAGTTATGAATCATAGCAATAAATTCTCCCAAGATATATAAGTATGGTCATCAAAATTCCGTGCAAGGATATTATATTATACCAAGTTAGTCAAACTAAATGACTTAAATTATATTGTCAAATAAAAATAGACATTGCATATGTCAAAAACTTTTACTCCATATGTTCATGCCGCAAATGTGCGATTAATTGCACGATCAATTTTCCCAAAGTACACTACGATGCACACATAAATGTGCTAATGGTGAAAATAAATTAAAAATATATGTGATATGCTATCCCAATCTACAGGCGGACTTCATGCTTAAGTAAATACCATATCACATTCAAATTGGATAGGTTATGTCAAATCATCATTGCACAAGTGCCGATCATCATGAAAGCGGAGCTGAAGACTTTTCTTTTATTTTTAAATTATAGTGATGTAATAGGAAGCCATATGCTGTAATTTTTATTTTCACGTTGGAACCCTTAATCAGGGGTGTTTTCTACGGAGATGTAATTAACATAATTTTTATGCAAATGTAAGAATTATGGAAGTATGGACTCGCAATACCTGTATCTATTTATTTTGTCTCGTTTAAATTAAATTAAATTACATTTGTCTCTATGACGCGGAGGCGGGGCCTTCGGCTGCCCGTTTTCCCGGCATCAACAAGAACTCTTGTTTCCCCTCTTCAGACAAGGTCAGCAGACATGGTATATGGGGGTGCAAAACACTGTTTGCGCACTGTAGACAAAGGTAGAAGTAGTTGCAATAGTGGATGCACCCCTGGATCCCTCCTGGTGACCCCGGTCTCATAGGGGGAATCCTCCCTCCCCCCATCTGGTCCGTTCATCCAGACACGCGTCCACCGAGGACGCACCCCACCCTCTCTCTTCCCTCCCCCCTCGATCTCTCTCTTCCCGCGGCTCCCTGCTTTTCCCGCCGCATTCCCTGGAAGCCTCCGCCTTCACTCTGAAAACCCCAAACCCCCGGCATGAGTACGTGCGACGACGCGCCGCCGCCGCCGGAGCATTCCGGGGATTTCTCTGGTTTCGTTTCGTTTTTCCCCTCCCCTTGTTTGCGCTTCGATTCGTCGGGCTCCAGGCCTGCTTGTAGCGGCTGGTACGTGACGCTTGCCGCTCTTCCCCTCCTCGTGCAGGTTCCGAGTTGGCGGACGAGATGAAGCGCCATAAATAATCGTTGGATTGCAAGGCGTCGGGGAGGAACTTCATGGGTGAGATCGACATCCCCCTTTCACTCTCTCTCTCTCTCTCTCTCTCTCTCTCTCTCTCCTAAAATGGCCTGTATTTTGGTTAAAGTTGTGTGCTCCCTTGATTTTGGTTGAAGTCGTGGGGGGTTTTTGGTCTGTGGTAGTCGGATCGTGTTCTCCTGCTGTGCGTGGAAGAGCGCTCCTGGGGGGTAAGCGTGTCCATTAGTCCATATTTGTTCGCGTGTGGGGGGGCGTGGAGAAGGGTAATTCACTTGGCGATCTCATGTGTTCGTGGTGTGAATTGTGGTCTGGTACTTGTCTGGGACACAAACCACAACTGGTTTCCTGTTTTGTACTTATTAATTTATAAGATTTTTGTGCATGTACGTCGAGTTATCCCATTGTTTCCATCCTCCGCTTTTATAAATGGCAACCTCTTAAGCTATGTATTGTTTGGCACTGTTATGCAATGAGCTGTGAATTTGGGAAGTGTGAACCATTTCCTGGTTCCATGAGAGCTTTGGTCTTGTGTTACATATTCATCTCTTTGAAAATATGGAGTATAGTTTTGAGAAGTTTTTTTCCTTTCTGGTTTATTTGGGCCCTGTAGAGTTTCTTGACAGAATTACTGAGGATTCTGACGAGGAGGAACTGGGGCCACTGCATGATGCTGCAAGGAAGGCACAAATGGATACTTGTCCGCGCTTGGTGGAGAAACTTGGGTTTGATGTCAATATTCCTACTAATGATGGCTCGGGTATGTGTTTCCTTCCTCAGGTTCTAAGTTAATTAAACGTTCGCTGGTTCTGTAATGTGAGTTGTTTCGTGTGATGCACATCTTAACTGATACTGTGAATTGTTTAACCTATAATTTCTAATCTAGATGCTCAAGTCTATCTTACATTCTTACCTTATGCTTTGTCATACAATGTTGCTATGCTATTCATAATGTAAGATTATTATTTTCAAGTATGCACCAAATGTACCATTAGTTTCTACCGTTATTGTACCAATGTTTAAACTGTGCAATGTGCCGTTGCTGGTAAAGTTTAGTCTAGTTACTGCCTTACTGGTCCTCTTTTGTAGGCATATTCTCCATTATTTTTGTTGTCTGTTTCTGCAATTACATGGGCCACGCTAATTGGATTCATCTTATGTTAAGAATATGTTTCTGAGTGATACAATATTGCAAAATGTTTTCTCTATGTGATTCTGCTTCTACAATCCCAAGCAATGCATGTTTTTAAGTTTCTAATAGAAAGGCTCAGTATGAGATGAAAATAGTTTTGTGAATTGTTGCTTCGCATATGCTGGAATTTTAACTGTGGAATAATATGATGCATTGGTGGGGTTTTTATACCTTCTCTTATGCTATGGTAGTATGCAGAGATGTCAAAGATATGACTAAATTGCCTTTTTGTAACACACATGGCAGGTAAGACCC
This sequence comes from Paspalum notatum, assembly GCA_022530915.1. NCBI lineage: Eukaryota > Viridiplantae > Streptophyta > Magnoliopsida > Poales > Poaceae > Paspalum > Paspalum notatum. Next base: position 32,767,783 of record CM039685.1, read on the forward strand.
CTTTATCTTGTTCAGTGTCGTGCGGCAAAGTGATTGCTGTGAGATATCTTCTTGATAAAGGTGCTGATCTTAATAAGCAAGATGTCATGGGCTTTGCTCCTCTGCACTATGCTGCCAAACAAGGTTACCCTTTCTGTGCATGCCTGCATTTCTGCTCGCACTTAACGTGTTTCTTTTTGATTGATCACTGCATAATGCATAGAATTGCTATCTCGTTATAAACTTCTAATGATGATAAGACATACAGTTCCTGTGTGCTAATGAAATTAAGTTTATCATTGTGGGCTGATAGTATCTAAGAGATGGCTGCATAAGTTTGTTACTGTAACACTATTGACTGTTTCTTTTGTCCAGGGTACGATGAAATAGCACGTCTGTTGCTATCTAGAGGAGCCAATGTTGATCTGAATTCTTCTGAAGGGACACCACTACATGTTGCAGCTGCGCATGGGAAGTTTGGTGTCATGCAAATTTTATTAGAGCACCATGCAGATGTGAGTATTAATACAAACTTCTCTATATTTGCTACACTAGACTCCATTTCCATTACAGTCTTCTATTATATGTTTCTGATTTTGACTTTCAGCTTTGCTCCAGCTGCACTTTTCGTGGAGACTTAATAATATTTTAGTGACCATATCCTGAACTAGGATGAAATGTTCACTGTACTTCTTTATATTTGCAGTTTGCTACACTAAACTTCATTTCCATTATGTATTCTTCTATATGTCTCTGACTTTGACTTTCTGTGCCTCCATGTTTAGTTATACATCCTATATTTCTACTTGCCACTGGTTCGAAATCATGCTCATTGAATCACTTGTTATCAACAACTTTATGCTGCTTTTTAGAGGGTTTCTTTGGTATAACTTTGCGGCTGTTTGTTTTGCGCAATGTGCCCTCCTGAGGGTTATCAAATGGGCCGATGACCTTGAAATTTTATCTTTATTCAAAAATCATCCTACCTTAAGAATTCCTAGATATATTTCCATTTTAGATTTCAAGTAGTAACTATCTATTGCTTTGACATTGGATATTTCACTAATCTGTATAATTCATTTTACAGCCAAATAGGGTTTCACCGAACCATTGTACACCCCTGGCTGAAGTTCTAAGTGCTGCTGATGAAAAAGTTAATGAATCTGATCGCTTAAAGTGCATGAATCTCCTCGTCAAGGTGGTAACCAATTTGCTTTAATTAGGGCGGGCCTGGTGCAGCGGTAGAGCCTACCGTCTGTAACCGGAAGGTCCCGGGTTCGAGCCCCAGCCTCTGCATATTATGCAGGTAAGGCCTGGCGCTTAAAGATACCCTTTCCCAGACCCCACTCAGCGCGGGAAGCCTACGGCACTGGGTACGCCCTTTATATCTTGAAATATTCCTTTATTGAATTCAGTATTTTTTTTGAGCTGTGCTAACATCAGGCTGGTGCTGATTTGAATTCTATGGATCCTGATAGTCCATTAGTTATAGCAACTAGAAAAGGCTTAACTGGGTGTGTTGATTACTTATTGGAGGTTGGTGCTGATTTGAATTCTATGGATCCTGATAGTCCATTAGATGATGTGAGCTTTTATCTCTTGCTAATTGTTTTTCTTACTTGTTGTTATACGCCTATACTCAATGCTCCTAGTAGATTAACTGATAAGTGTGTTGCGTTGAATGATTTATGATAATTAATTCTTTTGTGCATAATTTGGATTCATGTTGGAAGTAATATGGATCATGAGCTGTAAGCTCCAATGCTTTTGTTGTCATTTCTTTAACTGGAAACTCTTTCATGAATTTTGCCTTCTGCGTGCCACTAATGAAATGGTTGATGGGGAATGGACTAGGCATGATGTAGATGTAAAGGGATAACATTTTCCGACTCGAAGAGACACAATGACATGTGGGCTGTGGCAAGTAGAACACCTATAGGAAGTATCACATACAGATATGTACACGCATTAGGCACGTAAGCAAAGAGATGGTAAATTTTCACGTTGTGTAGGAGAAAGATCATATGCCACTGATCAATGGTCTATATAGTTATATTATATACTTTCGATTTTACTTGTAAGGTTGCTCACTGCATTTTTTCTGCTGTCCTGGGTCATGCAGAATTCTTTGCGCTCGCTGGTTTGGTCGTTTAGAAGTGGTGTGTGGCGCATTGCATAACTTTTTGTTAAAATTCTGGGGTGCGTGAGGGTGTTTGCATCAGGACTTCCCTCCTGACCTTTATACTTTTTTTTCCTCCATAATGAAAAGACATGCAGCTCTGCGTGGTTTGAGAAAAAAAAAACTCTGCATTTTTCTCTCTTTATTTTTCCTCTTTTGGTTGAGGATTTGAGGAAACACTTAATCTGTATGAGAATTCTAACTAGTTGTGTAATAGGATTTCTTTTGTTCTACTTGCCAATATAAGGTATCACCTTTTGTTCTTTTGTTACATAACAGGGTGGCAGAACACCTATAGAAATTGCTGCAAAGTCTGGAAGAAGAGGTCTTGTGGAGAGTTTACTTCCTTTCACTTCGCCCATTCGAACTGTTTCAGACTGGAGTGTTGAAGGAATCATTGCTTATGCAAGATCAATGACCCCCCCTCCCCCTTGAGTACTAAACCCTTTAGGGAGGACTCAGCAACACGACCTATGAGAGCACCTAAGTTTGAGTCTGGGTGGGCAGCCTCTTGCCCACAATACGGTTTCCAGTGGGTCTGTTGGAATTGAGGGTCCAATTCTAAACCGTAGAAGGGTGAACTATATAGTAGAGTACATGGGCCTCTATGGGCCAGAATGGGCCAATTCACACAATCTCTAACACGCCCCCCCCCCCCCCCCGCAGTCTGAACTACCGGTGCAGCGGAGTTCGAGACTGGACAAGAAAGAAAACACACACAGGGCTAAACCGCACCCCCCACCCCCCACCCCCCCTCCAGTTCCAACATTAGCCACGACTGATGTTGAGGCTAGAACGAAAGTCGGAGAAGGTCGAGGAGGGTAGTCCCTTGGTGAAGATGTCAGCAAACCTGTCGCGAACGAAGTGCAAGTCGATCTCCACATGCTTGGTCCGCTGGTGCTGAACCGGGTTGGTGGAGAGGTACACCACACTGACATTGTCGCAGTAGACGAGAGTGCTCCGGGCAAGCAGGCTGTGAAGCTCAGCCAAGAGCTGTCGGAGCCAGGAAGCCTCCTCGACGCCGCTAGCGACAGCCCGGTACTCCGCCTCGGCACTGGAGCAGGAGACAACCGGCTGCCGCTTGGATGACCAAAAGACGAGGTTGCCGCCGAGGAAGAAGGCGTAGCCGGAGGTCGATCGGCGAGTGTCCGGACAGCCAGCCCCGTCAGCGTCGGTGTAGACGACGAGCTCGAGGAAGACCGGTGGAAAAGCAGGCCGTGGTCAACAGTGCCACGAAGGTAGTGGAGGATCCGCTTCAGAGCAGTGAGATGTGGCACCGGGGATCATGCATATGAAGGCAGACCCGCTGAACCGCATAAGTGATGTCTGACCTGGTGAAAGTAAGATACTGCAGGGCACCAGCAAGACTCCTGTAGGCAGTAGGATCAGCAACCAGGGTGCCTGCATCCTCGGACAGCTTGGCCTGAGTGTCAACGGTAGTGAAGCAAGGGTTGCAGTCAGTCATCCCTGCCCGCTCTAGGATATCGAGAGCATACTGCCGCTGGTGGAGGAAGAGCCCGGAAGGACGGGGCTCAGCAGTGACACCCAAGAAGTGGTGGAGCACACCCAGGTCCTTCATAGCGAACTCCTGCTGCAGAGATCCGATGGGTCTAAAGTGAGTGCTGACTGGAGGCTGTAAGAACAATATCATCCACATAGAGCAGCAGATAGGCAGTCGCATCCCCACAGCGGTAGACGAACAGAGAAGTGTCTGACTTGGCCTCAGTGAAACCCAAAGACACCAGGAACGTGGCAAACCGAGAGTACCAAGCCCGAGGAGCCAGCTTTAAGCCATAGAGAGACTTGTTGAGCCGACAGACCATCTCAAGGCGAGTAGGATCCACATACCCGGTCGGCTGGCTGCAGTAGACTGTCTCCGTCAGAGTGCCGTGAAGAAACGCATTCTTCACGTCCAGCTGGTGTATGGGCCAGGAGCGGGAGAGAGCCAGCACGAGAACTGTGTGCACTGTAGCAGGCTTCACCACTGGGCTGAAAGTCTCATTGCCCAGGCCGGTGGCTGGGACAGATGAGGTGCAGAATAAGCGAGTATGGCCACCGGCTGCTGCTGAGGTCCCTTGGAAGCCTGGAGAGGCCACATCGAGGTGCACCGGGACCATGGGTCGTGGAAGGAGGGCCAGGGCTCACCCGCAGCAAAGGCGGCGGCGACGGGAGGTGACGCTGGCGTGCCCACGCGACCGACACCGCGGTGCCCCCTGGCGACGACGTCCACCACCACTTCCGCCGTGGCACCCTCCACTACCGCTCGACCCGGTGGGAGGAGCGCCGAGCTGCGGGATGGTAGGTGGGGTGGTGGTGCTCTGGGAGGAAACCTAGTGGACTCCTCGGCGAAGAGGGCAGTAGTGTAGGACGTCGTGGGGTCGAGGGCACCCGGGACCATCGGAGCGGCGATACCCGGCCGGGAGATCGTCGAAGTAGGCGAGGCCGCGGTGAGGGCAGTAGCCTCGGTGCGCTCACGTGCCCTAGCCACCACGGCCTAGACGCGCGCTGGAGCCTCCGCGGCAGCGGTCCCGGCGGCGATGAGAGCCATGGCGAGGGCGGAGTCCGCCACGGCGAGACCGGTGGCGTCGGGCTGCTTGCCAGGAGCAGCCAGGAGGGGGTCGCTGACCGGAGGTGGCCCCGGGGTGGCCCAGACCGCGTGGAGCCCGCCGGCGGCAGGGAAGGCCGCTGGGAAGGAGGAGGATGGTCCGGTGGCGGCGGCTGCAGTGGCAGCCGGGAAGGAGGGGCCAGCCCCGGCGGTAGCCTGGTAGGCGCCGGCCAGGGCGGCATCAGCCCAAGGTGCGTCGGAGGCCGGGTGGCGGGTGACGGGGTCGGCGAGCGGGACGGCGCGGGAGTAGAAGGTGCGACCGGCGCTGCTGGTGATGGGCCCCAGCACGACGGCGGCGCCCGCGGTGCCTGCGGCAGTGGCGCCCACGACAGCGGCTGCAGTAGCAGCCGGGAAAGAGGAGGGGGGCAGCTGCGGCGTGCTAGGGCCCCAGGAGGAGGCCCCCTAGGTGTCGGCGGCTCCCCTAGCCGGGCGCGCGCCAGCGGCGGCTGCGGCTGCGCCGGGTGCCTGGGAGGGCAGGGGAGCGACGGTAGCGGCAGGGACGGCCGCGCCAGGGGCGTGGGAGGGGAGGGGAGCGGCGGCGGTGGCCAGGTCGAGCGGGCAGACCCCCCAGAGGCGACGGCGCGAGAGGCGGCGGGTTGCAGGGCGCCGGCCACTGCGGGGGAGGAGGAGAGGGGAGGGAAAGGATCCGGTCTAGGGCCGGCCATGGCGGCGGCGGCCAGGCACGGGGCGGCGGTAGGAGGAAGAAAAGGTGAGGGTCTAGCCTGATACCATATTCAGGGTCCAATTCTAAACCCTACAAGGGTGAACTATATAGTAGAGTACATGGGCCTCTATGGGCCAGAATGGGCCAACTCACACAATCTCTAACAGGGTCGACTAGCATCATGTTAACCACCGCTTGCAAAGTGGAAAGGGGCATCTGTTCTAGATTTTAATTCATGGCATTATTGTTGGGAGTCAACTTTGTTAGTTTTTAGGGGGTGGACTATTTTTTCCATTGCATGCAGCACATCTCTGTGCTTATTGCCGCATCACCCGATCTATCATCTCCTGCCAGGCGCTGGCTCCTTCCCTGTTGGCTGTTGCTGGTGTTGGTGGGTCAGAAAGAGAGGGTTGATGGATGAGAGAGTAGAGTACTAGAGTGCCATAGGAATGGAGATTTTTGGGCTGTTTGGGTTACAAAGTAAAGCATGCTTGTTTCCTGAGGCAGCATAGTTAGCAAAACATGCATTCCTGCACCCATGTGCAACAAAAAACACTTTTCAAATGCTCTACAAATAGGTGTTTGTGATTATTTCTAAGTTATAACTTGATGGTGAGTCCGGTGCTTGTTTGGTATTTCTATATTTGTATATTGCTAAATGATAGTGACCTGTTTGTGACTCACCTAAATCACTACAGTTTCAGCTTATAAATAGTCATTTGTTTGCAGATTTATTCATCATTATAATTCTCTTAACTAAGTTGTGTTATAGTATTTTAGTCAATTTTAGTAGCATGTGTGATTTGTTTTGATGTGTCTTTAGTAAAACAGTGGCCTGCAATGAAGGGGCAACTATCTGTGGCTCTGTGCATTGCAAGTTTTGTAATAAGTGCTAAGATTGTCACTAGAAAGTCTGAAGAATATGGTTAGACTTTGCTACTTTGAATGATTCTTTGACTTCCTGTAAAGTTGTTTGGTCAAAACTATTTTCAGTTACTTGATTCTTATAGCTGTAATAGCCTTTTAACCATCACCTTGAATCAGGCACAGGAATCTGATGAGGATAGCAACATTTAGCAGAATTTACGCGATGAAAGTGCTGTCAGGAGGATGCTGGTGCATCAAGGGCCTGCACCAAGGTATGCCTAGCACGTATATTTTTATTGGAAAATTGTTTAGCAGTGGCATGCTACTAAATTTTTTGTTTCATCAGTTGGTTAGGCAATATTAGTTTGTTTCTTTTACATTGCCACATGTTCCCTTTATGATTTAGGATAAATTAAGTGATGAAGATAGAAAGTCTCAGCTGAATTTACATGGTGGGAAAGCAGTTTCACGAATGGACTATGCTGGTGCTTCAAAATCTACACCGAGGTATATCATCGTGCATTATATCTTTCTAAAAGCACTTCTAATTACACATTACATTGCGCAAACCCCACGAATAAGTAAATAATGATACAATGATATCGGTATCCAACTTTTATTGTGTGTTTGAATTCTTATTATCATTACTTGTTTCAAAGACATGAAGTTGTAAACTACCATTACTTTATGGACGTTCGATAATTTGATAAATCAACATGTTGATAAAAATCATGTTACACTGCTCACATGTATTTTTATGATGTTGTTGATCATGCAAACATTTGTTATTGTGTATCTTCCTATATTGGTTGAATCTGTAAAACTAATAGACCTGAACTTTTATTAAAAAATGCATTCTGAATATCTGATTTGACTAATCTTAGGCCTCTCCAAGTTCATTTTCTTTTTAGGCTACCACCACCCTTGTATACTTGTGTGTGTTTCTGTATGACATTCTTTTAGAAAGAAGTTTAGATATATGACATTCTTTTACTTGTATGACATTCTACATGCAGTGCTCCAGTGATCAATTGGTAACATCCACAGATGATAATGCTGCACAGGAAAGACATGGTGAAGCATGAAGGTGCAACTGAGAACTGCATTGTTGTGGAAGCTATAGAATAATGCACTAATGATGGATCAAGAGCAGTCAAGGATGACAATGCTGTGGAAGAAAATGACAAGGTGGCGGAACCAGTAGTTGCTGTTGGCATTCTGTATGCAGCTAAGGTTTGTGCTACTGGGGAATCACAAGAGGGGGATGTGGTGGTGGCAGAGCAAAGTAAAGACATAATTTCTGTGCAAGAACATAATGTGGTGGAGCTGTTCACTGGTAATCAATCAAAGGCAACCCCAGATGATAATGCTGCGCAAGATCAAGAAGTACTGCAGCAAGAAGGGGCAACAGAGTATTACACTACTCTAGAAGCTGTAGAAGAATGCACCAATGATGAACCAAGAGTACCCAAGGATGGTAATATTGAGGAAGAAAAGGAGAGGTCGGTGAAGCAAGAAGGTGCTGTTGGCGTACTGAATGCAGCCAAGGATAACATTATAGTGGAATCGCAAGAGGAGGATGTAATGGTGGCCGAGCAATGTGAGGGTGACATTTTAGTACATAATCAAGATAAGGTGGTGGAGCAATGCACCAGTGGTCAACTAAAAACAACCATGTATGATAATGCTGCAGAAGGTCAAGAGGTGGTGGAGCAAGAATCGCAAGAGAAGGAAGTGAAACAATCTGCTGGTGACGAGTCAAGAGCAACCAAGGATGGAAATACTGTGGAAGTTAACGAGAAGATGGTGGATCAAGAAGATGTCAATGACAAACACGGTGTGATCAAGGATGGCAATGGTGCGGTGTTACTAGAGGAGAACAGCGTAGTGAATGTAGAGCAAGGTGGGGATGCCATATCTCTACCAGACATGAGTAATGTGGTGGAACAGCACAGCAGTGGTCAACTGAGAGCAACCACCTCGGATGGCACTAGTGTTGAAGATCAAAAGGAGATACATTTTACCATCATTGTTGAAGAGAACAGTCTTGATCCTTTCGGACACTTTGTACGGCAGCTGTGGGACCTTCTAGCTGAACATCCCCATAAAGAAGATATCTTAGAGAATTTACCGGTTGGTGATTCTCGAAGGATGTTGGGTCCCCATCCACTGCTGGAAGGGCAAACAAATTCCAATCCACCCACGAGGTGGTTTCATATTCGCCTGCAGCTACTTGATTGCTCAGATTGGGTTAATCTTATTACCCGTGCAGATAATATATATGTTAAAGGGTTTTCAAACGAGATTGATGGAGTTGAATTCTGCTACGAGTTAATGGAACCTTCTGTGCAAGGAGTAAAATTTGGTTCTCGTACGCCATTATTTCCACGTAGTTATCAGGCTATAACACTTCCTTGGGATGTCAAGTACCATAATTTGTTTGGCTGCACACAAGAGCAGCTCAAAGAAACATTTTTGCAAATCGCTGAAGATCCAAATTTTGTTCCAGACGCGATAAGGGTTCTCTCATCTTATCGTCACAGCCAGTCTAACGAACACGAAGCAATGCAGAGATTGGGAGGAATTATATTCAGGTTGTGTGAGTTCCTAAGAATGAGGGTGAGGGAATCAAATCAGCAGTATTGGGTTGGCAGAATTCAACGATGGAGGGACATAAGCAGGAACCTCCAGTTGTGGAAGGCCAGTGATTACAAGAACTGGGTTGTCAAGCAATTTCTCGAGGATATTGGTATCAAATGCCCACGTGATGCGCTGCAGTTATTGTCTCTTGTGCTCAATAAGAGTAATCATTTCCTTGTTAGTAATGACAGGCATAAATGTAAACAACTTTTCAAGAAAGATGCAAAAGACAAAAGAACCAAATGTGGTCATAGCAATGTTTTTAGCAAGTCTGGATCCAGCGGAGATCAAGGTGATGACGGAGCGGAGCCCCCAACCAAGGATGGCGGAGGTGTACCACATGGACACCATCGGATTCAACTGCTGAACATTGCTGCAAATTTTGTTGTTGAAGCAATCAACATATATGATGGGCATAGAGAGCAGGCTGTGTACTGTCATCTTAATCATCCATTGGTATGTTTCTGCAACTAATGCGCATCGAGCCCTAGCTCCCTTTGATATTTCTGCTATACTTGGACTTGGTAGCATTGTCAATATCCCCAAGTATTGTTAGCTTAAAAGCATGCTTAGTTTTCTCTGAATTACAGGAGCAGGTAGTGCTCCCCTCTGTTATGGCCATGCTCTGTCTGTCACTTGAGAGGAGCAGGTAGCGCAGCAGTAGTGGAGTAATTGTAGTTAGTATCAAGTAGTGGATGGTATTCTCCAACAGTAGTAGTAGTTGGTAACGAGTAGTGTTCAATATGCACAGTTTTGAAAACAGAGCATACTTTTCATGTCTCCTATATTTCAGATTTGAAAACATGTCTAATATACTTGCACATGTAGGTTGGATGGAAGTCACCTAACTTGGTTCTTACTGGACCGCAAAGACCTGTCGGTGCATATGGCCCTGTGGCCCTCGAAGTTTTCCCAGCTGACAGATCAGACAGTGGTCCTATGAGAGAGAATTGGGATCCCAATGACAGCGATGATGATAATGAACCCAGCATTTGGGTGCTAACAATTGATGGATACTCTGGCAGGAAGGTAGATGTGACTTACCTACTGATTCCAAATACAGTTGAAGCTGAAGTTGAAGTTTGGCTTAGACTGATTTCTAATCAGGTGTTTGGTGCGTTTGATAATTATGTACAAGGTTTGATATTCGGTACAGTCAAAGCCTAGACAAGTGACTATGAAGAACACCATGTAAGCATCTTTAACAGAGTCACCGATCCAATGATGATTGATGAGAAACTTTCTTTTCATGAATGGGTGGTTCTTCCTTTGGCACCCGCTTTGATTTGCATACCAAATCGGCCTGACCTCGAGCTCACCGTAGAAGTGGATCTGGTGATAGAATACGGACCAATAAATTTTCCAGTTGTATCTAATCTGAAGTTCAAACAATCTGAATACCAGGAGGTGCTAGTACATGATGCGCATCTATTGACAGTGAATGTTACCATGCGGCCTTGACCGACTGGCTTATCTTGGATGGCTACCTGGTCACCCAGACTATTTTTTCCCTCAAATTCGGCTAGCGCAAATGTACTTTAGATTTTGTATCCTTCTTGTGAGGTTTTGTAGGTTTTCAGTTGCAATTGGTGAATAGCAGTTGGAGATTTTTTTGGTGGCGCATGCTGGCATTCCTTACTTTGTGTTTAGGAGCTATGGGACAGATTTTTCAGAAGTACTAGCTTGAGTTATACTAAATTCAATGCAAATTTGTCATCTGTCCTGATGTCCATAGTTTTGGTTCGTATAGTTGAACCATTTGGTGGTTTGTGTTTTCGGTTGCCCTAATTTGTTACTTGGCTGTGAGAATCCTCCGGTTTTGAAGTGTTAATGGGATTTGTACAGCTTGCCCTTTTTTACAAAGCTTGAGTTCTTCGTTTGTGCACTCCAGAATCTACACGTTTTCTATTGATATGATACTTGATTGCACAAGCCCATGCAGATGCGTGGTGTTTCTCCAGTTCTCCATGTGATATTGAGATTTAGTTACAGTGGTAGAGCTTGGAACGGTGCTACCGTATACAGTATACTCCCTCCGTTGCAATTGACCCAGCGAGTCTCCCACTCCCGCACGATCCACTGTCCCCTTGGCCTCATTGCGGTTGCAGAAGCGTCGGAGTGCTCGTGCGACTGCGGCAACGGCTGAACTTGCACCCGCGGCCCCGATGGCGCGCGGCGACGTTCCGCGACCTGGCGACGTGGTTGTCGCAGGAGGTGCGCGCGATCAGGCACTGCCACGTCGATGAGTGAGGGCCTCGAGGACGTGATCACATGTCGGTCACCTGCGACGCGGAGCTTGCGCACGTGCGCGACGAGTACGACCGCCTGCGCGCCATGAGGCCAACGGCGAGGTTCCGTGTCTTCGTCATCACCAGCGCTCCCGCCGGTCCCAGTGGTGGCGGCGGCGGCTTCCAAGGGAGGAGAGCAACGGCAGCGTCCAGAGCGCGCTGGAGTTCGCACCGGCCACCCACGTGCAGCCATCCTTCCACCACCGTCGCCTGCAACTATCGGTGGCGTGATCTATGCGCGCCCACGACGCCGCCGGCGCGTCCGGCCGGTGGACGCACTGGCACTGCCCTTCATGTCCAAGACAAGAAAGTAGTAGCTGCCCCTTCCGTGCCCGTGATGAAGGCAACAGGGCGGGCCTCTTCTGTGCCCGGCCGTGATGAATGCAACAGGGCGGGTGGTCTTCAAGGACGCCGCGAGGGAGAAGGCGAGGAGCAGAGCCGCCCAGGCGGCCATGGAGAACGGAAGAATGATCTGGGAGTCGATTAGGGGCTTAGGTTGTGTTGACGCTTATTGCGATCACTAGTGGATTGGGCGTGCCGCCGTCTGTTGATGAATGCGTCTGATCGTTTTTTTGTCCCTTGGATCGTTTCATTTGCCTATTATATTTTTTAGTGCAAAACATTGAACGTTTAGCAAGTGCGTAACCTATTCCATGACCATGGCTCTCTGATTGAGCTTATGGTATGAGGCTGTCTAATGACCATGGAGCTGGGTTTTTTTAGCATGAACATGTTTGCCTTATGTTACACACTGCATTTGATCTTGTTGATCACTGTTTTGGTACCACTGTCGTGTCAGGGTTTGTACGTTGTGGCTTGTTCAGGAGCCATATCCTCCTTATCTGCCTGGCGAGGCTTGCAGCTCAGTCCATTTGCGCTTTGGGCCTGAAGACTTGAACACTCGATGTAGCTTATGTGGACGGTTTTCCTACTAGTTTTAAGGGGGCCTGAATTATTTGGTGCGGAAAGAGCATCACTGTGATTTGGAACCTTTTTGCATGCTACTCAGTTGTATGCTGCGAGAAAATAAACCAAGTTTGTGATGCCAAAGTGTTCCGAATCACCCACTGCGCTTGGTTCAGAGCGAAGCATCACACTTCTGCTTGACTTTCTTCCTTTCAATTTGCCATTTTGTACCACAAATTCTGGTTTTCACATAACACGGCATCCAAACAACCCACCACTGATCCTTATGCAAATTTCATAGCTCTTAGCACATGTCCAGCCCTAATGCTTAATCAGGCTCTTAGCGTAGTTAAACTGGCTAAGAAAAAAGCTTCCATTATTGTAGGATGAGCTCTTGTGCAGGCTTCACTAGAACTGGCATCATGGAATTGAAATCAAAGTATTTCTCACTCGTAAAAAAAGGAAAACCAAATTAAGGAGGATCGTTCTTTCAGTAAACGGAGAAGGAAATGCAGGGCCGGACGTACTGAGCGAGAGACGCGATTCCGGAAGCACAATCTAGACTGCACGGTGTACGCATCGAATTCTACGACTTCTAGCTACCAGGAGACCGATAATGGAGGCATGTTCTCTAATAAGATTCTAAACGACAGGCTATCAACAACAACTATAATTAATAAAGTGGGCTGAGCAGCTTCATTGCACTGTTGTGGACTACTAGTGGTAGAGCATCAGAATAAGAGAGGGCCGTGTGCATTTGGTTGACCCAAAAAATTATCAAAAACGAACCAGTAATTCAGAAAAGCAAGAAAAGTGGAATGAAATAAATGATCCAAATTGAGGGGGTTGATCCAAAACTACCCAATCCAATTGCGTCTCTTGGTGTTTGCTGCCTCCCTCCAAATGTGCTAAAGATCGACAGGGTACAAAACATACAGTCAGCTATATTTTCGTAGAAAGCTGAGCAAGCGCGCCTTGCTACTTCTCCCTTGTGTGAAAATATACTACACCCCATGTTTTTGGGGTGGATCTGATCCTTATCCAATCTGGCAAATGGACGAGCGCTCGCAGAATTCAGATTTCAGAAAGGCACTTCAATTCAAGCTCACAGAATTAAGCGGCACTCCAGTGTAAAGTTTTAGAATAACAATGTTCCATATGTAGATGTACAATGTTTGGAATAAGTTAGTACGGAGTGCCAAAACTCAGAAGGCCATATCAGTAGGAAATTTTCAGAGTATAATTCCAATTTTTTTGTTCTGATTTTAGAAGGTTGATGTAGAAAGTTTTTGATGAATAATTCCAAAGTTTCATATATATCGTTTGATAGCTCGAGATTTATAAACTTCTTAACTATGTGATTTCAAATGCCTTATATTTCTTGATGTAAATTATTTGATTTTATCATGTAGAAGCTAGGTCTCTTGAAAGTTGTCAAATATTTGATTCCGGGCTATTTTTTCAATGTATTTGCTTTCCCTGAGAAATCCAACCCTCCAGTTTTTGACAAGTATGATTGGTGCATCCTTGTTGTCTGACAAAGTGTTTGTACACAGTTTTTATTCCACTTAGTGTACTTGTAGAAATTTGGAATAATAGAAGATAACTTTTGTGCACTTCTCTTTATTTCTATCAACATCTATGGTTCGCTTCAGTCCCATCTGGTATCGTATCTCTGTATGCAGGTGTTATGTTTCACATATTGAAGCAGCTTAGAACGTTTTACATTATGTGCTCAGTGATGTACCTTATCCCATGTTATTTGTCTGCTTTCTTTTTACTCAGATATTTTTGCATGTGTTCTTACCTCTTGGTGACATGTACCGAATTATGATTTCAGGTAATCTTTTCTAATGAGTTTGTTCATATAAATTAGGTGGAAGAACACTTGGGTAGTCGCCTGACATGGCATCTTCTGGAGGCTAAAGTTTATGTGAGTCATATTCAAAGCTTTCGCAAATCATGTTGAAAGTTTGTGAGAATATTATGTTGTTGAAAGTTCATATGTTTAAAGTATCAAATACTCAAGTGAAAAGCATTTGGCATGGAGTTTCATAGAGTACAAAGTATTAATTATGTGAGTACAAAGCATTAAATATGTTGGTACAAAGCTTAAAATGTGCTAGTACAAAATTCCTAAATTTGTAGTTCAAAGTTTAAAATTACTAAGTTTGGGATCTGAAGTGCAAAGTTTATAATATACTAGTAGAAAGTTTCCATATTCGGAGTGTAAAGTTTTGGATCTAGGAGTAAAATGCTTGAATGTGCTGATAACGGGATGTAGAAAGAATTATGAATTTTGACCTTTGAAATTTGAATACGTAGTTTTCAATATGTTGATTGAAAGACGGGACGTGGAAAGAATGGCGTACATGATTTGAAAGTTTGTAAAATCTGAGTATGAAGGTCTAAATATGTAAATTAGAAGCTATGTATGTAGAAAGTTGAGTATACGTTGTTTGTAAGTTTCTGATATCTAATTATTAAGTTTTGAATATGTGAATTGAAAGTTTGGAGGTACAAAGTTTTGGATATGTGAGATAAAAGATTTTCTAATCTAATTATAAGTTTTGTATAGGGAACTTACAAGTTTGAGAGTAGAGGATATATAAAACCTTTATTATTTGTGAATTGGAAGTTTTTGGAAACATAATACAAAGTTTAGGATATGATATTCCAAAGGTTTATAAATCTAGGTATAAAGTTTTAGATATGTGGGATTAAATATGTAAACAATGAAGATGAGCTATAAACTATTGTCCACAAATGGAGTAACTCTGTTTCATGCTGCAAACAGTGTGGATATATGCATGTTTCCGGTCAACTATCTGGTAGTGTAGCTGTGGAGCTTTATGACTAGCCATCTCACATACCATGTGCGTATCTATGTGCTTGTGATAGATTGCTTGTAAACAAGGAAAAAGATTTTGTGCTTGATGGTATTGATAAGCAGAAAAGTAAGTTTCCTACCTATGTGCGTATCTTATTTATTATTATTGATTCTTACTGTCTGTTGACTCATCCATTTAATGAGAAGTATGATGCTCTTTGTACATAAAAAAGAATACTAAACACATGTATGTGAGTTTTTATTTTTGAATTTCCTTTTTGGATCTAAGAGTATGAAGTATTGAATCTGCGAGTACAAAGTATTAGATATGAGATGACAAAGTTGGAAATGTGCCATTACAAAGTTCCATATTTTTTGGAGTGCAAAGTTTCAAATTACAAAGTTTAGGATATGAGTGTACACATTTTATGACATGCTAGTAAAGTTCCTAAATCCATGGCACAAAGTTTGGGATTTGTTTTAGTATAAATTTATGACATGCTAGTATAGAGTTTTGTAGCCGAGAATACAAATGTTTGGATATGTCCGTATAAAGCTGCTGATTTTTCAGTGCTGATATATTTTTATTTGTATTTCTCATTTCTTTTCCCTGATTGCACGTAGAGTTTTAGTAGCAATCCGAAGCTCCAAGGTCCATATCTCTTAAGCCAAAGAGACTTGATATGCACAGAAGGTTAGTTGATCTACATAATGGATATGAGAGGTGTTTGATATACAAAGTTATATATATGTAGGGTCCAAATTTTTACACAGCAATTAGAAAGTTTTGTTAATTCAGATTGAAAGTTTTAACTACACTCACATGATTTTAAAGTTTTAAAAGATGAAATAGGAAGTTCTTGATCTGCAGGTTAAAATTTTATGTGTATATAATGTTCAAACTAAGAATAAGGGTAGATAAAAGTTGAGATATGAAGTTCTTGATATACAATTTTTTTGGAATTCATGTATTTTTACCGTTGAGTCACACTTCTTTCTTCTTCTTTTTTACAGAATATCATTGAGGAATGAACTTTCGCTCTACGGTATGCTCGTCTTTTTATACAGAAAATAGACAAACAGCTTGTCTTTATGTTTAACATGACGGTAATAATCTTATTTTTCTTTTTATTTTCTTACTCTTTATCTTTATGATATTCAATTTTAATATAAAAGAGTTTCACATGGTTTCTTTTGGTACCATGCAGCTTTTATTCCTGTTCAAATAAGCTTTTTTTTCCTAAACACAAATGGCAAATGATTAAACTATAAACTCATAAAATTATCATTTAAAATAGCAGCTTCTACATTTATATGTATGTCAAACAATCCCTCCGCCCATTCACTCACCCACGCTCCCGCTGTCCCGAAAGAGAAATCACGAGTACTACGAAAGGTAAAGTTGGAGAATTGAGAAAAATAATAAAAACCTTGAGTCATATAGTATGAAACGCTAGGAAAACAGAGAAACTAGAGACATTGACAGAAGCCAAACCAAAACCACCTATCCCACACCTACGTCACATGCACTGCACCCGCTAAGGATGTGTTTGGTTGAGCTGTAACTTCTGCAAAAGCTGTTGTGGGTTGTGACTTTTACAAAAGCTGCTGTGGAGGGATAGTTAAAAGCCCGTTTGGTTGAATGACTGTGACTTTTGGAAAAGCATCTCTCACTCACAAGCGAACCCCATACGTCATGGACAAAAGCCTTTATTTTCTTCTTCATCTTTCCTCTCTCATCTCATCTTTCCCTCTCTCACCGATGCACCGCACGCCGAGGCCGGAGCCGCGCCCGCCTGCGCGCCGAGGCATAGGCCGCACACCGCCGGTCATCGTGGACGGGGTTGGACCTGCGCCGTCGGAGAACAGGGGCGGGGGAGAAGAAGGGGTGGAGGAGGTGCTCGGACCCACCATGCTCGCCGGTGACGGCCGGTGCTTGCCCAGCGGATCTCGCCCGCCGGGAAGGAGTAGCCGGGGGAGGCGTCGTCGGTGAGGGGCTGCCGGAGGAAGGGGCTGCCGGGGAGAGGCTGCTGAGGGAGGCTGCCAAGGGAGGGGCTGCTGGGGGGGCCGCAGGTGAGGGGCTGCCGGTGAGGAGCGGACGGGTGGGAGGGGTGGCGCGGCGCGGAGGGAGTCGGAATAGAAAGAACGAACGGTTACCTTCATAACCAGTGACAGGTGGGTAAATATTTACCTCAAAAGCCAATAAAAATAGGGGGATGAGGTGCTTTTGATTTGTACTGCAGTGAAAACTGCTTTTGGGCAAAAGCACATGTGACTTTTGAGCCTTTGGTTGAGCTTTTGGCTTTTGGGGGTAAAAGCCACATGCAAAAGCCCAACATAAATTAAAAAACGCGTCCTATGCGTGTGCGCTGCTGGCTACTAGGGACAATCGTTCCTCACTAGCGCACAGTAGTGAACGAGCGCTAAATAGCGCCTGCCGAGCCATTTTCGGATGAGATCTTGTTTAGTTGGGTGTGGAAACTTGCCGAAAATATCACATCAAATTTTCGGATGCTAATTAGGAGGACTAAACATGATCTAATTATAAAACTAATTGCACAGATGGACTGGAAATCACGAGACGTATCTATTAAGCCTAATTAAATCATGATTAACACATGGTTACGGTAGCATTACATTAATCTAATCATGATTTAATTACGCTCAATAGATTCATCTCGCGAATTTACCCGGAGGTTATGAAATGAGTTTTGTCGTTAATTTAGGGGTGAACAGCGAAAACTTGTCGATGTGTGAGTCGAAGTGGGCCCCGCGTATTTTCCCGCTGGAGGGCGTCCTTATCGAAATCGCTTTCGCGTCCCCGATCGGCAGTGCTGGCTGTGGCTGTACTGCGGCTGTGCTGCAGCAGCCAGCCACGGCGGCAGCAGCATGCTACAGCAAGCCCCACCAGCGGCGGCCAGCAAACTCAGCACTCTACTGTACACGCACACAGTGCATTACTTTGAAAATGGCGGGAAGCAACGAGTCTCTCTTTTAAAAAACTTGCAGCAAGCTATGCAAATCTCTACAACTTATTATTAAGGCCTTATGCTACTAAGCGCGACGTCCAACTCTGTTTCGTCGTCGGTCCGCCCCCGCCAATCTCGCTCCGCGCGCTGCAGCAACCGCCGCTTCCACCTCGTCGGCCCGCCCCCAACCCCAGCCCCCGCTCCCACGTCTCCCACCCCGCGCCCCCCACGATGCTCGCTGCCAGCCCCACCCGCCGCCAGCGCCGCTCGTCGCCCGTCCGCGAACGCCTCCGCTAGCCCCACCCCTCGCTCACCCCTCCCACCGGCCACGGCCTCACCCCCGCTCGGAGCGCTGGCCCTCTCGCCTCCGCGCGCACCCCTCCGCTCGGAGCTCCTGCGCGCGTCGCGCTCCTCCGCCGCGCTGCATGCACAGCCACGCATGACCGCCCCCGTCTTGCGCGCCCGCGTCCACCACGCCGGCTCTTCGTCGCCGGATGGCCGCGCCGCTGTCACCGTCCGCCGTCCGACCTCATCCGTGGGCATGGATTGGATCAGCCCGTCACGGGCACGGCCTCTACCTCGCCGTTGAGCACACACCGGCCACAAGAAGTTGTCCTTCTGCCGTCATCGTTCACCCTTCAGCAAACTGCCACCATGGGTGGCTAAGCCGCAGCCATGGTTCCACCCCGTTGGACTCCATTGCCGTTGTCAATATCCTTCTACGGTTCGGCCCGCCCCCACCTTCTCGCATCTCTTGCGTCAAACTCGTTTTTCGTTCGACCATGTTTTGTGTGAAACAGTGGACCAAATTCGCTAGAATCAAATTTGACTTTGTGTTAGTGCTGACTTCGTGTTATAGCGTGGTTGGATTGAGATTAACTGCTAAGTTCGATTTTGCAGGAGATCCACTTCGCTGTTGTTGGTTGAACAATGGTTGAGAATACAATTTGTGGTTAGTGCTGATTTCGCATTATAGTTCTTGGATTGTGTTTAGCTGCTGAGTTCAATTCCACAGGAGGTCCTCTTCCAGGTTTTTGGTTTACCAATGGGCAATGTTTGAGAACTGTATGGTTGGACTCAATAGTTGGGTTTTCACTTGCAGGCAGATCTCTTTCAAATTTATTTGTGATTTAGTTTTTTTTTTTTTGTCAAAGAAAGCTTAATTGTATCCTTCTTTGTTTTGGAATTAGCATAATCAACTGTGCAGTACCTTTTGTTTCGGAATACTATTGTACCATTAGCAATTATAATTCAGTCTGCTGATGAGGCAAAGATTGTGTTCTCAGACTGATCCTTAAATTGTCCTTTTAGAGGCCAGATTTAATGAAGCCTAATCTGGCATGAAGGGCACACTTCATTGGCCATGGCTACAAGAAGTATGCATTTATCTGATTTTGTGTACCTTTCAGATTATCTTTTCATGAGGCTACTTGGTGATCTACAAACATGATTCATCTCCTTGGTTTGGTTACAGGAAACTGAATAAAGGCCACCACTGGTTTGTTTCATTTATCAGTCGTATGGACTACTTCATTATTGCAGAGAATAATTATCTCACTAGAGAGGTCAGTTGAGAAATATATCTATATTTTTCCTCATTTTATCTTGCTTCCCTATTCTGATTGCTCTCACTACCTTTGCCAAAGATTGCTTAATGTTCAGTTATACAAACAAATGTTTCTACTAGCAAGGTTTGGTGAAATGTAAATTAGCTAGGTTAAGGTTTGGTAGAATGTAAATTAGCTAGGTTGACTTGTGACAAAATGTTAGGATCTATTCTTGGCTTGCAATCGGATCTAAGAGGGACCTCTTTTTACTTTTTTGTGTAGTATGAAAAGTTACAGGTTAATTACATGCCTGAGTCCAACTCATATATGTGGAGCTTGTACTGAAGGAACTTGATAGAAAAAAATCGTTTAATGTTCTACAAATAGTTTTGACAGTTTTTAATCCTCTTATGTGCAGCCTTTTTTATCTTCTTATGTGCTGCATGTATAAAGTGCACTGTTCCAACTAAATCAATGTTTCATATATATTTTCTTAAAGAACTAATCAACAGAATGGAAATTGGCTAATGCTTGTTGGTTTTGTATGAGCATATTTGTTAGACTATGCTTGACTCAACTCTTTCTTCAGACTAATAGTCAAGTCGGGGCTTCAGGTTTTTTAGATCTCTTTGTTTTTTCAGACTATGCTTTAGTCTGCATGTCTTTGACAAATGAGCAAAAGATCGATTAAAATAAAGTTATACATGTACTTCATCCTATGCAATTGAACTAAAAAAATCTAAAAGTTAACTGTTTGAAAACCTGGCACTGTCAACCAAAACAGGGACCAAAAGAATTATAGAACATTACTCCCTATCAGATATTTCTTATCCAATAAAAAGTGATTTAGCTGGCTAAATACTCTTTCCTACATGTGCTGGCACTTGACTAAACCTCCACTACACTGACTAGAGATCAACTCAGTTGATACCTGTGACATTAGTCATAGAAATCACAATATATGATGATAAGGCAATAGATTAGATGCTCATCCATGTCCGAAAGTCAAATGATCTTAGTTTTGAACAAAAAAAGAATTGCCCTAGGACATGATGCCAATCGATGCTCACAAGATGCACACAATTGCTTGCTTGACCTAAATCGATCTACCAAAATTACTATTTGTTTCGCCACCGTGCAGTGTCTTTTATCAATATCTTGGAGCATCTAAAATTGAACAGCTTCTATCGCTGTTTAGCAATGAGCGAGTTCCAATTTTGAAGACAAGTAATTATATATTTTTCAATCCTTGATGTTCATCGGGTCTAATCATGGTAGTAATGTGTTAGAATATTCTATATTTATTTTGCTATATTACCGTGTGGGCACAACATTCTCAAATATTGGTGACATTTATATGGCCGAGGCTATATCTTGCCATCCCATAGCAACGCACCTAGTACGAAAGAAGTCAGAATACTGTTCAGTGCATTACGGCATGCATAATCCATACATCCAACAGCAATATCAAGCCCCATTTCAGAAGCCTGTAAATTCAGATATTATGTTTCTGACATGAGCGGCTATGTAATATTCAATCAAATTGATCTTGCTGCACACACAAAGATGAGAACTTGAACAGTTTGGGCTCCTTCCTTTCAATCCATTCTAAATGAACCAAGTTCCTGATACACACAACTCAAAATGTAACATGGAACTGTAAACCTTCCATGAGAACTTGCATAGTTTGAGCTTCCTCCCATCCAATCTCTTCAAAATGAACCAGCACCTCAAACATGCAACTGATAATAAAAATATGTAAAAATGAGCAAGGTAAATACGAACAATAGGAAACAAGCAACATAATGCGAGCATACAACTGTGTGTAATAGTTGTTCTGTTTTTAGTATAATAGTGTCCATTTCATATAGAGTGTAAGTTAAACATATCAAAATGAGCATCAATGAAGCAAAGTACCTTGTCATTGCAAACCATACAGTACAGCCGCAATCCAATCGCGGACAGTACCCATTTCGTCATTGGCGGTAGCCATTAACCAATCTGACGCCATGACATTTCCTTCACCTGTCCTATGAAGGTTTGTGTTGTTACCATGCAGGACATTCATTTCCAGTGCAAAGTTATGCAGTGCAAAGCATGCTATAATAATCTTCGATTGCTTCTCCATAGGGTATAAAGGTATCCCTCGTAGAATCCGTCACCTATTCTTCAGCACCCCAAATGAGCGTTCAACCACATTTCTTAAACTTGAATGGTGGAAGTTGAAAATCTCATTTAGATTTTCTGGACCTTTCGTCTCAAAATCCTTCAAATGGTACCTGCTCTTGCGATACGGTGGCATATAACCCTCTCGCAGTGGGTACCCTGAATCCACCAGGTAGTACTTACCTACATGCGAACAAACGCTCATAGTACTTAAGGATAGAAAACCTAAGAATGGATTTTATGATGCATTGTACAACTATGATTACTCACCTCGAGGTGGGTGAGGGAAATGTTCAGATTTGGTGATAGCCTCCTTGAAGACAGCCGTGTCATGGGCGGCACCCTTCTTACCCATAGCAACGAAAGTGAACCGCATGTCCATGTCACATACAGCCAATACATTCTGGCTAGTGAACCCTTTTCTGTTTATAAAATAATCATGTTCTTGCTCAACAACCGACACCGGAATGTGAGTTCCATCTATGGCTCCTATGCACACATCAAAATACGGTGAGAACCGATGCAAGGTTGGATGCACAAATTTAAAGGCGGGATCTTGTGGCTTTAATTTATGTGGATTAATCAGTCATTATGGGCCAGCAATATATAGAGTAGTAACAAATGAACTTCAAAAAAGTAGTGATATAAATGTTTTTTTAGAACTACACCAATAATAGTTAGTGCATTGTACTGAAGGTGGAAATAAAGAGCACGCCAAAGTAACTTTAATGCAGCCAAAGAACTCATCTTACAGGTGCGCTAAGTAGTGATAAAGGATTTGGGGGCAAGCATGCGTCGACTGGGAGGAGAAAATTAATAAAGAGAGCTACGATGGATTGAAAGATGCCTGGATGGTCTGACTTGCTTTGCTTTGCACATAGTTACTAGGATTAGCATGATTAATCACCTGAGCAGGATATACGCTAGATGGTCTGAGTAATTAATTGTAAGCTGGCTAAATGGTTTGATGCTCAAACTTGCATTGTTTGCCATGTGGTTCAGTTTTGAGTCACCTATATACAGTTTCTCCCCTGACTATAGTGTACTGGTTGGAAAATAAAGCCAAAAAGTAAAGAGCTGAAGTAGATCCACTATAATTTTGATATGGAATACCTCTATTTTAGTTGACGAGCAGAGCCATTTGTCTCCATTGAGTATCTCCTAGACTAAATCTAAAGAAAAGAAACTCGATCTACACAAATGAGTTTCGTGGTGGGGCATGGATTTGGACACATGACCGATAGGAGTCTTGAACGTAGTTCTTCCTACATTCAGGTACAACTGGGAACAAATGAGAATGAGGAAAGCTAACCTTGCTCCTGCAGCGGCCAGGCAAAAGTGGGCACGACGATGGGTACCTAGCAGCGAGATGGAGAGATCCGGAGCCGGCGTTGGCGACGAGATGAAGAGATCTGGAGGGGGAGTGGCGTTGGGCGTCAGGAACGTTGAGGTCGGAGCCGGAGGCGAAGAGGCGTCGGCAGGGTGCAGTGCGGACGATCGGACGGCGTGTCCTTATCAGATTGGGTGAGAACAAATCACGCGTGAATACAGATATATAAATATCTAGACCCGTTGGGGGAGAACCGGCGCAACCCTTGGTTTGGTTCTCAGCGGTACCTCGAGCAGGGAAACGGAGCCGATCCTCTTCGTCTCTGCCCGCCGACGACCCTCTTCGTCTCCGGTCGCCGCCAGGTCGGATTAGGCCCTTCGCCGTCTCGGATTCCCCCTCCCCTTGCCTCGCTATCCTCATCGTCTCCGCCCGCCGCCAGGTCGAATTAGGCCCATCGCCGTCTCGGATCCACCCTTCCCCCGCCTCGCTTTCCTCCCGCCGTCGCCGCTGCCGGTCCTTACGGCTCACTTTCCTATCTCTGGGATCATTAAACGCTGGTACTATCCTCCTGGTATGGGCTTACTCCTCAAGTTTTTGCTTTACACTTGTATATTTATATTTTCTCGTGGAATTTCGAAGAACACAACTTCATTGTCTCTCACAAATGTGTCATTTCATCTCTGTGCAATCATATTTTTTTCCTACAGATGCATCTTGCAAAGTAATATTAATTTGAATCATAATTCTGTCTTGGTTTTATTTTAATTGTCAATAAAAAGAACTACCTTTTACCCGTTTCATGAAACTCATTGTATTGCTTACCGTTTCATGAAACTCACTGTACTGCTCACTGGCGGGACGGCGGCACCAATCAGCTGATGGGTAAAGTGTGGGGTTGGAACAACATGTATGGAACCAAACTGAACAAGTTTGATGGATGGGTTCTTCACACTGCCAATGAAGATGGTAACAGTGGCGAGGATGATGCCACAGCCCTCTCAGAGGATCATGAGGATGGATATGGTGGCGAGGAAGATGCCGCAGCCCCCTTGGAGGATCATGATGGTGACCAGGATGATCGTGGAGCAGTCTCGGAGGATAGCAATGATGGCATTTTGCCATATGGCCACCGCGTGGTGCAGGTGTTGGCCATTCGTGCAAACTTCCCTATCGAGACTATCAACGGCTACGACTGGCACTTTGGCCGGTGCATCTACACGCAGCTCTTGGGGGAAGTACAAGAGGTATTGCTACCTTAATTATATCTACTACTACTAATTAATCATCTCATATATGCTTCATGTCTCATGTATACTGATATATACTAAATAAATTAAAACCTTTCACATTCATGCTTGCACATGCAGGAAGGAATGGTTGATTTGATCCCTATGGGCGTGATTGGTTGCCTCGCCGGCCGCGCCCAGGCTCACCGCGTGCGTTGACTGCGCCTGCGTGTGTGATTGGTTGCCTGCAGGGTGGGGCGCCGGTCTGCACGCGCGGATGCAGCCTAGGCTGTTTTTCGCCCGCCCGCCTGCATGCGCGGAAACGCGGTGGAGCTGCGTTCCTGGCGGCCCAGGCTGGCGCGAGCCAGGCGCTGGAGCCCCGCCCAACCAATCACGCCCTATTGGACCCGGAGAAATTCTCATGGCTGACGCCGGCTTTAGCTTGGAAGTTTACCATTCCACTACTACAACCGGCGATGAGGGGTCTAGTAGGGTTAGTTCTCCCATCAGAGTGGAATTGGATGTTTGTGATCAAGATGATTGTGAGGAATACACACTAATCATCGATGGAGGCCCTAGCCGCATGTTGGAGATCACATACTTGGTGATTCCCGAAGCCATTGAGGCCAATGTTGAGGTCAGGTTGAAGCTCAAAGACCTTGGTTCTAGAAGACACGTTGTGTATGGTAAGATCAAGGCGAGCACCACTGACTATGGCAACAAAAGCGTCCACCTCTTCAGCTGTAAATGAGGGAGGAGTTGCTCCGTTCCATTTGGCTCATCGTCGATCCTTCCGTTGACTCCATCTAAGATTGCATTGCCGTGTCGTGAGCAATTAGAACTCCAGTTAGAGGTGGACCTCACAGTAATTGCAATCTCAATCTCTGACAACCAAGAAAAAGAGGAAAAGAAGTTGAAATTTACCGGTTTAAAATTCACCCCTAGAGTTCGGAGTCTAGAAAGAGAAGTCGACGAAGATCAAGTTGGAGTGAACATCACCTTCCAGGAGATATTTATATAGTAGTCTGCACCCGGAATTCAGGGGGTGCGGTAGTACTAGTCGTAGCACCAAATCTGGAACCGTGTTCATCTTATCTACCTCATTTTTCATTTCATGTGATCACTATGAAATAAGTTTAAGGGGTGATGTAGTAGTCGCAGGGCCAAGTCTGGAACTATATATGTACGTTTGCCACATGAGCTATCTATTTCTTCTTCTTTTTTGTTTTATCTATTTATGTTGATATACCAGAAGGTGAGAGAACAGGAAGGATCATGGGACAGGACGGTCCACATGGCGAAACACCTTCCACATCATCAAAACTAATTGGAAAAACCGGTGTAAGGTTCATGTGAGCCAGCGTTATAATGTCAGGGTTAAGTAAGCCAACAAATACTTTAGGGGGGTTAAACAGACTCCTGCAATACGTTAGAGGACTAAGGGGACCTCTTCTATTTATCTATCAGTTGCTTGGGATTCAATAGCAGCCATAGTTAATTGTGAGATGTGTCTGCTTTAACCAGGTAAATATCTCACAGCAGAAGTGGCCTGTAGTACTCATCAGCTCCAGATGATGGAAAAAACCAGAAAGAAAATGAGAGAACAAGATATTGTTGAACTTTATGGTGAAGGATAAGTCAGTGATGCTCCTCACAGGACTGTCCAGGAGAGTGGAGAGCATCAGAGGACAGGTGGTGCTTTGTGGGATATTTTCCGAAGGGAGGATTCGGATAAATTACAAGATTATCTTAGGAAACACACCTCAGAATTTCGGCACATCTATTGCAATCCTGTGAAGCAGGTATTTGTTTTCTTTTCACTTAGACTGAGCTCACCAGTCCATGCATATGGATGGGCAAAATACTGTTTTGCACTGTAGACTACAGTGTAGTTAGAGTGAAGTTTGAAATGGAAGGTGAGATAGAAGGTGGGATGGATGGATTGGTGAGGTCAGCCTTACTAGGAATTTATTCCCTTGTCTTTTCTATGCTGATTAAAAGTTATATTAATGATACAGGCTATTCACCCAATTCATGATCAGTGTTTTTACTTAACTGAGGAGCATAAGAGAAAGCTCAAGAAAGAATATGGTTAGTGAACTTGTTTCGCGATTGTATTCAGACCTCACAAATGTGTTAATTGTTATGCCCTTTCTCTGCCTTTTTTTTAGGTGTTGAACCCTGGACTTTTGAGCAGAAACTTGGTGAAGCGGTTTTCATTCCTGCTGGATGTCCCTACCAAGTCAGGAATCTGAAGGTAGCTAGTTTGACATTGTGGCTTAATTTATGCTCCCTCCCTCTCTTTTAATGGAGCGGCAAATGACTCACTGCTTTCATTTGCGGAGTCCTGCATCAACATTGCAATGGGTTTTGTTTCCCCTGAAAATGTTGGCGAGTGTATTAAGCTGACCGACGAGTTTAGACGGCTTCCATCTGATCACGGGGCTAAAGAAGATAAACTGGAGGTTAGCATGGGGGAGTTTACAAATGACCTTTTTTTTCGCTTGTCACTACTTCCTCCTTTCCAAGATGTAGTTTTATCCTAAGCCAAACTTCTCTAACTCTAACCAAGCTTCTAGAAAAATGCACCAATGTAAACATCAAGTTAGCTCCGTTAAATCCACCATGAAATTTGTCTTAAATTGGAATTTAGTTGATGTTGTAGATATTAATATTTTCTCTATAAACTTGGGTTTGATAAAAATCTAAATCGGCCTTCATTTTGAAACGGAGTATGCAAGTGCTATTTGATATGATGACTAACCTGGAGTGAAAAATATAATGCTTTCAGATCAAGAAGATTGCTATCCATGCTCTGACCGAAGCTATAAATTTCTTGGACATTTCTTCTTCTAAGGGGTAAGCGGTAGTATAGGCCCTTCTGAATGTTCCGCCACAGAAGGTTCTGATTTGTGATAAAATCATTTTGGTAACTTGTATTATGTGGATCAGGCTGAAGGGTGGGGCTGGAAAGCATAACAATGAAGATGACGCCACTAATGAAAAGCAGCCTAGAAGGCATGGTGGCTCTCGCCGTTGATGGATTCGTTTGTGCCAAGGAAATCAAAACATGATCGGCTGAAGGAAAAGGCGCTCTGGTGGTTGCAAGGATATATCGAACCTGCGATCATTTCTGACGAGGAGCTCGCAGTCTACAACCGTGAGGCATGGGTCACTCCTCACCCCCCGACACCGTGACGGCGTCTGAGTTTTGTTCGTACTAGAAAATAATCCGCCCTGTCGAGCGCTCTACCCGGCATTAATATTTTGTTATGAAAGACACAATGATTCAAGATATTGATAAATAGGAAGGCCGTTTCTATTATCAAATTTTCATGCCCATAAACTGTAACAACCTTACGAATAATATACTTAATTAGTATGCAGTGTCCAACATCAGAAGGTCATGCAAGCATGTACGGTCATTGTTTTCGTTTGCCACAATGACATTCACTCACAGCCGCGCCAGAAGCCACGTGCCCTTATCCCTGCCGCCGTCCCTCGCTGTATGCAGGGCCAAGTAGGCACACACCGCTACGGCGAGAATGAGGACGGCCTACACCGGGACACCGCAGGGCCCGCCCGGGATTCAGTGACTTCCCCAAGCAAAGTCACACAACACTTTATGGGTGACTTTTGAGAGGCTGTGAACCGTTCGATCCGAGGTGGGCGGTTTATATCTACTGCTACAGTTACCCTTCCGAACAACGTCATCGTGAACCCTACCTACTACAATAACTAAAGTCATGGAGTGTTGTTCACATGCACTCAGTTTCACTGTTTCTATGACTTTGCTTCGTAAAGTCAGTGAATCTAAGCCCCGCAGGGCCTCGCCCTGCTTCCCGGCCGCCACCGCTTGCTGCCCACCGCTGGGCATCCCACCTCTAGCACCATGCGCCCGTGCGCCTGTCCTCCACGGCGAGAGAGCGGAGCGGCCGGGCGGCGTGGGTGGCGTGTGCTTTCAAGAAGATGGATGGAGCCGTCCCGGTGCAGAAGCAAATCCAATCAAGTATCCTACTCGCGTAGCTATCCAGTCTCAAGTACCGCTCGGTTGCGCGGGCGGCACGCCGTAAACGCAGTGTACAGTAGGTTAGAAACATCTGGACCTTTGACACAGTGAATCGAAGGGCAGAGAAAGACAGCTGGCACAGTTCTGAAGCGCTGCGGGCTTGCGGCGTCCACGCCGCTCAATCGAGCGGTACCTCACACTGCGCACGGCCTCTACTCTGTTTCACCCGACGGTGGGCCTAGACGTAAACCGATCAGGGGCAGCAGACTGCATGTCTGCGTCTCCTCGCCCGAGCACCGCGCGCAGGCGTTGAGGCCCATATGCCGCTCCCATATATATAGTCGCATCCGCCCGCACAAAATATGCTCACACCGTCGGATATAGATCCTGACCCACTGCCACGCAGGGCCAGTTCTTCGTAGGGCCTGCTGCCAAGGAGCATGAGAGCGCCAACATCCCGTCCTGTGGTAAATTTCCCTCGCGAAAACACGCGCAATCCCACGCGAGCGCGCGAAAAGAACGCCGCTTTCCCGCGCGCGGGTTCCCCTGCTTGCACATCCAAGGCAGACGCAATGCCAATCTAGCCAACGCCTCTGCATGTGGGACGGACGGAAGCTGGCCCTGCTGGTCATACTCATGCACGTGGGACAGAGTTACATGCTGCTGGTCAAGCACGCCTCGCTACATCACCCGAGTGAAGCTGCTGGAGCGCCCGCTGCGAGAGCCCCGCGGCCTCCCTGTGCGCGAGTGGAGTCCCCGCCACGCGTCGCTCCGCGGAGACGTCCAGAGGAGCGTGAAGCGCGGAGAGGAACTGAACCGCCCTCAGGTTTTAAGATCTCCGATGAGGTGATAGCCGGCCGGCACCGTGGTCCGTGAACAATTAATTAGTTGGCTAAGTTGCTCTTTGTTAGAAGGCTCCTCCCGTGTTTGGCAGTGATAAGAGGATTTTAACACTATTAGCTTTCATGTCTAAAATTTCACTATCCTTAAAAGAAGTTCCACTGTGCCTGTGCTGGACCACTATAGTGCTTCAAACTCAGTTTTCTTTGGCCACCAATGTAGGTCATTAATACTTTGACGTCGATCTAAGTGCATATGATAGTAAGTGAAAATCAATTGCTTTAAAAAAACTTACGTCAATCTAAAGGCATATGAGGTGGGTATGTATAAGCAATATTATTTTCTCCACATAATTCAACATAGGAGTTCTATAAAGCAATATTATTTTCTCCACAGAATTGTCAAAAAAAGAAAAAAGCGCAACAGACCAGAGCCCGAGAGCGTACATGACTTCTACGGAGTATGTCATTTGGGCCAGAATTGCAGGCGTTCAACCAGCCCAAAAGTGCTGTCTAGCCCAACTGCAGGCCCAAGAATTAACCATCTTCAACCTCTCTGCCCCTCAACCTCAAGCCCACACCTCCGCCCAGCTGCTCACACTCCGGTCGACTGGAGACGGCCGCCGCCTCCTCCCCGGTGGCGCTGGCGCCTCCTCCTTCCCCGGGCCCTGGCGGCGCCTCCTCCACAGACTCGCTAGTCTGCTACCATGTCGTCGTCCTTCTCGTCGCTGGCGTGCTCCTTGTACAGCCGCAGGATCGTCGAGTGCAAAGCGGCGGCTTACTCCTCGCGGCTCCCTTCCCGCGCGAGGCCGCCCGCGTGCCCCCGTATCGCCGCCGGCGCCAACACCACCTCAGGTAAAATTCTCCTCCGCCAGAAACGCAACTGACTGGCGCCAGCTAGTATCAGCAAATATGAGCAGTCAGTAAGCAAAGTTTGGCGACCCATTTTCCTAAGGGATTTTGGAGAATTGAGGGAAAATAGTTCATTTTCCCAAGGGAAAATGGGAATCCCTTGGGAAAATGTGGTTGCCAAACTTTGCGTAGTTCGGTGATGCTTTGGGGGCACTAGTACTTTAGTTGATCTTTATAGTGCTAAATGCATATCCCAGGCCTATAAAAAATTACTAGTAGCCAGCAAGTGTATGTTGAACTCAGCTTGACGGAGTGGTATGTGGAATAATCAGGCGTTACTCTGTGCAAATCTGAAGTCAGAATGCTGCTGGTCATGCCCCTCACTGGTGAAAGCAAATTTAAAGAGCTATGACTAATGTAGATGGAACCCACGCCTTAACTGGTCAGTTTTTTTTTTAGCATAAATACACATTTTCAACTGATTGGATCACAATAATCCAGAGAACAACCCCCAACGAAGAATTTGATAATCATAATCTTAAATTTTCCCTCGCGTCTCACTCAATTGGCAGGAAGCATAGGCTTATAAGAGCTCGCCTTACCATTGCTATGGATTCATTCAGATGTGATGTTTGGCCCTTGAACTGGATGCCTTCTGCAGATACGAATAAAACTTTCAATTAGAGAGAATAAGCACCATAAAGTGCATACAAATGTGAGAAATTTAAGCATGTAATCCAAACACATTTCGCATGGAAGCACACATAAGTAAAGGGAACACTCTGGTCAAATAACAGTACATAAGAATGCAATACTTTATCCCTTATATCAATTCGTGTCTGACATTATCATGCAAGCAGCACTTACGAAATCGGTGTCATTTAACATTCATGCATCACCATGGGAAAATATACACTGAAAACATAGGGTGCGGTCAGTTTAAGTTTAGAATACAAAATTCTTTATACTGCAACACCCTGAAAGTCTTAAACTGGTAATACATATACTGCATGGAGATGTATCTGAATGTCGCTTTTTTTGTTGTTGTCATGTGGTTCAGATCTAGAAGATCATGTTATCATAGTTCGTGTCCTAACATCAAAACAAGATCATTATGTATTTTCCATTATTGCTTCCTCTAGGACAGGCAGTAACCTGACAGCGATCTCACCTCCCTAGCATATGAACAAATCAATTATGCATCTAGCGTTATGAGCAGGGAGAAGGGGAACCAAAACCAATTACTGAAAACAAAGCAGCAATTAGTTTCTACTGATCTGCTAGCGGCAGCAGCTCAAAATTGCTGCTACGCTAGTTACTGACAATAGCCCAAATGGGTTTTCATTCACGAAACGCTACTGCTGCAGAAACAGAGGTAAGGGAATCAAGAGATGGAGATCATTACTTACCGATAGATGAAAATGCCATTGCCATGGCCTAAAATGCTTGTTGCATGCATGGCAAGACCTCAATAAGCCATTCGCCACAGTGGCGGTATTGTCCATGAGCACATCTCCGCAGCTCTCAACTATGCAGTCGTCGAAGATGTGCGTGGTCCTCGGTTTTGGGCTGCGCGAGATGATGCATTTCCTGCTACATGGACATTTCCCCGGGGGCCACGGCCACGCACAACGTGAACACCAGAGTAGGCGGTGAGCTCACCACCTCCGGCAGGAACCTCCTGGCGGTGGCGGGTGACGGCACAGCGAGCTGCGCGCCCATGTTCTTGGCGCCAAACTCGATCGGCGACGACACCAGGTCGACGGCCCTGCTGGAGGGGACCTTGATTCCAAATTGGGACCTAAAGACCACCTTGCCGCCGGCGGCCTGGGCATCGTTGTGGTCCCAAGGCGTAATAGCGAGATGTGCGCGGGCAGGGGCGAGTACGGAGCAGGCGACACGAGGCATGGGGGCGCTGTGGGCCCGTGGCCTGGGGCGCAGGCACGGGGAGCCCGAGGGTCGGCGTCGGGCAAGGATAGGGCGGACTCAAATCGGACGGAGCCACTCGGAGGCGCCTTCTCGAAGGCCGGCGGACTCCCTCCCCCGCCTCGACTCCGCCCTGTTGCGCCTCTCCCAGCACGCGGATGGTTGGATCCTCCCCGCGGCAGCAGCCGGCCTGCCTCTCCGCCCCTGCCGCGCCTCTTCTTGTCTCGCGGCGGCCAGCCGCGCCTCTCCCACCTCAGCGCCGGCCAGATCTGCCCCCCCCCCTTCCCCCGTCTCTCCTCCACGGCAGGTCGCCACTCCATCCGCGCTGTCTCCACCGACTGCCTCCCTCCCTCTCCTCCCCCTACTACCACCCTCAGTCCTCTCTCCGCGTCGTCGTCCGGTGGCGCCCTCTTGGTGCGCAGGAGCACCGAGCGGAGGGGTGTGCGGAGGCGAGGGGCCCAGCGCCGGCGAGCTCGGCGCGGGGCGAGCGGTGGGAGCCGTGAGTGACGGTAGGATGAGAGCGACGCGCGGAGGCGAGGGGTCCAGCACCGGCGAGGGGCGAGCGGCGGCGGGGTGAGGATGACGCGCGGAGGCGAGTCAGCGAGCGCGAGCGAGGGGCGGGCTGGCCCACCTGTCGGCGCGCCGCGGATCGCAGGGGGCGGACCGTGGAAGCGGAGAGTGGGAAACACTACGAATTTTTAAGGGGTAGAGTTAACTGCAGCATCTAAGTATGTAACTGTTATAGCTGCAGTCTGGCAGCGTGTTACCAGTAATTGATAAATTTTGCAATTACAGTTTTCATAGTTGCAGAATGAAAAGTTTGACTATGCTACAGTTAAATCAACATGAAAAAATTTGGGTATATAAATACAAACTTTCTTATGAGTGAGCTACTGAGCTTGAGCATGAGCAATTTCCATGTTTGTATCTTTATTTGCCTGTGGTTTGCCGTTCACTCCATAAGAACGAACATAGCCATACAATCTGGAGCGCACTTACTCACTAAAGAGAACATAGACAGGAAAGCCACTCTGAAAACCCACATTTGACTCCTCCTAACACCTTAATCTGCAGCAAAAAGAACTCCCAAAAAAGCTCTGTTATTACTTATTAGCTCAAATACTGCGAACAACCACACATTTTGCATTTTATCAGCACAGTTTTCACAACATTTGAACAATAAACCATTATGTGCCAGAGGCCATCAGGTGGAGGGTAACAGCATCTTGGACTCTTGGTCCCAGGCAGGGGCTACTGAACGACAGACAGGGACAGCAGCCGGTGGAAATGCTGCCTCGAGCTGAACATGTGCTTTTGCTAGTTGGAGGTGAGTAGAAGTGTTGCCCCACTTGTGATTTAAATCTATGAAGTGGAAAATTTTCAGGTTTCATTATGTTTTCATTCACTGGATATGTTTTCTTGGATAGATTATCAAGTGCTACTCCCTCCGTTCCAAATTACTATGCATGTCTAGGTGCATATCAAAAGCTATGTCTCTAGAAAAGCCAAAACGAATAGTAATTGGGGACGGAGGGAGTATATTTCTGTTGCAGTGAGAATGTACTCGCAGAGGTTCAGTATCAATCTTATGTTCCAATTACCAGGCTTTTTAAATGTCTGTCACTCGAAGAGAAGACCTTGGATGGACATTCCGATGTATACAATTTACAAGATGGATGGTCATCACTCGTTCACTTAGGCAAATGCTTATGGTTTTTTGTTGGATCATTTGTTTGGATCTCTGAAGCTGGCTCTGCAACAAAGGTAACCAACCCCACTATGCATCATCAGTTATGAAGTTGCCATACGCCGCTACTGGATCGGTATTTGCCTTGCTCTTGCTACTGTGTTAGTACTTTATTTTACTAACGTTGATTATTTGTGTTCTCAGCAGGTATGAATTCAATGGTAATGTTGAAATAGAATTTTGTAGTTAAAGGCAGGTGCAGCCTGTTTTCAGGAGAGGAAGAATTTCTGAAGAACTGGGAGCAAGAATGTTCAATGAAGATGTATGCAATTCTGTGTGGCGAGGCAGCTGATTTGGATTTTAGATGGGGTGCAAGAGTACAGGGACCTCAGCCAATCTGAAATTCAGTTGAAGAGGGATCTGAAGGTTCAGTTTCTTGGGCTGACTGGGAATGAAAAACTAAGGGCAAAGCAACAGTCACGTCTGACGACCACCAAAGCAGAAGAGGCCAGTTCAAAGCTTTTCTTCGTGCAGGCAAACGGCAGGAGGAAAAAAAAATATTCAGCAACTTGAGGCCAGATGGTCGTGTTGTACTGTCATACTGAAAATGCCTGCTTAACCACTTCAGGAGTTCAGGCCTCTGTTCGGCCCACGATCCAGTACTCAGAATTGGGATTCTCTTGGCATGGTCAGCAGGAATTTGGATCAATTGGAGGATGAGTTCAGCGAAGAGGGCATGTCAAGCAGGACTGGAAGATCGCAAGCGTGTGGATTCTCTCAGGCAGCAAGCGTGTGGAGGGCTTTTGTTTCATCAGATTATAATCCCCTAGATTATATAATCTGGTTTATATAATCGCACATGGACAACAAACACTATATATTATAATCCAGATTATATAATACATACCCCTAGATTATCATAATCCCATAAGCTCCCCAAGATATGTTTATTTCAGATTATTTTCCATCTTCTATCAAACTACACATACCATTTGAACTAAATAATCTAGACCTCCAATAATCTAGGTCGCCAAACACCTCCACAACTTATTTGTGTCCAACTTATTTTAATCTGGATTATATAATCTAGCACATATAATCTAGATTATATAATTTGCTCAGGAAACAAACAGGGCGATTATTAGTTACCTTTGAGGCTGAGAGCTCACTTTTGTTTATGTAACTCATAAACTCTGTAATGTCTGGCATGATTCTTCCTAAATGATATGGCACTGCTCCTGCTTTTTTTAAAAAAATAAGATGGATGCAACTTTATGTGTCTTGTGTTGTGTGTTTACAAGGCATTTTTTTATCTTGCGTTTGTATTCATAGTGACATGTGCATCAATCTGTATGAATTACAGCACTGAAATACAATGAGGCTTTCATTTTCAGCCGACCAAGAACTAAAGGTTAACATGAAGTGCGTGAGGAATTATAAGCTGGGAAAGACGCAGGACTCCTCTAAAAAAAATCCAAGTATGAAAGGAAAGGGTCTAAATAAACTAGCTTTACGACTGAGCTTTATCTCCATCTACCGCGAAAATTTACTGTTCTCGGTAAGATTTCTTCTTAATATGAAAGCCGGTAGCAATTACCGTTAACCAGAGCATCCACGTAAGCGTAAAAATTTTTAACCGTATGATTTTGTACTGACGACGGTTAGCCTTTCACCGCTACTTCCATACATGCAACAACAACAAACAAAACTTGTATTGAGTGATCACGTACAGCTCTGCCGGCGTTTTACGTCTCCCAGCACCAGCCTCGCCTGCTTGTACTTGTCCTGCAGGAACCCCGACGCCTGCCGCTTCACCTCGCCGGCCAGCAGCTGCCACCGCGCAGTGCTGCTTGCGGCCATCTATCCTCGGTCCGGCCGCCGGTTCTCTCTGGTTCTCTGGCTCTAGATCTCTCGATCTCTCTCCCACACACACACACAACACAAATGACGACACAGACACAAGGCCGGCCTGCCGGAGAGACAAAGCATGCATGCATGGTCGAGGAGGGAGGGAGGCAATGCAACGAATAATAACGGATGGACGGTTGAGAGGCCACGGACGACCGGGCATGCATGCCATGCCATGCGCGAGCGAGAGCGAGAGCCATTCTCGGCGGGCAGGGCAGGGCAGGCCAGGCAGCCGGGCCTGCCATCATCTCATCTCATGCACAATTGGACATGCATCATCGGACGGGGACGGACGGTCGTCGTACGTCTCAGTGCTGCCAAGGATCAGAAGCCTACATACACTACACGACTCACTGTTGATTGGCCGCTGTCCCTACATGAGTGGCAACTGGCAACACAAGTAAAATAAATTCACCGGACGAATTTTCCCGCATTATTCCAAACATGAGCCTAAAGCAGGCCACAGACTTATTCAAGACAAGTTGAGGCAACAACAATCTTGTTTGATTTTACAACCGTCACTCACAGTCACAGGCTTTATTCTGCAAGGCAGTAGCATATAGAGTATTCTGCAACAATATAATCCTCTGGATCATCATTATTATTTACCGGAACTCAAAACAGCTAGCCCATACGTACTACAGGTTGTACAGATTCAAAACACGCAGCGCTTCTGTCTGACAGCATAAGCATAGCACAGCACAGCACATCTCTACCCAAATCCATCCCATAGCTACAGAAGCCAAAACACTGGCTGGCCCCCATCGTACTGAAAAAAAAACATCCCTTCAAGCTAATCCATCTTCACATTTGAATACAGGAGGGTGTCCCTGGTAAGCGGCATGTTCATAAGCAAGCAAACCTGCACAATCAGCACCACAGTTAGGCAGCCAGTACAGGTAACATATCTACATGTGTCTCAAGCTCAGCGCAGGAGGGTACGCAAGGAGTTGTTATGCTCACCCCTATGAGAGTTGAAACCAGCAGGATGATCCCTGAAATCCATGCCAAACTCTTCCGAACAAGTACCACAGGGGCTATT
This sequence comes from Paspalum notatum, assembly GCA_022530915.1. Lineage (NCBI taxonomy): Eukaryota > Viridiplantae > Streptophyta > Magnoliopsida > Poales > Poaceae > Paspalum > Paspalum notatum. The sequence continues at coordinate 32,804,242 of CM039685.1, forward strand.
GTAGCATTAGTTTTGCTTGCCTCTTCTAGCTGTCTTGAAATGTGCACTGAAGATGGCGCGTCGATTATGGATCCTAAGGATGATGAAACCTCCTTTGTGGATACTACCAGCCCAACAGTTTTCCCTGTTTAGTTGTCAGCCAATACCAGATTGTCAACAGGGCGTTTTATTTACTTTTCTTACTTTATTATTACAGGCCTATGTAAAAGGTGCAGCAATTAGCAAAGGTAACAAGTACAATGTTTGAAGCAGGGAGTTAGGTTTAAATCCAGCTTGACTAGAGCTGCACGCACGGTTCAGTAGGAGGGATCAATACCCTTCTTTGTAAGATTCCAAAACTGCACACAAGGTATGCATGAAGGGACTAGCACTTCTAAAACTATCAAATAATATAGTTCTAAATTCATTTATCACAACAACAAAAACAGAACCTACAGTTGCAAAGGGGAAAAAAAAGGGGTCGATCATGAGTAACGCAGAATGTTCACTACTGGACAGGAAAAGCTGATGTTTCATGCCATCACTGGCAATTGGTAAACTACCTTTGTATGCTCCATTTAGGGACTGGAATGCTTTGGTGACAGCCCTCCGAACTATTTCAGTTCCCTGCTTAACAGTTTCAGTGGAACCATATTTATCCTCCAGAGCCTACAAAAACCATCAAACTAGTAAGTCCACGTTGACAATATCAAAAAGCACTATTCATCCTTAAGCTACAAAAACTCATCAAACTAATAACTGCACATTTGGATTCAAAAATAAATAAATAAATAAATAAATGCACATTCCTAAGATTGGAAACTCATATTATGGACTAAGGACTCGTATCTACACAGCAGTGGTACATCAAAGGCAGATGAAATCAGATCAGGACTGGGATTGAGTTGAACACTGCCAATGCTTCAGATTAACTTTTAGCACACATTTAAATAAAAAGGAGTCACTGAGTTTTCAAATTACAAAGTAAATATTTGCGTACGATTACCTTCATCCCTGTGAAGTGGCATGCTAATAACTCTGCAGGGCTGACGACACTTGAGAAATCTTCATGAACCTGAATAGCCCTTTCTATAGTATTAAGAAGGGAAGCCAAGCTGGCCGCAAACTTCAAGTCTGCTTCCTGTAAAGAAAGGCATTGCAATAAAACTGTGACTTGAGATATCAAGAACACAAGTGCAGAATTTTTTTCCAAAAAAAAAAAAGTAACGTAGATGCACTAAGAAAATTAGTTACATTTATACATGCTACTTGCAAGGTTTATTCATGTAACCCATAATGACTGATAAACGCTGTCTTTGGTATATTTAAAGATCTAATTCTTAGTTGATAATAACCAGACCGTAAATCAATTTTGGAGAAAACACAGGCACCTTTGAGCTGATCAAATAAATCTTTAATTCTGGGCAGCGGATGCTTATTCTTTACTGTAACAGCATTGAGACCCCTGTAATCAACACACATTTGCAACGTTCTATCTTTCTTCTCAGTAAGCAACACTGGCGAGGCCCAAGGTGAAGTGCTCTTGCGAATAAACCCTTTTTTCAGCAGTTAATCTATTTGTTTTTTAACTTCAAGCAATTCGACACCAGCTATTCTATATGCTTTCTTATAAATAGGTGCAGTTCCAGGCACTAATTCAATAGAAAATTCAATGTCACGTTCAGGCGGCATACCTGGCAACGAATCTGGGAAGACATCCGGGTATTCCGACACTACTCTGATATTCTCCAGGGCTGTAGCATCAATAGCATTAACTCCTGCTTGAGGTGGGTCTATCAGAACCTCCATGTTCTCCCCGGCTGGCGTAGTCAAAGTTACCTTCCTCTCAGCACACGAGATTACTGTCTTTGCAGCCAATTCATACCCAGAATAACATCTACTCTTTGTGCGTTCATAACTATTAATGATGCTAGAAAATCTACCCCTCTTATTTTAATGCATGCATCATCACAACTCTGATCGCATGTTTCCTCTAGGCGAACTAACTAGCATTGTTTTTACCATCTTTATCACAGGCAGACTACACTTCTCTATATGCTGAGCAGTAACGAAGGAATGCGTAGCACCAGTATCAAAAAGTACTAAGGCGGGATGGGAGTTGACCAGGAACGTACCTACGACAGCATTTGGACCTTCCTGGGCAGCCTCCGCGGTGACGTGGTTGATCTTGGCGTGGCTGGAAGCTTGGTTGGGGGTGCCCATCTTGGAATTCTGTCGCGGAGTCTATTGCGGCGTCCCTCTATGCGGGCATTGCTTAGACCAGTGACCCGTTCCTCCGTATTTGAAGCAATTAGCACTCCCTGGCGGTACTGACGTGCCTGTCTTCACTGGGGTATTGGTAGGAGTTGGTTGGCGTGGGGCTTGATTGTTCGAGCGCTGCATCTGGCCATTGTTCTGCTGGGGCTGATAGTTCAGGCGTTGATACTGATAGTTGCCATTGTTGTTGTAGCGTTGGAACTATAGCTGCTGCTGTCCGGGATTCTGTGCAGGGCGGTTGTCACACCCGGTTTTAGAAACAAAACCAAGTGCTAACCAAGTATGTGCCAGGATCAGTTTAACCACATACACAGCATAAACAAAAGTAAATAGCACAACCAGTACTTTACTTAAGAGTAATAACCATTATTACAGACCGTAAATGTCTTTAACGAGCAACTTAACGAGAACGAGATAACTAAGCGACAGCGGAAGACGACCGGGATCCACAGGCAACTGACGGATGGCACACCAGCCTAGAACTCGTCGTAGTCTTGGAACTCCTGATTAGGATTCATCACCTTTCCCTTCCGAATCTGAGCAGCGGTTGCAATGGATGCAACGTGGTATAAAACAAGCAAGAATGAGTACATAACGCACTCAGCAAGTATTCCGTTTAGGATAAAAGTGGACTGGCTTTATAGTGGTTAGGCAAGCAATTGCTTTTAGTTAGTCAAGTTTTTAATTACTAGCAATGATTAGCATAACCCATCCCTTTATTATAAAGACAATAAAACATATTTAAAAGATAAGCATGAACCATAACCATATCCATCATCATTACCATGATCACCATGAGCCATTCACCTTGAAGCTGAAACTCTAATCTGTGAGGGTCCAGGCCGCTCTTAACCGTGAGCACGGCTGATATATCAGTTTTAAACACTCTCGAGAGGTTGTACAACTTTACCCACAAGTCATGATTCCCATTGTGCCCGAGGTTTGCAAAGCCCCATTTATTCATACCTTAGATGAATCGGCAGGGTTTCATTACGAGACCTTTACAAAGAATTCCTAGAGTTGTGGCCCACTCGTTACAGGTTACTCCAGTTAACTAAAGATATGAGAGTTCCGTTCCAAAGGGTGACTGCACCACATTGGCAAAGGGCAAAGTCCCATATCCCCCAGACCCCTCATACGCCATGTCTCAGGAAAGTAAGCCAAAACTCTAGTTCATCTAATTAATCAGTCAAGCCCAGTGCCCATGTGAGTCTTGTGGTTGTACTGTTTTCCTGGGTGGTCGCTCGGCGAACCGATCCTTAGGGCGAAGCACTTGAGCAAAACCAACAAAACATGCTCAAGCCTCCATGATGTTAAAACCAAACTTTTATCATCAGGTTCATCATTACTTGACCATCATTAACAACATAAGTAAAATGAGTTGAGCGGAAGCAATTAATTTACAACATCACAGCCCTCCCAGGTTATAAAACATGTAAAAGTATATGAGGCTAGTCATCCTTAGTAGGAGCATGCAAAATTTAGGCTCTAGATCATGTGATTAAAGTAAATAGGACATAGGTCAAAGAATACTTGCCTTCCTCAGCAAAAACTTGCTCAGGAACTTCCCAAGATGGATTCTCGACAAACTCGGACGGAACGTCGGCTACACGTTGCATACACACAAGCAATGAGCATTACTTGACTAAAACAGTACACCAAACATCATAAACAGAGGTTAAAAAGGTTTTAGAATTGATCTACACTTTATTACGATTCCGTAGGTTCAAGAATCGTTCAAATCGGAGTTAAAACGCAAAAGATATGGATAAAATAAGATTAAGGGCTTAAAATAAAGAGAATTTGAAATTCCAGGGGCTAAACTGTGAAAACCTGGACCTATCCGTAAATAAATAGGACCGCGGGTTGATTTAGAAGAAGCACAAGGTTTCTTTTGCAAAACCTCACGCTGACCGGGATTGACCAGGACCGCGGGTTGATTTTCCAAAAGCTCAGGGTCTAAACCGTAAAGCCAGGGACCTAGATCTAATAAATCTGGACCGCGGGTTGATTCTCAGAAAACCCAGGGACTCTTTAGCAAGAATCCTGGCGCTGACCGGTATCTGACTCCGGGTCGCGCGGCCTGGGCCGTTGGATCTGCGATGGACGGCTGAGATTAGATCTTCGCGGGGAAAGGGAGGGGCGACGGTGACGGGTTCGGCCGGCGGCGACCTTCGGGCGCGGCGGAGGAGCGCCGGAGTTGCGCGTAGCCGCGGCTCCGGTGAGCTAGAGCGAGCGAGGAAGGGCTTGCGAGGGAGCGGAGATGACGGCGAAGCAGGTGAGGTGGTTCGGGTGGCGACGCACCGACCGGGGGCGGCGGGCGACGGAGCGGGGCGAAGGCGGAGCTCCGGCGAGCAATTGCCGTCGGTGTAGGGTGCGATTGAGGACGGGATCGGGTTAGTTAGCTTCCATACCTCAATGCGAAGGCGCGGGTGTAGGTGTAGTCAAGGGAGCAACGGCGACGACGTGCGGCGACGAGCGGTGGCGTCCGCGGGCTCTCTGCGTGGAACGACGGCGGCTAGGGCTCGGGCTAGGCCTAGGGCTGAAGCTTTCTGGAGCTACGGACGTCGAGGGCGGCCGCTTATATAAGGGCGGAGACCGAGGCTTGCGGAAGGAAGCAAGGAAAGCACGGCGCGAGTTAGAGTCCCGCTCGGACTCTGCGTCCGGCGCGCGCGGGGAAAGGAAAGGGGAAAGACGCGGGCAAGGAAGGAAAGGGGAAACGGTGCGGGATCCTCGGGCGAGGTCGGGTGCGGGGGCGGGACCGAAGCCTCGGCGCAGGCGCGGCTCGAGCTCGTCTCGCCGGCGTTGGACCGAGAAAGGAAAGGGAGAGAGGAGGGCGATGACAGGCGGGACCGGGCTGTCAGCGAGAGAGAGAGGAGAGGCGCGGGTCGGGCTGCCTGGTGCGCAGGCCGGTCGGCGCGGACTGGGCCGAGGGGCGCTGGGCCGGCGTGGGAGCGAAGGGAAGGAGAAAGAGGGGGGAAGAGCTGGGCCGGCTGGGAAAAAGAGAAGGGGGAGGGGAACTGGGCCGGCTGGGGTTTGGGCCCAAAGAGAGGAAGAGAGGGGAAAAAAAAGAAAAAGGAAAATTTTCCTGGGTTGTTTTGAAATTTGAGAAATTTTGGAGAGATGCAAAAGAGTTTAAATTCAAACTTTGAACACTGCAAATCACCCAATAAAAATATGCAAAGACATGAGTGCTCAAACATGTGATTCCTATGATTCTTTTTAATTAATTAATTTGAAATCTCCAAAAATCAAATAGGTGTCATGTATGATCAAACAATATGAACAAATTAAATTGGTTCCAAATGATTTTGTTTGTGGTAAAATTTAGGGTGTTACAAACCTACCCCCCTTAAAGAAATCTCGTCCCGAGATTTTGGGTTGGCCAGCAAAGAGTTTCAGGAATTCTACTATAGAGTCATCTTTTGGTAGCTGCTTCTCCGGTACCCTTAAATTCTCCTGCCTGGGGTATGTACATCAAAACTTCTAGGTGTTCCCCGGATGGAGTAGTCAAAGTCACCTTCCTCTCTGCATATATATGATTCTATTGAAATTTTGCAACCAATTCATTCCAAAATTGTCATCTATTCCACTTGTTTCCAAAGCTATAAGGTCGGCAGGAAAGTCTACCCCCCTTAAAAAAAATTTTGGTACTCGGACAATCACTGCCTATCTTCATTCTTCCTCCTGGTGAACTTACTAACATGGGACCTTCAATGGTTGCTACTGGTATTTTATGATGGCTCCCATATTGGACAGTAATAAATGAACGCGAGGCACTGGAATCAAAAAGGATCAAGGCAGGGTGCCAAATCTACGAAGAACGTACCTAGCATTATGTTGGGAGTTCCTTGCATAGCCTCGGCTGACACATAGTTCACTTGTCCAGTTGTACTGCGCTGCTGGCCAGAAGCCGGAGTGGTGGAGCCTCCTCTTGGGTTTTGTTGCGGTGTATTTTTCTGCGGGCACTGCTGGGACCAATGACCGGTTCCACCACATTTGAAGCAATTGTTACTTCCTGACTGTACTGGCGTGCCGGCTTTCACAGGAGTGCTAATAGGGGTCTGATGATGCTGCGCTTGATTGTTGGAATGCTGTACTTGACCATTGCCTTGTTGTCCGGTGCTCTGTGTAGGGTGGTTCTGGTAATAGGTTGATCCAGAGTACTTAGGTCGGGTGTTGTTGCTAGATTGTTGTGCCTTTTTCTTACGCTTCTTTTCCTCCATCTCGCGACGAGTATTCTCCGTCACAATGGCTCGGTCTATTAAATGCTGGCAGTTAGGGAAAGTGTGGTTCATGAGCTGGTACCTGAGTGGATCGACCAAGCCTTTGAGGAAACGGTACTGCTTCTTGGGATCGGTATCAACTTCCTCTGGACAGTAGCGGGACAGCTGTAGGAATTTATCCCGATACTCACTGACAGACATAGCACCCTGAGTGAGTGCTAGAAACTCCTCTTTCTTCAATGACATCACACCAGCTGGAACGTGGTGTGCTCTGAATCTCTCTGTAAATTCTTGCCAGGTGATAGTGTTGGGGTTGTTATGAGCAAGGCGGTACGACTCCCACCATTGTTGAGCGGCACCCCGTAACTGGTGAGGGCCGTAGAGGACTTTCTCCTGGTCGGTGCACTGAGCGACGTCCAGCTCCCGTTCTATTGCGCGGAGTCAGTCTTCTGCATCCATGGGGTCGGCGGAGTGAGTAAATACCGGTGGGTGTCCTTTCAGAAAATCCGCGCGTCTGTCTCGCGGTTGAGGCGGTGATGGCGGGGGTGGTTGCTGCTGCGCCTGGTGCATGGCTGCCACTGCTTGACCAAGAGCTTGTATCACTTGGGTCTGGTTCATGATCAGTTGTTCCATAGTCATTGGCGGTGGTGGATTTGGGAGTCCTCCGTCTCCGCGACCTCCTCTACCTCCACGACCACGACCACGACCACGTCCCGTACTCATCTGATGGACCAAACATACCGTTAGCACATACTTCCGACCATACCTCTTATTCAACGTTAGTAACCAAGATAGATGAGATAAAGATCTAAACATATATATGGATAGAGCAAGGCTTTCCCAAACTAACTATCTTTATTAAACTTATTAAACATCCAACCAAAAGACTAAATTGTGGATATTACCCCACAACTTAATCACTCATTACAAAGAACCAAATCACCCATATGACACCATCACAAGCAAACGTGCACACTGTTAAACGATCTAAGTCTATCCGATCTAACTAAACTAGACGATGCTAATGGACCCTATTACAATGGTAACTCTCCTAAGGATGCCGAATGTAGGTCCTTGCTGTTGGATCATTGTAACGGACCCTCTTCCTTGGTGGGTAGTAGACAGGGTTGAACAATGGCATGCTTGGTGTGATTTGAGCGCGCAATCTGGAAATTTCCAGCTTTGCCGTGCACAACTCCTCAGCAAGGGCATTGTAATCGGTGTTGAGCGCAACAAGGTAGTCGACAATAGCTTCAAGGCGCGGGTTCTTCTCTGCGGTAGGAGTAACGATCCACGCGTCGAGTCCTCCAGGCTGACGGCGGGGAAGGTAACGCAGCGTACCATCGGCTAACTGGCTGTGGCAAGAGTAGCATAGGGTCGTCAGGGCTTCCTGAGCTGCACACTGATGGCGGCTTCATAGTTGTGGCGAAGGGCAGGGGCGTAGCTGAGGGCGATGTCCCGACGTGCTCCATACTCATCCAAAACGCTGATCTGTACTGCCATTGCCCACTCTTCTTGATAGATACGGTGACGATAGCGAGTTCCCACATACGTGACCCACGCGTGGCCAAGTCGGAGCCTCACTAACGCTTCCCGCAACATCCGAGGAAACGGCAGTGGGTAGTCGAACCAACGGTGGACGCTCTCGTTCCAGCGATCTTCATCCTCGTTTTGTTGTTGTTGGGCTTGTCCTCCGTCTTGACCTTGAGCTGCGGCTTGGTCTTCTGGAACAGCAGGTGGCACTTCCGGCTGCACTTCAGGCTCTTCTGACTGTTCCTCATCCGACGAATCTGGCACTAGTTCTTCGGGGTCCTCCTCTTCAGTGTCGTTCAGGTCTTCCCACTCTTGTGGCGGAGGGGATGGTGGGGTTGGTGTTGGCAGCCTGGTCTTGTCAAGTCTACCAATGCGTCCACCAACACGCATGCGAGCTCCACGCTTAAAGCTCGACATCTACAGGCCCACAACGGAAAAAAAACAGTTCTATTATGGGATAGATAAGTAGATATAGAAAGTCATACTTGAAATAGACAAGCATAGATATCCAAAATAGCATATATTGCAAGTATTTGAAGGGAGAAAGCAAGAAAAGGTGAGTAAAATCCTTAAAAACGACCAGTTCTATTCTAGGCATGCGTCCTATGGTCAGCACGGCTCTGATACCACTTTTGTCACACCCGGTTTTAGAAACAAAACCAAGTGTTAACCATGTATGTGCCAGGATCAGTTTAACCACATACACAGCATAAACAAAAGTAAATAGCACAACCAGTACTTTACTTAAGAGTAATAACCATTATTACAGACCGTAAATGTCTTTAACGAGCAACTTAACGAGAACGAGATAACTAAGCGACAGCGGAAGACGACCGGGATCCACAGGCAACTGACGGATGGCACACCAGCCTAGAACTCGTCGTAGTCTTGGAACTCCTGATTAGGATTCATCACCTTTCCCTTCCGAATCTGAGCAGCGGTTGCAATGGATGCAACGTGGTATAAAACAAGCAAGAATGAGTACATAACGCACTCAGCAAGTATTCCGTTTAGGATAAAAGTGGACTGGCTTTATAGTGGTTAGGCAAGCAATTGCTTTTAGTTAGTCAAGTTTTTAATTACTAGCAATGATTAGCATAACCCATCCCTTTATTATAAAGACAATAAAACATATTTAAAAGATAAGCATGAACCATAACCATATCCATCATCATTACCATGATCACCATGAGCCATTCACCTTGAAGCTGAAACTCTAATCTGTGAGGGTCCAGGCCGCTCTTAACCGTGAGCACGGCTGATATATCAGTTTTAAACACTCTCGAGAGGTTGTACAACTTTACCCACAAGTCATGATTCCCATTGTGCCCGAGGTTTGCAAAGCCCCATTTATTCATACCTTAGATGAATCGGCAGGGTTTCATTACGAGACCTTTACAAAGAATTCCTAGAGTTGTGGCCCACTCGTTACAGGTTACTCCAGTTAACTAAAGATATGAGAGTTCCGTTCCAAAGGGTGACTGCACCACATTGGCAAAGGGCAAAGTCCGATATCCCCCAGACCCCTCATACGCCATGTCTCAGGAAAGTAAGCCAAAACTCTAGTTCATCTAATTAATCAGTCAAGCCCAGTGCCCATGTGAGTCTTGTGGTTGTACTGTTTTCCTGGGTGGTCGCTCGGCGAACCGATCCTTAGGGCGAAGCACTTGAGCAAAACCAACAAAACATGCTCAAGCCTCCATGATGTTAAAACCAAACTTTTATCATCAGGTTCATCATTACTTGACCATCATTAACAACATAAGTAAAATGAGTTGAGCGGAAGCAATTAATTTACAACATCACAGCCCTCCCAGGTTATAAAACATGTAAAAGTATATGAGGCTAGTCATCCTTAGTAGGAGCATGCAAAATTTAGGCTCTAGATCATGTGATTAAAGTAAATAGGACATAGGTCAAAGAATACTTGCCTTCCTCAGCAAAAACTTGCTCAGGAACTTCCCAAGATGGATTCTCGACAAACTCGGACGGAACGTCGGCTACACGTTGCATACACACAAGCAATGAGCATTACTTGACTAAAACAGTACACCAAACATCATAAACAGAGGTTAAAAAGGTTTTAGAATTGATCTACACTTTATTACGATTCCGTAGGTTCAAGAATCGTTCAAATCGGAGTTAAAACGCAAAAGATATGGATAAAATAAGATTAAGGGCTTAAAATAAAGAGAATTTGAAATTCCAGGGGCTAAACTGTGAAAACCTGGACCTATCCGTAAATAAATAGGACCGCGGGTTGATTTAGAAGAAGCACAAGGTTTCTTTTGCAAAACCTCACGCTGACCGGGATTGACCAGGACCGCGGGTTGATTTTCCAAAAGCTCAGGGTCTAAACCGTAAAGCCAGGGACCTAGATCTAATAAATCTGGACCGCGGGTTGATTCTCAGAAAACCCAGGGACTCTTTAGCAAGAATCCTGGCGCTGACCGGTATCTGACTCCGGGTCGCGCGGCCTGGGCCGTTGGATCTGCGATGGACGGCTGAGATTAGATCTTCGCGGGGAAAGGGAGGGGCGACGGTGACGGGTTCGGCCGGCGGCGACCTTCGGGCGCGGCGGAGGAGCGCCGGAGTTGCGCGTAGCCGCGGCTCCGGTGAGCTAGAGCGAGCGAGGAAGGGCTTGCGAGGGAGCGGAGATGACGGCGAAGCAGGTGAGGTGGTTCGGGTGGCGACGCACCGACCGGGGGCGGCGGGCGACGGAGCGGGGCGAAGGCGGAGCTCCGGCGAGCAATTGCCGTCGGTGTAGGGTGCGATTGAGGACGGGATCGGGTTAGTTAGCTTCCATACCTCAATGCGAAGGCGCGGGTGTAGGTGTAGTCAAGGGAGCAACGGCGACGACGTGCGGCGACGAGCGGTGGCGTCCGCGGGCTCTCTGCGTGGAACGACGGCGGCTAGGGCTCGGGCTAGGCCTAGGGCTGAAGCTTTCTGGAGCTACGGACGTCGAGGGCGGCCGCTTATATAAGGGCGGAGACCGAGGCTTGCGGAAGGAAGCAAGGAAAGCACGGCGCGAGTTAGAGTCCCGCTCGGACTCTGCGTCCGGCGCGCGCGGGGAAAGGAAAGGGGAAAGACGCGGGCAAGGAAGGAAAGGGGAAACGGTGCGGGATCCTCGGGCGAGGTCGGGTGCGGGGGCGGGACCGAAGCCTCGGCGCAGGCGCGGCTCGAGCTCGTCTCGCCGGCGTTGGACCGAGAAAGGAAAGGGAGAGAGGAGGGCGATGACAGGCGGGACCGGGCTCTCAGCGAGAGAGAGAGGAGAGGCGCGGGTCGGGCTGCCTGGCGCGCAGGCCGGTCGGCGCGGACTGGGCCGAGGGGCGCTGGGCCGGCGTGGGAGCGAAGGGAAGGAGAAAGAGGGGGGAAGAGCTGGGCCGGCTGGGAAAAAGAGAAGGGGGAGGGGAACTGGGCCGGCTGGGGTTTGGGCCCAAAGAGAGGAAGAGAGGGGAAAAAAAAGAAAAAGGAAAATTTTCCTGGGTTGTTTTGAAATTTGAGAAATTTTGGAGAGATGCAAAAGAGTTTAAATTCAAAATTTGAACACTGCAAATCACCCAATAAAAATATGCAAAGACATGAGTGCTCAAACATGTGATTCCTATGATTCTTTTTAATTAATTAATTTGAAATCTCCAAAAATCAAATAGGTGTCATGTATGATCAAACAATATGAACAAATTAAATTGGTTCCAAATGATTTTGTTTGTGGTAAAATTTAGGGTGTTACAGCGGTTCTAAAAATTTTGCGGCCCTGAAAACCGCGGATGGGTGTTGCTACTAGACTGCTGCGCCCTCTGCTTGCGCTTCTTTTCCTCCATCTCGCGACGAGTATTTTCCGTCACGATAGCTCGGTCTATCAGGAGCTGGCAGTTAGGGAAAGTGTGGTTCATGAGCTGGTACCTGAGTGGATCAACCAAGCCTTTGAGAAAGCGGTACTGCTTCTTGAGATCGGTATTAACCTTCTCTGGACAGTAGCAGGACAGCTGTAGGAATTTGTAGGAATTTGTCCCGATACTCACTGACAGACATGGCGCCCTGGGTGAGCGCTAGGAACTCCTCTTTCTTTAGTGACATTACACCAGCTGGAACGTGGTGCGCTCTGAATCTCTCTGTGAACTCCTGCCAGGTGATGGTGTTGGGGTTATTATGAGCCAGACGATACGATTCCCACCATTGCTGAGCGGCACCCCATAGCTGGTGAGGACCGTAGAGAACTCTCTCGTGGTCGGTGCACTGAGCGACGTCCAGCTCCCGCTCTACTGCGCGGAGCCAGTCTTCTGCATCCATGGGGTCGGCAGAGTGAGTAAACACAAGTGGGTGTCCCTTCAGAAATTCCGCGCGTTTGTCACGCGGTTGCGGTGGCAGTGGTGGGGGTGGTTGCTGTTGCGCCTGGTGCATGGCGCCACGGCTTGACCGAGAGCTTGTATCACTTGGGTCTGGTTCATAATCAGCTGTTCCATAGTCATTGGCGGTGGTGGATTCAGGAGTCCTCCACCTCCGTGACCTCCACGGCCACGGCCACGGCCACGTCCCGTACTCATCTGATGGACCAAATATACCGTTAGTACTTATCCCAGGCCATACATCTCATTCAACATTAGTAACCAAGATGGATAAGATAAAGATCTAATCATAAATATAGATAGATCAAGGCTTTTCCCAAACTAACTAACTTTATTAAACTTTTTAAGCATCCAACCAAAAGACTAAGTTATGGACATCACCCCACAACTTAAGCACTCATTACAAAGAACCAAATCATCCATGAGACACAAGCATAAGCAAACGAGCACACTTTTAATCGTTCTAAGCCTAACCGAAACTAACTAAGCGATACTAATAGAACCTATTACAAAAGGGGAAACATCCTAATCCTCATGATGCCGTATATAGGTCCTAGCTTCTGGATCATTGAAGCGGGCCTTCTTTGTGATGCTCCGGCATCTCAAATACCTAATTAAAGTAATCTTACATTAAGCATTCATCATAAGCATCATGTCATAACTATGGTTAGGGAGACATGGTCAAAATTTGGGTGAAATGCACCCTTATTACATCTTGTTTATGCATGTGTGTTAGTATGTTTGCTGTTGTAAACCCCTTTTCCTTTGAGATCTAGATGAAACCTATATTATCAAAAGTATAGACAAAGAGGTGTTGAACAACTTTTATAATTGGGGTTTTGACATTTGACGAGGTTTACATGGTGATTTGGGTCATTATTTGTCAATTGAGAAAACCACTTCAAATCTGACTTGTTTGGTGAATTCAAATTTTCTCTATCTTACATTCACTTTCATGAAAAGCTCCAATTGAATAAGTTGTAGGATTTGAAATTCTAAACAACTCACTCAAAAGGCATTTTGGGAGAAAAGGCTTGGAAATAGGACTTTTTAATTTTTCCAAGCAATAAAAGTACCTTGTCCATAACTAGGGCTGATAGCCAAATTTGAATTTAAATCATACCTTCACCCAGATTTTGGTGTTGCTCATTTTGACAAAGTTGTAGATCTTGAAGAGCATAACATTTCATCCAATTTGAGTTTCTTCAAATTCGGGCGTTAAATGGGTCAAAACAGCGATTTGCAGAGGTAGGGGAAACACATTTTTCTTTTCCTTTTTCCGCGGACACTGACGGGTGGGCCCGTCGATCCGCGTCGCGCCCACGGCGCCAACCGACACGCGCCGCATGGCTCGCCGGCGTACAGGGAGTACGGCGAGCCCGCAGCGGCCGCACCGGACGCGTCAAAACGGGGCGAAGGGGTCCCCCATTCGAAACCGGTTCCCTCCCGTCCCGTTTCCACCCCGCACGACGCGCTCCAAGCCGAGCCGCCATTGACGCCGGCGAGTCGAGCTCGCGCCGCCGCCGTCCGGCCACCTCCCACCCTGAGACCACCACCACCACACTCCCCGCTCCACCGTGCACCTCCACCACCTACTCTCGTCATCGTCCTCGCTTCCGACGCCGAGATCCGCCTTCGCCTCGACGTCACGCCGCGTCGCCGTCGCTCCGGTTCAAGCACGGTGCATCGCCGTTTCCGCCTCGACCTCGCCTCCGCCGCCGACGAGGCCTACCCCAGGTGGTCACCCTCACTCCCGCGCATCCCCCGCGCCCCGCGTCGCGGCCCCGGCGGGCCGGAACTCGCCGGCGCGCGCGCCGCGCGGCGGGAGGAAGAAGAAAGGGGGCGGATCTTTTTAGATCTAGCCCCCCGGTTTTTCCGTTATTACATCCCGGTCCCCGCGCGCTGGGGGTTGAGTCTTGCAGATCTTGCAAGCTAGCCCCCGGATCTATGGGTTAATTGCGTAGAGGTCCTTAGATCTAGGGTTTTTTTTTTCTTTTTGCTTTTCTCAGTTTAAACTTTGAAAAATCATAATAAATCAAATAAAAATCGTAAAAAGACAAACTCAGTGGCTATGAACTCTTTGTAAATAGATCTATAAGATGGACATGATGTGGATCCATGAAAAGACTATTTTGCCCCTAGATCATTGTATGCATGTTGAGGGGAAATAAATGGAAAATGTGGCACAAATGACCTCCTAAAATGATGGGATCTTGGTTTTGGTTTTTATAGTTTGTCATGGCACTGTGTGAATGATTATGGACTATAGCATGAGTGGTTTGCATCTTGTTTCATCATTTCATGCTTATTTGATCATTTATGCAACTAGGAAAATGATGTATATGTTATGTATGCTCAAAATGACATGAATATATTTTTCTTATGCTATGAATGATACAGAAAGCTCACTGGTAAAGATTTAGGGTGTGCATGCTTGGTTTTGTCACTGTTTTGAAATTGACAAAATGCTATTTGCTAAATTTGATAAATGGAAAAAGTGACCATAGGGTGTAGAGAAAATTTCAAGGAAATTCCAGTGGAATACTAGCATGATAGGGAGCACACAAAATTATTTTGGAGAAGTTCTTGGCACTGTTGGCATATACATCTATTTTTGCAGGTAGAATATATATGGAAAATAGATGTCATGTGAAAAGGTGGATCTAGGGCTTACAAATTTTTGTACATGTTCCCCATACTAAATAAGGGCTGCTGGAAAAGTTTCAGGACCAGAAACCCTCCCCATAAAATATGAAAAATCTGACAAGGTCTAGGGCTGAAATATTGCTAGATTTTTCATAAATTCATTTTAACACTTTTAGGGCTGAAATTTTGGCTGTAGCCTTGTATGCTAGTTTTCTGCATGTAGTAAAAGTTTAATCCCTGTTGGAGTTGTGTAGCTATGAGAACTCAAGTGTATATTTTAATTCACAAATGAGCATGTGTGATGATGATTAGGGTTTATATGTTGGTTTAGGCCTTAGCATCGGTACATGTTCATGTTTCTTTTATGTGTGATAATTGTATTGCATCTGGGTGATGGTTTGTATGATTTCCTAGTAATGATCTGAGTCTCTATCGTGTGGAGTAAGTTTTACATAAGAAATACTTAAGTAAATTGCCTAGATAATAATCCCGTGAATTACATCTCTTATGCATCTCATGCACGCATTTGCATTCGTTGCACTCATTTGCATACAATGACATACATATAGATCACGGGATCGAGGAGCAAACGCAGGAGCAGCCGCAGGTCGAGGAGCCAGAAGACCAGGAGCCGGACCCGCAGCAGGAAGACCAACAGCAAGCCGCCGACTCCGCACCTGAGGAGACTGTCCCTAGCGAGGAAGGTAGGCAGGACCATACTCTCCCAGCAAATACTTTAATTATGGTCTACGCATATGCATTAGGAGTTGACTGGAACCTACTGCATTAGACATCCTAGCCGCTCTGGCTCTAGCACCTACACTAGATACGTAGGACGAGTTGCCTAGAAATGCTAGGCTCGACTAGATAGGAGTGAGATGGCACTCGTCACGTAGGTGTTTTGAAAAGAAAGAGAACACTGTCTATGCTAAAATGCTTTATTATGTTGAGGATTAATTGGAGACCGGGCGGAGATTAAGTTTACTTTTCGCGGTGTGCGTTGTTGCGGTGTAATGGCTCCGCCCGAGTCGCATAAGGCCCGTTCGCTGTTCGCCTGCTGATTGGCATAACATTGCTAGAGTGCTTAACCGGTTCATGGGGCCGGGGAAACCTTGCTTGTGTCATCCAAAGAACAGAAACACGTTCCTACCCACTGGTGGAGAAGAAGGTGGCCTGGGGGAGCTTTGTACTCATGACGGGGAGACCGAGATGTCGGCAGGCTCGTCATGGGGGCACAACCCGGGAGTCAGGAGGGAGTGAATCGAACTTGGGATGGGACAAGTGGAGGAGGGGACCATATGTGGAAAAGCCGTCGTGTTAGTAAGCATATAGGCCCATGGCATTTTTAGTTATTCCCGGGAATTAGAAATCGATTCGAATTGCTGATACTCACCAGGTGTGAGAATGCCAAATATCGCACACGGGCAAAGTAGTAATAACTTTAATATGATGTATTATGATCCATGATTTTTGAACGCTACATGCTTGACTATTATATGCCTTACATTCATGAAAGATTCTATGATGTTTATAAACTACAATGTCTTGGCTATCATGAAAGGGTAGCAGCTGTCAAATCCTGTTACCTTAAGATCATAACTTTGTTTAAAAGCAACGGCTAAGGACCAACTCCTTAGTAAGCAAGCTTTGCGTCAGCCATAAGCCCCGTCCACTAAGTTCTACTGAGTAATTAGTACTCAGGGTTTTGCCCCCAAACTTTGGATTTTTGGTATGGAGTTCGCCTTCTGTGCCTGTGTTGGTGGAGGGACCTGTTATCATGAGGAGTGAGAAGCGTCATGTTTGGCACTGGAGTAACATCAGTGGGCATGATGTTGCTCTATTTCTGCAAGTCTTTTAATTATCATGAACTATGATCGTTAAAATTTCCGCTGCGAGATACTATTTGAACTCTTTTTACGTATGAAACTATGTTGAACTCTACTTAATTTTGAACCGGTTTGTAACTTAATTATCTATGAAATATCTATTCAACGGCCTGTGATGATGTAACTGTTGTGGCTCCATCGTGAGTCGGATGTGTATGATGTCGGTTCCTCGGAGATTTGGCGTTATCGGGAGCCGAAGGCTTCTCGACGGATGACCGGGTTTAGTACGGTCTAAGTACACTGCGAGTCAATGGGGACAAGTGTACTTAGCCCAGATTAAATCGGCGGTTCCGCCACATTCTTCCTGCGCGGAGCATCAGCGGGGTCTTCTACAGGTTCTTCATCTGCAGGCTCAACGCCATGTGCAACCCATGCTCGAAGCTTCCGGTTCTCATACCTCAACATGTCCAACTCGTCCAAGGCAGCGATGTAGTTGGTGTTGAGGGTAGCGAGGTACTCAATAGTAGACTCCAGGCATGGGTTCTATTCAACCTCCGTGTTGGCAATCCAGGCATCAAGTCTTTCAATCGAACGGCAGGGGTAGTACCAGCGTGAAGTCATGGCCACATCATCACGGTGAGTGTGGCACAGTGTCGTCAAGGCCTCCCTTGCAGCATCACTGATGGCGGCCTCGAAGCTGTTGCGACGAGTAGGTGCATGCCTGACGTAGACGTCCCGACGGGATCCGAACTCATCCTAGATGTTGATCTCCACTGTCATGTCCCAATCATCATGTAAGACGGGGTGGCGGTAGCGAGTCCCCACATAGGTGATCCACGGTTGATCATAGTGAAGCATCTCCAATGTCTCCCTCAGCATCCGAGGAACAGGTAGCAGGTAGTCGAACCAGCGGTGGGTAGTGATGACCACGGGTCCGGCTTCATCGTCGTCCTCGTCATCGTTCTATGGGGGTGCGTCTCCATCGTCCGGGTCTTGATCTGGGTCTTCAGGATCAACGGCTTGATCTTCTGGCTCCTCTTGGGGTTGCTCTTGCGGTGGCGCCGAAGGGGGTATTGGCGGCTGCTCCTCCAGTGGTTCTTCCTACTGCTCTTCTTCTGGGTCCTCCTCCTCGACTCAAGTCAGGTCTACCCACTCTTGTGGCGGTGGAGAAAGTGGTGTTTGGGGTGGGCAACCTGATCCTGTTAGGTCCGCCATAACCACGTCCACCAACACGCATGCGGGCAGTGCGCTTGAAACTCGACATCTGCAGGCCCACAACGAAAGCAAATATAAGAAACAGCTCTATTATTGGATAGATAAGTAGATATAGAAAGTCATAATTGAAATAGACAAGTACAGATATCAAAATAGCATATATTACAAGTATTTGAATGGAGAAAGCAAGAAAAGGTAAGCAAAATCCTTAAAAACGACCAGTTCTACTCTAGGCTTGCGTCCTATGGTTAGCACGGCTCTGATACCACTTTTGTCACACCCAGTTTTAGAAATAAAACCAAGTGCTAACAATGTATGTGCTAGGATCAGTTTAACCACGTACACAGCATAAACAGAAGTAATAACACAACCCGTACTTTAACTTAAGAGTGATAACCAATATTACAGACCATAAATGTCTTTAACGAAACCGAGTAACTTAACGAAAACGAAATAACTAAACGACAGCGGGAGACGACCATGCTCCACAGGCAACTGACGGATGGCACACCAGCATAGAACTCGTCGTAGTCTTGGAACTCCTGATTAGGATCACCACAACTCCCTTCTGGATCTGAGCAGCGGTTGCAATGGACGCAATGTGGTATAAAATAAGCAAGAATGAGTACATGACACACTCAGCAAGTATTCCGTTTAGGATAAAAGTGGACTGGCTTTATAGTGGACAGGCATAGCAATTGCTTTTAGTTGGTCAAATTTTATTACTAGCAATGTTTAGCATAACCCATCCCTTTATTATAAAGACAGTAAAACATATTAAATAAATAAGTATGAACCATAACCATAACCGTTGTTATTACCACCATCATTACCATGATCACCATGAGCCATTCACCTTGAACAAGAAACTCTAATCTGTGAGGGTTCAGACCGCTCTTAACCGTGAGCATGGCTGATATATCAGTTTTAAAGACTCTCGAGAGGTTGTACAACTTTACCCACAAGCCATGATTCCCATTGTGCCTGAGATTTGCAACGCCCCATTTATTCATACCTTAGATGAATCAGCAGGGTTTCATTACGAGACCTTTACAAAGAATTCCTAGAATTATGGCCCACTCGTTACAGGTTACTCTAGTCAACTAAAGATATGAGAGTTCTGTTCCAAAGGGTGACAAATAAATCAAACTATACCACATTGGCAAAGGGCAAAGTTCTATATCCCCCAGACCCCTCATACGCCATGTTTCAGGAAAGTAAGCCAAAACTCTAGTTCATCTAATTAATCAGTCAAGCCCAGTGTCCATGTGAGTCTTGTGGTTGTACTGTTTTCCTGGGTAGTCGCTCGGCGAACCGATCCTTAGGGTGAAGCACTTAAGCAAAACCACCAAAAACATGCCCAAGTCTCCATGTTGCTAAAACCAAACTTTTAACATAATGTTCATCATTAATTAATCAAGATTAGCAACATAAATAAGATGAGTTGAGCGGTAGCAATTAATTTGCAACATCACAGCCCTCCCAGGTTAATAAACATGTAAGGAATATCAAGCTAGTCATCCTTAGTAGTAGCATGCAAATTTAGGCTCTAGATCATGTGATTAAAGTAAATAGGACATAAGTCAAAGAATACTTGCCTTCCTCAGCAAAAACTTGCTCAGGAACTTCCGAAGATGGATTTTCAGCAAACTCGGACGGAACGTCGGCTACACGTTACACACATACAAGCAATGAGTACAAACTGACTAAAACAGTACACTAAACATCATAAACAGAGGGTAAAAAGGATTTAAAACTAATCTACACATTATCACGATCCCGTAGGTTCGAAAATCGCTCAAATTGGAGTTATAATGCAAAAGATATGATTAAAACAATCTTAAAGGCTTAAAATAAAGAAGATTTGAATCTACAGGGGCTAAACTGCGAAAACCATGGACTTAAAAGTAACAGATCTGGACTGCAGGTTGATTTTCGGAAAGTGCAAGGGTTCTTTTGCAAAACGGCGGCCGCTGACCGGTATTGACTCCGGGTTGCGTGCTCTCCGGCCGTTGGATCTAGATCGGACGGCCTGGATTAGATCGGGCGGTGCGAGGGCAAACCCGGCGGCGGCTCTGGGCGGCGCGGTGGCGGAGGATCGCCGGAGTCCCATGGATTCGCGGTTCCGGTGGCCTAGGGCTAACGAGATCGGGCGCAGGGGCGAGCGGGAGCAACGGCGAAGCCGTTAGGATGGTCTAGGCGGCGGCGCATCGGACGGAAGCGGTGGGCGGCGAGGCAGAGAGGAGGCTGAGCTCCGGCGAGCAATTGCCGTCAGGGTGGAGCGCAATTAGGGACTAGAGCTAGCTAGGGAGCTTCCTCACCTCAAGCCGAAGCTAATGGTGTAGGTGTGGACGACGGAGGGGCAGCGACGGCGTATGGCGATGTGCGGCGGCGACCGGCGGCGTCCCTGCGTGAACCGGCGGCACGGTGAGGTGAAATCGGCGCACGTTTAGAGACTATACCTTGAGGCGATGGTGGTGGGATCGATCTCGTCGGCGATGAAGGCTTGTAGCTGCGGGTTTCGGCGCGTGTACTCGCGGCGGCGCGGCGATTGGATGCGCGAGCTAGAGCTTCAAGGTCGGCTAGGGCTTAGGGCGCTTGGTGGCTACGGACGTCAAGGTTGGGCGGCTTATATAGGGGCGGAGGCCGAAGCTTGCGGAGGGGGCAAGGAGAGGCGGTGTGCAGGCGGAGTCCGGCTCGAGTTGGAATCGGGTCCGCGTCGCCTATGGTATGTGCACGAGCCCGGGAAAGGAAAGGGGAGGGCGCGAGAAGGAAGGAGAGGCGCGGCGCGGGATCCTAGGAGGTGAGGCGGACACTGCGGGTGCGGGGGCGTGGGACCGGGGTCGAGGCGCGGCTCGGGCTCGAGCGTGTCTCGGGCGGCGTGGACGGCAGCGAGAGGTGGAAGGAGTGCCTGACAGGCGGGCCCGACGCGTCAAAGAGAGGAGAGCGGGGCGTGGGTGGAAAGGGAGGCGCTGACAGGCAGGCCCCACATGGCAGCGGGAGGAGGGCGGGGCGTGCTGCGCTTGTTGGGCCGAAAGGGGAAGCGGGCTGAAAGTGAAGAAAAGAAGAGAAGGGGAAAAAGGAACTTTTTCAGAATTGTTTTAGAGTTTGAGAAATTTTGATGAGTTTAAATGGATTCAAATTCAAATCAATGCAAATCAATCAAGAAAAATATGCAACTGCATATATTCTCAAACAAGTTGGACCTATGATTTATTTTACTGGTTAATATTAGAAATAAATAAAACATTATGATGCTATGCATAGATAAATCAAGCTATAAGCAAAAATTAAATTATTTTATGAAAGGATTTTTATATAGCAAAAATTAGGGTGTACACCATTGCATAAGATGCATGTGGTCGATGACATGGTATAAAACCCATGATGAATTTAGGCGTGATAAACTCATTTCAGTATAATTTTGCACAACCCTATTGTTTAGTTTTGGTCCCTTTTAAATATGGTTAGGCTTAATTTTAAGTGTTTGTTATGTAGGCTTAAATCCATTAGTATGGGCTCACCTAATTAATATGACAATGTGTTTTTTCTTTCAGGCCAAGCCCATTTGACATGGAATGAGATCCTCCTAGAGTTGAGTTATTGACATGTGGGTCTATTGAATGTGGGGCCCACATTTCAGAGACACAACTACAAAGGTCCAACTGCAGAGTATCTCATTGCATTTGATGCATGGATATGGCCTATTCCCATTCCATCCATTGTCTCAGCTTGAAACGAGTTCATATATAGAAATAGAATGCCACAATTTGAAAACAATCTTAAGTACATACAAAATGTTGAATGACCTATACATTGACACTCATAAAAAAATGAGAGTAAACAATTCACAGAGCACAGCTAAATATTGCTATACATGACACTTCTCATTTGTAGTTCTCACCTGATGAGAGTACAACCATTGGCATGTGGGACCAGTGTGCAAAAGTCGCAGATGTTTCACTCAGGGATAGCAATACAAGATATTTCCAAACGATTGCTAATGGTAAACATAGGAAGAAAAAAGGATCAAGCAAATGTAATGAATTACATTCAAAATTTCTTTGAGGGCATGTTGGGTGAGGCAGATGTTGTTACTGTGGATAAGGAAGAGTGACAATATTCTATAAGTGAGAACAACTGGCAATGGGATTCGAGAGGCCATTTTACAAATAGAACATAACAAAGCACCGGGCCTGATGGATTCCTAGCTAAATTTTGTCAAATGTTTTATGAGCTCACTAAAAGAGACATGATGCAAATTTCAAGATTTACACCCTAGGGACCTTCCTAGTTGTAGCCTTAATTTTGGTGTTATAACCTTAATCCCAAAGACTCAATAAGCAAAGAGAAATTCAACATTACATGCCAATATGTGCGTTGAATGTGAGCTTCTAAATTTTCAAAAAAGTCGCTACACTAATAATAAACTCAATGGAGGATAATATAATTATCCCCTCAAACTACTTTCATTAGAGGATGTATCATCCTAGAGGGAGTTGTCATCTTGCATCAAACGGTTCATGAGATGCACTCCAAGGCAAGTAGAGTAATCTTTAAAATAGGAAGGCTTATGATAAATTATTATGGTGGTTCTTATTGTATGCCTATAGTATGAAAGGCTTTTTCTCGGGGCAGTTTGGATTGTGATTGGGGTTGAGATAGGGATATGGATTTGAATAGAACAAAGGATGATATAGGGACACAATATATCCCACCACTCACATTTATTTCCCTATCCTTGCATCCAAACATGGAACAAAATTTATCCCACCTCACTTATCCCTATCCCAACCATTTGATCCCGGTATCCAAATACCACCAAGTGGATATCTTAGGTTCACACTTTCATTTCAAGATGAAGTGTTGCGGTCAATACTAATGATCAGGTTGCACCTTATTTCCAAACAAAAAAAGTCTTCACCAAGGAGATCCTTTATCCCCAATACTATCCAATATCGTTTCAGATATCTGATCCATGCTAAATAAGAGATATGGGAGATGGGCAAGTGAGTATGGTGGTGCTCCGGCTAGTATTAGTGGCCTAGCTATCTCACAACATGCTAATGATACTACCCTCCTTAGAGATCATGACCTTGAAAAAGCTCACAACTTGAAAATTTTATTGTGTGACTACAAGCCATTATCAAGGATCAAGAAAATTTCTATAAGAGCGAAAGTTTTTGCTCTATTGAGGCAACATATGTGACTGGCTAGTATATTGAGTTTTTTGGATGTAATTGTGTTGTCGCCTAAAACCGCCTGGGCTCGGATGAGGGACACACTAGGGATTCGGGAAGTACGCTGCCGTTGCGGTCGATCCCTCCAAGCGGATTCGACAGGATTCTAGACGTGCCACCCAGCTTGACCATCCAGCCGGGAGGTTTTCTTGCTGTACGTGCGTGTGCGTGGTCAGAAAAATCGCCCTACAGATATCGGCATTAAATCCTAGCCGATCATTGGGATTGGCTCAAGGCATCTCCGTGGATCAGCTCGTGAAAGCCGATCGCCTCCTTGCATCTTGATGTTAGTTCATCATCAGAGCATAAAAAAGCAGGCAACGATAAAAAAAAGTACTTAAAGCATGATCTAGAAGACACAACTCCCCTAGGTTGACATCCGTTACACGCATAATTAGACAAGTCTAACAATATGTGCAACATAGATCGAAACCCCAAGGGAGTTCACCTAGGCAAGAAGGTACAATATAGAACATGTAAAACAGGGTGCCAAGTGTACGCCGATCTCTCAAGCTGCCGCGTGCACATGTTGCAGCGTCATGTCGTCGAATGTAGCAACCGAACAAGCTGCGTATCCCTGGCCGCCCACGGCGGATATGTTTCACATGAAGCACAAATAGATACGTAGATCGGTTGTGGGTGTGGTAACTGATGGGCCTCACGCAAAGCGGAGCTTGACGCGAGGTTCATCGAGATAACTAGCGAATCTCACAATCTGTGAAGCTTAGTATGAGACTCACCAAGGTAACTAGCATACCTTTCCATAAAAAATGCTTCATTACAAGGTTTATCATAGATCCAATAAACGCTTCGCTGCCCTAGCTGACCTGGACGACTCCGCTAGGGCAGCATGATGCTTAACTGGGGAGAATAACCATGGGGAAGGGGTGGCGATGCCGAGAGTTGATGAACGAGACATTGCTGCCTGATAACAGTATCACTGTTGGTTTATTATGAACAGGGGTTACATATTTATAGTTCGGAGACTTGACCCTCAAGGCAACCCTTTCCTAAAGATAGAATCAAACTCTTCCTTAAACGAATAAATTACAATTCAATAAATTTAGGACTCTATTACTAGGTAACATGATCTGGACCTCCTTTGCATCGGTCTAGATCCTCATGAAGCTTCCAAATATCAGCCGAAATATGCCGTATAATTGTGGCAGATTCTGGTCGCCTATTGTTTCGGCAATTTCCATCGACTTTGAGCATATTTTGACGTGATTCCAGCAGCATTGGAAAGCTTATCTTTTTAGCTTTCCATCCATGTATAGAACGCCCAAAACGGAGTCCATATGTGGCCTGGGCGCCCATTTTTGTGCAGCCTACTCCTGCAGTCTGAACCAGTCTCGCGAATAAAGTGGGTTTTAACACGGATTATTACTGCAACTTCATCTTGGCTTGGGACTTTGGCGCATACTTATCATTATATTTGGCCAAACTTGGTAGAAGCCTGACCAAGTGGATTCCTTGGTAGAAGCCTGACCAAGTGGATTCCTTCATCATGGTTTTCTGCTGGTATTTTGGCCCAACTAGGCTGGTCAAAATATGGCGGCAACAAATTGGTGTAGCACAAAGTTGATAGATGAACATGCAACAAACCAGATCCAACAAGCTTGGCAGTATCCTTGAGAACTAAGGGTGTGTCTCCTGGCTTGATTAGCAAGCCAGGAAGGATTGTTTGTTTGACAAATCGCTCCTTCACTCAAGAAATAGAAACAATGAGATACAACCCACCTCCTCTGTTGATTGATCGACATTTGGATAATGACAGCGACCGACTCTTGGGCAGCCGATGGTTGAGATAAATAGTCATGATAAATAAATAGGAATAAAACATATTTTACTGTCAATAAAGGTACATCTTCCCCACCATATCATTAGAGAACCATAACCGGAACATCTTATACCTAGAGCAAGGCCTAATAAACCACACCACACCAACCAAGCCTTTCAGTCCCAAATAAGTTGGGGTAGGCTAGAGTTGAAACCCAGCAAGAGCCACCAGCGGGAGGAAACAAGCAGGGAACTAAAGGGGGTAGAGCATAAATCAAGATTCCAGCACATGGATCGCCTTTTTCCACGCACTTTACATTATGTGCATCTAAAGGTCTCCTTCGGACATGTCCGAACCATCTCTGCCTATGTTGGATAAGCTTTTCTTCAATTGGAGCTACTCCTAGAAAATCACGTATCTAATCATTCCCATAGTTATTAAAACGACGTGAAAACGATGTTTTCACGACGTTTAAACGATGAAATGCTCCAAAATCCTAAAACGCTTAAACGTTTTGCCCCAGATCCTCCCTCTACCCCGGCCACCTTCTCCCTCTCCCCCGGCCACCATCTCCCTCTTCCCCGGCCGCCTTTTCCCTCTCTGACGGCCGCGTCCTCCCTGCACGCTGGCCGCCTCCTCCCTCTCCGCCGTCGGCGGCGGGAGCAAGAGGCGGAGGGGCGCGTCGGCGGCACGAGCAAGGGGAGAAGAGGAGCGGCGGCGGCTCGATTGAGGAGCGGAGGGGAGTGTCGTCGGCGGCGGTGGCGCAAGCTAGAGCGGCGGCGGCGTCAGGGTGACCAAGCTGAGAGAGGGAGAGGAAAGGGGCTCCGCCGCCGCGCGCGCCAGAGGAGGAGGCGCCGCCGCGGGAGAGGCAAGGGCCACTGCCGGGAGAGGGAGGGGGAGCGGCTGGGGACTGGGTCTGGGGGAGCCGTCGCGGGGTGCGGCGCGGCTGCGAGGCAAAAGGGAGGGAGGCGCTAGGAAGAGGCCATTATATATACTTAGGGTTTGTGCCCATATTGGGCCAGGCCAGATTCCTTTATTGGGCCAAATTCCTTTATTTAACTTTGTATATTGTGTAAATTCATGATATATTGATTTTTCTTATGTTGTTTGTCACGACGTTTAAATGTTCGTTTAAACGTTTACATGACAAATTCTGCTCTCCTTCGTTTCATCGTTTTACCGTTTTTCTAGGAGTAGCTCCAATAGGTCTAGCTTCCTATTGACTCCCGCTCGACAACGTATCTAATTCTGCTACTCCTTCGTTTCATCTGTGGCCATAGGTCTAGCTTCCTATTAACTCCCTCTCGGCTTCCATGTGCTAGCACTACATTGTCGGCAAAAATCATACACCAAGGGATTTCATCTTGTATATCTTTTGTGACCTCATCTATCACGAGGCGAAAAGATAAGGGCTCAACCCTTGATGTAGTACTATCTTAATAGGGAAATCATCTGTGCTGCCATTAGTTGTTTGAACACTAGTCATAACCTTGTTGTACATATCCTTGATGAGGGCAACATACTTTGTTGGGACTTTATGCTTGTCCAAAGCCCACCATATAAGATTCCTAGGTATTATATCATAAGCCTTCTCCAGGTCGATGAAAACAATGTGCAAATCCTTCTTTTGCTCTCTGTACCGCTCCATCACTTGTCTTAGGAAGAAAATTGCTTCTATGGTTAACCTTCCGAGCATGAACCCAAATTGGTTCACAGTGATATGCGTCATCCCTCTCACCTGATGCTCGATGACTCTCTCCCATAACTTCATAGCATGGCTCATCAGCTTAATCCTGCGGTAGTTAGTACAACTTTGGATATCTCACTTGTTCTTGAAGATTGGTACTAAAGCGCTTCTCCGTTCTTCTAGCATCTTGTTCTCTCAAAAGATATTGTTGAACAATTTGGTTAGCCAAACTATAGCCTTATCCCCAAAGCATTTCCACACCTCTATTGGGATACCATCCGGACCCATCGTCTTGCCCCCTTTCATCCTCTTTAATGCCTCTTTGACCTCAGTTTCTTGAATCCTATGCACAAAGCGTCTATTTGTGTCATCAAAGGGGTAGTCCAACAGGATATCCATATTATATTATCATTGCCCCCATTGTATAGGTTGTCAAAGTATTCCCGCCAAGCAAAGAAAATATAGGAACATCCTCCTTGGAGAGCTGGTCCATACGATTAACTGAGCTACCAGATCTTCTTGCTGTTCAAAATAGGGCCAAATAATGTAGACCTAAACTAGTTGATAGAAAAAACGATCTGATCTAGAAGTATCACAGTATGAACAAAAACAGGCCCTATAAACAATAGAAACATCCAGATCATCATCAACCTTGTAACAACAAGGCAACAAATAGCTTTTACCATATCGACTACCTTCCCAGCGATAAGCAGAATAGTCTAACCCAAATTCATGATTGGACTCAACTGAGACAGCACGAACTGATGCTAGGACAAACTGAAGGTGGACTCGTATTTGATATAAGGTAAAACATATCGCAACATAGTTGTGACACGATCAATGTACTTCTAAACATAAGCAGATATGATAACCAAACATGTTGATCAACTTTCGGAGCAGATGGGATTAAAGGGATTATGATAGGTTTAAATCCACAATAGATTATTAAGATCTTCTTAATCCCTCCCAATCCGCTTCGACCTTCTTCAATCCGAGAGATGCCAAACTATGCCATGGTGGTAATGGATTATGACCTAGATTTTTTTTACATTATAAATGAATTGTTGGTTGTTTTTAGCTAACAAAACATATAGGAATCCGATCCAAACCTTTTTGTACTCGATCGTTAAGTTTGTAGGACAAATTTATTTGCCATTTTCCAACTCACTGGCCCAATGTTTCAATTTTTTTCTAAGGCCATGTCTAGCAGAGTGTGCCTATGGATGTACGAATGTATGTTATTAGGCGGTCGATTAGACAATGCAGTAAATTGTGCATATGCATATACAGACAGTGTGTGCAAACAACATAGAAAAAGAGGACGTGCATAATGCGCTTCACCTTCTACTGGGCTAAGTGTAGTCTCCAAATAAGCTATTTTTTGGAAGCTTTTCAATAGTTACAGTTCGATTAAATTAACACCCACACCACACTATTTCTTGATAGACACTCTTGGCATTTGTCTACGGAGAGCTTCACCGTCCTGGTTGCAGTGATTCATGCAAAGGCCAATTCTCTCCTTTAGGTGAGCATAAACCTGAGCATAAAATTTCCTTAGATACCTAGAGGGAAAAGGCATGCAAAAGGTAATTAAAACAGATATGGACAGTCACGCACGATTCAGGGGGCATTTGTTATGATACAAGTCATCTGTTCTCTCAAGAACAAGACAAACCAAAGAAACTTTACATGTATGATGGCTCATCACAGCTCAACTAGAGTAATGTACAGCACACATCATGAAGGGATATTTTAAAATCCACAGTTCCCTCCTGATCCCTTCAATAACCAATGGTTGGTCATCTTCACCTCCACAGCCCCGCACAACATTTATTACCAGGCAATCATTGTGTCATGGAAAGCTCATACTCCGCTTGCATATAGATGGGTCCACTCTTTTGTTGTCATTCAAGAACACCATTGAGCTGAAAATCATCCAGATTCCGCAGCTAAATTGAACAAGATTGTTTTTTTTTTGCCTCACCTGTTTCCACAGCTTCAGTCTCATCAGCCTTCCAGTGCTTCGCAACATTGTCAGCAAGCGGATCGTCAGGGTTTGGAGCACTTAGCAGTGCCTGGATGCTAAAGACAAGAAACATCAAGCGTGAAGGAAATTCTAAGATTAAGTTATTCAAGTTCTGAAGGTTGTGATGTAGGCATATGAGCTGTGTGCATCCCTAGTTATGTTATGGTTGAGAGATATCAGAAACGCAATAGGCATGTGTGGACTGACTGGGAATGGGGTAAAAGTTTCAGTAAAAATGTAAACACCAGCAGCTCTGAAAGTAGTGAAGCAGGCATATCTGCTGTGGACCCCTTCGTGTTACGACCGAGAGATATCAGGATATAAAGTGGGCATATGTGAACTGAGCAAACAAGCTGCAGATGACTGATCATAGGTTGATTTGGAAACCTGTCAAAGTTTTTCCCCAATTCTAACAGCGGTTCTGACAAATAATATGCAGCAGTGGAGCAGGCTGACAGCAAGTGCAGGTGCAGCCTCCACTATAATGTACTCACCATCCACTTTGTGGCAAGGCAACCAGACAATTTTTTATTTCTGAAAGGATCTTTGCTTAGCAATGTATTACATCTTATACGATATTCCTTTTGAGGGACTCAAGTGTACCGAGTCTGGTCTTTCGTCTTAGCTGTGATGAGCGCTTGTCAATACTGAAGACTTGCTGATGGATGAGCGAGCAGAAGCCCTCTCGAGTGGACACAGAGGCGGCGCCAGAGTGGACTTGGCATGACAAAATCCCTGCCGAGTGGACTGGCAGGTGGCTTGGGTTGAGACCCAAGTTAGGCTCGGCCCACAAGTGCGACCGTGGATGCGGGACGGTGTGGTGAGCCGTAAAGTCATCACCTCTGGAGGCCCAACAATCGTTTCCCGGTTCGAGCGTCAAAACCGGGGCCCAAGATCGTTTTCTGGTTCTATCGTCAAAATCAGGGGCTGGTTGCCGGTATCCCAAAACCGATAGTTATCCAAAGGGATGAGCTACTGATCACGTGGAGGACATCGGGAGATTACTTCGTGCCGAAGAAGATCAAGGACTCTATCGTGGCCGTTCATCTGAGTTTCCAGCGTCTTTTCTGGCCTCTACAGGCATTTTAGTGTAATCGCGTCTGTATCTTAGGGGGCTGTTTACAAAACAGCCTAGAATGAGTCTTGTAGTATAAATAAGGGAGATGGTTGTCTTATCTCCCGTTCTTGGCTGGTTAGAAGGTGCTTAGGGCTTAGAAACCCTAGTTTTTGTTCATCAAAGCAAGGGCAAACAAGATTAGTGAGTTTAGAGAGATCTAGGCTCCATCAAAGTGGGTAGGAAGTAGGGTGGCAGCTTGGAGAATGAGTTCCATGGTGTAATCTAGATCTAAGACCTTGTTAAGGCATTCAATAGATGGAATTCGTGGTTCTTTTGTGTGCACTTGCCTCCCTCCCTTCTTGATTGGCTTTTGATCTTTGTTTTCTTGCCTTTTGGTATGTTTGGCTTTGGGAAGAGCAAGATCTTTCTATTGCCGGTGTTTTGGACTGCTAGGATGTGGTTTTGTTAACACAATGTTGCCCAATCTTTGAATCCACGAGCAGCCCCTCCTCTTTCGTTCTTGCCCTTGGACTTCACTTCGGGGACAAGTCAAATCCGTGGAGCAAATCACAAGCCTAGGGCTTGATCTGTTGGGAAAAGCTTCTCCATGGACTAGACAAAGTCCTTGCAAATTTTCGTGAAGTTTGGAGTCCATTTGGTCAAGATTTGGATCGATTTTGAGGTTTTTCGGGCTGTTTTCTCACATCGGGCTGCCCTGTTTCATATCACCGGACTGTCTGGTGGCCTAGGGTTTGCCCGGGCGGAGTCAACGAGGTTCGGCCTCTCTGGGCGTTTTAGCAGGCGTCGGACTGTCCGACGGCAAGGCGTCGGACTGTCCGACGGGTGCTAGGTGAGGGTCAAGCCCTTGGTTTTTTCCGTCCGGTGGGTGCCACCGGACTGTCCGACGGCTCTGTGTCGGACTGTCCAGTGGGTGCCGTTGGACTGTCTGGTGGGTCTGTTCCGGACTGTCCGGTGGCTCTGTCCCAGGCGGTTCTAGGCTCGTTTTGCGTCGTTCTCGGCGTTTGAGTGAGTGCTGTATAGTGCTTCCATAGTGCTTTCCTCGACGTGTCTTAGGATTGGTAGCTTGTCCTACCTACGCGATCCTACACGGGTGAGAAGAGAGGGTTTTTGGGTTTGTAGGTTTTTAGGTGTCGATCTATTCACCCCCTAGGTCGCTTTCCGGTCCTCAATTGGTATCAGAGCCAAGTTAGGGTCTTTCATACCTTAATCGGTTCTAGATTCACTTTGTAGCGACCATGGATCAGTCCGTTGGCAAGATCCCAGGGTTTGATGGATCAGATTTCACATATTGGAAGATCCGCATGGCGGCATTTCTTCAGAGCCAACATTCGTCCGTCTGGGATATTTGTCAGCGTGCTGATTATCAGGTGCTAGATGAGCGTGTTACCTAGCAGCAACAGTGGGAACATGAAGCGAACAACAAGGCTAGGAATTTTCTCTTGACAGCCCTGAGCCGCTCTGAGTTCAATAGAGTGAGTCATCTTAAGACGGCTCATGAGATCTGGACTACCCTTGCAAATTTCCATGAGGGGACAAGTCAGGTCAAGGCTAGGCTGTATGAGACGTACAAGCGAGAGTATGAGAACTTTTCCCAGCAACCTGGTGAGAGCATTGACGACTTGTTCAGTCGGTTTCAATCGATTGCTAACAAGATTCGTGCTAATGCAAGAAATGGGGTTTTGCCGTACGACGACCATGAGCAGGCTTGCAAGCTACTCTTTGCCTTGGATCATAGTATTTGGCAAATGAAGAATGAGTCTATAGTCGAGTCAAGTGGCTATGAGACTCTCACCACAGACGAGCTGTATAACAAGTTGAAGGCTTCGGAGGTTGACGTTCAGACGCAGTCCAGAATGAGCGGACCAACGCCAAAGTCCCTAGCTCTTATGTCTGGCCCTAGTAGTGGCGGTGCTGCTAACGCTAACCCTTCTGTCGGCTATGCTTTGTCCCTGATTTCAGCTACGGAGGAGGAACTAGAGGCACTTGATGATGAGAAGTTGTGTCTACTGTCCAACAAGTTTCAGCACCTCTACTCCAACTGGATGAGCCGCAGAAGAGGTGACAAGCTCCAGTGCTACGAGTGTGGGAAGACAGACCACTTCATCGCCGACTGCCCCTAGAGGAGAGCTCAGGAGAAGTACTCCGCCGGCAAGGATCACAAGTACAAGGGCGAGTACACCTCCGACACGAAGAAGGGCAAGTACAAGGGGGACAAGAAGAAGCGGCCATACTTCAGCAAGAGGGAGTTCGTGAAGCAGTACCAGAAGCAGCGTAAGAACGCGACCGTGCTTTCCTCGCCAGCTTGAGTGACTGCGACGGCACTTCCAGCGACTCCGGCTCCGACAGCGATGATGATGGTGAGAAGAAGATCGTCGGACACGCCGGACTCTGTTTCTTCGGTGACGAGATCGGCTACTGTACCATGGCGATCAAGGGTGATCAAGCCGGCTCCACCGACTCTGACTTCTGCAACAAGTCCAACTCTAAGCCTCAGGTGAGCGATGATGATGATGAGGCAATGTTTACTGCTTTGAAAAACCAGGACCGCTTGCTTAGAGTTGCTGCTAAAGACCTTAGGCTTGCTAATGCTAAGGTTACTACTTTAGAGGCTGAGCTTGAGACTTTGAAGTCTAAACTTGATTGTGCTTTGAATGATCTGTCTGTTGCTAAGGAAGCTTATGCTGTTACTGATGAGATTGAGTGCACTGATTGTCAAGTTCTGGCTGTTGAAATTGCTAATCTCCGCGCTAAGCATGCTAGTAATGTAGATTTGCTTCATTCTACTACTGTAGCGCCAGAGGAGTTGAAGGCTAGGCCGACTTTGCTTGCCAAGTGTGATGCTTGTCCTACACTTAGAAAGGAGTTGGAGGAAGTTAGGGCTACTTTGAGGAAGTCTGAGAAGACTGCTAGCCCTACTAATATTGCTTGTTCCAAGTGTAAGGATCTTGGAGATTTGCTTGATGCTTTAGCCATTGAGAAGGTTCAGTTGGAGGATGAGAACACCTATGTTAGAACCATTCTCAGTTAGATTTCTGCTAGGAAGCCTCAGCTTGGCATGATTATTTCCTCTTTTAAGTTGAGTGACAAGTTGGGGGTTGGTTACCACTACACCCAAGCTGATTTTGATCAGCTGTATGGGAAGATTGGTGACTTGTGTGGGATCCCTTTGAGTGACAAGTTTCCTTTAACCCACAACAAGCCCAACTTTCAGTCTGACAATCCTAAGGAGGGTGTGTGGACTGACAAGCCTAGGGAGCCACCTAAGAAACAGGTGTGGACTCCCAAACCTAACTTTGTGAGGAACCCACTTGACACTTTGCTCAAGAGGAACCCACCTGAGATACCTCCTGAGAGCTCCAAGCAAGGTGCTAAGAGGAATGTTCCTCCTAAGCCCACTCCAGAGCCAAAGGGCCAGCCCAAGAACCAAAACCAACTAAAGGGTACTCCACCCAAGAGGTACGTGTGTGACTACTGCCATAGGGAGGGTCACTTGGTGGAGTTTTGCTACCGCAGGTTGAGGGCTGAGAGGCGTGAGGTTGAGATGAGGAACGAGGACAGGTACTACCAGGGTGGTAGGCCTTCTGTTGAGACTCGGCGTGAGGATAGGCGAGATCGCTGGCCACGTCGTGTAGGTGGAGGTAGAGGAGACCACTTTCCTCGTGGTGCTCTAGGTGGTGGTGGACGTTTTACCGGCAGGGCACCGGGTCATGAGCAGTACGGTTACGGTTCACCTGACCGAAGCTTCGAGAGCTACGATAGACCACGCTTTGATAGACTTGGTGATAGGCAGTTTTAGGCTCCGCGGGATTGGGGTCAAGTGATGTTTGATTGTGATTATGGTAACCCTTGTTTTGAGCAGATGGCTCGGCACTGGTTTGTTTCTTTTCAGACTAACCCTAGTGTCCAACCATATGCTCACCCCATGAACCGCTATTGATGCAGGACGGAGGCCTGGAGAACATATGGCTAATGGATTCTGGTTGTTCGCGCCACATGACCGGTAATCACAAATGGTTCCCCAGTCTCACCCCAGTGAGTTCCAGCGAGCATATCATTTTTGGGGACAAAGGTACAGGGAAGGTAAGAGGTGTTGGTGCTGTTCCAGTTTCTGAGAGTTTTATCCTGAGGGATGTTGCTTTGGTTGGTAACCTTGGTTACAACCTTCTCTCTGTTTCACAACTTCTCGAGGAAGGATATGAGGTGCACTTTAAGAAGGGCTATTCTCATGTTTTGGATGCTCGAGAGTCTTTGGTTTGTCCTATTTTGCCTTTTGGGAAGGTTTTTTGTGTTGACTTCTCGAGCTCCTCTGGTCCTTCTCGGTGTTTGGTGGCCGGTCTCTCCTCTGATTTATGGAAGTGGCATAGGAGGCTTGGTCATTTAAGCTTTGATTTGCTTGCAAAGCTTAGCTCACTTGATCTAATCCGAGGATTGTCCAAATTGAAGAGTGAGCGTGATCTTGTGTGCCATCCTTGTCGCCACGGGAAGATGGTGGCTGCTTCTCACACACCTGTTAATCAGGTGATGACGGCTCGCCCTGGGGAGTTGCTCCACGTGGATACTGTGGGACCTTCTCGGGTGCGGTCTGTTGGTGGGAAGTGGTACGTTCTTGTGATCGTGGACAACTTTTCTCGTTGGTCTTGGGTGCATTTTATGGAGAGTAAGGATGAGACCTTTGAGTTTGTTCATGACTTGGTTTTGAGGTTAAGAAACGAGTCTGGTCATGCCATGAGAGCGTTACGCAGTGACAATGGCTCAGAGTTCAAGAATGACCGTTTCAAAACCTTTTGCCATAGCCAAGGTCTTGAACACCAGTTTTCATCTCCATATGTTCCCCAAGGTGGTTGAGCGCAAGAATCGGACCCTTGTTGAAATGGCCAGGACGATGCTGGACGAGCATAGGACTCCTAGAAAGTTTTGGGCCGAGGCAATCAACACCGCGTGCTACGTGTCAAATCGTATTTTCCTACGAGCTATCCTTAACAAGATATCGTATGAGCTACGATGTGGGCGGCAGCCTAAAGTGAGCCACCTGCGGGTGTTCAGCTGCAGGTGCTTTGTGCTCAAGCAGGGAAACTTGGACAAGTTCGAACCTCGCAGTTCTGACGGAGTTTTTCTTGGCTATGCCACGCATTCGCGTGCATACCGTGTTTGGCTCTTGGACTCCGGTAGGATTGTTGAGACTTGTGAAGTTACTTTTGATGAAACTATGCCTTGCACAACCCTTGGCTTTGAGCTTGTAGGTGATTATGAGATAGGTACTACCATCTTTGAGGATGATGAGGAAGATGTTGGTGTTTCTGGTGATACTACACCGGCTGCAGCTCCAGAACCTGCTGCTTCACTTTCAGAGGACGATGAGGGAGCTCCAGTACCTTCTCCTTCTACCACATGGGAGCAACCTCCACTCGATCCACCTGTACATGCAGCAGGGCCCGCTGAGGACGTAGGGGAGGTGACCACCGAGCCACAGCCGTCTTGAATGGTCCAGCGGGATCACCCCTCAAGGAACATCATTGGTGGCCTGAATGAGAGAGTTACTAGATCCAGGTCTACTTCTCTTGCTCACTTTGCACATTCTGCATTTGTTGCTTCTTTTGAGCCATATGATGTTGGACATGCTTTATCTGATGCAAACTAGGTCAATGCCATGCATGAGGAGCTAGAAAATTTTGAGAGGAACCAAGTTTGGGTCTTAGTTGAGCCTCCACCACACTGCAATCCTATAGGAACCAAATGGGTTTTCAAAAACAAACAGGGAGAGGATGAAGTTATGGTGAGAAACAAGGCAAGACTTGTTGCTCAAGGTTTTTGCCAAAAAGAGGGGATAGACTATGAGGAGACATTTGCCCCTGTAGCCAGATTAGAAGCCATTCGCATTCTTTTAGCCTCTGCGGCTTCGAAAGGGTTCAAGCTGTTTCAGATGGATGTGAAGAGTGCCTTCCTAAATGGGTTTATAGAGGAAGAGGTCTATGTGAGGCAACCCCTAGGCTTTGAGCATCCCAAATTTCCTAACCGAGTGTTCAAGTTGCAGAAGGCTTTGTATGGCCTGAAGCAAGCTCCCCGGGCTTGGTATGAGAGACTTAGAAAATTTCTAGTTGACCAGGGTTTCCAGATGGGGAGTGTAGACAAGACTCTTTTTCTCCTTAAGCATGGCAAAGATCTTTTGATTGTTTAGATTTACCTGGATGATATCATCTTTGGTGGCTCTTCTCATGCTTTGTGTAGCAAGTTTTCTGAGCAGATGAGCAGGGATTTCGAGATGAGCATGATGGGGGAACTTCAGTTCTTCCTTGGGCTCCAGATCAGGCAGACTCCACAGGGTACCTTAGTCCACCAGAGCAAGTACACGAGGGACCTACTCCGAAAGTTTGAGATGGCAGATGCTTCGCCTCAGATGACTCCGATGAGTACGTCTACTGCTTTGGACGCTGATGAAGATGGCAAGGAGGTTGACCAGAAGGTGTACCGAGGGATGATCGGGTCGCTGCTGTATGACTGCTATGAGGCCAGATATATAGTTCGCTGTAGGTCTGTGTGCTCGTTTTCAGGTGTCCCCGAGGGAGTCACACCGCGCCGCTGTCAAGCGGATCTTGAGGTACATCAAGTTCACCCCGAAGTTTGGGCTTTGGTACTCCGCGGACTCTTCTATTTCCCTCCTTGGCTTTTCGGATTCGGATCATGCTGGGTGTCGGATAGACCGCAAGTCTACTTCTGGTACTTGTCAGTTTTTGGGTACTTCTCTAGTCTCCTGGTCTTCTCGTAAGCAGTCCAGTGTAGCCACTTCCACATGTGAGGCAGAGTATGTTGCCGCTGCTAGCTGTTGCTCTCAGATCCTAT
Organism: Paspalum notatum; assembly: GCA_022530915.1. Taxonomy (NCBI): domain Eukaryota; kingdom Viridiplantae; phylum Streptophyta; class Magnoliopsida; order Poales; family Poaceae; genus Paspalum; species Paspalum notatum. Next base: position 32,840,941 of record CM039685.1, read on the forward strand.
GGATGCTTGCTACCCTGAGAGACTATGGCCTTACCTATGGAAGGATTCCCATCTTGTGTGATAGTTCCAGTACCATTAGTGTTGCTAAGAACCCAGTTCTTCACTCTAGGACTAAGCACATAGATGTGAGATATCAGTTCTTGAGAGATAACTATGAAAAGGGCATGATCGATATAGTGAAAGTGGCAAGTGAAAACCAAGTGGCTGATATCCTAACCAAACCCCTAGATTTAGAGACCTTTGCTAGGTTTAGAGGGGAGTTAGGTGTTTGCTTTCCCTTTTAGTTAGGGAGAGTTTTGGCAACTTCTAGTTTTTCTTTTGGTTTTTCCTTTGCTTTTGGCTTTCTTTTGCTTCTTTATGCATATTGTATCATATTCATGCATTGCATCATGTACATTTGTAATATACACTAGCTCTTTTGGTATGAGTAATTAGTATTTACTTGTGCTAGATTGTACATTACTTGCTTGTTCATGGATGGCTTGAGCTCTTTTGGATCTATTGAATGCTATTTGTGAGCTAAGTCATTTTGTTTTCTTGAAAAGTTTTGAACATGATCACCACTGGACTTGGCTACCTAGCATGTGTAGGAATGTAGAATGCTTATGCTATCTTTCCATGCTTGGTTGTGCTAGTTGTCTACCCTTGCAAGTTGTTTGCCTAAGCGTTTATGATACCTTGCCTAAATCTAAAAATTTGAATTGAAATATCAAGTATTTGGTATCTTTTGAGCTTAAATGAAAAGATCCAGGTGGGTTTGCTTTGTCACACTGATTTGGCACGAGACTGCTCATCTTTGCACCTTGGTGAGAACTTGGCCATAGCTGTGAATGACTAAAACCTTGTATTAAGCTCCTGATTGTCTTTCTAGGCCTAGGCTTGGCATTGGTTGATAAGAAGTGGTCTGACAAGCAAATAACCCCTGGCACCTAAGTGAAACTTGCTGAAATTTAATTGGTATCAAATTCAAAAGTGCAAGTCTCAAATTGCTTATGGCTATGTTTATGTATGCTTTGGATAGGATTAGCTTACCTTGTATGTATTGCTAGTATTTTGTGTTCGCCTATCTTGCTAGATGCTATTCTTGTGGTGATGTTTTTTTTAACCAAACCTGAACTACATGCTTTGCTTCTGAACTATGTGAGATAGGTTCATTTGAGCTTGTCGCATGCCCCGTAGCCCTCACAAGCTCTGTATGCTAGAACTTGTATCTACTAGCTTTTCATCCCTGAATGAGTTCATTTTGTTCACTTGTGACATTTGCACTTCATGATTTGGGTGAGAGATACCTTGATGTGTGCATTGTCAACAAGGGGGAGAGATTTCACCAACCTTGGCAAAGGGGAGAGACCTTGTACAAGGGGATCAGAGTTTCAGGGGAAGAGCTGCATTGTCCTAGGGGAGCACCACCCCAGGGGAAGAGTTGCATTGTGAGATGGGCTGAAATGCAGAGGAGTTGGAGTCTTAGCATGCTCTTTTGGCCAGCTGTGTCAAGCTTTTGCCTCTTTCTGGAGGTGCTGGTCCTTTGCTTCTTGCATGGCTATGTTGAGCCCTGCCTTTTTCTTGAGGGGCCATGCTTTGTTGATCAGCTGCGTTGAGCAGTTACCCTTGTCTTAGGGGGCCGATCTTTTGGCTTTGCTTTGTTCACTACTTGTGCCCCCGTTCCTGCCTTTATTTGGCTTTTGGGCACTTGAGTGGATTTTTTTTGTTTTTTCTTTCTTCTGTTGTTCTTTGTTACGCTTTTCTTTTCTTGTCTATGATTTCAGGTGGTTGGTGAGGGTGTTGACAAGGCACTTATCAAGGGGGATATTGAGGGACTCAAGTGTACCGAGTCTAGTCTTTCGTCCTGGATGTGATGAGCGCTTGTCAACACCGAAGACTTGCTGATGGATGAGCGAGTAGAAGCCCTCTCGAAAGGACTGAGAGGCGGCGCCAGAGTGGACTTGGCATGACAAAATCCCTGCCGAGTGGACTGGCAGGTGGCTTGGGTTGAGGCCCAAGTTAGGCTCGGCCCACAAGTGCGACCGTGGGTGCCGGACGGTGTGGTGAGCCGTAAAGTCATCACCTCTGGAGGCCCAACAATCGTTTCCAGGTTCGAGCGTCAAAACCGGGGCCCAAGATCGTTTCCTGGTTCTATCGTCAAAACTAGGAGCTGGTTGCTGGTATCCCAAAACCGGTAGTTATCCAAAGAGATGAGCTACTGACCACGTGGAGGATATTGGGAGATTACTTCGTGCCGAAGAAGATCAAGAACTCCATCGTGGCAGTTCATCTGAGTTTCCAGCATCTTTTCTGGCCTCTACAAGCATTTTAGTGTAATCGCGTCTGTTTCTTAGGGGGCTGTTTATAAAACAACCTAGAATGAGTCTTGTAGTATAAATAAGGGAGATGGCTGTCTTATCTCCCGCTCTTGGCTGGTTAGAAGGTGCTTGGGGCTTAGAAACCCTAGTTTTTGTTCATCCAAGCAAGGGCAAACAAGATTAGTGAGTTTAGAGAGATCTAGGCTCCATCAAAGTGGGTAGGAAGTAGGGTGGCAGCTTGGAGAACGAGTTCCATGGTGTAATCTGGATCTAAGACCTTGTTAAGGCATTCAATAGATGGAATTCGTGGCTCTTTTGTGTGCGCTTGCCTCCCTCCCTCCCTTCTTGATTGGCTTTTGATACTTCGGGGACAAGTCAAATCCGTGGAGCAAATCACAAGCCTAGGGCTTGATCTGTTGGGAAAAGCTTCTCCATGAACTAGACCAAAGTCCTTGCAAATTTTTGTGAAGTTTGGAGTCCATTTGGTCAAGATTTGGATCGATTTTGAGGTTTTTCGGGCTGTTTTCTCACCTCGGGCTGCCCTGTTTCATATCACCGGACTGTCCGGTGGGTAGGCACCGGACTGTCCGGTGGCCTAGGGTTTGCTCGGGCGGAGTCAACGAGGCTCGGCCTCTCTGGGCGTTTTAGCAGGCGTCGGACTGTCCGACGGCAAGGCGTCGGACTGTCCGACAGGTGCTAGGTGAGGGTCAAGCCCTCGGTTTTTTCCGTCACCAGACTGTCCGACGGCTCTGTGTCGGACTGTCCGGTGGGTGCCGTCGGACTGTCCGGTGGGTCTGTACCGGACTGTCCGGTGGCTCTGCCCCAGGCGGTTCTAGGCTTGTTTTGCGTCGTTTTCTCTCGGCGTTTGAGCGAGTGCTCTTCCATAGTGCTTTCCTCGACGTGTCTTAGGATTGGTAGCTTGTCCTACCTACGCGATCCTACACGGGTGAGAAGAGAGGGTTTTTGGGGTTGTAGGTTTTTAGGTGTCGACCTATTCACCCCCCTCTAGGTCACTTTCCGGTCCTCACCTTCCTTTTTAGAGGACAAGGAGTTCAAAGTGCAACACAAGCTCTGAAGGTGGGAATTTGCCGCTATGTAGTGTGTCCTAATACTTTAAGCTTATAATGGCTACAGACATTAAAAAAGGCCCTTTCAGGAATCATATAGCTTGTTTAATGTTTGTTATAAGATCTGTACTTTAAAGAATACGTATCACCACTTTTAAAAGATATTAATATAGCACCAAATAAACGAGACTGAAATTGACACATAAAAGTAGTGACACACAAGTATTAACCTCAAAAGAACTGTCCGGATCTGAAGAGCAGGACTCCACTTGTCCTTTAAAATATCAAGGCATATCCTACCAAGCTGTACAAGTGTGAGTATTAAGCAACATAGTATATCTCTTATAATACCATAAGAGGGAAGCAAAAGGTAAAAAACTTACCTTGTCAATGTTAGGGTGATAAATTTTTGTGAGAAAGCGAACCTGTGTTCAGTAACGAATCTGGGCTTCAGAAACCATAAATTATAAATTCTCGCAGATCTTACACAAACTAACTACCAAGACATAAATACTAATCGATGCAGTAGAGGTCAAATCTAAGTCAGTAAAACAAAAGTATGAATGATGTTATACAAGTATCCTGAATTAACCAAACTTTGCAAGATTTTTTTAGTGCCAGGGGTCATATAAAAATCATATGATATCCATAAGTTAAATGTAAAGTTGAAATCTAATTATCTAAACCTCATTGAGCAGCAATACATATACGCCTTTCTGATTTTGATGCACTCTACAAATTAGCCTATATGAAGCTTGACAAATGACAAGCATCAGCATAACCATTAGACCCTGTTTGGAACAAAGGAATGGAAAACAGAGGAATAAAGAAAAACGTAGAAATGGAGGAGAGTGGAAAGTAGAAAACCGTAGGATTCCAAAACAGAGGAATAGATATTTTAGTCTGTTTGGATCGCATGAAAATATTTGAACCTTGACATCTTCCAATAAATAGAAAATTATATTGTTGTATTTCTTAAGGCAAATTATATCATATGATGATTAGAAGATTCGGGAGTAGTACTTTTCCTTGCCTTGGATAATGATCGGCTGGCCGATGGAACAATGGTTTGAGAAAAAAAACAATATAAAAATCATGATTTGATGTAAAGTAGGACTCAAACGGAAGCCAAAGAGAGCTGGCAAAGCGAGCGCAACTCGTTCCCTTCGATCAGACCAGATTTCTTCTTTCCTCCGTTTTGCGTGTGTATCGTTTCCTTTCCTCTGGAACGGTAGATGGCCTTCCTTCGATCCAAACGCTACTGCTCAGTTCCTTTCCTTTGGAACGAGTTCCTTTGATATTTCCATGACAAAACTTTAAACCAAACGGGGCCTAAGTATTTACTAACAATTTGTAGGACCAGAGAAGTTTAGCACTGAAATCCTAGTCAAGAGTACTCAGTACAATAGTAATGAAAAACCTTCGGTGGAGCCATTGGATATTCTTCGGGCAAGAATAATTCAAGCTTAAAAACTCCTCCTGACAAGTAGTCCAATCAACAGTTATCAGAGACCATACTAGAAAGCACAAAATGCAAAATGCTTTGCATTGCATTGCTTAAGTAGGAGAGAAAGGCGAGAAGTCACATGAGGATAACAGAAACCATATCAGAAGTTGCTGCTGAATTTACGTGGGAAAAAACACGAATCATTCATCGCAATGAAGCATACACGCAAGAGGGAGGACCATAGCGCGAACTCTGCAGAATCTAGGGTCGGCTGACAGAGGGGGCTGATGGCTGGCCCTCCAATGTTCGATAGGTGCCACTACCTCAACGATGGCCCCAAATCCCCTCTATCCGAGGATCAGAGGAACCTCCCGAAAGTTCTCACTCCCAGGAGGGTGGGCAATCTTCATGTTATAAATACCCCTTTCATGGGGACTATTGTAAGGCAGCTAGAGAGGGAACAAAAGAAAACACCGTTCACAAATCCTTGCTCGCTCTCCATCCAACCCTTCAGTCCTTAGAGAGTATCCAGTGCCCCTCTCCTTAGTGTTCGGGAACAAGTTCCCCAACACATGCATAGAAGGAAAGCCAGCAAGTATGACCTGTTTGCCAGCACTTAAAAAAGATATTAAGTTTCTTAGTTAGAGAAACAAACACCATCCATCCCACCTTCCAAATATTTACAGTTAAAATAAAATAAAATCGTAGCAATGCCAATTTGCTCAATGTGAGTGTTGGCTGGTTGCCCCTGCTCAACCAACGCCTCTTCACTCAGCCGATCAGCCCAAGCCTCAGACTTCTTGCTTGCATTGTCTACTCTATGCAACCAACCAGCCATCTTGTTCCATGCTCAGTCACAGAAATTAACTCCACCAGCACCCGTGCTCCATCCGCTTCTCACTGGCGTGCACTGCACCCTGTTGCATAAATACTACTGTCAAACCTGGAGCATTGGCTTGTGGTGAATCTGTTCCTCACCCTCCACCAGCAAGAACCATGCCAGATTTGGAGCAAATGCATGGATGCTCAGGGAAAACTGGATGATAAAAAGGCTTGCTGGTGGAGGTGGAGCTGAGCTTGCAGGGCTTGGAATCAGCTGAGAACGATTAGTGGGAAACGATGAAGGAGAGGTTCTCATCTGCGTTGGGAGATTAAAAAAGACAAAGTAGGTGCAATGACATTTTTGGCCTTGAGATAACAGGGGCAGAACCACAGAAACGTGAAGAGAGAAAGGCATTGGAACAAGGAACTAGAGCTTTCTGTTCTATATAAATGCCAAACTAACATGGAGGAAAGTACAGAAATATTTAAAAAAACAAGCGTTCTTTGTGGATTTGTTACTATTGGTTCTTCATGCTCCTTGACGGCTAGGCGTCACTTATAGCTTCATCCCCTCTTGTGTGTTGAAGATCCAAGAAGTTTGTATTACCCGCTCACTGAGCAACTCTAGTAAGTGACCTTACTTGACCTTTTTGGTCGATGAGGGGGATTAGGGTTGAGAGAGACCTAGCTCTTTGTCGGCACCTCAAAGGGGAAGTAGGGCACCCTTGGGTGTGACTGAACCTCGAATTAAATCCTTGTCTCCATGTGCTTTTTTGTTGTTCTTCGTGTTCTTAGCTTTGTGTTGCAAGATTTGCCCCAATCTACTTTGTGTGCAGGTTTGGTGGCGAGCCCCTCTCGGATCTATAACCCCTTGCTCCAAGGAAGCTTGGGAATAAAACCAATCCATCTTTGGTTGCATGGTTTAAAAGATTAATTAAGTTTATCATTTCCTGCAGTTGAACTTGCCTTGAGTAGGTTGACCCACATTGGACTAGTTCAACTTGTGGTACTAACTTACTTGTAAAGTTTGTGTAAGAAATTTTAGGATTGGCTATTCACCACCTCCTCTAGGCAACTTTCATCATTTCCCCTCAAAGCTCTCAATTCTTATGGGAGCTCTAGGAAGTTTGTACTACCCGCTCATGGAGCAAAGTTAGTATAGGAGACCATTCTTATCTTCGTGGTCGATGAGGGGAGAACTTTGAGGGCACCTCAATGGGGGAACTAGTGGAGCCTTTGCCGTGTAATCGTACCTTAGACATAAGTACTTGTGTTTTTTGTGTGCATGAGTTTGTTCGAATTACCCACTCTTGTTATTTAAGATCATTTCTAAGTTTAGAGCTTGAATTATTCTTTCTTTTTGTGTTGTGGCTGCAATTGTAGGTGGGAACAACATCTTTATACCTGAAGGACGAGTGCTATTTCATGGAAAACCAATCCAAGTTTATTTTATTTCATTTGGGATCCATACCAAATCTGTAGAAGTTTGGAAGTTTCTAAGATATTTGTGGATGTTCCTCAACTTTTTCTAATCCATGGTTTTAGTTTTCTTTAAACTTTTAGGTGTAGCCTATTCACTTAGAATACCTTCTGTCATTCGACTCCATCTCATTCTCCAGCCATGAGAAGGCTCTCTTGAGTCAGGATCATGGTTCTCCATCACATGAAGGATCAAGGACCTATCTGGAAAGTTTTACAACACTTAGAACCTTATCCAAATTAAATCAATTTTTCCAGATATGTTCCCTATACTACTAAGGCTCTTGCAAAAAATGTTTTCTTTCCATGTATGGTGGATGCCCTAGAGGACCAAGCACCACTTTGATAGTTTAGGGGGTGAGAGGCGGCTCTCAAGCACTGCTAGCACTTGAACGAAGGACAAATCACCTTGCTTAAATAGCTCGTGCCCAGCACATGGAGGCAGTTTCACGCATGGAGTTTTTGGTTTCACTCCTATATTGCCCAAAGACTAAGAGGCAAAGTATTGTCATCAAGAAGATAATCGGAAACAACCCTTATGTGTATTTCAGGGATGAGTCACTTGAACATGTGCATTTCAGGGATGAGTCACTTGAACCTCTCTTTTGGTGTGAGTTCCACAAGACTTCTACACCTCCATGATTTCCACCACCAAAAAATCCTTCGATTGTGCGCACGAAGGAAAATGGTTGATGACACATTGATAACATGGAGAAAGATTTTTGTTATCAAGTTATTTATGCTTGTAGGAAGTTTCATGTCAAGGACCACATGGAGTTTACCTATGATTGGAACAATGAGACCCTCAATCAGTTCCATGCACCATTCTATTTTTATAAGAATCAGTGCACTATGCATTGGACCAAAATGGTGGACACTTTGCTATATACATTCTCACCTTTGCACATCTATTTGTTCTAGGCAAAGAGGACACCACAAGGACCAAGATATATGATGATAGTAAGATGTTTGCAACATAAGTCACATAGATAACTTCATATGCATGGGAGAATTCACCTACACACATGCCGAGTTTTTGGCTGTCACATGGCTTCCGCGTGGCATTGGTGTGTAACACAGGCTCGCGAGCACTCTACATTGAGGTCAACTACAGTGGGATATTTCATTTGTAGGACCGAGACGTGCGACTAGAGGGGGTGAATAGGAGCACTTAAAAACTCAAACTCACGAATCCCCGGTGCAGACTAGCAACTACTTCACACAACAAGCGCTAAACACCGTCCACTGAAAGGAAACGTGTCTAGCAGCACTTGGTGTCACCCACTGAACAGGTACACACCAAGCAAGCGGAAGCACAAGACTCAACAATCACAAGATCGCACTGTCTGGTGGAGCCGGATAGTCCGGTGACCGACGCCGGACTGTCTGGTGGAGCCTGGAACTTGAGCTTTCCAACCCTAAATCTGACCAAACCTTATCCAAACTTCACAAAATTTGACACAGGCTATCTGAGCACTATTCCAAAGCTGTTCCCAAAAGATCAACTCAAAATGATCACGGGATTAGCGGAAATTTCAGATCTCGTGAAGAGGCAAGCCTTGGGCAAGAAAAAGGGGAAAACTCAAATTCGACTTGCTCGTGGCAAACCTGCAGGTTTGTGATGCACTAGGGCATAATCTCCACGTCCTGGCAAATCCAAAACACCGACAAAAGAAAGGATTCACCCTTGGCCAAAGCAAACACCCAAAAGCCAAAGATTGAACCCAAAAACCAAATTAGAGAGGGGAGGAGGAGAGGGCTGCACACAAGCACTTCAATTTCAGAGGAATATTACTGGATTAATCACGAAATCAAGTGCATACAAGGTTCCTACAGCCTACTACCCTTCATCCTTCCCACTTGTGAGAAGAACACTAGATAGGGGACTCAAATCCTAGCCCTAATGCTTTCTCTTCTCTCTTTGGCACATGGCTGTATGAAAATGGAGCCTAGGGTTTTCTAATAGTGGGAGAGTCACATAAATGACCAGCCACTTAGGTATTTATAGCCCTAGGCCTGATGACACAATTAACACTAAGACCCTTACTCTAGAATGCCCGGAAGGGGCTGAAATGTAAAAGATACAATCGGACGACTACGATGACGCTTTGATCTTCTTCTTCTCCACGCCTTGCTTGGATGTACGCCACGTAGCCAGTAGTCCGGAAGCTTCCCCCGGTTTTGAAGTCAGAAACCGGAAAACTTTATTCAGCGGGCTTTCTGGGCCGGGTCTTGGCCCAATCTTCTATGTTGGCGAGTCGGAGCCCAACCCACCAAGTCATTTGAACTTGGGTGGCGGTTTTGAGCCGAAGCCGCCAAAACCTCCCTCGCACGCCTTCGCGCCATGCACTCGGGTTGGAGCACCACGGTGGCACCCGGCTTCTCCAGTCCATCGGAGGGCTTACACCACCGTTGCCGATCCGCCCCTCCGTGTACCGAGCTTCCATGGCCGACCGACGTCGAGCATTGCCTTCGGTCCATTGGAGGACTTTTGCCTCAGTCCATCGAGGTCTTCATCACCTACCTCCAGTCCATCGGAGGGCCTCCAGTCTATCAGAGGGCTTGAGCTCGTTGACAATCACTCATCACACCAGGAGAGCAATGAGGCCGGTCCATTGGCTCTCAATCTCCCCCTTGATGAATGCATTGTCAACACATCTCCAACCTGTAACCTGAAATGGAACAAAGACAAAAGAAAAGGGTAAAACCAAAAAAGAAAGGAAAAAGAAAGAAATGCTCAAGCTGCCCAAAACCAAACGAAGGCAAAAACACAAGGCAGCTTGAAGCAAAAAGAAAAACAAAGCATCGGCTCCTCAAGACAGAGGCAAAAGGCTCAACGCACCGATGCAAAGAGCATGCTAAAAACTCAACTCCCCCTGAAATACATCCTCACAAATACAAAATGAGTACAAAGCACCCCCTCAACTAAATCTCTTCTGAGTTTTTTCCCTTTGTCCATATTTTTAAATTTCTTTCCTCTGGAGAAAGTACACTAATTTCTCCCCAATTCTCCCTAAATTTCTCCCTTTTGTTGACAATGGACACATCAAAGATTCTTTGAACTCAACTTTATCTGAACTACACAACTCCCCCTCAAAATATGCCATGAAATGCAAGGAATGTAACTGAAAGAGCTCAGAAGGGATGAAAAGCTAGTAATCACAGGTTCTAGCATACAGAGCTAGTGAGGGCAAAGAAGCAATAACAAGCTCAAATGAATCTATTTTACACAGATCAGGAGTATGTTTTTCAGGGTTATGGAAAAGAAAGCATCACCAACATGAAAGGCAGCTAGCAAGATAGGCATGAACAGCAAGATGCTAGCAAGACATACAAGGTGTGCTACTCTCAATCAAAACATACATAATCAGCCATAAGCATTTTAGAGACTTGCAAATTTCAGATTTAAACATTTGTATTCATAGGAAGAAAACCTACATGCTTTCTTAATAAATCACACAAACCATCTATAAAAAATCATACAAACCATTACTAAAGTCTAGCATAATCTATCATGCTTAACTAATCAGAGACCGTCAACACAACACATGGTATAGTAGTCTAACACTTGTATATGCATACACCTAGGGTGTCTCATTTGTGAATTAATTTAAGCAACTAAGTTATAGTAGTAAAACATATCCAAATGAGACCAAACTTTTATGATATGCAGATCCTACATACCCGAAGCTACTGTCAAACTTTCAACCCAATTGGAGTTATAATTATTTTATTAAAATTACGACAATTTCTCAGCCCTACAAATTGTCAGAATTTTTATAAATTATAGGAATGGTATTTGAAGGTGAAATTTTAACAGTGAGATATACTCAGCATGAACAAAAATTTACAAGTTAAAACTCCTAAGTTTGACAGGACATCTATTTTCCATATATTAATCTTGTGCGAATTTAAGATGTACATATGAACAGTGTAAATAGCCTCCTAGAATATACTTTCTGGACTCTATGCATCAACATTAAGCTACCAAATTTTCCAGAGAATTTTCCTAGCCATTTATGACCAATTTTTCTAATTATCATTTCCAACATGTAGCATTTTATCATTTTCAAATCACCACTAAAACTTGACATGCAGAGGCTCATATTTTACCAGTGAGATTCACAAGCTATATAGGACATAAAAAAATACTGGTGAGTCATATTTATCATACTTTGCATAGGCCTTATTTCCAAGCTATCAAATAATGCATAAAGTACATGCAAAATGGTAAAACAGTGAATGAACAGTAATATATGGGGCCACCAAAATTCTCATGGTGTCCAAACATCCTGAGAAAGCTACTAACCAAGTTTCATCATTCTAGGATTTTATCTAGACCATGTTTTCCATTTTTCCTTGATTAATCATGTATATACAATAGCAGGGGCAAAACCGTACATTCACATCCCCACATCATACCCAATGTGTAGATCTATTAACAAGGAGTACAATGTAACTAAGTTTACCTTTTTACGATTTTTATTTGATGTATTATGATTTTTCAAAGTTTCAGCCGATTTAAAACAAGGAAAAATGAGAAATGCATAGATCCAGGGGCTCGCAATTAACCCTAACTTCCAGGGGCTTCCGTGTAAGATCTGCGAGACACATTGCATAGTGGATCAAACGACAGCGCGAAAACTTGAAAACGTAAGAGTTAAAACGCAAGATCACCTCTTCTTCTTCTACCTCCGGACAGAGGCGCGGCCGGCGCACGCAGGAGGGAAGGCGGCGCTCCGCCGGTGGCGTGGGGGCCCGTCTTGGAGCCGAGTAGGGCCGAGGACACGTTCTCCGTCGAGGGCTTCCATTCCCCCAAGATGTCGTCGCGCGGGGTGGACAGTAGAGGCGGGGCGGCGGCGTTGAACCGGAGCGGTGGTGGCGCGCGGGCGTGGCGGCGGCGACTTGATCCGGCGACCGGGGCAGAGGAAGGGGCTGTGGACGGGCTTCTCGGCTGCGCGAGGATGAGTAGAGGCCGACGGTGGTGGAGTGGGGGTGCGGGGAGGGCCCGAATGTGGTTCTCCACCGCTATGCCGAGCTCGGCACGGTGGCCATGGCGGCGCCGTGGCTGGGGAGGGAGGAGGAGGCGCTGGAGGGGCCAAGGTACAGCGGGGATGGTGGAGGAGGGCCGCGCGGGAGTGGTGACGAAGAAGGTCGGGGGCGCCCGGCGCGTGAGCTTGTGCTCTCGTAGCCATGGCGGCGTTCATGGCGTTCACCCGCGAAAGGTGGCGGTGGGAGACGTAATCGAGGTCGATTCCTCGGGGATTCGGTGGAGGGAGGTGCCGCAAGCGCGGGGAGCGCGTCGAACAGGCAAGAGGAGGCACGAGATGGCCGTGCTCGCGAGCTCAGGGAGCTCGGGCCATGGCGGCGGCCATGGCGTGCACTCTGCACGAGCGAGGAGAGCGAGGGCAAAGGGAGAGGCGAGTGAGGGAGTGAAGGCGGCCACGATGGCGTCCAGGTGAAGACGTGGGCGAGGGTAGAGACGGGCAGGCGCGCGTCCTCGGTCGTCGGCTTCGGCCGGCCACGTGCGGCGCGGGCAGGCGGTGTCCGCCGCGTGGGCGCGAGGGAGAGGAGGTGAGGGGAGGTGGCCGCGGCGTAGACAAGGTCTATGGACCGGCTGACATGTGGGACCGGGTGAGGATGAAGGGAGAGGAGTCCACGGACCGGGTGCACGAAGCGAGAACCCAAGTGGGGCCCACGCCTGGCGTCGTTCCCGCCCGGATCCGAAGCCCTGACGGGTGGGACCCACATGTAAGCGACACTAAAACTCCGGAATTTGAGGGAAAAGGGAAAACGCCAGTTTGACTGCTTGTACCCGTATTTGTATTTCATGTTTTTGAACATTCTAAGGGCCGAATTTGACCAAATTCAAAATACAAGAAGTGTTTCAAATTTTGTACTCTACAACTTTCTTATAAACTTGAATACTATGTTCTATTGAAGTTTGTGGTTTAAATTTGAATTTAAGTTGCTGACCCAAGTTTGACCGACTGTACCCATTAGATTAGAAATTCTAAAACTCCATTTTCCATTCTCTTTTGTAAAAAGAGTTTCATACCAATGTTGTTCAGAATTTTATGAGCTACAAACTTCTCATATAAAGTTTTGCAAGATTAAGGCTGTAGTTTAAGTAAATTTGAATTTATTAACATGTTTGGACAGAATTCATGGGTTTACATAAAAAGACCCAAAGCACCATCCAAATCACTGTGCATGTCAACACTCCAAATACCAAAGTTGTTCCTAATAGAATTATCTACAAGTTTGGTATACAAAGTCTAGCTTGGATCATCACAGATTTTGAATTACAAGCACAAACATTGCTGAAGGTTTGGTAAAACTGCAGCTTTAATTTAAGTAGGGTCTTTGTTGTTTCAAACTTTTGAATACTCAAATGAAGTCCAAACACTTCCACTCTAGGTGCATTTGAAAGGTGATATGTTTAATTTCACTTCATAGAAAGGAAAATTCTGAAGTTGTATAGTGAAATCAAAAGTAATTTCAGATTCAAATTTGGGATAAGCTGAATTTCAGACGGAAATTTTCCAAGTATAGACTAGCTTGGGGCTAATTTCATGAGGTATTTGGGTCAAAATTTAAAATAGATTAAAGACAGTTTTAAACCACGTTCAGGGTAACAAAAGTGTAGCCCATGTCATGTACCATAACTTTGATAATGGAGTTGAGCTCAAGTGCCTAATGAATTTGAAGGTTCCATTAGGGCTCAAGTTCGGTCACGATCACACTTACTGCCTTTGGATAAAACGTTAGTTGGTTTGGGTTTGATCTTTTAAACTTCTTGTCTTTAGACTTTTGAACATAGTCAAAACAGAAAGTCTAGGGCTAGTTTCTTATCTGGGGTTTTGTACTTGGTGTTGTACTCCAAAGCTTGTGAGCGGTGACTTAAACAACCAAACCCCGTAGGGTTTTGTATTCTTCCTAGAAAAATTTTGACTTAGTGATTTCTCTAGGTAGTCCTCATTGTTCTCTAAGCATAATCAAGTCTTAATTCATTATTAGTTTATCTCTAATGTTGTGTTAAGGCTTTTGAAATGCCGGGAGCATCACACGCTCATGCGAAGCGAGCCGCCGCCGCCTGCCCACCTGACGTCCCTGACTCCCTGTTGCAACACCGCGCCGCCGCCTCCCGTTGTCCGTTTGGCCGTCCCTGACTCCCCGTTGCAGTACTGCGTCACCGCCCCACGTGCCCTCGCACAGTCGTGCCCCAGCGCGGCGCCCCTACATCCCGCTGCGTGGGTGCGTGAGCGCGTCCACGCGCGGCGAGCCCCCAGCCGTCGGCCGCTAGGTGCCCCACACCCACTTGACCAGAGTACATAGGCATAGCAGGGCAAGCAATAGGGAAAGGGAAGGCAGAGCTGCAAAGAGAGGTGAAATTTTTTCTCTCCTTCACTCTTTATGAAATCTTTAATGTGATTCATGACCAAATTATTGTTGAATTCAGCAATCGTTTGCTGAAAGGTCACTCAGTTGTTGAGATACATTGCTTGTTTGGATCCAAATAATTCTTTTGCCAATTACTTCTTTTGGTCATATTTAGTTACATTCCAAGCATTTGCATTTCCAGGTACTATTGATGAAGAAATGGAAAATGTTAATGCAACAAATTTGCACTACGTATTTTTTAAGTGTTTTATGCTATTTTGACCATACTGTTACACTTCAAACCATGATGGTCAACTATTCCCTAAATTTGCGCTTTGTTCTTTTAGTTTTACATATTTTTCCATCTCTGATATCATATACTCCTTCTGTCCCAGAAAACAAGTCATTCTGGGTTTGTTCTAAGTCAAATTTTTTAAAGTTTGACCAAATTTATACGAAAAAGTGTAAATGTTTATAGTACCAAATGAGTATGTTAGATTCCTTGTCACATATATTTTCATTAGGTATCAATTTGGTTCTGTGAATGACGATATATTTTCTTATAAATTTGGTCAAATTTTACGAAGTTTGACTTAGGACAAACCCAAAATGACTTTTCTAGGATGGAGGGAGTATGAGGCAGCAGCTATTAAATTTTAGCCCTAGTCTTAGCCAAATCCTAGATCCGGCACTGTGGCAAGCTAGTGTGGATGGTGAGTTAGTCTACCAATACCATGGGATAAAACTTCATATCTTCTAGGGAGTTTGCATGCTCTTGATCTCTTTACTTACCTGATGCCTTGCATATATTTACTTTTCTTAGTTAATTGATTAGGTTTGGCTATATGTTGCAAATATTTTGGGTAGCTTAGTTTTAGTTGAGCCATTCCACCCCGTCCGTCTACTGGGTCAGATCAACCCTTCACAACTCTAGAGTTGCATAGCTAGAACCGTGTTGCTTTTGGGACAAAGTATCAATTTTTGTATGGAACTCCTGCACTGTTACAAAGTACGTAGTAGCATCCTAGGACGAGAGGGACCTTTTCTATAGCAAGATTTTGTAAAGGGGACAGTCCATTGAACCTTGAACTGTCATGGTTGTCCGATTGAATTCTAACTATAAAATTGGGTAACCTAGTCCCTCGAACAAACCAAACTGGGTGAAATACCCCTTGGACCCCGTTAAAGCGGTATTGAACGGTAGTTTTTCTATTTTTAAAAATAATAAATTATGTTTAGTTTCTATAAATTCATAATTAATTTTTTTAAATAAAAAAATCTTGAAAATTCTACAAAATCTTTTCGAAAAATGTGGCCAGTCAGTTGGTGCTCAATTTTAAGATATTTAGATTAAGGTTTATTAATTCCTAGACCTAATTTTATTCTCCGAGCATAACATTATAAATAGGAATAAATCAATTCTTCTTCGGATAGAGCACCAATAGGTAGATTATGTTTCTAGAAGTTGGTATAAGTTTCATATTATTCTAATTTAAAATGAATTAATTATATTTTTTAGAGATTATAAATGGTTTTATTATTTTAATTAAAAATAGAAAACCACCATCAATACCACTTTCAACAGGGTCAAGGGGGTATTTTTACACAGTTTGGTTAATTCGAGGATCTAAATTACCGGTTTATATTGTTGGAGTTTGAAAATTGGACTTAAAGGTCGTAAAAGAGACTTTTTCAATTCTGTAAATCAGATCAAGCGATAACATAAGTAATATTTTATAATTATTGCATACATTTAAGATCTTCTAATGTTACAATTTGTCCATTATATAGGTTTCTCGAAATATGTACACTACAGAATGTTTCGGACCGTTTTTCTATACGTTTGTTCCGTAAATATATAAGGTTACATTCTCAAATACAACGTACTCACGTTGAATATTTGTAGAACTAGTCTATATATCAACCCATGCGAACCCATGCTCTTGCATGGGTTAGGATCCTAAATGTATTATGTGTTATAGTACAATATATATATAGATCTATTTTTATACTTAATTTTTTATAATAGTATATTTTGCTACTTTAGATATATACTTGATTAATGGTTATGTAATTTTTGATACGATTGTAAAAGTAGGTAATTTTAATACAAATTTAAGGGTCTATTTTCATTATACTATCGGTCATAATAGCAAATGTGAACAGTTTAGATATAAATTAGAGGGGCTATTTGGTAATGTCCATTATAATAGCAAATGTGAGCAATTAGGTATAAATTTAGGGTGTTATTTCATATTTTCTTTCGTAATGGCAAAGTGGATAATTAATATGTAGTTTTGGGTGTAACTTAATATTGTTTTCATAATGATAGAGGTGGGTAATTGCATAAAAAACAGATCTAGTGACTATTAAATTCTAATCTAGCAATTGATGATCAGATGTTTCTAAATAAATATTATGAGAACTCGCATTGCTGCTGGAATTTTTACGTTAAATATAATATAATTCATGGATATATATATATAGTATATAAAATACTAACATCATGAAAGAAAATATTTCTCACGCGTTGTTATAGGAATTTGAATGATACTCACACATACACCACGGAAAGGCACCGCACGCATAAAACCACAGAAAATCAATGGAACAGTTAAATGGAGGTCTTAGTAGATAGGTAGTAGGGTTCTGCTATTTAGATATAGAAGATTACGAGAACTTTATGATTTTTTTTCTTTTTTAGTGTATCTTGTGAGGATTAATAAGAGGCTCTAAAAGGAGTCTCTAATCAGTAACAATAAGATTAGGCACAAAATATCTATTTCATAAAAATATTTCTAAAATTTTTATGAAAAAGAGTTATGTGATCATTTAGTAGGGTAAATTTGTAAATGATAAAAAAAATTTTACAAAAAACAAAGGGTAAATTTGAAAATAGGAAAAAAACTGAAAAAAAGAAAAAATTGTTTTCACTAAGAGTTAACTCAAAATCTTTCGTAATGGCAGAGGTGGGTAATTATTTAGAAAACATATCTAATGGCTATTAATATTCCAATCTACTCATTGATGATCAGATGTTTCTGATTATTGCGAGAATTTTTAGAATTTTATCTTTTTTCCGAGCGTGTCTCACGAGGATTAGCGTGAAGGGTTCGAAAAGAGCCTCTAATCGTGGTCCCAACTATGCATCTTTTAGCGCTCAAGTGAAAAAGACTACACTCAATGGGTCGGAGCATTGAGTCCATCCTATAGATGGCCAGATGCGACATGTCTAATGGGCTGGTCCAAAGCACGGCGTAGACCGATCCGCAAGGTGTGTCCATGGTTCGCCGTTTTGGTCGGAAACCCCGGAATTCCGGGCCAGAATTCCGTTTTCAGTCCGGACTGGGATAGTAATTTCGGTCCGAAAAGGGGTAGAATCCGGTTCCAAATTAAAAAATATGAAAGTCAAATTTTTTGGTCAAACCGAAATTTTTCCGAAACGAAAACGAAATGGTGAACCTTAGGTGTGTCATACTTAGCCGAGGCTCACAGTGTTGGTCTAGCCCGGTCTAGTTAGTTTTTTCTTCTCATCTCTCTCTATATTACTCCTACAATATACTACTATACAACAATCACACAAGATAAGATGCTTGAATGATTAATAAAGGTGGGGAAGGATTTCAATCAAGAGGTATGTTAAAGGTTTGAATCCCCTCCACTCCACTTATTTTTGCATCTATTCACTGGTTGGTCCACTGCACACCATTCCGCCTGTTAGTGCCGTAGGCCATTGTCCCGTGCCTGAAGAGGTGTTAATCCAGGCACGGCACACTTCCTTAGCTAAGCCATGCCACACACAATATAAATATGATGCGCCTAAACTGGTCTATGCCGTGCAGTCCATTTGGCCATCTATAGTCCACTCCGTACTCGGAAGCTAGCTCTTTACCTACCATTGTTAACTCTCTTATGCTTGGTTTGAAAAAAAACATAGGGCACGCTTGGCTCTTGGCCAAAATTTGTTAAATTCAAAATTTTGGCATGTTTTGATCGTTTTGAATATACATCAATTTTGACCGATCAATGTATCTTTTTTAATTCATGTGGTTTATTAAAGACCCAAACAAACTATATTAATCAGAAGTATGTCATTTGGCTAAAATTTAATATAGATTCAATACAGTCACAATGTTCTAAATATTTAGCTTTGGTACATTTTGGCCAAGAACCAAGGAGGCCCATAAGTCTCATTCGAACCCACGTTGTGGCCAAAAAGCAAGACTTCGGAGTGTGGGACCATGTAAATCTCCCGTTGGTGAGATGGGAGAATTTATGGAGTCGTATAGAATTGTGGGGGACTATTAATGACAATGCAAGCAGCTGGTTGGGTTGGCCGGTTGGGCAATCAGTAGTTGTTGGCTGACTTCATTGGTTTACGTATCCCACTGTTTATATTTTTAAGTTTTGGAGCTGCTAATTTACGGCCGGTCATAAATTGGTTTTACCGCATGCACACCTCATATTTGGCAATGTCTTTAGATTTGTCAAACTGCAGCCTTTCTACTTTTGGAAAACACATGGCAAAAAACCCCATAGCTCGTTGCCTCCTCTGACCACGTTGACCTGCCGCAAAAACACCCAAAAAAAATGCAGAAATAGAATTCACGAATAGGCAATAATGCAAGTATCAATAAACAATAATAAAGCTATCTAGTAGGCAAAAATACTAATATCATTAGGCAAAAATGCAATGTCATCTTTACCTAATGAAAATAAGTAGTTTACCTAATAAAAACCACTATTTGCCTAATAAAAACTACTGCAGTGGAGTGGGGGAGGAGGCTCGCCGCAGGCAAGGTTGCCGGAGAGCGAGGATGGCCATAGCAAAGGCGACGGGCATGCGTGCCTGAGAGCGACGGCCACAACAGAGTGAGTCCATGGTGGCTAAGGCCGGTGTGGGAGGGGAGTCAATCGCCATGGCGCCCAGCGGCCCGGATTCGACCGTCATGAGGCCATCGCCGCCTCCAAGCATCGCAGCGGCCTGGATCCGGCCGCCATGAGGCCGCCCGCCGCCTCTAAGCGCCATCGGCTGCCACGAGGCCGGTGCGCGAGGGGAGTCAGCTACCATGGCGGTGTCGGTCAGTGATGCGGCCTCCACATGCCGCGGCGGCCCAGATCCGGCTGCCACGAGGCCGTCGCCGGTGTGGCAGGGAGTGGAGAGGAAGGCGAGGAGGACGTTGAGCCTGTGAGTGCCGCGGCGCGGAGAGGAGAGGCGCGTCATGAAGAAGAGTGGAGAACGGGTAAGGCGAGAGTGGGGAGAGAAATGAACATGGCTAGGGGTGTGCGTGCATTGGAGCAAAAATACGCACGGCTGTTGTAACAAAGTCTATAGTGTGCGATCTCTGATGACTTCAGCTTTAAAGCTTTCTATTTATGCGTCCTATTATTTTTTTCTCATGCTAGTCTCTCTATTAGACCGTATCAAGAGTCCTTTTATCTAATCTTTTATAGTTTAGTTTAAGATCCTGGTGGTAAAAATCTTCCACCAACAATCATCCAAAACGAACCTTAATGTTTATTGGCATTCTAGATTACCCTCGCCTCAAACGTGTGATTGGTGGTCCTCCTTGTATGTGTTTTGAGATACATGACGGGGACTATTGTGAGTGAAAAGGTTTTAGGTGGATATAAATGATTAATTTATAATGGCCTACTATACTTACTACTATATAAGAAAATAAGGGTTTAAAGGACTATCGGAGATGAACTTAGATTGCCCTTAATTACATATCGTTTCATTTGGTCCATCCTCGTTTGTAAGTGGTGAATTAAATACAAATACATAATTACAAATTTTACGGTGGTTGGAAAAAATATGAGCCGTCCATCAGATGATATCTAACGGTTTAAAAATAGATCTGATATCTAACGGTTTAAAAATAGACGGGCAAGTGCCAGACGGTACCAAATAGAAAGGTCCGAAACCAAAAATAGTGGTACCAGTACCCATGTCTTATTTTTTTAATTTCACAAAAAGTATAAAAGCCTTTAAAAATTAAAAAAAATAGTGGTACCGTCTGGTACCGCCTGATACCGGTGGGTTTCATTCCAACTACTGTAAAATATCTCATACATAATACCGTCTGTTGCTACAAATTTTAAGTGTGGTATGGATAAAACTCACCCAACAATATAAGATGACAAATGCCCATATTAATTAATGGTGTTTGATACCTTCACGAAACATATAAGATATACCCAAGTTGGCAAGTTCTGAAATTGTGTTTGAAATGCTGTACGAATGTGACTATTATGACAACGCACATCGTCGTGCAATTTTGACTGATAAGCAAGCAACGGATTGCAAAAGAAACTTAGGCTGCTTCTCCATGTTCCACTGTGGCGTTCTGAAGTAACAACACAACAGTCTCCTAGCATACCAGGGATGATCGTTGTCTACCTTTTATTTACCACCACTTTGGCAAGAACGCCATTATTTTCTCACGGTGTAGGAAGACGATCGAAGATGCAGCTAAAATCGGCTAAATAACCAAAGGCCTAGAGAAAATGATCATAAGAAAAATATCCCCTCTTTGTCTTAACCGGTGTTCTGAAGACCGGCAGCTATGCCCTTCATGGTCAGTATGAGGGTGTCCTCCAGCCCCGGTGCGTACTCGCTGGCCGGGTTCAGCTTCACGAGCTCTGCAGCTGGCTTATTCGAGTCCATGACCTCCTTAGAGAGGTGGGGGCGCAGCGCGACATGGTAGTCTGGGTCACGGATCCGCTTCAGGGTGTAGGCCTGGCAGACGTTCAGGGTGGTGATGTACGCGTCACGAAGGCGGAGCCTCTGCTTCAGGTAGGGGTCACCTTCAAGGAGATCCCTGTGCCCAGCAACCTGAAGTCCAAAACAGAGTTCATTGTATTGTAAAAAGCTGAAATGGTAGTTAAAGCGCAAGAAATGGGTCAAAGTGTATGTCTTTTGGCCAACAGACCTGAAGTAAAAGCTTTTGGGTTTCTTCATAGCTGGCCCTCAGCTTCTCCCCCAGTGGATGCAGTTCCTCTGAAACGAGGAGTTTGTCATACAGAGCAGCAATGCCAGGATTACCCTTGGCGAACACCATCTCCACCAGATCGATGGTGACCCTGAAAAATGGCCACTCGTTGTACATTTCCTGAAGCATATGGAGATTCCTGATGTCCTTCTGGAGAACATGCTTGAACGCAGCTCCAAATCCTAGCCAGACTGGGAGGTGGAACCGTGTCTGTGTCCAAGCAAAGATCCATGGGATTGCACGGAGTGATTCAATGCCTCCACTTGGCTTTCTCTTCGATGGCCTGCTTCCAATGTTCATCCTCCCATACTCTGTTTCAGGTGTTGCCTGTAACACAAACATCACAAAGTAAATATTCACCAAACGTGGGGCCAAATTGAATGGCTTCAGTGACCATTTTAGTAGGTTTGCAGAATATTCAAAGGACTTTTTAAGGTCCTCCATCTTAAGGTGAGAGGAATAAATGAACCTTATACGCTCATTTTTAAATTAGAAAGGATAATTAAGAAAATGATTAGTATATTAATTGTCTACTGCCCATTGCTCTCGTCTTTCCTCAATCAGCTGCTTTTCTGATGGACTCCTTCCTTTCACACGTGAGAGCAAATGGGAAAGGCTCATATATCTGTATAAGTTCCCCTTCTTCCATTGTTTACTTGCCCAAGAGCAAATGGAAAGCTATAAATCCATATCATACTTATATATTATTCCAAATGTATATCTTCCTTTCACGCAACTTGAACACAATTAAAATACATGCATTAATTATCGTTACCTATTGCCTCATAGAAGGTAATAGGCCACCTTATTTGATCCTGCCCACTAAAAGGATGGGCACATCCAATTGGGAGTACCTTAAAAAATCTAATATCTAATTTCCATAGTAAGTTATTGTGCTACATTCATATTAAATATCTGGTCAATCCTATTTGAAATGTTTGTTTTTGCAGCTTAGATTATTATAATATGACAATGGAAGACAACAAGGACTTACGAGGCGGAAATACTCGACGAAACGTGGCTCTTTGAAGACAATGGACCGATATTCCTCAGTTGCCACAACTGCCATCTCATCAAGAAGAGCTCGCCATTCTGGCTTCGGCGCATTTGGTGGATGCATGCCATGCTCCAGGGTAGCAGCAGCGAAACGTTGCAGTGTCCTAAAGCACAAGTGTTCCTCACCAAATGACTGCTCAATGACTTCACCTTGGACGGTGACGCGAAGCGATCCATGGATGGTGTCTGGAGGCTGGGACAAGATGGCAAGATGAGTGGGACCACCGCCTCTTCCAACAGTCCCACCACGTCCATGGAACATTGTCAGCTTGACACCAAAGTCCTTAGCAACCTTGATGAGCTCCTCCTGAGCTTTGTATAGCTGCCAAGCTGCTGAGAGACGACCAGCATCTTTGCCTGAGTCTGAATACCCAATCATGACCTCCTGCTTGCCATTGATCCTCTGTCTGTACCAATCTATCGAGAAGAGCCTGGCCAATGCAGCCGGAGCAGCCTCAAGATCAGCCAACTTCTCAAACAGTGGGACAACTCTAAGTGGTGTCTTTACATGACACTCACGTTGGAGGAGCTCAACAGCTAGGACATCTGAAGGAGCTGTCGCCATGGAAATGATATACGCACCAAAATTGTCAGAAGGAAGCTCAGCAATAACATGGAACGTGTCTAGAACATCAGCAATTTCCTCAGTCTTTGGAAGGTCAGGGCCAAACAAAGGGCGTTTGCCATTAAGTTCAGACAATAGCCATTCTTGGCGACGTTCTTCAGGCCATTCGCGGTAAGATCCTATCCCCAGGTAAGTGGTGATGGCATCAAGCACATCAGTGTGCCTGTCTGATTCTTGCCTAATGTCAAGCCTCACAAGGGAGAGCCCAAAGGTGGAGACTTGACGCAAGAAATCAAGAAGGCTTCCATCAGCAATTACACGGTCACCACAAGCACAGAGTGATCTGTAACATAGTTCCAAGGGCTCCAACAGCTGCAAAATATGGCTTCTATGGATTAGAACCTGCTGAGTTAAACGAAACGATATTATTTTCTGAAGACTATTGATGAATTCTCAACCTGCTCAATACTTGTCAAAGTAGCTTCCTCAGGAATATCAGAATGTCCATTGGATAAAAGCTCACGTGATCGTTCACGAGTGCTGTAGAGTTTATCCCTGACATCACTCAGTATTACCCGATATGGCTCATTTGGAGGAACCTTCTTCCAAAACTCTACAACAGAGATAAAAAAGGGGGAGGATCATTAGAATGTTAAAACAGGGCCTAATAACAGCAGATCATCAACCCAATAATGTCACTAGTAACTACCTATGTAGTGCTTGGCATCCTTCTTAGTAGAGCGATGCAGCTCATCAGCTCGCACACGCAGCTCATCATTGCATCGCCACATTGACAACTACAATCATTTGAAGTTATCAGCTTCAACCATCTGATGGAAATGAAGTTATGAGCTATGCACAGATTTACAAAAGCAATAGCTACCTCAAACATGAGATCCTCAATCTGTGAGCAGTATAAGTTTGCTGCCATCATTCTGGCGAGCAAGCAGACATCCCTGGTAACCTCTGGTGTCACTCTTGGATTTCCTGCATTTGTAAAAACACTGCAAATTTAGAATACAAATTTAGAGGCACAGGGACATGAATTAGTCATCCTCCCAGACACAACCAACAAAGATAAGTGCTGCAAATACTCCATACTTGAACCATGATGTGACAAGACAAATACATAGATATGCCACTCACCATCACGATCTCCTCCCATCCAAGACGAGAACTGAATAAGAGGTGCATTGTAAGGAACACGCTCATTAATCCCAATGTTCTTCAATGCCGTATCAACCCGGCGCAAGAACTTTGGGACACCCTTCCAAATTGTTTCGTGGAAGTAGCTCATACCAGCACGCATTTCATCTTGGGGAGTGGGCTGCGTTCTTCGGATTTCATCAGTTCTAAAGGCAGCTTGGATCTGAAAAAAGAAGAGTTCAGGTAAGGAACTAAGAATCGAACTCTTTAGCCTCACTCAATGAATTTGATGACTCGATAATAATTAACAATAGATTGCAGTATGTACCTCTCTCTGCAGAGCCTCATCAAGTTCCTGCTTATCATCTGGAGTGATATCTTTCGAGTAGAGTTGAACCAAACAGTTACGTATTCTGAAAAGAGAATGTTGGAATCGAGATTAAAGACTAAAAGCAAAGCCGAGCATCTCGACTGCAATACACTGTTTGGCAAACTAACCTTGAGTGTTTCTGGAGAAGTGACCTCCTCACAGACTGTGTTGGATGCGCAGTCAAAACGAGGTCAACAGTCTGGCTCTTGAGGGCATCAAATACCTCAGCAGGTGACTTCTTCAGGTCAACAACAAGCCTCTTAAGCGTTTCCTCAATGTCAGATTCAGTGATTGCTGAGTTTTCATCAGCAAAGTCTCCCTTCTTGAGCTTGATTCTCCTCCTGTATGCTATCTGGACTTCCTCAGCCAAGTTTGCCAAGTTCAGCATGTGTGAAAAAGACTTGGCCACAACAATAGAGTCCCCAGGATCCAAGCTTGTTATCATCTTCCCGAGTTCATCAAGTTTTTGCAAGTCATGTTTTGTTTCATACTCAGCAGCTACCTCATAGCATTCTTGAACCTATTGAACAAGAAGATTCAATTAATGACCACCCATGATTAAAAATGAAAAACAAAAGAAGGTAGGCCTATCTTTGAATTTTTTTTCCTACCATAGCGAATCCACATACATCCCAAACAGAATTTATATCTGATAACAGTATTGCAGCCAACTGGCCAAGTCAAATACATTTGACATGTCAGTCACAATTTCTGAACAATGCAAGAACGTAGCCTTGAATCTTTTCCTAAAGAGGATTTTTTGGTAGTTTGTCTGTGAGCTGTCATACGTTCTGAGCCTGTTCGGTTGGCGGGCAGCGGCGGGCTGCCGCTGCCGCTGCTGCCTTTCCTAGCTTTCTACAGTGCCAAGGTAGGTGGCAGGCCCCTGCAGCTGCAGCCGTTGGCAGCCACTGCCCGCCGGCCGAGCAGGAGTATCCATGTTCTCTCAGGGAAGGTGCTAGAAAGAAGACAGCTGTTTTCACGAGCTATGAACTGCAACGCTTTACAATGGTAATTACATAATAGTACATGACTAGGATCAACAAGATATGTCAGTTCTCCCAGAAGAAGTACTGCAATCAGTTGTAAAGTTAACTTGCTAGAGATAAATTTCCCAGCTAACATGTTGCCATCCAAAAGGAAAAGTCAAGCAGTCAAATGATGTCGCAGAATCTGCAGGTTTCATTGTTTGAATCAATAGGTCGAACGTCAGTTAAGGAACCAAAAAATTGACCAATTAAACATCTACAACTTCTGCAAATGGATTTTCTACCGACATGACTGGGATCAAAATCTGAACCATATTAGACCAATCAAACTAAAAATTGAGATAGTCAGTGTCAGTCTCCTTTGTCACTGAAAAGGAAACCAATCATAGGTAGAAACAACAAAAAACCTGAGCATTAAGAAGTAAGAACATCGATTCAGCACCTGGCAGTCCTCCAAGAATAATTTTTAGTATAAACCCCCATTTCACAACATCAAAATAAGCAGCAACCACCTTGTATTTACCCCTGAAGAGTTAATCTGGACTGTAGACTCAGAAGTCAATCACACACTCCAACACTGCTCAAGCTCTGCTACAAGAAGAATTGCGTAAAAAGAAAACAAAGAAGGCATCAATTTCATGCCTTTGACCAAAGAATAGATTGATACTACTTCTTCACTGTTTTTTCCAAGAAGAAAACGAAAAAGAATAGCAGAAAATAAAAAAAAGGTGAAGATCGAAGATAATAACAGGTTGCACGCCACAAGGCTGAACTGGATTGCTGGGATCCAACACAAGATTATTAAAGGGCACCGCGAGACTGGACAAGTAGAACTGTAGAAGAAAAGAGCAAGAAAAGACTTGGGACAGGAAAGTAGCAGAGGAGGCAAGGCAAGGTACCATCTCCTTGAGGTCGTCGCCGTGGAGGTCCTGGAGGATGTCGAGGAACCGGTCGAGGAGGAGCGCGTCGTACTCGATGAGCTTATCGTCCTCAGAGACCTTCCCCGGCACCAGCATCCGCAGCTGCGCGTCGATCGACGACAGCCGCTCCACCTTCGCCCCTAACGCCGCCATCCCGCCCCCTGATCCTAATGCTAAGCGCGCCGGTAGTGGATTCGGTTCAAGAATTACAGGCAAGAACCAAGGAGGGAGGAAGAGGCCGCTGCAATTGTGGGAGGAACGGATTCTGGCGGGCACTTTTATAGGAGGAAAGATGGATTGTGCGGGATGAAGATTATTATTATAGCTATTATTAGTATTATCGATTAATTGTAGGGGTTTATGACAAAAGTGAAGAACCGTCTAGATCGAGAGACATCTGTGTCCCCACGTGAACGTCCGCTTTTTTTTTTGGCAGAACGGCAATTTATTTTGGATCTGCTCATGTCCAATGTTGGCAAGGAAATGGAAATCAATGTGTCGACAATTGTTAGCACTGTTGCAGACACATTTTCGATTCAATTTGTGCACATGTTTATTTACCACTGTACTATATATATATAAGCTCAACACCCTACGGCAAAAATTTATAATTAACATATTTCAGTGGGCTTCTTTGGAGTTCGCCGACAAAAATCTCACAGCTTATTTTGAACTTGCTACTGGAAATTTAAAAAACACTGCCGGCTATTTTTTTTTTCAAAACACATTACACATGCTAACATGTACGTGTAGACTGACCTCTATATATGAATGCATAAGTAAAACTGGACTGAACCAACACCCTCACACACTGTAAAATACCCAAAAGCCACACGGAGAGGGGTCTCTATATTTAGACTTAAATGTAGACCCCTCAATTTTTTCTAAAATACAAAAATATTATCCATTTGTTTACTACTACAACAAGGCAGGTAATTTACGTATATTATATTTAATAGGATATGAATATTAGAAAAGTAGCTTTTTGAAGAAAAATTAGCTTTTTCAATCAAAGAAAAAGTCAATTTCAACTCTTAAAAATCCGTAGTTTTATAATCAAGCATCAAAATGAAATTTCGATCATGTCATCTTGTTTGTTTCAACAAAAACTTCAATTAATAATTTGGTGGTACTTGTATCATAGTAACAAGACTACGAGTTTACCTATCTAATAATCTTTTACAATAATGCTTCCACATGAAAATATATGACATCTTGGAATATTTTGATCACTTAAAGGTAAAATGCTACAATGGTGATTCCATAGGCTTGCCGAATACACTTTTGTTGGCGGGCATAAGAATCACACTTCCTCATTGACCTCAGAAGAGCTACAAACACCGGGTAATTAATTAATTTTAGATGAACTAGCACCTTTGGTTTCAATTGTATGCCTCATTGTACTTGTGTGTGTTACCTTATATTACCTTGCATAACATTACCAACTTCTTGTTGAGTGTGGACCATCTCCGATATGATTTTGTCCACCAAGACTCTCATAAACCTTTTTGACCCTATCTAAGTCCTTCTCATATATATATGGAGACGAATCAGCAATGGTAGCCTTTCTTTCACTAACAAATGGAATAGTTGGCCAAATGTAAACAATTGCAACCTCCTTGCTGACAACCCCCAAAACAACATCTTCACTATCTTCTTCATTGTTACTATCCATTTCTACCCTGTAGTCAAGAGTGGATCCACAAATAAATTAGCAACCCATGTTTTGTGACTCATTATGACATATATTGATATGGCTTAGCATCAACCATTACCATAATCCTATTAATTAGGCAATTACTAGGAAACAACCAAAGCATATGTCATGTGTCCTTAAACCTTTTGTGAGAAACAAACCCTTGAGATAACGATTTTGGTGTTTAATGATAATGATAATCATAATTTCTAACGAGTTTATTTTGTAAATGTCGATAATTCCTAAGTGATCATTGAAGGGATCTAGGCCCTATTTGGTGTTTTGATAATTGTGACAACGTTGTGTGGACTAATATTTCAGTTAAGTATATTGAAGTGAATTAAGTCCACGGACAAATGAGCTCGGTTGTTATACGTTAAGCATGGTGATTGCTTCATGGATGGATAACTCAAGGCAAAGGTATAAAGTTAGGTTTTGAGTTTTGCCGGTCAAGCGGTGCTTAGAGGATGGAAATTGATCGGATTAATAGGGCTAGATAGCCGTACTATCAAGAGGGGTCAATTGTCTTTACTTGACGGTTCTTTAGTGCCTCAACGCTTCGATTTGCGAAAGAAAAACTCTACTCAAAAGTTGTTTTTGAATGTGATGAAAAACAAGGTGGCGGACTGTCCGGCCTTGAGTGGCGGACAGTCTGCAGTTATGAGAGAAATTAACCCAGAGTTGGTCTGCTCCCTGGTGGTTTTTGAGCCCCAACGGCGGACAGTCCGAGCTTGGAGTGCGGACTGTCCGCAGTTCTAACTGGAAGGTTGAGTCAGGGAGGTTTGGTTTCTGCCGGGTGTTTTTCTTTTGAACCGCGGAATGTTCGGCCCTGGGGGCGGACTGTCCGACGGTCTTGTGTTCCGGCAACCCAGAAGCAGCAGAGTCCCCTGGTTTGAAATAGGTTGAACGGCGGACAGTCTAGGCCTTGTAAGGCGGACTGTCCGCAGTTGTTTTCCAGTGACTCTGACAGGCATCTTTTTGAAATATAGCCGTTGGGACTTCAAGTGCGGACTGTCCGAGCTTTGTACTGCGGACTATCCGCGAACTCCCTGTTTTTGCGAGTTTTACACATAACGACTAGTTGAGGGAAGAGGGGCTATATATACTTGGTGGCCGGCGCTTGGCTGGCTCTCTTGGCCATTTGGGACATCTATTGAGCACTCTTGAGCCTTCCCTCACCTTTCTCTCACGCTCTTGCTTTGGGATTGCATTCTAGTGAGATTGAGAGGCACCTAGTGCATTGCATCAAGTGTTTGATCTTTGAGGCACTAGGGAGATCATCAAGCAAGGTCTTTGGCTTGTTACTCTTGGAGGTTGCCACCTCCTAAACGGCTTGGTGGTGGTTCCCCGTCGAGCTCTTCAAGGAAGATTGTGAAGAAGCCGCGGTGGTGATTGTAAGAGGCGTTGTGCTTGCCTCACCGGAGCGGTGAAAAACAACTCTAGTGCATACCGACGTGTGGAGAGGTTCTTTGGTCCGAGCCGGCTCGTATGCCAAGTGGATTCTTGATCGACCAAGTGAATTCTTGGTTGGAAGCGGTAGGATTTCATTGAATCCACCTCAATGTGGATTAGGGGTGACCGGCAAGTCACCGAGACCACGGGATAAAATCTTGTGCTTTGTGTTGTGAGCCTTCTCATACTCATTTACATTCAAGCATTACTTTGTGCTTTACTTTTCTAGAGATTGAATTGTTTACTTGTCACCCTAGGTTGCAAACCCACTTAGCTCAACATAGACTGGAAGTTTTAACTCTCTTGTGGTTCTAATTAAATTTGCCTAGTGTCTTTGATTTTAGTTGATACCGTCTATTCACCCCCCCTCTAGCTGGTAATCTAGATCCTACAGTCATTGGTTCTCATCAAAAGAAGGCCCTCAAATTTAATAGAGTTCCCACTTCCTACATCGTTATATTGGCTATGCATTCAATCAACAAGCATGAAGACTAAGGATTATCTATCTCTAAGTGTTACAAAGTGAAAAGAAGGAGAGTTATGGTTTCATTTGCAGTTATGTAGACAACTGTAATATGAAGAGGAGGTCGAGGCTAGTGCCTTGATTGGTCTCTTGTTAGAGATTATCTATCACTCAAGATTTTTATGACTCTCAAACTCTCATGACTTGAAAATAGCATAAAACAACTATAAACACTACACAATGTACCATAAATATATTCAAAAACAAATATATTGAAATCAAGCAAGTTTGCACTAGGCTCATATTTTTTATATACACCGGACTATCCGGTGCATATAACCAATGGGCAACTTGGCCAGGTCTAGTGCTTGGTTAAATGTAATTCACTATAGATCACTTGATCCTTGCACGGATCAAGGGGGAAGCAAAAAACTTTGTGAGGGTGATACAATGAGGACTGGGGGGAGTCACAACTTCTCGATACCTAAGGGAAAAAATCATCTGATAACTACTTTCAAGGAGTTTAAATTATGCATTTTAAATCTAGTCACACACTCTCTAGGCATTAGGGTGAATTGATACTTGATTGATAGGTTTTAATTTCATGTTTCTGATTTGGTAGTCAAATTTGTCCCCCTCTTGGATATCTTGATCATTTCACCTTAAGCAAAAGACTACATCAGCACCTATGTAAGAAATTACTTCTAAACCACATAAATACTAAGGGCCCCTTTGTAAGCATATAGGCCCCTAGTTGGTGTTTTGGTAATTAATGACAACATGTGTGGACTACATTTTCATTGAGATGATTGAGAATGTAGGTTGGTCCATACAAAGAAAGAGCTACGTGAAGCTTTGGAAATTAAAATTTATTCATGATGATGGAAAGCTCAAGACAAAGGTATATGGATAGGTTTTTATTTGGACCGGTCAAGAGGTGCTTAGAGAAGAGAATTGATCGAATTAATAGGCTAGATAGCCATACTATCAAGAGGGATCAATGTTCTCTACTTGACGGTCTTGTAGTGCCTTATTGTTCATATGGTAGATGCACTTGGATGAGGGTTAACAGCGGTGCGAATTTGCGAAATAAAACTCCAATTCAAAAGTTGTTTTGAATGAGCTGTTTTTCAGAGTGGCGGACTGTCCGGCCTTGTGAGGCGGACTGTCCGCAGTTATGAAGTAAAATTCCACCAGAGTTGGTATCCTTCCTGCTGAGTTTTTGAGTCCCAACGGCGGACTATCCGGCCTTGGAGGGCGCACTATCCGCCGTACTAACTGAAGTTTGGGTTAGGGAGTTGAAGTTTCTACCGGGTGTTTTTCCTATGAACGGCGGACTATCCGGGCCCTTGGTGCGGACTGTCCGCCAGTCATTTGTCCCAGTGCCCCCAGAGCAGCAGAGTCCCTGTTTTTGAAAACCAGTTAACGGCGGACTGTCCGGGCCTTGTGAGGCGGACTGTCCGCCGTACTAATTTGAGTAGCTCTGCCCATCATTTAACGCAAAACTAGCCATTGGTTTTCAAGTGCGGACTATCCGGGCTTTGTACTGTGGACTGTCCGCGAACTCCCTGTTTTCACAAGTTTTGCACATAACGGCTAGTTGAGAAGTAGGGGGCTATATATAGAAGGTGGCCGGCGGTTGGCTAGCTCTCTTGGCCATTTGGAACACCTATTGAGCATACTTGAGCCCTCTTTCACCTCTCTCTCACTCACATTGCTTGAGATTGCATTCTAGTGAGATTGAGAGCATCCTGGTGCTTGGGATTGATTGTGTGAGCTTTGAGGCACTAGGGAGATCATCAAGCAAGGTCATTGGCTTGTTACTCTTGGAGGTTGCCGCCTCCTAGACGGCTTGGTGGTGATTCTCCGTTGAGCTCTTCAAGGAAGATTGTGAAGGAGCTGCGGTGGTGATTGTGAGAGGCGTGGTGCTTGCCTCACCAGAGTGGTGAAAAGCAACCCTAGTGGAATCGAGGTTTGAGAGGTTCATTGACCAATCCGGCTCAAAGATCAAGTGGAGTCTTGATAGAGGAGCGGTTGGATGCTTTGAATCCACCTCAACGTGGATTAGGGACCGGCAAGTCACCGACACCACGGAAAAAATTCGGTCTCTTGTGTAGTGATCTTCTCGCTCAATTTACTTTCTTGCATTTACCTTGAGCATTTACATTACTAGAGATTGAATTGTGTGCTTGTCACCCTAGGTTGCAAACCCACTTAGCTCAACATAGGCTAGAAGATTTTATTCTCTTGTGGTTCTAATTAAATTTGCCTAGTGTCTTTGATTTTAGTGAAAACCGTCTATTCACCCCCCTCTAGCCGATAATCTCGATCCTACACCCTTTGGAACAAAGGAAATATAGATTAAATTTGGAGGATTGAACTACTGTAGGTAACTTTCCTATGTAGCATTTCAATAAAGGATTGAGTTCCTATAAATCCTCTGAAATTCATGTATAATGGTTCAATAGGAGATATAACATGGAGTTCAACCTATTGAATACTTTCCTTTGTCTGTGTGTTGTCTTAATTTTTTTTGTTTCTCCTATGTTACATCCAAATACTTCATTGAAAGCTTTCTTGTGTTTTTGATTCCTGAAGGGTTACAAGCATCATGCAACTTCAATCCTATGTTTTTTTAGAAATCTTACATTCCAAAGAGGCCTTAGATCTTGTTCCCTTCATTCATGAACTACCCAAGAAAATGGAAACTAACTATGAGATTGTATATCACATCGATCCTACCAATCCTAAAAGCAAAACAATGCAAACTACTTAGATAAACCTACCTAATCAAGCCTAAAAGATAAATCATAGGTTGTGGTCAGAGAAGAAAAGAATGAAGAGATTTGTCATTCCCTATTTTAGCGGCCCTAGAAATTATAGCATGTGGTGGATGTGTGGGTGTGCCACATGGGTTGACCAACTAGTCATACAACGGTCGCTTATCATATGAGCCGATGGAAACGACCACCAAATGATAGAAGAAATCTAGCATGTTGCGCCTCGAAGTAGGCTA
Source organism: Paspalum notatum (assembly GCA_022530915.1). Taxonomy (NCBI): domain Eukaryota; kingdom Viridiplantae; phylum Streptophyta; class Magnoliopsida; order Poales; family Poaceae; genus Paspalum; species Paspalum notatum. Next base: position 32,874,104 of record CM039685.1, read on the forward strand.
GTGGATTAGACTTAACCAATTTAATACTCGTTGGGCGGTGTGCCATGGATAGAAATGTCGATATGACCTAATGGTCTAAAACAATACATCATTAAGGTATCATGACGCTTATTAGAGAAAAGCTCTGTGAAGCGGTGATGGGCCAAAAGTAAACAATATGGTATTGATGATTGATTCTATGCGATATATGAGACAAAAACCCTTTCCTAGTTTAGATTAAAGATAGATTATAATTCAATCTCCTAATATATTAATCCTAAGACACTGCAACTTAGATAACTCAATCCATATTCTTCCTTTCATTGTACTATTTCTTTTTTACTCAGCATCAAATATCTTCATGAAGCTTCAAGGTATTAGCGATCCTAATGCCTAGGACTCTTGATCACTATACTATTAATAAACAACATATTTAGCCAAAAATACTAATTTTTCAAATTTTACTATTAACACACATCAAAAAGATTTTAAAAAAGAATAGTGTACCGCAGAGCCGGTCAGGTTCCATGTGGTGAAACTGTTTCGCTCGAGTTTAAGCCTCCAACTCACTACAAGAAAATGGCCTTGTAGATACGTTTTGGTAGCAACGCTGGCTAAAGCGTCACTGCACAAATGCCGTAAAGATGCCTTTTGACACGTTTTCAGAATGTCTCAAACTGACACGATGTTAGACACTGTTAGAGTGTTGAAAGATATGAAGTGACACTTGTTGTCATGTTATTTAAAACATCTCAATATGACACGTAGTTAGCCATGCTATAAACCATCAATAGCATCTAGAAACGATATCAAACATGTCAAACTATGTGCATGTAAATAAGCTTTTTGATACAACTTAAAAATATCTTAATATAACACGAATTTAGACACGCTTTTAACCGTCAATAGCACGGAGACGCACTATGAACCGTATTAGACAAGCGTGCTTATATGCACACAAAGACGTTATTTGACACGATATTGAAAAGTTAAAATTCATTAACGGTAAATACAAAAAGAGTGCATCTCTTAAATACTCATATGTGATATTGTAGTCTAATGGTAAGGAGACATCACGTGAGGTATGAGGTCGTGGGTTCGATTCGATTGTAATTGCATAAAAAAGCCTACCTAGTAGCAATAAGTAGTTTTTACTATTTATAAACACGTATTGAAGTACTTTTACAAAATGTAACAACGTTTATAGACATGTTGTATAAATGTATATAAAAAGTGTATCAAAATGCATAGACATACATATAACGTTTCTATGGAACATCTCTTTATCAACTATAGATACACTTTACAATCCATCTCTATGAGCTCTGACACGGTACTTGCGAAGACGCTCCTGGCACACTTTCAAAAACATACCAAAATTGATGTAATTACGAAATAAAACGTGTCTATTACATAAATAAAGCGTCACTACGAGCCTTTTTTCTAGCAGTGACTCAACATGGAGGTCTTGTTGTTGATAAAGTTTATACAATTTGTACTTATCTTACATATTTTTCTCAAAAAATGTCTTAGAGTTTGTGTTTCAGCTAGTTCTTCTCTATCCTCTCTCTTCCTTGTAATTCAATAAAAATGTAATATGGCAACTCTTATAATCCCTAGCTTTATGCAGTCGTAGTCTTCTTATACTTGTTCTAGTTGAACATTGATACCATTACCGACCTGGTAATATTACGGTCCGTTCAAGTTTCAATTGGACCAACTAGAGTAAGATACGTGCGCTTGGATCATGCAGCTCTCTTTCTTGGCTTGCACTGTCAAGCGTCCAAACATCACTAAAAGATTTTCCTTTTTTTTCATATATAAAGAAAAAGGATATAGCAGCCAAAGCTAGAGCTTTCGGTTAATTAGCACACCAACGTATATCTATACCTAATATTAAAGCAAATAAGGTTTTTTGGTCGATCTAAAAATTTTTGGTCCGTCCTTAAACGTAGGCCCCACCTATCACTCTCCTAGCCACGGTTTGTAGTGTTTTTTTTTATCCGTCGTTCCGTTGGTCGGTCGCTTCCGCTCATGCTACACATTGAGAACGGAATCGGAATCGGAATAGAAACCCAAACAATCGAAAACAGAACTGCCAACTAAAAACACGGCCCGATAATTCTCCCAATAAAATCCTTGGGCCAACAATGAACACTCATGATCCTCAAAAAAAGAAAAAAAAAACAATGAACTCATGGTACGAATCATACAACAATACCAAATCATGAGTGGAACATCAAATTGTTATACTCATAAATCATCACCAAGCGCATTGACCAACGCCGGGATTGTTGGCGCAAGCTCATCGAGCAGCTCGGAATAGGGGAAGAAGGAGACAGCGACCCACCAACCTGGCAGTCGAGGCAGACGGAGACGGAGGGTTCAAGCTTTGCAGCGGCGGCGCCGCCGCGCGGGACGGGAGACGGCAGCAGCGCTTGGACGGCGCTGCAGAAGCTGACAATATGGGGAGAAGAAATTCTTGCCGAAAGGCCGAGGACCGGTAGCGAGGGGCAAAGGGGCGCTGGTGCCTCAGCCCGCAGATGCTTGAGGAGCCGAGGGCCGAGGGCAGGGTGGCGGCGCGCCTGCACGAGTCCGGGAGAGGAGGCGGGGTGGCGGCACCCCTGCGGCTTGAGCGAGTCCGGGGGAGGAGACCCACGCTGCGAAGCTGTCCGGGAGAGTGGCTGCCTAAGGTGAGGTACGGTTTTAGTGTGGGCTTGGGCCAAAATTCAGTAGTATGGTAGCCAGCTTTCTCACGCACGTAATGGTCTGCGGGAGTTAAGTTAGTTGGCCTGTCAATGAGCAACTGCACACTTGAATAATAAGGCTTGGGCTGCATTGTTTTTTGATTAATTTCCTTTGTATGTCTATTTCCTGAATATAGTGTTAGTATTTTTGTGCAATGTGAATTAAAATTGAAAAATTATTCTTATATATATATATCTTATACATGGGTCCCGTTCATTTAGGATTTACTCGTGTGTCTAAGTCGGACAGAAAGGGTAGTCCACACGAAAACAGACGTCCGAGTCATACGGACTCCGTTTTTTGCGTTCTCTATATCGACGAAAATCTAAAAAGATAAGAGTTCCAATTCAACTATCATTGTCCTAACATTCACTTATAGTTAGTGGGAATCGTCAAAATACTATGAAATAAAATTTATTCGCAAGTTCGATTCGGATCGCAGGAGCATCCCACGCGAAAAACAGACGCGATGTTCTATATGTCGACATAATGCTAGAAGAATAACCTTTCCAACCCAATAGATATCGCCCTAAAATTCACTCACGGTCGATGAGAATTGTCGAAACAATATGTCATAGAATTTATTCGCGAGACCGACTGAATGAAAAAAAAAATAGAAGGACATTATTTTCTCAATCATCCATAAAAATAAATTACCTCTTCTTATAAGATTTAATTTAACAAAAATTGAAATTTTCTTAAATATAAATTGAACAAATTTGATATCTATATACACTAGGTCAAATATAAGTTTAGGTTCTTCCGTAACGCACGGGCATTTTTGCTAGTATAGTTCTAGAGAAAATAAATGAAATAATTACAGTTCACATGGGCTAGCAGGAGATTATTTTTCAAATTCTTTGTAACTTTTTTCTAGAGGGTTTCATTGAAGATGGTGAAATTTATCGTGCTCCTTTTCAATGTCTTTATACACACTAGTAGATATGGTGCGTCATGCAACATGACGGGCCTTCGCGAATCGGCGTGAAAAGCAAAGGGCATCGTCAACAGGAAAGAAAAGAGCTGGCCGATGGGGCAATCAAAAAGGAGGAAAAAGAAAAGAAAGAAGGAATTAATAGCCATTTGATTAACGTCATTTTTTTCATTAATTCTAAGATAATGAAAGTACAATGCGGGTATGAATACAAGACGAGATGAAAAAAAATACTCCATCCCAAAAATACAAACCGTTTTTGTTTTTGATGCCCAGCCTTTGATTATATTTGTAATTGTAAGTATTTTAAACATAGCTTATATTTTTGTTAGTTTTTTTAAATAAGACAAACAATAAAATGTTAGATGCTAGGCACTGAAAAAACAATGACCAGTATTTTGGGACTGAGAGAGTACTAAAGAGTGAAAAGATTTTCCTCCTATTGTTTTTAGACTTTTTTAATCCTTTTAAACTTGAGTCCAATATGTGAGGACACAGAGGTTTCCGTTGGTTCAAAAATAGCTTTAAATACTCGCTCTTGTTTATAGTTGTAGATAAAGGGGTAAAATATAGTCGGCGGGATGGGAAGAAAAGGACGATGAAGAGAGTTTGAGAGGCAAACCAGGTGGAGAACTCGGTCCTATATATATCCCTAGCATAGATATATGTGCAACACGCACGTGTTGTGAGATGATCGATTAGGCAATAGGAAGAACAAAAAAGAAAATAGATTGATTGGCTCGTTCCTTTCTTCTTAGAACCAAGGGAAGAAAAGTAACACGTAGGTGTGGGTATAAAATGAGGTGAGAAATAAAGAGAGAAAGTGGATGAAACATTTTGCATCTATGTGTTTTGGATTTTTCCACCCCTTTCCAATCTTTTCCAAACTGCACAGTAGGGCCAGCACGAGGGATATATCTATATGTCTTTTTAAATAAAAAGGATTTTTTTAGAAAACTCGTTCTTTTATAGCGTAGATATAAAATTCCTTTCTTGATGACAAACTTATGGAAAAGAGTATTTTGTTCCATTACTCAAGGAGACAAATTGCGGTTAATTGCAACCTCTCCAAGAAGCTGGTACTAATTTTATTTATGCACGTCAAACTTGCACCGATTTTCTAACCCCTGTCAACGTCTCTAGTGTTACGTTAGACCAACTATTGAACTACTATATACATAAGTGGTCTTCGTCAGTAACATGACCACACATGTGACGACCAACAGCATGCGTGCTTCCCTATCATATCATATTATCATTTCCAGCCTCTCGCTTTTCTTGGGAATTCCCGGGTGCGGGTCACTTTATAGTTCGGTTCCACAAATAAAAAATCAAGGACAACAGAACAATATTATTTTCGGAACTTTTGTTGTACTTAACGATATGATATGATCTTATATTACAGTTAATTGCAATATCATCTATCACCAAGTGATACAAAAGAAAACTATATAAAGGTCCAATTCTAAACATTAAGCAAGTTAAGGATGAGATCATGGTCATACTTTTTTTTTTTTTTTGCAATCTCACTATATGTAAAGATCTTGAACCGCTTCGGCTATATGGATTGCAAGCCTTCTTTGACACATTATACATTTTACAAGTTTTTACAATGATTAGTATTAATGTGAGTCCTCCATTCATTAAGATCTAATGGCTTTAAAAATAGAAAGTACTAATCAAAAAATATTAATTAGTGGAAAAATACTAAAACAAGGTGGGACCAGTACTAAAAGAGGTGAGACCAGTACCAGAAAATATTATCCTTAATGTTTTTTATTTAATAATATAAATTCTAGATCATAATAATCCAAAAGTACTAACAGTACTTTTCGATTTTATAAAAAGTACTGTCATCCTAACAAGCCTCTATTTATTTATACAAAACATTTTGATGAGGTCAACCAAAGGGGCAAAACTCATTGCTTTAGATACAACTATTGCTTATTAGCTTTATGGACTCATGATGTACTTGCATGTGGTTAAAAGAATTAGTGTGATAATAAGTCAATTCATGCACTAAGAGAAGAGTAATATCATACAAAAGAACTATCAAGACACATTTCATAATATGTTTAATGAAACTAGTTTGATATTAATGCATTTTTCTATAAATCATGTCAATTTTAGAGAAGTTCGAATTAAGTTCCAAACTAAAGTGACATGTTATCTAAAACGGCCAAAGTTGTAGGTTAGAAAGAAAAAAACATCACCAGTTATTTGAGAAGTCCACATCAATCGAGTGACCTTGTCTTGCTTTCATAGGAAGAAAGACAAACAAGTATGAATGTTTATTTCCTAATTTCCAATGAATATTTTCAAAATATTCAAATGTTATGTTTGTCGTGCTTGGTTGCGTGCTGGACTTCCATTGGCGTTCTTTGAACTTAATGCGAGAAACAATATCCAAGTTGTGCCAATATGGCTGTAGGGATAATTCAATCCTTGATATGTCATCCACTGACTTCTTAGCTTTAGAATTCTTCTCCATTCTTTTGTAACTCACTAAAGCAGCAGAGATCTGCATAATATCACCATTGTACCACCTTTCTTCACAAATGGATGTTTTCAGTTTTACTCAATCATTTAGAGCACATGTTTACATATTTTTTTATAAATTTGTTTATCTTAAAATGATACTTCCTCCATGCACAAATGTATGTTGCGATTGACTTTTTTTTCAAAACTTTAATCATCCGTCTTAATAAAAAAATTAACAAATTATTGTTTTGTCATTTGATTTATCACTAATGTAATTTGAGTATGATTTAAAATTCCACATGTTTAAATTTTTTTTAATAAGACGAATGATCGAAATTTTATAAAAAAGTTAACCGCACTATACATTTGTGAACGAAAGGAGTAGTATTTTACCGAAGAATGCACAGCAGTGGTTATTTGCCTAGGTGTGTAGTCTAGGTCTATAAACTCTAAAATGTATTTTTAGTCTTTAAATATGTAAAATGTGCCCAGCATCTAGGTGCCCAAGCAGGTCTAAAGTGCCCGAATTACCCCTATGATTACTAAGGTGACGTGTGCACACGCTGAAGGTAGGACCGGCGCCTAAGAGGGCGTGAATTAGGATTTCTAAACACCAAGGCTCACTAAAAACTACAACTACTAAGCAAAACCTATGCAAAGTAAATCTAGCTATGTGCACTAAGATTTTGCTAAGTGTTGCTATTTTTACCGTGGCCAAGTCTTGCAACCTAGTTCCACCTAGAAACTAGCCTATCAAGCTAGTCTAGGAATGTAAGCACACAATTGCAAGAATGTAAATGCGGAAGCTAAAGGATGGGATAGAGAATGCAAGCTCCCGTTGACGATGGTGATAGCACACGAAGAAAACACGACGATATTTTTTCCGAGGTTCGGGGAGGCCAACGTGTCTCTACCCCTACGTCCTCGTTGGCGCTCCACAAAGGGCTTTGCTCTCGCGCAATCCTCAAAGGAGTGCGGCCTCGCCCACGCAAGGTTGGAGGATGGTAAAGTGACTTCTTCGGAAGCCAAGCAACCACGGTCGGGTCTCCGGATATCCTCGGTACACACCCACCCGAGCCTATCTCTCGCGTAGTCCTTCACGGGCTACGGCCTCGCCCACGCAAGGGTAGAGGATGGATACGGCCGTTAAGGTCTTCCGAGTCCTTCTGGCGGAGCCACCCGCCGTCTCCACTAAGGGAAGCTTTTTGGCAACGTCCCGAGAGCCTTCTTCCCTCTCACAAGATGGTGGCAGCCACTCCACACTCTGAAGGGTCTCGCAAGACTTACAACCACACTTGATACACCAAGGATGTGCACACAGGCACGGAGAATAGACAAGGTGGCCTAAGCAAGGATGCAAGTACTAGCTATGCCGGATGTGTCTAGTTTTGTTCTTGTGGTGGGTGGGCTCTCAAATGGTGTTGCTACACTTCAAAAGGGCATGGAGAATGTGTATCAACACTTGTGCTAGCTCAGGATACTCTTCCCATCAAGTGGAGGCCGGCCATGGGGGTATATATAGGCCAAGTCTCAAAACTAGCCGTTGGGAGCCTTTTTCCTCTTCTCTGCGTGACCATCGGACCGTCCGATGGTGGCACCCAACTAGCCATTGGAGACGACCGTTGGAGCTTCAGTCGACCGTTGGGACCATTGGACCGTCCGATGGTGGTAACACCGCGGTCTTGCTTTTGTTGGGTCTTCTGTCCAACTTGTCCGATGGATCATCGGACTGTCCGATGGTGGAACCATCGGACCGTCCAATGCTTGAAGCGCCAGGACTTGGTCTTCTCTTTCCTCGCTGTCCAGCTCGTCCGATGGACCATCGGGCCGTCCGATGGTGGCATTTTGCATTAGGACTTGTATCCTCAATCTTGGGCTTTTTCTTCTCGCCGGTGCACTCGATGGGGCTTCTCCGGATTTCTTGGTGCCCCAAAAAATCAGCCCGCTGACCGCCGAGTCAGGACCCTCGCTTGCAACTTGATGGCGGCTTAGGTCTTTTCTTGTGTCTTTTAGATCCTCTTTTGAGGTGTTTTGTACCCGAAGTCCACCTTTTGTACCCTACGACTTAGACAAAAACACTTGTATACAAATATTAGTCCCATGGCATGTGCTGTCACTTCAACCACCAAAACCACAATAGGAAACTAAGCACAAGGCTTGGAGTCCATTTTCCTTACACACGCACCAAATATCGATAATATTTAGAGACTTTTTACAATGGTTGGAAAGTACCATCAGTAGTTTTCAGAAAATCGGTGAGTATTGTTAGCACTTATGGGGTGTTTTGTTTGAAGTTTCTATTACCAAATAAAAATTATTCATTTCAAAAATGAAAAAAAAATTTGATACTAGTCCCACCTCCATTTGGTACTGGGTTCACCTCTATTTGGTACTGGTCTCACCTCTTTTGGAATTTTCCTATTAATTAGTTCTTTTTTATTAGTACTTTCTACTATATGTGGTTAATGCCAATCATTGTGAAAGTCTTACAATATTTAACTATATGTATATTTTGTTACTTCGGACGTAAATGATATATTTCAAAAGTTTAAGCGCCCAGCTCATTTTCGAAATCATACGTACAGGGCTATATTTAACTGACCTGATCTTGCGGTGCCATAAGTCTTTATGCAATGCGATACTCCCAGGCTACTCAAAAGCTATCACAAATCATGTCTCAAAACTAGCTTTTCAAAAGGGAGCTGTCATTTGTGGTTCTCTAAAGTTTTGTCTTTCTTGATTTAAGTTCAAAACACATGGGTTTCAAAATCCCATATATATCAAAGCCGAAAACCATGGGGTGCTGACCAGCTAGTTTCTCTATTCTCCCAGAAACTGCGATTTCTAATTTTTTTTTCCTCATTGTCTAAATTAAATGCTTCCAACCAATTGGTATGGTTAATTTAGTGTGAGTTCATGGTTTAAATACTTACAGGAATGAAATACTTATAAATTTATAGATTATATTTAGACATATCCAATATGCATTGATGCAGAATTCAACAAGAAGACCAACACGTATGCCATATATATGATCCCGCATGCTGCTAGAATACAATAGGAATTCGATGCCGTTCTTATTGCAGTAGCTAGCTATACAGACCGATAAGAACCAAATACTTTTTTTTTTTTTGCATAAAGTTGATCCGTGAGATGGTCAGGATAAGTCGATTACATATTCAAATGGCCAAGCACACAAAGTGATATATGATGCCCTTGGTGGGGAAGAGAAAGAAAAAATAACACTTTCATTAATTTCTAAAACATAAACAAAGATGTGTGTATCTTGTAGCATGACAATTCCGCACGTTGAACATCTATGGACACAGAGGTAAACATGTAAATAGATTTACACGTAACGAAGTTTACTTTTTATTTTCCTTGGGTCATTCTCCATCGAGTTTTTATTATGCTGTTTTCAAGAGTGTAGCATAATCTATAGATGTTTGGTTTGATACATAAAACCATCCATCTCAATGCACAATTTTATTAAACAATTTCATATATTAGCCATGAAACATTACTTATTGCAGTTAAAGGGACTACAGCTCAAAAGGTTGCAGAGCCGAAATTCAGGCTGGTTAAAAAATTCATTCACTAGACCCTTGGTTAACACATGTGTTAAGAATGAATTATGAGACGTTTTACGGTGATTGGAACGGAACTAGAGGAAACCAGTCATTTTTAAATTTTTATGACCGAATTATGTATTGAAAATTATAAAATTAAAATAATTATTGGTTCCGGGCCTACATTATTTGATTCCATCTAGTTCCGGTTCCATGGTTCCGTCTATTTATAAACCATTAGATCTCGCTTGATGAACGGCTTTCATTTTTCTCAACCACCATAAAAGTTACAATGAATTACAAGAACTAAATTTTCTCCTTACAAGCACCAACCACAGCTCATATTTATGCACCCAAAAGTCAAATGCACCCAACCAGTGTTTGCTCTAACTTTGCCACTGGTAGACGGGTCCATGGCCTTTCTCAACCAGATAACCCCACATGTCGAGTTTTCTGAATATTACTTATTGCATGGTATTGTGATTAACTGCGCCATATGAGTTATGTACCTGCTTGTATGTGCATTAAGTACAATGCTTCCTCCATTTTTTTTTTTGTTTAACGTCTTTTTGTTCAAAACATAAACTAGTCAGCAACAAACATTGGCAGTAGAATACAACTACACATGGTCGGGAGAAGATATGGTGATGAAACCAATCGTTCTTAGTGGGGTTCACTACAGGAAACACACGAGGGATTTCGTCGGGCTCAGGCCAGCTGACGAAATTAATAGAAAAATTTCGTCAGTTAGGTCTAGGCCAACGAACATAGGTTAAGTTTGTCGGCTGGTGTGCATGGCCCGACAAACTTATGTAAATTCGTTGGGCACGTACATAGCCGACGAACTTAACAGGGCTCCATTTTTTATTCCAGCTTTGATGTCCTTAGAAAATGTGTACTCCCTTCAACCCAATTTATAGGTCATTTGATTTTTTTAACACCAATTTTGACTAACTTGTTTTATTCAAAACATTTGTGAAAATATAGAAAAATTAAATTCATAGTTAAAATATATTATATACTAAACTAAATCACAATGAGAATAAAAAATAATTATGAATTTTTTAATAAAACGAGCAAGTCAAACATAGTGTTACAAAGTCAAACGACCTATGAATTGAGACATAGAGAGTACACCACATTTCATCAAGATGCTAACTCTTCTCTTTCCTTGTAATTTGTTGCTTTGTCACTCGTTTTTTGCCCATGTGGTATGTCGCTTAATCAAAATGAACATCTTTATAAAACTTGCACAGTGAATAGCCTTTTTTTAATAGTGGAAATACATATTTCTTGCTATTCTCACTGCACATGAGAATCGGACCGAGATTATTACAACTACTCAAAGTTCATGTTTAGCTCAAACTCTATGGCCAACCAAAATTAAGACGCAACACTCAGTAACACTATTGTCTCCAAATGTCGGCAGCCGTCAATATTAATGATCACTTCTTGCACTTCATTTCACTGCAACTTGGTCTATAGCCATAACCAATGAATTCCCCTGAAAAGAACCTGAAAAAAAAAAGATTTTAGATGGATCTTTAAAAAATAATCTCAATTCTAGACTATTATAATGCCCAACTTAACTCTGTTGCATCCAACAAAAGTAACTTGATTTACTTGGTCCACGCTTGTTTAAACCAAAATGCCCAGGTTCCGTTGGTGGAGCAATTGAAAAGGACGCTAAGCTTTTAACATGGATTTAAATTCCAATTTATTGGGCTATGTTAATTGCCATTGGCGTGTTGGACCCAGTTAGAATCCTATTCTTCAAAGTCTCCGAAAAATAATTTTCAAATTTGTTCGAGAGCAACTACGCGATCAATATTCGAAGCATCTTTTATCGCTGCTCTTTTGGACTAAGTCACAATAATTAACTTCTTCTTTACTCTACGCACACGAGTCTTTCGAATTCTGTCGCTTTCTTCGTAGTACCATACTGAGAAAAAACGCACCACTACTCCCGAATCTTCCAAGTTCCAACCAAAAGTGTCGGGGAACGAGCAACTACTACAATATTTTTTGTATGCTTTCGTATCATATCACATGGTTCTTATCGTATCAAGTGATAGCTTATATATTGTTCTTAGAAGAACTACTAGGCAATAATGGACTTTTCTTCTTGGAAATCGGTACGGTCCTTGGAAGAACTTGGCTACAATAATGGATTTTTCTTCTTGGAATTCCGCCGTTGGAAGTCCTGGAGCACCATCGAGAGTACTTTACTCGATTAATTTGATGGACATTGTTGGCTTGCACGCCATTGACAACAAATGATGATGTCTATAAAAACAAATGATAATGAGATGACAAAAACCTCTGGCAAAACTTCTAGAACCAGTGCACTTATGCACCCTTTTTATTTTGGTGGGAAATAAAATAATAATATGCACATTTGTTTAATTTCCTAGCAATAATCACTTGTTGCAACTGAACGTACGGTTGCAATTTTCAAAGCAATAATTAGCAGCGGGCAACACGAAGATATATTGTAATGAAGCATGTACTTGTTATTATTATTGGCTATAATAGTTTTCTGGCATCCGGTAAAAATAATATATTTAATCAAGTAGTACTACCGAGAAATTATTATTAGCTGCGAAGTTGATTTATATGGTTATTAGACACACAAAATTAGGTAAGCAATTATATAAGCACTATGGACATGGTCAAATGTGGCAGGAATATTGTGAACATGGCTTTCTCTCTTCCATCATATATGTTGTCAATTACTAAAATTAACGTCATCCTAAATGTATTTTGAATATTAATGTGTTCACAATTTTTTTGTACACTGGACATGCAAATAGTTTAACTAATTGTTGCTCGAATGAAATTTTTAAAATCAAAGTACACCTTATATTTCATAAATAGAGGGAGTAATGAACACTATTTCGGATGCTTTGCGGCGCAACACTGCCCCGCCAACCATTCCCAAGGGAGGGTAACATCCCCTATATATGATGTAGGAGTACCATCTAATGTGGAATGACTTGTTCTTTTGTGGACAAGTGTACTAATAAATGCATTTTGTATTCCTTGCTGAAAAATAATTTTTTGTGCTGGTAAAACAACAATAGGCGACTCTTCTCATATATATACTACTATAAAACCTTTAAACCTTTAAAATTGTTCTGCTAGCTGGAGTCTTTTCCCTGGTAATATCCTGAAGTAGCGAATTTTGCTTTGCGTTGTTTCAAAGCAAACCTTTAAAATTGTTAGCATCCATGCGATCCGAAATTCCGAATTAGGCTCTCGAGAGAATATCCAAAGCATCTCCGTTCATGATGGAGACATTTGCTGCTTGCTTCAAAGATGCCATGTTGAAATAAGTGCTCACGTATACGATTATGTGTCCCTCGGTGATGCGTGAGAGATGACTTTACTAATAAAAAAGAAAGTTGGCGGCGTCAGTGACACCTTGCTAACTACAGTACAAACCTGAGATGAAAAGTTGTGTCAAATGACTTATCATATATCACGAGATAAGCTATACATGGAGCTAGTTGGTCAAACGAGGCAAAAGATTCGCAATGTTCCCATCTACTCTTCTTGCTTCTCTCTGACCAACTAATTAATTTCCTAGGCTAGCTGGGACAAAACTGTGACCACACAGTATTGCAATTGTATTCCGCAACTAATTTTAATTTATGGTGATTAAGACATATTGAGAATTAATATGCCATGGAAAAAAAGAAGAGGTGAGATGAAGTGTGTGTTGTTGCAAAATAAGTCCTTGATAGGTCATCTACTGACCTCTTAATAAGTTATTTACAATTCCTCTCCACCTTTCCGAAGTCCGGAGTAGAGATCTGCATGACCGCAGGTTTTCCATACACCTCTAGTACCACCTTGCTTCTAAACAGCTTTGAACTGCTTCTACGGTACACCAGAAGTCCAAGACGGTGCAAATCGATCACCGATCTGTCATGATATTGAAAACAAAAGCATAGTAGACGCTGCTTGTATCGTTACCTTTTCAATCTCAAGAAAATGGACTTTCAAATTGGAACTTTAATAGCAGTTATGCCCACCCATGTCCGTAATCGCATAAAAAAAATAACTGCAATACGTGAGGTTGTTTATCTTACGGTTCAAGAATGCAATGAAAAAGTGGAGCCATGGTGGTTTGAAGTGATTGTTGTATTTAATTTCGTTTTTGAACTGTACAGTAGGACTGGAATAATCCATGTTATATATATATATAGACTAAATATCCAGAGGAGTTAAGTTAGAAAAAATCTAATATACATAGTTGAAAAATTCGAGAAGAACCACAGATGCCACGCACACAGCGGCAGTTTTTTTTTTTTTTTTTTTTTTTTTTTTTTGAGGATACACAGCGGCAGCTGAACACCTGAACCCATCGCCACGCCCAAGTCTCTCGTTTAGTTTCCTTGTGGGCCGTGTTTGGGCCAAGCAATTCTATGCGAGGGAAGGTTATTTATGCCAACTTGAGGATTTGATTCCCACAGATGAGGAAGGTTGTTAGCCAGGTTAATAAAGCTTCTATTGGTGTCTATTATACGGTTTATCCTACTAACCTAATTAACACGCACATGGTGCTAGAGCAGAATAGGAATAAATGCCCCATAATGCAATAATGAATAAAATATTTTTCGCATAAAGCTGATCTCTTCAAGATGTCTATGACAAGTTGGTAAGACCATAATCAAATGGCTAAGCACATCTGGTCTCATATATGCCCTTGGAATAAAGGGCAATTAATTGATGGTCACAGGGGCGAATGCAGAGCATAGAAAAGGATTTGCAGCTTGGAACATGCCAAGCCACATGTAGAGCATCGATGATTGGAGATCTATTTGCATTGTGTTCGGTGGTTGGATGGGCCCCGTTGAAAGATCACTTTTCATCGTTGTATAACATTGCGAGATCCAAATTCATAACAATAGCAGAAGCTATGAATTCTTTCTCTTCCAACCTATCTTGGCGGCGACAACTTTTTGGAGCCAATTTGGATGATTGGATCGCCCTGTTGTCACGCATCGAGGGATTGGTTTTGTCCTAAGATCAAGACGCCTTCCACTAGAACCTAACACCAAATGGTCGGTTCTCGGTAAAATCACACTATGTAGCCTTGATGCTTAGAAATATCCCTAACGTGAATAGAGACCTATGGAAGTTGAAGACCCCCCCCCCAAAGATCAAAATCTTTTTATGGTACTTGTAGCAAACGGGTGTAATCCTCACAAAAGATAATTTGGCTAAACGCAGTTGGCAAGGAAGCTTAACTTGTGCTTTCTGTCATAAGGACGAGTCCATTAATCATTCGTTCTTTCAGTGTCGTTTAGCCCAGTCAGTCTAGAACGTTCTGCAGATGGCCACTGGCATCAATCAACCACATAAAGTGGACCACATGTTTGGAGATTGGCTTCAATGCTTTAATAAAACGTTGAAAACCGTGTTTCTACTTGGAGCGGCAGTCTTATGCTGGGCTCTTTGGATCTGTAGAAACGACTTGGTGTTTAAGAAAAAACTATCTTGTTCTCCTTTGCAGGTAATCCTTTCGGCGACACATTGGCTTTTGAGCTGGGCTATACTCCAGCGAGAGGAGGTCCAGCCGTTGGTTGCTGCAGGCTCGCAGCTCTTAGGGCGGACGGCCACGGCATTTTTTCTTGGGCACATGGGTGGCGATCTAGTCTTCGGATTGATTACCGGTAGTTCTTGCTTCATTGTTGCGTTTTGCGTTCTTTAGATGGCTGTGTGCTTTAGGCAGAAGCCGGAAGTCTGTACCAAGGTTTTGTATCTTCTTGATGTAATATATTTGGTAACCTTTAATACTATGTGGTTCCCCGCGCGTTGCTGCGGGAATTTTAAACAATTTTAAAAAATATACATTTAAATAAATAAATTAGGACACTCTTATTGAAAATAGGCAACATATACTTATTAATTGCATTGGCTATGCTACTGAGAAAGCTCATGAAACGGCAAATTGCCATCTTAAAGATTTTTAGTGTCAATAATAAATTGCAGAAGAAACAAAAATAACACCAAATGAAAGGAGACAGAGAGGATATGCATGGTTGATTGCCTTTTTTTAATAAAGGTTGTTTTATTTGTCTCGGTCAATTACTTGTAGATGATACAATTGCATTAAGATAACTTCTGGCCTTTGCACAATTAATGTTAGCATATGCTAAGACAACAATAAAAAAAGAAAAATATTTGCAACATGCTTGATCCCATTGGTTATATGTTATTGGGAAAGCTAATGAAAGAACAAAATGACATTTTAAAGATTTTATTGGTGCCAATAGAGGACTACGGAAGAAACAAAAATAGCACCAAACAAAAGGAGATATTTGCAACATGCGTTATGTTGCAGCAATTTTGCCTAATGAATACGAATTATGTGTATTAGTCTGTGATACTCGCCAGCCACATTTAAGTTTATATGATGATAAGTTCTAAACAATTACAGCAACCAAGCTAAGAAAAAAATTGCATCTTTATCTAGAAGTTCGTCGTTCAGCTACGACAAACGATCCAAAAAAATTTCCTTTTTAAAAAATTACCTCGGATCTATGCTAGCTTTCGCAAACTCAATAATATATGAACTCCTGCAACAATGAGGAAAAGCAATAGGCAGGAGAACTTTCGCATAACATCACCACATAGATGACTGACTACTGCAAGAAACAAAAGGAACAACACACTTATGAATTGTGATTACATAGAAAAAATTATTTGGCTCATGGCCCAAAATCGACGCCCATTAATTCACCAAGGGTCCAAAATTACAGGATGATTCTTGGATACTCTAGCAGCTTTCTAGTCTTGCCTATACAATACTTCCCTTCTACCGATCAAGGTAAACTGGTAGCGCAAAGCATGAAGCATAGATGGCAACCATACATATAAACGGACCTGTATTTTGGTGCGAACGAAACATATGGCAAACCAAATGAAGTCAGGTCAGACAACCTATTACCCTGTACCTCTTTCATCTGTTGACTGACACCAATACGCACTGCCTGCCTATGGGTGAGACCTCGATCTCCGACTCACACGAAGGCATGCAAGCTACGCAACTCTATCTATGGCAAAAGAAAGTTGTAGATCATGCGATGAGAATGACCAAAGATGTATGGACTGATGCTTGATGATGTATCCACTGATGCTTGATGATCATGCGAAACGATGAGAAGGACCAAAGATTGGAGCATCACATGAAGGAGGAGCGACCAAGAAAAACTTGACTGGGAGAAGAGAATAGAGCAGAGGACGACCGCTTGAATCTTTGGATTTTTATTGCTTGTTGATGTGTTCAATGCCCGCTTCAATGTTGCAACTCTTTACTAACTGACGTTTCTAGCTTTCGGAAAAAACTGACGGCTCTACACGCTGTTCTTGGATTTAAATATTCAATGTCCTTTTTATTGTTGCAACTCTTTACTAACTGACGTTTCTGGCTTTTGAAAAAAAACTGACGGCTGTACTGGTGGAGTGGGTTAGAAAATACGGAAGGACACACTGTTGATATTGGATAGAAATAGAGTAAATGACATGTAGTGGGTAGATAGATTAATGTTAGTTGATGATGATGTGGCACAATGTGGATGCAGCTTTAGATTTAAGTGGTCTCTATCTGTATAGATATATAGGATAAGCTTCCTTTATCGAAAAATTGTGTTTGGTCTACCACCTCTGCAAAGTGTTGACAATTGGTCGGATGCGGCGAGACAGGACCATAATAGTTTGCTATTAATACGAGCTGCTGTAGTCTGTTTGGTAAATTGGCTCATAAGAAATGTAGTCGTTTTTAACAATAGTTTGCTTTTGTGGTTTTTTTTAAAAAAATTGCACATATAATCCTAAAGCATCAGGGTAATCAATTTTAATTGTTAGCACTACGGTTCTTAAACTAACAAGATCTCATTCACATGTCACGAATGGGATGAAATGTCTAATACTCCATTCAAAAGTAGATCAGCAGCAGCACCAACTTATAATCACAGAATCAGACCTATGATCTTTTACGTTATTTCAAGTGCAAAGTATCACATTACGATATTTAAGAATGCTAGGTAGGATAAAAAGCATGATAGAAAGAAACACCCTCCACAATGCATAGTATCATATATATATATATATATATATATATATATATATATATATATATATATATATATATATATATATATATATATATATATATATATATATATATATATATATATATATATATATATATATATATATATATATATATATATATATATATATATATATATAAATGTTCAGAAGAATTAATTAGTGTGATGGTTGTGCCTATGAAAGGGGACCTAATTTATTAAATTTTGTATTATGGTATAAGATATTGTGCCAAAACGGTATTTTCTCATGATACACCTTTTCTCTCTCTCATATTAAATGCCGTGTCACATCAGCTAAAAATTCTACGTGACATTTCATTAATCAGTATGATTCTATCCACTGAGAATTGCATTATGTCTCCTCACACCATTCACTGGGAATAGCCCTATGTGTAACATCCAAAAAATTAGCGTCGGAAATTTTATTCTAATCTCCTCCTAACTCAAAATCAATTTTCGAAAATCTTGTCGTCGAGTGTATGTTTATGAGCTCAACAAAATAATCTCTAAATATTCCAAAACAGTATCCACCAAAAATCTCCACAAAAACTCTCCCAAAAACTCCTCTCAAAAATCTATTCCGAAATACCTCCCAAATTCCAAATACCAAAATGCAGAAAAGGAGAAGGAAAAAGGAAAAACCCTCTTGGGCCGCCATCCCATCCCCAAGGCCCATCTTTTCACTTCCCTCTCCCCTCTTTCAGCCTGGCCCGCAGCTGGCCCAGCTCCTCACGCCGTGGCCTGCCATGTCTTCTTCCTCCCTCGCCGGGCACAAGCACCGCGTGCGCAGACGGTGCCGCGCGCCACCCTGGCCAGCCGAAAGCCCCGCCCTCTTACCGTCGCGCCGGCACAGAGCCTCGTTCCGCCGCTATGGGCTCCCGTTCGCCAGCCCCCGCGCTCTCCCCCTCGCCTATAAAAGGCCACCGAGCCCCCGTCGCCGGCGTCGTTCCACCGCACCCATGAAAAAACCAGCTCTCACCCTCACCCTCGCGCTCACCGCTCCACTCCATCCCCGCCACAGCTGCACACTGCGATCAGCCCCCGGCACACGGGCGCCGCTAGACGCGTACACCACCCCTTCCACTCCCCT
Source organism: Paspalum notatum (assembly GCA_022530915.1). Taxonomy (NCBI): domain Eukaryota; kingdom Viridiplantae; phylum Streptophyta; class Magnoliopsida; order Poales; family Poaceae; genus Paspalum; species Paspalum notatum. Next base: position 32,893,028 of record CM039685.1, read on the forward strand.
ACTCTACTGAGCTCCGCTCCGACAAGCCACCCAAATAATCCCTCCACAGCCCACCAGAGCTGATTGCCCTCCCCCGAGCACCGCCTCACTGTGCTCATCCCTTCCAGAGCCCGAGCTTCCCTCTTCCATGTCGGAACCAAGCTCCCCGCCAGCTCCCCTGCCGCCGGCCATGAACGCCACCGCCACCTCCCCGTGAACAACCCCCTTCTACCCCACCTCCGGCGATGAGTATACCGCCACGATATTCGCCTCGTCTCGTTCTTCGTCGCGTCGTTGGCCTCGCCATGGAAACCGTCCAGACGGCGGAGAACCGTCTTCGCCCGCTACCGGCGGTCCACCCAGCGGTGAGCCAGTTTGACCAGACCAACCCGATGTTTCCCCTCGACGCCGTCCTACCCTCCTCCTGCCTCTGCCAGGTGGGCCTGCGGCCATACCTTCAGCAGCGTCGCTTCCACCTTGCTAGGCCAGCCTAGTTGGCCGCGCCGCGCACGCCGCACGTGGGCCAAGACAAGCAAAAGCCACCCTGGCCAAGGTTGCTTCCCCGCGGGCCGATCCAAGAAGTTCGTCGGATAAAAGTCCATTTCCACTCGTTATACTATCTCCAGTAAATAAGATCTACTCCTCTCCACCAAATAACCCATATCTTCTCTGTTTTAACTCCGATGTAGGCGATTCTTGCGCCTAAATTCATCTAAAAGCAAGCTCTATCTATCCATACACATTTCATAATCTTTTCCCCTATTGAAAAATGCCGTCATGCCAACATGACGCCGTTCTATGCCTAGTCAGCACCTCATGCTGGTCTCATAAATATTGTGAGCCTGGTGATTAATTCCTCTGCTCTCCAGCTTTACATAAATCCAAAAGGTTCCTGTCTTGGACTCTCCAAGCACCATTCAAGATGACTCTGATCTCTGAAGTCATCCCTGTCAATTGTGTCCCATCAAGTCCCACTCTTTCATCGCTTCCACCCACAGAAGCTCTCCACCCTGCCTCCATCATGGAATCGCCATCTCGGAAGTCTTGTTTCCACCATGGCTGTTCGTCTCGCCACCATGGCATTTTCACAATAACAGCTACTGAGCCTGCCATCATGGCTGGCAACCTACAACTCGATTCGCTGCACTTCACGATTTCCCAGAGCCAACCCCGTTGGTAAGCGCCACCAATAGAATTGCCAAATAGTCCATACTCTCTCTGAAACTCCCTCTCACTCCAAACTATGTTGAGCTCATATTATACCTCGATGTGTGTGTTTTTCCTTGTTTATGCACGTAGGATATACCGGAGATTCCAATCGGTATGCCCCTCGCAAGGACCTTCGCAAGACTCAAAGCTAGCAACCGTCATCTGCAGCGGATGCTATACCAACACACGCTGTGGATGGCACACCACCGTGCCCAATAGTTGGTATACCAACGTGCCCGGCAGATGATGGTGCGTCAACGTGTTCGGCAAATGATGGTGTGTTAATGTGTTCGGCAGATGTTGTACCTTCGCCGCCAGCGGCCAATGCATCATCGGTATCCACAAAGCGAACAACAAACCCACTGGAATCCCCATTTGATGCATAAATTTCCTATTATTTGCAACCACAACCTTTGGCCTGATAATCATATAAAACACATGTTTTGCTTGCTAAGGTTGTCCAATTAAATACAGCCACCTAAGCCTATTTTAGACGTAGTACGCATAGATGGGATAGCATATCATAATCTTGATGACTAAGTTGGGATTATGGTTGTGGAATTTGATGGGTATGGTAATGTGGATGTGTGGGTGTGTTTTTGAAAGCGAAATGGGGAAGAACCCCGGCAAACGACCCACGGCTCAGAAACTTCGCCATTTTAAGGGTAGGGTATGAACGGGTAACTTAATAGTTCACAGTTACCCCAAGTCCTAGGATTTATGGAGAAGACAGGGTAGGTGGATGCGCGCGGTGTCGAGCAATGGAAAGGTGGAAACGTTCTACCTGTGCCCTGAAGGACCGGTTTGATTTACATCTTGTCTAACTCTTTTGGTACAACCACTCGCTTTGTATGAGGCATTGGCTAGGGCCCGAGCCGGAGGGGACAATCTAGTAGTTGTTGTGCTGGCTCACAAGGGCTAAGGGAAGGAGTGGTGTGTCACGGAAGTACCGCAAGGTATTGGGGGCTCGGTGGCCCGGATCCCTAAAGCACTGCTAGACCATGAAGTGATGGCAACGGCTTAGTTTGGAACTAGGACGTTTATTTAGCAGTAAACTATCGATGAGTCCAACTTGTGGGAAATTAGTATAACTCTGGTCAGCAGTAAAATCTATTCGAATGGTCCGAGTCCACTAGTATGGATGGGTTACAGCTTGGTACTTGAATTAGCTTTTTCATAAAAGTGTTGGTCTTGGAATATCGTGATTTTGGTTTCGATGTTGTGGATGGAAGGAGGTGTGGGCTGGAATGGCATGAGCCATGATGGCAAACCCCTTTGAGAAAATCTTGTTTTCAGAAAGAATAAAATTTGATAACTATTTCAAACACTGCATACAAAATGTTTTTACGCAAAACTCTCTCTGAACTTCAGATATATTCCTACATATAGAGTTAGATACCTCCAACTCCTTGTGGAGGAAGGTGGGCTACTAAGTACGTGTGTACTCACCCCTTGCTTTGTTGATATTTTTCCAGTGATAAAGATACGATTACCATATATTCAGACGATTAAGGGCTACGACCTACTTTCCAACCATGACATGTGAAGTTTGGGCCTACGTTTTATATTCCGCTTCTTAGTTCAAGGCTGCGCTCTGTTGCTGTCGGACCCATTAGGGTGGAGATGTATCACTCTAATGTATGAATGTGATTACCAAACCCTGAGATGATTAGGGATGACAGTCAGACCCACGGGTGCGGGTGTCCACGGGTTTCACACCCATGTGCGGGTGCGGGTGTCAAATTAGACTCATGGGTGTGGGTACGGGTATCAAATTAGATCCGCGGGTCGGGTGCGGGTGTAGATTTCTACCCGCGGGTGCCCATTGGGCCCTATAAATAATAATATATTGTTCTAAATCTTAATGCTTGATAGATTGAATTTATCCTAACTCACTAGAGTCTAAAATGCTACTGTGTTTGAGCCTCGTTTCTCTTCATTCTGATGTTCATTAGCTATTTGAACATATAATAATTATTGTTTTATCAAGTGTAGTCATTTCACCGTTACTAATCTAAAATATGAAAATTTTGATTTGACCTATCGTTAAGCCTCCTACAACACTAATATGTGGCTAAATTGAGTTTCAAACATTATTATCATGTGAATTGTCAATAGATTACATGCTATGTGTTGATGAATTGACTTTCTATATATTATATGTATGTTTTTACATGCTATTTATGGTGTAGTGTGTGGTGCTACATTTCTAAGTATGCAAATATCGGTCACCCAACGGATGCCCAACACCCAGCGGGTGCCCAACGGGTGCGGTTGCGGGTGTGAAATTGCACCCGTTAGGTATTACGGGTGAAATGACCTGTGGAAATTTGGGCCTACGTTTTATATTCCGCTGCTTAGTTCAAGGCTGCGCTCTATTGCTGTCTGACCCATTAGGGTGGATCTATATCACTCTAATGTATGAATGTGATTACCAAACTCTGAGATGGTAATAAAAGCACATTTTAGTCTCATTATGGAAATTGGGGCGTTTCACTCTGTCTCCTCGCGCCGCTGGTCATTTCCCATTTGCCACAGTCATCCACTCCCCTCATGTCGTTGCCGTGTCGCCACTCGGCAACCGTCCCAGCGGTCGTCTGCTGGCCACGGACTCGGTTGACTGAGAAACAGAATGTCGTGGGGGTTAAATGGTCCAGTCTTGGGCTAGGTTCCATCCGGGCAAAGGTAGAGCCGGATCCTAACAATTGTAAGAAATACCTCTCGTGCCACAATTCCATATATGTATTTTATTTACTTATTGACAAATAACACTTGAACTAATAAATTTATCTAGACGCGCATTTTTAGTTGTTTAGGTCTAAGGGATGAAAAGAAGAAGAAGATATGAAGGCAATGTTTGAGGGACCACCCTAACGGGGTTCTGCTACTCAGTTAGCAGACAAGAGTCGAGGGAGAGCCATCCCTAGTGGGTCTCAGGGTAGTGTCCTGAAACCTCACATATTTTGTGAGGACCGGAAGGTGTGACCCCTCATGGTTGCACCAACCATCGGACCATATTTCTCGAAGGGGCTAAAAAGGACAAATAGGCCTGATCCTTAGAAGTCGAATGGACCTGACCTTTTTAGCTGAAGGGAGACGAAGCAGCAAGGATACATACAAGGACCGCAGAATCTGGCTCTCCAAAATTTCTGGAGTGGACCTTTGTTGCAGAGGAAGCTGAAGCGAGCAAGGATTCAAGGACTGAAAGGTCCAACCTTTAAAGGTCAGACCATTTTGGACGAAGGTGTGAAAATTGCAGGAGTGGAAGATTTGCATGGACCGAAAGGTAGGACCTCCTTAGAGCAACAGCTTTTTGGCAAGTACAATGGACCAGAAAGTCCGATGTATGCCAAAAAGTGTTGGTCGTACCGTTCGTTCCATACACTTCAACTACCATAAGAGCATTTAATTGTTAATCAAAGCTAGATTAGAGCTATTGTGAAAGTGAACTTGCGAGTTTTTCGAGTGTAGCTCCTACGTGTGCTATAAGATTTGGTTACGGTCAAACCACATTGTACTCGTTGCTAAACTCTCTTTCTAGATGTGGTGTGGCCGTAACACTTTGTGCGGGGACGATGTGATCCTTCAAACTTAGTAGTGAAGATTTGATGCCTTGTAAACGAAGAGACGGTGGTGGTGGCCTTGTCTAGGAGTGTTTGTATGATTTTTTAAATGATTTGGATAAAATATATTTGATATACATTGTAAATTGCGATATGATATAAAAATACAAATAAAGTTCTATTAAAGTATTTATTTTTCATCTATTTTGCAGCCTTTTCGTCAGAAAAATAATATTTTTCGGTCGAAAAACACATTCCGACCAGAACATTGGTATTTGGTTTTTAATTTCAGATCATTTTCGTTCAAAATATCCACAATTAAGCGGATTTGGGTTGAAATTTCGTTTTCGGTGCATCGAAAAATAGGTTGCGATCAGAAAGGCTGACCTGGTCCCACCCCGGACAATACCGGGTGCAGCCGTGCAGGGTGAACTGTTGGGACCCCAGGGTTTCCTGTTCGGTGATCCCTGTCCCTTTCTGTTCTCTCTCTCCTACCGCCGCCAACATTTGCTGCCTCATCGCCGGCGACCTCACCGCCGGCGACGGCATATAACCACCCAGCACTCGTCACATCCAAGCCTCTATCGCCGAGTGGCGCCGTCCCCCTCTTCCTCTACTGGCATTGGACCGGTGCAGAGTGGAGATCCGTCCACTCAGCCAGCCGGACCTGCATCGATCTCTCATTCTCTTGGTATAATTAACCCCAAGCTTGCTCGGAGGAGTGGCTGCGGGGTGCAAGAAATGCAGAGGGATAGCGGCGCGGGCGACGTGACGCCGGGCACCCCGAGCCCGACGCACGGCGGCCGCCTCAGGCACCGGAAGCGCTCCAGCGAGGTGATCTGCTTGCTGTCCATGCAGAGATGCCTCTGTTCTTGGGTTTAGAGGTGGACGACTCATTCTGCAATCTTTGCGCATCGTTGTTGTTATTGTTTAGGTTATCAGCGATGTGAACAAGACCAATGGAGCCAACCTGCTCTTAAACGACCAGAACAAGTACAAGTCCATGCTCGTCCGGACCTACTCCTCGCTGTGGATGATGGCCGGGGTCGTGTTCTTGATATACATGGGGCACCTCTACATCTGGGCCATGGTGGTGATCATCCAAATCTTCATGGCCAAAGAACTCTTCAACCTGCTCAGGAAGGCCAATGAGGACCGGCAGCTCCCAGGGTTCAGGATGCTGAACTGGTGAGGTGGTGGGAGGATATATATCTGCTTGATGCATTGGATGAACTGGTGATTACATTTTAATCTGTGTTGTGACAGGCATTTTTTCTTTACTGCGATGCTGTTTACCTATGGCCGCTTCCTTAGCCGGCAGCTTGTTAACACGGTGACTTCAGATAAGTTGCTGTACAAGCTGGTGGGCGGGCTCATAAAGTACCAGATGTTTATTTGCTACTTTCTCTACATAGCAGGTAACTGTCTGTGACCAATACCTGTGTTTCCAACAACAGTCCTGGACTCCTGGCAATTACAACATGAGCAGACATTTCAGTACTTACTTGGATTTGTAGTCAGGCATTGGACAAAATGAATTCAAGTAGCCAAAGAAAACTTGTCAATTTTACCCGATGTAAATTTGTCTAAGAATCTAGGCCAAATAATTAGCAAGATTAATAGCTTAAGTACTGATTGGATTATTTATCTTTTAGAATAACAAGAACTGTTTTTTATGATGGTGGTTGGAAAGGTTATTTATGATGTGACTGCATCACGATGTATGCTTGTCTATGTTGGCCTCTTTAAGTTTTAGTAGTTGAGCACTTAGGCTTTCATTATAGCAAAGAAATTGTTAACTGTTAACTTGGATGCTTGTACAACAAGTGCTGCTGTTGGCATACAATTGAGGCAGATAAACCCACAAAGTTTGAAAACTGCTTTTCTGCTTTTCACCATATCAATTGATTTAGAGTACTCATTGATTTATCATCCAGGTTTTGTCTGGTTCATTGTCACGCTAAAGAAAAAGGCATATAAGTACCAGTTCAGTCAGTATGCATGGACTCACATGATCCTTCTGTTGGTATTTGCTCAGTCATCTTTCACTGTGGCAAACATATTTGATGGAATATTCTGGTAAATTTTCTATCTTACAACATGCATAATGCTTTTTCTGATAAGATAACATAGATTCCAGTGCTCTGCTTGAACAGTTTAGATGTGAACACCAGATTAGGAGCCTGAAATGTACTTACTAATAATTAGTACTTTAATGCTTGTGTTTATAGTTTTATTGATGGCTTAAACTTAATGAGACTGCGAGAATGGTTTAAAGAGTGTTCGTTCATTCAAGGTCAAACACCGTATGAGCCAAGCTATAGCTGAATGATTTGTAGATCGTGTGTGTGTTTCCCCTTGCCCATCCCTAGCCTAGGCAAGTGATGTGTTGTGTACGACAGGCTTTTCGTTCATTCAAGGTCAAACACCGTATGAGCCAAGCTATAGCTGAATGATTTGTAGATCGTGTGTGTGTTTCCCCTTGCCCATCCCTAGCCTAGGCAAGTGATGTGTTGTGTATGACAGGCTTTTCGTTCATTCAAGGTCAAACACCGTATGAGCCAAGCTATAGCTGAATGATTTGTAGATCGTGTGTGTGTTTCCCCTTGCCCATCCCTAGCCTAGGCAAGTGATGTGTTGTGTACGACAGGCTTTCTCTTCTGTTAAATATTAAAGATGCGCAGTTCTCCTGCGTGTTCGAGAAAAAATAGTTGAATGATTACAGTGATGCTCTTGATGCTCTAAAAACAATACTTTCTCCGATTCAAAATACTTGTTTTAGCCTCTTTTAAAACCTTCAAAATTCTTGTGGCTGTACAACTTTTATGCAACTTTGGCCTAACCAAAGAGACCGACACTACACTGGTTAAGCCTGGATAGCCCCCTGGTCACCCAACCAAACTGGCCCGTCTGTACGTTGTTTTGCACAGTGGCAGAGGACCTATGTGGCAAGGTGTGTCAGCTGCCATACCTTAATCGTATAAATAAGTGTATATTTCCTTTGCAATCGAAACGGAATTCTGATGCAGTGGTTGGTATCTTCAATTCTAAGCAGCGCTTCCTGAGTTCGATCCTCAACCCAGGCACCGTTTTTGTTCTTTTTTCCATTTCCTCTTTCAGCCACCATTGTTCCTTTTTCTGGCCATACCTTATTTTTTGCCTGTCCTCCGCCACTGGTTCTGCATAGCATGCAGTGAGATTGCACCTGGCAAGCTACGCAAAGCTTGGCAGCTGGATTATGTTTGGATGTGAGCTATTTTACTCTGGGAATAGTCTCAACTTGTTTGAATTTGAATGCTGACTCACAATCTCTCATTCTACCAGGCCCAATGTTATCAATGTAAGGCTTACTTAAAGGTGATGCTTTTGTAGGTTCCTCCTCCCAGCTTCATTAATTGCAATCAATGATGTTGCTGCGTATTTCTTTGGATTCTTCTTTGGGAAAACACCCTTGATTAAGCTCTCTCCAAAGAAAACGTGGGAAGGCTTTCTTGGTGCATCAGTGACAACCATGCTTTCTGCATTTGTGGTCAGTAAACACTTACTGGTCTTCTAAAGTATATTTAGTTGCTATTGCTGACTGATGGCCATGTAGCTGATTTATGTGGTACATAAATACATCTTTGTTTAGGTGTCTATTTTTAGTAGCCTTCTTCTGTAATTGTTCTGGAGTCTGGACATACCTAATTACCTGCAGTAGCAATCCTAACGAACATGACTTTCAATATCCATGTGTCCTGTGGTAACAATATATTTTGGCCCAAGGATGGGCCACAAAATGATGAGAATTGTTTGGTTTGTGTTCAATCCTTCTATACTACAATTGGTACATACATTCTGTGAAGTATGTCTACAGAATGCTCCAGGCGTTGTGTTCGTAAATAAAAGTTTGCTTTTTACATGTTTGCTGATACCGTTTAATATAAATGTTTGCATAGTTGGATCTAGTATGGTTATTTATTTTTGGTGTTTTGGCAGCTTGCTAATTTCATGGGCCATTTCCAGTGGTTGACATGCCCAAGAAAGGTATAGTTCCACCTTGGATAAATTCTTCACATGCCATTGCAAAGTTGCTCGATACCTTATTTTTCCATTAGCTGTGTCAGGCATGCAGGGGATCAGGCCCGCATATCATAGACACAGTGAAGACAAATAAGGGATTGAGCAGCCTCCTTTGCCTTAGGGCAGTACCCATTCAAATGTGTTCTTAATGATTGCCGCCGAGCTTTATCTTATTCCAGTTCTCTGCCTATAGGATCTATCAACTGGATGGCTTCATTGTGACCCAGGTCTCATGTTTACCCCAGAAAGTTACGATTTACCAGGATGGTTGCCACAATGGGTGAGTGAGAAATTTATGCCTAACTCAAATATTCCAATTGATAATGGTTAGCATTCGATCTCTTCTCGCAGTGTTCCAATTAGCTTATTTGTATTTTACAGTTTTCCTGGCGCGAAGTTGCAATTATGCCTGTTCAGTGGCATGCGTTAGCTCTTGGCCTATTTGCTTCAATAATAGCACCATTTGGAGGTTTTTTTGCAAGTGGCTTCAAGAGGGCATTCAAATTTAAGGTTCTTATTATTTTTTTTTTTTTTGAAATTACCTGTTGGGAAAATATTTCATCCTCAAGGCCTTATCCTGGTTTCTGTGTATATGCTTTCAGGATTTTGGGGACAGCATACCTGGGCATGGTGGATTTACAGATAGGATGGACTGCCAAGTATGTACTTTGAAGTTTGAACTTGATTTGTTTCTAAAATGTGCAGATTAGTAAGTGGTGAATTTGGTTGAGTTCTGCTACTGACCTAGTTTGCGTTTAGTAATCTAGTCTGTGTTATGCTCCATATTTGGTGTGAGTTCTGAATTGATGTTGATTCAAAGAGAATGCCTGAATCTGTTTCTTATATTTGGTGTGAAGTCAGGCCTGCTGATAGGTTCTGATGCAAAGTTAGTTATGTTGTCTCTGTATGTTGCACTTTAATTTCAAATTAAATAACACGTGCAGTTCAGGATTCAACGGTGTTTTTATTCCATGTATGTTTTGCAATACAAACACTCATACTCTGATAATCTATATTAGTCTATTAGAATTTAGAATGCGTGATCTGGGCTTCAACTGTTTGCTACCTTAAAAGATATGTGTTTTATTGCCTGTATCCTTTGCAATCTGAAAGCTGTTACTTTACAGTATTAGATGTTCTATGCTGAGCAACTCAAAATTGATTTCATGCAGATGGTCATGGCTGTCTTTGCGTACATCTATTACCAATCATTTGTGATGGTACAAGACCTATCTGTTGAGACAATCCTGGAGCAGGTATTTTAGGTTTCCATGCCTGTATGCTAATTCCAGTTAACCTTGCGCAATAAAGAAATATAGCTGTTAAACACCATTTTGTTGAATGCAGATACTAAGGAATCTCACCGGCGAGGAGCAGCAGGATCTATATGAACAGCTAGGCAAGTTATTGGCGAGATCGAACTGATGCTAACATAGACATTGACATGCACCAAATCCAAAAGGAATGTACAGCCCTAACACCCTTAGGACTACTTTGGCAACCTCATTTCCCATGGGGAATGGAGGTTGCCAAACTAGCCCTAAGAACAAAACAAAAGGACCACCATGCTGACAGGAATTACACTGATGTATGATGTTTTGGAGTATACAGCTCCTGCGTTCTTCAGAGATTATTTGCTGTCCCATTCTTTATCTTCTGGTGTTGTGTTATGCTTGTTGCCACCTCAAATCAGGCTAATGTTGTTTTCTTGTGTAAAAGCTACTTGATATTGACAATGTGTGGAAGGATTTTTCCTGTCAATGTTTTCTTCACTAATAGTTGTTGGCGGTAGGCTATCTATGTTTGAAAAGGTGTCTTGACTGATGTCCTCTTTGTTGGTAATTGTTTTGCTATTGACGACCGGAGCATCACTTGATACTGTTTCAATTTTGCATCCGTGGCTTCACATCAGTGCCTCCGGGTTTATTGTGCCCGCATGATAGATCTTCACTTTGCTACAGATGAGGACATGATGTGTTATTCAATATATAAATATGCCACTTCGATTCTTTTATGCCTTTAACTATTTGTCTTATTCAAAAATCATATAAAATATTATAAGTTTTGTTCAAACTATCTTTAATAAAAATAAATTACAATGAAATAAATAATAACTTATGAATATTTAATAAAATAAATTACTAATTATGTGTGCCATAAAGTGCGTATATTTTTTACGGAAAATGATAAGCATGCATACTGTTCTCTCCTGGCTTGAGTTTCATGGTCGAGGTAGTGGTTGCTTCATTCGGTGAAGGTAGGCTATGATGCCGTGCTGCGGCTCTTTGGCTAGGTGGGTTGGTGTTTGTGTGAAGGTGCAGATGCCTGAGGTTCTGACAGATGCTGGCAATGGGAATTCTGAGCTGTTGATCGGGCTGGCTGAGCTACTGAATGCGTGTGATTTGGTAAAGTCAGAGCTTCTACGTTGTTAAGGTGTAACCTAACTTGGTAACGATAACACTCAATGTGCCCTTCGGCTATTGTTGGTTTGTCTGTGGTTTATGGTAGAAGTTCGGTGAAAGAAATCGGAGCTGCTTGGTTTATTGTTGAGCTCGGCAACGATAACTTGGGCTCGGGTTGCAAGGGCCGCCAACAAGTCTTGTGTGGGGGTGAGACCGTTGTGCGACATGTATTGATGTCCCAATCTAACCCAGATGGTGGAGCTCTGGTGGAGTAAATCAGAGTTACTTGGCTTGTGACTAAGCTCGGCAATGATGACTTGCGCTAGGATGCAGGGACTACTGATGAGTTTTGCGTGTGATGTAAAAATTGTACAGCATGTGTTGATGTCCCAATGCAATTGATTAGTGTCGTGAGTTGTGCGGCATGTGTTGACGATCCTATCCAACCATCCGTGATGTAAAAGTTTTCGGCCCAAAAAAAAAGAGGTCAACTCTTACGGAGCTTCTGTCATTTATGTTAAAAAAAATAACCATGCGTACACATTTTCGGTAGACATGTGAATCATAGGATTGCATATTTGCATTCTTCACAATGGCTTGTACCCGATTTGTGCCGGCGTCAGGTTGAGCCCCGCCCCCTCTTGCAGGGTTGTTTTTTTTTTTTTCAAATTAGATCGGATTTTGATTTAAAAAATTGGTCCACACCGGGGCACCGAATGTTATGAGTCAAAAATTACTGTCTGCGTTCATCCAATGTGTTGCTCGAGTTGATTAGATTGGCTGGCCCATAATTAAATCTACCTTTTCAGGTAATAATTCTCGGCCTGATCCTAATAATAAAAAAAAAAGAGATCAAATTTTTTTATTTGCTGAAGGAAGTGCCAAGAATGTGCTTTTTCCTCAAGTGATTCCATAAACCAGCTTATGGAATCACTCGGTATAAAAAAAAAAAGAAAAAAAATACTACTGTGCATCTCCCGGGCAAGACTGGATACAACGGCCACCCAGCTCCGATCCCCGCCACAGCCTCCGATGCCTTCTCCCGCACCGAGCCACCCGCGCCGCCGCTCGCCGCCGCCGGCCACCGTCCTCCTACCGCGTCTCCGCGTCGCCGTCGGGCCGACCTCGCCATGCCGCCTGCTCCTCCAGTCCATGGCACTGGTCCTCACCTCCGGGCTCTCCGCCTCCCACCCCGCCCTCGCCTCCCGCCTCCTCAACTCCCTCCTCCCGCACGTCCCCGCCGGCCGCCTCCCCGCGCTCCTCCGCCTCCTCCCGCGCGACCACCTCACGCTCCTGCTCCTCTCCTCCGCCAAGCACCGCCACGCCCGCTCCCTCCCCGCCGCCTGCGCGCTCCACGCACTCGCCGTCTCCTCCGGCCACCTCCCCTCCGACCTCCGCCTCGCCAACTCCCTCCTCTCGCTCTACCTCTCCCTCGGCTCCCCGGCCTCCGCGCGCCGCCTCTTCGCCGATATCCCCAGCCCCGACACCGTCACCTGGAACATCCTCCTCCGCGCCTGCCTCCGTATGGGCCTCCTCCCGGAGGCGCGCCGCCTGTTCGACGAAATGCCGGACCGGGACCTCGTCTCGTACAACTCCATGCTGTCTGGGTATGCGGCTGAGGGGGATATGGTCAGCGCCAGGGAGCTGTTCGATGGAATGCCTGGGAGGGACGTGGTTACATGGAACTCCATGCTTGGCGGGTATACTCAGCATGGGGACATGGAGAGCGCCAAGAAGGTGTTTGATGCGATGCCGGTGAGGGACGTTGTGTCATGGAACTCGATGCTGGACGGGTACGCCCAGGCTGGAGACATCAAGATGGCGAGAATGGTTTTCGATGGCATGCCAAGGAGGAGCACCGTATCATGGAATGTTGTTCTTGCATTATACGCAAAGGTTAAGGACTGGCGTGAGTGCTTGGGTCTATTTGATGCGATGATGGCTGTGGGGGAAAATAAACCAAATGAGAAGACGTTTGTCAGCGTTTTGACAGCCTGTGGGAACCTGGGTGATCTTGAGAGGGGCAGGTGGGTGCATGGTTTGGTTCGAAAGAGGTGGGATAGACTTGTTCCAGACGTGCTACTGCTTACTGCACTCCTGACGATGTATGCCAAGTGTGGAGTGATGGGGACAGCGGAGGAGATATTTAATTCAATGAGCGAAAAGAGTGCTGCATCCTGGAACTCGATGATCATAGGGTATGGATTGCATGGGCACAGCGAGAAGGCTCTTGAGCTATTCATGGAGATGGAGAAGAATGGGCCTCAGCCAAATGAGACGACTTTCATCTGCATCTTGAGCTCGTGTGCTCATGGAGGCTTGGTGCTTGAAGGCTGGTGGTGTTTTGATAGGATGGTCAGGTTCTACAATATTGAGCCCAAGGCGGAGCACTTTGGTTGTATGATGGATCTCCTTGGTCGTGCTGGACTGCTCAGAGACTCAGATCAGCTCATAAATGGTTTGCAGGCAAAGGTTTCACCTGCATTATGGGGTGCCTTAATATCAGCCTCTCGAACTCAGGACAGCTCCAAACTTGGAGAAATTGTTGGAAAAAAGTTGATTGAAATGAAACCAACAGAGTTCAGCTCCTACGTGCTTTTGTCGAACATCTATGCGGCGGAAGGAAGATGGGATGATGTTGAAAAAGTAAGGAAGGTGATGAAGGAGAAGTTGGTGGAAAAAGATGTTGGGGCAAGCCTTGTAGGATCAAGTGGTTCTCATCCTGTTGCCGAAGATGGCATTTCGTTTCAACAGAATTCTGTGATGCTTTCGATGTTGGGTGAGATGGGTGTGCACGTGAAACAACCGTCTGAAGTGCCCAACTATAGGAATGAAGCTTTTTAGTCGTTCCATGACACAGCCAACGGAGTGTATGCATTCTATTTCTCTAGGCGTATTCTATAGACCCCAAGTGGGTCCGACCCTTCCTTGCACCCTGCGCAAGCGGAGGACATGCACTGGGCTGCGCCCTTTCTAGGCGTAGTTGGGAAGATAAATGCCAAGTTGGGATGCTTATATGTCAACACCCCATGGCAGCTGATAGTTGGACAATTGCAGTCAGTCAGTGCACAGGTTGTAAACATTTCTTCATTTTCAGTACATCACTGGTATTTAACTGCTAGATACAAGATCTTTTCTTTTTGGAATTTCTGGGGCACAGTTTTCAATTTAACATTAAACTTCTTGTTATCTTCCATGTTTGCTAATATTTAAGCTTTAAAAGAAATAAAACGATTTGGAGGGCTTTTTGCTAGCGGATTTGAGCCTTATGTTCGATTTTACCTCTAGGAAGATATTTGATTCACGAAAGCTCATCCTGATTTCTCTGTGTACTTTTCAGGATTCTGGGGAGAGTATGCCCAGCCCTAGTGGATTTACAGATAAACTGGACTGCCAAGTAAGTACTTTGAACTTGATAGTTTCCAAAATGTACATGTTTATTAGTGGTGAATTTTTTTATGGATCAAATCTGCCTGCTTGTTTGTTTGCTTCTAGTGCATGCTCTGTTCTACTTCTGGTGCAAACTGATGTTGGTTCATACATATAATAACTGCCACCTGGGGCTTTCTATTGATGGAAAATCTCAGTTTGCCTTTTTTTATGTGAATTTTTAAATAATGCTTGCTGTTTAGACAAGTGTGTTAGTTGGATCAGATATGGACGGATAATGCTGATTATTTTTTTGCTTCAGATTTGGATCAAATACGGATATCGTCAGCTGTTTCGGATATATATAAATGAATATCAGCATCATATATCTAACCTTGAGTATATGGTGGACAGTGAAAATTCAGAATCGGATACGGATCATATCTTAACCCTCCAAACAGATCATACAGACAGATACAACCCTGTATGCAATGCAAGAGCTGATAGTCCAATATCTGGATCTGCACATCAGATTATTGTTCATGCTGTGTATGCCATGCAATGCAAAAGTTAATCGTCTAGGGTCTGTTTGTTTCCTATACTAGGCCTTGTCCATCCTCTGGGAATGCACCCAACCAATGTTTGTTGGACTGTATAATACTTGTGCAATGCAAAAGAGGTATCTAAGAGCGTCTCCAACAGCTCCTAATATTTATTCTACCAATGTCTCTGTATTGGGCTCTTCCCAAAAGTCTACGTATCGAAAAAATATATCCACCTCCAACAGCTCCATATTTTGTCCTTTTTTTCTTTTACTCGCTACGTCGCCGGCCGCCGGAACGGGGAGGGCGGGGAGCATGGACCGATGGCCGGTGCTGCATGCTGGGCGGGCGTTGATTGGAGCACAGCTAGCCGGTGGCCTCAGATGGGATCGATGCTAGACACACTCGTGGATTGGACCAAACAGAGACGAAGGTACCCGCCGGCGGCTTGCCGCGGAGCAGTGAATCTGCCAGCGTGCGGTAGGAGCGAAGGAGCCCGGCGACACGCGGCACGAGCCGGAGGAACCTGGCGGCGCGCGATAGGCGCGAAGGTCTCCCGTCTACGCAGAACCAAAAAAAAAAGAGAGATCGGGGCCGCAGCTATTCGGCGGATATTTGTACCGGGAGGGGAGTTTTTTTTAGGGTATCCAATAAATTGGGAGCACAAATATACCTTTGCTCTCAAAATAAAGTTTTGAAATAAAGTTTTGGGATAGCACATTGGGAGCTATTGGAGATGCTCTAAGGCTGCATTGCTGGAAACACGACTTCCCTTCCTACTAGAACCTGATTCGATTTCCCAATGGAGTTATTTCAACCCTGACATGCTTTTACAGAAGTATAACAGCAGCCTACTTCAGGAAAACCTTATATTTCTGTTTGCAAGCTAAATGAAAAGCACAGTTAGCTAAAAGCTAAAATTTATCACTAAACAAGATTATTATACAACAATGCTATAATGATAAACGTAAGATTTCACACAAAACCCAGCTTTATTTATTTTCTTGATTGGCAAAATTTTAAGCATCGTCACAAAACAAATATTTCTGTACAGCATTCCGCACTAGGCAGCAACAATTAACACCACAAAACAGACAATAATCATCCAACGTGCCTATTCAAAACTGATAACTGCCCAGAGTCTCCATTGAACAAGTAAACCTCAAGAGGGGAATATGATGATGAGAATGACGAGGACGATAGCCTTGCTGAGGGTTGTAAGATTCTGCTGCCTTTGGGGCACGGGATGGTTAGGAGGCGTGACCCGGTACGCATCTTCCAAACCTGAGAAACATAAAGCCAAAAAATTATAAGTCTCCACTATGGAGTACACTCCTTTAGCTTGTTTGGCAACAGCAGAAGAAATAAACTGTAATTTATCAACGATTCCTGTAAGTGAAAAAAAAAAATGGAAATGGGCAACTTGGATCCATGCCACTCCAATTTACTGTAAACCATGCTACTCAAATAACAGGAAAGTTAATTTTGAGAACTTGTGGAATGTCACGTGCACAATTTTCGCATAAACAATCAAAGTATCAAAAAACCCCTAGAAATGTCATCAACAATGAAGTGACCATAACACTTACCTCTATTATGCCTTTCCGTGGAGCATGGATTGCTAGACACAAACAATAATCGCTCTTTGTGTATTCTATGTGCATCGAGCTTGACGAAGACTTGTCTTTAGTGAGAAGCATCTCCACAAATAGACATGAAGCATCACGATATCCCTAAAAAGTTGTTACATTAAAATGGTAGAAAATGACAATAAAAAATAACAATCCAAAAGGCAGACTGATCGCGTGAATTGCAAAAGGAACCACTTGCTGCATTGTCAAGGTTCTGAAGTATAAATGGCCTGTACTGGGTTCTAGTCTGAAGCAATGGATTTTGACCATGTAGGCACAAGGAAAAATGAGGCTGTGTTCCATTCAGAGGGAGCGGCGCGTGTCCGCTCCGCCACACAGATTCTAGGGGCTTCTAGGCTGTTAGATCTGTAGGATGGATGGTTCAGATCATGCGTGAGAGCTGTTTTGCGGAGCGGTTCAGCGCCGCAGACTCCAGAAGGAACGGAGCCTGAACGTAGTTAAACTTCAGGCATGGTCCTTGGCTACTGTTGGATCCTTTTTGGGGATTTGATAATAATTTGTCATCCACACAAATTGAAACAAAAAATAGTCATCCGATTATCGCAATTTGTTATTCAAATACCATTAGTTGCAGCCACTTAAAGATTTGCTGCAGCATAAGTATGCCAAGTACTGATAAAAGCATTGTCCGAAAATTGGTCATTAGTACCATGGTAAGTTACTCTTATAAAGAACAGCCTACAAAATCCTAAAATACATACCTAAGGGACGATTATAGCTTGCCATGCTAAAACAAACTTAAATCCCCTCAGCTCCCTGTATATTCTTTCACTCTGCATGGAAAGGACATCATCCACTTAGCTCCCTGCTTGCTCTATATATGAGTGCTATCCTTATGCCTTAGGCCTTGTTCAGTTGCACAGGTATTGGAGGGGATCCAATCCCTTACAAGCCCTAAGGTGTTGGAGTGTTGCCTGCACATGTGCTTGACCTAATTAAACCAACCATTTGCATGATGACAAAAGGCTTCAATGGGACTGCACACTCAGCAGTGTCAAATCTGGATCCAAGAATGAACTCAGATTTTCAACATCATTGTTTTTCTATTAACCATGTTTTTATCTTGTGAAACAAATGGATAAGGATATCATATTGTATGGAGTAGTTTGATAGGTGTCTAGTTGTCTTAGCGCTAGCACAGAACATGCCTGGCCATGACAGGCCAATCATGAAATCAAGGCACAACTCTGCAACAAGGTGGTACACTGGCGTGTACTGAGAAATCACTTGAAGAGCACCAAGAAAAAGCTGCTGCTGCTTGCGCTCTTGGGTAGGGCAGAAAGACATGTATGCTTGCTTGCAGTGAGGACAGCTCCATTCAGATCACAGCGGCGGCAGCACATGGGCTGGTGGCACCATACTGCCAGGCTGAATTTAGGTGCCAGGCACAGCTATGTAGTTGGCTTGTGGATTTGAAAAGGGAGTAAATAAGCAAGAAAAATGAGTCTAGAGGGCGCCTTTTTTGTTAAACTATCTTAATAACCTTCCCACTGCATGTGCCAAGCATGATGAATGGATGCCAAAATAGCAGCGCATCATCTGTCCATGCCACTGAATGCACATCAAAATAAGTTGTATGATCAATTTGAGCACTTTGCAAGAAAAATGACCTAGTTGAACCCATCTTACAAGTTATTGTGCCTCCCACATATTTTACTATTACTTGAGTCTGGTGAAAAACATCTTAAATACCTCTTTAGGACAGTCTTAGTCACTTGGGATTGCAGGATTTAATATCTCATTATATCCTAGAAATATGAGATTGAAGATCTCATTAACACAATGAAATATGTGTACTCACTTGCAATGGCATGGGATAGTATCATGCTACATATCCGTAAATGGTGGCATGATCAGGGGACTGACATGGTCACCCTTGTCAGCTACTTTCACAACACCATGGTAAGTCCATTTCTGCCTTGCACTCATTGGATGGCATGGGAGAGTTTGGCAGTCACAATATTTTCTAAGCACGCCTCCTGATCCTACCATGATGTACAACTATCTAAGGACGGTACAGCCCATGAACCTAATAAAATTGATGTCAGTATGGCAATAAAGTTCTATCCACAGCTTTAAAATTGGTATGTAAGAGCCATCAGGTGGAGGTGATAGTTTCTATACTTGATTTTCTAGATGACATATTTCTCCCCTTAGTTTCTACACTTTTGCTTTCTAGATTTGGAAACCAGCTGACCTGTCATGTGTCATTACAAAATACTAGAGTCCTAGTCACAAAACCATCTAAATGCGAGCACTTATGTTGCTTTGCCATGGATGCCACCATGCTACCTAGTGGTAAATGGTGGCATGATCAGAAGACTGCATATGATTATCCTGGTTTGCTACTCCCACAATACCCATGGTGTATCCATTGCGGATTGCATTCAATGCAAAGATACATGAGAATACCCCTTGTACCACAATATTTTCTATGTGCACCCTCAAATTCTTTCCTCTACTACAACAATCATATTTTTGTTACAAAAATGCTACATAATTATTATAGGTAATAAGCTTAATTCTCTTCATGACATTTCTCCCCGTTGTTACGCTTCTGTTTTCAAGTCCCAAATCATCCCTCGTCAAATTCAAAGTCTCCATGTTTCAAAAATGAGAAGTCCATTTTACTACACCCAAACTTTGCCCTCGCAGATGACACCTAAATAAGACAAAAGAAACTAATCTAAAAGAGTCTAACATGGTTTTGAAAGAAACTGAACCAACAAGCACAACATAACTATGGGAAGTTATAAATTACTTAGTGGTTCATTATTTATTTTAGATTATTTAAGAATTAAATTAAGTTTTAACTCAAGATTACCTTCCATAACCGTACAGCCACAAGGGCACGGGTGTCCAGCAGTAGAATCCGCCCAAGTGAATCAGTTATGGCAGCCAATGTACCGCTCGGAGAGAGTGTAAGACGTTCCCCCTTCCTAGGTGAGTCTTTCAAGCATGTAAGGGGTGATGCTGCAGCATATGCAACAGTGAGGAATACATTTAGTATTTTTTTTAAGAAAAATAATGAAATGTAACTACTAGCCATTACTTTTTGCAAAGGACTGAGGCTTTGGCCGTGACTTTTTAGGTGGTGATGGCTCACTCCTCCATAATATTTTGGACAAAGATGATATTGTCGAAAATGTTGCAGCTACACCTCTTGATAAAATTGCTCCAACAATTGACCTGCTTCTATCTTCTGATAGCCTGCAGAGCTAACAAGGTGTCAGATGATGTGTAAAACTAATAAGATATGGCAACATCATCTAGTAAATTTTCTCTGCCAAAATCTAGAGCAGATGGACATTAATTTGAACCGGTCACAGCTCAAATTTGATGGAAGTTATCATTTCATGTTTCTATTGCATACTTGCGATGTAATTTGATGAATGAAACATGATACACAAACTACAAATCATCATGCATAATACAGGCACAATCAAGTATTGGACAACACATGTACATAGAACTCATAATGGAACGGCTGACAGATAATAATATAATGATCGCCTCGATCAGAAATGCAAAAGCCACTGTGTAGTTACACTCACCTATATGCTGAAACTACAGCATCCTCTCCAACTGTGATGGAACAGTAGTGGCGCTGACTTGACTGCCCAGCAATATAAAAGCAGCTGAATTCAATATAATCGTGGCTTCAGAAAACTCCCACTAAAGATAGCTTTTAACGGAAACAGGATATGATAACACAAATAATAATTATAAAGGCATAATTATTTTTTGTGTCAATGATATATAAGATCAATAGAAGAATGATGAGCGAGTAATCCACCTGAAGTTCTAACAAGGGAGGTGGCATCAGACCAACAATTGCAGCATCAGTGCATGACCCAAATTTGCTTACATTCCAAATCTGAAAGTGTATCCTTCCAAATGAATCCTCGCCCCCTGCATCTTGCTCTTCAAACTTATCTTTCCACAGACGTGATTTTACATCTTGAAATGATTTTTGAAGAACGCTCTGTGAGCAACCATGAAGTCGGTTATTATTATTGAACATATACAGGAAGCCTGATAATTACAGTGCTGGTGATTCAGCACCATATTCTATGTTTCCAATATAGAAATAAAGAAGGGTGAGGGCTTCACACAAACCTGAAGGTCAGCACCATCAAAGCGTGCAATGACACCTGGAAAAACTATAGAAAGTTCATCTGAACCTGAATCTTCCCAAACATTCTCCTTCCTCTCACGGAAATTGAGTTTAAGTATCTTTGAAGGGTATATACTCTGAAGTAATCAGGACAACAACTATTACCACTGAGAAAAAAAAAATGAAACATGCCTGTTTGCGAAAGATTGGAGATAAACAGCATATTTAATAGCAGTAGAAGCAATCTAAGAATAGCATCAACGCAATGTGTTTCCAGCACAATAAACTCTATCAATAACAAAGCATCCAATTTTCGTGCAAAGCAATGTGGTCTGAGCCAAGCATACTTAGTATCAAGGAAGAAAGCATACAGTTATAACACATCAAAAATAGCAGTGATGAACTGAAAATCTCTCAGAACTTCGTATATTCAGAGATGTAGATGGAAGGATCGTATGAGCAACCTGCTTGTGCAGTAGATCGCCGGCAAGCGAGTAGAACAGCAGCCACCCGGCGTCCGTGCCGAGCGCCACGGCCACCCCGTCCTCACCCTCTGCATCGTCCGCGCCGGCGAGAGGGACCCACTCGACGGCAGAGATTCGGCCCTCGTCGGCCTCCAGTTCGGGGCTCACCGTGACCCCGCCACCACCACCTCCCGCAACTGGGACGATGACGAGCACGGAGCGCGCCGCGCTTGCCACGGCGAGGGCGCACGCGCGGGGGCCGAGCGAGGGGAGCACGGCGGGGTCGTCCAGCCACCCCTCCCGCTCGCCGGCGCCCGCGGCGGCGAGGTCGGCCGAGGCGGACGCTAGGAGGGCCACCTCAGCCAGGTGGTGGCCCCGCCGCGCCATAGAGGGAGGGAGGGAGGCCGGAGGAGAGACGAGATCCCGCCGAGGTTGTGGAGAGCGGAGATGCGCGCGATCCGACGAGGAAGATGGGGAGACGAGCGCGTGTGGGTTTTTGCAGATGCACCCTTGGCTTTACCTCGGATTTGCGGCTGAGTAATGGAATTTATAATGAAGTCCTTGTATTGAGGCATGGCTTGTAATTTGATGGGCATTGCTTCCGTTCAAAACTTCCCATTCTTGTTTGATTTGAGCGCTTGAACTGAGAAAGTTTTTCTTTTCTTTTTTTTTTTTTTGCAAAGTTGAGATCCTTGTACAGTTTAGGACGTCATCGATATAGCCATATGCCATGCCATTCCAGTCCTTGAATTTGCTCACTGCTGATTTAGCCCCTCTAAAGTCTAAACTTAAGTGTTGTCCCAACTTGCAGTTACATAATTGTCGTATTTATGTACTGAAAATTCATATCAAAATGCCTATTTCAGTGGTAGATAGGGTACAAATCTTAATATATTTCATACATATAGATGCATTTCCATTGGTGCTCACTTCAGAGAGAGAGAGAGATCTTCGGGGAGTAATGCCGCGCTGAGGGCATGTCCATGGTATTGGACTACCATAGCCAAGTTTAAATGGAAAATTTGCAATTTGCAGATTAAGGACCGGAATGCAAAACTCTTTACTTTAGTGGGTTGCTATTCTCTTTCCAAAAAAGGATTCAAGTGTTGCATATGCCTGACATATTACATAAACATGGTCGGAATGCATAGAGCAAGAATTGAATACAAGACACAAATTGAGTAGTAGGGGTGTAAATGGTATGGATATTATCCATTCCTATCTGAGTTCCGTTTTGTTTAGAAGGATTGTGATCCGAATCTGATCTGTATCCGATTTCGGATATTCAATATTCGATCTGTATCCGTCTCCGAGTACTAAAAGTTGGATAAATATGATGTCCATAACCATTCAAGTTTTATTCGACACATCTGACAATATCTCAGTCCGAATCCGACGAGACCCCTAAGCATAAGGAAAGCACCTGATGATGCCAAATTGCTAACCTAAGCGATATGATGAACAAAGAAGAAACCCTTGTACTAATCCCAAGTTCATTGTTCACAGTATTTCCAAGAGAAAGATCTGTGTCGTAAGGAAGGCTAAAAAATACCTTCAACTTTCATATAGTTATATAAATACTCAGTCAATTGGTTACATATAAAATGTACAATAAAATTATCTTAAAATACATACACCAGATCACACAGAATAGTTGAGTGCCTATAAATAAAAGTAAAGCAAAAAACGGAAACGCAATGCTTTGCATGGCTATGTACTTTTTGATAACTTAAGAAACAAAAATCAAGCATAATTATTGAGCTGAGCATGATCTCCAAGCATGACCTTCTCATCATAACTTTAAAGCAGGTCCTGTGTACAGGTCCCTTCTAATGACAAAGCTGTCTCGGGGCTGGTATTCTTCCAGCCAAACAAATTCAGAACCCTTTGTTCGGTTCAATAAAACGCCTGGAGAAACAGTATCAGTACATAAGGTAAGTACCAGAATCCACTTCATAATCAGCAAACCAAGTGTTCTATATATGTTCATCATGCAGAAGAAAGGTTGTTTGACTAACCCGATGGGTCTGACTTTGGGCATCTCCGGAAGTAGGAGCAGTGCCTCCCTCCTTCTGAAGAGTATGGAGGTGTTAAAATGTCCAGGATAGCACAGGGAGTGATGGCTTTGAGTGCATGTATGTTCCCGCCTTCTTTGGGATGAAGAACCATTGCCCCACAAGGCGCCGACATTTCACCATCTCTTACAACCTTCGCAGGTCTCACTGCAATCACAAAGAAATTAAGCAATAATTGATAGAAAAACAAATAGATGGAAGGACTGCACGGTCACAAGCTCATAGTCATGTAGTTCAATGCATTCTCTGTCAATACCATATCTGAATACTGCTGTATAAGAGGCATTGGGCACATGTATGTATGCTTGGGTACTATACCAAGAGCATGGTTTTTAATACATATTTAAACAACTAAAAGGTAAATTTTGTTTCATTACTAAAATTCATGATAAATAGTTATGATTAAGAAACCTTACCCTTTAATAAGTTAAGAGGTTCAGCTTTATCAATCCAATCATATGATTTGACATGAACAGTACCATATAACACTTTGCTGAGTACTGTCATGCCAGGATGGTTGTGGAGTGGAATGATGGATGATGCTGGCATGCAAAAAATCCCAATCTGCAAAGACAACGTGAGAGTACATGCGGCATGAGCCAACAAAACCTTTTTGAAGAATAAAGGAGGACTGATGAACACTTGAATGTGCAAATACAGGAAAAAATATCTATGAGCAATATGGGCTTACAGAGAAACTTTTGCACTCGTATATGTGACGGTATCTGATGGCAGGGCTGGAAGGAAAAACTTTTTTCCTACTCAGTGCTTGTGGGCTTCGCCAAACACGTGCAGCTTGAGCTTCACACTCCAGTCCAACATCAGAAGGTGTGATCTTGTCTACCAAGAAGTTTTGAACAATAAGAACAGAACCTCAAAAAAAAAAAAAAATACTGTGCTACAACTACAACATATCTCATGTGTCTCCTAATTTTTGTGCAGTCCTTAACAATATACCCATATACAGAAACACATTTCACAACCAAAATATACTTGATCCATAGTAATACACTTTACAGAAGCTTGTTGAATCTTATTGATTATGTGTCCTTATCTTTTGTGTTAATGCCAAAAAAAAAAAAAGAGAAGGGGGTAGGTAGTTTCTACCTAATACATGCCGGACAGTATCGACAGCTTCAGAAGACAGGGGTCCTTTTTCAGAAAATGATACTTTACAGACCTCATAAAGCTTCTGGATTGCATCCACAGTAGTGGAAGGCATCTTTCTTATAACTTAAGGACTAAATCAAACAAAGATTCAACCCTTAGATATATACAAAGTATCACTTTGAGAGAAGTGCTCAAAACTTCAAATCACACCGAGCTTTCCTTTAGAGCCTGCATCAATGAAAAATGAGTCGATTCATGAAGAAGATGAACCAAGTAGGGTATAATCCGTAAGACCAAATCAACAGATGGAAACGTGTATATCGATCTATGGGTATAATAGCATCAGGACTGATGGTTCCTAAAACATGTGTAAACGTGGGTGACTTGAATCTACTGGCTCCATAAGAAAACGAAAACTAAATCGCCGTTATATTCATCCTTCCTAATTTTCAGTAGTACCCTGATTCCCCAAATGCCAGAGCACAGGAAAGAGTTTGTGTTCATTCTTCTGCACAAGAGACTGCAATTCCAAAAGACACAACAGATTCAGATCAAAAGAAGATACACACTCCGCACTAACAATCAACACAGAGCTAGACCTCCCATGACCAAGGAAAAAACTGCACACGAAATCGCAGGAACGAATTGAACCAGGAAACACAGGCGATGTATGAGGATACCTCAGCTTCTTGGAAGGGGGCGACGCCAGAGGAGGAGAAGAGGGTCCTGAGACCTCATCTCACGAGCTGGAGTGGTGACCCCCCATCTTGTACGCTCATACAGGGTCGGTTGGTGGATAATAGGGACAGCGGCCACAATGGCTGATGTTGATTTTGGCTGCACGCTGGAAGATGACCCTCTTCCTTCCGTCTCTAGAAAGAGGACAGAAAGAGACAGGGCAGTGACAAGTACGATGCTTTTCTTCTCAGTTCTTGGAACAAAAAAAAATTAAAAAATGTAGGTTAGACGGGCACAAATTCCCCTGAAATCTGTTCCTGTTATTTGTCATGATTACATCTGTTCTTCTTCAATTTGGATCAACTGGGCCTGGGGATGCTGTCTTTGTGGCCACATTTTTGTTCTTCTATCTTGTGTCAAAATATGCATGGACTAGTTGTGCAGAAAGCATTTGTGGTCCCTGATAAATTCGGGATTTGATATGACCTAGGAACCTAGAACTATTTGTTTTTGCAGAGTTTGCTTGGTCACTTGAAGATTAGGAACAAATGGCGATCTAGAAGGCCTTGCTTAGTTCTCACAGGGAAGCTTTGTTTCTTTGGCACGTCCAGCTCCTCCAGAAGGGGATGTTGTTACTCAAGGCAGAAGACATCTGGTCAATCCACGTTACCATGTCTGACATTACTTAAGGCTAGCTTTTGATCTTTTGTTTCAGATTTCTGTTTTCTGTTAGTTTGGAGTTGATGGATAACCTGCTATCCACATCTGTGGTGTGCCACACTCTTACTTTCTTTCTGTACAAGCTGAGTAATGCTATCCCTCTAAAACAATCTTTCGGCCGGGTATAGTTCTTCTCAAGCTTCAAATCCACGGTGGGAGTGCCAATAAACAAATGGCATGTTGTTCTCGTGCAATCTAGAGAAAGGTTTGCAGGTGTAGCAGGTGAAGAATCTCACTACTGCATTTTATTAGTAGTGGAGAAGTGCAGTAGCCGCACCACTAAGGGCCCTGTTGCCTGCAAAGAACTTGTGACATCTCGTCTCCTTAGCTTGATAGTCACAAAGAGTGCTATCTAAGGAAACACCTTTTTAAGCAAGGTCAAAACAACAGTTCAGCGTTCGCCATCGCCTCCTTGGCCGTCTTTTCACACTGGCTGGTCCATGCTTTCTAAGATTATACTGTACCCAGCCAACTTTTTCTTGTTTATTTATGTGTGTAATAATCGTTGCTCATTAACAGCTCAAGGCTTTTTAGGTGAACTGTCGCATGAACCTGACCACTCTCTGCTTCAAATTTTAATTTGCAAAACATTTTAAGTTCAGAACCTGACAATGACAACCGATCATTTTGGTCTAAAATTACTCATTTAAATGAGCCCAGGCATTGATAGCTGGTATCAATCTATTTAATCTTTATTTATTCACATTTTCTTATTACTAGCATCATCGTTTTCCTATTACCATATTGTATATTCCACGGTTTACTAATACAGTGCACATGCTTCTGACTCCTTTTTATATATTGTATCTTCCATTTACTCCCCTATCGGCCATCGTCATCCCTATATATATTTGCTGTCTCGATCATTCCGCCACTGTCTTACCTGTCATTTAGGTGTGGCTCTTCATTTCTAACACCACTGAAATTGTATTCAGTTCAAGACATCCATCCACATGCAACCAGTTCTAGCTAGGGAGCAAACGCAGGAGTCTGTTCATGAACATTGTTATTGTTATTATATATATTCATCGAAGTTTCAATCTACTTGGCTACACTTGGGGACGTTACCACACAATGCTGTGTTTGTCTCCACATGTGGATCGGAGAATGCAGTTTAGGCTTTGGAGGCAACAGGAAAATGGATGTGTTGGAGTAAAGAGTAGTGTGGACTTGTTTTCCACAGGGTGTTTCATCTACTGAATACAGGACCAAAAACCTTCTACAGTGAGAATCAGAGTTTGTAGCCACATTTTTAGGTATATTCCGGTGAAGGTGTGGTACTGTTGAACAGGAAAATCCTTGAAGACGGCGTGTGCACCTGCTGTGGGGGGAACAACCAGAAACCACGGCGCATGTGCTGTTCCATTGTGCCTTCGCAAGGATTTCTGGAGGATGGTGGGGATTGGAGTCCCAGACTACAGCGTCTTCGTCCTGCTGTGCTGCTGGGAACTGTGGAAGAGAAGAAACTGTATCGTTTTCGATGGAGTAGTGATGAATATGCGAGATTTTGCTGCAAGAATCCAGAACGAAGGCCCTGTGGAGCCACCGGAGCCACCGCCTCAAGGTTTTTGACTGGTGGGTGATAGATAAATGGTGTAACAGACTATAAAATGGCTAATTGAGCAACACCCTTTTCCCCCCTCTAAAATTCGGGCAATACCCTTGTAAAATGCTGTAGGCCATATATTTTCGCCAAAAATGGATGGAGAGTCAATAATATAGACTTTGCTCTTGAGTATTTTCCCTTTATGATTTTGAGTTCAGCCTCAAGGTTGACAACTTTGTAATTTGGTTGAATGCGTTAGCAGAGACCAGAATTTTATACATTTTCAAAACAAAAAAATCGACGAGGACATCGTCAACCCTGAACCCCAACAGTACACCGGCCGCCATACTCCAAACCATCAACATCCGATCCCACATATGACATACCTGTCCTGGGCAAGTTCGGCTTGCACCGCCATGTTCGCTACCCCTACCTGACGGCCGACCGTTACGCCAAGTGGCACATGATCGACTCATGCATCGTCAAATGGATCTACACCACAGTGTCCAAGGCAGTCTTCATCACTGCCTACAAGCGCTATGTTGCTGCCTTCACCCTTTGGTCTGCCATCGAGGGGCTCTTCCTTGACAACGAGCCCTAGCGCACCATCTACCTAGAGGCTAAGCTGAATAGTCAGAAGCAAGGAGAGCTTTCTATAACCAAGTACTGCGCCAAGCTCAAGCAACTCGCCGATCAACTCTAGGACATCAAGCATGCTGTCTCCGAACCTAGCCATGTTTTCAACCTCCTCCGCAGTCTTCATCCCCATTATCGCCATCTCAAGTAGGTGATCAAAGACAAGTTTCCTCCACACACCTTTTTGAGCACTTGAAACTACCACCTCCTTGAAGAGCTCAGCTAACACCACGGTGCCAAGGCCGAGGGCACTCAGGGCCTTGCCGCTGCCCACAACTCTGGTTCCAACTCCTCTGCCACTGCAGGCACTAGATCTAGTGGAAATTGTGGCAAGTCCAAGTCCAAGAAGAAGTACCACGGCTCAAGCACCCTCACTAACCCCACCGACAGCAACCCTACTCCACCTCCAACACCCAGTGCACCATGTACCGCCAGCTACACACAGTCGACCAGGGGCGTTTTGCACTCTGGGCGCTAGTGTGCTGGGCCCACATCCACCCTTCCTGCTTTCCTTCCCACAGTTCACTAGTCTCTTGTGCCACCTCCCACAGTTGGCTGGGATCCCTCAGTGCTCGACTCTGCCCTCAACAGTGCCGGTGTCGCCACCCAACCAAAACACAACGGCGATTAGTACCTCGACACCAGAGCCAGGAAACTCCCCCTCTGCTCTTACGTGCTATACTAATCTCTCCCTCGCTTATAAAGAATTTTGTCTCTATTAGTCGCCTTACTCGAGACAATAACATTTCCATTGAATTTGACCCATATGTTTTTTTATCAAGGACCTTCACACCAAGGGGGAGATGCTCCGCGGTGACAGCAATGGTGAGCTCTACTCGCTTCGCCCGCCCTCATCACCACAAGCTCTCTCGGCAACATCGCACTTGGTCTCCTTGTGGCACCAGCGCCTCAGCCATCCAGGACATCCAACTTTCTCCACTATTTTAGCACAATTTCCTTTTAGTTGTAATAAACTAGAGTCCCAAATTATTCATCTTGTCAAATTGGCAAACACCTTCGGCTGCCATTCCAGCCCTCATATTCTAGAACTTATTTTCCTTTTCAACAAGTATACACTCTGATCTTTGGACATCCCTTGTGCTTAGTCACTCAGGCTTTAAATACTACCTTGTTTTGCTTGACGATTTTTATTCCGAGAGGACAGCGAAAGCTTTTATTTTGATGTAAATATTATTAGAAGAAAAGAATCGGTCTAGTTTTTAAGGAAAAATTGGACCCAAAAACCATATAGCTAAGGGTAAACCCCATGGTAACTCAACTAGAGGGGCATCCCTGCACTACTTTAGTCCGTAGACCCTACCAAAGGGGAAGACAACCCCTCACCATTTTATTCCGCAGACTGCACAACTATAGGGTGCACTGTACAACTCCGGTCCTTAGAGACTGTACAACTAGGAGGAGGTCCCTATACAGTTTCGGTAGACCGACCACTCTGCTAGAATGCAACGCACTAAAGAAACTACTGCCATTTTTGAAGGGAAAAACCGACAAAACCCTCTCCATGATCATCACTTGACCTCGAGTGGCTGGATTGGGACATCAGCATGCCATCACAACTTCTCAACTCCACAGACATCGGATGGTTGAATTAGGACATCAACATACACCGTGAAACATCAACAAACCTCATACTAGTGCCACTACCCTTGAGTCATTCATCAACTGAGCCAAATTGACGTTGTCACTGCCTGACTAGGGCCTTCGCCCGGAAGAGTTTTTTAAGTGAGCTGTCTCGTGAACCTGACAGCTCTGTGCTTCATATGCATCTTGACCTCTCAGCTTCAAATTTTAAATTAGTAAAGCATTTTATGTCAGGACCTGATAACTGATCATTTAGGTCTAGAAAAAGCTCCTTTAAATGAGCCTAGGCGCATTTATACTTTGTACTATTAAATATTAATCTATTTAATCTTTATTTAGTCACATTTTCTTATTAGCAACGCAGCATCGTTGTCCTATCGTCATATTGTTGTATAAGTAAAATGCACCGGAGGTACATGAACTTGTGTGGGTGTGTTAAATAGGTCCATCAACTTCCAAACTGTATCTCTGGGTACATAAACTTTTTAAGTTGTGTCAAATAGGTCCTTACCTCTTCGTTTTATGTTATATTTTTCATTTAGCCCCTAGAATTCTTTTCATCATGTCATATTTGCCCTTCTCCTCTCTTCTGCTTGCTGCCGCTGCCACTCTATGCCGCTTGCGCTGTTCGCCACGGCTCGTCACCGCTAGCTGCCGCTCGCCGCCTGACCGATGCAGCCCGATGCGGCTCCCCTTCCCGCCCTGGCTGTCACGTGGGATTGAGGGCTCGCCGTCCTTATCCTCTACCCGTGCCACCCATTAAAACCTGAGCGGGGGAGGTCTTCTTCAACCTCCTACCGCCGGGGCCCCGCGCCATCCACCCTGCCTAGCCGAGATATGCGCCGCCCAGCCGACGGCGCCTTGAGCTCCACTGCCATCCCCTCAACCCGCTCCACCCCTTTATGACCCTGCTCCATCGCTTCCTCTACCACGCCATGACCTCGCAGCTGAAGCTTTGGACGCCATCGTTGGCTGTGCGTGGCGCGCTACACTCCCATGCTTTGCGCAATCCTAGAACCCCGGGGCGTCTGGCCTCGTGCACCCCATGCCCCCTCCCTAGATCCCTGTTTTCGGCGCACGCGCCGAGCTCAAAATCGAGCTCGAGCTCGCCGGCCATGGAGCAGCGTGCTGGAGCCACGGAGGGCGCGGTGGCCAGAGCGGCATGACGCGCGGTTGGCCGTGGCAGTTGCGGTGGCGGAGGGTGCGGCGCGGCGGCCGGAGCCGCACAACGTGGCGTCGAAGTAGGGGAGGGCGTGACAGCCGGCTGTGGAAGCCGCGGCGGCCGCAGCTTCGGGGACGTGACACGTACAGCCTCGTGCATCCCATCCCCGACCCCACCCGCATCGCCGTGTCTCCGCTCGCCGATGAAGTCCCCACTGCCGGCGAGGTCTGGCAGGCTGGCCGGCACACCGCCACCATGCGCCTAAAATGAAGGGGTATGGACCTATATGGCACAACCTAAAAAGTTCGTGTACCAAAAATGCAGTTTGATAGTTGATGGACCTCTTTGACACACCAAAAAAATGCAGTGCACGTGCTTCTGATACCTCCTTTTCATATGCTGTTTCTTCCATTTGCTCCCCCATCGGCCATCGTCATATCCCTATATATATGCTGTCTCGATCATTCCGCCACTGTCTTAGCTGTCATTTAGGTGTGGCTCTTCATTTCTTGTGTACTATAGTACTCTGTTCTAACACCATTGAAAGTGTATTCAGTTCAAGGCATCCATCCACATGCAACCAGTTCTAGCTTAGAAGAGGGAAAGTAGGGAACAAACGTACGAGTCAGGTCATGGACATTATATTTCATCGGAGAATGCTGTGTCAGTTATGATCTCCATATGTGGATGTGAGAATGCCGTTTAATTAGGCTTTGGAGGCAGCAGGAAACTGGATGTGTTGGAGTAAAGAGTAGTGTGGACTTGCTTTCCACAGGGTCTTCCACTGATACCAAAACCCTGCTAGACTGAGAAGCAGCGTTGAAACCACATTCAGGTGTATTCCGGTGAAGGTGTTGGAGATCCGTGGGTCGCCGAAGATCGAGCTGGACGAGGAGCTGCAACAGACACCGCTGCCGCTGATGAAGAGAAACCTGCGGCGCCGCCTGCTTGTGCAACCTCGCGCGCGTCCTCCAACGGCAGCGTGCGCATGGCCTCCGCCGCATACTAGGGTGCCCTCCATCTGCGGCTCGTCATCGTCGTCACGCCTACGCCCGCAGCTTTATGTTGCTCAGTTTAATGTCGCCGCGCATGACGCAATGTTGTTGCCATTCCTGATGCATGTAGCGGTAGTGGAGTGCCGGCCCTAATCCCAGAATGATCTTGTTGAAGGACTAAAACATTATTTAGCCCACAGGATCTACTGGCCTAAAGATATGGACACACTAATCACGAGTTAGATAGTCACTGACCTAAATCAAGTAGATGTAGATGCCTCTATTCTTGACGTTGATGAGGCCAGGACTCACCTTCGTCGTGCATGTACGAGGTGAGATCCCCGCAATAGGATGGCGGCAGCGTGGCTCTCAGTCTTCAAGTCGTAGACCAAAACCATCCCTGATCTCGGAAGGGTTAGAAGGGTGGTTATCGTGTAGCTAAGTTGTTAATTAGCAACAACCATGGCCTCTATTTATATGGTCTTGGGAGTCCTAGGACCGGGCCAGAGGAAACGGTCTTAGGTGCCCACGATCACGCGCACGGAAACAGGGCGTGGCCCTATTTTCTCGGTCAAGGGACGTTAGAGACCCGAGAGATTAATTCCAACACTTGTACCTATCAATTCAAGGACACAAATCAATATGAGGATTGGGAGGGTGTGCTGGGGTGCCACGGTTATCGGGGTGTAAATATGCATTTGACGATGTCATTTTGGCTTGACGCACCATGTCTAGCGCAAGCATGCTCTCTCCACAACATTTTGCTGACTGAAATTGGAAAATGGATTAGAAAATAAAAAAAAATAAAAGTACAAGCCTCCCATTTTATCATTTTCTATGACATATATAAACCATGGTGGCATAAGAGTATGTGACATATCACATTTATTACCTTTTGCCAAGTTTACGGATAATTAAACTGCTAGTGCAAGACAAGTTTATTTGGTTTGGATTGGACACAACTTAGAATTTATTTGTAACTAGCATAGATGTACGTGCAACACGCACGTGTTGTGAGATGATCAAGAATGCAATAGAAATAAAAAAAAGAAAATAGAATTAAAAGAAAGGAAACTTGATTGATTGACGTCATTCCTTTCTCATTAAAATCAAGAGAAGGAAAGTAGCAGGTGAGTATGGGTATAAAATAAGGTGAGAAATAAAAAGAGAAATAAAAAAAGAAAGTGGATGAAACATTTTGCATCTATGGGTTTTTGGTCTTTCCACCCTTTTCAACCTTTTTCTGTAGGACCGAGACGTGCGACTAGAGGAGGGTGAATAGGAGCACTTGAAAAACTCAAACTCAATCCCCCAAAGTGCGCTCTCACGAAAACACACGCACACCCGATGTCGTCCACTGAACAGATACGAATCTGGGATTAGCGGAAACTTTCAACTCAATGGCCAAAGAAGGAAGCGCAAGTCAAACTAACACAACCTAAACAGTCGTGCAGGATTGCATAGCATGGACAAGCTATCAAACCTTGGACACGAAACCGACTCCTAGACAAAAGCGCAGAAATCCTAAAACACTACACTTTTTAGTCTAGTGTGCAAGGTTGCATAGTATGGAGAAACTATCAACCCTAGGACACACTAGAACCTACACGAAAAACTCTCACTAAAGCACTAGCACTAATTTAAACTTCTCAAGGTGCAAAGTTGCATAGACTAGAAGACTATCAACTTTAGAACACTTGAGAACCTAACTTCGAGGACGACCAAAGCAAAAGAAAGACACACACAACAGCACAACAAAAGCTAGGAAAAACAACTTCGGAAAAAGAACCAAAGACCGAACACAAAAACTCTAAGACCTAGCAGCGAAACAGACAAGAGAAACACCCCTATGCGTGCAGCCAGACCAACCCAAGACCTGATCGGACAGTCAGGTCTGGACACCAAGGCCTGACCGGACAAACTGAGGAGAAGAAGAAAATCACGCGACAAGAAGAACAGACCGGACAAATGACCTGACAATCAGCCCTGCAGCAACCAACATGCAGTGAACAGATCACGAAATTCATCTGCCAACTTCGGACAGTCAGTAGATGGGGGTTCGGACAAATGAACTGCCAAAGAGCTGAGAAGAGCACGAGCTGCAGTATTCCGCACGAGTAGACAGGACAGTCAGGTTTATATAGACCGGACAAATGACCTGACAATCCTGTCTTTGTTTCTCGCTAGTCCAGAACTGCAGCAGAAATTTCAGCCCTTGTGTCACCGAAAACGTGATCAAATCAGGTTCAAACCTTTACCAAAAATCACGAAAATTTGCACAGGTGATCATGAACCTATTCCAAAGCAAACTCCAAAAGATCAACTCAAAAAGATCACCGAGTGCACGGGAATTTCAGATCTTGTGAAAGGGGAAAAGTGAAACCGAAAAACGAAAATTCACTCGATTCTCTCTTGCTCGTAGAGCTGAGATTTTAGCACAAGGCTAGTGTGATTCTCCACATCCTAGCAAGTCAAACGACCAAGCAAAAGAGGGATCCCATCCTTGAACAAACCAAAACACCTCAAAATCCAAGGATTGGAACCAAAAACGAACTAGAACGGGGAGGGGGAAAGGAGGACGAAATTGAGCTGCTCAAAACATGGATTTCTCAAGGAGTAATCTTGGATTGAATCACGAAATCAAGCCTTACAAGACCCCCTAGAGCCTACCTCCCATCATCCTCCCACTAATGACAAGACTTGACTAAACTAGGCACTCATCTCCTAGCTAATCTCCTCTCTTTTCTCTCTTTGGACCTTGGCTGCTAGGGTTAGGGAAAAACTAGGGTTTGTGCTACTCAGATCAGCTCCAAGGGAGCCTCTCAAGTCTATTTATACCCTAGGCCCTAAACGACACAATTACATTAAGACCCCTACTCTAAAAATGCCCGGAGGGGGCCAAACCGAAAAGATACAATCGGACGACTACAATGACGTCTTGATCATCTTCGGTTTCTCCGCCTCGCTTGGATGTGCGTCACGTAGCCAGTAGTCCGGAAGCTTCCCCCGGTTTTGAAGTCAGAAACCGGGAAACTTTATTCTGCGGGCTTCCTGGGCCGGGTCTTGGCCCAATCTTCAATCTTAGTGAGTCGGAGCCCAACCCACCAAGTCATCTGAACTTGGGTGGCGGTTTTGAGCCGAAGCCGCCAAAGCCTCCCTCGCACGCCTTCGCGCCATGCACTCGGGTTGGAGCACCACAGTGGCACCCGGCTTCTCCAGTCCATCGGAGTCGCCTCGCGGTCCATCGGAGGGCTTACATCGCCGTTGCCGAACCGCCCCTCCGTGTACCGAGCTCCCATGGCCGACCGACGCCGAGACTTGCCTCCGGTCCTTTGGAGGGCTTTTGCCTCAGTCCATCGAGGTCTTCATCTCCTCTACCTCCAGTCCATCGGAGGGCCTCCAGTCCATCGGAGGACTTGTACCGTTGACAATCACTCATCACACCAGGAGAGCAATGAGGCCGATCCATGGCTCTCATTTTCAAACTGCGCAATGGGGCCAGAATGAGGGGTATACCTATGCCTTTCTAAGTAAAAAAGATTTTTAGAAAACTCGCTCTTTTATAGCGTAGATAATGATTTGGACTCAACTTTCATCACTTTACCATAAATTCTGAAATCACACTTGATGGATCGAAGAACCATTGTAGCATAAGAGCTTGGAGAAAGATGTCATATTCGTTGCAAATTATTTTGCTTAAATAACATATTTAAACCACACTTAATCACATAAATCACTTAGGGTTAAAATAAATCACTCATAGCATAAGTAACTTAGGCCATCCCCAACCATTGCCTAAAAATGCTTGCCTATTCACTATTCCAATTACCTCCCTCTCTGTCTACAGTCTACAGTAGCGCTACAGTGTATAGGCAACCCTTTTCCCCAACCCATTGGGGATAGCCTTACAGCATCACAATCATAAAGTGAAGGGGGAACCATGCGAAGATGGGGATGGTGAAGTGAGGGCTGGAAGGAGAGCCGCAGAAGGTTTTGGGGGTGGAGAGGTGCCGATAGAAGGGTTTGCATGGTGGTGTAAGGCCATGCTTGTTAGTCGTAGCGGTGGAGGAGAAGGGACCGCGGAGGGGCACAAAAATTGAGAAGCGGCGCAGCCAGTTCTAGTTGGCAGGAACGGCACTATAGAGGCAATACTGGCGGCATGGCCAAGTAAGGGAGGCGTGTCCCGCCGGTGGTGGGAGGCAGAACTGGCAGGGGTGTCTGATCGGTAGCGGCTGCAGCTCGAAATTAGAATTGTGTTGTCACACGGTGTCTTCATGAATTTTTGGAGCACCAGGGAATTAAAATTTTATGGGGCATGCGCTTTGGTTGTATAGGGTGGGTGGGCAGGTGATAATGTCAAACTGCCCCTAGTAACAATTCTCAGGGGTGGCTGGCAAGAACGCCCACCCTTGCAAATTGTTTTCCTTTTAAACTTTAATAATTGTATACTTAATGTATTACGGTTATGAATCACATAAAAATATATTTTGGTGTACATTAACTTAGTTACAATTTCTAGACAATCTTGCATGATTTTTATATAATTTAAGTGCATTTTCTTATTTTCATTGAAAAAAATAATACGCAGATAGCGTGAGAATATCATGGGATTTCATAATGCACCAACACTTGTGCACATAACAACTCTAGAAATGTCTGGGCATCCAACTCAAATCAACCGAATCTTTTCTTTCATATATACTATGCATACTGTGAGGAGGACGAAAAGCCGATGATAGTCCAGTCATATATTTGTGAAAGCCAATATCTCCCTTCACCCTTTTCACATGAAAACCTGAGGAGGACGAAAAGTCGATGATAGTCCAGTCATATATTTGTGAAAGCCAATATCTCCCTTCACCCTTTTCACATGAAAACCTAAAGTATCCTTTCATTTCACTTGTTTCACTGACTAACCCTATATTATTATTTTTATTTAATTGTAGTTTTAGTACTAATTTCAATGTGAAACATCAGTAAGACACAAAGAGCATAAAAATCATGGGATTTGGCATGAAACCAACACGTACATCTCCACATAACAACCCTTAAAAGTTTGGGCATCAAGCTTGAACCAAGTGAGCCTTTTCTTTGGTACTCCATATATTCAAAGGAGGACGAGCAGTCAATGACGGTGACAGGGATCCCATTGTTTTGTTAACGCCAATATTTCACACCATTTTTCTTGTGCAGACCTAGGTTTTCCTTTCATTTCGCTTGTTTATTGGCATAGGCATCTTACTCACAATTTCAGGCAACACTGTATTTTTTATGATTTAATTGTAGTTTTACTGTTTTCTCAGTGAAAAAGGTCAATAACACACAAATAATGACAGAAAATTATGAATTTTACAGGGAACAACACATGTGCACATAACAACCTCAGAAATCTTTAGGCGTCGAAGGCAAATTGAGTGATACTTTTCTTTCATACTTTGCGTATTCAGAAGAAGAGGAGTTGATTGCGAGGACCATGGTTTGGAGAAAGCGTTCTATTCACCCTTTTTATGTGCAAATCTTTAGGGCATTATTATTTCGTTGAGCTTCTAGTAATTAGTTATTATTTGTATTGTGTGGCCGTGTGTTTCAATATATTAAAATCATTGTTTCCTTTCAAAAAAAGTCTCCATTCTAGTCCATTTGGTCTACTCATCAGGTGATAATCATGGCAATGTAACTGGTAATCAAACTGGAGAAGGAACCGAGCCATAGAAACACATGTTTGTGTGTAGTAAGTAGGAGTGGTACTTTTTCTGCAGTCCTATTCGCCGTGGAGTTACATTTGACTGTAAATAAAAGAGCATTTGCAGTGTCAGGAAACAACAAATGCATGGTAGCTGGAGTAATGTTAGATTCATAACTCTGCAACAAGCTCCGACCCTCAGCTCCCCAGGAACTTTACATATATATTGGGCAGCTCAACTGCCCCGTGTGCTAGCTACGATAATTAATTAAGTCAATAAGGCAAGCTTTGATACACTTTGATTCTCTATATATAATAGCTCCTCTATTATATGAACATCCACAACTTCTCTCTCTATAGTTTCTATCTATATATATCACCGTTTCGTTTTACTGTCCGAGCTCTTACTATCGAGAACGTATACAAAGGGATTGAACACAACTCAGTCCATTGGTTGGATTTGCATCGTGTGCATCCCATCGGATATAACTTAGTCACAGTAGTGAAGTATTGTGTAGTTCAGTAGCTAGCTAACTAGCATTGGGATCGGGACTTCGGGAGACATCGGCAAGGAGCATGAGACGCACATGGATGTCGGCTGTCATCTTGTTGTCTGCTATAGTCGATCTCCATTCTACTCCATTTTGATAGAGACACTGCTGCCCGCCAGGCCGCCACACGAAAGATCGTGTACATACGGAGACATGTTTGCGACGCGCACTAGCACTACTGTTCTCGTTGCTGTCACTGCGTTCTCAGCTGGTTAGGAATTCATTTGCATGCCATTTTTGTAAGTACTGTGTCTAGTGTTGATCAGTAATATCTAGAACGTTCAGGCAAAATTGTATTATTTTTATGATTTAATTGTAGTTTTACTGATTTTTCAGTGAAAAAGTCAATAACAGACAGATAATGTCAGAAAACATGACATTTTACAGGGAACCAACACATGTGCACATAACAAGCTCAGAAACGTTTGGGCATCGAGGTCAAATCGAGTGATACTTTTCTTTTCATACTCTGCGTATTCACAGAAAGATGAGTTGATGATGAGGAAGCCGATAGTTTGGAGAAAGCCAGTTCTATTCACCCTTTTTATGTGCAAATCTAGGGCATTATTTCGTTGAGCTTCTTTATTGACATGGCTAAAAATTAGCAAACTAGCAATTAGTTAGTATTTGTATTGTGTGGCCGTGTGTTTCAACATAGAAGCTAGACGTTTACCGAGGCTTTGCAAATCCTTGATAAACTTTATTAAGATCATTGTTTCGTTCCCAAAAGAAAGTCTCAGTTCTAGTCCATTCTGTCTACTCATCAGGTGATACTCATGGCAAGTGTCAGTGGTAATCAAACTGGAGAAGGAACCGAGCCAGAGAAGCACTTGTTCGTGAGTAGTAATTTGGACTACTACTTTTTCTTGCAGTCCTATTGGCCATGGTGTTACATTTGACTGTAAATAAAAGAGCATTTGCAGTGTGAGGAAGCAACAAATGGTAGCCTATTCATAACTCTGCAACAAGCTCCGACCCTCAGCTCCTCAGGAACTTCACATATATATTGGGCAGCTCAACTACCCCATGTGCTAGTTAGTATAATTAATTAAGTCAATAAGGCAAGCTTTAATACACTTCGACTCTTTATATATAATAGCTCCTCATATTATATAAACATCCACAACTCTCTCTATAGTCTCTATCTATATATATCACCGTTTCGTTTTATTGTCCGATTGAGCTCTTACTGTCGAACGTATACAAAGGGATCAAACACAATTCAATCCATTTAGTTAGATTTGCATCATGGGCATCTCATCAGATATAACTTAGTCACAGTAGTGAAGTATTGTGTTGTTCAGTAGCTAGCTAGCATTGGGATCGTGAGACAATGGCAATGAGCATGAGATACACATGGATCTCTGCTGTCATCTTGTTGTCTTCTACGGTCGTTCTCCATTCTACGCTCGCTACACACGTTCGCGACATGCACCAGCACCATTTTTCTACTTGCTGTCTGCGTTCTTAGCGGGTTAGGAATTTATTTGCATGCCCTTTTTTATAAGTAGATTGTACTATACTAGTGTTGATCAGTAATATACACTAGGACGTTCAGTTGATTGATTTATCTATCTGGAGTTCTTAACCTCTCTTCATGGTATCATCAGTGACCAAATGATCCGTGATCCCTGTCATTAATCTACCCTAGAGATTCCTTTGCACATGTCTCTGATATCTAGTATCTACAACTGCACCTACACTGGCATCTTCTGTGAACAAGGAGCACCATCGCGCTGTATATCTCGAAGCCGAGTTCTGCACCCTATAGCAAATTTAAGCTGACATGAGCATCAGTGACCATTGTACCGGCATGTCAAGCCAGTCATAACCTCCTAGATGCTAAGACATGAGGGCAAGCAAGCTCTCTACACCGGCCACGGCAGTGACCTCCAGATGGATCCAATTCCAGTGCTGGTACCAATGATGATAACACATTTAGTTCAGCACTGACAAGCCTTATTTAATTTGGAATTACCATATATTGTTCCTACATAAAACTATTTTACATCTCAAACAGGATATATGAGCAAAGAACAAAATAATTTATATTTTGTTCGAACAACATGTATGCTCGGCTGAAATAATTAATAATAGTGTAGGAAAAGTCTGAACATGTGTTTCCAAGAAGCTGCAAATTGAGACAAAACAGACCAACACTATTTAAATTTATATTCTTGGTTTATGTCACTTTCATTAGTCTTTCCTTTATCCATATAGTGTAATCTTTTCAGCGATCCACAATTCTCGTTAGCATCATATTACCTTGGAGTTGGATAATGAAGTAGCTACCGTGTTCTGTGTGCTCTGTTTATATACACAGAATGAAGATTACTATGTTCTTTTCGTAGATGGACTACAAGATATACTATGCGGTGCTAGCTCTCAGAGTCTCCGTACATATATATGGGCGTCGGTAGTGACTTTGGGAGCCTTTTGTACAAATATGTATGGATATGACTTATGATCCCTCCCACATATATGTGTGTCTCTTTATTATCCCAACACTACCTATAAACGCTTGCATTATTGCCGTGTACTCTGGTACTTTCCACAAACGCAAATGCTTGCTGAATTCATTCCACTTGTAACCATACATCTAATAACCTTGTGCTCTGATATACATCTTCCTTCTCTTTGTCTCTTATAAACCTCCAACCACTACTGCAAACTCTTGTGCTAAGGATTATTCTTCCTTTGGCTTTGCATTGGTAAGGAGCTTTCTATTTTTTGGCATGAGAGAGGTCCCAGGGAATACCCTATCAGCTCATTGAAAATGACTTGTGTAGTTCAGCTTTCGGACCTGGCATTTTCTCCCTCGTCGTGCGACGATGACATATATATGCATGATCACTATAGCACCATTTGGTAGAGTATCACACAGTTCAGTCCATTTAGTTGGATTTGCATCATGTGCATCTCACCGGAAATAACTTAGTCACAGTAGTGAAGTATTGTGTTGTTCAGTTCCTAGTTAGCATTGGGATTGGGAGACATCGGTAAGGAGCATAAGACGCACACGTATCTCTGCTGTTATCTTTGTTGTCTGCTACGGTCGCTTCCATTCTACGGTTGGCTGTCCATATGTCGCTGCACAGGTTGGCTGTGTGTATCTTGGCTATGCAGAAGTGTTTCAAGACTTTGTATCACCTCGATGTATCGTCCTTGAAATTAATAAAGCTTCCCATTTCGAAAAAAATGTCGCTGCACTGGTTCACGAGATGCACCGGCACCATTGTTCTACCTGCTGTCGCTGCGTTCTCAGATGGTTAGGAAATTATTTGCATGCCCTTTTTATAAGTATTATGTACTACTAATGTTGATCAGTAATATATAGAACACTCAGTTTATTGATTTATTTCTGAAATTCTTAACCTCTCTCTGCGTGGTATCATCAGTAAGACCAAATGATCCGAGACCCATGTCATTAATCTACCGTAGAGATTTCCTTTCACCCATGTCTTTGCTAGATGCACCTGCACCTACACTGGCATCTTCTGTGGACAACGAGCATCATTGTGCTGTATATCTCGAAGCCAAGTTCTGCACCCTATAGAAAAATTAAGCTGACATGAGCATCAATCCACTCATAACCTCCAAGATGCTAAGGCTTGAGGGCGAACAAGCTCTCTACGTCGGCCACGGCAGTGACCTCTATCAGGCTCCAATTCCAGTGCTGGCACCAATAATCAGACGTATTTAGTTCAGCCCTGACAAAAGCCTTATTTAATTTGGAACCATCTATCGTTC
The DNA here is from genome assembly GCA_022530915.1 of Paspalum notatum. Lineage (NCBI taxonomy): Eukaryota > Viridiplantae > Streptophyta > Magnoliopsida > Poales > Poaceae > Paspalum > Paspalum notatum. The sequence goes on from CM039685.1 coordinate 32,934,895, forward strand.
CTACACAAAACTATTTTACATTTCAAACGGGATATATGATTGCAAATATATTGCGTTGGAACAACATGTACGCACAGGCTGAAATAATTAAGAATCTGCAGGACACATATCTGAACATGTGTTCACAAGAAGCTGCAAATTCAGACAAAACAGACCAACACTATTCAAATTTATATTATGTCACTTGCATACGTTTTTCTTTTATGCATATAGTAAAATCTTTTCCGCGGTCCACAATTCTCGTTAGCATCATATTACATTGGAGTTGGATAATGGAGTAGCTACCGTGTCGTGTGCTCTGTTTATATGCACAGTGAAGATCGTGTTCTTTTCGTAGATGGACAAGAAGATATACTATGTGTGGTGCTAGCTCTCCGAGTCTCTGGTACATATATATGGGCGCCGGGAATGACTTTGGGAGCCTTCTACAAATATGTATGGATATGACTTATGATCCCTCGCACATGTATGTACAGAGCTGTCATCAGTTGATGAGTCTTTATTATCCCGACACTATGTATACACGCTTACAATATGTGGGCCAGTCGAGCGAGAATGCATTGCCGTATACTCTGGTACTTTCCACAAACACAAATGCTTGCTGCATTCATTCTACTTCCAACCATACATCCAAATATCTAATAACCCTATGCTATGATATATACATCTTCTTTCTCTTTGTCTCATATATAGTACCTCCCACTACCACTGCAAAACTCTTGTGCTGATGATTATTCTTTCTTTGGCTTTGCAAGGAACTTTCTAGTTTTTGGCATGAGAGGCCCCAGGAAATACCCTATCAGCTCATTGAAGATGATTTGTAGTTGAGCTTTCGGACCTTGGCATGTCTCTCTCTGGTCGTGCGATGATGACATATATACATGATCACTACAGCACCATATGTTAGACTACCACATAGTTCAATTCTAGCCGTATCAATCATCCAGAACATGGGAGCACATAATAAGCCTAAAATAAACACTGCTGATTCAGCTGCCCTCTCGGAGGTTCTTGCGTCCTCCATACACCAGGAATCAACTCCGTCACGACAGCCTGAGTGCTTTGAGCATCCTCTGCTGGCAAAGATGTTCTCGTCACGGTTTCTATCATTTCGGTTGAATAGATATATGTTTGCTAATATATTTTATTTGTTATGTGAGGATTCCAATAATTTAGAATACATTTACATCCTATTTGGATTTTATGCACTAGTCAATCAACCCGTACTTTCGCACGGTTTAGAATCTTAAATGTATTATGCGTAACCGTACAATATATATAGATCTATTTTTATACTTAGATTTTTATAATAGCATATCTTGCTACTTTATATGTATGCTTAATTGATTTAGATAATCTTTGATCGATTGCAGAAATAGGTGATTTTAATATAATTTTGAGGAGTTACTTTTATTATATTATCAGTCATAATAACTAAGGTGAACAATTTAAATATAAATTAAAGCAGATATTTGGTATTATCCTATCAAAATAGCAAATGTGAGCAATTAGATATAAATTTAGAGTGTTATTTCATATTTTCTTTTATATTGTCAGAGTGACTAATTAATATATAGTTTTAGAGGTTATTTAATATTATTTTGTTAATGGCAAAGGTGGGTGATTACTTAATTAGAAAACAGATCTAATGGCTATTAAGATTCCAACCTGTCAATTGATGATAGGGTATTTTTTATTATTATGAGAATTTCTATGATTTTATTTTTTCTAGCGCGTCTTGCGAGGATTGACGTGAAAATAAAAAAAAAGAGTCTACAAAATATCTGTTTCATGAAAAGGTTTCTAGCATCTTTAATGGAAAAAAGGACAAAACTGAAGGTGAATTTGAAAATGGAAAAATCTACAAAAAAGAAGAAGATATTTGTTTTCATTGAAATTTGAACTCAAGATCTTTCATAATGACAGAGTTGGGTAATTACTTAAAATATATATAATGAAAAAAAAGAGGATATTTGCTTTCATTGAGAGTTGAACTGAAGACTTTTCATAATGGCAGAGGTGGGTAATTACTTAGAAAACAGATCTAATACCTAGTAATATTCCAATCTGCCAATTGGTGGTCGGATGTTTTTGATTATTGTGAGAATTTTTAAGATTTATCTTTTTTTCTAGCGCGCTTTGAAATTGGTACAACTTTTAGAAGTTCCAATTAGTAATATTAAGATTGCTTGATAATTGGTTGCATTCTGTATAGAATCCGCAAGGCAAACCACATGCCACAAGTTATAGGTGGCACAATTTTCTCACCTGGGATTCGAACCCTGAATCTGAAGCCTCACACCATATACCTTAACATTACACTGCACATATGTGCATTTGGGATGCTATTCTTTCATTAGAAATACTATCGACAAACTAATACCGGTTGATGTTGCCAAACCGTAATGTACAAATGCATATATATTCTTTTGTGGGCATTAGTGCTGGTAAGTAACACCAACCATATCTACATTAGTATACTAATACGAGTTTATATCATCAGTCAGTCAGTATAAATGTCGCTTTATAGGAGATGATTATTACAACAGGTACTAACTTTGGCCATTATATATACTAGTCTATCAAACTGTGCTCTCGCACGGGTTAGAATCTTAGATGTATTATGTATTATAGTATAACATATATAGATCTATTTTTATATTTATTTTTAATGATATCATATCTTACTACTTTACATGCATGCTTGATTATTGATTATGTAATATTTGATACGATTGTAAAGGTAGATAATTTTAATATAAATTTGGGGGTATTTTTTCATTGTACTATCGGCCATAATAGCAATGGTGAACAATTTAGATATAGATTAGAGGGCTACTTGGTATTATCCATCGTAATAGCAAATGTGAGCAATTAGGTATAAATTTAGGATGTCATTTCATATTTTGTTTCATAATAGAAAGTGGTAATTAATATGTAGTTTTGGTGTTACTTAATATTGTTTCAACAAATCTAATGGCAATTAAATTCCAATATGTTAACCGATGATCGGATGTTTCTGATTATCGTGAGAATTTCTATGATTTTTCTTTTTTAGCGCATCTTGCGAGGATTAATAAAGAGGTTCCAAAAGAAATCTCTAATTACTAATAGTAAGATTAGTCACAAAATATCTATTTCATAAATGTTTCTAGCATATTTATGAACAAAAGTTACGGGATCATTTAGAAGGGTAAATTTGTAAATGGAAATAAATCTGACAAAATAAAAAGGGTAAATTTTAAAATAGGAAAAAATCTGAAAAATTTCTTTCATCGAGAGTTGAACTCAAAACCTTTCATAACTGCAGAGGTGGGTAATTACTTAGAAAATAAATCTAATGACTATTAATATTCCAATCTACTCAATGATGGTCGGATGTTTCTGATTATTTTGAGAATTTTTAGGATTTTATCTTTTTCCTTAGCGCGTCTCGTAAGGATTAACATGAAGGCTTACGTGATCATTTAGTAGGATAAACTTGTAAATAGAAAAAAATCTGACAAAATAAAGATGGTAAATTTGAAAATAGGAAAAAAATCTGTGAAAAAAAGAAGAAAAATTCTTTTATCGAGAGTTAAACACTCAAAACCTTTCATAATGGCAGAGGTGAGTAATTACTTAGAAAACACAGATATAATGGCTATTAATATTCTAATCTACTCATGGTTGGATGTTTCTGATTATTATGAGAATTTTTAGGATTTTATCTTTTTTCTTAGCGTGTCTCGTGAGGATTATTGTGGAGACTTCAAAAGGAGTCTCTAATTAGTAATATTAAGATTAAGATGCGGTGAGTAGTTAGATTTTCCAGCAATGATACTTCGGAAATGCTTGAGTCTGGAGGTGCCCGACAGAATACTAATGTCACATGCACTTGTCTTTATCAATTCACACCTTGGATGCCCTTGCACCACAAAATCACTGGCACGGGAGAAGCACTTTACCGCACCCGTAAGACTGTTTACTGTTTCATCATTGCACATGTTTAATTTGAAATGGTGCTATTTTTGCTTAAGGGCAGTAGGGCACGATCATGTCTGCATGCTGCCCGTAACATTGTGGTTACATGCTGATGCTTTTAACAAGAGGCCCACTAAACGAATCGAGTGCTAATCAATTGTGCTTTGTGAAGCACCGATGCCACCAATTGTGACAAGAGATGCTCTATGAAAGCAGGAGTGTCCAAACGAACCAATCGGCAAAGACAACCAATTGCACCACCAATCAACCCACACAAAGGAGGACCGAAACAATCGTCATGGAACCAAACCATAGGGCATGCACATTTAATTGATGGCTGAAGAGAAGAAATTGCAGCATGAGAGATCTTGAGTTTCTGATCCTAGCATTGGACTTGGAGGAATCATGTCCTGATCCTCGCATTGGAATTGAAGCAACCATGTCCTTGAAGGACGTCCTGATGATGAATATTTGCCAGTTTGTGTCCACAGGGTCACACGTCACAGGGAGGAAGTAAAAACATCTTTCTATTAGCTCAGCCATTTTTATTTGTTACCATGATGGAATGAATAATAACACGTCAAACTAAGGATGACAAGCGCGGCAGGTGGGGACATGTACACATGGACTTTTGTCAGAGCCTATTGTTCATCACATGGAAGTTCAAATGAACAGTGACCTGAAGAAAAGAACACAAATGGACGTTTAGGTTGATGTCAATGAACCCAAATCAACATATCAACATGGCCAATTTTTAATTAGAAGATTTATAGTGTCACAAGGAAAAAGATGCAAATGCAGTCAACAAACTGTGATGGACAGATTCCAGACCTTGGAAAAGTAGCCAAAACTACAAACATTCATTAAATGGCAAATAATATCAAGGCATTGCAGGGACAATAAACGAACTGGACAGCACCTACTGTCCACAATGTTAGATCAACCGAACGTATAAGGATGCGTTGCCATCTGCTTCAAGTTTGCAGAAAAGAAGCACAGAAGGCTCGCATTAAGCTCAACACCACAAAGCTCACATCAGAAGGTAGTAACTGCATGAAAACATGGGGATACCAAACCTTGTAATTAATGCACCACGTGATGGTTAGCGACTTTTGGGCTGTGGAGATCAACTTCCTCACGCAATGAAACACATATGCTTTGCATATTTGAAAACCAATTGTGAGGCAACGAAATCTAATAATATAATTGAACACACATGTGGTTAAGTGATAGCTTCATTATATTGCACGGTGCAATATGTTGTGCACATTTGAAAGCAAATTTGTGAATCAACCAAATATAATAAAATCTAATAAAAGAATGCACCACAAGATGGTTAGTGATTTTGGATTAAGGGACAACATAATATAGCTATAGCTATCTTGCACAGTCTCAATCAAATCAATTGCTCGTATGGTTTGTCATAATGATAATATACACATGATTCTGAACTTTTCCTAAATCGAAGTGTATTATAAGATTGATTCTGTTTAAAAATAATAGTATCACATATTTTCAGAACAGATGGAGTACTTGAAATCACCGTTGGGTTATCTACACAACCGTCAGTGACCCTCTTATCACTGCCAGATTTAATTGCACCCATTAGTACAGGACTGTAGTGGGTAGTGAGTAATTGACGGGACTACATTTTTTGTGAGGTTTTGATAATTTCTTATTTCAAGTGTCACTGTATTATCCGGTGATTGTTTTATGATCAATTTTGCTCCAAAGAGCTGAAAGTTTGTAGTTTGTGTAGTTGATCTCTAGGATGTGAACCTACATGGTTACGATACGTTTTAGCATTTTTTTTCTTACAAAGTGTTAGGCTGTTAATACCAGACAGTCTGGTGCAACTAATTTTCTGTGATTGATTTGCATATTTACACAAGGCCATGTTTGTGTCACTTGTCTTCGACCGTGTTCATGGGCGTTTTGCATGAGTGTCTCCACAGATGTTTTTCTAGACGTGTCTTAGGGTATCTTGTCAAGTTATGAAACCCTACATGGACTAGAGTTATAAAACCTTGCACGGAGTAGAAGAGAGGTTCAATATAGTTTCTAATAGCAACGATGGAATTTACTCATATTAATTGTCCCTGCTATATGTCAAAAATTCATAACCCGAAATATTTATAGCAGTTGATTCTTTGACAGATTGCGTATATAACAAATTAAATTGATAACAACTCTTCCAAGCGACCCTTCTTCCATGCTTATTTAATTAAACATTTCTCATTCTTCCTCAGCTGCCTCTCTGTTTTCACAAGTGACAGCCATCCACATACATCTTCCTATAATAAACACATAGGATCGTCTCTCACCTCGTAACAATAAAATAAAAAGCCGTTCGTTTGCTTGCTCCAAAGAAACTGAAACGAAGATATTTGGTTCCTACACATAATATATGGCAAGAAACTGCAAGTCTCGTTTTCGATATAGTTGTAGTAGTAGCAACAAAAGGCTGGATTGGGAGGTATTGAGAAAATGAATGCCTATGAAAGGGGCACTTCTGGATGAAAGGAAACACATGCTTGCTGCATTTTTCTTCTTGTTTCTGGATCTGAAAGCGCTCTTCTTATCGAGAAAAAGAACTGAGCAACAATCAGCACCTGCAAGGAGATGTTTTGTAAAGAGTTTGCCTTAGTTATCCTAATAGCAAAAGCTAGTTACTTTCCTTTGATTGAACATTGGCTAGAAGCTTTGCTGCAATCTGCTTCCCCCCATACCCCCCTCAAATTCTCCTGTTCAAAACCCTCTTTTTTTTACTCCAATATATTTTCTGTAGGGGAAAACCCCCTCCAGTTTCCATCAAAAAAAAAAAAATGGAGAGACCAGAGTAAATGGTTACGTTTTGAGCAGTGGTGGCAACAAAGCAATGGTTCTAGGACATCTACTAGACGTTGCTTCTTGTTTAGACACCTGATGGTCATTACTCTCTTCTTGAATACTACTGTGAAATAGGAGTGCGCATACTGAGTCGACAACATTTTCTGCAGCTCTTTCATTCCACACAATTGTTCTTCTGATTTGAGATGATCTGGTTAGTTTTGATGCTTGCTTTGATGCAGTACCTAATAAATTTTCTGCGATACCTTTGACTCAATTTATTTCCAAACCTGTTTTTGTTTACCCAAACAGCATTTTTCATGGGAATAAAAATACCTCTGTTTTCTTGCGCACACAAGTTAATTTATGGTGTCTGTTCTTCATGACTCATGGTTTCAGTCTTTCAGATTGTTAGGCGTCTGGAAATTTACATTAGACTAGTTTTAACCTCTGGCCATAGTCTGTTAAAGAATACAACTTACTATGATAAGTAAAGCCATATAATTAGCTAACTAATTGGTTCATCCTATATTAGTATATGCAAGGTGGCAGTGAGAGCCAATGGACCGGCTTCATTGCTCTCCTGGTGTGATTAGTGATTGTCAACGAGCTCAATTCCTTCGATAGACTGGAGGTAGATGATGAAGACCTCGATAGACTAAGACAAAATCCCTCCAATGAACCGGAGGCAATACTCGGCGTCGGTCGGCCATGGGAGCTCGGTACACGGAGGGGCCGTTCGGCAACGGTGGTGTAAGCCCTCCGATGGATCGCGAGGCGACTCCGATGGACTGGAGAAGCCGGGTGCCACCGTGATGCTCCAACCCGAGTGCATGGCGCGAAGACGTGCGGGGGAGGCTTTGGCGGTTTCGGCTCAAAACCGCCACCCAAGTTTGAATGACTTGGTGGGTTGGGCTCCGACTCGCCAAGATAGAAGATTGGGCCAAAACCCGGCCCAGAAAGCCCGCAGAATAAAGTTTTTCGGTTTTTGACTTCAAAACCGAGAGAAGCTTCCGAACTATTGGCTACGTGGCGTACATTCAAGCGAGGCGTGGAGAAGAAGAAGATCGAAGCGTCATCGTAGTCGTCCGATTGTATCTTTTACATTTCAGCCACTTTCGGGCATTCTAGAGTAAGGGTCTTAGTGTTAAATGTGTCGTTAGGCCTAGGGCTATAAATACCTAAGTGGCTGGTCATTTAGGTGACTCTCCCACTATTAGAAAACCCTAGGCTCCATTTCCATATAGCCACGTGCCTAAGAGAGAAGAGAGAGCATTAGGGCTAGGTTTTGAGTCCCCTAACTAGTGTTCTTCTCACAAGAGGGAAGGATGAAGGGTGGTAGGCTGTAGGAACCTTGTATGAACTGATTTTCTATGTTCAATACATCAAGATTCCACAGAAATTCGAGCTCATGTGTGCAGCTCTCTCTTCCTCCCCTTTCTAGTTTTGTTTTTGGGTTCAATCCTTGGCTTTTGGGTGTTTGCTTTGGCCATGGGTGAATCCTTTCTTTTGCCGGTGTTTTGGACTTGCCAGGACATGGAAATTATGCCCTAGTACATCTCAAACCTGCAGATTTGCCACGAGCGAGTCGAATTTGAGTTTTTCTCTTTTCTTGCCCAAAGCTTGCCTCTTCACGCGATCTGAAATTCCCGCTAATCCCGTTATCATTTTGAGTTGATCTTTTGGGAATAGCTTTGGTACAGTGCTCAGATAGCCCGTGTCAAATTTTGTGAAGATTGGACAAGGTTTGGTCAGGTTTAGGGTTTGAGAGGCTCAAGTTCCAAACTCCACCGGACAGTCCGGCTCTGCTACCAGACTATCCGGCGTCACCGGACAGTCCGGCGCAGGCCACCGGATAGTCCGGCGTCGGGAGTTCTAGCCCCGCTGCTACCGGACCATCCGGCTCAGTCACCGAACCATCCGGTTCCACCGGACAGTCCGGTGACCGCTACCGGACAGTCCGGCAGGAGCCTGGTTGTGGGCTGTGGCGTTTTTCGTTGGGGTTTTCGCTGTTCGGCTTTTGTTTCGACCTCGCTTTTAGTGTTCCTTGTTGCTGCTCATACTCTTAACCTGCTGTGAATCAGTAGGACGCATTTCGGTGCGTTGAGTGGCGAACAAGTCACCAGTGCGTGAGTTGTTGTTTCGCTTGACTTGCGATCTTGTGATCGTTGAGTCTCGTGTTTCCGCTCACTTGGTGTGTTCTCGTTCAGTGGGAGATACAAGTGCAGCTAGACACGTTTCCTTTCAGTGGACGGTGTCTAGCGCTTGTTGTGTGAAGTGTTGTCAGTCTACACCGGAGGTTCGTGAGTTTGACTTTTTAAGTGTTCCTATTCACCCCCTCTAATCGCACGTCTTGGTCCTGCGGGCAGCAGGCGGAGGCAACGATGCGAGCAAATCTTGGGTGAGGACCTCGGAGCATCGATATCAACAGTTCCACAATATTGGCTGCCTCTATCGTACGGTGCCGACTGGATCCAATTCGTCGATGAGAACTGAGGCTTTGCCGACGCTGGCGACGTATGCCCATGGTTGATTGAATGCCTGCAGGCCATCCCTTGAGTTGCATAGCATTTGATGGGGTAAGGGAGTCCCACTTGATGAACGGTACTGCCTGCGCCTCTGTCTTGACCTGTGAGAAGTTCGTTTCTGTTGCCGCCCAACCCTACGAGCAAAGCAACCCATGTTTGAGTATCTCGAGCATTCCCTATATTTATATAGTCTGTCCTCTTTATTGCAGAGGAGATCGCTAAAGAAAAAATTCGATGGAGATATTTTTTTGAGGAAACTGAAATACAGAAATATATTAAAAAGGGTAAAGAGTATGTACAAAAAACAAAAGAAAACAAATTATATGATTGCTAGAGATATTTCACAGTCTAGAACTTAGATAAAATGAAAATGGTAAAGTATTAATTATTAATGCTTGTTGCAGCGGACATCACTAAAGATCGCTGGAGATATATATTTCACAATACTAGAACTCTCATAAAATGGATGAAAATGTAGACTATTATTAATGTAGGTTAGAACAAACAATCAGTTGCTAAATCTACATTTTTCAATTGGCCATCAGTCGGTAAAAATATTTTAATATATCGTTGGTGAACCTCGATAAATGAACATACAACTAGGAAGCAAGTATTCAAGAGAGAAAAAAAAACTGTGTTTTGAGGAGGTTTGTCAGGTCATGTTTGTGTTGCTTGTCTTCGACCATGTTCATGCATTTTGCATGAGTGTCTCCGTGAATACTTTTCCAGACTTATCCTAGGGTTGAGGGAACTTACACAAATTAGTTGGCCCTGCTATATTTCAGAAACTCAGAATCCAACAATATTTAGTGCACTTGATTCTTTGACATATTTGCGAATATAACACATTAAATTGATAATAATTCTTCCCACTAGTACAGCGAGTATCTACAGAGGCGGTTGGGGAGGCATTTTCAGAGGCGGTATCGCGGACCGCCCCTGCGCGAACATCTCTGATTACCCGTGTCAGCGGGAACGCACGACTCCTGACCGCCCCTGAAAATGGATTTGTAGAGGCGGTGCGTAGAAAGAACTGCCCCTGATTCATATATTTTTAGAGGCGGACAAAGTCATGCACCGCTCCTGGTATCCGATCACCAGGGGCGGTTGGAAATAATGGCCGCCCCTTAAACAACGTTTCAAGGGGCGGTTTGTAGCGTAGGCCGCCCCAAGTTTCTTTTATTAGAATCGGTGCACATTATAACCCGCCCCTACTAAAATTTGGCAAAGCTCCTGTTGGCTCCAATATTTGGCGCCAGAGCTGTTTGGCACCAAAATTTGAACCACGGTTTTTCTCAACAGAATACATATATACGTAGTTAACGACATCTAAAAAAATGTACATACCAACCAATATTTGCATATATGTACATATTCAATAAGTATTGTTTGAGTGCCTAACTACAGTCCTGTATTGTCCCACTCCCTAAGGTATTTGCATTCTGGAAGCATAGCTAGGTCAGAATCCGGCTTAAAGAAATCGCCTTCGACGTGGCACATCTCACGGAGAAGGAAAACGCAAAGGTCCCCGACGATATTCATGAGATCCTCCTCGGAGAGACACGAGTCCTGCAAAGGTATGTTGTTGGGCCACTGCATGGAGAGAAGATATGTAGAGAGGACATTAGATATTATATATGTATTTGCTATGTAATTGATGTAGCTTGTGCTAATCGGTGGCTTACGTCTTGCGGATTTATTCTGTATCGTCCGTTGACCTTAAGGAACTCGCAGACATAGTATCCATAGAAAAGTGTACCACGCGGTTGCTTATGGCACTACACAACTATTGATCGATTCAAATCATTTATCTTCATCGTATGACAACTATACCGAAAAGTAGTAATGTACACAACTTACGGGGAATTTTGACTGAATGCGGATCTTGTTTGGAAAATCTTCGCGATGCTTCCCTCCTTTTTCGACGTAAAACTTGAAAGCCCTGTTCAAATATATGATTCAAGAATGATACATATTTAAGTTACTTGCACATAGCTGTATATATGATTGAAGAATGGTTACTAAGACTTACGATTGTATAATTGATAAGATATCTTTAAACGACTTCGTCTCGTAATCCAAGGAGTCGAGGACGAGGACTTTGCTTAGTTTTGGCGTTATCAGTGGACAAATCCAATGATTGCTGCCAATAAATCATAACATACCTAAATATGTATCTTATATCTATAAGCAGTATACGAAAAATACAGAATTGAATATTTTTGTTGACGACTTACTCAAAGAAATATGGGGCCAATATATCATCTACACCATCCTCCTCATAGAATTCCATTGCGAGGGAAATGTACGTCGCAATTGGCAACCTACGTTCCCTAGTGAGTTTCTCACGGATTTTTTGTTTTTCTTTTTTTGATTTACCTGCTGCGAGGTCGGCATGGTAATCTGGGTAGCGGAGTGGGAACGTGTGTGCCTCCCTCGAAATTAGGTTGGAAGCTATCATCCACACCATCCTCATAGAATTCCATTGCGAGGGAAATGTACGTCGCAATTGGCAACCTACGTTCCCCAGTGAGTTTCTCACGGATTTTTTGTTTTTCTTTTTTTGATTTACCTGCTGCGAGGTCGGCATGGTAATCTGGGTAGCGGAGTGGGAACGTGTGTGCCTCCCTCGAAATTAGGTTGGAAGCTGAGCTTCACACCCATCTTCTCCGCCATTTGAACTTGCATTCTGCAATTAATAAAAGTACGCGTAAGATTGAAAGTACAATTAATGAATTTGCGAGAACAGTTATGAATTCATGTATAAGGATGATCATGTCACTTACAGGCACCAAGCAGTCATTAAACTGATGTCCATCCAGCCGAGCCGAAACATTAATTGAAGGTCGTCGAAGCCGATATTTAGTGTTTTAGTTCCTCGTGATTTAAATAACTGGCCATTGTAGCGTGCTTCGATTTGATTGATCTCTGCTTTGCAGGCCCTCATTATCCAATTGTGGAACCTTCTCATGTCATTGGGCACTAATTTCAAAGCCCAGTCCAAGAGGAAAGGCTTCCCGTGCCAATATTGTTTTGGACAGTTCGGAAGATCAGCGATGTCATTTAGGCCAATGGATTCTACGAACTTTGGTTCTTCTTTGTCCAACTTGTCCTGTCCTTCGGATAATGGTACATTTTTTCCGTTCTTTTTGCTTTGTAGCCAAGCTGTAGTCTTTCTCGACACGACCTCTCCATCGTAACGACGTATTTGCTTCGAAATCTCGGCACGTTTCGATGCTTCAGGAGGTGGAGACGGAGGTTTCACAAGAGGTGGAGAAGGAGGTTTCGATGGAGGTGGAGAAGGAGTTTTCGATGGGGATGGAGGATGAGGTGTAGAAAGAGGTTTCAATGGAGGTGGAGAAGGAGTTTTCGATGGGGACGGAGGAGGAGGTGGAGAAAGAGGTTTTGATGGAGGTGGAGAAGGAGGGTTTGATGGAGATGGAGGTTTCGGTGGAGGTGGAGAAAGAGATTTTGATGGAGGTGGAGAAGGAGGTTTTGATGGAGATGGAGGTTTCGGTGGAGATTTGGACTGTGGGTTTGCCGGATGTGGAGCCGGTGGGTTCGCGGGATATTTATCTATTCCCACTATCGCCAACTGATCATCTGGATGTCCTTGATCGACCATAGGCGTCAGTTGGATCTCTTTCTTGGTCCATAATATGAATTGGTTCATGGCTTCTTAGAGGCATTGTATCCCCTCTGACGTAGGGATGTCTATTGGTTCGTCCCCATGCTTAGGGTTGATCGAAATCACTTCGACCCGGATATAACTGGCGGAATTGCAGTTCCGTGAAAAATATCGCCAGGAATAAGCCATTGCGTTGCCCACCACCTCAACCCTTCCGTGCTTGCCCACAGGAATCAGTAATGAGCACGGTGTTGGACAAGAAATTTGATCCAGCGGATCGATACCCATGCTCGGCACCATTTCTGTCGGGACGATAGCAGCAGATAATGGCTCATCATTCTCTATCTCTAATTGGTCCACTGGATTCACATAGTACGCAGCAAACCGTTCAGCAAATATGGCCTCGGCTTCTTCTCTGATCATCTCCCTGAACCGATCATGCCTCTTATATCTAGCCCTGTCTCGGACGAACCCTTCCTTCCAGTTTACCTTAGATGATATGCCTCGCACGCGGCCTCCGTGCTCCTTGTTGCCTAGGCTGAGGGTTAGTGCATCCTTCTCCTTATTAGGGATGAACTTGCCCTCCTTTTGCTGCTTGTTGAACTCCAAAATTTTCCGTACAACTTCTTCAGTCGCAGGTTTGTCAAACCTACCTTGCTTCTATCGCGCCTTGATCCAATTGTACGAACGCTCATCAAGGCCATCGTACGGATCTTCCTGTGCTGAACCATCTGGGCCGGTGTTTGCTAGTTGTTGCCTCATTCTTTTTTCTACCAGCCCCTTGTACCCTGACGTGCCCAAGTGGTGAGGGTGGGGATTGGACTTTGAATGCTCAGAATTATGCTTGCTCAGGGCTAGGGCATCTTCAGTTTTCTTTGCTGCCACGAACGCATCCCACTGTGCCTATGTGATTTTACCATAGTCCTGGAAAGGTGTCCGACCCTACTGCAAGTGCTTAGTGTTCAACTCCGTCCTCCAACGCCGAAAGGATAAACCTGTTTGTTTCATCGCGAAAGATTGGGCGAGGTCTTCTGTTCCTCTAGGGAACCGGAAAAATTTCTGCAACTCATTCCAATTGAACGTCTTTGTCCCGCCTGCCACCGACCTCCAATCTTTAATCGATGGATCTAACCATATCCTCACTAAAGCTCCTATTGTGTTGCTGAATTTTGCAGTTACTGATGGAGGGTCTATCGGCTGACCAGCGGGGCCCAATTTGTTTACTATGTAAATTGTATCTGGCACCTTGTTCTTGCTACGGTGTTCACGTTTCTTTTTCTTATCTGAACTAGTGGCTGTATGAGACCCCATGGTTTCATCCCCTTATTGGGTGGCCTACGAGATCATATGGTTATCACACAACTTTAGTTAACACGTTATGCTAAAGCTACAAACATATGAACAAATCAGTACACATTGACTATGAATATACCTCGGCATTGGGATCATAGTTTGAATCTTTTGCTAACTCTCTCGCAGCTTTGTCTGCCTGTACTCCATCGGCAAAAGGGTCAACTAAATAGTCTTCCTGTTCCTCATCGTCGGATGGCAAGGTATCGTGCTCATCATCAACACCAAACAACTTCCTCGTAGGAACCGAACAGTGCATCTTGTTCACTGCGCTTATCCATTTTTTTTAACTAATACGGCAACAATAAGATTACATTACACGCAAGAAAAGTGATGTTTATGCAAATTTTTAGCCAAGCTCACAAGCAAGAAACAAAATTGTAGGTAATTTGAAGCTAAGACAACATATCAATTAATTAGCCAAGCTCACAAGCAAGAAACAAATTTGTAGGTAATTGATACCAGCTAGTTTAAGTTGTGTATCCTAAAACAATTAAAGAAACAATTAAGCTCATAGTAGGACGCGCGCTGGGTCAGGGTTGGGGACGGCCAGGACGCGCGCGGCGTCGGATCAGGCGTAGCGGCGTCGGCGACGGCAAGCGAGCTTGCGCGCGTCGGGGATGGAGACGGACATGACACGCGGGCGCGGCGCGCGGGAACTTGAATCAGTCGCCGCAGCAGCGGCGGAGTAGGCGTCGGGGTCGGGGACGGCAAGGAGGCGCATGGCGGCGTCGGATCATGTGCAGCACCGTCGGCGACGGCGAGCGAGATTGCGCGCAGCGGCGTCAGGGACAGAGAGGACGCGCGCGGCGCGCTAACTTGTCAATCAGTCGCCGCAGTGTACAGAGGCGGCGTCGGGGACGGCGAGGAGGCGAGCGGTGGCGTCGGGGTTGCAGCAGTAGAGCCGGCGTTGGGGGCGGCGGCGAGGGGAAATTTTGGCAGCCTGACGGCGTGTTTTGCAATGTTGGCGCCAGGACTTATGAAAATTTTCGCCCTCCTCGCGCCCAAGTATATATATGGTACATCATTATCACCAGGGGCGGTTCGTTATTTCCACCGCCCCTGATAACGCCGTTATCAGGGGCGAATATCCTTATTATCCACCGCCCCTGGAAGAATTTTTTCCATCACCCAAGCCCTTCAGCTGCCGCCCTATCCACCATCAGATTCAATAGGGGACGGATCCCAGCCTCACGCCTTAGGACAAAAACTTGCAACCCTAGCTCAATCACTCACTCACTCCCCTCTCTCTGCCTCCCTGCCTCTCGTCGCCCACCAAGACGCCACTCCTCCACCAAGGACCGTGGCCGCCGGATCTGGCCGTCGCTACCACCAAGGGTTCGTTGACGCCGCCGGAACCCGCCACCGCCTCCACCCAAGCTGCTGTGAGGTGAGCTTCATCTTCTTCCCTCCAAAATTTCTTCGTGTTGCTAACACAACAATGTTTGAATCACAGAACTAGTTCTCATGTCAACCGGCAATTGGGTCAAAATTGATGCCTGTTACAATAATTGCATGCTCTTCTACAAAAATGATGTTGATAAAGAGAAATTTGATGTTTGTGGAGCTAGTCGGTATGAAGGTCCGAGTAAGGTTCCTAACAAGGTCGTGCATCACATGAAAATCGTAGATCAACTAAAGGGGCTGTTCATGAACGAGGAGAGCGCAAAGCTAATGCGGTACCATGCGAGAAGCAGCGAGGAAACAAGCAATTAGCTTGACTATTATGTATGTGGCTGTATGTTGATGCCTAGAACATCTTATGTGTGTAAGTTATGACTATTTGGCTGTATGTTGCTGCCTAGAACATCTTATATGTGTAACTTACTATGACTATGTGGCTGTATGTTGATGCCTAGAACATCATATGTCCTCTAGTCAAACAAGCAATGCTAGATAACGCTTGCAATATCGATCTATATATGTCACCCCGGGACTTAGAAAATTTTCACCTAATGGCAATCATATAATCAGGGGCGGTTGACCTAACGATCTGCCCCTAATAATGATACCAGGGGCGGTTTTCTTTACGCACCGCCCCTGAAATGTTATCAGGGGCCGTTCGTAATGAAAACCACCCCTAGTAATGTTTTTTATTATTTACAATAATTTTATTATTTACTGCGGATAAAATTAATAACAATACACATATAGTCTCAAAAATTAACAATACACGGAGAGTCTCATTCATTAATAATACACATTATCAGTGCAATATGGTTCACAAAGCCCTAAATTTAGCCTGTTACAATTTTTGGTTCTCCATCATTGCGTAGCCAGGGGGTGCCATACTTGAAGCTTGATTCTATGCCTTCCATCTTTGTTGGTACATCTGGAAACAGTTGTAAGTTTTCATACTTATTGTATGCCTCAATATCTTCCACTCCATCAACTCCGATGATCTTTTGTTTGCTCGCTACAATAATATGTTTCTCCTTCTTAGGACATAATGGGTCTCACACGTAGAAAACTTGTGCAACACGTGAACCAAGTGCCCAAGGGTCATCTTTATAGCCTACATTTGCTAGGTCTACAGTTGTGAGCCCAAAGTTGTCGACCTGTACACCCTGTGGATGTTTGACCCATTAGCACCTAAAGACTGGTATTTGTATAGTGTATCCATAGTCCAACTTCCATATATCCTCTATGAATCCAAAATATGTGACATTTTGGCCCATTGTATCAAGGCCTCAATCCTAACCCCACTATTCTGGCATGCACTTTTCTTATCCTTTTCAGCCGTGTAGAATGTGTAACCATTAATGACATATGCTTGCCATGTCGTGTCCTGTGGAGATGGACCAGCAGCTAATCTTTTCGTAGTTATGCCTTCCACGTTTACTCCCTCCGGTATATTCAAGCCCATAAGCCAACTCGTGAATCGGATCTTGTGCTCTTTCATTACCCAAGCCTCTGATCGTCCATTGCTTTCTGCACGGATTTCAGTGAGGTGTTGTTCAATGAGCATAGACATTATAGAAAGTTGTTGTAGCACACTATGATGTGCTCTTGCCACTTCTTTGTCAACAATAGTTTTCTTCCCTCGTGTGCCTTTCCCACACAACCTTCCTGTATATCGAGATTCAACTAGACCGATACCTTTCTTGTCCTTCAAGTAATCTTGGCAGCACTCAACCACCTCTTCAGTACAATAGGTCTCTATCATGGACCCCTCTGGGCAAGTACGGTTGAGAACGTATCGGTTGAGAGTGGACATGAAACGCTTGTACGTCCACATTTCATGCAAGTAACAAGACCCAGCGCACGGATCTGATCAACCATGTGTACAATGAGGTGTGGCATTATGTCAAAAAACGATGGAGGGAAGCCCATCTCAAGCTGGGCCACCGTCTCTGTCACAAAACCATGTAGCCTGTCTAGTTCCATTGTGTCCCATCAGCTGGGTGCGCTAGCTTTTCATCATCCTTGGCGTGCTCCTCGTGCCACCATCGCATCAGCTTTGCTTCTCTAGGGTTTGCAAACAGACGCCTTAAGCGATCGATGGGATTGAGGTACCACATAACAAGAGGGGGGATTTTTCTCTGATTCTCGTCAATGCGTAAGCACGTCTGCACCTCTTCCTCCGGTGGTACAACATTCTTTCTTGAACTCTTCTTTCTTTTCTTCCCGATTCCCGGTCCTTGGTCGTTTTGTCCAGTGAAAACCTCATTGTTCTTATAGCGACTGGCACCGCATGTTGGGCACTTCTCCAAATCTTTAAATTCCTTCCCATGGTACAATATGCAGTGGTTTGGACAAGCATGTATTCTTTCCACTCCCATGGTTAATGGGCTAATAACCTTCTTGGCTCTATATGTGTTTGCAGGCACGAAGTTAGGCTTTGGAAGCAACCACACTAAGAGCGTCAATAGATCGTTGAAGCTACTATCAGACCACCCATATTTTGCCTTCAAAATTAGCAACTCAATCACAAACCGTAGCTGAGACCAATGTGCTGGGCAACCCTAAACGCTTTGCTTAGCTGCATCCTTTACGGCCTCGAAGTGCTCCAACCCTTTTGCATGCCTATGTATCACATCGGCCTCGAAGTGTTTTAGCATTTCCTCAAGGTCGTCCGCATCTTGATCACAATCATCACCCAAATCACCGCTACTACCAGCTGGTATGCTCTCAAAAACACCTTCGTTATGTTCGACGCCTTCATTATTGTCGACGGTGTCAACATAATTAGCACGCGCAGCGAGGAATATTTCCTCATCCATGTCCTCATCGTCCGAAATGAACTCGTACGTGATCTTTTCCTCACCATGATAGATCCAAGAGTGGTAGTGCTTAACAAAACCATGGCAGATCAAGTGGGACCTAACAGTCTTATCTTCTCTAGCAACCATCTCATTCTTGCATATTCTACATGGACATATGATACCAATAGAATTCGTTTTCGTAGCATGCTTGTTTGCAGCTTCAATAAATTTGTCCACTTCAATGAGGTAACAAGGATCGACATGACTTTGATACATCCATGCCCGATCAGGACGGTCCATCTTCCACTCATTCTTGTCTAAAAAAGGGTACTACAAGAGAAAATAACTAATATTGGCATATCATCAAACAAATCTAGGAAAATCATGCATAATCTAGGCAAATCATAGCAAATAATTTGGTAGAAAACATGAGAGAATTTATTTTAATTATTCCCATCATGCATTCAAAAAAAACATTAAATCAATAGATCAAGCTAAAAAGCAACGAAACACTACATTTGTAAGCTTAGGCAAAAAAAACGAGATACACAAATGGAGGAGTCACAAGAACGATGAGAGAAAATATTTTTGCCTACCTACAACAAGCTACTTAGCAAAAAAGTAAAAACGAAGTCAAAGTATGTGCAGCCTAACCTCCAAAGCCTTTGATCTGCAAACAAGACCAGATCAAAACCTCCCCCCTGTTTTGCTTTTCTTGGACGCCATTAGAGAGGCTGTCCAAGAACTCCTCCTCGCAGGCAGAGTCACGAGGTGGAAGAAGCGGCCTTATATAGGTATATTTTCAGGGGCGGCCTAAGGTTAGCACCGTCCCTGAAATGTATCTCCAGGGACGGTCTATAACAACGTCCGCCCCTGAAATGGATCTTCATGGGTGGTGCGTGTTATGAGCCGCCACTGATTTACTCGAACCCAATGGCTACTGGGGTTTTCTCATGCGCCAAACAATTAGTTCATCTTCACAGAACAAGTTCATCACACAATGTAAAAAGTTCATCACAGAACTATAGATATACATAGATAGACATATATATAGGGATATAAGTTCATCACATTTCAATAGATATACATATATATATGGATATAAGTTCATCACAGCAACATATATATGATATATAGAGGGAGATCGATTGAACTACTACTATACTACTACTCCTCCTCATCGTCATTCAACAGCGCATCCCAGTCGATTGGGTCGCGCTCAGCGGCGGCTACGGAGTCACGCTGCAGACGCGCCATCTCCAGGCGCTCAAAGACCTGGCGGCGATGCGCACCAAGCCCGCCCATGGAGGGCGGGATGCAGCGGCGCACGGGGCCGCGGCGGCTGGTGGCGTCGCTGCAGGACGACGAGGCGTAGGAGGCCGCCGCGGGATGCCGAGGCACCGTTGACGACGAGGAGGGAGGCGGCGGCTGTACCGGCATCAGCGCCGGCAGAGGTGGCGGCGGCATTGGCACCGACGGAGGTGGAGCCTCGGCGGCGACATCGTTGCCGGACTCCGCCCGCTGCTCGCCCTGGCGAGCCGCCCTAATGGTTGCGACCAAGGCGGGGGAGGTCCGCCGGACCAAGGCAAGCCTTTCCCGCCGGCGAACCCGACGGTAGCTCCCCTTCTCCAATTCCGCTCGCAGGACCACTCCTCGGACCGCGAGGGGATGTCCTTATGCGTATACCAGCACAGGCGGCGGAGGTGGTTGTTGACGGGGTCGGGGGCCGGCGGATCCATGGCGTGCACGCAGCGGCGGCGAGCTCGAGTGCGGGAGCTCGCGATCGATCGAGATGGGGAAGACGGAGGGAGGACTGTGTACGAGATCTGAAGAGCGGCGGCGGCGTCGTCTAGGTCTTATAGAGGACTCCGTCGCCAGCTGAACCGTCGCGTGAGGATGACATGTGGGGCCATCTAGGTCTGAAAGTGCACGCAGTAACCCGAACAGTCACGTGAGTATGACATGTGGGGCCATGGATGAACCCTAGGGGCGGCCCTTTAGACGGCCTGCCCCTGAAAATGGGATCCATCACAACTACAAAACCTGCTGTAGGAACGCCCCCCATTTCACAATAGGAGCGGCTCCAATATAGAGCCGCTCCTGTTGTGTCTAGGGCGATCCCCACTAGATACACCGTTCCTGCTGCTAGAGGAGCAGAAACGGTGCACTGCACCAACCGCTTTTACTATTTGTAGGAGTGGTTGGAACGGTGCACCGCTCCTACTGTGGGCAGTTAGTAGGAGCGGTTGTGTTGTGCACCGTTTTTACTGTAACAAAAACAGTAAGAGCGGTTCATTCTATCGGCCGCTTTTAAAAATATAATTGTAAGAGCGGTGCATCACATACACCGTTCCTGTTGTTTGAGTCAGCCCGCTCCTATCGTGCGAAATTTTCCATTGCATCCGGCGCGAAAATCAAAACGTCCTCTCCACTTTTATTTACTCCCACCGCCATCTCGTCAAGTCCCAACCACAACTTTCCCCACCCTCTACCAGGCTGCTTCTCCATGGCTGCTCAAGTCCTCTACCAGGTTGCTTCCATGGCGGCTAGATTGAGCAGCGACGGCAGCCTCCCTCGGCGCGGCGGTGTCGGCCGGCGAGGGCGGTCCCCAGCGTTGCGGCGGCGGCCGGCGAGGGCGGCGGCCCCCGGCGCGGCGGCCTCCCTCGGCACGGTGGCCTCAGCGCGACCTCCCGCGGCGTGGCGTCGGCAGCCGGCACGCCTCTGCGCACCGCCACGCCTCCATCCATCTTGCCTGCGAGCGCCGCCGTGGGATCCGGCTCCCCCTCGCCTCAGCGCGCTGCCATGGGCTCCGCCTCTAGCCACCTCATTTCCAGTGCCGCCGCGGGCTCCGCCTCCCCCTCGCCTCCGCCCGCCGCCGCTATGGGCTCCTCCTCCGGCCACCTCGCCTCCGCGTGCGGCGGCGCGGCCAGGCAGCAGCTGGCGCGCCCACGGCCCTATGTGCGGCGGCGTCTGGGTGCAGCTGCGGCCCTGCGCGCGGCGGCGTGGGGGCGAGGCTGCTGCCCTGCGAGCGGCGGCGCGGCGGCCGCCGCGGCCCTGCGAGCGGCGGCGTGGCCAGGCAGCAGCGAGCGCCGCAGTGTCGGCGCGGCTCGGGCGTGCGGCGGAGGAGCGACGGGGTCACGGCCGGCGGGAAGCGGCGGCGCAGCGGCGAGGCATGGCTGCCGCCAGACGCGGCCGGCCGGAGCGCGTCGGCGCAGCGCAGGCGTGCAGCGGCGTCGGAGGGGTGCGGGCGTGTGGCGGCGAAGCGTGGCAGCGGCCAGGCGCTGTCAGCCGGAGCGCGGCGGCGGGGTGCAGCCGGCCGGGCCACGGCGGCGGGGCGGTGGAGGCAGCTGCAGCGGCAGCGGGTGGGGGGCAGCTGGGCAGCTGGAGCTGTGTTTTTTTTTAATTTTTTTATCCACCGCAGGAGCGGTTAATGGCTTTATCCGTTGCCGTAAAAAATTCAGTAGAAGAGGTGGACGGCTGTAGCAGCAGGAGCAGGATTGCACCGCTCCTGTTGTGACCACTGCAGGAGCGGTTCAGGCCCGCTCTTACTGCATGTTTCACTATAGGAACCCACGAGCGGAAACACTTGCCAAAACCGTTCCTATAGGAGTGTCTAGAGTCGTTCCTGTTGCGACTTATTGTAGTAGTGCATTACTAGAGGCGGGTAGAGGCATGGCCCATCCCTAAACATGGTGGCGGTCCATCACACGGCCCGCCCCTAAAAATAGCAGGGGCGGACAATGTTATGGCCCACCCCTGAGTACTTATTTTTAGGGGCGGCTTATGACCTTGCCCCCGCCCAGCAAATGTCAGAAGCAGCTTCCGTTTTGGACAGTTTCTAACCCTTCGTGGGTAGCGTCTGCAAAGATCGTTTCTGTGCTAGTGTCCTAGGACATTTTTCCATGCTTATTTAATTCAACATTTCTCATTATTCCTCTGCTGCCTCATGAATTTTTATTTTTATTTGGATATCTGTTTTCACAAGCAGCAGCCTTCCACACATATATCTTCATATAAGAGACACATAATATGGAGGGACAAGAAATCTGCCAAGTGTCGTTTTTCATATATTTGTAGTAGTAGAAACAAAATTTGGGATTGTTTGGTATTGAAAATTAATGGACGCCTGTGGAAGGAAACACAAGCTTGCTGCATCTTTCTTCTTGTTTACGGATCTTAAAGCGCTCTTCTTATCGAGAAAAAGAACTGACCATCAAGCCTACAGCGGGCATGCAAGCGTGAACTTTGCCCATTACTGCGTGCGAGCATAAAAGATGCATGGAGAGACCAGAGGTAAGTGGTAACGTTTCGAGCAGTTGTGGCAATGATGGACATCGACTAAACGTTGCTTCTTTTGTTTAGACACCAGATAGTCATGACATATCCTTAATACTATTGTGAAATAGGTGTGAGCATGCTAAGTCCACCAAAATTTTCCCTGGCTGTTTCATTCATCATGTGAAATCATGGGTGAACATCGATTCATGTGGAAATTTCTTGTTCTGATTTGAGATGATCTGGTTAGCTTCGACTCCAATTTGAAGCTTCCTGCACCTGCGATGTAGTACCTAAGAAATTTTCTGTGATAGCTTTGACCCAATTTATTTGGAAACCTGTTTTTGCTCTACCCAAACAGCAGTTTTCATGGGATTTAAAATACTTCAGTTTTCTTGCACACACAAGTTAATTTATAGTGTCTTAAAGACTCGTGGTTTTGGATTTTCTTAGGCATTTGGAAATTTACATCAGACTAGTTTTAACCTCTGGCCATAGTATGTTAAATTGTACAACTTATTTTGATAAGTAAATTAATGCCATATAAGCTAATTTGGTCCATCCAATATCATGCAAAGCGGCAGGTCGAGGCAACGATGTGGGCAAATCTTGGGCCATTGGCTCGGCACTCATGAGATTTTACTACCCACATAGGAGACACGAAGCATCCACGGTTCCACACAATTGTCTGCCTCACCGACTTGATCCGATTCGTCGAAGAGAACAGAGGCTTTGCCATCGCCAACCACGTACGGCCATCCCTTAAGTAGCATAGAAATTGATGGGGGAAGGGGCTTGATGAACGGTTCTGCTTGCGCCTTTGTCTTAACCCGTAAGAAACTCGTTCCCATTGCCGCCCAACCCTATAACGAGCAGAGCAGCCAACAACAATATTTCGGCTGAAAGTTTCATTGCAGTGTATATGTTATAGTCGGTTTGAGTATCTCAGGCGTTCCCTATGTTTTATACCACTGCTCTGCCTGTTACAGAGATCGTTGGAGATATTTCACAATATTAAAACTTTCATAAATTGAAACTTGTAGACTATTATTAATGCATGCTAGCGACTAATGTGATGACTCAACCAACAGTTGAGGAAACATCAGTGCTTATAGTATTTAGTTTTCACCAAACCGTCCGGTGCTTTATCACTAGACTGTCAAGCTAAGTACTCCTCACCAGACATTTAATGCGTGCTCTATTGGAGTAGACTGTTGGACTATTGGTTCATTCGGAGTGCTATCACTAGGTCATCTGATGCGTGTAATGTGCCCCAAGTCTTGAATCTTCCATCTTATAAGCCCTAATTAGGACTGTTTTGTCTGATGTATCACCGGACGGTTCCGTGTGTGCAACTTTGTACAAGGTCAGTCCTTTCTTCCTTTGTCCAATTCTATCCGACGATTAATCACCGGACTGTCCGGTGCATGTAATTTGCATCGGGGTCTTCACATTTGTCATTAGCCATTTCTGTATCACATGACGTCTAGTATATGGTCATCGGACCATTCAGGGAACGAAATAACCGGTACGCTGATCATCATGTTTGGGCAAGTTTGCTTTTCCATATCGATGTCTTGGGTCTTCTTGGTGATCTTTCATCTTCTCTTGTGCTCCTTGATTATTTCTTTGATGTGTTTGTACTCTAAGTCCGTCACTTGCATACCTAGGATTTAAGCAAATATACTAGCAAATACATTCGTGCCAAATGGTCCTTGTTGACATTCAATAGACAAAATCACATTAAGCACACTAAGCATGATTCTTAGGGCTAATTTTTCTTACACATGATAGTTGTATTCATGCTAGATAGGGCTGAATCTTGATATTTTGTTTTTCCATGGTAGTGATGAATGTAAAAGTTTAGGATTTATGATAGAGATGGTGCTATTTTCGTGCATATATGAAGCTAAAATTTAGATGATGGTTGTTAAGGTAGGGATGGAGCTATATTTAATTATGTAATATAATGTTGATGAATCGGCAATAAAGGATGTACAATGCGAACAAACGCTTTATGGAATTCATTACTGGCGTGAACAAATTTATCACCACAGCAACACCCACATGCTGTAGGGGATCATATGTTATCTATGCAGAGACCGCATAACTGATAAATCTGCTTGAATGATCGAATTAAAAAGGGGTTTTGGCGTTTATACCCTTAATTTCGTGTCTAATGGTGATTTTACCTCATTTTTCCAACTTTGTGGATTTGCCCCTACAGTTTCAAATCGAAGACAGAGTTTGCCCCTGTTCACTTGACACCTCGTAACGGTGTCAATTCCTGTGCCAAAAGACAACCGTGCCCATGTGATTTTCCCTTGCTTTCCCATGCCGCCTTCCCGCGCCGGCAGAGCCGTGCCGCCGGGCCGAGCCTCCTGCGCCCTCGCCAGGAGAACAGGAGCCGTCAGGCCGGGAGAGCAGGAGCTGCCGGGCAGTGCGTCCTCGCCGGGGGAGGCCGCGCCGAGGGAGACGCGCCCGCCGGGAGGCCGCGCCCTTCCGAAAGGGCGCCTACGCCAAGGGAGGCGGCGGAGTCGATCCCGGAGGTGGGCTCGTCGAGGACGAGCAGGCTGGGGGTGGCGAGCAGCTCGTGGCCGATGCTGACGCGCTTGCGCTCGCCGCCTGAATCCCACGCCGCGCCCGAATGCGTTGCCCACGACGGTGTCAGCGCAGGCGCCCAGGGCCAGCTCACGGCCTCGGCGGCCGCCGCCTTGGCGCCCCACGGCGCGGCGCGCGGCAGCCGCAGGCCGCAGCATGGCGTAGAAGACGAGCGTCTCGCGCACGGTGAGGTGCGGGTGCAGCATGTCGTCCTGCGCCAGCACTGTCCCAGCGTGCCGCTCGCCCAGGATGGACAGCAGCGTCGACTTGCCGCTCCCCGACGGGCCTAGCACTGCCAGCAGCTCCCCCGGCCGACGGGCGTCACGGCGGGGCCATCGTTGGACCCGTGCACGTCCTGCTGGGCGACGGAGGCATTGGCAGCTAGAATCTGTCTCTGATGCCCTCGATAGATCGATCGATCAACCAACCGCCCGCCTTAAATCTAGTACCACAGCGCCAAGAAGAGGTGGCGGAAGAGTGCTGGCATGCGCCGCCTGCAAGCACGCACCGCTGAACCGCGTCGGGTTGGGGAAGGGGGCGCCGCCGAGCAGCGTCGGGCCGGGGGGAGGGGGCGCCGCCGAGCAGCACCGGTAGCCGCGGCAGGGAGGGCGTGCCGCCGAGGGGCGCCGCTGAGCCGCGCCGGGACGGGGGCCGCGCCGCCGAGCAGGGGCAGGCTGAACCGCTCAGATGGGATCTGGGGAGAGAGAGGAGCAGGGTTGGATGGATAAGGGGTATGTGTGTCATTTTCCATGTGTTTGTTTTGCTTTTGTTTTTCTTTGACCCATTTGGTACAGTAACATCGAACGGACGTCTAAAACAAGGGTAAACGGAGAGTAAAATCACAAAGTTTAAAAAATAGGGATAAAATCACAATTAAGCTATGAAGTAAGGGTATAAACACCAATCTCCCAATTAAAAATGACCAACCTGGAGTACCATGTAGGCAATAGATTCTAGAGAACCTCACCAGCTATCAGATGGGCAAGCAGTACATTATCATCTCTAAATAGGGATCATCAGCAGCTAATAAATTATGGATATGCATGTTTGTCGTCACACAACGACGACTAAACGGGAAATAAATGGCTACGCTCAAAGTCAAATTTAGCACCTTAATTCAGAAGCTTTGTTGTCAAGCTGTAGCTCCTTGTACTGGCGTGCAATCCATTCATTGTCGCACATGTATTTGTTACGATTGACAACAAGCTTCATGGACTCCAAGACTTTGGCATTTAAGAGAAAGAATCTTATAAGCTTCACTTGTGCCTTGTATCCACGGTACTGTGCTAAACACAACGTTTTGAGATGTGCATCAAGGCATTCGAGTGAAGTATTGGGCTGAACATTCTCTAGTGGGTTCTCCTCAATTTTGGATACCTGAAAAAGGAGACATAAAAAGGGGAGGGGCAAACACAAATCAGTTGGGGACAGTCAAGGGCACATAAGAGTTGATGCAACAGTACGCAAGAAGAAAATTAAACAAGTAGTAGTTTTTAAATATGGTTTAACAGAGATCATTAAATATTCACTGTGAAGTACAAGTGCTCCACGCACGGGAAGCGTCGTAAGAAGTGAATAACAAGATGAGGAGCATGAGCAGTCATGAGGGTTAAAATCTTCACGCCGCGCATTGCATTATTCAGGCTAACAGGCTTCGAATTCTGAAAGTGTGGAAAACGGAATGCATGAGCGAGAGCACATGGATCGATAGCATATATATACAACTGAAGACAAAGAACTCCCCTAGCTACCTAGTAGAGATGCAAGTGGTGTGGATAATTATCCGATCCGATCCTATCCGAATCCTAATTATGCGGATATGGAGGAGGAATTTTTATATCCATGCAGATATGGATAATCCGAATCCGATTTACACGTGGATGCGGAGTAGGATATGGTATCACTAAAATCCGACGGATATGGAGTATCCGATATTTGAACGCGGATTATCCGATGTTTATAATAGGATAATCCGATTAGTTTGCAAGTATATCAGAGTCAATTACGATCGATTCATGCCAAAAATATCGTCGCTATTATTTTTTTGTTATTGATATGTAAACTATGACCTAAGTAATTATACTTTAATTTATAAATTATTGATCATCGTAAAAAAAACTCTATGTAAACATGTATTATTCGATACTTTTAAATCCGTTTCCGCTCCGACACCGATCCGACTCCGCTCCATTTCCGATATCCTAAAATATCCGTATCCATATCCGTAACCGAGTAATATCCGCTCCGCTCTGAATCCGACAAAAGAAATAGGATTAGGATACGGAAAAGACATTATCCGCTCCGATCCGATCCGTTTGCATCCCTACTACCTAGGTATATTTAAGAACACTGCAATGCTGCTATGTACCATGAAAACCTTGGTTTCAAGTCTAAGCCTCAACATCTTGAGCTTAGGTGCGTGGATAACCCGGACATTAAACCAACCGTCTGGCGGGACGAGCCTCTCTAGCGACGGGGCATTCTCGATGATGACTTCAAATGGATCTTGTGGGAGTCTGTTAGATTTTGTTATGACAAGGCTCTGAAGGGACGACGAGGTTATCCTGATACGAGAATGACCAGGAGTGTTGTGCTGCAGCGACAGGCTCCGTAACGCAGGGCAGCTTGACAGAACACCAAGGAGACGGCTCTCTGAGATGTTCACGGACATGAGTGTCAAGCTCTCTAACACAGGGCACCGTGACAAGAAACCATGGAGACTGCTCTCCGGGACGATGTCGTCCGATCTGAGTGTCAATTGATTGAGGTGTGGGAATTCGTGAGCCAGGTGGTCTTCTCCGTCGTCAGGGAGTCAGCAGGACGGTAACAACAGAGGCAGCATATGCTGAGCACGCGTAGAGTCGATGAGAAGCGAAACGCGGATGGCGGCGGTTTGGGGCGACGGCCGCCATAGGTCGCAAAAGTGAAGGAGCTGTAGGAGAGCTCCAGGTGCTGGAGGTTGTCAAGGCGAGGAGATCGGAGCAAGTCGTCGAAATCAGAGAAACCATTACAGAAGAAGGACTTCCAGAGACAGCTCGTGAGGCACAGCCGGCGGACGGGCCCCGGGTGGGTGCCGAGGATGGCCGCCGCGAGGTCTTTGTCTCCGGCGATGTCCACGCGAGCCTCGAGGTTGAGCGGAGCGGATCGCCACAGCGGGCGCCACCGGCGGGAGAGGACCTGGGTGCGGGCGCCGTCCTTGGGGAGCAGCGTGATGATGTCGCCGAGGAGCTCGTCCGGGAGACGACTCACATGGTCGTCCAAGCCCTGCGGCATCATCTTGTTCCTCTCCGATCCTCCAATGTCGGATCTCGTCGTGATCAGATCACACTCGTGGCGGCGATTCTTTTTGTTCCGTGGAGCAAAACTAACCCTAATGTCTCTACTGTTAAGGATTGGAACCAGAAGGCTGCAGGTCGTTTAAGGATCCTGGAGACACTGTTTAATGTTATGTTAAGGAACCGGAAGGCCCA
Organism: Paspalum notatum; assembly: GCA_022530915.1. NCBI lineage: Eukaryota > Viridiplantae > Streptophyta > Magnoliopsida > Poales > Poaceae > Paspalum > Paspalum notatum. Next base: position 32,963,744 of record CM039685.1, read on the forward strand.
CGCTTCTTTACTGTTTGGGCCGAGGCACTTTTGATATATGCATGCCGCCTTATTATTCTTTGTTTAGGTTTGTTAATTTGTTATTAGTTTCATCAGCGTACGTAGACGTAGCACGCATATATTTCATTCATGGGCACTTTTTTTTTTTGTTTCATTCTTCTCCTAGAATTCCAGCTGCACCTAACAGCATCTCTAATATGCCCTAAGAAAATTCATGGGAATTGCCATCTTTGCAAAGAATGGGTGCCCCTTGTCTCGCACTTCCATACCTCTGAAACTTTTTAAGCAAACCCTTCATTTAACAACCATGATAATTTAATTGAAAGGGGAAAATTTTCTCGCCGAGAAAAAATGAGAAATCCGATTTTCACGTTTCTCAATCAGGACCGGCTTTTGTAAGTCAAAATTTTCGTTCGTTCTAAATTTGGTTGTCAAAAAATGGCCCTAGTAGACTAAGGTTGCAAAATGGGTTGTTAATATCTCACATTTAGCCATAAAGTAACATTTTCTACTTCTATCTTGCTCTTTTATTGGACCAGCGCCACACTCGGGTACATAGGATGCACATATAGTTTGTCATGATTCATTTTTTGGTTGTGTTTCTCAAACTATTTTTTGATGTTAAATTGTTCAAAAGTTATCTATATGACTAATTGAAGAAAATAAGCAAATTTTATTCTAAATTTTGTCCGAACTGTTTTTGAGAAAACCGAATTTTTTTGAAAAATCCGATAATCACGTTTCCCGGTTATTTCCGTTGGCTGCCTTGAATAGCATGAGTTCCAGAGTCTAAAAGAAGGGGTGTGTGATCAGATATATTTCTAGTTAAAGCATGAACCGTTGCAAGAGGGGATTTAACTTCCCATTGCTAATTAACTAGAACTTTATCTACTCTCTCAAAAGTTGGAGATTCTAAAGAGTTCGCCCATGTGAATTGAGTCCAGAAAAAGCCAACTCTCTCAAATCTCTCAAATCTAGGCTTCGCTAGAAGGCTGTCATGCGTATGTTGAGGTAAGCTAACATTATCAGTCCCGTTCGCTGTAGCTAGTTGTGGCTTCGGTTGCAGCTTTTGCCTCTTTGTTTGTACAGACCAACAATTTCTGCTTCTGCAGATCAGCCCAGCCGAAAACAGCCACATGCAGCTCAGCCGAAACAGCCTGTCGAGTTGCTACCTCGACAGGTTCCGCCACAAGGCAGGCATGCGTGTGTTGTCGCTTGTGGTACTACGCCATTAGGGTGCAGCTGTGTCTACTCCACTGTCAGCGGCGATCAATAGTGCAGCCGGGCTGGCAATGACATCGTCACCTCCACTACCATTGGAGTGATCGTGCTCGCCAGTACCGTACCTATCTGCAGACCCCGCGCCTTCCAACAACATCATCTCGATGTCGTCGTTCACACGGGTGGGGGGAGGCCGGGAGGGGAACTACAGCCGCCGTTAGCACTGAATATTTTGTTGTTGGAACAACATATATACAACAGTCTCTATAAATAAATATCTGCAGGACAAGTCTGAATATGTGTTTTAGAAGAACAAGCGAGTTAAGACAAAACCGGCCAACACTGCCTATCTCACTTGCATAAACTGCACCACACCCTCAAAACAACAATGGATGGTCCGTCGCTGTAAGTGGCCGGCTTTATGATATTCAGCCGACATACACCTATACCGACGGATGTAGGCAGTGCGTGTAAGTCCCGTTGGTAAAAGTTTATACCGACAGACAACAGTAATACCGACGGACCATCTGACGACCCGTGGAGTTTTATCGACGGACATATATGTAACGACTTTTAGCGACTGATGTCAGTCGCTAATTTTGTGTTGTGGTGTAGTGCGTCGTTTCACACACACACATTAACACACTTGCATCATGTCACCTTGGAGAGTTAGATAGTTGAGTCATATATAATCCCAGGTAGCTGGTTCAGTTGACCGCAGGAGTAGCTACCAATGTGTAATGGTGTTGTTCATCCTTCGTGGGGAGTGTTAGCTGATGGCCTTGTACAAGTAAAACTATGTATGGTTAGCTAGACTATCCCCAATGGAGTCTGTAAACGCGATGTCTATAGTACAAATCGATACTAGTGTAGTGCTATTGTAGACACAGAGAGGGTAATTGGAACAGTGGATGCGCATCCCTTTTACTCCATCCATTGGGGATGGTCTGACGATCCGTATTTTACACGTGTGGCCTCCATCCTCTCCCTCCCACTTATATGTTCAGACCTGTCATGTTAGTTGATGAGTCTTTATTGTTGTCCCGATACCACGCTTACAGTATATATGTGGGCGGTCTGGTCGAGCGAGAATGCATTACCCTACGCTGGTACTTTGCGCAAACACAAATGCTAGCTGTATTCATTCCAGTTCCCAACCATACATCTAACACTGTGCTCTAATATACACGCCTCCCAGCACTGCAAAACTCTTGTGCCAATGATTCTTCTTTCTTTGGCATTGCACTGGTTAGGCAGCATCTTTCTAGTTTTTGGCATGAGAGGCCCCAGGAAATACCTTATCAGCTCATGGATTCTTACAAGTAATTGAGTATATTTTCGTGGTATCTCTCTCTGGCCGTGCGACGATGACATATATACGTCATCACTACAGAACCATAAGGTGTGGAAGACTATGACTATACCAATTTGTTCAATTCAGGCCATTCCACTTTTCAGTTTGCAGATATTTTTACCAAATAATTTCTTACAGCACTGCTTTCAATGAATTCCTTGCACATTCTCAGCTTGAGCACGAGCGCCGCCATCCTCATGACCTCGCAGGCTCATGTAGTGCGATGCAAAGATTGCCACTAGCGCCACCACCGCACTCTATCTTGGTTCCCTAATAAAATAGCAGTGCAGCAGTAGCAGCCTCGAAATCGCCAAAATTCACTGCGCACTGAGGTATCAAATGTGTAGTAAAATCCGAAAAAAAAAGGCTGGTAGTAAACTAAACTAGAACACATCCAATGGGGACAAAAGAGAATTAGAAAAAAGAAACAAAGCAGGTAGATTTACAGAATAATCAAGTATAATTATTCTAGTTAATTATTCACCTCTAAATTATCATTATTACTAAGTGGGTATTGCTAGATTAACATAGACACAGTACGCCGTTTGAGCCAACATCCTGGGGACGTTAAAATTATGGTGGGTTAACTCAAAATCGATAGAAGCATGCTCTTTGTTCCAAAGATACATGCCATGAATTCTAAACAAAGCATGTTTGTGGGTACCTTTTGCATTCCTATTCATTGGTGTGTTATGTTCTTTCTCTAAATAAAAATAGCCTTGCATTGTGTTCAGAACATTCTGGGGAACACCAAATGCCTTTCTCTACACATATCCAAAATGTCATGTCAATAGCTCCGCAAGCTTTTGCTCTTAAAATAAAAGCGCTTTATATTTATTGGGCCAGCTCAACTACTACCCTTGGTGTGTGATGAGGTTATTAGTATATTGATATCATGAGGCAACCTTCTTTATTATATATACTAGTTCATGAACCCGTACTCTGGTACGGGTTAGGAGATATAGATTTAATCTTTAGTAATATAAGAGGTGATTATTTTAATTCATCTTTCGTAATGCCGTTGCGGGTGAATGTGCAAATTTGAAAATTATTTTAATTTATCTTAAATGATTGCATATTGGTTAATTAATACACAATTTAGGGCTAACTTTAATTCATATTTTATAATGGTATGATGAGTAATTTATATGCAAATTTAGGGGTTATTTTATCCATATTTTATAATGTCATGGTCGGTATTTTATGCAAATTTAGAGGATTATTTTAATTTGGATTTTATAATGGCATTGTGGATAGTTTTTAGATAAATGTAGGGAGTTATTTTATTTCATCTTTTATGATGGCATGGTGGGTAACTTTTATATAAATTTAGGGGGTTATTTTATTTCATCTTTTACTATTGCATAGTGGGTAATTTTTAGAAAATATAATAGATCTAATATCTACTATTATTAGAGCTACATAATTGATGGCCGAATGTTTCTGATTTTTGTGAGAATTTATAGAATTTATCTTTTTTTCTTAGCGCGTTTGGTGAACATTAATTTGAAGGCTCCAAAAAGAACCAGTTTGTTTCTCCTCTATATATCTACGTATATCATTGTTTCATCATTGTAAATGGCACAACCGGATATATATAAGTCACAGGCTGTGGTAGGATGTCATGAATCAGTTTGTATTATTTGTTCACAGCAGCATTGGACTGGGAGACATCGGCAAGGAACAGGCTGTGGTTTTAGGATGCCATCTTGCGTTCTGACGAGGTTCCTCCGCCATCCAGTCCATCTTGTCAGTTGTCCTACAGCCGAGTGAAAGAAGATAGCTAAAATAGATAGAAATGTAGGACATTACTTACTCCCACTAGATGAACATAGAACAGAGTATACCTTCGGTGTGTTTGGAGGTTGAAGCCATATATAGCTATGGCCCATGACTATTAAGAGAGACACGGCGAATGAGGACATTGTTGAGCAGTAGATATGTGCAGCTATGCTCGAGGACGTTTTGGCAGCGATGGCGTCTCAAAAGTTGTTTATTTGGGTGCCGGCCGGTACTTTCCTAGTTTAATATAGCGTGTGCGGAATGAAGGGGGCCACAGCTGAACGAGTCTGCTGCGCCACCGATCAAGGTGAGAGGTGGGCGTCAGACCTAGTCTTTTGACCAGTCGTTAGTTAACCTAATAAAAATAACCTTCTGTAACCATGAAAGTTCCTCCATCTATTTTTCAGGTCAGCTTTTATCAAATTTAACTAAAAATATGGACAAATGGGCCTTTGCGAGGCCTAGCCCATTAGTGGAGGCTATATATATGCATGAGAGGGCACGGCTTTGGTAGACTTAACGGTTGCGTGTGAGAGCCATCGCAGAAAATGTTTCTACGAAACCCTAGCTGTGCCCTAGTCCAATTTCTAAAGATCCACCACCAAGTTTGTGGTGCTAGCACGCCAGAACTCGGCGTTGCCTTCCCGCACGTGTGGACACTGTAGAGGCGTTGCTACGACTGCTATGCTGATCAACCGACTGGTTTCGAGGGCGGTTGAGTAGTTCTTGATCGAGATCACCTGGGCAAGTTGGCATCGGCTCTTCTTTACCGCATCGAATCGGCGCGCTTGACTCGGCACTCATCTTCTGCTGCACTGCGCTGGTAACGATCTATGATCCCTTGCTTGTGCGAGTTCCTTTGTCTTTAGTGGTAGTAGAAAATCGTTTTCATGCTATGGTAGCCTAGCCCGTAACCCATCAGTGGTATCAGAGCCGGTCGTACGTAGCTTTTTGGTCTAGATCGAAGTAATAGATTGGATCTATTATCGTAGTAGATTGGATCTACTGCCGCTCCATGGATCTGTTATCGGCTCTTTGCGTCGATTCATGGGATGGATTGATGGATCTATTATTGGCTATTCGCACTGGATCATTGGATGAGCCGATGCGAAATACATAGATGAAACTTGCACTCGGCTTGATTTGATCAACCCGATGGGTTTTCGTAGATTAGATCTATGGTCAATATTTTTGTTATCACATGCCTATTTTTTCTTGCAATAGATGTGTTAGAATAGATTTCCTTAGAAAACTTCACGAAGTCCTTGATGCCCTTCCAATCGCTACACCTATATGGATTTCGATGCTTATTCGGTGGGTCTGCCAAAGCAGGGTACCGTCAATTATCTTAATCAAATAGGGTGGATGTCGGACATCCGCATATATGGGATTGGCTTGCTTGACGAGGCTATCAAATCGGATTTGGGCCTTGGGCATGACATTAATTGGATGTTTCGACATTGGATGTCGCCCAACAAATAAGAGTCACATAGGATGTGATTGACGATGATTGTCTACTGGTTTCGCTAAGTTTCTAGCAGTGATGCCAAAGCTCACTAGGACTTAAATAAACGTGGATCTTGTCCACTATGTGTCGTGAAAGGGAATACGATTGCAAACATATAGTGGGAGTATTTTTTGTTAAATTGTTTAATAAAAAATCTACATAAAACATTGTGCTGAATATTTGCATACGTACTTCCTATTGTAGTTGACCATGGCCGCTAATCCTGCTCCGAGTTCTGACTTTAATTTTCAATCTATTCTTGATAAAGAGATGTTGTCTAGAATCAACTTTATTAATTGGTATCGAAACTTGAGAATTGTTCTCAAGTAAGAGAAAAAGAAATATGTTCTGGAGCAGCCCTATCCCGAGGACCTTGCGGATGGTGCTACTGCTGCTGAACACAGGGCTTATGAGAAGCACTACAATGATTCACTTACGTTGGCTGTCTCATGCTCGCCACTATGTCCCCTGAGCTTCAAAAGCAATATGAGGACTCAGATGCCTTCAATATGATTGAAGGGCTCCATAGCATGTTTGAGAACTAGGCAAGGGTCGAGATAATACCTCAATGGCCTTGTTTAGTAGCAAGCTAACTGAGGGGAGTCCAGTCAGCCCTCATGTGATCAAGATGATTGGTTACATCGATGCTCTCGACAGACTTGGTTTCGAGCTTTATCCAGAGCTTGCGGTGGATGTGATCTTCCAATCTCTGCCTCCTAGCTTTGAGCCGTTCATTACGAATTTTCATATGAATGGCTTGGATAAGACATTAACCGAGTTGCATGGGATGCTTAAAACTGTCGAGAACATCATCAAGAAAACCGCTATTCATGTGATGATGGTTCAAAGGGACAGCAAGAAGAGCAAGCGCAAGGGCAAGGATAAGGCAGAGGATAGGATCCAAAAGCCGAGAACTGATGCTAAGTCTAAGGCTGGTCCCTCTCCCTCTGACAAGTGCTTCAACTGTGGGGACAGTGGACACTGGTCGAAGAAGTGCCATAAGTACCTAGAAGAGAAGAAGAAGAAGATGAAGAAGAAGAAGGGAAGTGAGACTACTTTCGCTTCAGGTATTAATGTTATTGAAATTAATGTTGCAACTTCTTCCAGTGAATCATGGGTATTTGATACCAAGTCGATGATTCATACTTACAAATCATTGCAGGGACTAAAACAGACTAGAAGCTTTGCGATAGGCGAGTTGGACGTGCGTGTCAGCACATATCAATTGTCACTTCCTTCAGGATTAGTGATGGAGTTAAATAATTGTTATTTTACTCTAGCATTGAGCAAAAACATTATTTTCTCTTCATGTTTGGAGGAGGATGGTGGTTATGAGATAATAATGAAGGACAAGTGTTGTTCTATTTATTTGAATAACATGCTCTATGCGTATTATCCATTAGTGAATGGATTGTATGTTCTTAATCTTGAGGATGAACCTGTTCTTAACTTTAATGCTAAACGACTCAAAATGAGTGATTTGAATCCTGCTTGTGTCTTGATTATGAATCATTTGAGACATGTGGGTCTTGTTTACTTGGCAAAATGGCAAAGGCACCATTCACTGGTCAAAGTAAGAGGGAGTCCAAGTTATTGGCCCTTGTACATACTGATGTATGCGGTCCAATGAGCTCAGTCGCTAGAGGCGGTTTTCAGTATTTCATTACTTTTATTGATGACTTTAGTAGGTGTGGCTATATCTCTTGATGAGACATAAGTCCAAGTCATTTGAAAAGTTCAAATAGTATTAGACTGAAGTACAGAATCACTCGGGCAAGATGATAAAATTCAAATATTATTTGAGCCATGAGTTCAATGATCATCTGAAGAGTTGTGGAATTCTTCCACAGCTAATTCCACCCAGAATGCCACAGTGGAATGGTGTGTCTGAGAGGAGGAACCGAACCTTGTTGGATATGGTCAGGTCAATGATGAGTCAAACTGATCTTCCGTTGTCTTTTTGGGGTTGTGCTTTAGAAACTGTTGCGTTTACACTAAACCGAGTTCCATCGAAGTTTGTGGAGAAGACTCCATATGAGATATGGACCGGAAAGAGTACCAGGTTGTGTTTCCTTAAGATGTGGGGTTGTGAGGCTTATGTCAAACGTTTGATGTCTAACAAGCTTCATCCTAAATCGGACAAATGCTACTTTGTGAGCTATCCTAGGGAAACCAAAAGATATTATTTTTATAACCGAGAGGAAGCAAAAGTGTTTGTTGCCTAGAATGGTGTCTTTCTGGAGAAAGAGTTTTTCTTGAAAGATGAAACCAGTCGGAACTAGGTGCAACTCGAAGAGGTTTGAGAAACACTGGAGAATGGTTCTAATCCGATTGATTTCCAACAGGATGAGTCAAACGTTGAGCACTCAATTGAAACACCATTAGCCCACAGTAGGTCACAGAGGGCACATTGTGCACCCGACCGTTACATCTTCCTCACTATTGACGGTCGTTATTGCACTACCAATGACCGTCAACTATCCAAGAACAAGGAGGAAAATATACCAAAGTATGGATTAAACCTGTGCTACCAACACATTTCCACAAGTTGTGTTGAATATTTGATTGTAGGTACAAAGATCAGCAGAAAACAAGCAAATTTGGCTAAGTCACAGGGTCACTGGCCAGTGGGCCAGGCCGCCCGGCTCCAAGCCAGGCCGCCCGGCACCATCCCAAGCCGCCCGGCCTGACTCAGGAGCCAAATCAGCTCATCTTTGACATGCACGTGCCTAAGTGACGTGTCAACCCACTTGTGAAGTCCAAAGGCCGAATGCACCATGTCAAGTACCGAAAGGCTTGCTACATCATCGATCCAGCACTTGGATTGGTGAAGTTAGCGATCCTCGGCACTTCAATCCTGCGGCTAAGGAAGAAACACAAGTGAAGATCAACGGTTGAGGGAAAAGCACACTTCTAACTGCCATAACCGCCCCATAACCGCCGTCAACCGACTTGGGGAGGCAATATGAGCCACAAGATGGAGAAAGGCGGTGGATCCGACGGTTCCCCGAGCCGCCCGGCCTGGTGGGAGCCCGCTCGACCCACCTCAGGCCGCCCGGCCCCACCTCGGCGCCTTCCGGTTGTAACGGCCTCTCTAACCGCCACTCCGACCTTAGGACCTATAAATACCCCCCTAGACTTCACTTGTAGAGTGTGGAAGTTGAGTAGCTCATACTATCGTTTAGTCTTGTATCATTAGGTCAGTCCTGGGAGTTAGAGTTGAGTCTGAGCTTTTGCCTCAGGGATTCTGGAGTCTTCTTCGAGTCTCGGTAAAGTTCTTGTATCTTTTTATCTTTTGTACTCGTTACTCCAGTATAATATATATCATTGTTCTGTCTTTTGTTATACTTTACTTTACTTCTTAACGCTTGCCTAGTGTGGTGTACCTTTATTGCACACTAGATCCAAGGCTTAGGTTTGTGTTGTTCTTAAGTTATCTGAATCTTGTTAGACTTGCCGGTGCTATAAGCTTGTCTTAGGCTTTTGATCTAAGATTAAGTTAGTTCTCACCCTCTGATCAAGGAAGAGCTTTAGTGTTCAAGTTCTCACTTGAACACTAGTATAGCATGCCATCTTACCCACGCAGATCTGGTTGGTAGCCTCTCTAGGTGACAGCTCTAGAGGTCTCAGTATTCCACCCCGTCGTTCGGTAAGCCCGTAGGCGTTAGCCGGGCCTCCTTCGGAGGTCTACTATCTACCCCTTGACCCCTCGAGGTGCCGGAATTTCGCTCGACGCAAGATCCTAGCTTGTTTCAGTTATATTAGTTCAACCGCGAATACTCCTCTGCAGCGGTTAAGTAGTAGAGTTTGGAAATCTAATCTCACTCGTTGTCCTCTCAGGCAACTACCTAAGTGTTAGGCTTCTTTAGTCCTTGTTTTACTCTTCCCACCATACACTATCTTGATATCTTACCCCCGTTGTAAGATTAGCTGGTGTTTTATCTAAGTTATAGTGCTGCTTGAAAGTTCGACATTTCATTCCACCTATTCGCCCTTGCTTCCCTGTGGATTTTTACGATACTCGGAATACTCTGAGTGAAAAAGCTACAGCGAATCTCCGTGCGCTTGCGGAGTAAAATCTGTTACGCTAAGAGACGTCAACACTCACCATGGGTCGGTACGATATATTGTTGTTGGACAACGATGATCCTAAGACTTACAAAGAAGTTGTGATGGGACCCGACTTTGAGAAATGGCTGGAGGCCATGAGATCCGAATTGAAATCCATGGATGACAATCAAGTTTGGAACTTGGTTAAGCCACTTGATGAGGTACGACCTATCTAGTGCAAGTGGGTTTTCAAGAAAAAGATAGACGCTGATGGAAATGTTCACATCTATAAGGCTCGGCTTGTGGCAAAAGGATTTCGTTAGATTCAAGGTGTTGATTATGATGAAACTTTTTTGCCCGTAGCTATGCTAAAGTCTATCCGGATCCTCCTAGCAATTGCTGCATATCATGACTATGAGGTGTAGCAAATGGATGTCAAAACGACTTTCCTTGATGGAAACCTAAGTGAGGATGTGTACATGACACAGCCTTAAGGTTTTGTCGATCCACAGAATGCTGAGAAGGTATGCAAGCTTTTGAAGTCTATTTATGGACTCATTAGCAAGCATCTCAGAGTTGGAATCTACGTTTTGATGAAGTGGTCAAAGGGTTTGGTTTCATCAAAAATGTAGAAGAACCTTGTGTATACAAGAAGGTCAGTGGGAGCGCACTAGTCTTTCTAGTCTTATATGTAGATGACATATTATTGATTGGAAATGACATTCGTATGTTGGAAGCTGTGAAGGATTCACTGAGAAAGAGTTTCTCGATGAAGGACTTGGGAGAAGCAGCTTACGTCTTGAGCATAAAGATCTATAGAGATAGATCTAAGTGCTTAATTGGATTAAGCCAAAGTACATATATTGACAAGGTGTTGAAATGATTCAACATTCATGATTCCACGAAGGGTTTCTTGCCCATATCACCTGGCACGATCTTGAGCAAGACTTAGTGTCCGTCGACTACTGATGAGCAAAAGAGGATGAGTGAGATCTCGTATGCCTCCGCAATCAGATCCATCATGTATGCCATGATATGTACTCACCCAGATGTTTCCTTTGCTCTGCAGACACTAATCATGTCCAGGTGAAGGTCACTGGATTGCAGTTAAGAATATCCTTAAGTACTTGAGAAGGATTAAGGATGCGTTTGTAGTGTTTGGAGGTGAGGAAGAGCTCATTGTAAAGGGTTACACCGATGTTGGTTTCCAAACAGACAAATATGACAGTAGATCGCAAGCCGAATTCGTATTCTGCCTCAATGGTGGAGCAGTTAGTTGTAAGAGTTCCAAGCAAGATACGGTAGCCGATTCTGCAACAGAAGCAGAGTACATTGCAGCTTCGGAAGCTGCAAATGAGGCAATTTGGATCAGAAAGTTTGTTTCTGATTTAGGTGTTGTTCCGAGTGCTTCGAGCCCGTTGGACCTTTACTGTGATAATATCGGTGCCATTGCTCAGGCGATATCACCTGATCAGAGATATTATTGATTGAGGTGATGTGAAGATATGTAAAGTGCACATAGATCTAAATGTAGCTGATCTGTTAACAAATCCTCTCCCACAATCCAAGTATGAGGCACACACGAGAGCAATGGGTATTTGATACCTAAGCTGAATCCAGTGTACGTGGGATGAGAATTTGTTATGTTTTATTTTGAATAAATGTTATTCACTTTTGTTCCTTGAACATGATGCTGTAAACAATAGATCAACGAGTGTGTGACTCGTTTGTGAAACTCTTGTTTAAATGCGATGTTCTAAATGGTCCCTAGCCTATAATCTTTATTTGGGACAATAATAATTCTAGGGCTAGCACATGGATTGATTGATGATCACGTTTTGCTGATCATGGATATTGGATATCAAATCAATGATGTGGATAGATGTTAGAGAACATAGTGTCGGATTGACTCACTCCGAGACGTTGCTGGGATTGTTATGCTTATGTGTGCCATCAAGCGATCTCGAGTGATATACCCGCTAAATCCTTTGACCTAAGATCACCATTGTTTCTCACTGTTCGTTGTGGTGTACTAAGGGGTTACCGAACGCTTATTCCGTAACTGGGTAGTTATAAAAGTAATTTTCGGGTGCACTGCGAAACATGGATTGGAATGTGAGTGGATCAAGGTGGAATTTGCCCCACCTACATAATAGGAGAGATAACCTCTGGGCCCCTCAATGTGTCTGGATTAGAAAATGCATGGTCGTGCTATGTGATTAATGGTTAATCACATTCGGACTAATGGTTACTCCAGGCAAAAGGATATAGGACGAGTTGTATATCAAGGTTCGGTTGATATGATAATTGTGCTTTCGGGGATCAACATGTGTTGCTAGGCGCCGCTGTTGATCGATTGGCTTGAGAAAAGATTTTCGCCATGGCCGACTGCATGAGAACCTACAGGGTCACACACTTAAGGGACGGTGACACTAGGATATTGCCCCTTGGGCAAGTGGGAGATTGATGGAGATGTGCTCGGTGCGGCAATTTTCTGGTCCAACTCCGAGTCGTATCGGCTCTGGCATGAGCTAATGCTGAGTCCGATCGGGACTCAATCTCTCTAGTTTAACTCTGACATACGTATATGGTATGCGCAGTTGGACCTTAATCAGGACTCGGATACTTGATCCGCAAGCAACAGAATCCAAATGGGCCTTTGCGAGGCCAAAGCTCATTAGTGTAGCCTATATATATGTACGAGAGGTCACGGCTTCGGTAGACCTAACGGTTGCGCGTCAGAGCCATCGCAGAAAAGGTTTCTGCAAAACCCTAGCTGTGCTAGTCCAATCTCCCAAGATCCGCCGCCAAGTTCGTGGTGCTAGCATGCCAGAACTCAGCGTCGCCTTCACGTGTGGATACTGTAGAGGCGTTGCTACGACAGCTACGCTAATCAACCGACTTGTTTCGACGGCGGTCGAGTGGTTCCTGATCGAGATCGGCCGGGCGAGTTGGCATTGGCTCTTCTTCACCACATCGAATCGGCGCACTTAACTCGGCACCCGGCTGGTCTGACTCATCTTCCGTTGCACTGCGCGTCTAGTGGCAACGATATATGGTCCCTTACTTGTACAAGTTCCTGTGTCTTACACGGTAGTAAAAAATCGTTTTCATGCCATAGTAGCCTACCCCGTAACCCATCAAGATAAGGCTCTAAAATCACTCATTTGAGCACCACAGCATCCGATTTGATCATCTCATGCATCTCTTAGAAGGGCATGCGCGGCAAAATAAACATCTGGTCAACAAGCACATGATGCACAAAATCATCCCCTACCACTCCATCCAATAGCCAGCAATTCCATCCTAGGACTATCCCCTTGCGCAGTTCCCCTGTGTGTTTATTTTAATACTATGTCACTGATGAAGCACTTTTCTGTAGGGTCATGGGGTCCACTGTAACTAATTCTAGTATGCAAATTTTGGTGGACATGTAAAATCAGAAGAAAAAATAGTGCAAATCACAACACCATTATTACTCAGTTTTTATCAGCGCATTGATGATTCGAATCGTATGATGTGTTGTTTTTCCACAGGGCCCATATGTTTTGGCATGAGATGCACCAATGAAATAGTACTTCTTCATTACAGAAAGGTGGAGACTAGAGGAGCAACTTATATGATACTTATAAATTCTAGCCTCGGCTTGAATATATCTTGTATCTTGCAGGCCCATCTCTTTCCTCACAGTTTGAGCAACTTGCTTCCCTTCACTAAGGTATCAGATCATAGCATATTCTAGCCTCCAATAATCTAATCAAGTGCCGCAACACAATGCAAAAGGTGAATAGAAAAATGCTTTCTTACCCATGGCATTTTTTGTGCCTTTAATTATTGCACATCACAACTGATGGCTTGAACCATGTTTTTTTTGGACATCTGGGTTTGGTTTGCGAGGCATTGGGAACGGATAGGTAAGGAATTAGTGGGGTACTTGTTCTAATAAACTGCATCTCACTGTTTTCTGCGACATCATTAATATCTTGAACTTGGAGTTCCTTTCTTAGAAGATCAAGAACTGGCGGTGTTTGAGGGTAAAAATAAGACTGACTGGTTTTTATGGTGCAGTTTCTTCAACTTGGAGAAAGATTTATTACCAAAAACAGTTAATAGCTAGGAAATGTTGTAACATGTGAGAAACTTGACAATACATAATTTCTACATCTCATGGAAATTGCGCCCCTTCTCTATCCTTTCTTTACTTCTCACAAGATTGTATCATATTAGTGAATATTTTGATTCTTCCAGCGAGGCTTGCCTTAATTTTCATTCGTCATTGTGCATGCCATGGTACTAATGCAGTTATTCGCTTTGATATAGTTGCCCACAGGCCGTGGGAACAAAATAATATAGGAGTACAAAATTTGAATACTCCCTCGGTCATAAAATGAATGGCACATTATGAATTCAAAGACGGATTAGTTGAGAGACAAATATTATTAGATCTTTTATTGGTTACAACTGTTATTTCCAAGGACCTGTTGCATATAGGTGAGACCCACTCTGATGGTCTAAAATTCGAAGTGATATTTTAAATCGGATTTTATTGTTTCAGTGACACCAAAATTATATAGGACTAATATGCTGTTATAATTATTTGACTTAATTCTAGGATACAAGTGAATGATTTGAAGAATAAACACCTCAAAGAAGTGATTAAGAGCAAAAAAAAAATCATAGATTAAACTAGGTCTATGCCCGTGCTTCGCCACGGGGCAACAATTATGAATACAAATGCAAATTTTGTAGGTGTCACACATAATTGTACAAATACTACTTCCAACAATTATGAATACAGATGCAAATTTTGTAGGTATCACACATGATAGTACAAATACTACTTCCACGTGTAAGGCAGTCTTGCTTTAGATGTATCATTAAAGATCAACAAAACTGGTGATGAACTTCTTCCGTATTGCTTTCTACAACATTGATATCATTAAGTATAAAATTGCAAAAGGAAAAGACACCTACAAACATAGGACCACTTTTGCCTAGATTGTCAAAAGATTTTTTTTGTTTCCTTGAGCCATCCTGTGCTTGGACTGTCCACACCTTTTTAACTTTTTTTACTCTCTTGCTCTACTGTCCTAGACACCTGAAGAACAAGTAGGAGACTATAATGAAGTAAGAACAACTCACTTCCAAAAAGAACAACTCACTTCCGATAAGAACAACTCACCTTATTTCTTTTTTTTTACCTACAAAGCAATAATTTGTCTCAGATACAATGAAAAAAAGGGGATGCTCTGTACCTTAGCAATATATGATAAATAATTATATGTCATGAATTACGATTTCTAACATTGTCTCTACTCCATTAACACAAGACAAATGTTCCCAAAGGCAGTGTATATCTCTTCCTGCACCCTGGCTCCATTAGAAGAACCAATTCGGTAAATGTGAGATATCATGTGGTCTACTCTAAAATAAATTTGTAGAGGCACTACCTCATATTTGGCTAGGTACCCAAGCTTCTAGGTATTACTATGCTAGAAAATAACATCAGTTAAAGGATTGTTTGAGATCCAGACTGATAAGAAAGCCAGCGAAGATTTTCAATCTGGGCATCATAAGTGTTCTTCTACCTTCGTTGGAGCAAGATTTCAATGCTCTTTGTGATTTGCAATGGTGTAAACCATCTTCCTAGAAGTAAAAATCAACAATGTTAGGCGCTGCATTCGCACCCACATGATTCTCACATCCTGAACCATCCAAACACGTAGATATAGCACTTCAGATATCTCCATTAGGACTTTTATAATTTACGAATAAAATTCTTGGTATACAACTAATGCTGAATCAACACAATCTGTCTTACCCGTTAAATGGAATATCCTTCCCTCCTGTAACAATGAAATCCTACAATTAGTATAACTTGGAATAAGGTCACATATATTACTAACCGGAGACATAATAAAGTTTGCTTGATCTCTCACCTGAGTAAAGTTGCTTTCGCTTTTATTTTGGTGAAACTGGAGGGTCTCCTTCATGACGCAGTTCTTGCTTACGTTCATGTACTCGTGGATGTATCCACATGCCTTCAGCTAGTTCGCTCTTGTTGCTGTCCTCTTGGTATCTCTGAATTGTCAATCCTCCTCTCTCTTTTCTGAGCATCCATTCTGACTTATGGATGCAGCTCACAAAAGAAAAAATATTGATCTTCTAAACCAACATCTTTATGAAACAAGGGACTCTCAGACGATCTTGTACCTGCACAAGATGGCACATTTACTATGTGATGTACCGCTGCAGCTTCCCCAATCTGATGCTTCTATTTCCACCAAGTGTACAGTATCGAGGAGGCAATAGAACCTGCAGGCACCGTACAGTGCTGAGGTGAGTTCCTTACCTGTCGTGTGCTACACCGTGGTAAGTGGCTTAGGTCTCCTGCAGTCCTCATCTAGCATGATGCAGCAACAGAAAATATTTGTGCCAAGCATCACAAAAATGCAAGCTCCCAATGCTTGGGCGGGGAAGGATAGGGACGTGGCCGGGATGCGCGCGGTGGACGGGATGCGCAGCCGCCGCCGCTGCGAGCCCGGTGGGGGAGGGGTGACAGGAGGAGAGAGGGGTAGCGGCAGCAGCAAATCCTGGGCAACGTGGGCGACGTCGGCGTGGGCGAGGAGCCAGAGGAAGAGGAGGCGAGGACGACCCACGAGCACGGCGACACCCAGCTCCACCTCCGACTGTCGGTCTCGGCGTTGTTGGATCGCGCAGCGCGAGGCAGGAGGTTGGGGTGGCGGCGCACACGGGAATGGGGGCAGAGGCACGGGGCGCTCTAGGTGCCTAGGCCGGGCGGCCGACGAGATCGCGGGGCGAGGCCACACGCTGCGGTTGGGAGGCTGTGGACTGCTTAATAAGCAGTATACTAGCAAAAATATCCGTACGTTGCAACGGGAGAACATACACTTATATTTTGCTGCAAATTGTTTCTATTTTAATGATTTTAATTTCTTCTATGAAGAAATTGTCGATTAGACTACTGTTTCTGATATTGACTGGCTAATTTCTATTTGATTTGAAATTTCTTATTGGTTGAATTCTGTTTGATTTGGCATCTCACAAATGCTCCACACCAGTCGTGGCCCGACATGCTAGAACACAAGTATTGATTGCCAGAAAGAGATTGTCGATTTGGACTATTGTCTCTTAGTTGATTGGCTAATTCCTATTCGATTAGAAATTTGTTGTAAAAAACTCTAATTCCATTTGATTTGGCATCTCATGAATGGACCACACCACCCGTAGCGTACGTGACCACACCAGCCGTGGCGTAGAGCTCTGGCTGATGAAGATTGGGGGTGGACTCAGATTCAGGCGTGTTGGAATACAGGTAAAGCTGAATAAGTTTACGATGGTTGAAAAAAATAGGAACCAATTTACCATGTTTTTATTTTTTATTCCACAACGACCCGGTGTCTTTTCAATCATTGCCTAGTGGGCAGGATCCGAAAAACCCAACACGTGTATGGCTTGAACTTGCAGCGTGCATGGCCCAGCCCAACTACCGTATCCCTACCATCCATATCCCCTCCCTGGCTCACTTGAGCACCATCAACTCCCTAGGCCAGCCGTCCACCGCCATGCCATATCCCCACGAGGACCCCGCGGCGTCCTCCCCGCTTTACCGGCGCCTGGCTCCTGGCTCCCTGCCTCCGCGTGCACGCCCAGGCCAGGCCACCCCTGCCCTGCGACCTGCTCTGATGGCTGCCGCCGCTGCGTTACAGATTGCTTGCGTTTCCATCCTCGGCTATCGTTCTTGCATCGGCTGATTTTGATTTAGATTCTGCTCGATTTCTTGGAGCTTCCCTTGAGATTTTTCCCCTTTCTCTGGTTTTTCCTTTCTGTATCCACATCCACTTGCACTTGTGTTCTGCTTCCAAGGTGATGTGTTCCAAGGTGATGTGTTCCGGTTATTCGCAGCTTTATTTTGGGTTCGCTATGCGATATGGTATTATTATATTATATACCGTGGTAATTGTACTCAAATTTTGACAAACACGCTTAATTGGGCTTTTTTATCTTTGATTGATGGGTCGTCGGTCCAGTGCCGATGGATAACGTGCCCCACGGAACCAAATGCGGAGACAAAATACGGACTGGGCAGAGGAGACGGACACGTGGACCCCATATGTGATGACGGACCGAAAACCGATAGACCAAGAAACCTTATTTACTTTAATATTAGGTAGAGATATCGATGACAATAATAGCTAAGGGGGTGTTTGGATCCCACGGGCTAAAATTTAGTCCCGTTACATCGGATGTTTCGACACAAATTAAAAATATTAAATATGGGCTGTGCTACGGTACACATTTTACCTCTCAAGAGGTAAGACGTCAAAAAGATCTGAACCGTTAAATTTAGATTTAATAAAGTAATTAATAGAATAGGAAAAGGAAAGGAAATAATTAAAAATCACAACATTATATTCGGTGGTCAAAGGGCGGAGGCAACCGCTCATCCTGCGCCCGCCGCAACGACGCTCTGCCAATTTCCGTGCTCGTGCCGCATGATCTCCACGTCCATGGCTTGCGTGCTCCACCATCACCACTACCAGAGATCGGCTTGCTCGTGGGAGTGGTTATTGCCGTCGCGGAGGTGTCCCGCTGCGCCTCGACCACCACCGATTATCCTCAGTGTCGTCCGACGGTGGGCGGAGCCGCGGAGCAACAGGGGCACATCGGGCAGTGCGATGTCAAGCTCGCCGGAGGATTACTCCGTGCGGTCCCGGCGCTGCGCCCGCCTCGTTCACCGCGGCCTCGCCGGCGGTTGACGACTTGACGGACTGTCCGGCCACGACCGCGCCCAGCTCATCCGCCGCGGCCTCACCGGCGTTGATGACTGCATTGCTCCAAATAGCTAATCGAACAATAGAATATTCTCTGAACTTCTAAATTCAGAACTCTGAATGGTTTGCTTTATATTAATAAAAGAAGCTGCAGCTACTTAACGTATGTGAACTTAGCATTGTACTACTTATTAGTGAAGTCAATGGGTTGATTACTCACTGCTGCAACTTAAGATAGTGAGCAGCCCTGTGCTTAGCATTTGGACTTACCATTAAACGTTATTATGCAAGTCTGATCTGCTGGCGTTTGGATCATCGAGAGACAACACACCGGAGATCCATGTTCAAAAAAACTGTCTTTGTACGTACATGTCAAATTTATCCTGACGTGCACATAATATGCTAACTGCATAGACAAGATCAACTTTTGTCAATTTATATTCTCAATATTTAGTAAAAAATAGCTACAGTTTGTTAAAGGTAACGATCTGACACGTTCTGTTCAAACTTGTAGTCACATTTGTTATTGTCGATCAAGTATCAGGTTTAGCACGTAATAGATGGATCAACTCCCATGCATCGGAAATTTGGAAGAGATGGATCACGTAGATGCCGGCCACGATGGGATAGATCACGTAGATGCCGGCCACGATGATGGTTAGTTACGGTTATTTATCCATCATTATCCAATGCCGTTTTTATATTGCAATTTAATAAATATTTTAAATTATTTTTGAGGTATTATTTCATAAGAGGTAATACCTTCTTTTAAACCTTTAGATCTAAGGAAATGCACGGCTCACAGTTATTTCAGTGTACCGTAGCAATTGTTATTAAATATAGTCTAATTATAAAACTAATTACATAGAAAAGGACTAAATGGCGAGACGAATCTATTAAGCCTAATTAATCTATGATTAGCAAATATGATGCTACAATAACCATTCGTTAATCATGGATTAATTATGCTTAATAAATTCGTCTCGCCATTTAATCCTTATAATTAGTTTTTTAATTAAACCATATTTAATACTTCTAACTAGCGTCCGAACATCCGATGTGATACGGACTAAAGTTTAGCAGCCCCTTAATCTAAACAACCCCTGATATATAGAAAGCATTAGTCAAACAATTTGGCCTACAGGTTGGGGAGGTGGTTATCGGGAGATAAAAGGTAAATCTTTTCTTCAAATGAATGGATACAGACGGAATCACTATGTTTAACAAAGCTAACCCGAAGAGCATGCATGTGTCAATACTGCTACTATGTCAGGAGATAAATTCCAGAAGCATCCTTACTGACGCTGTTTTGTTTTTCCTTGGATGAGACGAGTGGGGCAAGAACATAAACCCAACTTCGTTTAATTTAGTCCTACATGTTCAGTTCATCCAACGAACTAAATTGTATTGCATGACATGGGGCGACTTTGTCCACACAAAAAGGACTGCATGATGTTGGAAAGTGATGTCAAGGAAAAGAATCGCGTGGGTGAAATAGGGAAACTAATCACCCCGCGTCCATAACCAGGGGAAACCTTCCCCATTTGGCTCGCGCTATGATCGGAGGCGTCCAATCAACTGACGGTTGCGGTCCCGGGTCGATCAGCACCATATAAACAGGGAAAGGGGGCACCGTGAGAGCCAGCGCGCTCACGCTTTCCCCTCTCCCGCACACAATCTCTCTACCGATCCTCACGGGCACTGGATCGACGCGAAGGCCGCTGCCCTTCTTCCTCACCGCTGCCACCTCTCTCTCCCCGTTCCAGGACAATGTAGGTGGCGCCCTGAAGGACGCCGCTAACCCGTCGATCAACTACTCCGAGCACTTCCCCACCGATGGAGTCCATCGTCGGACCTAACGATATAATCCGTGATCCACTAATTAGGTGTTCATGTTTCTAGACTATATTGATCCCATAACTAAGGTTTATGACTAACATTTTGGCATCAAGAGCCTGTTAATCTAGTTCTTGAACCTTTTCATGATGGATCATGCTCGGTTTTTAGTAGATTATTGTTGAAAAATAGCTCTTTTCTAGCCCCAATACTCTCGGTCAGAGGCATTATGCATGATTTAGGGTCTAATTTCATGAATCGATCCATGTTCTAGACCTAAATGGACCAATTAGATCTAATTCAGTGGCGTTATGAAAGGTCATGAGTTCAACTCTAAATTTCTTTATTTTTGGAAGATTTTTCTATTTTCAATTTATTTTTTAAATAATTACACACCTCTGTCATTATAAAAGTTTTGAGTTCAACTCTCAACGAAAGACATTTTTTTTGGCAAATTTTTCCCATTTTCAAATTTTACTCTCAGCTTTTTGAGAAACTTTCCCATTTACAAATTAATATTAATAAATGATCCTATAAATTTTTTCATACACATGCTAGAAACCTTTCTATGAAACAGATATTTTGTACCTAATCTTGCTATTAATAATTAAAGATTTTTTTTGGAGCCTATTTATTAATCCCACAAAATGTGCTAAATAAAAGATAAAATCATAGAAATTATCCAATAATCAAAAGCATCCTATCATCGATTGAAGATTGAAATCTTAATAGCCACTAGGTCTGTTTTCTATGTAATTAACATACTACCGTCCATCATGTAGCTCTAATAATTTATCTGTTTTTTAGAAAAAAGATAAATCTAAAAAATTCAAACAAAAATTAAAAACATTCCGTCATCCATTATGCAGCTCTAATAATAGCTCTAAACAATTACCCACCATGATATTATAGAATATGAAATAAAAGAATCCCCTAAATTTATATAAAAATTGCCATAATGCCATTATAAAATATGAATTAAATAACCCCTTAAATTTGCATAAAAGTTACCCACCATGCCATTGTAAAATGTGAATTAAATGACTATCTAAATTTGCATATAAATTTCTCACCATGCCATTATAAAAGATGAATTAAAATAAATTTTAAATCTGCATATAAATTATCCAATATGCAATCATGAAAGATAACTTAAAATAATTTCTAAATTTGTATATATATTACCGTAATTCAGTTACGAAGACTGAATATTACTAAAGATTAATCTATATGTCCTAAACTCCAACACGTACGAGAGCAACCTTTTGAAACCTCCACGTTAATCTTCACCAGACGTGCAAGAAAAAAAAAAGACAAATCCTAAAATTATCACAAAACTTAGAAATATTCGGCCGTCCATATCATGCAGCTCTAATAATAGTAACCATGAGATCTATTACATATTCTAAAAAATTACGCGCCACGCTATTATGAAAGATGAAATAAAATAACCCTCATAAATTTATATAAAAATTACCCACCATGCCGTTATAAAGTACGAATTAAAATAACTCTCTAGATTTACATAAAAATTACCCATGATGCCATTATAAAATATGGATTAAATAAGCCTAGAAATTTGTATATAAATTACTCACTATGCCCTTATCAAAAAACAATTAAAATCAACCCTAAATCTGCATGTAAATAACCCAAATATACTATTATGAAAGATAAATTAAAATAATTTATAAATTTGCACGTAAACCACCCACAACGCCATTGCGAGAGATGAATTAAAATAACCACCTCCAATATTACTAAGGGTTAAATCTATATCTCCTAATAAAACTAGCACGGGGTGATGGACCAGTAAGGCTTAAAAAGTGTGACTTATAAATGCTCTTTTTATTTCTTTTGGTGAACACATGCCCCGCAGTATATATGTCCATGCATTAGAGCCGGACCAATGTAACTCAACTTCATATAGACACTCCCTTCTTCCTCAGTCCACATATATACAGCATAAAATGTCATCCTATCTCCAACAGTCTCGTAAACCTGCTTGATTCTTTCCTTTCCTTTTGCTTGAGGCCTTGACTTCGTGTCATGTACTGTATTCAAGGCTTGACCTGCTAGAAGGCAGGTTCCTCTGCTCGTAGGCTTGGGCGGCGTTGGGAAATATGGTCACTTGGCCGATAGAAAAAGAGCATGCAGTAAAAACTGAAGCGCACAGATGCTGGACCGCAACGTGTGGCGGTGCCCAATGGCAGGGGAGGACGGCGGTTGGCGGAACTTCGGTCTGGGGTGCTGTACCAGACAGTCATGACAGCCATGACAGTGCCTCTCCACTTGCAACCATGATCAGGAGGAAGCGGATGCCACCACACGCGCAGTTCTCCTGGCTAATGACTCGCGGTCCGCTACACGGCAGAACCAAGTATCAAGTAACCTGGTGGTGCAGAACATTGTGCCACACACTGTCTGTGAAGTCCTCCGTGCCCGTCCAGAAACTGCACGCACATCATCCTCCACATTTAAGTCGGGCAGGGCTCGATCGGCATAGCCGTCCAGGCACAGCTACAACTGGAGTGCCTACACCTCCTCAAGCGCCCATTAATCAGATTAGAGTTTGCGTCGAATATGTGTATGGTTTTGGTTATGACGGGACTTGAGTTGTAATAGAGGTCTAGATAGATAGATAGAGTCCTAGTCAAACTCTATTTAGAGAGGGCCATAAATATGTGGCCGACCCTGTGTAACCATACGACGACTAAATGGCTTGGTTTGGAGGTGCGGCATTGCCGCGGTGTATCCAGATGCCGGTATAGCTATCTGATAATGGGGAGGAACGCCCATAGTCATGCCCCGGAACGTAGGATTCGGCTGAACCTCGTTAACAAATATCATGCCTCTAGATTCGTCTGTGATTGTGCATGGATATCTCGATCGATCCATAAACGCTTCCGCATGTTTGTTTTCTAAGAAACCATCCCTTCTGCTCAGGAGTTCAATCCGCTCTTGCTTCTTTGCTGTTGGCAGTTGTGGAAATGGAGGAATAAGAACCATGTTTTCCGAGGCGACAAAGCCTCACTACAGGACTCGCTATGAAGCTGTGCAGTGTGAATCGAGAACACAACGTAATAATCGGTGGGTTGTCATGGCCGCTTGGTGCTCTGTTCTTACTATGGATAGCTAAGCACTACCGGCCCTTTGATCTGTTTTGTTGTTTGAAATTCGTGTTATAAAAATGCTTCTTAACAAGTTAACATAATCACCACAGGTGTGAATTCTCTCCCCCGTTGACAATAAAAGAAATAAAGCGAACCAACCAAGCCCCTTCCCACAACAAATGCTATGCAATGCATGACTGAGCTCATCAGTAGGCCTAATAAAAATGGTGTCTATACACTGTACGCGCCCTATAGACAGAGAGAAAGATAGTTAGAATGGTGAATTGGCGGGGTGGGATGGACTGGTGAACATAGTAAGATGCCACAAGGCAGACTGTGCTTAGCTCGTGCCCACAGGCAAGAAGTAAGCTCGTGCCCACAGGCCAGAGCGGCAATACTGTGCCATGAGTGCATGACGGTGCCACATCGATGCAATCGCAGCTAGCTATATCACAGAAAAAGAGATCCTTCAAGCCGAGAAATTTGGTTTTTTTGGACTCCAAAGAAGTGGCTTCGCCAGAATGAGACTCAAAACCTTGTGTTCTTGGTTTCACTTCCAATTTCGCCATTTTAATCATTTTGATTTTCTTTCTCATTTTTTACCCCTGGGATTTGACCCTTCTACCCCTGTCTCATTTGCTCTTCAATCCGTTCGGTCTGTCCAGCGCCCAGACGACGACAGCAAGTCGCCAGGAGGTCGACGATAGGGCGCCGCCGCCCCCATCCTCGCCGGCGGTCAGCCGGCTGGGCTCCGCCCTCTCCCTCCCATCGCTGCTCCAGCTCGGCGCCGCCCTCTCCCTCCCCTCACTGCTCCAGCCCGGCGCCGCCCTCTCCCACGCGCTGCTCCAGCCGGGCCCTCATCCGGTGTGGTGCTCGTCCGCCGTGGTGGCCCTGGTGCTGCGGCGAGCTCCGAGCGGCTAGCTCCCGTCTCCAGGTATCAAAGTCATCTCTCCTCTTGGATATTGCACTGAACTTGGGTTGATTTTTGGTTGGCACATCGAAAACCTAAACCTAGGTCGATCTGGAAGTGCAGCACGTAGAAAAAAGAGGGATGGATCTAACTGAGGCGGCAATGGGTAGTCAGCAGCCCAGCACTTGTTGAGTGATGCAGAGGCGGCAGTAGGTAGTCAGCAGCCCAGCAGCTTGTTGAGTGATGCAAAGGCCGCAGTGGGTAGTCAGCAGCCCAGTTTGTTGAGTGATGCAGATGCTGCTCCTCCATCTTATGAACCTGCATTTGCTCAAGTTGACTGGGATAATTTGCAAATAGCTCAGAGCCAAGATGAGGAAGGAAGGACTGCCATGATTAGTGAGGATCAGATCTGTATGTTGTTGGGCTTGAGGGATGAAGATGAGAGGGCAGTCAGTGGACCGGAGGGCCCAGTGAGACCGCAAATCAATATGAATGCTGGTGACACAGTGGGTGCTGCTATTCCGGTGATGGATGAATTACCAGAGGAGATTGTGATAGGGTACGATAAGGATAATCCAATCATTGAATTGGGGACAGTGTACCCAACAATGAAAGATTTTAGGATGGCATTGAAGGATTATGCAATTAAGAATGAATTTGGTTTGGGTACAGAGACATCAAATCAGAAGAGGTTTAGAGGGTTTTGCAAGTCCGGTACAGATTGCACCTGGAGGATTTGTGCCAATCGGCAGGACGATAATAGAACAATCAAGGTGCCACTTGCGCAATCTGATTAACTATCTAACTTGTCTGAGCCATATATTTTCATGTGCAATCTGTAGCTATACTAATCTAGCTCACTTGTGCTTGCAGGTGACACTTTTGTGCAAGGACCACGACTGTGTTTCAACAAGAAGGATGGAGACCACTACACCATCAAAGAATTGGGTGGCTAGCAAGGCTGAAAATATCCTAAGACTCAAACCTCAAATGGGTGCTAAGGAACCGCAAGAGAAGTTGCAAGAACAGTATGGTGTGACACTTGTGTATGACACAGTTTGGAGAGGAAGAGAAATTGCTCTTGATAAGGTATATGGAAAATGATCTGACAGTTTTGGGTTACTGTACAGATGGAAAGCTGAGGTATTAAAGAGAATGCCTGGTAGTGTAGTTGAGATTGACACTATGGTGGTAGATGGCCAAGTATATTTTCATCGTTTTTTCTGTGCACTGAAGCCGTGCATTGATGGATTTAGAGAATGTTGTAGACCGTACTTGAGCATTGATTTCACTGCCCTTAATGGAAGATGGAATGGACACTTAGCTGCAGCTGTAGCAGTTGACGGACACACTTGGATGTACCCTATGGCTTATGGATTCATAGCTTCAGAGACAGAGGACAACTGGACATGGTTCATGACTCACTTGAGGAATGCAATTGGAGATCCTCCACTCCTAGCTGTGTGTACAGATGCTTGCAAAGGGTTAGAAAATGCAGTGGCTAGTGTCTTTCCTCAAGCTGAACAAAGAGAGTATTTTTTCCATCTTATGAAGAATTTTAAGAATAGGTTTTAAGGCTTTGGGAGGATATATCTAGCAGCAAGAGCATACAGAGAAGAGGTGTTTACAGAGCATATGGCAGCAATTTTCAATGAATCTGGAGAGATATGGAAGTGGTTCACAGATAACCATAAGTTATTGTGGTACAGATGTCACTTCAACCCAGAAATTAATTGTGACTTCATTACAAACAATCTCGCTGAGGTTTTCAATAATTGGATTAGAGACATTAAGGACTTGCCAGTTGCTGAACTAGCTGATAAAAGGAGGAGGATTGCTGAAAGGCTACCCCCTGGAAGAATTCTACCTGCTGTAATGATACAGCTAAGGACAAATACCAGAGGATTAGGCCATTTGAAGGTTGTATATGGTGGGAATTGGAGTGCTGAAGTTTGGGATCACAGCAAGGACAGTCAAAGGCACAGAGTTAAACTTGATGAAAAGACTTGCACCTGTCTTCGATGGCAGCACACTGGCAAGCCATGTGAGCACGCTTTGGCCTTCATAACAACACAGAGAAATATTGATATTGAGCAGTTTGTGCATCCTTATTTTTCTGTTGACCTTTTCCAAGCTGCTTAGGGGAGAGAGCATGACAGACAAGTCCCAATGGTCTGAAGTATATCTCCCTTTCCGAGTGAGTGCACCACTAGCTAGAAGGGGAGTTGGGAGGCAAAGGAAGCTTTGGATCAAGGGTTGTCTTGAAGGGGGCAGCAAAAAGAAAGGAGCCAACACCAATGGTGAAGAAAATGCTGCACCAGACAGTTCGGCCCCCACCAATGCTAAAGGGAAGAAGATGATTAGAAGACCTATGACTTGGAAGAGGTGTGGAGAAAAGGGGCACAGACAAGGTAGCTATAAGTGTCCACTAAATGGAACCAAGAAAAAAGTTAGAAAACCTAAAGTTAATAAAACAAAGGCAAGAAAAGGCTTACTGAATACACCACCAAGGCCAACTAGAAACCAAATACTACAGGACAGCCCTGGCAGGATTACAAGGAGGTAAAAACTCAAAACTTGTGTTTAGTTTGCAGAATCATATATATGTTTGCAAAACTGAAGTTGTTTTTTTTTTTGCAGCAAACTAGCATTTTTATTTGGGGAGTCAACTTCTGCAGAGCCAAGTACTTCAGCTGCACCAAATCTGTCCACTCCAACTAAAGAAGGATCTGGTGGTCAAACGAAGAAGATGACTCCAAATAAGACCAAGAAGATGACACCAAGAAAGAAGCAGAAGACAATGTGAGCTGGCACATGTGTTCTGTAATAAAATTTGAGTTGTGACCATGTGGACCATGTGTGATGTGAAGACAATGTTATGCGAACCTGTGTCGTGAGAACCCGTGTGATGTGAACCTGTGTGAACTCAACCTATGTTATGAGAACTTATGCATGTATTTGTGGAATTTTCTCGTGGAATTATTTTGTAGAATTAGCTTGTGGAATTATTTTGTGCAATTATCTCGTGGAATTAGCTGTAAAAGCACATACATGCTGCCAAATTTTTTTTGGAAATCTAACAACTTCATTGCACAATAGGGTTTCTGCTGTCCAATTTTTTGAACATATCACAACTGCATTGCACAAGAGGGGACATGCTGCCCAATTTTTTGGCAAAATACATCAAATTCATTGCAACAACCTGGCACATATGCTCCAAGATTACATCACTTAAGAAGCAGAATCACTAAACCTAGCCTAATTAACACAGCTAGCACCACATTGCTAAGTAGGATAAATTTACATAAATTTATCAACTTGTCCATCTTGTAGTCAGCACTGAGCTTCTCATCCTTGAAATGATACTGCGCCATCTCTTAATTGGAGGTTCTCTGTTCAACATTCACCTGCGCCAAGTTGACATTGGAGGTAGTTGCTCTCTGTCCAACTTGCACAACTCCAACAGAAGGATGCTGCCCATTGTTCAATCTTCGTCCATGAAGCCTGGAAGAAACAACTGTGCATACTCATCGGCCATTGCATAGAACCCGCACAATCTGAGCTCCCTTGGAACCTGTTTCACAACCAAATCGAAATCAAAATCATGAAAAAACAATAGACTCTTAATGATGAAATCTCCAGCCTACATCTTGAAGGTTTTGAATGCACTTGAAGAAGACGCTCCTGTCGCGATTTCACAGCTCCAACACCCGGTCGCCGCACCTTGGGCATGGAATGATTGGGGGTCCGGTCAGAGGCCCGCTCTCCATCTCCGCAACTGGTCGCCGGAACCGCACCTGCTGGCTACCGGAATGGCTACCTTGCGACATCCTCAAGGGCGGCGTACAGCGGGATGGGGGCGGCACACAGCATGATAGGGAGGGGGCGGCGCACAGCGGGATGGGGGCGGCGCGACGAGGGCGGCAGGCTGGGGGTGGCGACGGGCCTGGAGCAGCGCGAGGAGGGAGGAAGGATGGGGGCGGGCGGCGATGGCCTGGAGCAGGATGGGGGCGGCGACGTGCCGGCCTGCCTCCGCCGCCGGAGGGGGCGGCGCACAGCGGGATGGGGGCGGCGCGACGAGGGCGGCAGGCTGGGGGTGGCGACGGGCCTGGAGCAGCGCGAGGAGGGAGGAAGGAGGGGGCGGGCGACGACAGCCTGGAGCAGGATGGGGGCGGCGACGCGCCGGCCTGCCTCCGCCGCCGGGGAGACCCGCGTCTCTCTCCTCTCTCGTCTAGGTCTGCTGCGTGGGAGGAGAGTGGATAAGGTAAAAGCCCCAGGGACAGAAGCGTCCACAAAAAAGGAGAGAAAATCAAAATGATTAAAATGGCGAAAATGACAGTGAAACCAAGAACACAACGTTTTGAGTCCCATTTTGACGAAGCCAACGTTCTGAGTCCCATTTTGGCGAATCCACTTCTTTGGAGTCCCAAAAAACCAAATTTCTCCTTCAAAGCCGGAGTGAAGAAGTGCATCACTTCCCTTTAGACAGTAACCGGCAGTGACACTGCATGACTGACGGTTCGTGTTAAGTGAAGCGGCCGCAATGTGCTGATAACACGAACCGGCAGCAATGTGGTAGTGGTACATATATTACTACTAATTCATATCTTGAACGATAAGTGATGGGCTGTTTTCACTGCTGGTTTGTGCTACTGTAAATAAAAATACTTGTCACTCGAATAAGTTCATAACTTTCTATACATATTCAGATGGGGACAATTTATTAGCTCAATTCAATTACACGATCTCTGATCGGTTCACATTCTATAACAAAGTTGTGGAGCTCGACCGGATCTACCACTTTATAGTTAACCAATTTATAGTTAGAGGCTATTAGAACTCTTAAATACATAACGTAAAGAAAATGGGTCCTAATACTCGTGCTTAGTTTCATAATGTGATTTTGGTGGTTGATGTGACGACACGTACCATTTGGAACTAATGAGTGTGCAAGTATTTTTGGTTAAGTCCCACGGTGCAAAAGATGGATTTGGGGTACAAACACGTCAAATGAGGACTTAAAAGACAAAATAAAAGACCCAACCCGCCATCAAGATGCAAGTTTATGTCCTGATTCAGCGGACCGATTTTTTGGCTCAAGAATAGAGGCAATGCATGCACCGAACAGTGCGGTGGTGCCACACCGGATAGTCCGGTGCACACAAGGAGCCAAGATAGAGACTGAAGAATCCGATGCAAATTCAAGCACCGGATAGTCCGATGGTTCCAGCGGTCATATTGTCAGAGCAACGATCGACTCGAGGAAGGAGCTAGTTACACGCACCGGACAATTCAGTGGTGTACCACCGGAATGTCCGATGCTCACGCAGAAAAATAGGAGAAAGCTCCTAACGGCTAGTTTGGAAGTGTGGCCTATTTATACTCCCTTGGCCGGCCGCCATAGTGTGATTGGTGACTCCTAAGTTCTTACTTGTGTTGATACACATTTTCCATGCCCATTTGAAGTGTAGCAACCTCATTTGTGAGCCCAACCACCGCAAAAGCTTATAGACACATCCCGGCATAGCGAAAGCTTGCATATCATCTTAGCTTAGGCCTATTTGTCTAGTATCTATGCTTATGTACACGTCTATCTATTGCAAGTGTGGGCTTGTAAGTCCTGCGAGACCCTCCGGAGTGTGGATTGGGCGCCACCTTACTTGTGAGGAAGGAAGGCCCTAGGCGGTTTGGTCAAAAACTTCCCATGGCAAAGACAGCGGCACTGCAACAAATCCTATGATCTATGACGGATTTCCGGTGACATGGCAGAAACAGCCTGCAACAAATCCTATGATCTACGACGGATTTCCGGCGACGAATATCAAAGAGAAAATTCCTTATCTGCCATCGATAAAAATCACTCTTCCCTTTGTGCCACTGAAAAAATATGTGTGCCCTATCTGCCATCCACTCTAACTTTGTTCTCCCTATCTAACATTCTCCATCCAATCTAACTGCCAGGTCAGTTAAGTGGACGCGAAATGACAAACTTGTCCCTTTCTTCTTCCCCTCCCACCCGCCTGAGCTCAGCCCCTGCTGTGT
The DNA here is from genome assembly GCA_022530915.1 of Paspalum notatum. NCBI lineage: Eukaryota > Viridiplantae > Streptophyta > Magnoliopsida > Poales > Poaceae > Paspalum > Paspalum notatum. The sequence goes on from CM039685.1 coordinate 32,994,354, forward strand.
GAGTCTGCCGCGCCGGCCTCTCCGGGCTGCCCCACAACTTCCTCGGCCTCGGCGCCCGTGCCACCGCGCCGCCCGTGCCGGTGCCGTGCTTCAGGAAAGGCCTCGGCGTCGCGCACTCCCCGAGCTCGGCCCCACGCCGAGTCTGCTCCGCTGTTGGTGGCTCGGCGACCTCGTAGGCTTCCCCGGCAGCAGCAGCTGCCGATTAGCCGATGCGGCCATGCACCTGGCGTCGCGCCGGCGCATGTAGGCCGTGTGATTCATTTGCTTTGCTTGTGACTATTGATTGGAGAGAGAAAGCTAGTTGCTCAGATTGATTCACCTGAAATAAAAAACGGAGGAAGTGACCTGCTGTGATTGGAGAAGAGAGCAGGATGGAGAAAGGATTGGGCTTGGTGGTAGAGGTACGAGCTTGGCGACTATGACCCTTCTGCAGCGGTGGCTCTGGCGGCGCAGAGGGGAAGAACACCGGCAGGGAGAGGTGCCCACGACGACAAGCTGCTGAGCTTAGGCGGATGGGAGAGGAAGAAGAAAGGGGCAAGTTTGTCATTTTGCGTCCACTTAACTGGTCTGACTGTTAGATTGGATGGAGAATGGCAGATAGGGAACAAAAGTTAGAGTGGATGGCAGATAGGGCACACATATTTTTTTAGTGGCACAAAGGGAAAAGTGATTTTTATCGATGGCGTATAAGGAATTTTCTCAATATCAAAAACGTCACGGATGGTCTAGATTCACACTATGGGCACGGCCCAGCCCATTAACTGCCCCGCGCCTCCTTCTGTCTAAACCCTAGATAGATCCACACTTCCACTTCCTCCCCTGCCTCCCTCGCCTATCGCCCACCCAGGCCAAACGGCCGCTGCCGCCCATGCCCGCCGATCTGACGCTCTGCTCCCCCATCCCCACGGCGGCACCCCACCAGGCCAGCACTCCTCCGCGAGCCGCTTCCGCGCCTCCATCCCCGGCGCTTGAGTGCCTCGACCTCACCGCCTGCGCCTCCCTCGACGACGCCTCGCTCGCCGCGGGCGGCCTCTCGGGCCTGCGCACCGTCTGCTTCGCACGGGCTAGCGGCGTCGGCTGGTGCGGTCTCGACGCACTCGTCGCCGCCTGCCCCAGGCTCGAGGCCGTCGACCTGTCGCACTGCGTCGGCGCCGGGGACCGTGAGGCCGCTGCGCTCGCGACCGCCGCGGGGCTCAAGGAGCTCAGGCTCGACAAGTGCCTCGCCGTCATGGACGTGGGCTCGCCAAGGTCGCTGTTGGCTGCCCCAGGCTGGACTGCTGTTGAGGCTCAGCCTCAAGTGGTGCCGTGAGATCTCTGAAACTGGAATTGATCTGCTTGCCAAGAAGATCTGCAACCTCCACAATCTTTTTTTTTTTTTTTTTTGCGATACACAGAACAATGCTGATGCTCAAACACATGTACACTCACCCATATGAATGCGCACACACACCCCACCCCTATGAGCACCTCCATGGAACTGGTTTGGACTTGACATCATCTACCTCAAGGTTACTACTACTATATTTTTTTATTAGCCGTATACTGAACTGTTCGTTGCTTGGGGGAATGAAAGATTGTTAATTGTGTCTACTGCCTAAATTTTGGGATTACGAATGACATGCTGTTACTGAAAAGGCAAAAAAATTGTATGCAGCAACAACACTAACAAAAGATACAGAGGCACACGCAAGAAATGATACGGATGCAATGTTTAATAGTTGCAAGAAAGTATGATGTGATACCCAACAATGACAGCGAAATTTCAGATCCAACATGGTGATAAATACAGAGGCCGCTCCGACGCTCTGCTCTGCCTTGATCTTTTAGATTGTGACACACACCTCTCCATTAAGAAGGGAGGAGAGCTAAACCTGGCTCTTGGCAGCAACATCTAGGATTCAGCTAAGTCCTTGATTTTTCTTTTATTTGGAATAATAACTATACATTGGATGCTTGGGAATTTGGCTAAGTTCTTGGTTTTGTTTTGATTAGGAATAATAGCTTATTTACATTGCTTGTTTCTGTGCATAAGTGGAATCAAACTGTCTTACATTGTCCTGCCATGAATAGGTTGCTACTTATGGTACCTTCAATATGTGTGGAATAGTATTTTTTTACTGTTTTATAGATTCGGTAGTAGTATCATTTCCTTATTAATAATTTGTTGTTCGGCATGTTTGGTTTCAGCAGCTATATTTCTGGATGACAAGGATGCCTGTGGCAAGATAGATGTGAAGGTAAGATCTCTCCTATAACAGCCTCATGGAATACTTTTCCTTGAACTCTAGTAAAATATATCAATTTTTATACTTCTTGGAGTGTCAACAAAACAGAAACTTGTTGCTTGGTTTAACTAGGCATACGGATACATGATATAAAGAATTAGAGATTTAGTGAAAGATAATTTCTTGGTTAAACTAATTTGTGGTTTGCATACCTTGATTGAAATGTTCAAGTGAGAGTACAAGATTACTACTTCTGTCATTGAAAGATTGCTTACACTTCAGTAAGGAGATGAGCTTAAAGTTGTTAGTATGTCAGTGACCTAAATGAAACAAAAACTGACAGTAGGAGCATAATATGAGATGTATGGAATACATCAAATGTCCTTGCTTTGTTATCTTGATTTTTTTAAACTAAGATGACTATAATGATATCATTTTTTCCAATAGTTAAGATAACTATGTAATACTGAGGCGTGTAGTGGACTAACCATATATTGCTTCTACTATGTCACAGGCCATGGAGGACAAAATGGTGTCTCTTCTTTTCTAGGGAGTAAATTTGCGCATGCAGATCATATTGGACAGTTGGAAGTAGTATTTTTTAATTGCTAGAAATAGAGAATATGTACACACAATTACTTTGATTAGTGATGATGTGAATTGCATGTCTATATGGAATTGTATCGATTAATTTGTATTTTGTTGAATTAGACTTCAACCAGTATGTATATGTATTTCAAAGCTGTCTACATGGACTTTATAGCTTCTCTTGGACTAGAATTGGATGAAAATGGACGCACTGAGCCTAATACAATATTTTGACATGGGTTGTGATGACCCAATTAGTAGCCATGCTGGCAGCAATCTACGACGATTATGTTCGTCACCAAATAGCTATTTTATAACGGTCAAGAAACGTCATACTATCCGTGACGTTTTTTATCTATATGTCAGGTAAATTAATCTATGACGCTCAATATATGACGAAACTTGAAAACATCATGGATGCTGGTTTATGACAGTTCCATGACGAATTTGGAACGTCATGTATTAAGTGATTTGTTGTAGTGCGGGTAGCTTCGCGAGGACTCGGAAGACCCGAACAGCCCTGACAATCCTTTATCCTTGCGTGGGTAAGGTCGTAGTCCAAAACTACGTGAGAGAAGAGTTTGTGTGGGTGTGTATCGAGGATATCCGGAGACCCGATTAGGGTTGCTTGACTTCCGTGGAAGTCACTTTGCTATCCTACACCCTTGCGTGGGGGAGGCCGCACTCCTTTGAGGATTGCGCGAGAGTAAAGCTCTTTGAGGAGCACCAACGAGGATTAGGGGGTGAGACGGCCTGCGGGTTTCCACGACAGAAAAAAAAAATCTCCGTGTCATCTTCGTGTGCCATCACCAACATTGTTTGCATTCTCAACCTATATTTTAGTTTTCGCATTTACATTATTACAATTGTGTGTTTACATTCCTAGATTAGCTTGATATGTTAGTTTTTAGGTGAAACTAGGTTGCAAGATTTGACCACTGTAGAATTACCAACACTTAGCAAAACCGTAATGCACATAGTTAGATTTATTCTGTATAGATTTTGTTTAGTAGTTATAATTTTCAGTGAACCTTAATTTTTAGAAATACTAATTCACCCCCTCTTAGGCATCGGTCCAACCTTCGTATAATACAAGATTAAGAAAACCCTATTTTGTCAGCTCATATAATTTTCATCAGCTAATATAATTTTTATCAGCTGGGCTCAACTTTTTTTTTTCCCAAAAATGTTGGGTAGAATAGAGTTGAAACCCAACAGAAGTCATCAATAGATAGAGAAAAAGAGAAAGGGCTTAACAGAAACCAAAGCGAAATAATGAGGACAGGTCCCGATCTCCCAGCAGCTGGGGATAACTCTCAATTGGGAATTCAAGCTGGGGTCTCGCAAACTGAAGAACATCGACACTATTCGATGACAGAATGAATCCAAGTAAAACCCCAAACCCAACTTGGCAGCGACTACTGATTACAAGGACTACCAACTTATTACCACTACCAACTTCAATAATGTGGCAATAAATTATTACCACACCATTTATCCCAACAATTAGCCATAGCCATCACAATGATTTATTTTGTTGCAAAAGTTGCTTTTCGCGAATTTATAAAAATTAGCATACAAGGGAAACCATTTGTTGAATGCAAGAAAAAGTTGTGATATCTAAATTTATTTATTCCGTGCATAAGTCTATTGCTTCCCCTAGGCGTCATGTGATCCTAACACTGTTCCAATAATTTTGACTAGCTGCAGAACCTGCACCCTTCCACAAAGCCAGCAAGAATTTACATGGCGAAGGCCAGAAATATGATGGCAGCAGCCAAAAAGTAGAGGATAGAGAATTTATACTATTGTGAGGTGCCGCGGCAATCTATTCCGCTCTACTGGCTGTTTGTTGTCATCTGTAGCGCAGCTTGCTTGCTTTCGGAGGGTTCCATGGTGATGAATTTTTTCATTTTGCCCTTTGTCAATGGCTTGAACATTGTATATTAATTTCTGTTCCGATTTGGTGTTGGGCCACCAAGAATGTTTATTGATCTTTATCCTTATGCACTGTGTATAAAAGCACATGGTAAAGTTTGATTTGATGCGGTGTTTTGTTTCTTATACTAATATATGATGAATTGTTCACAGTAAATTGGTTCTAATTTTTATTGACTGTATAATATAATAAATGGTTGTAATTTGGATGCCAGTGGTTTCAATAATGGCATGGTGATTTTCTATAGTTCATTCATGTGAAAGTAGTTGAATGCAACATTATTTTGAACCGTAGTGGGCATGTGTTTCAGCTATGGTATCCCTACTTCTCATCTTATTGTAGTTTTGACCTCGGAACATATTGAGCTGAAGTTTATTGTCGAAAAAAAACAGGACTTAAAGTATGCTATTGGCAGAGTCATTGGTTTTAGAATACAGAGCAGTGTGTGCTTTGACAGGTTTATTGCCTAGATAATGATAGAATTATATATGTAAGCATGAAACTCCTGCGTATTCACTTGTTGTCGTTCTCTAGCACACAGCATGCACCATATTGTCTCTTTGTTGCGGTATTTCAACAATTGCTCAAATGGTGTATAACCCTCAATATCAAATTCATGGCCAGGGTAACATGCTTGTTTGTTTTTTTTTTGTTTGCTGCTAATGTTAGAAACATTTCATCATCGTGCTTGAGCATTCATATTTAGATGGTAGTATGGCACAGTGGTGTTTCTGATATTTGATGTTTGATTTAGAGCATGCATCTGCAATACACCAATGTAGTTCTGGGAGTCCCTAATGTGAACCTATGCTCGAGGCAGTTCATGTGGGTGTCCAGCATGTGTGGGGTTAGCCCTGGTTGTGTCGACAGATGCCGGCACCGTACCGACCAAGAACTATAACAACAACCACTACATGAGCGAGGTAACCATGTTAATTGTTCACTGATTACACAAATTTTACATATTGTTAGGACTGCTTTGTCCTTTGCTCAATTCAATGACAATTAGCTTGCATTTGATTTTTATTTTCCTCCAACATCAAATGGAAACTATACCATACATCTTATTATGGGTGTCTGTATCACATATTATGTAAGTTTTAGTGGCTGCCAATTGCAATGCAAGTGCCATTAACTAGTATATAGCAAAGACTAGTCAAACAATTTGGACTACAGGTTGGGGAGACGGTGATTGGGAGGTAAATGACAAATACTTTCTACAATGATTGGATACAGATGAAATCACTAAAGTCAACAAGGTTAACCTGAAGAGTATGTGTCGACTACTATGTCTGAAGAAAAATCATAGAAACATCCTTAATGATGGATGGAGTAGTCTATTTTGTTTTTCTTTGGATGAGATGGTTTGGGGGGGGGGGGGCGCAAAGAACCTAAGCCCAACTTCATTTAGGCCTACTGACATGTTTGATTCATGTGATGAAATAATAAATACCACTGCATGATGTGGGGCGACATCTCATTTCCTAAACACATATTCTGTCCTTTAGTTTATGCAGATACACTCCCTTCCTGCTCGGTCCATATATAGCGTAAGAGATCGTCCATCATCTCCAATCTCCAACAGTCTCCTAAACCTTCTTGCCTCCTTCCTTTCCACTCCCATAAGGCCTTGACTTCGTGTCATGTTATAGATCTACTCAATCTCTACTGATTTCATCCTGATACTCAATCGCATCCCAGAAGGCTGGTTGCTCTGCTCGTAGGCTTGGGTGGCATTGGGAAATGGTCACATCGCTGATCAGAAAGGAGAATGCAGTGAAAACTGAAGCAGATGTTGTACCAGACATTGCACGCCAACCATGACAGTGACTCTCCGCTTCCAACCATGGTGTGGAGGAACCGGGCACCACAACGCGTGCAGTTCTTCAACTGGATATGGACTGGCGTTAATCTACACAGCGGAAGCAACCTGGCGGTGAAGAGCATTGCACTACGCACTGTGTGCAAACGTCCAGAAACTGCCCGCGCATCCTCCACCGTGAGTTCGTGCATCGCGCCTCGGCAGCACTCGGCATATCCATCCTGGCACAAGCAATGACTAGAGACCTGCACCTCACTGCTCACTGGAGCAACAACCATGTTTTCTGAGGCGACAAATAAAGCCTCTCACTGGCTCGCTGCAGTACTTGCTGCACGTGCATGACGCGATGAACTAAGCTAGCTGTTCGGTGGGAATGTATTACGAATAGGATACAACGCAAGTAATGGATGAGTTGTCGTGCCATACATGGTGCTCTGTTCTTACTATGGCTAGAATAAGCATCAGCCCTGTGAGCCAGGGGCGAAGCTACCTTGTAGTGGACAGTAGTTCCGCTAACATACTGTTGGCTGCCATTAGGTCACTGATATGCAGGACCATGGATCGTGGGGCCTGCATGTCAGCCACACAAATTTTACATATTGTTAGGACTGCTTTGTCCTTTGCTCAATTCAATGACAATTAGTTTGCATTTCGATTTTTATTTTCCTCCAACATCAAATGGAAACTATACCATACATCTTATTATGGGTGTCTGTATCTCATATTACTGTAAGTTTTAGTGGCTGCCAATTGCAATGCAAGTGCCATTAACTAGTATATAGCAAAGACTAGTCAAACAATTTGGACTACAGGTTGGGGAGGCGGTGATTGAGAGGTAAATGACAAATACTTTCTACAATGATTGGATACAGATGAAATCACTAAAGTTAACAAGGTTAACCTGAAGAGTATGTGTCGACTACTATGTCTGAAGAAAAATCATAGAAACATCCTTAATGATGGATGGAGTAGTCTATTTTGTTTTTCTTTGGATGAGATGGTTGGGGGGGGGGGGGCGCAAAGAACCTAAGCCCAACTTCATTTAGGCCTACTGACATGTTCGATTCATGTGATGAAATAATAAATACCACTGCATGATGTGGGGAGACATCTCATTTCCTAAACACATATTCTATCCTTTAGTTTATGCAGATACACTCCCTTCCTGCTCGGTCCATATATAGCGTAAGAGATCGTCCATCATCTCCAATCTCCAACAGTCTCCTAAAACTTCTTGCCTCCTTCCTTTCCACTCCCATAAGGCCTTGACTTCGTGTCATGTTATAGATCTACTCAATCTCTACTGATTTCATCCTGATACTCAATCGCATCCCAGAAGGCTGGTTGCTCTGCTCGTAGGCTTGGGTGGCATTGGGAAATGGTCACATCGCTGATCAGAAAGGAGAATGCAGTGAAAACTGAAGCAGATGTTGTACCAGACATTGCACGCCAACCATGACAGTGCCTCTCTGCTTCCAACCATGGTGTGGAGGAACCGGGCACCACAACGCGTGCAGTTCTTCAACTGGATATGGACTGGCGTTAATCTACACAGCGGAAGCAACCTGGCGGTGAAGAGCATTGCACTACGCACTGTGTGCGAACGTCCAGAAACTGCCCGCGCATCCTCCACCGTGAGTTCGTGCATCGTGCCTCGGCAGCACTCGGCATATCCATCCTGGCACAAGCAATGACTAGAGACCTGCACCTCACTGCTCACTGGAGCAACAACCATGTTTTCTGAGGCGACAAATAAAGCCTCTCACTGGCTCGCTGCAGTACTTGCTGTGCGTGCATGACGCGATGAACTAAGCTAGCTGTTCGGTGGGAATGTATTACGAATAGGATACAACGCAAGTAATGGATGAGTTGTCGTGCCATACATGGTGCTCTGTTCTTACTATGGCTAGAATAAGCATCAGCCCTGTGAACCAGGGGCGAAGTTACCTTGTAGTGGACAGTAGTTCCGCTAACATACTGTTGGCTGCCATTATGTCACTGATATGCAGGACCATGGATCGTGGGGCCTGCATTTCAGCCACCCAATGGCAGCCAAAGATACGGCAGCCGATCTCGTTTCCTTATAGTTACCCTCAAAATGCAAATCTAGTAATTATGAGCAAAATTTTTCCATATATCCCTCGACAGCTAAAGTCTTTACACCCACCAGACAATTGCATCCCATCCATTTTGTTCTAGCTTCGCCACTACTGTGAGCTGTTGTTGCTTGAAATTCATGTTGTGCAACGCTTTTACACTAATCCGGAACAGTTTGGGACTTTGGACCGTTTTAATACAATCATCTTAAGCGGGGACTCTCCTCCTGTTGACAGTTAAAGAAACTAAAGTGGACGGGCCTTAGACGTCGTGGGCACATTTGTCATTTCAAATAGATGCAGATGGATCTTGTGTTTGTGAGTCTCTTAACTAATGAGGTATATATCAACTAGTATGGAAGTGAAAACCAAAGAAATACAAGTTTAGATAATGTGAAAAGTTTTGACGCTACTTAAAGCAACACTACAATTTTCTAGTGCCAGTAAGGGAATTTACTCTAATTAATAGGCCATGCTATATGTCAGAAACTCATAATAAAAAACAGCGGACTTGTGTCGTTGACACAGATGCGTATATAATAAACATTAAATTGGTAATAACACTTCCAACGACCTATTTTTTTTTTCCATGCTTATTTAGTTGAACTTTCTCACTCACCCTTCCTTTGCTGCCTTCACATTTCGAGTAAGGCTTGCCTCATGCATTTATATATTTTTTGGACCTCTGTTTTCACAAGCAACAGCTATCCACATCCGAGGTTTGTTACAGTACTTGAAATTACTTGTAACCATTCATTGACTTCAATCTAATGTCTAAAACTTAGGAGGAACCAATTCAAAGGAACCAAAATTGTGGACCGGAATCTAATTTTTGTGGACCGGAACTTAGATCTTATGGGCTCGGAACCAATGGTTCCTTTGGTTGTCTCACTAAACTTATGGACTGAAACAAAAAAACATGTAGACCCGGAACTGAGTTCCTCTCAGGCACCGTAAAAAATCACATCCACGCATATCTTCTTACAAGGGATTCATAGGCTCGTCTAACCAAAAAGCATAAAAAAAATTCTTTTGCTTTCACCGCAAAAACTGAAGATACTTTGGTTCGTGCACACATAATATGGAGGGAGAAGAATGGAAACTACAAGTCTTATTTTCCATGTAGCTGTAGTTTGCTAAAAAAAAGGTTGGATTGGCAGGTATTGAGAAAATGAACACCGCTCGGTAGGGCACTTCTGGATCTGAAAGGAAACACAAACTTGCTCCGTGTTTTTTCTTGTTTTTGGATCCGAAAAGGTTCTTATTGAGAAAAAGAGCTGACCACCAACCCTGCCCATGGCATGTGAACGTGGACTGTGCACGTGAGAGAATAAAACTTTAAAAATGGAGATATGAGGTACATGGTGATATATGTTTTGACCACCGGTGGCATTGAAGCAATGGTGCTGGGACGATGACTAAAAATTGCTTCTTGTGCAGACACCCGATACTCATGACTCTTCTTAACACTATTGTGAACTAGGAGTGGATATACAGAGTCTGCAACATTTTCACCGTCTGTTTCTTTCACCCCATGTGTGCATATACAACAGTACACTGCTTATGGCGTCCAGTTCATCATCTTTTCTACGAAGACTCGTGGTTTCTGCTTGCGAAGTGTCTATAAAATGATATCAGAATAGCATCAGGGACTGGTTGGAACAAAGAAACAGAGAACACAGGAATGGAAGAAACAATACATAGGAATAATTTGATGCCTGTTGTGATGCAGTTTCCAAGAAAAATTTCTGTGGTAGCTTTGACTCGATTAATTTGCGAAAAATGTTTTCCTCTCCCCAAACAGCAATCTTCATGGCAATAAAAATACCTTTGTTTTTTTGTGCACGCAAGTTTATTGTGCGATTGTCGTTCTTCATGATCATGAATATTAGTTTGGGATTGTTAGGGGTCCAGAAATTTACATTAAATTTGCTTTAACCTCTGGCCATGGTCTGCTGAATATTTACAACTTAATTGATATCTTCCTATGTAAGTTTATGTTTCTAGCTAGGTTATGCTTACATGCAACTTAATTTGATAAGTAGCTAGAGCCATATAAACTAACTTGGTTCATCCAAATTCCACTCATGTCAACTGTCTAGCACTTGTTATTTCCGTCGGTTTCTCACCTTGTTTGAGAAGGAAACCAGTTGTTTTCGCTGGCCTGCTCTCCCAATAAAAACAATATACTATTAAAATGCAAGGTGGCAGGCGTTGTTATGTGTTTCGTGTGCCGGTGCTCTCCATGTTTAATATAGCGCATGTGGAATGGGACCATAGGGTGCGAGGTGGGCGTCGAACTCAGTCTTTTGACCAAATCGCTAGCGAGATCAACCCGTCTGTTTTTTATGGACAAACCCAGAAAAGCAATTAGCATGTTGCATTAGAGATTGTTAATTCAAATGTTCTCATATTACTTGTAATGGATGGATTGTGTAGTTTCTCTTGGGCTCTAGGGCTCAGATGATTTCCTGCAACCCTAGTGTATGAAATGGGAAACACCTTACATATGGCAATGGATGGGTATCTTTAGAGAAATTGCCTTTTTTAATTCAAGTTTAGTTGATTTCTTTTCGTTTTATGATCAATATTGTGTTGTTAGGTGGCCCTGGAGTTAATGTAAGCCAATAAATTCCAAAGATATTGAAAACTGAGTTAAGACCGATTGTTATTATCTCTTCAAGACAGAACGAGGATGAAAATCCCCGGTACATACATGTCTGGTTCTATAGCGTGGACAGTCAATGCAGTGCAGAGGAATTTCTTTTCTTCATGTTCTAGTACAATGGAGACAGGGGCTCTCCACTCCATGCAGGCATGCACACACCAGCCCACTTCAATCTGCGATTAGACAAAGTTGTCCCTCGCTCCCTTGGGTGTACAAGGGAGGAGGGGCAATACAATCCAAAGCACCACCGCTGCAGCTGTCTAACACTTGCGGGCCTTCATCGCTCATTGTCGTGAACTTGGAAGCTAAGACTCTAAATAAATCACTCATTGGAGCACCACAACATCCGATCTGACCATCTCATACATCTTCCCTGGAACTAAATAGAAAAATATAGGCATACAATGGATGATGGCAGAATCTTAGAAGGGCGTGCATGCGGAAAAATAAACGTCTGTTCAACTAGCACATGATGAACAAAATCATCCCGAACTGCTCCATCCAATAGCCAGAAATTTCATCCTAGCTAGGATTATCTCCTTGTGTCATTCCCCTGTGCTTTCATTCATCACTATGTCACTGATAAAGCCCTTGTCCATAGGATTTGGGTCCACTGTAACTAATTCTATTAAAGTAACTTTTGGCAGACATGTAAAATCCGAGGAAAAAAAAATTCAAATCACAACACCATTGTTATTCACATTTTTATCAGTGCATCAATGATTCGAACGTAAGATGCTGTTATTTTTCCACAGGGCCATAAGTTTTGTCATGAGATGCACCAAGGAAAGACTTCTTCATCATAGAAAGGTGGAGACTAGAGAAGCAAATTCATGAAATTCTAGCCTTGGCTTCTATATATCTTATATCTTGCAGGCCCTTCTCTTTTCTCACATTTTAAGCAACTTGCTTCCCTTTATTAAGCTACCAGATCATAGCTTATTCTAGCCTCCAATAATCTCATCAAGTGCCACAACACAATACAAAATAAGTTGAATAGAAAATTTTCTTATGGCACTTTTTGTGCCTTTAATTACTGCACGTCACACGTGATGGCTTGAACCATGTTTTTTTCAACAACTGGGTTCGGTTTGTGAGGCATTGGGAACAGATAGGTAAGAAACTGGTGGCATACCTGTTATGATTAACTCCACCTCACTGTATTCTCCGACACCGTTAATATCTTGAACTTGGAGTTCCTTTCTTAGAAGATCAAGAACTGGCAGTGTTTGAAGATAAAAATATGTCCAAGAACGACTGGTTTAATTTATGGTGTGTTTTCTTAAACTTGGAGAAAGATTCATTACTAGGAAAAGCTAGGAAATGTTGCAACATGTGAGGAACTTGACAATACATAATTCTATATCTTATGGAAATTGCGTCCCCTTCTCGATCCTTGCTTTGCTTCTCACAAACTTGTTGATCTATCATTATTAGTGAATAGTTTCATTCTTCTAGTGAGGATTGCTTTAATTTTCATCCGTACGTCATTGTGCATGCCTTTTGCCCTCGTACTAATGCACTAATTTGTTTTGCTGTTCCGGAGACATAGATGCCTGCAGGTCGTGGGAACAAAATAACATACTATCTTTGAGTAGTACTCCTTCAGTCATAAAAAGAATGGCACATTATAAATTTAATGACTGATTGGTTAGAGATAAAATAACATTTGTTAGATCTTCTATTGATTACAATTGTTATTTCTAAGGACATGTTGCATGTGGGTGAGACGCACTCTGATGATCTAAATTCAAAGTGACATTTAACAAAAACAGATTTTGAGGTGTTGAGTGATAAACAATACTATATAGGACTAATATGTTTGTTATAATATTTGACTTAACTCTAGAGATACAAGTGATGGGAACAACACCTCAAAGAAGTGATCAAAAGACAAGAAAAAAACAATACCATAAAAATCATTTAAAGGACCAATACATCATGTATATTAATAAGGCCCAAAGGGCCGCACATATTTTGTGAGGATCAGACCATCCGATCCCTATCATATTGTATGACCAAACAACTAAAATGTCTAACTAGTGAACAAGTTTTAAGATCCGGGTCCATGTTAGTTGAGCTAACTATGCGGTTGATGCCCTGCAATATGAATGGCTGGACAATCAAAATGGCCGGTTAGTGGGAGAAGCATAAAGACCAAGATCCCACTCATTGACCAGACTGTTCGATCCGCCTCCAAATATATGGAGCAAGATCCTGTTTTGCAGTGAGGTTTGTACACTACTAGAAAAAAGGCTTGTAGTGACGCTTTATTTATGTAATAGACACGTTTTATTTTGTATTTACATCAATTTTGATATGTTTTTGAAAGTGTGTCAGAAGCGTCTTGGCAAGCACCGTGTCAGAGCTCATAGAGACGGATTATAAAGTGTATCTATAGTTGATAAAGAGATGTTCCATTGAAACATTATATGCATGTCTATGTATTTTGATACACTTTTATAATACATTTATACAATATGTCTATAGACGTTATTACATTTTGCAAAAGCACTTCAATACGTGTTTAAAAATAGTAAAAACTACTTATTGCTACTAGGTAGGCTTTTTTATGCAATTACAATCGCCAAGAATCGAACCCACGACCTCATACCTCATGTGATGCCTCTTTACCATTAGACTACAATATCACATATGAGTATTTAAGTGATGCATTCTTTTTGTATTTACCGTTAATGAATTTTAACTTTTCAATATCATGTCAAATAACGTCTTTGCGTGCCTATAAGCACGCTTGTCTAATACGGTTTATAGTGCGTCTCCATGCTATTGACGGCTGAAAGCGTGTCTAAATTCGTGTTATATTAAGATATTTTTAAGTTGTATCAAAAAAACATATTTACATGCATATGCATGTTTGTTAGACATGTTTGATATCGTCTCTAGATGCTATTGATGGTTTATAGCGTGGCTAACTACGTGTCATATTGAGATGTTTTAAATTAACATGACAACAAATGTCACTTCATATCTTTCAACACTTTAACCGTGTCTAACATCGTGTCAATTTGAGACATTCTGAAAAACGTGTCAAAAGGCATCTTTAAGGCTTTTGTGCAGTGACACTTTAGCCAGCGTTGCTACCAAAACGTATCTACAAGGCCATTTTCTTGTAATGGTACTAGCGGGTTTGTAGTCTAATGGTAGCTCTATCCCTTGAGGGTGTTGAGGTACGTGGAGTGGCCGCCACCACCACACTTGTCAAAGGCAGGCCCAACATTCTGCACGAAATTCAAGATGTAGCAGAAGCACTACGGAGAGCATCCGGTCTACAGAGATCCATTTGCGCGTGGAGAAAAGTACGGACTATCCATAGAGTTATACGACCGAGGTCGTGGCCCTTGTACGTACATAAGCTTGGCCTTTGTCCTTGCGTGGATTAAAGAAGTGTAAGGCCATATTGTGGGTTTTCAATAAGGATTAGGGGAAAGGTTTGCACATTTTCTCACAGGTCTTCTTGATGGCTCGACGAAAAGTGGCTGAGTTATTAGGAGTTTATCACTTTCTTTACATTTCGCACTTTCATTGTTCAAATCTGTGCTTACTTTTCTAACTTGGCTTGATAGGCTAAATTCTATTCTATGATAGTATAAGTCGCCATGCTTTTTTTTTTGAGAGGAACTAAAACCTTGTGCATATTTAGATAGTATTTTTCTTTGGTTTGATAAGTTTTTTTAAGCCTTAGGCTCATTGCAGCGGTTGACTTATTTTGAAGAATCAGGCACTGTTCTAGCACATAGACAAAGTGGAGTTTAAATTCGAGGAATGGGATGAGTATGCTGCTGGAGATAGCCATATCTTTTAGGAACGCCTGATTCACCCAATGTGTTGGAGTGTCATGGTCTAATTTCACTAGTGTCAATCTTTTTCTAGAGTGGAGCTAGTACGTACATCAAACTACAAATGCCTGATAATTTATTTAATTGGATAGTGTTAGTATTGGGACCACTGCCCACGTACACACAATATAATTTTCATAACCTGGAGTAGATAGATAAGAAAAAAATGTGAAGAAACATAATTCAAAGCTTGTCTATCAGTACACCAAACTAGAAAATCTTCGTTAGGCAAATGTTGATGATAATAGCTTATTTTTGTGACAAACAGCTTATTTTCATGGGCAGTGAGCCATGCGGATTAGGCGACAAATATTAAGCTAATTTTCGTTGGGGAAACATGGACCATGAAAATTGTTATGCGATGACAATAGTCTTTGTCGACTTTTTCATGTCTGAAGTTCTTGAAAACACTTACGAATACACCACGACATGGATGAAAAGCATAAAAGAACAAAAAACAACTATACAACACTATTTCACCATCCTCTTTTGTACAACATGTGTATCAATCACCAACGACCCTGAGCGGAACAAAACCAGGCCCCTTGCATCTATCATTATGGAACCATCCTGCAGAACAGGTAGAATAGCTTTAGTTAACGAACTATAGCAACATAAGACTGCAATGTAATATGCAAGGCAAAATGAACACATGCAAGGTAAGACTACATGAGGGTAGTGCACAAGCTTCTTAATTAATTTTATTGTTTTAACAATTCAACAATAACAACATGACCATCTAAGGTTGGGCTTTTCTACCATAATTACAATGCCGTGTGGGTGGTTCTTGTAATGTTGTCCCACCGGTCAATTTTTTTTATATCTGATGAAAAATCACTTAAGCATCCTTATTGACGCTATTTTATTTTTGTTTGGATGAGACGAAAGGGGCAAAGAACCTAAATCCAACATCATTTAGGCCTGCAGGCCGAGTTTATTCGACGAACTTAATACCACTGGATGACGTGGGGCACCGCATAGGAATGCACGGCAAAAGTGCCCAATTTTATAAATTTACAGCTGCGACCTCTTAATAAGTCTAAAAAAGTGATTTATAAATGCTCTTTTTTATTTCTTTTGGTGAACATATGCCCCGCATTTTATACGTTCATTCATTAGAACCGGACCAATGTACTCTCCTCTTCATATAGACATACTCCCTTCTTCCTTGATCCATATATAGTGTAAAAAGGTCGTCCATGTCCAATGGTCTCTCCTAATTGAGCTTGCTTGGTTGGCTGCTTTTCTCTTGCTTGAGGCCTTTCGAGACAATGTTATTGTGATATGTATTCAATCTCTACTAAATTTTTTTCCTGATACTCGCACCCTAGAAGGCTGGTAGCACTGCTCGTAGGCTTGGGCGCCATTGGGAAATGATGAACATCACCGATAAAAAAAGAGCCTCCAGCAAAAATCTGAAAGCGGATGCTGCACGCCAAGGCCGAGCACGACAGTGCCTCTCCGCTTTCATCCACGATGTGGAGGAATTGGGCGCCACCACACACGCAGCTCTTCGCCTGCCTAATGACTCGCGACGACAGGCCACACAACAGAAGCAACCTGGTGGAGAAGACCATTATCCGTGAAGACAGAAACTGCTCACACACTCCAGTACTCCGCTGTGAGGTTGCGCATCGCTCCTGGGCAGTGGCGCAGCGCTCAGCATAGCAATCCCGGCACGGGCAGGGAACCTCCACCTCCTTGGGCAGGGGAGGAACAGCCATGTTATCCACAGGGACAAAGCCTTGCTGCCTGGATGCCGTGATGAAGCTGTGCAGTGGGAATGTTGGACACAACGTAATAAGCCAATAAATAAAAAGGTGGGTTGTTATGGCGACCAAGGGGAAGCAATAGATTTATGAACAGAGAAAATTGATAAACATTTTATCAGCATTCTGTACTGGGGCTAGGTACAATGCAAGAAAGGAAAAAATAGCAATGAAGTTGGTTTGGTACGTAATAACAAAATGATATCAGGCAAAATGAAATGACGGCGCTCTTCTACTACTGCCCAAATGAACAGAAGAGCTATAGCTCAGTGATTAAATCAAACATTCTTTTAATGGAAAAGGCTACGATTTGGTAATGTCACAAGGGTGGCTGAAAAAAAAACCAGATTAATTTCAAAGGGATTTAAGTTCAAACATTTAGAACAAGGGTGGTCTTCCAGTTCCAGATATGCTACAAAGAGTATCTTACACAGGAGTTAGTCCGGATATCCTCTAGTTCACTCTGAAAATTTTGACAAGTGTATTAGCTAATCAGGCCCACAGCCCACCCATCCCTCGCTCATAAAGGAGCCATTGTAGGGCATGACCTTGACAGGACAAGTTGTAGTGGTTCACATTTTAAGAGATATACTTAAATTCAGATATTCTGGCAATAATTACGTAGATTGATAATATCGTCTGTGATAAACACACATATCAACAAAAATCCGAGACAGTGGCCAAGGGGCAGCCAATTTATTCAATAATAACCAAAGTAACTGCCAGAAATAATTAAACCTCTCGGACAGCAGTGGCCTCTTGATAATAATAACAATAAGTCTTAAAAAGGGAGACATAAAGCTCATTTTTTCTTTTCCTGAACACATGCCCCCTTGTTTCTATGTTTATTCATTAGAGCTGGAGCAATGTATTCTTTCCTTTATATATAGATACACTCCCTTCCTACTCGTCCATATACAGCATAAGAAGTCATCCATCTCCAACAGTCTCCCAAACCTTCTTGTCTCCTTCCTTTCCTCTTGCTTGAGGCCTGGACTTCGTGTCATATTATAGGTATATTCAATATCTACAGATTTCTTCCTGATACCCGCAACCTATTAGGCTGGCTTGTTGCTCTGCTCGGAGGCTTGGGTGGCATTGGGAAATGGCCACATCGCTGATAAGAAAGGAGCATGCAGTAAAAACTGAAGCGGATGTTGTACCATACACTGCACGCCAACCATGTCAGTGCCTCTCCGCTTGCAACCGTGATGTGGAGCAGCTGGGCTCGAGAACACAAGCAGTTCTACGCCTGGCTAACGACTCTCCACAGGCTACGCAGCAGTGGCATCCTGGTGGTCAAGAACATTGCCACACACTGTCTGTGATGCCTTCCGTCCCAGTCCTGAAACTGCCCGCTCGTCATTCTCGACGTTGAAGTTTGGTGCCGCTTCTCAGCACCGCTCGGCATAGCTATCCCGGCACAGGCTACGACTAGGGACCCTGCATCTCCTCAAGCGCCTGTCAGCCATGCCTGCTCAGGACTTCAACATGCTCCTGCTTTCTTTGCTGCTGGCAGATGTGGAAATGGAGGAACAACCTTGTTTTCGAAGGCGACAATGCCTCACTGCGCAGGACTTGCTGTGTGCATGCCGGGATGAAGATGTGCATGGGAATGATGGATACAGCGCAATAATCCGTTGGGTTGCCATGGCCATCACCTGGTGCTCTATTCTTACTAGCAGCTAAACACCAACCCCGATGATCTGTTATTGTTGTTTGCAATCATGTTGTAAAAACGCTTGTTTAATGCAGCGGCTCAGCTCAGTCTGCTCGTCTCGTCCATAGGAGCTGATTGGATGGCTGGTCAGGGCCAACCACCAGGGTCATCAGAAACGCATGAGGCTCTTGCCAGTATTGAAGATCACAAAATTGACGAGAACATACAAGATTTACCATCCATGTGGCCACCATAATAACCAACTCAAGAGCGTATGTGGACAAGGAATTAATGTAACTGTGTATGTTTTCAATATACGATATTGTACACTATCATAACTGTGTAGCCCAGTCCATATTTGCTCCAGTACCAATATAAGATAATATCACATGAATACATGCAACGTGGTATTGATGACGGTATCAGCAAGCAGTTTGTACATCTTCTCTGTGGGATGGATTGCGTCGAAGAACACATATTTGTTGGCATTTCCACAAAGCATTGAGGTGCTAAAGCTGCAAAAGTAACCTGCCTCGAAAAAACCTGTCCCACAGCACCCTTGCACAGCATTGTCGAATCCTACAACCAGAGAAGGAAAAATGAACCTCTCTGATTAGGTTGCCTCCTTGCGCGTTTTAAATATTTCAAGTAAATATAAAATATGTCATTCTTTGTATGCTACCATGTTTAGTTATATAGTTTCATGCATCTTATTAGCAGTAAATGTTTTGAGTTCATATTTGCTAGTGGGAATTGTATAGTTTTGCCAAATTGACAGTAACGTCGTATAATATAGCCAAAACGACCAATTTTGAACTGTTAAAAACTATGTCACTTTTGTATTTCAATATTTCACAATATATTGAAAACGTACCATTTTATTATTTGGACAACAAAAAGCCTTCACGATAATACTCTAATGTCATGGGAATTACGACATTAGCCAGAGAAAAAAAAATAAAACTACCCTTCTAGATGTTGATAAATTAATTACCCACAGCTGCCGTTACATAAAAAGTAGCCTAAATACCATAATGTCTATTCATATATTACATACTGTGATGTTGTATAAAAATAATGTCACTTTATCTTTGTTTCATTCTGATTGTGTTTAAGTGTTAAAAATTGACATAAAAGGATTCGAAGATGCAAATAAAATAATCTTGTCAAATAGAACTTAAAAATAAAAAAAACAAGCACATGAGTACGAGGAGAATGGCCAATCTATTGATGATAACAAAAGGATTCGAAGTCACAATCAAAATTATCTTTTTTTACCTCAAATATGATATAAAAAGAGAGTGTTATTTTAAAAGATATAAAGCACATGAGTACAGGAGAATGGCCAATCTATTCAAATATGAAAAAAAAAACAAGCACTCCCTCAATGAAAACTCAGTAATGTACTTATCATCTTGAATGATTATTTGTATTTGTGACGCCCACTCTAGAACCATGGAAATCTATGACTAAGTGGTGGATGATGGAGATGGATAGAATAAAGAGTAGAGACGCGCATATCTTTTTATCTACACTATAATAGAGTGAGTTTTCTAAAAATCTTTTTTTATCTAGAAAAGCAAAGGTATACCCCTCACGCTGGCCCCACTGCGCAGTTTGAAAAAGGTTGGAAAAGGGTCGAAAGGCCTAAAACCCATAGATGCAAAATGTTTTATCCACTTTTTCTTTCTATTCTCACCTCATTTTATACCCATACCCACATGTTACTTTTCTTCTCTTTATTTTAATGAGAAAGGAATGGCGTCATTCAATCAGATCTTCCTTAAATTCTATTTCTTTTTTCTCTTTTCTACTGTCTCCTTCGTCATCTCACACCACGTGCGTGTTGCACGTACATCTATGCTAGTATAAATAGATATCGACATTGGTTAGACAGTAGCTGCTACTTGCACTTGGCTTAGGGTAGCTCAGGTTCTTGCGAACAGGCTTGCATTAATTGGCACGGATAAGACCGAAGCCCATGCTTACAGCACAATCAATGTCAAAGTCCAACTCATTTGCGAGTCTAGATCAGAATCCAAGAGCACTTGGCACTAAAATGAACATCCCTAACCTTAAAAACAAAACTAAAATGAACATCCCAGGATATATATATATATCCATGGAAAGCCAATAAGGTAGATAGTCTTTTTAATCTAGATAGTCTTATTAATCCAACAAGTCATGCATCAAATTTAAAGTGCTGAACACCTCTTTTTCAGTTGCATGGCCACCTACTACTTAGCTCTATTTTTATTTATTTATTTAGTAGATGCCACTATAATTTAGAACCAATGTATTATACACGTTGGAAGGAGGAAAACACACATGAAACTAAATACACGTGCAACTCGAGACAAAAAACAAAATGTGTGCAAGCGTTATATAGAACTAGTATACTCCTATGTAGGAGGCATCAGAAACTATTTGTAATCAGGTTGTGGAGCAGTGTGTATGCAGTCGCTTCTACGTGTTGTCCAGACCGGGCACGTGGCACCCATGCCTCCCTGTCCGGCCGAGCTGAGCAGAGCTGAGCTGAGCTGAGCTGAGCACATTTAATGGATACTACGAAATACAGTAGTGGCATGCAGCAGCGCATCAATGCTGCGAGCTACCGTCTGCTGCATTGCATGCGTAGCCTCGTGAGAGGAAATAAATAAAAATCACAATGGGATCGATCGGGAGTAGTAGGGCGAGCAGTGAGAGTGCTAGATAGCTCACCGTAGTCGCCGGGCTTGTTGACGACGGCGGCAAGGGTCTGGTAGGTGTCGGCGAAGACGAGCTTGAGGCCGGGGAGGTCGCCGTTGAGCTTGTCGACGAGCCCCCGGAGCTTGGCGTTGAAGGTCCTGGCGACGGCGTTGTACTGCTCGTTGCACTCCCCCGGCCGGTCGCGGTTGCCGAGGCGCTCGGCGGGGAGGCAGCCCATGGGGGTGAGCCCCGTGAAGTCCATGTTGCGGCCGCCGAGCGCGTGCACGCGGCGGACGGCGGCCTCGGCCAGCCCCAGCAGGTAGGCCTGGTACTCGCCGACGGTGAACTGCATCCGCCGCTCCGGCAGGTTGTAGTAGTTCTCGATGAAGTCGTTGGTGCCGATGCTCCAGATGTAGAGCGCGCCGCCGACGATGACCGCCGCCGCCGCCTCGCCCTTGGCCGCCTTGAGCCGCTCCGTGTACTCCTCGAAGTAGGCCAGCTGCTCGCCGAGGGTGATCACTCCCAGGACGCCGGCGGTGGCGTTGTCGAGGCCGGTGGCGGCGGAGGCGAAGGAGACGCCGGCGGCGAACTGGTGGATGGTGGTGTTGGGGTCGAGGTAGGCGGGGATGGAGGGCGGCAGGCCGAAGGCCTCGGAGATGAAGTCGGTGGCGAGGCGGCCGTTGGAGAAGCGGCCCGTGGGGTGGCCGCCGGCGAAGTCGCGGCCGTAGGGCCAGAAATTGCTCCGCGCCATCGTCGGGATGAAGTTGTTGTTGCCCGTGTCAACCGACGAGTCGCCGAACACGATGATCGCCGGCACCTTCGTCGTCCCGGATGCGGCGGCCGGTCCTCTTCCGACGATGCGCAGCAACAAAAAGGCGAGCGACCACGGCAAGTACCTCTGGGGTGACGGCATCGCCGACGACGACGGCGGCGCTGCTAGCTGCCTACACGCACGTACTGCTCTCTCCCTCTAGTCTCCGGCAGGCCAGTGAACGAAAGAAAAAGAAAACGAGAAATCGTTCCAAAGAATTTAAAGACAACGGTTTGATGATTAAGATGGTTGCGTGTTTAGTTATGATGGATGGATATGAATATGATGATGTAGTACTAGTGTTCTCATGAGCGTATTATTTAATTCGTAACCTGCACGCAGCGGCGAGCAGTAATGGCGCCGTGCTTGTTCGTGTCATCATGATGGCGTAGAGACGAGAGATTCAGCTGCATGTGAGGCGCTTAAGAACGCATTTAATAACCCCCCGACGCTGGCACTGTAGCAATACGCAAACACCAAACAGCTGCTGCTAGAAATCAATTTAATTTCTACTCACAATGGCAATGTAAAAATATGAAATAGAAATCACAAGCAGCTAGATCTTTAAAATTTCTGGCACCACTGTTCGGTATACGACTAAAGTTGTCATCCTTAGAAACCATGAACTACTAAAGAAACAGCCACAGACTAAATTCAGATAAAAATATCCAAAAACCAACCCCTTATGAACTTGTCCATGCAAACAGTAGTATATACAATGACGCCAGCATAGAACTTTGCTTCAAAAATTGACCGCCGGGATCTCATGTTCAAGATTCAAGATACAAAACGCTCAACCTACATACCAAATACTAGAAGATACTCCTCTGTTTTAAGATCATGTATAGCCTCAATGCCTCATACCCTACCAATAAGAGCTGTTTGGTTCGATGTTTTTGGGCCCGTAACCGTTCACGGCACGATCCGACTCCGGTGGTTTTGTTTGGTTCAGAAGGCCCATAACACATTGCGGTGGGAGTCGACTCCGGTGGTTTTGTTTGGTTCAGGAGGCCCCGTAACGCATTGCAGTGGGAGTCGACTCCGGCCCATATCATCTCGTTACCGCTCTATTTGCGCCGCAGTCCGATCCCCGAGCGAGCCTCGACTCTTCCCGTCCTCCACGCGGGCGACGACCGAGCGAAGGCCGGAGCCGCCGTCGCCGCACAATCCACCACCGCCTCCTCCTCCTGGTGCATCCTCTCGTCGGCGCGTGAGATCCCGGAGCCGCAGGAGTTACCTTCGCCTCCGCGCGACTCGTCGCCGCTGCCTTTCCCTCGCACGGCTGCAGAGCGGCGACCGTAGCCACCGCCGCCGCACAAGCCGCGACCGCCGCACAAGCCTCCGCCGCCGCCGTCGTCTCTTGGTGCATCCTCTCTCCTCTCCCTCTCCCTCCGCCTCTCCCTCTCCAATCTTTTTCCCAAACCCTAACCTCCACTTGCGCTTGTAGGTCATGCTGCCGGCCGCCACCGCACAATCCACCGCCGCCGCCTCCTCCTGGTGCGTCCTCTCCCTCTCCCTGCGTGGCTGCGCCTCTCCCTCTACAATCTTTTTACCAAACCCTAACATCCCCTTGCAATATTCTTGTAGGTGATGCTGCCGGCCACCGCCCGATCCACCGCCGTCGCCCGATCTGCTGCCGTCACTGTCCACGCAAGGTGCTGATCTGCCACCATCGGCCTTCTTCTTCTTCTTCCCCACGCAGGTATGGTGGATTTCTCTTGCTGTGTGTTTTCATCTTCGGTGAAAAGTGGTAGTGAAGGCTTAGATGATCTGCAGGCAAAATGATGAGTAATTGCTGCATCGATTAGCTTTTCTGCTTGATGATTCAATCGTGGACATGAACTGGGTTACATGTTAATTCTAGGCTTAAAGGTTGCTGAAGTTCCTTAGTGGCCAAAGACACTTGAACCTTCAGGTTTAGTAAAGCATGGACATTGTTCTTTTATAGGTCACTAGGTTGCTTGGAATCTTGCAAAGTGAACTTTCTTGTGAATTGTGTGCAGCGTTGCTTGAGAGCAGCTCTGTTCCTGTATGAGCTAGCTAACCAACTTTGAACTAGGGAGTAACCATTGGTTGTTAATGTTTGTACAATCTCTGAAACTGGAAAAAAATGTTTTCGGTGTACACATTAATTTTCTTTTCTAGAGAACGTAAATTCTGTAGCAGCGTTGAACTATCTTATTTAAATAAAAGAAGCATATATCCACTTCAGGGTACAACGTCTGAATTTTAGAAGTTTGAAATTATTGAACTGTGTGCTAGTAGTTATTGATTTACTGTCACATCATGATTTTTGATATCTGAGTACTGTCACGCACTTCTTTTTTGTACAGCACTATGGCACGACTTCCATTGATTGCCCAAAAACGGAAGAGAGAATTGATGCTTACAAGCATGTTATCTGCATACATTTTTATGTTCTATTATATCTTGATACTATTACTCCTATCATATAAGCGGAAGTGCTGGAAAATAGAGAGGAGAATACGTGTCAGAGAGCTTAGAAGTGAATGTCTATACCAGCTTATTCACGAGAGTGATGTTGCTTGTATAAGTGAGCTTCGCATGGATAGGAAAACCTATGATGTGTTGTGTGAGATGCTCAGAGATGTGGCTGGTTTGAAGGGTACTAGGAATATGCCTCTAGAAGAGAGTGTAGCAGCATTCCTGTATACCTTGTCTCATCATCTTAAGAATAGAACAATAGGGGGCTATTTCTTTTGAAGTGGTGAGACTATTAGCCGTCAGTTCAACAAATGCGTCCTAGCTGTTCTGAAACTTCACCAACTACTGCTTAAGAAACCTGAGCCAATACTTGAGGATAGCACAGATTTTAGGTGGAAGCACTTTACGAATTGTTTGGGTGCATTGGATGATACGCATGTGAAAGTTACTGTCCCAACTAGGTTGAAGAGGAGGTATAGGTCAAGAAAAGGAGATACAGTGACAAATGTGTTAGGAGTTTGTGCACCTAACATGCAGTTTATATATGTGTTACCTAGCTGGGAGGGTTCTGCCCATGATGGCCGTGTGCTTAGAGATGCTCTTTCAAGGACAGATGGTTTACGTGTCCCTAATGGCCGCTATTATCTTGTTGATGCTGGCTACACTAATGCAAATGGGTTTTTAGCGCCATTCCGAGGTCAAAGGTACCATTTGGGAGGTTTCACCACACAAAATCCACCCCATAGTGCAAAAGAGTACTTCAACCTGTGTCACGCTAGAGCTAGAAATATTATAGAAAGGGCTTTTGGAAGGTTCAAAGGTTGTTGGACAATTTTGAGGTCGGCATCTTATTTTCCTGTGAAGACCCAATGTCGAATTATCATGGCATGTGCTCTATTGCACAATCTGATTTTGCAAAAGATGTCTCGAGCATCTGATGAGTGAATCAGATGTCGAACAATTGATGGAAGCATCATTTGAACACCTGGAAGGAGAAATCAGCGAATCGGAATTCATCACAGCTATATCAACATCTAATGAGTGGACAGTTTTTCGTAATAATCTTGCACAAGAGATGTATAATAAATATAGAGCTTCTAGATTTAACCAAGGTTTGTGCATATGCATCTTTTATGTATATATATTTGTGTTTGTGATTTTCTAAGTTCGTAAATATTAAGGATGCATTGCAAAGTAACTAACAAAAACTCTTCTTACAGGATGTATCAAGCCACAAGCTCAGCTTCAGGTTCAACACGTGTAAGAAAAGGTAAAAGAGTGTGGACTTACTTTGAAGATGTAGAGTTGATCAAGGCGCTCTACGATCTATCACTAGATCCAAAGTGGAAAAGTGAAGGCAATTTCAAAAATGGTTACCTTGCTGTGCTTGAATTTGTGCTTGCGCAAAAAATACCAGGTTGTGGCCTTACAGCATTTCCACATATTGAATCTAGGTCAGATATTTTAAGACAAAGTATGGAGCCATTGAGGTTATGTTAACTTTAAGTGGATTTTCTTGGGACGAGGATAGAAAAATGATACAGTGTGAGAAGCAAGCTTATGACAACCATTGCGTGGTAAAATTTTTAAACTTTTCTAAGTTCATATTCTAAAGATAAAATGTTAGATTATCTTTGCTGCCATATACTGCTATATTCTAAAGACAAAATGTTAGATTATCTTTGCTGCCATATACTTAATCATCCTTTTGACTCACTGTTTAGTTCATCCTTTTGCTGCCTGAAAAGGCACTTGACACATTGGTCCATGTTTATTTTTTTGTAGAACCATCCTGATGCAAAAAGTTTGTACGGCATTGCATTCCTCCACTTTGATACTCTAGCTGCTATATATGGGAAGGATATTGCTACAGGAGAAGGGGCAGAGAGACTCGTGGATGCAGTTACAAACATGGAAAAAGAAACCGCTTTAGAAGCAAATGATGATCAAGAAGTAGAAGATGACAGGATGTCTAGAGAAACACCACCACGGTGGGCTTCTGACAGGAACTCAGTGGACTCGACTTCATCAAGCTCTAAGAGAAGGAAGAGAACCAAAGGAAATGAAGTTAGCAAGTCTAGTGACCTATTTCTGGATATGGCTAGTGACCTTCGTGGTGATCTTAACAATGCTACAGCTAGCTTTGGGGAAATGGCTGAAGCTATGGAGCATCAAGCAAAGTCCGAAGAGGAAGCAAGACATGAGGATCCAATGGAAGTCTTACAAAAGAAGTCTATAGATGAGTGTACTAGGCTAGGATTTGCCGGCAGTGAACTTCTGAAGGCAGCGGCTGTGTTTGTCAAGGTTCCAAATCAGATGACCATGCTCTTTGCACTTTCAGAGTCTCTAAGGAGGGAGTTCGTGCTGCAGATGATGAAGTAAGCTCTACAATTCTTATGAGTCTGTTTGGATTCCTGTCCCTATGCAGTCCTTGTTCAACTCCTTAGTTAGCAGGCTGCTATCACAACCTGCTCCCTGCCAAGTTTAAGATGTTTTGTTGCTGTAGCTCAACTGTTTTTCTCACTTGAAAGTAATTAGTCAGTTTGTCACTATCGTCTTGCTAAAAGTTTGCATAGCTGATAGATCATGGTAGTTTCTACTCTCTAGTTTGTGTAAATATTTTCTGTACAGAGGTGATGCTCAACAGTTCTGTGTAGTGATCAAATTACTATGTAGCATGTATGCAAGAACTGGGGTTCTAAGTGGGGATGGTTGGAATTGTGGCTGACTGAAATGTGTTGCAGTGTTCTGTATTTCTCCGCTATCCTAGACTTGATTTACATATAAACAGCCAATGTAACATGTTGAGTTTACTAGTTATTTGTTTGATTGACTTTTTTCTTGTTTGTATTTTTGCCATAATTTAGATGATGCTCCAAGAAAGAAACGAGGGCTGGGTTGTTTTCTGGTAGCATCAATCTTCACCGTTGACAAGCATTCGTCTGGGAAGCAATTGAAGATCGAAGAGATTATTTCTGTTATAATTGAATTTGAAAGTTCTGCTATAAGTTCAGAATTTGCTATCTGAGACATGCAGTATTGATGAAAGAGATGGAATATGTTCTGTTATAATTAGTTTTTCTTTATCTGAGGCATATCTGAGACATGCAGCTTCGTATATTTCCTTTATCCAAAAAAAAAACACATTATGTATTTTTTTATTATTCTATAAAAGATTATTTTGCTTGTGTTCCAGCCGACACAGTTACGGAGTTTAACAGATTGTGTATTGTTTTTTTTATTATCCTGGAAAAGAATCTTTCGTGTTCGAGCCGATCACAGGTACCGGAGTCATCTGCGGCCGCAGTTACCTTATTCAACCAAACACGATAAAGGAAGTGAGTGACGATACGTCCCACCACCAAACAAAGTGCGCTTATCCACTCCGCGCAACGGATCCGGCAGGGAGCTGGTTGCATTAACGTTGCCGTTGACTTGCGCGAACCAAACAGCACCTAACAGCAGTATTACATCACACCACTCATGAATATAATCATCAGTTGCAACACACAACTGTGGTCACAGCCGATGCAACCTGAGATAATTCTTTCTGTAGGAATTATGGTCCGTAGGACGTCTTCAGTTAGCATCAAGCAAACATCAACTGTCAGTACAAAAGTTCAGAGAAGAAAAATGCATCAATAAGGCCCTTCCCAATAAGGGCTTAAGTAAATTAAAACAAACATGATGTGCCATTTAATGCATGCTGTACCCTACGGCACAGGGGAGCTGAAGCCAGGACGGCGATTAATGGAATATCAGGATCAGGCATGCATATGTCAAGCAATTATGGACAGAACTCCATAAGAGCAACAGAAGCAAGCAAAGCTCCCCCATTCATCCATTCCTCATCTTTTGTAAATGCAATTGGATTGTAAAAGATTGTATATGTAATTATGTATAACAGCTTTCAAAGAAAAATGTCTCGAAAGGGGGACAAGTTGCACATGGATGCACTTAACGTTTCATTATCCATATAAACTTTGTAAAAGTTACTTTTCTGTAAAAGTTACTTTTCTAGTTGCAGAAGGTAGCTGTTTAGTTACTACCTCCATTTCTAATTAGCAGCCACGTTTGCTCAAACTTTTTCGTGGACAAATCTTTCCACCATAATACAATATTCTAAAATATCATATCAAACTATAGCTATTCGCCTATTCTCCATGTACTCACACCTTCAGCGATAAGCATATTTTAGCATTCACAATTTTTACAACAAAAACAGTACAATCATAGCTTTTTACCTGTAATCAAAGCATCTAGTTTCGTCTATGTTTTTATTTCTAATATGCATACACTTTTAATTGTCCACGTTTGGTTTATTATTAAGGTGTATGGTTAATTAACAATTATAAATATGAGTCATTCCTAAATAGCGTTTATTGCGGGGCGAGGAAGTAGCTAGGACAATTGTTTTTCTTAGAGGCTGTTTTTTTGAGAGGTATAGCCTGTGGTGAGTTAGATCAGGTACGAAAAATCGAAGGCCTGGACCAGCTTTTATGCACCGGAGACAAACTCTCCCAAAGAACGGAGCCTTATGATGAGATGAATGGTAAAAGAACGGTCCACATAGCATGGCATGGATTACGTTCAAAAAAAAAAAACATAGCATGGCATGGCATGGATGCTTTTTTCTCAAACACACCTGCCCCCTAATTCCTCCGATCCTCTATCTGTAGTCTCCTTAGGTGTTTGGATTTCTTAGCTTAGAGATTGCGATTGAAAAATAGTAAGGGAATAGTGTGAAATCATGTGATAAAAAATTGATTGAATTGAAATTGACATTGCAAAGTGATTGATTACTAATATGTGAAAATTGGATACACTCGTTGTAGTGTACGCGTTTTGGATTAACTTGAGTCAAGTCGAGGACTTGTGCTCGGAGATGGTTTGTTATTTGTTCATGTGCAGGCGTTGTTTGAGGCGGAGCGAACGTGGTTGGTGACGGAACTGGAACTAAGTTCGGAAGAAACTGAGGTTTCGGGACTAGGTTCAGGGAGGAACTGAGGTCTTAGCGGTCAAGATGTCACGCGAGACGTTCGGCTAGAGAACGGTGTATGTGAAGGATGTCGCGTTGGAGGCGCTGCAGGATGTGTAGTCGTGGCACGTGAGGACCCGGGGGTACCCGGTGCGTGGATACGTGAGCGGCTAGGGCGGTGAAGATAGCGTCACGGTGGAGCGTGGCATGGTTGATTGTGTGCACATTGTGTGTGTGCACGTAGTGTTTTTCTGTGCATGAATGTGGTGTGCGTGACTTATGCATGCATGGAGAGTATTTGGTTTCGTACTCATGTACGTGCTGGTGCATGGCTGGCCGCTGGGTGCCGGACGACACGTGAGGGCCAGGCGACGTTGGCTTGGTTTGTTTGCGAAAAAAGTTCGCCACGGGTCCTTAACTTATGACGAAGTTTAGGTTTCGTTCTCGAAGTCAAAAATCAGGAATGGCGCATCCTTTGACTTGTCATACCAGGCACGAGGGGTCCTCGGGGCAAACCAACCTCGGTTTTTGCATACGTGGACGTTGGTTTTCGCTGACGTATGTGGACGTGGGTCCACATGTCAGTCACTAAACCGTTATATACAGTGACGTCGTCACCCATCTCCCTCGCCTCCCGCCCTACACTCCATCCGCCGGACCTTGGCATGTAGAGCTCGCTGCTCGCCTCGCCGGCCCTCGCGCGTGGAGCTCGCCGCTCGCCTCGCGGCCCTCGCGCGGGGCCCTCAGCCGGACCTAGCACGCGGAGCCCGCAGCTCGCCGCGCTGGCCCTCTCGCCGGAACAACATCAAGGTGGTCGAGGCCGGTGCCGTGGCGGCGCTCGTGGAGCTGCTCCGATCCTCAACGAAGGCTGCGGCGGCAGCAACGGCGGCGGCCGTCTGCGCACCCCCAAGCCCCAACTCCGCACGGTCGCACCCACACACTGCCACCCCCGCCGTCTGCGGACACGCACTGCGCATGGCAGCACCGGCAGTCCGGTACGGCGCCCCTACGCTGGTGAATCAGCCGTCAACGTCCGTCTTCGTTCTCCAATTCGTCGGTGGTTGCTTGGAGAGCTGAGGGCAAGCTCACTGCGGCGTGGTTGTCAGTGACTCTTTCTGATGAACAGCAAGCGGTCCAAGGAAAGCACAGCACCCGAACAGCAAGATCCACATCGTAGCTTTCCGGCCAAACTAGTCAACGATAATGGCAGAAATAACTAGGCCTGAAAACTCTGGTATAATTAAAACGACAGTATCACGCATGAGTTAGTGGCAATCTTGTTCATCACCAGCCCACACTAATGCTGGGAGTGAAAACACCTTTGTAAAGATACAATAACTAAGCAGATACAATAGTGCTTTACCTGCTAGACTGGTTATGAAAACATCTTGTAAAGATTTACGTTTTTCTGCTGGCCTTCGGATTTCTGACCAGCGGAAGCAGTGCATCTTCTGTTTGCATCATTCGGCTGCGACGTGAGCAGCACTAGGCTGTAGTAAGCGAAGGAGTTGGCAAACCAAACGAACCAGATAAGAAGAGTCGACCTCAGCAATTTAGGCGAGAACAGCTTGCGCACCGCGGTGATGCCACCAGATTTGGAGCTCATGGTGGCGTTGTCCACTGTGTCGTCGCTCTTTCGGACAGGGAAGCTCCCACCGCTCTGAGAATTAGCAGGGTTGCTCAGGTAGTCAGCTAGTTGCTCAGGAACCTGCCCAACGACATCGAGCGTGACGCGCAGCCCGCGCACGATGCCTGCTCCCACACCGCCGCCTGCGCGCACGACGACACCGAGTGTGGCGGCATCCACACCGCCGCCGCGGGCGCCAGGGCGCTGCTGTCGGCTCGGAGGAAGCGCGCCGCCAGCTGGGCGGCCTGGATGAGGGCCGTCGTGCCCTGCCTCATCGCGGTCATCGGTTTTCTAGGCTCGCACCAGAGCAGGCGAACCGGCGACGCCGCGCCGACGCAAGCGGTGGTGATGGCACCGACGACGGCGGCAGGCTCGTCCATAGGGTCGAGGTGGCTGACGCCGACGTCGTCTTGGGCTGCCCTGGGAAGGAGGGAAAGAGGCAGAAGAAGCCAACCCACGAGCCCCACTGTATCACTGCTTTGTATGACATGTGGGCCCATGCCACATTGAATTGCCACGTATGCTAAAACCGGGGATGGATTGGTGCAGAGATGTAACCTACCCGGTATGACAAGTTGGAGGATCCGCTATTTCTGGTTTTCGACTTTGAGGACAAAACCTAGACTTCGTTACAAGTTGAAGGACCCGTGGCGGATTTTTTCCTTCGTTTGTTGCTGGCCGGTCTCAATCTCGTACGGGGACAGGAGTTGGGCCCACGGTAGGAGAAAGCCCAAGGCCTGTTCGGAGTTGCCTGGCGTGGAGGATAAAAAAGAGCCCGGTCGCTGTTTTCTGCACGCGAGACAGAACAGAGACAGAGACGGCGGCTTAGGCTGTTTTTAGGCTTTTGAAATTCGCGGAGAATTCTTGTGGTGATGCTTGTAAGCGGTATCTTGTAAAGACGTCTGATGCAATAAAGATCAAGCTTTTACAATCGACACATCGGTAATCTCGTTCGTTCTTCTCAGCTTGATATTTGCATGTATTTCAGATTGATTTCTTGTTCTCAAGTTTTACATCAATCTAGTGATCTGAGAAGTTTGATTCGTTAATCTTGTTTAGATTTTGCTTAATCTCGAAATTACAGATTAATCTATTCTTGTCTTTGTCTGGAAAGTCAATTTGTTATTTTCATATCTTGAGTTCTAGATATCGGTTTGACGTGATTCCAGTTGGGTTGGATGCAAAATTTTATCTAGTTTATTCTTTTTAAAATTTCAGCTTTATTGGAGTTACATATTTTTCTGAAGACTCGTTTTACTAACACGTTGCTGTTCTGTCCGAAATAGAAAAACGAGATATATTTGTGTTTCGGATTTTGGGAGAGTGTTATAAATTATTTTTAGCTTCCGCAACCATTCACCCCCCTCTGGTTGCCGTGGTTAGCGCATATCGATCTGACAAATAGGATACAAAATAGTATTGAAATCTATCCCACTACTCATACCTATTGTCTCACTTGTTGCAAACAAGGGATAAGATTTATCCCAAAACTTATTTTCCTATTATCCCAATCCCTATCTCATTTAATCCAAATGGCACCTTAGCTTTTCTGTTCCTTTCGTCTCACTTATATTAGGGATTGACTTCACCTTGCGCCCTTCACGCGATGGCAAACGTGGCAGCTCAGATGATACGGTTATTTCACTAGCTCATAAGAAAAGTTATATATAGAATCTCTAGTGATTGCTTCCAGCAGAATAGCATATACTCTCTCAAACTCTAGTAGCCTTAGGTGGTATTGGGAGTTGTCGTATCACGGATCAAAAAGGAGCATGTAGCACGAGATGAAAAAGTTGTTTGGTTTGCCTCTTCATCGATCCGGTAAATTGAACTACAGCTAGAATTACGAAGGCTTGTTTAGCGACGGAACGAGAGACCATTCCTCACCTCAATCCAAACAAATTTCTAGACTTGGACTTAGGATCAGATGCAAGCCGGTCCACAACACGATCCAAACATCCATTGACGCTGCCTAGTGATCCATGGGTCTCCTAAGAATTTAATTGAGCCTGTGGTCGTTGGATACAACAAATAGGCTGACACTTGCATGCCCAAATTTGTGTAGGGACGAGTGCATTTTTATGGTCTATTTGGTTATGTAAGAATGAAATAATTTTTGACAAAAAAAAAT
Source organism: Paspalum notatum (assembly GCA_022530915.1). Taxonomy (NCBI): domain Eukaryota; kingdom Viridiplantae; phylum Streptophyta; class Magnoliopsida; order Poales; family Poaceae; genus Paspalum; species Paspalum notatum. The sequence continues at coordinate 33,027,661 of CM039685.1, forward strand.
TATATTCTTATTTGCAGGTCATTTTCAAGGCCACCTATTGGGCAAGACAGTGAAGTGTCCTACAAAGTGTGGCAAAAAGACAGTTTATCAAATCGGCTTGTCGCAAGTTGTAGTCTCCAGCGATGGAAATCTTTGCCAATCATGGGTGGCCATCTTCTAAGCGGATTAGCTTTGATTTATTTTCTTCTATTTAGCTTTTTGAGAGTTGTTTGATCAAACTGTTTAAATTGGTTATGTGCAAACCTCTCGCAGAAGCCGGAATAAAATTTCTCTTTCTAAAAAATATGGGTCTTGTTTCTCAATTTGTATGTATATTTGCCCTGACAAATCCATAAGTTGTATACTCGTAAACCTTCACGCTGATTGTTCTCGAGAAATAAGATATCTTGACATAGGGCTCTCATATGCAGACACACAGGAAATAATTCTACCCTTTTTGTACTCAGTATGCCAAAAATTCAGTACAAAGATAATCATGTACTGCTGTAACAACCTGCTGGTACCGAAAGATAAAAGGAACACAGTCATAGAGGTACAATAAATGTCCCCGACGGTTTTATCCACTACCTAGAAAAACAAATGTGCAACAAGCAAAAAATATGGTTTGCAGTGAAACATCTCGAGACATATATTAAGCTAATCCTACAGAACATGACATATATAACTGATTTTAGCGAATGAAAGGGCGCCAGTACACCCTCTGTCCTAAAATATGAGTCATTTTTTTTGTTTGTCTTAAGTGAACTTCATTAAGTTTAACCAAAATTATACGAGGTCGCAACGAAGCAATGTACATTGCCAATTGGTGACCATGAATTCGTCCAAACGAAGTTTTGAACTCACGTTACATCATGTCTCAAGTTTTTTTCTTATTTTTTGCACTATTTGCATAAGTGATGGTGCTCTCTGTTTGTCCCTCAAGCCAGTGTCTACCCCGGAAGACCTTTGTGGTCCAATGTTGGCCGATTCGGGCCAGTCAAAAAAAGGACAATATCATCACTGTGCAAAGACGCGGCAATTGACTGATCACCAAACAAATTTATAGTACCTCATCAAATGTATGCGTACATCAGCTATCCCCTTCTTACACGTTCCATTGCGTAAACGTCCTATTTATAAATACTGCAATTTCCTTACCTGGCATGCTGGTTAATTGTTCTCCCTCTCACTTGAGGTCTTTGACTTTAACATTACTGGCATAGATGTACGTGCAACACGTGCATCAAGGAGGCCGTAGAAATGAGAAAAAAGAATTTGAACCGAAAAGAAGGAAACTTGATTGATTGACATCATTCTTTTGTCATTAAAATCAAGAGAAAGAAAGTAACATGTGGGTATAGGTATAAAATAAGGTGAGAAATAAAAAAAAAGTAGATGAAACATTTTTCATATTGGGCCTTTCCATCCCTTTCTAACCATTTTCAAACTGCGCAATGGGGCAAGAGCGAGGGTATACCTATACCTTTCTGGATAAAAAAGATTTTTAGAAAACTCGCTCTTTTACGGTATAGATGTATGTTCTTCATCAGTGCATAGCAAATGTCAAGCTAAGAGGATACATCAGCTGTTGTATAACAACAGTCCATGGGAAACAAGCCTGCTGCCACACACATACTGAAAAGTATTTTAGCCAAATCCCTCATTGCTCCGATTGTAGGAGCACAGAGCATGCAGTGAACGGTGCTGAACTCGCGGTCATGCGCTGGGCCACTGGGAAGCAGAGGCAGGGGTCCAAAATTGGGTTTTGTATTCCTTCGTTGTTTGCCAATTTCAGCCCATGTAGGCTATCAGCGAACGAGGACATGTGGATTCTATTAAATCAGTCGTCTGTCTACCTGTCTTCCAGTTGATTTGCTGGCATCTGTCAACCGGTTGACAGATGCTAACAAATCAACCGATTTTCAGCTACAACAGGAATCGAGTGTTTTGGAGCCCTGTGTCACACGAATTTTGAACCACTAGATTCACATTAAACGGTGCAAACAAACCTTTTCAAACACCAGTTTCCAGAAGAAAACCATCAATACACATTCGACAAAGTTCTTTGTTTTTTACAGTAGTATGCTCACATGCTTCATAACACATTGTTCATATCATATATACAAAGAAAGTTGGGTTCATATGTACAAAAAAAAAGGAAAAAGTCCAAATTACTCCCTCACCTATGCTATGCAAGTTGTCTGGATGACCCCCTAAACAATTTTTTTGGTTTGAATAACCCCTCCGAAACAGTAAACCAGCTCAAATCTCACCTTTAACCTCTCTGCCAACCCACCTTAGCCACGTGGGGTGGTTTTTGGTTGCCCATTGACACGTGGATGTGATGACTCAGCTGTAGAAGAATTAAGTGCATATAACTCCCTTAGTTTCTCTATCGGATCAGGCCCAACCCAGCCCATCTCTAATGATGCTCCTCCCTGGACGTAGCTCTGCTCCTATGTCTTTGAGGCTATAGGCGTCAATAGAACCAAGAGACGAGTGCACCTTGCGATGCACAGATTAGATGGAAAAAAAATGAAGAAGCAATGGACGATTTGCATGCAGATTTCACATAGTTGAAACACGCACTGCCATAACTTGATAGCATTTCAGACTTTGACATAACCTAACATTACTTCAGAGTTGACATAATTTAACAGTACTTCAGACTTAACAGTAGCAGGCATATTTTTTTACATCAAAAGAGCTAACTCTGAACTAAAATTCAGGACATCTACGTATCGGCCACATGGAGTCAGATGGTTCCTGAAACTTTGTTCTTCTTGCCAGCAGCTTTAAGCCTTGGTGACCTTCTTGGATTGGGTGCAGCTACTTTCTTCTTCTTGATGGGTGTTGTCATCATGCTGCTTTGTGATTGTTGCTGAAATGCATCACACTGAGTTCCTCTTAGCCTTCTTTGCTTCGTTGGGGGCCTAGAACTCTCCAATACCTGCACAACCTAGATGGGCTGGGCTGGGCCTGATCCGATAGAGAAACTAAGGGGGTTATATCACTTAATTATTCTACAGTTGAGTCATCACATCCACGTGTCAATGGGCAACAAAAAACCACCCCACGTGGCTAAGGTGGGTTGGCAGAGAGGTTAAAGGTGAGATTTAAGCTGGTTTACTGTTTCGGAGGGGTTATTCAAACAAAAAAATTGTTTAGGGGGTCATCCAGACAACTTGCATAGGTGGAGGGAGTAATTTGGACTTTCTTCAAAAAAAAAGCTGAACATAGTGGATTTCTGCTTCTACATACATTAGGACCACAATAATACATTCAAGAAACCCCAGTCGTATATCACACACAATATAAAAAGGTAGCAGTAGACATGGAAAAAGGTTAAAAGGTTCACACTTATACGTATATGAGATAGGGAAACCGATTAATTGGCATGACTTGGGTGATTGCTGATGCATATTTGGAACCACAAAAGGTACTTAAAACCAAAATAGATCACTCAAACTAGGCTGCAGCCCCCCTCCCAATCCTCTGTTCTAGGCATCATACTTTCGCTCTTATCATCTTTAGGGGCAGGTGCTTCGCACAAAAGCAAAACATCCCTCGCTTCATCATCGTCATCTGTGTCTTTAAAGATTTTGGTCAAACTCAACTATATCATCGGTCACAGCATATAGCTACCTATCACAAGGCATATCCCGGGCGCAGTTCCTCTTCAGTTACTGCAGATGCACTTGGACATGCGGGCTCTATACTCAAAATAGATCACTCAAACTAGGCTGCAGCCTCCCTCCCAATCCTCTGTTCTAGGCATCATACTTTCCCTTCTTATCATCTTTAGGGGCAGGTGCTTCGCACAAAAACAAAAACATCCCTCACTTCATCATCGTCATCTGTGTCTTTAAAGATTTTGGTCAAACTCAACTATATCATCGGTCACAGCATATAGCAACCTATCACAGGGCATATTCTAGGCGCAGTTCCTCTTCAGTTACTGCAGATGCACTTGGACATGCGGGCTCTATACTCAGGGGGGTCCACATGTCAGAGACACAATTGCAGAGGATCTCATTCGATATCTAAGACCTAGGTAGTTGGCAACAGAAAAAGGTAAGCCAACACATCCATCAGCCAAATTATTCATCAGGTTAAGCCTTTTTTGTCCTGCAAACGGAGAAAAAACACTCACATATTTATACTACACAAAACATGTTAGCCCACTCTAGGATCACTAAGCAGCTTATACAGCTGCTGCTACTCCTTGCACACACTCACGCTTGGGCAGAGTTGGGAGGGGAGGTGGAGAACAGAAGAACACTCAGGTTCTTGGCTGAACTGCTTTGCAGCTTGGCTGCCCTTCTATTTATAGAGGAATGAAAATACACTCTAGTACATACATGGTACATCTACTCCTACCAACTATGGTACAGCTACCAACTACATACTTGAGTATAGTACTGCTACCAACTACATACTCAAGTATGGTACTTCTACCAACTACATACTCATTCTTCTACCCTCTCGCTACATACAGCAGAGGCTAAAGTCCACTGGCCGTATGGCCTAGCTAGGGAAGCACTAGCTCTACCAACTACCTAATACTAGGATACATGATCAATGTAAGTGCTTGAGTGATTAAGTTCATCAATCCTTCCCTTAATCAGCAAGCACTTGCTTGATCCTCATGCTTGATCTCCTCAACCCCGATCTTGACCATCAACTGCACAAGGCGCTTTTGACCAAGAGGCTTGGTCAGGATGTCCGCGAGCTGCTGGCCGGTCCCAACATGCCCGAGGATGATCCGCCCTCTAGTGACACAGTCCCTGATGAAGTGGAACCAGATGTCAATGTGTTTGCTCCTGTCATGAAGGACGAGATTCTTTGCCAATTCAATGGCGGACTGATTATCCACCCTCAGGACCGGTGCACGGTGATCTTCTCTGGTGATCTCCTGCAGCAACCGCCTAAGCCAAACTCCCTGGCAGCACGCTGTCGCAGCCGCGACGTATTCCACCTCACAGGTGGAGAGGGCGACGATCCTCTGTTTCTGTGACTGCCAGGAAATTGGGCACCCACCGAAGAAGAAGATCAACCCTGAGGTGCACTTCCTTCCATCGATGTCGCCTGCCATGTCGCTGTCGTTGTAGCCAATGAGGTCCGCCTTGCCCCCATTGTGCCTTGGATAGACTACCCCATAGTCCACTGTCCCGGCGACGTAGCGAAGGAGGTGCTTGACGGCGGCGAGGTGATCATCACATGGATCCTCCATGAACCGGCTAACGTAGCCTACGGCGAACGCTAAGTCCGGCCGCGTGTGCACCAGATAGCACAGCCCGCCGACGATGCTTCTATAGCCCGTCACGTCCACCTTTGCCGTCGTGCTCGCCTTGTTCAGCTTGATCTTCTCCTCCATCGGCGTCTTGTTAGCCCTGCAACCCACCATGCCGCTCCGCTCGAGCAGTTTTTGCACGTAGGCGCTCTGGCGGAGGGTGATGGACTCGATCCCCTAGTCCACCTCTATGCCGAGGTACTAGGTGAGCAGGCCGAGGTGTCGCTCATGCGGAAGAGCTTCTTCATCTCCTCCTTGAAGGCGATGATGTCTTGCTCGCTGGCGCCCGTGACCACCAAGTCGTCGACGTAGACGCCGACCACCAGCTGTCCACGCTCCGCTCGCCGTGTGTACAGAGCATGCTTTGTTTCACACTTGGCGAACCCAAGCCGCGTCAAGCTCTCATCCAGCTTGACGTTCCACGCCCGCGGGGCCTGCCATAGGCCGTAGAGGGCCTTGTGAAGGCGGAGCACCTTGTGCTCTTGGCCGTCGACGACGAATCCCGGCGGCTGCTTGACAAAGACCTTCTCCTTGAGCTCCCCATTCAAGAACGCAAACTTGACATCCAAGTGATGGACATTCCAGCCGCGCGTGGCTGCCAGCGCGAGCACCAGTCGCACCGACTCCATCCTCGCCACCGGTGCAAAGACTTCTTCGAAGTCGATTCCTTCCCTCTGCACGAATCCGCGCGCTACCAGCCTTGCCTTGTGCCGCACGACCTCGCCGCGCTCATCCCGCTTCGCCTTGTAGACCCATTTGAGTCCATTTGGCCGGCAATTCGCCGGCGGATCTACCAGCTCCCAAGTCTGGTTCTCTTGGATGGAGCTCATCTCCTCCAGCATCGCTTGCCGCCAGCTCTCGCCCTGCTCCGCTGCGGCAAATGATGGTGGCTCCTCCGCGCTGCTAAAGTGTAGCTCGTCGTCCAGAGCCAGCACCGCCAAGCTTGGGGGTGTTGGATTGCCGATGATGTCGTTCACGGTGCGGAATCGTACCGGCTCCCCTTCATACTCGGTGTCGAGGTTCGGCGATGCGTCGGGCGGAGGCGTGACGTAGCGGACCGGCGTGATAGGTGTTGCCGGCGTGTCTTCCCCTGCCCCTAGCGCGGGGGAGCCGCCTCCTTGTTCACCGCCGTCGTTGTCCGCGCCGTGCTCCGGCTGACCGAGGGCCGACGCTTCCCTATCTAGATACTCCTCGTACTCGATGGTGAAGGTGCTCAAGCTCCCATCGGTTGCCGCTTCCCCGCCGCTTGGATGCGCCCAGTCCCAGCTCGCAGCTTCGTGGAACACGACGTCGCGTGAGACGTGGACGCGCCGCTCCACCGGGTTGTAGAGCCGGCAGGCCTTGCTGCCCGCCTCGTAGCCGAGGAAGACCATCGGCTTGCTCCTGTCCTCCAGCTTGGCGAGGTTGGGCCGTGTCACCTTGACATGCCCAATGCACCCGAAGGTGCGTAGATGCGCGACGTCGGGCTTGCGCCCGTGCCACGCCTCGAACGGCGTCTTGTTCTCCAGGCTCTTCGTGGGAGAGCGGTTGAGGATGTACACCGTAGTGCTCACCGCCTCGCCCCAGAACGCCGCCAGCATTCCTTTGGCCTTTAGCATGCTCCTAGCCATGCCCACCACCGTCTGGTTCCGCCGCTCGATGACGCCATTCTGTTGCGGGGAGTAGGGGGTTGTGAGGTGGCGTCCCATGCCCTCACCGGCGCAGTAACGGGCGAACTCCTCGGAGTTGAACTCGCCGCTGCGATCTGTCCGCAGCACCCTCAGCTTCTTCCCCGTCTCCATCTCCGCCCGAGCCTTGATCTCCTTGATCGCCTCCGCCGCCTGGTCCTTGGCCGTGAGCAGCCGCAGCCACATGAAACAGCTGCTGTCATCCACAAGCAGGAGGAAGTACCTCCTGCCGCCATGCGTGACCGGCTTGATTGGCCCGCATAGGTCGCCGTGGACCAACTCCAGTGGGTCCTAGGCTCGATAGCTCACCGTCTTGGGGAAAGGGGCTCGCCGTTGCTTGCCGGCGAGGCAGCTGTCGCACAGCTTGCTAACGTGCTCGATTGCCGGCAGCCCGCGCACCATGCCCTTGCGCGCCATTTGGCCCAAAGCGTCGAAGCTCAGGTGGCCGAATCGCGCATGCCAGCGCCACGCTGCCTCCTTGTGCCTCGCCACCAAGCACATGGCCTGGCAATCGTTAGCTTCATGACATAGAGCCGATTCCTTGAACGGCTCACCTTGGCAAGCAGCTTCTGCTTGCGGTCGCAGATGCGCAGTACGCCGTCGTCGATGAGGACCTTGCACCCGCGCTCGTCTAGCTACCCCAGGCTAACGATGTTGCTGCGGAGGCGCGGGATGTAGTAGACTCCGATGAGCACGCGGTGGCCGCTATTGCTGCAGCTGAAGAGGATGGTCCCCTGACTGGCAATGTCGACAAGGGAGTTGTCCCTGAACTTGACGGTGCTAGTGATGGAGGTGTCGAGCTCGGAGAAGGCCCCACGACTCCCATTCATGTGGTTGCTCGCGCCGCTGTCCAAGTACCAGCGCTCCGCTGCCTCCTCGTCTCCTTCCTCCTTGCCGAGGTGGACCTGCGCTCAGGGCTCCTTGAGCCGCACCGACGCGCGCTTCGCTTCCTCTGCTTTGCTGTTGAACGCGCAAGCTTGCGCCATCAGCAGAGCAGGCTCCTCTGCTTCTTCCTCTGCGCTGCACGAATACGCAAGGAGCAGCGCCGGCTCTTCCTCCTCTTCTTGGGCCAAATTGGCCTACTCGCGGCATCAGGGAGCGCGGCAATTGCACGCCCAATGCCCGTACTAGCCGCAATTGAGGCATTTGTCCTTCGCCACTGCCTTGCCGCCATCTTCTTTGGGCTCGCCGGTGCCCGCCTTCCTCCTAGACTTGCCGCGGTGCCGCCCGCGGCCTCTGCTCGAGGATGAGCCAGCGTCCCCGTGCTGTTTCTCCTTCATCCGAGCCGTCCACTCCTCTTCAATGAGGAGGAGCTGCCCTTTCGGGCCTTCCCCTTGTGCCATCGGTGCTTCCGCGCGATCCTCGACCGCCTTCAGCCGCCCGGTAATCTCCTCGATGGAGAGGGTCTCGAGGTCGAGGAGGGTCTCGATGGAGATCGCCACGTGCGTGTACTTGGATGGCACAATGCGCAGGTACTTCGCCACCACCGTTTCTTCCTTGATCCCTTCCCCCAGCGCCCCGAGCTGGCTCACCAGGGAGGTGAGGCACAGCGCGAAGTCCTCCACCGCCTCTCCATCATGGAATGCGATGGTCTTGAACTCGCGCCGCAGCTGCTGCACCTTCGCCTTCTTCACACAGTCACTGCCGACGCACATGGCCTCCAGGCTCTTCCAGGCTCCCTTGGCGGAATCCTTGCTCCCCAGGGTGGTGACGTACTTAGGGGGAACGCCCTTGAGGATGGCCTCCATTGCCATCTAGTCTTCCTGCTCGTCGTCGGTGCCGTCCTGGATGACCCACCAAAGGCCCCTGGCCTTGAGCATGAGAGCATGACCTTCATCATCGTCGCCCACTCGTCGTAGTTCGTGCGGGTCAGTAGTGGGAACTGTGCGCCTCCCACCTCGCGCACCGTCTTCACCACGACCTGTGGACGGGTTGGCGATCTCGACGGCTGCTCTCTGGGCTGCCTGGACGCCCAGCGTCCACGGTTGCCGTCCTGGCGGGACTGCACACTGCCTGTCGAGGAAGAAGACATCTCCCTCAAATTAGCTCTCTAATCACCTAAATTAGGCTCTAATGCCACTGTTAGCCCACTCTAGGATCACTAAGCAGCTTATACAGCTGCTGCTACTCTTTGCACACACTCACACTTGGGCAGAGTTGGGAGGGGAGGTGGAGAACAGAAAAACACTCAGGTTCTTGGCTAAACTGCTTTGCAGCTTGGCTGCCCTTCTATTTATAGAGGAATGAAAATACACTCTAGTATATACATGGTACATCTACTTCTACCAACTATGGTATAGCTACCAACTACATACTTGAGTATAGTATTGCTACCAACTACATACTCAAGTATGGTACTTCTACCAACTGCATATTCATTCTTCTACCCTCTTGCTGCATACAGCAGAGGCAAAAGTCCACTGGCCGTATGGCCTAGCTAGTGGAGCACTAGCTCTACCAACTACCTAATACTAGGATACATGATCAATGTAAGTGCTTGAGTGATTAAGTTCATCAAAACACAGGGAAATGTAATACCAACTCCACACCCCTTACACCACATAGTTACTAGAAAAAGCTAGCTTACATATATAACCATTTTACATGTTATAAACTTAGCATTGTAAGTTATAGTGTTTTGACACTGTACTTAGAGTGTAATTACTGTGATAAAAGACTACAAAGTTACCAAATATTATGATAGCCCTATAAAAATAACTTAGCATTGTACTTCCATTGGAATTACAGTGCTTAGCACCGTACTTTCACCGGAATTACACTGTACTTCCACCGGAACTACAGTGCTATACTGTAATTATGGTAATAAGATAATATAATTATAGAGTTGACACATACTGTCATAACCTGCATTGTCACCGTAAGCTACTCTCTCCATTTCCTTTTATTTGACTCCAACTAATTAGAGTTTCAGAGTGAAAGTGGCGCCCAAGACGACGCGCGTGCCAGATATCTGAACCGTTCATAGTAGCTGGCAGTCATCCATCTGAAAGTTGTACCTTTAACGGCGTTAGTCCATGTAGTTTTTATCCCATGGTAAAATGGTGAGACGCTTTAAACATAACATGTTTGTCTCATGTACTGACCATTACGTGACACGCTATGCGTGTGTGTAAATACAGTCCATTTTTTCTCGAAGTGCAGGTATATGTGAAATGTACTACCATCACAAGAGTGTCATACGTTGTTTTTTACCATAAAATGACAAACTATGCATTACACAGCTGCTAATTTTAACATCATGTAATTCTGTTGTGTGCATACAAGTCATCTTATTTATACTACATTTATAGATTAACTGTATGAAAACTTAAGGAAGTTTATGTAAGTAGCCCATCATGTAAATGACAGTGGATTCAGTATAGCATTTATAATTTTAACAACATACACCTATAATTTTATCAACATACACTGCAAGCTAGCAATCTTTCATGGTTTACAGATAGAAGAGTTACCTGACCTTATGCATTTTGGAATCAATTCCATGTTCTTCCTTTAGTTCATAGTATCTCATATGCCACATCTTGGAAATTGAAATGTAGAGATGAATGGAGGTTGTTTCAATGGAGGCGATACAAGTGAGAGAAAATATATAGGTTGTGGCATAAAATTTAAGTCATACATTGAATTTATTCTCGCTAATCAGTGCATCTGGAGAGGGCAACAAAAAATATTATTTCATGATTTAATTGAGTGGCACATGACTATTTCTCTAAGAAAAAGTAGGTACTTCTTCCATGTTCGAATCACTGAACAAAACTGAGGTCATGTCTTGGATTCATTGATGCAGGGCGCACAACGATTATTTGTAGTAGGAAGGAGATGTTGGAGACCAATCGTGTAAATTAATATATAATCTTAATATGATGCAGCGTAACATAACATATATGCTTGATACGATGCAGAGTAAGGTAACGTATAATCGTGTTATAATGGAATGTAAAATAACATGTATCGCAACATGGTACAGTGGTTAATAAAACACAAACAACATTTCATTCACCAGCACCAGAAATTACTCCATGGTAAAAACAGGTGGACACTAACACCGTTTATAGACCTCTGGTAGCACACATCCCAGAACATTGATGGACGTCATAGATAGGTGGAACGCGCGTGCCCCTGGGCGCCAATCAATTTTCGTTAGAGTTTGGCTTGGGCAGTGTCAAATAAAAACAATCAGAGCGAGTACATAACATTGTCATACTCTCATAACACTATACAAAAAGTTGAAAAAGATGCTGAGACACCAATATGAAAATGTTAAAATAACATGACACACTCCTGCCATTATAGTAACGATATTATAGTTTACTATCACTATTACAATGCAGTTTAATATCATTGTAATTACAGTGCTGATATGCTGTAAAGTGCGGTGTATTTACACTATAAATGACGATTTCTAATGCATTATAACTACAATCCCAAACACACCCATAGTACTGCATTTCAAATTATTTAAAAACGTGTGCTAGAATGTCTATAATAAAGCACAAGTGCTAATAAATAGCCTCTAATCCACCTGCAGGTGGCTGGTCTAAACATGCTATTTTCATGAGCGCTACTGCTATAATTAGTAATCATGATGCTATAATTCAATTCAAAAATCACAGAAGCCACCCCCACAAATCACGATCATCTAAAATTGCTTGCCATGAAAGTTACTGTTACCAGGGAAGACAACAAAGTATCATCACGTCTCTAAGAAATAGCCTCTGATCCACCTGCAGATGACTGGTCTAGGAGCAGGATCCCATTTTGTGCAATCAATCCATGAGTTCAACACTTGAGCCATGTACGCACATAACAGACCAAACCTACTATTTGCCATGAGGGTTATTGCTATAATCAGTAATGAGGATGTTATAATCAGATTCATATATCACATCAGACAGCCCCCTCCCTCCAAATCATGGTCATCAAACTACTTGCCACGAAAGCTACTGCAACTAGGAAAAACAACAGAGTATCATCACATCTCTAAAAGAGGGCAAAAGATCAAATAAAAATTGTCACTAGAGTAGCTTGTGTTGTCAGAGAACTTAGCTTATAAAACTTTGATGATGCAGAACCCAAAACTGCAGGTCAAACTCTATAAGTTATAAGCACACCCAATCAACACACACATTGCTCCTTGGTGAGCGAAAATATGTTACATCACATCAAAAACACATCTATAAATTACAATAGTTACTACACTATAAAAAAAAACAGGCTTTTAGCAAACATAAAAGCCACATCACAGTTAGAAAATAAATGATGAGTTTTAATAACTTTGCATTGAATTGGTTCAACACAAGATTTGAAATAGTAAATGAAAAAATATTTTTACAGTAGTAAACACACTGTAAATATAATGTAATTACGGTGCTGACACACTGTACTTACGGTGTATGGTGGTGACATAAGTGTTAAGGTATCACTGGATTGATCATATTTACATTTTAAAAGAAGAAAAAGGAGAACAAACACGAAAAAAATCAACCCTAGCAGAAAAAGAGAGATTTCTCAACATACCTTGATGTTGGAACGTGTAATGAACAACTTGTTCGACTCCGTAATGATATTTACATAAATCACACTTCATCACAACTTGTTCAACTGAATGATATTAAAATAATCACACTTCATCACCACCGCACCCCCTTCACCGAAGCCTCGCCATGGCTGTAGTACCATTCACTAAACACGTCCATCCTACAAACGCGGCTGGTCAGACTATTCAGTAACATGTGTTGTTCACATATAAAATAAAATTTTAGACAACATATGACAACGAAAAAATGTCGAAAACGATTTTCTATCTGAAATGAAACAACATATAGAATAATCAACACCTTTAGTTAGTTACTATATATTAAAATTTTGATTTCCCCTAATGTTTAAACAAAACAAGTTGAAACATAATTATGATTTCGTAGTTATTTAAAATATAAGGCACCATCAGTATGTGAGAAACATTGCCCTAAATCCACTGTTCTTTCATATGTGTATCTAATTGAACTCAAAATGAAATATGCTTTGCATATAAGAAAATGGTAACGCAGCCAGCCAGGCATGCCATTCACTATTTGATTTGTTCACACTACAAATCATGGTTAGCTTTGCTAAAATTAATTCCTCTCCAATGTGCATCGATGAAGGTAGTAGATCATCTACAGAAAACAGAATAAAAGAAATGACTGCAAATGTCCAAGCAAAAATACAAGTAATTTGTTTTTGTTACAGCATGAACACAATAAATTAATTGCAGAATGTAATTTTGTTTGATTACATTAGCACTAAATTGACTGTGTAAAAATATAACTATAGAGTCAAGCAACGTGGTAACAAAATATCATTAGCCGAAATGTAAAAAAAGGCTACCATGGATCAGAAGTGTCATCTCTCTCACTGTAGATTATGTTTCAACCCCAAACTCTAAAACCGGTCACGGGAAGCCCTCCAACTCCTCAAACCAGTCACCGAAGGCCCCCGCGCCCCCCTTCAGGGCGGTTTTGGCCTCGGGGGGATGCTGCCGCCGCCGCACCCACACTGGCCGCCCCAACAGTGGCCTGTTAGCGCCGCGCGAGGGAGCCGGCCACGGTACCTGGACGCCTTGCTCCTCCTCGTCCGCGCGCGAGGGAGACGGCGGTGGAGCTGCGCTCGCACGACCTGGCTCGGCGCTGGAGCTCTCGGCGGCGGCGAGATGCTCGTTGGACGCGGAAGCGAAGGACACGATCTTGAGCTTGGCCTCCAGGAACGGCACGATGGCGCGCATCAGCTCCGCGATGCCGTAGAGCGTAGAGGAGATGGACACAGTCACATCTTCTGCTCCAGCAGCTCCACACGGTGCCGCGAGCCCGCGACTCCGGCTCTGCTCGATGGCACGCCTCAGCTCCGCGACCTGCGGCGGTGCGCGGGCAGAGCGCACCTGCGCCGAGGACCGTGGGAAGTAGGCGCTGAATATGCATGCAAACGGCGCGGACGCTGGCCGCCGGCACCGCGTAGTGCCATCGACGCGCGCATGAAGATCATGGATTCGACAAGAAGTCGTGCGCTGTCGACATAGAGGCCAATCGGTCCAGGTTGATCCACGGTGCCCTCGCAAAGCGCTAAGGTTCGGGCATGATGCTCAAGAACGTGTACGGCGCGACTGCCCTCCTCCATGACGTGCAGCACCAGCAAAGCAACCTCCAGAGCGCCGACGGCAGCTTCAATGCCAGCCGGCATGCATGGCTTGGAAGCAGTCTCTTTGCTGCACGCGAGAGCGCACTACTCATGTTGTCCTGCATCTCGGTGGCCGCATGTGGAGCAGCTCCTGGAGGTCCCTCATGCATCGACGCGTGACTACTAACTCAGTGCGCCCGCCATGGCGGCGTGCACCAGCCCTTGGCGCCAGGCCTGCGGCATCCCGTCTCCCGGAGCTCAGCCGGTTGCACTCGGCCGCACCAATGCGTCCATCTCCTCTGCGCCCTGCTGCTGGCACAGCGTGTCACTCGGTGGGCGTCCGCTTCCGCGTCCTCTCTGCGGAGGAAAACGATGCACGTGAGCACCGCGAAGACAGAACCAGCGGCAGAGGAACCTAGCCTTCTCTTTGGTCGATGAAGATGACGAGCGCTACTTCTGCTGACGGGACGACGCTTTGGCCATGGTGCAGAGACCGGCGCGGCCGCGCAAGGGGCGGCCACGACGCGGAGGGCGGCGCGCAGAGGCCAGCGCGGCGGGCGGCCAAGGTGCGGAGGCCGACGCAACGAGCGGCCAAGGCACGGAGGCCGGAGCGCGCGGTGGAGCGGCCTGGGCAGCGCGGCGGCCGGTGTGGGCGCGGCGGCGGCCCTCCCCCAGGCCAAAACCGGTTTAAGGAGTTGGGGGGACCTTCGGTGACCGGTTTTAGAGCTTGGGGTTGGGTTGAAACATGGACTACCCCATGGTCTAAGTTACTGGATACAGGTCATCAATAAGAAACAGATCCCCGCCCCCTCCAACATATAATTAACCCCATGTTCCCACCCCAACATCGCCTAACAGGAATGCAGGCGGGGCGGGTTTTTCCGCAAACCCGCTTACCCGTCCCGCAACATCAGTGCTTGTGGCCGATGTGGCCCAGCTGCAATTCTATCGTGGCCTAATGCTACCAAGCCAGAGAAGCCCACCGACCAGAACACAAGCCCGCAAGCAACCCGCAAGGGACTGCAGCACAACATCCCGTCGTCGTCCTACACCTACTCGACGGCGGCCACGGCCGCACCTCGTGCTCACCTTCCCGTTCCAGGACCACATCGCCCCGGCGCTCGGCGTGGCCAAGCGTCCGCTCGCGGCCACGCCCGACGCTCTCATCACCTTCTCCGCCACCGAGGTCGCGCACAGTCGCGTGCATGTTCCCGGTGGCCAAGCCCAACGGCAGCGGCACCACCGACAATTCCGACGAAGATGCTGGCCGCCTCGAGCTCCTCCCCTTCTGCGACGGCACTGAGGCCGGGTACGACCCCCGTAGCACCGCCACCGACCCTTGGACACGCTCGCTCCACGTCCCTGGGCGGCCGACGTCGCGCGGGACCGCGGCATCCCGTCCGCACTCTACTGGATCCAGCCCGTCGTCGTGTTCGCCATCTACCGGTCTACCACTACTTCCATGGCCACGCCGCCAGGAGCTCGAGGCGGGCACCATCGCCGCTGTGGGAGCGCAAGAAGTGCTCCACGTCAGCCCTGTGCACCATTTGTGCAGGTTTCGTGGGCTTTGCGGGTTTACCGCGAAGACTACGAACTCAATATTGTCCGCATCATTGAGTTAGCGAACAGCCGCATACCCGCAAAATTAGTTTCGCGGCAAGGCTTGCGGGTTTGCGGCTGGCCACAACCCACCACGCTTGCAAGCCTATCGCCTAACATCAAAATTCTCAACATGAAATTAATTCCTAGGATTTTAGGTTTTTAGATGAATCAACTCGTTGGAAAAATCCTGCTACAAATACCCATGGACAAACAGGGAGACCACCGTGCGCAAGATTATTGACCGAGCCCCAAATCCACTGGAAAAAATTGAAAACAGAATCAACATGGATTGGTATAGCAAGCGGACATGTGGGGATCGAATCGAGAATTAGAACGTTCAGAGAAATGAGAGGGGCAGACGATGAACCACGGAACCATGGAGAAATGGCCACGCACCAAACACCACAACAACATGAGCACCGAACCACCGAATGAAACACAAAACTCAGATCTGCCCATGCTTGCGCGAACCCTAGACCAAGCAACGAAGAACCCCCATGAATCAAAGCCAAAGGAGACGAAGAAGAACGAACCTGTGCAAACCCTAGAATCTTCTCTCCTCAATGGCAACCGCAAGGAGGAAGAGTGGATGCCGAAGCAAACAAGATGCGTGAAAATGGAGAAAATTGGCTTTTTGCCATCGCCAAGAAGTGGCTTCGCCAAATTGCCACCGTTTTCGTTGGCTTCACCAAATTGCCATCCACTACGTTGTCACCTTGATTTTTCTGCCATTTCGCGATTTAATCCATTTACATTTCATTTCCTCATCTACAGCCACGCGAAGAGACGGAACTGCCCCCTGGCCTTATCCTTTTACCCCGTCGGTGACCGCGAGCCTGCCTGGGACGAGTGGAGAGGCGCTCGAGAGGATGCATTCCTCTTTCTTGTCGCCCTCGTTGCCAGCGACATCACCGTCCGACAAGACGGCTTCCTCCCCGGAGAAAGAAGAGAAGCTGCCCCTCCCAGGTTTGAATCCGTCCAATGAAGCCTCCCCTCGTCCTGATTTTCAATCAGATTTGGGCCCTCGTTGCCAGCGACATCACCGTCCGACAAGACGGCTTCCTCCCCGGAGAAAGAAGAGAAGCTGCCCCTCCCAGGTTTGAATCCGTCCAATGAAGCCTCCCCTCGTCCTGATTTTCAATCAGATTTGGGTTAAAATCGATCTCTCTCGAACCCTAGGTCGATCTGGTGCATGGATTGTGACACAGAGGATGTTCGTGCTACGTAAGTTTCTTTCCTTTTTGCTAACTGAGATTGAAACTAACCAAAGTCAAATCCTAATTTTTTTTGTTTTATTATTTTCAAATCGGATTCGAGTAGGGTTGAAACTGAGGCCGCACTTAGTAGTCAGTCAAGATCATTGGGCGAGGTAGATGGTCAGAATATGGCAGCAGAACCTGTGCACCCCCAGATAGAATGGAACAATTTGCTAGCTGAACCTATTCTTGGTCCTCAAAATGTTGCAGCAGATCTTGTGCTTCTTGAGATAGATTGGAACAGTCTGCAAATTACAGGGCAAGATGAGGACGATAGGATGAAAATTGTTAGTGAGGAGCAGCTTTATTTGATGTTGGGTTTAAGGGATGAAGATGAGAGGGCACAGAAAAGAGATGAGGACAATCAGATAGCCAGAGCAATGCGCAGGACTGTGCAAACTGATGATACAGCTGGTGCTGCTGTTCTGGTGGTTGATAGCATTCCAGATGAAATTGTCATAGGATATGATAAGGATAATCCAAGTATGGATCTTGAGACTATGTACCCAACAATGAAGGAATTTAGGATGGCTATGAGGCAGTTTGCAATCAACAAAGAATTTGAACTGGGCACAGAGAAATCTGACAAGAAGTGGTTCAGAGGATTCTGCAAGTCTCGTGCAGAATGCCCTTGGAGGATTGTTGGAACTCGGCAGGCTGATAACACAAGCATCAAGGTGCATATGGGACTACTGCCTTAGCTAACTAATTGATTTCTACTACTTTACTTTTTGATATGCATGTATATGATATGTCTATTACTTAAACAAACTAATCTTGCCTTGGAATGGAATGCAGGTGATAGTTTTAGTTGACAAGCATAATTGTGAGTCAAGCAGTAGGATGAGGACCACTACACCATCAAAGAATTGGGTTGCTAGTAAGGCTGAAAGCATACTTAGAGTGACACCAGACATTGGTGCTAAAGAGTTGCAGGATAAGTTGGAACAACAATACCATGCCACTCTTTTGTATGACACTGTATGGAGGGATAGAGAAATAGCACTAGACAAGGTTTATGGAAAATGGTCTGAAAGTTTTGAGTTGTTGTTTAGGTGGAAGGCTGAGGTACTAAAGAGAATGCCTGGGAGTGTAGTTGAAATTAATACTTTAGAGGTAGATGGTCAAGTCTATTTTCATCGTTTTTTCTATGCGCTGAAGCCGTGTCTTGATGGATTTAAAGAAGGCTATAGACCCTACTTGAGTATAGATTCCACAGCATTGAATGGAAGATGGAATGGACATTTAGCTTCAGCTATAGCAGTAGATGGGCACACCTGGATGTACCCATTGGCTTTTGGATTTATAGCTTCAGAGACAGAAGATAACTGGACTTGGTTCATGAGGCAATTAAAGCAGGCAATTGTAGAGTTGCCGCTTCTTGCTATCTGCACAGATGCTTGCAAAGGATTGGAGAATTCTGTGAAAAATGTCTTCCCTACAGCTGAACAGAGGGAGTGTTTCTTTCACTTTATGAAGAATTTTCAGAAGAGGTTTCAAGGATTTGGTAGGATTTATCCAGCAGCAAGAGCTTATAGACAGGAGGTATTTACATAACACATGACAGCAATTTTCAGTGAGTCAGATGAAATATGGAAGTGGATGACACAGTACCACCCTCTATTGTGGTATATATGTGGTTTCAACCCAGAAATCAAGTGTGACTTCATAACTAACAATTTAGCTGAGGTGTTCAATAACTGGATTAGAGGTATCAAGGACTTACCGGTTGCTGAATTAGCTAACAAAGTGAGGGAGATGATAATGGTTCTATGGTGCAAGAGGAGGAGGATTGTAAAAAGGCTCCCAACAGGAAAGATTCTACCGGCTGTAATGGTTCAACTCAGGGAAAACACGAGAGGTTTGGGTCATTTGAAGGTTGTCTAGTATGGTACTTGGAGTGCAGAGGTTTTGGACTTCAGCAAGGGCGGTGAAAGACACAGAGTGAAGCTGAATGAAATGATATGTACTTGTCAAGAGTGGCAGCACACTGGGAAACCTTGCCAGCACACTTTGGCATTCCTAACAACAGGAAAGAATGTTGATCTGGAACAATATGTGCATCCTTATTTCTCAGTGGCCTGAAGTCCATCTTCCTTTCTCTGTAACAGCCCCACTTCAGAAGAGGAGTGTGGGGAGGCAAAGAAAACTGAGGTTCAAATCCTGCCTTGAAGGAGGTCACAAGAAAAAAGGTGCCAAGGATGTCTCTAATGACAACAATATTGTTGATGAGAACCCTGACAACTCAGCTCCAATAAATGCCAAAGGGAAGAAGATGATCAGAGGACCAGTCACTTGCAAGAGATGTGGAGAGAAGGGCCACAGACAAGCTAGCTACAAATGTCCACTAAATGGAACTAAGAAAGGCAAGTAAAACTCATGATAACATTGCTGTAACATCCACATTTCAGAATTAATATATTATTTTGCTGCAGAAAGAGGAAGTCTAGAAAAAATACTACAAAGCAGAGAAAAGATTCGGTGAAGACTAGGGACCAGATACTGCAAGATAGCCCTGGTAGGATGACTAGAAGGTAAGCTATGATCTACTTGTCTGCAGCTATGTACCTATGAACAATGATCTAATTGTATAAAGTGTTTTCTTTTGTTGCTGCAGCCGCCTTGCATTCTTGTTTGGTGACGGCACTTCCTCACAGACGGCCACCTCTTCATAGGCCGCCACTTCTACAGCAAACGTCCAGGAGGCCGCTAAAAGTCCAGCAAAGAAGGCTACTCCACAGAAAAAAAAAACCAAAAAGAGCCCGGCCAAGAAGATTACTCCAAGGAAGAAGCTGTGAACTTAGCCACTGTTAAGTGTACTCGCTACACATGTATCTGTATGGTATGCTTGTATGGAACTTGTAGCAATGTGAACTCCTATTTGGTACCTAGCTAAATCTGTACGGTTTCCTTGTATGGAAGTTGAACCCAATGTCTGCAGCTATGTAGCTGTGAACCCAATGTCTGCAACTACTATTATTCAATGATCTTAAAATATTTGGTACTGGCTATAATGTTCATTGCACAGACAAACACTTGCTGTCACAAAGAAGCAATTTGCAATAGAAAAGCTTGATTCCATAATACGTTCATTATGCAATACATGCCACAATATTACAGAGAGGATCACTTGACAACGATCACCACTAGACCTAGGCTAACCAAAACAACAAGCGCTACTAAACTAAACAGGATAGGTTCGCCCAATTTTATCAGCTTGTTCATCTTGGCTGATAGATTGGTGTCCTCCATCTTCGAATTCTCCTGCAAATTGGGGTTGCAACTCTGTTCAACATATCTGGGACGACTATGTTCAACATATCTGGGCGGAGTCTGTTCAACATTTCGAGGCTGAGTCATGCTCACTCCAATAAGGTGACCATAACCACGTGTAACAAGAACTCGTTCATACTCATCTTCTAGCTTGTAAAATTTGCACTTCCGCAACGCGACTGGCACCTGTCAATAAACAGACTCTAAGTCAGACTCAAACGTAAAAGGATTTTAAAATCTCGTGCACCGAACTACACTTACATCCTGGTCATTTTGCCTGCATTTGAATAAGATGTCGCCGTCGCTCATCCGGAGCTCCAACACCCGGTCGCCGCATCTTGGACAGGGGATGAATGGATGATTGGTAGGCCTGTAAGTGGCCCAAACTGCAGCTGCCAATCATGCGACACTGCGTTCATCCTCAACTGTGAGCACCCAGCGCTACTGCCTGCTGACATCTGCGGTGGAGGAGTGGGAGGGCGAGGAAATCAACGACGACAACGCTGTACAAATCGCCTAGGGTTTGAGAGCGGGCTCGTACCTAGACCGATGCCCCACGCCGCCGCTGCGTCTCGACGGAGGGAGGAGAACGATGGCGGAGGGAGGCCGTTTGCCGAGGAGAGCGCCGACGCTCGAAGTTGGGGAAGGGACCGATGCCATCTGCGTCGCCGGAGGGGGTGGGGAAGGACGAACTCGAACACAACAGCAAGGCTCGCGGTCACCGTCGCGTCACCGATGGGGTAAAAGGATAAGGCCAGGGGCAGTTCCGTCTTTTCGTGTGGCTGTAAATGAGGAAATGAAATGTAAATGGATTAAATCGTGACAATGGCAGAAAAATCAAGGTGGCAACATAGTGGATGGCAATTTGGCGAAGCCAACGAAAACGGTGGCAATTTGGCGAAGCCACTTCTTGGCGATGGCAAAAAGCCAATTTTCTCGTGAAAACGCCGGTGACACAGTACTCCGACATGTTGACCCCACGAAACAGAGTAACAAAGCCAAACAAAATGACAGCCACACATCTCAGATCCGATGGCACACGAATCGTGTGTTGGCAGGCTCAATTTCTGATTTTTTTTTTCATATAGCCACGAAACAGAGTAGCAACCGCATGACATATAGCTTTTCTGATTTTTTTTTTTTTTACTTTGGATCTTTCATTATCCTTTTCTCATTTTGAGCGAGGCATGGTTGTTAATCTCGATCTTTTCATATGATTTTATGACTTCGCGTTCTGAATAAGAAAGTTCGATTCTAAAGTTCAAGCTAGTAGAACACTAAATTTTACTATTTTATATTTATGATTTATTGATTTGGGTTGTATCTAACTTCCTCCGTTTGGACTTATCTATAATTTCGACAACTTCATTTGTTGTATTTTTCACTAGGCTTTTGGTCCCTTGAATGAGCGATATGCCATCGAATCAAGTTAGTAGATCTTGCTTGGTTTGTTGTATTCATCCTCTCCCTTGCTCAGTCGAGCCGGTCAGTCACACCTTCCTTTTGCGGGCCATGGAGGCTCGCGGCCTTCCACCATCCGCCTCCCTCAGTTGCCAGCGGGCTTCTCCTCTCGTCTGCTCGCTTGAGCCGACCGGACGCACCTCCCTCTATGGGCCATGGAGGCTTGCGGCCTCCCACCCTCCGCCTCTCTACGTCGGCAGTAGGCTTCTCATCCTCTCCCCTACTCGGTCCACTTGGACGGGCAAGATCTTATTCCCTTTTTGAAGCAAGATCTGATTATTCTTTGGTTTTTCTGGATCTGGTTTTTCCATGCTTTGGATCTTCTAGACTCTGAGCATCCTCTTGTGGTGCTCCAACAAGCTTGCCTAATGTTTATGAGCTAGATTATTTACATTGACAATGAAGATTTAGTATTATACTATTGATTTGTGATACCTTAAATTTGTTGTATTAGCCTATGAATTGTGCCCATATTTTTCACTGGGCCTTGGATCTATGATTATTGGGTTGGTGGATGTGTAGATCCACTCTTTTCTATGTGTGAAGTGGAGTCCTCATGAAATACGTGATGGGGTTCATGGCCCATGAAAAAAATAAGAGAGAATCGGCAGAAACACAACAAAAATTCAAGTTTCTGCTTAAGGAGCGTAATGTCCAAACTTAAAGTGGACCATATGTATTTTGGATGGTAGATGATCCGAGTGGTGGGGTAGCTCTTCAGATCTAAGGGTGGATAAATAGTGTGGATAGAAAATAGGTGGGTAAATATTATTATTTTTCAACTGGACCTTTTTTAAAGTAGATTAGTAAAATCTTGGGTGCATGGTGAACTTTTACATGTGTGTACATGGGTTTTTTTTTTTGAATTTGCACTAGGAGCACTGGTACATCATTTAAGAACTCAATTAGAGCACTCACGCTGACCGCGTGCTCAAACGCAGGTGAGGCTGCTCAGTCTCCCTCTAAGAAAAAATTTCTGATGGGACACCGGCATCGCTCCCGACAGGAGTCGAACGCGGGCGGGCTAGCTGCACACCGGCTAACTGGTAGGTCCAAGGCCCACATGTCACAGTCACAAGGTTAGTGGTCCACTGGACCGGGTTTGCCGATGCAAGTGACGGAGATATCATGTGACGTAAAAGCTGGGCCCGAGTGTCATCGGATGGACCAGTGCGTAAAAGCGGACGGCGAGCGACGGCATCGGGGCAGGGTGTTAGACTATCCGCAGTTATCGACTGCAAGTCCCTCCCTAAATGTTTAGAGTCAACTGAGAGGGTGCAGCGGGGGACTCGACAGGCAACCCTACGCAGGGGAACACTTTCTCTCACCTCAAATGTGAGGTACATGGCGTAGCTACTGCACACGATTTCTCTCCTCCACGTCGACTCGAGCTTGCCTCTCTCATCCAACTGCTGTTCCTCGTGCCGCCGGTCGAAGAGGAAGAAGGGACACGGATCTGGCCCACGCGACGCCGGCGACCGCCGCAGAGGAGGTGGAGCGATGCCGGCGACCGACGCAGAGGGGGAGGCAGGCCGCGGATCTGGCTAGCACCGGCCGGAGGAGGAAGAGGAGAAGGAGGACGGCGCTAGGCTTGGAGGAGGCGGATCCGGCCCTGGAGGCGGCGAGCGACGGCGGTGGGGGCAGATTCGGCCCGAGGAGGACGACGCCGGTGAAGGAGAGGTGGCGGCATGGCTGGAGGAGAGCCAAGGTCGCGGAGCCAGAGGAGGAGAGGCGGCGGCGTGACTGAAGGAGAGCTGACGACCTTTGCACCCGACACACCCGGGGAGGAGTACGCCGACGAGGGAGGAGACGACGGTGCGGCTGGAGGAGAGTACAAGACCGACGCGGAGAGAAGGCGGCAGATCTTGGACGAGGAGGGCGACGGCCGCCGCCGGCGGCGGCCATGGCGGGGTTGGTGGGGAGGAGGAGGACGGGCAAAGGCGAGGAGGTGCCGGCGTGGAGGAGGACTGGAGGAGTCGGCGGCGGCCATGGAGGCGTCTGGGGGAGGGGAGCTCTAGGCGAAGCGGAGGAAACGAGGCGGGCGGTGGAGGGGCAAATATAGTAGTTGGTATAGGGTAGAGATTTAGAGTAAGTATGACTGCAGAAAATTATAGCATAGGGTATAGAATATTGATGATCAGGATAGAATATTCCTTTTAGGGTTGAGAAATAGGGTAGAATGAGTGCGAATAGTCTTAGGCTAAGTCCAACAGTTCCTCCGTCCTCTCTTTTTTTATCACTATTCCAACTAATTTCAGTCACACACGACCATAGTGCGTAACAGTACCGTAGCAGTGCGCCAACCCCCATTTTTGGGCCATTGCTGGACATAGCCTTACTGCTCGTTTCCGACCGGCGCCAGTGCCAAGCGCGGCGGGGGTTCGCCGGAAGTTCACCGGAGAAGGGCGAGGCGGCCGGTGGTGACTGGTGAGCTGCCCTGGCGGGCGGGAGCATTGGCACGCTGACAGGGAGTGCTCGAGTGGTGCGCAGAGACGGTAAGCGGCGTGGGGGAGCGGCCATCGGCCGGTGTTAACGTAGCGTTCAAGCTCCGCACTGACGCGCAGGCGGGTGCGGGTACAGCGGGCTCATGCGTGACTTTGCCATGCTTGTTTGACCGCGAATCAGATGAGTTAGTAAAAACTCTGAATACCAAAATTTCTCAGGGCCAAATGTTTTTCAACCTTGTCTGTTGGATCAAGGTCTAAATCCGTTTGGTTGTTCTTCCAGGGTTGCAGTGTAGTGTTTTTTCTTTTTTCCTGGCAAGGCTAGGGGCCTTGGCTATTGTATTTTGTGACTGAACTTCTCCTTCCTCAATGAATCGGCAGAACACCTGCCAAACCTTGCTCAATCGGTTTGGTCTAATTGATTTGCACCGAGGATTCAAGCTAGATTGAACGGGTTTTGCAAGGATTCAGGGAATGCAGAGTTCAGTTCACAGGGTCAGCTTGGCACCTGATTTTCTTATAGCAGTTTAGGCTGATGTTTACAGAAAAGTTGTGGAGAAGGTGAGGGTTGGTGAGTTTCGTTAAATGAGTTTGATCCAGTTCAGCTTTCTTTTTAATCTGAGCATCCAAGTTTGAATTCGAAAACTGATCTAGGTATGGCTTTGCAGATTTGGTGCGTATTTTGACTGAGATTGCGCCAAGCCTTAAAAGAGTCAAATGGGACACCAATTTTGTTCGGGTCTTGTTCTTTCGAAAGATTGAACATAGTGCTTCACTTCATACATAGGAATGTTTTTGAGCTGTTTGAAGAATTTTTTGAGAAATCCAATAGGGAAGATGAGAGCGTCAGAGGGTTTTAGGTGTCAACTTCAGAGATGCCCAGCTGCCACGTTCGGTAGATTTGGAATTAAAAACTTGAGAGTTCACATGAACTTGGAATACTTCAAGTACTAGTGATTCTGAAAGTTGGTCTTTAAGGAACTTTTTAGCTGACCCCAGATATGATTTCAGGAGGTGTTGATCTGAACTTTCAGGCTTAGTGGTTACCTAACCTTGGGCTTTTCTTGGCCGAGATCGCATCCAGTCTTAGAGGGGTCAAGTAACTCCAAATTGTGCATCTGATGATGTTTTGTCAATCTCAGACATAGAGCTTTAAAATGTAGCCTAGGAGTTTTGACTGTTGCTTAGAATAAAAATTTAAAACCACCAGTCTGAAGAAAAGGGCATGCTGCAGTTTCGGAGTTATTGTTGGTTAAAAGTTCAGAGAGCATTTGAATGTTGCTGACTTGCTCAATGATTTAAATATTCAAATGAAACTCAATTTGAGCAAGGTCAGTCTAATTTGAAATAAGGAATAATCATTTTGAATCTATAGTATTGGAGATTTCCAAGTTGTCGAGTTAATGTTTGAGAGATCGAGGGCTAAAATTTGGGAAAAAACTGAGCTTATAGACCAGGACATTCTGTGTGTTCGTAGTGGTTTCTTGCAGTATTTAGGCAATGGTTTAAATTATCAAATGAACATAGGATTTGACGAGATTAGAACCATATTAAATTTAACATAACCGATTTAATTTCATAGCCCGAGAGTTTTCAAAGTTACTTAGTGAATTTCAAAGTAAATTGAGCCATAATATTGGGGAGAACCATTGGAAAACTATTTGATTTTAGCAACTTTGAGCCTTTATTTAAATAGCCAACTGAAGTCCAAATTGATCATGACCAGATTTAAATGAAAGGTGACATACTGAATTACATGTCATAGAAAAGGAGTTTTGAGAGTTGTTTAGTAAAATTCAAAGTAATTAGGGGTTAAAATTGGGGAAAACTCTGATTCAGCTTTAGAAAATTTGGATATTTCAATCACCCTATGGTTTGTGGGGCCAACATGTCATAATCTTAACAGCAGTTTGATACGTTATTACATTTGCATGGTCTAACTATACGTAGTGATCCATATGCCAATATATTTATCATCAAACAACGGCAAAGAGTACCACGGTACAGTGCCCTAAGTAATGGACATTGTGCTAGTATCTCCTATTTATTCTCTTTAATTTGTACTTACTCCAGTATCGTACCGACGCACCTGCTCTTTTAATGCTTGGATTGTTTTCCAATAGAAAGATTGCCACACCATGTTTAGAGAGCCACCATAACTCTTACTTTGTCACCCTGGCTGACGTAAGAAACAATTGATGATGGTGTCTAAATTTAGCGTATCGATTAGAGCAAGTTTAATAATAGAACCCACAGTGGACTCTATGTTGTTGTCATGTCATATAGAGGCAATACAAAATAGACTTATATAATGAGGTGTGCTCTAAGGTTGCCTTTTACATTAACCTCTTCTCTCTTTCTCTTTCCAGTTTTGTCTTGGGACTTGTGTAGGAGCTGACTCTTGTATGAGAGTCTACTTTTTTGGCTTTTAGATATCTCTCTCTTTCATATAGACAAAAATACAATGTAAGCAGGTTTAGAGTCCATTACTATACTTGCTGTTGTTAATGTATGCTAGCGTATCTAATTTTCACTACTGTACACTATTTCCGAAGAATATGGCCGCAAAGACTCCCCTAATTTTCACACCTAGAATGGTATAAATAGCAATGCCTCTACTTCACGCTCCTCTTAATATGTGGGCCATATGGAGAAAACTCGTTGATGTTTTGCTTGCTTTAATCTATATACGTCAGAGTTTGACCTTCAAGTAGACGCCTAGTGAACATGAACAACTCTATATATCTGTCTATAGAGTTGCAAAAGGTGTAGAGTAGTGCCTGAGTGAACAACCACACTCCACATCCCTCACAAACTTGCTTGCACAATCTGCAAACCATTCAAATCTTCGGACAGAAGATGAGACGCAAAGATTCTTAGCACGAAAAATCCATCGTTTGCGCTTTAACCCTTGAGAGACGTGCTCCTGGTAGCTGCTTGTGCTTGTCCAGCAGTACCGTCATGGCCCTCAGAGTATATTTCATATTTTTAAAGTTTAATATAAATTAATAATGAATTTATAAAGATTAAATAATATTTTATTATTTTTAAAAAATAGAAAAAAGTGCCCCTGAATCACTGGCGTGTTTCTTGTCTAGTTTTGACTGTTTAATAGTCTTGGCTATTCAATTTTGTAGTTCAAAATTAAAAAGTAGATGACTATTATAATGTAATAAAGTTGTAAAATAAATATTTTTTTCTTCCTTTCATTTTAGGGACAGTTGAGAAGCCATTGAAGAAATCTTGGCAGGAAGCGAGTGGTTCCGATTGCGCTTGTGGGTCGCCAGCCCATATGTGGAGAAATTTGAATTTGGGCTTCTGGCTTATTTCAAACGAATCGGAAGAAGCGCTTTTTTTATTTTTAGAATTTTTTTTTTCGTTTTTACAAAAATATACACCGGTTCGTAAGATTGGCAGGGATGGTCGACCGGCGCCCGGCGTCCGGGCGCCAGGGGCCTGGCGCCCGGTGCCCAGGCGCCAGGTGTGGGGCCGACGGACGGGGGGACGGACAGACGGACGGAGGAGCCTGGCGCCGGGCCTGGCGCCCGGAGCCCCGGCGCCAGGTACTCTTTTTTTTTTTATTTATTAACTCGCTTAACTCGCTAATCTCGCATTTAATCGCTAATCTCGCTGTTTAATCTCGTGCATCCGATCCGAGTTAGATTCTAACCATTTAGCTTCAACCTTGCCTATTATATTAGCATTCTAAATTAGCGCTTCGACCCTTTTACCAGGACCCTTCCAGTTTATTTTGATCCCAGTTTATTTTGAAATTACAAGTATTTTGCTTTATTTTCTTTCTCCATTTTCTATTTCCTATTTTGTGTATGTTTATTTTGAAATTATAAGTATTTTTAGGTCACGTTGTTCTGCTTCGCGAAGCAGACCTTGTCGGCGCTTTAGCTCATTCTCCCTCCTCTTCAGTTCTAAATACTACTAGATGTAAATATTACTATAATATACTACTATTAAAACTTAATAACAAATACTACAAATAAATACTAAATATAACAGAATATATATTCAACTAAATACTAATACTAAATACTAAATCCAGTTATTACAACGGGTTACGACTGCGCACTACTACACTAATACACTGCGCACTACTACACTAATACACTAACTACTACGTACACTAATACACTAACTAAATAATACACTAACTAACTAATACACTGACTAATCTCCCTAACTCGGATCGGATGCACGAGATTAAACAGCGAGATTAGCGAGTTAAGCGAGTTAATAAATTAAAAAAAAAAGAGTACCTGGCGCCGGGGCTCCGGGCGCCAGGCTCCTCCGTCCGTCTGTCCGTCGGCCCCGTCCGTCGGCCCCACACCTGGCGCCTGGGCACCGGGCGCCAGGCCCCTGGCGCCCGGACGCCGGGCGCCGGTCGACCATCCCTGCTAATCTTACGAACCGGTGTATATTTTTGTAAAAACGAAAAAAAAAATCTAAAAATAAAAAAAGCGCTCGGATCGAAACCCCTTTGCACACGGCCCGTGTTGAATGGGCCTACGTGGAGCGGAGTACCAACCCATATAAACTTACCTGAGCGATCTTGTTGACGATGGCCCGATCCAGCTATCTCCTCCACGGCCCACAGTTCACCACTCACAGTCTCAGCTGGCCGCAGGCGAGAACTCGGAGTTTGCCAGCTGGTCTGGCCACTTGGTCTGTAAAACCGCAACTCTTTCAGAGAGGTCTGGTTCAGATAAAGCTGAGGGCAGTCACTTCGCCGCACGCCACAAGCTATGATTAGGTGGAGTGTAACCTCAACATTTGCGTCGAGGATTAACGTGATTGGAGACGATCAATAGGGACATTTTGCGGTAGAGCTGTTCTTGATTTATAATCGACAATGTATGGAAAAGATTAAATGCTGTTGTTTGGGTTCTAGGGTTTTCGCGTACTACCAACCAAACAGGACGTACACACATGCTTGTGTCTGCATTCGTATGCATTTTGAAGCGGCTCACATCCATAACGGGACTAAAATGTATTTTATTACCATTCTTAGGGTACGATAACCATATACTAGCGAATATATTCAAATTCAAGTTTAGTTCAGATTTTAATAAATAAAATAGATACACATGAATATGTTCAATTTATATTCTTATAAATAGCTTAGATACTAATCAACATGCTGAAATCATGTTTATTTTAGATCCTAATGTAATAAACTATCCAGATTCTGTGACATTAATTTCAAAGTAGATCGTGAAATGGAACAGTACTTTAAATAGAAGTATTTGCTATCTAAATAGATGGTACAAATTATTGACACTAGGTGATTTTTTCGCACGTTGCTACGGGACTTAAAGAGTGATTTTAATATTTTTTTAAGAAAGTAATAGTATTGATTTAAATGTTCATTTGACAGAGAAAATAGAACAATGGAACTGCGCAATAATTCTAATAAACCTATACAATTAAAACTACTAAAAAGATTTGTGGAGTGGATATTTCATTATGGCATAAGCAACACATCTCTAGTGATGACAACTTATTACCTTTGGGTGCATTTTCTAACAATACGTGAATCAAAGAGATGCACGGAGGACTTCATTTACATATCCTTTTATCTGATGTTGTCCTGCATAGGGGATATACGTCAATAAAAAAGCTGCACAGAGGACTCAATTTACCCATCCTTTTATCTCTCGTTGTCCTGCATAGGGGGATATTACGTAATTGTAGCGACATTAATACACGAATGAGTGTGAGATGTAGGGAGTAACTTCAACTTACTGCTGAATGAATTGTAATAACTAAAGCATGATGGGTTCACCTGTGTATATATATGTGAAAGAAAAAAAAGATATATATAGTTGTATAGTAAACTGAAGAGGAGAGTGACATGAACATGTATTTGACAATCTTTATTAGTAGAAAACTTAGGCTAATAGAAAAATAAATAATATATGGAATGTAGGACTCACCTTAATCGGCACGTTGTGGGGGCTGCCAGAATTTTTAAAGTGACATGATTTCTAAATTAGTGGACACAAAGATGACGTGGATTTTGAAAATAAAAATATACTGATGTATATTGTATGATAATATTTTTAATATATTATACTTGATAACTTATCATCTTAATTTAAAGACATTGACTTTTAAATGATTGATCATCTGATATGACAATATTTTTTAAATACATTATTTTTTAAGGTATTATTTTTTAAACACATTATACTTGATAACTTATTCATCTTAGTTAAGAGAGATTGACTTTTAAACGATTGATTATCTGTGACACATTATTTTTGAGTGTACTATTTTTTAAACACATTATACTTGATAACTTATTCATCTTAGTTAAGAGAGATTGACTTTTATATGATTGATTATCTGTGACACATTATTTTTGAGTGTACTATTTTTAAAATACATTATACTTGATAACTTATTCATCTTAGTTGAGAGAGATTAACTTTTAAATGCTTGATAATCTGTGATACATTATTTTTTAACGTACTATTCTTTAAACACATTATACTTGATAACTTATTCATCTTAGTTGAGAGAGATTGACTTTTAAATGATTGATCATTTGTGAGTTTATGTTGCGGGAATTTTATAGCGAAGTGATCGAAAAGATAAATAGTTGTATGCATAGATGTTATTAGCCATAGAAGATCGGTAAAAGACATTAATAGTGTGTCCTAGTGGATGATGACATGGCTTTTTAGTGGATGATGATGTTGACAGCTTGCATGTTGAGATATAGGTTTAGTGACCTCCATTCATATAGATATAGTAGATGGTACCCCGCGCGTTACCGCGGAAATTCTTAAAGTATTTTTTAAAAGTGAAATTTGATTGTAGAAACATCAATACGATTGGAAGGATTTTTTAAGAGAAAAAAAGACAATATGAATAGCAAATTCATCTTAAACCAACTCTTAAATGATTTATCGCGTTTCTGATATATATGAATTTTGTAAAGTGAAATTTGATTGTAGAAACATCAATATGATTGCAAGGATTTTAAAGGCAATATTCTTGATAGCAAATTTATCTTCATCAAGAGACCAACTTTTAAATGATTTATCGCATTTCTGATATAGGAATTTTGTAAAGTGAAATTTGATTGTACAAACATCAATATGATGGCAAGGATTTCTTAAAAAAAGGACAATACCCTT
The DNA here is from genome assembly GCA_022530915.1 of Paspalum notatum. Taxonomy (NCBI): domain Eukaryota; kingdom Viridiplantae; phylum Streptophyta; class Magnoliopsida; order Poales; family Poaceae; genus Paspalum; species Paspalum notatum. The sequence goes on from CM039685.1 coordinate 33,058,963, forward strand.
GATAGCAAATTCATCTTAATTAAGAGACCAACTCTTAAATGATTTATCTTGACTGTAGAAACATCAATATGATTGCAAGAACCTTAAAAGATAATATCTTTGATAGCAAATTCATCTTCATTAAGAGACCAACTCTTAAATGATTTATCGCGTTTCTGATATAGGAATTTTGTAAAGTGAAATTTGATTGTACAAACATCAATATGATTGTAAGGACCTTAAAAAAAGACAATATACTTGATAGCAAATTCATCTTCATTAAGAGACCAACTCTTAAATGATTTATCGCATTTCTGATATAGGAATTTTGTAAGATTATACTCATATGGACTAATAGTTATATGCATGGATGTTATCAGCCACAGTTGATCGATGAAAGATATCAATAGCGGTTCTTAGTGAATGATGACATGTCTTTTAACTTAGTGAACTGTTAGATGATGTGGACAGTTTGCATGTTGAGAAAAATAGAGTTAATAAAGATTAGTGGGCTTTACTTATATAGATTATATAGATAGATAGGATAACATTCACGAAGTATATTCCCATTATAAGAAAAATAGTCTAAAGTAACCCCTAAATCTATCTAAGTTATATATCCTATCATTAAAAAAACTAGCCCCCAAAATCTTCATTTATATTAGTCACATCATGTGTTGTTGTGAAAAGTAATCTAAAATAATGTACAAAATTTTAGTTTAAATGACCAAAATATGTCACCTCAAGTAAACTTTAAATATGTATCTAAATTGGCTATATATGATCTAAGTTGAGTACTCATCTAAATTACACACTTTTTTTTACCATTGTTAATATAGGAAAGGAAACTCAAGGTATATACATACATGATTTTTATCACCATGAAATACATATATGCTAAAAAGTGATGATCTTATTGATTTCCATGGCAAGCACATTTTGTCTATAAAGGAAGTTCTTACAATCCTCAAGATCATTACATCATATGATCATATAGTGCCCTCGACATTTGTGTAATGGGACGCACACAAGTTATGGAAAATCTTTAGAGAACATTGTCAGCGCCCCAAGGAACCCATACCCCCGAGTCGCTTACCAAGTGCCCCTACGCTTCTTACTACTCTCGGGGTACTATACGGTATGTTGGTATCGCGTTCGATGACAAACATATACACAACGCCATCAACCCATATGCTTAGGAGGGGAGGGGGGACACCCAGTGTTGACACAATTGCCAGCAGGTACTGACATTTGCAACTAAATGCATGTCAAACACACATGACGCCTCTAAATTATGTGTATGTGCATGGCTATATTTGCATGTTGTGTTTGAAAGATATTCCTTGATGTCAAGCTCTGAGAGCACCGACAGATTCAAAGCTTAATTAAAATGCAAGACAGTTGAAGAGGAGGATCGGGAGGAGCACTGCGCGAGGTGCTAAAGCACGGGAGAGGATACAGAATAGTAATACTCTCTGAAACTTGAGTTTCATTTGAATATTTAAATCATTGAGCAAGTCAGCAACATTCAAATGCTCTCTGAACTTTTAACTAACAATAACTCTGAAACAGCAGCATGCCCTTTTCTTCAGACTGGTGGCTTTAAATTTTTTTCTAAACAATAGTCAAAACTGCTAGGCTACATTTTGAAGCTCTATGTCTGAGATTTGCAAAACATCGTCAGCTGCCCAATTTGGAGTTAGCTTGACCCCTCTAAGACTGGATGCCATCTCGGCCATGAAAAGCCCAAGGTTAGGTAACCTACTAAGCCTGAAAATTCAGACCAACACCTACTGAAATCATCTCTGAGGTCGGCTAAAAAGTTCCTTAAAGACCAACTTTCGGAATCACTAGTACTTGAAGTATTCCAAGTTCATTTGAACTCTCAAGTTTTTAATTCTAAATCTACCGAGCGTGGCAGCTGGGCATCTCTGAAGTTGACACCTAAAACCCTCTGACACTCTCATCTTCCCTATCTGATTTCTCAACAATTTCGTCGAACAACTCAAAAACATTCCTATGTATGAAGTGAAGCACTATGTTCAATCTTTCGAAAGAACAATACCTGGACAAAATTGGTGCCCATTTGGCCCTTTTAAGGCTTGGCGCAATCTCAGTCAAAAAAACTCCAAATCTGCATAAGCATACCTAGATCAGTTTTCGAATTCAAACTTGGATGCTCAGATTAAAAAGAAAGCCGAACTGGATCAAAGTCATTTAACGAAACTTACCAACCCTCACCTTCTCCACAACTTTTCTGTAAACGTCAGCCCAAACTGCTATATGAAAATAGGAGGAACACAGATGCCAAGCTGGCTGGCCCTGCGAACTGAACTCTGCATTCCCTGAATCCTTGCAAAATGCGTTCAAGCTAGCTTCAATCCTCGGTCCAAATCAATTAAACCAAACCAATTTAGACCTTGATCCAATAGACAATTGAAGAACATTTGACCCTGAGAAATTTTGGTGTTCAGAGTTTTCACTAACTCATCTGATTCGTGGACAAACAAGCATAGCAAAGTTGTGAGCCCGCTGTACCCGCCTGCGCGTCAGTGCGGAGCTTGCACGCCACGTTAACACCGTCTCTACGCACCACTCGAGCACTCTCCGTCAGCGTGCCAGAGCTCCCGCCATGGCTGTTCACCAGTCACCACCGGCCGTCTCTGGTGGTCCGCCGAGGTCAAGGGCAGCTCACCACCAGGCACACCTTGGTCTCATCCGTCGGTGAGGTCCCGACGCTAACGGTGCCCGGAAGCCCTTCTCCGGTGAACTTCCGGCGACCCCACGCCGCGCTTGGCACTGGCGCCGATCAGCCGATGCCGTCGTTCGCCGTCCGCCCCGTCCATCCAATGACACACGGGCCCAGCTTTTACGCCATCTGATGCCTCCGTCGCTTGCACCCGTAAACCCGGTCCAGTGGACCACTAACCTTATGAGTGACTCGCAAATTTGTCCAGTGGACCACTCGCAATTTAAAGACAGTTGAAGACAGGACCACTTCTAGTAATTACTCTAGGTACTGTTTGAACTAGGAAAATATGAGTTGGGTATATTAGCTCACATAATTTGGTTTCTCAAGTCATTCCTTACGTAATAACAAACTTTTAGTTGTTATAATAGTTTAAACTTGGCAACATGTGTGTAAATGTTATAATAAAACACACCTCAATCCCCGCAAACCACACTTCAATCCGAAGTTACCCAAACTAGGATTCAAGGTGTGACTCGCGAATACTGACGTGTCTTCAACCTTGGTCTATCCACTTCTTGGTTCAAGTCTTTCGTGCTCTCTCCCTCCCTCTCTCGCTATCTATCTCTCTCGCCACCTTCTTAACTTGTCATCCTCATCTTCCTTGATTTCGTCAATGACATCTTCATCATTCTCTTATCCTTATGTTTTCTTGAACTTTAGTTCCACGTTCACGATATGGATTGTTCAATGCTTTGTCTAAACTCTTTAAGTATAACCACTCCCAAATCTTCTCACCCACCCTTTTTAGGGTGGGCATTCAGTCTATTCAGTTTTTTAACAGTTCAATCAATTCAGCTTCCAGAAATTTTGAGTTCCCAAAAGCAATGACCAAGGTTTGGAAAAAAATAGGATTGAAGCCAAATAGACCAAAAATACAGCAAAACAAGGTTGTCCAAATTATAGATAAGTCCAAACGGAGGAAGTTAGATAATACCGGAATCAATAGATCATGAATACTGCAAACTAGTAGAATTTAGTGAATTGCTACGGTACCATAGCACAGCCCTTTAGTGTTCTACTACTTGAACTGTAGAATCAAACCTTCTTATTCAGAACGTGAAGTCATAAAATCTACACTATAAAAGAGCGGGTTTCTCTTAAATCCTTTTCTATACATGATTCAGTCCATGTATCCCTCACGTTGGTCCCACCGGACAGGTAAGAAAGGATTGAGAAGGATTGGAAAGGGCCAAAAACGATAGAAAGAAAATGTTTTCACCCTGTAACCTTTTTTTTTCACATCTTCTTATACCCATACCCACTTAGATCCTTCCTTCTTCAGCCCTGCGTGATTGACATTTTGTGTTATTCCTTTCTGTTTTGTTGATTCACGTGGAGCCTCTCAACGATCCTTTCTTAACCAAGGCACCCTAAAAGGAATTAAGGAAACATGCATCGGCGTATAAGAATTTATGAAGCCACGCATGGTAATGATCCTTCCACTTTTCCGTCCACAAACCAGCCAATGTGCATGCTCTTGCGTTCCGCTCTTCAGCCCGTCAATCTCGCGTCCATCAATGTCCTCTTCGTCTGACTCGCATGCACGACACATATGTGGCCAACTCGCCTCTGAGGCTCCGATGTACATCGTCGTCTTCGTCACCGACTGTTTGTGGGTGATCCTCGTAGCGATGTGTGCCCACGACAGCTGCCCATTGTGCGGCATGGACGCCGACAACGCCGGTTGCGCGACAGCATTACCACCCCTGCCATGCGAGCCGATGGTTGAGAGGTGAACGTGTGTGTCCTCCTGCCTACTGTACTCACCGCCGTTTCTGCTGATGCTACCCTGCAGAGTATGGCGTGACTGCTTTTCACCATCGCACGCATCAGGCGGCTGCTCACGTGGCGGGCTGTTCGGTTTGCCCGGTTTTGAAGGGGATTAAATACCATCCAATCCCCTAGAAATTTCCTCTAACCGAACACACCCGACAGGTGGGCGTCAATATTTATGATAGGATCACCGACGTCGTCTGGTGCCTCAAAGAGCGGTGCGGTGGCTGCCGGTAGGTCGCCATTCTATCCCGCTCCTATCTGGCATTCTAAGTCATCGTCCGTCATAAGCATGAACACTGATTTATTTGTAGGCCAAGTACAATCAATATTCTGATCTGAAATCTTCTTAGTTGCACGTAGCGGCTCATTGCAGGGAACAATGGTGTCTGCTCGCCGCCATTAGCGGTGTCATATTCGTGGAATGCCTTTGCGATCGATGTTGGCGCCATGCCGGAGCATGGCATTATGATGTTAGATTTATTGTATAACACACGTACGTACAATTCTCTTTTTTTGTCTACCTATAAAAAGTACTCGATTTGCTTTTTTTTTTGTTTGTATGGGACAAGCCGATGCAAACATATATCCTAGGATGCAGTAGCGATATATCGATACAGGGTATAAGTTATTATTTATTGATCTTCTCAAATTTATTATATTTTTGTGGCCATATCAAAATTGTAAGGATCGTTATCTCTTTATTTTGATTGCATCTTAGCAATTGCCTGGCACCTAAATGATTTGTCTTTTTTCATATTGTTTAGTCATATCAATATCGGACATCTATTGTTTATTATATCCACATTGAATTTAATTATAAAAGCTTACATCCATTGTTTGGTACTCGTTGAATTTGAGTTATATTTGTTCCTGTAGTGTTTCTATTTGATTTTGTACCATCATTACTATTTCGCAATAATCATCCACTTATGTAATTTGCCTATCCAATATATCAGCGCAACTTCAATGAGCCTACAACTATTTATATTATAGTATTGACGTCAAAAGGTTTGTGTACCTATATGAAATTAATGTATTGTCTCTACAAAGATGTTGTGTTGTTGCTTATGTCACGGCATGTCATGCAGGCTATTGCAAGATGGAATCTATAGTGGGCAGACATATTTTTATGAGGTACATCTCTGATTTGCTTCAGAGAATCTACATTTTTAATGTTGATTCTCAACCAGTATATTGCTGTTAGCTGCATTTTTAATTTTGGAAATACACTTCCACTACTATTGCCTACTTAATTAATTAATGTTTCTTTATCCAGGTTCCAGTGCCCAAGTAAATACCATGCATTAAAAAGGTTTGAATACCATAATTTCTAAGGTTAATTATCAAAATAATTACAGTCGTCTGCAACTCGGCACCAAGCACTTTATCAAAATATTTAATTTTCTTTCGGATATCTGATTTTGGCTTTTAGAGTCATTTGATCAATTATCTTCGTTCAGATGTTGGCTCATGTTGTCTTTTTCACTTCTCACAGTTATATTATTTCTGCATTACAATGTTCCTACTTTATCACAGAATCTCATATGCCTGTGGCTCAAAACACAAATCTGGACCAGGTAATGAACATATTTTGATCATAATATAGTGCTTGGTTTGTAGAGTGTGCTCATATTTTGACGTCAATAAATTTATGGATTAGAAGACGTTAATATTCTAGGTACAATAGCTTCTATATCGACAGTTCAACACTGCAGATATTAAATGACTATGTTCACATCCTTTTCAATGGGTTAAAACAAGTTGCGGTTAATTTAGTGCAATATAAATTCCTGAGATTCTGAATCGTGTGTTGACACATGCAAATTTTCCGGTAATTTCAAATGATTCTAAATTGCTCATCACTCATTAGTATCTATCAATTTCATACAATATATTTCTTACAAAATTGTGTTTATATATTTTTCTACATAATCTTCTTTGATGCTGGAATGATCTCGGCCCATTTGCTTAATGTGATTAGCTAGATTAAATTTTCTTTCAGTATCTTCAATCCTGAAATATGCATATATAAATTGGCTTATCACTTATCTCAATGGATAAACATCGTAAGTGCTCTCTTTATTAGAGTGGAATTTTCTTTAATAAATTTAATCCTGAGGTATAGTACCCATACAGTAACTTAGACACCAATAAATTGAATCCTGAGGTACCCATATCTTCAATACTGATGTACTCTTGAGTCTTGACACTAGCCTAATGTTCTCTACTCATATGTAATGGCTAATTTTCAAGATAAAAGTTAATAATGTCACTGCTATCACTCAAAATACATCATTAAACTTTTAAGTACAATAGGAATTACTGATGCATAATGCGTGTGTAAGGACTGAATGCTTTTTAAAAAAATCAAAAGGAACATCATCTGAATTTCTCATAAAAAGCATATCTTTTATTTTTATTTTTGGCTTGTAATATATCTGGTTGGTCATGCATGTATCTCCTATCAGTCAGTGCACTCTCAAGAATTTCACAAGGATTTTAAATCATTCATGCTAACTCCTTTGCACCATGCCATCATCCCAAACAATTTATGTAAAAGATTCATCTCTCCATGTTACTATAATTTATATTATCTGTGTCTCCTTATTAAATTCTTTTCTAATGTTAGCCTGACATGAATACTTTGAATTGTAGTGCTCGGTGAGTATTATGAAGTCATTGGTTTATTGGGAGAAACTTCAAAGAGATACCTCAAAGCAAGGAGGGACAATGAATCTCATGAAGACAATGCTTCAAGAAGCTTGACCATTGATGCAACGAAGAGCAAAGAAGATGATCAAAATGAATTGGAGAGAGCCAAATCTCAGAAGTTAACAATGGAGGCTGCAATCTCAGAGGTGGGATGCTGGCAATTTTCTTAACCACTTTGCTACTGAAATTTCACATTAGTGGAGAAGCCTCCGTTAATGGTGAATATAGTCATCTAGAGGCAAATCGATAAACTAGCCTAGAGAATTCACTTTATCTTGATATTTGAGGTGATAAAAGTAAAAAGGCATGTAATGCACTAACTGGAATATACTATCTCCGTTCTAGAAAACAAGGCATTCTAGATTTGTCCTAAGTCATACTTTATAAAGTTTAACCAAATTTATAGAGAAAAGCATCGACATTTATGACGCCAAATTGGTATCTCATGAAAATATATGGCAATGAATCTAATAATACTTACGTGGTACTATAAATATTTATACTTTTTCATATAACTTTGGTCAAATTTTACAAAGGTTGACTTAGGACAACACTAGAATGTCTTGTTTTATGGGACGGAGGGAGTATTTATTTGGGAAGCTTGCATCCGTGATTGGCATAAACAAACAAAGATATACTTGTTAAGATGGAGGCAATAAATTTTTTTGAACAAAATAATTGGGGAAGATCCGCACAGTAAAACAAGGTTTTTATTGAAGAATAAGCTAGTCTAGACGACTTACAACGAAATTCATTCAATTTTCTTCAAGCATAACTGTTTTAGTGCATATAATCATTTATTTAAATATGCGCGTGTCGCTGACTAGTCATATGAAAAGATCGAGATTAACAACCATGGCTCGCTCAAAATGAGAAAAGGATCATGAAAGATCCAAAGTTACCAAAAAAAAAAACGGAAAAAGTCTACATAACCCCCCAACTTTTGCATGGTTGTCTACCTCACACCCCCAACTTCAAAATCGAATTTTTAACACCCTAAACTATATAAAACCGGTCAAATAACCCCCTGGGTAGTTTTGGTGAGTGGTTTTGAGAAGCAAAGTCTATATAACCCCCTAATATACGATGGGTAGTCTACTTCACCCCCCTGATGTAGATTTTTTCTTGGTTTTGATGAAATTTAATATTTAGTGCCAATTACAGTAATCTAAAATTTGAGTTTTTGCATATTAAGATCTGAATCATTTTTGTCAAATGCAAAATTAGTACTTTGAATAAACAAAATTTAAATATTACATCACGCAATATACGACAATATTAGTGTCATGAAATATTGGGGATGCGAATGGAGGGAGGGCCATAGTATTTCATGGCACTAATCTTGCTGTGTACTGGGGTTGTAATATTTAATTGCACACATAATTTGTTTGTTCAAAGCACTCATTATTCTATTTGATATAAATGATTCAGATATTAATATGCAAACAACTCAAGTTTTTATATTATTGTAATTGGTAGGAAGTGTTAAATTTCATCAAAACCAAGAAAAAAATCTATACCCAAGGGTGATGTAGACTACCCATTATATGTTAGGGGGTTATATAAATTTTGTTTCTCAAAACCATTCACCAAAACCACCTAGGGTTATTTGACCGGTTTTATATAGTTTAGGGTGTTAGAAATCTAGTTTTGAAGTCGGAGGTGTAAAGAATTTTTCCAAAAAAAAACTTGGTTCCGATAAGAAAGGGCCATGATCAAATAGAACCCACATGTCCTCGTTCGCTGATAGCCTACATGGGCCGAAATTGGGCTACAACGAAGCAAAACAAAACTCAATTTTGTGCCCCTGCCTCGGCCTCCCGAGTCCCCACCGCCGTTGCCTCAAGGACATAGCGTTCCGATTGGCCGGTAAGTTAGACTATGTGCAGCAGGATGTGTAAATGCATTGTGTATCTACTATTTCAACTATCTTTTTCTCTTTGAAAAGTGTCACTACAGTGTATAGATAATCCATTTACGCAATCCACTGCATCCCACGTCAGATTTGATTTCAAATCCGATTTTTGTTTGTTTGGCGGCGTTGTTTTCGGATTCAGTGGATTCCCCTTCACCTAGTCGGATCAGGAATCTTGGAACCTGGCCTCGTCTCGTGATCAATCTACATATAGGAGCATCCAGGATCTGCTTGCGCCCAAGACTGCAGCTTTGCTTCGGTGTTCATGTGGCCTTCCAAGAGTAATTTTTGCTCACCTGCTGCTCCAATGGCGGCGACCTGTAGCAGAGCTGCGACAATGGGAAGCCTATTTGGTGTATTAGCTATTGGACCTAAAGATTTACGGAGTCTAATCTTCAGAGTCCTGCCTAAGCTGCTTGGTCTCCCTGTCAGCTGGATGAAGAAGTTCAGTAAAGGCGGCAAGAGTTTTCATCCGGCACTCATGGAACTTGAGGATGCGGTGGTTCGCGCATTGCCGGAGCTGCCGCAGGATATGCTCATGGATTATTTGCCAATCTTGAGGTCCCTGACCTCATCAGAGCTGGCACTGTCTGCTCGTCCTGGCGTGCCGCCTATACATGCCTGCGCAACCTGGGGAAGTACAAGCAGACACCATGCCTGCTTTAAATCGGCTGGCGAGAATGTTGCATGTCTATACAGCCTCGTGGAAAATAGATCCTACCGGTTAACTCTGCCAGACCCACCCATCCGTCGTAGGCTTTTGATCGGGTCCTCCAATGGCTGGTTGATTACCGCAGATGAGACGTGTGAGCTGCACATTGTCAATCCCATCACTGGCGAACAGATTGCTCTTCCATCAGTTAGCACCATCGAGCAAGTGAAGCCCATTACTACTGGTTCAGGTATCATCCACAAGTACAAGGTATCATACTACACTGGAAAGAAGGATGGCAAGGACTTCGGCATATATGATCTCAACGAGCTGCGTAAATTCGTCTATTTCAAGGCATTCATGTTTCCTGATCCTTGCACTGGAAGCTACTTTGTGGTGCTCATCCACAATCCGTATTACCAGCTTTCTTTTGCAAGGGCAGGAGACGATAAGTGGACCTGGCTGCCGCTAAATACATTCAATAGAGATTGCATGTACATGGATGGTATATTGCATGCATTGACAGTATATGGAGAAATTGATGCCTTTGATCTCAATGCCTCCACGATCACAATGAAGGTAATTATGAACAAGATTACTTCTAGTATCACTTTCAGTAGCCACTACATTATTTGGGCTCCATGGGGTGATATGCTGCAAGTTTGGAGAGATTTTAGTAGTCTTGAGCAGGAGTTTCCCCAGCGGCAAAGCATGTACACCACAAAAGTTACAGTGTATAAAGCGGACTTGAAAGCGAACGAGCTTGTGGAAACAAAGAGCTTATCTAACCATATTTTATTTCTTGGGCACAACAATTCGCTTTGTCTTCGTGCTGATGAACACCCTCAGTTGAAGGCAAATCATGCATACTTCACTGATGATCATCGACCAATTGATACATTAAATATTGTAGCTGTGGACCTAGAAAATAGCAGCAGAAAGAAAATCGCGTCTCCGAATTGGTCATTTGTTTGGCCTTGGCCAACGTGGATAACACCCAATCTCACGAAGATGAATTTAGCACTCTGCAAATAGGCCTATTCTATATTTTATTTAGATATTAATATTAGAGAGATTATTTTGTCTAGAATGTTTGTTATGGAATGGGAAAGCTGTAAATAAGATATCAATATACTATTATGTTTTTTAGGGGAACACATCAATTTGTTTCCATGTGGGAAAATCATGAAGGTATTACTCCTAGTGTATGTTCATCAACTATTGATTTGATTTTTCTTTTTGTTGGTGGAACATGCAGCTGCAGAATTGTTCAGTTCATATTGGTTCATGTGGTGTTTGTATATGCTAAAAGGTTTATGGTGTCTATACTCATCTGACATAAGGTAAATATATTTATTTGTTAGCTACCAAATGGTAACTCGTGATCAATTAACTTCCCCGGCAGAGGCTATTAAGCTTAAAAAAGAATTCAAGAACATATTTTGGTCATGAGTCCTGCCATTTTCTCTGGTACTTTAAACTACAATTCCTTTACAGTTTAAAAACTAAACTAATATATGCTACCTCCAGTCTAGAAAAGCTGTCGTTAGGGTACGGAAGTTTTGCTTGTTGCTAGTTCATTTTTGTTGTCTGAAGCGAATAATATATACAGGAGACGGGAGAACCAAATAAATTCATTGTGTTTGGATCAGTGAGCCTAAAAAATGCTCTAACCACCGCAATGTGACCATTAATATGCCAAAAATTGTGGCTAGCTTTTTTCCCAAAACTGTCACTAATGAAATTATAGATATATCTTTGCTCAAATCTTTTATAGGTCTAATCATTTGAAGCAACACGAAATGATGAGAAAATCATTGCTGGTGCAGGGCAAGTTGATGTACTGCCTATTGCAAAGCAGAACTCTTAAGAGTACCCAAAGAAGGGAGAATGATGAGGCCATGGTTCCTCAAATCCTAAATGCTGAAAATTCCTGTGTTATTTTAAGTAAGTCAGTTGTGATTCTCTGAAGGGCTCTAATTTGCAATTTGGTGCATTTTCTGTAGATGAAAAATATGGCAAGAAGAATGATAGAATATTTTATATAAATAAGTATTGTGGGATTGTTGTCAACAAGCTCAGTTTAGATGTTTTTTTTTTTAACTACAGAAGTTTTGATGCTCTTTTGGTCAGGAAGAAAGAAAAGAAGCTGAAACATGTTCAGTGTGTCGACATGGAGGCAGCTGGCAGTGGCAGGGTCATCTGTTAGCGTTCATTCTTACTGGATTTTGTTGTTTCCATACATGAACTTCCTGGCCAAGTTGCGTTGGTCTTTTAATTTCTTCATTAGTCTGTTGGGAGTCAGGCTGCCTGCCAGTGTGCATCTATGCGACTATGCCTTTTTGGTCAGGCTCGGTAGGGAAAAAATAGTTCCATTTGATTTTTCAAGCACAAGCAGAATAACTGGTGTGTAAAAGACAAGGCTGAAGTATAGCACTCCTTGATAATCCTGATGTCAAGAATTCAATGCAATCTTGGCCAATAGATAGCTAGCAAAAATTCCACTTTGAATGAGAGAGCAACTAGACTGAGATTGATCTCATCCAGAAAAATTAATCAAGAGATACACCATGGCATGAGAGAGCAACTAGACTGAGATTGATCTTGTTGGGGGAAGCAGCCTAACCCATATAAGGTCCGGCCCAATAAATGGCCGGCCCATTTGTAACAGGGCCTTTCTGTAATTCTAGAGTTCCCTAAGAGAAGATAGGTAAACAATCACCCCCTTATATATACGGCCCTAAGGCTAGGGTTCGGGAGGCACGTGATAATGGAATGGTGAAGAGCAAATTTCTAATTTGACCTTCGTCTGTAAGTCTTTGTTTCTTTGCCCTTCTCCTATTTTCTAACCTTCGTCACTCTCTTCTAAGCGAAGGCTCCATAGAGGCTTCGCCCAAAATCTGTTAGGCCAGAGCCCAACAGATCTCATCCAGAAAATTTAATCAAAAGATACACCATGGCAGGGATAACAAACATCTGACATCAATATTCATCAAGCAACAGTAACAGAAAAGCTGATTTAAGCGGGAAGATTAAGTCTTCTCTCTTACAAGGGACCAACGCCCCACGTATAGGCACACAGGCTCTTGACATCTTACTAAGACACAGGCCCTTGACATCTTACTAAGACACAGGCCCTTGACATCTTACTAAGACTTGCCCCCCGCAATCTGATTTGACGGTACTCGCCATCCTGAAAAATAAAACTATTATTAGAACATATAAGAAGAGAAAATTCTAGTAACATTAGGTGAAATAATTAGTCACCTTTACCAAGAGTGGCAAAAATACTCATGCAATTCCAACTCCCTTGGTGAGCCGACTGCTACCTCGCAGGATGCTGAACAATGCTCTAACTTGACTTTATGCTTGCCCAAATGAAATACATTCTGTAAATGCATACCATTGAACATTACCAAATTTAGAAACATAAACTGCACGCTTATATACATTCATACACTACAAAAAACTCACATCGCGTCGTGTGTATCTCCCACCATCTAATCGCACGTGGTAGAAATAACACACGTGACAGAGTGTTTGCCCCTTAGGGCATCATGCAGAACAATGCTCTAACTTGACTTTATGCTTGCCCAAATGAAATACATTCTGTAAATGCATACCATTGAACATTACCAAATTTAGAAACATAAACTGCGCGCTTATATACATTCATACACTACAAAAAACTCACATCGCGCCGTGTGTATCTCCCACCATCTAACCGCACGTGGTGTAAATAACACACGTGACAGAGTGTTTGCCCCTTAGGGCATCATGCAGCTCGTATACGGTACTCTCTGTACAAGGTTTCAAGTTCTGGTGGAACTATTTCACCCATAACCACCTAGAACAACATAGGCAATCCAATGATCACAGTGCAAAAGAATTGACTGCAGAGCTCAATACAAATTGTACAGTAATATATTGAAGCGGAATAGGAGGACGAGGAGGTAGGGGCACTTGCTAGCGGAATAATTATTACCGTAGGAGGACGAGGAGGTAGGGGTGCTTGCTGCCCGGTGAGCGGCTTCTTCCTCGTACGTGGCTGTTCTTCCTGGTACCGCCAGGCTTGGTTGGCGCGGAGAGCCTTGCGAGGAGGATTGGGAGCTTCGGACACCTCGTCCTCTGCCACTGGCAACTCGACGGGTCATCGCAAGAAGAAGCGCAGACGCCTCATCGCGGAGTTGAAGCAATCACGGAGCCAAAGGTGGAGCATCCGGGCGTGCTCCTCGCCGTGCACGGGAGCGACCCCTTCTTGGCGGTTCACCGGCGCGCGCTCCTCGCCGTGCTCGCCCTCCACGGGGGCTCTTTGTCCTGTCCGGCGCCTTCTCCCTTGGCGCCCCATTCTTGGCGTGATCCCTTCATGGTGGGGTTCACTGGCGCACGGCCCTCGCCCTGTCCTGCCCAGCCCTCCTGCCGAGCACTTGTTCTAGGTGACGCGTCCTCGGCGATCCCTTCCTGGCAATTCACCGGTTCGCCCCTCGCCCTCCTCCACGGGGACTCCCTGTCCTGCCCGGCCCTTCTGCCAAGCACTCGTTCCTGGCACGATTCCTTCCCTGAGCGCCTCTCGTCCTCCACAGGAGCTTCCTGTCCTGCCCACCAGCCTCCCGCTGAGCACTCGTTCTTGGCAATGCGTTCTACTGGTTCTTGCACGGTTTCTTGCTCGCGATGGAGGTGGGAAGGTTCTTGCCGCCCGGTTTCTTGCTTTTGGTGGATCAGTGGTGGGAATGTTCTTGCCTACGGGAGGCGGGACAGAAGAGGCGGTGTGGTGGGAGGATGTGATCTTGGAAGGCGGAGAGGGGTTTGAGGAATGTGATCTTTGAAGGCGGAGAGGGGCTGATCTCCGGCGATCTTGTCAGTGGAGAAGGTGTCGAAGAAGCAGAGGATGGGAGTTCTGGGAATTGGGAGGGAAAAGAGAGGGAGCCGTGTGGGGGCTTTTGTGCTCTGATTCGTGACCGGTGCCGGTTTCTAGAATTGGGCCTGAATCGGCCCACAGGCCGGCCCAATCCGTGTCCAATAAATCCCTCTGCCACCGTTGGCCGGCCGCCGCCTCGCAGCTGCCGCGCCTGCTATCCCCGCCAGCCACCGCCGTACTCAGCGTGCGCCCCGGCCCCGGCCGCGGACACCCGCGGATCCATGTGGCTGGCCTCGGCGGGCGGGGACCATGCACGGCCGCGCCAGTAGGGTTCGGCCCATACGCGGCGGGAGAGTCCCGGTCTCGGAACTCGTTCGCTCAGCTAGTAACGAGCGCGCGGCCCTGGTTATTAGTTGGGGCATCCGCCCGACAAGTATGAGTCCCGCTCCGTTTCACTGAAAAAGGAATCTGTGCACTTTCGTTTCGTTATGTATATTTCCGCCGTAACGACAATAGTAATTCCAGCGTTTTGGGAATAACACACTCGGAACGGTCTCAGGCTGTTAATTTGTTTTTGCACATATATATGGTTGATGTTTTGTCGGACCACATATACTGTGTTATATTAAGATTTATTACCGTATTTTGCTAACTGCAGGAGCTATATAAGCTGCTTGATTATTTGGTTGCCGAGTTCTATATAATGCAACTGCTGGCTGTTGCTTTATTCCGAATGGGATAACCTGCTGACCGGACTGTTCCAGCTTGTTTGGCTCAATTGAACTACTGCCTGAGAGATAAGAGATGAGGCATCATATGTGTTAGTTTGGTTGCAGCGATATAGCTGAACTGGGTGCTATAGGAAGCTGAATATATGACAGTGAAAGGTCTGCACCGAATTTTAGTCAGGTAAAACTAGCTAGGTCTGCAAGCCTTCTTTTCAAGATTTGCCTTGGAAGTATCTGAACCCCCTTTATTTTTACAGTATGGTTTTGCTGATCTGTTATCTTGATATCTCCTCTGTCCATTCCAAAGTTAGCACCCCAAAACTTAAAACCTTGTAAACCTCTGAGTTGAACTTAGAGATCATCAGCTGACTTTTTAGTTCCACACTTCCATGATGACTTACTCCCCTTGTAATTTTCACTCTTTTAATGATGATAGTTGGTTTCTTCTACACAATGTCGATAGTCTGTTTGCACAATGTTGGTTGTCTGTTTGATGCCATGTGTTTTCTATACCATCAGTCGCCTGTGTCTGAACTGGGCCCTCACAAAAGCGGGTATGAATCACTGCATTAAATCACTGATTGGCACATTTGAAGGTCCGAAGCAGGTGCCAACTCTGCCACATCAAAGAATACATCTTCCATAGGTCTCAGCATCCAGTCACCCACCAACTTTTCCCTTCCACAAAGCTCACGAGATTTTTCTAAGCATAATCTATCAGTATAAGAAAAGCAAGACCGAATAGTATAGCCATTTAGTGAAGTACCAATATGGAGGATTGTACAGCTTGAGACTGCATTCAAGTAAATAAAGTACCAATATAAACAATGAGCTTCAACATCTATACACACACAATAGATGACACACAAATACATCTCTGACGGCTAATCTAGATATTCCAATACATCTCAATGCTGCCCTCACAGGTCCTGAAAGATAGTAGTGAGGAAGTAGTATGTCATGGCCGACTGCAGAGAGGTTTTGAGAACCACAGAAGTTCTAACACAGACCACAGCAACATTGTGGGAAAAACTACTCCCTCCGTTCCGAATTATGAAGAGTTTTAGTGCCATTTTTTCCAATCTAGATGTTAAAAACGTATTAGAACAATGAATGAACCTCGTAAAAGTTTAAAACAAATTATAATTTGGGACAGAGAGAGTACGTAACAATAGAACAAATCAACTCATCAATGAATAAAGAGGTGTGGGTTAGACCATCTAGAGTACCCTACCACAGAAGCAGCTGTTGCATACTTGCATTACTATACATGAGAACCGCGCACTGGGGATGCCATTCGCGGGCTCCACGACAGTAAAAATTCTACTGTTCATTGGATTGATGTTTCACGTTTACGATTCACTCCGTACGAATTTCTACCCCGCTAGAAAAGCGCACCTCCAAACCCTAGCCGCCTCCTCCCCGCCGCCTCTGCGTCCCACACGCTCCTCCACCCGCGCCGCCTCTCCCGCACGCCACTGCCCGTCTCCCTCCCCTAGACCCCGCACCGCCCCCTCCGACACCGGCTCCCGCGGCGGCGTGCCCCGGTCCGTCTCCTTCCCCTAGCCCCCGCACCGCCCCCTCCGACACCGGCTCCCACTGCGGCGTGCCCCGGTGGCAGCCGTGCCCCTTCACCTCCTCCCTCCCCTCCACGCATAAGGAGCGGCGGCCCTCTCCGGCATGGTGCGGCAGCGGCACGGCCCTGGCCCTCGCCGGCGGCGCTGGCCCCCGGCCCGGCACGGGCTGTACTTCCCCCTCCTCTACGTGCGTCGGCGGCACTCGCGCCAGTCGCGACGCTGTTGCCGGCCCCCGGCGTTCGTGGCAAGGCGTGACAGCTGCCCCCGGCCAGGAGGCTGCCTTTGGCCGCCGGTTGTCCCCCGCCCACTCATGGTTCCCCACACTCGATGCGGTAAAGGTGCGATCCCTCCTCTCTTGTACCTGTCTCAGGCCCTTTGTAGGCCACCCTTGTTGGATTGTAATGCACGCGGCCGCTGGAGACACCCTGGATCTGGCGCAGGACGCCTTGAAGACGCTAGATCCGGCAGTGGGCGGTTGCGTTTTGCTCTCCCGGCCCTCGGCCGGCCGCCTTCAGCTTTAGTGGCTCGCTCTCATCGGCGGCCACTCTTGGAGAGAGCACTGACGTTAGATCTGTACCAGCATTGGTGAACTTGAGGAGGAGGACGTCCTGAAGACGTAGCCGCTGCTACCATCAACACATAAAGGGGGAAGGGGCTTGTGTGTGGCTGTGATGGCTCTCATCCTCTATTCCTCTCCGACCGTGTGGCCGCATACATGGTGGATGACAGGTCGTTGCCCCTCTCACCATCATCAAGCTTGCTTGAAGGTGGTGATCAAGCAGCCACGATGACACTGCTTGCCACCGTCTCAAGCTCTACCTCCAGTCTCCAACACTTATGGTGAGCACCAACTCTGATGCACAGAAGAACAATTGCCTAATCCTCATTTCGTTTGTTGCTATAATCTTCCAATCATTGATTCTTTTCCCGTGACAACATGTTCTCTTCGAAGTTTGCAGTGCATATGAAGAGCACGGCACTGTGATATCAAGTGCAGGCGGTGTATCTCATTGGTATTCTCTATTCTGTCTACCAGAGTGGCCATGTTTTCAAGGTGTTCGATGAAATACCAGTAAGGTACATTCATGTACATATGAAACCCGAGAACTCTATTGTTGATTTCATGATTCTATAATATAACGCAAATCTGTTAATTTTATTGCCTGATTAGCCCAATTGGACTGTTTTACAGTATGGTCTCCATATCCACTGCTCCTACGAGTTTGCAACAATGGTGTATCTAGATTTATGGCATACCACCAGAAGCGGTTCAATGTGCTTTATTTAGTTCTATAGACACTCAGTTTTTGGCCAAGAAAGTTTCCAATAACTGAAGCTGAAGATAGGACCCATTGCTTTGAGACTGAAAATTTTTAATATATTTTTTTTTTCTCAGTGGAGCATTCATGATATTTGTAGCATTTTTTATTGTCCTGATACATAACTATCATTACAAAATCCGCAGATGTTGTATCCATAATTTTCTGTTTAAGTTACTGGAGATCCTATTGCTGCTTATGTGCATGCACTGAAGAGAATAAGTACCATATGGATTGCCAGAGTTTTGTCGATGGAACCCATATACTCAATTTTGTTATTTGCCACGGTTGATTCATGTCTCCTATTTTTTTCAATATTTCAGGTTCATATTAGCTGCTAAGACACTATGTAAAATATAATCATGGATGATTAAGGTTGTACTGCCTATATATCCTGCTTTCAGCCCAAGAAAAGATAATCATTTTCCTTGTGCCCAGCTTCTTCATAGTCATTCCTTAGTCCAACCAAGGTTAATTAAGGAGAAAAATTAGCTATTCATGTTGTGATATCGATATCAACATGGTTAGAGAAGAAGGCCAGTTTTTACACTGGTTTTTATTTAGTTTGCCTACTATATGTGTACATAATGGTACTTTATTTACTACTGTATTATGAAGTAGTTCTGAGATATTTGTTTTCAGCTATATGCCCTACAATGCTTCATTTTGAGATGATTAGTTATTGCACAATTTGCGTTATAATGCTTCATATGGAAATGTTGTAAGCAGCTTTTGACGGTCCCTTTTTTATTTGTGCATGTGCTGACAGAAACACACTTAGGGTATTAAGATTGCATTGCTCTCATTAATATTGGTTTATCAGACAGCGCTCCCAGCAGACCTGGTATTTTTTTTCCTTCCTCATTTTATATTTTCTTTGCTAGAACTATTTCTAGATAAACTATTGTAATATATATTCTGTACAACTCTTGAATCATTTAAAATCTTCGTAACAACCAAATTGATGGTGGTAAACTATATGTCTACATGTACTGGCTTGAAGTGGAAGAAACTTTCTACTCAGGATCTGTGTGTTTCTCAATCTTATTAGATATTTATGTGCTGCAGGTATTGCGCTTCTGAAGCTATCAAAACCTACTAAGATAACAATGTAGCCTCGAGCTGTGACTTGATGATACCTACCTTGAATAAAGGAATTGGAATTTACAATGTAATGCAACTAAAATCACAAAAATACAATGATATCATCTGCTCAGATTAGTATATTTGAAAGTTGTGGTTAGTTCGTAATGATTGGGGGTTTAAATGTAAAATTTGACAATTTCCTGTAGTGTGTAGCTTTGCTTACTATACCTTTTTTGTAGGTTTTGTACTGATGGGAGTCTGGTTCTGTTCTACTCAAATCTATGGTGATTGGTACGAATGTTCAAGACACTGTTGTTTTTAACTCTCTGTTTTCTCTAGCTTTAAAAAAAAGTCAGGTTGCATTAGAATGATATCTATTCTAAAATGATGCCTCATTGTGTGATTGGTTAAAACCAGCCAGAATTTGGGTTGAAAGTGTAAATGATTATGCTCACAGGCCACCTAGAATCACTGCTGAATAGGTGGAGCTATTAGATTGTTTATTTAGTTGTCTTCTTGCAGAATTTGCTTTGTTCTATTTCTCAAGGCGACATGCATGG
The DNA here is from genome assembly GCA_022530915.1 of Paspalum notatum. Classification (NCBI taxonomy): domain Eukaryota; kingdom Viridiplantae; phylum Streptophyta; class Magnoliopsida; order Poales; family Poaceae; genus Paspalum; species Paspalum notatum. The sequence continues at coordinate 33,078,877 of CM039685.1, forward strand.
CAGATAGGTATATCACCATGATTATTTGAGGCAACATGCATGGCAGTTAAGAATAACTATTAGATTGTTTATTTAATTGTCTTCTTGCAGAATTTGCTTTGTTCTATTCCTCGCTAATGATTATTTGAGGCAGCTTGCATGGAAGATAGGTATGCTAATTTCCCAACTTCCAGGTTCCAATGGCGTTGTATGTGGCTGATCAAGCATTGACTACATGTATTTGAACCTATGGCGTGCATGCTGTCATTTGCAGAGTTACATGACCGATTCAAGCTAGGTTTTGGAGATAGCTGAGCTGAATGTTTGATGGCGTTTTGCTATTAGGTTATTGGATACCACGGCGACAATGTGGCTACTGCTTGGTAGAAGATGTGTCAGCAGCCTATTATTTCCCATTTAGGTTCGATTTCAATTTAAGGCCAGTAATGATTAGGAGACTAATAGAATGGCTATCTGAACAAGTTTTAATTGTGAACTGATGTGGTTACAACTAAACTGTAAATGCAGTTTGAAACCCGTTGCTACTGATGAGTTATGATCTAATATATCCTTCAATGCTATCTATTTATACTGTTATATGCCGAGGTCATCTTTAATATCTATAGCTCTGCTGTTACTTATTATCTTGTATTTTGAGTATTGATATATATATTGTTTTGGTAACACGGGGTGTTTTGCGCGCATAGGCACGCTTCAATCACTAGTTACACATGAAACAAAGATGAAGCACTGCAAGCCGTTGTATTGCCACAGATCACAGATGAATAAAGCAAGTAGCAGCAAAGTTCTTAAGTCAAAGACTTAACTTGCATCGCGTTCAACAAAAAAAAAGAGGCTCATATAATGAATGAATGAATGAATAAATAAATTGCAATAATGTAAACAAACACCTGAAAACAAACGTAAGAACATAGAATAACAAAATTCACGCCACTTGCAACGATCCATGTGAAAAAAAACCTGCATGAACGAAAAGGTACCTTAAATAACTGCACGGCAATTACAGTGTGATTGCATAACTAAACCTGCATTTAGATTACACAGAAAGCATTGATTCTGAGAAAGTAGGTCTCCTGCAAGGAGAGGTATAGTCATATCTATACCCAGATGAAAAAAAAAAGGGAATCGAGCCTCTGAATCAGCAACGTGCAGTTAACAATGACAGCTCAAAGAATATAGATAGCTAAGATTTGACTTAATTCTGTAAAAGGAGGCTCTGATCCAGCACATAGGTCATCATAACAGTCATACAAATAAGTCATATAAATAGAATTTGCAGAGTACTTGCACGCAAGCAACAGATGTTATAACAGATATTATAAGGATACATAAAAGGCTGACAATTCAGACAAGCGCTTACACAAGGATCATAACAAATACTAGATAAGAGATGCTTAACACTCCTACTTGCCTTGGTCGATAGGACGGCTGTTGTGGTGGAGGTTGGCATCGGCTGGGCAGCATTGCTCGAGGTAGCCCTTGATTTTGTACTCCTGCATACATCGAGCAGAGAACTCCCTGAACACCTTGGTGAAGTTGCGCATCATGCTGTTCATGTCCCTGACCTTAGCGAGCCCACCAGGCAGCAAGGCGTCAGCCATCCCGTCCTCCTTGAGGTACATATCCTCCGCCAAATCATTCTTCGCGAATAACTGGTAGAGGTGGATCGTCTTCTCTGGCACCCGCGCCGTCACATAAGGCACAGGCAAGGGCTTCATCTCCATCGGCTTGTCGCGCTCCTTGATCTGCAGCTTTCCCTCCATTGGATCTTTCTCTCGCACACAAGCGCCGGCCGTCCCTGCCAAGGAGGAAGGAAGGGCCTGCCCACCTCAATCCTGAATCCCTGATTATATAGCCTGGAACCCTCCCTATTCGAGCCGCCGCCTCCAAAGGGAACTCGACCGTGATCCGAACCGACTCCGAACCTAATAGTAGTGCCGTAGTGGTGTGCGGTGGCCGTCCAGGGTGGAGGTGGATACAGGGTGCTCCTGCACTGACACGCTTCGGAGCCTGCGACCTTGATGACATTCAGTTTGTAGTCACTTCAGTTGCCTGGGTTCCTTGCGCACCTTGATTTGATGATATTCAGTTCGTTCGAGCAAATTTGTTGTCCGTGTTTGCTACGCACTGTCTCTGTGTTCACGTGTGTCGACTGCGGGTATGTATCAACTTACACGTATGGCACATTGGTGATTTGAATTTCTCGCTGGGTACTGCTACTTCGTTCCTAGGCACATTGATTAGTTAGTAATTATGTGGGATGATCATCTTTTGTGCTATTGTTTCCTCTCGCAACTCCTCTGCTATGAGTTTCTATGTGAGATATTACTTGTCTACATACACACTATTCACACACATTTTGACATTCACCTGGACATTATTGAATTGTTCCATCACTCTCTGAAACCAGAGCAACAAGTCACAACCCTGGCTCCTTTGATTTTTTGTGCTAATGTTAGAGTACCTCTCATTACTAGAAAGACCAACAATCCCTTCCTTTGGATAGGGAATTTCTGACCTCTGGATTGGTTCTACTGAAAACTATTATGATGTGTCGCATGGAAAATAAATGGATGTCTATAAAAATATAAAGTAATAATGAAGAAGATAAGCGATTCTTGACTGAAGCTTATCTTGATTCGATGGTATGCGACCAATCTCTAGACATTCAAGAACTAGCAAGGAATACCTGCTAAAATTTGTTCTGTAACTGAGCCCCTGCTAATTACTAAGCTATGCTCACGATTAATATTGTGAAACCTAGATTTTGTTTTTTTTTCAGACTTTGATTCCTGATTGATGATGCAGTGACGAGCAGACATCATGCTCGCCAAGTTCCTCGAGTATCTTGGCGACTTTGAATGGTTTCAGGAATTTGACTTTAAAAGGGTGAGACTGTCATGAGAATTAACTGTTCCATTGTTGAATCTTGTTAAAATGTCTACAGCTACTCAGCTAGATAATCAGACTGCGGCAAGAATAGTTATTCCAACTTCTTGGTCGTGGTACTTATTAGAATTTTTGACAGTGCTAGGTAGGTTTAGCTGATGATGCTGGGAATTATGCTGATCCATTTTTATTCAGTACCTGGCAGACTTGGATTAGGTTCTTTTAGCATGTGTATGGATGTGTCATGTGTCAATGTCCTCTGCCTATTAGTTCTTCAGAGAGTAGAACTAAAATGGGAACATATTCAGTGCAACCACCGTACCATCCTACTGGAAAAAGTTTTAAAAATTATGAAAAAAATCATGAATGTATATCTCAGCCTATCCCATCTATATATAAAATTTCATGATCAAATTCGTTCTACTTTAGCAGTTACAAAAAAGACAAATTAGAGTAGGACGAATTTGATAATGAAATTTAATATATAGATGGGGTAGGCTGAGATGTACATTCATAATTTGTTTTAGAATTTTTTAAATTTTTTCTAGTAGGATTGCACGATGGTTGCACCGTTCTCTTGGTTGCACCAGATATGTTCCCAACTAAAATAACTGGAGGACTTGACTATAGATTAGCTCTACCAGTTATAAGCTATCCTATTTAAGAATTGTATAATAATTTTGTTGCCTATTTACAGTGCAGTATGCACTTGGTCATGTTTTTTTCTAGATCCTGATGTGAAACTCTGGAATAGAGCCTCTTTGTGCCGTCTCTGGGATAGAAGCTATTTTGCATTGCGTAAAACTAAAGTGGGTACTTAGATCCATGCCTTTACAAATTTGTCTGTTCTGAAAAAAGCGAGGCTGTGGAATAATAGTTCAAATGATTGGATTCTTGGGACATGAGTCAATTTTGAAAAAATTCCAAAACAGAGAAGCAGGTGCTGGACTATTGACTCATAACTGATTTATACTTGTACTAAAACCTTATATGTAGGCAAAGATGAATGGTACAACATCTGCTCAATTTTACTATTGAAATATCTGTAGTAGCGATTGTCATCATAGTTGAGATGCGATTAAATAGTGCTATAGTGCTGTACACTTTTCTTGCACATTTTGCAATTGAGATTTCTGCCTTATATTTCTTTGCCTTTGGTATTTGTAGATCCAACGCTGTTGCTTGCGGCTCTGCAGTCATGCTCCTACTTTTCTCTTGCAAGGGTGTTCACTTATGAAAGGCTCATTGAGTCATTGCACAGGAGTAGAGTACACAGTGAAGGTTTCTCTAACTTATGGTGATAGCAGATGAGTAGAGTACACAGTAGCCCGTTTTGGTGCTGCCACTTGACAGCAATGGAGTTCGAAAAATCTAAGGCGAATACAGTGTTAATCGTAGTGAAAATAAGACCAATAATCATGTATTTCAGCATAGTAACGTCAAAACTTATCTATTCTCGATCTGCACCTGGTTCCTTCCAATTCCTTTTCCATTTCCTTTTGGTTAAGATTAACTGGTGACACTTGACAGTAAGACTTTTCTGCACATTAGCGCTTGATAGTTTAATTTACTAAATAATTAACAATAAGTACCAAGGCTTTATAAGTGTGAAACTATAGGTTCACCACCAATGCTTTGTATGTATGACATGCTTTTAAAAGAGAATTAAAATGTGACACATATACTTAGGCCTCTGACAAAATAATTTCTTTATCGGAGAACATGTAAACTCACATTGGAGGTAATTACTGTTTTAACACATCTTTTTTCTTTTCTTTCTTTTAGCTATATGCCTTGATTCTATGAGAACATTTGATGGAATTTGATGCCACTTAATTATCATAAGGTGTCAAAAAATGACCATGTTGTCACTGGCATGACCTTCGAGATGAAAAGCTAATGTTCAGAACTTTGTTATAGTCTCTGTGTTTCTGTTGCTCTACACCTTCCCGCTGTCCATGGAATACTGACTCTTGCTCATCACAGCTGATGCCATCAAATGGGAAGATTATTTGAGTGCCCGTCGTAGTACACAGAACGATTGTTTGCAGTTTCAAACTTTCGGATGGCTACATATATGCCACTTTCGTTCTTCTTTCGACATAAACTCGAGCATGGTTCATCGAACTTCCATCACAATAAAGAAAAACAAACACATGTGATTCATCGAACTTCCATCACAATAAGGAAAACCAAACACATGTGAGGAAATCTCCATACCAGTTCAGCCTCCATAATGGCAGGGACTAGTGAAAATTACAACCGACAAACGAGGAACATAAATTGAAACCATAACTGCAAGCAAGCATTTCAGCTTTCCATTTGGCAATGGTGCGTTTCTAATTAGTAATTTCTAATCATCTTCAGCATCTGCAGAATCACCAGAGTGCCGACGCGCCGCAGGTCGCCAGTGTCCCTGTTGCAGCTCGCGCTACCGTCCTTGCTGCAGGTCGTCGCTGTCCTGGAGGTGCTGCCGTGTATAGTTAATTGGGTTGGGTTTGGGCTACGTGAAAGGCCAGACATTTCAGTCCAAACTCCAGAAGCATATAGCGGCTAAATGACCCTTCATATAGTGGTTTTAGTCACTAATATCCGGATATAGCGGCTAAATGACCCTTCATATAGCGGTTTTAGTCGCTAATATCCGGATAAATGACCCTTCATATAGTGGTACGGTCTCAAGGGGTTTGAGTAGGCCGGACCATTCCAGCAAGGAAGCAGCAGAAGCGACTAAGTTACATGGACCGTGTGGTAGAGTCTAGAAGACCGGACTATAGGTTTGACAATGTTGGTCAAGGGTATGAAGATTGAAGCCGTGGAGTATTATAATGGACCATATAGTACGGTATGTGAAGACTGGACTAAGATCGGACTAAGTATCCTGAGGCTACGAAGTTTGAAGCTGAGGAAGACTACAAAGGATCGGATGGTACGGTCTTTTAAACCGTACTAACCTCTGCACCATTTAATGGCTAGTGCAACGGCTAGCGCCAAAATGTACATACTGTACTATACGGTCTATACATTTTCTAGCAGCTTTTTGGCCAACGGCTAGTTTGTGTTTGGGGGCTATATAAGCCACCTATCCAGCCATTTGAAGTGTGTTGGAGCTATTGAAGACCACACAAGTGTAGAGGTGTATTCTAAGCATATCATCTACTCCAACCACCATATGAGAGCATAGTGCATGATCCAAGCTAGATTAAAGCTTAGAGAGAGTGGGCTTGTGAGCTCTTCTTGAGTGTAGTTCCTGCGTGAGCTAGAGGAGAATACTTGGCTACGGTCAAGCCACTTGTACTCATTGGTAAACCCTTCTTCTTGGTGTGGAGCGGCAGCAACAACTTGTGCAGGGATGAGGAGACTCTACAAACTCCATAATAAAAAATCCGGTGTCTTGTGACCAAGAGAAGTGGTGGCGGTGGCTAAGCCTTGGTGGCTTGGTGGCACTTAGCCTTTGCTTGCCGTTAGCCTTTTGTAGCAAGTGCAAGACGTGATCGGAAGAGTCTTGGTGCCTGGCTCGGGTATTGCCTTTGGTGGTGAGCTCGTGGACGTAGACCTTAGTGGTGAACCACGTTAAATCCGCATGTTTTTTTGGGAGTTTGCATCCCCTTGCCCTTACCTCTTTACTTACCACATTTACGTTTCCACATTTATTTTTTTATGTGCCTTTAGCTTTCCTAATTAGTTTGTTTAGGAGTCTTTTGGGTAAGTTAGAAAGTGCATTGATAAACCTTAAACTTAAGTAGGATGTGTAGGACGCGATAGATTTATCTTTATGCACTAGAAAGTCCTAGGTTTTAAAAGAGCGATTAGCGACCCAATTCAACCCCTCCCCCTCTTGGGTCGGATAACCCGGCACGTTCCTTACACCGACAACAACTATCCGATGCTACTACCCTCTTCCTTCTGCTTGGAGTTCTTTTCCACTTGCTTCCCTTCGCGCTACGCATTTCCTTTGGGTCTCCTCGATGAGATTTTGCTCCCTTCATACTCTTGCTCTCTTCGGGTGCTATGTTCTGCTGCTATGTGCCACCCTCACCGGTGCCCTACGAAGCAGTGGCCGTTGTTGCCTCTGCTCGCCTAGTTCGACACCTCCCACATCGACAATTCCTGTTGCTGCCTTTGGTTCTTACCTCCATGGTCGGTTCTTACGTCTGCGGTCACACATGTGAGATCTACTTTCACTCTTTCAGTCTCTATTCTCATTCCACTCAAACATGCTATGTGTTGTCACAACGTTCACGATATGCATGTTTTGGGATTACACAGTGGCATGGGGGCCGAGCCGTCATCCGGGTTTCACATGGCTGTGGCCTATGGTCACTGACGCCAAGTTCATGTTCTTCTGGACGACCTCAGCACATGGGTAGAAGGCCCAACCGCGGTGACCAAATCGACTGGTCCCATTAGTAGCTTGGCTGGGACCACGGTAAAACATCAAGTCCGTGCACTAATAGCTTTTGCTGTGATCAAATCAATTGGATCCCACTCTGAATGGTTGGCAATAAAAGGTGCTACATATTTAGTCATTCATTTTTTCAAGATTGTTATAAATAGTAGCCTATATGATCGAAGACTACGATTTTGTGTGATTTATTTCAGAAAAACACTATGACTACTAACATTCTTATTAGTCTCTAATGCTCTGACAATTGACTATACGGATTTTGATTGGCAAATGTCCATTGTTGAGGAAATAGATCTAGCAGGGTTCTCCTTGAAGAAATAGGAACCTATTTGTAATAATCCAAAATACTAATGGAACGTGCATAAACAACCACATCCCCCACTATATAAGCAGCTTCAAAGCTAGAGGGAGGGGGATGGTCTCTCTCACTCACCTTCTACCCTAGTTTTTTTATCTACTCTTTCACTTTCAGCGAGATCAACTAACCACATATGACTGATGCTCCTCTAGCCCGTCACCAAATGTGAGCCAGTGACGGTGACCCTAACCAAATTGCAAAAAAGAATGCAAGTCCGGGCACATAACATGAGGCAAAATGTTTAAGAAAAAGTTCAAATTACCATCTTCACCTATCGACAATGTCTAGATAATCCCCTAAGGGCTAGTAACCTCAGCAATGGGACACCATCCAACATATGGTGGGCCTCTATTGGAATCTGCTGGCGAGCGTTGGTGACATTCTGGAGTAGGCTCCGCATGAAGGCATTCTAGTGGTATAAAATCACCATTAACTCATTGTTGTAGTCAATGAGTGCACCTTGACTACCGTAGCCTTGTGGCCTCTCATATGTCATGTCGTCTTTTAGGATCCTGATGATCCTTCTGCTCAAAGAAAGAAACCCATTTAATACCATATAACATTATGTAATTGTTAGGGGCACAGGGTAAAACACATAGATTTCATGGAAATTGAAGGCTGGCGGCTTACCGGGTTACCATTGTTGTTCGTGGATGGCAGAAGCTTGTTGCTGGATGATGGGAGAAAAACAAGCAGGGCACCTGCAAGGCTGCAACTTGACCGGGGCTGGGTTAAGGCTTTGATAAATCATCCAATGAATTAAATTTTGTGCAAGATACTGCAGGTCTGCAGCTCTAGGCACGTCGGGTGTGTGTTCGTGAGTGCATGCGGGGAGGGGGGCGGTTGCATGACTGCATCAGTGGTGTAGAGCCCACGGTGTGCTAGTTCATTGGTGCACGACGAGCTCGAGCACGCGGGCATGGGCAGAAGGCCCAGCGGTGGCTATCTTAGGGGAGCGTGCGCGTGCGGGCGCTCGCCGGCATGGCCATGCTTGGTGGCGCTGGCGTGCGTTCCCACGCACATGGTGGCCGTGCCCTGCATGCAATTGTTCATAGATACGTGGTGGACCACGACAGCACATGGCAACCCCCAAAAGACGGCGCCTTTGCTCTGCTCACGCACACTGTGGATGCCGTAGAGCATGTCCTACATTGCAATATGGGTAAAGCGACGGCGTAGGCCAGACATAGGCATAATTATGCGGCAGCTCCGTGGCCGCACGACATGACAATGCAAAAAAAAGGGGTGCCTTTTGCTCTGTTCTACGGCGAGAAGGGCTATTTGAGGTGGCTCACAGTGGGGTTCAGGGTGGAGCGAGGGCCTAGGGTTGTCATTGCGGATCGAAGAGCATAGCACGACGTCTTCTACAAAGCTTGCCGTCCTCCTTCATCTTGGTGTCCTCTAGCGTCATCCTTTCCCTCTTCATTCCGCCATCCACTCTCCCCCTATCTACCTCTCTCTAACATGTAGATGTGTTGGATGGGGGAAAAACCCACCAGGTTGGTGCCCTTCTTATAGCAGTGATGCCGGTTCTGGGGTTCAGCAGTTTAGGGCCCTACGACTGTGAGAGCCCGCTTGGGTTTGTCATACGAACTCCTGCGGTGTGGCTTGGGGCCACATGCAGAGAGAGAGGGGGGCAAGGTGGGGGCATCCATGAGGAGTGTGGGCAGGTGGGGTCTAGGGCTCTCGGCCTCATCCCTATGCACCGATGCATGTGGCCCATCGCCTCTATGAGAGCGCGATGAGAGCGGTGCAGGAAAAAAAGAGAATGGGGGAGGAAGGTGGTAAAGCTGACATGTGGGCCCAGGTGTCAATGAGAGAGAAAGAGTTGAATGATGGGTTGAGTGTGGTGTGGCGCGTGTGAAGGCTTTTAAGGGACTCAAGTGTGGTGCGGCGCGTGTAAAGGCTTTTAAGGGGACTCAAGTGTACCACATCTGGTCTTTCGTCCTGGTTGTGATTAGTGCTTGCCAACATCGAAGACTTGCTGAAGGATGAGCGAGCAGAAGCCCTCTCGAGTGGACTGAGAGGCGGCACTAGAGTGGACTTGGCGTGACAAAATCCCTACCGAGTGGAGTGGCAGGTGGCTTGGGCTGAGGTCCAAGTTAGGCTCGGCCTATAAGTGAGACCTTGGGTGTGGGACTGTGTAGTGAGCTGTAAAATCATCCCGAGAAGTGAAGCCCACAATCGTTTCCCAGTTCGAGCATCAAAATCGGGGCCCAAAATCGTTTCTTGGTTCCATCGTCAAAACCAGGGCTGGTTGCCGGTATTCCAAAACCGGTGGTTACCCCCAAGGGATGAGCTACTGGACACGCGAAGGACATCAAGCAAAGGCGGAGAAATTGAAGACATCGAGGACTCCATCGTGGCCGTTCATCTAAGTTTTTCCGGTCTTTTCTAGCCTTCACAGGTGCTGTAGTGTCAAGAGTCTGTAATATAGGGAGTCAGATGCAAAACTATCTTAGGGCAATAGGAGTGTAGTATAAATAAGAGATGTGCTGCTATTAGCCACCTCTCTTGGCTGGTTTTAGGGTTTGCTTATGCTAGTTAAGAGCATATTTTCGTCACCAAGCAAAGTGCTTCAAGAAAAGTGAAATTAGAGTGTTCTAATCCCCATTGTAAGAGGGTAGGAAGTGGGAGGCTGCTTGGAAACGGTTTTTCCATCTTCTAATTAGATATTGAGACCTCTTTGAGGCTTTAATAGACTGATTTCGTGCAGCTCCTTGTGTGTGCCTGTCTTTTTCCTTCTTGATTGGCTTTTGATCTTTGATTCTGTACTTTTAGGTGTGTTTGGCTTTGGTCAAGTTCAAGATCTTTCTATTGCTGGTGTTTTAGACTGCTAGGACATGGTTGGTGTAAGGAATGTGTCGGGGTATCCAACCCAAGAGGGAGAGGGGGTGAATTGGGTCGCTAATCACTCAACTAAAACCTTGGGCTATCTAGTGCATAAAGATAAACCTATCGTGTCCTACACATACTATTTAAGTCTAAGGTTTATCTATACGCTGTCTAACTTATCAAAAAGACTTGCAACCTAGAGCCAAACCTAATCAAACTAACTAGGAAAGTTAAAGGCACACAAGCAAGATCATGCGGAAACGTAAATGCGGTAAGTAAAGAGGTAAGGGCAAGGGGATGCAAACTTCCGAGGAGACACGGAGATTTAACGTGGTTCACCACTAAGGGCTACGTCCACAGGCTCGCCACCAAAGGCAATATCTGAGCCAAGCACCAAGACTCTCCCCATCACCGTCTTGTGCTTGCCACCAAATGGCTCACGACAAGTAAAGGCTAAGTGCCACCAAGGCTTAGCCACCGCCACCATCTTTCTCGGTCACAAGGCACCGGATTCTTCACTATGGAGTTTGTAGGGTCTCTTCGTCCCCGCACAGGTTGTCGCCGCCGCTCCACAGCAAGGAAGGAGGGTCTAGCAATGAGTACAAGTGGCTTGACTGCAGCCAAGGCTTCTTCAATTGCTCTCGCAGGAGCAACACACAAGAAGAGCTCGCAAGCCCACTCTACCTAAGCTCTAACCTAGCTTCGATGTGCACTAAGCTCTCATATGGTGGTTGGAGTACACCTCTACACTTGCTCTCAACTTCAATGGCTCCAACTCACTTCAAATGATCGGGTAGGGTTGCTTATATAGCCCCCAAACTCAAACTAGCCGTTGCTCCAATGGGCTGTTGACGCAGTGAAGACCGCACTATCCGGTCTGCCCATTTTCCATAGACCGGACCATCAGGTCCGTGTACTTTTCCAACGGTCACTGAAATCCCACGTCACTGTACTTTAGTCCGTAACATGGTACGTGTTGGCGGTTCTTAGCCTACCAGATTTTACTCCGCAAGCGTACGGAGACCGCTGTAGCTTTCACCTGGGAGTATTCTAAGGTATCGTATTTATCCACAGGGAAGCATTGAGTTAGAGATATTAACTTATCAAACATCTTATTATTTTACTCTTCCATTCTAAAAGGTAAAAGAAAGGATAACAGCACACTAACACACTCCATGTGGATACAAAGCTCAACGAGGAGCTAGGAGGACAATGAGATGTATCTGGTTCCTGATCAGATCTTCCTTTACTAAGGTCAAGCCAAAAGACAAAGCTAGCTCCAACTGTCACTCTACTAAGGTCATGACACGACTGAGGTTATGGGTTGGTCTAGTCATCTTTACTGCATCGGACATCGCTGCTATAGAACCACTGCCAGGCACCAGAGTGCTGATTACCCAGCCGAGAAAGGCGGGTTCTAGGGAGCCCGACTATGCGTCTACATACATGTTGGATCACAACCTGGCGCTAGCCCGAACGACGGGGTGGAATACTGAGACGCCCTAATGCTGTCACCAATAGGGGCTACCTAAAGCCCATGCGGTACACACGAGGCACCCAGAGCTGCATGGGGCTAGTTGCAAACCAAGGTGAACTTCCAGTGTAAACTCTGGTTATTCACATCCTCCACTTGGCTAGAAACAAGTGGAAGCATCACAACTGCTACGACTTAACTAACAGCGTGAACAAGGAACCCGCAAGTAAATAGACTAGATTACCATAACCTCATAGAGCAACGCTAACTATAGTCTAATGACATCCCTACACTACGATCATAACCATAGGCAGGAAAGTAAATGCTTGAACTTAAATAAAAGAATATATTAAATAAACTCAAAGTCTTGCAGGAAAAGAAAGATACAAGGGACTCATACTAGACTCCTGAAGACTACTCCGAAATAGGCAGAGCCTGACTCTAACTCCTACCAAAACATTGAACTAAAGGGATAGCGCCACCCAAAAGGGGGCACCTCCCCAAAAGAGAGAATGGAGAGAGTACAATGGTGAGAGTTTGGAGTGGGGGAGTGACCCTCTATTTGTAGGAGGCTGTAGGTCGGTCAAATGGCTAAGTCTGCATGCCAGGTGGCTCACCCTCCAGGCCGGGCGGCCTGGCATTGTGGCCTTTTGACCCTTCGATGCACCGACGTTGCTTTGGACGGCTTGATCTTCCATCTTTGAGGCGGTGGCGGTTGATTCGGTTAGAGCATGTGCCGGAAGGCCAAAGTCCTAGGCTGGGCGGCCTGGGACTTAGTCTCTGGCTGCCACCTGGATGTTCTCCATTGGTTGGAGAGTGTGTCTCAAGGATCCATCCATCATGCATGTCTTTGTTCCTTTGATCGACGGTTGATTTGTGTCCAAGTTGTGCTTCTTTGCATGCATGTGTTGTAGGAAGGTCGGGTGACCAAGTGGGAGGCCGGAAGGCCAAAGTAACAGGCCGGGCGGCCTAGGTACTTGGCCAGGCAACTAACCCTTCAGCACTTAGTCATTTCTTGGTCCATATGTTGGCCTTCCGATCTTTGTCTTGACTTGGGCTTGATCCTTTACATGTATATGGGTCCTTGGTGAGTTACTTGGTTGATTCCAATGAAGATTGAGGCATTTGGAGGGACCGCCCGGCCTCACCTTAGGCCGCCCGGCCTAAGTGGTGGTCGCCCGGCCACTGTCCTTGCAGCTAGAGTTGTTGAACTTGCAACGGCCGTAACTTTCACATCCAGACTCCAAATTGAGTGAACCAAAACTCCATTTCGATTATTTTGATGAGCTCTTCGCAATGGTTCAGTCATTGAGGGCATTTGAGATACTTCATAGTGATGTTATTTGTAATCCATTCTCAATCCCTTTTGTGCTCACTCTACGCTTGCTCCAAATGATGTAACTTTGCATGGAACTTGAGCATCTCCCTGAGTAACATCGAAAACCACCAAAACTCGTGGAATTCGTTAGTTCAAGGTAAATAATGCATAGAACGTTGTTTATACCCCATTTATTCACCGAGGAATTGGCAGTCGAAATCAGGAAATAACGACTGCCAACACGCCCCCAAGCTTGAACCTTTGCTCGTCAAAGTTAAGACTTAGGCTCGGGGGATCAAGAGTTGCATCAATGTCAATAATCCTGCAAGTATTAAGTGCACAACCGAACACTCCACCATTTATGAATTGAACAAACTGGCACAAGTGTATCCCAACCTTTTTATGCATACCTGTGGGGCTTCTTGACTTCTCACCTTGTCTTTGGCGGTTGAGAGACGGAATAACCGCAGTAGAATCTTACCCAATGCAATCTGTCTTCGGGTTTCATACTCGGAGGTTTTTAAAATTTTGCAATTAAAACATCAAGTTCCTTACATGGTACTCTCGAATCGCTCAAGTGGTTATGAAATTCCTCACTGGGCCTAAGGCCATTCTTTTTTCCCTACAAACTATAGGCGTATGTGGAGCTCAAGGTGGAGATAAAAGAAGGCTTACCTATGTTGTGTTTGTTGTTGAGTCAAAAGATGGTCCTAACAAAGTTAGTGATACCCCTCATTCTGATCAATAAAGAATGGATGGTGTCTTTATGGTGGTGGAGAAGGTGAAGACAAGAGGAAGAGTATATGGAAATGATTCCAACATACGAAACATTGTGTTTATAGTGGAATATGGTCTTGGGTAAGAACTCCTTACTTGATGGATCCCCTTGTTTGAAACTTTCAAACCTTTGAGCACATGGAGCTATCATTCCCCTTTTTTTCTACTTTTTTATATCTCTTTTTTTGTACTTTTCTCTTTTTTTTTCATAGCTCCATGTCTCATTTTGTAAGGGAACTTGGGGATATCTTGTTGAATATGACTGGAGTGTTTATTGGGAAGACCAAATTTGTGGATGGGTATGTGGATGATGGATATGATGGTTGTATGATGGTAGAATATCTGGTGGGTGTGAGTGCTTGAATTCAATGTGAATTTAAGCATAACCAGATAAAGGAAGGCTAGCAAATTAAGGTGGTCATGAAAGGGAAATTGATCGGGATTTGAGGTGTCACTACTTCATAAGGACTCAACGTTTGACAAAACTCAACACAACAATAAGTAGCATACGTAGAGGTTTTGATCATGTAAGCATTTGGCTCTGGATAGGTATTTCAAACCACTAAGGAACTTGCACTTCATTTTTATTTTCAAAGAGAAAACTCTGAGAATTCGCCTTACTAAGATCACGACGGGTGCAACTCAAACTTTGGTTATATCACATTCTCACAACAACTTAGACTTGGTTTGAAAGTACTTGCTCCCACAAGGTTGAGCATTAGATATAGGATCACAACTTATGCCAATAATTTCAAATTTTGTTGGAGAGTGTAAAGTTATATACGAAATACTTACAAGGAATTAATAGAGCAAATATTCATCATTTTCTTTAAACAAAGGGTATAAACAAAACTCTAGCATTATGGGTAGGAGTTAGTTTATTCATGGTTTTAAGCAAATCTTTTTGGTCTTTTATATTATGCAAATTTTTATGGGGTTTTTATTTATTGGGATTAGAAAAGGAATAAAGCAAACATATTTTTGGTGTCATGGCATATAGGATAAAAGATATGGTTGTGAAATGCATGACATTCGGCGTGGGGTACATACCTGGTGCGGCGTTCCCCCCAAGCTTAGATCTTGCAACTGAATGCAAACTTGAAGCTTGTGCTTGGCGTATCTCCCTATGTGTCCATTGCATCTTGTGGGGGTGCCTGACAAATCCTCCCCCAAGCTTGTACTGTTGTACGTTACTCTTTAGCTTGCTCCCTAAGGTGACAACGATGCTGCTTACTTTCTGTTATGCTCGCCTATGTGAGGCGAATTCCCTTCTCTACTCTTATTTTTCCTCCTCATCTCTTTCATTTAAATATTAGGGGCAATCCGTCATATCTCCGATGCTGCTACTTGGACCTTCTACATGGTGTTAGGAGTTTTTGATTTGTAGGCAACTCAGTCCCGGCATTCTACTCCCTTTGGGTGAATGTCTTCTTGCAGTTGATGTCAGGTTCCTCCCAGCTCCAACATCATATTTACCTTCAGCTGACATTTTTTTCCAAAGTGACACATGCAGTGGTTCATCCTTTTCGCATGAAATGGAAGAATACCAACGGCCCTTCTCTTCTCAAGAAGAGTGTCAAGGATGGATTCATCTCTTGGCAGGTTGCGTTTCCGCCTTTCTTCTATTCCATGGCCAGCGGTGATGTCTCACTTGGTCCATGTAGTTGAAGTAAGGGTTGATCTTGAATCCTATTCTAACATTGAGCAGACTTCCAAGTGATGACTATGGCTCGCACAGACCACTTTTTTTCCTTCCCAAACAGATTGAGTGGAAAGACGGAGATAAATGTTGTTGGATTTGACTCCATTGTCATTTGCATCTGCCACCAACCTCTGGTTGATGGGTGTTCGCATCCGACGGGTAGAGTAGCTCAGGCATTGACCTCTGGTTGGCTTGTGCTCAACTGGCCAGGTAGAAAGGAATTAAGGAAGGCTCTCTATTCGCGTTCCTCCATCATTGGGTGATGTCTCTTCATATATCTCATGTGATCCAATGCTTTGCATGACTTTTGACACCTGGTCTTGTGAGGACATTCTCTCAGGATGAGATATGTCTACGTGTTCTTTTCAGTGTCATGCCGCTGACATTCGCTTCCCAAGTGATGCAGAGCATGGTCGAAGTGTCGCAGAGATCAACCGTGATAGGTTGGACATCGAGTCCTTCCTCACAGGGGGGTTTAGAGGATGAATGCCTCCTACAACAGGTTAGTGGACAACATATACAATGGGCCTATGTGTAAAGACTATTAACACTAAGCCCGTTGCACCCAATGTGCGAAAAAAATTTGGCGTTTCAAAAGCTCAGAAGCACAAAACCATGTTGTTGCCATGATAATTACCATCTTCAAAAATTACTCAAATCTAAGGCCACGACATATGGAAAAAGATCATCAGGACCTTGATTTTTGTCTCCATGGAAACTTGAGAAAATCTACCAGTGCCCGATTCTATCGATAGCGATGACGGATATTTCACAACCAAAATCTACTCATAGCTCATTGATCAACGTTGTCGAATTGACCAAAGCAGTCCCTTAACCTAAGCACCACGCTCAATTTAAGAGACCTACGGGCACTCATTGGATTCTGCCCCAAACTATGTCTACCCCCAGCAGATTAAGGTCGCATGAAAACATGATCAAGACTTACTCACATGGATAGGGCAAAATGAAGCATGGGTTTTCAATTTTATAATTTTTTTGTGTTTTTTTAGATAGAAAGAAAGGGTAACAACAACAAGTTGAATGACAAATTAATATTCTAACTCGCCGCTTCCGCGGCAATGGCGCCAGAAAGTTTGTTGGCGGTTCTTAGCCTAACAGATTTTACTCCGCAAGCGTACGGAGACCGCTGTAGTTTTCACCCGGGAGTATTCCAAGGTATCGTATTTATCCACAGGGAAGCATTGAGTTAGAGATATTAACTTATCAAACATATTGTTATTTTACTATTCCATTCTAAAAGGTAAAAGAAAGGATAACAGCACACTGACACACTCCACATGGATACAAAGCTCAACGAGGAGCTAGGAGGACAACGAGACGTATTTGGTTCCTGATCAGATCTTTCTTTACTAAGGTCAAGCCAAAAGACAAAGCTAGCTCTAACGGTCACTCTACTAAGGTCATGACACGACTGAGGTTATGGTTTGGTCTAGTCATCTTTACTGCATCGGACATGGCTGCTATAGAACCACTACCAGGCACCAGAGTGCTGATTACCCAGCCGAGAAAGGCAGGTTCTAGGGAGCCCGACTATGCGTCTACATACATGTTGGATCACAACCTGGCGCCAGCCTGAACGACGGGGTGGAATAGTGAGACGCCCTAATGCTGTCACCAATAGGGGCTACCTAAAGCCTGTGCGGTACACACGAGGCACCCAGAGCTGTGTGGGGCTGGTTGCAAACCAAGGTGAACTTCTAGAGTAAACTCTGGTTATTCACATCCTCCACTTGGCTAGAAACAAGTAGAAGCATCACAACTGCTACGACTTAACTAACAGCGTGAATAAGGAACCCACAAGTAAATAGACTAGATTACCATAACCTCACAGAGCAATGCTAACTATAGTCTAATGACATCCCTACACTACGATCATAACCATAGGCAGGAAAGTAAATGCTTGAACTTAAATAAAAGAATATATTAAATAAACTCAAAGTCTTACAGGAAAAGAAAGATACAAGGGACTCATACCAGACTTCTGAAGACTGCTCCGGAATAGGCAGAGCCCGACTCTAACTCCTACCAAAACATTGTACTAAAGGGGTAGCGCCACCCAAAAGGGGGCACCTCCCCAAAGGAGAGAGTGGAGAGAGTACAATGGTGTGAGTTTGGAGTGGGGGAGTGACCCTCTATTTGTAGGAGGCTGTAGGTCGGTCAAATGGCGATGTGATGGGACAGGCGATGGGTCGACGACGGCCGGGGGTTGCAAAAGTAGGTGAGGCCGGGCTATGAGGGTGTAGCCACACAGGCGTAGAGTGATGAGAGAGAGAGAGAGTCTGTTACTGCCCTTAGTGGGCCTCATAGAAACTATTTTTCCCGGCCATAGAGTTTTCATTGGCCTAGTAAAAACCCGACCAAATCCAACCCATGGAATCCTAGCTGCAGGCCTCATATGGAAGACATTTCGTTGGCCGCTCAGTTTTCATCCACCTTTTCAAGAAGCTGACAAAAATTTGCGCAAAGTCTAACTCGCGACCCCCTTATTTTGTCTGCCAGTGCGCGACCCCCAACGGCCCTCGGCCCACTCCGCACGCCGCCACCATGCTTGCCGCCGGCGAGGCTAGGGTTAGGGTTCAGGACCGGGGTTGCCGGAGGGAGGGGCTGTCTCCACCGGACTAGACAGCGAGTTAGGGGAGGCTGTTGGCCCAGCATTGGTGGTTAGGCGGCGGTAGCCGCTGGCCGTGGGAGGCGGAAGAAGGTGGTTGGGCAGTGCCGGCGGCGGGGGGCGATGGTGAGGTGGCGGTGCACCTCCACCATGGTTAGCTGGCGACGGTGGGGGAGGCGGTGGCGGTGGGAACCGCCGGAGCTGGGGCTGGAGGCGGCGGTGGGGGCGAGGAGGCCGGATTCGCGTGGAGGCGGTCGGTGGCAGAGGCGGCGGGAGCCGCCAGAGCCAGGGCTGGAGGCGGCGGTGGGGGCGATGGCGAGGAGATGCAGTAGTTTTTGCCGTGGTTAGCTGGTGGCAGTGAGGGAGGCGGTGGCGGAGGCGGCGGGAGCCACCGGAGCCGGGGCTAGAGGCGTGGGCAGGGGCGAGGAGGTCAGATCCACGTGGAGATCAGCGGCGGGAGGTGGTGGAGGAGGGGTGGCACAGAGGGGTCGCGCGGCGACTCCGTTGCGCATTAGTGTCGTCCAAAAATTGGGTAGTTTTGGTTGGCCAATCTATTGAACCGATAAAAACAGCTAATGCTTTGGTCGACCATCCCTAGCTCACAAAAAAATAATTTATTTTCGTCTACGTCCCTTCTGTCTGTCAAAAACTCTCTTTTCGCCCACGAATTAAAACGTTTGACTTTCCTGTAGTGTTATATGCTATGCTCGTGACTCATGAGAATGCAATGTTTATAAATTATAAAACCTTTCCTGTGTTAGATGCTATGCTCATAAGAATGTAAGTTTGAAAACACTAACATGCATGCTATGCTACCTGTCTCGTGTGTTTGGTAGGGCCAGTCCGTAATGAACCACGCGGTGATGAAACCCCAGGCAGTAGAACCTCGCGATGCTCACTGCCTTACTCATGTTATCCGGTCCCTTGGTGGAGATAATGATTCAACTGTAATAACAAGGTTGCACCCGTACATGTTTCCATTAACGTTATCACTCCGTTGGCTCAACCAAACAACACCTTAAGTTCCTAAAAATAATACTTCCTTTATATCTAAACGGAGGTAGTAGGAGGTCACCATGCGTTCCACAATTGCCTACTGCCTCTTGAAATTTAGGGCTTGTTTGGCATGGCTTCGAATCCTCTAAAAACGGCTCCAACTCTGGCTCTGCTGGAAAAGTGGCTCCCCTAAGAGAGCTAGAGCTACTTCATAATGCGTTTGCCATAACAGCTTCTGGACACATGAGTTTGTATGTTTCCACTCAAAAAGATATCTATTTTCCCTCATGTGAACAGCAGGAGCCAGTAGAAGCTAGTGTTTTGGTGCTCCGGCTCCCTACGTTAAAAAGCATCCGGCTCCTTTGAGTGCTCCATGGATGGAGCCAATTTGGCTGGTGCCGTTTGGCACGGCTTCGCTGATGAGGACATCTCTCCTAAGTATGTAACGACACTCCTTCAATTGTGATGCATGGTCCTCTTACGAGAGCAAGAGCATGACAACAGGTGAGCTCGTTCTTATGTTCGAGTGCATATATGTGTGAGGATGGTATACTACTTAATGGTGCTGTCGATTTAATTGTACTTAGGAACTTGGGAGAGGAACAAGAAGGCCTTGGGAACCAGCAAGGGCGAGGAGAGAAGCAAGGAGGGCGTCCAAGTCAAGTTGGAGGCCCAATTCATCTCAGAGTCGGCCACCTCGGCCTCCAGAAACAGTCTGCACCAAAACTGTCGCCCAGGCCACAAATGGGCTCCGTTTTCGGCGGTCCACATATGCTTGGAAAGATAAAAATATAAGCTTTCCAATGCCACCAGTTTCAGGCCTATTGGAGTTCGGAGTCAATAGAAAATCGCATTGGAATTTGACGGACAGAATCTGTCCACGGTGCGTCGCCCGTATCTTGGGCCATTGGGCCATGTATCGTGTGAGAGTCTATCGAGTCCACGTCTAGGAGTCCTTGGTTGACCCTAGGGTCTATAAAACCTTAGCCGCCTCCCAAGTTATGGTTTTGTGTTAGTTGTTTCTGTGCTCGCACAGTGCCGCCGTTTGGAGAATACTCCGGCTCTTTGTGAGACCCCACTTGTGTACTTAATCATTTATCAACAATTTTCGTTGCATCTTTCTTGTTCTTGTTCTTGCTCGTGTTCTCGATTCACTAGCAGGGATTAGCCTTCATGGCGAGGTCAACCGGGTAGCGCACGGTTGATAACCAGAGGACGTGTGGTGCTATGATTACAGGGGTCTTGGTCGTGTTGATCAAGGAGCCGGATTGTGAGTGTCTCGTGCCGTCAAATCGACTTACCCTCCACCTGACGGAAGATCGGGAACCCCTGGTCCCCATCAAGTGGTATTCAGAGCAAGGTTTACCGTCAGGTTTGCCTGCATTTATCCTCAGTAGATTAGATTCGTTCGTCCCACGGTCTACAAAAAACCCAAAAAAATTCCATACCTACAACCACGACGTTAGCTTTTGCACAAATTTGGTTTTAGAGTCCGTAGTTTTGAGTTTGTGTCCAAGGTCGAGTCATGTTGCTGGTTTAGATTGTGTTTTTGTTTTAGTTGTGTTCCATCTCCACTGCATCTCACATCCTACACCGATCCAGATCACCGTTCGAGTCCTAGTCGAGCTAGGGTTCATCGTTGCCGCTGGCTGTTAGGGTTTCCCTCATCAAAATCCTATTTCCCCACCCTCCACCTTCCATACTGTCACCCACCATCCTATAGACATCCACCATCTAACTTTACCATCCATATCCACGCCATACATCCTTGTTTCCGAAGAGTTGTCACCTACACAACCCTAATTCTGTGTCATGCAGTAAAACTGCCGTAACTTTTCGCTCGGAACTCGAAACAGGGCAAAAACAGAAGCAGATTCATAGACAATTAGACACATATATATTATATACCATTAGATAATCATATATTACACATAATTAGATACTAAGCTCCTAATACTAAGTTTTACTCACGGGGCAAAAGCACAACACCTCCGGCCGAACGCCTCCCAGTCGATGTCGTCGCTGCTGCTATCCTCAAAGGCAGCATTCTTTGAAGGACCACAGTGCAGAGCAACTCACAGTGGGCATGTCACACCCCAAAATTTCTAATTTGGCGATGCGAATAGAAAACAATGAATAAAATGAAGGGTTTCTTAATTTTTCTAAAATTTTCAAACTTGTAAGTTTTGTTGGTTAAAAAAATGTATGCTTTAAAAATTTTTTCTAATTAGAATTCATTTCTTTGTTGCATTCAAGCTGAAGTGCATAGTGTTTATATGTGTAAAATGAAGTTTCAAAATATTTCAAAGACGGCTAGGTTTCAAATATTTCAAAGACGGCTAGGTTTCGAGTCCATCTCAATCCATATCTCAAAAATCCTAATCCTTTTCGTTCTTGCCAACTCAAAATCAACCATTGTGGCCTTGGATAAATCTCTAAAGTTTCGTAGACTCAAAACCATAATCCAATCTTGTCGATCATCCTCTATACCAAGTCACTTCTTTCCATTAATCCATGTTCATTTTGAAACACTAGACAATATCACTCGGACCTCCACTCTCTTTTCAATATCATTGATATCTCATCTTCATGTTTACCTTTTCATCATTTATTCTCGTAGACACCCTTCTCTCTATAGTATAAATCAATATCATTCCAAAGCTCAATATCAATATCAAGTCCACAGACATTCTCTTATCTCCTTTCCTTCCTCCATGAACTCAAGTTCATCATGGACAAAATTATTGTTCACCTTCCTATCTTTATTCACAGATGATCTTACCCTAACCTACCATTTGAAGCAATGTCAAATCAAAACCCTAGTCCAACTCTCAGATTTCACCGAATGAAAACCCGAGTTCAGGTCGACACTAATTTCTCCTTATGTATCAAAGTCCATCCCTCTTTTTACCATGTCATGATCTCATTTCAATCTTAAATCAATTAGAACTTGAACTATAGCCCAATCAAAGTCCAAGAGTTGCACCTCCTTTCCCCGACATGGGCCACCATTAAACTGAGTACAAACCAGCCTCACCCTTCCTTCACCAGCCCTCCACAACCCCGGGCCAAGCTCCCAAGGGCCCAAACCAGGCCTCCTTCCCTTTCCCTTCTCTTCCCCACGTTCTCCCCTTCCACCTCACAAAGAAACAGCAGAGGGCGCCTCTCCTGGTCGCTCTCCCTCCCTGCTGGGCGCCCATTCCCATTCCCCTCTCTCCCGCATTCAATTCACCATCAATTGTCTCCTTTATTCCCTAAAATCCCTCCCTCTTCCATTTCCCTTACCCCTGGACGCCCCTCTCCCTCTCTTCATGACCAGATCAGGAGGAGGAGAAGCCATGGCTGCCCTCCACTCACCCATGGCTGCCCTCTCTCATCCTTACACCTCCCCCACCACCGAAACATGAAAACGGAGTGCTCTCGTCTCAAGGAAGATGAACCCCTGCTGCGTTCTTCGATCCACGCCCCAAGCATGCCATAGAGGTTGTCTCATTGCTGCTGCCCCTTCTGTCCATGGTGTGGAGACCATGGAGGGCACCCCCGACGATCCCCGACGCCAAGGCAAGGTTGCAGCCCTACGAGATCGTGTGCGCAGCGGTATCACCGCCTTGATGTCGCCCATTTCATCTCTTCCGCTACCAACCCCATGGTGAGAACCCCTTTGTTTCCTCACTATGTAGATCATTTGTTCCCAGCTGTGAATCAAGTTACATAGACCAGATCCCGTCAAGTTCTGCCAAGGTTTACCCGTGAAACGTTTCGCTGCACATGTGGACAGCCACACTGCCCTATTTGGCATGTGTGTTCCCTAGTGATATGTTGGCCCAAATGACAAATCCTTTTATGGAACCATGACACTAACCCTTGAACATGCTGCTGTAAATTTATTTTGCCATTAGAGCCATGGAGACCAGCTTTTTGTTGGTCGACATGCCCGATGTTCCTGCTGTCCAAAACAGTCTTGTTGCTGCCTTTTGTTCATGTTTTCCTGGTGATCCAGCACTCCAATGGTCGACCCCTTCGACTGAGATGTACCTAATATCCTTGTACACACCTCCATAAAATGGTTTGTCCATAGGCTTAGCGGTGCAAGAGTAACGGCTGCCGCCGTGCTCGCTGTCACTGCAGTCCAAACAGCAGCACTGCTGTCATATGGGCGCCTGTTTTCTCAATGATCCAAAAGTCCAATCAGCAAGCCCTTCGATTGAGACGCGTATTATATCCTTAAATATGCTCCTGTAAATTTGTTTGGCCATTGGTGTAGCAATCGTAAAGATATGGCTGTCGTTGTGCTCGTTGCCGCTGCTGTCATGGCAGCAGCACTGCTGCCCCTTTGACGTACTCCTTCCTAGCAATCCGGCAGTCGAATCGCCGTACCTTCCAGCAGCATATAAATTGGTTTGGTCAAACGAGCTCTTGAGGTTAGGTTGTTGCAGCCCTTCATGCTCGTTGCCGGTGCTGTCCAAAGAGACAAAGCACCCCTGTTTTGCACATATGTTCCCTACCAAATCAGTTGTGGATATGGAGATCCCTTTAGCCAAAGCGTGTGTTACTTACCGACACATAACACCATTTGGTGCTGGTAGAACAGGGCTGCAGTGTTTTTGGTGCTTATTGCCCAGCTGTCTGCAGATTTCAGTACACGCGCCGGTTAACAAATCCATGTTCCCCGGTGATCCAACAACACTGTTGATGCATCCTCTGGTCAAAGTGTGTTCCCAAGAACCCTCTACAATATACCAAAATATCACCATCGTACTCCATCACTATGATCATAACATGAGTAATACATTTGACACCTCCACCAATACCCATCCCATGAATCGTCTCCCTCAATAAATTTCATATGGTCTATCTGTTGCCATCAACCACCTTACAAAAGTCTTGGTGCAAGTCTTTATCTCTTAACGCATGATCTGCTCATGACACTCATCGGCCATTCGACAAACATCAAACTCATCAGAAACCTTACAAAACTCTTCATGTTTTGCATAAATTACAATCTTTTCTTCCACCATCAAATCCTTCATTGTGGCACCGTTCTGTCACCCTTTCTTTTCTAACCATCTTTATCTTCTTGTTAATATAGTTTTGTTCCAGTTGTTGCGCTCCCTTATCAAATTATTTATTTCTATGGTGTATTGTTCTTAGTTCCCCTTTGTTTGTTATTTTAGTTGTTTGCGCTGGGGATTGATGTGTGTGAGCAACAGCAAGAGTACTTGAGGAAGGCAAGTATAGCATGAACACAACCTAATAACCATCTAATCACTTCATAACCATGTGTCTAATTTTGTATGCCAATAAGGACTGTACTTAGCCTCTTTTATCGATATGTTTACCTATGGGAATGCATGTTGGTTAAGTTTTGCTAGTTGCTGCGCGAACACATGTACTTTTGTTAATAATTTTGATTAATGGATCTATGCAATATAATTGTTGAGCTTGACCCTCTGTGCTGTGTGCTTGAGTGATTCATGTCTTCTTAAAATTGGCTTTTTAGCAACATGGTTTAGGGGGCATGAGCATGTGCTTAGTGGTTTGCTCATAGCCACTCTCTGTAAGGACCGGTTCGCAAAGCGACAACCTAGGACAACAGTGCTACCATGAGACTGGAATGGGATGGTCTTGGCTAACTAATTAGGTTGTTCTAGTGCATTGTAACTTACCGAAAGGGCAAGAGGGGTGATGTGCATGTGGGTCTCGTCCTACCATGGGTTGTGTGTGCTGTGTGCTTCACCCCTTGGAGGAGTGCTCCACCTGTTGAGATTCGAAACCTCAGTGGTTACAACATACTAGTGTGATCTTTGTAAAGGCCTCATAGTGTACTTGCTAATCATCTCATCTAAGGCAATGTGATGAACTCCTAGCGTAGCTTACGACTTGTGGGTAAAGATGTACAACCTCTCGAGAGTGTAAGACTGACATGTCAGCTGTGCTCACGGTTATGAGCGGCCCAGATTCTTTATGCAGATTAGTGGTTCCTGGTTGGTTTGGGAGTTGGTTCTTATGTTAACAATGTTGACTAATGTTCATATGCAATATCTTGGGGCTTAATGGGTTATCTACTCATTTGTAGTAACTAGTTGTTTAATAAAACTTGACCAACTAAAAGCTCATGTATTGTGTCAGCCAACCTTAGAGCCTCATGGTTCATGCTATGCTTATTGAGTACACTTGGGTACTCACGCTTGTTTCTTTTAATTTTCCCTATTGTTGGCTGGAACCCAACCGATGCTCAGAAGATGAAGGCTTAAAGGAGTAAAAATGAAGGATCATGGAGTTCTAGGCGAGTGACCCCCAGTTGGCTTCCCTGTGGTGGCTCGGTGCTTTAGTTACTCTTCCACTACTCTGTGTTAAAGACTTAATATCTTGATGTAATCTTGTTTAAACGATATGTAATAAAGCATATTGTCTATGATATCACTGCTAATCGTCTCTATATGT
Source organism: Paspalum notatum (assembly GCA_022530915.1). Classification (NCBI taxonomy): domain Eukaryota; kingdom Viridiplantae; phylum Streptophyta; class Magnoliopsida; order Poales; family Poaceae; genus Paspalum; species Paspalum notatum. Next base: position 33,104,707 of record CM039685.1, read on the forward strand.
GTGAGATTAGATCCTGGAACACATATGGATTTGCTCTAGTTTGTCTTTTGAAAACCATGGTGTGACAGGGCATTGCATGACCCTCGGGTTGCTGCCATTGAGGAGGTCCTCAGTGCTGAAGCAACAGCCTCATGGGCTAATTAGTGCCTCCTTTTGGTGGCGCAGGCAGAAGAAAACACGGTGGTTGAGGAGCTCGGCGCGGCGGGGAACACCAACCTCTCTCAACGACGCGCTTCAGCTGAGGCGCGTCGTGCGGTAGCAGAGAACGATGAGCCCACCTTGTCCCAAGTAGCAGCGCCGATGGCAACATGGTGGTCCTCCTTCCTCATAGTGGTGATGCAGTGATGGTGGAGGCAGTACTTTAAGAGCAGCTCGGCAACATGAGAGGCCTCCAATGCTGGCATATATCAAAGTCGCGGGAATGCATGCTCCTCATAGCAGCAAGACACTCCTCTAGTGTTTTATGTTGGCGCACCGAATGCCGAAAGCTCGCCTTGGATCGATCTCACACGCGCTCACTCGCCGGCGACCGAAGGTTGAAGATGAACAGTGTTTTTGGCGATGAACGCCCCAGGCGACGAACACGCCCTGTATGTTGCCCTTTTATTCACCTAATTCGAGCACTGAGTACATGAGGGAGTGGTGCTACTTATAGGCCATGGTACCCCTGTGGAGCACGCCTCCACGCCGGCCTCCTCGCCATGCCCCGCGGACCATACGCGACGTCGTGGCGAGCGACGCGCTCGCCCGCAGAACTTGGCCACGCTTCCAACAGCTGGCGACATGCATGCTACTCCCTAACAAACCCTGACCGCATCAACATAGCTCACCTGCATGCGCGAGCTTGATCCTACCGCGCCGCGCCGCACCGATCCGCGTCTGCAGCTCTCCTGCATTGCGCCCATCGGCATGGCGACATGCGCCACACACACACACACACACTGACCATCTAACACACGTACTAACATCCCCATCGTCAAGCTTATGCTAACATTCACCCCCTAAGCTTGACATGGCTCGATCACCGTCTTCACAGGAGCGTCAGGGACTCGCCAACGTCAGCGAGCAGTGCTGTTTCCTTCTTCTTCTTCTTCTTCTTCTTCTACTTGCGGCACCACCTCGCGATGTGGCCACATCCACCGCACTCGAAACAGCGGCCATGGCTGCGGCTCCCACCTCGACGGCTTGTCCCCGAGGCGACGCTACTCGTGTCGTCGTCCACATCGCTATCGCCATCGTCCTTGACGCCGCGCGCCGCGCATCGCCGCTGCGCCGCGCATCCTTGCCATTCGTGCCGCGCCGCTCGTCGCCATTGCGTGTCTTCTACTAGTTCTGCTGCCGGCTTCATTCCTCCCACCGCTCCTCGGTGAGATACAGGCGCCCAGCCACCTCCACAGCACCCTCCCTTGCGTCGTCTTCGTCCGCTTCCTCCGCCACCCGCAATTGGCTGATGAGCTCCTCAATCGTAGCCGTGTTGAGATCCGTCAACATCTCAATCGCCACAGCAAGTTGCTTGAGCTGCTTTGGCACGACGCAGAGGATTTTCTTGACGACGCAAGGATCTTCAATCGTCTCGCCCATCTCGCGCAGGGCGGCGATAAGCCCGTTAATGTGCATGGCGAAGTTGCCGACGTTCTTCCCATCGCGGAAGCCGATATTTTCAAACTCCTACCATAGCCGCTGCACACTTGCCACCTTCACGCGATCGTGGCCAACCCTCATGGACTTTACCACGTCCCATGCTTCTTTCGCTGATTTCTTCACGGCGAGCACTGTCTTACTTCATCTCCCCTGGTACCACGCGCAGGATGGCGGCCAACACCCGCCGGTCCTTGGCGCGCTCCTTGCACTTCTTCTTCACGGTGTCCCACAACTTCAACGCCTCGAACGAGACCTGCACCACTGTCGACCACTCATGATAGTTGCCTACGGAGTTCGAGCTGGCAACGACGCGCTCCGCCGTGGCGCCATGTGACGAGCTCACGTCACCGAAGAACTTCAGGCAGCCGCCTCCCTTCACCGGGGTCTCCATCGGCTCTGATGCCAATTGTTGGCACACCGAACGCCGAAAGCTCATGTTGGATCAATCTCACATGCACTCACTCACCGGCGACCGAAGGTTGAAGATAAATAGTGTTTTTAGCGACGAACGCCCCGGGCGACAAACACGCCCTGTATGTTGGCCCTTTTGTTCACCTAATTCGAGCATTGAGTGCATGAGGGAGTGGTGCTACTTATAGGCCATGGCATCTCTCTGGAGCACGCCTCCACGCCGACCTCATCGCCATGCCCCGCGGAGCACGTGCGACGTCATGGCGAGCGACGGGCTCGCCCGCACAACATGGCCACGCTTCAAACGGCTGGCGACACACATGCCACTCCCTAACAAACCCTGACCGCGTCCAACGTAGCTCACCTGCATGCGCGAGCTCGATCCTACCGCTCCGCGCCGCACCGATCTGCGTCGCTCTCCTGCGTCGCGCCCATCGGCATGGCGACATGTGCCACACACACACAGACCATTCTAACACACTGTTGACAGTCGTTATTTTCCTGTTTCGACCGTCAATCTCTTGGTGAATAAATGGGGTATACATAAAGTTCCATGCATTATTTACCTAACACTGACGAATTCCATGAGTTTTGGTGGTTTTCGATATATCACAGAGAGAAGCTCACATTCCGTGCAAAAGAACATCATATGGAGCAAGAGAGAATCATCACATAAAAGGGCTAGAGAATGAATGGGAAATGACATCATTATGAAGTATCTCAAATGCCCTCATGGACCAAGCCATTGCAAAGAGCTCGTCGAAACAATCAAAATGGAGTTTTCATTCACTCAATTTGGAGTCCAGACGCTAAAGTTATGGCCGTCTCAAGGTTGACAACATGGGCTGTGAGAGATGGTCGGGCAACCATGACCTTGGTCGGGCGACCAAAGGCATGGCCGGCTGACCACCTACTCTCCCAAAATGCCTCATACTTCATCTTATTCATCCAAGGAAGTCACCAAGAGCCCAAATATACAAGGTGGAACAAGCCCAAGTTGAGTCCAATGTCGGAAGGCCACCACGCGGGCTGAGGAACCGATGAAAGGCTGAAATGATGGCCGGCCGACCACCTCAAATGGCTGCCCGGCCCATTACTTGGCCTGCACGGTCACCACGTTGCACACCAGGACATGTTCAACACGTGTATCAACGGAAACCGACTTCCAGAAGGCATCCTAGGCGTTGGAGAAGTGAGGCGGTGCATCGGACAGTCGGCCGACCTCCGTGATGGCCGACCGACCGCCCACGTGGCCGCCCGACCAACCTTCTTTGCTCCCCCACCGACCTTGTGACTGCTATAAGTAGAGGGGCACTCCCCCACTCCAAAAATGTACCATCACCATGTGATTTCTTTCTTCCTCCCTCTAGGAGGCGCCCCACGGGAGGTGCCTCCACTCTAAAAATAGTGTTTGGTTAGGAGTTAGAGAAGGGTCTGCTGTATCGGAGTCGATCAGAAGTACTCGGTAATATATTTTATTTGCTATTTGAGCATTACTTTCAGATTATTGACTAGTGCAAATACTTTACTTTCCTACTTTATGCACTTATCTTCTGCTCTATTTAGTTACTCGCTTGGTATGTATGCGGCTTTTTAGCACCTTTTTCCTTTTGGGCATGCCAAGTTCGAGGCCTGAGTTGTGCTAAACTAGAATTGATTGATCGTTGTTATACTTGCTGGTGTTACAATCCAACCTATACGCTAGGCTCTGGTTAGTTTCTCTCCTCTAGCTAAGGATGAACTATTGTTGTTCACGTTTGTAGCGTGCCAGCATATCCACGCAGATTTGCTTGGTAGCCCCACTCGGTGATAGCGTGTGGTGTGCCTGTGTATCCCAGGCCCATTCATTCGGTAGGCCCATAGGCGTTAGCCGGGTATCCTTCGGTGGTCTACAATCTATCCCCTGACCCCTCAAGGCACCGGAATTTCACTCGACGCAAGTCATAACTCTGTTGAGATCCTTTCGATCCTGAGCACGGATAGCTCTTGTATGCTAGCAGAGATAGAAGATCGTATAGCAGTCCCTGTCTCGTTGTCCTCCTAGCTTTATCTGTTTACTTGCCAACGGTGCTTGGCTCTTACCCCATGGTGTTTGGTGTCAACCTTTAATAGCTATCGGTTGACGTGAAAGAGTAGTAACAACTGGATGAATGATAGTTTGATATCTCTATCTCAATGCTTCCCTGTGGATAAATACGATACCTTGGAATACTCCTGGGTGAAAGGCTACAGCGGTCTCCGTGCGCTTGCGGAGTAAAATCCGGTAGGCTAAGAATCGCCAACAAGCTTTTCTGGTGTCGTTGCCGGGGAAGCGCCGAGTTAGAGTATTATTCTATTTTTCATCCTTTTGCTATTGCTTTTTCTCTTTCTTCGAAAATCCAAAAAAAAATAGAAAAATAGAAAATCTTCTCTTCAATTTTTTCTCTATCCGTTGAGTAAATCTTGATCATGTTTTTCATGCTACACAAAGTCTATAGTGCAACACACTAACAAGCCTTTCTATTGGCTTTTTCATAAAAACGTAGCTTGGGCCATGTGTGTGCCCAGAGACTAATTTCCAAATTAAGCGTGGTGCTTAGGTTGGATTAGCCTCTTTTTATAACCGATGTGTCGGATAAATGAGCTATGTGTAGACTTTAGTAGTGACGTTCCATGCTAGTTCATGAACCACGATCTTTGAGCTAGCTGGATCTCTCAAGTTTCATGGAGACACAAAAATCCCGATGTTGTTTCAAAAATGCACCTGTTTTTTTTAAGACCGTAATTTTGAGTAAAGTTGGAGAGATGAAAATCATGGTATAGCAACAGGCTTTGTGCTATGTTTTGATTGAAATATTTTGCTAGCACTATGTGAACAATGGGCCCGATAGTTAATATTCTTGATGCATATTGGACCCTTGTATATGTTGTACACTAACCTGTTGCAAGAGGCATTCATTCCCCATGCGAGGATAGAGGCCCCGTGGCCGACATTCTCGTGCTCAACCTCTTGCCCTTTTTGGGAAATGGTAGCATCATGTCAAGGTACGCTTGAATTCTATATCACATTATGCTATCATCCATGCTTGAATTTGCACAGCTAGTAGATCCCAAATTCGGCCGGCATAGACACCTCTGATCGCAGGCAGAGCTCTGTCTTACGCACCACAAAGGTAAAAACAAATCAACGCCTACAAGCAAGGTGAGAACATCGATGTCATGACATGCAGTCGATGGTTTTGTGGCACAAAGGCAAACAACGACAGGTGGCACATGTCATGATTGACAAGTATCAAGCCCAATAAGAGCATGATAGGGAGCAAGTTTGGAATCAGCATTCAGTGCAGAAACCAAGCCTGGGGGAGAAAATTGTCTGGCATTTGACAAGCTTCAAGAGAAACAACCAAATTTGCAAGCCAACGAAGCAGAACTTGATACATATCCGCGACATTACATTCCATTGACCAAACATGGAGCCAGAGCTCTACTGTCTGCTGAGGTGGAAATTTAGCATCGATTCTTCCAGCGTCAATGAAGGTAACCCCCTCTAACAGCTATTTTCAACATTCTCGTTTTAGAGGTTGTTTTAAAATGCATGTTAGTGATAGCACTTGAAACCAAACTTTCACACTAAGATCCTATGGCCATAGGATCTTCCAATAAGTGCTACCTTAGGCTAACTTTTAGCTAGCCTTCTACTCTGCCCAACCTAGACACATTCTTGTTAGGTAGACAAAGACCTTGTCTAACCCTAACATGCATGGAAAAGTAGAAGGAGGTTTCTGGAGATCATAATGGAGGAACAAAAATGCCATCACACTAACCCACTCTTAGTCCCGAGTATCTCTTCGCACCATGATTGGACAACGTCTCCCATTGGAATCAAAATGAAGCACAAAGCGGAACATGAAAACTTTGAACAAAGAAGTTGTTTCATCAAAAGAATCAAGCTTAGGGGATGATATACCAAGTGATATCATACATCCTCCAACCCAAACCCTGAGAGGAAGGACCTTGATATTCAACCTACGATAATGGTTGAGCGCTGCAAAACATTTACCATGCTCTACATCACTTGGGAAGCATACATCTCTTATCCTGAGAGTTTGTCTCCAAGACCAGATGTCTCTATAGTAAGAGCTTGCAATGAGATATGCGTAGAGACATCACCCAAGTATGGAGAAACGCTACGAGTGAGCATTCCTTAATTTCCTTCCCCTGGCCGGACATCCAACAAGACAAAGCAGTTCGCCAGAGGTCAGGTTGATCTACTCTACTCATGAGTCAATGTGCCAATGAGTCACCCACATGACATCTCAAGCATGGCGCAACATGAGTTAGCACGCCAATGAGTCACCCACATGACATCACAAGCATGGCGAGCAACCATCAACTAAGGTTGGTGGCAAACTGCCAAGGATGCAAAGGAGTCAACTCCAACAAACATCTACTTCTATCATTCCACATAGTCTATTTGGGAATAAACAGCTGGCCACGACCGAAACGGTGTCACTTTGGAAGAATGTCAGGCTAAAGGCAAAAATATGATGTTGGAGCGGGAGATCCAACAAGAGACATTCATCCACGGGAGTAGTACCATCAGATCAGATAAATCCAAGCTCCTGACACTTTGCAGACGGTCCAAACAGCAGCATGAGAACTGCTCATCAAACAGTCATTTTAGAAATAGAGTGAGAGCCAATGGACCGGCTTCATTGCTCTCCTGGTGTGATGAGTGATTGTCAACGAGCTCAAGCCCTCCGATGGACGGGAGGCCCTCCGATGGACTGGAGGTAGACGATGATGAAGACCTCGATGGACTGAGGCAAAAGTCCTCCAATGGACCGGAGGCAATGCTCGGTGTCGGTCGGCCATGGAAGCTCGGTACACGGAGGGGCGGTTCGGCAACGGTTGTGTAAGCCCTCCGATGGACCGCGAGGCAACTCCAATGGACTGGAGAAGCCGGGTGCCACCGTGGTGCTCCAATCCGAGTGCATGGCGCGAAGGCGTGCGAGGGAGGCTTTGGCGGCTTCGGCTCAAAACTGCCACCCAAGGTCAGATGACTTGGTGAGTTGGGCTCTGGCTCGCCAAGATAGAAGATTGGGCCAAGACCCGGCCCAAGAAGCTCGCAGAATAAAGTTTCCCGGTTTCTGACTTCAAAACCGGGGGAAGCTTTCGGACTACTGGCTACGTGGCGTACATCCAAGCGAGGCATGGAGAAGAGGAAGATCAAAGCGTCATCGTAGTCGTCCGAATGTATCTTTTTCATTTCAGCCCCTTTCAAGCATTCTAGACTAAGGGTCTTAGTGTAAAATTGTGTCATCAGGCCTAGGGCTATAAATACCTAAATGGCTGGTCATTTAGGTGACTCTCCCACCATTAGAAAACCCTAGGCTTCATTTCCATACAGCCATGTGCCTAAGAGAGAAGAGAGAGCATTAGGGCTAGGATTTGAGTCCCCTAGCTAGTGTTCTTCTCACAAGAGGGAAGGATGAAGGGTGGTAGGCTGTAGGAACTTTGTATGAACTCAATTTCATGTTTAATCCAGTAATATTCAGCAGAAATCCGAGCTCATGTGTGCAGCCCTCTTCTCCTCCCCTTTCTAGTTTGGTTTTTGGGTTCAATCCTTGGCTTTTGGGTGTTTGCTTTGGCCATGGGTGAATCCTTTGTTTTGCCGGTGTTTTAGACTTGCAAGGACGTGGAGATTATGCCCTAGTGCATCACAAACCTGCTGGTTTGCCACGAGCAAGTTGAATTTGAGTTTTCCCCTTTTCTTGCCCAAGGCTTGCCTCTTCACGAGATCTGAAATTTCCGCTAATCCCGTGATCATTTTGAGTTGATCTTTTGGGAATAGCTTTGCAATAGTGCTCAGATAGTCTGCGTCAAATTTCGTAAAGATTCGACAAGGTTTGGTCAGATTTAGGGTTGGAAAGCTCAAGTTCCAACCCTCCACCGGACAGTCCGGCGCTGTCACCGGACTATCCGGCTCCACCAGACAGTCCCGCGCTGGCCACCGGACAGTCCGGCGTTGGAAGTCCAGCCCCGTTGCTATCGGACCATCCGGCTCAGTCATCGGACCATCCGGTGCCACCGGACAGTCCATTGCCCGCTACCGGACAGTCCGGCAGTAGCCTGTAAGGTAGCTGTGTGCTGTTTCGTTGGAGTTTTCGCTGCCCGGTTTTTGCTTCGACCTCACTTTTAGTGTTTCTTGTTGCTGCCCATACTCTTAACCTGTTGAGAACCAGTAGGGCACATTTTGGTGCGTTGAGTGGCGAACAAGTCACTAGTGCGTGAGTCGTTGTTTCGCTTGACTTGCGATCTTGTGATCATTGAGTCTCGTGCTTTCGCTCGCTTGGTGTGTACCCATTCAGTGGGCGACACCAAGTACTGCTAGACACGTTTCTTTTCAGTGGACAGTGTCTGGCATTTGTTGTGTGAAGTGTCTGTTAGTCTGCACCAGGGGTTCGTGAGTTTGAGTTTTTAAGTGCTCCTATTCACCCTCCCTCTAGTCGCACGTCTCGGTCCTACAAGTGGTATCAGAGCTGATTAGGTTTCCCATACCTTAACCAGTGAAGAAACCGTAGCGACTATGACTTACTCTGGGAAGATTCCCGTCCTTGGCTTCGATGGCTATCCCTACTGGAAGGATAGGATGGAGGCGTTCCTTGTTAGCCAGAGTCAGGACATATGGGATGCTACTCAGAATACGACTTTTGTGGTGCTTCCAGTCGCTGAGCGTACTACACAGGATATCGTGGCTCGACATGAGGCAAATGCCAAGGCTGTTAACTTTCTCTTTTTTGGGCTTGGTCCCATGGATTATGAGAGAGTGAGTCACCTTAAGACTGCGCGTGAGATATGGTCACTGCTTAGTGCACACCATGAGGGTACCGCGATGATTAAGGCTAGGCTTGTGGAGACTTACCGGCGCGAATATGAGAATTTCGTCCATAAGCCGGGAGAGTCAGTAGACGACTTGTTTGGTCGCTTTTAGTCGATCATTAACAAGTTGCGTGTAACTCTGCCCCCGCTGAGCTTCGATACACCGATCATCAGTAGGCTGTCAAATTACTGTATGCGTTGGACAGAAAAGTATGGGAGATCAAGGTAAACTCAATCATTGAGTAGGCAGGGTATGATACGATAGGAGTAGAGGCGCTCTATAGTAAGCTCAAGGCCACAGAAGTAGATTACAAGTTGAGGGATTCCCTCGCTCGTACAGGTTCTAAGAGTCTGGCCTTGGCTACCCCCTCTAGTGAGTCTGTTACTAACCTCCTGTTACACAGTTTCTCGTTTCCTGCTTTGATGTCTGTTACAGAGGAGCAGTTGGCGACGCTTGGGGATGATGAGCTTTGTCTGGTGTCTAGTCGCTTTCAGCACGCCTATGATAACCAGATGACCAAGAAGAGGGGAGGGAGGCCCAAGTGCTTCGAGTGCGGAGAGGTCGGCCACTTCATCGCCGAGTGCCCCAACAAGCACGACTACTACAAAAAGGGCAAGAGCTACTCCCGCGACTCCGACATGTACCACTCCAGCAAGCACGGCTTCAGCAAGTGTGGTGATTTCTTTGACTATGGTTACCCCACTTTTGAGTAGATGGCTCGGCACTGGTACAGCAGTTTTGGTACTAACCTCAGTGCTGGACCGTTTGCTCACCGTCGCTTTACTTGACTTTGCAGGATCGAGGCATGGAGGACGTGTGGATCATGGACTCCGGTTACTCTAGTCACATGATAGGGCACCGCAAGTGGTTCTCCAGCCTCAACCCCGTGAGCACCAAGGAGTACATCACATTCGGGGACAATGGTCAAGGTAAAGTGTTGGGTGTTGGCTCTGTTTCGCTCTCTGCTAAGCTTTCCCTGAGAGAAGTTGCTTTTGTCCGAAATCTGGTGTTCAATTTGGTCTCTGTTTTGCAACTTTTCGATGAAGGATATGAGGTTCGTTTTAAGAAAGGTGCGTGCCACGTTCTTAATGCTGAGGAGACCCTTGTTTGCTCCTTGCTGCCTTTTGATCAGGTTTTTAGGGTTGACCTCACATCTTTCTGGCCCTGCACGTTGTTTGGTTGCTAGTCCTTCTGCTGATATATGGAAGTGGCATAGGAGACTTGGTCACTTGAGCTTTGATCTGCTAGTCAGGTTGAGTTCAATGGGCCTAATCCGAGGATTGCCCAAATTGAAAGCTGAGAAGGACTTAGTGTGCCACCCCTGTCGTCATGGCAAGGTGGTTGCCGCTTTTCACATTCCTGTGTCTCAGGTTATGACCTCCAATCCGGGTGAGCTACTCCATATGGATATAGTAGGTCCCGCTCGGGTAGCGTCGGTCAGTGGGAAGTGGTACGTGCTTATCGTTGTGGACGACTTTTCGCGGTTCTCGTGGGTGTTTTTTTTTGGAGTTTAAGGATGAGGCGTTTGGTTTTGTTCAGGATCTGGTACTGAGGTTGAGAAACGAGAGTCATAAGGCCATGAGGGCTATCCGCGGTGACAATGGCGGAGAATTTAGAAACTCTCGTTTCGAAAACTTCTGTCGTGACCTAGGTCTTGAGCACCAGTTTTCTTCTCCATATACCCCACCGTAGAACGGTGTTGTGGAATGCAAGAACCGCACACTTGTTGAGATGGCACGGACAATGCTCGATGAGCACAGGACTCCGAGGCGCTTTTGGACTGAGGCAGTGAATACGGCCTGTTACATTGCGAATGGGATCTTCTTGCGAGCTTTCCTTGGGAAGACCTCGTATGAACTTCGGTTTGGTAGGCAGCCCAGCGTCAAGCATTTGCGAGCGTTTGGCTGCAGGCGCTTTGTGCTTAAGAAGGCGGGGCATTTGGATAAGTTTGAGTCTCGTTGTTTGGATGGGATTTTTTTGGGGTATGCTTCTACTTCTAGGGCTTTTCGTGTGTAGATTTTGGAGGCCAAGCAAGTTGTTTAGACTTGTGAGGTTTCTTTTGATGAAACTATACCTTGCACAATCCCTGCCTTTGAGCTTTTAGGTGATGATGAAGAAGGCACCCCCCATCTTTGAAGATGAGGAAGGTGCAGATAATGTTGGTGATGCAGGAGCTATTGCACTGGCTGCAGCTCCTGCCCCTTCTGCTATGAGCTCTGATGATGAAGGAGGACCCTTGCCCACGGCTTCCTCTTCACTCCCCCGATAGCAAGCTCAAGCAGAGGCTGGCCCCGCTGAGGACGCAGGGGAGATGACTTCCGAGATTGTTCCATCTCGGCAGGTCCAGCAGGATCACCCTCCACACAGGATGATTGGAGACATTCACCAGCGTGTTACATGCTCGTCGGTTGCTTCTCTAGCCTTTTTCTCTCACTCTGCATATGTTGCTACTTTTGAGCCCCGGGATGTGTCACATGCATTATCAGATCCTAACTGGGTGAACGCCATGCATGAGGAGTTGAAGAACTTTAAGAGAAACCCTATCTGGGATTTAGTTTAACCTCCACCAAACTGTCGCCCTATAGGTACTAAGTGGGTTTTCAAGAACGAAAGGGGTGAGAACAGGATGGTTGTGAGGAACAAAGCGAGATTGGTAGCCCAGGGTTTCTGTCAGAAGGAGGGGATAGATTATGAGGAGACCTTTGCCCCTGTAGCTCGTTTGGAAGCCATTAGGATTTTGCTTGCCTTTGCGGCCTCTAAAGGCTTCAAACTGTAGCAAATGGATATCAAATCTGCTTTTCTGAACGGGTTCATAGAGGAGGAAGTATATGTGAGACAACCTTCTGGCTTTGGGAGTGCTAGATTTTCAAACCGGGTGTATAAGTTGAGGAAAGCCCTTTATGGTCTGAAGCAAGCTCCTAGAGCTTGGTAGGAGCTTGGTATGCTAGGTTGAAGAGTTTCCTGCTCAAGTCTGGGTTTGTGATGGGTTCAGTAGATAAGACCTTATTTTTGTTAAGCCGTGGCGGTGACACCCTGATAGTTCAGATATATGTTGATGACATAATATTTGGTGGTTCATCTCACGCTTTGGTGTCTAGTTTTGCTGAACAGATGAGCAGTAACTTTGAGATGAGTCTCATGGGTGAGCTCCAGTTCTTCCTCGGGCAGCAGATCAAGCAAGGCCTTCAGGGTACCTTCGTCCATCAAGCCAAGTACACAAGGAACACATTCAAGAAGTTTAACATGGGTAACTCTAAACCCATGACGACTCCTATGAGTACAAACACGGCGCTTGATACTGATGAAGATGGGGAGGCGGTGGACCAGAAGTGTAACAACCATAATTTTTGTAAACCAAAAATCACAACCTAAAAATGTCATTTCTAATTATGTTTGTTGCATTGCATTTAACATGAACAATAGAAAAAAAAAACTAATTAAAATAAATAACCAATGCTTGATATAATTAGTTAATTAAATTTTTTTATGTTGTCTCTTGTGCTTAACTTTGTGCATCATATTTGGGTCTTCCTTGGATCTTTGTTTGAGTGCAAGTAGATTCAAACCAAACCAAACCAATCAAATTCACATCAACTCAAATTAAATGGAGGACAAAATCAGAAAAGAAAAGAAATAGAAAAGGCCTTTTGGCCCATCTCTCAAGCCAACCTGGATTCGCCCAACCGCCCCACGCATCCTTCTCGCTTGGGCCGACTCGCATCCGAGCCAGCCCAGCTAGGGGCGACTCCGCGCCCTGCCGCTGCCAGGCGGGCCACCGCCGCAGTGAGGCTGCCAAGTGGGACCCACCTGTCGGCTTTCCCCTGTAGGACCGAGACGTGCGACTAGAGGGGGGTGAATAGGAGCACTTGAAAAACTCAAATTCAAACCCCAAAGGGCGCTCTCACAAAAGCACACGCACAACCAATACCGTCCACTGAACAGATACGTATCGGGTGCAAAGCGGAAGCACACACCACCTAGACAAACACAACAAAGCACAGACAAAATGAAACAAGCTACAAAGCTTGCAAGTATCGCAAACTAGCCACTCAACACACCGAAGTGTGCCTCACTTAGAAAAGTGAGTGAAGAGTATGGGCATGCAATGGTTGATACAAAGCAAGTTTGAAGCAAACAACAACACTCCAAAAACTAAAGAAACTAGACAACACAAACCCTAGACCGGACAAACCTGCGGGCCAAACAACATAACACGCAAAACACAAAAGAGAAACAAGGGACCGGACAGTCCGGTCTTGGGTAAAAGAAGGGACCGGACAATCACAGAGCGAGGAAGAGAGATAGCGAAAGAAGGAGAGAGACCGGACAATCCGATTCTTCAAATCGGACACAACTCGGACAAAGAAACCAAGAAAAACAAACCTTAAAGCAAGCGGAGCAAAGAACACGCAAAAACAGCCCTAAATACACTAGACCGGACAATACTGTCTCAACCAAAAGAACTGACCGGACAAACACAAAGAAACAAACACAAAGAAAGGGGCTGAAACAGCCCTAAAAACCTATAGACCGGACAATCCGAGGAAAGGGGATCGGACAATCCGAAGTATAGGGTTCGGACAAACCTAAGGACAAACGATTAGTACTGTCAGTTCTCCGAAAAACTGCGCGCAGAAAACAGCCCGACACCTCAACGAAAAACGATCAAAACGGGATCAAATCTCAACGAAACTTCACAAAAATTTGCATGGACAATCCTAAGGACCTTCCCTAGCAAACCCCAAAAGATCAGCTCCAAAAGATCAAGGGATGCACGGGAATTGCAAATCTCGTGAGGTAGGTGAGTTGACTCCGAAAAACCGAAAACCGTCAAGAAAGGCCCTTGCTCGTGGTTGGATGATTCTAGCACTTGGCTAGTGAGATGCACCATGTCCTAGCAAGGCAAAATACAAGCAAAAGAAAGGTCTCATCCTTGGACAACACAAAACGAGCCAAAATCCAAGAAACGGGACAAAAAAAAAAAAACGAGACTAGAAAGGGGGCAAAGAGGGAGGGACGAAATTGCTGCTCTAGGACATGGAATTTCTCAACAAGAAACCTTGGATTAATTCATGAAATCAGATTACAAAAGTTCCCTAGAGCCTACCTCCCTTCATCCTCCCACTAATGACAAGATTAGACTAAACTAGGCACTCATCTCCTAGCTAATCTCCTCTCTTTTCTCTCTTTGGACCATGGCTGCTAGGGTTACGGAAAACCTAGGGTTTGTGGCTGCCAAGATCAGCTCCAAGGGAGCCTCTCAAGTCTATTTATACCCTAGGCCCTAAACGACACAATTACATTAAGACCCCTACTCTAAAAATGCCCGGAGGGGGCCAAACCAAAAAGATACAATCGGACGACTACGATGACGTCTTGATCATCTTCGGTTTCTCCGCCTCGCTTGGATGTGCGCCACGTAGCCAGTAGTCCGGAAGCTTCCCCCAGTTTTGAAGTCAGAAACCGGAAAACTTTATTCTGCGGGCTTCCTGGGCCAGGTCTTGGCCCAATCTTCTATCTTGGCGAGTCGGAGCCCAACCCACCAAGTCATTTGAAATTGGGTGACGGTTTTGAGCCGAAGCCGCCAAAGCCTCCCTCGCACGCCTTCACGCCATGCACTCGGGTTGGAGCACCACAGTGGCACCCGGCTTCTCCAGTCCATCGGAGTCGCCTCGCGGTCCCTCGGAGGGCTTACACCACCGTTGCCGAACCGCCCCTCCGTGTACCGAGCTTCCATGGCCGACCGACGCCGAGCATTGCCTCCGGTCCATTGGAGGACTTTTGCCTCAGTCCATCGAGGTCTTCGTCTCCTCTACCTCCAGTCCTTCGGAGGGCCTCCAGTCCATCGGAGGGCTTGAGCTCGTTGACAATCACTCATCACACCAGGAGAGCAATGAGGCCGGTCCATTGGCTCTCATCCCCTTCCTCCACATTTCCCCTACGCTTCGATCGGGATGGAGCCGACCAGCTCCCGACCGCGCGCATGTGCGCCACCCTCCACCTGCTTGCGCGCCAAGGCGAGGAGGAGTGGATGAGACCGCTAGCTCACTGCGCCATCCCCAAACACCCGAGCCCGTGTGGGACCGGAGTCACGCGCTTTGCGTGACCTTGTCGCGCCGCCGGGGCGGAGACGCCGAGGCCACCGGCCGATTCTGCCTTCGGCCGAGGCAAATCCGCCTCCCCTAGCCGCTTCATCCTATAAAGCTAAGAGCGCCGACCCCGGAAACCCTAGAGCCCAGGCTTTCCCCTTTCCACCCCCACGCTGCCTCAGCCGCCAGAGGGACCCGTGAGAGAGAGAGACCGGGGACGGAGGAGGCGAAGAGGATGGAGACGACTGGAGCTGTCTGTGGAGAAGAGGAGCTCGCCGCCGATCGTGACAAGGAGGAAGAAGGACGCGCCTGCGAGGAAGAGGCTACCCGCCGGGGAGGAGCAGCGACGTCGTCGACCCGCCGCCGTATCGCGACGCCAAGCCGTCAACCGCGACACCGACGCCGCCGTATCCCACCGACCTCTGCTTCCTCGTCTCCGACTCGTGATCGTCTACTCGTCCCCGACCAAATCCCGGTGAGCAAACCCAATTCCCTTTACCAACCTCTCGCCACGGACCGGGCTCCCACGGAGCCCTTTGTGTCCGCATGCGCGTCGCCGCCGTGGCCTCCTGGAGCCACAGCCGCCGTCGTAGTTGACTTAGCTCAGGCCTTGTCCGTGTGTGCACGCTCCTGTGTGCGACGCCGAGCACCGAGGAGAAATCGAGCCGCCCTGCTCTAATGCTGTTCGCGCACCGCGCTCGTCGTGTCGCAGGAAGGCAGTCGTAGTTGCCGCGGCTGGGGATGCCCGTAACCACGGAAGTTGAGCCCTGCCGTTTAGGTGTCGTGCCCGGCCTTTGATCTGTCGCCGCCCGATCTTGATGGACTCGTCGCCGCGGCCGGACCATCTCGCCGCCGCGCACTGGCGTTCACGCCATGGCACACCACCTAGCCGCCCTGCCCGTTGCCTCTGACCCCATCTCCGTGGTCGGGTGAACCCGCAACCGCGCTGGTAGTAGCCTACGTCGCGGCCAGGATCTATCCCCGATCTCGCAACCTTGAACCTTGGTCACCACCGAGCTGGCTCTGTGCCAGGATGGGTCGTCGCCGTCGCGCGCGTAGCCCAGCGCGGCTCTGAGCGATGCCGCCGTGAAGCCCTTGGACCCCGGGAGAGCGGGCCTTCGAGCCACGTGAAGTGCAGGTGTTGGAGTCGTGCTTCTGCGCGTGTTCGCTGCCGCGTCGAGCGCCGTTGGCGAGGAGGACCTTCAAGGCTTTTCGTCGAACATCTGGCACGCGGGGTGGTGAGCTAAGAGTGAGATCGAGATCCAGGCAGAGTTAGGCCTTGTTCAGCCCATTCCCTTGCATAGTAGGCCGGTCCAGGGAGGGAGAAAGGAGTGACGGGCCGAATTTCGCGCCGAGCCGAGTGGGCTGGTCCAAGTTGAGAGCCTAGTAGGGCGTAGCAGGCCGAGAGAGAGAGGCAGGCCAGGAGAGCCTGGTGGGCTGCCTGCACAGGAGAAAAAGGAGGCGGGCCGTGCTCGCGGGCCATTTTCGGCCCTTTTGACCAGCCCAGCCCTGTTTTGACCTTACAAATACTAAACCATGAATTAAACTTAGAAAATTCATAGTAAATTCATACCAAGTCCGAAAATTATGAAACCAGTTTCTAAATTCATCTAAAATCAGACTCTATGGCTTAGAACCACAATCACTGCTTGGTGTTGCTTCTTATCTCATTTTATTTGGATCTTTGTGTCAAATGCTTATACGAGTGTATTCATCTAGGCCGGAGGCCAGAAGACGTAGAGGACCTCAACTACGTCGGATTTCTAGAGCACCCAGCTCTACCGAGGTCAACATTCAGACACTTCCCTGCTTTGAATCCTATAGACACACAAATATGCTGCTGCTGCTTTATTTATGTATATGCTTGCTATGATAACCTAAAAATAGGAAGCCTACTCCCTTTTAGCCACATTACCTTGCTTGCTATGCTTTTACCACCATATTACTACTTTAACTAAATAAAATGAACATGATGTGAGATTGGGTGATATGGTGGGATGTGATTACTCTTGGCGTGTGTGAAGTGGGAGGATTTGAGCGCGAGATGGTGTGTGAGATGGGTGGCGGGAGTCGGCACCGGAACTATGGGAGAGACTAGAACTCTCTTCAGAGTGGAGAGAGGTATGTGTAGTGGTGAGCGGCCCACCGCTGTAGGGTGGCAACCGACCCTTGGAAGGCTTACTCTCACCAAAACTAAGGACCGAGTCGGGGTAACTCCACCTTGGACCTATGACTCGTGCATACCATACGACCTCAGGCCCGGTTCTTGACTTTCCCCAATGGCATCGGAACTATAGACGTAAGGCGATTGTGTTAGGGGGCGATGATGGTTGCGGGTGTAATCACTTGTCCCCGATATACTCGACCCGTGGGGCCCCGGATTAGTCGAGCTCACAGTTCTGAGAGTGCGGTGGGGTTGTATCCGCACAGTTTTTAGCTCAAGAAAGCAGGAAAGGTGCCAGAAAGGGAGGGTCATCTATCGGTGTGGTGGGCCCAGGGCAGTGGACGCACTGCCCCCGTCCCATCTCGTGTGGGTACAGATGTACAACATCCTCTGCAGAGTGTATGATCTATACGTATAGCCGCCGTCCCATGTGACTTGCTCTAACTAGCATGGGATTTCTTCTCTTCTCCCTCGAGTGATAGGACACCGGCTGGCGGGTGGGACCTTCCCATGTCGCAGAATTAGTTGATGTTGAGTGGGTGTATGGTGGTGAGGTGTGTATGTGTTGGCATGAGTGATGAGCAGGTGAAACGGTCGTGTGACCGAATTCCCGAATGGAACGATGTTATGATAAAAAGAAAAATATTATTTATATACTTGCTTGCATAGGAAGCCTAGAGCCTTCCACTTGTGCCAGTCCCTTTTATTTTTATGACTGCCGCTTAGGGGAGTGTCTCAGGGTGGCCTGCGCAACTGGCGCGCAAGTTTTGGAGATAAGATGGATGATGACCTCTTCTTCGACGGAAGGCGATGAGTTTGACGACGATCATTCCCATGAAGGACGGAACAACTGAGGATCACGATGCTTTGCTAAAGGACGCCTGTGGAGATGGACCTGAAGACCTACTTTCCGCTGCTAGATTACGATTTCTGCTTGATTTAGTCCCGTTGGACTTGTATCGGCTTAGGCCATTATTGCATAAATGTAAAGATATTTGAAGCTATGGATGTGATACCGATTGAAACATATGAATTGCGATAGCTTATGTGTATCCTCGGACTATTGCAATGAGTAAAGACTTGGATTTCGGCATCGCGGAATCCGGGTCATATCAAGAAGGAATTTTGAGGGATGATCGGCTCTCTTCTGTACCTGACGGCGACCAGGCCGAACATTCAGTTCGCGGTCTGCCTTTATGCGCGCTACCAGGCTTCTCCTCGGACTTCTCACCGTCAAGCGGTGAAGCGCATTTTCAGGTATCTGAAATTCATTCCTGAGGTTGGTCTTTGGCATTCCTTGGGTTCTTCTCTTTCTCTTAGAGGGTTCTCAGATGCTGACCATGCTGGCTGCCGGATTGATCGCAAGTCAACCTTCGGCACATGCCAACTCTTAGGAACCTCTCTTGTTTCTTGCTCATCCCGCAAGAAAGCTAGTGTATCCCTGTCTACCACAGAAGCAGAGTATATAGCTGCTGCTAGCTGCTGTTCCCAGCTCTTATGGATGAAAACCACCCTTAGTGATTTCGGCCTTAGGTTTGGAAGGATCCCTCTTCTATGGACTCTACCTCTGCTATTTCTATAGCTAAGAACCCTGTCTTGCACTCTAGAACCAAACACATAGACGTGAGGTTTCACTTTCTGAGAGATCACTATGAGAAGGGGGACATAGACTTAGTCCATGTAGTATCTGCAAACCAATTGGCCGATATCTTTACCAAGCCCCTAGAGTTTGACGCTTTTACGTGTTTGAGAGGTGAGCTTGGAGTGTGCTATCCCTTTTAGTCAGGGATAGTGTGCTATTCCTTTTAGTAAGGAATAGCTTCTGTAGTTTAGTTTCTGATTTTATCTGGTTTTTATTTCTCTTTGTTTCTTTTGCATATTGTATCATATCATGCATTGCATTGTATCATATGCATTTTCACTTCACTAGCACTAGAGCTCTTTTGGAATGATGAGTTAGTACTTGCTTGTGCTAGATTGTACAGATGCTTGCTTGATCATGGTTGGCTAAACTCTTTTGAGTCTGTTGAATACTAGTTGTGAGCTAAGTCATTTTATTCTTTGCAAATCAAAAACCATGATCACCACTTGATTTGGTTACCTAGCATGTGTAGGAATGTTGAACACTATTCTATCTTTAGATGCCTGGATATGCTAATTGTATGCCTTTGCTATGATAATGCCTAAGCTTTTATGACACTTTGCTTAAATTGAAATCTAAATCAAAATGCTTATTGTCTTATGTGCTAAAATGAGAAAGATCCAGGTGGGTTTGCTTGTCACACTAATCTAGTTTGAGATTGCTTGTCATGGCACTTTGACATGAACTTGGACTAGGCTGTGTATGACTAAAACCTTATCTTAAGGTTCTGATGGTTCTTTGAGCCTAGGCTTGGCATTGGTTGGTAAGAAGTGGCAAAAGACAAGTAAATAACCCCTGGCACAAAGAACTTGCTTATGAATACAAATGTTTAAATCTAAAATTTGCAAGTCTCTAAAATGCTTATGGCTAGTTGTATATGATTTGGTTGAGAGTAGCACACCTTGTATGCATTGCTAGCATCTTGTTGTTCATGCCTATCTTGCTAGGTGCTATTCATGTTGGTGATTCTTTCTCTTAAAAACTCCCTGAAAAATAGGCTTGCTCTTGATATGTGTAAGATAGATTTATTTGAGCTTGTTATATGCTTCCTTGCCTTCACTTGCATTGTATGCTAGAACTTGTGAATACTAGCTTTCCATCCCTTCTGAGCTCTTTAAGTTACATTCCTTGCACATCATGACATATTTTGAGGGGGAGTTGTCTAGTTCAGGGGGAGTTGAGTTCAAGGATCCTTGATGTGTCCATTGTCAACAAGGGGGAGAAATTTGGGAAGAAATTTAAAAATATGGACAAAAGGGGAGAACTCAGGGGAGATTTAGTTGAGGGGGAGCTTTGCATTCATTTTTTTGCATTTGTGAGGATGCATTTCAGGGGACTTGAGCCTTTTGCCTCTGTCTTGAGGAGTCGATGCTTTGTTTTTCTTTTTGCTTCAAGCTGCCTTGTGTTTTTGCCTTTGTTTGGTTTTGGGCAGCTTGAGCATTTCTTTTATTTTCCTTTCTTTTTCGGTTTTATGCTTTTCTTTTGTCTTTGTTCCATTTCAGGTTACAGGTTGGAGATGTGTTGACAATGCACTCATCAAGGGGAGATTGAGAGCCAATGGACCGGCTTCATTGCTCTCCTGGTGTGATGAGTGATTGTCAATGAGCTCAAGCCCTCCGATAGACTGGAGGCCCTCCGATGGACTAGAGGTAGACGATGATGAAGACCTCGATGGACTGAGGCAAAAGTCCTCCAATGGACCGGAGGCAATGCTCGGCGTCAGTCGGCCATGGCAGCTCGATACACGGAGGGGCGGTTCGGCAATGGTTGTGTAAGCCCTCCGATGGACCGCGAGGCAACTCCGATGGACTGGAGAAGCCGGGTGCCACCGTGGTGCTCCAATCCGAGTGCATGGCGCGAAGGTGTGCGAGGGAGGCTTTGGCGGCTTTGGCTCAAAACCGCCACTGAAGTTCAGATGACTTGGTGAGTTGGGCTCCGACTCGCCAAGATAGAAGATTGGGCCAAGAACCGACCCAGGAAGCCCGCAGAATAAAGTTTCCCGGTTTCTGACTTCAAAACCGGGGAAGCTTCCGGACTATTGGCTACGTAGTGTACATCCAAGCGAGGTGTGGAGAAGAAGAAGATCAAAGCGTCATCGTAGTCGTCCGAATGTATCTTTTTCATTTCAGCCCCCTTTCGGGTATTCTAGAGTAAGGGTCTTAGTGTAAAATTGTGTCGTCAGGTCTAGGGCTATAAATACCTAAGTGGCTGGTCATTTAGGTGACTCTCCCACCATTAGAAAACCCTAGGCTTCATTTCCATACAGCCATGTGCCTAAGAGAGAAGAGAGAGCATTAGGGCTAGGATTTGAGTCCCCTAGATAGTGTTCTTCTCACAAGAGGGAAGGATGCAGGGTGGTAGGCTGTAGAAACTTTGTATGAACTTAATTTCGTGTTTAATCCAGTAATATTCAGCAGAAATTCGAGCTCATGTGTGCAACCCTCTTCTCCCCTTTCTAGTTTGGTTTTTGGGTTCAATCCTTGGCTTGGTGTTTGCTTTGGCCATGGGTGAATCCTTTCTTTTGCTGGTGTTTTAGACTTGCAAGGACATGGAGATTATGCTCTAGTGCATCACAAACCTGCTGGTTTGCCACGAGCAAGTTGAATTTGAGTTTTCCCCTTTTCTTGCCCAAGGCTTGCCTCTTCACGAGATCTGAAATTTCCGCTAATATCGTGATCATTTTGAGCTGATCTTTTGGGAATAGCTTTGGAATAGTGCTCAGATAGCTTGTGTCAAATTTCGTGAAGATTGGACAAGGTTTGGTCAGATTTAGGGTTGGAAAGCTCAAGTTCCAGCCTTCCACCGGACAGTCCGGCGCTGTCACCGGACTATCTGGCTCCACCGGACAGTCCGACGCAGGCCACCGGACAATCCGGCGTTGGAAGTCTAGCCCCGCTGCTACCTGACCATCTGGCTCAGTCACCGGACCATCCGGTGCCACCGGACAGTTCAATGCCTGCTACCGGACAATCCGGCAGTAGCCTGTAAGGTGGCTGTGAGCTGTTTCGTTGGAGTTTTCGCTGCCCGGTTTTTGCTTCGACCTCGCTTTTAGTGTTCCTTGTTGCTGCCCATACTCTTAGCTGAGAACCAGTAGGGCGTGTTTCGGTGCGTTGAGTGGTGAACAAGTCACTAGTGCGTGAGTCGTTGTTTCGCTTGACTTGCGATCTTGTGATCAGAGTCTCATGCTTCCGCTCACTTGGTGTGTTCCCGTTCAGTGAGCGACACCAAGTACTGCTAGACACATTTCCTTTCAGTGGACGGTGTCTAGCATTTGTTGTGTGAAGTGTCTGTCAGTCTACACCGGGGGTTCGTGAGTTTGAGTTTTTAAGTGCTCCTATTCACCCCCCTCTAGTCGCACGTCTCGGTCCTACATAGAGGATGCAGAATAAGAGTAGAGAGAAAAGCGAATGCGAATTCGCCTGACACATGTGAGCAACACAAGCAGCATCGTCGTCACCCAGGGAACAAGCAAGCTTGCGGGAGGCAATGCCAGGTAATGCTGAACCTCAGTTTCTTGGCAATCACTTGCAAAAACTAAGCTTGGGGGAAGATCACCCAGTGTGTACCCTGAATGCTTTGTACTGAATTGATATCTTAAATCCGGAAAATTGCCATGACACCAAAAAGATTTACTTGTTATCCTGAATAAAAGAAAATGCTTATAAAAATTTGCATAAATTGAAAACAACAAAAAGATTTGCTTTTACCATGAATAAATTAACTCCTATAATGCTAGAACTTTGTTTATACCCTTTCTTAAAGGAAATGTTGAATAGTTGCTCGGTTCATTTCTTGTAAGCATTTCGTATACAACTTGACAGTCTCCTGAAATTTGAACTTATTGGCGTTTGTAGTGATCCTACCTTTAATCGTTAACCTTGTGGGAGCAAGTGTATCAAAACCAAGTCTAAGTTATTGTGAGATGAGATATAGTCAAGGTTTGAGTTTAAACCATCTTGATCCTAGTAAGGTGAATTCTCGGAGTTTTCTTTTTGAAAATTAAAATGAGAAAGTTCCTCAGTGGTTTGAAATACCTATCCGGAGCCAAATGCTTACATGATGAAACATGTACATATGCTACCTATTGTTATGGTGAGTTTTGTCAAATTTTGAGTTCTTATGAGGTAGTGGCACTTCAAATCCCGATCGAAAACCCTTACATCCACCTTCATTTACTGGCCTTTCTTTGTCTAGTTATGTTTGAATCTACACTGAATTCAAGCATCCACCTTCACTAGACACTTCTCCACCATATCCATCATCCATTTACCCATCCACAAATATGGTCTCTAAATAAATGCTCCAGTCATATTCCAGCAATATCCCCAAAGTTCTCATACAAAGAGGAGACATGGAGCTATCGAAAAAAGAGAGAAAAAAATAGAGAAAAAGTGACAAAGGAGGAAAAGAAAGAAAGAAACAAAGAGAGAGATAGCTCCATGCACTCAAAAAACTTCAAAGTTTCAAGGGGGATTCATCAAATAAGGAGTTTTCATCCAAAGACCATATCCGTCCACAAAATAAGTCCACTCTCCTTTGATCGGGATGAGAGGTACCACAAACTTCGCTAGAACCAATCTTTGACTTAACAAAATACATGGCATAGGTAAGCTAACTTTATCTCTACCTTGAGCTCCACATAAGCCTTTTAATTGATAAGGGAAAGTTTAGCCAATGGCCTGTGAGGAATATACAACCACTTGAGTGATCGAGGGTACCATTTGAGGAACTTAGTGCTTTCTTTTCAAAATTTTCAAAACCCTCCAAGCATGACGCTAGAAAGGAGATAGAATTCGGTGACACTCAACTAAGATTGTTCCATCTCTCAATAGTCAAATACAAGGTAAGAATTGCCAAAAGCCCCACAGGTACGGATAAAAAGTTTGGGGGTACACTTATGCCAGTTTGGTCAATCATAAAGGTAAAATGTTGGGTTGTGCACTTAACACTTGCAGGACATTGACATTGATGCAACTCCTGATCTGCCGAGCCTAAGTCTAAGCTTTGCTCACGAACGAGCAAAAGTTCAAGCTTGGGGGGGGGTTGTTGACGGTCGTTATTTTCCTACTTCGACCGTCAATCCCTCAGTGAATAAATGGGGTATACACAAAGTTCCATGCATTATTTACCTAACACTGATGAATTCCATGTGTTTCGGTGATTTTTGATGTATCACAGGGAGAAGTTCACATTCCGTGCAAAAGAACATCATATGGAGCAAGAGAGAACCATCACATAAAAGGGCTAGAGAATGAATGGAAAATAACCTCATTATGAAGTATCTCAAATGCCCTCATGGACCAAGCCATTGCAAAGAGCTCATCGAAACAATCAAAATGGAGTTTTGGTTCACTCAATTTGGAGTCCGGGCGCTAGTTATGGCCGTCGCAAGGTTGACAACATGGGCTGTGAGAGATGGTCGTGCGACCAAAGGTATGGCCGGCCGACCACCTACTCTTCCAAAATGCCTCATACTTCATCTTATTCATCCAAGGAAGTCACCAAGAGCCCAAATACACAAGGTGGAACAAGCCCAAGTCGAATCCAACATCGCAAGGCCACCACACGGGCCGAGGAACTGATGACAGGCTGAAATGATGGCCGGCCGACCTTGGGCTTGGTCGGCCGATCCTAGGCTTGGCCGGCTGACCACCTCAAATGGGCTTGGCCGGCCAACCACCTCAAATGGGCTTGGTCGGCCGACCTCCGTGATGATCGACCGACCGCCCACCTGGCCGCCTAACCAACCGGCTTTGCTCTCCCACCGACCTTGTGACTGCAATAAGTAGAGAGGCACTCCCCCACTCAAAAAATGTACCATCACCATGTGATTTATTTCTTCCTCCCTCTAGGAAGCGCCCCATGGGAGGTGCCTCCACTCTGAAAATAGTGTTTGGTTAGGAGTTAGAGAAGGGTCTGCTATATCGGAGTCGATCAGAAGTACTCGGTAATATATTTTATTTACTATTTTGAGCATTACTTTCCGATTATTGACTAGTGCAAGTACTTTACTTTCCTACTTTATGCACTTATCTTCTGCTCTAGTTAGTTACTCGCTTGGTATGTATGCGGCTTTTTAGCACATTTTTCCTTTTGGGCATGCCAAATTCGAGGCTTGAGTTGTGCTAAACTAGAATTGATTGATCGTTGTTATGCTTGCTGGTGTTACAATCCAATCTATACGCTAGGCTCCGGTTAGTTCCTCTCCTTTAGCTAAAGATGAACTATCGCTTGAACACGTTTGTAGCGTGCCACCCTATCCACGCAGATTTGCTTAGTTGCTCACTCGGTGACAGCGTGTGGTGTGCCTGTGTATCCCAGGTCCGTTCGTTCGGTAGGCCCATAGACGTTAGCCGGGTCTCCTTCGGTGGTCTACTATCTACCCCCTGACCCCTCGAGGCGCCAAAATTTTGCTCGACGCATGTCATAACTCTATTGTGATCCTTTCGACCCTTAGCACGGATAGCTCTTGTATGCTAGCAGAGATAGAAGACCGTATAGCAGTCCCTGTCTCGTTGTCCTTCTAGCTTTATCTGCTTTCTTTCCAACGGTGCTTGGGTTTTACCCCCATGGTGTTCGGTGTCAACCTTTCATAGCTATCAGTTGACATGAAAGAGTAGTAACAACTGGATGAATGATAGTTTGATATGTCTATCTCAATGCTTCCCTGTGGATAAATACGATACCTTGGAATACTCCTGAGTGAAAGGCTACAGCGGTCTCCGTGCGCTTGTGGAGTAAAATCCGGTAGGCTAAGAACCGCCAACACACAAGTGCCTAAACACGTACTAACATCCCCATCATCAAGCTTATGCTAACATTTTAGCGGTGAGGCACTTCTCTATGGCTGCCAGGGTGACGAGGCGCTCCTGGGGTTCCATTGTGGCCGGATGAGATGGAGTGTGCAGGCGGTGAAGGCGAGGAAGAGGACGAGAAAGAAATAGGAGATTGCGGGGGTGAATCGGGCCCACACGTGTTAATAGCACAGGGTGGACTCAAGACCCGGAACTAATGTTTATCAGTAGTACTGGTGTTTTTTAAAATCTGATGCCAATGTGCTATATAAAAATAAAAG
Organism: Paspalum notatum; assembly: GCA_022530915.1. Lineage (NCBI taxonomy): Eukaryota > Viridiplantae > Streptophyta > Magnoliopsida > Poales > Poaceae > Paspalum > Paspalum notatum. The sequence continues at coordinate 33,130,591 of CM039685.1, forward strand.
AGTTAGTACACAACTGTTAATCTTCATTAGTACCGGGTATTGTGAAGATTCGGTAGAGATTAGATTTTTTTTAAATACATAGAAATTTGACTTTTTAAATACCTACCGCATAGATTTCATCTTATAAATATTTAACAAGCTTGCCACCTAAATATTTTACACATAACTAAAATATTTTACACATATGTACAATATTTTTTGTATAACTAAAATATTCTAATTAAGGACGGCGATGGTGATGAGGCAAGCTACAGCCTCTGCCTCTGCCGCAGTGTCCAAAACCGCCGTCGTCGCCGTCCTTCTCCTCCTCAATGTCGCCGTCCACCTCCTTCTCGTTATCATCATCGTCCTCCTCCTCCTTCTACTCCTTTGGATCATCGGGCCACTCCTCTTCCTCCTCTGGATCATCGGACTCCTCCTCCTTGTCCTCCTCCCATCGTCGTTGCTTCGACGGCAGCTGGTTTACCGCGTCGCTATTGTCGTCCTCGGAGTCATAGTCGTTGTTGTACTTGCCATCACTCGACCAGTGACCCATGGCGGCACTGGAGAAAGGGTGCATGGGCTTTCTTCTCACTCGGGTGTGAGGGTTTTCTTCTCACTCGCTCTCTGCTCTCCTCTCTCTCTAACTCTGTTCTCGTCACTGTTGTTTTGCTGCAGAGTTGAGTTAGAGAAGATAGGGGTGGTAATATTTTATATTACTCCATAGCCGCGTTTCGAATTCCCATTGCCGATTCGTTCTTCCTCATAATCAATGGCCGATGTATGGACGACGAAGGCTCCTCGGCGTTCGTGGGAGACAGAGGATATGGCAGGAAGACGAACGGGCGTGAGCGAGCATTCACACGGGAGGAGGCATTTTAGTACCGGGTCAACACAACAGATGGTGCTAATGTTTATACATCAATATCGGTTGTTGTACAACCTGGTGCTAATGTTTATAGATCAATATTGGGTTGGTGTACTGCCCGGTGCATGTAGTACTAGTACCAGGTGGCATAATGACCCGCTTGTGATGTACAGACATTAGCACCGTCTCTTTGGGTGACCCGGTACTAAAGTGCTCGGAAGGCTCCCAACTGTTGCACCCGGGGTTCCATACCGTTGCACCGGGTGCTGATGCTATGCATGAGTACTGGATGCAGCATTGCCACTTTCTTTGTAAAAAGTGGAACTCATTGGAAGCCCTGTTCTCTAGTAGTGCTAGTGGCTTCGGGCGCGGATGGGGCAACAATGGCATGGATGGTAGGGTCAGGTGTGCCAGCGGCCATGGCGACGCCACCTTAGGTAGCAACTATCGGTCGGGCCATGAGTTGCCTGGCCTAAGGCTTCCACCGGCGTCGTGGCACATGCTTCTAGCAGCATAAGCCGAAAGGCTAGGTGGAAGGTGTGCAGCGTGTGGCGGCCAACGAGACTGGAGACGAGCGGTGGGCGGTGTCCATCAGAGCTGAAGGCCGGCGGAATGTGATGTGGCAGGCGGTGGATCGATGATGGTCGGGGGGTGTAGAAGTAGGTGAGGGGGTGAGGTTGGGCTATGCGGGTACGGCCACATAGGCATAGAGTGACGAGAGATTGAGAGAGTCTCTTACTGCCCTGCCCTTAGTGCAAGGTTAATAATAGAATCCACGCTATGGGTTTTATGGTGTCGTCATGTTACACATAACCAACTAAAAGCCAACTAGTATAATAGCTCTTTCTTGGTGTAAGCTGTACATTTAATAGTTGGTCCACGTCTTCCTCTCACAAAGCTTCTTGGAGTCCGTGAGCAGCCCACCTTGAGCTGGCGACAAGTGAGCAGTCCATTTTTGTTCTCTCTACATTTCTCTTTTTCCATATCACCCACAAATCTGATGGGTATCCCTTGAAGTCCACCTACTATCACCTTATTATACTTCTCATAGTGGGCCTCATATATAGAAACTATTTTTTGTCTGCCATAGATTTTTCATGGGCCTAGTCGAAAACCCGACCAAATGAAGCACACGAAATCCTAAGGGGCGGGCCTGATACGGAAGACTTTTCGTCGGCCGCCAAGTTTTTGTCGCCCTTTTCAAGAAGCCGAGGAAAAATAGGGTAGTTTTTGTTAGCTAATCCACTAAGCCGATAAAAACGGCTAATGTTTTTTTTGTCGACGATCCCTAGGTGACAAAAAATAAATTATTTTCTTGGCTTCCCTTTTGGCTATGAGTGACGTTTGCCTTTCCAGTAGTGTTATATGCTACGCTCGTGAGAATGAAAGTTTATGAGACCTTTCCTGTTTAGATGCTATGCTCATGAGAATGTATGTGTGAAATCTGTTTGGTTCAGCTATTTTATCATGCAATTGCTTCACGGTGTGAATCGATCATCGCGCGCTTCTTGTATTTGGTAGGGCCAGTCCGTAATGAACCTCGCGATGCCCACTGCCTTAGCCTATCTACAGTGGCGTTTTTCAAATCCTACTCCCTATCATTGTTCCGACTATCCTTTTCTCTGTCTATGGTACATCATTTATATCAAACAGTGTCAAACAGTGTTTTGAGGCATCCCTTTAGGGAGCCCCGTAGGACGTTATCCGATCCATTGGCGGGTTGCTGCTCCCAAATCCCACTTAAATAATAGGCAAAATTAGCCAGAAAACACTGAAAAAATGTGGTTTTTGCCACAGACTACTATAAAATATGATGTTTTTGCTAGAAGACACTATAATTCCATCGCAATTTGTCTCTAAACATTATAACCCATATAATAATATTTTCTTTACCAATGGATATCAATATGACAAATATACCCTCTCCCTGGCGTCTTTCGGTCTCACCGTCGCTCCTCCCGCGCGCCACCGGACGGCGGCGCGGCTCCCTCCTCGTGCGGGACCCAGGCCAGCGCTGCACCGCCGCGGCTCCCTCCCCGTGTGAGTCCCATGCCGCCGGCGCCTCGGCCTCCCCGCGCGGCGCCCTTCCCGCGGGAGTCCATGCCGGCGGTGCCTCGGCCTCCCCGTGCGGCGCCCTCCCCGCAGGAGCCCCATGCCGGCGGTGCCTCGGCCTCCCCTCGCGTGCCTCGACTCCCTCCGTGATTGCTGCGTCGTCGGTTGGAAGCAGAAGAGGAGCGCTGCAAGAGCGCAAAAGGAATTCTCGATTGGAAGTGAGCTCAGCCAAGCACGGACCGATGTTGGGTACCTGCTTCCATCGATGTGATAAAATGGAGGATAAGAACATCCAGCGCAGTAAGCATTCATATGGTGTTCTTCCTTCACTTATGCTTAAAGACGATCCACGCTGAATGTCCCCGTCCTTGCAACTGGTTGCGGGCCGCAGATTTCGCCTGGTTGCTGACCGTGATTTTCGCCCTTTGCAGCAGTTGTGCCTCCATCTAAAGATGGCTGCTCGCCGGGCCCATGGCTGTACCGGCAGCGCTGCTCGACCTCACGGCAGGCGGCAGGCGGCAGCCATGGGCCATGGCTCGACCTCACGGCAGGCGGCAGCCATGGGCCATGGCTCACAGCTCGCTAGATGTTCGATCCAATTTTAGCAGCGCAAACCGTGAAAACCATGCATGAAGAGGGGAAGAGGGTATATTTGTGATATTATTATCCCTTGGTTGGGAAAATATTATTATATGAGTTACAATGTGTAGAAGCAAATTGGCATGAAATTATAGTGTTTTTTTGGGTAAAGATATCTTTTTTTAGTGCTTTGTGGCAAAAGCTATTTTTTTCGTGTCCCGTGACCAATTTTGCCTAAATAATAAATGGCGATAATGATTTTGTTGAGAACCAAAAAGACAAGGTGATTTCATCTTTATGAAGAGGCACTTGTTCGTGAAGGGATACAACCAAAGACAACCCTTCACCAGAAGACATCTCTACGCGAGGAGATATGACGAACAGACATTAGTGATAGGACACCTATTAATTCTCTTCTTCTCCTGTAACTCAAAGGGTGAAGGGACACGTCCGTTCATATGAACGGGTGATCATCAATCAATACAATGAGGAGAATCATTCTTTCATCAATCACTCTACTGTCTAATTTTATAACACGTCATCAGCACTTTGCTCTCTGAGAGCACTAATCGACCTCGCCGGAACAGGAGAATTGGCACAGAGCCCTCTTTCCCGGCGGAAAGAAGTCCGACGAATAGAAACGAATGCATCTGTTGATGCCCTACACACATCAGGCGAGACACACGCTCGTCAGCCTCCATAGCCAAAATCACCAGCCTCCGTGACTGAGAACAACGACGAACTTGATGAGCAAAAATGGCAGAAGAAGAAAATTGAGGCACGCTGCTTCTCAATCAAGAAGATGCCTCCATCGGCGCTCCTGTACCATGGGACGGGAGCATAACGATCTGTTCAACCAAAGAATGGTAAGAAACATCATTAGAGAAATAAGAAAGGAGATGAAGATACTGCAGTTCCACGGTAACTAATTTTAATTACCATTTCAATCTACTGTAGAACAATCTTCGTCTCTCTCATTGCCATCGCCAACGGCGGTGGCTGCTGCTCGGCGGCAGTGACCCATCAAAGTGGTCGTGGCACCCGTCCTCCTTAGGGACGGCAGGGTCCAGCCCACGGTCCACCGAGCGGTGCGGCTCAACCATGTGGGTCACGGATAACGACAATGGAGTCGCTGCTCCCGCTTTCGCTTTGGCACCGCCGGCGAACAGCATCATTCGCTTCCTAGCACCACACCTCCTGGCGTCGCACCGCCATGCTAGCGCAGCCGTGGCTCGCCGTCCGGGCCTCCGCTTCACCAATGGACACGACGCGCCCAACGGCCGTGGCAGTAGTGGCGGGTCCTTCCCCGATGAGGGGGAGGGCTGCCACTGAGCGGTTTCGATGGAGGGGTTGCGGCAGCGGAGAGCAGTAGCGGCGGCGACTGCGTGGGAGAGGTGGAGAGGAACCTCGGCGACAGGCGGCGGCAGAGTAGCAAGGGAAGCGGCGGCGGCTACGACCGGGAGAGAAGGAGAGAGACGGTTAGGATTGAAAACCCTAACCGCTCCCCCTTGTACCCATCGGATGGGCTGGGTGTGGCCATGGGCTGCCACCCCAAGCCCTGCCGTGGGCCGCCTCGCCCTCTCCGTGGTCTACCAGGCCGGCTCGGTCGCCTCGCCCCATCATGGGCTGGTTGGCAGGCCAGGTCGGCTCGGGCTGTTTCGCTGCGCAGCGAGCCGCCCCCTGTCGCCGTATTGCCGCCTACACAGCTCAGGCCCGCACCGGAAAATTACGGAAGCCTGTGTCCCTTCATGGGCCCTAGCGGACCAAATTGGTCTACAGGTTAATTTTTCGGCCTGTTACCATCTTTACCTATTTACTGTCATTAATTTACGCTAGAACTTGTTGCTCGGATTCACTTCCTTCTTTCCCCTTGCTACAGTCCAGACCGGCGACTCCAGGGGCTGAAAGCTTCTCCTCCGCCAATTCGCCAGCCACCTTGCCTCTAGCGCCCTCGGAGGCGTCGGAGGAGGAGGGGGTTTGGACGGATCGGCGGTGGATTTGTACAGTTTTACTATATAGCTTACTTAGCAGCAGTTTGGGTGTCCCGGTAGCGATTTAGAGGCGTCTACCGGTGCTTTTCTCCCTCCGAGGTAGCTTCGGTGATGGCCATGCCAGTGGCTTCAACAACGGCGCAGCCACTCTTGGAGAGTACCTTGTGAGGTATGGTGTGCATCTACTCGTGTGTGCGGGTTGGTGGTTTTGGTTCCCCTTCATGGGTCTGCGTTTCGTCGATTCGGATCAGTCAATGAGGCGATGGGCGTCTGATCCTCATCCTCGTGACGAGGTAACGGCAGTTAGCCGTGTGACGGTACGTTCAGCGATTCAAGCGTACGCCAAGATGCTTGGCGTGCCACTAATGGTGTTTCTAAAAAGTGAAGCTTCTTCGTCGGTTTGGGAGTCGGCCTTGAGCTTCTTCCTCGACGTGCTTCTCTGTTGTTGGTGGAGGAGTCTCGAGCTGCGACTGTTTCGATTGACGATGCCGGAGACCACTAGAAGCATCTCTGTTGGACTTCATGTAATTTTCTTTTCTTTCAGAGATACCTTTACAAGGGGCTTGGATGTAATATCTTTCTATTAATATAATCCAACCCGTCTCCCTCTCAAAAAAAAACTGTCATTAATTTACAGTAATTTTTGCAGTTATGCATTTTAGTACTCATGAGTTGCTAGTTATGCATTTTGCAAAGACTCCTGATATAATATTCATTATCATATGTAAATTTATATATATATTTATGCATATTTGCATGCGATGGTATGTTTTTAACAAAAAAAGTATACCAAAAACTCTCACAAATAGAAATATGACTTAATTTGTCAAAAGGGTTTATACTAAAAAACTCTCACATTTAAGTTAATTTCATTTTTCTAAGGGTTATATGACTAATCCCTCATAGTTAAAGTAACGTTTAATTGTCCATAATGGAAATTTGCGAGAAAACCAAGATTTTTTCGCGTGATATGGCTCTTTTGTGGTGAATCAAAATAGATTTCGCAAACTATAGCCCTATTTAATTATTTTGCATATAAGTGCATTTTTGTTTTTAGTCTATGACTTTAACAACATAACAACCTTATTAATTTTTTTCAATTCCTTTATAAATTGCATTTTAACAGAAAAATCCTCTCTGTAAAATACCCCTTAATTGACTTAGGATTGAATGTAGAATTTTTCAAGGATATCTTGTATCATTTTAGATTAAAACACAAGGTGAGAGTCATAGGCATTGGCTACGTTTTATTCTCATGAATAATTCTGCCCGGAGACCATGCCTATTGCAACGAATTATTCGTCTGTCACTGAGAGGTCTACATCATATTTGTTCAAATTTAATGATTACCTACGTAGTGTTTTCCGTGAAATGAAAATTTTGGATCTATAATTTACACCTTTACGGTGATAACCATTATTCATGGTTAATTTTAGTTATACACAAGGTAGTGGAGACTTAGACATTGGCTGCGGTACATTCTTATGTGAAAGTATCAGCCCGGAGACCATGTCTTTAGCAGCAATTTAGTTGCCTACTGCTGAGAGATCTATTCTATGTTTCATACATAGAGATTATCTACAAGTGTATATAATTATTGATAATGTTAGATTTGTGAAGTCGACATTTTATGTAAGGCTTCTAATGATCCAAAATACATTGACAAGATATGAAAACTTGATTAATTTTGCATTTAATATTATTACAACATTGCCATTAAACAAATGGATTTTATACCGGAGGAATAATAGATACGAAGTTCTACGAACTCGCCCTATGGGCATCTTTAATCCCCATAGATAATGGGCATTAACATAAGTCTTATCCTATGAACTAGTGAAAGCATGTACCGAAACTCTATCAAAAGTTGCTTTGACAACGGATCAAATAAATTGGTATCTTAGCTATCGCTAAGAAACCACATGACACCATAAAGATATTCGATAAAAATATTTCATTGAGCAATTTTAATGCATTTTGGGTTTATTATTCAAATTGATGAAGAAAAGTAAATGCACAAAAGTGGAACAATGGCAACACAGAACCCAGAAATGACGAGTAATTGTCATGATTGTGGTTTCAGTTTAGCTTTAACAATGCCATACTCATAAAATTCCAATTTGATCTATACCAAAGTTTAAAGATGATATAAGTTAGAGGTTGGTTGTTTAACACTAGATCTTATAGATCGTGTAACAACATTTCTCTTCCAAAGTAAGAGAACCTCGTAAGAATGGATATAACGCTCATCGAATATATTTTAGATGACTCAATTTTGAGAATTCTAGTAATCTCAATGTCTATTCACACAAAAATATCCAAATAAAAAAGTTGTAATATTTATTTAAAAGTTGTCAAGGCATGTTTGTTGTATATCTCATACTTATGTATTTGAGACTCAATAATATGTCATAAATTATTATATATTTATATATATATATGTATAGGCACTGTTACTATGATAGATGAATGTCACAAACTCTATAATTAGGGATACACAAAACTTCAAGGCTCTTCTGATTGGAAGATGATAAGTTTTGGCAATCACTGCAAGTGATATGATAGTTGGAATGATCGTACCACTATCATGCCTCTTATAAATAATGAGTGTAACTCATATGTTACTGAATTATAGAGACATCCATACAATTTGTTTCCCATAGAAACATATGTTGACAACAACGAATATGACATATACATCAAGCCCGTACAACATGTTGCAAATGAAATAATTTCTTAGACACTTGATTCATTCCAAAACTTTGGTATGTTTCGACTTGTCCATCCCTATGGGATGTTGTGAAATTATTGGCAATGCTATTAGTTATATTTTTCCCTATTGTATGTGCACGATAAACGATGCATGGAAAATTATTTTAAGATCCTCTTACCATAAAAATATGATCTAAATATATCTAAGATTCATAACACATTTCAAGAGAAGATATGCGTAGTCCGATACAAATAATGTATGGACAGTTTAGGTATTTTTCATGATTAAAGATACACCCTTAGATGATCTTATTCGGGTTTAGTATTCACACAAAACCATGAAGATATGAATATGATGACTCAAGTTGTGAAGTCATTATCCTAAAGATTGTTGAATTCATAGCTTGTGCCTTCAATGACCATTGTATGGCCCCTAGAATTCATATCAAGATAATTAGAATCTTTGAATTAAGATCATAATATAACTAATAGATTGTCCTCCATTCCCAATAAGTGTGTTTGAGAGTCAGGTAGTGCTACACGCTCCTGGCTTGAGTGACTAAACTGTAAATTCCCCTTTGAAATAACGTAATCTCATTGTATTCCCTAACTTGGGTAGATAATCTGATCTCACCACCATAACATACATTTATGGGCCCTCTCAGAAATAAGGATCTTCTGAGACTAAAGTCTCCGTCAATCACTTAGTATTTGAATCTTTCTGGTAAGGATCCATATACGGCCCGTACGTTGTAAATGAGGAACATTTCCCAGCATTAGGGGGAGATTAAGTAGCAGAAAAGAGAATGCCGAGAAATTGATAGGGATGCGAAGAGTATCTCCTCCTCAGATCCACATATTACATACTTTGAACTTTACATTCAGAAAATTATGGTTTGCAAAACATTGCAAATTAATCTGCCATATGCATTTACTTATTACAAGGGCGTAATGAAGTCTTTTATTCCAGCTAAAAATAAGCCTGAAAGAGTGGAGGTACCAAATGAAACCACTCTTACTCCTGTCAATGCTAAGAGGGGGAGAAGAAGGCATCTCAACAGGATTAATCTGCTTTAAGGCAGAGAAAGACAGTGAATACACATCAATCTGAAATTGATGAGCCCCTAGGTAGACTTGATCCACGAACTCTCTTCGAATGCGCGCATGGTCGAACGTGGGATATTGGAAAGCCCTAATTATGGTGATTGGGAATTCACCATAGATTAAGGGCGTGTGTATATATAGGAGATTTGATTCTCAGATTAATTGGAGAATAATATATTTTTAAGCTACATGTGTCGACAGAAACTGCTTTGATTGAATTAAATAAAATATTCCATCCACAGAATAAGACCATGGCAGAGTGTCCCCAGCACTCGTTCTGGATTTTCAGAATATTACAATACAACAGAAATAGCTTTACTCACCAAAAGGTATAGGCTTGTATGCTAATACCCCAAAACTTTTCCGCCCAAAATTGGCCTTCGGAAAAAAGGTAGTGAGATATGAACAAGGCTAGTAGCATAGGGCTTTAACCCAGAAGCCCAACCAATTCTCCGTGGCTTAGAGCTTTTTAACAAGAAGCTCACCCAAACCCTTTACTAGTGAGATGAATAATTTCCGATAATTATTGGCAGTACAAAATCATCTATATATGCAGTTGATAGATGTAGTGACGACAAATGTATCATGGGTCACTAGGTGTTAAACCTTCGTACACAAATATACAACATATAAAGTGTAGTGCTAATAAAGTCATTGTTTTGGCTCAAAAGCATTAAAGTCGATAAAGGTACAATCGACTTAGTGAACTCTTTCTTGAGAAGGGTACACAAAGATTACTGCAACATATGTGGGTGTTTATCTAGAAGTCTTTGATTGGACTTTATGCTCCCCTAATGATTGGTCAATAAAATTGATATCATTAGCGATGAATACTATTAAATAACACATGGTAATCTAAAGACGGAGTATACAATAGGGCATATGGATTTATAATTCAATATTGTTTGAACAATTGTGTTCAAAAAGTTGTATAAATCCAGAAGATATTGATATAACTCAATATAGATAAATCATAACCATCTAAAGTCCTCTAGTGGTTAGATCTCAAATTAAATTTAGAGAAAGACCCTTTTGGACATTAATGGGGAGATGGGGAAGAGATATAGGAATCCATATTCCTTATATCTATGCCTTTTCTACGCTTACATATCTTGCAAATAGTACCTGGCCAGGCATTGTGTTTGCAATAAATCTACTTGCAAAGGTATAGCGTTACTCATACCAAATTACATTGGTTAGAGTTAAGGGATATCTTTCGATATTCGAAGGCATATATAAGATATATTAGTATTTTTAAATAAAGAAACTGAGATTCGACTTTCATTGGATAGATCTTGGTGTTTTTTACAAAAAGAAACCGAGATTTTGACATTTATTTGATCCTTCAAATGTCATATCATAGACAATTGTTACATACTTATAGTGTGAAAAGTGCCCTATATTGTGGATGTCTTCAATAAAGATATCGATGGCCATTTTCACCATTCATTCTGATTAATAATCATATTGATTATATGAAGCTCCAAGAATGGCTTTGGCTTCGCAGGATGGTAAACTACATACTTCTGTAATGTGGTATTTGTTTGATTGAACCATCAACCTTATGTTATAGAGGTGTAGACAAGTTATACTTGGTACAACTTTGCTATGCATTTTGCCCAAGATGGTTTTCTCCGGTTAAGCATTGGAAAACATGATACAAACTAAGTTGTATGATATCTTATAAAGATATTCGTACAGCTTTTGCCTTACTCCATATTTTATAAATATGTTGAAGGAGCAGGTATGAGACAACTTAAGTTTTGCAGGAATCAGGGGGAGTTTCTCTTAGACTCGTAAACTTGTTTAGACACCATATATTGTACTCTTTTCTTTACATGAGTTTTTCCTCTTCGAAAGCTTTCTCATATAAAATTTTTAATGAGAAAATATCAATATAAGGATATAACATGTCATATCATCTATTTTTCCCCCACAGGGGTTTTTAGAGGATGATATTAGGCATGTTAGGTTCATAGAACAAACATTATATCATGATGTATCCCTGATTTTTTCCTTTGGGTTTTCAAGGTGTTTTCATGAGATATCGACGATTCTTCTCTTCTTACAGGAACTTTAGCAGAATTATCAACATGTCATATCATCTATTTTTCCCACCGGGTTTTTAGAGGATGATATTTGACATATAAGATTAATTGACAAATAATATATATTGTGATGTATCCTTTATTTTTCCTATTAGGTTTTTGAAGGAATACTCATAGTATATCGATAATTTTTCTCTTCTTACTCGAACATAGAAGAACTATCAATGCATCGTATCGTCTATTTTTCCCACGGGTTTTTAGAGGACGATATTAGGCATACCATATTTATAGATAAAATATTCAAAGATGATCTAAGAAGATGGATTCGATCAGGGGGAGTGTTGAGAACCAAAAGACAAGGGTGATCTCATCCTTATGAAGAGGCACCTGTTCGTGAAGAGATACAACCATTCATCATCAAGAGACAACCCTTCACCAGAAAACATCTCTACGCGAGGAGACATGACGAACAGACACCGGTGATAGGACACCTATTGATTCTCTCCCTCTCTCCTATAACTCCTAAAAGGTTGAAGGGACACGTCCGTTCATATGAACGGACACGTCCATTCCCCATGTGTATATATGTGTGATCATCAATCAATACAACGAGAAGATTCATTCTTTCATCAATCACTCTGCTATCTATTTTTACTTTAACAGATTTGACTGTAACAAAGTAGCGCCAGCAATGGTTTTTATTATTGTTATCACTCTGTATGTTCCTGAAAATAATACGGCCGAGGTCACCAGGTGTTCCACAGTTGCCTACCACCTCTTGATGAATTTTATTTTGAGAGGCGGCTTAGGCTGTCTTCAATGGGATGTTTTAAAGGGGTGTTTCAAAATACTGTTTGGCACTGTTTGATATAAATGTTATACTGTAGACAGAGAGAGAAGTATTTAGAATAGTGTTTTGAGGAAGTGGACGAAGATGACCATTGAGGAAGCCTTAGACTATGTACAGTGGGTTGGATAAATGAATTGTCTATACAATGTAGCGATACTGTTTACAGAGAAAAAAATAATTAAAATAATGAATACACAGTGCACAGAGAAAAAAATAATTAAAATAGTGAATATACAGTGCATTTACAAGTTCTGCTGCACCTAATGTTAGAGCCCGCCACTAGAAATGGTCGTCGCGGCGTTGGGGCTGGGGCTCGCTTGCGACTAATAACTGCTAATAAGCATCATGCAATTAATTCAACCCATACCATGTATCCATGTGACATGGCGTTATATAATATGCCGGCCGCCGATAAATAAAGACGTACGTGATCTGGTCGATGTGGATTACTAATTCTCCGTATACGTGTGTATCTCTCAATTGACTGTTGTTTGAAGAAGCGTCATTATTTATTATGCATGTAAGACCGTGGAGGAAGCCTGATTCACGTGGGCAGCATAGCAGCAGGAGGTACCTAGTACCTACCTCGTAGCTTAGCTTAGCTATCAGTACTAAAACCACTGTGCATGAACCATGCATGCATGGGGGCTTTGTGCCGTATGGCATCATGTGCTTGATGTGTGACGTGCCACTAATCCGCGCGCCGAGAAGGACGACGTGAAAGCGTGATTGCGAGTCCGGTATGATTGTATTTCGAATGATGCATTGAGCAGCGTTAGTGAGCATAAGGCTATATGCAATACGATATTTAAATGTACTGTGTATTTACTATTTTAACTATTTTTTTTTGAACAGTGTCGCTACAGTGCATAGACAAACCATTTATACAACCCATTGTACATAGTCTAAAAGTGTGATATATATATGCAATCTCCAGTCATCAATATAGCTCGTTACACTACAAATCATATATTAATGACCAGAGGGGTACTAGATATCTGATATCCATTTGTATTCTACAACCATGGTTAACAAATGGCGGTTGATTTTTCTCTAAAACTTCGATCGTTCCTCTAATTGAAAAAAAAATTATTCAAACATGTAAAAATACAACTCATACTCAGACTATGTTTTTAATAATAAAACAAATCATGACAAAATAAATGATAAATTGTGAATTTTTTTTAAATAAGACAACCAATCGTAGTTTTGAAGAAAACCAACCGCGTCATGTGAATGTGGATATAATAATCGATGAGACTAAATATAATATGGGGAGTTCGATATCTGAATTTATTAAATATTCGAGCACCTATATATAATGATCCGTATGTGAATGTGGATAGTATATTCAAATTTAACGTTGAGTATCAAGTATGATTATGGAATAATATATGTAATATATGTCACTAACTGTCGCATCTTCGAATACAACAGGAGGAAGGTATTTTTCGTGGGTTTTTAGTGTTTTTCGTAGGCTTTTGTGGGGCCAACGGAAAAAGTACACTTTTTCGTGAGTCCACCTGTGGCCGACGAAAAAGGTCGCAGGCGGTGAGTTTTTTCATCGGCCAGCCCTAGCCGACGAAAATGCCTAGGTTGCCCCCCTAAATAAGGCCTTTTTTCTGATTTCATCCCATTTTTTATGTTTTCATCACACAACAGAAATCACAGCATACATAGTAATCAACAGACAGATCTCACATCATTCCAGCAAAATCATATACAAGTCCATTCCAACAAAGTCCATCATTCCAACAAATTAAACCACACAAGTCCATCATCAATATGGTTCAAACATACATAGTCCAGTCCAACATATATAGTTCAAACATACATGACCAACAATATTATAGTCTGACATAGGTTGAGAGCTATGGTTTCTTCGACTGATAGTGGAGGTGGACATTCGATCACAACATGCTGCTTATACGGCCATCGGATATCCACTGATCAAAATGGCGATGTGTCACTATCTTTAGGAGCATATAAAAGTACAAGGAGCCTAAATAGACTGCGATGTAGCAAATAGACATCTGTATGAAGAAACATACCATGGTATGAGGTAAAAATGCAGCTAGGAATGTAACAATGGAGAAATGTTGAACCATGGTGATCCACTTTAATGTCAACACATGGCACCTGAATGGATAACCTGGGCAAGAGGGAAGTAAAATTATTTAATACAAAATATATAATGTTCTTAGGCATCCTACTGTACATTATATATATATATATATTATAGGTTTCCTGAATCAGACATCATGCTTCTAGTCTGAGGGCATGAACCAATGACCCAACACTGACATATATGCATGGCACTCAAATTTGGAAACAAAACACCAGAGAGAAGAGGCAATCCTTTTTCAGCTAGAGTACAGAATCTATGGACGAAAGATAATAGAAATCTTAGCTTACAAGAGGACAATACTGCTCACTATTCCCACAATGTGGCAGCTCCCAAAAATCAGTGCATACATGTAAAGAGTGATGAAATAGGCCTCAAGTGTTTGCAATGATGTGCAAGCCACAATGATAGCACATGCATATTGGCAAATAATATAGCAATTAGCAAGGCACAATAAGGCAGCAATTTTATTAGACAGCTTACAATAATAAGTTATACAAACTCCATAGGCATTACGTAAAGGCTAGAACTGTGTCACTTTTTAGAAGGTATGAATGGTGGCATTGGGATGCTAACCTTTGTTAATACAGATGGCAGTACTGAAATGCCAACATTTGTTAGTTCAAAATTCGATCACTCCTTTTACCTGTGAATTGATAGAGGTTAATCTTGTTAGTACCATGGCTACTATAGTTAAAAAAAAATCTGCAATACAAGAATGAACTAAATTGTATACCGCTGTGACCTTTAAATATGCAAGGATGTGGTAACAAGCAAAATTCACCTGACACAAAAATCAAAACAACAGCACCCTAGAATAGAGTAGACTCTAAATGTGTATCCTATCAGTCAACGAATCGTGCAAGGAACACAGGAAGCAAGGAGAACACTAACCTGGCCTTGCAGGCGGACGGCGTACCCTGCTGGTTTTCACCTTGACTATCTCATTTTGAACTTTTCCTGCAACTGAAGGAACGCCAGCAGGCCCTGAAGACCAAGAACCAAGAGCAGATCCAGTCGTGTTAGGGTATGGAGGAATACGAAGAGATGGGAGGATGAGAATGGACCAAGGGGCAGCACCGCCAGCTGCTGTCCCCACCGCTGCCGCGGACGAGGAACAATGGTGGGCGTATCAGGCCACCACCACCTCTTCATGGCGGCGACGGAGAGCAGTGGTAGGGAGCAACAAAGACATCAAGGAGGTAGATCCGCTGGAGGGAGGGACAGATCCGGCCTCGTAGCAACCGTGAGCAGAAGAAACATTAAAACTAGAGGAAGGCAGAAATCGATAGAGAATGAATATGCGGAAGGTTGAAGAGGAGTACCGAGTACCTGATCCGCTGATTCGCCAACTCTCCACCAGACCACCACCCTCCATCTCGACTTCCACCCCAGAATGAATGCTGGCGGTGGAGCCCCGGGCGGGCGGCGCGCGCCACGGGCTGGCGGTGGAGGCGCGGGGCGGGCGGCGGCGCTGCGAGGCCGCGGGCGGCAGGCGGCCCGCTGTCCCACGGGCTGCGGCGGCGGTAGCCAGAGGGGGCAGGCGCTCCGGCGGCGGCGGCGGTGGATGGCAGCTGGTGGCGCGCGGGGGATAGGGTGAGGAAGAGAGTCAAATCGATGAAGCATCCGGGCCAGGGATAGGGTTGCGCTGCGCGCGGGGGATAAGGGTGAGGTCCCCTGCTTTTTCGTCGGCCGTTTGTGGGCCCACGAAAAACTGAGTTTTTTCATCGGCCGATGTCCAGACCGACGAAAAATGCCTTATTTTTTCGTCGGCCACCTGGCCCACGAAAATCCTCTGACCTTTTTCGTAGGCTAGCCCACAAAAAAAGTTTGGCCCACGAAAATTGTCCATTTTCCTATAGTGGAATGTGAAAATTAATATATATAATATATGTCACTATCTGACTCATGTTTTTTGCACAAACAGGTAATGGATTTATCGAACTTCAATTCGAAGTCCAGTGATTGAGGTATCACAAAGGTGATCAAGCCGTTGACTTTGTTAACAACTTATTTACCTCAGGAAATAGCGCTCATAACTCAAATAGGTGTGGACTTATCACCTTCATTGGACTAAAACTTATATATATACTCCATCTAGTTTTAAAATAATGGATGTGTGATCACTACAATTAATTGTAATATACAAATACAAAATATAGTAAGTGTATGGTATTTGAAACTATTGTTGAAAAAGAATATGGCCATATTATTTTCAAAGTATGAATTATTCTATTTGGAAGATATTAATAGTCAGAACTAAAGTATGTTAGCATCACGTAAACCAAAACATTTATTATTTAGATGCTAGAGGGAGTATGTTTTTTTTTGGCTAGACTAGATTCGAGTATTATGTCTGACTTGTTTTAATTATATAGGATGAGGTAAATTTGAGTACTTGTATGTTTTGTGTTATCCTAGCAGACTTTGTCACAGACCAAAATTTTCATTTTGAAATGTAACTTTTTAAGGTAAAATTCAACTACTTAATTTTTGACTTTTTAAATTTTTTGAAAATTATATGTTATTCATGGAAATTAGCATAGAAATACTTTATTTTATAAATAGAGAAATGAAATGTGGCATAAGGATTGTTAAAGTGATCCAATCATGCTAGTGCATATCTTTTGTTTGCTAGTGTGCTTGCTCCAAAACAAAGTTTAATTTCGAATTTGGCATGCCAAACAAGAGACCTTCATCCAAAATCTATGGAAAAGACCCTCTTCCCACCACCCTGCTCCTCTGCCCAGCTTCCTCCTCCGTACCACCTCTAGTCCAGCTACTGCGAGCCACCACCAGCGGCCCAAGCACTGCCCACGCGCTCCGCACCCGTGCCGTCATGCATCGCATCTGTGTCATGGCCATACCAACTGCAAAATGTGCCCCCATCGGATCCCATGGGACATATGATGCCCATGCCCTTTGCCGCAAACCTATGGGTCCCGCCTGTCAAGACTTGTTTATTCTTAGCACGAGGTGCAGAAACATACAACATGTGTTTGAAGATGCGAAGCTAGCACCACCTCTCCAATATACAGCACTTGATTTCACATTTCCTCTCATGTTAGCACCTTCTTTAGAACATACATTAATTGGAGCAGCTCAGGGAGATGTTGATACTGAAAAGAATAATGGAGCAGGGCATGGAAAAATACTAGTTAGCTAGGTAGCCCTAAACTTTAGTGAGGTTTGGATTTCATCTAGAATATTGTTTCTGGATAGAGTCCTGATTCAAATCATGGAATAAAATAGCAGTTTATAGCTCAGCTATAGAGAGGCTAGCTATAGCATCTGTAGATTGTTCAAGCTATGCTATTGCCATTTGCGATGCTACGGCAGCTATGGCTGCTAAAGGGCACTAAACTCCTCAGCGGTAGCATGCGCTTAGTGGTGTTATGCCAATTTTTTGTAGCAGGTGGAATCGTGAACATCGCGACTCAAATTCACAACCCAAACAAGTCTAAAATAATTCAAACCCTAATGCTCTCAGTCCTACACACATTTTGATTCATCCCTTCATTGAAGAAACAATAGCGATTGCGGCGGCTTGCATGTGTGTTTGTACATTTAAGTCAGAAATTTGAAAAGTTTCTCAGATTTTCTTGATGCACACGTTTTTCTTCAGCTATTCATATTAATCATGATTTATTTTTGAGAAAACTCTATTTTTCGTAGCTGCTCTATAACTATGCTACAGCCTCTTAGCATCTAGGAAAATGATGTCGCTATTTGGCATAGCCTGCTATTTTAAACTATGATTCAAATATAGACCACAAACATTTAAGTTCTATGCACCTCACTATACAAGAAATTGAAAGAGTTTCATCAGCCGGATTAACCTCCCTCAGCTTTAGGGTTTGCCAACAAAAATTACTTAATTTTCATCGGCTACTGGCTGGACTTCGAAAATTACTATTAATTTTTGTTGGCTCATGAACTGGCCAATGAAAAATGAAAATTTCCATCTGCTAGTCATGAGGCCAATAAAAAAACAAAAAAAATTAAGGCTAGGGTTTCGTGGACGCTTAACATTCCTTGGTTCGGTGAGACGACCAATATTACTGGCCGCCTAACAACAAGGTCTGTTTGTCACATGTAGCTAACGGAAATTAACTAATTTTCAATCTATATTCTACTACAGTCGTCCATCGACAGAAATTAGCATTTTGCTAATAGAAACTACTAATTTCAGTCCATAAAAAGCTAATTTCCGTGTACCATAAATTCTCTCGGATTTCCTGTAGTGCTGTTCGGTCTCGGTATGGACGTATGGTCAATTCATTGTTTGTGCGCGCGAGGACCGTCTGTGCAGCTTATATATAATTATCCTCCTATGCCTACTAGCCAAGAGACTGGACGTGGGCAATTGGCCTAGCTCGATCCTAAACACAAATAAGCCTCGGACGAGCTTCTTATTTCAGCTTCAGCCAAGTTGAACAACGTATTGTCTACTGTCTGGCCCTGGCCCCTGGAGGTGGACTGCTGAGCCTTTTTTTTTTTTCGAACGTTTCTTCACAAAGCTTCACAAGTAGTACCGTAGATGCCATAAATTTTCAACTATGTTATATAGGGTTAGTACCGGCAACAAAAAATGCTGCATACAGCATGATCGTAGTCGTAGGCCGAATCTCATGCCAACATATATGGTGCAGTGTCTATATATCTACCAGACCATCTCCAATGGAACGTGTAAAAGGAGTATAGTACAGAACGACACTGTAGCGCTACTGTAGACAGAGAGAGGGGTAGTTGGAATAGTGGATAGACATCCACTTTTACTCATGGTTGGAGATCGATAGCCTAAGAAACAAATTTTGTAAAAGTTTTCTCCTTCATGTTATGTAGCATGCAGTTACCCGTAGACAACGTTTCTTTAGACTCTCTTTTTTTTCTTAAACCAATTGTATTGAATGTTTCAAACTTACTATATCTCTGCATAGTTGGTCCGCATATGTGAATGACACAACTATGAACATATAATATCCTGACTAAATAACAATGGTGACTCAAAGAATTGGTTAACAGAGACTAGAACAAATTTTTAGCATGCAGTAATATAGTGAATATATAATAAAACAATATTAGCCATAGCAAATATTCTCATAGTAACATAAATATTTAGAATGCTACAGTCAAGCTGCTCAACTTGAGCTATATTCAAAATAAAATATAATCATTAAATAAATCAACCTAAAATTGAATGGCATATTTTTATTATCATGTGTGGGACACGCAAGTATTTTTAACCTGAGGGATCGGACTGGTACTGGTACTCTAGTGCTCGTAACACATTTTCAAACCTTAATTACATGGTATGTCGGTCACCAATTTTATTACTAGACCACATCATTTACTGTGATCGTTGTCGATATATTCCATGTGATACTAAAATCCTTTTTTGAGGGGATAAAGAACGTGCTGCGTAAATTCTTTTTTTTTTTTTGGTAGTGTTTGGCACTGCCTGTACGTACGGCGCGGCTGTAGGTGAGGCGAGAATACTGGCTGCTTGCACACAGCATGGAGGCATGCAAGGATAGCCGAACCATGGAGACCGACGAGGTGGCCTAGCCGCTCTCCTGCAGGACCTTGAGCAGCGCGGCGCGAAGGCCGTCGCCGTCCTGCAGCGCGGCGGGCACGTCGACGACGATGTCCTGCACTGTCAAGCCCTGCATGCGGGTGACGCAGGCGTGCTGGACGTGCAACCCCAGAGCCCGGAGCGCGCCCATCAGCCGAGCCGGCGCATGCGGGGCCGCGCTCGTCGCGCGCACCGCGGCGGCGACGGGCCCCAACATCCGTACCTCCACCACATCCTCGGTTCCCGGGGACGACACGGATATGTGCGGCCACCTCGCCGTGGTGGCTAGCCTGGCCTCCGCCTCCAGCTGCGCGACGCGGGCGCGGAGCTCGGCGATGTAGGCGGCGGCGTCGGCGAGGAGGGAGGCCTTGTCCATGCGCGACACCGTGGGGACGGCGGCGCGGAGGTCGCAGAACCGCCGGTTCAGTTTCTCCCGGCGGTGTCGCTCCGACTCCACGTGGCTGGCGCTGGCACCGTCCGCGCGGGCGGCGCGCTTCCGCCCCTTCCACTTCGGATTCCCACTTGCACTTCCAGTTCCTGGGCGCTGCACCGTGGCCGTGACGGTTGGCTCCTGCCACGGCGGCGGTTCCTGCTGACGTGGAGAAAGGTTCTCGGAGAGGTCAAAGTTCGGCGAGAGCGAGCTCGCCCCGGGCCACATGTATTCCCTGTTGTCATAACCCTGCTCGTTGTTGGCCACGGCGACGACGTCGCTCACCGGACATTGTTGCTCGGGGACGACGATGTCGCAGGAGGCTAAATCGAACTCGATGGCTGGAAAACTGGCGAGGGAGAAGGATGGCGGCGAAGGCGGGGACAGCAGCAGGTCCTCCATTGCGCTTACTCTTCTGAAAGTGGCAAACGGACGGAAAGGGGCCAATTGGTTGATTGTGGTTGTATGCTATATATATATTGTTGGCGAGGCAATTCTACGCTAGCGAGCATTTAACAGAGAAAAGCTAGAAATCAACCGTTTGTTTGGATGGATTCCCTCACCCGCCGCCGCGCGCCCGCTCGGGAGCCGCCGTCGCCGTCGCCCGTCGCCGTCGCTCCTGCCCAGGGGAGCCGCGCGCGCCGCCGCGCCCTGCCCGGGGGGAGCCGCCACCGCTGTCGCCGTCGCCTTGCCCGGGGAAGCTGCGCCGCCGCCACGCTGTCTCCCCCACTGTAACCGGAGGGATTACACTGTAACTCCATGTATTTACACTGTAAACGGGATGGATTTACACTATAATCGGACGGATTTACACTGTATTTGTATGGATTTACACTGTAATCGGCAGGGGCGAGGAGCACGGGGGCGACGGCGATGAGGTGAGGCGCGCGGGGTCGGGGGAGGCGCGCGGGGCCGTCGGTGGAAGGCGGGGGCGACAGCGACGAGGTGGAGGTGGAGGTGCGCGAGGCCGGCGATGGAAGGCGGGGGCGACGGCGGCGGGGTGGAGGCGCGCGGGGGTCGGGGCGGCGGCGGCGCGGGGGAGAAGAAGAGTGCGGGGGTCGGGGCGGCAGCAGCGGGGTGAAGGGGGTAGGGTTAGGGGGAGGGTACGCGAGAGCCGTCCGATCGGCGACGTGGACGAACGTGGACCGTCGGATTTCGGGTGATGGGAAGCTATCCATCACCCGGGTGACGGGTAGACAGACTCTAATTTTTAATATTATTTTTTTCGTCAACGAATGTCTCTGTATCGTCCCTCGGTCCGCCATGTAAGTCGAAAAGGACTTGAAATGGTAAAAAATGATACAAGAAAAATATTTCAGCCATTTTCTTTCATTTTCTCATGTTGTGCCCACTGGTTACTGTTGAAGTTTATGGGCCTGGGTCCATATCCTTATTACGATGTAAGTCTGTGTTCAACAGCACGTCCATAATACAGACCAAAGTATGAAATCTACGTTGTAGCGACACTATACATAGTGTACTTTGAAATGGAAAAAAGGATGGTCTATCTGTTGGATTTAGCATATATCTCAAAGGTCCACTCGTATTTGAGAGGAGATGACATTAGTCAGTCCCATAAGCTGAGAGGAAATGAAACCTACTTACATAGCATGCCTTTTGGCCGTCTTTGAACGGAAGAATGATAGAGGAGCTAGAGTCGCACGCACGTGTATTCACGTATTTGTCACGTGAATATCCACGCGAGTGGCGAATTTCCTATCCTATTTCTTTAATCAATTCCGACCTTATCTTGATCTCGTGCAATAAGTGGGTATTGCCGCCAAATCGTAACTGATCTAGGATCGTCTCAGGATCAGGGCAAATGGGTTTAACGGACCACCTGCTCAGAGGCGGAATAATTGTATCGTGTTACCCAATGAGCTATGTATCTTAGATAGAAAGTAAAATTAGGGTTTGCCTTGGTTAGATGGGCGTGCGTCCAAGTCTTCAGACTATAAATATATACATCTGTTCTTCAATAAACATGCACTACTAGAGAACTAGGCTTCACATGAGTTGAAGATTTATATACGAATTGGCCAAAACTGTACCCAGTGTTAATGGCTAGCATCAGCACTGGGTGCAAGGCTGGAGACCCCCGGGTGCCCTGTGAACACTTTAGTATCAGGTCGTCCAAAGAAACGGTGCTTATATTTTTGCATTAGAAGGGGGTTATTGCACCACCCGGTGCTAATATTATTTGCACCGGGTGGTATAGCAACCCGAAACTAATGTACTAAACATTAGCATTGTCTCTTTAATCGACACGGTACTAAAGTAATGCCAAGGCTTCTGTTGGAAGCCGTTCCATTGATGATGATCATATTTGATCGTGGAAATTAAACACCATAGGTTCTCACAATTAAACTTTCTACGATTGTTTACATAAGGAATTAAGCACTATAGGTTCTCGCAACTTAAAAGTTTCTACGATTATTTACATAAAAAAAGCAGGTTTGTTTGCCTGCTCTTACAAAATAAAACGTGGAGGCTCTGCCTACACCCGCCTACGCTTCGCGGGAGGCTCATCGCCATCACCGCCATCGTCGCCGTCGTCCACTTCCTCATCCGAGGCGCTGATCTGATAAGCTCCTTCTCTTGTCCTCCGTGGTCTCATTGTCGGTGCTTGTGGACGGCACTTAAGCATGTCAAACCATATACTGCAAGCGACAATATCGGTGTAGCTTTTCCCCGGGATGAGTATCATGGATTTGTCAATCCGTGGAAACGACTAATAGTGAATTAAGTAACTCAAGCTTAAGGTAAACAAAGGTATCAGAGATTATCTAATCTTTCTCTATTCTGGCTCTAATCTACTTCTAATCTATATTTGATCAAAGTTAAGTTAGAAGATAAGAAATCAAAACACAACTAGAACATCTGATCAAAGGGTATTAACTAGTGTCTAATCTAGCTCTAATTGGATCCCAAACAAGCATGATAAGAATATCCATAATATATAGGCTGCAAGATAACTAGCAGTTCAAGACAGATATAAGCATGATTAAGTCTGCTCCTCATAGTATAATTAAACCAAGGCCATTAACCAAACCTCCTCAATCGAGCTTTACCTTTCCCTCCAACCACTTGTCACATAAGTCAAGGTAACTGACAAGAAGCTCTTATAAGGCACACACTTATGCATAGTCTAATTACATGATCAACATAACTAGACTTCTAATCACCATGATTAGAAGAACAAGCTCCGCAAACACATCACTAATAAGCAAGATCAAAGACCATGATCACTAGAATTTTTCGAAGAATATAACCTTTAAGAACATGATCAAACATACATGTATCTAGATAAAGAACACGAAGAACAAGAACTAGAGCATGACAATTAGACCAAGAACATGATAATTAGAGTAAGATCAATACTTCATTAATAATCATATCAAAGTTACGACCATCATCATACCTCCCACAATGATATGAAGTGTCTCTATGAACTAGGTAATTAGAGAGCCACGCAAGTCCTCTAATTACCCTTAGGAACTAGAAGAACATATAATCACTAGAACTCGGCCCTCAGCACTCCTATAGCTAGATGTCCCTCTCTTCTTTTCCTCTATGCCATGATAATGAATTGGATGGCCTTTGGGTCTCAGATGGGTGTTGTATTTATATCCCAGAAGTGCCTTGGGGCGTCCTCCACTTTACTTTAGAGAATTTTCCATGGAGATGAAGCAGGACTCTTATTTGTCCCGAGATCAGACTTTTTTGTTTCTGTACCTTTCGTATTTCGACCATACCTCTGTATCAACTTGACTTCATATAAGGCAAACTCAGAGTCTAAATTGTGTAGCTCGAAAAGATCTACAACATTGGTATTTAAACTTTCTTCATTAATGTCGTTTATGTCTTAGAATTGGTCTCACAAGGTGCTGCTGTCCTAGAACCCGAGAATATCTCGAGTTGTAGTTGGAACTTCAATTGATCCTTTTATAAACCTTTCTTGGCTTGAATTCCTTCATATTGAAGCGGTCCTTGGATTCCTAAACTTTCTCCACTAATGGCCGTGGGCCTTGTTTTAGTCTTCTTCACTCTCAAGTGGGATCTTTCGTAGACTTCCAAATTGGGCCTTGAAATCTGCAATTTTCATGTATAGCACAAGACCAAAGCAATATCGCAAAATTCACAATTATCGGAGATATTTGTTATTAAACAATGACATTAACGCTCATATTTAATGAAAAAACACGTAAATGATGCATTTGTTTTGTCAATATAAAGGGCCAACAACAATACCGTCACTCTTAGACCTTGCTCATCCTCGAGTAAATAAAGAATCACTGTTGCCTATCATTAATTTTCTCATACCTCAATCTAAATCAACCAAACTAACAGGCGCTCTCAAATTTTTAGCGTGAACCAGCAAATTATGAAAAATAAGATATTCAGCTAAGCTCATCCCACGATAAAAGATTTAACAGGAGTTGAAATTTATCAATGACACATCTCCTCATTTTGGCAATATATTTTTGAAAAAATATAATCAAACCTTCAGAGATAAATTCTTGCAAAGCTAAAGGAACACACTCAACTCTCCAGTCTTCAATAAAAATATATATGAAAAGTGGAAGCTTATCTAGAGCTTGGTATGAATCCTAATTAAAACTTATTCTAAAAATATTATCAAACCAAGAAACAAATCTGTTGGTTTTACTGAGACTTGTCAAAAAGGCCATGGAATCAAATAATGTTGAGAGGATGGATGGAACACACACATTTAGAAGAGTGGATATGTGCAAGTGTTAAATGGGTGATCTCAAGACACAAATGAAGACCTTGCTATTGGATTACACATGGTTAGAAACATTGGAGTATGAAGTCTTGAATTTTTGAAATGTCATTGAAGCAACTTTTGCATCAGGCATTGGAGAATTTTGAGAAGTTTTTTTTTATTTTTTGTTTCAACCGACATGAAAAGTCTAATAAAAATCACATAAATATTTTTTTTCTCTCTTTTTTCTTTTTATTCATTTTGCCTCCTCAAAAAATTTTTGTCTCATTTTTTTATAGCAGCTGACCTTTACCCCCACTCTTGGACGATACTTATCCTCGAGTATGAGTAGTGGATAAAACAAACGAAATAAAGCTGCTATGAGAATTTGATAACACCAATCTCTTAAATTAAATTTTTCATACTCCAATGGAAATAAGTCGTGGATGAAAGGGATACACAAAGAGATGCTTCTAGAATTTTAGGCGGATATGCAGCAAATTTTGTAAATCCTCCAATGTGAGAATCACAATGCATGGATAGAAAAGACTAGCAAAGAAAGATAACGCAAATGAATGATTGGCTTCTAAGTCTCGTACCTTAAAAAACAATCTTGATCCAACTCATTTGAAAACAAATCTGATAAATCTAGGGTTTACAAATATATGGCTCTGGTAGAAATGGCTATTGCAAGATAGTGTCATAAAGCTGATCATTACATTTATAAGCTGTAAAAATAAACAAAGAGATGATCATGACAAATATTAAACCTTGCAAAATTAAATCATATGGTACTTTATGAACAATCATAATCAACCATAAATTTGCTGGCTAGTTCAATTAAGCATGTTTTATGAGAGCCCGCTATTTTGACTAATCAAAACCAAAACATGATAAAGATAAAGCGGCAACTTTCATCATTTTATTTTAATTATTGTTGTCATTATCCAAAGAGTTAAGCATAGATCATGGTTGTCTCATTAATCACACTATAAATATAACGTAACATACTAAAAATAAGAGAAATACAAAGGGAACACCAAGGTGATAAAGATAGGCAAATATTTGCAGAATTCATAATTAAAAATAGAAGGTGTTTGAAACTTGTTACTAGAGATTCCTTTAATTTTCTTGTCATAAAATTTCTTCATGCAAAACAATTCAGTGCACATAGTATTCTCGAGGTAACGGTCAAGAGTAGAAGCAATTTGCCGTAATCCAAAAACTTTCCCAATGACTTTTAACTTGTGGCCTAGTCAATATTAGCAAAAGAAAAAGAAAAACCCAGTGGGTGTATGTGAGTGCAAGAGTGTATGCATGAAGTCAATAACATAAAAGGTAGAAACCTAACTCAAAACAGAGTACACATAGCACTGAACACCATATTCACTACTAGATTGCCATAATACAAAGTTAAAACACCATGTTTTAAGCCAAGATACGAAGTACTCTGATTAGTTTAGAAACTAAACATGATAACGTAACAAAGGTAGAAAGTTTATTCACAAAAGACACATGATTAGCAAGAAACCTTCAATTAAACCAAATGATGATAGTCTTAAATTAAATCAAAGCACCATGCTTCCACTTAGTTTACCAAGAAGAAAACTCGGCCGAAAACAAATATAATTATAAAACATCCATCATGAAGTTTTATAAAAAATCTCCATACTAACGTAACAAATGTGAAGAAACTAACGAAAATGCAAATGCATGGTGGAAAACACAATATGATGTGATATGATGGTGATTATCTAAAAAACAAAGGTTAGACTAGTTAACTAGCAACAAGCTAAAGATTCAAAGGCTGGTGTCATGCTTCCCATTTCTCTCTCAAAAGACTCAAAGACTCTTAACACACTAAAAAAATGGGTTGCCTCCCAAGAAGCGCTTCGGTTGAAGACATAGAGTTAGACTTCTCACTTACCTCTGTTGAAGTGAAGCCATAGTCCTTGGAGTAGGAATGCAAAGTGTCCATGCAGTTTGATACTTGATTGTGCAGCTTCATCGTGTCTTGATCACAACATCACTTGTATGCACAATCTGTGGGGGATAGATATCCCCTGGGTCCTCATGAAGCATATTCTCTGCATGGGCCGACCAACCTAGGCCCGGAGGTGGCGAGAACAACTTGACGCCCAAGACAATGACTCGACATGTATAAGAAAGATTTAAGAAGAATCATAGTACGAGATGTCACCAATCCTAGTAGGACTAGAACTCCTTGTAACCCAAGCCATGCCCGATTATATAAGACGGGTGAGGGGCCCCTACGAGACATCTCATATCTCATTGCACCACGCACACCAAAGCCCTAGCGCATATTGTATTCTCGAGCACTCATAATCAATACAATCAGCAGCAAACATGACGTAGAGTATTACGCATCTCACAGTCCGAACCTGTATAAACTCGTGTTTTATGTGTTCTTCGTCGTGTTACACACGAACCATCGAGCTACGGTCGGACTCGCCTGCCCTAAAAGTACCACGTGAGGCATCCCTTGGTGCACTGCAGGAACTAAACCCCGACACAATCCTCTGCATGTGTGTTCATGTGCCAATGTCTTTGAAGCTCTTTGCAACTGAACTTGGCAATGAAAATCCCATAGAAGCAATACCCAAGCCTTATTCATCATTGTTGTCATCATCTTCCTCAAGTAGACATTACCATTGTTGCTGCCACCTCATTCTTCGTAGTATATCTCATTGATTTAGAATAGAACATTTATTAAACAATAGATCCATTGGATAGCCTCTGAAATTATCTTTTCAATGAGTACATATGCGTAAAAATCTGATTCCATATTAAGAAATTATGCCATTTTTACTCTGCATTCTGTCCAGATTTCAATTCAGCTCGCGCAGCCTTCAATGATTTGCGCATTGCTCTTTGTAGAAATTTTCAAATCGAGTTATTTTTGTTGCGTTGCAAAGTGATCTTCATGGGGCTTCCAAATATAAAAAATATTCTGTTTGTTGACTCTCGAAGTCGAGCTCCATGTTGATAACATCTTCAGCTTTTAATTTTCAGCTCCGCCAATGTTGACAATATTCAATCTCATGGACTTGGGTCTTGTAGAAATCATTCCTCCATAACTAACAATTCATAACTCAGAGGTGATTGACTTGTATTCCCTTCTTCATCATCCTTTGATGCTAATCATATCCACCTTTGCTTCTGAGTCATGGCTGAAACTTCGAATCCACCATTGTTGATCTTGAAGCTTCAACTCTTTCCTTAACCCTTGTCCTAATCAAATTTCTTTTATATAAAGCACAATTGTTGAGCTTTCCACAACATCCAATGTTAATGATGGCTTCAATTCTTCTTCTTATCTCCATGGTCAGTAGCACTATGAGCTTCTTCTATCTTGATTCACTTGGCTTTACACATCTCCATTTCTAGTCAAATAGCTCCCGGCCATCAATTGTTTGACTTCAATGGAGTTCTTCTCAAATGGTTGATCTTCAAAAGTCTCTAACTGATCTTTCTCAAACATCTCAAGTGGATCATCATCTTCTTCGTTACGCTTAACCTAAATGTTCATCGTGGCTGTTAGTGTTAGCCATTGATGTGTTTCTCCTACATGTGAGAGTGAAGTCTTCGTTTCTCATAGCCTCCTTGAATGTGTTGCAAATATGAAGATATATCTTGATGACTGTCTTGCAACTTCTTTCTATTGATCAACTGATTTGATCCTAATTTGTCTGTAGGCTTTGTACTTGTATCTAACTTCTTCTCCGTTCAGTCCTATCACTTTTCAATTTGAAACTCAATTAATCATTTGCAAATTATAATGATGTCTCTAAAATCTTGTCAAATTCTTCTATCAATCATCATGAATTTGTCTTATACTTTTTCACCATATTGATCTCATCAAGTGTGAATTTCTCTGTATGGCTAGCTCATAGTGCACACATATATATAACATAATAACATCATTGCATTGATTAGAGAGAAATATAAAGTCACATGGTTGATTGAGGTTTAAATAAACATTTGATTTATGAACAAGTACAGCCATAATTAAAATGAAATCACTGAGCAAAGAACTAAGGCACATTTTATTCATAAATGAATTTGATTCATAAAAACAAACATGGGACAAACGATGGGATGAGTTTCTAATTATTTTGCCCAAATTAGAGTGATAATTTTGAAAGAAGTAAAATAAAATGGGCTTAGATAAAATTCTAACAGGGGATCTTTTTTAGAGAGCCAAAGGTTTTGAAATTCCAAATTTTCAAAGATAATGTTGTTCAAATATAATATTGTCAGAAAAAACATGCACTTGTTCATGTTTAAAATTTTAAAAAACAAATTACACATAAAATAAACCTGTGCTAAACCACTTTGGAGGATGAGTAATGGTTAACCTTCTCTATTTTTGTAAAAATCTTGGCACTCAATTTTTTATAATCACAAGGTGATCACACAAATATATACTAGGGGAACAAAGGTTTTACGAAAAACGAAAAACAAACGAATCACAAGAACAAATAGGATAACTATCAACCAAATAACGCCATAATTATCATTATAAAATGTTTTTAATCAAACTTAAGCAATCTTATACTCTTGATTCAAACATGAATTACCTGAATTTTGAATAAGTGAAGTTCAAATATCATCAATAAATCCATGGCGGCTTCATGTTCTTCCTTAAAATAGCATGCACCATTAATATTGGAGAGAAAATACCTGAATTCTTGAAGAAGTAAAGTTCAAATATCATCAATAATTCCATGGCGACTTCATGTTCTTCCTCAAAATACTATGAGCGTGTAACACCCTAAATTTTACCACAAACAAAATCTTTTAGAACCAATTTAATTTATTCATATTGTTTGATCATACATGATACCTATTTGATTTTTATGTGATTTCAAAATAATTAATTAAAAAGAATCATAGGAATCACATGTTTGAGCACTCATGTCTTTGCATATTTTTATTGGGTGATTTGCAGTGTTCAAAGTTTGAATTCAAAACCATTTGCATCTCTCCAAAATTTCTCAAATTTCAAACAACCCAGGGAAAATTTTCCTTTTTCCTTCTTCCCCTCTTTCCTCTCTTTCCGGCCCACACTCTCTTTCGGCCCACTCCCCCGCGCGGCCCAGCTTCCCCCTCCTTCTTTTTTTTCCCCCGGCCCAAGCTCACCGCCGGCCCAACCGCCCTCTCTCCTTTGCTTCAGCCCACCCGCACCGGACCGGCCCAGCGTCTCGCCTCGGCCCAACTGGAAGCAGCCCAGCGCGCCCCTTTCCTTTCCGTCGCCAACAGGTGGGTCCCACCTGTCATCTTCTTCTCTTTCCTTCCTCCGCGCGGTCACCCGACGCCCGACGGGAGGAGCCGCGCTCAAGCTACGCCGCGGCCTCGGTCCCACCCCGCGCCCGCCGTATCCGCTCCGAGGGTCATGTGCCGCCTCCGCCCTTCGTTGTAGCGACCCGCCTCTCTCTTTCCTTCGGTGCACACCCGGATGAAGTCCCGCGGTGGACACGAGACCCGGCCGAGCCGGACTCCGTTTCCCTTTTTCCAAGCTGCGCGGCTTCGCCGTCTCTCCAACGCCCGCACCCGCACCTCGCCTTTCCTTTCCGCGTCCGCGTTTTCCTTTCCCGGCCCTCGCCCGCGCCGTGCGCGACGTGAACACGGACAGAGTCCGAGCCGGACTTTCCCTCGCGCCGCCTTCTCTTGCCCCCTCCGCAAGCCTCGGCGTCCGGGCTATAAAAGCTGCCACCCCTAAGCCCTAGACCACCAAAAGCCCAAGCCATCGCAGCTGCTTGGCGCCCTAGTTGCCGAAACCGCGCCGCCGGTTCACGCAGGAGCCGCCGCCGCGCGTCGCCGTCCGTTGTCGCTGTCTCCCCGTCGACCACTTCTACACCCGTAGCTTCGCACCGAGGTGAGAAAGCTCCCCAGCCTCTTCGCCCCTTCATTTGTGCTCTACATCGCCGGTGATTGCTCGCCGGAGTTGTGTCTCCGCTCCGTCCCGTCGCCCGCCGCCTACGGCCGATGCGCCGCCACCGCAACCACCCCGCCAGCTTCGCACCGCCGCCCGCTCTCCCGTGCGCCCCGTTCTGCTAACCCTGGGCCCCGGAACCGCGGAGTCCGCGGTGCTCCGGCGAACCTCCGCCGCGCGCAGTGACCGCCGCCGGTGGAACCCGCCGCCGCCGTTCTCTCCCATCTCCCCGATCTAATCCCACCCGTCCGATCTAGATCCAACGGCCCAGAGCGCGCGCGACCGGAGTCAATACCGGTCAGCGCTGGAATTCTTGCTAAAGAGTCCCTGGGTTTTCTGAGAATTAACCCGCAGTCCAAGTTTTCACGGTTAGGTCCCTGGTTTTATGGTTTAGACCCTGAGCTTTTGGAAAATCAACCCGCAGTCCAATTATTTCTTTTAAACCCCTGGTTTTCGCAATTTAGTCCCTGGAGTTTCAAATTCTCTTTATTTTAAGCCCTTAAGCTTGTTTTATGCATAACTTTTGCGTTTTAACTCCGATTTGAACGATTCTTGAACCTACGGAATCGTAACAAAGTGTAGATTAATTCTAAAACCTTTTTAACCTCTGTTTATGATGTTTGGTGTACTGTTTTAGTTAATTAATGCTCATTGCTTGTATGTATGCAACGTGTAGCCGACGTTCCGTCCGAGTTTGTCGAGAATCCATCTTGGGAAGTTCCTGAGCAAGTTTTTGCTGAGGAAGGCAAGTATTCTTTGACCTATGTCCAATTTACATTAATTACACAATCTAGAGCCCAATTTGATTGCTCCTATTAAGGATGACTAGCTTCATATGTCTTTATATGATTATGAAACTTGGGATGGGCTGTGATGTGTAGATTAATGCTATCGCTTAACATCTTTATATTCATGTTGCTAATCTTGTTTATTAATGATGAACTTGATGATAAAAGTTTGGTCTTAGCAACATGGAGACTTGGGCATGTTTTGTTGGTTTTGCTCAAGTGCTTCACCATAAGGATCGGTTCGCCGAGCGACCACCCAGGAAAACAGTACAACCACAAGACTCACATGGGCACTGGGCTTGACTGATTAATTAGATGAACTAGAGTTTTGGCTTACTTTCCTGAAACATGGCGTATGAGGGGTCTGGGGGATATGGGACTTTGCCTTTTGCCAATGAGGTGCAGTTTGATCTGTCACCCTTTGGAACGGAACTCTCATATCTTTAGTTAACTGGAGTAACCTGTAACGAGTGGGCCACAACTCTAGGAATTCTTTGTAAAGGTCTCATAATGAAACCCTGCCGATTCATCTAAGGTATGAATAAATGGGGCCTTGCAAACCTCGGGCACAATGGGAATCATGACTTGTGGGTAAAGTTGTACAACCTCTCGAGAGTGTTTAAAACTGATATATCAGCCGTGCTCACGGTTAAGAGCGGCCTGGACCCTCACAGATTAGAGTTTCAGCTTCAAGGTGAATGGCTCATGGTAATCATGGTAATGAAGGTGGATATGGT
This sequence comes from Paspalum notatum, assembly GCA_022530915.1. Classification (NCBI taxonomy): domain Eukaryota; kingdom Viridiplantae; phylum Streptophyta; class Magnoliopsida; order Poales; family Poaceae; genus Paspalum; species Paspalum notatum. The sequence continues at coordinate 33,163,111 of CM039685.1, forward strand.
TATGGTTATGGTTTCAGCTTATCCTTTTAATACGTTTTTCTGTCTTTTCAATCAAGGGATGGGTTACGCTAATCATTGCTAGTAATTAAAACTTGACTAACTAAAAGCAATTGCTATGCCTAACCACTATAAAGCCAGTCCACTTTTATCCTAAACGGAATACTTGCTGAGTGCGTTATGTACTCATCCTTGCTTGTTTTATACCCGTTGCATCCATTGCAACCGCTGCTCAGATCCAGAAGGAAGTTGTGGTGATCCTAACCAGGAGTTCCAGGACTACGACGAATTCTAGGCTGGTGTGCCATCCGTCAGTTGCCTGTGGAGCATTGGTCGTCTTCCGCTGTCGCTTAGCTATCTCGTTCTCGTTAAAGTTGCTCGTTAAAGACTTTTATGGTCTGTAATAATGGTTATTACTCTTAAGTTAAAGTACTGGTTGTGTTATTACTTTTGTTTATGCTGTGTATGGGGTTAAACTGATCCTGGCACATACATGGTTAGCACTTGGTTTTGTTTCTAAAACTGGGTGTGACAAAAGTGGTATCAGAGCCGTGCTGACCGTAGGACGCAAGCCTAGAGTAGAACTGGTCGTGATAAAGGATTTTGCTTACCTTTTCTTGCTTTCTCCATTCAAATACTTGCCTTATATGCTATTTTGACATCCATACTTGTCTATTTCAATTAAGATCTTCTATATCTACTTATCTATCCCATAATAGAACTGTTTCTCATGTTTGCTTACGATGTGGGCCTGCAGATGTCGACTTTCAAGCGCACTGCCCGCATGCGTGTTGGTGGACGAGGTTATGGTGGACCTAACAGGATCAGGTTGCCTACCCCAACCCCACCTTCTCCACCGCCACAGGAGTGGGTAGACCTGACTGAGTCCGAAGAGGAGGACCCAGAAGAACTCGTCCCTGAGCTGTCCGAAGATGAACCAGAAGAGGAGCCGCAGGAAGAACCCTCAGAGGTGCAGCCACCAGTACCCTCTTCGGTGTCGCCGCAGGAGCAGCCCCAGGAGGATCCAGAAGGCCCAGCTGTTGACCCTGAAGACCCAGAACAAGATCCAAAGGATGGAGACGCACCCCCATCGGACGATGATGAGGACGACGATGAAGCTGGACCCGTGGTCACCACTACCCACCGCTGGTTCGACTACCCGCTGCCTGTTCCTCGGATGCTGAGGGAAATGCTGGAGATGCTCCACTACGATCAGTTCTGGATCACCTATGTGGGGACTCGCTACCGCCATCCCGTCCTACCTGATGATTGGGACATGACAGTGGAGATCAGCATCCCGGATGAGTTTGGATCCCACCGGAACATTCACGTCAGGCACGCACCTACTCGCCGCAACAGCCATGAAGCCGCCATCATTGATGCTGCTAGGGAGGCCTTGACGACGCTGTGTCACGCACACCGTGAAGATATGGCCATCACTTCACGCCGGTATTACCCCTGCCGTTCGGTCGAAAGATTTGATGCCTGGATCGCCAACCCGGAGGCAGAACAGAACCCACGCCTGGAGTCCTCTATTGAGTACCTTGCTACCCTCAACACCGACTACAATGCCGCCTTGGACGAGTTGGACATGGTGAGGTACGAGAACCGGAAGCTTCGAGCATGGGTTGCACATGGCGTTGAGCCCGCAGAAGAAGAACCTGTAGAAGACCCTGCTGATGCTCCGCGTAGGAAGAAGGCCCGCTACAATGATCCAGAAGCTAGGACCTATATACAGCATCATGAGGACTAGGATGTTATCCCTTTTGTAATAGGTTCTATTAGTATCGATTAGTTAGTTTGATTAGGCTTAGAACGATCAATAGTGTGCTCGTTTGCTTATGATTGTGTTTTATGGATGATTTGGTTCTTTGTAATGAGTGCTTAAGTTGTGGGGTGATGTCCACAACTTAGTCTTTTGGTTGGATGCTTAATAAGTTTAATAAAGTTAGTTAGTTTGGGAAAGCCCTGCTCTATCCATATATACGTTCAGATCTTTATCTCATCTGTCTTGGTTACTAATGTTGAATGAGATGTATGGCCGGAAATAAGTACTAATGGTATATTTGGTCCATCAGATGAGTACAGGACGTGGACGTGGTCGTGGTCGTGGCCGTGGAGGTAGAGGAGGTCGCGGAGACGGAGGACTCCCAAATCCACCACCGCCAATGACTATGGAACAACTGATCATGAACCAGACCCAAGTGATACAAGCTCTTGGTCAAGCAGTGGCAGCCATGCACCAGGCGCAGCAGCAACCACCCCCGCCACCACCGCCTCAACCGCGAGACAGGCGCGCAGAATTTATGAAGGGACACCCACCTGTGTTCACTCACTCTGTCGATCCTATGGATGCAGAAGACTGGCTCCGCGCAATAGAACGGGAGCTGGACGTCGCTCAGTGCACCGACCAGGAGAAAGTCCTCTACGGCCCTCACCAGTTACGGGGTGCCGCTCAACAATGGTGGGAATCGTACCGCTTGGCTCATAACAACCCCAACACCATTACCTGGCAGGAGTTCACCGAGAGGTTCAGAGCGCATCATGTTCCAGCTGGTGTGATGTCACTGAAGAAAGAAGAGTTCCTGGCACTCACCCAGGGCACCATGACCGTCAGTGAGTATCGAGACAAGTTCCTACAGCTGTCCCGCTACTGTCCCGAGGAGGTTAACACCGACCCCAAGAAGCAGTACCGTTTCCTCAAAGGCTTGATCGATCCACTCAGGTACCAGCTTATGAACCATACCTTTCCTAACTGCCAGCATCTGATAGACAGAGCTATCGTGACGGAGAATACTCGTCGCGAGATGGAGGAAAAGAAGCGCAAATAGAAGGCACAACAGTCTAGCAGCAACACCCGCCCGCGGTTTTCTGGGTCCCAGAACTTTCAGAACCGTCCTACACAGAACTCCGGACAGCAGCAGCCCCAGTTCCAGCGCTACAACAGTAATGGCAACTATCAGCGCCCGAACTATCAGTCTCAGCAGAACAATCCCCAAATGCAGCGCTCAAACAATCAAGCTCCCCGCCAACCGACTCCTACCAGTACCCCAGTGAAGACAGGCACGCCAGTACCACCGGGAAGCGCAAATTGCTTCAAATACGGAGGAACAGGTCACTGGTCTAAGCAATGCCCATATAGAGGTACGCCGCAGCAGACACCGCAATCGAGTTCGAAGGCGGGCACCCCCAACCAAGCTTCCAGCCACGCCAAGATCAACCACGTCACCGCGGAGGCTGCCCAGGAAGGTCCAAATGCTGTCGTAGGTACGTTCCTGGTCAATTCCCAACCCGCCTTAGTACTATTCGATACTGGTGCTACGCATTCCTTCGTTACTGCTCAGCATGTAGAGAAGTATAATTTGCCTATGATAAAGATGGTAAAATCAATGCTAGTTAGTTCACCTGGGGGAAACATGCGATCCGAGTTCGCTTGCGATGATGCATCCATTAAAATAAGGGGGGTAGATTTTCCAGCATCATTGATAGTTATGAAAGCACAAGGAGTAGATGTTATCCTGGGTATGAATTGGCTGCAAAGATACAACGGGGTAATCTCATGTGCCGAGAGGAAAGTGACTTTGACTACGCCAGCCGGGGAGAACATGGAAGTTCTGATAGACCCACCTCAAGCAGGAGTTAATGCTATTGATGCCACAGCCTTGGAGAACATCAGAGTAGTGTCAGAATTTCCGGATGTCTTCCCAGATTCGTTGCCAGGTATGCCACCTGAACGTGACATTGAATTTTCTATTGAACTAGTACCTGGAACTGCACCTATCTATAAGAAAGCATATAGAATATCCGGTGTCGAATTACTTGAAGTTAAGAAACAAATAGATGAACTATTGGAGAAAGGGTTTATTCGTAAAAGCACCTCACCTTGGGCCTCACCAGTTTTGCTTACCGAAAAGAAAGATGGAACCTTGCGAATGTGTGTCGATTATAGAGGTCTCAATGCCGTTACAGTAAAGAATAAATATCCGCTGCCCCGGATTGAAGATTTATTTGATCAGCTCAAAGGTGCCTGTGTATTCTCCAAAATTGACTTACGATCTGGGTATCATCAACTAAGAATCAGACCTTCAGATATACCAAAGACGGCGTTCATTAGTCGTTATGGGTTGTATGAATATACAGTTATGTCCTTTGGTTTGACTAATGCCCCAGCCTTCTTTATGTACATGATGAATAGTGTGTTTATGGAATATCTTGATAAGTTTGTGGTGATATTTATCGATGATATTCTGATTTATTCCAAAACTGAAGAGGAACACGAAGAGCATCTAAGATTAGTGTTGCAGAAGCTTAGAGAGCATAAACTTTATGCGAAGTTCAGCAAGTGTGATTTCTGGATTGATGAGGTTAAATTGCTAGGTCATGTCATATCCAATGGAGGGATTGCCGTTGATCAAAGTAAGGTATCTGAAGTCCAGAACTGGAAAATCCCAGAGGATGTGAAGGGCATTAGGAGTTTTCTCGGATTAGCTGGTTACTATCGGCGTTTCATTGAGGGGTTTTCCAAGATTGCTAAGCCAATGACAGCTTTGTTACAGAAGAATATTAAATTTCAGTGGACGTCAGCTTGTCAGAAAGCCTTCGAGGAGTTGAAAAAGAGGTTAACCACAGCGCCAGTGCTAACTTTTCCAGATATGCATAAGCCTTTTTCAGTATACTGTGATGCCTCACGGCTAGGTTTAGGATGTGTTCTTATGCAGGAAGGCAAGGTTATTGCCTATGCTTCTAGACAACTGAGGGATCATGAGAAGAATTACCCAACTCATGATTTGGAATTAGCCGCAGTGGTGCATGCATTAAAAGTATGGAGGCATTATTTATTCGGGCAAAAGTGTGATATCTATACTGATCACAAGAGCTTAAAGTATATCTTTACCCAGATTGAGTTGAATATGAGGCAAAGACGATGGTTAGAATTAATCAAGGATTATGATCTGGAGATACATTACCATCCTGGCAAGGCAAATGTAGTAGCAGATGCTTTGAGCAGGAAAAGTCAGATTAGTTTGTTGTGGGCAAGAGAGTTGCCGGATGAGTTAGCCATAGAATTCGACCGACTAAGTTTGGGTTTTCTTAATAATACGGAAGGCACCGTCTCCATGGAGTTTGAACCTACGTTGGAACAAGAAATCAGGAAGGGACAACTTAATGATGAGAAGATCAAGGAAATAAAAGAGTTAATCAAGTTAGACAAGGCACCGGGATTCCGAGTGGATGCCGACGGCACAGTATGGCATGGGGATAGGATTTGCGTTCCGAACATAAAGTCTATACGGGATTTAATACTGAGGGAAGCACATGAGACAGCTTACTCCATCCATCCTGGAAGTGAAAAGATGTACCAAGATCTGAAGCAGAAATTTTGGTGGTACGGCATGAAACGTGAAGTAGCAGAATATGTAGCTTTGTGTGACGTTTGTCAGAGGGTGAAAGCTGAGCATCAAAAGCCCGCTGGATTGTTACAGCCGCTCAAGATTCCAGAATGGAAGTGGGAGGAAATTGGTATGGATTTTATCGTCGGACTACCGCGTACACAAAGTGGTTTTGATTCTATATGGGTAGTAGTGGATAGATTAACCAAAGTTGCTCACTTTATTCCTGTCAAGACCACTTATTCGGGAGCCAAGTTAGCTGAATTGTATATGTCCAGAATTGTGTGTTTGCATGGGGTACCAAAGAAGATTGTGTCAGATCGTGGAACTCAGTTTACATCTCACTTTTGGAAGCGTTTGCATGAGTCAATGGGCACTAAATTAAATTTTAGTTCAGCATATCATCCACAGACCGATGGGCAGACAGAAAGAACCAACCAGATATTAGAAGATATGTTGAGAGCTTGCGCGATACAATATGGTACTAGTTGGGACAAAAGTTTGCCGTATGCCGAGTTTTCTTATACCAATAGTTATCAGGCTAGTATAAAGATGTCACCCTTTCAGGCTTTGTATGGTAGAAGGTGCAGGACTCCCTTGCATTGGGATCAACCAGGAGAGAAGCAGTTGTTTGGTCCTGGAATTATAGAAGACGCCGAACGACAAGTATGAATGATTCGGGAGAATTTGAGGATTGCTCAAACCAGGCAGAAGAGTTATGCGGATAACCGTCGAAGGGATTTGGAATTTGCAGTAGGAGATTATGTGTACTTGAAAGTATCACCTATTCATGGTCTACGCCGATTCAAAGTGAAAGGGAAGTTAGCACCACGATATATTGGGCCTTTTAAAATAATTGACCGTAAGGGAGAAGTTGCATATCAACTGGAATTGCCTGATAGATTATCGGGGGTACACAATGTGTTCCATATATCCCAATTGAAGAAGTGTTTGCGAGTACCTGAAGAGCAGTTGCAGGAAGATGAACTTAATGTGCAGGATGATTTGACCTATACAGAATATCCAGTCCAAATTTTGGAGACGGCAGAAAGGACTACCAGAAACAGGGTAATAAAGATGTGCAAAGTTAAGTGGAGCCACCATACGGCAGAGGAGGCCACCTGGGAAAGAGAGGATGACCTCAGAGCAGATTACCCGGAACTCTTTGCTAGCCAATCCTAAAATCTCGGGACGAGATTTCTTTAAGGGGGGTAGGTTTGTAACACCCTAAATTTTACCACAAACAAAATCTTTTAGAACCAATTTAATTTATTCATATTGTTTGATCATACATGATACCTATTTGATTTTTATGTGATTTCAAAATAATTAATTAAAAAGAATCATAGGAATCACATGTTTGAGCACTCATGTCTTTGCATATTTTTATTGGGTGATTTGCAGTGTTCAAAGTTTGAATTCAAAACCATTTGCATCTCTCCAAAATTTCTCAAATTTCAAACAACCCAGGGAAAATTTTCCTTTTTCCTTCTTCCCTTCTTTCCTCTCTTTCCGGCCCACACTCTCTTTCGGCCCACTCCCCCGCGCGGCCCAGCTTCCCCCTCCTTCTTTTTTTTCCCCCGGCCCAAGCTCACCGCCGGCCCAACCGCCCTCTCTCCTTTGCTTCAGCCCACCCGCACCGGACCGGCCCAGCGTCTCGCCTCGGCCCAACTGGAAGCAGCCCAGCGCGCCCCTTTCCTTTCCGTCGCCAACAGGTGGGTCCCACCTGTCATCTTCTTCTCTTTCCTTTCTCCGCGCGGTCACCCGACGCCCGACGGGAGGAGCCGCGCTCAAGCTACGCCGCGGCCTCGGTCCCACCCCGCGCCCGCCGTATCCGCTCCGAGGGTCATGTGCCGCCTCCGCCCTTCCTTGTAGCGACCCGCCTCTCTCTTTCCTTCGGTGCACACCCGGATGAAGTCCCGCGGTGGACACGAGACCCGGCCGAGCCGGACTCCGTTTCCCTTTTTCCAAGCTGCGCGGCTTCGCCGTCTCTCCAACGCCCGCACCCGCACCTCGCCTTTCCTTTCCGCGTCCGCGTTTTCCTTTCCCGGCCCTCGCCCGCGCCGTGCGCGATGTGAACACGGACAGAGTCCGAGCCGGACTTTCCCTCGCGCCGCCTTCTCTTGCCCCCTCCGCAAGCCTCGGCGTCCGGGCTATAAAAGCTGCCACCCCTAAGCCCTAGACCACCAAAAGCCCAAGCCATCGCAGCTGCTTGGTGCCCTAGTTGCCGAAACCGCGCCGCCGGTTCACGCAGGAGCCGCCGCCGCGCGTCGCCGTCCGTTGTCGCTGTCTCCCCGTCGACCACTTCTACGCCCGTAGCTTCGCACCGAGGTGAGAAAGCTCCCCAGCCTGTTCGCCCCTTCATTTGTGCTCTACATCGCCGGTGATTGCTCGCCGGAGTTGTGTCTCCGCTCCGTCCCGTCGCCCGCCGCCTACGGCCGATGCGCCGCCACCGCAACCACCCCGCCAGCTTCGCACCGCCGCCCGCTCTCCCGTGCGCCCCGTTCCGCTAACCCTGGGCCCCGGAACCGCGGAGTCCGCGGTGCTCCGGCGAACCTCCGCCGCGCGCAGTGACCGCCGCCGGTGGAACCCGCCGCCGCCGTTCTCTCCCATCTCCCCGATCTAATCCCACCCGTCCGATCTAGATCCAACGGCCCAGAGCGCGCGCGACCGGAGTCAATACCGGTCAGCGCTGGAATTCTTGCTAAAGAGTCCCTGAGTTTTCTGAGAATTAACCCGCAGTCCAAGTTTTCACGGTTAGGTCCCTGGTTTTATGGTTTAGACCCTGAGCTTTTGGAAAATCAACCCGCAGTCCAATTATTTCTTTTAAACCCCTGGTTTTCGCAATTTAGTCCCTAGAGTTTCAAATTCTCTTTATTTTAAGCCCTTAAGCTTGTTTTATGCATAACTTTTGCGTTTTAACTCCGATTTGAACGATTCTTGAACCAACGGAATCGTAACAAAGTGTAGATTAATTCTAAAACCTTTTTAACCTCTGTTTATGATGTTTGGTGTACTGTTTTAGTTAATTAATGCTCATTGCTTGTATGTATGCAACGTGTAGCCGACGTTCCGTCCGAATTTGTCGAGAATCCATCTTGGGAAGTTCCTGAGCAAGTTTTTGCTGAGGAAGGCAAGTATTCTTTGACCTATGTCCAATTTACATTAATTACACAATCTAGAGCCCAATTTGATTGCTCCTATTAAGGATGACTAGCTTCATATGTCTTTATATGATTATGAAACTTGGGATGGGCTGTGATGTGTAGATTAATGCTATCGCTTAATATCTTTATATTCATGTTGCTAATCTTGTTTATTAATGATGAACTTGATGATAAAAGTTTGGTCTTAGCAACATGGAGACTTGGGCATGTTTTGTTGGTTTTGCTCAAGTGCTTCACCATAAGGATCGGTTCGCCGAGCGACCACCTAGGAAAACAGTACAACCACAAGACTCACATGGGCACTGGGCTTACTGATTAATTAGATGAACTAGAGTTTTGGCTTACTTTCCTGAAACATGGCGTATGAGGGGTCTGGGGGATATGGGACTTTGCCCTTTGCCAATGAGGTGCAGTTTGATCTGTCACCCTTTGGAACGGAACTCTCATATCTTTAGTTAACTGGAGTAACCTGTAACGAGTGGGCCACAACTCTAGGAATTCTTTGTAAAGGTCTCGTAATGAAACCCTGCCGATTCATCTAAGGTATGAATAAATGGGGCCTTGCAAACCTCGGGCACAATGGGAATCATGACTTGTGGGTAAAGTTGTACAACCTCTCGAGAGTGTTTAAAACTGATATATCAGCAGTGCTCACGGTTAAGAGCGGCCTGGACCCTCACAGATTAGAGTTTCAGCTTCAAGGTGAATGGCTCATGGTAATCATGGTAATGAAGGTGGATATGGTTATGGTTATGGTTCCAGCTTATCCTTTTAATACGTTTTTCTGTCTTTTCAATCAAGGGATGGGTTACGCTAATCATTGCTAGTAATTAAAACTTGACTAACTAAAAGCAATTGCTATGCCTAACCACTATAAAGCCAGTCCACTTTTATCCTAAACGGAATACTTGCTGAGTGCGTTATGTACTCATCCTTGCTTGTTTTATACCTGTTGCATCCATTGCAACCGCTGCTCAGATCCAGAAGGAAGTTGTGGTGATCCTAACCAGGAGTTCCAGGACTACGACGAATTCTAGGCTGGTGTGCCATCCGTCAGTTGCCTGTGGAGCATTGGTCGTCTTCCGCTGTCGCTTAGCTATCTCGTTCTCGTTAAAGTTGCTCGTTAAAGACTTTTATGGTCTGTAATAATGGTTATTACTCTTAAGTTAAAGTACTGGTTGTGTTATTACTTTTGTTTATGCTGTGTATGGGGTTAAACTGATCCTGGCACATACATGGTTAGCACTTGGTTTTGTTTCTAAAACTGGGTGTGACAGAGCGCATGCACCATTAATGTTGGAAAGTAATGGTTCTTGTCCTTCTTCATCCTCTTCGTTTTCTTCTTCCTCATCATCTTTTTCTTCTTCTTGCCTCCTATCTATAGAACATTAGTCTAAAAATTTAATTTACATAACAGACGTACCTTTATCACCATTATTACTTCTGGATGACAATTGTAGAAAAATTCAATAACGGATGATGGGCCACTAACCTACCATTAGAAAAAGAGTTTTTTACTGGACCAAAGCCCATTTATCCTACTAATGTTAGTGAATGAAATATATATACAAGAGAGACAAAAAGACTGTACATTGATAGAGATATATTAACAATAAATTAAGAAATAATTCATATGAACGAATTCACATGAATTAGATGAAAGGAATCAAATTTACGGATGATGACAAAAGAATAAGGGTATAAAGGATCAAAGGATTGAATCAAAAAAAAATTATATACAAGAGCAGGTTTAAACAGATATGAACAAGTAATTATTTACAAAAATATATATTTTTTAATTTACATAAGCTCAAGCTAGTTTAAACTCGATTAATCGTTCACCGGCAATGACGCCAGAAAAACTTGTTGACGGCACTTAAGCATGTCAAGCATTATACTACAAGTGGCAGTATCGGTGTAGCTTTTCCCAGAATGAGTATCATGGGTTTGTCAATCTGTGAAAATGACTAATAGAGAATTAACTAATTCAACCTTAAGGTACACAAAAGTATTAGAGGTTATCTGATCTATCTCTATTCTATTTCTAATCTATATCTTGTCAAAGTCAAGTTAAAAGATAACCAGAACATCTGATCAAAGGGCATTAACCAGCATCTAATCTAGCTCTAATTGGATTCAAAACAAGCATGATAAGAACATCCATAAGATATAAGCTGCAAGATAAGATATCTAGTAGTTCAAGGCAGATATAAGCATGATCAAGCCTGCTCCTCATAATATAATGTCACACCCGATTCTAAAAACAAAACCAGATGACACCGTATGTGTGCTCAGGATTAATTTTTCACACATACAGCCGACTTCATTAGTGAATATCGAAAGATAGTGCTTTTATATAAACGACTAAAACGTACATACAACAATGTCTTTATCAGAGTACAATGGAAATCTATCTCTCGTAGCAGAACTCCATCTTTATAGAAAGATTGACTTGAGGCACGTATGGCTAAGCACCTGGTAGACTACTGGATCCACTTCATCTACATAACACCATCAACTTGTAGAGAGGAGCTATAGTTTTGAAAATAGCAAGGGTGAGCACATGACGTACTCAGCAAAAATTCATAAACACAATTGAATACCAACATTTAGCATTATACCCGACATTAATTACCATGCATAGAAGGGTCCAAGCCGCTCTTAACTGTGAGCATGGTTGATATATCAGTTTTAAACACTCTTGAGATGTTGCACATCTTTACTCACAAGTCATGATTTCCATATGCCTAAGGGTGGATCAGACCCCATATATTCATTACCTTAGATGGATCAGTAGGGTTTCATTATGAGACCTTTACAAAGAATCCCTAGAGTGTAGTCGCCGCCCGTTCCAGGTTACCGCTACCCAGGAATAAAAGTCTCCTCCCGAATGGTGACTAACAAAATACCAAATAAACCAAACTGCACTCATTCGAGAGAGCAAGTCTTATACCCGTCAGCGTCCTTCATACGCCATGTTTCAGGTAAGCAAACCATCCACTCTAGTTCATCTAATTAATTAGTCCAGCCCAGAGCCCATATGAGTCTTGTGGTTGTACTGCTTTCTTGGGTAGTCACTCCATATTCAAATTAAAATCACGTACGCAACCAAATTGGTAAAACAACATATTCCTGTATTCCTAAGTATATAACTGCTCAAATAATCTTCAATTGTAGATATTAGAAAACTTGATCTCCACAACTTATGGACCAATCCTCAAAGCTCTCGTACGTCACTCATTCTATAGGCGACAAACATCCAGCACAAGCAACATACAAGTAGACAAACACATGCATAAGAAACAATACACCAATCAATGGAAAAGTTTTAATAAAACATATGCAAAAAGGGAGAGCTCGTTACTATGGTCACGCGAACAAAAGAAGCACTGAAAACGGATCTATGGCCGAAAAGAGACAACTAATGGAGCGTTTGCATTATGGACAACAGAGAAAAGACTATAAGTTGTATTTATTTTATTCAGTAAAATACACATCGATGGATATTTCAGATAAATAGCCAAGTTAGAATTAATCTATATTATATTAGAATTAAAAACCGTAGTTGAAACTAATCATATTTTAATTATCATGAAAATTATTTCATATAAGCTATGCCATTAAAATTATTAATTTAAGAAAGACAAGTATATAAGGTCACCTTTTCGTACTTTTAGCATATAACATGTTTGATCTAAACAAGTTATTATTGAAAACACATTATAGTCGCATTAATCAAAATAGCATAATTTATTATGGAAAACCGAAGTATAAACCTATGCATATTTTAATTAGAAAGCAGTTGCGTAATCACCAATTATATTAACATGCATTTAATATAAAACCGGAGATTAAACTTGATTAGATTTTATTGTAGAACTATACAAATACAAATTTGTCAGGTCATCGTGTGTTTATGAAAAACATAGATTAAACTCTAAATTAATTTTAGTTATAAAAATAATGAGAACAGCATTAATTCAATTAAAAACCAAGAACATATAATATGATTAACATGAACACCAAAGCGTAGGTTTTATCGTTACCAACCTTACGAACCTAACGCGGCAAGAACACATAAAATAGAGCAAAACGAATTGGATACATGAGATTAAAGATCGATGAGCATGGACATTGTCAGCTCTTCGGCTTGTTCACCAGTCTAACCGTCTGCAATGCTGCAGCTACTACTGCGGGGGATGTTACAGAGTACAATTGGCAGGATTATATGTCGTCTATATTTAGGAGTCTTATGGATCTAGGACTGCCATATGCATCCGGGGTGCCTTGCCCCCCAAGTCTTGTACTCCTGTATATTCGCCCCAAGGGCTCTATGCAATACATCCCTCCATTATACGCAATCCTTCCTTGCTACATGGTATCACGAGACTAGGGTTTCAAATCATAGACCTAGCTTCTGCTTCTGACACCACCGCGCACCCCCGGGGAGATCGATCTCCGCCGGGGGCAGCGCCCTTCTAGGATACGCGGCCGGTCCCTCTGGCCGCCGTGTTCGTCGTCGTTTTCATCGCGTCACGCGGTGGATCCATCCGATTCTGCCGCTCGTTATCGTCCTGTTGTCAATAGTAACAGATCGGGAAGCTCCCTATGGAGGTCGCCATCCTCGTCCTTCACTAGGCGCATGGAATACGTCGATCTGCATCGGCTGGAGTTCGCCCTACCACTTGCCGTCATGGTGACGGCTGTGGCAGGCCATATCCCGCCGTCAGCAGGGTCGTGCGCCGCCATGGTGGCGGCTGCAACTTTTTCCGACAAGATCCGGCGTCTGCATCACCTGCCCTTCTGCCTCCGGGCCGGCCACTGTCCTCCGCCCCTCCATGCCGCTGCGGATCCACGGGTCGCGGGCCGTGCCGCTGCGCCGTCATCCCACCGCAGGGTGTATATTTAGGAGTCTTAGGAGAGTCTTATGTATCTAGGACTGTCATATGTATCGGGAGTGCCTTGCCCCCAAATCTTGTACTCATATATATTCACCCCAAGGGCTCTATGCAATACATCCATCTATTATACGCCGTCCTTTCCTTCGTACAGACATGATTAACGGTATACCTTGGGAGCTGAAAGTGATCAAGATTTATGAACAATACTTATGAATTGGCCAAATATTGGGATTTGATCTGCTTAAAGTGATCAAGATTTATGAACAGTACCAAGATTTATGAACAGTAGTCATGAAAGTGATCCAAATATTGGCCAAATAGATCAGACTAAAAAAAAGAATCAAAAGGATCTACTGTGTTGAGATGCAAGGCTCCTGCAGTCGACGAGGGCATGGTGACGCGAGGCCCATGGACCCTAGCGTGAGAGGGGTTGCTGTGGTTCGACTACATGCAACGACGTCCGGTGGCGGCGTGGATCGCTCCCGGCCAAAACGTTGCGGCGGCTGGCGGTGTCTCTGGAGACGATGAGATAGCGGTAGCAGGGACTTGCACAAGGGCTAGGCATGTCGATTTTATACAGGCGCACCCAGGGCATTTTCATGATGCATACGCCAAGGATGACGGCATGTACAGAGCCTGGACAGTCTGTTGCAAACAGTTCTGCACTCCTGCTGGTTTGGGAGTCTATATCTATATCTGTCTGTATCTATTTTATATCTATATTCCTCCTAATATTAAAACAAATAAGGTTTCACGGTCCATAAAAATTTTTTTGGTCCGTCAAGACTTGTGAACACGTAGGGCATCTCCGTCTGCAAGCGCCCCCTGCGGCCCTACCTCCATCGTACGTGGAGGTTTAGGAGTCCAGAAAAAAAAAGCTCATATGTCATAATCCCACATCGTTCATACAGCCCTTCATAGGTCAAATTAAATCACGAGTCCAAGTACAACACGGTTAAATTTGAGAAAAAAAGAATCGAAATAGAGATGAGTTGTGATGTAAAAGACAAGATTGTCTATCCGAATACAACTATGAATTAACCATCGATGAAAAAAAAATCAATACACCATATCCACGAAGGCCCAATAACCATGCATAGAACAATTTCGGCCGAACGGTTTATATTATTGGAACAAGGAACAAATAGCAACACATAATACCATATCGCACGTTGTCCCCTGATTTATCCAGCCTATAAACCACAACGCATCGCCACAACAAGGATCCCGGGAGATCAATACAAAGGGGCAAAATAAATCTGCAAATCTTTGGCAGATATGGCAGAAAGGAATCCAAAGGAGAGAGGAGAGAATAAATCAACAAAAACGGAACTTCAAGAGCCAATCAAACACGCAAGGGCACTCCATCACCACGCTGCTTGATCCAGAGCCACCGGATTGGCCGTACTGCGGAGGCGCTGCCATGCGGATCAGCGAGGCTGCTGGCTGATGCACGCTCGCGCATGTTGCATGCCGCCGAGAGGGAGAGCCGAGAGGAAAACACGACTAGGCAGAAGAGAGCGAGGGGAGCTGGCAAACGAGGGAGAAGCGGTCAGCGCCGCTGCCCCGGGGCGAGAGAGGGAGCTGTGAGGAGATCAGGAGAAGGTGTTTAGGGTTTTGTGGTGAAAATATATGTCGGCTAATCGAATCTTGACCGCCCGCTCGATGATCCAACGGCTCGAAATACTCCCGCTGTCCTACAGCGGGGCCTTTTGGGCTGCTCCGATCTAACGGACTAAGATATTCTCGGTCCATTTCGCACAGTACTTCGTAGGCTGATCCAAACTAAAATTACAACTAATTTTTTTTATCTATCTCGTCATAACTATTTTTTTCCATATATGCTAATATGTTATATCACTTGACAAAAATAAAACTCACATTAATTTTTATCTACACAATTTTTATATGCTAAGTTTTAAGTAGATAAATTTTTCTTTGTCTATCTCTTTATAACTATTTTGCCATATTAATAAATACGCTAATGTGTTATATCATTTGATGAAAAAAAACTCAAATTACAACTAATTTTTTATCTATCTCGTCATAACTATTTCTCTATGTTAACAAATATGCTAATATGTTATATCATTTGACGAAAATAAAACTAGAATTACAATTTCAATGTAAATATACTAACATAAATTTTTGAAGCATCCCAATATCATGCCATTAAATTTGAGAAAAGGAAACCAACAATCAATGCAACTTAAGACCTATTCAAAATGTATGAACTGCACATAAACCTTGTAGATATTCCAAATAAATATCCTTCTAAAACAACTAAAATAAACTAATAAGAAACACAAAATATATACCCAACATCAAACCCGGTGCAACGCACGGGCATTTTTCCTAGTCTAATATTAAAGCAAATAAGGTTTCACGGTCCCTCTTGGATCCACAGTCCGTCCTTGGGTCCCACCTGTCAGGCTCCTAGGCTACCTGCAATAGACAGATTTCTTTCCCCGTGTACGCAACTACGTCATCACCGCATCTTTCTCTTCGCAGGCCCATACAACCTTTCCGGCCCAATACAAATACTTTCGGAACCAAATGCATCATTAGATTGATGGAATAATTAATACCACATGGTCTGTTGATCTTTGTTAAACTTAACTCATCAACATACTCATCGGAACACAGCAAGGGATCCAGCGAAAGAAAAAAAGAACACCTGGCAAGACTCTGTGTCGGCAAGATGAAAAATCATAGAGAATGTGCTCTGCCGTTGCCTAGGCTTGGATCAACCAACAGGGCAGAATCCATCATGTTCAGAACGCAAACACAAAAGGAAAAAGAGGTTGGAATCGGACGGGTCGGGGCGCGCCGACCGGCCGCAGAGCGAAGGCATCTGCCATGCGCGGCAGCAGTTGGCCGGGATCTAGGCGGAGGTTGTGTGCGAGTGCAGCTGGGGAGGGCAGGGAGGGCGGTGGCGGCCTTTAAAAAGCATTGGAGACGGGACTCGCCAGCAATCCTAAAATCCTTATCAGAGTAAAAAAAAAAAGAGCACGGGCACAGCAAAGAACGAACGGAAAAACATGGAAACAGAACATGCAACACGGGGACAGCAAAGGAAGGGGCAAGAAGATTTGACGACGATGTTGCTGCTGCCGGAGAAGGCGGCCAGGTGCAGATCAGCGCCGGGTATGGATTGGTATACGCGTCAGCTGGATTGAATCCTGGTGGCCGCCCACTCCATCCAAAGGCTCAAAACGTTTCTGCATCGGGCCGCAGTTGAGATTGGGCCACAACTTGGGCCTGCGTTAAGATTTTTTTTCTTTTAATAAAAACAAATTAATCTTTAATCCGTTTTTTAAGTCTAGGTGTTAAGTGTCCGACCCACCATATCCCAAGGGTGATATAGACTTTTTCTAATTCACTTGGAGTAGATAGAAATCATCGAAATAAAATAATGTGGATAATTGTCATGGTGCTACGACTAAACCCATACAAAAACAAAGTACCCAGGTTGCATAGTACCTTCATTTTTGTCGTTATAAGCAGAAAGCTACGGAGATAAACTTTCTAATTCAACTAACACCACTATAGAATTCAATCAAAAGTCGATGGAAATCATCGAAATAAGATGACATCACAAAGAACGAATGACTTTATTTTGACAAAAGTTTGATTTGTCATCCAAAGCCATGTATGTCGCGCTTTTATTATTGTCTATTATACCATTTTTTTAAACATGAGATGAATAAATTATACATCTAATTGAACGTCAAAATCTGAAAAAATAACATGTTGAACCTAAATATTAATAAAACATGTCGATACATCACTAAACGCGTGGCATTTGCATCAATTGTGGTTAAATTAGACTGACTCCAGCAAATCATCTGCCACATTGTTTATATTCAAATTTCACTCTCTCTATAATGTTGCTACATTTCATCTTTGTACTATGGACAACCATATAAACAACATGTTGGACTTGGTCTTATACCCGTAGCAACGCACGGGCATTTTTCTAGTCTAATATTAAAGCAAATAAGGTTTCCTAATCTATTGGTTTCCCGGTCCGTCGTGACACGTGGGCCCGGCTGGTTAGCCCCTTCCGGCCCATCCTGTATTTGATAATCCGAATGAAAGAGTATATATCTTGTTAGCTTTGCTGAATTTACTACTGTGGTATTGGAAATTCGCAACCGAATTTGTCGTCGTACGAGCTGCTCGAGGTTATATGGGAAGATACGATGTTGAGTTCGTCCCTCTTACCATTGAAATATTTATTATAAATTTATATTTGGTGTACATTAATTATATTCGACGGAGTCGAGTTCTTTTCTGTTGATTCATGTGATTTGGATTGCGAACGCTTTCTAGAGATCTCAATCTCAATATGGAGTGCTTATGGTTTTTTTCTATTGCTTGATCTTTTATGTCTGGCTTTGTATTTTCTACCTCTGACCGAAGAGTACACATCTAGCTTTTTTAAGAATTAGTTGTGGTAATGTTAATTGACTTATGTGCCCGCTGGTAAAATAATATTAATTGATGTATATGCCCCCTCATATTGTGTAGGTAAAATAGCTGGGGGTGCATTCTGTGTGGAAACTTAAAGCCATGTTTTCAAACATAATAATGAAAAAAAAATGCTAGGCGAGCGAAGTAGAGAGATATTACTGTATCACGGACAACCAAACTCTAAAGTTAGCTCATGCCGATCCGGTCATGGCCCAGCTACAGGCTTGCAGCGGCTCACCGCCGTCCGCTCGTCCCGGCGTCAATGTGTGCATCTGCTTGGCCTTATATCTTTTGCAAGATTTTGGTTTTGGTTTGTCCCCAAATTCTAATTGATTGTTTTTGTTGATGCCGGCAACTGCAGGATCTTTCTGGACCATCAACGTCTCGTTGTAGTCATGAACATGTATAGTCTGGTTATATGTAGATATATTTGGTGTTTTATGAATGATTTGGGATTATAATTTGAAGTAGTATTGTATTGTATTATGTCGCTTATTATCCACAGTTGGGCCACAAAGCTGATATATGGGTCATCAAGCATCGGGGCTGCGGGGCTGCGGGGCTGCAAGTCCGATGTATTTGGTAAACTGATTCGCGCGTTTGAAGCCAATTTGGGAAGGCAGAGGACTTGGCTGGGGATAGGACGATACGGACTCAGTACGTTGTGTGCGGGTATCCGCTGGATGGATTTTAGATGTTAGAAAAAAATAAATTTGGACAAATCGGTCCCACGTGTCAGGTTTATGAGGAGACGGACCAAAAAACTTTATTCTCTTTAATATTACTAGGAAAAATGCCCGTGCGTTGCACCGGGTGTGATATTATGAATATATTTTGTGTATCTTATTGGTTTATTTTAGTTTTTATAAAAGATATTTATTTGTAATATGTACATGGTTTATTGAAATTCATATGTTTTAAATGGAGCTCTAGTTGCATTTATTGTTGTTTTCCTTTTCTCAAATCTAATGGCATGGTGTTGGGATATTTCAAAAATTTATGTTAGTATATTTCTATTGAAGTTGTAACTTTAGTTTTATTTTTGTTAAACAATATAACACATTAGTGTATTTGTTAATATAGAAAAATAGTTATGAAGAGATAGACAAAGAAAGATTTATCTAGTTATAAAAATTGTCAATTCGGAGATTAATATTTTTTTATTGTACTCTTTGGGATGGAGGGTGTGAACTAACCATAGATGATGTTGAGATGATTGGTGATGGAGGACATGGTGATCAAGGATCACAATTTCGTTTGGAAAGACTGAAATTTTTAATACTTTTTTCATTTTTGATGCTATACGAAAAGCATATTTCGTTTCGAAATTTGATGGATTCCGGTTCAAAATTCAAAATTATAAAATTCAAATTTTTAGAAAAAATCGAAATTCGGGTTACAATCAACGGAAATGTAATCCCTAATGGTGATATGCCAGTCAGTCCTCTGTTTATCTAACTCTGACTCATATTCACACGATTTAGAAATTTTTGCTTTCTTTAGCGGTTGATCATTTAAATCCTCGACATTGCCTGGTTTATTAATGTTGTAAGAATCCATTTTTGTGCAAAATTAATAAAATCTAAATAACACCAATTTTCGATGACTAATTACTTAATTAGTCAGCCGCGTCGCCGGGGGCCAAGACGGAAACAGACCAGACACCGCGACGTACAGAGACTGGATGGATGCTGAGGCTGGAACCAGACGGGGGTGACGGACGGAGACCGGATGCACACCGGGACTTAGACCAAGGTCACCAGGAGGGGCAAAATACTATTCCACCTACCTCCTTCTCTGTCTACAGTGCGCTAACTCTCTGTCTACAGTGCGCTAACAGGTGGGGCCCACCTGTCAGGACATACCAAGAATCCTTATTCGCTTTAAAATTAGATAGAGATAGAAATTAATAAATATATGATTTATATTTTCACATGTTTGAAATTTTTTAAAATTAAACAAAGGATTGAAGGTTTAAAAAGTCAATCGCGTCGTACGTTTGTGAATAGATGCAGTAATTGATATTTCGATATATGTAATCCTATATGATTATTATGTTACATTTATGTTATCTTCATACAATTATATTAATTTAAATCAAGACAAGTTCGATGAATTATGTATATTTTTCTTATGTTTATTATATGATAAACTAAAGTTTATAACACAATTGTTATTATATGAACCAACATGTGCGGTTTGGATGGACCAGATTGCGTTGGTACCTCATATATATAGCGTGAGCACAGCGGAACGAAGAAACACTAGCTCTTTCTCCCCTTTCTCTTTCACTGCCCGTGCACAGTTCTCGCCCTTGATTTCTCAGGTCCTGAGGATCTTCTTTCTCTCTCAGTCACTCTTCTGTTCCCCGTTCTGTTCTTGATCTTATTTTTCTTTTTCTTCATGAAGCCTTCTTCCAGGTACAGGTCCCGTGAGAACAGGAGGAACAGGGGCGCCCTGCGCCTCCTCTGCCGGCCGGCGCCCACCTCCTCGCTGCCGGCACGCCTCCAAGGATCCGGCCCCGCCTCCTCCAAGCTCCTCCGTTGGGCCTCAACCACCGTGGAGCGCAGGCCTCCGACTTCGTCGCAGGAGCCGGCACGGCGATCTGAATGTTTGCACCTTGTTTGTTTGCCTGTCTTGTTGCTTTGGTTCCGATGGTTCGCTAACAACTATGAACATGTATAAATAAAGTTTATGAGGTGAGGTGGGATTATTGTTTTTTTTTTTCTTGTTGTTCTTGGCCGACAGTCAAGATCAATTATCATGTTATCATGTTCATCGATCTTGCCTCGCCTTTCTTTATCATGATGGGCCGTCGGTCCACTTGCGACGATCTGCGACGGACAAAGCAAACGACACGGAAAGGGGGCGGCGGTGCTTGACCCATGGTCACGGGGAGTGAGTCCATAGGTCCCACCTGTCAGGACGGACCGTGGACTATGAAACCTTATTTGCTTTAATATTAGGTTTGCTTTAATATTAGGTAGAGACTAGGAAACGTGCCCGTGCGTTGCAACGGGTGATGATTATATAGATGTTTTATTAAAGTATAATTGTATTTATGAATCGTTAAAAGTGATATCACGCGGGCTATGATTTTAGACTCAAAACCTGACCCAACCTAAAAAAAAAAACCCACTTGACGCGTCCGCGAAGAGTGCACAGGCCAAACGGACCCAACGTTAGGCACGGGTCGGATACGGCCCATCATATACAACCCGCGACGGTTTATTTTGCAAGGTATTTTAAACTCTTGTGTTAATGTTTCAAAGTTCATGGACCATAATATATTCAAAGTTCAATATTTATTTATAATTTCATTACAATTACAAACCTCAGTAGGAAAAAGTGTCCTACATTGCTCTATAATCGTTACATCATGTCAAGTGAAGTCGTAAGGCCCCAGGTGAAGTTTATTTTGCAAGACAATTTTTAAACTCTTGTGTTAATGTTTCAAAGTTAATGGACCATCTATATTGAAAGTTTGAAGTCGTAAGGCCGGAGATGAAGAGACAATATATTTAAAATTCATTGAGTATTTCTTACAAAGATCTGTAGATTCTATGATTTTTTCTAAAAAAATATCGCTCACCATGTGTAAAATAGAAAACATTCTTATTAATTGAGGTGAAAATAAATAATTCTTAATGTGTAAAAATTAACTCAAAACTTTGTGAGGCTCAGGCCTAATTGCAAGCACTTACAAGTGCAGCAGCTAGCACTCGGCAGCAGCAGGTCTTTTGTTCTCCACTTTTTTCATTTTTCCTTTTGCGTTCTGAAGAGGATGTTCCATTCTCGTTTTCCTTTCGCGGATAAACAGGACGGCTAATTCTCAGCCTACGGCATCACTACGAGGCTGTTGTTGGCTTGCTTCAAAGCTCGATCCAAGCTGGTAGGGTCAGGTCGGGTCGGGTCTCCATGATTTTTCATCTTACCAGGGGCTTCAGGTTGGGTCGGGTCTCCATGATTTTTCATTTTACTGGGGCTTCAGCGCCTACGGCCTGCCTTTCCACCTCACCCCTCGCAACTGTTTGGCTGCCATTGTTCCAATAATTTCTGAGTTATTGCCTTGGTGTGTTCCGATGGGTATGTTAATGAGTTATGAGTATGTTTAACCAACGATCCACAAGGAATGTGGTATTATTCCACGATCTAATAATACGTTTGGTTCTGAAATGTCTTTCAATTGGGTCGGAAAGATAATACTGACCCGCGAATATATAAGAGAAAGATACTGACGAAGAACACTAATTTCGATCTAGATTTGGATTCGATTTCCTATAAGCTTTTTGGTTTCGTTGGACTCCAGCCAGGCAGGGGCGCTTGTTGACGGAGAAGTAGGATAGAGAATACATGTAGGCCAAGTGGGGCCTATCTATCACGACGGACCGAAAAACCGAACCAAAAAACCTTATTTACTTTAATATTAGGTATAGATTACTAGCAGAATGCACGTGCTTTGCAACAGCAGAAAAAGATCCTTAAACACTTCTATATCCATACATATAAGAGTAGCCTCGCAAATAAATTCCATATTGTTTCGAATTTTTCCTTGGTAATAAATATTATTTTTTTGCTTTTGTGGAATATACAGAACATCGAAAACGGAGTCCATATACGACATGGGTATCCGTTTTCACGTAGGCTGCTTTTGCCGTCTGAATCGGTTTTCTGAATAAATTATAGGCCATATTGTCTTCACGATTTTCGCTAATTGCAAGCGAATTTTAGAGTGGTGTCAATTGGGTTGGAAAGGTTGTTATTTTAGTTTTCCATTGATATATAGAACGTAAAAAATAGAGTCCGTGTACGATTTTGGCATCCGTTTTCATATGGGCGGCTTCCGCACTTTGGGCTCGCTAATAAATTTCTCGTCATATTGTTTCAAAGATTTTCTTTGACTGAGACCGAATTTGAAAGTGGTTTCAGTTTGGTTGAAAAGGTCATTATTTTAGCTTTTCATAAATTGAAAACGGAGTCCGTATGCAAATTGGGCGTCCGTTTTTGCGTGGGCTTCTGCTGCAGTCCGAATCTAGTTCGTAGCCGGGTCCCCATGTCATGACGGACCGGCCAGATTCGGATTGAAGAAGGAGCTCACTTGAAAACGGACGTTCAAATCGCATACGGACTCTATTTTCAATGTTCTATGTATCGATAGAAAGCTAATAATCTCTACCTAATATTAAAGCAAATAAGGTTTCACGGTCCGTCGTGACTATATCTGACATGTGGACCCTTATGTTTTGGTTGATAACCCACTTCGATCTCTAATTTGTGTCCGCTTCTTGCATACGTATCCGCGTAGCAGCCTGTCCTGATACGTTGGAGATGGAGTCAATCTGTAATATAACTCGATAATGATTTGAAGTCCGCGTAATAGTTGGATCGGAAGACATACATGTCCAGCAACATAAATCAGCAACGCTTTGACTAACCGACGTGAGCCTTCCTCCCATGGCTTCATTGATCGCGTTGCCGGCTGTTGTCAGCAGCTTGCCGCCTGTGACTCTCGGGTCGTCACAACGCAAGCATACCGGCTGCCGCGTCTCGCACTTGGGCTTGCATACAACAGTGGCGTCCTCGGTCGCGGTGACGGCAGGGGCATCCTGTGCTTGTACGGTGCAGTCCGCCGCCAACCCCACCACCACTGGCCACCCGGCGACGTTCACCAGCAGGGCCGCGGTGTAAATTCTTTTTTGTAGGGCTGCTTGTCTTGGGGAAAAAGAACGTGCTGTGTGTAAATTCTTTTTTGTAGTGTTTGGCACTGCCTGTACGTACGACTGTAGGTGAGGCGAGAATACTGGTTGCTAGTACACAGCTGGACAGCCGGACGATGGAGATCGACGAGCTGGCCTTGCCGCTGTCGTGCAGGACCTTGAGCAGCGCGGTGCGAAGGTCGTCGCCGTCCTGCAGTGTAGCGGGCACGTCGACGACGATGTCCTGCACTGTCAAGCCCTGCATGCGGGTGACGCAGGCGTGCTGGACGTGCAACCCCAGAGACCGGAGCGCGCCCATCAGCCGAGCCGGCGCATGCGGGGCCGCGCTTGTCGCGCGCACCGCGGCCGCGACGGGCCCCAACATTCGCACCTCCACCGCATCCTCTCGGTTCCCGGGGACGACACAGATATGTGCGGCCACCTCGCCGTGGTGGCTAGCCTGGCCTCCGTCTCCAGCTGCGCGACGCGGGCTACCGGCTACCATTTTAGACTCGTTTTGCGTCGTTTTGTCTTGGTGTTTGAGCAAGTGTTGTGTAGTGCTTCCACATAGAGGTGTGCGGCAAGGGGATGCCCTCTCCCCGCTCACTGGCGGAGGAACACACACAAAAGAAGGTATGGTGAAGAAAATAAAATTGAAAAAAAAAAGATAGAATGGCGCTTGGAAAAAGAAAACGAAAAGAAAAGTTTAGAAAAATGAAAAGAAAAGAACAAAAAGAGCGCATACACCAATAATCAAACACAAGAACTACCACTCACTAGCGCTGAGAACTACCATTGCACCATAGCTATGTTTTAGTTTTGTATGAAATGCAAACACTTATATATGGTGAAGTATGGCAGCTGCCGCTGCCACACCTCGCCATATCAGGTCCTCCGCCACTGTCCCTGTTGTTGTTCATCATCGCCATGGAGGTCCTCAACAAGCTGTAAGGGCGCTGGGGTTGCCTGCTGTCAAGTCCCGATGCAGTCTCTATGCGGACGATGTGGTACTGTTCATGGACCCGGACGCGGGGGAAGCTAGAGCTATCAGAGCGCTCCTGGAGCTGTTCGGCGACGCCACTGGCCTGAACATCAACCTCGGAAAATGCTCTCTTTCTGCCCTCTCTGGGAAGGAGCCGGATCTCGCAAACATCGTGAACATCTTGGGTTGCCAGGTCGTCGAGTTGCCAATCAACTATCTCGGTCTACCGCTACATCATGGAGCCATCCCAAGGAAGTGCGTGCAGAGCGTGGTCGACAAAGTGGCAGCAAGGCTACCAGCTTGGCGGGGGTCATTGACGGCCAGGAGCGGGCGCCTGGTTTGGATCAAATCAGTGATGGCCGCAGTTCCTATCTACACTATGATGGCGAATGGCCTCCCAGCTTGGGCTAGAGAAGATATCGAGCCTTGCTGCAGGAGGTTCTTCTGGGCTGGCGCAGACGCATCGTCCCGCGGCAAGTGTGCCGTGGCATGGCCGGTGGTGGCGAGACCACTGGAGTTCGGCGGCCTAGGAGTTCTTGATCTACGCCTCATGTGTCTAGCCTTTCAAGTCTGATGCCTTTGGCTATGGAGATGCCCAGAAGATGGAGACCATACATGGGCAGGACTGCCTCTCAAGGTCGCACCCGAGGTCCATTGCCTGTTCCAAGCTTCTGTGACCTTTGTAGTAGGTGATGGCCAGCGAACTCTCTTCTAGATGGATTCCTGGATCAATGGCAAGTCGGTCGAGGATGTGGCTCCGGCGCTGCTGGGGATGGTCTCCAAGCGAATCAGATCCTCGCAGACCGTCGCCGCGGCGCTGTCCGATGGGAGATGGGTCAGGGAGCTTAGGGGGACACACGGTTCAAGTGATCAGTCAGTTTCTGAGGCTTTGGGACTTGATCCGAGAGGTCAGCCTCTCGCAATCTTAGGATCGGCTGCTCTGGCGGTGGTCGCCCGATGGGCAGTTCAGTGTTCGCTCGGCGTATCGATCGTCTTCTCCATGAGGGCTCCATCCACCGACCGGAGGTCGCCATCGTCTGGAAGACCTGGGCGCCGCTCAGGGTGAAGCTGTTCTTGTGGCTGGCCTGGCTGCGGCGGATCTGGACAGCTGGTCGGCGACGGCGACATGGCCTTGAAGCTACGGCCGCCTGCTATTTGTGCAACTCGGCTGATGAGACCTGCGACCACCTGCTGATCGAGTGCAGCTTCACCCATCAGGTTTGGGACCAGGTTCTAGCACCGCTTGGTGTGCTTCGACCACAGATAGACGGCTGCCACTCCATTCTTGAGTGGTGGCAGCGGCCACTGTTCGTCTAAACGGTCGTTTAGCCCGTTTAAACACCGTTTAAACGCTAAACAGTGGCTCACTGTTTCCGTTTAATTGGCCATTTACACCGTTTAAACCCGTTTAAACGGCCGTTTAGCACCAAATAATGGCTAAACAGTAGGCGACCGACTATTTACCGTTTACCGTTTAGGCTAACACTGGCAGCGGCTGAGGGGGGTTTGGCCTGCCAGCGCCAGACGAGGCGGTGACTCTCTCTTTGCATTGGTTACTTGCATGATTTGGAAAGAACGCAATGCTAGGTGCTTCCAGGATGAAGCTTCCTTGGTTGGCCGCGTAGTCTCTTCCATTAGGTGAAGTGACGACGAGTGGGTGAAAGCGGGTGCGAGGTGTCTCGGTCGTCTAGTTCGGGAGTAGTCAGCTTGTGTCAAGCGCCGGCTCGGCCGGTGCATTTGTTAAGTTTGTAATCGAATTGTTCTTCTTTTAACAAAGATGCGCAGCTCTCCTGCGTGTTAAAAAAAAAGTGCTTCCACATAGCTTTCCTCTGTTTGTCATTGGGTTGGTAGATTTCTCTTGCCACGGAATCTTGCACGTTAGGTTTTAGGTGGCGACCTATTCACCCCCCTCTAGATCACTCTTCCGGTCCTTCACCTTTGGCTTGGCCCAGGAGCTGGGTTGGCTGTGGCCTGAGTTTCTTTTTTTTTTCTTTCATATATATTGGTTTATTTCAGATTTCTAAATTCAAACCAACCTAAAATTCCAACACCCTCAAACAAAACCACATGAATGAAGAATCTAATGCATCTATTTCATTTATTCTATAGAAGTCGAACCTACTTTTATTGCGCCATAATAAACTCCAACACATGTGTCCATACAACAAGTGACAAACTCAAGTGTTCTGAATAGTCCAACACAAGTTCCATTTCACAACAAAAATAAACAAGTATAACAAACATACAAAGCCCTCTCAAATAACATGCGGATCATTAGGGTTGTGGTTATTGCCTCCAGAGGCAAATATGTTGTCAACGAAGTTGGAATGCCTATCGGTTTTCTGAAACAACAGGTTGTATATATATGCATGATGGAAGGTTATATGGAATAGTTAACACATGCCCATAAGAGTATGATGCATTTTTGGTTTTGAGGGATGAAGAATCCATCAAAGCCATCTAGAGCCCTCCATGCCTCACCATCGGACGGGCATAGCATCACTCTAGCTATCGCGATCATGTACTCCTTCCTTGTGCCATTGCATGTCTTTAGTTGTTCTCTTTGAGAAAACAACCATTTGACTCGAGGTGTGATAGGCATGTAACCAAGTTTTTTATGTCCACCATTTATCGTCATCTTTTCACTGTCTTCATTTACAACCTCAACATATATTGTGTTATCATACTTTGGGCACTTGGTTTCTTTGTCACGTTCCTTCAGAAAAACAAGAATTCACAATCAACTAGAAGCAGGTTAAGTTAGCATGAACACACAAACATATTTTTCATTAGTGTAACACATGTGTGTCAAAGAAAATAAGAGTAGGCTATATAAAGAAGTGGATGGTGTTAGCATTACTTGTTCCTCATAGGTGGAAATGACTTCAAGCGGCGATGACCTACAGCTAGTGGCATGGGGTGCAGACGGGGCAACATTGGCATGGACGGCATAGGGGTCGAGCATGCTGGGGGCCATGGCGATGCCACCGTACCTTAGGCAGAAGCTATTGGTGGGACAGGCCATGAGTTGCTGGCCCTGAGGCCTCCACTGGTAGCAACCGAGCACGCCTCCGGCAGCATAAGGCGGCAGGCAAGGTGGAAGAGCGCAGCATGCGTCGGCCGGCGGGACTGGCGAGCGGTGGCGGTGTTCGGTAGAGCTGAAGGCGGACGGCATGTGATGGGACGGGCGATGGGTCGACGACGCCCGAGGGTTGCAGAAGTAGGTGAGGCCGGACTGTGAGGGTGCAGCCACACATGCATAGAGTGATAACTGATAAGAGAAAGAGAGTCCATTAGTGCCCTTAGTGGGACTCAGAGAAACTATATATTTTTCCCGGCCATAGAGTTTTCATTGGCCTAGTAAAAACCCGACCAAATCCAGCCCATGGAATCCTAGCTGCAGGGCTCATATGGAAGACATTTCGTTGGCCGCTCAGTTTTCATCCACCTTTTCAAGAAGCTGACAAAAATTTGCGCAAAGTCTAACTCGCGACCCCCCTTATTTTGCCTGCCAGTGCGCGACCCCCAACGGCCCTCGGCCCACTCCGCACGCCGCCACCGCGCTCGCTGCCGGCGAGGCTAGGGTTAGGGTTCGGGACCGGGGTTGCCGGAGGGAGGGGCTGTCTCCACCGGACCTAGACAGCGAGTCGGGGGAGGCTGTTGGCCCGCCGGTGGTGGTAGCTGCCGGCCGTGGGAGGCGGAAGAAGGCAGTTGGGCGGTGCCGGCGGAGGGGGCGATGGTGAGGAGGCGGTGCACCTCCACCATGGTTAGCTGGCGGCGGTGGGGGAGGCGGTGGCGGCGGGAACTGCCGAAGCTGGGGCTGGAGGCGGCGACAGGGGCGAGGAGGCTAGATTCGCGTGGAGGCGGTCGGTGGCAGAGGCAACGTGAGCCGCCGGAGCCGGGGCTGGAGGCGGCGGCGAGGGCGATGGCGAGGTGATGCTGTAGTTTTTGCCGTGGTTTGCTGGCGGCGGTGGCGGAGGCGGCGGGAGCCACCGGAGCTAGGGCTAGAGGCGAGGGCGGGGGCGAGGAGGTCGGATCCGCGTGGAGATCATCGATGGGAAGTGGTGGAGAGGGATGGCACGGAGGGGTCGCGCGGCGATTGCGTTAGCGTCGTCCAAAAATTGGGTAGTTTTGGTTGGCCAATCTATTGAGCAAATAAAAACAGCTAATGCTTTGGTCGAACATCCCTAGCTCACAAAAAATAATTTATTTTCGTCGGCGTCTCTTCTGTCTGTCAAAAACTCTCTTTTCGCCCACGAAATAAAACGTTTGACTTTCCTGTAGTGATATAATGCTATGCTCGTGACTCGTGAGAATGCAAAGTTTATAAATTATAAAACCTTTACTGTGTTAGATGCTATGCTCATAAGAATGTAAGTTTGAAAACACTAACATGCATGCTAGCTGTTTGGTTCAGGTATTTTGACATGCAATTGCTTCTCAGCGTGAATGGATAATCGCGCTGTCTCGTGTTTGGTAGGGCCAGTCCGTAATGAACCATGCGGGGATGAAACCCCGGGCAGTAGAACCTCGCGATGCTCACTGCCTTACTCACGTTATCCGGTCCCTTGGTGGCGATAATGATTCAACTGTAATAACAAGGTTGCACTTTTCCATTAACGTTATCACTCCGTTGGCTCAACCAAACAACACCTTAAGTTCCTAAAACTAATACTCCCTCTCCGTTTTTTTATATCTGAACGAGGTAGTAGGAGGTCACAATGGGTTCCACAATTGCCTACTGCCTCTTGAAATTTAGTTTGAGAGGTGGCTTAGAGCCCGCCACTAGAAATGTTTGTCGCAGCGTTGCGGCTGGGGCTGGGGCTGGGGCTCTCGTTTTGCGGCTAATAACTGCTAATAAGCATCATGCAATTAATTCAACCCATACCATGTGTCCATTTGATGACATGGCGTTATGCCTGGCCGCCGATAAAGACGTACGTGATCGGGTCGATGTGGATTGCTAATTCTCCGTGTATGTGTATATTTCTCAGTTGACTGTTGTTTGAAGAAGCGTCATTATGCATGTATGACCATGGAGGCATGGACGAAGCCTGATTCACGTGGGCAGCAGCGCAGCAGGAGGTAGCTAGCTTAGCTATCCATCGACATCGTCGATCGAGCAAGCGCCGCACATCACCACTGTGCATGTAGTACTAAAAAAAATATGCATCCACGGCCGTGCACGCACCCATGCATTTTCTGCCGCATGGCACCATGTGCTTGATGTGCATGCGCCGCGATTAGTATTGTGACGTGCCGTTAATCCGTGCGCCGAGAAGGACGACGTGAAAGCGTGATTGCGAGTCCTGTGTATGATTGTACGTATTTCGAATGATGGATGAGCAGCGTTAGGGAGCATAAAAGTGTGATATATGTACTCTCTTCAGTCACTAATATATCTCTTAACACTGAAAAATCATATATTAATGGTCGGAGGGTACTAGGTATCTATCCGTTTGCATTCTACGTCCTTGGTTCACAAATGGCTGTTTTTGTTTTCTAAAACTTCGATCATTCCTCTAATTAAAAAAATTATTCAAACACGTAAAAACATAACTCATACTAAAATTATGTTTAGTAATAAAACAAATCACAAAATAAATGATAAATTATGAAATGAGGTTTTGAAAAAAAAATCAACAGCGTCATACTTGTCATACTTTTGTGAACGAAGGGAGTAATTAATAATCGATGACACTAAATATAATATGGGGAGTTCGATATTTGAATTTAAATATTCTAACACTAATGATCCGTAGTGGATGTGGATGGTATATTCAAATTTAAAGTTGAGTATCAAGTATGAAAATGGAATAATGTATGTCACTATCTGACGCATCTAGTCTCCAGTAAATATTTAAAATGACAATTTATATAAATTTCGTAGCGAATCGGAAATTACTTCCATATGTATAATATTCTCTCAGTCCATAAAATAATGTAGGGTTTAAA
This sequence comes from Paspalum notatum, assembly GCA_022530915.1. Classification (NCBI taxonomy): domain Eukaryota; kingdom Viridiplantae; phylum Streptophyta; class Magnoliopsida; order Poales; family Poaceae; genus Paspalum; species Paspalum notatum. Next base: position 33,193,675 of record CM039685.1, read on the forward strand.
ATTTAAGCATAAAATAATACCAATCCTAGGTTTGGAACTACAAGACAAGCCAAACCAAAAGGGCACTAATGTCGTTGCTTTGCTCACCGACACCGGACATGACATGAATTGGCGCATGGACAAGATAATGATGGTTGGATTCTAAAAGAAAAGATAATGATGATTGTTGAACACACATCCTTTCCTTCCATGACAATATACAGTATGCAAATAAATTAAAGACATCTAGAGTATTATCATTTTCTTCCTATTTTTTCATACTTAAAAATTGAGTGTGAATTACAGTATGTTGACTTCACTCTTGTTTTCTTTGGCACAAATAGGTAATGGATTTATCGAACTTCAATTCGAAGTCCAGCGATTGAGGTATCACAAAGGTGATCAAGCCGTTGACTTTGTTAACAACCTATTCACCTCGGGAAAATAGCGATCATAACTTAAATAGGATGTGGACTTAATTACCATCTAGGCATTGGACTAAAACATATATATATTCAATCTGGTTTTCCAATAATGGATGTTTGATCACCAAAATTAATTGTAATACACAAATTGAAGAGATACTAACTGTATAGTATTTGAAACTACTATTGAAAAAGAATATGGTCATATTATTTTCAAAGTATAAATTATACTATTTGGAAGATATTAATAGTCAGAAATAAAGTATGTTAACATCATGTAAACCAAAATATTTATTATTTAGATACTAGAGGGAGTATGTTTAATTATTTGGCTAGACTAGATTCGAGTATTATGTCAGACTTGTTTTAATTATATAGGATGAGGTAGGTTTGAGTACTTGTATGTTTTGTGTTATCCGAGCAGATTTTGTCACATACCAACATTTTCATTTTGAAATGTGGCCTTTTTAAGGTAAAATTCAACTACTTAATTCTTTGACTTTTTAATTTTTTTGAAAATTATATGTTATTCAAGGAAATTAGCATAGAAAATACTTTATTTTATAAATACACAAATGAAATGTGGCATAAGGATTGTTAAAGTGATACAATCATGCATGCTAGTGTATTTATTTTGTTTGCTAGTGTGCTTGCTCCAAAACAAAGTTTAATTTTGAATTTTTCATGCCAAACAAGAAACCTTCATCCAGAATTTATGGAAAATACCCTCTTCCCACCACCCTGCTCCTGTGCCCAGCTATCTCCTCCGGTACCCCCTCTAGTCCAACTGCTGCGATTGACCACCAGCGGCCCAAGCACCGTCCATGCCCTCCGCACCTGCGCCGCCACGCTTCGTATCTGTGCCCCATTAGATCTCATGCGACATATGAATATATGATGCCTGTCGCCCTTTGCCGCTGACCTGTGGGTCCCGCCTATCAGGACTTGTTTACTTTTAGTATGAGGTGCAAAAACATGCAACATTTATGTTCTATGCACCTCACTATACAAGGAATTGAAAGATTTTCGTCAGCTGGATTAACCTCTGTCGGTTTTTTTGGGTTTGCCGACGAAATGAAAAATGAAAATTTCCATCTGCTTGTCATGAGGCCAAAAAAAAATATAATCTAATGCTAGGGTTTCGTGGACGCTTAACATTCCTTGGTTCGGTGAGGTGGATCAAAATTACTGGCCAAACCTAACAGAAATTTCTGTTTGTTACATGTAGCTAACAGAAATTAACTAATTTTCAATGTATTTTACTACGGTCGTCCATCGACAGAAATTAGCATTTTGCAAACAGAAATTACTAATTTCAGTCCATAAAAGGCTAATTTCCGTCTACCATAGATTCTCTCGGATTTCCTGTAGTGCTATTCGGTCTCGGTATGGACGTATGGTCAATTCGTTGTTTGTGCGCGCGAGGACTGTCTGTGCAGCTTATATATAGTTATCCTCCTATGTCTACTGGCTAAGAGACTGGACGTGGGCAATTGGCCTAGCTCGATCCTAAACACAAATAAGTCTCGGACGAGCTTCTTATTTCAGCTTCAGCCAAGTTGAACAACGTATTGTCTACTGTCTGGCCCTGGCCCCTGCAGGTGGACTGCTGAGCTTTTTTTTTTTTTTCGAACGTTTCTTCACAAAGCTTCACAAGTAGTACCGTAGATGCCATAAATTTTCAACTGGTTAGTACCGGCAACAAAAAATGCTGCATACAACATGATCGTAGTCATAGGCCGAATCTCATGCCAACATATATGGTGCAGTGTCTATATATCTACCAGACCATCTCCAATGGGACGTGTAAAATGAGTGTGTATAGTACAAAACGACACTGTTGCGCTACTGTAGACAGAAAGAGGGGTAGTTGGAACAGTGGATAGACATCCACTTTTGCTCATGGTTGGAGATCGATAGCCTAAGAAACAAATTTTGTAAAAGTTTTCTCCTTCATGTTATGTAACATGCAGTTACCCGTAGACAACGTTTCTTTAGACTCTCTTTTTTTTTTCTTAAACCAATTGTATTGAATGTTTCAAACTTACTATATCTCTGCATAGTTGGTCCGCATATGTGAATGACACAACTATGAACATATAATATCCTGACTAAATAACAATGGTGACTCAAACAATTGGTTAACCGAGACTAGAACAAATTTTTAGCATGCAGTAATATAGTGAATATATAATAAAACAATATTAGCCATAGCAAATATTCTCATAGTAAAATAAATATTTAGAATGCTACAGTCAAGCTGCTCAACTTGAGCTATATTCAATATAAAATATAATCATTAAATAAATCAACCTAAAATTGAATGACATTTTTTTTATTATCATGTGTGGGACACGCAAGTATTTTTAACCTGAGGGATCGGACTGGTACTGGTACTCTAGTACTCGTAACACATTTTCAGACCTTAATTACATGGTATGTCGGTCACCAATTATTACTAGACCACATCATTTACTGTCATCGTTGTCGATATATTCCATGTCATACTAAAATCCTTTTTTGAGGGGATAAAGAACGTGCTGCGTAATTTTTTTTTTTTTTTTTTTTTGTAGTGTTTGGCACTGCCTGTACGTACGGCGCGGCTGTAGGTGAGGCGAGAATACTGGCTGCTTGCACACAGAATGGAGGCATGCATGGATAGCCGAACCATGGAGACCGACGAGGTGGCCTAGCCGCTGTCCTGCAGGACCTTGAGCAGCGCGGCACGAAGGCCGTCGCCGTCCTGCTGTGTGGCGGGCACGTCGACGACGATGTCCTGCACTGTCAAGCCCTGCATGCGGGTGACGCAGGCGTGCTGGACGTGCAACCCCAGAGCCCGGAGCGCGCCCATCAGCCGAGCCGGCGCATGCGGGGCCGCGCTCGTCGCGCGCACCGCGGCGGCGACGGGACCCAACATTCGTACCTCCACCGCATCCTCTGCTCCCGGGGACGACACGGATATGTGCGGCCACCTCGCCGTGGTGGCTAGCCTGGCCTCCGCCTCCAGCTGCGCGACGCGGGCGCGGAGCTCGGCGATGTAGGCGGCGGCGTCGGCGAGGAGGGAGGCCTTGTCCATGCGCGACACCGTGGGGACGGCGGCGCGGAGGTCGCAGAACCGCCGGTTCAGTTTCTCCCGGCGGTGTCGCTCCGACTCCACGTGGCTGGCGCTAGCACCATCCGCGCGGGCGGCGCGCTTCCGCCCCTTCCACTTCGGATTCCCACTCGCACTTCCAGTTCCTGGGCGCTGCACCGTGGCCGTGACGGTTGGCTCCTGCCACGGCGGGGGTTCCTGCTGACGAGGAGAAAGGTTCTCGGAGAGGTCAAAGTTCGGCGAGAGCGAGCTCGCCGCGGGCCACATGTATTCCCTGTTGTCATAACCCTGCTCGTTGTTGGCCACGGCGACGACGTCGCTCACCGGACATTGTTGCTCGGGGACGATGATGTCGCAGGAGGCTAAATCGAACTCGATGGCTGGAAAACTGGCGAGGGAGAAGGATGGCGGCGAAGGCGGGGACAGCAGCAGGTCCTCCATTGCGCTTAGTCTTCTGAAAGTGGCAAACGGACGGAAAGGGGCCAATTGGTTGATTGTGGTTGTATGCTATATATATTGTTGGCGAGACAATTCTACACATACACGTGTTGTGAGATTAAAAAAAATAAAATTAAAAGGAAGGAGTTCTGATTGATTAGCGTCGTTCTTTTCTCATTAAAACAAGAGAAAAAAGTAACAGATGTATACAGGTATAAAATGAGGTGAGAAATAAAGAGAACCTTTCCATCTTTTTCCAATCCTTTTCAAACTGCGCAGTGGGATCAACGTGAGTGATATCTATGCCTTCGTTGGTAAAAAATATTTTTAGAAAACTCGCTTTTTTAGTGTAGATTTTTTTCCTCAACGAATATCTCTATATGGTCCCTTGGTCCCGCCATGTAAGTCGAAAAGGACTTGAAATGGTAAAAAAATGATACAATAAAAATATTTCAGCCATTTTCTTTTATTTTCTCATGTTGTGCTATACATGTACCCATTGGTTACTGTTGAAGTTTACGGGCCTTGGCCCATATCCTTATTACGATGTAAGTCTGTGTTCAACAACACGTCCATAATATAGATCAAAGTATGAAATCTACGTTGTAGCGACACTATACATAGTGTACTTTGAAACGGAGAAATAGGATGGTCTATCGGTTGGATTTAGCATAACTCTTAAAGGTCCGCTCGTATTTGACAGGAGACGACATTAGTTAGTCCCATAAGCTGAGAGGGAACGAAACCTACTTACATAGCATGCCTTTTGGCCGTCTTTGAACGGAAGAATGATAGAGGAGGTAGAGTCGCACGCACGTGTATTCACGTATTTGTCACGTGAATATCCATGCGAGTGGCGAATTTCCTATCCTATTTCTTTAATCAATTCTGACCTTATCTTGTGCAATAAGTGGGTAATGCCGCCAAATAGTAAATGATCTAGGACGTAGCTTATACTGCAAGCGACAGTATCGTATGTAACTTTTTTCCAAGATGAGTATCGTGGGTTTTGTCAATCCAAGAAACGAACTAGCATACTCTAATTAACAAGAGTTTAAGTTAAACTAAAAGTAAAAAGATGATCTAGTCTAAGTCTAAACCAATCCTTAACCTAATCTAATAGAAACTATACTATATAAACATAAGATAGACAATTAGAACATAACCAGAGCACTAATTAAAGAGTATTAACTAGCTCTGTAATCAAGCTCTAATTGGGTCCAAAACACATGCGATATATGGACGCCACTTCAAGAATAGAGTAGCAAGATATCTAGCAGCTCAAGGTAAACAAGCATGTTTAAGTATATTCATCATAGCATGATTAAATCAAGATCAATCAATCTAATTCCCTAGATCGAGTTTAATCTTTCCCCAGGCTCTACTGTCATTAGTAACCAGGTAATCGACGAGATACTCTCAACAGTCATACATAATTAGAGAACACGCTTCTAATTACTTTACATAGTCTAATAACATAATTAGAGCAACTAGAACTTCTAATCTCCATGATTACAAGAACTAGAAACACAATCATATCATTAGTAAACTAGATTAGAGATAAGATCGCTAGATAAACAACACCCTTAAAGTCATGGTTTAATCAACAAGCATATAGATCTAAAGCTAATTAGAACTAGAACAAGCATAATTAGAACAAGAACATAATAATTAGACAAAAACAATACTTCATTAATAAACTGTATCAAGATTACATCCACGATCATATCTTTCCTTGATGATACAATTGAACCTGTGGAGCTAGATTATTAGAGCACCGTGCAAGGTCTCTAATCACCTCTAGGAACTAGAAGAACTCTAATCCTAGACTAGAAACTCGACCCTCTACTCTCTTCTAGTTGTGGTCCCTTTTATCGCCATCTTCACGCCTTGATAATGAATTGGATGCCTTGCCCCGAGGCCTATGCTCGCTATTTATACCCTGAATATGACGTGGGAGAAAAGGTAACTCGAACCGACGTCGTGGGGAGTGGGGTCGGCCGACCAGGAGGGTCTGGGCTGGCCGACCCGGACTCTTCCTGCGTCCTCTTCTTTCCATCTTTCATGGGGTAGTTCCTTGATACTTAAGTAATGTTTCACTACAGGAAAAACCTATTTTTTCGTGGGCCAAAAACCCACGAAATTAACTCTTTTTTATCGGTCTGCCGACGAAAATATTACCCAAAACAAAAACGGACCACAAAAATAACATAGCCACAAAATTAAGTTGGCCGATGAAATTACAGCTACGGGCCACGTAATTTCGTCGGCCCACTCTGGCCAACGAAATTAACCGTGGCTGTAAATTCGTCGGCCAGCCCAGGCCGACGAAATTATGTGGCCCGTGGCTATAATTTCGTCGGCCCGTCAAGGCCGACGCGTAGTCATTTGGCCGACGAAATTACTCCCAGCCCCCCCCCCAAAAAAAACAGCCCCATTTAAACCATAGAAATTCACAGAATTCAATATGTCCAGATCACACATCCACATCCACATTCACATTCATAGACAATACAAAGACATAGGTTCATACAAAATACATCGATCCACACATACCAACCACATAGTCCATATTGGTTCGACAAAAGCAAGTTCAACCATGCAAATAGGTTATACAAAGTTCATTGATCCATGCATACCCATGCAGCGCCACACAGCTTACTCCTGCGGACTTTGATAGTTGTGGCCGCTCGCTCCTCCGAAACCCGCTAAATCATCATGCCCTTCCGCATCTGGAGTTGGGCCACGAGGGCGTCAGGCCGAACCCTACAAAATAAACTCAAACCGCTTAGTGTACATGGATTTTGGCTCGGTTTAGCTAGAACTTGCTAGATTTTTCTAAGTTGGCCTAGGGTAGCTAGATTTTGCGTGGTTTTGGTAAGTTTGGCTACTTTAGCTAGATTTTGCTAACTATAGATAGATTTTGCTAAGTTTAGCTAGTTTTACTAGGTTTAGGTAGATTTTGCTAAGTTTACCTAATTTTGCTAGGTTTAGCTAGGTTTTGCTAAGTTTAGCTAGTTTTGCCAGATTTAGATAGATTTTGCTAAGTTTAGCTAGTTTTGCAAGATTTTGCTAAGTTTAGCTAGTTTTGCTAGGTTTAGCTAGATTTTGCTAGGTTTCGCTAAATTATGCTGCTAAGTTTCACTAACTTCTGCTAAGTTTGCCTGCTTTTATATATACCTGTGATCCATATTGCTGAAGAGCTGATTGCATCCACGGGTTGAAGTGTGGTGTAGCAGCTGGCATCCACCTCGAAGGTGGCTGGGAGCCCTGGGGTGTCATCCATCCCAGAGGTGGTTGGGAGCCTTGCGGTGCCATCCAACTAGGAGGTGGCTGAGAGCCTTGCGGTGCCATCCACCCCGAAGCTGGCTGAGAGCCCTGCGGTGCCATCCACCTCGGAGATGGCACCGAGCCCTGCGGTGCCATCCACTCCGGAGGTGTCTGGGAGCCCTGTGGTACCATCGTCCACCCTAGAGGTGGCTGGGAGCCCTGTGGTACCATCGTCCACCCCGGAGGTGGTTGCGAGCCCTGGGGTGGTGGCACCCACGCTATCGACCCCTGCATAAGTTAATTATGAGACCAAAAATCATTCGAAATCATTTCATAAGAGTTGCTTAATATGGAATTGGTGAAGAGATTAGTCAGTTTTACCTACTGCGGAGACATTTGAGGAGGGCAAAAGGGTGGCAAGTTCACGTCGAGTCCCAATCGAGCTGTGATATCCTACAAATGGATCAAATGTTAGATTCGCAACATAACAACCCAAATTGAAGCGTGTTTTGAAAACAAACTACCTGAAGGTAAGAAGCCATGTAGGCTGTCATGTTTGTCAGCCGCTTGACCGTTTGTGTTGCCTGACGAGCCTCCTCTCGTGCTGCACGAGCCTCCTCCTGTGCCTGGGTATCTCGAGCTGTCCTTGAGGAGCGAGAACTCCCAGATGATGAACCCTATCTCCTTGCTCGAGATATATTCTGGTCGTAGTCTACAACCCTGGTGCCAAAAGCATACCTACAAACTCAAAAATAGCCCTTAATCACAAAGGCCAACCTGCACACACAGTCACGATTCATGAACACATCGACGCATTCAAATTTGTATCACCTGCCATGCCTTCTTCCCCCGCCACTTGCGTGCAACGCTTCAGCGTCTACCTCTGCCTGCCGCCAATCAAAGTCAGGCCAATGACGATGAGTCATTTCCTCCCCATATGCCATCTACAAATAGAGAAAGAAAACATAGTCAGAGTCAAATCTTCCAACTACATACATGTTGACTAAACATGGTTTACCATTTTCTCTCTTGCCGCCTCGGTGCATAATACTTCAGGGTTCATTAGATCGGGGCCTCGGTGACCACAAACAAAAACATCCATAAAACTTGGTGGCACTCCACTTTCATGTTCCTGCATGTAATTAATGTTGTGTTAAGACATACAATCTAAACAAGCGAAATGAAATTGAATAATATGCAAGGAGAACGATATATTTTCTTACCATGCGTCTCGCGAGACTGTAGTGTCCATCAACGCCGAACCGATGCCCTGGTCCTGCCTTCTCTCGGTTTTCTCAGTGCGACTTTGAGGAAGCAATCCATTCAAGTTTAGACCATTTCTTTGCCAACCACCTCCAAGCTTCCACGTCCTTCACGATCCAATCAACAGAGACTTGGAGGTACTGTTGCTCTGTGAGGTAAATCTGACTAGCCCCTTTTTCCTTGCTCATGTTCTCACCCTTTATCCTCTTGTAGTACTGGCACACGGCCGAGATCCGTGCATTGTAGAAGGCATCATCGATGACCTTCTCAGCTACCCTACAAAAGTGCCTTCTCATGCTCCGCAGAACCTCCATATCATCCTCATTGTCCAAACGGTACCTCAACTACATATCAACAGATAATTGAAGTTAGACTATGTGTTCATGTGATGGAATGATTCATTCATTGATAAACATATGGAAAAAACTTACCCAGAATTCATCCCACACAACTGACTGACAAGTTCTCCTTTGAGCTTGACTGCTGCCCCCTTCACTGCTACCTCCTGCACTACTACCCCCTGCACTACTACCTTCATCTGGTCGGACATACTCCTTGAGACGCCAATGGGACCACTGCTCAGCTGCTTGCCGCTCACCATCGACCTCAACCATGCTCGGGTAGTAGTAGCGCCAGAGGGCCCCCAACATCGAATTCACCTTAGAACGTCTTCCTATACCGTCCCAAGTCACGTCCTCCCATTGCCTACAAGATAGACATTAAGCAAAACACGTCAAAAAATGCAATCAAATTCACATGTATAAACAAGATAGTTATTAAGCACAACAAGACAAGAAGCATTACCATTCTCCACGAGGCCTGATGAGCATCCTTTCTACCGGTCTCTTCAGGACTGAATTGCAGCTCCGAAACCTAATTAAACAAATCAAATTGAATTTAGATGAAATAATTGGATAGATAGAAAAAAAATCATATAGAAACTATACACAAATAATACCTAAATCGCCTAACAGAAGAAGAACCACCAGCAACATCGCCTTCCCCCATTGGATCCTCCTGTGCTGCCTCCTCCTGTGGTGCCTCCTCCTCAGCCTCCTCCTGTGGCGCCTCCTCCTCAGCGTGCTCCTGTGGTGCCTGCTCCTCAGCCTCCTCCTGTGCTGCCATAGGCACCTCCTGTGCTTGTGCATGTGCCTGTAAACAACCAAGCAGCTGCTCCTGCCTGTGTCGGCTCTGGGTGGTGCCCTAAAAAAAGGCCACTGCTCGAGGTGTCTTCACTTGAACCTTTACTCTTCCTCCGCGAGGACCTATGCCTGAACATCATCTGCATTATTTCATCAAAATAAGAAAAATATGTCAGTACTGAATGAAAAGTGTAACAAATATGGAATTCAATAATATGCACAAAGATATGTCAATACTGAATGAAAAGTGTAAGAAATATACTTATCAAAAGTCGTCTGCATCTGATGATGCTTCAGTGACTCGTTGCTTATTGAGACGCTCTTGCATCCGTTGAATTCGTATCGATTTTCTGACAACGACAGGTCATTTGCGTTTTGATCTAGGTTCCTCAACTAGTTCTCTTGTATCAGTACCTAAATTATCAAGGCCTTCACCTTCAGCCACATGGAATCTATGTCCTATGTCTTGATTCATGCCATGCTTGTCTAATTGCCCTTTTTCTTGAAACACATCATAGTCATCGTTTTCTATGTTAGTACTCATGTAATCAACATTTTCAGTAGGGCACACTTGTGGGTTGACTTTGAATGCAACCCACCAAGCCTTTAAGCTTGGGTGAGGATATGGGAGGTAGTACACCTGCTCTGCCCGATTTGCAAGGACAACACTGTTAATACGGCTTGGAAGTCTAGAACTATGCTTGACCTCAACCATCCCATACTTGTCAACACGAGTCCCATTACGCGGGTCGAACCAGTCGCATTTGAAAAACACAACTTTTAGTTCCTTAGGACCGCTGAAGACAAGCTCAACGATGTTTTGAAGGCCACCGTAATAGTTCACTAGTTTATCATTAGCATCATATGCACTTGTCATCACTCCGCTGTTGACAGTGGCTGCCAATGGTCTCCTCTTCTCCAATTTCGTGGTTCGGAAGCGGTATCCATTAACATCATAGCGACTATAGTTCTTGGCGGTCACATAAGTATGTGCGAGTTGCTTCAAGTCCTCGTGCACATTATTGACAAATGCCTATACAAACGAAATTAAAACATGCATTAAACCACGTGGGCCAAGCTTAAGTTTACGAATGGAAATAGAGGTTGAGATGATAAATTACATATCGGCGGAACCACTGCACGAAGTTAGGGCCACCTTTGAAGCCATCACGTCGCATATTTTCCAATTGTGTGTGTGTGGGTACAGAACTAGATTTCCAACATTCGTTGTCAAATAATCTGCACACATTCATTTCTTGCAGACTATTAAAGATAGACATGAGACGGAAAAATGGATGGACGTCGACACAATTACGATGATCACTTACTGGATATATCCAATTGTCTCGTCCATGTTACTATACATATACAACAACAACAGGCTCAACTCAGATTCTTCCAAGTGACGTACAGTACTAGATCCAACTGGTTTACCCTGGTGCTTGAAAATCTGAAGGTTGCCTTGGTGCTTCATATTCCATTTGAACTCGCAGTGTAGGCGCAAACACATTGTTTCGTTGGGCAAAATACTTGCTTGAGAAGTGTGATATCTCGTTAAGGGCAAATGACTCAGCAGTACAACCCTCGACTCTAGCCTTGTTGCGAACAGTGGCCTTGAGCTTTTTCAATCCTCTTTCTATAGGATACATCCACCTGTATTGCATAGGTCCGGCTATCAAAGCTTCCCATGCCAAATGCACCAATAGATGTTGCATCACATTCATGAAACCAGGTGGAAACACCATTTCCAATTTACATACAAGAATTGGAATTTCCTTCTCAAACTTCTTCATCAAGCTCTTTGATACTGTCTTTGCGCATAACTTTCTATAGACGTAACTGAGCTCAGCAAATATCCTCCACAACTCATCTTTGAAGTAGCCTCTAAACATAATGGGCAGAAGCCTCTCCATAATAACATGGTAATCATGGCTTTTTAACCCGATCAATTTTTCGGTCTTCAAATTTACTGCCCGTTTCAAGTTAGCCAAATAGCGATCTGGAAATTTTATTGTCTTCAACCATTGAAATATTTGTCACCTGTCTTCTGGCTTGGGACAGTAATCAGCTCGTGGCCTACTCTCATGCCCATTATTACTCACTCTCAACTCAAGCGCTGGTCGATCACAAATTAATGCCAAGTCTTTCCTTGCCTTGATATTATCTTTCGACTTATCAGTCACATCAAAACACGTGCTTATGATGCTTTCTGCAACGTTTCGCTCTTGATGCATCAGATCTATGGTGTGTGGTAACATCAACGCTTCCGCATACGGAAGCTCCCATATTATGGACTTATGAGTCCAGTTGTGCTTCGTCCCGTAACCTTCGAACCTATCATTCTCTCCAGGCTTCAATTCAGCATGCCATACCATTATTTGCTTTGCAGTTAGCCTCTTTGGTGGCCCCTTTGTAATTTTAACACCCTTTCGGAATGCAGTAATTGAACTGTGGAGATCATGCTTAAAAGGAAGCCATCGTCGATGACAATCAAAGAATGATACTTTCCCGCCATGCTTTAATTTGAATGCATCTGAATCATTCATGCTTATGGGACAGCGAAGCCGACCATGTACACACCATCCAGACCAATCGCCATAAGCCATGAAATCATGGACTAACCATAGATATGCGGCACGCAAAGTAAATTCCTCTTTAGCATAGCTATCATAAGCCTTCACACCTCTCCATAATTTTTTCAGATCTTTGAACAAAGGGCGCATGAATATATTTACTTTTGGCCCTGGATGCTCAGTGCCTGGGATGACAAGTGCGAGGAACATGTACTCGTCTTTATTTACTAGCTCATGCGGAAGATTGTATGGGATGATGAAAACCGGCCAACAAGAGTATGGGCTTGCATTAGTATTGAAAGGTGTGAAACTGTCCGTCAATAGACCAAACCGAATACTCCTAGGGTCATTTGCAAATTCTGGATCAAAGTTGTCCAGTGGCTTCCATGCATCACCGTCTACCGGATGCTCCATTACATATTCATTTTTGTTCGGACGTTTGCCTTCTTTTGGCCACCTCATATGCATAGCTGTTTCCTTGCAGAGGTACATCCGTAGAAACCGAGAATCGGCTTGCATGTAACGAAGTTGCTTAGCTGCAACCTTTGTAGTTACGGACTCGCCCTCGTCGTTGGTCACCTAGACATATCTAGACGCATTACATTGATTACAACAATCTAACTTGTCAGTCCCATCCTCCTCCCAGAACATAATGCAATTGTTGGGGCAAACATCAATCTTCTCATATTTTATCCCAAGATCAGCCAGAATCTTCTTTGCAAAATACAAATTCTTTGGCAACTTGTGATTTTCTGGGAGAATGTCGTCAATCAGTTTGACAATGTCATTGTAAGCAGTATTTGAAATATTGTGCTTCGACTTTATCGACATAAGTCTTGTCAAAGTCTGAAGTAGTATCGACTGTGTATAGTCATGCAGCCTCTCATCTGATGCATCAAGAAGCTGGTAGAATTCCTCGACCTCGGGTGAAAGCTAGCCCGAACCCTCCGCGGTCCTATCAACCCCCATACCAAGATCATTCAGCATTTCATCCATCCTATCATGATCCTCAGGAAGGTCCACCCCCTGATCAACGCGTTCACCATGCTCTCCATGCGCTCGCCACACAAGATAATTGGGCATAAACCCCCTTATGCACAGGTGTTCCTCGATGTCTTCCTTTGTCCATAGCCACTTATTCTCACACTTACTACAAGGACACAGGACTACGAGACCAGGTTTTACTGCGAATGCGTGGTCAAGGAAAGCCTTTGTTACAGCTTGCCATTCTTTTGAGTGTGCCCCATCCATCCTCCATCCATCATACATCGCCTTCCGATCACCATCCATTTCAAAAGGCTAAACAAAGGAGATAGTATATCAACGACCGTGGCTTAGGTGACAATGAACTTCCTATTAGGAAAAGGTCCTAAACCCACCCAAGAGTGGAGGCCGATGCATGTGGTTTGTGACTTGGCCTGCGATTGAAGCAAAATTTCGGCAGCATAACCCCGCTGTTCTCCAAACACACGCCTGATCATGGTATGTTGGAGAACAAAGGGGTTACACAACCGAAATTTCGCTCCAATCGTAAGCCATGAGTTACAAATCACATGCATCTGCCTTCACTCTCTGGCTGTCCAAAATACGTGGACAATTCCGGAACGGCGAACCTCACAAGTCAATGTGAGGTTCGTCGTTCCCGAACGGGTGACGCCTATAGTTCACTACTGTTTGGCTATGAAACCTACGCTCTAAACGTGGAACAAATAATCAAAAAACAAAATGACTTGGAATTAAAGTGCAAAAAAGTAGAGGATAAGCAAGATGATGCATATATAGTATGAAAACATAAGATGAACAGTAGATAATCATATCACTATATATTCTGGATGAAAACATGAGCATATGCATGTACAGTCCTAAACATGTGTATGTACTATGAGAATAATAGTTAATACTAATGGCAAAGCCATACTCATCAATCACTAATTGCAATTAACCATTAATTTATTCACAAATGACAATTAACCTATATCAAATCACAAAAGGACAAGCATGTTACAGCCAATGATTAACAATTTTTGTCGGTTGTCAACGAGTAACAATGATTAACAATTTTTGTCGGTTGTCAACGAGGCCGATGAATTTACACATAAAGTACTCTGACATGCAAAGCCAACGAAGTTAACTACACTGTATATAAAAAGACCGAAGAACGTGAATTAACCTGTCTTTCCTTCCTGTGGCGGCGTTGGAGAGTTTAGGTTGGTCGCGGGGCCGGGAGGCGGCGGTCGGCACTGACTGGGCCGGTGGGGGAGGTCCTGGGCGTCACGAGGCCAGGGGAGGCAGCAGCCGGGACCTCGGATGGCGGCCTGGCCAGGAGACGCGCGGCGCGGGGCAGGGGAGGCCGCGCGCACCATCGAGTCCGGAGCCGCAGGGCTGCGCGCGGCCGGGGCGGTGGCGCAGGCCGCGTGCCGGGGTGTGGTCGGGGCGGTTTGCGGCCTGGTAGGCAACGCGCGCCGCGGGGCCGGGGAGGCCAAGGCGGCCCTGCGCAGTCCAAGTCCGGAGCCGGCAGGGTGGCGCGCGGCCGGGCCGGCGGCGCAGGCCGCGGGGCCAGGGAGGCGAGTCAGGGGCCGGGGCGGCGGCGGCGACCGCGCCGCCGTGGCGGGGCAGTGGAGAGCCTGGCGGCGCGCGGCGAAGGCGACGAAAGGGAAAGGGTGGCGTGCTGCTGCGGCGGCGGGACAGGGGAGAGCGTGGCGCGCGAGGAAGGCTGCGGTGGCAGCGGCGGCGGCCGGGCAGGGGCGAGATGCGGCGGCGCGGCGGCAGTGGCGGCTCGAATGGGGAAGATGGACTGCATGCACGGGCCGGATCTAAGGTGGCGGCCGGGGCCTCTAGATCCAACTCTAATTTCATGGGCCACGCTGAACCGACGAAATTAAGCTTATTTTCGTGGGCCACTCTGCGTGGCCGACGAATTTACACGTAATTTCGTGGGTTTCTGTAGCCCACGAAAATACGTTACTTTTTTGAAATTCCTGCCCATCTATAATTTCGTCGGCCTGACTGGCGCACGAAAATACATGTATTTTTGTGGGCCCTTCAGGTCGGCCCACGAAATTATGTGTATTTTTGTGGGTTATGAGTGGCCGACGAAAATATGCAATTAATTTCATGGGCCGGCCCACGAAATTATTGTGACCCACGAAAAAATACTATTTTCCTGTAGTGTTTGTGCGGGGCTTTTTGGACTCTTGAGCTTCTGGAATCTTCTTTATGGACCGAGCTTTGACGAAGTCTTCTAGTCTTTGATATATTTGATGATTTTATTGAATAATTATTTCTAAATTCTAGTAGCTCTTGACATCTTCTTGAAGTTTCTGATCAGAAAACCTTGATTAATACAAGGAGGAGTATGAATTAGCCAAGCCTTCCTTGATCATCATCTTTAATGATTGTCGTCTTTAGAGATCCTTTCTTACTCGACGTAGATCGTTGTGAATTTCGTGAAAAATACGTCAAAAACTTGCAAAAATTATATATAGCATATTTCCAAGACAATATTGCAAAATCCACAATAATCGGTGATAAATGTTAGTAAAAGATATAGTTGACGCTTAAAAATAGTGAAAAACCATATAAAATAATACAAAATATTCGTACATAAGCCGAACTGCTGGGAGTCCACCCGCCGCCATACATTGCCTGCCATTGAAGTAGGTCATTGTTTGTGGCTTCCATCTTCGGTTGGTGATGAGGTTTAGGAGGTGGTTCTCCTTTGCGCAAAGGCCTGAAACGTATCTCGCATCTACATCCCTTCATTACATACATTGGTGGCATGCCATACAGCGACAGAAGGTCTTCTAGGCTTTCAGTAAAGTAGATCACAAACTCGACCTTCATCCCCTCTGGTGCTCCAAATGGTATTACTTCCAGAGGCCGAGTATAGAGCTACTCTTCTTCTTTATATGAGCCCTAGGTAGGCCCAAGTGCTTGGTAATCTCCAGCGATGATGGCACTGGAAACTCTTGCAATGACTTGTTCAAATGAATTGATCAAAATCTCCGATTGACGTACCAAGGCATGGTGGATCGATCATGTGGTTCATTTGCTGACGAAGAGCCGTGGTATGAGCTTCGGAGAAAATAGACAAGTCGATGGTGTCGAGTAGGGTCTCCAGGAGGTGAACAGTCTTGACGCCTCCGTGCTGAGTCCAGGTGAAGTGAGTGAGGAGCTCGGCAGATAGATTGGCAAGGTGGCAATCGTAGAAAACTCTCCGCTCTGGATTTAGAGCTTCTAACTTCGGAGGAGCATCCTTGCCTTCTGACCATGTGTTTGGATCCTGGCGATTCGAGATGTTCAGTCCACCTTTGTCGCGTGAGCTTTCTGGTGGAGCCATCGTATGATTGCTTGGTGAAGTTGTTGACAATGATGTTGTTGATGATGATGTCGTGGTCCCACTGGGCATGCCAAAAGATGTGTCGTCGCCAAAAGCCTGCCGGCCTTTGACAGGCGAAGCACCAAGGAACCGGGAGGTACGATGCCGCTGCGGTCGATCCCTCCTAGTGGCAGTTCTGATCATCCTCGAGCTTGGTCGAGGTAGTGAGACGGGTTCTGGGCGTGTCACCTGGCTTGGCCTGCTAGCTAGGGAGGTTGGGGGTGCGCTTGCGTTGGAGAATCACCTTGCAAATACAAAAACAACAAATCAGCATTAAATTGCAGTCGGATCACTAAGATTGGCTTGAGGCATCTCTGTGGACCAGCTCTTACGAGTCGATCACCTTCCTGCACCCTGTGGGGTTAATGCGTCGGTAAAGCATAGCAAGAAAGAAGCCTACTCGTCTAAACAATGGTAACAACGCGCTGAGGTTGAGGTGAACGAAGCACGCGTTGCTAACGTATGACAATCGTTATTTTATTTCAAAGCAGTAGGGTTATAGTCCGGATACTTGGATGACAAGTCTGACTCGTCTAAACAAACACTAACATTAATTTTCTAAACTATGATATATGACCTGGCAGGCCCAAATATACAATGAAATCCACCTCTGCTCGGGCGGCCTATGAAGCCTAATAACCGATTCAGTAAATCGGCTAGGATTGGCGGCAGGTATATGAAGTGACGGTGGCTTCAGAAGAAGGCGTCGAATGACCGGGAACCGGCAACCACCGCGGCGGCGGCATCTCTGCCGAGCGAGCTTAGCTCGATTTCTCCTCCCTTCCCCCTTCTTCCACTTCATGTATCCAAGCTATTAGTAATCCCTGCACTCGTGTCATGTGAATTGAGATAGTGGGTTGTTAACAGTTGATTATCAAAGCCAGATCGATCCAGATTCCGATCCCCTAGTGGCAGAGCCAAGGTTTCAGTATAGGGGGGCTAATCCACTAACTATATAAAGCAATGAAACACGACATGATATATACATATGCATATAGTTAACTTTCATATAGCATAAACAAGTAAATCAATATAAGTTGCACAATAAAATCATCTACTAATTAAATCCAACAAATATGAAAAATAATATTAGCAAGTGATGTTTTTGAGAAGTATAGACTTTCATGATCACATCTCTATTTAACAAGAATTTAGCAGTACGAGGAACAGGTAGATAATAACTTTGATTATATCGGGAGAGCTATTTTTGCTGGTAAATGATCAAAAAATAAAAAAATTACATTATTTAATCTATCCATGTAGAAAAACAAATATCAATCAACAACGAATCAATATCTTATTAGTTTAATTAAGTCTAGCCTAGGGCATGCATCAACAAATACGGCATTTAGAACTAAAAAAAACACTTCCCTTGTTTGTTTGGAAGCATGAAGGAGGGGGTAAACGCAAGACGAACATGATGCTAGGCGAGATACTTGCCACGACGAAGCGGGCAGCGGCAACCATGTCACCGCTCGTTGTCTCCGCAGACCAGGGCGGCTCCGGCAAGCCGATGACCATGACGATGACGACCTCCTCCGCTTCCCCGTCCTCTGCTTCGTTTGGGAAGAACAGCGGTGAGGCCCTGGTTGTTAAAGTAAAAGTAGAAAGCGAAAGCAAGTGATGAAAGAATGAATCTCCATGTTGTATTGATTGATGATCATACATATATATATACATGGGGAATGGACGTGTCCGTTCGTGTGAATGGACGCGTCCCTTCACGCTTTTGGGAGTTACAGGAGGGAGAGAGAGTGAGCGAAGGGACACAACTCTTCACGAACAGACATCTAGTCATTAACTAACTAACTGCTCTAGACGATGAACTTCTTCTCTAACCGGTGTCTCTTTCTTGAATGGTCTTCATCAAATGATGTGTAACACCCTAATTTTTGCTATATGAAAATTCCATTATAAACTAATTTAACTTTTGCTTAGGGTTTGATTTATTTATGCATGACACCATAATCTTTTGTTTATTTCAAATCTTAATCAAGTAAAATAAATCATAGGAACCACATGTTTGAGCATTCATGCCATTGCATATTTTTATTGGATGATTTGCAGTGTTTAAAGTTTGAATTCAAACTCATTTGAACTCTCCAAATATTCCTCAAACCCCCAAGATCAAATCTGAAAAAGTTCCTTCTACCCCCTTACCCCTACTTCTCTTTCTTTTGGCCCAGAGCCAATAGCAGCCCGTTTCCTCACCTCCTTTGGCGCGGCCCAACTCAGTTCATCCGGCCCAGGGGCGTTTCGGCCCAGCAGCAGGCTGCCGCCGGCCCAGCAGCAAGCCGCCGCCTCCTACCTCTCCCTCTCACTGTCCGGTGGGGCCCGCCGGTTAGCCGCTCCTTCTTCCTCCCGCTACCGCGTCGCTCCGCCCGGACAGCGAGCTCGCGCTCGAGCTGCGCTTCGCCCCGGTCCCACGCCGCTGCGCCGCGTCCTTCGCTCCATCCCGAGGATCACGCGCTCGCGCCTCCGTCCTTCCTTTCCGTGCCCCCGCCTTCCCTTTTCCTTGCCCGCGCCGCGCGGACAAGAGTCCGAGGCGGACTTCAAGTCCGGCCAGAACCGGACTTTCCTTTTCTCGCGCGCCGCCCTTTCCTTACCTCTCCCGCAAGCCCCGGCCTCCGGGCTATAAAAGTAGCCGACCCCGATGCCCTAAGCACCAAAAGCTCAAGCCCTAGCTACCATTCTAGCGCTCGGGTTCGCTGCGCGTTCCGCGAGTTCACCACAAGGTTTGCCGTCGGATTTCGCATCTACAAGCTCTAACCGCCGACAAGATCAACCTCACAACCTTCAACGTGAGGTAGGACATCTAAACGCCTAATCTCAGCCCCTATCTCCTCTCCGTTCGTCGTTTTGAGCTCACCGCGACGTCCTCGGTTCACGCAGTCGCCGCCGCTCGTCGCCGTACGCCGTCGCCGTCTCTCCGCCGCCCACGTCTACATCTGGAGCTTCGCCGTGAGATGAGGAAGCTTCCTAGCCTACCCTCATCCTCAGTCAAGCCCCGCTGCCCCGGCAATTGCTCGCCGGAGCTCTGCCTCCCCTCCGCCTCGCCGCCCGCCGCCTACGGCCGATGCACCGCCGCTCGGACCGCCCCGCCTGCTTCGCACCACCGCCCGCTCACTCGCGCACCCGACCCCGTCAACCCTAGGTCACCGGAACCGCGAGTCTGCGTGTCGCCGGCGAGCTTCCGCCGCGCGCCGGGGTCACTGCCGGCAACAGTCGCCGCCGGGTTTCCTCTCCTACCGCCGATCCGATCTGGACCGTCCATCCCAGATCCAACGGCCAGAGCCGCGCGACCCGGGGTCAATACCGGTCAGCGCCGGGAATTTTGCTAAAGAACCCCCTGAGCTTTCCCGGAATTAACCCGCGGTCCGAATCTTTTAAAATTAGGTACCTAGTTTTCGCAGTTTAGCCTCTGGAGTTTCAAATCTCTTTTATTTTAAGCCTTTAAACTTGTTTTAATCATA
Organism: Paspalum notatum; assembly: GCA_022530915.1. Lineage (NCBI taxonomy): Eukaryota > Viridiplantae > Streptophyta > Magnoliopsida > Poales > Poaceae > Paspalum > Paspalum notatum. Next base: position 33,213,707 of record CM039685.1, read on the forward strand.
TCTTTTGCGTTTTAACTCCGTTTTGAGCGATTTTCGAATCTACGGAATCGTAATAATATGTAGATTAATTTTAAAACCTTTTTAACCTCTGTCCATAATGTTTAGTGTACTGTTTTAGTCAATTTGTACTTATTGATTGTATGTGTGCAACGTGTAGCCGACGCTCCGTTCGAGTTTGCTGAAAATCCATCTTGGAAAGTTCCTGAGCAAGTTTTTGCTGAGAAAGGCAAGTATTCTTTGACCCATATCCTATTTATTTTAATCACATGATCTAAAGCCTAAATTTGCATGCTCTTATTAAGGATGACTAGCTTGATATTCCTTTACACGTTTCTAAACCTAGGAGGGTTGCGATGTTGTAAATTAATTGCTTCCGCTCAACTCACTTTATTTATGTTGCTAATATTGATTAATTAATGATGAGCATGATGATAAAAGTTTGCTTTTAGCAACATGGAGACTTGGGCATGTTTTGTTGGTTTTGTCCAAGTGCTTCACCCTAAGGATTGGTTCGCCGAGCGACCATCTAGAAAAACAGTACAACCACAAGACTCACATGGGCACTGGGCTTGACTGATTAATTATATGAACTAGAGTTTTGGCTTACTTTCCTGAAACATGGCGTATGAGGGGTCTGGGGTATATAGGACTTTGCCCTTTGCCAATGTGGTGCAGTTTTATTTGTCACCCTTTGGAACGGAACTCTCATATCTTTAGTTAACTGGAGAAACCTGTAACGAGTGAGCCATAACTCTAGAAATTCTTTGTAAAGGTCTCATAATGAAACTCTGCCGATTCATCTAAGGTATGAATAAATGGGGCTTTGCAAACTTCGGGCACAATGGGAATCATGACTTATGGGTAAAGTTGTACAACCTCTCGAGAGTGTTTAAAACTGTTATAATAGCCGTGCTCACGGTTAAGAGAGGTCTGGACCCTCACAGATTATAGTTTCATATTCAAGGTAAATGGCTCATGGTGATCATGGTAATGATAATGGTTATGGTTTTGGTTATGGTTCATGTTTATCTACTATTTACGTTTTGCTGTCTTTATAATAAAAGGATGGGTTATGCTAATCATTGCTAATAACTAAAACTTGACCAACTAAAAGCAATTGCTATGCCTGTCCACTATAAAGCCAGTCCACTTTTATCCTAAACGGAATACTTGCTGAGTGCGTCATGTACTCATTCTTGTTTATTTTTTACCCGTTGCATCCATTGCAACCGCTGCTCAGATCCAGAAGTGAGTTGTGGTGATCCTAATCAAGAGTTCCAGGACTACGACGAGTTCTAGGCTGGTGTGCTATCCGTAAGTTGCCTATGGATCATGGTCGTCTTCCGCTGTCGTTTAGTTATCTCGTTTTCGTTAAGTTATTCGGTTTCGTTAAAGACATTTATGGTCTGTAACAGTAGTTATTACTCTTAAGTTAAAGGACTGGTTGTGTTATTACTTTTGTTTATGCTGTGTATGTGGCTAAACTGATCCTGGCACAGACATGGTTAGCACTTGGTTTTGTTTCTAAAACTGGGTGTGACAGGGTGTCTCTTGGATGTGATCACCTTTCTTTATTTCTCTACACTCCCCCTTGATCGAATCCATCTTCTGAGATCATTTTTGAATATTTTATCCATAAATATGGTATGCCTAAAAACCACGTGGGAAAAATAGACGATACGACGTATTAATAATTCTTCTATGTTCAAGTAAGAAGAGAAATATTATTAATATACTATGAGTATTCCTTCAAAAACCTAATAGGAAAAATAAATGATACATCACAATATATATTGTTTGTTACATGAACCTAACATGCCTAATATCATCCTCTAAAAACCCCTGTGGGGAAAAATATATGATACGACATATTATATCCTCATATTGGTATTGCCCCATTAAAAACTTTATATGATCATATTGGTATTGCCCCATTAAAAACTTTATATGAGAAAGCCTTCGAAAAGAAAAAACTCATGTAAAGAAAAGAGCACAACATATGGTGTCTAAACAAGTTTACGAATCTAAGAGAAACTCCCCCTGATTCCTACAAAACTTAAGTTGTCTCTTACCTGCTCCTTCAACATATTTATAAAATATGGAGTAAGGTAAAAGCTTTATGAATATCTTTATAAGATATCATACAACTTAGTTTGTATCATGTTTTTCAATCCGTAACTGGAGAAAACCATCTTGGGCCAAATGTATAGCCAAGTTGCACCAAGTATAACTTGTCTACACCTCTGCAACATAAGGTTGATGGTTCAATCAAACAAATACCACATTACAGAAGTACGTAGTTTACCATCCTGCGAAGCCAAAGCCATTCTTGGAGCTTCATATAATCAACATGATTATTAATCAGAATGAATGGTGAAAATAGCCATAGATATTTTTATTGAAGATATCCACAATATAGGGCACTTTTCACACTATAAGTATGTAACAATTGTCTATGGTATGACATTTGAAAGATCAAATAAATGTCAAAATCTCGGTTTCTTTTTGTAAAAGGCACCAAGATCTATCCAGTGAAAGTCGAATCTCAGTTTTTTTATTTAAAGATACTAATAATATATCTTATATATGCCTTCAAGTATCGAAAGATATCCCTTAACTCTAACCAATGTAATTTGGTATGAGTAACGCTATACCTTTGCAAGTAGATTCATTGCAAACACAATACGTGGCCAGGTACTATTTACAAGATATGTAAGCAAAGAAAAGACACAGATATAACGAATATGGATTCCTATATCTCTTCTCCATCTCCCCATTAATGTCCAAAAGGGTTTTTCTCTAAATTTAATTTGAGATCTGACCACCAAAGGACTTTAGATGGTTATGATTTATTTATATTGAGTTATATCAATATCTTCTGGATTTAGACAACTTTTTGAACACAATTATTCAAACAATATTGGATTATAAATCCATATGCTCCATTGTATACTCCGCCTTTAGATTACCATGTGTTTTTAATAGTGTTCATCGCTAATGATATCAATTTTATTGACCAATCATCAGGGGATCATAAAGTCCAATCAAAGACTTCTAGATAAACACCCACATATGTTGCAGTAATCTTTGTGTACCCTTCTTAGGAAGGATTCACTAAGTCGATCGTACCTTTCTCGACTTAAATGCTTTTAAGACAAAACATTAACTTTATTAGTACTACACTTTATATGTTGCATATTTGTGTACGAAGGTTTAACACCCAGTGACCCATGATACATTTGCCGTCACTATATCTATCAACTGTATGCATAGATGATTTTGTACTGCCAATAATTATCAAAAATTATTCATCTTAATAGTAAAGGGTTTGGGTGAGATTTTTGTTCAAAATCTCTAAGCCAGGGAGAATTGGTTGGGCTGTTGGGTTAAAGCCCTATGCTACTAGCTTTGTTCATATCTCACTACCTTTTTTCCGAAGGCCAATTTTGGGCGGAAAAGTTTTGGGGTATCAACATACAAACCTATACCTCTTAATGAACAAAGCTAACTCTGTTGTATTGCAACATTTCGAAAATCCAGAATGAGTGTTGGGAACACCCTGCCATGGTCTTATTCTTTGGATGGAATATTGTACTAAATTCAATCAGAGCATTTTATGTCGACATACGTAGCTTAAAATATATTATTCTCCAATTAATTCGAGAACTAAATCTCATATATATACATATGCCCTTAATCTATGGTGGATTCCCAATAACCATAATTAGGGTTTTCCGATATCCCACGTTCGACCATGCGCGCATTCGAAGAGGGTTTGTGGATCAAGTTCACCTAGGGGCTCATCAATTTCAGATTGACGTGCATTCACTGTCTTTCTCTGCTTTAAAGCAGATTAATCCTGCTGAGATGCCTTCTTTTCCCCCTCTTAGCATTGACGGGAGTAAGAGTGGTTTCATTTGGTGCCTCCACTCTTTCAGGCATATTTCTAGCTGGAATAAAAGACTTCATTACGCCCTTATAATAAGTAAATGCATATGGCAGATTAATTTGCAATGTTTTGCAAACTATGATTTTCTGAATTGAAAGTTCAGAGTACGTAATACGTGGATCTGAGGAGGAGATACTCTTTGCATCCCTATCAATTTCTCGGCATTCTCGTTTCTGGTACTTAATCTCCCCCTAATGCCGGGAAATATTTCTCATTTACAACGTACGGGCCATATATGGATCCTTACCAGGAGGATTTAAATACTAAGTGATTGACGGAGACTTTAGTCTCAGAAGATCCTTATTTCTGAGAGGGCCCATAAATGTACGTTAAGGTGGTGAGATCAGGTTATCTACCCAAGTTAGGGAATACAATGAGATTACGTTATTTCAAAGGGGAATTTGCAGTTTAATCACACAAGCCAGGAGCGTGTAGCACTACCTGACTCCCAAAACACACTTGTTGGGAATGGAGGGCACTCTATTAGTTATGTTATGATCTTAATCCAAAGATTCTAATTATGTTGATATGAATTCTAGGGGCCATACAATCGTCATTAAAGGCACAAGCTATGAATTCAATAATGTTTAGGATAATGACTTCACAACTAGAGTCATCATATTCATATTTTTATAGTTTTGTGTTGTAACACCCTAAATTTTGCCACAAATAAAATCTTTTGGAACCAATTTAATTTATTCATATTGCTTGATCATACATGATACCTATTTGATTTTATGTGATTTCAAAATAATTAATTAAAAAGAATCATAGGAACCACGTGTGTGAGCATTCATGCCCTTGCATATTTTATTGAATGATTTGCAGTGTTCAAAGTTTGAATGCAAAACCTTTTGCATCTCTCCAAAATTTCTCAAACTCCAAACAACCCAGGAAAATTTCCTTTTTCCTCCTTCCCTTCTCTTCCTCTCTTTCGGCCCAAACCCCCCGCCGGCCCAGCCCCTTCCTCCCTTCTCCTTCTCTTCACCCCGGCCCAGCGCGCGCCGGCCCAGCTGGAAGGCGGCCCGCGCCTTCCCTCTCTCACGGCGCCGACAGGTGGGCCCCGCCTGTCATCACCTTCCTCCCTCTTTCCTTTTCGGTCCGACGCTCGACGGACGAGCTCAAGCCCGCGCTCGAGCTACGCCGCGGCCTCGGTCCAACCCCGCGCTCCTCCTTCCCCGTCCCAGCTCCGAGGATCGCGCGCCCGCCATGCCTTGCCTTCCTTTTCCCTACCTCTCCCTTTCCTTCTGTGCGCACGCGGACAGAGTCCGACGCGGACACGATGTCCGGCCGGAACCGGACTTTCCCTCGCGCCGCCCTTTCCTTGCCCCTCCCGCAAGCCTTGGACTCCGCCCCTATATAAGCCGCCCGACCTCGACGTCCGCAGCCACCAAGCGCCCTCAACCCTAGCCGCCTTGTGCCCAAGCCCGTGCACTCGCGCGCCGCGCCGCCGCGGAGTTCTTCGCCTCTGCAAGCCGTCTCCGCCGACGAGGTCTAGTCCCCGAGCTTCGTAGTAAGGTAGAACACTTAACCGCTTAATCCCGACCCTTCTTTCATCTCGTGTCATCGTTTTGACCCCGCCGTGCCGCCGCCGGTTCACACAGGACGCCACCGGTCGCCGTCGCCGCCTCTCTGTCGACTACACCTACACCCGAAGGTTCGCCGTGAGGTGAGGAAGCTCCCTAGCTAGCTCTAGTCCTCAATCTCGCCTTACACCGACGGCGATTTCTCGCCGGAGCTCCGCCTCCGCCGTGCCTCGTCGTCAGCCGCCTACGGCTGATGCGCCGCTGCCTAAACCACCTCAACCGCTTCGCCGCAGTCCCTGCTCGCTTGCATGCTCGCTCCGTTCGCCCTACGCCCACCGGAGCCGCGGATACGAGTAGCTCCGGCGAAGTTCCGCCGCGCGCGGTGACCGCCGCCGGTCAACCCCGCCGCCGGACTCCCCTCTCACCGCTCGATCTGTTTCCATCCGTCCGATCGGGATCCAACGCCCCACAACGCGCGCGATCGGGTCAATACCGGTCAGCGGCCGTAGTTTTGCTAAAGAGCCCCTGCGCTTTTTGCAAATCAACCCACAGTCCCGTTTTGTTACGGTTAGGTCCAAATCTTTGCAGTTTGGCCCCTGAAGTTTCAAATCTCTTTTGTTTTAAACTCTTTTCATTATTTTATGCATAACTTTTGCGTTTTAACTCCGATTTGAACGATTCTTGAACCTACGGAATCGTAGTAATGTGTAGATTAATTCTAAAACCTTTTTAACCTCTGTTCATGATGTTTGACGTACTGTTTTAGTCAGTTAATGCTCATTGCTTGTATGTGTGTAACGTGTAGCCGACGTTCCGTCCGAGTTTGTCGAGAATCCATCTTGGGAAGTTCCTGAGCAAGTTTTTGCTGAGGAAGGCAAGTATTCTTTGACCTATGTTCTATTTATTTTAATCACATGATCTAGAGCCTAATTTTGCATGCTTCTAATAAGGATGACTAGCCTCATATACCTTTACAAGTTTCATAACCTGGGAGGGCTGTGATGTTGTAAATTAATTGCTTCCGCTCAACTCACTTTACTTATGTTGCTAATATTGATCAAGTAATGATGAACCTGATGATAAAAGTTTGGTTTTAGCAACATGGAGATTTGGGCATGTTTTGTTGGTCTTGCTCAAGTGCTTCACCCTAAGGATCGGTTCGCCGAGCGACCACCCAGGAAAACAGTACAACCACAAGACTCACATGGGCACTGGGCTTGACTGATTAATTAGATGAACTAGAGTTTTGGCTTACTTTCCTGAAACATGGCGTATGAGGGGTCTGGGGGATATGGGACTTTGCCCTTTGCCAATGTGGTGCAGTTTTTTATTTGTCACCCTTTGGAACGGAACTCTCATATCTTTAGTTAACTGGAGTAACCTGTAACGAGTGGGCCATAACTCTAGGAATTCTTTGTAAAGGTCTCGTAATGAAATCCTGCCGATTCATCTAAGGTATGAATAAATGGAGCTTTGCAAACCTCGGGCACACTGGGAATCATGACTTGTGGGTAAACTTGTACAACCTCTCGAGAGTGTTTAAAACTGATATATCAGCCGTGCTCACGGTTAAGAGCGGCCTGGACCCTCACAGATTAGAGTTTCATGTTCAAAGCAATTGGCTCATGGTGATCGTGGTAATGATGATGGATATGGTTATGGTTCATGTTTACCCTTTAATATGTTTTACTGTCTTTGTCTTTATGATAAAGGGATGGGTTTTGCTAATCATTGCTAGTAATTAAAACTTGACTAACTAAAAGCAATTGCTATGCCTGTCCACTATAAAGCCAGTCCACTTTTATCCTAAACGGAATACTTGCTGAGTGCGTCATGTACTCATCCTTGCTTGTTTTATATCCGTTGCATCCATTGCAACCGCTGCTCAGATCCAAAAAGGAAGTTGTGGTGATCCTAACCAGGAGTTCTAGGACTACGACGAGTTCTAGGCTGGTGTGCCATCCGTCAGTTGCCTGTGGATCACGGTCGTCTTCCGCTGTCGTTTAGTTAACTCGTTTTCGTTCAGATACTCGGTTTCGTTAAAGACATTTATGGTCTGTAATATTGATTATTACTCTTAAGTTAAAGTACTGGTTGTGTTATTACTTTTGTTTATTGCTATGTATGTGGTTAAACTGATCCTGGCACATACATGGTTAGCACTTGGTTTTGTTTCTAAAACTGGGTGTGACATGTGTGAACACTAAATCCGAATAAGATCATCTAAGAATGTATCTTTAATCATGAAAAATACCTAAACTGTCCATACATTATCGGACTACACATATCTTCTCTTGAAATGTGTTATGAATCTTAGATATATTTAGATCATATTTTTAAGGCAAGAGGATCTTAAAATAATTTTCCATGTGTCGTTAGTCGTACACATACAATAGGGAAAATATAGCTAATAGCATTGACAATAATTTCACAACATCCCATAGAGATGGATAAGTCGAAACATACCAATTTTGGAACGAATCAAGAGTCTATAAAATTATCTTATTGCAACATGTTGTGCGGGCTAGATGTAAATGCCATATCCATTGTTGTCATCTTATGTTTCTGTAGTAAACACAATTTACGGATATGTCTATAATTTAATAAGATATAAGTTACACTCATTATCCATAGGGGGTATGATAGTGGTAAGACCAAACCAACTATCATATCACAGGCAGTGATTGCCAAAACTTATCATCTTCCATTTAGAGGAACCTTTAAGTTTTGTGTAGCCCTAATTATAGAGTTTGTGGCAATTATCCACTATTTAGAATGGTGCCCATGCATACGTGAGACAAGAATTTAATGAAATTCTTACCCAATACATTAAAAATGTGTGACATATTGTTGAATATCAAATACACAAATACGAGACATACAACAAACATGTCTTGACAACATTAAATATTACAACATTTTTTTATTGGACATTTTTATGTGAATAGACATTGTGATTACTCGAAATTTAAATATTGAGTCATCTCAAATATATTCGATGAGTGTTATGTCCATTCTTGCAAGGTTCTCTTATTTTAGAAGAGAAATTGTGTCATGATCCATAAGATCCAGTGATAATCAACCAACCTCTGGCTTATGTCATCCTTAAACTTTTTGGTATAGATCAAATTGAAACTTTATGAGTAAGGCATCATTAAGCAAAATATGCTAAACGAAGACCACAATTATGACAATTAGTTGTCATATCTGGGTTCAGAATTGTCATTGTTCCACTTTTTGTGCATTGACTTTTCTTCATCAATTTGAATAATAAGACCAAAATGCATTAAAATTGCTCCATGAAATATTTTTATCAAATATCTCTGGTATCATATGGTTTTTTAGCAATAGCTAAGATACCAATTTATTTGATCCGTTGTGAACACTACTCTTGATAGAGTTCCAGTATATGCTTCCACTAGTTCATAGGATAAGACTTATATTAATGTCCATTATCTATAGGGATTAAAGATGCCCATAGGGCGAGTTCATAGAACTTCGTATCTATTATCCCTATCATGGTATAAAATCCATTTGTTTAATGGCAATGTTGTAATAATATTAAATACAAAATTAATCAAAATTTCATATCTTGTCAATGTATTTTGGATCATTAGAAGCCTTACATAAAATGTCAACTTCACAAATCTATCATTATCAATAATTATATACAATTTGTAGATAATCTCTATGTGTGAAACATAGAGTAGATCTCTCAATAGTAGGCAATTAAAACTGCTGCTTTAGACATGGTCTGCGGGCTCATATATTCATATGAGAACATATCGCAGCCAATGTCTAAGACTCTACTACTTGTGTATAACCAAAATTAAAAAAATGGTTGTCACCATGGTGGTGTAAACCATAGATCCAAAATTTTCATTTCACGGAAAACACTATGTAGGTAATCATCAACTTTGGAGAAAAATGATGCAGACCTCTCAGTGACTGATGAATAATTCGTTGCAATAGGCATGGTCTCCGGGCAGAATTATTCATGAGAATAAAACGCAGCCAATGCCTATGACTCTATCACCTTGTTTTTTTAATCCCAAAATGATACAAGACATTATTGAAAATTTTGCATTCAATCCTAAGTCAATTAAGGATATTTAATTGAGAGGATTTTTCTTTTTTTAAATGCATTTATGAAGAAATTGCAAATTAATAAGGCCGATGTATTGTTAAAGTCATAGACTAAAAATAAAATTGCACTAATTATATAGCACAATAATTAAATAGGGCTATAGTTTTGCGAAATCTATTTTGGTTCACTGCATAAAAGAGCCATAGTTTGCGAATAAAATCTAGGTTTTGTCGCAAAATTTTCCTTATTGACAATTAAATATTTTTTTAATTGTGAGAGATTAGTCATAAAACCCTTGACAAATGAAATTAACGTAATTGTAAGAGTTTTAGTGTAAACCCTTTTGACAATTAAGTCATATTTCTATTTGCGAGAGTTTCAGATATATTTTTGTTAAAACATACCATCACATGCAAATATACAAAAACAGATATATACATTGACATATGATAATGAAATTATATCAGGGGTCTAATTAGTAAGACACATGCTGATAACTTTAGTAGAATGCATAATCAGTAAATTACAGAGAGACTGAATGCATAACTACAGAAAATACTGAAATTAAATAAAATTAGTGAATATATAAATACGGCAACAGGCCGGAAAATAGCCTGCACACCAATTTGGCCCGCTTGGGCCCATGAAGGGGCGCGGGTATCTGATTGGGGCTGCTTGGGGCGGCCTACTTCGAGAAGTGGCCCAGGGCGGGTGAGGCGTGGCAGCCCATTGTGCAGGCTCTACTAGGGATAAGGGACGAGCGGTTAAGGTTAATCCTAATCGCCATTCCCTTCTTCTCCCCGGTTGCCGCTGCCGCAGCCAAGCCGCCGCTTGCCGTCGATGATGGTTGTCGTCGCCGGAGGAAGGCCAAGGGACGGACCTGTAGTCCTCACGCCTCATCCCTCTTCCTCTCCCCGTAGACACCACCACTCAGGGCTGGACCGACACTCCCCCTAATCCCTGTGGGATGGGGTGGACGGGCGCCGCTTCCCAAAATCGCCAGAGCCATCGTCGCCGACATCCGCCGTTAGGTGCAGAGGCTGGACTGAGTTGCCGCGTGGGCAAGCGTCGCGGCCACCGGCGTCATCGTCGGACAGATCTTCTTGGGAAATTGACTGCTTCTTGCTGCATCGCAGGTCAAGAAAAACATCGACCATCACCGATGCGCGTGGAGCCAAGTCGTTGTTTACCTGTTGCAGCCAAAGCGCTTCCGATGCCTAGAGGGCAGGTGCGGGGCCTCTACTGGCGTAGCGTGCCAAGATGACAACCTCGTCGGTACTCATGCCAGTGGTGGCCAAAGCCGGGTGAGGCCACTGTGTTAGCCAAATCAAACCAATCAAAGACAGACAAAAATAATTGGTATTTTACCGTACTCCTCTTGATCTTGGTGAGGAGGATGACCACTTGTTCACTCCATTGTGGAACTTCTCGGTTCGTGAGACCTTCTGTTCTCTTGCGTCTTCCAGTTTTGCAGCAACGGCATGGAAGATCATAGCGAATTCTTGTTGGCCTCTAATTTCTTGTATCTGTTCTTTTTCTTGGTGGCACAGAGGAATTCGATCCTCTGTACGTACTCCTTGCAGGCATAGACAGGAAAATCCAAGGCATTAGATTGAAAATAAATCGATCATCATAGTTGTTATTTGCAATAGATCGAGAACAGTAAAGAAATGCAGTTCTTTTCTTCCTTTTCAATTCCATCAAGCAGATACTCCTTGCCAATGAGCAGTAGGCGTTCGCAATTGAAATCACTCTTCTGTTGTTGCATGGTTGGCGACGTAGATTAGTTCTCGCCGGAGAGCATGGTCGGAGGAGCGATCACAGGTGCCGGTGAGTTGAAGTCGGCGTGACGAGTAGCGGTCCATCCCTGGCGGTGAGGACGGCGAGGAGCCCACACATGGAGGCCAAATCACGAACCCACTGTTCGTCGTTCTCTTCTGCGTTTCACTTCGCCAGAGTTTCCTTCTTTCTCTCGGCGAACTCTCTGTTCTTGCGACTCAGTGTAGAGCCGAGTGCTGATAACGTGTTAAAGTAAAAGTAAAAAACGAAAGTGAGTGATGAAAAAATAAATCTCCATGTTGTATTGATTGATGATCATACGTATATATACATGAGGAATGAACGTGTCCGTTCGTGTGAATGGACGCCTACTTTCATCCTTTTGGGAGTTACAGAAGGGAGAGAGAGTGAGCGAAGAGACACAACTCTTCACGAACAGACATCTACTCATTAACTAACTAACTGCTCTAAGTCTTAACGATGAACTTCTTCTCCAACAGGTGCCTCTTTCTTGAATGGTCACGACCCTTCGTCAAAGGTGTCTCTTGGATGAGATCACGTTTCTTTATTTCTCAACACTGGTCACTGCCAACGACCATGAGCACGAGGTCACCGTCTCCACCAATGACAAGCTGGCGGCGACCTCCTAGCTAGGCAGCGCTCATGTGTTCCCCGACCTCAGCCCTACCCCACAACGCTGCCCTCGCCACCACCATCGCCACCACGATCCTGCCCCAACTGGTGACCAGAGGGTATTCGACGCTTGGTCTCAACATAAGCACCAGCACTCTGGTCTGGTGTCCGCGGACATGGACTCAATGTCGCCCATGGCTTTCTCAACCTCTGCTTTGCCTCGGGACATCGTCCTTGCGATTCCATTCGTCACCACCAAGCTTCTGCAAGTAACGTCCACCAAGTGTTTGAGGCCAAGTCCCTACCAGGCCACCTGCGTCCCGGTGGATGCAGCAGCACTCTTGGTATGTTCAGGGTCTTCCTTGGCATCTATGTTGCCTGTTACATGCTTCTCCGACATCGACAAGGGGCACAACTCCAACATCACAGGTGATTATGTGGAGCAGTCTGGTACTGGTGTGTGTCTGCATTCCCCAGAAATTGCAAGACGCTAAGAGTTCTTATGTTTTATCACTGGAGGATGGCAAGTCGAAGTTTCATGAGACGACCATTGAGCATGTTCATATGAGTAATTCCACCGAGTTATATCAACCATGGCCACCGCCGGCATTGGTTCTGGTTCTTGATCGCAGTGTGGTGCAGCGCCCCACACCATGCATGGCCATCTTTCAAGTTCAGTTCGTGGTTTCCACTTGATTCAACACCATCGCCTGTTTGCAACCTGGGACTGTATAAATGCACAGCACATGTTTTTGGGATGCAGTTGAAAATTCCCTTGTCATTACCTGCACTGATTTGTGTCATTGAAGATGGAACTCCTTGGGTGGCAGTACTAAAAAAGAAGTCTACAGTGTTTCAGTACTACAAAGGTGGAGTCAAGGTACAAGTTCAGTAAAGAACTTTCAGGTGGAACCGAACAGTTTATAGTCAGTGTTGCATCTTTCAAGCTCAGAGAAGGTTCAATTTTCTTAATTAAGCACATACGTGGTTATTGTATTGGAAGCACTCTCCAGATCTCTGCTACCAGAAGGCACTTTGGCTATATATGCTCTTTTCTGTTGGAAAGATCAGCAGGTGTCTACAGCATTGTCTACCACCCACACAAGTGCAGTACGTGGGAGTTCTCTTCTGGGCTCTGGCTGATGTCTCCATGGCCAGAACTCACATGCAGAATGGCATATTGTTGCAGCTATGTACGTATCTACCTATTTGGGCAGTGAGTATGCTTGTGGTTATTAGGTGCTTTCATTGGAAACTATGGCAGCCCTAAAAGCTTTGGGATATTAGTGAGCTACAAGTTTTGACAGGAAACAGTCAATTTTCAACATCTGAGATCATTCGTTTGATTCCAAATAGAGCTGTTATTACTGTAGAAGATAACAGTTTCAAGTTTAGTCCATAAAAAACATACATTGCTACTGTTGCTTGGTGATCATTCTGATATCTAATCTTGTCAAGCCTCAGCTGAGCACTTGAGTTCAATCAAGCTGCAAGTAACTGAAATTGCAGTTTTAGGTTACCATCCAAACCCAGCGTATGCAAGCAATTGGAAATCTGCTTGCCACATATATGAGTGTTGGAAGCAGTTGTTTGAATTATCTAAAAATGCAAGCGCAAGCAGATCAAGTGTAGGTAACAAGGTACGGTGGCAGTCTGTGCTGTTTACTACAAGTGATATCTGCAAGTATAAAATCTGCAAGGATGGATGTTCCAGGCCACTAATCTCTGCTGTTAGGGAACAGACAAGCTATGACACCGTGACCACATGCTTCACACGTTGACGGCACCATGGTTGTTTTTTGCGTGCATGCAAGGAGCAACTTCAATACTCCAGTCCAGGGAATTCATCAAGAGAGCACATGAATTGGTTCTGTTCAATCACATATTATTCATTTTACTGAGTTACACTAGTACGAAAGTTTGAGCTGGGAAATGATAATTTATCCATTGAGTGGAGTGTATAGAGGGACCTAGAAATTGTTAAGTTGTCCTCAGTTACGGTACTTCAGCTGCTTTTGCTTACAACAACTACTGTACTGCTATGCATGAAGAGTTTGCTCAGTTTCAGCTAACAAGGAACACGTTGGACCCAGACGCTAAAAACTGCAAGATCATTTGTACCAAACTGATGTCCGTCTCCTGGGACCCTAGCATTCAGAATTATTTATCTTGCATGTTTGCAAGTCCTAACCAAGAGTTAGGTCTACTATCAATTGATCTTCGGTCAAGAGAGCAAACGTCCTGTAAAACTCACCAATCCAGCTCTGAAAACCCCTAGCACTGCCGGCCGCCGCTAAATGTCCCTGGCTAGAGGCAAATGCAGGAGGGCGACCACAGCCAGCTGTTGGGTTAGGGCCTTGGTTAGATGCCATGGCAGCAGGGAGCGAGGGTGTGCCGGGGTGAAGGCCTGAGCGCAGACCTCTGCGTAGGATCAATGGGGAGGGCCGGCGGCGAGGAAAGGGAGAGTGAAGGATAGGGTTTGCTATAGTCCCGTTCCTATCTGCAACAGCTATGACCAATAGTGGTTACTATCTGCAATAGCTACGGGCAGCTACAGCGAGCTATAGTGGCAGCTATATCAAAAGACAAAAAAAGGATATCTTATGCATGACATGAAAATTTAACCTAAATTTGAGAGCCATTGATCCATTATACATTACATGACATTGAAATCAATCACTAGCAAGTCCACAATCAAGTTCGTACTCCATAATAATTCTTTTACAAGTTAATAACATGCTAGGATTAAAATTAAACATAACAACTAGCATGCATGCAATGTAGTGCAAAGCCAGCTTAGCGGCTATTGACACCCCAAAATAGCGTTTTTAGTGGGCTAAAAGCGGCTAGCTTATAGCTAAGTATAGCGCTAAACTGTGCATAGCCTAGCTGCACTGCTGCGGAACAGCTATAGCCAGCTATAGCGGCGGGCTATTTAAAACCATGATTGTAATTCCTATACTCGTGTTCTGTGAATTGAGATAGTGGGTTGTTAACAGGTTTGCCCCGTTGCCGTGGAGGAGAGTCCTGGAGGCCGGCAGGAGGTTGTGGGTCTTGGGGGTCGAGGCCCTGCGCGATGAGCTTCTTCTTGATGCACGAGTTCCAGAAGTTCTTGACCTCGTTGACTGTGCGCCCAGGCAGGCGCGCGGCGATCTGCTCCCAGCTGTACGTGTGAGAGTGAGACCGTCATCCATGGCCACGGCAGCCGCGCAGTGAGTTCCCATGCGCCAACCAGTGTTCACCGGGAACCAGAGAGACGGCAAGTATGCCCGTACCTGTTGCCCAAGACGCGGTGGACTTCGATGATGATGCGCTCCTCCTGCTCGGAGAAGGCGCCGCGCTTGAGGTCCGGCCGGAGGTAGTTGACCCACCGGAGTCGGCAGCTCTTGCCGCTCCGTTGCAGCCCTGATCGATTTGGCATGAACACAACGCGGATCAAGGGCATCAACAAAAATCTAATTTCTTTGAACCAATCATAGTATTTATTACTCATTAATAGGACGGATCGGATGGGGAGATATGGACCGTACCGGCGTGCTTGGGGACGCTGCTCCAGCTGCCGTGGCCGCAGACGCTGACGTACTTGAAGAGCTTCTCATCCTCCTCCGGCGACCACAGCCCGCGCTTCACCTTCTGCTCCCCGGCGCTCCTTCCCTCTCCCTCTAGCAGTTTCCTCTTTATCACCCTATCTTCTGCTCCTCCCGGCTCCAAAGCAAGGTGTTGTTTTAGTTGTCTGCAGCATCAACAAAATATGACTAGCGGTATATGGTCCTAATAGAAAAGGAATTCCCAAGAAAATATATGAAAAAATGCACGTGATTTAAAATCTTAGTATCACTGATAAGAGATGAGACATGCTAAAGAAGATAATTTTTAGAAATTTTACTGAAATTAGAAAAATATATGGCCATCAATTGCAAACATATACACTCACTATTATATGAAAAAATAAAATAATCCTCTAAATCAAGGTAAAATACTACCCAGCAATGTTATCATCAAACATAATAAGAAAAAAAACCTTAAATTACATTTGCATGTCTGACTTTTGTATATTTAAAGTAAACTAAAATAACCCTAACAGACGATATATGTAAATTAGCAACATACACTTATGAAAAAAATAAGTAACCATAAAGTTCACCTATATATTTTTACAAATTACATCATACATACATTTTGACCTAAGCATTCTAATACAAGAGAGATTTCACGGTGGTTGAAAAGGTACCCATTGGTACCACATGGTACCACTATTTTTTAATTTTTAAAAACTTTTATGCCATTTGTAGAATTAAAAACAAATATGGGGACCGGTCCCACCATTTTTGTTACTAGACCTTCCTCCGTCTGGTTCTGGTACCGTGGTACCGCCTATTTCTAAACCATTAGATCTTCTCTAATGGATAACTCCTATTTATTCCAACCATTGTAATATTATATATACAAAATAGTGCAGCTCATATGATTCTTTTAGAGAGAAAATTCAATAACTTGAGTGACATGTTGTAGGCCAAAGAGGTTCTTTATGTCATTGTAGAATGAGTGTAATCAACCTGTTTAATAAAGTATAGGAAAGTTTGACTAAAAACCTACAATAAAAGTTTGAATTTAAATTTCATGGGAAGACAAAAATATATACACAAATATAATCAAAACTGAAAGTTCAAATCTAGATCTATAACATCATGAAACTTGGGCTACATACGAGAAGATATAAACTAACATGAGCTAAGTTATCAATCAAACGCATATTGAACGTACCCAAAGGCTATGACATAGTGATGGTAGCGGGCCTGCTAGAAGGCCTAGCGGTAAATCACAAGGCCTTCTAGCAGGCCCGCTTACATCTCTATCATGACATAAAAAAGAAAATGATTAATATAAAAGTAAAATGCACATTTTATTAACTTTTAGATTGTGACGGTTATGTTCATTAACTTTTGAAGTGTATTTTTGGGTTTATTAACTTTTTTTATTGTGACGGTTAGGTCCATTAACTTTTGAACGTACCCTTTGTTTTTTGTTTTATTTTTTATTTAGCTTCCTAAAAGTTTCTTCCTTCTCCCACCTAGCTCCTTCAATTCGCCAAGCTTGGCAACGGAAAAAGGTAAGTAGGAGAAGAACAAAAGTACGAACAAAAGTATGTTGAGAATAAAAGTATTTCTAGGGCTAAATGAAACACAAGGCATAAAACGAACGGAGTATGAACCTATGTTGCATCACATAAGAAGCTAATGGATCTAAAAATGCACTTCAAAAGTTGATGGACCTAACCGACGTAACCGAAAAAAGTTAGTGGACTAATAGAGTATTTTACTGTTAATATAATTTGAAAAGCTCGGGAGACCTATACCTTCGTAGGTTTCAACTTTTTCATTGGAGATCGCTTAGAGGTAAAATGCTCAATATAAAACCATTCCTATCTATGGACAACTGACTGTACAGTGTGGCAAAATAGTAGGTGCAAACCATTCTTGATTTAGTTTGGATCTCAAATTCTGCAGCATGGTAGAAATATTTATGAACTATGCATGAGACAGTCCAGTGGTCACACTAGATGAATGGATGGTCCGGTGAAACCACCGCACGTTCTGGACAGAAGACATTGCAAACACAGACCGCGAGCGTTACCATGCACCGGACAGTTTAGTGCTCACAAAAGTCAAATGAAGACTACAATAGTCGACTCTAATGGCCAGTTGGGTTGTACGCACCGGACGGTCTAGTGGTGCACACCGGATGGTCTAGTGGTGCAGTATGCGTAGAGTAGCTCAAACCCAACGGCTAGTTTTAATGTTTGGGCTATATATACCCCTTTACTCGGCCTTCACAAAACTTGTAGTGTTGAGTATATTCTAGTGTTGAGACACGTATTTGAGAGCCCATCCATCAAAGAGAGCATAGAGATCATACTTAGGCATAGCCAAAGTAGGCAAGCTCGTGCTTAGGCCATATTAGCGCGTAGCTCTTCTGGGTTGCGACCAAGTGTTGTAGTGAGTTTTGTGCGCAAGAAGACTTAGAAGGGGGGCTTGTAAGTCTTGCAAGACCCTTTGAGTTGTGGAGTGGCCGCCAACTTGCTTGTAAGAGGGAGAGAGGTCCTCGGCGTTTTAGTCAAAATTCACCTAGTGGAGATGGCGGAGAGCGTCTATGAGAGGCCTGCAGAAGACCGCTGCGTCTGTGCACATATCTTGTTTATCTAACATAGCTTTTGTTAAGTTGTTTTTTAGAGGCCTTAGTTTTTAGAATCCTAATTCACCCCCTCTTAGGACGTCGGCTCATAGTCCTCACGACTTTCAATGTGGTTGCTGTTTGGGCATGAGAAGCTAGATTGAACTGTATGGCTAGTTGAACTAGCACTGCATGCTTTTGCACAATGGCTAGTTGAAGTTTGGGGCTATTTAGGCTGCCCCATTCAGTCCATTTGAGGTAGCTGGGCAAGTTGGAGATCCATCATATTGTAGAGTCGCTTCCCAAGCTAGCATACCATACACTACGGCCAACCCATGTGTGCTAAGAGTTGTCAGCTGCACCCTGGAGCTCCACGGCGGCGCCAACAGCGTTCTAGCGCCACCGGCGATCACCGGACGTGAACTTCATGCACAGCAGGTACTCTCCCTCACCCTCAACCTAGAACACTCGATAGACTCACGAATCAGTGCTCACACACGGCGAATTTCTGCGAGCGGGAGGTGGAAGATGAACAGTGCACGAACAGGGGAATGGCGCTCTAATGCCCGGCGCAACCAACGCCGGCTCAATTCACTTCGCACACAACACGATCGGGTACAGGGAGGCTTTATAGCTGGGCGGACACGCACATGATCCCACGCGCTTCCCCTATTTCGCCGCTTGATCCGCAAGCTCCACCTGCGCTGCATGACGCGCCACGGCGCGCACGACGTGTCGAGCTCCAACGGATCCTAACGGCCTACCTCCTGCATGCTACTCCTCCACGCGATCAACGCGGAGGACACTCTAATCGCCTCCAACTTGATCGCCCACGCCGTATACCCCGCCGGCGACAACACAGGGTGGGACATGGAAACCATGCTCCCCCCTGCGCCATGCGGAACCACTGACATTGTTTCTTGCTCAAGGCAGTAGCCCAGGATTTTGGTGACGCACCGTTATGGCTCTGATGCCACGTGTCAGCCGCGCCCTGGAGCTCCGCGGCGGCGCCGATGGCGTTCTACCGCCACCGGCGATCGCCGGACGTGAACTTCACACACAGCAGGTACTCTCCCTCACCCTCACCCTACAACACTCGATAGACTCGCGAATCAGTGCTCACACACGGCGAATTTCTACGAGCGGGAGGTGGAAGATGAACAATGCACAAACACAGGAATGGCGCTCTAACGCCCGACGCAACCAACGCCGGCTCAATTCACTTTGCACACAACACGATCGGGGTACAGGGAGGCTTTATAGCTGGGCGGACACGCACACGACCCCACGCGCTGCCCCTACTTCGCTGCTTGATCCACAAGCTCTGCATGCGCTGCACGACGCGCCATGGCGCAAAGGACGCGGTGAGCTCCAACGGATCCTAACGGCCTACCGGCTGCATGCTACTCCACGCGACCAACGCGGAGGACACTCTGATCGATTAACACACACTCAGACACCGCGGCCTCGTGCACACACGTGACGCCGCGTCCAACGCCCTGCGCACACACGCACGTTGCGCCACACGCACACCACCGGCTCGCCGCCCGCGCACACACACACGCCCGGCCGAACCACCCGCCAGCCGTGCCCCCCGCATGAGCTGGGTTTATTCCCGACAAGATTGCATATCTAAGATTGTGAGAGTTTAGTTTGCAAATATTATACTTGGTGCACTTAGCCTTTGGTTGCCGGAGTACCTTGTTGATAGCCAGTACAAGACAATGACTAGGAGAGTCTGGGTGCCTAGCTCAGTTGTCTCTAGGTGTGGTGAGGCAGCATGGATTTAGCTTTATTTTTTGACACACGGGTTAAATATTCATGTCTTCTCAGTTGCATTCCCACTCCCGTACTTCTTTACTTATGAAATTTACGTTTCTGTGTTTCATATCTTGTGTGTCTTTACCTTTCTAAATTAGTTTGATTAGGTTTTGCTATAGGTTGCAAGTCTCTTTTGGTGAGTAGAGAAGCTCATAGATAAATCTTAGTATTAACTAGCAAGTGTCGATATTCTAGGTTTATCTTATGCACTATATCAAGTCCAATCTTTAGATAATAACAACTCAATTCACCTCATTTCCCTCTTACGAGTAGGTCCTAACCGGACTATCCGATGGAAGGATCCGATAGTTTACCATAAGGAGGCCAAGAAAGCCCAAGTCAAGTGTATTTCAAGAATTATCAATGTCTGGGCCGGATAGTCATTCGAGAGAGGGCCTGAAGAAGTGGAGAGGTCAAATGAACTGATCGGACAGTCTCCAATGGCTAGTACGACAGCTAGTTCAAAATTATAATTGATCCTACTGTCCAACTTATACAAAGATGATAACGACCGGATTATATCCGGTCAGTATGTCAACCTCTGTCCAAATGTGAGAGATTTTAAAAAAAGATCCTCCAATCTAAATAGGGCTTCAATAGACTAGCACGTAGATAATTTAAACAATATTGGTAGATGCTTACCTGCTACTGTTCTCTACGCTTGGATTTTCCATGTGTCGACTAATCTGCTGCATGGCACTTTGGATAGATCTGACTTGAATAATTGCACTTTTTCCTGATCTGTCGTCCCCTCGAATTTTGTTTTGTTCAGCAGCTGTAAAGTCTCGGTCGTCACCGCCTGCGGGACTGGTAGCTAATTCGGTGTACAGTTGGCACAGGCTCATCTCGGTTCTTGGCTACATCATCTCATCGTGTTGCATTCAAATAATTAGACAGGTTCGGAGATACTACACGTACTTATTGCAGTGTTCATAGATCAATAATGGAATCAAAGTGTGGTGTGCAATTTAAGTGAATTACCATCTTGAGTAGTGCGCCTGCAGCAGCATTCTGAAATGTCATAAACTCCTTTATCTTCCACTTATTGGTTCTCCTCGTTAATATTGTTTTGTCGCTGTAGAACACCATAGTTCTCTTCGTCCCGATTGGAAGTCTTTCAGCTGAGTAGATGTACCCAGGCAAACCTATGTTTCCCCAGTAACCTGAGGGTGTTTTGAACAGACCGTCGCCCCTTGCCTCCTGCATTGGGCAGAAGAAGAGCCGTCCACAATGACAGGTGCTAATCTCTGCAAGTCCGATGGCAACGAGAGCAGTTAATTGTAGTACTAGAACATGGTGCATGGTGCCATAGTAAAAAGAAAGAAAAAAACTATTCTATGAACTTAAATTATTATGGTGGCCTGATTTTTATTTTTTAATTACACATAGCTCCTAAACTAATCAAACCGTGCGGAAAACACCATTGCCATATTGAAGGTGGTTTAGGATGTGGTTTTTTTATTTCTTATAAGACAATAAAGCGTTGTTTAATGATCACTAAAAACCACAATTAATTTATTTTATATCAAAAAATATGAAACTTATACCAAATGTTCTCTACAAAATAGATTTTTTTTATTTATGGCCTAATTAGAGACTTTTAGACCTCAATTTTTCCCATTTCCAATGCTCTCCTTAGAGTAATAACATAATGTGTAGGAATAAATAAATAGATTCTAACTATCTTCAAATAGATCGTTAGATATATTATATTTTTAGAATAAATTTGGTTCAAGTTCCATATTTTTGATATGAAATAAATTAACTATGATTTTTTATAAATTAAACGAGGTTCTGTTATTTTTGAAAATAGAAAACCACCATTCAATACAGCTTTCAGCCCGGCCAAGGAGCTTTTTCGTCAAGTTTTGTTAGTTCAAGAGCCCTAAGTATCCAGTTTTAAAATTCAGGGTTAAAAATCAATGATAGTACGTGATAGTTTAGGGTTGTAAAATGGACTTCTCACTAAAAAATTATGCTTTTGCCTTGACTGGCCATTACCATGAGAGCACAATGTGCCGGAAATTAAATTCTACTTACTACTTTCAGTATGTGCTCAATATATTTCTGGCTCGTATTTTTCTCATAATACCATACGATAAATAGATTGCTGGAGAGTTTCATGCCGTGCAAAAGGATAAAATCTTTGCGAAATTTAATAATTTTAAGTCATGGACGCAGATTGCTGGAAGCAGTCTTTAGTGTACCATTTAAACTTTCTTGAGGAAAGTTTGAACTGAGAATAAACTCAAATTAAATTTGCAAGTTTGGATACAAATAACTATTTTATGTTTGTTTTTATTTTCTTCAATGTGTTTTAAATTACTACCCCCATTCTCTAATATTTGTCGCATACTAGTTCATTTTTAACTAAAATGTGACAAATATGGAGGGAGTATGTGATCTAAATTTGCCAGGCAGTCAATTTTGAAACTCTTGCAAGTTCAATCCTTACTTCGTGCAATACGATTGCACTTGCATACGATAAATGCAACTATCTTAGTTGAAGGGAGTAGCTACAAGCTTTTCAAGTACAAAGGATGACACACCAGTGGTAATGTAATCATTCGTGCATATATTTTATTTCTT
Organism: Paspalum notatum; assembly: GCA_022530915.1. NCBI lineage: Eukaryota > Viridiplantae > Streptophyta > Magnoliopsida > Poales > Poaceae > Paspalum > Paspalum notatum. Next base: position 33,236,262 of record CM039685.1, read on the forward strand.
CTCAACTATTAAGATAAGAAAAAATTTAGCATGCAGTCCCTTTTTAATTTTAAATCAATTTTTAATAACGATGTTTAAATTTTATTCTTCTGCATCCTATGTTTGAGATGCACAATTCTTCAACGTGTGATACCAATGACAGAGACGTAATAATAAAAAAACTTTTGTACGTTGCTAAAATACTTGCCTGCCAGCTTCCATGGGTCATATGAGTAGACATCAATGATGGGGATGCTCCGCGTGATGTCATCTGGTAGGTTGTCCAGCTTGTTCCTCAAGAGGAGGAGAATATGCAATTCAGATAATGTAGACCTGATAACACGCGACAGAAACACAGTAGTTTAATTTCTGTGAAAATCGAATGTGCAAGAATGCAGAGTACGCAAAAACATGCAATTATATGACTATACGAAGTCACGAACAGATACATACCTGTAGTAAGCATCAATGTTCACCTCTTGTCCAGAGTCCCTGATAATTTCATAATGTTCATGGGAGTCTTTCTCATCAAGGATCTTCTTTTGTTTGAGGTTTACATATTCTTCCTCTGGTGTTATGCTTGTCTGAAATCCCATACAACCAATGATCTGTTTTACATATTGTATATTGACTCTCTGACATCTGGCATGCCCACTGATGGCATCTCTAAAAGCTAATTCCGCAGCCATCATGTAGGAATCATCTGGACCAGCACTAATAATTTTTGCAGATACCTCTTTCAGGTCTGACAAGTACCTGATGCCGACTGGCATTGTACTCTGTTGATTAGCATTACAGGCATGGAAAACAATTTTCAGCTTATGGAGATTAGGCATAGCATCCTCTTCAAATATCAGCAAAGGATCACAGCACTTGAACTTAAAATATTTTATTGCTCGGAATCCTGTCTTCCCAATGATAATCCTTGCTGCAGGCTTGGCCTGGACATACAACGAGAGAACAGCAAGAGCAGGCAACCCTCCGAGGACATCAACACCATCACCGTCTATTCTTCTAACCCCAATCTTTAAAATGGAGAGCTTGCAGAGTTGTCCGATCCAATTGGGAGGGCACAAGAACATGCAAATTCGTGGGGAAACCTTAAGACTCCGAAGAATGGTCGAGGCCCAGGACATGTTGCCAAAACCACCGGAAATTGTCGTCCTTGTAGCACCAGCATTGTCGAGATAATTTGCATAAGAGGAAACACTCGGTACCAAAGTTAGAGAATTAAGTTTGCTGAGTCTTCCAAGAATCGAGTTCAGCAGCAACTGAATTTTGTCATTCGTAATTTCAGGCTGTACAGCAGAATAAGTAAGCCGAAGATCTCGGAGATTGGTCAGCATGCCGAGACTATGCATATTCTCTATCATATTAGTACTGACATCAAAGCATCCAAGGGTCCGAAGAGACATCATGTGCCCAATCCCGTTGGGTAGGTTTGTCTGCTCAAGAAGATTAAGATGCAGCAAGCAACGGAGGTGAATAATATCTGATGGAACTGCCTTTACTCTTGCATCTATGGTAAGTGTTTCCAAAGATTGCAGGCCTTGCATATGGGGATGTAGTTCTAATGCGACATTTGATGATACCTTCAAATACCGTAGTCGGAAAAGTTCCGAAATTCTAGTGAAGTCTAACATGATGCGATCCTTATCACTCCAAAGGTGTAGGATTAAAACTTGAAGAAGGCGAAACTCTACAATGGAAGGCATACAGCAGAAGGCCCCAAAATAAGCTAATGTCCGGGCTTGCGACAGTCTCATATTTTTTGGTTGCATTGCATCGCCTGCATTACCATATTGAAGAGACAATCGACGAATCCTATCTGCAAGTGTGGTGGTTGCTTGGGAATGATGTATCACAGTGACAAAATTCTCTTCCATTGACTTGTATGTACTGATGAGATTGAGTACCATGTGGTGAACCACACAGGACAAAACCTCACCAGTATCCTTCACATATACAGGTTGGATCATTTTCCGACCAACAAGCTCATCAAAGTAAGCCCTTGAAATTTCTTGCTTGTCTTGCTCACCTGTCGCAGAGATAAAACCTTCAGCTATCCATTGATTCACTAAATCATCTCTCCAGATTACAATGTCCTCTTCATATAAGCTGGTATATAAGATGCATGCTTTCAAATTCTGAGGGAGGTTGTTGTAACTAAGGTCTAAGACTTGTTTCATCCCTTCCGATGTAGGATTCATGATCAAACTGTAACCTAAGGATTTGTTTATAAAATCCAATTTCTCTTCTATACCAAGCTGCTTTGCAAAAATGCTGGCGACAGTGACAATAGCTAGCGGCAAACCACCACATTTCCTTATAATTTCATATGAAACTTCTTTGAGTTCTGGAGGACATTCATGTTGAGGGCCGAAAACCGAACTAAAAAATAATTTCCTTGAGTCATCATCACCAAGCGGTTTCATCTTAAAAACATACTTGGAGTCATAGCCACAAGAATGCAGAGCTATATCCTCAATTTCTGTTGTTGTTAGTACTCTGCTGCAACAATTGCCATCTGGTAAAGCAAGTTTAAGAACGTCCCATGTTGATGCACCCCATACATCCTCAATAACAATCAAGTACCTGAAAAGATTTTTGGTACAAGAAAAACATAAATCCTACAAGGAGTTGTGTACATATATGCCCTTCTTCTAGTGTTTGTAATTGTTATGTTATTTAAGACCCAGGTATAGATGGAGCAATAACGAACAGAGACAATGGGTTTAACTCAACCCAAAAGATTAGCCTGATAGGTGAGAACTGACTGGCCCAATATGTTGTGCTCCCCTACATTGATTTTCAATGTGGGACTAAACCCAAATCTTCTATTAAGAGATATTATCATAGGCCTTAGTTTTTTACAGATCGGAACGGAGTTCTCCAATGTCGCAGCACGGAGATAATGGACTCCCACATCGAACTGACTGGCTCTATATGTTGTGCTCCCCTATATTGATTTTCAATGTGGGACTAAACCCAAATCTTCTATTAGGATATTATCACAGGCCTTAGTTTTTTTCAGATCGGAACGGAGTTCTCCAATGTCGCAGCACGGAGATAATGGACTCCCACATCAATGTGTGAGGTGATAAAGATACCAATTGTTTGGATTAATGGACTCCCCTATCAATGTGTGAGGTGACCAATTGTTTGGATTATTTAAGGCCTAGGAGGCAATGGGCCTAACTCAATCCAAAAGATTAGTCTGATAGTTGAGGACTGTCTGGCTTTATATGTTATACTCCCTCTACAATGATTTTCAATGTGGGACTAAACCCAACAGTAACTATAAGGGCCAACGTACTTTAAAAAATCTAGCATCTCAGTGAAACTCTTAGGAAAATAATCCATTAAAGACCATCTGTTATTGTGATGATATTCGGCAAGCTAAAACAGGTGGGGCTGCTTTATGTTAGATACATTGGAGAAACTGAATGTAATTCATAGTTGACTGTTGGACTATGAGTCTGGATTATGCAGAGTTTATCACAATGCAAAAATGTTTCTAAATCAAAGAGAAAATATAGTATCACCTCTTATATTGGAGATGTGTTTTGATGGTAGAAATTAGGCTATGCACCGTCCAATTCTCTGGTAGTTGGTGTGGGCAAACCTGGGAGAGCATGCTGATGAAAATCCTCCTCATATCAGGCTTCTGGGAGGTCCGCACAAATGCTCTGCATTCAAACTGCAGTCCAAGCTTGCGGTAAAGCTCGTTGGCAAGGGTTGTCTTGCCAATTCCTCCAAACCCAACAATGGACACCACCCTGAGCCTCTGGTGCCCTTCATCATGCGCCGTCGTCAGCAACTCTTCAAGCTTTTCCATAGCATCATTGATCCCAACATAGTCGTTGTCTCCCCCACATTGTGTGAAATTACATGAGGAAGAAGATGTATCTGCAGTAGATCTTGTGGAGGAAGCAGAGCCAGCAACAATGGCATCAAGGTTATTCAAGCTGCACCGTTGAAGCGCCTCTTGTGAGCGCACGCTGAATTCTCTGATCTTATTGGCCATCCACAGGCGCTGCCTCAGCTTTTGCCGGAGCCAAGGAAGAACTGTCTTGCTGCTACGCCGCTGACGGCGGCGAGGAACAGATCCAGTAGTCCAGGACCTGGCAGCAGCGTCCTCATACTCGTCGACGAAATCCTCCATATCGTATGAGAGCTCTCGCACCTCCTTCCTCCAGCACCTAACCATCATAGCAGAGTCGTCCTGCAGCTGCAGGTTTGAGAGAATTGATACGATTTTCTCGAGGTCACCCTTGATGAGGGGTATTTCATCCTCCACGCCCTTGGGAAGGAGGCAACCGTGACAAAGACGCAGTAGCGTGTCGAGCTTCCCTGGAAGCTTCGAAATGGTGCCATCCAATGGACTGGTTGGAGGCTCCATACCTGATTGGAGATCTAAGAGCATCCATGGTACAGATTACATAGCTAGTTGTGGTGCTTAAATTTTCAAACAATAGATGCTGCATCAGAAATCAAGAGAGGGAGAGATACGGACCTGGAAGGTGAGGGCATCAGATCAGAGACTCAGATCAAGCATGAGCGACCTCTCTCACATGCAGAAGGAAGATCTTGGGAGAAACTTGTTCCATTTTCCATCCTATTTGCTCTTTGGTACCGTCTGGCAAGTATCAATTGTATATTACAAAATATCACAGTCTAAAGGCAGAAGTGGGACTCCATCCATCCATTTTATATATTTTAGTAGGCTTTCTCACACTCTAATAAAAAACACCATGCAATGGTGGTGGGCGGGTCATGTTGGTACTTGCCAAACACAAACCAACTACACGCCAAAGACAAACCAGCTGGTTCAACTTGTCTGTACTTTGAGGCTTTGAATGAGGTGTGTGCATCTATCCACTCGCCCATTTTGTAATTTTGTATAGTCCACGCCTTCGGCATGTTTGGTTTGATACCAAACCTTTGGCATGCCAAAATTTTGACAATTTTGAATTTATGTAAATGTTTAGTTAAACACTAAATTTTTCATTCTGATAGGTTGTTTGGGCCCAAAAATAACTTATCTGAATGAAAAATTTGTTTAATCAAATTTTAGTGTAGATTCAAATACGGTCAAAACTTGCCTAAATTTCGCATGACAAAGGTTTGTCATCAAACCAAGCATGCCCCTGCTTGTTCTATACGTGCTCTACATGCTCGATATGCTGGACTGTTTAATCGATCGTCTAAAATGCACATCCATAGATATTTACACAAACTGCTGCACTCGTCCTAATGAGATAGATTCATCAATATATTCTTTATAAATTACATATTAACCCTTAAGGTTTCAGCAAATGAAGAATCAAAAAGCAATGCCTGAACTTCACATAATTTACATTTGACTAAAAATGCAAATTCACTCACCAAAGTTTTGTTAATTACAATCTGCCTCCATATATGAAGAAGACCATCTATGAAATAAAATGCTAGTTCTTACACCTTCCAACCTTGTAGCAGTAAACCAATACTTCCACATACTAGTAGGACTGTTCATATTCTGGGCGAAAATTAACAGATTTACTCATTTTCAATCGCTTGATATTTGTTTATCCATCGGTCACTGAAGAAAATTAACCTATTTGGTCATGTAAAATGTGACTAACGGACATCGGATGGTTATAAAATTTGACTGAGGGAAACTCTGCAATAGCACTTGCTTGTGGCGGTGGTAAATACAGCTCACCTATAGAGGGTTCTTTGCATTTTGCCAAAGATTTTTAAGAACGTAGAAGTACTCAAACCTCACCTACTCTGCGCATGATTGAGTGCATCCATATTCCACACAAAATCGCTACAGTACAGGGAGACTGGAGGCTGGAAGCTGGAGGCGCGCATTCTTCCTTGTTGCTATATGCTCTTAATGCTCTTCATTTGCCCTATCGTCAATCTGTGAAATTAGCTAGTATAGGCAGTTCCAGAGTGAATCAAGCCTCACAGATCCATATACGTCAATGGAGTCTGCGGCTGCGAGCGCTTTCTTGAAGAGCGTGATGGGAAGGCTCTTCCTGTTGCTGGAGAAGGAGTACAACAAGCACAGGGGCCTTGCGCAAGAAACAGAGTCCATCCAGCAAGATCTGCGCATGATGGCTGCCGCCATGGATGACCAGCTCTACGCCCTGCAGGGGAGGCAGCAGGAGCGCAGCGCCATGGCGAGGCTGTACAGCGAGCAGATGCTTGATCTCTCGCACGACATCGAGGACTGCGTTGACCGCTTCATGCATCGCCTGAGATGCAAACAGCGCGTCGGCGGCGGGGGAGCAGCGTCTTCCATGGTGCATCGGGTGGCTCACGGGCTGAAAAAGTTTCAGAGCCGCTCAAGCTTTGCTGATGAGATTCGGAAGCTCAAGAGGCGCATGAAGGAGGCGCATCAACGGGTCATCGACGCCGTTCAACCCAGTGGATTATTGCCGTCTGGGGTCGCCTCCTCCACGCCATGCCGTCGTTTCACGCGCAACCCGGTGGGCTTGGAGAAGCCCATGGAGGAGCTGCAGCTGCTGCTGGACGAGGTGGACGGCGAGCCGCAGCAGCTGAGAGTGATCTCCATCGTTGGGTTTGGTGGCATCGGGAAGACGACACTTGCCAGGGCAGTCTTCGACAGCCCTCAGGCCAAGGAAAAGTTCCCCTGCCGTGCTTGGGTTGCCGCCACCGGCAGCTCGTTGGAGATCGGCGAACGGATTAGGGGTATCCTGCAAAATATACGCCAGCAAGTTGTTCCTACAGACGCCATGGATCTTGACAACAGCAATCTTGAAACCTCCCTCAAGGAATATCTCAGTGACAAGAGGTGTGTGCACAATAATGTGTATACTATACTTTTTTTCCTTCAACTCTTCCTAATAGCATCAAGAAACATCAATCTGATATCTCGACTAATTTCTTAATTTGATTTTTAGGTATTTGATTGTCATTGATGACATCCAAATGGATGAGTGGAGAACTGTAAACTCAGCCTTTGAAGACAGCAGTATCAGCAGCAGGATAATACTGACGACGACTATTCAGTCTGTTGCTAATATGTGCAGTCATGGCAATGGTTATGTGTACCGAATGGACACTCTTGGTGAAGATGACTCCAAGAAAATAGCCTTTCCAGGGATCAAGTCACCTGACTTGGAGCATGGTTCAGCAGCTCTGCTGGGAAAATGTGGTGGCCTTCCACTTGCTCTGGTAAGTGTTTCAGACTATCTGATAAGTTCTGCTGAGCCCACGGGAGAGCTGTGTGCAAAGTTATGCCGCAACCTTGGTCCTCATCTCAAGGAAAAGCATGGTCATGAAAGCTTTTCAGATCTAAGGAGGGTTCTTCTTGACAACTATGACAGTTTGTCAGGCTACGCTCTTAGTTGCTTCCTGTATCTTGGCGTATTCCCGAGCGATCGTCCAATCAGGAGGAAAGTTGTAACTCGGCGGTGGTTAGCTGAAGGGTATGCTCGAAGTGAATCTCTTCGTTGTGAGCAGGACGTTGCAGAGGAGAACTTCAATAGGCTTATGGATTGGAATATCATTCGGCCTATTGACACAAGAAACAACTCACAAGTGAAGACCTGCAAAACTCATGGGATCATGCATGAGTTTGTACTACACAAGTCCTTGTCACAGAGATTCATCACGACACTGTCTCCTGATCATCCTAGAGCTGATGTCAATGCTAGTAATGCTCGCCATCTTTCTGTCCATGATGGCAAACTGATTGAATCTGAGGCATCTGATGATGATTTGTCTCGTGTTCGATCTCTGACAGTCTTTGGGGATGCAGGTGGAGCCATATCTTATCTTCGCATGTGTAAGCTGCTCCGAGTCTTGGATCTACAAGAATGCAGTGACTTGAAAGACCAAGATCTCAAGCACATATGTAAACTGTGTCATTTGAAATATCTTAGCTTAGGGGACACTATCCATGAGCTTCCGAGGTGTATTGATGGGATGCACTGCTTAGAGACACTGGATTTAAGGAGAACAAAGATACGATCATTGCCAATAGAGGCCCTTCTACTGCCACACCTAACTCACCTGTTTGGAAAACTTATGCTTGATAAGGATGACTTGAAAAATGTAAGCAAGATGAAGAAAGCAGAAAAGTTCTTTTCTGGAAAGAAGAGTAATTTGCAGACTTTAGCTGGATTTGTCATTGACGATAGCAAAGGTTTTCTGCAACTTATCAGTGGTATGGGTAAACTAAGGAAGGTTAAGATATGTTGTAAGCGTTCTGCAAACGGCAGTAGTTATATCAGTGACCTTTCAAAAGTCATTCAGAAATGGACAAAGGTGCCTATGGACAAATCCGATGGTCGGTCTTGTTCTCTTTCACTTGAGTCAGAAGAACACTCTGAAAATTTCCTGAGTTCGCTTAATTTGGAACCATGCTCTGAAGGTTTTAAATATGATCTTAGCTCACTTAAGCTACATGGGAAGTTGCTTCGATTGCCTCCATTTGTTACCCTGCTGTCAAATCTCACTGATCTATGCATCTCATCAGCTACCCTGACACTGAATCTTCTATCAGCGCTGGCAAATTTGAGCAAATTGGTTTACCTCAAACTGGTAGCAGACAAGATTGAGGATTTTGAAGTAAAACAGGAAGCATTCCCAAGTCTTCGACGCCTTTGCTTTGTGTTGCATACCCTCGCTTCAGCACTCCCAACTTTTGAACAAGGTGCTCTGCCAAACCTCGTCTCAATTCAGCTTCTCTGTCGAGGTTTGGTTGGTCTCTCAGGCATTGATATCAGGCACTTTGAACGCCTCAAGGAAATCACAATTGCCGCTGATGCGAATGCACAAACAAGACAAGAATGGGAAAATGCAGCGAAAGGCCACCCAAATAGGCCTAGAGTAATGTTAGTAAAAACTGGCAAGCCAATTGAAACGGAGGAATTTGAATTGGGGCCATGTGATATGAGGGAGAAGAGGAAAAGATGTCTAGCCCAATCAAGTGTGGATGACGGATTAGATTCTAGTCTGAAGAAGATGAGACTTTCAGAATCTTCATCTTGGACTCATCAGGCGATTGTCCATAAAGTGATGGGAACAACTACAATGGCATCATCCAGTATTCCTATTACCTTGCATGCTGATGAATCTGGCAGTTGGATGCAGCAGCCCAGCCATCCTTAATTTTAAATTCTCATGTTCCTTTTGTTTTCTAATTAATCTGTGTCAACTGTCTCTTATTTGTTTCATACTGGCATCCAATCCGACATTAATGCGTCGATTGATATATTTTAAAAGATGGTTAGAATGCAATGGATATTGGCCTTTTTGTTGTCCCTATTCCAGTTTCTTTCAAAGAACGCCTTACATGGTCTTCATCAGAGACCCTATGCAGAGGGAAGTTAAAATTCGAGTAATATTGAGTAGCGGTCCTTAAACTTGCACAGTTGTGTCATTCCGGTCCACAAACTTATAAATTGTGTCATTCCGGTCCACGACCTCATTTCGGGTCTCACTTTGGTCAAAACGGATCATGGTTCCACCCTATAGCCCAGAGCTGACATGTGGGTCCCATGTGTCAGCCTATGCAGTTTTTTCTCTTCTCTGTCTCATCCGGTCATCCCTCCCCTGCATCTCACCCGTCGCCGCTGCCGCCATGCCCGCCGACCGCCACCTCTATGCCTGCCCCCTCCCGCATCCCGCCCGCGCGTGGAGGTCGATGAGGAGAATGGCGGTGCCGGCCTCGGCGGACCCACCGCGCACTAGCAGCCACGCGCAGGCGTCCGTGCCGAAGGCCACAGCACGAAGAGCGCGCCGCCGCCGCGGTCCACGGCGGCCCCGTCGTCCGGCTCGCCGCCCATTTCCAGGCGCAGTAGCTGCAGCTTCTCGGCCGCGACGCGGAGCCGCTGCTTGACGGCGGCGCCCGTGCTGATCAAGAACGGCGAGAACCGGACCTGGCTCGTCCTGGCCGTCGCGTTCTCGGCGTTTGTGGCGCTGATGGTGCTTACCGAGCTCCACCGTGTGACATGCGGGTTCCGCGAGCGTGAGCTCCTCGGCGCCGCGGCTTCGGCAAGCCGTACCGCAGCGTGCTCCCAGGGTCCGGCGAGACCGTGGCCGTGAAGCGCATGAGCCATGAGTCCCGGCAGGCCGGCAGGGCCTCAGCGAGTTCAGGCATGTCCTGTGCCTCCGCGTGAGCCATGAGTCCCGGCAAGGCCTCAGCACGAAGAGCCCGGTCCCGTGCTCCTGGACGCTGGCATGTCGGCACGCCTCGGCGACTTCGGGCTCGCCAAGCTCCACGAGCGCGGCGCCAACCCGAGCACGACGCGCGTGGTGGGCACGCTGACGTGTTCGCGTTCGGGCCCTGGTGCTGGAGGTGTTCGCGTTCTCGGCAGGCAAGCCGTCGGTTAGCAGCTCAGCGTCGTGGCCGAGTCGTTGTAGCTGCTGCGCCTGGAGACGAGCGGCGGGCCGGACGACGGGGCCGCCGTGGACTGCAGCGGCGCCGCGCTCTTCGTGCTGGCCTTCGGCGCGGACGCCTGGACGCGGCTGCTGGCGCATGGCGGGTCTGCTAAGGCCAGCGCCGCCGCCGTCCTCGTTGACCTCCATGTGCGGACGCGATGCGGGAGGGGGCAGGCATGGAGACGGCGGCCGAGCATTAGCGGCAGCGGCGACGGGCGAGATGCAGGGGAGGGGTGAGATAGAGAAGAGGGGAAAAAGTACATAGGCCGACATGTGGGTCCCACATACCCGCCGTTGGCAGTAGAGTGGAACCACGATCCATTTAGACTAAAGTAAGACCCGAAACGAGTCTGTGGACCGAAATAACACCATTTATAAATTCGTGGACTGGAATGACACAGGTGCACAAGTTTAAGAAGTGCCGTTGAATTTTACTCTTAAAATTCCCACCGGCTCAGCTCCGAATCGTTTTCGGGGCACAAGCGTCGCAACGCACGGTTTGCGTCCGAGTACCTCGCAGGATACGACAAAGCTCGTCCAGGCACTGCCGTGAACGGGGTTGTTGCGGGTGGACATGATGCCTCGTCCACCCACCCTCTTCGTTTTTGCGTGGATTGTTTCGGGCCGAAACTAGGCCCACTTGCCGCGCTCGTTTGGCTGGCCTACTCCAGCGTTTTTCTATTTTTTAGATTTTTTTTTTCGTTTTTACAAAAATATATACCGGTTGGTAACATTTGCAGAGTTGGTCGACCGGCGCCCGGGGTCCGGGCGCCAGGGGCCTGGCGCCCGGAGTGGACGGCCCCACACCTGGCGCCCGGTGCCCAGGCGCCAGGTGTGGGGCCGTCCACTCCGTCGGACGGCGTCGGCCGACGGGGCCGGAGGGCCAGAGGCCTGGCGCCCAGCCACCCGGCGCCAGGCAGTTTTTTTTTTTTTGATTTAGTAGCTCGCTAATCTCACGTTTAATCGCTAATCTCGCTGTTTAATCTAGTGCATCCGATCCGAGTTAGATTCTAACCATTTAGCTTTAACCTTGCCTATTATATTAGCATTCTAAATTAGCGTTTCGACCCTTTCACCAGGACCCCTCCAGTTTATTTTGATCCTAGTTTATTTTGAAATTACAAGTATTTTGCTCTATTTTCTTTCTCCATTTTCTATTTCTTATTTTGCGTATGTTTATTTTGAAATTATAAGTATTTTTAGGTCACGTTGTTCTGTTTCGCGAAGCAGATCTTGTCGGCGCTTTAGCTCATCCCCCCTCCTCTTCAGTTCTAAATACTACTAGATGTAAATATTACTATAATATACTACTATTAAAACTTAATAACAAATACTACAAATAAATACTAAATATAACAGAATATATATCCAACTAAATACTAATACTAAATACTAAATCCAGTTATTACAACGGGTTACAACTGCGCACTACTACACTAATACACTGCGCACTACTACACTAATACATACACTAATACACTAACTACTACTACACTAATACATACACTAATACACTAACTAATACGGTAACTACTACGTACACTAATACACTAACTAAATAACTAATACACTAACTACTACGTACACTAATACACTAACTAAATAATACACTAACTAACTAATACACTGACTAATCCCCCTAACTAATGCCCCCTGGCGCCGGGGCTCCGGGCGCCAGGCCCACCTCCGTCTCCGTCCGTCGGAGACGACCGTCCGTCTCGGAGACTCCGTCCCACGGTCGTCCGTTGAGGGCCCCACACCTGGCGCCCAGGCCCCAGGCCCCTGGCGCCCGGCCCCCGAACGCCGGTCGACCATCCCTGCAAATGTTACCAACCGGTGTATATTTTTGTAAAAACGAAAAATAAAATCTAAAAATAAAAAAACTGCCCTACTCCAATCCGTCTCACGTTGCGCCCAGCCCGCAAGAATCTCCTGACACCAAACCTTGCTCCTCCATGAATGACCAACCATTTTTTTTCTTAAAAAAAAAAAGAATGACCAGCCATATACACACGTATCGTACGTTAACCATGAAGTCAGAAGCAAACACAAGAACAAAATGCATTAGCGTGCGGTTCAGTCTTGACTTGATAACAGCACAACATGTCTACAGCAAAAAAAAAAAAAAAAAAAAAAAGACACGTTATATGCCACTAACACTAGAGTCTCTGGATTTATTGTACGTTGACGATGCTTAATATTCTAACTTCATTATAGTTTATTAAGAAGAACGAGATTCTACGTTTTACTATTAATAATTATTACACCAAATATATAAATTATGAACACATATTTCATGGTGAAACTAATTATGCTTATTTGGTACCATAAAAACATTAATATTTTATTATAAGGTCGGTCAATGTTAAGATGATTTGACTTAGAAATAAACTAAAACAACACTTATTTTTGGATGGAGAGAGTAAAAATTAAAATATTATAGCTACAGAAAAGTATAAAATATCCTAAATTCACAAAACGATGTTCTATGCATAACAAAAAAATATTCTCTCTTTAATAGTAAAATGCTCTAACTTCATAGAAATAATATTCTGCGTTCACATAAAAATATTCTAGATTTAGACTAGAATATTCTACCTTCATAAGAAACTATTCTAACTTCAGGAATGAAACATTCTAACTTCAAAAACAAAAATTCATGCTTACTATCCAATGTTCTTTGTTTATAGAAAATAATATAAACAACATTTCAAAAACAAGAATAGAAAAATAAAATAACTACTCACCATCCAGATGATTTTTTTCACAATATTCACTCACTTTTTGAAGCAATCAAAACATATCATATTATAGCAATCAATAGTAACTAGTTAAAAATTTTAAAATATAAAGATGAAAAAAATATAATATTGTAAATCTATAAAATATTATATGTTCGAAACACTTATATTCTTTCTATAATAAAAAACTATTCTAGGTTTGCCAAGTTAAATGTTCTAATTTTATTGGCAAAATATTCTGCATTTATAAAAATATTATATTAAAGAAATAATATTCTAACTTCACGAGTAAAGTATTGTACTTACAATAATAAATAGTCCAACTTTACAAGCAAAATATTCTAATTTCATAAAATAAATATTACCTACATTGTGCTCATGAGTACAAAAAAAGAAAGAAACACACCTGGTAGAAACATATGCACACATGAGCGGGCAACAAAAGAAATTCATGAGGGTAGAAAAACAAGAATGTAAATATCAAGCGACGTTATCACATAAAAAATATCTGAAAGAAAACAGAGAGCGCCGAGCAACAAAGAAATACAACTCGAGAAAATAAACCAGCCTGCAGGGCTGTGCACTTCAAGGAGAAGGAAATGGAAATGGCCAATGGTATGGAAATGCTTGCCGCATAAAATACGTCTAATAACATGTTAGAAAATAGAAAAAAAAATGGATGGGTGAGCGAAGATCACCATTGCATGGACCCCATACTAACTTCAAACGGAAAATTATTATATCCGCTCAATAGTAAGTCCAAATCAAATTATGACTACATCATCGTGTTTTAGGTAAAAAAATCTTCAAAACAAGACCACACATGAATATATTTACAAAAAAAATAAAAATAGTTTTTTAAAAGTAAGATATATGTACACAAAAACTGACATTATACATGTATTAAAGAAATATTCAAGCTTCAGTATCATAATATTTTATTTTTAAATAAGAATATTCTATCATCAAAGTATACCATTCTACTTTCTTATGACAATATTCCTAATTTAGAATATTATGTTCCATCTTCACTTTATCAATATTCCACATTCGTAAATCATGTGTTCCAGCTTAACAAGAGAAATAATCAAAACTGTTAGCTAGAATTTTTTATGTTCAATATAATAATGTTCCCACTAAAAACATAAAACTATGTATCTAAAATAATGAAAGATAAAAAAAGAATATGCCATGTAGGGATGATGCAACACAAGAATGGATGAGAAACGACAATCAATAGATGAAAAACAGGTAAATAAAAATAAATGTAAATATATACAAGCAAAATGGAAAGGAAAAAAATAAAAAATATATGTGTTATGTAATTTACTAGACATACGTCATAGCGAACGAGAAAACAATGAAGTAAAAAAAAAGATGTAGTAAAAGAAGATTTAGAGAAATGAAATATTCCTCTAGTCTACGAAAGAATGAAACTCTAGTTTTGTCCTAAGTCAAACCGTCATTTTATGAACGAAATTGGTGCTAAGATTATTGAACCAAATTAGATAATAAAAATCAAACGTTGCATTGAACACAAATACCAAGCACAGATAAGGAAAAAAAAACAAAGTTACTTCCCACAATAAGGTAAATCTGGCCCAAAATAATCTAAAATAAATTAAAAAGGAGTGGTTGAACATGAGGCATTGGCCTTTGATCTGGGAACAAAATCACACCGAAAATAACACCACACGTTATTTGGAATAAAAATAACAAATTATTTTAGGGAACAAAACAAAATAGAAGAAAAATAGAAAAAAAAACAACACTCACACAAAAAGCACACAGAAAATGAATGGAAATGAAGAAATAAAACGCGATCCACTTTAGCATGTACGGAAAAAAATAAGAACCCATGTAACAGTCTAGAAAATAAATCAGAGTAGGAAACAAGAGTGGATGGACACAGGTGCTGGTCCACCTAGACCTAGATCGGAATAACTTTGAGAATATATCACGTGATCCGACGGTAGCTTCAGTCACAAAGAAAACGATGAAAATGACGGATGCTGACCTTAATGTACGTAACGTACTTTAGGAAAAAACAGAAAAAAGAAAAATGAACAACCAACGTTCAGAGAGGAAACGACGGCGCGGACCTTAAGGTATGTGGTTGGGGAAAAAGCAATGTCGAAAGGCAACAAAGTTGAAAAAATAATATTTATATATAAAAAAATAAGGAAAAAATAAAACATTATTAAATATCTATAGAAAAATAAAACAAAATGAAGAGACAAAATAAACTAACGCTCACATACATGGAAACACGAATAAAAAAAATGAACACGCACACTTGCTCATGCTATAGTAAGAAGAAAGCGAAAGCGAAAAAGAAAGAATCATGTACGGAGACCAAACGTATCGCACGAAAAACCAGCGATGGGAAAAAGAAACTACAGAGAAGCAGCCCATAAAATTATTGGGCTAGGTTGAGCCCAAAAGACATTCTACAGAAAGAAGGGTGGGTGGACATTTAGTTTCTCTCGCTAAGGTCGACATTTAGTTTTATCAAAATGTGTAGGTGGGAAAAGCTCCTCTCATTTCCAACGAAGGGTTGAATCGCCACCTGCTAACTGGAAGGTGGTAGCAAGGCCTAGGAGAACTTTGTACTCGATGACGGGGGTAGTGATGACCATGACCGCCTGTGGGGGCACAACCCGGGGGTTCAGCGGGTACAATTGAGACTTCGCTTGTAAATGGGTTTGGGTAAATATATGTGGGAAAGCTATGATGAGTAAGCTTATGTCGTGTGATTTGAAACACTTCAGAAGGTTAACTCGATTTGAATCAAAGTGGCTCTCTATATGTTGAGCATGTTGTACCACGGACATTCAATGTATAAGTACCCAAAGATATGATGAAAATGATGCACTTATGTTCATGTTTGCATGCACTTATTGCTTACTTTTTCATATGATTGAATGGTGTAAGTAATACAAATTTTAGAATGACACAATCATTATATTATTTTTCCAATGGATCCAAGTTGGAGAATGGTCCTCGAACCGATCAGCTCCTAGAATCATATCATATCCCTTTAAATGTAGCACTCTAGTATCACAAGTGAAACAATGGCCTTGAATGAACCACAACAGACGAGTAATATAAGAATTTGAAGACATAGGGCTACCATCAACAACCATAAATCTTAACTCACACTCTAGTATAAGAATATAAGAATGGCCTTTAAATGTAGCACTCTAGTATCATAAGTGAAACAATGGCCTTGAATGAACCACAATAGACGAGTAATATAAGAATTTGAAGACATAGGGCTACCATCAACAACCATAAATCTTAACTCACACTCTAGTGAAACAATATCCCTTTAAATGTAGCACTCTAGTATCATAAGTGAAACAATGGCCTTGAATGAACCACAACAGACGAGTAATATAAGAATTTGAAGACATAGGGCTACCATCAACAACCATAAATCTTAACTCACACTCTGTACACTCTTAGGCAATGGACCTTGCAATCTCTTAGACTAACTAAAGTGTCAGAGCTACTAGAGTCTAACAGAATGAGCAACTCTTTCTTGCCAATGAAACCTCAGAATCTTATAGTTTTCCTCTTCTTCCTAGCAGTGAACAAAGCTCTATTTTCCACTGCCAATACTTCCTGCTCAGAAGATTCATCCTCATCACTATGATCAGTATCAGAATTACCATGAAGTTGAAAGACACTAAGAAGCTCTTGTATGACACTAAGAGACTCCTGGTTATGATATTTATGATTTCTATTCTACTTCTCACCACGCAAGTAACACAGTCCATGAGCTCTTCTGTGGTCTTTTAGAGCTGTAAATTTTTCATCGACCATTGCTTTGTCAGTTTTCCTATGACAACCAGTTTTCATAAACAGCTTGGGCTTATCCCGTGTTCCTTGGGATTTAACAGAGACTTTCACCTCTTTAGAGTTCCATTTTACTAATGTTCCTTTTCTTGTTGTGGTCAATTTCCTCTTCCTGCAAAAATGCTAGGGCACAAGCCGATTCCATATGTGGTCAATGTAAAGCAATAGGTGCTTGAATTTCCTCCTTCTATCCACTAAGAAATCAGGTCACAAAGTATACATCATCATAAGAGTTTTTGTAGAGCATAATTTGGTGAGCCAATTGTTCAAATAGCTCAACATATACTCTTGTATTAAACAAGTTTGCTTGAGAGAGTCCACCAACCTCATGTGAATTTGATATCTCTCTATCAAACTGTGTTGCCATTGAGTGCTCGACTAGGCAGCATCCTAAGACTCCAAACCATGTATGGAAGCTCTCTGATCCACTTGCCAGCAAGCATCTTACTCTTAGCGAAGATTTACTTTTTCAAAGCATCTAGGATCATGCCACTAGCGCGCTCGACTTGACCATTGGCTCTTGGATGTGCCACTGAGACATATTTGACATGGATGTACCTGTCCTTACAGAAGGTGAAGAACTCCTCGCCAAATTCCACAGCCATGGCAGCAGTTAAGAAGGCGATGGGCTTGAACTCGATCCACTTGGTGAACTTGTCGATGGCCACCAGAATATGAGTATATCGCCCTTGAGCTTTCTTGACGGCCCAATCATGTTGAGCCCCCAATATGCGAAGGGCTAGGAAACCGGAATATTTTGTAGCTGTTGCACCGAAAGATGATGCTGCTTGGCGAGGAACTGACACACCTCACAATGCCTAACTAGATCAGCTGCATCATGCTTCGCCATTGCTGCTCTAGGGATACTTTCGCTCTGTCCTACCGGATAGACGGACGAGAAAGCTCTTGGATGAAGATGCCTGGTGGTAATTTGGCTCGGGAGGAGCCGAGTTTCGGCAATATGTCAGCATCTGCATTATTGTCGCAGTCTACATGGTGAAATTCGAGACCCTGGAACATGTCTTCTAGCTTGCAGACTTCTGCACAATACTTTTCCATCATTTCTACAGAATAGTCCTAGTCTTTGTTGACCTGGTTGATGATGAGTCTCCGTAGACCATCAAGCGCTTGATTCCGAGTGAAATAGCTATGCGTAGCCCATGCAGCATGGCTTCATACTCAGCTGCATCATTGGGCACCAGGAAAAGAATATGTAGCACATACTTAAGCTTTTCACCTTTTTGGGAAGTAAAGAGGACTCTAGCCCCTGCTCCTTCCAGCTTCAGAGATCCATCGAAGTACATCGTCTAGAATTCTATGGGCTCCGGGATCTTTGGGACCTGATTCTCTGTCCACTCTGAGACGAAATTGACCTGAGCTTGCATGTTGATAGCGGTGCATGGGCGAACATCAATGTCGAGCGCTCCCAGCTCCCACGCCCACTTGGCAATCCTCCCTGTAGCTTTTCTATTGCAGAGTATATTGCCGATTAGAAACTCAGTGACCACCAAACTTTGTGCTCTTCATAATAACAACGCAGCTTGCAAGAAGTAACAAGGACTGCATATAGTGATTTCTGAACCTGAGGGTACCTTATTTTGGATGGGTTGACGACCTCGCTGATGAAGTTGATGGGATGTTGAGTCAGCTGCGTGTGTCCCTCCTCTAGCCTCTCGACTACCAACGCAGTGCTGATCACGTGAGTCGTGCAGGAAATATAGAGAAGCAAATCTTCGGCCAGTTGATCCGCGGTGGCTCAGTTTGGAGATTTGAGGACCGGGGGCGTTGTTAGGAATTTCTTGAGAGCTTCCAATGCCTCCTGAGGCTCAGGTGTCCACTAAAACCTGTCCACCTTCTTGAGGAGTTTGAAGAATGGCATGCCCTGTTCTCCCAGCCGTGAGATGAATCAGTTCAAGACGGCCATGCACCCTGTCAGCTTCTGGACCTTCTTCTATGACCTGGAAGGCTCCATCTGGAGGATGACATCGATCTTCTCGGGATTAGCCTCGATCCACCTTTTACAAATGACGAAGCCAAGTAATTGCTCGGCTGGGACTCGGTGGGGTTGAGCTTCTAGCGGAACCTTCTCAAGCTGTTGAAGATGCTGTAAGTCATCAATTAAGCCGTCAGGGTTCTTTGTCTCGATCACGATATCGTCGATGTAGTGATAGGATTTTTAATTTGTTCTCAAGCCCTTTTGTACATGATTCCTCTCCTGCTCCAATGATATTCTTTTGCATGGAAGTTGAGCATCTCCCTGTGATGGAATGAAAACCACCAAAACTCATGGAATTCATTAGTGTTAGGTAAATAATG
Organism: Paspalum notatum; assembly: GCA_022530915.1. NCBI lineage: Eukaryota > Viridiplantae > Streptophyta > Magnoliopsida > Poales > Poaceae > Paspalum > Paspalum notatum. The sequence goes on from CM039685.1 coordinate 33,255,563, forward strand.
CATAAAACTTTGGATATACCCTACGGTCGAAATGGTGAAATAACGACTGTCAACAGTAACCTTGGTTACAAGCTTCTCTATGTTTCGCAACTTCTTGAGGAAGGATATGAGGTGCACTTTAAGAAGGGCTGTTCTTGTGTTTTGGATGCTCAAGAGTCTTTGGTTGGCCTGGTTTTACCGTTTGGGAAGGTTTTTTGTGTTGACTTCTTAAGCTTCTCTGGTCTTTCTCGGCGTTTGATGGCCAATCCCTCCTCTGATTTGTGGATAGGAGGCTAGGTCACTTTAGCTTTGATTTGCTAGCCAAGCTTATGTCACTTGATCTAATCTGAGGATTGCCTAAATTGAAGAGTGAGCGTGATCTTGTGTGCCATCCTTGTCGCCATGGGAAGATAGTGGCTGCTTCTCACACACCTGTTAATCTGTTAATCAGGTGATGACATCTCATCCTGGGGAGTTGCTCTACATGGATACTGTGGGACCTTCTCGGGTGCGGTGTGTTTGTGGGAACTGGTACGTTCTCGTGATTGTGGATGACTTTTCTCATTGGTCTTGGGTGCATTTTATGGCGAGTAAGGATGAGGCCTTTGAGTTTGTTCATGACTTGGTTTTGAGGTTGAGAGACGAATCAGGACATGCCATGAGAGCTTTATGGAGTGACATTGGCTCGGAATTCAAGAATGATCGCTTCAAAGACTTTTGCCATAGCCAAGGTCTTAACACCAGTTTTTGTCTCCATATGTTCCTCAACAGAACGGAGTGGTTGAGAGCAAGAATCGGAGCCTTATTGAAATGGCCAGGATGATGCTCGACAAGCATAGGACTCCTAGGAAGTTTTGGCCGAGGCAATCAACACTGTGTGCTATGTGTCAAATCGTATTTTCCTACGAGCTGTCCTTAACAAGACCTCATATGAGTTACGAATTGGGTGGCAGCCTAAAGTGAGCCACCTGCGGGTGTTTGGCTACAGGTGCTTTGTGCTCAAGCAGGGGAACTTGGACATGTTCGAACCTCACATAACTGACAGAGTTTTTCTTGGCTATGCCACACACTCGCGTGCATACCGTGTTTGGCTTTTGAACTCCACCAGAATTGTAAAGACTTGTGAAGATACTTTTGATGAAACTATGCCTTGCACAACCCTTGGCTTTGAGCTTGCAGGTGATGATTGAAGGTAGGACCGACGCCTAAGAGGAGGGGGGTGAATTAGGATTTCTAAAAACAAGGCTCACTAAAAACTACAACTACTAAGCAAAACCTATGCAAGTAAATCTAGCTATGTGCACTAAGGTTTTGCTAAGTGTTGCTACTTCTACCGTGGCCAAGTCTTGCAACCTAGTTCCACCTAGAAACTAACCTATTAAGCTAGTCTAGGAAAGTAAGCACACAATTGCAAGAATGTAAAAGCGGAAGCTAAGGAGATGGGATAGAGAATGCAAACTCCCGATGACGATGATGGTAGCACACGGTGAAGACACGGCGATGTTTTTCCCAAGGTTCGGGGAGACTCGCGGTCTCTACCCCCTACGTCCTCGTTGGCGCTCCACTAAGGGCTTTGCACTCGCGTAGTCCTCAAAGGAATACGGCCTCGCCCTTTGCCAGGGTGGAGGTTGGCAAAGTGACTTCCACGGAAGTCAAGCCACCACGGTCGGGTCTCCGGATATCCTCGGTACACACCCACCCGAACCTATCTCTCGCGTGGTCCTCCCGTACCACGGCCTCGCCCGCACAGGGGTAGAGGATGGATAGGTCGCTGGGGTCTTCCGAGTCCTTCTCGCGGAGCTACCCCGCCGTCTCCACTAAGGGAAGCTTTGGCCAAAACGCCGAGGGCCTTCCTCCCTCTCACAAGGTGGTGGCGGCCACTCCACACTCCGGAGGGTCTCGCAAGACTTATAGCCGCACTTGATACAAGGTCGTGCTCGCAGGCACGTATACTAGACAAATAGGCCTAAGCCAAGATGCTAACAAGCTCTTGCTATGCCGGGATGTGTCTATTTGCTTATATAGTGGTTGGGCTCTCAAATGTGGTTGCTACACTTCAAATGGGCATGGAAATGTGTCTCAACACTTGTGCTAGGCTCAGGATGCTCCAACCACATTGCGGAGGCCGGCCAAGGGGGTATATATAGCCTCCACCTCCAAAACTAGCCGTTAGAGGCAAGTTTCACTTTTCTGCGTACCCACACCACCGGACTGTCCGGTGCGTGTAATCTTTGCTGTCTCCAGTCGACCGTTGCACTGGGAAATATAGCCGTTGGAGCCACCGGACTGTCCGACTGTGAGCCACCGGATTGTCCGGTGCGTTGTAGCGCCGGTTCTTCACTTGTGTTGCTCCTCGGTCTATATCGTCCGGTGGCACCATCGGACTGTCCGGTGGTGAGCCACCGGACTGTCCGGTGGTGGGTTTTGTCCCGGACTTCGCCCTTTCCTTCTCGGTCTATATCGTCCGGTGGTGAGCCACCGGACTGTCCGGTGCATGGAAATTTGCACCGGTTCTTCAGCTTTTGGCTTGGCTCCTTGTAGGCACCGGACTGTCCAGTGCTGCACCACCAGACTGTCCGGTGCATGCTTTTTCTTCTGTTCTTGAGCCAAAAAAACGGCCCGCTGACCGCCGAGTCAGGACCTTCGCTTGCAACTTGATGGCGGCTTAGGTCTTTTCTTGTTTCTTTTAGATCCTCCTTTGAGGTGTTTGTACCCCAAGTCCACCAATTACACCCTGCGACTTTATACAAAAACACTTGCACACCAATATTAGTCCCATGGCATGTGTTGTCAGTTCAACCACCAAAATCACATATGGGGACTAAACACAAGGCTTAGGGCCCATTTTCCTTACAATGATGAGATAGGTACCATCTTTGAGGATGATGAGGAAGATGTTGGTGTTTCTGGTGATACTGCGCTGGTTGCAGCTCCAGAACCTGCTGCTTCACTTTCAGAGGACGATGAGGGAGCTCTTGCACATTCTCCTTTGACTACATGGGAGCAACCACCACTCGATCCACCAGTACATGCAGTAGGGCCCGCTGAGGACATAGGGGAGGTGACCACCGAGCCACAGCCATCTCGGATGGTCCAGCGAGATCACCCTTCAAGGAACATCATTGGTGGCCTGAGGAAGAGTGTTACAAGATCTAGGTCCACTTCTCTTGCTAACTTTGCACATTCTGCATTTGTTGTTTCTTTTGAGCCCCATGATGTTGGACATGTTTTATCTGATGCAAACTGGGTCAATGCCATGCATGAGGAGTTAGAAAACTTTGAGAGAAATCGGTTTTGGGTTTTAGTTGAGCCTCCACCACACTGCAATCCTATAGGCACCAAATGGGTGTTCAAAAACAAATATGGTGAGGATGGAGTTGTGGTGAGAAACAAGGCAAGACTTGTTGTTCAAGGTTTTTGCCAGAAAGAGGGGATAGACTAGAGGAGACTTTTGCCCCTGTAGCTAGATTAGAAGCCATTCACATTCTTTTAGCCTTTGCAGCTTCAAAAGGGTTCAAGGTATTTCAGATGGATGTGAAGACTGCATTCCTAAATGGGTTTATAGAGGAAGAGTATATGTGAAGCAACCCCTAGGCTTTGAGCATCCCAAATTCCCTAATCGAGTGTTTAAGTTGCAGAAGGCTTTCTATGGCCTAAAGCAAGCTCCCCGGACTTGGTACGAGAGACTTAGGAAATTCCTAGTTGACCAAGGTTTCCAGATGGGGAGTGTGGACAAGACTCTTTTCCTACTTAGGCATGGCAAAGATCTTTTGATTGTTCAGATTTACGTGGATGATATCATCTTTGGTGGCTCTTCTCATGCTTTGTGTAGCAAGTTTTATGAGTAGATGAGCATGATGGGGAAACTTCAGTTCTTCCTTGAGTACTTTTATCCATCAGAGCAAGTACATGTGGGACCTACTCTAGAAGTTTGAAATGTCAGATGCTTCACTTCAGATGACTCCGATGAGTACGTCTACCGTGCTGGATTTAGATGAAGATGGCAAGGATGTTGATCAGAAGGTGTTCTGAGGGATGATCGGGTCGTTGCTGTACCTGACTGTCACGAGGCTGGATATACAGTTCATTGTAGGTCTATGCTCTCATTTTCAGGCGTTTCCGAGGGACTCACACTGCACCACTGTGAAGCGGATCCTGAAGTACATCAAGTTCACTCTAAGTTTGGTCTTTGGTACTCTGCGGATTCTTCTCTTTCCCTCTTTGGCTTTTTGGATTCTCATCATGCTGGGTGCCGGTTAGACCGCAAGTCTACTTCTGGCACTTGTTAGTTCTTGGGTACCACTTTAGTCTCCTGGTCTTCTCGTAAGTAGTCTAGTGTAGCCACATCCACTTGTGAGGCAGAATATGTTGCTACTCCTAGTTGCTGCTCCCAAATCCTTTGGATGCTTGCTACCCTGAAAGACTATGGCCTTATCTATGGGAGGGTTCCACTCTTATGTGCGTTCTAGTGCCATTAGTGTTGCTAAGAACCTAGCGCTCCATTCTAGGACTAAGCACATAGATGTGAGATACCACTTTCTGAGAGATAACTATGAAAAAGGCATAATAGAGCTAGTGAAAGTTGTGAGTGAAAACCAAGTGGCTGATATCTAACTAAACCCCTAGATCTAGACACTTTCAACCATTTGTGAGGGGAGTTAGGAGTTTGTTTTCCCTTTTAGTCAGGGGGAGTTTTGTTAGCTTTTAGGTTTGTTTTAGTTTTGTTTTGATTTGGTTTTCTTTTGCTTCTTTCTGCATTTTGTGTCATAATCATGCATTGCATCATGTACATTTGTAGTATATACTAGCACTTGAGCTCATTTGGTATGAATTGGTAGTATTTGCTTGTGCTAGTTTGTACAGTTGTTTGCTTGAACATGGATGGCTCAACATCATTTGGATCTATTGAATGCTAATATGAGAGGTGACTCATTTTGTTTTCCTGAAAATCTCAAATATGATCACCATTTGACTTGGCTACCTAGCATGTGCAAGAGTGTTGAATGTTTATGCTATCTTTCCATACTTGGTTATGCTAGTTGTCTATCTTTGCTAAGTTGATACCTAAGCATTTATGACACCTTGCTTAATCTGAAATTTGAATGAAAATGTCAATTGAATTGGTATCTTTTGTGCTGAAATGAAAAGATCCAGGTGGGTTTGCTTTGTCACACTGACTTGGTTTGAGACTGCTCACTTTTGCACTTTTGCGAGAACTTGGATCTGGCTGTGAATGACTAAAATCTTGTCTTAAGCTTCTGATGGTCTTTCTAGGCCTAGGATTGGTTTTGGTTGGTAAGAAGTGGCTTGACGAGCAAATAACTCCTAGCACCAAAGTGAAGCTTGCTTGAATTGAAAATTGCTTAAATCTGAAATATGCAAGTCTCTGAATTGCTTATGGCTTGTTGTATATGCTCTGGTTAGGATTAGCGCATTGCATTGCGAGCATCTTGTTGTTCATGCCTACCTAGCTAGATGCTATTCATGTTAGTGATGCTTTCTTTTAGCCAAACCTGAAATTCATGCTTTGCTCCTGAACTATATTAGATAGGTTCATTTGAGCTTGTTGCATGCCTTGTTGCCCTCACATGCTATGTATGCTAGAACTTGTGATTACTAGCTTTTCTTCCCTGATGAGCTCATTTTATACACTTGTGGCATTTGCACTGCATTTTTTTGGGGGGCTTGATGTGTGCATTGTTAACAAGGGGGAGAGACTTCACCAACCTTGGACAAGGGGGAGAGACCTTGGACAAGGGGGGAGGGTCAGAGGTTCAGGGGAGAGCGACATTCTAGGGGAGTACCACCCTAGGGGGAGAGGTGCATTGTGTGTAGGGCTGTGATGTTTGGGGTTTTGAGCTTTTAGCATGCTCTTTGGCCAGCTGTGTCAAGCTTTTGCCTCTTTCTGGAGAAGCTAGTCCTTTGCTTCTAGCATGACTGTGTGGAGCCTTGCCTCTTTCTTGAGGGGTCATGCTTTGTTGATCGGCTGCGTTGAGCAGTTACCCTTGTCTTAGGGGGCCGATCTTTTGGCTTTGTTATTGTTCACTTCTAGTGCTTCCGTTTTTGCCTTTCTTTAGCTTTTGGGCACATGAGTGGATTTTCTTTGTTTTTCTTTTTTCTTCTTTTCTTCTTTGTTACTCTTTTCTTTTCTTTGTCTATGATTTCAGGTGGTTGGTGAGGGTGTTGACAAGGCATTCATCAAGGTGGAGATTGAGGGACTCAAGTGTATCGAGTCTCGTCTTTCGTCCTGGCTATGATGAGTGCTTGTCACCACCAAAGACTTGCTGATGGATGAGCGAGCAGAAGCCCTCTTGAGTGGACTGAGAGGTGGCACTAGAGTGGACTTGGCATGACAAAATCCCTAGCAAGTAGACTAGCAGGTGGCTTGGGCTGCGGTCCAAGTTAGGCTCCGCGCACAAGTGTGACCATGGGTGCGGGACGATGTCGTGAGCCATAAAATCACCTCCAAAAGTGAAGCCCACAATCATTTCCCTGTTCGAGCATCAAAACCGGGGCCCAAGATCATTTCCTGGTTCCATTGTCAATACCAGGGGCTGGTTGCCGGTTTCCCAAAACCGGTGGTTATCTAAGGGATGAGCTACTGGACACGTGGAGGAAATCCGGACGAGGCGGAGAAATCAAAGAAGCCTTGGACTTCATTGTGTTCATTCATCCGAGATTCCCAGCGTCTTTTCTAGCCTCTACATGCCTTTTAGTGTATAAGCATTTGTAATATAGAGGGGTTATGTGGAAAACTGCCTTAGGGCTTTGTCTGTAGTATAAATAAGGAGATGGCAGCCATTAGCTATCTCTCTGGGCCGGTTTTAGTGTGTGCTTAGGGCCTCCTAACCTTAGGTTTTCGAAAGCCAAGCAAGAGCTTCAAGATTAGAAGGCTTTAGAGTGATCTAGAGTCATAGTTAGTGGGTAGGAAGTGGGAGGCAGCTTGGAGATCGAGTTGCACCTTGTATTCAGACCTTGTAACCTGATTTGGAGTTGAATAGAATGGATTTCGTGGCTATGTCTTGAGTGTTTTTGTGCAGCAATCTCTTCCTCCCTCTTCCCTTTGGTTTTTGGGTGAAATCTCAAGGGCTTTTGGTGCTTTGGTTTGCCTATGAGATTTCCCCTTCTCTTTTGCTGTTGTGGACTTGTAAGGACATGGACATTATGTCTTAGAACATCTCAATCTCGCAGGATTGCCACGAAGTAGATCTTGAGTTTTCCCCATTCTTGCCCAAAGATTGCCATTTCACGAGATCTAAAATTCCCACTAATCCTATGGTCTTTTTCCATAGATCTTTTGGGAATAGCTTTGGAATGGAGTTAGGATAGCCTTTGTAAAATATCGTGAAGTTTGGAGAAGATTTGGTCAAGTTTTGGGTTTGGGAGATCAAGTTCTAAGTTTCCACCAGACTATCTTATACAACCACCGGATTATCTGGCCCTCCACCGGATAGTCCGACGGTGTGCACCGGAGAGTCCGGCGTCAAAACTTGTCTCGGCTTCCATCGGACAGTCTGGCGTGTCCTACTGGATAGTCCAGCGCCACCAGACTTTGGCACCGGACAGTGCTGTGTGCTATCGGTCAGTCCTATAGTGGCTACCGGACAGTCCTATAGGACAGGGCAGCCTGCTCTCTTTTTTGGTGTTTTTGCTCCTTTTGCGCCCGTTCCATTGAACGTTGATTCGAGTGCTTCCGCTAGGCTTTCCACGACGTGTCCAAGGGTCAGTAGCACCCATTGCTATGTGATCTTGCATGCTGTGAGAAGAGAGAGTTTTGCGTAGTATGTTTGCGGTGTTGACCTATTCACCCCCTTTAGGTCGCTCTTTCGGTCCTCACCCTGTCTCCACCTCGGGACAGTCAACTCCAGACCACCAGGCAGCCCCTAGTTAGCAGTGCAGCTCCTCTCTCACTAGTGCCCAAGTCGTCCGAGTGTTCAGCTTTAGAGCCCGTGCCAGAGACGTAGACAGGTACTCAATCGATCGAGCCGAGCTTTCACTCTACTTCTACCACGTGCTTGATGATGGGTGCCCCGCTTGCTGCTCCAAGCACCGCTCCACCTTCAGATGCCGAGCGGACAGTTGACGAGGTTGCTAAGGAGACCGACGCCGACTCACCGTCCGACTTCCTGCTCTCCTCCCACAAGGACAGCTTTGGTCGTCCCGATGCTTTGGCGCCTTAGGCCTCCCTTTATTGGTGCTTGACGCCAAAGGGTGAGAGTTATCTTTAGGGGAGCTAAGGGGAGAGTAAGTAGAGTTAGTAGAGTGGTTAGTAGCCAGGGGGAGCTATGAGAGTAGTTCTTTTGATGTATAGCTAGGATCCCTGTTTGATGTTCTTTTGGATATTGACTCGTGGACATGGCATAGTTTTTGTGTATGACTCTTATTCACCATGCTATGGATGCTTGGTTGTGGATGTTCATGTGTTTACATTTATGTCATCTACTTTTTAACCTCTACTTTTGTGTTGTCATTAATCACCAAAAAGGTGGAGATTGTGATTAACATGACCCTAAGAGGTAAAGGTTTTGGTGATTAATAACAACTTAACTTTGTTACTAATGAGTTCATGACATGAAGGGATAATATTCTATATTGTGCTCATTGGTTGACCAAAAGAGACCCCTTCATTTGATTTTCGTGAAGAACGGCCTATGGATTGGATTTCTAGCTAGAAGATTAAGGATTGCTAGCTCTAAGTGCCACAAAGTCGAAAGAAGGGCACTTAGAGGTTTCTTTGCTAGTTTTTAGATGGGCCGTACTATCAAGTGGGGTCGAGGTGAGTAGCTTGATGCACTTTGCTCTAAGTTTTTTCTCAATTTCGAGTGCATCTTAGTTTTAAAGCTGAAACTCAATAAAATGTGCTAAAACACACTAACCTCTGTCGTTTGTATCAAAACAAAAACCTCAAAAAATCCCGCTAAGCTTTTAAATCAAATCTGCGCTGCACTAAAGTTATATATACTACTGGATTATCCACTAGATATGCACCGGACTGTCCGGTGTGTATATTCATTGCACTGTGTCTTTGTCGTTAGGCATGTGTTAAATCTAGCCACCGGGCAGTCCAGTGGCTTGCAACCAGACAATCCGGCGCCACCGTCGGACGATATAGACTGAGGGTAATATTTGACGTCCAGAGCTTGTTTTAATAGCTATATTGTCCGGTGGCTCACCACCTGACAGTACTGTGCCAACACCGGACGTTGTAAACCTAGGGCGTGCTCGTGGGCCTGTGCTGAAATCATACCACAGGACTGTGAGGTGGGTAACCACCGGACCGTCCGGTGGCTCTTACAGCCCATGGCACGAAAAGGGGATTTGAAATTCTAAAGCAGCGAACTGTCCGGTGTCTCCCCACCAAACTGTCCGATGGGTACACAGAAAAATAATTTTGTACAAGTAACAGCTAGTGTTTGGGGTGGCCTCTATATAAAGGGCTCCCCTTCCCTCCATTTTCCACCTTTGCGGCCCGAGAACACTCATACACACACAAAGGTCACCAACACTACCAAAACACACAAATCCTTGAGCTTTGGGAAAGAGAATTGAAAAGAGAGAACTTCTTGAGTGAGGTTGAATCAAGTGAACCCAAGGCTCATTACTCTTAGTGATCGCGATCACCTAGACGGCTGCGGTCATGCCTTCCGCGAGCTCCTGGGAGATTGTGGGAGATGCGGAGCAAGGCCTTTGTGAAGGCATTGTGTGCAGTTTGGAGCTCGGCGTTTCGGAGTGGAGAAGAGAATTCCGAAGAGAGCACTTGGTCCGTGGATCAAGGGGTTGCTTGACCTTTGCGAAGGTCACCTTGCCGTCCTCTTTACCTTGCGAGGGAGAGGCCATAGCCACTTGTGAGATACGCTGAGCTAGGCCTTGCGAGGGCGTCAAACGAGGATTAGGGGGCAGTCGCGACTCCTCGATATCTTGGGAAAAAGATCGCTGAGTCATATCTTCTCATTTACATTACGCACCTACCTTCCGCATTTACTTTGTGCCTTTACATTCCTAAATTGCATGTTTGACTCTAGGTTGCAAAACTTTTGTATCGTGTAGAACTCTAGACACACTTGTTTAGGCACTAGGGTGAAATTGGGACTCGTGTGATAGGGTTTAATTTTAAGTTTCGAAATTAAAAGTCTAATTCACCCCCCTCTTAGACATCTTCTTTCAACGAGTTGCTGGGAACGTATGTCATTGGTTTATTACGTAGAACATACATACATATTTATAGTTCAGAGACTTGGACGTAAGTTGACTCTTTCTATAGCTAACAGGCCCTAAATTAACTAGGCTAACTCTAATTTGACTCGACGAATAAAAGATACAAGGCCCAATGGCCATGGAAATCGCCTCTTCCATGGACGATTGATTGTAGCCCACAAGCTGATCCTTCGCTCTGTAAATTGGCTCTGCTTGGCCTGTTTAGCCGATCGAGCCCAGTCACCATGCGGCTAAATTCTGGCGATAACAACTTCGTGTTGGATTTATTATTAATTAAGAATCCATGTCCAAATGGTCAAGGACTTGTGTTCTAATAGAATTCTTTGTGATGCAAGAAGTGCCCACACGCAGACACTACAACAAGTCATGCTTGCATCCATAAGAATTTGTATCTGCCATGTGGTATATCCATGAGTATATTTTATTGACGGGCGATGTTTTAGGGATAGACCGTTGGATTGTAAAGTTAACTACCCCTGTCTTAATAGAATTTGTATCTACTATGTGCGTGTCCATACACATATTGGTATTTTAGCATCAGGCGAAGGAGAGATGCTCTTCCCTTGTATATTATCATATATAAGTTTTAGGGTTGTCGAAAAAAATAGGAGCAGTCCATCAAACAAGATTTAATAGATTTAAAACATGCAGTATTACAATACCGATACTAGACTATACCAAATAGAGGGCCTCACACTATAAGTGGTGGGATCTGCACCCATTTTTTAAAATCTTTAATTCTACAACAGCATAAAGACCATTAAAAATAAAAAGGAGTGGTACCTACTAATACCTGGGGTAGTTTTCCAAACACTCACAGAAAAAATGTATTTTTTTGTGGGCTAAATTATTTTCGTGGACCGGCCCACGAAATTACACGGTGTAATTTTGTGGGCCAGCCCACGAAATTACACGGTCTAATTTCGTGTGCCACACAGAAAACACACGAGTTTACATATATTTTCGTGGGTTCTAGCAGCCGACGAAATATTGTACGTTTTCGTCGGCCCTTTTTTCTTGACACCTGACTTTTATCACTTCTCATTTCTTAGTTCTCTAGTTGTGGATACAGCATACCAATATGCTGCTTAAACAGCTGCTGCTGAAGTTGATCATTATGTAACACTAGCATATATGTACGTATAATATGCACGTGTTGTGAGATAATCAAGCAGACAAAAGAAAAGAAAAAAAGAAAAATATAATTAAAAAGAATAAGTCCTGATTGATTAGCGCAATTCCTTTTTTATTAAAACCAAGAGAAGAAAAGTAACACGTGGGTATGGGTATAAAATAAGGTTGGAAATAAAGAGAGAAAGTGGATGAAACATTTTGCATCTATGGGTTTTTGGCCTTTCTACCTTTTTTCAATATTTTTCAAACTGCGCAGTGGGGTCAGCGTGAGGGGTATACCTATGCCTTTGTAGGTAAAAAAGATTTTTAAAAAATTCACTCTTTTACGGTGTAGATTATAGCAGCATAGGTAGAGTGTGTTCGCATAAATGAACTGGTAATTCCGTTATGATAAGCATTACGGAGCACTAATTACAGTTTCACCTTCGGGCTATATTTACAGCCACCACTTTTGCAAATATAAAGTTCTTGAACGTGTCGTATTATTTCTCTGCATGCGACAGACCAAAGGTGAGCCATGATGGCATTAGAGTGTGGACCAAATGTTCTCATGCTGACAGGTGCCGTGACTCATGAGCGATCCTGCTTCCCACAGAAATCTGTTCTTAGATAAATTACAGGCCTGCCACACACACAAAATCTAGAATTTGAGGGGGGGGGGGGGGTGGGGGGGGGCATGCTTCTTGTGATGGGATATGATCTGTATATGGTCAATTTTTATCTGAGTTACAGCCACAGTAGCCGACTGTTCACTGTTCAGTCTCATATGTTCGTGAAAAAGTATGCACAGCCTCATCATCTTGTGATGGATGAACTTCTTTGTTATATGAATTCGTGAACTCTGATGGATGTTTGTGAACTTTGATGAATGAACTTTTGAATTTTGATCAATGTATGGACTTGTGTGGTGAACTTTGACGGATGGACTTGTGTGTTGTGGACTCCGTTATGGTCTGTGAATGTGGACATATATATGCCTATGAATTTCCTGTGAGAATGGAATTCAATATGGTGCAGGTGGTTCTGTTTGGGGGCAGGTAAATTCATCTGCCATACACGTGGGCCAACGAAATTACTAAGCGCCACCGTGGCAAGTAATTTCGTCGGCCACGTGTGCTAACGAAATTAGGTCACGTAATTTCGTCGACCAACCTGGCCGATGAAATTACTTGCCCCATGGCTTTAATTTCGTCGGCCAGCATAAATTCGTCTGCAAACCCACAAAACTAATATAAATTCGTCGGGGCCATGAAATTACTTTGATATTTTCGTCCTAACTAATTTCATCACGAAATTCGTCGGCATGCTGACTAATACAAGCTAAATTCATGGGTTTTCGGCCCACGAAAAAATAGTCTTTTCCTGTAGTGACTATAAAATCTCTCAATCTAGAATGAGTAAAAGATTTAGCTAGTTAAATTTTTACCCCACATAACAATAATCCCATCGAACCAAAATAATGGAATTTAAAGTACTTGTAAAACCAAAATAGTCAATGACTCGTATCATAATGGAATTTGTAGTATCCATAGCTGAACAAGCACCTATTTATATACAGAACCAAAATCTCATATATAAACAGAGGAGTTATGGTTTTATTTATTTTGCTCCTTCAGTCGTCTATATCCACATAGACCCAAATTCAGGATAACTTTATGAGCAGTACACGGAAACTTAGACCAGTACATAAATACGGTACTGAAAATTTTCCAATTTGAAAAAAGATGAAGTGTACTAATATACACGAAACTTAACCAGTGCATACGGTACTGGTACGAGAACGTTAAGCAAAACCCTCAAAAAACACGCGCAGTTAGCTGCCAGAGCAAGATAATATAATTGTGTATAGCAGGTTCACGTTTTGCATATGGCGTGTTCCTACTGTATGGCTCTTCGACAGCAGGCTTGTACCATGACTACCTTTGATAGATCCAAATGCTTTCGATTCCTAGTGATGTATGACCTGAAGTAACATGTAAGTAGACGTCCTATTATTTCCTTATGACAAAATACCTCATGAAATCATGACTACTACCTTCTTTTTTCAACACATAACCACTTTTCTATGGTATGTCCTGCTTTTAAAATTTGGCAAAATTATATCCTTTCGTACTTATATGTGGTCCATTCATGATGAAGGTCCCAAAGGCTAAAAAGCATAGAATTGAGCATATGAAATAGAAGAACTACATGAGTCGTCTACACAAACTGAAGAAGATTTAGCCACAAATTTTAGCTAATTTGATGAAAGAATCGACAAAAGACACCATGTCCTATCTAGATGAAAAGAGAGAATCAGGATAAAACTTCATGTGTACTTGTATTACTCTACCTAGATGATGTCGGGAACATAGTAATATATATGTCCTGACCATTTTTAGTTGGGTCTCTTAATAATAAGTGACCACGTCTCTTGTAACGCTTTCTCCAAAAGGCAACCGTTTATTAAGAGAACCTTCCATAAAAATTGCTATGTGGTAAAATGAGGGAGAAGGATTCCTTTATATAGAGATCACTTGTAAAACAATTTTCTACGTGACCATCGGACGGTCCAGTGTTTAATCACCAAATGGTCCGGCGCGTACTAATTTTGAAACCTCATTTTTCACGCCAAGTGCCAGTTGTGTACGTACACCGGACTGTTCGGTGCGTACAAACGCCTCAGATAAAGCTTAAGCACAAACTCCCCGTCCAGAACGGCCGGTGGAGCACCGGGCGGTCCGATAGTACACACCGGATGGTCCGGTGCGCCTAAGCGCATAGGGCTGTCCTGGAGAACTGCCACAGCCCAAAACGTCCGCTGAAGCACCAGACGGTCTTGTGTTTAACCACTGGACGGTCCAAGTTAGTGCATGGACTGAGACTGAGAAGGGCAACAATGCAGATATAACACACTGAACAGTCCGGTGCTTACACACCGGATGGTCCAATGCGTACAAAAACTTGGAGTTTCTTTTATTCAAATAAGTTTTGGTGAGTATGTTTTAGCACTTTTAAGGTGTTTGACCTTTAGGACTAAGATGCACTCAAAATTGAGTACAACTTTTGAATGAAGTCAGTCAACCGTAACCTTGACCCCCCTTTGTGGCACTTAGAGCTATTAATCCTTGATCTTCATGCTAGATTATCCGATCGATAGCCGTTCTTTAAGAATTTCAAAGTTGAGGGGTCTCCTTTGGTTAACAACGAGCACATATATAATTAACCATTCTTCATTTCATGAACTGATTAGTAATACAATTAGGGTTGTCATTAATCACCAAAACCATTACCTCTAAGGGTCATGTTTCTCACAATCTCTCCCCTTTTTGGTGATTGATGACAACACAGAGTAGAGCTTAAAGAATAAAGCAAATTAAGTACAAAGTAAACGACATGAAACTAGAACATAATCATCCACAACCAAAGGGATATATGGACATAGCAAATAAGAGTCAAACACAAGATCCAAATATCATGTACATGAACCAACATCAAAATGAACATCCATCTGGGGCCGTAGCTATGCATCAAAATACATACTCTCATAGCTCCTCCTAGCTACTAGCTCCCCCTGCACTACTCTCTCCCTAGAATCCACCTACAAATAACTCGCCCCCTTTAGCATCAAGTACCAATCAAAGGGAGGACTAAGGACACAGAGGATCTGGAACGTCAAAAGGAAAACCATGAGTAGCTGCTTAGATCTAGAAGTCAAGCTGAGCGTCCTCGTAGGAGCCCTCTGTTGCAGCCGCGTCAACTGCCTGCTCCATCTCAGAAGGTGTTGAGGTGCCTGGTGCAGTGAGCGGGGCATAGACGCTAAGAGAGGCCATCGTCGTCATAGCCGAAGCGATGATCTCATACATTGAGAAACTAGTGGAAGCAAAGTAGATACTCAACTCGGTCAACTGAGTAGCTGTCTGAGTGACAGGCACAAGCACATACGACTCTAGCACCGAAAGAGATGCTAATCCACTGATGGGTGGCTACCCTAAGGTCAAGGGGTGACTGTTCTGAGGTTAAGTGTCAAACTAGAGAGTGACCGGCAGTACCTGAGACATCAGAGGCCTATAAGAACTCCTAAGCAACTCGGTGAAAGGAAAAGCAACTGAAGAATCCAGGGCTGGTAGGGACGAGAAAGGTGTATGCAGGCTCTGATCTGTTTGAGGCAACAACCGTGTCAGTTTTGATGGCTAAGGGGGTAACTGAAGCTCCTATCGCAGAGAGGATAACTACCTCTGCGTGTCAGTCCAGATATCTGCCACAAGATTGTGAATGATCTCAAGAAGGTGGGTCTGCTGCTTAGTTGACTGCTGCTGGAAGCTCTCAAAGCGCTCATCACTTTGACGTTGCATTCGCTCAAACCACTCATCGCTGCACTGCTACTGGGCCATATGCTCATCTACCCTCTGCCAATGCATAATCATCTGAAAGAAGGGACTATTTGACTCCTTGAGATCGTCGAAGGAGATTCCCAGGGCCAGCAAGGCCTTGGGGAATGTCACATTGATGCTGCTTTCTCCATTGATCAGCACCATCTTGACTCACCTTTTCCCGACCACGGGCTTATGAGCAGAGGGTACTTGCCCGGGTGGTCGCAGTTGAGCCACTGATTTGCCCGACTGAATGAGATAGGCATGTCAAACCATCTGTATGGATCCGGTGGCTCTGGGGTCGCCGCCAAGACTTGGCGGTCCGACAGCATACTCTCCTGAGAGCCATGGCCACCGAAGATGTTGTTGAATTCCCTATTAACGTTAGGAAAGCCATGACCTCTGCCCCTGTTTTGCTGCTATCGCGGATTTTGGTCCCGCCGCAAAGGCTGTGGTGGTGGCAGCTGTTGGAAAGTCTCCCATGATTGATTGACATCCTGAAGTCCTAGCATTCGTGTAGGGAATGATGCATGTCCTTGTGGTAAGGACACAGTCTATCGAGCATGTCGTCGAGTGAAGGCATGTTATTGCCGTGAGGGGTGCCACGCGGCAGAGCGGGCAGTGGTCCTAGAGCATGGACCTCCTTGTCCTGGGGCCTCTTGTCCCAACGGCAATCCTACCGTGGGGGTTTCTCGCGCTGCTTGTCTTTGCCTCGGTTATTGCGGCACCGATCGACCAAATCATGAGTGCGCCTGTCCGCGGTGATGTAACGATCGGCATCGCGGAGCCTCTTGAAGGATGCTTTTCACAGCAACTTCATCATTGGAGTCACGAAAGAAGTCACCAATCAACGCTGCCTCGGTGATGTTGGGGATGCAATTCCACATTGACTGGAACCACTTCAGATAGGATCATAGAGATTCATTCCCCCCTCGCCTGATGGATTTGAGGTCCCATGGTTGCGTCAGTCTGTCAGAGATGGACTAGAAGTTGGAGATGAATCTGAGATAGAAGTCATCCCAACTTTTGATGCAATGATTGGGGAGGTGACAAAGCCACTGGGCACGTCCTTTCCTAGCACGATCGGGATCTAGGCCATCATCACATCCTTGCTCCCCCCATTGGCATCGGCTGCAGTCGAGTACACAGCTAGCTAGGTGCTTGGGTCTTGGTTTGCCTTGTACTTGTCGACGTTGTAGACTTTGAAGTTCTACGGCCATTGGACCACCCGAAGCCAACTGGAAAAGGCAGGGATACCGACCATGCCATGGTTAGGCGCCTCTGCTGGTCCTCCGGTGGTGGCGACGTGGCGATCGAGGGCAGTGGTCCTCCGGTCGTTTGTGAGCTGGGTGATGAGCTGACGGCTGTTGACGAAAGCCGAGCCAGAACGAATGCGATCAACGGCATCTCTGTGGGGTTTGCCATCATCTCGATCATACTCCTTGCGGCGTATGAGTTCTTCATTGTGTCGGTGAAAGGAATGTGCCGGGGTATCCGACCCAAGAGGGGGAGGGGGTGAATTGGGTCGCTGATCGCTCAACTAAAATCTAGGGCTATCTAGTGCATAAAGATAAACCTATCATGTCCTACACATACTAGTTAAGTCTAAGGTTTATCTATGCACTCTCTAACTTACCAAAAAGACTTGCAATCTAGAGCCTAACCTAATCAAACTAACTAGGAAAGCTAAAGGCACACAAGCAAGAACATGCAGAAATGTAAATGCGGTAAGTAAAGTGGTAAAGGCAAGGGGATGAAAACTCCCGGGGAGATGCGTAGATTTAACGTGGTTCACCACAAAGGGCTACGTCCACGGGCTTGCCACCAAAGGCAATATCCGAGCCAAACACCAAGACTCTTTCGATCACCGTCTTGCGCTCGCCACACAAGGCTCACGGCAAGTAAAGGCTAAGTGCCACCAAGCCACTAAGGCTTAGCCACCGCCACCGTCTCTCTCGGTCACAAGGCGTCGGATTCTTCACTACAGAGTTTGTAGAGTCTCCTCGTCCCCGCACAAGTTGTCGCCGCCACTCCACACCTAGGAAGGAGGGTCTAGCAACGAGTACAAGTGGGTTGACCACAGCCAAGGCTTCTCCAATAGCTCACGCAGGAGCTACACTCAAGAAGAGCTCGCAAGCTCACTCTCTCTAAGCTCTAACTAGCTTTGATGTTGCTCTAAGCTCTCATATGGTGGTTGGAGTGGTAGATATGCTTGGAATACTCTCTCACACTTGCTCTGATCTTTAGTGGCTCCACCCACTTCAAATGATCGGGTGGGGTGGCTTATATAGCCTCCAAACTCAAAATAGCCATTGCTCCAACGGGCTGCTGACGCAGTGAAGACCATACTATCCACTTCAAGCATTTTTCATAGACCGGACCATCCAGTCCATTCACTTTCCCAATGGTCACTGAAATCCCACGTCACTATACCTTAGTCCGAAGGTTAGTACGGTTTATAGAGACTGTACCATCCGGTCCATTGTGCACTGCAAGTCCTTCAAAGTCTCCAGCCTTGAGTTTCTTAGGATAGTCCATGGACGGTCCTGATAGACCGTACTATCTTACTGGCTGTCCGAGGGTTTGGTACCCACGGGTTATTTGGTACGCTCCTTGGACGGTCTTCTAGACCGTACCTTTCGGTCTGTGTATCTTCCAAAGCCTTCACTTCTCAGCCTCCTCGAGAAAACATGGTCTAGTCTTCATGGACCGTACCATCCGGTCTTTATAACTCGCTAGGCTTCTATTCCTTCACACTGTTAGGAAACTTGGTACGAAGGTTAGTCCGGTCTTCACAGGCCGTAACATCTGGTCCTCACAACCTTGTTGGGGCGGCCCTTCGGGCCTATCCTTTTGCTTTTCTTCTTCTTCATCCCTTGGACATAAATACATACGAATGTGCATCTAGACAAGTTCATTGGTCCAAGTGTTGGTTGTCAATCAATCACCAAAACACAACAATGGAAATATGGCACATGAGGCCATTTAACTTACAGTCGGCGCACACGAGACTCCTCGATATTGTGACGCGCATCGTGCCACCTGTTGATGTCGTCGCGGGCGTTGCCAAGAGCGCGAGGTTCTTGCACAGGCATGAGTTGCCTGCCGCCCTCGTGACGACCTATCAAGCATATTCGCCATCCAGGGTGTCGGGGAAGTCATTGGCCAATTGAGCCAACGCGCAGCCAACTTGACTCGGGGTGCGCATCTCCCTGGCGAACTCAGGCAACAAGTTGCATGCTTGGATCGGCAGTACTGGGGGTCATCGGTCATTGCGGTCCTACTGCTCACTGTCGTGCTGCTTGCGGTCATGCGCAGCTTGTTGCACTGGCCGAGCATTCTTGTGCTGATGATGCTCTATCTCTGTAACACCCTAGTTTAAATACTAGTTTTTTTACAATTTATTGCAAGCAATTTATTTAATTTTCTAAGGCTCATGTGTTTAGTCGCATTTAACATGTTTTATTTAAAATAAATACTTGTATAAAATAAATCATAGGCCCAACTTCCTTGTGCATACATGCTGGTGCATTGTTTCTTGGTTGATTGAATTAAGGATTCAAATTCAAATTCATTTGAATTTTAGAGCCATACTTTTCCCAATTCAAAAGAATTCAGAAAAGAAAAAGAAAAAGAAAAAAAAGGGGGGGCAGCCAGGCCGGCCCGGCCCGGCCACCCCGCCCTCATCCGCATGAGCCGAAGGCCGGCCCACCAAGCCGCGGCCGCGCCTTCCTCTCTCCGCATCTCGCCGACAGGCGGGCACGCGCCCTGCGCCCTCTGACCACCGGGTCCCACCGGTCAGACCCGTCCCCTTCCTCCCGCCGGGATTTTTGCTCACCTTCCATACTCCCTCGCTTGGCTGGCGCGTGGTTCAAACAAGAGGATTCGAATCCAAGCCCCGCTTCCCCCTTTCCTTCACGCCTCGCCCTCAATCCCGCAGCGCAGCGCCGGTTTCCCCCTTCCCCTCCACCTTCCTTCACTCCGCATTGAAACGCGTTCAATTCCCAAGCACCATCACCGCGCCACGACGCCTTCTGCCCTCACACACCTATAAAACCTGACCCCGAGCTTCGCCCTCGCCCTCTTTACCACTCCACCTCTCCAATTTCACTCCCGAGCACCGACGAGCTCGCAATCCGCCACCGGAGCTCTGCCCCTGTAAGCCGCTCCGCTGTTCGATTCGTCGTCGTTGGTCCATCTCCAGCCATCTAACCCTCACCATCTTCTTCGCAGGGGTTTTTCGCGGCCACTCTGTGGGTTTTGGATGGTCATCCAAGCCCCTGACGCCTCCGTTCGCGAGCGCCGACCAAGTTCATCAGCCGCCCTCCGTCGCGAGCCCCCTCCACCCCTTCTCCGTCCGAATTGACCCCTCGGTGAGCTTCGTCTCGGCCTCCGCTCCCTCTTGAGCTAGCTCTAGGCCTCTAGACCAACCCTAGGCCCCGACGTGCGCCACGCCAGTGAGCCGCCACCGCGCGGGACGGACTTCGCCGCGCATGGTGGTCACCGCTGGTGCCAAAACCCCCTTCCGATCTGGACCCTTGGATCTAGAATACACAGCCACGATTAGAACGTGCCATACCCCTTCGCCGGCCAACCACAGAGCACCACGTCGCGCTACTTAAACCAATCAGCACTGACCCCACCCGTCAGGCCGACGTGGCATGCCACGTCAGCGCCGCGTCGGCGTGGACCAAGTCAGCCACGGGTTTTTGCAAGAAAGCCCCCGCGTTTTTCTATTATCAGCCCGCAGTCCGTCATCGTTCAAAAGTATTTAGGTTTTGGTCCTGCTTTTAACGTTTTGAGCCCTGAGCTTCCCGGGAGTTTAACCCGCAGTCCAGGCCCTCGGTTTTTTCCCTAAAACCCTCGGCAGCTAGGGTTATTTACGTAGAAGTCCTCGGTTTTGCAAAACTAGCCCCTGGTTAGTTGTTTTTATCACAGTATTGCACCTAGGAGCTTGTTTTATGCATAACTTTCATGTTTTAACTCCGATTTAGGTGATTCTCGCACTCACGTGATCGTAGCAGTGCGTAGAATGTTTTTAGTACAGTTTTATCTTCTGTTTTTATGAGATGATGTACTGTTTCTTATCTTTTTGTTCTTGTTTGCATGTATGCGTGTTTGGGAATGCTTGTATGTTGCCGTGATCACGATTAGACGGTGAACCTTTCGTTGGAGAAGGCGAGCAGCAGTTTGAAGGTGTTGATCAGCAGCCAAAACAGTTTGAGGAAGGCAAGTATAGCATAAACACAACCCAATAACCATTTAATCACTTCATATGCATGTGTCTAATTTTGTATGCCCTAAGGACTGTACCATAGCCTCTTTTATCGATATGTTTACCTATGGGAATGCATGTTGGTTAGGTTTTGCTGGTTGCTGCGCGAACTCATGTATCTTTGGTTAATAATTTTGATTAATGGATCTATGCAATCAAATCTTGAGCTTGACCCTTGTGGTTCATGTTCCTTTAAAAAATGGCTTTTTAGCAACTTGGCTTAGGGGGCATGAGCATGTGTTTTGCTTATAGCTACTCTCCATAAGGACCGGTTCGCAAAGTGACAACCTGGGACAACAGTGCTACCATGAGACTGGAATGGGACGGTCTTGGCTAACTAATTAGGTTGCATTGGTTTGGGAGTAACTTACCGACGGGGCAAGAGGGGAGGTGAGCTTCTGTGGCCCTCGTGCTACTTGGGTTGAGTGCGTTTATCTCCCCTTGAGGCTTGCTCCACAGTTGCGGACCCTGAAACCTTAGCGGTTACACCTTACCAACGTTATCTTTGTAAAGGCCTGGTAGTGTGCTTGCTAGCCATCTCATCTAAGGTAATGTGGTGGACCACTAGCATAGCCCATGACTCATGGGTAAAGATGTACAACCTCTCGAGAGTGCAAAACTGACATGTTAGCCATGCTCACGGTTATGAGCGGTCCAGATCCTTTATGCAGATTAGTGGTTCCAGGTTTGGTTTGGGAGTGGTTCCTTTTCTTAATAATGTTGACTAAAGTTCTTATGCAATATCTTGGGCTTAATGGTTCTCACTTGTAGTAACTAGTTGTAAAGTAAAACTTAGACCAACTAAAAGCTCATGCAACGTGTCAGCCAACCTTAGGGCCTCATTGTTCATGTTATGCTTGTGGAGTACGAGTTGAAGTACTCACGCTTGTTCTTTTATTTCAACCTACTATTGGCTGGAACCCAACCGCTGCTCAGTTCAAGAAGACTTCGAGGAGTATGTTCAGGACTTCAATGAGTTCTAGGCGCACCAGTCCACCAGTCGACGTCCTTGTGGCGGCTCGTTTCGTTTTGTTTACGCTTCCGCTATGACTCTGATTTAAAGACATGTTGTCTTATTGTAATAAAGTGATGATATACGCTATGTAAACGTTTTATTTTATCTTTTGCACGTTCTATGATGTCACTATTGTCATAATATATGTGATACTCGTTCCTGGCACATATATGTTGTTCCGGTTCCGTTGGTTGAGAACTAGGCGTGACAAAGTGGTATCAGAGCCGTGTTGACTGTAGGACGGAAGCCTAGTTAGAAATGGTCGTAGTTAAGGATTTCACTTCCCTTGTCCTCCTGCTGTTTTATAAAAATTTATTTTCGCTACCAAAATTATATGTTCACCTTATGTTAAATTATTACTTTCGCTTTATTCATTTAATCATATAGAACTGATCTCTATCTCATTCTATCCTTCTTATAGGTAATAGCACGCAACAAGCAAACTGCCCGTAAGAGTACCGGAGGCCGCCTTCGCCGTGTTGCACCACTGACTCCACAGCGTACCCCTGTACCTCGGCCACCGCAGCGGATCGAGCCTCCGTCACTGGAGCTGCCCGAGCCGTTGCCACCACCGCCCTTCGAGTACGCTCCCATGGAGTAGCCGTTGCTGTAGGGACCCATGGCACCCTGGGCGTGTGTCGTGGCGGGGCCTCTATTGATGTCTCTTAGTGTAACAGATTTTACTCCGCAAGTGCACGGAGATTCACTGTAGCTTTTTCACTTAGAGTATTCCGAGTATCATAAAAATCGATAGGGAAGCAAGGATGCATAAGTGGAATGATATGTCGAACTTTCAATAGTACTATATAACTTAGATAAACTCCCGCTATTTTTACACCAGGGGTAAGATAAACAAGATAGTGTATGGTGGGAAGAGTAAACAGGGACCAAAGCAGTAAACAACTAGATGCCTGGGAGGATAATGTGTGAGATTAAGATATCCAAACTCTATTTCTTAAGTACTGCAAAGGAATATTCGCGGTTGATCTAAGTTAACTAAACACAAACTAGGTTCTTGCATCGAGCGAAATTCTAGACTACACCGAGGAGGCATGGGGTAGATAGTTGGCCAACCGAACAGCAACTGGCTAACGCCTACGGGCTTACCGAATGATGGGACTGGAATACTAAGACCTCTAAAGCTGTCACCTAGAGTGGCTACCAACCAGAACTACATGGGTAAGATGGCATATGCTAAACTTGTGTTCAAGTGAGATCTTGAACACAAAAGTTCTTCCTTGATTAGAGGGTGAGAACTAACTTAATCTTTGATCAGAGCCTAAGACAAGTTTATAGCAACGACAAGTCTAACAAGATTCAGATAACTTAAGGACAACACAAACCTAAGCCTTGGTCTAGTATGCAAAAGAAGGTACACCACACTAGGCAAGTGTAAGAAATAAAGTAAAGTATAACTCAAAAGATAGATCAACACTTGTATATTATACTAGAGTAGTAAGAGTACAAAAGATAGAAAGATACAAGAGCTTTACCAAGACTCGAAACTAACTTCGGAATCCTTGAGGCAAAGACACGGCCTCAACTCTAACCCCTAGGACTATCCTATTTATACTAAACTAAGCAATGATGTGTTCCAGTAACTTCCACACTTCACAAGTGAGGCCTAGGGACCTATTTATACCCACTCGAGCAAGAGGGGTACTTATGCATGTTGTAGGTCAGTTGTAGGTCGGTAAGGCGGTTGAGGGGGACACTTGGCAGGTCGAGCGGCCGAGTAGGGAGCTGAGCGGCCCTACCCCAAGTCGGGTGGCCTACAAGACCCTTGGATCCACAGCATTCCAGCATCCAATGCTCCATATCGACTCCCTAAGGCGGTTAGAGGTCGGGTGGCAGTTAAAATGCGTGTTTTTCCTTGAGCCATTGGATCTTCACTTGTGTTTCTTCCTTAGCCGCAGGATTGAAGTCTCTCGGTTTGCTGACTTCACCAATCCAAGTGCTGGATCCTAACATGTTGGTTTCTCGGCCTGGACCCTAGAATTGTGCTGACGCATCTCTAATGTGCATGCAAGTCGAAGATGGTACATTTTGGCACCAAAGTCAGGTCGGGCGGCCTCGGGGAAGGTCAGCGACCTCCTGACTTAGCCATATTTTGCATGTTTTCAGCTGTTCTTTCACCTGCAATCAAATATTCAACACAACTCATGGAACTATGTTAGTAGCAAGGCTTAATCTCCATTGTGATGTATTTTCCTTCATACTAATGGATAGTTGATGGTTGTAGATAGTGCAATAACGCCCGTCAACGGCCTCCATGTTGGGTGGACTCCCGACTGATGTTGCCCTTGCCCCGACTGATCCGAGTCTGGGTCACGAGCGTAGATGGCGTGTGTGCCGAACCAGGGATGGAGGTGTTGGTGCAGGTCTGCCTCCGCTAATGCTGAGACAGGCAATCGCGAGCCCGAGCCGTAGTGGACGTGGCCTGCCCGTTGCCCCTCTCTTCCCCGACTGATTAGAGTCCAAATTGAAGTTGGGGAGGTAGGGAGCGGTGTGCGTCGAGTCGGAGAGGTCGTAGCTGCCGAGCAAGGCGGAGGGGTTGATGCAGATCCTCTCCCAGCCAATAGTGCATCTGGTCATTGTGAGGCAGAGCTAGATTGGCCCGAAACATTCCTTGGTGGTCCCCCCGTGTGATGGAGTAGATGGAGCGGGAGTGGGTCTGGCGGTAGGTCGGAGTGCCCGAACCTGAGGATGAGTCAGTGTTGCTCATGCCAACGCGGTGGTCGACTAAAGCTTGGTTGTGGTCGAGATAGATCTCGCCACGAGGTTGGTCGGTTGCTGCTGCAGAGCCGATACGACGACCTTGCGGTCATGCTGCTGCTCGGCAGTGTTGTTGACTCAGTGGAGATCATCGTTCAAGTCGGTGATGAACGAGATTAGTCCGAAGCACATCATTGCTCTTGGAGCGAGCTTGGAGGAGCTGTTGAAGATGTCAGCCATGGAGCTAACGGTGATGTCGATGTCGCCACCCCCTACCTGGTGCGCCAACTGTCAGTGTTTTGTACCGGCAGTGCACCACAGGATGCCTCACATGATACTTTTGTGGTCAGCGAGATCGACTATAGGTTGATGGCTTGCGCGGAACGCTACAAGACACGAGGTTTCAGGTTCGGGCCGCCAAAAAGCGTAACACCCTACATCCTATTTGTGGCGAGATTGTATTGCTATGCGTTCGAGGTTACAATGAGTGCTAGGGTTGTGGTATGTGATGATGAGAGAGGGAGAGAATCGTAGGGGTCCCTCACATGCCTTATATAGGCTGATGGGTTCTTGGATTACAAGTCAAGTTCCTTCTATATTTCCTAGTCAGTTTAGATTACAACAGATCACATATAATCTACGATCCCCATCTTTCCTGTATTCGAATCCAGCATTACCTAGAGTTCAAGTCTGAGTCATGCAGATCTTCACGCTTTCCTGAACTACGATTCCTTTGCCTCGAGCACGAAGTTCTTGTCTCCATCACCACTTTTGGGCCTAAGTTAGTAGTTCGGCCCATAGAACCAGCCGCCCGACCTCCTTAGGCCCTCTAGTGGCCTATGCCTTGAATCCACGCCATGAGGACCCATGGGATATATATTCCCCATTGCGGGGGAGACAGGCGCACAAGGGTGGCCGCAGCGCTAGTGCCTACTCCTAGGTGGTTGGGATGAAGTGAAAAAGAAAAAGCCGACAGGCGAGTCCCACTTGGCACCGACACTGCAGTGGCGTCTCACATGTCAGCGGAAGTTGCGGCTCACCCTTAGTTAGGCTGGTTGGGCGGTGCGGCACCCCAAGTGCGAAGGGGCAAGGGTGGCACTGGGTTGAGCTGTCTTGGTTGCTGGGCCATAAGGCATTTTCTTATATTTTGATTTCTTTTCCTGTTTTGCTTTTCTATTTGATACATCAAATGCCAGCCTTTACTGGAGTCTTGGGTGCCATCAAAGTGGAGACAAGTGTGAAGGGTAGTTTGGAAGGTGTGCAGGGGATGAAACCTTCCTTCGCGTTTATAACAAAGGCAATCAGAACAATTCCAATTTTTGGAATAACCATCAGAGCCCTACGGTTACTGCACTTTGACTACACCACATTTGAAGGACAAGCCCACTGTGGGGCCCTACTCCATGATAGGCCTGAGGGCGATTGTCGGTGTCCTAGGAACGTAGTACCTAGGATATAGGCAAACGCGGCCTCAAAACCTCTCGGATTGGGCTCTAGGGCCACCATGTGTATGGCAAGGTCCAGCCTTGCTCGTCTTGGCAGGGCCCAGCTGCGTCCTTGCAGGTGTTCGGACATCACTCCTGGAACCCAGCAATTTGGTCCAGTCTCATGAGGCTAGCGGTGGGTGCTGCGCCAAGACCAAGCATGGATTCAAGCATGCACCAAGCACATGTGCTGCATTTAATGAGAGGATACACTATAGTGCAATCGGATCTGGCCTATCAGCAATGTACTGGATGGTCCAATGGAGAGCTCTGGCACATTTAATGCATCGGAGACAACGGAATGGGACACAGAGCGCCAAGCGGGATAGGACGTGAGTTGTAGACCTGTAGAGGTACTCGGGTATATTCAGAAAGGGAATACCATATAATTTATTTCACAAGTCAAAGCCTACTCCCATTGGCTACCCCTGTGTAATAATAACACCCCACACAGGGAGTAGATACAACTCTTTTACATAGACAAATGATGGACAGGGCGCGCACCAGAGCGGTTCTATCTTAGACTATAGAAGGGAGAACCACCCTGCATGTATACTTCAAGCTACACAAGCTTGCATAACTCGCATACTCTAACACCAGAGGATGTAGTTTTTTATGCTCTAGTGCATGAACCTCTAATCCCGTGTGTTCATCATAGCTTCTGCATAGATCTTCACCATCGCATATCACATGGCGTCCTCTCCTAGTCATAATTGGGGCACTTTGAGTGACCCAATCTGTTGTTCATACAACAAACACAATCAATGTAGGAAATCTAAATGCAAGAAATGATACTAAATGTAACTATATGTGTACGTGTTCAAATCAACCTAGCTTGCTTGGATTACTCATTCAATACTCAACTTCATTTGCCACCAGCATATGATCCAATTGATGCTTCCGGCTTTAAATCCACATGAGGGATTAAAGCATGAATTGAGCACTAAGTGTGGTACCTTAGTTCATGAGATCATAGATTTTGCAATTATCCCCCCAATTTGAACTAAGTACCTCGTATATTTTTTCCTTCCCTTTGCCTTGATATCATAACTTTTTCACTTTGCTAATGATCTTCCAAAAACACTCCCTCCTTTAGAGTGCTTGGCCTTCTCTCCCCTTATGATATGCAAGGCTTCTCTTTTCTCTACCTTTAAAGATATGCAATGCTTTGTTTAGAATCTCTCTCCCCTACTAGGGTGATCGTTTGGGCCTTGCCTTCAGCTCCTTCTTTTCATCCCTTGAATCTAAGCACTGAGTAGAGTGTTGTTTGTCAATCAATCACAAAACAAATAAATGAAAATGTGGCATGAGAGGCCATTTTCCTTACACACTAGCTCAGCAAGAGCACCTAACTGTGAAACAGAAACACGTCTAGATGTGACCACTGGAGAAGACTGTAGAGGATAGATGAAGAAGGCAAGGGCAAGGATGGAGCACCGATATCCTTTCCTTTCGCCATCATCCAATGCAGGGCTTTGGCGCTTGCATGACCTGCCAAGGGCGGAAGAGGGTTGTGGCAGTGGTGGGTGCCACTCGAGCCACCTTAGTAGAGCTACAAAGGCATATTCCTACCTTCCTTCGTAATCCAATCAGTAATTTGGTTGACGCATGTATGTTGCATAGGTGGAGTGCGTGCAATGCATAGCAACAGTAGCAAATGCGCTCACCCACAATTTAGTCAGCTTCCGTCTGTATGCTTCATGTCTTAGCTTCTACAATCATTAAAACATATACTCCCTCCGTATTTAAATATAAGTCATGGATGACTTTTTTTTTTCAAAATTTCAATCGCTCGTCTTATTCAAGAAATTTTATAATTTCTTTTGATGTGATTTAGTTTATCATTGTAGAGAGTTTGAACATGACTAGTTTCCCTATATGGTTACACAAATTTTTTGAATAAGACGAAGGATCAAAGTTATGAAAAAAGGTCAACCGCGACTTATATAAAATTATGGAGGGAGTATAACATATGCTCCGTCCATTCAATAATATAAATAGAGTAAAATACACTCTTGGTCCCTAAACTTGTAGAGTTGTGTCGCCCTGGTCCCTAAACTCCCAAAGTGCACATCCAAGCCCCTAAACTTGTATTTTGTGTCATTTCGGTCCCCAAACTCTCAAAACAGGTCCCTATATCGTAATTTGTGTCATTATGATCCCTAAACTCTCAAAACAGGTCCCTCAACTTATAATTTTTGTCATTCCTGTCCCTAAAATCTCAAAACAAGTCCTTACACTTGTAATTTGTGTCATTCCAGTCCCTAACTCTCAAAACATGTCCCTAAACTAATAGCTTGTGTCATTCCGGTCCCTAAACTTTCAAAGTATACATCAACGTCCTTAAACTTTGTTTGAATCTCATTGTATATAGTCCAAAAGGATATAAATTCATTTCTAGATATAAATTAAACCCGATCTTAAACTTTATTTCAGACTATATTTCTTCACCTCCCATCACTGTTGGTGGTCCTGAGTTGTGGGTTCAGACATGATTGACTTAGTTGAGCTCCAACTATGATACAAAGGATAAAGCCCCTATCAAATTTAAGGGAAGAGATATAAGAATGAATTGATCCAGCATTAGGAGTTGTTTGGAACCTCTTGCATTAGCAAATCCCATCATCCGGTCAAAAGTCAACATGCTACAAAAATGAATTTATATATGTTTGGACTCCGGTGGGATTCAAACAAAGTTAAGTACCGAGATATGCACTTTGAAAGTTTATGGACCACAATGACACAAATTACAAGTTTAGGGACTCATTTTGAGAGTTTAGGGACCGAAATGACACAAATTAAACAAAGTTAAGTACCGAGATATGCACTTTGAAAGTTTATGGACCGGAATGACACAAATTACAAGTTTAGGGACTCGTTTTGAGAGTTTAGGGACCGAAATGACACAAATTACAAGCTTAGGGACTTGTTTTGAGAGTTTAGGGATCAGAACGACGCATAGGGTCTATTTGTTAGGCTAGCTAGCACCTGAGCCAGGCCAGAATAGAACAAGAACGGATGTTTGGTTGTTTGATCAATAATTGTAGCCAGGCCCAAATAGATCAAAAAGAGCCCCCTAGCATGGCTGGAATTGAATGCAGAAAACGACCGTTCGAGAGCCGAGCATAGCTCGGATGGTTAGTACCGCCGGCGAGCGGACAGCACACCCGGGTTCGATCCCTGTCTGGGACGATCCCGGGTGTCTCACCGGGGGATTTATTCCGCTGAGGGGACTGAGCGTGTGTATAGGCGTAGGGGTGTATTAGGGCGTGAGTTGCTCAGTAGGCGCGTTCTGGGATCACCCAGGCAGCCTCACCTGCGTTTGAGCGCGCAGTCAGTGTGGACGCCCATTTGAGTTCTTAAATAATGTACCAGTGCTCCTGGTGTAGTTTAAAAAAAAAATGACTGTTCAATCCTGACCTATCATGTTCTGTACAGAATCTGCAGCGCACAAAAATCGATGTCTTTTTCAACTAGTTCTTTTATTATATCTCATAATTGAAAATTCTAATCACGAAACCGATTTCACATTTGTGTTCGTGACAATTTTTACAAACAAAACTAGATTAAACTTTCCATATAAATTTTAAAATATTAATTTCAAAAAATAAACAAGAGTAGATTGGAAACAAACAACCAAACAAACTGCAAGCCTGCACAAGCACTCCAGCCATGCGAACCAAACGGACCCACGTATTGCAAGAGCCTGGCCATGCGTAGCCTGGCTTGGGAATCTATCCAGCTGTGGTTGGCTAAGCATTGAGATGAATTAAAGTAGGTCTCAGTCAAGCTATAAATACTCCCACAATGCAAGCTAAGAAGCCACGGCACAACAACAACGAATGCAAAGCCCACAACTGAACAAAGAGTTTAGCTAGCTGCAAAACATATATAGGTCACCATGCATGCGAAAAAGAGCTCTCTGCCTCTGGTGAATGTTGCCGACGTCGACGTTGATTTGTACCCGTTTATAGTGAGGTACAAGGACGGCCGTATCGAACAGTTGCTGAGCAGCCGTTTGGTGGCTGCGTCGGACAACCCAAGCGCCAACCACGGGGTGCCAACCAGGGACGTCGTCATCGACCCCGGCACCGGCGTGTCGGCACGCCTGTTTCTCCCCTCCAGAGCTGCTGCCGCCGCCATGGCCGCAAGGAGGCGGCTTCCCCTTGTCGTGTACATCCACGGCGGCGCTTTCTGCACGGAGAGCGCGTTCTGCCGGACATATCACCGCTACGCCAGCTCCCTTGCCGCCAGTGCCGGGGCGCTAGTCGTGTCGGTGGAGTACCGCCTCGGGCCGGAGTACCCCATACCCGTGGCCTACGACGACGCGTGGTCGGTGCTCCAGTGGGCGGCGTCCGGTGCCGACCCATGGCTCGCCGACTACGCAGACCCCAGGCACACGTTCGTCGCCGGCGACAGTGCCGGTGGAAACATCGCCTACCACACGGCAGTGCGGGCCAGCAATAGCATCGGCGTTGAGGGAGTGATCATCGTGCAGCCCTACTTCTGGGGACCTGAGCGGCTGCCTTCCGAGGCCGTCTGGGACGGCGTGGCAGTGCTGCCGCCAGACATGGTGGATAGGCTCTGGCCGTTCGTGACGGCGGGTGAGGCCAGCAATGACGATGCTCGGATCAATCCTCCGGACGTGGAGATCGCGTCGCTGGCATGCCGGCGCGTTCTGGTTGCCGTGGCTGAGAAGGATACCGTACGGGACCGAGGGCTCCAACTGTTCTCCCGTATCCGCGACAGCGCGCGGACCGCCGGCGGCGAGGTGACGCTGGTGGAGTCGGAGGGCGAGGATCATGGCTTCCACCTCTACAGCCCGCTGCGTGCAACCAGCAGGAAGCTCATGGAGAGCATGGTGAATTTCATAAACCAGCCGCCTCTCGTGCTAGGCGTGCCTACTAGGCCGTTTAATGATCCATTTGGCTATGGGATGGACATGAAACGGGGGCATTGTACTACGACGATAATGGCATATGGTCGTACGACATCTGCGTCATTGAAAACTAGACATGGAAATGCGTCCAAGGCAAACTACGGCCTATTTGCGGTGAGGTCAAATGATAAGGTCGTCTACAACAAGCAGCAGGGGCCATCAGCAGCAGCACTACTCCCAGGCACTCATGTTTTCAACTTCTTCTAGCGCATCACGTACGGAAGAGCCATGCATGCATGTGGGCGATGGCGCAGTAATAAATCTCTGCATTTCGAATAGAAAATTCTCAAGCAGTTCTATAGATGGCCATAGAATAAAGGTTATATATACAAAGGTAATTTGTTGTCGGCCATACGATAACTTATTATATATACATTTTCAATTAATGCATGTGTTCCACAACAACATGTGATAACATTTACCATCTTGAGAGAGTAAATCACTTATGCTATGGTTACCGCACCTTGCAAATGGGCCTGCAAAACAATGTAAATTAAAGACTGCCCTGACTGAAGTTTGAAATAAATACAGGATGTGATAGAAGGTTGGATAGAAGGTGCGGTGATGATAGCCTTAGGACTACTTTGGCCAAACTAATTTTCCATCGGAATTGAAGAGGATCGGAGACGATGGCGGAGGCCACTGCTGTGGAGAAGGTCCCCTGGGGCGAAACAGCTCCCTCACGGCAGGCTTTGAACCTCATCTTGGCGACCGCAAGGCTCTGGTGGAGCAGACGGAAAAAGGCACGGTGGTTGAGGAGCAGCTTGGCGCCGCGAGATTGCCGGCGAAGAACATCCAACCTCTCTCGACGATGGGGCGCTCCATTGCAGTGAGGCGAAGGTGTGGGGTGGCAGGAGGAGAAAGAAATAGGAGTTGGCAGAAAGGCGAACGGGCCCACGCATGTTAATAGCACCAGGATGAATGAAAATCCAGTACCAATGAGTATATCAGTACTAGGCTTGTTTAAAATTCGATACTAAAGTATAGTATAAAATCAATTAATATCGAGAGTTGGCGGAGAGGTGACCGGGCCCACACGTGTTAAGACCACCGGGATGGACGAACACCCAATACTAATGTACGATAAATTCACTTTTTCTAATTTTCAGAATGTAGGAAGGAAGGATTGCGTATAATGGTTGGATGTTATATATTGCATGGAGTCCTTTGGGCGAATATATAGGACTACCAGACTTGGGGGGCAGGGCACCTCCCCGGATACCAATGGCGGTCCTATATACATAATTAAGACTCTTAAGACTTCTAAATATACATGACATCTAATACTTCCTATCGTAACTACAGCACCGCTGACGGTTAGACTAGAGAATAAGCTGAAGAGCTAACATCCCCACGCAGTTGTAACTATGTCACGGTGCAAGATTGCAGAAGAAACCCAAAAAGAGCTCATGCAGACACTAGCCATTTGTGCCGACAATGTCAAGGTAGGCAAGTCCGGGGGCGCAGAGCCGTTGTCGAAGAGCCGTGCATGGGGTTGCTGTGATCGATGTAGCTGTCAAGGTTGCCTAAGAAGAGAACGGCTCACAATGCGCGAGCGCGGCGCATCACGTGGGAAGGCCCACATTGCACCAAAGGGCGCCGAGGTGGATGGTGGCACAGGAGATGGGCACGACGAAGGCGAAGAGGTAGTTATGGTGACGCATCGAGGTCCTAGAGTTCACGCGGCAAGAGAGCCACAACACACAGAAAGAAGGTCCTCGATGGCGGCACTGGAGTGCGACAGTGCTTAAGGGCGGTGAAGAACTGGAATAGCCGAAGAAGACCATGCATGATAGACGCGCACTGATGAAGTCGACAACGTGTAGATGCCACAGCGCGGTTGACGATAGGCAGCGATGCTGCTATCTGAGGAGGCGGCGCAGCGGCAGCCCTCTTGCTTGGCAAAGCATCGCGCGATAGATGACACCGTGATCGGCTTGCCGGGCCGATGGCGTGCGAGGCGAAGATGATGATCGCACGGATGGCTTGCACCGCTCCTATAATCAAAATAGCAGGAGCGGTACATAGTGTCCACTGCTAGCAGTGGACTCTTTGCACCACTCTTGCTCTCAGCAGGAGCGGTGCAAAACACTAACCGCTCCTACTATTAGGAGCGGTTGGAATGGTGCACCGTTCCTGCTGTTATTACACCTGAAGTGGTGCAACTAGTGGGGCCCGCATTGAGAACAACAGGAGTGGCTCCAATTTGGAGCTGCTCCTGTAGTGTTTGGGGGGCGCTCCTACAGCGGGCTTCTGTAGTAATGTGACTTAATGATTTGCCATTATTATCCATTCGTGTGTTTTGTTTGAGTGTGTGGGGGAGTTGGAGCCGCTACTGTAGTGTTTTGGGGGGGCGCTCTTACAGCGGGCTTCTGTAGTAGTGTGATTTAATGATTTGCCGTTATTATCCATTCATGTGTTTTGTTTGGGTGTGTGGGGAGCCAAGCCTGCCGCAGCCTGTATATATGGAGAGCATCACAGAGACAGGCTGCGAGTTTGCAAAAGGCTCGTGATTGATTAGTTGTATATAAGCTAATGCGATAGACACAAAACGTAGTTTGGTTGGATGTGTACTGGTAAGTCTATATAAATAAATAAATAAATTTTAATATTTTACATAGCGAGAATGGTCTAATTTTGTTCCTAAAAGTCTAATGATATTAATTACTCCCTCCGTTATGTTTTATTCAACGTGGGTGACTTTTTTTTCTAAAACTTCGGTCATTCGTTTTATTCAAAAATTTTCAATACCCTAACAGTTTTTTTTTTGTTTTATCGTTAGAGGTAGTTTGAGATGAGACTTGTGTTTTTATATATTTATATAATTTTTTATGAGACGAAGGATTGAAGTTTTGGAAAAAAAATCCATAATATCAAATAAAAAAGAATGAAAGGAGTATAAGTTGAAAAAAACAAAACAAAAAATATTTCGTTTTGCAACGGCGCAGTGCATGCACAGTGCCTACACGTGTGGGAACGCAGTGCGCCGGCATGCCTCCGGAGGCTGGTCTGCATACGCACAAGCAGCGTAGGACCCTCATCATGCACCAATCCAAACATAGAGAATGAAGAAGTAAAAAGATTTCTGCAGTCGGGTGGATATTCAGGTTACCCAATTTAATCGGGTCGGGTAATTCGGGTTTCGTGAAATTCAGGTTTTCAAAAACTTTACCTGAAATGTATCCAAACTTTTACCTTTTATCTGAAATTTCAGGTACCGATAATTCGGGTTCGGGTTTGGGTAATCCCGATTTACCCGATCTTTTTCCTAGCAATGAAATATATTAGTAGATTCAGTAAAAAACAATGTCACTCATGAATTTTGGATCGATGAAAATAGAACTAACTTATATAGAAGTTCATATAAACATACAATATACATCAAATGCACAACATAATGATTATACGAGTTCATTTCAATAGATAAATCACATTATACATTAATGACAAATGATAAGATTGGGTAATTCGGGTAAATTGGGTACCCGCACTTATTACCCGAATTACCCAAACTAAATTTGGGTTTCGAGAGTTGCTACTCGAAATAGAGATTGTGTATTTCGGGTTCGGGTATATTGGGTACGGGTTCGGATAATTCAGATTTGGATAATGGGTATCGGGTTTTTTGCACATGGCCCTGTGCAGGCAATTAATTAACCAACCAGATGGCATGAATGAAACTGTCGCTATAAACACTACCGCATAGCAGAGTTTCAGTAATACCAACTTGTGTTACGTACCTCAATTAAAATGTTACTGGGTCTTCCAGTAACACATTTTTTTTGTATTACTATTGCCTATGTTACTGTAGAGTTGATATTCTATAACACAAGACATGTGTTCTTTTACATCTAAATAAGTGTTCCATTATAGTAAAAAATATGTTGCTGATTAGGGTTACTATTTTGTAACACATTTTTTCTAGAAATAAAAAAATTACATTCCATTGCAAGAAACATGAACTCACCACCTCATAGCTTTCATGAAACTTCCACTCCATCACACTATAGAAGCACTCGTTGTAAATAGGGAATGTTTTCTTTTTATATACACTATGATAAATTTTATATTCTACATTTGAACCCCTAAATGATATTAAATGAAAAAGATGTCAACTATAAAGTTTTAGATCTCTTCAAATACAACATCTTTGGTATAGTCTATGTATGTATACGAGGTTATTTGATAAATTCTAAATTATGATTTCACAAAAATGAAAAATATTGGAATTTATAGGGGCAATAAATGATCTCAAATAATTTGACATTAAATTATGATAAATTGTATCAATTATGAAGCTATGGATCTCTTTGAGTATTATAATTTTGGTATTGTATCTTCTTCTGATTTGACATTAAACATTTATTATTTTTTAATTACTTAGAAATCTATTTTTATATAATCACTTTCGTAAGAGGTCCATGTTGCGGATCGACTTGAGAGCATTTTGTAGGCATGGGCTATTTCTATAGGCGGCCTATAATATAGACGACCTTTAAAACCTAATCTGTGGGTGGTATTTTAGGCGGAGCCAATGCTACCAAGAGCATACACGGCTCCATTTTTAGTAGTATCCGCAGATAATTAAAACGAGGAGGTGCATGTTAAAAACCAAATTTGTAATATTGAATGATATCATATATGTTTCTTTGTAACACTTAGGTAACTTTACTTTGTGTTACCGTATGGTATGTATTTGCATCATATTCTATGAGTTTCATCTATGTGTTACAATATGTACAATCTTTATATCACTTTTGGAGTAACGTAACTTTTTGTGTTACTATAGTCATTATTTGTAACACTTTTTTATAGAATAAGTGCTATGTGTTACTGGCTTCTATCGTAACACATAATTTGTGTTTTTATAAAACTTTTTTGTGACACATAGATATATGTGTTACAAAACTATATTACAATAGCTATGTTTTGTGGTAGTGAAATGGTGATATGTCTCGCTAAAAATGGATTCTATACACGCTTGATGGATAACCTGCCCATGCGAATCTGCCTCTATATATTCTGAGGATGAACGACGGCATGCTCGAAATGCCCTTGCACGGAGTAGGAGCTACAGTATCACGTGATCACGTTTTTTTTGGTAACACTCTTTTAGAACACCGCTTATTGTGGCTATGTAACATCACGTTTTTCATGCTGTTCTCTCTTTTAGTTTATATATAAATATATATAAGCGCTTCACTAGCTAGTTTAAATGTTCATGTCAGATCATATATTAATGTCCTTCACGCCTTCGTCTCACCATAAAATCGCGTCACATCGTGTACGTACGTTGGATTCAATACGACACGATGCAGCGTCAATAGGATGTACTACCACTTGAATCGCGGCCACTTTCGGCGGTCAAAACCGACGAAAATAAAGCATTTACCATCAAAAATAGTTATTTTCAGTGATAAGACTTATTTTCAGCAGTTTCCAGACGTCAAAAGAAAAACGTTCGCCGAAAATAAGCTAATTTTCGGCGGTTTCGGACAGCCACTGAAAATAATTTCCGAACAGCTTAATTTTCAGCGGCCAAGCTAGACTGCCAAAAATAAGCTGCAAATTAGCCGAAAATTAATGACGGAACAAAAAATTTCAAAAATATCATATAAACTTTGTACATCATCTTATAAGCCTCTGGGTACTTTTTCACATGCATAACATGTTGTGGAAATTAGCAAATTCAATGTGTACATACATGCACAACTTGCATAACTGTGTAACAATGTATTTTACTCCAGGAAATGTGTAGCACACGTCGCCGATCCTCTCCGTGCAGCACCCTGTCAGTGTTGAAAATTAAATAAAAAGCATCCGTTCATCACTAATTAATCATTATGCATATTAGGAAAAACAATTTGGATAGCAGTATAGCACATAGCCGTAAATTGAAACAGCAACATCTAGGTCCAAATGACATAAAGAATTGCAAGTACACGAAGACAATAAGCCAGCTATGCTGAAAGCCGGTCACACTTTGCACATGTTATAAACAACCGCAAGTACATGAAGAAAATAAGGTTTTCTTCAGCTATTCTAATAGGTTGCCAACTGAGTTTCAATATCAGTAGTTCATTATTACAAAACAAATGATTACTTCAACTTATTCTGGAATAAACATGGTTCAAAATCAAGCATTCTTTAAAAAACAGAAGCATCGTTTGAAATCAATCATTGTTTGCATCCTCATCAACCATCACCAGCAAAGAGAAGCAGAACTAAAACATATATGAACATATCATTAGGAGCTGCAGTACATATAGCATTGCCATCACTATTAGCAGTACAGAGGCTAAGGAAATAAAATATATCAATTATGAACTAAGGTCTTTGCTACTAGGAGAACCACATTGCATACATGATGGAAGCAAACAGTGTTAGGTTGGAAAGAGAGATAAAGAGGTGATGTCACCTTTGACTTGAAGAGCGCTACAGCTGATGGGGACGGGCGTTTCCGATCTTCCGTCAGGTGGCGATAACTATCGATTTGGCGGAGGCACGACAAACACGATCCGGCTTCCAATCAACATGATTCGAACCCTGCAATCGCAGCACCACGTCTTCTCTGGTTATCAACCGTGCACACACGATTGACCTTACCACGAAGGCTTATCCTTGCCTGCGAATCGAAGAACACAAGCAAGAACACGGTAGATGCAAACTAAAATTACGAATAGAAAGAATTAAGCTCACAAGTTGGGGTTTCACAAACCGAAGTATTCTCACACGGCGAAACTGTTCATAACGACAGAATAATCTAAGCAAAACCCATCTACTCTAATGACGGCTATAGAATATATACAAGAGAGAGGGCTAGAAGGCGGTCAAGGGGGTGGCCGAGCAACTCTAGGGCGTACAAGGCTAGCGGGCCAAAAAACCGGCGTCGCAGCACTCTGGAAGATTCTGTCCGTCACATTGCGATGCGATTTCCTATCGACTTCGAAGTCCAAAGGACGTGAAACCAATTGGGTTGGAAAGTTTATCTTCTTAGCTTTCCAACTATATGTAGAACGCTCAAAACGGAATCCGTATGTGGCCTGGGCATACGTTTTCGTGAAGCCCGCTCCAGCCGTCCGAACCGGACTCGCGAATAAATAGGACTTCAATGTGGATTGAGATTTGAACTCTATCTTCATTTAGGCCTTGGTTGTACGTGTATTGGTCATGTCCTCATCATTCTCCCTTCTTGGTTTTGAGTCGTCCAAAGACGTCGATGCGTACGGAAGTAGTTGTTCCAATTTTTGACATTGTCCAACATTGCTCTCCTTCTTGAAATTGAACCTGTTGTGACAAAATAAACAAAGAAAAATAAGTGGATCTAGACATGATATTGTTAGTTGTACAGTAGCTTTTTACTTTATTTTGGTGTTCATCGATATAATGAGAGACATAATTAGAAGAGATATAAACACGATGAACCATATATTATCTATTACTATCATACTTGCCAATGACATGATACGTATGTTTAGATATCCAAGGCAAATTAGCAGAAAGAAAAAGTTTTTCATTCAAATTATTCAGATTGCAAAGAATATCAAATTCAATATAACTCAAAGTATTCAATGAAGATAACAATTTCAGCTCGTCTTACAAACCAGTAATTGAGAAAAAAAGTTTACTTTCAGCACAAACAATAGGTTCTAGAGCCATAATATCGTGATTATTCACAACTTGTGACATGGAAATAGCATCAGCATCATCACACAACTCTTTTTTATCACACGAAATAGCAGAAAATCATCTTCAATTATGGTTGAATGCAGCACATCAAAAATTTGATCACCTTGTGTGACCACTGCACCCATGCTATTACCTGCGCTCACATATCTAGTGCAATGCTTATCCTCTGGTAGTGTGTTGTCTCCTTCATCTTTATTCTCAATATTCTGTGTGTTGTTAGTAGCAAAGAAAGCCTCCATAGATTGTGTGTCATGATGTTTAATTTCAGCGAGACATGTATCATTTTTAATTTGATCCTAAATCTCACAAGATAGATCAATTAAATCATGTAGAGAATTATATTCCATATAAACAAGATTGTTCTGAATTTTCTTATTAATACCATTTAAAAAATGTATTTCAGTGGCTTCATCAGATTCATCTAAATCACAACACGACAATATAGATTTGAACTTCTGATAATAAACCATGACAGTTCTATCTCGTTGTTTCAAGCGTTTCAATCTATTAAGTGATATTTTTTGATATAAATGATCAAACATTGTTTCTCAATTGATACCTAAACTTTTCGATTCGGATGTTTGCAATCTGGTATAGTTTTCACATGTCTTTATATTTTCTATCCGAGCAATGCTATGCCCTGTCATTGTTAGCAGAAAACAAGAAAACACACAAAATGTATATTTTTCTACTAATTACTATGTATATACAGTGGAATCACACATTCTCAAGCGTATTACCAAGCTCTTACGAGTGTTCTTACCAATGCAAAGCAGTGGATGGTACAACCGGTGGCTGGTTCGTGATACCGTGAGAACGTGAGCGATGCGATTGCAAAGGTTGCACCTGTACTGATCAGAAGTATATATATGTAGAGCTTTGGAAGGCTTTATATGGTAGCAAAGATTAGCACAAATCGAAATCAGATAGCAAAATTGTATAAGTGTCCAAATTATTTGTCAATATTGCTGGCCTAAACTTGTTTCTAGAACTAGCTCAAGCATGCACATCACACATATGAAGTACAAAGGGCACAAAGGATGCAAGCACTTCTGATTTTTTTCTTTTTTTTTATGCGGTTCTTTTTTATGCCCTTGCTTTTTTTTGTTTATTGTGCGGATTTTTTTTATGCACTTGTCTTTTGCTTTTTTTTTCTTAAAAGTGCCGCAAAAGGGAGATACAACACCACACTTTCACAAAACTTTCGTCAATAAATCACAGATTTTCTATCCAAACTTGCACAGACAATTTCACACTCTTAATGACCTCAAATGCCAAAACTTACACCATAAAAGTTGTAGATATACTTTTTCTCTTTCCAAAAAATATATGGAACATTTTTTTTGGATAAATGAAGCAGGAGATATGGACCCCGAAATACAGACTCTTCAGAAAATTCTGGGTCACGAACAGATTTGTTTCCAACACGGATTAGGCCCTGATAACTATTTTTTCTGAAAACGTCGCAGTTGACAAAGTTGTAGACAATATCTCAAAGCTTTCCAGAAAGTCTTAGAACACTGAAATCCGAGTTTGTATGCAGAAGATATCGTCAAAATACCGAACTGGACAGAAATAATTCCGAATCGGACGCGATGACGCGATGAAAACGGACACGGTGACACGATGCAAAACTCAAACCAATCTAAGAACAAGATCTAAACCAACAACAAGACGATGACTATGGACACAAACACATTGATGCGGACTCCAAAATCAAAAAAATGCAAAGGCTAAACTTGGCTATGGGATAAGATGAACTACAAACCCAAATTTTTTGGATGGCTTTTTGTGGGCTATAGGATGAAACAAAACTAATCTACTAAGGATAACGGCAAGCAAACCTGACGGTAAACCTTGCTCTGAATACCACTTGATGGGGATGGGGGTTTCCGATCTTCCGTCAGGTGGCGATAACTATCGATTTGGCGGAGGCACGACACACACGATCCGGCTTCCAATCAACACGATTCGAACCCTGCAATCGCAGCACCACGTCTCCTCTGGTTATCGACCGTGCACACACGATTGACCTCGCCACGAAGGCTTATCCCTGCCTGCGAATCGAAGAACACAAGTAAGAACACGGTAGATACAAACTAAAATTGCGAATAGAAAGGATTAATCTCACAAATTGGGGTTTCACAAACCGGAGTATTCTCACACGGCGAAACTGTTCATAACGACAGAATAATCTAAATAAAATCCATCTACTCTAATGACGGCTATAGAATATATAAAAGAGAGAGGGCTAGGAGGCGGCCAACGGGGTGGCCGAGCAACCCTAGGGCGTATAAGGTCAGCGGGCCTAAAAACCAGCGTCGCAGCACCCTGGAAAATTCTGTCCGTCACATTGCTATGCGATTTTCCGTCGACTCCGAAGTCCAAAGGACGTGAAACCAACTGGGTTGAAAAGTTTATCTTCTTAGCTTTCCAACGATATGCAGAACGCTCAAAACGGAGCCCGTATGTGGCCTGGGCATACGTTTTCGTGAGGCCCGCTCCAACAGTCCGAACCAGACTCGCGAATAAATAGGACTTAAATGTGGATTGGGATTTGAACTCTATCTTCGTTTGGGTCTTGGTCGTATGTGTATTGGTCGTGTCCTCATCAACAACACAAGAGTGTTAAAGGTTGTTTGGATTCATGTGCTAAATTTCAGCCCACGTCACATATCACGTAAGATGTTTCGGTACTAGTTAGAAGTATTAAATATGATTTATTTAGAAAACTAATTACACGGTTGAGGACTAAACGACTAAATGAATTTATTAAACCTAATTAATCTATGATTAGCAAATGGTTACGGTAGCATCACAATTGCTAATCATGTATTAATTAGGCTTAATAAATTCGTTTCACCGTTTAGTCCTCGTCGGTGCAATTAGTTTTATAATTAAACTATATTTAATACTTCTAACTGGCGTCTGAATATTCGATCTGACGGGATATTTTAGCCCGGAGATCGAAACGGG
The DNA here is from genome assembly GCA_022530915.1 of Paspalum notatum. NCBI lineage: Eukaryota > Viridiplantae > Streptophyta > Magnoliopsida > Poales > Poaceae > Paspalum > Paspalum notatum. The sequence goes on from CM039685.1 coordinate 33,297,336, forward strand.
CTCTTAGGCCAGCCCATGCATGATGAATGTCAGGAGGACGTACTATATACACAATAACGATGCATGTGAGAGCCTGCCAGCCCGAACGTATGCCCCCAACGCCGCGTCATATGGCTGCACCATACGTGCAGGCGCCGTGTGAACCTCAAAACTTCATTTTCATCGTCACAACCGGGAATGTACACCTGCCAGCAATTGCATAATGCATGGCTTCTCAGTTCACAAGAAAACAACGATCCTATCCTCGGGAGGCATGCTATATTTTTAAATAACAGAAACGATTTTCCAGCTTCATCTCCCACAAAGAGAGAATCAGACAGTTTTATTACAACCCATGCAGCACTAACCTTCTGCATCTAACAAAGTCTCGTTAAGGCAGACCTCGCGTCGCTCTTCCGAGGTGGCTCAGGGCGACAGGACGCGCCCGCACTCCACCACCTCCAGAGCCAGCTTCAGAGGCCGCTGTCGCCGTCGCCGGCGGTGGTGGCAGCCAGCGGCAATGACAAGGCCACCCGTGCGCCGCATCCCCCCTCCCTTTCTTCTTTTCTCCGCATCTCCACACCTTACCCTGTTGCATCTTTACTTTGGTTGCCGACAGGCGGAGATCCGGTGAGCTCTTCATCCGATCTACAGTCTTCGTGTTCAGAACCATCCTTCCTCTGCCAGGATCTATTATTGGATAGTTTTTGGGAAGGTGAGGCCGCCCGAGGCATCGCTGCTAGGGCATGGCTGGTGTGCTCCTGGCCGATCTGGATGTCCTCGCTGGTCTGACGGCAGTGGGGCCAGTATGGCAACGGCGTTGCTTCCCCTCCTGCCATGGTAGCACATGGATCTAATGGTCGGCGATGACTGCTATGGATCTGAGTGTGGCGTGGATTCAGGGCTGATGCGGCAAAGGGGGTTCGCCTATGCCAGGTCCTCTGCAACGTATCTGGTCACACTGGTTCCTTACTCCTGATGTTTACTGGCAATGCCTTTCTTCTAGCAAAGTTTCGGGAGACATAGGTTTGTTTTGCAGTGCTTGAATTAATGGTTTACACTGTCGGTGTTTTGAAATGGTAGTGCACCACGGGATGCCTCATGAGGTGCTTTTGTGGTCGACAAGTTCGATTGTAGCTCAATGGTTCGTATGAAGTATGACAAAACACGAGGACTATACATGTTTGGGCTGCCTGAAGACGTAACACCCTACGTCCTGTTTGTGGCGAGATTGGACTGATCTGAGTTCTCTTGAGTACAATGAGCGCTAGGGCTTTTGAGCGTGGTAATGCGAGAGAAAGCGTAGAGAGAGAAGTAGGGTTCCTCACCCACCTTATATAAGTCCACGGGTTCTTGGGTTAGAAGTCAGGTTCCTCCTATATTGCCTAGTTGGTTTGGATTACAACCAATCGCCTAGAATCCACGACCCATTCCCTTCTATCACCAAATCCCATGATTCCTGGAGTTTGTTACCGAGTTACAAAGATCTCCACACCTTGTTGAATCTCATCATCCTTGCCTTGATTCACGAATCAACTAGCCCGGCCCATGAAACCAGCCAGCCTTCAATGGCCCTACAATGACCCACTTCTTGAATCCATGCCATTGTTGACGAAGCCAAATCTTATACTGCAAACGACAATATCGGTGTAGCTTTGCCCTAGGATGAGTATCATGGGTTTGTCAATCCGTGAAAACAACTAATAAAGAATTAACTATCAAGAACTTAAGGTAAACCAGGGTATTAAGTGTTATCTAATCTACGTCTAATCTACCACTAATCTATATCTAATATTTATCTAAACTAGATGATAAGCAATTAGAACACAACTAAAACACTGATCAAAAGGGTATTAACCAAAGTCTATTCTAGCCCTAATTGGATCCAAAACAAGCATGATAAGAACGTCCATAAGATCAGAGCAACGAGATATCTAGTAGCTCAAGACAGATATAAACACGATCAAGCATGTACTTCATAGTACGATTAAACCAAGATAAACGATCAAACCCCCTAGAGCAAGCTTAACCTTTCCCTCCAACCACTTGTCACATAAATCAGGGTAATCGATGAGAAGCTCTCAACATGCATACATGATTAGATAATCACATAGTCTAATAACATTATTAGCATTGCAAGAACCTCTAATCAGCATGATCACAAAAACTAGCTACACAACTATATTACTAGTAAGCAAGATCGACAATCAAGATCGCTAGAAGAACATAACCCTTAAAAACATGATCAAATTAACATGCATTTAGACCTAAAGTTAATTAGAACAAAAACATGCATAATTAGACAAAGAATATGATAATTAGACAAGATCAATGCTTCATTAGATAATCATATCAAAGTATGCAACCACGATTGTACCTCCCACGATGACATGATTAGACCTCAAGAGCTCGGTAATTAGAGAGCCATGCAAGGCCTCTAATTATCCCCAGGAACTACAAGAACCTCTAATCTCAAGCCTAGAACTTGACCCTCATCTCTCCTTTGATGGATGTCCCTCTTCTCTACATCTTCTCGCCTTGATAATGAATTTGATGTCCGAACTTGGGGCCTAGACTCTCTAATTACACTCTGGAGGAGGCGTGGTGAAAAGGAAATTGAAAACCTACATCAAAACAGGTGGGGTTGGCCGACTTTGGGGGGTTTGGTCGGCCGACCTTGCCTCTTCCTTCGGCCGTTTCCTTCCATCTTTCGCAGGGTCTTTCGATATTGCCTTATGATAAAAAATGCTTCTCGGACTTGGCATTGAAAGATCTAGAATCTTCGGGATTAATTGATGAACACCGAAATCTTTTAGATTTGGATGGATAAGAGGTGTTTTGGCACCTCCCTTATGTAATCTTTCGGTAGCTTCCGTGTCCAGCGTAGCATGTGACATTCTTCTAGAAGTTTCTGGAGTAGGGGGACATGGTGGACCTAGAGGGGGCATAGATCAACCAATCCTTTCTTGTTTATCATCTTCTAAAAATCATCTCTTTCAGAGGCCTTTTCTTACTCGAGGTAGAATACAATGAATTTTGCGAAATATAGCTTAAAAACCTGCAAAAATCAAGTATAGCGCATTTTCAGAACAATATTACAAAATTCACAATAATTGGTGATAATTATTAATAAAAAATATGATTGACGCTTAAAATCAGTGGAAAAATCACATAAAATGATACAAATATTTCGTCTTTATAGAGCATCAACAACATCCCCACTCTTAAACCTTACTCGTCCTCAAGTAAAGAATCAGCATTGCCCTACATTAACTTTTCATACCTTAATCTTAATCAAACTAACAACCTCTCTCAAAATTTTTGTGTGAACCAGCAAATCATGAAAGAAAAGATATTCAATTAAGTTCATCCCACAACTAAAAATTTAGGAAGAGTTCAAATTTTACCAATGACACATCTCCTCATTTTAGCAATATGTTTTTGAAAAAAATCAAAATGGAGCTTATCTCAAGATCAAAATGGTATTCATTAAATATATATAATGTGGAAGCTTATCTGGAGCTTGGTATGAATCCTAATCAAAACTTATTTTCGTAATATTGTCAAACCAAGAAAGAAATCTGTAGGTTTTACTGAAACTTATCAAAAGGGTCATAGAATAAAAATAATGTTAGGAGGGAAAGGAAGGAACACACACATTTAGAAGAGTGGACATGTGCAAGTGTCAATGGGTGATCTCAAGGCTCAGATGAAGTCCTTGCTATCGGATTGCACATAGTTGAAAAATTTTTGGAGTATAAATAAACAGTATATCCATCACTAATACTTAAAATAACAAGAGATTATTGAGGAGCATTCACTCTTTTTTTTTCTCTTTCTCCTTTTTTCATTTTTTTTATATGGTGACCACAAGGTCCTTTTTTTTTCTTCTCTTTTTTTTCTTATGCCTCCTCAAAAATCTCTCTATAAAAGAATCACTATATATATATTTTTTAACATAGCGTATATTTTTTTAATAAGGCAGCTCTCCATCCCCACACTTGAATAATACGCGCCCTCGAGTATATATCTCTAAAAACAATTAACTTAAAGGATAGAGCTGTCTAATAAAATAATTTTTAGCCCTTTTGTACTCCAAAAATAAAAATAGGTTGTGGTCAATGAGGATAGATAATCTTGGTTTAAAGATAGATATCCAGCGAAGTTTATAATCTCTCCAACGTAGAGAGACACAATGCATGGATAGAAAAGACTAGCAAAGTTTAGATACGCAAAGGAATGACTAGCTTCTAAGTCTCATACCCTAGATCACAATCTCGATCCAATTCATTTGAAAACAAATATGATAAATCTATGGTTTAAAAAAATATATGGTTATGATAGGAATGGCAATTGTAAGATAACCTAATAAAGTTGATCATGGCATTTATAGGCAGTAAAAATAAACAAAGAGATGATCATCACAAACATTAAACCTTGCGAAATTAAATCATATGGGTCTTTATGAACAATCATTATCGATCACAATTTTGTTGGCTGGTTAAATTAAACATGCTTTATGAGAGCCTGCTATTTTGACTAATCAAAATCAAAGCATGATAAAAATAAATCGGCAACTTTTATTATTTTATTTCAAATATTGTTATAATTAATCGGTTAAGCATAGATCATAATTGTAGTATTAATCATATAATAAATCTAGACTAACAAACTAAAAACAAGAGAAATACAAATGGAACACTAAATTGATAGATATAGCTAATAATTGCATAATTCAAAATGAAAATAGAAGGTGTTAGAAATATATTACCGGAGATTCCTTCAATTTTCTTATTATCAAATAATTTCCTGCAAAATAATTCAAATGCACACACTATTCTCGAGGTAACGATCGAGAGTAGAAACAATTTGCCATAATCTGATAATATTCCCAATAACTTTTGACTTGTGGCCTAGTTAAACTTAGTAAAAAGAAAAACAAAAACCTAGTGGCTGTACATGAGTGCAAGTGTGTATTTATACAAGAGATAAACATATAAACAAAAATAATGATTAAATCATGTTCTAAACATCATGTTTACAACATGATTTCTAAGTCTCTCCATAGCCATAAAGATTAATAAACCAAAGTTAAAACACCATATTTTCTCAAGGGTATTTGTAACACCTTGATTTTTTGGTACATGAAAATCTTTGCCAAATAATTTAATTTAATTAGAGTTGGATGTTTATGCAGGACACCATAACGATTTATGCATTTCTTAATTAATCATGCAAAATGAATCATAGGATTTACTTGGTTGATGCATATATGCTGCTGCATATTTTTATGGGTGATTTGGAGATTGTCGGTTAGAAATTGAATTCATTTGCATACTTCAAATATCTTAGAAAATCTTCTTTTCTTCTTTTCCTTTTCCTCTTTCACTCTTGGCACGAGCAGTGCAATGGCCTGCTCTTTTCTCGTTTCGGCCTTGGCCAAGCGCAGCATCAGCCCAGCTCTCTCTCGCCTTTGCCTTGGACTAGCGTAGCAGCAGCAACCTGGGAGCAACCTGCTCTTGCAAGCCTCTCTTTCTTTCACTGCCACGCGGGGGCCACTTGTCATCCCTACCCTTTCCTTTTTCTCCTGCCTGGGCACGCACGAACCAGAGCCCGTCGGACTCGACGAGCGTGGCCGAGTCGAACTCCTCGCGCCGCGCCGTCCCATGCCCCTGCCGCAAGACACGGACTCCATCCCTATAAGTACCCTTAACCCCGACGTCCGTGTCTACTGAAGCCATAATCCTTGCAGCCGCCATCACGCTCAAGCTTGCCGTATCGTTCGTCGAGCTTTACGCTGCCGTTTGTTGCCCCCACAAGCCAACACCGACGATGGGACTTGGCTGCTGATCTTTGCCGTGAGATGGAGTGCCTAATCGTGGCCTGAATCTCGTTCTTTTCTGTTAGTATTGGCTCACCGTGCCAACGTTTCATGCAGAGGCCGCTGCCGTTCGTCGCGATTCGCCGTCGCCGTTTCTCCGTCGACCACCTCTACATCCGTACCTTTGCACCGAGGTGAGGAAGCTTCCTAGCCTATCCTCGTCCTCAATCACGCACTGGAGCCCCAGCAATTTCTCGCCGGAGCGGCACTGCCGCACTGCTTCGTCGCCGGCCTCCGCTGATGGCTGCACTGCCGCCCGGACCACTCCACCAGCCTCGCTGTACCGCGCCCTCGCTCGTGCACCCATCCCGCTCGCCCTGCGCCCACCGGAGCCGTGGGTACACGGAGCTTCGGCAAGCCTCCGCCGCGCCACCGATGCCGCTGCCGGCCAACCCCGCCGCCGCCATCTCTCTCTCTCCACGATCTGTTTCCAGCCGCAAGATCTAGATCCAACGCCCCACATTGTGCGCGACCGGATCAATACTGGTCAACGCTGCGTATTTTGCAGAAGAGCCCTCTTACTTTTCGTTATATTCACCCGTAGTCCCTATTTGTTATGGGTAAGTCCTTGGTTTATATGGTTTAGCCCCTGTACATTTAAAACTGCTCTAAGATAGTCCTTTCATCTTGTTCTAGTCATATCTTTGGTGTTTTAACTTTGTTTAAACCCGTTCAAGTTGCGTTAGCTTTATTTCGACGTTGTCTACGTGTTAGCAATGCTGTTTTGCAATGTAAAGTGTTTTACATATTTAAGTTAATGCTACCTTGATTAATGTTGATGCTTATTCAATTTCGTTCCGAATTAAAAAGAAACGTATGTTTAACCTTCAGTCTTTTGTTAATAAATGCTAATATGATTAATATAGACTTTAATGTACTTTATTTAATAACTGGTTTAGTGTAAAATCCGACACATGTTGTGCTCCAATTATATGCTTTATATGCTATCTTTTATTATTAAATGTTTAATCGATTCAACCTATACATAATATTTACAAATAAAAAATCGCTAGTTTTAAATACAATTTTCATTTTGAGTATAATCTGAATTAAATCTAACTTAGATGTTTCTCTGAAATATCTTGCACATGATCCTTATTAAATAAAATAAACCCAGCATATAGGTTCTTATGTGTCTAATAACCCAGGTATTCCATTAGTTGTCTCTTTTTCAACCATAACTATGTTTTCAATGTTTCTTGCGCTCTCGTGACCATAGCGACGAGCCCTCTCTTTTGAGTGCGCATGTTTTACAAAAGCTTTTCCATGATTGGTGTAATGTTTCTTATGTATATATGTTTGTCTACTTGTATGTTGCTTGTGTTGGATCATTGTCACCTATAGAACGAGTATCATACGTGAGAGTGAACGTCAAGCCTTTCAAGATCTACCATTGAAGAATTCTTTGAGTAGCTATATACTTGAAATAAAGGCAAGTATTATTTGACCTATGTCTATTCACATTAAAAACTTACTTTATCGCACAACCAAGCATGCTCAACCTAAGGATGACTAGCCACTTATTTTTCTGTCAATATTTCATCCTATGGAAGGGCTGTGATGTGTAGATTAATACTAGCGCTCAACAAATCTTACTCATGTTGCTAAAATCTTGTTTAATTGCTGGTATAATGTTGATGGAAGTTTGGTTACTTTGCAACATGGGGACTTGAGCATATTTTTGTGGGTTTTACTCGAGTGCTTCGCCCTAAGGATCGGTTCGCCGAGCGACCACCCAGGAAAACAGTACAACCACAAGGGATGGAATGGGACGCCCTTGGCTGATTAATTAGATGAACTAGAGTTTTGTTTTGCTTACCTGAAACATGGCGTAAGAGGGGCATTGCTGGGTATAAGACTCGCTCCCCTGAGTGGGTGCAGTTCGGTTTATTTGGTTTTTGTCAGTCACCTTTCGGGAGGGGACTTTTATGCTTGGTAATGGAAACCTGGAACGGGCGGCTATACTCTAGAAATTCTTTGTAAAGGTCTCGTAATAAAACCCTGCCGATTCATCAAAGGACAGTGAATATATGAGGTTTGTCCACCTCTTGGCATATGGGAATCATGGCTTGTGGGTAAAGATGTACAATCTCTCGAGAGTGTTTAAAACTGCTATATTAGCCATGCTCACGGTTATGAGCGGCCTGAACCCTCACATATTAGAGTTTTCCAAAGAAAAGGATCTCATGGCAATGATGGTAAAGATAGTATGATAATGGGATGATGATGGAATGATAGTGGTTTCTTTTCAGATACTTTATTGTATTTATGTCATTCCAGTTATGGGATGGGTTATGCTAATTCATTGTTAGTAAATGAAAGTTGACTAACTAAAAGCAACCGCTATGCTTGTCCACTATAAAGCTAGTCCACTTTATCCTAAACGGAATACTTGTTAAGTACGACACGTACTTACCCTTGCTATCTCAAACAATATAGCTCTGCTCTCTACAAGTCGCTCGTGCTATGAAGATGAAGTGGATCCAGAAGTCTACAAGGTGTTTAGGCATACGTGCACCCAGTCAACCTTCCTATGAAGATGGAGTTCCACTACGAGATAGAAGTTCCGCTATACTCTGATATATTGACATTTGTGTCAAATGTAAGTTTTATACGCTTATATAATGCACCTGTCTATTGGCATTCACTGATGAAGTCGGCTGTATATGTGGAAAATAGATCCTGGGCACACATATGGTGTCATCTGGTTTTGTTTATAAAACCGGATGTGACAGTATTAAGGTATGATAGCAAAAGAAATACAAAGCACATTGCAAATCTTATAAACTAATCAAATGAATAACTAGGAAGGTTAATAAACTTCATCATGATGATCAACAATCTAGTCTAAGCACCATGCTTACACAAAATTGCTAAGGAAAAACACTGATCAAGCATTTGACATGAACATAAAAGCACATATCATGAAGTTAATTAATCAACCAAGCCAATTAAAATGCAAACATGCAATCTAATCTAAATGTAACAGGGTGGTTTATGCAAAATATAAGGTGACAAACATAGTTTGAAGTGATGTAATGGTGACTATCTAAAGGAAAACAAAGGTTTAACTAGCCACAAGCTAAGGATTCAAATGGTGGCGTCATGCTTACCATTTCACTATTAAAAGACTCAAAGGCTTTTAACACTAAAAACAAATGATTAAATGGGTTGTCTCCCGAAAAGCGCTTTAGTTAAAGTCATAGAGCAAGACTTCTCACTTAAAGTCAAGCCATGGTCCTTGGAGTAAAAATCCAAAGTGTCCATGCAGTTTGATAACTTGATTGTGCAGCTGCATCGTGTCTTGATAATAGCATCACTTGTATGCACAATCCTCTGCTTGTGTATTCATGTGCCAAGGTCTTTGAAGCTCCTTGCAACTGAACTTGATCATGAAAATCCCATGGGAGTATTGCGCAAGCTTTCTTCATTGTTGTTGTCATCATCTTACTTAGGTAGATATCACCATTGTTGCTGCCACCTCATTCTTAGTGGTATATCTCATTGGTCTCGAACAGTACATACCTTAAACAATAGATTCATTAGATATGCTGTGAAATTATCTTTCCAACGAGTACTTATGTGTCAAAATCTGTTTCCATATGAAGTAGTTATGCCCTTTTTACTCAAGCACTGCGTTCTATCCAGATTTCAATTTAGCTCGCGCAGCCTTCAATGATTCGCACATTGCTCCTTGTAGAAATCTCCAAATTGAGTGATTCTTGTTGTGCTGGAAAGAGGACTTCATGGGCTTTCCAAATATATGAAAATATTCTGTCTTTGCCTCCTGAAATCGAGCTCCATACTGATGACATATTCAGATTTCTATTTTCAGCTCTGCTGATGTTGATAATCTTCAATTTCTGAGTCCACCATTGTTGATCTTCAAGCTTCAATTCTTTCCTCAACTCTTGATCCAAATTATTTTATATGAAGCACCGTTGTTGCGCTCTCCGCACTATCTAATGTTAATGATGGCTTCAAATCTTTTTTCTATATTAATGGATCACCACCAGCTTCTTCTTCTGTCTTGATTCACTTGGCTTTTGTCATCTCCATTTCTAGACAAATTTGTCCCTCGACCGATCAACTATTTGATTTTCAATGGAGTTCCTCTTCTCAAACGATTGGTCTTCATGAGTCTTTAATCAATCATCCTCAATCATTTCAAGTGGATCATCTTCTTTCTCACTCTCAACCAAAATGTTCAACAATGGCTGCTGGTGTTAGCCATTAATGTGCTTCTCCGACATGTGAGAGTGAAATCTTGTATCCTCATAGCCTCCATGAATGTGATGCAAATCTGAAAATATGTCTTGATGATTGTCTTGCATTTTCTCTTCATGGAATAGCTGATTTGATCTTGTGATTTCTCCATGGGCTTTGTACTTGTCTTCAATTTCTTCTCCGTTCAATCCAATCACTCTTCAATTTCAAACTCAAAACAAATTCTGATGATGTCTTCAACTCCTTATCAAATCCTTCTTTCAAAATTTGTCTCGTACTTTTTCACCACATTGATCTCATTGTTTCAAATGAAGGATGAACTTCTCTGCATGGTTAGCTCATAGTGCACACACATATATATAGCATAATAACATTATGGCATGGATTAGAGAGAAATATAGAGTCACACGGTTGAGTGGGGTTTAAACAACCATTTGATTCATGAATAAAGACAACCATATATAACTCAAATGAAAAATCATAGCAAAACACTAAGACATATATAACTCATAGATGATCTTGATTCATAAAACCAAACATGGGTAAACAAGATGAGGTTCCTAATTATTTTGGACAAATTAGAGAGATGATTTTGAAAGAAATAAAATAGAAGTGGGCTTTGATAAAATTTCTAACAAGGGATTTTTTTTAGAAATACCAAATGTTTTGAAATTCTAAGTTTTCAAAGATAATATTGTGCACATATAATAAGTCATGAAAGACATGCACGTGTTCATGTTTAAAATTTAAAAAGCAATTTGCACATAAATTAATCATAGGCCGAACCACTCAAGGGGGATCTAGTGGTCGGGCCCTTCTACTTTTGCACAAATCTTGGCTTTTAATTTTTTTATATAAACACAAAGTTATTACTCGAATATGGATTAGATGAACAAAGATTTCAAAAAAAACGATAAAACAAAAATACAAGAAGAGATAGGATCACAATCAACCAAACAACATCTTAATGATCATTATGAAATAATGCTCTAATCAAACTTAGGCAATCTTTAATTACACTTAGATTTAAATGAGAATTACCTTAATCCTGAAGAAGTGAAATTCAAATCTCCTTGAACTCAAGGCGGCTTCATCTTATTCTTCGGAATACCATGATTGCATGCAACATTAATGTTGGAGAGGAATGCTTTTTGTCTTTCCCAAAATTCAACATCCTATATTCTGCACCATTATTTTTTTGACCATAACTTCCTCATCTAAAGTCCAAATAATAGTAATTTGGGCTCTATCTTGTAGAGCTCGAAGAGATCTATAACTTTGATATTCATATTTTCTTCATTTGACGTCATTAAGGTCGTCGAATTAGCCCTACAAGGTGTCGCTATCCTGAATTCCGAGAGTATCTTGAGATTAGATTGGAGCTTAGATTGGTCTTGAGATAAACCTTCCGTATCTTCATTTTTCTTATACTCAAGCAATCCTTAGCTTCCGTAACCTTCTTAATTTCTTCTTCGTTGTCTTTTTATGGCCTCCATTACCTGTAGCTTAGAACAAACAAGCTCCAAAGAATATTAGTCTTAAAACTTAATTGACACAGCAGACATATCTTTATCATCATGGTTACTTCTTCATGACAGCTATAGAAAAACTCATTAATGGTTCATGGGACACTAATATCATTAGCACCTACCATTAAAGAGCTAGGTTTGGAAAGATTTTTTATTGGACCAAGGCCCATTTTCCCGCTAATGTTAGTGAAAGAAATATATAAAGAGAAACTATATTCTAAAGAGTTCATGCTATCAAAAGATTAAACTAATAAAAAACTAAACTTATTCTAAACAAAACTAATATTATCTATTCATAAAATTATATCCAAGAAAATAAAGAAATAATGTCAAATAAAATAAAAGGTGCAAAATTAAAAACAAAAGGCTAAATTATGAAAAGACAAAATTAAATACATAAACTCATGATAATTAAGACTCGACTAATTAGTTTTCCGGCAACGGCGTAAGGAAAGCTCGTTGACGGCACTTAAGCATGCCAAATCTTACGCTATAAGCGACAATATCGGTGTAGCTTTTCCTCAGAATGACTATCATGGGTTTTTCAATCCGTGGAAACAACTAATAAAGAATTAACTATCAAGAGCTTAAGGTAAACAAGGGTATTAAGTGTTATCTAATCTGCGTCTAATCTAACACTAATCTACGTCTAATCTATATCTAAACTAGATGATAAGCAATTAGAACACTACTTGAACACTGATCAAAAGGGTATTCACTAGAGTCTAATCTAGCCTTAATTGGATCCAAAACAAGCATGATAAGAACATCCATAAGATTAGAGCAACGAGATATCTAGTAGCTCAAGGCAGATATAGGCACGATCAAGCATGTACTTCGTAGCATGATTAAACCAAGATAAACGATCAAACCCCCTAGATCAAGCTTAGCCATTCCCTCCAACCACTTGTCACATAAGTCAGGGTAATCGACGAGAAGCTCTCAACAGGCATACATGATTAGATAATCACATAGTCTAATAATATAATTAGCATACAAGAACCTCTAATCACCATTATCACAAGAATTAGCTACACAACTATATTACTAGTAAGCAAGATCTCTAGAAGAACATAACCCTTAAGAACATGATCAAATTAACATGCATCTAAACCTAAAGTTAATTAGAACAAGAACATACATAATTATACCAAGAATATGATAATTAGACAAGATCAATGCTTCATTATATAATCATATCAATGTATACAACCACGATTGTACCTCCCACGATGACATGATTAGACCTCAAGAGCTAGGTAAGTAGAGAGCCATGCAAGGCCTCTAATTACCCCAAGGAACTAGAAAAGCCTCTAATCTCAAGCCTAGAACTCGACCCTCAGCTCTCCTATGATGGATGTCCCTCTTCTCTACATCTTCTCGCCTTGATAATGAATTGGATGCCCGAACTCAGGGCCTAGACTTGCTACTTATATTCTGGAGGAGGCGTGGTAAAAAGGAAATAAAAAACCAACATCAAAATAGGTCGTGTCGGCCGATGTAGGAGGGTTTGGTCGGCCGACCTCACCTCTTCCTTTGGCTATTTGCTTCCATCTTTCGTAGGGTTGTTCCTTATTGCCTTAGGATCAAAACTGTTTCTCGAACTTGGCTTGGAAAGCTCTGGAATCTTCGGGATTAATTGAATGCCGAAATCTTTCAGATTTGTATGGATAAGAGGTATTTTGGCACCTCCCTTATGTAATCTTCCGGTAGCTTCCATGTCCAGCGTAGCATGTGATATTCTTCTAGAAGTTTCTAGAGTAGGGGGATTTGGTGGACCCAGAGGGGGCATAGATCAACCAATCCTTCCTTGTTTATCATCTTCTTGAAATCATCTCTCAGAGGCCTTTTCTTAGTCGATGTAGAATATGGTGTATTTTGCGAAAAATAGCTCAAAAACATGCAATAATCAAGTATAGCGCATTTCCAAAACAATATTGCTAAATTCACAATAATCGGTGATAATTGTTAGTAAAAGATATGATTGACGCTTAAAATAAGTGGAAAATCACATAAAATGATACAAATATTTCGTCTTTATAGAGCATCAACAGCCGTGAGGAGTAGGGGATATTTATCCCACACTAGCCCCCGAGAGTTGACTTAATTTGATAACAATTAACTCGACACTCTAAAGGAATCCCCAGCTCCGAACATGAACACCATCGAGTCAACAATATTTTGTTTTTCCTCGACATCACCTCCTATTGGTTGCACCGACTAGGTGCACCCAATGGGTGTAGCCCCCGAGCTTCGAGCCGACTTGAGTAACAATTGGTTGAAGATCCAATAATCAAGGAAACCTCTGGCGAATCAATTGAAATTCCCCTGTGAGTAATATGTTATATATCTAAACAATGGTTCCACTGACTATGTGCACCCATTGGATGTAGCCCCCGAGCTTCGAGTCGACTTGAGTAATCGTCTCGAAGATCCAATAATCAAGAAAACCTCTGGTGAATCATCTTCTCAGATGCTTCCGAGTGAAGTTCGTTGACGGTCGTAATCTCATAATATCTATCGTCAATTATCCACTAAATGAAGTAAAGCATGTGAATGGAACTGGACTAACCTTGCTACTAATGAGCACCACTAGTTTTGTATGAATATTTGGTTGCAGGCATGAAATTTCATGCCAAATGGATGAAACAAGGCCAAGAAGTGAAGATGGGCCAAAATGGGAAAAATGCCATGGTCGCCCGACCATGTCCCAAGGTCAGTCGGCCATCCAGGCAGGTCGCCCGACCACCTGGCAGGTCGCCGGCCATGTGGCATGGCCGGCCGACCCACTCTCTGGGTTGGTTTGCCACCTCTTCACTCCTGCATGCAAAAAAACACAAGGCACGTAGATCCAACCGTTGTACCAAGCATCCAAATAATCTAAGGGCCGAAAGACCATCAAACCATAATCCAAGAGAAGAGCCATGCAGCAAATCAGAGCAGGACACGTGGTCGCCCGACCTCATGCATGGTCGGTCGACCACCCAAGTCACCCATTTTCCATGTGCATCAACCGACTCAACTGCTAACCAACATGAGGAAGCAATCTCAGCCGAAGGATGGACAAAGATGGTGCATCCCACGGTCACCCGACCTTAGGGGTGGTCGGCCGACCTCATGCATGGTTGGCCCACCTCATGCATGGTCGGCTGGCCAATGCCTTACCCCCTAAACCGACCTTGTCCACCTACAAATACCCCCCTCACTTGCTGGACTATAAATAGGCCCTTAGAGCTCATTTTTAAAATTGTGGAAAAGTTGATAGAGCTATATTCTACCTTAGAGAGTCCTATTTCCACATCTTAGTAGTTTAGGATAGTCTTAGGAGTTAGAGTGAGTTGAGCTTTGCCTCGGAGTTCTCAAAGATATATCTGAATCTGTGGTAAATTTCTTATATCTTTGTACTTTTTCATCTTTGGTATAGTTTATTTACTTTGCTTTATTTCTATCTCCTCCAAATCTGGTGTACCTTTCTTTGCATACTTGCTAGGCTTAGACTATGGTTACCTTAGTTAGTCAAGTCTTGTTATTCTTGCGAGTGCTATAAGCCTTTCCTAGACTTATATCTAGGAATCTGGTTAGCTCTAACCCTTGGAATCAAGGATGAGTTTCTGTGCTCAATCACTATTGCGGTGATAGCGCTTGGGCACTAGTATAGCGTGCCATCCTACCCACGCAGATTTGC
This sequence comes from Paspalum notatum, assembly GCA_022530915.1. NCBI lineage: Eukaryota > Viridiplantae > Streptophyta > Magnoliopsida > Poales > Poaceae > Paspalum > Paspalum notatum. Next base: position 33,312,637 of record CM039685.1, read on the forward strand.
TTGGTAGCCCCACTCGGTGCCAGCGTGTTGTGTGCCTGTATAGTCCAGGCCCGTTCGTTCGGTAGGCCCGTAGGTGATAGCCAAGTTCTCTTTTGGTGGTCAACTATCTACCCCCTGACCTCTCGAGGGCGCCAGAATTTCGCTCGACGCGAGTCCCTGACTTGTTTACTTGAGTTTCTTAGTTAACCACAAAATAGTCTTTCCAGCCAAATAGAATAGAGTTTGGGAACTTTATTTCACTCGTTGTCCTCCCAGGCAACTCTAACTTTCTACGTGTATCTTAGGTAGTTTATTTTACTTCTTCATTATACACCTATCTTTATTTGACTTACTTGTATTTAGATACTAGTTGGTACATTTATTTAGGTTTATGAAACTTTTGGTTTGGGTTTATCTGATTATACTCTCTTGCCTGCCGCTTCCCTGCTTGCATCATATGTATATCCTAGTCGCTTGCCTAACCACTGCAAGATAGAAAGGAGCGAGGGTCTTGCATGAGCTGGTAGAATTTGATTTCGCTCATGGCATGAAGAATAGCTCCTCTTGAAGAAGCTTGCGGGGGGGGGGATCAATGTGGCAAGTGTAGATTTATCTTTTCACGTGCATTGCATCCCTTGTCATATAGATGTGCAAGCATCTTTTAATTTCAAATCCATGTTTGTTGGTAGCTTGCACTTGCATTGCATACGGTAGTGTCACAAGGCGCACTCTTGATGATATCATGTGCAAGCATCTCAAAAAATGAAAAGAGAATAGAGTAAAGGTTTGGCATTGTTCTTCATGCCTATTGAGTCAAATCCCTTCGGGACAGGAGTTAATCATCTCTAGTTCTCCTATGGATAGACTCATAAATTTATTGGATCTTAATTGCCAATTTTCTTGGATTTGGAGTTTATGCTTGAAAAATCAAAAACTATATATAGCATGAGAAAATGCAATTAATTTAGAGTGTTTGATGGGCAAGGGTTTCACTTTGGATTGTCCATACTTGTGTTTATTTGAATCTTAAAAAGTTAGACAAGAAAAAAAGCTTCTTCAGCATTTTCTGTGTCTGTGCGTGGCTACCGGACTGTCCGGTGGCCACCCATCGGACAGTCCTGTGGGCGAACACTTCTCTTTTTCTCCAAATCAGCTCCTCAGTCTATATCATCCGGTGGGTACCACCGGACTGTCCGGTGGCTATTTTCACCGGAGTTTTCTAGTTCACTCTCTCGGTTTATATCATTCGGTGGCGTTTGGTTTTGGTCCGGTGGCTCATGCTATATCGTCCGGTGGCTCTATGGAGCTCGAGGTGGACCCATTTTAAGAGTTTAAGGCGTGGGCCCTCTTCTCTCCTTCTCACTCCTAGCCGTAACCGCCGCCGGGCACCACTACTCTTCCTCACCGCGCCGCCTCGCCGCCCTCCGCCACCGCGCGCCGCCTCCACCTGCTGCCGCCGCTCCACCTGCGCCGCTCCACCGCCGATGCGCCGCCTCCACCTGTCGCCACCGCTCCACTTGCACCCTCAGCGCCGCCCCCTCTCCAGCGCTGCCATCGGCCGTTCCTTCTTTCCCATCTCCGGCGACTTCTCCTTCGCTCAATCTCGGTGAGCTTTGATCTCACCGCTTCCATCTAGGGTTTCTTTTTCCTATGAATGTGTAGCGTGTGGCACAAATTGGAGTAAATCCTCACATTGATTATGCTCATGGACACGAGAAATTAGTCTTAGTATGAGATGGTCACGCACTTCGATTAAAATTTCTCAAGATTATGAAAATCAATGTGCATGCTACATGTTCACCAATTCTATTCATGCTCTAGGTCTTACCTTGTCTAGTGTAATCCTCTTATCTTACTCTTCATGCCTATCTATTCCTTGGTTTGTTACAGATGAGGTGTGAGAAGGAAGACAAGGACAAGGGCAAGGTTCCCGACACTCCTCGAAAGAAGAGAAGGAGCATGAGTGAGAGGCAGCCGAGCCCGCAGCAGCTGCGTTTGATGCGGTGGAGAACCGCCGCGCGGGAGGGATTCAGATTGGAGAGCCTAGACAGAACCCTCCCTCCCCGCTTGAGAGCCAATGGACTAGCATCATTGCTCTACTGGTGTGATGAGTGATTGTCAAAAAGCTCAAGCCCTCTGATGGACTGGAGATAGATGATGAAGACCTCGATGGACTAAGGCAAAAGCCCTCCAATGGACCGGAGGCAATGCTCGGCGTCGGTCGGCCATGGAAGCTCAGTACACGGAGGGGCGGTTCGGGAATGGTGGTGTAAGCCCTCCGATGGACCGCGAGGCGACTCCGATGGACCGGAGAAGTCGGGTGCCACCGTGGTGCTCCAACCCGAGTGCATGGCGTGAAGACGTGCGAGGGAGGCTTTGGCGGCTTCGGCTCAAAACCGCCACCCAAGTTCAAATGACTTGGTGGATTGGGCTCCGACTCGCCAAGATAGAAGATTGGGCCAAGACCCGGCCTAGGAAGCCTGCAGAATAAAGTTTCCCAGTTTCTAACTTCAAAACCAGGGAAAGCTTCCAAACTATTGGCTACGTGGCGCACATCCAAGCGAGGCATGGAGAACAAGAAGATCAAGACGTCATCGTAGTCGTCCGATTGTATCGTTTTCATTTCAGCCCCTTCCGGGCATTCTAGAGTAAGGGTCTTAGTGTTAAATGGTGTCATTAGACCTGGGGTATAAATAGCCCTGTGGCTGGTCATCTAAGTGACTCTTCCACCATCAGAAAACTATAGGCTTAGTTTCCATGCAGCCAAGTGCTTAGAGAGAAAATCGGGTGCTAATCTAGGATTTGTAGTCCCCTAGGCTAGTACTTTGCATCAAGAGGGAGGATGAAGGGCGGTAGGCTGTAGGAACCTTGTAAGAACTGATTTCCCACTTCAATTCCAGCAAGATTCGTCCTCAATTCGAGCTCATGTGTGCAGCCCTCTCCCTTCCCCCTTTCTTGTTTGGATTTTGGGTGATTCTCAAAGGCTTTTGGTGCTTTGATTTGCTTATGAGTTTTCTCCATTTCTTTTGGTGTTTTGGACTTGCAATGATGTGGAGAATATGACCTAGTTCATCTCAAACTTGCAGTTTTGCCACGAGCAAGTCGTTCTTGAGTTTTCCCCTTTTCTTGCCCAAAGCTTGCCTCTTCACGAGATATGCAATTCCTGATGAACCCTTGATCCTTTTTCATGGATCTTTTGGGAATAGCTTTGGAATAGTGCTAGAATAGCCTGTGCCAAATTTCGTGAAGATCGAAAAAGGTTTGGTCAAGTTTAGGGTTTGCAAACTCAAGAACCGAGACTGTTTTCTGGGTTCACCGGATAGTCCGGCTTCAATCACTGGATAGTCCGTTGGACTTAACATCCTCAAAATGGGCTAATTTTTTAGTATGTTGTCCCCCATATTTTTGTGAGGTTGTGGTTATAATTGCATGATTTTTGGAGTTCGTTTGACCTGGTTTTGGCATTTTTCTTTGCAATCCGTTCTGTCTGAAATTGCCCTGTCGAACTATCCGGTAGAGAGTGGCGGACAGTCCGGTGGTGCTAAGATTTTTGCCTCCGAATCTGGTTTAAGTTGTTCCTAAGGTTTGTGACTTGTTCCTTATGCTTTGTGGGGTGTCTAGGATCGTTCCTAAGGTCTTTAGCACCTGATTTGCTAAGAGGTCTTGGCGATCGCTAGGTGGTTCTTTCTGTATTATTTGGAGGTAGTTGCTTTGGGTATCTTTGCTTCGACCTCGCTTTTAGTGTTCCTTGCTGCTGCCCATACTCTTAACTTGCTGTGAACCAGTGAGGCGCATTTCGGTGCGTTGAGTGGCAGGCGAGACGCTAGAGCGTGAGTCATTGTTTCGCTTGACTTGCGATCTCGTGATCGTTGAGTCTTTTGCTTCCGCTCGCTTGGTGTGCTCCCGTTCAGTGGGCGACACCAAGTGCTAGCTAGTCACGTTCCCTTTCAGTGGACGGTGTCTAGTGTTTGTTGTATGAAGTGTGTCAGTTTGCACCAGTGGGTTGAGTTTGAGTTTTTAAGTGCTCCTATTCAACCCCCTCTAGTCACACGTCTCGGTCCTACACCGTAGTGGTCGTCCTCCTCCTCCGTCACCTCACCGTTCGTGCACCAAGCGCGCCACTCCACTTCGTCGGCCTGTGGAGAGATGTTGTCGTGGACTTGTTTCGCCCCGAAGAGATCATTGCAGAGCAGGAGGCATAGGCAGCCAGAGCACGAGCAGCAGCCGCTAGGGCTCAGATAGACACTAAGGGTCAGGGACAGGATGAGCCGGTTTCAGCTTGGGAGCAGTACGCTTTTTCTTCAGTGCCTGCACCTCTCACACTACTTGGAGACGCTCAGCTATCAGATTACAGGTCCTTCTCGATTTTGGCATTATCTATTTCAATCCCCTTCTCGGAAATTATGTGTCCCAACACAAACCCTCTTCTAACCATGAAATGACATTTCTTCCAGTTTAGCAATAAGTCGACCCCTTTACATCTCTTAAGCACATTTTCTAGATTCCTTAAACAGTGGTCAAAACTTGTACCATGAACTGAGAAATTGTCCATAAAAACTTTCATGATATCTTCAATAAAATCTGAGAAAATAGCCATCATACACCTTTGGAAAGAAGTAGGCACATTAATTACAAAATCCAAAGGGCATTCTTCTATAAGCGAAAGTTCCATAAGGACATATAAAGATAGTTTTATGCTAATCATCTGGGTGAATAGGGATTTGCACTACAACAAAACATAGCTATTGTAACATGGTTTTGTAACACATGTACCAATGTGTTACCAAAAAAAATTATGGTAACACAATACAAAGATTGTAGATATTGTAACACATAGATGGAACACAAAGAATATGATGCAAAAATATGCCATACAGTAACACAAAGTAATGTTACCTATAAAATGTTACAAAAAAACATATATGATACCATTCAATATTAGAAAATTGGTTTTTAGACGCACCTCCTCGGTTTATTTATTTGTGGAGACTACTAAAAATAGAGCCGTGTATGCTCTTTCTAGTATTGGCTCCATCCAAAATACCTCCCGCGGATTAGGTCCTAGATTTCGTCCATATTATAGGTCACCTCTAGAAATAGCTCTTGTTTATAAAATGCTCTCGAGTCGATCCGCAACATCAACTTCTTATGAAAATGATTCTATGGAAAAAGATTTCGAAGTAAAAAATCATAATTGTTTAATGTCAAATTACGTGAAGGTACAATACCAAAATTACAGCACTCAAAGAGATCCATAGCTTTATAATTGATAAAATTTTCGTTTGAGATCATTTATTGCCCATTATAAATTCCAACGTATTTTCCATTTTTATGAAATCATAATTTTGAATTTATCAAATAACCTCATATGCATACATAGCATATACCAAAATTGTAGTATTTGAAGAGATCTAAAACTTTGTAGTTAAGAGTTTTTTCATTTAAGATCATTTAAGGGTTCAAATGTGGAATATAAAATTTGTCATAGTGTAAAAAAAAGAAAACATCCCCTTGTGTAGTGTGGTGGAGTGGAAGTTTCATTAGAGGTATGAGGTTGTGAGTTCAATTCTTCGTGAAAGAATGAAATTTTTTCATTTTTAGAAAAAATGTGTTACAAAGTAGTAACACTAGCCGGTAACACTTTTTTTATTGTAAAAGAACACTCTTTTAGACGTAAAAGACCACATGTCTTTTAAGTAGTCAACTTCAACATTACTAATTAAGCCTACAGGTTTAATCACTCTATTACTAGTAAGTTTAATCTTAACATTGGTAGAAATTAAACATGGTTTATTACATAACTTAGAATAAACTTCGTAGCTCATTGGACTTATCTAGGCTTCCATAGCGTAGTGTATGTTGTTGAAGACTTCTTTGTTGATAGAGCACGAAATTCCAGTTGGTGATTCCCCGGCTGTTAGCTGAACGACAACTTCCTCAGTGAGTGATGACTCCGGCTTGACCCCGATCACTTGCTTTACTTCAGAGACAAAATCGCTATCCAGCTCTTTCTCTTGGAATAATTTCTACAGCACCTTTCCTGTATTTTGACTATCATTACTCTTCCTTAGTGGTACTTCTGGTGGGAACAACTCTTCTTATTCCACTAAGTTTTCTGTCGGAAGTGGTCCTGCACACTTGAGTGTATCTCCAAACTCCACTAGCATCCAGCTCATCTTCTCGAACTCTGTCAAAGGCTTTGCACTGGCAAGACTTCTATAATCACTCTTGGTCTCCTCTTGAGGTGCAAAACTTACATAATCCTCCTCGTCAGAGGCATAAGACACTGTAGTCTTTTTGACAGGCGGTTGGTCTTCAAAGACAGCAGATATGGGCGCCATGTGGCTTTTTGGCTTCTTCACTCCATCGTCCTTCCTTTCTCTGTTGAACTTGCAAGCTAAGTAGATATCAGATAGAATCTTGTGGGCTTCTCTCCATGTCCTGCTCAACAATGATCCTCCAACAGTAATATTCATTTTTTCCATGGCTTTTGGCGTCAGACCATAGTAGAAAGTATGAATATGCACAGCTGGTGTTACTTCAAGTAGTGGTCCTTGTGTGAGCAAGCCTTCGAGTCTCTTCCAAACTTCGTTGATGTCTTCATCTTGTCCTTGTGCGAAGTTGAAAACTTGCTTCCTCAACTTGTACACTTTTAGTGATGAGAAAAATCTTGCGAGAAATTTCTGCTCAAGAATTTTCCAATCTCCTTTAGCTTCAATCGAGACAGCTTGGTACCACTTGCTGGCTTTATCCATGAGGGTAAATATAAAGAGATTCTACTTGACCCACTCTACTGGAACTCCTTCTTGATAGAAAGTGTGGCAAACATGCTTGAGCTTCTCCAGGTGCTTGTACGGATTCTCGTCGTCCTCTCCACTGAATGGATCTGCGGCAGCAATCCAGATGATTTCTGGCTTCAGCTCGTATGATCTTGACTCCGGCTTCTTGTTGGATTCTTGAAACTTAAGGTCTACAGCGTTTAGAGTTATATACTCCCCAAGCGTCAAAAGCTCCGACTCTTCAAACTTTGAAGTCGTATCTAAAACTAATTAAAAAACAAAAACACGAAACGAAAAATCTATGACAGGAAGGTTGCTGGATTAGTTTAACTGAAAATAAACTAAGGTTAAGAACGAAATTAAATAAAACTAAGTAACTAGAAATTAAACGCAAAATAACGATTATTATACTATCAAAAGAAAAAACTATAAACAAACTAACTAAAACAAAAATTAAGCACAAAAAAAAAACCGACTATCAAAACTAGTAGCAATATAGTTAATAAAAGATTGATAATAAATTAAACGATAATTAGGAGTCCCCGGCAACGGCGCTAGAAAAGCTTGTTGACACCACTTAAGAACGTCAAACCTTATACTGCAAGCGCACAGTATCGTGGTAGGAAGAAAGAACTTCTATACGTCGGCCGAGTAGACATGTTGGATTTAAAGCATTGCAAAGACATGGATCATAAATCATGTAACAACAAACTAGGTCTAGAAAACAAACTTTATTGATCGAATATCAAGGTTTCATCAAAGTATCAAAGGAAGTACAAGGAATTAATCGAGATACATCGTAAACTCTGAAGCATAGTCGTCGGGATGAACTCGACGAAGAACATGTCGAAAGATGAACTCGAGTTCTCCTCGGAAGGGGCTGGGTCGGCCCACCAGACCCTAGAGGTCGGCCGACCGGCCTTCCTTCTGCCTCCTCTTGCTTCTTTCTTTGGCCGAGATGAACTTCACGCTGAGTTAAACGCTTCTCGCCCTCGACCTTTGCCCTAGACTCTCGACTTAAAATGAATAATGCGGTGGACTAACTGCCTCTCCCCTTGGGACGCTCTATATTTATACCACGGAGGGAACCCAATACATGGAATCTATTAGGTCGGTTCTAAGAATCCTAAAACACCTATTTCCAAGTATATACAATGTAACACCCTAAATTTTGCCACAAATAAAATCTTTTGGAACCAATTTAATTTATTCATATTGCTTGATCATACATGACACCTATTTGATTTTATGTGATTTCAAAATAATTAATTAAAAAGAATCATAGGAACCACGTGTGTGAGCATTCATGCCCTTGCATATTTTATTGAATGATTTGCGGTGTTCAAAGTTTGAATTCAAAACCTTTTGCATCTCTCCAAAATTTCTCAAACTCCAAACAATCCAGGAAAATTTCCTTTTTCCTCCTTCCCTTCTCTTCCTCTCTTTCGGCCCAAACCCCCCGCCGGCCCAGCCCCTTCCTCCCTTCTCCTTCTCTTCACCCCGGCCCAGCGCGCCGCGCGGTTCAGCGCGCGCCGGCCCAGCTGGAAGGCGGCCCGCGCCTTCCCTCTCTCACGGCGCCGACAGGTGGGCCCCGCCTGTCATCACCTTCCTCCCTCTTTCCTTTTCGGTCCGACGCTCGACGGACGAGCTCAAGCCCGCGCTCGAGCTACGCCGCGGCCTTGGTCCAACCCCGCGCTCCTCCTTCCCTGTCCCAGCTCCGAGGATCGCGCGCCCGCCACGCCTTGCCTTCCTTTTCCCCACCTCTCCCTTTCCTTCTGTGCGCACGCGGACAGAGTCCGACGCGAACACGATGTCCGGCCGGAACCGGACTTTCCCTCGCGCCGCCCTTTCCTTGCCCCTCCCGCAAGCCTTGGACTCCGCCCCTATATAAGCCGCCCGACCTCGACGTCCGCAGCCACCAAGCGCCCTCAACCCTAGCCTCCTTGTGCCCTAGCCCGTGCACTCGCGCGCCGCGCTGCCGCGGAGTTCACTATCGGGATTCGCCTCTACAAGCCGTCTCCGCCGACGAGGTCTAGTCCCCGAGCTTCGTAGTAAGGTAGAACACTTAACCGCTTAATCCCGACCCTTCTTTCATCTCGTGTCATCGTTTTGACCCCGCCGTGCCGCCGCCGGTTCACGCAGGACGCCACCGGTCGCCGTCGCACGTCGCCGCACGCCATCGCCGCCTCTCTGTCGACTACACCTACACCCGAAGGTTCGCCGTGAGGTGAGGAAGCTCCCTAGCTAGCTCTAGTCCTCAATCTCGCCTTACACCGACGGCGATTTCTCGCCGGAGCTCCGCCTCCGCCGTGCCTCGTCGTCAGCCGCCTACGGCTGATGCGCCGCTGCCTAAACCCCCTCAACCGCTTCGCCGCAGTCCCTGCTCGCTTGCATGCTCGCTCCGTTCGCCCTACGCCCACCGGAGCCGCGGATACGAGTAGCTCCGGCGAAGTTCCGCCGCGCGCGGTGACCGCCGCCGGTCAACCCCGCCGCCGGACTCCCCTCTCACCGCTCGATTTGTTTCCATCCGTCCGATCGGGATCCAACGCCCCACAACGCGCGCGATCGGGTCAATACCGGTCAGCGGCCGTAGTTTTGCTAAAGAGCCCCTGCGCTTTTCGCAAATCAACCCGCAGTCCCGTTTTGTTACGGTTAGGTCCAAATCTTTGCAGTTTGGCCCCTGAAGTTTCAAATCTCTTTTGTTTTAAACTCTTTTCATTATTTTATGCATAACTTTTGCGTTTTAACTCCGATTTGAACGATTCTTGAACCTACGGAATCGTAGTAATTTGTAGATTAATTCTAAAACCTTTTTAACCTCTGTTCATGATGTTTGACGTACTGTTTTAGTCAGTTAATGCTCATTGCTTGTATGTGTGTAACGTGTAGCCGACGTTCCGTCCGAGTTTGTCGAGAATCCATCTTGGGAAGTTCCTGAGCAAGTTTTTGCTGAGGAAGGCAAGTATTCTTTGACCTATGTCCTATTTATTTTAATCACATGATCTAGAGCCTAATTTTGCATGCTCCTAATAAGGATGACTAGCCTCATATACCTTTACAAGTTTCATAACCTGGGAGGGCTGTGATGTTGTAAATTAATTGCTTCCGCTCAACTCACTTTACTTATGTTGCTAATATTGATCAAGTAATGATGAACCTGATGATAAAAGTTTGGTTTTAGCAACATGGAGACTTGGGCATGTTTTGTTGGTCTTGCTCAAGTGCTTCACCCTAAGGATCGGTTCGCCGAGCGACCACCCAGGAAAACAGTACAACCACAAGACTCACATGGGCACTGGGCTTGACTGATTAATTAGATGAACTAGAGTTTTGGCTTACTTTCCTGAAACATGGCGTATGAGGGGTCTGGGGGATATGGGACTTTGCCCTTTGCCAATGTGGTGCAGTTTTTTATTTGTCACCCTTTGGAACGGAACTCTCATATCTTTAGTTAACTGGAGTAACCTGTAACGAGTGGGCCATAACTCTAGGAATTCTTTGTAAAGGTCTCGTAATGAAACCCTGCCGATTCATCTAAGGTATGAATAAATGGGGCTTTGCAAACCTCGGGCACACTGGGAATCATGACTTTGGGTAAAGTTGTACAACCTCTCGAGAGTGTTTAAAACTGATATATCAGCCGTGCTCACGGTTAAGAGCGGCCTGGACCCTCACAGATTAGAGTTTCATGTTCAAAGTAAATGGCTCATGGTGATCATGGTAATGATGATGGATATGGTTATGGTTCATGTTTACCCTTTAATATGTTTTACTGTCTTTATGATAGAGGGATGGGTTTTGCTAATCATTGCTAGTAATTAAAACTTGACTAACTAAAAGCAATTGCTATGCCTGTCCACTATAAAGCCAGTCCACTTTTATCCTAAACGGAATACTTGCTGAGTGCGTCATGTACTCATCCTTGCTTGTTTTATATCCGTTGCATCCATTGCAACCGCTGCTCAGATCCAGAAGGAAGTTGTGGTGATCCTAACCAGGAGTTCCAGGACTACGACGAGTTCTAGGCTGGTGTGCCATCCGTCAGTTGCCTGTGGATCACGGTCGTCTTCCACTGTCGTTTAGTTAACTCGTTTTCGTTCAGATACTCGGTTTCGTTAAAGACATTTATGGTCTGTAATATTGGTTATTACTCTTAAGTTAAAGTACTGGTTGTGTTATTACTTTTGTTTATTGCTATGTATGTGGTTAAACTGATCCTGGCACATACATGGTTAGCACTTGGTTTTGTTTCTAAAACTGGGTGTGACAAAAGTGGTATCAGAGCCGTGCTGACCGTAGGACGCAAGCCTAGAATAGAACTGGTCGTTGTTAAGGATTTTGCTTACCTTTTCTTGCTTTCTCCATTCAAATACTTGCAATATATGCTATTTTGATATCCATACTTGTCTATTTCAATTAAGATTTTCTATATCTACTTATCTATCCCATAATAGAACTGTTTCTTATGTTTGCTTACGTTGTGGGCCTGCAGATGTCGACTTTCAAGCGCACTGCCCGCATGCTGTTGGTGGACGAGGCTATGGCGGACCCAACAGGATCAGATTGCCTACCCCAACCCCACCTTCTCCACCGCCACAAGAGTGGGTAGACCTGACTGAGTCCGAGGAGGAGGACCCAGAAGAACTTGTCCCTGAGCTGTCCGAAGATGAACCAGGAAAGGAGCCGCAGGAAGAACCCTTAGAGGTGCAGCCACCAGTACCCTCTTCGGCGCCGCCGCAGGAGCAACCCCAGGAGGATCCAGAAGACCCAGCTGTTGACCCTGAACACCCAGAACAAGATCCAGATGACGGTGACGCACCCCCATCGGACGATGATGAGGACGACGATGAAGCTGGACCCGTGGTCACCACTACCCACTGCTGGTTCGACTACCCGCTGCCTGTTCCTCGGATGCTGAGAGAGACGCTGGAGATGCTTCACTACGATCAGTTCTGGATCACCTACGTGGGGACTCGCTACCGCCATCTCGTCCTACATGATGATTGGGACATGACAGTGGAGATCAGCATCCCGGATGAGTTCGGATCCCGCCGGAACATTCACGTCAGGCACGCACCTACTCGCCGCAACAGCCATGAAGCCGCCATCAGTGATGCTGCCAGGGAGGCCTTGACGATGCTGTGCCACGCACACCGTGAAGATATGGCCATCACTTCACGCCGGTACTACCCTTGCCATTCGGTCGAAAGACTTGATGCCTGGATCGCCAACCCGGAGGCAGAACAGAACCCACGCCTGGAGTCTACTATTGAGTACCTTGCTACCCTCAACACCGACTACAACGCCGCCTTGGACGAGTTGGACATGGTGAGGTATGAGAACCGGAAGCTTCGAGCATGGGTTGCACATGGCGTTGAGCCCGCGGAAGAAGAACCTGTAGAAGACCCTGCTGATGCTCCGCGCAGGAAGAAGGCCCGCTACAACGATCCGGAAGCTAGGACCTATATACGGCATCATGAGGACTAGGATGTTATCCCTTTTGTAATAAGGTTCTATTAGTATCGCTTAGTTAGTTCGGTTAGACTTAGAACGATTGCAAGTGTGCTCGTTTGCTTATGATTGTGTCTTATGGATGATTTGGTTCTTTGTAATGAGTGCTTAAGTTGTGGGGTGATGTCCACAACTTAGTCTTTTGGTTGGATGCTTAATAAGTTTAATAAAGTTAGTTAGTTTGGGAAAACCTTGCTCTATCCATGTAAATGTTTAGATCTTTATCTCATCTGTCTTGGTTACTAACGTTGAATGAGATGTATGGTCGGGAAAAAAAGTGCTAATGGTATATTTGGTCCATCAGATGAGTACAGGACGTGGACGTGGTCGTGGCCGCGGAGGTAGAGGAGGTCGCGGAGAAGGAGGACTCCCAAATCCACCGCCACCAATGACTATGGAACAACTGATCATGAACCAGACCCAAGTGATACAAGCTCTCGGTCAAGCAGTGGCAGCCATGCACCAGGCGCAGCAGCAACCACCCCCGCCACCACCGCCTCAACCGCGAGACAGACGCGCAGAATTTATGAAGGGACACCCACCTGTGTTCACTCACTCTGCCGATCCTATGGATGCAGAAGACTGGCTCCGCACAATAGAACGGGAGCTGGACGTCGCTTAGTGCACCGACCAGGAGAAAGTTCTTTACGGCCCTCACCAGCTACGGGGTGCCGCTCAACCATGGTGGGAATCGTACCGCTTGGCTCATAACAACCCCAACACCATTACCTGGCAGGAGTTCACAGAGAGGTTCAGAGCGCATCATGTTCCAGCTGGTGTGATGTCACTGAAGAAAGAAGAGTTCCTGGCACTCACCCAGGGCACCATGACCGTCAGTGAGTATCGAGACAAGTTCCTACAGCTGTCCCGCTACTGTCCAGAGGAGGTTAACACCGACCCCAAGAAGCAGTACCGTTTCCTCAAAGGCTTGGTCGATCCACTCAGGTACCAGCTTATGAACCATACCTTTTCTAACTGCCAGCACCTGATAGACCGAGCTATCGTGACGGAGAATACTCGTCGCGAGATGGAGGAAAAGAAGCGCAAACAGAAGACGCAGCAATCTAGCAGCAACACCCGCCCGCGGTATTCTAGGTCACAAAATTTTCAGAACCATCCTACACAGAACTCCGGACCGCAGCAGCCCCAGTTCCAGCGCTACAACAATAATGGCAACTATCAGCGCCCGAACTATCAGTCTCAGCAGAACAATCCCCAAATGCAGTGCTCAAACAATCAAGCTCCCCGCCAACCAACTCCTACCAGTACCCCAGTGAAGACAGGCACGCCAGTACCACTAGGGAGCGCAAATTGCTTCAAATGCGGAGGAACGGATCACTGGTCTAAGCAATGCCCATATAGAGGGACGCCGCAACAGACACCGCAACCGAGTTCGAAAGCGGGCACCCCCAACCATGCTTCCAGCCACGCCAAGATCAACCACATCACCGCGGAGGCTGCCCAGGAAGGTCCAAATGCTGTCGTAGGTACGTTCCTGGTCAACTCCCAACCCGCCTTAGTACTATTCGATACTGGTGCTACGTATTCCTTCGTTACTGCTCAGCATGTAGAGAGGTATAATTTGCCTATGATAAAGATGGTAAAAACAATGCTAGTTAGTTCACCTGGGGGAAACATGCGATCCGAGTTCGCTTGTGATGATGCATCCATTAAAATAAGGGGGTAGATTTTCCAGCATCATTAATAGTTATGAAAGCACAAGGAGTAGATGTTATCCTGGGAATGAATTGGCTGCAAAGATACAATGGGGTAATCTCATGTGCTGAGAGGAAAGTGACTTTGACTACGCCAGCCGGGGAGAACATGGAAGTTCTGATAGACCCGCCTCAAGCAGGAGTTAATGCTATTGATGCCACAGCCTTGGAGAACATCAGAGTAGTGTCAGAATTTCCGGATGTCTTCCTAGATTCGTTGCCAGGTATGCCACCTGAACGTGACATTGAATTTTCTATTGAACTAGTACCTGGAACTGCACCTATCTATAAGAAAGCATATAGAATATCTGGTGTCGAATTACTTGAAGTTAAGAAACAAATAGATGAACTATTGGAGAAAGGGTTTATTCGCAAAAGCACCTCACCTTGGGCCTCCCCAGTTTTGCTTACTGAAAAGAAAGATGGAACCTTGCGAATGTGTGTCGATTACAGAGGTCTTAATGCCGTTACCGTAAGGAATAAATATCCACTGCCCCGGATTGAAGATTTATTTGATCAGCTCAAAGGTGCCTACGTATTCTCCAAAATTGATTTACGATCTGGATATCATTAACTAAGAATTAGACCTTCAGATATACCAAAGACGGCATTCATTAGTCGTTATGGGTTATATGAATATACGGTTATGTCTTTTGGTTTGACTAATGCCCCAGCCTTCTTTATGTACATGATGAATAGTGTGTTTATGGAATATCTTGATAAGTTTGTTGTGATATTTATCGATGATATTCTGATTTATTCCAAAACTGAAGAGGAACACGAGGAACATCTAAGATTAGTGTTGCAGAAGCTTAGAGAACATAAACTTTATGCGAAGTTTAGCAAGTGTGATTTCTGGATTGAGGAGGTTAAGTTTGTAGGTCATGTCATATCTAATGGAGGGATTGCCGTTGATCAGAGTAAGGTATCTGAAGTGCAGATTTGGAAGATCCCAGAGGATGTGAAAGGCATCAGGAGTTTTCTCGGATTAGCTGGTTACTATCGGCGTTTCATTGAGGGGTTTTCCAGGATTGCTAAGCCAATGACAGCTTTGCTAGAGAAGAATATTAAATTCCAATGGACGTCAGCTTGTCAGAAAGCCTTCGAGGAGTTGAAAAAGAGGTTAACCACAGCGCCAGTGCTAACTTTTCCAGATATGCATAAGCCTTTTTCAGTATATTGCGATGCTTCGCGGCTAGGTTTGGGATGTGTTCTTATGCAGGAAGGCAAGGTTGTTGCCTATGCCTCTAGACAACTGAGGGATCACGAGAAGAATTACCCAATTCATGATTTGGAATTAGCTGCAGTGGTGTATGCATTAAAAGTATGGAGGCATTATCTGTTCGGGCAGAAGTGTGATATTTATACTGATCACAAGAGCTTAAAGTATATATTTACCTAGACTGAGTTGAATATGAGGCAAAGGCGATGGTTAGAATTAATCAAGGATTATGATCTGGAGATACATTACCATCCTGGCAAGGCAAATGTAGTAGCAGATGCTTTGAGCAGGAAGAGTCAGATCAGTTTGTTATGGGCAAGAGAGTTGCCGGATGAATTAGCCATAGAGTTCGACCGACTAAGTTTGGGTTTTCTTAATAATACGGAAAGCACCGTCTCCATGGAGTTTGAACCTACGTTGGAACAAGAAATCAGGAAGGGACAACTTAATGATGAGAAGATCAAGGAAGTAAAGGAGTTAATCAAGTTAGACAAGGCACCGGGATTTCGAGTGGATGCCGACGGCACGGTATGGCATGGGGATAGGATTTGCGTTCCGAACATAAAGTCTATACGGGATTTAATTCTGAAGGAAGCACATGAGACAGCTTACTCTATCCATCCTGGAAGTGAAAAGATGTACCAAGATCTGAAGCAGAAATTTTGGTGGTACGGCATGAAACGTGAAGTAGCGGAATATGTAGCTTTGTGTGACGTTTGTCAGAGGGTGAAAGCTGAGCATCAAAAGCCCGCTGGATTGTTACAGCCGCTCAAGATTCCAGAGTGGAAGTGGGAGGAAGTTGGTATGGATTTTATTGTCGGCCTACCGCGTACACAAAGTGGTTTTGATTCTATATGGGTAGTAGTGGACAGATTAACCAAAGTTGCTCACTTTATTCCTGTCAAGACCACTTATTCGGGAGCCAAGTTAGCTGAGTTGTATATGTCCAGAATTGTGTGTTTGCATGGAGTACCAAAGAAGATTGTGTCTGATCGTGGAACTCAGTTTACATCTCACTTTTGGAAGCGTTTGCATGAGTCAATGGGCACTAAATTAAATTTTAGTTCAGCATATCATCCACAGACCGATGGGCAGATAGAAAGAACCAACCAGATATTAGAAGATATGTTGAGAGCTTGCGCAATACAATATGGCACTAGTTGGGATAAAAGTTTGCCGTATGCCGAATTTTCTTATAACAATAGTTATCAGACTAGTATCAAGATGTCACCTTTTCAGGCTTTGTATGGTAGACGGTGCAGGACTCCCTTGCATTGGGATCAACCTGGGGAGAAACAGTTGTTTGGTCCTGAAATCATAGAAGATGCCGAGCGTCAGGTACGGATGATTCGGGAGAATTTGAAGATTGCTCAAACCAGGCAGAAGAGTTATGCGGATAACCGTCGAAGAGATTTGGAATTTGCAGTAGGAGATTATGTATACTTGAAAGTATCACCTATTCGTGGTCTACGTCGATTCAAAGTGAAAGGGAAATTAGCACCACGATATATTGGGCCTTTTAAAATAATTGACCGTAAGGGAGAAGTTGCATATCAACTGGAATTGCCTGATAGATTATCAGGGGTACACAATGTGTTCCATATATCCCAATTGAAGAAGTGTTTGCGAGTACCTGAAGAGCAGTTGCAGGATGATGAACTTAATGTGCAGGATGATTTGACCTATACAGAATATCCAGTCCAAATTTTGGAAATGGCAGAGAGGACTACCAGAAATAGGGTAATAAAGATGTGCAAAGTTAAGTGGAGCCACCATACGGCAGAGGAGGCCACCTGGGAAAGAGAGGATGACCTCAGAGCAGATTACCCGGAACTCTTTACTAGCCAATCCTAAAATCTCGGGGCGAGATTTCTTTAAGGGGGTAGGTTTGTAACACCCTAAATTTTGCCACAAATAAAATCTTTTGGAACCAATTTAATTTATTCATATTGCTTGATCATACATGACACCTATTTGATTTTATATGATTTCAAAATAATTAATTAAAAAGAATCATAGGAACCACGTGTGTGAGCATTCATGCCCTTGCATATTTTATTGAATGATTTGCAGTGTTCAAAGTTTGAATTCAAAACCTTTTGCATCTCTCCAAAATTTCTCAAACTCCAAACAACCCAGGAAAAATTCCTTTTTCCTCCTTCCCTTCTCTTCCTCTCTTTCGGCCCAAACCCCCCGCCGGCCCAGCCCCTTCCTCCCTTCTCCTTCTCTTCACCCCGGCCCAGCGCGCCGCGCGGTTCAGCGCGCGCCGGCCCAGCTAGAAGGCGGCCCGCGCCTTCCCTCTCTCACGCGCCGACAGGTGGGCCCCGCCTGTCATCACCTTCCTCCCTCTTTCCTTTTCGGTCCGACGCTCGACGGACGAGCTCAAGCCTGCGCTCGAGCTACGCCGCGGCCTCGGTCCAACCCCGCCCTCCTCCTTCCCTGTCCCAGCTCCGAGGATCGCGCGCCCGCCACGCCTTGCCTTCCTTTTTCCCACCTCTCCCTTTCCTTCTGTGCGCACGCGGACAGAGTCCGACGCGGACACGATGTCCGGCCGGAACCGGACTTTCCCTCGCGCCGCCCTTTCCTTGCCCCTCCCGCAAGCCTTGGACTCCGCCCCTATATAAGCCGCCCGACCTCGACGTCCGCAGCCACCAAGCGCCCTCAACCCTAGCCGCCTTGTGCCCTAGCCCGTGCACTCGCGCGCCGCGCCGCCGCGGAGTTCACTATCGGGATTCGCCTCTGCAAGCCATCTCCGCCGACGAGGTCTAGTCCCCGAGCTTCGTAGTAAGGTAGAACACTTAACCGCTTAATCCCGACCCTTCTTTCATCTCGTGTCATCGTTTTGACCCCGCCGTGCCGCCGCCGGTTCACGCAGGACGCCACCGGTCGCCGTCGCACGTCGCCGCACGCCGTCGCCGCCTCTCTGTCGACTACACCTACACCCGAAGGTTCACCGTGAGGTGAGGAAGCTCCCTAGCTAGCTCTAGTCCTCAATCTCGCCTTACACCGATGGCGATTTCTCGCCGGAGCTCCGCCTCCGCCGTGCCTCGTCGTCAGCCGCCTACGGCTGATGCGCCGCCGCCTAAACCCCCTCAACCGCTTCGCCGCAGTCCCTGCTCGCTTGCATGCTCGCTCCGTTCGCCCTACGCCCACCGGAGCCGCGGATACGAGTAGCTCCGGCGAAGTTCCGCCGCGCGCGGTGACCGCCGCCGGTCAACCCCGCCGCCGGACTCCCCTCTCACCGCTCGATTTGTTTCCATCCGTCCGATCGGGATCCAACGCCCCACAACGCGCGCGATCGGGTCAATACCGGTCAGCGGCCGTAGTTTTGCTAAAGAGCCCCTGCGCTTTTCGCAAATCAACCCGCAGTCCCGTTTTGTTACGGTTAGGTCCAAATCTTTGCAGTTTGGCCCCTGAAGTTTCAAATCTCTTTTGTTTTAAACTCTTTTCATTATTTTATGCATAACTTTTGCGTTTTAACTCCGATTTGAACGATTCTTGAACCTACGGAATCGTAGTAATTTGTAGATTAATTCTAAAACCTTTTTAACCTCTGTTCATGATGTTTGACGTACTGTTTTAGTCAGTTAATGCTCATTGCTTGTATGTGTGTAACGTGTAGTCGACGTTCCGTCCGAGTTTGTCGAGAATCCATCTTGGGAAGTTCCTGAGCAAGTTTTTGCTGAGGAAGGCAAGTATTCTTTGACCTATGTCCTATTTATTTTAATCACATGATCTAGAGCCTAATTTTGCATGCTCCTAATAAGGATGACTAGCCTCATATACCTTTACAAGTTTCATAACCTGGGAGGGCTGTGATGTTGTAAATTAATTGCTTCCGCTCAACTCACTTTACTTATGTTGCTAATATTGATCAAGTAATGATGAACCTGATGATAAAAGTTTGGTTTTAGCAACATGGAGACTTGGGCATGTTTTGTTGGTCTTGCTCAAGTGCTTCACCCTAAGGATCGGTTCGCCGAGCGACCACCCAGGAAAACAGTACAACCACAAGACTCACATGGGCACTGGGCTTGACTGATTAATTAGATGAACTAGAGTTTTGGCTTACTTTCCTGAAACATGGCGTATGAGGGGTCTGGGGGATATGGGACTTTGCCCTTTGCCAATGTGGTGCAGTTTTTTATTTGTCACCCTTTGGAACGGAACTCTCATATCTTTAGTTAACTGGAGTAACCTGTAACGAGTGGGCCATAACTCTAGGAATTCTTTGTAAAGGTCTTGTAATGAAACCCTGCCGATTCATCTAAGGTATGAATAAATGGGGCTTTGCAAACCTCGGGCACACTGGGAATCATGACTTGTGGGTAAAGTTGTACAACCTCTCGAGAGTGTTTAAAACTGATATATCAGCCGTGCTCACGGTTAAGAGCGGCCTGGACCCTCACAGATTAGAGTTTCATGTTCAAAGAAAATGGCTCATGGTGATCATGGTAATGATGATTGATATGGTTATGGTTCATGTTTACCCTTTAATATGTTTTACTGTCTTTATGATAAAGGGATGGGTTTTGCTAATCATTGCTAGTAATTAAAACTTGACTAACTAAAAGCAATTGCTATGCCTGTCCACTATAAAGCCAATCCACTTTTATCCTAAACGGAATACTTGCTGAGTGCGTCATGTACTCATCCTTGCTTGTTTTATATCTGTTGCATCCATTGCAACCGCTGCTCAGATCCAGAAGGAAGTTGTGGTGATCCTAACCAGGAGTTCCAGGACTACGACGAGTTCTAGGCTGGTGTGCCATCCGTCAGTTGCCTGTGGATCACGGTCGTCTTCCGCTGTCGTTTAGTTAACTCGTTTTCGTTCAGATACTCGGTTTCGTTAAAGACATTTATGGTCTGTAATATTGGTTATTACTCTTAAGTTAAAGTACTGGTTGTGTTATTACTTTTGTTTATTGCTATGTATATGGTTAAACTGATCCTGGCACATACATGGTTAGCACTTGGTTTTGTTTCTAAAACTGGGTGTGACATACAAGTTTCCAAAAGAGTTCTGGACGTTCATGTCTTTTCTTGCTTGTAGATGAAGCTTCCATCCTTGTCCTTCCCGAGTTGGACTCTTCCGTATTCTGCAGCCTTTCGTATTTTGACCATAACTTTCTCATCCGAAGCTCAAATAAGTCAAACTCGAACTCTAAATTGTAGAGCTCGAAGAGATGTACAACTTTAGTATTCAAACTTTCTTCATTTGACATCGTTAAAGTCTCCGAATTGGGCCTACAAGCTTCTGCTGTCATGAGAAGATTTCAGGATCTAGTCCTTCAAGCAAATTTTATCTTCCAAGACTTCTTTTCTTGTTGGGCTTCTTCCTCAAATGGGCTTCAATTAGCCTTTATTTCGGAGCCCGCTTCATAGCATAAATCCTTCCTTCGAGAAATTCTCAAAATATCTTCAATTATTCATCATTTTCCTGCAAAAATGAATATTGTACAAAAACAAAGAGCATTCTTGAAAACGGGGTTATTTGTTAGTAAAACAAGACTAAATGACAAGATTAACTCTCAAAACGCTATAAAATCATATAAAAATAGAGTAAAATTTTAGTACTTAACGAGCATCAACAATATCCCCACACTTAGATCTTGCTAGTTCTCGAGCAAAAGATCGATAAAAGAACTTAACTATATTTAAGCAAATTCTAAATAATTATTTTTTAGAAATAACCATGCCTTTTAGAATTCATTCAAATCATAATATGGATCTTTCTAGATTAATGTTAATGCATATAGATCCCACAAAGTTTATTTAAGTCAAACAAATTATAGCAATACCAAAGTCTCTTTCAGAATCATCAAAGAGGGTTTTTAAAATAATAATAAAACTTTCAAAGATCAAAAAATTGCTATATCCCCAGAAGTTAAGCTCTCAAAAAGGTACTCTTATAAGTGGCTAACCCTATAGAAATCACTCTTTTTCTCTTATCTCACCAGAATTTAAGTGGAGCTTGGTAAAGGCTAAGCAGAGTTGCTTATTCTATTGTCTAGCTAAGGTATCTCTCTAAAGATTATTTAACCAACTTGTAAACTATCTTGGTCATTAAAATATAGAAAAGAGATTATAGTAAAGGTCAAGGAAAAAGAAGATACAGATGGTGAACATGTGCAAGAACAAATGAAGTGGAATAAATTCCGAAATTTTGCATATGGTTGGAAAAATTCTTTGCTCATTGTATTTAACGCGATTATAAAGCTCTCTTTATTTTACTTTTCCAAACTTTATATTTTTTCTCCCTTCTCCTTTTTCTAATTCTAATTTTTTTAATATTCGACCACTTGGCCATTTTTTTCTCCCACTTTTTTTTTTCAGGCGCCATATTACTTCTCACTCTTTCTCTCTTTTTTTTTATTTAATGGGCGCCTCTTTCCCCTTTCTACCACCTTTTTGGATAAATTGCTTTCATGAAGGATTATTTGAGAAAAAATTTTATATAGGTAAAAGATAAAATAATGAGATGAAAAAGGCTCAAAGGATTAAAGAAATTGCGCAATTGATGTAAGTAATTGGAATATAACAAAAGGCTAGCAAAAAGATGAAAATAGATGACCAAGATAATTTTAAGTGATTAAAACATCTAGAGGGATCAAACTTAACCAAACTCATATAAGACAACTTACTTTTCAAACTAGGTTTCATAAATTTAGGCTATACTTGGAATTTTTAGCTCTCTCTTAACATAGGGATGTAAAACTTGATCCAAGAAAAAAAATTTAATGAAAAGACAATTCTCCCCTAATCTTTTTCTTAATTAAAACTTTGGCAGAGCTATAAAACATAATCCTTCAATAAACATATGGGTTATGCAATTCTAATCAATCTAGCAATCACCATATTAATCAAATCATAAAACTTTAAGCAAGATTAATCATCAAAATAAAAATAAAGAACAAACTTAAATAAAGCAAAGTAATTTATTCAATCGCATACTTTATTAATCTAATAGACCGATTACATAAAAGAAAACTGACTCTTTAAACCAACTTTAAAAAGACTCTATAAAAAGACTCCATTTATTTATTTTATCTAAACTCTCTATCTAATTTGAGAAATTCTACTAATATCCCCACACTTAAACTAAGCAAAGTTCTAAGCGTCACCACTGAACCAGTGTGTATCATCCACTGGACCGTCAAGAGAATCTTCACCAGGCAGGTAGTTGGATGGAGGCGAATATGTCTCTTCTGGTTCTTCACAAATGTCATCTGGCTAATAACATCCTCCTTCCAGTCTTGTAACGTGGGCCTAAATGGAATCAATCACTCGTTTCTGACTCTCACAGACATTTTTGAGGTAGTTCACTTGCCCCTTTAAGTTTCTGACAAAATTGTCAACTCTCTCTTTTGTGTCTTGTATCTTTTTATGAAGCCTCTCCTCTACGTCAATGACTATATCAAGAATATCCTCACTCTTTTTCCTGTTGAAGTAGATAGCTTATCTACACTTTGGGCAACAATCCACTCCATCCTCTGCTCCAACATGATAAGTATCAAAACAAGGAACCATATTGATTGAGTTTACCTCTTCAGCCTCTGATCCTTGATAATCACTGAAGCTCATTGGTTGATCCTCACTTGAATGGATAGTTCCTCCAGAACGGATAGGGCTTTCTTGATAGTCTATCCTAGGCATCCCTCCAATCCTCTGGGATCTTCTAACCTTCATCCCCTTTGGTTGAATTGAAAGCTTAGCCATGTGTTTCGAGATCTCACGCTTTTCAGCTGATCCACACCCCCTCGCCTCCTCATCTTCATCGTCAAAGATCATCTGTGAAAAGTTGCGGCGAGTACCCCAAGAAATAGGGCTGGTCAGCCGACTTGGCTCCTCCTGGTCGGCCGACCAAGCCCCCTCCTGCGGCGCCTCGGCTTCCCTCTTCACGAGTTGCATCTCCATCGCTTTGGAACTTGTCGTGGCTAGGTTTGTATGTGTTTTGAGTTAGATGTCTCGGTTCCATGGCTTGCCTATGGTTTTATACTCTGTAGATTGGCGAGATTTGGAAATAAAACAGCGATTCCGATCCGAACTCTATCCTAAACTTACTTGGAATACAATGCGGATCGCACCAGCAAAATTTGGAAGTGAATCACCTCGAAAAGTCCTTGGGTCGGCTGACTTGGCTCCTCCTGGCCATCCGACCTGAGCCTTTTCTTGCGCGAAAAATTCTCAAGTTTGGTCGGTATCCTTAATTCCTAATTTAAAACAAATGTGAAATTAAATTTTTAGAAAAACCTAAACTAAACGTGACTATTTACATACAAAGCTTCAAAAACTAAGGAAAACTAGAGATTATGGCCATGGTAATAAATCCTCACTCCCTTGAATTCATATGTATCAATATAATTAGCTTTAAATTTATCCCCTTCAAGAAAAACATTAAGTCTTTGACCATTTACCACAAACTTGTTTCCTTCTAAATCCATAACAGTAACTGCTCTAGTAGGTGATACATCATGTATTATATAAGGTCCATCCGATTTACTTTGTAATTTTCCTTTTCCAAATAATTTAAACCTTGAATTAAAAAGAAGAACATTATCACCTACCTTAAATTCCTTCTTTAGGATTCTTTTATCGAACCATCTCTTAACCCTTTCCTTATAGATAGTGGCATTATGATAGGCTTGCAATCTTGCCTCATCAAGGGTACTAAGTTGAATCCTTCTTTTGACTAAAGCAGCGTCTAAATCCAAAATCAATTCCTTAATTGCCCAATAAGCTTTATGCTCCATCTCCACTGGCTAATGATAGGATTTTCCATAAACTAACTGATAAGGCGTCATCCCAATAGGTGCCTTAAACGCAGTTCTATATGCCCAAAGAGCGTCGCTAAGCTTATTCGACCAATTTTTACCTCCTTTAATTACTGTCTTTTTAAGAATTTCTTTTAATTGTTTATTTGATGTCTCGATTTGGCCATTACTTTGCGCATGATAGGCTGTGAAAACTCTATGTTCACTTTCTATTTTCTCTAAATAATTAGTAAACTCTTTACCAACAAAATGCGATCCTCCATCTGAGATGATGACTCGAGGAACTCCATATCTTGGAAAGATATTATTTCTAATCATCTTTATGGACTCTTGTGTAGTCGTCTTTTTACATGGTAAAACTTCTACCCACTTTGAGACATAATCCACAGCCACCAGAATGTATTCATATCCACGTGAATTTTCAAATGGACCCATAAAATTCATTCTCCAAACATCAAACAAATCAATTTGTAGGTTATAAGTGAGAAACATTGAATTTTTAGATGTAACATTTCCAGTCCTCTTACACTCAGGACAAGAAGCAACAAATTTTCTTGCATCCTCATGCATTCCTGGCCAATAAAATCCACTCCCCCATATCTTAGCTTGGGTTCTAAAATGTCCATGATGCCCTCCATATTCCGCAGCGTGGCACTTCCTAATAATTTCTTCTCTCTCTTCTGCAGGCACACATCTTCTAAGGACTCCATCAGATCCAAACCTACATAGGTAAGGGGCGCTCCAGTAGAATTTTTTAGCTTCGGCTAGGACTTTTCTTTTGGAATTATAGTTGAGATGAGTTAATGGCTCTTTTTTTATGGATCTCATAACATCTATCATCCAAGAATCTTTATCTAAAATAGCATAAAGGGTATCGTTTCTTAACGCATCTTCTATAGGTGGTTCACCCTTAACATAGTTCATTCTAGATAAATGATCCGCCACTACATTCTCAACTCCCTTCTTGTCTCTAATCTCTACATCGAATTCTTGTAACATTAAAATCCATCTAATTAGACGAGGCTTAGCGTCTTTTTTAGCAAGAAGGTATTTGATAGCAGCATGATCAGTATAAACTATAACCTTTGAATTAACTATATAAGATCTAAATTTCTCAAAGGCAAAAACTACCGCTAATAACTCCTTCCCTGTAGTTGCGTAATTTACTTGAACTTCATTAAGAGTCTTGCTGGCATAATAAATGGCATTTACTTTCCTGTCCTTTCTTTGCCCCAGCATGGCTCCTACTGCATAATCGCTTGCATCACACATGATCTACTTCATTAAGAGTCTTGCTGGCATAATAAATGGCATTTACTTTCCCATCCTTTCTTTGCCCCAGCATGGCTCCTACTGCATAATCGCTTACATCACACATGATCTCAATAGGTAGATTTCAGTCAGGTGGCTGAATGATAGGTGTACTAATAAGTAACTCTTTAATTTTTCTAAAAGCGACCTCACATTCTTTAGTAAACTCGAAAGGAACGTTCTTTTGAAATAAGTAAGTAAGTGGTTTAGCTATTTTAGAAAATTTTTTAATAAATCTCCTATAGAATCCAGCATGACCAATAAAGCTTCTTAGAGACTTAATGTCAGTAGGTACTAGCAATTTCTCTACCGTCTCTATGTTGGCTTTATCTACTTCAATCCTCTTCTCGGAAATTATGTGTCCCAACACAAGCCCTCTTCTAACCATGAAATGACATTTCTCCCAGTTTAGCACTAAGTCGACCTCTTTACATCTCTTAAGCACCTTTTCTAGATTCCTTAAACAGTGGTCAAAACTTGTACCGTGAACTGAGAAATCGTCCATAAAAACTTTCGTGATATCTTCAATAAAATCTGAGAAAATAGTCATCATACACCTTTAGAAAGAAGCATGCGCATTAATTGCAAAGTCCAAAGGCCATTCTTCTATAAGTGAAAGTTCCATAAAGACATGTGAAGGTAGTTTTATGCTGATCATCTGGATGAACAGGGATTTGAAAGAATCTAGAATATCCATCTAAATAGCAAGTCTCTCTAACATTTCATCTATAAAGGGTAAAGAGAAGTGATCTTTTTTAGTGGCTTTATTAAGCTTTCGGTAATCTATGCACATTCTCTGACCAGTTACTGTTCTTTGTGGGATTAATTCATTTTTATCAATTTTAACTACGGTTAAACCTCCCTTTTTAGGTACACAATGAACAGGGCTTACCCACTCACTAGTTGGTACTGGATAGATAATTCCGGCATTTAAAAGTTTGATAACTTCCTTTTTAACTACAGATCTCGTCTTGTTACTCAATCTCCTTTGGTTGTCAACTACTGGCTTGTGGTCTTCTTCCATCGGAACGCGATGAATACAAAATATGGGGCTGATTCCTTTTAGATCTACTAGAGAATAACCAATAGCCTTCTTATGTTTCCTTAACACTTCCAGCAGCCTCTCTACTTCTTCTAGACTTAGCTCATTACTGATGATAACTAGGTAGGTTTTATCTTTTCCTAGAAACTCATATCTAAGTCCATCAGGTAGCGGTCTTAGCTCTACTTCTGGCGCCTCCTGTTGATTAAGGTCACCTAGTGGCTCTACTGGAAGGTCTCGGGTTTTTTCTATATTCTGTTCTAATTTGTTAGTGGCATTGGTTGCTTCTTCAGAGAAAAACCCTTCATCTTCTCCCTCTAAGACTAGATTTAAAGGTTCTCTAAAATCATTAATATAATTAATACTCTCTATCTCCTCAATATCAGGAGTGAGATTAATCGGCATTTAGATGCTGGTAAGAAATCAAAGTCATATTTTAATCCATTAATATTTAAAGTGGCTTTTTCTTTTTCATTATTAACTATGGCATCAACCAACTTAAAAAAAAGTTTACCAAAAATTAATTTAATATCTTTATCATAGACATTAATGACATAAAAACCAGTTGATATAATTTTTCCAGCATTCAACATTACTAATTAAGCCTACAGGTTTAATCACTCAATTACTAGCAAGTTTAATCCTAAGATTGGTACAAATTAAACATGGTTTATTACATAACTTAGAATAAACTTCGTAGCTCACTGTACTTATCTGGGCTTCCATAGCGCAGTGTATGTTACTAAAAACTTCTTTGTTGATGGAGCACGAAATTCCAGTTGGTGATTCCTCGGCTGGTAGCTAAGCGATAACTTCCTCAGTGAGTGATGACTCCGGCTTGACCCTGATCACTTGCTATACTTCAGAGACAAAGTCACTATCCAGCTCTTTCTCATGGAATAATTTCTACAGCACCTCCCCTGTATTTTGACTATCATCACTCTTCCTTAATGGTACTTCTGGTAGGAACAGCTCTTCTTCTTCCACTAAGTCTTCTGTCGGAAGTAGTCCTGCAAATTTGAGTGTATCTCCAAACTCCACTGGCATCCAGCTCATCTTCTCGAACTCTGTCAAAGGCTTTGCACTGGCAAAACTTCTATAATCACTCTTGGTCTACTCTTGAGGTGCAAAACTTACATAATCCTCCTCGTCAGAGGCATAAGACGCTGTAGTGTTTTTTGACAGGCGGTTGGTCTTCAAAGACAGCAGATATGGGCGCCATGTGGCTTTTTGGCTTCTTCACTCCATCGTCCTTCCTTTCTCTGTTAAACTTGCAAGCTAAGCAGGTATCAGATAGAATCTTGTGGGCTTCTTTCCATGTCCTGCTCAACAATTATCCTCCAGCAGTTATATTTACTTTCTCAAAGGCTTCTGGCGTCAGACCATAGTAGAAAGTATGAATATGCATAGCGGGTGTTACTCCAAGTAGTGGTCCTTGTGTGAGCAAGCCTTCGAGTCTCTCACAAGCTTCGTCGATGTCTTCATCTTGTCCTTGTGTGAAGTTGAAAACTTGCTTCGTCAACTCGTACACTTTTAGTGATGAGAAAAATCTTGCGAGAAATTTCTGCTCAAGAATTTCCCAATCTCCTTTAGCTTCAATCGATTTAGCTTCAATCGAGGCAGCTTGGTACCACTTGCTAGCTTTATCCATGAGGGTAAATGGAAAGAAATTACACTTGACCCACTCTACTGGAACTCTTTCTTGATAAAAAGTGTGGCAAACTTGCTTGAGCTTCTCCAGATGCTTGTACGGATTCTCGTCGTCCTCTCCACTGAATGGATCTGCGGCAGCAATCCTGATGATTCCTGGCTTCAGCTCGTATGATCCTGATCCCGGCTTCTTGTTGGATCCTTGAAACTTAAGGTCTACAGCTTTTGGATTTATATACTCCCCAAGCGTCAAAACCACTCTTCAAGCTTTGAAATCATATCTAAAATTAATTAAAAAACAAAAACACGAAACGAAAAATCTATGACACCAAAGTTGCTGGTGTGGTTTAACTAAAAATAAACTAAGGTTAAGAACAAAATTAAATAAAACTAAGTAACTAGAAATTAAACGCAAAATAACGATTATTATACTATCAAAAGAAAAAACTATAAACAAACTAACTAAAACAAAAATTAAACACAAAAAAACAAATAAACTAACTATCAGAACTAGTAGCAATATAGTTAATAAAAGATTGATAATAACTTAAACGATAATTAGGATTCCCCGGCAACGGCGTCAGAAAAGCTTGTTGAGGCCACTTAAGAACGTCAAACCTTATACTGCAAGCGCACAATATCGTGGTAGCTTTTTTCCAGGATGAGTATCTTGGATTTGGCAATACAGGGATAATTATGTTTAAGACACTATCTATTTAATATTAACTGAATTGCTAACTAATTCTAATAGATCTAAACAAGCTTAAATAAGGGATAAACTTATTCTAAATAAACTATAATCTATATGCTAATAAGGTTCTAATAAGAGATAAAACTATTGCATAAAATGATAGAACAAGGTTTAGGCTATAAACGCGAGAACGATAGGTTTAACATGGCAAAATGATCCACAAGAGATATGAGACAATCAACCATCATACTATGAACCACCTTGAAACTAGATCTAAACATTAAGCAAAGAATAAACATGATTATAAATGTCAAGGATCTACTCGAACCTTTCCCTGGGCTCTACTGTCATTAGTCACCAGGTAATCGACGAACTAGCAAACCCCAACCATCTCTAAAAATGAGCAGATTCAATCAACTAGCTAGGAAGAAAGATCTACTATAAGAATATGAAGAACTTCTATACATCGGCCGACTAGACATGTTGGATTTAAAGCATTGCAAAGACATGGATCATAAATTATATAACAGCAAACTAGGTCTAAAAGAGAAACTTTATTGACCGAATATCAAGGTTTCATCAAAGTATCGAAGGAAGTACAAGGAATTACTCGAGATACACCGTAAACTCTGAAGCATAGTCGTCGGGATGAACTCGACGAAGAACATGTCGAAAGATAAACTCGAGTCTTCGGAAGGGGCTGGGTCGGCCGACCAGACCCCTAGAGGTTAGGCGACCGGCCGGCCTCCCTTCTACCTACTCTTGCTTCCTCCTTTGGCCGAGATGAACTTCTCGCCAAGTTGAATGCTTCTCGCCCCCAACTTTTGCTCTAGACTCTCGACTTACAATGAATAATGCGGTGGACTGACTCCCTCTCTCCTTGGAAGGCTCTATATTTATACCCTGGAGGGAACCCTATACATGGAATCTATTAGGTCAGTTCTAAGAGTCCTAAAACACCTATTTCCAAGTATATACAAGTTTCCAAAAGAGTTCCGGACGTTCATGTCTTTCCTTGCTTGTAGATGAAGCTTTCATCCTTGTCCTTTCCGAGTTGGACTCTTCCATATTCTGCAGTCTTTAGTATTTCGACCATAACTTCCTCATTCGAAGTCTAAATAAGGCAAACTCAGACTCTAAATTGTAGAGTTCGAAGAGATCTACAACTTTGGTATTCAAATTGTTTTAATTTGACGTCGTTAAGGTCTCTGAATTGGGCCTACAAGCTGCTGCTGTCATGAGAAGATTTCAGGATTTAGTCCTTCAAGCAAACTTTATCTTCTAAGACTTCTTTTCTCGTTGGGCTTCTTCCTCGAATGGGCTTCAATTAGTCTTTATTTCGGATCCCGCTTCATATCATAAATTCTTTCTTCGAGAAATCCTGCAAAAATGAATATTGCACAAAAACAAAGAGCATTATCGAAAACGAGGTTATTTGTTAGTAAAACAAGACTAAATGATAAGATTAACTCTCAAAAAGATATAAAATCATATAAAAATAGAGTAAAATTTTAGTAGTTAACGAGCGTCAACAGAGAGGGAGCTCAGGAGCGCTCACCTGCACACCCACACCAGAGGCTAGGATTATTCACAGGCTGATGCGCTGTACTTTACTTCTGAGGAGTGGTAACAGAGAGGGGATCACCACTCTATAGCAGCACCTACTCCGGGCGTTGATACAGAAGATACGATTATGTGTGGTCGATTTTCTTATAGCTGAGATGGAGGACGTCATCACCGACGGGTTGGGATCTCACAGGAGCTTCCCATTTGCTCACTACATCTCTCACATGTTGAGTCGGATTAATCACGATCCAGCAGCCCCTCCACTTCCACAGTTTTGTTTGTTCCAGTAGGTGCGGAGGAGCTTTCCGATGCCAAAAGGCCCATGCATCGACCGCTCCAAGAGCTCCTATGTAGGGACCTATACCTCCTGAGGATCCGCCAACAGGAGACAGACAGAGATTTTGCCAGAGACAGGGGGAGCGATAGGTGCTGGTACAGACAAAAGGGATGACAGCTCAAACGACGAGCGCGCGCCACCTCTGCCTATCCTTCCTCATGATCATGAGGCAAGTGGCTCGCGTGCTCCTCCACCACCCCCACCTCTGACTTCAGTTACAGCTGCTCAGGTTGCTTCACCTACGGACATTGCGTCCATGTTTCAGATGATGATACAACACCAGCAGCAGCGAGCTGATGAGAGGCTTGCAGAGAGGCTTGCCGAGCAGCAGCATCGCAGTGATCAGAGATTTGAGCTCTTCTTCAGCAGCAGTTGACGTAGCAGAGGAGCGATGATCGTTTTCTACAGATACAGCAGTAGTCGGCCGAGCAGCAAACTTGGATCCTCACGACAGTGCACTCGCTCGTGGCCGGACTCCGGACAGACACTGAGCGTCAGAGTACAGCCCTGCGCTAGGAGTTCTAGTTGGCCCCTTCTCTGCCTGCAGTTACCCAGTCGCTGCCTTCCACGGACACGAGCCTGCAGAGTCCTTTTGCCATGCTGGCCTCGCTGACCACATCTCCGATGGATTTCTCGTACTCTGCCTTTCTCGCGAGTCAGCCGCGGATTGAGATGTATCCTCTACGGCCTCAGACTCTTCTCTTTGACGCTTCATTGCTGACGCTGCCTGTCCTGCCTACCTCTTCAGGTCTTGATCTTCCACCTCAGGACAGCCAGCTCCAAACCTCAGGGCAGCCTGCGATTAGCGGTGCATTGACACTTTCTCCAGTGCCAGAGTCGTCTGAGCGTTAAGCTCTAGAGCCTGTGCCAGAGGCACAGACAGGTACTCAGTTGATCGAGCCGAGCTTTCACTCCGCCTCTACCACTTGCTCGACGACAAGTACCACCGCTCCTGCGACAACAACGATGGCTTCTCTTACCATCTCTACCCCACTCGCTGCTCCAGGCATAGCTCCTTCCTCTGATATCGAGCGGGCAGTTGACGAGGCTGCTGAGGGGACCGACACCGACTCTCGTCCAACTTCGTCTTGGCTTAAGGACGGCTCTCGTCTTCCCAACACTCCGGTGCCTTAGGCCTCCCCTTGTTGGTGCTTGACGCCAAAGGGGGAGAGTTATCTTTAGGGGGAGTTTGGGGGAGAGGGAGTAGAGTTAGCGATGGTTAGTAGTCGGGGGAGCTTTGAGAGTTTTTCTTTTGATGTATAGCTAGGATCCATGTTGGATATTCTTTTGGATATTGACTCAGGGACATGGCATTCCGTTCTTGTGTATGACTCTTATTTACCAAGTCTATGGATCTGCGTTTGTGGATTGACGGTGTGTTTACTTTCATGTCATTTACCTCGAGCTTTGTCTTTAATTTCCTTATCTTGTAAGCTCCGTACTTGTGTTGTCATCAATCACCAAAAAGGGGGAGATTGTGAGAAACATGACCCGAAGAGGTAGAGGTTTCGGTGATTAATGACAACTTAACTTTGTTACTAATGAGTTCATGACATGAAGGGATTATATTCTACATTGTGCTCATTGGTTGACCAAAAGAGACCCCTCCATTCAAATTTCATGAAGGATGGCCCTTGTATTGGACTCCTAGCGAGAAGATCAAGGATCGATTAGCTCTAAGTGTCGTAAAGTCGAAAGAAGGACGTTTACAGATTCTTTTGATAGTTTTAGATGGGCCGTACTATCAAGAGGGGTGGAGGTGAGTAACTCGATGCACCTCACTCTAAGTGGTTGTCTCATTTTCAAGCGCAGCTAAGTCCTAAAGCTCAAAAATTCTAAAATGTGCTAAAAACAACTTACCTCTATCGGTTAAGTCAAAAGGAAAACCCTCTAAAATCTCACAAACTTTGTTTCAAAACAGCGCTGAAAAACAAGGTTTTATATACCACTGGACTGTCCGGTGGCGTAAAAATTGCGCTAAGTCTTTACTGTCTCGGCCAGTGCTTCATTCACCGCCGGACTGTCCAGGGCTTTAATTGCCGTCGGACTATCCGATGGCTTGCCACCGGACTGTTCGGTGCCTCCGTCGGACGTTATAAACTGAGGGTGTGTTCTATGGGCTTGTGTTGAAAAATGCGCTGCCGGACTGTCCTATGGCTCGCCACCAAACTGTCCGGTGTCTCTTGTAGCCCATGGCGCGAAAATGATGATTAAAAATTGTAATGCCCCAGACTGTCCGGTGGCAACGCACTAGACTGTCCGGTGGGTATGCAGAAAAATGATTTCATACAGTAACTGCTAGTTTTTGGGCTAGCCTCTATATAAAGGGCTCCCCCTCCCTCATTTTACCCCCTTTGCGACCTGAGAACACTTTCATACACACAAAGGTCATCAGCACCACCAATACACACAAATCTTTGAGCTTTGGGCAAGAGACTTCAAAGGAGAGAACATCTTGTGTGAGGTTGAATCAAGTGATCACCTAGACGGCTGCGGTCATGCCTTCCGTGAGCTCTCCGGAGGTTGTGGGAGAAACTGAGGAAGGCCTTTGCGAAGGCGTTGTACGTGGTTTGAGCTCATCGTTTTGGAGTGGAGAAGAGCATCAAGAAGAGAGCGCTTGATCTTTGCGAAGGTCAAGAGGTAGCTTGATTCCTACGGGAATCACTTTGTTAATACCTCTCCTTGCGCGGTTTGGAGCCGGGATGCTTGTGAGGAGTCCGCGATAGCAAAGCCTTGCGTGGGGCACTAAACGAGGACTAGGGGAGTCGCGACTCCTCGATACCTCGGGAAAAAGATCGTCGTATCACTTCTTGCTCTCTTTACTTTCCGCATTTACATTTCGCAATTTACATATCTAGTCTTGCATGCTTGGCTCTACGTTGCAAAACTTTTGTGGCGTGTAGAATTTTAGACACACTTCTAGGCACTAGGGTGAATTGGGATTTGATCGATAGAATTTAATTTCAAGTTTCGAAATTAGAAGTCAAATTCACCCCTACCTCTTGGACTTCTCGATGCTTTCAATGTTTATTGGTCTACATACCATGTATAGAATTTTCAGTCAACAATACAATATTTTATAAATTTAATTGCATTTTTGATTATTCATAGCAGAAAAAAATAACAATACACAAAATAGCCTCAGAAATTCATGATACTTGGCGGATGGGCAACATATGTGCACATAGCATTCTCAAAAAATATTTAACAAAAAACTTCAAAATGTACCGGTGTTTCTTTCATACAGCCGCCACCTGTTGTGTGCGTTACATGTGAAATCACTGTGACCATCCAACTTTTATCATTTTTATGGCCTGAGGTTATATTTTTATAGCATGTTCATTGGTCTACATAGGGTTTTTTCAATTTTTAGTAAACAATAAGATATTTTATGAATTTAACTGCATTTTTATGATTCATTGTAGAAACAAATTAGCAATAAACTCAGAAATTCATGATACTTGGCGGAGGGACAACATATGTCCATGTAGCATTCTCGAAAAAGTTTAGACAAGAAACTCCACAAGGTGCCGATATTTCTTTCATACGGCCGCCACCCGTCGTGTGGGTTATCTATGAAGTCACTATGACCATCCAACTTTCAACATGATCGATAGTTCACTTTATTATTTTCATGTGTGAGCCTGAGGTTAGATTTTTATAGAATGTTCATTGGTTCACATAGTTTTTATTTCAGTTTTTAGTCCACAATACAATATTTTATGAATTTAATTGCATTTTTGATAATTTACTGCAGAGAAAATTAACAATACACAAATAGACTTAGAAATTTATGATACTTGGCGGAGGGACAACGTATATCCGCGTAGCATCCTCAAAAAAGTTTGGACAAGAAACTTCAGAAGGTGACGGTGTTTCTTTCATACGGCCTCAACACGTTGTGTGGGTTACACGTGAAATCACTATGACCATCAAACGTTCAACATGATCAATAATTCACTTTAGCATTTTCATGTGAGGGCCTAAGGTTACATAGCATGTCTATTGGTCTATATAAATTCTTTGCAATTTTCGGTCAACAATACAATATTAGATGAATTTAATTGTTTTTTATGATTTCTTGCACAAAAAATTAACAATACACAAATAGCATCAGAAATTCATGATACTTGGCGGTGGGGCAACATATGTCCACATAGCATCCTCAAAAAAGTTTGAACAAAAAACTCTATAAGGTGCCGGTGTTTCTTTCATACGACAGTCACCCGTAGTGTGGGTTACACGTGAAGTAACTATCGCCATCCAACTTTCAACATGATCTATAGTCACTTTATGATTTTCATTTGGGGGTCTGAGGTTACCTTTGTATAAAAGATAAACATGAATTGTACACTTGATCGTTTGAATATTAATTTCTTCTACATGGAAGGATATTAATACACAGATATGCAAGATACAACAAACCTAGTAGCTAGCGTAGCGGTGTTTGTGCTTGGTAGTCTACAATAGGTGGTTCGTTCAAACCTCATCTCGCTGGTTTAGTTTTTTTTCTAAAAAACATTGGATGCGGGGCGATGCTTGGGCTGGCTGCGGGCTACGTGGGCCGTTGCGATGTTTGGGCTGCACTACCACCGCATGGGGTGTCTTGGTTAGGTGCCTGGGCCACAACCACTATTTTTTGTATTACTATTTTGTAACAAGAAAATAACTAAAGATATAATTAAATCTATACAATAATACATTATAAGTACGGCATCACACAGAGAATGATAATATAAATATGAAAATTTAGAACCCTAGTATAAATTGTGGCAATACTTATCGCAACTAATTTAGAGTACAATATCAACGAAATTAATTCGTTGTAATAGTGTCCACTTTTCGCAACCAAAAAATATTTGGATGCAATAGTACTTACTTATCGCAACATTTTTTCTTATACTATGCCAACAAACATATTTCATTGCAACAATGACCACTTTAGCCACCAACATATAAATGGTGGCAATATTACCTACCTATAGCAACGACATATGCCAACAAAAATATATGGTTGTGAGATAGCCACTAATGAGAACCGAGCGATAGCTCGGGTGGCTTGGTCTGCCGTAGCGCAGCCAGCCCGCCTGGGTTCGATCCCCGTCGGGGACGACCCGCGCATCTTACCGGGGAATTTTTCCCTGAGGGGGACTGAGCGTGTGTATGGGTGTAGTGTGTGTTAGGGTGTGAGTTGCTCAGTAGACGCGTTCTGGACTATCCAGACAGTCTCACATGCGTTTGAGCACGCGGTCAGCGTGGGTGCTCCAATTGAGTTCTTAAATAATGTACCAGTATTCTTGGTGTAATTCAAAAAAAAAAGATTAGCCACTAATTGCATCGAAATATAAATGATGGAAATATTGCCTACCTATAGCAACAAAATATGCTAACATAAATATTTGGTTGTGAGATTGATCACTAATTGCATCAAAATATAAATGGTGGCAATAGTGTCTACCTATAGCAATAAAATATGCCAACAAAAATAAGTGGTTGAGAGATTGGCCATTTATTGCAGCGAAAATTTATCTGAGGTAATAACACCTACCTATTGCAACTATGGTTGTAGGTTACTGCAACCACCTAAAATTTTGTTGCAATATTGCTCACATATCGCCACTAATTCATGATTGGAAGCAATACACCTTTCTATTATAACGAAGTTTTAGATTATCACATCAAAAAGGATTTGGTGGCAATATTGTCCAAATATTACCACTAATTTTGCAAATGGAGGCAATAGAAGCCTCCTATAGCAACCAATTGCTGTGTGGTTACAATGTGTTTGGTGGCATTAGGATCATTTTCTAGTAGTGAACAGACCCCTTCGAGTTGCTAAAGTTATTAGCCTGGAAAACTTCACGAAATTAATGCTCATTGTAAACTTGCGTGGACCTTTCACCTCCTATGCAGTTCCCACCAAAACGGTCATAAATCTTGATTACGAAGTCCAGAAGATGTGCAGTTTGTTGCGTTGGAAAGAGAACATAAAGAGCTTTCAAGCAAGTACTCGTGGACGCTTAGAGTCTTCTGGAATAAAGTATTATGATGTCATCTTTAGGTGCTTCTGTCCTTGGCGAGGCGTGCTATTCCAATAGCACGACCATCTTTTTTCTTCAACTCCCATGCATGTGCTTCAATCTTTAGGGATGCGTTCTATTCCAGTAGCACGCGCTCTGTCTTTACCATTTTCAACTCGAATGCACCTAAGTTTAATAAGACAAAAGAAAGTGTGAAGCACATACAAATCATAATGTGATAAATAATTTAGGTTAGCGTTCACCTGATCATGTATTTTCTTAGCTCGATTTCTCGTGATTGGTCTTTGATATTTGTTATCTAGTTGGCCACTTGAATGCCCGCGGCGTTACTAGGTTACTTGGAATGTCGTCGTTATATTGTCAGCTCTGTCGGCATTCCTTTAATAAGGCTGAATACTATCTATCGGTGTTTCTATTAAACTGGCAAAGATATTATAACTGTCCTAAAAGCCTAAGCCGACAGTTTCTTATGCGACAGTTACGTAAGTGTTGGCTAAACTTTTGCTGACACACTATATGCCAACAAAGGTGTCCTTTGCTGATCGATTGTATTGGCAAAACAGGTCCATGGCCCTGAGTCGACTACAACCACAACACCAAAAATGCCCACCAAATCAGACCCTTATTAGGGCACTGGATTGATTTGAAATTTTGAAGAGGCCACTGCTAGGGATGAAAGTGGAACCGATATTTCCCGACTATCCGTCCGTCCGAAGGGTTCAAACAGCATTCGGATAGGAAATTCGGAAATTCGGATACCTTAATCGGATAACGGATACGGATATCGAATAGTGTGTCGGATATCGGATACGGATACGGATACGGATACGGGATGCTCGATATCCGTCGGATATCGGATATCCGATCGGATATCTATCCGGATACCTGAGCTATTATCCGTCTAGACAGGACCACACGAAAATGGGCACCAAAGTCGCATACGGACTCCGTTTTGGACGTTCTATATACCGATGGAAAGCTAAGAATGTCATCTTTCCAATAGAACTAATTTCATTTGATGTTCTAAGGTTATTTGTGTATTATTAATTATTTTCTACAGTAAATCATAAAAAGGATATTAAATGTAAAAAATATTGCAGCATTGTCTAAAAAATACAAATAACTTGCCAAGACCAATAAACATACTATAATAAAAATAACCTAAAGTCCCTATATGGAAACAATAAAGCAAAATATTGGTTAGGTCGAAACTTGGATGATTAAGATGACATCACGTGCAACCTAAACTACGAATGGAAACCATATGAAAGAAACACCAACACCTTTTAGAATTTTTTGTCCAAACTTTTTTGAGGATACTACGTGGACATATTTTGCTGCTCCACCAAATATCATAAATTTCTGAGTCTATTTGTGTATTATTAATTTCTTTCCGCTTTAAATCATGAAAATGCAATTAAATTCATAAAATATTGCAGTATTGTCCGAAAATTGCAAATAATTTCCATAGACCAATAAACATGCTATATAAACATATCTTCAAGCCCCTACATGAAAATGATAAAGTGAACCATGGTAATGTTGAATCATGGATGATCAGGGTGACTTCACATATAACCTAAACTACGAGTGTAAGCCATATGAAAGAAACACCGACACTCTTTGGAGTTTTTTGTCTAAACTTTTTTGAGGATGCTATATAGATATAAGTTGCCCCTCCACCAAATATCATGAATTTCTGAGTCTATTTATGTATTATTAATTTCTTTCCGCAATAAATTATAAAAATGCAATTAAACTCATAAAATATTACAGTGTTGTCTGAAAATTGCAAATAATTCACCTAGACCAATAAACATGCAATACAAAGCTAACCTCAAGCCCCCACATAAAAATAATAAATTGAACTATGATTCATGTTGAAACTTGAATAATTAGGGTGACTTCAGGTGTAACCTAAATCACGAGTGTAAGCCATATGAAAGAAACACCGACACCCTTTAGAGTTTATTGTCCAAACTTTTTTGAGCAAGCTATGTGGACATAAGTTGCCCCTCCACCAAATATCATGAATTTCTAAGCCTATTTGTTTATTATTATTTCTTTCCGCAGTAAATCATGAAAATGCAATTAAATTCATAAAATATTACAGTGTTGTCTGAAAATTGCAAATAATTCACCTAGATCAATAAACATACAATACAAAGCTAATCTCCGCCCCCCACATGGAAATAATAGCCCCCACATGGAAATAATAAATTGAACTATGGGCCATGTTGAAACTTGAATAACTGGGGTGACTTCACGTGTAACCTAAATTACGAGTGTAAGCCATATGAAAGAAACACCGACACCCTTTAGAGTTTTTTTTAAACTTTTTTGAGGATGCTATGTGGATATAAGTTGCCCCTCTGCCGAATATCTTAAATTTCTAAGTCTATTTGTTTATTATTAATTTCTTTCCCCAGTAAATCATAAAAAATACAATTAAATTCATGAAATACTACACGATTTAGCACAATTTGGCAGTATTTTTTACTCAACAAACATTTAAATGATCATAACATACACGATATATGTGGATATTGTTTTTACTTGATATCCGAAACCAATATTCGTATTCGAGGCTATTGGTATCCGATTCATTATATATCCGATCCACAACAATCCGCACCCATTAACCGATATATCCGCATCCGTATCTGTATCTAACAAAAATTTGTCCGAATTCGTATCCGAAAAAAAAATATAGGATCAAATACGGGATTCCCCATATCCGTCTGTATCCGATCCGGTTTCATGGCTAGCCGCTGCTTCCAATCGCCCCTCTGAAACCATATGGACGAATAAGGTGACTTATCAACAGAAAAAAATATTCTTAGTGGACCTTTATACAAATAATCAACACATCTCTAGACAAGGCACATCGTCTCAACTTTTATCATGCACCTGCATGCATCTCAGATATGCCAGCTTAATTTGCTATTACATATTATTGGTTACAATATTGCGCCGCATATATCTCCAAAGAAGAGGACTAGCGCCGTACGCACACATACATCACTAGCCCCAAAGGAAATTCGTGGACACGCATCCATACATATTGCCTGCAGCAGGCTCCACTATGGTACTTGGTAGCAGCTGTGGGGTGGTGTCATATGGGCGGAAGCCATGGGCAAGTGCGGCACGCCAAGCCTTGTCGACGCCGGTCAACCTTCCACCGCACTCGTGCGAGTCCCAGTTCTCCAGCGCGTGAACGATGCCCGCCACACGCCACACGCTCATCACCCTCCTTGGTAGCCAGTTCTGCAATTAACCGTTGTATGCTACTATATCTCATCTTGTCATCGACCAATTATGCTGACGTAGGGCGGTAGGGTACGTACCTCACAGGCATGGAGGTTCTCGAAGGACTCTGGGACAAGAAACGCCGGCGTGCTGTGGTAGATGCAGTCGTTGCGCAACGGTTTGGGAGGAAACTGAGAGTAGGGCAGGAAATGGACACCTTCTTGGGCTTTCTTCTGTTCTCCATCATCTATCAGCCCGTCACCAACAAGCCACACCTGCATCGATCGTTTGGTCAGGAATGGAGGGAGGTTAATTAGCGACGACTTATTAAACAAGTGACGCAAGGATGAAAGTGACAAGCACGCTGGTGACTCTGCTCTGTTACCTTGGCCCCGTAACTGCGAGACAACACCAGATGCTTGTGCATGTCGGAAGGCAGCTGTTTGCTCAGACACTCATGTAGATCCTGGTCCACCACCTCGACCTGCTTTCAACCAAAACTAATTAAAGAATAATATCTGATGCTAACCTACCGTGCAATTAGTGAACAGTAATCAAAATTTAGTCTGTCAAGTGTCAATATGTATATATTTCTACAATACCCGAATTCCCCGTTCGCAGAGGCCGTGGGTTAGGACGGCTGACATCTTATTGTTTGTGTTTCCCAGCAGGAGCACGGCTTTTGTGCCTTCAGGGATCATATGGATAACCGCGGCGGCGGCCAAGCTCGTCCCATCAACAATTTTGGTCCGCAGACTCGGCTTTCTACTGATGTACAGCCTGTTAAGATCATATCCCTGCATGCGCACATGCATCACATTCACAGGCTGCTCATCAGTCTAAATTAAAGGATATATAGCAGAGATCATCAGTAGTCTATATAGTAGTACATCTAATGTGCTGAACTACGGTACTACCTGGTTCAGGAGACCTAGTGTGAGTACTCTGGCGCCACTCGCCTCTGTATCTAACACTGCCTTCTCAATCAAACGACTGACTGCGTCATCCACACCTCCCTTGGACATGTACTGCACACCAATCACAACATCAGGTGAATTGCATTGCACTACAGAAATCAAAACATATTAATTAATCTTGCTGCACTGATCGAATTGTTGCACAGCATAAGTTGCATTGCCTACTTGGTCGGTGTTTCTTGGAACAACCCATGTCTCGATTTTGAGATTCTTGAACCTGTTGGCCTCCGACCTGAACGCTGTCCTCCCAAGCAGCGACGTCAGCGGCACTAGCAGGGGCGCGACAAGCTTGGACATGGCGGCCGTCTTTGTGGTTGTGGCGGTGAGCGGCGCCGACGCGAGGGATGCAAAGCCGAGCCGAAGGTGGAAGATGGACTCCGGCGTGGTGAGGTGCGTGAGGTGCACGACGTCCACCGCACTACCCTTCCCCTCCTTATCGTCGTTGCTCCTGCGCTGCAGCGCCCTCTGGTACAGATGATCGGACGACGCGTCCAGCGTGCCGTATAGGTAGTCGTAGAAGGGCATGAAGAGGGAGTAGTTGGTGCGGAACTGCGTGTGGTGAAGGGAGTGGAACCTGATCCATGGAAGATTCAAGATTTTCCTTCGCCGAATTACATATATCTGTATATATATATCCTGCTCTTGGGTACTGCTTGTGGAACAACAGGCAGCAAGGAATCTAACACTTACGTTGGCGTGTACATGAGGTACTTGAGCAACGGGAAGGCGTCGAAGAGCCACTTGGGGACGAACTCGAAGTTGCAGTGGCCAAGGTAGTTCATGGTGTCGATGTAGATGAGGTACAAGATGGTCACTGCTACGGAGGCGGTGTTAGTTGCCATCGCTGTCAGAACTGGGATAGCGAACAGGGCGAAGTACACCAGCTCCTCCGCGAACGGATGAATCACCGCTTCAAATAAAATTCGAATAAACTACTTAATTACCTTACTTGATTAACAAAAGGCAATTTTGAAAATGTTTTTAAAGAGAAAAATGTAGTACCCGTTATGGGCTCAGTGACGATGGAGGCATGGTGGTGGGAGTGGTAGCGGGAGTAGAGGTAGTGGTGGTGCAGCGCCCGGTGGAACCAATAGTAGAGGAACTCCACCGGCCCCGCGTGCATCGCCGAGACGACGGCCAGACCATTGGAGTCCCACCATGGTAAGCCTCGCGCCATGGGAAGCGTCATGTGGAAAGTGTAGATCAACAGCGCCACGAAAATGGCCTGGTCGTCCCTGCAGCCGCATATGCATGTATACAAAATGTACTGAGCCACGTACTAGTACCTTCTCGCTCTTCGGTCATTTTTTCCATTCGTTTGACATAAATATTATGACTTACCAGTTTAAATATTTATACTTTTTTAATTTAAATATAAAAATAGTTAATACAACCCATTTTTTTATTTGAAAAATAACAAGGACTTACCAGTTGCTCTCTCTGTCGACCTGGTTGAAGTCGATGCTCTTGTTGACGATCCTGTGCTTGCTCCGTGCTGTTTGGTAGCGGGAGATGGTGATCCACAGCTGTGCGTACATGAGTCTTAGGAGCATCACCGGCAACGCGAGAAAGCTCAGCAGGTCCCTCTCCTCGCTCCCGCTCTTCAAGAACTTGTACGTGTAGACCATCGCCAATGGAGCGACCACCACATACTTGTGGCCATAAAAGAGTTCATGGTAAAGTTAAGCCTTCAATTATTCGTGCATTATATACTTTTGATCGTGCATTATATATTATAGTACATGTGTGAACCTACATCCATTATTTTCATTTGCTGTAGAGCACATACCTTGCAATTTCCAAGGTGTTGCCATGGCCAACCTGTGAGATAGCCTGGCTTTGTGGCCATCCCTTATCAGCAAGCTTCACAAGCTGTTTCTATGTACGAGGAGTTAGTGGTTGCAAAAAGGGTAGTGGCCATTGCCTGCCTCTATATACTACTCCGTACTTCGATGTGCCAAAGGGATATCGTCTTTATATACTGTCGTTGTCCAACTATGCATTGTTGGGTAGTTAGCAATTATTAAGTAGGCCATCTGTCCACTACATCTGATTTACGTGTTCAGTCAGGAACAAGAAAATTATCACGAGCGACATGCATGCGTTTGCCGCACATGTAATGTCTCTCACTACCAGAGAACATGCCTTCGGATGAAGTTGCCATTTTACAAAAAAGACGGCAAAAACTGCAACCAACGGATGAAGTTGCCATTTTACAAAGAATGCGGCAAAAACTGCAACCAATACTAAAGCTAGCATCAACTGGGTGCCATGGTCGGGAGTCCTGGGAGCCCTTTTAGTATTGAGTCGCCCAAAGAGAAGGTGCTTATGCTTTTTGCATTAGAAGGGGGTCGTTACACCACTCGGTTCTAATACTATTAGAACCGGGTGGTAAAACAACGCGATACTAATGTACTAAGCATTAGCAACGTCACTTTAGTCAACTCGGTACTAAATTGGTGCCAGGGCTTCCGCTGGAAACTCACGTGCCTGTTCGCCTTCCCGCCAATTCTCTGCTCTTCAATGGAAGATGTTCCATTGATGATCATTGATCGTGGGAATTAAACAATAGAGGTTATAACAATTAAAAAGTTTGGATGATTATTTACATCAGGAATTAAACACCAGTGATTCTTGCAATTAAAAAGTTTATACGATTATTTACATCAAAACAAGCAGGTTTGTTCGATCTCTTGCTCCGTTATAAAATGAAAGGAGAGCTAGGGCGGCTCTGCCAACACCCGGCTGCGCTTCGCCGGAGGCTCGTCTTCGTCTTCACATTCGTCGTTGCCGTTGTTGTTGTCGTCGCTGTCGTCGAAGTAGAGGTCCTTGTACCCACCTTGGTCCTCATCCTCCTGATGATCATGTTCGTCGTCGTCGGTGGATCCCCAATGAGGAGGATGAGGCTCCTCTTCCACATAAGAGGAGCTGATTAGTGGTCATTGTCACTCGACTAGATCGGCTCCTCTTCAAGGAGGAAGGCGAGGTCCATCTCCGCTTCCTCCTCGCGAACCACCGCACCGCTAGCTGCAGTGTCTTCATCGGAGTCGTTTTGGGTAAAATCCCAGAGCCCCTCAGTCCACCAGTCGGGAGGTGCGTGCAGGGGAGAAGAAGGGGGATCGGAGGAGGAAGAAGACGAGGTACTCGCCATTGGCAAAGGAAAATATTTTTTTGGAGAGTTTTTAGTTCTGTTGTGGAGTAAATAAGCATGCGCGTGTGGGGGAATGGTTAAATTAATTCAAGACATGAGAATGTGTGTGTGGGGGGGGGGTTAGTTCTTGTTTGAATCAAACTTAGTTTAGAGTGAAATTAACCTACAGACAAAATTAGGGCTGCCAAGATGGGACAACAGTCAGTCCTGGACTCAAATCTTTAGTATCGATAGCTCTACAAACCCGATACCAATGTACACTTATTGGCACCGGTATTTAGACGACCCGATGCTATTGATCTATTCTTTAGCATTGGGTGTTCTATCTACTCGTTACCAATGTACACCAATTGACACCGTTATCTAGGAAACCCGATGTTATTGCCGTGTCGAAGCTCACACGCGCCTGTTCGTCTTCCCGCCATGATGCTCTGTGCCTGCCGTACCACGTTCATTCATGATTTGATCGTGGGAATGCCAATCGCAGCTAACAAGGTGTAAATTTTACATTTCAAAAACAAAAAAAACGGTGTAAATTGTTTATATAAATATATGTTACCACACTCTAGCCCTAAGTAAGAGTACTAATCTGCTCAAGCATGAAACAAGAGAAGAGCACTGTGAAAGCGAGCAAGAAAAGCGTGAGAGCGATCCACACC
Organism: Paspalum notatum; assembly: GCA_022530915.1. Taxonomy (NCBI): domain Eukaryota; kingdom Viridiplantae; phylum Streptophyta; class Magnoliopsida; order Poales; family Poaceae; genus Paspalum; species Paspalum notatum. The sequence continues at coordinate 33,357,291 of CM039685.1, forward strand.
TTCTCCAGCCCCATTCTCGCCATGGGTCGTTGGTCGAGCGACAACAAGTACACCACCAACTACTCCTCCGATGAGGATAGCGATGCGGTGAACCAGCCGCCGGCGAGTGACCGCGATGGTACGAGACGGACTAGTGGTCCGATTCGGAGGAGGAGGACGAGGATGAGGATGAAGGCGACATCGAGGAGGAGGAGGAGGATGACGACGGCAATGACGGCGACGGCGTGGGCAGCGACGACGACGGCTTGGATGAGGACATCGACTAGGCCACGGCGGCGATGACGATGGCAACGGCAATGGGGAGGACGGCGGCTATTTTGGAACTGCGCGGCGGTGGCGGAGGCTGTAGCTTGCCTCGTCGCCGTCATCGTCGCCATCCTTAATTATAGAACAATTTAGTTATATGTAAAATAGTTTAGTTATATGTAAGATATTTTAGTTGTCTAAATTATTTTAGTTATATGTAAAATCTTTTAGTTATATGTAAAATATTTAAGATGAAATCTATGCAGTATGTAGTTAAAAAGTCCAATTTCTATTAGCACCCAGTACTAATGTGGATCAACAGTCGATATATATAAAATTATAAATAACGTCCATTAGTACAGGTTCTTGCGAACGCCCGGTACTAATGAGGACGCCGGTGACAATTAGTACCAACGACTCTCCGGTGGGTCTCCTCTACCATCTCCTCTCCTAACCACTCTCTTCTCCACGTTCGGCCACAATGGATGACCTCGCCCTTGTAGCCTTACGGAAGCATGTCGTTGACGCGCTAAAACCTCAGAGGAGCGCCTCGCCGCTGCGAAAGGTCATGTATCCATGCCATCTCGAGGGGCAGTGGAGGTGGAGGATCAGCGTGCCCCGGGAGGCCTCTCGCTGCGCCGAGCTCGTCCTCAACCCTCGCCTTTGCTGCCGCCTCCTCGTCGACACAGCCCGCCATGCAGCAGCCGCTTCAGTCCCGGGGACCTCCTCAATGCCAGCAGCGTCGAGAACCTCCTCCACCGCGCCGGCCACTGCGAGTGTTCCTCGCCGGCAGTCTCGCGGCGCGGAGCTCCTCCTCGTGCACCGCGCCTTCTTCCGTCTGTACTACCAGAGCCTCGCGTTCACCAAGGAGTCACCTGATCTGTGACGTGTCAATGAAACACGTCTCTGATTTAATATTTTGTGACGTGTCTTGTGCAGCCACGTCACTAGAGCATTTACTAAGCCCCGGTAAGCTCGCATCAGAGACATGTGTAGTCTAGACACGTCCCTGGAGGTACCTGGCCAATACTCAGTGACGTTTATACTAATAGATTGCATAGGTATGCTAGTGACATCTATACTCCATCCACGTCTCTGAGTTGATGTGAAGTAGAAATTTGTGACTTGCATAGTTAACACATGTCATTAACTGTAGCTGTGTAAACTTAGAGACGTGTGTACTCTACCCGCGTCACTAACATGCATAGCTCTCTGAGATGTGGTTACTTACCCGCGTCTCTGATATTCCAATAAAATATCTACCGCTCCTGCTCCCTACGATCCCCAACGGGCTCGCCTCTGGCGTGCAGATATATCTCAAGTCCCAACCCTAGATCTTCTCTACACAACCTCTACAAGCCGCCGCCCGCTCGGCCCTCCCCTCCCCGCGCCGCCGCCCACCCCTCCCCGCACCGGCCACCGCACGCCCCTTTCTATCCCGGCCGCCGCCCACCGGCCCCTCCTCGCACAGGCCGCCGCACACCCCTTCCCTCTCCGCACCACCCGCCGCCAGCCGCCTCCCCGCACCAGCCACCACACGCCCGTTCCCGGCCGCCTGCTCAACCCTTCACCGAGGAGCTCCTAGAGGCACGCCCGGAGCCCATGGAGGAAGAGGAAGACCGGGTTCTGGCGCCGCTCGTACGGCTTCGCTCGGCGGAGATGGGAACACACTGAGGCTGCCGGCAGCGGCCGAGCGCCATCCCCGAGGTGCAGCACTGCGAGCTATCTGCCGCCACCAGCTCGACTCCGATGCATACGCTGATACAGGAACTAGAGGCGCAGCGTCCCTCTCCCCAGCAGTACGTGACGGCCATCCTCGACTCATGGACTCCCTCGGCCTCCGCTCCCTTCACCGACCTCTCTAGGTTACTCGCCATGCGCGAGGCGCTCAAGGTAACACATCCTCTCCATCTGTCCAGCATATCTCCCTTGCTTCCGCTCAGATCTACATGCTTCCCCTCCCCTGATCCCATTTAATCCCGCCATACCTTAGCAAAAGTTCGTTTAGGTTGCTGTTTGGTACAGAAGATGATGTTGGGTAGTTGAGTTTGATGGCAAAATCGTCTACTTTCTAGGACTGATGAGTGCAGTGTTGGTTGAGGATTGTAGAGATGAGCTGTAGCTTCCAGCATTATGCACACAAGGCATTTGTTGAATTACCTGGATGGGATTTTGCTGTACTCCACTAGATTCTTGCAATTCAGGACGGTCATCATCCAATTTATTTTGCAGGTTATACATGCTATCATTTCTATAAGTTAGCTAATGTTGTTCTCTTGACAGGTGTTTTCCATATTTTAGATGGATTGAACACTGCATTGTTTACCTGTAGCATTTTTTATATCTTCTGATAATTATGCAGTCACTCTAATATGTCTATCCTTGCAGCTGTGAAACAATAAGGATATATTATAAATATCCTTTAGCTCTGGTTTATCTGTGTCTTCCCAATTTACTTTGTTCAGCCGACAATTTGTTTTAAAGGTATTGCCATCTTGAATTGACCTACGAGTGATTGAACTTCCTCCTCATCAAACACTAATCCGCGCTTGCGTTCTGTAGGTTCCCCACTGGTGACTCAGCCTATCGATCACGGCCTTCCACCTAGTTCCATCAGACATTCCTCATGTTCGTGTAATGTATTTTTGTTTAAAGTAATCATGGTTACTGCTATATCCAGTTCACAATGGATTTTTTCCCTACCTCTATTGTTTTCTGTGTTATAATTATTGCAGAAGATTATAGTACAACCGTCAATGATTTTTTTATTGGTTTCCTAGCTTGCCGTGTACAATGCTGGTAAAAACAGAGGAATTTTTCTAAAATTTTGTCAAAAGAAATTGGTAATAAACTCACTTGTACCTTTTCAGGGTGCGATGATTTTATTATTTTCAGTGTCTGAAATCAGTTTGTTATTCAGGGAGCAGAGCATCATCAGTGTACATCAAGATTGCTAACCATGATTTCAGAAGAGGAAGCTCTTGCAGCTCTCTGCTATCACAATTGAACTGTATGTTTAAGTAAACAAAAATATATCTCAACTAACGCCTGCGAAACTTCTGGGAATCGATGGACTTATTACTTTCTTTCCTTGCAGGTTCAAAGTTTGGGGTCTACAGGAATCAATCACTAGTCAGAGCCATATGTATTATGTGTTGAAGGTAGCTTACATCTATGCTTTAGAAGTAAGGGTTATTTTGTAATTGATGAACATATGCATCTACGATGCAACTTGACTATATATATGCAATTGAGATGTTAAAAGACGTGCAATTTATTTATATGAGTTTTTTCTATTTATTTTTTTGTTTTCGCAATTTATAATCAGAGACGTGTTTTTAGAAAGAGACTTCACTGGCCATGGTCATCAGTGATGTGTTTTTGTGAGACACGTCTCCGGCCATGGTCGCCGGTCACTACTACAGTAAGTTGAAACACGAACGGCTCTAGACACCTCTATAGGAACAATTTTGACAAGTGTTCCCACTCGTGGGTTCCTGTAGTGGAACATGCAGTAGGAGCGGGCTACGATTGCACCGCTCCCGCAGTAATCACAGCAGAGCGGGCCGTGATTGCACCGCTCCTGCTGTGACCACTGCAAGAGCGGCTCTTGTTTCAGCCGCTCCTGCTCATGATACTAGCAGGAGTGGCTGTAATATGAGCCGCTCCTGTTAATGTAATCAGCAGGAGAGTTGTTTGTTTTCCACCGCTCCTGCATATTTTTTGAACGCTCCTGTTTCTTTCCCGCCCTATATTTTGAAAGTTTTGTTTCTTTCCCGCCATATTTGAATAAAAGCCCCCTTGCTCTTTCCTGTTGTATTTCTCGAATATTAATGCTTTTTCGCTGTATACAAATCCACATATATACATTAATTATCGAGACACATTTACATACATATTCAAGTTTGTGAATCTTGTCGTGCGTTCTGCCAAATTACAAAAGAAACATCATAGGTCGTATACACATACATCGTACACAACAACTTAATTAGACATGGTGGTACTCCCACTCGATCAATGGAAGATATTTTTTATCTTTTGCTAAAAAATCATCATGATCGAAGAATTCCCCTCGCCGATTAAATACCTTGTGCATCGTTAAACGGCATAGGTCGCCAACGCTGTTCATGAGATCTAACTCGTTGAGAGGCCGATCTTTCAAAGGGATAGGGGGCCTTAACAAAAAAAAGATGATATGAGTGTTTGTGCCAATGTGTTCTTCGTTATATGCACACATGCAATACATATAATGAAAGGAGATAATTAGATGTGTTTTTAAGCACTTACATCTTCCTGATTTGTTCTGTACCTCCCATTGACCTTAAGGAACTCAAATACATAGTACCCACAGTATCCGCTGCCCCTTTGTTGCTTGTGGCACTATTTTTTTCACAACAGTTTAATTTGTTTTAGACTTATAATACAATATTTGAACTTATGTCGGGAATTAGGCTCTGTAGACGATGTTGTCCCGGCGCTTTGGATGAAATGTTAGTCCATACTTTTTCTTCACCATTTTGAAGGCTCTATTATATAGAAACTCATATTAGTAAGACGAAACAACACAAATATATATATATATATTATATTATATATTATATATAATATATATATATATGAGAAGCCAATATGGTAGGTATATATCTTACACTCGTAGTATATTCATAATGGTCTTATATCTCTTGGGGTCGACATCCAATGAGTCCAAAACCAATACCTTGCTTTCTTTAGGCACGATGTATAGAGAGATCCAGTGTCCGCTGCAAATAGCAAAGCGTATGAAATTATATAGATGATCGTGTGTGTTTAATTTTCACTTAGTATCAATGCAAAGGTTTTTGACATACTCAAAGTTGTATGGAGTAAGTATTTGGTCTTGGTTTTCTTCATAGAAGAACGTCAGGGCAGTGACAATATATGCGGCAACGGTCCTCTGCGCTTGTTTGTGTAACTTTTGCCGGATTGCCTCCTTCTCACTTTTTGTTTGCCCTACCGCAAGTTTGTCGCAATCGTCCTTTAGATTTAGTGGCCAGTCGTGGCTATCCTGATTAATTAATGAAAGGTCCAAGAACCCGACTCTTTTATCACCCATGCTTTTAGCCATTTGCCACTACATCCTGAAAAATATATTATACAGCGAATGGATGTTAAATACGAGAGTATATTACGTTAATTATGCACACTTAATGGGATTGACAAGGAGACTTACATACACCAAAGGGTCATCGCAGTGATTTCCACCTGTCCTAGGCGGAACATGTTATGAAACTCCAAAATGTCGACGATTGTACTCTTGGTCAGTGTGTTGAAACATCGACCGGGAATGGAGGCCATTACTAATGAAACCCCAAGTCTACTTGCCCTCAGGTACCAATTGTGAAATCTTCTCATCTCCCCTGGCATATATTCACTATTAAGAGCCCAATCTGGTAGAAAGGGTTTGCCACATTCGTACTTCATGGGGCAATCCGGGAAATCGGCAATTTTGTCCAGTCCAATGAAGGATTTGTAGTATTTTAATTCGGGAATCGGAACTGATTTAGTTGTCACCTCCTTATCCTTTCCTGCCTGTTTTTTCTTCAACCACTTGTCCACCTCCGGTATCGCATCTTTTTTATATGTACGTACTAATGTTGGCACTGCTGGAGGTGTAGCATCTTTAGCTGCTGCTGGCTCCTCGGCCTCTGGAGGTGTAGCCGGCTTCTCAGCGGCATCGGGAGGCGTAGCCGGTTTCTCAGCAGCATCGGGAGGTGTAGCCAGCTTCTCAACAATATGTTCCAGATCTGCATGTTCGATTGCTAGTTGTTCGGGTTCCTGTAGTTGTTCTTGTGGTGTCAGGTTGAGAATGTATTTCTTATTCCACAAGATGAACTGTTTCACAGACTGGCCGAGAAAGTGGATCCCCTCTGGCGTGGGGATGTCTATCATTTCTTCTGCGTGTTTAGCTTCAACGCTAAGGACCTCGACCCTTGCATATTCCGGCAGGATTGGAGTGCCATGGAAAAGACTGCTGCCAGAAATCGCTATTGCCTTTGCTACCTCCTCTGTCCTTCCATGTATTCCAAGTGGAATGCGCAGCTCGCAAAGAGTTGGAGATTTGATGCTATCAACTGGAAAACTTGGGGGTAGTTGGATCTCAGGACTACCAGCGGTGTTGCCCGGTGCAGAAAGTTTACCATCAGCCGTGAACAAACTTCTGACCTCTTCCATAAACACCTCCTTTGTGGTTTCTCTCATCTCTTGCTTGAAGCGATCATGTTTTTTATATTCGTGCCTGTCCGCGGTGAACCCCTCCTTCCAGTTCATCTTGGATGAGAGTCTTCGCACTCGGCCTCCATGCTCTTTTGTGCCTAATCCTTGGGTCAAGCAATCTTGCTCCCGGTCACTAACAAATTTGCCCTCTTTCTCTTGCTCTGCCCAAAACTTGATTCTTTCCACCACCTCTTTGGTCTAAGGTTTAGCAAAATCTCTTTGTTCCCTAGGCACCTTGACCTCTCGGCCCTTGACCCATTGGAATGTTCATTCATTTAACCCTTCGTACGGGTCAGGTAGCCCTTTAGCTATCAAATCTTCCCTTTCTTTCTGCCATTTATCAGCTTTGCTAGTGTACCCAGCAGGCCCAAGATGTGGCCTGTGCACATCTCTCTTTGCAAGCGCTGAGTTTGCTTGGCTATGTTTTATGGCTTGCTCAGTTGTCCTTTGCCTCTTGATCTCATCTCACTGGCTTGGGTGATCTTACCGTATTCCTCAAATGGAGTAAGGTCGTTCTTCAAATACTTGTAAGTGAGGTCTGTTTTCCATTTACGATAAGAACACCCCATCTGCTTAAGAGTGTATGACTTTGCCTTCTCCTCGGTACCATGTGGGAACTGGAACCATTTCTTCAGCTCTGCCCATAAGAAATCTTTTCTTGATTTTGGTACCTCCCGCCAATCAGTCCACATTATCTCCATCCATGTCCTCGTTACCACCCCTACGGCATTGCGGAACATTGCTCGCACCTCAATAGGTTCCAATGGTTCTCCAGCAAACGCCAACCTCCCTCACAATGTAAATTGTTTCTACTAATTTGTCCTTGGCTCGCTTTCCTCCACGTTTCCTCTTGCTCGTTCCGGTTTCTTGAGGGTCAGCTTTGGCCATTTGTTGTTCGGGCCGAGTGTCAGCTTCGACCATTTGTAGTTCCTGCTTCGTACGAGAGTATTAACGAAATGATGAATTTATATCCTTACAACTAAACGGCATTATTGTTTGGGCTCACACCTCGAGGGAGGGCACGTAGTTAGGATTCTTCGTGACTTCTCGATCACGTTTGGCGGCAAGTACGTCCGCGGCATGTGGGTCTTCCAACTCGAGATTGTCATCTGCCGAGTTGGAATTGAGTGCGTTTTCATCGAGAAAAATTTCTTCGAGAAATGCATTGTCCTCTGGGACTCGCGACGGTGGCCTACCCTTTTTTTTCTAGAAGACGAAGTAATCTAACAATGAGTATATCCATGACAAATAAAGATGAGTATATACATGAGAAATGAATATACATGAAAAATGAGTATACATGACAACTGAATATACATGAAAAATGAGTATACATGACACATGAATATACATAAAAGGTGAAAATACATGAAAATGGAGTATACATGAAAATAGAGTATACATAAAAAATGAGTATACATGAAAATCGAATATACATGAAAAAAAATATACATAAAAAAGAAATATACATGAAAATAAAATGAATATACATGAAAATGAATATACTACTAACTAGTCACTATTGTTAAAAAAAACTATTGTAAAAAAAACTACTAACTAGTCAATAATAACTACTAACTAAAACTACTAACTAAAATAAACTATCTACTCACTAACTACACTATTGGCACAAAAAAACTAACTAATTACACTAAACTAATTACACTAAAATATACTAACTAATATACTAACTACTAAATAATAACTACTAAATAATATACTAACTAACTAACTAAAATAACTAGTACTAACTAAAAAACTAACTACTAATTAAACTAATTAAAATAAACAACTAAAATATACTAACTAATATACTAACTACTAACTAATATACTAACTAACTAAAATAACTAGTACTAACTAAAAAACTAACTACTAACTAAAATATACTAACTAAACTACTACTAATAACTACTGCTAACAGAGAGGTGGAGGAGGCGGACCGGCGGTGAAGGAGGCGGCCGACGGTGGACGACGAGGCGGGGCGGCGGTGAGGAGGCCGGCGGGGTGGCGGCGGTGAGGAGGCCGGTGCCGAGTTGCTCGTCGCGGGGCGGTGAAGAGGCCGGCGGCGGTGCGGCGGTGAGGAGGCGTGCGGAGGTGGGCTGGTGTCGCGGCGGCAAGGGCGAGGAGGCCGGCGCCGAGCTCGTTGCGGCGGCGGTGCGTGAGGAGGAGAGCGGCGGCGGCGGCGGCGCAGAGCTCGTTGCGGATTTTGGCAGCCTGACGATGCGAAGAGAAAACTGAAACGCCGGGGGACTTAGAAAAATTTCGCCTCGCGCGCACGTCACTTATATGTGGAAACAACAGCAGGAGCGGTGGATCGCGTCCACCGCTGCTGCTGTTTTACAGTAGTACCTGCTGTTTTACAGCAGGAGCGGGGACGGGTGAGGAGCGGTGGAGAGGGTGGGAGCGCTGCCCTAGTGGGCCGCCCCAACCCACTGGGCCTCCACTGCTCTGTTTGTTTTTTTTTTCAATCCTTCTTTTCATTTATTTGTAAATTAAATCTTTTATTTTATTAATTGAAATACGTGCATGTTTAAGTTTGTAAATTAAATCTTTTATTTTATTAATTGAAATACATGCATGTTTAAGTTTCTAAATACATGAAATACATACATTAAGCGTTTATAATTCTTGGCTCTCCATCCGTGCGTACCCAAGGCTTCATTCCCTTTATCGTTGCTTCTACTTCCTTGATCTTGGTCGGTAGGTGTGTAAAAAACTCCATGTTGTCATAGTCATTGAAGGTCTCGACATCATCGACACCATCAACTCCGATAATACTCGGTTTGCCGGCGATAACTATGTGCTTCTGATTCTTAAGACGTGGGTCGATGATATATAGAACTTGTCCAACGCGTTTGGCCAGCACCCAAGGGTCATTTTTGTAACCAACCTTGGCAATGTCAACTATTGTGAGTACATAGTTGTCAACTTGTACACCTTGTGGGTGTTTCACCCATTGGCATCGAAAGACAGGAATTTGTATGTTCGATCCGTAGTCCAACTCCCATATGTCTTCTATGAAGCCAAAATATGTGATCTTACTGCCCGTTCCGTCATCGATGGCGTCAATCCGGACTCCACTGTTTTTGCACACGCTTTTCTTATCCTTTGCAGCTGTATAGAATGTCTGGCCATTGATGTCATACGCCTGCCATGTCGTGACCCGTGAAGCTGGGCCGGACGCCAACCTTTTCAACGTTACTTTCTCGGCAGTTGATCCTTCGGGTAAGTTCAGGTCCATGAGCCAGCTGGTGAAGTGGTGTTTGTGCTCTTTCATGATCCAGAAATCTAAGCGTTCGGGGTTTTTCGCACGGATAATACCTATGTGCTACTCGACGAAAGGAGTCATCATCTCTATCTGATGCAGGACACTGAAATGAACCTTTGCCACTTCTTCATATGCATTATCAATGAATGTTTTTCTCCCCCTTGTGCCTTTCCCTGATAACCTTCCAGTATGACGAGAAGCAGGCAAACCGATACCTTTCTTATCAACCAAGTAACCCTTACAGCACTCTACGACCTCCTCGGTGCAATAAGCCTCGATCATAGATCCCTCAGGGTATGCACGGTTTAGGGTCGACATGAAACACTCATATGCCCACATCTCATGTAAGTAAATTGGACCAAGTGCACGGATCTGGTCAACCATGTGTACAATGAGGTACGTCATTATATCAAAAAATGAAGGAGGGAAGCACATCTCGAGCTGAGCCATAGTCTCCATTTAGAATTCTTGCAGCGAACCTAGTTCATCTTTATGAATCTCCTTTTGTGAGATCTTGTTGAAGAAATAGACCATTCGAGTGACCACCATCCGCACGATTACTGGATTGATAGCCCAGATAGCAATGGCAAGGAACACCGTCATCATCATATGGCAGTCATGAGCGTTGTACCCACTTATGGACAAATCTTTCTTGGAGACTAGACTCTTGATCTTAGACGATAACCCAGTGGGCACTTTTAGACCTCGTAGACACAGGCATAATTCCCTTTTCTCAACTGATGTCAGGTTGAAGTTCACGGCAGGGAGCATCAATTTTCCATTGCCCTGTTCCACAGGGTGGAGCTCACTTCTGATCTTCATATTTACTAGGTACAAATAGTGCTATCAAACACGTTCTTCTTTAGGTGCATACAATCGATGGCGTGTGGAACCTCCAAGTCATTCCAATATGGCAAGTACTTAAAGAAGATGGACTGCTTTTTGAAAGGCACACCTTCAATAGGGGGTTTAGTTCTCTTGATCTTCTTCCCGTCGACAATGTTGATCTTCTTGACCATATCGAAAACATGTTTGCTATCATGTCTTCTTCTTGGTACTGAACCTTTCTCATCCTTGCCATCAAAGTGGTTGTTAAACTGTCTTCTGCGGTATCGATGTCCTTCCACTAGGAAGCGGCGGTACTTCATGTACACAACCTTTTTGGATCCATCGAGATACTCAGACGTCGTTGCATCCAAGTAGGATAGACATCCTTTCTTCCCTTTGATCTGTTTGGACAGCGAGAAGTTAGAAGGGTAATCATTGATTGATCGTAGTGAGTATCATTCCTCTGAGTGTAAAATCCTTCTTTGTTAATGAATCAATCATTTTGACCCCATCGTTCCAAAGCTTCGCCATATCTTCCATCAAGGGCTCAAGAAAGACATCTATATCAATGCCTGGTTGTTTAGGCCCTTGTATCAGACCGCATAACATTGTGCACTTCCTCTTCTGACAAAGCCATGAAGGTAGATTGTATATGGTCAATATCACCGGCCATGTGTTGTGTGTGCTGTTCCTTTCTCCAAAAGGATTCATTCCATCAGCACTAAGTGCAAACCTTACGTTTCTTGGATCCTTCGTGAACTCTGGATACAATTCATCGAACCTTTGCCACTGAGTGGCGTCAGCTGGGTGTGAAAGCTTTTCGTCATCCGTTGTTCGCTCACAAAACCACCAACGCATCAACTTTGCAAAGGCAGTGTTTGTAAATATCCGTCTTAAGCGATCGATTGGATTGAGGTACCACATGACTAGGCGGGGAATCTTTTCTTCTTCTCGTCGATGCCTAGGCATGTATCTTCTTTAGAAGGATCGGGTGCACCATTCTTCTTCATCTTCTTGCCATTGGTGAAAGCTTCATCATCACCATGGAATATGTCATTCCGCTTGTAATGGCCGGCGCCACAAGTTGGGCATTTATCTAGATTCTCATATTTGCCTCGATATAAGATGCAGTGGTTCGGACATGCATGTATTCTTTCAACTCCCATTGTCAAGGGGCTAACAACCTTCTTTGCTTGATATGTGTTGGTGTTGGCATTCCTTAGCCTATTAGATATAAATCCGCAAGCGCACGGAAAACGCGTTGTAGCCTTTCACCCGAGAGTATTCCAGTGTATCGAATCCACGAGGAACGAGGAGTATAATGATCACACAACACAATGGCCAAACTAGCAAAGCTAGCAAGTAGAGGATAAAAGACAGGAAAGCAGGTTCTCAACAAATGTTAAAACACCTCACTATACTAAGCATGCAAAGCACTATACTTGTCATGTAAATATAGACACCAAAGCTGCAGAGCCACTGCCAGGCACCAGAGTGCTGATAACCCAACCGAGAAAGGCGGGCGCTACAGGTTTCGGCTATATCGTCAGCGAGTCTATCCGAACGAACGGGATTGGAATATTGAGAACACAAAAGCTGTCACCTAGTGTGTCTACCAACCAGAGCTACGTGGGATAGCCGACCAACCAAGGCAAACTCTAAGTATGAACATCGTCGTGCCACTCAGAGAGTTTACTACTTACTGGTAATGAGCCAGAAAAGCAAGCACTACTATATAGCCAACACTATAAGCATGCACAAGGTTCCCGTAAACAGACAAGTATAAAACTAAGTATGAAAGTAAAGTAAGAATGAAATAACAAAGATGAGAGACAAGGAACTTTACTCAATCCTGGAACTGAATATCCTTCCTCTGATAATACAAGCCTGGGAGAGAAGAGAAATCCCACTCCCGAACTCTGCACTCACTACTCTCCTTGATACAAGAGGAACTCTCTCTACAAGCTAAGGGAAAGCTTCACTTCTCCACACTATACACTCTACTACTACATTAATCCACTAATCCACACCTCACAAGGGAGGTCTAAGGGGGCATTTATAGTGCTAGAGTAGAGTGAAGGTCGGTTGTGGCGGTTGGAGACGATTAGAGGCTGGGCGGCTTGGGTGTGGGGCCAGGCGGCCTGGTCCCATGCCGGGCGGCCTGGACAACCCTTGGATCCACCGCCTCACTTCATCCCATGGTCCATATTGCTCCTCCAAGGCGGTTATAGGTCGGTTGGCGATTATTCTTGTGTGCTTTTGCTTCAACCATTGGATGCTTTTGTGTTTCTTCCTTAGCCATTGGATGGAACTCCCCAGGATTGCTGACTTAGCCAATCCGTGGGCTGGATTGATGAAGTGGCAAGGCCTTCCATGGCATGGTGACTGGTTCTCTCGAATTCCACCATGGAGTTGTATTTCACACGTTGTCTCTTGTATGTAGGTGGAAGATGGCGGCATTTGGAGAGTTTCACAGGCCGGGCGGCCTGGGCCTGAGCCGGGCGGCCTGGGCCTGAGCCGGGCGGCCTAGGCCCTTAGCCCATATCCAGCTCTTCTTCTTGGTTCACATGTTTTCTCCATGTTTTCTATGTTTTTGCACCGTGACATGTGTTCCTGCAAGATCTTTGTACACAACTCATGGAACTGGTTAATATGTATAAACTTTGCATAAACTTACCCTTGGAACATGAAATATTGGTGGTCGAAATAGGTTATAACGACCGCCAACACCCCCCCACACTTAGTCTTTTGCTCGTCCTCGAGCAAAACAAGAGTTAATCATGGTGTAGAGGGCATATGACAACTGTAGCCTCAGCAAGTACAAAGGTTACTCCCAAGTTGGTTTATCTTACCTAGGATTTCAATGGTGGCTACACTTAGATTTTGAGATGTTGAAGCTAACAAGTTTCAGGTGTCATAGCAGTTTTCTCCCGGCTAAGAGCAACAGAGGTTTTTCTCTTTTCAAAAGACATAGTGTCTACTCTTTTGTTTTCAAGGTCACCTCTCAATCACTCAAAGGATGAGAATTCTTGTGTTTCCTCTCCTTCTAATCTAAGTTTTGAGTTGAACGAGAGTGAGACTATCTCATCATGTTTGTATCACCAAGTCAAAGCAAGTGTCAAATCAAAGAGTATGAATCAAATCAAGAATTTTGGCTATGTGCAAGTGTGGCGGAAAGTTATTGGTAAGTGTGCTTTGGTATTCACCTTTTTGATGCGAGAGAGGGCATGGTATTTTCCTTCTTTTTCTTTCTTTCTTTCTCACTTTTTCTCCTTTTTTTTCAATTCAATTCCATGCCTCTTTTCCTCTCTTTTTGAATGATTGATAACGGGGGGAGGGGGGAGGGGATTGGAACATTGGCATAGCACAACTTATTGGAACTTTGTGGTATGAACGTGTACGTGATAGCCAAAAATCATGAATGATTCTAACTCATTTGATGGCACAAGGTTTGACAAAGTTCAAAACACTCAAAGATGTCTTTGATACATATTGTATTTGTGGCACTGGAAGGACATGTGACTTGAGAACATTGGAGTAGATCACATTTTAAAATTTTAACAAAACAAAAGCTCTTTGCCTTAGCGGGGGATCACTGCTATGTATCCATGTTACTTATATCTCATGAAATTACTTCAACATAGGGAGTAAAATTTGTACAAGCATAGACATAAGCTATCAATATGATCATGTAGAGCAAAATTTATCCAAGTTTCTTGTATAGAGTGGAATATATGGACCAAAATTGAAATTTTTGCGATAATACCTGGTCCTTGTGCAGGGTCAACATGAAGATGGGCCAACTCAGCCCAGGACTGAGCCAGGCGGCCTGGTGGCAAGCCGGGCGACTTGGTCAGGAGCCGGGCGGCCTGACATGTGGGTCTTTCGACCCTTGCACCGATCATGTTGAGTGGAGGAGTGCTTTGGGACACTGTTTCTGCGTGTGGTACGTTTTTCACCGTCGTGCCAAGCCGGGCGGCTTAGGGTGGAGCCAGGCGGCCTAGGTTCGGCTCGGATTGTCCCAAATTTTTGTGTGTAGCGTGATCTAACCCTCTACATCGTATTTCTTCGTCCGTTTCTGCAGGGTTAGTGATGAGAGATGGGGGAGGCTAAGTGCATTCCTCCCCCCCACACTTGAACTCAAAGTAGGGTAAACAGAAACTTTATTTAACTAAGCATTGAATGAAACAAATGAAACAAATAACATAGGCGAGTTCATTCAAAGAAAGAAATAAAACAAACTAAACACTAAGAAAGAAAAAAGGGCGCCTATTCTAAAATTTACTCTAATGCCATGGGCATCTATGGCATAGGTGGATCGTAGATGTCGGGATGCCCAGTGGCGTTGGCAAGGTGGTGGAACTTGGAGGAGAGGCCCTTCCTAAGGATTTCTATCTTATCATTGATCTCCCACTTCCAAAGTTCTCCTTCTGCACAGCGTTCTTCAAGCATGATGAACTTTTTGTTCATGGCTGCGAGCTGCACCTTGAGAGACTCAATGGTCTCTTCCTTCCCCTCCTCCTCCTTATCTGAATCTTCAAAATGTCCAGGAGGATCCCAGATCGGAGGGGGCTTGATGGTTTTCTTCATGGTCCTCCTAGGGGGAGTAGAGTCAATGGACTCATCAATCGATGCGTCCCCCCAAGGACGTTCTCCCTGTGCTTTGGGATCAAAACCTTCCCCCACCCTCCATTGGGAGTAGGTCCTCCCCGGATAGTGTAGGATGGCGATCTCGGACTTTTGGGCTCACCATTGCCCTCATCATTCATGGAATCTTTTGAGAAGAGTTTCCGGACGGGCACCGCCTTGGGAGTGATCTTCCCGACGTTGGGCCGAGGTGAATCACCCCGGAACGTCATCTTCGCGATGGTGCGCGTGGGAGATAGCCCCCGTGCCGGCTTCCCGCACTGCGTGAGCGCGCAGGGGAGGCCGGGTGACCCCGCTCTGAGCCGGGTGGCCTGGCATCAAGCCGGGCGGCTTGGGGTGGACGCCGGGCGGCCAGAGGGGTGACGTCGAGCACCATGGAAGGATCGACCTCGTGGTTGGATAGCGGTGTATAGGTCGCCGTGGTGCCGGAGGTGATGGTAAGGCTCTTGGAAGAGGTGCTGTTGGAGGCCATGATTTAGGTTTTTCGCAGGAACGATGAGGAGAAGGTGAGAGTAGATGGAAGGGGAAGAACTCTTGGGTTTAAGACGTGAAAACTCGTCCTCATCTACTCAACTGAACACCGGCGGCTTAGGGATCAGCTCTACTCAAAAAATTTCGAAAAGAGGCGGCTGGGCGGCAAAATTTGAGGTCGGGCGGCCTCGTCCTAGGTCGGGCGGCTCAACACGGGGTCAGGCGGCCTGAGCAGGAGCCGGGCGGCTCCACCAGGGGGTCGGGCCGCTTGCACCTGCCTCGCCGACTTTGGTTTGGCAGACCAAAAGTCGGTTTTGCCCTTCTAGGTGGACTGAAAACCCTTTTTCTTCGTGTTGTGCCTGTTCTTCGTTGAGATTTTGGTGGTATGGAAGCATAAGGTGAGATAAGACAGAAAAGTGAGTAGCATGGTAGTGTACATGGCTCGTTTAAGGTCGTCGCTAGACCGTGGACATGTGATCATGCCGTTCCCTGTAGCTCGTAGACGTCCACTTCTTCGAGCCGAGGCATTTCGGGCTATAGGAAGACTTTTAAGCGTTGCCCATTCGCTTTAAAGACCTTCCCGTCTTCGTCCTGGAGGGTGATGGCACCGTGATCGACGGCATCAATGACCAAAAAGGGTCCTTCCCACTTACTTCTAAGCTTACCATGACCAAACAAATGAACGCGAGGATTAAATAGTAGTACCTTATCGCATGGTTTGAATGTCTTGATCTTGATACGCTTATCGTGCCATTTTTTTGTTAGCTCCTTGTACAGCTTGGCACTGTTGTAGGCCTTCTCCCTCCATTCCTCCAATTCAGCGAGTTGGATCTGACGTCGAACTCCTACCGATTGGAGATCCATGTTCCACTTCCTTATCGCCCAATGCGACTTGAACTCAAGTTCTACTGGCAGGTGACAAGTCTTGCCGTACACCATCTGATATGGTGTCATGCCAATGGGAGTTTTATATGCTGTGCGGTATGCACATAGAGCATCGGGTAGCTTGGATACCCAGTCTTTTCCCATAGCTTCGACAGTTTTCTGCAGGATGTTCTTGATCTGCTTATTTGATGTCTCAGCTTGGCCACTTATCTGCGGGTGATAAGGAGTAGCAACACGGTGGTTCACACCGAGTTCGGCGAGGCACCTCTTAAATCTTTTGTCAATGAAGTGTGGACCTCCATCGCTGATAATGACCCTTGGCGTGTGGCGAAACCAGCCCCGCTTAATCCAGACTAAGCACACTTGCCACCACTGGCTCGTTGTGCACTTAGGCCAGACTAAACTCGGTAGTCCGTCGAGAGTCCTTTGGCTCTCGATAACACCATTCCCAGGGAAACCGACATTAAACACATCCGACTCTCGAAAGAGCCACTACCTTCGCTGACAAGATATGGCCTAGGAATGCCACTTCCTTTAGCCAAAAAGCGCACTTGCTGAACTTGGCATAGAGTTTATGTTCTCTAATGCGAGATAGCACTATTCGCCAATGCTCTTCGTGATCCTTCTCATTCTTGGAATAAACCAAGATGTCATCAATGAATACTACTACGAATTTGTCAAGCTCATTCATAAACACCAAGTTCATCAGGTACATGAAGAAGGTCGGTGCATTGGTCAACCCGAAGGACATGACAAGATACTCGTAAAGCCCATACCGCGTGGAGAAAGCGGTTTTTGGTATATCGTCCTCTCGGACCTTTATTTGATGGTACCCGGACCTAAGATCAATCTTGGAGAAAACGATGGCTCCCCCAAGCTGATCAAATAGGATATCAATATGTGGCAGTGGGTACATGTTCTTGACAGTAACATCATTCAAGGGTCGATAGTCCTAACCTCTTACCACCTTGGTCTTTCTTCTCAACAAAGAGGGCGGGACAGCCCCAAGGTGATGAGCTGGGCCGAATGAACCCTTTGTCTAACTGCTCTTGCAATTGTGTTTTCAGTTCTTTCAGTTTATCAGGCGCCATTCTATACGGCCTCTTGGAGACAAGTGCCGTGCCTGGAACAAGGTCTATTCTGAACTCTACATCCCTATCTAGCGGTAGTCCGGGAAGCTCTTCTAGAAACACATCGGATACTCACAAGCTAGAGGGATCTTTGCAAGTGCTTGTGCCTCAAGGTGGGCTTCTACAACATTAACCGTGTGAGACTCATGCTCATGAAGTGGCACATGAATAATCACATCGGTCCCACTGCTTGAGCGCAACTGAACGGTTCTACTCCCAACATCTATCATAGCATTGTGTTGTTTCAGCCATTCCATCCCAAGAATAATATCAATCCCTAGTTGTGGGAGTACTAGAGGACTGATGAACAAACTTTCTTTGCCTACTTGCAAACGCAAGTCCCTCACTATGTGATTTGTATTTATAGATGACCCTGCAGCTATGATGCGGTACTTTCGTTTCAACTCTGTAATTTCATACCCATGCTTCAATGCATATGCTTTGTTGATGAAAGTGAAAGTCGCTCTAGAATCAAACAAAACAACCGTAGGGTAGTCATTGACAAGAAATGTGCCTGCCAAGACGGGTTCACCCTCCGGAATTTGGTCAAGTTGGCTATAGTGCAGTTGGCCCATCTTCGGGGCTGACTTCTTCTCTCCGTCCGTAGGCACTGAGCCCGGAGTCTTCTGGCGCGTGCGACATGTGCGATTGGAATGTCCAGCCCTCCCGCAGGTTAAGCAAGGGGAGCCAGTGCTTGGGTTGGAAAGTGGCACGGAAGCAGGTGGACGAGGTGGTGCACTGCAGGATGACGGTTGTTGTTGTGTACCAACATGTTGCTCTTGCTGTTGAGGCATGTCGATGTAATACATGTGCGGCAGTGCGCGATGCACAACTGTTGTCATTGAGATGAACTTGACGGAGGTGTGCTTGCAAGTCTCTTCCTCCGATGATCCTCATGGGACTCACGGAGGCAGTGCTCCATATCGATGGCGGCGTCCACCAACTCAGTGAAGCTGTCATAGCGGCGCCTCAAGTGAGTCAGGAGAGTGGGATTGAACCCACCTAACAGACGGGCAGCCCTACGTGGGTCAGTGTCAACATCTTCTGGGGAGTACTGGGACAGACAGACGAAGGCCTGCACGTATTCAAGTACCGACATGTTTCCTTGTTGAAGTGCACGGAATTCCGGTTGCTTGAGCTTGATGAGGCTAGGCGGGAGGTAGTGTGCCCGAAAAGCCGCTTGGAACTCATCCCACGTGACCTGGTGCCCGGCTGGTTGCATTGCTAGGAAAGAAGCACACCAGGCCCCCGAGGGACCATGTAGACACTGTGCCGCGAAGCGAGCCTTCTGTTGCTCCGTGAGATGAGGCAGTAGACTGAACTTGGACTCAATGATTCGAAGCCAGTCATCAGCATCCAAGGGATCTGTGGCGGTGGTGAAGATTGGCGGTTGTAGTGCCGCAAAGTCAGTGTAACTGATCTCCTGCGGATAACGCCGTTGTTGCTCTTCAGCCAGCATGTTGATCATCTGACCCTGCTGAGTGACCAGAGTGGCCAACTCAGGGGGAGGTGGTGCTCCATGAGCAGCCCCCTGTGCAGATGTCTCTGGTGGAATGACCATCTGCAGAAATAAAGTCAACCGGGTTTTAGTCCAAGAACTTTCGTGCAATCAATTCGGCAATAAAAAGATCATAGCACCATAAATATATTCTGGATACATGAAAGCATGTAAGTGAACAGAATAGCTTGATTGCACAGAAAGTGCTAGCCGTCATCTTGTAGGCTTGGGCAATCGTATTCGCTAATGGAGAACTTGTGCACAGTTTTAAGTGCGGGACAATAATTCTGAGTTTCGTCGGTATGGGTGTCCAGATTTTTTAACCCGAATATTTTCAGTTATAACTCTCGAACGAAACACTTTTCCGAGAAACTCCATAGGAGAGGCTTTTAATTAGCGAATTGTATTAGTTGCATACAATTGACAGATTATGTAGCAAAACGTGCAGAAGGTATGCATAAGTCATGATTTATTCCATTTGTCTTTTAGTAATATCCCCAAAGATGATAACAAAAGACACATGATGCATGATTCGTCCTATTCAGTCTCACATCACACATCCTATGTATTTATATATAGCTAGCGATAATTCGGTGATATATATCCACGTCTCTCCTTAATGCAACTAGCCGTTTTCTCGTCGTTCTTAGTTTCGCACGTGGTTAGTGTACCTATAGAAAAATGCATGCTCATACATTACCACCTAGTGTGGCATCCACGCGTGACCGTTGCGTGGACAACGTTGAGTGGGCCTTTGCACCTTCTCTCAAAGCCTGACTTTCCACCAATACTGAGGATTGTCGAGAAGAAGGTGGATCCCAAAACCAAAGGTAAGTGTGGTGGGCATGAAAGCACCCAAAGCATGCCCACCACTCTTAAAGAGCTTTTTCCTATGAGGCATGAATGTAGGGTGTACAACTATTCGCAAAACCCCGATAGCTTCCACCAGTACTTGGGATCTCTCTCCAGGATACAGCCTCGCGGCCAAGAATCAAAGGGAAGTGCTTCTTTTCTGGTTCACTTGGTACCTCGTATTCCTCCTTTTTGGCTTCTTGCCATGGATGAATCGATCTGTTGCTTGCACTGCTCGCCGAATGTTGCTTTCCAACACACCGAATATGCATATGAGTTCTATCTAGGTCAGAATGTTAGAGATGTCACCTGGGTAACACTAACATCCTTATACGGGCAAAGCGTATACTCTCATTTTTGAATTACTTGTCAGGGTTTTCGAAAATAGTTTTGGAAACCAAAACTTGACGATGTAACTGTTGTCTGTGTATGATCGGCTCTGATACTAGCTATGGCGGAACCGCTCCGCTTAAATCGACTAAGCACACCTGCCACCACTGGCTCGCTGTGCCCTTAGGCCACACTAAACTCGGTAGTCCGTCGAGAGTCCTTCGGCTCTCGATAACACCATTCCTAGGGGAACCGACATCAAACACATCCGACTTTCGAAAGAGCCACAACAGTTACATCATCATAGGCAGTTGAAATAGAGTATATTAGACTTAATTTATAGACCAAATGTATGAAATCAAATACATGTGTTTGATAGCGGCGTATAGGTCGCCGTGGTGCCGGAGGTGATGGTAAGGCTCTTGGGAGAGGTGTTGTTGGAGGCCATGACTTAGGTTTTTCGCAGGAACGATGAGGAGAAGGTGAGAGTGGATGGAAGGGGAAGAACTCTCTGGTTTAAGATGTGAAAACTCGTCCTCATCTACTCAACTGAACACCGGCGGCTTAGGGATCAGCTCTACTCAAAAAATTTCGAAAAGAGGCGGCTGGGCAGCAAAATTTGAGGTCGGGCGGCCTCGTTCTAGGTCGGGCGGCTCGACACGGGGTCGGGCGGCCTGACCAGAAGCTGGGCGGCTCCACCAGGGGGTCGGGCAGCTTGCACCTGCCTCGCCGACTTTGGTTTGGCAGACCAGAAGTCAGTTTTGCCCTTCTAGGTGGACTGAAAACCCTTTTTCTTCGTGTTGTGCTGGTTCTTCGTTGAGATTTTGGTGGTATGGAAGCATAAGGTGAGATAAGACAGAAAAGTGAGGAGCATGGTAGTGTACATGGCTCGTTTAAGGTCGTCGCTAGACCGTGGATGTGTGATCATGCCGTTCCTTGCAGCTCTAGACATCTACTTCTTCGATCTGAGGCATTTTGGGCTCTAGGAAGACTTTTAAGCGTTGCCCATTCACTTTAAAGACCTTCCCGTCTTCGTCCTGGGGTGATGGCACCGTGATCGGCAGCATCAATGACCAAAAAGGGTCCTTCCCACTTACTTCTAAGCTTACCATGACCAAACAAATGAACGCGAGAATTAAATAGTAGTACCTTATCGCATGGTTTGAATGTCTTGATCTTGATATGCTTATCGTGCCATCTTTTGGTTCGCTCCATGTACAGCTTGGCACTTTGTAGGCCTTCTCCCTCCATTCCTCCAATTCAGCGAGTTGGATCTGACATCAAACTCCTGCCGATTGCAGATCCATGTTCCACTTCCTTATCGCCCAATGCGACTTGAACTCAAGTTCTACTGGCAGGTGACAAGTCTTGCGGTACACCATCTGATATGGTGTCATGCCAATGGGAGTTTTATATGCTGTGCGGTATGCACATAGAGCATTGGGTAGCTTGGATACCCAGTCTTTTCCCATAGCTTTGACAGTTTTCTGCAGGATGTTCTTGATCTGCTTATTTGATGTCTCAGCTTGGCCACTTGTCTGCAGGTGATAAGGAGTAGCAACACAGTGGTCCACACCGAGTTCGGCGAGGCACCTCTTAAATCTTTTGTCAATGAAGTGTGGACCTCCATCGCTGATAATGACCCTCGGCGTGTGGCAAAACCGCCCTGCTTAATCCAAACTAAGCACACCTGCCACCACTGGCTCGCTGTGCACTTAGGCCAAACTAAACTCGGTAGTCCGTCGAGAGTCCTTCGGCTCTCGATAACACCATTCCCAGGGGAACCGACATCAAACACATCCAACTCTCGAAAGAGCCACAACAGTTACATCATCACAGGCAGTTGAAATAGAGAATATTAGACTTAATTTACAGACCAAATGTATGAAATCGAATACAAGTCCAAAATATAGCGGAAGCGATTGCGAATATATATATAGTGGAAGCGTTTTGAAAACATCTCACAGCGAAAACAAACTCAAGTAGTCTTCATTCAGAGCTAAGCAAGGCGAGGAGCACCGAGCCCACCGGTTCTACCCTCCTTCAAGCGGTTGTCCAGAAGTCATCAGTACCTGTAATCCAAAAATGGGGGTAAACCCAGAGTACTAATTACTCAGTAGGACTTAATGGAATGGCTTACGGCTGACGCAAAGCTTGCTTACTAATCAAGTGGATCCTTAGCCGTTGATTTTTAAACAAGGTCATGTGGACATAAGATAGCAGGATTTGACAGTTGCTATCCCTTTATCATAAAGATCATTTACTTCATAAGGTAAATACTTGCAGGAAAGTAAAGCATGAATAGCCATCAATAACTTGCATAATAGTGTATCATAGTTGTATTGAAAAACATGAATATAAGCATAAAGTGTTTGAGTTGTTACTACGTTGCCCGTGTGAGATATTTGGCATTCTCACTCCTGGTCAGCATCAACGATTCGAATCGATTTCTAATTCCCGGGAATAACTAAAAATGCCAGGGGTATATGCTTACTAGCCATCGCGTTCCCACATATAGTCCCCATCTCCACTCGTCCCATCCCAAGTTCGATTCCAACCCGCCATTCCCTAGGTTTAGCCCCCACAGAGCGATACCACGATGGGTCAGCCCTCCATGAGAGTGAGCGCCCCTAGGGTCCGGTAGGACCAAGTCTCTGTTCTTCGGATAGCACAAATAAGACTTTCACCAAGCCCATGTCCTGGATAAGCATTCTAGCAATGTTATGCCGATCAGTAGGCGAACAGCGGACGGGCCTTATGCGACACGGACGGAGTCCATTAACAACAATGCACACCACGAAAAGTAAATTTATGCTCCGCCCGGTCTCCATTTAATATCAGCAACAATATAATAAAGTTCCATCATAGTAAGATTTCTGAGATTTGTAAAATCACCTACGCGACGAGTGACAGTGCTCACTCGTGTCTACTCGTACCTAGCCTTTCTAAGCATACTTGTTCTACGAACTCTAAGTATAGGTGCTAGGGCCAGGGCGGCCGGGACGTCTAATGCACTTGGTTTCAAGCAGCTCCTAATGCATATGCGTAATTCTCAGACATATCATATTTGCTGGGATAAGTATGGTCCTGCCTACCTTTGAGTATTCTTATGAAAACCAACAAACTAATCTAAGTTAGTTTGCCGGGTTGTGGGGCTTTGCCCCAGGCAACCCCTCGAAACAGGGAAGGATATAATCAGCGACCCTTCGTCTTCAGGTTGAGGAAAAACCAACTCCTGCTATAATCCGTTGTCCGGCTTCTCGATTAATAGTAGCTCTTGTTTTGATACTTCTTTCGCGGAATCTATATGCATGATATAATATGCAAGTAAGTGCAAGAGAATGCAAATACATACATATGGTACAGGTTATATGTATGACATAATGCAACCATGAGTGCAACGAATGCCAATGCGTGCATGAAATGCAAGTGAAACATAATTGCATGGTTAAATAGATTGAAATGACTTAAGTATTTCCGGCTTATAACATACATCCCATAATGAGGAAACTTATCAACATTACTAAGAAGTGGTACAAACACTCACTTAAGAAATCGTATAAACCATCACCGATCCTTGTTCAACCCTTCATACACAAAATGCAGGTGATATGTACTTGATGGTATGCAGCAAGTAACTTTATATATGCACAAAAATGTTGTCACTTGCAGTTAAACATATATTCGCAAATTAATGGACATGCTACCTTTATGAATAAAATGTACTCATGAGTTCATATAGTTAGACAACTCTAATTGATCCCAAACTTTTGTCACATGCAGAAACATACTACATAATGCTACTGCCGAAATTCCAGCCACAAACAAGTTATAATTAATTTATTAAAATTCCAACAATTTATCAGCTCTATAGCTTTTCAGGTTTTTCATAATTTCTAGAAGTGAGTTCTGGACTTGAAATTTCTACAGCAAGCATTTCATTGCGTGAACATCATGCACAGAAATCAGAAAGCACAAAATCCATAGTTTGGTAGGACATCTATTTTCCATATATTTATCTCATGCAAATTAAGATGTACATATGATTAGTGTTAATAAATTCTTCAAAAATTCTTTCTAAACTCCCAATCATACTGGAGCATTCAAGATTTTTCATAGAATTTTCTTTGCATCCTAAA
This sequence comes from Paspalum notatum, assembly GCA_022530915.1. Taxonomy (NCBI): domain Eukaryota; kingdom Viridiplantae; phylum Streptophyta; class Magnoliopsida; order Poales; family Poaceae; genus Paspalum; species Paspalum notatum. Next base: position 33,381,840 of record CM039685.1, read on the forward strand.
GTCACTTTTTCCAATTATCAAGTCTAGCAAGTATCATTTTGTCAATTTCAAAACAGCACCTAAAACATGCATGCACAACTTCATATTTCACCAGTGAGTTACTCATACTATGTTAAGCACATGAAAAATACTAGAGGTCACATTTGAGCAAATTTTATGTAGCTTCCATTTTCCAAGTTAATTAAATACACAAAACACATGCACAAGGGCAAAACAGTAATTAAACAGTCAATGCTAGGGCTACCAAAAATCACACAGTGCCTAGATGCCATAAGAAGGTTGCTGTCCAAGTTTCACCATTTTAGGAGTTCATTTAGTCCACTTCTAACATTTATTAACTCCCACATGCATGCACTAGACTAGGGGCAAAACAGACCTTTCACACATCCACATCATACTCATCCTATAGATCTATTCACAAGGAGTTTATGGCCACTGAGTTTGTCCATTTTGGATTTTTCTATGATTTTATATGATTTTTAAAGTTCTCAGCTGAAAATAGCATATTAACCCTAGATCTAGGACTTAGACGTAATTATCCATAACCTCCAGGGGCTAGACTGTGAGATTTACGTGACTCAGTGTACAGCGCATTGGATTAGAACAGAAAACGCCGAAACACCGAGGGTTCAAGTGCAAAAGCGGCGGCCTTCTTCAACCTCCCGCCGGGGGGGGTGAACGGCGCGGCGGAAACCGGCCGCGCGGGGCCCTAGGGCTCGCCGACAGGGTCGAGGAGAGGAAGAGGGGGTCGGGGAACCTCACCCACTACCTCAATTCAAAGGAAGAGCGCCGAGGAGTGCCGGCAACGTAGCGCAGTGGAGGCGGAGGCCCGGCGAGGTAGTGCGGCGCGGTGGAGGGGATCCGGTGGCCAAGAGCTACGGGAGGCGGTGGATTGGAGGCCGAGAAGCGTCGGCGCGGTGGTGTGGAAGCGTGAGGACAAGCGAAGCGGCGAGCGCAGCTTGAGCTTCGAGCTCACGGTTATGGAGGGTCCGACGGCGACCTTCGGCGTGGTAATGCGCTGCAATGGTGGAGAGGTGGCGGCCTAGAATAGGGGGAATCAGAGGAGCGGAGGATGGGGAAGGCCGGCGTGGTGGTCCGGGGAAGCGAGGACGGGGAGAGGGGCCTCGGAGCTTGAGCTCCGAGCTCTTGCTAATGGCGGGCGGCGGTGGAAGCGAGGGAGCGGCTCGGTGGAGTGGTGAGAGGAGGAGGGCGAGTGAGAGGGGCGAGGCGTAGGGCTGAAGGAGCCGGTCGGCGGCTCGGCCTTATGGCATCGGGAGCGGCTGGCCGCCGTGGCGTACGGCCGTACGCCGTCGGCCGCGTGGAGGCTATGGAGACGGGGAGAGAGGAAGTGAGGTGGACAGACGCGGTCCATGGACCGAGAGGTGCTGACATGTGGGGCCATGGTGGGGTGGAGAGAGTAGTGGTCCAATTGACCGGGCGTACGGTCGAAGAGGATGGTGGGACCCACCGGCCGGATTTTCCAATTACTCGGGCGGGAATCCGAGGGCGTCTATCAAGTGGGGCCCGCGTGTCATTGAGACGAAAAGTGAAATAAAATTCTGAAATTGAAAAACCCACTGTTGACTGCAGGAACCCTTGTTTGAATTTCACATTTTTGAACAGGTTAGAGGCTGAATTTGAAAAGAGCCCAATTGGATGAAATGTTCTAAATTTGTTCCTCTAGGAATATTATAAACTTGCTTACCTTGTTATATTCAAAAATATGGTCTAAATTTGAATTTAAACTGCTGACCCATGTTTGACCAACAACACCCTCCAATTTAGAAATTCTAAAAGTCTATTTTGTATTCACATTCACTCAAAAGGTTTTATGCCAATGTTGTTCAAAATTTCAAGATATACAACGTTCTCAATAAAAGCATTGCAAGATTTTGACTTTAAGATCAAGAAAATTTGAATTTACTTTACAGGTTAGGTTTGGACAGATTTCACAAATTGACATAAAATGCCCCAAAACTCTAAGCAAACCTTACTGCATGTCATAGCACCAATTACCAAAGTTGTTCATCATGAAATTGTCTACAAGTTTGGTACAGAAAGTTTCACCTATATCACAATAGAATCAAAGTTATAGTGACAAGTTTATGGGCCTATTCAGGAAAAACTGAGTCTAATGGATTCAAATGACTTGGTCTACTTATGCACTCAACATGAAATGTTCATGAGATGATGCACGTATGTCAATGATGCAAATGTAATGCACTTGAGATGCCTGGGGCATCACATGGCGTACCAAATCGAGGAAATATGGTGTCATAGAACAGTCTGATAGAATGTCTTGAATCTGCCGTGGAACACGGCAGCGCCTCTACCCACTTTGACACATAATCCACTGCGATGAAGATGTACTCTTTGTCTCCACACTTACGAAATGGACCCGTGAAGTCTATGCCCCACACATCAAATACATCGAGTTGAAAATTGCTGGTGAGTGGCATAGCATCCCTTGGATTTATGTTTCCTTGTCGTTGGCACCTTGGACACCTTCTTACGAACTCTTTGGCATCATCGTACATATTTGGCCAGTAGAATCCACTTTGCCAAATCTTTGCATGAGTCCGGTAGGCTCCATAGTGACCTCCGTAGGAAGATGAATGGCATCTGTCAAGGATCTGGGGGACTTCACAAGCGGGAATGCAGCGACACAAGAGCCCGTCTGCGCAGAGCTTGTATAGGTAGGGGTCATCCCAGAGATAGAACCGGCTGTCATGGACCAGTTTCCTCTTGTTAGCTTCTTTAGGTACGTATCCTGTGACCATGTAGTTGACCAGATCTGGATACCATGGTTGAGATGTCGTAACCTTCAGAAGTTTGTCATCTCTCATATAATCATCAATCAGCAAGGATGATGTTTCTTCAAATTGCATCCTTGAGACATGATCAGCAACTGAATTTTCTACTCCTTTCTTGTCCCTGATCTCAATATCAAACTCTTGAAGTAGCAGGACCCACCGTATTAGTCGTGGCTTTGCATCTTTCTTGGTGAGGAGGTACTTGAGAGCTGCATGGTCTGTGTATATTATGACCTTGGCTCCTACCAAGTATGATCTGAATTTATCAATAGCAAAGACAACGGCCAATCTTTCTTGGTGGTGGAGTAGTTCAGCTGCGGGCCAGTCAGTGTCTTGCTAGCATAGGATATGGTATGATGTTTTCTATCCTTGCTCTGGCCTAGGACTGCTCCTATAGCATAGTCGTTGGCATCGCACATGATCTCAAATGGAGCATTCCAGTCTGGTGGTTGGATGATGGGTGCTGTGACAAGAGCTTTCTTGAGTGCGTGGAAGGCTTCTAGGCAGACGTCATCAAACACAAAGGGTGTATCCTTAGCCAACAAGTTGGTCAGTGGTCGGGCAATAAAGGAGAAGTTTTTGATAAATCTCCTATAAAACCCAGCATGACCAAGTAAGCTTCGGAGTGCCTTGAGGTTTGCTGGAAGTGGGAGTTGCTCAATAACTTCAATTTTTGCACGATCCACCTCTATGCCTCTCTCTGAAACCTTGTGTCCTAGCACAATCCCTTCTCTGACCATAAAATGGCATTTCTCCTAGTTTAGGACAAGGTCTACTTCTTTGCATCTCTGGAGAACCTTTTCTAGATTCTCAAGACATCCATCAAAGGTCTTGCCATAGACTGAGAAATCGTCCATGAATACTTCTATTATGTTCTCTATAAGGTTAGAGAATATGGCCATCATGCAACGCTGGAACGATGCTGGAGCATTGCATAGCCCGAATGACATTCGCCGATAAGCAAAAGTGCCATAGGGATAGGTGAATGTGGTCTTACTTTGGTCATCCGGGTGAATGGGGATCTGGTGATAACCAGAGTAGCCATCAAGATAGCAGAAGAAGGAGTGATTGGCCAGCCTCTCAAGCATTTCATCAATGAAAGGAAGGGGGAAGTGATCTTTCCGGGTGGCTGCATTGAGTTTTCTATAGTCGATACACATACGCCATCCGATGACAGTGCGTTAAGGAATTAGCTCATTATTCTGGTTCTTCACAACTGTCATTCCTCCCTTCTTTGGTACAACTTGAACTGGACTGACCCATTCACTATCTTGCACCGGGTAGATGATACCCGCGTGTAGGAGTTTAAGTACCTCCTTCTTGACTACCTCTCTCATCGCTTCATTGAGTTGTCGTTGAGGTTCCCGTGAGGGCCGGTGCTCGGTCTTCATTGGGATGCGATGAGTGCACAGGTTCGGACTGATTCAGTTCAGATCTTGGAGTGAGTACCCAAGCACTGATCTGTACTTCTCCAAGACTTCGTTTAATTGCCGGCTCTCATTCTCGGTCAGGTTGTTGCTGATGATTACCGGTGTGTCCGGATTCCTGTTGAGGAAGGCATATTTCAGGCCAGGCGGTAGCTGTTTGAGCTCAATTTTTGGGAGGTCGGGCCGCAAGGATTCACCCAGTTTCTCAAACTCAAGCGGCTCTTCTACCGCATTGAAGTTGCTAGCCTCTTTCTCTAGGCTTTGTTGATCTTCCTCTTCCTCAAGTGAAATACCCATCACTTCTTCTAGGAGATCAACCTCTGGCTTAGCTTCTGTCTTGGTGTTCAGTGCTCGACTCATGCCGACTTCGAACACTTCTTTGCCAAACTGGAGCTGTAGCTACCCTGGAGTTGCTGTAGTTTTGATCAGGGAAGCAATAGGGATCCCAACCAGTATGAGTGGCATGGGTTCCTCGGGTATGTCGAAGATGTGGAAATCTAAGAACATCCGCTTGTCCCGCAAGGTTATTGGTATGACCCTGATAACTCCATGATTTTCCAACGATTCATTCTTGTTCCACTTCAAGCGAATGTCGGATTTTGATCGTGGGAGAGTGGGGAAATGGGTGTCTACAACATATTTAGGAATGATGTTCACCCCAACTCGTGGATTGTACAAGATATCTTGTGGGAACATGTCGGATACATGGCCAGAGACGAGAGATGGTACTGGGTAGAACCTAACCATTTTCATGTCGAGTCATCTCTCTTCTAGCCATTCCCGATTCAGCACAGCTGTAAGCCAGAGAAGGTCCTCTCTCATTTGATGTGTTTGTTCTGGAAGTAGATATGCTGGTTGAGAGGTCCTTTTGAAGCGTTGGCTTTCTTTAGGCAACCGAGATATTTTGCCAAAGCCCATTAGTAGCTCGTCATCAAACGAGAACGGGGGAACCGACGGAGGATTCGTCACAGATTCACTGACCCTTTTAGTGTCATGTGACGTGCTAGGTTCGGGGACATCTGTGATCATGAGAGTTTGTGGAGATGAGGTATGGGTATTCTGACTCTCTTCTTGGTAGCTGGGTTCAGGTGGACCTTGTGGATGTGAGCATGGTTTCTCGATTGTACTGCCATCAGAAGCTTTTTCGAGAATTTTATCAAGGACTCATCGTCCTTCTGGTGCAGAAAGGTGAGAAAACGATCCTTCTGAAGCTAAGTCCAAACATAGTTCTGCGCCTGGTGAAAGGCCTCGGACAAAGTGCTGCAAGAGCATGGACTCTTGGATCGCTAGATCTGGGCCAGATGCGACCAGACCGGTGAAACGTGACCAGGCTACCGCCAAAGTCTCATCGTTTCCTTGACAAAAGTTGAGAACTTCATATCGGAGGTCAACAACTCGATTTGGTGGGAAGAAGTGGAGACAGAATTTGACTTGGAGTCTCTCCCAACTCCCCTCTACTGCACCGACTGCTCGGTTGTACCACGATTTTGCTGCTCCCGTCAGTGATAATGGAAATAGCAACCATCAGAGGGTTTCTCCAGGCTACCCGAGATGGAGATACAGCTGCAAAGCTGCTCGAACTCTCGGAGGTGTGTGTAGGGACTCTCTGATTCCAATCCTGCGAAGGATTGGTCCCGAACCATGGCTATCAAGCCGTGATGTAGCTGATAGCCATCTGTGATGATGGGGGCGGATGATGGTGGAGGCTCCAGAAAATCACCCTTCGGAGCCGATAACTCGCAGATAGGCGGGTGATCCATGGGGTGGTATGGTGATATGGTGGGATAGTGGTATAGTGGTTGTATAGTGGGAGATATGATGACCTTGGTTCTGTGTTAAAATAGCTACCGTTCACCGACAACGGCGCCAGAAAAGCTTGTTGGCATTCCTTAGACTATTAGATATAAATCCGCAAGCGCACGGAAAACGCGTTGTAGCCTTTCACCCAAGAGTATTCTAGGGTATCGAATCCTTTTGAAGCTAAGTCCAAACATAGTCCTACGCTTGGTGAAAGGCCTCGGACAAAGTGCTGCAAGAGCATGAACTCTTGGATCGCCAGATCTGGGCCAGATGCGACCAGACCGGTGAAACGTGACCAGGCTACCGCCAAAGTCTCATCGCTTCCTTGACAAAAGTTGAGAACTTCACATCGGAGGTCAACGACTCGATTTAGTGGGAAGAAGTGGAGACAGAATTTGACTTGGAGTCTCTCCCAACTCCCCTCTACTGCACCGACTGCTCGGTTGTACCACGATTTTGCTGCTCCCGTCAGTGAGAACGGAAATAGCAACCATCGGAGGGTTTCTCCAAGCATACCCGAGATGGAGATACAGCTGCAAAGCTGCTCAAACTCTCGGAGGTGTGTGTAGGGACTCTTTGATTCCAATCTTGCGAAGGATTGGTCCCGAACCATGGCTATCAAGCCGTGACGTAGTTGATAGCCATTTGTGATGATGGGGGCGGATGATGGTGGAGGCTCCAGAAAATCGCCCTTCGGAGCCGATAACTCGCAGATAGGCGTGTGATCCATGGGGTGGTATGGTGATATGGTGGGATAGTGGTATAGTGGTTGTATAGTGGGAGATAGGATGACCTTGGTTCTGTGTTAAGATATCTACCGTTCCCCGGCAACGGCGCCAGAAAAGCTTGTTGGCGTTCCTTAGCCTATTAGATATAAATCCGCAAGCGCACGGAAAATGCGTTGTAGCCTTTCACCCAAGAGTATTCTAGGGTATCGAATCCACGAGGAACGAGGAGTATAATAATCACACAACACAATGGCCAAACTAGCGAAGCTAGCAAGTAGAGGATAAAAGACAGGAAAGCAGGTTCTCAACAAATGTTAAAACACCTTACTATACTAAGCATGCAAAGCACTATACTTGTCATGTAAACATAGACACCAAAACTGCAGAGCCACTGCCAAGCACCAGAGTGCTGATAAGCCAGCCGAGAAAGGCGGGCGCTACAGGTTTCGGCTATATCGTCAGCAAGTCTATCCGAACGAACGGGATTGGAATACTGAGAACACAAAAGCTGTCACCTAGTGTGTCTACCAACCAGAGCTGCGTGGGATAGCTGACCAACCAAGGCAAACTCTAAGTATGAACACCGTCGTGCCACTCAGAGAGTTTACTACTTACTGGTAATGAGCCAGAAAAGCAAACACTACTATATAACCAACAATATAAGCATGTACAAGGTTCCCGTAAACAGACAAGTATAAGACTAAGCATGAAAGTAAAGTAAGAGTGAAATAACAAAGATGAGAGACAAGGAACTTTACTCAATCCTAGAACTGAATATCCTTACTCTGATAATACAAGCCTGGGAGAGAAGAGAAATCCCACTCCCGAACTCTGCACTCACTACTCTCCTTGATACAAGAGGAACTCGCTCTACAAGCTAAGGGAAAGCTTCACTTCTCCACACTATACACTCTACCACTACATTAATCCACTAATCCACACCTCACAAGGGAGGTCTAAGGGGGTATTTATAGTGCTAGAGTAGAGTGAAGGTCGGTTGTGGCGGTTAGAGGCCGGGCGGCTTGGGTGTGGGGCTGGGCAGCCTGGTCCCATGCCGTGCGGCCTGGACAACCTTTGGATCCATCGCCTCACGTCATTCCACGGTCCATATTGCTCCTCCAAGGCGGTTATAGGTCGGTTGGCGGTTATTCTTGTGTGCCTTTGCCTCAACCATTGGATCCTTTTGTGTTTCTTCCTTAGCCATTGGATGGAACTCCCTAGGATTGCTGATTTAGCCAATCCGTGGGCTGGATTGATGAAGTGGCAAGGCCTTCCGTTGCATGGTGACTGGTTGTCTCGGATTCCACCGTGGAGTTGTATTTCACACGTTGTCTCTTGTATGTAGGTGGAAGATGGCGGCATTTGGGGAGTTTCACAGGCCGGGCCGCTTGGTGGCAAGCCGGGTGGCCCGGGCCTGAGCCGGGCGGCCTGGGCCCTTAGCCCACATCCAGCTCTTCTTCCTGGTTCACATCTTTTCTCCATGTTTTCTATGTTTTTGCACCGTGACATGTGTTCCTGCAAGATCTTTGTACACAACTTGTGGAACCGGTTAATATGTATGAAATTTGCATAAACTTACCCTTGGAACATGAAATATTGGTGGTCGAAATAGGTTATAACGACCGCCAACAGTTGGCAGGCATGAAGTTAGGTTTCGGAAGCAACCAAGATAAGAGATTCAACAGATCATTGAAGCTAGAGTCAAACCACCTATACTTTGCCTTTATAATCAACAACTCGAGTACAAAATGTAGCAAAGTCCAATGAGGAGGACAACCCTTTGACTTTTCATACACACTCTTCCTTGCAGCATCCTTTACTGCTTTCAAATTCTCTACCCCTTTTGGACTTGCATATAGGATATCGGCCTTGAAGTATTTCAGCATTTCTTCAAGGTCATCTGCATCTGAATCACCGTCAAATCCCAAGTCTTCGATACTCTCTAAAGGTACGGAGCGATATGTTCCACCACCGTTGTCTTGGTCATCATCGCCATCACTATTCAACATATCAAGATCTGCATCGAAGAATGTGTCGTTGTTATCATTAACATCTGCATCTGAAGGTCCTTCTTGCTCGCCGTGATGGATCCAAACATAGTAGTCTTTTACAAATCCAGCAACAATCAAATGTGATCTAATGTCGGTTGGATCTGTCCAAACCTTCATGTTTTTACAGTTTTTGCAAGGACAACATATGCCTTTAACCTGCTTCGTTATCGCATCCTTCTTCGCAGCTTCAATAAATTTATCCACTTCATCATGGTAAGGACGCTCCATCCTTGGCCAGTTGTACATCCAAACACGTGTCATCTAAAATATAAGAACCAGATAACAAGAATGTACAGAGCATAAATAATGAGGACCTGGTTGATGGCGTATTGTACATTATTATTTATGACAGAAATTGATGTGCTATATTATCATGAATATTGAATATTCTACGACCTAAAATATATTTATGACGGAAATTAATGAGGTATTATCATGAATATATGAATATTTACATTATAAAATTAAATAATATACCATTCTTTACCTAGGGTTTCACACTACATCTAGATCTAGATCTAAAAGAGAAGAGATCCACTAATAAAGACCAATACAACACCTAGAGTAACCTTAATTGCTAATCCCAAGTTGAGAAAATCCTAAAATAGTGCATCACCACCTAGATTATGTGGTCCCTAAAGTATTAAATGCTTATTGATGATGAGAGGAGAGAGAATGACATTAAATCCTAGCTATTTTAGCACCTAACGATTTAAAGATACTCAAATTAGATGTATAGACCGAGGAGGCTTACTTTATGTAGCTTCTAACATCCAAGAAATAGAAAACAAAAAGCTCTCCTTCCTATTTTTCAATTTTTGGCCGCCATTAGCTTCTAACAATGGAGCTCCTCCACAGGCATACTGTAGAACGAGGAAGAAGAAGGCTATATATGGGTGGAAAAATAGCAGGAGCGGTGGACCTTACCAACCGTTCATGCTGTTACTTTAGCAGGAGCTGATGGTCAGGTCCACCGCTCCTGCTGAAGGGAGCATTGCAGGAGCGGGTGGTAAGGTGGCCCGCTCCTACTGAATGAGCTCTGCAGGAGCGTACCGCTCCTGCTATTTTTGCAGCAGGAGCGGTGCACCATGTGGGACCCACCCTAGGCACAGCAGGAACGGCTCTAAATTGGAGCCGTTCCTAGTGTTATTTGTATGGTGTTTCCGTAGCAAATTTTTATAGCAGTGAGCGACACATTTTGGTGAGACACGTCGCTAGCGACGCGTTTTGGTTAAAACATGTCATTGCTGAGCGATATTAGTGACGCGGGTAGATGTTTCAACGTCTCTGATATGTATTATTAGTGACGTTAGTTTCCACGTCACTAAAGAGGTCAAATCAGGAAAAAAATCCGTGACGTATGCTTAACACGTCGCTAATGTGCTTTTAGACACGTCACTGATTACCTGTTTCTGACGTAGTGTATCTTCCGTATGTAACATCATCACTTTTTTCATGTTTGTTCTCTCTTTTATTTTTTTTATATATGCCTCGCTGGCTAGTTTAAATGTTTAACAGTCATGTCAGATCACTTCCTCTTTACCTTCACCGCACCATATAATCGTGGCACGATGCAGCTTTAGCGTCAGCAGTACGTAAACGATAACAGTGCTTGTGAGAGCTGGCCAACCCAGACGTACGGCTCCAAGGCCGCGCCAATTGGCTGCAACATGCGTCTGCAGCAGGGCGCTAGGAATCTACACCTACTGGCAATAATTGCATGCTTGGCTTCTCACTCCACAAGAAAACAACGATCCGATCCTCGGGGTCCATGCTATATTAATGATGAATTTGAAGTGTGTCGCCGTGGAACATACAAGAGATTATTGTTTGGCAGTGGCAGTAGCCTCCGAAATATCAAAGAAATTAAAATTCATGTATATCGTCGTAGGACACAACACTGTTGAAATTTTGAGATCTGAACAATTGGTCTCTGAATAGACGTACTTGAGTGTTTTGGGTGTAGGCGTCATGAAATGGCGGCAAATATTGTCTTTATGTGCTCGTCTCCAAAGGACTATAGACTAAATAGGACGTATGGTATCTTAATCTGAATACTACAAGTAGTTATTACTCAAGTACTATTAGTATCTAAAGATTTAACCTTGGGAAGTGGAAACTGTGGAGTTTGTTACGATGGTTGCATAGTATGGATGGTACTTTTTGGATAATTGGTAAGTATCGTCGGTACATATGGTATTTTCTATTACAATTCAAATAATTCAGATGTGGAATATTTTTTTTTGCACTCCGGGACTTAAACAAAGACACCTGCACATAAATTAATCCCCATGGTCTGTGTTGTCAATTTAACCACTAAAATCACATTAGGTATCTAAGCATAAAGCTTAGGATCCATTTTCCTTACAGGTGGGTGTGTCGTATGTGCCCCAACCCTGTTGTCGATATAGAATTGACGAGGTATAGCCTAATTCCTTTATCTGCGGCTCCTTAAGCTTTGGTGTCCAAGTTTATTTTGACAACTATAAAGCTTTGTACGATTAGTAGGGTAACGTGATTTATCTTTAGTAGTAACCTGCTTGCCAGTCTGTTACTCTCCGCATTGCTTAGTTCGCTAGTTCGGTTGTCTATGTTGTGTGTTATTATACTCCTCAATTCTCGTAGATTCGAGACCCTAAAATAGTCTTGGATCAAAGGCTACAACTTGTTTTTTCTGCGTTCACAGTGTACAATGTACCAAGATAGGAAACCCCCAACAGCGGACTGTGCGAAACAGTCAGTTCAGACCCTCCAAACTAATCGCCCGAGAGAGGGATGAGTCACACCGTGCCAGCTAGGAAGGGATTGGGCGAAATCAATCAATACCGAGTGTCAAATCATGGGTGCCGACCGCCTCGCCATTGGCTCGGCAGCACGTATGCATGTGGCAAGCCTCAAGCCTCTCTCTGTCACAGAAGGTGAATCCATAGTCCACCTATTTAAGTTGTGTTAATATACATATAAATAACCGATGTGGCATAAAATTAATCTACCACAAAATTTAATATGGGTCTAGAATTTGTATGATTATAAAACAAAATATGAGCCAAACCCACGTTATATCTAACACTCTAGTGATTTGCATTGATTATCTATGAAACCATCGCCATAAATGGTGAGATGCATACCTAAAAACGAATTCTACTAGGTTAAACGTTGCGGTGGTTTATTAATTAAGAAAAACTTCGATCAATTGTCTTAATCAAAAAATTATTCAAACAAATAAAAACACAACACACACTTAAACTATGTTCAGTGAGAAAACAAATGACAACAAATAAATGATAAATTATAATTATTTTGAATAAGATGAATGATCGAAATTGTGGCAAAAAGTCAACCGTGTCAAACATTTGTCAACAGAGGGAGTATTATATATAAACGTATGCTCGCGTTACCTTACTAGGGCAGCGGACACTGTCAGCCCATGATCATCAACCGTGGCAACAGAAGGAAGGAAAGGTGGCGACAGGAAGGGCCACGGGGGTGTCGTTAGGCCAACCCGAGCAGAGAAAGGAAGGAGCAAGCGAACCGCTATGCGCAGGGCCCTGGACAGCAGGATCGGCATGCAGGCTAAGGAGCAGGTGGTACGGGAGGAAGCGAATGCAACCGCACTGCGCCATCATGCGTAAATGTGGTAGGACAGGATGCGTGTAGGACGCCATTGGTGAAGCGGCAACGCAGGAGCCGGTGAAGCGGCAACGCAGGAGCCCTGGACCGCGGGGAGGATTTCATGAGCGTTGATGCACTACATATAAATACAAACAAGCCCATACTTGCTTGATGGATAAGCTGCATAAATCCAAACAAGCCCACACTCCCTTGATGGATAAGTTGCATAAATCCAAACAAGCCCATACTCGCATGGTGGATAAGTTGCATAAATCCAAACAAACCCATACTCCCCTTGAGGGATAAGCTGCCCATGTGAATCGTGCCATCCCCATATATTCTAAAATGAGCTACGACACTGCTCAAAATGCACTTATGATGTACGGAGTGGGAGCTACAGTATCATGTGATCACGTTTTCTTGGTAACATGGTTTTAGCAGACCGCTTATCTTCTTTATGTAACATCATCACTTTTTTCATGATGTTTTATCTTTTTTTTTATATATATATGCCTCGCTGGCTAGTTTAATTGTTTAACAGTCATGTTAGATCACTTACTCGCGTCCCTACACAATGCCATAAAATCGCGTCACTTCGTCTTTATACGTTGGATTCAGTACGGCATGATGCAGCTAGCGTCAACGGTATGCAAACGATAAAGCTGCGTATGAGAGCCAGCTAGCCCAGACGTAAGGCCCCAAGGTCACGCCATTTGGCTGCACCATGAACGTGCAGCAGGGCGCCATAGGAACCTCAAACTTCATTTTCATAGTCACAACTAGGAACCTGCACCCACCAGCAATAATTGCATGCTTGGTTTCTCACTCCACAATGAAACAACGATCCAATCCTCGGAGTACATGTTATATAATGATGAACATAAAGTGTGTCGACGTAGAACATACGAGAGATTACTGTTTGGTAGTGGCAATAGCCACCGAAATATTGAAGAAATTAAAATTCATGTATATCGTAGTAGGACCCAACATCGTAGAAATTTTGAGATCCGAACAATTGGTCTTTGAATAGACGTACTTGAGTGTTTTGGCTGTAGGCTTCATGAAATCGCAACAAATATTGTCCTTCTGTGCTCGTCTCCAACTAGAGACTAAATTGGGCGTGTGGTATCTCAATCTAAATACCACTTGTAGTTATTATTCGAGTACTATTTGTATCTAAAGGTTTAAGCTTGGGACTTGGAAAATGTGAGGTTTGTTACAATGGTTGCATACTACTGATGGTACTTTTTGAATAATTGGTAAGTATCATTGGTACTTACATGATATTTTCTATTATTTTTTAGATATTTCAGATGTGGAATATTTCTTTTACACTCTGAGACTAAAACAAAGACACTTTAGTTTCTATGGTCTTTGTTGTCAATTCAACCACCAAAACAACATTAGAGAATTAAGCACAAGGCTTACGACCCATTTTCGTTACAAGTGGGTGTGTTGTATGTGTCCCGACACCATTGTCCGTATAGAATTATTGACAGTTTAGCCGAACTCCATTAGAGCCCAATTGTCTCGGTTGAGTATTCAGCACACTGGTGCTAGGTAGCGGCTCTTTAGCTTTGGTGTCTAGGCTTACTCGGACAACTATAAAGCTTTGTATGATTAGTATAGTAACATGATTTATCTTAGTAATAACTTGCTTGCCTATCTTTTGTCTTTTACTCTCTGTATTGGTTGTATGTTGTGTGTTATTGTATTCCTCGTTCCTTGTGGATTCGAGACCTTGGAATACTCTTGGGTCAAAGGCTACAATGTGTTTTCCTGCATTCATGGTGTAAAATCTACCAGGCTAGGAAACGCTAACATCGGACAGGCAGGTACCAGGCACCAGGCTGTATGGCGCCTACAGGTTGATCCCAAGGTGTCTTGTCTCTCTGGGTGCAATCCCTAGGTTTGTTCATATTTGGCCCAAAACTGCGCCAACATGTACCTATTGTTAGACCGAAAGCCATTTCTCTAGCAGTGACTCTATGTTAGGAATTTTGGCATTTTCACAGTAAATTTAATCCACATAAACCAAACTATATTGGTGACAACAAATGTGTGCACGTGGCTGATAGAACTACTCTCACAATAGCATAAATCGATGCCCACAACTTACTGATCATCAATCCGGTCCGAGTGGCAAAACCTAGCTCCCGACTGCCTCGCCATCGGCATGGGCATCAGCATCGGCTCAGCGGCGCGCGCGCAGTGTGGCTCGCCTCAAGCCTCTCTCAACTTCACAACAGGTGCACCCATAATCCACCTATTCAAGTTGAGTTAATATACAGATAAATAACCTATGTGGCACAAAATTAATGTACCACAATATTTAATATGGGCCTAGCATTTGTATGAAATATTAAAAGTATGGGCAAACCCTAGGTTATATCTAACACTCTAGTGATTTTCAGTTACTATCTATGAAACAATCACTATAAATGGTGAGGTGTGTAGCTGAAAATGAATTCTACTAGGACAAACGGCGTTTATTTTTTTTCTTCACTACTTTGATCATTTGTCTTAATCAAAAATTTATTCAAACATATAAAAACACAACACACTTAAACTGTGTTTACTGAGGAAACAAATGGCAGCCACAATAAATGATAAATAATAATTATTTTGTATAACATGAACGATCGAAATTGTAGAAAAAAGTCAATTGTGTCATACATTTGTGAACGGAGAGAGGATTATATATCGACATGTGCTCGTTACCTTAGTAGGGCAGTGGACTCTGTGAGCACATGACCGTTTACCTGGGCAACGGCAGGAAGGAAAAGTGGCGACAGGAAGGGCCCCGGGAGTGTCGTTAGGCCAACCAGAGCAGAGCAAGGAAGGAGCAGCTGTGCACAGGCGGTGGCATCGGCATGATGGCTGAGGAGCAGGTAGTATGGGAAGAAGGGAAAGGAACCGCACAGTGCCATCACACATAGATGTGGCGCGACAGGATGCATGCTGCTGGTGAAGTGGCAACACGGGGAGAGCGCTCTATATCTAGGGATTTCACGAGCGTTGAAGCAGTACATATAAATCTGCATGGATCGTCCCATACTTGCTTGATGGATAATTAAGCCGTATAAATCCAAACAAGCCCATACTCGTTTGATGGGTAAGTTGCATAAATCCAAACAAGCCCATATTCGCTTGATGGATAAGCTGGCCATGTGAATCAGGCCACCACTGTATATTGTAAAAATGAACTACAACGCCGCTCGAAATGCACTTGTGATGTACGAAGTAGGAGCTACAGTATAATGTGATCATGTTTTCTTGGTAACACTATTTTAGCAGACCGCTTCTCTCCCTTATGTAACATCATCACATTTTTCATGATGTTCTCTCCTTTATTTGTTTTATATATATGCCTCGGTGGCTAGTTTAAATGTTTATCAGCCATGTCAGATCACATACTCATGTCCCTTCACCGCACCACAAAATCGTGTCAAAACGTCTACATACATCAGATTCATTAGACCACGATGCAGCTAACGTCAACAGTACATACACGATAACGATGCATGTGAGAGCTGGCCAACATGAACGTATGGCCCCAAGGCTGCGCCATTTGGCTGCACCGTGTATGTGTGGCAGGGTGCCGCATAAACTCAAACTTCATTTTCATAGTCACAATCGGGAATCTACAGCTACATGCAATAACTGGATGATAACAATGATACGATCCTCTGGCTCTGGGGTCATGCTATATACATGATGAATATGAAGTGTGTCGCCGTGGAACCTAAGAGAGGATACTGTTTGGTAGTGGCACTAGCCCCTGAAATAGCCAAGAAATTAAAATTCATGTACATTGTAGCAGGACACAACACTGTAGAAAATTCTTGATGCAAACAATAGGTCTTTGAATAGACATACTTGAGTGTTTCGGGTGTAGGCGGCGTGAAATCATAGAACATATTGTCCTTCTATAGAAAAAGGGTGTGTGATATCTTAATCAAAATACTACTTGTAGTTTTTACTCGAGTACTATCTAAAGGTTTATGCTTGGGTCGTGGAAAATGTCAGGTTTGTCACAATTGTTGGAAAGTACCTATGGTACTTTTTGGATAAGTGTCGGTACTTACATGGTATTTTATATTATAATTTACATAATTCAGATGAGGAATATTTCATTTGCACCCTGGGACTTAAACAAAGACACTTGCACACAAATTAGTCTCCATTGTCTATGTTGTCAGTTCAACCACCAAAATCACATTAGAGAACTAAGCACAAGTCTTATTAGGACACATTTTCTTTACAAGTGGGTGTGTGTCCTATGTATCCCGACCCGTCGTCCGAATAGAATCGTTGAGCTGAATTCCTTTAGAGCCCAATTGTCTTGGTGGGGTATTCAGTAGTCTGGTGCTTGGCAGTAGCTCTTTAACTTTGGTGTCTATGTTTAGTTTGGCAAGTACAAAGCTTTGTATGATTAGTATGTCAAAGTGATCTATCTTTAACCATGACCTACTCACCTGTCTTTTACCCTGTACATTGCTTGCTTTGCTAGTTTTGTTTATGTTGTGTGTTATTATACTCCTCATTCCTCATGGATTCGGTACCCTGGAATACTCTTGGATCAAAGGCTACGGAGTAAAATCTAGTAGGATAAGAAACGCCAACACTGGACTGTTCGGCACAAGGCACCACTAGTCCGCCGCCTGGAGGCTGATGCCAAGGTGTCTTGTCTCGCTGAGTGCAATCCCTTGGTTCCTTAGTGTTTGGCCCAAAACTGCGCCAACAGGTACCTATTGCTGGGACCAAAAGCCATTCTCTAGCGATGACTCTATGTTAGGAATTTAGGCATTTGCATGTTAAATTTAATCCACATAAACCATACTATATATTGATGACAATAAATATGTGCACATTGTGATAGAACTACTCATCACATTAGCATAAATCGATGCGCACAACTTGGTGATCCTAACTATGTACATGAAGGTGTGAGGTTCAGGATTATACCCTGCGGAGGGACGCAAGCTCAAGGCATTGGTTGCTCCATTCCCATGAGTCGACATCGTGAGTCGCTCGAAGTAGCTGATCAAAGGTCATTAGAGGAAGAGGATCGTAGTGTAGTCCCATGAACGTCCATCGGGAAGAAGAGCACGAACAGATCACCAGCAGCAGGTCACAAATAGCAACGGTGCCACCTACGGGATCAAAGACTTAAAATAAGGCAGATTTGGATCTACTGGGACTAAACCGTGAAAACCTGGACTTATCCGTAACAGATTTGGACTGCGGTTAAATAGTGAAAAGTGTAGAGGCTCTTTTGCAAACACACAGTGCTGACCAAGACTAGAATAGACCGGGAAGAGAGAAAGGAGATAGCGGCGGGTTCGGCCGGCTCTGCTCTTGGGACGCGGTGGCGGTTCACCGAAGCTCCGCCTATCCGCGACTGCGGTGGCCTAGGGCGGTTCACACATGTTTCTACTGGGGCTCGAACTCATGACCAACATCATCACACACGCAAGATCCAACCAACCGCTACACCTAACTATCACATTTGGCTAACATAGTGGATATATTTTTTCATTATATATAAGTGTTTTTTCATTATATATAAGTGCATGTAAGGTTTTACTACTTTAGTACCGGTTGGTGAGACTTCCGCGCTACGAAAGAGTGCCCTTTAGTACCACTAGGTAACACAGGCCCGTAGTAAATCCTCTCAAAGCTTTAGTATAGGTTGGTACCAGTTGGACGCCCTAAAACCTCTCCATGGGGTACAACGTTTTCAACTAGTACTAAATCTTTCGTCCGTTCCTGGTACAACTTGTTTCCGGGTACAACCATGGGGTACCCTTTTCTCTAATAGCGATGCTTACATGTTTTTTAAGGGGCAATTTGACAGATTTGGAAGGCATGGGATCATCTGTTCCGTGAGGTGATCAGGTACGGTGAGGACAACAGCAAAAGACAATGTGGAAGGCGTGAAACCGTTTTCAATTACGTGGACCATGTCGAAAGATCAGAATGCCTGTTCGAGGAACCCTATATATATGTCAAGCACGGGGTGTGTTCAGAAGGCAAGACAGATTAATGAAAACACAAACGCTCGAAGAGTCAATAGTATTAGGTTTTGGAGGTTGCTTGAGTCTCTAGTATTATAGGCTGGCAAAATGAAGGCGGGGCATAGTCGTGATCCAGCCATGGAGTCGAGTACGGTGGCAGGGAGTTTCTTCAATAGGACCATCCTGGTGACTGGCTCGACCGGCTTCCTTGGAAAATGTACTGGGGTCGTCATGCATGATATATTAGTCTTTATCGTCAGTGCATGATGCACATCTAATATTGTACTGTAGTCACCCCGTAATGATTTTATTCAGATTTAATTATCTTGTAAATGAAACACACATGATGCACATGTGCAGTGCTGGTTGAGAAGATACTACGAGTTCAGCCAAACGTGAAGAGGCTGTACCTCCTGGTGCGGGCCCCGGACGACGCGGCTGCTGAGCAGCGTGTGCTCGATGAGGTGATACATAATCTTCATGTGATTCCAGGCTCAGTATATACTATATATAGCTCTCAATAGCAATTTTTGTCTTTCCAACATGAATAATAATTGTTTGTTTTTATAAAATTTAAAGATAACGACATGCTCAAACTTCGCTACTCTCACTCCAGCCACGAAAGGATAAAATTCAGATTTTGTACTCACCATAAGTTTAACAAAATTTATATTAAAATATATTAAAACTTAGAGAGATATTATAGTCGTTAGAATGGTACCCACTGTACCGGGCGGTACCACTATTTTTAAAATTTTAAAAGCTTTTACGCTCTTTATAGAGATTAAAAATAAAAATATGGGTATCGAGCTATTTTTGGAACCGCACGCTCCTATTTGGTACCATCTGGTAGCGGTACCGTGGTACCTATTTTAAAACTGTTATATCTCTTATGATGGACGGATCCTATTTTTTCCGACCACCGTAAAATTTGTATAAAACATATATTACCAAATTAGTATAATTAGATTTATGGTAAAATATCATTTTCATATTACACTTATTTAATATCATACGATTGGATAGTACCATTGTTATTTATAGGAAAATTGCGAAGTGCCGTGTTTGGTACTTATAGGGATTTTTCAATTATATAATTCATTTAATTGAATAAGTGCTTTGGAGGTCATCAAGGTAATTGTACACTGCGGGCGTGTGCAAATTGGGCGCTAGAGAAATCAAAGATTTTGACAGTGGCCCTGCTGGTGTCTAAAGTGCCAACGACGCCGAACCCTCCAGGTTCCTCTACGTCTCGTCAACTTGCAGCGTCCTCTCCCGCTGCGGCACGCTGAAGCTGGTGGCGCTGGCCCCCGGTGGCGTGGCCGATGCAACAGCGGAGTAGCAGACGGCACAGCACAAACCACTCCACCTTCCCTCTCCGGCTCTTCCTTCCTCGCTCCACTGTGCCTACGTTAACCCGAAATCCACGCTCCTCTCCCACCCAGCCACAACGGCCTGCAGCCCTCGCTCGCGGCGGCCGACGTTGCTGCGTCCTCTCCAAGTTGGCCCGCCCCTCGCCTGCGGCAGCCAACGCTGCCGCGTCCTCTCCCAGCCGGCCCCGCCTGCGCCCCTCTCGCTCCCACGGCGGCCGACACTGCCTCGGCGCCGCTGTTTGCCCTGCCAATGACGAGCCAACCGTAGCGGGTTCTGCTTCTCAGACTGGTCGAGGGAGCACTGGGCAGGAGGAGGAGGAAGATATGGCGGAGAGGCGGCGCGGCACCCCGCCGGAGGATTGGGAAAAGATGGGCGGACGGCGTTGAGCCAGATTTGTCTGCCAATATGGGACCGTCGAGCGAGAGGGCGGATAATTGGGAAGGGCACATGAGCGATGTATCTGTCGCATTAAAATTTTGCCAAATTAAAATTTTAAATAATACAACTGGTCCCAACTATACCCGTCGAACCAAACAGTACTTTCTAATTTTAAAGCCATGGGATGTTTTTAAATGGAGGGCTCCTAATCCTAATCATTGTAAAATTTGTATCATAATTATTGTTGCGTTTCATTCTATAATTATATATAAAGTAGGACAACGCTACAATTTGATCCTTTGTGAACGGTGGGAGTATCTACTAAACTAAAAGCTGATGAAAGATACCATCTTTTATTCATGGAGGACGTGCAGGTTGTAGGAAATGAGCTATTTGATGTCCTGAGGGGAAAATACGGAACTGGTTTCGACTCTTTCATCAAAGAAAAGATATCCCCTATAGCTGGGGATATTATACATGTAAATTTTGGTATCGATAACGCCCGAATTAAGCACTTATTCCAGGAGATCAACATCATTATCAACGGAGCTGCAACCACAAATTTTTACGAGAGGTAAATATATCTTGCAAATAAAAGTGTGATAAGCTAGCTACATGTTCAGGAGATCTAACAGGTCTGAACTACTGTTGATGGGGTTGCACTTGGTATATATCTTACTGGATTGAAGTATACACTACTGCATGTGTGTAGGTATGATGTTGCTTTGGCATCCAACACCTTTGGAATCGCGCACGTATGCCACTTTGCGAAGCAGTGTGTTAAACTCAAAATGCTCCTTCATGTCTCCACTGGTATGTTAACACGTGAACAAAATTGCTTTTTTATATATATCCAATACAACATATCGTGAGTTCTTTATGTGAATGGCTAGTGGCTATGAGCTTTTGCTTGGACATTCTTGAAAAATAATCATAATCCTATTGCTAAACGGTCTTTCAAACAGTTGTTTTTCAAAACGGTTTCCCTCTTAATAATAATATAATCACACACAAGTTTTATGTAGTTAGAGAAAATGAGATCCGTTCATAGAACGAGTTCCAATGATTTAAGAATAAAAGGTAATAAGGAAGAGGTACTAGAATTGAACCAATGCCCATATAATTATCTTTTTTTAATTCAGTAAAGATTTTATTTTTATAGCAGACAGATAAAAATTTAATGGGAGAGGTATGTTCTAGTACCTGTGGGCCTTTTGCAACTAATTTAAAACACCTCTCATCAATCTGATTTCCCAAGAGTTTTTTTCCTAAATGGTTGCACTTTTACTCCTCTCGGTACAAAATGTTTTGCAGGCAATCATTTTTAATTAAATCTTTTCCCACACAGGTAATGTGTGCAGCTTGGGCTACTTGAGTAAAAATATGAAAAATAAAAATAACTACCGGCAAGATCACTCAATCAGAAAATCATTAATATATGACTTTCCTATAGTACTCTAGGATTACTAAGGATTGTTCATTTTCTTAGACCTAACGAGGTATTACCTCATACGAGGTAATAGTTTGAAATAACAAACATATGTATTTATTCTTTTTTATACGTAGAAAAGAATGGAACAACATGCTATAAATTCGAACGGAGTGAGTACTACGCTGTGTACTACTGACGTGATTGCACGATATGTGGCACATCTTCTCTTCCATCCGGTTCCTTAGTGTGGCCTTCTGCTGCACCATTTATTATCACATGATTTTTGTGACTTCATACCGTTCCGTTTCCATATCAAGCTATCCCACATTTTTTTTCTGTAATTCTTTTTTGGCTGTACATAATCAAGCTTTTTTAACGTTTACAAATTTATACTTGAATTTCCAAAACTTTGAAATCGCGTATACGGAACTCTACAATAAAAAAAATATGAAAACTATGATAATATCAAAATATATAAATCTTCTACATCCACGAGATTTATATATTTAGAACTTTAATCTAATATCAGAAAACTTATCACCCATGCAAAACTTTGCATACAACTTTGTTCATCTACAGCTTTCATTTTACATATTATAGCTTCAAACTCAAATGTCATAATTTTACAAATCACATATGGAAAAGTTATACATCAATTACTTTTTCTTACATACATGAAACTTTATACTTGTTTTTCAGAAACTTTTAAATTAGGTACACAACTCTTTCAACACCTCCCATTAGACATTATTTTACAAAATTTAAAAACTTGAAACCACATATGGAAAAACTTTTTACGGTCCTATCTCAAATTTCACATATTTATAACAACATTTTTTTAATTTTAAAAAACACACATAAAAAACTTTGAACTTTAAGTTTCACATACTTATAACAGTATTTTTGAATTTTAGGAAACCACACAACAAAAACTTTGTAGTACGTGAATATTAAAACTGTATGCACTGAAACTAACATAAACAAAAATACATATTATTCCTCCATTTGGAAATAAAATTTTTGATAAACATGTGCATACAAGCTCAGAAAATTAATCGGTCTAAAATTATACAAATGTTTTTATATAACAAAACTAATATTATAGTTAAAAACATTTAATATACATATTACACAGACATAAAAATATAATGTACAACACATATCTTTTTATAACCAAACTAATGTTATAGGTATTAATTATTTACTAGACATTATGGAAACATAAAAATATAATTTACAACAAATTTCTTATTATAATTAAAATATGAAACAAAGATCAAATAATATACAAAATTTAATATTCATATTATTTAAACAATTAATTATACAACATAATTTTTTATTGTCCCATCCTGGACGCACATGTATTTTACATTTTTTTTCCTAGTTCTACCTAGAACTAAGCTTGATCTCTTACCTCGAAAGAGGTAACTGAAGTATTGTACCATGGCCCTACAAGGTATGAAGCACTTAAACTTGCATGCATATATGTTATATACTGAAGTTACTAAATCATGAATTGGCTTCTTCTCACGTGCACAAACACACATTTATTTCCATGGCCTCTCGTTTCAAGATTAAAATGACAACAAGCGTTTTGTTTTAATCTGTTTGAACAGCTTATGTAACGGGTGAGCAAGAAGGGCTGCTGCTGGAGCAACCTCTCCAAATGGGTAAAGCACTGAAACGGGAGTGCTACTTGGACATTGAGGCGGAGCTAGAATTGGCTAATGACATGAAAGAAAAACATATGACGATGTGCTCTGGTATTGAAACCTCAAAGTGGTTAGAAAAGGAAGCCATGAAGGAGCTTGGCATGAAAAGGTCTGAAAAACAATACAAGTGTGAATTCATCTGTGGCCCATAATACATATTGTAGTAATACATTACTTTAATTTTGAGGATCCACGTAAGATTTTTGGGTTCTGGATCCGCTTAATTTCATCATCGAGCAACCACTAATAAACAATGTCTTGAAATTGAAGGGCCAAGTACTTTGGGTGGCCCAACACATATGTATTCACCAAGGCTATGGGAGAGATGTTGCTTGGCTGCCTGAGAGAAGACGTCCCAGTTATCATTCTACGACCAAGCATTATAACAAGCACATTTGAGGATCCATTTCCTGGATGGATACAAGGAATTAGGTGCATCTCATAGATATATATATAAGTATTTATATTCATATAGCATAGAATTACTATATATGGACTGCTTGAGATATAAGATCAAAATCCCATCGATATATGTGGTAACATGACAGTTACCATCTATAATAATTTGCCCAGAAAACGACAGAAGTGGTAAAATCGGATCTGATTTTTCTTACAAATGCAAAATGTTGTAAAAGTAGCGTTCTTTGTTGTCCATATCGAATTAACTGTATGACATAATAATTCTGTCAGTTAAAATTTGCGGCTATAATTAATGTTGGTCACGGTTGCATGTTACTGATAATTTGTTATCACTTTGGTTGCAGGACAAATGACATTCTGATTGTTGCCTACCATGAACAAAAGCTTCCATGTTTCATTGGCAAAGGCATACTTGATGCCGTAAGTGGCATTGACAAAAAATTAGAGCCTAATTATATTGCATAGTAGTATTGGAAATTAATTATCGTGAAAAATTTTATTTTAATAGATACCTGGAGACATGGTGGTCAGCGCTATGATGGTAGCGATGGCCACACATTATGGTGACGTGGGCACTCAAATAGTTTACAATGTGACTTCAGGCCTTAAAAATCCATTATCATGTCAAACTTTAATGGAATCAACATATGGCTACCTCATCAATCCCCGAGTGACGGATGAAGGGAGGACCATCAAACATAAAAGGCTACTGTTGTTCAGCAGATATGCATATTTTTATGCATATATGATTGTAAAATATAAGATACCACTTCAGGTACGCATCTAACCTTCTTGTATAGGGTTAAATTTTCTCGATAAATACCTTTCATTGTGACAATGCTGTGATTATCAACTAGAATAATCTCATGGTAAACAGATGTTATTTCTCGTGAATCTGTTATGTGGTGGATTCTTCTCAGAGTATTACAATAAGCTCAACCGGAGCTTCAACCACTTGATGCTTGTAGCCAAGTTTTACGCCCCATATGCCCTCCACAAGGGATGGTGAGCTAGTTTTATTGTTCTCAATGTCCTAGAATTAATAATATTTTTTTCTTAGATTAGAAAGTCTATGGTTATTCATGGTTCATCAAATTTTAATATGATTCGTAAGTCAAGATGTACGTTTGCAAATTATTTTCTATATAATAGATGCCCAACTTTTAGTATGCTTGTGAAAATTAACAGTTGGTCATAAATGAAAATGAAAGAATAATTGAAAAAATGAGCCCTTGTATCCACATATTCATGAAGCAAACTTGTCGTGAATTTAGACAGCAACCAACACCGTGAATATAATCAGAAATGGCACATGCATTACTTATATATTAAAATTACTTGTGATGCCTATTGAACTTTTGTCCTCTTATATTCCTTTTAAAGCTTTGATGACAAAAACCTCAGAAATCTGTGGAGGGCAACAAGGGTTATACATGGCGATGAATACTTATTTAACTTCGATCCAAATTGCTTCAGTTGGAAGTCCTATTTGGTTAACACCCACATCCCTGCTGTTCTCAAGTTTGCCCAGAAGAAAAAAGGAGGAAGAGCATGAAATTTGTGTGAGCGCATGCGCACACAATCGTGTGTCGATCTATGCCATAGTCTATATATCATATATCATATATCATGTGATTGTGAAGTGTATTAATTAATCAAATAGATATGTATAATCACCTGGTTTTATGTTGAGGGACATTATTATATACTACTGGGGAATCGGATTTTAATACCGATTGGGATTTTGGGAACCCCTATAGTATTGTATCTGCAGCTACACTACAAGAATCCTGAGAATTTTCATAAGCCACAATAATTTCCATCGGTTTCTACGGTACCTGACAAAAAGTAGCTAATTTCCATAGGCCATAGCTGGCTAACAAAAATTAAAATTAATTCCGTCGGTCTACTTGGAAGCCGATAGAAATTAGCTAATTTTCAACGGCCACTTGTAGACCGATGGCAATTAAGCCCATCATCCCCCAATACCTAGGTCACTCCTTAGGACCGAAAGTTGTGACTAGACGGAGATGAATAGGAGCACTTGAAAAAATCAAATTCAAACTCCAAACTAAACCTTCACCGAAAACCGGTTAGATACCATCCATTGAACAGATACGTATGTAGCAAGCACTTGGTACCATCCATTGAAAGAATACGTACCAAGTGGAAAGCGGAAGCACTCGACTCGATGACACAAGATTACAAGTCAAGCAATGCAATAACTCTTGCACAAGTCACCCACTACTCACTCGACACACTGAAGTATGCCTCACCGATGATCAGCAAGTAAGAGTACGGGCATGCAGTGGTTGACACAAAGCAATGTCGAAGCAAAACACCAAAGAGTGAAAACAGCAAAGAAAGAAAGACTGCCAAGGAATACCGGATGTTGCCGTAGCAGCGGCCGGATGTTTCGGTTGTAGCTGCTGGATGTTCTGGTAGCAGCTACTGAATGTTTCGGTATCCACTGGATGTTCTGAAAGCAGTTGCCGGATGTTCTGCTAGTAGCTTCCAGATGTTCCGGTACATGCCGCCAAATGTTCCGGTGGCGCCGAACACACATCTGATTCTTGAGCTTCCAAATCCAAAACTTGTCAAATTTTCTCCAAACTTCACAAGATTTGAGACAGGTTATCCTAGCTCCATTCCAAAACTATTCTCAAAAGATCTATTGAAAAACATCATAGGACTAGTGGTCAGATCTCGTGAAAGGGGGGAACCTTTGGGCAAGAAAGGGGAAAACCTAAGAATGACTTACTCGTTGAACTAGGTCATAATATGCACGTCTTAGCATGTCCAAACACAAAAAGAATAGGACTACCTTGCTGGCAAACACAAATCACCAAAAGTCTTTCGAGTTTCATCCAAGAACCAATCTAAAAGAAGGGAAGGAAGGGGGTTGCACACATGAACTCAAATTTCAGAGGAATATTGCTGGATTGATTGATGAAATCAAGTGTTTACAATGTCCGCTATAGTCTACTATTGATGGCACTTAAGCACGCCAAACCTTATACTGCTAGTAATAGTATCGGTTATAGCTTTTGCACAAGATGAGTATCAAGGGTTTGTTAATCTGTGGAAAACTAAGTTTAAACTACTATTAATCAAGTAATAATCAATAGCTATCTAGCTCTAAAAGATCTAATAAGCTAGACGATGATAAACGATAATCTAATCATAAACTAGTTCTACAACTAGATTATAGCATCAACTAGATCAGAAACAAGCTTGTTAAGAACTGTAAGTGCAGCAATGCTCCTTAGTGGTTTTGGTGGATTGAGTGACAACGCGATTAAAGGTTTAATCTCTTTGTGAGATGACTTGACAGGTTTTCACAGGATACTTTGTAAGCAAGAATCATGTAAATAAATTATAATGGATATATCTCATGATTAAGCATGATTGCTCTCATATGTTGAGAAATATGGTTATCATTGTACATTATTGTCATGGTCATGTGAATGGATCTTAATTGGATATATTTAGTAAATGCAAATGCTCAAGTGCAGGTTGTCTTTGATCTGTCACATATTGATGCACTTTGAAGCTAGTGATCAATTGGTTTTCATATAGTGAAAGGTGACAGGGACTATTTCACATATTTGGATGTCACTACATTGAATAGGGATCATTCTAAATGACAAATGGATGATCTCATGAACACTCCATTACTTATCCAAGCCAACCTTAAGTGAAGATCAAATATATTGTATGGTTAATGAGCAAATGTGCTCTATGTACCTATTGGAGAGGTATTCATCAATGAAGTCCAACTCATTCAGCTCAAACAGGATTGCTCTCACGAAGAAGCTCAGCTTGGCTATCTCTCTACTGAAATTATTGAAGACGGCATTATTCTTCAAGTCAAGACTCAAGTGGATTTCAACTAGATTTATATTTTATCTTGAGTATAGGCATGCCGTACTATCAAGAGGGAAGCTAAGCTTGGAAGTCACTGTTGGCGGTCGATAAAATCCATTTTCGACCACCAATACTTCATGTTTGAGGGCATAATTTATCAAGGTTTCATGTATTACTAACCGGTTCCACGAGTTGTGTACAAAAGTTGGATGTAGGAGGATATCATGTCCAAATTTACGAAAGAATGTACAAAATGTGGACATAAAGGCAAGGAAGAGCTAATGGGCTAAGGAGCATGGCCGGCCGGCCATCTCCCATGGCCGCCCGGCCACCCCCCGTGGCCGCCCGGCCACCAGGGAAGCCCAGACAGCCTCCAGGCCCACTCAGCCCAAGTGAGGTGACCGCCCGACCCTTTACCATGGTCGTCCGGCCACGTCATCAATCCGAACTTTCGACCTGCATGCAAAGAAGCACAAAAGAAGTTAAATGCAACCGTTGGATCAGGAATCCAATGCATCCAAGGGTCGGAAGAACATCATGCAACGGATCGGTGGCGTCAGGAATCCAGGGCAGTGGCCGCCCGACCAATGAGAGTGGTTGGCCGACCACCCCACCGACTCATTTTTCACGTGCACCGACTCCAATAACTACCAACCGACTCCAGGAATGCATATCAACCGTTGGATGGTCAAAGGCGGCAAGATGAGTGGCCGCCCGACCACCCTTGATGGTCAGCCAGCCACCCCCCTGGCCGCCTAGACACCGACCTACCTCCACTGCCGACCTAGAGCACCTACAAGTACCCCCTCGGTCTCCAAGCTATAAATACCCCCCGTGAGGTCACTTGCAAGGTGTGGTGGATCAAGAGAATACAAGTGTGGTTGTGTAGTTGAGTGTATAGTAGTGAAGCCACCCTTGGCATTGTAGAAAGAGCCAAGTTGTATCAAGAGTGAGTAGTGAGTTGTAGAGTGAAGGAGTCGGATTTCTCTTCGGTATTCTATTCCTAAGCTCTCAATCTCAGAGGGATTATTACTCCATTTCCAGGATTGAGTAAAGTTCCTTGCTCCATTCTTTATTTATTTCATACTTACTTTATTTACATACTTAGTGCTTTGCTCAGCAGTTTTCGGGTGCCAAGTGTGCTCTGTGTAGTTTAGCTATACAGTTGTGCTTGCTCTCTGACTTCGAACCAGAGTAGTAGTAAACTCGGTTGTGTAGACATGGTGTCTAGACTAGAGTTTACCTTGGAAGGTGTCTTGTCCCACGCAGTTTTGGTTGGTAGTCCCACCTGGTGACAGCGGGTGTGTGTCCTGTGTAGTCCAACCCCGTCATTCGAAAAAGTTGTCATCGACGCATAGCTGAGTCCTGTAGTGCCCGCCTTTCTCGTCTGGGTTATCAGCACTCTGGTGCCCGGAAGTGGTTCTATAGCCTCAGTGTCCAAGTAAACCTGCTGAATAGAATACTAGTTTGTCTAGTAAAGTTAAGTTGTTTTATTTAAAGTAGTGAGCCTCCTTTTCTCTATCTTTTATCTCTACAATTGCTGGTTTCACTGTTCGTTCCTACCTTTCTACGTTGAGTTACTCCTCGTTCCTCGTGGATTTCGATACCCTGGAATACTCTTGGGTGAAAAGCTACAACGTGTTTCCGTGCGCTTGCGAAATTTATTCAGTAGGTTAAGAAACGCCAACAAGCTTTTCTGGCGCCATTGCCGGGGAACGGTAGCTAACTTGACTAGAACCTTAGGATCGTCCATACTCACACCATACACAACCACCACATATATCCCCACCAAATACCACCATATGGATTCCACGCCTATCTATCGACTCGCCGCTCCAAAGGGCGATTATTTGGAGCCTCCACCATTATCCACACCCATCACAGCAGAAGGCTATCAGCTACGTCCCGGCTTGATAGCCATGCTTCGGGATCAATCATTCGGAGGATTGGAATCTGAATGCCCTTACTCACACCTCTGGGAGTTCGAGCAGCTATGCAGCTGTTTGGTCATCTCAGGGATGTCTAGTGAGACTCTATGATGGTTTCTTTTCCCGTTCTCGCTAACGGGGGATGCAAAAATCTGGTGCAATCAGACGGTCATTAAAGTAGAAGGGAGTTGGGAAGAGCTTAAATCCAGTTTTTGTCTGCGCTTCTTTCCGCCAAACAAGGTTGTCGATCTCCATTGTGAAGTACTTTCATTTCGACAACGAGAGAGAGAATCCTTGGGGGCAGCATGGGCACGCTTCAACCGCCTGACATCCTCAGGTCCAGACTTGGCTATTCCAGAAGCAATGCTACTACAGCACTTCGTCCGAGGTCTCTCACCTGGTGCTGACCTTTGCCTCGATCTAGCCTCGGGAGGATCGTTCTCACACCTAAAGCCATGCAAGGGTCGAAAAATTCTCGACAAAATTTTTGAGAAGGCTTCTGACCTCGGCACTCTAGAAGAACAACCTCCACAGAAGCCACCCAGCCAAAATCCTATTGAAGAGCGACTAATCACACATCAGCCCACCCCACCACCACCATCTCCCCGAATCGAAGAAATCCTAGAACCATCGTCACGGCAAACTGAGAGGGTCAGTTTAGCCTTGACGATTCCACCGTCGGCACCTCCATTCTCTTTTGAGGACGAAATATTCATGGAGTTTGGCAACGTCTCTCGGTTGCCTAAACAAGACCGACGCTTCACTAGGGCCTCCAAACTGTCATACATATTACCAGACCAGAGAAAACATATGAAGGAGGATCTACTCTGGCTCTCAGCAGCAATCAATCGGGATCTGCTAGAGGAGAGATGCCTGGACACGAAAGCAATCAAATTCTATCCAGACCCAAGCGTCATCCCTGGCCAGGTATCAAGGCTTCAACCGCAAGACATCATATACGACCCACGTATTGGAGTGAACATAATTCCTAAGTATGTGATGGACAATCATTTCCCCATTGAGCCACTATCAAAATCAACCATCCGTTTGAAATGGATAGATGGCAGATACTTGAATTGCAAAGGTGTGCTCCGGGTAGTACCAACAACCTTGCGGGATACCCAGGTGTTCTTGGACTTCCATGTCTTTGACATCCCCGAGGGATCCACACCATTGATTGCGGTAGGGATCCCAATCGCAGCCCTCACCAGCTCAGATATATATAGAGGGAGATTGCAGCTTCAGTTGGGCAATGAAGACATCAACGTGAACATTGACAGATCACTCAATGCCAAAACAGAAGCGAAGCCAGAGATTGACCCCATGGAAGAAGTGATGAGCCTTTCACTTGAGGAAATGGGTCAATATAAGAGCCTAAAGGAAAGGCTATTAGCGACTTCAGTGTGGAAGAGGAACCGCTCAAGTTCGAAGAACTTGGTGAATCGTTGCGGCCCGAAGCTCTAAAAATTGAGCTGAAACAACTTCGCCTGGCCTGAAGTACGCCTTCCTCCACGGGAAAGAGGACAAACGGTGATCATCAGCGACAAACTGACATAGAGTAAGAGCCGGCGATTGCTTTCTGTTCTAGAGAAGTATAGTACTGTGCTTGGATACTCTCTCCAAGACCTGAAAGGAATCAGTCCCAACCTGTGCACACACCGCATACCTATGGTGGTTGACCACAAACCCACGCGGGAACCTCAGCGCAGACTGAATAATGCGATGCGAGAAGTAGTAAAGAAGGAAGTGCTCAAACTCCTACACTCGGGTATCATCTACCCCGTACAAGATAGTGAATGGGTCAGCCCTGTACAAGTTGTGCCTAAAAAGGGAGGGATGACAGTTGTCAAGAACCAGAACAATGAATTAATTCCACAGAGAACTGTCACCGGTTGGCGGATGTGTATTGACTACAGGAAACTGAACACCGCCACCAGGAAGGATCACTTTCCTTTTCCCTTCATTGACGAAATGCTAGAGGGGCCGGCTAATCACTCTTTCTTCTGCTACCTCGATGGTTACTCTGGCTACCACCAGATTCCGATTCACCCGGAGGACCAGAGTAAGACCACTTTTACATGCCCTTACGGAACATTTTCCTATCGGCGAATGTCATTCGGGCTGTGTAATGCTCCAGCATCATTCCAGCGGTGCATGATGGCAATCTTCTCTGACTTCATTGAAAATATTATGGAAGTTTTCATGGACGACTTCTCGGTCTATGGCAAGAGCTTTGACCAATGCCTTGAAAACTTGGAAAAAGTTATGCAAAGATGCAAAGAGGTCGACCTGGTGTTAAACTGGGAAAAATGTCATTTCATGGTCAGAGAAGGTATTGTGCTAGGCAACAGAATCTCAGAAAGAGGCATTGAGGTAGATCGTGCAAAGATTAAAGTCATTGAACAGCTACCTCCGCCTACAAACATGAAGGCCATCCGAAGCTTCTTAGGCCATGCTGGGTTCTACAGGAGATTTATCAAAAATTTCTCCCATATAGCCCGGCCTTTGACTAATTTGCTAGCCAAGGATGATCCCTTCATGTTTGACGAGGAATGTCTCGAAGCTTTTCACAAGCTCAAAAAAGCATTGGTCATAGCACCCATCATCTAGCCACCTGATTGGAACAAACCATTTGAAATCATATGTGATGCAAGCGATTACGCTGTTGGAGCAGTACTGAGCCAAACTAATGATAAGAAGCACCATGCTGTCTCTTATGCAAGCAAAACTCTTACTGGCCCACAACTAAACTACTCGACCACCGAGAAAGAATTGATAGCAGTGGTCTTTGCAATTGACAAGTTTAGATCATACTTGGTAGGAGCAAAAGTCATCATCTACACAGATCATGCAGCTCTTAAATACCTCCTTACCAAGAAAGATGCAAAGCCACGCCTGATCCGGTGGGTTCTGTTACTCCAAGAATTTGACATTGAAATCAGAGACAAGAAGGGAGTAGAAAATTCAGTTGCAGATCATCTCTCACGGATGAAATTTGAAGAAACATCTCCCTTGCTGATCGATGACTACATGAGAGATGATCAGCTCCTTAAGGTGACAACAGCCCAACCTTGGTATGCTAATCTGGTGAATTACATCGTTGCTGGCTATGTCCCCGAGGGAGCAGACAAGAGGAAATTGGCCCACGACAACCGATTCTATCTCTGGGATGACCCCTACCTATACAAACTCTACGTAGATGGACTCCTACGTCGCTGCATTCCAGCTTGTGAAACACCGCAAGTCCTAGATAGATGCCATGCATCCTCCTACGGAGGACACTATGGGGCTTATCGGACTCATGCAAAAATCTGGCAGAGTGGGTTTTACTGGCCCACTATGTACGAGGATGCAAAACAGTTCGTGTGACGGTGTCCAAGGTGCTAGCGCCAAGGAAATATAAATCCAAGAGATGCTATGCCACTCACAAGTAATCTTCAAGTGGATGTATTCGACGTGTGGGGCATAGATTTCATGGGACCTTTTCCCAAGAATGGAGACAAGGAGTATATTCTTGTTGCAGTGGACTACGTGTCAAAATGGGTAGAAACACTGCCATGTCCCGCAGCGGACTCAAGACACTCCATAAAGATGTTCTAGGAGACCATCTTTTCTCATTTTGGAGTACAACGGGTCATTATCAGTGATGGAGGCGCACACTTCATTGACAAGCGCTTCAGGAAGTGTCTCGCTGACCTCGGTGTGGACCATCGTGTTGCCATCCCTTATCATCCGTAGACAAGTGACCAAGCTGAGACGTCGAACAAACAAATCAAGAACATATTGCAAAAGACAGTCAAGGCTATGGGAAAAGAATGGGTATCCAAGCTACCCGATGCTCTCTGGGCATATCGCACAGCATATAAGACTCCCATTGGCATGACACCATACCAGATGGTGTACGGCAAGACTTGTCATCTTCCAATGGAATTAGAGTTCAAATCTCACTAGGCGGTGAAGAGGTGAAACATGGATCTCCAATCGGCAGGCGTAAGAAGGCAAATTCAACTAGCCGAGCTGGAGGAATGGAGGGAGAAGGCATACCACAGTGCCAAGCTATACAAGGAGCGCACCAAGAGATGGCACGATAAGCGGATCAAGATCAAGACATTCAAACCAGGAGATAAGGTACTACTCTTTAACTCTCGTGTTCGTTTATTTGGTCATGGTAAGCTTAGAAGTAAGTGGGAAGGACCTTTTACGATCCTTGAAGCCGCCGATCATGGCGCCGTCACCCTCTAGGACAATGACGGAAAGGTTTTGAAGGCGAATGGGCAAGCTGCATGAGGTAGTTTGATCACGCGTCCATGGTCGAGCTCAGACCATAAAAGAAGCCATGTACACTAGTTTCTTTTCTCCCTTAAAATTCTATCTAATCTCATCTTATTCTCCAAAATCTCAACAAAACCGCTGTTCTACACGCATAGTTGGATCCGCAATGCACCTTTGGGCCAAACCTCAACTCGCGGCACGCCTGGCCCGAGTTGGGCAGGGTGTCCAGGCCATCTTAGGTGGCCGCCCGACCACTTTGGTAGGTCGGCCGGCCATGGAAAAGAAGCCCAGCTGTTAGGGCTCAGTCGCCACACTTTGGGCCTGGACGCCCGACCCTAAGGGTAGGTCGACCGGCCATAGGTGGTGGTCGCCCGACCACCTCCTTTTGCCGCCCGGCCACCGAAAACTCAAATTTTGAGTTGGGAGCGACGATCCTTTATCTACGGGGCTGTTGAGTGGATGAAGGCGATCTTCTCTGATGTTTTAAGGACGAGGAGTCGTGTTCTTCCCCATCTACACTCCACCTTCATCTCCACTCAGCCATGGCACCGCTCTCCCCTTGGGGCAAGGGCAAGGTTGCCATCTCCATCTCATCCGACACCACCGCAACCTACAACCCCGCTTCCATGGACTCACCGCAACCTCTTCAAGCCATCCCGTTCGAGAAAAGCCTAGAAACATCAGTCCAGGAGTTGCCCTGGCTGACGGGGTTCAATCCCCATGGCCGCCCGACCACACCCCATGGCCGCCCGGCCATAGGTAGTGGCCGCCCAGCCATGGGTGACTCACCCCGGGGCCGCCCGACTACCCGTGACGGCTGTCCCAACTCCCCACGCCGTTCCCACAGCGTGGACAGGCCAGGGAAGGCACTGTCTCCGGCCAGAACCATCACCAAGAAGGTGGCCCGTCCATCTCCGTGTCCTACCATGGGGGTAATCGCCCTCGTGAACTATGTCAAGAGCCTCTTCCAAGTGGAGGCCACTGGACCATCCAAGGAGCCGGTCTTTCCTAGCTCGTCCACCCATACCCTCCGTGGGATGAAAACTCCTATGGGTGGGTATGCTAAGGTGTTCATCCCTAGGGTTCCAAAGCCCGATGCCTCCATCGATGAGACTCAACGCCACCATGAAGGACGGAGGAGATGGTGGCCAGGACGCCTTCAATCAAGGGGCCGCTTGGACAGTTCGAGGACTCCTTGGATGAGGAGGAGGAGGAGGAGGAGAAAGACATGGTGGCGTCGCTAAGGGAGGAGCTAGCAGTGCTCAAGGCTAAGTTTTAGAACTTAGAAGAGCGCTGTGCTGAGGGTGAGCTTTGGCGAATAGAGATCGATGATAAGATCAACATCCTTAGGAAGGGTCTCTCCGCCAAAGTTCACCGTCTTGCGGATGCAACTGGGCACCCTGATCTCTATGATCCTCCCGCACCATAGGCGCCCGGTGCATCTAGTTATCATAGGCGCATTTATTTTCATCCACTTAATTCTTAGGTTGTTTTGAACTCATGCAGTCATGTAATAAGCGCCTTATATTTGTTTCATCTTACAAAGTAGATTTATTTCCCTTCCAATAATGAGCCTGAGTAGAATGGGCAAAGCCATTCGACTCCCTGTCACTAACCCTGCAGAAAACACGAGCAAAATACGATGTACAGGGTACAACCTCGCTACTCAGGAATTATCAGGGGAATTGGGCGAAACGCAGTGGCCACCCGACCACACATAGTGGCCGCCCGACCACCTATTTTTCATGAAAATGCGTCGCACGGATTTGTCACGTCTCCCCACGGCTCTCTCGACAAAATGCATCAGCATACGGGTCGAACACCCGGAATTGGGTGGCCGCCCGACCACCTCTATGGGTCGGCCGGCCACCTGTCAGGGTCGCCCGACCCTTTCACCTGGTCGCCCGACCATGGTATGGGGCTGGATGGCCCATCAACACGTTGAACCCGCGCCAAGAGGTCAGGTATACATGTTACATTCATGTACCTCCATTTTTATTTGTGCTTTAACACATGAACTTGATCAAATCATGCTCTACATGTTCATAATGTCACATCTTACTTGTGCTTGCACCATTTTATTTCCTATGCTAGAGTAATCTTGCCTTTGGATACTATCATGATTAGGGACCCACTTGAGTTTAGACTGTTGATCCATGTGAGATAAGTTAATTAGTGGAAACTAAAGGAACTTACCACATGAGAAAGAGTTTTATTTTGCAAAACAAAATAAGGGCTTCATCTTTGATGATCTCAAGTTCATGTCCTACCAATGCCACATGTGAAAAGAAAACTTGTATACTCTTGCTACCTTGATTGTTTTGAGTCTTATCAAACCTTGTGCCATTATAAAAGTTTGAATCAATTGAGAATTTTTGGCCTTCACACACACGTTCCATGAAATAAAGTCTCTCATAAAGGTGTGCAATAAGATGTCAATGATCCCATTCAGTGCTGTTTGAAAATAAAGAGAGGCATGGAAGTTCGAAAAAAATATAGTGTGAAAGAAAAAAAAGGTATGAGAAAAAAAAAGAAAGAGAAAAGAAAAGAACTCCATGCCTTCTACTCAAACATGGGACTCATATCAAGCACCACAAGAGACAAGATCCGTACACTACACTTGCACTTGGCCAAATCTCATTTGATTATGAATTCTTTCTTGACACTTGATTTGATTCGACAACATAAGCATGATAGGAAAGCCTCGTTCTCCCCACTTCCTAGAGCTCCACAAAAAGCCTTAGTAGTATAGGAGGTGAGAAATACAAGATATTGGCAAGGACACCTTGTCCTGTGAGTGACCGAGAGTTGGACTTGAGATCAAAAGAGTTGGTATGCCCTACTTTTGAAAATCTTGAAAACCTCTTTACTCATGTGGCATGGGAACCTGAAGTTAACTTTGATACTCTTATTCCATGCTTCAACATTCTAAAACCCAAGTGTAGACACCACTGAAATCCTAGGCGAGATGAAATAGTTGGAAGTACTCTTGTGCTTGATACAATGGATGATGATGTTATGCCTTTCCCACTTATGCTTAACTTTACTATTTGCTCGAGGACGAGCAAAGGTCTAAGTGTGGAGGGTGTTGGCGGTCGATAAAATCCATTTTCGACCACCAATACTTCATGTTTGAGGGCATAATTTATCAAGGTTTCATGTATTACTAACCGATTCCACGAGGTGTGTACAAAAGTTCGATGCAGGAGCATATCATGTCCAAATTTACGAAAGAATGTACAAAATGTGGACAAGAAGGCAAGGAAGAGCTAATGGGCTAAGGAGCATGGCCGGCCGGCCATCTCCCATGGCCACCCGGCCACCTACCATGGCCGGTCGGCCACCCCCCATGGCCGCCCGGCCACCAGGGAAGCCCAGACAGCCTCCAGGCCCACTCAGCCCAAGTAGGTGGCCGCTCGACCCTTTACCATGGTCGCCCGGCCACGTCATCAATCCGAACTTTCGACCTGCATGCAAAGAAGCACAAAAAAAGTTAAATGCAACCGTTGGATCAGGAATCCAATGCATCCAAGGGTCGGAAGAACATCATGCAACGGATCGGTGGCGTTAGGAATCCAGGGCAGTGGCCGCCCGACTAATGAGAATGGTCGGCCGACCACCCCACCGACTCATTTTTCACGTGCACCGACTCCAATAACTACCAACCGACTCCAGGAATGCATATCAACCGTTGGATGGTCAAAGGCGACAAGATGAGTGGCCGCCCGACCACCCTTGATGGTCGGCCGGCCACCCCCCTGGCCGCCCAGACACCGACCTACCTCCACTGCCGACCTAGAGCACCTACAAGTACCCCCTCGGTCTCCAAGCTATAAATACCCCCCGGGAGGTCACTTGCAAGGTGCGGTGGATCAAGAGAATACAAGTGTGGTTGTGTAGTTGAGTGTATAGTAGTGAAGCCAGCCTTGGCATTGTAGAGAGAGCCAAGTTGTATCAAGAGTGAGTAGTGAGTTGTAGAGTGAAGGAGTCGGATTTCTCTTCGGTATTTTATTCCTAAGCTCTCAGTCTCAGAGGGATTATTACTCCATTTCCAGGATTGAGTAAAGTTCCTTGCTCCCTTCTTTATTTATTTCATACTTACTTTATTTACATACTTAGTGCTTTGCTCAGCAGTTTACGGGTGCCAAATGTGCTCTGTGTAGTTTAGCTATACAGTTGTGCTTGCTCTCTGACTTCGAACCAGAGTAGTAGTAAACTCGGTTGTGTAGACGTGGTGTCTAGACTAGAGTTTACCTTGGAAGGTGTCTTGTCCCACGCAGTTTTGGTTGGTAGTCCCACCTGGTGACAGCGGGTGTGTGTCCTGTGTAGTCCAACCCCGTCATTCGGATAAGTTGTCATCGACGCATAGCTGAGTCCTGTAGTGCCCGCCTTTCTCGTCTGGGTTATCAGGACTCTGATGCCCGGAAGTGGTTCTATAGCCTCAGTGTCCAAGTAAACCTGCTGAGTAGAATACTAGTTTGTCTAGTAAAGTTAAGTTGTTTTATTTAAAGTAGTGAGCCTCCTTTTCTCTGTCTTTTATCTCTGCAATTGCTGTTTTCACTGTTCGTTCCTACCTTTCTACGTTGAGTTACTCTTCGTTTCTCGTGGATTTTGATACCCTGGAATACTCTTGGGTGAAAAGGTACAACATGTTTCCGTGCGCTTGCGGAATTTATTTACTAGGCTAAGAAACGCCAACAGTCACTAGTCAACATATGCTCTAGCTAGTTAAAAGAGCGTCGAGCCTTTCCATCTTCAATGATGAATGTGGCACTGAGTGTGAGAGCTCTCTGTCCTTAATCTTGTGCTTAACTCTCAGCTAGGTGTATCTCTTATAGAGACAAAACACCTACCCTTCTTGTCTAGTGACCAAGGCATTTTATGCCTCAGCCTCTTGGTGCAGCAGGGTCCACCGAACTGTCTGGTGGGTGCCACCGGACTATCCGGTGGAGCCGGTTTGAACTACAACGGCTATCTGGCCTCCACCGAACTATCCGGTGAGGCCCACCGGACTATCCGGTGGTGGCCTGACACAGTGCAACGGCTAGTTTTGTGGGCTTGGGTATTTATGCCCTTCCACCGCCTCTTTGTGGGGCTGCTGCTTCTCTCCAACGTCCATATACATTCAGAGACCTTAGAAACACTCCCCAACCACTCTCTTTGTGAGATTGAGCCTAAGTGTGAGATTCTTGAGTTGGGAGAGAGCTTGTGAGATTCTGTGAGTTTGACAGAGCATCCTAGCTTCGGAGCACAAGTTGGCAAAGTTTTTGGCAAACGCTTTTGTTACGCTTGGAGGATTCCTCCTAGATGGCTAGAGCGTCCCGAAGGTCGCCCGCTCCCCGGGTGGCACATTTCTTGTAGGCGATTACCCCGCTCTTCGGAGCAAGTTCTAGTGAGCATCCTTCACAGCCTTGGTGGTTGTGAAGGTGAGGCCGTGAGTTGAAAAAGACTTGAGCTCTTGGTGGGCGCCTCAACGGGGACGCAGGGACACCTGCGAGTGTGCCCGAACCTCGGGAAGTAAATCTTTTGTCCTGTGTGTTGTGCCCTGCTGGGAGCTTGCAACAAGCTTTGTGCTTGATTGTATTTTCTTTAGTGCATTTACATTTCCTTCCGCTACTTTTACTTGTGTGTGCAAGCTCTTGTTGTGAGTGCAGGTGTGCAGTGCTGAAAAGCTCAACACAACCAGAGGAACCTTTGTGACTACACTTCATAGCTCAATAAGTATTCTTGTGCACATCTACATACTTGAGCTATTCCTCTATGTGACACCGGACTATCCGCTGTGGCCTACCGGACTATCCGGTAGAAGCCACCGGATTATCCGGTGAGAGCTGACTGGATTGTTTTAAGTGGTGAAAATTTCAGATTAGCCTATTCACCCCCTCTAGGCGACATCAAGGTCCTTTCAAGAACAAACTAAGCATGATCGAGAGTAAGAAAGAGATCATCATCCTCAAATTAGACATTGAAAAGGCTTTCGACATGGTAGAGCATAGTTGCATCATCTTCAATGATGGTCAGCTTGGGTTTCCCACCGCTTTGGATTGAATGGATCAAGGCCATCCTATCCATAGGAACATCAGCAGTACTCCTCAATGGAATTCTCGAGAAGGTTTTCAAATGCTAACGGGGGTTAGATAGGGTGACCCCTCTCGGCGCTCCTTTTCATGGTCCCATGACCGAAAGGTGACCTAGAGGGGAGTGAATAGGTCGACACCTAAACTTTGAGCCCCCAAAAAAAAAACTCTCTCTTCTAAAGCATGTAAGATTATGCTGCAAAGACAGCGCAACTTACCCTAGGACACACTCGCTCAGATGCCGATCAAAATAACACAAAACGAGATAACAACAGCCGACACTGCACGCACCGGACGGTCCGGTGGTGACTGTAGGATGGTATGGTGGTTGGACCACCGGACGGGGCGATGGAATACCAAATGATTTAGGCCTAGAAGCTTTTGAACTCCTAAGAACCACTGGATGGTCTGATGCTCTGAAAGGTGGCTGGACCTCATAGTCTCCGCCCACGAGCTGCTGCACACACCGGATGGTCTGGTGGTGCTACCACCGGATGATGTGGTGGTGAATAAAACATCCCATGTAGAGGAAAACAGCCCGCGAATTCACCAAGATCCAAACCAAAACTTGCTCCAATGATCTCCGAGCCAAAACTTACTCTAATGATCTCCAAGCCTCACAAAACTTTTCCCAAAAGATCACCCTCCCAAACTTTGGGATTCTCCATGGATTTGACTATCCAAGAGGTGAAGAACAATGACAAGAACGAAAGACAAGGGGGCTGCTCGTGGATCTGAGATTTGAGACACCAAAATGACAATCTCTCCACGTCCTAGCAGTCCAAAATACCGGCAAAAGAAAGATCTCGAACTTTGTCAAGCACAAACACACCAAAGGACCAAGGAATTAGGATAAAGAGCCAATCAAGAGAGGTGGAAACAAGCACACAAAACAAGCTGCACAAAATCCATCTATTAATTGCCACAAACTGGTCTTAGATCAGATTACAATATGGGGATTCGTTCTCCAAGCAGCCTCCCAGTTCCTACACAATAACTATGGGGCTACATCACTCTAAGAGCCTCTAATATTGATGCTCTTGCTTGGAAACCAAAATGGCTACCTAAACCAAGTAAGCAAACCCTAAACAAGCCAAGAGAGACAGAGAGATGATAGTCTCCTCTCCAATTTATACTATAGACTCAAAACCCTAGCAGTTTTTCACTTAACCCTATATTATAGATGCTTAACACTACGATGCCTATAGAGGCCTGAAAAGACGTCGTGTAACTGGGATGGACGAACACGATGGAGTCCTTGACCTTCTTCGCTTCAAAGAAATCTCCTGATGTCCTCCACGTGTCCAGTAGTCCATCCCTTAGGGATAACTTTGGTTTTGAAATATCGCTTAACCAGCCATGGTTTTGACGATGGAACCAGGAAACACTCTTGGGCTCTGATTTTGATGCTCAAACCGAGAAACGATTGTGGGCTTCTCTTCATGGTGTGATTTTACGGCTCACGGCACCGTCCCGAGCCCAACGTTACTCTTATGGGCCAAGCCTAACTTGGACCGTAGCCCAAGCCACCTGCCAGTCCACTCGGCAGCGATTGTGTCATGCCAAGTCCACTCGAGAGGGCTTTCCTCTAGGTCATACTTAGGAGTTGCTCGCTAGTCCATCAGCAAGTCTTCGGTGTTGGCAAGCGCTCATCACAACTTGGACGAAAGACCAGACTCAGTATACTTGAGACCCTCATCCCAGCAGAATTGCTTTTGACCATCATTAACAAAGCATGCAACCAGGGACTATTACATAGGCCTATAGAAGGGCCATCAGAAGATTTTTCCAGTCATTCAATATGTATATGATACCCTTCTGATCATACAAGCAGATGCCAAACAACACTACATAGTCAAATCCATTCTTAATTCATTTTCAGATTCTACTGGCCTCGAGGTGAACTATAGTAAGTCCTACATGTTACCGCTCAATGTCTTCTTAGAAAAGCTTCAGTTGCTGGCCAACACTTTTGGGTGTGCTACTGGCTTCTTTCCTTTCACCTATCTAGGTCTTCCAATGGGTACAACCAAACCTTGAGTCCAAGAGACTTCACCCCACCGATTAGCAAGTTGGAAAGAAGACAACACGCATGCTAAAATTTTCTTTCACACTCGGGTAGTTTACAGGTGGTCAACTCCATCATGACTCCTACTGTTACCTACACCATATGTACCCTGAAACTACTAGTAGGAGTTATTGAGCAGATTGACAGCCTTAGGAAGCAGTGTCTCTAGAGTGGAAATGATTCCAATAAGAATGAGGGTAACGTTGTTGCTTGGGACTTGGCCCTGAAATCGAAAGAGAAAGGAGGGCTGGGGGTGCCAAATCTCAGAACACAAAATAACCTACTGCTCAACCAATTACATAACTTCTACAATAAGGAAGATACACCCTGGGTTCATGTAATCTGGAAGTAACACTATACTACCAATGTTCCTCATGCTAGTAGAGTAGTTGGATTTTTCTAGTGGAAGGATGTTTTTTCACCTAAAATCTACCTATAGAGGAATAGCTTCTTGCACTCTCATCAATGGATTTTCTGTACTCTTTTGGGACATCCTTTTCCTCGCTTTTCAACCATACCCTAGACAAGCATGCTTCCATCTCATAGGTTGCTAATCCCACTGATATGGCATCCATCTTCCGGCCACCTCTCTCGGAATCTGTATGGCTTGAATTGCAACAAATACAAACGATCCCTAATTCAGCAACAATGATCAAAACACAGTAGATTCTTAGAGCCTTATTTGGGGATCACAAGCTTACTCTTCTTCAAGATTTTATAAGCTCAACTTTGATAATTTGAATGTCGAAATCTGCTTCTCTTGGATCTAGAAACTTAGATGTACACCAAGACTTATGTTGTCCACCAGGCTTTTGATTCATGACTGACTAAATAGAACGGACATGCTGGAAAGAAGACATTACAACACTCAGACAGTCACTGTGCCCTTTGTCGCCTAAATGAAAAAGAAGACATTGATCACTTGTTCTTTACATGCCCTTTTGATGTTTCATGTTGGAACAAGCTAAATATCTCATGGTAAGGTCAACACAACATTGAGGACAAACATAGTCTGGCTAAGAAGAATTTCCAAATGAACTAGTTCATGAAAACTTTTGTCTTTGTGTAAGTGCAACAAGACTCCTTAGTAGTTTTGGTGCATTGAGTGACAACATGATTAAGTGTCTAACTTCTTTATGAAGTCATTTGACAGGTATTTACAAATTTATTAATCATATCAAAGTGTAAAAGAATGAACTTTAATATACATATCTCATGATCAAGCATGAATACTCTCATATGTTGAGAGTCAAGGGTAATCATTGCATATTGCTCCTTTGGCGAGATTAATGTATCATTTTTGAAATCTATTGCTAAAACAGGAAAATTGGTCATGGATCATCTTCTGTGTTGGATCCACTCTTGAATTATCACAATGACCATAATGATTATAGGAATTGCTCACTATGACATGGATACTCATCTTATTGGTTACTTTTGTTGTATCATAGTGATAGTGACTAGCTCTAGTGAATACATTGCCTAAGTGCTTGTTATTATTGGTTCTTCACTATTGACG
Source organism: Paspalum notatum (assembly GCA_022530915.1). Lineage (NCBI taxonomy): Eukaryota > Viridiplantae > Streptophyta > Magnoliopsida > Poales > Poaceae > Paspalum > Paspalum notatum. The sequence goes on from CM039685.1 coordinate 33,425,341, forward strand.
GACTTTGAGGCGCATTGTTTTCGTATTGTGGAAAGTGACTTGAAATATATTTCTTTCATGTGGACGTCACTATATGACTTGGATTATTCACAAATGAAATATGGTTGATCATGGAGACTCTCTATAGCATATCTAAGCCAACTATAATGAATGTCAAGTATTTTAAATGCTTAATGAGAAAATGTGCTCCATCTACCCATAGAAGAGGTTTTCACAATTGAAGTCCAACTTATTCACCTCAAAGAGGATTGCTCTCAGAAGAAGCTTAGTTTAGTCTTCTACCTATTGAAATCTTTCAAGACGACATTATTCTTCAAGTTTGGACTCAAGTGGATTTCATCTAGATTTGTATTTAATCTTGAGTATAGGTATGCCGTACTATCAAGAGGGAAGCTAAGCTTGGAATATCACTAGTCAACATGTGCTCCAGCTATTGTAGAGAGTGTTGAGCCTCTTCATCTCTTGTGATGCTTGTGGCACTGAGTGTGACAACTCTCTATTCCTTCTCTTGTGCTTAACTCCTAGCTGGGTGTAACTCTAATGGAGACCAACACCAGCATCTTCTTACCTAGTGACCCAAGGCTTTGTGCCTTAGCCCTTTGGTAAAGGAACCCCTCACCTGACTATCCGGTGGGCTCTACCGGACTGTTCGGTAGAGGGGTTTGAATCCCAACGGCTAGTTGCCCTCTATCAGACTATCCGATAAAGGCCACCGGGCTATCCGGTGGAGACTAACAGTAGGCCAACGTCTAGTTTTGGGGCGGTGAGTATTTATACTCATCCTCCACCTCTTGTTAGGGTTGCTGCTTCCCTCCAACATCCATACACATTCAGAGGCCTAAGAAACACTCTCCAACTACTCTCATTGTGAGATTGAGCAAAACTTGTGAGATTCTTAACTTGCTCAAAATGCCCAAGAACCAAATACAAGCAAAGAAACAGGACACAATGAGACAACAAAAGAAAACAAAGCATCGGCTCCTCAAGACAGAGGCAAAAGGCTCAACGCACTGATGCAAAGAGCATGCTAAAAGCTCAACTCCCCCTGAAATGCATCCTCACAAATGCAATATGAGTGCAAAGCTCCCCCTCAACTAAAACTCTCCTGAGTTCTCCCCCTTGTCCATATTTTTAAATTTCTTCCCCTTGGAAAGGTACACTAATTTCTCCTCAAATTTCTCCCCCTTGTTGACAATGGACACATCAAGGGTCCTTGAACTCAACTCCCCCTGAACTAGACAACTCCCCCTCAAAATATGCCATAAAATGCAACGAGTTACACACTGAAAAGAGCTCAGAAGGGATGGAAAGCTAGTAATCACAAGTTCTAGCATACAAAACAAGTGAGGCAAGAAAGCATATAACAAGCTCAAATGAATCTATCTTACATATATCAAGAGCAAACTTGTTTTTCAAGGTTATCGAAAAGAAAGTATCACCAACATGAATAGCACCTAGAAAGATAGGCATGAATAACAAGATGCTAGCAATGCATACAAGGTGTGCTACTCTCAACCAAAGCATATACAACTAGCCATAAGCTTTTTAGAGACTTGCAAATTTTAGATTTAAATATTTGTATTCATAAGCAAGTTCTTTTTGTGCCAGGGGTTATTTACTTATCTTTTGCCACTTCTTACCAACCAATGCCAAGCCTAGGTTATATAACCATCAGAAGCTTAAGACAAGGTTTTGGTCATACGCAGCCTAGTCCAAGTTCATGCCAAAGTGCAAAGGCAAGCTGTCTCGAACTAGATCAGTGTGACAAGCAAACCCACCTGGATCATTTCTCAAATCAGCACATAAGACACCACTTGTAAGCATTTTGATTCAGATTTCAATTTAAGCAAGGTGTCATAAAAGCTTAGGCATGAACTGAGCAAAGGCATACAATTAGCATATCCAGGTATGAAAAGATAGCACAGTATTCAACAAACCTACACATGCTAGGTAGCCAAGTCAAGTGGTGATCATGGTTTTTGATTTGCAAAGAATAAAATGACTTAGCTCACAATTAGTATTCAACGGACTCAAGAGAGTTTAGCCAACCATGATCAAGCATACATCTGTACAATCTAGCACAAGCAAGTACTAACTTATCATTCCGAAAGAGCTCTAGTGCTAGTGTAGTGAAAAGGCATATGATACAATGTAGTACATGATATGATACAATATGCAAAAGAACCAAAGAAAAATAAAAGTAAGATAAAAGCAAAAACTAAACTACAGACGCTATTCCTTACTAAAAGGAATAGTACATTATCCCTGACTAAAAGGGATAGCACACTCCAAGCTCACCTCTCAAGTGCGCAAAAGCGTCAAACTCTAGGGGCTTGGTAAAGATATCGGCCAACTGGTTTGCAGATACTACATGGACTAAGTCTATGTCCCCCTTTTCATAGTGATCTCTCAGAAAGTAAAACCTCACGTCTATGTGTTTGGTTCTAGAGTGCAAGACGGGGTTCTTAGCTACAGAAATAGCAGAAGTAGAGTCAACTAGGAGAGGGATCCTACCAAACCTAAGGCCGAAATCACTAAAGGTGGCTTTTTTCCATAAAAGCTGGGAGCAGCAAGTAGCAGCAGCAACATATTCTGCTTCAGTGGTGGAAAAAGCTACACTAGCTTGCTTGCGGGAGGACCAAGAGACAAGAGAGGTTCCTAAGAGTTGGCATGTGCCGGAGGTTGACTTGCGATCAATCCGGCAGCCAGCATGGTCAGCATCTGAGAACCCTCTAAGAGAAAGAGAAGAACCCGAGGAATACCAAAGACCAAGCTCAGGAGTGAATTTCAGATACCTGAAAATGCGCTTCACCGCTTGACGGTGAGAAGTCATAGGAGAAGCCTGGTAGCGCACACAAAAGCAGACTGCGAACTGAATATGCGGCCTAGTCGCCGTCAGGTACAGAAGTGAGCCGATCATCCCTCGAAATTCCTTCTGGTCCACCGCCTCCCCGTCTTCATCAGCATCAAGCACCGTGTTTGTACTCATAGGAGTTGTCATGGGTTTAGAGTCATCCATGTTAAACTTCTTGAGTATGTCCCTTGTGTACATGGCTTGATGGACGAAGGTACACTCAAGACCTTGCTTGATGTGCAGTCCGAGGAAGAACTGGAGCTCACCCATAAGACTCAACTCAAATTCCCTGCTCATCTGTTCAGCAAAACTAGACACCAAAGCATGAGATGAACCACCAAAGATTATGTCATCAACATATATCTGAACTATCAGGGTGTCACCGCCACGACTCAACAAAAACAAGGTCTTGCCTACAGAACCCATCACAAACCCAGACTTGAGCAGAAAACTCTTCAACCTAGCATACCAGCTTGCTTCAGACCATAAAGGGCATTCCTCAACTTATACATCCGGTCTGGAAATCTAGCACTCTCAAAGATAGGAGGTTGTCTCACATATACCTCCTCCTCTATGAACCCATTTAGAAAAGCAGACTTTACATCCATTTGCTGCAGCTTGAAGCCTTTAGAGGCCGCAAAGGCAAGCATCCTATGTAAAGGGTGATCCCGCTGGACCTGCCGAGATGGAACAATCTCGGAAGTCACCTCCCCTGCGTCCTCAGCAGGGCCAGCCCCTGCTTGAGCTTGCCGTCAGGGGAGTAAGGAGGAAGCCGTAGGCAAGGGTCCTCCATCATCATCAGAGCTCGTAGCAGAGGGGGTAGGAGCTGTAGTCGGTGCAGTGGCTCCTGCATCACCAACATCATCCGCACCTTCCTCATCCTCAAAGATGGGGGTGCCTTCTTCATCATCACCTGAAAGCTCAAAGGCAGGGGTTGTGCAGGGCATAGTTTCATCAAAAGAAACCTCACAAATCTCAACAACTTGCTTGGCCTCCAAAATCCACACATGAAAAGCCCTAGAACTAGAAGCATACCCCTGAAAAATCCCATCCAAACAGCGAGACTCAAACTTGTCCAAATGTCCCGCCTTCTTCAGTACAAAACACTTGCAGCCAAACGCTCGCAAATGCTTGACGCTGGGCTGCCTACCAAACCGAAGTTCATATGAGGTCTTCCCAAGGAAAGCTCGCGAAAAGTCATCCACAACAACAAGCATGTACCACTTCCCGCTGACCGACGCTACCCGAGCGGGACCTACTGTATCCATATGGTGTAGCTCACCCGGATAGGAGGTCATAACCTGAGACACAGGAATGTGAGAACCGGCAACCATCTTGCCATGACGACAGGGGTGGCATACTAAATCCTTCTCAGCTCTTAATTTGGGCAATCCTCGGATTAGGCCCATTGAACTCAACCTGACTAGCAGATCAAAGCTCAAGTGACCAAGCCTCCTTTGCCACTTCCAAATATCAGCAGAAGGACTAGCAACCAAACAGTGAGCAGGGCCAGAAACAGATGTAAGGTTGACCTTAAAAACCTGACCAAAATACAGCAAGGAGCAAACAAGGGTCCCCTCAGCATCAAGAACGCAGTACGCACCCTTCTTAAAACGAACCTCAAATCCTTCATCGAGAAGTTGCGAAACAGAGACCAAATTGAACCCAGATTCCGGACAAAAGCAACTTCTCTCAGGGAAAACTGAGCAGAGAGCGAAACAGAACTAACACCCAACACTTTACCTTGACCATTGTCCCTGAATGTGATGTACTCCTTGGTGCTCACAGGGTCGAGGCTGGAGAACCATTTGCGGTGCCCTGTCATGTGCCTAGAGCAACCAGAGTCCATGATCCATACATCCTCCATGCCTCGATCCTGCAAAGTCAAGTAAAGCAACGGTGAGCAAACGGTCCGACACTGGGTTAGTCCCAAAACTACTGTACCAGTGCTGAGCCATCTGCTCAAAAGTGGGGTAAGCACAATCAAAGAAATTATCACGACGATCAGGGTAACCATGACCACCAAAGCGTGAACCCTCGAAAGCTCCCTCAAAGCCTCGGTCACGACGTCCAAAGCCGTGCTGAAAATGACTAGGAGCTCGACCGACAAAGCGTCTCTCACCACCAGGAGCACGAGCCTGAAAGCCACCTCCACTCTCACCACCAGGAAAACGGTCTCTCCTCTCACCGCGGTGGGGAGGATCTTGCCTACCACCCTGGTAGAACTAATCCTGGTTCCCCCAAGCTCTCTCCTGCCTCTCAACCCGCTTCCTCCTGAAGCAAAACTCCTCTAGGTGGCCATTCCACTGGCAAAACTCACAGTGGTAGACAGGCATCCTAGGAACTGGGTTAGGCTGGGACTTGGGCTTAAGTGGTGTGGCCTTGGGTGGCTCAGGCTACCGTACTGGGTTCTTACCCTTGGACTTAAGCTCTTCCTCAGCAATCTTGTCCAGCTTAGAGAAGGCTTGGGTGTCCAGTACTGCTTCTTTGGGGCAGTCTTGGGTGGCTCATGGTAAACCCCATCAACAGTCTCACCTGGTTGTGTAGGTGCATTCTTGATCTTAACTGGGGCACTTTTCTCACCCAAAGTGCTGCACTCTCCAAACCCAACACCACTCGTCTCACCCTCGGCTCTCTTGGTGCTCTCTATGATCATCTCTAGTTGGGGTTGCCTAGCATATACCGAACTCAGCACCTCTCTCAACCTGCCATTGTCATTTTGCAAAGACAACACTTCCTCTCTCAGATCCTCTAGAACTACAGTCTGGGCAACACAGGTATCACAAACTAGAGAGGGAAAACAGGAGCAGCTTTCTCCAACTTCCTAATGGTGGCATCTCTATCCACTAGCTGCATCCTAAGGGTCAGGCAGTTTTCACAAGTGTTAGTAGGTGCTGAAAGCACCTCAAAGTCAGTTCTCAACTGCTCTAACTCACCTCTCAAGGTAGGACAGACCATACACGCACCCAAAAGCGCAGGTCTAGCCCTAAGCTCCTCAAGCTCCATGAGCTGCCCCTCAAACTTCCCCTTCAGCACAGCTAGCTCACTAGCTAAACGGGGACAAGACTCACACTCGAGCTCTTCACTCAAAGTAGGCTCATCCAGTTTGGACTGGAGTTTGCCTAGCTTAGACTACAGCTCATCTATCTCCTCTACCCTCTTGGCATACCTATCTCTCTGGTCACCAAGCTCCATCATGAAAGACTTGCAGGTAGGGCACTCAAGCTCACTGGGTTGGGGTCTCACACTCCTCAACCTCTCATTCTCTTGTAAAGCCTCAGCAAGTTGGACTTTCAACTTCTGCAGCTTCTTAGCTGCCTTCTCCAGCATCTTATCCTGGGCTTTCAACTCTCGGCTGTTGTGCTCTAGCATCTCAAGGATTTTGGCTTGCTCAGGAGTTACCTCATCATCAGAAGAAGAGTCGCTGCCATCATCCTTGTTCTTCTTGTCCTCAAGCGCCATGGAGCAGACCGAGCATCTCTTGTTCTTGTTCTTGCGTCTGGACTTGGTGGAGACGAAGCACAAGCCAGCTGGACTACCTTGATCGTTCCTCTTGTCCTTCCTGTACGTGATCTCCTCATCACTTGAGCTCGATGAGGACGAAGAGGAAGAAGATCCGCTGCTGCAGAACCCGATCTCAGCGAAGAAGGCCTTGTCCCACTTCCGGTTGTCCTTCTGGTAGCTCTTGAAAGCTTTCCGGAAGTTCTTCTTGCCGAAGGGACGCTTGCCGAAGCTGTGCTTGCTGGAGCGGTGCTTGCAAAGCTCGGCTTGCTGGAGTGGTACTTGTCGGAGTCACAGGAGTAGCTCTTGCCCTTCTTGTAGTAGTCATTCTTGTTGGGGCACTCGGCGATGAAGTGGCCGACCTCTCCGCACTCGAACTACTTGGGCCTCTCGCCCCTCTTCTTGCTCATCCGGTTGTCATAGGAGCGCTGAATGCGACTAGACACCAGACATAGCTCCTCATCCCCAAGCGACGCCAACTTCTCCTCTGTCACAGACATCAAAGCAGAAAACGAGAAGTTGTGCATAAGGGGGTTAGCAATAGACTCACTAGAGGGGGTAGCCAAGGCCAGACTCTTAGAACCTGTACAAGCAAGAGAATCCCTCAACTTGTAATCTGCTTCTGTGGCCTTGAGCTTACTATAGAGTGTCTCTACTCCTATCGTATCATACCCTGCCGACTCAATGATTGAGTTCACCTTGATCTCCCATACTTTTCTATCCAAAGCATACAGCAACTTGACAGCCTGCTGATGATCGGTGTATGGAAGCTCAGCGGGGGCAGAGTTGACACGCAACTTGTTGATGACCGACTGAAAGCCACCAAACAAGTCGTCTACTGACTCTCCCGGCTTCTGGACGAAATTTTCATATTCGCGCCGGTAAGTGTCCACAAGCCTAGCCTTAATCGTCGCAGTACCCTCATGGTGTGCACTAAGCAGTGACCATATCTCACGCGCAGTCTTAAGGTCACTCTCACATAATCCACAGGACCAAGCCTGGAAAAGAGAAAGTTAACAGCCTTGGCATTCGCCTCATGCCGAGCCACGATATCCTGCGTAGTACACTTAGCAACTGGAAGCACCACAAAAGTCATACTCTGAGTAGCATCCCATATGTCCTGACTCTGGCTAACAAGGAATGCCTCCATCCTACCCTTCCAGTAGGGATAGCCATCGGAGCCAAGGATAGGAATCTTCCCGGAGTAAGTCATCGTCGCTACGGTTTCGTCACCGGTTAAGGTATGAGGAAACCTAACCGGCTCTGATACCACTTGTAGGACCGAGACGTGCGACTAGAGGGAGGGTGAATAGGAGCACTTCAAAACTCAAACTCACGAGCCACCGGTGCAAACTGACAGCTACTACACACAACAAATGCTAGACACCGTCCACTAAAAGGAAACGTGTCTAGCAGCACTTGGTGTCATCCACTGAACGGGTACACACCAAGCGAGCGGAAGCACGAGACTCAACGATCACAAGATCACAAGTCAAGCGAAACAACGACTCATGCACTCACGTCTTGTTTGCCACTCAACGCACCGAAATGCGCCCTACTGGTTCATAGCAGGTTAAGAGTATGGGCAGCAACAAGAAACACTAAGAGTGAGGTCGAAGCAAAAGCCGAGCAGCGAAAACCCCAACGAAAAAGCTCACAGCCACCTTACAAGCTACTGCCAGACTGTCCGGTGGAACCGGATGGTCCAGTGACTGAGCCGGATGGTCCGGTAGCAGCGGGGCTAGAAACCCAACGCCGGACTGTCCGGTGGCCTGCGCCGGATTGTCCGGTGACGCCGGATAGTCCGGTAGCAGAACCGGACTGTCCCGTGGGGTCTGGAACTTGAGCCTCTCAAACCCTAAACTTGACCAAACCTTGTCCAATCTTCACGAAATTTGACACAGGGAATCTGAGCACTATTCCAAAGCTGTTCCCAAAAAATCAACTCAAAATGATCACGGGATTAGTGGGAATTTCAGATCGCGTGAAGAGGCAAGCTTTGGGCAAGAAAAAAGGAAAACTCAAATTCGACTTGCTCGTGGCAAACCTACAGGTTTGTGATGCACTAGGGCATAATCTCCACGTCCTTGCAAGTCCAAAACACCAGCAAAAGAAAGGATTCACCCATGGCCAAAGCAAACACTCAAAAGCCAAGGATTGAACCCAAAAACCAAACTAGAAGGAGGAAGAGGAGAGGACTGCACACATGAGCTCGAATTTTAGAGGAATATTGCTGGATTAATCACGAAATTGAGTTCATACAAAGTTCCTACAGCCTACCACCCATCATCCTTCCCTCTTGTGTGAAGAACACTAGCTAGGGGACTCAAATCCTAGCCCTAATGCCCTTTCTTCTCTCTTTGGCACTTGGCCGTATGGAAATGAAGCCTAGGGTTTTCTAATAGTGGGAGATTCACCTAAATGACCAGCCACTTAGGTCTAGGCCTGATGACACAATTAACACTAAGACCCTTACTCTAAAATGCCCAAAAGGGGCTGAATTGTAAAAGATACAATCGAACGACTACGATGACGCTTTGATCTTCTTCTTCTCCACGCCTCGCTTGGATATACACCACGTAGCCAGTAGTCCGGAAACTTCCCCCGGTTTTGAAGTCAGAAACCGGGAAACTTTATTCTACGAGCTTCCTAGGCCGGGTCTTGGCCTAATCTTCTATCTTGGCAAGTCGGAGCCTAACCCACCAAGTCATGTGAACTTGGGTGGCGGTTTTGAGCCGAAGCCGCCAAAGCCTCCCTCGCACATCTTCACGCCATGCACTCGGGTTGGAGCACCATGGTGGCACCTGGATTCTCCAGTCCATCGGAGTCGCCTCGCGGTCCATCGGAGGGCTTACACCACCGTTGCCAAACCGCCCCTCCGTGTACCGAGCTCCCATGGCCGACCGACGCCGAGCACTGGCTCCAGTCCATTGAAGGGCTTTTGCCTCAGTCCATCAAGGTCTTCATCATCTACCTCCAGTCCATCGGAGGTCTTGAGCTCGTTGACAATCACTCATCACACCAGGAGAGCAATGAGGCCGGTCCATTGGCTCTCAAGCGTTTGTGAGCATCCTAGCTTATGAGCACAAGTTGGCAAAGCATTTCTGGCAAATGCTTTTATTACTCTTGGAGGTCTCGTCCTAGACGGCTAGAGCATCCCGAAGGTGACCCACTTGTGGGTGGCACTCTTCTAGCTTGTAATCACCCCATTCTTCGGAGCATTGCCTAGTAAGTAGCCTCATCATACCATGGTGGTCTGTGAGGGGAGGCCGAGAGTTGAAAAAGACTCTAGCTCTTGGTGGGTTCCTCAACGAGGACGTAGGGACACTTGAGGGTGTGCCGGAACCTCGGGAATTATATTCCAGTGTCTTGTGTTGTGTGCCCCTACTGGGAGACCCACACTTTGTGCTTGTAGTTTGTTTCTTACTTGCATTTACTTCATGCTTCCACTACTACTTGTGTGTAAGCTGTTGTTGTGAGTGCAGGGATCAAGTGCAGCAAAGTTCAACGTCACTAGAGAGACCTTTGACTACATAGCTCAATAAGTATTCTTCTTCATATTTGCATATTTGAGCTAGCTCTCTGTGGGTTACCGAATCATCCAATGTGCTACACCGGACTGTTCGGTGACACTAGACTGTCTGGTAGGCAGCACCAAACTATCCGATGTTGGGCTAACAGTGGTGTCTTAAGTTGTTAAATTTTAGATTAGCCTATTCACCCCTCTTTAGGCGACATCAAGGTCCATTCACTTTGCTACCTGGAGCATCTAGAATATCAGAAATGGCGTTATCTTCGAATGGCACTATAGTAGTTTTAGGCTTTGGTGCTTCAACTTTAGAAGTGTAGCCCTCCTTCACCTATGTAGGATGAAGGTCTCTATCCAACCACAGTTTGTTTCCAAGCTAGATTTGACATTCCACCTAGTGTTCTCTTTTTTGTTTTCTTTTATTTATCTTTGGTAATTCATTGTACTCTATTTTCTCTTTCTTGAAATGAAATCCAGCACTGAGGGGATCTCCCCCACAGTCTTTTCCGATCAAAAAACAAGCTAACATGGCTAAGGGATCAACAAGAGATACGAGACAAACTTCTTATAAACTAAGAACTACCTTGAGCATAGATCTGACATGAAACATAGAATAAACATGATCATGAATGTCATAAACTTGCTTGAACCTTTCCTTTCAATCACTTGTCACATAAGTCATGGTAAATTGACGAATTAGCAAGCTCAAACCATATCTATGCATGAACAGTTTCGATCAACCAACTAAGGTAAAAAGATCAACTAAAAGACATGTGGATTAATCATCCAGGACTAGCACATGTATAGATGAAGCATTGCAAAGACATGGATCAAGGATCGTGTATAAACAAAGAACTCATAGCCAAAAGACAATTTCATTGATCGTGAGGAATGAGAAGGTGACCTAGAGAGGGGTGAATAGGTCGACACCTAAAACTTGAATCCTAAAATCCCTTCCTTCTCAACCATGCAAGATCACACAACAACTAGAGTGTTGCTGATCCTAGGACACAAAGAGGTAGCAAAACGATGGAAGAAATCACTCAAGCGCCCACAAGACGGACGAAAGCAGACAAGGCCTGAAACTTAGAAAGCAAGCTCCACTAGCCACTCTACACAGTCAAGTGTCGTACCAGATGAACCAATGAGTTCAAGTAAGGGCATACAGCAGAGAGTCTCAAACCAAAGTTGTAGATGAAACACTCAAGCCAAAAGAGCCAAAGAAAGGTACAACCTGGCCAGCACCAGATATCGGGTATAGCACGCCAAACTATTCAGTAGGACTGTCTAGGCAGCCCTACAACGAACTATCCGATAGCACGATGGACTATCCGATGTAGCACACCAGACTATACGATGATGCTAGACAGCAGCCTCGAGCTCTTGCAAAATACGTCCAAAACCCAATCAAATCTTATCCAAACTTTGTGAGATTATGCACAGACTTTGCAGGAGCCATTCCAAAGGTAATCCTAGAAGATCCACCTCAAAAGATCAAGGATTCCTCCGGAATTTCAGATCTCGTGAAGAGGGGAAGTTTCAACCAGGTTTGGGAAAACTCAAGAGCAGCCCTTGCTCGCGTATCCAGGGGGTTTTAGGAAATGGCTAGATGGATTCAACCACGTCATAGCAAGGCAAAACTACAGCAAAAGACTGATTCAACACTTGGCAAAACCAAACACTCCAAAAGCCAAGGCTTGCATCTAAACTCAAAAAGAGACGGGGGAGGCATAAGACCTCAGCACATAGCTACGAAATCCATTCTTTTGCTGGCCGAAAGGGGTCTCAATCAGTACAACATCTGAATAGAAAGGATTCCAAGCTTGCCTCCCTCTCCTACCCTCTAATTGTGGTACTCTAAGAGCACTTGCTTGGCTAACCATAATCCTTCTACCAAGCATGAGAGGTGGCTTCTAAATGAGCCATCCTCTTATTTATACTACAGACTCAAACCCTAGGCTGTTTTGCACTTAATCCCCTATATTACAGACACTTACACCAAAATGCCTGCAGGGGTTAGAAAAAACACTAGGAAACTCAAAAGGACGAACACGATGGAGTCCTTCACCCTATTTGCCTCGAAGCAATCTCCTGATGTCCTCCACATGTCCAATAGTCCATACATTTTGCATAACTCTGGTTTTTGTGTCATTGGCAACCAACGTCCAGTTTTGAAGATGGAACCAGAAATTACTCTTTACCCCTGTTTTGACGCTCGAATCTGGAAATGCTTGTTGGGCTTCCACTCTTGGGTGATTTTACGGCTCACGACACCGTCCTGGGCCCAAAGTCACACTCATGGGCTGAGCCTAACATGGACCGGAGCCCAAGCCACCTGCCATCCACTCGACAAGGATTTTGTCACACCAAGTCTACACTGGTGCTGCCTCTAAGTCCACTCAGAGAGGACTTTTGCCTGCTAGTCTCTTAGCAGGTGTTCGGTGTTGTCAAGCGCTCATCATAGCTAGGATGAATGACCAAATGGTACAGTTTAGTCCCTCAATCTCCCCCTTGATGAGTGCCTTGTCAGCAACCTCACCAACCACCTGAAATCATAGACAAAGAAAAGAAAAGTGTAACAAAGAACAAAAGAAGAAAGAAAACAAAGAAAATCCACTCAAGTGCCCAAAAGGCAATGAAAGTTAGAAACGGGGACACTCGAAGTGAATAAAAGCAAAGCCAAAAGATCGCCCCCCTAATATAAAGGTATCTACTCAAAGCAACCTATCAACAAAGCATGAGCCCTCAAGAAAGAGGTAGGGCTCAACATAGTCATGCTAGAAGCAAAATACCAGCACCTCCAGAAAAAGGCAAAGGTTCAACATAGCTGGCCGAAAGAGCATGCTAAAACTCAACTCCCCTTGCATTGCAGCCCCTTGGGGTGGTGCTCCCCCTAGGTAATGCAGCTCTCACCCTAGGGTGGTGCTCCCCCTAGGTAATGCATCTGTCACCCTGAGTCACATAGTTGGTGATCACTTCTCCCTCCTCATTGACAATGCACACATCAAGTCCCCCAATGCTAAAACTCAACAATGCATCTCTTTCCCCTAGGGTGGTGCTCTCTCTTGGTAATGTATCTCTCACCCGAAGTCACATAGTTAGTGATCACTTCTCCCCCTCATTAACAATGCACACATCAAGTCCCCCAAGAAAAATGCAGCACAAATGCCACAAGTGCTTAAATGAGCTCATTAGGGATGAAAAGCTAGTAATCACAAGTTCTAGCATATAGAGCATGTGCGGGCAATGGGGCATGCAATAAGCTTAAATGAACATATCTTACACAGTTGAGGAGCAAAGAATGAATTTTAGGTTTGGATAAAAGAAAGCATCACTAACATGAATAGCATCTAGCAAAATAGGCATGAACAACAAAATGTTAGCAATGTATAAAAGGTGTGCTAACCCTAACCAGAGCATATATAAACAGCCAAGCAATTTAGAGACTTGCATTTTACATATTTAAGCAATTTTCAATTCAAGCAAGTTTCAGTTATGTGCCAGGGGTTATTTGCTTGTCAAGCCACTTCTTATGAACCAATGCCAAGCCTAGGCCTTGAAAGACCATCAGAAGCTCAAGACAAGGTTTTAGTCATTCACAGCCAAGTCCAAGTTCTCATCAAGCTACAAAGGTGCAGTCTCGAACCAAGTTAGTGTCACAAAGCAAATCCACCTAGATATTTTCATTTCAGCTCAAAGATACCAATTGCAACATAATTTAATTTAGATCTCATATTAAGCAAGGTATCTTAAATGCTTTAGGCATCAACTTAGCAAATGTAGACAACTAGCATAACCAATCATGGAAAGATAGAATAAGCATCCAACACTTCTACACATGCTAGGTAGCGAAGTCAAGTGGTGATCCTGTTTGAGATTTTTAGGAAAACAAAATGATTTATAGGAAAACAAAATGACTTAACTCTCATATTAACATTCAATAGATCCAAAAGAGCTTAAACCATCCATGTTTAAGCAAGCACTACACAAGCAAATACTAACAATTCAATCCAAAAGAGCACAAGTGCTAGTATATACTACAAATGTACATGATGCAATGCATGAATATGATACAAAATGCACAAAGAAGCAAAAGAAAAACAAAACAAAACAAAACCTAAAAGATAACACAACTCCCCTTGACTAAAAGGGAAAGCAAACTCCTAACTCCCCTTGCAAGCGGTTGAAGGTTTGCAGGTCTAGGGATTTGGTTAGGATATCATCCACTAGGTTTTCAGTATCTACATGCACTAGGTAAATGAGGCCTTTCTCATAGCTATCTCTCAGGAAGTGAAACATCTATGTGATTTGTTCGGGAGTGGTGCACTGGATTTTTAGCAACACTAATTGCACTTGTGTTGTCACACAGAAGTGTAATCCTCCCATAGGTAAGGCCATAATCTTTCAAAGTACCAAGGATCCATAGGATCTGGGAGCAGCAGCTAGCAACACCAACATACTTAGCCTCACAAGTGGATTGGGCTACACTAGACTTCTTGTGAGAGGAAGTAAGGAAAGTGCCGAGGTATCTGACCAAAGAGGGGCGAGGGGTGAATTGGGTCGCTAATTGTTCTTCTAAAACACAAGGCAATCTAGTGCATAGAATAAACATATCGCATCCTACACATGCTAGTTAAGTCTATGATTTATCTATGTGCTATCTAACTTACCCAAAAGACTTGCAACCCAGAGCCAAACATAATCAAACTAACTAGGAAAGCTAAAGGAACACAAGAAAGTAAATGTGGAAATGTAAAAGCGGTAAGTAAAAAGATAAGGTTAAGGGGATGCAAACTCCCAAGAAGACACGAGGACTTAACATGGTTCAACCCTAAGGGCTACATCCATGAGCTCGCCACCGAAGGCAATATCCGAGCCAAGCACCAAGACTCTTCCAATCACCGTCTTGCGCTCGCCACCAAATGGTTCATGACAAGCAAAGGCTAAGTGCCACCAAGCCACCAAGGCTTAGCCACCGCCATTGTCTCTCTCGGTCACTAGGCGTCGGATTCTTCACTATGGAGTTTGAAGGGTCTCCTCTTCCTGGCACAAGTTGTCGCTGCTGCTCCACACCAATGAAGGAGGGTCTAGCAACGAGTACAAGTGTCTTGACCACAACCAAGGCTTATCCAATAGCTAACGTAGGAGCTACACTCAAGAAGAGCTTAGTGACTCACTCTCTCTAAGTTATATCCTAGCTTGGATGATCCACTATGCTCACATATGGTCATTGGAGTGGTAGATATGCTTGAAATCCTGCTCTACGCTTGCTTTGAACTTCAGTGGCTCTAACTCACTCGAAATGGCCGGGTGGGTGGCTTATATAGCCCCAAGCACAAGCTGGCTGTTGGAAAGAAAGAGCTACTGACACGGTGTACTTTGGATTGTCCGGTCCATGCTGTTTCCTAACTTCAGACAATCTGGACCATTCACTATTCCAATGGTCAAAAAACTAGTTGTTATTGTACTATTGTCTGAAGCTTGTCTGATCCACACAAACCCTATGAGGTTGGAGAGGCCCTTTCGGCCTTGCCTTTGGATTTTCTTCTTCTTTATACCTTGGACCTAAACACCTGAGAATTTGCATCTAGACAAGTTCATTAGGCTATATGTTGGTTGTCAATCAATCACCAAAACAAAACTATAGAAATATGGCACATGAGGCCATTTTCCTTACACCAGTGCTCACACCGGACGGTTCGGTGCTCATGATGGTCAGATTTGAAGTTCCAATGTATGACTCCGATGGCAAGTTGGGTGTACCAACTAGATGGTCCAGTCGTATACACAATAAATGGTCCAGTGGTTGCAGTCTACGAGATGCAGCTGCTCCCCAACGATTTAGACAGGTTCGGGCCGCTAGCTTCAGGTTGACTCTAGTAGCAATCAACTTGAAGGTTTGAATCAATCTTGCAATGACGAATCATCTAAACATCTGATCTTGCTTGTCAAAGTCTTCAAACAATTCATGGAATCCACCCTATAGCCCCGAGCCTCAAGCTGTTTAGCATAAACCAGTCGAGGATCAAGTAGTTCAGCAACCGAGAGGTCTTCACAAATTCCTGAGCATTCAGCTCGCAAGGATGACGTCATAGCGCCCAGCGAGTGGAAATACGTCACTAGCCGAGCCGAGTCGATGTAGCAGTCGGTGAGGTGGTCGGCTAGTGGGAATAGCATTCACTAGTTGAGCGGCGGAGCTCTCGAGTCGATGGGGTGGTCGGTGAGGCAGTCAGCTAGTGGGAACAACATCCACTAGTCGAGCAACAGAGCCCCTGAGTCGATTGGGCGGCCGGCGAGGCAGTCGGCTAGCGGGAACACATCCACTATTGGAGCGACGGAGCCCCCGAGTCGATGGGGCGGTCGGCGAGGCAGTTGGCTAGTGGGAACATCATCCACTAGTCGAGCGGCGAAGCCCTCGAGTCGATTCAGCATGTTGTTAGCATAGGCTTTGCACTGGCATAAAAAGTATTTTACCGAAACAATAATCAGGAGACAACCCAAGTAGTATTTTTCGGACATCGAAGCGACAGAGCAAACTAGTTGGATAAACAGCATATGTAAATGCATTAGTAAATATTGAAATAACTTAGCTAACAGAGATAACCCAGCATTTGGCCGATTGGCTTTGTTTGGATTCCGAGTAGAATTTGATAACATTTGATGCATGTCGCTAGCCGGGCGGAAGGACGTCACTAGCTGGATATTTGGGCTAATACAGGCCCGCCATTTATTTAGGAGTACTTGGTTAGGAGAGCCAAGTTCCTAGAACCTAGCTGCTCATTCAGGGGTGCTCGGTTAGGAGTGTCAAGTTCTTGGAACCACACGGCTCATTCAGGGGTGCTCGGTTAGGAGAGCCGAGTTCCTGCGATCGATCAGGCTATGCACGCTGGCTTATATAATGTGGTTTGGTTATCGCTGGCTTACATAATGCGGCTTGGTTACTGTTGGCGTCTCTTAGCCTTAAAAGATTTTACTCCGCAAGCGCACGGAGACCGCTGTAGCTTTTCACCCAGAGTATTCCGAGTATCGTATTTTTATCCAAAGGAAAGCGGCAGGCGAGAGAGTATAATTGAATAAACTCAAATCGAATGATCCGTACTTAAATAAATATACCAGCTAGTCACTAAATATGGGTAGGTCTGGTAAACGTATAGGTGTATGGTCGAAAGAAGTAAATTAAACTACCTAAGATACACGTAGAAAGGTATAGTTGCCTGGGAGGACAATGAGCGAGATAAAGTTCCCAAACTCTATTCTATTCGGCTGCAAATACTATGTCATGGTTAACAAAGAAACTCAAGTAGCAAGTCAGGGTCTCACGTCGAGAGAAATTCCGGTGCCTCGAGGGGTCAGGGGGTAGGTAGTAGACCACCGAAGGAGACCCGGCTAACACCTACGGGCCTACCGAACGAACGGGCCTGGGGTGCAGAGGCACACCACACGCTGTCACCGAGTGGGGCTACCAAGCAAATCTGCGTGGATAGGCTGGCACGCTATAAACGTACTCAAGCAATGCTTGAGTAACAATACATCGTCCTTGATCAGAGGAGAGGACCTAATCAGAGCCTGGCGTACAGGTTGGATTATAGCACCAGCAAAATAACAGGACTTGACCAACTAAGATAACCACAGCCTAAGCCTAGCAAGTATGCAAAATAAAGGGTACATCACACTTACAGGAGATAAAAATAAAGTAAAATATAACTGAATTATATTGAAGATAAGAGTACAAAAGATATAAGAGCTTTTACCGCAGACTCAGAAGAATCTCTGAGAACTCTGAGGCAAAGCTTGACTCACTCTAACTCCCAAGACTATCCTAACTACTAAGATGTGGAAAATGACACTCTCTAAGGTAGGATATGGCTCTCAACTTCTCCACACCTTTACAAATGAGCTCTACAGGCCTATTTATAGTCCAATATGTGAGGGGGCTTGTAGAAGGCAAAGGTCGGTGGGAGGCCGAGGTCGGTGGTCGGCCGACCTAGGGGGGAGGTCGGCCTACCTAGCCCGAGGTCGGGCGACCACCCGATCCACCGCCTTTGCACTCCAACGGCTTGATCTTGCATCCCCATGGCTGTTGGCAGTTAGGACGGTTGTTGCACGTGTAAAATGCCTCTGAGGGTAGGTCAGCCGACCTTGGAGGAGGTCAGGCGACCACGTGTCAGCCTTGGATTGGCCACATTGTTCTTCCCTTGGATTGTTGACATCATGGATCCGTGACTTGGTGGACTTTCGGCCTTTGGATACTTTTGATGCTTGATACAATGGTTGGATTGAGTTGCATATGTGTTTCTTTGCATGCAGGAGTGGAAGTCAGCAAAATTGGCTCGGTGAGGTGGCTGGGCGGCCAGCCAGGTGATCGGCCGACCTGCCAGGTGGTTGGCCGACCTTGCATTTGGTCTGGCGGCCACCAGCATTTGGCCTGTTTGTTCCTTTTCCCTTCCTTTGCCTTGTGTCATCCATTTTTACATGTAAATGTGTACCTGCAACCAAATATTCATGTACATCTTGTGGAACTCATTAATAGAAGGGTTTGTCCATATTTATTCACTTGCATTGTTCCATTTAGTTGGTAATTGACGGTAGACATCATGAGATTACGACCGTCAACACCCCCCAAGCTTAAACGTTTGCTCGTCCTAGAGCAAAGCTAAGGCTGAAAGTGGATCAGGAATTGCTGCAGTATCGAAGATGAAGAGAAATTCTTATATGTGACTCAATACTCATACTTTTGTTTCAAGTAGTAAAATAATTGAAGCTCACCATTTGTACTACCTATGGTGCATCTTTTCGCTTACCTTGCCTTGGGCGGTTGAGAGATGGAACGACCATTGTATAAGAGTTCTTCTAACTTGCTCTTTTTGGATGTCCATCTTAGGTGTTTTCAAGATTTTTAAAACAAAAGTAGCTTCCCCAAGGTGCTCTCAGGCGCTCAAATGTGTTTCCTTACCAAGAGCCAAGATTCGGTTAACACTTTCCTACACGAAGGCCTTTGTGGAGCTTTAGGTAGGGAGAATGTGGCACACTTAGGATATTTATTTTGCTAAGCCAAAGATTCGATCAAAGAGTGTACTCTATCACTTCTTCTAATTGATCACTGGAGTATAAGTGGTGGTACTTTATGTCTCCTTCTCTTGGTATTCATCCCTTTTAGCCTTTTGTAGATTTGGAGTGGATATGGAGCTTTTATTTATTTTTGCCATGCTTGAACTTGCATGCTTTTCATTTTGCCATGCTTTTACACATATTTTTCTTTTTGCCATGCTTTTGCATGCTTTTATTTTTGGCTCCATACCCTTACTCCTTTGGATTTGAAGGCTAGGGGATTATGAAAAGTATTTGGAGACTTTTTGGTGGATGCAAAGTCCGGAATGAATCACTTGCATTTTTGCTTTTGTACTCCAGCTATCAATAGAAGGTGATATTTCTACTCAAAGAGACTCAAAATTTGACAAAGCTCAAAATATCACTAAGCACCTATTTGTAGCGGTTTCAACTAATTGAAGCATCTTTGGCTCTAGTAGGTATTTTTGACCAAGGGGAGCTATATTTTGTTATTTTCAAAAATAAAAACCTGAGATGTTCATCTTACTAAGAGCATGAAAGAATTATCCCATATTCAAGTCGTATCATTCATCTCATAATGACTTAGGCTTGTTATCACAAATGGCATCCACAAGATAGAACCTTGGTTTACTTTTTTTATTCACAAACACAAAACTAAGCTAAGTATAAGTCACATGCAAGAATTAAATCATTCACTTGATAGAGCAACTATTCATCATTTTCAAAATGAAGCTAGCAGTGAAATTATCATTAAAGCATGGGAGTTTTTTTTAAGTAACGGAATTAAACAAACTAAATTAAGCAAACTGAATTAAGCAAACTAGCAAACTCTCAAAGCATGATACATGGGTGGTGCAGAAATTGGGGGACTGTCATACGTACCCAACTGTCGATTTGGGTCTCCCCCAAGGGTCAATGAAGCTACTCGGGGTAGTACCCGTAGTACTGGAAGAATCGCTGGGACTCATCAAAGGTGCGCTGAGCCGTCGCTTCTATTTCTAGGAGGCGGAGGATGCAGTTATATTGTTCGTCCTGGGTCTGCTGCATGAGCTGAGTGCGCTCATCGACTTGATTGAGCTACTGGGCCATCCCAGCCGTGCGCTGGTCCTGAATGGTCAGGGACCCAAAGAAGGCGCTCAATCGGTCTCCTGCAAAGCGTGCAGAGGCAGATGGTCCTGCCTCATACGGTGCTGACCCATACCCATATAAGGTTCCTCCTCCTTGCTACTGAGAGAATGCCGCACTCGGCTCGTATTCTCATGGTGTGTTTGTGGATCCTCCGTGGGGTTGCCACGTCGGGTCTATTCCCTGGGTTTGCTAGGATGTGCCAGTCGTGGTATGGAACCAGGTAGGTCCCGTCCCGGTGGCTTGTGCGTCCTGTGCTTGCTTCTGTAGACGCTCTTGGGCTGCTCTCCTCTGTGCCCAGGTCATGACTCACGCCACACTATATCTGGGCTCCTCTAAAGGCTCTTCTACTGGGACGCCCTCTATTGGCATAGAGAGTGTGTCCACGTGGTAGATTTTGAACTGTGGTGCTGGTAAAGGCACTTCAAAGTTGTACCCCCTGTAGATCATGACATAGGTATCTGTGCTGGGGTTCTTGCGCAGAAAGTGTCCCCGGATAAAATGGCTCTCTATGACTAGGTTGGGTGTGTCTGGGGGTAAGAATGCCACCTGGGCGTTTGCTAAGACCCCTAGCTCGGATGCAATCCTCGTCACAAATGACGTGATTGTTATGGAATTTTCATCTCAAACTAGTTTCATCCAGTAATAGAGCATGGCGATGACAGGTGCATACTTCTGCTTACGCCACATGGCAATCCTCTATGGTCACACAGCGTGTGTCATCACGGAAAAGGACTACCATGGTAATCCAACGGGCCATGAACCGCATGGTGGGGTGCTTAATGTGTGTAATGCTCTTCTTCCCCTTATAGTCTGGACCAGCTAGTTCTTTCCAGAACTCTGTTGCATTGAAGCCTACGGGTTTGGCTGCTATGGAGCAGCGATGTGAGAACCCGAGAGCATTGCTGAACTGACGAAGTGTCAGCTCATGCTCAGAGTTAAAGAGTCTGAAATGAACAATCGTGTCGGACTGCAGTGATACTAGGAGGGTCATTAGAAACTCCTTGGCGAGAAGGACTATGCCTCCCTCACTAACATTTGCAAAATTATTCCAGCCTACCATACTGAAAATTTCATCAAATTCATCGTCCATACTTGTGCTTGTCATGAGTACCTCATCGAAGCACTTGGTGAGGCCGATAGGCTTGGTGTGGAGTCGCCTTAGCAGGTCGGTTTCATCTTGATTGCGCGTCTGGATTTGGGAATCCAGCAGCAATACGGGCGCGGTGTTTGATGATGTAGCTTCTTCTCCTACCGGCCCAGCACTTGATGAGCCTCTGTCGGACACTGTACGAGAGTTTTGGCCCTGTGAACCGGAGGACGTCGGGAACCGAATGTGCTGTCCCGCCCTGCGGATCGCACTTCTGGCCCTCTTGAGAGCGCGCCTCATCCTGCACAAGAATGAACACAAGAACTACGAGACAACAGAATAAAATTGGCGTTAGTCGTTAGTCGTCCTTGTGGGGAATGACACCGCCACAACTCGTTCTTGGTCTTGCCAAAAGAGATGGGCTAGTAGCTAATTTATTTGCTCAACTAGATTTTGATTTGGACATTATTTTGGCTAAGTAAAAGAGCTAGATTAACTACTAAGCTAGGGAATTTGAGAGGGGGAGAAGGGTGCTTGTGCTTGGTGTATTGAGCAAGAGAACAAGGGATGCTATTTATAGGACAAGGGGCAGAAGAGGGGGTCGGGCGGCCAGGCGAGGGGGTCGGCCGACCTGGTGGCACGGTCTGGCGACCATTTGAGTGTGTGGAGGATAGCGCGGGTGAATGTTGGGCGGCCGTGAGCGCTGGTCGGCCAGCCAAATGATGACATATCCGGGGGGTCCTCCTGAGAGCTAGGTGCAGCATGCCTGGTCGGCCGACCCTGATGGCGTGTCGAGCGACCTGTGGTGCTGGTCGGCCGGCCTCGGATGGATGTCGGGCGACCACTCGAGCGCGCATGCATGCTTAGCTTAAGCGGAGAGAGAGAGGCAGGTCGGGCGACCCGAAGGGTGGTCGGCTGACCTCATAATGGCGCCCTCCTTTACTTCGAGTGAAGGTAAAGAGAAAGAAGAGCAGGAAAGAGAAAGAAGGGAAGGAGGGAGGTGGTCGGGCGGCCAAGGGCTCGGTCGGCCGGCCCCTGGCGCCTGCCTCCTAAGCTTGCTTCGGTTGGAAGCAAAGAGAAAATAGAAAAGGAGAAAAAGAAAAGACAAATAGGGAAAGAGAGAGGAGAAAATGGAAAGAGGAGGGAGAGAGGAGACCGTAGGTGTGGTTGGTCGGCCTAGCGGGGTGGTCGGCCGACCCTGACCAGCACCCCCTGCCTTACCTTTGCAGGTGGTCGGCCGGCCCTGTGTTGGGGTCAGCCGGCCTCACTTTTCCCCCTTTTTTTGAAAATGGGGGAGGGTAAAAGAAACTAAATGCAATGAAATTAAACTTGTACAGTGCAAAAAATTAAATATGCTATGGAGAATGGGAAATTAAAACTAGTGGGAAATAAATATGCCGTCGAATAATAATGCTAGATTTACCTCTTGGAGGGAGTGAACCATTTACCACCCTTCAGGATATCGCATGGACATACGTATAGGGAGGTAAGTGGTACTTTTGCGAGCCACTTGGAGTTTGTGGTGGATGTGTCCTGGGCGCGCTTGTTTTCAACATGTCCCATAGTGTTTGTCCTAGATTCTCCATGGATATGCTGATTCTTGTTGCACCCTTGGCTGATGGGTCTTATAGGCTCATGGGTGCCGACCTTCTTGACAGGAGCTTTGCTTCCTGTTTCCTGGTTCTTGCGGCTAGCCTTCATTGCTTTCGCCTTCTTCCATTCGTCTTCTTCTCGTTGTCAGATGGCAACCTCGGTGGCTAACTTCCGTTTTACGAATGCTATGAGACTGTCCATCTCTTTCCCAGAAGCGTCGTAGACTGGTGGCTTCGGCACATACTTTTGGCACTTGAAAAACATCACTTGGTTGCACTGTTCCACTTTCGGTTTGAAGGAGAATGTTTTCCTCATTCCGTTGATGTTGAGGTGGACTTCTCTGGCTCCAACATCAATGCTTGCTTCCGTGGTGCTCAAAAACGGCAGCCCAAGAATGAACGGTGTCTTGGCGTCAATTTCCATGTCCAGTACCACAAAGTCCATGGAAATAAGAAAGTTTCGGATCTTCACCAGGACATCCTTGGCGATTCCTGCAGGGTGTCGGATGGACTGGTCCGCAAGTTGCAGGCACATACTTGTGGGGACGAGTGCAGCGTGATTGAGTTTGTCGAAGACAATTCTAGGCATGACACTAACGCTTGCTCCGAGATCACATAAGGCTTGATTGAAGACTTGGTTCCCAATTGAGCATGGAATGGTAGGACTGCCAGGGTCCTTCTTTTTCTGTGGAGGTTGGTTGAGTATAGCTGCGCTACACTCCTCAGTCATGTGCACAATTTCCGCTGATGGTAGTGGCTTCTTATTATCTTTTATGTACTTTGCATATGTCGGTACCTGCATAGCATCTAGCAGAGGCATATTGACATATAACTTCTTAATAACCTCAACAAACTTACTATATTGTTCATCGGCGGCAGCCTTCTTGTTGCGCTGAGGGAAGGGCAATACCGTTGTGTCATAAAACTCATGTGGAAGAGTTTTCGATGGTGCCTTCTCCTTTGCGGCATCAGTGCTGGTTTCTGGATCATCATTCTCTTTTGTTTCGGTGGTCTTCTCCTGTTCCTTGCCTATATGGTTAGTCCGTGGTCCACCACTAGGATGTGGAGGGTCCTGACTGGACTTACCACCCCTAGTGCTAACAGCATTGATGTGCTCTTTGGGAGGAGGCTCGGTTGTCCCAGAAGCTTTCCCACATTAGCATTAGACAAAGAGGCAGCCAACTGAGCTATCTGTTTTTCTAACATTTTATTGAAACTCAGTTGATTTTTCATAGCACTGTTAAAAGTTTCCATTTGTAATAAAATAGATTCAAAAAAATCTATCATTTGCATGAAACTTTTTACTGATGCTATCATACACAGCTTTTGGATCAAATAAGCTAGGTTTATTGAACTGTTGTGAATTGCCAGAGGAGTTACCTTGTCCGGAGAATGGGATATATGTTTGCGAATTCCAGCCAGGTTGGGGACGATTCCCGTTGTTGAAGTTGCTAGAATTACCGATGAAGTTGGCATCTTCCGGTCGCGTTTCAGGGCAGCTACTCCCTGATTGCCCCGTATTCCCGCAGACCTCATAAGTCATGCGAGTGTTAAGGGCCTAGACTGGTGCAGTCTCAGGATTGTCTTCCAGCTTCTTTAAGAGCAGGTCCATCTTAGCGGCGAGCATGTCCGTGCTGTCGATGTGATGGACTCCACGGGATCGTGTGTGTGACCTTTCTTCCTTCCATCCCTGGTTAGTGGTGATCTTCTCAATCAGATTTTTGGCCGCTCTCACACTTTGGGATAGGAAAGATCCTCCAGCGGCTGCATCCAGGTGCTCTTGAGCAGTATGGTTTAACCCATGAAAGAAACTCTGAATGATCGGTCATTCTTCCATTCCATGGTGGGGGCAGGCCGCTATATATTCCTGTAATCTTTCCTAGGCCTCCGCCACCGTTTCATCTGTGAGCTGTTGAAAGCTCGAGATCTTGTTTCTTAATGCGTTGGTCTTTCCTAGAGGGAAGTACTTGGCGAGGAATGCGTTTGAGCACGCATCCCATGTTATCAGTGCTGCACGGTTGATGTAGAACCATTGCTTCGCCTTTTCGACAAGTGAAAATGGGAAGAGGCATAACTTGATAGTGTCGGCGGATGCACCTTTTATGGTAAATGTGCGGTAGATTTCTAGGAATTGTTGTAGGTGGTTGTTGGCATCCTCCGTTGCTAATCCGCAAAAGGGAATGGCTTGAACCATATGAATGACTCCCGGCTTGAGTTCAAAGTTCTCCCCTGCGTTAACTGCTGGTCCCGTAGGGACATTGTTGCTAGATGGGATAGAGAACTCGCGGATGGTCTTCTCAGGAGCTACGGCCATGTCGTCGGTGTTCGAGAAACTACTTGACGTGGTTGTTTCAAGGTTTAGTTCTCTTGGAACAGGTATCTGCCCGTGGATGGTCTTGGGCCGAACCCTCTTGAGCAGCGACTCTGGATTATTGTGGAAGTTTTCCGGCAGGTCAAAACTGGTCATACCTCTCTGTTGCAACCACAACAGAGACAAGTGAGCCTGCTAAAGACTAGTTGGTATTTTTATAAAAGACATGGGTTTGAAAAGAGATTATCAACTATATTTCTGCCTATTGCTTCCCCGGCAATAGCGCCAGAAAAGCTTGTCGGCGTCTCTCAGTCTTAAAAGATTTTACTCCGCAAGCGCACGGAGACCGCTGTAACTTTTCACCTAGAGTATTCCGAGTATCGTATTTTTATCAACAGGGAAGCGGCAGGCGAGAGAGTATAATTGAATAAACTCAAATCGAATGATCCGTACTTAAATAAATATACCAGCTAGTCACTAAACAGGGGTAGGTCTGGTAAACGTATAGGTGTATGGTCGAAAGAAGTAAATTAAACTACCTAAGGTACACGTAGAAAGGTATAGTTGCCTGGGAGGACAACGAGCGAGATAAAGTTCCCAAACTCTATTCTATTCGGCTGCAAAGACTATGTCGTGGTTAACTAAGAAACTCAAGTAGCAAGTCAGGATCTCGCGTCGAACAAAATTCCGGCGCCTCGAGGGGTCAGGGGGTAGATAGTAGACCATTGAAGGAGACTCGGCTAACGCCTATAGGCCTACCGTACGAATGGGCCTGGGATACACAGGCACACCACACGCTGTCACCGAGTGGGGCTACCAAGCAAATCTGCGTAGATAGGCTGGCACGCTATAAACGTACTCAAGCTTAATAGATCGTCCTTGATCAGAAGAGAGGACCTAACCAGGGCCTGGTGTACAGGTTAGATTATAGCACCGGCAAGAATAATAGGACTTGACCAACTAAGATAACCACAGCCTAAGCCTAGCAAGTATGCAAAATAAAGGGTACACCACACTTGCAAAAGATAAAAATAAAATAAAATATAACTGAATTATATTGAAGATAAGAGTACAAAAGATACAGGAGTTTTTACCGCAACAAAAAAATCTGTCGTATTATGACGAATTTCCTATGACGATTGACGCATTCGTCATTACTTTATGAAGTTTTGTATATGAGATACAATCTAATGACGAAAATTAGGACTTCGTCACTAAATGCAAGATGAGGTCGTCATAAACTACATCGATGACAAATAATGGTTCGTCACAAAGACCACTAAGAAAACGTCACGGATCTATGACAACCCTATTTGATGGTTCGTCACAAAGACACCTACCAAACGTCATTGATTTATGGGAACTATATATTTTAATGGTGTCTTAATTTGCACCCCACGGTAACTTGATCATAATTGGTGTTATTATGCATACAAGCTTCATAATGGCTGGCCTAGAAATAGAATAAACTAGATGACACCCATGCGTTCGTGCAAGAGTTAAACTATTTTTAAAGTGAAATTTAAAGATTGAATGATTTAATTTTTTTACAAAAGACATTATACACATTAACATATTGATGAGAAATAGAGTTAATAATTATTAATGGACTGCATTTATATAGGTAAATAAACTCCTTTATTAATCTAATAAATTATCTTTGGGTCCTATCCACAAACCGGTCAGCTTGCCCACCCGGTCACTTTGGGCCCACTCTTACAAATCTATCTAAATTTTCTTTGGGCCATTTTTCCCGAGTTGGGCAGTGGCTGGCCAGTAGTGCCATCACGTGGGACATGGGCTGGGCCGGCAGTGAGTGCACATCGGCAGAAAAGAAGAAAAAGTGGGCCGGCAGTTGATGCACATCGACGGATCGACCCAGAAAAAAGGAGAAAAAAAAGCAGATACTTTGCGCAACAGGAATCGAACCCACGCCCAGCTACTTACAAGCAAGAGCCTTCACAACCACACCATACTCATCTTTCTCTCTTGGCCACGACTTATATTTTAGGTATATCTGTATGTGCAAACAGCACACGTCAAGTTCTTCTTTGATTCCAACGTATATACGTATAGCCATAAAAATGTTTGGTCTTGAATATTGATTGTGTGATAGCATTTTCTTTGTATAGTCATGGTCGCACCTTATGCCTCATATAAAGTCCCTCTAATCAACCAAGTTTCAAGGTGACTCGAATTTCACTTCGCCCTTTTTCACGTGGGGACTTTAGTTTACCTTCATAAAGCATATTCATTTGTCTAGGTAACTTAACCACATTTTTCAAACATCACTAGATTATTTTTATGATATAATTGCATTTTTAGTGATTTACTATAGAAAAATATTAATAAGACACAAACTTTCTCAGAAAATCATGAGATTTGGAAGGCGGACAATGTATAGACATGTAGCATCCACAAAAAAGTTTGGCCATCAAAATCTATTGTGTGATAGCATTTCCTTCATATAGTCATGCTCTCACCTTATGCCTCGTATAAAGTCCCTTTACTCAACCAAGTTTCAAGGTGACTCGAATTTCACTTCGCCCTTTTCACACGAGGACTTTAGTTTATCTTCATAAAGCATATTCATTTGTCTAGGTAACTTAACCACATTTTTCAAACATCACTAGATTATTTTTTGGATATAATTGCATTTTTAGTGATTTACTATAGAAAAAATTAATAATACACAAACTTCCTCAGAAAATCACGAGATTTGGCAGGCGGACAATGTATATACATATAGTATACTCAAAAAAGTTTGGTTAAAAAACTTCATTGGGTGTCGACATTTCCTAAACACGGGCACACTTTTGGGAAAATAAGAAACTAATTCTGGAAAAGAAAAACACACACTCAAAGCCCACTTAAAGCTCCAGCCCAGACACGAGCGATAATGGTCGTTTGATCGTCATTGAGGGTTGAGATTCATTGCCTACGGATATAAATTCCTGAAACCCTACACTCTCCCATCTCCTCTCCCCGACGGCTGCCTTTTGCCTCCCACACAGCCTCTGCCCCTCCCCCTGGAGGCCGCCGCCGGCGGCAATGGATCCACGCCACCGTACGGATCCGCCCCGCTGCCGGATCCATGCTGACCTCGGCATGGGGGCAGCAGTGCTCACGGCGCCGTTGGCCTGCACAAGCTGCGGCGGTGGGTCTCACGACAGCGATGGAGCTGGGCGACGGAGGCTACAGCCATCCTCGGCGCGGCGTCGGTAGGGAGCTACGCAAGCTACGGCGACGGGGCTCACGGCGGCAATAGGGCACGAGCCAAGGCTGCGGCCGGCCGGAGGACCGAAAGAGCGACCTAGAGGGGTGGTGAATAGGTCGACACCTAAAAACCTATGACCCCAAAACCCCTCTTCTCACCCGTGTAGGATCACGTAGCTAGGACAAGCTACCAACCCTAAGACACGTCGAGGAAAGCACTACGGAAGCACTACACAGTACTCGCTCAAACGCCGAGACAAAATGACGCAAAACGAACCTAGAACCGCCACGAGCAGGAGCCACCGGACAGTCCGATGCCAACGCACCGGACAGTCCGACGGCACCACCGGACAGTCCGGTGCCTAAGCGTCGGACAGTCCGGTGCCACCCACTGGACGGTAAAGACTGAGGGCTTGACCCAAGTCCAACCCACCGGATAGTCCGGTGCCACCCACCGGACGAAAAAGGCTGAGGGCTTGACCCTCGAGCAGCACCACCAGACAGTCCGGTGTCTCACCGCCGGTGTCTCACCGCCGGACAGTCCGGTGGCTGCTAGAAGCCTGAGAGGCCGAACCTCGTAGATTCCGCCCGGGCTAAACCCTAGGCCACTGGACACTCCGGTGCCTACCCACCGGACAGTCCGGTGGTATGAAACAGGGCAGCCCGAGGGGAGAAAACAATCCAAGAATCCTCAAAAACGATCCAAATCTCGGTCAAATGGACTCCAAACTTCACCAAATTTTGCAAAGACTTTGTCTATGCCATGGAGATGCTCTTCCCAACAGATCAAGCTCTAGGCTTAAGTTTTTCCCCACGGATTTGACTTGTCCTCGAAGTGAGGTCCACTTGCCAAGAACGAAAGAGAGGGGCTGTTCGTGGATTCAAAGATTAGGCAACACAACCACAATCAAAACCACATCCTAGCAGTCCAAAACACCGGCAATAGAAAGATCCTGCTCTTGCCCAAAGCCAAACACACCAAAAGGCAAGAAAACAAAGATCAAAAACCAATCAAGAGAGGGGAAAGAAAGAACACACAAGGTGCTGCACGAAAACCATTGATAGCCTCAAAGAGGTCTTAGATCCAGATTATAAGATGAATCACGTTCACCAAGCAGCCACCCTCATCCTACTCACTTTTTGTGGAGGCTAGATCACTCAAACCTCACTAGACCTTGATGCTCTTGCTTGGAGACCTAAAACCTAGTGTTTTCTAAGCCCTAAGCACAACTCAACCAGCCATGAGAGAGAGATTAGACAGCCATCTCCTTTATTTATACTACAAGACTCATCCTAGGCTGTTTTGCTAACAGCCCCCTAAGATACAGACACAATTACACTAAAATGCCTGTAGAGGCCAGAAAAGACGCAGGAAACTCAGGTGAACAGCCACGATGGAGTCCTTGATCTTCTTCGGCTCGAAGTAATCTCCCGATGTCCTCCACGTGGTCAGTAGCTCATCCCTTTGGTTAACTACCGGTTTTGGGATACCGGCAACCAGCCCCTGGTTTTGACGGTGCAACCAGGAAACGATTGTTGGGCCTCCACTTGAGTTATTTTATGGCTCACGACACCGTCTCGCACCCACGGTCGCACTTGTGGGCCGAGCCTAACTTGGGCCTCCACCCAAGCCACCTGTCAGTCCACTCGGCAGGGCTTTTGTCACGCCAAGTCCACTCTGGCGCAACCTCTTAGTCCACTCGAGAGGGCTTCTCCTCCAGGTCACACTTAGGAGGTGCTCGCTCGTCCTTCAGCAAGTCTTTGGTGTTGACAAGCGCTCATCACAGCTAGGACGAAAGACCCGACTCGGTACATTTGAGTCTCTCACGGCCTCGGCGGTGGGTCCCCGCGTTCACCCTCGATATCGCGATTCAACACAACGGCGCCCCTCCCCAGTCGCCGGATTCGCCCCCTCCAGCGGTCCTCGTTCGCCTGACCTCCCCTCCCGGCCTCCCCTGTCCCCGCCTACCGAGGAAGCCCGCCCGCCGACTCGCCTTGGCGCCCCGCACCCCGACCGCTGCCCCCTGGCGACACCCGCGCGCGACCGCGCTACGCGTCAGGCCGAACCGCGTCTCACGGTGCGTTGATTCCCTTCTACCTTACTACATATTTGTGCTCCATGACCACTTGTTCTTTGATGAAAGAAATGCATTTGGCTATAACATGAACATGAATTCCATGCATTACGATGTCTTTCGTAGATCTAAATTGACAAGAGAAGCTTGCAAAGGTTCATGGGGGAAATATTGTGCTATTGACCACTATCACTAGATTTCATTTTAGCAACAGTTCTGTACACTCCAGTTTAGGAAGGAATCACTTTGATTTCCTATAGAATAATTGTATGCTCTAAATTGTAGGTAGTCCAGTGAAGCAGTAAAGGGAACAAGGAGGCTTGTCGCTCGCACCAGCTACCTCACCCCAACCGTCCCACAAGACATTGTGTTTCCCTCACCCACGTCGATTGTCCTCCGTTGGGACTTCATCATGCTCTTCGTCAGAGACAAGCACCCACAAGGTATACCGCTCCATCTCTTCCCTTACTACTGTCTGAAACCGAGAACCTAAATTGGATCTGATCTAATTGCAAGTTCAAATTTTCATATCTGAATAAATTTGGAACACACAGCCGAAAGATTGTTGGTACTATACGATCATTGCAACGGAAATGGCGTTTAGTGTTTTTTTATAAAAAGTATTTGTAACTTGCAAACATCTAAATATTCAGCCCTAGACCTATCTCGTTTTTAGTGGTTTTGCTATCTGATTGTTCTTTATCGGTCTGGATGGTCATTACTCTTACTGTTGCTATCAGTAGTGAATTTCTCAGTTTTATAAGTAGTGAAATATTCAGTTTTGTATAAATTAGTAGCATTATTCTGATGGCACTTTTCTCTGATAAAAAACATATTCTGTATGCTGCAAGCTGCAAGATTACTGCCTTCTCTAATGGGAATCATTTGTTTGTGTTCCTCCTACTGCATGATATTAGATCTCTTTGCCTGAAATTAGATCTCGATGATGCATGATATAGTATTTCTGAACTTCTCACATAGTTAGAATTAGAAATAAGAGCTTATTCCTCTCGCTGACTCAAAATATATACTGCTAAATCAAGGTTATTTTATTGTTTGATTCTAGATTTGACTACAGTTAGCATATTATTGAATGCTTCTAACTCAATCTACATTTTTTGTAGCACTGAACATTTTTTCTAAGAAATTTGTTTATCATGTTTTTGTCCTAGATGATAACCGAAGGCAATATGGATAGATGATGATGTGAGCATATGGATGAAGAGAAAATGGCCATGGACAAGAAGGGTAGACTTAGGTCATGCAATTTTTGTTTGCAGCCATTTCACTCTATATATAATTGGTCAATTAATTAGATTTTTTGGTGCCTGTGATGTAATCCTTTTAATTCTATTGCTTGCAAATTTTGTCATTTGACTTTACTGTACAATTATTTATGTTAACATGTGAATGAATTTGATTACATGGGTTGTTAAATGAGATTGCAGAATTTAAATGGGCAGTAAAGGGCCCATGGGCTTACATAGTTTCTATAATTGAAATGGGCTGTAAATATCGAGGGAGGAGATATAGACTTTTACATGACTGAAACGGGCCCTAGAATGGGCCTTCGAAATAGGTTGTGACGAAACAAAAACGTCATAACCTCATGCCACGTAGGATCCTAGTCATTGCCATGTCACCATATCGGATTTGTTTATGACGTTTTCTTCACCAATTTATGACGATAAGCGAGTGTCATAAATCCATGACGCCATAAGAAACGTCATAAAATTTATGACGAAAAAAGTAAATTCGTCACTAACCGTGCAATGTGACGCTTGATTAGTGACGAATGCAGTTTCGTCATGTAGTCGTCACAAACTCTGCTTTTTGATGTATTTTTAGGGTTTTGTGACGAAAACAAAACATCATTATAAACAGATCTCTTGTAGTGGTGATCAGAAGAATCTCTGAGAACTCCGAGGCAAAGCTCGACTCACTCTAACTCTCAAGACTATCCTAACTACTAAGATGTGGAAAATGACCCTCTCTAAGGTAAGATATGGCTCTCAACTTCTCCACACCTTTACAAATGAGCTCTACAGGCCTATTTATAGTCTAATATGTGAGGGGGGTACTTGTAGGAGGCAAAGGTCGGTGGGAGGCTGAGGTCGGTGGTCGGCCGACCTACCTAGCCCGAGGTCGGGCGACCACCCGATCCACCGCCTTTGTACTCCAACGGCTTGATCTTGCATCCCCATGGTGGTTGGCGGTTAAGACGGTTGTTGCACGTGTAAAATGCATCCGAGGGTAGGTCGGCCGACCGACCACGTGTCAGCCTTGGATTGGCCACATTGCTCTTCTCTTAGATTGTTGACGTCATGGATCAGTGACTTGGTGGACTTTCGGCCTTTGGATACTTTGGATGCTTGATACAACGGTTGGATTGACTTGCATATGTGTTTCTTTGCATGCAGGAGTGGAAGTGGGAAAAATCGGCTCGATGAGGTGGCTGGGCGGCCAGCCAGGTGATCGGCCGACCTGGCAGTGGGTCGGCCAACCTGCCAGGTGGTCAGCCGACCTGGCACTTGGTCGGGCTGCCACCAGCATTTGGCCTGTTTGTTTCTTTTCCCTTCTTTTGCCTTGTGTCATCCATTTTTACATGTAAATGTGTACCTGCAACCAAATATTCATGTACATCTTGTGGAACTCATTAGTAGAAGGGTTTGTCCATATTTATTCACTTGCATTGCTCCATTTGGTTGGTAATTGACGGTAGATATCGTGAGATTACGACCATCAACAGTTATCGCCGGCTTACATAATGCAGCTGTACTTAATGCTTTGCAGAGAGGCTTACACAAGGGTTGTCGGTTGCCGGCTTACATAATGCAGCTTGGGTGCCGCTGGATGCAATCGTGCTGGTTGACCCCTTTCGTAGTTGATTACCACGTTTATTCAATCCACTCAGTTTGGAGAGCCGAGCGCCTGAGACTACTCGGTTTGGAGAGCCCAGTGCCTGTGACCACTCTGTTCAAGCGTAGAAACGTCGTAGTTGCTTGGGCTGGCGCAAGTTGTTCTTTCCTGAAATAATAATCAAGAAGCAATATGAGTAGCATTGTTTGTAGAGACAATACTCAAAAATAATATTGGATCGATGAGTTCCTCACTTGCACCGACGAATACTGAATCAAAATTGATCGGATGAGCGGCTCCATGTCACAGATGTGTTGTCCATCGGATCACGCCGCCAGTTTTAATCCACATCTGGATTGCTCGCAGAACGACTTAAGAGCCAATAATAATCTCAAGGTTGATCGCATCTAGACTACGCCCATGTTGGCGATGGATGCTCTGAAAGAACATGGCGTAGCGAGCAGCCGCATCTGCAATATGCCACCAAATTTGACAAAGAAGTCTTCAGTCATCGAGTCTGTTTGTATGATTGTTTCAGGAATCGTCCCAGGCCTTTGCAGAGGCCGGCCGGATCAGATCTGCACCGACCCGAGTCATGATGCTGACGATGAGGCAGCCGGATTCCGCAGCATCGTGACGGAGATGAATTGATCTTTGACGTAGAAGGTTTCTCCGATCACCATCTCGTAATCTCGCAAACTAGCACCTACCTGGCGCTCCAGCTATCAGTGTTTAGTACTGACAGCCCAGCACGGGATAGGTCTCTTGGTGGTTTTGAGATTGGTAGAGGGTTGGCAAAGAGATCGCGATGGTGTACAGAACACAAGAGATAACGATTTAGATAGGTTCGGACCGCTAAATCGTGTAATGCCCTACGTCCTGTATGGTGGTGTGTGGATTGTATTATTTGATCTATGAGCCTAACCTAGGTCGTTGTGACCCAAGGTCGGTCTCAAAGATATGAGATATGATGGTTGTCGCAAACTAGGGTTTCCAGCTCCGCTTATATAGACCGTGGAGCTTGGGGTACAAGTAAAATAGAAAAATAGTCTGAGTTGGATTACAATTAATAGTCGACGCCGTATTGCGCTGCGGGCTTCAAGGCAGAGCACTCGGCCTACCTGGAAGAGTAGTTACAATATGTCGTCATATGGTACCCGTGGGTATATGACTCCCACACAAAGCCTTACGAGGGACGTCAAACAAGGAGTAGGGAGAGGTTTGAGCACCTTCCTGATACCTTGATAAAAAAAATCTTCATGTCTCCAACTCGTGCCATTAATATTGTCAACATGGTCATCGAGAGTTTGCATATCTCTACCCACCTCTTTAGCTTCCGCATTTACCTTCTTACAATTGTGTGCTTGCTTTCCTAGACTAGACTGATAAGTTAGTTTCTAGATGGTATTGAACTAGGTTGCAAGACTTGGCCATGGTAATTAGCAACACTTAGCAAAACCTTAGATGACATATCTTGTTTATCTTCCATAGGTTTTAATTATTAAGTTGATTTTAGAAGGCCTTAGTTTTTAGAATCCTAATTCACCCCCTCTTAAGACAAAGATCACGGTCCCTACGACATTCAGACTCAAGGCATATAAAGAAGAGTTGATTGGCTATGTAAATAAATGAATTCCTAGAATATAAGAGACGAAACTAATGCTAGTTGGATTAGAACTCTTTCCTTGTAACCCTGCCCCTAGGATATATAAGGTCGGGCATGACTCCCTCTAACAAATCACAATGAAACAGATACGAGACAACCCTTGCCTACGAGACCTCGGGAGATCGTCTTCTCCACCTCATGAGTCTAGACTCGATCCACGACACAATACAAACCACACCCATTCATGACATATGGTATTACATCATTTGGCGTTCCGAACCTGTCTAAATCGTATTCCGTGTGTTATGTACACCATTGATCTTCAATCGTAACCACCCCATATGATAAACCCGTCCAATGAGTAATCCCCAGGCGAATTACCGGTGAGAAACACCGATAGTCTTAATGTTATTTTCACTCACTCAATCTAGTTGTTAGCGTAAACGCTAAACAGTCGTTTAAATGGGCTAAAATGGACTAAACAGCATTAAACGGACTACATGATCAACATAGCTGACTACTTGAGTGGCGTTTAAAGGGCATGCACGGCCTTGTAGGCGAACAATGCTCGCATCACGAGCATATCCCACTAATCATATCTGCACTATTCAAGCCCATTAGCTAAGGATGACACGAACCCAAAATGGAGACAAATTAAAGTGATATTACATTAATTAGCAGAGTCCCCACGAACAATAACAGGGGTACAATTTTCTCCATCCCCGTCCTTGCACAGGAAATAATACCCACGAGGATCCCTGGCATGTTTCCTCACATTTATTTTTCCCTTGTATCAGCACGTTATTAGTCACCGACGAAAGATAAAAGAGGCTTGAAATTATTATGATTACCTCCAAAGAGGAGTTTTATGGTTGGGTAGGAGAAGGGTTAAACACATGGAAGAAATTTTTGTAGTGGATAGTAAAATAGATTGTTAGATTTGAAAGATGACAAGCTACACTAG
This sequence comes from Paspalum notatum, assembly GCA_022530915.1. Classification (NCBI taxonomy): domain Eukaryota; kingdom Viridiplantae; phylum Streptophyta; class Magnoliopsida; order Poales; family Poaceae; genus Paspalum; species Paspalum notatum. The sequence goes on from CM039685.1 coordinate 33,461,132, forward strand.
GATCCCCACGGGGAGTGGGCACAGAGAATGCATCCCCATCCCCGTCAACCCATTGGGGGAGAATCTTCCCCATGAAACCTCACGTGGAGGATAAAATGCTCCCATCCCCTTCCCCTAATACGGGAATTCTCCGCGAGGAATTGGAGATTGGATCCCCATTGACATCTCGACTCCAGTCATTAATATATGACATTTTTAGTGTAAATTACACTAAAAACGTCATTACTGGAGGGAGTACTAAATAGCAAGTAAATTAGGCTAAAGTTTTAGCTTAAAATGTAGTAAAAATTTTAGCTTCTTGGCTTTTGTATGGAGAGATACAAAATCAGCGCGTGAGCTCCATCTGCTATAAAAACTATTATAGCGGGTAATAATTTAGTTGGTATTGAATATTTAAATGGCTGAATAGGTAAGTAGTAGTTGTGGTTCTCCGTAATTATCTATGTTAGGATTATTTAAGTCTCAGATATAACCAGAGCATCAACGAACAGAGGCAATGGGCCTAACTCAATCCAAAAGACTAGCCTGATAGGTGAGGACTGCCTAGCCCTATATGTTGCTCCCTCTACACTGATTTTTAATGTGGGACTAAACCCAACAATCTTTCCTATCACACATTGGACCCAAATCGGGCCTTAAGAGTTTTTTTAGATCCGAACGGAGATATTTTGCTACCGCCGCCAAATATTTTTAAACCTCCAAATGTGAATCCGAATGAGCTCCCCCCGTAATAAGAGCCCTATATGTTGTGCTCCATCTATATTGATTTCTAATGTGGCACTAAACCCAACAATTTCCCCCGTCACATATTGGACTCAAATAGGACCTTAAGAGTTTTTTCAGATTCGAACGGAGATATTTTGTTGCCGCTGCCAAATATTTTTAAACCTCCAAATGTGGATCCGAACGAGCTCTCCCATAATAAGAGTAATTTTATCTCCAATGTCACAAACACACATGACCACAGAACGAAGATAACGGGCTCCCCCGTCAATGTGTAAGGTGATAAACGAGATTGCTGGCCCATGGGCTCTGATACCACTTGTTAGGATTATTTAAGGCACAGGTATAAACTGAGAACAGAGTGAATGGGCCTAACTCAACCCAAAAGACTAGCCGGATAGGGAGGACTACCTGGCCTTATATGTTGTGCTCCCTCTACATTGATTTTCAGCGTGAGACTAAACCCAACTATCTATCACTTACTAAGATTAATATCGTGTACGGTAAATCGTGTAAAAGGTCGTCTACAATAAAAAAAACTGACATTATAGTAAAAGGTTGTCTATAAACAATGGGATAACGATCTGTTGGACTCAGCCTAAGGTTGTTAGACTCGTTGTATGGTTTGGTGAAACTCTATTTTGCAACTTATTGAATAAAGCAGAGTTTGAAATAGAATTTGAGATAAAAGGGTGAATTATAGAGTGAAGTTTGAAATAATAGAAAGTGAGACAAAAGTACGACACATAGGGCGGTGAGGTAGCTGTTACGAGCCTATCTATCCTTATTTGTATTTCAAACTGCACTTTTTACATTGTTATTATTGCGTCAATAGTATTTTGTATATCTGTATAGCACTGAGTGCTGATTCAGGCTCACCTTAGGACAAATAACCTAGCCGAGTACACTCGGTGCAGCGGTACACTCGGTGGCAAGATTCTTTGGGAGATATGGTCAGGCGGTGAAACTAAATGCAGACGACAAGAGGACACCGTCGTCCCGTCATCCACCCACCAGAATTACTGCGGTGCGCACGCACACGCACATGCACACCCAGGCATTCATTCCCCTCTGCCTCCCTCCTCCGCGTCACGTTGTAATCATCCTGTATCTTGTCCGCAAAACAACAAATTCCAACGGGCCACAGTTCAATCGCCAGCGGCGGTTTCCTTCTGAATTCTGATGCCATCCCATCTGCAGCGGCGAGACAGCCAGCGATCAACGCAAGCCTTCTCTCTATCCCACATGCCATCCACACATTTACCCTACTTACCTTCCGTAGTATAGGACTAACCACACATTATTAACAAAGGAAAGAGATTAGCACATGAAAGTGAGAGTGTGCGTGTGATAGAGAGCATAGCATCTGAGGTCACTCACTAAGACTCCCACTCATCCCTCGCACTCGCGCCGCCGCGCCTTTTGATGGCCATGGCCTGCTGCATGCTCCGCCGCTGCCCTCTTTTCATCTTTTTTTCCGCTTTGGACCCTTAGCTTTTTCCCTTTCAGCCGCTTTGCATTGCTTTGACACATCCTTCCAGCATCGACATAGCTAAAGCGCATCGTCAGTTACTTACTTCCCCCCATCAGCGCCTCCTCCGATCCCTGCTTGTTCGCTTTCGTGCTTTACTGTTCCGCAGTCGCAGCTCGGCGAGCTCTGCTCTGACCACCTCCGCTGCCGCCGCCGCTGACACTGTCTCCCAGCCCAAAGAGGGTCCTTTCCTTGCTGGCTCGCTAGCTGTTTATCTACCGCATTATTACTAGTCGCAGCGCTGTTGCTGCTAGTTGCTTGCTACTCTGTCTGTACTCTCTTCCGTTCGGGTCCGGTGAGCTCGGTTGCGAATCAGAGTTCAGAGATGGCCGAGGTGAAGCCTGAGGACATGGTCCATCATCTACCCATGGACCAGCTCCAGGGCTTCGAGTACTGCATCGACTCCAATCCTTCCTGGGGTATGATACTTATGTGCGCGCTAGCTGCTTCGTTCAGTGCCCACCAGACCAGACCAGACCATTTCGTTTGTGTACGCAGATTCTTGATTTTTCGGTGTTCTGTGCGTCTTTCAGGAGAAGGGATTGCTCTGGGGTTCCAGCACTACATCCTGTCCCTGGGAACTGCTGTCATGATCCCAACAATGCTGGTCCCTCTCATGGGTGGAGACGATGTGAGAATTTCCGCCCTTGCATATCTTTCCCCTGGATCGCGATGTGAAATTTAGAACTTCAAACAGTTTGCTAATAAAAGATGTGGGCATATCTTTCCCCTGGATTGCGATGTGAAATTTAGAACTTCAAACATTTTGCTAATAAAAGATGTGGGATTGTTCTTGTAAAGTCGTTTACTTTCATCCCTACTTCCATGGAACTGAACAATAATACATTGTTACTGTTTTTGTTGTCTCTCCTCCAAACATTTAAAGCACGACAAGGCCAAGGTGGTTCAAACGCTGCTATTTGTTACTGGGATCAAGACGCTGCTGCAGACGCTGTTTGGCACTCGCCTTCCGACAATCATGGGAGGTTCATATGCGTATGTCGTCCCGATCCTCTCCATAATCCGTGACCCCTCGTACGCCCAAATAGCTGATGGCCATATTGTAAGTATGCAATGATCCTCCTGCCATATATTGCTTTGCATCTTGGAAGCAGCCAGTGGCTGAACACTGACTAAGTTGATTTCATTAGTTAGACCACTGCACTACTGAAAAATCCTGTATATGTTTAGTACCCAAATAAGCTTATCTTTTTTGCACTGTTTTGTTTCCAGAGATTCCTGCAGACTATGAGAGCCATACAGGGTTCACTGATTGTATCCTCAAGCATTCAAATCATTCTTGGATATAGCCAGTTGTGGGCAATATGTTCCAGGTACATGTAGCATTCCCTTTCACCTTAGATGATCCATGCATGATGGGATTATTTATCAATATCCATATCCAGTGCGCAAATTATTTCCTTGACATATCCGAAAGTCTGAATAGATCGCTAAGATTCTTATATTGCAGCTGATGACGGGCCCCTTGGTATAAATGTTTGAGCTTTAGCATGACATGCTGACATGTCTTGGTTTAGTGAATACGTGGATCATTATCTATTGATTCTTTACAAACTAGTCTGGGCCCTTGGCCCATCCATCCACTTTATGTGTCCGTCTGTTTGAATTGTGGGCATCACTTTATGGAAAAAAAGTACAAACGCTAACATGATATTCACAGGGAGATAAAAATATGCAAAAGTGACAGGAATGGCAGCTACCTTCGGATGGACGGCAAGAATAAGAACATAACGTTTTGATGTGCATGTTGCAGATTCTTCAGCCCACTTGGGATGGTTCCTGTGGTCGCATTGGTGGGGCTTGGCCTTTTCGAGAGAGGATTCCCATTGGTAAAAGCTCCAGAGCCCTTACATCTATTATATATACAAAAATTCCATCCACTTTAATTCCTTATGGTCATCATACTCGATCAAGAATCTTGTCCTTGACAATGTTAGTTATTTTCTTTCCATTGTTAACCATTTTGTGGGCTCTTTTTCCTACCCTACTACTTTGATGATACTTGATGTTAGCAAGTCATCTTATTCATATATGTTGTACTTAGTACCAAATATGTGCACTCTATAGGAACGATCCAGTCAATTTTGGAGTAATGTTTAGTCTAACTGAAAAATGTTTTTGTGCGTCAACTTTGTCAGTACACTTAATATGCATTGTTTTGTTGAAACTGGAAACTTTACATTAACCATCGTCCTACACTTGGTGGGACGACTCAACTGTTAGCCAAGAGCTGCCATTCTATTTTTATGCTTTACTGAATCCTAAGCTAATGAGCAATATTTGCAGGTTGGGAAATGCGTAGAGATTGGTCTCCCAATGCTTATCCTATTTGTCGCCCTTTCCCAGTATCTCAAGCACGTGCATCTTCGGCATGTTCCTGTTTTGGAGAGGTTCTCACTGCTGATGTGCATCGCTCTTGTCTGGGTATATGCTCACATCCTAACAGCAAGTGGTGCATACAAGCACACTGCACTTGTCACCCAGATCAACTGCCGGACAGACCGTGCCAATCTCATATCTTCATCACAATGGTTTGGAGACTTCCCTATGAATCATTGACTAATGTTATCCATACTATACATTTCTTATGCAACTCTGCGCTCTCTTAGGATAAGCATTCCATACCCATTACAATGGGGCGCACCAACATTCAGTGCAGACCATGCATTCGGAATGATGGCGGCAGTGGTGGTTTCTTTAATAGAGGTACCATGACATACTAAAAGTATATTTTTTTTAAAAAAAGTGTTTTCTATATCATGCTTTGTAGTAATCTTTTGGCTTGTCAATATTTAAGATTTATATTTGAGGGTTGCAGACAACAGGAGCATTCAAAGCTGCTGCCCGATTAGCTAGTGCAACACCCCCACCAGCATACGTCCTGAGCAGAGGCATTGGGTGGCAGGTTAGTGATATTATCCTTATTTTGAACAGCATTCAATCAATATCTCTGGCATCGATATGACTAGAAAAATATCTAGTACTTCATTGCAGTTGTACATCTGTTCAGTAACCAATGTTTTCCTTCGATGAAATTAAATTAGAATCATCTTTGCAAATACTTTGCACTAAAGCAAATTAAACACCATTTTCTTATCAAATATATGGTACATCCAGGGCATTGGCACCCTGCTGGATGGCCTATTTGGCACTGGGACTGGTTCTACTGTTTCTGTGTAAGTGCTTCTCCATGCTGATACATAATTCTTCATTCTGATATTGTTCTTTAGCTCCATATGCCTAATGTCACGTGGAATGTCTGCCTCCAACGCAGTGAGAACGTTGGTCTCCTTGGGTCAACTAGGGTTGGTAGCAGAAGAGTGATACAGATTTCTGCTGGTTTCATGATCTTCTTCTCCATGCTAGGTAATAACATTCGTCCCTAGCTAGTAACATTAAGTTGCATTAGTTACTTTTTCGTTATTATAATAAACATATCATGAGTGCAGGAAAATTTGGAGCACTTTTTGCCTCAATTCCTTTCACAATATTCGCTGCCGTTTACTGTGTTATGTTTGGAATTGTTGGTAAGAATCATATCAGGCAAAAACAGAAATGTCATTTCCTACCAACTTTGTATACTGCGAACTGTAGAACTAATTTTGCTACAATCATGTGTTCAGCTGCCGTTGGGCTCTCCTTTATGCAGTTCACCAACATGAACTCAATGCGCAACATGTTCATCATCGGTGTCTCACTGTTCCTAGGTTTATCTATACCAGAGTACTTCTCTAGATATCAGCAAGGCCCAGCGCACACGAAAGCTGGATGGGTTTGTATTTTTTTTAACCGCATAATTTAAGTCCAGCTTAAATTTTGTTCCTAGCAAAAAGAAGAAAAAAGATATACTATCATGTTACAGTCACTCGAAGCTGGCAGATTATGCCTCCTTTAGCATTGCATACTGCTAAAACCTGATTCTGAATTGCTGCTCATTTTCTTCTTGCAGTTCAATGACTACATCAACACTATATTCTCGTCACCACCCACCGTCGCCCTCTTTGTAGCAGTGCTCCTTGACAACACACTTGATGTAAGAGATGCGGCAAGGGACAGAGGAATGCCATGGTGGGCACGTTTCAGGACTTTCCGTGGCGACAGCAGGAACGAAGAGTTCTACACACTGCCTTTCAACCTCAACAGATTCTTTCCCCCATCTTGAGCAAAAATCGCCATCAGTGTGAAGATGTTTCAAGCAAAGTCCACTGAAGCAATCATTACCTAACATAACAAATGAGGTCTGCTTTTGATAGAGTAGAAAATCAACAGAAAGTTGAACAGAGGACAAACTAAATCCCTGTTAGCGATTGTACATAAAAACGAATCATTTCTGTTGACCACCGTTGTTGAATCCGACTCTCGGATGTCGGTTTAGACTTTAGAGCTCCTATGAGCAATTATCGGAGCCATAACTGCAAGCTTTTAAACAACCAGTTTTGTGGCCTCGTGAGTCGTGACACAGGCCCCTAAAGCTATCCCTAGCTCTTGCAATATTCCTTCGTTGTTTTGTGGTTTTGCCCAAACAAATACTCTTCATAAAACTATCTATTTAGAAAACTTTTACATATTAACTATTGTTAGAAGAAATTCTTACCCACCACTTCCTTTGATGACAGAATAGGGCATCAACATGCTACCTGTACCTCGATTAGCAATATCTATAAAAGTTTTAAGAAAATGTTTTTGTAATGAATCTAATAATATCTATATTATGTTATCCAATGTATATAAAATTTAGGATATTGATAGTCAAAAGGCAAAAAAAGATTGACTTAAGCACAAATTTAGATGCACTTGGGTTAAGTCCAGCAGTCCGAGTAAAAGACCGGGTATAGTATAAAATGACACTGTAGCGATACTGTTCACAGAAAGAAAGATAGTTGGAATAGTGGATAGGTGGATTTTTTTCCTGCCTGCTGGCCTTGGCCTTATAACTATAATCGGAGCAAGAAGTACGTAACAAGGTTCTAAACATAAATATTTTGTTATGGAAATTGGTGCCATCGGTGGCCATAGTTTAGGAATAAGTTATTATGAGATAAGATAAAATTAGTTATTTGGATAAGATTTGTTTAGGATTCTATTACGCACGTGGTTTACAAAGGCAGTCAAGGAGTTATATGTTTCGGTAAGCAGAAAATATATCGAGGAAGCAGCTCAGACCCTCTGATGGAGGGTGAGTAAGATGATCTATTCTATTATCACCTTAACATTTATAAAACTGTGCATCATAAATAAAATAATAATACATGACCGTAAGAATATGTTTTTTCAAACTTTGCTCTCTAGCACAATAAATATATGTCATGTTAAATTGAAGAAATATATATTAACATCTACAATCTTACTATTACTAATTGAAGGTTTTAAAAGCTGCACTAATTTCAAAGCAAAAGCTACACTAATTTCAAAATACGGTAGAAACATCCAACCATCAATCTTACTATTACTAATTGAAAGTTTCAAAAGCTGCACTAATTTCAAAACACGCTACGAACATCCAACCATCAATTGTCATATTGAAATACTAATAGCCATTAGATCTGTTTTCTAAGTAATTACCCACCTCTGGCATTATAAAAGATTTCGAGTTTAATTCTCAACGGAAGCAATTTTTTGGCAGATTTTTCCTATTTTTATTTATTTTTAAGTAATTACCCACCTTTGCTATTACGAAAGGTTACGAGTTCAACTCTCAACGAAAGCGAACTTTTTTTTTACAGATTTCTTCCATTTTCAATTTACTCTCAGTTTTTTGTCAATTTTTTTCCATTTACAAATTTACGTTACTAAATGATCCCGTAACTTTTTTTTCATAAAGACGCTAGAAATCTTATGCGAAACATATGTTTTGTGCCTAATTTCGCTATTATTAATTCAAAAATCCTTTTGAAGCCTTCTTATTAATCGTCACAAGATGCGCTGAATAAAAGATAAAATCATAGAAATTCTCACAACAATCAGAAACATCCTATTATTGATTGCAGATTGAAATCTTAATAGCCATTAAATATGTTTTCTATGTAATTAACATCCCACCATCCATCATGTAGCTCTAATTATAGATCTATCATCCGTCATGTAGCTCTAATAAAAATAGTCATTATATCTATTATAATTTCTAAAAAATTACCGACAATGACATTGTGAAAGATAAAATAAAATAATCCTCTAAATTTGTATATATAAAAATTGGCCATCAATGCCATTATGAAATATGAATTAAATAACCCTTTAAATTTGCATAAAAATTACCCACTATGCCATTGTAAAATATTAATTAAACAACTATATAAATTTGCATATAAATTACTCACCATGCCATTATAAAAATTAAATTAAAATAAGTATTTAATCTGCATAGAAATTACCCAATATGTCATATGAAAGATAAACAAAAATAATTTCTAAACTTTTTTAATCTTGCTATTTGGATGTTCCTTTTGAAGCCTCTACGTTAATCCTCACCACACGCGCTAGAAAAAAAAAGATAAATCCTGAAAATTCTCATAAAAATTAGAAACATCCAACCATCCATCATATAGCTCTAATAATAGTAACCATTAGATCTATTATATTTTCTAAAAATTACACACCATGCCATTATAAAGATGAAATCAAATAACGCCCTAAATATCTATAAAAATTACCTACCATATCATTATAGAATACAAATTAAAATAACCCCCTAAATTTGCATAAAATTTATCTACCATGCCATTATAAAAGATAAATTAAAAATCGGCCCTAAATGTGCATATAAATTAATCTATATTCTATCTTGAGAGATAAATTAAAATAATTTCTAAATTTGCACATAAGTCACCCATTAGTCCATTACGAAAGGTGAATGAAAATAAGCACCTCTAATCTTATATTAAGATTAAATTTATATCCTAAAACTCTAACCCGTGCGAGAGCACGGGTTAATGGACTAGTACTATATAATTAAATGCTATGTGAAGATATAGTTCATGGTGGTTTAATGAAAACATTTAATAGAGTTGGTAAAAGTTTTGAAATTTGGCTTACCACAAACTAAGGTGACCAACATAGATTATTTTGCAACCTGTGGAGGTATGGCTAGCACATACTCCCTCCATCTCAAAAAGGTTGTATTTTAGTTTTGTCCTAAGTCAAATTGTTTTAATTTTGACTAATTTTACGAAATCATGTTTTTATACAAAATAAATGTTGTTAGGTTTACTATGAAATATATTGTCATAGTACATATATTTGAAGTATTGATACTCTTCTCTGTAAATTTAGTTGGTACTGTTAGATTGGTGATCACTGCTAGTTTGTACTCCTTCGCTGCCGGACTGAGAATGCGCAAGCGGCAGCTGTCGGATATGCAGCGGCACTATTGAACAATGGTTCACGTCAACGAGACAAAGCAAGAACTGATTTTGTGGAGGATGCAGCAGAACATTGTTTATATGTGCCGTTGGTGCCCTTTGTTGTATCAATAGAACTTTGTTTCATTTGTAGCTTGCTACAAATAAACTGGCTAGCACACCTAGGGGTGTAAATGGTTCGTATATTATCCATCAGTATTCGAGTCCCGATCCGTTTAGAAGGGTTAAGATCCGATTCGTATTCGAGTCCAGACATTTAGTATTCGATCTGTATCCGTATCTGAGTACTCAAAGTTAGATAAATATGATGTCGAAAATTATTCAAGTCTTATCCGACACATCTGATCAATATCCGATCCGAATCCAAAAAGATAATATGAAAACAAATACGTTATCAGCGATATCCGTTTGTATTCGATCCGATTACACTCCTACTAGCACGTAAAGGTAGGTGGTCAGGCGCCATTGCTATTTATTCTACTCTTTTGAAGAGATAAAGATTTAGCTAGGAATTTCAAAGGGCTCACTCAAAGGTACTCTGGAGTCTGTACTATATTTTTTACAACTTACACATTTTTTTATAACCTTAACTGTTTTGTAAATATTATTGTTTGTTTTATTCAATTTCTGAAATATCTGACACTATTACACAAAGGCCTTTATTACTGGTTGGAAACCCCTTCTAGTGTTACACAATCGACACTATCTAATGCCTCTCAAGTTTAGTACCGGTTATAGAAATCAGATAGAAACCGAAGATTCGTAAAATGCTAAAAAATATGATTATGTTGGAGCTTAAACTCAAGACCGATAGCCATGTGCACGAACCAACCAACCATTGCAACCCAGAGTAATATCTAACTAAATAGCAGATGCTCTTCCTTTAAATATTTGGAGTCTTTAGTAATATCGGTTGGTAAAGCTTTAATACCAATTGATGTTAAGAACCGGTACTAAAGGTTACTTTTACCGGTTGGTAACAACAACCGACACTAAAAGACTTCGCGAGTAAATGTATGTGTACCTTTTCACCTGGTACTGAGTTATGCTAATGTTGCGAATAGTAGTTTTCAGACACGTGCACATAATTTGATGGTTTGTCACTAATTTTGCATGGTTTTATGAATTAATTTATGAAAATGCCTAACACTACAGAAAAATGTATTTTTTCGTGGGTCAATATAAATTCGTGGGCCGGTCCATGAAAATACCATATTTATATTCGTCGGCTCCAATAACCGACGAAAATATGATTAAATTCGTGGGCTAGGCTGCTCGGCCTACGAAAATAGGACTAAATTCGTCGGCTAGAGTACTGGCCCATGAAATGATATGTAGGCGCGGGAATACTGGAAAATTAATATAAATTTCGTCGGCACAACCGCCCTGGCCGACGAAATTACGTTTTATTCGTCGGCCTTCTTCGGCCCACGAAAATTGGCTCACCCTAACCTACCCCCAGCCTAGCCGGGTTGTACACGCGCACACACACGCGCCGCACACACGCACGATTGGCCCGCCGCCTCCACCTTCCCGCCTGCCCCGGTCAGCCGCCGCCTCCGGTGCTCCGGTCCACCACCGCCCGCTGACTCCCCGCCTCCGGTTCGCCGCCCCCGCGCCGCCCGGCCCCGCGGCGCCAGCCGCATCCCCGGGTCATTCCGGCCCCGCACCGCCCGCCGTGTCCCGTCTGTGCTTCAGATCCAGCGCCGCACCGCCCACCGCCTCTTGTCCCTGCGCCGTCCCAGCCCTGCTGCGCCGCCGCGCCACGCTAAGTCGTCCCCTGCCGAGGCCGCTCGGCGCCATCCCACCCCTGCTCCGGCGCCGCGGCGCCGAGTACGCCGGGCCTGCGACACCAGCCCCTGCTACCGGTGCGCCCCTGTTGCCGGCATGAACCAGCCCCTATTGCTGCTGGGCCCACGACGCCAGCCCCTGCCCTCCACAGCCATTTGCGCCCACGCGATCGCCAATGAGGAGGTTAATTCGTCATACTATCTTTTTACAGCGTATCTAATTTCGTCGGCTTTGCATGTTTAGACTACTTTATGTTTAACTTCATCGGCCTATCTGACAAATGACGAAACTTATAAATCATGTACTCGTCCATTTGTGAATAAAGTAATGATTAATTGCAATTACTGATGAAGAGGGTAATTGTTCATGCTTAGATACACAATGCCTCATGCTAATGTTCATGCTTAATAAAATAATGGTCCATGCTTATGTTGATATTTTCGTGAGGAATATATAATGACATAGGATATATATGCATCATCTTGCTTATGCTTTACTTTTTTGCGCTTTATTTCCAAGTCATTTTGTTTTCTGATTATTTTTCCAAGTTTAGAGACATATGATATATATGCATCATCTTGCTTATGCTTTACTTTTTTGCACTTTATTTTCAAGTTATTTTATTCTCTGATTATTTTTCCAAGTTTAGAGTTTAGATTTTCTCGCCAAGCAGTAGTGAACCATAGACATCATCCATTCGGGAACAACGAACCTCACATTGACTTGTGAGGTTCGCCATTTCGGAATTGTCTATGTATTTTGGACAGCCTGAGAGTGGAGGCACAGATGCATGTGATTTGTGACTCGTGGCCTACGATTGGAGCTAAATTTCGGTTGTGTAACCCCTTTGTTCTCCAACACACCATGATCAGACATGTGTTTGGAGAATAGTCAGTTTATGCTGTCGAAATTTCACTTCAATCACAAGCCAAGTCACAAATCACATGCATTCGTAGTAGCAACTGGTTTTGTAGTGAAGTATCCTTGCAGTAAGTGTGAGAATAAGTGGTATTAGGAGAAACAAGACATCGAGGAACACCTTTGCAAGGTTTATGCCCAACTAACTTGTATGGCGAGCCCATGGAGAGCCTGCTGAACGCGTTGATCAGCCGGAAGAGGGGGTGGACCTCGGGGGTCCATGCTGGCCCATGGATTCGTCATTAATATAGCATGGACCCACGTGGCCCATGAATTAGTGACCCACTGGCCCATGATTTCGTCGACCCGAGGAAAACCGACGGAAATAATATATATTCGTCGGTGCCCACGAAATTACAATGATAATTTTGTCCGACTTTATTTTGACAAACAATTTCGTCGGCGAGCCGACAAAAACAACGTATTTTCGTGAGTTTTCGCTTAGTGTTTTCCTGCAGTGTAAATTCCTAACATAATTTGATATGGAAGATGACTGATTTTATCTGATATGATGGTTTTCATAAGTTTATCTCATGCTCGATAATCATTCAATTTATTTTGTCTTTCCTTAAATTATCATTAAAACTATGGAGAGCTATGGCAGCTGATTAATATAAAGCGAATAATCGTAGATCGGCGGTCTATTTTCTAATTATATTAATTTTCTTTTGCAGAGCGATTTGCCATCAACTCAATCTTTGTGGATAGCCCGCCAATTAGCTAGGTGGTGGCAAATCTCTTGTCCAGCAGTTAACCATATGAGAAGATCTGTTTTTTTTTTTTCATGCAATAGTAGGCACATTCTTAAAGAGCTCTAACCACCAAGTCCTTGAGTGTATATCTTGGCACATAGGAATTGTGACCAAGGTTTTAGCGCATTGCATTCGATTAAAACTAAGGTTTTGGCGAAGTTTGCATGCCTCTTTATTGCCCAAGCTTGCTTGCAACATTATTGTAAGGTTGGAACTTTGCAAATCCAAGGTGTGAAGTGGCTGCCAACTTGCTTATGAAAGGGACGAGGGGCGCTCGATGTTTTGCCCAAGCTATCCATATATAGATGAAGGAGAGCGTCTAGGCGAAGCGCATGGAGACCCACTTGGATGTCGGTGAAGTACCATGGTTATCTACAGAGTTACTTGATTGGGAACTTTAGGCCCTCATGTCGGCATCCTTGCAAGGAGCTCAAATAAGGATTAGAAAGAAGGCTTGCATAGTTTCTTAATACCTTAGTAAAAATATCCCAGTTGACGTTCTTTTACCTTCCACACTTAATTTCTTTCACTTGTGTAATCTCCTTACCTAATTTAGATTGATAGGTTAGATCGGAGGATTAGAATTTAGGTTGTAAAACTTTTTACGTTAGAAGTAGTAAAAATATCCCAGTTGATGGTATCTTGCATGAATTCTGATAAGTTGTTTGCAACCTTAGTTTTTAAAACGCCACCCCATTGGCCATTAGAGATCAGCGTCCCATAAATTTCAGAAGATATTAAAAAAACTAGATATGTTTAACTAGAGGGACTATTCAAACGTTTACATTCCAGTGGAAAAAGCAAATCGGTATGTTCTGATGGCTCAGTTCGAAATGAAATCTTTGCCTTTACCTATTCATATAATAACAAATATAGACAAATATCACAAACCGACCTTAGCTCAGTTGGTAGAGCGGAGGACTGTAGTTCTGTGCAGATAAATCCTTAGGTCGCTGGTTCGAATCCGGCAGGTCGGATATTTTTTGTTCATTTTAGGTTCGAATCCGGCAGGTCGGATATTTTTTGTTCATTTTAGGTTCGAATCCGGCAGGTCGGATATTTTTTTGTTCATTTTATATTTTTTATTTCTTGCAATTGGAATTGATCGCTTTCAACTTAGATTTTCTTTCATTACATATTTTTTTTATTTCTTGCAATTGGAATTGATCACTAAACTGAGAACAAAGCACATTAAAAAGTACAACTGCTTCAACAGGAGACCCATTTCATCTCTATTGCGTCATTAATAAGGCTTGTTTGGCACCAAGATATTTAAAATGAATGAATTGAAAAAACACAAGAATCAGATAGAGTGAAAAGTAAAGAGCTACATGATTCTAAAACATAAGAATTAAAAGTTTAGACTGTTTTCGTAAGAATGTATTGCATAGGGAATCTGAAATGTCTTCTTTTTTTTTTTACTATAAAACCTGAAATGATGGAGTAATAGAAATACATACCCAATCTTAACATCCAAATCAAAAAGAAAAAAATATTAAAGTTGATATCAAGTACCTCCTCCCACTGTGTTGCATTTCATTTATTAGGAGTATGCCTACTGGCATGTGGACCTAAATAAATTAAGGATCCAATCATCAGTGTGAATCAATATTATTATAAGCTGATCGTTCTCCCATCCATCTCTCATCATTCTCCTGTTCATCTTCTTCCATTCTTGTACAATCGATTTTACGCAGGGATGTAAGTATGTCCAGCGCAAGGAGGCTTTGAAGAGATTGTTGTGTTGAGGTCACCAGAGCATCTATATATAGCAAATAATGATATCCTCTTCATAACGATACTCCCTCCACTCCAATTTATAGCTCGTTTGATTCTTTTTTACACCAAGTTTAACCAACTGTCTTATTGGAAACATTTGTGAAAATATAGAAAAAATTAATTCCTAGTTAAATTATATTGTATGCTAAACTAAATCACAGTTTAAATAAATGATATTTGTAAGTTTTTTGAATAAGACAAGCGAGTCAAATTTTGCGTCAAATAAGTCAAACGATACGTTATATCGCTACTATGACGAGTGAGTATAATTTATAAAAAGGATATCATTATTTGCTACCTGGAGAAAGAAAAGAAGGTACGGCGAACACACGCAAGTCACCGATGAAATTATGTTACATCACTTTTATAAAAGGGAGATTGGTGTATATACCCCTACTGGCAACTCCAATTGTGTTTTTACCTTCATTTTTAAAATTTTGTGATTTTACCTCTGCATTTTTCGAAATGAAGACTTTGTTTATCCCTATTTCTAAGTCTGTTAGATGCAGCTGGACTAAAACTTTTAAAACAAATATAAAAATCTTTCGAAATAGGGGGAATATTCTAGAATTCCTCTTATCGTTTCGCCCACAACCTACTGGAGTCCCACCGGTGAAAACCTGGGCGCGGCATGGCCTATGCGTGACGCGGCATGGAGAGACCCGGCGGTGGCAACACATTTCTCTAGGCGCGACCTGCCAGCTGCGGCGCAAATAGGAGTATTATTCCAATCCGTTACAAAAAATAGGGACAAAATCATATGGGCATGATGGTCTTTTAGCACCAGAATTGATATTGTTAAGAAATGTTAACTAAATAGGGGTAAACTATGTCTTCATTTTAAAAACATAAGGGTAAATTCACAAAGTTAAAAAAAAATTGGGGCAAAACGTGACGGTATAAACGCCCAAGCCCCTTTGTAAAAATGAAAGGACGTAGATTCGATGGTTGAGCTAGGTTAAAGGTATAGTGTATTGTGTCTATTTTTATTTGACCAAACCTTTTCCCTAAAAGTTTGAATCATTAGTGTTTGCCTTTTTAGGTAGAAAAAAAATCATTGGCATTGATGATGTTGAAGACTGAAAGTCAAATAATGTGTTTTGGCCGTCCTAATATTTTTTCATCACTTTGGTGTCGCCTCTTTATTTTCCTCCAGCTTAGCCACTAGGAAGTCTGAAGTAGCACTTGTCGAGTACCAAATTGGGCAGGCTTGCCTCTGGCTGTCCACTGGACTGTCCGGTGGGCGTGGCTCGCAGAGCAACTTTGAAATATTGTTGCTCTCAGTGGTTGATATGGCCGATGAATCCTTTCCAATCATCGTGCTAAGTTTATGTCCCCAACCACAGCGTAGGCTTGACACTCGGGGGGCAAGACTGAGCAGCATTGGCTGGTTTTGCCAGTGCCAGACAGTCTAGTACTAGCTATCGGACAGTCCGATAACACGCCGGAACATCAAGTAATAGCTACCGGATTATCCGATATTTTCCAGTGCTTTATATTGGAGCTAGATCTTGAATTTAATTAGCCCGTTGAAGATAATGGTGGTGACTTCAATGCTTGGGGTAAGTTAATTATAATGCTGGCAATTCAATTCATAGACGTGTCGGCATTTAAGCCGAATTTGATTTTTCTATTTCGGTTCAGATAATATGGGTTATGTGTATGTGGAGCTTATTCTAGTTTCATTGATTCGTTGCTGGCCTTATATTATGATCACAACTTCTTTCAGTGATAGTCGAATCATTGATTTTGTCGATATGGATGTTTGCGGATGGCATTACTATTTACTATATTTTTATAGACATGTGGATTCTAGGATGAGTAGATTGCTTATATAAGTATCTGGTTATTGTGACGATGGAGGAACTTAATTACTGCTGAAAAACTGATGCTTATGATTGTCAAGTTGAAGGCAAGGAGATAGCAAAGAGCTAAAGGTGAGCATCAAGACATTAATAATCAGGTCAATCCAGTTGGTAGAGTATTTGTGATATCTCTTATATATGTGAGTTGAGACCGATTATGTTGTTGTCTTGGTTATCTTCTTTTAGTTGTTGGCGTGTGGTGAGTTTATCTCGTAGTGATATGTAGATACGTGTTTCATCCATATATCTTCATGCTTTATGAGAGATATTGTCAAGTTGTCATAACTAGTGAGGCTTCATCATTGACATGTAGGCGATGATAAGTAGTTAATCATCGTTCATAAGTACACTTGGTGCATAGAATGCTTTTGGCTTATCTTTTCAGGTTGGAGATCTGGTATGGAGGACGGTGCTGCCAATGAAGACTGATGATGGAGGGTATGCCACGTGGTCTCCAAGGCTGGAGGATCTTTTGTTTTTAGTTATTGCTTCGAGATTGTTACGTTCTACAAGATTTGGTGTTTCTCGAAGATACTGGAGCTGTTGGTGTTTTTAGTTCATGACCTTCGCTAAAAAGGCAGGGGGGGCATGTGTGTTGAGCACCAAATTGGATAGGTTTGCCTCTGACCGTCCACCGGACTGTTCGGTGGGCGTGCCAGACAGTCTGGTGTCGCCGAACAGTCCGATAGGACGTGCCGGATAGTACGGTGCACTCGAGTCCGAGTAGGATTTCCGAATTTGTGCGCGATCACGGTGGATTACGACTTGTACAAGGGTGCAGACCTCTCTCCCTGTAAATATAAATGGATACGACCGATTGAGGATTAACACACAATCCAATCGAATCAATTATTTACTTTACTTTTCATGTTATCTCTTTCCTAACCCTAATTCTCTTTCTCCGTCCACCATGCTGTTCGTCCTCTGATCTACACGACCAAGGACAGCGCCCTAGCAGCCTAGGGCACGCCGCTGGCATCCGCACCCTAACGGGATCCCTCCCGGGTGAGGCCATCAATGGTTGCTTTGCTAGTTTGCTCGTAAACTAGTCATTCGTCGCCACATAAGTACCATAGTTATCCTTTGCTGGTTTGATCGTAAACTTTGCCGTTCGTCACCATCGAAGCGTGATAGTTATATCTTGGGCACACTAGGGTTTTCCGAGCTTCCTGCTCGTCACCGGACAGTCCGGCGCTAGCCGCGGGACAATCCGGCGCACGGACAGTCCAGCGCCAGGCACCGGACAGTTCGGCGCACCCCGAGCTGAGGCTCCAGGGTTCGTTAGTGTTTAGCGCGAAAACGTGTCAACGACAATAGCAGTTAGAAAGGGCTTATCCTAATCTTAGAGGGTTATTGGATTCACCCAACTAATTATGGAGTAGTTGCTAAGAATTAGATACCTTTTATCCAAATAGCCATAGCTAATAATGAAGCAGCTAATATGCATGCTATCTATTAGTATCCATTAGCTGGTTAGGTACAACTAATTTTTAATGGCTAAGTTTTAGCCGAAGTTAGCTGATAAAAAAGGCTTTAGTTTAGTTTGTGTTGAAAGATGTCATTAACTGGTTAGGTACAACTAATTTTTAATGGCTAATTTTTAGCCGAAGTTAGCTGATAAAAAAGGCTTTAGTTTAGTTTGTGGTGAAAGATGGCCAAAACAAATTTTAGCACGTGTCAGGCTCTCTAGCACCTACCGGCAGCAATAGCGGTATGTTTTGAGAAAAGCTGAGTCGTCGATATGGATCCTCACACGAACCTCAACATGGATCTTTGGCATGGTCTGTGTTCGGATATCTGGCATTAGCCTGTACCTATTCGGTGCAGTGGTTCTAGGCATGCTGCTTTTTTGTTTGGGTTGTTAGGTCAACTCCAATAGTTGCTTTATTTTAAAAAATTAGTATTGTTTGACACTGTTTTAATATTGTAAATAGAGTAGAATTTAAATTGAGGAACGTGGAATAAAATGCCGCTGGAGACAGCTCTATATGGGAACGGAAAAGCTACCATGATAACCAAACAATTGATGTTAATCATCGTTTAATGACACCTAGCACCGGTGGCTGATCCCGGTCCTTCACCGTTACCACTCTCTTGATCGAACTAAATAGCGCTTAAATGTGATCGTCGTTTGAGATGTCCAGTTCCATCGTAAAAATATTCCATTTGTTTATAAATATATGCCGTTTTTTATTTACATTAAAAATGCCATTTTTTTATAAAAGTAAAATTGGAACAACATTTATGCTTATGAAATGAAACAAAATGCAGTAGCCATACTAAGGGAAATCTTTTAAAAAAAGGAGCAAATAATATTACTCATGCTACCCCTACACTCTATACACACTTGCACTCACATCATGTGTACTCAAACAAATCTACAACTACACAACGAAGACTACTAACACCACCCCTAAACACGTATTTACACATTCACACCATATACATTCAAACAAATCTACGACTATACAACGAAGATCGCGTCTACGATAAGATCACGAGGTCTATCGGGCTCCGTAGACGGCGGGTGCATCGCATTCTCTTTGCCTCCACGCGTGAGATTTTATTCAGGGAACCCCAGGTGGGAAATCGTGGGACGAGCAGAGCTCGAAACCCACGACCGGCCGCTCCACGTCCGGGAGACACAGCCATCCGAGCTACGGCTCGGTCCTAGAAGAACACAGATGATCTCCCGCTGACGGCGTGGACCCTTGTCTTTTGTTGCCCTTCCCGTCGTCCCGTGGCCGCAACTCCCGCTTCCCCGGAGCGCGCCGCCGCCAATCCTGACACCATTCCCTTGGCGACACCAAATTACCAATGTACCATCTGATTTTAGAGGGGAGGGACCCCAGCTACTAGGGACGACGATTGCGTTGGCGAGGAGCCCCTGCTCGTCCGCCGCCTTTTGCCACTACTCAAAGGCCCCGTATCCGCGCCAATCACCATCTCCTCGGCATGACGGAGAACTGCATCCGGGTATGTCGCTCACCGCCGCTCACTCACTTATTTCGATTCGCTGAAAAATGATTTTTTTCCCCAACGATTTGGGGTAGCTTTCTTGAGTTTTGCCACTTGTTTGTTACTTGTTATTCCAAGAAGTCCCAATTTGGTAAACAAAGGCAATGCACCTTATGACTCAAATATTTCGTTCTTATTCATACATGGGGAAAATTTGATGCCTGTGACGGTCGGCTCCCTATTTCAAATTCCAGTGCCTAATCAATCTACCAAGAATAAGCAAATTCAGTTTCACTAATCCGAAATTCATAAAAACCAAAAAATAAAGGAAGATCGAGTTCTGTTGAAAAGAACAAATAGTTGTAAGCCTAGAAGAAATTGTGTCAGTTTAGAAACTATTTCTTGCTTCGTATGCATGTCTTCAAGTTCATTTCCATGCTTGCTTGATGCACGTTTCTGAAATACCTATTATGTTTAAGAAGGACTGAGAGCACCTTTTGTTTTTGCTTTTGGTGGATTTGTCTTGAATACCATAGAGTGCACTATTTATTCTAAGAAATAAACTGTTTACGTTTCTTTTTGTCATTTATATTTCAAAGTTTCAACAGTTCTCTACTTAAAAGAAGATGTAATCTACAGGTTGAGTCAGAACCAAAAGGAAATTAAGAATGCTATTTTTTTTATCAAGAATATCATGGCAGTTTTAGGCAATATGCATGGTCTACATTAATACTGTAACAAATTCTTCTGTTTTATTGAACCAATTTGAGTCCAAGTTGATTGGGCTGTTCTCTCTAAAGCTATTTTCCTTGTGCATGTGTAGGTATCAACAAATCAGTGCAGTTAAGGGCTGCAGCTGCAAAAGTTCCGTCATTGTCAACCAATTTGAGCATAGAAATTTTTGAAGAGAGGTAAACCTGGCAATGCACTCTGTTTCACGATATGCTTATTTATTAGTGTGAATTTGCAAATATTTCCAAAGGTGCTTTTGGTCAATCGCAAGTTGTGCACATAAATCACATGGATAGCGACATTTATTCCTTGAATCCATGTTGGCACTGCTGCAAGTGAAAACAGATGTTTCTTGTGATGTTTGATAACCTGATTTTGCGCTTCATATTAGTAGAATGATTTAGTATGTCTTGTGGATTAAACTTTGGGGATAGGATAGGAATTGGAGAGTTAGAGCATTTTAACTGGATCAGTAACAGAGACATGAGAGAGGTATTGTATATGGTAGAGGTAATATGGTTCAATCTTGCATGACACCAAAAGAGCTGATCGGCTGGCTTTAGAAACCTCTGCTAACAAACATGAACTAATCAACCTAGTCTCTTAGTTAAACTCAATTCTAACTCGAGAATCAGCGAACAACCAACTTAACTAACCCTATTTTTTGGATAAATTTTTCTCATTTGGTACTGCAGTTGGATGTCAGCTGTGCTGAAATTTCTTCAAGCTCTAAATCTAACCTTTGTTTAAGGTTTAGCAGGCTCCAGGATCAGAGATCTGAAGGAGTCTTTTTTTTTTTTTTGTTTTTGCAAAGCTTTTTAGAGCTGTAAATTCGTGTTTTCAGCGGTACCTTGTGCTGTTCTGCATGTTTAGTTGCATTATACATATTCAGTACACAGTTTTCATGCTATCATCGACAGGGTAATTGTACTAATTGTCCTCAAAGGAAATTGACTGCATAGTGGGACAGCTATGCCTACAGTTTGTTCTACTTGAACAACAAAGTCCAATGTAAATGTACAATGTTGCATGTGATATCAGAAACAAACTACTAGGAAAAAATGTAATAAACTGTTTAATGACAGGGACGTGACTCTGAAATTACATCTGAGTAGCAAAAATTATGATACATACAAATGTATGCCTGACTTGGCAACTAAACTGTAAGCAGGGAGGTATTCATGCAATTACATCACCTCGATTGTTTTCTATGGATGAACGTTCCATGGAATCCATAAGGAACTCTTTGTGGCAATGTTATTTTCGCAATAGGAGCATCTTCAAATCTTTGGGCATCAATTATATGAACCTGTAACATAAAAAACATAAAGTTTCAACTTTGATTTTCCGAACCACTTATATGTCAAATGGTATTGTTGACATATATGCAACAGTGAAAACTTGCCTGTGATATATTAGTTTTCTCATTATGTACAAACGAAATTATCCACCCTTGATCTTCATGTGACCCACCAACTCTTGGTACAAATACTGCTCCAGAGCAGAACTCGTCTTTGCCAAGCCAATGATATTGTATCTTTATGAGACTTGCCCCTGATGTCTGTTTTTTGGTCATAGTTAGGTGTGTGAATTCAGAGGAATGAGCAGTTTGACCAATCAGATGTATGCCTTGTACCTCTATGTTGTTTCTCTTATCAAGGCAGAATTTTGCGAAAGCTCCAAACTTTGGATTAACTGCAAAATTGGATTATAATCAGTCAAGCTGTGATGTAATGTCAACATAAATGTAAATCTAACCTATACAGATATTCAACGGTTTTATCTAAAAGCAAATGTTCTATGCTGCTTTCTTTCTCTGTTTCTTTCTTGTTGTTGGGGTTACTATTTCCTTTCCTACCTAGATTTTGAGTTTTAAATCATATATAAAGTTCTCTTCATTTTTCAGCAATACCTTTCTCACAGTGGCCTGAGGAGCTTGTTAAAGAATCCACTACTTGTGCATATGCATAACTATGTTGCAAGCCTGTGTACTGGTTGTTCATCATTGGGAACTCCAGTGAAAACTCTGTTCCAGTTAAATATTCCCCTGATGCACTCTTTGTTTTCAAGTTTAATCTCCATTGGTATAGCCGAAAGAAAAATTCATCATTAGTTCCTTGTTTCATGGACTTATCATCTTCTGTAAGCTCAGACATTTTCAAATTATACTCGTTCACGGCAAGTCTTGGACCTGGAATTATGGAGTCTGGTGAACGGAGACCCTGTATGACAACCTATGTAACCAATAAACAGTATGATCTGTATGTAGTTTCTTGGCAATGATAATAAAGTAAAAATAATTAATGGTCATTCAATACATTTGAGATAAATTGAGCAGCAGAGTCACTCTTAGCACTGCTATACCTCATCACCCTCTTCATAGCAGTTAACAAGATGGAAAATGCAGAATGGTTCAACATTAAACCAGATAACTGAATCTGCATCACCATAACGTGGCATAACCCCAATTCTTGAATAACTTTCCTTCTCAAACTCAATCAACCTGTGCCAGGGTTTTTGTTATGGTTTGTAAAGTCAACCAAGTAATTTCTTTAACCGAAAAGTTTTTTAAGATTACTTACTGACCACCTTTAATGAGTCTACCGATGTCAATAGTAAGGGGTACATCCATGATTACATTGTACCTACAACAAAGATTGAAATTTCTAATTGCATTATTTTTACTGCAATTCATCTAGTCTATTCATGTTCTAGAATCACTCATCGACAAGTTGATATTTTACACATGTGGTTCCCTTTGAATTTGGCCATACAGAATTTATTGAGAATAAAATGACCATTGGATGGACTCACTTTAGAGTAACTCCTATATCATGACAAAGTGTACTTCTGTCCAGCTTGAGGTCCACACTATGCTTTAGTTTGGTTCCATCGTCTGCAGTCAAGAAGAATTTGAATTGGGGTCTTATCATTCTGATATCAACCATGGCATAAAAAATTGTTATAAAATTGCAAATTAGTAGACATACAATACCCGAGACAACTCCAATTACTAGGAATGGCCTCTTTGCATCAGTTCCAAAGATGACAAGCTCCCCCGATCCAGGAGCTACCTAAGTTCATGTGAATAAGAATGAATTAGTTCGCTCTGGTTATTCATAGAATGTAGAGAGATGTAACATATTCTGCTTTGCAATGATTCATCATCAGCAGTTACATGCACGCTCGTCTAACAATACTACCTCTTTTCTTTTGACTTATATTGAGTATCATTGCATCAATCAGCAACGTTTATCCTTGTCTTTTCAGATAAATAGCAGCAACAGATCGTATTGAGAGATTTCAGGTGGTTGCATCACATCCTTAGTCCAGATGGTGCATGGAGTAGGACTCTGTCCTATTTTACATTCAGTGTTGCATGCCAATCCTTGGTTTCACTAACAACTTTACATTTGGGCCTGTAAGGCTGTAACCTACTGATTGAACAAAATTTGTAGATACAATTGTAATTGCAAGTTAAAACCATACAGTGATTCTTTTTGGAGCGCATAAGCACTCGATTTGTTTCCTCTTGAAGTATGATGGGCACATTATCTTTTCCTGATATGACAGGTAAATCATCTTTTTCATTATTTGGATTTAAATATATGAAAGACATGATTAGCATGGTTCACAGAGGATGACAGGCACATGGCTTTGCAACTGTTGAATATTGTTTTGCTATGACAGATGAGTCACTGTCTTCTGTTTTTGTTTTGGTCAAGATAAACTGTGATATACGTGATACAATACAGAGATAGGAATGCCATTACTTCTATCGTAGTTGATGCCTGTCAACTCATTCTGCTTGTGCAGGATGAGCAGGTGTCCATACCTTTGGGTGAGCTGTGAAGGGCCGATTCCATTCCCCACCAATGTTCCAGGTATCACCAGTGTCGAGGCTATCTATGCAGATCTCCTGAGGCAGATGGTTCTCAGCAACAGCGAACAGCCTGCCGGCATGCTCAAACACATTGGTGTTGCTGATGTCCTTGTTCACCTTGCCGAATCTCAGCTGTGTTGCATGCTCACTCATATCAGAATGCCAGGTAGGTTGCATATATTCCATGTAATCTGGATTTGCAAAATTTTTCTCACATAGTTGAAAAAGTAGGCGGCGATGATGGCTGCAGGATCTCCCTCAATGGCAGGGAGGAAGCAAGGCTTCTGCCGGTCTCGCTCTAGCCTGAGCGTCTCGGATTGTACGTAGCGATTGGCAAAGGAGAGTGACCAAGAGCCTTGAGTGGTTTTGGTGAAGTAGAGGGCATGGAGCATGCCCTCACCCTCTACCCATATCTCCCTGGAGTGTCCAAAGATTGAGGTGGTCGAATGGAGAGCACCAAACAGTGGATTGGAACCTGCATTTGAATTGTTCACCATTCAGAATATGGTTGGACTGACAGAGTAACAAGAGATGGCTGAAGTAGTCACCATTTCTGATATACACCCCCTCGGGAAAATCTTCCGGTATGGCTCCTTCAATCTGGTGTATCTCTATGGCTTCACCGATTTCATCAACCGGTGCAAAATTGCTCTGCAAACATGGAGCTGTTATTTTTTTATGAAAGCAGAAGCATTGAGTTGTGTCGAAGGAAGTAGAGTACCTCGGAGGGATTCAGAGGCTGATCGGTAAATTTGAACGTTGAATCAACCAGCGCATCCAGAAATCTCTGCGGCAGATGCTTGAGGGCCTTTGAGGCCTCATCCATCTTGGACGAGAAATGCCCCAGCAGGAGCTCCTGAATCGAAGGCTTCTGAAGCAAGATGGACATATATAGGAGTGAGCACATCCAGCAACTGTAGAAGTCAAGAAACTTGCACGCATAGACCATACAGGAGAGGTAAGAGACCTTTATGCTTGAGCTGATAGAGGTTGCAGACGAGGTTCTTGCACCAGCGGACAAGGACGCTCGGCGACCACCGTAGGTGCGAGGAAACATAGAGATAGACGGATGAAATGAAGGCGACAGCTTCATGAGCATCGTGCCAGAGAACAAGAGTCTGTTGTAAGTTGTAACTCGAGAGGAATTCACCTCTATTTATAGCAACTCCTTTTGGAAGTAGGGAGAAAGGCCCCACTTATTAGAGAGGAAAGCCACTTTGCGACTAGTATGTATATACGTATCCTTAAGACAGCTGTCATCAGCTCGGCTATCCCACCATTTTTATTTCAAACTCCACTGCGTTTACAATCCGCAAACAGTGTTTCGTAGGCATATATCCACGGCCTGGTGTCCATTGCGCCGTTGCATCATGCGAACTGTTTTGGGTGAATATATACAATTGTCACTGTCCATCAATCGGGTAGTCCTATGCTATGCGGCCTCTAACCTCGCCCATAATCCCCTGCCTGACGATTCTGACTGTTTTGTCCCGTGATCTGCATACAGTCTAGATAGAACTGTCTACTATATGTGTATTATTCTGTTTTATAATACTGATGTTTTTTTTTTGAAAACTTTATAGTACTGGTGTTGGCAGGGATAGATTGATGGAACATGGAAGGCAATAGAACGGACAGAGAGCCGTGCCAAGGCTTCGCCAGACGAGACCTGCACTTTCCATCGCATTGTACCAGAAACAATTGCGAGTAGTAATTAATATTGTGATCCACCCTATGCGACGCTGCTGATTGCGACCATCAAATATAATTAATGTTAGCGCCTTGTGCGTGACGCGATCAGTTTCGCAAAGAAGCATTTTGACGGTGACGTCGTCACCGTCAGCTGGTGCAGCTGGGGATGATTTGGCATGCGTGGCATGGCATCGGTGTGGCTTCAGATTCTCTTCACCGATCTGTCACTCACGTTTGTCTGCACCCTGTCCTGCTGCGTTGGGACTACCGCACTAATGTCTCCTCCCCAACTATGTTGTGGACAACCACAAGTTACAACGTGCCAATGCTGCCCTTTGATGACTGACGAGAACATAAATTAGTGATACGGATTCCAAGTTGATAAACCTTGGGTAACGTACACCGATTTTAATTTGGTCACTTGGAGATGTTTATAGGAGTTGAGTATAGGGACGTAAGTTAATATGACTGACTACATATGAGCATACGTCAGTGTGTGCATCTAATAGGGGAATATAAAAACAGTGACGATACGAATTAGCTTATTTGATGGACGCGAGGTGACGAAATTGGATGAGCAAACTCCCAAAACGACATCTTGACAACCTATTGAATAACAAGTGAAGATCACAACCAGGAGTGAAAACGGTACCGATATTATCCGTCTGTATTCGAGTCCGGATCCGTTTAGAAAGATTGAGATCCGACCGTATTCGAGTCCAGACATTCAGTATCCGATCCGTATTCGATTTATATCCATATCTGAATAACAAAAGTTAGATATATATGATGTCGATGTCCATCTAAGTCTTATCCTAATATCCGTATCCGATCTGAATTCAAAGAAAAAATATGAAAACAAATACAGTATCGGAAGTATCCGTCCGTATCCGATCCGATCCGATTACACCCTTAATCACAACACAATAGGCAGTGATGATGCACACGACACGGGGGCACTATCACTCATTCCAACGGGTAGCAGTAAACAACGCTACTACAAAAGTCTGCTATAGCAAGGCCTCCCAAATCACATTAGAAACGGTTTCAATAATGAGCAATTCCTGTTGTGCTCTGGACGGGTCCCACGAGGTGCATCGCTTCTGCAGTAAGCTCAGCAGGAGCGGTTGGTGCCACGTCCTGCTCCTATTGTGGACAGTTAGCAAGAGCGGTTGGTATAGTGCATCGCTCTTGCTAGTTGTTCTTTAGCAGGAGCGGTGCACGTCACCAACCGCTACTGCTATTTTGTTTACAGGAACGGTGCACATCATTAACCGCTCCTGAAAATAAAATAGCCACCGCTCCTGCTAACTTCCGGAGCGCCACTAAAATTTTTCAACTTTGGTACGAAAATCAAAATATTCCCCCTCTTTTCAAATACTTTCTTCAACTAGTAGGGTGGTGCTCTCTTTCACCGCTCCTGTACTCTCTCATCAGTCCATCCAGTGCTTCTCCTTTCTATCTTCTCCCATAGTATTCGTTCCTATCTTCTTCACACCAGGCCCATCATGAGCAACGGCGGTGAGGGAGCGACGGCTTCGGCGGCACACCAGCGGGCGGCGCGGACAGGGCGGCGGCAGCGGGCAGGGCGGGCGGCGCACCAGCGCGGTGGCGTCTCGGCAGCGTCGGCGGCGCGTACGCAGCGGCTAGAGCGGCGGCGGCAGCCTCCCTCGGCGGCGCAACCGGCAGTGCGACGGCGGCCCTGCGTGGGACAGCGGCGGCCAATGGCATGGCTGCACGGCGCGCAGGCTGCGCGCGGCTAGCCGCAGTGGCGGCGCGGCCAGCGGCGCGTGACGGCGGCTAGGCACACGCGTCGGGAGCCAAGGCTGCACGCGGCGATGGCAGCTAGGCTCCGCGCGACGACGGCGGCTAGGGGCGCCCAGGCTTGCGCGCGGCGACCGCGGCTAGGGGCGCGGCCAGCGGCGGCAGCCAGGCGCACGCAGCGCGGCAGTCGGCATCCACGCACGCGGCACTCTGCGGCCAGGTTGCGCGTGGCAACGGCAGTGAAGGGCGGCTAGGCGGCGCGCGGCGACGGTGGCCTGGAGCGCACGGCGGTGTCCTGGTACTAACCGAGCAGCATTTTTTCATTTCTTAATCGCTCAGTAGGAGCGCTGCATCCGAAGAACCACTCTGGCTAAAAAACTCGGCAGGAGCGGTGCACGTTGGAACCGTTCCTGTAAAGTCCTCAGTAGGTCTAGGAACCGTTCCTACGGTGGGTGCCACTGCAAAAGCCCACGAGTAAAAACGTTTTGTAAAACCGATTCTATAAGAGGTCTTCCACCGCTCCTATAAGTTCTTAAGTAGTGGGAGACCAAACCAGCACTGCCGGTTGCACCTCCAATCAGTGTCGTCTGAATTGTGCATTTTTGGAAATACGTCTTCCCGGTGTTCAAACGTGCGTTTCCATGAGACCATGACATTGACCCCTGTTTCCTGCTCAAGCCTGACCTTTTCTGCGGCAAGAAGGCCATCGATCGATCCATCTAAAACTAAAATGATCCTGTCAAAGAAAATTGAGTAAAATGATTAGCTTCTCATGTGTGACGTCGTTCAATCTCGCATACAATATAATGGAATACAGGATGTGACGTTGTTACCGTCAGCTGGAGCTTAGATGTGGCATCGGTGGCTTCAGATTCTCTTCGCGGACTAGAGTGCCAAGTCTGTCTGCGCCTCGCCTGGTTGCATGTCTTGGGGACTACACGCTGTGTCCCTTGTGATTTTAGTGAACAACAAGAAACCATCTTGTGCCCGCGTTGCTTCAACGAGCTTAGGGCCACAGCGATATTCTTTTAAGTATTTTTGTAATATATGCAATCGATTTCTCTGCCCCAGCTATTCTTGGCGACGAGATTGTCCTCAGCCCCTTGAAACACGTACGGCAACCACCGGCCCAACCCTAGCTGCCATCCCGGAACCGCTGCATCTGTCCGTCGGTAAAAAATCTTGTCTCCACTTGTGGACTTGCTTCATCACCATCAGAAGAGTTTCTACCTTCTGCACTTACTTTTTTAGTCTATATATTTATGCTCTTGCAACCGTGTGCTTTACATTTCTATAGTAGCTTGATAGGCTAGTCTTTAGGATTCGAATTTAGTTTTCAAGCTCTTTTCGGTACAGGTAGTAACACTTAGCAAAACCTTATGCAAATATTTTATTTAGGTGAAAATTATTGAGCCTTAGAGTAGTTGTTTTTAATTAGAAAGCCTAACTCACCCATCCCGGGGTCCATGTGACTTTCAATTGCTTTTAGAGTTGTACCACTCAATTCTAGTTTAATTTCATTGTCCTTAAAAGCTCTCAATTCACATTTGGACTGTTGGTTTCACCGCTTGATTGAGCATTTGACGTTTTAAGAGTATAATGGATACCCGTTGGATTCCTCATTTTGATAGTACAAACTACCCCTACTGGCGTGTTAGAATGACTAGTCATTTAGAGGCCATAGGGTTGGATATTTGGTGAGTGACAGATAAAGGAATGAAACCCAGAACCTCATTAAAGCTAATGAGAAAGAATTGCAATTCAATGTCATTGCTCGGAATTTTCTTTTCGAATCTCTAAGCATTGATGTATTTAATAGGACTTATAGCCTCTCAACCACTCATGGGATTTGGCAAGTACTTAAGGACCTCCTTGATGACATGAGTGATGCCAGGAAACAAAAGCTTAGACTAGTTAAAAAATACATTTGATTCTTTTAAATGCTTCCTAGTGAATTGGCTAATGACATGTATTCATGTATAAATGTTCTTGCAAATAAGCTCAACTCAAGGAAGAATTATCCAAGTGCTTCCTCATGACAAATATGCGAGCACTATCACCAATCTTCACTCTCAAGAATTGATAACCATGACATCCACAAGTGTGCTTGGCATGATTGCTGCATTCGAGCTATGCCACAAGATTGGCCAAGACACACATCTTCATCAAAACTACTTGCTTTGACCACATATCGTGATAAAAGAAGATGAAAAAAAGCAAGAGCAATAATGAATAGTCAACCTCAAGCCCAATCTCAAGTGAAGATGAAGATGATTAAGTCCAATGTTCTTTTTTGATGATGTAGAGGTAGCCAACTTAATTAACAACTTGGAGAAGACATTGAAGAAGCTCAACTCTAAGAGAATCCTTCTCACCATTGAGGGAGTTGAATTTGACAACCAAAGAAGAAAACAAAAAAAAATGGATGCTTTGATTGTGGTGAGTGTTCGGTCATTATACCTTGAATGGCCATCAACATTTTGATATAATCAGAGGATTGATGGGAACTGTTGACGGTCGTTATTGCACTACCTACAACCATCAACTATCCATGAACATGAAGGAAAATACATAAAAATGGAGTTTAACCCTTGCTACTAACATAGTTCCACGAGTTGTGTTGAATATTTGATTGTAGGTGCAAGATCAGCTGAAAACAAGCAAAATATGGCTAAGTTAGGAAGGTCACTGACCAGTGGGCCAGGCCGCCCGACTCCACCCCAAGCCGCCCGGCCTGGGAATGCCCCAAATGTGCCCATCTTCGACTTGCATGCGCATAAATGACGTGTCAACACAACTCCAAGGTGTAAGCCGTGAAAGCAACATGCAAAGGACGGGAGGCTTGTCACCTCATTGATCCAGCACTTGGATTGGCGAAGTCAGCAATCTGAGGGACTTCAATCCTGCAGCCAAGGAAGAAACACAAGTGAAGATCCAATGGCTCAAGGAAAATCACATGTTTTAACTACCAACCGACCTCTAACCGCCTTAAGGAGTCGATATGGAGCATTGGATGCTGGAAGGCGGTGGATCCAAGGGAGGAACAGGCTGCCTGACCTGGGGTGGGGCTGCCCAGTTCCCTACCAGGCCGCCCGACCTGCCAAGTGTCCCACTTAACCGCCTTACCGACCTATAACCTACACCATGTATAAATACCCCTCTTGCTCGAGTGGGTATAAATAGGTCCCTAGACCTCACTTGTGAAGTGTGGAAGTTGAGTGGAACACACCTTTGCTTAGTTTAGTAGCACTAGCTAGGTTAGCCCTGTGAGTAAGAGTTGAGTCTGAGTCTTTGCCTCAGGGATTCCAGAGTTAGCTTCGAGTCTTGGTAAAGCTCTTGTATCTTTCTATCTTTAGTACTCTTACTACTTCGGTATAATATACATTGTTGATCTATGTGGGGGATAGATATCCCCTGGGCCCTCACAGCGTGGATTCAGTATATGGGCCGTTGGAGGGCCCAATATAGACAGCAGGCCCTTAACAAGGTGCCGACCGGTCTCGTGGGCCCGAGAACGGATGACGTGCTTGAAGATCCAAGTCGAAGTGCTTCAATTCAAGAAAGACGTGAAGGGATTGGTTCAGACTCTGTACTCCAGAAGCAGCAGGACTCAAGAAAAGAAGCATGTAATCGTAGATTCTGTGTACTCTTTAGGATTCCAAACCGGGTAGGACTCATAGATGAAAACCGACTTGTAACCCAAGCCTTGCCGGACTATATAAGGCGGGTGAGGACGTAGATCATCGATCATCTCATCGCATACTAGCCACCAGACGCCATAGCTTTCATTGTAATCTTGAGAGCAAAGGCAATACAACTCGCAGCAAACAGGGCGTAGGGTATTACGCATCTCGTAGCCCGAACCTGTATAAACCCTCATGTCTCGTCGCATCTCAACGCGAACCATCGAGCTACGTCGATTTTGCCACCCCAAAAGCACTACGTAACACACCCCGTGGTGCATTGCCGGTATCAAACACCGACAGTTGGCGCGCCAAGTAGGGGGCGGCGAGATCGACATCAGCTAGCTCCATGGCTGACCACCTCATCATCGTGGGTATTTTTCATGGAGTTTAAGGATGAGGCGTTTGGTTTTGTTCGGGATCTGGTACTGAGGCTGAGAAACGAGAGTCATAAGGCCATGAGGGCTATCCGCAGTGACAATGGCGGAGAATTCAGAAACTCTCGTTTCGAAAACTTCTGTCGTGACCTAGGTCTTGAACACCAGTTTTTTTCTCCATATACCCCTCCGCAGAACGGTGTTGTGGAACGCAAGAACCGCACACTTGTTGAGATGGCACGGACGATGCTCGATGAGCATAGGACTCCGAGGCGCTTTTGGGCTGAGGCAGTGAATACGGCCTGTTACATTGCGAACCGGATTTTTTTGCGAGCTTTTCCTTGGGAAGACCTCGTATGAACTTCGGTTTGGTAGGCAGCCCAGCGTCAAGCATTTGCGAGCGTTTGGCTGCAGGTGCTTTGTGCTGAAGAAGGCGGGGCATTTGGACAAGTTTGAGTCTCGTTGTTTGGATGGAATTTTTCTGGGGTATGCTTCTAGTTCTAGGGCTTTTCGTGTGTGGATTTTAGAGGCCAAGCAAGTTGTTGAGACTTGTGAGGTTTCTTTTGATGAAACTATGCCCTGCACAACCCCTGCCTTTAAGCTTTCAGGTGATGATGAAGAAGGCGCCCCCATCTTTGAGGATGAGGAAGGTGCAGTTAATGATGGTGATGCAGAAGCCACTGCACCGGCTGCAGCTCCTGCCCCCTCTGCTACGAGCTCAGATGATGAAGGAGGACCCTTGCCCACGGCTTCCTCCTCACTCGCCCGACAGCAAGCTCATGCAGAGGCTGGACCTGCTGAGGACGCAGGGGAGGTGACCTCCGAGATTGTACCATCTCGACAGGTCCAGCGGGATCACCCTCCACACAGGATGATTGGAGATATTCACCAGCGTGTCACACGCTCTTCGGTTAACTCTCTAGCCATTTTCTCCCACTCTACATATGTTGCTTCTTTTGAGCTCCGGGATGTGTCACATGCAATATCTGATCTTAACTGGGTGAATGCCATGCATGAGGAGTTGGAGAACTTTGAGAGAAACCATGTCTGGGATTTAGTTAAACCTCCACCAAACTGTCGCCCTATAGGTACCAAGTGGGTTTTCAAGAACAAACAGGGTGAGGATAGGATGGTTGTGAGGAACAAAGCGAGATTGGTAGCCCAGGGTTTCTGTCAGAAGGAGGGGATAGATTATGAGGAGACCTTTGCCCCTGTAGCTCGTTTGGAAACCCTTAGGATTTTGCTTGCCTTTGCGATCTCTAAAGTCTTCAAACTGCAGCAAATGGATGTCAAGTCTGCTTTCCTGAACGGGTTCATAGAGGAGGAGGTATATGTGAGACAACCTCCTGGCTTTGAGAGTGCAAGATTTCCAGACCGGGTGTATAAGTTGAGGAAAGCCCTTTATGGCCTGAAGCAAGCTCCTAGAGCTTGGTATGCTAGGTTGAAGAGTTTCCTGCTCAAGTCTGGGTTTGTGATGGGTTCAGTAGACAAGACCTTGTTTTTGTTGAGTCGTGGCGGTGACACCCTGATAGTTTAGATATATGTTGATGACATAATCTTTGGTGGTTCATCTCACGCTTTGGTGTCTAGTTTTGCTGAACAGATGAGCAGGGAATTTGAGATGAGTCTTATGGGTGAGCTCCAGTTCTTCCTCGGGCTGCAGATCAAGCAAGGCCTTGAGGGTACCTTCGTCCATCAAGCCAAGTACACAAGGGACATACTCAAAAAGTTTAACATGGGTGACTCTAAACCCATGACAACTCCTATGAGTACAAACACGGCGCTTGATGTTGATGAAGATGGGGAGGTGGTGGACCAGAAGGAATTTCGAGGGATGATCGGTTCACTTCTGTACCTGACGGCGACCAGACCGGACATTCAGTTCGCGGTCTGTCTTTGTGCGCGCTGCTAGGCTTCTCCTAGGACTTCTCACCGTCAAGCGGTGAAGCGCATTTTCAGGTATCTGAAATTCACTACTGAGCTTGGTCTTTGGTATTCCTCGGGTTCTTCTCTTTCTCTTAGAGGGTTCTCAGATGTTGACCATGCTGGCTGCCGGATTGATCGCAAGTCAACCTCCGGCACATGCCAACTCTTAGGAACCTCTCTTGTCTCTTGGTCCTCCCGCAAGCAAGCTAGTATAGCTCTTTCCACCACTGAAGCAGAATATGTTGCTGCTGTTAGTTGCTGCTCCCAGCTTTTATGGATGAAAGCCACCCTTAGTGATTTCAGCCTTAGGTTTGGTAGAATCCCTCTCCTAGTTGACTCTACTTCTGCTATTTCTGTAGCTAAGAACCCCGTTTTGCACTCTAGAACCAAACACATAGACGTGAGGTTTCACTTTCTGAGAGATCACTATGGGAAGGGAGATATAGACTTGATCCATGTAGTATCAGCAAACCAGTTGGCCGATATCTTTACCAAGCCCCTAGAGTTTGATGCTTTTACGCGTCTGAGAGGTGAGCTTGGAGTGTGCTATCCCTTTTAGTCAGGGATAGTATGCTATTTCTTTTAGTAAGGAATAGCTTCTGTAATTTAGTTTTTGCTTTTATCATGCTTTTATTTCTCTTTGTTTCTTTTGCATATTGTATCATATCATGCATTGCACTGTATCATATGCATTTTCACTAGCACTAGAGCTCTTTTGGAATGATGAGTTAGTACTTGCTTGTGCTAGTCTGTACAGATGCATGCTTGATCATGGTTGGCTAAGCTCTCTTGAGTCTGTTGAATACTAACTGTGAGCTAAGTCATTTTATTCTTTGTAAATCAAAAACCATGATCACCACTTGATTTGGCTACCTAGCATGTGTAGGAGTGTTGAATGCTATGCTATCTTTTTAGACCTGGATATGCTAGTTGTATGCCTTTGCTATGATAATGCCTAAGCTTTTATGACACCTTGCGTAAATTAAAATCTAAATCAAAATGCTTACAAGTGTGTCTTATATGATGAATTGAGAAAGATCCAGGTGGGTTTGCTTGTCACACTGATCTAGTTCGAGACAGCTTGCCTTTGCACTTTGGCATGAACTTGGACTAGGCTGTGTATGACCATAACCTTGTCTTAAGCATCTGATGGTTATATAACCTAAGCTTGGCATTGGTTGGTAAGAAGGCAAAAGACAAGTAAATAACTCCTGGCACAAAAAGAACTTGCTTTTGACTACAAATGTCTAAATCTGAAATTTGCAAGTCTCTAAAATGCTTATGGCTAGTTGTATATGCTTTGGTTGAGAGTAGCACACCTTGTATGCATTGCTAGCATTTTGTTGTTCATGCCTATCTTGCTAGGTGCTATTCATGTTGGTGATGCTTTCTTTTCATTAACCCTGAAAAACAAGCTTACACCTGATATGTGTAAGATAGATTCATTTGAGCTTGTTGTATGTTTCCTTGCCCTCACTTGCTCTGTATGCTAGAACTTGTGATTGCTAGCTTTCCATCCCTTCTGAGCTCTTTCAGTTACACTCCTTGCATTTCATAGCATATTTTGAGGGGGAGTTGTCTAGTTCAGAGGGAGTTGAGTTCACGGAACCCTTGATGTGTCCATTGTCAACAAGGGGGAGAAATTTGGGGAGAGATTAGTGTACTTCTCCAACGGGAAGAAATTTAAAAATATGGACAAAGGGGAGAACTCAGGAGAGATTTTGTTGAAGGAGAGCTTTGCATTCATATTGCATTTGTGAGGATGCATTTCAAGGGGAGTTTGAGCTTTTAGCATGCTCTTTGCATCGGTGCATTGAGCCTTTTGCCGCTGTCTTGAGGAGCCGATGCTTTGCTTTCTTTTGTTGTCTCATTGTGTCTGTTTCTTTGCTTGTATTTGGTTCTTGGGCATTTTGAGCAACTTTTTTCTTTCTTTCTTTCTTTTTCGGTTTTATGCTTTTCTCTTGTCTTTGTTCTATTTCAGGTTACAGGTTGAAGGTGTTGACAATGCACTCATCAAGGGGGAGATTGAGAGCCAATGGACCGGCCTCATTGCTCTTCTGGTGTGATGAGTGATTGTCAATGAGCTCAAGCCCTCCGTGGACTGGAGGTCCTCCGATGGACTAGAGGTAGATGATGAAGACCTCGATAGACTGAGGCAAAAGCCCTCCAATGGACCGAAGACAATGCTCGGCGTCGGTCGGCCATGGAAGCTCGGTACACGGAGGGGCAGATCGGCAATGGTGGTGTAAGCCCTCCGATGGACCGCGAGGCAACTCCGATGGACTGGAGAAGCCGGGTGCCACCGTGGTGCTCCAACCCGAGTGCATGGCGCGAAGGTGTGCGAGGGAGGCTTTGGCGGCTTCGGCTCAAAACCGCCACCCAAGCTACCCAAGGCTTGGTGAGTTGGGCCACGACTCGCCAAGATAGAGAAGATGGGCCAAATCCGGCCCAGACGGAGATTTCCTAAAGTTTTTCGGTTTCTGACTTCAAAACCGGGGGTGCAAAGGCGGATTGGACTACTGGCCACGTGGAGGACATCTGAAGATTGCGTGGAAGCTAAGAAGATCAAGTCTTCATCGTGGTCGTCCGTCCCCGATATTTCGGGTTCTTTTCTGTTTTAGCCCTTCCGGGCGTTTCTAGTGTTAGGGGTCTATGTGCAAAAATGCCAAAACTGAACCGGTGTATAAATAGCCTAAGAGCTGGTCATTAGAGGTAGTCTTTGCAGCTAGGTTTTCATTTGCTTAGGGTAATTTTTGTCCTCAAGCTTTGAGCTCCAAGTTTAGGAGGGTTAGGGTGAGATCTAGCCTCCAAATCAAGAGGGAAGGTGAGGGTGGTTGCTTGGGACGAAATCCTTCGTTGTAATCTGACCTAAGACCTCTTTTGAGGCTCATAATCGAAGTGGTTTCGTGTAGCAACTTTGTGTGCTTCTCCTCCCTTTGTTCTCTTTGGTTTTTGGCTTCAATCCTTGGCCTTTTGGATGTTTGTTTTGGCTAAGGTTGAATCCTTTGTTTTTCTTATGCTTTGGACCTGCAAGGAATTTTATTCTTTGTCCAATTGAGCTGAAAATTTGTGGAGTTATTCTTTGGCCCCTTATTAACCTCGAGTAAAAATTTCATAATTTTTGGAGTTGGTTTGATAGGGTTTTGATTCGAATCTTTTTGGAGTGTCAAGCTGTAAGCACCGGACAGTCCGGTGGTCACAACTTGCTCCAATTGGCCTGAAATTTTCTGGAGTTGTTCCCTATTGCCTTGTGAAGGTGTGGTAATTTTGGGGGATTTTTTGGAGCTTTTCTTTAGGGGTTTTGAGATTTTTCTTTGCAGCCCTGTCTGTCTGAAAGCTGCAGTTCTCCGGAGTTGGTTCCTTTTGCACTCTTTTTCTTAGCCGTTTTAGCGTGTGCTTCTGCTTGGTGCTTGGTACGTATCTGTTCAGTGGACGGTACCAAGCACGTGTTGTGAGCTAGATACGTATCCTCTCAGTGGACGGTGTCTAGTTTCGTTGTGTGCGTTGTTTCCGTTTTGCACTGCGGTGGGGTTTGAGTTTGAGTTTTCAAGTGATCCTATTCACCTCCCCCCCTCTAGTCGCATGTCTCGGTCCTATATAGGCTTCGGTGCCTGTATATGTGTCGGGTTACCTTAGCAAGCAAAACATGCAAGTTTTATAGTGATTTTCAGGCCAAGGGTTGTGGTCGTAAAACACAGGAAATTTATGCATCAAGTGGGGATTCAAGTGGGCTTGCATTTCAACTTGAACATGAAGTGGTTGATGTTCGGGCATCGTGAGTTCTATGGTTGCCGGGTCGGATGTTTCGGGAACCGGGACGATCGGACTCTCCTACTACACAAACAAGAAAGCAGACAAAACATGAAGCATAATATGAGCTCAACGAGTATTTGGTGAGCGGGTTTGGATGGAGAAGACAAGAATTATCTGGGGTCCTTACTGGCGGTATCATTGCAAGTGGTTGGGGTATAGCGAGCTTTCGGGTGAGCTGGCGGGCTCGAAATAACAGTTACGGAGACGCCATGGTAGGGGTGGTGGGACGATGATGCGAGGACGGCGACGCCGAAGGGGAGGCGGTCGCATGATGATGATTGGGGTGGGGAAGTTTTTATGAAACAAAATAAATATTCAGATGATTTCCGGTATCGTCATCATCTGAAGTGGGACTAGAAGGATCAAGACAGGGTTCTTTTGATCGAGAGTAGGGGGTCAACGGCATCACACCAGGCACACAACTTGTGTGGGACCAGTGTGAAGCACTAACTGGGCGTAGGACGCATCATGGTGGCTTGGCGGCGTCTTCTGGCCAGGGGAAATGACTATGTGGAGTGTATAGATGGATAGGTCTCAAATTTTGATGAATTTAAGGGCAAGAATCGCCCAAATCGGAGTTCGAACGGAGGAGATATGGAGTATATAGTGTCTAGGGGGTAGATATAGACTTTTCTAGAAAGTTCAGGGATTAGAAAATGAACTTTTCACCGAATTTGGCCCGGGAAAACTGAACTTGGGCCGGGATCGGCTTTCGGCCCGCTCGGCCCACGTGCGGCGCGCGCGGCCTCACTGGGCCGGCCCACGCGGTCGTGACGGCGCGTGGGAGACGGCGTTGTGCGGGGCCCGCGGGTCAGTGAGAGAGGGGCGGAGCGATGACGTCGCGGAGGTAACGGTGGCGGTGCGGTCCGGAACCGAACCGGGGCGGCGGCGGTTTGCGGGAGCGCATGTCACACCCGGTTTTAGAAACAAAACCAGAGGACACCGTATGTGTGCCCAGGATCTATTTTCCACACATACAGCCGACTTCATCAGTGAATATCAATAGACAGTGCATTATATAAGCGTATAAAACTTACATTTGACACAAAAGTCAATATATCAGAGTATAGCGGAACTTCTATCTCGTAGCGGAACTCTATCTTCACAGGAAGGTTGACTGGGGGCACGCACGCCTAAACACCTTGTAGACTTCTGGATCCATTCCGTCTTCATATCATCATCAACTTGTATAGAGAAGAACTATAGGTTTGGGATAGCAAGAGTGAGTACATGGCGCACTCAGCAAGTATTCCGTTTAGAATAAAAGTGGACTAGCTTTATAGTGGACAGGCATAGCGGTTGCTTTTAGTTAGTCAAGTTTTATTACTAGCAATGATTAGCATAACCCATCCCATAACTGAAATATTATAAGTAAATAAAATAATTGAGTATCAACCATTGTCGTAACTGCCACCATTACCATCATCACCACTGTCATCATCACTGTCATCACCATTATCATCATGAGCCATTTTCTTTGAAAACTTTAATCTGTGAGGGTCCAGGCCGCTCTTAACCGTGAGCACGGCTGATATATCAGTTTTAAACACTCTCGAGAGGTTGTACATCTTTACCCACAAGTCATGATTCTCATATGCCAAGAGGTGGCTAAACCCCATATATTCACTATCCTTTGATGAATCGGCAGGGTTTCATTACGAGACCTTTACAAAGAATTCCTAGAGTTATGGCCCACTCGTTACAGGTTACTCCAGTTAACTAAAGATATGAGAGTTCCGTTCCAAAGGGGGATTAACCACGATGGCAAAGGGCAAAGTCCCATATCCCCCAGACCCCTCATACGCCATGTTTCAGGGAAGCAGGCCAAAACTCTAGTTCATCTAATTAATCAGTCAAAGATGTCCCATTCCATCTCTTGTGGTTGCACTGTTTTCCAGGGTGGTCACTCGGCGAACCGATCCTTAGGGCGAAGTATTTGAGCAAAACCAACAAAAACATGCTCAAGTCTCCATGTTGCTAAATAACCAAACTTTCATCATCATTTCATCATTAGTTAATCAAGATTAGCAACATGAAAATATGTTGAGCGGTAGTATTAATCTACACATCACAGCCTATCCCAAGTTTCATAGACATGTAAAGGTATATGAAGCTAGTCATCCTTATTAGGAGCAATCAAATTGGGCTCTAGATTGTGTAGTTAATGTAAATAGGACATAGGTCAAAGAATACTTGCCTTTATCCCCATATATATATATATAGCTGCTCAAAAGAATCAATGTGGAACTTGGCGAAACTTGCTCTTCACAAACCACGGTCACTGTAGCTTTTGTATTGGTCTCTAAAGGCTGTATACTGCTCTCGTTTCATACGCGATGAGCATCCAAGTCAAACAATATGCAAGTAGACAAACAAACATGCATAAGAACAATACACCAATCAAATAAAAGCTTTATAAAACACATGCCAAAGGAAAGCGATCGTCGATATGGTCACATGAACGGAAGAAACGCAAAAAAAAAAAAAAAATGGAGCTATATATGGTTGAAAAGATAGAGGTATAGGAAGATTTGCGCTATTAAACACAAAAGATTTAAATACTGGGTTTATTTTATTTAAAAAAAACATTTGCAAGATATTTTAGAGGAACTTCTAAGTGGGAAATTATTCGTATTATATTTGAGCTGGAAACTGTATTTAAAACTAGCCATATTTTATTTATAAATATTGCATATAGATTATGCCATTTAAACAATTAATGTTACAAAATAAACAACATGTGAAAACACCAAAAAGATATTTATCATGCTAACCAAGTTACTATAAAAACATATTTTAGGAGATAACACAAATAATTTTGCATTAATTTACGAGGAAAACCGAAGTTTAAGCCTAGTTTGCTTTTAATTCGAAATAAATTAAAATATCATTAATCAAATTAAAACTAGAAACACATACAACGTGGTGAACGTCATTAATACATCAAGAGAAAAAGAAAGCCACGTGGTTATAAATAAAACAAAATATGGGCTCTTATGCAAAGGTGATATATATATATAGGCATGTTGTTAACGAGTATTATACTACTGCTGACCAATGATTGCTCAATGGATCAAGAGTGTTTCAAAAGAAAATACGATACATGGAATTGAAATATGGAAGAAGGCCATATATATATATATATTCCAATTATTTGTAAAGGAAAACGGCCACTTACGCGTAACGTTAATTGACTAGCCTAGCCATGCTGCCTGACATGCAAGTGCTGGACAGTCGACCTTTGCTTGCTAATGATCATGCCTTGTGCGATAGCTAGCCATGGCTTGTGGGCTTGCAAGGTTGGACGACAGAACGCGATGGTCTTCAGCTGATTTTGAAGTTGCATGCATGACGTTGTGATTAGGTGCATGAGGGTGCAAGATTGATATGGATGGACAGACGTGACTCACCAACAGCAAACCGTGCGCCGACGGGATGGATGATTTAGCTAGATCATGGCTCTTGGGGACGTGGCTTGAACGCGTCG
The DNA here is from genome assembly GCA_022530915.1 of Paspalum notatum. NCBI lineage: Eukaryota > Viridiplantae > Streptophyta > Magnoliopsida > Poales > Poaceae > Paspalum > Paspalum notatum. Next base: position 33,502,185 of record CM039685.1, read on the forward strand.
GCAGCCATCAGGAGAACAGTCCGTCTAGCAGCGAGCTCGTACAGCTTGGAGAAGGATCAGAACGCTGCACCCAAGACGACGGCGCGTGTGCGTGGAGGAGCGATGATGTTCATGCGTGCTTGCATGGCGGGGCGACAGAACAAGGGCGACGAGAGGTGTGTGGCTGCGGCAGTTAGGGCATATAGACCGAGGGGTTGGGTTTATTATATAGGAAGAAAAGCTCTATAGATGCGCGTCAACTGGCAATATGGTACTATTGATTTACATCTCCCACCTCCACTAATGGACTTAATGATCTTAAAGCCCATTAGAGAACCCATAAATGGGCATTTGAGATTTACTGGAATTCGAAAATATTTAAATGGACAAAGCCCATGTAAATTCGGAATTTATAATTTTCGGAATTAAAATAATTCTAGAGAAGTCTAGAATCAATACTTGAAGTCCGAAAAATATCCCGATGGTCTCAAAAATTCTAGGAAAAATCCCAAAAATAGTTTTGGACCTAATGAATCCAAATAAAATATTTGGAGCTCATGGAAAGGTTTCTAAGAGCTTCTAATAAATGGATTGTGCTCCAAGGATAATGGGAAAAAATTTGTAGAAAAATCTAGAAAGTTCACAGGAAAGAGTACTCGTAGTTTAAACTCATTTAGAAAATCTTTATCACTCAAAAACACCATGTGAACCAGCATGAATGCAACACATATATTATTACAACATAGATTATATTTGTTTTCTTTACAAAATAATTATTTCCTACACTAAATATCTTGGTAAATATATAACTGCTCGACAAAATTTTAAATATTCAAGAAATTCACTGTATTAATTCAAGCTAAAAGTGTCACATTCCAAATTGGAAAATTTGGGGTGTGACAAAACTACCCCCCTTAAAGGAATCTCGTCATCGAGATTCGGAGAGGCTAGCAAGAAAAGACGGATGGTTTAAAATTCTTCATCCATGATTGACTCTTTAGCTTAACTGACTCCTTGATAGTAATTCCTCACATTGTCTGAAATCTTTAGATACCATTGGTATATCAAATTCTTGTTCATCCAATATTCTTGCAATCCTCTTCCACGTCTACTCCCCTTAAAAAAATGAGGCTCGATGAATTGTTCCTTCCCACACTTGATGAAAGGGGTGAGGATAGAGTGTAGCATCCTTCTTCTAGTTGCACTTCACTTGATTAAGGTTTTGTAAAAGAAAGCAAAGAATAACATGGATAGAAAAGAACCCATCTATCTATTACATTGCAACTCTTATGCTATTGTGGATCAAAATCCAACAACACATCAACAATCATTACAAAGAACCAAATCACACATGTAGCACAATAACAAGCATACAAACTCGCACGTCCTCTTTAACTATACGATGGACTTTCTTATACATGCCTCTCTCACAAAAGGCTGTCGTAGGGTAAGGTATGGGTGAGATATATAATGGATGATACGAGCAAAGCAAAAGATAGAGTAAGTGACAAGGCTCATAAGTGAGTAAGGAAATGAGGGAAAGCAGTTAAGGGTAAGATAGGAGTAACGCTTTTTTATTTGAATACTATAGAAAAGTGATGGAGATAAACATGTTATAAAAGATATAATGACTATTGATGAGATAATATAGAGAGCCAAGGGGAATATAGAGAATTAAGGATTCAATATAGAGAACCAAAGAACTTACTACTGATAGGAAATGAATTACCATATATGAGTACAAGAAGATCAACAAAAGAAATACGATGAGGTCAAGGGTGTAGGGACTGTCTATGGATAGAGTTTTGATAGTAGTGGAAGCAACAAACTCAAAAGATCGAAGACGTTCGAATTGCTCAAGGATGGCAATTAAACGGCAGGGAAAGAAAGGATAACTGTAGATCAAAGTTGTAGAAATTGCTCGAGGACAGCAATTTGATAGCAAGGAAAGCAAGAATAGTGGAAATGAAGGATAATATAGCATGGGAAGGTCAGAAAACGAACCGTGCTAACTAGCCTTACATTCTACAGTCAACACAGCTCTGATACCACTTCTGTCACACCCGGTTTTAGAAACAAAACCAGATGACACCATATGTGTGCCCAGGATCTATTTTCCATACATACAGCCGACTTCATCAGTGAATATCAATAGACAGTGCATTATATAAGCGTATAAAACTTACATTTGACACAAAAGTCAATATATCAGAGCATAGCGGAACTTCTATCTCGTAGCGGAACTCTATCTTCACAGGAAGGTTGACTGGGGGCACGCACGCCTAAACACCTTGTAGACTTCTGGATCCATTCCGTCTTCATATCATCATCAACTTGTATAGAGAAGAACTATAGGTTTGGGATAGCAAGAGTGAGTACATGGCGCACTCAGCAAGTATTCCGTTTAGAATAAAAGTGGACTAGCTTTATAGTGGACAGGCATAGCGGTTGCTTTTAGTTAGTCAAGTTTTATTACTTGCAATGATTAGCATAACCCATCCCATAACTGAAATATTATAAGTAAATAAAATAATTGAGTATCAACCATTGTCGTAACTGCCACCATTACCATCATCACCACTGTCATCATCACTGTCATCACCATTATCATCATGAGCCATTTTCTTTGAAAACTCTAATCTGTGAGGGTCCGGCCGCTCTTAACCGTGAGTACGGCTGATATATCAGTTTTAAACACTCTCGAGAGGTTGTACATCTTTACCCATAAGTCATGATTCCCATATGCCAAGACGTGGCCAAACCCCATATATTCACTATCCTTTGATGAATCGGCAGGGTTTCATTACGAGACCTTTACAAAGAATTCCTAGAGTTATGGCCCACTCGTTACAGGTTACTCCAGTTAACTAAAGATATGAGAGTTCCGTTCCAAAGGGGGATTAACCACGATGGCAAAGGGCAAAGTCCCATATCCCCCAGACCCCTCATACGCCATGTTTCAGGGAAGCAGGCCAAAACTCTAGTTCATCTAATTAATCAGTCAAGAATGTCCCATTCCATCTCTTGTGGTTGCACTGTTTTCCTGAGTGCTCGCTCGGCGAACCGATCCTTAGGGCGAAGTACTTGAGCGAAACCAATAAAAACATGCTCAAGTCTCCATGTTGCTAAATAACCAAACTTTCATCATCATTGCATCATTAGTTAATCACGATTAGCAACATAAAAATATGTTGAGCGGTAGTATTAATCTACACATCACAGCCCATCCCAAGTTTCATAGACTTGTAAAGGTATATGAAGCTAGTCATCTTTATTAGGAGCAATCAAATTGGGCTCTAGATTGTGTAGTTAATGTAAATAGGACATAGGTCAAAGAATACTTGCCTTTATCCCCATATATAAATATAGCTGCTCAAAAGAATCAATGTGGAACTTGGCGAAACTTGCTCTTCACAAACCACGGTTACTGTAGCTTTTGTATTGGTCTCTTCACAAACCATTGTATACTGCTCTCGTTTCATACGCGGCGAGCATCCAAGTCAAACAATATGCAAGTAGACAAACAAACATGCATAAGAACAATACACCAATCAAATAAAAGCTTTATAAAACACATGCCAAAGGAAAGCGATCGTCGATATGGTCACATGAACGGAAGAAACGCAAAAAAAAAACGGAGCTATATATGGTTGAAAAGATAGAGGTATAGGAAGATTTGCGCTATTAAACACAAAAGACTTAAATGCTGGGTTTATTTTATTTAAAAAAACATTTGCAAGATATTTTAGAGGAACTTCTAAGTGGGAAATTATTCGTATTATATTTGAGCTGGAAACTGTATTTAAAACTAGCCATATTTTATTTATAAATATTGCATATAGATTATGCCATTTAAACAATTAATGTTACAAAATAAACAACACGTGAAAACACCAAAAAGATATTTATCATGCTAACCAAGTTACTATAAAAACATATTTTAGGAGATAACACAAATAATTTTGCATTAATTTACGAGGAAAACCGAAGTTTAAGCCTAGTTTGCTTTTAATTCGAAATAAATTAAAATATCATTAATCAAATTAAAACTAGAAACACATACAACGTGGTGAACGTCATTAATACATCAAGAGAAAAAGAAAGCCACGTGGTTATAAATAAAAGCTCTTATGCAAAGGTGATATATATATATATAGGCATGGTATTAACGAGTATTATACTACTGCTGACCAATGATTGCTCAATGGATCAAGAGTGTTTCAAAAGAAAATACGATACATGGAATTGAAATATGGGAGAAGGCCATATATATATATGTATATATCCCAATTATTTGTAAAGGAAAACGGCCACTTACGGGTAACGTCAATTGACTAGCCTAGCCATGCTGCCTGACATGCAAGTGCTGGACAGTCGACCTTTGCTTGCTAATGATCATGCCTTGTGCGATAGCTAGCCATGGCTTGTGGGCTTGCAAGGTTGGACGACAGGACGCGATGGTCTTCAGCTGATTTTGAAGTTGCATGCATGACGTTGTGATTAGGTGCATGAGGGTGCAAGATTGATATGGATGGACAGACGTAACTCACCAACAGCAAACCGTGCGCCGACGGGATGGATGATTTAGCTAGATCATGGCTCTTGGGGACGTGGCTTGAACGCGTCGGCAGCCATCAGGAGAACAGTCCGTCTAGCAGCGAGCTCGTACAGCTTGGAGAAGGATCAGAACGCTGCACCCAAGACGACGGCGCGTGTGCGTGGAGGAGCGATGATGTTCATGCGTGCTTGCATGGCGGGGCGACAGAACAAGGGCGACGAGAGGTGTGTGGCTGCGGCAGTTAGGGCATATAGACCGAGGGGTTGGGTTTTTTATATACGAAAAAAGCTCTATAGATGCGTGTCAACTGGCAATATGGTACTATTGATTTACATCTCCTACCTCCACTAATGGGCTTAATGAGCTTAAAGCCCATTAGAGAACCCATAAATGGAGCTTTGAGATTTATTGAAATTCTAAAATATTTAAATGGACAAAAGCCCATGTAAATTCGGAATTTATAATTTTCGGAATTAAAATAATTCTAGAGAAGTCTAGAATCAATACTTGAAGTCCGAAAAATATCCCGATGGTCTCAAAAATTCTAGGAAAAATCCCAAAAATAGTTTTGGACCTAATGAATCCAAATAAAATATTTGGAGCTCATGGAAAGGTTTCTAAGAGCTTCTAATAAATGGATTGTGCTCCAAGGATAATGGGAAAAAATTTGTAGAAAAATCTAGAAAGTTCCCAGGAAAGATTACTCGTAGTTTAAACTCATTTAGAAAATCTTTATCACTCAAAAACACCATGTGAACCAGCATGAATGCAACACATATATTATTACAACATAGATTATATTTGTTTTCTTTACAAAATAATTATTTCCTACACTAAATATCTTGGTAAATATATAACTGCTCGACAAAATTTTAAATATTTAAGAAATTCACTGTATTAATTCAAGCTAAAAGTGTCACATTCCAAATTGGAAAATTTGGGGTGTGACAGCGCACCGGCGTTTCTCACCGCCGGTGGCTGTTCTGGCAACTAGAGCTGGACGGGGAGGTGTAGGGCGTTGCAGCGGTTTGGGTGGTGGAGGTGTGGAGGTGGACGGGTGCCTCAAGGTGGGGTCTCCACGGTGAGGTGGCATAGGCGCGCGTCGGCGGTGCGAGGCGCGCGCACAGCCGCGGCTCTGCGGTGCGGGGGAAGGGGCGGCGAGGTGCCGAGGCAGTAGAGGGCGGTGGGGCGGAGCTTGGGGAACGGGCAATCGAGCTGTGGAGGCCGGTGGATGGTGAATTTGGGCGACGTGCTCGCGGCGGTGGTAGCGCACCGGAGTGGAGGAAGAGGGGGGCGGCGGGGTGGTTTTGGCGCGTCACCACTCCGGGGTTACCCCCGGGGCGGATTTTCGGGCCGGTGTGCGTGTGTGTGGGGAGGGGGGAAGGACGGGAGGGCGTCGGGCGGCGGCGGTGGGTGGCTTTTATAGCCGGGGAGGCGGCCATGGAGCTCGGCGTGGAGGTGTGGGTCGGCGGTGGTGCTTTGGGCGGGGGCTGGCATCCGAGCATGTGGTAGGGGAGGGAGGCGGGGCCGGCGGCGGGCCATGGCGAGGCGGTGGGCTCCATCGCCGGCGCGCCTACCGCGGGCTTTGCCCAGCGGTCGAAGGAGGGGGGAGGTTCTGACGGGCGGGGCCCGGGTGGCAGGGAGAGGAGAGGAGGCGCCGGTGGGTGGGGCCCAGGTAGCAGCGAGAAGGGGGGGCGACTGTATTGCCGGGCCGGGGGAAAGGTTGGGCCGGGGTGGCGGTTGGGCCGGGAGGGAAAGTGGAAGGGGAGGGGGGCCGCGGGGAGAAGGAGTTGGCCCAAAGGGGGTTTTGCCTTTTCTTTTTGGATTTTTAGATTGGAAATTTGGAACAATTTTGGAGAGGATTTGGAGGTGGACTTTTTGGAAAATCTTGGTGGAGATTTTTTTGGTAGGGACTATTTGGAATATTTGTAGATTTTTGTTGAGCTCATATTACACACATGACAAACAAACAAGCAAGTTTTTCGAAAAACGATTTTGAATTAGGGGGAGATTTAGAAGAAAAATTCCGGCGTTAATTTTCGGGGTGTTACACCTTAGAGCCACCGGACGGTCCGGTGTGAGTTAGACGTAGGCCACTTAGCAACCCCTCAGTTTATAACATCCGGTGGTGGCACCGGACAGTCCGGTGGGCTATTTTGCCTGGGACAAAAGGAGGCAAAGCCCTTAGTTTATATCGTCCGGTGGTTGCACCGGACAGTCCGGTGGTGAGCCACCGGAAGTGAAGCTCAGCTGAACGATACAACCTCAGCGCTAAGTTTTTGCACCACCGGACAGTCCGGTGGCTAGCCACCGGACAGTCCGGTGGTACATAAAAATTTGGTTTTCAGCGCTGTTTTCAAACGGAGTTTTGTAAAGTTTTTCGGAGGGCTTTCTCTTGACTTTTGACAAAGGTGAGTGTGTTTTGACATGTTTTAAGGTGCTTGAGCTTTAGGACCTAGATGCACTCGAAAGTTAGAGACTTCTCGAAATGAAGTGACTCAAGCTATTCACCTCAACCCCTCTTGATAGTACGGCTCGACTAAAACTAGCAAAGAGGAAACTAAGTGCCCTTCTTCACCTTTTAGCACTTAGAGCTAGGGAAACACCCGATCTTCATGCTAGCTCGATCAAACCACAAGCCATCCAATAGAATTTGGAATTGGGGGTCTCTTTTAATCAACCAATGAGCTCAATTACTAATATAAAACCTTCACTGAATGAACTCATTAGTAAACGACATTAGGTTGTCATTAATCACCGAAACCTCTACCTTTTAGGGCTTGTTTCTCACAGGGGCTAGCTCAACATTGTGTTCCCTAGAGCTCTGCAAGATATGGGGATTCCACTCAGCGAACTCAAAAGGTCAGATGCCCCGTTCTTCGGAATCGTGCCGGGTGCGGTGAATATCCACTCGGGCACATCTACCTACCGGTCGCCTTTGGCACCGCGGAAAATTTCCACATTGAGACGCTGCGTTTTGAGGTCCCGACCTTCAACTGCGTCTATAACGCCATCATTGGGCGTCCTGGGCTAGCTAAGTTCATGGTTATCCCACATTACCCGTACCTCGTCCTCAAGATGCCAGCTCCAGGTGGCGTTCTCTCCATACGCGCTGACTTCAAGGGAGCATCAGAGTGTGTACAGGAAGCAATACAGATGGCCCTCGAGCAGAATCACCTGGCGGCGCAGAAGAAGCTCAAAACAGACGAAGCCCACATGTCGCAAGAGGACCTCCAGATCCCGACTCAAGAAGCGGCGTCAAGCGCGGCGATACAGCCGGCAGTCCCAACGAAGGAAATAAGCCTCGATCCTTCGGACGTGACCAAGACGACTGTTATCAACGCTCTTCTTCCTCCCAAATAGGAAGACGCGCTCGTCCAGTTCCTAAGGGCCAATCGCGACATGTTTGCATGGAAGCCTGCGGATATGCCTAGGGTCCCGAGGGAACTGGCCGAGCACCAACTCAAGGTGTTTCCCAACGCGAAACCCATCAAGCAGAGGCTGCGGCGATTTACTCCTGAAAAGCGAGAGGCAATTAGGGCTAAGTAACCCGGCTGAAGGCTGCCGGTTTTATTAGAGAAGTCATGCATCCCGAGTGGTTTGCAAATCCTGTACTCGTTCTAAAAAAGAATAAAAAAGGACTGCGGATGTGTGTTGATTATACCGATCTCAATAAGCACTGCCCTAAGGACCCATTTGGGTTGCTCGTATAGACCAAGTCGTTGACTCTACGGCCGGCTGCGCTTTGCCCTCCTTTCTTGACTATTACTCGGGCTATCATCAGATCAGCCTGGCAATCGAAGACCAGGAGAAAACCGCGTTCATCACGCCTTTCGGTGCGTACTGCTACACTTCTATGTCTTTCGGGTAAAAAAACGCTGGTGCTACGTATCAACGAGCGATCCAGACATGCCTCGCTGACCACTGGGGCAAACGCGTCGAGGCCTATGTTGACGACGTCGAGATCAAGACCAAGAATGTGGAGGATTTCATCGACGACCTGCAACAGGTGTTCGACAGCCTGAGGAAATTTCGGTGGAAGCTTAATCCCACCAAGTGTGTTATCGGGGTCCCAGCAGGCCAATTACTCGGTTTCGTTGTCAGCAACAGGGGTATCGAAGCTAACCCCGAAAAAGTCAAGGCCATACTCCACATGCACCCTCCCAGATCGCAAAAGGATGGTCAAAGGTTGACTGGGTGTATGGCGGCCTTGAATCGGTTCATCTCGCGACTTGGCGAACGTGGCATGCCCTTCTACAAACTCCTCAAGAAGGTAGATCGGTTTCAGTGGACTACAGAGGCTCAGGAAGCATTGGAGGCTCTGAAAAAGTTCCTGACTACGCCTCCTGTACTCAAATCTCCCAATCGTGCTACTGCCGACTCACCAGCTGAAGATCTGCTCCTTTACATCTCTTGTACGACTCATGTGATCAGTACCGCATTGGTGGTCGAGCGGCCGGACGAACAGCACACAATACCCAGGCAACACCCGGTCTACTTCATCAGCGAGGTCCTCAGCCCCTCCAAAGTCAGGTATCCTTTGAGTTATACTTTACTTTATTTCTTACACTAGCCTAGTGTGGTGTACCTTTTTTGCATACTGGACCAAGGCTTAGGTTTGTGTTGTCCTTAAGTTATCTAAATCTTGCTAGACTTGTCGGTGCTATAAACTTGTCTTAGGCTCTGATCTAAGATTAAGTTAGTTCTCACCCTCTGATCAAGGAAGTACTTTAGTGTTCAAGTTCTCACTTGAACACTAGTTTAGCGTGCCATCTTACCTACGCAGCTCTGGTTGGTAGCCTCTCTAGATGATAGCTTTAGAGGTCTCAGTATTCCAATCCCGTCATTTGGTAAGCCCGTAGGCATTAGCAGTTGCCGTTCGATTGGCCTCTTGTCTACCCCTGGCCTTCTCAGTGTAGTCGAGAATTTCGCTCGACGCAAGACCCTAGTCTGTGTTTAGTTAGCTTAGTTCAACCGCGAATACTCATTTGCAGCTCTTAAGAAATATAGTTTGGATATCTTAATCTCACTCGTTGTCCTCCTAGGCAACTACCTGGTTGTTTACTATTTTGGTCCCTATTTACTCTTCCCACCATACACTATCTCGTTATTTCTTACGCTCGTTGTAAGAATAGCAGCAGTTTATCTAAGTTATACAGTACTATTGAAAGTTTGACATATCATTCCACCTATTCGCCCTTGCTTCTCTATGGATTTTACGATACTCAGAATACTCTGAATGAAAAAGCTACAGCAAATCTCCGTGCGCTTGTGGAATAAAATCTCTTACGTTAAGAGACGTCAACAAGAACTTTGATTGTAGTGACGAAATGCTCACACATGTGTTACATCAAAACAAATACAAAGAGCCATCATATAAATAAAAGGAAGAAGTCCATTTTTGGCACCTCAACTCTTCGGTTTGTCCAAATTTAACCCCCAACTCTTGATTTGGCTATACCGGACACCCGAACTCAATGAACGCGACAACTTTGACACCCAAGCCCGGTTTTGGTGGGTTTGTGGCCACGTGGGGCGGTTTTGACCCGACAGCGTGGCGTTGAATCTCCAGCGTGGCATAGGGCGTTGAGTTGAGGTATAAACAACCCCGCGGGCCAGGTTCCGTCTCCATTCGTCCTCTTCCCTCGAGTCGAGGTCCTCATCGATGGCTGCCCTCCAACCCTAGATCTGCCATTGCCGCCCCCTAAGCTCTGCCTCCTGCAACGAGTGCCGCCTCCACCTTGAGAGCCACTGCGCCCCCTGCAACGCGCCGCCTCCACCTTGAGACCCCCCGTGCTGCTCTGCTTGGTCAAGAAATGGCGAGTTCAAGCGCATCTAGCCGGTCCGTCGGTGGCGGCAGTGGGTATGAGGTGCCCCCAGTACCTTACCGAGAGAGGCCATTGGAGTATGAGCCGGCCGTTTTCTGCCATTGCCACGCCAAAGCCGCCCAGTTCATATCGTGGAGCGATACGAACCCCGGGATGAGGTTTTTGAAGTGCGCTAAAAGAGTAAGTAACACATTTAGGTAAGAATTTTCTTTGCATTGTTTCCTCATGTCGTGTGCTGCATTTGGTAAGTTCAATGCGTTTGATTTGTTTGTTGGTCGGTGCATGTGGCTTTTGGTATTGGGTTGATAAACCACATGAGGAATTCGTGAGGCAGCTGTTGGTTGATTTGCGTGAAGCAATTAAACGGTTGAGACAGGAGAAGACAGGGCTACAGCAAGAAGTGCAGGCCCAGCAGATGACAATTTCAGCTTTGCAAGCTGAACTAGAGGATGCAAGAAGGGAGAAATCAGTGCTACAACTGGAGTTGCAAGATGCTGACAGGGCAAATGTTGGCGTCGAGCGAGGGCATAGTGACACTGCAACAAGACTTCGAAGGACAGAATGGGATGGATCAGCCTATGGTTTGCCTAGGAGGGTAGAGAAGTTAGAGAAGAAGAGGAGCATTTTATGGGGTGCAGTAGCCTGTTGTGTAGTGTTTATTTTGGCTTTTTTGTTGTCGCGTTGGATGTAAACTCTATTGTTCCAGTTCTTGGTTATCAATGCATGAATGTACTTGGTGGAAGCAGACTGAAATTAACATGAATGTTCGAGTAGCCTGTTGTTCCAGTTCAGTAACTCATTGCTTACAAATTAAAACTCATTTCCAACACAGATAATGGTTCATAGATAGTTCCTAGCCTCATTTTCCAACACAGATAGTTCATTAAGAAACTAACATGAAGTAGTTCAACATACAGGCCTACATACATTCTAAACATGCAGTAGGAGTCCAACACAAACAAAACATGCAGTAGTAGTCCAGATACAAGGTACACTCAAACTAAACATGCATTAGTTGACCAAATACATTCCAAATCCATTCTTCACTGAGTCATATGCTTTGGGCTTGGCAGAAGCATAGAAGTTGGAATCGTAGAAGATTGATTTCCTGGCCTCATTTGAGTGGTCCTTCTAGCAGGTGGTGCTGCTGCGTTGACATGCACAGAAGCACTAGATGCCCCTCTAATTGTGATAGTTGCCTTCGAGCTTGAGCCCTTCCTCCCAGGAATGTTTGCCTCCAAGGTCATTGAAGCTTGGCCACCTATGTGACTTAAGGCCTTAGCTGTTGCACTTGATGTCATCCTTGGATGCGCTTGCTGTTTATACAACAAGTAGATGTGTTAATGTGTAGTAATCACTGTACATGAGTAGATGTTTGCTATGGATGGAAAACACTTACATCTGAGATGGCAAGGCCAGAGCATTGTTTTTTGGGTCCCTTGCTTCTAGTGTTTGTTGACACTTGCATTCCCTTCCTCTTGCCGCCACTTGTGGAGCTCTGTTGTGATGATTGAAGTTGTACCTGCATGAATGTATCTCACACAAATCAAACTAAACTGAAGTTGTATTCAAGCAAAACAAAGGTAATGCACATACATTAGTGTTGTGTCCCTGAGGTGCATGCATTGCTGATGCTGCAGCAGTTGCTGATGCTGATGCTTGCCTTCCAAATGCAGCAGATGCTGATGCTGATGCACTTGCTGCAGCTGCCCTCTTATCACAAGTAGATCTATTGTGGCCAATGCATTTGCATATTCTGCACCTTATAATTGTTCATTTCTTAGACATTTTTCCCTTAGGTGGTTTCTTCTTCTCACCTTCTTCTCTTTTTCTTTCCTTCTTTGGCCTACCAGGCATTTTCACATATTTCGGAGGTAAAGGTCTGTCTCTTTTTGATGTAGGCCAAGAGGTCTTCCCTTCGACAGGGAGTAGACAGTGCTCATAAGTCTTCTTATTTTGGTCTACGTGGTAGCAGTTTGCTATGAACTCATCTAGTGGCTTAGACTGATAGTAGATGCATGATATAGCATGTGGACATGGCAGTCCTGAAAGTTGCCAGAACCTACAAGTACATGTCCTGTCAGCCATGTTAACCTTGAATCTATGTTGATAATGAGTCACCTCAAATTGATCATTTCCATTGCTAACTACATGGCAAAATGCTGAAACATTGATGTATGTTGAAATTTTCTTGAATGTGTTGGGACAGATGACTTCTGTCCATTTATCAGCCTTAGCCCTGTTCTCTTGAATTCTAACCATCACTTGTCTTCTTATGCCTTCCAGCATGCTGATTATTGGTAAAAACCTTGCATGCAACACCCAGTGATTGAATGACTCACACATATTGTTGTCCACTGAGTCACAGAAAGAACCAATTTTGAACCAAGCTCTGCTCCAATGTTCTGGACTAGTTGATTTCATAATGTAATCAGCTCCATCTGCTGTTTGTTGCCTCAACTTGGCTAGGTTGTAGTTGAACAAAGGCCTGGATGATGATTTAGCACACCATCAGAACAATTTCTGCCACTTCTTTTGTTTGAATCTTTTTCTCCAGTTAGCATATATATGTCTAGCACACATCCTGTGCTCTGCCTTTGGTGTCCACTTTTCAACTTCATTGATAAGTCCCTTCTGCTGATCAGAGATGATTACCCAGCCATCCCCATCTCCTAACTGCAAGTCAGCATTCAACAAGGCCATGAAGAAATCCCATGATTCATTTGTTTCTTTCTCAACCACTGCCCATGCAATGGGATGCATCTGGTTGTTCGCATCTCTGCCCAGGGCACATAACAACTCTCCATTTGTTAATCCCTTGAAGAAACATCCATCTAGCCCTATGACTTTCCTACACCCTGCTAGGAAGCCCTTCTTGCAAGCATCAAAGCAAACATAGAATCTCATGAACACAGGTTCCCTCTCATCTGTATCCAATTTCACAACAACAGTACTGCCAGGATTGCTTCTAAGCAGTTCTTCCTGATAATCAAACACCAAGCTATATTCTCCTTTAGTTGCATCATACATTCTCTGCATAACTATAGACTTGGCCCTCTTGATTTTGGAAATGCTGACATTTGCAAACATCTCCTCTTGTATTGTTTCCTTCATTGCTTTGAGCTGCCATGAAGGATTAACCTTGATAAAGTTTTCATACTTATCTGCAATCCTCTTTGCAGTGACTAGCCTATTGTCTCTTCTTTTAGGGCAGGTGTGCTCATCCTTGCAAGTGGCCAAATGCCAACTATCTGCTCTGCTAGTCTTTGAAAGGTGCATGACCCAGGGGCACTTGGGCCAGGTACACACAGCTCTACATTTGGTTGCCTCATTCTTCACAAACTTTATCATTTTCCTTTCTTCAATCCCATACTTTCTAACAGCTTCCATGAACTCTGTCTTGTCACTGAACAGCATCCCAACTGTAAATGTAGGGACAGGGGCTTCATCATCATATCTAGGGTAAGTTTTCTTCTTCCTCATTAACTCTCCATCTGGCCCTTCATCATATGACTCATCTTCTTCATCTGACTCAAAGTAGTCCTCATCATCACCACCTCCAACAGGTGCTGCCATCCCTGTGTGCAATGCCTCTACATTAACTTCTTGTCCCTCACCATCAAGCAGGACTACTCCACCAGCCCTTAACTTCTTCTTGAAGTCTTTCAAATCAGACCTAATCTTCACTGCCTCTTCATCTGATTCACTATTTTCTTCATCACCAGGTAAATAATCACTATCAGTGCCTAAGTTTGACTCAACCTCAACGGGTGCATCTGCAGCCACTGGTACCTCAACCTCTTTACCCTTACTAATCCAAGCCTAAATTTTCTAACTGTTTCTAGGTCCTTCTTCACTTTATCAGGCGATGATTGGATAGTCACAGACATCTGCAAACTCTTTTCCTCATGTGTGCTCACTTCATTTGGGCTGCTAACTTCCTCATCACTTTCATTTGCCCATTCACTGCCCTCCTCACTGTCCTTGTCAACATCCTTATGAACAACACAAAGCTCCACATACACATCTGCAACCCCTCCATCGGACAAAGCCTCACACATCTGCATGCATGATTTGTCTTCTACCAGAGCTAATAGTCCATTGTTCAATTCTTTGCCAGGATATAACCAGTGTAGCATAATAGGTTCACATGGTTCAAAGTGGTCTTTTAGATGCCCTGTTAACTCTAGAAGCGACATCTTGTCACGCTCTATGTACGACATCTCTTCTCTACCACCGATATAATGCAACTTCTTCCCATCATTTAAAAACTCCCCACCAAAATGGAACCTTACTGCAACATAATCAAGTGGATCCATCCCTGCGTAATGCGACAATAACACTAAACCTAAACATCTTATACAGACCAAGAAAACTCAGATCCTATACTCGAGAAAACTCAGATCCAATAAACCACACTCTTGTACATACCTGACATCTTCTCACTTCCACGCAGTATGACGCCGGAACAGGAACAGTCACATTCCCATGTGCGGGCTCAAGGTGGTGGCGACGACACCTGGGAGGTGACGATGCTTATCAAGGTGGAGGCAGCGGTGGATCTCGAGAAGGACAGGCGGCGGCGCGGTGGATCTCGAGGAGGCGCCCCGACGAGTGAGAGTCGGAGGAGCTATGGAGCCGCCGCCAGGGGAAGAGCTCGGGGAAGAGGAGAGAGGACGAATGGTGACGGTATGAGGAAGATGGGTCGGCGGCGGACTGTAAACGCTAGGCCCAGCATCGACTCAACGCCCTATGCCACGCTGGAGATTCAACGCCACGCTGTCGGCTCAAAACCGCCCCACGTGGCCACAAACCCACCAAAACCGGGCTCGGGTGTCAAAGTTGTCGCGTTCATTGAGTTCGGGTGTCCGGTATAGCCAAATCAAGAGTTGGGGGTTAAATTTGGACAAACCGAAGAGTTGAGGTGCCAAAAATGGACTTCTACCTAAATAAAATACAATTCCAGCAATGAGAATAGATAACTAGACGCCGACATAAATACCCATTTTAATTTTTACGCATACGTTATCTGTATATATAATCAACAACACAAGTAGAATAACCACAACAGAACATGAACACATACATATAACACGACAACACAACATTTCATTGCAACAAAATTATTGACTCAAAAATCCCAAGTAGATATATGATAGCATGTCTACAACGAACCTAAGAGGTCACCACACATTTTAGATGCTAGACCATTAGTAAGACCTAGTTCATTTTCATATTTATTATGAACTGATCAATATCAAAATCAACAAACTGATCATCAGTCAAGAACATCTTGCTCCCAGGCCCGTCTATCGCAGGAACCAAACAACTACTAGACCCTATTGACATGATTGGTTGGCTGGTTCAACTGTCAGCCAGGCCCTCCACACCTCCACATGCACCTCTCGCACGATTGGTTCCTTGTATGCGTGTTGTGGTCTGGCCGCAAGCATTCATCCGTAGCGTGGGAGCCAGGCCCGGCGGAAACACAGTTAGCGAGCTTCACTACTCAGCTAGGCTCTGCGTACGCGAGGAGCTCAGGTACACAAATCAAGAATGCTTATTATTTTGTATTTTATTTATATCTCATGATTGCAATAACTAATAATCAAACCGATTTTAGATCTGAGTTTGTAACATTTTTATCTACAAAACTAGATAAGACTTTCAATATAAAGTTTGAAAAATTATTTTGTTTTTATTTTTTTCCAAATCTGTGCGGTCAACCAAACAAGATCCCATTTTAGCCTGCATAGAGTCTAGTCAGACAACCAAACAACCATGACTACATGCCCACATACAGGCAACCAATCACACCCTATCTGCTCCTGTTGCTGCCCACCAAGTAAATCTGACATCTGGTTGTCACTGTTGTTGTTGGTTTGGTACACAAGTGGCGATGAGACCTGGGTCAGGTTGTTAGTGGCAGCGAGCTGACTACTAGAGCCACAATAATTGACCTGGGTTAGGTTGTTAGTGGCAGCGAGCTGACTACTAGAGCCACAATAATTTGGGCTATAGGTGCCACAGGAAAAAGTGGTTCTCTCTCAGCCAGTAGCATTGTTCAATGGCCAGGGCTCATCATCATAGAGACCAATGTCATTAATGCTGTGGCGTTGTTTTTTGGCAGGATTTTGCAGCCTATGGAAGTACTTTTGGGCATGGCTAGATACCTGCACTGAGGTCCTCGAGGGAACATAATACCTATGAGATGTTCTTCCAGTCACCACAACCATACTTTCGAAGACCATGTAGGAAGTTCCTGTAGATAAGGTTTAGGATGATCTGGTGAGATATGAATTCAGACGTTGAGTGATTCTCTAATGATAGTGATAATAGAAACCAAAACTCAAAACCTTACAATAAGAAACACTTTATACCATGCTTAAGTACAATAATAATTCACATGAAACTTGTGTCAAGAAGTTACAAAAAGATTAACACCTAATAAAAAGAGAAAAATTCAAGTGGTTGTGAAAATTTTTAATAACCTGTGCTCGATCATCCTCTATCCAAGACCTCACATTGTGGCCCTTTTTCTGCATCTGAGGGGTGGGTTGCCTCGGTGATGCCCTCTCTACATGCCTCATGATCCATGTTTCTTCTTCTAGGTAGCCACGGACCATGTCAACACTCACCATGGTTGGATCCTCCATTGCCATTCCAACATTGTCATTCGCGTGGCTCTTGCTTGCCAATGCCTATTGTTTGCTACTCTGCAAAATGAATACCTGACCCTTCTCTTTACATGGAAACCATGTTTGGATCTCTTCCACAATCCATTGTGCTTCTTATTCAAGCCATAGTTGTAGCCATTGTTGTTGTGCCTAATAATTAGAGATTTCACTATTTTGATCTCTGTGGTGGTCCACACTGCATCATACTTTGAATCCATGGGAGTCGCATACTACACGACCATTTGGTAGTATGAACTATGAGTGAAGATTGTTGTGATGGGAGAATGGCAAGGACAGGGCTAGGTATTTATAGGACTCATAGTGAATCTATATATCATCTTCATTAATTATGTTAGATAACTATATTTGATATCAATGCTAAAAATGTTTTTAGAAATAAAATCAAAGATATATAATTATGGATACAGATGAATATATCAATTTTATGATAATGCAAATCCTTCTAGAATAAAGTCTAGATTGCACTCCCAGATCATAGTTATAATTTAGTATTGATCTTAGATCATGATAACAAGATATCAACAACCTAGGATTCTAAGTGAGGTAAAGGTGTGGATTGTACTTTTTTTTTTAAAAAATCCATAAAACACGCCAACATTATGTGAATCGAATCTTCATCTTCCTCAACTATATTGAAAAACTAATCTTTGTTGGTAGTCACAGAGGGTTGTGTATATTTTTGGAGCAAGCAATTTAGTGTCATCTTGAAAAGGTCAAGTCATTTATAATATTTCCTAAAATATACTGGATTGTGTCATTTGCAAAATTTGCAAATTTTGGAAATGTGTGTGTAGTGGCAAATCCTATTTGAAGAAAAAATAATTTTTAAATAAATAATTTAAGGGGTTAATATAGAAGATCCTTAAAGAATATCCAAATATTGTTTGTGCGTAATCGAAGGCAAGGACGACGACACATAGTCATTGTGATAAATGCAGTGCCAACAATCATTGCAGGCCCCATATTGCCAACTTGGCATCGAGTGGTAGATGCAAGCAAACCACTAGCGTAGCGTAGTTTGTTTTGTGAATGAGATGGATAGGCTCAGATACATGCACCCATATACGTCAAGGATCACACATGTGTATGTGCATGACCATACTACCATTGCCTCCATTCTTACACATATAGTACCACAGACATGGTATATCTACTATCATTTGATTCAATCATTAGTGTTGAACTTTAATGATTATGACTGCATAGCATACAACAATCACATAAAGATATGTCAATATCTAACACAATGTTTTGGTGGGTTACTATGCCATAAATGATGTAGAACAACTCGAATTTTGATTATATGCATATCTTTCATGTGATGTGATGACTTCTAACCTAAGCAACAATTTATATTTAAACATAGTTTGAATGTTACACATTGACTAACCATTTTCTTTTAAGTGACTCTTGTAAGGAAAATGGGCCCTACCTCGTGCTTAGTGTGCTTATTATGATTTTGGTGGTTGAGTGGCAACGTGGAACATTATGAGCCTAACGTGTGTGCAAGTATATTGTTTAAGTTCTAGGGATGCAAGAGATGGACTTGGAGAATAAACAAATCTAATGAGTGATTAAAGAGCACAAGAGAAGATCCAAGATATCAATGAATGAAGCCATGGTACCTTGAATAAGCAGTCAGCAGACAGAAAATTTTTGAGAACGGGACGGACCAAGACATGATCAAATCAAGGCCTTAGGCAATAACATGCACTGGATAGGCTGATGGTACAGATATGATGGTCTAGTGATCAACAATGGTCTAGTGATCAACAATGGTCAAGTGAAGGTCCAACAGTCCACTCTAATACAATGGCTAGTCTGGTGTACACATCAGACAGTCAGGTGGCATACCGTATCATCTAGAGAGAGAGAGTTGTCTGCGAGCTGCAGCTTTCTCGCAATGATTAGTTTTGAGGTTTGGGCTATTTGTGCACCCTTGTCCAGCCAGTATGGTTGGTGACTCATGAGTTTATCCTTGTGCCAAGACACATATTTGAGAGCCCAATTCATCAAGAGAGCATATGATGCATACTTTGCAATCTCTAGTGCTTGCGAGCTCTTGCTTAGAGCTCGCTTAGTGATTTGTGAATCTCTTAGCATGCTTGCTTGTGTGCATGAAGAATGCAAGTGTGAGGCTTGTAGTTTGGCGAGACCCTCCAAGTTGTGAAGTTGTTGCCACCTTGCTTGTGAGAAGGAGGAAGGTTATCGATGTTTTGACCAAAGGTACCTTATTGGAGACTCCTCAGAGAGTGTCCGAGAGAAGCCTAAAGAAGACTCCACTTGTGAGCAAGTGTGTACCGAGGATATCTGATATATGCAACTAGGAATCTTGATACTTAGGGGTGTCTCCCACTTGGAAACCCTAGCTTAGTCTCAAAACTGCAGCCAAGTGCTAAATTGCAAGGATAGCCTTAAGATCCTAGGATTTGAGTGCCACAGGGTGTAGTTCTTCATCTGTAAGAGGGAGGATGATGCATGGTAGGTTGTAGGACATATTTGTACTCAAGATTCAGAGTTAATCCAAGTGTTCTTTGCAACTATGCCTTGTGGCTGACTGGTGTAAGAAAAATGACCTCTTATGCCATATTTCTATAGTTGTGTTTTGGTGATTGATTGACAACCAACACTTGGACTAATAAACATTCTCAGGTGTTTAGGTCCAAGGGATGAAGAGAAGAAGAAGGGTTGAAGGCAAGGCACAAAGGGCCACCCTAATGGGGGTTCTGCTACTTAGTTAGTGGACAGCGCCCGAAGGTCTAGTGAGCTTCATTTACAATTAGTGTCCATCCCAACATTTATGCGACAAGTCACAATTGGTATTTCGATAATTCAAGGAAACAATCCATGTTAAAGGGGGAGATATTGGACAAAGCGATGGACAAGTTTTCACAAGGGGGCTAATGGACAAGTTTTCCCAAGGGGGCAGATTAGTTGATAGACTGTACTAAACTTCAGACAATTCCAGAAGAAGGCGTAAAGATTTGGAAGCCTAGCAAGTTATGAAGACTAGACGGTCCAAACCTCTAGAGAAACAACATACCGGTCAACTTCAGAGGAGGCAGTAGCAAAAGTGACTAAGTTCAACAGACTGAACAGTGGGGTCTAGAAGACCGGACAAAGTGTCGGACAAAATTAGCTGAGGGTTTGAAGATTAAAGCAACTAAGAATCTCAACGTATTGGATGGTACGGTTTGTGAGACCGGACAAACCATCAGACATTTCAACGGCTAGTTCCACAGCTAATTGGCAAGTACAATGGACCAGACAGTTTAAAGTACGCCAAAGTGAATAAATATATCGGACTGTCCGATCTATGCACTTTCTGATAGCCATTTGGCCAACGGCTAGTTCGTGTTTGGAGGCTACATAAGCAACCCACCCGGCCATTTCAAGTGTATTGGCGAGAGTTGGATCCATTGAAGATCAGAGCAAGTGTAGAGGAGCATTCCAAGCATATCTACCACTCCAACCACCAAGCTAAGCTTAGTGCATTATACAAGCTAGGTTAGAGCATACAGAGAGTGAGCTTGCATTGCAAGCTCTTCTTGAGTGTAGCTCCTGTGTCAGCTAGAGAGAAGCCTTGGCTACAGTCAAGCCACTTTATACTCATGGCTAGTTACTCCTTCATTGGTGTGGAGTAGCGGCGACACCTTGTCTAGGGACGAGGAGACCCTACAAACTCTATAGTGCAATCCAGCGCCTTGTGATCGAGAGAGATGGTGGCGGTGGCCAAGCCTTGGTAGTTTGGTGGCACTTAGCCTTTGCTTGACGGGAACCACTTGGTGGCCAGTGCATGGCGGTGATTGGTAGAGTCTTGGTGCCCATCTTGGATATTACAATCGGTGGTGAGCCCAAGGACATAGCCCTTAGTGGTGAACCATGTTAAACCCTCGAGTCTTCTCCGGAGTTTGCATCCCATTATCCTTACCTCTTTACTTACTGCATTTACGTTTCCTCATTTACTTTCTTTTCTGCCTTCTGCTTTCCTAGTTAGTTTGATTAGGTTTGGCTTAGGTTGCAAGTCTTTTGGGTAAGTTAGAGAGCGCATATATACTTAACTAGCATGTGTAGGACGCAATATGTTTATCTTATGTACTAGAAAGCCCTAGGTTTTAGAAAAGTGATTAGCGACCCAATTCACCCCCTCTCCTCTTGGCTCGGATACCCCAGCATGTCCTTATGACTGGATCTCACTTTTCCCTCCTCTCTAGTTTGGTCTTCAGATGAATCTCAAGGCCTTTTGAAGTTTTTGTGTTGCCTTGGGGTGAATCCTTTCTTTTATTGTGTTTTGGCTTGCCATGAATTGGATAAATTGATATAGCCAAGTGCTAAACTCTCTATAATCCACAAGCAAGCTTGTTCTTGAGTTTCCTCTAAGTTGATGAAAACTTCCCCTTCCCACGAGATCTAAAATTCGCAAGCAATCCCTGATCTTTTTCAGTAGATCTTTTTGGACTAGCATCGTGATGGATATGAGAATCATCTCTACCAATTTTCACAGGATTTGGAGAAGTTTTTATCAACTTTAGGGAGTTAGAGCTCAAGACTCAGGGTTATTCCAGACTGCACCGGACACGTCGGCATCCCTCACCGGACAAGCCGATGATCTGGTCCTGGCTCACGCTCTAGCTCAACTCACACCGGACAAGACGGCTCCAGGCACCAGATAAGCCGATAGGGCTATGCCCTCCTTTTTTGTTTCTTGCTTTGGTTCTTCTATCGACCATGGTACTTTAGTTTCCTACTGCATGTCCATACTCTTACTTGCGGAATACTCTTAGTAAGGCACACTTAGGTGTGTAGAGTGGCCAGTAGAAGCCGTGTGCTCAAACCTTTGGCTCACTTGTCTTGTGATCTTCACGTTGATCGTCGATTCAAGCTCCTCCGTTGTGTTCCTTGATGTGTCCTTGTCTTAGTAGCAGGCTATTGCTATGTGAACCTATAGAGAGTATTTAAGAGAGGTCTATGGGTTGAATTTTCTAAGAGGCACCAATCTACCCGCCTCAAGTCATTTTTTCGGTCCTTTAGGGTGGTCAAAAGCCCAAGAAAGGGGCTATATCAGCCCACTTGAAGACCTTATTAAGCTTTTTTTGATATTGTATTGTTAACGGCACTTAAGCACACCAAATCTTATATTGCAAGCGACTATTAATAAGGGATTAATCAATTACTAAATAGCTCTAATATATCTAATAATCAGCCAAAGATGAATAAACGGTTCTAATCACAAACTAGGTCTACAACTATATTAAAGCATCAACTAGATCAAGGGCAAGGGATTGTCAAGAACAAGCTAAGCAAAATCGATATTAGGCTGATACAGTAGTGAAGGGATTAGCAAGAGATATGAGACAAACTTCTTATAAACAAAGAACCCCCTTGAGCATAGAATTAACAAGAAACATAGGATAAACATGATCATGAAAGTCATTAACTTACTCCATCCTTTTTCCCACTCACACATCACATTGAATGAATTAATCAACAAACTAGCAAGCCCAAACTATGTCTAAGCATGAGCAGATTCAATCAACCAACTAAGATAAAGAGATCTACTAAAAGACATGCATAATTCTAATATTGGCCAAGAACATGTAGAGATGTAGTATTGCAAAGGCATGGATGTGTAAATATTGCTTAGAGACAATTTCATTGATCAAACTCAGGGTTTATCATAGCAAAATAAGAAGAACATGGAGTTTACTCAAAGAACATTATGAACTCAAAGAACAATGTTATGTTATTCATCGACTTGAAGCACATCCTCGAAGATGATCTCGAGATTTACTGGGAAAGCCTTGGGTCGGCCGAGGCCTAGGCCATTCGTGCCTTTTCTTGCTTCGCCCTTTTGCCGAGAACTCCTTCTCGACTAGTCCTGCAAAGTTGGACCTCCTAAACCTAGCTTTTGAGCTCTGTTTTCTTCGAATTGTTTGCCCTCTACCCCTTGGGAGGCCCTGGTTTTATACCACTGAGGGTGCCCTATGCATGGAAAGTCTAAGGTCGGTTCTAAGCTTGATCATATCAGTATTTGATCTCCTTCCATGTACAAAGAACCCCTAATGGGCCTTGATCACTTGGGCCTTCTTGAACCTTTTTGGGCTTCTCTAAATATGCTCCAAAGCTTCAATTATTCTAGTAATTTCGTGGTCCAATCTTCCCCTAAACTTCTAGCTTGGATCCTTCTATGAGTGAGTAGCCTTCATAAATATTGCATTTATTCCATGTTTTCCTGTAATATTCAATAAACCATAGAAACAAGGGCATACTCGAATATGTTGTTGATTGTTAGTAAAAAATGACTTCAACATATGTTTTATTTCCGAAAACACATGAAATTATGTCAATATAGAGCATAAATATCGTTGTTACCTTGCATCAACATGTATTCACTTTATTTCCATTTTATCGTCTTTTTTGTTGAAATTTTTGCCAAAATATTTCTAAGAATATCTAATATATGCTCAAGCATGGAAGTTTTGGCACAAACCAACTTAAGAGTAAAGGTTCTCAATCTTGAAGGACCACATGCATCCACATCTATTTGATCTACATCAAATTCCAACAATCAAAAAAGATAAACATGAGAGGAGGCCAGAAAGTCAAGGGATTGGCCATCAGTAACCCCTCAAGATCGACCAACCTATGATCTTACTTCATCAATGAATTTTCCCTTTTTACCATGTCCTCCTTGGACCGTAGCTATGGCTTCTCTGTGTGAGGTTCTTATTATTTGATTTTGAATATGATCTAAATAAAAAAGTTGAAGAACTTGCCATGAACTAAAACTTTTGCATTCATCGATTTGCATGAATACTTTTAGTGCACCTGTAGGATAGAGACGTGCAACTAGAGGGGGTGAATAGGAGCACTTAAAAACTCAAACTCAAACCCCCAAGGTGCGCTCTCACGAAAAACACGCACACCCGAAATACCTACTGCAGCCTATATCATCCTGTGGTGCCACCGGACAAAATAGGTACCCACCGAAAGGTATAGGCAATAGCCACCGGATGATATAGGTACCCACCGGACGATATAGACCGAGAGAGAATGAAAAGGCCTACAACAGGCTATATTGTCCTATGGTGCCACTGGACGATATAGGTACCCACCGGACGGTATATGCAATAGCCACTAGACGATATAGGTATCCACCGGACTGTCCGGTGGTGAGCCACCGAACGGTCCTGTGGTGAACCACTAGAATGAAATTTTGCACACACTAACCTAGCTCTATTCCAAAGCTATTCCCAAAAGATCTACGGAAAAAGATCAAGGAATTAGTGGGAATTTCAGATCTCATGAACAGGGAACCTTTGGGTAAGAAAAGGGGAAAATTCAAGAACAACTTGCTCGTGGCAATCCTCCAAGATTGAGATGTTCTAAGACATAATCTCCACGTCCTAGCAAGTCCAAAACACAAGCAAAAGAAGGGATTCAACCTCGGCCAAAGCAAACACCCGAAAAGCCAAGAATTGAAGCCAAAAACCAAAGAGAAAGGGGAGGAACAAGGCATACAAACTTGCAGCCAAAATCACTTTGATTAGAAGCTTCAAAGGAGGTCTTAAATCAGATTACAACGAAGGATTTCAGCCCAAGCAACAACCCTCACCTTCCCTCTTGATTTGGAGGCTAGATCTCACCCTAACTCTCCTAAACTTTGTGCTCAAGGCTTGAGGACGAAAATTACCCTAAGGAAATGAAAACCTAGCAGCCAAGAGAGGAGTTCTAATGACTAGCTCTTGGGCTATTTATACCTAGACTGAGTTTTGGCAGTTTTACATAAAGACCCCTAACACTAGAAATGCCCTTAGGGGCTGAAACGAAGAGGTACAAGATATTTCGGGACGGATGACTATGATAATGTCTTGATCTTCGTAAGTTCCACACAATCCTCGGATGTTCTCCACATGGCTAGTAGTCCAATCCGCGATCCGCCCCCGGTTTTAAAGTCAGAAACCGGGAAACTTTAGGAAGTCTATCTTGGCGAGTCGTTACCCAACTCACCAAGGCTTGGGTAGCTTGGGTGGAGGTTTTGAGCCGAAGCTGCCAAAGCCTCCCTCGCACGTCTTCGTGCAATGCACTCAGGTTGGAGCACCACGGTGGCACCCGGCTTCTCCAGTCCATCGGAGTTGCCTCGCAGTCCATCGGAGGACTCAAACCACCGTTGCCGAGCCGCCCCTCCGTGTACCGAGCTTCCATGACCGACCGACGCCGAGCTTCGCCTCCAGTCCATCTGAGGGCTTTTGCCTCAGTCCATCGAGGTCTTGTGCCTGAGTCCATCCAGGTCTTCATCATCTACCTCCAGTCCATCGGAGGGCCTCCTATCCATCGGAGGGCTTGTAACGTTGACAATCACTCATCACACCAGGAGAGCAATGAGACCGGTCCATTGGCTCTCAGCACCCATCTAGTTTAGTTGAGGTTGAGTTTTGGGCTGTAAAGAGCTATTCGAAATTTTCTATGTTGCACTCAAATGTTTTTCCATAGTGCCAAACAAATAGTTTGAAGTTTTATTTTATTTTTAAGAAAAGGCTTGAGTTAGCAGAGATATATAAGCTGCACGGGGTCTAGGATTTATGTGATGACCAGTGTCTTGGCAATATGTGACATCATCTAATGGCAATAATAACTGTAAAGTCACAAAGGATATATGAATAATTCTCACAAGGAATACACAAGAGAAGATACTTGTTGCACATTTGCAAACGTGAAGATAATGATATGATGTCCACCAAGTTTAGGATGGTCGAACTTGTTCTAATGATAGCTCTAAACATTGAATATGTATTCCAAATACCAAGCATTACCAACTTATATACATGTAGTTAATCACCTCGCATAATATGAACTACTTGGGATCATGGACTGATTCGCTCGTTCGGGTGCAGGATACTCAATAATAGTACTAGTTTCTGTTTCAAAACTCGTATTCGCTTGTGCACAAAGTAGTCTCTGTGCCTCCTTTTCTTCCATGTTGAGTTGAACCCAAGGGTGGAGTGTAAGTTTCCTCAATCTGCTGAGCTCATCAGCGATCTCTTTCATCGAGGGCCTATTGCTGCCACACATATCCAAGCAATTCTTTGCAAGCTCTGCAATTCCTCCAATCAGTTCAGTGCTCTCTTGCTCTTTTATGTGGCTCGCCACCACCGCACCAAGATTGTTTGCTTTCATGGCAGACAAGAAATTTGATGTCAAGCTTCGTTTTGCCTCAGGCCCATACAGTTTTAGAGGAACCTCGCCGGTGAGGACCTCAAGAAGTATAACCCCAAAGCTGTAGACATCGCTTTTCTCTGTCAATTGGGATGTCTGCATGTACTCAGGGTCAAGGTAGCCTACTGTGCCTTGAACCATTGTCACAAACTGCTCTGTATCAGATGGTGCTAGTATGGAGGCTCCAAAGTCTGAGACTTTGGCCATGTAGTTTTCATCGAGAAGGATGTTGGCAGTTTTGACATCACCATGAAGAATTGGGGGAGACGCAAAAGAATGTAGGAAGTTGAGTCCCTCAGCCGCTTCATGTGCAATCCTTAGGAGAGTGCTGAACGAGACTGTAAATGATCGGTCCCGGCCATGGATGAGCTGATACATAGTGCCATTTGGGACGAACTCATACACTAGCATTGGGACCTCCACCTCAAGGCAACAGCCCACAAGCTTGACGATGTTCTTGTGGTTGACCTGAGAGAGTATTAGCATTTCTTGACCAAACTCTTTCTTCTGTCTCTCATCGATGAGTGTGCATCTCTTGATGGCAACAGGCATGTTCCCCTTCACTACACCCTTGTATACTGTTCCATGGCCTCCTTTTCCAATTATCCTGCTCTTGTCGTAGTTGTTTGTGGCATCTCTGAGCTCAGCTTCACTAAACACCGTGAATGAAAGTCCTTTTTCTGACTTCATTGTCTCCAACAAAATCATGCCACCGTACTGGTGAAAATACTCTTGTTTGGCTTTGTTCTGCTTTCTCTTTTGGACAATCATGTACCAGCCGAAACAGAGAATCATGAGAAGAAAGAAGCCAACGGTAACCCCTGCATTTTTTACAGAACCAATAGATAAGAACACAATCATAAAATTAAAATTCTATTTTTAGCATATTTTTCATGACATATTTCACACCACCTGTTAATGGGGATACGGGGCTTGCTGAGGGTGTTCTTACCTATTATTAACTGGATGTTAGCGATGCATGCATTGTCGGTCGGAGAATATTTCCTTCCTGCTCCACAAGAACATCGGTATCCTCCATTTGTGTTGTGGCAAACGCCGTCTGACGGGCATGGCTGCCTCTGGATGCATTCATCCACATCTACATGAAGTAAGACGAGGGCCGTCAGTTCGATAAATACAGAGCTTATGGTCACTGAACATCATGTACATACACAGTGATGATACATACACAGGATTGCTAAAACTGAATCATATATTGGCGCATACCAGTGCATCCATCTGGAAGATATGGATTGCCCCCGTAGCCTTCGGAGCAGTTGCAGACGTACACTGGAGTCCCAATGCTGGAAGTGGAATCAACACACACGCTATTGGAACTGTGGCACGCATAGGCTCTTGTCAGGTTCCGTTTGGCCACCTCGCATGTCTGGTTTCTAATATACCAGTCAAGCACTGCAGGCGCCCGCCCAGCATCCATGTCCACGAATCTGGTTGTGTTGATGTATGTGGGGCTGAAGCTGAATGCCTCTGCCTCCATAAGCATGGCGTAGCTGCACTGCAGGCCAGACCTCTTGGGCGTTTGGCTTATGTTGCCCAAGATACCGAGGAAAAGTGCGTCAAGGTCGACCCCCTTGGGTATGGCTGTCTGGCAGCAGCCGATCCCTGAGCACGAGCCGTCCGTTTGGACAGACAGATTTTGGCCGCACGATGAGAAGCATCCACTCTCGATGTCCGGCTCGCTGCTGCTGCCAAAGAGGCCAAGGGTGTTGCAGCCGATGACTGTGAAGTTGTTGCGAGCGACTGACAACCGGAAAGGGGAGTTGCCAATGGAAATGTTGTACGTCTCTACAGTGGTAAGTTGAGTACCATTACTGTTCTGCGTCACGGCCTCAGAGGAGTTCATGTGCCAAGTCTCGTTGTAGCAGTAGTAGGTGATGTTGTTCAGCATCCGGATCGTGCTGTCGGTCAGGGAAATATTCAGAAGCTCTCTGCCGCCGATGGATGGTCTGGTGATGCCATCTTGGTCCTGCTCACAGGTGACATCAAATTCTGCTGCCAGGGAGCAGTTTGGGCCGATCCCGAAAGGGTACGATATCTGAACATCGCCACACTGGCTTTGACATTCAGAACTAGGAAGAGCTGTTGTTGCAGGGGCGCAGCGTGCCGCAACAAGTACTAGAACACAAAACCCAAGCCGCAGAACTACTTCCATAAATACTTTTTGGCTGCAGAAGTAGACACCAGAGTTCATTATGATTGTACCATTCAGTTTCATTTGATTGTTAATACAAGTTTGATATGGAAGAATCTATTGCCAGACTTGAACTAGTAAGTAGTAAACCGTAGCCATATGTGATTAAAGAGTGGAAAGAGAAAAGGTTCAAATTAACTTTGCTTTGTAATGGAATAACAATTTAAGAATGTCAACATTTATGTTATCATATTTTAACCACATACTAGTTTAGATGTGCATGCAACATGCACGTGTCATGAGATAACTGATCCGAATAGAAAGGAGTGAATTAAAAGAAAAGAGACTTGATTGAGTGATGTACTTTCTTTTTCGTTAATTCCATGACAAGAAAAGTATCCGGTGGGTATACATATAAAATGATGAGGTGAGAAAATAAAAGATTAAAAGGTGGAAACATTTTTTTTCTATCAGTTTTCGATCATTTTCCACCCCTTTCAACTTGCGGTTCAACGTGAGAGGTATACTGGGACCATCGTAGGTAAAAAAAAATTTTGTTAAAACTTGCGTTTTTACAGTGTCGATAGATGATAGATTAATAATATTATTCCGCATGTAAATTATATATGAATCTTACTATTACTAATTGAAGGTTCTAAAATAAGCACTAATTTCAAAGTATGCTAGAAGAAAAAAAGATAAATCCTAGAAATTCTCACAATAATCAGAAATATCCGACCATCAATTGACATATTGGAATATTAATAGCCATTAGATCTATTTTCTAAGTAATTACCCACCTCTGACATTATGAAAGGTCTTGAGTTCAACTCTTAACAAAAGCAAATATCCTCTTCTTTTTTCATTAAATCTATTTTTTAAGTAATTACCCACCTCTGTCATTACGAAAGATCTTGACTTCAACTCTCAACGAAAACAAATATCTTCTTCTTTTTTTTAGATTTTTTTCTATTTTCAAATCTACCTTCAATTTTTGTCTTTTTTTTTCATTAGATATGCTAAAACCTATCCATGAAACAAATATTTTGTAGACTCCTTTTGAAATTTTCATGTCAATCCTCACAAGATGCGCTAGAAAAAAAAATAGACGGGTTGGAATCTTAATAGCCATTAGATATATTTTCTAAATAATCACCCACCTTTGTCATTATCAAAATAATATTACCCCTAAAACTACATATTAATTACCCATTCTGCCAATATAAAAAAAATATGAAATAACACCCTAAATTTATACATAATTGCTCATATTTGCTATTTTGATGGATAATACTAAATATCCCCTTTAATTTATATTTAAATTGTTTACCTTAGTTATTATGACTGATAGTATAATGAAAATAACCCCTCAAAATTATATTAAAATCACATACTTTTGCAATCGATCAAAAATTATCTAAATCAATTAAGCATACATATAAAGTAGCAAGATTTGCTATTATAAACAAATAAGTATAAAAATAGATCTATATATATTGTACTGTAGCACATAATACATTTAAGACTCTAACCGTGCGTTGCACGGGTTGATTGACTAGTGTAGTTCTAACTCTGATCGAATGAACTCGATCATTGAGGTGCATATATTATTTATTCTTAAAATATCAAGACCGTATATACACATAAGACATTATCCAAATACATGATACACAAATATTCATGCAGTGTGTGCATGTTTCAAGTCTGAGCGGCAGGGAGTAAAAATTGTTGCATTCTTGTGCCATTATAATCACCTCTCTTATTGGTGCACCTATAACATTTACAGTTTATTGACTTTTAGTCATACTCAAGCATATCTGACAAGTTGGTTCACTAGTGGAAACTAGAGAAACAGGCTGGCATGATCCCGTACTCTCTATTACAACATACATACATATATTTTTTTTCACATAATTCTATTTTATCTTCAAATCTACCACCATGACTTGAAACTGACGAGACCTCATATTTTTCAGATTTCTGTCCTGAAGTTTTTTTTCTCATTTCCAGAATAGACACACCTTATTATAAATTTTGTGGATGTCAGAGCAAGACCACCTTATTGTGCCATCTTCTAGTATATAGGTTCACATAGCTCCAAATTTGAACGTCTCCGAATTACTTAGGCATACTACCATCGGAATTCAGCCATTCAATACCAAATATAGGTATTGAGTATTAACACATAAATGACTTTGGAATTATTTTTCAAGAACATCCCAAGATATATACGTAAACGGTTAAATGGAAATTCATTTGGAATATCAAATATGTCCAATAAAAATACACATATACAAATTTTACGGTGGTTGGAAAAATAGGAGCCGTCCATTAGATGATATCTAACGGTTTAATATAGGCGGTACCACGGTACCGGTAGCAGATAGTACCAAATAGGAGGGTCCGGTACTAAAAATAGTTGAATATGAAACAGGAGGTCTGAAGACGTTGTCTATAGCAAGCTACTGCCTACTGCATCTACCTTACAACGGTACCAATTGCGATGAGAACCAGTATTCGTGAAGAATGGGGGCATATGAAACGCAACATGAACCTTCAAACCGTATGCATAAACGAATTGACTATTACTGTAGCAGTATCAAGCAGCAGAACTGATCAGTACCTCGGGGGAGTTTAGTTGCCAAGCGTTCTGTGTCCTCCTTAACGCGCAGAGAGCGCCTCTTCCGGTGTGTGTTTGTGTGTATCAGTGTATGTCCTACTTATACCGGAGAAAGCCCTGCTATATAAGTATGAACAAGATCACTGGTTACCGGTCAAGTCTCACTGAAAAGTCTCCTACAACCCTATTATTTATTTTAACAAAACAAACCCCGAATTATTGTACAAAATATCATTGTCAAAGGTTCGAGCCGTTAAAGAAAAAACAGAGGTTTTGGCCATCTGGCCCCTGACGAGCTCAGTAACCGATAGCTAGGGACCGATGCTGTGTGCTGCATGGGATGGAATAGTCTCTTGATCGGTTGATTAGTTTATTGGTTCTTCTTCAATCATGATGTACAACACGGCTTCTTCCGTGTCGTCCTTTTGTGCCACCACACACGTAGATGACGAACAGGACGCGTTAAATTATCTTTCTACCTCTACCTACATCATAGAATACGAATGATTAGGAAATTATGGTAATTCTAGTTCAAACCACCTTTTACAAATCAAATAATGATCTTACTATTACTAGTTATACTAATCGAAGACTCTAGAAAATATAATACTCCCGATATGGTGTGTATGCAGATTATCTTAGCTTGTTAGATGAGTACTTGTTTGGCCAGGTTCATGTTCTGCGAGATGCATATTACGGCAGGTCTGCAGTGTAGTACTACAGGTGTACAAATTATTTTTTTTCAACTTGTTAAGCTAGCCATATCTATTTTTCCATTATATTATCTTTATTGCTTGCTGCTAATTCATTTGTATGCTTGGCTACTGCTTCTACTAGTTTATTTGTTTCAATTTTGAACTGTAGTTGTGTTGGAAACCCCGGGCAGTACGTAGCCCCCACAATATGCTGCTGGGCTAGGCTTTAGGCCATCCAAAAAAATTATACCCATACAAAATTTTGAATACCCGATATCCAAATCCTAGGCCCGCCTCTGCGATATGCTTGATAATTCTCATGTCAATGTTGTTCTCAATATATTTAGTCAAATATTAGCTCAAACACATTGTGATAATTTGATTTCAAATAAACTCATAAGTCTCCATATTATGCTAGAAAAAATTTTGTGCACTATACTATTGGTTAATTTCCTCTTGCAAAGTAATTTACTTTCTCAATTCTGAGCCGTGAAAGCAGTCAAAGATACTGCGTAACTGACTTTTCCCTGACTAGAAATATTAAGTATTCACATAAGTACACACGTAGGTATTGCCAAACATATGCATGTGACGTGCATCTTTTATAACTTCCATGCACGTGTATCTTATTTTACTAATACAAATTAGAGGCCTCAATGAAATCTTCTAAAAGTAAACCTATAATTTTACATTTCAAATACACACAAATGCTATTATAAAATATGATTAAAAAGTTTCTTTATTAAAGTAACCAACCTATACCATAGTAAAGATTATTTAATGTAGTTCCTTGACTTTAATCTAAATTACCGACAATGTAGATAACTTCTAATGTTTGTTAACACTGTTAACTTCAAAAAAACAACAAAAGTGTCAAGAAAGACATTGGTCATAAAGTTGGTATCAAATAGGAAAGTTTAAAAACAAGGCTAAATAAGGAAATAAAGTTTCTTTTAGGGCCAGAGAAGGAATTTTCTCAAGGATTAAATTTTAAGGGTGTAAAGACATTCTTGAGGTTTTCAAAACAACTAAGGTCCTAAATGCTAAAACAAAGTACCGCGGGTTCAAAAGTTTAGAACTAGAAGCTCTAAGGGCTAAACGAACAACTTAGGACCAATCCTAGGAAGTTTCCGAAAAGCTAGGGCTACTTTATAAAAACTAGGGGGGCTAAAGACTATAGATTGTACTCTCCAAATTGATTTTTGAAAAGGAAGTGGCTACCCTTGTCAATATTGACGCTATGATGTGCTGAGCAATTAGTGCATTGTGGCACATATGTGACGAGGATGTATCACTCCAACTGGCAAGGGACAACACCTTGTTTGATCTCAGTTAACTGGTACACCAAGTCAGATCTAGACCATCCAAATCCGATACAAAGGACGGTCATCGGGCCATGTGAGTTCCCCTAATGGTGGCATTGCGTAGCATGTCATTGATTCGCCAATGGGTTAGAGAGCCCATGCCCCAAGAGGAAGGGTGTAAGGAAAATGGCCTCATGTGCCATATTTTCATGGTTGTGTTTTGTTGATTGATTGACAACCAACAGTTGGACTAATGAACTTGTCTAGATGCATATTCTTAGGTGTTTAGGTCCAAGGGATGAAGAAGAAGAAAAGCCAGAGGAAAGGCCCGAAGCGCCGCCCCAACGGGGGTTCCGCCCCTCGCGGGTCTCATGGCAGTGCCCTGAAACCTCACTAGATTGTGAGGACCAGAAGGTACGGTCTGTGAAGACCGGACTATCGACCGGACCAAGTTTCCCAGGGGGCAGTGAAGTGAAAGTCTAGCAAGTTACAAGGACCTGATGGTATGGTCTCAAGGATCTGAGAAGACCGGACCATTTTACTCAATGAAGAAGTGAAGATTTGGAAGTACACAGACCGGAAGGTACGGTCTAGAAGATCGTCCAAGGAGCGTACCAAATATCCCGCAAGCACCAAACCCTCGGACAGGCAGTATGATAGTACGGTCTGTGAAGACTGTCCGTGGACCATCCTAAGTTACTCGAGTGCGTGCACGTGGAAAGGAAATCAGGATTCAATGGAGAGAGCATACCATATCACTGACTAAAGTACAATGACGTGGGATTTCAGTGACCGTTGAGAAAGTACACTGAATGGATGGTCCGGTCTATGGAAAATGAGCAGACCGGATAGTACGGTGTACACTGCGTCAGCAGCCCGTTGGAGCAACGACTAGTTCGTGTTGGGGGCTATACAAGTCACCCCAGCCGGCCATTTCAAGGAAATTGGAGCTACTGAAGTTGAGAGCAAGTGTAAAGGTGTAATCCAAGCATATCCATCACCCCAACCACCATATGATAGCTTAGTGCACATCCAAGCTATGTTAGAGCTTAGAGAGAGTGAGCTTGTGAGCTCTTCTTGTGTGTTGCTACTGCGAGAGCAATTGGAGAAGCCTTGCCTGTGGTCAAGCCACTTGTATTCGTTGCTAGACCCTCCTTCCTTGGTGTGGAGCGGTGGCAACAACTTGTGCAGGGACGAGGAGACCCTACAAACTCCGTAGTGAAGAATCTGGTGCCTTGTGACCGGGAGAGACGGTGGTGGTGGCCAAGCTTCGGTGGCTTCATTGCACTTAGCCTTTGCTTGTTGGGAGCCACTTGGTGGCGAGCGCAAGACGGTGACCGGAAGAGTCTTGGTGCCCGGCTCAGATTTTGCCTTCAGTGGCGAGCCCGTGGACGTAGCCCTTAGTGGTGAACCACGTTAAATCCTCATATCTTCTCGGGAGTTTGCATCCCCTTGCCCTTACCTCTTTACTTACCGCATTTACGTTTCTGCATGATCTTGCTTGTGTGCCTTTAGCAATCCTAGTAAGTGTGATTAGGTCTAGCTCTAGGTTGCAAGTCTTTTGGGTAAGTTAGAAAGCGCATAGATAAGCCTTAGACTTAACTAGTATGTGTAGGACGCGATAGGTTTATCTTTATGCACTAGATAGCCCTAGGTTTTAGTTGAGCAATTAGCGACCCAATTCACCCCTCCCCCTCTTGGGTCGGATACCCCAGCACATTCCTTACAAAGGGGACATTTGGATGGACGTTTACTCCCAAGACCAACCACTAGAGGAGGAGGAGAGGGATCAGAGGGGCCTGGAGATGCTCTAGGTGGGGTCTTGATGACAACGAGGCAAGGACAATGATAATAGCAGAGGTGGCCCATGACCTACACAATGGAGAGGGTCGAGTAGGGATTGCGCAAACATGAGGAAAAGCAGATGATGCGCACATGCACACCTTAAGGAGGGACTCTTAGTTAAGTTGATGCCAAAGAAATGATGTCATTGGAGCAAGGTTGCACATTATGGACTAGGTGGTGGCGCTACTCGGCCCTGAGAGGCATATGGGCTTGGCGGCTAGGGTTTGGGAGAGGTTCAATGCTCAACGATGATGCCTTAAATAGGTTTGGGGGTCCTCGCCTTGTGGGCCAAGGCAGTGCAGTTATGGTGGAGTCCATCTCAAAGTCGAGCACCATGTAGGGTGTACGACGGGTAAGACCGTAGAAAAAGGGACTGATAGGTGATTGTAAGGAAAATAGCCTCTCATACCATATTTTAATATATTTGTTTTGGTTATTCATTGACAAACAACACTTGGACTAATAAAATTGTATAGATACACATTGTTAGGTATTTAGGTCCAATGGATGAAAATAAAAAGAAGTGCCAAAGGCAAGGCCCCAAAAGACAACCAAACAGGGGTTCTCATACCTGGTTAGTAGATGGTGGTTGAGGGGAGAGCCACCCCTTGCGGGTTTCAGGCCTAAAACCTCACATATTTTTTAGGAGCCAACAGGTGTGACCCTTATGGTCGGACTAACCCTCGGACCATATTTTCTGAAGGAGTGGAGATATGGTGTAAGAAAAATGGCCCCTTATTCCAACGTTACGTAGTTGTGTTTTGATGATTGATTGACAAACAACATTTGGACTAATAAACTTGTCTAGAATCACATTCTTAGGTTTTTAGGTCCAAAGAATGAAGAGAATAAGAAAAGATGAAGGCGAGGCCTGAAGGACCACCCTAATGGGGCTTCCGCTAATAGCGTTTGCAAGGACTAAACAGTCTGGACCCCTAAGATCGGACTATCCGATGAACTATTTGTCTCAAAGGGGCTGAAAGTTGGAAGCC
Organism: Paspalum notatum; assembly: GCA_022530915.1. NCBI lineage: Eukaryota > Viridiplantae > Streptophyta > Magnoliopsida > Poales > Poaceae > Paspalum > Paspalum notatum. Next base: position 33,538,072 of record CM039685.1, read on the forward strand.
TCGCAAAATATGAGGACCGAAAGATTGGATCCCCAAAAGATTGAATGGACAAGGCCTTGTGTTGCTGAGAACGGCAAAGCAACAAGGACAAAAGGATAGAAAGGTCTGACCCACAACAGAATGAATGGAGTGGACCTTTCCAACACGTGACAAGGAGTCAGCCAAGAAATACAAAGACCGCAAGGTCTGACCCTTGTAGGTCAGATTTAGGTCGGGCCATTTTCGTAGAACATGAGAAAACCAGTGCAGAAGGGGAGTTACATGGACTGGAAGGCCCGACCCCCTATACCCGTACCTTCGGCTGGACCTTTGGAGCATAATGGCTAGTTCAACGGCTACTTGGCAAGTATAGAGGACTAGAAGGTCCAATGTATGCAAACAGTGAGGAGCGATCTGGTCCATACACTTTCTAGCAACCTTTTGGCCAATGAATAGTTTGAGTTTGGAGGGGTATACAAGGCACCCCACCCAACCATTTGGAGGGAGTTGGAGCTACTAAAGATCACAACAACTGTAGAGGAGTATTCTAAGGATATCTCATCCATTCCAACCACCATAATTGTGCTTAATTCTTAATCCAAGCTAAGTTAGAGCTTTGAGAGACTGAGCTTGCGAGTTCTTCTTGAGTGTAGCTCTTGCGTGAGCTATTGGGAAGCCTTGGCTACGGTCAAGCCACATTATACTCATTGATATATCTTCCTTCTCGGTGTGGAGCGGTAATGACACCTTGTGCGGGGATAAGGAGACCCATCAAACTCCGTAGTGATCATCCGGTGCCTTGTGACCAAGAGAGACTTTGGTGGTGACTGAGCCTTGGTTGCTTGGTGGAACTTAGCCTTTGTTTGCCTAGAGCCTTGATGGCTAGTGCAAGATGGTGATCAGAAGATTCTTGGTTCTTGGCTCAGATTTTTCTTTGGCGATGAGCCCATGGACGTAGGCCTTAGTGGTGAACCGCATTAAATCTACGTGTCTCCTCGGAAGTTTGCATTCCCCTGCCTTTGCTATATTTACTTACCGCATTTACGTTTCTGCATTTATTTTCTTGTGTGCCTTTACCGTTCCTAGTTAGTTTGATCAGGTTTGGATTTAGGTTGTAAGTCTTTTGGGTAAGTTATAGAGCGCATAGGTAAACTTAGACTTAACTAGCATGTGTAAGAAGTGATAGATTTATCTTATACACTGGTAGCCTAGGATTAGAAGAGCGAATTAGCAAACCAATTCACCCCTCCCCCTCTTGGATCGCCTCGGCACAGTCCTTACATATGGACACCTACCGAAATATAAGGATCGGACATGACGGTCCGACCCTCTGAAGTTGAAAGGAATGGAGCATATATTTCAGTAGGCGACGTGAAGCAGCTAGGAGTCACTACTGGGAAAGTGGCCTTTAGCGTGGGTTCGTAACCCTGTATAACACCAAAAACCATACCGACACTACCGAAGCGACACTAAAGACCCAGAGCATCCGCATTGGTTGTTGCGGAACGAAGGCAAGAACCAGTACTAAGGCTTGACCAGCCCAGGCCAGCTACGACGCTCGGTGGGCCCTCACGTAGCACCGGTTCTAGTAACCACCCGGTACTAAAGTCCTAGCACCGCACGTGAGCCCGCCCTCCTTGCACCGGGTTGTATCACCCACCGGTACTAAATATATGGCGGCCACGTGCGTGCTCCGACACTTTTAGTACTGTAGTTATTTCTCACCCGGTACTAAAATTATGCCTCCATGTATCCTCTTGTACTCTTTTAGTACCAGTGTTATTGTAACCGCTATTAAAGTGATGGCGCCCCACGTGTCCACTAGCACTCTTTTAGTACCTTGTTGTATCCTTACCTGGTACTAAAGTGATGACAATCATGTTTTGATTAATTATTTTTATATGCGGTTATACTGGCAGTACATATTGCATAATAATAGCAGATGCACATGATAATAATAGCTTTTTTGCAATAATAGTAGCACTGCACATATTACATAAGAAGCTGTATTGTACACGATACAAAAAATATCTTGTTATTGTTTCTGGACAATTCCAATGATATTCATGTGGTAGACAGTAAAACTCTACTCTTTTGCTTACAATGGAGTCAAGAATAAATCCAATCAAAATGTTCTTGCACTGCACGGATTCTGTCGGACGGGAAGACGTTCTCTCTCAAATTCAATACCTATAGTTTTAAACATGTATATGAATATACTAAAACATTAGTGAAGAGAAATTATTGACTGAATGTGTATTTGTTAACGTACTTGGATGTCTCGTACAATTGACGGCGAGCCTACAAAAGTTTCCATGAACTCGCAGACATCGTAACCATAGTGGTTGTTGCCCTGTTGTTGTTGTTTATGACACTAGGAGAATAAGAAAGATATTAAGACGTGCATAAACAGTGAAGGCCTCCTTTGCAACACAGGAATGAAAAAAAACAGGAATAGGAAAAACATAGGAATATGGTAGGAATCCATACAGAAAACAGCGGATTGAAAAACATAGGAAAGTTGTATATGCAGTCCTTTGGAACAGCTACAGGAATGACATAGAAAAGTCATGAGTGTTGGTTACATTAGCTTTAATTGCCTTTGTATTGTTCTTCGATTGTTGGCTAGGAAAGACACAGGAAATATTGAACACCATGATTTTTCCTTGATCCTACGCGTGAGAGCAAGGAAAAAGAGGCAGGAGTGAATGCTAAGAATCCTATATTTTTCCTCCAAAATGGAAAATCCTATGTTTTTGGTTCATAGGAATGGTGTGGAAAAACTTTCCTTTACCTGCCATTTTGGAGGAAAAACATAGGATTCTTAGCATCCACTCCTGCCTTGTTTTCCTTGCTCTCACGCGTAGGATCGAGGAAAAATCATGGTGTTCAATATTTCCTATGTCTTTTCTAGCCAACAATCCAAGAACAATACAAAGGCAATTAAACCTAATGTAACCAACACTCGTGACTTTTCTATGTCATTCCTACAGCTGTTCCAAAGGACTGCATATACAACTTTCCTATGTTTTTCAATCCTCTGTTTTCTATATGGATTCCTACCATATTCCTGTGTTTTTTCATTCGTGTGTTGCAAAGGAGGCCTTAGTATCCAATGGAAACAGCATATATATACAAGCAAAATGCAGGAATTTCACAGGAATTAGTTCAATTTCACAGGAAAAACGCAGGAATGGGGGAAGAATCCTCCATTCCAAACACTGTAAAAGAAAGTGGCATGTGACAGTAAGCACTCACTTAAAGCGAGAATATATACGGTAAAATAAAGTAAGATTTAGAAAGTTGCTCCCTGATCATTCCTGCCAATTCGTCGTAAGTATCATCAAAAGATCGATCTATAACGTCCTTGTTCACTCTCTCAGGGTCGATGAAGCCCAAATCCCTCATCTTATTCTTCCGGCACCTTTGCGCGCATCTCCATTCTGCATTACATAAACGATACGACACCGATAATATACATAGTAAGGATCGATACACAGATCAACAAGAGTCATATCCGGACCGAGGTCGGTGAAGAGCCGCAATATCCGGGGCCGTGGAGTCGTCGGCGGAGTCAATGACGGAAGCAGGGAGAGGTGCAGCGTCGTCGAGGCAGCGGCGGTGTCGATGTCGGCAGCAGGGAGAGGGGCAGCGTCGTCGAGGCGGTGGCGGTGTCGATGACGGCAGCAGGGAGAGGGGTAGCGTCGTCGAGGCTGCCGCGGTGTCGATGACGGAAGCAGGGAGAGAAGCGTCATTGAGGCGGCCGCGGTGTCGATAACGGCAGCAGGGAGAGGGGCAGCGTCATCGAGGCGGCCTCGCCGGCGCTGTGGCGGCGTAGGGGGCGAACAGCGACTGCGAGACTGCGACAGGGACGAGGAGCGATGGCGGTGGAGCAATTCCGGTGGCGGAAACTGCTCTGCTACGGAGATGGCAATATGGAACTGACGAAACGATGATAGTATTTATTTTCACGGGTCGGACTTGAGCGCCGGTCCTTGTGAAACCCCGGTACTAGAAGGTATTGTACTAAAGATGTGTACAGGACATTGGAAAAAAAGGCACAAAGGTATCTATTAATGCCGGGCCTAGAATGCCACCGATACTATTGTTTTTTTCGTGCCAAGTTTTTCTGCCCATTTTCGTTACCACCCGATGCTAATACGATTGATTTTGGTAACTCCCACCCTCTGCAGTTTGCCTTCATATAAATTTACATAAATATTATCCAAATTACTATTAGTTAGGATTAATAATCCCTTCATTATGATCGCAACGCATGTATGGAGCCTCTTCATTGATTAACAGGATGCTTATGTCAACCTCCACTTTGAAAGGTGGTGCATCATCTAACTGGTTGTAATCCTCTTCGTCTGTGAAATCCTCCACTCCCATTATTTTCCTTTTCCCTGGAAGAACAATGTGTCGCTTCGGCTCTTTGTCTGACGGAACATTTTTCTTAGTTCTCTTCTTGTGGGGTTTAGTAGACATGTCCTTCACATAGAAAACTTGAGTGACATCTGCGGCGAGGACAAATGGTTCATCCCTGTAGGTAGTGTTATTGAGATGCATGGTTGTCATGCCATAATTTAGGTCTATCATAACACCTCCTGCAGTCAATTTCACCCACTGACACCAAAACAAAGGGACCTTGAGAAATGATCCATAGTCAAGTTCCCACATCTCCTCTATATAACAATAATATTTGTCCGTTTGCCCATTTGTGTCTATGGCATCTATCCGAACCCCACTATTTTGGTTGGTGCTCTTTTGGTCTTGGGATCTCGTGTAAAACGTATTTCCATTTATCTCGTATCCTTTGAATGTTGTGATTGATGAAAATGGTCCCCTAGACAACCAAGAAAGATGGTCATCAATCTCCTCGTCCCGCATTAGATGTTGTCTCAACCACACACCGAAACTTTCTATGTGACGACGTGTAATCTAGGCCTCAGACTTCCCCGGGTATTGAGAGCGTAGGATTTTGTGATCCTCCATGTACGGAGCCACCAAGGTCGACTGATCCAAGACTGTGAAGTGTGCTCTATCAAATAAAACATTATCACTGCAAAGCATTACTTTCTTTCCTAGTGTGCCCTTTCCTGCTAGTCTCCCCTCATAGCGGGACAAAGGAACTCCAGTTGGCTTGAGCTCATCAATGTAGTCAGTACAGAACTCAATAACCTCATCTGTCCCATATCCCTTCGCGATGCATCCTTCAGGTCTAGAACGATTGCGGACATACTTCTTTAGCACTGCCATGTACCTCTCAAAAATGAATCAAGAGATGTGTCATAATATCCAAAAATTATGGAGGAAAGATTAGATCTAGGCTGACCAGACATTGCACAACATCATTCTGTAGACTGATTAGGTTATCTGGGTGAATTACCTTCTGGGATATAGTGTTCAGGAAGGCACACAGCTTTGTGATTGTTTTTCTAACATTTTCTGGTAGAATTCCTCTCAGCACGACCGGAAGCAGTTGTGTCATCAACACATGGCAGTCATGAGACTTTATGTTGACAAATTTCTTGTCCTTACATTTGATTATCCGCCGCACATTAGACGAGTATCCAGACGGGACCTTGATACTGTCCAAGCATTTAAACATGCTCTCCTTCTCTCTCTTGTTGAGAGTATAGCTGGCAGTACCTAAGTAATGCCCTTGCTCGCCTTTCAAAGCCGCCATGTCTTCTCATGCTTCCAATGTATCTTTGTTCTTCCCATACATCCCGAGGAAGCCTAGCAGGTTGACACAGAGATTCTTTGTGACGTACATCACGTCAATTGCATGGCAGACATCTAGTGCTTCCCAATAAGGCAGGTCCCAAAACATAGATTTTTTCTTCCACATGGGTGCCTTCCCATTTTCATTCGGAACAGGTACACTACTAGGTCCCTTTCCAAAGACTTTCCAAAGACAACTCTTAGACTCTTTACCATTTCGAATATGACCTTTCCACTACGGTGAATTGGGTTACCATGGTTTTCTTCCTTCCCGTTGAAATGTTTGCCTTTTCTACTTGCTGGGTGTTTGCCACCAAGCAACCGACGATGGCCTCCCACATACACAACCTTTCTATAATGCTTCAAATATGTGCTGCCAGTGTCATCTAAGCAATGGACACATGCCCTGAATCCCTTGTTTGATTGTCTAGACAAGTTAGCGAGTGCAAGCCAGTCATTAATAGTTACGAACAGCAACGTCCGTAGGACAAACGCCTCTTGTTTGTGCACATCCCACACACGTACACCTTCAGTCCATAGCAATAGAAGTTCTTCAACCAGTGGTTGTAGGTAGACATCAATGTCGTTACCAGGTTGCTTTGGCCCTTGCATAAGTGCTGGCATCATAATGAACTTTCGCTTCAAGCACAACCATGGTGGAAGGTTGTACATACATAGAGTCACGGGCCGGGTGCTATGACTGCTGCACATCTCACTGAAAGGATTCATGCCATCCGTGCTTAAACCAAACCTTATGTTTCTCGCGTCCTCTACGAAGTCTGGTTATGTTCTATCGATTTTCCTCCATTGCGACCCATCTGCGGGGTGCCTCAACATTTCATCTTTCTTACATTCTTCTTTGTGCCACCGAATTATCTTAGCATGTTCCTTGTTCCTGAACAAATGACTCAAACGTGGTATTATAGGGAAATACCACATCACCTTAGCAGGCACTCTCTTCCTCAGACGTTCCCCCTCAACGTCCCCAGGGTCATCACGTTTGATCTTATACCGCGATGCTTTACACACTGGACAACATTCTAGCTCACGGTAATCACCACGGTAGAGGATACAATCATTTGGACATGCATGTATTTTCTGCACTTCCAATCCTAGAGGGCAAACGACCTCTTTTGCTTCGTATGTTATTGCGGGCAATTTGTTGCCCTCCGAAAGCAACTTCTTTATGAGCATTAACAACTCATTAAATACTTTGTCAGACACACCATTTGACGCCTTCCACTGCAGCAATTCCAAAGTGCTACGCAATTTCATATGGCCCTCTTTGCAGTCTGGGTACAACAAAGTTCTGTGGTCCTTTAACATACGCTCCAGCTTCTTCCAGTCCCTTTCATTGTCGCAATCTTCTTTGGCATCATGCAACATTTGAGCCAAAGCATCGGTGTTGTCTTCATCATCAGCATCGCCCATTAATGTATCAGCAAAGGAGTTGAACTGCGCGAAGTCAATGTTGCCTTCTTTTTCTTTTTCCTCTCCCTCTAAAGCCCCTAGTTTTCCATGCTTAGTCCAACACATGTAACCCGACATGAATCCCCTTCAGATCAGATGGTTATGAAGGGTTTTCGACGACGAGTATTCCTTCTCGTTCTTGCAGTCGAAACATGGACAACTTATAAAACCAAACGGCTTCTTGTTTTTATCGACCGTCTCAATAAAGACACCCAACCCGACAAGAAATTCGACAGAGCGTCGATCCTTGGACATCCATTGACGGTCCATCGATCTGCAGCATATTCGGTTTCAAACTTATTTAGTAGATCAACTAAAATAAATATTAAACGTACTGCATATGCATTACAAGTCGCTGACGTGTGGGCCTGACCTTCGCTGGGCCCACAAGTCAGTGACTGGTACACTGGACTGAATCCAGCTCCAAAATAAAACACCACCACCCCTTCATGTCATGTCTGACAACCACTCCTCTCAGTCCTGCTTTCTCCTCCTCCTTCCTCCTGGCCGGCCAGATTCTTTTCCGCCCCTTCCATGTCCGCCATGCCCGCCCGTTCTGACCGCTGGGGTGCTGCATCCATCTCATCGCAGGTAGGGCCTGTCCTCGTAGGTGAGGAAACGGGGCTTCCTTTGATCCAGTGTCCAGATTGCAAGAGGGAGAGGGTGGTTGAGAATACGGTCAAGACGCGCGAAAAAGTGAACTATGGCCGAGTGTACATCAAGTGCCCACGGAACATTCCAGGGGTAAGTTGACGTGGGTTCTTTGTGATCTTTTCAGTTGAAGAGTTTGTTTGCATCTGAAAGTTTTTCATGCGGTTTTTTTGGTTATTGTTAGATGCCAGGACGGTGCCCCTTCTACCGGTGGCAAAAGGCATACTTAGCTGAGCTGGTGGAGAAGCAGCTGATTGTGATACATCCTGCCGTTCTAGAGGTTGAGGATGATGCACCTAGAAATGATGCAGGTGCTGCCATTGTGGGGAGGATCATTTTGGATGAAAAGATTGACAAGTTGATTAGGATTGTGCAATTGTTGGTAGTGATGATTGTAGCAATGTTTGTTGTTGGGGTGATGTATGTGTTCAAGTAATACCTAGCTAGGATGTGTGATCAATGGCAAGTTATGTATCTCATGAATCCGATTTTCTTTCATAATAATGCAACCGATTTCTTTCAGTAACGCAAATTAATAAGCAGTGACTACAAGGCAGAGGATAAAGCTGCTCACCTCTTAGCACCCTTGTATGACTCTTCAATTCAATTTCACAAGAAAATTTTGGCAGCACCTCCCCTGTAAATTGACGCCTTGAACAGAGTCTACAATGCCTTCGTGTGGAAACACCTCCAGTAATGCAAGTTAAGAAGCAGTAAGTACCACAATGATCAGGTAGAGGATAAAGCAGCTAATCTCTTAGCACACATTAGATGAGACGCCAATTTTCAGAAGAAAATTTTGGCAGCACCTCCCCTGTAAATGGACGCCATCGACAGAGCTCTCGATCTGTTCATGCCAAGAAGCTCGGGGTTAAATACCCTGAGAACTATTAGTACCGGGTATACACAAACACCGGTACCAATAGAGTCTCGATGGTACCGGCGCTTGTAAAACACCGGTACCAATGTGTGAAAACCACCCCAAATTTTTTTTTGAAGACGACCGTAGCACCGGTACTTTTAAACACCCGATACCAATGACATAGGTACGGAAAACCCCAATTCTTACTTTAACCGTTGCTCCCAGTGGCATAGGTACCGGGTGAAACATCTAGCCGGTTCTAATTTTACAAATTCACTTAATATTTCATCACCGAGGCAGATTCATAGATTCATAAACAGAAGCAGATTCATAGATAATTAGAATTACATCTAACTAGATTACATATTTAGATACTAAGTTCTATAATACCAAGCTACTAGATACTAAGCTCTCTTAATGCTCGGCCTCAGATGAGGTGAGCAACGCCTCAGGCAGTAGTCGTCATCGTCATGGTCAACGCCACTAATCGATGCCGTCGCCGCCGCCATCATCGTCAACGCCTCCCAGTCATCGTCGCTCAACAGCAACGCATCCCAATCGATGCCGTCGCCGCTGGTGTCGCCTGCGTCGTTTGAAGGGCCGTGGTGCGGAGCTGCTTCCATTGAGGAGGTTGCCGGGGCTGAACCAGCGGCCTGACGGCGCCTCATCTTGGTGACCGCGAGGTGGTGCAGGCGGAAGAAGGTGCGGTGCTTCAGCCCCATGCCGCAGCACTGCCGGCGGTGGCCGCCGCGGTAGATGAGGTCCACGACGCTGCTGCCATTGAGGTCCCCTGGGTTGAAGCATCCGCGGCGACGCTGCTGCCATTGCGGCGGGCCGTGGCGGCGGCGAACGCGGGGGTTGAGGTGGATCTCGGCGCTGAGAGAGGCCTTTCGGAGCACGCAGAGTCTCCAAAGCCGCCGATCCTCGAGGTGGCAGGGATGCATGATCTTCGCAGCAGCGAGGCGCTCCTCTACGGTTTTAGCGGCCATGTGTTTGTCTAAAGCTGCCTTGGCGAGGGCATCCATTGTGGCCGGACGTGGGGAAGAGAGTGGGTGGAGTGGCAGAGACGGAGAGTCGTTGGAACTAATAGTTAGGGGCGGGCTAATTAGTACCGGGTGTACTCAAGATCCGGTACAATTCGTATATCAGTACCGGATCATGCAAATACCCGATACTAATGAGTATTATTTATATAAATTAAAAGGGCTAAAACATTGCATATTCTACATAAATATTTTACAATATGTAGAAATTGGACTTTTTAATTGAAATTAAAGAACCTCTAATGTTGAAGTCCTGATGTAAATAATTGTACAAACTTTTTAATTTCCACAATTAAATATATGATCATCATCAACGGCTTCCAGTAAAGCAGAGAATTGGCGGGGAGGCGAACGGGCACGTGAACTTCCATTGGAAGCCCTGGCATCAGTTTAATACCGGGTCTAATAAAGAGACGAGGCTATTGTTAACTACATTAGTATCGGGTTGGTGTACTACCCGGTGCAAATAATATTAGCACCAGGTGGTGTAACGACCCCCTTCTAATGCAAAAATATAAGCACCGTCTCTTCGGACGACCCGATACTAAAGTGCTCCCCGGGCTCGCGACCATAGCGCCCGGGGGCTCCCCTGTGTTGCACCCGGTACTGACGCTAGCTTTATTACTGGATGCAGTTTTGGCCGATTCTTTTGTAAAATGGCAACTCCATCCGAAGGTCTATTCTCTAGTAGTGAGTTTCAAAAGACCAGAAGGTCGGACCCTTGAAGGAATTTCCATGTGAGGATAGGGGATGTAAGGATATGAATTTCCATGTGAGGCATTATGTGTTTTCTCCGTTCTCAATTTTTTATCAATGATTACTGTTTGTCTTATTAGAAAATCATGACTTTATTTAAAAGTTCATGAGCTATTATTTATTTTGTTGGGTTTCATTTTATCATTAAAGATAGTTTGGATTTGACTTATAATTGATAATGATCAATCGTCATAAAAATTTGAGAATTGATGGAGTATATATTTCTAGCGCTATAGGGGGTTTCTACCTCTTTGGACACCTGTCCATCGTCATGGCTCCGGTAAAACACGCTTTGAGTTGGAGACAAGACCCAACAAGGTCTTGGACACTTGTGTTAAGCTGCTTCATTCATTTGGTTGAACAGTCCACGAGATCCAGGATAATATTTTGTGTGAAGTTGCGTGGATACTGAGGGGCGTCTAAGTGAAATTATATAGCAGTACTTCCTCTGTGATTTATTTTTTATAAAGTCATTATCAGACTGTTTTTAAAGATAACATAAATTATAACAAAGAGAATTATAAACTTTTTGAATGAGAGGAATTGTTAAAGATATACACGAGTTATAGCGGGACAATGCAGGAGGGAGCTTGACACAGCATGTCACCTGGTATTACTTCCCGCGCGCTGGACTCTCTCGCGCAACCTCGATCGAAGCGCTATGCGTGTATGCGACAGTGCGAGTGCGACATGGGTGCCTGATCAAGCCGTGTTGTTCGTCCTGTGTGATTGCGAGGCGGGCAACGCTAGCTCCCATACATACATCTCCATAGATGACCCGTACGTGTTTTTGTATGCATATATATGGCTGCTCATACTGCGGCAGCACGTGGTCTTGGACTCAAATTTCCGGTCAATTACGATGCATACGTTTGCGACTTTGCGTCTGTACGTGGACCGTATGCCCCCGAGCCCAAGTCGTCTCGACTGACGTCATGTTGAGGAAGTCAGTCTGACTGACGGTGAGGTTGAGATTGCTGCAGGCACCAGGAAACAATTGAGATACGTTATTGTTGTTTTGATGAAAAACAAGGGCCTCCTGTGCATATCACCCAGTGTTCCGTTCTGGGCCCTCTGCACAGTGAATTTTGATGGGCTCCTGTGTTTCGTGGGCCTCGACATCGCCGTTGCCTTTGGTTCATATACATGGGACTCGCTATGTACATACCGAAAGAACGTTAAACTAGCGAAATAAAAAGTCCATAAGGCTCAATAATAGTTTTTTTTCTGCTTTTACTACGGTAACTATTCAACAATTGTAAATACCTAATTTAACATCTCAGTTGTTCGATTTCAACATTTTATAAATGCTAGTTCAACAATTTATACAAAAAATGTTGAAATCAGTGTATCTGAAATATTGAATCAATTTAGGTGAAAGGTTGAGTCAGTGTAGGTGGAATTTTGAATCAGTGGATCAGTAGACTGGAGTGGACGGTTGAGCACCCGGTAAGCGCGCACGGCGTAGCCCCGCAGCAGCGCCCGACGGCGCACGGCAGCAGCCCAGGCAGCAGCGTGCAGTGGCGGCTCCCGGGCGGCGGGCGCCGGCGGCGCTCTGCGGCGGTTCTTGGGCAGCGCGTGGCAGCCGGCGGCTCTGGAGGAAGCACGTGGCGGCGGCCCCCCGGATGTCGCATGCGCGGTGGCGGTGTGGTTTGGTGCGGATGGATATTTGACTGTGGAGATGGTAGCACGAATCTCAAACATTAAAAGTTATGTTGGTTTTTTAGTTTTCCAGATAAGATTTTCAAGCGCATTGCCCTCCCGTCGTCTATGGGTTATCGCCAAGCAGCCATGGTGGATGGCAACGGGTAAATACCCATCGGATAGTACAATTCTATACCTGCACCCGTGAAAAAAAAAATGTTACCCGCTACCTGCACCTGCGTGGTTAAAAAATCCACCGGGTAACCCATACCCGATTAAATGCCCGCTAAGTACATATTTAAATAGCACAAGTATAATAAATAATGGCATAGTTAAAATAATAAATCACTAAATATGAGTAAATAAATTGAAGATAATAACAATAAATGATATTGAAACATGCAAGTTGATCATATTTTTGCCAAATATATACTTAAATTCGCTTAGTTACATAGAATAAACGTATGGTTGAGGCGGATATAAATTACCAATAGATACGCGGGTACGAGTAGTATGCATACTACCCGCACCCACGTACCCGACGCGTATAAGATTGTGCCCCTTATGTAGCCGCGGGTGCAGAAGTTATCCTATACCCGTCTTTACATTGGGTAAAACACGGTTTTGATACCCATTGCCATCTCTCCCATGGGAACGGTGGGTCGGTACTCCACGCGGAGACGAAGATGTCATCATTTTTTATAAAAAATAAAAAATTCCGTGCCTTGCTGACCAATGTCCTTCCGAACCAAACCAATACGGCGGGCACCTCGCCCCGTGCCGTAGGCCGTAGCTTCCGTCTTCCCCTTTGCGTTTTGCACGATCGTTGGCCGCCACTGTCGTTCTTCTACGGCCGGAGTGACAACGACGGAATTCGTGCCTCCCTCCTCATCCACCACACAGCGACGACAGCTTTAGAGACGGAATCGGCGTCTCCCTCCGCGCCCACCACGCAGACGCAAACGACGACATTGGGGGCAGACCTCCTCGATTGGCTAGAGCTTGAGTTCACCACTGGCGTGTTTGATGGCCACAAGCCCACAATGGCAACTTGGAGATGTTTGCCATCGCCGACAACACATCTTTGACATGGTTCTTCTCTGCCCTGAAGCAGCAGCTAGCCGGCCGTCAGATTGAACCATCCACTAACCCTCTGGTACTGTTCGTCGTCATCGACCATCGTATCGTCCTAGCTGCATACAAGCTTCGTGATGATGTGCAATACGAGCCATAGGCCATAGCCATGGCTAGCTTTGGAGATGTGGATAACACGTGTCTGAGCCGAGGTAATGCTCCACAAGCACAGGGCTTCCATTCTGTTCCGTTGTTTGCTCGTTTTATGGTTTTGTACCTTTTTCCTACGCAATTGCTGTGGATCTACTTTTTTTTCGTAACGGTTCATTGCTCTCTGTTTTTTTATTACTATATATACGTTCTTCTGTTGCCATGAATTCAAGTTGCCGTAGACATATATGTTTTTCAAGCATAATCACGCCCTTGGGTTCAGACTTCAGACAAGCCCATGCCCTATCTGATTGTCGCATTGGTGTCTTTGAAACTATAAAGAATGGATTATAATGTAACTAAGTACTGAATATACCTTCCTTTTGTAGACAATCAAATTACTATTCATTAATAAGTGAATATTTAGTAAATACTTTTATAAGATTCTATATTACTTGTATCAGGATGTGTTTTACAAATGTTTTCATGTCAATTTTGTTATTCTAACTTATAAGCTTTGTTTCCACACTTTCAATCAAATTCATTACAGAGCCCCCCCCCCTTGCGCGCATCACCTCCTCTTGCTCGGGCGACACGGGCGGTGGCCAAAACCTTATCCGCCGCCCCGCTCTCCCCATCCCTCCCCCTCGCCGTCACTGGAGGGGACTACCACAGGCCTCGCGGGCCCCTGGGAAGGTGGCGGCAGGGCTCTTTCTCCTTGAAGCTAGCAGTCGTGCTTGGATCTGGTGGGAAAAGGGCACGGCCATGGTGGGTTTCGGTGTGGGATGGTGGATCCGGCGGTGTGCTTGGGGGCACGGCGGGCCTTGCGACGCGCGGCATCGAGGGGCCCTTCCTGTGCCCTCTCCGTTGCCCTATTGGGTAGGTGGCCTAGCGATTGAGGGGGGCTGGCGTGAGGGCAGCACTAGAGACGTGTTGCACGGCCGTGCTGGGTGTGAACAGTGGGGGATGACATTGTTCAGCAGCTTGGCTGGGGGGTGTCTGTGTTGGTGCTTCTATTGGCCTTCGTCCATGATGTCGGCGGTCTCCACGGTGCTGGGTGCGAGGTGCCCGGCGAAAGCTTGCTCGGTCTTACTGGTGCTGACGACAACTACTTTCCTTGGAAGCTTGGTCAAGGCCCCTCTCACTCAGCCTACTAGAATCTTCATGGGATGGCGGCAGCATGGTTGCCCAGGAGATCTTAGTCCCTGTTCGTGTGGCTGCTGGCCATCATGGTGGTGTTTTGTCGCTCTCCTTGGCTTGAGGGTTTCACATGGCCCTCACCTTCTGGTGTCTACTCGCTCCTGGCACACAAAGATTGAGGACCAAGCACAGCGGTGAAGTGTCGGAGCTTCTTTATGTGGGTGGCACCGAAGCTCGGCAATGATAACGCGCTGCGATCTACTTCCTTGAGTGCTTGTGCTTGTGCGTAGGCGGCGCTAGGTGATTTTGGCTATACATGTTGCCCAACGCGGTAAGTCAGAGCTGCTCGTCTCTTAGATGAGCTCAGCAACGATGACACATGGCGGGATTTACTATGGGGGTTCCACTGGGTGTATCATCTCAACCGGCATTCTGTGAAGGTTTTGGGCTCGGTTTTCTTTAAAAACTGGGTCAACTCTCTTCTTATTTGAAAGGCAGAGCTCCTGCCATTAACATTCAAAAAACCATATTCATTTCAATTTTCATATTGCGCTTCTTTTTTAGAGTTTAGAATTCACATGCAAAATATTCAGTTTAGAGATTCTTCTATGAAAAGAGTTGTTGAGCCTTATTTCTTGAGACTCTTCTAATTCTTATTACCAGGTTTTGTTCATCTATTTGATTGTTGGCATAAACATGGGGCGTAAGAGTAATTTAGCATTGATAACTGTAGAAGCTTATATTTGTTGGGCGCTATCCTCACAAGGAATGACTCTGTTTTTTTACAATAGAAAACCAAAAACTTCCTTGCAGGTCTTATTTAGGAGGATACACTAGCTATGGTTTTGGACCCAGTTGCGGTGCTTGGATGACCAATGCAAGCAACTAGTTAAAAGTTAAGGGATATTTAGATTGAAACAGAGATGAAAACTGATCTACTCCGTGAGAACATGCTAGAAACTCATGGTAAACTTATTGATCTAGCAGGAAATCTAAAACATTGCTAATTGCCATTAAAAACTGACTGGATGACATGAACGTGATTAGCACTAATAACAGATCCAATCATAGGTACGGATCATGGCACAACTCATCTTAATCGGCAGTAAAACAGATCTCTTATGCATAACAGATATGAATCATGGCATTAAAACAAATCTGTAAGGAAATTATTATGCTTAGGCCGATCTAATCCAGCAATTCAACGAGGCATAACATCAAACTCATAACGAGGATCATGCTAGGGCTATCCCGGCTTAACTGATACCAATTGTTAGAATTAAGGGATATATTAATATTCGAATCAAGAGTAATAACAATAACAGAGTTGCCCTAACGGATCTTATAGCCTATACATGATCACACGCCTAAGCGGAGACTTAAGATCTTATACCAGAGTTTCATGACGCCATGAAGACCTCGTCGATTGCCTATGGAGAGGATGTAATCGTAGTAGATGGAACGCCACGGGCTTCAGCAGCCCTCAGTCGTTCCTTTAGGAACTCAGAGGGTACAGCCGGCCTTCGGAACACCAGCGGGATTACCAAACCGTGGACGAGAAAGACTCGTGCTTTCGAACCCCTCCAGCGCTCTAATTGATCTGTGTTTCGCAGAAGTGCGTAAGGATACCGAGGAGGGCGACCTCCCTGATATAGCGTTGTGGGGCCGGGCCGAGTCTAGGAAGGATAGGATCGCCTGCCAATCACGGCGAGAAAATTACGGCGCCTTATCGTGAGAATCACGGGTGGGTTTTTCTTGCGCATAAAGGAACTCCTCTCCCGGTAGGACCGAGAGATTTGTTCCTATCTCGGTTTGATATCCGAGATCAACCCAACAGCTACCTAACAGCTACCTCCACAAACATGGCGTAGCTGCACTGATGATGGCCAAGCATCTTCCAATTTTGGCTTGTGTCGCCGATGGTCATGATGGCAGCTCCGGCGATGCCCATCTGCTTCGGTATGGCAATTTGGCAGCAGCCTATCCCTGAGCATGAGCTATCTGTTTGTGCAGATATCATGTTGCCGCTGCACGTTGAGAAGCATCCACTCAAGGACTCAGAGCCGTTGGAGTTGTGCCAATGACGCCGAGGACGCTGCACCCCATGACTGTAAACCTGTTGCGAGTATCAGAGAGCCGGAAACTGGGGTTCCTGAAGAATGTGTGGGGCGTCCCTACAATGACTATACCACTTTGGCTCTGCACCATGGAGGAGTTCCTTTGCCAAGTGTCGTTGTGGCAGTAGTAGGAGATGTCGTTGAGCACCCGGATCGTGCTATCTGCCAGGGAAATCTTGAGGAGCTCACTGCCGCCAATGGATGGTTTGGGGATGCCATTGTGGTCCGGCTTACAGGTGACATGGAAGTCTGCTGACAGGGAGCAGTTTGGGCTCATGCCGAATGGGTACGGTATCTCAACATCTCCACACTGCCTCTGGCATTCAGAACTAGGAAGAGCTGTTGCAGGGGCACAATTGGCCGCCGCAACAAGTAGGATACAAAACCCAAGCTTCAGAACTACTTCCATACTTTTCGGCTGCAAAAGTAGAAACCAATTGTACCATTCAGTTTAACTCAGTTGCGGTAATGCAAGTTTTTGCTAGAATCAGTGGTAAACCATGGTATTATTCTAGCCGTATATATGTGAGTAAGTACAAAATAATTTGCTTTGTAAGAGAACGCGGTTAAGTACAAAATAATTTGCTTTGTAAGAGAACGCGTTTCTGTTTGTAGTTGAATCCTTTTGTATGACCAAGAAAAAAGTTGCAGCGTCTGTTTATGTACGGCACAAGCCTGAGTTGCAGACAGTAAAAAATGTTGCATCCTTGTACCATTGAAAATCATAAATCTTTTCGCAAAAAAAAGAAAAAAAAGGAAATCGTGTATCTCACGTATACGACATCCAAATCCAACCGCAAGACCAAGCATCCAATGTATCCAAAGACCGAAAATGCACCAAGTCACGAATCTTCAACGTCATCAATCCGAGACAGAAGCAAAATGGCCAATGCAGGCCTGACACATGGTCGCCCGACCTCCTACAAGGTCGGCCGACCTACCCTCGGAGGCATTTTACACGTGCAACAACTGTCCTAACCGCCAACCGCCATGGGGACGCAAGATCAAGCCGTTGGAGTGCAAAGGCGGTGGATCGGGTGGTCGCCCGACCTCGGAGTAGGTCGGCCGACCTCCCCCCTAGGTCGGCCGACCACCGACTTCGGCCTCCCACCGACCTAAGCCTCCTACAAATACCCCCCTCTCATATGGGACTATAAATAGGCCTGTAGAGCTCATTTGTAAGGGTGTGGAGAAGTTGAGAGCCATATTCTACCTTAGAGAGTGTCATTTCCACATCTTAGTAGTTAGGATAGTCCTGGGAGTTAGAGTGAGTCGAGCTTTGCCTCGGAGTTCTCAGAGATTCTTCTGAGTCTGCAGTAACAGCTCTTGTATCTTTCGTACTCAATCTTCAATATAATTCAGTTATATTTTACTTTATTTCTATCTCTTGCAAGTGTGGTGTACTTTTTATTTTACACACTTGCTTAGTTTAGACTTGTGGTTATCCTAGTTAGTCAAGTTCCGTTATTCTTGCCGGTGCTATAATCCAACCTGTACGCTAGGCTCTGGTTAGGTCATCTACTCTGATCAAGGACGATCTATTTTTACTCAAGTTTCGCTTGAGTACGTTTATAGCGTGCCAGCCTATCCACACAAATTTGCTTGGTAGCCCCACTCGGTGACAGCGTGTGGTGTGCCTGTGTAGTTCAGGCCCGTTCGTTCGGTAGGCCCGTAGGCGTTAGCCGGGTCTCGTTCAGTTGTCTACTATCTACCCCCTGACTCTTCGAGGCGCCGGAATTTCGCTCGACGTAAGACCCTGATTTGCTACTTGAGTTTCTTAGTTAACCACGATATAGTCTTTGCAGCCGAATATAATAGAGTTTGGGAACTTTATCTCACTCGTTGTCCTCCGAGGCAACTATACCTTTCTACGTGTATTTTAGGTAGTTTCATTTACTTTTTTCCACCATACACCTATCCGTTTAACAGATTTATCCCTGTCTAGTGACTGGCTGGTATATTTACTTAAGTACAGTTCATTCGATTTGAGTTTATTCAATTATACTCTCTCGCCTGCCGCTTCCCTGTGGATAAAAATACGATACTCGGAATACTCTGAGTGAAAAGCTACAGCGGTCTCCGTGCGCTTGCGGAGTAAGATGTTATAAGGCTAAGAGACTCCAACAAGCTTTTTTGGCTCCGTTGCCAGGGAAGCAATTGGCAGAGATATAGTTGATAATTTCTTTTCGAACCCCGTGTCTTTTATAAAAATACCGACTAGTTGTTAGCAGGCTCACTTGTCTCTGTTGTTTATGTTGTGATTGCAACAGAGAGGTGTATGACCGGTTTCGACCTGCCAGAAAATTTCCACAATAACCCAGAGGTTCTGCTTAGGAGGGTCCGTCCCAAGACCATTCACGGGCAGATACCTGTTTCAAGGGAATTGAACCTTGAAACGGCCACGTCAAGTAGTTCCTCGAACACCGACGACATGGCCGCACCTTCCGAGAAGACCATCCGTGAGTTCTCCATCCCATCCAGTAGCAATGTCCCTACGGGACCGGCCGTCAACGCAGGGGAGAACTTCGAACTCAAGCCGGGAGTCATTCACATGGTTCAAGCCATTCCCTTCTGCGGTTTAGCAACGGAGGACGCCAACAATCACCTGCAACAATTCCTGAAAATCTGCAGCATATTTACCATGAAAGGTGCGTCCGCTGATGCTGTCAAGTTACGCCTCTTCCCATTTTCACTTGTCGGAAAGGCGAAGCAATGGTTCTACCTCAATCGCGCAACACTGACAACATGGAATGCGTGCTCAAACGCATTCCTCGCCAAGTACTTCCCTCTGGGAAAGACCAAAGTGTTGAGAAACAGGATCTCGAGCTTTCAACAGCTCGCAGATGAAACGGTGGCGGAGGCCTGGGAAATATTACAGGAGTACATAACAGCCTGCCCCAACCATTGCATGGAAGAATGGCTGATCATTCAGAGTTTCTTTCACGGGTTAAACCGTACTGCTCAAGAGCACCTGGATGCAGCCGCTGGAGGATCTTTCCTATCCCAAAGTGTGAGAGCGGCCAAAAATCTGATTGAAAAGATCGCCACTAACCAGGGATGGAAGGAAGATAGGTCACACCCACGATCCCGTGGAGTCCATCACATCGACAGCACGGATATGCTGGCCGCCAAGATGGACTTGCTTTTAAAGAAGCTAGAAGACAATCCTGAGACCGCACCAGTCCAGGCCCTCGACACTCGCATGACTTGTGAAGTCTGCGGGAACACAGGGCATTCAGGGAGCAGCTGCCCTGAAACGCGACCGGAAGACGCCAACTTCATTGGTAATTCTAGCAACTTCAACAACGGAAATCACCCCCAACCAGGCTGGAATTCGCGCCCATATATGCCATTCTCCGGACAAGGTAACTCCTCTAGTAATTCACAGCAGTTCAATAAGCCTAGCTCTTTTGATCCAAAAGCTGTGTATGATAGCATTAGTAAAAAGTTTCATGCAAATGATAGACTTTTTGAATCTATTTCCTTGCAAATGGAAACTTTTAACAGTGTTATGAAAAATCAACTGAGTTTCAATAAAATGTTAGAAACACAAATAGCTCAGTTGGCTGCCTCTTTGCCTAATGCTAATGCAGGAAAGCTTTCGGGACAACCGGAACCTCCTCCCAAAGAGCACGTTAATGCCGTCACTACTAGGGGTGGTAAGTCCACTCAGGACCCTCCACATCCTAGTGGTACATCACGCACTAACCATACAGGCAAGGAACAGGAGAAGACCACCGAAACGGAGGAGAATGATGATCCAGAGACTAGCACTGGTGCCGCGAAGGAGAAGGCACCATCGAAAACTTTCCCACACAAGTTTTATGACTCAACGGTGTTGCCATTCCCTCAGCGCAACAAGAAGGCTGCCGCCGATGAACAATATAGTAAGTTTGTTGAGGTCATTAAGAAATTATATGTCAATATACCCCTGCTAGATGCTATGCAGGTACCGACATGCAAAGTACTTGAAAGATATACTCAACAATAAGAGACCACTGCCATCAGCGGAAATTGTGCATATGACCGAGGAGTGTAGTGCAGCTATACTCAACCAACCTCCACAGAAGAAGAAGGACCCTGGCAGTACTACCATTCCATGCTCAATAAGGAACCAAGTCTTCAATCAAGCCTTATGTGATCTCGGAGCAAGCGTCAGTGTTATGCCTAAAATTGTCTTCGACAAACTCAATCATGCGGCACTCGTCCCCATGAGTATGTGCCTGCAGCTCGCGGACCAATCTATCCGACACCCCGCGGGAATCGCCGAGGATGTCCCGGTGAAGATCCGAAACTTTCTTATTCCCGTGGATTTTGTGGTATAGGATATGGAGATTGATGCAAAGACATCGCTCATTCTTGGGCGGCCGTTTCTAAACACCGCGGAAGCAAGCATAGATGTTGGAGCCGGAGAAGTCCATCTCAACATCAATGGGATGAGGGAGACATTCTCCTTCAGACCAAAAGTGGAGCAGTGTAGCCAAGTGAAGATCTTCAAGTGCCAAAAGTATGTGACGAAGCCGCCAATCTACGATGCTTCCGAAAAAGAGATAGACAGTCTCGTAGCATTCATGAAACGAAAGTTAGCCACCGAGGCTGCCATCCGACAACGAGAGGAAGACAAATGGAAGAAGGCGAGAGCCATGAAGGCTAACCGTAAGAACCAGGAAACAGGAGGCAAAGCTCCTGTTAAGAAGGTCGGCACCCATGATTTTACAAGACCCATCAACCGAAGGTGCAATGAAAATCAACATACCCATGGAGGCCCTAGGATAAATACTATGGGGCATGTTGACGACAAACGTGCCCAGGACCCGTCCACGACAAATTCCAAGTGGCTCGCAAAGGTACCGCTTACCTCCCCGTTCGTATGTTCACGCGACATCCCGAAGGGCGGTAAATGGTTCGCTCCGGCCAAGAGGTAAACCTGGCATTATCATTCGACAGCATTTTTATTTCCCGCTAGTTTAATTTTCCATTCTCCACTGCATATTTAAATTTTTGCAATGCACATTTGTATCTTTCATTGCATTTAATTGATACTTCCCATTTTCGAAAAAAAATGGGGTCGGCCGACCCTAGCACAGGGCCGGCCGACCACCACTGCCATAGGGAAAGGGAGGCAGGCAGGCCGAGGCCGGCCGACCACGGTGGTCAAGTCACCCGACCAGCCTGCCCCACTCTCTTCCCTTTTCTCCTCTTCTCTCTCTTTTCTCCCTCTTCTTTCTCCCTTCCTTCTTTCTCTTTCTCTTTTCTCCTCTCTTTTCTTTTTTCTTTCACCTTCTTCTCTTTAGCATTGCATGCACAAGGGAGTAGGGGGCACCGGTCAAGGCCGGCCGACCACTTGGTCAGGCCGGCCGACCAAGCACACAGCCCCTCTCCCTTCCTCTTCACTCTCTCTCATCTTCCTCTTTTCTTTCTCTTCTCCCCTCTTTCTCTTTTCTTTTCCTTTCTTTGCTTTCTCTTTAGTCTTGCCCCATCTTGAGGCAATCCAAAGCAACCACAGGAAAGCGCCAGGGGCTGGCCGACCGATCCCTTGGCCAGCCGACCGAGCCTCCTGGCCCCCCTTCCTCTTTTCTTTCTTTCCTTCCTCTTTCCCTCTTTTCTTTTCACTTTGCCCTTTGTTCACTCCCGAAGCAAGCATAATGGCAGTCCCCCAAACCACGCAGTCATACATGCAATGCCACTTCTTTTCTCTTTTGCCTTCTTGCCTCCAACTCAAGCAAAGTAAAGGAGAAAGAGTAGCAAATAATGGTCGGCCGACCGAGCCCTTGGCCGGCCGACCGCACCACCAGGCCGGCCGACCACGGCCTCGGTCGCCCGACCACCCGCACTCTGGCTTCACTTTGCTGAACTCTCACACCACACTTGAGCAGGCCGCCCGACCGAGTGACGAGGCCGGCCGACCAATCACCTAGGCCGCCCGACCTACCCTGCAGGCCGATCAACGCTCCCATGCTTTCTCTTTCTCCCTTTGCACCTTCCTTCCAACACACTCAAAGCAAATACTCAGGAGGCTGCCCGACCACCTCTGGCACTCTCCCCTTTGCCGCACACGCAAGGTCGCCCGACCAAGGCACAAGGTCGGCCGACCACGGCCATGGGTCGGCCGACCCCTTTAGCTGGCCGCCCGACCTCCCTGCTCCCTCCATTCCTTTATAAATAGCAGCCCTCACCTCCTTCTCCAATGCACCAAGGAGCAGCAAACACCTCCCTTCTTCCTCTCTTAATCCTTTGCTTAGTAGTAGTTTAGCTCTTGCTTAGCCAAAATAATACCCGAAAAAAATCTAGTTGAGCAAAAATAATTTAGCCACTAGCCCCTCTCTTCGGCAAGACCACGAACGAGTTGTGGTGGTGTCACGCCCCGCAAGGACGACTAACCGCTAACGCTAATTTTATTTTGTCGTCTCATAGTTTTTGTGGTCACTTTTTGTGTAGGATGAAGCGCGCATTCAAGAGGGCAAGAAGCGCCATCAGCAAAGCAGGGCAGCACATACGGTTCCCGACGTCCTCCAGCTCGCAGAACTCGAGGACGGTGTCCGACAGAGGTTCATCAAGTGCTGGGCCGGGAGGAGAAGAAGCTTCGTCCTCCATCACCGGGCCCGTATTGCTGCTGGATTCTCAAATCCAAATGTGCAATCAAGACGAGGCCGACTTGCTAAGGCGACTCCACACCAAGCCTATCACCCTCACCAAGTGCTTCGATGAGTTACTCATGACAAGCACAGGTATGGATGAAGAATTCGATGAAATTTTCAGTATGGTAGGCTGGGAGAATTTTGCAAATGTTAGCGAGGGAGGCATAGTTCTCCTCACAAGTAGTATCACTGGAGTCCGGCACAACGGTTCACTTCAGACTCTTTAACTCTGAGCATGAACTGACACTCCGTCAGTTTAGCAAAGCTCTCGGGTTCTCACCCCGTTGCTCTATAGCCGCCGATCCCGTAGGCTTCAATGCAACAGAGTTCTGGAAGGAACTAGCCGGGCCGGACTACAAGGGGAAGAAAAGCATCACAAACATTAACCCCTATATGCGGTTCATGGCCCGCTGGATTACCATCGTAGTCCTGTCCCGCGATGACACACGTTGCGTGACCCTAGAGGACTTAAAAATCCTCTATGCCATGTGGCGTAAGCAGAAATATGCACCTATCACCGCCATGCTCTACCATTGGATGAAACTAGTTTGGGATGAAAATTCCATATCAATCACGTCATTCGTGATGAGGATTGCATCTGAATTAGGGGTCTTAGCTAATGCCCAGGTGGCATTCTTACCCCCAGACACACCCAACCTAGTCACAGAGAGCCACTTTATCTGGGGACACTTTCTGCGCAAGAACCCCAGCACCGACACTTATGTCATGATCTATAGAGGGTACAACTTTGAAGTGCCTCTACCAGCACCACAGTTCAAAATCTACCACGTGGACACACTCTCTATGCCAATAGAGGGTGCCCCGGTAGAAGAGCCTGTAGAAGAGCTCAGACATAGTATAGCGGGAGTCATGACCAGGGCACAAAGGAGGGCAGCCCAAGAGTGCTTACAGAAGCAAGCTCAGGATGCGCGAACCACTGGGACGGGACCTACCTGGTTCCATACTGCGACTGGCACACCTAGGGACCAGACCCAACGTGGCAGCCCCACAGAGGATCTGGAGCACAATGGGGACACGAGCCGAGCGCTGCATTCTCACAGCAGCAAGGAGGAGGAACCTTCTATGGATTTGGGTCAGCACCGTATGAGGCAGAACCATCTGCCTCTGCACGCTTTGCAGGAGACCCGTTGAGTGCCATCTTTGGGTCCCTGACCATTCAAGACCAACGCATAGCTGGGATGGCCCAGCAGCTTAACCAAGTAGATAAGCGCACTCAAGTCATCCAGCAGACCCAAGACGAACAGTACAACCGCCTCCTAGAAATAGAAGCGACGGCTCAGCGCAACTTTGATGAGTCCCAGCGATTCTTCCAGCACTACGGGTACTACCCCGAGTAGCTTCATTGAAGCTTAGGGGGAACCCGAATCGACAGCTGGGTATGTATGACAGTCCTCCGATTTCTGCACCACCCATGTATCTTTGCTTTGAGAGTTTGCTAGTTTGTTTAATTTAGTTAGCTTAATTTAGTTTGCTCAATTTAGTTTGTTTATTTCAGTATATAAAAAAACTCCCATGCTTTAATGATAAGTTCACATGCTAGCTTCATTTTGGAAATGATGAATAGTTGCTCTATCAAGTGAATGATTTAATTCTTGTATGTGACTTACGCTTAGCTTAATTGAGTTTGTGAATAAAAGAAGTAAATCAAGATTCTATCTTGTGGATGCCATTTGTGATAACAAGCCTAAGTTGTTGTGAGATGAATGATATGACCTAAATATGGGATAATTCTCTCATGCTCTTAGTAAGATGAACATCTTAGGTTTTTATTTTTGAAAACAGCAAAATATAGCTCCCCGTGGTTAAAAATACCTACCAGAGCCAAAAATGCTTCAACGAGTTGAAAACTGCTACAAAGAGCTGCTTAGTGATATTTTGATTTTTGTCAAATTTTGAGTCTCTTTAAGTAGAAATACTACTTTCTATTGATAGCTGGAGTACAAAAGCAAAAATGCAAGTGATCCATTCCGGACTTTGCATCCACCAAAATGTCTCCAAATACTTCTCATAATCCCTAGCCTTCAAATCTTAAGGAGTAAGGGTATGGAGCTAAAAGGAAAAGCATGCAAAAGCATGGCAAAAAAAAAATGCGTGCAAAAGCACGGCAAAATGAAAAGCATGCAAGTTCAAGCATAGCAAAAATAAGTAAAAGCTCTATATCCACTCTAAACATACAAAGGCTACATGGGGTGAATACTAAGAGAAGGAGGCATACAAAGTACCACCACTCATACTCCAGTGATCAATAGAAAAAGTGATAGAGTACACTCTTTTGTCCAATATTTGGCTTAGCGCAATAAATATCCTAAGTGTGCCACATTCTCCCTACCAAAGCTCCACAAAGTCCTTAGTGTAGGAAAGTGTTGGCCGAATCCTGGCCCTTGGTAAGGAAACACATTTGAGCGCCTGAGAGCACATTGGGGAAGCTACTTTTGTTTTGAAAAATCTTGAAAACTCCTGAGAAAAACATCCAAAAAGAGCAGGTTAGAAGAACTCATGTACAATGGTCGTTGCATCTCTCAACCGCCCAAGGCAAGGTAAGCAAACAGATGCACCACAGGTAGTACACAAGATGAGCTTCAATTATTTCACTTCTCAAAACAAAAGTATGAGTATTGAGTCACATTTAAGAATTTCTCATCATCTTCGATACTGCAGCAACTCCTAATCCACTCTCAGTCTTAGCTTTGCTCGAGGACGAGCAAAAAGTTTAAGTTTGGGGGTGTTAACGGTCGTAATCTCACGATATCTACCGTCAATTACCAACCAAATGGAGCAATGCAAGTGAATAATTATGGACTAACCCTTCTACTAATGAGTTACACAAGTTTTGTATGACTATTTGGATGCAGGTACCAAAATGCACATAAAATAGATGAAAACAAGCCAAGGATCAAATATGAGGCACACTGGCCAAAGTGGCCAGGTCGGCCGACCACATCGCCAGGTCGGCCGACCAATGGTCAGGCCTACCTGGTGCAGCCAGGTCGGCCGACCTGGGGCCTGGCCGCCCGACCCAGTGACAGGGTCGGCCGACCTCTGGTCAGGCCGTCCGACCTCCCAAGTCAGCCAATTGTCATATCATTGATCCACATTTTGAAGAAAACACAAGTGCACTCAAATTCAACCGCAAGACCAAGCATCCAATGTATCCAAAGGCCGAAAATGCACCAAGTCACGGATCCTCAACGTCATCAATCCGAGCGAGAAACAAAATGGCCAATGCAGGCCTGACACATGGTCGCCCGACCTCCTACAAGGTCGGCCGACCTACCCTCGGAGGCATTTTACACGTGCAACAACTGTCCTAACCGCCAACCGTCATGGGGACACAAGATCAAGCCGTTGGAGTGCAAAGGCGGTGGATCGGGTGGTCGCCCGACCTCGGAGTAGGTCGGCCAACCTCCCCCCTAGGTCGGCCAACCACCGACTTCGGCCTCCCACCGACCTAAGCCTCCTACAAATACCCCCCCTCTCATATGGGATTATAAATAGGCCTGTAGAGCTCATCTGTAAGGGTGTGGAGAAGTTGAGAGCCATATTCTACCTTAGAGAGTGTCATTTCCACATCTTAGTAGTTAGGATAGTCCTAGGAGTTAGAGTGAGTCGAGCTTTGCCTCGGAGTTCTCGGAGATTCTTCTGAGTCTGCGGTAACAACTCTTGTATCTTTTGTACTCAATCTTCAATATAATTCAGTTATATTTTACTTTATTTCTATCTCTTGCAAGTGTGGTGTACCCTTTATTTTGCACACTTGCTTGGCTTAGACTTGTGGTTATCCTAGTTAGTCAAGTCCCGTTATTCTTGCCGGTGCTATAATCCAACCTGTACGCCAGGCTCTGGTTAGGTCCTCTCCTCTGATCAAGAACGATCTATTCTTACTCAAGCTTCACCTAAGTACTTTTATAGCGTGCCAGCCTATCCACGCAGATTTGCTTGGTAGCCCTACTCGGTGATAGCGTGTGGTGTGCCTGTATAGTCCAGGCTCGTTAGCCGGATCTCGTTCGGTTGTCTACTATCTACCCCCTGACTCCTCGAGACGCCGGAATTTCGCTTGACGCAAGACCCTGACTTGCTACTTGAGTTTCTTAGTTAACCACGACATAGTCTTTGCAGCTGAATAGAATAGAGTTTGGAAATTTTATCTCACTCATTGTCCTCCCAGGCAACTATACCTTTCTACATGTATCTTAGATAGTTTCATTTACTTCTTTCCACCATACACCTATCCGTTTACCAGACTTACCCCTGTCTAGTGACCAGTTGGTATATTTATTTAAGTACGGTTCATTCGATTTGAGTTTATTCAATTATACTCTCTCGCCTGCCGCTTCTCTGTGGATAAAAATACGATACTCGGAATACTCTGAGTGAAAAGCTACAGCGGTCTCCGTGCGCTTGCGGAGTAAAATCTTATAAGGCTAAGAGACGCCGACAGTAGGCTGGCTACAACTAGGCTGGCCAAGGGAGGAAGGCGGGCTATGGTTGAACAAGCAACCAAATAGACGGATAGGGTAGGGTAGGGTATGGTCCGACGACAATCTCCCGCTCTCATAATAGTTGAGCTCTACAAGGATTTACATATGTCTATATCTATACCTAGCAAATAAGATTTCACGGTTCACAGTCCGCTATGACATTCAGCCCTACTTGACAGTCACCCAAACTATTCTCATCGCATCAAATCCGGACACGGACGCCCGGCCTCTCCA
Source organism: Paspalum notatum (assembly GCA_022530915.1). Classification (NCBI taxonomy): domain Eukaryota; kingdom Viridiplantae; phylum Streptophyta; class Magnoliopsida; order Poales; family Poaceae; genus Paspalum; species Paspalum notatum. Next base: position 33,566,056 of record CM039685.1, read on the forward strand.
CATAACGGTATCTAGGCGCGGACGCCCAGTCTCTCCTGTTTCCTTTCCTCGCCCCGAAAGTCAGGTCCACGTACTCCATCAATCCCCGACGGCCCATCAGGAAATGAGAACTCTGAACTCCATTAATCCACGGCAGCCCATCAGGACATGAGAACTCCGAACTCCATTAATCCGCGGCGACCCATCAGGATATAGGTGATGCATCAATAATATAACAATGATAACAAGTAGTAGTGTCTGTGAATATGGAAAGAGAAATATGAAATAATACCACATCGCCTCCAAATAACTATTTTTGCTTGTTTATAACTGGTCCACGTGACCATCCAAACACGTCATGAGAAGCGAAGAATTAGTCTGCGAGATTGTTGAAAAACAGAGAAAGAACCAAATCAAATAATCAGATCGGACCACAATGGGGAAGAATTCAGATCCGGACCAACAGGGGAACAAACAACTGGGAACGGGGGAGGGAAGGTCCAACGGGGGAACAACTGCCGTGGGTCCCACTTCTCCCACCACTTTAATTCGAAAATATCTGGTTCTCAAAAGAGAGAGAGAAAAGCTCAATCATATCTCTCAGCTACCAGCCCTCCTAAATTGAGTTTGATTTTTTACCCATGTCTTTATTCTGACATTCATAATATAGTTTTTTCTGAGGAATATGAAATTCTCTCAAGTTTAATTTTTGCTATGACACATTTCGTTAATTTTTGCTATGACACATTTGGTTTCTTGCTGTGGAAAGAAACAAACTTGTATTAAATGGTGGATCTTACTGCCATTTTAATATATATACTACCCTAGAAAAATAAACCATGTCAACTTCCCTACAAAAGAAAAATCTAGAAATACAAGTAGTGTTGGACGCCATTCAATCTTTTTAACCTTTTCTCATCATCTCGGCCTTCACCAGTCACCACCACATGGAGTGTGGCTCGAATAGTAGAATGAAGGTGTCAATAACTCGTCAGAGATGGAAGACATGATAGGAGCATGGATCAATCTGTGCGCGAAGCCGAAAACATGGAACATGGTTGGTACCAATATAAAAGTGGGACATCATATATTTAGGCCCTCTTAGAGAAGTTGATCTAAAGTCATTGGAGTACAAAGAAATCCTACATTTTCCCTATCTCCTAGCATATATTTGTGCACAAACAAACTAGGAAGCTAATCGATAAATAAATCGAGGATACAAAGAGCGAACAAACGACAATACAAAACCATACATGGACCCCGGTGCAACGCACGAGCATTTTTGCTAGTACTAGTTTACAGTAGTATATGATAAATAAATCGAGAAAACAAAGAGCGAACAAATAACAATATAAAACCATACATTGACCTGGTGCAACACATTGGATTTTTTTTGCTAGTACTAACTTATCTCTACTACTAACAAGTACCTACCGTAGGCGTCAACAGGTCGCATGCCCTCGCCTCCCCGCGTGCCTTCGCCCTCGCCTCACCCCGTGATTGAAATCGCCCCGTCCAATCACGCCCGCCATTCACGGAGTCCTCCACATGCCCTCCGGCCGCCGTTACGGCTAGAAGTGCCGCCACCGAAGCTGCGCCCCAACTCGCCCCGCGCCGCCGCGGTCTCCGCGCGCAGCCCATACCGGCCCGCACCGCTGCCGACGTGCGCATCCGCTGCCTCCGTCGCGCAGCAGCGGCCTCCGCGCACGCCGCCGCCGATGCGCGCCAACGCGCCTCCGACTCGGCCCGCGCCGCGGCCGACGCGTGCAGCCCCTACTCGCTCCGCGCCGCCGCCTCTGTGAGTATCCGCGGCCGACGAGCGCACCTGCCTGCGACGCCACTTCCAGGCTCTAGGAACTGGTCCTCATTCGTGATGCTGCTCTGCCGACCGCCGCTGTCTCTGGGCTCTCGAGTTGTGAAGTTGTGCCACTGATCTCCACCTATACCAGTCTCTGCTAGGTGAGTCCCTCATTCCTTGCCACTCCATGCAGCCTGAACACGTTCTGATTGCCCCCTTTCTGGAATCCGCCCTGTGTGTTTTCATTTGCCTGCCACATGTTTGATGAATTGCCTAGCTAGATTAATATAGCATCTGTCAATTTTACTTTGAGAAAAAATCATCAGATGCACTGTTTTTTCCATGGACGCGGAAGTCATTTGCCCCTGTATGTTTTGGCATTGATTCAGATTAAATATGGCAATGGGTATACTTCCTAGATTGTCTCTTGACACTAGAATCTACCGAAATTATTTAGAAAACGTAGTTCATATGGTAGCAATAGTTGGCGTCAGTGGATGCAAGAAGTGCACTATGATTTCTGAGATGAATAAAGTGCCTATCAAATCTTCCAAAATAATTTATGTGCACTTGTTTTTGGTTTGACACTCATGTAATTTATGCATAGCTCTACCATGGTGTTATCTAGCTATATATTATTTTATACACCATCTAGAAAAATCGATATTTATGTTGAAATTAGTTAGAGATGATATTTAGGGAAAAACAGTCACTTATTACTGAAGGAAACACATATATGTTTAGAGATTCAGAGTTATTAAGTTTTAAATTTAGCCATACGCGTATTTGCTTGCTCTCATGTTGAAGGCCTCAAATATGAAAGAAGGACTATCTGGAAGAAACTCCAGAGTTGTTGAGCATTTGGGGTGCCATGGGCATCTACTCCTCTACAGGCTGCCTGATGTTATATGTCGTAGTTACTTGCTTTTGGTGTTCCATGACTCCATGGCGATGCTTTTCTATCTTGCCCTCGGGCAATGGCCCAAGCGAATTAATTCCATTTTTTGATTTGGTATAAAAGCCTCCCAAGGGCAGACATTGATCTTTAATCTTAGAGCAAAGCTAGGTAAGTAAAATTTTAGTGGGCAGCATGTATACAGCATGTATACCTGCAACGCATTTCATTGTAGTTTGCAAACTGGGTACATTGTGCAGGAGATACAAGCTGCTAGGTGAGTGTCCACGCGTTGCATATGTTAACCAAGACATAGAGATTTAACATAGAGGAATCAAAGCTTCGGTACCAAAGCTGCAAGTACATATGCATTTAACTGTTTGAGCTTAATATAGAGATTTTCTGTATTTTGACCTTGATTTCTGTTTGGACTTAATATAGAGATTTTTGAGAAATGTTCATACCTTCAATGGCTTTTATCAGTCTATCTGGAGTTGTTTATATATATTATGCTGCATTGTGGGATCACATACTGGGTGTATTTTTATTTTACTCTACTATCATAATAAATCTGATGACCTCTTTGTAGCTGTACTAATATGCTTGCCACTTTCTTTTCTTTTTCCTGAAGACTGTTGAGAAGTGTTCAAACTCCAACATTGAACTTCACTCTTTCAATTAGGTTCGTGGCCATTTTTTGCTCTACTTTAACTTCATTTATTTTAATTATGTGGCATTTTTTTTTCATGAAAAGCAGTGTTGGCTGATAGATTTGCTTTAACTTCTACAGAGCCAGTATCTTCACATTTTTACCAAGGACTACTTGCCACTTCCAAGCAAAGGGAAAAGTGGGAAGGCTGGCTGGTTAGTTCTCTCTTAAGCCATTTTGAAGTCGTAAATATTCTTTTGGTGAATAATCCCTATGACATCTCAACTTGTTTCTTAGATCAATTATGCTAAAGGCTTTTAGATACAGCTTGAACAATACACCACTACAGTTTATCTGCATAAATACAATGTTTTTATCTGATCATTGTGAATTTTGATTTAAAGGTATCCTTCATGACATGGTGATGTGTTCCCCTCTTTGAACAACAGTGGAAAACTTGATATCCTATTGGCTCAAGTAAGCAAAAATTGCATTCAATGGATCGGTGATCTCATCATAGGCACTGCGATCAGCATGGTTTTTACAAAAAAGGATCGGTGTTCAGGTAATTCAGATCCCCATGAGTTCCCTGTTATTCATCTAACAAATAAACATTTAAAGGTTGATTATGTTAAGAACCATGATTTTAGTGTAGCATGTTAATTTACCAACATGTTCATCCATGCTGATGCTACTAGCAATAGGCATGGGGCATCAGCTCTTAGCTAACGACTTCCTGGAAAGGAGGTACGGTGATATTTGGCTTTGAAAACTCACTATCAGTAAGGGTAAAAAAATTCAAGTTTATGAGTTTATTTTGCCGTCTCATTATCTAGCATATTTACATTTTTTGGTGAGTCCTGAAAGTCTAGAGGTAACTTGTCCAGTAGCATTTTTCCTTCCATTCTTGCTTCTTTTGAGGCTCTTCATAGTGAAAACATCATGCTCTTTCTGAATTTCTCTTTTCAGGATAAAGGCTCTTTGTAGAATGATCTAGCTTTAGGAAATTATGGAAGAGTCAAATGGTGTCAAATTATTATTTGTAAACTGGGATGAGGATGAACATTTGTAGGGAGTGTCAAATTTGTTGTTTGAAGTTTATAAATTGATAAAATAAGTGCATTCACAATGCAAAAATTCACAATGAAGTTGCCAAGCAAAAAAGGAGAGAGATATTGTCACTATTTCACGATGATTCTCTTAACGAAGCAATTTCTTTTTATTGTATATTTTAAATTTCCAGCTAGCTTATAGTACATTGCATTGCCATTTCAAAATAGCACCACAATTTGCAAACTTCCCTGTCATGGGCTCCCAACATTGTCAAAGTTAGCATATTTTGCTCTTGTCCGTGCAGTGCAAAGCATCCATTCCTCTGTGTGTGTGCGCGCGCGTGTGTTATTTGCTGAAATCTTGTGCATGACTGATTGTTTCTTAAGTACCCTTCTTGATACTGTAGCACAAATACTATTGAGTGTATTATTCGCTGAAGATCTTGTGCACGATTGATTATTCCTTAAGTACCCTTCTGCTGATACTGTAGCACAAATGCTTACCTGATGATGCTTAATTAAAAATAACATGATGGCATGTATGCTTGGAGAAAAAAGGGCCAAAGTGGGCACAGAATCCACTCAATCTTGGCCAGTAGGGAGTCTATTGGGGCTCAGCTAGCATACTCCACTCGGTCTTGGTTGAAATCTTGGCGGCATGTAACAAGGCACAAGAGTTCAAAGAATTTCAAAGTTACAGCCACGCTTGCATAGTTTGAAATTTGGGAGATCTAAACAACCAAGCTGCAATAGCGTGGTCATAGGAGACTATCATGAATGTTGATCTATGATGGACTGACTGTGTATGGACTAATATGGGATTTGTCTTAATTTGTACTTTGTTTGATTAAGATAACAATGAATCTGTAAAGTTGAGATATTGTTTTATAGCAATGTATCAGATATATGTGACATTGAAATTTTGGTGGTTTCCGTGACAACGCACGGGCACGGATCTAGTATAGTATTATATTTCTTCCCTAGTCCAGGTCTTCAGGATGGGGTAGACCGTACCTCCTCTGTGCTGCAGTCGACCAGAGCTCGCCGGCAGCGGCTGTCGCCTTTGCGAGGAGGAGAGTGCAAAAAGCCCGGGCCCCAATTCGATTCCGTCCTCTACCAACGTAATAACCAGTGTCGTCGGGCTCCTTAATTTTCGGCCACTGAGCACTGCACCCCGGCAGCTGGGCGCCGGGGGCCTTCCCCTATCTTCTGCACTCCGCCGCTGCTCAACCACAAGCCTCGATCTCTTCTCTTCGAGACCCACCCCACCTCATCCTCAGCTCAGCAATGGGCGTCACCGGCGACAATAACAGTCTACGGGCGGCAGGATGCTCATCGTCGCAGCCAGCAGATGCTGCCGACCACCGTACCGACGGCTCAAGGCGCGCGCAACGCATGCAGCAACAAATTAAGCTTACTTGTCGCTTTTCATGTGTATGTGCCCGATCCGGCCTTCATTATTGAAGGTCATGTCGTATCGTAATGCAGCTTTTCATAATATAAATAGATACTAGTACTATCTCTGATTGAATTTCAGAAAAAAAAAGATATCTTCAACTTTTAATAAACGAACTGAATAATACAGTAGACAGTAGCACTATCAAATATACAAGTAGAATTAGTTTCAAAAAAAATTATACTAGTAGAATTGAATACCTCGATCCGAGGAGTTCATTCCATTTGCCGATTGTTCTGTCCTCTCTCCCAACACGCTAAGACAGAGACCGAGAGTGATACTAGCATCCAAGCACAGAAAACCTGGTGTGTCCTACTTATATAGAGAACTACCAGAGCGAGCAACCAGTAAGGGCGTCCACAATGATCTATCTATTTCGCTAGCATACGTGGACTCAACAAAGAATAAAAAAAGCATGGAACCAAGCTGGTCTGCTGCAGTGCCTGAAAACACGCGAGGAGCATATACACAGTTCTCTTCGGTAGTTGTGCGAGATAGGAGATTGCAGAGTCTCCAGCGAGATGGTTTTTCTTCACCTCTCTCCTCCACGTCATATAAAAAATGATTTACGCTGGCGATTTCGACAGCCGTTGGAGGAGGCCTAATGTCATCGGTCAAATCACACCGACAAGTCTATAATTAACAATCCTTTTTTTCTTAATAAAACATACCTCCCAATATAATATTTGTCAGTACATAAAAGTTAGCTTTCCAGCTGCCCCAAATCTTACTATTACTAATTAGAGACTCATTTTACAGCTTCCACGTTAATCCTCACGAAACGCACCTGAAAAAAGATGAATCCTAGAAATTCTCACAAAAATCAGAAACATCCGGCCATCAATTGGCAGATTGGAATATAAATAGCCATTAAATCTGTTTTCTAAATAATTACCCGCTTCTGCCATTATGAAAGGTTTTGAGCTCAACTCTCAATGAAAGCAAATTTCTTTTTTTTTTCAGATTTTTCTATTTTCAATTTATTTTCTAAATAATAATCCGCCTCTCATTATAAAAGGTTTTGACTTCAACTCTCAACGAAAGTGAATTTTTTTCCATTTTCAATTTATTTTCCAAGTAATTATCCACCCCTGTCGTTATAAAAGGTTTTGAGTTCAACTCTCAACGTAAGCAAATTTTTTCTTTTTTGGCAAATTTTTCCTATTTTTAAATTTACTCTCAGTTTTTTTTGTCAAACTTTTCCGTTTACAAATTTACACTACTAAATGATCGTGTAACTCTTTTCAAAAAGATGCTAAAAACCTTTATATGAAACAGGTATTTTGTGCCTAATCTTGCTATTATTTGATCATCACAAGATGCGCTAAATAAAAGATAAAATCATAAAAATTCTCACAATAATCAGAAACATCCTATCATCGATTGCAGATTGAAATCCTAATAGCCACTATGTCTGTTTTCTATAATTAACGTACTGTCATCCATCGTGTAGCTCTAATAATAGATCTGTTTTTTAAGAAAAAGATAAACCCTAAAAATTCTCACAAAATCAGAAACATTCTGCCATCCATCATGCAGCTCTAATAATAGTTTCTAAAAAATTACCCACCATGACATTATAAAAAATGAAATAAAATAATCTTCTAAATTTTTATGAAAATTGCCATCATACCATTATGAAATATGTATTAAATAACCCCTTAACTTTGCGTAAAAATTACCCACCATGCCGTTGTAAAATATGAATTAAAGAACTATCTAAATTTGCATATAAATTACTCACCATGTCATTATAAAAGATAAATTAAAATAAGCCTTAAATCTTCATATACATTACCAAATATGTCATCATGAAAGATAAATTAAAGTAATTTCTAAATTTGCATATACGTTACTGTAATTACGAAGGATAAATATTACTAAAGATTAAATCTATATCTCCTAAACTCCAACACGTGCGAGCTAGGAAACAAAGACAAATCCTAAAATTATACAAAAGTCCGAAACATCCAGCCGTACATCATGTAGCTCTAATAATAGTAGCCATTAGATCTATTACATTTTCTAAAAAATTATCCTCCATACCATTACGAAAGATGAAATAAAATAACCTTCTAAATTTATATATAAATTACCCACCATGCTATTATAAAGTATGAATCAAAATAACTCTATAAATTTGCATAAAAATTACTCATCATGCCATTATAAAATATAGATTAAATAACCCTATAAATTTGTATATAAATTATTCACCATCCCATTATAAAAAATAAATTAAAATCAACCCTAAATCTGCATATAAATTACCCAATATACTATCATGAAAGATAAATTAAAATAATTTATAACTTTGCACGTAAACCACCCACACGCCATTACGAGAGATGAATTAAAATAACCACATCTAATATTACTAATGATTAAATCTATATCTTCTATTAAAACTCTATCGCATGCGTTGATGGACTAGTGTACATAATAGTCATTTGCTGCCACCACATTTTCTTCCAACACATGTACATGACCGTCAAGCCCGTGTTCAAATATCTTTACATACTTGCTCGATCCTAGAACAGAGAGGATGAGGAGATCTATTTTTGCAGTTGATACTTCTCACATATGGTATAGTAGATGCCAGTACTCTATAGCTTATCTTACGAGAAACTCAAAATCCCTTATATGTCAAAACAAAGAGAGTCCTATATACTATCGCTTCCTTCTTACACACTAGTTCATTTTCTCAATTCTAAGCAAGAAAAGGAGTCAAAGATTGCTTAACGGAGTTTTTCTATTCTGCGACTAGCTAGAATTATTAAGAATGCACATGAGTACACAGATAAATTTATCCATGAACTTTAGTGTTTATACTTGCCAATATTTTAGCATGTCCAATAGCGCGAGTTGATGTACTAGTTGCTATAGTCCAATTTATATTCCTCTACTCCCTCAGTACAGAAAGGTAGTCATATTTATATTACAAACTTTCTTGGCAAAAAAATAGTCAAATTATATGTACGTTTAGTGAAGTTTTTGTGTCAATATATTTATATTCAATGTGGTTTTGAGATTATATTAGGTCTTGAGAAACTGATGTTATATTGTAGCAAAAATAAATGGTTAAATAAACCCAATTTGGAAGACCATTTCTTAGTCAAAATGCACCTAAAATTTCTGGAAGACCATTCCTTAGTCAAAATGCCGGCAGCCGTCCGCGACCCAGAAAGAGACCTGCTTTGCGTGAACACCATCCCAATGCTCTGCCTCAAGATGAAGATGAGGACGATGACTTCACGCCCCCTAAGAAGAAGGGGGATGTTACTGTGCCTACTAAGCAGGTCCAATCGTCCCCCCGACTGTCATCTCCTGCTGCCGCTAATGTTACAAAATATGTCAAAAAGGTTGTCACGAAGACTAAGATAGTCAAGGGCACCCCACACCAGGTTAGTGTTCATATCATTGCACCATTTATGCACCATACTTACTATTACTTGTCTTCCCATGGTCCTATTTATACATACATTTGCACTATTTATGCTTTCATTCTGTTTCAAAACTTGTCATTGTTTACGCCCACCCTTCTGGCTATGAATTGTAGCTATATTTGCTTACTTTCCTGTATTTATTCACATCACTTCAGTACTTCACTGTATTATTTATGCATATCATTGCACTATTTATGCACCCTACTTGGAAATTTTTTTTACTGCTCATGTCACTATTTGTGCATACAATTTGCACTAGTTGTGAGTATGCTATACATGTATGCCCACCCTCCTGGTTATCAATTTTAGATCTACATGCTTACACTACTAGTATTCCAAAACTCATCATTGTTTATATCCCCATGTTTTGCTGTATTTATTCACATTACAGTATTATTTATGCATATCATATGACCATTTATGCTCCCCTCTTGGAATTTTTTTTATGCACACAAGTGCATTTATTTATTATTATGGTATGTGCACGAGTTGACTGATACCCATCATTTCATTTGGTTTTTAAATTTGGTGTCAGAGGATTAATATCAGATGCACCCCCTAGGATATGCTTGATACCATTGCGATCATGAATGCAAGGCAGCGGCAAGCTGTAGCGAGGAAAGGCTTCTCCGATATACTTGATATGACCCTTGATGCTCTAGGGAGCCGCTTGCAACTCTGTTGGCTGATGGATAAGCTAGACCCCAATAATATGACCATTCGTCCTAGACCAGGAAAAGAGCTCAAGATAACCAAGGACACAGTTCGCCTCATCCTTGGTGTATCATCTGTGGGTGGTGGAAAGCCCCTAGGCATCGACGGAGCAGCCGCTGCTGATAGGCTAAGGTCCTCACTTCGTCTTAGCAAAGATGAATTTAGCGTTGCAAAGCTGCAGGACAGGTTAAGATCAGGGGACGACGATGAGCTCACCATCATATATTTTTTCCTAATCCTATTCAATCGATTGCTTTTCCCTACCGCTAGCTGGAACATATCTAACACTGAAGTGATCTTGACGGAAAAAATGGATCGTTTGCATGATATGGATTGGTGCCACCTTATATTCAACAAGCAAAATGCCCATGCGTTGCAATGAGAGAAAAAAAATCCTTAAGCGCCTCTACATCAATACATATAAGAATAGCTTCTCAAATAAATTCCATATGCTATTGTTTCGAATTTTTTCTTGCATGTGACCGAAATTTAGGGGGTGTCAGTTTGGTAAAAAATATTATTTTTTGTTTTTCGGCAATATATAAAACATCAAAAACGGAGTCCATATACGACATGGGTATCCGTTTTCACATAGGCTACTCCTACCTTCTGAATCAGGTTTCCGAATAAATTGTAGGTCATATTGTTTTGATGATTTCCGTTAATTATAATCGAATTTTAGAGTGATGACAGTTGGGTTGGAAAGGTTGTTAGTTTAACTTTCCATCGATATATAAAATATCGAAAATGGAGTCCGTATGCGATTTGGACGTCCGTTTTCGCGTGGACCCCTCCTGCAGACCGAATCTGGTTCGTATTATTGCTGTGATTTGTATTATCAAATACAGGACGGAGAGAGACTGACCAGTCGGAGAACTCAGAACCGAAAAATCTTATTTGCTTTAATATTAGATATAGATTCATCAAAGCCTTTCCTTTTCGATATAGTCTCTGTCCTTCAATTTGATTTCTGGTTTCTGATTCTGTGAACGCTATGATCGATTAGCCATGGGGAAGGGGATCCATATGTGTCAACTTCATTAGCAGCGTGATGTGTGTGGATGTGTACGTCGTGCAAAAGGCAAGGTACGGACTCCGACCAGATTTGGGGACGGAAACGAACCGGCGAACGATTCAAGCTAGACTTTTCTGATTCAAGCTAGACATTTCTGATTGAGGGGTGGAGCGAGCCTCATCTGTCAGGACGGACTAAGAACCTTATTTGATCCTACTTGTCATGACGGACCAAGAATCTTTATTTGTTTTAATATTAGGTATAGATAGCATCTGCGATGGTGCAAAGAGTTGGCACCAAAGAACCACAACAAATTCTTCTACAACGATATACGGATGCTGCATCGTCGTGCTCGTAAACCCCTTATGTTGTTTGGTTTATGACATGTCTTTTTATGCGCATTCACACGTTCATTTATACAGCGCATGCAGACTGCTTACCTATTTTCTTTTTTTAGTTGTACTATTTAGACCACTTTCATGTTGCTGCAGCACCCAAAAACAAGTACGACACACCTCGTATAAAATATTTTGATAGAAATATCATAAAAGCATTGACCAGAGCTGATAGAAGGAAGTCTCGGCATCAAGCCGGCGAACCATTCGGCCATTGCGATTTAAGCTTTTCACTATACATGGGTTTGGACTTTCGTCATATGCATCCTCTTTATTTGAGTTTTAGTGTTACTGTCTTACATGTAGTAATTTATGACAACTCTATCATATATATACGCCTAATTATATTTTTTTTATCAATTTCGAAACCCGACGGAGACATGCTATGCAGCCGCATATCTTGCATTTTTTTTTTTTTCTTCTCTCCTTTCGCACCCAGCTTGAGCACCACTGATTCAGTCTCTTTTATGGTCCTCCTCTTTGGCTTTGCGCGATCCGGTCTCTCCAAGCTTATCCCTTTAACAATAAAATCGAGTTTCTACAGTTTAAAATGAACAATTTTAAGTAGTTTGTCTCATGAGTCATTCACATTTCGACAGCGGACAACAAGATGAATCTAATAATACTACATTTACCTTTCTAGCTTCTAATGTTGGCTGGCATTCACCATCCACCATCATCGCATTGTTCTGCTGCTCGCTAGGCTGATGTCTCACGCCACCATTGTTGTTCCCATCCTATGCAGCAAGACATACAGTAAACATACAGTACCACACCCAAGATGATGATGGTGTAAATATCATCAACTAAGTTCATAATTACTTCAATTTTATGCAATTTTCTATCTATCACCTGCTGCATAGTTGTCACCGGCACCGGCTCTTCAAGAACACATGCGCCCCCCTCCCCTTCATTCAAAACCACCTGATTAACCACCTCATTACACTGGCAAAACATAAGGCAAATATAATTACACGATTTATCATTATAAAGCCAAATATAAACCACTGCCTGCAATTTTTATTCTTACACCAACGGCACCTAAACTAGATGGATCCCTTCTCGTAGGCAAACTGTCTCCCTATACGTCTCTAAAAGGCACCCCCTCGTCCTGTATCATGCAAAAATCAATGACTTTGTCCCACAACATGTTGTTCGTGTTGTTCCAACTTTCTAACCTGATTCTCCTCCCCATCACTATCAACGCAACTTTCATCTCCCCCAATATCTGGCTCCACATGATCCAGCAACTCGTCAAGCTCGCCCATCGCATCCAAGTACTTATCATGCCCCGCATTCGACATACTAGCCTGATTTATTACCTTCAATGTCCTTTTTAGCATCGTCTTCTGTCCGTACGATTTAGTCTCTCCATTCTTGCCCTTCGATTTCTTATCATCTCTTGAAAACACAAGATCCTGTCTAGCTGAGTTGGTGTATCTCTGCATAATGTATTCCTTAGGGATCTTATCAATTTGAAGTATTTGGAAGGCACGTAGAAGATGTATACAGAACAGGCCTGTATTAAAAACACCAATCAATATTCCGTAAATTATTAACCTGATCCATATCGATATATGTGTCACAAAAATAGACCAGCATGCCTAATAAGAACCACAACTAAACATAACACACCTACGTGCGCCCACTGCTTGCACTCACATGTATACCTCCCAGCTTCCACATCTGCGAAAACTTTGAATTGGTGTTGACCCCATACAATTCTGTTTGATCTCTTAGTGTACTGCACCACCCAATCATTTTCATAACCATCAGGATCACGTGATATTTTGTATGCGGTGGCATATTTCATCGACTCCTCAAACCTATTCATTACAGCCCTGGTGTATGCCCTCGCAACCTTGATCTCAAACTCATACAGCGTGTATGTCTCCCTTTTGCCCTGCATTTCACCCAAACTTAATCAACTCACTATTGGTTAACTACCATGATACATAATCAATTTACATTACCTTGCAGGCCAACGTCTCTTTTGCCTCTTTTATCTTCCTGCTGTGCAGCAACTTCATCATTTGCTTAGCAAACTCATGAAGTGGGGTGTTCTCATCCACATGAGCGCTCTTCACGAGCTTGTTCATGCTTTCACTACGTTGTGTAGAGACCATCACTTCACAGTAGTCCTGTTTGAAAAATGCAGGTATCCATTCCTCCCGAATTTCATATAAATTCTTCATAGTCACGTCATCATGTAGGTGGAACTTATCTAGCATCATTGCCCATGCAGTCTCAAACTCTCTTACAGTCAACGGATGATGCATTGTAGATTGAAACTGTGACTTGAAATCTTCTTCCTCAAATCTTACATACAGTTCATTCAGAAATTTTATAAACCTGTTCTGCACGTGCCACAGGCACAATCTGTGGATTGTGTTTGGAAAGAATTTACGTAGTGCTACAGGCATCGCAGGGTCTTGATCTGCAATCATACATGTTCACTTAATGTCATATGCTAGATGGCCATTAATTTGTATAAAACAACTAAAAATTGTATGTGTAGAGACCATACCTGTCAGCATTACCTTTGGGCCCTCTCCTCCCATGCATGTCTTGAATGCACTAAAAACCCACTCGAAAGTCTCGACTGTTTCATCTCCCAACAATGCGAACCCAAACATGGCGCACTGCAGGTGGTGGTTCGCACCAACAAGCATGCATAGCGGTTTATCATATAGGTTAGTCTTATGAGTCGTATCAAATGTAACAGCATCTCCAAAATCGATTTAATCCACTTGCTGACTTGCATGAGACCAGAATATACTAATTATCTTCCCCTCTTTGTCCAACTGGAAGTCATTGAAAAATTGTGTATTCTCTTTTTCGCACGATGCAAAAAAACGTTAGAAGTTTAGACACATCATTGGCATTATTTTCCCGACGCCTCCTGCCTTCCTGTGTGGTACAAATTAATAATGTGTGAATCAGTAAAGGTACAATTTGTTTAAACGCATTGTGTAATTCTAGGTTCATAAAAAAAGTGTGACTTACAGGTTCTTCATGTCGTGCCGTTACCAGGACGTTCTCAGGACCACCATGCATTTCTGATACATAGTCCATAATGCAGTGCTGCGGGACCCTGCTATCTTGCATCGCACCAATAAACTTCATGTATTCTGGATCATGGGTCTTGTTGCATCAAAGCTGATCAATTTCTTCTTGCCATTTAATGAAATCGATATGCTCCAGATGCAGCAAAACAATCCGCACCATTATGACATTTTCCTTGGCATCGTTATATATTTTCTTTAGCTTCATACCAGCCTTGCATTTTGACCGCTTTGACGATGTATTTTTCCGGACTTTTGGATTATCTACAGCCCTTACTGCACATGAATCCTCCATCGAGCAGTTCAACCACTTGCAGTTTTTTCTCTCCCTGTATTTTTTTTATTGGGAAACCCACTTCATAGGCGTATCGACCATAAAATTTGTACGCCTCTTCCACATTTTGAAATGTCATGCCTAACCTAGGTACTATCCTCGGATCAATAGTGTCTGGCTGTGCATATACAGAAGCTAGTCATTCATACACCAATTTTACGCATTATTTTCCTAATGCTAAAAAAAATACTTACATGGCTTTGCAGGATATGCGGAGTATCCATGTCATGATCATTGATGGTTCTCATAGGCGACCGTTGCACGGCTTCTTCCAATCTTCCTGAGTGCTCCCCTGCCATCATCTCATCGCACCCGGGTGCTTGGAGCGCAGCTGGTGGAGTGACGATATCCCTGCTTGATGGAACTCGACCCCCAGGCGAAGCGGCTGACGGTGCATATCGCGCTGGCGAACACCGGCCACCCCCCTGCAACGAGAGGCAGCAGGAGGCGTTGTCGATGAGTGGCCAACCCTCTGCGAGGATCCTTCCGATCCTGCCATGGTCCGCCGTCGCTCTCGCCAGGGAATGCCTTGATACGACGACTACAGATAGATCTTGGTGGCCGTAAATGATGGAGGACGCCTGGAGTGAGGGAATCGGCGAGAGAGCCTGCCTGCTAGTGAACGCACTGCTGGGACGACTACAGATTGATCTTGGTTATCGTAAATGATGGAGGACGCCTGGAAAGAGGGAATCGGCGATAGAGCCTGCCTGATACGTCTGCGGGATACACGGCAACTCCCGTCGATCGTGCGCGTATTTTATGCCGCACTCGTGGTTCCATTCCCGCGGCAGTTGCAAAAGTTTTACGCTCATTTGTACACCTATTTACTATACATTGGTCATGGGATTACGCAAAACGGACGGATCCGGAGGTAGGCCTCACGACGCACGTGGCCCAGAACCACCGCCTGAATTTTAATATTTTTACAATACAAATTTTATTTTTTAGAGTTCAGATGTTATTTTATTTTATCTGTAGTACGCTAGAGGTGATTATTTTAAATCATCTTTTATAATGACACGATGGATTTAATTCATGGCATGGTGGGTAATTTAGAGTAGTATACTTCAAAATGGTATGATGGGTAACTCATATGTAAATTTAAGGGTTATTTTAATTCATTATTTATGATGGCATGATGGGTAATTTATATGTAAATTTAGGCATTATTTTAATTCGTATTTTATAATGATATGGTGGGTAATTTTATATGAAAATTTAGGGGGTTAATGATATCTTTTGTAGCGGCATGATGGGTAATTTATACGTAAATTTAGGGGTTATTTTAATTCATATTTCATAATAGCATGGTGGGTAATTTATATGAAAATTTAGTGGTTATTTTAATGGTCTTTCTTTTAATTCATCGTTTATAATGGCACTATAGGTAATTTATATGTAAATTTAGAAGCTATTTTAACTTATATTTTATAATGGCATGGTGGGTAAATTGTATGAAAATTTAGGAGTTACTTTAATGGTCTTTCGTAATAGCATGATGAGTAATTTTTTACAAAATATAATAGATCCAATGTCTAGTATTATTGGATAATACTTAAAGGAAGACCAGATGTTTCTGATTTTTATGGAAATTTATAGGATTTATCTTTTTTTTAGCACGCTTCGCAGTTTGTGCCTCTTTTAGAATGTCTAATCAGTAACAGTAAGATGCGTAAATTATTTTTTAAAAGGAAAAATCCCTATCATGCAAGGTGATCCAGATTGAGAACAAAAACAATTCCCTTTCATGATGAAATCCATAAAGGCTCGTAGAAAGTGATGTTAAACGCATGGGATAATTTATTTCTCCTTCTAAATTGAAGAAATTTAGTAGGAACAAAATGTTGGCAAAAATTGATGTCTAAATGGTACGGTTGCAATTCATCTCCATGGCGTGGGGGCAATAAAACCTTCGTTAGCCCTACCAACCGTTGATAAAAGTAAAAAAATAGGGTTTATGTGCTATTACCACCTAAATCTAGATCTTGGGTACCGTTTTTTAACTCTTTTCTGGCTGGCTCCTGGGTTACAATGTCCTAAGGAGGAATAAGGAATGCCTTTTCATTAATATATTTATATTTATACATGAAAAAACACAAGTGGATATGACATTGTTCACCTAAACGGCATGCTAAACGGCTGTTTAGCCTGTTTAATTCCGTTTAAATCCGTTTAGACCGTTTAACACCGTTTTTTGACTGTTTAAACAGTCACTCGTTTAATTAGACCGTGTACACACTAAACAACACAATTGTGCATTGTTTACCATTTAAACACCATTTAAACAGCCGTTTAGCCGAACATTGCTCCATAGGCCATCGATCTACAAGATCAACAAAGAGTGAACATGGAAGAGAGACACAGTCTTTTTGTATGTGGTGTGGATTTCTTCGAGTGGGGCATTTGCCCGGGCCCCGGGCCCATGGATGTTGCGGCGGGGTGGCTTTAGGAAGTGTTCGGATCCATGGACTAAAATTTAGTCCACGTGATATAGGATGTTTCGATGCTAGTTAGAAGTATTAAATATGGTTTAATTAAAAAACTAATTACACAGTTGAGGACTAAACGGCGAGACAAATGTATTAATCCTAATTAACCCATGATTAGCAAATGGTTACTGTAGCATCACATTTTCTAATCATGGATTAATTAGGCTTAATAAATTCATCTCGCCGATTAGTCCTTATATGTGCTATTAGTTTTATAATTAGACTATATTTAATACTTTTAACTAGCGTTCAAATATTTAATGTGACGGGAGCTAAAATTAGCCCGGAGATCCAAGCGGCGCCTTAACGTTTGATAGCTTGTAGTAGTAAGCTCGTGTGGAGGTTCTGATGTCAGTGGCTTACTATATCGGTATAGAGAGCAAAAAAAAATTATCCTCCTTTACCGTGCGCACATGTAAAACCCAATTTTTGTAGAGATATCGTGTCGTAGCAACGTGGGCGCCCATTGAGCTTAACACGCGACGCACGCTTTCCCACCCTTGCAGCTAGTTCCACGTGAAACGTGATGTTATCGGCACGCAATGCAAGTCGTCCCATGGGCTGCGTCACTGGGTTGTCTAACTGTCGGTGAGCTTTTTTTTTTTTTTTTTTTTTGCCATGCTAGCGTAGAGGTACGTGCTACATGCATGTGATAAATCTAAAACGTCGAATAAAACTAATGAACTACCGGTAATAAAAAAAGAGAAAAAAGAATTAAAGAATTAAAAGAAAGAAGACCTACTTGATTGATATCCTTCTTTTTTTCGTTAATTTCAAAGTAAGAAAACTACTTAGTGAGTATGGGTACAAAACGAGATGTGAAAATAAAGGAACAAAGGGTGAAAACAACTTCCTTCTATCAGTTTTAGATCTTTTCCAAACCTTTTCAATCATTTTCAGCCTGTCAAGTGGGACCAATGTGAGGGGTATATCCTTTCCAAACCTTTCCAATCCTTTTCAGCCTGTCAAGTGGGACCAATGTGAGGGGTATAGATGTTTTTATTGGGTAAAAAATGGTATTGCGAAAACTCGCTCTTTTATTTTGCCATATGAGTGATGAGTGGCTTCACTTGTTGGCATTGATAAGTTAGCTGGTAGTACTCCCTCTGTCCTAAAATTAGTGTCGTTCTACGACTTCGATGCCAAAATAGCTGAGGGGAGAAAAGACTACCATACCCTCCATTAATGCTACTGCTCTCCCTCTCTCAGCACACGCTGCTCCGCTCCAGGGCCGCTGACGCGCTCATGGCCGCCACTACTCCAGTTTCCCCTCCGCCGCCACTCCAGCTCCCCCCACCGCACCATGCGCTGCCGACGCTCTAGTTCTCCCCACCGCCACTGGACCTTCTACCGCCGAGCTCTCACCGCGCGGCCTCTCTCTCACCGGCGCGGATGCAGCCGAGCGGGGCCACGCCTCCCTGTTGCCTCCAGGCCACTGTCGACGCAAATCCACCGTCGGAGAACATGCAGGTGCGAGGGGATGGCCGGATGGGGAACGAGGCAGAGGACAGGTTGAACGAAGCCAGGCGCCACCGCCGCCGGGACGTGGGCGCGGGTCGCCGCCAGGAAGCGGGTGCGCGGGGCCGCCTCCACCGCCGGGAAGCGGGTGTGGGAAGTCGCCTCGCCATCGGGAAACAGGAGCGCATGGCCGCCTCCGCCGCCTGAACGCGGGCGCGCTGCTGCCGCGCCGAGGGAGGCCTTGCCCGCCACTGCTGCCGCGCCGAGGGAGGCCTTGCCTGCCACCGCTGTCGTGCTGAGGGAGGAGGGAGAAACCGTGGAGAGGATAAGAATGGAGTGGGGCTGTGAGAGGCTGCCACCTACTGGAGCAGTTGATAGACGATGGTGGCGGGCCCCACCGATGCGTAGACGATATTTGTTTTGGGACATTTGTTGAATGCACAGACGACATTTATTCTAGGACGAAGGAAGTACTTGCTTGTAGTACTCCAGAGCAGTAGCGGATCAAGTGTGGCAACGAGTGAGGATACATATTCCAAAAATTTAATGAAGTGCACTCCCAAGTAAAGAGGAGGAAGTTGCTTTTGTCAGGTATATATTGGAAATGATGAGGAAGTTGGGAGAAAAAGCAGGATTAATTAATTCTCTCATCCAGCAAAGCAAACAGCCACGCAGCGGTGATGGGTGAGAACGGAGTGGGCTCTTACTGAACGAGTGCGCGTTCGGATTGCTCGAAGAGCTGTCGCCAGCCATTGTCTTCCTCTCCTCCGCTGCTGGCGCTGGCGCTACCCGCCCCTACCCCACCTCCGCCACCAGAGGCCGCCGGCGTATTGGCACCCTCGCCGCGGTCTCCCCGCCCACCGGCCGCCGTCCCTCTCCGTGCCGACCTGGCCCCATGTCCTCCTCCTCCTCCGCCGCCGCGTGGAGCTCTCCTGCCGCCCACCCTTCTCACGGGCTGTCCACCACCGTCCAACCGGTAGCGCCCCCGCCGCCGGTGTCTCAGCCGCCTCACCAACCGCCTCCACCGTCTGGCCGGCCGGCCACCCCGGCCCTCCCTCTTTGGCCGGAGGTGGAGGAAACCCCACCCACAACCCCAAAACCTAACCCTAACCGCCGCCGCCGCCGCCACCCCAGCCCCTCCCGCTGCCGCCCGGGAGGCCGCCGGCATCTCGGCACCCTCACCATGGCCTCCTCCCTGTTGGCCGCCGCCCCACCGGCCCCCTCCCGTGCCGCCGCCGGCCCCGTGTGTGGCCGGAGGGCGCGCCAGGTAAGAAATGGAGAACGAAGCAAGGACGACGGGCGTTTTTTATTCATATGCAAGTCCACGGATCCACAAATACAAAATTTCTTATGGCGTCTGTCATGTGGCTCGTTCCAACTAGCTGGCTAGCTAGTGCTGCAGCCTGCAGATCTCAAAGCTTAGCTCTTCTCTGCCGATCGACCGATCGTACGTTTTCCAATATGCGCAGCGTAGATCTCGGTGTGACGGGAGAGCCAAGCAAAATTACTAATATGCATGCCAGAGCTAATTAAAAACAAGAAAGCACAGGTAGAAAAAAAAATATGCGCGCGTGTGGGACGATGAAGCTAGCGTGTGCATGCATGGTTGACCCTAGTACTGATTGCACAACAACGTGCTGATATTGCTAATTAACAGCCTGTCCGCTTCAGCTATGGGTCTGACTGGCGTGCAATCAAGGCTGCTGTGCAAGCCTGCAAGCGGCGCTCCTGCCTTCCTGCGCATATTGATCGCCGCGGCCAACCCGTGCATTTTGCGACTCGTGGGCCGATTCTTCCGTTGGGCCATCCCACTGCTCGGCATTTATCTTCGTTTCGCGATCTTTTTGTCTTCACATGTCCATTTGTTCTGCATTTTTATTTGTTCCGTGCTTTTTCATTCCTTCCTTTCCTTCCTTCCGTACTGTTTGACTCGTTCGTTTTATGAACGAAATGTTCACATATTTATTTTCTTCCATTTAGTACGTTTTTGTTATTGCTTTTTGAAAATTTTGTGGTTCAAACAATTCCAATAGAACATTCAGATATTTTGTTCTAATCATTATACCGGCACAATAAATTTGTTCTGCGTATATAAAGAATTGTTCTACCGGTAAAATGAGTTGTTCCACGGATAAAACAGATTGTTCCACGCATGATATAAATTATTCTACGCATTAAACTGCTGCTACGCTGGCTGAAACAAACAGCACTGAAATTTTTGTTCTGTATCACATCATTAATAACTACTGCAGCATAAATTTTTTTAGAGAGAACAAACACCGAAACAAATAGCCACTGAATCACCTTACATTCATATTTAAGTCTCAAACACAGAGTGAGATGAATTAATCCTCATAATTCCTTTATATCATTATTAAAATAAAAATGTATTCTACATAAATAATATATTGTTCAACGGGCAAATATAATTTGTTCTACGGCCAAAATGAATTGTTCTACACGATTAGTGAATTATTCTACACATATAATAAAATATTCTATGTACAAAATAATTTTTTACATGAATAATAAATTGTTTTACATACAAAACAAATTGTTCTACGTTGTTAATGAATTGTTCTACGTAGTTAATAAAATTGTTCTACATGTAGGATGAGTTGTTTAGTGCTCATAACAGTTTTTTTATGTGTACAGTAAATTATGGGCTGAAGCACTACTCTCTACCTGGCTACAGCACTTTAGTTGTTTATGTTATTAGGTCACCATAATTTATATTTGTTCAGTCCTAAATAAAAAAACTCTACATATGAAACAAAAGTTCAATCTATAAAAGTGAATTGTTCCGCATGTTTAATAAATTGTTCTACACATGCAAAATAAATGTTCTATGTATAAATTAAATTGGTCTACAGGTTTAATATTTTTTTCTGCGCATCGTATAAATTGTTCTATAGGTAAAGTTAGTTGTTCTGCGGCTAAAATAAAATAATATAGGTGCAATATGAATTGTTCTATACGCAATATTAATTGTTCTATGCTCAAAATAAAACTTTTACATGGAAAAAAGATTGTTCTACATGAACTATAAAATATTTTACATATGTTATACATATTATAATATAATTGTTCTAGTACATTATAAAATGTTCTACATACAATTATGAATTGTTCCATACATAATGTTAGTTGTTCTACCCATAAAATAAAAGACTACATAAGCAATGTTTGTTCTACATCCAAAATAAAAGTTCTAGATGAGCAATATGAATTATTTTGCAAGCAATGTTAGTTGTTTTGAGCTAAAAATATAAAGTTTGACATGCAAAATGAAAATAATTTCTACACAGAGATTTTCTATGCACTAAATGAAATGTTTTACCCGCATTATAAAATATTGTACATGATAAAACAACTGATCTTTGATAGCAGTTTGATTGCAGAAGAAAATAAAAATAAGCAACTAAGGATGAAAATCCTAGGAGAGAACACAAATAATTATAGAGACCAATTACATGAACCATGGAACATAAAATTCTACAACTTGAGCAGTTTATACACATTCATGGAATGAAAAAATGTTTATACGGCACACATTATATATCTCATACAACAAATATTTATACATTTAGAACAAATTACCTAAACTTACAGAACAAACATGCAAATAGTACAAGAACAAATTATAACAAGTTAGAACAAACATTATACAAAAAAAAAATATGAACTTTAAGAAAAATATGCCTAAAAATGTATTATTTATAGAAACAAAGGTTGCATGTCCAAAACAGATGTACTATGAACTTAAAAATATTATAGTCCATCAAATAATAAAATAAGTTAAAAACACAAAGAAAGAAATGCAAAATAAAGGCATTGAAAAAATAGAAATGAAATAGAAAATGAAATAAAAATATAAAACATAGATAAATAAAATAAAAGTAAGGAAATAAAAAAGAAATGTGAAAAAGAAAGAGCAACAATGCTGATAAAACGAATGAAGGGAAAAGAAACACTAAGAGAGGTAAATACGGGCTAAAGGAACCCCTATTGGGACTAGAAACCGCGTACTCGGCATCTTCAGTGATGGAAACGCTACTTGTCAACACGGCGACAAATATCATTCTCTCAGTTGATTGGGGCGCTTATACATCGCTGGAGCGACAATTTCGTTTTCCATTGCTGAAGCGTTTCCGTATGAATGACATGATTTGAATTGGTCAGAAACTGCAAATGTTCATGTTTGTACTAATCAACTCACATAGTAAGCTGCCAATCTCTTCAAAGCAACCAGCTTGTTGAATTAAAGAATAGTCTACTATCAGGCTGTCACTTGCGAATATGCTGGATTACGAAATGAATGTTAAAGGAAATGAAGTTAAACAAAGCCTCATGCTGTCATACATAAGCGGTCAAAGCAGCACAAACTATCGGTGGATTCCTCCATCATTTGTAGTGTGCTATGTATCTGATTGGGCCGATTCTTCTGAGTTCAAAGAATGCACATGTTAACGTTTGTAGTAGTCTTAAATCTCTCAGGTCCAGGTAACTAAGCTGCAGGGCAACCTCATTACCAGTATCAATTCAAATGAAACTCATACATGTAAGTATGCCAGTAACGGCTCATAACAAATACAAAAACCTGCATGCGTGCAGAACGGCACTTTGTGGCTACCAGTCTTAAGCTAATTCTGCTCTGTTGGGTTCGCAAATATAGATATATGCAAAATATGCTGGTAATTTCCCATCGTCATAGCGCAATTAAATATACTGGGCCTTAGTGGGTACTGTCTTTTACTCCCTCTGTCCCAGAAAACAAATCATTTTAAGTTTGTCCTAAGTCAAATTTTCTAAAATTTAACCAAATTTATACGAAAAAATGTAAATATTTATAGTATCAAATTAATATTGTTAGATTTCTTATCACATGTATTTTCATTAGGTATCAATTTGGTTCTGTAAATGACGATATATTTCTTTATAAATTTGGTCAAACTTTACGAAATTTGATTTAGGACAAAACCAGAACGACTTGTTTTCTGGGACGGAGGGAGTATCAAAGAAGAAGTGTTTTCCAGGAACAAAGGCAATGCCCACTATGCTTCTGTACAACTCAGACTCAGCATATCATGGTCGCTATCATCCAGATAAGCGCTCAAAATTGACCAGCCCGGATGTCTCTATCTATGCGATCTGCATTAAGGGTTCCTGGCAGCTCCCTGAAGTCTTCGTTGAATATGGAGTATGCACTGCATGGAAGGCAGAACAAACAAAGAGTTAAAGTTACAAAAAAAAAAAAAAAAAAAATCCTGTACCTTCCCAATATATTCTTAAAAAATCATTAGCTAATAAAACTAAATTTGGTACTCCCTTCGTTCTTTTGGCCCTGGTTAGTTGAAAAGTTCAGATTTGAACTAATTAATGTCATATACTCCTTCCTCCATCCCAAGATACTTATACAAATCGAATACATCAATCTTATGTCACAAAAAAAAAAAAAAAAAAAAATCTTATCCTTCCTCCATCCCAAGATACTTATACAAATCGAATACATCAATCTTATGTCACAAAAAAAAATCTTATTAGAGTAATAGTTGGTCGAAACCTTGTCTTAATGAAACAAATTGTGCCTTATACTTCGAGTCAGGGGAGTACTGCAAAATCTTTGCATCTGAATAGCCCTCTTGATTGTTTTCAGATGCAAAGCACTGACAATGATTAAAACAAGTTGATGCCTTGGGTCTTGGTAGAGAAGCATTTATTTGGTTGATCAGCATGACAAAGCTAAGACAAACTAGAACTGAACAGAATCAACTTATGGTTAGCGCTGCTGAAGGGAAAACAGTTGATCTTCAGTGATGGTTGTTCATCATGGTAAGCCCAGACATACAAAGGCCTGTTTGAAAGTGCAGTTTTTATACCATGGTTTATATTTGTCATGACATAACAATGGTATTTCTTCTTACCATAAAAACCATACTATTTTAGCACTTGTTCGGTTTCATAGTGTTGAAAGGAGAGGTGTATAATAGATCGGATGTATTGCATGGAGCTATTGGGCTGTATATATAGGAGTACAAGACTTAGGGGCCAAGACACCTCCCCGGATACATATGCAGTCCTAAATAGTTAAGACTCCTAAAGATACACGATATCTAATACTACCAATTGTACCCCGTCGTAGCGGGAGCATCACAGACGGTCAAACTGGAGAAGAAGCCAAAGAGCTGACATCGCCCGCGGTAGTAACTATGTCACGGTGCAAAGGCAAGGACTGGAGAAGAAACCCAAAAGAGCTCATGCGGACGATAGACCTTTGTGCCGATGTCGAGGTAGCCAAGTACGAGGGCACAAAGCCGTTGTCAAGGTACCATGGGTAGGGGTAGCTATGGTCAATGGAGCTGTTGATGCGCCGAAGAAGACAAGCCGCGCAAGTCATGGTCACAGCATGTGGGAAAGCCCACAGTGCGGAAAGAGGCGCTAGGGTGAGATGGTGGCATAGAAGAGGGGCGCCATAGATGAAGACAATGACGCACTTGGCAGTCGGTGAGGGAAAAGGCCGTCGTCGAGGATGATGTTGTCGAACCGTCGGGCTCTAGGTTTGCCAGGCTTGGAAACGGGTCGTGGACGAAGGCACGCCCCGGAGGGCCTCAGCCATGTGTCGGCGTCTAAAGCGACCGGTAAAGAAAGCCTCGGTAACGGTTGCGGTGCACAGAAGAAAGGCTAGGAAGGTGCCGATGCAGCCTACAGTTGTCCGAGTGGATGAAGTAGGTGAGGATGAGACGATGACGATGGCGACGAGGTTGTGCTGGACGAAGGCGAAGAGGTAGTTGTGGCAACGCATCGAGGCTCTTGGAGTTGTGGCGGTGAGAGAGCCACAGCACAAAGGAAGAAGGGCCTCAACGGCACCATTGGATCGTGACGGCTGTGCTTGAAAGACGCGATGAAGAACTTGAACAGCTAGAGGACCATGTGCTAGAGACACGCATCGATGGAGTTGACAACGATGTAAATGCAACGGCAGGGTCGAAGACAGGCGGCGGCGCTGCAGCCCAAGGAGGCGACGCAGTGGCAACCCTCTTGCTCAGCAAAGCAGTGCTCGGTTGATCAAGCCAAGGGCACGAGGTGAAGACGACGAAGGCGATGTCGATGGTGGAGCCTCCCGATTACACGAAGTGGTGGATGTCGACATGCAAGCGAAGAGGCACGGTCAAGGAGATGAGGAGGCCGGTGTTGTCGATGACAATGTTGAAGATGCGCGAAGTTAAAGGGCGGTGGGCAATGCAAACCGATCTTAGGTCGACGAAAACAAAACAACGCACAGCAGCAACAGGTTTGATACACATCCAACCCCTCATCAAATCTCTCACCTCGTAAAGAACGAAGAAAGTAGAGCCAATACCTTCGGCTCCTACCCTCACTTTGTCCTCGACAAAGGAAATAGGGAGAGAGAAGATGGCAGGGCCCCTTTGGCCCCAACCACAGGCAAGGGTGCAGCGCGGCCGGTGGCGGGCGCAGGATTTTCAACTTGGGTATTCAAAAACTAAAGGTACTAAAATTTTTTTTGACAGCATAGAGCTTACTATTTAGCGTCTCATAATGCACGTGTAGACAACATATATTATCCTATTATTAGGTAATATTTCATTACCTAATGAAATGGCTTGCAATTGCAAGATTCAATTAGTTCCAAGCATAATCACACTAGCCAACAAACTACATAGATCATATGGTACTATGGTAGTCTGCAATCATAAAAAAGGGCAGCCTGGTGCATGAGCTCCCGCTTGTGCGGGGTCCCAGGCTGCAATCATACAACAACAACAACCAAACCTTTCAGTCCCAAGCAAGTTGGGGCAGGCTAGAGTTGAAACCCAACAAGAGTCAGCAATCAAAAAACTACAATGAGCTTGCTAACCAATTGCAAATAGATTTCACAAATTTATACTCATCCAGAGTTTTAGGCATAGCACCAAAAACATGCAGCAGAGAGCACACATAGTAGACGGCGCTGCTATGATCACCAGTCACCACTGGCCTACCGTCTGCTGGGCTGGGCCGCTGCCCTACCTCGGCAGCTCAGCTTGTCACTTGGCTGCAATGCCGCCAATTGCAGGAGCAGGGTGGGGATGGGGCAAGGGGAAACAGAGTCATGGAAAAGAGGCGTGGCAGTGGCACCGTCCGGCGTCCAACCTAGGGTTAGCGTGTAGCAGCAAGCTGAATCGGCGATGGGCGGATGGGGACAGAAACGAAGTCAAAGTCACGTAACACAGTAACAAGAGCTGGAGCTCAGGAGCGGACATCAGGTGAGCTGGGCTTCTCCTACGTGTGGCATGTGGGCTGAGGCAAAGGCCCAAGAACTGAAGAAGAGGCCTTGTTCTATTTGGAGCCTTTGTATACCAATTTTCCTATTATTTGCATATACTTATGTATATTCAATTTTTTCCAAAAAAATCATGGGTATTCACTCATGAATCACAGTGGGCCCGCCCCTGAGCGCGGCTTGACGGCCCTCCACACGGAGAAGCCTAGCGGCGGGGCTAGGACCGGTCATGGGAGCCTGGCAGGCTGGTGGCTACCACGGCAGCGGGGTGGCCCCCGACAAGGCACGGTCCGAGCATAGGGACTGGCGCGCAGCGTGCCCCGGTGGCGGTGGCCGCAGCTCCGCATGGCAAGGATCAACCCGACGGCAAGGAAGCGGCGTAGGGAGGCCTCAGGGGCGGTGTCCATAGCTCCGCACGGCAAGGCATGGGAGCCAACGGATCTAGCCGGGGAATAGCCTGCATGGAGCGCGGAGGTGCCTGTGCAGGCGGCGGCCCAGGCGACGGTGTAGCTTCTAGTGATGTATCCGAGCAGCTTACACGCATCTGTCATCATAACGACATGTGGAGAAGCTTGGCCACGATGATCATCTATAGCCGTCACCACAACGGCCAAGGAGAGGCTACAACCACCACGCTGCCTAGCCTTAGAAAAGCGCCAATCTGATGTTTCTGCACGACGTAGCACGACGACAAGAGGCACGGTTAGAGGGATCCTCCATGCCTCCTATGAGGGTGCAGCCCCAAAGATCGATCTCACCAAGGGCAGCACGGGCGGCGGCGGCAAAAGCTAAGTCTAGAATTGGACATCCTAAACTCATGATACCATGTAGGATGGAGAAATTGTGTATAATAGATTGGATGTATTGCATAGAGCCCATAGGCAGTACTGTCGTGGTTTCATACCCACGATAAGTAGATTTGTGATCGGTACGAGGGGCTTTGAGAACTACCATCCCGATGGCCCAACCTCGGAGGTTCTGGAGTGGATGAGAGAGAAAGGGATTTAGAGTGGCTTGGGATGAATCCCTATGTCCACTGTGTGAGGCGTTTGTATTACTCAAATCTTTGGTGTTACAAATAGGAGCTCTGGGCTCTCGTGCTCATGAGTCTACAACTTACGAATGTTCTTGCTTTTCGGGATGTTTCAAGGTATATGTGTCGATGTCCCTGCATGGTGCTCAGGGGTTCAAATTACATGTGCGAGGGGATAAAAGAAAACGGTAGGGTAGCACATCGGTAGGGTTTTGACCTATACGCCTTCCACGTCGTCTGCCATTCTCGTCAGCGTCGATGTGACTACTCTGCTAGCTCTACTTCGGGGTCCACCACCACTGACCGGTGCCGCCTCATCCTCGTCGAGGTTGGTCAGGGGCGGCCCAGTCGGGGTGTGCTATAGCATTAAATGCTAGGTCACAGCGCGCCGTGCGGGGACAGGACGTGAGCTTCCCATGCCCCGCGCAGTGTCATGATTATGGGTGCGTGCCTCGGGCCGGACGGAGTCCGTCTGCCAGAGGTGTGCGAGGACGGGATGGGTATGTGTTCCTAAGAGAAGGAATTTGTCCATTTCATGTTTCGAGGTCTCAAAAAAGGGCATGGAAACAGATAGAAACTCTTGAATGGAGATTGAAAAGAAATGTAGCCCCAGTTTCTTCGGAAATGGTAAGATCTTTGGTGCAAGAAGAAGGGGCTTCCCATGCCCCGCGCAGTGTCATGATTATGGGTGCGTGCCTCGGGCCGGACGGAGTCCGTCTGCCAGGGGTGTGCAAGGACGGGACGGGTCCTCGTGAATGCACCCATTATAGGAGGTTGCTTTCATGCCAGGAGTGTGTGATAGGGAAGGGTCCTCGTATATGTGCCTGCCGCGGCACGACGGCTCCGATGCTCGCACTAGACCGTCCTAAGCCGTGCAGTCGGGGAAGGAGGATCGGCCCCACCCTACCTATCCGACTGCTGAGTGGGTCCACCACCTGGCTGTGGGTCGCTCAATCTGCTCCTGTCCGTAGGACGGTTATGATTGGACGAGGTCGCCAGGCGGCCTCAGGGTCGGCTGGTCCGCCGGCAGCCTTTGCTTATTCAGCCCGACATGCATATTGGGCCGTTCGGGGTACCCATGGTATGGGTACACGTCATGTCTATATAGGAATACAAGACTTGGGGAGCAATATACCTTCCCTGATACATATGGCAGTCCTAGATAGATAAGACTTTTAAATATACACAATACCTAATACTACAAATTATACTCTTAACACATAGTATTCTTAACCTCCATACTGTTGTTTTACCAGTCTCTTGCTCACTTGGATGACAAAAGTTTGGTATGGCGTGGAGTTTCCAATACTCCAAAAATACCATGGTATTAAAAACAAAGTATTCTAAAGAGCAACCAAACACCATTTGGACAAAAACACACTCAAAGTTAAAAGCTGGAAAAAAAAGTTAGTACAAAGCTAAAAAAAAAAAGTTAGTACACGAAGTTTTTTAGCTACTATTCTTGTTGGAAAACTTGTTTTCTGCTTAGGAAGACATCCTTTTTCCCCAAGGAATGGAGCACATTTTAGCTTCTGCCAATGCCAACATTCCATGTTTCCAACCATTGACACTAAAGATGACCATGCAATGTACTGTATCATATGTAGATGCTAAACTAATAAGCTGTAAGAACAAGCTGAGAGGTATAACAGAGCACTCAGTGTCAACAACTAAACAATATCACATACTGAAGGGATCAAATGACATACCTAACATCACCTTGTTGCCGTCTTCCGAGATTAAGAAGTATGATAAAGAAGCCGGTACCAAGTATCTGGGCACAGACCAAACAGTAGCATATATATGTCAATGAATTGAAACGTTGCAAAAATTTCCAAAAGTTTGGTCATTGCAAACCCCCAAAATTTTACGGTTCTAGTAGTATCATGGTTTGGCACAATATCAATATCCCATGGAGAACTTACTCTAGATGTGTTTTAATTTGTTAAATGCTTAGGTGTACTTCACTGTCAGACTGAGCACAATATATATTGCTGATAATAATTGCCTTGAGCTACTGATTATTGACGAAGTTACTTACATATATAGGCCCAATCTCATACTTCTGAGCAAAGGGTGCCAATACAAACCACATTGCTATGATAATCCATGCTTTCATGCTGAGAGAAAACAGCGCCATCAAAATAATATCTGAAGAAGCAGACTGCATGTTACATCAGCATACTGCCATTTCATTTCACCAGGAAATAGATGTGAAGCATGCATGGACATTACCCGGTAATCTTAATTTGTCTCGAAGAAACATGAAAACTTTCCTCTTCCACCATGTTGTCGTTTGTGGTATTTTAAACTTCTACAGAAATGCAGAGAGTGAGGCAAATTTAATGGGGAGCACCAAAATATCAAAAAAAAAAAAACTTGGAAGTACTGTGAGAAAACTATACCAGTTCTTCCTCTTCCTCCTGATCATAGTCATCGTCACGTAGATGATTAGCAGGAGGTTTAGGCACCACAGCAATTATTAGAGTATCTGCAGAAATCGCAAAACCGGAAAGACAGAAGAACTCTCATGTAACTGATCTATCTGGTGTATATACAAATATAAAATGACAAACTCACGACAACTTCAAAATAGAGAATACAAGGCTAATGCGTGAGTCGATACTTGATTTTTTTTGCAACATATGAATCTAAGATAGGGGGATTCAGGCTTAGGTCACCCACCCCCGTCGCGGAGCTTGACTTGGGCATCGTCTTGGTGTGGGAGCGTCCTCCCCCGCAGGACCAGGCGGATGCGAACCTCTTCTGCGGCTATGATACGGCGGTTGTGCGCGATGCGGCGTCGAAGGTCGGCGACCTAAGAGAGGAGAAATTTCAGGGAAGGGAAGGCAGCCTAACCTAGGGGAGACGAAAAAGGGTTTCGGTATTTGTTGCCGACCGATAGAAGCGGAGGGAGACGGAGAGTTGTGGGGCGGGACGGGCCGACGGCACGCAGCGTCACCACCACCGCCTCCTGCTCGTCGCTGGCAGCAGCCATGGCCGACCCGGGCTGTATCTTGTCACGACTCGGGAGTCAGGAGCAAGGATAAAGGCCTTCGGGCGCCGGCCCCGGCTTCTCCCTGCTCGAGCCGGCGCCGCGGCCGCCGTCTCCCCGCTTCCTTTCCTCCCCGCTCGAGCCCCCTCGCCGGGCGGAGGCGCCGGGCGGACGCGGAAGGCCGGGCGGGCGGAGGCGGAGGGCCGGGCGGAGGCGGAGGCGCCGGCGAAGGGAGAAGAATCGACCGCGTTTGGAAATCGCGAGCTCTTCGATACGGAGTACTCCGAATACGGACGGACATACCGTATTTATTTTCATTTTTTTTCTTCCGATTTGCATTGGACACACTGAGTATTCGGATACGAATAGGGATCAAAGACTAAATGTGTGGATTGGAATTCGAATCGGATCTTAACGAACTCAAATATGGGTTAACGAATTCGAATACGGACGAATAATATCGATACCAGGGTAAGCGCATCCCGTGGAAATCCTGCTCACCTGAGTCGCGGCGGTAGAGAAGAGCGAGAGATAATCAAGGTGTTTGGGGGCAAAGCTACCGCAAGCGATTGGCAAATCGAACGGTTGCGCTGACTCGTGGCAGCTTTCCCACTGCCTCTGCGGCAACAGCAAACAGA
Source organism: Paspalum notatum (assembly GCA_022530915.1). Lineage (NCBI taxonomy): Eukaryota > Viridiplantae > Streptophyta > Magnoliopsida > Poales > Poaceae > Paspalum > Paspalum notatum. Next base: position 33,597,751 of record CM039685.1, read on the forward strand.
TCCCAACTAAAGTAAAGATGATGCTGGTGTTCTATACATGTCCAAACCGGATCGATCCGTCGGGGGTCCGTGGCCCGGCACAGCGCAGCACGGCCCGACGGTAGTCGTGCCCGTGCCGGCCCGCCACGGTGCCCATGTGGGTCGCAGCACCGGCCCGCGGTGCAGGCACGAGCCCAGCACACTTAGCAGGTCGACCCAGCGTCGGCCCGCTATTCTCCTTGGGGTGTAAATACCCCAGGCCGACTCCGCTCTAAACCCTAACCATTTCGCTCCCTCTTCCTCCCCGCCAGCAGCAACAAGTTGTTTGCCTCCCCGTCGCCTCGTCTCGCCTCCCGTCCCAGCGGAGACAGACGCCGGCGAGCCATCATCGCTGCCTTCGCTGATCCTCTCCCTCTCTACGCCTCCCTTCTCGAACTCTCTCATCTCTCTAGCTTTGTCTATGTAACCCTAACCCTAACCATCAATCAGCTCAAGTTCTGAGCGAAGCTCGCTTTGGTGGCCCCTCGTCGGTGGATCTGGTGCTCCGACAGCGCAAGTTAGCAGAGACCTGGGCATGGGTCACCTGCCCAACCCGCCCAAAAACAATCCGACCCGATCCGACCGAGCAACGTGGCAGGTAGGCGCGGATCGTATTTTTTGACCCACGACAATCGTCGGGCCGAGTGCGTGATTTTTGACCCAAAACCCGACCCAACTCGAAAAAACCTGACCCAAGCTCAAAAAACCAGACCCAACCCAAAACAAACTTGACTTGAAGCGTCCGTGGAGGTTGCATGTGCCAACCTGGCCCGACCCGGTGTTAGGCACAGGCAGGGCACGGGCCATCCTATGTGACCCGCGACCCGACCTTGACCCACTCCGACTCAACATTTGCCCAGGTCTAGGTTAGCATAAGCTGCCCCTAGCCCTCTTGCCATCCAAATCTAGTACTTTCTTCCCTCCTATACCACTCAGTGTCTCTCTTCCATGTTCACTCTTTGTTGATCTTGTAGATCGATGGCCTATGGAGCAATGTTCACCTAAACGGCCGTTTAAATGGTTCGCCTAAACGGCCGTTTAAATGGTGTTTAAACGGTAAACAATGCACAATTGTGTTGTTTAGTGTGTAAATGGTCTAATTAAACGAGTGACTGTTTAAACGGTCAAAAAACGGTGTTAAACTGTCTAAACGGAATTAAACAGGCTAAATAGCCGTTTAGCATGCTGTTTGGGTGAACAATGTCATATCCACTTGTGTTTATTTCATGTATAAATATAAATATAAATATATTATATTATACACATATAAATATGTATATTAGATTTGTTGAATGTATAGATATGCATTTTTTATGCATAAATATATATACTTGTTATGATATTTTATTTTTATCTACGCAAAAATATATATATTATTGCTATAGTACAGAACCTTCTAGGCGGTTTAAATCCGTGTAAACACCGTTTAAATAGTCTAAACGCTAAATGAAGGGTGACTGACTCTTTACCGTTCAGCGTTTAGGATAACACTGCTATGGAGTTGCATTCATAGTGCGGGTGCCGCGCGCTGTGAGGAGCCGGAGACGCCGACTGAGGAGGCAGCAATGTCCATGGATGACGATCCCGTGGATGACGAGTAGTATCAAGCCACCGAGGCCGAGGAGTGGGGGCTCGAATCGCAGAATGAGGCAGATGATGCCCGGTGCTTCCTCCTCGGTAGCAATGCAGCTGCTGCCATCGACGTGGGGCGCCAGCACAGGGACGGGGACGCCGGGTACCGGCACACACACGGGATCCACGAGCCCGACGGCCAATGCAAGCACATCCATCCCTAAGAACTCGAGGAGGAGGGGGCTGACCTCCAAGGTCTGGCTGGACATCGAGGAGGTGATTGCGATGCACGGAGGTAAGGAGGTAAGAGTTTCTGCCATCTGCCTTCACTACAAGAATATCTTGTCTACTAAATCTTCTTCTAGAACTGGGCACTTGATCCGTCACTTAGTTCTGTGCCTTGCTAAGAAAGAGAAAGAGAAACATGGCAGAACTTTGCCGTATGATTGCTAGACTAGACTTGCCTCCGTGCTTTGGTGAATCTGATGTTTTTCAAGAATACATTACTCATGCCCATAATCCTAAGTTTGCTAAGTCCTCTAGGCAAACTACTGCTAGAGACTTGATCTGACTTTTTAATGATCGTGCTGAACAGCTAATAGATGTCATGAAAACTTATGTTTCATTTGTTGCGTTTACATCTGATATTTGGTCTGGTAAGGCTAAAGAGGACTACATTAGTATGGTTGCCCATTTTGTTAACTCTGATTGGTGTTTAGAAAAGAGGTTTCTTGGTCTAAGACCTATAGAAGTAGTTGTAAGTGCAATCAACCTCTATAAGGGTTTTGGTGATGTTGACAAAGGATTAAAAGTAACTAACGTTTTTCATGAGCATGGTTATAGTGATAATTCGAATGAAAAGAGCCATATGAGAGCCAATGGACCGGCCTCATTGCTCTCCTGGTGTGATGAGTGATTGTCAACGAGCTCAAGCCCTCCGATGGACTGGAGGCCCTCTAATGGACTGGAGGTAGACGATGAAGACCTCGATGGACTGAGGCAAAAGCCCTCCAATGGACCGGAGGCAATGCTCGGCGCCGGTCGGCCATGGGAGCTCGGTACACGGAGGGGCGGTTCGGCAACGGCTGTGTAAGCCCTCCGATGGACCGCGAGGCAACTCCGATGGACTGGAGAAGCCGGGTGCCACTGTGGTGCTCCAATCCGAGTGCATGGCGCGAAGGCGTGCGAGGGAGGCTTTGGCGGCTTTGGCTCAAAACCGCCACCCAAGTTCAAGTGACTCGGTGGGTTGGGCTCCGACTCGCCAAGATAGAAGATTGGGCCAAGACCCGGCCCAGGAAGCCCGCAGAATAAAGTTTTCCAGTTACTGACTTCAAAACCGGAGGAAGCTTCTGGACTACTAGCTATGTGGCGCACATCCAAGTGAGGCGTGGAGAAGAAGAAGATCAAGCCGTCATCGTAGTCGTCCAATTGTATTTTCGGTTTGGCCCCCTCCGGGCATTTTTAGAGTAGGGGTCTTAATGTAATTGTGTCGTTTAGGGCCTAGGGTATAAATAGACTTGAGAGGCTCCCTTGGAGCTCATCTTGGTAGCCACAATACCCTAGTTTTCCTAACCCTAGCAGCCAAGGTCCAAAGAGAGAAAAGAGAGGAGATTAGCTAGAAGATGAGTGCCTAGTTTAGTCAAATCTTGTCATTAGTGAGAGGATGATGGGAGGTAGGCTCTAGGAAACTTGTATACTCAGATTGTGTGATCAATTCAAGGTTCCTTGTTGAGAAATTCTATGTTCTAGAGCAGCAATTCGTCCATCCCTCTTTTCCCTTTGTTCTAGTTTCGTTTTTGGTCCCATTTCTTGGATTTTGGCTCGTTTTGTGTTGTCCAAGGATGAGATCTTTCTTTTGCTGGTATTTTGCCTTGCTAGGACATGGTGCATCTCACTAGCCAAGTGCTAGAATCATCCAACCACGAGCAAGGGCCGTTCTTATCCGATTTCAGTTTTTCGGCGTCAACTCACCTACCTCACGAGATTTGCAATTCCCGTGCATCCCTTGATCTTTTGGATCTGATCTTTTGGGATTTGCTAGGGAAGGTCCTTAGGATTGTCTATGCAAATTTTCGTGAAGTTTCGTTGAGATTTGACCCCGTTTCGATCGATTTTTCAAAAGGGTGTCGGGCTGTTTTTTTAGTGCAGTTTTCTGCTGAGTTAAATAGGACGGTCTGTAGAGACCGGATAGTCTGGTCTGTGTGGTGGAGAAACCGCGGTTCGGTCACCTCGTGTGTGTGTCTCAGGTTTGTTTGTCCGGTCTTTTGTCCGGTTTGCCAAATCGGACTGTCCGGTCTGTAGTGTTTCTGGGCTGTTTTCTTCCTCTCCTTAACTTAGCACGGTCTAGGCCTTTTGGGGGGTTCGGATAGTACGGTCTGTACTATTTTAGGCTGTTTTCTTGTGTTAGTTCCTTCTCTTCTTCCTTGGTCTTTTCTCCTTGGTTTTTTTGGTCTTTGGAGTTGTTGTTTGCTTCAAACTTGTTTTGTGTCAATCACTGCATGCCCATACTCTTCACTCACTTCTTAAGTGAGGTACACTTCGGTGCGTTGAGTGGCTAGTGTGCGACACTTGCAAGCTTTGTAGCTTGTCTTGATTTGTTTGTGCTTTGTTGTTCTTCCGTGCTTTGATGCTATTTTAGTGTGTTCGTCCAGGTGTAGTGTGTTTGTTCAATTAGGTGTAGTCGGTGCTTCCGCTTTTTACTCGATACGTATCTGTTCAGTATACGGTATCGGGTGTGCGTGCGTTTTCGTGAGAGAGCACTTTTGGGGGTTTGAGTTTGAGTTTTTCAAGTGCTCCTATTCACCCCACTCTAGTCGCACGTCTTGGTCCTACAAGTGGTATCAGAGCCGGTTAGGTTTCCTATATCTTAACCGGTGACGAAACCGTAGCGACGATGACTTACTCCGGGAAAATTCCCGTCCTTGGCTCCGATGGCTATCCCTACTGGAAAGGTAGGATGGAGGCGTTCCTTGTTAGCCAGAGTCAGGACATATGGGATGCTACTCAGAGTACGACTTTTGTAGTGCTTCCAATCGCTGAGCGTACTACGCAGGATATCGTGGCTCAGCATGAGGCGAATGCCAAGGCTGTTAACTTTCTCTTCTCCGGGCTTGGTCCCATGGATTATGAGAGAGTGAGTCACCTTAAGACTGCGCGTGAGATATGGTCACTGCTTAGTGCACACCATGAGGTACTGCAACGATTAAGGCTAGGCTTGTGGAGACTTACCTGCGCGAATATGAGAATTTCGTCCAGAAGCCGGGAGAGTCAGTAGACAACTTGTTTGATCGCTTTCAGTCGATCATCAACAAGTTGCGTGTCAACTCTGCCCCCGCTGCCCTCTCATACACCGATCATCAGCAGGCTGTCAAGTTGCTGTATGCTTTGGATAGAAAAATATGGGAGATCAAGGTGAACTCAATCATTGAGTCGGCAGGGTATGATATGATTGGAGTAGAGGCGCTCTATAGTAAGCTCAAGGCCACCGAGGTAGATTACAAGATGAGGGATTCCCTCGCTTGTACAGGTTCTAAGAGTCTGGCCTTGGCTACCCCTCTAGTGAGTCTGTTACTAACCCCATGTTACACAACTTCTCGTTTTCTGCTTTGATGTCTGTTACAGAGGAGCAGCTAGCGACGCTTGGGGATGATGAGTTGTGTCTGGTGTATAGTCGCTTTCAGCGCGCCTATGACAACCGGATGAGCAAGAAGAGGGAAGAGCGGCCCAAGTGCTTCGAGTGCGGAGAGGTCGGCCACTTCATCGCCGAGTGCCCCAACAAGAACGACTACTACAAGAAGGACAAGAGCTACTCCCGCGACTCCGACAAGTACCTCCTCAGCAAGGCAAGCTTTGACAAGCACCGCTCCAGCAAGCATGGCTCCGGCAAGCGCCCCTTCGGCAAGAAGAACTTCTGGACGGCTTTCAAGAGCTACCAGAAGGACAACCGGAAGCGGGACAAGGCCTTCTTCGCCGAGATCGGGTTCTGCAGCAGCGGATCGTCTTCCTCTTCGTCCTCGTCGAGCTCAAGCGATGAGGAGATCACGTACAGGAAGGACAAGAGGAACGATCAAGGCGGTCCGGTTGGCTTGTGCTTCATCTCCACCAAGTCCAGGCGCAAGAACAAGGACAAGAGGAGCTCGGTTTGCTCCATGGCGCTTAAGGACAAGGAGAACAAGGATGACGGCACAAACTCTTCTTCCGATGATGAGGTAACTCCTGAGCAAGCCGAAATCCTTGAGATACTAGAGCAGAACAGCCGGGAGCTTAAGGCCCAGGATAAGATGCTGGAGAAGGCAGCCAAGAAGCTGCAGAAGTTGAAAGCCCAACTTGTTGAGGCTTTAGAGGAGAACGAGAGGTTGAGGTGTGTGAGACCCCAACCCAGTGAGATTGAGTGCCCTACCTGCGAGTCTTTCATGACGGAGCTTGGTGACCAGAGAAATAGGTATGCCAAGCGGGTAGAGGAGATAGATGAGCTTAGAACTGAGCTAGGCAAACTCCAGTCCAAGCTGGATGAGCCTACTTTGAGTGGAGAGTTTGAGTATGAGTCTTGCCCCTGTCTAGCTAGAGAGCTAGCTGTTCTGAAGGAGAAGTTTGAGGGGCAGCTCATGGAGCTTGAGGAGCTTAGGGCTAGACCTACGCTTTTGGGTGCGTGTATGGTCTGTCCTACTTTGAGAGGTGAGTTAGAGCAGTTGAGAGCTGATTTTGAGGTGCTTTCAGCACCTACTAATACTTGTGAGAACTGCCTAACCCTTAGGATGCAGTTGGTGGATAGAGATGCCACCATTAGGAAGTTGGAGAAAGTTGTTGTGGTTCCCTCCCTAGACTATGATACCTGTGCTGCCCAGACAGTAGTTCTGGAAGAACTGAGGTTGCAGGTGTTGTCTTTGCAAAATAACAACAACAGGTTGAGAGAGGTGCTCAGTTGGGTATATGCAAGGCAACCCCAACTAAAGATGATCATAGAGAGCACCAAGAGAGCTGAGAGTGAGACAAGTGGTGTTAGGTTTGGAGAGTGCAGCACTTCGGGTGAGAAGAGTGCCCCGGTTAAGACCAAGACTGCACCTACCCAGCCAGGTGAGACTATTGATGGGGTTTACCATGAGCCACCCAAGGCTGCCCCAAAGAAGCAGTACTGGACACCCAAGCCGTCTAAGGCTAAGCTGGACAAGATTGTTGAGGAAGAGCTTAAGCCCAAGGGCAAGAAGCCAGCCCAGCAGCCTAAGCCACCCAAGGTCACACCACCTAAGCCCAAGTCCCAGCCTAACCCAGTTCCTAGGAGGCCTGTCTACCACTGTGAGTTTTGCCAGCGGAATGGCCACCTAGAGGAGTTTTACTTTAGGAGGAAGCGGGTTGAGAGGCAGTTGAGAGCTTGGGGGAACCAGGATCAGTTCTACCAGGGTGGTAGGCAAGATCCTCCCCACCGCGGTGAGATGAGAGACCGCTTTGCCGGTGGTGAGAGAGGAGGCGGCTTTCAGGCTCGTGCTCCTGGTGGTGAGAGACGCTTTGTCGGTCGAGCTCCTAGTCGTTTTCAGCACGGCTATGGACCTCATGACTGAGGCTTTGTGAGAGAGTTTGAGAGGCCACGCTTTGGTGGTCGTGGTCGGACAGATCATTGTGATGATTTCTTTGACTGTGTTTACCCCACTTTTGAGCAGATGGCTCGGCACTGGTACAGCAGTTTTAGGACTAACCCCAGTGCCGGACCGTTTGCTCACCGTCGCTTTACTTGACTTTGCAGGATCAAGGCATGGAGGACGTGTGGATCATGGACTTCGGTTGCTCTAGGCACATGATAGGGCACCGCAAGTGGTTCTCCAGCCTCAACCCCGTAAGTACCAAGGAGTACATCACATTCGGGGACAATGGTCAAGGTAAAGTGTTGGGTGTTGGTTCTGTTTCGCTCTCTGCTAAGCTTTTCCTAAGAGAAATTGCCTTTGTCTGGAATTTGGGGTTCAATTTGGTTTCTGTTTCGCAACTTCTCGATGAAGAATTTGAGGTTCATTTTAAGAAGGGTGCGTGCTGCGTTCTTGATGCTGAGGAGACCCTTGTTTGTTCTTTGCTGCCTTTTGGTCAGGTTTTTAGGGTCGACCTCACATCTGTTTCTGGCCCTGCTCGCTGTTTGGTTGCTAGTCCTTCTGCTGATATTTGGAAGTGGTATAGGAGGCTTGGTCACTTGAGCTTTGATCTGCTAGTCAGATTGAGTTCAATGGGCCTAATCCGAGGATTGCCCAAGTTGAGAGCTGAGAAGGACTTAGTATGCCACCCCTATCGTCATGGCAAGATGGTTGCCGCTTCTCACATTCCTGTGTCTCAGGTTATGACCTCCTGTCTGGGTGAGCTACTCCATATGGATATAGTAGGTCCCGCTCAGGTAGCGTCGGTCAGTGGGAAGTGATACGTGCTTGTCGTTGTGGACGATTTTTCGCGGTTCTCGTGGGTATTTTTCATGGAGTTTAAGGATGAGGCGTTGGTTTTGTTTGGGATCTGGTACTGAGGTTGAGAAATGAGAGTCATAAGGCCATGAGGGCTATCCGCAGTGACAATGGCGGTGAATTCAGAAACTCTCATTTCGAAAACTTCTATCATGACCTAGGTCTTGAGCATCAGTTTTCTTCTCCATATACCCCACCGCAGAATGGTATTGTGGAACGCAAGAACCGCACACTTGTTGAGATGGCACGGACGATGCTCGATGAGCATAGGACTCCGAGGCGCTTTTGGGCTGAGGAAGTGAATACGGCCTATTACATTGCGAACCGGATTTTCTTGCGAGCTTTCCTTGGGAAGACCTCGTATGAACTTCGGTTTGGTAGGCAGCCCAGCGTCAAGCATTTGCGAGCGTTTGGCTGCAGGTGCTTTGTGCTTAAGAAGGCGGGGCATTTGGACAAGTTTGAGTCTCGTTGTTTGGATGGGATTTTTTGGGGGTATGCTTCTAATTCTAGGGCTTTTCGTGTGTGGATTTTAGAGGCCAAGCAAGTTGTTTTGAGACTTGTGAGGTTTCTTTTGATGAAACTATGGCCTGCACAACCCCTGCCCTTGAGCTTTCAGGTGATGATGGAGAAGGCACCCCCATCTTTGAGGATGAGGAAGGTGCGGTTGATGTTAGTGATACAGGAACCACTGCACCGGCTGCAGCTCCTGCCCCCTCTGCTACGAGCTCAGATGATGAAGAAGGACCCTTGCCCACGGCTTCCTCCTCACTCCCCCGACAGTAAGCTCATGCAGAGGCTGGACCCGCTGAGGACGCAGAGGAGGTGACCTCCGAGATTGTACCATCTCGGCAGGTCCAGCGGGAACACCGTCCTCACAGGATGATTGGAGACATTGACCAGCATGTCACACACTCTTCGGTTAACTCTCTAGCCTTTTTCTCCCACTTTGCATATGTTGCTTCGTTTGAGCCCCGGGATGTGTCACATGCATTATCTGATCCTAACTGGGTGAACGCCATGCATGAGGAGTTGGAGAACCTTGAGAGAAACCATGTCTGGGATTTAGTTGAACCTCCACCAAACTGTCGCCCTATAGGTACCAAGTGGGTTTTCAAGAACAAACAGGGTGAGGATGGGGATGATTGTGAGGAACAAAGCGAGATTGGTAGCTCAGGGTTTCTGTCAGAAGGAGGGGATAGATTATGAGGAAACCTTTGCCCCTGTAGCTCGTTTGGAAGCCATTAGGATTTTGCTTGCCTTTGCGGCCTCTAAAGGCTTCAAACTGCAACAAATGGATGTCAAGTCTGCTTTCCTGAACGGGTTCATAGAGGAGGAGGTATATGTGAGACAACCTCCTGGCTTTGAGAGTGCTAGATTTTCAGACCGGGTGTATAAGTTGAGGAAAGCCCTTTATGGTCTGAAGCAAGCTCCTAGAGCTTGGTATGCTAGGTTGAAGAGTTTCCTGCTTAAGTCTGGGTTTGTGATGGGTTTAGTAGACAAGACCTTGTTTCTGTTGAGTCGTGGCGGTGACACCCTGATAGTTCAGATATATGTTGATGACATAATCTTTGGTGGTTCATCTCACGCTTTGGTGTCTAGTTTTGCTGAACAGATGAGCAGGGAATTTGAGATGAGTCTTATGGGTGAGCTCCAGTTCTTCCTCGGGCTGCAGATCAAGCAAGGCCCTGAAGGAACCTTTGTCCATCAAGCCAAGTATACAAGAGACATACTCAAGAAGTTTGAGATGGGTGACTCCAAGCCCATGATGACTCCTATGGGTACAAACACGGCACTTGATGCGGATGAAGATGGGGAGGCGGTGGACCAAAAGGAATTTCGAGGGATGATCGGCTCACTTCTGTACCTGACGGCGACCAGGCTGGACATTCAGTTCGCGGTCTGCCTTTGTGCGCGTTACCAGGCGTCACCTAGGACTTCTCACCGTCAAGCGGTGAAACGCATTTTCAGGTATCTGAAATTCACTCCTGTGCTTGGTCTTTGGTACTCCTCGGGTTCTTCTCTTTCTCTTAGAGGATTCTCAGATGCTGACCATGCTGGCTGCTGGATTGATCGCAAGTCAACCTCCGGCACATGCCAACTCTTAGGAACCTCTCTTGTCACTTGGTCCTCCCGCAAGTAAGCTAGTGTATCCTTGTCTACCACAGAAGCAGAGTACATAGTTGCTGCTAGCTGCTGCTCCCAGCTTTTATGGATGAAAGTCACCCTTAGTGATTTCGGCCTTAGGTTTGGAAAAATCCCTCTTCTAGTGGACTCTACTTCTGCTATTTCTGTAGCTAAGAACCCCGTCTTGCACTCCAGAACCAAACACATAGACATGAGGTTTCACTTTTTGAGAGATCACTATGAGAAGGTAGACATAGACTTAGTGCATGTAGCTTCTGAAAACCAGTTGGCCGATATCTTTACCAAACCCCTAGAGTTTGGCGCTTTTGTGCGCTTGAGAGGTGAGCTTGGAGTGTGCTATCCCTTTTAGTCAGGGATAATGTGCTATTTCTTTTAGTAAGGGATAGCTTCTGTAGTTTAGTTTCTGCTTTTATCTGGCTTTTATTTTTTTTTGCTTCTTTTGCATATTGTATCATATCATGCATCACATTGTATCATTTGCATTTTTACTTCACTAGCACCAGAGCTCTTTTGGAATGATAAGTTAGTACTTACTTATGCTAGATTGTATAGATGCATGCTTGATCATGGTTGGCTAAGCTCTCTTGAGTCTGTTGAATACTAGTTGTGAGCTAAGTCATTTTATTTTTTGCAAATCAAAAACCATGATCACCACTTGATTTGGCTACCTAGCATGTGTAGGATTGTTGAATGCTATGCTATCTTTTCATACCTGGATATGCTAGTTGTATGCCTTTGCCATGTTAATGCCTAAGTTTTTATGACACCTTGCTTAAATTGAAATCTGAATCAAAATGCTTACAAGTGGTGTCATATGTGTTGAATTGAGAAAGATCCAGATGAGTTTGCTTGTCACGCTGATCTAGTTCGAGACAGCTTGCCTTTGCACTTTGGCATGAACTTGGACTAGGCTGTGTATGACCAAAACCTTGTCTTAAACTTCTGATGGTTATATAACCTAGGCTTGGCATTGGTTGGTAAGAAGTGGCAAAAGACAAGTAAATAACTCCTGGCACATAAAGAACTTGCTTATGAATACAAATGTATAAGTCTGAAATCTGCAAGTCTCTAAAATGCTTATGGCTTGTTGTATATGCTTTGGTTGAGAATAGCACACCTTGTATGCATTGCTAGCATCTTGCTGTTCATGCCTATCTTGCTAGGTGCTATTCATGGTGGTGATGCTTTCTGTTCGATAACCCTGAAAAATAAGTTTGCTCTTGACATGTGTATGATAGATTCATTTGAGCTTGTTATATGCTTCCTTGCCCTCACTTGCTCTGTATGCTAGAACTTGTGATTACTAGCTTTACATCCCTTCTGAGCTCTTTCAGTTACACTCCTTGCATTTCATGGCATATTTTGAGGGGGAGTTGCCTAGTTCAGGGGGAGTTGAGTTCAAAGAACCCTTGATGTGTCCTTTGTCAACAAGGGGGAGAAATTTGGGGAGAAATTAGTGTATATGGACAAAGGGGGAGAACTCAGGAGAGTTTTAGTTGAGGGGGAGCTTTGCATTTATTTTGCATTTGTGAGGATGCATTTCAGGGGGAGTTGAGGATGCATTTCAGGGGGAGTTGACCTTTTAGCATGCTCTTTGCATCGGTGCGTTGAGCCTTTTGCCTCTGTCTTGAGGAGCCGATGCTTTGCTTCTTTTTGCTTCAAGTTGCCTTGTGTTTTGCCTTTGTTGGGTTTTGGGCAGCTTGAGCATTTTTTTTATTTTTTTTCTTTTTCGGTTTTACGCTTTTCTCTCGTCTTTGTTCTATTTCAGGTTACATGTTGAAGGTGTTGACAATGCACTCATCAAGGGGGAGATTGAGAGCCAATGGATCGGCCTCATTGCTCTCCTAGTGTGATGAGCGATTGTCAATGAGTTCAAGCCCTCCGATGGACTGGAGGCCCTCCGATGGACTGGAGATAGACGATGAAGACCTCGATGGACTGAGGCAAAAGGCCTCCAATGGACCGGAGGCAATGTTCGGCGCCGGTCGGCCATGGGAGCTCGGTACACGGAGGGGCGGTTCGGCAACGGCTGTGTAAGCCCTCCGATGGACCGCGAGGCAACTCCGATGGACTGGAGAAGCCGGGTGCCACCGTGGTGCTCCAATCCGAGTGCATGGCGCGAAGGCGTGCGAGGGAGGCTTTGGCGGCTTCGGCTCAAAACCACTATCCAAGTTCAAGTGACTCGGTGGGTTGGGCTCCGACTCGCCAAGATAGAAGATTGGGCCAAGACCCGGCCTAGGAAGCCCGCAGAATAAAGTTTTCCGGTTACTGACTTCAAAACCGAGAGAAGCTTCCAGACTACTGGCTACGTGGCGCACATCCAAGCGAGGCGTGGAGAAGAAGAAGATCAAGCCGTCATCGTAGTCGTCCGATTGTATCTTTTCGGTTTGGCCCCCTTCGGACATTTTTAGAGTAGGGGTCTTAATGTAATTGTGTCGTTTAGGGTCTAGGGTATAAATAGATTTAAGAGGCTCCCTTGGAGCTCATCTTGGCAGCCACAATAACCTAGTTTTCCTAACCCTAGCAGCCAAGGTCCAAAGAGAGAAAAGAGAGGAGATTAGCTATGAGATGAGTGCCTAGTTTAGTCAAATTTTGTTAATAGTGGGAGGATGATGGGAGGTAGGCTCTAGGGAACTTGTATACTCAGATTGTGTGATCAATTCAAGGTTCCTTGTTGAGAAATTATATGTCCTAGAGCAGCAATTTGTCCCTCCCTCTTTTCCCTTTGTTCTAGTTTCGTTTTTGGTCCCATTTCTTGGATTTTGGCTCGTTTTGTGTTGTCCAAGAATGAGACCTTTCTTTTGCCGGTATTTTGCCTTGCTAGGACGTGGTGCATCTCACTAGCCAAGTGCTAGAATCATCCAACCACGAGCAAGGGCCGTTCTTATCCGATTTTAGTTTTTCGGTGTCAACTCACCTACCTCACGAGATTTGCAATTCCCGTGCATCCCTTGATCCTTTGGAACTGATCTTTTGGGATTTGCTAGGGAAGGTCCTTAGGATTGTCCATGCAAATTTTCGTGAAGTTTCGTTGAGATTTGATCCCGTTTCGATCGATTTTTCAAAAGGGTGTCGGGCTGTTTTTTTAGTGCAGTTTTCTGCTGAGTTAAATAGGACGGTCTGTAGAGACCGGATAGTCCGGTCTGTGTGGCGGAGAAACCGAGGTTCGGTCACCTCGTGTGTGTGTCAGGTTTGTTTGTCCGGTTTGCCAAACCGGACTGTCCGGTCTGTAGTGTTTCTGGGCTGTTTTCTTCCTCTCCTTAACTTAGCACGGTCTAGGCCTTTTGGAGGGTTCGGATAGTACGGTCTGTACTATTTTAGGCTGTTTTCCTGTGTTAGTTCCTTCTCTTCTTCCTTGGTCTTTTCTCCTTGGTTTCTTTGGTCTTTGGAGTGTTGTTGTTTGCTTCAAACTTGTTTTGTGTCAATCACTGCATGCCCATACTCTTCACTCACTTCTTAAGTGAGGCACACTTCAGTGCGTTGAGTGGCTAGTGTGCGACACTTGCAAGCTTTGTAGCTTGTCTTGATTTGTTTGTGCTTTGTTGTTCTTCCGTGCTTTGATGCTATTTTAGTGCGTTCGTCCAGGTGTAGTGTGTTTGTTCAATTAGGTGTAGTCGGTGCTTCCTCTTTTCACTCGATACGTTTCTGTTCAGTGGACGGTATCGGGTGTGTGTGTTTTCGTGAGAGAGCACTTTTGGGGGTTTGAGTTTGAGTTTTTCAAGTGCTCCTATTTACCCCCCTCTAGTCGCACGTCTCGGTCCTACACTATACAATTCTATATCAAGCAAGTGAAAGTGAACTTCAATTATTCATCAAGCAAATAAGTGCTTAGGTGTCATTGCAAATATGAAAATAGGCCCCTCATTTATTTGGAGACTTGTTCAAAGCGGTTCGCACTCAAGTTACAAGCTCTAATATATTTGCTAATTTATTTATTGAGTATAGGAACCGCCGTGCTATCAAGGGGGTCCAACATGCAGTGCTTCTAGAATCATAAAGCTCACAAGGTTTATTCATCTCCACATATCCAAATTTTCTAGCCACAAAGTGCTCCTTTCTTTTTGTGTGCTTCATCGGTGGTCCGACTAGTACCATCGGTCGAGCGTTCAACCACCGATCAGATCTTCCCTGATGGCTCATCGGTGGTCCGATCGGTATCATCGGTCAGGCGCTCAATCACCGATCAGTTCTTTTCTACTGCCTCATCGGTGCCACCGATGCTCCACCGGTACCACCGGTGGGTCACTTGTCTGCTCCGTAACGGTTCAAAACGGCTAGTTCGAGAGGGGGAGTATTTATACCCTTTCACTCCCCTCTTTCTGTCTCTCTTGGCCACTTCTACAACCTGAGACAAAAGCTTCTTGTTCATCCACTCCTCTCCCTCACTCTCCACTCTCTTGAGCTCAAATCCTCCATTGTTGTGAGTGTGAGTTGGTGAGATCTTGAGAGAGCTTTGAAGACTTCGTGATTCGTCATTCCCTCTCGCTTGTTCTTTGTGAGCTTTGGTGAATCTTGAAGCAAACTTGGTGGACTTGTTGCTCTTGGAGCTTGGTGCTCCTAGACGGCTAGGCGTCGCCCGTGGAAGCATTTATTTCATGTGGATTGCTCCAGGAAGCTTGTAATCTCCGCTCTTTGAGCCTCATAGTAAGTGCCTCTCTGCCGGTCTTGGTGATTGGGGAGAAGAGGATAAGGTCGCGAGCCTAAGCCCTTTGTGGGTTGCTCAACAACGGGGACGTAGGGACGCCTTTATGGTGTGCCCGAAGCCCGGGATAAATCCTTGTCTCGTGTGCTTGCTTGTGGTGTCTTGTGTTCTTCGTGTTCATCTCGTTCTTGAGCATACTCACCTTGTTTTGGCAAGTTCGGCTTGGATCTACATTGTGTGCAGGTTCTAGGGCAAGCCCTTCTCAGATCTGCAATAACAAGTCTCTAGGAACCTCTAGGAAGTTTTGGTATCAAATTTACTTGAGTAGATTTAGAGATCAATTCAGTTTTGTCTCTACCCCATCGGTTATACCGGTGCGCACAGGTTCCACCGGTCCAACCAGTGTAACCGGTCTGCACCAGGATAACCGATCGGCATCTGATTTCCGCCTTGTAGTTTGTGTAATTTTTCAGATTAGCCTATTCACCCCCCTCTAGGCTACTTTCAATTGGTATCAGAGCCTAATCCTCGTGATTAGCGCTTAACCGCGTGAGGAATGTCAACCGTGCCTGAGACGTCCGGTCCCAAGGATGGGAAGGAGGTTCCCATTGAAGAAGAAGATGATCTTGTCTCAATTGATCTTAGCTCAAGCTCGGAACAAGAAGAAAGTCAAAGTGAAGCCCAAAAGGAGATGAAGAAGATGGCCAAGGAGATGGCAAAGAAGGCGCTAAAGAAGATGACCAAGAAGCTCATGGCCCAACTGGAAAAGAAGATGGAGAAGAAGTCGGAGTCTACTTCATCACCAAAGAAGTCAAAGTCATCGAGCAACAAAAAGTTCACTCAAATTCCATTCGATTACTCAAGTTTGACAAATGCCCCTACTTCTAATTTCACTTCCATACCCATTGGCAAGGCACCTATTCTTGATAGGTTAAACTATGCCGATTGGGCTTCCGATATGAAGATGCATTTAATCTCTTTGCACCCAAGTCTTTGGGAGATTGTGGTTGTAGGTGTGAATATTCCCAAGAAATATGAGATGATCACCCCTGAGATGATGCAAGACCTACACCGCAATGCTCAAGCCGTTCGCATACTCAACAATGGATTGAGTGAAGAAGAACGCCGCAAGGTCAAAGGCATGGAGATTGCAAAGTAAATTTGGCACAAGCTTCAATTGGCTCATGAAGGTGACCGCAAGGTCAAGCTTGGGAAGATTGAGCTTATACAAGGTGAATTAAATAACTTTATGTTGCTCAAGGGAGAAACACTCCAAGAGTTGTTTGATAGGTTCACGAAACTCATCAACAAGATAAGAGCTCTTGGAAGTGAAGAATGGGATGATGAGAACAAGGTTGCAAGAAGATTTCTTAAAGCCTATCAAGTGAAGAACATGACACTTGCAACTATCATTAGAGAACATGATGACTTTGAAGCCATGGATGCCCACACATTGCTTGGGAAGCTCCAACACCATGAGATGACGGATCAAGCTGCAATTGCGGCGGCCGGAAGAATACCCAATGCAATTTGCCAAATGAAGGTGAAAGGAAAGGGGTGGCTCTCCAAGCCACAAATGAAGAAGAAGCTTGCAAGACAAGCAAAGCTAAGAAAAGCAAGAAGATGGTTGAAGAGTCATCAAGTGATGATAGCTCGGATGATGAAGATCAAGATGTGGCCATGTTCATCAAGACCTTCAAAAATATGATGAGAGGTGGGAGCAAGTACAAGAGAAGGTATGGTGACAAGTACAAGAAGGACAAGTACAAGAAGAAAAGGTGCTATGAGTGTGGTGAGTTTGGACACTACATAGCCGATTGTCCTAAGAAGAAGGAAGAGTACAAGGAGAGGAAGAAAGACAAGTACAAGGAAGACAAGAGCAAGGACTACAAGAAGAAGCAATGTGGCTATGCTCATGTAGGTGAAGAATGGGACTCGGATGATGAGAGCTCAAGTTCCGATGATGAAGGGGTAGCTAGTGTTGCTATCCATAAGGCATCACCAACTCCACGCCTCTTCACAAACCTCTCCGACGATGAAGATGACAACACCCTCACTTGCCTTATGGCAAAAGGGAGGAAGGTACAATCCGATGACTCTTTCTCTGGTGATAGCGGTAGCGATGATAGTGATGATGAACCTAGTGCTAAACAAAACATGATAAAAGAATATGGAACAAAAGGCTATAACATAATCAAGAAACTTTTGGAGAAATTAGAGAAAAGGGAAATGACTCTTGACAAGCAAGAGGACTTGCTTATCCTTGAGAAGGAAAGAAACCTTGCTTTAGAGAAGTCATTAGCCGAGAGTGAGGAGAAGATGGATGAATTGGCCAAGGAACTTGCCCTAGCCAAATCTACCATTGAGGAGAAAGATGAAAATCTTGCTAAGGCAAACTCCTCTTTGGACATCCTAAAGAGTGCTAATGTTGAACTTCAAGAAAGCATGTCAAGCTTAAATGGTCGGTTCAAGGACCTTGAAGTACAATATAGCACACTATGGGAAACCACTTCTATTACTCCCAAGGTAGCCCATGACTCTAGTGTCTCCACTAGTAATGATTGTAATCGGTGTTATGATCATGATATGGATGCTTGTACCGCTAACCGTGAGAAGGTAGGAATGTTGGAGCATAAAGTGAAGACACTCTTGCTAGCAATGAAGGATGACTTATTCACAAAACAAGATGGAACAAGAAAAGAAGAACTTACGGCTCCTACAACAAGGGGCAACAAAGGAAAGGCGGGACTTAGCCTCAAAGATGTGGCTAATCCGCTTGTAATAATCAATGGGAGAGAGTGCTCCACATGGAAGAAAGGAGCAACCTTACATGATGTGATGAACAAGATTCACTCATCTTCCTCCACCACTTCCCAATCACAAGAGAAGGTGAAGAAGAGCAAGAAGAAGTCAAGCAACCCTAGTCGGGTCTCCGGATATCTTTGGTACACACCCACATGAGCCCTTCTCTCGCGTAGTCTTGGACTACGGCCTCGCCCACGCAAGGGTAGAGGCTTGTCAGGGCTTGTTGAGGTCTTCTGAGTCCTTCTCGCGGAGCTCCCCCACCGTCTTCACTATGGGAAGCTTTTGGCCAAACCGCCGAGGGCGTTGCTCCCTCTCACATGGTGGTGGCGGCCACTCCACACTCCGGAGGGTCTCGCAAGACTTACTATCGCACACTCACAAGGGGTAAATGTGCATGCAAGCACGGAGATAGACAACAAGGCCTAAGCAAAGATGCAACTAAGCTCTAGCTTGCCGAGATATGTCTAGTTATGTTCTTATGGTGGTTGGGCTCACAAATGTGGTTTCTACACTTCAAATGGGCATAGGAAATGTGTATCAACACTAGTATGAGCTCAGGAGTCACCAACCATAAAGTGGAGGCCGGCCATGGGGGTATATATAGGCCAAGCCTCAAAAATAGCCATTGGGAGCCTTCTTCTCTTCTCTGCATGACCATCAGACCGTCCACTGGTGGCACCCAACTAGCCGTTGGAGTCGACCGTTGGAACCTCAGATGACCGTTGAGACCATCGGACCATCCAATGGGACCGTCCGATGCGTGGAACGCCATGGTCTTGAATTTGTTGAGTCTTCTGTCCAACTCGTCTGATAGACCATCGGACCGTCCGATGCGTTGAAGTGTTGGGACTTGGTCTTTTCCTCCTCTTCTGCCCAGATCGTCCGATGGACCATCGGACCGTCCGATGGTGAATTTTGCACTGGGTCTTGAGTCTTCAACTTTTGGGCTTCTTCTTCTCGCCGGTCCATTCGATGGGGCTTCTCCGGACCTCTTGCTAGCCCCAAAAAATCGGCCCGCTGACCGGCTAGTGAGACCGCCGAGTTAGGACCCTAGCTTACACCTTGATGGCGGCTTGGGGTCTTCTCTTGTGCCTTTTAGGTCTTTCTTTGAGGTGTTTATTCCGTAAGTCCACCTTTTGCATCCTGGGACTTAAACAAAAACACTTGTACACAATATATTAGTCACATGGCACGTGTTGTCACTTCAACCACTAAAATCACATATGGAAACTAAGCACAATGCTTAGGGCCCATTTTCCTTACAATCTCCCCTTTTTTGGTGATTGATGACAACACGACCAATCAATCAGCAAAAGATACCACATGAAGAACAATAACATGCTACTTGCTAGGATGCAATGCAAAGGCAAGATTGAAGGATGCTAATTGAAATATGCAATGATACCACTTGACATTTTAATTCACCAAAGATTCGAAGAATTTGCTCATGTCTTGCGCTTGCTATGATCTTGTCCCCTCTTGTGGTCAATGGACATAAGACTCCCACTTATCATGTGGCAACCCCCTTTGGTCCTCTTTGATCTTTCCTTCCCGGTTCATGTTCAACTCCTTGCATGCTTGCTTGGGTCCACAATTTCTCCCCTTTTGGAATCAAACACCGAAAAGGAACACATTAAAAACACAAGGGAGAGTCCCACGTACTATGATCCTTAAGATATGAAAGTCAAATGGATCACAATACATGAGACTCGCATAACATAGGCTAATCTCCCCCTAAAGGTGTGCATACATAAGATGGTAGACAAACCAAACACACAATTAGTCATTTAAGACAAAGGGAATCTTAAACTATATTATGCACGGAGGTAGCTCTAACTAATTAGAATGTACACCATGGAAGGTGTTACTAATTGAAGCCCATTTTCCTTAACTTCATGCATACCTCCAGAGACATGGGTGAGACTACACATATGATAGACTTGAAAACATTGTTAGTCTCAAACACAAACCATATGATAGGCTCCCCCTCAAAGTGTGCATACAAGCTTTGAATTGCTTGTGAGAGCTATGCACTACACAATTAAGTCCATTGGAAGAGCTCACCCTATGACTTGGACCTAAACTAAAAAACTATGTAGGTTGCTCATGGGTTAGCATGAGACACAAGCAACCTACCATAAGATAGCTGAGGCATGCATTACTTGAATTTAAATATGCTCATGCAATCCTAGGCAAGAAAGGTAACTAGATGCTAAAGGAAATACCAAAAGAAAACAAGCCTAGTTACCAACACAAGGAAGACTTGGGTATGAGATGAATTTCTTCACTTCGCTTTGTAACTTGAAACCTTGTGGCCAATTTAGCCAAGTCTCCAAGTCCTCTTTAGCCCTTGTGGCTCTATGGTGCCTTGGGAGTGACGCTCTTCTTTTGTTTTCCCTCTCTCTTCTTGGCCTCACCTTTGTTCTTTGACTTACACATGTAGGACTTGTGGTCCTCTTTGTTGCAAAGGAATCACACGACGGTTTGACTCTCCTCAAGCTTCTTCACCACATTTGGGGCGGATATCTTGAGAAGGTTGGGTGTGCTCACTTTGACCTTGTAGCCTTGCCACATCCTTCATGAGTCGATCCACCTCTTGCTTAAGCACCTCATTTTCAATGGCCACCTCCTCTCTACAAGTTTCTTTATACCAACTAACAAATGGCTTGCAAAGGGGTAAGTGAGGTTTATCAATTAAATCAATGCATGAGGTAGAAGCATCCTTCTTAGATTTTTCAAAAGAGAGTGAGAATGCATCACTTGAAGTAGCTTTTAGTTCAAGAGCCTCAATTTTTATTGTTAGCTCATCATTATGGTCAATGACCATATCAAACTTAAGCACCAATTCTTCATAATTGGTTGATGAGCTAGCCAATTGAGCTTTAAGACTCATGTTTTTGTATTGTAAATCAACTATAGCTACTTGTTGCTCACGGACAAGGAAAACAAGCTCATCATATGAGGGGACATCGTCATCACTTACATCGCTTTTATTTTTACCTTTAGCCAGAGGCACTTGTGCGATGTAGAGGATGATTTTTGCAAAGTAGGCTTGTGGGAGTGCTTCTTATGATGATCTTCATCGCTTAACACATCTACCCACTTGCCGATGCTCAACTTATTTGATGCTTACTTTCTCTATCTGGATCAATACAAACCACCCTTGCAAAGACGATGGCTCTTTTTTACTGACCGATAATCACTGGGCTATTGCAGATATGTTGTTATATTTTCTTTAGTTATTCTATGATTCATCTGTTGCACTATCTGGTGTTTATTACCCTACATCACCCTTAATGCTGCATCATATCTTGAAAATTGCTAGACACCTAAATGCATTCGAGAACCATGAACTGCTAAGAAATGTTGTTGTTCCTACGAAATCAAAGTTTCTAAGATACTGGAGGAAGATACCCATTCTCTATGTATTTGATTTCATTCTTGATCCTGGAGCTAACATGAGGAGGGTCATAAAGTTCTTCGAAGTTTACAAGCACTTAATGGTACTGACTATACTAGATTTCCATCATCTATTTGTAACTAGTTAACTAAGATGTATTAGGTTTATGAAACCAAATTTGGCGCTGCTCGCTTGAGTGCTCAACCGCTACCATGTGATGGTTCTGGTACAGCCATAGAGGCTTGGGGTGACATATATGGTGATGATGAACTAGATACTACTCCTATTGGAGGGGGTGCAGGTACATCTGGTAGTTCATCGATCTGCTCTATCTGAGCTCTCTTCATACCTTGATAGTGACACTAAAACTAACTTTGGACCTAATTTTAACATTCTTAACTGGTGGCAGCGCCATAACCGACATATCCAATCCTTTCTATACTTGCTAAAGATGTTATGATTGTCCCTGCTTCTATCATATCCTCAGAATCCACTTTCAGTCCAGCTAGCAGGGTGCTCGAGGAGCAGCGATGACGTCTCACAAAAGACATGGTGGAGGTGCTGATGAAGCAACGAGCAGCAAGAAGAAGAAGGAGAAGGCACCTGTTCCTGGACATGGAGAGAAGGGGAAGGAGCTAGAACTAGGAAGTTCAAGAGGCAAAAGAACTTGAACTCATTCTCTCTTTCTATCTATTTATGTTATCTGTAATGTAATGGACTTATGGACATATGGACTGAACAATGAACTTGTAAGGACTGGCTGTACTCTTTTCCTTCTTAGGGTTTTCTCACGAGGTGTGAAGTTTTTACCTAAGAAGGTTTTTAATGAGGAAGCATTGCGCTAAGGCTCCAAGTTTATTTTGAAACTACCTTGTTCTATGTTGTTTGTGATGCTTTGAATGTCTGATGGATGAATGTGTTTGAAAGCTAAGAATTTTTATTATATTTGGATGAAATGGGGTTGAATGAGGTTGTTGTTGTCGGGTACGACATGACACTGTCGGGCTGGCCATGCCCCAGGCACGACACGGCATGGTTAGTAGCTGGCGTGCCATGCCTGGGTAGCGACGCTGGCCCGCGTAGCACGACCACCTTGCCGTGCACCGTGCTGTGCCTAGGCACGAGTTGGTCGTGCCGTGCCTAGGCGTGCCCATGCCGGGCTGGCCCGACACTAGTTATCCTGACAAGTAGTGAGATCAGGGTCTTTCTAAAGCAAGAGCATGACAATGGCGGTGGTAGCCAGTGGGTGCCTATGAGGAGCCTGCGCGTGGGTGAGGCCACCCGTGGGCTTCTAGGGTACAAAGAGTGCTTCTTCGGCGACCACACCCCCATGATCGTCACGGCTGGCAAGGGGTATGTTGTGCTCACGCCAGGGGAGCGGACATGGCTGTTCTTCGTCGAGCTCAGAACCATGCAGGTGGAGCGTGAGCACAGTCGAAATGGGCTCACCGGCGAGGTCTCTATCCTTACAAAGTGCAGTTGCCACCGAGGGTGCCCGTCTGTGTGCCCTGTTGTGAGAGCGGTCGTCAGGGTCGGTGCTATCGCATCTGCCAGTGCAAAGAGGCTAATTGACGTTTTTATTAAGGTTCAGAATATTATAACTTCATAAGATCTGGTACGATCGACACATTGGAATTGTCATCTAGATTTGTTTGAAATCAAATTGACTAGCTTAATTAGCTAGACTTTTTTTTTTTCTTGCTGTGGGCACAAAGATGCGTGTCCATCCACCCCAGATTTGTGGGCCCGTTCTATTTTCTTGCTGTCCCAATTAAAATTCACTTGACTTTTTGTCCATCTCGTAGCAAATCGCGTGCTAACGATTGCTATGTGTTTTATCCTTCTCGAATTGTTTTGGAGAAATACAACGACAGATTTTTGGATCATTGGATTTTAAGATGAAAAGCCAGGATTAACTCAATAAATATAGACCATATCCGCCCCAAACACCCGCCCGCGGCCGGTTCTTCTTCCTTAGCGCGCCGCCGCCCACATGCACTTCCTCCTCTTACCGTGTCTGATGGTTACCCTCGCTGTAAGAAAAATAGACCGTAAGCCTTGTACTTAGTTTTCTAATGTGATTTTGGTGGTTGAAATGACAACACGTGTCATGGGACTAATATTAGTGTACACGTGTTTTTGGTTTAAGTCTTAGGGTGCAAGAGATAGACTTGAGGAATAAACATCTCAAAGGTCTAAAAGATCACAAGAGAACGCCAAGACTTCCCCAAAGTCAGAAGCCGATGTCCTGACTCGGCGGTCCGATTTTTTTGGAGCATCAAGAGATCTGGAGAAGCCTCATCGGATGAACCGGAAAGAAGAAGAAGCCGCAAGATGAAGATTTGAAGACCCGGTGCAGTTTCACGCACTGGACAGTCCGGTGGTTATACCACCGGATTTTATCGGCAGAGGAGAAGGAGCGACCGTGTCCCGATGTTTACATGCACCAGACGGTTCGATGCTCAAGCACCGAACGGTCCGGTGATCCACCGGATGTTCTGGACAGAGGACATATTAAGTTAAAGACCGAAGCTTCTACACGCACCGAACGGTCTGGTGGTACAACACCACATGGTCCAGTGGTTCCAACGGTCAGATTCCAAGTCTAATGATCGACTCAACAGCTAGCCGAATGCACGCACCGGACGGTTCAGTGATCGCTCAGAAAAAGGAAGGAAGCTTCCAACAACTAGTTTTAAGGCTTGGGCTATAAATACCCCTTTGCCCAGCCTCCTCATTGTGGTTAGAGACTTCTGAGCTAACACAAGTATTGAGGCACCACCTTGATTCATTCAAAGAACCATATAGACACATTTGAGAGCCCAACTACCACAAGAGCTAATAGACACATCCCGACATAGCTAGAGCTTCCATAGCATCTTTGCTTAAGCCTATTTGTCTTACTCGTGCCTGCGTGCACGTCATCTTTGTAAGTGTGGGGCACTGCTACAATAACTTGCAATAGGATCGGCTCTAGAACCCTCTACAGGAGCGGTTTTGCGGAATGTTCCTACTCGTGGGTTCCTGTAGTGGAACCCGTTGTAGGAACGGTTTGAGAACTGCTCCTACAGTATCCTCAGCAGAAGCGGACCATGTTTTGAACCGCTCCTGCTGAAAACCTTGCAGGAGCGGTTCCAAACGTGCTCCGCTCGTGCGGAGGAACTTAGTAGAAACGGTTCTTCGGGGGCACCGTTCCTACTGAGCATTTGAAAAAAAAAGCCCCGGTTGCCTGTTGCCGCACCCGCCGTGCCCATGCTCGCTGCGCCATCCGCCGGGACCTGCGCCCCGCGGCCTAGCCGCTGCCCCGCTGCCGCGTTGGCCGCCGCCGGCCCTGTTACGCTGGATGCGCTCCACGGACGGAGGTTGGGAGACGCCAGATGCCGAAGCCGCGCCGCCGCCGCGACGCCGATGCCACGCCGCCGAGACGCCGCTGCCCCACCGATGCTACGCCGCAAAGACGCCGATGCCACGCGCAGGGCCGCCGCGCGCTCGCCCACTGCCGACGCCGTCCGCGGTCGAGGCCGCCCGCCGCCGTCGCGCGCTCGCCGCCGCGCAGGCCCCGCCGACGCCGCCCGCCGCCGTGGCCTCCGCCACCTGTCGCGAAGACCCTGCTGAAGCAAAAGCCGGAGGTGCCGCCCATGATACTGCATGCACACGCAAATTAAGTAGCAATCTGAATGTTTGAACAACGCAAACATTAGCTCATACAGTACCTGGGATGTGTATCTTGAGACGACCCATGTCTCGATGCTGAGCTTGCCCAGCCTGTTGGCCTCTGACCTGAAGGTTCCGGCGAGGAGCGAGGACACCCGGGCAGCCCAGAACAGCGGCAGCGACCCACAGCGCCGGCCCTCGCTCCATGCGGTGCCTTGCCGCATCGGCGACATGGGCTCGCAGAAACTTGTGCAGCACAATATCGATGGTGGGCGGAGGGAAACTGCAGTGTGGGAGGTGAGAGGATGGAGAAGATAAGTTCTAGTTCGTGGTGGGTGAGTGGCGTACGAAAGGAAGTGTATTAAATGGCTTCCTTACGGTAGTGAAAAAATATCAGGAGCGGTGGACTCTCTTCCACCGCTCCTATATAGCTTGAAGCTATGATTTTGAAGAAGAAAAATATTTTGATTTTCGTGCCAAGACTGAAAATTTCGAAAAAAGCTAGCAGGAGTGGTGGACTTTTCCGACCGCTCCTGCTGTTGTATTAGCAGGAGCGGTTGGAAAGGTAAACCGCTCCTGCTGAAGGGAGTACAGCAGCTGCTAGTGTTGCAGCAGGAGCAGTGCACTAGGTGGGGCCCACCCTGGACACAACAGGAACGGTTCTAAATTAGAACCGCTCCTAATGTTATTTGGGTAGCGTTCCTGTACCGGACTTTTGTAGTAGTGGGGCCCTTCGGAGTGTGAAGTGGCCGTCACCTTACTTGTGAGAGGGAGGAAGGCCCTCGGTATGTTGGCCAAAAGCTTTCCATAGTGGAGACCGCGGGGTAGCTCCGCGAGAAGGCCCGTGGAAGACCCCAATAGCCCCAAAAATCCTCTACCCTTGCGTGGACGAGGCCGTAGTCCAAGACTACTTGAGAGAAGGGCTTGTGTGGGTGTGTACTGGGGATATCCAAAAATCCGACCATGGTTGCTTGACTTCCGTGAAAATCACTTTGCCATACTCCACCATTGTGTGGGCGAGGCTGTATTTCTTTAAGAACTACGCGAGAGCAAAGCCCTATGAGGGGAGGGGGGAGGAGGCGCGCGCCAAACGAGGAATAGGGTGTAGAGGCACGTTGACCTTCCCAAACCTCCGGAAAAAAAATCTCTGTATCTCCATCGTGTGCCATCATCATCATCGTCAACGGGAGTGTGCATTCTCTACCTATCTTTTAGCGTCTGCATTTACATTCTTGCAATTGTGTGCTTACTTTTCTAGACTAGCTTAGTAGGTTAGTTTTTAGATGGAGCTAGGTTGCAAAACTTGGCCATGGTAGAATTAGCAATAGCAAAACCTTAATGCACTTAGCTAGATTTTTATATTGCATAGGTTTTGGTTAGTAGTTGTAGTTTTTAGGAGTCTTAGTTTTAGAAATCATAATTCACCTTCCCTCTTAGCCATCGGTCCAACTTTCACCCGCCACTCCCCCTCCCACGGTAACCCAGCTTTGCCAGATGTCGCCCACGTCTCTAGCGCCGGCCTCAGCTCCGGCGGCGTCCCCGCCACCTCGCCACCGCCCACGGCTGCCGCCAGCTAACCAAGGTGGAAAATATGCCCCCGCCACCGGCATCTCCCCAACGACCTTCCTCCGCCACCCGCCGCGTCACTGCCCTGCCCGCCTCGATCCGCCACCACGCCGGCCCGGCAACCTCTCTAAGGCCGGAGATGACACGACTAACCCCTAACTCCGAACCCTAACCCACACCTGGAAACCTAACCTCACCGTCCGGAGTTTGGAAAGATGGGTAACGTGCCATTTTTGGATCAGTTGAAAAATTCTTGTTGAAAGTAGGTAAAACAATCAATTGAAACCGTGCAAACAGGGCGTGGAGGAACTTTGCAGAAAAAACGCCCACAACCCCATCGAGTCGCACCATATTTTTGCAAATCACGCCCTGCGGCTAGACGGCCTAGACCCCTGCATTCGTCCTTCCCCAAGCAACGATTCACCGTTTCGATTGTGCGTATGGTAGGAGGGGCAGGGGCGATTCATCGCCACCGCCTGTGGGGGTGCGCTTCCCCGCCGCCCAGGTGAGGGTGCTCCTCCGCCGTCCAGGTGCCCACACTCTGTCTCGACACCATCCTTCCGCTCCGATGGCTGCACCGCACAATCTACATCCACGCTGATGGTCATGGTACGCCCTGTACCCCAATCGCATATGTGGTCCCGCCTACCAACTCGGTGCCTAGTGGCAGCGCCGCGCCCTCCACCTGGTGGCCACGCCACACGCTCGCCGGTGTGCCTTAAATTCCTCGTCCCGCCACCCTGCTGGCCATGCTTTCCTGTGTCGTCTGGTGCCCGTTCCTGGATTTGTGATCACACCTTGGTGCCGTGCTGCTCTAGTGCTCGATGAATTGTCCCGTCCGTTTAGAGATAAATGTGTGAAATACCAGCTAGCCTCCATTTGTCTCAGCCGCTGCACGCCCAATCCAGCCATCGCCGCACGTAGGCATGAAACCGAATCGGATACTGACGGATATATTCATATTTAAATATATATAATTATTTTTTTTAAAGCGGATTCGGATACGGACAGTGTTAAAATGCTCCGAATATTAATATACATCCCATCATCATACTATACATCCCGGGTGCCTGCCGAAGCCCGACTCAAAATGTTAAGTATAATAACACGCAAGTCGTTTGATTTTTTCTGAGCTGCTCCACTCCCATCATGAACTCCAATAACAATCACACCCATTTGATTATTTTAATTCTTTTAAACTCATATCAAAACACGAGATGATGGTTTCTTTTGTTTTTGTCACTTTTCAAATACTCTTCCACATATGAAAAACTTGTTGTTCAATAAATGAATTGATTTTGCTTTTCTTTTTTTATCGAATGGTCACTTGTTGGTGCACCTTCAACTCAATGAAAGATATGTTCATAATTGAATTTAGAAAGCTATATTCTAGTACAATATTGATATATGAATTAATATTTTATTTAGGTCTCTTAGGATTTCAATTTGAGTTTATCAGAGTTGTATAGTTAAAATTCATAATTTAAAAATCATTTTGGAAAGTCCTAAATCAAAAGTTTTGTTAACATAATAACAAATATATTTTTTTTCTTTATTTATTAATTAATAAAATTTTAAATAAAGTTGAAGGTTTTAAATAAAGTTTTAGATATTTATCTTGTGTACTAGAATATAGCTTTCTATCAATAAATTATGAGCTTTTTATATTTATTAATTTCATATGCATAAACTTATCTAAAAGTTTTACAACATAAATTTTTATGAGTCGATTTCAAAGTTTTCTTGATTTATTTAAAAGTTTCTGATCTAAAAGTTATACTACACCAATCCGAGAATTATTGTAAAACATTTCAAGTCCCTAAAATAAAATTATCTTCGCAATAAAATGCAAATTTTTCTATGAATTAATTTTAACTTTTGAAATAAAATCTAATGCAAAGTTTTTAGTGTGGTAATATAAAGTTTTAGTTTGCAAGAATAGTTGTTAAAGTTTTATGGATCAATTTCAAAGCTTTCCTCAATTTTACTTTGAAATTTAATGAATCAAAAGTTATACTATACTAATCTAAAATTATTGTAAATCGTTTAAAAGTTTTGGAAATATAAAAAGTTTTTCATAATAAAATATAAAGTTTTCCATGCATTAATTTTTAAAATTTTGAAATCAAAGCTTATTCAAACTGAATGCAAATCTATGCGAGGTGCTATAAAGGCATTATGTTTCATATCTTTCTAAATTGACTATATACTTTTTTATTTGCAAATGCATAAAGTTTGTTGATACAATGCTTGATATCTTTGAATTCACCTACAATTTTATTTGATTTAAAAAGTGATAACCGCTTTATCATTTACCTACCTGGATTTTGCAAGTAGTGCACGCGTTGCAGATAGTCATCAATGCCCTTTGCTAACATGTGGCTGTAGGCTAGAAAAAAAAGATTGAAGGAAGCGCATAAAAGAAAATTATACACATTTTGAATTTTCTTATCAACAACTTTTACATTCATATGCATGTGGAATACATTTCCTCGCCCTACTTTCCACCCTGTCACCCACTGTCACGAAAATAGAAAAATGTTTTTGCGATGAACGTACGAGGACCAAAATATAGCTGACAGGGAAAATAAAGTGAAAGTCGTGCTAAATGTGGAAGCTAGATATGGGGGAAAAAAGGTGCCGTAGCTAATCATTGTTTTCTTTTTTCTTTATCGCGGTTAAGATGTAGTTGCTCGTGCCGTGACCGGAACGTTTCACGCAAGGGAAGGCAACCAAATCGGGCCGCGTCGGTTGGGAGCCCACGGCGCGCGCTTGCCGAGCAAACCGGCCACCGGATTATCCGGTGAGACAGGGTCCGAGAGAAACCGCGTTTGTCCAGATCTCGTTAGGATTCAACTTGCGTAAGGGTTCAGAACTCCATACGTATCCATATTACGGATTACGGCCGATTGAGATAGATTCAATCGAACCAAATCACTATACCTGAGTCTCAAAACTTCTACAGTACACAGGTACTATCAATTTGTCATCAGCATTGATCATTTTTACTTTGTACGTACAATGTACATCAGATTAGTCTTCTTAGGGTTAGTATTACGCACATTATTATTGTTTATTTATTTATTATTTATTATTTATTATTAATCGGAGCACGGAAGCAAACCGGAGTACTCCCTGGGATTTAGAGGTAGCAGCTAGGTCTACCATGAGTCCACGCATTTTCGTTCCTTTTCAATCTACTTGGAGGGCACTCCACTTAAGCATCTTATCTGCCCTGGTTTTTGATTTATCCAATGACAATATTTCATCACCAGCTTTTGTCACCCAAATAAAAAGGGTTGTATCAGATTCCTGACGCAAGGAATCTGAGATGGAGAAGCAGACGGCACGGCAGAGCAAGAAGCAAGTTTAACCACCGGCGACGAGGCCACCGACGACCACCGTGAACGACATCCCCGATAAACTGCTCTACATCATCTTCGGCTGCCTGGACTCACATGTCGCCGTAATCCGCGCGGCAGCCGTCTGCACCCGGTGGCGCCGCATTGCTTCCACCCGCAGCACCTACAACGCCGGTTGGAACTACCATGATTTCTCTACCATCCTCAGCCACTACCACGTCGTCGACCCGTCTTTCACGCCGGCCGGGCCGAGGTCGCTGCAGGCGCAGCGGCGGCGCCGCGTGGTCTTCGTCCCAGCCACGCCCTCCATCAACGCTCGCCACTTCGCTCTCGACTTCCTGCCCAGTGGCCCAGGCTGCCGCTGCGGGGATTGGGAGGTCGTCGACGGCCACGGCAGCCTCCTGCTCATCGCGCCTCGCCAGCTCCGGCGGCATCCGCCTCTGGCGGGGCGCCGATTCTGCACGCCACGCGGGCCGCTCCAAGGGATCCATCTTCTGGGCCATCGAAGACGACGGCGGCGGCACTGTGCTGTCTGCAAGAGAGGGCACAGGTGCGTTGTCGCTCTTCCGTCTACCAGACCACGTCATCCATGGTGGATCACAACACCGATCGACGACCTTCCGGTTCATCGAGGACGGCACGGACAACCTAGTGCGCGTCGTCAGCCTGATGAGTAATGATCTCATCAGGGTCTTTCTGAAGCAAGAGCACGGCAATGGCGGCGGCAGCGAGTGGGTGCCAGTGAGGAGCCTTCACCTGGGTGAGGCCACCCGTGGGCTTCTGGGGTAGAGTGCTTCTTTGGCCTTGGCCGCAACCCCAAGATCGTCACGGCTGGCAAGGGGTATGTTGTGCTCACGCCAGCGGAGGAGACATGGCTGTTCTCCGTCGAGCTCGGAACCATGCAGGTGGAGCGTGAGCACAGCCGGAATTGGCTCGCCGGCGAGGTCTACCCTTACGAACTGCGGTTGCCGCCGAGGGTGCGCGTCTGTGTGCCCCGGTGTGAGAGAGGCCGTCAGGATCGGTGCTATCGCATTTGCCAGTGAAAATAGGCTAGCTAAATTGACGTCTTTGTAAAGGTTCAGAATATTATAAGATATCTCAATGTCCCAAGCGCACGTTGAGATTGTGAAAATAATTTACAGGGGCTAAATGAAAAATAAAATATAAAATGGACGGCATAAAAGCGCCATGGTTTTAGAAAGGCCCTGTATAGTGTTTTGTGCAGCCCGCCAATCTATATATCCTATAAAGATACAACCTTCTCTCAACTCTCAAACTATCCACCTCATCATCCACTAAGACTATGATTAATTTCTTTCATCGATTTTCTGTGGCAAACAATACTCATGCATGTACTCAGAAAAAAGAAAAAAACATACGCACACCACTGTATCAATGCTATTTACCATCAAACTATCCACGTCTAATGACCTCTTTGAGTTTTTTTTGACTTACATTAATCATATATGCGTTTAGAAAAAACCCACATATTTTTCTTCGTAATTTTAGTTTTCATTTTCTACTTCTCACTGTATGAATCATATTCCCACTGACTATTTATCTATCACCCCGTTAAGTCATTTCAAAACACATACTAAGCACCATAGATTATTGATTAGAACCGACTATACATTGAGACACATTAGCTATTGCATTATAATTCTTTCACATCAATATTTTCTTCCATTTCTTTTTTTTTGCATGCATATTTTTTCACACAACAATGCAAGAGTCAATCATTTAAAGATGATCTCTCAGCAACGTGAATATGTGATCAAATATATTATCTTCAATTTGAAAAATATATTTTTATGCAATCACTCCAATGTTTTTTCTTAAAATATAAATATAAAAATTGATTAGAAAATTACCGCATCAACGCGTGGGGTATCAACTAATTCCCATATATAAGCGAATGTTTTTTTCTGCTTTGCCGTTCAGAAGATATCTTGGTTGTTGGGGTGATAACGATCTCATGATATAAAATTATCTTGTATTCTCTCGATCCCATAAAAGAAGTCATTCTAGATTTCCAGATTTGTCCCAAAAACGCCATCTCCTGTATGTAACAATAACTGATTGAGTTTGTTATCTAACCTAACTAAAGACTAATCAATCTTTTTATATGTGTAGTTCTGATTGCATGGTCATTTTAACGCTTACCAAATTTGTCTAAAAATCTCGAGGATGACTAGAGTTTTAGGATAGATGGAGTGCTTTAATACTACCCACTAAGCCGTGAAGGATGAAGGTGTTGATTCACATAGGACTGTGTCAGGGAGGATAATGTTGTGTCGAAACTACATTGAAGACGTCCTGAACAATTTCAAATTTCATTACTTTAGAAGCTTATCTTACAATTACTAATTATAGGTTTATTTTGGAGCCTCCACGTTAATCCTCACAAAACGCACCAGAAAAAAGATAAATTCTAAAAATTCTCACAAAATCAGAAACATCCAACCATCAATTGGCAGATTGGAATATTAATAGCCATTAGATCTGTTTTCTAAGTAATTATCTACCTCTGCTATTATAAAAGGTCTTGAGTTCAACTCTCAATGAAAGCAATTTTTTTCTTTTTTAGCAGATTTTTTCTATTTTTAATTTATTTTTAAGTAATTACCCATCTCTATTATTATAAAAGGTTTTTAGTTCAACTCTCAACGAAAGCAAATTTATTTTTTTGGCAGAATTTTTCTATTTTCAATTTATTTTTCTAAGTAATTACCCACCTCTGTTATTATAAAAGGTTTTGAGTTTAACTCTCAGCAAAAGCAACTTTCTTTATTTCGGCAAATTTTTCCATTTTCAAATTTACTCTTAGTTTTTTGTCAAACTTTTCCATTTACAAATATACACTACTAAATAATCCTATAATTTTTTTTCATAAAGATGCTAGAAATCTTTCTATGAAACAGATATTTTGTACCTAATCTTACTATTACTAATTGAAAACATTTTTGGAGCCTCTTATTAATCCTCATAAGATGCGCTAAATAAAAGATAAAATTGTAGAAATTTTCACAATAATAATCATAAACATCCTATCATCGACTGCAGATTGAAATCCTAATAGTCACCAGTCTGATACTACCATCCATCGTGTAGCTCTAATAATAGATTTATTTTCTAAGAAAAAGGTAAATCCGAAAAATTCTTACAAAAATCATAAACATCCCGTCATCCATCATGTAGCTCTAATAATAGTAGCCATTAGATCTATTATAGTTTCTAAAAAAAATTAACCACCAGGACATTATGAAAGATAAAATAAAATAATCTTCAAATTTGTATAAAAATTGACATCATGCCATTATGAAATATGAAATAAATAACCCTTTAAATTTGCATAAAAATTACCCACCATTCCATTGTAAAATATGAATTAAATAACTATCTAAATGTGCATATAAATTACTCACCATGCCATTATAAAAAATGAATTAAAATAAGCCATAAATCTGCATAAAAATTACCCAATATGCCATTGTGTAAGATAAATTAAAATAATTTCTAAATTTGCATATACATTACCGTAATTCAGTTACGAAGGATGAATTAAAATATCTTCATAAACCTATGACAACTCATTATCCAGCAATGAAGAGGATTCTTCGATATGTTAGTGGCACTGTCGACTATGGTCTCAAGGTGTTGAAATCTGAGTCAAATCTGGTGAGTACATTCTCTGATGCTGATTGAGCACGATGTTCTGATGATAGACGCTCAACGGTAGGTTTGCTGTCTTTTTCGGGTCCAACTTGATTTCATGGAGTGCTAGGAAACAACAAGAGTTTCTAGACCTACCACAGAAGCTGAATATATAAAGCCTTCGTCAATGCTACTGCAGAGATTATTTGGGTTCATACTCTTCTCAATGAATTGGGGGTGCCACAGCCTAGAGCAGCTGTCCTTTGATGTGAATTGTGATAATATTGGAGCAACCTATCTTTCAACTAATCTGGTGTTCCATGCTCGAACAAAACATATTGAAGTGGACTATCACTTTGCGAGAAGAAGCTATTTGATATTCGTATTATTTCAATGCATGATCAAATAGCTGATTGCTTCACCAAAGTTCAATCAGTTCGAAAGCTTCAGTAGTTTAGAAACAATCTCAACCTATGCAAGTTGTTTTTGAGGGGGAGTGTTAGAATACGTAATGTAATAGGATAGGTCTGTAGTCTACATGTATTAGGAGTCCGATCATGTATATGCAGGAATCCTAGTAGGATTCTAAGTCTGTACTTTGGCATATATAATGAGAACCGGACTAATCAAGAGGTTAAGCCGTTCCATCGATCTTTACAGGTGTTCAGTGAGCGTTGTCAAACATCTCTAGCACGTACGAGAAGCGCCTACTTGGAGGGCACCCCACTCAAGCATCTTAATTATCTGCCTTGGTTATTAATTAATTAATTTGTACAAACGACATTATTTGGTTACCTGTTCTCCGATCCCCAAAATAAGAAGGGTATATACCACGCATCCCTAACGGGCCCTAAGCAATTAACTAGTATAATCCCAAATCTGAGATGGAGAAGGAGACGGCGGCACGGCAGACCAAGGAGCAAACACCACCGGCGACGAGGAGGCCACAGACCACCTTGAACGACATCCCCGACAACCTGCTCGCATGTCGCCGTCATCCGCGCGGCAGCCGTCTGCACGCGGTGGCGCCGCATCGCCTCCACCCGCGTCATCTACCACGCCGGTTCGAACTACCATGATTTCTCCACCGTCCTCGGCCACTACCACGTCGTCGACCCGTCGTTCACGCCGGGGCAGGGGCCGAGGTCACAGCCGACGCAGCGCCGTCGCCGCGTGGCCTTCGTCCCAGCCTCGCCCTCCATCGACGCTCGCCACTTCGCCCTCGACTTCCTGCCCAGCGGCCCAGGCCGCCGCCCGGCCGGGGAGTGGGAGCTCATCGACGGCCAGGGCAGCCTCCTGCTCCTCGCCAACCGGCGGCGGCGTGGCCACTTCCCGGATCTTGTAGTCTGCGAGCCCACCACGCGGCGCTACGTCAGGATCCAGCCATTGGAGAACGCCAAGTACAACGGCCACTGCCTCGGCGTCTTCCTCAGCCGCCACGGCTACGGCGGCGCCATGGGCATGTCGAACTTCATTTTGACTTGCGTTCTGTGCGACCACGCCGCAGGATTCGCAGACGGCGTGAGCGTCGTGACGGCCCGTGTCTACATACACATATACCAGCCACCTGGGCGGAGTCGATGGAAGTACGGCTGGAGCTCGCCGCGCGAAGCCGGCAAGGGCGCTCTCCACCTCCGGCAGGGCTCCGATTCTGCGCGCTTCGTGGGGCGCTCCAAGGGATCTATCTTCTGGGCCATCGAAGACGACGGCACTGTGCTGGCTGTAAGTGAGGGCAGTGGTGCGCTGTCGCTCTTCCGTCTACCAGAACACGTCGTCCATGGCGGATCACACCGCCGATCGACGACCTTCCGGTTCGTCGACGACGGCATGGACAACCACCTAGTGCGGGTCCTCAGCCTGACGAGCGACGAGCTCAGGCTCTTTCTGAAGCAAGATCACGGCAATGGCGGCGGCGAGTGGGTGCTTGTGAGGAGCCTACAACTGGGTGAGGTCACCCGTGGGCTTCCGGGGTACAAAGAGTGCTTCTTCGGCGGCCACACCCCCAAGATCGTCAAGGCTGGCAGGGGGTATGTTGTGCTCACGCCGGCGGAGGGGACATGGCTGTTCTCCGTCGAGCTCGGAACCATGCAGGTGGAGCGTGAGCACAGCCGGAATAGGCTCGCCGGCGACGTCTATCCTTACGAACTGCGGTTGCCGCCGAGGGTGCGCGTCTGTGTGCCCCAGTGTAAGAGAGGCCGTCATGGTCAGTGCTTTCACATTTGCCGGTGCAAATAGGCTAAATTGACGTCTTTGTAAAGGTTCAGAATATTATAAGATCCAGCACGATTGACACTCAATTTACTCGTTTGATTTTTTTTTAACACTCAATTTAAAAAGATATGGGCAAAAACGTCTTTTTACCTTCTTATTTAACACCGTTAGGTCTAAAACTGAGCAGTGTCATGTGAGGCACGGAAAATTTGTTGAGGGCCACACATAGGGAAATTTTATAATTCGAGGGCCAAGTAGGGGAACCAACATTTCTATTAGGATCAAATAAGTAATTCTCTCTAATTTTAGAAAAAGTAGTATTGTGTCTCTAAAGATGCACTGGCAGTATCTCTCTGTGTGTTGTAATCTAGATACGCATCTCTCCTGCATGTTCGATAAAAAAAATATCTCGTGTGTATCATCTCGGCTAGTTCCCAAGAGACCAAGATAGAATTAATTTCGTTGCAGTGCAATCGTATGTCTTTCTTAAAAAACCTTCAATTTATATTAGATCAATGCATATATGATTGCTTTAATATAATATAATGTGACTATTATTAAAAGTGAGGCTTTCAAATATTATTAGTGTTATAATATGTTAATTCAGAAGCATATACATTTGTGTCATTAATTGCATATGCTACAAATTTAGGTGCACATTTACCTTTTACTTTAGGTTGTTTTAAGATGGAATATATAAATGTGCCATGGTTTTTGGAAAGGCCATGTAAAAGTGTTTTGTGCAATCCGCCAACTCCCATATATGAAGCGGATTGGTTTTTTTTTCTGCTTTGCCGTTCAGAAAATATCTTGGTGCTTGGGTGATAACGATCTCATTATGATCGATATAAAATTATCTTGTAATCTCTCCATCCCATAAAAAAAGTCATTCTAGATTTCCAGATTTGTCCCAAAAACGCCATCTTCTGTATGTAACAATAACTGATTGAGTTTGTTATCTAACCTAACTAAAGACTAATCAATCTTTTTATATGTGTAGTTTTGATTGCATGGTCATTTAACGCTTCCCAAATTTGTCTAAAAATCTCGAGGATGACTAGAGTTTTAGGATAGATGGAGTACCTAAGTACTACCTACTAAGCCGTGAAGGATGAAGGTGTTGATTCACATAGAACTGTGTCAAGGAGGATAATGTTGTGTCGAAACTGCATTGAAGACGTACTGAAGAATTTCAAATTTCATTACTTTGGAATGCAGCTAAATGTTTGCCGACTGTTCTATGGCTAGTTTTTTATGCCTTCCAGTTTCCTAGTGTCCTTGTGCTAACGCTCTACTCTGTTTCTTCACTAGCCCATCATTCTTCTTCAAATGACCAAGAGCACGATATTTTTTTTTTTCACGATGACAATAGGCCTTTCAAAGAGCCTGAACAAAATTAACGGCCTATGGTTTGACAATCTGAAATCCAAGATGTTTGCGCCCTGATTTTGTATAGTCTGATCATAGTACTCCTAGCTAGTTTGGCAACATCAATATATATTCAGTGCTACTGTGTTTCCACCGGTGTTTAGGTTTAATTTTGGGCCCTCCTTACAGATGGGAAATCAAGATGCATGTCTAAAAAGCAGTAGAGATCAGATCAGTGCGTGCGGTGAGAATTGAAATGCAGCAATGGTGAGCATGTGGCCAACCAACCGTGACTTGATATGAACAACAGCCGTTCAAGGTTATAAAATAGGCACAGATGTATACCAGCACTGCAGCTAGGCGCACCACATTGTTCTTAGTGGCACGACTGAATTGAGCTCATATGCAAACTGAACAACGACACCCCATCTATCAGTTTTACTTTGCTCGTTATAGACTACACTGATCATTGGCTTTGGAGACATCAGGAATCTGTTCGCTGTACATCCTACTTGTGTTGTGCGCTAATCTGGTAATGATCCCCTCAAATTATACTTACTCAAAGGCTTCTCCATGCATGAGGACTGAGGAGCGGTGAGGTCAAGGCCAATGTTCTGCAAACGTCTTCGTTAATACTATCTTCGTTCGGCAATCATTTAATTTCTATTTCGGATAGAGGCATTGTTCTGTACTGCAAACATGGTTAAAGGATTTCTCTGAACGGCCTGCTGCCCTTTTGCTTGGAGTCATGAAGGGTGCATTTGGCTCATCCAATCTTGTAGATGATGATGCTATTGTATTCAACCGCAGCAGTTTTTATCTGTACTGCAGGGTTCTCCCTCCATTTCATAATTAAAGGTGTTTCAATTTTTTCATAAACCGAACTTCTCTTTCTTTCATATCTTAGGCGGTCTTCTTAGATATTATGTCATATGATTTTTTTTTTGGGAAAAATGTCGTATATAGTTGTTTAAGCTTTGATCTATGCACAAGATAAGGATTCCCTCTATAAGGAAAAACTATGTAGTCATATACTTTCTAACAACGTAGTGTCTATATTTAAAATATCAATCCATGTATGTTGTATTAATATATCTTACTATTACTAATTACTAATTGAAAGTTTCAAAAGCTGCATTAATTTCAAAGCAAAAGCTGCATTAATTTCAAAGCACGCTACGAACATCCAACTATCAATTGGCATATTGGAATACTGATAGCCATTAGATCTGTTTTCTAAGTAATTACCCACCTCTGACGTTATAAAAGATTTCGATAGGCATATTGGAATACTAATAGCCATTAGATCTGTTTTCTAAGTAATTACCCACCTCTGACGTTATAAAAGGTTTCGAGTTCAATTCTCAACGGCAGCAAATTTTTTTTTTTTGCAGATTTTTTCCATTTCTATTTATTTTTAAGTAATTACCCACCTTTACCATTATGAAAGGTTATGAGTTCAACTCTCAATAAAAGCGAACTTATTTTTTTTATAGATTTCTTCCATTTTCAATTTACTCTCAGTTTTTTGTCAATTTTTTCCCATTTGCAAATTTACGCTACTAAATAACCCCGTAACTTTTTTTTCATAAAGACGCTAGAAATCTTATTGAAAACAGATATTTTATACCTAATCTCGCTATTACTGATTGAAAAGTCTTTTTGGAGCCTTCTTATTAATCGTCACAAGATGCGCTAAATAAAAGATAAAATCATAGAAATTCTCATAACAATCAGAAACATCCTATCATTGATTGCAGATTGAAATCTTAATAGCCATTAAATATATTTTCTATGTAATTAACATCCCACCATCCATCATGTAGCTCTAATTAAAGATCTGTCATCCGTCATGTAGCTCTAATAAAAATAGTCATTATATCTATTATATTTTCTAAAAAATTACCCATCATGACATTATGAAAGATAAAATAAAATAATCCCCTAAATTTGTATATATAAAAATTGGCCATCATGCCATTATGAAATATGAATTAAATAATCCTTTAAATTTGGGTAAAAATTGCCCACCATACCATTGTAAAATATTAATTAAATAACTATATAAATTTGCATATAAATTACTCACCATGCCATTATAAAAAATAAATTAAAATAAATCTTTAATCTGCATAGAAATTACCTAATATGTCATCATGAAAGATAAACAAAAATAATTTCTAAACTTTTTTAATCTTGCTATTTGAAGGTTCCTTTTGAAACCACTACGTTAATCCTCACCACACGCGCTAAAAAAAATAAGATAAATCCTAAAAATTCTCACAAAAATTAGAAACATCCAGCCGTGCATCATATAGCTCTAGTAATAAAAACCATTAGATCTATTATATTTTCTAAAAATTACACACCATGCCATTATAAAGATGAAATCAAATAACTCCCTAAATATATATAGAAATTACTTACCATATCATTGTAGAATACAAATTAAAATAACCCCCTAAATTTGCATAAAATTTATCTACCATGCCATTATAAAAGATATTAAAAATCGGCCCTAAATGTGCATATAAATTAACATATATGCTATCTTGAGAGATAAATTAAAATAATTTCTAAATTTGCACATAAGTCACCCACTAAGTCATTACGATAGGCGAATGAAAATAACCACCTCTAATCTTATATTAGATTAAATTTATATCCTAATAAAACTCTAACCCGTGTGAAAGCACGGGTTGATGGACTAGTTTTAACATAATTCATACTGTTATTTGTATAAAAACATTTAGAATTATTGCTAAACAGTAAACGATGGAAATCAACGCCCTGATGGCTCTATGCATGCATCTATCTTGCGCCTTACATCATGTATGCATATACTTGCTCGTTTCATTTTTTATGCACATAAAGGAGAGATTTGTACTCCCTCCATTCTTTTTTATTTCAAGCGGTTAAATTTTTTTCAAAATTTTAATATTTTGTTTTATTCAAAAACTTTCATTAACTATCATTTATTTATTGTTATTTTTTTATCATTAAAGGTAGTTTCAGTAGAACCTGCTTCTTACATATTCGTATATTTTTTAAATAAAACAAAGGTTTTTTAAAAAATCAACCGCGACAAATAAATAAGAATGGAGGGAGTACCATTATACTAAGAAGAAAAGGGAGGTAAGGAGCCCCGAACACCAGGCACTCCAGAAACAGACGAAGAAGTCAAACTGTTAGTCTGTAACCAAGAGCGACCAAATTAAAAAGTCCTCTCTAGCAGCTGCAGCGACGAGCCGAGGAGACACCTTTGGCCCCTGCCGAGCACCACGAAGTGGCTTCCTCACTGGCTGCAAGCAGGACAGCTGCAACAGTGACATTTACCCCCAAAACACATAAGGCCTTGTTCCGTTGCAAAAGTATTGGAGGGACTCAAGGAGATTAACGGTCTGTTTGGGAGAGCTCCGCTCCATGATTTTCAGCTCCACTCTAATTTTCTCCAGCCAAACAGGTGCAGCTCTGTAAAATTCAGCTCCAAAAAAAAAAAAGGTGGAGTTTGGCGCCAACTCCATGATATTTTTGGAGTTCTTGGAGAGGTACTCCAGAAATCCATATTTTCTATCTCCTCGTGGAGTTGTGGGGTAATTACGCACGTTTGCAACTGATTACATAGGATACCGGTTCGTTTTCGAAGAAATAAACATCGTCTTCTTTTCTCGCGCGATGAGTTCATCCTCCCCGCCGTCAAGTTCGCCCTCCCCGCCGGCCGCTGCGCTAGTCGCCCCCACCACGCGTCCCGTCGCCGGCCATGCGGCTCGCTCCAGGGTCCCAGCTGCGCGTCCCCTCGCCGAGTCGCCAGACGCCCATCCGCTGCTTGTTCTTTCTCTGCTCGCTTCACCATTGATGGACCTCAGAGCTCCTGTACAAGAACAACCAAATCTGAAATCAACGCCAAATCAATTTTCACATACAAATTGGCCTCCGCTCGGGATCCTGCACTCCCAAATCATAATATGTTCATCCGTTGTACTAGATCAAGGTCTCCCGATACTACGTCAAAATTCTGAAGTGAGTCGAGGAAGATGATGACAGTTCATGGCAGAGACAAAAGCCATACTAGTCTGGATGAATGTCGTGAGGAAAAGGCATAGCGCGCCGCCGTCCGCAGCTACTCGCGTCTTCGAAACAGAGAGATGAGAAGAGGGAGCGAGATGCGATTGCGGTCGAGGATTGGCAGAATCCGGCGTCAATAGCTCGGTATCTGATTACGCGACAATTGAATATGTAGCGAGTTGAAACAATGCATGTTTTCCTTCTGCAATTCGTTTGCGTTACATTCGGTGAACGGAACACTACCTAGTTTTGTAAAAAAGATCAAGGATACATTAGGCAAACAACAAATAAAATATCTATTTTCGAGAGTGGAGTTAGCTCCTATGCCAAACACCCTCTTCACCCACTCTAGTTCCGTAGCAGAGTTGCTCTGTCGTGGAGTTGGTGGAGTGGAGCTGGATTTGGTAGAGTGAAGCTCTCCCAAACAGATCCTAAATCTCTCTCTAGTCAAATTTAAATAGCAAAGGATTTAATCCCCTGATCCTCTTGAATTGAACAAGCCCTAAAGGTTGTGATGTTTCCGCAGCAACCAGGTTCCAAAAATGATCAAAGAGTTCACAGCCTACTTCAAATGATCCTATCACAGCAATTGCTCCGCCATGAATCAAAGGAAATTTCAACACGTTGTGGCATGGAGTCCGCACGGCTGCAGGAGACGACTGAACCAAAATTGCTGTGAGAAGACACATTGTTAGTACTACCTCTGATATTTTATATTTGACGTTTGAGACCAACAATTAGAACTGATCACAGGCAAAAGTTCATGTCCGAAACGTGAAGCATAACTAATCGTAGGTAGTAGATAATCGATGGATTCCTGCTCCTGATCACAAAGTGTACAGCGCACCGGATGTGTCAAAACCTCATCAACTCATCAAGCAAGACCATCAGGCATCAGTGGTTGGCACTATTACGAAGTGAGATCGAGAGAAAGAAACTGAGAATGAATTCTTGTATTATTCCATTGATGATCAGTACACTTACATATAAAAATGAATGGGTGGCAACACACCCGTTCGTGGATTACTGAGGGAAGAGTGCGTGGAGATCATTGTTGACGGTTTCTTCTTTTGGTCGATGATGAACTGCCTCAATAGATGATGAGATCACTAATCCTGATTTATTACATCATAACACTCCTCCTTGATTGAATCCATCTTATTTGATCATCCTCGGAACAACTTGGTAAAATCCCAGTAGACCTACTATGCTTGGTTTTCGTACATCTACGGCGGATACTTCCTTGTTCTTCTTTCAACAAGATGGTGTGACCATGTATCTTCTGGTTTATGTTGATGACATCATTCTCGTAAGTTTGCAAACTTCAGCCGTTGATGGTTTGCTTCATAATCTTCGAGTGGATTTTTCTCTAAATGATCTTGGCAGCTTACATTATTTTCTAGGTATTGAGGTGTCGTGTAGTGATGATGACAGTATACTATGTCTCGAATAAATATGCACTTGAGCTTATTCATCGAGCTGGACTTGTTAATTGTAAACCGGTGCCACTCCATTGTCAATTTCCGAGAAGCTTGCAGCAGGGGAAGGTGCGCCTTTGGATGATGCTACAGCCACTCGGTAAGTCGGTATAGGTCTAACTCTTACGCGGCCAGATTTGTCTTTTGCGGTTAATAAAGTTTGCCAATATCTTCATAAACCTATGACAACTCATTATTCAGCAATGAAGAGGATTCTTCGATATGTTAGTGGCACTGTCGGCTATGGTCTCAAGGTGGTGAAATCTGAGTCAAATCTGGTGAGTACATTCTCTGATGCTGATTGGGCAGGATGTTCTGATAATAGATGCTCAATGGTAGGTTGGTGTGTTTTTGGGGTCCAACTTGATTTCATGGAGTGCTAGGAAACAACCAACTGTTTCGAGATCTAGCACAGAAGCTGAATAGCCTTTGCCAATGCTACTGCAGAGATTAATTATTTGGGTTCATACTCCTCTCAATGAATTGGGGGTGCCACAGCCTAGAGCAGCTGTCCTTTGGTGTGATAATATTGGAGCAACCTATCTTTCAGCTAATCTAGTGTTCCATGCTCCAATAAAACATATTGAAGTGGACTATCACTTTGTGAGAGAAAGAGTTGCACGGAAGAAGCTACATGATATTCGTAATATTTTAATGCATGATCAAATAGCTGATTGCTTCACCAAAGTTCAATCAGTTCGAAAGCTTCAGTGGTTTAGAAACAATCTCAACCTATGCAAGTTGTGATTGAGGGGGGGAGTGTTAGAATACGTAATGTAATAGGATAGGTCTGTAGTCTACATGTGCTAGGAGTCCGATCATGTATATGCTGGAATCCTAGTAGGCTTCTAAGTCTGTACTTTGGCATATATAATGAAAGTCAGACTAATTAACCCGAGGTTAAGCCGTTTCATTGATCTTTACAGGGTGGTCCCTGAGTTTACGTAGAATCCACGCGTTTTCATTCCTTTTCAATCACTGAGCATCTTAATTATCTGCCTTGATTATTAATTAATTAATTAATTTGTGCAAAAAGGACATTATTTGGTTACCTTACCTGTTCTCCCCAAAATAGGAAGGGTATATACCACGCATCCCTAACGGGCCCTAAGCAATTGACTAGTATAATCCCAATTTCCCAAATCTGAGATGAAGGAGACGGCGGCACGGCAGACCAAAGAGCAAA
This sequence comes from Paspalum notatum, assembly GCA_022530915.1. Classification (NCBI taxonomy): domain Eukaryota; kingdom Viridiplantae; phylum Streptophyta; class Magnoliopsida; order Poales; family Poaceae; genus Paspalum; species Paspalum notatum. Next base: position 33,641,308 of record CM039685.1, read on the forward strand.
CACCACCGGCGACGACGAGGCCACCGACCACCGTGAACGACATCCCCGACAACCTGCTCCACGACGTCTTCCGCAGCCTGGGCTCGCATGTCGCCGCCATCCGCGCCGCAGCCGTCTGCACCCGGTGGCGCCGCATCGCCTCCACCCGCGTCACCTACCACGCCGGTTCGAACTACCATGATTTCTCCACCGTCCTCGGCCACTACCACGTCGTCGACCCGTCGTTCACGCCGGGGCAGCGGCGCCGGCGCCGCGTGGTGTTCGTCCCAGCCTCGCCCTCCATCGACGCTCGCCACTTCGCCCTCGACTTCCTGCCCAGCGGCCCAGGCCGACACCCGGCCGGGGAGTGGGAGCTCGTCGACGGCCACGGCAGCCTCCTGCTCCTCGCCAAGCAGCATCGGCGGCGTGGCCTCTTCCCGGCCGATCTTGTAGCCTACGAGCCCACCTCGCGGCGCCACGTCAGGATCCAGCCTTTCGAGAACGCCAACTACAGCGGCCACTGCCTCGGCGTCTTCCTCAGCCGCCATGGCTACGGCGGCGCCATGGGCATGTCGAACTTCATTTTGACTTGCGTTCTGTGCGACCACGCCGCAGGATTCGCAGACGGCGTGAGCGTCGTGACGGCCCGTGTCTACATACACATGTACCAGCCACCTGGGTGGAGTCGATGGAAGTACGGCTGGAGCTCGCCTCGCGAAGCCGGCAGGGGCGCTCTCCGCCTCTGGCGGGGCGCCGATTCTGCGCGCTTCGTGGGGCGCGCCAATGGATCCATCTTCTGGGCCATCGAAGACGACGACGACGGCACTGTGCTGGCGGCAAGAGAGCTCAGTGGTGTGATGTCGCTCTTCCGTCTACCAGAGCACGTCGTCCATGGCGGATCATTACACCACCCCGATCGACGACGTTCCGGTTCGTCGACGACGGCATGGACAACCACCTAGTGCGGGTCCTCAGCCTGACGAGAGACGAGCTCAGGCTCTTTCTGAAGCAAGATCACGGCAATGGCGGCGGCGAGTGGGTGCTTGTGAGGAGCCTACAACTGGGTGAGGTCACCCGTGGGCTTCCGGGGTACAAAGAGTGCTTCTTCGGCGGCCACACCCCCAAGATCGTCACGGCTGGCAGGGAGTATGTTGTGCTCACACCGGCGGAGGGGACATGGCTGTTCTCCGTCGAGCTCGGAACCATGCAGGTGGAGCGTGAGCACAGCCGGAATAGGCTCGCCGGCGACGTCTATCCTTACGAACTGCGGTTGCCGCCGAGGGTGCGCGTCTGTGTGCCCCAGTGTAAGAGAGGCCGTCATGGTCAGTGCTTTCACATCAAATCTACACTATAAAAGAGCGAGTTGCCTCAAAATCTTTTTTACCTAAGTTGGTCGCACGGTACCCCTCACATTGGTCCCACTGTGCAGGTCGGAAAGGATTGAAAAGATTGGAAAAGGGCGAAAAACGATAGATAGAAAATGTTTCTGCCATTTGGAGTTTACTTTTGTCACCGTGCCTTGGAACATACCCGCCCGCCGTACCCACCCCGCCTCCGTGTCAGTTTTGGATACTCCCCTGTGATTGCGCCACGCGCGCCTCCACCCTGTGATTAGCCCCTCACCGCGGCGCACGCCTCCTCTTCGATGAAAAAAAATAGCTCTCTCCAAACCCTAACCTAACTCAATCTGCCGTCCTCCCTCTCCCGCCGCCGCCCACACCAATGCCGTTCCCTCGCCTCACCCCGCACCCATCGCCGGCGCCCGTCGCCCTGTTCCCAGCGAGCGTGGTCGCCACCTCCCCATCGCCCTGCCCCTGCGCCGTGCCCCGTCACGGCCGGTGATGCGGGCGAGACCTACTCCCGCCGGGCGCGGCCGCCGCCTCCCTGTCGCCCGCCCCCACCGGGCTCCGCTGCCGTCACCCTGCCCCTGCATCATCGCAGCCGGCGCCGTTCCCCGTCGATGCTGCTGTTGCCGGCGAGCCTCACCGCACCCCGCCCCTGTCACGGTCAGCGCTCCGCCTCCACCTACACCTCCGCGAGAGACGATGCAGGCGAGCGACGCAACTTTGACAGCTGCTTGTGTGGGTTGGACAGGTGCCGTCGTATTCCTCTCCCCCTTCCTCTCCTTCTGTTCTAGCTCATGGTCCTCACCGTTCGTGTTGTGGCTGGCGCGGCTGGGACCGCGCAGGGGTTCAAGGAGCTAGCGGCAGTCCAGGCATGGGGTAGCACAGGCGCGCAGCTCGCCGGTGGGCGCTGCGGTGACTCAGTGGAACAGCAGCAGACGACATGGCTCTACAGCAAGTAGTACGAATTCCTGAATCGCTTGTCTTTTGTTTTCTTTTACTGCCTCTTTGGCCATGCTCGTGAGCAGGTTCACTAGCGACCCTGTCTTGGCCTCTTGGATCTGGATTTATGTAGTGTTGGTGTGCTTTCCTGGTGTTGTGCCATGCTGCTATGTAGTTGACCTCCTGTAGCGATAGATCTCGTCCATCCACGTCAGTCTTTTTATTTTCTTACAAAATATTTTACTCTTCATAGAGGTATATGGTTTCTATGCAATAGGTAAGTCACTGTTTAATGCTTATGTAGTCGTTAAACATGCTAACGCATGTTTTCTTTTTTTATTTTTGGTTTTGAAGCCAATGGGTTTGCAAATGAGTATTATTTATCGGTTCAAAAAATATTTGAAAGCTGCAAACGTGGTCTGGTTAGCTATGATAATTTAGACTAGACCAACTTTCTTAGTTCATTTAACCTACGAAAATCTTTGCCCTTGCACTATTTATAATAGTGGCGAACACAGAGCATACCACCATAGCTATTGGAATGATTCCATATCGTGTTGTTGCAGGCTATTCTTATGACTTGGATAATTTAGTTTCAGCTAGGGCTGTGCTGAGGAAGCAATGCATAACATACCAGCTTGGTCCAGTGAGATATGTTCTACCATGCCTGCTTATCTTTTATTTAGAACCCTTCATAGCATATATCTCCTTGCTGAAAATTTATGTCAAGAGCTGTATGATGGCTTAACTAATTTCATCCATATAGTCCCATGTTGGCTTCTAAAGTTTTCTCTATCATTGTTAAATAAAACTTTCTTCTATAAATAATCATCACCATTGTTTACTTCCTCAAGTTAGTCCCTAAGAAATGCTTCCATCAAGTTTAAATTGCTGCAGGCCGCAAGTTTGTTATCGTTCCATCTGCAATATGAATGCCATACAGTCCTGCCCTGGCTTGCTATCATGCTCAATATTATTTCCAGTGCAGAGAACCTCAGCAGTTTCATGAACTTCTTTGAAGAGAATGGAGTCGATCTTTAAAAAGTTGAGGTACCACTATCTTAACCTTTAGAACATAAAATTTCTTGTGTCAACAAACAGTGGATGGTACCATTTAGTGAGCTTGTTCTTGGGCTTCAGGTGCGCTCATCTACTAAAGAAGACTACTATGAAGATCCAGTGCCTAATGACTTGCTGAATCTAGGGAGGATAGGGTCCAAGCACCAATATATCAGGCCTTGCATGTTGCATCTAGGGAGAACAGGGTCTAGGCTCCGGTGCCCGTTTTCCTCTGAGAATGTTTAGGGCTCTGTTTATTTCAAGTCGTGCTTTAGGGAAAATTGCTGGATCCAGGGAGAATGCGAGAGCAGTCGCGTTTTTCTTGGAAACACAGGTGCAATCGAACGGAGCTTAGGAATTGCCCTAGCAAACATAGGTTGCTTGCTGAGCCCTTTTGGTTGAGCCCATCATTCTAGAAGGACCAAAGTAGGTAGAGCCTAGAGCTATTTCACTATCTTTCTCTTAGAAAAAAAAGAAATGCTGGAGCTATTTTATCGAGACACTAGAGGCTTGTTAAAGCCGCTCGTATCTTGTAAAGGTAAAAAAAATAGCATTTTTACAAAGAGCGCGCTAGCAGTAGCATCTACTAAAAGACCTTTATATTACTTGTGTCGCAGCCATGTTTTCTTATTAACATTGAACACGGTCCATTCAAATAAGCTTGGCTTATTTATTTAATTTTCTGATCACTTTCTCTCATGTTGACACTGTCATATGGATTATTATGATGCGCTCAATTCTCATAGCATGGATGACGGTCAGGAATACCGAAGAAATAATGCATGTATATTGATGAAGAAAAACAATTCGTGTTCACTAACAAGTTGAATATACAATTCAGCTTGTTCATACAAATCAACTTGTTTCTTCGCAAGTAGAACAAAAATTGAGATATTAGCCGAAGATCACTTAAATTGTTATTGGCATTGTGGAGTTATAATTTTGATCTGGTTAGTAAGGAGGTGGATTTGCGAACTGAGCGTAGCTTTGGTTAGGTTCTTTAGTGGTGGAACCTGTCCACCTAGATTCAAGTCCTCCACTCAACACAGGTGTTCACAAGATTTAACGGCTTTATTCTTTTAGTGGTAAGCGATGTCCTCTTCGACATTTTTTCAGTGGTAGGCAACGTCCCCATCGACAGCGAGGCGCCTATGGGGGTGAGTGTACGCGCATGTGAGCGCCTACATCGTACTGTGTTTCTCAAAAAAAAAAGTAAAGAGGTGGATTTTGGTCGGGTCATAGTAACCACTGTACCTACTAGATTTTCAACCTCCGCTAAGTTAAGCGTTGTTTAGCCTATTTAACCTATATTTGCCCGTGGACCTCAGCTTAAGGGTTGGAGTAGTCATTATGCTTTCAGGAGAACGTTTGTTTTAGTTCCTACATAATTAGATAGATAACAAATATTTTTTATTAATATATAAAATTTGAATGTTTTTCTAAAATTTTTTTATAAATCCTCGAGCATGTCGCTCGTGCATGACTACTAGTAGGCTAAATTGACGTCTTTGTAAAGGTTCAGAATATTATAAGATCCAGCACGATTGATACTCAATTTACTCGTTTGATTTTTTTTAACACTCAATTTAAAAAGATATGGGCAAAAACGTCTTTTTACCTTCTTATTTAACACCGTTAGGTCTAAAACTGAGCAGTGTCATGTGAGGCACGGAAAATTTGTTGAGGGCCACACATAGGGAAATTTTATAATTCGAGGGCCAAGTAGGGGAACCAACATTTCTATTAGGGTCAAATAAGTAATTCTCTCTAATTTTAAAAAAAAGTAGTATTGTGACTCTAAAGATGCACTAGCAGTATCTCTCTGTGTATTGTAATCTAGATACGCATCTCTCCTGCATGTTCGATAAAAAAAATATCTCTGTGTGTATCATCTCGGCTAGTTCCCAAGAGACCAAGATAGAATTAATTTCGTTGCAGTGCAATCGTATGTCTTTCTTAAAAAAACTTCAATTTATATTAGATCAATGCATATATGATTGCTTTAATATAATATAATGTGATTATTATTAAAAGTGAGGCTTTCAAATATTATTAGTGTCATAATATGTTAATTCAGAAGCATATATATTTGTGTCATTAATTGAATATGCTACAAATTTAGGTGCACATTTACCTTTTACTTTAGGTTGTTTTAAGATGGAATATATAAATGTGCCATGGTTTTTGGAAAGGCCATGTAAAGTGTTTTGTGCAATCCGCCAACTCCCATATATCAAGCGGATGGGTTTTTTTTTTCTGCTTTGCCGTTCAGAAAATATCTTGGTGATTGGGTGATAACGATCTCATTATGATCGATATAAAATTATCTTGTAATCTCTCCATCCCATAAAAAAAGTCATTCTAGATTTCCAGATTTGTCCCAAAAACGCCATCTTCTGCATGCAACAATAACTGATTGAGTTTGTTATCTAACCTAACTAAAGACTAATCAATCTTTTTATATGTGTAGTTCTGATTGCATGGTCATTTTAACGCTTCCCAAATGCGTAGAAAAATCTCGAGGATGACAAGAGTTTTAGGATAGATGGAGTACCTTAGTACCTAGTAAGCCGTGAACGATGAAGTGTTGATTCATATAGAACTGTGTCGAAACTGTTGACATGTTTTAACACCAATCACCAAAGATAAGACCTAGAACGAACCTCCCGGGAGGGACCCGTCAGGGAAGAACATCGCTAGGGGTTGCTCTAGCATCGGCAGACCACCTAGAGCTGGTCGGCGTAGAGTCGACAGGAGGCGAAGTTGGAGGTTGGAGAAGAGAATTAGGGTTTAGAAAAAGAGATATGCATAAAAGTAATGTAAATAATAGATTTGTTCGATTGTGGATGCGTCAATCGGCCTTATCCCTTCATATTTATAGGGGAGGGCGGTCTTAACTGTAACAACCCTAATTTTCGTAACCTAAAAATCACTACTGAAAAATTTCTTTTTCAATATTGTTTGTGCATTGCATCTAACCCACTAAAATTTTGCTAAAACAATTAATTATGTGTGTATCCTTAACAATGTTAGATAGAATTAAATCTACTATATTTGAGTTTATAATTTGCTGTGTAACAATTGTTGCATCTCATATACTGGACTTATTTGGATCTTTGTTTGAGTGCTAATTCAAACCAAACTCTAAAATCAAATCAAATGGAAAACAATAAATTGAAGTACAAGGGAAAGGGGCCTAACTGGCCCAAACCAGCCAGACGCTAGCCCAGCCCACAGCCAGCCGCATGGGCCGATCCACCACGCAAGCCACCCCGACCTTCACCCTGCCAGGTGGACCCGCGCTAGCCAGGTCACTGACAGGCGGACCCCGCTCATTGGCTGTTCCCCTTTCTTCCTCCTCTCCAACCAGACCGATCGAGCCGGGCCAACACCGCGCGCACCGCATCCTCACCGCCTCACCACCTTCTTGGGCGGCAAGTCGGAGGAAGAAGATAGGATCGAGCCCGAACCTACCCTTGGCCTTGCGGGGCCCAGGTCACGCGTCCTGCGTGACCCTGTCATGGTGCCCGGTCGATTCCCGCCATCGCCAAGCGAACCCGCCTCCACACCAATCCTAGGAGCCTCCCTATAAAGCCTAGAGCGGGTTGCTTCCTAACCCTAGTCGCCACTCGGGGATTCTTCCCATTTCCACCGCGCAGAGGGACTTGGGTGAGAGAGGGACGAAGGAGACGCCGGAGCCGGGAAGGAAGAAGATGCCGCTGCCGGAGTTACACCAGCCGATGAAGAGGGAGGCCATGAGCTCGGAGGGGAGCTGCACCGCGTCTGCGCTGGGACACCGCCTGCCCACGCCGAAACCATCCGCCGGAGCCGCCGCCTTCCGTCGACTTCCGCAACGTAACCACTGTCTCTGCTTCCCCTACCCCGAGACGTAAACGCCTTCTCGTCGGCAAGCACCACACGGTGAGGCAAATCGCAAGCCCCTTGTCCAACACCCGCCGCAGGCCAGGTTCCTACGGATCCCTCTTTGTCCGCGTGCTGCGCCAAGGCAATCTTGGCTCGCCGTCTTGTCACCGTCGAGCGGTGGCTCGCCGTCTTGTCACCGTCGTAGAGGCCGTTTGATGGTCGCATTAGAGGCGTCGTCGCGCCAACCTTGCCACCGGGACGCCGGTCTAGCACCGCGCCGCCCGAGCCCTGTTATCCGTACGCTATGCACGCCGTGCACGCTGCGCGCGCGGCTGTGTCGCGTTGCGCCACGCCTCGCTGCCGGGAACGCCCGCAACCGCGCAGGCAAATTCTTGCGTGCATCTCATCTAGCTACCTCGCGCTTAGAGCCAAGAACCGCCGAGGTCGGGTACGAGCCGTGATCGCGTGTCTCCGTGCCACGGTGAGTGGGCACCAACCTAAGAGGCCACTGACGCCCTGTACTGTGGAGGAGCGCCCGCTCGATCTATCTCCCTAGCTATCGAAGCCGTGCGACGCCGCGACCGGGTTAGGCTCGTGCGCGCGCGTGTTTGCACCATGGCACTTGGATGGGAGCCGCTGCCCGCCACCATGGCTAGATTGGAGCGCGCCACATCTTGTAGGAGCTTCCATCTTGCTGTCAAAACCCGCTATCGCGGCCAGAGTAGCTCTGAGGCCGCATCTTGGACTACCGTCATAGGAACAGATGAGAGCCGGAGCGAGTTGCTGCCGCGCGTGCGCAACCCAGCGCGCGGTTCAGGCAGCATCGCTATGATGCACTGGAGATGAGGAAGCCGGTCGTCAGCCTTGTTGAATGCGGAAAGGCGAAGCCAAGTGCTTGCGCGTTCTTGCCGAAGCGGCGACCGTCACCGGCGTGAAGTCCTTTGGAGCCTTACCATCGAACATGTGGCGTGCAAGGTGGTGAGCCAGAGAAGGAGGCAGGCTCCCAATCGGTGAGCGGCGACCGGTCCAACCGAGCTAGCGAGAGGGGGCTAGATGAGGCGATGGGCTGGCCTGCATTCGAGCCCAGCGAGGCAGAAGGGAGGCGGAGTCAGGCTTCCATCCGCCTGAGCCGGATGAGGCCTAGTACCAACGCGAGCGGGCCAGCGCAGAAAGAAGTGAGAGAACGGGCTGAGACGAAGAAAAAGGAAAAGGCCCAGAACAGGCTTTGCAGGGCGAACTGTCCGAGCCAGGAGTAGAGACCGAGCGGGCCAAGCTGGGGTTGGAAACCGAGCGGGCCAGGCTGAAGTCGGCCCAGTGATCTAGTCTCTTCCCCTTTTCGCCTTTTAATTAATAAAACCAGGGTTAATCTAAGGAAATGCATAAGAAATTCATATCAACTCCGAAAATTAAGAATCCAACTCCTACTCTCATCTAAAATCATTCTCTATCACCTGGGACTAAGTCTCGTTGAATGGTGTCGCATCTTATTTGCTTATTTGGTTCTTTATGCTAGAAACTCACTCGTGGTTTATTTAAATCCAGCGTCGGAGAACCAGGAGTATGACCCGGAGGATCTAGAGTACCTGCCCGAGGAGAACGCCAACGATCAAGGTCAGCGAACACCCCGCTTCCGTTTCCTATAGACACGCGCAACTAATAGTGCGTAGGATAAATTATTTTGCTATCGCACTAAGCCTACCCCAATAGGACATTATTTTCATTTGAGCCAATGCTTTGCCATGATTAATACCCAACTACTTAAAATGAACATGATGTGAGTTGGGTGATATGATTTGTGGTGGGATGTGATAACCCTTGGGCGTGTGTGGAGGGTACGGGTTGAGAGCGAGATGGTGTGTGAGAATGGGTGGCGGGAGTCGGCACCGGAAATTATGGGAGAGACTAGAACTTTGCCCAGAGTGGAGAGAGGTGTATGGTGGTTTGCGGCCCACCGCTGAGGGTGGCAACCGGCCCCTGGAAGGTTTGCTTTCGCCGATTAAGGAACAAGCAGGGGTGATAGCTTCTTGGACTATGACTCGTGCATACCATGCGACCTCAGGCCCGGTTCTTGAACTTCCCCGAAGGGCATATTACTGTAGGCGTAAGGCGATAATGTTAGGGGGCGATGGTGGGTCTGTGATGCAGGCACACGCCCCTGATAGACTCGACCCGTGGGCCCGGACTACTCGAGGTCACAGTCCTGAGAGTGCAGTGGATAGTATATCCTCACAGTTTTCTAGCTCAGGAAAGCAAGAAAGTGCCAGAAGGGAAGTTCATCTACTGGTGTGGTGGGCCCGGGGTAGCAGACGCACTGCCCCTGTCCCGTCTCGTGTGGGTACAGATGTACAAAATCCTCTGCAGAGTGTATGATCTATGCGTATAGCTGTCATCCCCGGACAAATGAACTAACGGCAAACATTCACCTCATCTAGCATAGGTTTTTTTCTCTTCTCCCTCTAGTGACAGATGACGGTTGAGGCCGATGAGGCTTGGGCGGGTGGGAGCTTCCCTTGCCGCATATGGTAATTGATTATGAGTGGTAGTATGGAAGAGGTGTTCGGTGGTGAGATGGATGTATTGGAAACCGGTCGTGTGACCGTCTTTCCGAGATGAATAATATGAGCTATGGTACTCTTTTCTCTTTATGCTTTGCTAGGAAGCCAGACCTCCTTTTGAATACTAGTTACAATGTTTGGGGTGTTCAATTTAGTGACCTGCTTAACGTGCAAACTCAGGTGACGACGAGCCAGACAACCTCGTCACGAGGGACGACTGGTACGAGGACTAAAGGTGGGCTATGCTCAAAGATGCCTGTGGAGAAGCCCAATCATGACGCTGCTACTCTTAGGACGTTTTGCTCGTTTGCTTGTTCAATTACCAGCGTGTGAGCCGAAGTATCGCCGTACTATGGCATGTATCCAGTTAAATTCGAATTGTATGCATCTGGTATTATGCTGAGACATATTATGTGGTTGCAATTATGTATTCTGGGACTACCGCATGATATAAAGGGCTTCAATTCCGGCACCGCGGAATTGGGGTCGTTCCATTAACCCTTGTACAAGTCAAATCCCGCAAGATCTCACCCAAATCCCGGAATTCCTATCGGATTCGACTATACCGCATAGTCTGTGTTTTCGCGTGAGAAAATGCGCTCAGATTCTCTCGGCGCAATGGCGTATAAAATGTCGTTTGCGGGCGTACCAGTATACAATTGTATACAAATAAATAAACACATCACACAGAGACAACAAAATAGAAAACTTGCATCTTTATTCATTTTGATGGCATTTTTTTACAAGCTTCCTCTCTTTTACACATATCCTTGTATGACGTCGTGATCCACATGCGATTGCATAGTTCCTGAATCCTAAAGTCTCGCGAGAACTCTAATTAATTATATCTGTAGTGGCGAGCCTACAGAAAACCTCCGATTAAGCTCTTGTCATATGGTCGTCATATCAAACTTGTCCTGTACTCTATAAATATGCACTGCATAAAATAAATAATGCCAAGGAAAAGAGTCGCCGAATGACTCATTGCTATAATATGTGACACATGGAATTTAGCCAAAAGCTCCTTGTGTGTGCATGCGTTCGGCCTCGTCGGTCACGAACGTAGTAGGTGTCCAGCCTCGTCGGTCAGGACAAAAATGATTTTCTCCGCCTCGTCGGTGTCAGAGAATAATAGATGAATTTTGCTCGGCCTCGTCAGCCACGAACAAAACATGTCCCGTCTCGTCGGTCAGGACGCTCCGGCCTCGTCGGTCCGGAAGTAATAATGATAAATTAGTGAGTGGAGACTTGGCCAAAATACTATCATCACATAGCATTTCATCTAGCCCTGCTATCCTCACATTGCACAAACGCGGTACTTAAATCACCCGCAACAGGATTCATCTCATGGAAAACAACTCTTGTGACCTGTGAAATATGTATATGCCACCGGAACGACGACTTTATATCTTTGGACCTGCAAAAAGCCATTTCTACTGGCGTTGGTTTTGTAGATTCATCGGCAATGATTTTTAAGACACATGAGTGAGTGTGTCACCGCCAGTATTTATTACATAAATTCTGTTTACCATGCCGGTGGACGGGACACCATCAGCACAAGCCATCCGGTTAATTTGTACCTGCAAGAAAATTATACACAGTTTGTCGCTGTGTTAATCTCATCTTTATTTCTATAATCTGCAGGGCGTATGAGCAGTTGAGTACTACAGCACTGCCCGGAAGAGGCACATTCCCTGCAAAGAAGGATCGGTCCACATGCCTTTTTTTCCAATGATTTTATAAAGACGCATGAACGTCATAGGCACAGATCGCAGATCGATGTATGGCAGTCATCGTATTGTTGGCGTCGCCATGGTATGTGTTCCTGCAAAGAGAAGAAGGGAAACGCTGGCAATGGTGCGGTGGTGCCATGCGAATCACTCACCATGAACTGACGCCATGGACAGCAGGAGAAGAACACTGGCAGCGACGAGGTAGCGGCGTGGACGATCTCCAACCTGCAGTGAGGCTGGTGGTATGGAATGGAGTGGTGTTGGTGCAGATGCGATCTCTGGATTTGGATCGGAATGGGAGTGGCCGGACTGGCGTCGAACAGGGTGGACGGGCTGGTGATGGATGTGAGTAGCCGGACTGGAATGGAACTGGATTTCCTCTCCTTGTGGCTGAGAGCGCTGCCGCCGCAGTTCCGTTGGATCATACCGAAGAAGTAGCGTCAAGTTGGTTGGAGTGGCGTTGGCGCCTGCTCCATCAGGTTTAAAATTTGAATTCCTTCCGATGATTCCCAGGTACAATTGTACGCCGCTGTACATGCATGTACTTTTAATCAAAACAGGACGAGCTGCATACGTGTGGAATTGATTCCCCTTCAGAACGGACAGGCATGCATGCACATGCTATACGGCCGCGTATTTCGTACACATACGTACGTATAACATGCATATACATATTTTGATTAGCACGAACAAACCATCGCTTATAAGGTTGCTGTACAGCTATTGGCCATCGTGCACCTAAGCACTCTCATGTTACAATGCCTGCTATCTGAAATACAGTATACTTCTGGTGCCATACGGCCGCGTATCTCGTATACATACGCCCATATATTAGAATAAATAAAATATTATGGCACCCTACATGGATCATGGGCCATCGGAAAGCTTAATCATTGACCACATCTGAAGCCCATGTGAACCACGTCTGCCAAATCAGATGCATCATGAATGCATCAATAAACTATATTGATTAATTATGAGCCGACTTCTTTAACCGTACACCACATCGTCATGTATAATTATTTGGAATATTTTGAACCAATAATAATGTCATCATTGATTAATCCACGGGCTTTTCAACATGCTATTTATAATCCAATAAATTCATAGTCAAACAGTCCGGTAAAGCCCACCGGATAGTCCGGCACACACCGGACAGTCCGATACACGCCACCGGACTATCCGGTGGCGTCGGCTAGTGCAGGCCTATCCAAATAGGTGCTCAATAGAAATTACATTGAAGAGATCCTAAACAATTTCAAACTTCATTACTTTGGAATGCAGCTAAACGTTTGCCGACTGTTCTATGGCTAATTTTTTGTGCCTTCCAATTTCCTAGTGTCCCTGTGCTAAAACTCTACTCTGTTTCTTAACATCATTCTTGCGCCTTTGTGCCCCTCCCTGATTTCGTATAATCTGATCATAGTACTCCTAGCTAGTAGCTAATTTGGCAACATCAATGTATATTCAGTGCTACTGTGTCCACTGGTGTTCAGGTTTCATTTCGGGGCATGCAAGCTGCCAGTCTGTGGGACCTCCTTACAGATGGGAAATCAAGATGCATGTGTAAAAATGAGTAGAGATCGGTGGGTGCGGTTAGAATTCAAATGCAGCAATGGTGAGCATGTGGCCAACCGTGACTTGATCCGAACAACAGCCGTTCAAGGTTATAAAATAGGCACAGATGTATACCAGCACTGCAGCTAGGCGCACCACATTGTTCATATATAGTGGCACGACTGAATTGAACTACTCATATGCAAACAGAACAACGACACCCCAGCTATCAGTTTTACTTTGCTCGTTATAGACTACACGGATCATAGGCTTTGGAGACATCAGGAATCTGTTCGCTGTACATCCTACTTGTGTTGTGCGCTAAGCTGGTAAGGATCCCCTCAATGTATACTCACTGAAAGGGATCTTACTGGGTGGTTGTGAATAGGCAAGCAACAAACCCACGAGCCATGGGATATCTGGTCCTCGGCTTCTCCATGTATGAGGAGCGGTGGGCTCAAGGCCAATGTTCTGCCAACGTCATAGTTGTTACTATCTTCGTTTGGCGATAATTTAATTTCTGTTTCGGATACAGGCATTGTTCTGTACTGAAAACATGATAGAAGGTTTTCTCTGAACGGCCTGCTGCCCTTTTACTTGGAGTCATGAAGGGTGCATTTGGCTCGTCCAATCTGGCAGATGATGTTCATATTGTATTCAACTGCAGCAGTTTGTATCTGTACCCAAAGTAAAAGAATCCGGATGTATTTTTCATGCTTGGGTCTTCACAAGCTATCATGCCGGGTTCTCCCTCCATTCCATAGTTTAAGGTGGTTCAATTTTTTTCGTAAATCAAACGTCTTTAACTTTCATATCTTAGGCTGCCTTTTTAGTTATTATGTCATATACAGTTTTGTTTTTTTGGAAAAAAGTGGCATATATAGTTGTTTTAGCATTAGGCCCAAGATAAGAATTTCCCTCTGTAAGGAAAAACTATGTAGTCATACTTTCTAACAACGTAGTGTTTATATTTAAAAGAACAATCCATGTATGTTGTATTAATATATTTTAACATAATTCTTATTGTTATTTGTATGAAAAACATTTAAAAGTATAGCTAAACGGTAAATAACGGAAATCAACACCCTCATGGCTCTAGGCTCTATGCATGCATCTATCTTACGCCTTACATCATGTATGTATACTTGGTCGTTTCATTTTTTATGGACACAAAGAAGAGTAGTGTACTCCCTCTGTTCTTTTTTATTTTACACGATTAACTATTTTTAGATTTTAATATTTTGTCTTATTTAAAAAAAATCATTAATTATCATTTATTTTATTGTTACTTGTTTTATCATTAGAGCTAGTTTGAGTATAACTTGTTTCTTTACATATTCGCATAAATTTTTTGAATGAGACGAAGAATTAAAAGTTTAAAAAAGAGCAACCACGCGACAACCACAACAAATAAAAAAGAATGGAGGTAGTACCATTATACTACTACGTAGAAGGGGGGTGGTAAGGACTAAGGAGCCCCAAAAACCAGGCACGCCAGGGACTCGAGCTGTAAGTCTGTAAGCAAGAGCGACCAACTTAAAAAATCGTCTCTAGCAGCTGCAGCGACGAGACACCTTTGGCCCTGTCTGGCTTCCTCCCTGGCTGCAAGCAGCACAGCTGCAACACTGGCGACCAACTTCTTGTTACTTTATTAAGATTCAGTAGAAATTAACCATGGTTTTAGAAAGCCCATATACTATATGCCGTCGAGGATGAAGTATTGTCACAGAAGAGTGGCGCGGCATGGGAACACCGTTATGCCAAAACTACAATCTAAGAGATCCCTAATACCTAGTTTGACAACTCTCGAATTGGAAGGCATTGGAAGTATTGGGATGAGTTTAAATCTAAAATAGATTAAAATCTCCCTTAATCTCTCCCAATACGTTCCTTCAATGTGAGAGTTACCAAACTGAGCCTAATATAGCCAAATTTATCACGGTGGGGGTACAGCTAAATGTATATTAGTGCTTTCAATGGCTAGTTTTTTGCACCATCCTATTTTTTACTGCGTCTATGTTTGTTTGTTTAGTAGCCCAAAGAATGGTGAAGAACATCGATCCTATACTTAATTTTATCCACTTCTCATTTCTGATTGGGGACCTACGGTTTGGCAACCTGGATTTCGAGATGTTGCGATTTTAATTTATTTAGTCTGATCATAGTACTCTTATAGCTAGCTTGCTTGGTAACCTACGTCAATATTAGAGCTTCTATTTGTTCACTGGTGTTCAGGCTTTTTGGACCATGCAATAAGCTGCAAGTTTGTGGGACCTCCGCGCATCGCATGCAGGTGGGGAGTCAAGACTGAATTGAAGATGCAGGTGTAAAATTGGGCAAGGGAGGTCAGTGCGTGCATGCTGCGTGCGATGGTGACAATTGAAATGCAGCAATGATGAGATGAGCCCGTGGCTAACTGTTACATGAACAAGCGAGGTGTAAGCTAGGTTATAAAATGAGTCAATTCCATAAATGTCACTGGAATTTTCGCCCATTCCTTCGTTGACACCGAAATTTTTGAAATTCCTTCACTGCCACTGAAAATTTTATGCCATTCCTTAGATGCCACTACCGTCAACAATATGTCACTGACAAAATGGGCCCACAAACCTCCCCTCCGTTATCCCTCGTGCTCCCCCAGCGTGCGTCGGGTCTGGGCACGTCGGTCGGCCCTCCTGCGCCCCTCCCTCCCTCCCTGGTCTTCCTTTGGCCTCCCTAGCCGGCGCGCGGCCTCCCCACGTGCCGACTCCCCAGCGCACTGCACGACGGGCACACAGCCTCCCTACGTGTGACGCGGCCTCGCCGGCGCACAGTGCGGTGGCCTCCACGGTGGGCGGCCCCGCCGGCACACAGCGGGGTGGGCGCGCGGCCTCCTCACGCTCCGACCTTCCCAGCACACGGCCACTCCGGCGCGCGGAGCGGCGGGCACACGGCCTCCCCGGCGCAGCCTCCCTACGTGCGACGCGGTGGGCGCGCGGCACAGCGGGAACACGGCCTCCCAGCGCCGGCCTCCCCGGCATGTGGCCTCGCCGGTGCACAGCGCGGCGGGCACGCGGCATCGGGCGGCCCGACGCCGGTGCGGCCTCGCGGAGTGCGCGCACCCAGGAGAGGAAGCGGGGTATGGAGGAATGTTCTGGCCCAGCTTGTCAGTGAGATGAATCTGACAGGTAGTTGACGGTAGTGGCATCTAAGAAATAGCGTAAATTTTTCAATGGCAGCGAAGGAAACTCAAAAATTTCGGTGGCAATGAAGGAATGGGCCGAAATTCCAGTGGCATTGAGGGAATAGACTCTTATAAAATAGCCAGACTTCGCATATCAATATAGATGTCCAAATGGGTCATGCCGAGCGGGCGACCCATGACCCGGCACGAATTTAGCCTGGCACTAGCCCGACAGACACGCCACGCTTGGGCTGAGGTGGAGGCACGCCAGGCTTGGCACGACACAGCCCGTTACAAAGGGCAGCACGGTGGCGGCCCGATCCCCCAAGAAATATAACCTCAGCCCAGCTCCTCCCTAAACCCTAATCCCCATTCTTTCCTTCCCCAGCCGCCGTCCCCAGTCCGCATACTCCCAACTCCCCGCGGTGTGCCCGACTCACGCCCTCCCAACCCTGAGAACTCTCGGACTCCGCAGCCTCTCCGGCTCTCTGTCTTCCCCGGCGGCCCCTTTCTTCTTCGTTTCTGTTTCTTCCCCGGAGCCATTCTTTCCTCTCTGGCTTCCCAGCGGCGCCCCTCCCTCTGAACCTCCTTGGCGGTGCGCGGGGCTTTTGCGGTGCGGCGGCGGCGGCATCACGGCGCGACGTGCGGCAGCAGCCTGCGGCGGTGATGGCGACAGCAACGACGACCAACGCGGCAGGGTAAGTGGCGTCGGGCGGGCATGGCACGACGGGCCACCCGGGGCACCGTGCCGGCACGGCACAAAGAAGACCTCGCCGTGCCGTGCTTCGGCCATGGGGTCGGCACGACGTGCTGGCACGGCACGGCATGCTGCCGTGGCCGGGCCATGCAGTGCCCGGGGTCACCGTGCCGTGCTGCCCGTTTGGACATCTATATACCAGCACATCACATGAACATGATTGATCATCGATCATGGTGGTATGATAGAAATTCCTATGCAAGCATAACAACTGTCCCTATTATTTGCTGGATACCGATTATACACAGATCATAGGCTTTGGAGACATTAGGAGTATGTAAGTCACTACGCACAACGTCATGGCGGTGCATGTCTTGTGACAAAGATCGGACGTCGTCGTCCCATTGCTGTTGGCGCATACTACCCAAGAAGGAATCGATGTAGGCCTGTGCGGCCCATGTTGTGACCTACTGAACCATGGGATTGTACATTGACCATGGGAGTCCATAGATGATTAGGTTAAAACTAGTTGCCTATGCCAGTATGCTTGATACACGTGCTCCATCGTGCCCTTTTGTCTGTCTGGACGTGTAGACTTCCATTGAGGTGCCGCTAATTTGCACACTTTATTTGGCTATATGACTGTGGGGGATAGATATCCCCTAGGCCCTCATGGCGTGGATTCAGCATGTGGGCCATTAGAGGGCCCAATGGAGACAGCAAGCTCCCAAACATGGCGCCGACTGATCTCGTGGGCCCGAAGACGGATAATGTGCTTGAAGATCAAGCCAAAGCGCTGTAATTTAGGAAAGACGTGAAGAAGATGGCTTGGACTCTAGATTCCAGAAGCAGCCGGACTCAAGAAAGGAAGCATGTAATCGTAGATTCTATGTACTCTTTAGGATTCTAAATCGAGTCGGACTCATAGATGGAAACCGACTTGTAACCCAAGCCTTGCCGGACTATATAAGGCGGGTGAGGGATCCCTACATAGAACATCTAGCATCCCATCGCATACCAGCCATCAGACGCCCTAGCTTTAATTGTAATCTCGAGAGCAAAGGCAATACAACTCGCAGCAAACAGGACGTAGGGTGTTACACTCCGGCGGCCCGAACCTGTATAAACCTTCGTGTCTTGTAACATCTCCACACGAACCATCGAGCTACGCCGATTTCGCCACCCCAAAAGCACTGCGTAACACACCCCATGGTGCATTGCCGGTATCAAACATCGACAGTTGGCGCGCCAAGTAGGGGGCGGCGAGATCGACATCAGCTAGCTCCATGGCTAACCACTTCATCAACGGCTTTGCTCCTGGAGACATGATCCGCTTTGGGTCGATCACCTTCATCGCTGACCGGGACGGAGATCTCCACTAGCTTCGCAACACGCTGGCACAACCGCGTTTCGTCGTACGACCACCAACTACTTCAGGTCCTGATGGACGATCTGCGCCGCCAGATCGCCGCCGGGAACCAGCACCTCGTCAACCTCCACCGACTCGGCGTTGGGCTCCACCACGTCAGCACTAGGCGCCGGCCCATCGCCAGAACCCGCTCCCACGACATGCTGCGTCGGATCATGCTCCCCGGGGTCACTCTGGCTCGGGAGTACGAGCCGACGGGAGGTCCTTCTCCGGGCCTAGATCTGCATCGACAGCGCCGACTCAAGCAGCCCCAACAACGGCCACCGCTTCAACGCCAACTCGCCGTATGGCACTCTCGACCTCTCCGACTCAAATCTGGACTCAGATTAGTCGGGGGCCGAGGGTATGTTCGTCAGCGAGCCCCCTCGAGATCCACGGTGGGTCCACACCTCAGGCAGCCCTTCGCGGAGCCCGCGACAAGTTCCTGTCGATACCCGCTCCTGGGTCCCTCGCCCGCTGTGGGTCCCACCACCGCCGCCTGCACCAAAGCGGGCCCTGCCATCTTTGACTGACCAGGGCCGCAAAAGGACTCGGGTGGAGTCCTTTGCCTCGTTCGGTCTCCGCAACTCCGCCGCCACGTACCAGGGGCTTCTCTCCCGTGCCTCGGCTCCCCTCAACAACTATGAGGGTGCGCGGGGGACGCCCGACCTAACTCAGTCCGTCTCTCCCGTGCCTCGGCTCCCCTCAACAACTATGAGGGTGCGCGGGGGACGCCCGACCTAACTCAGTCCGTGCCTCTTCCGGACGATGACATCTACAATGAGCCTGATGTGCCGTTGACCGGCCTTCGCCTGGGGCTCGTCATCAACTCTACCCCGGCGGGGAGAACCGTTCGCTGGCGTACCTCCGAGCCACATGAAGCCTCTCATCGCTCGACGGTCGCTCCGGAGGCTCGCGACGCAGGACATCACCACGTAATCTGCAACATCGAGGCTCCTTCGGCATCTGACCATGGTGCGGCCACTACGACAGCCACAGCTCCAGACTTCAATACCAGCATGGAGATGGAGACTACGCTTACTGATGAACCCGAGAGTTCGCTTCCAAGCTCGACTCTCTGTTTTCCTGAGATCCTCGTGATCAACGGTCCAGGGAACGAGATCGAGGAGGAAGTCTCAAACGACGAGCAACCTGCTCTCGGTGAAACCTAGGCAAGATCGCCACAGGAGGGAGAGGGCAAACCACATCCGTAACATTCGGTGTCGTCATATCCTGGGCAATAAAGACCCCACGTTGCCCGTCTCGATGGATGAGGTGACGCGGGATAGTGAGAACGAACAAGAAGTCTAGAGCCATCGACGCAGGAACGGAGTCCGATAGCAGCATCGTGACTGGCAAGTTGGCGAAGCTAGGCGACAGCGGGTGGCCACGTTTCCTGGGCGTAATCTTCTAAGAGAGTTCGAAGCGGTCATGGAAACTCCGAGTCAAGCTGGCGGGGCGTTGGTCAAGCTCTGTGAGCTCCTCCCCAACAACGAGGATGGGGAGGCCATAAAGAATGTTCTCGCTCGGGTAGCGGACCACCTCATGCCCAGGCATCCCGAGGCAGGAGATGCGCGGCAGATCATCAACGACAACCATGACGCGCGTATCAACATCGAGCAATCTCATGCTCAGCGACACCAGATCGAGTTGGATCGACGTGCGAGTTACGATCGGGACTATGGACCCCCTCAGCGTGCTCCGGCTTCCAAAGGTCACTCGGGAGCTACCTCTGTTAACAGCCCCGTATTCCGAGTCAGGGCTGGGGACGACCTCCGCCCTCAGTCCCCGCAACGTCGTCCAGATGAGAACTGCAGCAACCTAGCTGGCAGCTCGAAAGTAGCCGTGGCGGCCTTTGGTCGGAGGATTCAGGACGTTGACTGGCCGCCCAACTTCAAGATATCAAATATTGAAAAATTCGAAACAAGGATGGACCCACGGAATTGGCTGGCTGTGTATACTACCGCGGCCCGAGCGGCCAATGCGTCCGAAGATCTCATGACGGCCTACATCCCGCTCAAATTGGGACAGGAAGCACTTTAGTGGCTTCGACACCTCAGGCAGGGTTGCATTGAAGAGTGGGGCGACTTCTGTCGCCTGTTCGTTGCTAATTTCCAATCACTTTCCGACAAACTAGCGCAGCAATGGGACCTCAAAACCATCAAACGCAAGGACTCGGAAAGCCTGCTGTCTTACCTCAAGCGGTTCCAGGCTCTGAAGATACGATGATTGATGAATTCCTCCAAGGGTTGAATGACCAAGTATTCGTCAAACACATACTGGAAAGAGCGCCCACTACCTCGGAGCGCCTTTTCCAAGAGGCCGATCACTACATCACGGCGGACGAACGCGCTCGTGACCTCATCCGCCCCTGACAGGACGATCGGGGCAAAGGCAAGCAAGAGAAGCACGAAGATCCTCGCGACAGGAGCGTCACTGGGAGAAGAGGCCTCGAGAGGAGGTCCGCGTCGTGGCACCACCTCCAGTACATCCACGCGGACCGCCTCCTGCTCTGGCCCAGACGCTCGACCAACTCCTCGACGAGCCGTGCCCCACGAATAAAGACATGCGCCACCCTCTCCGGAATTGCCGCGACTTCAAAGCTATGCCGACACGTGACCGGCTTCCCATGCCGCAGCCTGCCCCACCGCCGCCCCCACCACAGAGCCAGCCTCCGCAGCGCCAGAATGGAGGCAACAATCAACTCTTCCCAGATGTCAACAGGGAGGTCAACTTCATCTTGGGAGGGAACGGAGCCCATGCGAGCAAGCACCAGCAGAAGCTGGAAGACCGGCGGATCAACGCGGCCACCTTGGGGCTGCCACAGCCATACGATTGGGCCCACGAGCCATTCTCTTTCAGACGGGCAGATGAGTGGCTCAATTTCGATGAGCCAGGCAAGTATCTATTGCTGGTAAACCCCATAGTCAGCGACACCCGACTCAAGAAGGTGCTGATCGATGGAGGGGCAAGCATCAATGTCGTGTTCCCCAGAACTCTGCAAGACATGGGGGTTCCTCTCAGCGAACTCAAAAAGTCAGATACCCCGTTCTTCGGAATCATGCCGGGTGCGGAGGAATATCCGCTCGGGCATATTTACCTGCCGGTCACCTTTGGTACCGCGGAAAATTTCTGCACAGAGACACTACGCTTCGAGGTCCCGACCTTCAACTCTGTCTATAACGCCATCATTGGGCGTCCTGGGCTCACCAAGTTCATGGCCACACTACCCGTACCTCGTCGTCAAAATGCCAGCTCCAGGCGACGTTCTTTCCATACGGGCCGACTTCAAGGGAGCTTCAGAGTGCGTACAGGAAGCAATCCAAATAGCCCTCAAACAGAACAACATGGCGGCGCAGAAGAAGCTCAAGGCGGACGTAGCTCACATGTCGCAGGAGGACCTCCAGGTCCCGACCCAAGGAGCGGTGTCAAGCGTAGCAATACAACCGGCGGTCTCTACGAAGGAAATAGGCCTCGATCCCTCGGACACGTCTAAGACAACTGCTGTCAACGCTCTTCTTCCTCCCAAATAGGAAGACGCGCTCGTCCAGTTCCTAAGGGCCAATCGCGACATGTTTGCATAGAAGCCTGCGGATATGCCTGGGGTCCCGAGGGAGCTGGCCGAGCACCAACTCAAGGTGTTCCCCAACGCAAAACCCATCAAGCAGAGGCTGCGGCGATTTACTCCTGAGAAGCGAGAGGCAATTAGGGCAGAGTTAACCCGGCTAAAGGCTGCGGGTTTTATTAGAGAAATCATGCATCCTGAGTGGCTCAGGAATCCTGTACTCGTTCTCAAAAAGAATAAAAAGGACTGGCGGAAGTGTGTTGATTATACTGATCTCAATAAGCACTACCCTAAAGACCCATTTGGGTTTCCTCGTATAGACCAGGTCGTTGACTCAACGGCCGGCTATGCTTTACTCTCTTTTCTCGATTGTTACTCAGGCTACCACCAGATTAGCCTAGCGGTCGAGGATCAGGAGAAAACCACGTTCATCACACCTTTCGGTGTGTACTGTTATACCTCTATGTCTTTCGGGGTTAAAAAACGCCGGTGCTATGTACCAAAGAGCGATCCAGACATGCCTCGCTGACCACTGGGGCAAGCGTGTCGAAGCCTACGTTGACGACGTTGTAATCAAGACCAAGAACGCGGAGGACTTCATTGACGATCTACAACAGGTGTTCGACAGTCTGAGGAAATTCCGGTGGAAGCTTAATCCCACCAAGTGTGTTTTCGAGGTCCCCGCAGGCCAGTTACTCGGCTTTGTTGTTAGCAACAGGGGAATCGAAGCTAACCCCAAAAAGGTCAATGCCATACTCTGAATGCGCCCCCCAGATCGCAAAAGGATGCTCAATGGTTGACTAGGTGCATGGCGGCCTTGAGTCGGTTCATCTCACGACTCGGCGAACGTGGCATGCCCTTCTACAAACTCCTCAAGAAGGTAGATCGGTTTCAGTGGACCACGGAAGCTCAGGAAGCTTTGGAAGCTTTGAAAAAATTCTTGACCACGCCTCCTGTACTCAAATCTCCCAATCGTGCCACTGCCGACTCACCAGCCGAAGATCTACTCCTCTATATCTCCTGTACGACTCATGTGATCGGTACCGCATTGGTGGTTGAGCGGTCGGACAGACAACACGCAATACCGAGGCAACACCCGGTCTACTTCATCAGCGAGGTTCTTAGCCCCTCCAAAGTCAGGTACCCTCAAGTTCAGAAATTATTATATGCGGTTCTCATTACCGCACGCAAACAGCGTCATTATTTTAAGGAAGATCGTGGTGGTTACTGAGTTCCCAATTGGAGAAGTCTTGCGCAATCGGGAAGCCATAGGACGTATTGCCAAGTGGGCCTGCGAGCTGGGGGCTCATAACATCGAGTTTCGTCCTCGTACTGCCATCAAGACCCAAGCGCTGGTCGACTTTGTCTCCGAGTGGACTGAACACCAAGTCCCTAAGAAGCTAGAAGTTATGGAAGTCTAGAAGATGTATTTCGATGGCTCATTGAAACTAGAAGGAGCCGGCGCTGGTGTTGTCTTCACCTCACCAGCAGGGGAAAAACTCAAGTACGTGCTACAGATTCTTTACCCAGTATCCAATAATGCAGCTGAGTATGAGGCTTTACTCCATGGTTTGCGCATAGCCATATCACTCTGAATCCAGTGGTTGGTGGCCTACGGAGATTCTTTAGTGGTCATTAATCAGGTCAACAAGGAGTGGGACCGCTCTACAGAAAATATGGACAAGTACTGTGAAGCAGTTCGCAAGCTAGAGGGCAAGTTCCAAGGTTTGGAGTACATTCATGTGGATCGGGACCGCAACACGGACGCCGATATTTTGTCCAAACTGGGCTCATCACGAGCCAAAGTGCCTCCTGGTATCTTCCTTGAAGAGCTTCATCACCCCTCTATTCAGCTAGAAGAGCTGGATGTACCACCTGATCGATACATTCTAACTCTGGGCAATACTCCGACTGATTGGAGGGCCCCTATCATCAGGTACATCTTGAATGAAGAGACTCCAAATGATAAAGCAGAGGCCGAGCGACTAGCAAGACGATCGTGCAGCTATACTTTGATCGGCGGCGAGTTATATAAGAGTAGCGCTTCAGGAGTACTGTTAAAATGCCTAGATACCTCGTCAGGGCAGAGTTTGTTGAAAGAGATACATGCTGAAGTCTGTGGAATCCATGCCGCCTCACGGACGTTGGTCGGGAAGGGGTTTAGGGCCGGATTCTATTGGCCAACAGCGAAGAAGGATGCCGCCAAATTAGTGCAGCGATGCAAGGCTTGCCAGTACCTCGCCAAGCAGCACCATCTTTCGGCACAGCAATTGCAGAATATACCTGTGTCATGGCCTTTTGCCTGCTGGGGGCTGGACATGATTGGGCCTTTCAAGAAGGCGCAGGGTGGATACACTCATGTGTTGGTTGCTATTGATAAGTTCACTAAATGGATTGAGTATAAGCCCATTGCCTCCTTGACATCCGCCAAAGCCGTGGAGTTTATTCAAGACATCACCTTTCGCTTTGGGATCATGAACTCTATTATCACAGATCTGGGTCTAATTTTACGGGTTCAGAATTTTTTGATTTCTATGAGTAAAGGTCCATTCACATCAAGTATGTTTCAGTGTCTCACCCTAGAGCCAACAGGCAGGTTGAGTGAGCTAATGGCATGATTCTGGATGCGCTCAAGAAGAAGATCTTCGACAAAAATGAGAAGTCCGCTGGCAAGTGGATACGTGAGCTCCCATACATGGTCTAGAGCCTTCGAACACAACCTAGCAAAGCTCTCGCAGGCAACATGCCCTTCTTCATGGTCTATGGGTCGGAGGCGGTGTTACCCGTCGACCTACAGTTTGGAGCCCCACGACTGGCTTTCAAGGATATTGCTGAAGCCGAGGCAACACACATCGAGGAGGTCGACTTACTCGAGGAGGAGCGCCTGAACTCTGTTGTTCAGTCAGCTCGCTACCAACAGACTCTACGCCGTTATCATGATAGAAACATGAGGCCTCGTTCCTTCTCAATAGGGGAATTGGTGCTACGTAGGGTGCTCAAGACCGCTGGACAGCATAAGTTGTCTCCTCCCTAGGAAGGTCCATACATTGTCACAGAAGTCACTCGGCCAGGATCGTACCGTCTATCCAAAATGGACGGGACACCAATTGGAAACTCCTGGAACATAGAGCATTTGCGTAAGTTCTATGCTTAAAGTCTTCTCGCAATCTCTAGAATTAGCGGCTAGTGTTGTTCTCTATATTCTGTCTTCATTGTACTCCTTATACTCTATGAATAAAGTACTCTTGGGACAAGCATTCTGTGTTTTTTTTTTTTGCTTCGTTTGTACTATTTACTCGCTGTATAAAGGCAATCGACCTAGGTCAGATGACCGACAGTACGGTGTTACATGCCCACTCTTACTCTTGACGGGGATGACTCCGGCCCCACGACGAGAGCAATCGGCCTAGGTCAGACGACCGACAGCACGGTGTTACATGCTCTCGTTCATACTTATGCCAGGGGAGCACTCAAGGCCCCAACGAAACAAAGGCAATCGGCCTAGGTCAGAAGACCGACAGCACAATGCTACATGCCCTTGCAGGATCTCACATCGGGGAGTAATCAAGGCCCCAGTCAAACAAAGACAACGGGCTTAGGTTAGATGACCTACAACCCGATACTACATGTCTTTATTTCACAACAACTCGATGTTACTCTTTCTTACAGCACACGTTCTCTTTATCGTCATGTTTATTTTCGTTTTCATCTTTACTGCTGTATCACATGTATTGACTATTAACTCAAGTCGTGTTGCCAACATAACACTGTATTTTTTTCTCTAGCAGACACGACCTCCAGGTAAGCATAGACTACTTGTTTCATTTATAAATGTACTAACTCCTTTTCTCAGGACAGTAGTTAGGGTACCGACCTAAGAGCATAATATACCCATACAGTACTTCGTTCACTGCATTACATGAGAAACCATTGTCTATTCAATGTCATCTACAAGGACTTCAGCAACTACTCGGGCCTCATTCTCGAACTCAGTACTTTGGGTCTCGCTCGTCACTCCTGTTGACAAGCTCGTCAAGTCTATATCGGGCTGTGATTTCTTGATTACTACCAGGACTCGAGCAAGGATGGTTTTCACTCGTTCAGATGTTCTAGGCTTCATATCATCCACAAAGGTGGCTATCCGGTCACCCAGAGGACGTGGCGCGTCTTTCTCTGGCGCACATATGTCTAGAACTTTGGTTAGAGTTGTATTCACAGCTAGAGCACCTTCTTTCGCCTTCTCATAGGCATCCTTCAATCTGCTGCAGTTCTTCTTGCTGGTATCATAATTTTTCTTGAAAGACTCCAATACTTGAGCTTGTTGTGCGGCTTCATCGCGGGATTCCTTCAGTGCAGACCTTGTGGAGAATAGCACATTCCTTATGTCATCATGAGCATTCTGAAATTCAGCTAATTCAGCCTCTTTGTTTTCAAGTGCCTGGCGAGTCAAGGAATGGCTGTTCCTCAAAGCTTCCAGAGAATTGACAGTATCACGAAATGATTTCTCAAATCCGTCCTGGGATTCCTAAACAGTTTTGAGTTTTGCTAGCAGTTGCTGGTATTCATCAGTCTTTTGCTACATTTCCTCCTGTGGAACGATACAGTTCGTATGCTTCTGTGAGCAGAGAATATACTAGTTGAGATTCTTGACGGGTTACCTCATGTTTTCTCTTCTCGATATCTAGCTGCCTGCGAAGGTTGGCTGCCGTGTCGCGAGCTTGGTCTCTATCTGCAATGGCATTGTGGTACTTTGCTTCGCGAACAATAGCGTCTTGTTTTAGACGCATAATCTCAGTAGTGGCCGCTGTCAAGGAACATTTATTAGCTCGGGGACTCAGTTATTGACTAGTGCAAAAAGGTTGGATACATACCTGTTGTTTCAGCTTTACGAGCGGCTTCAGAATCGGCTAGCTGTTGCCTTAGAGTGATGACCTCATAACTGGACAATGCAACTGCCTTCTCCCTAATTATGCTGGCTTGTTGTATTCCACCTTGTAGCATCTTTAGCATATCCTGCGGAGAACAATTTGAACTATTTAGATGATGACAGGGACAGAGTGTGATGTAAAACGTTGAAGATTGGCGCACCTCAACAGCTGACAATAACCCTGAACTTGGGGTTGCTAGCACCAATTGACGGTTGACAACATCTGATTCAACTTGAGGAGGCTAGTGTTGGCGGTTCTTAGCCTAACAGAGTTTACTCCGCAAGCGAACGGAGACCGCTGTAGCTTTCACCTGGGAGTATTCCAAGGTATTAGTTTTTATCCACAGGGAAGCATTGAGAAAGAACAATGATTCATCAATCATCTAGCTTTATCTATCTAATTCATTCCAAATGATAGGTGGAGATATATGGAAGATAAACAAAAGACAAACACCAAACACCATGAGATATAAGCCGAACACCGTTGGCATGAAAACATGTTTAGCTAGGAGGACAACGAGTCAAGACTAAGGTTTCGGTCTTCATTCTTTACTAGCATACAAGAGCTATCCGTGCTTAGGTCAAAAGGATTTCAACAGAGGCGATACTTGTGTCGAGCGAAATTCCAGAGTCTCGAGGGTACCATGGGGTAGATAGTAGGTCCCGAAAGAGAGTCTGGCTATCACCTACGGAACTACCGAACGAACCGGCCTGGACTACACAGGCACACCACACGCTGTCACCGAGTGGGGCTACCAAGCAAATCTGCGTGGGTAGAATGGCACGTTACAAACGTGTTTAAGCGAAGCTTGAACAACAATAGTTCATCCTTGGCCAAAGGAGAGGAACTAACCAGAGCCTAGCGTCTAAGTCTAGGGTTGAATTGTAGCATCGGCAAGCACAACTAAGAATACATCAATTCTAACTTAGCACAACTCCGGCCATGATGCGATACTCCTAAACTACTGACCACACCATGTAACTAAGTAAAGAAGAAGAAGTGCAATAACTATGAAAGTAAAGCACTAATCATTATCGGGAAAGTAATGCAATAAATATATCAAGAATGTAAATACATTACCGAGGATTCCCGACCGACTCCGACACACGAAGCTTGCTCTAACTCCTAACTAAACATTGTTTTCAGAGTGGAGGCACCACCTGAGGGGCGCCTCCTAAAGGGAGAAACATAATCACATAGTGAATGGTACAAGTTGGAAGTGAGGGGGTGCCTCTCTATTTATAGCTTGAGGTGGGGGGAGGTCTTCCATGGGTTCCCAATGTGGGATTAATCCCCCCAAACCATTCTTGGGCTGCTAGGTGGGCTTATCTGCGCCGTGTGGGCTGCTCCCTTCCTTAGTGGGCTGCTCCCCACACCTGGTGCTGGTGGGCCACGCCCTGGCCCTTGCGCTGTACGGTGGGGGGCCGCTGACGTCAGCGATGATGTCAGCAGTCCCTATATTTTTGTATTTTTCATATCTTTTCCACCGGAGCTCCGAATGAGACAAATAATATGTCCGTTGGAATAGCCTCGACGAGCTCTACGCAATGCTATAGTCCTTGAGGGCATTTGAGATACCTTATAGTGGTGGAATTTGCAATTCTTTCTCAAGCCCTTTTGTGCATGATTTCTCTCTAGCTCCAAATGATGTTCTTTTGCATAGAATATGAGCTTCTCCTTGTGATACACCGAAAACCACCAAAACTCGTAGAATTCATCAGTGTTAGGTAAATAATGCACAGAACTTTATATATACCCCATTTATTCACCGAGAGATTGATAGTCGAAATGGTGAAATAACGACCGTCAACAGCTGGGTACTCCTAGGCTCAGTTATAGCTTGAGTATCAAGTTGCCTTCTTTCTGCATATTGCAGTTCTGCGCTCGTTTTGGGGCGGTCAGGTTCTTCAACGCCTCTTTCTTGTACCGTGTCAAGCACCTCAGAAGTTGACCGAGGAACATCTTCCGCATTGACCTCAGCTTGTTGCTCATGGTTGATGTCAGTCACGGGCAATGGCTCGGGTACAGTTTTATGCTGAAGTTCTTCTGGGGTAGGCCCAGTCAGTATTTCTTGCCAGTTCTCAGTTGGTATTTGTCCTTCATGAACAACTTCAGTCGATTCATCCATTGGAGTTTTGGTCTCGCCCTCAGGAGTATGTCTCAAACTTGTATCTACATGACCCTCTGTTACCGAGTCTCTAGATGCCAGCACATGGGTGGGATGATGCAACGCATCTTCAAGCTCTGGTGATGCTTGGGGGCTTGATTTCTCAGGCCCTTGGTCCTTGGAACATGATGACAATGGATTTATATCATTATCAGTGCGTAGTGTGAATGGAAATCTGCAAGCACCCTTGATAATCTGATCTAAATCTAAGTCTTCTGCACTCAGGTCTATTTCATCCTCATTTGGTGGTACAGTAGAGGAAGATTGGGCCACTGTGACATCATCGTGGTGTTTTTTGGATCGTCTTTCACGATGACGAAGCTGAACTTCCTCCTCTTCTTCCTCATCCTCATTGATCAAGGGCTCCAGTTAACCCCAACTGTCAAATCATCAGTCTTGGCCACTGTCTGTGAGGAATATCTGGATTTCTTGCTCATTTTTTCTGTTGACTCAGGGGATTCAGTGACATCCTTAATCGCTCTTTTGCTCGTTCTCTATTTTTGTGGCACTGTGGGACTAGCAGCACTCGCCTTAGTATGCCCCTGAACGGCTGTTGCTTGAGTTTTGACACAACTTGTGGAGGCTGTACGCCTGGGGCTGCTTTGTTGACATTGCTAACTCCCGCTTCTTGGGCATTTGGAGTTGCACACCGTACTATTATGAAGGAATGCTCTTCGTTATTACCTTCACCATGTGCAGCAGCAACAACGGCCTCCATTTCTTCTGCAGATAGCTCGGATCGATGCTTAGATAGCTCGTCAGCACCAGAAGACAATGGATCCAATAGAAACTTGGATATATTGCTCTGCATCAACTCTACATGTCAGGAACTGATTACAAGTAATTGTGGTCACAGGAATAAGAGTCACAACACTTACATTTGGAGTCAGGTGCCAGGCAGAGCATGGCCTAGGAGTGCCCTCGTTATGGCTTCGCCTCTCAGCATCAATTCAACTCAGGCCTTGACACTATCTTCAGTCATGACTTGGGTCACTTCTCGAGTAGGATCACTGGCTCCAACATAAAGATATGCAGGGTATATCCTATCCTTCAGCGGTTATATACAGCGATATACAAAATCTATGACCACTGCATGGGCAGTTAAGCCATTCTCTTTAAGATTCGCAATTTCCTTCAATAGCATATCTACCTCAACTTGTTCTTCAGGAGTTGGTCCTTCCTCCCAACTTGTTAGCTTGTTGTCAGGCTGTCTACCAGACCTTGCAGGAAGCGAATTTCCATGATTCTCTATGTAAAACCACTCAGAATGCCATCCTCTGTTATTGTCTGGAAATGGGATATCCAAATAGACAGATTTGCCATTCTTGCGAAGCTCGAAGCTGGCTCCTCCAGTGACTTGCAAAATGCCATCTCTCAGACCCACTTTGCAGTGGTAAAGATGTTTCCATAAACTGAAATAGGGAACAATCTCAAGAAAGGCTTCGCAGAGATGGATAAAAATCGAGAGTTGAAGAACAGAATTGGGATTCAGATGCGTCAGATTGATGGAGTAAAATTGTAGTAGGTCTCGCACAAAGGAACACACGGGAAGACCTAACCTGCGGATGAAGAAAGGAGCAAACACCATTGCCTCGTGAGTATTTTCAGTTGGTGCGGTGTCATCTTGTTCCTCGCAGACCCTCTAGTTCGCCACTTCCTTCGGTGGCAAGACGCCCATAGATACTAGCGATTCTAGAATGGGTTCAGTGATGGTGGAGGGATGGTATGCCAAATATGGAGATGGTAGCTGTCGATCTTCACTGTGTGGAAGTCCCTCAGTGGTGTTTCCGTGCTCGCTTAAGGTCCTCTTCTTGGGAGCCATCGACAAGGATGTTTCTATCAGTTTGGGGATTCAAGAGTGGAAGGATGCAATAACACTCTATGCTCAGCAATGGTGGCGGCGGACTCAGTGGGGGAGAATGGTGCACAATACTCGGATGAAATCGGCTCACGGGGTAGATCTCGAATAACCCTGACACCGTTAGCAACAGTCCTCGAACTGTTGACGGAAACAGTGTCAACTGTTATCTTAACTCGAATTACATGCTACTTGTTTAGGTTGAGTTGGGTATTTCTGAGATTGGGTGTTGATTTGAGTCGGTTTGTTTCTTAAGATTGATTGTTGTTCAGTCGGTTTCCTTGGCACAAGTAAACGTCCTATATCACTTGAAAGATGAGATCTCTAAAATAGAATTTTACTCGACACAACAATTGATATATCGCCTATCCTCTAGGCATGGCGAAATATGTTTTCTTCGGTCATTTGTTGGTTTCTACTTTACTTTGAATACTCAGTCGTTTAACTCAGACGCTTGTTTTTCAAGATGAGGGCACATGAGATATCATAGCAAAGCATAATATGATGGATTCATTATATATATATAGATGGTACATTACATTGGAATACATATAGATGGATTATGCTAATCTACTGCTACTGCCACTATGGCAGTAGTGGCGCGCCTACTGGCCTCGTCACCACCGTCGTAGCCGTCAGAGCTGCCCGCGCCATCATGGTTGTCACTGCCATGATCGTCGCCGTCGTCATCATCGTCATCTTCATCTTCTTCTTCCTCCTCCTCGCTGTCCTCCTCCTCCTCATCGGAGCCTTGGAGACCGGCGTGGTGGAGGCCGCGGAGCTTGGCACGCTCCTTGTAGTCGTAGCCCTGGGAGTCCTCGGAGTCCGAGGCTTCATCGTCCTCCTTTGGAGGCGGGTTGCCGTACAGCACCGCCTCCTCATGGACTTCCTCTTCCTCGCTGGAGGAGCGGTCGAGAGGGGAGTCTTCCTCGTCAAACTCTCCAGCGAAGAATGTGTCCTCGGAGTCAAAGTACTCGGGCCGTGGGGGCGCGGAGGAACCCGCGTGCTTCTTTCTCTTGCCGTCGGCCGTGTTGAAAAGGGAGTGAAGAGTTCTTGGGTTTTCTGGATGATAGTGTTTGCAGTAGAGGCGTAATGGATGGCCGGGCTATTGCTCTGATTTTATAGCATGATCATGTCGCTTTGCTTTCCATGAACGTGATACAAGAAGCTGTGTCGTTTCGATTTCTTCCACGCGTCAGTCATTTCTTGGGAAACAGAGGCTGTTTCGTGTTTGATGGTTTCCTGTTTTCTCGGAGGTCCACGGGTAACTCCTCGGTGTCTTCTGCTCGCTCCCTTTGATTTAACCCCAAGGGATGCGGGATTTGTTGGGAAAAATATTCTTTTTCCTAAAAATCGGAAAAGCAGAAGTTTGGGTCGGCTTTTTATGACTCGAAAGGCTAGGTGAGAAATGGCAACTCGGGTGCGGGGAACAGTTATTTCTCAAATTGACTCGGAGCTTGGAGGATACGTCTGATGAGTCTAATGGAAGGGTTTAGAAGTATCTTTTCTCTCTGATCTCTTGGATCTTCAAGTTGATTGATACTCAAGTCAACTTGAAGCTCAGAGGCTACCCCATGGGGTGCACCTGGCGGTGCACCATGAAAAAAAATATAATATTAACTTAGGCATGGAATTCATGAGGAGTATGTTATTCTTTTTAGAGTCTCAGGTCAATTAATTTCTAAATTAACTCAAACCTCGGGGGCTTGTGGGGGATAGATATTGTAATAACCCATAATAAATAAATAAATTTAGTTGTAATCCGTAGACGTTGACCAAGTATGAACCAAAGTTGACTTTTTGATACATATGTCACGTGGTTGATCGGAGGCCGTGGATGTGTAGAGCTTGTCAAAACGATTCCGTTTGACTACTCATGTGCCCCGTTCGGATACCTAATTAATTTTCTCCGAGTCTCAAAATCTGGACCGTCAGATCCTAGGGTTATGGCTATTTAAAACAGACCGAACTTTTTTTTTTTCCCTTTCTCCTCCATACGCAGCCACTCCAGACCCATCTCCTTCTGTACCTTGCCGTCGCCCTACCCTGTGCGATTCCCTGCCTAGTGCTGCTCCGCCACGGCTACGGATGACCTGGTGCTGCTCTGCTAGCGTGGTGTGCTGATCCAGTGCTACTGCAGTGCTGCCCTGCTTCCGTTTCTGCCTGGCTTTTTGCCGTTGGTGCTGAACTCTCGACAAGATCTTGTGGTGAGAATAGAAAATTATTCTTGTCTTCCTTTCCTGGTTGGTCTTGGGTACGTACGTAGCTTATTAAATCCCCTGCTTGCAATCTTCTTTAGGTGAGTACAGGTTGGCTGTTGCTGCAGCGCGTGGAAGTGGCTTAGGCAGGGCAAGAACGAAGGGGACCAGGGAGGGGAAGAGTGAAATCACGGTCTAATCTTCCAGGGTGACCGTTAGTCGAACCCAGCAGGTCTGTATGAGTTGTATGGACGAATTAGACAATCTGTTCTAGGAAACTTGCAGTTAATTCTAAATAGCGAGATTATTTGGAAATCTGGAATTAATGGGTGGGGAATTTTAATTTCCTACAGTTGCTAGCTGCAGGCTTCTTTGTTATCATTCCATCTCACCGAAATCTAGCTGTGTATGAGCTAATAATATATGGGGATTAATTCGAATGATATTAAACCAAATTCTAAGACTATTCGCTCCACAGGTGAGGAGAATTCCTGTGCTGAAGGCGTAACGCCAGGTTCTCGCCAGCGTTAAGGCAAGTGCATGATGAACTACTTGTTTTGTGACTGGCTTGCCAGTTAGTTGTTTCTCGTATTTTCTGGTTGATCTGTTCATGGTTGGTGTTCACGGTATAAATGTTTCATGATTCTAGTTTCAAGTTTTATTTAAATTTCATTCAAGTGCCGGTGAATCCGGTTGTGCAATTTGGTTCTTTATTCGGGTTCCTGTTAGTAAGTGCTGGCGCCACTTACTCGGCTTTACTAGTAAATGCTTAGGAGAATTCAGGTGTTGTCCGTTTTAGACGGAAACTACTATTTCATCGATGTTCTATTCAAGTGATTTTTCTCAGTTCATGTCGTATATTTCTTTTCGGTTCTAAAGTGTACTTGCTGAGTATTTTTATTCACCCTTTTTTTTTTGCACCAGTTGATCGTGGCATGCATGGGCACCGGGAGTAGTTCACCTTTTGAGCACACACCTATATATATAAATCTTTTGTTCAACTCATATTAGTACAGCAACCTGTTAGTGGCTAGTCCAGTTAAAACTAATGTTATGGTTGTGAATGTTTTGGATGGGTGGCTGTTATTCTAAGTTTAGGGTTGGGCTGTTATGCTTGGCGATTTATTTAGATCTTATTATCTATGTGTTCTTGATTCCGGACTACTGAATTATAGGGGAGACTCTGCCAAAATTTTCAATAATTGGGTACATTTAGCAGTAAGGTGTGCTGTTTGTTTTTTTTTTTATATGTTCGGTTTGGTAGCACCTAGCTGTTGACGGCTGGGGCGTTACAGTTGGTATCAGAGCCAGGTTACGGATTCCTTATATATGTGTGAATGACTAAATTTAATTCTTGACATAGGTTATGCAACTTTTTAATTGGACACACTTGAGCACAATAGGATGGGTTGCATGGGTTGCATCGCATTTTTTTTCCGTTTCCGTTTATTATTCTTTTATGTCTTGTTTGAATATGGTGACTTGTTGTTGATCGTATTTCTGTTTCGTTTGGTTAGTTAAGAGCTATGCCGCCGAGAAGGAGTACTCGTGTAGCTAACCGCGGTCGTGGTAGAGGCCGTGGACGTGGTCGAGGTCGTGGCCAGAGTGACCTAGAAGTGCCTCCTGAACCAGTTGTTGATGAAAATCCAGAAGGTGCAGAACAATCTATTGCTGTGGACGCTGATCCTGAACCTGCTCCTTCTGCTCCAACCCCTCAAAGGATGACTTTTAATAGGTGGATATCTCTGCAAGTGGACAAATTTGATGGGTTAGGGACACCAACAGATGCTGCAGATTGGTTGTGCAAGGTAGAGAAAGTCATGAATGGGTGTAGGCTAACTCTAGAGGAGAGTGTTTTCTTTGTGCCACACCAGCTGACTGGCCTAGCTGATATCTGGTGGAGCGGTGTTTCTGAGGCCTGGCCTCCAGCTCGTGGTGACATCACTTGGGATATTTTTCTTCAGCAATTCAGAGCCAAGTACTATCCAGAATCCTTTAGAGACAGGATGAGCGATGCTTTGAATCATGTCCAACAGGGAAGCAAAACTATGGATGAGTATGAGAGGGAGTTTAGAAACATTGTCCGCTTTGTACCTACTATGGCGAGTAATGAGCGGGAGAAGGCTAGGAAATTTTTCAGGGGCCTCAATGCACGGTACAGAGAGGTGATGGGGAGGAATCCACCCACCACATATCTCACGGCAGTGGAGGAGGCTAGAGGGATGGAGTCAGAGATTCAGCTGACTGCTTTACAGAAGAATCATTCTGGGGGTGGGACTAGTGCCAGTGGGGATCAGAAGAGAGCTCAACAGGAAGGTGGAGAGTACTCGTAGCCACCTCCCCCGAAGAAGACCAAGCCAAACCAACAATTCTAGCAATCTTAGTCATTCCAGTCAAAGCAGTTTAGTGGGCAGTCTTCCTCAGTATCAGGTCCTGCAGGATCTGAGTTCATGCGTCCAGTACCAGGACAAGGTTTGATGTGCTTCAAGTGTGGGAAACCTCACCGTTCTTCAGAATGTGGTTTTTCAGGATCTTGTTAGACTTGTGGCAAGGACGGGCACATGAGTATTGTTTGCAAGAGGAATCCCAATTCTATTATCAAATGGCAGAAGCCCAGCTCTTCTTCAGCGCCATCTGGTGCTAGCTCTCGAGGTTCAGTACCTTCAGTTGCGCCAACTCGAGGCTCAGTTCAGATGATGGCTACTCCTCCGGCTCCTTTTCAATAGTACTCCCAGCAATATGTACCCTTGCCACCAGGTTACTACTGGCCGCCGCCACAGCTACCTGCTCCACATGTTCCGCATCAGTTGCCAGCACCACACGTTCCACTTCAGTTGCCAGCACCATCTTCTATTCCACCACAGCAGACTGGAGCTAGACATGTGCCTCCTAACCCAGCTGAAGTTTACACCATGCCTACTTCTTCTTCTCTAGGTCGTCCAGATGTGGTTTCAAGTATTCTTTCAGTTGATTCAAATGAAGCTTTCGTTTTATTTGATTCAGGTGCTACTTTTTCATTTGTTTCACTTGATTTCGTCAAAAGAGCAAAACTATCTAGTCAAGAAATCTCTCAGTCTGTTAGAGTTAGCTCTCCTGGAGGTTTGATAACCAGTTCGGTGGTGTGCTCGGGTTGCGCTATATCTATAGATGGGGATGATTTTGTGGCCAATCTCATGGTGATCCCACTAGCAGTCTTTGATGTAATCCTCAGAATGGATTGGTTACATCGTTATCGGGTTGTTATATCTTGTTTCTAGAAGACAGTTTCCTTGGAGGCTCCCTCAGGATAGGTCTTAACCTTTCAAGCTAGTGCTCCCTCTTATTCCCTTTTTATGATGGCAAGCCTATTTTCGGAACGTCGTTGTGTGAAGAATGGATTTCTTTGGACCTTAGCTGAGAAGCCTACTAAACCATTGAGAATTGAGGAGATTCCTGTGGTTTGCGATTATCCTGACGTCTTCCCTGATGAGCTTCCAGGAATGCCACCTAAGCGTGAAGTGGAGTTCCGTATTGGTCTTATACCTAGAACTCGGCCTATCTCTATCGCACCATATCGTTTGTCTCACCCTTTTCAAGAAGAATTGAGGAAGCAATTGGATGATCTTTTGTCTAAGAAATTAACTCGGCGTAGTGTCTCACTGTGGAGAGCTCCTGTACTCTTCACAAAGAAGAAGGATGGCAGTTGGCGCATGTGCATAGATTACCGTGGG
Source organism: Paspalum notatum (assembly GCA_022530915.1). NCBI lineage: Eukaryota > Viridiplantae > Streptophyta > Magnoliopsida > Poales > Poaceae > Paspalum > Paspalum notatum. The sequence continues at coordinate 33,678,034 of CM039685.1, forward strand.
TTGAACGCGGTGACTATCAAGATTAAATACCCTTTGCCTCATATTGATGAGTTATTTGACCGTCTAAAAGGTGCTAGGGTATTTTCAAAAATTGATCTCCAATCTGGTTATAATCAGATTCCAGTGTCATTATGAATTTAGAGTCATGTCATTTGGCTTGACCAATGCTCCTCCTTATTTCATGGAGACAATGAATAACATGTTACACAAGTTTGACCAGTTTGTGGTTGTATTCATTGATGACATACTTATTTTCTCTAAGACGGAGAAAGAGCATGAGCAACATTTAATGATGGTTCTTCAAACCCTGCGTGATAATAAGTTTTATGCAAAACTGAAGAAGTGTGAATTTTGGTTGTCAGAAGTTAGCTTCTTGGGTCATGTAATCAATGAGAAGGGTATCTCTGTTGATCCAAGTAAAGTTTCTGCAATAGTAGAATGGGAAATACCATCTAATGTCAAGGAGGTGAGAAGTTTCTTGGGCATGGCTGGCTATTACCAGAGATTTGTGAAGGAATTTTCTATTATCGCTAAGCCTTTGTCTATGCTCACCCATAAGAACGTGAAGTTCGAATGGACTAATGAATGTGAAATCAGTTTTCGAGTATTGAAGGAGAAATTAGTGTCTGCTCCGGTGTTTGCTCTCCCTGAGCCGGGTAAGCGTTTCACTGTTTATTCCGATGCTTCTCGAGTAGGGCTTGGGTGTGTTCTAATGCAAGAAGGCAAGGTAATTGCTTATGCATCAAGGCAATTGAGGAAACATGAGGAGAATTATCCTACACATGACCTAGAGCTGGCAGCAGTTGTGTTTGCTTTGAAATTATGGATGCATTACCTTTATGGAGAGCCTTGCGATATATTCACTGACCATAAGAGCCTGAAATATATTTTCACGCAGAAGGATTTGAATTTGAGGCAGAGGCGTTGGCTAGAATTGATAAAGGACTATGACCTTACTATTCAGTATACACCAGGTAAAGCGAATGTGGTAGCAGATGCTTTGAGCCGTAAGACTATGCCCCCGACATTGAATTATTTGAATTATTTGATTACCGAATTTGCCCTTATGGATATCTCCTATTGTCATGTTGGGGTGTCAGAGGCTGATGCACGAGTTATTCTTGAATCTGCTATACCTAAGAGAGTGTTGGAGGCACAGCAGCACAATCGATTATTGCAGGGGGTGAAGAAACGTATTAACGAAGGGAGAGTTGGGGATTTCACTTTGGATGATTCTGGAGCTATTAGGTTCCGCGGTCGCCTTTGCGTACCACAGAAGGCTCAGGTGAAGGAAGACATTCTTAGGGAAGCACATCGCTCACGCTACACGGTGCATCCTGGTGAAAATAAAATGTATCAAGACTTGAAGAAAAATTACTGGTGGAAGAGAATGAAAATTGATGTGGCGAAGTATGTGGTGTCATGCAGCGTGTGCCAACGAGTTAAAATTGAGCATAAGCGTTCTGCTGGGAAGTTGCAGTCACTAGATGTTCTTTTATGGCCTTGGGATGACATTGCTATGGATTTCGTGGTTGGTTTGCCACGCACCCCGAAGGGGAAGGATGCTATTTGGGTTGTCGTGGATCGCTTGAGTAAGGTGGCACATTTTATTCCCTATCGTTCAACAAATTCAGCAGGCGATCTGGCTCCGATCTATGTCCGAGAAATTGTGAGGTTGCACGGGGTTCCAAAGACTATTATTTCTGACAGGGATTCCAAATTTAATTCTAAGTTCTGGCAAAGTTTACAAAGTGCATTGGGTACCGATGCAATACTTAGCACTGCTTTTCACCCTCAGACAGACGGTCAATCTGAGCGTACAATTCAAACTTTGGAGGATATGCTTAGATCATGTGTTCTGTCCTGGCAGGGTAGCTGGGAAGATCACTTGCCACTGGTGAAATTTGCTTATAATAATAGTTATCATGCTAGTATTAAGTGTGCACCTTTTGAAGCCCTCTATGGAAGAAAGTGTAGATCACCACTTTGCTGGGATGCAGTGGGAGAGAAATCAGTTTTGGGTCCTGATTGGGTTCAGAAGACTTCTGAGCGTGTGGTTGAGATTCGACAACATATGCTAACTGCTCAGAGTAGGCAAAAGAGTTATGCAGATATCAGACGACGAGACCTAGAGTTTCAAGTGGGAGATCAAGTTCTACTCCAGGTATCTCCCACCAAAGGTATTGTGAGATTTGGCACTAAAGAAAAGTTGAGCCCAAGGTATATTGGCCCATTCCTGATAGTAGCTCGGGTTGGAAAATTGGCTTATCGGTTAGAGTTACCTGAATCTATGAAAGGTGTGCATAATGTATTTCATGTTTCCATGCTGCGCAAGTACTTGAGAGACTCCGAACATCATATAACTCTGGAGCCAGTAACCATTGAGCAAGACTTGACTTTTGAGGCTCGTCCGGTGAAAATTTTGGAGGAGTCCGACAGAGTGCTATGACATAGAACACTCAAGTATGTGAAGGTTCTTTGGAGCAATCAGACTGAGCGGGAGGCGACTTGGGAGCTCAAGTCGCAGATGCAGTTGAAGTACCCAGAGTTGTTCACACCTGGTGAGTAGCTTTTGTGTTCAAGTATGTTGATCCCTTTTCCTAAGTAATCAAGATAAAGAATTCGAGGGTGAATTCTGTTGAACGGGGGAGGGATGTAATAACCCACAATAAATAAATAAATTTAGTTGTAATTAGTAGACGTTGACCAAGTATGAGCCAAAGTTGACTTTTTGATACATATGTCACGTGGTTGATCGGAGGCCGTGGATGTGTAGAGCTTGTCAAAACGATTCCGTTTGACTACTCATGTGACCCGTTCGGGTACCTAATTAATTTTCATCGAGTCTCAAAATCTGGACCGTCAGATCCTAGGGTTATGGCTATTCTAAAAACAGACCGAACTTTTTTCCCCTTTCTCCTCCATACGCAGCCGCCCTTAGACCCATCTCCTTCTGGACCTTGCCGTCGCCCTACCCTGTGCGATTCCCTGCCTTGTGCTGCTCCGCCGCGGCTACGGATGACCTGGTGCTGCTCTGCTGGCGTGGTGTGCTGATCCAGTGCTACTGCAGTGCTGCCCTGCTTCCGTTTCTGCCTGGCTTTTTGCCGTTGGTGCTGAACTCTCGACAAGATCTTGTGGTGAGAATAGAAAATTATTCTTGTCTTCCTTTCCTGGTTGGTCTTGGGTACGTACGTAGCTTATTAAATCCCCTGCTTGCAATCTTCTTTAGGTGAGTACAGGTTGGCTGTTGCTGCAGTGCGTGGAAGTGGCTTAGGCAGGGCAAGAACGAGGGGGACCAGAGAGGGGAAGAGTGAAATCATGGTCTAATCTTCCAGGGTGACTGTTAGTCGAACCCAGCAGGTCTGTATGAGTTGTATGGACGAATTAGACAATCTGTTCTAGGAAACCTGCAGTTAATTCTAAATAGCGAGATTAATTGGAAATCTGGAATTAACGGGTGGGGAATTTTAATTTCCTACAGTTGCTAGCTGTAGGCTTCTTTGTTATCATTCCATCTCACCGAATTCTGACAAGCTGTGTATGAGCTAATAATGTACGGGGATTAATTTGAATGATATTAAACCAAATTCTAAGACTAGTTTCACTCCACAGGTGAGGAGAATTCCTGTGCTGAAGGCGTAACACCAGGTTCTCATCAGCGTTAAAGGCAAGGGCATGATGAACTACTTGTTTTGTGACTGGCTTGCCAGTTAGTTGTTTCTCGTATTTTCTGGTTGATCTGTTCATGGTTGGTGTTCACGGTATAAATGTTTTATGATTTAAGTTTCAAGTTTCATTTAAATTTCATTCAAGTGCCAGTGGATCTGGTTGTGCAATTTGGTTCTTTATTCAGGTTCCTGTGAGTAAGTGCTGGCCCCACTTACTCGGCTTTACCTGTAAATGCTAAGGAGAATTCAGGTGTTGTCCGTTTTAGACAGAAACTACTATTTCATCGATGTTCTATTCGATTCAAGTGATTTTTCTCTGGTTCATGTCGTATATTTCTTTTCGGTTCTAATGTGTACTTGCTGAGTATTTTCACTCACCTTTATTTTTATTTGCTTTTTTTTGGCACCAGTTGATCGTGGCATGTATGGGCACCGGGAATAGTTCACCTTCTGAGCACACACCTATATATATATAAATTTTTTTGTTCAACTCATATTAGTACAGCAACCTGTTAGTGGCCAGTCCAGTTAAAACTAATGTTATGGTTATGAATGTTTTGGATGGGTGGCTGTTATTCTAAGTTTGGGGTTAGGCTGTTATGCTTGGCGATTTATTTAGATCTTATTATCTATGTGTTCTTGATTCCGGACTGCTGAATTATAGGGGAGACTCTGCCAAAATTATCAATAATTGGGTACATTTAGCAGTAAGTTGTGCTGTTTGGTTTTTTTTTTATATGTTCGGTTTGGTAGCACCTAGCTGTTGACGGCTGGGGCGTTACAGATATCCCCTGGACCCTCATGGCGTGGATTCAGCATGTGGGCCTTGGAGGGTCCAATGGAGACAGCAGGCTCCCAAACAGGACATCGACTGGTCTCGTGGGCCCGAAGATGGATAATGTGCTTGAAGATCAAGCCAAAGCGCTGTAATTCAGGAAAGACGTGAAGAAGATAGCTTGGACTCTGGATTTCAAAAGCAGCCGGACTCAAGAAAGGAAGCATGTAATCGTAGATTCTATGTACTCTTTAAAATTCTAAATCGAGTAGGACTTATAGATGGAAACCGACTTGTAACCCAAACCTTGTCGGACTATATAAGGTGGGTGAGGGACCCCTACGTAGAACATCGAGCATCTCATCGCATACCAGCTACCAGACGCCCTAACTTTCATTGTAATCTTGAGAGCAAAGGTAATACAACTCGCAGCAAATAGGACATAGGGTGTTACGCTCCGACGGCCCGAACCTGTATAAACCTTCGTGTCTTGTCGCATCTCCACGCGAACCATCGAACTACGTCGATTTCGCCACCCCAAAAACACTACGTAACACACCCCGTGGTGCATTGCCGGTATCAAACACCGACAATGACTACTCTCCCCACAGTGACTATGATGTTACCACGAACAAAATTGGTTGGTCACCTATCGTGCGTCTCTAGATACTTTTAGTGACGAAACTAGATGTTTTAATTTTGTCATAAATACCCTGACAATACTACATCATTGAAATGTGACGGTTTCCATATTCTCATTGTTTGGGTAGTTCCTGACTTCCTAGGGTAATGCCACATGGCAATAAAAACGTCATATAATCACATACCCTATCGAGATGGATATGATGTGGCAAATAGTTGTGTGAGGCCAACATGGCATGGATGTCAGAAATTATTAAGTGATACGCCGCGTGTTGCTGTGGAAATTTTTAAACTAATTTTTAAAATGAACTTTGAATCTAGAAATATATTGTGATTGGAAGGCAATATTTTTTTAAAGATATTATACATGATAACATATTCTTCTTGGTTGGGAGAAATCAACTCTTAAATGATTGATCGGTGTTTATGTTGCGGAAATTTTATAGCAAAACATTCGCAAAAACTAATAGTTGCATGCATGAAATTTTATTAACCACAGAAGATCAATGAAAACGTGGCTTTTAATTTAATCCACAGATGAGGTGGATAGGTTACATATTGAGAGAAACAGAGTTAATGATTCTCAGTGGGTTGTGTTTATTATATACAGGTTATATAGATATCATCTTAATTTATGAATGGGCCATGTGGCTGGTGCATGCAAGCCAATTTTGTAGCTATCGGCCATTTCAAGGCCCGTTTTGATACGATCAATGAGAAATGGTCCAGCCCACTTCAAGACTAGAATTTATTCACAGTTCTTTTCTCCATACCTAGTTTGTATACCACGCATCCAAATCAAAGCTTATATATACGAAAAACCCAGAACATATCAAAATCAGGCTCAGCAATTAGGCATCCAAACCAAAGGTTAAATATACTTCTACACTAAGCATCCAAATAATAGGCTATATAATAGGTTAAATATAGCTGAAAATGCATGACGTACATCTGGAGAAATGGTTCCAAATGACTGTACAAAATGTCTTAATAAGCAATAAATGAAAGTTCAACTAGATGGGAACATAAGTGCCACAGATTTGTGCCAAGTGGACTTTTGTTTTTTATAAAGTGGTGCCAAGTGTTGGAAAAAAAAATACGGGTACAAGGTCGCAAGCCATATGCAAATGTCATTCCAAAGCTTATCCTTGCACAAATCAGATTGCGGTGCCACGATCATATTTCAAAACAAAATGATGTACTGCAGATAACTTATCTTTTTGTCCTACTAGCATAGATGTACGTGCAACATGCACGTGTTGTGAGATAATCAAGCAGACAATAGAAAGAAAAAAAAAAGAATTAAAAGAAAGGAGTCCTGATTGATTAGCGTCGTTCCTTTCTCATTAAAATCAAGATAAGGAAAATAACATGTGGATATGGGTATAAAATGAGGTGAGAAATAAAGAGAGAAAGTGGATGAAACATTTTGCATCTATGGGTTTTGGGCCTTTCCACCCTTTCTAACCTTTTCCAAACTGCGCAGTGGGGTCAGCGTGAGGGGTATACCTATGTCTTTGTAGTTAAAAAAGATTTTTAGAAAACTCGCTCTTTTATAGTGTAGATTTGAATCATACATAAAGAAATAACAGAACAACTAACCTTTGGAAACAATTTATTTCAAGCTTCACAATGAATGGAGAGTAACTATATGTATATATGTACATTTGTTTTTTCAAAGGTCTTTGAAGATTTTTTTTTTCAATCCAGAGGTTAAATTTCACTATGCAGAAGCCATCAGTCAAACCCCTGACACATTTGAGGGACAAATTAAATTTCATATCTGGGAGAAGGATTCTACCGAACACTTGGTGGGGAAGCTAAAAATAGTCCAGCTGTCCAGGAGCAGCAAGCAACAGCTCGACAGGGAACAACTTAACCAAGCAGTGACCTTTTAGACAAACCTTGCAGGCATTTTGTCGAGCAAGAGGTGGCCATTGTCCATGGCGCATCGCTCATAGCCGCTGGAGCACTGACCGGCGCTCTGCGGCATGGCGCGACCACGCAGCCCACAGGGACGCAGCTGAGCTTGGTAACATTTGTGCTGCTCGCCTTCTTCCCCGCGGTGCCAATGTAGATAGGGATCATTGCCGACGTTGGGGAGGATCCGGCGAGGCGTCTGCAGGTCACATGTTTGCCGGCGGTACTATGGAGGTTTGCTGCGGCAATCACCAGGGAGCAAAGCACGGATGCCGATAGAAATTCTGTTTGAGTTGACACAGAAAATACCCCTCCCATGCAAATTCCAATAGGAGCGTTGTTTATAATGCATGCAACGTTACTGTTCCAACAAATGTTACTGTTCCAATAAATGTAAAACCAAAGGGTTTTTGTTCGTGGTCCAAATTTAGACATGGCCAATGTAGTTTATTTTTAAACTAGATTGGTCATGACCAAACTTTAGTCACAAATTCGGCCATCAACCAAACACACCCCAGACACCGAAAGACCTGAAAAACTTGCGATAAAACAGGAGAAACTGCCTCAACAGTAGGATATGTTTGCCGCTCATAGCTTTCATGCTGCCAATAAAATTGAGAGATGATATCTACGCTCTAATGACTTGAAACCCATTTTGTAAAATCTAGCAGAATAAAATTGGCTCTTAGATGCACTACTTTTGTATACAAATAATGGTAGCTAACATAACATGGGCCGGTCTCTTATTCTAATCGTCGAATTATGTGTTCATTCACCAATGCAACTAGTGACTAACCACATGGATGCTAACCAATTATTCCAGATGTATTCCACAGCTCTTCAAGTTCTTAATTTGTTTATCCAAAATGGAAATAGTTAATCTTGTCAGTGCTCGATCTGGTCATCTTATCCAAAGCTAGCTAATGCTAAGCCGCCAGGTTGACTCAACTCATCTTATAAACTAGAACACTAATTGAATAAATGTTAAAATATTCTTAGATCCGACCATATTGTCCTAATGTGGCACTCGCTAAAAAAATATAAATCGAAAGCATGAACCAGCTGTGTGATAAGATGAGTTGAGACTCTTAGACAACATCCAAGCTGATGAACATGTAGAAATGATAGAGTGGCAAGCGAACTAGCGGGCCAGCTGTATTTTGGCTGCGTGGTGTGTACAACAGGGCACACGCCCATCGTGTGAAGTCCATCTCGCAAAGAACAAAACAGCCGTCTGCATTGAACTTCCGACTTATTTTATACAACTTGCTTCGGGTCTCTCCTTGATCTACTTTTAGTTTATACAAGTTGCTTTAAAAATGCTACAGGTACTTAAAAGATGGGTCATTGGAGTTGGTGCCATTACAATTTTTGAGGTTTAGGGAAATACCATTACAATTTGTCATATTAAAGCCAAGTTATTATAATTCATTCTGTTTTGACACATACCAATGTATAAATCCAATGATCCAATGCCTTTGGACCCACTTGTAGTTGTATTTCCGTAAGACCAAATGGCTTATGTATTCTACCTATGTCATCTCCATTAGTGTCTCTTTCCCATCTCTTCAGCAAGCCTTAATAAGGCTCCTTCACCATCGACAGCGTCTTCCACCATGCGGTTCAACCAACACCGGCAGCCTCCTTGCTGACCGTAGCTCCATCGTCATCACACATGCAACATCTCCTTTCCACATGCTGCTTCCACCACCAACAGTGGCATAGTCCACCACTGGCAGGCCCTCCTCCCCCCCCCCACCTCTACCACCAGTGATGTCCTTACTTGCGCGACTCACCTACCAATGGCAACTCCTACACGCACGTGACTTGATGCAACTTATCCCAGTCTTCTTTAGTCGTTGTTAGCTATCCCCATCTACTCCTAGCCAGTGCCCTCTCCTGGCACCTCCCTTTCGACACATGCTCTATGGCGTTAATGGAGGTGGAGGAAGAGGAAAGGGGATTTGTTCGTCGGTGCAATGTGGGGACAGGTGGATGTAGAATTGTCGTGGCATCCAACCCAAGAGGCAGAGATGGTGAATTGGGTTGATTATAGCTTACTAATTAGGGGCTCAGTTCTAGTGGATAAAATTGTTGACACGCAAAGTTGATGGGCAAACCCACTACTCGTGGACAACTACTGCCCTAGGAGCTTTGCTTCCTAATCATCTGCCGCTTGGTCAAATTCTAGTGCAAACAAAGATAAACCAAGATTGTCTTACACATATAGGTTAACAATAATGTTTATCTACATGATCCGCTACTTACCCATAGAACATGCAACCTATAGCCAAATCTAATCAATTTAACAAGAAAATTTAAAGGCACACAATACAAGTAAATGCGGATATGTGAATACGGTAAGTATATGATTGAAGGCAAGTTCCAAAGAAGACACATGGTTTTACCATGTGGTTCAATTAGGCCAACTCACTACATGTTGGCTCACCACCCAGACAATTGCACTAAGTACCAAATATCTTCTGAGCATCGTCTTGCCCTAGCCACCAAGACTTGCTAGCAAGCAAAGGCTATGTGCCACTAAATCACCGAGCTAAGATCACTGCAACCATCTCTCTGTCACTATGACACTATCTTCAATTCACTATATAGCTTTAGCTTAGCACCATATAGGGGTCTTCTCATCCACGCACATGTGTCACCACCACTCCAACCATGTTGGAGGGTCCAACAACACGTATGATTCCTAGTTGCAGCAAGACTTCTCTTGGGCTTGATCTTTCAATAACTAACGTTATTGCAAGTCTCTAACAATTGCCTACAAAGGTCTCACAAGCATGGTTGATTGTTTGAATAGGATGATTACTTGGGTTTGGGTAGCACCTCTGCACACCTAGGGATCTCCAAAATCCCCGGCAAACACCCTTGGGGGTATAAATAGCCTCGACCATTAAAAAGTGTTGCGAAAGGTCCTTAATATCGGTTTTAACCAACATTAAGAATTTTACAATCATCGTACCGATGGCACATAACTTTCAACTAGCCATTATTCTACAACCGCCACTTCAAATACATCGATATATTTAACTGACGTCCACGTTGGATTAACCTATGAGTGTATTTCCCAACTTGGCTGAACTTCTAAACATCCATGTTGGATATTGTCGGTTTAACTAGTGCTCACGGTTTTCCACGTTCTTCTACTCCTTCAAATCAAATGCACCGATTGAATACAAAACATATTGCCAAAAACATAAGCTATCTCGTATGGCCATCAAAAAGTTCCCGTTCTATATCGAAATTACATACCGCTACATCATCAGTGTGACTCCTGCTATGGTGATTTTATTAATCTTGTAATCTATGTGGCCTCTCAAAGGTCAGAATATGATGTGTGTACAGATTGTAGCGTGGGCCGGACGGCCGGTGGCTGTATGTGTAGACATCAGTAATGTGTTTGGCTATATGTGTAGACATAAGTAATGTGTTTGGAATAAAAATAGTCGCAGTTCAACGGTGTCTGCAGTGTCCCAAACCGGATAAGGATTTTTTTTTTTTTTGCCGTGCTTCCTCGTTGGCAGTGTGGACGCGTTGAAACCACCCATCCATGCATATCCTCCTCTCCCAGTCGGCAGACGACCCGGGGCGGGGTGGGGTGCGCCGCCGCAGCCCCATAAAAACACACCTCGATCTCCCAACGACCTCCCGCCATCCTCTCTCTCTCCCTCTCTCAGCCCCTCCTCCCACGCACGTCCCAACCAGATCGGCGCTGGCTTCTTGGGCATGAGCAGAAGAACAGCGGCACCAACACCAAGCGACCGGTGCATCGTTGTTTAATCGCCGGTCACTGGCTCCGCGGTGTTGAATATTGGAGGTAGAACGAAGCATCAGCTTTTGGTCCAAGAGGGGGAGCGTGCAGGTATCGCTGTCGTCGATTTGTCCTGGCCCTCTTCCTCCCTCCCTTCCCTTGTCAGTTTCTTGACTCCCATCTGTTGACCTGTGCGGTGCGCTCTCTCATCTCTGATTTGCCATCTCCCTCTTCTTCTCCGTCACCATCATCGTCCTCCTCGGCGTCTTCTTCCTCCTCCTCCCCTCTGCGCTCTGCCTCCTTATATCCCTCTCACCACTTTCAGAGAAGAGAAGCTGAGGCTGAGCAAGGTGTGTGACTCAAGTCTGAAGAGAAGCCGGAGCAGGAGCAGGAGAGATGGCCGGGGGGTTCGCCGGCGGCGGGGCGGCCACCGGGAGGGCGGAGTTCTACGAGGGCAAGATCACTGGCTACTTCATCCTCGCCTGCATCGTCGGCTCCTTCGGCGGATCCCTGTTCGGCTATGACCTCGGTGTCTCCAGTAAGTAGGACTATTTATTTCTTCTTGCAATTTTCTTCATTCCCGATCCCTGAATGCAATTCTTATGTGCGTTTGATACTAGTTGTATGTGCGTTTCCCTCAAATGATTGACCATTTCTTTGTGTAAAAAAAGGGGTTCTTGAAAACAAAAACTGCACAAATGTAGAGAAATATTCTGATCCGAATTTCATGGGACGGTCTCCATGCATACTACATAGCGCTTTGCACTGAAAAAGGGAGAATCGTTTGGATAGACCAGAGAATCAAAGGAACCGGAAACGGGCATTATGATATATCCATCTCGTACGATGGTCACCAAAGCGTGCATTTGTACCGTATACAGTGCGCAATTATTGTTTTTTCACTCTGTGTGCAGTGCGCAATCATTGTTTTTCCATTCCATTTTCTGCTTTTCCACTCCGTTTTCACTCATTGGTGATCATGGTCTTGTACTAGGAAAATGGGGAGCTGCTTTACAGCTCTGCTCTCTTTATAGGAAAATGTTTCATGGTTGTTGCACACTGTCCGGTGGAATTAGGAAACCATTACTAAATCCAATGCGATAACAAAAACGTGTTTCGTACTCTCGTTTTCAGTAGAGACATACTCCTCTGTTTCGTGGTGCTTCGCACTTCTGCAAATGGCATCACTGAATAATGTTAACCTTTTCCGGGAAAGACGCACCTTTTATTTTTCTTTTTACTACATTATAAGAAATAGGTAAGATCAACATTTCTCTGACTAGCCAGTTCATGTAGTAGGTGGTTTTTGCCCCTGCTACTACTTGAGTACTGAGTTCGAAATAATCAAGTTTTCGTTTTCACGGACGAACAACGAAAACATTTCCTCCTCGTCCTGATGAATCGATTCGATGTTGGTGTCCACAATTGCAGGTGGCGTGACGACCATGGACGACTTCCTGAAGAAGTTCTTCCCGGACGTGTACAGCCGGAAGCAGCTGCACCTCAAGGAGACGGACTACTGCAAGTACGACAACCAGCTGCTGACGCTCTTCACCTCCTCGCTCTACTTCGCCGGCCTCGTCTCCACCTTCGGCGCCTCCTACGTCACCAAGCGCCGCGGCCGGCGCGCCAGCATCATGGTCGGCGCCGCCAGCTTCTTCCTGGGCGGCGCCATCAACGCCGCCGCCATGAACCTCGCCATGCTCATCGTCGGCCGCGTGCTCCTCGGCGTCGGCATCGGCTTCGGCAACCAGGCCGTGCCGCTCTACCTCTCCGAGATCGCGCCCTACCGCATCCGCGGCGCCGTGAACCAGCTCTTCCAGCTCACCACCTGCCTCGGCATCCTCGTCGCCGACGTCATCAACTACTTCACCGACCGGCTGCACCCCTGGGGATGGCGCCTGTCCCTGGGGCTCGCCATGGGCCCCGCCACCGCCATCTTCGTCGGCGCGCTCTTCCTCCCCGAGACGCCCAACAGCCTCGTCGAGCGCGGCCGCCTGGAGGAGGCGCGCCGCGTGCTGGAGAAGGTGCGCGGCACGCACAAGGTGGACGCCGAGTTCGAGGACCTCAAGGAGGCCAGCGAGGCGGCGCGCGCCGTCAAGGGCACGTTCCGGAACCTGCTCGCCGTGCGCAACCGCCCGCAGCTCATCATCGGCGCGCTCGGCATCCCGGCGTTCCAGCAGCTGTCGGGCATGAACTCCATCCTCTTCTACTCGCCCGTCATCTTCCAGAGCCTCGGCTTCGGCTCCTCCGCCGCGCTCTACTCGTCCATCATCACCGGATCCATGCTCGTCGTCGGCGCGCTCATCTCCATGGTCACCGTCGACCGCCTCGGCCGACGGTTCCTCTTCATCGAGGCCGGCATTCAGATGATCTCATCCATGGTCAGTCGTCACTTCAGTGACAGACATCACATCACCACTAAAAAAACATGTTTTTTTTTAATTCTTGATTGATCAATTTTCCACCCATTAATTATAACAGGTCGTCGTTGCTGTGATCCTGGCGCTCAAGTTCGGGCACGGCGAGGAGCTGAGCAAGGGCGTGAGCACGGTGCTGGTGGTGGCCATCTGCCTGTTCGTGGTGGCCTACGGCTGGTCGTGGGGGCCCCTGGGATGGTTGGTGCCGAGCGAGCTGTTCCCGCTGGAGATGCGGTCGGCGGGGCAGAGCGTGGTGGTGTGCGTCAACCTCTTCTGGACGGCGGCCGTGGCGCAGTGCTTCCTCGCCGCGCTCTGCCACCTCCGCTGGGGCGTCTTCGTGCTCTTCGCATCGCTCATCGTCGTCATGTCCATCTTCATCATCCTCCTGCTGCCAGAGACCAAGCAGGTGCCCATCGAGGAGATTTGGATGCTCTTCGACAAGCACTGGTACTGGAAGCGCATCGTCCGCAAGGACGCCAAGTACCCGGGAAACCTCCACCAGCAGCAGGAGATGGCTCGAGCATGAAGACGATCTGTTTAATAAGTAACTTTTTACTATGGGATGGTTACTTAGATAGATAACGAATTGAAGGTGTGTGATTCTTAATGCGAAGAGAGTTAGGACGACCTAGGATTGGTGTTGCTTGTTACATTGCCCACGCATGGTCTCATACTGTTAGTTACTGTCTTACTATTTGAAGTTCAGACTTGTGGGGCAAAAAGCTTTGTCCCAATGTGTAATTTGTAGCGGCCGGGTTGATGAATCGCGATGCAGAAATGTGCTAAGGGAAGTACTACGATTGTTTGGATCTCAAGTCAATTTTCTATCCTACGACAGATATTGATGGCGTTCTGAATGCCCGGCAACTGCATTGGCCTGCAATCATTTTAAAAAACATATATAGTATATCTAAAATTGCACCAACTAATTTGAATTGAGAGAAACATATAGTAATCATTAAGTTAAAACACAATTGAATTGAGACAGTAGAGTAGCTATATGGGTACTGTGTTAGAAAATGAGCAAAGAGAGAGCATGATTTGATGAACTAGTTATAAATTTATCCGATCCATGATCTTTTAGTATTTATGGCTTGTTATATTCTAGCCTAGGTGGGATTGTGGGAACATGATTTGATGAACTAGTTATAATAAACGTACAGTCCCTTTCACTGGTCAAACATAATCATTTTGTTCAAATATCTGAATTGGACCTTTAAAAGTCCACTGCTCACATGGATGTCTCACTCAATAGTCAGCATGTACTCCAGTCATTCCTGCTTATCTGCGTACGTTCGTTTTCAATATTCATTGCTTGTTGTGACAGTATTCTGAAATATGCCATCCCTAATTCACGCGTTCTTTCGTTAACATGGAGTCAACATCATGGTTGTGTAGCAACAGAACTGTACTGGCACAAAAGATTTTTCATATTTCTTGCGATCAGTCACTGTCAACCCTCATTTTATTGAACAGGATGATTTCAGAGCCACGTATCTTATTTCACATTTTGACTTGAACTAAATTCATAGGATCAAATTGTACCTTTCAGTTCACCAAAATACATCGTTCATCAAAACAAAAGTTACTTTTTTGTTTGGAATCCTTTTGGACATTTTGACTTGAACTAACTTCATAGGATCAAACAGTCACTGTCCGCATTTCATTTGGAAGCCTTTTTTACAGTCTTTAATATCTTGGCTAACTTTTGCTAGTCATCACTGACACAGAAGGGGTACCAAAATTTGACATTTCTAGGTCATCTCTCCTTTCTGTCTACAACTCAAATAGTCCACATCACTGTACCCCCCAAAAAAAAAGAGTCCACATCACTTAGTTTTCTCTGGTTCTATTTTTCGTAAAGCAGGTCATGTCGTTACTTCTCAAACTGGGATTCTGAATATTCAACAGAGTTCCTTTTTCTGGAAGAAGTCTTCTGTCTAGGGGACATCCGCTATTCCTGACAAATCACAACATATACATGCAGACTTCCGTAGCAGGAGGGGCCATGATTTCCCATTTTGAATTTTTCTTCGAACTGAATAAACATGTTAACGATGCAAACAAGGATTTGGCAAGGCTAACGAAAATTTGACATACATGTAACCTCTAACTTTTCACATGCACATGCACATGTGACCTCCAAATTGACAAGCAAGATTGTACAACAGGCGCATATCAAGGGGATGTGGATGGGCTCAACGAGCACTAGTAATTGAGAAGCACACAGTCCAAGTTAGGTGTTGGTTCTGGATACCCAGGCCGCCGCCAATAGCTGTAAATGGCGGCAATAGCTGCTGCTGTTGTCAAGTCCAGTGCACGTGCTAGTGCAGATATAATTGATATTTGATTATCTGAACACAATAATAAAGCATTACAATCCCTATCATTATTAAACAATCATGCCATAATCTTTTTCCAAAGATCAAACATTGACCTTTCCGAGTCAAATGCTAACATGAATTCCTCACTCAATAGTCATTAGCATGTGGTTCAGTCAGCACTGCTTATCCTACAAAGCTACAGGTCCAGCTGTAGTTTACAATAAATTGTTTGTCCTGATTCTCCTGATATAGTTTATAATTCTGGTGTTGGGATAAAAGGGTAGAAACAATGCACAAATTTCTCCGTCATCTTTTAAACAGTGAGCAGAACATCCACCAACAGATAACAGTGTAATTAATAACACCACATTGCACACATTTGACACAGGGATTTACAAGGAAATTTGTACAAACCATTCTAATTGGGAACTACCGTTAAAAGATAAATATCAACGAGTCTAGGTGCCTTCTTTTCTTATCTTACTATTACTACTAATTGAAGGTTTCAAAAGTTGTACTAATTTCAAAGCAAAAGCTGCACTAATTTCAAAGCACGCGAGAAACATCCAACCATCAATTGGATGATTGGAATACTAATAGCCATTAAATCTGTTTCCTAAGTACTATTACTAATTGAAGGTTTCAAAAGTTGCACTAATTTCAAAGCAAAAACTGCACTAATTTCAAAGCACGCAAGAAACATCCAACCATCAATTGGCAGATTGGAATACTGATATTCATTAAATCTGTTTTCTAAGTAATTACCCACCTCTGTCATCATGAAAGGTTCTGAGTTCAATTCTCAACGAAAACAATTTGTTTTGCAGATTTTTCCATTTCAATTTATTTTTAAATAATTACCCACTTTTTTCATTATAACAAGTTATGAGTTTAACTCTCAACGAAAACAAATTTTTTTTGGCAGATTTCTTCTATTTTCAATTTACTCTGAGTTTTTTGACAATTTTTTTCCATTTGCAAATTTACGCTACTAAATGATCCCGTAACATTTTTCATAAAAACGTTAGAAATCTTTATACGAAACAGATATTTTGTGCCTAATCTTGCTATTACTAATTGGAAAAGAAAATCCTTTGGGAGCCTT
Source organism: Paspalum notatum (assembly GCA_022530915.1). NCBI lineage: Eukaryota > Viridiplantae > Streptophyta > Magnoliopsida > Poales > Poaceae > Paspalum > Paspalum notatum. The sequence continues at coordinate 33,694,657 of CM039685.1, forward strand.
TTTATTAATCGTCACAAAATACGCTAAATAAAAGATAAAATCATAGAAATTCTCACAACAATCAGAAACATCCTATCATCGATTGCGGATTGAATCTTAATAGCCATTAGATATGTTTTCTATATGATTAACATACCACCATCCATCATGCAGCTATAATTATAGATCTGTCATCCGTCATGTAGCTCTAATCATAATAGTCACTATATCTATTATAATTTCTAAAAAATTACCCAATATAACATTATAAAAGATGAAATATAATAATCACCTAAATTTGTATATATAAAAACTGATCATCATGCCATTATAAAATATAGAGAGAAATGCACCACAGACCCCTTAACTTGTCGGGTTGTGTCAATTAGGTCCATCATGTTTCAAAATGCAAATCTAGGTCCTCAGTCTTTTTAAGTTGTTCACCGCAGGTCCGTACCCTTTCATTTTATGTTTTGTTTTGCACTTAGCTCCCTAGATTTATTTCAGCCATCTCACTTGGGTCCTTTCTCCCTCTTTCCTGCCTTTCCTCCTCGCCCCCGATGGCCAGCCCCTCCCGAGCTCCCCTGCCTCTCCTCCATGGCTGCCGCCGGCCCAATCCTACCTCCCCCACACGCGCTGCGCCCCTTCCCCTCGCCACACCCATCCCGCTTTCCTCTCTGCTCACTGCCGGGGCTCGCGACGCAGGACGGTGAGGTGCGGGCAGGGCCGGCGGCGGCAGATCCGACCGTCCCCAGCCGTCACGAGAGGAAGAGGCAAGGCATGACGGCCAGGCCGGAGGCGGAAAAGGAGGTCGGCGACAGCTGGAGGCGAGGGAGACTGTCGGCATGCGGAGTCCCAACAACTGTAGAGATGGTCCGGCCGGCGAGACGACGAAGAAGAGGGAGGACGAGGAGGCGGCCGCCACCGCCTGTGCGAGCGGAGGAGAGGCAGGGCCTAGCGCCGGCGGCGCAGGAGGAGGAGGAGGAGTGGCGGCGGCCGCCTGCGGACATCTCCTTCCTCTACCCGCACCGGCAGCTGCTCCCCTTCCACTCGCGCGGGCTGGCGAGCTCCAACCTGCGCCGGCTGCTGCTCCCGGTTGGCGCTCCCTCCTCCCACCCTGTCTCACCTCATTGCGCCGCGACGCCCGTCTCGCCGCGTCGCGCCTCACTGCACCGACCCGCTCCGCCTCGCCTGACTCACAGACCGTGGTGCTACCTCGTGCCTAGGGAGGTAGTGAGCGAGAGGGATACGGGGCGGATCTGGCATTGCTGCCGCTGGCGAAAGAGGTGCCGGCCTAGAGCGTGGAGAGGGACGACTTAAGGTGTCTAAGCGTGAGAGAGGGCCGGTGGAGAGGCAGAGGAAGAAGAAGGGCATAAGTGAGAGGGGTAGAAAAATCTAAGGGTCTAAATGTAAAAAGAAACGTAAAATGAAGGGGTATGGACCTACGGTGAACAACTTAAAAAGATTGGGGACCTAGATCTACATTTTGAAAGGTGATGGACCTAATTGACACCACCCGACAAGTTAAGGGGCCTATGGTGCATTTCTCTCTAAAATATGAATTAAATAACTCTTTAAATTTGCATAAAAATTACCCGCCATGCCATTGTAAAATATGAATTAAATAACTATCTAAATTTGCATATAAATTACTCATCATGTCATTATAAAAAATGAATTAAAATAGGTCTTTAATCTGCATATAAATTACCTAATATGCCATCATGAAAGATAAATAAAAGTAATTTCTAAATTTTTTTAATCTCGCTAATCGGAGGTTCCTTTTGAAGCCTCTACGTTAATCCTCACCACACACGTTAGAAAAAAGATAATCCTAAAAATTCTCACAAAATTAGAAACATCTAGCTGTCTATCATATAGCTCTAATAATAGTAATCATTAGATCTATTAAATTTTCTAAAAATTACACACCATGCCATTATAAATATGAAATCAAATAACACCCTAAATATATATAAATATTACCCACCATATCATTATAGAATACAAATTAAAATAACCCCCTAAATTTGCATAAAAAATTTGTTCACCATGCCATTATAAAAGATAAATTAAAATCAGCCCTAAATATACATATAAATTAATCTATATGCTATCCTGAGAGATAAATTAAAATAATTTCTAAATTTGCACGTAAGTTACCCACTAGGCCATTACGAAAGTTGAATTAAAATAACCACGTCTAAACATAAACTAAGATTAAATTTATATTCTAATAAAACTTTAACCCGTGCGAAAGCACGGATTGATAGACTAGTTTGCTGCTAATCATAATTCACCATAGGGGAATGTCTATTAATCTGCAAAACCTGTGGCCATTTGACGACACGAAAAGAATAGCAATAATCATCAGCAATTTGGCAACAACCTTTAGGGTGCGTTTGGTTAGCAGGATGTGCTAGGTTGGAGCATCCCAATTTTGATAGTGTTTACTTAGAAAGTTGCATAATGGAGTCATCACTCAATAAAAAAAAATATTTCCTAAGATTTAAGACGGACTCGTTCCAAAAAAAAAATAAAAAATTAGAGCACTGTCATATCACTTGGAAGTTGGAACGTGAGAATGATAGAGGTCTGTGTGTTAAAAGTAGGATGGAGACATCTCAGTTCTGAAATCAGTGGGATGGAGGCATTTCAATTCTGAAATCTAATGGACACACACCTTGCTCTCTAACAAGCACACCTACTCAACGCCAACACGACCGGCTGGCGGCTGCAGAGCCTCACGTTCCTGTATTCACCAAGGTTATGAGCTATTCGTACACAGTATCACTTGTGCATGCGAATGAAGGGTGTGATTCGTAGATCATGTCATCCGATCCATCATCTATGGCAAAGCATTGGTGGTTGGTGCATCCAGTCGGATCCATCATCTCCTCAAGTTCTGCGTGTTTCATCTTTCTCCTGAACTGCTTCCTATACACGACTCTCAGCTGTGCATATCCATCCTAGTCCTGTGACTCTTGTTGCACTAAAACGATGAGTAAACAGGGTATTTACTCCGTTATTAAAATGCCTTATACAACGCTGACTTTAGATGTGGCATCCACTGTTCGTATTATATTCAAAAAAAAAATTTGAATAAATATACAGCTATGACACCAAGCAAACCCACTGGTTCTCAACGGAACTCAGAAGAGAATGCTCTGTTCATACTGGCATGACAATGGAGTTCAATGCATCGATGATGAATAGCTATATTACCAGACTACTCCATGACTCCTTTATTTCATAAATTCAACTATCAGTGGAATTTTGAACACCAAAAGGAAGCTAGGAACAATCACCGCTCCTCAAGCCTTCCAGCAGATCTAGGTAGCCATGACAATCTGGGTTTATGTACCTGAAGGTAATGTTACAATGTCAGCATCTAAGAAATTATTCCCCCTGAAATTGCAGACATCAGAACACTAGGATGCAATGTGCACACAGTACCCATGACGGAAGACGAAGTCGATGATCACAAGGTTGCAATTTGGCTTGAAAAAATCTGTCCTCTGGATAATGTTTGCAGCATGGGCCACAGGGATTAGTTTGAAGCTATCAACCTCTCCATCTGTGAATAAGTGTGCAGCAGATTGCAGTTTGTATCAACGCGCATACAGAAAATTGGCATGCTGTCAGTACCTAGCAGTACCTTCATTATTAGGAACAAAATCATCAGGAAGTTTGAGATCATAGCAGAAGAGGACATCCCTTTTGTATCTAAAGCCTTCGATATCCATGTAAGAAATTGCTCCAACAGAAATAGCACTAGTAAAGTATGATACTTATTTGTTAAATATTATACAAATAATAGAACAAAGAATCACAGATGGAAGAAGCAACTTTAAGACAAAAGTTTGCCATGTTACTTGGTTGATACAGATCTTGGGATTCCAGCTTCCTCTTCACACTCCTTGATGATGTTCTCTTTGCAAGAGATTCCATATGGCTAAAAGATTCCAAGTGGAGTTAAACATAAGCTAACAGATACTAAGTTATAGTACATGAGAGGAACAAGGAAAGAACAAAGGAGCAATAAGCAGCTAGTTAGGCTTTTAAGGCCAGCTTACAGCTTATTTCATTCAGGATATGTTAAAGGTTATCAGCAAAAATCAACAAATAATCCATATCCCAACATGTCATGCAGCCAAACTCTTAAGTAATCGCGTTAACATAATACCATCTAAATTTATACCAAAAGCAATCTAACATTTTTACCCCATTTCCATGATAAATGCTTTTTTTAGATTAATATGTTGAATTTTTAATAGCATGTAGGATAAAGAACCCAGTAAGACTGTTTAGTTGTCTTGTTTCCCCTAAAATATGTATGTTACACCATGCAGGTGCTTTGGTCCAAATTTCCTTTACGACTATTATAACCAGGAAACAATTACAGGCTAGAATAGTATACATAGAAGCTTAACTATCGGTTTTCGTAATGTCCAAAAGAGGTGAAAAGAAATATGGCAAGTGCTCAACTACATATTTGTTTTTACCGAACACCAGAAACATATCTGCCATTTTAGCTGCAGAAGACACTGTTAAAATACGGCAAGTGCTCAACTACACCTGAATGAAAAAAGTTATAGTACACTAGCAACATACAAAATACTACCATTGTCCATTGAGTGACAAGAGCAAATTCAGATCTCTAAGGACTGAAAAAGAATATATGAATGATGTGCATTTACTAATTGTGGCTGAACAGGAGTTTCAAAATGCCACCAACTGAATTATATAGAGTCCAGTTTAACAGTTTTGAAAATGGCAACAAACATCATATTGTGCACACAGACAGGGTTGAAAATAATTCAGAATTTATTGTCACCCATCTTTAGCAATTAGCAGATAATACTCTTTGTTAATGAGGTAAACAAAAAAAAACAGATAGAAGAATGGGAATGCGCACCAGGCCACCAGCAACAAGATGATCAAGCATTCCTGGGTATGTTTGCTTCGAATCACTTCTCTTACCAATCCAAAGATATTTCTGACCATCTTTCTCAACATACCCGTTCATATGAACTCCGTAAGCCTGTCAAAAATGTAACTTTATTGGCAATGGGATATGGATATTATGGATAGCGGGAGAATAACTACAGGATATGGAGATTTTAAAAAAGTGACAGAATTTGGGCCAGATGAGGTCAAGATTAGCAATGGATAGCACCATTAGTGGTGTAAACCATTTGGCAGACACATATTAGAAAAGAACGCAGTATAAAAAGTACAGCACACCTTTATACCAAAGTAGGGAGCAGCAGCACGTTCCAGAGAGAAGTACGAAGGCATGCCATAAGACGATGTTACTGGGTACAACTGTTAGATTGCAAAATACTATCAGAACAATAAACTAAAGACATGAAACAACAGTTGAATTTTTCAAGTACAATAAAGGGGAGTCAGTAAAACATTCTCTGCAGGTAAAAGCACCAGTAAAACAGATACAGAGGCCCAACGATATGATAAGACAACAAACAACCACAACTTATTTTGAAGAAATTTAGAAAGTGGGTTATTGTTTTGCAAAAAATGCCAGCTTGTGCTGCATTGGTGATGAAAGAATATGGCAGAGACGACTATAGATCATTCCAAACAACTATTTTCATCAGCAAACAGATTTTTAACCCCTAGAAGCATGAGTAAGTTCAAAAATATTTTCCGATAAAAAAAAGAGTAAGTTCAAAATATATTGTTGCAACAAGGCTAACTAACACAACCAAGTATTTGCAAACCATTAGGTCTATATGAATATTAGTGTTTTTCATATCAATGTATCTAGACATGCTAATGCATTTGTTACTGCAGCTAAACTGGCAAGTACAAATGGGAAAATAACTATTTCCAAATGTCAGATTGATCAGGTTGCTTCTGTCTCATGTCATGATTCATAACCATTACAGAAGTATGTTACCCTTCACTTATCTTTATATTCATACACTCATAGTGCCATCACAAAAAATGAAAAATCAACAAATGTGCCTGACGGATTGACTCATTTCATAGGACAGTTAAATAATTGATGTATATCCATCCTAAGTACCTCATTTCGAATACCTGGAATCATTTCTCCAAGGCTTTTTATGACATCTCCAATAGCATGTGTTCTGTCCTCTGGAGTCCTAAGTGACGAGTGGAGAGACACATTTTCCACAGTGTTGCTGCCATTATTGCCCGAGACAATGGTAAAAACATCATGAAAGTCTCTGAGGTGCTCGACAAATCTGAAATAGGCAGCACTAAGTTAGATAACTTATACAGTGAATCTTGCCCTCCAAGTGCACATTGGAACTTGCATGAGGTAACTTTGACTGGCAATTCGGTATGCATTTGTGACTTTGCCTATCTGAACTCCGAGACCCAGTAAATAAAATCTAGGCCCCAACATCTGCATAAACATTTCCTGGGGCTCGACTTGTTGCACATCTGTTCATCTTATCTTTCCTAGACCACAATGATTATGTTAGGAGATTGTTTATTGTTAGAAAAAATCACTTGCATGACACTGAAAGATCAGTTGGGGAAAACCCGCTTAAAGCTCTGGTGATCCTTTTTTGTGGACATGTTTTATAACCCTCAGGCAGTGGGGGTGTGATCTCTGCTCTGTTTGGGTTATATTAACCTGAATTTTTGTATCTATTCTTTTTCTTAAATGGCACACAGCTCTCCTGCATCATTCGAGAGAGAAAAAAGTTCAGTTTAGATACCATTAAAAGAGACTGGTGCACTTCAATACACAGAAATTTTAACTCAGTTTATTTTTCTTGTAGTGTTTCCTTCAGATTCAACCACACCACCGTTAACTCTGACAAATTTTTCCCCCACTCTTGTCTTCGTCTGTAGAGTAAACCTGACCTTTTTTCCTTAATTGGATCTGAGCTCAAGCATACAAATCTATAGCTCCAATCCCCCTGCCACCCAGATATCTCCACTGCATCATCAACCCTCACCTCCACCAGCATCGTTCACCTCCATCCATTAGAAGACCAGTTCCATTCTTGAAGGCTGTTATGCCATATGGTATAAGATTTGCACACTGTAAAATTATATCCATAAATACCTTTGTCAACTCAGTTCAAAAAACAGATTATGTCATTTTCCATTTTTTTCTCATCCTCCTTTTCACCTAAATTTGCTTGGTTGTCTGGTTGATCACAAACAATACATTGTAGTTCTTCAGCACCACACATAATCAATAGTATCGTTGCATCTACATGCTAAATACTAGACACTGATATGCTGCCATTAAGCAAAAGTAATCCTAAGTTGCTCACATACATATACATCACATATTCGCATAACTTGGGACGAAAAATACATTGGCATAAACATTTACAACATTTTCTGAGATGATATGGGCATCCAAGGTTTCAAAATTTCACTCACCCCTTGTGGATGTACCCAACGACTTGACCCTCCACCAAGAACTTCACGAACTCCCCCTTTTTATCCTGTAATAAATGCCCCCCACACATATGAGGCGTTCGCACAAATACGCGTACACTTGCGCCGTTGCTCGAACGCACACGAGAACGCAAAAAGAAGCTCACCATTCCCCGGTTGCAGATTTGGACCTTCCGGAAGTACCCGGAGAGGTCGGACTCGTCACCGCGCCCTACGTCGCCGGCGACGCGGAGGGCGTCGGCCCAGCCGAAGCCCGCCGAGGCGGGGACCGCCATGGCGGAGGAGAAAGATGCGGAGAAGCGGAGGCGGCGGCGGGTGAGGGGATGGAGGCGAGCTGGGGAGCTCCAGCGAGCGGCCATGGCTGCCATGGATAATCTCACGTGCCGGTGTTTGGTTTGCGAGCTCTTTCTCGTCCTATTTGTTTAGATCTTAGGAATCGAGAGATGGATTGAATGAGAGGGAATGAATTCTCGTGTCTTATTCCATGAACATGTATACATATATACAGGCCACGCGTCCGATCGGGTTAATTGCGTTTACATTAAGCTAATTACAATTAGGGAGAGATGTAACTCCCAATCTTCTGGATTGTTCTCTAACACTCTGGATGAGATCACTGCCTTTATTGTTCTTCGACACTCCCGCTTGATCGAATCTATTTATGTCCTATTACAGTATCTAGAAATACAGAAAACTATTCTATATATCTATCCTATTAAGTGTATTATCATCTTAAAAAAAACCTATGAAAAAACTAGATGACAAGACACATTTTCTATGTTGATATTACCTCGTTAAAAATTTTATATAGAAAAATCTTAGTGAGGAAAAAATCCATAGAAAGAAAAGAGTATAATATAATGTTGACTTGGTTATATTTTGGAGAGCGAGACTCCACCTGATTCCTGCAAATCTTTAAGTCGTCTCATACCTATTTCTTTAATATATTTCGAAAATGTGGAATATGGTAATGACTTTGTAAATAAATCACCTTGATTATCACAATACTTAGTTTGCAAGATGTTTATCTTCCCATTCTTTTGTAACTCATGAGGATGAAACAACTTTGGAGCAGTATGCTTTGTGATATTACTCTTTATATAACCAGTCTCCATCTGAACAACACAGGCGACATTATCTTCATAGATAATGGTTGATGATTGAATACAATCAATACCACATGACTGAGTTATGTGGTTTATCATTCTGCGAAGCCAAACATATTATTTGGAGGCTTCATATAATGCAACAATTTCAGAATGGTCAGTGGAAGTAGCCACCAAAATTTATTTGGATGATTCCAAGAGATGGCAGTTCTACCCTGCAAGTATACAAGTTCGGTTTGGGATGTGCCATGGTAGGGATCTAATAAATAGCCAGCATCTGTATATCCAATCAAAGTTTGATCTCGGTTTCTTCCATAGAAAATACAAAGATTTTTTTGTACCATTGAAATATCAGAAAATATTCTTTATTTCAGACAAATGACGTTTAGTGGCAGCTGCATGTATCTGACAAGCAGATTCACTGCAAATGCAATGCTCGGCCGGAGACTATTTGCTAGATACATTAGTGCATCAATGGCATTGAGATATGGGTTCTCTCATCCCAAAATCTCTTTCTTCATCATCCCTAGGTCGAAAAACGTCCTTTTCTATGTCTAGTAATTTGACTACCATAGGAGTTTTAGATGGATATAATTTATCCATATTCAATTTCTTTAAACTTTTTGGATATAAACCGCTTGGTATACAAATATTCCTGAAGGTAAATGCTCAAGTTGTAAACCTAAGCAAAATTTGGTTTAACCCAGAACCTTTGTATCAAATTCTGTCTTTAAATGATGACGTGTTTCATTGATATCGGTTTCGTTTCCAGTTATGTTAAGATACCGAGATAATGCAAAATCCTGTAGAGGATTTTTTCATGAAAACACATATAAAGTCATCATTAGTATATCCCTTAAATAAAAGGAATTCACTCAAGCGTTTGTACCACATACGTTCTAATTATTTTAGACCATATAATGACTTCTGTAATTTTACACGATACATGTTATGATTTGCTTTTGGATTCGGAACATTGATTCTATCTAGAATCTTCGTGTAAATTTTTGAACCAAGTGACACATAAATATTTGGGTTACTACGTCCATCAACTATAAAGATAGACGATTTTGTACCGCCAATGATATTATGTATCAGAAAGTTATGCTATTCATTACTGGGAATACGTTTCATTATAATATGATGCCGGGCTTTTGCGTAAAGCCTTGTGCTATTGGTCTTGCTTTATATCTCACCACTTTGTTATTTTTGTTTCGCTCACGAACGAAAACCCACTTGTATCCTACAGTGAACGAGCCTCGAGATGTTAACATTACTTCCGAGAATACTTTTTTTTTATAAAGCAAGACAATATCTTTTTCTAAGTGTCGACAATAGTAGCCTTGCGGTCAAAGGTTTCGCCAGTCTCAATATAATTAGTAGCAAGTTCATTCACCCTTAAGGACTCATCAGGATTTCCCTTATCCACGGTGCTCGGGTTTTCCAATCTCCCTACTTTAACCATGCGCGCATTTGAAGAGGGTTGAGGATCAAGTCCACTATGAGTTTCATCAACATTTATTGGTGTGCATTTACCGTCTTTCTCTTCTTCAAATAATATTAATCCTTTTTGGATGCTTTACTTCTTCCCTTCTTATTTATAATAGGGTTTTGAATGGTTTTATTTGGTAACTCCACTCTTTCAAGCTCAATCCTAACAGAAATGAAAGACTTTATTACATTTTTGTAACTAGTGAATGCACGAGGCAGATTGTTTGCAATATTTTATATAATAATATTTTTCTGAACTTGAAGTTCAATTTCTTTAGTACGGGGATCTGTGGAGGAGATACTCTTCGCATTCCAATCAATTTTTCGGCATTCTCCTTTGTGGTACTTGAAATCTCCCCCTAATGCCGGGAAATGTTTCTCAATTTAAAATATAGTCAGCGAACTAGGCCGTAAATAGATCACCTGTTAGGGGTTCTAAATACTTTATTATTGACGGAAATTGGTAACCCACATAAATCCCTAACTTTCTGTGAGGGCCCATAGAGGTACGCTGTGATGGTGATATCGGTATGTAAACGACATATCCGAATTGACGCAATGGGAAATCCTTCGAATTTACGCAATGTGAAATCCTAAAAGGGTCTCCTTGTACTAATTGTAAGGGTAAGGAGTCATAATATGCAGTTTGTTGTAGTTAAATTAGATCAGCAGCGCGTAATACCGCATAACCCCAACAAAACATAGGCAAAGAGCAATTCATCAGTAATGGTCTTGCAACGAGTTTAATTCTCTTGATTAAAAATTTAGCCAAACAATTTTGAGTGTGGACATATAAAACTGAGTGCTGAACCAGAATTCCTAAAGCCATATAATAATCATTAAAAACATGGGAGGAAAATTCAGTAGCATTGTCCACTTAGATTGATTGAATCCGATATTCCGGATGATGTGCCTTTAACTTTATAATTTGAGACATTATCTTGTCAAAGGCATGGTTTCTGGTAGACAATAAGTACACATATGATCATCTCGTAGATGCGTCAATTAAAACCATTAAATATCTGAACGGTCCATAGAATGGCTTAATTAGACAACAAATATTATCTTGAATTCTTTCAAGGAACTTTAGTGGTTATACTCGAATTCTAAGATGTGTAGGTCTTAAAATCAATTTTCCTTTAGCACATTCGGTGCATACATATTTATTATCAGTGGAAAAATTTGTAACAGTCAAATCATGACTAATAGAATTGATGGTAATTTTCCTTATCATTCCAATTGCAGGTGTCCAAATCGATCATGCCGAGTTTGGAATGCATCGATGTTTTGAAAAATTACTTTATATGTAACATGTTTTATGGGCTGGATGTATATGCTACATCCGTTGTTGTCATTTTATGCTCCTATAGAGAGCAAGATTTACGGATATCTCTATAATTCAATAAGATACGAGCATGACTCAATATTCAAGGGGGCATGATAGTGGTACGACCATTCCATTATCATATCACATGCAGTGATTACCAAAACTTACTTCTTCGATTCAGAAGAACTTTGAAGTTTAAGTTTTGTGTAGCCCTAATTATAGATTTTGTGGCATTCATCTACTATAATAATGATGCCAATATACATCTATATCAAATATACAATAATTTATGACATATCGTTGAGTATCAAATACATAAATATGATATATACAACAAACATGCCTTGACAACGTTAATTATTACAACACATTATAATTGAACATTTTTTTTAATATGAATGGACATTAAGATTATTAGGAATCTCAAAACTGAATCATCTGAAATATATTCGATCAGTGTTATGTCCATTCGGGTGAGGTTCTCTTAGTCATTCCAGTTTTTATATTGCCATTTTCTCTTTGTGGAATGACTTTTCTTCATCAATTTGAATAATAAGTCCAAATTGCATAAAAATTGCTTTATGAAATACTCTTATCGAATATCTCTATGGATCAGGTGGTTTCTTAGCGATAGCAAAGATACCAATTAATTTGATCTATTATGAAATGTCCCCTTGTTGGGGGTTTCAGTATATGTTTCCACTAGTTCATAAAATAAAACTTGTGTTAATATCCATTATCCATGGGATTAAATATGACCATAAGGCGAGCTTATAAAACTTTGTATCAATTATCCCTAGTGTGGTATATAATCCATTTGTTTAATAATAATGCTGTAATAATCTAAATACAAAATTCATCAAGTCTTCATATCTTGTCAATGTACTTGGATCATTAGAAGCCTTACATAAAATGTCGATTTTACAAATCAATAATGGTATACACTTTGTAGATAATCTCTACGTCTGAAACATAGAGTAGATCTCTCAGTAGTAGGCAATTAAAACTGCTGCTATAGACATGGTCTCCGGGCTGATATATTCACATAAGAGCATACCGCAGCCAATGTCTAAGGCTCTACTACCCTGTGTACAACCAAAATTACCAGAAATAATGGTTATTTCCATATAGGTATAAACCATAGATCCAAAATATTAATTCAATGGAAACACGGCGTCGGTCATCATCAAATATGGATAAACATGATGTAGACCCCTCAGTGACAGACGAATAATTTATTGCATTAGGTATGGTCACTGGGCAGATTATTCATGAGAATAAAACGCCGCCAATGCCTATGACTCTATCACCTATATTTTCACTCTGAAATGATACAAGATATTATTGAAAAATTCTGCATTCAATCCTAAGTCAATTAATGAGGACTTAATTGAGAGGATTTATTTTTGTTAAAATGCAATTTCTGAAGGAATTGCAAAAATTGACAAGATTGATATATTATCCAAATCATAGACTGAAACAAAACTGCACTAATTACATAGTACAATAATTGGATAGGACTATAGTTTTGCGAAATCTAATTTTATTCACCGCAAAAGAGCCATATTTTGCAAAAAAAGCTAAGTTTTCTCACAAATATCTCTTGTTAACTTAATTGGGAGAGTTTTGTTGTAAACCCTTTTGATAATTAAGTATCATTTCTATTTGTGAGAGTTGTAGCTAATAACCTTAGAACAATTATATTGTGAGGGTTTTTACATGATTAAATTGCAAGTGGTCGAATTGCAAACTTAAAAGAGGTACGGTATATAAATGTAATATACTCTTGTATGCTTACTCTGCTTGTTTAATAGAATTAGCTATTGACAAGTACTATTGCTTTCTATCGATGGTGGTACAGGAAGAATCAGAGTACTCTTTAGTATTAACATTGGTGCTGCTTCTTTGCTTATTGAGTATTTTTTTTCACATGTATTCTCAAACTTAGCTTTCAGCTGACTGCAGAGTGAACTAGGATAAACATTTCACTAGCAGCGCCAAGGCTCATTTTATCTGCGATTTCAGGTGTTCGACGAGGACAAGATGAGGCAAGACAAGCCAAGCTGCCCAGAGCAACCTGGAGATGAAGACGGTGCAGGATGTCAACCTACAGATGCTGTCATCGCTCGACAAGACCAATGTTAAGGACAAGGACAGAGGCGTGCTCACCAAGGCAAATGGCCACTGAACATTTCGGAGAGCTGTCTAGTTCTAGATGTATAGGAATTAGGAATAACAGAGCGGCTAATGTACAATTTGTTCATTTTTAGATATTACTTGTACACATGGTGTGTTGGCTGCTTTGAAATATGGATCATGATGGTTTGTAAAAATTGTGATTTTTTTCTGTGTATACTTATTAAAAATTAAATATGGAATGTTTGATGTTGTGTGGACTGGATGGCATATACAGTGTTCAGTTGGTTTTGCAAACTGCGAGAAGGAAAACTAAGATTGATTGATTAAAAAATTATGGCATATATTGTGTGTTCAGTTGTGTGAACAGTACCACTGTTCCAGAATGTGATCTGGTAACTGCTGTAAATAATGCATGCATGAGTGGCTGAACAGTAACGGAATTGGTACATCCCCATCTAATATGAACAGACATGATCTTGGCAAATATAAACAGTAACAGAGTTGGATGGTATTGTTTCTCCCATAACAGTAACAGAGACATGATATTGTTTGTCTCATAATTGTACATGTAGTTGCTGAAAATTTACAAAATGATCCATCCAAAATTATTGGAACAGTTACATATAAAAATCTGAATTTCTCTCCCACAATCAAATGCTTCAAAGGCCTCAGCTCGTGAACATGCAGTCATCTCTCATGCTCTTGGAGTCTACAAACAATCAAGATTCAGAGTATGAAATCAAAAACTGAAAAATAAATGAGGTCACACCATGATTCATCAAAGTAAAATTCCAAAATTTAGAAAATCAAATATACCCATACCTGAATACTATATTGACATAAAAAAACACTCATCTAGTCATCATCGCTATCATCATCAACATCATTTGGGATTGTGCGCTCGTCATTATCACTAGCATATTGCCAGTATGTTTCATCTTCTTCATCTTCAAAATAATTTTGCATCCCTTCCACTTCCCTTTGTCTATGAAGATCTTTAACTACACTTGCATCAATAATAACTCCATTTTCTACCCCCGGTGTAACATTGTTCAAAATCACTTCAGTATGCTGAATATTAGAAGCAACACACTCATCATCTTGGTAAGAAAGTGTCACATCCTTGGGTATTTCATCACCAGAAGTTTCATCAATATTCCATAGGTGCCTATGCGCAAATTTTTGAACTACCCTCCAGTTACCTCCAAATTTGGTGTCTTGCAAATAAAACACCATTGTTGCCTGTGGGGCAAGAATGAATGGATCATTTTTGTACTAGAAACACGAATGATTGATGCTTTTGAATAATCCATCATCTTTTAGTCTTCCCTTCTTGCTTTCTATGTCGAACCAATCACACCGAAAAATAACCACTAACCGGTGTCTGGTGCTATCTGCATTATACTGTAATTGAATTATTTCTCTCAAGCAACCATAAAATTCAATATCTTCACCATTATGTGTGCCTTCTGCCATGACTCCACTATTTTGTGTCCTCCTATTTTTCTCACGATCGACAGTGTGGTATCGAACACCATCAACAATACATGCTGAATAAACTCTAATTCGTAAATCAGGTTCACATGACAAAGCGAATAGATCATCACTGACATCTTCTCCTCGCACATACCGAAGTGCTCCAATCTGTACACATCAATTCTGTATATGATGAGAAAAACTTCAACTACAAAAAGATTAAATTGAAATATAAAACAAGTTCTCACATGGTTTTTAAACCAGGAAGAAAATTGCTTTTCTAGTTGTTTTTCAACATCAGAAAATCCTCCTTCATTCTGCAACTCTTTTCTGTACAGCCTGTGAAGCATATTAAATTCAACAATTAGCATGCAACAAATACCAAAGTAACAAGGATGCAAGACCAAAAAAATAGGAATACATGCTCTATAAATGGCTCGACCTCTAGACAATTGTTTAGCACATACCAAACCATCTTATCATAATCCTTTTCTAGATATGTAATCCTAGGGGCTCCAAGTAAATCTACTCCATGCTGGAAAACAGATATATCACCCTCACTTGTATCAAGATGCTCTCTATTCCTGCCCTCCCGATTGTGTCTTGTCTCAAGATCATCAAAATACCTCGAACATGCATGCAAGCATTCATTAGCAACATATGCTTCTGCAATCGAACCCTCAGGTCGCGCCATGTTCCTCACTGAATGTTTCAAAGTGTATAACCTTCTTTCTACAGGGTACATCCACCCATATTGTACTGGTCCTCTAAGGATTGCCTCATCAGGTGAATGGATCGACAAGTGGAGCATAACATCAAACAATGAGGGGGGGAATATTTTCTCAAGCTTGCATAGAATAATTGGGATATTGTCTTTCATTTGACGCAAAACATCCAATTTAAGAGTCCTAGCACATAGTTGCTGAAAGAAGTTACCTAGTTCTGCAATTGCTACATATATTTCATTATGCATGATTCCTCGGAGAGCAGCAGGTAATATTCGTTGAAGTATGATATGGCAATCATGAGTTTTCAACCCTTGGAGGTTACATCCATCAGCAGTGATGCATGATGCTAGGTTAGAAGCACAACCATCTGGAAACTTTACACTTCTCAAGAAGTCATAAAATGCTTCCTTTTGATTTTTATCCATTGTATAGGGGGCATGAGGAACCGTATATGAATCTCCATCATGCTTCAAGTGTAAATCTTTTCTTATGCCCATGTCTTCAAAATCAAGCTTAGCATTAATACTGTCCTTTGACTTTCCAGGAAGAGCAATAAACGTACCAAGCAAGGACTCACATATATTTTTTTCGATGTGCATTACATCGAGATTATGCCGCAGCTTCAAATCTATCCAATATGGCAAATCCCACAAGCACGACCGTTTCTTCCAGCATTGACCATCATTTGTATCCCGCTTCCTCTTTTTGCTTTGGGGATGCTTTCCTGGTTTAACATCCTTCACATTCTCCAATTTCTGCCTCAACTCAGCTGCACTAAATTCCTGTGGCTTCTCGCGGTTTTCAATTTTGCCATCATAGTCCTTTTTTTTTCCTCCATAGATGGTCATGTTCAAGCCAACGACGATGCCCAATGTAGCATATCTTATTCCTTATTCTTCTAGAACAAGGATCTTTGTCACAATGCACACAAGCATAGTACCCTCAAGTAACTCTATCTGACAATGTGCTCAAAGCAGGATAGTCATGAATACACCAGATTACAGCTGCATGTAGATCAAATTCTTTTCCAGTGAGTGCATCGATAGTAGGGACACCCCTCCAAAGTTGTAGCAATTCATCAATTAGTGGCTCTAAAAATACATCAAAATCTTTTCCCGGACATTCCTTTCCAGGGATGAGCAAGCACATCATGAAGTTCGATTGCTCCATACATAACCACGGAGGAAAGTTGAAAGGGATAGCAAAAACTGGCCACATACTGTAAGAGGAGCTCATTTTGCCAAAGGGATTAAAACCATCTGTCGCAAGCCCAAGCCTTATATTCCTTGGATCTTCTTGAAACCAATGATGTTTCCTGTCAAAGTCTTTCCATGCCTCACCATCAGCTGGGTGGCTAAGCTTATTTTCCACTACTTTCCTCTTCAACTTGTGCCATCGTGCCTCCTTAGAAATTTTTTTAGAAGCAAACATCCTCTTCAATCTAGGAATCAAAGGAAAATACCGGAGTACCTTCTGAGGACTTTTATTTCTTCCTTCCCCATCTTTCCATCTCGATGCACCACACTGGGCACTCATCATTTTTTTCATAATCCTTTTGAAACAAAACACAATTATTTGGGCACACATGGATTGACTCATATCCAAGTCCCAATGCTTTAATAAGTTTCTTAGCTTCCTTATAAGATGCTGGTAGACAACATTGTGGGAAAGCTAATGATAACAACTTTAGAACTGCAGTGAACGCAATATTGCTGATCCGGTAAAATGACTTGATATGAAGTAACTTCACTACAAAAGAAAATTTTGTATACGGTGCACCTGGGTGAAGTTCTTGTTTCATCTCTTCCAATACCTCCGCAAACATAGATTTTCGTGCACCTTCCTCTCCAGCTGCGAACAACTCTCGTACCATATCAGGCAATCTATCTTCTGGGTTTTCAGACTCATTCATACTAACATCCTCATTTATACTATATTGTTCATCTAGATGGTCAGCTTGTTCATTTATTACGGTATCCAATTGTGTCTCCCCATGATGTATCCACTTAGTGTATGTGCTTGCCATACCATGAATATATAAATGATCCTCTATCTGTGACTTAGGTTTGGCAAGCCGATTCAAACACTTTCGACAAGGACATAGTACCTCCTCACTCTCAGCAAATCGCTCTGAAATTAACTTCATGAAATCCGTTACTCCTGCGATATGCTGCTTGCTGAAAAGCCTACTATTGATCCAAGATTTGTCCATCTACAAATACATTGAAATAAAATAACATGTGTTAGATGAATTTTGCTGTTGATCAATTGTGCAAAAAATACTCAACATTGTATGATAATCTGAAAATCTGAAATAAACATACGCCATATATCTATGCAAAACACAAAGCAAGACTGTAGCTAACATCTAACAAAAGTTATACACTAAGTCTTAATTAAATTCCTAATTTTTTGGGAGCAGAAATTTATAGATGTTTAATACTATGCTTCTGAACAGCCTCTATTGAAATTGAGTTGATGCCTCTGTTCTTTATTTCTTATTGCGTTTATATTGCTATACAGGGTCATATTTTGTTCACCCGATTCAAAGAACATAGGATTTGCTAGATCAAATTATTACACAATAGATCAATTAGTTTACAAACACATATGCACGCATGACATAGAGTCATAGACCAAACAAAAGCGCTTATATTCATAGACCTTAAGAGTAGTAATTTAAATAAGACGAATCGATGCTACCTAGCCGTGTCCTAGTGGCGCCCTGCTTGTCACTGCCACGCGAGGAAGCTGAGGCAGATCAACCGATCCGGCGATGTCGCCTATCGCCTTAGGCTGCGGTGACACCTGCTGCCACGCGTGCTGAGAACGCTCGCGGTAAGCACAGTTCGGCGTACAGGAGGCAAGCCGAAGACGAAGTCACCTAGTTGCCCGCTGCATTGGCGACATCAACTTCGGCGTCTGCGGCGGCGTCGCGGCGACAGGAAACGACCTCTCCAGCGTACGAAAAGATTAGCGGCAGAATTACGATCCAATCGTCCACACATAAAACCTATCTGTGGAATAATGCATCTTAGAATTAAGGAAATTATGTCGACCAGTTAAACACAAAATCTCGAGTGGTGCAGTGGTGGAGGCGCTGTTGGTTGTTGCTAACCACTACGTCTCAGGTTTGAATCTACACATTGCTTGTTTTTCTTCTTATTTTTCCATAATTGTAACGGAATACTCAAATGCCGTTCAGCCATAGCCTACTTACTTTTCATAATTTTAACCAAATACTAATACGTTTTTACTTGTTTTTTATAAGTTTAACTAAATACTTAATGAGGCCGCACAACCATGGCCTCCTTATTTTTTCCATAAATTTTAACCAAATACTAATATGGGACCACAGTCATGTATGCCATTGTGCACACTTAGTGTGATGCGCGAAATGATCATAAAACATATTTTCATTTAAATAATTTATAAAACTGTGATGAAAGTGAAATGCCATTGCGTAAAGTTTGTACAGTGTAATGTGCCAAAAATTATTTAACATTTTTTAATTTACATAAACTATAAAACTATGACGAATGTGAAATGTCATGCAATATCGTCACGTTCTCTATGGAAAAGGGAGTTATGACGATTTACTCATATGACAATAGCATAGTGTCATAAATTATCGTCATAAATATGAAGCCGTTCCAAATTATGACGATTTTAATGACAAAGGAATTTTTTTTGTCATAACATTGAGTTACCTCATAGGAAACGTCATAAACGGAACTAATTTATGACAAGTACCTGTACTGTCATTGCGTATTCGTCATAGAAGGCCTAAAAGGTTGTAGTGTATATATGTGAAATGACATGCTTTTAGCCATTAATTCATTTGTTATATGTGCATTTTCTACCCTTTATATAATTATGCGAGTTTTAATCCAAATATAACTCTTAAGATAACTAAGATTTATAATTGTAAGGGTATAAAATATTCAATTGCTAATATAAAATTGCAAGAATAAAATAGTAAGTATGCAAAATAAAAGTACATACATAAAATGCACACATGGTATAAAGTACAAATTACGTCAGGGGTCTAAAATAAAAGGACACTATGCTGACATACTACAGATTGCAAATACTCTTAAGTAATGAAACTAAATTGCATGAATTGTAGATAAATACTATAAATTAATGCAGTACTTATAAAGGCCAAAAGTAGCCTAGGCGGCCTACTTCCTATCTGGCCCAGTGCAGCAGCAGATGGGGTGGAATGGGCTACCTCCTAGGCCCAAGGCGCATCCGCGGGCAAAGTGGGCCATGGCCTGGCACATAGCGGCGTGCCACCGGCGGCCACATGGCCCAGGCGTGCCACCGGCGGCCACATGGCCCATGGTGGCCTGCCTGTCCAGCCAAGGTGGACGGCCCCATTGGCAGGGTATATGAGCCAGCCAAAGCGGCGGTTCTAACCCTAGCCGCCCGCTCGCGCAGTCTCCTGCCTCCACTCGATCTCCGCCGTCGCCACCAGTGAACCACCGCCGCTGCTGTCTTCTTCCGGCCAGATCCACCACCGAAGCCGCGTGATCTCGCCGTTCCGGTGCGGCGGCCCGTTTGGGCAAAGCAGGCCCTAGTGCGTGACATGAAGGGGCGGGCGGGCGACGGTTAAGGTTACATTTCCTCCTATCTTCCCTTGTCCACCGCCGCCGCAGTCTTCCTCCGCTCAATCCATCACCGGTCGCCGTTCGCCGATGTCCGTCGCCGGCCGCAGAGGGAGGACAAAGGTCGGATCCAATCAATCCACATCCCTCTCACCATCTCCTCCTCTTCCTCTGGTCACCGCAGCCGCCGCAACCCTCGTCTCAATTTCGGGTCAGATGTCGTTGATGGAAGTCACCACCGCCGGTCACGGGAGGGGAATCCAGGACCGGATATGTCAGATCCACGGTCCCTAGATCTTTTCCCCTTCTCTGTGGTGGCCCTTCCCCTCATCGGGTTGAAACCGCCGCCTGTGATGATGTTGAGAAGGCGGAGGTCAGGGAAGTGGAGGCCTTGGCGGGGAGCCTCGACCTTACTGGTGTGGTGCCGTGGGCCGGTAGCGAAGCGGGCCATGGCCGGAGCCTGCGGGTTGAAGACGGCGTGCCGAAGAGCGGCTCGTCCCTCATCTTTATTCATGGGGTAAGTAGGTTTCTTTGACTTACAGTTATTTCTTTCGCCGGAGTTTACCGGAGTTCTTACTGTCTTTCTTCTTCCTTTTCCGACGTCGTCAAATTCGTCGTTGCGTCGAGTTCTCCGGTGAGTTGGTTACTGCGCCGCCGTTCTCCGTCGATCTCAGTGGTCGAGTCTATGCGCTGATAACGTGTTTAGATCTTAGGAATCAAGAGATCGATTGAATGAATGAGGGAATGAATTTCGTGTATTCCATGAACAGTGTATACATATATACAGGCCGAACGGACGGCAACGCGTCCGTTCGGGTTAATTGCGTTTACATTAAGCTAATTACAATGAGGGAGAGATTAGTAACTGCCAATCTTCTGGATTGTTCTCTAACACTATGGATGAGATCACTGCCTTTATTTGTTCTTCAACACTATTTCCTCTTTTCAACGAAGCCTAAAATCTTGTTTAATTTTGGAAAGTAAAATGAAAGGAAGGTATTGTATTTTAAACGTCATATAACTCATAAGTGACCTTTGTAGACAATTTGGATTGATTTCACGAAAGACACAAAGAAACCTTTAAAATAGTAGCAACACAAGACCAAATCACATGTTTGAAACGGACCAAAACAAAGCCCTAGACGATCTAAATGGACACATGGATTGCCTAATTTCAAAACGCAAATGTAGAAATTATGGTGACTACAAACTACTCTCGCTACTGAATTGTCACGGATGATTTCTTTAACCCTGAATTATGATATCTGGTGGCCATCACCCCTATTAACCAAACCAGATACCTTGGTCCTGTTGAAAGCGGTATTGATGGATGATTTTTTATTTTTAAAATAATAAAACATTATTTAATATCTAAACATTCATAATGAATTAATATTATATCAATGAAAACTTGAGACATGTACTAATTTTTTTTAAAAAAAACATAATCTATTAATATGTGCTCTATTTGAATATATTTAGAACTTATTTATTCATGCAACTACTATTTTATTGATCTAAATAGAATATTAAAAATAGGAACAAATAGGTTCTACAAATAGTTAGTTCAACGGCCTTGGATACCCGGTTTCGTAATTCAAGATTGAAAATAAAAACGACCATAATAGTTTGAGTTCATAAAATATATTTTCCCTAAATATAAAGGGCCACAACTTGTGCCAATCGATAATCCATCTGCCTACTTTTATCCTTCTTGCCTATTATCTGCTTTGTTCTAACAGTTCTCTATGTGTCTTGATGGCATTTTTATATATATTTAGATTTATCATTATCTATTTGAACATGGAAATGAACGTAGAATCTCTTATAATTTATAATTTGGAATAGAATATCTTTCTTTATTTTGCTAGCAATTTATTGCAAATAAATTTCCATTGTTACCACTCCGCAAATTTACGACGCGATTGACTTTTTCCACAACTTTATTCGTTTTATTTTAAAAACTTATTCAAACATGTAGAAAACAACTCATACTTAAAACTACATTTAATGATAAAATAAATCACAACAAAATAAACGATGACAACTTTTAAAAAAAATTAATAATATGAATGATTAAAGTTGTAGCAAAAAGTCAATTGTGTCCTACATCTGTGAACAGAGAGAGTATAACTTAGGTTCACTATGATGAATATTGTATATATCTTCCTTTTTTTTCACTCATTAATATATTAATTGGTATGATTTTGTATAATTAATGATGGAGATATTTGCTTAGCCGCTTGCTTCTAGCTGGTTTCTTTGGTAAAAAAAAACAGCTTATTACAAATGGATGTGGTATTTGAATTAATGTACATTGTGAGTGACTATACCAACCAATCATGTTATCTTTTTATTAGCTGTATTCAATATAAAACATTTGATGCCATGTAGACAATTACATGACCATGAAACCCAGCGTCGTATGTTTTTCCTTTTTAATTAATAATATGGTAATTCCTAACCCTCTTGCAAACATGACTTTCTTAATACTCATAACATTAATAGATGCACACATGGAGATGAAAACCATGGTAATGCCAAGCATTGCTCAACTGCATTTTCAGCACAGAAGTTACACATACTGCATCCCGGATATATTGAAATAAGCAACCATTTTCTTCACGGGTCAGTTGACCGATGCTTGAAAGAATATAATACCAACGCACTTGAAATCCTTTTACAACTGTGGTTCAACTCACTAATATTACAGATACAATCATTGCAAAGAAGAATAGTATAAAACTGCAACTTTTTGCGATGTTGGTATCTATATCATGCTGCGTCAAAGACAATGCAACTCCAGAAGAATTGAATTAGCTGGCTGACTACAAAAACGCTCCTAGAACAAATTTTATAAAACTACATGCACATGGAAGATCCATTTATAGGAGCACTTATGCTAGGAGGAACAAGAACATTCTTTCCTAAGCCTATAGAACATTTCTCTGTATGACTGACCGTCTAGATCTACATTTATCCTGGTTGGCACTACGTTGCATGTACAAAGCCCACACTGACCAATCCATTTGCTCAGCGTGAACCCCATTCAGTTCCATTCAGTTTCGGAGACTCAGATGCCGCATATCCATAAGGGTTCTTGCTAGCCCAATTCCACAGGTCTCTGCACATTTCTGTGATGCCATACTTTGCTCTGAGGAAGGAACATTCGTTAATTGGGCCAAACATTTTTTTGGTTGTCATTCAAAAAGAACTTTTAAATGTTGTTTTAATCTTACTTCCAGTGGAGATCTCTCTCTGCTTTCGCAGGCGATGAAAAGAGAATCTCAGCATCACCAGGGCGTCGTTGACCGATGACCAAAGGGATTTTCTAAATGGAAACAAGTACAGATAAGATGTCAAGTATCAAGAAACAACAACTCATGCAAGTATTGCTACTGTTGGAACTTGACAGATGGTTAAGTCTCTTTGAAATAAAATACAGTCTGTTGCAGCTTCCAATTCCAATAATTAACCTACACAAATTTCTATGTTCTTGTTGTGAATTGTTAAATAGTCTAACTCTCAACACCAGCCTCTAAAACTTACAAGATCTGTCCAAGGATTGCTTGTATACTGTTAAAATTAAGGAGAGTAGAGGTTTAAAGAAAACTAGATACGCTAACCATCAAAAGATATCATAGGTAGCAAAGAAACAGGTCCCCAGAGATATGTCCAATACTAGAAAGATATCCAATCAAGCATACCTTTCCAGAAGCCTTCTCAAATGCATTAACTATCTCTAACACTGATGTTCCCTTTCCAGTTCCAAGGTTGTATGCTTCACATCCTGCGAGAGGATATAGAAGATTCAACTACAAAACTTACTGAAGGCTTTCGATTCTGAGCACCCCATTAACTTGTATGTAGAAGAAACTTGGGTTTTACACAAAAGTTAAAGCATCATGTGACATGGATATATTTTTCTGTGCATTTAGTAGCTTAAGAAAATGTATCTTTGATAATGTTTTATTTTTTACCAGAAAAAAGGATAATGTGAATGGAAAACAAAAGGAGGTTGCTATTTACATTTTTAGTGTACATCTGGAACTATACGACAATGAGAGGGCAGCCATTAGTGCAAAATAGGGTGCAAACCTATGTTAGATGAGTTTTCAAAAAGCTTCCGTAATGCAAAAACATGTCCTTCAGCGAGGTCAACCACATGAATATAGTCTCGAACCTGCAATCATGCAGAAGTGTTGTTAGCAGGTGGGAATATTCAGTAATTTACTGCATTCGTCACAATAATATTCCTAGGATAGCTTTGTTGGTAATTGCTTATGAATTGACCTGTTGGCATTTGGCTTAGGTAATCTTTTCTAGATATACAACCTTTATCTGATTCTTTTCTGTAAACCAGGCAGTAGGGTCCTGTACTATTCAGGCGAGGCCAGGGCAAACACTTTTACTGTAAACTAAAACAAATATTCCCCACAAGATAAACATGTTTTAATGAGTGGACACATAAATCTGAACCGACGCTAAATGACATGATTGAACATAGACTAAGGTTAGCTTTTCTAGCTATGCAACCTGTCTCTGCCACAAGACTCGCTCCAATTTTTTTACAAGACTCACTTCGGTAATTGATTTCCAATAACTTATATCTGATGCTACATAATTTCATTTGTTACTCCACCTTTTAGATTGAAGAGAAAAGCAACCAGCAGCTATCACTACTGATTCTAGTGTCAATCTATTTGTATTTTGGTAAAATGTTCCCTACAGAAAGTGACAACGCGTACAATATACCTACTATCAATAATTAAATCTGTGACAGTGCGACATGAAATGGATGAACCAAACAGTTAAAGAAAACTCAAATGTTGAAATAACTGAGAAGCATGGTCAAAAAACAGTACCCCTGTGCCATCCTTTGTCGCGTAGTTATTTCCAAATATTGTTAGCGAAGGCCTCCTTCCAACAGCAATTTGTTGAACGAAGGGCATAAGGTTGTTAGGAGTTCCACATGGGTCTTCACCAAGGTATCCACTGGGGTGAGCCCCAACCGGATTAAAGTACCTAAGCAAAATGATATTCCATTCAGGATCTGAATGGTAGATATCACGGCATATCTCCTCAGCCATAAGCTGCAATTAACATGTACAATCACAATAAGTGAAAACGACTTGGTGCAAAGATTTATTCATGGGAAATGAAAAAGGCATACTTTGGTTCTGCCATATGGGTTATGTGGAGTAAGAGGAAAATCTTCAGTACAGGGTGAGTTCTTAGGAGATCCATAAACTGCAGCTGACGATGAGAACACTAACTGCAACAGTAGATCATATAAGGCGAAACAAAAAAAATCAGCATAAGTCTAAGCTGGACCTCAAATGAACAATTGGCCTAACCTAAAACAAAATGTTATGGTTGACAGCAATGAGCATCAGCTAGATGTAAACAGAAATTATGACTGTGGTGACCATAATCTACTTGGTAGCTGCATGGATCAACTGTTAGAATTCATAAAGGTTGCATCTGAATTCTAAAATTCTAGAAACACATAAGATGGTGTTCATTAACAATGTATTCGTTTGGCAGCACGCAGCAGCATGGCATGTCAATTACATTAGGTGGTAGAGAAACCGTTCCTTTGAATAACTTGGCACTCATTTTACATAAAAATAAAAATGTAGGAGGAACAGATCTTTGACTGCATTAAAAGAAATCAGCTTTGTCATTATAGTCTTTACAAAATGAAGAACTATACTTACGTACGTTCAAAAAAATGAAGAACTATACTATTTATACTTTTTCTGAAGAAAAGAAAAGATCACATATGCTGAATAAGCTTCCAAATAAGTGGCAACTGATATGATCTAAGATACTAGTATACTAGTATTGAAAGCATCAAGTAAAAACTGAGAACAGAGCAAGCATCCATTAAGCTTAGTTATGCCTATGTATTTATAAACCTAACAATGTTACAAAATATTCTCGAGGAGCACAAAATACCCCACAGATATAAGTATGGTAATACCTTCTTACATCCATGAGCTGCCATAACTTCCAGAAGATTTATTGTACCAACGACATTATGGTCATAATAAAGCAATGGCTTTTGCACACTTTCCCCGACAGCTTTCAGTCCAGCAAAATGAATAACAGCATCAAATCTGGAGAACAGGTAGCATGGATATAAATAAGTACTGAGTGCAGAACGACAAGGTAAACATTGGAGAAGCAATTAATGAACAGAAATAAATTGACTGGTACTTTTTAGTGGAGCTTTACCTTGTTGAAGTAAAAACCTTTTCCAGTCCATCTTTGTCACGGATATCAACCTGCAGAAACGGAACAGTTGAGAATGTTGCTTGTATGTCCCAAAAGGCCATTAATAATATCACTACTAGGTTAAATACATAATATAACAATGATTTCCTGATCCGTCCATAACATATGAAGAGATTTTCCCAATATATGCCATCGATCTGTCTACCTGTCTATCTATCTAATCTATATAAGTAAAGCTCACTAACCATCGTTAACTCTATTTCTCACAACATGTAAACTATCCATAACATCTATGAGTCAACTAAGTTAGAAGTCATATAATCATCCACTAGAACTCTCTATTGATGTCTTCCATTTATTTTCAAGGGCTCATAACATCCATGCATGCAATTGTTAGTCTATGTGAGTACTACACTACAAAATTCCTGCAGCAAAAACACATGGAGGATCAATCATTTAGGAGTTGATCTATCTCAACCAAGATAAACATGCTATCGAATGCAATGTCTATGCAAATAATGTTCCTTTCAATCACATCAATGTTTCTAACTTAAAATTTCACTTTAAAATTTATTTTAAAAATTCTCACAGCTACACACATGGTATCGTCACCTAGTTAAATTCGTGCATGCAGGATAGACAAAACTAAAGTGAAAAAAAAGTGGAGCATGCTACACATATTCCAATGACTTTCTCCTTATCAGTGAGAAAAGGGTGCCAGGATTAACTGAAGAGATAATTTGATATAACTGATAAGCTCATGCAAGCACTTGGCAGAAAAATTGGGCTAACACAGTTGCAGAACTATGAACTAACACTGTGCATGTCTTGCTCTCAGTACGTAGCAGCCACCAAATTACACAAGAATATCAGGGTTTCATATATGTATTGTCATGGAAAAAGATATTATATTACGCTATTATCTACGTATTGTCATGGGAAAACACTCCCTTGATTTGACATTGGTAGGCATAATCTTTTTGTTAGGACAAGCATTTGACCAATAATGTCTGTATAACGTTTGGCTTTATGTGATATAAAATTGACATAGTCATATTAAGCTGTTATGATTTTGTATTACAAAAATAACAAATCAGTAGAGTAAGGGTCCGTCCAAGTTTTTTTCTTAATAAACAAAATACGCCTACTAATTTGAAATGGGAGTAATTACAGGCCACAAAACAATCAGACGAAGAGATCTGCAAACACATTAACGACTCCAACCCAAACCATCCAGAAATTGACGACAAAAGCCCATCGGCTAATTATCATATGTCATTATCAGAAGTGTCACATCAGATTTTATCCAGGTAACTATATATCTAGTTTCATCTTAATAAAATTCTCCCGTCTCTCGTAAAACTCTCTCTATCACTCTTCGTGGTGACTTTACCGTATCACTGAAGATGTGTCGCATTACTTAATATAACAATATAAAACTCCCTCCAAAAAATGCCCATAATTTCCCCCATCAAACGCACAGACATTTGCTTCGATCGAATGCGGTCAGAATCAACCACCACAACACACAGTCGCTGGTCTACTTGCGCCGCATGTATGGAACGGAAACATCAAATCGGTAGACGGACACGGGAGATCCAGAGGCAGAGGCCACGGAGAGGACGTAACCAGCTCCTCCATTTACCTTGTGGAACGCGAGGTTTTTGGCGTACTGGTGCCCGGCGAGCGAGCGCACGCGGCGGATCGCGAGCTCGGAGGAGTTGGCGAGACTGTCGACGACGACGACGCGGAAGCCGGCGGTGAGCAGCTGCAGGACGGAGTGGCTGCCGATGTAGCCCGCCCCGCCCGTCACCAGCACTGACCTGCTGCTCGCGCCCGCCTCCTTCGCCGCCGCAGCCATCTCCTTCTCCACCGTCCACCCCCCGCAACCTCCCTCTCTTCTCTCTCTCTCTGTCTGTCTCTGCTTCTCTGTGTGTGTCCCGGCACTTGCGGATCTGCTGGAGGAGACGACGACCAAGTGGCCAAATGGGAAGGGAGGGGAGGACCGGAGGAGGCGTGGACGAGGAGGGAGGCGACGAGTGGGGGAGGAGGAAGGGGGAGAGAGAATCGAGGAGGAAGAAATTTGAATGCGTCCGGGGTTCCCGATGGCCCGAGGACAGGAGGGCCAGTCGCGCCGCGGGGCTTGTGCGCCGTCCATATACCACATTAAAAGAGATATTTTCCCCTTATATGCCATTTATCTATCTATATAGAACTGGTACAAGTGGAGTCAACTGACCATTATAATCTTTATTTTTCTCAACGTCCAACTCATCCACGTCATGTCATGTATGAGTTTGTTAAGTTCGAATTCATGTAATCATCCACTAAACCTTTATTGATGTATTTTTCTTGACGTGCAATGTATCCACGTCATGTATGAGTTTGTTAAGTTAAAAGTCATGTAATCATCCATTAAATCTTTATTGATGTCTTTTATCTATTTTTCATGGCTAATAACATCTATGCATACAGCTAATAGGGGGCGTTTGGATCCAGGTGCTAAAATTTAGCCACGTTATATCAAATGTTTCGATACTAATTAGAAGTATTAAATATAGTTTAATTAAAAAACTAATTACACATATGAGGAGTAAACAACGAGACAAATTTATTAAGACTAATTAATCTATGATTAGCAAATGGTTACTGTAGCATCACATTTGCTAATTATGAATTAATTAGACTTAATAAATTTGTCTCGCTGTTTACTACTCGTCTGTGTAATTAGTTTATAATTAGAATATATTTAATATTTCTAACTGCGTCCAAACATTCAATGTGACGGGGACCAAAATTTAGCTCGGGGATCAAACACCCTTAGTCTATCCAAATACTAGGCTCCAAAATTCCTGCGGCACAAACATAAAGAGAGAATCGATCATTTAAGAATTGATCTCACTCAACCAAGATAAACATGCTATCAAATATAATGTATATGAAAAACATTTTTTTGAAATTACATCCATGTTTCCACCTTAAAATTTTACTTGAAAATTATTTTAGTAATTCTAACAACAACACGTGATCTAATTAATTGGTGCATGCAGGACAGACAAAATTAAAGTAAAAATAAATAAAACAGAGGTCTTAGGATTAAACCAAAGAGAGATAATTTGATAACTCATATGCTCATGCAAGCACTTAACAGAAAAATTGGGCTAACCCAGTTGCAGAACTATGAACTAACATTGTGTATGTCTGTTCTCAATAGCAGCCACCAAATTACACTAAGAATGGCGATTGCTGACATTGAGATGTGGGAATTGCCCCTATGGTCATAGAATATTTTTGGTTCAAGAATAGACTAGACACATACGGGGTTAGATGACGGCTTATTTTACATATGTTTAATCGGAAAAGCATGTATGTGGTCAGTGTCTCGTGCGTTGCTACAGAAATTTTATAGCGTTATATAAAAATATAATTGATGGAGTAAGAAATAATAAATAAAATACTAAAATCATAAAAGTAAACACATGCATGCGTGGATGGTATAGCCACAAAAAATCAACGAAAAACATAAATAGAAAGTCAAAGTGGCTAATGATGTGGCCACTCGTAAGTCATAGTGGCGTGTGATGTGGCTTCACTCGAGCACAGAAAAATATGCAGAGAAGTACAAATTTAGATATAGAAGATACTCCAACATGTATCACATCAGTGTGGTGGAATTTATACAACTGGCTCCAATAGTATGACCTTGACATTGTCATTGATAAAATCACGCTTTCCAAAGTCAATGCTCATTCCCCTAGGTAGCTTGATTAAGTAGACGATTCGTTGCCTTGGCCAAAAAGTTTGCACTCAGAAGTTAACCATACATAGATTAGTGCATAATACAATATGCATAACCAAGCTTAATGGTTACTCTGTTCTCAGTTTTTACAATCGCCATTACTCAAATTCAGATTATGGGTTACTCACAACTAACCCATAATCTGAATTTGAGTAATCATAGCCATGCTAAAATAGTATCAAAGATATATTTCGGTGCTTTTCCCCATGCATTGTCCATCAAGCACACTCA
This sequence comes from Paspalum notatum, assembly GCA_022530915.1. Lineage (NCBI taxonomy): Eukaryota > Viridiplantae > Streptophyta > Magnoliopsida > Poales > Poaceae > Paspalum > Paspalum notatum. The sequence goes on from CM039685.1 coordinate 33,725,196, forward strand.
AGTAAAACATCAGTGGGGCCAAAAAAGTTACTAAATCCAAGATTTCCCTACAAAAGAAACACAACTAGAAGCCTAGATCATATATCCACTAGTGTCCAACCAGTTAACCAACCCTAGCTAGGCAGTTAGGCGTAGTACATTCTCAAAACCAGACCAATTCATACGCTCACACAGCCCAAGAACAATACACATTTGTATCATTTGCCAAGCAACGATCCCACCTTATCAAGTAAAACCAGAAAATTACCACGCCAAAATGCTCTATCACTACTAGCAACACAATGAAATTAGCTACAAAACCTCAATTTGACATTGGTAGGCATAATATTTATTTCTTGTTAGGATAAACATTTGACCAATAATTTCTGTATTAATTCATTTGGCTTTCTGGGATACAAAAATTATGTAGTCATATCCATATGGAGCAGTTATGATTTTGTATCACAAAAATAACAAATTAATAGAGTAAATGTCTATCAAAGTTTTGTTCTTTTATTAAACAAAATACACCTACTAATTTGAAATAGGAGTAGTTACATGCCACACAACAAGCAGACAGAGATATATATCTGCAAACACATTAACGATTGCAACCCAAATCACCTAGAAATTGACACAACGAACCCATCGGCTAATTATCATATTTCGTTGTCAAGAGTAGCACATCATATATCCAGGTAAGTGCATATCTAGGTTCTTCTTAATAAAATTCCCTTATCTCCCATAAAACTCTCTCTATCACTCTTCATAATCACCTTGATATACCCCCATGAAACTTTCTCTATCACTCCTTCATAATTACTTTACCATGTCACTAAAGATGTGTCTCATTATTTAATTAGAATAAAACTCTCACAGAAAATGAATCCAAAATCACCCCACCCCACCAAGTGCACAACCTTAGCTTTTTGTTGAGATATAGAACATCCAAAACAAAGTATTCATAGGGGCCTCATCGCCCATTTTTATGCAGCCTACTCCTGTAGTCCAAACTGTGCACAAGATAGAAATGGTGTTCAGCTTGGATTAGGCTTGAGACTCCATCTTGAGTTAAGCTTTGGCCATATGTGTAATGGATATGTTCACATCACATGTTGAAAGTAAAGCTGGCACATAACCTGACTACCCCAGCTGTTGGAGATGCCAAATCGATTGATTACTAAGACTAGGCAAAAGAATGTTGACTACTCACCCTATCCCATTTTCAAATAACGTTTTGGTTAAAAAAAAGTTAAGTGTAAAATGCTCCATGGGAATAATATATAAGTGTAAGGAAAATGGGATCTAAACTTTGTGCTTAGTTCATATATGTGGTTTTGGTGATTGATGTGACAACACGTGCCATGGTACTAATATTTGTGTACAAGTATTTATAGGTCTCAGGATGCAAAAGGTGGACTTAGGGTACAAACACCTCATAGGACCTAAAAGACAACAGAGAAGACCCAAAGCCGCCATCAAGTTGCACGAGAGGGTCCTGACTAGGCGGTCCCGCTGACCGGTCAGCGGGCCAATTTTTTGGGCTTCTGGAAGGTCTGGAGAAACCCCATCGAGAGGTCCGGAAAGAAGAGCAAGGAGCCAAGACAAAGGCTAAAGACCCGGTGCAAATTCATGCACCGGACAGTCCTGTGGTCCTCCACCGGACGATATAAGCTTAGAAGGAAGAATCAAAGTCCCGGCGCTAAATCCACTGCTGGACTGCCGGTGGTGCCACCGGACTATATAAACTGAGGCCTATACAATTCGAAGATCCAGCGTCAAGTGCCACCGGACAGTCCGGTGGCTCCAACGGTCGACTCCGAGCCCAACGTTCAAATTGTCAGAGACAGCAGTTTACACGCACCGGACAGTACCACCGGACTGTCTGGTGGGTATGCGGAATAGTGGCAGTTTGCCTCTAACGGCTAGTTTTGGAGGTGAGGCCTATATATACCCCCTTGGTCGGCCTCCACTTAGTAGTTGGAGTATCCTAAGCTATCACACCCATTTGATCCATCCCAAGAGCTTCATACACACATTTGAGAGACCAACCACCACAAGAGCAAAACTAGACATATCTGCATAGCTAGTGCTTAGTGCATCATTTCTTCGGCCACCTTGTCTATTACCCGTGCCTGCATGCACGTTTACCCTTGTGTGTGTGCGGTTGTAAGTCTTGCGAGACCCTCCTGAGTGTGGAGTGGCCGCCACCACCTTGTGAGAGGGAGGAAGGCCATTAGCGTTTTGGCCAAAAGCTTTCCATAGTGGAGACGGCGGGGTAGCCCCGATGATCCTCTACCATTGCATGGGCAAGGCTGTAGTCCAAGACTACGCGAGAGAAGGGCTTGGGTGTGTACCGAGGATGTCTGGAAATCCGACCGGAGTTGCTTGACTTCCGCGGAAGTCACTTTGCCATCCTCCACCCTTGCGTGGGCGAGGCCGCACTCCTTTGAGGATTGCGCAAGAGCAAAGCCTACGGGGGCACCTAACGAGGAGTAGGGGGTGAGACGACACGTTGTCCTCCCCAAACCTTAGGAAAAAATCTCTGTGTCATCATCGTGTGCCATCACTGACATCGTCATTGGGAGTTTGCATTCTGTACCTATCCTCTAGCTTCTGCATTTATATTCTTGCAATTGTGTGCTTACATTCCTAGACTAGCTTGATAGGTTAGTTTCTAGGTGGAACTAGGTTGCAAGACCTGGCCACGATAGAATTAGCAATACTTAGCAAAACCTGAGTGCACATAGGTAGATTTACATTGCATAGGCTTAGACTTAGATAAGGAATAAGAATAGTTTTCGTAATTAGTTTAGACTTAGATACCCTAGAAACCTTAGGTCACATCCTACGGCCAACCTATGGTTCCGATACCACCTAAAGCATCCATAATCTCTTGAGAACATTAAATGTGATACAAATGCTAGTCTCAGAGTTCTAGCACACATTTATTCCAGATAGTATAGAGTCAGACTTAACGATTACAAGCTATTATATAAATAGTGCATGAAATTAAGATACAGCGGAAGCAATCCTTTAGGGCCCAATGCCATAGGCTAGTTTGTAAGCAGGAGTATGACCTAGCCAAAGAGCAGCTCGAACAGCTCGTTGGAACGATCTAAAAAATATCAACATAGCAAGGGTGAGTACGATCGTACTCCGCAAGCCCACCTTCCACCTTTGGAATTCGGGAGAGTTTGACTAACACTATATGCAGGCTATATCTGGAGCTTAACAGTTTTGCAGGAAATAATGTAATGTTGGTTTTAGTTCCCAAGATTTAACCTTTAGGGAAACAAGGTTTTTATTCCTTAGAGGTGCCGCCGGACTTGCCGGTCCATATGGCCATATCCTTATATGCTATTCACCGAAAACCCTGTACCCACTGCCGACTCATAATCCATAACCCATTCATTCCCTTACCCAACAATTTACCAGTTCTACTGTATGAAAACTAATTGAAGAACTAAGCCGTAACACATCCATACCAGTGGACATGGACTATTCGAATAGATTTTACCCTGATTAGAGGTTGTACTAATCCCCATAAGTTGGACTCAGCGGCAGTTTTCCGTCGTAAACACCCGAATTCCAAACTAAACCGTTGCCATTACTTCATGGCCTAGCAGTGCTTTAAGGATTCAGGCCACCGAACCGCACCCTGGTGTCCCTCGACACCCCCTTGGCACACATCCCCTTATTTTATCCCTTGTGCGCCAACACAGCAGCATTCTAGCTCGAGTCTAATCAATGCCTCATACAAAGCGAGTGGTTGTACTAGGGAAGTTAGGCAAGATGAAAATCAATGTGGTCCTTACAGAGCGCAGGTATAACCATTCCTCTTTTCAATACTCGACACTGCGAGCATCCACCTACCCGGTCTTCTCCACGAATTCCAAGACCTAGGATAACCATGAGCTGCAAGTTACCTGTTCATACCCTGCTCTTTAAAATGGCGTATCCCAACCCGTGGATAGTTTGCCGGGGTTCTTCCCCATTTTATTTCAAATATCCCCCCCTAACCATATTCCTTTATTACCAAGTTCCATAACTACAATCCCAACTTATCATCAAGTTTATCGATAAATAAGAGTAAATGAGCATTCCCACCTAAGCACGCTACTTCTAGCTAGGGTTGGGGTGGCTATCCTACCAGGGTAATTCTTAGCAATCAAAAGCATGCAAGTTTTTATTTGATTGTACTGGCCAAGGTGTTATTTGCAAAACTAGGAATTTTATGCATCAAGTGAGGATTCCAGTGGACTTAGCGTCGTCTAGGTCCTCGTCGCAGTGGAGATCGGTACTAGGTTCGTCGGACTCTGGTTCCGCGACGGTCGTCTCCGGCTCCTGAGTCTCCTCTGGTACGGCGTCTAGCGCACACAAACAAAAACACACAATAAATAAAATCATTCATGCTCAAAACACTTCGGGAAGGGCAGGATTAGGTAGAAGATAATTTTAAAAGAATTTAGAAGGAAGAATCATCCCAAACAGAGTTTGGTTGGCCGAGATACGGAAGTTTGTGTGTAGGGGCAGAATTGAACTTTTCTAGAAAAGGAAAAAGGCTTCATGGGCTCTCTTCTACGTGCGCCCCACAGCCGGTTAGGGCAGCTGGGCCCGCGGAATGCCTGGTCGCCCGGGCCCATCGCCGCGCGCGGCAGCTGGGCCGGCCCATTCGGACGCGCGGGGCGGGATGGCGCGGCCGAAGGGCGTGAGGGTCAGGCCCGCAGGTCAGTGAGCGAAGGGGGGGGGGGTGAGACGTTAGCTGGGCGAACGGCGGTTCGGCTTGGCACGGGCGAACCGGCCAGGTGGGAGGAACAGCGGCTCACCGATGGTTCTCCGCCGGCGAGGCGGTTCCGGCGATGAGACGGCCCGCATCGCAAGGTGGAGGACGTATCGGCGAACCCAGTGGCATAATCCCCCGGGTCCGAGGGTGGTGGGTTTGTCCTGGCGACGCACGCCGGCGAGGGGCACGGTGGGGTAGAGGGTGCAGCGCCGCGCCGGGGCTACTCCCAGGGCAAAATCGGGCCAAAACGAGATGGGGAGGTGTGTGGGGTAGTGGTGCTAGTGATGCTCACCTCAATTTGAAGGTTGGAGGTGCAGAGAGGGGGAATTTGGGCTCGGCGGCGGTGGAGGTGGCCATGTGGGGGCATGCGGCAGCGCCGGAGTTCCCTCCGGGGCGGGCTCGGACCAGAGTGTGGGTGTGTGTGGTGTGTTGGCGTGGTGGAGTGATTCGGCTCGCAGAGGTAAGGGGGATTTTTATAGCGGCGAGGCAGGGAGGCGCCGAGGTGTCGCCGCCGGTGTTCCGGCTTGTTCGGCGCGCGGCGCGGACAAGCGGCGCCAGAGGCGTGGCGTCGGCCGGCGTGGGGAGGGGAGAGGCATGCTGGTGATCTGACTTGTTGTCATAGCAGGCCTGGGGCCGGGCATGTGCGACGGCGTCGCGGCGTGCTCAGGCGGTCGAAGTGGTAGCGGCGCTATCGTGCAGCGGCGGCGGCGTGGGGTCGATGATGTGGCATGACTCTGGAGTGGAGCGGGGCCGTAGCTGTCGGGTGACACGACGCGTCGCCACAGCGAGGCCGGGATGAGCATGTGCCGGCGTCGTGACGTGCACCGTCGTCGCGGCGTGCACGTGCAGCTGCATGGGTGTCGCAGCGGTGTGCCAGGGTCGGGCAGGGTGAGGGGTCACGTTGGGGTCGTTTGGTTGTTCATCGATGCAGCGGATGGGGGTTGGGCAGATGGCGAGCTCCTCCGCCCCACGCCGCCGTGGACATTGTCCGTTGGACAGAGGAGGTGAACTGGTATGATGGGCGGGGCCCTCGTGACAACTTGAGGGGAGGGGGTGGTGTTGGCGGGCTGCGATCCGAAGAAGCGGGCCGGGGGTGAGGCCAGGCGGGCCGAACAGGTAAGGGTTGGGGCCCATTTCTCTTTTTATTTTTCGTTTTGGATTTTAGATTTTTCTTTTGGATTTTTGTGAGGGGTTTTGGGAGGGTTTTGGGAAATGCGGATAGGGAGGGGACAAGGAATTTCAAGAAAGAGTATCGGGTGTAGTTGGGAAGTATTTTTGTGAATCGGATATTTTAATTATGCAATTTTCTAGTTGGTGGATTTTTCGGGGTGTTACAGCTTAGGTCCAAAGGATGAAACGAAGAAGAACAAGTGAAGGAAAGGCCTAAAGGGCCGCCCTAATAGGTGTTCCGCTAAAGAACATCACTTCTATGGAGTCCCTAAGTTACAAGGAAGGGCCGAAAGGACCATCATTTGAAGGTCGGACGAAGGTTGGACCATTTTTGCTAAAGGTGTGGAAACTAGAGCAGTGGGGATTTACATGAACAGGAACGTCCGAACCCTATTGGTTAGACCTTTTGGGTGTAATGGCTAGTTCAACGACTAGTTGCCAAGAACAACAGACTGAAAAGTCTGATGTATGCCAAAAAAGTGTTCAGACCGTCCGGTCCATACACTTTCTACTTTTCTAGTAGCCTTTTGGCTAAGGGTAGTTAATGTTTGGGGGGCTATATAATCCACCCCACCTGTATTCCAACCATATCATCGACTCCAACCACCATAAGAATGCATAGTGCTTAATGCAACCTAGATTAGAGCTTTGTGAGAGTGAGTTTGTGAGCTCTTCTTGAGTATAGCTCCTGCATTAGCTATTGGCAAGACTTGGTTGTGGTCCTCTTGGGTCGGATACCCCAGCACGGTCCTTATAACTACAACTCCGCACTTCCAAGTCTCCATGTGTGCAAGTAAGGATGCACTTGGAGATTGAAAAAATCACTACAATACATTGTCGCAACCAAGGGCTATGAGCTAAGTAAGACCTAAGCAATAGCTTGTAAGAACTAATTATACCTAAGTGTGCACTCTCTGCTCACTTCATGAATTACGCTTTCAAAATATGTGTCTCAACGCTAGAATGTACAAAAGATGCAACTCGCAGATAGCTCTCACCAGACGATCCAATGTAGCAACGGATTGTCCAATGTGTACGTCACCAGAGCGCTACGTGTGTACACTATCGAACCCATCCACCCAAACTAGCTGTTGGAGTCAATGGTTAGACTTGGTCCTTAACCTATTCTGATCACTAGACAGTTCGGTGTGCATCACCGGACCGTCCGATGAGTGTAGTTCGCTCGCCCAAGGTTTTGAATTTTTCTCGTCCTCAACCTACTTTGCCTTGTGTGTGCATTTTCCGCGAGGTTGCTCCTTCATCTCCTCTGTTCCTTCCGTCACTGTGTGAGAAACATGAGTACATGACCCTTAGAGGTAATGGTTTTGCTAATTAATGACAACCCTAATTGTGTTACTATTGAGTTCATGACATGAAGGTTAAGTTAATTATGAACGTGCTCATTGGATGACCAAAGGAGACCCCTCAACTTCGAATTCATGAAGAACATCTATGGATCGGAGCATCTAGCGAGAAGATTAAGGATTGATAGCTCTAAGTGTTGTAAAGATGAAAGAAGGTCACTTAGGGATTATTCTGCTAGTTTTCTAGCTAAGTTGTACTATCAAAAGGGGTCGAGGTGAGTTATACTAAATTTACATCTTAGCCCTAAAACTCAAAACACTTTAAAACTCACCTTTTCTCAAACAAACCTAAGAAACTCCCTCAAATCCTTTCCAAATCAAAACGGTTCAAAAGCAGCGTTTTAGTGTGCATCGGACCGTCCGATGCTCCATCGGGCAACTTGGACAGGGAGGCGCGCCAGCTCTTGATCTCACCTCTTCAGTGCATCGGACCGTCCGATGGTCCACCATCAGACCGTGTGATGGTCTCTCAGCCAGTGGTGCGAAATCAGGGTATTTGAATTTAACACGCATCGGACCGTCCGATGGTCCAACCATTGGACCATCCGATGGTCTTGTAGAAAAACATTTTCAATAGTAAAGGCTAGTTTTATGAGCTAGCCTCCATAAAAAGGAACCACCTCCCTCATTCACTACCTTTGCGACCAGGCATCGCTCGTACACACACAAAGGTCACTTGAGCACCAAAATCCACAGTTTCATTGAGCTTTGGGGCAAGAGACTTGAGAGAGAGAGAGAGAGATATAACTCTTTGAGTGGGGTTGAATCAAGTGAAGACCAAGGCTTGTTACTCTTGGTGATCGCGATCACCTAGATGGCTTGCGAGTCGTGCCTTCCGTGAGCTTTTTCGGAGATTGTAGAAGAAACGGGAGAAGGTCCTTGCGAGGGCATTGTGTGTGGTTCGGAGTCTACCACTTAAAAGCAGAGATGGGCATCCAAGAAGAGCGCACTTGATCTTTGCGAAGGTAAAGGGGGTAGCTTGACTCTTGCAGGAGTCACCTTGCCATCCCCGGTTCTGGCGAGAATGGGGTCTTAGTCCTTGCGAGGGCTAAGCGTGAGTGGGGCTTTGCGAGGGGCACGAAACGAGGATTAATGGGGAGTCGCGACTCCTCGATACTTTGGGAAAAAGATCGTCGTGTCATCTCTTCTCATTTACATTCCACATTACTTTCATGCAATTTACTTTCCGAATTACTTTCATGCAATTTACTTTCCACACTTTGCTTTCCTACTCTGGTTAGCGACACAACGAGACTTGTGCAATCAGTTTTTGCCGTCTTCACGGGTGTTGTGTGTTTGCCACCAATACTAGAAACTCAATGTGGCCGCGTGGTTAAGTTAGCGAACAGCCGCGAATCTGTGAGATTAGTTTTGTGGTGAGAGGTGCATGTTTGCGGCTATCCACGGACTGTCCCGCTTGCAAGCCTATCGATTCTATTGGCCACCCTTCGATCAAAGTGGCTTAGGGCATCAAAATTCTTGCTCTCAGCTCTCTACATGACACCTTTAACAAAGTTTGTCACATGTGGGGCTTTGAGCTAAAATAAGTATGGTAAATAGGCAAACCACACCCAAGAAAGCGCCTTTCAGTAGTTTCCTGGCATCAGATCGCTTCCCTTGTGTCCGGAAATGCAACCAAGAGCTACAGTTCAATGTTAGGACGTTTGCACTCGTCGGCTGCAAAGCCCGCCCGCCCCCCCCCCCCCCCCATCCGATGGAGTTACCTTTAGGGTAACTGGAGGGGTGCAACGGGTGACTGCAAAGCCATCCCTATTGTCTCGTACCCCAGTTCCAACTCCATTCCTAGTGTCGTATGGCCTCCACCCTAAATCTTCTCTCTCTCCTCTGTCCACTGCAACATCAACTGTTGGCGCACCCCCTCGGACTCAGAGGTGGAGGAGGATGACGAGCAACACCGACCGTGGAGGAGAATGAGGCGGCCCACAACGAACGAGGATGACAAGACGGCGCCATGGCCGGGATCCAGCCTGGGGAGGCTCGGATCCGGCCCGATGACCCGGCGGCGGCGGACATGGCGGGGAGGAGGAAGAGGGAGAGGAGGGTGACGGCTGGCGACGGATTTTGAACGAGCTGCGGCGCGTGGCGGAAGAGGAGCCCGGTGGCGGCGAATCGAGGGGGAGGAGAGGTGAAGAAGGAGGAGGCGGTGGGGGGCTTCCTTCATGGACGACGCAGAGGAGGGGGCTGGGCGCGAGTGACGACGCAGAGGAGGATGAGGTGCGGGCATCCTCCATGGCCGGCGTCGCGCGCGGGAGAGGAGGAGGCATCGGTGCCGGTGCGGGGAAGAGGCGCAGCCGGCGGCAGAGGTGGGAGAGGAGGCGACGCGGGGGATCGGAGGTGGAGGTGTGGCGTGCGGCGGCGGGCGGAGAACCCGAGTGGGAGGGAATTCCAGCGGGAGAGGGAGGACCGGATGAGCTGTGGGTGGGGTAGGAGAAGGTTGGAAAAATAATATAACATGTGGTTGTTGGTATGGAGTTGAAACAGAGGATTGTGTGATAGGGTAAAAAATATTGCTGAGTAGGACGGAATATTCCTTTAGAGTTGAGATAGCTTTAGGCTGTTGAGGACTCATGACCGTAGCGCCGGCCACAAACCATGACATCCAAAAACCCAGCAAGTTCACGGTGATATGCTCCAGTCCGACAGTCCCAGACGACACCAAGCCAGAAATGGTGAGAAGATTTCATTTCGTGGATCTCACACAATTGTCCACGTCAATAGCACTTCCGTTCCTCTAGCTCTAGGATATTGTTTTCTCAGCTTTCAAGGGCCGGTCCATGAAGAAAGTACTGTAGTATATTTCAACGTATATACTATATATTATTCTGAATTCTGGTGAAAACTAGGCACATCAAACTCTGAATACGTCACAAACAATAGGCTCGCTCCGAAATAAAACGTAATAGCGTCTCAAAAGCAACAAAAATACAGAAAATGGCCTGGTAATATCTTCAAGTCCTTCCTTGGCTTCGATAAATAGGTTGTTGCCTTAAACAATTTCACATTTCACAAGCAAGAAGTGCAAGACATAGAAAATCTCCAAAAACTGGCAGTAAAGAACACCTGCGATGTTGCTTCCAATATACACCTGGCAAGTGAACTTCATGTTCCTTATTTACATCCTTGTCGAAAAAATGATGCATCAGAATATAGAGCAGCACCTTCAGAATTCTACAGAAACTTGCCTATTACAAGTACCAGGTCTACTACATGGTGTCATTGTCTTCAAGTCAAGCTGGACGTGTGGTTCAGCAGTTCCCTTGACAATCAATCAAACCATTGCAACACCATGAGCATGGATCCTTATGCGAGGAGTAAGAGAGGATATCACATAAAAACGACATTGCTCTATACATTAAACCTTGAACTAGCTACACTTCTTCCTGCCATCCTATCGACACGGCGGCGGCCAAATGGCAAGCCAAAGAAAGATCGAACCACACCCCCAATCTCTGTTTTGCAGAGTGGGCACACTGCATTTATCTTGAGCCATTTATCTACGCATTGCACATGAAAGAAATGTGTGCAAGGAAGCTCACGAAGTTCATCATCATCCCCATACTTGGTAAGACAGATGCAGCACACCTGCATCAATATTAATAGACTTTACAGTTATGGACTTATTATGCTGTGGAAGTGAGGAAACTATATGTGACTGAATTAATGAAATAGATAAGGGTAATGTGTTCTATGAGTCGGCTCACTACAAGATAATTATTGAGTAGAGAATACGGAACACAACATTGACTGATCTAACAGAGCGCCTGGTTGCTAAATAAATGCCAGTGCTTTGAAATGCAGTTGAAACAAGCAAGCATCCATGGGTGCATAACTACAAACTACACAACAGCCCTCCCATTTCACAAAATTAGTCCTTCATTGTCATGTGCACAGACAACAGACATAAGTGCCACTAAGATAGAAAAAGGAGAGAAAATAGCAGTGGCCATTATTACATGGCATGCAAGAATTACAACTGGTTATCAATGAAAATATCAATGAACATCTGTTATTAAAGAGACTCCTGAAGTCCTGATTAGAAGCACCTATAATGTGAAACAGGCAAAGTAGTTCACAGATGTATGATGTATCAGAAGAATAATACAAGAACATATAACAAGGTATTACTCACAGATCAATAACATCACCTAGAGCACTTGAAAGAACTATTAATTTTTTTAGTTGAGAATATAGTACTTTTTCATGCATCAGCGGAGAGTGTCTACGAACAGCATTACAAGCATATAAGCTTCTTTTGTGTGGTAATAGAGATATGTGACAATTCATAAATCTAAGGAGAATTACTAAAGAAGCCATTCAAATATAAATATGGTACTGTAATTACAGCAAAATATGTGAAATATACTCACAGCATCTTCTGCTGAAACAACTCTTTCCTTCTTAGTTCCTGGGCCCAGGATGCCGCCCTCGTCAAGATTCTCTGAACTTGAAGCATGGTCAATCCCCCAGTTTTTGTTACGTTTTGGTTTGAATTTGTAGGTTGGCAATGCATCTATTAGCTCTTGAGTAGCTCCTCTACTTTGACCCAAATCTTCTTGAAGGCGCAAAACAGAAATCAAGCATGGAAAGCAGCAGCATATTGCAGCACACATGATAAAAGGAATGGCATATCCGACACAACTGAGCGTGAGGAATGCCAAGCATAGCCTAATGAAAGGGAGCAAAGTCAGGTGTGAATTTAAAGGATTGAAAAGGAAACAGGCAGCAATGCAGGTACCTGTACATATTTGGAGCGTCCTGAGCATCTGATGAAATACTGCGCCCACCAAAAATCCACACATTGCCAACAACAAACCACACAGCAAAGAAACAGTCCACAGCTGTCTTGAAATGATAAGCCAGTACACTAAGCCTGTAATGCATAATCACTTTAGATTTTATAAAATAAAGTTCATTTCAGTTTTAACATACAGCTAACTACTGTAATGTATTGGCCACTTAATTCTTCAAGAAACTACAAGCCAACTTTGAAACTCGTTTGGGTAAGGAAACTATCAAAAGTTCAATTTTCAACTGAATAGCACATGTCATGACTCATGATCCACATTATCACATGCCTGTAATCAAACGGAATAACAAAGGGGACCAGTCTTCTGCAAAGCTAATGAGGCTTCTAAAGAGGACATGTTTTGCCCCCCCCCCCCCCACCCCCCCCACCTCAACCCAGGGAAGGACCCTACCCTAGCATACATCATTATATTACAGGGAAAGGTTCAACACTTAGATCACTCCAGAACGTGTAACAGATGACAAAACTTACTCAAGAATGTATAGAATCCTTCCAGTGGTACTTACTATAACTGACAACTTGACTCGAAACTTTGAATGCTGTTGTAATTCACTAATTTGTGCCTTTCAAATTTGAAGTGACTCGCTATGACATACTAAAATTGGTACATGCATCTTATTTAAATCACAATTTCAACTGTATGTATTGACCCAATTCGGATCAAGTAAAGAGAAGGAGCAGTATGGGCCATGGGGAACAAAGAAAACATCCCTAGAAACTTGAAAGACATCTTATAAGTAACCATACAACAACTTCAGACCACACTAACTGAAATAATCAAATAATGCCCCTGCAGACATCGCTACCTTGTACACCAAAATAAAACATCTACAGAAACCAGGAATTTAATTTTCTTATTTCCACTTTTTTTTGCTGTCATGTTATTTTCCTATTTTAATTGGTTACATTGCGCCATGGGCTATTAGACTTGTCCCATTGGTTCAGATAGGCCACAACCCGCAGAACCATATAAATAGGTATTTTAGTCATCAAATTTGGACTGATGTCTTGAATTAGATCATCATGAGATTTTGGTGACTGAGATGCTACATTATCCACTTGGGCGCAAGTGCGCAACCATCTCAGTATGCATCTACAGCTTTTATGACAAAATAACCAGTCACAATGACCTTAGTGAACCATCAAGATAAATCTTGTTGATCCAGTGCAATATACTTTATTCAAATCTTTGTTTCCATATCGTAATTCGTAACTTTTAAAAAAACTAACATATAATGTTATGTAAACTAAATGGTTGCTCAAAATAAATTGATAATAGTCCATGCAATTAAACTAACATTTTTTCACTACATCTGCCCGGTTTTCTGATAAGTCATTAAGTGTTATAATAAACCATAAGTTTTACAACACATAAAGACTGCGTACAAGCATTGCAAACCTTGTGGGCTCAGCAAATTCAAATTGGAAACTGGAATGGACTAGAAGTTACCTTGGGCAAGTAATTGTGGTACATCCGAGATGCAAGACAACCCCACTGGTCCGATGATTGCGTCCTTCTGATGACTGAGGAGTCAAAGTAGGATAAGTTGTAGGTGGCTGCTGAATTTCTTGATCCAAATGTCTGTTTCGGTGAACGTAGCGCCAATAAATAAGAGGAAGACTAGCAATGCAGCCAACTGTATATCCAATTATCCATGCGAACAAAGGAGCGTGAGGGTGCTCATTTCTTGAAAAGATGAGGATGACAATAGCAGCTACAACCTGAGCTATGTACATGACAATTTCAAATGAGATCCATAAACCAGAATTCCAAGGACTTCTTCCGTGACCATATATACTATCTCTTCTAGGAAAAGATAAATTTCTGGAGCTATATGCAGTTGGTGATGTGGATGGAGAAGACTGTGATGATGGGGTTCGTGAGCTTGTTGAAGGCCTATCATCCTGATGCTGTTCATCTGAGTCACTGTACATATCTTGATGACTCGTTGATGTCGATGCGGTTTCCCCATGTGCTACATTTATAACATGCTCATGTACATCATCACAGGAAGCGTGCTCCATCAATAACTTGTATCTATTAATTTCCACCTTAGTTCTTATGTCAAAAAGGCACTAACATAGTCATTAGGGCCGACCATCTGTAGCGTGATAACGAGTCGCTATCCTTTTAACCAGAAATTCCCACTGCCCATCATGTTAATGCAAATACAGATGATTGAAATTTTGATCCTCGATAATCTATTGAACTTTGAGTTGTGTGCTAAGTAACTTCACTTGCTTCACAGAAGATCCACACAGTGGTAGGCTAAGCTACAAATTCGAAACAAAGGATTTCTCATGTGACTTTTGTCATGCATATACAGATACAATAGAGTTATTGATAATAAATATACTGATACGAATAATAGAAGTCAGGGTGATCATCTAAGAAGTAGTGATTGGTCGATACTATATGAGTAGAAAACTGTGGAAGGCCATATCTATAGGTTTAATTTAATCCTATTAGCATAGCAAGTGTCTAAGAGAAAAGAAGGTTACCTATTAATTCAGTTTCAGGCTGAGCTAATGTATCTCACGGGAAATTGACAATGTTTACACCAATTCAGGACGAACTATGCCACTTGAGGATTCAGGTTCAGAGCTACCAAGGAAATACTACTCCATTTTTATGCTTTTGTACTCAAAGAGTCAATGACGAACTCCATTGCTCGGTGACCTGACCAGGAAGGGCGTTAGGCTGAATAAATTTTATGCGAAAACCGCAAGACGGGCCTCCCAGCAAAACCCTACAGATCTCTTTTTAACGGAAAAAATTCAAAATACACCACCAACAGTTCCTATCGCCTCAAACAACTTTCCCCAAAACATTCAAGACTTGAAATTTCGCCAAAAGAAACCCACCTAGGTCCATCCTATCACACGTCTTGGCATCGCCCCCACATAAAGGTGGACAAAGATTATCGAGGAAACAGTGAGCCACGCCCAAAATGAATCGGCTCATTAGGGAAGCTCAAGAACTGAGCGAGAGAGAGAGAGAGAGAGGGGAGACGCTAGAACTCACAGAATCGCCCGACGCTTCCGACCAATTCGGCGCCGGACCGACGGGCTCCCTTCTCTTCCCGCGGCCTCTGCGGTGCTGGCCCGGCCACGAGGAGTCGAGGAGGGGAGGAGGGGGAGGCAGAGCAGCGGTCCCTTTCGCGACAGAGACCCAGCCAATTTCCCCGGCTCTCGTCCCGTTTCCAGTGAACCGAATGGCTTCGGCTCCGTGGACCTGGTCCATGGGGATGAACTGAAAACTCCCACGTGAGGACGCTGGGGGCAGGGAGGGTTGGCCTATGGATCAGGTGTATGCGCGTCAGGAGCGCTGTGGCTCACTTCATTTCGACTTTCGAGAACCAAAGTGCGTGTCGGTCATGCGGATTTTCACAGTTTCTTTTATGTCTTTTTTTTTGTCGCTAAAGCAAGGGTGTTGGCTTTGTTTTCACAAAACCGCGGTACTCGTGTTCATGCACGCTTCTCAGTTGCACCTGCACGACTGCATGAGATCTATGACACTAATTCTTTAACGAGGTACGCATTTTTCCGCGTGTTTTGTTGAATGACGCGGTTACAGCTCAACATGACGATCCTTCTCATATTTTAGGTCCTGACTGATTTTGAAGTAATCAGAAACAACGGCAGCACGACATCCCGGATTAGCCTATCGTCGCCCTCTTCAACCTTCTGTCTCATTTTAATTTCAAACTCCAGTTCATATCATATCATTTGCAGAAACCACTTGCTGTCCATGCACTTGAAATTAATAACTTGCAATATTTTTTGTTAAGCTATCCTACAACATATCCGTGTATCCAATATAATTAAAACTCACTAACTATAATTAACTATATTTTTTTTAACATGTGAATTGTTCACGTCATCTAAGAGACCACTAAACTAGAAGACATGTCATCATTCCCTAGAAATTTTTATTGATATTTCTCCATCGATTTTATGTGGCTAATAAAACCTTACATCAAAAACACGATCGATCATTTAAGGGAGGATCTCTCAACTAAAATAAAAATGCTATCAATTATAATATTTTTGAAACAAATGTTCCACGCAATCATATCAATGTTACCACTCAAAATTTATCTTAAAAATATTTTTAAAGATTTCCACATGAAGACGTGAGGTATCAGACCATCTCCAGCGAATTGTATATCCAACATGTCTATCACTATTCTAACCACCCCCTCTCTATCTACAGTAACACTACAATATCGTTTTGTACCGCAGACAACACATGTATATGATATGCTGAAAACAGTCTTATCTGGTACGTCACTATTTGCAAGTCTCAGTGGCGTTGGGTTCAGCAAATGAGCAAAACACACCCACGTAGCTGGTCCTAGTTAGGCAGTCACTGCCATGTCCTACAAAATTTAAAGATCGTCTAAAAGCCGATTTAGGATTAATTGGGTTATAAGATACTCCCTCCATATTGTTATATAAGGTTTACGTGTATTTCAAAAAGTCAATCTTTATAATCTTTAACCAATATGTCAAGCACGTGATTCCACTTGATTCACATTTAAAAATATTTTATGATAATCAAATTTGTTACATATTGCAAGAGAAACTGTTATATGCACGCCTTTGCCTTTCAGAAGTCAGTAGTGTGATGCCCCTGGCATCTCAGAAGCCGTACACACAATTATACGTAAGCTAATGATAAACTAAGACTAAATCATGCTTAAGTGAGTAATGAGGAATTGGTAGTTAAACCACTAAGTCAGAATTTCTCAAATCTGAAATTTTAGCCCATCCCCAAGTTGATTCTGAAATTACTTTTGAATTCACTATACAACTTCAAAATCTTCCTTTCTATGAAGTGGAATTAAACTTATCACCTTTCATATGCATCTATTGTGGAAGTGATTGGACTTCAGTTGATACCCCAAAAGTTTGAAACAAGAAAGTCTCTCCACAAAGTGAAATTTCTGTTTTAATAAACCATGGAACATAATTGTGTCTATAATTCAAAATATGTGGGGTTTCAGACCAAAGTCATATTACCAAACTTTTAGGTCATAAACTGGAGAACAACTTTGGTAATTAGAGCTTGATCATATATTGAGTTTTAATTGGAGTTTGGGGTCATTTTATAACAGCACAGAAAACCGGTTCAAATTAGGGCTGATTTGAAATTCCAAATTTACTCTAACCTACAGCCACTTTCATGCAAAGCTCAAATTAGAGAAGTTGTAAGTTTTAAAATTCTAAACAAACTTTTCAAAAGACACCTTGGGAGATAATGTCCATAAATAGGACTTTTGGAATTTTCAAATAAATGGGGTTTGTGGGCCAAATTAAACTTGAGAGCTAAATTCAAATGAATTTCATATTTCCATACCGAATTTGAAATCATTCCTATTGACAAAGTTGTAGAGTTCAAAGAGTAGAACATTTCATTCAATTGGAGTTTTTCCAAATTCGGCCTCTAAATTGGTCTAAATGGCGATTTTCAACACAAAAGAAAACACATTTTTCTATTTTCTTTTTCCTCCTTTTTCCCGGTCGATGACAGGTGGGCCCCACGCCCCCGGCCGCCACCGTGTCCGGGCCGATGGCGACCACGCGGCCGGCGACGGCCGGGCAGCGCCGCGCGCCCACGGATCGCCGCCGTGGCCTCCGCCCCGACCGGCCGCGCCCTCCTCTTGAACCCAGACACCATCCCATCCCCGCTCCACTCGCCCGCGCCCTCTTCCCTCGCTCCCAGGTCTCTCTCTGCCTCCATCAGCCCAGAGCGCCGCGCGCCGCCCGCCAGAGCCGCGCTCGCGGCGAGCTCACACACCGGCCGCCGCAAGCTGTCTCCGCCCCGTCCGACGCGCTTCCTGCGCTCGCCTCACCCTCCTCCGTCGCCCCGGCTAATCCTCAGCCCTCGCCGTCGCCTCCTCCACCTCTCCCCACGGGCGCCCACCCGCCACCGCCATAGCCGCCGTCGGCTCGCCGTGGAGAGCCCTCTCTGGGCCAATCCCGCGCCGGGGGACACCATTGCCAGCTCCGCGCCGACCCCGCGCATCCGACGCGCGGGACAACGCCGCCGTTCAGCCCCTCCCTCACCGGCCCGAGCCGCGCCGCCGTGCCACGCCGAGCCGGTGCGCCGTTCGGTTCGCCGCCTCCGCGCCGCCCGTGTGTGCCTCCCCGCACGACGAGACCTACGGGGAGGAGTTCCCCGTCGGCGGGAACACCTCCCGGTGCCTCGTCGGCTCCAAGTCCGGCCTCACAGCCGCCGGCGCCGCCCCGCCTTCTTCCCTCCCCGCGCGCGGTTCACCCCCGGCTGAAGGTAGAAGACGGCCGTGGCATTTTTCCAGATCTAACCCCGTGTTTTTGCTTATTTACAGTTCCGTCCCGAGCGCTATTGAATGTGTCTTGCGAATCTCGCGGTCTAGCCCCTGAAGTCTACGGTTAATAGCATATATGTCCTAGATCTAATGGTTTTTCCTTTTAAATTGGTTAATTCGGCTGAAAACTTCCAAAAATCATAATAAATCAAATAAAAATCCAAAATGGACAAACTAAGTTGCATTAGACTCCTCTTGAATAGATCTATTGAATGGGTATGATATGGATGAGTGAAATGACCATTTTACCCTCGGTTTTGTGCATGTATGTAAAAGGAAAATAAATAGAAAAAGTGATCTAGATGAACTTCTAAAATGGTAAAACTTGGTCAGTATGCTTTGTAGCACATGAGAACACTATGACAAACTTTATGGCCATAGTGCTTGCTGTTATGTGAGGCTTTGCCATTATATTTGCGTAATGTGCCTTTTTATTAACTAAAAAGTGAACACCATGCAAAACCTGCTAGAATGAGTCATCTGGTATTTTTCCTATGCACTAGATAACTGATAAGAGTCACTGGTAAAATATGAGATTGTGCATGTCAAGTTTGAGTGGTGTTTTGAAATGGACAAAGTGCCACTAGCTAGGAAAGAAAATAGGAAGAAGTGGGGTTAAATGGCTAGGAAAATTTCAGGAGAACTTTGGTAGCTTGTACATGATACATAGGACCCAAAAAGTATATTTGTGCATGTCCCTCATGATAATGGAGCTGTGTAACTACGAGAACTCAAGTGCATAATTTAATTCACAAATGCGCATGTGCGAGGATGATTAGGGTTTATACGATGGTTCAGGCCTTAGAATCAATACATGTTCATATGTCCTTTTATATGTGATAGTTGTAGTGCATCTCAGGGATGGTTCGTACAGATTCTTAGTAATAATCTGAGTCCCTTTCGTGTGGAGCAAGTTTTACGTAAGGAATACTTAAGTAAATTGCCTAGATAATAATTCCCATGAATATATCTTTTACGCATATCATGCACGCTTTTGCATTCGTTACGCTTATGTTGCGCTATGTCATGCACATAGATTCCGCGAACGAAGGACCAACGCAGAAGCAGTCACAAACCCAGTAGCCAGAAGACGAGCCCGTGCACCCGGTGCCAGAAGACGGCGTGTCGCTGATAAAACCGTCCCTGTTTCAAGGGGTTGCCTGGGGCAAAGCCTCACAACCCGACAAACTAACAGTAGCTTAGTTTGTTCAAGTTGTCAACAACAAAGGTAGGCCCCTTAGGCATTTTCACCTATCTAGGGAGTCTCACCACCCTATACTTGTTTGTGCATTACGTTTAGGGATTTTATGAAACCCCACTTGCATAAATCCTTGATGCCCAAAGTAGAAAGGATAAAACGAAGTCTATGCTTAGCCATGCTTAGACGGTAGAAGACGAGTGAAGGTATTCACTCGCGAGATGATAGGGCCTACAAATGTTTTTACAAATCCTTGGATCGAAAGGCAATCTGTTGTGACTTGATGATAAGTTGAGACCGGGCGGAGATATGGTTTGATACGATGAGATTTATGATAATGTGTTGGTGGACTCCGCCCGAGTCGATTAAGGCCCGTCCGCTGTTCGCCTGCTGATTGGCATAACATTGCTAGAGTGCTTATCCGGTATATGGGGCCGGTGAAACCTTACTTGTGCCATCCAAAGAACAGAGACACGTTCCTACCCACTGGTTGCGAGGAAGGTGGTCCGGGGGAGCTTGGTACTCATGACGGGGAGACCGGGATGCCGGCAGGCTCGTCATGGGGGCACAACCCGGAGGTCAGGCGGGAGTGAATCGAACTTGGGATGGGACAAGTGGAGGCGGGGGACCGTATGTGGGAAAGCCGTCGTGTCAGTAAGCATATGGGCCCCTGGCATTTTTAGTTATTCCCGGGAATTAAAAATCGATTCGAATCGCTGATGCTCACCAGGTGTGAGAATGCCAAATATCACTGACGGGCAACGTAGTAACAACTTAAATACTTTATGCTTATATTCATGTTTTATATACAACATGCCTGGATAAGTATGATCCGTCCGACTATTCATAGTGCTGCCCATCCACTGAGAGGAGGTTGATGGATCTGGGAGATGCTTTGAGGTCGAGGGAGAGATGACCCGACGTACAGGGGCATCGCTCCTGAGACGGCTACTCCCAAGAGTTCGATGGGGGCTCTATGAATCTTGGGACGGGGCATACGTTCATGTTTTATTTTTCTGCAAGACTTTCTCCTATGATATTGTTGATAATCATAACTAAGGGGTAGCAGTTGTAAAATCCTGCTATCTTATGATAACATGTTTTAAATAAACAATCAATGGCTAAGGACCCACTTCTAGTAAGCTTATGCGGGTTAGAAGTCAGTCCACCAAAAAGCCTTGCATAATCTCAAATGTGTCGGGCTGAAACCGCCCACGGGTAAGTCCTACGAGTTCCCCACGAACTCACCGTTTGTTGTTGATATCTTTTTTTTTAGGTGCATATCAGATTATGATCAAGGATGCCTACGGTGGGCTCGAGGTCATACTTGATGTTTACTTTCCGCTGCACGTTACATCTTTGTAACGATATGTTTTCCGCTGCGAGGTTTATTTTGAAGTTCTTTTTCACTACCTTGTACTCCTTTTGAGCAAAAGTATTTGTAATCAATCGGATATTGTTTGTATGAAATGGTGGGTTGTTGTAATTGTTGCGGCTCTTCCGAGAGCTTAACGTGTGTGATGTCGGCATCCCTGGGAGATGGTTTCATCGAGTGCCCTTCTGGGTAGCTCGACGGACTACCGAGTTTAGTTCGGTCTAAGTGCACTATGGGCCAGTGGTGGCAGGTGTACTTAGCCCGTACTAAATCGACGGTTCCACCACAGCTGGTATCAGAGCCGATCATGCACGAGCAACAATTATAACAACTTCGTTTTGATTTTGAAAGCCTATTTTCCAAATCTTTTCAGAGTATTTGCAAAAATGAGAGATATCGCGTATATGCCCATTATAAGGATGTTAGGAGATATCAGGTGACATCACTAACATTCTGACCTAGATAGAATTCATATGCATTTTGGGCGCTTTGAGAAGCAACTATTCGGCCATAGCTATCCCCAGTACTGGTGGAAGCTATTGGGTTTTGCGAATAGTTGTAATCTCTGCATTCATGCTGTATAAGTAAAAGCTGTTTAAGGGTGGTGGGCATGTTTGAGGCTTTCATACCCACCACACTTACATTCGGTTTTGGGATCCACCTTTTTCTCGACAATCCCCAGTACTAGTGGAAGGTCAGGCTTTGAGGAAAGGGTGCAGCGGCCCACCAACGTTGTCCACGCAGCGGTCACGCGTGGATGCCACATTATGTGGTAATGTATGAGCATGCGTTCTTCTGCAGGTACACTAACCACGTGCGAAACTAAGAACGACTAGGACTCGACTAGTTGCATTAAGGAGAGACGTGCATATATGTCACCGAATATCGCTAAGTTGTATACTTAGAAAGTGTGATGTGAGACCGGATAGGACGGGCATACATCATTCCATCTCATCTCATGTGCTTTACTTGTTTTTGCTTAAAAATAACTAGATTTCTTACAGCATCTATAAGTATACTCGTTGGGTAGTAGCATTTTACATATGAATCCTGTCTGCGGTTTTAAGATGCATTTCAAACTACGAATAAAATCAACAGAAACTTATTATAAGAACCCAGTAGTACAAGAAATTTCTAAACAACTTATGTATAGAATACTTGCTCTGAGAGTAAATACGAGCGAGGTACCAGTTTAGGGCGTGTCTTATGTCCATTTTAAAACAAGAATTATATATAAAAGTTGTAGTGCGAAAAATTCAACCAACACATTGATCTATAACGACCCTTCAGCAAAATACTCTGGACATTAACTTACAACCATTTTAAGTCCAAGCTTACATCTAGGTAGCAAGTACGAAATTTAGAAGATGAAGTTCGGGACGTAACTTAATTGGTACGTGAATACAAATTGCCTTATGACCACATTTGGCCTTCGAAACTATCAAATTGACGGGAGCCTTATTCTCCCTGCTACAGATGTCGCAACCCTCGACACCGCCTTTCGACTTATGTCCTAGCCACCATGAATCCATGACAGCTAAAACCATAATACCTAAAGGCAGCATGAAGAGAAAAGCGGGAGAGCCCTCTACCGATGCAGCTTCGGTTCAACACCTGCGACCTGGGATGGTTCTGTTAAAAGGATTTGTCAAGCCTGAAGATCAAATCGGGATGGTTAGTATGTGTCGACAACTGGGTAAGGGCCCAGGGGGATTTTACAGGCCAAGCCTCAAGAATGGTGCCAAGCTGAACTTATGGATGATGTCCCTAGGGAAAAACTGGGATCCGACGTTACGCTCATATGGACCCACGCGTCCATTCGACGGAGCACAAGCCCCGACAATACCAGATGCTTTCAAGATGATTGCTCAAACTGCGAACTCCACTGCAAGCGAGTTTCCTCAAATTAACCCGGACATATGCATCGTCAACTACTACACCAACTCCGGGAAGCTCGGACTTCACCAAGACAAGGACGAGTCAGAGAGTAGCCTTACCAAAGGTTTACCTTTCATATCCATCTCCATAGGAGACACCGCCGAGTTCTTGTTCGGCGACACGGGAGACAAAGACCAAGCGGCCAAGATCAACCTCGAATCTGGTGACGTTCTCATACTCGGTGGAGAATCAAGATTGTTATTTCATGGCGTTTCCCACGTGAAGACCGACACTGCACCAAGTTGGTTGAAGGAAGGAACGGGCATTCGTCCTGGACGTATCAATCTTACGTTTAGGCAGTATTAGCTAGATACTAGTTGGTGTGCTAGCAGTCATCGCAAACTGTTGTAATAAGAGGAGGTTGACTCTCATAACCCTTGAGTTTCCCATGTATCCAGCTCCGTGCAGTCGGCATATGTCCCACCCTCATGACTAATGTAACTCTATTTTCAATGGAGCATTCTAAACTCTTGTAGTTCTCACGTTTCACGCTTTCGTCATTCTGGCACTTCAGTCCCTGTAATCCATGACACTTTTGTTGTGGTTACCTCGTTCCTGATTGAAATAAGTCTGATGAGTTATACCTCCGAAAACATTATGCTATGGCGTGTAAAACTCCTTGTTTATGTCTTTCTATAATCCTGTGTTATTCGCATATCCCCTGAAGTTGGAAAGAAATACCGCACTTGATGGGGTGTCTACCCGAGTAGTCTATGGTGCCGCGACGGAACCTAGGGTCCTGTGTGCACGGCCGTCACACGGTTCCACTAGGGGCGCGCAGGTATCAAGACATGCAAAGGCATGACACCGCTGCATTTGTGGAACATTCCTATCCAACTCCTAACCCCTTGTGGACCTCTATACATCTCATTCGTGGAGATAATTTACTCTAATTCCACTGCCACCTTGTATCATTTCATTGCTTTGTTTCACCTTGCCCTTCGTGGTCTGTAGGGAAAGATCCACCTTAACCCCACTATCGTTCACACCTTCCCCTTGCCTTGTTGAACCATGTTCTTCTCGATCCGTGAGACGAGTCAAATCTAGGGTTCCACTTGTCCACATCTTTTCGTGGACTTTGTTTATCTTTGCTGGTCGTGCTTCACGGGGATGAGCAATTCTATTCTCCACGATACATTTACACCCATTGGTCCAAACCTCGGACTTCTCTGCGCTTACCCCGATTCTCGTTAACGTCTTGTATATGTGGAAATGCTTGATTCCATTCCCACTATCTTACTACATCATCTCATTTCTTCTTCCAACTAGCCTCTCTCTAAATTGTGGAGACAGTCAAACTCGGTTTCCACTGCTTTCTATTACGTTCCTTTCTGGTATATATTAAACCTTATCTTCTGAAGATGAACTTCAGCACCATCCACCGCGCTAAGCTTTTGTTCTCGGCTAGTGCTTTTGTCATATCGTCCTTTTCAAGAAGTTGCTTCACTCTTCTTTGAAATTCATCTTCAGTTAAGCGTACTAATACTGACTATTGTTTCGTTAGTAAGCGCGCATCATATGCCTATACTTCTCTTGGTCAGTCTTGATCGATTCTATGAAATCATACCAACCATCACTTTGTCTAGGTGAATATGCCCTATTCTTTTTCCACGGCATCCTTCCCGAAACAATGAGTAGAATGTGCTATGTATCACCACGTCTTACTCTTTGAGGAATGTTCGGATTCAATACCTTATATGTGTACACAGTCCCTATCGAATGAAATGAATGTGTCTCTCAGAAGCACATCCATTGATAACCCGCTGAATCCCAAGAGCCTTCGTGGTTCGGTCTTTCGATTGTGTACACTTTGCTTCTGATTGTTCTGAGACCTATATATTCATCACGTTTCTAAATCTTGGGGTCAAAGTCAGGGAGTAACCCTGTTCCAGTATTCGAGTAAATCACTATCGTTTTCACGTTGGCCACACCGTATTTGTGGTTTGTTCGTTCGCTCTCATATAATCCACGACTTGCCGGGCACCTGGGAAAGACCACCTTAGAAGTATTCAAAGCTTTGTAACTAACTTGTGTTAAGGAGGCACTAACCATTCACGAGCCAGTTAACAAAGCAAGTTGGTGAAGGATTAAGGTCACCATGTGTGACAGAAGGACACAAATCACGACGCCGAAACCATTTACCCTTCGCGGTAAGCCGTAGAACCCCGTTTCCTCCAAATCTCGGGACGAGATTTCTTTAAGGGGGGTGGGTTGTGATGCCCCTGGCATCTCAGAAGCCGTACACACAATTATACGTAAGCTAATGATAAACTAAGACTAAATCATGCTTAAGTGAGTAATGAGGAATTGGTAGTTAAACCACTAAGTCAGAATTTCTCAAATCTGAAATTTTAGCCCATCCCCAAGTTGATTCTGAAATTACTTTTGAATTCACTATACAACTTCAAAATCTTCCTTTCTATGAAGTGGAATTAAACTTATCACCTTTCATATGCATCTATTGTGGAAGTGATTGGACTTCAGTTGATACCCCAAAAGTTTGAAACAAGAAAGTCTCTCCACAAAGTGAAATTTCTGTTTTAATAAACCATGGAACATAATTGTGTCTATAATTCAAAATATGTGGGGTTTCAGACCAAAGTCATATTACCAAACTTTTAGGTCATAAACTGGAGAACAACTTTGGTAATTAGAGCTTGATCATATATTGAGTTTTAATTGGAGTTTGGGGTCATTTTATAACAGCACAGAAAACCGGTTCAAATTAGGGCTGATTTGAAATTCCAAATTTACTCTAACCTACAGCCACTTTCATGCAAAGCTCAAATTAGAGAAGTTGTAAGTTTTAAAATTATAAACAAACTTTTCAAAAGACACCTTGGGAGATAATGTCCATAAATAGGACTTTTGGAATTTTCAAATAAATGGGGTTTGTGGGCCAAATTAAACTTGAGAGCTAAATTCAAATGAATTTCATATTTCCATACCGAATTTGAAACCATGCCTATTGACAAAGTTGTAGAGTTCAAAGAGTAGAACATTTCATCCAATTGGAGTTGTTCCAAATTCGGCCTCTAAATTGGTCTAAATGGCGATTTTCAACACAAGAGAAAACACATTTTTCTATTTTCTTTTTCCTCCTTTTTCCCGGTCGATGACAGGTGGGCCCCACGCCCCCGGCCGCCACCGTGTCCGGGCCGATGGCGACCACGCGGCCGGCGACGGCCGGGCAGCGCCGCGCGCCCACGGATCGCCGCCGTGGCCTCCGCCCCGACCGGCCGCGCCCTCCTCTTGAACCCAGACACCATCCCATCCCCGCTCCACTCGCCCGCGCCCTCTTCCCTCGCTCCCAGGTCTCTCTCTGCCTCCATCAGCCCAGAGCGCCGCGCGCCGCCCGCCAGAGCCGCGCTCGCGGCGAGCTCACACACCGGCCGCCGCAAGCTGTCTCCGCCCCGTCCGACGCGCTTCCTGCGCTCGCCTCACCCTCCTCCGTCGCCCCGGCTAATCCTCAGCCCTCGCCGTCGCCTCCTCCACCTCTCCCCACGGGCGCCCACCCGCCACCGCCATAGCCGCCGTCGGCTCGCCGTGGAGAGCCCTCTCTGGGCCAATCCCGCGCTGGGGGACACCATTGCCAGCTCCGCGCCGACCCCGCGCATCCGACGCGCGGGACAACGCCGCCGTTCAGCCCCTCCCTCACCGGCCCGAGCCGCGCCGCCGTGCCACGCCGAGCCGGTGCGCCGTTCGGTTCGCCGCCTCCGCGCCGCCCGTGTGTGCCTCCCCGCACGACGAGACCTACGGGGAGGAGTTCCCCGTCGGCGGGAACACCTCCCGGTGCCTCGTCGGCTCCAAGTCCGGCCTCACAGCCGCCGGCGCCGCCCCGCCTTCTTCCCTCCCCGCGCGCGGTTCACCCCCGGCTGAAGGTAGAAGACGGCCGTGGCATTTTTCCAGATCTAACCCCGTGTTTTTGCTTATTTACAGTTCCGTCCCGAGCGCTATTGAATGTGTCTTGCGAATCTCGCGGTCTAGCCCCTGAAGTCTACGGTTAATAGCATATAGGTCCTAGATCTAATGGTTTTTCCTTTTAAATTGGTTAATTCGGCTGAAAACTTCCAAAAATCATAATAAATCAAATAAAAATCCAAAATGGACAAACTAAGTTGCATTAGACTCCTCTTGAATAGATCTATCGAATGAGTATGATATGGATGAGTGAAATGACCATTTTACCCTCGGTTTTGTGCATGTATGTAAAAGGAAAATAAATAGAAAAAGTGATCTAGATGAACTTCTAAAATGGTAAAACTTGGTCAGTATGCTTTGTAGCACATGAGAACACTATGACAAACTTTATGGCCATAGTGCTTGCTGTTATGTGAGGCTTTGCCATTATATTTGCGTAATGTGCCTTTTTATTAACTAAAAAGTGAACACCATGCAAAACCTGCTAGAATGAGTCATCTGGTATTTTTCCTATGCACTAGATAACTGATAAGAGTCACTGGTAAAATATGAGATTGTGCATGTCAAGTTTGAGTGGTGTTTTGAAATGGACAAAGTGCCACTAGCTAGGAAAGAAAATAGGAAGAAGTGGGGTTAAATGGCTAGGAAAATTTCAGGAGAACTTTGGTAGCTTGTACATGATACATAGGACCCAAAAAGTATATTTGTGCATGTCCCTCATGATAATGGAGCTGTGTAACTACGAGAACTCAAGTGCATAATTTAATTCACAAATGCGCATGTGCGAGGATGATTAGGGTTTATACGATGGTTCAGGCCTTAGAATCAATACATGTTCATATGTCCTTTTATATGTGATAGTTGTAGTGCATCTCAGGGATGGTTCGTACAGATTCTTAGTAATAATCTGAGTCCCTTTCGTGTGGAGCAAGTTTTACGTAAGGAATACTTAAGTAAATTGCCTAGATAATAATTCCCATGAATATATCTTTTACGCATATCATGCACGCTTTTGCATTCGTTACGCTTATGTTGCGCTATGTCATGCATATAGATTCCGCGAACGAAGGACCAACGCAGAAGCAGTCACAAACCCAGTAGCCAGAAGACGAGCCCGTGCACCCGGTGCCAGAAGACGGCGTGTCGCTGATAAAACCGTCCCTGTTTCAAGGGGTTGCCTGGGGCAAAGCCTCACAACCCGACAAACTAACAGTAGCTTAGTTTGTTCAAGTTGTCAACAACAAAGGTAGGCCCCTTAGGCATTTTCACCTATCTAGGGAGTCTCACCACCCTATACTTGTTTGTGCATTACGTTTAGGGATTTTATGAAACCCCACTTGCATAAATCCTTGATGCCCAAAGTAGAAAGGATAAAACGAAGTCTATGCTTAGCCATGCTTAGACGGTAGAAGACGAGTGAAGGTATTCACTCGCGAGATGATAGGGCCTACAAATGTTTTTACAAATCCTTGGATCGAAAGGCAATCTGTTGTGACTTGATGATAAGTTGAGACCGGGCGGAGATATGGTTTGATACGATGAGATTTATGATAATGTGTTGGTGGACTCCGCCCGAGTCGATTAAGGCCCGTCCGCTGTTCGCCTGCTGATTGGCATAACATTGCTAGAGTGCTTATCCGGTATATGGGGCCGGTGAAACCTTACTTGTGCCATCCAAAGAACAGAGACACGTTCCTACCCACTGGTTGCGAGGAAGGTGGTCCGGGGGAGCTTGGTACTCATGACGGGGAGACCGGGATGCCGGCAGGCTCGTCATGGGGGCACAACCCGGAGGTCAGGCGGGAGTGAATCGAACTTGGGATGGGACAAGTGGAGGCGGGGGACCGTATGTTGGAAAGCCGTCGTGTCAGTAAGCATATGGGCCCCTGGCATTTTTAGTTATTCCCGGGAATTAAAAATCGATTCGAATCGCTGATGCTCACCAGGTGTGAGAATGCCAAATATCACTGACGGGCAACGTAGTAACAACTTAAATACTTTATGCTTATATTCATGTTTTATATACAACATGCTTGGATAAGTATGATCCGTCCGACTATTCATAGTGCTGCCCATCCACTGAGAGGAGGTTGATGGATCTGGGAGATGCTTTGAGGTCG
This sequence comes from Paspalum notatum, assembly GCA_022530915.1. Taxonomy (NCBI): domain Eukaryota; kingdom Viridiplantae; phylum Streptophyta; class Magnoliopsida; order Poales; family Poaceae; genus Paspalum; species Paspalum notatum. Next base: position 33,754,228 of record CM039685.1, read on the forward strand.
AGGGAGAGATGACCCGACGTACAGGGGCATCGCTCCTGAGACGGCTACTCCCAAGAGTTCGATGGGGGCTCTATGAATCTTGGGACGGGGCATACGTTCATGTTTTATTTTTCTGCAAGACTTTCTCCTATGATATTGTTGATAATCATAACTAAGGGGTAGCAGTTGTAAAATCCTGCTATCTTATGATAACATGTTTTAAATAAACAATCAATGGCTAAGGACCCACTTCTAGTAAGCTTATGCGGGTTAGAAGTCAGTCCACCAAAAAGCCTTGCATAATCTCAAATGTGTCGGGCTGAAACCGCCCACGGGTAAGTCCTACGAGTTCCCCACGAACTCACCGTTTGTTGTTGATATCTTTTTTTTTAGGTGCATATCAGATTATGATCAAGGATGCCTACGGTGGGCTCGAGGTCATACTTGATGTTTACTTTCCGCTGCACGTTACATCTTTGTAACGATATGTTTTCCGCTGCGAGGTTTATTTTGAAGTTCTTTTTCACTACCTTGTACTCCTTTTGAGCAAAAGTATTTGTAATCAATCGAATATTGTTTGTATGAAATGGTGGGTTGTTGTAATTGTTGCGGCTCTTCCGAGAGCTTAACGTGTGTGATGTCGGCATCCCTGGGAGATGGTTTCATCGAGTGCCCTTCTGGGTAGCTCGACGGACTACCGAGTTTAGTTCGGTCTAAGTGCACTATGGGCCAGTGGTGGCAGGTGTACTTAGCCCGTACTAAATCGGCGGTTCCGCCACAAGTAGCCTCCCGCTTCTTCCAAACCTCTTGGATAAAAAATTGGATCGTGCAGATGATGGGCTTGTTTGGTTTCTGACCACAATTTGTCACGCCAAATTTGTGCAGAATTTTAACCATGTTTAAATTTAGATTAAAATTTAGTCAAACAACAATTTGTGGTTTGTTGTTTGACTAAATTTTAATCTAAATTCAAACGTAGTCAAAATTTGCCACAAATGTGGCATGGCAAATTGTGGCCAGGAACCAAACAGATTGGATAGCCGCCACTTTCTATGAGAACAGAGCCTAGACGGAGAACGTGTCATTATTATATAATAATAGTCTATATGCTACCCATAGTTTTCAAACATGTTGAAAAAAACCAACATAACCTCACATCCGTTAGCCTACCCTTTTGTCAATGACTTATCTCCAGCGAAAGACCCAAGTCTAAAAATTAGTCTCCGTATCGAGACCCAAACACAAAAAATATCCCCAACTGATGACCCGTTGAGGGACTCGAGTGGACTGATTTTGGACCTTCATCGATATCATAGTTGTGATGAGCGCTTGTCAACTATTAAAGATATGCTCATGGACTAGCAGACACCTCCTAAGTGGTACATAGAGCAAAAGCCCTCTTGAGTGCATTGAGAGGCGGTGCGAGAAGTGGACTTGACGTGTCAAAACCTTATTGAGTGGATTGGCAGGTGGCCTCCTAGGGATACTTGGGTCCGTGTCTGGCTGGCTTCAGATGGATTTGGAGTCAGGTAAAAGCTTGGTGGGCCTTAAAACCACTATCTATCGAAGGAGAGGCCTAATAATGTTTTTTGATTCCATCGTCGAAATCGGGCCCAAAATTGTTTCCTGGTTGCATTGTCTAAACCAAGTCCCAAGATCATTTCCTGGTTCGAGCGTCAAAACCAAGGGTTGGAGAAGTGGTTGCCAATCTCAGTGTAAAAACTGAAGCTACCCAAAAGGACTCCTGGACACGTGGAGGACGTCGGGAGTTTACTTCGAGTCTAAGAAGGTTAAGGACTTCATCACGTTCATCCATTCATGTTGCACGACGTTTTGATTTCAGCCTTAAGGGTTTATAGTGTTGAGTCGGTATGATATGATAAGGGGTTTTCTGTAAAATAGGCTAAGTGGTTTAGGACTGGTGTCTTGTAGTATAAATAAGAGGGGTAGGCTGCTTAGGGCAACATTTCTCTCACTTTGGAAAAAAACCTAGGGTTAGCTAAGCAAAGTGGTTCATGAGATAGTCCTTAAATTTCATCTGAGTTCACTGCAAGCTTGGACTTGATCCTTGTATCATCTTGAGACCCCTTTGGGCCAGCAATAGAATGAATCTTGCAACAAGTTCTTGAGTTCTTGTGTCTCCCTCCTCTAGTTTACTTCTTGGATGAGATTCTAGCTTTTGGTTTGTTTGTGGTTGCCAAGGATCGATTCCTTCTCAAACTAGCCAAGTGCTAGAACCCTAGGAATCCACGAGCAGGTGTCGTTCTTGAGTTTTCCAAAAGTTGGTGAAAACTTGCTCCCTTTGCGAGATTTCAAATTCCCGAGCCATCCCCTATCTTTTGAGTAGATCTTTTGGGATTTGCTTCTTAATGGTCCTGGATAGTCTATGCAAATTTTCATGAAGTTTGGAGGAGTTTTGATCGATTTTTGGTCATTTTTTGCTAAGAGCTCAGGGAACTTCCAAACTCCACCGCACAAGCCGTTGTAGGGCATCTCAGGCCACCACACCGGACAATTTGGGTCCAACCTACGGATAGTCCGATGCTACCGGACATGCTGGTGTGAGAGGTGGGTATTGGCCCTTTTGGCTTGGGTTTTGAGTCTGCTACTTTAGTTCTTGGTTCTCTACTGCATGCCCATGCTTGAACTCAATGGTAACCTAGCATGGCACACTTCAATGTGTAAAGTGGCTAGTAGAGTCCATTTGCCGAGTTTCAGGCTTGTTTCGCTTTCATCTGTCTCATGAGCGTTTGAACGATTTCTTCCACTATACGTTTTCCTCTACGTGTCCTCGGGCTAGTGACACTCTATATACGTGATCTTGCATGGTGCTTCGAAAGGTGTCAGTAGGTGCGCGGAGCCGGAGCCGGCATGTTCGCTCGCTGGGCCGAGTGTTCGCCCACTTCAGAGTCTTCGCCTTTAGAAAAAAAATCCATGTCCGCCCCAGTAAGACAATGGTTGCGCGTTAGTTGAGAAGAGAGGGTTTTGGGGCCGAAAGTTTTTAGGCTAGACCTAACCCCTTGTAAGTTGTCTTCCTCGGTCCTCACTCATGTATGGCACCCATTTGGAGCAAGGTAGCAAATAGCTTTGCACAACGTAGCGGTCCATGTGTAGTAGTTTAGAACTTGGCACCTGCTATTTACCACTTTTTAGGTTATCATGCTGCAATAGCAGTTGTATGCCGCAATTGTAGAATAATATGATTTTGGACTAACAAGTGAAACACAATGTCCATTTAGACTTCGAACCATTAAAGTACAATCAGATGCTTATTTTACTCTAATTTATTTATATTTATTAGTATTTTATTTTTATGTAGGTTTTTAATATGTCAGAAAGTCAATATACACACACATATATATGCACACACTTAATTTTATTAGTGATATTTAGATTTTGCTATTGGAACTTAGCATCCGCTATCTGCTATCCACTAACATCAGTCCCGCTATAAATCCGTTATCCGCTATTTATTACCTTGGTTTTGAGTTTACGAAGAGAGGAGACCTAGAAATTAACAGCACAAGACTCAATCTCCTATTTTAGGTCTCCCGTTGGAGAGGACACTAGAATGGGTCTCCGTTGCATGATCCAAACATTGAAATAGATCTCCCTAAACTAGGTCTTTCGTTGGAAACCGCATAAATGCATCTAGGGATGCAGATCCCAGGGGTGGCAGGCGCCTGCAAGCGTCTCAGCCCCCACCCCCTCTTTTTTATTTTTCTTTCACTAGCTAGTACAGGTAGCTCTCCTGCAGGAACCTACAGGCGCGCCTGCCTGCATCCCTAAATGCATCAATGTTTTTTCCCCATTTCTACTCTATTACACTCCCTTCTTTTGACCTTTTTATCGCCAACTTTAACCCACTTATCTTATTTAAAAAAATATTATATATTTTTTGTCCCAGTGTAGGTTATCATACAATAATATAATTTAAACATGACTTAAATTTTTATATATTTTTGCAATTTTTTTGAATAAGACGATGGGGTTAAAGTTGGTACTAAAAAGTCAAACAACCTATAATTTAGAATAGATGGAGTACTTTTCATTAGTATATTTTTCGTAGACGTATTAATATTATTTTTATGAATCTAGAACATTTACATAGAAAACTAGAGTATTTTTATTATGAATGAAAATATTTTATTTGTGGAAGCAGAATGTAGAATATTATATCCTAAATTTAGTTTTTTACTTAAAATACAATATTCTTCTTGTAAAGTTAATATTTTTCTAAGAGAAGTTAGAATATTTTCTAGTGCACTTAGAATATGGTTCTTCTAAATTTAGAAAAAATTTTCACAGATCTTGAACATTTTTCTACTATTTCAAATGTATTTGCGTCTAATTATCCTATGTTAGAAAATAGATAACACCTCAACTGCCTATTACTAGATTACTCACAAAGAAAAATTAAGTGGAAAATTTTTGTTGGGAAATTCAGCTGGAGACTGATGGAGGGCCTTTTTGTTGAACCAAAATTTAGACACTGCATATGATACATAAACGAAGAAGATTATCGTCCCTCTATATTCGTGAGAGTAAGGGAGTTGGTGGAACTGTCAATTCTATATCTTGTTTGTTCCATATCACTACTACCCTGTCCATAGTGCCAAGAGTTATTAGGTGTCGGAAGTGTGGTGCTTCCATTCTCCAATGCTAGCACAACAGATGACATAAGTGGCCTGTCATCTGAGTTTTCTTGGGCACACAAAAGCGCCATATGACTGCAAAGCAAAACTTCATCTACCGAACAAGTATCCATAATAGAAGGGTCTGCCAAATCTTTTCCATTCCCTTCTTTCCACATATCCCATGCCTGAAATAACCAAAACAAATTATTTGGATTGTGGTAATTACAATGGTTTTAAAACATGTATACCACTGCAGTAGAAGCAGATCGTAAGGTTATATACTCACATAGATCGTAAGGTTTGGAAAATCCTTGGTTTTGTTAAAAGCGCTTCTCCTTATACCAGTCACAAGTTCTAGCGTTAGGACACCAAAGCTATAGACATCAGACTTGATAGAGAAGACTCCTTCCATTGCGTATTCAGGAGCCATGTAGCCACTGTTTGACCAATCAGTTCTAAAATTATTAAAGAAGTTCGAATGTAATCAGATTAAATTTGATGACTTAATTCAAGCATATAGATACTCACTATGTTCCGACGACGCGTTGTGTATTTGCATTTTTTTGGTTATCACTGAAAATCCTTGCCATACCAAAGTCTGCTATTTTGGGTCTCATCTCTGCATCGAGCAAAACATTGGCAGCTTTGAGATCTCTATGAACTATGGTCAATCTTGAATCTTGGTGGAGGTAAAGAAGTCCTCTAGCAACCCCTTTGATTATGTTAAATCGCGTTGGCCAATCTAGCAACACTTTTCTTGAATTATCTGCAGCCATATTCAAACAAAGGATTGCGTTTAGAGATTCTTGCTATGAGGATATATTGAATCTAACAAGTATCAGGTTAGAGTGTGTGTTACTAATGCATACCGAAAAGGATAGCATCTAAGCTTCTATTAGGCAAGTACTCATAGATCAGGATCTTTTCACGATCCTGCACACTGCAACCAAGTAACCGGACCAAATTTCTGTGTTGCAATTTGGCAATTAGAATAGCTTCATTCCTGAATTCCTCCATTCCTTGCTCTGAATCCTTACTAAGCCTTTTGATAGCAACTTCCTGACCACCAAGCATTGCCTTTGCAAAACGTGTGAAAAAACTCAGACCAGTTTGTCAGTTGTCATATGAGAAATTTCAATGTAACTGCTGAATTCTAACCGATATGAGAAAGGTAGGAGTGCACTAAATAGAGCGAAATGGAGTACCTTATAAACTTTGCCGAAGCCTCCTTGTCCAATCTTATAGGCTTCTGAGAAATTTTGTGTTGCAGCCTCAATATCCTCAAATTTGATGAAGGGAAGCTCGACATCTTGTGCCGCGCTTCCTTCGACAAGTTCATCAGACTTGCTCCTAGCACCCGGACTTATCTTATTGTTGTCTTCCTTATTTCCCCTTTTACCTACAACCAAAATTTCAGCAACAAATTATCGTCTGAAGATTACAGTATATACGTTTAGAAATGTAGAGTCTGTACCTTTGGATTTAATCCAGCAGGCAAGGAGAATGCCTGTGATTATTAGAATGGTACTTGTCAGAACTGTAGGCAGAGCAATCCTCAATGCATTGCTGCTGCTCTTTCCTTTTACACCTATATATGCAAATACAGACAAACCAAATTGAAGTTTCAATGCATACATGTCCTCCGGCATGTTGCACAAACCGTCAGCATAGCAGAAAAAACGTTACCTTGCACAGCTGCGTCCGTGCCTGCAAGCCGTAGGTACAGCGTGTCGCTGCCGACCACGTCACCCAGCTTCTCCGTGTCGATCAGCTCGCCGGACCACACCAAGCACCTCGTCATGTCTCCCGTCGTCCCGGTGGTGCTCAGGTTGGCATAGGCGTACGCCACGCAGGAGCAGTTGCTGGTGCACTCAGCCGCACACTCGTCTAGGGTCCGGTTCGCGACGTGCACGAACTTGTCCGGCGATTTCATCCCCGTCAGGGCCAAGAAACCGTCGCCGCCGCCGCCGCCGCCGCCGCCGGCGCACCCGGCCAACGCCTCCTTCCGCCGGCATCCCTGCTCGAAGCCGCCGCGGCTCCACTCCGCCGTGTCGGCAGGCTCGAAGCCGTCGAGGCACACGCACGTCGGCGCGGCCACCGTGTTGTCGCAGTACCCGTACGGGCCGCAGTGGCCGTAGCGGTTGCAGTCATAGGCCGGCGAGTCGCCAAGCACCGCCCACGACGACGAGCCGGAGTTCCAGCTCTGGAGCTGGTACGCCCCGGCCGGCGTGACGACGAACCTGATGCGCGACGCGCCGTCGGAGACGCTGTAGGTGAGGTAGATCTCGTCGGCGTTGCTGACGACGGCCTGGTAGACGAAGACGCCGGCGTTGGCCTGGTACCAGCCGGCGACGGCGTAGCCCGTCCAGGGCCCGTCGCGCATCAGCGGGCGCGTCCCGTTCCAGAGGAAGAGCTGCAGGAGCGTGGCCGTGTCCACGCCGTAGGTGAAGCTCCCCGGCGACGGGTCGTCGGGGGCCGCCCACGACACCAGCCGCTCGGTGGCGCGCGTCGCGTACACGAACCCGATCTTCATGCCCGGGAGGAAGGAGTCGGACGGGTGGTCGAAGCTCTCCCACAGGGCGGTGCCGTTGGGGTGCCGGATGACGAGGTTGCCGGTGTCGAGAAGCACGGCGGCGACGCCCGCGGGGATGCTGCTGGAGACGACGCCGGTGACGTTGGTCGTCCAAAGAACAGCGCCGCCGGCGTCGGACAGGACCAGGTTGGACGTGTTGGTCAGGGACAGCGTTGGCGCGGCGGTGTTCGTGGCCGTGGCGGGGGTGTCTCTGTTGGCGACCCACACCACGGTGAGCCCTGGAATGCCGCCGCCAGCGTACCATATGCCGAGGTAGAGCTTGGCCTGATTGGAGCTGGTGGGGGAGAAGAAGCCCAGGGCGAAGCCGCCGCCGGTGGATACTATGGTGGAGTTGGGGGACAGCGGCTTGCTGCCGAGGGAAAGACGGTCGTCAGATGCACACGGCGGCGGCAGCGGCAGCAGGAGGAGGAACAGGAGAACTGCAAGTGACCAATCCATTGTCATGGACAATAACTTCTTCAGAGTTCAGATACGACTCAAGATTTTACCCTGACCATTAGGGAGTTTGCTTTGAGCCTTGGTCGATGTCAGAGTTAGTTCTTGATCCTTGGACGAAAGGGGTGAGAAGAAACTCCCCCGGATGCATTGTGAACGGAATTAACAAATATAATCACCACGGTCATATGATCAGCATAATTAATGTGCTAGGGATGCCAGGTTCAGATCATCATCATCACTTATTACGAAAGCAGATGCAAAATATAATGCACAACAGCACAAGCTTGGGATTCCGGTACGGTGGAATGCTAAGCGACCTCATGGATTCAGACTACTCCCAAAACGCTGTGGTTGACATTTTCAGCTGTCCGGATCGGACCGCGCACGCGCGTAGTAGTTAGAATGTCGTCATTGTCACTGACGCCGGACTAGCAGCCACAGAGAATTTAACAGTAATATACTGTTAAGGCATGCATACAGTAGTTAATCTTAATCTACTGGACTTTTGGTTAGCAACAACCGAACGACGGCGTGATGATGCAGACCTTTTTGTTGTTTCTTTGAAGTGCTATATTATATGCATGTTCAACACTTCAACACAGTGCTCAAAAACAAGAACATTGCTTTTCAGAAACAGATGTTCATCCCTGTCGGCTTCGGCGCATGTTCATCCACGGACCAGTCTCACATGCCCAGGCTGACATCCTGAGCCGGAAGCCTCTATATGATCCAAAATTCTGATGCCCGGCCCATGCGCTAGCAAATGGCCGGCTAAGTTGAAACCCACTCCAACCATATCAAACTAACTATTCTAAAAAAAAAAAAATCAAACTAACTCCATTATCCACCCCACCCATAGTTTTTTTTTGTCTAATCCCAATCCAACAAGTTTGCATATGACGTGCCAACGTAAAAAGATGGATCCAAAGTTATCAAAATTAGCTGAAATTCGTTGTGTTCAGTTTAGTGGGATGGGGAGTTAGTTCATGCATTTTATTGCGACTGGGTCAATATGTGGGTATCATGTCAAAAGACATGGCTCTATAATTAAGTCGATGTTTGGCCTTAACTCTTCAGTTGGTCTAATTTTAGCCCCTGAGTGGTTTAGGGCTAATGTGGCAGTAGTATCTATAATTTAGATAAAAGAAAGATATATAATTGAGGATAAAAATACTCAAACATTACCAAAATAATTTAGAAAAAAAATCTAGAAATAGCATCAGACACAAGTAATCTTACAAAAACAACTATAGCTCATGAAACAAAATTCTAGACCTTCAATTGATGTATTAGTATATTTTTTTAGATTTATTATTTGAATATTGTCGAACATATTCCATTAGCTCTAGTTATTTTTATTGGATTTATTATGTTCATAACTATTTGTAAGATTTTTTATTAAATTTATAGAGGTGATTAAGTATTTTTCATCTTATTTATATATTTTCATACATATAAATTAAAACAGATTTACTCCTTTTCAGTTGCTTGATATTTGTCTATCCATCGGTCCCTTGATATTACTACACACACACAAATTACATATATTCTTGTGCCATAATTTTTTGTAATATGTTATGTAGTTTTGATACCATCAGGTGAGTGATTTGTTGGTTGTATATCAGTCACGTTTTTGGGCCGTGTGATGGAGATCCGACGAAGTGTGTTCTACCGTGTGTTTTTTTTTGTTGACTGATCCATCAATCATATTTTCTAACCATTGGATACAAATCGTGTGGTTGAAAGAGATGACTGATGAAATATTAAATTTCAGTCACGTGGTGTGGAGACACACCTAAATTAAAAAACCATCGCCACATTAGCCGTAAAGTACTTTGACTCAGCTCCCGGGGCCAAAAATAGATGGTATTGACAATTGGTGTACTAAAAGTAGGCAATATTGGCGTTTGGGGTCGAAATTACACAAACTGAAAAATTGAGGGGCTAAATATGGACATAATACACATCATTCGGATGATTTCTTCCCGAGTTGGGTCGTGCTAGACAAAACCAAAGCGTTTTCGGTGTTGGCTCACGCCGGACCCAGCGTTTTGTGTCACGCTTTTGTGTCAGGCTAGAATTGTTGGGCTAAGCCCGCCCCATTGCTTGGCCCAACGACCCATGGACCAACCTGTTGGCCCGAGCAAGCTCGCCGCCATCGCTGTGGTCGCTCGTGCTGCATTGCCTCACGACAAATTCCTAACTGGACAAAATCTGTTAAGAAACCTAACCCGATTAAGGTTGCTGTGCTCATACCAAATATATTTTTGAAGGGTTATTTATCTCTATATAATCAACACCCTGTATATCTATAATAAATAAAAAAAAAGACCAGAAGCTTCATCTACGTCTGTTTTCCGTGTATTCTATTGCATCTAGGATGAGAGACGGGATCTGCAACTTTTCTATGCCTGATCTGCTATGGGAGAGAAGGAAAACGGATCTAGTGATCCACAGCAACGTAGTTTTTCAACACGTTATCAGCACGCTCTACCTCGACATCGCGTTGCTATGAGATTAGATTCGTTCTGCATCAATTCTTCGTCATGCCGGCAGGTCTTTGGTCTAGACGAACTGTCCTACGCAACGGGTTTCGATTCCCTGCGTTAACGGAGGTACGAATAGTTTGGACTGAAATCGATTCAGTGGGTTTGCTTCAATCTAACAGATTGATTATGCGCGATCTTTGGATCTGTTAATCCATGCGGAATCAATCACGCACGAGGGGCTGCTGGCCGCCGTTGCTTCATACGTCCCTGATGGACCGTTTTCTGTGCAAGCTTGTCGTCGTCAGATGCGGTTCTCCGCACGCCGCTGCCCCGTGCCCGCAGCGTGCTTTCCGTGCCGCACGATGCCCCTGTGCGACAGTCATGCATGTGCATGGCTACGATGGGCTTAGCATGCTGCTGATGTGGCTGCCTCTGCATGTGCAAATTCATGCACGAGTGATGCATAAGGGTCTGATTGGTTGCCTAGATCCGACTAGCCAGGCTCGTATTTGGATACAGACTCTTTCTGACCAGACTCTACGTATGCAAAAGGATGCTGATTGGTTGCCTGCAGCTCTTCAATCAGGTCATGGCGGGACTCTATTTGGTAGGCTGCATATGACACAAAAGCAGTCAATTTTTGCCTATCCCGTGCACTCCAACCACCCACATGTGCATCGCGCTAGCCAGACCCGTGGGATGCGGCCGATTTTTACGTACCGGCGGAACCAGGCCCAGCGTCTCTTTTTCATCCCATGAGCCAGGCTCAAACCTGTATTCACCCTACCAATCAAACGAGTGTTGCACCTGGCGGGCCTGGCCGAGCCTCGTGCGGACAACCAATCGGACCCTAAGTAGCCGTAAGGCAGTGCCACCGCTGCGTCCTGCAGCCGCGCCGCCCACCTGCGCACCAATCTGCAGGCACGCTCACGCATGCGCAGGCTAGCCGCCGCGCACCCTGTTGCACGTGCGCTGCCGTACCTAGCCGGCAACCACCGCGAGTACGCGACCAGGCCCCATCGCGCTACCGCACCCTGCCGCGCTAGGACGTCCCCGCAAACCCTAGCGGACACGCGCGCATGCCATCTGGCAGGCCAGGCCGGGCCGCCCGGCAGGCAGGCAGCGCATCTCTAGACCCCCACCCCATTCGGCTAAGCGTAACGCCGGGCCGCGCCCGCGCGCCTTGCCTCACTGGGCCGCGCCTTGATAAGTTGGGCCGCGATGAGCACTTTTTAGCACTTGTATTTTTTTTATCTTGCAAATTGTTTTCTGCTGAAACAGTTTACAATGTTTTTTCATGCATACATTTGATATCATATTCTACGTTTATTAATTATTTTCCGTAGCAAATAATTCGTAGAATTTTACAAATGCATGCAACCGGAAAATTTAATAAGTTTTGCTCTGTACACCTGTAGTTGTATGTATATTTTTTCTCCGGTTGTTCTTGTGACACCCAGAAGGTTCACATAGAATTTTTTTTTATGTTTCATCGCACATGTCACGCATTATATGAGTCTGTATACTCTGTGTATTTTCCACATCCATCATACTATTGTACCGTCACATGCCACCTATGCCGCGCTAGTTGTGCGTACCTGACAATTTGTGTTGCGCCTGCGGCGCCACTTAGTTATCGTTGTGCCATATGTTACCACGCCAGATGCGTGTGCCTGTTTTGCTATCTACGGAGCATAATATATCATATGTTTGTGCAAGTTAGGTTGGCTCTGGAAGAGCCTTCATTGCTGTCGCGGACACCTTGATGACCGCGGACGAGCCACGCACGCCACCATTGTCCTGATGGCCATGAGTGAGCTGCTCCTACTTCTTTTTTGCACATCACTGTGGCCTTGATGGCTGCACACGCGCGGATGATTTTAGACGCTAGAGTTTAGGCTCGCGTGGGATGCAATGGATGGCTTAAACTCGTGAAAAGATGGTTTTTGGCAAATTTTCTTCTGCATGAACAATTTGGGAAATTAATGAAACACATTTAAGACCATACTTGTTTCTCTGCTCTCTCCTTGTGCATAAAGTTATTTTACCCGAAGTAACCATTGTGCATAAAGTTATTTTACCCGAAGTAACCAGAAGAAATATAACATAATGCACCAAAGTCTCTTTGGGTAATATGACATCACAATTTGGGATCATCCTTTGTGCTCAAGCCGTGAGCTCAAAAGACCTTACTAATGCTCTATTATTTAAATAGTGGCTCAATATCTCAGTCATAATTGGTCGACTTGAAGTTGACATATTGCTCTCGTTATCTCTGAAAAGACATAAAGCATAATCTGAGATAAAAGACAATAACCCCATGCAACACGAAGTTGCAAATACCCGAAAGGATATTCTGAGAACTTTTTCACCATGTATTGTGTGGAAAAGGATCGTGTGTTATTAAAGAACCACCTTGCTCGTCCTATTTCGGATCCTGTTTGCTTGTGTAGCGTATGATTCTTAGAATTTTGCATGATTCTAGCCGCCGAATAGGCTTTTAGGGGAGCATGCCAAATGGTAAAGGTCAGTCCCTAATGGACATGCCGTTGGGGTTTATGTAGCAGAACTACACCATTATACCTCTTCACGTAATCTACCTCTAATCTACCAGAAGTAAGAACAGTTAACAGATAAATATGAAATCCCACATCATTATGTAGCTAGAAGCTACATTGGGTGTCAACCCATATATGGTCATTGTGATTTTTGACGCCGAAATGTCATACAAGTTTGACCACCTAACCGCTAGTGATGATAATTTGTGATACAATAAAGATCTTGTGGAGACCTGTTGCATTCTCTCTAATTTTCATGACTTTTTCACATGAGAGTGCACCGTATGTTGGTTGAGACTTGTCTCAGAAGGATATTGGTCATGTTTCGCTCTCGCCAAGCAGTTGTAATCCTTTGCTTAGTCAGAAACTTTGCAGTTGGATGATATTTCCTAGATAATACAAATTCTTGGCCTTATCTATTCTGTTCTAAAGCTTATCTTTATGTTGAAAAATAAAGAGCTAGAAATTATGCTTTATAGAGCAAATGGTATATAATATGAGGAGAAAAACTTGTCTTGCAGGCATTTTGCACCACAAATATATAACTTGGGAAACTATTAATCGTAGCGTGTTGGCATCAATCACCTGAAATTGTGATTAAGTTTTAGCTTTGTGCAGAAATAACCTTCCACGTGTCTTTGGATCTGACCATGCACTTGAAGATGCATGTCTTTACATCGGCCTCGTAGGTTGTTCCATTGAGATCCAACTGTGCCTTAGTTATATGTAGGCATATTCTCTTGTTTATTCTTAGGCATTTTCTTGGTTAATGTGGTTTTAATTCTCTCATAACCGTTATACCTTAAAATGTTGCAATCAATAATACCCAGTTTTCTAACGGTATGAGTAACTAGGTAAACCATGGGCAAATATTAAATGAGCTGGACAATACAAACTCTGCACACAAAAATCACTGCTTGGCAGCACTGGCCTGATGCCATGTACTTTGCTATCATAACATGTGCACACATTTCTGGTTAATGCCTTGAAGAGCATTGCAAATAGAGAAATCATAATTACTCGTTGATCTGAAATCAACTATTTGTTCACCCTTGTGAGCACTGCGAATGGAGACACCATTTTTGCATGTTGATCTGAAGTCAACTATTTTCTTCAAATAGCACACTGTGTGTATGAGCCTCTGAAGAATTTCTATGGCTAATCTTGTGTTGCATTTGACATTTTAAATCCTGAAGATTATTTGTCTAATTGATAGTAAAGATAATAATTTTGTAGAATTGTAACTATAAACAATTTGTAGTTGTGTGTCTCGCTAGAAGTTGAGACCAACCCTTCTAATAGAAGAAATCAAATGCAATATTCATGTCACTGCATTAATCTAATTCCAAGCTCACTGCATATAATGTTTGAAATGTAAACCCCCTATATCTGTGTGCGTAAATTTTTCCAATAAATCACCACCAAGCATGCTTTGGCCACAACCAGAAGATTGTGGTTGGGGATCATATTAGTATGCTTTGAAATATCTCAGCATTAGGGGGAGATAAAAGCCCATCTTATGTAATGCCTTGATATTCCTGTATAGAATAATAAAACACATAAAAGCCGAACTGAACCTGTTGTTCATTGTATACTCCTATGTTTATGGAGTTTGCCAGAAAATCGTCGAGGAGTAACCGTATCTGTTGTGATACATTGTAAATGCTTCTACCTGAAGTAGATATGGATATATCCGGGATTAATATCATATCCATAGTTGATTTATTGGCATTTGATCTAATTCTGTGGGGACGCCTGCGAATAAGATCCGTCGGCCTTAGTCAAGCATATGCTCTTGATGCAAACTCACACTGTATGTGAATTTCTCTTTCGATGAACTCACCCAGCTGGTGATATGCCTCATGAAGAGGCTTATTTTGAAGATGAAATTTCTAGCAATAAGCAGTATATTATGTTGGGAATACGGAACAATTGATCATTCGTTTTGGGAAACGACGAAGATCTTAATTAAATGTGGGAGACAAATGTGTTGACACCTAACTTGCCTCTATAGTTGCAAATGATTCTCTTTGGGAGAACTCGGATCCGGAACAAAGTCCTAGGCATGAGTACTTGAAGCTCTCTTATCGGGTCAATGAAAGTGCAGCTGAGGCTGAACCAAAAATCGCAAAGTGAAAGTCGCGACCTGGAGTTCGGACATTAATAGGTCACTATTGAATAATGTGTGGTGAATGCGATGGTTCAAGTGGTCCTAGAAGAGACCCATCCCCACGTGTGTTGAATAAACAAAGTTCTATTATGCAATACATCTGTCAAATGGCATGAATTAAATTATGCAGTTAAAAGATTCTGAAAATCCGTTTTGAGATCCCAGCAGGACTCAGAATATCGAATTGTAAATTTGTAACATGTAAATCTCATACCAATATTGTTTTCCTGATGAAGCATGCCATCTTGAAGAATGACTACTCTCTTGTGTAGAGAGTATTTCTCCCAGTAGAGAGGATACTTTTCTTGAAGGAATTTTTCTTCAAGAAATAAACGTCTGAGTTGAACACCAAAATTTGATAATCCCGATAAAGGGATATAGACCCATAAAGACCCGAAACAGATTGAAATGAGGAACCGAAGGAACTTGAAGTTCACTAGATAAGCGCGTGCATTTCACGAGTTTTATTGGGTGTGTATATGTACACTCGTGATATATATTCACTGTAATGCATTTTTCCACCTGAAGTTTTGGAATTATGGTATCCTCTAATGCCTTGAAGGCAGAAACCTAGAAGGTATGGTGTTACTGGCAGAATATCCCCATTGTGCCAGAATGACAGACTATATCAGTGTATCTGATAAATGAAGATCCTTGAAGGATTATAAATAGTCTTATATAGACTTCTTACTTTCGTTACATTATTGTAAAAGTTGCAGTCAATGAGCGCCTGAAGCGACGAATCATATCTAAAATATGTATTCTAACAACTATGTTATACCCTATGTCCTTTAAAGGTGCATGTTATTCGCATTGTACAACTATATAGATTGTGGTGTGTGATAGAGATAAGGATGTGGCACCCCAAGATTTCTCAATCATTATTCCAGAAGAATGATGAGGCGCATATCTTGAAGAATATGTTTGAGTTATGAGAAACAGTGACTTTGACGTATGTCATTGTCAGGGGGAGCGAATGCTCAATATTGATCACATTTGTGCGACACTAGATGTCCTCTTGTATACCTCGAAGGCGTTACTTTGATGGTCAATTCATAAGCAAACCTTCGTAGAAGGCTCTATCAATAATCAGATCATGTAGACCAACACCACTAGTGAAAGTGGCTTACTTATGTGCACTGACCTCGTAAATCCCAGAAGAGAATTGAGGTAAAATTCCTGATATAATCTTGCAACCATATGCAATTTGTTTGCTAAATCTCTATGTGCATGTACTTCCAGAAAAAGGTGTTTTTGCCATATCGAGAGTCCTGCAAAGATCAGGGGGAGCACATCCTTATGTTAGCCATTGCAACTGATTCAATAGAATCTAGATCCAGAAAATCACATTATGTCTTGAAGACATGTTGTACTCTTTTTCCTTTGGTGAGTTTTTCTGAAATTTCTCACATGAGGTTTTTAACGAGGTAACAAACATGCAAATGCAACTTGCGGCACTATGCGCTTTTTCTCCATATTTTTTCCACTGGGTTTTTTTGGAGTTTTAATGAGGCATGAGTTAGTCGCGGTATTCTTCCAAGGGGGAGTGTTAAGAAACCTAACCCGATTAGGGTTGGGTGGACTCATACCAAATATACTCCTGAAGGGATATCCACCTCTATATAATCAACACCCTGTGTATCTATAATGAATAAGAGAAGATGACAGAAGCTCCACCTACATCTGTCTTCCGTGTGTTCTATCTGTCGTGCATCTAGGATGGAAGATGGGATCTACAACTTCTCTATGCCTGATCTGCTGCGGGAGGGAAGGGGAACGGATCTGGTAATCCGCTGCAACGTAGTTTCTCAACAAAATCATCCGTTATGTTCAGCAAGCATGTAACCCAGCAGCAAAAAAAAAACATGGTAATTGCTCTCTTTCCGGTCCATCTAATGAACAATGACACAAAATATCTGGGCCATCCCCTTCTTCTTATTTACAAAAATAGAACTGCAGCTTATAATTTTATTCTAAACAAGTTCAGAAGCAAGCTCAGGCTGTGTTCCATCCGGTGGAGATTATCTGCGCCGCTGCGTCAGGAAACCGCTAGAAAGCTGCTGCTGTTCGATTCAGTGGACGGACGGTCCAGAAGCATCCAAAGTGCTTTAGCCGCTGCGTTTGCCCTCCGCACCGCCGATTGGAACGGGCCTCACTAGCCTAAAAGCTGATACTCTCAGACATGCAGGAAGGCTAGTGTACATTAACTCAGTACTAGCTTCAATTCCAATCTATTACATGACTAATATTCTTTTTCCCAAAGAATTTTTGGAAAAGATTACCTCCATAATTAGGAACTTTTGGCGAACTTAGAGTAGCTCAGCTAGTTAGCTTCCTTGTGATGGAACCTGTCCACCCGGGTTCAAGTACTCGACTTGGCATGGGTGTTCGCATGATTTAACGGCTTGTTCTTTCGGTGGTAGGCGACGTCCCCATCGACAGCGAGGCGCCTGTGGTGACTTCGTGAATCTCGAGATGCCGGTCCAACCTAGTTCTACGGAGGTGCTCATAGGGGTAGGGTGTGCGTGTGTGCGTTCATAGGGGTGAGTGTACGCGTGTGTGAGCGCCTGCGTTGTACCATGTTCCTCAAAGAATAAACAGGAAGGAATGACGAAACCCGTATGTTTTAGAGCGTGGGAAGACATTTGTCAACCAAAGCATAAGCATCTTGGAGGACTAGGCATAAAGAACATCAGCACTCTCAACAAAAGTCTTGTGACTCACTCAGCATGGATGGTGACTGCTAAAAAAGACTCTTTCCTCTCAAAGGTGATAAAATCCAAATACCATGCCCACACCTCTTTTTGGAAAGCTCCTTCTACAGGCTCCAAGTTAGTTTTCTGGTCCTCAATCCAAGCTGTGAAACTTTACATTAATGCTAATTGCACTTATCAACTCCATGGAGGATCCATTAATATTTGGTCTGAACCTTGGTATCCCATCTGGGATAGCATTCACACCATCTTAACCTGCCCACTGTTGTTACCCTTTGCCTAATCAAGTTAAAGATCTTTGGAATCCAGCCGATCACTCCTAGAAAAGTGAGCTTGTAAATCAAATCTTTGACGCTCAGGCAGCCTAGGTAATCATCAATATACCGGTTGTGAAACACATAGCCAATGACATCCTTATCCGGAAACCAGCAAAAAATGGGCAGTGCTCCACTAAGGAAGCATACAAGATTATATACTCCCCTCCCCCTTCTACTATTAACTTGCAGGGACCAAAAGGACTCTCCACCCAAGCTCTGGCTCTATTGAATAGAGCATGGAAAGACAAATCCCTCCAACCGAAGCTAAAAACTTTTCTTTGGAGATTACTAAGGTATGACCTAGCAACTGCAGAAAGGGTTTCAAAATATTCTCAACACAAAGATGATAAGTGCAAAACTTGTAATCAAATTGAGGATGACACTCACTTGTTTTTCTCATGTGCCCTTCCGAGAGCCACTTGGTTTTCCGCTCAACCGTCTATTAGAACTGATGTTTTACCGCAGAGATGTACCCCAACCTACAAGAAGCAGTTTGCCTCATTGTAGGCCAAAGCGACACAAGCGAACATCTTCAAAGAATTGTTTCCATTCTTTGGTACATTTGGAAAGCAAGAAATGACAAGAGGTTTAATAATAAAAACTGGACCGCTCAACATGTCCATATGCATGTTAGGGCAGATTTAACCGGCCATGACATTCTCACAAATATCCACCAGAAAGTAAATGCAAGTGCCAACAACAATACTCTGCCTGTCCCAAATGAAGCTATTCATGTCACTGATACTCGCTGTATTACTCTTGTAAATGCTTCTTCTCTTTCTCAGTAGGTCAACACAGGAGAATGCATCTCCAGACTTGGCTTATACCTCAAAGCAAGATTGAATGATGCAAACATCAGGGTCAAGGTGCAAGCTCAAATCACACAGGCGGCAGATCCTATATAGGCGGAGGCGCACGGCATTCTCCTAGCCCTCCAGGTCACCTCTTTGATGCAGATCCAAACGGCTACAGTCTACTCCGATAATCAAGACCTGGTCGTCGTGCTTAACACAGGCAACCCAGTCCACAGTGCACCAACTTGGCAACTAAGGCCTTTGCTAGCGGTCATCACTGCAAATCCAAAATTCAGAAGGTGCAGCTACAAAAAGATAAGCAGGTTGCACAATACTGTAGCGCACAACCAGGCTAAAAGAGCTGGACAATTTCTCCTTTCTCAGCCTACTGTTACATGTTCAAATGTTTCGCATAAGAATTGTCTAATTGTTGCAGCTTTTCAGTCCCCTGATCTACATAACGGGGACAAATTATAATTCAGTTTGTCAACTGCTGGTAATTTAATAGAGCCGACGTCCTTATAAAAAAAAAACTCCTAGATAAGATCTTAACTCCAGTTATTATAATATATAACCAAACACGAAACAACATTATCGGCTTGTACCGGAATCAGTCGATCAGTTCCCATCAGGGCAAATTAATTGGCTGAACCGAACATCAGCATCATAGTATATTATCTCCTGCGCCTACCATGCTCGGCACAGGCCGTGAAGCACGGCGGCCACGGCAGCTCCGACGCGTACGCCGGCCCGGCGTACTTGTTCCTCCGGTGCTCGCGCTCGATGCGCATCGTCTTGAGCTCGACGGAGAAGAGCCACGTCTTCTCCTGCGGCGTGACGAGGACGTACGTGTCGTGCGCCGCGACGATGATGGCATCTTGCTGGAAGAACCTCTCCTCGCGCCCCGGCAGCCCGAGGGTGGCCTCCGGCAGCCGCACGAGCTTCTCGACCACCCACTTGCCGCCGCCGCCGTCATGGTGCTGTTTCTCTTGCGCGAGGACCATGAGCTCGTTGCTCACCATCCGAACGACGCGCTGTGCGCCGTCGTCACCGCCGATGACTCGGAAGCTCCACTTATCGTACGAGTCCTCGTCCCCCTCGATGCCGATGCCTCCGGTTGGGAACGGGACGCACGAGAACTCCATGGTGGCCTCGTCGAAAACCAGCATGGCGCCGTCGTCCTCATCAATTACCCAGTACAGAGAACCGTTCGCCCGCCCCGCAAAGCTTATCCAGTCGTCGTCACCGGGAAGGCTGACAACGGCGGCGCTGTGCGCCGTGGACGCGGTCGGCGGGACGCGCCAGCCGCCGTCGCTCCCCGAGGAGAACACGCACGCCACCGGCGTGCCGCGGCCGTCCCCCGAAATGTCGTAGTCGTGCAGCACGGCGACGACCCTAAAATTGGACATGCCGATGCGGCGGCCGCCGTCGCCGTCGCCGTCACCGTCGAGCAAGAACACGCCGAGGCAGCGGCACCCGTTTTTCGGGCGCAGGATCCCTTGGTACCGCCGCGTGAGCGGCTCGCAGACGAGGAGGTCAGGCAAGGAGTGGCTATACTCGCGCGCAGCCCAGCCGGTCCTCCTCTTGAAGAGGAGGAGGAGGCTGCCGCGGCTGTCGGCGACGGCCCAGCCGGTGTCGCTGTCCGGGAGGAAGTCGAGGGAGAAGCGGCGGGCGTCGACGGCGAGCGACGGGGAGGAGGGGACGAACACGGGGCGTTCCGTGACCGTGATGGATGGCCGGTACTCCGCCCAGTCGGGGTCGGAGGCGTGGTAGTGGCCGGCGACGACGGAAGGCGCGTGGAGGGAGGATCCGTAGCGGGAGAGGAACTCGGCGGCCGCCACGACGCGGCGCCACCGCTTGCACGAGGCCGCGGCGCGGAGGAGGCAGGCCGGGGAGCCGAGGCGGAGGAGGATGAGCTCCAGGACGTGGTCCGGGACGTCGTGCACGCACGTCGGCCCCGTGGCCGCCGGGGCTTGTTTCCTCGACGCCCTCTTGTCCCTGCTCCGACGACGCATCTCGGTCGCCATGGATGTTAACCCTAACTCTCCTGCACGTACGGTGTGGTGGCTACTTGTTCGATCGGCGGTAGTCAAGATTATGTGCTTTAATAACAGAAAAGCTAAACGTCATGCGAGTGTTTCTAGCAGTTCCAACACTCGATTTTGACGCCGTCGGATCAGCGCACAGGTTGTTTTTGTCCGTTCAGCCTACATGTGTGTTATCCAGTTTTTTTTCATTTTTTTTTGTCTCTGTTCATCGGACCTGGCTGGTCTTTTGACTGCCAGTATACTGTAGCCGTGCGAGTTACGCTGTTTTTTCTTCATTTGTTTGTGCTCGGTGGATGCATCATGAATTTTTAATCTCCGTTTTAGTGCTTAGAGAGTGTTTGATCCCGGGTTAAAATTTAAGCCCCTGATACGACGCTAGTTATTAGAAGTATTAAATTAATTACACATGGAAAGAGTAAACGGTGAAACGATTTTATTAAGCCTAATTAATCTAAGATTAGCAAATATGATGCTACATTAACCATCCGTTAATCGTAGATTAATTAGGTTTAATAAAATCGTCTTGCCGTTTACTCCTCGACCGTGTAACTAGTTTTCTAACTAAACCATATTTAATAATTCTAACTAGCATCTCTACATCCGATGTGACATGGGCTAAATTTTAGCCTCGATCCAAACACCCCCTTAATTAATGGGCCATACTACTTTTACTTCTACTTTTGACTTTATTATATTTTGTTCTCTATCTCCTAGTTAGCCTATTTTTTTTTTCAAATTATCTTGTTCTGACGTCGACGTTGGCACTCTTACAGTGTATTTTTTTTATGAAGTCTTACAGTGTAGTTACATTGTGTATAGCACTATAATTACATTGTGTCACCATCGTGATTACAGTGTATCGGCACCGTAAGTATAGCGTATCGCCATCGTAATTACAGCGTGTCGCCACTGTAATTACAGTGTCGACACAACAATTACAATGTATCGGCCTTCTATTTACAGTGTGTTTAGGGTTTAGGACCGTAATTACAGTGTTTAGGCACCACAATTACAGTTATAGTGTGTCTCCAACATAATTACAGTGTATTGACACCACAATTATAGTGTGTTGCTACCGTAATTATAGTGTGTCGAAACTATATTTACAGTGTATCATATAAATTTTTACATTTATTCTGCCGGGTGATTTTTGAAGTAGTATGTATTTTTGCTTCGGTTCGAGTGTCAACGGTTCGAATCGTGTGAATCTCATATGGACTATTTGATTGTGCGGTCGCAGATTTCGTGTCACAGATTCTAGTGTCAACACTATAAAGCATTTCTTA
Source organism: Paspalum notatum (assembly GCA_022530915.1). Taxonomy (NCBI): domain Eukaryota; kingdom Viridiplantae; phylum Streptophyta; class Magnoliopsida; order Poales; family Poaceae; genus Paspalum; species Paspalum notatum. The sequence goes on from CM039685.1 coordinate 33,776,251, forward strand.
TCTCTTTTATCTATTAAAAAATTGACTAGTAGATATTTTTTTTATTGACACTCAGAACCTACTTAGTTTTTGTTATGTATGTTCCGGTGACTCAAATGAAATTAAGTCAGAGGACAAGAATGATTATTTAACATGGTCTAGAGACACGGTTTTGCGTTTGCTGTTAATCTGTTTAGTATTTTTTTTTGGTTTTGACCGTTTGATGTGTTATGTGCGGTAACAGATTTCGTGTGACCCATTCCGCCAAAACAACCGATTCATAAACCAGATAAAATTCGTGTGTTTTGGGCTGATGAAACAACCGGTTGCCAAAAGCAACCAAAACACTTGAAAGACACGTAGACAGACTCGGTCAGAGGATGAAACTGAGACGGATAAGCAGATCAAATTCGGATATAGATACAAGTCCGGTATTGCTATATATCTCATCGCTATACTAATTGTCTAATTTTAAAGGATCTGTCTCCATGTCAGTTGATTGAAGAACCGTTGGATTTGGATCGGCTGGCGTCCAATACGTCTGTGTTGTCTATTTTCCCAACGTTATAAAAACGAGTTGACTGATAAATTGCTGTTGTGTCAGTCGTCCCCAAAAGCTGGCTCGCACTCCCACCTCTCTCAATATCCGGCTCGCAAAACCAAGCTAACGCAAAGCCGGCTTGCAAAGCGGCACGAGTCCCCCTTCCTCCCTCGCTGAGCAGATACAACGCAGTGCGTACTAGAGCGGTTAGATTTAGGGCATGCTTGGATTCAGGGATAAAGTTTAGCCCCCGTCATTTCGAATGTTCGATACTGGTCAGAAGTATTAAATATAGTTTAATTAAAAAACTAATTATACAAATTAGGACTAAACAACAAGACGAATTTTTTAACCCTAATTAATTGATGATTAGCAAATGTGATGATGCAGTAACCATTCGTTCATCATGAATTAATTAGGCTTAATAACTTCGTCTCGCTGTTTAGTCCTCGTCCGTGTCTAATTAAACCATATTTAATACTTATGTCCTTGTAATTAGTTTCTAATTAAACCATATTTAATACTTCTAACTACGAAACATTCGATGTGACATAAGCTAAAATTTAGCTCTCGAATCCAAATACCCCCTAAAAAGATGATGCAGATGTAGGCCGTGTAAATTTTGCTTTTACTCAAGTGTTTGGTTCTAGAGATAATGCATTAACCTGGATATATCTATATACATCCGTCTAGATACATAAAAAAATAATGCATTATTCGATGAACCAAACACCTCTATAGATTAAAAGAAAAAGACAGTTATTTACTCACTCACACATAAAAACATACACCTACAGACATACGCTTATTAGTTATAAAGTTTTTGTACCATAAAAATTTACATAGATAAAGACAGATAGACACTGCCAGACATACATAAAAACACAAATCCATAGACACGCATACATAAATCTACACTCACAGAAATGCACTTATTAGTTTTATTACAATAAATAATTATAGACACATGTAAAAACAGATCCACATACACACCTATCAATTCTGTGTACCATCAGTTTTATTACCATAAAATAATTATAGACACGTGTAAAGACAGATCCATAGACAAACTTATCAGTTCTGTGTGCCATAAAAACTTACACACACAAAGACACAAACTGTCGTGGTTCCGAGAACCGGGGTGACACAAGCAGTAGATTTATTGTTCGGTGGAGGATGTCAGCACGGACTCGCTCCGAATGGTGTGCCGATAGACTCGAGAGTTTATACTGGTTCGGGAAAAATCCCTACGTCTAGTGAAGTGTGTTTTTTATATTACGAGGAGTGTGGAGGTGTTATAGTAGGCGCAAGTGTTGCGAAGAGGGTCTCCTTGTTACTTGGCCTTTGTGCTCTTTGTGGTGCTTCTGGACCTCTCCACTCGTGAGTGCTTCCCCTCTTTATTTAGTTCAAGGGGGGTGCTTACAGTTCCAGGGGAGAAGAAGAAAAAATGATATAGAGAGGAGGGAGGGACCCTGACACGTGAGTCCCCTTGTTACAAGAGTCCTACCAGAAGTCCGTGCGTTCCCGGCATGCCATTGTCACGCGTGGTGAGGTCGTCTGTCCGGAGTCCTGTAGCTGAGCCGTGCCGGGGATTCGGTGTACCTGCGAATGCTTCTATTCTCACGGAATCAGAGAGCCGTACGGGGAGGGTGTTCCGTCCCGTCGGTCCTGACCTCCTTTCTTTAGCTCTTGGCGTCAGACGCGGCGTCAGGTGGTTGATGGCACATCCTGTCGTAATGAGCACGGGCGCAGGCACGCGCTTGGCAGGCGGTAGCTGCGTGACGCCGTCCCGTCGTAGCAGGCGTGGGCGCAGGAGGACAGTGTGCCGTCCCGTTGTCCGGACCCATGAGTGGACTTTCCGCTGCCTGGTCGTGGGCCGCACACCGGTGGGTCTTAACGTCGGGCGTGGCATAGGTCGGAACTCTCCGCCTCGCCCGAGCGTTGGTCTGGGTCGGCCGCCTCCGTCCCGTACGAGCGTACGGGATGAGGGACGGATCGGCTCACTCGCCCCGGCTGCTGTGCGTTGGGTAAAGCCGTGGGCCTTCGATTTGGGCCCGTGCAGGCCTTTCTTAGGCTTTTTTTCTCTGTAGGGTTTTATATTCTCTCCCGTCACAAACAGACACTAACATAAATAATTATAAACACATAAAAACACAAACTATAGACACACACTTAACAATTCTAATACTATAAAACAAACAAACACATAGACAAACACTATCATAAATAATTATATACACAAACATACATATCTACAGACATACACTTATCAATTCTACACAGACAAAGACATACAGACATACCATAAATAATTATAGACACACATAAAAATACAGACCTATAGACACACATTTATCAGTTCCACACAGACAGACATAGCCAGACACTACCATAAATAATTATAGACATACATGAAGATACAGACCCTTAGACACATACTTATCACAAAGGCATAAACTGATACTATTATAAATAATTACAGACACAAACATACACACCCACAGACACTTATCAGTTTCAGTGCCACGAACCACTCAAGCACGAATCACCTCTCCTTTCGCCTCTTTCAACTGCGGTGAGAAGCGAGAGTTCAAAAATGGAAAAGGCCTAGACCATGTTTAGTACATCTTATCAGAAAAACACTTCTGCGAAAAACTATATAAATAAATGAATAGCGTAGTCAAAATAAATGTGTGATGGAAAAAACTCCATCGTGAGAAGCTGAAAACTAGTTTCGAATTATTTTGACTGTAAACTGAAAAAACTGTAACAACTAACAACATAGCCCTACTCGAGTGCTTTGGGAGGGCCACACAGCAATACGGCTCACAGGCTGACATATGAGACATCGAAGCGGAGGAGCTGACACCTGACACCACACAACAAAGCCAGCTTCAGTCACCATCATTTTTTTAGCCGCGGCCCAATTACGCGAGTACACAAAACAAACGCACATGCTTGAGCGCGGGATCGCCGGTATCCGCTGAAAAATCGACGGTGCCCGACATCGACTGACGCCAACGCAAACCATCAGGCGACTGCAACGGAGTAAAACTCAATTTTTTTAAATCATCAGGTGCAGATATCGAAGATTAATTACTCAGTTCGGATATCAAATGTTCTATTTAGTCCTTAAATATCTGAATAGATAATTGGGAAATATCCGTCCAGTTTAACAGCCAGAGACATATACATCGATGCCTGGTGTTCCATCATTCCATCAGTGTTTGTTGACGCAGCCTGGTCTTCAAAGCTTTGCGCGCCCTCCAAGTGGCTTAAGCCGTGTGCGCGGACAGCTAATACTAACTAATTGGCCAAATATGCGGCTTAGTAGAGCTTAAACTTGCGCCTTAAGCAACTGGTGGGTTAACATTTGTACAACTAATTAATAAATATGAAAACTTTTTGTTTAGTCTGAGTTACAAAGGTGGCCAAATCGGTGCTCATCAATACAATAATAATGGTGCTGCTTTTTTTCCTGCCTAGCACTAAGGAATCTGGTGAGATATTTTTATGCAAGCAAATGGCCTCACAAACCCGTTCAAGAAGTCTAATGCGTTGGAAATTGATTTGAATTTTGGAGTATTTTCAACGATGCTCAATATTTTAACTCCAAATACTTTCAAAAAAAAAAAAAAACTCTTTAGGCTTGTTTGTTCAAAGGAGATTGAGGGAGATTAAATCCCTCACTGTTTAAATTTGATTGCCAAAGAATTAGATCTCCTCCGACCTCTTCCAATAACTGTGCAACACAACAATGGGATGACGTTATCACGGCCGTGTCGCTTCGCCGGCCGGCTTCTTCCGCCCCCGGTTCCTCCCTTCCCTGCAGATCTTCCGCGCCACGCTGCGCGGCGCCTCCCTTCCTCGCGACCACTGCGCTGCGCCGCGCCGCCACCCTCTCCCACGACCACCACTCCGCCTTCCTCCCTCGCCGCCGGCGCCTGCCTCTCCCGGCCATCGGCGCCTGCCTCCCCCGGCCGCGAAATCTTTGTCCCCGGCCGCGGTGCCTCCCTCCCCGGCCGCGGCACCCCCCTCCGACGACAGCGACATCCCCTCCCGTCGACTGCATCACCTCTCTGTTGTGGCAAGTTCGTAAAATCACTAGCATGTTCGTACCAAAATCGGTAGCAAGTTTATAGAAAATCGGTAGCAAGTTTATATAAAATCGGTAGCAAGTTCATGAAAATCAGTAACAAGTTCGAACCGGTAGCAAATTCATAGAAAATCGGTAGCAAGTTATGTACAAAGATGGTCTAAAAAAAGATCAGCAAGTTATGTAGAAAAATGTAGTAAGTTATGTACGAAGAGACATAGCAAGTTATGTAGATGTCTAATAAATCCATGCAATTATGTAGCAAATTTATAGAATCTGGTAGCAGAAAAATCCCTGCTGTGGCAAATTCATGTGATTATGTAGCGAATTTGTGTAATGCCTAGCAAGTTCATATGATTATGTAACAACTTCATGGAAGCCATAATGTTTTTAAAAACAACAGCAAGTTATTGAAAAACGAGATGCAACTTGGGTACGTAGATGATTAAAAAAATCAACAAGTTATTGCAAAACGAGGTGCAAGTTGAAGTCGTGAGGATGGCCACGAAGGCCCAACTCCTCACAGGGCGCGCGGGCCAAGCAAGGCTGTGGGCGAGGGGCGCGCGCTACCCCAAAGCCGTGGCGCGGGCCAAGCAAGGCTGCGGGCGAGGGGCGCGCGCTACCCCAAAGCTGTGGGAGCGCGCGGGGAAGGGACGCACGTGGGCCGGGGGGGTCCACACTGGCCGAAAGGCCGTGAGAGCGCGCGGGGGAGGGGCGTACGCGGGCTGCGGGTGCGCGGAGGGCGGAGCGGGCCGCGGGGTTGCCCGATAGAGTTTGCGCAACAATGCTTTAGGCATAAAATAATTGGGCCTCCGCCGCCCTCCCCCACTGCCCATCCACCAGGTTACCAGTTTACCACTGAAGCCGTGTGCCCTTTGTCGCTGCTGAGCTACCATAACCATCCATTAATCTAGTGCTGCCGCTTACCCTCCACCACGACGCTGCCTAGCTAATGGCACCCTATTGCTTGTCTTTTTGTCAGATCGTCTCTGCTAGTGGGTTGCCCAAATGGACTGCCTATAGTACAAAATCGCAGTGTAGCGCTAGACAGAGTGAGAGGTGGTTGGAACAGTGATAGGCAAATGTGGATAAACGTTTTGGTGGGGATGGTCTCACCGTACCGGGTCGCCCGCCATCACTGCCGAGCTGATTGCCACAAGCTGTCCTCCCCTTTTTATGTCCTCCCCTAGAACAGAAACGTGCTGATAGTGATAATGGCTCAGAATTTAAGAATGCTCGTTTTGACACCCACAGTCCCACCTCAGATTCCCTTGCCACACACCCATACCTTCTATCTTCTATTTCTAAATAGGTGAACCCCACTGTCTCATTTCTCTTGACATGCATAAAGCCACATCATCTCAAAAAGACCACTATGTTGCATGCCACATAATCCACTAATAACTCTATTTATTTCTTCCATCGATTCTATGTGGCTTCATGCATGCAATGCTTTTCTATGTCATATACATTGGGTATCACTTAAATTACCGCGGCAACGCGTGGAGAATCATCTAGTTCTCTTAATTTTCTTGTGCTTGCGACGCACATCCTCTTGTTACTATTTTCATCATTCGTGTCTTGAGCATGTCCGACACTAACTAGATCAGGCGTTGCCCAACTCTTATAGTATGTACTTTGACACATGGCCGGCAATCACTCCAAGATCTCTGGATAAAGTGAGATGAGGGATGGAAGATTTTTTTTCGGCGAACGCGATTCAAGCCGCGTCTTTGCATAAGAAGGTAGCAAATTACAACTACAGGGAGTAAGCCGCGGCTTACGAACCATGGAAAAGAAAAATACAAAGAGATAGAAACCTTTCAACACTCCAACGCACGCCACAACCAAGATATACACTACAAACCGAAAAAGGCCTAAACTGCTCAATGATTCAACCTCGACCAACTGGAGAACAAGAGGTGGCGCCTTCAAGAAGGAGAACGACGCTCGAAGCGCCGCCGCCACCAGGCCTAAGGCCAAAGCTTTCGCAAGAAACAGAAGTTAAGATGGCAAAGATAGCGCCCTCAGCAGGGTAACTACGTCAAAGACGAAGCCGCTATCAATGGAGCTTTCGCTCGCCAAACCTTAAGCCTCTAAATCCAGAACCAAGCTGAACAGCGAGCAGCCACAGCGAACCAAGAAGCGCAACGGACTGCAGTGGTGCTCCACCTCCACAGCACGGCCACAATGAGAACAACAACAACGCGACGGGGAGCTAGGCATCAACCCGCGCAGAGGGAACCAACGACAACACATCGGGGAGCAAAGCTTCAACCCTAGCAAAGGGAGCCCACGGCGAACCAAGAAGCGCAATGGACTGCAGTGGTGCTCCGCCTCCATAGCACGTCCACAACGAGAACAACAACAACGCGACGGGGAGCTAGGCATCAACCCGGGCAGAGGGAACCAACGACATCACATCGGGGAGCAAAGCTTCAACCCTAGCAAACCGAAAAAGGCCTAAACTACTCAATGATTCAACCTCGACCAACTGGATAACAAGAGATGGCGCCTTCAAGAAGGAGAACGACGCTCGAAGCGCCGCCGCCACCAGGCCTAAGGCGAAAGCTTTCGCAAGAAACAGAAGTTAGGATGGGCTCCCTTTGCTAGGGTTGAAGGTTTGCTCCCCGATGTGTTGTCGTTGGTTCCCTCTGCGCGGGTTGATGCCTAGCTCCCCGTCGTGTTGTTGTTCTGAGGTGGCGCCTTCAAGAAGGAGAACGACGCTCCAGTGATGAACGCCGTAGGCACATCAACCATTAAATTTGGAGTACAATTGATTCCAACGACTAGTTAGGAAAGTAAGTAGCGAATGGTTCGGTGAACACTGCACTAGATTGTGATACCTCCGGTATCTTGAAAATCCGTTAGCATGTAATTTAATCTCACCACAACAAATCATGTATATATGAAAATAGTTATGCAAGTGAAAAAAATGAAAAGATTCAAAACCTTTTACAAAAAATGGAAAGATTTTTTACTTGAAACCCTTTAATCCCTTATGTTCAATAGCTTAAGATATAAATATTTTATTAATAAATTTGGAAATCCACAAATTAAAAAGTTTTAGTTTACATCATGTGTGTCAATCTTGCCTTTTGGACCCCAGTCAAAATCCCATGTTAAGGGACTTCAACAGCCAGTATGGTTTAACGAGGTTCTAAAACAATGTAAATGTCTCTAATCAAATTTGAGCCCTGATATAGCCTTTTATTTTGTTAAGAACTGTGGTCTAGTTTATTTACCAAAGTTGCAGTTTAAGACTTATGCTAAAAGTTTGTTTCATCGAACCTTGTCTAAAAATGCCATCTTCATATTGTAGTTTGATTCAACATTTGGATGGAAACAAGTAGGCCATACTTAGAATATTTAGTTAGTCTGAAATTTTAGCTTTCCCCCAAGCTTAAATCTTAATATACATTTGATTTGGCTAAAGAACTTAAAAATCTCCTTTTCTATGAAATAAAATTGGGTAAGTCATCTTTCAAATGCATCTAACTTTGATCCCTTTAGGCTCCATTTGATACATCAAATTCTCAAAATCCTATGTAAGTAATAAGTTACATTTTGGTGACTGAAAAAATTAAAAAAAAGAGAGAAAACAACCGATACAGTCAAGCACAGGGAGTGGCGTAATCATGTTGTGTTTATGGGAGAGCGAGAGCCTGACGGAAACTCGATCTGAAACCTTGTGTTGGAGACTTCTGGGTAGGTGTGTAGGATCAAGAATCCTGGGATACCGGCCTTTTTGCAGCCCGTGACAACGTCCCTGCTTTCTTCCGGATTGCTGGTTACCACCACCGCCTTCATCTCTTGGCCGTAGTTTGCCTCGATGCCCTTGGCCACCAAAGCGGATTTTCCAAATGTATATGTGCACACATGGACTATCGTAGCCGTTGAATATGTATCGAGATGAGTGCAGACAAGGGGTACGTATGAGAATCATAGGTAGGTGAGGGAATCATGTGTTGAGATTCGTGCAGCATGAGGGGAACGAATGACCATGATTGTGCTTGTGCGCACATATACATGTGATTTTGCATTTTCCCCTTGGCCACCCACACCAGCGACAGCTCGGCGGGGCCCGGCTGCATGAGGAAGGACATGAAGACGCATATCCCGGAGCCCGTGGCGACCATGGTGGCTCGCCTGTACATGTTGAGGAGGTAGGGCTAGGGCAGGCCGGCGAAGTGGACGCCGCGCACCCAGAGGCGTGTGGGAGGGTTGGAGATGAGGGCCCGGGTGAAGTCACCCACTGCGCCAGCGAGCATGGCATGCGTGTCGCCACCGTCGGAGATGATGCCGAAGGCGTGCCACTCGGAGATGCGGCCGAGCAGCCCGGCCCTGACGCCGCCCCGGAACGTTATGACCGACGCGTGGTTGGACCGCGCGGTGACGGCGACCGGCACGCGCCGCACGGTGAGCCACGGCAGGAAGGTGAAGAAGGTGATGGCGGCGGCAAGCCAGAGCTCCTGGCGCTTCACGGGGACGGAGCTGGAGAGCCGGCGGAGAGCATGACGAAGGCCCAGAGCAGCGCGAGCGCGGCCCAGCCGGCGAACCGGTGCGTGCGCTCGAACACGTTGTGGTGCAGGTGGCGCACCAGCGGGAACGCCGCCATGCACGAAAGCGCCAGCAGACCCAGTATGTCGGACACAGGCGTCGCGTCGTCCCGGTGCTGGTGGGACGCCTGCGCCCGCGACGACACGCCGCAGCCGCTGTGCACGCCGCCGAGCGACTGCATGGTCGCGGTCGCTCCGGTCTTGACCACCACCGGCACCCAACGCCGGCGAGGAGCGCCACGGCGAGCCATAACACCACCCGGAGCACAGCCTCCGAGCGGCACAGCGTCAGTGCCAGGATGTTGCGCATGGCGAACACGGCGGCGTGCCCCGTGAACTATTGGGAGAAGAAGCCCGCCGCGTTCAGCGCCACGCACACCACGAACAACAGTGTCTTTCATAGAAAATAGGAACCGGCACTCTGTCATTCAGAGACGTGGTCCATCAGTGGGATCTGGACATTCAGAGGTCCATCAGTGGGAACTGGACATTCAGAGGTCCATCAGTGGTACATGACAGCAGCAAATTCAAGTTGAATTCATTGGAGATAAACCATCAGTCCATGTAAATTCGAGAAACTAAAACAATCACTTCACTATCCAAGAGACTGAATCTGCATTACCACTGTTCATACAATGGAGCACCATATGTAAAAGTATCAACGCAGAACTGAAACATCTGATGTTTCACTTCAGAGGACGAACAGTTCTCTTATTGTAGCCTGTAGGATGGTGAATAGTGGAGTTTTTTCAGACCTAAAGCAGAATTTAGAAGGTTGAAGTTTCTGTCGATGAACAGTAATACCTGTTCACAGTCTAAGATGAAAGTTCGTGGTAACTAGCAATTAGCGATGCCTAACGATGAACTTGTTAAATATTTCCTGTGTGACTCTTCAAAGGCAATGTGCCATTTTAAGATACCAGGAGGGACGACACTACTGTCGCCAACAATCGACGGGATCTGCCATTGTGAAGGTGCCATACATAAAACAATGAGATGGGAAGCGTTGAACCCGGTTAGGGGCCGCACCTTTGTTAATATAGGCAGGGAAAAGCCCCCTGCGTGGCTTACATCAAGTTGATCATGATAGAGTTAGTTGGTGAGTGTATCTGTTTGTTATAACTAAGTCTATCTATTCTAACAACCCCTATCACGATCTATACTCAGTTACAACAAATTCTTCAACACTCTCCCTCAATCAAAACTTTCATGAGTTGAGATTGTTACAAAAACTTCACAATTGTGACACCGGCACTGCCTTGGTCAGTCAGTCTGCAAGTTGATCACGTGTAGATATAATGTGAACTAGGTGATTTCCCCGCGCGTTGCTGTGAGATTTAAAAAGTGATTTTAATTTTTTTTAAAGAAAGAAATAATATTGATTCAAATGTTTATTTGGTAGAGAAAATAGAACAATGGAACTGCCATAGGTATGTCAGTACTCAACCTCTAACAATAATTCTAATAAACCTATACAATTAAAACTACTAAAAAGATCTGTGGATATTTCGTTATGGCATGAGCAACACACCTTTAGTGATGACAATTTATTATCTCTGGATGCGCTTCCTAACAATACGTGAATCAAAGAGCTGCACATAGGACTCCATTTATTTGTCCTTTTATCTCCTGTTGTCCTGCATAGGGAGGATATTACATAATTATTTGGGTAAGAAAGGCAAATGGCTTCATATAATTTGAAGTCTTACGTTTAGAAAGTGTAGGGACATTAATACACGAATGAATGTGAGATATAGGGAGTAACTTTAACTTGCTGTTGAATGAATTGCAATGACTAAAGCACGGTGGGGTTCACCTGTGTATATATGTTTGTGAGAAAAAAAGATATATAATTGTATAGTAAATTGAAGAGGAGGGTGACTTGAACAAGTATTTGACAATCCTTATTAATAGGAAGCTTAGGCTGATAGAAAAATAAATAATATATGGAAAGTAGGATTCACCTTAATTGGCACGTTGCGGGGGCTGCTGAAATTTTTAAAGTGACATGATTTTTAAATTAGTAGACTCAAAGATGACGTCGACTTTAAAAGTAGAAATTACTGATGTATATTGTATCACAACATTTTTAACACAGATGATAACTTATTTATCTTAGTTTAAAGAGATTGACTTTTAAATGGTTGATCATCTGGTATGACAATATTTTTTAAACACATTATTTTTTAATGTACTATTTTTTAAATAAATTATACTTGATAACTTATTTATCAAAAATTGACTTTTAAATGATTGATCATCTGTGACACATTATTTTTTAATGTACTATTTTTTTAAACACGTTATACTTGATAACTTATTCATCTTAGTTGAGAGAAATTGACTTTTAAATGATTGATCATCTGTGACACATTATTTTTGAACGTACTATTTTTTAAACACATTATACTTGATAACTTATTCATCTTAGTTGAGAGAAATTGACTTTTAAATGATTGATCATCTGTGACACATTATTTTTGAACGTACTATTTTTTAAACACATTATACTTGATAACTTATTCATCTTAGTTGAGAGAGATTGACTTGGCGAAGTGATCGAAAGGACAAATGGTTGCATGCATGAATATTATTAGCCACAGAAGATCAGTGAAAGGCATTAATAGAGTGTCCTAGTGGATGATGACATGGCTTCTTAGTGGATGATGATGTGGATAGCTTGCATGTTAAGATATGACCTTAGTGGCCTCCATCTGTATAGATATATAAGATGTCCAGCAGCTTCTCAGCAACTTTTTCTCTCACAAAATGATAGTCTACTTCAATATGCTTATTTCTAGCATGGAACACAAGATTAGATGATAGATATGCAGCTCCCAAATTATCACACTAAAGTCTGGCTGCTCGAGGACTTGGCAGATCTAATTCTTTGAGTAAAAATCTGAATCCAAATGACTTATGCGGTTGCATTTGCCATCGCTTTATATTCAGCTTCAGTGCTAGATCTTGAAACGGTGGCCTGTTTTCGTGCACTCCAAGATACCAGATTTAGAAATACACATAACCCACTTGTAGATCGTCTGTCATCTAATGAACCAGCCCAGTCTGCATCTGAAAATGCACTTACAAGCATTGAAGGCGATTTCTGCAGCTTTAAACCATAGCTTATTGTACCCTTGACATACCAGTATTCTCTTGACAGCAGTCCAATGACTTGTTGTTGGAGCATGAAGAAATTGACATACCTTATTGACAGGAAACGACAGATCAGGTCGTGTTAGAGTGAGATATTGAAGAGCTCCGACCAAACTCCTGAACTTGGTGGCATCTTCAGTCCCTAGACAAGTTCCTGACTCTATGGTCATTTTTTTAGAAACAGATAGTGGCGTTGGTGCAGGTTTACACCTCTCCATGCCTGCTCGCTTTAGGAAATCAGTTGCATACTTCTGTTGTGTCATATGAATACCGCCTTTGACTTTACGTACCTCAATACCAAGAAAATAGCTTAGCTCTCCAAGCTCCTTAAGAGCGAAATCTTCCTTGAGATCTTGAAGAAGGGACGGACAACTTTCTCTGAAGAACTCACAACTATAATATCATCAACATAGATCAATAAGAAGATATCAATGCCATTTCTTCTATAGTAGAAAAAGAGAGGTATCCGCCTTGGAAGACTTGAATCCGAGTGACTGCAATTTTGAACTTAGCCTTGAGTACCAAGCTCTGGGAGCCTGTTTTAGTCCATATAGGGCTTTGTCCAATTTGCATACATACTGAGAGGGATGTTTTTCATACCCAGAAGGTTGCTTCATGTAAACATCTTCCTCCAGAACACCATGAAGAAACGCGTTCTGAATATCAAGCTGCTGAAGGCACCATCCTCTTGATACTGCAATGGACAAGATTACTCTGATGGTAGCAGGTTTAACAACAGGACTAAACGTGTCCTCATAGTCAATGCCATACCGTTGCTTAAACCCTTTAGCTACTAGCCTTGCCTTGTATCTATCTATGGAGCCATCTGCTTTCCTTTTGATCTTATACACCCATTTACAATCAATGAAATTTTTGTCTTTACTATTTGGTACTAGGTGCCATGTGTTGTTTCTCATCAGTGCATTGTACTCTTCATCCATGGCAAGTTTCCAATTTTTATTGTTGAGAGCATCATGTAAATCCTGAGCCTCACCTGTGGTGGTTAAACACCCATACTTAACTGTGCCATCCTTGTAGACCTTGGGGCACCGGATTCCCCTCTGCAGCCGAGTCATCGGTCGAGATGTTGTAGCAGCAGCAGTATCTGTCGTAGGCGCTGTGTGCACCGCTGGTTCAGCAGGTTCAGTAGTCGGCTCATTTGATCCCCCCGTTGGCACTGAAGATCCCGCTGCTGGGGAGAAGCTGTTCGCCTTGTGTCCGACCGGCGTGTGGTCGGCGGACTCTGATTGGCTGGGTGTGTCACTGCGGTCGGAGGGAGCTAGCCAGCGCAGGCGCAGATGTTGAAGGAGAATCTGCTTGGGATCCGACGCCTGCTGCAGCTGCTGTTTCCTGAGGTGAATCCATCTGGGATCGCGCGCCTGCCCCCGGACCGGAAGAATGGTGCTCCTGCATGAAATATGGACCATTTGTGCTGGAATTTGCACTATTAGTAGCAGTATTTTTAGCCAATTGATCAGCTGCTGTTTCCTGAGGTGAATCCATCTGGGATCGCACGCCTGCCCCCTGACCGGAAGAATGGTGCTCCTGCATGAAATATGGACCATTTGTGATGGAATTTGCACTATTAGTAGCAGTATTTTTAGCCAATTGATCTGCAACTTGCCCCCCCTGACCAGTTGGAGAGGAATTAAGGAGATGAGTAGGGAGGAGAAGTATTTGGGAACGGAGAAGGGTGCCTGCATTTTCATGAAGAGTTGCTAAGGGAAACATATGCTCATCAAAAGTAACATCACGGGATATGTAGACCCATCCCGTCGCAATGTTAATACACTTGTACCCTTTGTGAAGCGTGCTGTAGCCAAGAAAAGCGCAACGTTTGGACCGAAACTGTAGCTTGCGATTATTATGTGGTCGCAAATTTGGCCAGCAAGCACAACCAAAGGTACGGAGAGAGGAGTAATCAGGCTTTTGGTTGTATAAGCGTTCCAAGGGGGTGGAGTAATGAAGAAGACGACTAGGAGTTCGGTTGATTAAGTATACCGCAGTAACAAAAGCTTCATCCCAGAATTTCAACGGCATAGATGCATGGGCAAGTGTTGACGTCTCTTAGCGTAACAGATTTTACTCCGCAAGCGCACGGAGATTCGCTGTAGCTTTTTCACTTAGAGTATTCCGAGTATCGTAAAAATCCACAGGGAAGCAAGGGTGAATAGGTGGAATGAAATGTCGAACTTTCAAGTAGTACTATAACTTAGATAAAATACCAGCGAAACTTACAACGGGGGTAAGATATAAAGATAGTGTATGGTGGGAAGAGTAAAACAGGGACTAAAGAAGCCTAACACTTAGGTAGTTGCCTGGGAGGACAACGAGTGAGATTAGATTTCCAAACTCTACTCCTTAACCGCTGCAGAGGAGTATTCGCGGTTGAACTAAGATAACTGGATACAAGCTAGGATCTTGCGTCGAGCAAAATTCCGCCGCCTCGAGGGGTCAAGGGGTAGATAGTAGACCTCCGAAGGAGACCCGGCTAACATCTACGGGCTTACCGAACGACGGGATGGATTACTGAGACCTCTAGAGCTGTCACCTAGAGAGGCTACCGACCAGATCTGCGTGGGTAAGATGGCACGCTATACTAGTGTTCAAGTGAGAACTTGGACACTAAAGCTCTTCCTTGATCAGAGGGTGAGAACTAACTTAATCTTAGATCAAAAGCCTAAGACAAGCTTATAGCACCGGCAAGTCTAACAAGATTCAGATAACTTAAGAACAACACAAACCTAAGCCTTGGATCTAGTGTGCAATAAAGGTACACCACACTAGGCAAGCGTTAAGAAGTAAAGTAAAGTATAACAGAAGATAGAACAATGATAAATATTATACTGGAGTAACGAGTACAAAAGATAGAAAGATACAAGAGCTTTACCGAGACTCGAAGAAGACTCCGGAATCCCTGAGGCAAAAGCTCAGACTCAACTCTAACTCCCAGGACTAACCTAGTGATACAAGACTAAATGATAGTGTGAGGTACTCAACTTCCACACTCTACAAATGAGAGCTAGGGGGTATTTATAGTCACCAAGTGAGTGGGGGTACTTATAGGGTCGGTATGGTGGTTAAGGGGACAGGTGGCAAGTCGGGCGGCCTGGTAGGAGGCCGGGCGGCCCCACCTCAGGCCGGGCGACCTGGCCAGCCCTTGGATCCACCGCCATTCTTCATCCTACGGTCCATCTTGACTCCCCAAGTCAGTTGCATGGTGGTTATGGCGGTTACAAGTGTGTTTTCTCTTCAACCGTTGATCTCACTTGTGTTTCTTCCTTAGCCGCAAGATTGAAGTCTCGCGGATTGCTGACTTCACCATCCAAGTGTTGGATCGGTGATGTGGCAAGCCTTCCGGTACTTGACACGTTGCATTCGGCATTTGGACTTCACAAGTGTGTTGACATATCATTTATGCACATGCAGGTCGAAGATGAGCTGATTTGGCTCCTGAGTCAGGCCGGGCAGCTTGGAGTGGTGCCGGGCGGCCTAGCTTAGAGCCGGGCCACCTGGCCCACTGGCCAGTGACCCTATGACTTTGCCAAATTTGTCTGTTTTCTGCTGATCTTTGTACCTACAATCAAATATTCAACACAACTTGTGAAAATATGTTAGTAGCACAGGTTTATCCATACTTTGGCATATTTTTCTCCATGTTCATGGATAGTTGACGGTCATTAGTAGTGCAATAAAGACCGTCAACACCCCCCCAAGCTTAGACCTTTGCTCGTCCTTGAGTAAAGCCAAGATGGGTTATGGATCAGGCATTGCTGCAATATCGATGCTAATGAATAGGAGTTATGCACAGACGACACCCATGCTTTTACCTCGAACCATAGTATATGCAATGATCACTTTCACTCATACCTATGGTGTATCTTTTTGTTTTACCATGTCTTGGGCGGTTGGGAGGAAGAACGACTTAGCTGCAGGTTCTGCTCCAAGCATGTCTTTTGGGATTCACATCTCATGTGTTTTTAAAGATTTTTCAAAAGAAAACAAGTTTCCCCAAAGGTACTCTTGATCGCTCAAAGTGTATCCTCACCATTGAAGCCAAGAGCATGGCTAAGAACTTCCTATACTAAGGCTTATGTGGAGCTCAGGGTCATGGAAGAACTCAGCTTACTTAAGTTGTTTGTTTTGCAAAGCCAAAGATTGGACCAAAGAAATGTACTACATCATCTAGTTTTGTTCATTGTTGGAGCTTTATTTGGTGGGTGGATGGATGAATCTCCTTGTTTCCTTTCCTTCTCTTTTTTGATTAATAGGTATGAATATGGAGCCTTTTTTAATTTTTTTCTTTTTTTGCCATGCTTGATTAGCATGCTTTTCTTTTTCTCATATTTTTGCCATGCTTGACTAGCATGCTTTTTTTTTTCTTATATTTTTGTTGGCTCCATACTCTTTCTCTTTTTGATTGGAAGGAGTAATGTTAAGGGTATTATTTTGGAGGTATATGGATGCATACCCAGGATAGGTAAATGCATTTGTGGTGGTGGATTTTTGCTCCAACAATTCACAAGATAGAGATGATTCCATTCTAATAGACTCAAAATTTGACAAAGCTCAAAACAACTTTAAGTAGCTTAAACAAGCTAGGCTCAGATATTTCAATATATTTGGCTCTGGTAGGTATTCAAAAACCGATGGGGGAACTTCATTTCATTTTTCAAAAGAATAAACAGAGATGTTTATCTTACTAGGGACATGTGAAGACAATCAGTGCTTAGCCATATCATTTCTCACAACAACTTAGATAGGTTATGCAAATGGCATCCACTAAGTACAAGATCAAGATTTCAACTTATACACACAAGCTCGAAATTAAGCTAAGTGCAGAACGTGCATAAACAACTAAGCATGAACATAAGCAACTATTCATCATTTCCATATGAAGGATATATGCATCAAAGTTGGGAAATATGAAGGATATATGCATCAAAGTTGGGAGTTGTTTTTATTGACATTTTTTTAGAAAAAACAATAAAAAGGAAAATAAATAAAAACATTATTGAAAGTACTTATCTCGGTAGAACGGTGATGCTGCTACTCGGTCAGACGGGGTACTGCTGGTACTGGTAGGACGGGTGATACTGCTGCTTGGTCGGACAGGGGTACTGCTGGTGCACATAGGAGGAGACAAGGACAAGAGTCGGGGACACCTTACTCTGAGGAGACACAGGCGCGAGGAGGTATGCTCATAACGGTCTACCATCGCCCAAGCTTCAATGAAGCTAGGGGTTTTGGTAGTAGTAGTTGTAGAAATTCTAAGCATTGAGGAAGCCGGATCCAACTTGCTCATTCAGGTTCTGGAGCATTTCCGTGTTGGTTTGGAGCCGTTGACCCATCTCTTCCGTGTGTTGGTAGATGTCACCTACCTGCTGATACAACCTCTGATCGTATTGGCCCAAGTTCATCCCCTCCATTGCGGAGTTGATGTCGGCCATGTCAGGTGTTTGGTACCGGGCTGAAGCAGAGTGACCTAGGTCTCTACTGAGTGCACGTGATGCACTACCGCCTCCGTAGTGTTGTGTACTATGAGAAGGCAGGTAGAAACTCTCGCCACCGGTACTAGAAAAGTACCAGGATGGCTCAGATGGTATGGAAGCATGGATGGGTTCCTCAGAATCTTCTCCTCGGGTTTTGTGGTGTGACTCCTCCGCTCGCCGTCTCTGGGCTCTGGTCATGACGCCGCCGATGCTTTGGCGTGGTGCCTCCACATCTAGCTGCATGGTTAGGCTCCTGATGGTGTATATGTCGAACTGCGGTGCTGGAAGCGGCAGCTCAAGACTTTGCCCGAACCATGTCATGATCAGTTTCCCAGTTGCGGCATCTCGCTTCATGAAATGTGCCTGGAGAAAGTGCTGCTCCCCCCACATAGTGTGATGTGTCGTCGGAAAGGTAGTTAAGTTGGGCATTCTCTAGGAGGCCCAAGTTGGCTGCTATCCTGGTGACAAAGGAAGTGATGCTTATAGGGGTGTTGGTCGCTCTCATGCCCATCCAGTGGTGGACAATGTCGAGAACCGGAGCATAGCGCTTCTTTTTGACCATGGCATAGAGGCACTTGAGGTCTTCGTTGAGTGCACAACGAACCTCGCCTCTTGGAAAGACGATGAGCGAGACCCAGCGAGCTAAGAGTCTCAGAGTGGGATTGTGAATTTTGGTGGTGCTGTGTTTCCCTTTTCCGTACTCTCCACATATTTCCACCCAAAAAGATTTCATGTCATACCCACCGGGGTCACTCAACGAGCAGTTGGAGTGGTAACCTAGGAGGTCGGCAAACTGCCGCGGGTAGATAGAGAATTCAGTATTGAACATGCGGAAATTTATAAACATACCTGTTGTACGCTTGTCCACGCGGAGAGTCATCAGGAACTCTTGTGTGAGAATAACGGATCCTTCCTCTGAAATGTTAGCGAAATCCGACCAACCTACATAATCAATGGATTTAATGAACGGGTCCAACATACCTATCTCGACGAGGAAGAAGGCATCGAAGCACTTGGTCCTCCAAAAGGTCTTGGTGGTAAGGGCTTGTAACACCTGGGCTTCCTCATCACCTTTGATGTTGATATCTTGCAAGTTCATCAGTCGGCGCTGCGGTTGTTGCTGAGAAAAAACTCCTTCATCTTGCTCCTGGTCCTGGCGGCTATGTGTACCGCAGACAGACATCCTGTCGGACACTGTGGGAGTCCTGTCGGATGCTGCTGGGGTCCTGGAGCTTCTGCTTTGTGAACAAGAGTGCGAGCGCTCATCCGACGAAGACGGGAACTTCAGGTGCAGTCCCTTCCCTGTGTTGCTTAGGGCCTTCTTCGCTTTCCTGAAGAAAGAAGACATCCTGCAAAAGTAGACAATATACTACACAAGGGACAAAGCAGACACAAATATTAGCGTTAGCGGTTAGTCGTCCAGAAGTCAGTCATCCAAGGGTTAGTCGTCCTTGCGGGGCAGAGCCTCCACAAAACGTCCAAAAAAAACCGAGGATGTAGCACTTATTTTATTGGGCAGAACTTCAACTAAGTGCTGGAATTTAAACTAAGTGCCTAACTAGTACTTAAGAGAGTGTGTTTAGGGGGAGAAAGGGAGTTGCTCGCGCTGCTGAGCGGTGCAAGGAGCAAGTGCATGCATGCAATTGTATTTATAGGCGCGCGAGGAGGCAAGCAGGGGGCAGCACCAGGCCGGGCGACCAGTGGCTAGGCCGGGCGGCTCGAGGAAGGGGCCGGGCGGCTCGGGCTCTGGTGCCCCCTGGCAGTGGAGCGCGCAGAGAGAGCAGAGGGGGGCCAGCCAGCTCCTGGTGGGGCCGGGCGGCTCCAAAGATTTTTTTCGCAAAATTGAACTAACTAACTAAATGCAAACTTAAGCAAAAAATTTTTGATGAAATTTAAACATGCAGTGGTGAAATTCAAAGATAGATGCATAAAAGATAGAAAAATTGTAACGCGGAAAATTAAATATGCAGTGGAGGATAAGGCCAGTTTACCTCTGGCGAGGACAAGTCATACCTTTGGTTTGGTGTCAGCGCTCGACAGAGACTTAGCGGCCGTCTGTGCTGCAACTTTTGTTCGCCAAACCTTCTTGGTTGCCACAGCCTTTTGTTTTTGAGTTTTAGTCTTCTTTTCTGGCTAGGCTTTTGGCGTTTCCTCTTTCTTCTGCCATTCTTGAGATGTGTTCATTGCCTTGGCGGTGACCTTTATCTCAGGAGCTTTGCCTCCTGAGTCCTTTGTCGGCGGCTGGGCCAGTGAGGCACGTCTCAGTGACTCGGCTTTGCGATCGGCTTTGAGCTTGCGGGCTTCCCCATCGTACAGGAGCTTTTCCATGGCTACGAGGAGAGAGTTCATTTTCGGCTTGCTTGGCGAAAGCTCGATCTTCTCTCTTAGTGTTTCCCGAGGTGCCTGACACTTAAATTTGAAAGTTTTTACCTGTCGGCGCTGTTCGACCTTTGGTTTGAAGGCAAACGTATCCAGTCTGCCATTAATGTTGAGCTGGACTTCTCTAGCTCCAACATCAATGTTGGCCTCAGCGGTGCTTAGGAATGGTCGCCCAAGGATGAGCAGCGTCTTCGTGCCTACCTCCATATCTAGCACTACGAAATCCACCGGGACGATGAAGTTCCGGATTTTCACCGGGACATCTTCGGCGATCCCGACGGGGTAGCGAATCGATTGATCTGCTAGCTGCAAGCACATAGCAGTAGGGGCAAGTGTAGCATGCATAAGTTTATCAAAGACTACCTTTGGCCTGACGCTGACGCTTGCTCCCAGATCACAGAGAGCTTGATCAAAATTCTGGGTTCTGATTGAGCATGATATGGAGGGGTTTCCAGGATCCTTCTTCTTTTCAGACGGCTGATTGAGTATAGCAGCGCTACACTCCTCTGTGAGGTGCACAACTTCGGTCGATGGCAGCGGTTTTTTGTTGTTGAGAATGTCCTTTAAGTACTTAACATACGTAGGCACCTGCATCGCATCTAGCAATGGGATATTGACATATAATTTTTTGATTACCTCAACAAATTTGCCGAACTAATCGTCGACCGATGCCTTCTTCTGCCTTTGAGGAAAATGGAGCACTGTGCTGTCATAGAACTCGTGCGGAGCTGACTTTGGTGCTTCCTTCACCAGTGGTGGTTCACGATCCACCTCATCTTCCTCCTCTGGTGCGGCCTGCTTTCCCTGTTCTTTTCCTGCAACTCTAGGATGTGGGGGGTCTTGTGTAGACCTTCCACCTCTAGTGGTTACAGCATTTATTTGTTCTTTCGGGGGTGGTTCGGGCTATCCCGGAAGCTTTCCCGAAGTAGGACTAGGTAGAGCGGCGGCAAGCTGAGCTATCTGGGTTTCTAGCATTTTATTAAAGCTCAGCTAGTTCTTCATGGCGCTATTCAGAGTTTCCAATTGATTTGACAAAGATTCAAGAACTCTATCATTGCATGGAACTTTTTACTAATGCTATCGTTCATAGCTTTTTGATCGAAAAAATTTTTAGTAAACTGTTGAGAACTGCTAGAAGACATACCTTGACCAGCGGAAGGTAAGTTGGGTCGTGAATTCCAATCTGGTTGAGGACGAGGCCCGTTGCTGAAGCCATTGTTGTTGATGAAATTAACGTCCTCCGATCCATTTTTGGGATAGCTGTTCCCCGTGTGGCCTGTGTTCCCACAATGCTCGCAAGTCATGCGAGAATCCAGTGCCTGGACCGGTACAGCTTCAGGAGCGCCCTCCAGCTTCTTTAGCAGGAGGTCCATTTTGGCGGCAAGCATGTCGGAGCCGTCAATATAGTGGACTCCACGGGGCTTATTATTCGCCCTCTCCTCTCTCCATCCTTGGTTGCTTGCCATCTTCTCGATGAGAGAGTGGGCAGCGGCAACGCTCAAGGACAAGAATGATCCTCCAGCGGCTGCATCGAGGTGTTCCTGCGTAGACCGGTGTAGTCCGTGGAAGAAATTCTGGATTATCAACCACTATTCCATACCATGGTGGGGGCAGGCGGCGATGTATTCTTGTAGTCTCTCCCATGCCTCCGCCACGGACTCATCAGCGAGCTGTTTGAATCTCGAGATTCGGTTCCTCAGTGAGCTTGTCTTCCCAAGCGGGAAGTACTTTGCAAGGAAGGCATTGGAGCATGCCTCCCAAGTCACCAAGTTGTTGCGGTTCAGGTAGAACCACTGTTTCGCCTTCCCAATCAGGGAGAATGGGAAGAGGCGAAGCCGAACAGCATCGGTGGTTGCACCCTTGATAGTGAAAGTGCTGCATATCTCCAGGAATTGCTGGAGATGGCTGTTTGTATCCTTCGACGCCAATCCGCAGAATGAGCTAGCTTGGACCATGTGGATGACACCTGGCTTGAGCTCGAATCCATCTCCAATAGTCACACTGGGTCCAGTGGGAATGTTGTTGCTGGATGGGATAGAGAACTCGCGAATGGTCTTCTTAGCCATATGTGTCATGTCGGTTGTGCTTGTGTATCCAAACTCTAGTGTAGCTGGCACAGGCCTCTACCCGTGGATCGTCTTCTGACGGACTCTCCTTCTAAGCAGCGACTCCGGATTGTTGTGAAAGTTTGCCGGTAGGTCAAAACCAGTCATACACCTCTCTGCCACCCAACAATAAAGTAGACAGAGGCAAATAAGCCCGCTAAGAAATAGTGGTATGTTATCAAGTTATAAGTACCTAGGTTCGACAGATCAAACTTCTATTGCCAATTGCTTCCCCGGCAACGGCGCCAGAAAAAGCTTGTTGATGTCTCTTAACATAATATATTTTACTCCGCAAGTGCACGGAGATTCGCTGTAGCTTTTTCACTCAGAGTATTCCGAGTATCGTAAAAATCCACAGGGAAGTAAGGGCGAATAGGTGGAATGAAATGTCGAACTGTCAAGCAGTACTATAACTTAGATAAAATACCAGCTAAACTTACAACGGGGGTAAGATATAAAGATAGTGTATGGTGGGAAGAGTAAAACAGGGACTAAAGAAGCCTAACACTTAGGTAGTTGCTTAGGAGGACAACGAGTGAGATTAGATTTCCAAACTCTACTCCTTAACCGCTGCAGAGGAGTATTCGCGGTTGAACTAAGATAACTGGATACAAGCTAGGATCTTGCGTCGAGCGAAATTCTGGTGCCTCGAGGGGTCAAGGGGTATATAGTGGACCTCCGAAGGAGACCCGGCTAACGCCTACGGGCTTACTGAACGACGGGGTGGATTACTGAGACATCTGGAGCTGTCACCTAGAGAGGCTACCGACCAGATCTGCGTGGGTAAGATGGCACGCTATACTAGTGTTCAAGTGAGAACTTGGACACTAAAGCTCTTCCTTGATCAGAGGGTGAGAACTAACTTAATCTTAGATCAAAAGCTTAAGACAAGCTTATAGCACCGGCAAGTCTAACAAGATTCAGATAACTTAAGAACAACACAAACCTAAACCTTGGATCTAGTGTGCAATAAAGGTACACCACACTAGGCAAGCGTTAAGAAGTAAAGTAAAGTATAACAGAAGATAGAACAATGATAAATATTATACTGGAGTAACGAGTACAAAAGATAGAAAGATACAAGAGCTTTACCGAGACTCGAAGAAGACTCCGAAATCCCTGAGGCAAAAGCTCAGACTCAACTCTAACTCCCAGGACTAACCTAGTGATACAAGACTAAACGATAGTGTGAGCTACTCAACTTCCACACTCTACAAATGAGAGCTAGGGGGTATTTATAGTCACCAAGTGAGTGGGGGTACTTATAGGGTCGGTATGGTAGTTAAGGGGACAGGTGGCAAGCCGGGTGGCCTGGTAGGAGGCCGGGGGCCCCACCTCAGGTCGGGCGACTTGGCCAGCCCTTGGATCCACCGCCATTCTTCATCCTACGGTCCATCTTGACTCCCCAAGTCAGTTGCATGGCGGTTATGGCGGTTACAAGTGTGTTTTCCCTTCAACCGTTGATCTCACTTGTGTTTCTTCCTTAGCCGCAGGTTTGAAGTCTCGCGGATTGTTGACTTCACCAATCCAAGTGTTGGATCGGTGATGTGGCAAGCCTTTCGGTACTTAACACGTTGCATTCGGCATTTGGACTTCACAAGTGTGTTGACACATCATTTATGCACATGCAGGTCGAAGATGAGCTGATTTGGCTCCTGAGTCAGGCCGGGCGGCTTGGAGTGGTGCCGGGCGGCCTGGCTTGGAGCCGGGCGACCTGGCCCACTGGCCAGTGACCCTATGACTTAGCCAAATTTGCCTGTTTTCTGCTGATCTTTGTACCTACAATCAAATATTCAACACAACTTGTGGAAATATGTTAGTAGCATAGGTTTATCCATACTTTGGCATGTTTTCCTCCATGTTCATGGATAGTTGATGGTTATTGGTAGTGCAATAACGACCGTCAACACCAAGCAAGGAAAGGCTAACTTCAACGATGTGTCGATGTTTGCGCTCAGCAGATCCATTTTGCTGATGCGTGTGTGGGCAGGAGACATGATGCGAAATGCCAATCTTAGTAAAAAAGGGACTAAGTTTTTCATATTCACCACCCCAATCCGTTTGCATGGCAATAATTTTCTATCAAAGGCTCATTCAACTAGGGATTGAAATTCATGAAATTTTTGAAAGACTTTAGATTTGTGGTTGAGCAAATAAATCCAAATAAACTTACTGCAATCATCGATAAAACTAACATAATAGTTCTTTCTGCCCACAGAGGTGGGAGCAGGACCCCATACATCTGAGAAGACCAACTCTAGTGGTGCAGAGGAAACACTTACTGACTTGGGATAAGGTAACTGGTGGCTTTTAGCTTGTTGACAAGCATCGCACACCGACTCATGACTAGACTTACTAGAAGAACATGGCAAATTATTCTTGCTAACAACCTGACGAACTAGAGGAACTGCGGGATGACCGAGACGACTATGCCATGTTGCAACAGAGGGCCTGGTGGCACTGAACACATTCCTTCGCACATCTGGTGAGGATGACAGGAATGGATATAGGCCACCTTTGCACTAGCCTCTAAGGAGCGTCTTCTTCGTTTCCTGATCCTTGACAAGAAAGAATTTTGGATGAAATTCAAGAAAGGCATTGTTGTCATCGGTGAAACGGTGAAAAGAGATTAGATTTTTTGTGGCACTAGGAACATGAAGAATGTTATTTAGGACTAAAGGGCGATTAGGGGTATGCAAGGTGCTATGACCAATATGACTAATCAGCATACCTATGCCATTGGCCGTGTGGATCTGATCAATACCATTGTACTTGTCCCTCGCGGCCAGTTTGTTGAGCTCGCTGGAGATGTGATAAGTGGCGCCGGTGTCAGTGTACCACACTGTATCAACAACGTATGTAGCAGCAGCGTGCCTTTCTTCAGGCACGTAGTTCTCATCAAAGTGGTGCCAGCACTTGTCTGCGGTGTGCCCTTCTCTGTAGCACACCTGGCACCTGGGTCTTGTACGATTGCTGTTGGAGTTGCTGCGGTTGCCACTGGACCGAGGGTTGTTGTTGATGTAGGCCCCTCGGCCATGGCCACTATCACGACCATGCCCACGGCCACGGCCACGGCCGCCATGGGTTGCTGCATTTGCAGACGACTGCGACCCTCCTTCATACAACGCAATGCGCTGTTCAAAGGCGAGGAGCTAGGAAAGGAGCTCGGTGAAGGTGATCTCCTCGGGGCGAGCAAGAACACTCGTCACAACTAGATTGTATTCCAGATCCAGCCCAGCAAGGACGTACTGGATCAATTCTTCATTCTCCAAGGGTCGTCCGGCGCATGCCATCTCATCTGTCAATGATTTCATCTTGCCCACATATTCAGTAATAGATTGAGTACCTTTATGCGTGGTTGCCAGGGCGATGCGAGTGTTCACGGTGCGTGACCGAGACCGGGAGGAATGCATCTGCTCCAGGGCTTTCCACAGTTGAGACGCCATCTTGGAGGTCGCGACTTGTGTGAGGACGTCACGAGAGATTGAAGACAGCGGATAGCTGAGCACTTGTTGATCAAGCACCAGCCATCGTGTGTAGTCCGGGTTGGGCACTTGAACATCTTTGTCGCTGGCGCCCTTTTGCGAGATGGTTTTGGGCGGCATAACCTTGGTTCCATCTAGGAACCCTTCAAGTTGTGCGCCTCGCACAACAGGGAGAACTTGGAGTTGCCAAAGGACGTAGTTGGATTTGGTAAGCTTTTCAGAGATTGGTTGGGCAAAGAAAGCTGGCGCCACCGGAGTTGAGGAGGACGACGCAGGTGATTGTTTCGGCTTGATGTGGAGGATAGGCTCTGATACCATATAAAACAATGAGATGGGAAGCGTTGAACCCTGGTTAGGGGCCGCACCTTTGTTAATATAGGCAGGGAAAAGCCCCCTGCGTGGCTTACATCAAGTCGATCATGATAGGATTAGTTGGTTAGTCTATCTGTTTGTTACAACTAAGTCTATCTATCCTAACAACCCCTATCACGATCTATACTCAGTTACAACAAATTTTTCAACACCGTGCATGTTCATTGTAGCAACCAGGGCTTCCGAGTCCTCATAGCCAGTGGCATCATATATCTGGAAAACCATTAGGATTAATACCTGAGCATAACTTGCCCTCGTGACTCCGTCAACCCAAAATGCCATAAAGTAGTGCTCCGTCAAAAACTGCAAGTACAGAGTGTTATGCCAGTTCATCAATGTAAATGAATCCAGAGTTATAATCCTTATTTCACCTTGTCTAGCTTGTAAATTGATATAACCACTGTTGCCGCGAAGGTGGATGCCTTCACCGGTTCAAAGGAGAACTTTCTCCACTGTTGGGCTTCGGAAAACTGAATCCCCACAGTAACGAAGGACAAGGAATTAAATTCGAATAACTAAAGCTAGAAAGCAAAAGCTGAGGGACTTTTTCCAATAAAGCGACTTTTCCTTGGGATTCCAACCATCTTTTCAGGTACAGGAGGCCCCCTTTTTATAGGGGAAAGTGAACCGACTTAAAGTATAAAGACCGATTTGCCCTCCATACCTACTACATTCGGGGAATATTTGAGGGCAAATCGGTCCCTTCATAGAGGTTTTCAACAACTCCACATCCTCGGGCCTTCGCTTTAGGTTCCGGACCTTCGCTTCCATCTTCGAGCCCTTGCTTTGAGCTTCGGACCTTCGCCTTCATCTTTGAGCCTTCGCTCCAAGCTCCGGACCTTCGCCTTCATCTCCGAGCCTTCGCTCTAAGCTCTGGACCTTCGCCTTCATCTCCGAGCCTTCGTTCCAAGCTCCGGACCTTCGCCTTCATCTCTGAGCCTTCGCTCTAAGCTCCGGCCCTTCGCTTTCATCTCTGAGCCTTCGCTTTAGGCTTCGGACCTTCACTTCGTGTCTCAGGCCTTCGCTTGGGATCCTAGAAAACTGACTTCGTAGGCATTGTTAAATAAACATTTAAATCGATCGAAGCGGAGCTTCGCTGGGGCTTCGGGGATTGTGTCCCCAACGTCCACCAAGCAAATAAACTGAAGAGCACAAGGCTACCTCCAATGCATGGCAGGAGTAATCCACTGCGCAGTGAAACACGCCCTGAAATAGCAT
This sequence comes from Paspalum notatum, assembly GCA_022530915.1. Taxonomy (NCBI): domain Eukaryota; kingdom Viridiplantae; phylum Streptophyta; class Magnoliopsida; order Poales; family Poaceae; genus Paspalum; species Paspalum notatum. The sequence continues at coordinate 33,803,633 of CM039685.1, forward strand.
TGAACAATTGGAAGCAAAAATCACCCTAAGATTTCCATGTGTGGCCTTCTTTAACAAAGATTTATTAGGAGGAGAAGAAAAGGTTTGAATTAGTACCCAGTAGTTTTGTTGAGAAAGCAAAAGCTGTCATATTGTTGCAGATGAAGCATACCACCGGAATCACTGTTTTCATGCACCAACGGTGCTTGAAGCATCCCATAAAGGTTGTAGCTAATTAAGATATATAGTAGCAAGTCAAACAAAAAAACATTGTGTGTGACTGTTGAGGGGACATGATGGGAGGGGTGGGGGAGTCATTTACCTATCCAAGGAACAATAGATCCCACGACGTAGAGCTTCAAACTTGGTGCAAACCCACGTACATCCAGCAGCCAGGAAGAAAGAACAGAAAGTGCAGCAGTGAAAACATAGGCCAGAGACAATAATCCAAAAATCTTCGCAGCAAACTTCCAATCGTTGCCCTGTTGACATTAAGACAAAAAAGAATATAGCTGCCACATGCTTATATCTAACATTTGCAAGGAGAAATGACGAGGACCACGGGACATGAGAAATTACTCCCTGTTTCTCGTGTTGGCTTTCAAGGTAATAAGGCTAGAAAGGCATATAAATTTGGAGGTTTTTTACGGTGTACCAGCTATGGGTTTCTTCCATGGATGTATGCTTGAGGCAAAGAAAGAGATTGCTGTGAGATTTGACAATAACAAAAGTAGATACAAAGTTGGTTGGGACATAATTGATAAAAGGTGGGATAGCAAGCTAAAGACTCCATTGCACTTGGCTGGATACTATTTGAACCCCTATTTTTATTACCCAAACAAGTTAGATATTGAGGTTGATGGCTCATTTAGATCTACTGTAATTGCTTGCATTACTAAGATGGTTGATGATGAAGCAACTCAAGATACCATACTTGAAGAGCTCAGTAAATACCAGGATCAGCAAGGAGAATTTGGGCATGATATTGCAGTCAGGCAAAGGAGAAACAAGTCCTTCAATCCAGGTCAATTATGGCAATTCCTATTCTGGTTTTTTGTTTTAACTATGGACATGAAAATTGTTTAACACTTCAATTTCATGCAGCAAAGTGGTGGCTAAATCATGGCTCGACCACACCAAATCTAAGGATGTTAGCAACAAGGATACTTAATTTGACTTGCAGCTCGTCAGCATGTGAGAGGAACTGGTCAATATTTGAGTAGGTAAGAAAAATCTTAGGTTTATTGTCAAACTCTAACTTCTGTTCACTTGTTTATTTTTGGATTATTGTACACTTATTCATTCATAGGCTGCCATAAATCTTTCTCATGACTTGTTCATTCATAGATGTGTGATCAATCTTTAATTTTTGACACCTATGCAGATTCACACAAAAAAAACAAAACAAATTACTTCATAACAGAACGAGGGATCTTGTTTTTGTGAAATTTAATTCTAAACTGAAGGAGAAGAGGGAAAACAAGAGTAGGGATCCAATTGTGAGGGAATTGAGTGATGTTCTAGAGGACGATGGCAATGAATTCATTACTGGGTTTATTCCAAATGCAATTGAAGATCAAGAAGAAGGGCATGAGGATGCACAAGATGGAGTGCCACAGGAACCTTCAACGTCACAAGCACAAGCACCTGCTACTAAAAGAAAGAGGCCTATATGCCCTAGGAAAAAGAAACTCAAGAGCCTGCAGTCTCTCTTGTCTGGTAATTCAGAGCCTGCAGCCTCTGCTTCATCTTCAAAATGCGAAGATAATGCTTCAATGCAGATTGATTCTTCAGATTCAACTTCTGGAGAGGAGTAGATGTCTACCTCGTTTATGCCTTCATGGTTTATCAACTTAGTTTTTTATCTTAATGTTTGTGGCTGACAGGCAATTGCTGAATGCATTGCAACTATTGTTGAACTTATTAGCTTAAGATTACAACATTCTGTATCATTTATTTATGCTACTGGACATGTTTGCTTGGTAAACTTGATGCAATGAAGTCATGTCATGTCAAATCTCACTTACTATAGACATGAATTTTTCTATTTTTTTGCAAACCGCTTAATCATTTATCTGGCCGATATATCCAGCTATATTCGATATAGCTGCTGGAAAAGCTCGCCGATAAATGCCTTATCCGGTTATTTTAAACATTGGTGTAGCCATTCATTTACTCTAATCTAATTAGCATAGAGAGTTATCCTTCGCTTTGACCAAGCGAAGGAAAATTGCGAAAACCCACTGCTGGGGTAGCGGTCTTGAGAAGGATCAAAATCAGAGAGAGCAGGGCACGCTTAGCTTGATAAAGGTAGGACATGCAACTTACCTGCAGGGAACTCTGCATCTCTATGTCCCTGGCCCTGACAGGACCCTGGAGACCGGTATCTAGAGGACTCGCCGCCCCCCTGTGCTGCAACTGCAGTCTCCACCCTGCCATCCTCCTCCGTTCTGCGCTGCGCGTGGACGTCGACTGCATCTACTGGAGTAAACGCCCCAGACGCCCGGTCCTCGATAGTTGTGCTCGAGGATGAAGCCTCCAGCATGAGTCCGCCTGCGCCACCACAACCACGGCAGAAGCTGGAGAGGATCCCGTGCAGATGGACGATCAGCGACCAGTGGCCTGCCACCGTACCGCCACTGTGATCCAGTGCCACCAAGCACCGCCAGCTCACGTAAACATCATGCTCGTACACGAGTCTCAAAGCATATCCTCAAAACATTGTAAGTCAACAAAATATAGTCAACATTCTAAAACAACAATTTCAACATTTATTCAAATCTTGTTTAACATCTTAGATGAACTAGTTCAACATTACGTTATGCACGATTCTCAAAGCAGAAGATTGTATGACTTATAAATTTTTAGAAGTTATATAGGAAATTCGGTGAGTCACAGGCCCAAGCCGGGCCTCCGGCAATGGGTCTCTACTTCGCTCCGCCAACTTGACCGCCTTGTGCAGAATTTAGATCACAATCAACATTGTTTTTTTTTATTTTCAAAATATATATGAACTAAGGTGACCTGTAATGTCCCGCATGGGGCCTCTGATTTTCATTTCTCAGGTTTGTATGGCTCATTGTTCCCCAAATTGAAATCAAAATCTTGATGCAGCATCCTCTTGGTACTTGTGCACCCCTCTTGTAAATACCTGAAATCTCTTGTATTATGGTAGTCATTAAGATGATTTTTTTTTTTCAGATTTTTTTCTTTTACATTTGTAGCTGAATGTTTCTTGGACTGTGTCGGCAAATGAAAGGCTTGTCGAGTTTGGTGTTGTTGGAACATATAATTAATGTGTTGGTCAGCAACACAATCCTTGAGCTTTATGATTTATTATTTAGTGCAAATTCAGTGAAGTGCTTGGACTTTGTGTTTTTCTATGTACTCTGTTTAGACGGCATCTACATATGAAAAAAAAAAAAACCCATTGAATCTCGCACTTTGCTCCAAACCATTGTCTCTACTGATGGCCGGGAGAGCCCGGACTAAGATATATGAGTGCATAGAAACAAATAAATACGGCCATAAATATAAGAAAACACGTGGGACATGGATATTTAGGCTGGGCTTGCACATTTGAGTACTGTTCATGATGGCGGCAACACTCGGGGCAGAGGTAGGGGAGGGAGGAGCTGATGGTGGCTATTTGTGTCGAAAGTTGGCCTGGAAAGGAGTCTCGTAGAAAAAGCCATCCTATAACAGTTTTTCTTTTCTCCAAAAATACTTTGACTTTGTCCTGAATCCTGATTTTGCTGCTCTTTCCATAGAGCCATTTTTTTTGTTTGGCGTCCGCCCTGCAGCTGCAAGGGAGACACTGCACGGCCCTGTGTCATGACATGAGGAGGAGTCGTCCAAGTACTTTCGACCTAGTGGAGCAAGGGCCCATGGCCCATGTAACTCAGCAGAATAGTGCTAAAAAAAATGTAACTCAGCAGAATATAAGCCGAGAGTCGTGTAGGAGTCAATTAAGCAATAACCGCCTCTCTCATTTCGAGCTCTCCTCGGTTTCCTTCCTCTCTTCTGGAACCCCAAATTCCCCTTCTAATTCTTCTACTGAACTCTAATATTCTTCAGTTCCAGTAATGCCTCACCAGTATTATTGTGTTTGGAATTCTGTGGAGTGATTGTGCCCAAAGACCACGACACCTTGTTTTGCTTAGCAACTTGTGAGAAGCCGATAATGACCCGAGAGGTACAGGATTGTAGAATGTAGCAAGTAGGTGCCATTGCTCCATTGAGATGACCACCAGTGCCACCGGTTAAAGCTTTTTGTGATTGCACGTCTGTCTGTCTCTGAGGTATTGTTGAAGTTTTTCTTTTGATAAAAGAGGTATTGTTGGAGTTGGTATTCATTTGAAAACCCTTTTGCTCGATTAATTTATTTTTGAACTAGGAAGCCGCAAATAAAAAAATGAAGTATTCGTTACAACAATGTATACAAAACTGTTATACAGTATATATGTTTTTTATGAGATGGTAGTAGCTCCCGGTCCTAGCAACAACGTGACCCGGCAGCGCGCTAGCGTGTAACCACTGGGAGCATAATTGCACACCATTCGATGTAGAATCCAACCGTCAGGAGGCTTAGGCTGTCCACACTCGGACGCGCTACCCGCGCGGCATGCACGTATAGCGTCAACGGTATCCGAAAAACAGCTGCAGCGGGGCGCGGGGAAGCCGACTGCATCGTTGCGTCCGCCCCTTCCCACACCAAAGCTGGCGTCCTTCCCGTGTGCACGCCATCTGCTCTCTCTCCTCCATGTTGGCAGCAGCAGGTCGCTCGCGCCATGTCCAAGAGCCGGGGCCGGACACCGGAGGGCAGGGAGGGAGAAGCGGCGGCAGCTCCGTAGCGGTTGGAGGGGGCGAGGTGGCGGATCTGGGCCGGAGGTGGAGGGGACGAGCCGGTGTGCGTGGCCGACGGCGACGGGCGCGCCTCGCCTTGGTCCTCGGCGCCGCGTGGAGGCGAGGCCGCAGCGCCACCGCCCACCGGGTGGAGCGGAGGCGCCGCTCGCTGTAGATCTGGCGGCGTCGTGGACGTGGAGGATGAGGAAGGCGGCCACGGCTTCCTCCGCCATCACACCCAGAGGTCGGCGCCACTGGGGTCGCCGTCGCCGGGCCTGGAGGAGGCCGTGGCCCGTGGGGAGGAGGCGGCCGGCGCCATGACCGGTGGGGAGGAGGCGGCAGGCACATAAAGGACGTCGGCGCTTGGGAGGAGGCAGCGCGGATGAGGTCGGCGGGAGGCGGCGGCTGCGGATGAGGCCGGCGAGGAGGCGGCGGCCTCACGGCGCTGTGGCCAGAGGGAAGGAGGAGGCCGGCGTGGGGGAAGAAGTGGCTGCGGATGAGGCCGGCGCGGGAGAGGATAAGGAGAGAGAGCGGATAGAGAGGAGGGAAGGGGAGGGTAAAAATAATAAAATAGTGGGGTAGTTGGTATAGAGTGGGAGATATAGAATTGTATGAGCGTGGAGAATGATTGACTGTATTTCAAAATCGTGATGACTGGACGGAATATTCTCTTTTAGAGTGGAGGTATAGAGTGGCTTGAGTGTGGACAGCCTTATAGTGCTGCGGATTCTGGTGCGAGATTCTTCCAAAAGAAAAGATTGAAAGTTACAGAATGCTTAGCCACGAATCCTATATATCTATATAAATGGATGCTACTAAAGTCTAAATCTATCTCCACAACGTGCCATGTCAGCACTAATTAAAATAATTAAATTACATGCTTAGAAATACAAAGCATCAACACGCAAACAACTTAATGGAGACTCTTCGGTTCATCAATTGATCAGCAGAGCTTAATGGAGACTCTTCGGTTGATTAGCTGAGAAATGACGCAGAGCCGCCGGCTTATTCCATCGCAGCACGACAACCTAAGCTCCCCAAATGGTTTCTGTCGCATTTGCACTTCAGCTCCCTAAATGGTTTCAGTTACCTTCATGGAATTGAACACGTGAGAGCTTGAAATGTTCATCAATTCGATCCGCTTTCCTTCCTCTTCCACATACTCCACTAATGCAGTAAATTGAAGCACCATGTTAAGCTATATATTTTTATTCTTCACCACCGTGGATCTAAGACCACGACCAGAACCCATCAGAGATGTTGGTGCATCCAACAAATTGTGTACTCATGATTACCCTGTTGTGTCTCATCCTACTAGAGGCGGCAAATAGTTGGCGACTTGGCGGGATTCTCCGATCCGTCGTTTGTTCTGCGCCAGGATCCATCATTCATACACTAGCCTCCAATTGCTTTGCCATACACTAGCCTCCAATTGCTTTGCCATGTTGGCAATTTGCCTTTCGATGATCAACCACGCAAAAGGGATTTCCATGTTGTTCTTCTGATCATGCTTGGGGGTTGGGATCAGTAGAGCTGACCACTACTTCACGCCTGCACAGGACACTTGTTTGGTCGGCGGTCTGCAGGTTAACATGTTACTCTTCAATCTTTGTCCTGTCCATTCTGCTTCGTCGCCACCTCATAAGCATCTAAACGTTCTATCTGTAATCCATATTCTGTTTACAAATTATGTCATGATACATGTATGGATCATGGCATCCTTTGATTATAATATTGCCCTGTAAAATATTTTCTTATGCTCTTATCTATTTAACCTAGAGGACTGTGTTCCATACTAAAAGTGGTGTGTTTGTGATGCATTATTCTATACCTGCAAAAATAAATCCCGTTGTCTTGCGCACACACTCAAAGATTGGCCTTCGCAGATTGGTGTTGAGGTGACGTTTACTTTTAATGCTCTGGTCCAGATTATGCCATTTCTATCATAGGCCCTCCAATGAAAAGATATAAAAGCGACAAAATTGATCAAATATTCACAAAGTTCTGAGAAGACAACTTCGCACATATGAACATTATTTTTAGTTATTGATCAAATCAATTATTCGGGTACGCTTCAAGTTATCAGTTTGCAACTTTGCGTACATTGATAGATGTCCATATCTATGTTTATGTTTGAATCTGTATTCATTCATAAACTCATATTATAAACAATCGATTTTAGAGGCAAACATGTGGTTAAATCATGTTATTATCTTCGCTTAGGCTCCTCTTTTTTGCATTTAGAATCATTGTATCCTATCTCATTAAACATTAGTACTTGTCAGGTATAGTCCATCATGTGTAGTCAGACGTCAGTCTCAAATCACTCGAAAGTTCCGCAGCAATGTGCGAGGTATTCCACTAGTTAATCCTTAAGTTGAATTTGGCATATGAGGGCCTAGCTGGAGACAACTAGTGCGCTTGGCAGCCCACATTGTTCAACAGGCCGACTCCTTATTTCTCCAATATCCATTGGGCCTTTGTGAGAAGGACATTTTTCACAACCCACTTGACTAATGTTTTCTCCTTTCTCCTCCTTGTTTATTTTTTAGATAAAGAAAAAGGTCCAGCCTCAACACTCAAGAACGAGTGACCGTTGATTTTGACTTACCATTCTGATGAACAAGCAATGAGTTTCAAGGCCGAGGTTGGCTGAAAAATTAAGAAAACCTCATAGATTGGATCCGAATGAAAACATCTCGATACTTATACAATGGTGGTTCTGCAAGGTGGCAAAAAAAAAAAAAAAAGGTCCAATCCTTCTAATTTACTGTATTTTTTGACTGGAAACTAGGAGAGGCATCCCTTCCTTTTGAACTAACTGTTGAAGATGAACAGATTGTCCTAAATCCAAATGCAAATAAAAAAAAAGCTGATAACCCACGAGCCATTATCTATGGTCTATTGTTGAAACTGAGTTGTTGCAGAAGAAAAAAGAGATAAAGTTCAGAACCTAGTACACACACCATATGTTTTTACCACATATTTCTACTCTCTATTTTCAAAACATTTGATGCAGCCCAAGTTTACGACTAAGTAAACACTTGACAAATGCATATAAAAAATAACGAGATATTTTACGGTGGTTGCAATGATACTCACTGGTACCCACCGGTACCCGGTACCACCATTTTTTATTTTTAAAAGTCTTTATGCCCTTTATAGAAATTAAAAAAATAAAAATATAGGTACCGGTCCCACCATCTTTGGTACCGGAACCTTTTATTTAGTTCCATCTTAAACCATTAGATGTCCGCCGATGGACAGCTCATATTTTTCCAACAACCGTAAAATTTGAAAAAACTGATGTGGAAAGAAATTAATTGTTGACAAACAACATAACTGTAGATTAACTCTTAAGAGTCTTAGACACTAGTGGCCCTTGAATGAAAATGGGCCGCGACCACCAACCCAATGGACCATGTGGTCTCACCAATCAGTTCCACTGATCCTGAGCTGCTTTACCCAAAAAGAAGCTCATAAGATCATCCTGGCATTGGCAGAAAGCCAGAACGTGCTTATATATTGTGCGCATTCACCATGTGATGATGGTAAAAGTCTGCACTCACCTCACATATTCAGATTTCATTTCTTCTTCAAAGTAAAATCTTACTATTAGATCTTACAAATGGACAAACACTACAGATAGATCCTTTGTTCAATGATCCTGCACCACCAGACAAACGTACCGACACTGCTGGTACCACCCTGGGACCATATGGACAATCAATAATGCACAGCAGAAATAATGCCCATAGGCCATGGCAATCCGAAAACAACGGATCAACTGCCCCTTGTCTAGATATACTGGACACGTCGAATTCCGGTCGATGAATATCAGGCGATCAATCAAGACAAAAGCATCCAGAATTCGATCCAGCAGCTTCAGCGCGAAGAGCAGCATGGCAAAGATTTTTCATTTCCTGAAAGACGACAGGTCCAATAAAGACGATCGTATGCACATCAATACCGTTACCGTTAAGGCGATAACGTCCTTCACTGAAACAGGACCGGTGGCGACACCTCAACAGAATTCCTACAAGAACCAAAATTGTCATGAATTTTATGACTGTCCTGCCAGTGCCAGCTAAGATTTTTCCCCACATTGACGACGGTCGGGTATACCATAACATCATATCCCAACAGGCGATATGAGGACATTACACCTGCTGCTGCCGCTACTATCTATATATATGCACGGACGTTATCAGCTAGAGCTTAAGTGCTTAACATAACACAGAGTCACAGCTAGACACACACACACAACCCTCCTCGCTCTTCTTGCCTGCCTGCAATGGCTTGCTGCAAGCTCTACTCCGTTCTGCTGCTCGCCGTCGCCGTCGTCTTGGCTGCCGGCCCGGCCACGCGGCCCGTGTCGGCGGCGTCTGCGCACCTGCACTTCTACATGCACGACGTGCTGACGGGGCCGTCGCCGACGGCGGTGCAGGTGCTGAACGGTCCCCGGGGCCACTTCGGCGACACCATCGTCATCGACGACGTGCTGACGCAGGGCGCGGCGCGGTCGTCAGCCATGGTGGGGCGCGCGCAGGGCCACTACATCTGGGCGTCCACGGGCAACCCGGAGCTGCTCGTCACCATGAACGTGGTGCTCACGTCGGGGCCCTACGCGGGGAGCTCCGTCACCGTGGTGGGGCGGGACGACATCGGCGCCGCCGTGCGGGAGCTGTCGGTGGTCGGCGGCACGGGGCAGTTCAGGATGGCGCGAGGATACGTGCTCTGGAAGACCGTCAGCCTCGACCACCCCAACGCCGTTCTTGAGCTCGACGTCTTCGTCGACGCATGATGAATTTCTCTCGTCGACTGGCTCTTGTTCCTCTGCCAATAAAGCTTCTGCTTCTGAACTCGGAAGTGACAATAATACATAAATCTTGGATATACATATATATCCACGTGTTTTTTCATTATCTACAAGCAATACATAAATCTATGTGCCGCAGTAAAAATGTTAATGTTTGTATTGGATTGGACCCCGCAGGTTATTCATTGTTTTCTCTGCTACAAACACAAGTCCACAGTACAGATTTTTTTTTTTTTTTGAAAAAAATATGCGTTACAAAATGTCGAAATTGGAACTGCAGAATTTTTTTGAACTCTGGAAATGCAGAATTTACATGTATATATCTTGGTTGATGCTAGCAAACTAAACATACATAAGCTAACCAATCCATCTTAATTGGGGTGTTTGGTAGAGTTTCTGTATCTCCTCTCCCGTGGAGAATCTCTCCCATGGAGCCAACAGAGGGCAGCCCCACAAGAATCACTCCACAATCAAGAAGCATAGTAGAATGGAGCACACTGAGATCTCTACCAAACAGGCCATAATCTTTGAGACTCCTAACTCAATATCTGTATACACTCTGTTTCGAAAAAAAAAAAGAGAGAGAATTAAGAACAAAATGGAATGAAACACATTGAGAGCTTTACCAGTTCGCGCAACCAGCTATGCATGTGGAAAATGCAGAGTTTGCGCAGACCGGTGGAGCCGAGCCCAATGTGCAACTGAGCTTTGCAGGCCGATGCATACATTTCATGAGTGATGTGACTTACCAGAATCCAAAGTCTTCAATTCGGATGCTATTCTCCTCTCCATTATTCTTCTAGGGACTGAGTGTTCCTTCCCACATCCGCATTTGTATACGCATGTTCATGCTCTGTTCTGATTTACTAAAATCCAAAGCCTTCGATTTAGATGCTGTTTCTGTCCTTTGCCTATTGTTCTATTCTACTTGACGTTGTTGTTGCAGTCGAGTATCCATCTCCTCTTGGCCAATCAATGCTGTAGCCTGCTCCTCCTCCTCCTCTATTCTGACCCACGATATGATTCTCTTGGAGCACTGCAAGATTAGGACTGGCAGATTTGACAGACGCGGACGAACGAACAAACGCGTTGTGGACAGGGATCTGTGCTACCAGTCCGTATCGATCTTGAAGCTAGCGCACGCCGGAATCAATCCGAGTACGCTTCCAACGGCAGATAAACCTAGTGCTGGTACGTGCCCCGGGCCTTGCTCGCTGTTTCGCGTACCAAAAAACTAATCCAGATGGATGCAGAAGAGAGCGCCGCCGTGGAAGTAGACCTCGAGAACGGCGGCGGCGGCGGCGGTGCCGCCGTCATGGAGACGTGGCCCATCCCGGCGGACCCGGAGCTCAAGGAGAAGCAGCCGTTCACCTGGCTCCGCGTGGCGCCGTGGATCGTCGCCATGCTGGCGGGCGTGGCGATGGTCGCCGTCGGCCTGCATCTGGTGCTGCCAGCCGACGCGGAGCAAGCAAGGCGGCGGCAGCAGGGGCTGCCGCCGTACGGCATGACCGCAGGATACATCGTCGGGAGCGTGCTCGTCGCCGTCGGGGCCACGCTGGCGGTCGTGGGTCTCGGTGGGGCCTTAGTCCTCTCCGACAACGATGGAGACTACCCGCGCAACCTGCTGCGGTTCGGCGAGGACGACGACTGACACTGCTAGAGTGAGCGCGCGGTGAAGCCAGACACAGGCACAGGTTATTAATCGACTGGTGGTTTCGCCGGCGTGGTGTGACCGATCAGTTGCAGCTCTCTCCGATCGCCGCCATTTGACTCTGGTGGTGTTGGAGCCTAAAGCCTTGGAGGAGATCCATCGTGATGGATTGATGGTTCTACTCCATCCAGCTAAGGTCATGTTTGTAGAACGGAAAAGTTTGTATTACGATATCAAACTATCACGGTTGTTCGATTTTCTACTTTAGATTATATTACCAAGTTGGGTACCCCGGGTATCCAGAGCCCATTGAACTAATCAAACCATATGAAACGCCCTCTCGCCGTATTGAAAAAAGTTTTCGGAAGGTGGTTTTAATGCGTAAACAAATCATAATTAGTTCATCTTAAATCGGAAAGATATGAAATTGCACCAAATGTTCTCTACAAATATAACATATCTATTGTTTCTCTATTCCTATTCCTAATATTTTATTCGCAGCAATTCAACAATAAACATAGGAATAAATAAGATTTAAATATATTAAAATACAACACCAATAGATAGATTACATCTTTTGAAAAAAAAAGGTATGAGTTTTATATTTTTCAATTTAAAATCAATTACTTATGAATTTTTAATATTGAACAATGTTATATTATCTAAAAAAATAGGAACCCATGGTCCGATTTCATTAATTGAGGGGTCTTGTAATTCAAGGATTGAAGATCGAACAAACACAAACACGATAGTTCAAAGTTGTAAAATTGATCGACTTCCCTCTTGTAGAAGTCAAAACATTCTCCTGATTAGTTCGCTATTACCCTATGAAAATAGGAAGGAGACCCACAGTTTTAGAAGATATTGATTCATAGATTAAACTGAAAATTCTCCATGTTTTATGCAGATTCCAGATAAAATTGTCCCTCCCATCTATCAGGTAAACATTACAGACTTTTGCTACCAGGAATACTGAACATTTTGTTTCCATGGATAATCGCAGCAAGGTTTCATGCTCACATAATAAATAAGTACTATAAGGTTTTATGGGGACTTAGCCGCTGAAGCATGATATGATTTGATCGATCAAGGGGGCTTTACAATAGTTTGATCTTCTGTGATCTAACGGTGACCACCAGTTGTATACGTATCTTATGTGGGTCCGCGCACGGAACCCAAAGCCTTCTAGACTCGCCTCTGCTTTTAAATTGAGCCGCGGGTCAGCTAGAGAATAGCGAGCAAAATCACTTCTTCATTTATATCAAGAATCGCTCCAGAAAATCAGGAACCACGAAGATTCAGTCTATCAAAGAATCGAGAAGCAGAGTGTGATGAAGCACGTTGAGAGCTCTACCGAATGGCCACAAACTCTAGTAGTCTAGTACTCTACTCAATATGAGTATATACATTCTTTTGTCTATCATTCTTCCAAGAGTTCCCACATCCGTATTTGTACATACTATAGCAAATGGGGCCGTACGTTGCAAGTTTGCAACGGGAGAATTCTGTTTCTCTAGAGTAACTACGTACTGTATTTCAGTATGTACTACAAGTCCGTATCGATCTTGAAGTGCACACGCCGGAATCCGGAATCCGAGTATGGTACTTCAACAGATGCAGCACCGCTTCCTTCCTGCATATAAAACGTACTGGTGACCCCTGGTGCCTTACTGGCTGTTTCACGTATATATACGTATATATATACCCAAAAAATAAGTAGGGACGAGAGATAATCACGTCATTCCGCAGTACAATTATCGTCGCTATATGGATGCACAGAACGCCGCAGTGGAAGCAGACCTGGAGAACGGCGATGGTGATCGTGCCGCCACCGTCGAGGCGCGGCCCAGCCCGGCCGACCCGGGGCTCAAGGAGAAGCAGCCGTTCACCTGCCTCCGCGCCGCGCCGTACGCCGTCGCCATACTCGCGGCCGCGGCGATGTTCGCCGTCGGCATCTACGTGGTGCTGGCGTCCGACGCGGCGGCAGCGCGGCGGGGCCAGCAGCCGCCGTACGCCATGACCACGAAATCCCGCGTCGGGACCGTGCTCTTCGCCGTCGGGATGATAGTGCTGGCCGTAGGTGTCGTTGCGGCCTGCTTTGTTGCCAACGGCAATGGAGACTACGCGTGCGACCTGCCGCGATTTGGCCCCGACTGATGAACACACTGCTTGAGCGAGTGGTGGAACAAGAAAGACGACAGGTTATTTGCAACTGGTTAGTTGCTTCGACGGCGGCGTGGCGATCGATTAATTTCCCCGCAGCTCCGTGTCTAAGTCATAAAATAGTATTTCGGGACCTCTTTTTTATGGCCTCCAAAATTTTCTTAGGCACGGTTTGAAACAAAGGAATAGATAACATAGGAAAGGTAGGAAATACAGAAAAGAAACGGGCTGCTGTGTCAAAACAGAGGAATGGAAAAACACAGAAATTCTACAGGAAGCGGTGTTTAGAACGCAGGAATCAAATAAAAAATATACGAAGGAAAAAAAATACATTTTCACCCTATCAAAATAAGCAAATTCATGGCCAGTTAGGCCAACGAGAAACATGGACCCACAGTAAAACATCCAACTTTATTTTATGCCTTAAGACACCCAACTACTTAAAAGAGCTGCTCTCTAGTGGTATTCTATTAGTTTTTTCTCTCCACCGCATTCTTATCTCTTCACAGTTCGCACTGCTCATTTTCTTTCTCTCCCTGCTATGCTCTTGCGATTACGAAGGAAAAGATACTTTCCTCTTTCTCTTTAATCAGCTCTTATCTCGCTCATACTCCCTGCAGTACCCGCTCCTGCCTCCTGCTGGCTCATGCTCCCTGCGTATCCCTCTGCAGGCTTGCTCCCCTCTTTCATAAGTGGTTAATATAGTCTCTCGTTCTCTCCTTGTTCCATGGTGCCATGAACGCCGACATCAGACCAAGGTTTTTCTCGTTGGAGCAGCTTATTCTTTTCTGTTTGTCTCTCCTCACGCCAGCAGTGACGCTTTCTCAGCCTTCCGCGCACAAAGGAAAGGAAAACATTGGTTTGGAGTGGATGTTTTCATTTCCATAAAATCTCTTGCCAGCTACAGTATTCCAAAGGAAAGGGATTACTCCGTTCCTCTGATCCAAACGCAGATTTCGATTTTCTTTCCTCCGTTTTTTATTCCTACTTTTTTCTTTGCTATTCCTTTGATCCAAACGGCCCCTTAGAGTTGGCCCTTAGCTCCAAGTTTTTTTTAGAGTTGGAGTTTGCGGAGTTGTACCCGTTTGACCCGTCAAAATTGGAGCGGAGCTGAAAAAGGAGAAGTGAAGCCATGCATGCAGCTCACCAATCCCCATGCTATGCTGGGCTTCGCTCTCGGCGGCCTATTTGATTTTGACTAATTGGTGGTGTTGGAGCTTTGGATCGGAGGAGATCCATCACGATATGACAGTGCTACTTCACCGAGCTAGCTAGGTCCTGTTTGTAATCAAATTGTTTGATCTTTCAACTTTGAAATATATGATGCCGGGAACTAACCAGACGGGATGAAATACCCCTGACCATGTTAAAAAACTGTATTGATTAGATTAGATGGTTGTTTCCTATCTTTTTAAATAATAAAATCGTGTTTAATCTATAACAAATCATAATAATTCATTTAAGTCGGAAAAATGTGAAACTTGAATATAATATATCTAAAATTTTCACTACTAGAAATTTAAGAACTTATATATATGTTCCTATTTCTAATATTTTATTTAGAGTGATAAAATGATAGTCATAGGAATAAATAAGCTCTTAATGTGTTGAAATAGAGCACCGATATAGATTATATATTTAGGAAAAAAGGTAACAGGTTTCATATTTTTTTCGAATTAAAATAATATGCATACGAATTTTTTAAATAGTCAACATGGTTTTATTATCTTCAAAAAAAGAAACACACCATCCAATACTTCTTTCAGCAAAAAAATTAGGAGGTGTTTCGTTCGGTTTGGTTCATTTAGATGCTATATGGCTAGCCGGTGTTATAGTTCGGGATTGAAAATGAAACAATCGTGATACATCTCTATATATACATTTTTTCGAAGATGGGTTGTTTTAGCTTATCTGTAACAATGGTCGATATAGAAAATTTAGTAACAAATTTATGAGGTGATTTTTGATTTGGCGTGTACTGGATATCTGTAGTACTTTCAATAGAGCAATAGATCGCATCTGCCATTCTGCCTCCAACTAGTATAGCTATAAACGTACGCGTGCCGAGGCCCCAGCTTCCTGTTCAAGTATCAAAAATCAATTAATTTAGAGAAAAGCTATATGTCAAACGATTGTTTTGTATGTTGTCGGATTTGAATCGGATGGACGGGAATTAAGGAGCGTTTGGCAAAGCTGCGCTCCGTGATTCCACAGAGCGAATTCGGTGGGGGCTGCCAAACAGCGAAAATGGGAAGTGCTCCTGGGTGGGAGCGGAGCGAATCACCCTGCCGTTTTGTAATGCGTGGTGGGAGCGAAAAATACCTGCTCTCCGCTCTCCATCATCTGCTCCCATCCTTTTTTCCCTCGTATGCCCCCAGGCCGCCGCTCCCCCAGCCCGCCTCCGCCGGCCCCTGTCATCACGCCACCCGTCAGCCGCTGCGCCACCGCTACCCAAGGTCGTCGCGCCTCCAGGCCACCGCTCCCCGAGCGCACTTCTTCGGCCGCCAGCTCCCCCACGCCGCCCGTTGGTGCTGCATGGCCTGCTCCGTCCTGCTCGCCTCCCTCCCGTCGCGCATAGGAGTGGGAGGGCGGCGGGAAGGGGAGGGGAGCGGGCTCCGGTCGCGGCAGGCAGGGCGGCGGGGAGGGGAGCGGGCTTCGGCCGCGGTGGCCGGACAGGGCGCTGGGGAGGGGAGCGAACCATCAGCGGGGAGGGGATGAGCATCGGCAAGGATGAGCATCGGCAGAGTCTCCATACATGTACAGAGGGCAGTATAGACAATTCCAGCGTAGACCTCTCTCAGGAATCAATTCACAGACAAACAGCCAAACGCAATTCATCAGACTGATTCGTTGCTAGCAGAGGATCACTTAGAATCACTCTGCTAGAGAATCCGCTCCCAGAGCTGAAGAATCAGGGAGCAGAGCTCTACCAAACAGGTCCTTGCATTGTATCGCCACCGTAATTACAGTGTATTGTAACCGTAATTACAGTATTTCACCACCGTAATTACAGCATATTATCGTAATCAGTGAATTACAATAAAGATGAGGCGGATGGAAGAAGAGAAAAGTGAAATCTGAACGATTGGATCGCAATCTAACGATCAGAAAAATCGATTGACGGTCAATCGCAGATAGAATCTTAATTTAAACTAATTTAAAGACGAGATCATCAGTACGTGAGCCGGACCTATGGATGCAGGGAACAAGGCGGCCGTGGCAGTAGACCTGTCCGGCCGACCGTCAGTACAAGGAGCCGTTCACGTGGCTCCGCCTGGTGCCATACGTGGTCGCCATGTTCGTGGGCGCGGCGATGATCGCCGGCAGCTTGCACGTGGGGGGCGTCGGAGCCGTCTCGGACGCAATGCAGGGTCACAGCCAGCAGCCGTACCACATCACTTCGAAAGACGCCGTCGGGATGATGGTGGTGGTCATGTCTATCGCCTGTGGCATCGTAGACTCCGATCGACGAGGGACGCTGCGAGTGCGGCCTGAGGCGATTTGACCGAGAATAACTTGTGGTTTAATTTGCTCTCGCCGGCGCGGCGTGGTTGCTGCTGGTGTCGGATTCCCATGGCCCAATATGGGTGCCTATTTGATCACTTGCAGGTCGAGGAGATGAATCGCATCGCGGCGACATGGTGCTGCCGCGCTGCTATTCCATGACTCCATCCAGCTAGGCACACATGTTCAATTAGCTAGTTAGTTTTTTGCTGGCTCATGTAATAGTTACAACCTTATCGCTCTTTTAGGTACGGTTTGGTTGGAAGGCAAATTAGGATGCAACGGCTTGGTCTCTAGTTTTTGGAATGTGACAATCATATACATGTTCGGTTGAAGGGACGGAGACGTCCCTATTTTTGGTTTGGTTGGAGGAATGAGGACAGGATGGATACAAATATTAACTCACACGTTAGTGAGAACGAAAAACCTTCTTCTACCTCTTTCTGTACCGCTCCACCTTGCCCCTCTCCGCCCACCACCCCTCACCATCTGGTGGTGCGCCGGCCATGCCTACCTCTCCTCCCCTCCCGGCGACACATCCGCCCCACTGCTCCTCCCCTCCCGATGGCACGCCCAGCTCCGCCGCTTCTTCCCTCCCGGTGGCACCCCCGTGGTCCGTGAAGAGCCACATGTGGTCCGCACGCGAAGAGCTGGCTGACGGGAGTGATGGAAGAGAGATACTTTGTCCCATATGGTCTGCTCGGTTTCGAGGGACGATGACGTCCCGTATTTGGGAGGAATATTCCCCCCTGGAGACGAACTGTCCCTCTTTGTCTCCCAATTAAACAGTCGAAAGTACAACTATCCCACTTTATTCTCTCCTGTCTTCCCAGCCAAACAGACATAGAATTGATTGATATAATCGGCAGCGCGGGTTGATGTCTCCGGGGCCTACATAGCAAAGACAACTAGGAGGGCTGACACATGGATTTTTTTGCATGAAAAATGCTTCTAGTTTTTATCATCGATATATAGAGAAAAAGAAATATATAAAGGTATTTTTAGCTTTTGAAGTTGAGTTGTTTTAGCTTATCTTTAACATCACAATGGTCGAGATAGGAATTTTAGTAAGAAAAATTTGAAATTTACAAGGTTATCTTAGATTTGGCGTGCACAGTACTCCTATATATATGTACTACTACTACTTCCAATAGATGGCATCTGCCTCCAACTATAAACGTACGCGAGAGGCCCCAGCTTCCTCAAGTATCAATCAATCAATTAATTTAAGGACGAGATCACAAGTACGTGCGCCGGGGACCCTATGGATGCAGGGAACGCGGCCGTTGCAGTAGACCTCGAGAACGGCGGCGGCGGCGGGGCTGTCGCCGTCATCGAGATGGTGCCCTGTACGGCAGACCGTGCGCTCAAGGAGAAGCAGCCGTTCACGTGGCTCCGTCTTGCGCCGTACATCGTCGCCGTGCTCGTAGGCGCGGCTATGATCGCCGGCGGCTTGCTTGTGGGGGATATCAGAGCCGTCGACGACGCGCTGCAGGGTCGCAGCCAGCACATCACCATGTTCGTGGTGTTTCTGTCTTTCCTCTGCTCTTTGCGATCGGGACAGGACTGGTGTTTCTGTCTTTCCTCTGCGGCGTCCAAAAAGACGACGAGGGAGCCTGCGCGTGCGGCCTCAGGAGATTTGGCCAGGAAGAATAGCTGGTTTAATTTGCTTTCGCCGGCCGGCCGCCGTGGTTGCAGGCTTGCAGCTGTCCTATGATCCCCATGGGCCATTGGTGCGCCCTAAACCCTAAGCCTGTTTGACTTGTTGAAGGTGTAACTGGAAGAGTAACTGGAAGAGTATATATACATGTGTCTACAGAATACAATGTGTTTGGAAGAAAAACGACAAAGATATTGAAGGTGTTGTATTTTTCTTCTTATGGTTATTTATGAAGGAAGAAGTATTTTTTTTTTATCATTGAACTGTTACCGGAATTCAAATTTGACGATTAAACTCTAAAACCAAATATTTTGAACATCAAACTCTTGAAACTAGACAAATTTGGCCATCAATCTAGTTTTCAAAGATGTCATTTGTATCTATACATATATTTTGTTAATAGAAATAAAACTTAATCTCTACAAATTCAATCTATCTGTTGATGCTCTATTAGAGTTGTTTGTACCTTAACTTTCTTTAAATACTTTTCTATTGCCTGTAATAGTGTCTAATATTTATTTAAATGATATTTTTTGTACTATATTAGACTAGGAGATAGGCTAGATGGATTTAGTGCACACTTAGTACACATAATATCTTAAAGGTGAGACTAATCACACAACATTCGTACTCCACCACCGCATATGGATCATATTGGACATTGTATGACTAGAGCTTAACTTTTTTGATTTTTTGACTAGGTGTTAGGTTTCAAACAAGGCAAAGGTTCACACGTCATGTACGTGCTCAACTGATCATGTACTATAAGCTATAGAAAACTAGCAGCACCAACAAACAATATTAAATAACTGTACAAAGAACATGGATTGATATATTTATTTCCAAAAAGATTTTATACTATTTTCATTTTTTTTTAAATGGACCATTTATAGGTCTTGGAGATCGAACAGGATTTTTGTTCTTTCAAAAATAAATGTATAGAGAAAATTACCAATGAAACTAGCAAGATATGTGGTCAAATTTACAGAGCTTCAATATTTAAAGAGGCAAAGATATATAGATTTTGAGTTGAATGGACGAAATCAGACTCTAGTGATTGGACGTGTTTGCTTCTGGGCCTTAAGTTGCTATGCAGTACCTGTTTGACAGCTCCTCATCCGCGGCAAATCGACGGCCACACACCCATGTGGCAGATTGGTTTTTTAAATGGGAGAGCTGCCTATTATTTTTTTTTAAAAGAAGGGGGAGCCCAACAAGGGTGGAGCAACAAAACAAGAGCTAGACCAAAACTACACAGAAACAGGAGAAAAAACATGATTTGACTAATTACAAAGGCATGTTAACCCTTTTGCCCCTGTGCAAGCCCAAAGGTGTGCCTCATATTTGATTCATTGAGGAACGTTGCCATTTGGGACTTTGGCTCTGTTGAAAATACGACTGTTTCTTTCCTTCCAGATCTTCTATCACACTAGAATGGTGAGGGAGAACGAATATATACCCTTTTTAGAGGTTGAAGTGGTGCTGCCAATGTTTGTCCTCCATTGCCGCAATTTGTAGGTTGCAATTACTTGGCTCTAGCCCCGTAGTTTCTGTCCAAAAGGACATCTCTTTACAAATGTGCTGGGTGAATCTACATTCTGTGAAGATATGTACGCTGGACTCTGGCGAAAGTCCACAGAGTGGGCACTGGCCTGGTTGGTCCAACCACGCGTCCGAAGCCTGTTAGATGTCCAAATGCGGTTATGGATTGCAATCCAGCTAAAAACTTTACCTTTCGGCGGTGCCCATACTAGCCAAATCAAATCTTGAAATTTTTTCCACGGAGCCAAAAA
Organism: Paspalum notatum; assembly: GCA_022530915.1. NCBI lineage: Eukaryota > Viridiplantae > Streptophyta > Magnoliopsida > Poales > Poaceae > Paspalum > Paspalum notatum. The sequence goes on from CM039685.1 coordinate 33,824,047, forward strand.
ATTATGCTTGATTGGCAGATCCACTCGAGTACTCGCCTGATGAGGTGAACTTTGAAATAATGGTGTCCTCGTTATTCGACTGTAGGACTATACTTTGAGTCGCTTTCCATAAATGCACATATTCGAGGAGATGTTGCAGCGAGAAGCTTCTATGCTTAAGGTATATACATGTCTCTTATCCAGTAATTATTTTGTAAAGCACCATGCAAACATCTTTGTTTTCTTTTTGAAATTATGTACAAGCTTGATGCCAGGTTACAGGGTCGTTGGCCTCTCGATGAAGCTTCTCTGGATTTTTTGGTGCTCCAAAAAAATCGGTCCGTTGACCGGTCAGCGGGACCGCTGAGTTAGGATTCTAACTTGTAACTTGATGACGGTTTGGATCTTCTCTAATGTCTATTAGGTTCTCCTTTGAGGTTTTTGTACTCCAAGTCCACCTTTTGCATTCTGGGACTTAACCAAAAACACTTATACACAAATATTATTCCGATGGCACGTGTTATCGCTTCAACCACCAAAACCACATATGAGAACTTAGCACAAGACTTAGAATCCATTTTTCGTAAAAAACATTAGATAAAAAACAAACCAAAAGGCAAAGAAAAATAGGGACAAACAAAATTCAATAAATTAAGAAAGAAACATCACAGTATATAGAAAAAGACGCTGGATCCGGACTCTTAACGAGTACGAGTTGATCGAAAGGAGGATGCACATTGGGAGTCGCCCTCCATGCGGGTCGAATGATTGCAGCTAATAGCGAATTTGCTCGGACCCGCGTGACAAGGCAAGGCCTACAACTTGTACGCTGCAAATGCCAAGACGATTCGATTCTACCCAAGACCCATGATCTAAGATTCAGATTCCACAGGATTTCTACTATTATATTTATTCATTCATTAACATATAAAAACACATTGATTAAATAAATACCTGCCGTGCAATGGTGGCCAGAGGGTGCATTTGAATGTGCAAAATATCGTACAGACATGATAGACGATGAGATAGGCGGGCTTGTGAGTTCAATCTTAGAACCATATATATTTGTAAAGAAAGATACATATAAGACTATAAGCTATACTGTTAGAGAAGTTTAGGATTGCAAATCAAATCAATTCAACTAATTCAAAATAAAACATATAAAAAATAATCGGTGCTTCAATAATCGATCAACCAAACGAATAAGAATAGGAAAAACAAATAAATGACACACTTCTATTCTTAGTATATATAGCATATCTACGTAGTGAGACGAACATCCATAGATCAAATAATGGATTAAGATACACTATAGTATCGTTATCAATGATTTATTAGCTATTACATAAATACAAAAGCATAGTTTATAATTTGTCTTGATTCAATACAGACCTTAAATTAACAAAGACAACGATCCCAATTCAATTTTTTTATAATTCAAAAATATTGAATGATAGCTTCTTTCACGTGCTACGCACGTGCATTTTAACTAGTTTCTTCTAATGGCTGAATGCTTAATTGTGTAACTGTGTATTCCTCGTGTGGTCCAGTAATATCACCTTTTAGGAAAACAATTAAACTCACCGGACGAACTCAACTGAAATGTCAAATAAAAGATTGTATCTTTCAATCCCTTCACATTTATTTCAAGTGCTCATGAATCTTGACATATATATATATACAAACTACATTTAATGAATGCATTTGAAGGCTAAAAACAAAATTTTAAGACCGAGAGAGTATTATATAAGAAATTGAAGAAACATGCTTACGTTGGCGCTATGGCCAGAATCACAATGGGATCTTTGCGTCCAACCCCCCCTCCCCCCGCTCTCCTGGCAGCAGCGTTGGCTCCATCAAAACAATTTTAAAAAAAAATACATTATACCTACCGAATTATAAGTTTAAATCAAAATCCATTTACAGTATCGTATTTCTAATAAAAAAATAAAAACAACACTTAGATATATTTTGATAAAAATATATTAAATATTTATAATGCAAGATATCTATATGCTAAAACAATGTTGCATGTAAACTAGAAAAATATTCTAGCTTATTAACTGACAAAATTATTTTAAGAACTTCTAGTGCAAGTGCTGTGCTAGTGTCTCTTAGACACTGAAAAAAAGAAAAGATTGCACTCTATTTGTTAATTAATCAATAGTGATTTCACTTCTCTTAACAGTGCGACCTTTTCTATACTTAGGGAAAAATGTAAAACTTCATCCAAGACCACCAAGAATTCAATTTGGGGTGGGGGGGGGGGGGTGGTGGTCTTCAAAGCCAAAGAGCCCATCAAGAATCTACACTGCAAAAGAGTGAGTTTTCTAAAAATCTTTTTTACCTACAAAGGAATAGGTATACCCCTCACGCTGACCTCATGGCGCAGTTTGGAAAAGGTTGGAAAGGGGTGAAAAGGCCCAAAACCATAGATGCATAATGTTTCATCCACTTTATCTCTTTATTTCTCACCTTGTTTTATACCCTTACCCACCTGTTATTTTTCTTCTCTTGGTTTTAATGAGAAAGGAACGACGCTAATCAATCATGACTCCTTCCTTTTAATTCTATTTTCCTTTTTTTCTTCCTATTGTCTACTTGATTATCTCAGAACACGTGCATGTTGCACGTACATCTATGCTAGTCTACACTATAAAAGAGCGAGTTTTCTAAAAATCTTTTTACCTACAAAGGCATAGGTATACCCCTCACGCTGACCCCACTGCGCAGTTTGGAAAAGGTTGGAAAGGGGTGGAAAGGCCCAAAACTCATAGATGCAAAATGTTTCATCCACTTTCTCTCTTTATTTCTCACCTCATTTTATACCCATACCCACGTATTACTTTTCTTCTCTTGGTTTTAATGTGAAAGGAACGACGCCAATCAATCAGGACTCATTCCTTTTAATTCTATTTTCTTTTTTTTCCTTCCTATTATCTGCTTGATTATCTCACAACACATACATGTTGCATGTACATCTATGCCAGTAAAGGTTCACTTTTTGAGCTCAAGTGTAATCTGCATGCAAAGGGTAAACAATAACACCTTTAAATAGCTCATGTAAAGGCATTAGCCATAATTGTGGTAGTCATCAACACCATTAATACCTTCAATAGCTCAATTTTTATAAACCAGAGGCAAAATGGTTACTTTCCATCGGATTTAACACCATTAGGGCCGGATTTAACGTTCAAGGCCAAATAAGGGAAGAGCGAAATTTATGAGGGCTAAATAGGAAAGAAAAAAATTGCAAGGCCAAGAAGGGAAGGCTGAAGTTTACGGGGCCAAATAAGGAATTTTCTCTTTCATTTTCTTGACGTTGAAAGACCCTGAAAAAAGTCTTTTCATGACTGAGATTCATTTCACAGCACTTTGTACTCCTAGGAGAATGTGGCATTCACGTGGATAGTGACAAGTTTCTATGGCAGTGGCTAACTCCCACGAAAATGCATATTCCCATGAGTCAAAAGACCATCACGAATTATTTCCGTGAACGTAGCCATCCCAAAGACCACCAGGAAAATGTTTCTTGTCCAGGCATCACCGTGAAAATTTCATTTTCCTGATGGCTCATTCGTAGGGATTGTTTCATGCACGGTGGTTAAACAACATGATTCATTTCTGTGTCGGAATTTATATATTTCATGACTTTTTTGGTCACCCTCGCTCCTCAATATCCAGTTTCACCAGTCACCTTTTTAGTCCTAGAAAGCCACTTTACACTTTTGACTTCCAAATCAAGGTCCGGTTTATGCTCAGTTGCAGCGATTCATTTATGTAATTATGTGTGTAATTTCTAGTAGTGTTGCATCGAGAATATGAGACGTTTCGCAGAATATTAGACAAATTATGAAGCCAAATATAACATCAGAACAACAAACAACAGAATGTGGATCTAAGCAAGGATGCATAATCCCATGCTAAAACCACATAATAATTTAAACACGTGAGAAGTAAAAAGAATGCTAGTGGGTTGACAAAAGCATGGCACACAAAGGAGCAGCGATACGCTGAGTCCATGGACAATATCATGTCGTCGGTTGTAATAAAGTATACCACTCCGTGCGCACACTATTTTATTCCTAGCATTTTATTCAAATTTTCCGGTGGCATTCTTCTACTGCAGCATTCAGTTCGACCAGAAGTAGCCACGTCCATTATACTGCATAGAAGATACAGATATAGCTGTGATATTCTTCTTTGAATATTTATTTTAATCTCTATATAAGAGGATGAAGGACGATGAATTTGCAGATGATGCTTGTTTTTTGCACGGTGAGCTTAAAACACTACTCATCTTTGTTGTTACTTTTATTCTCAAGATAGAAATCAATAAATTACCCATACAACTATATAGTGAGATGTACTGCTTACCATTTATGGTGAGTCCGGAGTATAGAATACATGAATATTAAGTGCGTATATGCCTTCGGTGCCACTAGCACCTGCGCCCCTGGACGCTGAGAACCAGATAGTGCCATGGGCATTAGTAAATAATCCAGTCCCACCATTAATGGACCACTGCCCAGAGGGACTTGGATAGATCCCCACCACATGAAGAGTGGAACCCGCGTACCTGTTTCATCGATTAATCCACATAAATGTCAAGTACTCGATATGTCAATCTCGCTCAGTTTATTTTTTTAGAAAAGAAAATTTTATTCAGGCCTATGCAAGAGGTTTGAGTTAACTAGGTAGAACAACTCGATTGGTTCCTCGAAGATTATCCCACTTACTCCCTCCGGTCCGAAATTCATGTTGTTTTGGATAATGACACGGTCCTCAAAACATAGTTTTGACCAATGTTTTCTATTAGAATATAAATGAATATCCTACCAAATTTATATTTTTGTGAAAGCACTTTTTAAGACAAATAAAATGATATGACATTAAAGATTCAAAACCAAAAATTTAAAAGTTATTTATAGCCAAAGTTTAAAATGTTTGACTCAATCAATGTCCAAAACGACATGAATTTCGGACCTAAAGAGAATACTGCAGCATATATGTGGGATAGTAATAATAATAACCACCGTAATAACTTGCAAGTAGACAGAGATAATATCTTACCCTCCACTCTGGAACACGAAGTTGTGTGCAAAATACCAGCTAGCGCTAGTGGTGGATTGACCAGCTTGGATATGGAAGCCTTGTGCACGTCCAAGATAATTGCCATTTGGATCAGTCATAAACCAATCATCAACGAGCAGTCCGCCAAAGTTATTAGGCTGTGTTGTGATTACAGAATTTACTTCATTTGGAATTGGGTCATTTGGCCAGGCAGGGTATTGGTGCAAGACGAATTGGAAGCGAGCCTCGTTTGGCTGGGGACAGTCGCATAGCGGCCCCACTAGAGAGTCTGGAGTACTAAAGCCCAGGACTAGTGATGGCAGTAACAGTACTAGGAACAGAAAGCTCGAAGACCTGGGGGCTGTCGCCATGAAAAAGGATTGCTGGTGCATAGGAACAGATGGAAGAGCAAGAGGGGTAGAGAGTTCTTTGTGTGCTAGCTGTGTCATGGTTGAGTCATGGAGTAGCGGTATTTAAAGCTAGAACGCATGAATGGCACCATTAACGGCCAGGTAGAGGAGCAAAAAATAATTTATTCTTTCTAGGTCAGTCACTAACTGTAGTAGGCCGCCGGGCTCTCAGTCCTCGATAAGTTAATATATACTAGCATAGTCACACAGTGTATTTGCGTAATAAGTTATCTCATGGACCTTCAGTTCTTGTTATATAAACGAACGCTCAGAAACGTGTCAATAATAATATTAATGATAATGAAATAATAATAATAATAATAATTCATGGAGTAGCGGTACTTATAGCTAGAACGCATGAAATGGAGCCGTGAGAGAATTATTGGCTAGGTAGAGGAGCAAAAAATAATTTATTCTTTCTAGATCAGTCACTGTTAAGTGCTGTTAAGGTATTTTTAAACAATAAGCCGCTGGGCTACTACCTGTATAAGTTAATATAGGTGTAGGGAAGGTGTACGTACTTATGTACACATTGTTGTTTATCATGCATGCTTGCGAGCAAGTATTGTTTTCGTTGATATCCATATATCATATCCTTCAATTTGTGTGTCAAGTCACTTCGAGGACCTATAATTCCTGTTACATAAAGGCACGGGAGAGTGACGAACTCAGAAACAAACAAGAATTTTCCTAAAACCACCTTACATAGGGACAAGTTCTCTACCTAATTTGTAGTGTCAATAATATTACTAATTGGAGGTTTTTTTTGGAGCCTCTATGTTAATCCTCACGAGATGCGCTAAGAAAAAATATAAAATCTTAAAAATTCTCACAATAATCAGTTAGTAGATAGCTATTACGATTGTTAGTAGATTGAAATATTAATAGCCATTAGATCTGTTTTCTATGTATATACACATCTCTGCCATTACGAAAGATTTTGAGTTCAACTCTGAATAAAGCAAAATTCTTTTTTTGGCAGATTTTTTCTCATTTTCAAAATTTACGCTCTATTTTTTTGTCAGATTTTTTCCCATTTATAAATTTACCCTACTAAATGATATCATAATATTTTTTCATAAAGATGCTATAAATCTTTGTATGAAACAAATATTTTGTACCTAATCTTACTATTACTATACTAATTAGAGACTCATTTTGGAACCTCCTTATTAATCATTTAATCCTCACATGATGCGCTAAAAACGAATAAGAATCATAGAAATTCTCACGATACATCCGATCATCAATTGGCAGATTAGAATATTAATAACCATCAGTTATGTTTTCTATGTATTTACACACCTCTGCCATTATCAATACAATATTAATAACACCCAAAACTACATATTAATTACCCACTCTGCTATTATAAAAAAAATATGAAATAACACTCTAAATCTTCCTATTACTAATTGGAGGTTTTAAAAATTGCACCAATTTCAAAGCGCGCTAAAAAAAAGATAAATCCAAGAAATTCTCACAATAATCAGAAACATCCGACCATCAATTGGCAGATTGGAATATTAATAGCCATTAGATCTGTTTTCTAAGTAATTACCCACCTCTGCCATTATAAAAGGTCTTGAGTCCAACTCTCAATGAAAGCAAATATCTTCTTTTTTTTCATTATATATATTTTCTAAATAATTACCCACCTCTGCCATTACGAAAGATCTTGAGTTCAATTTTCAACGAAAGCAAATATCTTTTTCTTTTTTTAGATTTTTTCTATTTTTAAATTTACCTAAAAGTTTTTGTCCTTTTTCCATTAAAGATGCTAGAAATCTTTCCATAAAACAGATATTTTGTAAACTTTTTGAAATTTCTATGTCAATCCTCATAAGATGCGCTAGAAAAAAAATAAAATTATAAAAATCCTCATAATAATAAAAAAATACCCTATCATCAATTAACATGTTGGAATCTTAAATGCTATTGGATCTGTTTTCTAATTAAGTAATCATCCACCTTTGCCATTATCAAAATAATATTAAATAACCCCTAAAACTACATATTAATTACCCACTCTTCCAATATAAAGGAAAATATGAAATAGCACCCTAAATTTATATCTAATTGCTCACATTTGCTATTTTGATAGAATAATACCAAATATCCCCTTTAATTTATATTTGAATTATTCACCTTAGTTATTATGACTGATAATATGATGAAAGTAACCCCTCAAAATTATATTAAAATCACCTATTTTGCAATCGATCAAAGATTATCTAAATTAATTAAGCATACATTTATAATAGCAAGATATGTTATTATAAAAACCTAAGTATAAAAATAGATCTATATATGTTGTACGGTTACGTATAACACATTTAAGACTCTAACCCATGCGAAAGCACGGGTTGATTGACTAGTATATACCTAATTGCTCACAATTGCTATTACGATGGATAATACCCAATAGCATATTTAATTTATATCAAAAGTGTTCACCTTTGCTATTATAATTGACAGTATAATGAAAATAGACCCTCAAATTTATATTTAAATTATGTAGTTTTGCAGTCGTATTAAATATTACATAATCCATAATCAAGCATACATTTAAAGTAGCAAGATATGCTATTATAAAAATACTAAGTATAAAAATAGATTTATATATGTTGTACTATAACACATAATACATCGAAGACTCTAATAACCCGTGCGAGAGCACGGTTTAATAGACGAGTATATACAATTATAGTTGTTTTTTTCCATTTACAATTGTTTAGAGCACCAAATTTGCATACAAGGTTCAAACAAAGGAGTGATTCCAGAGTTATGATATTTATCATCTAATCAAGGTGTGCTGTGAGGATGAGACTATATATGGGAGTTTAAAAAATATACGCGCACACGCACTACGTCCGAGAAGTCATGTGAAGTTTCGATATCCATTTCGTATTTCAAGAGAGACTGGCTCTATAAATCTATTTTAAAAAACAGTCTGTATGCCTGCCTCTAAAAATGCATTTCTAGATGCATTTGCTTGCTTGCCTTTGAAAATAATCAATTTCTACAACCCTTTAATTAAGAAGGCAGTAAATGGGACGCCCCTCTACGGCTCCATTTTAACCGCCTCCTCCCAACTTCTTTGTAGGATTATTTATTAGATGTAGTGTTTAGACATGTTCTCACTTGCTGCCACACCCCAATACGAGCAAATTAAAACTGCAAGAGAGATAGAGACACTAGACATAATCCATCATATCGTTGGACACTATATACACTTATTGGCTATAGTACAATGATGCCTCCAGATGGCCAAGCCAAATATAGCAAGGATACGAAGTCTGACCTTCACTCAAAAATGGATCGGAGGTTTGACCTAACGTGCAACTGTACCATCCCTAAACCGATTGGATCACCGACAGATCTGTGTCACGAGGTGGCAAGCAGCTAGATAATGATCTAAAGGACTCACCCTAATAAACCAAAAAATAAAATGATGATGTGTATAAATTATGTTGATCATTATAAGTGGGTGGAGTGCTAGATCACGCTACTAGAGAACAGATTTTTGGATGTAGTTGCCATTTTACAAAGAAAACGGCCAAAATTGCACGTAGTATTAAATCTAGCATCAGCACCAGGTGCAACGCTGGGGAGCCCCCGGGTGCTATGGTCGGGAGCCCTTTAGTATTGGGTCGTCCAAAGAGATGGTGATTATGTTTTTGCATTAGAAGGGGGTCGTTATACCACCCGGTGCTAATACCATTGGAACCGGATGGTACAACAACTCGATATTAATGTACTAGACAATAGCATTGTCACTTTAGTCAACCCAATACTAAATTGGTGCCAGTGCTTCTGCTGGAAGCTCACATGACCGTTCGCCTTTCTGCCAATTCTCTGCTTTTCAATGGAAGGCGTTCCATTGATGATGATCATTGATCGTGGGAATTAAACAATAGAGGTTCTCACAAAAAGTTTGGACGGTTATTTACATCAGGAATTTAAAACACTAGTGGTTCTTGCAATTAAAAAGTTTATATGATTATTTACATCAAAACAAGCAGGTTTATTCGATCTCCTGCTCCGTTACAAAATAAAAAGGAGAGCTAGGGAGGCTCTGCCTACACCTGCTAGCGCTTCGCCGGAGGCTTGTCGTCGTCCTCACCGACATCGTCGCTGCCATTGCTGTCGTCGTCGTCGGTAGATCCCCAATGAGGAGATGAGGCTCCGGATCATCAGAGGAGCTGATCAGCTCCTCCTCTTCCTCCTTGTTTGTGCTGACCTAGGAGAAGAGGTCATCGTCACTCGACTGGATCGACTCCTCATCTAGAAGGAAGGCGAGGTCCATCTCCGCTTTCTCGTCGCCAACCGCCGCATCGCTAGCTGCAGTGTCTTCATCGGAGTCGCTCTGGGTAAAATCCCAGAGCCCCTCGGCCCACCGGTCGGGAAGAAAGGGCGGTGGGTTGAAGACAGGAGGCACGTGTGTGGGAGAAGCAGGGGGATTAGAGGAGGAAGAAGACGAGCTACTCACCATTGACAAAGGAAAAGATTTTTTGGAGTTTTTAGTTATGATGCTGTGGAGTAAATTAATAAGCATGCGCGCGGGAATGGTTAAATTAATTCAAGACATGGGAACATGTGGAAGTTGTTAAATCAATTCAAGACGTGAGAACGTGGGGGAGTTTTTAATTCTTGAATGAATCAAATTTAGTTTAGTGTGAAATTAATCCACAGGCAAAAATTAGGGCTGCCGAGAGGGGCAACGGTTAGCTCTGGACTCAAATCTTTAGTATTGGTAGTTCTACAAAAATGGTACCAATGTACACTTATTGGAACCGGCATCTAGAAGACCAGATGCTATTGACTTATTCTTTAGCATCGGGTTTTCTTTGTATCCGGAACCAATGTATAGCAAATTGCACCGGTATCTAGGAGACCCGATGTTATTGCCGTGTGGAAGCTCGCGCGCGCCTGTTCGTCTTCCCGCCATGTGATGCTCTCTGCGCCTGACGTACCGCGTTCATTCAAGATGTTTATTCGTATGCTTATGTTATTGTTTTGATACCATTTTAACGGAGCATTGAGGTTCGCATGGTCTTTCTAATATCTCACCCTCTAAGCTCCCAATCCCTCACTGATTAATTTAACTAATCGCATGCATGGTTCAAGTTGACTTTGAGTCAGATAACATGATGCTGGGGAATCTTACATACAACTTGAGTCGTACCAGATGGTTATCTTATTAACAAAACTGTTTAAACAGTTGATGTTGACTTTGAGCTGCATCGGCATGGGTTTCATGCGTTCAGTATTTTACAGAAACCGGAGCAAAAATGCATGTTCCCCATGTCCTGTTTTGGCTCTGGTAGTTCTGCTTGTGTACAGAGTCAGAGAGATCTGGTCATCAGCACCTTTACGGAGGGTTATCACTCAGTTAAAACAATTACAGCCCGTAGCATTATGCTTCTACACAATCCACTCCACGAAGAGTATATAAGAGATGATCGGCTAAAAGGATTATTGGAGTTCATTGTTCAAATATAAATTGATAAGAACATAATTTGAGTCAAAACATATTGTTAGCAGCCCAAATTGTAACAAACGTACAATAGTTGTATAATCCTATTTCAATGCAGCGACTTGAAACCTGAAAGCATCCAATGAATTCTACATGTCAATACATTATATATATATATATATATATATATATATATATAAGGAATGCATACACAAATAAACATTCAAATTAAGGAATATATACATGAAAAATCAGAAACATGATGAAGTATTACTAATTAAGCTCCTGAAACATGAATACCGTTATATTTTACCTCCTTATGATGTTTGCGAATTTGTTCGCTAACCTTAACATCGAGACCTTGCTTCCATACCAATACACGTCGGCCAACGTTTTTGCAGTCATGAGAACACTAAAAAACGTTGTCAAGTGGGCACATAGGGAAGGATGGAGTTCCAGCTCTATGAATGTGTTCACAGCCCTGAGCTTCATCAAGAGAGATACAGCGAGAGCTTTTGCTCCATGCAATAGCCTCCATAAGAGACAACAACTTTGGGAAATGCTATCACTTCGTTGTCTATCCAATCCAATGCACCAAGAGAATCGCCTTCATCAAATCTTTGAGTTCGACCACCCCTCCTTCCCCTACCCCGAACGCCTTCTCACCGGCAAGCACCCCACGGTGAGAACAACCGCGTGCCCCTAGTCCAACCCCCGCCGTGGACCTGGGCTCCTTGAGCCCTCTCTGTCTGCGTGCTGCGCCATGGCTTTCCTGAAGCGCCGTCTTCGCGCGGTGGCTCAAGCCATGGACGCCGTCGTAGTTGTGGTCGATGTGGCCTTAGGGAGCACCGTCTCGCTAGTATCATCGCCGGGGAGCCAGACTCGACCGCAACCTCCCCGAACCTGCGAGTCAATGCGCCGTGCATGCCGTGCATGCTGTGTCGTGTCGTGTCGCGTCGCGCCTCGCGGCCGAGAACACCCGCAACCGCGCAGGCTGGTCCTGGCGGTTCATGGTTGCCTATGTGCCGTGGGAGCGAATCCAGTATCGCCGCGGCCGAGTGGCGTCTGTGCCGCGTGCTCCCATGACCGGATACCGGGCTTAAGCCCGTGAATGCCGACGTGCCGCCATGGTGCCTTGGAGCACCCTTCTTGCGAAGCCCTGCCAATAGACTCAACCCGTCGTAATCGACGCCCTATAACCGCGACTGAATTGCAAACTTAGCCGCCGTCCTTGTCCCTTGACGGAGTGATGGATCGGGGACGTGCGTGCTCAGCTCAAGCTCGCGCCACTCAACCACGCTGCCGTGCCGAACTGTGACCGTGAGTGAGCTAGCTCTGCGCCGGTTGTGAGCGCAGGATGGTGGAATTGTGCTGTAGCGCGTTGAAGACGCCGACGGTGAGCCCGCCAGAGGGTAGAGCCTTTGTGACTTTTCATCGAACGGAAGTTGTGCGAGGTGGAAGCAGAGAGAGAGGGAGGAAAGAGAGCAGGTGGGCTTGGAGATTGGCCAGATCCGTTCGGGGCCCAGGAGAGGGCGAATGGAGCAGGCCGGAAGCCGTCGTCGTCATGGGCAGAGCTGACGGAAGAAGCAGATCGAGCCAGGCCAGGGGGGCGCTCGCCCTGGGCCTGATAGGGAGAGAAAAGCGGAGCGGGCCAAATCCGGAGAAGGGAAGATGAGGGGCCCATTCGCCGCGCCTCGTCCCAGCCCAAGCCGGTTCGGGGCAGGCCGACCAATGAGGTTTTGGTGGGCCGTGCTTGAGTGGGAGAAAAGAAGCAAGCCGAATTCTAGCCCTTTGACCAGCCCTAGCCCTTTACCATCTTAACCATTAATTTAATCCATTTGAACCAAAGGAATTCATAATAAATTCATCCCAACTCTGAAAATTATGAAACTAGCTTCTTTCCTCATCTAAAATCATTCTCCACCACCTGAGACTAAGTCTCGTTGTATGGTGCCGCATCTTATTTGCATAGTTGGGTCTTTCTGCTAGTATCTCACTCGTAAATTATATATATATAATCCAGAGCTGGAGAACTAGGAGGACGACTCGGAGGATCCAGAGTACCTACTCGAGGAGAACGCCAACGATCAAGGTTAGCGAACACCCCGCTTCCGTTTCCTATAGACATGCGCAACTATTAGTGCGTAGGATAAATGATTTTGCTATCGCACTTAGCCTACCACAATTGGACATTATTTTCATTTGAGCCATTGCTTTGCTATGATTAATACCCAACTATTTAAAATTGAACATTATGTGAGTTGGGTGATATGATTTGTGGTGGGATGACAATACTCTTGGTGTGTGTGAAGTGGGTGGTTAAGAGTGCGAGATGGTGTGTGAGATCGGTGGCGGGAGTCGGCACCGGAAACATGGGAGAGACTAGAACTCTCTTCAGAGTGGAGTGAGGTGTGTGGTGGTGCGCGGCCCACCGCTGAGGGTGGCAACCGACCTTCGGAAGGCTTGCTCTCACCAATTAAGGACCGAGTAGGAGTGCCTCTTCACCTTGGACTATGACTCATGCATACCACGCGACCTCAGGCCCGGTTCTTAACCTTCCCCGAAGGGCACATGACTGCAGGCATAAGGCGATAGTGTTAGGGGGTGATGGTGGGTTTGCGATGCGGCCACACATCCCCGATAGACTCGGCCCGTGGGGCCCCAAATACTTGAGCTCACAGTCCTGTGAGTGCGGTGGATAGTATATCCGCACACTTTCTAGCTCAGGAAAGCAGGAAGGGAGGTTATCTATCAGAGTGGTGGGCCCGGAGCAGCAGACGCACTGCTTCCCTCCCATCTCATGTGGGTACAGAGTGTATGATCTGTAAATAAAGCCGTTGTCCCCGGATAAAGGACGACCCTTGGTGTGACACACTCTAAGTAGCATGGGATTTCTTCTCTTCTCCCCTCGGGTGATAGATGCTGGTTGAGGCTGATTAGGCTTGGGCGGGTGGGAGTTTCCCTTGCCGCAGATGGTAACTGATTATGAGTGGTTGTATGGAAGAGGTGCAAGGTGGTGAGATGGATGTGTTGGGATATGAGTGGTGAGAACGGGAACCGTTCGCGTGACTATCTTTTTGAGACAAATAATATGAACTATGGTACTCTTCTCTTTATGCTTTGCTAGGAAGCCAGATTTCATTTTTGAATATTAGTTAGAATGCTTGGGGTGTTTGATTTAGTGGCATGCATGCTTAACGTCCAGACTCAGGTGACGACGAGCCGGACAACCTCGTCACGAGGGACGACTAGTATGAGGACTGAGGATGGGCTATGCTCAAGGATGCCTGTGGAGAAGCCCGATCTTGATGCTGCTACTCTGATGACGTTTTGCTTGTTTGCTTGATTAGTTACCGGCGTGCGAGCTGAAGTTATGTATCCAGACTATGGCATGTATCCAGTAAAATTCGAAATGTATGGATATGGTATTATGTTGAGACATGTTATGTGGTAGCAATTATGTGTTATGGGACTACCGCATGATATAAAGGACTTCAATTCCGGCACCGCGGAATTGAGGCCGTTTCAATGGGCCTGGTGGGCCACGACTCATGGGCGCCGAGCGAGCCGGGCCGAAAACCATTGCGCCACTCTGACAAGTGGTATCAGAGCTATGATTGGATTGGATCTCGAGATGTATGCGGTGAATCACGTGGAAGCTTGAGGAGAACATGCTCGACGGGTGCTAGGAAGACAGCTCGATTTGGTGCAAGGTGAGGCATGGGGCGATCGACGATTCGATCGGTGGTGTCGAACGCTTCAGGCGGGTGGCCTGAACCCTTCGAGGGCTGTAGTTGACGGGGATTGATCAGACGTGATAATTGAGTCAATACGGTGGCCGGCGAGATCGTTATAGGCGACGACCTCGACGCTTGGGATCAGACCAGGCGGTCCAGATATGGAAAAGGGTAGAGAGATTGGAGCGGACGAGAGCAGTGATACAACCGGGATGTTACACGGAGGCTAACATCATGACACGTCGAGCTGGTTATGCCATGGATGCGAGGTCAGGGTATAACACGGCGGAGGATTGCAGATTAGTTTTGAGGCTACGGAAAAGCCAGTGTGCCGCGTGCATCAAATAATCTCCGGTTGCAAAATTGATGGTGCAAGCTTATGCGCAGGAAGCAATTTTGTGGGGGTGGAACTGCTCAGCTGCATGCACGTGTGATGGATTTGCGTGGTGCATGCAGGGAAGATGCTGCGTGCATGCACGTCAGTTGTTATTGAGCCTCGTAAGGCTGCATGCAAATGTCAGGAGCCGTGGAGATCAGGTCGTGATGGTCATGGGCGTGGGTCCAAAGTGGCTTGGGGTTGCACGACTCTGTACGTGCAGGATAAGGTCTGGAAAAAAAGATCGCAGCTCGTGACCTAAGTCCAGCTCGAAGCGGCTCGCGAGCATGGAACGAGCTGTGCCGAGCCTGATTTCTAGGCTCGCTGGAGGCCCGAGACGAGCCGAGCTGGCTCGCTCCAGATCGCGAGCTTGGTCCAGTGGCAGTCTATTTTGGCCCATTAGGCAAAAACCCTAAGGGCCGTTTGATAGCAATATATTTTTATGGTTTTGAGGCAAAAGTATGGTATCGAAGAATACCATAGTATTTTTGACAAAAAATGTTTGATAGTTCTTGTGAAACCACAATATTCAAAACCATGGTATTGTCAATACCACAGTATTTTTGAAGTATTGGAAACTTACCAAAGTTTCCGCTGCCAACGCTCGCTTGCGCGTTCCTTCGCGCCGACTCGCACTTCTTCTTCCGCCCGACTGCGCCTGTGTCTCCCTTCCCCTGGCCGGCGAACCCCACCGACCACCAGTCCGCCTCCCTCACCGGCCCCAGCCTTGCCCCGCGCCGGGGGCGGCCTCTACGCGGCCGCGTGCCGGCAGACGCGCCTCCCGCTGCCGCGCCGGGAGGACAAGGCGGCGGGCCGGATCCGGCCTCGAGGAGGAGGAAGCGGCCCGGATCCGATGCTGGTAGGAGAGGGCGGCGGAGGGCGCCGCGGCGGGAGAGGGAAAGGTCGGCAAATAGCGGCAGAGGCACCGCGGTGCGGAGAAAGAGAGGGTGCCCTCTCGAGTCAGGCCAAGCCACCGCGCCCTTCCATCGTTCCGCGCCGCTCCAACTCCTTCCCCGGCGCCGCCCCACCCTACACGTAGGGTCATGCCGCCGCGCCCTCCCAAGCCGGGCCGAGCCGCCACGCCCCGCGTCCTCCCGTCATCCCGCGCCGGCGAGCCACTCCGACTCCTTCCCCGGCGCCGCTCGCCTCCTTCTCCTCGCACGTCTTCCTCCGAGAACTGCGCCTCCCCCTTGACAGCCATCCCCACCTTGCTCCGCAGCACCCTCCTCCGCAGCGTGGCCGTCCGCTTTCAGCTCGGCATTGAAAGAGGCCTTTGCGGTGGAAAGGGTATGTGCGGTACTGGAAGGAGGTAAATACTTTGGAACCAAACGCGTCGTGATTTTTGAAATACTGTAGTTTTACTGCAGTATATGAAAACCACAGTGTTTCTTTAATGACAATTTAAAACCATATTAGAAAACCATGGTTTTAAAATATTTGGTTCCAAACATGGCCTAAACTTAGTGTCCTACCAAAAGCGTCCAGGCCTGACTTCCGATGCCTTAGGCCGTCCGAGACTCCGAGTCCTGGCGGCGGAGGCGTGCCGGCGTAGTCCTTCCTCCTTCGCCCCTATCCCTCTCGTTCGGCTCTCGTCGCCGCGGCACGCGGCGGCGCGGCCACGGCCTGCCGTCCAGTAAAGGCTGCGCGGTCTACTCGCAGTCGCAGGCAGGTCGCAGCCGCGGGAACTCGCGCGGTCGATTTCGCCATCGACCCCTCGTCCCTTGAGCTCACCAGCCGCCAGCTCGCCACCGGAATCTGATTCTCTGAGAGTCCGAGTCTCCATCACCGCTCTCTGGCTGCGGCTGCCCTTCACTCCGAGTCTCGACGTCTCTCAGATCGGCCACTAGGTATACTGTTGATTACCATGTTTTATTTTTGCACTCTTGGTCTCTTACGAATTGATGGATCATGAATGGATGAATGAATGTCACGAGCCGCCCAAGCTAAATCTACTAAACTGAGTATCAACCACTTGACCGACTCAATTTAGTAAAATTAACTCCGGTATTCTCCGGTATACGTTCCAAATATTGTCCAGGACAACTCGCATATCGTGCACGTCATGGCGAGCGACTCAATTTAGTAAAATTAACTCCGGTATTCCCCGGTATACGTTCCAAACATTGTCCAGGACAACTCGCATATCGTGCACGTCATGGCGAGCATCACATAGATACGTAAGAGATAAAATTTTTTTGACTTGTAAAACAAGTCTTATCAAATTTGGATTAAGTTGAACAACTAAACTAGGTGGCTATCCTACCATGTTTTCTATGCTGAGAGTTTACGCAGTGGAAATTATAATAAAGTAATGTCTTTGTTCAAGAAACATCACCACCATAGCATAGAAGGAGCTCTACCATACAACCACTTTGCCGGCACCGGCATGATAATATGGTTGAAAACACCTTCCTAGTACCTGCAAAACAACTTAACAGCATCACCGTTAGAGGACTTATCCAAAAATAAGTATGGTGGGTGCAAGAGGCTCTATCAATTAAATTTGAACGTCGTGAAAGCGGAAGCGTTTGACCAAGTTATAATAAGCAAAAGACAAAGCATCTAGCCTTACTCTAAGCATTTCACCAATACAATTGTATAAAAGTAAATACCATGATTAAGAGCCAATTTTCCATAGCTCGCATACGAAACTCTACGTTGAAGTCAATTGAAATGAGCGTGCTCAATGACCGAGAGCGCGGCTATTGGAATAGATTTTTACTCGGCCGGGGTGTACTCCTTTTCCCACACGAGGAATAAACCGAACCTCCATATCCTTGGCCTAGGATAATAGTTGATTTATGCCCTCGACTTTTCACATACCCACCCCACACGCCCTCTGAACGGATAGGAATGGCTAGTTGCACTGAGCTCCACCCCACACGCCCTCTGAACGGATAGGAATGGCTAGTTGCACTGAGCTCCAAGCACGTTAGATCAACTCCAGCTGCATCTCAACAATCTTCGAATCCATCGGGTGAACCGGGCGATTTATGCTGCTTGGCTTTCCGTACCATTATATTTAGTATGTGGTGAGTACGAAATGGTGCTCAAAACCGAATGCGACAATTAGCAACCTTATGTGACTTGAGCAAGCATCGCATTGCACCAAGCCCGAATCATCTTAAACATTAACGTAGCTCCAATTTTACCATTCCGATACAAAGTTGAATTTAAAAACAACTCCTAAATCTCGCGAGCGGTGGTGACCTTGCCACTAATCGACTTCTACCGATACTAAGCATGGCTAAGCATTAATCGAGACACCTATCAAACATACTAGTTGGTACCCTGCGCGTTGCTACGGAAATTTTAAACTATTTTTTCTAAAATGAATTTTGAAAGAAATATTGAAATGAATGCAAGGAATATTTTGATAACATCTTCATCTTGATTAAGAGATCAACTCTTTAATTATTTATAGTGTTCCTGATATAGGAATTTTGTAGAATGATACTCACATTGATTAATAGTTGCATGCATAAACATTATCAGCCATAGAAAATCGATAGATGTCATTAATATAGATTTCTAGTGAACGATGACATGGCTCTTTAACTTAATGGACTCCTAAATGATGTGGACATCTTGCATGTTGAGAAAAATATAGTTAATGAAGGTTAGTGGGCTTCACTTATATAGGTTATACAGATTCAATCTAGTGATTAAGCTAGAACTAGGAAAAATGCCAAATAGATTATACGCATCACATATGAAATAATAGAGTTAAGCTCATGCACAAACAATATATAATATAACTCATTTTGATCCAAAATAGGGTGAAAAACAGGTGTCTGCTTAAAGTTTGGCGTTCCGTCGAGATCCAACCCAAGTTAACTTCAATCATCAAGATTGCGACACTCCGAAGAAGCGATCACTAAATTAAACGTATGCAAGGAATTAGAATGAATGCCATGAATTTATATCCATGATAACATGAATGCAATGGGCATACTTAACTAGTGAAAACATGCATAAACAAACAAGCATACAAACTCATAACATATTTTTCATGCTAGCATGTTATATACAAAAAGAGAGAAGGTTCTACCCAATATCGACCAAGGAAAAAATCCGCAAGCATGTGTCATTCATAACTTATGCACGCTAGGTACCACCATGCCAAGTATGACAGTACAAAACATAAAGAAGGCATGCCTAACCACAAGAATGATTAAATTGAGAGCACATGCCTTTATTCTAAAAGATCAACTACACAATATCTAAACAAACTACCTTACTTTGTCTATAAATAAAGCACATGCTTATAATTGTACAAAGTTAGGCCTCACTAAACTAAATTCTATAGTAAGGAGAAATAGAACACCATCTTTCACTTAATCAAATCAAGCACCAACTTCCAAAACAAGTGATAAAACTAGGAAGCATAAACATTATGGAAAAATATACACAATAATCAAGTTGGAACACAAAGTCTAAGTTTAACTGAAACTAAGAAAAACACGATGTATTACTAGTAAAACATGCATTTCTCGTTTAGCTATCCTATGAATAAATGTAACTTACAATACATTCACATGCTATTTTTTGAAAAGAAAAAGACCTACACTAAACATAGCATGTACAAAATTAGAGCTAATCAATAATTAGTTGTAAAGATTTAAAGCAACGCCTTAAGAATAGATACAAACGAGGCTGCATATATTTAATGCAAAAGAAAGCAAGAATGATTTAGCTTTACTTATTTTAACCTCTAAGAAAAGGCAATCAATGTTTATGTGCACAACATCATTGTTCATGTGCAAGAATTGTACGAAGCATGAGAGACACGAAAGTAAAATAAAATGACCAATCTAGTACCACATATACAAATAAATAGTAAAAAAATCATACAATTAACCATCAATCAAAGCATGATATAAAGTTATTTAAACATAAACAAATCAAACCATTCCTCACGTGTCAATGACGCTAATTCAAGAAACATATCAATTATAAAAGAAGTTATCACAATTTAGTTTTGCCAATTTTAAAGTGAGGCATGAAGAGCTAGAGGCTAACAATATTACACCTATCTAAAATAAAAGAAGGTAAGCAACAACTTGACTTCACCTAGTTCAATCTCCAAGCAAGAAGGGTAATTAGACAAAGATTCACAAATCTTTAATTCAAACACAGATGGAATATATGATGCACAAGACATGTGAAGTATGAAAAATAACACCATCATGCTATCACGACTTAGAGAAATAATTAGTAGAACATCATGCACTAACCAAGAATACATCCACATTGAACCCATGGTGAAGCTACCTAGGTAATGTCATCCCA
The DNA here is from genome assembly GCA_022530915.1 of Paspalum notatum. Classification (NCBI taxonomy): domain Eukaryota; kingdom Viridiplantae; phylum Streptophyta; class Magnoliopsida; order Poales; family Poaceae; genus Paspalum; species Paspalum notatum. The sequence continues at coordinate 33,844,393 of CM039685.1, forward strand.
CAAGTCAACCACATGCTAAACCATCCTAAAATTGCACCTACATTACCGTGCTAGGGTTAGAAATCCCTATTTCACCATGAACATGAGAGCTCCCTAGTCACCATGAATTCCATGAGCACACCATTGTAACCCATACCACCCACAAAATCGGGCTTACGTATGATGGAGGAAGTGCTTAGAGCAGCCCCAAGTGATGGAAATCGAAGGGGAGAGGGATCGGGTCACGAGCTCATTTTGACCTAGAGAAAGAAAGTTCATGGGAGAGAGGGGATTAGGTTTCCCACCATGGAAATGTGGGGAAATCGAAAGGGATTGATGGAGGATCACTTAGGGATGATGGGAAAGGGGCTCCATGGTCTCCAATGGCCTCCAATGGTGGATCTTGAGGGAGGAGCTTGAGGGGAAAAACCTTCTTTTTTCTTGGTTCTTGAGAGAGAGGAGGAGGACTAACCGGAGGGAAGAGGGGTACGGGAGAGGCCGGTTTCGGCCTTAGGGGCGTGGGGGTCAGGCGTGTGTCCGCCCCTACGGTCACGCATGCTTGCCACGGCGACATTTTAGTGCCAGCGATGCGTTTCGCAGACAGTCCGCACTTAAACTGCGGACAGTCCTCCATAGGAAGGCCTACTCTTGCAAAAACTAAGTCCCTGGAATTTTTGTACTGCGGACAGTCCATCCTTATAGGGCCGGATAGGCCGTGCCCTTATAGATTAAACCTCGGTCAGAAACTTCCCGAGTCACGGCCGGTTCCCAACATCGTACTGCGGACAGTCTGCCCTTAAAGGGTCCAGACAGTCCGCAGTTAGGAGGTAAAATCTACCCAGAGTCACTGCCGGTTCCCCCAAATTAGTACTGCGGACAGTCCGCCCTAAATGGTCCAGACAGTCCGCCGTTAGGATGTAAAATCTACTCAAAGTTACTGTCGGTTCTCCCAAATTAGTACTGCGGACAGTCCGTCCTTAAGGGGTCGGACAGTCCGCCGTTAGGATGGTCGAAACCACACGGAGTCGGCCTCAACTCTGTGTTTCCCCTTGGTTAACACTGCGGACAGTCCGCCCCTAAAAGCTGGACAGTCCGCCGTTGGGTGATGAAAATCAACTGTTTCCTACAAGCGGCTCTGAGTCGTCTCGGACAGTCAATCCGTACGGCGCGGACAGTTCACCGTTTAATTCCCAGGCTTCGAGTTTACTGTCCTCACTCAAGAATTTTTCATTCTAATTTCATTCCCAACATTGAACCCAGATGTTTAAACATAGACATTGACTAGGATGATGCATTTGATGGATGAACGGATGCACATGCTTCCCATGATAACCATATAAGCATCTAGGCCGTTACAATGAATGACGGATCTAAAGCTCTTGTAGTCTCGTACTCTCGTTCCTGTACTTGCTAGTCTTTCTACAGTAGTACTAGTAGTCTAGTACAGTCGTACAGGCTATAGTCATCATTTATTTGTTCTAGTACTATATTATTTTCCAGTGACTGTATTTGTTTTCTTGATTGCAGCTTGCTAAGTGATGGCATCTGTTGCAGAAAGGAGAGGAAAGAGTGCAGATAGTGATTCAGAAAGTAATTCATTTGACAAGAGAGATGACATGTCATTTGACAAGAGAGATGATATGTCTGAGGATGATCTCACAGTGATAGGAGGGAAAGATGCTGATCTTGTCACAGTTGATGAGTCCGATGATAGTGGAGGACGAGGTGGAAAAAGAGGCAAGAAAAGGCGCAAGGGGGTGAAGATAAATGTTAAGACTGAAGGGGGCAGCAGGAGGAAATCAAAAGTGTGGGATGTGTTTGATAAGGTGTCAGTGCCAGATCCATTGAATAAGAAGAAGATGTTGTTAAAGGCAAAGTGCAAGTATTGTGGTTAGCACTATGCATACACACAAGGTTCAATGACAATGACACTGTCGAGGCATATGAACACTTGTGATGGGTACAAGAAGGAAATTGAAAAGAAGCTGGATCAAACTCTTCTAAACTTTGCCCCTTCAAAGGCAGGTGAATCTGGTTCTGGTCTCCCTACTATCACTGTCGAGGCATATTCGCCAAGGTGGAGTTTGTTAGAGTTTATGTTGAATATGTGTAGGGTTTCGGTTGCGGCTGGACTTTCAGTTGTATTAGCGGTATAGGGTAGAGTCCTAGTCAAACTCTGTAACCAGGACCTCCTCATAAATATGAGGGGAGGGCTGCTGTTGTAACCAGGACGACTAGATGGCTTGGCTTAGGGGTGCGGCGTTGCCGCGGTGTACCCGATGCCCATTATCATGCCTCCGGGATGTAGACTTCGGCTGAACCTCGTTAACAAACATCGTGCCTTCGGAGTCGTTTGTGATTGTGCATGGATATCTCAATCGATCCATAGGCGCTTTCGCATGTTTGCTTTCTAAGAGAGGCTAGGTTGGGGTGCCTAGTAGGACAAGAATAGGATGATGGTGAGTTGCCCCCTGGTTCGACGGCGGCACAACAGACAACAAATGAGAGAAATAACAGAGACACTCGTTGGAGTCGGAGAAAAGCTATAGACTATCTTAGGGTTCCCAAACTTTGGAGCATCCCATATATTTTTTTGTGTGCCGTTTAGAGGAGGGGTTGAGTTTGTTATATAGGGAGAAAGTCTTGTACATACGCGTCAACAGGCAATATGGTACCAACAAAATAGCTTACATTGGATGGGGGCTTTAAACCAAAAATGACATGTACAATTCTCCAATCAAAATGTGCTACATGACAATCAAAAACTAAATGTTGGATTGTCTCCGATCATCTCCATTCCAATTACGTTTCTTCAGGTTGTCTTTCATTAAAATCACCCCTCTCATTAAGAACCAAACAAAAATCTTGATTTTCAAATGCAACTTCAACTTCCATAATTTTTTATTTAGAGGCAAGGCACTTAGGTTCACTAAGAAATGGTACAAAGACTTTACAGGGAACTGTCCATGTTTAGTAATACTACAAATAGCTTTGTCATGGTGTCCATCTAATTAGACATAAGCAACCCTCGCCACCAATTCATTCCACTTGATAAGTTTATCACCCAACAACGCCCTTCTAAACAAAATGTTAAGGGGGTCTTTGCTAAAGACATGAGCAACTGAAACATATTTTTTTCTGGCAATATTGAATAAAGATGGGTATTTTTCGTTGAGAGTAAAGTTCCCTAACCACTTGTCCTTCCAAAATCTTGTTTGCAAGCCATTGTGAATTTGAAAAGTAAAAAGATCCATAAAACAGTCTTTTACTTTCATTAAACTAGACAAAAAATGTGAATCTTCCGGTTTCCAAAAAACCTCTCCAATGGTCTTATTTTTTAAATACTTCTTTCTAAGAAGTTGTTGCCAAATCCCATCTTCATTAATCAATTTATATAACCATTTACTAAGCAAACATGCGTTTTGTGCTTTTAAATTGAGGACTCCTAAACCTCCTTATCCATTGGAAGACACGGAAGGCCCCATTTTGTTAGTCTATATTTTTTTTCTATGAGTGTCCCCCTGCCAAAAGAAGCTAGATCTATAGAAATCTAATTTCTTAAGAGTGCCTTTTGGAATCTCAAAAAAGAACATCATATACATTGCCAAACTGCTCAAAACAAAATTAATCAACACTAATCTCCCGCCATACGATAGAAGTTTTCCTTTCCAGCTGCTCAGGTTTTTCTTTGAAAACGTTCCTCGACCATTTTTCAATCCTTGTTATTTAATTTTCTAAAATTCTTTAGTATTCCTAGGTACTTAAAAGGATATTTACCAACACCACAGCCCAAAATTTGTGAATATTGGTCGACATGATCATTTGCTTTTCCAAAGCAAAAAAGTTCACTTTTGTGGATGAAAGGATCAAGATGTCCAAGAGGGGGGGTGAATTGGACTTCTAATTTCGAAACTTGAAATGAAATCCTATCGATAAAGTCCCAATTCACCTTAGTGCCTAAGATTGTGCTCCTAGCAAACTACGCGCTCAAAAGTTTTGCAACCTATAACCAAGCATGCAAGTTCTCGGAAAGCAAAGTGCGGAAATTAAATGCGGAAAGTAAATGAGCAAGAGGTGACAAGACGATTTTTTTCCTGAGGCTTTGCACACGCGGGCTCCTCGAGAGGATCCCGGGCTCAACCCTCGCAAGGATTGAGATAGGCAAAGTGACCTTCGCAAAGGTCAAGCCACCCCCTTGATCCGCGAACCAAGTGCTCTCTTCTTGATGTAACTCTTCTCCGCTACGGACTGGCGAGCTTGAACCGGGTACAATCCCTTCGCAAAGGGCTTACTCCGCTTCTCCACAAGCTCCGGGAGCTCGCGGAAGGCACGACCGTAACCGTCTAGGTGATCGCAATCACCAAGAGTAACAAGCCTTGGCTTCACTTGATTCAACCCGAATCAAGGAGTTCTCTTCCCTTCAAGTCTCTTGCCCAAAGCTCAAGATTTGGTGTGGAGTGGTGGTGTAGGTGACTTTAGAGTGTATGTGAGTGTTCCTGGGTTGCAAAGGGAGTAAATGAGGGGAGGGTGAGCCTTTAAATAGGGTGGAGCTCCAAAACTAGCCGTTGGGGAGCTCCAACCATGTTTCTGCGTATCGGTCGGACAGTCCGGTGCGTTGCCACCGGACAGTCCGACGGTTTCTAGACTTTGAAAATCCCCGTTCGCGCCATGGGCTACAGGAACCGTCGGGCAGTCCGACAGTGACCCATCGGACAGTCCGACGGTGTGTTTTAGCACAACTCACGGCAAGATCCCCTTCAGTCTATAGCGTCCGATGGATGCACCGGACAGTCCGGTGATGCGGTGGCTATTGAAGCACAGCCGGACGACATAACCTCAGTGCTAAGTTTCTAGCCACCGGACAGTCCGGTGGAACATAAAAATTTGGTTTTCATCGCTGTTTTCAAACAGAGTTTTGTAAAGTTTTTTGGAGGGCTTTCTCTCGACTTATTCAACAAAGGAGAGGTGTTATGGCATGTTTTAAGGTGCTTGAGCTTTAGGACATAGATGCACTCGAAAGATAGAGAATTCTCGAAATGGAGTCACTCAAGCTACTCATCTCAACCCCTCTTGATAGTACGGCTCGACTAAAACTAGCAAAGAGGAAACTAAGTGCCCTTCTTCACCTTTTGGCACTTAGAGCTAGGAAAACACCCGATCTTCTTGCTAGCTCGATCAAACCACAAGCCGTCCATTAGAATTTGAAATTAGGGGACTCTTTTAATCAACCAATGAGCTCAAGTACTAATATAAAACCTTTAAAGCATGAACTCATTAGTAAACGATAATAGGTTGTCATTAATCACCAAAACCTCTACCTTGTAGGGCTTGTTTGTCACACTGGAAGTTAATTTTTAGCCCCGAAAGCTATTCAAAAATGCAAAGCAAAATCTTCAAATTTTTTGATTGCATTATATCATCTTGAAAGAAAAGGATTGTATATCATCTGCATAGTGGAGGATTGAAAGACCATCGTCTATCAAATGGGGGATGATTCCTTGGAGTTGCCCATCTTCGTTTGCTCTAGCGATGAAAATGGCCAACATATCCACCACAAAGGTTAAAAAGAATAGGAGAAAGAGGATCCCCTTGTCTTAGACCTTTCTTTGTTTGGAAATAGCGACCAATTTCATTATTTATTACTTTCACTGCCACACTACCCCCAGAGACAAAATGATGGATCCATTGACACCACAAAGGCGAGAATCATTTCATTCTAGGGTTTGTTGTAGGAAAGGCCAATTAACTTTATCATACGCCTTCTCAAAGTCCACCTTAAAAACTACCCCACTTAGTGTTTTCCTATGCATTTCATGTATTGTTTCGTGGAGGACTGTTGCACCCTCCAGAATATATCTACCTAGTAGAAAGGCACTTTGAGATGGGCGTATGACCTATATTGTTCAATTTAATTGCCTCAAAGTTTAGGATTGCAAATCAAATCAATTCAACTAATTCAAAATAAAACATATAAAAAATAATTGGTGCTTCAATAATCGATCAAACAAACGAATAAGAATAGGAAAAACAAATAAATGACAAACTTCTATTCTTAGTGTATATATATAGCATATCTACGTAGTGGGACGAACATCCATAGATCAACTATATGGATCAAGATACACTATAGTATTGTTATCAATGATTAATTAGCTATTACATAAATACGAAAGCAATGTTTATAATTTGTCTTGATTCAATACAGACCTTAAATTAACAAAGACAATACTCCCAGTTCAAATTTTTTATAATTCAAAAATATTGAATGATAGCTTCTTTCACACGCGTAGCACATGCATTTTGACTAGTTTCTTCTAATGGCTGAATGCTTAATTGCGTAATTGTATTCCTCATGCGGTCCACTAATATCACCTTTTAGGAAAACAATTAAACTCACCAGACGAACTCAACGGAAATGTCAAATAAAAAATTGTATCTTTCAATCCTTTCACTTTTATTTCAAGTGCTCATAAATCTATATATATATATATATATATATATATATATATATATATATATATATATATATATATATATACAAACCACATTTAATGAATGTATTCGAAGGCTAAAAAACAACAATTTAAAACCGAGAGATTATTATATAAAAAATTAAAGAAACATGCTTATGTTGGCGCTATGGGCAATATCACAATGGGCTCTTTGCGTCCAAAGCCCCCCTCCCCTCCCCTGGCAGCAGCGTTGGCTCCATCAAAACAAATAGTTTCTTTAAAAAAAGTTATACCTACTGAACTGTATGTTTAAATCAATATCCAATTACAGTATCATATTTCTCAAAAAGAATAAAAAAAACACCACTTAAATATATTTTGATAAAAATATATTAAATATTTAAAACACAAGATATCTATATGCTCAAACAATGTTGCATGTAATCTAGAAAAATATTCTAGCTTATTAACTAACAAAATAATTTTGTTTCACAAGATTATTTTAGGAACTTCTAGTGCAAGTGGTGTGCTAGTGTCTCTCAGATACTGAAAAAAAAGGAAAGATTGCACTCTATTTGTTAATTAATCAATAGTGATTTCACCTTTCTTACTAGTACGACTTTTTCTATACTCAGGGAATAACGTACAACTTCATCCAAGACCACCAAGAATTTGAGCTCAAGTGTAACTTGCATGCAAAGGGTAAACAATATGTTGACACCAAGATTTGGCCGATCCAGCTTAATGGGCCTGGATCAGCTGAGAGCAGAAGGAAGCTGTCCAAGGGAGAGATAGCGTATACCGTAGTCCGTATTGAATGGGTCGTCGGGCCGTGTATCATAGAAAAGGCTAGTTTGAGTAACGGGTCCGATCGAGACTTTTATTAGAGATTGGTTTGGTTAGGGTTTAGAAACAAATTAGGAAGGGTAGGCTTGTTATCCAAGTCTATGGACTATAAATATGTACCCATACCTTTGGAATAAAGCAGACGACACGCGTTCATCAACAAGCGGTTGTCTCCATATTCTCTCGGCGCATCACCACCCCTAAGCAGTTAGAGTTTTAAGGTATATCGCCATGCTGCTCTGTAGATTTCTCTTGCAGATGTCGATAGGGCTTTATGGCGCTTTGCCTATGGTAGTTCTTGTACTAAGCTTTGTTGTTGGCAAGATCTACTAGTTATCATGTGCATCAAGTTGATCTACTTTTCCTATGGTTATCGCGATATAGATCAGCTCATGTACCTCTCGTTTAATCTCGTAAATTTATCTTGTCTCACGAATTACATCGTAGTTTGTACTTTTCATAGTGTGACAAGATTTCTCTAAGTTTGATCTACACGACTAGAAGTATTGCTCTACGTTCTTAGTTATCGGCTCATACCTAGAGGTAGCCTGATGTTCGTCTTTTGTACTAGTTGCATCATACCGCGGATATTCCTATATGCGTACTTGTGTGTATCTAGCCCTAGCTACTAGGACGTTCCTATATTCATGATTTCATGTTTGTCTGGCCCTATGATAGCTGGGATGTTCCTATATTCACATGTTACGTTTATCTGGCCCTTGGTGTGATTTTGCTTCAAGTATGATAGATACATCATCTAGTCTTTATGTTTTATGGTCGGTATAAGTGAATAGATCATCTTATTTATACACACAGACAGACTTTTAGTTACTTTTTATATGATATCGGATGAGATGAGGAAAGATTGGCAAGACTGTGCCGATGTCAAACCCGATGCAATAAGAGCTGATCCGAGCGATCCGGCTAGAATCTAACATTTGTTTTGTTTTGTCTGTTGCTGCAGGGAGAACAAGAGTTGACCACCACCACCACAACAACCTTCCTACTTAGGTCATCAGCCAGGTGGCACGCCCGACCACCATCGCCAGTGATCGACTAGCTGCCTAGTAGATCGGAAGCCGCATCTGGGAGGAGCGACCTCTACATCCACATACACCTCCCGGCTTGCATTGTGCTGCCTGCTGGGGATACTGCCCACCGGTTTTCAGGTGCAACACCTTTTTGGCACGCCCGGTGGGACATCGAAACAAAGACCACCAATGGATCGCCTTGGCCGGCGATAACGGGAAGAAGACCGGCGACGATCCGGAAGTCACACCCATCGAGAGGGTTGAGGACCTGCCTGAGAATCACCAGAAGCAGTACACCTCGATCATCGTCGATTTGAAGAAGAAGTTCCTCGCCATGCATGGTCGATCTTGCCTTGGCCATATCAAGCTCGCAGGAGTTCTTGAGTCACTGCTCGACAAGGTCAACCTCATGACTCCCTCACGAGAGCACACAGAAGCACTTCGCGAAGAGATCCAAAAGCTCCTTGCACACACTCTCATTCGACAGTCGGAGGCAACAATCAATCGCATGGATAATATCGTGATCAAGACTATTAAAGCTGCTTTGGCTGATGAACCTCCGCATATCACCAGCCCTGCGTTGAACGGCCACATGGGAGAGGCCATGTTCTACTCAAGGCCACTCACCCCCATTCACATGGAAGTACAAGGGGATAATATTGCTGAGTTTGTCATGCACCCACCACGAGACGGCATTCCCCTGCAGCCTCGAGTGTCGTCTACCCCACCTCTGGTCATCCCTGGGGATATTTCTGCCAGCTCAGGTATCGATAGCTGGAGGAGGGAGAGGAAACTCCACCACCATACACCAATGTCGTGATCGTCAATCGGCGGCCAACTCAACCACAAGGCGCACCGGAGGGGTGATCACCTCGAAGATCGGCAAAAACTGCCGATCAAGAGATGTTTGAATGGCAGCGTACCTACGGATCTCGGTCGATCTTACATGATCAGGCCAGACATACTATGGGAGCTGACTTCAATGTAGTTCAGGATCAAATATCTGAGATATTAAGAAGTCAGTATGGAATCATGACTAAACGGGGAGCCGTCACGTATGCTAAGCTGTATCTCGAGGCATATGATCACTTGGAGGCCCCTCTAAAATTCAAGATCACTGACTTTTCCAAGTTCAGTGGGAATGATGGCGCTAGCACTATCGAGCATGTCAGCCGATACCTGGCACAACTGGGGCCTGCTTCTCAAGCCGAGCACATGAAGATTCGGCTATTTTCCTTGTCGCTTACTGGGCCAGCTTTCAGTTGGTACACAACGCTGGCTCTAGGATCGATTACCACCTAGAAAAGGCTGGAGGAGAAATTCCATGCTCAGTTCTTTTCTGGATCGGATGAAGTGACCATGATTGATTTAGGCAGCATATACCAATATCCTGGAGAATCGGTCCAAAAGTATATCAAGCGGTTCCGAGAACTAAGAAACAGATGCTACTCTCTGCATCTAGAGGAAAGGTCTGTGGAAGAATTAGCATACAAAGGCCTGAACAAGGCCATCAAAGCTGTTTATGGGCCGACTGATTTCGAATCCATCGGCCACCTGGTGTCCAAAGTTTCCGCTTTTGAGCGAACCCACCCGGAGATCTTCCAGGAGAAACACAAGAGGAATATCGGCTATATTCAGGCCAAGGAAGATGGGTTGATGGACGATGCCGATGCATATCTCGTCCAATGGGCAAGGACAAACCAGCTGCTGCAATGTCAGTGGGTAAAACAGCCAGAACCAACACCCTGGTTTGATTTTGATGTCACCAAGACTGAACTCATCTTCGATTTACTGCTTAAAGAGAAACACTTGGTGCTAGTGGTCGGACATCAAACACATTCGGGCGAAGAGATGTGCGGTCCTAAGTATTGCAAGTGGCATAACAAGCTAGATGGGCATAACACAGTTGACTGCAGGGTCCTGCGGTCTGAAATACAAAGAGCCATTGAACAAGGAAGGTTGTTTTTTGCCCATACTCCACTAAAGATCGACACAACACCCTTCCTAGTCAACATGGTGCATATGAGTGATCCGTTATCTGCGGAGGACTCTCTGCCGATCGACTCTAGTAGATCGGCTCTCGATGCCCGCCTGCAGGGTGCGATAGACACTAGCAAAGTTCTACACCGCGCTACCAAAGAATTGTACCCTCATCTGCTTCAGGACACGACTTTCGCAATCAACATGGTCCATACAACTCTAGAGACAAAAGAAAAGGCCAAAATCGACCCACTCGATGATATCCCCTTGGAAGTTAGGGCTGAAGAACATAGTTCGGCTAGAACGATTGAAAGAAACTGGCGTTTCCATCCCAACTCTGGGATATTGATGGGTATGTATGTGCGCCACCACCGGCGCAACGAGGAACATTGTCGTCTTGATGAAGAGGAGGCATTCTACCGTCGACAACGCCACTGCCATGAAAAGCACCATCGGCAGCATCCACGAGCACTTAGGCATGAATCTCGGCGATGGAGGGACCAACAGGAATGCAAGGAATATAACAATGCCGCCAACCACGAAGAACACTAGAGTTGCCCCTACTTCTATTTCTACTGGAGACTCCCGACCCTTTATGATTGCCCAGAATGTTCTCGCTGCAGGGACCAGCCTGGCAAGCCCTCGGTGTTCGAACGCCTGAGATGCGCGTCGCCTCCGCCACGTCGCTACACGTCTCCGTCATGACGAGGACGCAACGCTTCACTTCCGCCACGATGGACTGCCTCCTCGCCAAGGCGTCGTTCGATTACTTCGCCACCGAAGCAGACGCCACGCCCTGCAGAATGGCCTGAGGTCGAGGCCAATCGGGGCCGCGAAGAATGCCACCTCCCAAGATGGTGCCCAGAGGGCCTCTTCAGGTCGCAGAAACACAGGGTCCAACAGCTGCGCAACCTAGAACAAGCCAAAGAAGAATATCTTCGGCTACTAAAGAAAGTTGGCAGTGCTATGGAAATTCCAAGCCTACAGTCAAAACGTAACCTTGTTTGGAAGCGCAAGCCGCAATCTGATGCGGTTGAAACATCTACAAGCTAAGGCCGACATCAGCTGTATCAACCAAGGAGGAAGCGGCACCTATGGTCGGTGATGACCCGTCCATCGATGAGGAGGACATGGAGGAAGAAGTCACCGCATTTATTAAGAAGTCCACAGCAGGCATCAACATGGTATTCTACTTACCAGAGGAGTTCCGGTCCCCCAGTCACGAGTAAGTCACTGAGTCCATGGCGCAGCTCAGCCTCAGCCCTTCTGCTGTCATCTTTGAGAAGCCGATTAACAAGAAATATCGGCATCTCAAACCTCTATATGTGAAGGGCTTCATCAATGGCAAACCGGTCAGAAGGATGTTTGTTGACACGGGTGCGAGTGTCAATATCATGCCATATTCCTTGTGTCGCAAGATCGGTAGGTCCACTGAAGACCTTGTCAAGACCAACGTCATGCTCAATGATTTCAAAGGGAACTCATCGCAAGCCAAAGGGGTCCTTAATGTAGAGCTAACAGTCGGTCGCAAGATGATGAACATATCCTTCTTCGTGGTCAACAATCACGGCCCTTACTCGGAACTGCTTGGCCGAGATTGAATCCATGCTAACTGTTGTGTCCCATCCTCTATGCATCAGCGCCTGATTCAGTGGATGGCGACAACATTGAGGTCGTCCTTGCCGACAACTCATGCGATGTCGTGATGAGCGATGCACAGACCTCGACGTCGGGTGAAGCAGAGTGCCTCTCAGGAAGACAAGAGCTGAACTGGAGCTTTGTCGACGAGGCAAAAAACAGGATTACACCGGTTCTGGCAACCGGCACCGATCTTTAGATAAAGGATTAGTTCCACTGAACGCATTGGCCGATTATTGCATTCGACCTGTAGACGGTTGTAACTTTCCTAGGGTTGCACGAACCGTAGTGGCCGATCTATGCGATCGGCCCCAAAAAATCTGTAACCATATTTCGTGTAATACAATAATGTCGGCCGATCTATGTGATCGGCCTCAGTATATCAATTTAGTTTATGTTTCTCCTAATAATGACGTTTATTCATGTGAAGATCAGTTAGCGGATGACGAGGAAGAATCTGAAATCTCTCATTCTCATCCCTCTCCGACGTCATCAGGCTCCACACGGGAATTTGCCGCAGAAGGAAAGCTTGGCTTTGGCTTCACTCCGTCGGATGAACTCTAAGCAGTCGATATCGGATAAGGTGATCGACGAAGGCCAACATGGATCAGCAAAAAGCTCGACCCGAAATTCAAAGCCAAGTTGGTCGAGCTGCTCAGAGAGTTCCCAAACTGTTTCGCGTGGGAGTATCACGAGATGTCAGGCCTTGATCGATCCATCGTCGAACATCGACTACCAATTAAATCCGGTTTTCGACCATTTGCTCAACATCCTCGAAAAAACGACGTGAAGATCTTGGATACAGTCAAAGAAGAAATAGAAAAGATGATCCGCGCTGGGTTTATCCATCCTTGCCGATATGCCACCTGGATATCGAGCATTGTTCCTATGTGGAAGAAGAATGGTATGCTCAGGATATCGACTAAACAGGGCCACCCCTAAAGACGAGTACCCGATGCCCATCGCCGAATCACTCATCGATGCTGCAGCCGGTCATAAAATGATGAGTTTTCTTGACGGAAACACCGGGTACAACTAGATCTTTATGGCCGAGGAAGATGTGTATAAGATAGCTTTTCGCTGCCCGCAAGGTTTGTTTGAGTTTGTTGTCATGACCAGCAACTTGAAGAATGCTGGAGCAATGTACCAAAGAGCCATGAACTACATCTTCCATGACTTGGTTGGCCGACTTGTTGAGGTGTACATCAATGACGTAGTGGTTAAATCGGTTCTGCAGGAGAATCATCTAGTCGATCTTCGCCAGGTCCTCGAGCGTACACGGAAGCATGGCATGCGTATGAACCCAGACAAGTGCGCGTTCGGCGTCACCGCTGGGCAGTTTTTGGGGTTTATGATCCATGAACGAGGTATTGAGATCGGCTCAAAAAGCAAACACGCTGTTGAGACGATGGTGCCCCCATCATCTAAAAAAGAGCTACAAGAGCTGGTCGGCAAAATCAATTACATCAAGAGATTCATCCCAAACCTGTCAGCAAAGCTTGAAGCGTTTATGCCACTCATCAAGACGCAGCAGAGGGAGAAGTTCATATGGGGCCTAGACCAGCAACTCGTGTTTGATAACTTGAAGAAGTACTTGATGGCGCCACCAATGATGACCCCGCCTCGTCCTGACCTTCCGTTTATTATCTATCTTTCGGCCGATGAGGTCTCCATCGGCTCTGTGCTAATTCAGGAAGTCAATGGGAAGGAAAGTGTTGTCTACTACCTCAGCCGATGCCTGCTTAATACGGAAACCAGGTATTTTGAGATGGAACGTTTATTTTTATGCTTATACTTTACATGTACCAAACTACGGCATTACCTGCTCAATGGCGAAACATTGGTAGTTTGCAAAGCCAATATCATCAAGCATATGCTATCAGCACCAATTCTCAAAGGTAGGCTCAGCAAGTGGATGTTTGCTTTGTCTGAATTTGACATCAAGTACCGACCGGCAAAGGCAGTCAAAGGTTAGGCTTTAGCTGATCTTATCACAGAACAATTGGCTCCAACATCTCATTTCGTCGGCATTTCATCATGGACTTTGTTCTTTGACGGATCGTCATGTGACACCGGCTGCGGTGTCGGGCTTCTTATCGTATCCCCTCGGGGGGCATGGTATGAGTTTGCTTTCCGTTTCAGCAAGCGACGCACCAACAATCAGACGGAGTATGAGGCTTTGTGCAAAGGCCGTGAGTTGTTACTTGATGCGGGCGCTGAAGTGGTAGAAGCCTTCGGCGACTACAAAGTTGCCATCAATCAGTTGACAGAGGATTACAACTGTGCAAGCGACTTGCTTTATCCATACCTATTACGTTGTCAAGATCTGATGGCAAATTTCTGGTACGTTCAACTTAAATGGATACCAAGGGAAGATAATTCTGATGCCAATAAGTTAGCACAGATGGCCTTTGGATATATAGAGCAGGACGGTGACGTTTGTGTCGACTCCATGGAACTCACAACAGCCGATTGGAGAGCCGATCTCCTCAATTACTTGAGGGATCCGGCTTGAGGGGCAGATAAGAAGACAAGGCAGCGAGCTCTGAAACACGTGCTCATTGGCAACGAGCTTTACTTCCGGACCATGGAAGGGTTGCTGTTGAAATGCCTAGGGCCTTCAGAGGCGCTCGAGGTTATGCACGGCGTCCATGAAGGAACCTGTGGTACTCATCAATCGGCTCACAAAATGAAATGGCTGATCAGAAGGACAGGCTATTACTGGCCCACTTTGTTGGAGGACTGTTTCAAGTATTACAAGGGGTGCCAGGAGTGTTAGAGATTTGGAGCTGTCCAGATGGCTGTGGCAGGACCACTAAATCCCATCATCAAACCATGGTCGTTCAGAGGCTGGGGCATGGACATGATTGGGCAAGTCAATCCCCCAACTAGTAAAGGCCACATGTGGATTTTGGCGGCCACTGATTATTTCACCAAATGGATAGAGGCCGTGCCGATGAAAAACGTCACGGCCAGTGATGTGGTAAATTTTGTTAAAGAACACATCATTTACCATTTTGGTATACCACAGACTATCACTACAGACCAGGGGACAGTCTTTTTGGCTGAGGAATTCAAAAATTTTGCCAAATAAATGGGCATCACGCTGCTACAATCATCACCCTACTACGCTCAAGACAATGGGCAGGCCGAGGCGTCGAACAAGAGCCTCATCAAGTTAATCAAACGAAAGATAGATGAATATCCTAAGTAGTGGCACGATCGGATTGCTGAAGCACTGTGGGCGTATCGGATGTCATGTCATGGGGCTACCAAATGCACACCGTATCAGTTGGTATATGGTTAGGAGGCTTTCATGCCATAGAAAATCAACATCAGCTCTTGGAGAGTTTAGTTTCAGAATGACCTATCAGCCGATGATTATGCGTCCCTCATGAACATCAACACAGATGATCTAACAGAACTTCGGCTCTGGGCTTTTGAAAAAAATCAAGGACAATAAGGCCAGGGTGGCAAGAGCTCACAACAAGAAGGTAAGGCCGAAGAATTTCTACGTGGGTGACCTCGTATGGGAACTGGTCTTGCCAGTTGGGAAACTGGTCTTGCCAGTTGGGACAAAGGACCCGGCATTTGGAAAGTGGTCACTTAATTGGCACGGACCGTATCGTATAGTGGAAACTACCCCAAGGAATTCCTACAGGATGGATACACTGGAAGAAGTCTGGTTCAATAGGAACATCAATTGTAAATACTGAATAAATACTATCCTAGCCTATGGATCGGATCATGAATTGTGCATAGACAAATGCGATGCCATCTGGTTGTAACAAGAGCCAATGTACCAAACATTGCCTTAAGCAGAAAAATAGACCAATGCGTTGTCATCTGGTCTTGACAGAGCCGATGTATCAAAACATCGCCTTAAAGAGGAAAAAATAGCGAAAACAAAATATTTACGAATATTATGGCCGATGTGCATCATTGGCCTCGATTAAAGCCGATGCAAGGTTAGGCATCGCCATTAGTACAAACATACTGAAAAATCCAATGTTCTCCACAGAGTGACGCGCTCGGGGGGCACGTCTAGAGGAATGCGTTCAATAGAACAATCAAAAGTACAGCTACGCAGAGGAAGAAGTCGACAGCTTTTGAAGGTATTGGCGGACCGCAGTGAGAGCTTTCAGCCGTACCTCATCAGCAGAACTAAGGACTTGACGATCTGGATCGTAAGAGCCAACGACCAGCCCTTTGTTCAACTCATGGATGCACGCCATGCTGGTCTTGAGCGATGACGATAGTCCTTGCTTGTCATAGGCAACCTTCTTGACATCCGCATCATTGGCTAAGATTGTCGCATCGACCTCAGACGGCTCTTACTGAAGGCGCTTGATCTCTTCATTAATCTCCGCCTTCCTCGCGTCGAGCTTCTGCATGGCTGTCTTCAAACGCGTTTCCTCCCTTTGGTCATCCAGAGCCGCCTTGAACTGATTTGCTGCGATGCACTCTGTAGCGATTTCTTCCTTCAGGGCTGGCTGGTTGTTGCGGGAGGCAATTCGAGATGCGGCTGCCAGCACATCTTCACGAAGAAAGCTGAGGTGAGCGGTGGGCTAGAGCACTTGCTTCAGGTCGGAAGGCAACACGTCGGCTATCGACTCAAGGATTGTGTGAATCCCATCACAGTCGATGACTAGCCGCTCGATTGGGGATTCTAGCTGTTTGGCGATGTCTCCAAGCTTGGCAATCACATCGGTTGTAGTTAAAGGCGACGTAGGAGGACTCTCGGTTGCCAGGGTTTCACCAATGGATGAAGGATCAAAATTCAACAGCGTTGCCACATTGAAAGTCTGACGGCAAGGCAATCAGGTTGAATAGTTTCAGATGGAGGAATTATGCAGACGAAAACTTACCTGACGAGGATCGGCTTTTGCGTTGTGCCTTTCGTCCACATGGCCAGATGTGTCCCTGGGAGGGGCACAGGTTTGGTCAGGGGAGATCTCTTCTTCGTCAGCTTCCTGCTCTTAGCTCTAAGAACTATTATCCTGCTTGACAAATAAGATGCTTAATTAACATGGAATTCAGTGGCAAAAGGAGTCAGGATGATAGAAAGAAATTTACCCGTGAATCAGAGGGAGGTGGCGGAGCCAAGGCAACGGCCTGAGTCTTGGCAGGAGTCTTCTTGGATCTTGGCTGCCAGAATCCTTTCCCCTCTGGTCTGCGCTTACACCCTGGAGCAACAAAGATGACCTTGTCGAGAGAAAGTGCTTTGGCCTGATACGTGGGTAGTGGAACCATTTGAAGATACTTAAATGGCTGACCAGCCTCGTCAGTTGGAACAGGGCCTTCCTGCAACTATACGGAAAAGTTTGGTAAGAACAAAGCAGTAAAGATGACAGGGGAATGAGCCGAACGCAGGTGTACCTCTTCTGGCATAGCCTGGTGCTCTGGGTCGATTGCACCAAAGAGCCAATGCAACTACACGCTGGAAGAGGTGAGGTCTCCAGTAATCCCACTAGAGGTTGAAGCCATCGGCAGTATGCACGAATTCCATTTTGTCGGATATGTTCAGCTTCAGGTCAGAGAAAATGGTGTAGGCTTTGAAGGCTACTAGGGAGTCAGTCAGCTTGGCTCGGCTCTGAATTTTCTCATGGATAATCAGGCGAGGAGAGGTCTGGTTAAGGCCGAGCTGATGATCAGCTAGAACAGATTGATATGATTCGTACCCTAGCTTGTTGATCCTATTGCTAGTGCTCAAGCTAACTAGAAGGAGACAGGGAGTAGCCATGATGCCGAATATAGCACGAGACTCCTCATCAAAACCAAAGGTATCTAATCTAAAGAAGGATGGGTTCTCAAAATGCTCAGATTCGGCTTATGCATCATAGACAGGGGTAGTTTGGGAGCTGTAAAAGCACCAGTACCATTTGGCTGTCTTGGCTGCATTGGTTTGGGTCATAGGTAGCTGATGCAGGGCTTGGCCAAGCAGAGTACAGTGGATAGACCTGCCAGAAGAGTCTGGGAAGGTTTGGGATTCAAGCTTTGGAAAGTCTGGAATTTCATTGCGATACAGTATTTATGTGTTGCCCAGCTAAGATGCGCTGGGTATTCAGGGAAAGATGGCGATACAGTATGCCTAGGAAGAGTTTTCCTAGAGCGAGAGTTTGGCCTTTGGCCAAAGCAGTGGCCAAGTTAAGATAATTCTTCGTCGGGGCCAAAGAAGGACCAGTGAAGAGGAAATGGTCAAGCCAAAGGTTTAGACAGGCGATGTGCTCTTTCTCTGTGACTGGGCCAGTTTGTTGTGCTGGCTGATGTACTAGCTCCAGTTTCGTGTGCTTCTTTTCTCTACTATCTTCTTGTTGGGGCATTCAGTCAAGAAGAAGGGGAAGGACAAGTGGAATGCACATCAAGACCGAGAATCATGACAACATCCATAAAAGTGGGTGTCATGGGTCCAGAGCCCAACAAAAAACAGTTCAGGCTATCCGACCAGAAATAGCCGATGGATCTAAGTAGGTTGTCATCTTTCTCCATGGGAAAGAGGGACAGAGTCAAGGCATCGGCGATTGCGGGTTGTTTGCCATGAAGGACCATGTGCCTGTTCAACATGTTTGTACCATTCAACTCATCCATTCATGGGGAATGGCTAGGCGCGAAGCTGATCTGACCACAGATCTAGGTTTGGGTCGGCATGAACAAATGGCAAGCGTTTGGTCTCAGTCCTGGTAAGTTCATAAGGAGGCTCATAGGATTTGGGTCCCAAGCTAAAGGTTTTTGAATTGGCTGACATTGGGATCAGCATCTCATCGGCCTAATTAATAAAGGGAAACAGATTCAAAGTAAGGAAGGCGACCATACAAAGAAGTGTTGTGATACACCAGAGGAGATAAGTATTGGATTCTTTACCTTAAATCCAAAGACGCACTCGCAAAGGGTCTATTCTTCCATCTCACTGCTGGATACCGCCATCTCGCGAAATGCTTAGAGCAGGGTTGCGGTGGCAAGTTGTTTCTGATGTCAAAAGATGGGGAATGAATTTGAGGTTTGACACGCGTGCTTTTTATAGGCAATGACCTGCGCAGGGGTTTGGAAATTTTGGCCAAAGAAAGTGCGCTTTTGGCCAGTCGGCTATTGCATTAATTCATTGGTGAGTCGATGTTTGGACGATGCCGATTTAGGTGACTTGATTAGCTTCACGTGGGATCGGCTTGTTGTGTTATTGTTGGAGTTGATCCTAGGGTTGTGCGAGTCAGTGCGTTGCCACTGAGTGGATGTTTGTCACGATAAACTCTAGGGCAAGAAATCGGCAGAAGAAAGGGGAATTCTTATATTAGGAAATTCCATTAATTTGCATATTAGTGGCAAAATACAAATGGTCTCTTAAGAGCCGACACCACGGCTGCTAACTTCCAAAATTTGGGGATTTTTTCCAAAGAGCCGATGCAACAGCTGGAACTAGAACTGGCTAGCTAATCTACTACTAACTAAGACGTGATGCTTTAGGCATCACTGTCGTCGGCCGACTCCTCGTCGGTCTCCTCATCGTCGGCATCCTTGTCGTCGCCATCGGCTTTGTCGTCGGCTTCCTCGCTGTCGGATGCCTCGAGATCCGACGGACCTTCCTTCAGCTGCGCGAGGAGGTCGTTGTCCTCATCCGACTCTTCTGGCTCGTCGTCGTCGTCATCGACACCGACATCGTCCTCGGCCTCCTCCATCTCCTCGTCCTCCTCTGCCCCGTCCCAGGAGAAGAGGTCGTCGTCGCTCGAAGGGAGGATAGGACTGAAGAAGAAGTTGGCATCGAGCTCTACGCCATCCGTCATCATGTCGTCTGGGTTACTGGACCCAGAGGACCCGGAACTCCACGACATTGCGTCGTGATAGTACTCCGAGAGCTCCAGTGGGACGATCGGCACCGGTGGCGCCATCTGATTGTCGTGGACAAGCATCGCTGGAGGTGGAGTGCTCGCCCCACTGGAACTATTGCCGAAGCTGCCGCCGGAGCTGCTGCTGGAGCTGATGCCGGAGTTGCTGTTGGAGCCACTCTTGGAGTCATTATCGGAGATGATGATGACCTCCGGCGGCACGGGAGCGTCGAATGGAGGTGGTGGTGGGAGTCGTGCGTTAGCGGCCGCAGGAGCCGTGGGTGCCGCCATGCCCTCGATAAAGGCAAGGGCAGAGGAGGTCTTTGGCAGAGGAGCCCGAGGGCTCATCACGAAGGATGGCGAGGACGTCGCAGGGAGATTGTTGCTGCCGATGGAAGACATGGCGAAGAGAAGGAGGGTTACTTGGCTTTCTTGGGTTCTTGGCCGGAGGAGGAACAAAAACGGCTGCCGATTGGTGGGAAAAAGCAGGGGAGCCCTGCCGCTTATTAAGTAGGAGTCGATGGAAGATGGAAGGGCGCTGTATGTGATGTTGAAGGGTCCGCACGATCATCATTACGGTTGCCATGGAAGACCATGTGGCGGTTCAGTTCGATAGAATGCATTTGGCCAGAGTTCACACGTATCTGGTTTTGAAATAAAAATCTTTATTTGCCAAAACCAGGGAGGCATGTGTTGACACCAAGATTTGGCCAATCCAGCTTAATGGGCCTGGATCGGCTGAGAGCAGAAGGAAGCTATCCAAGAGAGAGATAGCGTATACCGTATTGAATGTGCCATCGTGCCGTGTATCATAGAAAATGCTAGTTTGAGTAACAGGTCCGATCGAGACTTCTATTAGAGATTGGTTCGGTTAGGGTTTAGAAACAAATTAGGAATGGAAGGCTTGTTATTATCCAAGTCTACGGACTATAAATATGTAGCCATACCTCTAGAATAAAGCAGACGGCACACGTTCATCAACAAGTGGTTATCTCCATATTCTCTTGGCGCATTGCCACCCCTAAGCAATTAGGGTTTTAAGGTATATCACGATGCTGCTCTGTTGATTTCTCTTGTAGATGTCGATAGGGCTTTGCGGCGCTTTGTCTATGATAGTTCTTGTACTAAGCTTTGTTGTTGACAAGATCTACTAGTTATCATATGCATCAAGTTGATATACTTTTCCTATGGTTATCGCGATATAGATCAGCTCATGTACCTCTCGTTTAATCTCGTAAATCTGTCTTGTCTCACGATGTACATCGTAGTTTGTACTTTTCATAGTGTGACACGATTTCTCTAAGTTTGATCTACACGACTAGAAGTATTGCTCTACGTTCTTAGTTATCGGCTCATACCTAGAGGTAGCCTGATGTTCATCTTTTGTACTAGTTGCATCATACTATGGATGTTCCTACTTGTGTGTATCTAGCCCTAGCTACTAGGATATTCCTATATTCATGATTTCATGTTTATCTGGCCCTATGATAGCTGAGATGTTCCTATATTCACATGTTACGTTTATCTAGCCCTTGGTGTGATTTTGCTTCAAGTATGATAGATACATCGTCTGATCTTTATGTTTTAAGGCCAGTATAAGTGAGTAGATCATCTTATTTATACACACAGACATACTTTTATTTACTTTTTATATGATATCGGATGAGATGAGGAAAGATCGGCAAGACTGTGCCGATGACAAACCCGATGCAATAAGAGCCGATCCGAGCGATCCGGCTAGAATCTAACATTTGTTTTGTTTTGTTTCTTGCTGCAAGGAGAACAAGAGTTGACCACCACCACCACAACGACATTCATGGCTAAGTCGTCAGCCAGGTGGCACGCCCAACCACCATGGCCAGCGATCGGCTAGCTGCCTTGTCGATCGTAAGCCGCATCTAGGAGGAGCGACCCCCTACGTCCACATACACCTCTCGGCTTGCATTGTGTTGCCTGCTGGGGATACTGCCCACCGGTTTTCTGGTGCAACACAATAATACCTTTCACTACAAGAAACAAGAGAAAATTCGTCGACCACAAACCGACGAAATTAGGCCTATACCGATGAAATTAGCCTAAATTCATCGGCAAACCGACGAACTTAATTTAATTTCGTTGGTTACCATACATCCGACAAACTTAGTGAGGACCGGGCATTAACTTAATTAATTTCGTCGGCTCCTTAGACCAACGAATTTAATCCATTATGTGCCAAAAAAAAATAATAGCCCACGAACACAACCCTAGATTTCGCTGGATATTTCAAAAGCACACGATGAACAATGAACAAACAACTGGTACAATGAACTACACAATCACAAATGAACTACGCGATGATATCAGCCTCCATGGTGGCGCGCAGAGAAGCCGTCGGCATCCATGGCGGCGCGTGAGTAGGGAGGCGGCCCCGACGGCGTGCGAGACTGGGCGGAGAGGGCCGAGGCAGCCCCAGTGGCGCACCCGTGAGCGGAGTGGGCAAGGGCTGTCCCGGCAGCACACCTGCGGCCGGAGATGGCAGGGATGGTGGTGGCTCCGGCGGCTCGCCCATACGCGGGGAGGAGGGGGCCGGGGTGGCTCCGGCGGCACACGTTGGGGCGAAGACAGCAGTGGCCGCTCCGACGGCGCGCCCATGCACAGGGAGGAGAGGGCCGGGGCGGTTGCGGCTCCGGCGGCGTGCCCACGCGTGGTGAGGAGAGGGTTGGGGAGGCTCCGGCGGCACGCGTCTGGGGGAAGAGAGGCGGGGCCTTTCCGGCAGCACGTGTCCGGGAAAGGGAGCGCCCCGGCGGCATGCCAACGCGGGGAGGAGAGGTTGGGGCGGTGGTGGCTCATCTTCATCTCGAGAGAGGAGCAGAAGCGGATTGGGAGGAGGAGTGAGTGGATGTGGATTTGGATCGGGGAGGCGCGTGAGGTGATATTTTAGGGGTCGGGCCGTGTAAGTTCATCGGTCTGTTGAAGGGGCCGACGAAGTTAAGCTTAATTCGTGAGTTTGAAGAAATCGACGAAGTTAACGGAATTAAAAAAACAAACGTGGCGGCTAGATAAATTCGTCGGACACGTGGGAGGGCCAACGAACTTATCTAAATTCGTCGGGTATGGGCCAAGAACCGATGAATTTAATATTATTTCGTCCGTCTATCAGGACCGACGAACTTAATGAATATAATTTCGTCTGCTCCTCTATGCCCGACGAAATTAAAAAAACTGACGATTTTCTCTTGTTTCTTGTAATGTTCAATAGCTCATGTAAACTCGTTAGCCATAATTGTGGTTGTCATCAACACCAAAACCCTCATGAAAGAGATTATCATGGACAAACATCTCCTTTATTTTCCATCTCAATCTTTGGCTAGTGCCTTATTTGTATCATATTTTTCCTTGAGGAGTTGTGCGTCATATATTACAAACCTGTACGTAGTAATGGTCGGTAGCACACAGTGAAGATCCCCACATCTAGGAAAATGCGTGGCAAGGGTAGATCACATGGTATGAATATCACAAGAGTCAATGGTGGGGAATGGAAGAACAAAAATATATCGTCGTTGACCTATGATATTGTTGCTTAGTTTTTGTTTATAGTACCCCCTCCATCCAAAAAACAGGACGTGCATGTATTACAAAAGTCAATCTTTTAAATGTTTAACTAATAATTTACTTAAAATATATTTTTAGTCAATATATGTTACATATTTAGATTTATATTCAATTGAGTTTTATGGTGATAAATTTATATTACTGATGACATTTTTAACAAAATGATTGGTCAAAGTTCTACTTTAAATACCATGTCAAAAATTAATATGCATTATTTTAAGAGAGAGGGAGTATTTTTTTTGTTGCTAAACTACTTTTGCAACTAGTTTATGGTTGAAACTAAGCAGTTGCTACCCTTTTGGTATGTTGGTATACTGACGTAACTGTGGGATGCTGCCTGGATATTGTTGCGTGCACATACGTGTTAATGGGTATATGTTACATTTGCAAAAATGAATTATATACCCGCATTAAACATGCTGTTCCATTTCACATATGTGGCTGTGTGGTAGTTTCAGTTTGGGAAAATTCCTTATTTGGCCCTCAGAAACATCGGCCTTCCCTTCTCTGGCTTGAAAATTTTTTTCATCCCTATTTGGCCCTCATAAACTTCAGTCTTCCCTTATTTGGCCTTGAACGTTAAATCTGGCCCTAACGGTCTTAAATCTGGTAGAAAATGACCATTTTGCCCCTGGTTTATAAAATTTGATGTATAATTTTTCTAAGGCTGTCAGCATGATAGATAAACGAGTGAATGGACTATTTCGTCCATAATTTTGTAAAATCTGGCAAAATAGTTAATTTTCATGTTTATCTATCATGCTGATAGCCTTAGAAAGATTATATATCAATTTTTATAAACCAAGGGCAAAATGTTCATTTTCCATTGGATTTAGCACCATTAGGGCCGGATTTAACGTTCAAGGCCAAATAAGGGAAGACTGAAGTTTATGATGGCTAAATAGGAAAGAAAAAAAATTTTCAGGGACAAGAAGGGAAGGCTGAAGTTTGCGAGGGCCAAATAAGGTATTTTCTCTTTCATTTTCCTGACATTGAAACACCCTGAAAAAGGTCTTTTCATGACTAAGATTCATTTCACAGCACTTTGTAATCCTAGGAGAATGTGCCATTCCGTGGATAGTGGTTAACTCCCACGAAAATGCATATTTCCATGAGTCAAAAGTCCATCACGAATTATTTCCGTGAACGTAGCCATCCCAAACACCACCGGGAAAATGTTTCTTGTCCAGGCATCACCGTTAAAATTTCATTTTCCTGATGGCTGATTCGTAGGGATTGTTTCATGCACGGTGGTTAAACAACATGATTCATTTCTGTGTAGGCATTTATATATTTCATGACTTTTTTTGTCACCCTCCTCAATATCCAGTTTGTAGTAGTGTTTATTAATTTATAAACACTCTTTCGGTTCACATTGAACCCCACCAGTGACCTTTTTAGTCCTTTAGAAAGCCACTTTACACTTTTTACTTCCAAATCAAGGTCTGGTTTATGCACAGTTGCAGCGATTCATTTATGTGTAATTTCTAGTACTGTTGCATCGAGAATATGAGACAAATTGTTTCGCAGAATATTAGACAAATTATGAAGCCAAATATTACATGAGAACAACAAACAACAGAATGTGGATCTAAGCAAGGATGCATAATTCCATGCAAAAACCACAGATTAATTTAAACACATGCGAAGTAAAAAGAATGCTAGTGGGTTCACAAAAGCATGGCACACAAAGGAGCAGCGATCCGCTGTGAGTCCATGGACAATATCATGTCGTCGGTTGTAATAAAGTGTACCACTCCGTGTGCACACTATTTTATTCCTAGCATTTTATTCAAATTTTCCGGTGGCATTCTTCTGCTGCAGCATTCAGTTCGACCAGAAGCAGCCACGTCCATTATACCTGCATAGAAGATACAGATATAGCTGTTATATTCTTCTGTGAATATTTATTTTAATCTCTATATATAAGAGGATGAAGGACGATTAATTTGCAGATGATGCTTGTTTTTTGCACGGTGAGCTTAAAACACTACTCATCTTTGTTGTTACTTTTAATCTCAAGATAGAAATCAATAAGCTATCCATACAAGTATATAGTGAGATGTACTACTTACCATTTATGGTGAGTCCGGAGTATAGAATACATGAATATTAAGTGCGTATATGCCTTCGGTGCCACTAGCACCTGCCCCCCTGGACGCTGAGAACCAGATAGTGCCATGGGCATTAGTAAATACTCCAGTCCCACCATTAATGGACCACTGCCCAGAGGGACTTGGATAGATCCCCACCACGTGAAGAGTGGAACCCGCGTACCTGTTTCATCAATTAATGCACAGAAATGTCAAGTACTCCATATGTTGATGTTAATCTCGTTCAGTTTACTGAATTATGAGTTAACTAGGTAGAACAACTCGATTGATTCCTCGAAGATTATCCCACTTGCTGCAGTGTATATATGGGATAGTAATAATAATAACCATCGCAATAACTTGCAAGTAGAGAGAGATAATATCTTACCCTCCACTTTGGAACACGAAGTTGTGTGCAAAATACCAGCTAGCGCTAGTGGTGGATTGACCAGCTTGGATATGGAAGCCTTGTGCACGTCCAAGATAATTGCCATTTGGATCAGTCATAAACCAATCATCAACGAGCAGTCCGCCAAAGTTATTAGGCTGTGTTGTGATTACAGAATTTACTTCATTTGGAATTGGGTCATTTGGCCAGGCAGGGTATTGGTGCAAGACCAATTGGAAGCGAGCCTCGTTTGGCTGGGGACAGTCGCATAGCGGCCCCACTAGAGAGTCTGGAGCACTAAAGCCCAGGACTAGTGATGGCAGTAACAGTACTAGGAACAGAAAGCTCGAAGACCTGGGGGCTGTCGCCATGAAAAAGGATTGCTGGTGCATAGGAACAGATGGAAGAGCAAGAGGGGTAGAGAGTTCTTTGTGTGCTAGCTGTGTGATGGTTGAGTCATGGAGTAGCGGTATTTAAAGCTAGAACGCATGAATGGCACCATTAACGGCCAGGTAGAGGAGCAAAAAATAATTTATTCTTTCTAGGTCAGTCACTAACTGTAGTAGGCCGCTGGGCTCTCAGTCCTCGATAAGTTAATATATACTAGCATAGTCACACAGTGTATTTGCGTAATAAGTTATCTCATGGACCTTCAGTTCTTGTTATATAAACGAACGCTCAGAAACGTGTCAATAATAATATTAATGATAATGAAATAAAAATAATAATGATGATGATAATAATAATTTATTCATGGAGTAGCGGTACTTATAATAATAATATAATAATAATGCCAATTATTCATGGAGTAGCGGTACTTATAGCTACAGCGCATGAAATGGAGCCGTGAGAGAATTAGTGACTAGGTAGAGGAGCAAAAAATAATTTATTTTTTCTAGATCAGTCACTATTAAGTGCTGTTAAGGTATTTTTAAACAATAAGCCGCTGGGCTACTATCTGTATAAGTTAATATAGGTGTAGGGAAGGTGTACGTACTTATATACACATTGTTGTTTATCATGCATGCTTGCGAGCAAGTATTGTTTTCGTTGATATCCATATATCATATCCTTCAATTTGTGTGTCAAGTCACCTCGTGGACCTTCATTTCCTGTTACATAAAGGCACGGGAGAGCATTCACTAGATGACCGGAGATCATCAAGTGACAAACTCAGAAACAAATAAGAATTTTCTTAAAACCACCTTACGTAGGGACAAGTTCTCTGCCTAATTTGTAGTGTCAACAATCTTAATATTACTATTGGAGATTCCTTTTGGAGACTCCACGTTAATCCTCGCGATATGGTCTAAGAAAAAAGATAAAATCTTAGAAATTCTCACAATAATCAGAAACATCCAACCATCAATTAGCAGATTGGAATATTAATAGCCATTAGATCTGTTTTCTATGTAATTACCCAC
The DNA here is from genome assembly GCA_022530915.1 of Paspalum notatum. Lineage (NCBI taxonomy): Eukaryota > Viridiplantae > Streptophyta > Magnoliopsida > Poales > Poaceae > Paspalum > Paspalum notatum. Next base: position 33,871,632 of record CM039685.1, read on the forward strand.
CTCTGCCGTTATGAAAGGTTTTGAGTCCAACTCTGAAGGAAAGCAAATTTCTTTTTTTGGAAGATTTTTTCTCATTTTCAAAATTTTCCCTTTAATTTTTTGTCAGATTTTCCCCATTTACAAATTCACCCTACTAAATGATCCCGTAACATTTTTTCATAAAAATGCTAGAAATAATCTTTTTACGAAACATATATTTTATACCTAATCTTACTGTTACTAATTAGATACTCCTTTTGGAGCCTCCTTATTAATCATTTAATCCTGACATGATGCGCTAAAAAAAAGAAAAGAATCATAGAAATTGTCACAATACATCCGATCATCATTTGACAGATTGGAATCTTAATAACCATTAGTTCTGTTTTCTATGTATTTAATCACCTTTGCCATTATGAAAACAATATTAAGTAACACCCAAAACTACATATTAATTACCCACTCTGCATTATAATAGAAAATATGAAATAACACCCTAAATTTATACATAATTGCTCACATTTGCTATTACGATGGATAATACCAAGTAGCACCTCTAATTTACATCAAAAGTGTTCACCTTAGCTATTATGACCGATAGTATAATGAAAATAGACCCTCAAATTTATATTAAAATTATGTACTTTTGCAATCGTATTAAATATTTCATAATCATAATCAAGCATACATCTAAAAAAACAAGATATACTATTATAAAAGAACTAAGTATAAAAATAGATCTCTATATGTTGTACTATAACACATAATACATCGAAGATTTTAATATCGCACGAGTTGATAGACTAGTATATACAATTATAGTTGAGAAATTTTTTTCATTTACAATTTTTTAGAGCACCAAATTCGCATACACGGTTCAATCAAAGGAGTGATTCCAGAGTTATAATATTTGTCATCTAATCAAGGTGTGCTGTGAGCATGAGACTATATGTGGGAGTTTAAAAAATACGCGCACACGCACTACGCCCGAGAAGTCATGTGAAGTTTAGATATCCATTTCGAATTTCAAGAGAGACTGGCTCTATAAATCTATTTTAAAGAACAGTCTGTATGTCTACCTCTGAAAATGCATTTCTAGATGCATTTGCTTGCTTGCCTTTGAAAATAATCAATTTCTACAACCCTTTAAGAACGCAGTAATTGGGACGCCCTCTACGGCTCCATTTTAACCGCCTCCTCCCAACTTCTTTTGTAGGATTATTTATTAGATGTAGTGTGTAGACATGTTCTCACTTGCTGCCACACCGCAATATACGAGCAAATTAAAACTGCAAGAGAGATAGACACTAGACATAATCCACCATATCGTTGGACACTATATATACACTTATTGGCTATAGTACAATGATGACTCCAGATGGCCAAGCCAAATATAGCAAGGATACGAAGTCTGACCTTCACTCAAAAATGGGTCGGAGGTTTGACCTAACGTGCAACTGTACCATCCCTAAACCGATTGGATCACCGACTGATCTGTGTTCTCGAGGTGGCAAGCAGCTAGATAATGATCTAAAGGACTCACCCTAATAAACCAAAAAAAAATGATGATGTGTATAAATTATGTTGATCATTATAAGTGGGTGGAGTACCAGATCATAACTACATTAATTCGTATGCTTATGTTTATTGTTTTGATACCATTTTCACGGAGCATTGAGGTTCGCATGGTCTTTCTAATATCTCACCCTCTAAGCTCCCAATCCCTCACTGCTTAATTTAACTAATCGCATGCCTGGTTCAAGTTGACTTTGAGTCAGATAACATGATGCTGGGGAATCTTACAAACAACTTGAGTCGTACCAGATGGTTATCTTATTAACAAAACTGTTTAAACAGCTGATGTTGACTTTGAGCTGCATCGGCATGGGTTTCATGCGTTCAGTATTTTACAGAAACCGGAGCAAAAATGCATGTTCCCCATGTCCAGTTTTGGCTCTGGTAGTTCTGCTTGTGTACAGAGAGATCTGGTCATCAGCACCTTTACTGTGGGTTATTACTCAGTTAAAACAATTACAACCCGTAGCATTATGCTTCCACACAATCCACTCCACGAAGAATATATAAGAGATGATCGGCTAAAAGGATTATTGGAGTTCATTGTTTAAATCTAAATAGACAAGAATATAATTTGGGTCAAAACATTATTGTTAGCAGCCAAAATTGGAACAAACGTACAATAGTTGTATAATTCTATTTCAATGCGGCGACTTGAAACCTGAAAGCATCCAATGAATTCTACATGTCAATACATTATGTACTATAACTAAGGAATGCATACACAAATAAAACATTCAAATTAAGCATGAGTATACATGAAAAATCAGAAACATGATGAAGTATTACAAATTAAGCTCCTTAATTATACTAAAAATCATTTTGGTCGCTATGAAACATGAATACCGTTATAGTTTACCTCCTTACGACGTTTGCAAATTTGTTCGCTAACCTTAGTATCGAGATTTCTTCCATACCAAGCTATATACACGTCAACCAACGTTTTCGCAGTCATGAGAACACTAAAAAACGTTGTCAACTGGGCACATAGGGAAGGATGGAGTTCCAGCTCCATGAATGTGTTCACAGCTCTGAGCTTCAAGAGATACAGCGAGAGCTTTTGTTCCGGCCATAGTGCAGTAACCTCCATAAGAGACAACAACTTCGGGAAATGCTATCACTTCGTTATCTATCCAATCCAATGTACCAAGAGAATCGCCTTCATCAAATCTTTGAGTTTGAGGACGAGCTCCGGTATCAGATATAACAGAATTAACCGAAGCAGTACATGATGAAATTCTGTTAAAACAGCTCGGTGGTCATCAAATTTTTTATTTTTAGTGCCTCTAGCTCTGCCTGAAGGTCTTGAAGTTCTTTATTTTTTCCATGAAGTTCCTCATCTTGTCCCTTGACATTCTGACGAAGCTCAAGAATTTCTTGATCTTCCATTTTAGCATCTTGTTTGAGTATTTCAATCATACCTTCGAGAGTTTCTCGGCGCCCTTTTTCAAGCCCCAAAAGAGAAGTTGTATCCGAAGTAGCTTTTCTTTCTTTTTCGGGAGCTTCAATCAAAGAGTTTTTTCTCATCTTCCAACTTCTTGGCAGCAGTCCTTTGAGCAATGATTTCATCATATTGCTCTTTAGCATTTTTCTGGTGTGTCTCGGCAATATCATCAATAGGTTTTTGAAGGTTATCGATCTCCGAAGTTGTTCGGGTATCCTCCAGTGCTTGTCTTTTGGAAAGAGACTTTGAAAGAAGAAGGCCCTGTTTAAGTTCAAAGAGAAAAGAAAAAATGGAAATAGATAAAAAAAGTGAGAAAATATCTCATCTTTGTGCAAATAGCATTAAGTTGCCCTACAATATCGCTGGTTGAAACACAGAGCAAGTCATGCTCTACATCAGGAAATCAGAAAGCGGTGCCTAACTTGTCTTCCACAGCAATCTCAGCTTCGAAGCTCATGCAGGAAATCAGTTTCGGAGGTCCACCGCTAAAAATAACACAATCATCGTTATATCCGAGTCGATAGCTAAGAACATGTAATTGTTCTTTTCCTGCTTCTTCAAGTTCTTCCGATCCAACATTGCGGAAAACTCTCATAACACCAGCATCAGAAGATTCGCCATTAGGCTTAGAGTCAGTCGAGGCTTTCTGCAATGTAGTCAAAGCTCCTGCAGCATCTTCCGAAGCTGTGTCATGTGCAGCACTAACAACTTCGAAGAAATCAACCTTTTCTTCACTTGAATGCCCTTTAGCAACCATTAAATGCCCTTTAGCAAACTATTCAGTGAGAAGAAGGCTCTGTGGGGTTTCAAGAGTGGGACCTTCATAACAAGGTGATGCCCTAGTCGAGTCTTCGTCGTTGAATGTCTCAAAAGGGTAAAGAACCTGGGGAATCCGATCCCTTTAGAATCCGCAACTGAGGCAGCCGAAGACGATGCTCTTGCAACCATTTGGATAGTCCTTGAACCAAGTGGGCTTAGCATGAAATAGATTATAGGATTTTGTCTGCTTTGGAAGAGTGCATCTGGGATGCAGGAATCATTTTTGAAGCTTGGGCGGCTCGCTTCTTAGGAGCAGCAGTATTCTTCAATGGCTATCTTCGAAGATGCAGTAGCCTTTACTAGTACTCGACGAGCAATCTTCTTTACACAACCTTTTGTAGTTTTCATCTTCTTTAATTTTTCAATAACTTTGTCGGCAGTTGTGCCCGGAGCTTCCTTGTGCTTGCATTTTGTACCCTTTGTAGCCTATGAAGCGACATATAAATAATCAGGATATTCTACCTTGAGAGCATTGAATACCTGGTTCAGCCGTCGCTTAGCGCTGGACGAAGGCTTGGGTTAATCGTTTGTCCTTGGCAGCAGTATAATTCCCAATCATTAGAATAACAACTTTTTCAATGGCTTTTCGCCATAGTTTCCCTGGTTTGGTGAAACGGTCGAAGGCATGGAAATTATATGGCAATTGAACGGGTTGGGTTGGATCAATAGCATCTGTTGGCTTTGGTATCTTTACTTTCTTATTAAGAGGCAAAACACCGGCTACCAAGGATTCCTCGAGAAGACACCTAATATGAATCTGCGAACACACAGCCTGATATGCCAAATGGGCTGTCACAGTTATATCGACTGATGGCAGAGTGGTTGTTTAAACCCAAATTAAAATCTCTTCGGTTTCATGATACAAGGAGTGAAATCTGGATTGTCTTCCACCTCAATCCTATAATAAAACCATCTCTAGCACCAACCACTGGCCCATTTGCTTTGATACGCAAGAACAGGCCCAACTGAATCTGTGTGGCTTCAGAAATTATAGCATCCGAAGTTTGGGTGTAGAGTTGTAATATTGTTAGCCTTGGTCTGATAATGAAGTTTGTGGGTGCGACAAAAGCATTCTAGGTCAAGCTCCAACCCTTGGCTAATCATGATCCACATGTACACATTAAGCTGAATGAAAGCATTATGAGTTAATTTTGATGGAAGAATATGTCGAATCGCTCCATTATCTTCGGGATCAGTGGGTGCATGGGAAGCCGAAGACCAATGTCGAAGAACCGTTTGAAAAGAACAATTTCACCTGATTGGGGATCAGGAGTATCTTCGTTAGTAGGGGCTCAGCGTTAGCTGGGATCCTTGATGAAGTTTACCTTCTTGTAATACTCAAAGTCTCCATGAACAATATTGGATCTGCTAAAAACCAAATGACTTGGTTTTCAAGGACGAAGTATCCTGTCGTCATTGCCATCATCATCTTCTTCTTCTTCTTCTTCCTCTAGCTCTGTTTCTTCCTCTTCAGCAACTTCGTCAGCTATTTTCTCTTTGGCTCTGAAGAAGGTGTCGGTAGCTTCGGAGAAGTTTTCTCTCGAGACTCATTATCATGACCAGCCGGAGTATGAGATTCAGCAGATTCAGCGTCAGAGTGTTCAATTAGGACATTAGTCGTCCTGATCCTAGCCATAACAACTCTAAAGAATCTGCAAATGGTGAACTACAAATGTATAATTATGTTCGATTTATGCAAAGGAAAAGAATGATGAAGTATTAGTGGTGTAACTTGACGACAAGATAGGTTCGTAGTGAAGAGCCAAAGCACAAAGCAAAAGATTTTAGGAGAAAGCAGGCAAGCTTCGGAGTAGTAAAAGCGAGAGCAGCAATGAGGCATCGGCCAAATAGGGGAGAGGATTGCTGTCAGTCCTCTCTAGCTTATATAGTACCCAGGTGCGGAGTCCGAAGAGCCGCGCAGTAAAAACACCTGTGCCAATAAATAGCCGACACGTATCACCTTTGGTTTCCTTGTGACTCTTAAGCCCGAAGCAGGAGTTAGACATTCAGCGTGTTTACCCTATTGCGGTTTGAGCTCAACTTGGAAAAATTAACTAATCCCGCGAGGTGCTACTCTTGGGGCCCAAAGGTCCTAGCTAGCCCCTGCACCACTTGTCTTCTGTTTTGTGAATTGCAGGATGGGTCAAATATGCATCTTCGAAAAAGGCAGTATTGCTTCGGAACAAGCTAGCATATCTTTGTAAAAGGCAGTACGGCTTCAGAACAAGCTAGCGTGGAGATGAAGCTGTTGAACCAACGCGCAGATCCAAAGATATTTGGGGTTTGAACAAATCATTAGCATCGAATAGCAACGCCCGAAGATTGTGAGCGAGCGCCAGTCTAAAGGTGTTAAAACGAAGATACAAGTGGGGAGCTTATGTCCAAGAGTTGACTATGTGTGTGTAATTACAAATATAACCATGTACACTAGAGGAATGTTGTATGCTGAGAGGGTATGTGCAAGGGTAAAACTGTAAAACCACATCATTGTACACTGTCAGTTGACCCCTATAAATACTGGGGAGACCAACCGACACGGGGGACATGCTTTTTGTTAGTGACACTTTGACGCCTCTCATTTGTATGTGATGTCAACCCGTGTTTTATAATTCAAAGGTATTATGGTTCTTCTATGTTCTTTCCTTTTATTCACAGATTTATTTTGATGCACTGTTTTGAGCAAGGAGTTCCCGATACTATTTCGTTCTCTAACCTAAAGGACTCCAAAGAGCGAGATCCTCTTTATTTGTTGTTGCCATGTTGTTGCATTGTGATGTGATGATAGGATCCCAACATTTGGCACCCACCCGCGTACCCTTACCACGGCAATATGAAATCTACTATGAAGGCAAGACGCGTCCCTACGGGGGGAACTTCGGCTGAAACGCAACAGCAGCCTGAAGATCCCCTAGGGGTGAAGAAAATCATGAAGAAGATGAAGCAGGCGTAAAAACTCAAGACAAGGAAGAAGAATTGCACCAGAGATCATCAAACAAAAGAAGAAAGCAGCTGATGAATTGGCAGCTCACCCAAACATTGATTATGAAGATCTTGAAGAATTGGAGCAGATAAACCAGGCCTTGCAAGTGCTGATGAGTTGGCAGCTCTCCCAGACATTGATGATGAAGATCTTGAAGAATTGGAGCAGATAAACCAGGCCTTGCAAGTGAAGAAGCAAAAAATAGCCAGTCTTAGCTAGTTAAAGAAGCAGATAGCAGATGTTTCGGATTACATCAAGAATGTTCGGTAAGAAAGTTAGAAGAGGGATGTACCAAATCAGCAGAATCAGCAGGTTTATGAAGCAGCATCATTCCAGTCATTCAGCTACATATTCGATGCTTCCTATTCATTGTCAAAAGAGTTACATGTGGCACCGTGGCCACTTGGTTACAGACCCACCATGTTACCCGGTTATGAAGGCCAGTCTAACCCAAAGCAATTCTTGTTGAGTTACGAAGCTACAATGGCCTCTTTTGGCGGAAACACATCCATGCTAGCAAAATCGCTGGTGATGGCATTAGAGGGAATTGCACAGACTTGGTATTCATCGTTGAGACCAAGGTCAATTCATTCGTGGCAGCAGTTTAGAGAAGCTTTACTCTCAAACTTTCAAGGTTTTCATACCCAGGTGGTCCCATCCCAAACATTGATTGCATGCAAGCAAGAATCAGGCGAAGCTCTGCAAAGCTATTTCCAAAGATTCTTGAACATCAAGGCTCAAGAATCTGGAGTTTCTCATGAAGTTGCCATCGATGCTGCTACCAATGGACTCAGAATAGGCTAGTGTGCAAATACTTCGCTCGCAAACCACCAAAGTTAATGGCCGAGTTGTGTGCAAAAATGGATGAATTCTGCAAAGTAGACAATGACCTTCAGTTCAGATAGCAAGAACAACCGAAAACGAAGGAAACCAATCAACAGTTTAACATGCACAATAAACAGAGCTTCGGGATAACTGATCAATCACGAAGCCAAAATGTGTTTAACATTGAGTAAGAGAAGCCCGAATTCAAACAAGAGAACAGATCATATCGGGGAGGATACAACTTCAAAGGTGCTCGAGGCGGAAGAGGCTTCAGGGAGGATCACAAAAGAAATTGTTTTGTATATTCTGTGGATAGGACAAGGGCCACACTACCAAATATTGTGAAATCAAAATGCAGAAGCAGAAGGAATTAAGTGAACAAACAACACAGTACGCTCCGAAGGAGGCAAATCATGCTCAACAATACGGTCCAGATAACTATGCAATTCTAAAAATTCATGCTCTGACTTATTATTAGCCTCAGGTACTTCCTCCATTACCTTCGGGTGCTCCACCAGTTTTGACTTATAGTCATCAACAAGCCTTGCTTCCTTACCTACCCTCAACATCAAGCTTGACCTCCTCCACCCCCAGGACCACCCCCACAGCAGCACTAGTCCATGAGCACTTCGAATCAATATCAGTCACAAGCTCCACATAACTACACAATGTTGCCTTTGCAACAGCAACCGTTCCAAGAAAAACCAAAAGAGGAAGATGTCTCTGAAGTGCAAACAGTCAATAGCATAGTACCTACAAGTGTAAGGAACGTGTCGGGGTATCCGACCCAAGAGGGAGAAGGCATGAATTGGGTCACTAATCGCTCAACTAAAACCTCGAGCTTTCTAGTGCATAAAGATAAACCTATTGCATTCTACACATACTAGTTAAGTCTTAAGGTTTATCTAGGCACTCTCTAACTTACCCAAAAGACTTGCAACCTAGAGCCAAACCTAATCAAACTAACTAGGAAAGCTAAAGGCATGCAAGCAAGTAAATGCAGAAATGTAAATGCGGTAAGTAAAGATGTAAGGGCAAGGGGATGCAAAACTCCCGAGGAGACGCAGGGATTTAACGTGGTTCACTACAAAGCGCTACGTCTACCAGCTCGCCACCAAAAGCAATATCCAAGCCAAGCACCAAGACTCTTTCGATCACCATCTTGCGCTCGCCACACAAGGCTCACGGCAAGCAAAGGCTAAATGCCACCAAGGCTTAGCCACCGCCACCGCCACCGTCTCTCTTGGTCACAAGGCATAGGATTCTTCACTACGGAGTTTGTAGGGTCTCCTTGTCCCCGCACAAGTTGTTGCCGCTACTCCACACCATTGAAGAAGAGTCTAGCAACGAGTACAATGTGGCTTGACTGCAGCCAATGCTTCTCCCTAGCTCACGTAGGAGCTACACTCAAGAAGAGCTCCCAAGCTCACTCTCTCTAAGCTCTGTCTAGCTTAAATCATGCACTAAGATCACATATGGTGGTTGAGTGATAGATATGCTTGGAATACACCTCTACACTTGCTCTCAACTTCAGTGGCTCCAACACACTTAAAATGGTCGGGTGGGGTGTCTTATATAGCCCCCAAACACGAACTAGCCGTTGCTCCAACGGGCTGCAAATGCAGTGTAGATAGTACTATCCGATCTACCCTTTTTCCATAGACCGGACCATCCGGTCCATGTACTTTTCCAACTAACCATTGTAGTAGCCGTTGCACTAATCGTTAAATAGTCCGAAGGTTAGTACGGTTTATAGAGACCGTACCATCCGGTCCATATTGTGCACTGCAAGTCCTTCAAATTTCCCAGCCTTGAGTTTCTTAGGACGGTCCATGGATGGTCTTGTGAGACCGTACTATGTAACCTCCAGTCCGAAGGTTTGGTACCCGTAGGTTACTTGGTACACTCCATGGAAGGTCTTTTAGACCATATCATACGGTCAGTATAACTTGGTCTTCTCAGCTCTGCTTCCTTAGTTAATTGGTACGGTCCATTGAATCCCTTTGAGACCGTACGATCCGGTCTTCACCAGACTTCAACTCCTCTGCTCCCTCAGGATACTAGGTACGGAGGATAGGATGGTCTCGCAAATCGTACCTTCGGTCCTCACAATCCTATGAGGTTTCAGGGTGCTAACCCCGTCCACTAACCGGGTAGCAAAACCCCTATTGGGGCAGCCCTTCGGGCCTTTCCTTTGGCTTTTCTTCTCCATCCCTTGGACCTAAAAATCTACAAATGTGCATCTAGACAAGTTCATTAGTCTAAGTGTTGGTTGTCAATCAATCACCAAAACATAACCATGGAAATGTGGCACATGAGGCCATTTTCCTTACAACAAGCAAGCACATATTCCCTATTATGGGGGTGGGGGGTCAAGCTATGAACCAAAAGCAAAAAAGCAGAATAAGGAATTCCAAAGAAGGGTGCATCACATTAGAGTTTGAGGTCCACATATCAAAACAAAGTGGTCACACGTGCCAATCACATTTGATCAAATAGATCTTCAGTTGAAGGATTACCCACACAATGATGCAATGGCCATTGATTGTAACGTCAGAGGGTACGTTATTCACGACATCCTGGTAGACAATGGCAATCCAGCCGATACCTTGATGGCTAAAGCATTCAGGCAGATGGATCTCGGTTATCTGGTGTTAGAACCAGCTACAAACCCGTTGTGCGGTTTTGGAGGAAGAAAAGTTGAAGCTTTGGGAAAAATTATGTTGCAAGTATCCTTCGGAGAAATTCATAATCCAAGAACAGAATGTACCACGTTCAATGTCGTCGATATAAACTATCCATACAATGCAATTGGGAAGAGCAACTCTCAATAACTTCGAAGTTGTGTTGCATTCAGCCTACCTAGTTATGAAGATACCTGCCTACAAGGGAGTAATCTCAGTCCATGGAAGTCAAGAAGATGCTAGGAAAACTGAAGGGGGGGGGCCTGGTTCCCAGGTGACAAAAAAGTGCATAACATCGAATAGCAAAACAATGAAGATCAGCCAGAACTCGTTGTCAAAGAAAAAGCGGAGCCAGTTGAGGCGCCGAAGCCGGTTTCCCTTGATGAAAATTGACCAGATCAAACAGTTCTGGTAGGGACAAAAATTCTGAGCAAGAAGAGGGCGAGCTAACCTCATTCCTCCTAAGCAACAAAGATGTATTTGCTTGATCCGCAAAACACCTATATGGCAATAACCGAAACATCATTGAGCATGCACTGAATGTAGATCCGTCAGTAAACCAAAGAAGCAAAAGTTGAGACAAATGTTAGAATATAGGGCCAAAGGAGCAATATCCGAAATAAACAGGTTACTCGAAGCTGGGACCATCATGCCGATTGAGTATCCAGAATGGCTAGAAAATGTTGTTATGGTGAAAAAGCGTGCTCGAATGATGAATTTCCTCTCCCACATATTGACAGTATTGTAGATGCAGTGGCAAGCTCCGAAATAATGAGCTTACTTGATGGGTATTCTGGTTACCACCAAATCTGGCTTCAAAGAGAATATGAGCGAAAAACGAGCTTTGTGACTCCTTAAGAAACATATTGCTACATCAGAATGCCCGAAGGCTTAAAAAACGCAGGTGGCAGTTTCAATAGAAAGACAGCAAAAGTGGTTGGAGATCAATTGGGTAGGAATGTGCTGATTTATGTGGACGACATCATCGTCCGAAGCATAAAAAGAGAAGACCATGTTTCTGATCTTCGGGAAACATTTGTCAATTTTCGCAAATTAGAACTCAAGCTTAACCCCGAAAAGAGTATCTTCGACAATACGAAAACGAAATTCTTGGGATGTCTTGTGTCAATGAAAGACATTAAGCAAGCCCAACAAAAATCCAGGCCATATTACGAATGGAGCCTCCAAAGTCAAAGAGGTCTACTCAAAAAGTAGCAGGAAGATTGGCAACTCTTAATCGATTCACATCCAGATCGGCAGAAAGAAGTCTACCCTTCTTCGAAGTGTTATGGGGGACGAATCCATTTGCATGGGCGAACAATAGAAAGCATTCGAAGAACTCAAAGACTGCTTGGTGCATCTGACAACTTTGTCACCACCAGTACATGGAGCCCCGTTGCTTTTGTATGTTGCTTCAGCACCAGTAGTAATTAGTTCAGTTCTTGTACAAGAAAAAAGAAATTGATGGTCAAAGAAAGCAAAGGCCAGTATACTATGTGTCTGAAGCATTAACACCCACGAAGATGAACTACTCAGAGATTGAAAAAAATCATTTATGTTATTGTAATGGCTTCAAGAAAGCTTCGTCACTACTTCTAAGCATACAATATCATCGTACCTTCGTCTCAGCCACTCAGAGATGTGTTCCGAAACAAAGAAGCTAGTAGAAGAATTGAAAAATGGATAATAGAGTTGAATGAGTATGTGATTTTGACTTTATACACAGAACAACTATTCAATCATAAGCATTGGCAGATTTCGTTGGATCAAACTTGGCAAGTACACTGCAGAGAGAGGCGGACGATCCAGCAAGTCCGAGTCTGAGATATTTTCCTTTTCCGATCGAGTCCAGTGACAACGCGACGGCCGTTGGCAGCGCGTGTTAATTATATACGTACCGGAATCGATTCTTCCGAGTTCCGAACGACATCAAGCACTACTCGGAACACACAGCAACTGAGTATATATACTCCTATAATAAACAGTACTACGACTCCGCTATAAAACCTAGTACATATACATACGCGTACGTCGTGACGTGCAGCAGGGGCGAGGCCGCCAAGCAAGCAGCAAGAATTGAAGAGAGGCCGATTGCTATGGCTGGCGAGAACGCCGCCGCCGTGACAGTAGACCTAGAGAAGGGCGTCGGCGCCGCCGCCGTCATCGTCGAGGCCATGCCCTGGCCGGCCGACGAGCGGCTCGAGGAGAAGCAGCCCTTCGCCTGGCGCCCCGTGGCGCCGTTCGTCGCCGTCGCGCTCGTGGGCGTGGCGATGGTCGCTGTCGGCCTGCTTCTGGCGCACCACTACGAGAAGACAGCAGGCTGCGTCGGGACTGCCCTCTATGGCATCGGGATGTTACTCGCGGGTATAGCGGCCATGGCGGGCGCCGCCGTCGCTGGTGAGTGCGGCCTGCAGCAGCTTGCCCCGCCGGATTAGTAGATCTGCACGCTGAAATGCCAGCGCGAGTGGCCGTACGTACTGCTACCACTTTAGGCTTCTCTCTCTATAGATGTCTCAAAAGATTAGGGATCCATCGGTTGGGAACCTATGAATTTCGTTGCCAAATCATGCACCAGTTGTGCCGTTGAGTATCGATGAATAATGCTCGGCTTGAATGCAAGATATTATTGTACAGAATAAACATATATACAGTATATTATATTTACTATAAGTATATAATACTTAATTGTAGTTACTCAGAGTCAGAGTCAGAGAGGGGACCCGATGGCCATGCCGACGCGAGCTGCGCAAGGTGCGGACACCAGCCGGTGCAACCTCCTCTCGCCACTCATCTCCGCACCGTCTTGCCGGCGCTTCCCCTCAACGCCGGCGTTGGCGCCGCTCCAGCAAGTCGCTGGTGGCAAATCAGATGTGCAATGGATAGGCAAAGCGTTGGCCGCACGTGGTCTAGTCATGCATGCCAAGATGCTGTGGGTTCTTGGCGATGCTCGCGGCACCCCACAACGATATTTCAGGATGACACGGCGCCATGGATTCGGCAGACTGGAATATAATTGCTATAAGACCTGTTCTGTGTTTTTCCACCCTAACCACTATGAAAACCCCCTAAATGCTTAAATCCAAGTCTAAAATATGCTAAATCTGCATCTAATTAAATTAACAACACTTACTATTATGATACATAAAAAAGAATAACCAAATAAATCTATATCTAAATTAGTTGCATCTAATTAAGTATTGCGAATACAAAGAAAATAAATAATAAAAATAGGACTATATATATATGTTTTCTAAATTAACAATTTATTCAATCCTTAAATTTATCTACCATTTTTTTGACACAAATGTTACCTAAAACAGTAAACTAGGAAAGAACATTTGTTAACGGTAATAATCTGTTTATAGTAGACTGTGATCAACTAAATAACGATTCAAAAAAATAACATAATATGGAATATGCAGAACGGTCACAGTATGCATGCACTAAATGTTGGAGGCCATGGTAGCTCGCATGGATATGCTATTCCCATATTAGGGTCTGGCATACGCTCAACCTCCATTGTCTCAATGTCCAAACGGAACATCAGCGGCGTTGTGCTCATGCTTTGAGCTGACAAAGGCAATGTTGTGGTGATAATCAGGACCGCTGCTGTCCTATGAAACGAAATAGGCAAATAATTGAAATACCAATGCTGACACGGCGCCAGACTGTGTGCCGGCATCAGCGATACCCTCCTCTCCTGCACCCACTCGTCGCCGCCGTGTTTGCCACTTGGTATCCTTGTGAAGACGCTCATCATGTCGCCACCCGTGGCTCCAACAACAATGCATGCTCTACCATCACGAGAGGCAGTGACTGCTATCTGATGATGGTTCATGTGTTTATCCCAATCTTCAATGTCGGGTAGCATGAAAGACGAGAACTCAGCTATGGTCTCGTTTAGGGTGACCATCTTCCGGCCTCCGCTGTACCAGTACATTGAGCCCATGGCAAGACCAATAAACTCCATGTAGGTGCTTTCAATGGTTGTTATTGTCCAGCCGTGGCCCGATATGAACACATAAGCATGTACGTTGGTGTTGTTGTTGCTGCTGTAGCCGTAAACCAAACGTACCACCCTAATGTTCAACTGCACATTGCTGCCGTCAAGGAGGAACGCTCTGGTATAGCCATATCTGCAAGACACCGCTGGAGGAATTGGAATCGTCACGGAACGTCTTGTCGCAGGTTCGTAGATGAACATATTGGAGGATCTCCGGTCGTTGTGGTCGAAGAGGAGGAGGCTTCCGCGGCTGTCCTTCAAAGCCCACACACAAGGGTTCTCGTTGTTGCCATGGAGGAAGTCGAGAGAGAAGTACCGAGGGTCGATGACGGAGGGCGACGAAGGAGTGAAGCTTCTGCCTCTGTCGTAGTAATGGCCGGCGACGGTCGGTCCGTGGTGGCAGTGGAATCGCCTGAGGAAGTCGGCCTTTGCGATGATGCGGCGCCATTGCTTGCACGTCGATGCTGCACGCACAAGGAAGACAGGCGAGGCGACCAACAGGAGGATGAGTTCCAGGAGCTCGCAGGGGATGGCCGCAATGCTGCCCATTGCTGCTGGCTGTTGACCGAATTCTAATAGATGTGTTTTTTCCGAATCTTAATTTGTTTCCCAAGGAGAATGGCGCAAGAGGTCCTCTGTTAAGATATTAATATAGTATATATTCCAATTTTAAATCAAAGGGCCTTTGTCGTCGTCGGTTTAATCAAGTGCCTTCGCCGGCAACGACCGTTCATAATCTTCACAACAAAAAAAAAAAAAAACGGACTGCAACTCTTGTGCATAATGAGTCTTTTGTTCTTACTAGCTGCCATCCACGTGCATCGCTGCCCGCCTGCCCCCTAGCTTTGTGTTTGGAACCGTTTTCTCCAACATTGTTGCCCTTTGTGGGGAACCAAATCCTAGAGCAAGGGAGCAGAAAATCAACCTGCTGAGTCCAAAGCTCTCTTAACCACCGCTTTGGGGACTCCTATTGTGCGAGTCGACCCCATCCTCATTTTTTTTATTGGACTAGCCCGTTGTTTTATTGTAAAGAAAATATACTATAATTATTGTGACTAGCCCGTTGTTGTATTGTAAAGAAAATATACTATAATTATTGTGCTTAAAAATAGTTTAATAGCTGAATGACAACAAATTTTTTTGGAATAGATGTGTTTCCTAGAGTATTGATTTAGTTCCATGAACATAAGTGATTGACTTAAAGAACAAACAACATGATGAAAGATCTACAAGATCATTTAGAAGACTAGTCAAAATGCACGTGACAATAAAAAAGATATTGTGTAATTAATTTTTTTAGTTTAGAATGTTATAGGATTATATAAATTTGGTGTATTAATCGAAAGAAAAAATATCCTTGCCCACTCTAGCTTATTTAATATCACTCAAAGTATATTTAATCTTCTCTGTCCATTTTATTCAAAAGATTACTTATTTGTGACAGAAATAATATATCGATAATGGGTAATAACTACTCTCTATGTTCTAAATCGTAAGAAATTTCATCCACGTTTTCTCCGTCTATATTAACTTGAATCACGATGAATTTAGTGAAATATATAAAACACATATTGCATCCATTTAGAAAAAGTGTATATAACCTGTTTGGAACGTGGGATTTTTTTCCTTCATCCATGCGTTTTCCCTGTGAAATTGATTGCACAATTCCTGTGAAATTTCTACATTTCAAATAGGCCCAATTTGGTGCCAAGGGAATATTTATTTTGAAGAAATATGAGGAAAATAAATGATGCATATAATACTACTTGGTCTGATATATTAAAAGGAAAAAAAAAAACAAAAACTTCTCTTGGTGAACCCCGATGGGCATAGGTGGCCGGTCAGCATTGAGCGAGCTTTGATTGGACGAGCACGATGGACACGGATCATGCCATACTGCGCTTTTCCCTGTAATGTGATCTAAATCCGATGGCCACCATTCTATAGTAGAAACACATCTTTCTACCGAGCAGCTACCACACTGGGCTAGCTCCCAACGGCGGTTGTCAGTCTGTTACCCTGTCCTCTGGTTCTCTGCTGTCTCACACTTTCGCACAAAAGTCGATAGGCAGCTCTCTCATGCGGTCTTGCTTCCCTTTGTTCCATCCCCACAACAATGCGCAGCTGCTCTCGCCTATTCGAAGCCGAAGGCTAGAGCTAGGAGCAAGAAGAGAGGGAAGCCACAAGTGGCTGGCGGCGGCTCCTCTGCTGGAGCAAGGCGCGCGATAGTTGGGGTCCTTCTTCTCCGGCGGCATTTTTCTATTGAGTGATTCGTTCCTGCAATTTTTTCTTTTTTGCCTTGCCTCTCTCCTCTCTCAACCCTTTTGTGCCCGTCTATCTTATGTCACATTCTGTCTCATCATGGATTTTCCCTTTTGGCCTCATTCTTAGTACACATGCAAAGCTTAGATTGATTTAATCCTTTTCTCTGCATCTGAACAATTATACTGAATTTGCCACGGTGTGTTTCGATATAAGTATTAACCGATTATGAATATGTGTATCCAAAGTTCCAACGACGATATGGTATTATTGTATTATGTTTGGCATGTTCTTCTAGTAGAAAAAAAAGGAGGAATTGGCGAATCTAATTCTATACAATCATACGTTGGGTGGGTTTGGGCAAGTTTGTAGGGAAAAATCAAGTTGGGTAAGTTTCATATAGGTAGGCGATGGGCCATCCCATCGCTGTACGTCGTCAATAGCTGATGTCTGGGTAGATCTTTCGTTGAAAAAAAAAAGAAAGAGAGAAAATACTTCATACCGGCAGAAACTCTTACGCTGAGTTGCCGCAAGTGTAACGAGTTTTTTTTTTTTTGTCCTTCTAATTGCCGTATGATTAAATAAGACTTAATACATACGGTATTGATTTGATGTGGTTGCTATAGAGATTTATCGTGGTTGCTATATAGTTCGTATCACGCCTAAAAATTGACCGTTAGATTGATGACCTTGGTTTTATCTAATGTGGGTATTAAATTGGGTACGATTTTTGTAGGTGTAAAATATTTTTCGCTAAACTCGCCCTTTTATAGAGTAGATAGATACAAGATATGAAGCCTAACGAAAGCCGCAGGGCTGCGGAGCAATGGTGGTCTCATGGGATTATATGGACCAAATAATCACAATGTCTAATTTTGTAGACTCGGTTTTAGTTAAGATGAATGGATCAGATAGTCCATACCCTCAACTATACAACAAATCGTGTAATCCATGACGGATTTGTTACCACGTATAAAGAAAATGTCACTAATATGCTAACATTATAGATTTTTTTTATCATGGATCCACAATGTCCCAATTTATAGGTTATCAAACTTTTTTGACATCAAATTTCAATTTCTCATATTTTTTCAAAAAATTGTGAAAATATGGAAAAATTCCAATCATAGTTAACTTTTTTGAATTATTATTTATTTTCACTGTGATTTAGTTTAATATTTAATATACTTTAACTATGATTGGAATTTCTCCATGTTTTCACAATTTTTTTGAATAAGACAAGCCGGTCAACTTTGCGGATGATGCTTGTTGGGAAAGCAGGCCTAGTGCCCTAGCCCCTCGGCGGCCTAGCCCATGAAATGGCCGTCCCGTGTTTGGCGAGGACTTATCTATAATTCTAGAATTAAATAGGGAAAATACGTAAATGACCACCCTAGATAAATATGACCCTCGGAGTTAGGGTTTGGGGTAAGCCATAACGACTCGGCAATCTAAATTGAGCCGGCATACCCAAGGAATCAAGCCCCAAGGGGCTGCTGCCAAGCTCCGAGGCCGCATGACCCCCGAGCGAACCGACCCCACCAACGATCGCTCGGGGGTCGAGGGCTTTCCTTCACCACACAGCCCGCTGAGGGGAGGACCCAACCGGCCGAGGAGTCGAGCAAAAGGAAGGTCAAACGGCTGGGGACTCGGCCGAGCAAAAGGAAGGCCGAGGAGTCGAGCAAAAGGAAGTCAAACGGCTGGGGACTCCTACTGTGCGAGCTACCGCATCCTCGTTTTTTTATTGGAATGCCCATTGTTATATTGTAAAGAAAATATAGTATAACTATTGTGTTTAAAAATAGTTTAATAGTTGAATGACAACAAAACTATTTGGAATAGATGTGTTTCCTAAAGTATTGATTTAATTACATGAACATAAATGATGGACTTAGACAACAAACAACTCCACGAAATAATCAAAAGCATAAAAAAGACCTAGAAGATCATTTAGAAGACTAGTAAAAATGCACGTGCATCCCACATCCCACACATGGCAAGAAAACTTTCATCTTAAAATCAAATATATCTTGTTTATTATTTATTTCAATGTTTCTGCTTTTCAAAAACAAGGTTAGCTACTATGTACCTAAGCCAACTTCAAATGAACTTACTCTTTTTACTTCATGGGCTTAATAAAAGGAGCTTGAAAACTAATTCTTCACAATATAAGAATAAATTTAATATACTAATACATGTATTTATAACAAAATAATTAGAAGATATTGTTTGAAACAAAAATATTTTATGTATTATCGACCACACAAAGTGGCCCAAAACAAGATAAATGAATACTTGAATATTGATATCCATAGTTCATTATAAACACATGTAAATGCTCATGGGTTACCACTGAAACATTAATATGGATACATAGCCAAATGATGACTAGACCTAGAAATCCTATGTTTTTAAATATATAAAAACTTATTTTTAATCAGAAAATAATAGTTTATACTGAAGCGAAGTATTCTCCTTAGGTCGCTTAGCTCTAGTAGTAGTGAAGGCGATGAGCAGGTAGATGAACAAACCAAACACCAGCTCACATCGAAGGTCTACCCTGGCCAATCCATTGGTTAGATTTGGTCATTGGTTTGCTTTGCTAGGCCCCACTTACGAACTGCTTGATGTCTAGCCAATTCAGCTCGTCCCATTACGAGCGTGTTTGTTTCGTTGAGTAGATTATATATAATCTAGCTTATTTGGTGTCTAAATGTGCAATCCTGGCCCTCTGTTCTAAATTGTTAGGTCGTTTGACTTTTTTATATGAACTTAGTAACTTTAATCACTTGTCTCATTTGAAAAGTTTGTAAACAAATAAAAAGTTCAATTCATACTTTAATTAATTACCTAGTGGTTGCAGCAGCTCGAACGGCACCTGAGATCTTAGGTTCGACTCCCGCTGGGAGCGAATTATTACAGGATTTAACGCTTTGTTCGGTAGGCGATGTTTCTGTCGACAGCGAGGCGTCCGTAGTGACTTCGTCAATCTCAAGATTAAGTGGTAGTGTTTCTGTCACACCCAGTTTTAGAAACAAAACCAAGTGCCAACCATGTATGTGCCAGGATCAGTTTAACCACATACACAACATAAACAAAAGTAATAACACAACCAGTACTTTAACTTAAGAGTAATAACCAATATTACAGACCACAAATGTCTTTAACGAAACCGAGTATCTTAACGAAAACGAGTTAACTAAATGACAGCGGAAGACGACCATAATCCACAGGTAACTGACGGATGGCACACCAGCCTAGAACTCGTCGTAGTCCTGGAACTCCTGGTTAGGATCACCACAACTCCCTTCTGGATCTGAGCAGCGGTTGCAATGGATGCAACGGGTATAAAACAAGCAAGAATGGGTACATGACGCACTCAGCAAGTATTCCGTTTGGGATAAAAGTGGACTGGCTTTATATTGGACAGGCATAGCAATTGCTTTTAGTTGGTCAAGTTTTAGTTACTGGCAGTGATTAGCTTAACCCGTCCCTTTTATTATAAAGACAGTAAAACATATTTAAAAGATAAACATAAACCATAACCATATCCATCGTCATTACCATGATCACCATGAGCCAAGTACCTTGAACATGAAACTCTAATCTGTGAGGGTCCAAGCCGCTCTTAACCGTGAGCACGGCTAATATATCAGTTTTAAACACTCTCGAGAGGTTGTACAACTTTACCACAAGTTATGATTCCCATTGTGCCCGAGGTTTGCAAAGCCCCATTTATTCATACCTTAGATGAATCGGCAGGGTTTCATTACGAGACCTTTACAAAGAATTCCTAGAATTATGGCCCACTCATTACAGGTTACTCCAGTTAATTAAAGATATGAGAGTTTCGTTCCAAAGGGTGACAGATCAAACTGCACCTCATTGGCAAAGGGCAAAGTCCCATATCCCCCAGACCCATCATACGCCATGTTTTAGGAAAGTAAGCCAAAACTCTAGTTCATCTAATTAATCAGTCAAGCCCAGTGCCCATGTGAGTCCTGTGGTTGTACTGTTTTCTGGGTGGTCGCTCGGCGAACCGATCCTTAGGGTGAAGCACTTGGGCAAAACGAACAAAACATGCCCAAGTCTCCATATTGCTAAAACCAAACTTTTATCATCAGGTTCATCATTACTTGATCAATATTAGCAACATAAGTAAAATGAGTGGAGCGTAAGCAATTAATTTACAACATCACAGCCCTCCCAGGTTATGAAACATGTAAAGGTATATGAGGCTAGTCATCCTTATTAGGCGCATGCAAAATTAGGCTCTAGATCATGTGATTAAAGTAAAATAGGACATAGGTCAAAGAATACTTGCTTTCCTCAGCAAAAACTTGCTCAGAAACTTTCCAAGATTGATTTTCAGCAAACTCGGACGGAACATCGGCTACACGTTACACACATATAAGTAATGAGCATTAATTGACTAAAACAGTACATCAAACATCATGAACAGAGGTTAAAAAAGTTTTAGAATTAATCTACACATTACTACGATTCCATAGGTTCGAAAATCGCTCAAATCGAAGTTAAAACGCAAAAGATATGAATAAAACAAGTTTAGAGGCTTAAAATAAAAGAAATTTGAAACTCCGGGGGCTAAACTGCGAAAACCAGGGGCCTAACTGTGAAAATCTGGACCGCGGGTTAATTCTCGGAAAGCTCAGGGGCTCTTTAGCAAAAATGCGGCCGCTGACCGGTATTGACCCGGGTCGCGCGGGGCTCCGGCCGTTAGATCTTGATCCGACGGCTTGGATTAGATCAGAGGGGAGAGTGGGAGCGGCGGCGGCGGGTCTCAGCCGGCGGCGACGGGGTGTGCGGCGGCGACTTGTCGGAGCTCCGCGTACTCGCGGCTCCGGTGGGCTAGATCACAAGGGGAAGGGCGCGCGAGTGAGAGCAGAGTGCGGCGAAGCTAGTGGGGCGAGTTGGGTGGCAGCGCATCGTGCAGCGGCGACTGCCGACGCGGCGGTGCAGTAGCTCTACTCCGACGAGCAATTGCCACCGGAGTTGGGGACAATCGAGGGCGAGGATAGGTTAGAA
The DNA here is from genome assembly GCA_022530915.1 of Paspalum notatum. Taxonomy (NCBI): domain Eukaryota; kingdom Viridiplantae; phylum Streptophyta; class Magnoliopsida; order Poales; family Poaceae; genus Paspalum; species Paspalum notatum. The sequence continues at coordinate 33,893,249 of CM039685.1, forward strand.
AGAAACCTCACCTCGGTGTGAAGCTCCGAGTATAGATATAGGCGGCGAAGCGGTGTCGACGGCGAGCGGCAGCGACGGCGGAGCCCGGCGGTGCGCTCTGTGTGAACCGGGACGTCACGGTGAGATCAATCCGACGAACCGAGATGAGATAGAGTCCAAGATATTGCGTTTACGGGTTTTACCTCAAGGCAAAGGTTGTGGTCTTGATCTTGTCGGCTCTCACGGCCTGTAGATGCAAAACGAGATGATGAACTTGATGAACGTCGCAGCGAACTTGAAGAACTCGCGACGAACTCCAAGCGCACGGCTGCGGTTAGGGCTTGGGGCTCTTGGTTGGCACAGACGTCGAGGGCGGCCGCTTATAAAGGGCGGAGCCGCAGCTTGTGGAAGGGGCAAGGGGAGGCGGCACGGGACAGAGTCCCGCTCGGACTCAAGTCGAGTCCAGATCGGACTCTCGTTCCCGGGCGCACAGAAGGAATGGAGAGGCGGGAAAAAAGGAAGGCGGGATGCGACGGGCGCGTGATCCTCGGAGACGGGAAGGGGAAAGTGGAGCGCGAGGGTGCGGGACCGAGGTGAAGCGGGGGCTCGAGCGCGAGCTCGTGGCCTGGGCGGAGCGGTGCGGTAGCGAAAGGAAGGAGGAGTGCCTGACAGCGGGCCCCACATGGCGGCGAGAGGGAGGCCAGGCACAGGGGCGCGGCTGGGCCGCGCGGCGTGCCGGGCGGGTGCGAAGAGAAGGAGGAGGAGGGAAGGAGCTGGGGCGGCGGCGGGGTTGGGCCGAAAGAGGGAAAGGAAAAGAGAAAAAGGAAAAAAATTTCCGGATTGTTCGGAGTTTGGAAAATTTTGGAGAGATGCAAAAGGCTTTTGAATTCAAACCTTGAACACTGCAAATCATCCAATAAAATATGCAAGGGCATGAATGCTCACACATGTGGTTTCTATGTTTGATTTTAGTTGATTAATATTCAAAATAAACAAAGCATTATAGTGCCATGCATAAATAAATCAAACCCTAGCAAAATTAACTTAGTTTAGGAAGAGATTTTCATATAGCAAAAATTAGAGTGTTATAGTTTCCATTGACAACGAGGCGCCTGTGGTGACTTCGTCAATCTCAAGATTAAGTGGTAGGCGATGTTCCATGGTGACTTCATCAATCTCAAGATTAAGTGGTAGGCGATGTTTCCGTCGACAGCGAGACGTCTGTGGTGACTTCGTCAATTTCAAGATCTACTGGCCAGTCTTGCGGAGGTGCTCATAGGGGTAGGGTATGCGTGCGTACGGTCATAAGGGTGAGTGTGCGTATGAGCCCAAAGTCTTATAGAACTCTGTAGGGAAGCATCTGGCCCTAGGGCCTTATTTGGTTTCATACCAAAAATTGCATCCTTAACTTCTTTTTTTTTTTTTGAGAATTCTACACTATGAAAGACTGAGTTTTCTAAATATCTTTTTACTTACAAAGGCATAGGTATACCCTCACGCTGACCCCACTCCGCAGTTTGGAAAAGATTGGAAAAGAGTGGAAAGGCCCAAAACCCATAGATGCAAAATGTTTGATCCACTTTCTCTCTTTATTTTTCACCTCATTTTATATCCATACCCACCTGTTATTTTCCTTCTCTCGGGTTTAATGAAAAAGAAATGGCGCTAATCAATCAGGAATCCTTCCTTTTAATTCTATTTTTCTTTTTTTCCTTTCTATTGTCTGCTTGATTATCTCACAACACGTGCATGTTGCACGTACATCTATGCTAGTTATTGATTATCTCACAATACGTGCATGTTGCACGTATATCTATTCTAGTTAATAGTAAGGCTCTCCTGTAGCGATACTTGCTGACTATCCTATATATGAGATTCTTTCATGGAAAAATTATTTCCACTGCTTAGTCCAAACAAAGTTTTATAATACCTCCTGATATATTTTTTAAGACTGTCTTCGCCCATGATAATCTCATCATCTTCCTCTAAGTGAAAGATTCTAGTTTTTCTATGTTTTCCATTTGTTATCAAATGAAAATATTTTGTATTCCTATCCCCTGCAAAAGTTTAGTTGATTTGGACCTTCGGTACCAGTAAATCTCTTCTCTAAGAAGAGAAACCAATTTGTCCTTTAGGCGATGTTTAAATTCAATCTCTTGTTGACTTGCCAACGTGGTTTCAGCCTCTTTTGTCCAATTCATCAGTTTTTTTAATGAGTTCCTTTTTCTCCTTTTTATTGTTCCCATTCAAATTCTTAGCCTATCCCCTAAAAATTTGTCTTAATCTTCTTATCTTATTTTGCCATACCTCCCAAGCATCCGAACCTTTGACTTTCTCATTCCAAATATGAACCACAATTTTGTGAAAAATCTTTCCGTAGTAGCCAGTCAAGTTCAAAATGGCACTGGCATATTATTACGATGCATTTTAGCGCCTGAATCTAGTAGAAGTGGAGTGTGGTCTGAGATTCCACGACTGCAAGCCACTACTGTAGCCAATGGAAATTTATGCTCCCACTCTGTGCACGTTACGATTTTATCTAAACTTACAAAAATAGGCACTTCCAGTGAGTTGGCCTAGGTGAACTTACATCCAGACATTTGAATCTCCCTCAAATTCAAGCTATCTATGACACATTGAAAAGAAATGGCCCACTTCCCATTAAAATTATTTACCCATGCCATAAAAAATTTACCTCCACACAGACCACTTAGGGTATGTGGAGCAAAATCTTTTTTACCCACTAAAGGAGCAATGAAGTCTAGCTGTTGCACTTTAGATATATCAGATAGAAATATGGTTTTCGCCTAGTCACTTAGACCTCTGCTATTCCAAAAGATTCCTTTTATTTAGTTCTTGATCCGATTTTTTTACTAGTTTGATTTTGCATTTGTCCTGCTTAGAGAATGGCTTGCCAAATGTATTTCTTCTGTTATTCTTATATACTGCCATGAAGTCATACTTTAAATGGCTGTCCTTTCCATCAAACACTTCCTCTGTAATGTCACCACCGCATAGATGATTTAAAGAATTTTGGATTATGAAGTCATCTTGAGATTCATTATCACTATCAATTGCTAGGATTCGTTCCCTTCCTATTCGAACCTAAAACAGCAGAAAAAGAACCTCGATTTATCTACTGAATATAAGTGGTTAACAGCCATGACACGTTCTACATATGAGTTACCAAAGCAAACCCCTAGTTGATTAATATTTAAAATAGAATCCTCTATATAGGTTTGAGAAAGAGGCAGGCGCGCAGCTGTTACATTCATCGAAGTCCATATTCTTGTTTGCAGTCATGCATTCCGCTATTGCCATAGCATGCTCGTCAGTTAGACTAGCAAGTCTAGGTGAAGCTCGAGTAGGAGAGATTGCACTCTCAGGGATAGCGGCCACCACAACTAGAAAATCAGACTTGGGAGTTAAAACCCGGATGTTACCCTTCTCCAGGACATTGTCACGTGAGATAAGACTGACTGAGTTGACTTGAACATTAGTGTAATTTGAATTTCCAACTTCAGTAAGCTGCTGATGATCATAGTCCACCATAGTCATCTTATTATCAATAGTGACAGAAGTGAAAATTGGGCATGCAACATCAGCAGGAGAGTTGTCAGAACCCCCTCTAAGGCCTCCATTATTCTTAGTGATGGCATCATTATTAGTCCCATGGACTTGAGACATCTAACATCATCTTATGCAATTACCTTGTCAGCTACCTCTCCCAGAACAGTATTTACAGAAATATCTAGTATTTCTTAAGCCGTTTTCTTTAAGAACACTTCGAACTCTTCCTCAGAACTCTTCTTTCGGGATTTATTGTAGGGACGTAAAACCCTTTATTGTTGGGATTTATCTGTTCTTCAGCTGCCATTTACAACCAGTTGCAGCTTGTTTGGGGATTTATTGTTGGGACAGAAAACCCTTTCTCCAATAGTCAGTACGTGTCACTTTTGTACTATAAACAACCATATAGACAATCTATATGGACTTACAATCCATCCATCCGCAAAAGGAATTGAGACCTTTATTGCTTTCAATACTAATTCAAGCCTCAGTGCTTATGTTAAGACTCATTGCAAAAAGTCAGATATTCAATTAATGAACACCTATATATATATATATATATATATATATATATATATATATATATATATATATATATATATATATATATATATCCACGTGACATACAAACACGACTGTTATTTTTACATTTCACTGATGCAAAAGACGCTTGAAAAGTTGGTCTACTTATTAGATCTGGTCGATATTTAGCAAGCTATTATCCGTATGAAGGAAACATATTACATTATTTATGTTTATAAGGTTTTGAATAACTGAAACAGAAATTCCTGACAATGTTCTACTTCAAATGGTGGTACTGAACATAAGGCATGTACTACTTCAAATGGTGGTACTGAACATAAAGCGTCCTGCCATGAATCACTTCCCAAACAAAATACTACTGAGTCGTCATATATGTAGCATCAGTGTCATGGGTCAGTGTAGGAGTGAAATGGCAGAGGCCATGGCAACTTGCAGGGGTACGGCACGCCGGCGATGCGCTTGAGCTCAGCAGTTTCGCCATCCAAACAGAGCCTCCACATTACCCCATCTTGGTATGGAGACACAACAATTAGCGGAGCACAAACGGTGAGGAGCTCCCATGGCTTAAAGTGAGAATGAGGCGGCTCGGCTCCGCCCATTGTTGCCACTGCCGGCGGCGGTATGCTCATGCGCTTCTCCAGCACCCACACGCCATGGATCCAAGCGTAGATCTTTACATTGCCACCGGCCTCACTCACAACGAGGCGCACGCTGCCGTTGGGGCCATCAGTGACCCTCACGAGGCCGGACACGTTGAGGCAGTCCCAATCCTCTGCGCCCACCGGCAACACGAACGACGTGGCCTCGGCCGTGCTTCTATCAACGGCGACCACCATGCTTCCTCCGGTGTACCAGTACAGCCATGCCGTGGTGATCCCCATCAAATCCATCCTCTGACTACCGATTCCTCCTGCGACGACCCTGTGCTGCAGCGAGGAGGCCGCCATGGCCATGCCGTGCCCCATGTACCCCATCAGGTCTATCAGCCGGTTCATCCTCTCGCTGTCGATGCTTATCTCACGCCACGAGCCTCCTGAGGTGAACACGCGAGAGCGGTAGCGATAGTTTCCATAAACAACACAAAGAACTCTAAACTTTGACATGCTGATGCCGGTTGCGCAATCCAAACCGGCACCGCCACCGTCGTCTTCACCGTCGATGAGGTAGGTGCAAATGAGCGTGTCGCCGTCGCCGCCGCGCCCCGTCTCTGCGCAGGGAGAAATCCTCTCCATGCGCCGTGTTAGGGGCTCGCATACGACAACTTCATGATCCCCATGCAGCGTGAACCCTTCATCGCCAGGCGGACGACGCACAAGGAGGAGGAGGCTTCCACGGCTGTCCACGATTCTCCAAGCCCAAGGTCCACTAGCAACAGAGCCGTCCTCCGGGAGGAAATCAAGGGAGAAGTGCCGGCTATAAATGGCAGCACCCGTAGGTGAAGGGATGAAGGCCGGGGGTTCCGGTTGGTCGGGGGAGGGAGCGCTGTTGTAGTAGACGCCGGCGACGGGTGGTGCGTGGAGCGAGAGGAAGCGGCTGAGAATGCCGTCGGCGGCGATGATGCGGCGCCAGTTCTTGCATGTTGCGGCCGCGCGGATGAGACAGATAGGCGAGTCGATGAGTGGGAGGATGAGCTTGAGCACGTCATTTGGAATGGAGTCCATGCCCCAACCATTTGTGCCTCCACCCTGATATATAACATGACAGTGGATGATTGTGTGGCAGTGCGAACAAGTAGCTAAATATAGATAATTATATAAGCAGAGTGTGGATCACCACACAAGTGTCCGTGGCTCAGCCTTTCTCTGCAATCCTTCTTATAGTCTCCTATTCTAGTTTTCTTTGCATGCAACGCAAAATACAATTTATTATACTCTTTATTGCGTTACAACATATTCTACTTCATAGCCGTAGAATGTTTCATCTCTATGCCTTTTCATGCACCTCCACTACTTTTGAATGAAATTCTTCATATAATGTGCGGCTATATATACCTGGACAAATTCCTCGGCTGCGTTGGGCTAACACTCTGCAGCACTCATCCAGTCCACGATAAATAGCACATCTTTCCTTCTCTCTCAGTCATCAAGTCCACGATAAATAGCACATATTTCCCTCTCTCTCCGACCACAATAATCTGTTTATACAACTGAAAGCAATTGTCTTAGTAAGTTGTGCACGCAGAAGTCTATTTTGCATAGGTTGTGCTCTTATCTTAGGTGTCGTGGACTGTTAGTGGACAACACTTGCTGTCTAAGTTGAATAGCAAGTTGATATATTCATGCATGTTGTTTAGATGGACTAATAGATTGGTTGTCATTGGTTTCATATGTTATATAGAGATTTTCAGTAGGCACTTTCATATAGTTTTGAATACTTTATGTTTGTAATGGGACATCATCACTATTAGAACCATAGAGACACATCCAAATATATATCTGCTAGTAGCAGAGGGAGGTTTAAGACATATCACTAATATATGTGCATATGTCGTGGCTTTTTTTAATTTTAACCCTTTTTACAAATCTCTTTAATAAATAGACCTCTGACGAAATTATTGTCAAAAATGAACCCAAAGTTCAGCGTGTAAGGACTCCATGCTGAGGTAATATAGCTTGGCGCTCTTCGATCTAGCGCACAGCCATTTAACGCTGAGGTCAGTCTGCTCGGCGCCGCACCCTAGCACGCTGATGACCTCACAGTACTACAAGGTAGCAATGATTTGCATGTTTTTTACTTGCACAAACATTCAACTTTTGTAGAATTTGTTGAAAAATAAATATATGTCTGACTGGATCTGTGGGGGTAAGCCGCCCACGGCATTTCAAACATTCAACTTTTGTAGAATTTCTAAAAAATAAATATATGTCTGACTGGATTTGCGGGAGTAAACCGCCCCGTGGCATTTAAGATACTTGCACAAACATTCAACTTTTGTAGAATTTGTTGAAAAATAAATATATGTCCGACTGGATCTGCGGGGGTAAAATGAACCCAAAGTTCAGCGTGTAAGGACTCCACGCTGAGGTAATATAGCTCGGCGCTTTTCGATCTAGCGCACAGCCATTTAACGCTGAGGTCAGTCTGCTCGGTGCCGCACCCCAGCACGCTGACCTCACAGTACTACAAGGTAGCAATGATTTGCATGTTTTTTACTATCACAAACATTCAACTTTTGTAGAATTTGTTGAAAAATAAATATATGTCCGACTGGATCTGTGGGGGTAAGCCGCTCCACGGCATTTCAATCATTCAACTTTTATAGAATTTGTTAAAAAATAAATATATGTCTGACTGAACCTGCGCGAGTCAACCGCCCTGTGGCATTTAAGGTAAGCTGTGCCCCACGACATTTCAAACATTCAACTTTTGTAGAATTTATTAAAAAATAAATATATTCAACTTTTATAGAATTTGTTAAAAAATAAATATATGTCTGACTGAACCTGCGTGAGTCAACCGCCCCGTGGCATTTAAGGTAAGCTGTGCCCCACGACATTTCAAACATTCAACTTTTGTAGAATTTATTAAAAAATAAATATATGTCTGACTGGACCTAAAAACAGCCAAACCCTCACCCCACCCTTACATAGTTCCCTCCAAGAGTTGAACCCATGACTTGTGAGGTGCTAAGGCATTACCTAACCAACTCAGTTAGGGAGCTCTTGGCAACTGATATGAGATTAACTTCTTTAGATCTCTCTAATGTTGTCCTCTACGTGATAAAAATGCATGGACTCATCTAATATTTGTTGAGATGTCTAAAAATAGCTAATCGTGTATGCATTGTTTAATTTCTAAAACAATAATCCTACATCCGACTAATATAATATTAGCTAGCTTGGTTTAACACATAATGGTGTCCTCTACATTACATAAATATATCGACTCATACAATATATTTTGAATTTTTTTAAAAAGTAATTTGTATGTGTTGTTCAGTTCTTAAAAAATAAATATACATAGCCATTTGATATGAGATCAGCTTGATCCATTTTATAGTGTTATCCTCTACTTTACGAACAATGGTGGACTAATAAAATGTTTGTTGAATTTTATAGATATTTTCATATGAAGTGCATAAGAACAATATTTGAGCACCTATGATCATGAACCGTAATGTATATCAGCATGATTTGACTGCGGCAGCGGCGTTCATTTCTGTATTACCATGATGTGACTGCGGCAGCGGCCTTCATTTGAGCTAGAAGGAACACAATACCACCACAACGTTACGCTATGTTCCGCATCGTCGGATCAAGCGTGGTTACGTCAAGTTTTTCCCATGCATGTTTGTGTTTTTGATGAAGCTATCGTTATGTCAGTAAACCTCTGAATACCAGTGCTGATGACATTGCAGTGAAGTTGCCGAGAGCAACCAGGATGGCAAAGCCCAACAAGCGCGTCGTGGGACCTGAATGGGTGAACTTTTGATTAAGTGCCTGTTGCTAACACGTTATGTCAAAACGAATGATGCCTGCATGTGTCCGACTTGCATTGGTAAGTAATTTTGAAATGATAATGCAACCTTTCAAAAATAGTGGACAACAAGTTAGCACTATCACTTGTCGTAGTTCTCTATTTCAAATCACTTCAAGGAATTGTTCTATATGCTGATAGTACTCACATCAAGAAATTGTTCCCGTTTTACATGTTTATCTATCTATTTATTCACTTCACATGATATGAAATGTTTTTGAAAATGTAGTCATCTTTTTCTCATTTTATAAAGTAGTAGCAACATAGGCACACAAAATCAAAAATAGTTAAGTGTTATTGTGCCAACCCATCTCATTTCACATAATTTATGCACCCACATAAATTCATCATGTTGTGATAATAACACTATGAAAAGGATCAGGCTGACCCATATCAAAAGGTTATAATTAACTATTTAATTATTCTATGAACTAAACAATATATACACAATTAATTTTTTATGAATCAACATATTTTTTTGCTAATGCAGAGAATAATACTTTGAGCTTAACCAAGCTAATCTCATATCAATCCAATGTATGCTTATTTTTCTAGGAATTAAACAATGCATACACGATGTTGTCGAAAATCGCTCCAACACTAGGGTACGCAGAGTACCCGAATAATAGAGAGAAACGGGGCTCTGGTGCTCACTACGATGAAGGTGGATGTCGCCACAGGAGCGTAACACCCTACATCCTCTTTGGAGTATGTGTTGATTGTAGTAATTTTCTGGCCTTTCAGCCTATCTAAGCATGTACGGGAAAATTAGAGTGAGCTGCCTAGCCTGTATGGGGTGTGTGTGGAGAGAGCCCCCCACCCCCCCCCCCCCGGTGCGCGGAGGTTTGCTTACTTTTATAGCACAAGAAAGCAGCTCGCGTTACAAGTATGTGCGTACAAATAATTTATTAGGTATGGTGCAGGCCTAGAAATAATGTTGAGTAGCTGTGGTGCTGGTACAAAGTTGGTGGTGAGAGCCTACTGCACCTTCCGTACTTAGATCGTGTAGCCATAAGCTGCATATAGCATGCAGCCTGTAGGCTTTTGCCAAGCGTTGTCTTGTCCAATTGTTTTTCCTATAGCCATATTGTATTTTTTGTCATCATTGCAGCACATGAACTATCTAACGTGCAATGCTAACCCCGAAGAAACCCCAATGCTGCATGCAGGAGCCCCACGGGGTTGCCCACGCATGCATGGAGGAACCACGGGGCCTCATCCAAAAGTTGGAGGCCCCAAGCTACCCATGCATGCAAACAGATCATGCATGCTACCTCTTTGCCAGTGGCGGGCGCAGGATTTTCAATTTGGGTATTCAAAAGTTAGAAGGGCGATTTTTTTTTTCAACATAGAACCTACTATTTGACATGCATGATATCTCAGTGCTAATGATCACAGAATTGAGTATAATTTAACATATCCCACAATCAATCGTAACAAGGAATTGTTTAACATATAGAAAGTTCTAAATGTTCAATGTATCAATGCCGCAACATATGAAATAAATATAGATGGTAGACAAAAGAACAAAATAATAAATGATAAGATAGCTTACTAATCAATCGATAGCACAATCGCACTAGATAAAAAGCTACAGCGACCAAATGGTACTATTGCAGTCTGCAATCATAACGAAACTACAAAAACTACAATAAGTTTGCTGACGAATTGCAAATAGATTTCACATATTCATACTCATTCCAAGTTTCATACACAGAATTTCTCAAAAAGTTTCATACACAGAACAAAATAAAATTTTGCAGAAGAGAGCAGATCAATAGAGAGAGTAGATGGCTAGATGCTATGCCGGTTGCAAGGCGGTGCCAGCATGGAAATCTGACCCACCACTGACTGCCAGCCGCCGGCGGCCGGCCCTCTACTGGGTGTCAGGCGAGTCATACGTGATGGCGTAATAGGAATGTATGTTTTCTAGTTGAGTAAGCGTATGTGGTGTGGCCCACTGTCAGGGGCGTTTTGGGGATATTAAGCCGTGTACTGCTGTCTATATGAACTATCGAAACTCTGAATGAAAACCATGAAACGTAAGGCGTCAGGGTTCCTCGCCCGGCCTTGATGTTCGATCGAAATCCTCATATGCATACTCACGCCGTAGATTGATCTCCTACGGCCAAGGGGGCATTACAGGTGGTATCAGATTCAACGATCCTCGGTCATCGGGTCCCAGCTCCCGGCGGCGGCAACTCTGAGTGTAATCCCGAGCGTCGGCGGAGTGAATTTGGCGGATTCCGGCGATTGAAGGGGGTTCATCTCGACGGCAAGATCTGGGAGGTACTGCTTCGGATTTTTCGTCTGAGATTGTGTTCATTTGGTGTCGAATTTCCACTCGGTCTAGGGTTACACGGCATGTGTTCGTGTGTAAAATTCCGAGGACTGTATCTGTGGATTACTGACGCGGTGGCGATGGCGGGGAAGTGTCCAGGACTCGGGTTGTGTGGCTGTGTTCACATGTAAAATCCCTTGGTCTTGCCTCACTTCCGGGTGTCGAGAGTGATTCTGAATTGTAGTAGAGTTTTGGGTGTTCGTCACAACGGCGCCACCAAAGCCTTCTGTGCAGTCACGCTTGGTCTTGGAAGGGATGGAGTCTAGGCACAAGCGTTTGGAGGATAAGTTGGACTGTTTGATTTCCACAGTGGGTTTTCTGTCTACCCGAATTGATGAGATGGCTCATGATCAACACAAGATGAAGGCACAAATCAATTTGAACACAGATGCGGTGAATCAAGTGATTCAAGACCACCAGCATCTAGCTTCTCAGGTGGATGCAACAGGCAAAGCTGTGGCACGTCTCTCGTTGGAACAGATGGCTCGGGATATGGATCATTCAGGGGGTACATCATCTCAGGGTTCTGATCTGCATGAATCACCTCCTCATAAGGTTAATCCTCACAAGCACACAGGTATGCCTCACCCGCATCGCTCTGATTGATATCAGAATACCACTATGGATGAGAGAGGGGGTTTGAAGCATTCTCACTTGCCTAAACTCAGTTTTCCCAAGTTTGAAGGCACAAATCCGAAAATCTGGATTGCTAAATGTGAGGATTACTTTTCCATCTTTAGCATTCGATAGTCTATGTGGGTGACAGCAACCTCTTTACATCTGGAGGGTAAAGCAGCTCAATGGTACCTAGTGTACAAAACTCAGAACACCGTCACTACATGGAAGATGTTTGTGCAGGCTGTGTTGGAAAAATTTGGTGTTTATGAGCACAGGCATGCTCTAAATGATCTTTTGGAGCTGAAGCAAGTTGGCACTGTTGAGGAGTATGTTGATGCTTTTGAAACTCTGCAGTACCAGGTTTCACTTCACAATGGGAATATGGGAAATCTGTATTTTGTCTCTCAGTTTATTAGAGTATTGAAACCAGAGCTTAAGTTTGGAGTGGAGGCACAAGTTCCTGAAACCATGGAAAGGGCAATTATGTTAGCCAAGATACAACAACAGCTACATGAGAAGAATTCTCAGAAGTTCACCAAAGCAGGCATGGGAGGCAAAGGCACTAGAGTTCTTCAAAGTAAGTCAGACAGTAAACCGATTTTTAATCCAGCTCTTGCTAGAGAGCACCAATTGAGGGATTACCGCAGAACCCATGTATTGTGTTATTACTGTGGCGAGAAGTATGACAGTAATCATTTGGATAAATGCACCAAACGCCCTCCAGCACAAGCACATGCTCTAGTGATAAATGATATGGGAGATAATCTCACTGATGAAGTGCTGGCTCAGTTAGCTATGGAAGATTCGTTAGCTGCAGATTTTGGTACTCTATCCCTTAATGCTTTGGCTGGTACAACATCTGGTGGCTGTATGAAGTTGAGAGCTTTGGTAAACAACAAGGTAATGCTCTTGTTGGTGGATAGTGGTAGTCAATTTACACAGCAGGTATCCTGTCAGCTCACCACTGTAGCCCCTATTAAAGTAAAATTGGCTAATGGGGATGACATCATTACTGACCAGTTAGCCCCTAATCTTGAATGGTGGTGTCAAGGACACACATTTGCTACTACTATGAGAGTGTTACCATTGGGAACCTATGATGCCATACTGGGTTTTGATTGGTTAGCATCTCACAGTCCCATGGATTGTGATTGGCAAAACCATACTCTCACTTTTTCCCATAACAACACCAGGGTCACTCTAAAGAGAGTACTAGTGGCGGAACCGCCGATTTAATCCGGGCTAAATACACCTGGCACCAGTAGCTCGCAGTGTACTTAGACCGTACTAAACCCGGTCGTCCGTCGAGAAGCCATCGGCTCTCGATTTGCACCAAATCCCAGAGGAACCGACATCACACACATCCGACTCACGATGGAGCCACAACAGTTACATCATCACAGGCAGTTGAAATATAGAATAGGTAGACTTAGTTTACAAACCAAGAGTGAATATAATCAAATACATGTCCAAAATATATAGAATGCGGAAGCATTTTCAAAACATCTCGCAACGGAAACCAAAATACTTAAGTAGTCATCATATAGACGAACGAGGCGAGAAGCACCGAGCCCACCGGTGCTAACCTTCTCCAAGCAGCTATCCAATTGCCGCCGGTACCTGTGAGCCAAAAGTGGGGGCAAACCCTGAGTACTAATTACTCAGTAGGACTTAATGGACAGGGTTTACGGCTGACGCAAAGCTCAGCTTACTAGCAAGTAGGTCCTTAGCCATTGATTTTAACTTTAAAGTGTTGCCATAGGATAGCGGGATTTGACAGTCGCTATCCTCTAATCATGATTATCCACTATGTTTTAGTGTCATGCTATAGCGGGATTTGACAGCCGCTAGTCCTTATCCTGAATATCATTTGTAATATAAAGTGAATAATTTGCATGAAGTAAGGCATGTATATCCATTGTGTAGTATCAAATCATCAATTCCATAAAACATCATGTCTCAAACAGTTCTACGTTGCCCGTGTGCGATATTGGCATTCTCACACCTGTTGAGCATCAGCGATTCGAATCGATTTTTATATTCCTGGGAATAACTAGAAGCACCAGGATGGCATATGCTTACTAACTCCCAGTGTTCCACATATGCTTCCCCCATCTCCACTTGTCCCGTCTCAAGTTCGATGACCACTCCCGCCTGACTCCCGAAGCGCGTTGTCGCAGGAGCGTTACCTCGGTTACGTCGGGTTCTGCCCTCCTATGACACCCGCCTCCGCGGCCACCTTCCTCTCAACCAGTGGGTAGGAACGTGCCCTTTTCTTGAGACGGCACAGGTAAGACTTTCACCGGTCCATTGATCCCGGATAAGCACCATAGCAATGTTATCAGCTGGCGAACAGCGAACGGGCCTTATGCGACTCGGGCGGAGTCCACCATACCATCCACGTCATTTTTCGACATAGTAATCCCATATCTCCGCCCGGTCTCAATTGAAAGCATAACATAGCAATAATAAATTCATAGTAATGAGAATTCACCATTTGAAAGTAAACCCTACGAGACGAGTGACAGTGCTCACTCATGTCTACTCGCGCCTAACCATTCTAGGCACTCGTCCTACGAACCCTAAGTATAGGTGCTAGGGCCAGGGCGGCCGGGAAGTCTAATGCAATTGGTGTCAATCAATCCTAATGCATATGCGTAACTCAAAATAATTTGTTTGCTGGGTTTTGCATGGTCCTGCCTACCTTGATTCACTTTAATAAACCAACGAACTAAGCTACTGTTAGTTTGCCGAGTTGTGAGGCTTTGCCCCAGGCAACCCCTTGATCCTTTGGACAACTCCTCCTTCCAAACACGACTGATGGGCCCTCCAGGTCGTGAGTGAGTCTTAGTTGGTCTTTTGGATCATCGTTGGTTGAAGTAGTTCCACGCGCTCATTTCTTGATCACGTATCTGAAATAAGCGTCACTATATGATCGACATGCATGATGCAGTGGATGAGCTGCACGAACATCAAGCACACACGTTGAACAGTCATTGCATGGTTAGGCAGAAAAGTGATTGACAACCATTTACTCAAGATCACCCTTGTGGACATAAAGCTAACATAACACATATAATTAGAGACACGCAATACAACACTCGGACTAATGCATGAGCAAGATATCAATTTAGATTGTTTGTTATCATTGTATATGTAAGCAAAACACCACCCAAGTTTGATAGGACATCTATTTTCCATACATTAATCCTAAGTGAATTTAAGATGTACATATGAACAGTGTAAATAGCCCTATCGAATATACTTTCTAGAATCCATACACCAACATTAAGTTACCACATTTTCCAGAGAATTTCTCTAGCCGTTTATGACCACTTTTCCTAATTATCTCTTTTAACATGTAGCATTTTATTATTTTCAAATCACCATTAAAACTTAACATGCAAGGGCTCGTATTGTACCAGTGAGACACTCATACTACAGTATAGGAAAAATGCTAGAGAGTCAATTTGAGCATATTCCTTGTAGCCTCCACTCCCTAGTTAAATAAATGCATATACACATATATAATGGCAAAAGGATAATTAAACCGCAAGTGCTAAGACTACAAAAATTCACATAGTGCTATAATGCCACAAGAAAGCTACTGTCCAAGTTTCATGCCATTTGGAGTTCATTTAGTGCACTTTTGACTTTTATCCTAATTAATCATGCATGCAACAAACCAAGGGCAAAACAGACATTTCACACCTTCACATCATACCTATCATGTAGATCTATTCAAGAGGAGTCTAACACAACTGGGTTTGTCCATTTTGGAATTTTCTGTGATTTTATATGATTTTCCAAAGTTCATAGTCAATTTAAAGGCATCTAAATAGAAAATTACTCAGACTAAGGACCCGAACGTAATTAACCATAGCTTTCGGGGGTTAGCGTGCAAGAATCACCAGACTCATACCACAGTGCACCGAATGACTTTGTGAAACTTCAAAAGGTCGGGGGCCGGATCGCAAAATCTCCTTCTTCTTCTTCTTCCTCGGGCCG
The DNA here is from genome assembly GCA_022530915.1 of Paspalum notatum. NCBI lineage: Eukaryota > Viridiplantae > Streptophyta > Magnoliopsida > Poales > Poaceae > Paspalum > Paspalum notatum. The sequence continues at coordinate 33,908,784 of CM039685.1, forward strand.
GCGAGGGAACGACGCGCGACGAGGGGAGAGGCGCGGCTGTGCCGGCGGCTGCGGGGCCAGCCTTGGAGCCGATCGGGGCCGAGGAGCCGTTCCCGCCCGCGGGCTACCTTTCCCCCTAGACGTCGTCGCCCGGGGTGGAGCGGGGAGGCGGCGCGGCGGCGATGAACCGGCGCGGCGCGACAGCGCGCGGAGGCGGCGGCGCGGCTCCAATTCCGGCGGCTCGGGCACCGAGAGGCGGCGAGGGTGGGCTCGTGAGGTGCGCGGCGGGGTGGCGAAACCGGCGGTGGTGGAGTGGAGGCGCGGTGGTGGCCCGAAGGGGGTTCTCCACGACGAGCCCGTGGGTGGCGCGGGTGCACGCGAGCGGCACGCGCGGGGAGAGGTGGAGGAGGCGATGGCAGCGGCGGTACCTAGCGCGTTGGGTGCGTGAGGCCGAGGCGGAGCTGGCGGTGGGGGTCTGGAACACCGGGAGGCGGTGGAGGGTGGTTGCTACGGTGATGAACCGGCGGTGAACCCGCCGTGAACTCGGCGTCGCGGACGCCGAGCGGCAGTCCGATCTACTCGACGGGGAGGGGGAAAGCGACGAGGCCAAGCGCTACGGGTGCGCGGGGTCGCGGCGAGTGCGGTGGTGGTGTTTGGAGGCCGGGGAAGGCGGTGGATAGGGCAGCGCAAGAGCTCGAGCTCCGAGCTCGCCGTCAATGGCGGCTCGGGTTCGGAGAGCGCAAAACGGGGTGGGAAGTGGACGGAACGCGAGGGAGAGCGGACGGCTTGACTGAAAGGTTATCCCTCCACCCCGTGACGCGCTCGGGGCACCGCCTGCGGCCGCGGCATACGCCCTATACGCCGGCGAGCCACGCGGCGCGCGCCGGTTCGCGCCGTGGGCGCGACCGCGGATCGCGGGCCCCACCTGTCATAGACTCAGAGAAACAACCCCCCCCCCATTTTGTGCTTTCTCCCTCTCAGTAATTCGCACTTTTGACCCAATTAGAAGCCGAATTTGGAAAAGTCCCAATTGGGAGAAATGTTCTACTCTAAGAGATCTACAACTTTGTTAAAATGGACTACCCCAGATTCCAAGTATAAATATGATTTAAATTCAAATTTAACTAGCAGCCCTAGTTGTGGACAGGGTACTTTTATTGCTTGGAAAAATGAAAAGTCCTATTTCCAAGCCTTTTCTCCCAAAGTGCCTTTTGAGTGAGTTGTTTACAATTTCAAATCCTACAACTTTTCCAATTGGAGTCTTGCATGAAAGTGGCTGCAGGTTAGAGAAAATTGGAGATTTCTAAATAGGACTGAATTGAACTGGTTTTCTGTGTTGGTAGAAAATGGCCCTAAACACCATGTATGCCTCAATAGGTGACTAAGCTCTAATTACCAAGGTTGTTCCCCAGCACTTTATCTCCAAGTTTGATAATATAAATTTGGCCTGAATCCCAACAGATTTTGAATTATAGACACAATTATGTTCCAAGGTTTATTAAAACAGAAATTTCACTTTGCGTAGAGACTTTCTTGTTTCCAACTTTTGAAGTATCAAATGAGGGCCAATCACTCCCATAATAGGTGCATTTGAAAGGTGATATGTTCAATTTCATTTCATAGAAAGGAAGATTTTTGACTTGTATAGGAAGATTTAAAGTAATTTCAGAGTGAAACTTGGGGAAAAGCTGAAATTCCAGTTTTTGGCAATATTCTGTGTGGTTGGTATGGCTGATTCCAAGAGATTTTATGGAGAGATTCCCAATGGGTTAATGACAGTTTTAGCCCACACTTAGTGTAGCAAAAGTGTAGTGTATGCCATGTACTATAATTTTTATAATGAAGTTGAGCTCAGGTGCTTAAGAATGCAAGGGTTCTTCTAAGGCCAAATTTGATCAAGGGCACAATTTCACCCTTCTAGAATTGCTAGTTAGTTTAATTTGCACTTTTGGGCTTCATAACATTTGATCTTAAAGATGGTCAATTTAGAAAAGTTGAAGTCAACATCTTGAGTTAGACATTTTGTATTTTGAATGGAAAATTTTGACTCTTAGTGATTCATCCACCTAATCCTCCATACCACTAAGCACGATTAAACCGTATCTTCATTGTTACTTTTCATCTAATTGTGTGTTAAGGCTTTTGAGATGCCAAGGGCATCACAGTACCTCCAGCTGATCTGCAACTCTCTGAAATGACTGCAGGGCAGTTAGTTAAATGGAGTAAAGGTAATGATATTTGGGCATATGCATTGGTTCACTCTGTAGCAACAGAGAGTGATTTGTCTTCATCAGCAGAGATATCTGAATTACTATAGGAGTTTTCTGATATTTTTACTTCTCCTACTACATTGCCTCCTAACAGATCCTATGATCATACAATTTCTCTACTGCCAGGATCAGCCCCAGTGAACTCTAGGCCATATAGATACTCTCCCTTACATAAAGATGAGATTGAGAGGCAAGTTAGAGTACTATTGAACCAAGGATAGATTGTGCACAGTGATAGTCCATTTGCCACCCCAGTGTTGTTGGTCCAAAAGAAAGATGGCAGTTGGCGTATGTGTGTGGATTATCGTCGGTTGAATGCTCTCACCATTAAGAACCGTTTTCCTATTCCAGTTGTGGAAGAAATATTGGATGAATTGACAGGTACCACTCATTTCACCAAGCTAGATCTTACTGCTGGGTACCACCAAGTGAGGATGGCACCTCAAGATGAGCACAAAACAACATTTAAGACTCACCATGGCCACTACCATTTCAAGGTTATGCCTTTTGGTCTTACCAATGCTCCTGCTACATTCCAATGCATCATGAATGATATTCTTAGCCCCTTCCTGAGGAAATTTGTGTTAGTCTTTATGGATGATATCTTGGTGTATAGCTCCTCTTTTACTGATCATGTGCAGCACTTAAGGGCAGTTTTGCTTCAGTTGAAGAAACATCAATTTTATTTGAAGCCTACCAAATGCTCTTTTGCACAATCACAAATTGAGTACTTGGGGCATATCATTTCAGCTGATGGTGTGGCTACTGACCCAGCTAAAACAGCAATTATGCAGCAATGGCCTACCCCCACTACTATTACTGAACTCAGGGATTTCTTAGGATTGACTGGGTACTACAGAAGGTTTATTAGAGGATATGGTATCTTGGCTCGACCTCTTACTAATCTTCTCAAGAAGAATGCTTTTGCTTGGTCCTAGGAAGCAACATTGGCTTTTGAAGCACTTAAGCAGGCTATGCAAAAGGCTCCAGTGTTGGCATTGCCAGATTTTCAAGCTACATTCATTGTGGAAACTGATGCCTGTGATGGCGGTTTGGGAGCGGTGTTAATGCAGCATGACAGACCTATTGCTTTTCTCAGTAAAGCCTTGGGGGATAAACATAAGCATTTGTCTGTCTATGAAAAGGAATTTCTCGCTGTCATCATGGCAGTGGAACGGTGGAGACCCTATTTGCAACGTCAGGAGTTTGTGATTCGTACAGATCATCACAGTCTTGCTTATTTATCTGAGCAGAACTTACATTCTGATCTCCAACGCAAGGCCATGGCACGTTTGATGGGTCTTCAATTTAAAATTGTCTACCGCAAAGGCAAGGAAAATGTAGCAGCAGATGCATTGTCTCGAGTAGCTCACCTTTTTGCATTGCAAGCTGTTTTTGAAGTCCAATTGGTTTGGTTACAAGAAGTGCTGAACTCTTATGTGACAGACCCTCAAGCTCAACAACTGCTTGCTCAGTTGGCTATACACAATCCTGATTCTCAAGGTTTTGAGTTGGTCAATGGTCTTATTAAGTATAATGGTTTGATTTGGGTGGGTAACAATTCTGCATTGCAAACTAAGATAATTGCTGCTATGCACTCATCACCTATAGGAGGGCATTCAGGAGTTAAGGCTACCTACTACAGACTCAAGAGAATGTTTCACTGGAAAGGCATTCGGTTGGATGTTGATAATTTTGTGAAACAATGCCAGATCTGCCAGCAAGCCAAGCATGAGCTGATGTCACCTCCAGGTCTTCTTCAGTCTCTTCCTGTTCCTAAAGGAGCTTGGCAGGACATCACAATGGATTTCATTGAAGGCCTCCCCAGATCTGGACCTTACACTGCTATATTGGTGGTGGTTGACAGATTTACTAAGGTAGCTCACTTTATACCTTTGCACCACCCTTTTACTGCTGCTCACATAGCTCGGTTATTTTTGAATCACATTGTGACACTACATGGAGTTCCAGCTACCATAGTTACTGATCGTGATCGTATCTTTCTAAGTGAATTTTGGAAAGAATTATTCCATTTGCTGGGTACTAAATTGGTCTCTAGTATTGCATATCACCCACAAACAGATGGGCAGACCGAGACAGAGTCAATCAATGCCTGGAGATGTACATTCACTGTGCAATTTCTACTTCTCCAAGAGATTGGAAGGATTGGCTTCCTTTAGCAGAGTGTTGGTACAATTCTTCTTATCACTCCACATTGGGATGTACTCCATTTGAAGCTCTTTATGGATACACTCCAAACATGGGGATTATGCCAGCTCTTTCTCAGTCTGGTTCTTCTTCTTTAGTAGCTGAGATGATCTAAGCCCGTTAGTTACACTTGGCTTCTTTAAAGGAGAAGTTAACTGCAGCTCAGAATAGGGTGAAGCAACAAGCAGATAAACAGTTAACTGCAGCTCAGAATAGGGTGAAGCAACAAGCAGATAAACATAGGACTCCTCGGGAATTTCAAGTGAATGAACAAGTGTTGTTGAAACTGCAACCATATGCTCAATCATCGGTTGTTAACAGGCCATTTCCCAAGCTGTCGTTCAAATACTTTGGTCCTTACAGAGTTTGGAATGCATTGGAGCTGCAGCTTACAAGATTCAGCTTCCAGATGGTGCTAAAATCCACCCAGTTTTTCATGTTTCTCAATTGAAGCCGTTCACTCCTAATTACTCGCCAGTGTACTCTGATATTACCAAGTTCCTGGAACTTGATGCTGCTGATGTGCTCCCTGAAGCAATATTGGATCGCAGGTTGGTCAAGAAAGGCTCTCATGCTATTACTCAATTGCTGTTGAAGTGGACTAATCTGCCTGCGTCGTCAGCAACTTGGGAGGATTATACGGTGGTCAAGCAATGCTTTCCTAATGCTGTTGCTTGGGGACAAGCAACCTCTTGAGGGGAGGTACTGTCAGGCGAGTCATACGTGATGGCGTAATATAAATGTACGTTTTCTAGTTGAGTAAGCATATGTGGTGTGGCCCACTGTCAGGGGCGTTTTGGAGCTATTAAGCCGTGTACTGCTGTCTATATGAACTATCGAAACTTTGAATGAAAACCACGAAACGTAAGGCGTCAGGGTTCCTCACCCGGCCTCAATGTTCGATCGAAATCCTCGTATGCATACTCACGCCGTAGATTGATCTCCTACAGCCAAGGGGGGCATTAAACTGGGGCGCTGGTCTGGGCGTTGCCCTGCCTCCTCTTCTCGCTGTCGCTTGCCAGGCGCCACTACTGGGCCGCTGGGGAACGGAGAAGGCGCCGCTGCGGGACGTGGAATGGAGAAGGGCAGAAGTCACAGAGCCGCCGCCGTGCTGTCCACAGACGATAGCTGCCTAGGGTTAGCGGATGCGGCTTGCGGTGCGCTTCCAGCGAGATTGGGGAGCGGAACAGTCGAACAGGGCAACGGATGCCTGATGGCAGGGGCAGCTAGTCCTGCCGATAGCTTCTGGGCTGTGAGACTCGTGCAAAGGCCCAGGAAACAAAAGAAGATGGCTGTATTTGATATTTGGTCACTGAGTACATGATCTTTTCTATTATTTGCACATACATATGATTTGTATACTATATATGTATTCAATTTTTCTCAAAAATCTTGGGTAGTCAACTGATCGAATATCCATGAATAACAGTGGGCCCACCCCTGCTCTTTGCCTCCCAAGTCAAAAAGGCTAGTCTTGGCAGAAGATGAGGTAGTCTTTTGTAGTAAGTGGTGTTGTCTAGTAAAATAATTGAGCAGGTGGCTTCACATGCATGCTGCAACTTGCAGTCTGACGATACTGTATAGTCTGGCGGCGTGTGTGAAGGCAGTATATAGAGATACCATATCCCATATCGCTGACACACGATTAGCTATTTTTAGAAATCTCAACAAATATTTGATGAGTCGTAGAGGACAACTTTAGATATCTAATTAGGTTGATCTCATATTAATCGGATATACATTTATTTTTCTATAATCTTTGCAAAATTCGAATGTATGTGCAAGTAGCTAGGAACATGCAAATTTAGTAACTGCTACTAGGTTCTTTAAGTGGTGAGGAGTCGGCGTGGTAGCATGCGGCGCCGAGCAAGCTGAACTCGGCGTTAAATGGCTGCGCGCTGAGGTTCTGCCACGTGACCACGTAGACTTTGATGTGACGAGTGTGGCGCTGGATCGAAGAGCGCCGAGCCATATTACCTCGGCGTGGAGTCCTTACACGCCGAGTTTAAGGTCTACTTTTGACAATAGTTTCGTCAAATGTCTATTGATTAAAAAAATTATAAAATGGGTTAAAAATAACAAAAGCCACTGTCGATGTACTAGCTACTAAGATCCTAATACAAAATTGAAACAACATGATCAACCCACTCTTAAGACATGTTATTTGATAGAGTCTACTCCCAGATTCTTCACTCCAGTGAATTGATGCTTTTGGCAAGGGAGTGAATATGTCCGATGAACCAAAAGCCTGTATGTTTGTGATATGATTCATGACTGTGCATTGATGGTTGGGAATGGGATGGGAGCTGTCGGAGTATATTTTTTGTACTCCCACTCTCTGGTACAAAATGGAGGAGATTCACTTCGCTCCCTCTGTGGAGCAGTTCTTTTTTTTTTCTCTTTGCTACATGAGAGTGACTCTTCTCGAGAGTGAAGCTGTGTGAGAACAACCAAACAGCCGCTTAATACCATATTGAGATTAAATCCCTGGATTTTTTATCAATTATAGATAATAGAGCAGACATTAACAGTAAATTGTGGAAGAACTATTAGGTCGATAGATCTCTCGATCCTTCTCTGTTTGTCAGCTATATTATGCATTTGAATCCCTACAATAACCACTGTTGACACAAGAGCTAATCAGCCCAATAGTCGGTTGCCTATCATTAAACATTCTTTAGGCTAACAGTCATCTATACAGGCGAAATAGCTTATTAAACAGGACAGCAACCAATTAAACCACCATCAGTCACTGTGTATCGTTTAAACACCGTTTGAATAGAATAAACCGCTGTTTAGACAAATAATGATATTGGTATTTAATATTTACGCACCAACAAGTAGCTTATGGCAGCTTTTGTGCACTCTTAGCGGACATGTAAGAAATTCATGCATGAGTAGGTCATTAGAAAACAGAACGTTCCCATCTTTATTGAAAAAAAAAGCATAAAAGTGCCTATAGTAACTGTCTCATACATGGATGGATGGAGACAATAATCCTTGCGTTACAGTTACATTATAGTATTTTTTTTTTCCTTCGCATGAAGCCTTGTCACGAACAGAAAATCCACTTCCACTGAGGGGACATGAACCTTTTAATTATGCAGACAATGTAAAACCAAACATTAATCAAAAAGTTATACTATAAATGGCTAGTGCCAACACCGTCCCACATCAGAGCTCTTGTAATCTTGCTCACTGAATTTGCCATTATTGAGCAGACATTCCATTTAACGAATTATTGCTGCTCTTGTACGTAAGGTGGGATCACCCCTTTCAGGAAGGAGTCCAATAATATGAGTGCCCTCTCAGGCTGGAAGGACGGAACCATATGACCAGCTCCTCTCACAGTGGCAAATGTGAATCCTCCCTTGTATTGTTGAACATATCCTCCGACCTGCAACCACAATCATCGTCACAAGTCCTGAGTTCCAATCTTATAAGTAGTAATACTTTTGCATATAGAGAAGTTAATTATATTACGTAATACCTCCATGTTTACTGTCCACGGGCGCCATGGGGTTGTGATGTGCAGGTTAAGATCATGGATGGAATACCTCGTAGCGGGAAGTGGGCATACGGAATCAAAATCACCACTGCAAAATTGTCATAATTAATGGTAATGGTCTCCATTAGTTTCATCTGTCTGGACATGCGTTATATAGTCTTTTGCTAACGCTAGATTACCTAAAAATCCAGACAGGTAACTTCTTCTCAATTAGCCACGAGAGTGTTGGCACCATGGAAATTGGTGCATCTTTCCAGTGCAAGTTTCTGCAAAGTTCCACACAAGTTTGAGGTCAGCAATAAAGACATATACTTGTATTCTCCCTATATATAGTAGAATTAATTCAATCGAAGACGTGACCATGGGTTGCCCAATGCTAATCAAAAGATCTTACGTGCATCCTGACCACTTTGTCATTCTAGCGTGAAAAGCATTTTGCACCGCTGGGTCATTGAGGTAGGCATTGGTGTAGTAATCGGAGCATGGATCATACCCACCAGGTAGCTGTAATAATATGTGTAAAAAGTGGTCAGTGTGTGATTTAATTAGAACTTCATTCATTCACTGTATATATAGTAAATAAAACATTATGAACAAAATGGTCGCCTTACATAGCCACTGGGGTAGTACGCTCCGTTGGCCGCATCTATACAGATGGGAGAGTATATGTTGTAGTAATCAATCTGTCCAGCATCGAAAGCGTCCGTAGCGCCAAAGCATACCACACCATCCGAATCGTCAAAATCACAGTACCTGGTTATGTTGGCAAAGACCTCGTCGGACATCACCCCATGGCTCCAGAAGTAGTCAACCGCACCCTTGAAGTTCATGTTCCAGTCTAGAAGTGGGTTTCCAACCTTGAAGGAAACAGGAAATATATTTATATATACAAATCCCTCCATTAATTATAACCTGCTCCAAGTTAAAATAAAAGGATCCAGGTTATTTATATTACCAAGATGCCCCGTAGGTTTATTGCTGTCTTGCTGTTGTAGGAATTCTCAATCAGGATGGTGGCAGCAAGTTCAGGCACATAGTGTCCGCCGAAGCTCTCCCCGGAGATGTAGAATGGACGGCCTTTGTATTCAGGGAAGCGTTCCAACCAATTAACCAAAAATAGGTAAGCATCGGCAGCTGTCCTTTGATCTCCACTGCGGTCGTAGTCCGACGACGTATTGGAGTAGGAGAATCCAACACCGGCCGGCGACTCCAAGAAGATCACATTAGCCACTACATATATGTGGTTTTTTTATCGTGTTAAGTGTTCTGTTCTATATATAAATGATCCATGATTTCTGAACATAAACAAAAGAGAAGGCTGGTATGGTATAAAGTATACACCATCATAATCGAGCAGTACCATTATTCCAAGCATTCTTGTTTCTGCTCAGCGTTTTGTTGTCACTGTTTACACGGAACGGACCGAGTTCTTGCATTGCTCCATAGCCAAGCGACGAGCATCCTGGCCCTGTGTGACGGTTAGCATAGATGCATGGTTATCTAATAGCGTTTTCAGACAGTGCTAGCAAATGTACATGAACATGCTACTCCAAAATTCAGTTAAGTGTGTATCATGCTAATAACAACCTCCGTTCAGCCACAGCAGGAGCGGCTTTGTGGAGGCATCCTGTGGAGCCTCCACGAAGTAGTAGAAGAGCGCGCGGCCGTTCTGCTCGTCGACGGTGACGTACCCGCCGTACTGGTCGAAGTCGACGCCATCCGGCTGCCCCGGCAGCGCCGCTATCTTGTCCGCCGCCTTCAGGGCAGCGCTCTGGTCAGCATCGGAGGTGCCCGTCGTCTGCAGGCTGCTAGCAACCCTGTGCTTCCCTACGTTACTGGTTACCTTGAACGTACCCTTGTAGCTCGGGTTGTTCCTCCTAGACCTGAGGAATTCTCTCAGGTTGTCCTCTTGGGACGCATCTGCTAATTGCCGCAGTTCAGCAGCGCAGATGATGACGATGAGAAACAAGGAGAAGAGGGAAGCAGTACTTAATTTCCTCATCGTCTTTATTGGTGATGAATGAAATTTGTGTTTTGCACGAGATTTGCGATTCGATGTTCATCGGTTTATATAAGCGCCCCTGATGAAGGATTGATGAAGATTTCTTTTCTTTTTCTGAAAGAGCAAGTTTGGATTCTTCGATGGCTATGTCCCGGCTGAGAACGAACAGTGCAACAAACTTCCTGCAGCTAAGCTCTGGCCGCCTTCTCTTGTAGGTTCTGCCGGTGTTTGATCATTGTTTCGTCTCCAGGCTGGTGTGTAGAGCGGATCTAATAAGCTTCTATCCTCTATGCAGCGTTTCGGCTGGGAAGCTAGGAATGAAGAATGATCCGAGAGAAAAGGACATGTTGCCGGCACGGCGGCACCTGAGAGCGAACATAGTAAACAAGGCAAACGGCCGTTAGGAATTGTAGTCTAGTCTTTGGTCCGCTCTGTACCTGCACTGGCTGTTCAAAAAGATGATTTGGGAGGTAACCGATGGCAATTTTCGCATGTTCAGAGTGCCCCAGGCTCCAAACTGTTTGCTGTCAGATGTAGGATTACAATATTAATGGCGACAGAGCATTCAACCGGAAAAGCGTTTAAGGCCGTGCCACAATATTGTGCAGTGCATGGTGGCTTGTTTCTTCTCAAGCTATTTCTGCAGAATATCATAATGGGAATCTGCAGTCTACATATTCCGTTGTTCTAGAGGTTACTGCATATTTCATAATGTGCTCGATCACAGCATCTATTGTCATGGCCTACAAAAATAAGTCTACACACTAATTATATTGTGCCTAGAAATTGTGCATTAATCAGAGAAAATATAATAAACACACTCCACCTCTGCAAGTACTACTGTCTTTATACAAAAATTTAACCAAAACTAACCTTATACAAAATTCTCAGTTAACATACAAATCTTGACATGCTATGGGCTCCTCAGCCGATTGATACCCACTTGGTATATTACATGTCAAGTCGATTGGCAATGCCATCATCTACACCGTGTAGCTTTCACCTGATTTGATATATGATGTAGCAATGCTTCTAGTCCGAGTCATTCTGTATCACCGCTCACCGCTAGCATAGTCCCACGCAGTCCCCCGCAACTGAGTAAATTTAGGGGGCAAGCAAAGCTCTTAGAATAAGGCCAACATATCATCAGCAGTACGAAAATGATATGGTAGTTACACTATAGACAGAGTGGAATTTAAATATAAACAATGGGATAGACACTGGACTCAGCCTTATAACATCGTGTGTTCCTCACCGCCAGTGTACGTGGTCTCACACGACTAAAAAATTCCATGGCAAAAATTACTACTAACAATGTTACCAATAATCACTGGAATTTTCTTCTAATATACCTAGATGGCATCCAGAGATGATCACAAGGGAATATGCATATGACTTGAAGGCATAACTGGCATATAAAAAATGGGTGATTTGAACGACATGCAAGTTTTAAAATTAAATTATATTGCTTGAATAAATGTATGCTATCTTATGGTTTGGATGAAATCTCAGACCCGATATGTATCTGTTTTAAAATTAAATTATAGGCATAGGTATGGCCCACTATTTTTTTTCCTGTATCCGTTTTTTGTATTGTTTCTCTTAGTTTCTTCTTTTTTTTGTTCTTTCATTTAGTTTTTTCTCTTATTTTCTAATTTAATCTCTGAGTATTTCTTTCATATTTTTCTAATTTATTTTTCATCATGTTTTTGCTTTGTACAATTCTTCTTTTTACGAGTTGAGAATATTCTAGTCTAAAAACTGAATATCTTTGCTTGATGTTAGGATATGTTTTCTTGCCAAGAGATCATTTTCGTTTGTGTGAATATGAATATTTTCTATGTGAAAATAAAGTATTGTATTCTAAATCTGTAATACCATTCTATGAACATTTTGCGAATGAAGATGGATTATTTTTTTGTTATGTGAGAATAGAATTTTAGTTGTTTATTATATAATATTTTTGTAGCACACAGAGAATATCGGTGTTGTGGACTCACGATAACTGGAAGAACAATTGTGGTGTGCCAATTCTAGTAGGTGCAACCCAACAATTATGTTACGTGCACCAATTTCGGTTAAAGACCGAACATATGACAAAAGGTCTGTAACCTAGTGGTTGCAGCAACTCGAGCGGACACCTAAAGTCGTGGGTTCGACTCCCGCTGGGATGGTCCATGTTTTAGGCCATTCCTGCTATACTGGGAACGGTTGGAATCATCCACCATTTCTGCCAGTACAGCAGGAGGAACGGCTTAAACATGGCCCGTTCCTGCTGTGGATTAAAAAAAATTAAAAAAAAAGCAGGCAGGGCGGCGCCGCCGTCGCCGCTGTGCCGCCCGCTCGCAGTCCGCGCCGCCTCGGCCAGGCCGCGCTGCGCGTCTGCGACCCATGCACCCGGCCACCGCTGCTGCCACCGCCGCCGCCGAGCTTGGCTTGTGCGTCACCATCAAGCGCCTCGCTGCCCTGCGCGTGGGGAGGAAGGGAGATGCTGAGGTGAGGAGAGATAGGAGAGATTACGGATGCGACGCTCGGGGAGGATCGAGAGGAGGGACGAAGGCGTGCGTCGGAGTTGTTGTTAAGGATAAAGAACAGCGGCAGTACTCGATCTCAGCAGCGGTCGGCGAGGGCGGCAGCGGAAATGGCGCGGGTTGAAAATTTCGGCTGGACTTAAAACTTTTCGCCTTTCCTACGCCCGCGCCCGTACTTACAGGTTTAGTAGGAACGGTGGACCTTATCTACCGTTCTTACTACATGTTAGTAGGAACGGTGGACCTGCAGGTTTCTTTTATAATTTTCATTTCAAATAAAATACATTGCACAAACACACATTTTACATTTACTTTTATCTTTATTTTCACATATCATACATTTACTTTTATAGGTACCTTTGTATAGTATGTTTATTGGTCTATGTACCTTATTTATATTTTTCTATGAAAACTAAAATATTTTATGAGTTTAATTGCATTTTAGGTGATTTATCGTGGAAAAAAACTAATAACACACGGATAGCCTAAAAAATTCACGATATTTGGGGGAGGGACAGCATATGTCCACTTAGCATCCTCAAAAAAGTTTGGGTAAAAAATTCCACAAAATGCCGGCATTTCTTTCATACGTCTTCCACACCTTGGATGCATTATGTATGAAGTCACTCTCACCATCTAACTTTCAACAATAGGTTGTTTCATCGGATTCACGCGAGGACATGAGGTTACCCTCGTATAGTATGTTTATTAGTCTAGATACCTTATTTGCAATTTTCTATGAAAACTAGAATATTTTATGAGTTTAATTGCATTTTTGGTGATTTACCACGAAAAAAAAACTAATAATACACTGATAGTCTCAAAAATTCGCGATATTTAGCAGAAGGGCAACATATGTAAACGTAGCATCCTCAAATAAGTTTGGAGAAGAAATTCCACAAGATACCGGCGTTTCTTTCATGCGTCTTCCACTCCTTGTGCGGGTTACGTGTGAAGTCACTCTCACCATCCAAATTTCAACATGATCACTAGTTTGCTTCATCAGATTCACATGTGAACTCGAGATTCCTCTCGTATAGTATGTTTATTCATCTAGGTACCTTATTTGCAATTTTCCGTAGAAACTAGACTATTTTATGAGTTTAATTGCATTTTCCACGATTTATCGTAGAAAAAAATTATAGCAGGAGTGTGTTTATTGAGGAGAAATTAAGAGGGGCGGCTCAAAGCGTGATCCGTTTCTGCGAAATTAATTAGCAGGAACGGTTGAAAATATGCACCGCTTCTACAAATAACAGGAACGGTCCATACTACCAAGCGTTTCTGCTAAGGGGCTTAGCAAAAACGGCTCATAGCAACAACCGCTCTACACATAGCAGGAACGGTCGGTGCTATCAGCCGTTTCTGCTAATCCACGTAGCAGAAACGGCTAATAGCATAGTCCATTCCTGCTATTTGTAGAGACGGTGCATGTTTTCAACCGTTTCTAATCCTGTACTAGGAACGGTGGATAAGCTTGAGCCCACCCTGAGTATAGCAAGTGTGGGTATCTTTTTCGGCCGTTTCTAACCTTTCAAGGGCAGCGTTGCTGCTAACCATTTCTGTAGTAGTGTGAGATTTAACGGCTTTGTTCATTAAGTGGTAGGCGACATTCCCGTCGATAGTGAAGCGCCCGTGGTGACTTCGTTAATCTTAAGATTCGCCGGGCCAGTGATTTGCCGGCCCAGTTTTTCGGAGGTGCTCATAGAGGTAGGGTGTGTGCGTACGGTCATAGGGATGAGTGTGCATGCGTGTGTAAGCGTCTGCGTTTATACTGTGTTTTAAAAAAAGACGGAACAGACAATAAAGCCCAAAACAACAATCATCATAGAGTTAAATGGCTAAACAAGTTAGGCCCCATTTGGTTCTCATAAATCCAGTCCGGGGCTAATACTGGGAGATTTTCTTGTAGATCACGTAATCCAAAGAACAAAATCACGTGGTGCTGAACAGATTTTTCTACATAGGATTCTCGTTATCTGGTCAAACCAAACAGGCCTAAATATCGAAGGAGCAGCTCAACGCAAAGCAGCAACAAGGTATGGAGGAACGAGGCCATGAGGAGCTCCTGACGGCAGAACTCTAGTGCCCTTTCTCCCTCTGTTGTTATTGCTATTTGGGCCTAATTCAGCCCAACGTAAAGTCTTTCTTTTTTTTTTCACTCTGTATATTCTTTTTCCCCGTGGATTGGCATGATTGTTCGTTCTTCTTAGCGTGCATATGTGTTCTGTTTTTTTATTCTTCAATGTGAATGTGATTATTATTATAAATTTTTAATATTACTCGCTCCGTTGCTGCATGATTTTTCTTTGTCCTTTTTCTTAATATAATTAATTTTTGTAGATATATAGATGTACATCTTATACATATTCGCGTCTATGTCACTGTCATCTAAATTTACCAGCTCATGTATATCAGTTGTACGGAGTTTACCCTTACTGTTTGTTCAGAAAAAAGAAATTTTATTCACTTACTGATATTATATTTAGGATATGATGGAAGGTGCGCCTTGCCCGGGATTCTCCTGGTCCATGAATTGAATTTTCCGTTGTTGAGGTTTATTCAGTTCAACATCTCTTTATATCATTTCTATTCTTCCTATGCGCACATTTTTTTACATGTGCGAATTTTTCTATCTTGATTTATCAGCCAGTTTCCCTTCACGTCCGTTGTTTCATTTCTTGTCCGTCACATCTATTTGCAAAAGTAGTGTTTTTCTTTAGTCTTCTTTCCTATGTTGCTACATGCCTATGCTGCTACATGGCAATATGTGCATGTGTTTCTTCCTATATGCGTGTTCTTCTTCCATTTTTTTCGTTCTTTTTCCCTGTAGGTGGACATGGGTGGACATGGCACACCAGTCCACTCAGGTGCTCCCTAATCGCCCCGCGTCGGTCAGGAGTAACAGGAGTAGCCCCTAAAACATGGCTGGCTGTACAGTAGCCATTCGCCCGAAAATAACATGGATGAAATCTCGTATTGGATTTACTTCTCCACCGAGAAATATTTTGCAGGACAGCTTATTAGGTATACAAGAAGAAGAGTCGCATACATTGCCCAGCAAGACAAGAGGACCGAGATAAACTCCTGCGTTACTTCCACCAAGCTGATAGAGAGGCAATACTTGGCATCAAGATTCCCAGCAGAAGGACTGAAGACTTCGTGGCATGGCATGGCGAAAAATCTGGGATGTTTACTGTGCGGAGTGCTTATAATCTAGGCCGGAAACTAGAAAAATTGGGCTCGGAAACTGCATCAAGCTCGAACCCATCCGGTGACAGAGCCCTGTGGGCGAATGTGTGGAAAGGTAACGTACCACCGAAAGTGAAAGTATTCACCTGGAAGCTTTGCAAGGACATTTTACCTACAAGGCTAAACAAATTTAAAAGAACGCTGGAGGCGGATGGTCAATGCATGATCTGTGGCCTGTCAAGAGAAAACAGCCACCACGCGACGGTGGCATGCCGGGCGGCGATGGATCTGCGGGAGGCCATGAGGAAACATTGGCTGTTGCTGGCAGAAGAGCAATGGCACTACACAGGCCCGGACTGGCTTCTTTTGATGCTGGACAAGTGCAGTAAGAGTAAAATTCATGGACGGTAATTAAACTTGTGTGGGTGTGTCATCTAGGTACCTCAATTTTCAAAATGTATTTCTACGTACTCAAACTTGTGTGGATATGTCATCTAGGTACCCAAACTTTCAAAATGCATTTTAGGTACCCAAACTTGCGTTGATGTGTCATTTAGGTACCCAAACTTTCAAAATGCATAATAAGGTTCACCAACTTGCTAATTTGTTTACCCTAGGTCTTAAGTCTCATGTTAAACGCTAAATCTGTCAGCGTGGCATCCTTGCTCACTCTGCACCGCCCCTCTTCTTACTCACACCGCTGACGCCTCTCTCTGCCCCTCGCACACGATGACTCAAGAAGGCGTGCGCACGCCATGGGAGTAGGAGCGACGTCGGGGAAGTGCCGGTGGCTGGCGGCCAGCGATGAGCAGAGGAGATATAACGAAGGGTGAGTCGGTGTCTGACTGACACATGGGCCCCATATGTGTGGATCCACATTTTCGTTCAGTCGCCACGCCACGCTTGCAGATTTAGCGTTTAACATGAGACTCAGGACCTGAGGTGAACAAATTAGCAAGTTGGTGGACCTAGATATGCTTTTTGGAAGTTTGGATACCTAGATGACATACCAACGCAAGTTTGGGTATTTAGAAATGCATTTTAGAAGTTTGGGTATCTAGATAACACACCCACACAAGTTCGGATACCTAGAAATGCATTTTTGAAGTTAGGGTACCTAGATGACACATCCCCAGAAGTTTAAGTACCGCCTATGAATCACTGTTCGCCTAAATGGCCGTTTAGACCGTTTAAACGCTACTCAGTAGTTAACTGTGTTGCTCGTTTATGCCGCTTAATCCGTTTAATCCCGTATAATCCGTTTTTTAATCCGTTTAAACGGCCGTATAGTCCGATTAAACGCTAAACGAAGGATGACCGACTGTTTACCGTTTAGTGTTTAGGCTAACACTGCTATAAATAAAGATCAGCGCGATCTAGTAAAGCTGCTGCTATGGCAAGCATGGTCTAGACATAACGACATTGTGCATGGAGCAAGTTCAGTAAGCATCTATGACTGTTCAATTCCTACTGAACATGCAATCGCTTGTCTTGCAGAAACAGGAACCGTTGGTTGACAGCAGAAGCAAAGGCAAGGAACGGATGGTCGAAGCCGGTGGTCGCAGCGATGTGAGAGCTGGGACGTCCAACACAGGGGGGTGGCGAGCACCAGAGGAGGGCTGGACCAAGGTAAACGTAGATGGTTCCTACGTGGATCGGACAGGAGAAGCCGGCGTCGGTGTCATTGTTCGAGATCACCAAGGGGCTATCGTACTCTCTTCAGGAAGAGTCCTCTTTGACTGTACAAGTGCAGTAGAAGCTGAAGTCAGAGCATGTGTGGAAGGGCTCAGACTAGCTACCCAATGGTGCCCCGGTCCGGTAGTGCTGGAAACGGACTGCGTGTGGGTGCTGAATGCGCTTCAGGCGACAGAGAATGATAAATCAGACCTTTGCTTTCTGGTTGCTGAAGTGCGTGAGTTAGGTAGGAACCTCCAAGATTGGAAAGTGTCTAAGGTTGAGAGAGAGGATAATCGTGTTGCTCATGAGTTAGTTCATCTGGCTAGACGAAGTGTAAAATCTACTGTGTGGCTGAGACAGGCTCCTGCGTGTGTCCTTGATCTCATTTTTTTTTTAGATAATGGAAACAAAAGCTCCCGGCTTCATCTCCACAGATGGAGAATCAGACCAACATTATTACAACCATACGACTCCACAAAGCACACCTAGAATAGTTCACCCCGTAGTACTAAAACAACCAAAAAACGTTCTCCAAGTAACTCTAGACACTAAGCAAAAGAAATCATGGCTCGTGCTTGCCATCCAAACGAATTGACGATATGCAAAGCCACCACTTCAAGACTTTGTGCGCCCTGCGTTAGCCACTGAACATGTTCTTCATTTTGCTGCAACATGGTCCACTGCCGTAGCTAGAAAGTTTCCCTGAAGAGTACCTGCAAGAAAGTTTTTGGTTGCTTCCTGTAAAAAACTGAGTCATTTCTTTGCAGCTAAATTGCCCAAATTAAAGCTGCAGCTCCTGCCAGAAGAAGGGGTTTATTTTTTCTACCCCCTGGCACGACCACTGGTTGAAAAGATGTTCTATGTTGCGAGGTGGGGGGAGGCCAAAAGTCATAAAAACAAGCCGCCAAATAATTTTGGCAGCCGCCAAATAATTTTGGCTAAACGGCAATCGAAAAAGAGATGTTGTATATTCTCATTATAATTACAAAAACAACAGCCTTGGTTACCATACCAATTTCTTCTAGCTAGGTTGTCTTTTGTTAGGAGCACACCCCTCTTGACATACCACATAAAAATCTTTATTTTTAATGGTATTTTTGTTTACCAAATCTCTTGGGACACTTTTATACCATTGTTGATAAGAGATTTATACATCGATTTAACCGAGAATAAACCCGTCTTATTTAGATCCCATTTAAACACATCCCTCCCCTCTTTCAGCTCTAAGCTCATGACCCGTCCTACCAACTTATTCCAGGCATGTAACCTCTCCCCATGTAAACCCCTTCTAAAGGACATATTCAGTGGACTGGAGCTCATCACGTCCGCCACAGTCGCTCCTTCTTTCCTAGCTATGCTAAACAGGGAGGGGTATGAGAGTTTAAGAGGTTGGTTACCGCACCAAATATCTTCCCAAAATCGAACCTGGGTACCATCACCAATATGAAATGAGCCTAGGCCTAGAAAAACTTGCTTCACTTCCATAAGTCCAGCCCAAAAGTGAGAAACCCCAGGCTTTTTAATGCCACTTCCCAGAGGTTTTGACTTGAGGTATTTGTTTCGGATCAGGTTTTACCAAATACCGTCTTCATTTGCTAACTTGAACAACCATTTGCTCAGTAAGCATTTATTTTGTACTTCAAGGTCAATGATTCCTAAACCCTCTTTTTTTTTTGGGTTGTCGAATCTGGTCCCATTTAATAAGATGGTATTTCTTCTTATGCCGGTCATTTTGCCAAAAAAAACAGGATCTGAAGTACTCTAGTTTCTTCAGAACACCTTTTGGAATCGCAAAGAACGAAAGCATAAACATCGGTAGGCTAGATAGCACTGAATTTATTAGCACCAGGCTAAGTGTAAGGCCACTTCTTATTAGTCAATACAAATCTCTCTTTACCCGAAAAAAAAAAGACAAGAGGGCCGATATATACTACTTAGGCGGCTGCGTCGTCGTGTTCGTTTCCAAACCGCGTCAACAACTCGGGCTGGTCGCATCCGTGTATGGGACAGATGCCTTCGGTGGCAAGTGGAAGAAACAAGAGCAGGAACCCGCTGACTAAGATCCATACCCCGCGGAGCGAGTGCAGCATTGATCCGCCGACGATCATCAGCACTGTGCCCCCGACAAAGCTCAAGATCAAGGAGGCCACACCGAGCCCGGTTAGCGGCTGCGCCTCCTTCAGCGGTGGATCGGCCGGGCTGGGCGGCATCGTGATCACCACGGAGGCGTCGCCACCGCCGGCGGACCTGCAGCCAACGTTCATCATATTGCTATACTTCAATTCAATTGATCCGGTGCGGCTCTCCGGCTCTGCTGCACTCTACCTTTATGTATACTACTACATGTCTACATATATAGGGGAGGGACGAGAGCCTGGATCTCGTGCTAGTACAATTACAAGTCCGACTTGCATTGGCTTCGATCGGACAGGTATGCTTGCGGTCGCGTGATTTTCTTCTCCACGACCCATCGGCAACCAGAGTCCGGGCCGAGCTGGCTCAAGACCTGGAGGTCCTCGCCGTCGTAGTAGTAGCAGGTCCGTGTCGGCAATGGCGCGGCGCCAGCGCCTGCACGTGGCCGCCGCACGGACGAGGTGCAGCGCTAAGTCGAGGTTGAGGAGGACCCGATCGAAGAGGTCGTCGGGGAGGTCGTTTACGCTTGTTTGGTCTTTTCTCTTGTTTTCTAATTTATTAATCTCTGAGTTTACATTTTATTTTTTTCCAATTTATTTTTCATTGTGTTTTTCTTCGTACAGTTTTTCTTTTTTACGTGTTGAGAATATTCTGCTTTAAAAATGAAAATATATTTGCTTGCCATTAGAATAGGTTTTCTTCTCAAGATATTATTTTCATTCGTGAATATGAATGTTTTGTATGTGAAAATAAAGTATTGTATTCTAAATCTAGAATATTATATTCTATAATGAAGATAGAATTTGGTCTTATAAAATTAGAACATTTTGCCACTGAAGATGGATTATTTTTATGTTTTATGTCGAACATCTCGTTCTAGTGTACAAATATCTTACATTCTTACTCTAGTTTTTTATATTTTTTCTATATTTTCCTAGCACACAAAGAATCTCGGTGTTGTGAACTTAGGATACTTGAAAGAACAATTGTGGTGTGCCAATTTTAGTGGAGCAACAATTGTGCGACCCAACATATTATGTGCAACGATTTCGGTTAAAGGCAGAACAGACAATAAAGGCCAAAACAACAATCATTGTACAGCTAAATAGGTAAACAATTTATTGGGCCCAAACATCAAAGGAGCAGCCCAACGGAAAGCAACAAGACTGGGAGGAACAAGCCCACGAGGGGCGTGCGGACTCCCTGATGGGAGTGGGGGCTCACTATTTCGCGACCGCACCCCCCCCCCCCCCCCACCCAACGGACGCGATAGTTAGCAAAACAGCGAGAGCGATGGTTGCGTGTCTGAACAGAAGAGCTGCTCTTTTTTTCGCAAATGAGTTTCTGTCGCCTCGCTACGCTGCTGCAGAGGAAGAGCTGCTGCATAAAACATTTTTTTATTTATTTACGATAACTTTATGGGACATAACTTATCAGGATAACTTTACGCAACCATAATTTATCACGATAATTTTATCTAACCATAACTTTATCACGAATATTTTATACAATCATAACTTATCACGATAATTTTATCACGAATATTTTATGCAACCATAACTTATCACGGCAACTTTATGTAAGCATAACCTTATCACGAATATTTTATGCAACCGTAACTTATCATGATAACTTTATGCAAACCATATCACGATAACTTTATGTAAGTATAACTTTTATAACTTTACTGGTCAAAATGCACGTGCGGACGCACGTAACTAAAACACAAAATGTTTAATATGTTATTAATTGAAATACTCACTTACGGATGACTAAAACACAAATTGTTTAATATGTTATTAATTGAAACACTCACTTACGGATAATAAATAATAATAAACATTTAGGGTATCGAAGCTTGTGTGGTTGTCTACAGAGCAAACGAAAAAAGCAGAATAGAACCTTTTTCTGAATTTCCGATATACACTACATAGAATATTTAGAAGAAATGAAATCGGCACGTTATCGACGGCAATCAAGCCTCTCTGGCCAAGAAGATGATGCAACCTATCAACTGTAGTGACAAATATAAATTATTTAATTTTGAAATATGGCACCATCACTTTTTAATACACTCATTTATCCGTTGAGAGTTGGAATAGAAAAAAGTAAAAAATCCTGCCTTATCTTCACAGCCAGAAGACTCGAGACCCGTCCATTCGTCTTCACATCCGTCTTTCCGAGCAGCTCCCCTCCTGCACAACCGCCGGCAAGGGCTCGGCCGCCAGTTGGCCGGATGGGGTGAGGGGGCGGAAGGCCGCCGGCCAATCCCGCCGCCGGCTCCCCCCTCCTCCCTAGAGGTGTCAATGGGGACCCGATATCCGGTTATCCATAGGAAATTCCCCTACTAAGGTTAGGGTATGGGAAGAATTTGTTCTCTATGGGTATAGATATGGGAGGAATTTTTCTTCCATTGGGTACGCGGGTATGGGTTTTACCCATGGGGAATGTACACCAGTTAAATTTAACGGGATAATGTACTACTCTTATATATTTTCTGACAATAGGTAAGGGTACTGAATCTTGCTCGGCAACACCGGCGCTCCCTCGCCTGCCGCCAATGCGGCTCTCGTCTTCTCCGGCCGCCTCGGCGCCTTCCTCCTGCGCGCACTGCCGCTCGCCTGCTCCAAGTACCACACGTCCGTCGGCCAGGTCCTGCGCCACCATGCCTCCAAATCAGTTGCCGGTTTTTTTAGATCGAGATCTATCAGTTTGAATCGGCTTCTGGATCTTGTTTGTTCTTGATACAATGCATATTTCTGTATGGTTATTCGCAATAAATATGGCGATGTGGGATAATCT
This sequence comes from Paspalum notatum, assembly GCA_022530915.1. Taxonomy (NCBI): domain Eukaryota; kingdom Viridiplantae; phylum Streptophyta; class Magnoliopsida; order Poales; family Poaceae; genus Paspalum; species Paspalum notatum. Next base: position 33,931,086 of record CM039685.1, read on the forward strand.
ATGTTTTATTTGTTGATATTGATATCTGGTTTGGTGATGTGTGTATATATTAGGGTCTCGTGAATTTTGATCCCAAGAGAAATAGATGGGCCAAAGTGGACTTTTGAGATCATCTCGGACCGGATGATGGTTGGGCCGTCATGAACTTGCGGTGGGGCAAACAATAGCTTGAAGTTTTCGGGAAAACGACTGGTGGGTAAGAAGGTTCGTCGGTGAAAAAGAAATTGACAGAACGGCAGAAACGCGTAATATTTAGTTACATGAAGTAATACGGCCCCACATGTCATGTACTTATATAAACTAATTGGCACTTGAAGAAAAGGCACGGCACCGAAGGGACAAAACCAAGCTATGTGGGCCCAACGTCCCTAGATTCAAAACAAAGGATGATCCAATGGTGGGTACGTTTGTGGGTATATGATAATTGGGTATAAAATATATTCTATGAAACTCGTACTTTTACAGGGTAGATTTATGTAAGCATAACTTATCTAATAAATTATTTTTTCATAAAATATGATAAGTTATGTTTACGTAAAATTATCGTGATAAATTAAGGTTGCGTAAAGTTATTCTGATAAATTATGTTTCTATAAAATTATAATAAATAATAGAAAAAAAAAAGAAAAAATTATGTTTTCATAAAAATTTTTAATAAATTATGTTTTCATAAAATATGGTAATAAGTTATGCTAGAAAAAATGAAATAAACAACTGGAGAAAGAAAAAACAAAAACAGATACGTACCGTACAATATCCATGTCCGAGATAACATCGGTGGATAGAAAAAGGTAGAAGCTAACCTGAGTACCCGACTAGCGACAGCTAAAAAGGCATACGTGGACCCATCACATACAAAACTGTGTGTAGAAAAGAGTGCCCACCGTCCACGTGACGTGATGCTCTTGCCTGCCCGACCGAAGTGCATGGCTGTTTGCCTGCCTGGCTGGCTGCCTGCATGACGTGATCCTGCCTGCTTGCCTTGCCTCCCGGCCGTGTTCTGTACTTCTGTGTAAATGTGTACAAGTCTTTTTTTTTTTACTCTTGTTTTTTCTCTGTATTATTCCACTTCGTCCGTGAGCTCTTAGAACTATCGCATCCATTTATTTAATTATTTTGTTTCGTTAAACTCATATCAAAACATGCGATGATGATTTCGGGTACTTTTTGTCACTTTTTAAATACTTTCACATCAAAAGTTTGTAGTAAATAATCTAGTGTATGATTTAAAAGTTTCTAGTATATGATTTAAAGCTTGTAGTAAATAATCTAGTGTATGATTTAAAATTTCTACTATATAATTTAAAAGTTTCTATTGTATGGTATAAAAGTTTCTAGTGTATGATTTAAAAGTTTCTAGTATATGATTTAAAGTTTCTAGTAAATAATCTAGTGTATGATACAAAATTTCTACTATATAATTTAAAAGTTTCTATGATTTAAAAGTTTCTAGTATATGATTTAAAGTTTCTAGTAAATAATCTAGTGTATGATAAAAAATTTCTACTATATAATTTAAAAGTTTCTAGTGTATGGTATAAAAGTTTCTAGTGTATGATTTAAAAGTTTCTAGTATATGATTTAAAGTTTCTAGTAAATAATCTAGTGTATGATTTAAAATTTCTACTATATAATTTAAAAGTTTCTAGTGTATGGTATAAAAGTTTCTAGCATATGATTTAAAAGTTTCTAGTAAATAATCTAGTGTATGATTTAAAATTGTTAGTATATAATTTAAAAGTTTCTTGTGTATGATTTTAATAATTTCTAGTATATGATTTAATTACTACTTTTTTAATACAGTACACATGCTACTTTGGCATCTATATGTGTGTGTATAATCCCTCCGCCTTAAATTCTACCCTCTTCACCCATGTTCCCCAAGAAGAAATAAGAAAACAACTGCAGTTTTTAACTTTTTCAAACACATTTAGATGCAAATGAAACTGATATGGGAATCTGCAATGCTCCAAATGCACGGAAAAGTCCAAATACGAAAACCTAACAAAAGAAAAGCCGCCTTGTGAATGTGCGATGCGATTAGCGAGCGGGCCGCGCGGGGCGTGTGATTAGCTAGCCGAGCCGTTTGAGCGCGGAGCCTGATACGGGAAAGGAGAAACCGAAAAAGCAGCGCGCGTCCGTACGGCGCGTGGGGGCCTGCTTTCGAGCGCCGCGCGGGCGTCCCGGCGCCCACGCGCGGAATTAGTGCCTCGCGCGCGGTAGCATCGGTCACTCGGCGTTAGCCTGAATCCAGCCGTTCCCTAAAACCCATCCCCTATACACTATTTCAACCACCTCTCTCTGTCTACGATGCAAAACAGTGCTGCTACAGTGTATGGAGGATCCATTTTAGGAGAACTCCTGTTCAGCCTTAATCGCGAACGGACATCGCGATGGGAGTGCCCCCCTAAAACATGACTGGCTGTACATTAGTCATTCGCACAAAAATAACATTGGTTAAATCTCAAAAGAAAATAACGTTGGTTAAATCTCATATTGGATGTTTTTTATTTACTTTTTTCTCCATCGATAATATTTTGCAGGAGAGTCGCATACATCTTTACTTACTCGTATTAAGCACGGATGGGCGAAACGTTGCTCTTCCGGCCTACCTTCGACCTGTTGGGGCCCGGCCCCTCCGTCCCGTTCCTCCCATACCGACGTGTGCCACAACGATAGAAATTAAGTACCTCTATAAGTATGAGAGAATTTTTCATAGATGGCTGAATATATCACACTCACATGTATATATGTGTTGTGTAGCAACGTACGGGCATATACATATATGTGTTGTGTAGCTAGTTACCAAGAGGGCCGATACTTAAGCGGCTATGTGGTCGTGGTCGTGGTCGTGTCCAAAGCGCGGCAACTGGGGATGGCATCCGTTGGGACAGATGACAAGTGGTAAACACATGAGCAGCATCCCGCTGAAGAAGATACACAGCCCGCGGGGCCAGTGCATTGTTCCGCCGACGAGTATCAGCAAGGCGCCCCCGGCATAGCACAAAATCAAGTAGGCCAGATCGAGCCTGGTTAGCGGCTGCGCCTCCTTCAGCTGTGGGTCGGCCGGGCTGGGCGGCATCGTCATGACCACGGAGCCGTCGCCTCCGCCGTTCCCGTCGACGTCCATTGCTACCTAGCTACTTCAATTCAATTGATCCGGCGTCACGCGTGTATGTAATATGTATGCGCTCTACGTTTATGTATATAGCCATATATATAGGGGAGGGGGAAAGCTCGGTTCTCGTACGATACAATTACAAGTCCGACTTGCATTGGATTCGATCGTACCGGTACGCTTGAAGGCAGCGCTGATGCTGATCGAGTAGCCTTCTACCTTCTTGTTGTGCTTGGACTCTAAATTAGTCTCCAACCATCACACAAGCCATGAGCCCCTACGGCGGCGTTGTCTTCTCTTACCCTGACGTGTCAACCTCCAGGTCTTCTCCGCTGGCGGTCCAAGAGTCCGGGGCGAGCTGGCTCAAGACCTGGAGGTCCCCGGCGTCCATGCGCACGCACGCCACCGCCGTCCACGCCCGGGAACAGCCCGCCATCGCTACCTGGAGCAAACGCGCACGCCCGCGGCGCGAGCGAGAAGCCGAGAACACACCAGCAGCATGCGTCGCCGCCATCGAGCAAGAACCCTATACCATGATATTGTGAGAGCACGAACACACCAGCAGGAACGGGACATGGCTGAGGTCCGCCGGCCGCGTGATCGATCCCCTGGTATTGCTGTGACACAGGTCGCGGGCTCACATACGATGGAGTCAGGTGACCAGCGCCTCGGGTCTATCCGTCTATGTGCTCCAACCACGGCCCGTTGGTGAGGAGGAGGGAGGAGGCTGCCGCCGCGGCTGTCGAAAATCTCTCTGAACCGGTTATGCCCTGTCAACCCGGAGATGACGGCACAAACACTACAGGAATCCAGGTACCGCCGAAAATAAGGCAAAAACCGCTGAAAATAGTTTTCGAAAGGAGGGGTCCGCCAAAGTTGAATAGCTGAAAATAAACTTATTTTTGGCGGCTCCGGAGCCGACTATTTTCGGCGGCCAGGCGCTAATAGTGCTGGCCTATTTTCGGCGGCTTGCTCCAGCCGCCGAAAATAACTTTAGTCCGACCACCGAAAATAGACCCTCCAGGGCCAAAACCCACCCTAAATTTTTTATTTTTCCCAGATTTTGACATTTGAATCATGCATTCTCAAATCCATAACCATGCACACATATGTACATATATATTCATACACAAAGTGCTCAAATCCATAACCATACACAAAGTGCTCAAATCCATATAACCATGCATAAGTCATCAAATCAATACACAAAGCCCATAACATACACAAGTGTAAGTCCATAGTCAGTCCATACAACAAAACTCCATAACATAAGTCCATCTCTAGCTCGGTCATTCAATTCACATGGCACTTGGGTCGTTGGAGTTGTGGCCGCTACCTCCGGAGGCGAATATATTGTTTACAAAATCAGTGTGTCCAGATTGCTGACAAATAGAACAAATAACAAAATTAGCCAAGAATTTTAGATATGCGATGACAGAAGACACAAATAATATAGCTTAATGGCTCAAGTGATGAGACGAACCTCTTCTCTAGGTTGTCCTGAAACTGGCGGAGGAGTTTGGTAAGGATCGGATGCATAGACTCCCAATCCCTATTACACGTAAGTATAATTTAATGAAAACATGTTTGGCCACAAAAGTATAGCTAGGTTTGAGTTTTTTAACTACATTGACCACAATCAGGTATAGTTCTACAATGTTTGCTGAAGCTGAATAAGTTTAGCTATAGTTGAACAACTTTCACCTGAGCCGCTGGAGAAAAAGGCATCTGAACAAACATTCTCCACATCGGCGGTACTGTGGGCGGTCTAACTTCTGGTATGATAAATGTCAGCCCCTGCTGCTGGAACATTGACTGCAGAATTAGTAAAATATTTTGATAATGATAGGAATGGTAATTGTTGACTTTCATACTTACTTGAATCACCGCCATCTGCTGTGCGTTAACGTACTCTTGGTGAGCTTGCTGCTGCCTCTGGTACTCCTCTTGTGCTTCAAGAAATGCATCGCGCTTCTGAATCTCTTGCTCCAGCCTCTCCATGTCCATGTTGTGCGCGGTGCGGCATTGCCAGCTGCTACTACCACCTGAACTTTGTGAGGAATGCCCCCTATATACTTGTCTCGAGTCGATCATGCCGTTAAACATGGAGTACCTTCAAAATTAAAACATAGTGTTGACATTTGTATTGTGTTATATTATACACAACTAGACAACACCGTGCATATTGTGATCTTACTGTGCATGTGACTTGCCGCCACCGCTATCATACACGACCTGACCGTCAATGGGTGCATTCCTCCAATCATATTCTTCACCATAACGTCTGCTTATCTCCTTCCCATATTCCTCCTGCAAGTAGAAACCAACTTAACAATTTAGCCATGTAAAATATTGCGAGAAGTAATGTAAAGATTAGATGGCAAACTAACTAGTCGGTCTATGGCCAACGGAATACACAATAGATCAGGCTGCGAAGGGTTTGGTCCCCTATGTCCTAGAATATACATGTCTACGGCACTCAGCACCTCTCCAGTCCTAGTAGCCTGTATGTAGGTGTCAGAATCATATATTTTCTAATAGTTGAGGGACGAAACATAAAGGTTTCTTACCGTGCGTTGAGCCATTCGTCGATATCCGTCACCCCTAAGCGTATGCGATGCATTCTTAGTTCCAGCATTTCTATGCCTCTTTGATCGCTCTTGAAAGTCTTCAGATGCCCACAGCTCACAAAGTGCCTTGTAAGGGCCTGATTGATCATGAAAGTCTTCACAAAGTGACACTTCTAATCATAACTTTCGGCGGCTAGCCACCGAAAATTAACCACAATCACTATAAAAAAGTTGAAAGCCATCGGTTTCTTACTTGGCAGGGACGTAGGAGGGGCACCGCACTGGGAAGAGGGCGCCAGGCGGGACGCGGGAGGGGCACCGCACCGGACGCACTGGGCAGAGGGCGCAGGCCTGAGGAGGGGCGCCGGCGTCGGGCGGCGCAGGTAGGCGCCGGCCGGGGCAGCGGGCGGGGGCGCGGCCGGACGAGCGGCGCAGGCAGGCCGCTGTGCGGGGCGCCGGCAGCGGGTGAGGGCGCGGCCTGCCAGGGGTGGGGGCGGCAGGAGGCCGCGGGCGCCGGCCGGGGGCGCGGCCGGCCAGGGCGGCGGGCGGGTGCCTGCCGGGGGCGGGGCTGCGGGCGGGCGGCAGGCGGGGGGGGGGGGCAGCAGCAGCGGTGGCCGGGGCAGGGCGGCGGGGGGGGCAATGGCCGGGGCTGGGGCGGCGGGCGGGACGCTGGGGCTCGATCGGGTGTGTGTGTGGTGTGTGCACTCGGGTGGCGGTGGTCAGGGTAGGGATAGCCTTATTTTCGGTGGCCTACCAGACCCTATTTTCGGCGGCCAGCTCGGGCCGCCGAAAATAGCAACATTATTTTCGGCGGCCGGAAGGAACCGCCGAAAATAATGTGTTTATTTTCGGCGGCAGCCCCTAGCCGCCGATAATTTTCGAGATTCTTGTAGTGGAAGGCTGCCGGCCGGCTTCGTCGCCGTCGAGGCCCACCGTCCTGGTGAGATCCTCGGGACCGCCTGTCCGTGACCTGACCTAGAAGTTGTTAGGAATAATCTCGCCACGGCGCCGAGTATGCCGTGCGTGCACGCCGGGCGTGGTAGTGCGTGAATTTGATTTACTTTCTTGGATGCAGTCTTGCAGCACGCGTTCATGGTTTCGCGTCGAACTTGGTTCCTTCCCAGGTCTCGCGGAAGAGTTTGCAGGAGTGCTGTGCGATGCGGCCAGATTTGTAGGGAGTTCGTGCGTTGTTGGCCTGGTCGTGCGCAAGAGGAGATCGTGCTCTACTTCTCTTGCGCCGTGAGAGCTATAGATGGCCAGATGGGCCGGGCCAAACGTGCCGGCACGAGGCACGGCCTGCTTCGTAGTGCCGTGGGCCGGCACGGCACGAAGCCAAACGTGCCCGTGCCGGCACGGCCCGACTCCTGTGCCGTGTCTGGGCCGAGGCCAAGGCACACCGTGCGGCCCGGCACGGTTATTTTTTTTATTTTTCCTATATTTGTATATATATATATCAAAATATATTATCTCTACACAAACATTAAAAAAACTAGGCTGGCGTGGCTAGCATGGTGCGGCTAGGCTTGTTGTGGTAGGAGGTCAAGGGTTCAAACCCTCTCCCACGTGTGTTTTTGCGATTTTCTTAGATTTTGCCTCCTCCCGTTGATGGGCCGGCGGGCCGGCCCGGCACGGTTAGTAGGCCGCCGTGCCATGCCTGGGCCGCGGCGAAGGCACGCCGTGCCGGCCGGCATGACACGGTTCGCCCGCCGTACCTAGCGGCCCGTGTGCCAGGCCGGGTCGTGCCGCCTGTTTGGCCATCTATAGTGAGCGCCAAGTCGCATGGATCGTGGGCAAATGGAGGCAGTGCTCCTCTAGTGTGCAATGCCCATAAGGCCGGTGAACTCCACCATTGTAATTTGCCCAGTCTAGTGAAATAAACAGCCAAGATGCAGGCCGTTGCGGCGGCCGCGGCATTTGTCGCCCTAACCATAGATGGGTGGAAAAATTCTTGACCACATCACCAAGAGGCTAAGAGAACAAACCAAAAACTTTGACATTGTTGTCATAACTACCTCTAATAATGTTGAAGAAGTGGTTACTAGGTTTGGTAGTGGTTTGAAATTTGTTGTGAGCTTAGTTGATAGGACATGTTCATGTAGGGCATGACAAGTGTCAAGCATACACTACAAACATGCCATAGCATTATTCACATCCATCAGAAATATAATGAGAAACTTGAAGACCATGTGGATCATTATTTCTCAGTAACAAAATTCAGAGCGGCTCAGAAGAACCTAGATGCCTTTGGAACACCTACCATGGGAGCCAGAAGTAAAGTTCCACTTCGAGTCCTGCATGGGAACTAGAAGAAAAAGGAAGCTCAATGTTTGCTGAGGGAATAGTATTGTCTTTGTGTTGTGATTTTTTTACGTCTCAATGACCAAAACTATGATGATGTGGACCCAGATGACCAAAACTACGATGATGTGGTCTGCATGACCAAAACAATGATGGTGTTCAGTCTATCTAACCCTAGATGTGGTGACGTGGGTTTGGACAACCTAAACTAGGTTCTTGTGCTCTAGATGACCTTAAATGTAAGAGGACTATAATGAGGTCTACATGATGAATGTGAGCAGACAATAGATCATCCATTCATTATTTTGCGTTCATAACTTGCATTACATCTAGTTCTTCCATGAGCCATCATCTCTCATGCACTGCATCCTAAGTCTCTACATAAGTCTACTTCATTATTATTGCATACAGAACAAACAATAGACACCGCAATTCTAGCCATTTTAGTTGCTGTGAAATTCTATCTTCATTCATGCCTCCTCTAGTTCTCGGTGCTTCAATAACAAGATTGGTCACCTACACAGCTTCATGCACCACAAGAGCAGGAGGTAGAGCTTGCATACCTTCAGCTTCAGGCACCACACCCATCGTGTCCTCCCACTCGTAATATTGACAACCACAAGCCTTTAAATGAAAAACATAGAAAGGATAAGATCAACAAGAAAACATAAATTCAACAACAATAATGTCTCAAAAATCAAGCATACTCACTACAAAGTAGAGGGATTTGTAAAAATATTAGCCAAAATTTTTAGGGGTTGTGGCTCTCTTATTCGCTAGCACGCTACAGTTTGGGCAAAAAAACACCCCTAACCCTCCTAGAACTTGTGGACAGTAGATACATGAGACATGGCGAGCTGCAGTAGAAAGGGAGAAATGGTGCTGCATGTTGGAAGACTGAACACAGATATATAGGATGGAGTGAGGCCGGTTCTAGTGCCAAGACGTGGAAAAATGGTGCCAAGGTTTTCCACCAAAACATTCTGCCTATAGTGGCAAGGAAGGGGAGAACAAAATTTCATTGTCGCAGACCAAACCAAAGCCAAATTGGATCCAAGACCCAACCTCAGAATGAGCTTGAGGTCAGACAGGGCTTGGTGGGCCTCAAAATCACTACTCCAATATGAAGTTCTTGCTCCTTTTCTGGTTTGAGCGTCAAAACTAGGGCCACTAGATCCTTTCCCGGTTCAAGCGTCCAAACTAGGGTCCACAGCATTTGCTAGTTCAAGCATCAAAACTAGAGTTACCCCAAAAGGGTTGGACTACTAGACATGTCGAGGTCATTAGGAGATTTTGTTCGGTCTAAGTAACTAATGACTTCATCATGTTCATCTAATCAAGTGTCAAGGTTTCGTTTTGAGTAAAATCCATCTCTGGTCCCTAAACTTGTCTTGGTGTGTCAACCCGGTCCCTAAAATTTGAAAATGACCATTCCGATCCCTAAACTTGTCTCGGTGTGTCAACCCGGTCTAAAGTTTCAAAGTGACCACCCCGATCCCTAAAGTTGTCTTGGTGTGTCAATCCGGTCTGTAAAGTCTCAAAAGGGAGGTCTGTAACACCCTAAATTTTGCCACAAATAAAATCTTTGGAACCAATTTAATTTGTTCATATTGTTTGATCATGCATGACACCCATTTGATTTTTTATGTGATTTCAAAATAATTAATTAAAAAGAATCATAGGAATCACATGTTTGAACCCTCATGTCCTTGCATATTTTTTTTATTGGGTGATTTGCAGTGTTCAAAGTTTGAATTTAAACTCATTTGCATCTCTCCAAAATTTCTCAAATTTCAAACAAACCAGGAAAATTTCCTTTCCCTCCTTTCCTTCTCCTTCTCCCTTTTGGCCCGAGCCGGCCCAACCCAGTCCCGGCCCAGCCTTTCCCCTGCCTCCTTCTCCTTCTCTCCGCCCGGCCCACGGCGCCCCGCGGCCCAGTCCCCCTCCTCTTTTCTCCTTTTCACTCCGGCCCAGCGCCCCTGCGCGGCCCACTGGCCGGAACGGCCCAGCCAGCAGGCCGCCGCGCCCTCCCCCGCGCGCTCTCTCTCTCTCTCTCCCTGACACCCGACCCCGCTTGTCATCGCCCTCCTCTCTCCCTTTCCTTTCTCGGTCCGACGTCGACGGAGCCAGCGCCCGCGCCATGGACTCCATCCCGCGTCTCCCGCCCCGCACCTGGCCTCGCCCGAGGATCCGGCTCCGCCCTCCGCCCTTCCTTTCCCGCGCCCGCACTTTCCTTCCCTGCCCTCGCCCGCGCCGTGCGCAGTTCGAACTCGGACAGAGTCCGAAGTCCGGACCTTCCTTGCATCATGCCGCCTTCCCTTTCCCCCTCCGCAAGCTTCGGCATCCGGACTATAAAGGCTGCCACCCCGAGGCCCTAGCCATCGAACGCCCAAGCCCTAGACCGCCATCGTTGCCCACCGCGCCGCCGTCGGTCTACACAGAGCACCCGCGGACGCCGCCGCACTTCGCCGACCGCCGTTGCCGCCTCGCCGTTGTCCACACCTACAACCGCGCCTTCGCATTGAGGTATGGAAGCTAACTAACCCGATCCCGTCCTCAATCGCGCCCTACCCCGGCGGGAATTGCTCGCCGGAGCCCCACCTTCGCACCGCCCCGTCGCCCGCCGCCTCCGGCCGATGCGCCGCCACCCGAACCCCTTCACCCGCTTCGCACCACCGCCCGCTCGCCCGTGCGCCCGGTCCCTCTAGCCCTAGGCCCCGGAACCACGGAGTTCGCATTCCTCCGGCGAACCTCCGCCGCGCCTAAAGGTCGCCGTCGGTCGACCCGTCGCCGGAGCCCTCCCTTTCCCCGCGCGATCTAATCCCCACCGTTCACCCAAGATCCGACGGCCCGAGTCGCGCGACCCGGAGTCAGATACCGGTCAGCGCCGGGTTTCTTGCTAAAGAGTCCCTGGGGTTTTTGAGAATAAACCCGCAGTCCAGATCTATTAGATTTAGGTCCCTGGCTTTACGGTTTAGACCCTGAGTTTTTTGGGAAATCAACCCGCGGTCCTGGTCAAGCCTGGTCAGCGCGGAGGTTTTGCGAGAAGAACCCTGTACTTCTTCTGAATCAACCCGCGGTCCTATTTGTTTACGGATAGGTCCAGGTTTTCACAGTTTAGCCCCTGGAATTTCAAATTCTCTTTATTTTAAGCCCTTAATCTTATTTTATCCATAACTTTTGCGTTTTAACTCCGATTTGAACGATTCTTGAACCCACGGAATCGTAATAAAGTGTAGATTAATTCTAAAACCTTTTTAACCTCTTTTTATGATGTTTGGTGTACTGTTTTAGTCAAGTAATGCTCATTGCTTGTATGTATGCAACGTGTAGCCGACGTTCCGTCCGAGTTTGTCGAGAATCCATCTTGGGAAGTTCCTGAGCAAGCTTTTGCTGAGGAAGGCAAGTATTCTTCGACCCATGTCCTATTTACTTTAATCACATGATCTAGAGCCTAATTTTGATTGCTCCTATTAAGGATGACTAGCCTCATATACCTTTACATGTTTTATAACCTGGGAGGGCTGTGATGTTGTAAATTAATTGCTTCCGCTCAACTCACTTTACTTATGTTGTTAATGTTGATCAAGTAATGATGAACCTGATGATAAAAGTTTGGTTTTAACATCATGGAGGCTTGAGCATGTTTTGTTGGTTTTGCTCAAGTGCTTCGCCCTAAGGATCGGTTCGCCGAGCGACCACCCAGGAAAACAGTACAACCACAAGACTCACATGGGCACTGGGCTTGACTGATTAATTAGATGAACTAGAGTTTTGGCTTACTTTCCTGAAACATGGCGTATGAGGGGTCTGGGGGATATGGGACTTTGCCCTTTGCCAATGTGGTGCAGTTTGACTGTCACCCTTTGGAACGGAACTCTCATATCTTTAGTTAACTGGAGTAACCTGTAACGAGTGGGCCATAACTCTAGGAATTCTTTGTAAAGGTCTCGTAATGAAACCCTGCCGATTCATCTAAGGTATGAATAAATGGGGCCTTGCAAACCTCGGGCACAAGGGGAATCATGACTTGTGGGTAAAGATGTACAACCTCTCGAGAGTGTTTAAAACTGATATATCAGCCGTGCTCACGGTTAAGAGCGGCCTGGACCCTCACAGATTAGAGTTTCAGCTTCAAGGTAAATGGCTCATGGTAATCATGGTAATGATGATGGATATGGTTATGGTTCATGCTTATCATTTAAATATGTTTTACTGTCTTTATAAGAAAGGGATGGGTTATGCTAATCATTGCTAGTAATTAAAACTTGACTAACTAAAAGCAATTGCTATGCCTGTCCACTACAAAGCCAGTCCACTTTTATCCTAAACGGAATACTTGCTGAGTGCGTTATGTACTCATTCTTGCTTGTTTTATACCTCGTTGCATCCATTGCAACCGCTGCTCAGATCCGGAAGGGAAAGGTGATGAATCCTAATCAGGAGTTCCAAGACTACGACGAGTTCTAGGCTGGTGTGCCATCCGTCAGTTGCCCGTGGATCCCGGTCGTCTTCCGCTGTCGTTTAGTTAACTCGTTTTCGTTCAGATACTCGGTTTCGTTAAAGACATTTATGGTCTGTAATAATGGTTATTACTCTTAAGTTAAAGTACTGGTTGTGTTATTACTTTTGTTTATGCTGTGTATGTGGTTAAACTGATCCTGGCACATACATGGTTAGCACTTGGTTTTGCTTCTAAAACTGGGTGTGACAAAAGTGGTATCAGAGCCGTGCTGACCGTAGGACGCAAGCCTAGAATAGAACTGGTCGTTTTTAAGGATTTTACTCACCTTTTCTTGCTTTCTCCCTTCAAATACTTGCAATATATGCTATTTTGGATATCTATGCTTGTCTATTTCAAGTATGACTTTCTATATCTACTTATCTATCCCATAATAGAACTGTTTCTTCCGTTGTGGGCCTGTAGATGTCGAGCTTTAAGCGTGGAGCTCGCATGCGTGTTGGTGGACGCATTGGTAGACTTGACAAGACTAGGCTGCCAACACCAACCCCACCATCCCCTCCGCCACAAGAGTGGGAAGACCTGAACGACACTGAAGAGGAGGACCCCGAAGAACTAGTGCCAGATTCGTCAGATGAGGAACAGTCAGAAGAGCCTGAAGTGCAGCCGGAAGTGCCACCTGCTGTTCCAGAAGACCAAGCCGCAGCTCAAGGTCAAGACGGAGGACAAGCCCAACAACAACAAAACGAGAATGAAGATCGCTGGAACGAGAGCGTCCACCGTTGGTTCGACTACCCACTGCCATTTCCTCGGATGTTGCGGGAAGCGTTAGTGAGGCTCCGACTTGGCCACGCGTGGGTCACGTATGTGGGAACTCGCTATCGTCACCGTATCTATCAAGAAGAGTGGGCAATGGCAGTACAGATCAGCGTTTTGGATGAGTATGGAGCACGTCGGGACATCGCCCTCAGCTACGCCCCTGCCCTTCGCCACAACTATGAAGCCGCCATCAGTGATGCAGCTCAGGAAGCCCTGACGACCCTATGCTACTCTTGCCACAGCCAGTTAGCCGATGGTACGCTGCGTTACCTTCCCCGCCGTCAGCCTGGAGGACTCGACGCGTGGATCGTTACTCCTACCGCAGAGAAGAGCCCGCGCCTTGAAGCTATTGTCGACTACCTTGTTGCGCTCAACACCGATTACAATGCCCTTGCTGAGGAGTTGTGCACGGCAAAGCTGGAAATTTCCAGATTGCGCGCTCAAATCACACCAAGCATGCCATTGTTCAACCCTGTATACTACCCACCAAGGAAGAGGGTCCGTTACAATGATCCAACAGCAAGGACCTACATTCGGCATCCTTAGGAGAGTTACCATTGTAATAGGGTCCATTAGCATCGTCTAGTTTAGTTAGATCGGATAGACTTAGATCGTTTAACAGTGTGCACGTTTGCTTGTGATGGTGTCATGTGGGTGATTTGGTTCTTTGTAATGAGTGCTTAAGTTGTGGGGTAATATCCACAATTTAGTCTTTTGGTTGGATGTTTAAAAGGTTTAAAGATAGCTAGTTTGGGAAAGCCTTGCTCTATCCATATATATACGTTTAGACCTTTATCTCATCTATCTTGGTTACTAACGTTGAATGAGAGGTATGGTCGGAAGTATGTGCTAACGGTATGATTGGTTCGTCAGATGAGTACAGGACGTGGACGTGGTCGTGGTCGTGGAGGTAGAGGAGGTCGCGGAGATGGAGGACTCCCAAATCCACCGCCACCAATGACTATGGAACAACTGATCATGAACCAGACCCAAGTGATACAAGCTCTCGGTCAAGCAGTGGCAGCCATGCACCAGGCGCAGCAGCAACCACCCCCGCCACCACCGCCTCAACCGCGAGACAGGCGCGCAGAATTTATGAAGGGACACCCACCTGTGTTCACTCACTCTGTCGATCCTATGGATGCAGAAGACTGGCTCCGCGCAATAGAACGGGAGCTGGACGTCGCTCAGTGCACCGACCAGGAGAAAGTCCTCTACGGCCCTCACCAGTTACGGGGTGCTGCTCAACAATGGTGGGAATCGTACCGCCTTGCTCATAACAACCTCAACACTATCACCTGGCAAGAATTTACAGAGAGATTCAGAGCACACCACGTTCCAGCTGGCGTGATGTCATTGAAGAAAGAGGAGTTTCTAGCACTCACTCAGGGTGCTATGTCTGTCGGTGAGTATCGGGATAAATTCCTACAGCTGTCCCGCTACTGTCCAGAGGAAGTTGATACCGATCCCAAGAAGCAGTACCGTTTCCTCAAAGGCTTGGTCGATCCACTCAGGTACCAGCTCATGAACCACACTTTCCCTAACTGCCAGCATTTAATAGACCGAGCCATTGTGACGGAAAATACTCGTCGCGAGATGGAAGAGAAGAAGCGTAAGAAAAAGGCGCAACAATCTAGCAACAACACTCGACCTAAGTACTCTGGATCAACCTATTACCAGAACCACCCTACACAGAGCACCGGACAACAAGGCAATGGTCAAGTACAGCACTCCAACAATCAAGCACAGCATCATCAGACCCCTATTAGCACTCCTGTGAAAGCCGGCACGCCAGTACAGTCAGGAAGTAACAATTGCTTCAAATGTGGTGGAACCGGTCATTGGTCCCAGCAGTGCCCGCAGAAAAATACACCGCAACAAAACACAAGAGGAGGCTCCACCACTCCGGCTTCTGGCCAGCAGCGCAGTACAACTGGACAAGTGAACTATGTGTCAGCCGAGGCTATGCAA
Source organism: Paspalum notatum (assembly GCA_022530915.1). Classification (NCBI taxonomy): domain Eukaryota; kingdom Viridiplantae; phylum Streptophyta; class Magnoliopsida; order Poales; family Poaceae; genus Paspalum; species Paspalum notatum. The sequence goes on from CM039685.1 coordinate 33,946,324, forward strand.
GGAACTCCCAACATAATGCTAGGTACGTTCTTCGTAGATTTGGCACCCTGCCTTAATCCTTTTTGATTCCAGTGCCTCGCGTTCATTTATTACTGTCCAATATGGGAGCCATCATAAAATACCAGTAGCAACCATTGAAGGTCCCATGTTAGTAAGTTCACCGGGAGGAAGAATGAAGATAGGCAGTGATTGTCCGAGTACCAAAATTAATTTAAGGGGGGTAGACTTTCCTGCCGACCTTATAGCTTTGGAAACAAGTGGAATAGATGACAATTTTGGAATGAATTGGTTGCAAAATTTCAATAGAATCATATATATGCAGAGAGGAAGGTGACTTTGACTACTCCATCCGGGGAACACCTAGAAGTTTTGATGTACATACCCCAGGCAGGAGAATTTAAGGGTACCGGAGAAGCAGCTACCAAAAGATGACTCTATAGTAGAATTCCTGAAACTCTTTGCTGGCCAACCCAAAATCTCGGGACGAGATTTCTTTAAGGGGGGTAGATTTGTAACACCCTAAATTTTGCCACAAATAAAATCTTTGGAACCAATTTAATTTGTTCATATTGTTTGATCATGCATGACACCCATTTGATTTTTTATGTGATTTCAAAATAATTAATTAAAAAGAATCATAGGAATCACATGTTTGAACCCTCATGTCCTTGCATATTTTTTTTATTGGGTGATTTGCAGTGTTCAAAGTTTGAATTTAAACTCATTTGCATCTCTCCAAAATTTCTCAAATTTCAAACAAACCAGGAAAATTTCCTTTCCCTCCTTTCCTTCTCCTTCTCCCTTTTGGCCCGAGCCGGCCCAACCCAGTCCCGGCCCAGCCTTTCCCCTGCCTCCTTCTCCTTCTCTCCGCCCGGCCCACGGCGCCCCGCGGCCCAGTCCCCCTCCTCTTTTCTCCTTTTCACTCCGGCCCAGCGCCCCTGCGCGGCCCACTGGCCGGAACGGCCCAGCCAGCAGGCCGCCGCGCCCTCCCCCGCGCGCTCTCTCTCTCTCTCCCTGACACCCGACCCCGCTTGTCATCGCCCTCCTCTCTCCCTTTCCTTTCTCGGTCCGACGTCGACGGAGCCAGCGCCCGCGCCATGGACTCCATCCCGCGTCTCCCGCCCCGCACCTGGCCTCGCCCGAGGATCCGGCTCCGCCCTCCGCCCTTCCTTTCCCGCGCCCGCACTTTCCTTCCCTGCCCTCGCCCGCGCCGTGCGCAGTTCGAACTCGGACAGAGTCCGAAGTCCGGACCTTCCTTGCATCATGCCGCCTTCCCTTTCCCCCTCCGCAAGCTTCGGCATCCGGACTATAAAGGCTGCCACCCCGAGGCCCTAGCCATCGAACGCCCAAGCCCTAGACCGCCATCGTTGCCCACCGCGCCGCCGTCGGTCTACACAGAGCACCCGCGGACGCCGCCGCACTTCGCCGACCGCCGTTGCCGCCTCGCCGTTGTCCACACCTACAACCGCGCCTTCGCATTGAGGTATGGAAGCTAACTAACCCGATCCCGTCCTCAATCGCGCCCTACCCCGGCGGGAATTGCTCGCCGGAGCCCCACCTTCGCACCGCCCCGTCGCCCGCCGCCTCCGGCCGATGCGCCGCCACCCGAACCCCTTCGCCCGCTTCGCACCACCGCCCGCTCGCCCGTGCGCCCAGTCCCTCTAGCCCTAGGCCCCGGAACCACGGAGTTCGCATTCCTCCGGCGAACCTCCGCCGCGCCTAAAGGTCGCCGTCGGTCGACCCGTCGCCGGAGCCCTCCCTTTCCCCGCGCGATCTAATCCCCACCGTTCACCCAAGATCCGACGGCCCGAGTCGCGCGACCCGGAGTCAGATACCGGTCAGCGCCGGGTTTCTTGCTAAAGAGTCCCTGGGGTTTTTGAGAATAAACCCGCAGTCCAGATCTATTAGATTTAGGTCCCTGGCTTTACGGTTTAGACCCTGAGTTTTTTGGGAAATCAACCCGCGGTCCTGGTCAAGCCTGGTCAGCGCGGAGGTTTTGCGAGAAGAACCCTGTACTTCTTCTGAATCAACCCGCGGTCCTATTTGTTTACGGATAGGTCCAGGTTTTCACAGTTTAGCCCCTGGAATTTCAAATTCTCTTTATTTTAAGCCCTTAATCTTATTTTATCCATAACTTTTGCGTTTTAACTCCGATTTGAACGATTCTTGAACCCACGGAATCGTAATAAAGTGTAGATTAATTCTAAAACCTTTTTAACCTCTTTTTATGATGTTTGGTGTACTGTTTTAGTCAAGTAATGCTCATTGCTTGTATGTATGCAACGTGTAGCCGACGTTCCGTCCGAGTTTGTCGAGAATCCATCTTGGGAAGTTCCTGAGCAAGCTTTTGCTGAGGAAGGCAAGTATTCTTCGACCCATGTCCTATTTACTTTAATCACATGATCTAGAGCCTAATTTTGATTGCTCCTATTAAGGATGACTAGCCTCATATACCTTTACATGTTTTATAACCTGGGAGGGCTGTGATGTTGTAAATTAATTGCTTCCGCTCAACTCACTTTACTTATGTTGTTAATGTTGATCAAGTAATGATGAACCTGATGATAAAAGTTTGGTTTTAACATCATGGAGGCTTGAGCATGTTTTGTTGGTTTTGCTCAAGTGCTTCGCCCTAAGGATCGGTTCGCCGAGCGACCACCCAGGAAAACAGTACAACCACAAGACTCACATGGGCACTGGGCTTGACTGATTAATTAGATGAACTAGAGTTTTGGCTTACTTTCCTGAAACATGGCGTATGAGGGGTCTGGGGGATATGGGACTTTGCCCTTTGCCAATGTGGTGCAGTTTGACTGTCACCCTTTGGAACGGAACTCTCATATCTTTAGTTAACTGGAGTAACCTGTAACGAGTGGGCCATAACTCTAGGAATTCTTTGTAAAGGTCTCGTAATGAAACCCTGCCGATTCATCTAAGGTATGAATAAATGGGGCCTTGCAAACCTCGGGCACAAGGGGAATCATGACTTGTGGGTAAAGATGTACAACCTCTCGAGAGTGTTTAAAACTGATATATCAGCCGTGCTCACGGTTAAGAGCGGCCTGGACCCTCACAGATTAGAGTTTCAGCTTCAAGGTAAATGGCTCATGGTAATCATGGTAATGATGATGGATATGGTTATGGTTCATGCTTATCATTTAAATATGTTTTACTGTCTTTATAAGAAAGGGATGGGTTATGCTAATCATTGCTAGTAATTAAAACTTGACTAACTAAAAGCAATTGCTATGCCTGTCCACTACAAAGCCAGTCCACTTTTATCCTAAACGGAATACTTGCTGAGTGCGTTATGTACTCATTCTTGCTTGTTTTATACCTCGTTGCATCCATTGCAACCGCTGCTCAGATCCGGAAGGGAAAGGTGATGAATCCTAATCAGGAGTTCCAAGACTACGACGAGTTCTAGGCTGGTGTGCCATCCGTCAGTTGCCTGTGGATCCCGGTCGTCTTCCGCTGTCGTTTAGTTAACTCGTTTTCGTTCAGATACTCGGTTTCGTTAAAGACATTTATGGTCTGTAATAATGGTTATTACTCTTAAGTTAAAGTACTGGTTGTGTTATTACTTTTGTTTATGCTGTGTATGTGGTTAAACTGATCCTGGCACATACATGGTTAGCACTTGGTTTTGCTTCTAAAACTGGGTGTGACAAGGTCGATTCCATGTGCCATATGAGCTAAATGGGATGGCCACTTTGAGACTTTAGGGACCGGATTGACACGCCAAGAAAAGTTTATAGACCGGGATGGTCACTTTGCAGACTTTAGGGACCGGATTGACACATCAAGATAAGTTTAGGGACCGGAATGATCACTTTGAAACTTCAGGGACTGGGATGACACACTGAGACTAGTTTAGAGACCAGAGATGGATTTTACTCTTTATTTTTAGCCCATCGACTTTCAGTGCAAGCATCGGTAATATAGGGAGCTAAGTGTAAACTACACTTAGAAGTCTAAGTGATTGAGTCTTTGTTGTAAACAATACCCTAGGGCCTATCCTTGGGTTTGAGCCTTTTTAGATCTAGTTCTTAGCAAGTGCTTCATGAGTAAGGGATCTTGATTTAGATCTAAGCTTTGTAGTAGAGGGTGGCTAGCTTAGGTTAAGATTCATCTCTAAATACTTGTTCTTGAGATTCTAGAACAACCATATGGTCTTATTTATAGCACAAACTCAACCTGAAGGTTAGACCGACGCCTAAGAGGGGGGTGAATTAGGATTTCTAAAAACAAAGTCTTACTAAGAACTACAACTATTAAGCAAAACCTATGCAATGTAAATCTACCTATGTGCACTAAGGTTTTGCTAAGTGTTGCTAATTCTACCGTGGCCTAGTCTTGCAATCTAGTTCCACCTAGAAACTAACCTATCAAGCTAGTCTAGGAATGTAAGCACACAATCGCAAGAATGTAAATGCGGAAGCTAAAGAGATGGGATAGAGAATGTAAACTCCCGTTGACGATGACGAAGGCAAACGGTGAGGACACGGATATTTTTTCTCGAGGTTCGGGGAGGCCAACGTGCCTCAACCCCCTACTCCTCGTTAGGTATCCCCGTAGGCTTTGCTCTCGCGCAATCCTCAAAGGAGTGCGGCCTTGCCCACACAAGGGTGGAGGATGGCAAAGTGACTTCCGCGGAAGTCAAGCAACCCTGGTCGGGTCTCCGGATATCCTTGGTACACACCCACACAAGCCCTTCTCTCGCGTATTCTTGGACTACGGTCTCGCCCACGCAAGGGTAGAGGATTGTCGGGGCTGTTGGGGTCTTCTGAGTCCTTCTCGTGGAGCTCCCTCGCCATCTTCACTATGGGAAGCTTTTTGCCAAACCGCCGAGGGCCTTCCTCCTTCTCACAAGATGGTGTCAGCCACTGCACACTTCGGAGAGTCTCGCAAGACTTACAGTCACACTTGACACACCAAGGTCGTGCACGCAGGCACGGAGAAGACAAATGGGCCTAAGCCAAGATGCTAACTAGCTCTCGCTATGCCGGGATGTGTCTATTTGCTCATATGGTGGTTGGCCTCTCAAATGTGTGTATTTGGCTCTTTGGATGGATCAAGGTGGTGCCTCAACACTTATGTAAGCTCAAGAGTCTCCAACCACATTGTGGAGGCTGACCATGGGGGTATTTATAGCCCACACCTCCAAACTAGCCGTTGGGAGAATCTTCCCCTTTTTCTGCGTACCCACTGGACAGTCCGGTGGTACACCACCGAACTGTCCGGTGCGTGATGATGGCTTCTTGGCTGAGTCGACCGGAGCCTTGGAGTCAATCATTGGAACCATCGGACAATCCGGTGTACCACTGGACTGTCCGATGCGTGTAAAAGCTTCGTTCTTCAACTTTGTGTGCCCTTAGTCTATATCGTCCGGCAGTGAGCCACGGGACTGTCCAGCGGTGAGTTCAATGCCTGGATTTTGACTCTTCCTTCACAGCCTAGCTATATCATCCGGCGGAGGACCACCAAACTATCCGATGGTGAACCACCGGACTGTCCGGTGCATGAATTTGCACCGGATCTTCAGCCTTTGTCTTCGCTCCTTGTTCTTCTTTCTGGACCTCTCGATGGGGCTCTTTTTGACCTTCCAGTGGCCCAAAAAAATGGCTTGCAACTTGATGGCGTCTTGGTTCTTCTCTAATGTCTTTTAGGTCCTTCTTTGAGGTGTTTGTATCCCAAGTCCATCTTTTGCATCCTGGGACTTAACCAAAAACACTTGTACACAAATATTAGTTCCATGACACGTATTTTCATTTCAACCACCAAAATCACATATGGAAACTAAGCACAAGGCTTAGGGTCCATTTTCCATACACAACCAATTACACTCCTAGGGGTATTTTACACTTAACCCCATATATTACAAAAGCTTACACTAGAAAGCAAAAGGGCTAAAAAGAAACTGCTTGAAAACTCGATGAGAAGAACACGATGAAGTCTTTAGTTGCTTAGGTTTGACGCGATCTTCCAATGACCTTAATGTGTCCAATAGGCCAACCCTGTGGGGTTACTCTAGTTTTAATGATGGAACTGGCAAACGCTTTTGTACCCTAGTTTTGACGCTCAAACTAGGAAACGATCCAGTGGCCCTGGTTTTGATGATGGAACAAAGAAACGATCATGGGCTTCAACTTAGGTAGTGGTTTAGAGGCCCACTAAGCCTTGCCTGACCTTAAGTTCACTCTAGGACCGCTAGGACGTAGACCCAAGTGCAGCCTAGGCCACATACCGGTCCACTCATCAGGATTGTGACACGCTAAGTCCACTTCGGTGTCGCCTCTCAGTCCACTCAAGAGGGCTTTCCTCCAAGTACACTCTGGAGGTTCCTTGCGGGACTTTAGTGTGCACAAATGCTCATGAAAGCTAGGAGCAAAGATTAGAATCGGTCCACTTGAGTCCCTCAATTATGAGATTTCCTTAGGTGTTGAAGGTGTAGAACTGAGAGGGGTACGACCTCAAACCGACAAATCGAAGATACCCAAACCAACCATTCCACACAAAACAAGTGAGAGCATATGGACAACAAGAACTTGGAAGAACAAAACACACAAGGATATAGGATTTATCCCGAGGTTCCGTCACACCACAAAGTCTTAAACAGAGTGGCATAAGAAAATCTACCAAGTACCTATAAGGCTAGTTTTTCCTCCATTATATATAAGGATACACATTGTCTTGCTTCCTTATTGAAAAATCATACAAGTGCCTATTGAAATTTGAATCTAGTAGTCCTTTGCATATAGAGGACCTTCGGAGTTCAAAAAATCTTACACCCTTACCTTTTTTATGTGGGCAATGTGATTATGTTGTTGATTTAATATCTGAAGTAAGAAGATTCTAGAAATGTGAATGCTCATCACCACACATCAATCTGTCGTCACTCTACCTAACGCACAATCCTCGGGATGTGCGCCTTGTCACCCTTACCTTTTTTTGTGGGCAATGTGATTATGCCGTTGATTTAATCTCTGAAGTAAGAACATTCTAGAAATGTGAACGCTCATCACCACACATCAATCCGTCGTCACTCTACCTAATGCACAACCCTCGGGATGTGTGCCTTGTCGCCCTTACTATTTTTTGTGGGCAATGTGATTATGCCATTGATTTAATATATGTAGTAAGAAGATTCTAGAAATGTGAACGCTCATCACCACACATCAATCTGTCGCCACTCTACCTAACACACAACCCTCGGGATGTCCGCCTTGTCGCCCTTACCATTTTTTGTGGGCAATATGATTATGCCGTTGATTTAATCTCTGAGGTGAGAAGATTCTAGAAATGTGAACGCTCATCACCACACATCAATATGTCGTCACTCTACCTAACGCACAACCCTCGGGATGTGCGCCTTGTCGCCCTTACTATTTTTTGTGGGCAATGTGATTATGCCATTGATTTAATATATGTAGTAAGAAGATTCTAGAAATGTGAACGCTCATCACCACACATCAATCCGTCGTCACTCTACCTAATGCACAACCCTCGGGATGCGCGCCTTGTCGCTATATATACGGTTATAGTGTGCACCTCTAGACTCATCGACCACTCCCCACTACTCTTTCATATCGCCCCAAGCATCCTCCCCTTGCCTTCAAAAGAAGGTGCCGCATCCAGGATTTGGAGCATCACTACTGTGTGTTCTCCGAGCTTTATAGTTAACTTCATTCGGATCCCGAGAACACAAGCTTGACGCGCACACATCTTGCTTGATTATCGGTATATATGAAGTTCTCGGTTTCTACCCTCATAATAAAGTTCTCTTTCTTGTGGTTTACCTTGATGCGCTTTTAGATGTGACGCTATACTTTTATTGGATTTCATCGCCCTATTGTTTATGGAAACACTAATAGAGTGCGCATCTTTCTTTTTGTGAAATAGAGGCATAAACCCTCACATACACATAGGCGTACTTACCCCTATGGCCGCCGACGTGAGGCTTTGTTGGCCGATCTCGAGGTCGGCAGAGCCACCTCCAGATGCCTCGGCATCGCTGGGCACATCGTCTACCACTGAAAGAATAGCGCCGTCAAATCTTGGAGCAGACCCTGGAAAATATGGGCACCCAATTCTGGGTGCATCTAACAACCCCGTGCAAGGCATGGGGTTTGTGGACGAGAATGTCTGCGTCTCCAAAGGTAAATCTATTGCCCAGATTTACCCCAACCCCTTTGTGCATGCATGTCGAGTTGTCTCTTTCAATTACTTAGTCTTAATTTTGTTGTCCTTGTTTGATATGCCTTTGAATCGTTTGCTGTGTATATCATGCGAGGAATTGTGATGTTTTATTTGTTAGCTATAGAGTTTAGTTTCCAACGGATCGGAGACGCGCAATCTCTGTTACGAGTACTAGAGTACCTAGCATGCGTGATTTGAGTGTAGTATATGCATGTTTGGCCGGCCCATGGCAGCGTTGCCTCGCCGGGCACACAAGCGCCGCCGGCCGAGCCGCCCGCCCGCCCGCCATCTCACTCTTTCGTCGTTCGGTGCCGAACGGAGCCTAGCTAGGTAGCCATGCCGTCGTCCCCTCCTGGCCTCCTAGTACTCCTCACGCGGTGCGCTGGCGCACGGCGAAGCCGTCCAAAAAAACGGCCCCGGAGGCTCGCTCCTCGCGTCGTCGCCCCGCCCGCCGGCTGGTCCCCACGGCAGGCCGGCGACGGGTCGCGTGGCAAGCCCGTCAGCCGCACTGGCGCCAGCGGCTTCAGTTCACAGCCACGCTTCAGTTTCACGCCGGCGATCGAGTAGCCGTTTCAGGCGGGTTTGTTCGGAGGACAAACGCCGGACAAACACGGACAACAAACTTAACCTGGTTTTGTTCGGAGGCGAGAGCAAGGCGGCAGTTTCAGGCGGGGAAGGCGCCAGCGCCAGGCCACAAACGGCTTCGCCGTTTTTTTTTGGCTCCAGAAGCCGTCGCCCGTCGGCGCCGTCTGCCAGGCCGTTGTACACCTGGACTGCCTGCACGAGGCTTGGCTTTCTGTCCTCTGGCTACAGGGCAGTTTCGGTTCCTCGCGTGGGTCTGCGTGCATCGACGGGCGGCCTGGACTGGACTGGACTGGACCCCACCCGTGGCTCGATCCGGCGAATGCTCTACGCCGCGATGCATGTGCATGGCGAATGGCCTGCACCGGCCGCAGTTTTCGAAACTGATCCCCCGGCACCAGAGTATTGCTGAGGCCACACAGGATTGTTCACACCATTCTAGAGCGTAGTAGTCCCTCAGTTCACATTTTATCTTTCGTAAAAAAAAGCATGGTATAGTAATCCCTCCGTTTAAGTAAATGGGTTTGAAACAAGTCTAGTTATTCATGGGCCATAGAAGAACATTCAACAATGGAGAGAAGCAAAGCTAATACAAAATTCTACGAACCCCTTGCACCTCTAAATAAGCTTCTAAATTTAGAAGGCATTCAAAATATAAATACGGTTTTTGTCCCCAAAACTCACTCGTGTATGTTTCCTCTTTTATTAGGATAATTGTACAATTCCACCTGATTAGTGAACTACTGAGCTAAAATCAATTAGTTTATGACGCCCTCGACACGTTAGGAGAAATATGTAAAGGAATTTTTTTTTTACCACGATTCGGTTTTCTTTGACTTTGGGCATCCAAATCGCCAGTTACTTGAATCACGCCATCATCCTGCTACTAGTGTGAGCATATTTGAATAGTTTGGCTGTCACTAATGCTGCTTGTCGCAACTTACATAAAATCCACCGATTACATTTTTTCACGTCACGAGGGGTTCCTTGACCCATTAAGTATAGAAGGCGATTAATTACTTAACAACAACTGTATCATGCTAATTTGTTTGAGGAATTTAAATTTCAAAATTATTCGGCATGCTACATCATTACGACTAGAAAATTCATTCGGCCACTCCGCGTGAACCAACACGAGGGACACGTTTGTAAACGTGGTTCATACCCTCACGTCACAAACCAATTGGGTGCACTACCATTGGGTTCCCTAGCGAAACCACCCTCCCCTCTCACTTTCGGTGTGCACTTCTCCCTACTATTATATGAGACAAACCATGGAGCCTTCCAATTCTGCGAGACCGCGAGGCTCCTCCCTCTTTAAGAACCCCCCGTCCTCCTCCCTGCAGGGCACCCACACTCCTCGGCTCCTCGCAGTCTGCAGTGCCGTCTCCAGTCTCCACCAGCCCAACACCGTGCGCCATGGCTGCCATCCGCATGCTCCTCGCCTTTCTGCTGCTCCAAGCCACTGCGGCCACCTCCTCCGACGCCGGGAGCCTCCTCGCCACCAGGACTGAGCTCTTCGATCCCACCGGCACGCTCGCCAGCTGGGGCGCCAATGGCCACCGCTCACCGTGCCGCTGGGCGCACGTGACCTGCGCCAACAACTCCTACACGACGGCCGTCACCGGGCTCCAACTCTCCAACCTCACCCTCGGCGCCTGGTTCCCGGCAGCGGCCTGCTCATTGAGGTCCCTGCAGCACCTGGACCTCTCTCTGAACAACCTCGGCGGTCCGCTGCCGGCCTGCCTGGCGGCGCTCCCGGTGCTCACCCACCTGAACCTCGCCGGGAACACCTTCTCCGGCGAGGTCCCGCGGTCGTGGGGCGCCGGGTTCCGCTCGCTCGCCGTGCTGAACCTGGAGACGAACCAGCTGTCGGGCGAGTTCCCGGAGTTCCTGGCCAACCTCACCGGCCTCCAGGAGCTCCAGCTCGCCTACAACCCCTTCGCGCCGTCGCCATTGCCGGAGGAGCTCGCCGACCTCGCCGACCTCCGCGTGCTGTTCGTCGCCAACTGCTCCCTCAACGGTACCATCCCTTCTTCCATCGGGAAGCTGAAGAGCCTCGTGAACCTGGACCTCTCGTCGAACACCTTGTCCGGCGAGATACCGGCAAGCGTCGGGAACATGAGTTCCTTGGAGCAGCTCGAGCTCTACTCGAACCAGCTCTCCGGGAGTATTCCGGTGGGTCTCGGAGGCCTCAAGAACCTCCGTTCCCTGGACATCTCCATGAACCGGCCCACCGGGCTGATACCTGGGGACATGCTCACGGCTCCAAGTCCAAGCCTTGCGAGCGTGCACGTGTACCAGAACAATCTGTCCGGTGGCTTGCCGGCGACGCTGGGGACGGCGGCGCCAAGCCTCTCCGACCTGAGGATCTTCAGCAACCAGCTTTCGGGGCCGTTGCCACCGGAGCTCGGGAAGAACTGCCCCCTCAACTCCCTGGACACGTCGGACAACCGGCTGTCCGGTCCCATTCCGGCGACGCTCTGCGCTTCCGGGAAGCTGCAGCAGATCATGCTGCTGGACAACGAGTTCGAGGGCGCCATTCCGGTCGAACTGGGGCGGTGCCGGACACTGATGAGGGTGCGGCTGCAGAGCAACAGGCTATCTGGAGCGGTGCCACGGGAGTTCTGGGGATTGCCGGCTGTGTACCAGCTGGAGCTGCGTGACAATGCGCTGTCCGGGAAGGTCGATCCTGCCATTGGCGGCGCCAAGAGCCTCTCCAAGCTGCTTCTACAGGACAACCGGTTCACTGGTGCTCTTCCTGCCGAGCTGGGGACCTTGAGCAAACTGGAAGAGCTCAAGGCTTCAAACAACAGCTTCTCCGGGCCGCTGCCATGGTCGATTGCAAACCTATCCTTGCTTTTCAATCTTGACCTGAGCAACAACGCTCTCACCGGAGAAATCCCAGGGGGTTTTGGCAAGCTGAAGAAGCTGACCCAGCTGGACCTATCAGGCAACCATCTCACTGGCAACGTCCCTGCCGAGCTTGGTCAGATCACTGAGATGAACGCTCTTGATCTGTCACGCAATGACCTCTCCGGCCCGCTGCCTGAACAGCTGCAGAACCTGAAGCTGAACCATTTCAACCTATCCTACAACAAGCTTTCGGGGGCTATACCCGCTTGCTTCAATGGCTTAGAGTACCGGGACAGCTTCTTGGGCAACCCTGGGCTGTGCGATGGGTTCTGTCAGAGCAATGCCAACTCCGATGCCAGGCGGCACAACGCCATCGTCGTCACAGCGGTGGCGTCCATCCTCGGTGCTTCTGTGACCATCCTATTCATAGGCCTTGTTTGGTTTGGTTACAAGTGCAGGATGCTCGAGATGGGTGGTGCCGGATTGGACGATGATAGGTCAGGTAGCTGGGAGCTGACATGCTTTCACAGGGTGAGCTTCAGTGAGAGGGACATTGTGAACAGCCTTGATGAGAGGAATGTGATTGGCCAGGGCGGCGCAGGCAAGGTGTACAAGGCTGTGGTTGCCTGGTTGGCGCTCAGGGCGAGGCCATGGCTGTCAAGAAGCTCTGGCCTAGCGGTGTGGCCAGCAAGCAGAGGCTAGACGCGTTTGAGGCTGAGGTTGCCACGCTCAGCAAACTCCGGCACCGGAATATTGTGAAGCTTGCCTGCAGCATGACAAACGGGGCCTCGAGGTTGCTCGTCTATGAGTACATGCCTAATGGTAGCCTGGGTGATATGCTCCACGGTGGAAACAGCACGATCTTGGATTGGCCCATGAGGCTTAAGATTGCTATTGACGCCGCTGAAGGACTCTCCTACCTGCACCATGACTGTATGCCTGCAATCATCCATCGAGACGTGAAGTCGAACAACATTCTGCTCGATGCGGACTATGGTGCCAAGGTTGCAGATTTTGGTGTTGCAAAGGCGATTGGGGATGACCCAGCCAGCATGTCGGTCGTCGCTGGATCTTATGGATACATCGCTCCTGGTTAGTTGATCATATATGTCTAGCGCTAGTTCTGCTGCTGCTTCTGCATATTTACATAAGTAGTAGTTGCCGTGGTTCAAGTTTTTTTCATTTACTTCATAGTTCTTTTTTGTATAAGTGGTTGCTGTGCTTCACCTTTTTATTTTTCTAATACTTCATATTTTCATCAGCTGCTATATGTATATATATAGTTTTGAGCTGACATATATTGCATATTAGCCTTTTTTCTATTATGCATGGCTGAGTGATATGTTGTGCATTTGCAGAGTATGCCTACACTCTCCATGTCACTGAGAAGAGCGACATATATAGCTTCGGTGTGGTGATCCTCGAGCTTGTCACCGGGAAGAAGCCGATGGCACCGGAGATCGGCGACACGGACCTTGTGACGTGGGTGTCTGCCAAAATTGTGCAGAGTGGGCTGGAGTCTGTGCTTGATCAGACTCTCGCCGACGAGCACAAGGAGGAGATGTGCGACGTCCTGAGGATCGCGCTGCTCTGCATCTCCGACTGTCCAGGCAAGCGCCCACCGATGAGGTCCGTGGTGACGATGCTACTGGATGTCAAGCAAGAGAACAAGCGGAGGCTGATGGCAGCAAGCACATCTGGCACCTGAGGCCAACCCACCTGAAGAATAATCAAATAAAAGAAGCGTATGCTCTTCTCGGGACAATGTGCTCAAAACCAAATGGCATGATACCTGAGCGGAAAAGTGCATGTTCTGAAATATTTGAAACCTATGCGCTCTTCTCTGGACAATGTGCTCAAAACCAAATGGCATGATACCAGAGCCGAGAAATGCATCTTTTGAAATATTTGAAGCTTGGAGATTGACGCTATATATGGTCGGAGAAGTGCGTTCACCATAGCAGGTAGCCAGTTCTGAAATATTTGCAGCTTGGTGATTGCAAAAGCCCCGCAACTGTGATAGCCTTTTACTCTGAATGAAAAATGCTGGGTTCTATCAATCTGTCCGTGGCAAAGATTTGATGGTCGTGACTGACTAGAGAACTGCATTCACCATAGAAGGTAGCTAGTTCTGAATTATCTGCAGCTTGGCGATTGCAAAAGCCCTGTAACTGTAATAGCCTTTTACTCTGAATGAAAAATGCTGGATTCTATCAATCTGTCTGTGGAAAAGATTTGTTGTTCGTGACTGACTAGATTACTGCATTCACCATAGCAGGTAGCTAGTTCTGAAATATTTGCAGCTTGGTGATTGCAAAAGCCCTGTAACTGTAATAGCCTTTTACTCTGAATGAAAAATGTTGGATTCTATCAATCTGTCTGTGGCAAAGATTTGATGTTCGTGACTGACTAGTGCCATGTTTCCACTTTGAAATGTTCTACTTTCATCCTTTTGTGCCTGTTTCTGAAACATAGATGTAATATCATGATTTGTCATCATATCATCAGGATTATCATGAGTGCTTATCTTCAATAATAACACCTTGAATAAAATGATACCTCACATCAATATGCTTTTGTTTCTTTCATGAAAGATCAGATCTTTAGTGATCTGAGTCCATAGAGGCTAAAGGAAAAATATCTGCATTTGGGTACATGTCATGCCATTCTGTTGTCACTAAGAATTTTTCAGGGATTGGAGAAAGACGAAAGAGATGTGGCAGTGTTAATCAAAGACGGGTTTGGGCAACAAAGAGCGGCTAGATCGTTTTAAGTCTCTTTCTCTCTTTTGTTTCTGGGCTACTCTTAGTTGGAAGTGTTTTATTTTCCTCTTTTTAGTGGTTGAGAGCATTTTTTCTTTTTCCTTCTGTGCTAGCGTTCTTGTAAGCGTGGTTAGCTTTTCCTTCTAATAAAATTGCGATGCGGCTCTTGCCGTGTCTTTTCAAAAAAACTAAGAACCGGTCAATTCTGGTCACTGTAGGTTTTTCCTGCTCATTGGTCCATGTAAATTGCCGACCATGTAGTTCAAGTTCCAATAGTTCAAGATCGTTAATTGTGTGGTTAAATTGTTGTATGAGTCTTCTATTCACCATTCCTTGTTCTTTTCATCTGCCCTTTGAATCATGGTAAAAGGCCCTAGAATCAACTATTTTTTAGATGAAGGGCAATTATCAAGCCTCAACACTCAGGATTGAGTGAATATGGCCAAAATTTTACATGACCCACAAAACAAAGCACTTAGGCTAAAAAATAACGTCAGAACAAACCGAAAGCTTCTCACCAGCGAGATATACAGTTAAAACATGTGTTGAATGAAAGGCTCGCAAATCTACTGACAAGAGAGGAACTAAAGTGGTATCAAAGAGCTAAGGCCAAAATTTTCTAGAAGGAAATATGGATCTTAAATACTTAGGCTGAGTCCAATGGGACTCCCTATATGGGTTCCCTATATACTGTTTTGCACTGTTCATCATAAATGCTGAGAGAGAGAGGTAGTTGGAATAGTGTTTAGGAAGTGAGAATAGGGAGTCCCATTGGACTCAGCCTTACAGTTGGTAGCTAATGGAAACTTTGAAAGCATACAAAAACTAGGATTTTACAGGAGGAGGGTATTAACGCAAGGTGATGCTGAAGTTGAACTATAGGTCACAAAGTTTTATAGGATGTTGTCTAGTCACATGACAATACTTCCACATCTATGGAGGAAGAAGGCCGTGATGACATCCTCAGGTCTAAGAAGTTGAAAATGTTATTCCAGTTTTGCCTTTTTCTGAAGAAGAGGTTAGATTGTCAATATCCCAAATAAACCATAAACCAGCTCCAGGTCTAGATGGATTTTCTTTGTAGTTTCATGAAACATTTTGGAAGAATGTTATTAAAGACGACCGGTGGATCTGTTTACATAATTAAAAGTGGCACATTGCCATTACATAGCCTCAACTTTGGAAATGTAAATTGTCCGTCATTCAATATGTAGATGGTACAATTATTTTTTGGATCATGATTTGAAAAAATTAAAACATAAAGCTTATTATGTGTTTGTTGAAACAATTGTCAAATCTAAAAATTAATTGTCACAAAAGTGGAATCTTCTATTTGGGTAGGCAAAACGATATGAAAACCAATACTTCAACATATTTGGATGAAAAGTTACTTCTTACACCTTTCATTATCTTAGGATCCCAATGCATTAAGAAATTAAATAATGATGATAGGAGGATGATAGAACAAACAATCGAAAAAAATCAAGCAACTAGAAAGGGAAAATGCTTTCTTTTTTGCGGGAGATTAGTAGCGTAAACACGATGTTGTTTCTCTCCTTCTAATAAATTTTAGCCACGGCAAAACTCTTGCCGGGGCATTTTCGAAAAAGATAAGATGGCCTTTGCTGTCTTAACCTAAAGACTAAGGTGGTTTGGGAGTAAAAAAAAATGGATAACCAAAACAGATGTTTGTTGAGTAAACGGCTCCTTAAGTAGTGCAATAAAGATGAACTTTGGCAGGATCTACTTAGGAATAAATACTTAAAGGAAATACTTTGAACCGAACGGAAAAGAATACAAGGGATTCACACTTTTGGAAGAGCCTGTTGAGAGTAAAAAACAACTCTTATGGCCCTTTTAAGCTTGTTAGTGGAAACCAAATAAGGTTTTGGGAAAATGCTTGGTTAGGAAATCATGCTCTCAGTGACCTTTACCTAAATTTGTTTAACACTTTTAGAAGAAGGCATGTAACGGTAGTAGGACTCAGTGCTGCTCCCCTTAACGTCTCATTTAGAAAGGCATTAGTGGGCAATAAGTTAAATGAGTGACTTAACATGAAAGCAAGTATGACATATGTTAATTTAGAGGAAGGAAGGGATAATTTTGTGTGAAGATTGCATAGTAAAGGTTTGTTCATAGTAAAGTCATTGTACGATGTCTGCAAGTATCACATAAATTTGATGTTTGAGATGCCCTTTGAAAGTCAAGATTTTCATTAGATTCTTAAGAGGGAAGTCATTTCCGAGATAATCTAGCTCGAAGAAATTGGATAGATTGGAAACCTTGAGATTTTTGTTGTAAGCAACAAACTATCAACCACCTATTATTCAAATGCTATTATGCTTTTTTTTTTCTGTCATTCATTCACTGGATTTTTTTTGTCTTTATCCCAAGGTGTTGGCTATTTATTTAATAGTTCGTCCAACAAGGGGGTTCACAAATGGTTGAGTCCTTTACTTTACTAGGTTCCTTTTTTGGACAATCTCGCTCATGAGAAAGAGAAAGAAAGTGGTATTTAACAAATGCAAATCAGAAAAAAATATGTAAAGATACTATTCAGGAGACTCATTGGACTAGGCTTTGAGCCCGGGCAGTTCATTAATGACGGGTGAGCTGACATGATGTGGCCTATTAGTACTTTGCCTCTCATGGATGGAATTTTTGTATTTCGGATTAGAATAGAATTGAATGTGTTTCTATGTAATATTTGGTTATAATAATTTTGGACTGGAGCCATCAGTCTAAAGCCAGATTTCTTATCATTTAAAAAATACATGCAAATTTGAGGACAAAAACAATCTGCACATCCCTATAATCAAGTTTGGAACACGTGTTCAAATGGGATTGCCTAATGAGTTTTTTTTTTTTTATAATTCTGCTTGCTTCAAACTGCAGAAACCGTTTGGGATTCATGCGTACTAATTTACATCTATATTTCTGTTGATTGATGAAACTGTTTGGCAAGCTTCAAAACCCCTTTTCCTCAAAAAAAAAAAAGCTTCAATACCCCTACCACAAGTCCACAATGAACATCAGAACATGAGTGAGGTTCTGGTGTCCCTTGTCAGGGGACTTGAAACCTCGAGACAAGGCCATATACTGAATCCATTTATGACTTTCGGGTCTTCCGGCCAAACTCAGAGCTAAGCAAAATTTAGGCGACTCTAAGTATCTGATATGCTCCATTGGATGGCACAGTATTTCTATAGCATTAGAAATTCTAGGACAGTAGTTATTTATGCTCGGTTTGACTGCTTCACGGCTCAGTGGTGAGACAGTTTTGTTTCCTTCATTCATATAACCAGCCGTGTAGTTGCTTCTGCAGATGAATTGGAAATGTATAACACCATCTACAATACAAGCTGAGATGTATCTGCCTTCGATGTGAATTCAAGTCTCTTGGAGCCTGTTCTGAACCAGAATGCCTTCTTTAGTCTGCATACAAACTCCGAGTGCTTCTAGTCTTCAAATTCAGGTTGCTGTCCTCTAGTTTTCCATACCATGCATTCTGCAAGGAAATTTTTCCTCCCAGCGGTTTGGAATAGCAACGGGGAAAACAGTGCGTAATGTTGTCGGTTTGAGCAATGTCGAACTGTTGCATCATGAATCTTCTTGTGCTTAACCACGTTGTCCTTAAGGATTTGATTGCTCGTGTTGCTGCTCTCCTTGTACAGGATCTGCCTGCAACTCTGACGAGCTGGAACTGCACGGTTCAAAGTTTAACTTTGAGAATTTTTACGGTGTGTGAGAGGAACCCAGTTCCGGGTATATATGTTTTTGTTTCGATCCATAAGTTTGAGACAATCGGAGGAACCTTTGATTCCGTGTCCATAAAATTTAAGTTTCGGTCCACAACTTTGGTTCCTTTAAATGCGTTACTTCTAAGTTTTAGTCATTAGATTGAAGCCAATGAATAGCTACAATTAACTCCAAGCACTTTAACAAACCTCGGCCGCAATGCGATGGCACCTGGAACTAGAAGATTGCAGATAGCCCACACCCGTGGCAGCAGCCTCCTCCTGTCGACACCGGGGAAAAAAAAAGAGGGGACTCTTATCCATGGTAGTCGAGAGGAACAAGGAGACCCGACTGGCATACCCATATGCGAACTGCCATGGCAGCCGAGGTCTGCTCGTCAAATTTCAAACTTGGTCAGTGTTTAACTGAAAGTTGGCCATTCTCGACAAATTTTAGCAACCAAACAGCCCAGAGCTGGTCTAATTGTGGCGTTGGCCTATCATTGGCTAGGCAATTTCGGCCTCCAGCCAAATATACCCTTAGTTCAAGAGAAAAAGACCAGATTTTATGATTTTTTTACAAAAGTTTGATCATATTTCTACAATACCCACTTTGTCAAGTGCTCTAAACCTTGATAATGTTTTTAATGATCATTGCTATGAATGTAGTAAGTACAAAGTCATAAAAAAGAAAAAATAGGTACGACCACAAAATAGAAAAAAGAGGTGGGTTGTTGCAATACACCTAGGCCCACCCCCTTTCACCTTCCATCTGGATTGTCTTTGCTCCTATTTCGTTTTCATCGGCCAATTTTTGTTTCCCCTCAAAAGAATAATATTTTAGATTTATAAAAGATGTTTTTAGTCCATAAGAACAATTGTTCCTTGTTTACGAGAAGATTTTGATCATTATTTCCACGATACATGCTTTGGCAAGTGTTCTAAACCATGATAATGTTTATAATGATCAGTGAGTAAAAAATCAAAAAAGAAAAAAAATAGGCACTACCAAAAAATAGAAACGGAAAAAAAAGAGGTGGGTTGTTGCAATACATACACCTGGCCACCTGGGCCCATCCCCTTTCACCTTCCATCTGGATTGTCTTGGGCCTATTTCATGGGCCACTTGTGTTTCTCCTCAAAAGAATAATGTTTAAGATTTATATAAAAAAACGTTTTGAGTCCATGAGAAAAATTGCCCAATTCCTATCCATCTTCCCCAAGTTTTTTAGCCGATTCGTGCAAATAAATCTAACCGCTGATGTAAGATGGCACTCAGAGCCGCGCGGGAGCAAAACTGACGCAGACAACGTGGAGAGCCGGCGAGGGAGCAAAACGGACCGACGTGCAGGTGCCTGTTGGAAATAGGGAAGGACACATGTCCACATGTGATTCAAGGATTTGATACGTGGTTTCCTTTGAACTTTCAAATGCATTTTCCTCTTCAACTGTTCAAGGCCTAGATCCGGATCCCCCTCTCATGTGTTGGGCATCCCTTTTTATACTTCTAAGGGTGGTCACTCCTGTACAAAATACCCCTCTTCGCCATATGCCTGGCTTGCAGACTAGGTGTAAGCTTCTAGGCCCTAAGATGAGTTTTGATAAATGAAATGACAAGCTTAAGTGTTGTCTAATAAGCTCATGACTGCAAAGTTAATGATTAACATTATATGGTTGCCGATTGGTTATGGGAAATGACCCCTAATTTCAAGTATAAATTTAATGAAGGCGGACTTGGTTTTCATCCGTGTCTCAAAGACTAAGGACTCTTCTAGAATCAAGGATCATTGGTGTTGGAGGATCCTTGCTTAGTTAGACTTTATAGCTTTCTAGTGTCGACACTATTAATAGGGGTCAATGGTCAGTAGCTTCATCTCTAGATATGCCATGAAGGATGCACATACAAGCGGCAAACAAAGAAATCTGAGGCTATGAATTTGCAGAAGATTCAGAGAATACATGGACTGGATGATCCGTTTTCAATGGACCAGACAAAACCTCAAATAATATACGTACGGACAATAATAGCAAGTTTCCCATAATTCAAATCTAATACTGACCGGACAATGCATCGGACAACAATACAATGACGTATTGTTTTAGTGATCATTGGTAAAGTATATGGGCCATAGTGTCCGAAGTTGGAAAACGTATATGGACCGGACAATCTGACCCTCACTGTGTCAGCTCACCTCTTTTGCAACAACTCTATCAGCTTGGGGGGCTATATATATGGGTTACTAGGATTCATTTGATGCTCTTTGACACTGCAGTAACTTCATAATACAAAGAGCCATGTAGAGCTTCACCCTTTGCAAATCATACACTTGTTTCCACATAGAGATCAAGAGAGAGGTCTTAGAGGATAAAGATCAAGTAAAGACCGGAGGCTCGTTACTCTTGGTGTTTGGCAGCACCTAGACGGATCTGATGACCGGGGTGCATTCTCGAAGCTTGCCAAGGAGATTGTGGAAGCCCGAAGAACGATGGTGTACAAGGGTTGAGCTCCACCTTGCCGGGATGGCGAACGGAAACTCCTAGTGAGCGCCCACAAGCATGGGAGGCGGCAAAACACCTCGTTTGTGCCGCAACGTGGACTAGGGCAGGGTGCCAAACCTTCGATACCACAGGAAAAAATCGGTTGTCTCTTCTCTTAGCCCCTCTACTTGATGCTTTTGTCTCTTTACTTATTTTCATGGATTGCATCTTGTAATCACCTTGCTTAGCAATCTCTTGGCTAGTATCTCCCTTGCTTTGGTCACTTTTGTGGTTCTACCATGTGTAAGCTTTTCATTTCCACTAGCATGTGTAGGTTTGTTTATCTCTAGTTTAGGGCTACTACGTTTAGAGGGTGAAGTGGGCTAATTGTAGTTTATTAGGTTAAGGATTTTCATTTAGAGTTTGAAATTAGCCCAATCCATCCCCCTCTTAGGCATTCGATCCTTACACCTGGACGCATTTTTCTCTGTTGTGGGGCCCAAAAGTCATTGCCGTTGGGTAGCTTCTCCTAGTGGATCTCCTGCTCTTACCATGAAAGGCGTACAATGACCGCTACTGTTGCCACGTCTCGAATGAGGGTTGTAGGTAGAACAGCGGATGGGATGGTGGTACAGTCACCACTGTTACTGTGGTTGTCACGGGTTGGTGGGACAGGGCGGTCCTCGCACGCTTCGGAGGGAACGTACGCCCATACTAGTCACCTGCTTGCCTGCTTTGCCATAAATGCGAGTCGTGCAGTCATCCTTATCCCTTCACCTGGCGACCTTCTCAGTGACCCATGGGCCCGATTTGCCAGTTCCACACGATAGACCAGGGGCACTTGCTGGGGCTACTGGTTGCCCGCCATGTATTCCATCTAGGGTTTCTTTGTCTCTTCCCTAGGACTACTCGGGTTGCGCCACGTGCCCTCCCCCCACCCACGCCACTCGGGGGCTCCCTACCCCAGGTGCGATCTAGGGCTTGCTAAGCCCATGTTGGGCCTTGCTTGATGCGGTTTTGGTGACGAAAATTATGGTATGTTCTGCCTGTGGGCCAAAAACCTCTTTTGGTCAGCCTTATGGGGGTATACCTCCAACGTAGCGCTGACAACAACCTTTAAGGACCTGCAAGGAGTACTCCCTCTGTCCTAGAAAACAAGTCATTCTGAGTTTGTACTAAGTCAAACTTTAGAAAGTTTGACCAAATTTATACAAAAAAGTGTAAATGTTTATAGTACCAAATGAGTATTGTTAGATTCCTTGTCACATATATTTTCATTAGGTATTAATTTGGTTCTGTAAATGACGATATATTTTTTTATAAATTTGGTCAAACTTTACGAAGTTTGACTTAAGACAAACCTAGAACGACTTGTTTTCTGGGACGGAGGGAGTATGTTTTATGTCATTGCATATCCTATTTAGACATGCACACTAGCATAGCCAACATTTCTTTTAAAATCCATATAGTGAAAATTTGTGTAGATAAACAAAGGGTTAAACATACTAATTGCATATGTATAAATAGGATTAAGTGTGAGATGATGATGATACTTTACCAATTTTGGAATTTTAATTATAAAATATTTTCATAATTTTTTCATAAGAAACTTTTTGTGTAACATCTTTTGATGAAATCTATTGGACCTCCTTGAACTATCAACGTTAAACACCTTCTTTGGCTGAGGAGGTGCCACGTACACTAAGACCACATTCTAAACCTCTAGCGTGCAAAAACAAATCATTTTAAATTTTGTGGGAGAATCAATCCGTGCTTCTAGAAATAATAAGGGTCCGTTTGAAACACAGGAATTTCACAAGAATCACGTAGAAATTTCATAGGAATCGGTTAAATTTCATAGGAAAAAAGCAGAAACAGGAAAATGTTCCTTCTTTCCACCCTAAAATTAAAAATCAGGCTCCAAGTATAGTTGAAGACTTCTTCCTTTAGAATTCCAAGTCACGATGAACCTGACCATATTTTGCGTTGAGCCATACCCTGGTTAGCCCGATAGCGAGCTATACATCAGCCCAAAAATGAGCAAGGCGTAGATCACCATGCCAGCATAGATGGGAGTAAATACAATTGAGTCCCATGTGAACACCTCATCTGCTTCCAGTCTTTTTACAATCCCACCTCAAAAGTCTTACTTAGGTTAATTTAAATCTTAGTTATACGGTCACGTATCTGTGGTTTAAATTATGTTCAATCAGCGTCTAAACAAAGAACTCACAGTATTTTTCTAAACGAACGAAAATTTATTTCAAATGATATTTATTTGTTTTTAGGTTGTTTATTGGGCCAAAATTCAGCCCATTAGCTTCAAAGCCCTCTATCCACACGTCTTCTCCCCCTCCACCTCCCACGTTGGCCTGCTTTTCCGTTGTTTGCCCTTTTTCACTTCTGCCGTTGCCCGCTGCTGCTGCATGCATGTGCTTGAATTCTTTTCTTCTTTGTTTATTTTTTCTTTTTAATTGTTTTTTCATATTACTATGAAGATTATTATGAATTTAGAATATTTCTTTTGTGAATGTGGAATATATAATTCGTGGAATACAAATTTTTTTGTGAATTATTTTATCCAAATCTTCTTTTTCATAAATTGAAGGCTTGTATTAGTGTCAGCGAAATGCATACAGTACTGTTTTGAGGCACGACTTCAATTTTAGAAAACGAATGCAATGTAAACCGAAGAAATGATTGTTTTTTTGGAATAAACTGAAGCCATTTAGTTTCACAAAAAAAAAAAATCGTAGCAGTGAAAACATACCGATGGGAGCGACGAAGAATCGTAGCAGTAGCACTACCATCATGCATCACGTTTCTGCGAACGAAGAACCTTCCTGGGAGAAAATCAAAACCGTAAATTTGAAGACTCTGACTGACAGGTGAAGCAAGTAAGCAACCAATGAGGCGAGGACACGGCAACGTTTTTGTTAGCGGGGGGTTTCTCTTTCAGGTGGCTTGGTTTACGGTAAACCACCCCGTCCCCCCACCACCAAACGAATCGAATGGAGCGAGAGCGGCAAACGCCTTTCCACCCACTCCCCCCGACGGACACCTGTGGCCCCCCACGTCTCCGCCCGTCCATCACCGGCCCCACGAACGACACACACCAAGTCCCGACGCACCCCTGCGTGGCACCACCCCCGCGCTCCCGTCCATCCCTCGCCGACTCGCCAGTCGCCACCTCGCGGCACGTCACCGCCCTCCCGCTGACCCAGACCCACGGGATGGCGACGCCCACTCCCCTCCCCTCCCCTCCCCTCCCCTGTCTGCCGGTGACTTGCCCATGCCAATTCCGCCATGCGCCCCCCGCCGAAGCGCAACGTGTCGAAACGGACGGGGGCGCGCACAAAGCCGAGAGAGAAAGGTCCGTTCCTCGCCGCCGTGGCACGTTCCTTCCGCCGGTGCCCAATCGCCGGCGACCAACAAACGGCGACCGTGACTATAAATAAAAAAGAGGAGAGATGCGTTGTCATGTCATGTCATGTCCCCGGCGTGGCGCGGGACGAGACGATCCCGTCTCGGCCGATGGCGCCACCGCGCCGCCGAGTCAAACTCAAACCCCAAGCGGGGCTCGGGGCGGGCCAGGGGGACACGAGTCCTCGTGCCACCAGGGGCCGGCGCGGCACCCAATACCGCCCCGCCACGCGCCCTGTACCCCGGGCGGCATTTTGCCGGAGACGACTAGTAAAAAAAAGGCGTCCGGGAGAGAGACGCACCGAGAGGATCCCGTGCGCGGATACGGGACACGACGCGCGCACCGGTGGTGCGCTGGCCCAATCGCGCGTCGCCATCGCGCAGCGGTTAGGCTAGGCGGGCTGATTAGGACGACTAGACTATTATTATTATTATACGACGTGGTTAGTGCGACTAGTAGTACTAGATTTATTTATTCCGCTACCACGACGGCGTCACGTGTCGCGGCCGGGGGCTCAGCGGCGGCAGCGACGTGTCGGGCAAGGCGAGCCCGCCTGTGCGTCGTGGACGGCCCAGATGCCGCGCCTCAGAGACCGCGCGC
This sequence comes from Paspalum notatum, assembly GCA_022530915.1. Taxonomy (NCBI): domain Eukaryota; kingdom Viridiplantae; phylum Streptophyta; class Magnoliopsida; order Poales; family Poaceae; genus Paspalum; species Paspalum notatum. Next base: position 33,970,962 of record CM039685.1, read on the forward strand.
CCACCTCCATTCCTTTTCCTATTCCCGCGCGGCTTTAAAAACGGGGCCCGACACCACGGCACGCTCTCTCAACTCTCCCCTCCTCTCTCCCTTCCCTCTCTCCCTCAGCCGGCGTCCGGCGTGGTGGTGGTTCTAGTAGTAATAGTAGCAGCAGTGGAAGCTTCAGGGGGGGCGTCAGGCGGTGTGGTTCTTCTGGTGGATGTCGATGGCGCAGGTGTGCTGCGACTCGGCGGCGGCGGCGGCGGCGGGGGTGGCGGTGGGGGCGGTCGGGGCGGACGCGGAGGCCAGGGCCATGGCGCGCGCCGAGAGGCGGCGCAGGGCCGGGACTCTGAAGCACGCGGCGGCGGCGGCGGCGGCGGCGGCGCACGGGACGGCGGCGGCCGAGGCCACGAGGAAGCGCCGGGTGGAGGCGGGCGAGCTGCTCGTGGCGCGGAAGCACGGCGCCGCGTCGCTCACGGGGCGCAGGCGGGAGATGGAGGACGCCGTGTCCGTGCGCGAGGCCTTCGCTGCTGTCGCCGCGGAGGGCAGCGGGAGGCGCGACTTCTACGGCGTCTTCGACGGCCACGGGTGCTCCCACGTCGCCGACGCGTGCCGGGACCGGATGCACGAGCTGCTGGCCGAGGAGCTGGTGGGTACCGTCGCCGCCGCGTCCACGGCGGCCTGGTGGACGGGCGCCATGGAGCGGTCGTTCGCGCGGATGGACGCCGAGGTGGCCTCGGCCGGCGCGTCGTCGGGCGCCGCCGCGTCGTGCCGGTGCGACGCGCGCAAGTGCGACCACGTCGGCTCCACCGCCGTGGTGGCCGTGGTGGAGGACCGGCGGGTGGTGGTGGCGAACTGCGGCGACTCGCGCGCCGTGCTGTGCCGCGGCGGCGCCGAAGGGGACGACGACGCCGCCGCGCCTCCCGCGGCCGTGCCGCTGTCGTCGGACCACAAGCCGGACCGGCCGGACGAGCAGGCGCGGATCGAGGCGGCGGGCGGGCGCGTCATCTTCTGGGAGGGCGCGCGGGTGCTGGGCGTGCTGGCCATGTCGCGCGCCATCGGGGACGGGTACCTCAAGCCCTACGTGTCGTGCGTGCCCGAGGTGACGGTGGCGGAGGTGGGCGAGGGGGACGAGTGCCTCATCCTCGCCAGCGACGGCCTCTGGGACGTGGTCAGCAACGAGGCCGCCTGCGAGGTGGCGCGCGCCTGCCTCCGCAGGGGACGCGACAAGTGGTGCGCCGAGGCCGCCGCGCTGCTCGCCAAGCTCGCCCTCGCCAGGCGCAGCGCCGACAACGTCTCGGTGGTGGTCGTCGACCTCCGCGCCTCCCGCCACAGGAGGAACAAGCAGGATCACTAGCTGTCTAGATCTAGTAGTACTCCTACGTGCCAGTACAGTGGGTGGGATGGTGCACAAAGAAAAAAAAAAGATGGATTTGGGGTTAATACAGTAGCTAGTAATAGTCTCCTAGTAGTACTGATTTTGTTCTTTCTCCAAATTCTTTTCTTTTTCTTCTTTTTGAACTACGATGACTCTCCCTGAATGAACAAGTTCAGAGGAGCCAACTAGCTAGTAGATTAATCAATCAAAGGTTATTATTGTGGTGTAACCGGGATTTGATCCGGATACCATAAGGAACGGAGATTGAAGTTGTTTTTTTCTTCAGAAGAGATTGTTCTTTGTGTTGAATCCGATCTGGTTTACGGGGTATTGGACACTGAAACTGAAATTGAGGAGAGACAACATACAACCACCATCAGAGGCGAAGAAGGAACACAACAGGGAGCAAAGACATTGTGAAGCAAGCGAAGCAGGTGAAAGGAAGGAGCCAAGGAGATTCTATTCTATGGGCAAGCAAGCACTCTTTGATGGGATGGGATGGACAACAAAGGCTCCAGCTGCAAAACAAGCCAGCACCAAATGCAATCAATGTTTTAATCGTCTCGCGGGATTGTTCATCAGATCTGACTGAAATCATGCAGCTCGTTCTCTCTGGTCCGGTGGAGCTGGAGCACGATGATTTATATTTAATTAAAGAAAAAGAAAATTAGGCGCCGGGATGGGTTGGGAGTTGGATCATCCGTCCGTAGGGAAGACTATTGTGGAATCTGCCATAGTGCCATGTCAAAACCCAACGGAAAACAAACAAACACAAGAGGAAACAACAACTCCGGCGCCGCGTGGAGAGAGATTCCGGGAAAGAAAGAAATCGCCGATTTGCAGGTGAGGACGTGCCCTCGGAAACTCCACTCGGGTTGAAAATTCGGCAGGGAGAATTTGGGAATGTTCCACGTGGAAGAAGCGTACTGCAACATGTGGCGGCTCGGTTGCGTGTATGGTCCAGCCGCAGCACCCAGCAAGCTAGCTGTTTCGCATCGCACACGTCTGGATTCCCACCACATCTCTCGCCGACGGCGACGGCAAGGACGACACGAATGCAGCACAGCACAGCACAGCTCGGCGAGCTCCCCCGGGGATCTCATCAGCTCATGTCCCCATGGCATGGCCTCGCTTTCTCCGAGCGACGGTCGGTCCGGGGAGGCAGACGCGACACCGACGCTGATTGAGTTAAGGCTGTGTTTAAATCCGCTGAAATTGGGACTGAAATGTACTGTATCGTTGAAAAATACACTGTAGCGTTTTTCGTTTGTTTGTGGTAAATATTGTCCTACTATGGTCTAACTAGGCTCAAAAAATTCGTCTCGCAAAGTACGTCTAAACTGTGCAATTAATTTTTTATTTCATCTACATTATGTGCCGGTATTTTGATATGATGAGAAATCTTCTTTCTGCGTATTGAAATTTGAGAGAAAAATTTGGGATCTAAACAGAGCCTAACACGACATTGGAATCCTCTGCTTTTCCTGCTCCGCCCGCCCGCCCGTCCAGGTGTCCGTCGCCGGCGCCTGCTCGTGCCGGTAGGACAGCTGACCAGCAGTCAGCGGAGAGAGCAGGCGCGACGGACGGGCGAGGCGACACGCATTGCCGTGTCCGGAAGGTCGAGCGGTGCGGCGAGGTGGCGTAGCTGTGCGGTGCAGTTGTAGCAGCATCAGCGGGCAGCTGTCCGACGCCTCGTCGTGAGTGGCGTGTCGCCTCTGGAGTCTGGACTCCTTGGGAGAGCCGGCCGGTATGCCCGTCTCTCGCTATGGATCGGACGTGAACGTGAAGCACGTTTGGGGCTGTTCATGAGAGTGAAGAAGAAGGTGCAATAAAATAATTTTTTTTTGTCTTGCATAGTGGCTCTGTTTCTGTAGTCGAATGATGAAGATGGGAGATGAGACTCAGGAGCTCTCGAATCTTCTAGTGAGATACTGTATTTCATCCAGACGAATTGGTAGGCGAACACCTACAACACATGCTTTAGCAGAATACATGAAGAACGAGGATCTCGTACTAATAAAGATGATGCCGTGTCGCTTTTTCGTTTTTGTGGAAAGCGGTTTATTTTATGTGGGAATTTGTTGAGAGATCCAAACATAGTTATAAGGATAGTTAGGATAATCAGGTTTTAAGTAATGTAGAGTATATAAAACTAGAGATCCAAACAACCATTAGACTGCTATTTGCCTGGTTACTTAGCAGCTACAAAATCCGGGCCATCCTTGGAGAGAGATAATTGAGGATGTCAGTTCAAAAAGCACGGTGTGCTTGTTAAGCTATGGCGAGATGAACTCATACATCTGTTTTAAATAAGATGAGTTAGTGTCAAAAAGTTAAACGATATATATATAAATTGAAATGGATGCAATACAATTTTGTGAGAGGATCAGGAGTCACCAAATTCAGAGGAATTCGTTGCAAGTGGGCCGGGCGATGGGATCAACAAGGCCCAGGCAGGCGAGCGTGAAGCTTAGTGGACCGAAGTGGCTTGGAGGTAGCGGCTTGCGTTTCTGTCCACGATAGTCTGCTCCATACTAGTACTATGTATGTATCAGCGATGAGAGCAAAGAGGCTATGCTTATTGTACACTTATGGAGCCCATTAAGATCACACTGATGAACACGAACTCCCGCTAGCCTACTCGATAGTCTGTTCTTCCTGATGGAACATTAATATTAACTTATTTTCTACCAAATTACTATAGAGGATGCCAGTCCATATTAATTTCAAAGGAATTAGTAGGATTCGGGCATGTTTGGAATAAATGAAAAATTCTTGTTTCCGCGTTTTTCATATAAAATTGAAAATCCTGCGCGATTCCTGTGAATTTATCGTGTTCCAAACGGGCCCAATCTTTTACTCCACGACATCCCATTTTACTATTACTAATTAGATGCTCCAAAAAGAGACTCCACATTAATCCTCACGAAACGCACCAGAAAAAATAAATCATAGAAATTCTCACAAAAATCAGAAACATCCAACCATCAATTGGCAGATTGAAATATTAATAGCCATTAGATATGTTTTTTAAGTAATTACCCACCACTGCCAAAGGTTTTGAGTTCAACTCTCAATGAAAGCAATTTCTTCTTTTTTTTGCACATGTTTTCTATTTTTAATTTATTTTCTAAGTAATTACCCACCTCTGATATTATAAAAGGTTTTTTAGTTCAACGCTCAACAAAAGCAAATTTCTTCTTTTTTAGCATTTTATCTATTTTCAATTTATTTTCTAAGTAATTACCCACCTCTATCATTATACAAGGTTTTAGAGTTCAACTCTCAATGAAAGCAAATTTTTTTAGCAATATTTTTCTATTTTCAAATTTACTCTTAGTTTTTTGTCAAATTTTTCCATTTACAAATTTACACTACTAAATGATTTTATAACTTTTTTCGTAAAGACGCTAGAAACCTTTATATGAAACAGATATTTTGTGTCTAATCTTACTGTTACTAATTGAAGACTCATTTTAGAGCCTCTTATTAATCCTCACAAGATGCGCTAAATAATAGATAAAATCATAGAAATTTTCAAAATAATCAGAAACATCCTATCATCAATTGCGGATTGAAATCTTAATAGCCACTAAGTCTGTTTTCTATGCAATTAACATAATGTCATCCATCATATAACTCTAATAATAGATCTGTTTTATAGAAAAAGATAAATCATAAAAATTCTGACAAAAATCAGAAACATCCCGTGATCCATCATATAGCTCTAATAAAATTACTCATCATATCTATTATAGTTTCTAAAAAATTACCCACCATGAAATTATGAAAGATGAAATAAAATAATCCCCTAATTAGTATAAAATGTGCCATCGTGCCACTATGAAATATGAATTAAATGCCTCCTAAATTTTCATAAAAATTACTCACCGTACCATTATAAAAATGAATTGAAATAAACCGTAAATCTGTATATAAATTACCTAAAATGCTGTCATAAAAGATAAAATAAATAATTCCTAAATTTATATATAAATTACCCACAATGTCATTAGAAAATATGAATTAAAATAACCACCTTAATTTCTAAGGATTAAATTTATATATTCTAAAACTCTAACCCGTGCGAGAGCATGGGTTGATGGACTTGTAGAAAAAAATTCCATCGAAACTGAATTCTATTTCTTTGTTTTTCCTCCATCCCAAAGGATGTCTAAGTGGAAGAAGTTGCATGCATAAACCTAGCAACGACCCTTTTTAGATAAGAGCTACGGAGTATTGTCCAATTCGAGGATTTCCATTGTTCGAATTTGACAATTAGGGGCACATGTTTTGTGTGCGAACATTATGTTGTATGGGATGGTTATTCTTGGGGATATATCCGGTGCAATCAAGTTTATGGTGCAATCATCGTGCAATCTTACTATAAAAAGTTTCAAAAAAATTCTAAAAAAAATCATGAATGTACATCTCAGCCTACCCCATCTATATATAAAAATTCATAGTTAAATTCATCCTACTCTAGCAGAAACTGCTAGAGCAGGATGAATTTGACCATAAATTTTTATATACTAGTCAATCAACCTGTGCTTTCGCATGGGTTAGAGTCTTAAATGTGTTATGCGTAACCGTACAACATATATAGATCTATTTTTATACTTAGGTTTTTATAATAACATATCTTACTAATTTATATGTATGCTTAATTGATTTAGATAATTTTTGATCGATTGCAAAAATAGGTGATTTTAATATAATTTTGAAGGGTTACTTTCATCATATTATCAGTCATAATAACTAAGCTGAACAATTCAAATATAAATCAAAAGGGATATTTGATATTATCCTATCAAAATAGCAAATGTGAGCAATTAGATATAAATTTAGGGTGTTATTTCATATTTTTCTTTATATTGGCAGAGTGGGTAATTAATATGTAGTTTTAGAAGTTATTTAATATTATTTTGATAATGACAAAGGTGGGTGATTACTTAATTAGAAAACAGATCTAATAACTATTATAAGATTCTAACATGTTAATTGATGATAGGTTTTTTTTATTACTGTGAGGATTTCTATAATTTTATTTTTTTTAAGCGCATCTTGTGAGGATTAACATGGAAATTTTAAAAAGTCTACAAAATATCTGTTTCATGGAAAAATTTCTATCATCTTTAATGAAAAAAGACAAAAACTGAAGATAAATTTAAAAATAGAAAAAATCTAAAAAAAAGATATTTGCTTTCGTTGAGAATTGAACTCAAGATGTTTCGTAATGGCAGAGATGGTTAATTACTTAGAAAATATATAAAATGAAAAAAAAAGATATTTGCTTTCATTGAGTATTGAACTCAAGACCTTTCATAATGGCAGAGGTTAATATTCCAATCTGCCAATTGATGGTCGGATGTTTCTGATTATTGTGAGAATTTTTTGAATTTATCTTTTTTTCTAGCACGCTTTGAAATTGGTACAACTTTTAGAACCTCCAATTAGTAATAGTAAGATAAGATAGGTGGAGTAGGCTGCGATGTATATTCATGATTTTTTTCGGAATTTTTTGAAACTTTTCTTAAAAAGATTGTACGGTGATTGCAGCGTAAGCTTGATTGCACCGGATATATCCCCGTTATTCTTAATAGTTTGTAGAGCATCATGTTTTGTATTTCTCTATTTCAAATTATTGTCAGTGTCGCATGGACGATAAACAAACAAAAGCATGATAAAAAAAAAATATTTGCTTTCGTTGAGAATTGAACTCAACATCTTTCATAATGGCAGAGATGGGTAATTACTTAGAAAATATATATAATAAAAAAAAGAAGATATTTGTTTTCATTGAGTGTTGAACTTAAGACCTTTCATAATGGCAGAGGTGGTTAATTACTTAAAACAGATCTAATGGCTATTAATATTCTAATCTGCCAATTGATGGTCGGATATTTCTGATTATTTTGAGAATTTTTTGGATTTATCTTTTTTTCTTATCACGCTTTGAAATTGGTGTAATTTTTAGAACCTCCAATTAGTAATAGTAAGATAGATGGAGTAGACTGCGATGTACATTAATGATTTTTTCGGAATTTTTTGAAACTTTTCTTAAAAAAAATTGCACGGTGATTGCACCATAAGCTTGATTGCACCGGATATATCCCCGTTATTCTTAATAGTTTGCAGAGCATCATTTTTTGTATTTCTCTATTTCAAATTATTGTCAGTGTCGCATGGACGATAAACAAACAAAAGCATGACAAGATGACAACCTTGACAATTTTCAGGCATGACTTTGCATCTTCACATTTGGAGTGGGCCATGTCAAAAGGCAAGCAAAAGGAAATGACACTGCTTCCCTCTTTTAGGTCCTCATGGCACGTAGCAAGTGCTCCTACTGTTGCTTTTCTTCTCACTTGCATTTACGGCCTATAATAATTCACACATATGTTACAGCGTCTTTCTTTTGCTGCTTTTATGTTGTTTGGACTGTTTTGGTTTTGGCCAGGCCCTCGCAGCCCATTGGCTGCTAAGGACTGAGGAGTCCAAGATTGCAGCTCCTAGAACCCCTAGTGGGGTAGACGTGCCTTTCGTCAAGAGGAGATTCGCGGACCCCACAGGCGCATGCGGTGCGATCTTCAGTTTCAATCATGGGTGGTTCCATCAGTGTCATCTTAATGGGCTCCATGTAGATTGTGCCTTCGGATTACCAGTGTTCAGAATTCAGAATTCGCGTTCTTCTCCCACCTGCCCGAATTTTACTCTCAGCATCAGCTGGCTCTCGAAGTAAAATAGCTCATATGGTTGAGTTATTCTTGTCTTTTTTCACCGATTTGCAATTTAGTACTTCAGTGCAATTTTTGGGGTCCATCTTTATACTTTTTCATTTGTATAGAACACTAATGAGTAGTAACATACCAATAGACTAAATATACAATTCTAAGCACTGAGTGCACAATCGTCCAGTCAATTCATGCCATGAGAAGCCGCGAAGTTCAATTCAATTGTCTATAGGCACACTCTGCAGTAGTGCCCATCAGACATGTGCAGTTTCTAGTTCTGTGATTCCACAGTATAGAATTCTCAGTAGCACATCCAATGATTTCGAGCTGCAAAAGCTGATGAAAAATCTGCAACAACGGGATCCACATAGAGCCTATGGGTTCTGTGCAGCTTGTATGTTCCTTCAGTTCCTACTGCAGCAAGCAGCAGCCATGAAACATTGAAACCTGACCGTGAACTGTGATGCAGTAGTGTCTGCTTGCCAGGAAAAGGGGGCAAACAAAAGCAGCAGACAAAAGAAGCAATAGGAAATCCGATCGCTGTCACAGCCTCTCAGGTGTTCCTTTAAATATTTTGCCCTTTTTTCTCTCTAAAGAATCGTTTGTCATCAGTACCGGCACTTCTGGTGAAATTAAACTCGTGAAAAGTGTCGAAACTATTTTCTAAATTCCACAGGAATAGAACTATTTTCCAATGAATTTCTTGTGCTCCAAAAAAAGGGGTATATTTGTTGGTCTGGATGAAGCGGACCGTGCTCTCTAGTCAAGTTGCGATACATGGAAATTTTGTATCATAAACGCTCTAGCTTCTCCACAAGATGTTCCAAAGCATCTTACCAGCACCGGGTGGAAAGTTTAGAAATAGGCATAGAAAGAAGACCCCAAGATGGCAATAGCCACTCAAGAACCATCAAATCTTTGCCAGAGACAGATTGGCAGCAACCAACACATTTCATTCAGAGCAAAAAGGCTACTACAGTTACAAGCTTTTGCAATCATCGAGCTGTAAATGTTCTAGAACTAACTAGCTGCTATTAGGATTGCACATCTCAGGATCAGATGCAATGACAATTGGTTTTTAGTACATTACCCCGAGAAGAGCAAACACTACTTTTATTCATTGTTATTGAGATAGGTTTGCCTCAGGTCAGATGGCTGGAGGTGCAGCCTTCACCTTCTGCTTGCTATCTGCCTTGACCTCCAGCAGCATCTTCACCACAGACCTCATCGGCGGGCGGTTGATTGGAAGGTTGCAGACACAGAGCATCGCGATTTTCAGAACCTTGCACATATCGTCCTTGAAGTCCTCAGCAAGAGTCTGATCAAGTACAGACTCCATCCCGCTCTGCTCAATAGTAGTAGACACCCACGTCACAAGGTCCATCTCACCAATCTCCAGAGCCATCGGCTTCTTACCAGTGACAAGCTCCAAGATCACCACACCAAAGCTATAAATATCGCTCTTTTCGGTCACATGGAGGGTGTAAGCATACTCTGCAACACACAAAAGATCGCTTAGCCATAAAAACTAATATGCAATATATGTCAGTTCAAAACTGTAGCGTTGATTTAATAGAATTATTTCAGAAACAATATAGAGCAACCGATGAAAAGATGAAGTAATAAAAAACATAAAAAAAAAGCAAAGCATAGTAACTACTTGTGTAAACATGCAGAACAGAACAACAATTACTAGGCAGTACCAACTCACCAGGAGCGATGTATCCACAAGATCCTGCGATGATCGACATGGTGGCCGGGCCCTCCCCAATAGTTTTCGCAACACCAAAATCAGCAACCTTGGCACCATACTCCGCGTCGAGCAAGATGTTGTTTGACTTCACGTCTCGATGAATAATTGGGGGCTGACAGTCATGGTGCAAGTAGGAGAGTCCTTCAGCGGCGTTAACTGCAATCTTATACCTCATCGGCCAATCCAAGATTTTGCCTTTTGCACTGTGGAGCATATCCCCCAGGCTCCCGTTTGGCATGTACTCGTAGACAAGCAACCTGCAGACTCTGTTTGTGATGCTGCAGGCAAGCTTTACAATGTTCTTGTGCCGAACTTTGCTTAGGGTGGCAACCTCAGCCTCAAATGTGTCTATCCTTTTGCTCGCCACACCGCTAGGCCAGAGTTTCTTTACAGCCATGGCCTCGCCCTGTGGCCCAACAACAACCTTGTAAACCTTGCCTGCACCACCCTGGCCGATCACATTGTTCTCATCAAGACTATTCACTATGTCCCTCTCAGTGAAATCCACCCTGTGGAAGGATGTTAGTACCCAACTAGACTTTCCATCATCCGATTCAGCAGCACTCATCTTATACATCCTGCACTTGTAACCGAACCAAGTGATACCTACGAATAGGATGATCGCAGAGGCAATGAGGATGGAGACAACTGACTTGATCATGGTACGGTGTTTCGCATACGAATTGCCATTGCTTTGACAGAACCCAGCGCACAGGCCAGGGTTGCCCAAGAAGCTATCTCGGTACTGTAAGCCACTGAAGAAAGCGGGTAGAACCCCAGAGAGCTTGTTATAGGATATGTTGAAATGAGTGAGCCTGAGATTCTGCAACTGCGCAGGCACCTGACCGGAAAGCTCATTGTTTGACAAATCGAGCGTATTCATCTCATTGATCTCCCCAAGCTCTGGAGGGATGATCCCAGTAAGATGGTTACTAGAAAGGTCCAGCTGTGACAATTTCTTCAGCTTACCAAAATCCCTCGGGATTTCCCCAGAGAGAGAATTGTTGCTGAGATCAAGATTGTAAAGCAAGGAAAGATTGGCAATTGACTGTGGCAGTGACCCGGAGAAGCCATTGTTGGAAGCCTTGAATTCTTGAAGACTGTACAAGTTCCCCAGCTCGGCAGGCAGAGCACCAGTGAACTTGTTGCCCTGCAGAAGCATCTTGGACATGTTCTTGGCACCACCAATGGAGGGATCAACGGTGCCCGACAACGCGTTGTCACGAAGCTCCAGCAGGTAGACACTCGGCAATCCCCAGAATTCTGGTGGCACTACTCCAGAGAGCCTGTTGCTCTGCAGCCGCACCCTTATCAGTGTCCGGCATTGCCCCAGTTCAACCGGAATGGCGCCTTCATACTGGTTGTCCAGCAACATGAGCTGCTCTAGCTTCCCGGAAGCGCAGAGCGTCGCCGGAATCGGACCCGACAGACGGTTGTCCGACGTGTCCAGGAAGTTGAGCGGGCAATTCTTCCCGAACTCCGGCGGCAAGGGCCCTGAAAGCTGGTTCTGGAAAATCCTCAAGTCAGAGAGACTTGGCGCCGTCGCCAGGGTCGCTGGCAATGGACCGGACAGGTTGTTCTGGTACATGTGAACGCTGTCAAGCCTCGGCGCCAGGAACAAGTCCTCCGGTATCTCCCCGGTGAGCCGGTTCATAGAGAAGTCCAGCGAACGGAGATTCTTGAGGCCTCCTAGCCCCACCGGAATACCGCCGGAGAGCTGGTTGGAGAAGAGCTCTATCTGCTCCAAGGAACTCAGATTCCCAATGCTCGGTGGTATCTCGCCGGACAAGTTGTTGGACGACAGGTCCAGATTGACGAGATTCTGAAGCTTTCCAATGGAAGATGGGATGGTACCGTTCAGCGAGCAGTTGGCCATGAAGAGCACGCGGAGGCCGGCGAGGCCGACGAGCTTCTCCGGGAATGGCGACGGCGCGAAGAGGTTGTACGCGAGCTGGAGCTCCTGGAGGCCGGAGATGTCGGCCAAGAACTCCGGGAACTCGCCGGTTAGGAGGTTCTGCACCAGGTTGAGCGCGGCGAGGGACCGGAACCGGGCGCCCCAAGACCGCGGGACCTCGCCGGAGAAGTTGTTCCCGGCGAGGTTGAGGTGCGTGAGCGCAGGGAGCGCGGCAAGACAGGCGGGCAGCGGGCCCACGAGATCGTTGAGGGAGAGGTCGAGGCGCTCCAGGGAGCGCAGGGCGCAGAGCGACGCCGGGAAGCGGCCGGCGAGCGCGAGCCTGGAGAGCTGGAGGCCGACGACGGCGGGCGCGGTGGAGGTGTTGGCGGCGCAGGACACGCGCGCCCAGCGGCACGGCGATGCGCGGTCGGCGGTGGCGGCGCCGGCGCCCCAGCCGGCGAGCGCGCCGGTGGGATCGATGATGGAAGCCCTGGCGTCGATGAGGTGCTGGGCTTCGGAGGAAGCCTCCGCGGCGGGCTGGAGCAGGAGCAGGAGCGGCAGGAAGGCGAGGAGGAGGAGGGCGCGGACGGCAGCCATGGCGCGCGGTGGTGGGCTGGCTGGTGGAGAGAGTGGGGAGTGTGGCCGTGGGGGGAGGTTTTAAGGAGGAGGAGGGAGTTGCCTTTGCGCTCGCGGAGAATTGGAAGGCTCCATGGTTTGTCTCTTTGAGAGAAGTGCACAATGAAAGCGAGGGGGGGCGGTTTTCCTTTCTTTGCTATGGAACCCAAGGTAGGTGCACCCAAGGAGATGGGTGTGAGTGCAAAACACGTGACCAAACATGTCGGTTCAGGCAACTCTGTCGAGACGGCCCACCCGGAGCGGCCGGACGTATCGCGTGTGTACAGAAAAAGTACAGTGTACAGAGTAATTGCGGAAGATGCTCTTCTTGAGAAAATCGGCACGACACAGCTGGCGCCAGGTAATTAATCGCTCGCGCACTCGTCGGGTCTACATAACCATTTATCGACACCGAAAACGTAAGCAAAGGAACTTATGTAAAGCAGCGGCGAGTGGCGTTAGTGGCATCTTAGCTGTTCCGATACGCTTGCCTTGGTAGTAGGATGACGAGTGCGTGATTCAAAGTGGCCAATGGTTTGGTTGCCAAAAGAAAGCCGGTGAAAAAGGACCATGGGAAATAATTTCTCTAATGGCTTGTCAAACATGACACGGTCTAACTAACTGTTTAGGTAACAATTCCAAATAATATACGGTAATACGCCACCTGTATACGGTTGTCGGTGGATAAAACCCGTGGAACGTTACGAATCATTTCTTGTGGGGGAGCGCACAACCCCGTGTGGCCGTAGCGATGCGGGGCCGGCTCCGCGCGCGAGATGTCAGTTTTGAGAAGTGCGGGAAGCATGCTGGTGGTGCGAATGCGCACCCCCGCCTCATCGGCCGCGCGTTCCTTCCTTCCTTCAGCCCTCTCCCTCGGGCGTTGGCAGGCAGTGCAGTGCAGCATTTCCTAGCTGAGTTGCTTGGCCATGCGCCGCGCCGTGGACGTGCTCCGTTTCGTGTGGTGATGAGCCCACCAGCGCCGGGTCCATCCAGGAGCACTGCACGCCTGACCGTCTACTAGTAGTAGCAGTAGCTAGTATAGGCCCCTAGGCTCCAGCGGTAGATAAGTAGGAGTACTGCTGTGGTGAAACGGGGTTCCAGCGCAGCGGTGCACGAGAATCGAAGCGGAGGGAAGGGAGGGAAGCCAGTCAGCCAGGCCGTTCGTGTGTGCGCAGGCCAGGCCAGGCCAGGTGTGGAATGCGCTCTGGCGTTGGCATGGTCCCGAGGAGGGTACCACTACACTACTGGAGGGAAAAGGTGAGTAGTAGTAGGAGTAATAAAAAGGAAAAAAAAACTTTATTATGGATGGCGTGGCCGTGGCGCCTTCTCGATCGGTTCCAAAAACAAAAACTGTTGCGTTGCTCTCGCTCGGCTCCAACTCCAAAACCATCTGGTAGCCGTTTTGTTTGTCCACACCCACACCGGCTTGGGTGGGTGACGCCAAGTCGCCAACACAGCACAGCAGCGCCAGCACTCGTCCGGCGGTGGGCGCGCGCGAAGCCAGTGCAACGGAACCACGAACCGGTGCGAACGCTTCTGCCGGCCGCCGATGGATCGATCCAGGCCAGGGCGTGGAAAGGCCCCGAGGCGGGGCATGCAGGCAGCATACATGCCTCGGCACGCGGACGTGACCGGTTCTTGTGCGCTAGTAAACCGGTGACGTTTCCACGGCATGCCTGGACAAGTTCCCAAAAACTGCTGGCAGGGAGTATTTGAGCTGCAAGCGTCAGATACAGGACAACATTGACTGGGAGGACTACTAGTAGTGTGGACGGAAGCAACGCGTACAACTGCTCCATGATCCCGATCGGTTTAATCGTGTGGATCACTGCTCCAACTTATATAGCATGCCTTTTGTTTGTCTATCGAACAATTGATTGTTTTGGAGGCATTCGACACTTGATTATTGGACCATTGAATCTTAAGACAGAGGACCAAGATTTCCTTCTACCTCTTTTCTAAGACTCAATCCAACGGTTCTCCATTTTATGAGATATATATACTGTTTTAGCACTATTCTACACCGCAGACTGTGAAGTTTGAAATTGAGGAAGTCAGACTAACCCGACCCTTCTCCTATTAACGACCATACAGAGAGTCGACCTGCTGGACGTCAGTGGCACGAGCATCTACAACAGTGCGTTTCCCGCATGAACGCAGGTACCATGCAGTACCCGGAGTTCACTGTTTCACGCTTCCTCCTGAATCTGACGGGCTCGAACTCGAGTACGTACCTTGCCATGAATCTTTGCGTCAAGGGTTGCCCCAAAGTCCATGAGCAACTGTACTGAACGTACGCGCGCTTTGCTTTCCCGGTGCCTGCACTGCAGGACGCCCCGCTTTACTCGGAGCCAAGAGCAAGCAAAGAGCCAGTATCACTTGGAGCGCTTCCAATGCCAAGATTTTAGGGCCTGTTTGGATCCCCCAGCAGAAAAGCACATCCAAAACGATAGCTGGGCTCGTTCGAGCTGGAAGGGAAAGAAAAAATATGCAGCGCAAAGCAATGATGCTGGACCTCATCGTCCTGCGTCACCTCATCGTTCTCACTCGATCAGACCATGGGCCATGGCTGATGATGTGAGATATGGACCAAGCAGCTGCACACGCATGACGCATCTACGGTGCCTGTCTAGACTTCTTTTCTCGTGAGCTTGGATTCGGTTGGGTCATTTCATTTGTTCCCCGGGCCCCCTCCTGGCCCTCCTGCTCTTTCTCTGTCCTTTTTTTTAAAACATGCTCTTTTTCTGTCCTAGTCTCCTAGCTTGATAGCAGGGCAGGCGACGATCAAACATGCCAAGAATTAAAGGGAATGTGCATGCATGGAGCTGCATATCCGGATAATAAAGTTCTTCTGCAGTAGCATAACCAAGATGGATCACATTGAGCACCATGCCAGAAAGAGAATCAAACGAAACTATCATACGTTCGGCATATTTTTTACCCATGGGTAGTATCAAAACCAATCCTTAAAAACTCATATGAAATCATTTCCAGACTACCTTTTCTTTTATCATAATAGAAAAGTTAAAATTTTGGCTTCAGCCATCCCCAGGATACATCATATACCACAATTTATTACAAGAAGTAGCCACCCACCACTAGGAACCAATGGCGGATCCAGGATGTAGCATGGAGTATGCCACACCAGTTATTCCATAAAAAAATTGGTAACGGTATTAAATAATTCGGTAAACACTTTGTCATTCAATTTGATATAAAATAAACAAAAACTAAGATAGCATTTTAAAAATTTTCAATTGACCCATGAATCCTTGATTCCTGATTTTACAGCATGAAAACTATTTTGCAAAACTGCAATCTTAGTCCATCCAAACACCACGTCTCTTTCTATAACCAAAATATTTTGCAGAACCATAATATTCTTCCAAAGCTCCAAAAATATTTGGTATCCAAACAGACCTTAACGAGTCCCTTCGCATAGATTTTCATGGCATAAGCGCGTTGTCAGCCCCACAAAACACAGCGTTTAATTTTGTTGCCTTTGTTGGCACGTGCTGATGGCCCTGGCCAGTGGTACTGTATAGCCACAAGAAGTAAGGCAATAGGGTTACAGTTGTGATCCCGGAGACCCAGACGTATCACTTGTGATGAGATTCTCGACCAAAAGGGTAACATATCCAGGACAGCAAGCCATGAAATATTCCGTCTCTCTCTCTCTCCCTTGGACAATATATGGTCAGTAGACGCTAGATGGTACTAATATACTTTTGACGTGAAAGCGTGGTTCAAAGAATTTTGTTCAATTTTCCTACCTAGTGGAAAAAAATAAAGTGATGTCTTCTGAAAATATTTTGCGGTGAATCAACCGAGTACCTTAAAGGTTTAGTTTGAAAACTCTTCGATTCTTCAAATTCAAACTCGACTACGTCTACCGTGTCAGAACAGTATCAAATAATGCTAGTTTCTCAAAATGAGGCCATCGCTGGAGCGAGCCTAAGAGGGTTTTGAGGGGGGATTGAAGTGGATTGAAAGGAATCGGGGAGGATTTTAATCTACTGAGGATTTAAACACACCCCTTCCATTTCAATTCAAAAATTTCCAAACTAAGCCTAACAAAAGTAGAGTTTCTAATAGATAGTTTGAGCAAAATAATTAATGTACACGCAGAAAATATTCTGACATCTGTAATATTGTCCACGTTGTATCATCGAGTATCATCTGTGCTTCAGGAGTGCGTACTGCTATCGCAAAAGTTAGAACATCATATCATCAATTTTATATACTATATACTAACAATAGCCAATAATATATTATTAAAAATATATCTCTAACATCAAGAAAAAACAATAAATTAACTCTCTAAATCTGCATATAATACCATTATGAGGCAATTTTAAATAACCCTAGAATTACCTGATATCCACCTTTAACGTTATGAAAGATAATAAAAAGTAATTCTTTAAATTGCATCTACCGGCATTTACCATATTAAAAATAAATTAAAAACAACTCTTGATTTTACATTTTAATTACCAACATATGATATCATTAAAAATGATATTAGTACAAATAAATAAATACACCTATAGTATATGTCTGCAAATCAACCTCGACCGCCATTAGAGTATATAAAAAATCAATCTATTTAAATCTAACATGCATGAATTTTTATTAGTTGTCGACATCAAAGTTATCTATGAACTTATAAATTTTATACGTATTTACATTACTATCATGTGCAAATGTCAGGTTAACATACTAGTTATCAATAAAAAGAAGTACTACTGCACATATAATTCTTCAATAAAGAAAAATCGACCACTTGTTTGCTATGATGCATGCTGAAGCAACCTTTTCTACTATTGTGTTAACCAAAAGTGTAGTTTAAGTTTATGACATAAAAATCACATTTTTCAAATAAAATACAGCATGATAATTTTGAATAAAAGAAATAGTAAGCACTATAATTTTAAAATAGTATAAACTGGTATATCCCAAGACACTACTACAAAACATAGCTATTGTAACACACTTCTGTAGCACATCTACCAATGTGTTATAAAAAATTTTTATAGTAACACAAAATATGTGTTACAGTGGAAGCCAGTAACACATAGCACCTGTTTCATAAAAATGTGTTACAAATAATGACTATAGTAACACAAAAGGTTATGTTACTTCTAAAGTGATACAATGATGGTAGATATTGTAACACATAGCTGGAACATGTAGAACACGATGCAAAAACATGCCGTACAATAACATAAAGTAATGTTACCTATAATATATGATACCATTCTATACTAGAAAATTATTTTTTATAGCCACCACCTCTGTTTATTTATTTGTAGAGATTGATAAAAAATTAAGCGGCATATGCACTTGCTGGCATGGGCTCGGTGTTCATATTGCTGACCGCCACTAGAAATAGCCCTTATTTACAAAGATGATTCGTAGCATACATCGCCACTCGAAATACTCATTTTTAGATGTGTTCCATGCTACAGACAAGTCCGTAGAATGGATTTGTCATGAAAATGGTTTTACTGTCTGCCTCTAGAAGTAGTTCATTTACCAAAAAATCGTAATTATATATAAAATTTCATGAAAATGCCACACCAAAATTATATTACTCGATGATATCCACAACTTTATATTTGATAAATTTTTCATTAGAGATCATTTATTTATTTATTGCCCATATAAATTCAATATATTTTTTATATTTGTGAAATCACAATTTGGAATTCATTAAATAACCTCATATGGATACCAAAGATGTAGTATTCGACGAGATCTAAAACTTTGTACTTGAGAAATTTTTCATTTAAGATTATTCAAGGCTTCAAATATACAATACAAAATTTATCATAGTGTATAGAATAGGAAAACATTCATTTTTCATGCACAAGTGCCTGTGTGGTGTGGTGGAGTGAGAGTCTTACGAGAGACATGAGGTTGTGAGTTCAATTCCTTTCAAGGAGTGTATTTTTTTTCATTTTTAAAAGAAATGTGCAACAAAATAGTAACACTAAGCAGTAATACTTTTTAGATGTAAAGGAACACATGCATTGTGTTCTAGAATATCAGCCATATAGTAACATAGGTAATAGTAACACTAACAAGATGTGCTACTAGAATACCTATTAAGGCTGACTCCAGCAGCCAGGGTAAAAACCCCATCTATCCACTATTCCAACTACCCTCCTCTCTGTAAACAGTGTCGCTACAGTGTCATTTTGTACTATACCCGGCCTTTTACCCGATCTGCTGGCCTTAGTCTAACACTTTAATTGAACAGGTGGTGTTACTGAAACCCTGTTACGTAGGAGTGAGATAATATATCCTTAAACACATACAAAGACATATGGAGACGTGATATGAAATATAGATGTCTAAATAGGCCGACACAGACCGCCCAACATGGGCCCATTCTAGGCATCGGGGCCTAACCGTGCCACGGGCCAGCCCAAGGCACGACTGGCATTTTTAAACACATATGAAGACATATGATTCTAAGAAAACACATACGAAGACATACACCTTCACGGGGTCCGAAGACATGATTCTAAAAAAATACATACGGAGACATAAACTCTTTCAAGGAGTGTATTTTTTCATTTTTAAAGAAAATGTGCAACAAAATAGTAACACTAAGCAGTAACACTTTTTTAGATGTAAAGGAACACATGTATTGTGTTCTAGAATATCAGCCCTATAGTAACATAGGCAATAGTAACACTAACAAGATGTACTACTAAAATACCTAGTAACACTTTAATTGAACTACAGTAACTCAAGGTGGTGTTACTGAAATCCTGTTACGTAGGAGTGAGATAATATATCCTTAAACACATACAAAGACATATGGAGACGTGATGTGAAATATAGATGTCTAAATAGGCCGACACAGACCGCCCAACATGGGCCCATTCTAGGCATCGGGGCCTAACCATGCCACGGGCCAGCCCAAGGCACGACTGGCCTTTTTAAACACATATGAAGACATATGATTCTAAGAAAACACATACGAAGACATACACCCTCACGGGGTTCGAAGACATGATTCTAAAAAAATACATACAGAGACATAAACTCTCATGGGGTTCAAACCCTACCCGCAGGCTTAGGACGCCGGCTTTAACTAACGGAGCACGTGGTTTGTTAATGTTTAGATGATGTTGTTTGATATTATATATGTATATTTATCCTAAAATGACAAAAAAAAGAAACAGGTTGTGCCGTGCTTGCACGCCGAAGCACGGCACGCCCATCGGCGGTGCCGACACGAACCCAATGGCCATCTATCGTGCCGTGCTAAGGCCGGACCAAAATAGTGCCGGGTTTCAAACCGCCATTTAGTCCGCATTGTTTGGACATTTATAATGCAAATGTATGGAAGTATGAGTGTGGGTGTAAAAATATACAGAGTAATTGTTAAATTTATTGGTACACGATAGAGATGATTAAAATGTATGTATACATGTACATGCAGTCTCAGAAAAAGAATAAAGAGATAGTGAATACATAAAAGCAAGGACTTTTGATTGGTTTAAGTAATAGCCTTTTATGATCGCCTAAGATTTTTACTTGTGCGGGAGTACAATAGACTTTTGCTTTGTGCGTTGTTTGAAATATTTGTGCTATTTATCATGGAATATTTGCTATATATGTTTCTGTTATGTTGTATATTACTCCATTTATATTGTGGAATATTAAGGGACCGTTTGGCAAAGCTCCCGCAGCTCTGCTCCCAGCGAGAATTCTCCCGTGTAGCCAAATGGCAAAAAAATAATTGCTCCACGGAGGGAGTAAAGCGAATCTATTCTTCAATTTGTGCTAGAGGGCAGGAGCTGGAAAAAACCTGCTCACTCAGCTTCCAACCTGCTCCACATTGTAAATGCACATCCAGAATCATTTCACAGACAAACAGCTAAACACTTCAGCTAACAAATTCACTTATACCAGATAATCACTCCATCGGAGAATTAGCTCTCAAAGCTGAAGAATCAGGGAGTGTGGAGCTCTACTAAACAGACCCTAATTATCATTATCATTGTTCTTTTCTGTTGCAATGATAATAATTTCTAATCTGAAACTTTTGAATGCCCACAAAGAAGAACAATCGAGACCTGCAGCGGATTCAGATCCTAGCCCAATATTGGACAGTTTCGCTTGCAACCAAAGGCACAATTAGTTTTCCACTGAAACCCACAAGCAACTCTGCTGTGTGACATGAATTGAGACACGCAACAAAAACTCATACATCAAAGCAATGGCGAAAGTACAACCAAAGTACCAAACAATATTTCATCATGTTGCCATCACTCGGTCTAAGAGAAGGATACTACAACTACAAGACACTGCCAAAATGTGGGCAAGCTAAAGGAGACCGGCCAGAAGAATACGTGGATCGGACACGGAGCTGGTGAATAGGTGATCGAAATCGGGAAGGGAAGACATCGATGATAATGCTTGGCAAGAGCTCCATGGACATGGAATTGGTTCTTGCCCCTTGCGCGGTGGTGATCATGCTCGGCTACCACCTCCTCCTCCTCTACTGGGTTCTCCGGCGCCCGCACACCACCGTGATCGGCTACGAGAACCACAACAAGCTCGCCTGGGCCGAGCGCGTGGCGCGGGCGACGGCGGCGCCGGAGGAGGCCGCGCTGGCGCTGAGCGTCATCTCCGACGGCATCTCGGCGTCGACCACGCTGGCGTCGCTGTGCATCGCGCTGGCCTCGCTCATCGGTGCGTGGGTGAGCAGCAGCAGCAGCGCGTCCCCGGCGCTCATGCCCGGCGCCGGCGAGGCAAGTACAACGGCGACGGCGACGGCGAAGTACGCCTCGCTCCTGGCCTGCTTCCTCGCGTCCTTCACCTGCTTCCTCCAGTCTGCCGGCTGCTACGTGCGCGCCAGCTTCCTGATCACCGCTCTGGGCTCCGACGCGCCGGCGAGCCACCTGCAGCGCGCGGTGCTCCGGGGCGGCGGCTTCTGGGCCGCGGGGCTCCGGGCGCTCTACCTCGCCACGGCGCTGCTCGTGTGGGTCGTCTTCGGCCCCGCCGCGATGCTGGCCGTCGCCGTGCTCACCGTCGCCGTGCTCTACCTGCTAGACGGCAACTCCGTGCCGCTGCACCGCCACCGGTTCAGGCCCAGAAGCACACGGCTGTCCGTGACGATGCCGAGACCGACCGCCGTTGCGAGGGGAGCTGCATTCTATTCTCTCAGTTGATAATAAACTGATGAGAAGTTTGGCATGGTCTCAAAATCCTTTGTTGTAGCAGAAAACGTCTGAATTTCAAGAGGATTCCAAAGTCCGGTCTCAAATATTTACAGTTTGGGCAATGTTTGGTCCAACTTTTAAATTTTTTTCCTACCAAAATATTCGGTTTGAAAAACAATGAAAATCATATGTGATAAACCAGCAAATGAAGAACAGACTACACTGATGATAATATCTTACGTTCTGGATGAGTTCAAACAGGTGCGCGTGAAATTTTCCGTGCTGAATACGCCCAGCATCGTAGAAACGCATGCCAAGCAGCAGGATTACCATGTTAAAACGCTATAGTAGGTGGGTCATGACAGACCCGTTACAATGTAATCCACATGTTCCAGCAACATGTCAAGGATTATTATTCCACTCAATCACATCCACGCGTATACTAATAGTATTGTCCTATCAAGTACGTACTACATTGTGCAGTAAGGCGCACCAATCAATCCATAAAATGCACTCAACCATACTGCCTCCTACATTCAATGGGCAGCTGATTCCTGAAAGTATTACCTTCCAGCACCTAGTACACTATCTGAAAATATCCTTACAATCTTTAAAACTGATCACTGGATACTACAACCACTGATGGAACGGTAATAGAGAACTTGAATGGCAAAGAATCAGTCAAATGCATAGCAATTTAATGAAATTGTGTTAGCCAAGGTCAGCAGCAGGAATTGGAATTCCAGCTGATCTTTGAAACCCTATTTCCTACAGGTGTTTTGTATACACAAATCATTACAAATACTGTGAGCATATACTCAAAACTTACAAATTCCATGGATGAAAATGTTCGCAAAATCAAGATTACCTTAACCATCATGAAAAGCAAATGTAGATATGTGTACATATGCATGTCTAAACATGAAAATAAAAAGGCTGATGTGGGACATAAACCTTCAATCCAAATTTTGTACATCTGTGAGAATTACATGATATAACCCTCTAAAAACACTTGCTGCCTACCATGACAGATGGACATTTACCGAGTGGAACAAAACCCCTCGTGGCATAAAAGACAAAAGTTGAACTCTTTGCTCCCAGTAAGAAAACATCAGTAGCTCCAATTACAACACTTTAGCTGGGTATGTTATGTAGTGAGGAGTGGAGGGGATTCTAATGTCAATTAGTGTGTAACAGTAGTGCATACAAACCATAAAAGCTAAGGAGACCGTGAGTACCAACGCCACTGAGAAAACTTAGTTGTTGCCCCCAAACCTGGAATTAAATCCTTAACCTCTAAATCATTTTTCCGGTGTACCAACGCAATCTCATCTCACAACCAACCAGATTAGGCAGCACAAAGGGAGTCATAGTTTCAGTTACGAATCGTGTGATCGGGTGAGCATATGGTTCATTTCCATGGCCATAAGGGGGTTTAAGATGAACAGCACCCTGACTTCTTCACGGCAGAGACATCATCCTTGCCGCCAACGTTGATGGTTTGCCCTCTTGGTGGAGCAGCAGGGTCATCGCCAATGTCAAGGGCCTTCTTACTGACCACACGGTATATCTGAGTTAGGACCTCGGTGAAGGCGCTCTCGACATTCATGGACTCCAGTGCGGAAGTTTCCATGAAGAAGGTGCTTTCCCTCTCAGCGAAGCCCTTGGCATCCTCCACAGATACAGCCCTAAGGTGTCGCAGATCTGCCTTGTTGCCAACAAGCATGATGACGATGTTCGCATCGGTGTGATCCCGGAGCTCCTTCAACCACCTCTCCACATTTTCAAAGGTCACATGGCGTGTCACGTCGTACACGACAAGTGCGCCGACAGCCCCTCTATAGTACGCACTTGTAATTGCCCGATACCTACGAAGGAAGGATATGGCAAAATTATTAACTTCACTGAAAATGCCATGGAAATGGCAAAGGCAATTCAAACAAATGCTGCCTGGATTCTCCATATCGATCAGGTGCAACGATTTGGCTGGAAGCATCACAAAGAAAATGAAAGATGGAACTACAAAAAGGAAAAAAAAAAAAGAAATAATCCTGGAAAGGCACTTGTTTTTACAGAAGAACCATTGCATAATTTGCTACTGTATTAGCAGGAGAACTGGCCAAGTGCCACCATATATATATATATATATATATATATATATATATATATATATATATATATATATATATATATATATATATATATATATATATATATATATATATATATATATATATATATATATATATATATATATATATATATATATATATATATATATATATATTAGGTAATAAGTTTACAGCCAGCCTAGCAAACAAAACCTGTCAGGATCTCACTTAATTAGCTGCAACAGAATACTATCAAATAGTTTTTTTTTATTGAAGCCAGGAGAGGAAGGCAGTGCAAAAATGTAGAATCACCAAACGCATTTACTGCTCCGTATCAGATATGACAATGACAGGACATGACCATAAACTTTGTTGACAGCGATGGTAGAGGAACTGAAGAGTGGCCTTGCAAATGCAAGGCTGTTCATTGATGTCGTGGTTGAGCAACAGAGCAAAGCACGTACCTCTCCTGGCCGGCGGTGTCCCAGATCTGGGCCTTGACGACCTTGTCGTCGACCCTGATGCTCCTGGTGGCGAACTCGACCCCGATGGTGGACTTGGACTCGAGGCTGAACTCGTTGCGCGTGAAGCGGGACAGCAGGTTGGATTTGCCGACGCCGGAGTCGCCGATGAGCACGACCTTGAAGAGGTAGTCGTAGTCGTCCTCCGCCCTGTACGCCATCGCGCGCGCAGGCAGGCAGGCAAGACAGGCGATTGGTTCCCTTCCCTCCTTGCTTGCAGAACCGCGGTTCTTGGGGCGGGAGGACGGGCAGGTGAGGCCCGCAGCGCTTCTCGGGGCTGCTGCGGATCGGAAGGGAAGGGAGAGGTGGAGGAGGGCAGGGCAGGGGGGAAGAGGCGGACGCGAGGCGTGGGTGGCGCTGGCGCCTAGTATATGAGGAGAGGTGGGGAGAACGTTGAGGAGAAAGGGCGCGGCAGAAAATAGCAAATCCGGCGGACCGGCCACGCTGGCCTCGGTCTGTCAGGTAAACCATCACATGCCTTCACATGATTTTTTTAGTGGTATAAATCTATCGGCATGGCAATGGCATGCATGCACGTTTATGCTTTATAGTTAGTGGCTAAACATGCCAGAACAGAGAATCAGCTGAAATCTTAAACGAGGCATTGAAACAGCAAGTGGTCTAGTTCAAATCATAATATATGCCTTTTTTTTTAGAAAAAAGAACATCATATATTAATAGGAGATAATATTTGATGCCCGATGGTGATGATTCAATAATTTATATTAATTGGCTACTCTGTTGCAGATAAGAAACTGATTATAGTTCAGTCATATGTATAATATAAGATATGCATATTATGCATTAAAAAACTCCAATAGATTTGGTGGTGCTCGTCTAAAGAATGGGTTAAATAGTCGTTTGGCTGTTTAATAATGTTGTTTAAGTCCATCGACTATTTAGGTCATTTGGCACCCTTTTTTTTTACCATTTAAACGGCCAACCATTGAATGGACCATCTATAATATAAACAACCCTGTTGAAATGTTGTTTACCGTTTGAACGCCATTTAAATAACCATTTACATGAACACTTCTGGTATGGTGTCAGAAACACAAGGATGTCACATAAGTCAAAGTGCGAGACTCTGACTCTGTGAGGCCTTGGTCCTCCTGCCTAGATCTACTTGCTCCCATCATCTTACAAAGGAAGAGAAGAGGAGATGTATGCCTAAAGACCAGTACATAAGCATGTGTGCTCTGCATTGACAGGCGCCGACATATGTCAATTGAGGACCAATACAATGCATTTTGGTTCTTATGTGTTTAAGAGTCATGTACATTGTAACTCTTTAGGGTTCCTAGCCGTGGCTCCCTAGACATATAAAAGGAGAGGCATGCACCTTAGGATATCAGGTGGCAACAATTCATTTATATTAATCAATACAGTTTCAATTGTGTCCCTTGAGTCCTTTTTAATAATACCCAAGACTTATAACACACTACATTGTGCAAGACAGCAAAGTGATCTATCATAAAACTTGCACCATCATCTTGTTATGTCAGTTAATAGTAGCTCTTATTGTGGTGGGGCCGACTGCTGTGCAATCACAATTGTGGTGCACTCATGCAATCAGGCGCTGAAGAACCTAGGATAGGCATCCAACAGTGGCCATGTATTTTACAATTAACCCCTCCCGCACTCATCCATTAGCCCAAGGATTAGTTGGCCAAATCCTTGATGCGCCGCCACCGTCCGGTGATCTGGCCACTGCTATTCAAAACACCACTTGCACAGTCCTCGCTCTAGCCTCAACAAAGATCAATCGAGTTCGGAACTGCAGCCCCTACCTCGTGACGAGGTACTCCTGCTGCCAGCCTGAACGATTATTATCCCTGGCCACGTCATGATCATCTTGATCGTCCCGAATACACACCCTGCGCTGCCATCGCCGTAGAGTGCCATAGCACGCAAGACAGGTTTGCGCGAACGATGTGATCTCTAGCATCGGGCAGAGAAGCAAGTTCGTTGCTCTTACTCTGATTCGGCTGATTGCATGTCATGGCCCGAGCCTCTGTGGACCTTCGAAACGGTACCACGAGTGACCGTCGACGACTAGCGGTGTTTTGAATGGCGGCGACTAGTTCACCAGACGGCGACATCGCATGGATTCTCGCGGGGTGTGTGGCCAACTAATCCTTGGGCTAATGAATGGGTGTGGGAGGGGTTAATTGGAAAATACATAGCCACCGTTGGATGCCTATCCTAGGGTCTGCAGCACCTAATTGCATGAGTGCACCACAATGGAGATTGCACAGCAGTCGGCCCCTACTGTGGTAGCGAAAGAAGACATTGCCATTGATCTAGAGAACTTTAGAATTTAACAAATTATCAAAGGTGAGCTTTGCGACATTGCCATCCCGCAAGTGGGATTTGCCAGTATGCCATTATGAAAGGAGTTGCAAACACTAGTGTTGTCTATCGAGGGATTTTTGACATTTCAGCCAAAATAGTTAACTATTTTTTATTTGCCAGATGGCAAATATTTAAGAATGAGGTAGCAGTACATTGAGAAATCCCATTTGTTGGACGAGCGAAACCTACTTTAATAGCTAAATTCCAAATTTCTCCTATAATCTCATGGATCCTCTGTAAGCGGACTAGCCAAAGCACCTCGCTTTTTGTTACCATACCGTGATGAAAAACCTGATAGATCGACCTTGAATTGTTAGAATTCAAGCAATGATTGTTTGGGACATATGCGAGATATACTGTGAGGCCTTGGGCCTCCTGCCTAGATCCACTTGCTCTTATCATCTTACAAAAAAGGAAAAGAGGAGATGTATGCCTAAACCCTAGTACATAAGCATGTATGTCTCTGTATTGATAGGCGTCGACATATGAGGATTGAGGGTCAATACAATGCATTTTGGTTCTTATGTGTATAGTGTAATGAGTCATGTATGTTGTCACACTTTAGGATTCCTAGCCGTGGCTCCCTAGACATATAAAAGAAGCATGCACCTTAAGAGATCAGGTGGCAATAATTCTTTTTATTAACCAATATGAATAGTTTTCAATTGTGTCCGTTGAGTCCTTCTTAATAATACCTAAGACTTATAACACGCTGCACTGTGCAAGACAAACACTTCAGCAGAATGAGCTATCATAGAACTTGTACCATCATATTCTTGTGTCGGTTAACAATGACCCTTATTGTGATAGTGAAAGAAGACATTACCTCTGAGCTAGAGAATTTTGGAATTTAGTAATCATCAAAGATGAGCTTCGCGACATTGCCATCCCACAAGTAGGATTAAGTAGGATTTGCCGATATGCCATTACGAAATGAGTTGCACACTATAATGTCTATTGGAGGATTTTAAAATAGTGTGCAGTCATATAAGCCTCAAAAGACAAAGACCAAGGAAGAGTATAGTCTACTTATCTTATTTACTATTTCTCAATTAGTCGCGTACATTCATTTGGTTGCATGCAGCTATGCACTTAAAAATGCATCTTTTAGGGTGCCATGTAGCCAATTATTGTATGACATTTATTAGATTTGACCCTTGTACGACTATCATTGTTGGACAATTTCTTTTGCTTATATGACTATCAAACATGGACGGAGGGAGTAATGTTTTTATTTGTCACGTAATAGAAGACAAATATTTAAGAATGTGGTAGCAATACGTTGAAGAATCACATTTGCTGGATGAGCGAAAGCAGCTTTGATAATAGCTAAATTTCATTTTTCTCCTCTAAGCTCATGGATTCTCTGTCAGCGGCTCAGGCACCCTGCGTTTTCTTACCATACCGTGATGAAAACCTGATAGATCGATCTTGAATCGTTAGAATTCAAGCAGTGATTGTCTGGGCATATGCCAAGACATTGACATCGAATACTAGTAGTGTACTGCTCCTACATCATCATCAATTATAAAAAAACGAACCTCTGTCGCATTGATTTTTCCTCAAGTATTTGCCAAACTTGAATAAATGGGCCAAGTGGGCCCGTGCTACGAGGACCTCGTGCGGCAAATATATCTCCTTGTTGTGAGCCCACATGGCCCAAAAGGCCCAATCGTTCACCGATATTTCATTTCCGACACGAGCGGCGGGTCGCGTCGACGGACATGGGCGGCGCCGCCGTGGCCGTGCTCGCCGCCGCCGGAACACGCCGCAACCCTGCCCCGCTCGCTTTCTTGTTGTCCAGGGTGGTTCGTGGGCTCCACGAAGCTTCACCGGCGACTGCGGCAGCGGAGGAGGACAAGGAGGGGACGCGGAGACCGCGGCAGCGGCGACGGAGCGGCAGCAGCCTCCTGCTTGGACCGGACTTCCCCGACACCTGGGACCCTCCTCCGATTGCTGCGTCGCAAACGCCGTCTCCGCGGGACGCCGGAGGTGAGCGGTGCTTAATGGTTTGGTAAATCTCTGGTTGAAGGCGGGGTCCTATTGCTATCGGACATCTGCTTCTTCAATTTATGGTGCTGGGAGTGTCTGTTGAGAGTGTCACTCTTTCTTTTTTACAAAAAAAAGAAAAATTTTCTATGTTGTTGTGGTTAGAAGAGTGACAAATTAGTATTGTGACGTGAGATTAGTTCGGTGTAATTCTGAGAATAATGTGGCTTCAAATGAAATGCAAGTTGGAGTTTAGTACCTCCTGTGCTAGATAGAACTAGACGTTTCCAGGCTGTTAGCCTAAACTCTAAACACCAGTACAAATGGAAAGTTCAGAGGCAAGTTTGAGCTCTACTTGGTGTTTTGATGATTTATTTATTGTGCTTTCCTATTGTTGCTTGGTGCTTGGTACCTGCACTCAGCAAATATATGTTTGGCACATAGTTGTGTTGAAGTTTCAAGTCAAGACCATTGATTCCGATGGCTATCATCCATTTTCTTGTTGTTCAGCATCTTACACTAAAAGCCTAATGCTGTAAACTATCATTTCTGTATTTTGTAGCTGATTATGATCACACAACAACCATAATTGATGGCAAGTCAATTGCGGAGGACATAAGGTTACATATTGCCGAAGAAGTCCGTCAAATGAAAAGTGTGGTTGGGCACGTGCCTGGTCTAGCTGTCGTATTGGTTGGCGATAGAAGAGATTCTGAATCATATGTGAGACACAAAACAAAAGGCTGTGAGGAAGTTGGAATAAAATCTTTGCTGGAGAAGTTACCTGGAAACTGTACGGAAGATGAAGTGATGGATTCAGTGTCAAGATTTAATGAAGATCCATCTGTTCATGGCATCCTAGTGCAGCTACCTCTACCACAGGTAGTGGTGCCTTCTACAGTTCTAGCGTTGCCACTTTCAAAAGGCAGTATCTTTGGTTTACCTCATAGATTAATATCATGAAGAACTTTTTTTTGCACCCATAGATAAAAGTTTTGTTTAATAATCAATACAAACTACAAAGTACCTTTTAGTTTCCATTTCTATGTATCTGTTTGATCAAACCCTCACAGAAAGATTTGTTATATTATGCTCTGTGTTCACCGTGATACATTGATCTTTGTATTCTCTATGCTTTTTTCTTCTTTTAAATCAGCATATGGATGAGGAAAAGATTCTGAGTGCCATCAGCCTAGAGAAAGATGTTGACGGTTTCCATCCATTGAATGTTGGTAATCTTGCCCTCAGAAGCCGAAAACCTTTGTTTGTGTCGTGCGCTGCAAAGGCTTGTATTGAGTTGCTGCTCCAATCTGGGATTGAACTCATGGGAAAGCATGTGACTGTGATCGGGAGAAGCAAAGTTGTTGGATTACCCACTTCCTTACTCTTACAGGTTCACGTTGCCAAAAAATAAGGCTTATCAACAAATTTTTATGCACTTTGTACTGTGCTGTTATATGAGATGTATTTTGATATCACATTTTCAGAGGCATCACGCCACTGTCAGTGTAATCCATGCCTTCACAGCAAATCCAGAGGCGATTACCCGTGAATCTGACATTGTGATATCAGCTGCTGGAGTGTCCAATCTTGTAAGAGGAAGTTGGTTAAAGCAAGGTGCAGTTGTGATTGATGTTGGGACAAATCCAATCGAGGTAAATACTGTAGTTTTTACTGCACTTTTTCTCAAGAAGGTTGATATGTTACTTCTGCATTGTATCTTGCATTGTTTGTCCATTGTAACCAGTTTTACTATTACTAATTGGAGGTTCTAAAAGTTGCACTAATTTTAAAGTGCGCTGGAAAAAAAGATAAATCCAAGAAATTCTCACAATAATCAGAAACATCCGACCATCAATTGGCAGATTGGAATATTAATAGCTATTAGATCTGTTTTTTAAAGTAATTATCCACCTCTGCCATTATGAAGGTCTTGAGTTCAACTCTCAATGAAAGCAAATATCTTTTTTTTCATTATATATATTTTCTAAGTAATTACCCACCTCTGCCATTACGAAAAATCTTGAGTTCAATTCTCAACAAAAGCAAATATCTTTTTTTTTAGATTTTTTCTATTTTTAAATTTACCTTCAGTTTTTGTTTTTTTTGCATTAAAGATGCTAGAAACCTATCCATGAAACAGATATTTTGTAGACCTTTTGACATTTCCATATCAATCCTCACAAGATGCGATAAAAAAAATAAAATTATAGAAATCCTCACAATAATAAAAAAAACCCTATCATCAATTAACATGTTAGAATCTTAATAGATTATTAGATCAATTTTCTAATTAAGTAATCACCCACCTTTGCCATTATTAAAATAATATTAAATATCCCCTAAAACTACATATTAATTATCCACTCTGCCAATATAAAGGAAAATATGAAATGACACCCTAAATTTATATCTAATTGCTCACATTTGCTATTTTGATAGGATAATACCAAATATCCCCTTTAATTTGTATTTGAATTGTTCATCTTAGTTATTATGACTGATAATATGATGAAAGTAATCCCTCAAAATTATATTAAAATCACCTATTTTTGTAATCGATCAAATATTATCTAAATCAATTAAGCATACATATAAAATAGCAAGATATGTTATTATAAAAACCTAAGTATAAAAATATATCTATATATGTTGTACGGTTACGCATAATACGTTTAAAACTCTAACCAGTGCAAAAGCACGGGTTGATTGACTAGTGCATCTAAATTCTAAATTGATGATATTATTAACTCTTATCTCTTAATATATTGAGTGCCTGAAAATCGTGTCAACTTTTGTTTATTGATGTGAGTTCTCTTAGATTGATATGTGTGTGCAGTCCAAGCTCCAAGTTACTCCATGTGAGTGATGGCATTTCTAAATGGCGTTCCACTGCAAAATTAACATGTCTCATTTCTGCAAATATAGTTCCTACTGGTATCACCAGTCCATCAACATTTGCAAATTAGAGCAGTAAATTTTGATACCTTTTCCTGCGACACAGAGCTAAAAACGAATTATGTCAGTTTGTCAGCAACTGCAGTATTCTTTTCTTTTCCAGGATCCAACCAGTGATTACGGTTATCGCCTAACCGGAGATGTCTGCTTTGAAGAAGCAGTGAAGGTGGCCTCTGCTATAACTCCAGTTCCCGGTGGAGTTGGACCGGTGACGATCGCGATGCTTCTTGCCAACACACTTGATTCAGCAAAACGGGTTTATGGCCTAATAAGTGACTGACCACCGCACCCCCCCCCCCACCCCACCCCACCCAAAAAAAGTTATTTTATGTTGCTTATCCTTTGTAAACTAGTTGCCTTTTACTTTCCTTCTAAAGTTGATCTACATTCTGGTTGTAGCTGTATGAGGGGGGTGTACCATATTTTTGCCCAACAAATACTGTATGCGCACTGCAAACTATCTTTTGTTTGGAGAGAAGCAACACACGAAAGCATGAGCATAACTTAGGGAACACACTATTCTCTGTATTTTTTTCATAGGTAGGTCTGGCGGATGCCATTATCGATTTCATGTCTAAAGTACCATTAACCACCAAAAAGAAGAACAATTCAGTAGCAGAACACGTCAAAGACCAAAATGGACACTCCTTCCACTTCAATACAGTCCCTGAAGTTCGAACTGTACATTTGTGACGCAGTAAACATCAGACTGCTAGAAAACTTCATGATATAGAATACTTATTTTAACACAAACACATCACATGTTCAGCTACTGTGATACCATGTGCCAGTGCCATGAAGAATTACATTGGGGGATGCCTTTTGCATCTCACACTGCTTGATGCTGCTGCAAGAGAGATTTATATTCAGACCAGGTCAATTTTCTGCACTGCCACCCAAGATTGGTTCGGTTCCAGTTGTACCGTTTCAATCTACATGACAGTTGATTGTATCGTCAGCCATAATCGTGTATTATTAGCTTTGCCTCCCCATGATTTCAATCAGGATACATAAACAACTGTCAAAATGCTAATTAAAGTTGTGCAGCTGTTGTAGTACCTTTGCGTTTTCCACACATACAAAATCTTTGTAACAGGCCTCCATCTGCAAGTGAGGATTCCACAGCACTGCATCTGACCAACTGCATTTCAAAAATAACATTAGCAATGTCAAAACAGAGTTATTTTATTTTCAAGATCTCCACTTACTTTGAATTTGAGATGGCAATTTTGTCACCCAATCCATTGTCCAGGATGAGCTCACTCGGTGCACCAAGGTAGATGCAGTCAACGAATCCTGGAAAAGTCACTTCTTCCCTGTATGGCATTGAGTGTCTCAAAAACTTATATTCAGCAGCATACACCACATTTACTGCTGCGACGAATGTTTCCAATGTAATATCCACTAAGTAATACAACAGCTCTGAATACCTTACCCAAAGTGACTATAAATGCAAACATCGTTGCTGCTCCCACATAGGCACATACAGTTATACATAATCAAAATGAATGAAAAGGCTGGAAACCTAAATGCTAACAGTGTTTTCTGCATACTGTGCCATAGATGGGCAAATTCAACGAGGCATCGCAAGAAACCAGAGTCTAATTTATTTTCTCACGGGTGAGGCACATTTTTTTGGAAAGTAAAACAGACTGGGATTATATAAGTTCAAAAATGCTTTATGCACACAAGAAAAATGTCCTCATAAGTCATAATAATTGACCAAAATTCAAACTGACCTCTCTTCTTTGCCCTCCAAAGGATTTTCCGGGTCAGGATCCTTATTGAGAGTCTTGCAGCCTATCAGACCTTTGACAGAAACACCAGTTATGGAAGCCTGTAAACAAATGCGTTAGCACCAACTACACGTATTTTACAAAGGGAAAAAGTAACAATTCCTTAAAACTGCAACTTACACGGAAATAGGTGTGGAGTGCTGAGTTGAATGAGAAAGGTTTGTCATCTGTATTTGTTATTTTTAGAGTCGTTGACAAGCTTGTGGAGTGCAGGGAAACCTACAAATGTTCGAAGAAACGTTCAAACCCATATGCTGCAAAGGGCACGGCTACAACTTCTGTTGTCAATAATGTTGATAAGGTTTAAGTGTATGAATAGAGTTTAACCTTGTACAATGCTTGGAAGCTAAAATCCCACATAGAACGGCTATAAGAGTCGTCCTTCAGTTCCAAAGTTACGGCCGGATCACCTTCAGTGACTTCTGAATCAGAGATAGACCAATTCACATTCCGTGCAAATCCATGCTGTAAATGAAGTTAGCCTTGGTAAGCACAAAGAGTACACCACCCAAGTGTTTCATTACTGTAGTAGATTATAAAATGTAATAAGCATTGTGCTACAACTGCACCAATGGTATAACCAAACATCGATAGTCACTACTCACTAAAATGATACTTGATCCAGATAAAAGGTGAAATGAAAGAACCCCTCAACATAAAAACTGAAGGATAACTTGGGATCCATTGCTTGATTTACCAAGGCATGTTCAGCATTAAAATGTGAAAGCAGTAAAACTTTACATCAAGTTTCTGGGACCAAAGGTCCATTGATACTAAAGCTCTGTATCATATTTAGTTTCTTTTCCTGTCCATATGGTTACAGCATAAAACTGGTTTCACACACCTGCTGCATGGGACCTGGGCCAAACTGGGGGAAACAATGTGGAATTCCACCACTGCTTTCAAAAAAAGTAAGTTAGCATGCTACTGGATAAACATCTGATGTTCTGTGGCACATAGTCTCGGTCCAACCTGATGGGTTTCTGCCCATTGAACACAGCATCTGGTCGAACAAAGAGCAGGTCCTTGCCATTAGGGACTTTGAAAGAAGTAACACATGCTCCGAATAGGTAGATCTCAGCCTCGCTTCATGCACGAATGATTACACAGTTAGTTGGAATAAGACTATTAGAGTGAAAAGGAAGCGAAAATCAAAGATATTACAACTTCTGCTGCAGTGGGAAAAAAAGGAGACATCTAGGATAAGTTTCTCAATGCAAATGTACCAAGGTCTGGAACCGAAAGCTACCAAACAGAGAGATCCTACCACATGAATGCATCAGGTAAACACTGTTCGCAAATCATAATAGCTAGGTAAACCACCAAAGAAAACCAATCTCTGGTTATCTGTCATATTTTCCCCAATCTAGTATTGTGACTTGTGCTGCATATGCAGTTGATGCAACCCAATGCTCGCCTACCTAAGCCCTCAGTCAAGGTTCTCATCTCAACAAACTCATCTCCTGCCTACACCAAAACTAGACACTCTTCAGGGATCGCATACATAGTAAACCCAGATTGATCGCCTGATGTTATTCCTGGATAAAGAAGATATATTATTAATTAAAAGAATTACCTTCCGTGCGGGGATTTGAGGTCGATTTTGGGCAGCCCGCCATTGCCCTCCGACACCGCCACACCGGGCGCATACACCTTTTGTCCCACGCTGGCCATGGTCACTACACCAGAGCGCCTGCGATGAAGAACCACGAAGACGAACCGACCAAGAATCGTCAGTTCTTACCCACCACACCACACACGCGGATCGGCTCAGATTAGCAGTGGTGGTAGAAGTGGTACCTGAACCGGCGGGACGGATTGGAAGAGGAGGAGAGGAAGGAGAGTGAAGGGAGGGTGGAGGCGCAAGAAGCCGCCATTTCTGTTTGGACCCAAGGTGAAGATCCTGCTTGCGCGCCCCTTTCTCGGAGAAGCTGAGACTTCGCTGGTTTTTGCCTAGTTTAGAGTAGCAAGACACTGGGGATCCTCTGTGGCTGAAGTGCTGCGTGCTGTCTAGTGTGTCTGGTTTCTAATGCTGGGTAGCAGATTACTTTTTTGGTTTTATTTGTCTGGCTTTTACATACTTAAAGTAATGAGGAATGTATAATGTACTCCTTATCTTTTTCTATTAAATTTGTGCATGTTAGCGCAAGGTCTAACGCGACCCTCCCCTTCCCCACAATAGTGCGACCCCGCGCGGCCCACACGGCCCTCTCGCTCCCCGCCTGTCTTTGCTACCTGCTTCGCCCGCCGCTACGCCGCCACCGCCCACGCTCGTCGGGGTTAGGATTTGGGGACGGGGTTGCCAGGGGTGGGGCTATCTCCACCGGACCTAGAGAGAGGGTCGGGGGAGGCTGCCGGCCTGACAGTGGCGGCGATTGGAGCCGACGGGGTGGTGAGGCGGAGGAAGGTGGTTGGGCGGTGGCGGGGGCGACGGAGAGGAAACGGTGGTGCCTTTGCCTTGGTTAGCTGGCGGCGGTGGGAGGGGCGGTGGCGGAGGCGGCGGGAGCCGCCAGAGTCGGGGTTGGTGGAGGAGGCGGGGGCGAGGAGGTCGGATTCGTTGGCGGCGATGGGAGGGGCGGAGGCGGCCGGAGTCGCCGGAGCCGGGGCTGGTGGAGGAGGCGGGGGCGAGGAGGCCAGATTCGCTGGCGGCGGTGGGAGGGGCGGCGGTGGAGGCGGCTGGAGCCGGCTGGTAGAGGAGGCGGGGGCAAGGAGGTGGAGAGAGCACGACTCGGTCGCGCCTTAGCGTCGTCCCATGTTAGATATGTATCAATACTACACTAACATTCAATTGAAAATTACTTTTATTTTTGTGCCTCATAGGTATATGGACCAGACAAACCTTACAAAACAAAGATTATACATACGGGCAGCATAGAGTCGGTGTCATTAAGTTCGTCATGACATGTTATATTTATGATAATGTATGGATTTTTTTACTAAAACTGTTTTTTTTTTTCAATCTTAAGAGTCAAACTACATTAGTAGATGTAGTGCTTATGTTCAGATGGAGCTGTATATCAGGCATTGGATAGAAATGCTGACTTTCTTGTCATGCTGCCTGATTTTGTTGGCGAATCCACGTTTTAGTGAAATTAAATTGGCTAACACCAGAAGTCTGCTCTAAATTTTATAGCAACTTCTTGTCTGTGAACATTTTCTTTTTTACCATGTTTATTACTTTTGTTGCATGGAAAATTTTCAAAAAGACATTGAATCATACGTGCAGGATTGGTTTTAAAGAAAGAGAAATGCACAAAAGGAGCCTTGAGTGTAGTAACACAAAGGATCCGAGAAGGCCTTTAAAGAAAGAGAAATGCACAAAAGAAGCCTAATGACAACGTGAGCACAAAAGGAGGCGCTTATGGCCCTCAGGGGTGGTACAAAGCTCATCTTGTCCCCGGCCAGGAAATTTTTATTCTGTGGGATATGCCCCTTGAACGACTGAGAAGCTGCCTTAGCTGTTTGGTAGACGGATATCTCAATGCATACACCTTTTCTCAAAAAGTCATTCCTTGATACCACTTCCTGAAGAAGTGAAACAATATCCTTGCTGGGAATGCCTGCCTGCCTGGCCGTATGGCGTGGTGAGATCCTGGTCCATTTTCTTATGAGAAATTTCCATGTCTTAATATCATCTGTGACAACAAAAATTATACACCGCGGGGCATCATGTCTTTCTTGACTTGTATGGTTATCAGTAATCAGCCGGCCCCTCGTTTTATTTTATAGAATCCTCTCATTTTTACATGAAACTATTAAAAAAAATACTCCATATGCATTCCTAGCACTTAAACACGATGTTAATGGAGGTAGCATTTTTTTAAAAAAAGGAAAATTGTAACTCATATGTGAAGTGGCATTTACAACTTAGAAGCTCAGGCTTCCCATTCTTGGAAGTTCGCGGTAGCACCGAGAAAATAACACTGTAAAACGTGACAATTGACAAGCTATACGGATGGCAAACCCAGTGAGCACATGAAACACCGGAACCAGCACCTGAAACAAAATCATGCCCGGTACTTCCGAACACATTGTTCCGTACACACAAGAGAAACACCAATCTGACATAATGGTTCAAAGAGACCGAGCTGCGTTGCTCTGAGAAGAAATTTTTTAACACCAACAACACATAATAAGTCTCTGCTGCTGCTAACTTAACTCTGTCCAACCAATAGGCTGCTATAACCAACGAGGTTGGTTCGTGCACTCCAATAATTCCAGCCAGTTTGATGGTAGCATTAAGATCAATGACTGACATCTTCAATTGGTTTGCGGTGTTACACTCACACAAACCCTTGGTTCCACCCAATGCACTGCACACTGACGTGATATTCTCCAATGCAGTCAGTATTACGGTTGCCATTACTTTGTTTAGCCATGGTTGCTTCATGTGGATATGCCAGCACATGTGACGAGGATGCTTGATGTTCAAAAATCTGGCCATCTTCTGCCAACACTTGACGTTCGTGGCATTTCTCATCAGGCTGTAAACCTATCAAAAGTCCAAAGCTAGCATGAGAAATGAAGTCAACTACTAAATCAAACCCAGTATACTTGTCGCTCAGAACACTTATTTTTTTGAGATCTTTGTTGTTAGAGTACAATTGATAGTGTTAGATATTGTATATGTCTATGACTGCTATATGTATCTGGGGAGGATTCTTGCCCCCCAAGTATTGTACTTCTATACATACTGGCCCGAGGGCTCAATACAATACATAACATCCATTATACGCAATCTATTCTTCCTACACTTGTCACTGAGACTATCAATAAGGTTTCCATCTACACTAGGTATTACTATAGGATCAGCTCCGCACAAATCTTAAACTCAAATCATGTTCTATTTGCTCCTATCTTCAATCTTCCACTCTTAGGGCTAGTTTGGCAACCCCATTTTTCCAAGAAATTTTGGAAAATTGAGGGAAAAATAGAATCTCTTGGGAAAATGTGGTTGCCAAACTAACATAGAATCCCATGGAACTTCTATAACTTGACTAGTTGTCATTCATGAATGTTTTTTTTGCCAAACTGATAAATGTTTATATTAGTGAGAAAAGTAAATCAGCACCCAAAGTTTCCAAAAATATTTCTGAAGATAGTTAGCCCATTTAAAATTTCAAAACTGTAAACTAAGTGCTAAAATACATATTTTAGTATAACTTACATTTCTAAGATAGTGAAAAGTATTTTGAGCGGAAGGGTAATCACAATTTCCACATTAAATACTTTAAATAAAGATCTGATCTCCTATTCATATTTCAGATGATTAAATTTTGTGAGCACCAAACCTGCTGTTTCACCATTGGATAATGGTTGGTCGGCGATTGAGCCATCTGAAGAGGAGCCAGATGCAAACAGTGCACTTGAACTTGATGCAATTGAAGAAAAACGAGATGGAGATGATGGGGAGTGGTGCTCAGGGATCACTTGTATCTCTTCAGTTGAATTTGGCTACAAAAAGAAATAAGAAAATTGGAAATAATTATCATGATGCTTGATAATTTCATGGAAACAAACTTAGATGATGCATCAACTTTACATTGTTAATAAATTTAGGCTCTTCGCTTTTCTGTCGATCCATTTGATAAGTGAGCGTCGATTTTTGCTTCAGATTATTACGGAGATAATCAACTTCATCAATGTCTGGCGCACATGTTTTTTCTGTCTTGTCTCTGTTTGCAGACTCCTTAGGAGTGATTTCTGAAATAGCACCACTTGATCCAACTTCCTCAGCTTGCTGTGAGCATTGATGGGATTGGCTACTTCCAGAGCTTAGAGAAAAGGATTGCACTATATAATCCTGGCACCCCATAACCTCAATTTGGAGCCTTTTGTGGTTTGGAAGTGACTTAGGTAATGCTTTGAGTCCGACACATTGCGATAAATTAAGATACTTCAAATTACTAAGTTTGTCAAAAGAAGATGGCAAATATTCTACCCTGTGACAGTGTGAGAGGTTCAGAAACTGAAGGGAAGTAAGGTACTCAAACGATTCAGGGAGTTTAAGATCAGAGCAAAATGAAAGATTTAGGCCTTTCAAATATGCAAGCTGACCAAATGATTGGGGGAGTAGCTCAAGTTTAGAGCATTTTGACAGATTCAGAAATTGAAGTGAACAAATGTTTCTAAAAAAGTCAGGCAGTATTCGGAACTCAAAACCACTTAAGTTTAAATCCACGATAGAAGAAAAGCTAGAGAATGATTGCAATAATTCATCAGGTAGTGTTGAAAGCTTAGAACACTCTGAAAGGTTCAAAAAACGAAGTTTCCTGAGATTTTCCAGAGATGCAGGAAGCCTTATAATTTCAGGGCAGCGTGACACGTTTAGGTATTGTAACTCATGAAGCAAATCAAGGTCATTCAAATGTTGAAGTTTCTGGCAACTTTGGAGATTCAAGTAATTCAGCATCTTTAAGTTCCTGATGAAGGCTGGTAGTTCTGTTATTTCAGTTTCTGACAGATCCAAGGTCTGTAGCTTACTAAAGCAACTAATTTGAGGAGGCAGATCTGTAACAGACAAAGTTGAAGCATCAAGGTATCTCAGTTGTTTCAGCTGGAAAATAGGAGCAGGTATCTCCTTAACAGAGCATCCACTGAGATCCAAAACACGCAAATACTTGTTCATTGAAAGAACTTCGCTGACATGCTCCAATTCTGCACTGTTTGTCTTGAAAATTAGTGACCTTGCCTTGGAAGGCCAAGCTTTGCTATCTATTGATTGTAAGCTAGAAGATACTTGCGCATAACGGTAATCGTAATTTCTATTGAAGCGTTCATTTGCAGCATCTATGATCACAAGGATATCTTCACCAGCAACTGACCTGGCAAGATCATGTGCGAAATTATTCATACAGAGAACTTCATCAGAATCATTGGATATTTCAGCAGTAATCTGTAAATGAGAAAGGTTAATTAGCTAGCTTACACAACTCAGCCACATAAATTGACATTGTGTAATAACACTTAAGAAATAGAAGATAAAGAGGCGTCGTTTCAGATAAAAGTTTATTTCTATTGCATACGGCAGTTTTATTAAAGTATTATTAAATATGGTTTAAAAAGTAAACCAAATGGGCATGAATTTAAGCACCACTGCAAGTCCTTGACACAAATAATACAATTTACATATGTTTTAGTTACGAATTTAAAGGTTAAGCAAAATGACACCTTCTAGTGAATCTTTCAAGGTATGGGTTTTACCAATTAGTCATTCTTGTGTATGATATTAGCATGTTTTAACTGTACGTCCATCAACAGTACAGTTCGCTTGACATGTTCTTCATGGTAGCACTGCAGTTTCCATATCCAGGATAACTCAAAACAGGAAGCTATTATGTGAGCCTTCTTCCATGAAAATGTTTTTACTAAAGC
The DNA here is from genome assembly GCA_022530915.1 of Paspalum notatum. Classification (NCBI taxonomy): domain Eukaryota; kingdom Viridiplantae; phylum Streptophyta; class Magnoliopsida; order Poales; family Poaceae; genus Paspalum; species Paspalum notatum. The sequence continues at coordinate 34,011,601 of CM039685.1, forward strand.
TTATTGAGATGGTAATTCTATGGTGCTTATAAATTCATTTATTTGTGTATATATCATGTACAAACTTATCAGACTTTCTGGTTAGGGAAATCGGGAATGCTTCGGTCTGGCCGTCCGGTGGGAAAAAAAAAAAAATCGGACGCTCCCTCCAAATGTTGCGGTAGTTCTTCGGAATTGTTGCAGAAGTTATGTTAAGATGTTTCAACTGTACTTCCTAGATGTTTCGTCCGATTTTTTAAATTCTTTTTACCAGATCCACGGACCCGAATCTTTTATTCAATCCAGTTAATTCATACATGCCGATGTTTGCAAAAGTGTAATTTCAATGTTTGATCAGTTGTTTCGTTGATGTTTTAGCAGTTATTTTCTCATGTTTCACACACCGCCCGACGCGTCGCGTCCGGATTTTTTCCCCAAATATCGATGTTGCAATAGTGCAACTTTTAATGTTTCATCAGTTTTTCTTCGATGTTTCGACAGTTCATTTTCGATGTTTCATTCGGCGCCCGATGGGAACTCCTCCCATCGGACGTCCGGGCGCTAGCATTGCCATAGGGAAATAAAAAAGAAAACAAGTGTTTTAAGTATGAACCTAAGAGCTTACCTGAGGCCTCTCTAGAACTTGAAGGAAATGAACATCTTTAAGTTCATCAATGTATTTTTCAGCAGTTACATCAAGTGGTAAGGTTCCATGTTTGGATTCAATCATGTCAAGTGCAATCCATTGCTGAATAAGTTTTTTCTTATCAATCGCAGATCCTTTAGGGAAGATTGAACAATATACAAAGCATAACCTTAGTTCATGCGGCATACTGTAATATATTATCTTGAATGATGGAAATATTGGCAAAATTTTATTTTCGGGGAAGTCTTCCTCTATCTTCCACATGTCTTTGTCTTTTGCAGCTTTCCATATCTCACGCCTCTGTCGTTGAGCACTGACCACAGATCCAAGAAAGTTGGCTACCAAGGGTATGCCTTCGCATCTCCTAACAATTTCTTCTCCATATTCCCTGAAAAGTGGGTCACCAAAACCTGTCATTGCCCTTTGAGAGAATATACTTGAACAATCATCTTCTGACAAAACAGATAATTTGTATGGTGGGACAGTGGATATCAGCTCGGCTACTTTATAGCTGTGAGTGGTCACTATGATCTTGCTTTGTGTCTGTCTACCAGTAAGCAACATCTGTTTCAGCTCATTCACTCCTTCATCATTGCCCCACAAGCTATCCAGCACTATTAAGCAGCTATACTTATTAATTACATCTTTAACAGCATTCTTTATTGACTGCATTTGCATGTTTCCCTCAATCCTTTCTGCAGTTTGCAAAACTATGTCTCTCCCAATTTTTTCAAGGTTGATATTGCCCATGGAAACATGAACCCATATCCTGAAGTGGAACGAATCTGCTCTTGCATCATTGAAAACTAGTTGCCCAAGACTTGTCTTCCCAATACCCACTGGACCAACTATTGCGATGATTGTAAGCTCTTGCACATTTTTCTGCATTAACATGTCCATAAGCTGTTCCAAGTCTTGATCCCTCCCGACAATTGGGATATCATTATTTCTGTATGATGTTGTCTGCTTCTCGTCAAAATTCACGACTGAGTCTATGTGTGAGATGAAATGATATTGGGTAGGTAAGTGTTGCCTTGTCTGTAACAACTCCCTCTTGGATTTCATCTTATAAACCATGCTAGCTTTTGAAAGCATGGGGTTAGACAACGAGCAGAGCAATGATCCCTGAAAATAGACATCAGTTAACTCAGACATTAATATCGTCCGTCATAACAAAATTTGTAAGCAGTTAAGCACACAATCGCTGTGTGAGTAAAAAAACAACTGAAGTATTAGAATTCGGAAAACTTTCACTATTTATATAGGGAGAATAAATGGTTAGTGGATACTCATCATTAGGCTCATAATCCACAGGTGATGGGTAGAAATTCTGGAGAATGGAACATTAATCATGGTCAAGGTGATCCTTACTTCAGTCACTATTTATCTCATGATAGCTTTTGACCTCCCTTAATGGGTAACCAAAGCAATTGATTAGCGGATTCCTTTGGAAAGGCCAGGAGCAAGTAAATGGCAGAAATTGTCTCGTGGCTTGGTGTAGAGTTTGTTTGAGTCTGGAGGCCTTTGGCATCCATAATTTGACCACTATTGGTTTGGTTGGGCCCTCCAAATGAGATGACTGTGGCTGCAAAAAGCCATTTTGAGTAGACCCTGGGCTGGGTTGCAGCCTTGCAGGTCCATGTTCACCCCAATGCGCGTGCTCTCTTTTCTATGGCCACTTTTACCTTAGTCAGAGACTTCAGACACCAAATTCTGGTCTCCTTTGACCTGCAAAGTTTTCTTGTAAACACAGAATTAGCATTACTAGATTCATTTTGCCGAATAATTTGTATATATTTATAGTCAAAATATTATATTGGGGAGCATTGCAATGTGTTGATGGACTTATATTTGTGATATGAGGTAGTACCACTTAAACAAGAGAGATTTTTTTTAGCAATAAACAAGAGAGAATTGGTTCAATTTGTTTGATGGCTGTATGGAGTGCAAAACTGCAAATTAGATTAGGCAGTGCCATAGGATTGACTACAGGCTACAGCAGCTAAGCTACTAAATCTAACATAGTACAATACTTCTGTGAAAACTGGCTGCTGAACTGCATATCGATTCTTATACTGCAAAGTTTGAAACGATTGTACTGGCGCATGAATTTAGATCCCGAAATCAAGTACTGTATATCAGATCAGATATGGATAATAGGTCTCCTGAGCACCACTTGATTGGGATATATAAAAGATAAAGTTATTTTCCTTTCCCCACCGAACGAGCTCATCACATTTAGCAGAAATTTAAATCGTTTTACCTTCTGAACATAACTGCTGCCCTCAAACTCCTCCTTGGACGAGTAGTACCCATCTACGATGTCTTCGATGTCGTAAGCCACGGACTTGATCTGGCCCAGCCAGTGCCGGAGGTTCGCCCTGTCGCTCCCGAAGGAGTTGTTCTCCGCGTTCTTGAGCAAGTCTTCCAGGTACACCAGGGTGTCCTTGATGCTCTCGAGGTCATCGCTGAAGCTGCAGCACAGCTTCACCTCGCCCTGCGCCACGCCGACTAACTCGTTGATCTTACGGGCGACCTGGTTCACCGCCGCGGCGACGAGCATCTCCGGGCCGACCATGGCTGCACCTCGCCCCGTGGGCCGTGCAGGGAGGGAAGGGGTGCTGGAGACCTGGAGGACTGCACTGTTAGGCTGATGAGGAAGACAGCAGCACTGGAGGACAGCTCGGATAGAGCGAAGCGATTGGTTCCTAGACTTGACTTATCAAAGCCATTTTAGTCAGTTAAAAAAGATTTTTTTTTAGTCCAGTTCTTCAGCTGTTTGCCACAGCCACACCTATTTTGCACAATCGGACACATTTTTTTGCCGCGTGCTTCATTTTACACAAATTGCTACATTGTTTTGTTATTGTGTAAAATGAATTTACACATACGGCTGCAGTGTATTGCATTCCGTCTGGTTCTTTAGATAGATTATTCTTATCAGCCCGTCTATGTTTCAAACTATTTGTGTACACACAGTGAAATGGATGTTCTATTAGACGGTTTGTTAAACATAGTCTTAAATTAGATCCAGTAAATCGTATATTCTGTTGTATATATTTAAACTCCTCTATGTTGTTTTCGGTAATGCTCAGCCTCGAGCGTCCGGCGGACTCCTAGGGATGGCAATGGGTGGAGCAAACACCCACCCGTGTTGACACCCATTATATCAAGACATACCCGCACTCGTAATCTCTAACGCGTGCATTTTTATACCCATACCCGCACCCGTTGGGCACCTGCTGTGTGTTGGGCACACATTGGGTGATCGACATTTGTAAATATTGCAAGTTTAGAAAGGTAGCACCATACCACACCACAAATAGCACGTAAAAAACATACATAAAATATATAGATAGTTAATTTATCAATACATATATGTAATCTATTGACAATTCAGATGATAATATTGTTTTAAACTCAATTTAGACACATAATAGTGTTGTAGGAGGCTAAATGATATGGCAAATTAAACTTCCCATATCTCATATTAGCAACGATGAGCATCAGATAAAGAGAAATAAGTTCAAACACAGTAGGGTTCTAAACTCTAATGAGCTAAGACAAATTTAATCCCTCAAAAATTAAAACTTAGGACAATATATTATTAATTATGGGCCCATTGGGCACCCGTGGGTGGAAATCCACACCCGCGCCTGACCCGTGGGTTTAATTTGACATCCGCATCCGCATCCATAGGTTTAATTTGACACCAACACCCAATGTGTGTGAAAACCGTGGACACCGATACCTGTGGGTCTGACTCCCATCCTTACTCCGATCGGGTGCACCTCTTCAGATTTTTTTTTCCTAACCACATGGCTGGTCAATCCATCCTCTTCACGCGGACGTGGCATTTTTTATGTTGTGTGATTTACGTGATTTTAGATGTTTCAAAAAATATACTTTTGTGTGGCTGCAGTCAGATATTCCGATGCCACAATTTTGCGGCGATATTGATGTTGCAATATTTGAATTTGAGGGTTGTATATGTTATTGTTCAATGTTGGAGATATGCATTTTTAATGTTGCACGGATTTTACCGTTGTTTTTCCACATTGTGTGGAACATAGATCGATGTTGTGGTGGGATGATACAGTGATATTTTTTTTCAAGCATTGATGTTACGGAAGTTGATTTTCGATGTTGTATATATTGTTTTTTATTGAAGATACGCATTGGGAATGTTGCACGGATCTTACCGTTGTTTGCTTTTTCATTTTGCGTGAAACATGTTGTGGTGGAATTTTTTTCTCTGGAATGTGATGGACACGGTGATTTTTTCGGTCCAAACGTGATGTTCTAGAAGTTGATTTTATTGTTACGCATACTATTTTTTGGTGTTAAAGATACACATTGAAAATATCGCACGAAATGTCCGTGGGACCTCTGGGTGCTAGGCGCTCCGTTTTCTGTAAAGTGGTTACCTAAAACACTGTTTTGCACTGTTTGACATAAATGTGCACTGTAGACAGAAGAGAGGGTAGATAGAACAGTGGTAGAAAATAGGATTTGGAAAACACCGTTGGACTCAGCCTTAACAATCATACTGTCTGGTCTTAGCATTTTCACGCTGGCCTCAGTCTTGTGGTCTCTGCAGTCCCACGCCCCTCCGCCGAAATCACCATGCCGCACGCCCACGCCGCCGCCGTCGTGGACCGCCTGCTGCGGCGGCTGCCCTTCGAGGCTCGCCTGCTGGAGCTGCCTCCGAACATAGACGGGGACCTGGCGCATGTTTGGCGAACTCTAGTGGGGTTGCAGGATGTGCTGGCTAATCTGGAGATCCGTCCGGAAGGGCAGGAATGGATGGGGAATATCAAGCAGGTGGCGTACGATGTGGAGGATCTGCTGGATGAATTTGAAGACAGCAGTAGCATGGACTCTGAGACTAGCGGCTGCGTTGGAGAGGTTTGGTTCGATAAACTTCAGATTATTGCCGATGCAACCTCATTGCATAGAAATGAATATTCCTGTAATAAATTCTAGTGCGAAATCACTAGTAGGGGGATGTTTGCTTCATTGCTCAAGGCTAGCAAGTACCATCCTTTTGAGGTCCCAATCCCTTGGTAATCTTATGGTTTCGAGAGTGAATATCCAGCAAAAATGAGTAGTACTGCAAATTTCTGCAAAGTTGGTGTAGAAGTTTTAAAAGTTTTTTCCTCCTTAAAATGTATTGCTGATACAGGACGCCTAGGCTTGAACTGCAAATTTGAATTTGAATTTATTAGTAAGTCCGGCTTGAACTGCCAGAGCAAGCCACACGAAAATAGGCGTACATGTCGCATACGGACTCTGTTTTTTTATTACATTCTATATTTTGACAAAAGGCTATGAAGATAGACTTGAACACAACTGATGCCAACCTAAAATTCACTTGGAATCGATAGAAATCACCTAAACAAGATGACATGAATAATCTATCGGTGTACCATGGCTGAGGCCATATGAGAACGAATGCACAATTTGCATACTACTTCCATTTAAGCATTCAACATACTGATGAAAAACTAAGCTGATAAACCCAACTGATACCACCACAAAATTAATTAGTTTGGAGACAACAGAAGTTTTTTTTTTTGATTGCGAGACAACAGAAGTTGATAAAGCAAAAGGCTGTTCCTCCACCAATGTCGTGAGTCGTGATCGTGAGACCCAGACGTAACTGTCCTGACTCGTGAGTAACTGACTCACTGTTCGTCAGTGAGAACCGTCTCCAGGCTCCAGAGTCCTGCCGAGGTGGCTCTTCTTCGCGGAGTCTGCTGGCCCAGCATATGGTACTTCAACGCTGCGCTCCAGCGCTGGCGTCACCCTATACCTAGCATCCTCGCTGCTCAACCCCTGATTCTCTGTGGCCGCTGTGGTTGCTGTCGACAGGTGCTGCACTCATCGTGCGTCTACGGTTCCCAGTTCCTACCCACCCTATAGCCGCTCCCAGGGCGGCTGGCCTAGGACTACTTGCACGATCTCAGAGGCAGTAACCCATGACGCAAGCCGTGACAATGGAGCTCGCCGTCTGCCTGCCCAAGCCCTCTTCCCTATAAAGCAGGATAAGCCGCACACGGCCACACACCACCACAGCTTCATTCCTTCTTCAGCGCGGGTTAGCGCAGGCGCATCAGCAGAGAGTGACCAGAGCTCAAAGAAGACGACACCAATGGCGGCCGAGAAGACGAAGGGGCTCCAGCTGCTGGACTTCTGGGTGAGCGTGTTCGGGCAGCGCTGCCGCATCGCGCTGGCGGAGAAGGGCCTGGAGTACGAGTACCTGGAGCAGGACCTGGCCAACAAGAGCGAGCTCCTCCTCCGCGCCAACCCCGTCCACAAGAAGATCCCCGTGCTCCTCCACGCCGCCCGCCCGCCCGTCTGCGAGTCCCTCATCATCCTAGAATACCTCGACGAGGCGTTTCCAGAGACGTCGTCGCTCCTGCCGTCCAACCCCACTGCGCGCGCACACGCCAGGTTCTGGGCCGACTACGCCGACAGGAAGGTCTTCGACTGTTGTACCCGGCTGTGGAAGCTCAAGGGGGAGCCGCAGCTGCAGGCGCGCGCGGACATGGTGCAGGCCCTGCGGACCCTGGAGGCCGAGCTCGGGGACAAGGCCTACCTCGCCGGCGACGAGTTTGGGTTCCTGGACGTCGCCGTCGTGCCGTTCACCACATGGTTCCTCAGCTACGAGCGCCTCGGAGAGTTCAGCGTCGACGAGGTGTGCCCGAGGCTGGTGGCCTGGGCCAAGCGGTGTGGCGAGAGGGACAGCGTGGCCAAGAGCTTGTACCCGCCGGAGAAGGTCTATGAGTTCGTTTTATATCTCAAGGAAAAGTTCGGCGAGAAGTAGAGCGACAAGTTGCTTGTCAATCATCCTGCAACTTTGCATGTCGTTGGTGTTGTGTCAGGTTATTGTTTAGTCGTTGTGTCGTTGATCCTTATTTGGTTTGCGTGTGCGTGTCTTGAGCTGGTGCATGAGCACCGCCTTGAGATTAATAATAATGAGATTCTATCATTATATGTCGTCTGTTCCATGTGCGGGGTCTGAATAAAGGAGCTTTTCACCATTGCTCTCTTCTTGTACTTGTCCATTGTTCATCTTTAGGTTCAGTTGAAAAACCACATTATGCCACATCATAAAATGTTGCAAAACCTAATGAAATCAACCGATTCTCGGCTCTACCACTCAGGATGGAACTCGCCTGACGTTGGTCCCCCGACAGTTGAGTCACTGCACATGGGCTCCGCGTGCGGTGAGTCCCCCGTGGCGGTAAGCCAACTGCAGGGCACCAACATCAGTGGATTAGCTTCCTACTACTCAATCTCAACTCCTTATCGACAGATTTAAGTTGTAGAGGGCCAAAAGGACGTGCCCGGACACAACTAAGTTTAGCTTGCTAATATTATAAATTTACCCTAAAATTTATAAATAGGCCCACGAATTTACTTGTTGCCGGGTTTCAAATTTTTAGACTTCAATTCGTAGACCTTTGAAGTGTGATGAATTTAAGCCCATTATTTTTAAGCCCACCTCAAACCCTGCTAGATTCCACCATCCAGCCGCCACCGCCGCCCTCTGCCCCTTCCTTCTGCCCCAGCGTTTTATCACTGTGGCCGCCCCTCCCCCTGCTTCTCCGACGCCCCGGACGCGCCACCGCCCCCACATCCATTGCGCCCTTCGGCACAGTCGTCTCACGGTCAGTGCCTCAGCCCTACCCCCATCGCCGCCGCAGCGGCACCTAGTGCCAACCTCCTTGTGATGGCCTTCTCGCCGACCCACCATGGCCACTCCTCAAAGTCTTCGCAGTCGCCGCCCTTGGTACTATGTTTGATCTGTGATGATCTATGTGTCACTGGGACTTTGATGTACTTACTTTGAATGAATGATGGATTTAGTTAGAATGTGATGTATGGATGTTGATTGTGATGTACGCGATGAAATATTCTGTATACATTTATATTTATGCTTGTGATGAAATCGTTTACGAACTCTAGGAATTTTTGGAAAAATCTATGTAAATATAGAAACTGAAGATTGTAAAGAACAATATTGTTAAATTCGTGGGCCATGAACCCATAAATATTCTATCTTCTATTTCTAAATGGATAAACCCCACTGCATGATTTCTCTTACATGCGTGAAGCCACATCATCTCAAGAGGTCGCTACATTACAGGCCATGATTTCTCTTTGTGCTTTTTTCTCAAACACGCAGGAGAGCTGCGTATCTTTGTACTAAGAAAAAGAACAAAAGGGAAAAGAACCCCATTACAAACAACCTCTAGCCCTCACCCGTTTTTTTCAGGCAAGCAAGCTTGAGGTAACTCACACACTGCCAACTCTTTGATTCTCTTTGTGCTCGGCTACTGAGTGCAAAATATTCCCAAGTGGAAATGTTACGTAAGGAAAAAAAAGAACATGTCATATAATTGAAGAAGCATGGGGCTGTTCGGTAGGGTGGCCAACCACCTAGCCAAGACAAACTAATGCAAGCCCTAGATGTTTGGTTGCCTGTCCACACCTATAGCTAGGCTCCGCCCCTCCCAACCTGGCTCCCTGGAAACGCTGTGAGAGGCCGTTTTTTTTCCTGGCCAGGCCTGAGGTTAGCAGAATGGGCTCCGTGTGACCACCCAAGCTTCGGTGCGAGCTCACCTAGGATCAATATCCCACGGTAGCGTCTTCGGCTGCGACCTCTCCAACGGTGATCTTGGTTGTGGAGGCGTGAGGAGGAGGCTACCTTCGGCGGCGGCATCTCCCATGGAGGTGCAAGGCGGAGGCGTGTGGTAGCCTCGACCGTGGAGGTGCATGGAGGAGGAGGAGGCCTCCAGCAGCACAATGAGGCAGCCCATCGGCGGCCTTGGTCTTGGAGGCGCGAGGAGGAGGCGTCCTCTCCCAAGTTGGTAGTTGACGTGGATCTAGCTTATGCAATGAGACCTGGAGAGGAGGCAATGTAGGGTCTTCCATCGGCGTGGAGGAGAGGAGAGCGGCGGCCATAGCGGGGCCATATCCGCATGGCAGCGGTTGGCGCTGGGCCGAGGTCGGTGGCGCGCATCAGTGGGGAAGAAGAGAGGAGAGAGAGAGAGAAGAGGGGAGGCGAGATGGGGGAGACGGGTCGGTGGAGTGGGGCAACCAAGCATATAGCTGTTGCTAGCCTGGCTTACTACTCTTACAGCCAAACAACCCATCTTTGCTAGATTTGAATAAGCCTTTGCTAGCTTGTTTTAGAATCCTAGCCTGGCTAAAGTTATCTAGGCTACCAAACAAGCCATATGTAGCCTAGTTTAGGAGCTGAAGGATCTGTTGTCTTCAATTTTCATGGCTACTTTTGTTGAGCAGGTTCCTACAGAATGTAATATGATAGCCCATGATTTAGCTTCTATAGCGTCAATGTTGAGTTAGGGCACGTCTAAAATCTTGGACGGAGTTCCACCTTGTATGAGTCATCCTTGTCATGTGTGATTTATGAGTAAAGGCTTGTTCGGTTGCAAGGGATTGAAAGGGGTTGAGGCTTTGTCATTGTTCAATCGTTGTCTCGTTGATGCTTGTTTGGTTTGCTTGTGCGTGAGTACCGTCTTGAGATTAAAGGAGACTGAGTAAAGGAGGTATATCATTCTATGTCATCCGCTCCATGTGCGGGGACTGAATAAAGAAGATTTTCGCCATTGCTCTTTTCTTGCACTTCTCCATTGTTCATCATTAGCTAGATTCAGGAGAACCACGTTATGGCACATCCAGCAGTGTTGCAAAACCTAACGAAATCAACAGATTCTCAGTCCTAGCAATCAGTCTCAACTCCTTATCAATAGGTTTAAGTTGTAGGGGCCAAAAGGACGTGTCCGAACACAACTAAGTTAGGCTAGCTAATATTTATAAACTTACCCTAAAATTGAGTAAAATGGCTTTAAAACGCTAATTAAACTACGTTCAAATTGACTAGCATAATTGTCTCAAATAACTGACTTAGGCTCAAATTGATATTTCATAAAAATCAAATTAGTTAACCCAAATTTGACTAACTTTGGATAAAACAGGTGACTTAAGCTCAAGTTAACAAACTTATGCTAAAATTGACTAAGTTAGGCTTAAGTTTTCGTTCATCGGCTTAATTTTTCTATGATGGAACAAAAATGAGAATTTAAGCCAAATTTATTCACTATATTAGCTTCAATTTACTAAATTATTTCCCTTTTGCATAGTTTTTTTATCGAATTAACTATATTTGACGAAATTCAACTGGTAAGCACAACTTAGTAATTGAGTTTCAAAGTAATTTATGCTAAAAATAGCTAGGGCTAAAATTGACTAATCTAGCTTCTAGTGACCAACTTAGGCTCACATCAACTAACTTAAGAGTTAGAATACCAATTTTAAATTCAAATTGAATAATTGTGAACTTTAATTGACTAAATTGTAATCGTGGTGCTAGAGACTAATGAGACCTAAGGGTTGGAGTACATCAGAGTCAACAAAATATTTCGAAAAGTCCATTCAGAACCTCAAACTGTCCAAGTCGTCTGATTTTGAACCCTGGACTACAAAACCGGACATCAAACACCTCAAACTATTAGAAATAGGACAAAGTTGGAACTTTAGCTGGTTAGTCGTTTACCTTAGGCTTGAGATAGTAAATTCTCTATTAGTCATTTTCATGGATTGACAAACTCATGATACTCATCCTGAGGAAAAGCTACACCAATACTATTGCTTGCAGTATAAGGTTTGACATGCTTAAGTGCCATCAACAATGCGGGGGGAGGGGTTGATTAACCTTCGCATGGTCCACCTCAACGCCAAGGTGTATCCAGTTTCTTCGACGGTGGTTTGGCTCTGTGCTTGTGAGGAGAAAGGGGCTTCTGTTTGTAGGAGCGAAGTAGGCAAAAGAAACTCAACTGCATGAACCTCAATAGTTTCAATGGTTTACTGGCCATAGTGTATCGATCATCGTTTGTGGTTGTCGGTCTTGTGGATGGTCAGCGTAGAAGGCGGACTTCAGAGATTTCTGAGATGGTTTAGATTCTCTATTCATCATCTTCTTTTGAGGAGGACGGCATAGTTTTCATAGACTTTGACCATCTCACTTCGTGGTATGTGAGAATATGTGCGGTTGCAAAAAGCTTTCTTCCAGTTTACCTTAGATGATATGCCTCGCACGCGCCCTCCGTGCTCCTTGTTGCCTAGGCTATGGGTTAGTGCATCGTTCTCCCTATTAGGGATGAACTTGCCCTCCTTTTGCTGCTTGTTGAACTCCAAAATTTTCCATACAACTTCTTCAGTCACAGGTTTGTCAAACCTACCTTGCTTCTCTCGCGCCTTGATCCAACTGTACGAATGCTCATCAAGGCCGTCATACGGATCTTCCTGCGCTGAACCATCTGGGGCGGTGTTCGTTAGTTGTTGCCTCATTCTTTTTTCTGCCAGCCCCTTGTACCTTGACGTGCCCAAGTGGTGAGGGTGGGGATTGGACTTTGCCTGCTCGGAATTATGCTTGCTCAGGGCTAGGGCATCTTCGGTTGTCTTTGCTGCCACGAATGCATCCCACTGTGCCTGTGTGATTTTACCATAGTCCTAGAAAGGTGTCTGACCCTTCTGCAAGTACTTGGTGTTCAACTGCGACCTCCAACACCGAACGGATAAACCTGTTTGTTTCATCGCGAAAGATCGGGCGAGGTCTTCTGTTCCTCTAGGGAACCAGAAAACTTTCTGCAACTCATTCCAAATGAACGTCTTTGTCCCGCCTGCCACCGATCTCCAATGTTTAATCGATGGATCTAACCATGTCCTCACTAAAGCTCCTATTGTGTTGCTGAATTTGGCAGTTACTGATGGAGGGTCTATCGGCTGACCAGTGGGGCCCAATTTGTTTACTATGTAAATTGTGTCTGGCACTTTGTTCTTGCTACGGTGTCCACGTTTTTGTCATCCGCTCCATGTGCTTGGAGCCTTGGACTGAAAAATGTCGGCGCTACCTATCAGCGATGCATGCAGGCATGCTTCCGCGACCAAATAGGCCGCAATGTCGAGGCGTACGTCGACGACATTGTCATCAAAACAAGAAAGACCGACGACCTTGTCGTCGACGTCGAAGAAACCTTTGCGAACCTCAGAAGGTTCTGCATCAAGCTCAACCCCAAAAAATATGTTTTCGGGGTCCCGAAAGGAAAACTCCTCGGCTTCATCGTCTCCAAGCGAGGCATCAAGGTGAATCAGGACAAGATCTCTGCCATCCTTAAAATGGGTCCTATGCATGATGTGAAGAGCGTCCAAAGATTAGCAGGATGTCTAGCCGCCCTCAGCAAGTTCGTCTCACGACTTGGGGAGCGGGGTATGCCGTTGTACAAGTTATTGAAAAAAATCCGACCACTTCAAGTGGACGCCCGAGTTGCAAGAAGCCTTGGACCGACTGAAGACCTTCCTCATCTCACCACCGACACAGGTCGCCCTGACATAGGATGAGCCGCTTCTTCTCTACATCGCAGCCACTACGCAGTTGGTCAGGGCTGTGCTCGTCGTCGAGCAAGCCGAGGAGGGACACACCCTCAAGGTGCAGCGGCCAGTATACTTCATCAGCGAGGTATTAACCGACTCAAAAACAAGGTACCCGCAGGTATAGAAGCTAATGTATGCGGTGCTGATGGCGAAGCAAAAGCTAACGCACTACTTCAACTGCCACCAAGTCACGGTGGTTAGCTCTGCCCCTTTGGGAAAAATTCTGGGCAACCGCGACGCCTCTGGGCGCATTGCGAAGTGGGCAATTGAGCTCAACTACCTCGACATATCTTATCTGCCCAGAACCACGATAAAGTCCCAAGCATTGGCAGACTTTGTCGCAGAATGGACCGACACGCAAGAACCAAAATCGGTAGAACATGCGGAGTACTGGACTATGTACTTCAACAAATCTTACACCAAGATAGGTTTAGGGGTGGGAGTCGTTATGATCTCACCGCTCGGGAACAAGCGGCAGTATGTTATACGCCTCAACTTCGATGCAACCAACAATGTCGCCGAGTATGAGGCACTGATCAATGGGTTCACCTGGCCTCCAAGCTTGGAGCCAAGCGCCTACAAGTCATGAAAGCTGCTACGCCTCACGACAAACGAATGGCGGCCTACCGCGACGAGGTACGTAAGCTGGAAGAAAGATTTAAAGGATTCAAACTACAACACAACTACAGGAGACACAATGGAGAGGCCGATTATTTCGCCGCTCTAGCATCCAGCCGCAGCCCAGTCCCGCCGGGGATTTTCATGGTCGACCTCGACAGACCGACCATAGCACTTGCGATGAATAAGCCAGGCGAAGAGGGGGCACCGGCCCTCGAAATGTCGAGCGAGGCGATCAACCCGGGCGATGACCGTACGGCCCTCACCCTGTGCATCCACCAGACGTACTAGCATGAACCCATGGCAACCGTCGCCAGCCTTCCTTCTAGCGAGCCACGGTCGGCACCTTCTTAGGAGCTAGAAGATTGGCGAGCCCGTTTAGGAAAAATCTCCAAATGGGCTTGTCGGCGTTGCGACATTGAGATACTGTGAAGTATCCTATGAGTATGAATGAGCGTAGGGACATGGACAATACCACTGAGAACCACAGCAGGAGAGGTGTGTGAGAGAGAGGTTTAGAGAGGTTTGGGCCACCGATAGGTGTAACACCCTACGTCCTCTTGAGAGAGCTCACTATATGAAAGAAGAACACTTGCTATCACCCGAGCTCTAGCTCCAGGCGCAGCAGGATACAACTGTGAGTGGAGTATGAGTGTGTATAAAGGGGACAGAGAGTTCAACTTTTCTCTAGGTGCACCACTCCTCCCTTTTATAGCCCAAGAGAGGTAGTGGTGGTACAATCTCGGTATTGTTAGGCACAGTGGTGGTTTCAATATCCACTGTCCAAGGTATGGTCTTGATGAAGCTCTCACTGCTTGTCGTACATGATGTCACGTCTTTCGCCTTGCACGGGCGCTTTGTCTCTGTCTTGAGCTCCGCGCTACACTGTGAGACGTGGGTCGTCCTGTTCCCCCACGCCTCCTGACCGAGCGGCACAACTTCCCGTCCCGTTTGGCACAGTCATTATGGCGACCTACATGCTTGGCCAACGTGCAGGCGTACTTTGTGGCCTGCACACGACTTCGCATTTAATGCGGTTGGTAGCCGGTTCATTCCTCTGGAAGGAGTCGTGCCGGGATTAGGAGGATTGTGGGCGACAGTGCGCCTGGGGTTAACCCCGGGCGCTCCACCCGCCATCCTTTACCGAGACCCACCGGTATGGCCCACCAGCGGCTGGTGGACCCTCCTATCAAGCTCTTCCCTTTTCTATATGCGGGGAAGTTATTTTTGTATCGGGGGAGGCGCAGTACATACGCTACTGGGGTATGAATTCCCCAGTGTGCTACCGACCGACATCAAGTATGGCTCACCTCGTGTCATGAAGTACGATGAGGGGCGAGCCAGAGACACTCAATAGGACGCCGTCGACCAGCTAGAGGAAGTGAGGGAGACCACACTCCTACGGTCAGCTCGATGCCAACAGGCCTTAAGGCACAGCCACGAACGGCATGTGCGGCCCCAGTCCTTCAACGTCGGCGACCTCGTCCTATGGCAGGTACAATTGACCAAGGACCAACACAAACTCTCCCCGCCTTGGGAGAGGCACTACACCATCGCACAAGTACCGCATCTGGGCGCATACAAGCTATGAGATTCCAACGGGAAGATCCTCACCAACGCCGGGAACATCGAAAAGTTAAGGAAATTCTATCCTTGACAAACTTCCACCCGAGGCGTACCAAAACCGCAGGATTGGCGATGGGCTTTGCGTTGTACGAACAACAAACGGCCTCAGGGGCCAAAGGTCCAAATATTCGGCTGCCGAGGCAGCACTTACACACACAAGAACAACAAAAAGACTACTCACGGAGGAGGCACTCGACGTTGAGGTCTACAAGACTACAACTCCTTCGCTGCCCTGAGGCACAAGGGTTTGTTCCAGCGCATCGACTTCCTCCTCCGACGCGTCAGCGGCGTATCCGCCTAGAATGCATCCACGTCCAGCCGCGGGTAGTGGGAGATCGCGAAAGCTAGCACGGTCCCGGTGCTCGCCACTGTAGGCCGACGAAGGCCCCGCGCGACTTGACCGTGGACACCCACCAGCCGAGCGGCCAGAGAGCTCGACCCCGGTGCTGCGAGCAGCACCCTTCTGACGACCTCATGGCCGGCCACACGAAGCTTCACCAGCTCCATAGCAGACTCGGCAAGAGCAGTGGTTCGCTCCTCAGCGGCTTCCTTCAACCGGACCGCCTCGGCCACCTCGCGCTCGACGGTCTCCCTGGCCTCCACGGCAGACGTCACTTCGCGGCAAAGGACCTCAGCGGACCTCTCTGCCACCGCATGGGCCTCTACGATAGCGTTGCGCTCCTCCACCGACGTGTCAATATGCTGGGCCATCTCACCGAGTCGGTCGCGGAGATCTGCGGAAGAGACAACAGGCATTACGGTGCCGACGCAGGTATGCGATGATGCGAGGGAAAAGGAAGAGCACCTTAGAGCGATGATCCTGCCTCGGTCACGGCCTCCGCGTGTGCTGCACAGTCAGTCACCAATTCCACCCTCTCTTGAGTTGACCGCTCCACGTTGTTGAGGGCGATGGCTCTCTGAGCCAGAGCCTCCGAGGTCCGCCCGAGCTCTTGCCGCACCTATGAGCTCCTTGCGAGACGAGGACAACTCACGCTCGACCTTGGCGAGAGCGAGAACCCACTCGGACACGCGAAGCTCGGAAGCCTGCATAGTGTTGACGCGGCTTATGTACGAATATTTTGCATCATTTTATATGGTTTTTCACTGTTTTTATACGTCAACTATATCTTTTACTAACAATTATCACCGATTATTATGAATTTTGCAACATTGTCTTGGAAATATGCTATATGTGATTTTTACAGGTTTTTGACCAATTTTCGCGAAATTCACAACAATCTACGTCGAGTGAGAAAAGACCTCTGAGATGACATTCATTGAAGATGATGAACAAGGAAGGCTTGGTTGATTCATGACCCCCTCTGTATTAATCAAGGCTTTCTACCCAGAAACTTCAAAAGGTGTCGAGAGCTACTAGAAATTGGAGATAATTATTCAATAAAATCATCAAATATGCCAAAGACTAGAAGACTTCGTCAAATCTCGGCCCATACCGAAGATTCCAGAAGCCCAAGAGTCCGAGAGGCCCTGCATGAATATTACTTAGGCATCAAGCAACGTCCCCGCGAAAGATGGAAATAATTGGACGCAGGAAGAGTCTTGGTCGGCCAACCAAACCCTCTTTGGTCGGCCGACCTCAGCCCCCCGTACATCGGTTCGAAGTCTCCTTTTTACCACGTCTTCTCCAGGGTATAAATAGCGACCATAGGCCCCGAGACGAGGCATCCAATTCATTATCAAGGCGACAAGACATAGAGATGAGGCACAACAACCAGATGAGAGTAGAGGGTCGAGTTTCTAGTCTAGGATTTGAGTTTTTCGAGTTCCTAGAGGTGGTTAGAGTCCTTGTATGGTGCTCTAATTATCTAGCTCCAGAGGTCTAATTGTATCATCAAGGGAAGGTATGATCATGGTTGTAATGATGATACAATTTATTAATGAAGTATTGTTCTTGTCTAATTATCATCTTTTTTGTTCTAATTATGCTTGTTCTAGCTCTAATTAACTTTAGGTCTAGATGCATGTTAATTAGAGCATGTTACTGAGGGTTATATTCTTCTAGCATTCTTGATCGTTGATCTAGCTTACTAATGATATAGTTGTATATCTAGTTCTTTTGATCGTGGTGATTAGAGGTTCTAATTGTGCTAATTACGTTATTAGACTATGTGAAGTAATTAGAAGTGCATTTTCTAATTATATATGCCTGTTGAGAGTTTTTCGTCGATTACCTGGTTACTAGTGACAGTAGAGCCCGGGGAAAGGTTAAACTCGATCTAGGGGTTAGGTTGATTGATCTTGATTTAATTATGCTATGAAGTTTATGCTTGATCATGCTTGTCTATCTTGAGCTGTTAGTTACCTCGTTGCTCTTATCTATTTGTGGTGCCCATATCACGCATGTTTTGGATCTAATTAGAGCTTTCTAGTTCTGTTCTAATTGCTTATCTTATAGTATTAGTATAGTTTAGGCGTAGATTAGATATAGTTTAGGGCTAGTTTAGAAGTAGATTAGAACCATGTTTTATACCTTAGTTTACCATAAACTCTTGTTAATTAGTTCTCAATTAGTTCATTTTCTAGATTGACAAAACCCATGATACTCATCTTGGGGAAAAGCTACACACGATATTGTCGCTTGCAGTATAAGGTTTGCCGTGATTAAGTGCCGTCAACACATAGCCATTGGGTTCACGCCATAGGAAGTAATGCGGGCGATCATTTGGCGAGCCGCGTCAAGCTCACCGTAAACTCCCTCCTTCAACTGAGAGAAGCATGCGAGAGGGCTCTAGAGCCTTCCCCGAAGATGTGCTCCAGCCCCGACAGGCGGCCGCGGGCCTCCAAGGCCTCCCAGTATTCGACCTCGGCATGATTGTCAAACAACATCGTGCGCCCCTCGTTGTTTGGGCGCCGAGTGGAGTACCACACCACCGTAGGGCCCTCCCCGCCTCTCCAAGATAGGAAGGCGCAGGGTGCCAGCAGGAACGGGCCCAGGAGGAGGGTTGGGCACAAGCCCCTCGAACTGTCAGGAGTCCCGGAGCTGGACGTGCCGGCGCCCGACGGTGCGTGCAGGAGCAACCCTAGTTTCCCCGCGTGCCGCTCCACCGCCTCGGCCGGGACCGGGGCCACCGACACCGGCGGTCCCGACGAGTGCCTCTCGCCTAGAGAAGGCGACACCCCCGCCGTGACCTCCATGGGCCGCCCCAACGCCGAATTGGCCACCGATGTCACCGCGGTCGCCACCGGTGCCCGCGACGTACGTTCCGCCTCCGTGGTGGCCTCGACTGGCGGTGGGGCGCCCGATACGGGGCCCCATCGTCCTGAGGATCTTTGAGCGGAGGCGTCCCTTCGGTAAGCTTCGCCACGAGGCTAACGCCGGTCCTCGCGTTGGGAAGCGGTATGGAATCAGCACCGTCCCCTTCACGGGCGAGCGTCGCGATGTCCACCTCTTGCCGAGGTCTACCGCGCGAAAAGGCTCTAGGGTTAGAATCCAGAGGACAAGACGATCACGAACGAATCCCTAAGAAAAATAACCATGCGAAAAGATCACCTCAATGAACGCCTTTGCGACCCCACACTCGCTGAAGGAAGGATGCGGTACACCGCGGACACCCAGGAAGCCTTGGGCTTAGCCCCGCCGGTGAGCGACATCAACCCGACCTATGAAGAGGTGTCCCGCGGAGGTGTCTCGTTCGAGACCTCCTCTCAAGCTCCTCATGTGCCTTGCGCTCAGTGCGCTTCCTCTTCTAGCCCTTGTCGGACGCCCTCCTCTTCATGCGGCCGGGTCCTCCTGCACCCACCGAAGGGCTCCGGCGTCGCGGTCCTCATCAAGCTTGGGCATGCTCCGTGCACCGCCGAGCCCCTACGTCGAAGCAGAGCAACGAGATTCGGAAGAGGAAAACCCAGAGCGGATAGGGAATAAAAAAAAAGTCAAATCGTCCTCACAAGATTGGGAGCACGTTCGGAGGAGAAGGGGAGAGGATGGGAATCCATCATTGATGCCACACCACCCGTCAAGAAGAGCTCCCGGCGGTGGACTTCAGCGTTTGAGAGATCCTCGGCCACCTCCCACGTGGGGTCCTCTGGACCAGTGTAAGAGAACACTAGGTGAGCTCAGGCCTTTAGCAATTGGACGTGGAGGCTCACGAATGTCCAAACCACCCCAAGCCCGGTGCCGCCAGCCTCCTTCACCCTCGCCATGGCCTCCAGTATGAACTTGACCTTCTTCTTCGACCTGGTCTCTGCACCAACTCAAAAATGCTCGGGAGCCTTCCCCAAAATGGTGCGGCCCGTGAACGCCGGCGCATTGTGCCGCTCGACATAGAGCCACTCGCCATGCCAACCCCTGTGGAAGGAAGAAAATGGCACCGCCACGTATTCCCCCAGGCGAGAGCCGGCAACTAGAAGGAGACACACCCGACACTGTGGTGGCTCGAGCCTTGGTAACGGCCGAAGTAGAGGTACCTCCACAGATCCCAGTGAGATCAATCCCAGTAAGGTGTCGCAATGCGAAGAAGGCGACGATGAGTAGCACAATGCTGGGCATGAGATGATGAATCTCACACCCGTAAAATAGCAACATCGCCTGCACGAAGGGATGCAGCGGGAAGCCTAACCCGCACTCAAAGAAAGAGGTCAGCACCACCACCTCGTGCTTCGCCGACGATGCAATCGTCACACCGGGAGTGACCCGCCAGGAAGGTGGCCCCGGTCCACCAGCGATTGCACCTCTACCTCTATAAAGAAGCAACAGGGAAAAGGAACCGACATGGCGTGAGCCGCAAAACCACCCCCCACCGCCAGAGCCACCACGGCCGCAGCGTCGCCTGCCGCTGCATCGGCAACGCCTCCGCCCGGCGACTCGCCAGATGACACCACCATAACGACATCACCGACGGCTAGCGCTGGGGCAGAACCCCCTCCCCCCACCTCTAGATCGGCGGGAGACGAATCTATATCAGCCAGCGACGCCGTGCCGCCCACCACACCTTCGGCCGTCGAAGTAACATCGTTGAACGCCAGCAAATCGCCACTAGCCACCATCGGTAAGCGGATCCCTCGATGCGTTGTGGGTGTGCAAAGGGCGTAGGGAGACGGAATGGGGAAGGAACGAAAGTAAGGGTGCAAGCGGATGTGGAACCACCAACAGAGCAGGACATTAAAGCTGCGTAGAGGCAACGGCTCCAAAACCGCATGACGCCCGTTGCGACGCGACGCCTCAGACCCCATCACACCGGCAAACGCGGTTAAGGCGAATACAATTCCTCAGGTACCAAAGTGACCCCGTCACTTATAAATTCTTTTTCGATCGGTCTCTAAACTCCTCTCGACCGAGCGCAGGAGGCTTCAACAGTCAAAATGCCTGTCTTCGATCGACCCTCGTAGGTCGCTCGAGGCTCAAGGGCTCGGATCAACGGATGCATCGCGCGCACTGGTCAGTACCTCCCCACAGGCTCACAACCGCGCGAGGGCAAAAAGCAAAATTGCTCGTAACACGAGTAAGCATCGACTGAAAAGAGCGATGGGCATACTCCGAGTAGGACCACATTTTGGGATGACTAACACTTTGGATTGGGCGGACCAACCAACTGCTCGGCTACGCATCCGAGAC
Source organism: Paspalum notatum (assembly GCA_022530915.1). Taxonomy (NCBI): domain Eukaryota; kingdom Viridiplantae; phylum Streptophyta; class Magnoliopsida; order Poales; family Poaceae; genus Paspalum; species Paspalum notatum. The sequence continues at coordinate 34,032,507 of CM039685.1, forward strand.
CATACCTAGCACTCCTCTTCGGAATCCCTCGGTAGGGATGGGTGCACCGAGGAAACGCCCGAGTCCGAACTGAGTCGAGTAAGGAAGGGTTCTTACGAAACGCCCCCAAGGGGTTTGGCACCCATTGAGTGGGATCATCCACTAGGGTAGACCCTGTGCCGGGCGGGTCCCCAGGTTTCGCTCAGATCAACCGTTTGTAGCTCGACGGATACAATGTTCACACCAGGGAATGTTTTGCCCCTCGACGGTCGCTCAGTCGCACGAGGGCCGGTCCCTATGAATGTTTTGTCCCCCGACCGATCCCAAGGGATCGCTAGGGGGCTCAGGGGCTGCATCCACCGGATGCGCTGCGCGCACCGGTCAGGCCGACAACCCAAGTCCCTCGACGGTCGCTCGGTCGCACTAGGGCTAGTCCCCGCGACTGTTTTATCCCCCGACCGATCCCAATGGATTGTTCGAGGGCTCGGCGGCTGTGTCCACCGAACATGCTGCGCGCAGCGGTCGGACCGACGACCCAAGTCCCTCGACGACCTCTCGATCACATGAGGGCCGATCCCGTGACTGTTTTATCCCCTGACCGATCCCAAGGGATAGCTCGGGGCTGCGTCCACCGGACGCGCTGTGCGCACCGGTCGGACCGACGACCCAAGTCCCTCGACGGCCGCTTGGTCGCACGAGGGCCGGTCCCGGTGAGTGTATTATCCCACGACTGATCCCAAGGGATCGTTCGGGGCTCAGAGGCTGCGTCCACCGGACGCACTGCACGCGCCGATCGGACCGACGACCCAAGTCCCCATGACTACTCTATCACCCGACCAATTGCAAGGGATCACTCAGTGGCTCAGGGGCCACATCCACCGAACACGCTGCACACACCGATCGGAGCAAGGCCGTCCGAACAAACCACGCACTACAGATACAACGACAACCAAGAGGCCTACGAAACGACGCCTGTTTCCCAAGGACGCGTCCACCGGACGACCCACGCAATACAACATGGGAATTGGATGCAAGATTCAATTTTCATATCGAGAATAAAGCAAGAGACAACATGAGCGAACCATTTCTTCATTCCAAGAAAAGGAGTACATCTAGGCAGAATCTGGAAAATGATACATTTGGATTGAAGAAAGCTCAAAGCTACAAACGAAACACGAGGCAGGTGGAAACGCTGTGCAGCAGCAAAGTCTACTCATCTAAGCAGCAGCGAAACCGCCGGAGTCCCAAGCCGACTGCTACCCTCGCCTAGCAAACCGATGATGATGGCTCTGCTGGAAAGCAACATTGAAGGATGTAATGGTGTGTTGCCGCCAAGATTTAGCTAGTTGGTAGATACACCAGGTCGGCTAATTGGGTTGGGAAGAGCCGACCCAAGTACGGAGCGGAACGGTTAGTGGTCTAAAATACCTCATCCAAGGCAAAGACGAGTCAAGGGCCAACAGGCCATGTATCTTTCTTTTCAAGTTATTTAGAGTCCTAGTAGGAATAGTTTTAGTTAAAATAGAAAATGCTAGATATAGAAAGAGTCGGACTTGGAGTCCAAGTTTTCGGACTATAAATATGTACCCATGTTCGACGTAATAAACCGACGACATTACATTCCAAGCAGCTACGTGTCTCCAATCTCTCTTTCGGCGCATCGCCACCCTTAGCCTCTAGGGTTTTTCAAGGTAATCGTCATGCTGCTCTAATGATTTATTTCGTTAGGGCATTAGGGCGTGAGCCTCATGGTGAACCGTGTATTGAAGCGTTTTTTATGGCATGGTTCGCTGGTTACCCTGATGAATCTCGTGGCGAACCTAGCTCGGCACGAGATTCGTCGTCTATCAAGGCGAATCTCGCAACAACCCTAGCTTGTTGTGAGATCCGTCTCCTATCTTTTCATGATTGTCGATCTACTTTGGTTTATATGCTTCACGTTTAACAGATAGGTTCTCGTGTGGCTCTTTCTACGCTACCTCATCATTTGTTACAATCCACGACATGCCGTTGCAGTGTGTGCACATGACTTGCCGATATATTGGCGTAGTTCGAGCACCCTATCTGTACATGTCATAATTTGTATCTGTTTAGCTAGGTGGACTTCTTTGGAGGTCCTGGTTAGAAGCTGATCTGGCTGCTCAGATTTATTATATCATGCTTTTAGATAGGTATTTTTACCTTGGGTGCTTGTGTTGGCTTTATTCACGCCCATTTCATGCCTGTCACGCTAACATACCGATGTACACGCATCGGTCGACTGGAGCACATGGACCCTCGTGTTTGCCGATCCGAGCGATCGGCAGGAACTTAACATTTGCATCTGTTGTGTGTGCTTTTTAGAGAGAACAGGAGCTAGTAGCAGCATCTGCCTCAACCTTCCTGGCCAGGTCAGGCTAGGTGGCACACCTGCATCGACACGAACGACTTGATCGGCTCTGCAGTGAAGAGCCGATCGAAGCCGCAAACCTGGAATATGAGTGTAGCAGCAGCGCGATCCCCGGCTCCTGTGTGCGCTACGCCCAAGACCTTGCCGCCCGTCAGTATGTGGGTGCAACATGGTAATGTTGTTTATCGAACACACACCCCCTTCAAATGTCCGCCTTCCACGCGAAGAGGACGACGGGTGCAGAACCACGGAGGCATTTAACGGCACGACAAGGAATGTGCCAACTGGCATCCCCGCCGCTCCTTCAACTGAAGAGACACCAGGACCACATGCATAAAGAGACTGCGGGTCACGCCCGCATGCTCCCGACATGCACTGCTCACCCCAGTACAGCGCACTGTGCCCGTTTGGCGATAACGGCAGCCCTAGAGGCAAGCACCCTAGGCGCAGGGTCCTCGGTTGGGGTCGCCAGACGACCAACGCAGTGCCGCACCCCGTCCTTCCACCTCCCGTCGATGTTCAGGCCTCCGTCTCCACCAGATGTCTGCACAAGACAACCATGCGGGCAAAGGCATGCCCGCATCATCTCTGTGCACAACCCCAAAGCCGCCGCCCGAAGTGGACGAAGGCATGCGGGGTTTCTGTGCCATCCCGCGCCTCGGATTTGTCCTGACAGGGACACCGCCGTCTTCAGGCCGTGCTCGTACCACGCTGGCGTTGCCAACATCAAATGGAGTTATAGCAGCGGCGCTAGCGTGATCTTGAACCCTCTTCTCTAGAAGGGGGCGCACGAGTCCTAGCACTGGCGGATCGGCAAGCAGGCGTCACCGGGAGAACAGGACCGGCGAAAGAGGACACCGGCATAAACGGTCGCTGGTGCCTCTTTAAAAGGCACCGGCGACCTAACGGAGGACAATATTAAGAGACACCGGCAACCCAACTACGGTTCAAGCGCGAGATTTAGGTGGGGCTACACGAAGATCGGCTTTGGCTGCACGGGCCTTGATATTGTTTTTCATGGCGAGAAGCTGTGAGGAAAAAGAAGGCCTCCCCCTCGCTATTTATAGGTGACACAGGGGAGGTGAAGAAGGCAAGGGGTCGCACTAAAGGGATCCTACGGGATAACTGTACGCCCCGATAGGCGCGAGATGACAGGACCGCGCGGATGGACAAATCGTCGCGGCCCTCGAAAGACGAGAGCAGTTACGCTTCCCAACCATCGGAATTGGAGGGGCACCAGACAAAGGGGCCCCTCCATATCCGCACTAGACAACCCCGGCCGCAGACCGGAAGTGGACAAAACCTTTTGACCGACCCAGAGCAATAACCCCAGCCGATTCTCCAAATCAGCCGAGGCGTCGGGGGCTACTGACATGTACCCGTACCAAGGGTACCCTCAACGGCCCACGATATTGTAGTGGGCCGAACTTAGTCGGCTGAAAAAGGGCCTGAGGACATAGGCCTTGGAGGCAAACTCCAAGCCCCATGTCCCCCGACCTCCGACCGACATATGGTCAGGGGTTGAGGGTCGAGATCAGCGTAGGAGACGAGGAGGAACGCCCCGACCGTCGAATGCCGGGTGCTCCCTTCCCATGCTCTAGGACGTTCCTTTCGAAGAGAAGTCAAAGGACCCGGGCGGCTCTAAGCCCCAGGGCATGTCAGAAAAAGCAGGGAGACAGCGAGCGCGTGCCTCGCCACCCGGCCTGCATGGCGGACACGCATCTGAAGGTTGGACCGACGCCTAAGAGGGGGGTGAATTATGATTTCTAAAAACAAGGCTCACTAAAAACTACAACTACTAAGCAAAACCTATGCAAGTAAATCTGGCTATGTGCACTAAGGTTTTGCTAAGTGTTGCTACTTCTACTGTGGCAATGTCTTGCAACCTAGTTCCACCTAGAAACTAACCTATCAAGCTAGTCTAGGAATGTAATCACACAATTGTAAGAATATAAATGCGGAAGCTAAAGAGATGGGATAGAGAATGCAAACTCCCGATGACGATGATGGTAGCACACAGTGAAGACACGGGGATTTTTTTCCGAGGTTCGGGGAGACTCACGGTCTCTACCCCTACTCCTCGTTGGTGCTCCACTAAGGGCTTTGCTCTCGCGTAGTCCTCAAAGGAATATGGCCTCGCCCTTTGCAAGGGTGGAGGATGGCAAAGTGACTTCCGCGAAAGTCAAGCAACCACAGTCGGGTCTCCGGATATCCTCGGCACACACCAATCCGAGCCTATCTCTCGCGTAGTCCTCCACGGGCTACGGCCTCACCCCTGCAAGGGTAGAGGATGGATACGGCCATTGGGGTCTTCCGAGTCCTTCTCGCGGAGCTACCCCGCTGTCTCCACTAGGGGAAGCTTTGGACAAAACGCCTCTCACAAGGTGGTGGCACCACTCCACACTCCGGAAGGTCTCGCAAGCAATGTTTTTAAATCGTCTGAGCGAACCTAATATACAAAGTCTCGATAAGCGGTTAGTCGCGATTAGTCGTCGATCAGGCTCGATTAGTCGTCCCTAGTCGAGACTAGTCGTTTGTATAGTCATCCTGTATAAAATACCAGGATCGATATGCCAGAACCCGTATTTCCATCCCGGGTAAGAGGATTTAGTCTTCCTCTTTGGATCTTTAGCCATCTCTTGTAGATCTGGTGGTAAAGCAGCTGCACTGCATAGCTATGGAGCTAGAGAAGTAGAGGTAGAGAAACACCAAAATGGAGTGGGGGTAGAGAGCGGAAGAAGATGCAGGCACAACACTAACCGTCGGCGCTCGCTCGCCGATGTGCCGAGGGCGGGCCATGCCGTCCCTGTGCTGCGCCGCCGCGGGTGTCTCGCATTGATGGCCGGCCGCGCCACCGCGCGTCGTGCCCGGGTGGCCGCCGCCACCGAAGTGAGAGGGAGAGGAGAGAAGAAAGAGAGAGAGTGGGTTTGGTGGAGGCCGGCTGCTGCCGGTTTGAGCCGGCAGCTCCATGGGCAAATGGGCCGAAAAAGGAAAGCGGCGGGTGTGCGCTGCGCCAATTTCGGCCCAGCTCAGAAGCGTGCAGCAGCCTTGAGGCACAACTAATCGTTTTTCCTACCTGATCGGACGACTAATCGGCCTGATCGGACGACTAGTCGGACGACTAGACAACTAATCGGTCTGACCTTATCGAACCCCTGATCGATGTTGGTGAAACGATCAGGACGGCTAATCGCGATTAGTCGGACGACTTGATAACATTGCTCGCAAGACTTACAACCGCATACACAAGGGAAAACGTGCACGCAGGCATGGGGAATAGACAAGGTGGCCTAAGCAAGGATGCACTAAGAACTAGCTATGCCGGATGTGTCTAGTTTTGTTCTTGTGGTGGTTGGGCTCTCAAATGGTGTTGCTACACTTCAAATGGGCATGGAGAATGTGTATCAACACTTGTGCTAGCTCAGGAAACTCCAACCACAAAGTGGAGGCTGACCAAGGGGGTATATATAGGCCTCACCTCCAAAACTAGCCGTTAGAGGCATTTTCCACTTTTCTGCGTACCCACCGGACAGTCCGATGGTACACCACCAGACTATCCGGTGCGTGTAATTTTTCTCCTCTTTGAGTCGACCGTTGCTCTGACAATATGACCGTTGGAGCCATCGGACTGTCCGATGGTACACCACCGGACTGTCCGGCGGTATGTTTTGCGCCGGAGTTCGCCCCTTCTTTCTCAGCCTATATCGTCCAGTGGTGAGCCACCGGACTATCCGGTGCATGGAATTTTGCACCGGTTCTTCAGCTTTTGGCTCGGCTCCTTGTAGGCAATGCTTTTTCTTCTGTTCTTCGCTTGAACTTGATGGCGGTTTGGGTCTTTTCTTGTGTCTTTTAGATCCTCCTTTGAAGTATTTGTACCCCAAGTCCACCTTTTGCACCCTGAGACTTTAGACAAAACACTTATACACAAATATTAGTTCTATGGCACGTGTTGTCAATTTAACCACTAAAACCACATATGGGAACTAAGCACAAGGCTTAGCCCATTTTCCTTACAGCGTTTCCCCTGTGCCGGAGGCCAGACGCGCTGCCGCACGCCACCCCTGTCTTGATGGCCCGCGATAGAGGGAAGCGACCCATCACATCCACATTACGCCCCCGTCGCCTCAGGGGCTCAGGCAACGAGACACGGCGGATGGGCGTAGGACCACATGTCATCTCTTTATTGTGTAGTACCCCTTCTCTTCCTTTCTCTCTCTGTGGCCACTCCTGGGCATCCTTCTCCATGTATATAAGGGGGAGAGGCAGCCACGATAGGAGGACGATGACGAAACCATTCAAGCACACCGCACAAGGAGCCTCTAGCTCCCAACTAACACCAAGAACAAGCAATACAATAACATCACATCATAGTGGACGTAGAGATTCATTCTGAACTACCCTAAATCCTTGCATCCTCCTTGCATACGCTGCATCCGCGAGCCTCTACGGCTTGGCCATCAGGATGGCAGTCCGTGAAGCCCCACTAGCCTACTATAAATCTATTGCCGTGGACCAAAAAAAAAAAAATCACGACAGTGATCCTTTAGATCACATAATTGTAGGGTGATATTGTTTTTAGTTATTTCACCTGAAGACTTTGCAGCATTCATCTGTGACTAATCATGCTTGGTGTCTTTATCGTTGTGAATGTAAGTCAATACTTCACAACATTTGTTAATCGATAATGGTATTTAACAAGAGTTTGTTCTCTGTTAACCACTTAGGCCCCGTTTGGAATGCGGGAAAATTTTCTCTTTCCTGCGTTTTTTCTGTGAAATTGTACTGTTTTTTGTGAAATTCCTACATAATTCCTGTAAAATTCCTGCGTTCCAAACGGGCCCTTAAGGTTTGTGATAATAATAGTCCTCAGTGGTCCGTACAAGCTGATCGTGACTGTACATGCCTGCATATTCTGCATGGACAAGGACAAAGAACTACAACAGCCATAACTGTGCAAGACGTGTTTATATTGTCGATAGATTTTGCATAGCGTTGCGATTGCCTGTCCTTTGGTAGATTACAGGGACGTAGTTTTTTAACATCCAATGAAAATTTTATCACTTATGTCAGCTTAGGTCTCTATTTGTAGTTTTTTAACATCCTAAAAATTGTATCGCTATCTTGTACCAGTAAAAATGCACGTACGGGACGCACATGGCTATAAATGATCGAGAGCTTAAAGTTTTATTTATAAAAAATGGAGATGTGACAAAAGATGAGTTAATCGATTTTCTTGTTCGAAATATGTGATGATGGTATATGTTATGACAGATTTTTTATAGATTACTAACCATGACTAATCAAAATATATTAAACATACTGGTGTAATAAATAAAGAATTACTAACCATGACTAAATGAAGATACATTTAAATTTAGTTGGACTTCCATAGTATACAACTCAATCCATTCTAAATGGTAAGAGACCATAGCCCTTTATGGTACATATTTTCAATTCTAGACTGATATACAAAATATATAATACAAGTACATGGTACGCACAAAGGCATATATCTACAAATGCAATAGAGAACACAAATAAGAACACGAAGAATACAATCTCTATAACTGCATAATCTGGGATTCCACAAACCGGTGCGACTTCCGAAACTGACTGAAAACAGATTAATCTGATCAAAACCTATCTAATCTAATATAGGCCACTAAATATATGCACATGAAAGATGGCTATGGCGAAAACCAAAGAGGTGGTCGAGCAACCTTAGGGTTTATAAGGCATGTGGCCAAAAAAAAAAAAAAAGTATTGCCGCCCCTTCCCTCCATATATTCTGGTCGCCATCGTATCGACAATTCTGTCGACTCTAAATATATTCTGGCAGTTAGCTTAGAAAAGCTATCTCCTTAGCTTTCTGTATATATGTAGAACGCTCGGACAGTGTTCGTATATGGCCAGAGCATCTGTTTTCATGAAACATATGCTCTATCAATCCGAACCGACGTAGATTCTGGACGATATTAACAATTCTTGTTGACTCCAATCATATTTTGGCATGAGACCAGTTACGTTGGAAAGCTTATCTCTTTAGCTTTCCATCCATACGTAGAACACACCAAATGGAGACCGTATGTGGCCACACACCAAATGGAGACCGTATGTGGCCAGGGCATCCGTTTTCATGAGACCTAGCAATCTGAACAGATTCTAGTTGCCAGATGATTCCCGTCTACTCACATCATATTTTGGCATGATAGTAGTTGGGTTCGAAAGCTTATATCATTAGCTGTCCGTCCATATGTAGGACACACTAAACGGAGTCCGTATGTGGCCAACGCGTCCGTCTTCGTAGGACCTAGCAATCTGAACCAGTGCATATTCTAGTCTCCATCTTGTATTGAGAATTCCCATCGACTCCGATCATATTTTGGCGTGAGACCGGTTGGGTTGAAAAACTTATCTTTTTAGCTTTCCGTCCATATGCAGAACGCCCCAATCGGAGTCCGTATGGGATCTGAACGTTCGTTTTCATACGACCTACTCCAACTGTCCGAATCAGACTCGCGAATAAATTTGAACTCAATTTGGATTGGGAATCAAATATTGAATGGATGGATGGGTAGATAATATGGTGTCAAAAAACAAATAAATACGACAAAAACCAATTAGAAAACATATAAACGTTACATCGTGTAAGGCTAAGCAATATAAACGTGAGTCCGAGATCAATGAAGATTGTTAGATTATATTGATCTAAGGATAGGTACACCATAGGGTACGTGAACATTAAATGCAAAAAGATTATCTCTAAACTCATTCTTTTATAGAGGAGGTAGATTTATTTATCTGCATTTCACGGCCCTGTTTAGTACCCTAATTTTCTTCCAAAATTCACTATGCAAAAAAAAAAATTCCCCGTCACATCAAAATGCCGGCACATGCATGGAATACTAAATGTAGATGAAATAAAAAAATAATTGCACAGTTTAGATGTACTTTGCGAGACGAATCTTTTGAGCCTAGTTAGACCATAGTAGGACAATATTTACCACAAACAAACGAAAAGTGCTACAGTGATTCTACAGTGCTTTTTAGTTCCGAACAGTATTTTTTTCAATCATGCAAACAAACCCCACGTCAGAGCAAGGTTTCAGTACTGCCTGTTGCAAAACACACGCCAATTGCTAGCGTCTTGGACTGTTTTTCGATGGGTCAAATGCTCACCTTCACATTGCATCTACAACGTCGACTAGTCGTCCGTCCCGAACAAGTCCAAAAAGTCCGACGCCGCCGCCTGAGCCCTCGACCGCGCCTGAGCGCCTCCCGCTCGCCTCCCAGCGTCCGCTCCCCGGTACCAGCCGCGGCCGCCCGCCTCCCTGCGTCCGCTCCCCGGCTCTCCGCGATACCGCTGCCAGCGGCCAGCGGCCCTGTCCCCTGGTGCTGACTCGGCGGGGATCAAGCACATCGGTGAACTCTTCTTCTTCGCGTCTCCGTTCTCTTTTACTGACCATGGCTTCTAAGAAAGTCGATTGATACAAAATTTGGTGGATCTGTTGTGTTCTTGACTAAAATTGTAGGGTATAGATCCGCCCCTGGTCAGCACCGATGTCTCCTTTGGCTCTTCTCCCTGCTCTCTTCGTCCTGTTCTGCTCGCATCTGGCTCTTGCTTCCACCTTGGAGCCAACCTTGTCACGAGCTGCTTGTGGGGGCGACCAAGTTATCGTCTTCAATGCCTCTGATGGCCTCCTAAACCTGTCGGTGAATGGAGTTTTGGTGCAGGAGCGTGTGCTTGCCTGCCAGAAGCTTCGCTTCTACTTTCGGAGTGGTTGCGTCCTGTGCAGCGAGCTGTCGGATGGGTGGAGAGGTGCCGTCAAGCAGTACTGTGAAGGGAGCGAATCCAGCCATGGTAAGTTGGTTCTTGTTTCCTCCTAGTTGCTTATCCAGATAAGGATTAAGGGTAGCAATTACAGTGCAAACTGGAGTTCATACCTGCATCAGTTATTTCACCTATGGAGCGAAAACGGTTGTTATCTTTGATTGTAGAATGTAAGTTATTTCTTGGCATGGTGTTGGTTCTAGTATGCTCTATAGACGATAGGTAACGGGAACTCTTTATGACCCTACTGTGGCGTTGGTATGAAAGGGGAGCCTTGGTGCAGTGGTAAACTGCACGGGTAAGTCGTGAAAACAGCCTCAGGAATGCGGACTGCGTCCAATAAACCCCAAAGTGGGTCCAACCCTTCCCCGGACCCAGCGCAAGTGGGAGTTTGCGCACCGGGGCTGCCTCTCTCCCCCCTCTATATCTTATGATATGAACCTATGTTCTAAAAGTACACATCGGTAATTGATGGTGGGGGAGCACGACAGACTAGTCTTTTGGGCTGAGTTAGGCTTGTAGGCTTTATATGTCGGGGACTCCGGTATATGGGCTTGGTGGGCCGTGACTCGTGGGCGCCAAGCGAGCCAGGCCAGATACCGGTGGCAGGACTTGTCGTGACACACAAAATGGTAAACCAGCCAACAACAATGGTTCATTGCCTTCCCATGACTAGGACCAATGCTGGGCAATCCCACCAAAGCTGTTGTGAAGAACTGAAGATGTTGCTCCTGGTGTCATTGCTGGTGGTGGCAGTGCCAACGTTAGGGAAGGGGGCGCTGTCATTGTTGCCATGGTAGAGGACTTTGAGGCTGAAGGTGTTGGTGGTGTTGCAGGCTGGGTCTTTGCTGGTGTTGGGGCAGTGGAGGCTGCAACAGCTGGTGACACTACCAGCAGGAAGGATGGCCTTGCTAGGATTAGAGATGATGCTTGTGGCAGAGATGGTGTTGCCGCTGATAGTGCTCCAGTGGCCAACAGCATAGGTAATGCTGCTGAAGATGATGCAGCCACCGCCGTTAGTGAGGAGGCTACGAGAACCATAGATGGTGCTGCTGATGTGGGTGTTTGTGAGGCTGCCTTCCCCACCTCTATCTCTTCTACAGTAGGGGCCACTGCTGCTGCCGCAGTTGTTAATGCTGCTGGTGGAGATGGTGATGGTGATGCAGCCATTGTTGCGGTTGCTAGCGACAGCGAGTCAATCAAGGTATCCCTCAATTGCCTTGCAGATCCATCAAGGGCAGACCCGATTTCAAGTCAAAAATACTTCACGAATCCTAGCCATCCTTGCAAACCGCAGGACTCTAGCATCATGGTGTACCACTCTTTGGCACACCTAGCGAGATGGTACACCACAATCCACTCTTTCTTTCCTTCCTCGATCTGGTGCTGCTGGAAAAATTGCTCCAGGTGACGCAGTCACACGTTCAGGTCCCTTTTGCCATCAAAGACTGGGATCTGCGCAACTTTGATTATTGGGAGTTTGGCTTGCATCTTGCTGCTGGCATGCCACTCCAGGAGATCATAGTGCTTGCATGGTTCTTGAGGCGTTGCCTAAGTGTCCAGGCAGAGGGCGTCCGTCGTCGCCTTGCCAAATCAGGGAGAAAGGGAGGAAGAGAAGAACATGAGGAAGAGGGGAAGCAATAGGCGGATCTAGGGCGCGTGCGAGCTGCGGCGGCGCGCGCGAGGGGCGGAAGTGGAGCGGCGGCGGCGCGCGAGAGGAGCGGAAGGGGAGCCGCAGCGGTGCACCGAGCGGCAGAAGATGAGCCGCGGCGGCATGCGCGACGGCTGACGGGTCGAATGAGAGCTGCGGCGGCGGAGTGGGGAGGCGGGAGGGGATTAGGGTCTGTTACTTGGGCTTTTAGTGGGCTGGGCCAGGCGCCTTCCTTCACCTTTATTTTCCCTTTTCTCCCTTCCGCTTCCTCTTTTTTTTTTTCCTTTTCCTCCCTCCATCTTGCTGCCACTTTCTTGCTTCACATATCGATAAGGTGCCGCCTTGCCTCGCCTTGTCGCGGCCTAGGCGTCCGGAAGGTGGTGGAATGCCGCACCTCGCCTTACCGCTTTAAGAACCATGAGTGCTTGTAGTGAGACGTGGACGAGGGGTTGTAGGAGCAGATGCAATCTAGTTCATTGATTGTGTGGATGGGATAGTAGAATAGATCTGTTAACTCACCCTCCCTCTCGAGGCTCTGAGCTGCTATTAGATCTATTTTCTGCTTGCCTAAACCGAGGACCCCTTGGCTGCCTTTATAGACCAGGCACCTAACAAACTTCCTAACAAATCTTATCCAAACTAGCTAATCCTATCTGCTGTTGCTGACTTGATTACCTTGGCCAGGGCCTGCCCCACGTGCCATAACAGCCCAAGTGTTAGCTTTCAGCCTTTCACGTACCCTCATTTAGTATCACATTCTGATCTTCCTCAATGTGAGGTGGTTTTTCTTGTTTGTCATGTGGTTGGCACATTTTTAAGTTTACAACATACAGATAAAAAATATTCTTTAGTTGGTCAATCCTCATTTGGTTTGTTATCACCTGTAGCAACTTCACATCAAAATGTACCAAGGAAGCTCTTGAGGCAGCGCACAGAAAATAGCTCACGAAATGATTATGACCCATGTGGAAGCTATGACCAGCATGAAAATAACCAGGACACTGGTGATAGTTCAGAAAAGAAAGATCATCTCCTGGCTGTGCCAGGTGTGATTCTTTTATGCTGTGGTCTTATGTTTCCATGCTTTCATGCTGAAAGAAAAGAAGCTAGCAGGCACGATACTGCAACTATTCAGCGCAATGCAAGTGAGTTTGTATTATCAGCATTTCTTTAAGCCAATTCTTTTTGTCTGCTCCCTTCTATTCTTCTTTATAGTGAACCCCAAAACTTTTCATTGTCTCCTGATGGTGTGCTTGATTCTTAACTCTTAATGCACCAAAGAATAGTTTGGCAGGGCCCGACTAAAATCGGAGTAGGGGAGTTTGTGCTGAATGTTTTAGAAAGTTTTGCCTAGCACACTTTTTACTTCTTACATGAGCGTTTGCTTGTACTAGATTAGGAAAGAAAACTTTATGACAGTTCTCTTTGAACGGAATTGAACAGGTGTACATTTAGTTTATTTTCACTCATTTAGCTTTTTGTATTGTCTTTCCCGTATATGTTGAATATAAATGTCCTCATGGTGCTTTTGTTTATTGAGAAATGATTCTCTCATTTGATATGGATTGGGCCATTTCTTCCTATCAAGGTTCTAAATAGTGGGGAGTAGTGCCACTATAGCTCTGCTGTAGCATTTTCAAAGGGCCTGCTGCTACGATATTATTAGTTATTCTACTACAGCTGCTAATAATGCCTTTTGGTTTAGGCGCAAAAATTTTCAGCTCTGCTAATCTTGACCGAGGCAATTATTTCTTTTCTGTTTTGGATGAATAGAATACATGCCTCTTTGTTATGTTTTTTACTATAATGAATCACGTAATGAACAATTGAATCAATGTTGAGTTGATTGTTGAATAAATATGAATATAGCTGTGCGTACATTGATTGATTGAATGGCTAAGTAATGAACTTGGCGATGTGCTCTTGGAGCCTTAGATATATATTTAAGTAATTTATTTATGAAATTTCCTTAGTGCCATGTCTATGCGCATAATAAATTGGAAATGTTCATGTTTTTTATAAAACCACTAAATGAAATAGCTGGTGCTATATCCAGCTATATATCTTTTTATAGCGTCTAGAGGAGGCTGTTAGTCTACTATTTAATACCTTGCTTGCTATATATAAGATATGTGTGCGCGCGCGCGTGTGTATCTCTCTCTCTCTATTATTCATATATATATATATACACACATATATACATAGAGAGAGAATGTGTGTGCATATGTATAGAGGGAGAGGGAAGGGTATATATGATTTTTTTACATAATTAAAGAGCACCACCACACTTATCAGCAATTCTCCGCGTGGTTGTGTACGGAAAATCAGGGGTATAATACTTCAACCACACTCAGTGGTTACTTGTATTAGAGTACTCCATTTTCGTAGTAGTTCATCAATAACGTGTAGTTATTCTTGAAATTGATATAGAATGCTCTGAAAGTAGGGCAATCGCATGATTGATTGATTGTAGATCAGGAGTACATGTACATATATATACAGGTCAGGGGAAGAGTCCTATCCCTGGAGGACTCGAGTCCTGATCCTAATCTACTAAGGGGGGCGGCGACCAGGAAGGTCAGCCTGCCACGCCCAAACCCTGGGCCCATATGGGCAGCTAAGTACAGAAGGCCTTAGGCCCAAATATAATTTGCTATTATGCTCCATAACAAATAGGACAAGCTCTGTCAGGATTTTGTGGTCCATTGTAGATAGCTCCTTTTGCTGCTATTTCTACATTTACATACTGGGGAACCATGTAAGCTTTGCTGTTATTGTCCGAAAAGGAGCCGAAATCCAAGCATTTACTCATTGCGATAGTCCCAGATACACATAAGCAACATGTTTCAGTTGCCATCACAACCAACTTCAAATTTATTACATTTTAAGCTGGTACAAAGTCCAACCGGCTGAATCTATCACAAGTTGTTAATCAAGAGATGAAAGTAGGTCTTCGAATCCATCTCCATAGTAAAACTTGAGTGTAGCGCACCAACACTGAATTCTCCAAGCTATAGCCGTCAACGATGGAACCTGAATCGACATTAAGTCTGTTCGATAAGGTAGAGTTTGGTTGGTGGGATGGGGTGGAATGGAACCATCCCATTCTACCAATTCCAGTGTTTGGTTGAAAAGCCTAGGAATGGATCCATTCCAGAAAAGAGAATATTCTCTCCAGATTCAGGACGGTCACGTTCCGAAAAAATTTTGGAACGCAACCGTTCCACTTGGAATGTGAGACTGACGGTGGGCCCGAGCTCAAAATCTAGGATAGAACCATTCCACCCCAGGAATAGAACCATTCCGTTCCTAGAATCTGGGACGGAACCATTCCATTCCACCCCGCTCTCCAACCAAGTGCTACCTAAGTGGACATGTCATTGTTAGCCTCTTCACGAGCTTTATGGTGGGGGCCTACGTGCAAATATTTCAAAGGAGAAGGGGGTGGCTTCCTATGCAAGTGCAGTAGCAAAAATGATAATATCAATATGATGAATAATATCTCAAGTATTTGTCATATTCACCACTCCATCTCAAGGAGTAAGTCACCAACCAGTCTGGTCCTTCTCATCACTACATCTCACACTCATTTTACATCGGCGACAAGGACAACTCCCTCTCGTCCTCTCAACGGTCTCAGCCGTATCATAGTGAAAAAAGGCAGAAACCCATGCTAGTTAGAGTAACTTCAAACTATTCTTGGATCGCCCATGACTATGGGCTTGGCTATACATATAGATTGCACTCTACAGAGGTTGTACACCTGTACCCACACTATGTGAGACTTAAATCAGCCGTCATCGGCTTGAACATCACAGTTGGTAAATCTCCCGCTAATGGCACTATATATTTTTGAGAACTAGAAAATGTGTGGATGTGAAATCGATTATCTGGGACCCTTGCAAGTTGAGTCTATCAGGCACGAGTGGAACTCTCGAGTCCTCGTCCCTAACACTATTGCCTTACGTGTAGAGTCTTACCACCAGTAGCAAAAGACCCCTCACTTACGTGCGAATAACCCATTAGATGAGTGGTATGCACATCAAATTCCAAGATACTGTTACTCCTACAGTCCTACTTGATCCTTAATTGGGAGAAACAACTTTCCCATAAATCGGTTACCATCCTCAGCGGTGGGCCGCTCACCTCTAACCACTCTATCTCGTACTCTCCCATTACCACAAGTGTCTGGTCCCATCGGTACCTTCTCACATCTCCACTCCATCCCAATCCTCCCCAGCTCACACTAAGAATGATCCGAGAAACTCCCAATAATATTCCACATATCTCAATTCTCACATCCATTCCATAGCATCTCAAGCATTTTAGTGGAGGAAAATGGACTGCTACCCTCCACAAACTTGAGTGCCTGACTACCGTCACGGAGGTAGTAAATGGCACTCACGAACATCTATAGCTATCGAGATTGACATTCATTTCGTCCGCGAGAAGGTCGCGCTATTGACGTGCGTGTCTTGCATGCCCTGTGTTCACATCAGTTCGCAGAAATCATTTACAGTTTTTGCGTTCGGGATCCTCCCGCTGCGACTGCTGGCAGCTATTAGATATATGTATAGGCATATTTATATCATGCATGTAACATTACTTGTACACCAAGCCATTCGGCCTATATATATATATATATAGGAGTTCCACCCCCATCCAAGGGTGAGTTGTTTTCCTATCTCTCTACAGAAGAGGAGCAGGTGCAGGAGTTTAACCAGCCATGGCTGCAGAAAGGGATGGGGCTAGCTCGATTTGGGAGATGAGGCCGGCGGCTGGGCTGTTGATGTGATGGCTGGTGGCCATGGGAGAGGAGGCAGGAGCCAGCTGCGGCTTGCCTTGCATGGTGGAGAAGAGGCAAGGATGATAGGGGGTGGAGATGGGAGCTGAGGGGAAGCAGCAGGGGCCTTGGCGCCATGAAGGTGGCTGCCCATCTTGAGGATGAAGGTGGGAGGGAGTAGCAGTGCAGCCAGGGGAATCATCATTAGCAGCTTTGCTCCATGGAAATGGAGCAGGGCGCAGCTATGCAGCGCAAGGGATGCAGGAGATAGGAGCTGTGGCACTAGCATGATTTGTAGACTGTGGATAGGTTGGCTCGCTGGGCGCTTGAACAACTTGAGCATTGTCCATTTATCCATTGTGTGACCAAGAAGAGGAAAATGTGCAACATTTACTCACCTCTTGCATTTTTGCACGGAGTTTGCGTTTTTGCATGGAGTTTGTGGTTCTGTCATGAGGATGGTTGGGCTACAGCAGTATGCTCCAGGCTTAGGTGACAACAGTTTTATGGAATGGTGGTGTCAGGCTACGCAGCAAATACCAAGTCAATCTCACAAGGGTTTTAATTCTTTGGTGGTTTTGGTGGCGGTGGATCTGGAAGCATAGAAATGGGTGTGTGTTTGAGGGAGCATCACCTAGTTTCGGTAGCTAACTAAGTAATGCAAAAGAGGAGGCTCAGCTTTGGTGCATGGTGGGGGCCAAAGGGCTCCGTAGTTTACGGCCATGATGCCCCTTTCTTGGTGTTGGTCATGAGCCAGTGTGTGGCGAGTTCCAGTGTGGGGTTTTTGCCCTTTAAGATCTGTATGAGTCATTTAAACTCCTAATTTTCCTTTTTAATATAATGATGCGCAGCTCTCCTGTGTGTTCGAGAAAAAAAAGTATGATTTGTGGAGAAACAGGCTAGGAGAGAAACAGAAGATATAGAAGTTTAAATTGGGGAGAAATATAGAAGATATAGGAGAAAAAAGCCCTAGAATTAAGGTGAGATATAGAAGTTTGACTAGGTTTTAAGTAGTTGCAATCAATTTAATTTTATTTTAAAAAGGTTTTAAGTATTTCAGTTCTTTTTTTGTATTTAAAAAAATACAGGATGTTACATTGTCTCATCTCTCATATGCACCTATTAGCTCTTTCGTTCTATTATATGCAATATCAAGCTTAAATAATCACACATTAATAACATCATGTATCATATTATACACCATAGTAACAATGTTGGAATATTGTCCTTAATGACAAGTTGTATCTTCTCAGTTGAATCAGTTTCATCCTATGAAGTAAGCATGTCATCTGAGAAAGTCCCGCCAACTCCGCTTCGGATACCTCCAAGTCCATCTAGATTTGCACCGTCCCCACAGATAGCCAGAGTTGGATCTGTCAACTTGAGCATCCAGCAGATCCTCAGGGCAACTCAAAACTTCTCACCTTCATTTAAGTTAGGTGAAGGAGGATTTGGGATGGTCTATAAGGCTATATTGCCAGATGGCAATGTTGTTGCAGTCAAGAGAGCTAAAAAGGTAATCCAATGCTACTCATGTCTTGTTACTAATTAAATTGAATTAGTTCTTATTTATGCCGTGTGTCGCTATATCGAGTTAGATTTTATTCCTTGTCCAATTATGTTGCCTCTTCATGTTTATTTCACTATATTTTGTTAAATTTCAAATTTGTATGTGTTCTATTTGTACCTTAGTTCAATAGCTCATACAGTTCTGGTAATTTGTCAGCATCTGGCAGCTAAATGAAGTTTATTTTGATTTTTCTGGTGTGGTTGGGAGTGTGTAGTGGTTATGTTTCTCACTATGCCATCATAACATGCTCTGCTGTTCACTACAGGATCAGTTTGCAGGTCCTAGGGATGAGTTTAGCAATGAAGTAGACTTGCTTGCTAAGATAGACCACCGCAATTTGGTGAGGTTACTGGGTTTCACTGATAAAGGAAATGAGCGTATCATCATCACTGAGTATGTTCCAAATGGCACCCTGAGAGAACATCTGGATGGTAAATTGGGGTTTGCATATCGTTTCCTTCACTTGTAGTCCATTTTAATGCCTTGAATATCACATATATTCCTCCGTTCTGCAGGTCAGCATGGCAGAGTCTTGGATTTTAACCAGCGCCTAGAAATTGCAATTGATGTTGCTCATGCCCTTACTTATCTCCATCTGTATGCAGGTATAATTTCTAGTTCCTGCTTGCTTAATTTTGTAAGTATTGATGCAATGTGATCTGTACTTTCCACTGTTTTGCCTCTGAAATGGTCTAGTAGGTGGATAAAGTAGAATTTCTCAAATGTCATTATCACTATCCGTTGATTTGATTTAGAGTAGAATGAACAGTTCTTTTGAGATTTAAAACATTGTTTTAGGAAAAATATTGCTTCTGTTGTATCATTTGGTTGCATTATGCTGACTAAAACCATTTTTTTTATTTCAAATCTATTTCGTTTTAGTGATGTTGGAGAAGGACTAAGAACTTTTGTACTATTAACAGAGAAGACGATAATTCACCGTGATGTGAAATCATCAAACATCCTGCTGACTGATAGCTACCGGGCCAAGGTATCGGACTTTGGATTTGCAAGAAGTGGCCCTAGTGACACGGAGAAGACACACATATCTACAAAAGTGAAAGGCACAGCTGGGTACTTGGATCCTGAATACTTGAGAACATACCAGCTAACTCCAAAGAGTGATGTCTTCTCCTTTGGCATATTGCTTGTAGAAATTCTTTCTGCTCGCAGGCCCGTAGAACTGAAGCGAACACCCGAAGAGAGGATCACAATCAGATGGGTATGTCAAGCAATTTCTTTCATTAATTCATTTACTATACCAAATTCAAGGATGAAATTGCCATTTTACAATAGTTCTAGTTCAAAGGATATGCTTCTTCACTATTATGAACATAAAACACAATGTTTTTCATGCAATTAAGGTTATTAAAGCGGTTAACGCTGAAGTGAGGATGCCTACCTCTTTTATTTTGTAACATTGAACCGATCCTTAACCAGATAAAAAATGGTGATAACAAAATGCAAAAGAAAAAAAAGATCCACTAGTTAATAGGCCCAACCCACCAAACTATCATTTGCTAGCCCATTTAGCCCATCTTCTCCTTACGTCTCCTTAAGCTGAGTGTACTTGTGCAAATGCAAAATGCACAATGACAAGACAGGGCAGCAGTTTGTGCAAAATTGGGGTTGTGAGAGCGGGCGGGAAACGAGGTGGGGGTTGTGCATTTTTCACAATTGGATACACCCAATACAACGACCGTGGCACGTCAACATCACGACAGGGCCCGGTCACGCCACGTATGCGCGGGCGCAACGTCTAGGCGGTGATGTGCCAAGGCAAAGGTCTAGGGGAGCTGTGGCCCTCACGCGGGTGAGGCAAAGGTGCGTGTATCTTAGTGGTGGTGGACAAGCTCTGGTGTGTGTGGTGACGAGCTTAGGGCTCGCATCACTTGGAGGCGGTAGACAGGTGTGGGGGCAGTGGTGTTAAGGAGTTGTATACCTATAGAGCCAAAGTATGGTTTTGCTGCTTAATCAATGATTAAGTTACTTTAATAACCATGTATACAATTCAGTTACAGTTAGGCTGACCTCACCAGTCCGCCTATATTTCAAACTACACTCTATCTACAATGCATACAATGTTTTGCACATCTATATACACATTCCGGGGACCCTGAGTCACAATGGTTTTAGCAGGATAAGTCCACTTTTGAGAGTTTGCAGTTTTTCAAAAAGGAGTTTGAGGTCGCAAAATGAGTGGTTTCATATTTGAAATTTGCACATCGAATAGATACAAGAGTTTCTTTTTTTTTTTTTTTTGGAGAAAGTCTGTCTATGGCCCATTGGGGTGTTGGAGGCCCATCCAATACCTGATTTTTACATCATTGGATCGTCAAATGGATGGTTAGGATTCACTCCCCACTCCCTCTAACCCTACCCCACATCCCTCTCTAGCTCACCTCCTCGCCTCTGTCGCCCATGTGCTAGGCACGCCTCCCGATCACCGCCGCTGCCTCCACCGCCGCCCACCCATCTCCGGTGGTGTCCCTGCCGTCGGACCATCCATCACCCGTGAGTCGCCGACCTCCCCACCGCCATCGCCGACCTAGGCTCCTGCGGTGTCCCCGCCGCCTCTGCCACCGCCCTCCACCGCCGCCACCACTAACGGAGGTGGATCTACGCCCCTGCCACCGGCACTGCCCGACTGCCATCCTTCGCCACCCGCGTCTGACGGCGCCTTGCCTCGATCAGCCACCACCGCCGGCTCCCCCGGCACCTATCTAAGGTTGGAGACGACACATGTAACTCCCACCTGGAACCCTAAACTCGCTGGACGGAGTTGGCGGAAGAAGGGTGATGTGACGCTCTTGGCTTGGCTGAAAATATCGGGTGATGGATCTACCTAAATCACTCGGTTGATGTATAGCTTTTCTTTTTTTGAAATTGCTGGTTTCATAATGAGATCATTTGCCTATTTGTTTATTTTCCTTCTTTCCTGTTGATCTTTAAATAACTGAGTGCATGAGACTGTCTTTGTGCTTTTATGCAGACTTTCAAAAAATTCAGTGAAGGCCACACGAGAGAGATATTGGATCCATTACTGGAAGATCATGTGGATGATGAGGTGCTTGAAAAGCTCCTTAGCCTTGCATTCCAATGCGCTGCTCCTACACGGGATGACCGCCCGACCATGAAGGAAGTGGGAGAGCAGCTGTGGGAAATAAGGAAAGAGTACGGAAAGACCGTCAGGAAGGTGTGAAGACCATGGACAACATTACCTGCTCTTAAGGATTCAATCATGGCCCAAAGCGCACGAATCATCCACTCCTGGTCTGAAGTCTGAACGATGTACAGAGCGTTATAGTACCAAAAGTTTATACCTCTTTGTCTATCGGTTTGCTGTGCACTCCAAGGATTTGTAATTCTTTCTGTGAATGTGTATTTGGGAGTTCTCCCAGTTGGCAATCATGCCCACAAATATGTACTTGCATTTACTTCTATGAACGCATGCATGTCTTTATGATATCTGAGAGACTAGGCTGAAAACTATCATGATTGATCAAGATTTTGAAATTTGAAATTAGATCCTATCGATCTCAATTATGCTAATAGCGTGTGATCTTAGAAAGCTAATCGATGCAAAAGACCGCATGTGGAAGGTAAATGTGGAAGGTAAATTGCATAAAAGCAAACTTGGTATCTTAAATATAAGATTAATCTTACATATAAGATTAATACTCCAAGTTGCTCAGTTGAGAAAGAGATGCTTCAATCAAAAGATCGAATTCCTTTTTTGAAGTTCAATTTTTATCGGAGGACAATAAGGCGGCAAGGATTTTTTTTTTTAATGTATTGAGAAGTCGTGACTCCCTAGTCCTTGTTGAAGTACCTGTGCAAGGAGCTTCTCCTTGATTTGCGCAAGGATCAGGCACTCTTCGTGAATGTCCTCTGTCGCAGAGTGATAGGCTTTGAATGTAATACCCCAAATAAATAAATAAATAAATTTAGTTGTAATTAGGAGACGTTGACCAAGTATGAGTCAAAGTTGACTTTTTGATCCATGTCAAATGGATGATCAAAGGCTGTGGATGGATAGAGCTCGGCAAAACAAATCCTTTTGACTGCTAGCATGTTCTATTTGGGTATCCATTTGGGTTTAGACTGAGCCGAGAAATATGGTTCATAGGTTCTTTATTAGGTTTTCTAGTTACAAAACAACATACTCTTTTACCTCGTGCATCACTTCTCTTGTCCGCCGCCCTCCAGCCCTCCAGACTTCTCTGAGCCGCCCACATGAAAGTTGTAGACTTCTTCATTATCTTTCCAATGTCACTGGTTTCATTGAAATCCAGTTAGCGGTTGAGAAGTAATTGCGAAAACGGTGCTACTGCCCTGGGGTAGGGCAGGGGGAGTTTCTGCGTAACAGCTTAATCGTTCCTGTTTGGATCAGTTAGAGTTCGATTTTGCTCAAGACCATAACAGAGAAGTTGTAGAGAATTTTCTTTAGATGTCTGAGATGTATTCATTTGGTGCAATCGGTTAGGTGGATCAAAAGTTATGGTCGAAATGGTGGTCAGCCCATGAGTCTAATCGAAATTCTAGAAATTTTAAGCTTCATGTTATTTGGAAATCTAGCTAAGGATTATGTTATGTTTTTCTATAAATTAGTTATGATTGTTTGATGCGTGGTAGCCCTAAATTTAGTTTCGCTCCATAGGTGTGGGGAGTTGGCGCCGGGTTCCCGTCAACGCAAGGCAAGTGCATGGCGAACTCATGTGATGACTCGATCGCTATTTGGTTGTTCCTTGTGTTTCCCGTTGCTTTCCTAAATGTTCATGATTCATGATTTAAGTTTCAAGTTATATCTTTACATTCAATTTATGTCCCGGAGAATCCAACTGTGCAATTTGGATCTTTATTCATGTTCCTATGAGTAAGTGCTAGTCCCACTTACTCGGCTTTACTGGTAAATGCAAAGGAAATTTCAGAATCGTCTATTTCAGACGGAAACTACAGTCTTATCAAGATTCAAGTCGATTGTTGTTCTTTGGATTTATGTCAAGATTTGTTTCTAGTTCTGAATTGTACTTGCTGAGTATTTATACTCACCCTTGCTTTATTTGGTTTTTAGATAACAATTGACCGCAACATGTATGGGAGCTGGGAGTAGTTCATCCTGCTAGCGCACATACACTTAGTTCATTTAGCACATATTAATGTTCCTTAGTCAGTTGATGGTTAAACTATGTTAAATTTAACTGCATCGCTATGACGGTTCTAAGGACGGGTTGACCGACTTCCGTGAATTGTTGGGACGGGTTGTGATGTTTATATTATGCTTGTGATTGATTTCTGGATGTTCAAATTTTCGGAGAAACTATGCCGAAATTTTCAATAGTTTGTTGAATTTAGAATATAAGTGTGTTGTTTGGTAGCGCTAGCTGTGTGGATAGCTGGAGCGTTATACTTGGTATCAGAGCCAGGTTAAAAGTTCCTTAAATAAGTGTGAATAACTAAATTTTAAAAAAAACTTGACATAGGTTATGCTACTTGAAAATTGGACACACTTGAGCACAATAGGATGAGTTGCATTGCATTCTCATCTCAGTTTATTATTCTTTTGTTTCTTGTTTGAATATGATGATTTTTTGTTGATCGTATCTTTGTTTCGTTTGGTTAGTTAAGAAATATGCCATCGAGAAGGAGTGGTCGTGTAGCTAACCGCGGTCATGGTAAAGGCCGTGGATGGGGTCGAGGTCGCGGCCATAGTGACTCAAAAGTGCATCCTGTACTGGTTGTTAATGAAAATCTAGGAGGTGTAGAAAGGGCAGAACAATGAAAATCTGGGAGGTGCAGAAGGGGCAGAACAATCAGTTGATGGAGATGCCGATCCTCAACCTACTTCTGCTGCTACAGCTCCTCAGAGGATGACTTTTACTAGGTGGACATCTTTGCAAGTAGACAAGTTTGATGGATCAGGCACACTAACAGATGCTGCGGACTGGTTGCGCAAGGTAGAGCAGGTCATGAATGGGTGTAGGCTAACTCCAGAGTAGAGGGTTTTCTTTGTCCCACACCAGCTGACCGGTCTAGCTGATATCTGGTGAAGCGGTGTCTCTGAGGCCTGGCCTCCATCTTTTGGTGACATCACTTAGGATATTTTCTTCAGCAATTCAGAGCCAAGTACTATGCAGAATCCTTCAAAGACAGGAAGGGTGATGCTTTGAACAATATCCAACAAGGAAGTAAGACTGTGGAGGAGTATGAGACGGAGTTTAGCAACATCGTTCGCTTTTTGCCTACTGTAGCTAGTGATGAGCGGGAGAAGACTCGAAAATTCTTTAGAGGCCTCAATGCACGATACAAAGAGGTGATGAGGAGGAATCCACCAACCACATATCTCATGGCAGTGGAGGAGGCTAGAGGGATGGAGTCAGAGATTCAGCTAAGTGCTATACAGAAGAATTATTCTAGGAGTGCGAGTAGTACTGGTGGGGATCAGAAGAGACCTCAGTAGGAAGGTGGAGAATACTCTCAGCCACCTCCACCAAAGAAGTTCAAGTCAAATCAACAATTCTAGCAGCCACAATCACTCAAATCTAGGCAGTCCGGTGGACAATCTTCTTCAGCACCACATCCGATGGGATCTCAACTCATGTATCGAGTACTAGGGCACGGTTTGGTTTTCTTCAAGTAAGAGAAGCCCCACCATGTTTCAGAGTGTAATTTCTCTAGAATTTTTAACATGTGTGGCAAGGATGGACACATGGGCATAGTTTAACCCAGACTCATATTATCATGTTGAAGATGTTTAACTCTTCATTAGCACCATATGCTGCTAGTTGTCATGGTTCAGTACGTTTAGTTGCGACCACCCAAGGGTCAGTTCTGATGATGGCTACACTTCCAACTTCTTATTAGCAGTATTCTTAGCAGTATGTACCCTTACCTCCGAGTTACTACTGACCAGCCCAACGCTACGATCGTGTGTTTTGTCCTAGCATGGTAGCTGGGAAGATCATTTACCACTGGTAGAGTTCACTTACAACAATAGTTACCATGCTAGCATTAAGAGTGCACCTTTTGAAACTCTTTATGGAAGGAAGTGCAGATCACCACTTCGTTGGGATGCAGTGTGGGAGAAAAGCAATTTGAGGACCTGATTGGGTTCAAAAGGTCACTGAAAGTGTGGCTGAAATCTAACAACATATGCTAACTGCTCAAAGCAGGTAGAAGAGCTATGCAAATATCAGAAGACGAGACCTAGAAATTCATGTTGGAGATTTGGCACAAAAGGGAAGCTAAGCCAAGGTAAAAGTGGCTTATCAGTTGGAGTTGCCTAAATCTATTGAAGGTGTGCATAATGTCTTCCATGTTTCCATGTTGCGAAAGTACTTGAGAGATCCTAAACACCAGCCAGTAACCATTGAGCAAGACTTGACTTTTGAGGCTCGTCCAGTGAGGATTTTGGAGGAGTTAGATAGAGTGCTACAACATAGGACACTCAAGTATGTGAAGATTCTTTGGACCAACCAGACCGAGCGTGAAGCGACTTGGGAGCTCGAGTCTAAGATGTGGTTGAAGTATTCAAGTATGTTAATTCCTTTTCCTAAGTAATCAAGATAAGGAATTCGAGGGCGAATTCTGTTGAACGGGGGAGGAAAGTAATACTCCAAAATAAATAAATAAATTTAGTTGTAATTAGGAGACGTTGACCAAGTATGAGCCAAAGTTGACTTTTTGATCCGAAGCATGGCACCATAGACGAAGACGGTGACACAGTCGAGACAGTCGATGAGGGAGAAGCCGATGCCGAAAACGATGCTGTCGAACTGCTGTGGATGAGGCACGCTCCAAGCACTACTACAAAAATCCACTGTAGGAACGCCCCCCAAATCACATTAGGAGCGGCTCCAATAATGAGCCGTTCTTGTTGTGCTCAGGGCAGGCCCCACGAGGTGCACTGTTCCTACAGTGGCACCAACAGTTTCTAAAAATAACAGGAACAGTTGATGATGAGCACTGCTCCTGCTAAGAGCAGTTAGGTGGAGCGGTTGGTGCCGTACACCGCTCCTGCTAAAGGCCCTGCTATTTTGTTTATAGGAACGGTTGGTGTTGTCCACTGTTTCTGTAGTACATATTAGCAGGAACGGTCCAGTTAGCAGGGACGGTCCATGATTTTCAAGAGCGGGTAACCATATGAGACGCTCCTAGTAAAATTTCTCTCCTTGTTTTCTGTTGTGAAGAGCAACAACGTACCAGTGAACATCATTGCCTTAGATTTCCCTCACAAAAGAAACACACCTGCCATGTCATCTATCCGCACCTCACATACAAAGCACTCCTATTGGTTACATGTACTTCAGCTTGCACTCCTACCGTCGCTCGGTTTATCTTCTCTCTCTCCCTTCCTTCAACTCTTTGTCTGCAGCGGCAAGGGCAGGTCTAGGACTAGGAGCCAGCCGCCGTCGGGGTTGTGCGCTCTGCGTCGGCGGCCAAGTCCGCCCCGGCGTCCAACTACTCCGGCTCCGCCTCCAGCAAGGCCTCCTTGTCCGTGTCGGCGAGTGCGCGGTGGCGGCGGTGCGAGCGCGTGGCGGTGGTGGGCGAACACGCAGCGGCGGTGCGGCGAGCGCACGGCTGCGGACGAGTGTGTGGCAATGGCGCGCGTAGTGGCGGCCGAGCTCGAGGTGGCGGGCGAGCGTGCAGCCGCGGCGGGGCGAGCTCGCGGCGTCGGGCGAGCCCGCGGCGAGCGGGCAGCGGCGGGCTTGCTCGAGGCGACGGGCGAGCGTGCGGCAGCGGCGGGGCGAGCTCGCAGCGGCGGGTGAGCGCACGGCAGTGGCGGCGAGCGTGGGGCTGCGGCGGGGCGAGCGCTCAGCGGCAGCGGAGCGAGCGCGGGGCTGTTAGGACATGTTTATTTTATTTTTTACATAGTAGGAATGGTTCATATTTTGAACCGCTCCTGCTAAGAATCTTAATACAAGCGGTGCATGTTTTGAGCCGCTCCTATAAGGTCTTCAGCAAGAGCGGTTCTTAACGTCCACCGCTCCCGATAAAGCCTTTGCATGAGCGGTCCACGGGCCATTCCTACAGTGGGTGCCACTATAGGAGCCCACGAATAGGAACGCTTCGTAAAACTGCACCTATGGGTGGGTCTTCCACCTCTCCTGTTGTAAGTTTTTGTAGTAGTGAGGTTTGCCACGCCTGGAAATGTGTCGTAGACGAATGCACACGCTGGTGTTGCCAATACCGGACGTACAACCATGTGTCAGCATCTGAAGGGACTAGCAGAGAAGGCCTCAATGACGGTTGCGGTGCACAGAAGGACGGCGAGGAAGAAGATGCTGATGCAACCCGCGGTAGTCGGAGTGGACGAAGAAGGCGAGGACGAGACGGTGACGCTGGCGATGAGGTTGTCCGGACGAAGGCGAAGAGGTAGTCGTGGCGACGCATCGAGATCCTGGAGTAGTGCAGTGGCGAGAGAGCCACGACGCATAGGAAGAAGGTCCTCGACAGTGCCACTGTAGCACGATGGCGGTGCTTGAAGGTGGCAAAGAACTCGAACAGTCGGAGAACCAATAGAGTCGACAGCGTGTAGATGCAACGGCGAGGACGACGAGAGGCGGTGACGCTGCTGCCCTAGGAGGCAACGCAACGGCAACCCTCTTGCTTGGCGAAGCATCGCACGATAGATGACACACGTCTCGGGAGGGTGGTTCACGCACGATCGGTTGATCAGGCCGATGGTGTGTGAGGTGATGACGTCGATGGCGAAAGCGAGGTCGAAGATGGACCCTCCGAATCAGTGGTGGCGACCACGAGCCGACGTGCAGAGAGAGAGGCGCGGCACAGGCAGGCGTTTCGGTTATGCCGCAGGCCACACCATCTGCACGGTCGAAGAAGATGAGGAAGCCGGTATTGTCGATACCGATGATGTGCGAGTCGACGGGCAGTGGGCGATAGAGACGCAAACCCGATCACTGATCGGGAAAAAAACAGCCGCAGCAACAGATCTTTGGTACATCACCTAGGACCCCAAGCCAATTTGCTTTTGCCTACTCCTATCCTATGACATGAGATACAAAGAGAATAGAGCCTCTATCCTCCTCTCGTGGGTCCACATAAACAAAGGAGAGGAGAGAGTGTAGATCGGGAGGGTGGAGCAGCGCGCGACCGCCAGAAGACCACGACGGGCGGAGGCGGCGCGCGGCAGCCGGACAGCACGCCCCCAACGGCGGGCGGACGCCGGAGGGTGCGGACACACGACGGGCGTAGGGCGGTGTGCAGCCAGGGATCCGCTCCTCCCGGTGGAGGACGGAGAGCGGAGACGGCGTAGACGTCCGAGAACGGCGATGACGTAGGTGCCAGCGCCCCCAAGGACGGAGGCCGTCAGCGCAATCATCGATCTGCGCCCCTCCGGGCACGACGGTGGGTGGCGACGGCGCAAGGGTCCAGGGTCCAGTGGCGACACAGGAGGCCGTGCCCTTGGACGAAGGCCGCCAATCCGCACCTCTCCGAGCAGAGGACAACGACGGTGGCGATGACGCAGGGTCCAGGGACCTGGTGGCGGCGGAGGAGTGTTGACGGCACTTAAGCACGTCAAACCTTATACTGCAAGCGCACAGTATCGTGGTAGCTTTTCCCCAGGATGAGTATCTCGGATTTGGTCAATCCAAAGATAATTATGTTTAAACTACTATTAATCTAATATTTACTTAATTATTAACTAATTCTGATAGATCTAAACAAGCTTATAAAGAGGATTTAAACTACTCTAATTGAACTCTAAACAAGGTTTAAAAGAGATCTAAACTAAGTACAAAATGATAGAACGAAATATTAGATTATAAAATGAGATAGATATGGTTTAACATGGCAAAAGTATCCACGAGAGATATGAGATAAACAACTTATGAACTAAGAACCACCTTGAAATAAGATCTAAACATTAAGCAAAGATTAAGCATGATCATGAATGTCAAAAGCCTACTCGAACCTTTCTCCGGCTATACTGTCACTAAAAGCCAGATAATCGACGAACTAGTTAAAGTAAAAAGATCTACTAAAAAAACATGAAAACGTTTAAATCTCGGCCAAGCAACATATTGGAATTAGGCATTGCAAAGCTATGGATCATAAATCATGCATAAACAAGAAGCTAAGTCTAAAAGACAATAAAAACATGAAAACGTTTAAATCTCGGCCGAGCAACATATTAGAATTAGGCATTGCAAAGCTATGGATCATAAATCATGCATAAACAAGAAGCTAAGTCTAAAAGACAATAAAAACATGAAAACGTTTAAATCTCGGCCGAGCAACATATTGGAATTAGGCATTGCAAAGCTATGGATCATAAATCATGCATAAACAAGAAGCTAAGTCTAAAAGACAAACTTTATTGATCGAATCATCAAGGTTTAATCAAAATAACATAAGAAATATGAGAAATTACTCGAGATGCATCGAAATCGTGAAGCATAGTCGTCTTGATGAACTTGACGAAGAACTCGACGCAAGATGAACTCGCTCAGTCCTCGGAACACCAAGGGTTGGCCGACCCCCTCGGGTTCTGCCTCATCTCGCTTCCTCCTTTTGCCGAGATGAACTTCTCACCGAGTTGAACGACTTTAGACCCCGAACTCTGCCCTAGACTCTTGTTGGCATACTGGGGACCGTATACCCTAGAGACGCCTACTCAGGAATACGTCAAGTATACGAAAATGTTTCTCTCTCCTTGGGCAGGGAAGAGAACTAGAAGGAGGGCCCACGAAAAGGGCCCACTTGCCCCACTGCCGCGTGGCCAGGCAGCTACCAGGGCGGCAGGGACGCGTGGTAGTGGGCGCAGCAACCTCCACCCCGCCAATGGACGGGGAACCCCGGGCGGGCTGCCGCCGACGAACGGGAAACCCCAGAGGGGTTATCCCTCAGGAGGCGGAGCTACCCACTCGCCGCATTAAATGCGGAAGGGCCAGCGGGCCCAGGACAGACCTGCACGCTGCAGGCGGCGTGCGGGTCATATCATGTCTCCACGACTAGGCTAGGGCAGCCGTCCTCCGCCGTCGACCGTGGGGACGTGCAGCGCAGCGACAAGACAGTCACGACCGTGCGTGGCGTACGGAGCGAATAAGGATGAACTTAAGCCATGACTATTCACAATAGAAACAGTACCTAGTATGGTTATCGAGACCACACTGTAGCTTGGCATGGCAGATTTGTACCTCCCACTCCTCCCTTGGTCTATAAAAGGGAGGAGAGGGATGCACAGAAGGAGGACTCTTTTAGGTTATTTCCACTCTGACCATAGTCCAGGGAG
Source organism: Paspalum notatum (assembly GCA_022530915.1). NCBI lineage: Eukaryota > Viridiplantae > Streptophyta > Magnoliopsida > Poales > Poaceae > Paspalum > Paspalum notatum. The sequence goes on from CM039685.1 coordinate 34,062,966, forward strand.
CCTTCAGAAGGCCTCTGGCTCACACACACACACAACCTAGCACTTGAGATCTGGCTTACAAAGCACAACATCACGCTAGAGGATCCCTCTGGTTGTAGCTCTTGGCATTCTCCTCATATAATCACGCACTCTCAAAAGGACGTAGGGTATTACCCCATATCGGTGGCCCGAACCTCTCTAAATCTTGTCGTTCAGTCTCCCTTGCATCGGCAGGTATTAGCGGTAGCGTCCACGTCCCTACACTCCTTCATCCCTGTAGGATACCTATACGGTATCTTGACGTCGTCACCCATCGACAACTCTCGACTTACAATGATTTGCGGTGAACAATGGTTGCCTCTCCCCTTGAGAGGCTCTATATTTATACCCCGGAGGGAAACCTATACATGGAATCTAATAGGTCGGTTCTAAGAGTCCTAAAACACTTAAAACTCTTGTTTCTAAGTATATACAAGTTTCTAGAAGAATCCCGGTTGTTCATATATTTCCTTGCTTGGTAAACAAGTCTTCATCCTTCCTTCCCGAAATAAAACTCTCCATATTCTACAGCTTGTAGTATTTCGACCATAACTCCCTCATCCGAAGTCTAAATAAGGCAAACTCGGACTCTAAACGCTAGAGCTCGAAAAGATCTACAACTTTGGTATTCAAACTGTCTTCATTTGGTGTCGTTAAGATCTCCGAATCAGGCCCACAAGGTGCTGCTGTCTTGCATCTCGAGAATATTTCAGGATTTGGTTCTTCAAGCAATCTTCGTCTCCTAGAACTCTCTCAATAACGTGCTTTAACCTCCAATTGGGCTTCAATTAGCTCTTATTCCAAAATCCACTCTTATTAGCATAAATCCTTTCTTCGAGAAATCTTCAATATTATAACAATTATTCCCTATTTTCCTGCAGAAATCAATATTGCACAAAAACAAAGAGCATTCTCGAAAACGGGGTTATTTGTTAGCAAAATAACACTAAACCATAAGATTAACTCCTAAAAAGATATAAAAACAATTAAAAATAGAGCATAATTTTAGTTGAAATCTTGCATCAACAAGGAGCCTACGCACCAATGGGAGGAGGCCGGCATCGACTGGGCCAGGACTTGGATAACGGCGAAGGAAGCGATCGTCACCACAGCGGCTCATAGAACTACCATCGGCAAAGTTGCAATCGCCACGGCGGCGCACTTGAAGTCCGGCGGTGCCAGCACCATGCCACGGCCTCGACTCAGCGTCTTGGACAGCGATGAAGGCTCGGCGAGTATTGTGATCTGTGGTGCTTGACGACACAACGACAAATGCGGCGGATCAGATGGATCTGCGGTGCATCCTATGAGGGCGCTGCGCTCGGCGGAGATCGATCTCCCCAAGGGCGGGGCGGCGGCGGCAGTGGAAGGGAGCCTAGGGTGTAACCTAAACTCGTGATACCATGTAGGAAGGAAGGATTGCATATAATCGATTGATTGTATTGTATAGACCCTTATGGCGAATATATAGGAGTACAGACTTGGGGGGCAAGGCACCTCCCCGAATACATATGGCAGTCCTAGATACATAAGACTCTCCTAAGACTCCTAAATATACACGACATCTATTCCCACCAATTGTACTCTCTAACATCGGCAAAAAGGGGAAGGTAGTAGAGAGGTTTCTTGGTGTTGTCCATGTTGAGAATACTACTTTGACACTTAAAAATGCAATTCAATCATTGCTTATGGATCATGCATTGACCTTATCTATGGTACGTGGGCAAGGATATGATGGAGCTAGCAACATGAAAGGGAACGCTAATGGTTTGAAGAAGCTAATTATGGGTGAGTGTCCTTCTGCTTATTATGTTCATTGCTTTGCACATCAACTTCAATTTACTCTTGTGGCCGTTGCTAAGCAAAACATAGATTGTGCTTGGTTTTTTGATCAAATAAGGTTTCTGTTGACTCTCATTGGAAATTCTTGTAAAAAGATAGAAATGCTTCGAGTGGCACAAGCCCAAAGAATACTAGAAGAACTTGACTTGGGTGACATTGAATCAGGAAAGGGTTAGAATCAAGAGATGGATTTAAGTAGGCCCGCAGATCCTCGTTGGGGATCTCACTACAAAATTGTTATGCGTGTCCTCTCTTTCTATCCTAAAATCCGGAAAGTTATCACAAGGGTTAGCAGAGATCCCTCTCAAAGAACAGAATGTGGTCAAGGACAAACAATGTCAACTATATTTAGATCATTTGAATTTGTTTTCATGGCACACTTGATGCGTACTGTGCTTGGGTACACGGCTGACTTAAACCATGTCTTGCAAACGAGGGACCAAGATATTGTTAATGCAGTAGACCTCATTTTTCTAACAAAGATGTAGTTGCAAAAAATGTGTGAGGATGATGGATGGGAAGAATTTCTTAAAAAAGTCCATTCTTTTTGTATGAAGTATCGAATCAAAATTCCTAAGATGGAGGGTTTCTACAAGCCTGTTGGGAGGGACAAGAGGTACTATATAAAAATCACAAATCCGCACCATTACCATGTTGACATGTTCTTAAGTGTGATTGATAGACAAATTTGAGAGCTCAATGGCAGGTTTGATGAGGTAAATACAGAGCTTCTTTGCATGGCATCATTCAATCCTATTGATTCCTTTGCTCAATATGACAAGGACAATTTAGTTAAGCTTGCTCAATTTCATCCTAATGATTTCTCGAGATTTGGAATGGACTACCTTCCTTGTCAACTTCAACTCTTTGTGACTGATGTGCGTGGAGATGGAAGGTTTAGAAGAGTGAAAAACCTTGTTGAACTTTCCATTATGCTTGTTGAAACAAAGAAGCACACCAAATATGATGTTGTGTACAAGCTTCTTAAGTTGGTGCTAATACTTCCTGTGGCAACAGCCAATGTTGAGAGGGTATTTTCATCAATGAATTATGTGAAGAATAAGTTGAGAAATAGGACGTGTGATCAATATTTGAATGATTGCTTACTCACATTTATAGAGCGTCAGTTCTTTTTGCAAGTTAAGGATAATGATATCATCAATCGCTATCAATCCATGAGGGATCGCAAAATTAAAGAGAAAGTATAATTTTCTTTTATCATTATGTAATTTGGTTAACTATCTTTCATTTGAACAATGCGTACCCTTTTTTTCTGCCGTTGGAATTGTGGACCATCTTTCGTGTGGAACAATGTGTACCTTTTATTTTTTGCTACTATGAAATTTTCATATCTTCGACTGGAGATTTTTTTGGGAATACCCAAAGTTGAAATCCTAGATCCACCACTGTTCATAGGACGGTTTAAATGTCACTTGTCTTTATCCAAAAACAATTGCTGCTCAGAAGTCTTTGACTTGTAGTCTTGGGAAACTTGATTCTTGATCTGCTCTTGATCACCTAAGCTCGGATGTCGATCTTCAAGCTCTTGTGCTGCTCACGTCCTATGCGCGACAAGCATACAACATGAACGAACAACACACGAAACAAGGAAGGGTTTTTATAGAAACAAGTGCTAAAGGGAGAGAGCTTAGCGTTATTAGCTAAACATGTTTTATTTACAAACATTTCATATAAATTACACCAATTAAACATTTGATAGTAAAGTCGAGGTTTGTCGTGCGTCGGGGTCATAAAGTTATTAAGTCAAACACACTGTGGTTGGCATTAATCATGTTATCATTTGTTTATGAAAGATCGAAGGTGAAAACCCTAGGTTGCTTTTAGTTAGAAAGTTAGTTGGTTAGGCATCAGATAGATTAGCATTGATCAAATTAATAAAACATTTGAAAAGGTAAAACATTGCTGCTAACGCGTATGCGACATCGTTACAAATTTAACGCGACTTGAACGGGTTAAAACGGAGTTAAAACAATTTAGATATGATTAAAACAAGGCTGCAGGGGTTTATTTGTGAAGATTATAGAAGTTTTAGGGGCTTTGGTGCCAAAAGGTAGGGGTCTCTGGATTAGAAATACCAAAACAGAGGGGTTCAAAGGATAAAACACCTGACAGGGATTAGTTTGTGATTATGTTTAGAGAGCCAGAGGTTAAAACGTAAGAACCAGGGACCTCTGTTTGTGAGCCTTGTGGACGGCGGATCGATTATCAGAGACCTTAGCAAAAGAGGGGACGCCGGGCCGCAGGCCGGGTTTGAAGCGGTATCGGCCTTTGTGGGCCGTCTGATCCGGATCCAGCGGTCGTGATAGGTCTAGGGGAGGGGAGGGAACTGGCGGCGGCGCTGCCCGAGCGTCCCGGCCGAGGATCGCCGGCGCATGGGGCAAACGCGCTCCAGAAGGTCTTGGGGTTCGAGATTTGGCCAGGAAGGAGGATAACGTCATGGGGAACTCATGATTGCCGGTGAGCGAGAGCGGGATAGGGGACGCGAGTGGGTCCGGTGTGTTCCTCACCTTGCCCCGGACCTCCGGGGGTGGTTCACTTGGTCTAGGATCAGGCGGCGGTCGGAGGGCGGTGGCGGAGCTCCGGGCTTCTTGCTCTGCACGGAAGAGGAGAGGATGAGGAGGGGACCGGGAAGGCCGTGGCACGTACCGCGCGACGGCGAAGCTCACCGGGGTCTTGGCGGCCGTGGCGAGGGCTCCGGCGTGGTTTGCAGCGGTCAACCGAGAAGCGGCGGCTGCAACGGCTCGGCGGTGCGTCGCTGTGGCCTGGCGGCGCGGAGTGAGAGCGGGGGCGTGCGTGAGGTGCGGGGAAGGGGGTTTTAGGTAGGGGCGTGGATCGTGGGGCTACGGCGGTTGTGGCCGCAGGGCTCGGGGGAATGCGGTTGGAGGAGAGGGGACCGGGGCGTCGGTGAGAGAATACTCTGTTGGTGAGCGGGCTATTCCTCCAGCTTTCTAGCGACGGACAGAGTAAGGCTAGCTATTTTTCTCTTCAACTATATTCGTAACACAAACAAACACCATGTTCCTTTTTTTTTTAGCCAAGATGTTATCCAAAGCTTTTTCTACTACGGGCAGCAACCACTAGTAGATGTGGCTGCCTGTATCCAGTCTCCATATACAGTGCTTATTAGCTTATATACTATAACATTAAAACATACAGGCATGCATACAAGCATGTGCATGATCGGCACCGTAAACACATACATAAAATGTTCATATAATTTTGTGTTCCAGCTAGTAGACGCTAAGCAGTTGCCGTCTCTTGTAGCTCACAGTTAGTTTTCCTTTAGGTTCTGGGACCGTCTTCCACCAATTAGTGTCAGGGAAAGGAGACTGCAGTGTGAGCTCAAAGTTTCTCAGCAAATGGCTCCATATCACCTTGATTTGCATGTAAGCATAAGCTTCACCAGGGCAAGCATGCCTGCCACAACCAAATGCCGTGTAAGAGAACCTGCCACCAACTTTGTCCTCCTCTCTTCCAGCTCTGAACCGGCCTGGGTCATAGGTGCCAGGATCCTCATAGATATAAGGAATGTTACTGTTCAGCAAAATTGGGCTCACTATGGTATGCCCTCTTGGGATCTCATACTCAATGCCTTCTTTGCTGCGTACACTGAAGCTCTTGTGTACCCTACGACAGCTGGCCAGTCCTGGAGGGTGCATCCGCAACACCTCCTTGATACAGCAGTGAAGGACATCCATCTCTAGCAACACATTGTAGTCTATGCAGTCCCCATATTTTCTCATGATTTGCTTCTGCTCCTCGATGGCGGCAGACAACCATCTCCTGCTGTTGATTAGGCAAGCTCCAGTCCATGTGCTGGTGCTAGAGCTTGTGTGCTTTCCAGCAATGAGCAAGGCGATGATGAGTCCAGCAACCTCTCGTTCTGTTGTGGAGCGGCCATCTCTGTATCTGGAATCTATCAAGTTCTGGAGCACGTCCTCCTCGACTTGGTTGGAGCTCTTGCGCGACCTCACGATCTCGGTACACATTTCTATGAGCTTGGTATGTGCTCTATCACGTCGAAAATTTGCTAGAGTTGGGGCACTAGTAAGGGTCATGCCATTGTCAAGCATTTCATCAAATAGTCCGAAGAAATCATCGAATGTCTGCTCCCGGACCTCCTTCCCAGTTAAACAACGAGCTGAGATCAGCACAAGTAACTGCTGAAGCTCTTGTCCTAGATCAACCGTCCCTTCATGTCCCCATTTTGCAAAGTAGTTCTGCAGAAAGTTCATGATAGCACTACAAATTAATCAAGTGCCCCATTGCCAGGGATTAGTTTGAAACATCTTAGTATTACAAAATAGGAGATGAAACACATGTCTAGTAAAATACCTTAGGTTTTACTAACTTCATAGAAAAGACCATCAAAATATGTGACAATCATTAAGTACACTGTGAAAACACCGTTCATGATGGATTTCGTGATACTCATTTGGCTTCTTCAATGATAGTGCTCTTTTTTTATATGAGCTTATTAGTCACAATAAAGATAGTTTGATTTAGGAAAACTCTTAAATTAAGGCGATTTATTTTGGAACAGAAGGAGTACCTTATATAGCTTTTCTTACTCCGAAAATGATGTGTTATAATATTTTCAAACTAACGTAGAAAAGTAAACACATAGATTAGCTATGTTTCAAGCTAGTCTATTAAGGCATTGATAAATCATATAGAGCATTAAAATTTCAATCTACCAAATTGATAACCAGGTATTTTTTATTATTGTTAGAATTTTTAGGATTTATTTTTTCTAGCATATCTTTTGAGATTTAGTGGGGGGCTCCAAATAGTGTCTTTAATTAGTAATAGTAAGATATGTTTACTCATGGACCGTTGAGATTAGGCCAACTAGCTTCCTTTTGTGTTCACCAGGACAAACGCAAGCACAAAACTATAGGACCTATCTCCCTGTGGTTTGTAACAAAGCAACACTAAAAATAGGATGTTCGCACAGCCAGGTCAGCAGCTAACAGTAAAAGACATTATCAAAAACATGTTCAAGAGTCATCCTATCCATGTTTTCTATAGTCAAATTCATATTTTAGCAAACAAAACCACCTCTTTAAAACAAGTCCTATATTTATATTAGTGGCATCTTAACTCCCTTCCTGCTCTTATATGGGCTATCTGATGATGTGTTGCCCATAAACGATTTAGAAATACTCTAGAACCATGCGTACAATGTTTGATATATAAACATGCATAATGATCTATTTTTCAGTGTAATATGAGTTTGCGATATCAACATTTGTTTTCCATGTTTCTGTATAGTCTGTGCGGTAACACCCAAAAAACATGCATAGTATGTTATTATTATTACACATGTTTTAGGTATGATTACTTTTGGACAACTTAAACATATCTTTGATTCAGCAGAATATTTTAGGCATGAATCAGATCTCCAAGATTTGTGTTGGCTCAGCAATCCACATACACCCTAACTTCAATTCACATGATTTTAAAATCTGAATGAAATAAAATATACTCTCTCTAGACAAATACTTCAAAACTTTTAGAAACGTGACTATACATAAGTGATAAGTCTAAAGGTTACATTTATATGTTACCTCCACTTCTTGAAGCATGGGACCGACATGACTTCTCAATTTTGATGGTTTTAGAGCATCACTATAAAAACGACCCTGTTCATTCCGGGTAGTGGCATCTGCGCCATAGGCAACCCCTTTTCCTATCATTGGTACAGAAAACTCCCTCATATTTGGAGTAACCTCTGAGTCCAGTCCTTGGTAAAAATGTTCTGATACCTCTGGCCCAACCAAAAAAGTTAGCTTGACACCAACTAGACTCACTGTGAACACGCTCCCTAACTCTGAATATTGATATGAGACCATTGCTTGCAAACCCTTTGTGACAAGGGTGTATAGAAGTCCGATGATTGATACAAAATTCACAAGAGGGGGAGGCGGCCTATGGCGTGTTGGCTCAGATATAACTCTTCCTCTTGCAACCTTGGTGACTACTGCAACGATGAAAACAAGAGCTATGGAGATCCATACTGCACTATTTGTTGCAATGTCCATGCTAATAGAACGTTGAGATATATAGCACTGCAAAAACATAAAAACGAAGGCCAATAAGTTATAAGAGCTCTTTTACGGTGGTTGGAACGGTGCCCACCGGTACCACCCAGTACCACGATTTTATATTTTTGCCGACCAATGGCATTGAGCAGACTAAAAACGATTGAATTGTATGAATACCAATCCCACTATTTTTTGGTACTGTCCCACTAAAATGGTACCATCCGGTACCATTTTCTCGGAACCACTTGGTACCGCCTAATTTTTGACCGTTTGATCCCGCTGGATTGACGATCCATATTTTTTCCCAACCACTGTAGAAGTTGTAATGTTATAATAGACCCTTTTTCGTAATTACGACTGCATTGTGTCGTACCAGCAACTGGAACATCACACCATGGATGGAAATCCCACACGATGTTGTTTACCATATTATTTTCATCCCTAAGTTTTCCTTCCAAGCTATCGTCTCCTCCAGTAAGTTGTCAATGCAAGCCATTGCCATTGTCAACTAATAAGGAGCAACCCTATGACATCTGCTTGCTTCAAAGCCAGTGCTCTGCCCCTGCCATCTCAACATCTCCTATATATTTCCTCTAAAGATTATTAGCACGATCCTCCAAAAGATTCATTGCGCTATGTCTCATCTCCCCAACCATCTCTTTTAAATTCATACCCCACCACCATATTCCACCTTCTATTATTTCATTTAATTTTTTTACAAACTTATTTTTTAGTAGTACATTTCTTTCACACCACCCACCCCTGCCACCGCCCCCATCATTCCACCACCGCGGCAGCCCTTCGCTCGAGCAGACTTCCACCGCCACCCTTTCACACCGAGAGCTCTTTGTGGCTTTGTCCATGCTAGCCATCTCCTTCACTTTGGTATCGTCTACGCTTAGACACTGCTAGAAAAGGAGTAGTAACGACGGAAAAGGTCCTTTCACTGGTACAGAAACAGAAGTGGCCAGTAGAAACGGTGCAAAGAACCGTCTTTAGGAACGGTGGTAGAAAAACGTTTCTATGCTCGTGTCAGTAGAAACGGTTTCAAAACCGTTCCTACTGTACCATAGCAGGAGTGGTCCATATATTCAGCCGTGGATGATTCAATCGTTCCTACTAATGAATTAATATAAAAAAACACCGACAGCAGCACCATGCTGCGCCGGCCGCCGTGCTCGCCAACGCGCAGTACCGGCGTGTGGTGCTGGCCATGCCCGTGCGTGATGCAGACATTAGACATGCCCGCGCTGGGTGCTGCTGCATATTGGCCACCTAATGCTGCTGCATCTTGGATACACCATACTACACGAGAGCTCAAGTTGGAGAAGAAGAATAAGAAGATATAGAACTCAGTACTCAGTAGAAGGGAAAAATAAAGAGAGGGAGAAGGTGGTGCAGGCTTACGTATGCAGACGCTCGGCGATGGGGACGCGGTGGCGCGGTGATTCTTAGGGAGGATCGAGAGGAGGGATGAAGGCGTGCGCTAAAGTTGTTGTCGAGGATGAAGAACAGTGGCGCCTCCTACAAATAACAGGAACGGCTGATAGCACCGACCGCTCCTGCTTTGTATTTCCTTTTAAAATTTGTATATATTTCTTCCTATATATGCACAGGAGTCGTTGGACATATAAGTCTACAACAACCCGAGCTGCCATCTTGCATCTAGGGGCAAACCTGTTAGGCTTGGCCGGCTGGCCGGCGACTTGCGCCGGTGGTAGCCGATGAACTATGAACGCACGCGAACAAAGTGGACACTGGGGTTTTTGGTGCTGCGTACTAGCTGCAGCGTTTTCTGTATATTCCACTCTCTTTTATTGTGCAGTACAAAGAAGGTAAAATGGTGAGCATCGGCAGAGAGATCCCCGCGACGTGCTCTGAACGTGTCCATCCCCACGTCCGCGCGACGCGCTCAACTCCGCGAGCTCAGGCATGCACGAGCTAATCTCGCCATGACTCCTATCCGCACGGCGACCACAACTCGGTGCTCATGCGCATGCAGAACAGAAACGAAATGCATGGACTAAGTAACTAACTAACAGAACCAAGGCTTATCATGCTAACAAAGCCTACATTCATTACCATTGTGCTTGCACATGCATTAGGATAAATCATAAGTTTGCTAGTTCTTTTGTCTCTAGTTAGTTGACCATGTATTTCCTTTTAAAATCTGTATATATTTCTTCCTATATATGCACTGGAGTGTGCACCAGGGTTAGTTTTAAGATGGTTTCGCCCATGGCTGCATGTTGGATATCCATATCCTGCTCCCTCCCTCTCCCTCATGACTTCCAATAATGCCCCGCATCCACAGGTAGCTCCACGCCACCACGATTTACGTACTCTTAGGCCAGCCACACCCAGGGTCCTCTCCCTCTAATAATCTTGGACATTGCTGCTGTCCCTGAACTGTGGCATGCAGTGCGTGGTTGAAAGAAAGTGTGATACATAATAAAACTCTAGTTTATCTTTGGGATACTAAGTTGGTTATAATAATGTTGGATCTTATATTACTAAAACCAATCCAAAAATAAATCGAATGAAAGTAATGTTAAAAAGAAGGAAACGATAGATAATTCATGTGGAGCCATATAGGAATATTATTCGAGGAGGAGCTTACCTTCGGAGGAGACGAAAGGATCGTAGGAAATGCGAGCACGCTGCAACAATGGAAGAGAGATATAGTGAAGACGATATCTCATTTATACGACGGCAATGATGAGGCGAGTACTGTTGTGAGACACTGAGACGAGAGAATTCTGGAAGTGCAAGCTCATTTTTCATGTGGTGGGGTAAGTACGACAGTGACGTGCTAGGAAAACTGCACATAATCAATCTTGTCTTCTTTCCATAGTACCGTACTATTTTAGTTGGTAGTTACAAAATCATTATCATCATAAATACTTCATAAATACTTCCTCTATACAAAATCATTATCATCCTAAATACTCCCTCTATCTATAAAAGAATAAAATCCTAAAGTTTTTCACATAGATTAGTAGGTAGATAAAGTTATACATGTGCTCCTGTGGGAGTCATATGCTGCAGGTGTCCTACGATGACTGATTATGTTATCCTGATGGGTGGGCCTAGTGGTCTGGCTCCCAGCCCAAAGCCCAAGGCAGTGGCAAGTGTGGAGCTCAAGCAAACCACTCGGATCGTGCGGGATCGAGTCTGTTATTAGGATCTTATCCTGTATGTTCGGCATGTAATCTTCGAGTTTATCAGCAGGTAATCCTCTAGGGATGCGCCGTGTAACCCTAGCTCCTCGGCCTATATAAGGAGAGCTAGAGATCATGGGAGAACTCTCTCAATCTCTCGCATATACAGCAATACAACCCACAAACTGCCATATAGGACGTAGGATATTACGCGACCTAGCGGTACGAACATGTCTACTCGTCGTATTCCTACGTGCTGTACACCATTTACGATCTCCTTGTCAGCCCAACCGATCTAAAAACCACTGCAGGACCATCCCTGTGGTGGGTTGTCGGGGATAAACTCCGACGGCTCCTATTTCTTTTTTTCTGATGCATATAAATGTGTATGTTTTTCTAAATAATTAATGTTACATGTTTGTATCCACAATAGAAAGGGCAGGTCTAGGGTTAGGATTTCATTCTTTTGTGAATAAATTTCAAAGCTAGAATTTTATTCATTTGTGGACGGAGGGAGCACTTCTATATATGAATCCAATTGTATCAATTCTGCTGGACATACTCCTCCTTCACAAATGTACGATGTGGTTGACTTTTTTAAAATTTAATCATTCGTCTTATTAAAAATTAAACATGTACAAATCTCAGTCATACTCAAACTACCTCTAATAATAAAACAAATAACAATAAAATAATTGATAATTAATATAATTTTTAAAATAATAAGATGAATGCATGATTGAGGTTATGGAGAAAAGGCCAACCGCGTCATGAATTTATAACCAGATGGAGTAATTCATATATCATTGAACTAATAATGGATGAAGTCATGAGTTTTATAGTCAAACTGCACCCACAAAGAATTAAGAGGGGGTATCGTAGCATTGCATTTGTATGGCTGGATATTTATCTGATTATTATGATAATTTCTAGGATCTATTTTCTCATAGCATGTCATTCAGGAAATTAACGTTAATGCTTAAAATATCTTGTCTTACTATTACTAACCGCAGACATGCTAAGAAAAAAAAAGATAAATTTAAAAAATTCTCGCGATAAGAAACATCTAGCCATCTATCCGGTGCCAGGAAAATAATAAATGTTGGATCAATTCTATTTTCTAAAATATACCATTAAATTTGCGTAAAAATTACTCATCTTGTCATCATAAAATATAACATAAAGTAACACATAAATTTATATAAAAGTATCCACCATGTCATTATAAAAATAAACTGAAATAAGCCCCATAATCTACATATAAAGTACCCGGCATACCAATATTGAAGATGATTTAGAGAGAACCACTAATTTTACATATAAATTACCTACTATTCAATTATAAAAAGATGATTTAAGGTAAATGCCTAAGCAAATTATCCTAGTGCACAATGTACATTTAAAAGCTAAAGTTTATCCTATGCATCCCCTGCATTGCATCGTGTATAACATTGCATCCCCTGCATTGCCTACAAATATCCTATGAATGTTGTACATGATGCAATGCAGAATAGAACTTGGAGAAATGTGAGCACGAGCGTGACCATCTGAGATGGAAGTCTCTTCTTGTATTCGCCCGGTGAGGGAAGTGAAAGGACGCCATTACCTAAAATGATGAATATCATCAAGACAAGTAACAGCTCTCAATAAATGAAAGAAGTAATGGCCGCCATCAAAAGTAGTAACAATCAGAAGTTACAAGTTAATCAAAATAGCATTCCTTCATTTAATATTGTTGATCAGAGTGACCACAATGTAGCTTCCTATAGGCTATAGAGGCATCTGAGAACACAAATGCCTTGAAATAGTGGCAGTGACGCAGCTCATCCAGAGCACAGAGTTTCCAGTGCACTGCTGTCCGTGAAAACTCGTACCTCTGCATTGCACCTTGTTGCATCGCCAAACATGGGCTTCACCTGCTCGATGGTGGCACCAAAGGGAGAGCGATCTTCTCATCGTGAGACCTCATCGTCCAATCAACTCATGCCGACACTTGTTGTTGGGGGGGGGGGGGGGGGCATGCATTGCCTTTCACTATGCCAGAAAGCGTCATCATAGACGCGTACAGACGCGGGTTGAACAAACGCGTCTGTGATGTGTCTTCTCCCACGAGTCTCTATTGTGTAAAACTAAAAACGCGTCTCCGAGTCTATGATGACCACGCCACGTATCACAGACGCGGCTGGACAACATGCGTCTGTGCTATATACGAAGGGTCACGGACCCGAAAGTATCATTCGATTTTGTTAAGTCCGGCCCGTGACCTTTGGCGTCCATCCTCCGCACCCTGTCTCTCGCGCATCGGGCGCCATCTCGATCTCTCCCGCTCGCAGCTAGGGTCAAGCTGGTAGAAGCCCGGACGGCGGAGCTCGCCGCCATTTTCTTCTGTCAAACGAAACGACGGTATCTAATGAGAAAACCTCAGGTTCTCCTTCACTGGTATCTTCAATGCCCCCTTCTGACTGCCAGGCCTGAATACAGACACATAGCCATCGACTTTGGTCAGAAGTTCAACAGTTGTGCTTAATTTACTGCGCCTCCTGATCTTGCCTACAGCATACACCGCATCAGGATCGTTACCAGAAGGAGCCCAACGAGGCGACCAGTTCATGTAGATAGCCCAAATCTCACCTACTTGTGGAAGGATTTCAAACTGCCACTTTTTACTAGTTTGTCGGGCATGCATGACATGAGAGAAAGCAGTATTTGTTCATACATGGCTCTCCAGTCCCAGACCTGAAATTTACCACAGCTGATGGGTATATCCTGCTCCAGCCACTGTTTCTCCTGCTCTAGTCGAGGGCAGGAATTACCTTTCTGTTTGCTAACCAAATCCTGTCCTAGTCCGGAAACGGAATTTCGGACGGAATTCCGCCGGTTTCCGTGTTTTCCGAACAGAAGCAGTTTTCAAATTCAAAAAACGGAAAACCGGATTTTCCGGTCGGAATTCCGGAAAATTCCGTCGAAATTCCGTGGATTTTGACCGGAAAATGAAGAAAACGAAAAGAAAAAGCTGGGAAATTTATGTGCATATATAAAAATAAAAATTTTTGGCAGAGTTTCCCCTGATTATGTGTACATAAAAAAGCTGGGAAATTTTGACAGTTCATAGTACATAGAATATATGAAACTCCACCAAACAATTAGAAACACAACATTTAACACATAACTCATGTCCAAAGTGCACTCATACATAGTCCAAAGTCCATTAAAATTATTATAATTAATCCAAAGTCCAATTATTACAACATAGTGAATGGGCTTGTCGATCCAAAGAAATCCAAAGCGCACATGGAGCCTACAAGAGAATGCACCCATAGGCCATAGTCAATCCAAACTAGTCGTAAGGCATAGTATCTGCATTTAAAACTTTGTATGAAATGGATGGAATGAGTAGAGAAAGCGAAACATACAAATAAATAATAATGATACCATGAGTACCTCCATTTTTCACTTCTCTTCGTATCTCTCTCCCGGTGGTCCCTCATACGGATACGAGCCATACGTCTGACCAAACGGTTGGAATGGCAATTGCACATACCGAGGTTGGTGTGTTTGCAATGGCAACTGCACATACGTAGTCTCCTGATATAGAGGGAGTGGATATCCATGTGGTAGCATGCCGCTATATTCTATATAAGGTAATGATGCAATTTGCCGCGGAACAACCGGGTTCACAGTCCCTGGTAGTGGCCACAGAAACCTTCCTTCCGGTGGAGAACTACTGTAGGGGTTCACGTTTCCCTGTAGTGGCCACTGAACACTGGAGGCAGAGCTGGAGCTATCTTCATCATATGCAAGGCGAGCCTGTCGACCACGTCCACGTACGGACCTTGTCTGTCGTTATGATGAGGGTGCTTCATGATCTGTATCTTGTGTGGCATGGGTGAAATCGGCCTCACTAGTGAATGGGCTGACACCACCTTGATGCGAACCTGAACCACCCCCGCCGCCGCCGGTATTACCATCACCATCACTGCTACTGGAACCACCATCATCATCACTGTGACTGTCACCATCCCCATCACCCTCACCCCACTAGGTTCAGGAGTGGTATCCTTACTACCAATGTCCTACTCATCGTCAGGCCTCTTTTTCTTGCCTTTTCTCTGTTCCGGAGCAAGCTTAGTCTTCCTTTGCCTAGATGTGTGTCCCCAACAGTTTTTTCGGCCCATGCCTCTAGATCTTCCTCATCACCCTTAGCACGGCCTATGTCAGTGAACGTTTTGCTCGGCAATGAAGTGTCACTGAAATCTGAGTCTTCATCAAAAGTTGGGTCTCCATTGGACCTTGCTTGCTGCATCCAATCTTCAATTGCTGAATTCCGCCGATCATAGGGATCTACAACTTTGGTAGCATGATCCAGTCGCAGCCGGAGGTTGTAGTTCACAAAGACCAATTTATCCAATTTTCTGTGGCTTAATTTGTTCCGCAATTTGGTGTGGATGTATGCAAAAGTGCTCCAATTCCTTTCACATCCACTAGATGACGCACATTGTAACAACAAGCGTCTTGCTACCCTTTGCAACATAGGCGTATCTCCTCCAAATGTAGCCCACCAGGCCACTGGTGATGTATTACGGTCAATTGCCATTCGCCTAGCAATATCAGTTGAGAACTCACCAAGCTTCCTCCTGAGTGTTTCAAATTCCTGCAGTGCCTGTGCCGCAGAATCAACCTCCAACATTTTATCCACTCCTTTGCGCACTAACGACATGACTGACTGTGATACTCCAATAGTGTAGTGCACGTAAGGGTTAAGAGCACAAGCAGTCCCCATATAGATGCTCCCACACTGGGTCCACCATTTTCCTACAATCACAGAAGATAGTGTCAAGCAAGTCAATAAGTATGGACCAATGGAGATAATGTGGGGGTTACATACTAATGTATATACAATTATCGGTAGGTTTTCTAGATCATAGATCGACAACAGCAAACATTTAAATCACTCATATTTTATCTCATTAATCAATAAACATTTAAATCTCTAACATTCAAGTAACAAATCGAGTGTTTACTCCTAGGGCTTAGTACTGCATACATGCATCCACTTGATAAAAATTCACCTACAGCATAGATCAACTTGAATAAGCATCGACGTTCATCTAATCCATAGCATTCAACGTCACTAACCCTAGTTTTCCTACTGCTCATATCACAAATCAACACCAACAACCATCTATAACATAGATCGACAACAACAAACAACTAAATCGATGAATGCACTCACCTCCTTCCCTTTCCGCCCAGCAGAGAGCGGATTTCCGCTACCACGGCTCGGTTTTCCGCTCAGGAGCAGCGGAAACCCGGTCGGGATGAGCGGGAGCGACGACCGGACTGGGGGAACGGAAAACCGACGCTTTCCGGTCGGGATCCCATTGCCTGCGGGCGGAATCCCGCCTCTCCGCAGCGGAATGTGGCGGCGGCGGCGGCGGTTCACCAAGGGAGCGCAGGGGAAGGGCGCAGGGGAGAGAAAAGCGTCGGGTGAAAGGCTCTGGTGCGCGAGTCGGCTGCGTTGGTGGAGTGGATAAGGCTCCCTCAACGTAACGGGTTTTATGGTCTTAACGGGTCCAAACCCAATTCATCAATTTAACCAACCAAATGAATTTGGATTTGAACGATTTCAAGTGCTAATGGCTCAGAAAAACATCTAGTTTTTTATCATATTTTTTTGGATTTTTTAAAAAAACTTTTTATAAATTTTTTCAAATTTTTGAATTTGGAAACGGAATCTGCCGGAAAATTCCGGAATTCCACTTTCCGTAGTCGTCCGGAAACGGAAAATATTCCGAAAAACCGGCGGTTTTCCGTCGGAAAGGTAATCCTTGGTCGAGGGCAAGCCTCAAGCCAGGTCAAATGCACTTTGAATGGTTCCACTTCCACCTCAACTTCGCTTACCCAGCCATTGAGCCATAGAACTTGGGGAATTTATCAGCATCACTGTATTGTCCACATTCAAACTTCTCGTGTGAGCGGAGTTCTTCAAAATTATGGAAAGAAGAATCAGGATATCTATGAGATGAACCACCATATTCATTGGTACCATGGACATTCTTCTGCAAGGATTTATCTTGTTCAGACGAGATATCAAGATTTTCCATAGACAAATGTGCTTCACGGTGAATTTTCACTGTAGCAATATGCTCAGTTCCAGGATTCATTCTACCAGTCACGCTGTCAGTTTTCAAATCAACGGACTTTCTCCCGGGAGACAAGTAAGAGTCTGGAGTAGGCAAGAAGAGGCACTCAGAATAGCAACTCTTCTCACCAACGATATCAGTAGCTTCTGAGAATTGATATTTCCATGATGACCAACAGTATCAGGATTAGCTTTGCATTTGTGTGTTGCATCTCCATCCCTATCGTTGCCCATTTCTCTATAGTGATGTTTGGACAATTGGTTGTTATAACCAGCCACAATATCACTAAAAATTTTACCATCCCTTTGGCTATCCACTTTTCTGGAGAGATGCTCAGCTGATTGATTATCAAAACCAGAAACTATATCATCAAACCTTTCAGTGTCTCCAGAATTAGCAGTGCCATCATGTGTCTTGTTTCCATCCCCTTGACTGTCTATTTCGCTGGGGAGATGTTCAGCAAACCAAAGGATGGAACTAGCTACACTATCAGAATTAACATTTTCACTGGACATTTTATCATCACAAGAATCACATTTTAACATTTTCACTGGACATTTTCACTGGATTTCTTCGCCCTCTTGTTACAGGAGTCCCTGCTGTGGCTGTTGTTGGCACCATCACCCGGCTTTCTTTTACCTGATCTCTCAAGATTGTTGGACACTGCAGCATTTAGCACTGTAGATGCATATTCTCTGCTCAAGTTCTGAGTAGCAGCGCAGTATGTATCTGGAGGATCTGGAACCATCCTTCTTGGTGCGCACTTGTTTACAGAAGATGCAGGAGACTGAATTAGGTTCATTGCTGAAACTGCCTCAATTCTTGTCCCTAAGCATCTACCTTCCTGATCACCATCTGACCTGCAATCCTGTTCTACATGTTCATGACTTTGTCCAGCATGCATCGCAGGCTCAGAATCCACATACGCCCCTTTAGTATAAAGCTTATTGTACTGGACTTGTGGATTGTGGACACCATGGTTTTTATTCGAAAACATTTCAGATGAAGTCTGAGATTTCTTTGGTGCAGCAGCAAGTAATCTTGAGGGAACAGCCTCTTCACGTAGCTTTAGTGCAAAAAAGTATATGCTGCAGTAATCGCAGCAGATCCAAAAGTTCCATTGATAGTACACAAACCGCTTCTGGCAGTGCGGACATATAGTCCAGAACACCATTACAAGATCAGATTGTGGTATGTGTTCAGCCCCATCACTTTTTCTTGCATGAATATCATCTGATCGCCATGTAGTTTGCTTTGACATTTCTTGGGGACCACACTTCCTTTTGATTTCATATCGAGATCACACGATCACACAATATTGCTTGAGCTTCTGAAACCAACTTGAAAGCAGATTGAGCACCAGGAAGAGTATTTTGACCAGGGTGAAGCAAACGGGCAAGTTTACTGTATTCTTTTCTGATGACTGTTTCATCCACTCGCGGCTCTACTTGGAGGATATCATACCAGTCCATGTTTCCATTGACCTTTGCCTCTGCTGCACAATGCACTTCACAGATAGTTAACAGCTGGGATATGTTATCAAGCTTTGGATAAAGCCTTTGAGCTCTAAGTGCAATCCTTTGGGCACCCAAAAACTCTTTAGTTTTCAGCTTTCATACAGCAATTTCTTTGGCACGTAAAGTCTCTTCCTTGTTGCAATCCATCACACTGTCGAGCAAATTGTCTCAATGGCCTTGTAATATACTACTACCAGCCTGACATTAGCACCCACTGACTAACATACTTTCAGGAACAATATACACTGCTGGATCAATCAATGCAACACAATAGAACCTTAGCATATAAAGTCCTGCATGTATACAAAAGAACAAGAATGTTCGACCTTAAGCCTAGGGATGAAACTGGGATGGATATTTTCTGACTATCCGTCCGTCTCGAAGGGTTCAAAAACTAAATGGGACGCCCGATATCCAAACCTGAACAATTAATATCCGATCCGTATCCTTGTCCAGAGATTCAAAATTGGATATTAGTATGGCGATGGGATGTATACCAATATCCGCAGCATTTTGATACTGTCCGTATCCGAATTCGCTCCGAAAAAAAATAATTATCTGTATTCAAATCCGCATATATCCATCTGTATCCAATCCGGTTTCATGCCTACTTAAGCCCTATAGCAAAACCACAAAGTTGTATACAGGGTACTATCAATGCGAGACATCATAACATTTACCACAGATTTGTAAATTCAGGATGATGAATAAATTGTATCGCCAACTGCTACATTTAACTTCAGTTCCAGTGGACTTAACAAGACATAATAGACATAAGCAATAGGAGACAATTATTGATTCAGGTCCAAGCCTTGTAACTCTGAGAGGTGGGCACGACTGGAGTAAGCCAGATATAACTACATGGTGACTAAATGTCTAAATCTATCTATAAGCGCCCACACCATTACCTCCATCATGCAAGGAGTTGATCCAAACCCAATTATGATTTAAAACTCCTAGATGAGATATTTTGATTAACTCAAGATCGCCAAGCAAGCAGGCAGTGCCTGAACATAACAGGCTAGCTCACACGATAAAAATTCTTTTCTGGAGTTCTTGGAGAAGCATATCTTAAGAAATACTATTCCAAAATAAATTTGTACATGCAGCGTGCTTCAACGCCCTCAAAAATATATTCAAATGCAGCAACCGCAGGTGTCAAAAGGGAAAGGGATAGTGCATAATTCGAAATATATCCGTATATACAGGTAAACAGATCTTTCCACAAATCCATGACCATAGGCCCGTAGCACTAGGACAACGGTAGGTGGTAACAACGTAGTTGTGCTTGTGCCAGCATTTCGGCAAAACATGAGACATTTTATCAATCTTGGAGAGCACCGTGAGAAACGCCAGAGATTAGGGAGGACCCTGTGGAGATTCTGTTCAGTGCATTAATGGTAAGCCTTTGAAGCTTCCACACGATGAGAGGCAGAGAGGGCCACCCGAGCAGATTTCTGCCCGCAAACTCAAAAGAGCTACCACTACATGTTTCTCAGCAGGCCCTGCCGTCCCACAAAGGTTAAGGGGGCCTCCTCCCTTCCACCTGGGTGGACCCAAACCTTTGTCTACCCACCCCTCTCTATTTTAAGTTTGTTCATTACTACCAAGATACCCGTGCGTTGCAAAGAGAAAAAAAATCCTTAGGCACCTCTAAATCAATACATATAAAAATATTTTCGTAAATAAATTCTATATCATATTGTTTTAAATTTTTTCTTGCATGTGACTAAAATTTAGGTGGTGGTAGTTTGGTAAAAATATTATTTTTTTTTGCTTTCCGGCAATATATATTACATCGAAAGCGGAGTCCATATACGAAATAGGTATCCGTTTTCACGTATGCTGCTTCGGCCGATTGAATCGGGTTTCCGATAAATTGTAGGCCATATTGTCTTGTCTTGACTATTTCCGTTAATTCCAAGCGAATTTTAAAGTGATGTCTATTGGGTTCGAAAGGTTGTTATTTTAGTTTTCCATCGATATAGTTTATTTCCGTGTGCGATCTGAGCGTCCATTTCCGTGTGGGCTGCTCCTGCACTCTGGGCTAGCGAAAACATTCCACGTCGTATTGTTTCAAATATTTTCATTGACTGAGACCGAATTTCAAAGTTGTTTCAGTTGGATTGGAAATATTATTATTTTAGCTTTCCATCGATATATATAACATCGAAAACGGAGTTCGTATGCAACTTGGACGTCCGTTTTTGTGTTGGCTCTTTCTGCGGTCCGAATCTTGACCGTATTGGAGCTGTGATTCGGATTACCGGATACAGTACGGAGAGGAGCTGACTAGCGGGATCCACCTGTCACGACTGACTAGAAAACCTTATTAGCTTTAATATTATGTTTATTATTAGAACTACTTTCTGGTTTTGTCCATATATAATTTAAAATCGGCCCAATTTATTTTCATAAAAATAATATTTTTAGATTTATAAAATATTTTTTATGTACGTGATACTGATGTTCTATGTGAACCAGAAAAATATTCTAATACTATATTAAAACATTCTATTTCCACAGAAAAATATTTACAAATTTACCTAAGAAAAAATTTCAAACTTTGTGAATGAAATATTCTACCATAAAAGATGAATATTCTAGTAAAGATATAATTAAATAATATTCTACCTTCACAATTGAAATATTTCTACTTTATAAAAAATGAGAAATATTTTGTCTTCATGAGTTGAATATTCTGAATTCGTAAAAACAATATTATATCTCCGGAATGATAATATTCTTAGTATTGAAAATATAAAAATTAACAAATTGAAAATAAAATATGTATTTTAAGAAATGGGATAAAAAACAAAAAGAAAAAGATAAGTTAACGTAGTCTAAACTGAAGAGATGGAGGGTGGGTGGATGGTGGTTCCAATCCACCCGGGTGGACCGGAAGATTTTCGCAAAGGTTACGCCTTTGGAACGAACTAATTCTATCTACCGCAGATTCCACTCTCACTCACCAGCGCTTTGTCCGACCAGAGATAGAGTAGCCGGAACCGATCCAAGAAAGAGAAGTAAATTCCTTCTATGCCATCAAAAACTATACCATTCCTTTACGTGCCATTGGAATTTATACATTCTCTTCTATGCCATCAGTTTTAATTTTAGATCTCTTCTCTGCCATTGACGTTAATTTGCGTAGAAACGGCGTCAAAACGCTCCGATCCGCCCTGTAGCGCGTTCGCCTCACCCCCATCTGTTGCGCCGCCGCCTTGCACTTGACTTCTGCTGCAGCCGCCTCGGCCTCTCTCGGGAGCTTGCCTAAGAATAAAAAGAGGAATCTTATGGAAATAGCATGTAATAAGGTTTGATCCTATTCACGGGGATTCCGTAAATATCCCATTCCAAGGCTTCCGTCTGGAGCCGTGCACTGTTCATCCGCGGCTAACTCGGTGTTGAGCGCCGCCGCACGCACCCGCCTCGGTGTCCCATGCGGCCACGAGGCACGCTGGCCGCGCCACGCGCTGCTCATCCGAGGCTAGCATGCCCTCGAGCGCCCCCGCTGTTGGACCCCGGCCGCAGTGGCGCGGAGCGGCCACGCTGGAGTCCAACCGCACGGGAGGACACGGCGGTGGCGGTGGAGCGCTGGCCGCGCCGACGCGGAGCGGCCACGCCGGAGGCCAGCCGCGCGGGAAGGAGTCGGAGAATATCTTCTCGGTTCATTGCAGAAGAGAAGCAAGCTAATGAAACACTGATATAGCTGGTCAACTTTGCCCATCTCCATTGGAATCTAGCTAGCTCTAGCTAGTGGCTCGGGCCTCGGCTGCATCAGGCTGCGCGCGTGGCCGGCGGCTCGCACGGCGTAGGGGCACGGAGGGCCGTGGCTGCAAGGCGAAGGTCGGCGCCGAGCTGCCGACAACAGGAAATGCGGATGACGAAAGCGTACGCGTGACTCGTGCAAGAGCCGGTCTGCCACGGACGCCACGGGCGGGGCTGCCGGTCGGATACGGAGTAGCGGGAGGCCGCCGGGCGCGTGCGGGCGCGGCGTCGTCGCGCGCGGCCTGGCGCCGCCAGGGGCGCCGTCGAGAACGGGCGTGGCGACCTCGCGGGGCAGGGGCGGATCAGGATTCGGTGCCTTTGCTTGAGCAAGGCACAACGTACCTTACCTCTTC
This sequence comes from Paspalum notatum, assembly GCA_022530915.1. Taxonomy (NCBI): domain Eukaryota; kingdom Viridiplantae; phylum Streptophyta; class Magnoliopsida; order Poales; family Poaceae; genus Paspalum; species Paspalum notatum. The sequence continues at coordinate 34,085,839 of CM039685.1, forward strand.
ATGTCCATCCTCCAATAGAGATCTGGCCAAGGGCTTCTATCATCTATGCCGCACGTTTGGATATGTGGAAATAGGGGGTGGGTAAGGGTTACCGCACGTTTGGATATGTGGAAATAGGGGGTGGGTAAGGGTTATAGTTAATTTAACCTATGTTTGGGTAATGGGTAGGGGAAATGAGTATGTTTGGGTAAGGGAAATGGGCTTTTATTTTTTGGCACCGTTCAAACCCACCGCGCGGGATGGGTTATGGGTGGGATAGGGCTGTTCCACATTTGAAATTACCATTTTGCCCTCGAAAAGTTTCTCCAGATAAAACCATCGTCATCCACCAGATCGAGTCTCCAGTCTCGGTCTCCAATGCTCCCTCGCTCCTTCCCCCTCCTGCGTATCTCGATCTCACGCTTGTGATTCTTGGCTGCGTCCCCGCGGCCGTGGACGACGACGTTGGCTCCGGCATCGCGCCGCCGGCCAGCCACAGCAGCTCAACTTTGGCTCCGTCAGTGCGGCCATCCCGCAGCAGGTCGATTTTTTTCCGTACCTCGTCGTGTTTGCTCTATCCTCTAGTAGCTCCCTGCTACGAAGGATTCTTGCAAGTGTGCTTTGACTGATTTTTCTTGTGCCTTCGGAAAAACATTGTGGTAAAAAAATTAGGTTGATTCGTCCCCTGTGTTTGACATTATAATCTGATTAATTAATTGGCAAAGCGCAGTGTTTGTTTACTTGATATAAGCTAGTTTACTGATCCGTCCTAAGATGTAAGCATTCATTTGGTCTTGGCACTAGGACAGTACGCACAGCTAGTGTACCAATTAGTTTCGGTGGATATTTAAGCATATTTTTAAAGTTGTTTCAGCGGCCAGTTCCTTGCAATCGTATCTTCACTTGTTTAAATACATGCGTCACTTGTAATATGAACATTTCTCTGTACACTGAATGACCTGTCAGCTATTATGCGCATTGACTTATTATGTTTAGCTAACATTCTGGACAAATACAGAGATAATGGCTCCAGGGTGTGTCAATATCTTGATGCACCATGGGGGTGCTTTCTCAAAGCAAGGGGAACTAACGTACGATGGAGGGGATATTACTCTATTTCAAAAAATTGAGAAGGACGAAATGTCCTACTACCGTTTAGTACAGTTGGCTAAAAGTGTAGGCTTCAAGGAAGGCGACAGTCTCTATTACGCCATTCCTGGTCGTAGTCTTGATGAAGCCGGTGTAGACCACCTCAATGATGATGCTTCTATATCTGAAATGATGAAATATGCAAATCAGGCCAAGTTTCTAGAGGTTTACATTCAACATAATGAACATGATGTTAACAGCTATCCAACTGTTAGTGATGCCACCCCACAAGACAACAATGATGAGGTACTATTTATGCATCACTCTGTTTAAGTTTAGATATCAAACATGTTTTGCTCAACTATTCTTTGCGCATTGATTGGTTGTGTGTATGTTATATGTCACCTAGATGAGATGCTTTTTCTTAACACCACTGAATTCTCATTGTGGAAAACCATTTTTTGTTATAATAACTTATCAAAATTTATTTCACAGAAATGGCCCGTCTTCCTGCCAAGAGAGACATTCTAGTTCTATGCCAACAAATGAGACGTCGTAGAATAAAGATTTTTATGGCATTACATGTTCTAGTGTTATATTGGTTGTTTATGATTAGAAAGCGTTAGCTTAGGCTGCTTAGAGAGCCTTGTAGGTATGACCCAGAAAGTCGATCAAAGAATCTGAATGATATAATCTATGAAAGTGATATCCTCTGCATTCAGCAACTGCGGATGGATAGGCGTTGTTTTTGGACTCTGTGCTCTCTGGTCACAGAGATCGGGGGGTTAAGGGATACTAGAAATGTCAAGGTTGAGGAAATGGTTGCCATGTTTTTACATGTACTAGCTTACGATGAGAAGAGTCGATCAATAAGGACAGATTACCAACGCTCTCAAGAGACCATAAGTCGACACTTCAATAATGTGCTACGAGCAGTGCTAAAGCTATGGAGGGTGCTGCTTAAGCGGCCACAACCAATCATGGAAAATGAACCAGAAGAAAGATGGAAATGGTTTAAGGTAAAACTAAATTCACGAATGTACGTACGGCAATTTTTTGGGGGCATAAACTCACAAGATATTTTTTGTGATGATAGAATTGTTTAGGTGCTCTAGATGGTACCTATATAAAGGTTAGAGTCCCAGCAACTGATAAACCAAGGTATCGTTCAAGAAAGAATGAAATTGCCACAAATGTCCTTGGTGCTTGTGCGCCGGATATGCAGTTCACCTATGTATTAGCTGGTTGGGAAGGGTCGGCTGCCGATGCGAGGGTTCTCCGAGATGCCTTGCAAAGGCCAAATGGTCTAAATGTTCCTCGCGGTGAGAAATATTAGCTAACTTCACACTATTGTCAATATGCATGTCTTCAATCATAAAAAATAAAATGTGCTTTGTAAAACGTAGGCTGCTATTACCTCGTGGATGCTGGGTACAAGAACTGTGATGGATTTCTGGCTCCGTACAGAGGTCAGCGTTACCACCTAAAAGAATGGAGTAACCCACCAACAAAAAAGGAGGAATTGTTCAACATGAGGCACTCATCGGCAAGAAATGTTATAGAAAGGACCTTTGGTCTACTAAAGCTACGTTGGGGTATTATTAGAAATGGTTCTTATTACCCCATAGATACCCAGATTAGAATAATCCTTGCTTGCTGCTATCTGCACAATCTCATAAGGCAGCAGATGAGTCATGATCCATTGGAGTCACAAGTTGACGCTTTCTTGGAACATGAAGGCAGGAACGTAGATGCAATTGACCGTACTGAATCATCAGTAGAGTGGACAGAATTTAGAGATGTTCTAGCAAGTAAGATGTGCGATGCATGGAAAGCAAAATATCGGCGATAACTGTGCCGTGTATTTTGTTGTATCCTCCTTTTGTTGTAATGTATTTTAGTATTGTGAAATGGTCCGTACTGAACTTGATGTGTGGTTAATGAATTGGCTGTAATTGCTTTTGTGCTAGTGTTTTACAAGGTAGCAATGTCTATAATGAATTTAATATTTTGTTCATGGACTGATTACCTTTATGCATATGTGAATGTTATTTAATTTGATGGTATAAAAAAAGACAAGCAATGGAAGGCGAGCTATACGGCTAAGTAAGCGGAGAGACAAAAGGATTTGGACTGCAGAAGAGGAAAAAATACTTACCGATGTACTCTATGAGATGAATGACTCAGGCTGGAAGGTTGACACAGGGCATAGGTCTGGATACCTTACATTCATTGAGAAGGAGCTTGCTAAAAGACTGCCAAATGCTAATATCAAAGCTGACCCTCATATTCAATCCAAAGTGAAGGCACTGAAGAAGCTATTATCCTATGTCTTGGATGTTCAGCAAAACGGTAGTGGCTTTGGTTGGGATGATGAGAGAAAAATGGTTGTTGGAGACAAAAGCCTATTCTTGGGCTGGGCAAAGGTATTGTAGGTCATGTATACATATATCGTACTTAGAGTCTTTTTTTCTTCTTAGCTAATCACAACATATTATATATGCAGAGTCGCCCTGGAGCTGCAGCATTGTATGGGAAGCCTTTTCTGAATTTTGATAAGCTATTTGAGATTTATGCCAGTGACTTAGCAAAAGGAATGAAGGCTAAAGGCCCTGGAGATGAGTTGGAAGAGCATGAAGAATTACCCTCTGGAAATGTGGCAGGACCAGCCCAGCAACATGATAATAATGTTGTTCACTCCCATTCACAAGCAGCATGCCATAGTAGCAATCCATCAAGTGGAATTAAATCTGGTGCTGGTCGTAAGAGGGTGTGTTTAGATGATGGTGTCTTGACCTCCGAGTTCTCTAATATTTCAAAAACACTGAAAACTCTTGTGGAATCTGAAACAGCTAGTGCAGCTCTAAATGCAGTACAATCTGCCTTCACTCAGAAACTTGAGGCTCAGAAACAGACTGCAAAAAGGAGGGATCGATTGTTCACCGTGCTACAAAAATATACTGAGTTTAGCCGTGACCAGATAGTTAAGGCTGCTCTAATAATTGGTGAGGATGAGAAAAGGCTGAGTTTGTTCTATTCCACTCCAGATGACTTAAAATCTGCGTTTGTGCGACAAGTGCTAAAAAGGTCTAAGAAAATTTCCAAATAGGCTGTGTATGCAGACAAGTTCAGTTGCTGCCTTTTGTGTACTATATACTGTACGTTGATGTGCATGTTAGTGGTAGTGGTCAGCCATGGTTGATCGAACAATAAACTTCATTTCCATGGTTGGCGGGATGTCTATTTTGATGTCATATATTGTTAGAAACGAAGATGAGCTTCAATCGTATGAAAGCTGATGGAAATTGTTTTGTTATCAGTATATGTACAGTTAAGGTGTACGCATGCATGCAATCGATGGTTTCGAAATTGCATTTCTTAAGTATCATGCTTGCACGAGAGTATCTGCAGGTAGCAATGAAAAATTCCCTTTATATGAGCTGTTCATGGCTAGGGGCATTTTAGTCCATATAATTTTATTTTCTATCCATAACCCATTCTATACCAAACATGGGTATGGATTTGAAACATTGTGTCCCTATCCCATACCCACCATCTTCTTTATCCCTTTCCCTTTCCCAACTTTTATCCAAACGCCACCTTGGTGTTTTTCAGCGGTGCGCCTCACTGCCTCGCTAGCGTCCTCATTTGTCTCGCACCTCGCTGGGTCGTCCTTGCCCTTTGCACTCGTCCGAGTTGAGCCACGCGAGCAGAGCCACCGTCCTTGCAGCCGCGGCCACGCTAGCGATACGGTCCACGAAACGACGCCGCCCTGCGCCTGCAGCGGTGGCCGCGTCTGGATGCCGGCGTGGACCTTGTCCCGCTTGCTCTCCCACATATTCACGGCCTCCACGACAGCGGCCTCGCCAGCGCCGACCTTTGGGAGGCCTTTGACAGCCTCACCGCGCCGACCAAGTCATCGACAACCCGCACACGAAACACGTCCACCATTGGGTGCCTCACGGCGCCGCGCGGTCACATGGCACGATGCTGCCAGGGAGCGCGCCCGCATCGGCGTGGGATTACGGCCAGGGGGCGCGGGCGTGGGGCTGATGGCGGCGCGGCCAGGGGGCACGAGCCAGCGGAACCGGTGGCGGCCGTCGTGCATGTGGGGAGGTGAGGCCGTGTGTATGATTGAGATTACCGGGTAAAGGGGTGAATAGACAGTAACAGCTAAAATCAAAGACACTAGCCAAATTTTATTAGAATCAGAAGAGAATTAAATCTTCTAGCCTATATTGAGCTAAGTGGGTTTGCTACCAAGGTTGACAAGATAACAATTCAATCTCTAGTAAAGTAAAGCACAAAAAAAACTTGAATGTAAATGGGCAAGAGAAAACTCACAACACAAGGCACAAGATTTTTCACATGGTCTCGGTTACTTGCCGGTCACCCCTAATCCATGTTGAGGTGGACTCTATAAAATCCTACCGCTCCCAACCAAGAATCCACTTGGCCAACTAAGAATCCACTTGGCATATGAGCCGGCTAGGACCAAAGAACCTCTCTAAACCTCGGTATCCACTAGAGTTGCTTTTTGCAGCTCCCACGAGGCAAGCACAATGCCTCTCACAATCACCACCACGGCTCCTTCACAATCTTCGTTGAAGAGCTCGACAGGGAACCACCACCAAGCTATCTAGGAGGCGGCAACCTCCAAGAGTAACAAGCCAATGACCTTGCTTGATCATCTCCCTAGTGCCTCAAAGATCAACCACTCGATGCTATGCACTAGATGCCTCTCAATCTCACTAGAATGCAATCTCAAAGTAAGAGTGTGAGAGAGAGGTGAAGGAAGGCTCAAACATGCTCAACAAATGTTCCAAATGGCCAAGAGTGGTAGCCAAGCGTTGGCCACCCACTGTATATAGCCCCCCACTCCTCAGCTAGCTGTTATGTACAAAACTCGCGAAAACTGGGAGTTAGCGGACAGTCCGCAGAATAAAGCCCGGACTATCCGCACTTGAAAACCAACGGCTAGTTTCGCATTTAATGCTCGTCAGAGTCACTCAAATTAGTATGGCGGACAGTCCGCCTCACAAGGCCCAGACAATCCGCCGTTCACTCATTTTTTCAACTCAGAGACTCTGCTGCTTTGGAGGGCCAGGTCAGATGACCGACGGAGAGTACGCCCTAGAGGCCCGGACAGTCCGCCGTTCAAGTGAAAAACCACCGGCAGAAAACTCTAGCTCCCTGACCTATGTTCCAGTTAGTACTGGGGATAGTCCGCAGTCCAAGGCCGGACTGTCCGCTGTTGGGGCTCAAAAACAACTCAGGGAGCAGACCAACTCTTGGTGAAATTTTGCTTCGAACTGCGGACTGTCCGCCACACAAGGCCGGACTATCCGCCACTCTGAATTTCAGCTCATTCAAAAACAACTTTTGAATTAGAGTATTCTTATACAAATCGAACCGCTGTTAGCACTCATCCAAGTGCATCTACCATATGAGCAATGAGACACTACAAGACCGTCAAGTAAAAGACATTGACCCCTCTTGATAGTACGGCTATCTAGCCTACTTAACCCGGTCAATTTTCATCCTCTAATTACCATTTGACCGGCAAAACTCAAAACCTATCTTTATACCTTTGCCTTGAGCTATCCATCCATGAAGCAATCATCATGCTTAATATATATCAACCGAGCTCATTTGTTCATGGACTTAGTTCCCTTCAATATACTCAATTGAACCATTAGTCCACACAATGTTGTCATAATTACCAAAACACCAAATAGGGCCTAGATCCCTTCAATCTCCCCCTTTTTTGGTAATTGATGACAACCACACACATAAGAAGTTGAAATAGTTTTTTTAAACCATTCTTATACCAAAGGTATAAAAAGGATTTGAGTTTGAGTTATGAACCATTTATCTATGCGTGAAGACCGATCTCATAATATAGATAAATGAATCCAAAAACTCGAAGAGTAGAGTTGGCTCCCCCTAAATTTGTGCATCATTTGATAGCATTTGATATAGTGCACAATTTCAAAGATAGAAACCAGCGGAGCTTCCTCTATAAGGTGGCGATCGAGGGAAAATAATATAGCAAAATATATAGAAGATAATCCCTTTTTCACTTAGAAACACCTCGATCAACTACACCTGCTAGAACAAGTCACAAAGATAGATAGATAGCACACCACAAGTTTAAGTTCTAGCAAGTTATTACAACCGAGGTCCACAAACCACACAAGGTTCACAAGTTCATACATAAAGAAACATGCAATGCAATAGTTCATAAAACATGAGCTCCCCCTAGATCAAATATCCCAAACATGAGCTCATCCCATGCTTGAACTCCTTGATTTCCTCATTTTCAACTTCCAACCACTTATCCCCCTTTGGCATCAAATTAGGCAAAAATGCACGATCACTGAGCATCATCATCCGCAGGTGGAGGAGGATGAGGAAAGTACGGTGGATACAGATAAGACTGTAGAGGACGAATCGGCCTAGGGTAGATGGAGTAGTAGTGCCTTGAAAAATCACCAAGAGATGTAGACAAAGTGTCCAACCCGGCCAGGAGATGCTGTTGCTGCTGACTTATTTGCTCAAACTGATCATGAGCGGTGAGTGTGTTAAACTGATAATTGAGAGCAGTCATATTTTCCTAAACACCTCTCTGCACGTTCTCCATGCTAGTCATAATGGGCTGATACACATTTGTGTGAACATGCTGTCCAAAAATCTGAAACCCAGTGTCCAACCGCTGTCCAGGGTCTACTTATGTCATCCCTCAAGCCCTGCATCTGGGTAGTCAACTGTTGTCCAAGGTTCTGCTGCATGGTGGCAAAGTATGGATCAAAATATCTAGGAGGAGGTTGCTAGTATTGCTGCTACTCATGTGGAGGAGGTGGAGATGGCATGTTTTGAGCACCTTCATTTTCATTATCATCCTCATCTTCAGATGCCTCTTCCTCGTTATCAGGAAATGGAGTTAGTGGTCTCTCAAGAAAAGCTTTTTCATTCTTGAACGATCGGAATGCTGAATGAGTCACCTCTAAACCTTGTCTTTTGCAGGATTAATGCCATGAGATAAGGAGCATATGTAAGGTTCTGTGTTTTATCCACCTTCAGATCACTCACATGATCCATCATAAATGTAATGACATCCATTACTTCACCATTCATCTCATGGTGGATGATATTCCAAAACCTGTCACGAACCATGCTTCTGTCACCACCCTTGGGTAAAATAGTCACACGGGCTATCTTGTTTATCACAGTGGGACGATGACGTAGCCTAGTGGTTTGACCAACAACAGTAGGAATGCCCAACCTTGTAGGCTCATAGTATTGTGTAATATTCTCAATGGCATCTTCATTCAGTAAATCAGCCCAATTAGAGATCAACTCATAGTTAAGCTTGTTTGGCAACCACAAATTCTTCAAAGGTGGCATCATATTTTCTTTTGCTAGTCATTCACTCAATGATTTTCTCCTGCATATTGACCTCAGCAGTGGCATAGAACTAACGAATGACCATTTTACTGTAATCAACTCTGGTCTCAAGGAAATCATGTAGGCCACATTGATTGAACCTTTCAACTAAATCGCTCATCACAGATTCTGAGAGCATGTAATTCCAACCAATGGTCTTATGAGTGTGAATGCTCACCTTCCTAATGTGACTCCAAAAGGCATCAACCTGAACTTGAGTGTGAAAGTGCATAACATTGGTGTCATGAGGTAAACCATATTGAGGGGGGTTTCTCTCTGTTCAGTGCCTCTCTGGATATGCCCAACCTATGATATCAATAGCCTCATCCTCGGCTCCAAGATTTTCTGCCTCCATTGATACTTCTTCTCCTTGGTGTGAGGACTGAACCTTAGAATCAACATCTGGATCATAGTCCTCATCAGCATCATCCCTCCTCTACCTTTTGTTTGCACCTTTCTTGAATTTGGCTGCAAGTTTCTTCATAGAGCTCCCAACACCTCTGTCACACATCATAGAATATGCAAAGAATAATTCAGTGAATGATTTCAATATAGATTAAGCAGTTCTTGGCGTTTCTTAGCCTATTGAGTAAATCCGCACGCGCACGGAAACACGTTGTAGCTTTTCACCCAAGAGTATTCCAGGGTAGGGGTGTAAATGGATATCCGAATTGTCCGAAATGTCCAAAAGAATTTGATTTTTTAAAAATAGAAATAGAATGAGTTTTGTGCTCATTTTTATTCATTTTAACAAATACATTATAAAAAATAAGAATATAAAATTGGATGAAAAATTTTATGCCTCATTTTCTTCCAATATAGAAAAATGTTAAAAAGTATCAGTATCCGATTGTATCCGAATCTGATTACATCTAAACTCATTTTAGCAAATATAGAATAGATTTAGGATTCATTTTGTTATGGAAATTAACAATCATAACACCCAAAACAAGAATATAAATTTGGATGAGACATTACATTTCCTATTTACTCACTATGGATGATGGCCCTCCGATCCTTGGATGCATTGGATTCTTGATCCAACGGTTGATTTAACTTGGCTTGTGTTTCTTTGCATGCAGGTCGAAATATGGGATTGGTGACGTAGCCGGGCAGCTACCACTCTTGGGCTAAGTTGGGCTAGAGAATGTCTGGGCTTCCCTAGTGTTTGGGCGACCAAAGAGGGGGCTAGGTGGCCATGGGAGATGGCCGTCCGGCCATGCTCCTTAGCCTAGTAGCTCTTTCTTGCCTTCTTGCCCACATTTTGTACATTCTTTCGTTATTTTGGACGTGACATGCTCCTTCATCAAACTATTGTACACAACTCGTCGAACCGATTAATAATACATGAAACCTTGATAAATTATGCTCTCAATCATGAAGTATTGGTGGTCAAAAATGGATTTTATCGATGGCCAACACCCCACCCCCCAATTAGACCTTTGCTCGTCAAAGAGTAGAGTTAAGCATAAGTGGGAAAGGCATAACATCATCATTCACCATAGCAAGCACAAGATTACTTCCAACTATTTCATCTCGCCTAGGATTTCAGTGGTGTCTACAGTTGGGTTTTGGAGTGTTGAAGCATGGAACAAGAATATCAAAGTTAACTTCAGGCTCCCTCACCACATGAGTAAAGAGGTTTTCAGGATTTTCAAAAAGCAGGGCATACAAACTCTTTTGATTTCAAGCTCAACTCTCAGTCACTCACAGGACAAAGTGTCCTTGCCAAAATCTTGTTTTCCTCACATCCTATACTACTAATGCTTTTGTGGAGCTTTGGGTAGTTGGAAGAGTGAGGCTTTCCTGTCATGCTTATGTTGTCGAATCAAATCAAGTGTCAAGAAAGAATTCATAATCAAGTGAGATTTAGCCAGTACACGTGTAGTGTGACTGTGTGAGGGTTTGTCTCTTGCTGGTGCCTGATATGAATCCCATATTTGAATAACAGAGGGAATGGAGTCCATCTCTTTTTCTCATTTTTCTCATACTTTTTCTTTCTTTTTTTTTCAAACTTCAATGCCTCTCTCCTTTGAACAGAATTTGAATGGGATCATTGATATTACAATGCACACCTTTTTGAGAGACTTTATTCCATGGAACACGTGAAGGCCAAAAATTTTCGATTGATTCGAACGTATAGTGGCACAAGATTTGATAAGACTCAAACAATGAAGGAAGCAAGAATCTACGAGCTTTCTTTTTATATGTGGCACTGGTAGGACAAAAGATAGGCACTTGAGATCTTCCAAGATGGGACCCTCTTTTTATTTTGCAAAATAAAACTCTTAACTCATGTGGGAGGTTCCTTTCATTTCCTCTAATTATCTTATCTCACATGAATCAACAAACTAAACTCAAGTGGGTCCCTACTCATGATAGTATTCAAAGGCAAGATTACTCTAGCATGGGAAATAAAATGGTGCAAGCACAAGTTAAATGTGACATTATAAACATGTGGAGCATGATTTGATCAAGTTCATGTGTAAAGCGCAAGGAAATGTAGGTGCATGTATTGGAACAAGTATACCTGACCTCCTAGTACGGGTTCGATGTGTTGATTGGCCATCCAGCCCAACACCATGGATAGGCGCCCAGGTGAGGTGGCTGGGCGACCACAATAGGTGGTCAGGCGACCGCCCTTTTTTGTGTGTTTGACCCATGCGCTGGTTCATTCTGTTGAGGGAGTTGTGGGGAGTCATGATAGGTCCGCGCGACAAGTTTTTGTGGCAAAATGGTGGCCAAGCGACCACTCAATTTCGCTCAATTCCCCTGGACATTTGTGAGTAGTACGGTGGTGCCCTGTACATTGTATTTCACTCGCGGTTCTGCAGGGTTAGTGATAGGAAGTCGAATGGCTTTGCCCATTCCATTCAAACTTACTACTGAAAAGGAAACAAACCTAACTTTATAGAATGAAATAAATATAAGGCGCTTATTACATGAATGGATGAATGAGTTTAATAAAATCAAACTAAACCTAAGAATTAAATGGATCAAAACTAAACGCGCCTAAGATAACTAGATGCACCGGGCGCCTATGGTGCGGGAGGATCATAGAGATCAGGCGCCCGGTTGCATCTGCCAGACCGCGGACTTTGACAGAGAGGCCTTTTCTAAGGATGTTGATCTTATCATCGATGTCCATCTGCCAAAGCTCGCCCTCTGCATAGCGCTCCTCTAAGTTTTGAAATTTGGCTTTGAGCGCTGCGAGCTCCTCCCTAAGAGAAGCCACCGTGTCCCCCTCCCCCTCCTCATCCGAGGGATCTTCGAAGTGCCCAGGCGGCCCCTTGATCGGAGGCGCCTTAGCTACCCTATTCACCGTCCTCCGTGGTGGAGTTGAGTCAATGGACTCATCAATGGAGGCATCTGGCTTTGGAACCCTAGGCACAAACACCTTACCATAACCAGTGGGGGTTTTCACCCCACGGATGGTATGGGTGGATGGGCTTGGGAAAACCGGCTCTTGGATGGTCCAGCAGCCTCCTCTTGGAAGAGGCTCTTGACACACTTCACCGGAGTGATCACCCCCAGCGTGGGACAAGTAGACGGGCGAGCCACCTTCTTGGCGATGGTTCTCGCTGGAGACAGGACCCTTCCTAGCCTGTCCACACTGTGGGAGTGGCGTGGAGAGTCGAGGCGACCTTCACGGGTGGCCGACCGGCCACGCGGGGTATCCACCGTGGCCGGGCGACCATCACCTATGGCCGGGCGGCCAGGTGAGGTGGCCGGGCGGCCATGAGGACTGAGCCCCGTGGACCAGGGCGATCTCAGGACGCTCTTCTCAAGGTTTTCTCCGAAGGGGATGGCTTGGATAGGTCGTGATGAGTCTTCGGAAGGGCCATGGCCCTAGTGGGAGATCCGCTCCTGATACCGGGTGCAGTTTTGCCCGCTCTTTTTGTAAAATGGCAACTCATCTGAAGGTCTGTTCTCTAGTGGCGTTTCTTTTCCATCTGAGGTGGCAACGTTTGTGTGGCCGTGGTGCTTGAAGCTGACACCACGTCAATGAGCTAATGTCGATGGTTGTGTGATCCTTTATGCAGGTCTACGCACGGGCTGTTGGAGAGGCTTGCTTTTGCTTATAAAATGTATTGGTTTAGCATCACTTAACCCCTTATATAAAAATTAAAATATAAATTAAATTAAAAATATCAATATGTGGAACGAAATGCTACCAAAATACTCCATCCGACCCACAAGGAAAGTAATTCACACACCATACTTTTGGAATCCGGGTACAAACAATGTACATGCTGATAGGGTGCTAGAGCATTTCAACATGAGGCTCCAAACAATAAAAAAGACTCAGCATTCATGGCTCCGGTTCGTTTGATGAGGGATTCCAAGTAACATTCAATGGCACGTATGGGGAAAAGAGTGATGAAGTGAAGAGAGATGGAGGTAGCTGTGGACATAGGGAAAATCGATCCAACCATCATTAATGGTTTGTGTTTTTAGACAATTTTTTAATTTTAAAATGATTTATGTTTTGGACGGAGGGAGTATGAGGGCAACCATACTGAACCACTCCCTCAACACAAACATAATTAAAAAAGTATAATGTTTTAAATTGGAAATTCATCATTTTATCTATTTGAAGTTAAAATGTTTTCTTTTGACAAATATAATGCAACATGAGTGCTTTGTTCCAGTAGAAAAAATCATTGATATCTGAGCTTCCTTTGCGGTTGTACCAAAAAAGGCATTTTAGTAGTTAGGAGGATGGGGTAGCCTAACGTGTCAAGCACATGTACCTAACAATTAGAGAATTTAGAGGATTGAGACGAGACATCATGCTAATTTTAGAGAAAATTAGTTCACTACTACGGTAACGGTGTAATATATGATCATCTCGTAAGTGATCATATTTTGCACGGCTAATTTTATTTTGAACTAGCGAGTAGCATACAACATTATCTAAAAGTGACATGCATGTGTTGCGCGACTGACTGTGAGTTAGTATAGTGCTGCATAAATCACTAATCTTTTATATCTAAATAGCTAGCCTTCACTACCTATTTCTCTCAACATGCGTGAATGCACGTCATCTCTGTAGCCCACTAAATCCCTTACCACGTCATCATCCACTGGACCCTTCATTTATATCTTTATATCGATTTTTTGTGGCTTCACGCATGCAGTGCTTCTCTATGGCTTATATACCGACATCACTCAAATTTATGCAACGACGCACGAGGTATCATCTTGTTTTGTTAAAATATTGATTTATAAATTTAATGAATCACAACATAAATTTTTATTCCATAGAAAAATACCTCAAAAATTTCGGCTCGGCCCAATTCGCGGGTGGATATGGCCCAAAGTGAGGGCCCAACCATGCCCTGCCTTTGCGCCGCCCACGGGCAAAATCTCAGCCGTTTGCCGCGAACTCGACGGCCACCGATCGATGTTGCATAATAGCCCGCCGCTCGATTTTATTGATTCCGCATGATCCGTTCAAGCCTGTTGTCCAGTGGATTTGTTTCTTGATTTCTCAAGCCCAACCTCATCTCCGCATCCATCTCCATCTGTCTAGTAGAATGTTTTGTTGGACATGTAGATGGATTATGAGTATGTAAATCTTTGATTTTATAGGCGATCCGGGACTATTATAACACTATAGTATGACTGTGTGATCATCTTCATCATGCATTTGTTCATAGTTGGGCTTCGCCGGACCCAAATTTGGATTTGGATTTTCTTTTTGTTGGGTGACCACGTGATGAGGACATCACTCCTATGGTTATGTAAGGACCAATTACAAGAGCACGTGCAAAACAATTGAATCAACAGGTGAGCTCGTTTCTAGATGTCCGTAATTCTACTTATAAGGATGGTATGCTATCTAATGATATTATTGATTATATTGTATTTAGGAATTTAGGAGAGGACCATGAAGGCCTTGGAGACTAGCATGGACCAGGAGGAGGACCAAAGGGGCGTCCAAGTCAAGATGGAGACCCAATTCTACTCAGAGACGACTTTCTCGGCTTTCAGGACTAGTCTTCACTAAAATGGTCGCCCAAGCCGCAAACGGACTCCGATTTCGATGATCCACATATGCCTGGAAAGCTAAGAAGATAACCTTTCCAACCATTGGTTTGAGGTCATTTGGAGTTCGGAGTCATCAGGAATTCACTTCGGAAGTTAGCGGACAGAATCTGTCCAGGGCCTATTTTTTCCCTATTCGGGCTTTTGGCCCATGTATCGTCTTGGAGTCCATCACGGACGCGTCTAGGCTTCATATGGTCGCCCTAAACTCTATATAAACAGTAGCCGCCGCACGAGTTAGGGTTTGGGTTTTGCTTAGAAGTTTTCTTTCGAGAAGAATTCGCCGTTCGTGTATCGGTTTGTGAAACCCCAACTTTGTGAACACAAGTTAATTCTTGATTGTGTTTCTTTCTTGTTCTTGCTGGTGTTCTTCGGTTGCATTGTAGGAACGATAGCCTTCTTGGCAAGGTCGATTGTGCGCGTCACGCAGTCGATAACCATCGGAGCAGTGGTGTAGTGATTGCAAGATTCGAACCTCCTGGCTCGGAGCCTTCTTCATCAACGTCGAGTTCCCCACCCCTAAACCGACATACCTTACGGAAGATCGGGCTTACACCTATCAATTGGTATCGGTTTCCAGGTTGCCGGTTAGATAATCCCTTGTATCCTTTAGATTAGATTTGTTTTTCATACCTAGAGTCCATAGAAAGCCAAAAATCGGCGACCGTATTTTTGCGAAAATCGGCCCAGAAGATCAGGATTCGGCCATCGAAGTTTCGGCACGCTTGTGTTTAACGTGGTTGTTCTCGCTGTTTTCCTTCTATAGTCCATATCCTGTTTCTGTTTATTCTGAAATTTTCTGTGGTCCTTCTCTACTATGAACAAAAGTGAAAAAAAAACAGTGTAAAAAAAATATAGAAAAGTTTCAGCAGGTTTTCGTTTCCTCTATCACCTCTCCACCTTCCACCTTCCATTTTGTCATACTTGGGTGCTTTGATTTTGAATAGCTTTTGGCCAGCAACGACCTCCTGCTTTGGATCATTATTCAGTTTTGCTAATCTGTTACGATATTGTTTTTGCTTAGCCACATATTGAGCCATCCCAAACTTCACTATATTTCTCTTGAGCAGTATAGGTCGGTCTCTTGCAATCATCCCACTGTTCAGGTGTGTTATTGTCTCTTGATCGTCTTCGCCTCTTCTAAGATCGCCATTGTCTTTTGCTGTGCACGGTAAGAATATTTGCAAGCGATTGGTATACGCTTGGAGTGTGAGCGATCCCACCTTCCTACTTGTTATGGATAATCTTGTTTCTTTTTCTCTGTCTTGTGTCACTAACCATGGCAGGACTTGATCCCTTCTTTCAAGGCGACGATGATGGTTATGTCTCAAAGGGCGAACTAAAAAGAATTATTGCTGCGCAAAACAAGCTTCTCGGTGATTTCAGGGCGGACGTTACTCCAGCTTTGCACGATATACGACATGTGCTGGATGATTTGTCGACGCGACTCGACGCTGTTGAAAACAAGGTTTCTACTTCTACTTCTTCTTCTTCGCCGTCCGAGAAGTCCCTGTCTGAGGTTTCCAGTGAGGAAGGAGATGACGAAGCATACAGTAAACAAGATTGGCGGTCTGGTAAACAGGGTAAGAAACCACATCGACCACCTCCACCACCTCCACGTCGCGGCAACACAGGAAACAAAGGTAATATAGGTGATAATGATAACCAGTTTGCTAGGGTTAAATTTAAAATTTCTCCCTTTGATGGTTCATATGATGCTGATGCTTACTTAGATTGGGAGATGATGGTTGAATAAAAATTTAACTCTCATATGATTCCTGCTAATCAGTGTGTTCGATATGCTACTAGTGAATTTACTGGTTATGCTATACTTTGGTGGAATGATTTAGTTAAACGTGGTCAAGACCCAGATACATGCATGGTCTAAGCTTAAATATTCTATGCGTAGTCGTTTTATTCCTCTTTCTTATAAGCGTGATTTGAAAAAGAAATTGCAACGTTTTGATCAAGGCAATCGTTCTGTTCATGAATACTATAATGATTTGCATGTTGCCATGTTGTGTTGTGATATTGATGAGAAAGATGGTGATACTATGACACGTTTTTATTCTTGGCTGCGCAAAGATATTCAAAATATTGTTGTTTACAAAGACTATAACACCACAGACCAGTTGTTTCATATTACTGTTTTGGCTGAACAAGAATTGCCGGACCGTGGGCAATATTCGCACAATACTTTTGGTGTTTCATCTTGTTCCAGGTTGCAATCGAGCAAGGGACGTGCAGCACCGCCTAACACGAGACGTACTTTACCACCACCAGCGACGCCTTCTATGCCCGAGGTGAGCAAATCTGCTTTTGTGCCAAAAACAGGGAAGACCGACACTATCTCTGCTACAACACCTACCACATCAGTAAACATTGTGTGCCATCGGTGCAAATAGATGGAACATGTCATGAGGGAGTGTTCTAGGAAGCGAGCCTACATTGCTACAGATAATGGTGGTTACATTAGCACTAGTGAAGCTAAGGAGGATGTACAGGCTTCAGAGGAGGAGTCAGCAGCTTTTGGCGGAGATGATGCGGAAGACTACACTCACAATGGCACCTATGTTGTTCAGCGTGTTTTGAGTGCACAGGTGGAATATGAGGACAAGTTGCAGCGGCATAATCTATTTCAGATTTATTTTATCATCAACAAGTGCTGTGTTCGTACTATCATTGATGGTGGGAGTTGCAATAATTTGGTGAGTGCTGATTTTGTCAAAAAATTTGGTCTTTCGACACGTGCCCACACTCATCCATATCATATTCAATGGCTTAACAACAGCGGTAAAGCCAAAGCAACACATACTGCACGTGTACATTTTTTTATTGGTACCTACCATGACTATGCAGACTGTGATGTTGTTCCTATGCAAGCATGTTCTCTTTTGTTGGGTAGACCTTGGAAATTTGATACTGATGCAACACACCATGGTAGAACTAATACATACACTTTTGTGCATAAAGGCAAGAAAATTACTTTGCTTCCTTTGACCCCTGCTGAAATTGTGAAATGTGATAGGGCCATAGCTGAAACTGCAAAACGTGATAAGGCTTTAGCTTCTGAAAATCAGCAAGCATCAAAATCTATTGTTCCACTTAAAACTGAACCGTCTACACCACCTACTAGTTCTCATGCTATTAAGTTAAAGGGTGGTGCTATGCTTGTAACAAAATCTGATCTTGCTGCGTCTGCCTTTGATGATGTTTTTGGATATGCTTTATTGTGTAAGAGGGTTCTATTTTCGCTTGATGATATGCCTCCCTCGTTGCCGCCTACTGTTGCTAACCTTTTGCAGGAGTTTACGGATGTCTTTTCTGCTGAGATTCCACCCGGCCTACCACCCTTGCGAGGAATTGAGCATCAAATTGATTTGATCCCGGGTGCTACTTTACCCAACCGTGCTGCATATAGGACCAATCCAGAGGAGGCTAAGGAGATACAGAGACAAGTCCAAGAGCTACTGGACCATGGGTACGTACGTGAAAGTCTTAGTCCTTGTGCTGTTTCTATCATTTTGGATCGCAAGAAAAATGGTACGTGGCGTATGTGTGTTGACTGTCGAGCCATTAATAATATAATCATTCGTTATCATCATACTATTCCTCGTTTAGATAACATGCTTGATGAATTAAGTGGCTCTGTCATGTTTACCAAAATTGATTTGCGTAGTGGCTACCATCAAATTAGAATGAAACAAAGTGATGAGTGGAAAACTGCTTTCAAAACAATATTTGGCTTGTATGAGTGGTTGGTCATGCCTTTTGGGTTAACTAATGCGCCCAGTACTTTCATGCGCTTAATGAATGAGGTTCTCCGTTCTTTTATTGGAAAATTTGTGGTGGTTTATTTTGATGACATATTAATCTATAGCAAATCTTTTGATGAACATCATGATCACCTACATACTGTTTTTGTTGCGCTACGCGATGCGCGCTTATTTGCTAACCTTGAGAAGTGCACCTTTTGCACCGATCGAGTTGGATTTCTTAGCTATATTGGTACTCTACAGGGCATTGAAGTGGATGAGACAAAGATTGATGCTATTCGGAGCTGGACGACACCGACTACTATTACACAGGTGCGCAGTTTTTTTGGTCTTGCAGGTTTCTATCGCAGCTTCGTGAAGGATTTTAGCACCATCGCTGCCCTACTTAATGAATTGACAAAGAAAGGTGTGACGTTCCATTGGGGTACAACGCAAGAAAAATCCTTCAACACATTGAAAGATAAGTTGGCACATGCACCTCTACTGCAACTTCCGGATTTTGGTAAGACTTTTGAGCTTGAATGTGATGCGAGCGGAATTGGGATTGGAGGTGTGCTTCTACAAGAAGGTAAACCTGTTGCGTATTTTAGTGAAAAATTGAATGGGCCTTCGCTGAATTATTCGATTTATGATAAAGAGTTATATGCTTTGGTGCGTATTTTGGAGACTTGGCAGTATTATCTTTGGCTTAAAGAATTTGTTATCCATTCTGATCATGAATCTTTGAAACATATTAGAAGTCAAGCTAAGCTAAATAAACGACATGCTAAATAGGTTGAATTTATAGAGTCGTTTCCATATATCATTAAGCACAAGAAAGGGAAAGACAATGTCATTGCGGATGCTTTATCTCGCCGATATACTTTGTTGTCACAACTTGATCATCGCATCTTTGGTTTAGAGACCATAAAAGGGTTGTATGCTGCTGATTTTGATTTTAAGGAGGCTTTTGAAAATTGTAGAGAGGGCCGAACATGGAATAAATATGTGTTGAATGATGGACTTTTTTTTCGGGCTAACAAGTTATGTGTTCCAGATAGTTCCGTTCATCTTTTGTTTTTACAGAAAGCACATGGAGGCAGATTGATGGGTCATTTTGGTGTAAAGAAAACAACGGAAGTGCTGACCGCTCATTTCTTTTGGCCTAAATTGAAGCGGGACGTTGAACGGTATGTTGCACGTTGCACTACTTGCAATAAAGCTAAGTCTCGCCTAAATCTACATGGTCTTTATTTGCCTCTCCCGGTTGCTAGTGTTCCTTGGGCTGATATTTCTATGGACTTTGTTTTGGGTTTGCCGCGGACTAAGAGGGGGAGAGATAGTATTTTTGTTGTGGTGGATCGTTTTTCAAAGATGGCACATTTTATACCTTATCATAAAACGGACGATACTTCTCACATTGCTAATTTGTTTTTCCATGCGATCATTCGTTTACATGGGTTGCCAACTACTATTGTTTCGGATCGTGATGCAAAATTTTTGAGTCACTTTTAGCGGAGCTTATGGAATAAATTGGGAACAAAGCTTTTATTTTCTACTACATGTCATCCCCAAACTGATGGTCAAACTGAAATTATTAATCGAACTTTGTCTACTAAGCTAAGGGCTGTTCTTAAAACAAATTTGAAAATGTGGGAGGAGTGTTTGCCTCATATTGAGTTTGCTTACAACAGATCTGTTCACTCTACCACAAAGCTTAGCCCTTTCCAAGTGGTTTATGGTTTTAATCCTCGTGCGTCTATTGATTTGATATCTTTGCCTTTTGAGGAACCTTTGCCTTTGGATGTGTCACAACGTGCTGATTTTATAAAAAACTTACGTGAAACAACATTGAAAACATGAATGAGAAGTACAAACTTGCTGGCAGTAAAGGTAGAAAACAAGTGCTTTTTGAACCGGGTGATTTGGTGTGGTTACACTTGTGCAAAGAACGTTTTCTAGATTTGAGTAAGTCCAAACTTATGCCTCGAGCTGCTGGTCCTTTTAAGGTGCTTGAAAAGATTAATGATAATGCATACAAGATTGAGTTGCCTACAGATTTTGGGGTTAGTCCCACCTTTAACATTGCATATTTGAAACCATACTTGAGAGAAGAGGATGAGTTAGCGTCGAGGACGATTCGCTTCAAGAGGGGGAGGATGATGAGGACATTACTCCTATGGTTATGCAAGGACCAATTACAAGAGCACGTGCAAAACAATTGAATCAACAGGTGAGCTCGTTTTTAGGTGCCCGTAATTCTATTTATAAAGATGGTATGCTACCTAATGATATTATTGATTATATTGTACTTAGGAATTTAGGAGAGGACCATGAAGGCCTTGGAGACCAGCACGGAACAGGAGGAGGACCAAAGGGGCGTCCAAGTCAAGATGGAGGCCCAATTCTACTCAGAGACGACTTTCTCGGCGTTCAGGACCAGTCTTCACTAAAATCGTCGCCTAGGCCGCAAACGGACTCCGATTTCGACAATCCATATATGCCTAGAAAGTAAGAAGATAACCTTTCCAATGCCTCTGGTTTGAGGTCATTTGGAGTTCGGAGTCATCAGGAATTCACTTCGGAAGTTAGCGGACAAAATCTGTCCAAGGGCTGTTTTTTCTCTATTCGGGCTTTTGGCCCATGTATCGTCTTGGAGTCCATCACGGACGCGTCTAGGCTTCATATGGTCGCCCTAAACTCTATATAAACAGTAGCCGCCACACGAGTTAGGGTTTGGGTTTTGCTTAGAAGTTTTCTTTTGAGAACAATTCGCCGGTCGTGTATCGGTTTGTGAAACCCCAACTTTGTGAGCACAAGTTAATTCTTGATTGCGTTCCTTTCTCGTTCTTGCTGGTGTTCTTCGGTTGCATTGCAGAAACGATAGCCTTCTTGGCGAGGTCGATTGCGCGCGTCACGCAGACGATAACTATCGAAGCTGTAGTGTAGTGATTGCAAGGATTCGAACCTCCTGGCTCGGAGCCTTCTTCATCAACGTCGAGTTCTCCACCCCTAAACCGACATACCTTACGGAAGATCGGGCTTACACCTATCACCACGGAACCCACTAAAAGGCCGATTGATCTGCTGTCTAAGAACATTTTAGAGTCTAACCTTTCCACGAAGGAAGGGACTATATCTATTTTTGATAGCGATGGGTAGATGAAGCTCCGGTGAAAACAATTCTAGGCAAGGTGGCAGAACTGTTACACAGAACATTACACGTTTCTGCCGCTTTTAAATCTAGAACGTAGGATTTTTGCGTTTAATCTTTTGGGTCGTTGGATTTTGCCATGGCTGCTAAACTTATGGAGATTATAAGGATTGGGTCCAAATTGATTACTACTTAACCGTAAATTTGACCGTTAGATCAAACAATTGAAGAGAATACAAAGGTGAGTATGCGAGGTTTAAGTAAAATATATTTGATTAAACTCGGTTTGAATTGCCAAAACATTTGACTAGTGACTCATTCCAATATAAAGGACTAGTAAATAAAATAATATTTAGTAAATGGATCAGTTTGAAAATAAATGAGTTCTTAGTCGTAGAATATTTTTATAGGGTAGATAAAAATAGGCCACACAAAAATATTTAATAAAGAGACAGAGTGATTTTGCGGTCCAACCTCGGATATCTTAAAGTTGTCTAGTTCTATACATTTCATTTCCACAATTTCAGTTTTGAAAAAAAAGAATGATTTGGAACGTCATGTACGAGAAAGGCTTAATCGATGTGATGCATGATCACAAAGATAATCCAAGATTCAAAGGTCAAAATGGATGGAATCATGATGGATAGATTAGTATCACTATCAAGTTCAATGAAAAGTTCCCTGCAGCTCATTTCTGTAAACAACAGCTGTAAGAGAAGGAGAAAGAGCTTAAATGAAACTACAAGGCAATAAGAGATTCAAGAAATGAAAGTGGGGTTAGTTGGAATGACACTCTATGTATGGTTTTGGCTGAATCAGAAGTTTGGCCAAGGATCATTCATGTAAACAATTTTTCTTTGTATGATTCTTTCTTTGTGCATTCAATATGATCACTTTTGCTGATAGTAACTAATTACATTTCATGTTGCATTTAATAGGCTCACCCGAAGGTAGCAAAGTTTCGCAACAAGCCATTCCCTCTTTTTACTGTTTAGAAGGGCTATATGAAGGTGCATGTGTGTTGCATTTACTATTCTTTCAATTTAACTTGTGTGCACTATATATGTGAACTAAATACTTCTGCTGCATTTTGTACAAGTAGTGTGACTACCGAAGAGTTAAATTTCACATCAACTGCTGCCGATCTTGCTTCATCTTCTGCTCCTTCATCTAGAAGTGCGTCTGAACAAAGTCTCAATCCCTTGAGTACTAATTCACTTGATTTGGATGGACAAGAGACCACAAGTGTGCTCAATCTGTCTACTGATGCTCAATCTGTCCCAGTCAGTACTAATGGAATCACTGAAGCTCAATCTGTCCCATCTAATCAAGAATCAAGGCAGAGAGAAGGTGGCAGTGGGAGAAAGCGCAAGCAAAGCCATGTTGGGTCAGCTCTTGAAAGTTACGTGGAATTTAAAAAGATCCAAACTGCAGAAACACTTGAAGCTCTTAAAGAAAAGAAAAGGCAGGAGGAACAATTTTCCATTAGCAAGTGTTAGGATGAAATGAAACTAATGGACGGATTAACAGCCGAGCACAAATCATATGCTTTGGAGCTTTTCGAATCTGCGACAAACAGAGAGGTTTTCTTAACAACAACGGAGCACAATGTTAGAGAAATTTGGCTTAGGCGCAAAAATAAGTATGTCACTACTCTAATACCATTAACCTTATCGATCTCATATAAATGTGGTACTTTGGAGTACAAACATCTAATGTCTTCTTTCGTGCTAATTGCAAGTTGCTTAGAACCAGTGATGCGTGGCCTCAGCATATGATTTGAGGTATAGATGTATTTTTTATTATTCTTTCACTATCCCTAGCTTCCATATATTGATTGCAGCTGTTCTAAGCTAGCAACAATTATTGGTTGCTCTCTGAACTCTGATCAGCCACTGAACCAACATTCACTCATGCAGCATTTCTGTTTTATTGCAGCTTCTTGCTTACATTCACTCCTGTAGTTTATTAATCTATTTTCGCACTAGAATTTAATGATGATGTGGTTTATTTTTTATCCAGCAGCTTTGAAAGGCAAGTGCAATAGACTACAAATTCAACAGCTCCGGTAATTCTCTTCCGTTCAATATCACCTTCTTTGCATAAGCAGTTTGATAATCTGAAAAAAAAACCGTTTCAGGGATCAGCACATTGTACTATGATAATATGTGCTAAGAATTATAGCTACTAAGAACTGCACTTGTAGCTATAGTCATGAGTTTCTTGCATGCACCTAGTTGCTGATAGTGTTTCATAGTCTATAATTTTTCTTTTCTCTTTTGCTTTCTTCTATTAACAATTGATTGCTTTGCACATGCTAGTCATGCAGAGATATCAGGAGTTTTGTTCTGAACAGTCCACCCTTTTATTCTATTAACTCAAGGAGTCAAGGGAGCAATTGTTGATAGAGCTTTGCTACTGCTCTTTCTATCTTGTTTCTATTTGCATAGTCAATAATACAGCAGCATATTGTCTGTATGGATATGCTTCCAGCTCGTGGGTGTTAAGCTTGGATCTCTGTTTGTACTATGTTGTTTTTCACATGGACATGAAATTCGAGCTCCAGCAGATATTGTTTACAAATGTTATATAAGCTCGTGGGTGTTATGCTTTGATCTCTGTTGTACTCTGTTTGTGTTATATGATGTTTACAAATGGATATAAATTGTTGCTGCTGCTGTGTCTGTAGAATACGAGCAGAGCAGAACACCAGAGCAGAATAGAGCACCCCTCCCCCCGGCAGTCCTTCCAAACAGCAAGAGTTTCTCCCCTGAGGGGGTCAGGAATCCACGAGTCTAGAAAAAACCCAGGAAAAGGCTAGTTTTCCCTAGGATGATCTCTGCCTGCTTCCAAACTAGTCCTTGCTGTAACAAAGTAACAATGGACGGATCGATGGCGGACAATCCTGCTCACGAGCGAGTTTTCGCACAATTCCTCGACCACTGTCCCGAGACTCAGACGTTGCTGTCGTGGGTCACTGACTGACCGTTACCAGTCTCCTAGTCCTAGCTGTCCGTCCGTGAGACCCGTCTCCAGACTCCAGAGTCATAGCGGAGTCGCAGAGTCTGCTGGCCAGGGTGGTTCTGTCTTGTGTCGCTCTGGTCACCGACTCTGCCTAGTTCAACGCTGCGCTCCAGCGCTGGCGACACCCTACATCGCATCTCGCTGCCTAAGCCCTGATTTTCTGTGGCTGCTGTGGTCGCTGTCGAGAGGTGCTGCACCGTGCACCCACATTTCCCACTTGAGGGAAATTTTTCTCGGCCAAGAAAAAAACAAAAATCCCGCTATTCACGTTTCTCGGTTGGGATCTGTTTTTTATATTATTGGTCAAAATTTTTATTCGTTTTAAATTTGACTCTCTAAATTAGTTAACTAAGATTGCAAAAGGAGTGGTGAATCTATCTCATTTAGCCATAAAATAATTTTTCTTCTTCTATCTCTTGCACTTCTATTCTATCTCATTTAGCCATAAAATAATTTTTCTTCTTCTATCTCTTGCACTTCTATTGAACCACCGTCACCACAAGTACACATACCACATATAGCATTGTCATCATTCTTTTTATTGTTATGTTTTTGACATATTTTTGGTGTTAAATTGTTTGAAAATAACCTATAATACTCATTGAAGAATTTGAGAAATTTTCATTTAAATTTTATTTGAATTATTGTTGAGAAAACCAATTTTTTCGAGAAATCCGAAAAACGCATTTGCCGGTGACATCCGTTTTTTCAATACCAGTAAAGAAAACCCTTCCTACCCACCCTAGCTGCTCACAGGGCGGCAGGACTAGGCCTACTTGCAAGATCTTAGAGGCAATAACCCCATGATGCAAGCCATGACAATGGAGCTCCCCGTCTGCCTAAGCCCTTATTCCCTATATTGTGCTTCCATGTAGCAACTTATGATTGATGATGCTGAGCACGTCAATAATTGGATATTGTGTTGTGAGAAAAAAAGATCATAGGATTGAACCATTAAACTGAGTCAATTGCTAGCAAGTCGGTTTGATAGAGGGTTACCATGAATCTCATATAAATAAGCACGCAAACTTTTCATCAGATGTACGTGGGAGGCATATATTCAGATTTTGGATGAGGCGTATGAATAACTCACGTAAAAATTAAGTTCTAACAAAGTATTTTAGTAAACTATGGTTAATGGGGTTCCAATGGCGTTTGAAGCTGCTGAGGATGTGTTAGTCTCTGGCCCAACAACTTGATTAGATAATAGTGTTGATAGATTAATCTCGGTGGCGATTAATGCTGCTCCCATTAACTTTTATTAATTAATTAAGATAATGTGTTAATCTTAGACCCAACAACTTGATTGGACAAGGCCCATAAAGTTTCAATCTAAACCCAATTAAAAGTAGCGATGATCGGTAGCAACCTAAGCTATTAGGCACGACCCCATACCCTTGGAGCCTGTTTATTATATAGATAAACCCGTATTTGAGAATTAACTTAATCGGTGATACATCGCCGTAATTCGTGAGTTCCTCCTGTGTATGCGATCTATTAAGGGCTCTGAAGAGTTCCGGAGGCACGTATGTACGTTCTTCTCTTCCCTCGACAGGGACACATCAAGTTATTCACCAACCAGAAGCGTTTCACCCATGTTTTGGTGAAGATTAAAGCTACTTCATCTACACCTACAACAACATTACCTAATAGTTATTACCGTAAGATGAGTTTTCCGCATTAGGTTAATAATTTGTGGTCAAGTTCAGACTAAGATAAATTTTTAGATGGTTAAATTAGTCTTCCTGGCCTTAAGTTTATTCTAGCAAATAGATGGATTATTGGACGATGGACAAGCGTGCAGCTCAAAATGCACGAGCATGTTTTTCCTTGTCATCCACAGTTCAGTGGCCATCAAGCTATCCGTCCTCATCTAACTCTAAATTTCTACCCTATACAGAATATTTCATCCTCGTCAGTGAAATTCTCTACCCTATATTACAACCTTCCGCACTCACATATACTCCCTCCAGGTCCTTAAAGGTTGTCTTTCTGGACAAGGAAGGAGAGTATCCAAAAACATGTCGTTCTAGGTGTACTAGTACTACTCGAGACATTTTTGCCCTCTGATCTGCATAGCCGGGCGAATGGATGAATAAGCCAAAGGCCCGAAGCGCCAGCCGCATGCCACATTAAATGGACGCTCGGGCTCCAAAGGGTCTCGTCTCGCAAGTGGGTTCCCGATGTGCATGCGCCATGCAATGGCCAACGGATAGACTACGATTCATTTATTCAAGCGCTTGGGATCATTCGTTCACTACTTGCATCTCCCATCCACTTCTCACACAGCCATCTTGCTCCCGGCGTGCGGCGGCGCCATGGATGGCCTGGCCGTCGAACAACAGTCAAGCGAAGAGCAGAGCGACGTCATGGTGGACAGCGCATTTCAGTTCGGCGCCGTGCAGGACGACGTCGCGGAGCACTTCGGGCAGTCACAGGCCGACGAGCAGGAGTCTAGCGAGCAGCAGGACGGCGTCATGGTGGACAGCGCATCTCAGTTCGGCGTTGTGCAGGACGATGTCGTGGAGCACTTCGGGCAGAAGCAGGCCGACGAGCAGGAGTCCAGCGAGGAGCAAGACGACGTCACGCTGGACGACGACGGGCAGAAGCTCGGCGACAAGGAGTGCGCTCGATGCGGGCGAGTTCATGATATGAAGGACCGTGAGGAGTTCCGGCGAGCTCGCAGGAAGCCACCATGCCGTCGATGTGGTCTCATGCACAGTGACTACGATGTCACTAGTAGGATTTATGGCTACGACATATTCGACTGCGAGGTAATCTTTCCTAATATAGATGATCTAGTGATGAATGGCAGATCGATATTGCTTCCAACACACATATGGCAACGTGATCGTGCTACTGAGCAAGTTGCCAAAGTTGATGAGTCTGATTAATGGTAAGATGAACTAACAAGAGATTACATGGTCTGATTCTAGTAATGAAAATACTAATCCATATCTAAATGTTCCATGCAGCGAGCTTGGCCATTGCATCTGCCACTAGTGATGCCTCGCAAGTTATTTGCAAAGGGAGTCGTCCTTGTATCTCTAGGCTATTTTTCTTCATATGTGGAGTCTTGAACTTGTTTGAACCATGAGCTTTCATTGCCTCCTTCCATACTTGCTGCAATGTTAAATATATTCTATTCGCCTTGCGTGGACTATACTCATGGAATGCCTGTTTTTTTTAAAAAAAAAACAAAGTTAGATCCAAGAATTGTTCTTGCATTCTTCTTATAAACAAAAATAGATTTATAACACTAGAAAATGCACCTCTTGGACCACTGGAATAAGCTCTTGAATTGTTCTTGCATTCTTCTTATATTGGATAGATTGGATAGCACGAAAGAAACCCAAATCCAATATATTAAAATCCGGTGAATTCGCTGGTTGACAAATTAACCGAATGTCAAAACCTTCCTGCTTGGCGGCTTCACAAAATTGTGGATCATCAAGATCTAGATGGGATGGTGCGTTGTCTTGCTGTATATAGATGGGTTTGCTCACATCCTCACGTGGCCACTTAGCTCGAATAGCCGGCAACACCTTCTCTATCATGAATTTTCTAATGACCTCTTTCTTAATTGAAGCGATTGGTTTCACTTCCATTGTCCCGGCTGGGCGATTGACGCTACTCCTCATAGCACGCTCATAGGTAACCAAAGGAAAACACCCAATCTTTCCATCAAAGATGCAAACTCCCTCACTATTAAACCTTGGCCGAGCAGTGACACAAAGAAACATGATCTTAGGGATGTTGTTCTTACTTCTACATGTACGCAAGGGCTCGTCCTCATCTGCTAGTAAATAATATCTCTCTGATTTTCTAGTAAGGTAGAACCATTTCTCATCAATGAAAACAACATCAAACAACCCCTTAAACCTTGGATCAAGCATACTTTCAAACTCAAGCATATCCACACACCATTTAAGCCTAGCCTTCTTGTTTGCATCTGTTAAATGTGGCTTAATGCTATTTGAATGACGCTTAATGTGGCCTTCTTTGATGTACCTCAAGAGCTTTTTTTTGCTAATACCTAGAGCTGAACGCACATCTTCTAGTGTTGTTCTCTGCTTAAGAGGAACACTACGCAACGGTTCCAAATCCAAAGGAACTTGCTTACGGCCAACTCTCCCACGCTTTCTACTAGCAACATCAACCGGTATGCCTTGACTAAGAGAACTTTTACCTCGGCGCCATATACGTTGTACAGTGCGCAAGTGGACTGTAAACATCTCGGCAATTTCTTTTGTCACGTTCTTCCCTAATGTTCCATTTTTGCTTCTAGCCAACAGAGCTTGGTATATTCGCTTTCTTAACTCTAATGGAGTGTCTTTTCTACCTAAAAAATTAGAAATGTATTAGCATTGGTAAGTGGGAACGAAAATAAAAATAGATTTGTGCTCCATTCTACCTCGCACAGCATTGGCATCTACTGCAGGAAGCACTTGTGGCTGCATGTCAAGAACTTGTGGTGCAGTATTGCCATCTGCTACATCTTGAGGTAGTTCCATGTTCAGATCCAAACCGCCTAGAAACATTATTATTTTCATGGGTGATTCGGTAGCAAAGAAGCTAATTCGGTAGCAAAGAATAACTAAAAAATGTGTGGCACGAACCATTTATATGTGCAGCTGCAAGAACTTGTGGTGGCGTGTACAAACCACCTTGGACATCTTGGGGTGCAGCAGCAGCAAGCACTTGTACGTATACATCTTGTGGTGGTTCCATGTTGAGATCCAAACCACCTAAAAACACCAATATTCTAATGGGTCAACACTCGTGCAAAAGGCAAAAATAAGAAAGAAAAATAAATACTCCGGCGGCGGTGAGACATTGACAACAACAGACACTTACAGTACTCCGGCGGCGGTGGCATGTTCAAGTCCATGGTGCTGTGCAGCAGAGTACTGGCGCGTGGTACTCACTCTGCAGGTTAAATAGAGCCTGGCAGTTCAATCGGCGGCTTAAACACGCGCCAAAAAATTTACCCTGGCGCGAGTGCAAAAATGTGGCGCGCGAACGAAATTGACTGGATGCAGGGACCGCCAACAGTGCCATGCAAAACTTTCAAGCGCCATGCAAAAATTTCCACGCGACGTGAAAAAAAAAGTGCTGTACAAGAATCGAACCAAGCACCAAGAGCTCCACTAGCACTAACCCCTGCCAAACGAGCTGAAGGATGTTTCTGTTTCATTACTCTATGCCAGCCTATTTAATATGGGCAATACAGGAAATATACCCCTTCATTAACTACTTCTTGGTATCTGAAATGATGTCCAAAACGACAACTTTTAAGGACCTGGAGGGAGTACTCTATATCTCAACTCTATACCAACCACCATATTTTTTTTACTATTTTTATTATATCTCCACCCTTCCCCTCTCTCTTCCTCCATCGATCCTCCCCCACACACCCAGCCGTGTGCGCTACGTCGTCCCTCCCGGCCCCCTCCTCCATGCCTCTCCCTCCACGGCGGCCACCACCTCCTCCCCGCCGGCTCGTCCTCCGTGCTAGTGGCTCCTCCTCCGCACCCGCTGGCGCGCGGATCCGGCGAGGTAGAGGCTCCCGCTCCTCCTCCACCTCCCACGCGTGGCCTCTCTCCTCATGGCGGCGCCTACTTCCCGCGCGCGGCCTCTCCTCACGACGGCGCCCGTCTCCCACCCGCGGGCAGCCTACCTCGCAGTGGCGCCCGCCTCCATGCCAGATCCGACGCCGCCCACCTCCACGCCGGCCTTAGCGGCAGATTCGACGTCACCCGCCTTCGCGCCGACGGCCATGGGGGCAAGATCCACGCCGTCGCGGTCGATGGGTGCCGCCTCTGCTATTTCCCATTGAGGGCACCAATAAGCAACCGTTCATCCTCGGCAGCTGTGCGTCCAACGTGGAGGAGAGAGAGTTCGATAAGGTAGGCACTCCATCCACCCCAAATTTGGGGTAGGAGACGGCTTCGGGAGAGGTGGGCGTTCCATTAGACCGAAAAATTCGGTTCGGATCGTTGGTCACTTCGGTCATCGAAAACCTGAAACCG
Organism: Paspalum notatum; assembly: GCA_022530915.1. Lineage (NCBI taxonomy): Eukaryota > Viridiplantae > Streptophyta > Magnoliopsida > Poales > Poaceae > Paspalum > Paspalum notatum. Next base: position 34,116,369 of record CM039685.1, read on the forward strand.
AAGTTGCATCCAAGAAAAATGAAGACCGAGCCGTTCAGTCTTCGGTCTTTTCGGTTCGGTCTTCGATCAGACCGAAGAGACTGAACACCAGTGCATACAGCAACCAAACAGGGAGGCAAAGAAGCAGCGTATCCACCGAGGCACTGCCGCAGGGAGTCGCCGCCACGCCGCGAGGGTCGCAGGGAGGCAGGAGATCCACCGATGCACCGCCGGTAGGGACTAGGGAAGCGCGGCGCAGGGAGGAGGCGTCGTGTCGGCGCCTGGCAGGGAGGAGGCGCCGCCACGCCGGCAAGGAGGTGCCTCGTCGGCACCCGGCAGGCGGCATCGAGGACGAGGAGGCATCACGCTGGCACCCGCCAGGGAGAAGGCCCCATGCTGGAGTGTGACTGGGAGCGAGCGGTGCCGCGCCGAAGTGGGAGAGGAGGGCGAGGGGCGCCGCGTCGAACCGCACCGGAGTGGGAGAGGAAGGCGAGGGGCGCCGCGTCAGAGTGGGAGCGGGGGGTGAGGCTTCCGCTGCGGCTGCAGGACTGTGTCTGGATGGAGGACTAGCTCATTTGGAGGGGGATTGGGGAAAGGTTTATATACGTAGGGTTACATACGGGTGAATGCTGGTGGGCTGAGCGGGAATGGGCCGATTATTGGGCCTGGTTGTTGGAACTTCGGTTTCTTCGGTTACTTCGGTTTTTTCTCAGTTCGGTCATTTTGGTTTCGGTTAGTTCGGTTATTTTGAAACCTGAGACCGAAGTTAATTTCGGTTCCGTTCAGTTCGGTTATTTCGGTTTCGGTCTCAGTCATTTCGGTTCGGTTCCTTGGTTTCGGTATTGTTTTCCAACCCTACTGTCAGGTCCGTCTCCAGAGTCCTGCTGCCGTTGTCGGCTTGCCGAATGTGCACGGCTGCTAGTAGTGTTAGGATTTAGGGGCTCAATTTTAGCTTGTGTCACATCGGATGTTCGGACGCTAGTTAGTAGTATTAAATATGATTTAATTAAAGAACTAATTAGATAAACATGGACTAAACGGCAAGATGAATTCATTAAACCTAATTAATCTATGATTAACGCCTTGTTATCTTTGATTAACGAATGGTTACTGTAGGATCACATTTGCTAATTATAGATTAGTTAGGCTTAATAAATTCGTCTCGCCGTTTAGTCTCCACATGTTATAATTAGACAATATTTAATACTTTCAACTAGCGTCGAAAAATCCAATGTGACGGGGCTAAATTTTTTTAGCCAGTGAGATCGGTCGTCGGAAAACTGGCTACTTCAAGGTAGCGCTGGCGTCACCCTATATGGCATGATTCGCATCTCAGTGATCTCACTGGCCAACCCCTGATCCTCTGTGGCCACTGTGGTCGCTGTCGAGCCGTGCGAATATGCATCGCAGGCGCAGCCGGCTATCCGCTGCCGCCGTAGGCCTGCCTACTCACAGGAAATAACCCATGTGTCCATGACGGCAAAATGCAAAACCACATGTATATGTATCCACAAGAACGATCGTGGCCGTTCGTTTTCCTTCTGCGGCATGAATCTCCACTACCACACAAAGTCACGGCAGGAGCGGTGGACAAAGTCCCTACAGGAGCGGTTTTAGGAAGGGCTTCTACTCGTGGGCTCCTGCAGTGGACACCATTGGAGGAGCGGCTCCTAGACCGCTCCTGTAAGGTCTTCAGCAGGAGCGGCTCATGCGGTATTTACAGGAGCGGTGCACTCCTGTTGAGGATCTCAGCAGGAGCAGTGCAAAAGATCCTCAGCAAGAGCAGTGCATTTTGTGCACCGCTCTTACTACATTTTGAGCCCCCGTTCCATTCTCGCCATAATTTAAAAATAGCCATTGTTTTCTTATTCCCGCCATATTTCAAAAGTGATTTGTTTTCTAGCTATATGCATATATATATATATAATATACATTTTTGAGCCACATTTACATAATATTCAAGTGTGTCAAACCTTGAACGCAAGTTACAAAATACATCACCCAAGGATCATTAACTGTTTACATCAAACACAACAATTATAACGGGAAGTACTTCCACTCGATCAATGGACAGTATTTTTCATCACCTAGTAAAAATGACTCGCGATCGAAGAATTGCCCTCGCTGGTTGATTACCTTGTGCATTGTGAAACGGCATAGGTCGGCAATGTTTTCCAAGATATTAGCCTCGGTGAGTGGTCTATCGTTCAAGGGGATTGGGGGGAGCTGGACCAAAAAAAAGATGATATGATATCAACAAGTGCAAAAGTGGTCTTAATTATGGGCACACATGCGATACTTGCAATGAAACGAGATATTATTTTTCAGTACTTACATCTTCAGGATTAGTTGTGTACCTCCTATTGACCTTTAGGAACTCAAAAACATAGTATCCACAGTATCCGGTTCCCCTTGGATGCTTGTGGCACTATGTTTTACAAGCAAGTTCAATTAGTTTTAGATTTACAATACATTGTTTGAACGTATGCCTATGTATGTGTCTTTTTTACATACCGGGAATTCGTGTCGGACATGGATGTCGTGCTTGTGCGTAGGATGAAACGGCAGATTATACTTTTCGATGCCGATTTGGAAGGCCCTGTTATAATTAGAAGACATATAGAAACTCATATATAAGTAGGACGACTTGTTATATATAAGAACCAATATGGCATGCATGGTATATATCTTACCACCGTATTATATTCAAAATGGTCGAATATCTCTTGATTGGGACATCCAACGAGTCTACCTTGCTCTCCTTAGGCATGATGTATAGACAGATCCAGTGTCCGCTTCAAAAAACAAAGCGAATGTGTAGTTAGATATGATCGTGTGCGTATAATTTTCGCGTAGTATGAAAGGCAAGGGTTTTGACATACTCAAAGTTGTATGGAGCTAATATTTGGTCACGCCCTTCTTCGTGGAGGAATTTTAGGGTAGTGACAATGTATGAGGCAACTTTCCTCTTACACTTGGCGTGTAACTGCGTAACTGCGTTCGGATTGCTTCCCTCTCATCTTTTGTTTTTGTTTCCCGCAGTTCTTTGCTATCATCTTTTAGCTTGAGTGGATAGTCGTGTCGACTCTGGTTAATTAGTGACGGGTCCAAGAACCCGATTCTTCGATCACCAATCTTTTGAGCTATTTGATACTGCATTCTGAAATGTATATTGTAAAGCGAATGGATATTACATACGAGAGCATTATTATGACAATTATGCCCACATAATTAATGGGATTGGGAGGAGACTTACAGGCACCAAAGGGTCATCGCAGTAATATCCATCTGTCCTAGGCGGAACATGTTTTGGAACTCCAAAAAATCGGCGATTGTAGCCTTGCTTAGGGTGGTGAAATATTGGCTTGGAATATGAGCGGTTACAAAATAAACCCCAAGTCGACATGCCCTTAGATACCAACCGCGAAATTTTTTCATCTCTCCTGGCAAATTTTTGTCATTAAGAGCCCAATCTGGCAAAAATGGTTTGCCGTGTTCGTATCTTAGGGGACAATCCGGAAGATCGCCTATGTCATCGAGGCCAATCACGGATTTGTAGAATGCCTGGTCTGGAATAAGATCAATTTTCTTTGCTGGCCTCTTCCTCTTTTGCGGCTCTTTTCCTTTTGGTTTCTGCATTTCTTTTTCTGCCACTGTTTTTGTGAACCACTTCTGCACCTCCTCTGTCGCGGCCTTTTCATAAGCACGTACCATTTTTGGCAACACACTATTATCGCATGTCTGTGCTACCGCTTGCTCCTCAGGCTCTGGAGGTTGTTTTGATGGAGCCGGGTTCTCGACGGCTTCTGGATGAGGTGCCGGCGGCTTATCGAGGACATCTAGAGGTGTCACCGGCTTCTCCATGACTTCTGGAGGTGTAGTCGGGTTCTCGACGACTTCTGGAGGTGTAGCCGCCTTCTCAGCGACATCTGGAGGAGTTGCTGGCACGAATTCCTTTATCGGAGGATCTGAATATGCATGTTCGAGTGCTAGCTGCCTTTGTTCGATTGGTCGTTGTTGGTCTAGTGGCGCCAGGTTCAGGATGTATAGTTTATTCCACAAGATGAACTGGTTGACACACTGACCGAGGAACTCTATCCTCTCTGGCGTGGGGATGTCTATCCTTTCTTCTGCATGTTTGGGTTCAACGCTAACGACCTCTACCCTCGCATAGTTTGGTGAGATCTCGTTGCCATGGAAAAGTGTGCTCCCTAGAATCACCAATGCCCTTGCTACCTTCTCTGTTCTTCTATGAATTCCTAGAGGGATCTGCAGCTCACAAGAAGTCAGAGACGTGACGGCATCAACTACACTACGGCGCCCCTCTGCATTGGCGGGGTTATGTATTCTCGCGCCAACAACTGGTACAACTGCCATATGTTTCATTGATTTTTCAGCTAGAATTCTGAATTCTTGCATAAACACCTCCCGAGCCACTTCTATCATAGTTTCCTTGTAGCGATCGTGCTTCTTGTACATGGCCCTGTCCTCAGAGAACCCATACTTCCAGTTGACCTTGGACGAGATGCCTCTGACTTAGCCTCCATGCTCTTTTGTTCCTATTGCTTCGGTCAACACATCGTTCTCCCTATGAGGTACAAATCTGCCCACCTTCTGCTCCTCTGCAAGCTTCATGATTTTGCTCACCACCTCTTTGGTCTCAGGCTTTGTGTAATCTTTTTGTCCCCCTGGCACCTTGCCCTCTCGTGCTTTGACCCACCGGAACGTCCGGTCGTTCAAGTATTCGTACGGGTCCTGTTGACCTCTAGCTATTATTTCTTGCCTTTCTCTGTTCCATATGTCTACTTTTGCCGCGTACCCACCGGGGCCAAGATTTGTCTTGTGCACGTCTCTTTTTGCTAGAATTCTGTTTGCTTCGCTAAGCGCTTTGGCATCTTCACTCGTCCTTTGCCTCACGAACTCATCCCACTGTGCTGGGGTGATCTTACCGTACTCCTCAAACGGAGTACGGTTGGTCTTCACATCTTTTCTCGTGAGCTCCACTTTCCATCGACGGTAGGCTTCTCCTAGCTGCTTCAGTGCATATGCCTTAGCCTCCTTCAAGCTTTCAAGTGGGAACTGAAACACTTTCTACAACTCTGTCCATAATAGCTCCTTCCTTAGATTGGGAACCTTCCTCCAATCAAGCCACGTAGGCTCAATCCACTCCCTCGCTACGATCCCCACGGCGTTGCGGAACTTTGCCCGTACCTCAACAGGTTCCAGTGGTTCCCCTGTAGCGCTAACCTCACGCACTACTAAAGTTGTATCAGGTAATTTGTTCTTCGCTTGCTTTCCGCCGCCTCTCCTCTTGCTCGATCCAACTGTCTCAATGAGGTTTTCTTCGGCTCGATTGTCCTGAGGTGTGGTGGGTTCTTCTGCCATTTCTTGTTCCTGCTTGGTGCGACATTGTTAGGAAAACTGGAAAGCGAGGGATCCTTACAAGTAAACAAGATTAGTGTTCGGCTCACACCTCGGCAGAGGGCACATAGTTCGGATCCGTTGCGATTTCTCGAGCGCGTTTGGCGGCAAGTACGTCCTTAGCATGTGGATCTTCTGGCTCGAGGTTGTCACATGCCGCCAAATCAAAATCGACTTCGTCGGGTTCATCTTTAAATATCTTCGAGCCATGTATTGTCTTCGGCGAATGGCTCTGATGGTGACCTACGATCCATTGTGTCTAGAAAAGACCGCGTAATCTAACGATAGTAAAATTCAAAGACATGAACAATCCAAGTACATGAACATAGAGTTACATGACAAGTTAATATACAGAAATTGAAATAGACATGATAAATGAAAACAAATGAATTTTGTATATACAGGAAAGATGAAAAATACATGAAAAATGGTTGTACATGAAAGATGAAAACAAATGAAAGATTACCACCAAAGATGAAAATACATGAAAATACATGAAAGATGATAAATACATGAAAATACATGAAAGATAAAAATACATGAAAGTTGATAAATACATGAAAAGACATGAAAGATAAAAATACATGAAAGTTGATAAATACATGAAAGATAAAAATACACTAAATTAACTAACTAAACCAACTAAATTAACAAACTAGCTCACTAAATTTACTAACTAACTAAATTAACTAACTAAACTAAATTATGTAAATTAACTAAGTAAACTAACTAAACTAAACTAAATTAAGTAAATTAACTAACTAACTAAATTCTCACCGTGGGAGGCAGCGCGGGGTGAGGACGCCGGCGCGGTGAGGAGGCGGCGCGGGGTAAGGACGCCGGCGCGGTAAGGAGGCGGCGCGGTGAGGAGGAGGCGGCGCGGGGTGAGGACGCCGGCGTGGTGAGGAGGTGGCGCGGTGAGGAGGCGACGAAGGAGGAGGCGGCGAGGGGTGAGGACGCCGCCACGGTGAGGAGGCGGCGCGGGGTGAGGACGCGACGTGGCCGGCGGGGCGGAGAGCTTCAACGGCGGCGGAGGTGGGAGCGCAGACGGCGGCTCGAATGGCGCGGCTCGCCAGCGGGGTGGATGGCGCGGCGCGGCGGCGGGGGAGGCGAATTTTTTGGCAGCCTGACGGCGCGAAGAAGAGAAACGCCGGGGACTTAGAAAATTTCGCCTCAAGCCCGCCCTTTTATTAGAGCGCATCACAGCAGGAGCGGTGGAAGTTGTCCACGGCTCCTATTGACAACATCAGGAGCGGCGGACTCCTTCCACCGCTCCTGCTGTGACCTCTGCAGGAGCGGTGGAAGGGGTACACCGCTCCTGCTGTTTTCAGCAGGGGCGGTTGGGGTTTGCGGGAGCGGTGCCCTAACTGGGCTTCCACCGCTCCTACTCTTTTTTTTTAATTCCTTTATTTTGATTTCTTAATTTCTTTTCATATATTGTTTTCATACTTGATTTTGAGATATTATTTTTTATTTTAATTCCTTAATTTTGATTTCTTAATTTTTGCACCAAAACCTCAACAATTTTTTCCTCATTTACATACAACCCATTACAAAAGATAGAAAATCCAAGCATACATTAGTTGGTTACAATTCTTGCCTCTCCATCCGTGCGTACCCAAAGCTTCACCCCTTTAATTGTAGCTTCCACTTCTTTCATCTTGGTTGGTAGGTCTGTATAAAGCTCCATGTTGTCATAGTCATTGAATGCCTCGACATCATCCACACCATCAACTCCGACGATAATCTGTTTTTCCAAGACAACTATGTGCTTCTGATTCTTAAGACGTGGGTCGAGGATATAAAGAACTTGTCCAACGCGTTTGGCTAGCACCCAAGGGTCATCTTTGTATCCAACCTTTGCAAGGTCCACGACTGTGAGTCCATAATTGTCAACCTGCACACCTTGTGGGTGTTTCACCCATTAGCACCGAAAGACAGGAATTTATATGTTCGATCCGTAGTCCAACGCCCATATGTCTTCTATGAAGCCAAAATATGTGACCTTTATGCCCGACGTGTCATCGATGGCGTCAATCCGAACCCCACTATTTTGGCACATGCTTTTCTTGTCCTTGGCAACTGTATAGAATGTTTGGCCATTAATGTCATACGCCTGCCATGTAGTGACCCGTGACGATGGGGCAGAAGCTAGCCTTTTCAATGTTACTTCCTCGGCAGATGTTCCTTCAGGTACGTTTAGGTCAATGAGCTAGCTGGTAAAGCGATGTTTGTGTTCTTTCATGATCCACGATTCTGAGTGGTCAGGGTTTTCCGCACGGAGAATACCAATGTGCTGCTCGATGAAAGGGGTCATCATCTCAAGCTGATGCAAGGCACTGAAGTGAGCTTTTGACACTTCTTCATATGCACTATCAATGAATATTTTCCTCCTCCTCGTGCCTTTCCCTACTAACCTTCCAGTGTGACGAGAAGCAGCTAAACCGATAGGCTTTTTATCAACCAAGTAATCCTTACAGCACTCTACAACCTTCTCGGTGCAATAGGTCTCGATCATAGATCCCTCGGGATATGCATGGTTGAGAACGTAACGGTTTAGGGTCGACATGAATCGCTCATATGCCCACATCTCATGTAAGTAGCTTGGACCAAGTGCACGGATCTGGTCAACCATGTGTACCATGAGGTGTGGCATTATATCAAAAAAAGAAGCAGGGAAGCACATCTCAAGCTGAGCCATAGTCTCCGTGCAAAATTCTTGCAGTGAATCCAATTCATCTTTACGAATCTCCTTCCGTGAGATCATGCTGAAGAAATAAACCATCCGAGTGACCACCATCCGCACGAATACTGGATTGATAGCCCTGATAGCAACGGCATGGAAGACCGTCAGCATCATATGGCAGTCATGAGCATTGTACCCATTTATAGACAAATCTTTCACGGATACTAGACTCCTGATATTAGACGATAACCAAGTGGGCATTTTTAGACCACGTAGACACAAACACAATTCTCTTTTCTCATCTGATGTCATGTTGTAGCTCGCGGCGGGGAGCTTAAATTTGCCATTTGTAAGCATCTAGACCCTAAGGTGAGTTTCGGTGGATTGACAAGCTTAAGTGTTGTCTAATGAGCTCATGAGTGTAGGTTTAATTATGAATACAAAAATAGTTGCTCATTGGATTATGTGAATGGCCCCTAATTCAAAAGTTTCATGGAAGCGGACTTAGTTTTCATCCGTATCTCGAAGGCTAAGGATTTTTCTAGAGTCAAAGATCATGGTGTTGAAAGATCCTTGCTTAGATAGATTTTATAGCTTTCCAGTGTCCGCACTATTAAGAGGGGTTAACGGTTAGTAGCTTGATCAAGTGAATTGCCAAGTTAAGGATGCACGCACACAAGCCAAAACTTTCAAGAAAAATCAAAGGTGTATGCTATTTGGGCTCAAGGTTGAAGAAAAGCAAGGCTCAAACCTCAAACACTTGAAGAAAAACTCAAATCAGGAAATGAAGTAGTCCTCTCTGAGTCAAAACAAGGGAGCGGACAAATAAGGGTTTTGAGGTGAAGTTATCCGGTTTAAAGGCCATGCAAATCTGCAAACCGTACAGTCAGTTCTAGTGTAACTGGACAAAACTAAGGACAAAATAACCTGAAGCTTCAAACTTGAGAAAATTCTGTAGAATAAGGGATCGGACTGTCGGAAACTGGTATATCGGACTAATCGACGGACAAAGAATCCCGAGGCTGAGTATTTCACAAATTTACGGGTGATACACCGACCGGACTATCCGAACATGGATCATCGGACAAACCCACGGACTAAGGATCCCGAGGCTAGGTGCTTCACAAATCTGCAGGTGATACACGGACCGGACTGTCCGGAGCTGGTGCATCGGACAAACGAACTCGTCAACGGCTAGTTTTCGTGGTACATGGACCGGATTGTCCGGACCCTAACCTCGGACACATCTCCGGACAGACTTACCTGCACAGTACATGACGTAGCCTGTCAGTGACCGTTGGTAAAGCACATGGACCGGATTGTCCGGTGTTAAGAAAAGTAAGGGACCGGACAATCCTATCTTCACTGCGTCAGCGCTTCCTTTTTTCAACGGCTCTATTAAATTGAGAGGCTATATATATGGAACTCTACACATCATTTTGTGCTTTTTGAAACTCCAGTAACTTCATACACTCAGAGAGCCCTTGTGCTTCAACTCTTTGCAACAACCACTTACAAATTCATCTTTTGAGAACAAGATCAAGGTCAAGGCTTGTGTGCATCCATCTTGGTGAGGATCAAGATCAAGTGAAGAACGGCGGCTCGTTACTCTTGGTGATTGGGAGAACCTAGGCGGACTTGGTGACTGGGATGCGTTCTCGGAGCTTGCCAAGGAGATTGTGAAAGCTCGAAGAACAACGGTGTACAAGGCTTGAGCTCCACCTTGCCGGAATGACGAACGGAGACTCTTAGTGAGCGCCCACAAGCATGCGAGGCGGCAAAACACTCTAGGGTGTGCCGCAACGTGGACTAGGGGAGGGTGCCAAACCTCCGATACCACGGAAAAAAATCCGGTTGTCTCTCTCCCTTATCCCTCTACTTAATGCTCTTTTAGTTCTTGCTATTTTCATAGATTGCATCTCATAGTCATCATGGTTAGTCTCTTCTTGGCTAGTATGTTCCTTGCTTTGGTCATTAGTGTTGCTAGTCTTAACTTCCGTTGCGGTTTCCTTTCCACTAGCATGAGTATGGTTCCTTGCTTTGTCGTGTAGGGTAGGTTCGTGTAGAGGGTGAAGTGGGCTAATTTGTAGCTTCGTTAGGCTAAGGATTTTCGTTTAGAGTTTGAAATTAGCCCAATTCAGCCCTCTCTTGGACATCCGATTCTTACAAGTGGTATCAGAGCCTCGTTGCTCATTGGATTACTAAGCTTCACCACTTAGAGCAAGATGTCTGTATTACGGTATTTTTTTACAAGTCAACAATAATACGTAGGCGCCGTGCGCATATTCATCATTGCTGTACGTAAATAATGCACGTTGCTATGGTTCAAAAACGAATACGATGAGGAATGGTACAGAAGCCGAAATGAGTATTATAAAAAATATATATTCACTGGATAGGCGTGATTGATCATTTTCGGATTAAAAAAAGGAAACTATGGAGAAGGATGAAATTCTCCTCACGAATTCGGCGTCAAATAAAGAAAAAAAAACCCGTGATGTATCGTGGTGAGTGTTTAGTATTTTGCCGTGCGAATAAAGCTTACGTGGAAGTGTACTTATACGTATGCATGATTTCTTTCTACAGGATAGTCAGCATACACAAATACGAGCAAATGTATATCTGTGCTTATATCTAAAAAGGAGAAATTAGACGCGACCAAGGATCACCCAGCGTCTGGCATATTATGAACGCGTCACGTGCTCCCGGCATGCGCCGGTCTACTGTGCCGGATAATTTGAACTTTGTGCGTCCACTTTCGAATAGAAGCTGGTCCATTGTGAATTGAATATTCCTTCTGATATTGGCAACACGGACGGCTGAATGGAAAGTCTGGGCGTGATTGATCCCCAATAGAAGAAAGCGAATAAATCTAAGATGGAAACGATATAAAAGGAAAAGGACAGACAGATGTCATTTTTAGCAAGTGATTATCGCCACGTTGATTGCGATCGGGCCGGTCAGTCCACCGACTTTAGCCTCTCCACGCCTTAGCCTGGCCTATATAAGGAGGGCTGCTCCTCTCACACAAAGACAGCGATTCACACACAGAAACACATACAGACTCACCCACACACACGCAGAGGCAGGCAGGCGAGGAGAGGATTCGCTGAAGGGTCCTCTCGCGGCCGCCGTCGCTCATCAACGATTCACCGCCAGGCAGACGAGCAGCCAGAGAAGAAAGCCACCCACGGCCACCTGTACGCCGGCCGGCCGGTCACACGCAAGAGAAGCACAGGGAGAGGCAGCCTGCTGTGCTGCTGCACGAGGCCATGGCCGGAACAACAGGTGATTGCCTACGCTAATCAATTTCTTCTCTCCGTTTCGTGCATGGCCAAGAGCACAGGAGGCGCATGGACAAGGTGGCCAGGCCCAGTTCGCCACCTCGCAGCAGCATTCATCGGCAAATATATGAGGATCACCGCCGTCACCCACGATGACGCACAGCCACCGTTCGTGCCATGCCGACGATCATGAAGGCCAACCTAGCTGCCGGAAAGCCGCGGCGACCTGTCGTTGATATTGCCCAGCTCGGACACCTTGGCCGTCCGAGCTGCCGCACCCTCGCACCTGGGCTTCGTCGCACGGAGCAGGTCGCCGACGACGTACCAGACCGGGCCGAACCCCTTCACGCCTTGGAGATGAGCATCGTCGCCTATGGCTGCAGCTCGACGACCTTGATGCCGGAGTTCGCCGCGCAGATCGTTCGATCCGATAACTATTTTACATCATGAGCATCAGCCCGCTGTGCCGGAGTGGCCGCTGTGACAGCGCCACGGCACGGTGTGGTCAGCCCGTCGCCGGGGATGCTGTGCAAGCCACCATGTTCATCTAAGAAGCGGCAGCAGTTGTCATGCACAGCAGCCAAGATTAATCGGACAAGCCGTTCGACCGCCAACGCACTCACATGCATGAGCCATGCAGCGTAAGCATGTGCACGTGAGAAGGCCAACACCACTAAACAAGAACGTGCAGGCTAGCTAATCTGAGCTATGCGTATACGTGATGACTAGAAGCTAATTACAGCCATACTACTTTCTAAGTAGTGACAAGCAGCTATCACAGCTTTGCTCCTTCGTTCAGCCTACTACTGCCTGCTGGCGGATGCACCCGCCATCTGATATTTGCCGTCCATGTTCAGTTTCATTTCCTTTTTCCATGCATTTAGTATACCAAAACATAGCACATGTCGTCCGTGACTGACGAAGCCGGACGGCAAGGCGGGCGTAGCCTTAGCAATGGCTACGTTAGCAACGGCACCGCGGACCAACGAGGCCGTGGAGAACGCCAACGCCTATCCCAATACCACCATACACACCATGCATGGAAGAGGAGAAGCGAAGCTGACGACGACGACCACGCGCAGCTTAATTGGAGGTGTTCCGCGCATTAAATTCGCGGGAGTAATTAACCGGGAGCTCTTATTGAGCCTCGGGAACCAAGAATTCTACATCGCCAAGTCAGATGGCCCTCACTCTTAGAGGCTATGGCACGCAAATATACAATGGGACTTGTAATTTTGTTGATCGAAAAATAATGAAATACATGTTTCCCTACCTATTTGTCTTTTTTTATTTGTGTACTCAGTACACTGGCACGTCCGCACCCGTTACTTTTATTGTCTCTACCGCTGCGTACGTGTTAATTTTTGCGCGAAACAATGTCTAAGATGGGTGGCTCGGTCTCCTACTTTGAGGGCAATAACTTTAGCTATTGGAAAGCTCGCATGTGAGCATACCTTGAGTCTATTGCCCCCGAAGTTTGGAAAGCTACCGAGCATGGTTTCGTTGCGCTTCACACCAATGACCAAATCAAGTGGAATGCTAGGGCCCGAAATGCTATCTTTAAAAGCATTAGCCAAGAGGTGTTTGCTAGGGTCTCGAGCAAACTCAATGCTTGTGATATTTAGGCCGAACTTGTTGAAATTCATGAGGGCACCACTAAAGTTAGAGAGTAAAAGTATCATGTGCTAGCTTAAGGCTAAATATGATGACTTCAAGATGCATTCTTATGAAAATTGTAATTCCATGTATTCTCGCTTGAATGTCATCATTGAGGACATTAATGCTCTTGATGTTTGTAAACTTGACAAGGGCACCGTCAACCGAAAGATCCTCCGCATCCTCATTAAGCCCAAGTACAACATCATCAACACCATGCTTCAAAAGGAGAATCTTGACACACTTGAAGTGAGTGAGGTGGTGAGCCAAAATCGAGCTCATGAGATGGGGGTTCTTGGCATCACGGAAGAGTCTTCCCAAAGCAAGACCATGGCACTCAAGGCCAAGACCAAGAAACCCCACACTCCCAAGAAAGTGATGCCTCCACCTCCAAGCTCCTCAAGCGAAGAAGAGCAAGATGACGATTCAAGTGGTGATGAGGATGATGCCGAACTAGCTCTTATGATGAAGAAGTTCAACCGCCTTCATGCAAAGATCAACAAGAAGGGGTTCAACTTTGACTCCAAGAGTAAGGCGTTACGGCCAAAGAGAGATGACAAGAAGATGTGCTACAATTGTGGTGAAAATGGCCACATCTCTTATGAGTGCCCCAAGCCGGACAAGCGCAAGAGCAAGATCAAGAAAGATGAGTCCGATGATGAAGAGGAAGAGAAGCCCAAGCGCAAACCTTTCTACAAGAAGAAGAATGATTCTAAGGCAAAACTCTTTCCAAAGAAGAAGAAAGGTCCCCAAAGAAGCTTCATGTGTGAAACAAATGAATGGGTGACCGATGAAGAAACAAGTGAAGGCTCAAGTGATGATGATGATGACTTTGCCGGGCTTGCTATTTCCACCAAGGGGCTAACACTTCCTCCACCACCCATGTGCCTCATGGCCAAGGGCTCCAAGGTACGGGAAATAGAAGTGGATGATAGTGATAATGAGCTTTCTCCCGATGAACTTGCTTCTTTGATCAATGAGTATGTTTCCGTGATCAAGAGAGAAAAGGGCAATGTAAAGCATCTTGAGAGCACTCTTGCTAAACTAGAGGAGAGCCACCATGATTTGCTTGAAAAACATAATGCCTTGCTTAAAGAGCAAGTTAAGACCAAAGCATGTGTCAAGCAAATTGAGGAGGGAAACTCAACTCTAAAGAAGTTGCACATTGATCTCGAGACTTCTCATAACTCATTACTTGCTAAACATGAAAACCTTGAGGTCCACTCCAAAAATCATGACATTAGCAAAATAAATGAGAAGAAGTACAAGAGGCTTGCGCAAAAGCATAGAGAGTTGACTCACAAGTATCAAGAGCTTGAAATTGCCTATGAGATCATTGACTCAAGTCTTCAGCACTCTACCACCTCCCATGTGGTCAAAGTCAATGTCTCTACCTCTTGTGAGGACCTTGCTCCCGGTCCCCTTGCTACTAATGACTTGGCTAAGTGTGAAGGAGAAAGGGTGAAAGAATTGGAGGCTCAAATTGAAGGATTGAAAAGTGGGCTTGCTCAGCTCAATAGAGGATAATATATTCATCAAGAAATATTGTTCCATAATCTCCGGAATTATGAAGGAAGAGGGCTTGGATCCTACTCCAAGCCACCAAAAGTGGATGACACTCCTTCACCGGTGGTCAAGGATAGCTTCATCAAAGGAGTGGGCTCTTATTGCAATTATTGCATGATCACCGGTCACCACACTAGGGAGTGTCCCATCCCCAATCGCCCTCCTCCTAAATTACCTTCTAACTACAAATCTATGTATGATAATAATATCTACTTGTTGAGCAAGGTTAATGGCAAGGTGAAGGCAAAGTTCATTGGCAAGGACATAAAGAGCAAGAAGGGGAAGCTTCCCAAGCAACTTTGGGTTCCTAAAGTTTTAGTCACTCATGTGCAAGGACCAAAGCTTGCGTGGGTGCCCAAAACTCAAAAATGACTTCTCTATGTGTAGGTGAACTACAAAGCCGGTGGAAAGCATTGGGTAATTGATAGTGGTTGCGCGTAACATATGACCGGCAATGATGGTATGTTCACCTCACTAGAAGACCCCGGCGACAAAGAGCAAGTCACCTTTGGTGATAATTCAAAGGGCAAAGTCATTGGGTTGGGTAAAATTGCTATCTCAAATGATCTATCAATCTCTAACGTTCTATTTGTCAAGTCCTTGAGCTTTAATCTCCTCTCAATCGCACAATTGTGCGATCTTGGTCTAACGTGTGAATTTGACAAGAATTGTGTTGTAGTGAAAAGTGAAAAGGATAAGTCCATGGTATTTCAAGGGTTCCGGCACGGCCACCTCTACCTTGTTGATTTTAGTGAGATGAAGACTTCATCAACAAGTTGCCTCTTCTCCAAGTCTTCCTTGGGTTGGCTTTGGCACCGGCGCATTGCACACATTGGAATGAGCCAACTCAAGAAGGTTGTCAAGAAAGGGATGGTGATTGGCATGAAGGATGTCACATTTGAGAAGGACAAGCTTTGTAGCGCATGTCAAGCCGGTAAGCAAGTCGCAAGTCACCATCCAATGAAGACTTGTGTCTCAACTTCCAAGCCGCTCCAACTTCTTCACATGGATCTATTCGGTCCCACTACCTATGAGAGCATCGGTGGTAATCTCTTTTGCCTAGTCATCGTTGATGATTTTACACGGTATAATTGGACCTTGTTTCTAGGTGACAAGAGTGAGACTCCGGACAAGTTCAAAATCTTCGCCAAGCGGGCTCAATGTGAGTTTGGGCTCAACATTGTGAAGGTCCAGAGCGACAATGGCTCCGAATTCAAGAATTACAAGGTGGATGAGTGGTGTGATGAAGAAGGCATCAAGCACGAATTCTCCGCCACCTACACACCTTAGCAAAATAGAGTTATTGAGAGAAAGAATAAGACGTTGATCACTCTTGCAAGAGCCATGTTGGATGACAATGGCACGTCGGAAGATTTTTGGGCGGAAGCAATCAACACGGCATGCCATGCTTCAAACCGTGTCTATCTCCATCGGTTACTTGGCAAGACACATTACGAGCTCCTCATTGGGAGGAAACCCAACATCTCTTACTTCCGGGTCTTCGGTTGCAAGTGCTTCATCTACAAAAAGAAAAGGCTCGGTAAATTCAAAAAATGTTGCGATGTTGGTTTCTTTGTGGGTTATGCATCAAACTCTAAGGCATACTGTGTATTTAATCAAACCACCGGAATGATTGAAGAAACGTGTGATGTAGAGTTTGATGAGACTAATGGCTCCCAAGAGGAGACGTTCTCTCATGATGATGTAGATGATGAACCCCTAAGCGATGCTATGAAGAACATGACTATAGGGGGATGTAAAGCCGGAGGAGGTGTATGAAGATAATGATCAAGGGGGAGGGAATCCTCCATCAAGACCAAGCACCTCCATGTCACCTTATGTGGGTGAAAATGAAGAAAGAGAGCTAGAACAAGGTGGAGTTAATGAAGTGCCGGACAATCAAGCTCAAGGAGTGCCACAAGCATCAAATGATGAGTCATCACCACCCATGGCACCAAGAAGGCCACTAGTGAGACATGGACGCATCTCCAAGGATCACCCCATCGATCAAGTGATTGGGAGTCCTTCAAGGGGAGTAAGAACTCGTTCTCGTAACCTTGTCTCATTTTGTGAACATTACTCGTTTGTTTCTTGTGTGGAGCCTACTTGTGTAGAGGAAGCTCTTTCGGACCCCGATTGGATCGTAGCCATGCAAGAGGAGTTGAACAACTTCGCTCGCAATGAAGTGTGGGTGCTTGAAGAGCGTCCAAAGGACAAGAACATCATTGGCACCAAGTGGGTCTTCCGCAACAAATAAGATGAACATGGTGTGGTGGTGCACAACAAGGCAAGGCTTGTGGCAAAGGGATTTGCACAAGTTGAAGGTTTGAACTTTGGCATTCGCCCCGGTTGCAAGACTTGAAGCCATCCGTATCCTTCTTGCTTACTCTTCACATCATAAGATAAAACTTTATCAAATGGATGTGAAGAGCACCTTTCTCAATGGTTATATTAATGAACTTGTTTATGTTGACCAACCGCCCGGATTTGAAGATCCGAGGAAGCCTAATCATGTGTATAGGTTGCACAAGGCCTTGTATGGACTCAAACAAGCACCACGGGCATGGTATGAGTGACTAAGGGATTTCCTCATCATGCAAGGATTCAAGATCGGCAAAGTCGACATGACATTGTTCACCAAAGACGTCAACGGGGATCTCTTCATTTGTCAAATCTATGTTGATGATATTATCTTTGGTTGCACTAACGAGAAACTAAGCCATGAGTTTGTTGATATGATGTCTAGGGAGTTCGAGATGTCCATGATCGGCGAGCTAAACTTCTTCCTTGGTTTTCAAATCAAGCAAGTGAAGGGAGGAATATTCATCCATCAAGAAAAATATTGTAGAGATCTACTTAAGAAGTTCAAGATGGGTGATTGCAAGCCGATTAGCACTCCAATGTCTACGAATGAACATCTCGACGCCAACGTGGATGGGAAGCCAGTTGATCAATCCACCTACCGCTCCATGATCGGTTCGCTACTCTATCTCACCGCATCTAGGCCGGATATAATGTTTAGTGTGTGCTTGTGCACTCGCTTCCAAGCGGCTCCTCCTATCGTACCCCGAGGGCGCTAAGTTAGAACTCTTGGGATACTCAGATTCGGACTTCGCCGGATACCATGTCGATCGCAAGAGTACCTCCGGGGGGGTGCCATTTGCTTGGACGGTCCCTAGTCTCGTCGAGTGAGAAGCAAAGCTGTGTGGCTTTGTCCACTGCGGAGGCGGAATATATAGCGGCCGGTGCATGTTGTGTCCAAATTCTATATGTGAAGCAATCCCTTTTGGACTTTGGTGTTGTTTGTGGCTCTGTGCCTCTCCTTTGTGACAATAAGAGTGCCGCTAAAATAGCTAAAAACCCCGTCCAACACTCTCGCACTAAGCACATTGATATTCCCCATCACTTCTTGCGTGATCATGAGGCCAAAGGTGATATCACCATAACCGGAGTGAGATCCGAGGAGCAATTGGCGGATATCTTCACTAAGCCCTTAGGAGTGGAGACTTTTTGTAGGTTGCGAAGTGAGCTTAACGTGTTGGACTTGTCCAACTTCATATAGGTTGCCTTGTCATATAATCTTGCATTGCATGCATTTTGCCATGAGTAAGTGCTTGTCAGACTCCTTCAAGATAGGGGTGAGTAGGGTCTAGCTTGAGCCGGTGGTACTTGGTTTCACTCAAGGCTTGTAGTTGGGCTCACCCTGAGGAAGCTTGCGGGAGGTTCAAACTTGACAAGTTAGATTTAAATTCTTGCAATGCATTTTTCCTGTCAAATAGTTGTGCACGCATATTTAATTTCTTGTAATGCATGGTAGCTTGTTTGGCATTGCATGCGGTAGTGTCACAAAGGAGCTACTAAATGAGAAAGAAAGATTGCCCTTAATGCAATTCTTTCAACTCATAAGAGTGGGCAAAGTAATGTTTCATGAGTGCTTAACGCTTATTGAGTCATGTTCCCGAAGGACTAGAGCATCCATGTCTATTGAGCTCTTCGGAAAAGACTCATACATTCCTTTTTGGTTCTTTTCGAATCCTCTTTCGCCTCTTTACAAAACAAAACTATATGCACAAGTTTGGTGCAAAATATTTTGAGAGGTGAGGGTTTCGTTCCTACATGCCTAACACATGTGTTTATTCGAATCTTGTATGTGAAAGGCAATGTGGGAAAGCTTTTCAGCTTGGTGAATGTTTCTCTCTAAAACGGATTGTCAGGAGTTCCTGAAGGTCATGAAGTTCGAACAATACTGTCCTCACAAAGCGGCCCCAAAGTGTAAATATGTGTTTCAGGGAAAATAGGACGAAGTAATGTTTGATGCGGCAAGAACGGACAATACGGTCAGCACATGACAAGTACCAAATCAAACACAAGACTGGACATCATGGCGCATTTGTCCGCTCCAGTCTTTTGGAACATATCGGACTGTCCGGCCAGTCAACATGAGAAAAAAACTGAAACACACGAGCGTCGGGAAAACTAGGACGGACGTTTGTCCTCTCAGGGACATCGGACAATACATTCAGCACCTCCAAAGTTGCAAGCCAGACGAAGACCGGACAAGTTGTCATGTTTGTCCGCTCAGGCCTTGGCACACAAAACGGACTGTCAGGTCTGCATGAGATGAGGAGAAAAAGGAAATGTCTAGCCTTAGGAAATATAGGACGGACCTTTGTCCGGTCCTTAGGTTCGGACAATACGGTCCTCATGGCCGAGCACTGATTGACGGTTGAGACCGGACAAAATGCCGATTTTTGTCCGCTCAAGTCTTCTGGTTCAGAACAGATTGTCCGGTCTGTGTCCCACCCGTCTACCGCAAACTCGGGTTTTCTTGTCCGCCTGTTTGTCCGGTTCTCACAGGACGGATTGTCCGGTCTCCATTTTCTCCTCCGACATGTGGACCCTATCCTTGAAGCGGCAGCCAATCCCTTCATCTTCCTCATTCACGCGCGCTCTCAAACCCACCGCACCGCTGCGCACCTCGCCGCCGCCGCCGCGCCCCTCGATGCCCCACCGCGTCCCTTGCCGCGCCGCCGCCGCCGCGCCCTTCGACGCCCCGCCGCGTCCCTTGCCGCGCCGTCGCGCCGTCGCTCTCCTTGCAACACCGCCACGTCCTAGCGCCGTGACTCCTCGCCGCCGCCGCCGTCGTCCCTCGACTGCCGGCCCACGCAGCACCTCAAGCGTCGCCGCCGCCCCCTCTCACCACCGGCGACTTCTTCCTCTTCCTCTCTGGTGGTGAGCACCTTTGATTGCCCCCTTGTGCTAGGGTTTGTTGTATCATTTTTTTTCCAAAATTGATGCAATCCTAGGCTATAATCCGTGAAATTGGTACTGTGTTCATGAAATTGAAGCAGAATTTCATGAAGTTGGAGGATTTTTGGCACTAGATTCACTGCTATATCATCAATGTGCATTGATCTAGGGGAGTTGTGCAGTTTTGGATAGTCCTAGCATGGTTTAACCCTTGAGGAATTAAATTTTTCATGTCGATTAAGGATGGACAAAGAGATTTGGCTCTAATTGTGAGATGGTCACGCAATTTTAGCTAAAATTTCTCAGATTTTGACAATTGGCATGACATGCTAGGCTACTATCATTCTAATTCTTTGCTTTAGGACTTTCCTTATGTCTAGAAATTCTCGTACTCTTATCTGAAATCTTCTTGCCTATCTTGGTTCTTTATTTTGTAATAGATGGGTCACGAGAAGCGAAAGGGCAAGGAACAGGTTGTAGAGGAGCCACGGAAGAAGAAGAAGAAGACCCAGGCTCAGAAGGAGGCCGAGAGAGCACAGGCAGTGGCAGATGCTGCAGAGAGAGCAGAGAGAGGGGGAGCAGGGGGTAGTCTGCAGATCGGAGGACAGCGCAGATCCACTCACACCAGGCAGCAGGCTCCACCTCAGACAGCGACACCACCGAGCACAGCTCGCTCCCGCGGAGGGCGTCCTCGCACTCGTGGAGGAGACACACCATTAGCTGGACGGTTGAGTCAGGATGAGCAGCCACAGGAGCAACCACGAGAGCCTCCACACACGGGGCCTCGAACTGTGACAGCTAGCGAGGATATCCGCCTGTTCGATTTGAGGAACAAGAAGACTAAGGGCATCAAGGCCCTTCGTTACGACATGACAGTGGATGAGTTCTACCCTAGACCGAGGGATTTCAGGGTAGACAGGCGGTTATGAACAGTGCTTCATGCCAGCTTGTACGAGAGTGCGCTGCAGGGAGGTCACAGGCTCATGCCACAGACAGCGATTGACTTTGATCGAGCCAACTCAGTCAGTGGCACAACATTAGGAGGTACTTCAAGCACTACCCCGGACTAGTGGAGCTCATGACTAGGTCACACAAGTATGTTGAGGATTGGGTCAGAGTTTTCTACGCTACCCTCTACGTCGCGGATCAGAGGCACTTTATTCAGTTCATGTTCGACGGGAGGGAGCACAGGTGGTCCAGGGAGATGATGGCAGAGCTGCTAGGTGTACCTCTGCATGATCGTTCACTTCACTCTGTCGTTTACGATGGAGTATCTCCACCCTACAGGGGTCACGCAGGTATGGCACCTCCGTTGGACCAAGTCGGGCACTTGTTTTGAGGAGAGATGCTAGCAGACACCCCGACGACTCCTGACAGGCTCAGGCCAGAGTTTTAGCTCATGCTCCAGATACTGAGGAGATCTTTGATCCCCAAGGCAGGCTTTCGGGAGGGGTTTACAGCACTTCAGCAGGCAGTGCTTACCTACTTGACCACTTTCACAGATTTTGATATTGTGGATATTATTGTGGCAGATATGGAGGATGTGATTGTGGATGGGATGTCAACGAGACGACAGATGCCCTATGCTCACTAGATCACACATATGCTATATCAGCTGGGCGAGGATGATGCAGCTTTCAGGACTCTGTATCGTACCACAGACACGCGCTTTCCAGACTACAGGCCAGCCATGAGGGATGATCAGAGGAGAGGTGGTAGGGCAGCCCGAGCCATTCGTGAGCAGATACCGGCAGAGGACAAGGAGCTGGAGGTAGCAGAGGAAGGCTTTCTTTCGCACTACTACACCTCCAGCACCTCAGACTCGGACTACGATAATGAGGAGGAGCAGGCTCGCTTCTTCCCACCAGCTCGTCATGATGCAAAGGCCGGAGGGTCAGGAGAGCCACGACCACCTTCACCACCTCCGGCCCCACAGGTTTCTTAGGCTCAGGTGACTTAGCCAGATGCTCTACAAGGGATTCTACAGGCTTTACTTCAGCAGCAGGCCGAGCACTGATTGACGGTTGAGACCGGACAAAATGCCGATTTTTGTCCGCTCAAGTCTTCTGGTTCAGAACAGATTGTCCGGTCTGTGTCCCACCCGTCTACCGCAAACTCGGGTTTTCTTGTCCGCCTGTTTGTCCGGTTCTCACAGGACGGATTGTCCGGTCTCCATTTTCTCCTTCGACATGTGGACCCTATCCTTGAAGCGGCAGCCAATCCCTTCATCTTCCTCATTCACGCGCGCTCTCAAACCCACCGCACCGCTGCGCACCTCGCCGCCGCCGCCGCGCCCCTCGATGCCCCACCGCGTCCCTTGCCGCGCCGCCGCCGCCGCGCCCTTCGACGCCCCGCCGCGTCCCTTGCCGCGCCGTCGCGCCGTCGCTCTCCTTGCAACACCGCCACGTCCTAGCGCCGTGACTCCTCGCCGCCGCCGCCGTCGTCCCTCGACTGCCGGCCCACGCAGCACCTCAAGCGTCGCCGCCGCCCCCTCTCACCACCGGCGACTTCTTCCTCTTCCTCTCTGGTGGTGAGCACCTTTGATTGCCCCCTTGTGCTAGGGTTTGTTGTATCATTTTTTTTCCAAAATTGATGCAATCCTAGGCTATAATCCGTGAAATTGGTACTGTGTTCATGAAATTGAAGCAGAATTTCATGAAGTTGGAGGATTTTTGGCACTAGATTCACTGCTATATCATCAATGTGCATTGATCTAGGGGAGTTGTGCAGTTTTGGATAGTCCTAGCATGGTTTAACCCTTGAGGAATTAAATTTTTCATGTCGATTAAGGATGGACAAAGAGATTTGGCTCTAATTGTGAGATGGTCACGCAATTTTAGCTAAAATTTCTCAGATTTTGACAATTGGCATGACATGCTAGGCTACTATCATTCTAATTCTTTGCTTTAGGACTTTCCTTATGTCTAGAAATTCTCATACTCTTATCTGAAATCTTCTTGCCTATCTTGGTTCTTTATTTTGTAATAGATGGGTCACGAGAAGCGAAAGGGCAAGGAACAGGTTGTAGAGGAGCCACGGAAGAAGAAGAAGAAGACCCAGGCTCAGAAGGAGGCCGAGAGAGCACAGGCAGTGGCAGATGCTGCAGAGAGAGCAGAGAGAGGGGGAGCAGGGGGTAGTCTGCAGATCGGAGGACAGCGCAGATCCACTCACACCAGGCAGCAGGCTCCACCTCAGACAGCGACACCACCGAGCACAGCTCGCTCCCGCGGAGGGCGTCCTCGCACTCGTGGAGGAGACACACCATTAGCTGGACGGTTGAGTCAGGATGAGCAGCCACAGGAGCAACCACGAGAGCCTCCACACACGGGGCCTCGAACTGTGACAGCTAGCGAGGATATCCGCCTGTTCGATTTGAGGAACAAGAAGACTAAGGGCATCAAGGCCCTTCGTTACGACATGACAGTGGATGAGTTCTACCCTAGACCGAGGGATTTCAGGGTAGACAGGCGGTTATGAACAGTGCTTCATGCCAGCTTGTACGAGAGTGCGCTGCAGGGAGGTCACAGGCTCATGCCACAGACAGCGATTGACTTTGATCGAGCCAACTCAGTCAGTGGCACAACATTAGGAGGTACTTCAAGCACTACCCCGGACTAGTGGAGCTCATGACTAGGTCACACAAGTATGTTGAGGATTGGGTCAGAGTTTTCTACGCTACCCTCTACGTCGCGGATCAGAGGCACTTTATTCAGTTCATGTTCGACGGGAGGGAGCACAGGTGGTCCAGGGAGATGATGGCAGAGCTGCTAGGTGTACCTCTGCTTGATCGTTCACTTCACTCTGTCGTTTACGATGGAGTATCTCCACCCTACAGGGGTCACGCAGGTATGGCACCTCCGTTGGACCAAGTCGGGCACTTGTTTTGAGCAGAGATGCTAGTAGACACCCCGACGACTCCTGACAGGCTCAGGCCAGAGTTTTAGCTCATGCTCCAGATACTGAGGAGATCTTTGATCCCCAAGGCAGGCTTTCGGGAGGGGTTTACAGCACTTCAGCAGGCAGTGCTTACCTACTTGACCACTTTCACAGATTTTGATATTGTGGATATTATTGTGGCAGATATGGAGGATGTGATTGTGGATGGGATGTCAACGAGACGACAGATGCCCTATGCTCACTAGATCACACATATGCTATATCAGCTGGGCGAGGATGATGCAGCTTTCAGGACTCTGTATCGTACCACAGACACGCGCTTTCCAGACTACAGGCCAGCCATGAGGGATGATCAGAGGAGAGGTGGTAGGGCAGCCCGAGCCATTCGTGAGCAGATACCGGCAGAGGACAAGGAGCTGGAGGTAGCAGAGGAAGGCTTTCTTTCGCACTACTACACCTCCAGCACCTCAGACTCGGACTACGATAATGAGGAGGAGCAGGCTCGCTTCTTCCCACCAGCTCGTCATGATGCAAAGGCCGGAGGGTCAGGAGAGCCACGACCACCTTCACCACCTCCGGCCCCACAGGTTTCTTAGGCTCAGGTGACTTAGCCAGATGCTCTACAAGGGATTCTACAGGCTTTACTTCAGCAGCAGGCCGAGCACACTCGAGTGCAGTAGCAGCAGACCCAACAGCTCCTGTCTTTACACCAGGCTCAGCTTGATTTCCAGAGAGAGACTCGCGACAGAGCGGATAGACAGGAGGCACGTCAGACGTTGATACTAGAGGAGATCCGCACATCGCTGAGGGACCAGCGTCAGGAGTACAGGCACGAGATCGATTCTTTGGGATCTGAGGTGCGAGGAGCGCTTGGTTTACCACAGGCACAGCCGACTCTACCAGCTCAACCACAGATGACTCTGCTGGCTCTACCTGAGTTCACTCCCTCTGTCCAGTTAGCAAGTGCCTCCACTCCAGGAACTTTCCCACTTTCACCTCTGCTACGGACGGACCTGCGGCCGGTGCTCTCACCGCTGCCTGCTACGACTTTGACTTTTGAGTCACCGGTACAGGGCCCCTTGGTTACAGCTGTTGTTTCCTCCTCCGGACCTTCTCGTAGAGACCAGCTTGAGCAGACAGTTGAGCCAGTGATAGAGCAGATCACGCAGCCAGCGAGCTCCCAGGCAGTTGCTGAACAGCCAGACACCGTGCCTGAGGCTTCAGAGACAGCGGTCATACCTGACTCACCGCTGGGTGCTGTGGACAGGGCTGCTGCAGAGATGGACAATGATTCAGACGCTGCCAGTGAAGACTACACGCGCTTCCAGTTTATCTCGTGTCGCCCTCCTCCACCTTGCCTCTTCTCCTCCACCTCCTCCGAGTGCTTAGGTCCCCTCTTTGGTCCTTTATGACAAAGGGGGAGATATTTGGGAGTGAGTGAGATGGTAGGGGTAGGGTAGACTTGGTTTGTATGATATATGTGTCTTTTGGATCTTGTGGTTGGACATGACATTTGGTACTTGTGTATGCTCATTGTTATCATGTCTATATCACTCTGGGTGAGCCTTCGAGCTCCGTGTGTTTAATTCTTTGTCTAAGGCTAGAGTAGTTGACGTTGTTCTTAATTTGTTTATCATCTCTACTCTTGCCGTCTTTTACTTGTCATCAATCACCAAAAATGGGGAGATTGTAAGCATCTAGGCCCTAAGGTGAGTTTCAGTGATTGATTGACAAGCTTAAGTGTTGTCTAATGAGCTCATGAGTGTAGGTTTAATTATGAATACAAAAATGGTTGCTCATTAAATTATGTGAATGGCCCCTAATTCAAAAGTTTCATGGAAGCGGACTTGGTTTTCATCCGTATCTCGAAGGCTAAGGACTTTTCTAGAGTCAAGGATCATGATGTTGAAGGATCCTTGTTTAGATAGATTTTATAGCTTTCTAGCGTCCGCACTATTAAGAGGGGTCAACGGTTAGTAGCTTGATCAAGTAAATTTCCAAGTTAAGGATGCACACACACAAGCCAAAACTTTCAAGAAAATCAAAGGTGTAAGCTATTTGGGCTCAAGGTTGAAGAAAAGCAAGGCTCAAATCTCAAACACTTGAAGAAAAACTCAAATCAGGAAATGAAGTATGGACCGGACTGTCCTCTCTGAGTCAAAACAAGGGAGCGGACTGTAGGACCGAGACGTGCGACTAGAGGGGGTGAATAGGAGCACTTAAAAAAACTCAAACTAAACCCCAATGTGCGCTCTCTCAAAAACACACGCACACCCGATACCGTCCACTGAACAGATACGTATCGGGTGGAAAGCGGAAGCACCAACTACACCTAAGCGAGCAAACACACTACACCTAGACGAACACACTAAAGCACGCAACAAAACAAGCAAAAACAACAAAGCACAAACAAGACAAACTACAAAGCTTGCAAGTGTCGCACACTAGCCACTCAACACACCGAAGCGTGCCTCACTTAAGATCAGTGAGTGAAGAGTATGGGCATGCAGTGGTTGACACAAAACAAGTTTCAAGCAAACCACAACACACACAAAGAGGAACAACTCGGAAGAAAAACCTAGGACCAGACAGTCCGGTCTTGCTCTCAGAGCTTGACCGGACAAACCTACGGACCAAACAACTCAAAACCCGAAGAGCAGAAAATGAACAAGAGACCTGACAGTCCGGTCTCAGACAAAAGACTGGACCAGACAAACACAGGGCGAGGGAGAGAGACAGCGAAAGAAGGAGGGAGACTGGACAGTCCAGTTCTTCAAACCGGACAAAACGTCGGACAAAGAAACCCGAGACAAACCGAAGGGAGGTCGAGCCTCGGTTTCCCAGCTGCCTAGACCGGACAATCCAATCTCTGAGGATCGGACAATCAACCTGACTGTCCGGTCAGGCCTTGCCAAAAGTTCGAGTCAGAACCTGAAAAACTGCACGCTGCACAAACGAAAACCGACCCAAACCGAGGCAAACCTTCTCCAAATCTCACGAAATTTTGCACAAAGGATCCTAGACCAATCCCAAAGTCAATCCCAAAAGATCCATGTGAAAAGATCAAGGATTAACCGGGAATTGCAGATCTCGTGAGAAAGGGAAAGGAGAAACGAAAAACCGGAAATCGCTCAAATTAGAACTTGCTCGTGGATGGATTGTTCTAGCACAAGTCTAGAGAGATGCTCCACGTCCTAGCAAGTTAAAACACTAGCAAAAGAAAGGTCTCATCCTTGGACAACACAAAACGAGCCAAAATCCAAGAACCGGAACGAAAAAACGAGACTAGAAAGGAGGCAAAGAGGGAGGGACGAGATTGCTGCTGAAGACATGGAATTTCTCAACAAGGAACCTTGAATTAATCACGAAATTCAAGTTACAAGAGTTCCCTAGAGCCTACCTCCCATCATCCTCCCACTAATGACAAGATTAGACTAAACTAGGCACTCATCTCCTAGCTAATCCTCTCTATTTTTTCTCTTTGGACCTTGGCTCCTAGGGTTAGTAAATCCTAGGGTTTGTGGCTGCCAAGATTAGCTCCAAGGGAGCCTCTCAAGTCTATTTATACCCTAGGCCCTAAACGACACAATTACATTAAGACCCCTAGTCTAAATATGCCCGGAGGGGGCCAAACAGAAAAGATACAATCGGACGACTACGATGACGGCTTGATCTTCTTTTTCTCCACGCCTCGCTTGGATGTGCGCCACGTAGCCAGTAGTCCGGAAGCTTCCCTCGGTTTTGAAGTTAGAAACCGGGAAACTTTATTCCGCAGGCTTCCTGGGCCGGGTCTTGGCCCAATCTCCTATCTTGGCGAGTCGGAGCCCAACCAGCAAGTCATCTGAACTTGGGTGGCGGTTTTGAGCTGAAGCCGCCAAAAGCCTCCCTCGCACGTCTTCGCGCCATGCACTCGGGTTGGAGCACCACGGCGGCACCCAGCTTCTCCAGTCCATCGGAGTCGCCTCGCGGTCCATCGGAGGGCTTACACTACCGTTGCCGAACCGCCCCTCCGTGTACCGAGCTTCCATGGCCGACCGACGCCGAGCATTGCCTCCGGTCCATTGAAGGACTTTTGCCTCAGTCCATCGAGGTCTTCGTCATCCTCTACCTCCAGTCCATCGGAGGGCCTCCAGTCCGTCGGAGGGCTTGAGCTCGTTGACAATCACTCATCACACCAGGAGAGCAATGAGGCTGGTCCATTGGCTCTCACGGACAAATAAGGGGTTTGAGGTGAAGTTATCCGGTTTAAAGGCCATGCAAATCTGCAAACCGGACAGTCATTTCTAGTGTAACCGGACAAAACTAAGGACAAAATAACCTGAAGCTTCAAACTTGAGAAAATTCTGTAGAACAAGGGATTGGACTGTCCGAAACTGGTATATCGGACTAATCGACGGACAAAGAATCCCGAGGCTGAGTATTTCACAAATTTATGGGTGATACACGGACCGGACTATCCAAACATGGATCATCGGACAAACCCACGGACTAAGAATCCCGAGGCTAGATGCTTCACAAATCTGCAGGTGATACACAGACCGGACTGTCCGGAGCTGGTGCATCGGACAAATGGACAAACGAACTCGTCAACGGCTAGTTTTTGTGGTACATGGACCGGATTGTCTGGACCCTAACCTCGGACACATCTCTGGACAGATTTACCTACACAGTACATGATGTAGCCTGTCAATGACCGTTGGCAAAGCACATGGACCGGATTGTCCGGTGTTAAGAAAAGGGACCGGACAATCCTATCTTCACTGCGTCAGCTCTTCCTTTTTTCAACGGCTCTATTAACTTGAGAGGCTATATATATGGAACTCTACACATTATTTTGTGCTCTTTGAAACTCCAGTAACTTCATACACTCAGAGAGCCCTTGTGCTTCAACTCTTTGCAACAACCACTTACAAATTCATCCTTTGAGAGCAAGATCAAGGTCAAGGCTTGTGTGCATCCATCTTGGTGAGGATCAAGATCAAGTGAAGACCGGCGGCTTGTTACTCTTGGTGATTGGCAGCACCTAGGCGGACTTGGTGACCGGGGTGCGTTCTCGGAGCTTGCCAAGGAGATTGTGGAAGCCCAAAGAACAACGGTGTACAAGACTTGAGCTCCACCATGCCGCGATGGCGAACGGAGACTCTTAGTGAGCGCCCACAAGCGTGGGAGGCGGCAAAACACTCTATGGTGTGCCGCAACGTGGACTAGGGGAGGGTGCCAAACCTCCGATACCACGGGAAAAATCCGGTTGTCTCTCCCTTGTCCCTCTACTTGATGCTCTTTTGGTTCTTGCTATTTTCATGGATTGCATCTAGTAGTCATCATGGTTAGTCTCTTCTTGGCTAGTATGTCCCTTACTTTGGTCATTAGTGTTGCTAGTCTTAGCTTCCGTTGTAGTTTCCTTTCCACTAGCATGAGTAGGGTTCCTTGCTTTGTCGTGTCGGGTAGGTTCGTGTAGAGGGTGAAGTGGGCTAATTTGTAGCTTCGTTAGGCTAAGGATTTTCATTTAGAGTTTGAAATTAGCCCAATTCATCCCCCTCTTGGGCATCCGATCCTTACACCATTGCCTTGTTCCACAGGGTCCCGACGTGACTTCAGGCCGTCCTTTGTCTTCCTTTTGACATCCATCAATGTACAAATAGTGCTATCAAACACGTTCTTCTTTAGGTGTATACAATCGATGGCATGTGGAACCTCCAAGTCCTTCCAATATGGCAAGTACTTAAAGAAGTTGGACTGCTTTTTGAAAGGCACGCCTTCAATGGAGGTTTAGTTCTCTTGATCTTCTTCCCATAGCAAATGTTGATCTTCCTGACCATATCGAATACATGTTTGCTATCGTGTCTTCTTTTTGGTGCTGAAGCTTTCTTATCCTTGCCATCAAAGTGGTTGTTGAACTGTTTTCTGCGGTACCGATGTCCTTCCACTAGGAAGCGGCGGTACTTCGTGTACACAACCTTTTTGGATCCATCGAGATACTCAGACGTCGTTGCATCCAAGCAGGATAGACATCCTAACTTGCCTTTGATCTGTCCAGACAGCGAGAAGTTAGCAGGATAATCGTTGATCGTAGTGAATATCATTCCTCTGAGTGTAAAATCCTCCTTTGTTAATGAATCGGTCATTTTGACCCCATCGTTCCAAAGTTTCGCCATATCTTACATCAAGGGCTCAAGGAAGACATCTATATCAATTCCCGGTTGTTTAGGTCCTTGTATCAGACCGCATAACATTGTGTACTTTCTCTTCTGACAAAGCCATGTAGGTAGATTGTATATGGTCAATATCACTGGCCATGTGCTGTGTGTGCTGTTCCTTTCTCCAAAAAGATTCATTCCATCAGTACTAAGTGCAAACCACACGTTTGTTGGATTCTTTGCAAACTCAGGATACAATTCATCAAATCTTTGCCACTGTGTGGCGTCAGCTGGGTGTGAAAGCTTTTCCTCATCCTTTGTTCGCTCATAATACCACCAACGCATCAGCTTTGCAAAGGCAGGGTTTGCAAATATACGCCTTAAGCGATCGATTAGATTGAGGTACCACATGACTAGGTCTGGGATTCTTCTCTTCTTCTCGTCAATGCCTAAGCATGAATCTTTTTCGCAAGGATCGGGTGCAACCTTCTTCTTACTCTTCTTGCCATTAGAGGGACCTTCATCATCACCGTTGAATATGTCATTGCGCTTGTAATGGCTGGCACCACAAGCTGTGCATTTTTCCAGTTCCTCATATTTCCCTCGGTATAAGATGCAGCGATTCAGACATGCATGTATTCTTTCAACCCTCATTGTCAAGGGGCTAACAACCTTCTTCGTTTGATATGTGTTGGCAGGAACGAAGTTAGGTTTCGGAAGCAACCAAGCTAATAGTTTTAACAGATCATTGAAGCTAGAGTCAGACCACCCGTACCTGGCCTTCAGAATCAAGAGCTCAAGTACAAAACGCAGCAAAGACCAATGAGCCGGACATCCCTTTGACTTCGCATACACACTCTTCTTTGCAGCATCCTTTACCGCCTTGAAATTCTCTGCCCCTTTTGCACCGGCAAGAAAGATATCCTCCTTGAAGTGTTTCAGCATTTCTTCAAGGTCATCTTAATCTGAATCGTCATCGAGTCCCAAGTCTTCTAAACTCTCTGAAGGCACAAAACCAGATGTTCCGCCACCACTGTCTTCATTGTCATCGCCACCACAATCCATCATATTCAAATCCGCATCGAAAAATGTGTCATTGTTATCATCCACGTCACCCCCAATGAGTTCATCGGAGATCTGGTCTGTATCTGTTGCTTTGGGAGGTGCTTCTTTCTCGCCGTGATGGATCCAAACAGAGTAGTCTTTCACAAATCCATCAATGATCAAATGCGATCTAATTATGCATGGATCTGTCCAAACCTTTAGATTTTTACATTTTTTGCAAGGACAACATATACCGGCAACCTTCTTCGTTTTCGCATCCTTATTCGCAACTCCAATAAATTTATCCACTTCACCACGGTAAGGCCGCTCCATCCTTGGCCAGTCATACATTTAAACATGTGGCATCTATAAAATACTCTTATATTAATGAAGTGTATTAATGAGTGTAATAATAGACCATGCCACCCTATGATACATTGTAAAATACAACAAATTATACATTTAAAAAAAATTCATGCACACCATGCCACCCTAGCTAGGTTTCACCCTAGATCTAGATCTAAAGAGAAGATAACTACTAATAATAAAGAGTAATACAATGCTATAAGGTAATATATAATGGCATACAAGTTGAGGCAATCTAAGCTTCTCAATTATCTTAACAAATTCATTGCTACAAGATAATAAATCTTCATAGATGAGAGGAGAGAGAATGGCATTTAATCCTACCTAATTTATTAAGTACTGTTTTGAAAATATTTAAATTAAATGCATAGAGAGTGGAGACTTACCTTTATGAAGCTTGTAACTTCTAAGAAATAAAAAATGAAAAGCTCCCCCTCCCCCTATTTTTTAGTTCTTGGACGCCATGGAGGGTCCTAAAACAGGTTCCTCCTCGGATGCACAGGAACCTGAGGAGGAAGAAGGGGTTATATGGGCCGGGCATAGCAGGAGCGGTGCACATGGAGCACCGCTCCTGCTATTAGCTTTACAGGAACGGTGCGTAGAGTGCACCGCTCCTGGCTTTACAGGAACGGTGGATATCACCAACCGCTCCTGCTGTTAGCGGAGGCGGTTTGTGAAATGAACCGCTCCTGCTAAGTGAACAGCAGGAGCGGTGCGCATCGTGGAGCCCACCCTGAGAACAACAAGAGCGGCTCCAATATAGAGCCGCTCCTGTAGTGTTTTGGGAGGCGCTCCTGTTGCGACTTTGTGTAGTAGTTCTCAACGCATGATTCCCTCATCTATCCATGATTCTCATACCTATTTCTTGTCTATACTGATCTCGATGCATATTCAATGGTTACGATAGTCTATGTGATCTCGATGCATATTCAATGATTACGATAGTCTATGTGTGCACATATACATTTGGAAAATCCGTTTTGGTCCATGACGCAAGCCGTGACAATGGTGCTCCCCGTCTGCCCAGCCCAAGCCCTTCTCCATCCTCTCGTCCCTATAAAGCAGAGAGCCTTCCCCCACACGGCCACACCACACCTGCACAAGCAGACGCATCAGCAGAGAGCGAACAGATCAGTAACCAGCACAAAGCCACAAACAAACCACCAATGGCGGCCGGGGAGACGAAGGGGTTCAGGCTGCTGGACTTCTGGGTGAGCGCGTTCGGGCAGCGCTGCCGCATCGCGCTGGCGGAGAAAGGCCTGCCGTACGAGTACCTGGAGCAGGACCTGGCCAACAAGAGCGAGCTCCTCCTCCGCGCCAACCCCGTCCACAAGAAGATCCCCGTGCTCCTCCACGACGGCCGCCCGCCCGTCTGCGAGTCCCTCGTCATGCTAGAGTACCTC
Source organism: Paspalum notatum (assembly GCA_022530915.1). Lineage (NCBI taxonomy): Eukaryota > Viridiplantae > Streptophyta > Magnoliopsida > Poales > Poaceae > Paspalum > Paspalum notatum. The sequence continues at coordinate 34,149,058 of CM039685.1, forward strand.
GACGAGGCGTTCCCGGAGACGCCGGCCCTCCTGCCGTCCGACCCCGCCGCGCGCGCCCACGCCAGGTTCTGGGCGGACTACGCCGACAAGAAGGTCTTCGACTGCGGCACCCGGCTGTGGAAGCTCAAGGGGGAGCCGCAGCTGCAGGCGCGCGCCGACATGGTGGAGACCCTGAGGACTCTGGAGGCCGAGCTCGGGGACAAGCCATACCTCGCCGGCGACGTGTTTGGGTTCCTGGACGTCGCCGTCGTGCCGTTCTCCACGTGGTTCCTCAGCTACGAGCGCCTCGGAGAGTTCAGCGTCGACGAGGTGTGCCCCAGGCTGGTGGCCTGGGCCAAGCGGTGTGGTGAGAGGGACAGCGTGGCCAAGAGCCTGTACCCGCCGGAGAAGGTCTATGAGTTCGTCGGATTTCTCAAGGACAAGTTCGGCGAAAAGTAGAGCGACAAGTTCGTTGTCCATCACAAACTGCAAGTCGATGGTGTTGAGTGTTGTGTCGTCAGGTCTGTTCGTTGATGCTTGTTTGGTTTGCGTGTGAGTGTCTTGAGCTGGTGCGTGAACACCGTCTTGAGAATAATAATGAGACTATATCATTCTATGACGTCCGTTAATCCATGTGAGGGGACTGAATAAAGGAGATTTTTGCCATTGCCCTGTTTTTGACTTCTTGTGCTTGTCCATTGTTCATCTTTAGGGTTCAGTTGAAGAATACCACGTTATGGCACATCCTATACAGCGTTGCAAAACCTAATGAAATCAACTGATTCACGGTTCTACCACTCAATCTCAACACGTTTAGTTTATGTTGTAGAGGGGCAGTAGGACACGTGCCCAGACACAACTAAGTTAGGCTAGCTAATATTTATAAATATATCTCTTCACATGCAGCATATCCATGTCATCGCAGGGTCCACTATCCACTACTCACTGCTAATTGATGGTTTCATCGATTTTTTATGGTTAACATCACTTATGCATGTGTTTAAAATTATACACACATATTTTTGTAATACTTTAATATTTTATTTATTGCATCTTATTTTAAAAATATGTCCATTTCAATAATACAAAATCACCGCTGCAACGCTCGGGGTATCATCTAAATTTAGAATGATAATTAACTTAGGTTCAAATTGATTAATCTAATTTCAAAATAGCTTAATTCTCTCAAATAACTGAATTAGACTCAAATTGATGTTTCGTTAAAATCAAATTAATTAACCCAAATTTGACAAACTTTGGAAAAAATAGATGACTTAAGCTCAGGTTAACAAATTTATTCTAAAATTGACTAAATTAGGCTCAAATTCTCAAGTTTTGGTTCATAGGCTTAATTTTTCTAAGATGGAATAAAAATGTTAATTTAAGACAAAATTGACTATATTAGCTTGAATTATTAAATTAGATCCGTTTTAACTAGTTTTTTTATCAAATTAATTATATTTGGCGAAATTCGACTGAGGTAAGCACAAATTAGTTGAGTCTCAAAGTAACTTTGGGCCAAAATTAACTAATCTAGCTACTAGTGACTAATTTAGGCTCACAACATTTACTAACTTAAGAGTTAGAATACCAAATTTAAACTCAAATTGAATAGCTTTGAACTTTAATTGACTAAATTGTACGTATGTATCTCGAATGAAATAGGGGTTAAGAACCAATCAAACTTTCGGTGCATCATCACCCCTGTTCTTGGGTTTACTCTTGGTAAGCGCAGTGCTGCCCTAATTGATTCTTTTAGATCTGTTAGGGAAATAGGGTGTTTACCATGTCAGATCCTGTGTCAAGGCGTTGTTGAGGGCAGGTTCCAGTAGTTATCTACATGTGTTGATTTCATACAAAGTTCTATCTATGATTGTGTTACATGCTATGAATTTTCCTGTTCTCTTTACATATGTGCGGTTGTAGAAACTAATCTTAGCTACGCTCAATTACCAAACTGCGTGCAGCGAGAACACGTGTCTCACATCTTATATGCGACGAAGAGATTCTCTTGTTGAATTCATATATGTTTAAGGGTTGTCCAATCTTTTGACGTAAGTCGATCGGTGGATTGTTCTGCTTGGCAATGAATGTAGAGTGGATCTTGGTTGGATCGAGTTGACGTGTCATGAGAGTCGAGACGAGCACTCCTGTCGAACCGGCAGAGCGTCCCTACGAATAGTTTCTCTGCATGCCTAGCTTCGTTTTTGGTTAATCAGACCATGTAGCATGAGTTGGGTTGGTTTCCTAGACAAGGCCTTGTATATGGATCTGGATGTCCTTGCACACATTGGCTGGGCATGGCTCTTAGCTTAGGTGATGGAATGTTCCTATTTGATTAGCGTGCGCGGGCTACTTGCGTGTATTGATCGGGTGTGGCTCTTAGCACCAGCTATGGAATATTCCTATTTGGTTGATACATGCATTCTTGTCTTGAGATGTTCATGTTTGGGAGAATCCGTTTGATTTGTGTCTAGAGAGCTTGATTGCTGTCCACAAGGCAACCCTCCCATGCTCTCAATAGTCGATCCACATGGCGCTGAGCCAATCACTAGATTGGCTATGAAGTATTTAACTATTATTGTTGCCTGCATGTAGGAAAAAAACTTAGCGATCGAGTCAGCAACTTCCCTAGTTGGAAGGTCAGCTAGGTGGCACACCAGCAGTGTTGACACTTGATGCTGACCAGAAGGTGTTTTGTACTTTCTCTAGAGGAGCGAGCTCCTGGTGGCAACAAAATTCTTACTTTTTGAAGTGTTAATAGTTGTATTATTCCTTTTTCTTGCTTGTGCTCTTCGATGTGTAGGCAATGCAAGGATTAGCCATAATGTTGAGGTCAACTAAGTAGCGCATGGTTAATAACCATATATGACTTGGTGCTTCGATTGCGTGGTTCAAGTCCTTTTGGTTCAAAGTCGGTTTGTGTGTGTTAGACCGCTACCAAATTGAGAATTATCTTCACCAGACAGAAGATCGGGAACCTCCGTCCATTCAAGAGTTGTCACCCAAGTATCAAGTATAATGTCATGTTTCTACATACCCTAGTTTAGTTTTCACCTTTGTCCCAAACCCACAAAAAGATCACCCGACCTGTGATCATGTTGCTCCATACCCTTTTTAGTCTTCTATGAATACCATCTGAAAACAATAAGGGGAGGTGGTAATGGTTAGGTTCATATGGTGCCCCAGCATGCTACCACATGCAGTGTTCTTCTTCATATCTCGGGTGGTCACAGACATGGTGGACGTGCTCAAAAAAACACATGCCTGCTCTTGATGTGGGTATGTTGATGAGGCCCTAGGCAATCTTCCAAGGTTAGTCTACCCATGTTGCGGTTCCAACAAAACTAGAAGAAAGGACACCACTAATTCTATCAAATCCTCTCCATAAGCCCAATCCTCTTCGTCCCTCTCCTTGCGTTCTATGAGTCATTGATAAGCTCACAAGTATTTGTTCAAGAGCTGATTATGCAACCCTCTGCTACAATACTCCTCTGTCGCAGCTCCTCTTCTGAAATCATCAAGCTATAATCTACAAAATTTGGAGTCGGTCGCTTCTCATACCATCCTTTTCTTTGCCCTTGGCGGCATTGCTGCATTCACCAACTTCGTCCACTTTGACTGGGAACGACATTTTTGTCACTCCTGATCAATAGCTGACTAGATCTACTATCACAATACCTTACAATAGTTGGTGATGTGTGTGTCATGGTGTGGATCCAGTTGCAATAGTTTCAGTTCTTCAGCTCTTTGGCTGAAGGTATTACATGATCGGCGGGCGGTGGGGGGAGGGGTAGTTGTTTCTCTATGAAAGGGAGATCAAAAATCTAATTAGCTATGGTGATGTTAAAGTCACACTGTTTCTTGACTCCAGCTACGTTGGGCCACGTACATGAAACAACTTGTTTGTTGTGAGAACACTTTTAGAAATGCTGATGTCGTACTCATCGATAAGCTCAACAACAACAACAACAACAACAACAAGCCTTTTAATCCCAAGCAAGTTGGGGTAGGCTAGAGTTGAAACCCAAACCAAACCGCTAGAAACGAGAAAAGTTTTTTTTTTTTTTTTTGAAAGGTCACTTTCAACAAGAAAACAAGGGTTTTAAAAGATTTTTTTTTAGAAGCACACAGAAGAGCCTAGTCAAGGCTCGGGTACGTGGATAGCTGCTTTCCAAGCAGCTCTATCCAAGGCTAACTCTCTCACTATATTCCAATCTCTTAGGTCTCTCTTAACTGCCTCCTCCCATGTCAAATTTGGCCTGCCCCTGCCTCTCTTCACATCATTGTTTCGCCTTATGATGCCGCTATGCACTGGTGCCTCTGGAGGTCTTCGTTGTACGTGCCCAAACCATCTTAGTCGGTGTTGCACAAGCTTTTCTTCAATTGGAGCTACCCCAAGACGATCCCGTATCTCGTCGTTTCGAACTCGATCCATCCTTGTATGCCCACACATCCAACGCAACATACGCATCTCCGCAACACTTAATTGCTGAATATGTCTTCTTTTAGTGGGCCAACACTCTGCACCATACAACATCGCAGGTCTAATAGCCGTCCTATAGAATTTGCCTTTTAACTTTTGTGGTACCCTTTTGTCACATAGAACACCGGATGCTTGACGCCATTTCATCCATCCCGCTTTGATTCTATGGCTAACATCTTCATCGACATCCCCGTCTCTTTGTAGCATCGATCCCAAGTAATCGATAAGCTCATCCCACTTTATTTGTATTGAGTGCAGGCTATCGGCCTATTGAACTTAACAGCTTGCTGATCTTGGAAGCATTGTGTAAAGAAGGATTGGTGATTGAAGTGACAATATGGACCAATTTCACACGTATGTGTGCGCAAGTATATTTGTGTAAGTTCCACAAATATAAGTGATAGACTTGGAGAACAAACATTTAAAGGAGCGATAAAGAGCACAAGAGAAAACCAAGATAGATATACAGTGCTAGCTACATATACCTAGATAGATATAAGGTGGATGGTTTATTTTTATTGTAAAGTAGGTCTTTTGCTAGTTTTATTAGGTAAAATATTTAGATTAATTTAGACCGTCAATTAATCATTACGACCAATGGTGTGTATCATTTTTTTCTAGCTCTAAGTTATTACCAGTAAATGTTTGTAGAGTCTATAACTCAAGTTTTTTAGTTAACGTGAGGCCGTAAAGCTGAGCAAATGTGGTGGCTGTGGTTCCTTCTGATATTCTTTTCTATACTACAAAGCGGGAGTTTAGAAGAAACCTTTTTTACCTTAAAGAATCCATATCCACCTCGACTCATAGCTTTGATGTGTCCTCACCGCGAAGCAAATGGGCCCGCAAAAAACGGCCAAAAATGAGTTACACGAACGGAACTCTCGTCTCTGCCATATTAATCATCTATCGTGATGTTTTTCATTAGTATTTTTTTTTCACCAAGGGACCTACCCATACCCACGACCAAAGCCCAATTCAAGATAGAGTCTAAACACAATCCGAGTTAAAGTACAATCTATTCTCGTCGCCGGTTCGGACTGCAGGAGTAGGCCTTAGCAAAACGGACGCCTAGACCACATACGGATTCCGTTTTGGCCGTTCTCAGGGTTTTCTTTATCGATATTGAAAAAAACCGGAGGTAACCGAGAAACGTGATTATCGGATTTCTCAAAAAATTTTGGTTCTCTCAAAAAATTTCGGACAAAATTTAGAACAAAATTTGCTTATTTTCTTGAATTAGCCATATAGATAACCTTTGAACAATTTAACATCAAAAAATAGATCAAGAAACACAACAAAAAATGAATCATGGCAACGCTATATGTGCGTCCTGTATACCCGTGTGTGACGGTGGTTTAATAAAAGTGCAAGATAAAAGTAAAAAATGTTATTTTATGACTAAATGTGGGATATAAACGGCCCATTTTGCATCTTTAATCTACTAGGGCCATTTTTTGACAATTAAATTTAAAACGAACGTAAAATTTGACCGATAATATAAAAAACCGGTCCCGACCGAGAAACGTGAAAATCAGATTTCTCGTTTTTTTCTCGGCCAAGAAATTTTTCCCTGCGTTCTACGTATGAACAGAAAACTAAAGAGATAAGCTTTCTAACCCACTTGTTCCCACGTCCAAATAATCTCTGAATCGACGGGAATCGTTGAAATAAAATGACATCCATAATCTGTCTCCTCGTCGCCGGTTCGGACTGCAGGAGTAGGCCTCAATAAAACGTACGCCCAAGCCACATACGGATTCTGTTGTGGCCATTCTACATATGAACAAAAAACTAATGTGATAAGCTTTCCAACCCATCTGTTCCCACGCCCAAATAATCTCCGACTCGATAGAAATCACCGAAACAAAATAACATCCATAATCTGTCACGATGTGGCGACACCGGTTTTTGGGCCCAAAGGCCTTGTACACTCTAGAGTTACTTGGCCGCTCCTTGGCTGCTACCTAGACATCTCTTTTGTACATATTCTGTAGCAGTCATTAGGTTAGGTTTGGAGGTTTTGCTTAGATTATTCTGTCAGTGAATTGTTTCATCGTGTATCGGATTGTGGTTCGTGAGTGTTGACAGTCGTAATCTCACGATATCTACCGTCAATTACCAACCGAATGGAGCTATGCAAGTGAATAAATATGGACTAACCCTTCTACTAATGAGTTCCACTAGTTTTGTATAAATATTTGGATGTAGGTACCAAAATGCACATAAAACAGCTGAAAACATGTCAAGGATCAAAGATGGGGCTCACTAGTCAAAATGGCCAGGTCGGCCTACGACCCAATCCTAGGTCGGCCGACCAAGGCCAGGCTGAGCCTGACTCAGCCAGGTCGGCCGACCAGGGGGGTTGGTTGCCCGACCCAATGCCCAGGTCGGCCAACCCAACCCTAGGTCGGCCGACCAAGGCCAGGCTGAGACAAACTCAGCCAGGTCGGCCGACCCCTGGTTCAGGCCGCTCTTGACGGTCATAATCTCACGATATCTACCGTCAATTATCAACCAAATGGAGCTATGCAAGCGAATAATTATGGACTAACCCTTCTACTAATGAGTTCCACAAGTTTTGTATTAATATTTGGAATGCACATAAAATAGATGAAAACATGCCAAGGATCAAATATGAGGCACACTGGCCAAAGTGGCCAGGTCGGCCGACCACATCACCAGGTCGGCCGACCAAGGGCAAGGCCTGCCTGGTGCAACCAGGTCGGCCGACCAGGTGGTTGGCCGCCCGACCCACTGATAGGGTCGACCGACCCCTGGTCAGGCCGCCCGATCTCCCAAGTCAGCCATGTGCCACCTCATTGATCCACGTCATGAAGAAAACACAAGTGCACTCAAATCCTACCGCAAGACCAAGCATCCAATGTATCCAAAGGCCGAAAATGCACCAAGTCATAGATCCACAACGTCATCAATCCGAGGGAAGAGCAAAGTGGCCAATGCAAGGCTGACACGTGGTCGCCCGACCTCCTACAAGGTCGGCCGACCTACCCTCGAAAGCATTTTACACATGCAACAACCGTCCTAACCGCCAACCGCCATGGGGAAGCAAGATCAAGCCGTTGGAGTGCACAGGCGGTGGATCGGGTGGTCGCCCGACCTCCCCCCTAGGTTGGCCGACCACCCCCACTGACCTAAGCCTCCTACAAATACCCCCCTCTCATATGGGACTATAAATAGGCCTGTAGAGCTTATTTGTAAAGGTGTGGAGAAGTTGAGAGCCATATCCTACCTTAGAGAGTGTCATTTTTCACATCTTAGTAGTTAGGATAGTCCTGGGAGTTAGAGTGAGTCAAGCTTTGCCTCGGAGTTCTCAGAGATTCTTCTGATTCTGCAGTAATAACTCTTGTATCTTTTGTACTCAATCTTCAATATAATTCAATTATATTTTACTTTATTTCTATCTTTTGCGAGTGTGGTGTACCCTTTATTTTGCATACTTGCTAGGCTTAGACTTGTGGTTATCTTAGTTAGTCAAGTCCCGTTATTCTTTCCGGTGCTATAATCCAACCTGTACGCCAGGCTCTGGTTAGGTCCTCTCCTCTGATCAAGGACGATTTGATTGTTACTCAAGCCTCGCTTGAGTACGTTTATAGCGTGCCAGGCTATCCACGCAGATTTGCTTGGTAGCCCCACTCGGTGACAGCGTGTGATGTGCCTATGTAGTCCAAGCCCGTTCGTTCGGTAGGCCTGTAGGCATTAGCCGGGTCTCCTTCGGTTGTCTACTATCTACCCCCTGACTCCTCGAGGCGCCGGAATTTCGCTCGACGCAAGACCCTGACTTGCTACTTGAGTTTCTTAGTTAACCACGATAGAGTCTTTGCAGCCGAATAGAATAGAGTTTGGGAACTTTATCTCACTTATTATCCTCCCAGGCAACTATACCTTTCTACGTGTATCTTAGGTAGTTCAATTTACTTTTTCCCACCATACACCTATCCGTTTACCAGACTTACCCCTGTCTATTGACTAGCTGGTATGTTTATTTAAGTACGGTTCATTCGATTTGAGTTTATTCAATTATACTCTCTCGCCTGCCGCTTTCCTGTGGATAAAAATACGATACTCGGAATACTCTGAGTTAAAAGCTACAGCGGTCTCCGTGCGCTTGCGGAGTAAAATCTTATAAGGCTAAGAGACGCTAACAAGCTTTTCTAGAGCCATTGCCGGGGAAGCAATAGGCAGAGATATAGTTGATAATCTCTTTTCGAACCCCATGTCTTTAATAAAAATACCAACTAGTCGTTAACAGGCTCACTTGTCTCTGTTGTTTATGTTGTGGTTGCAACAGAGAGGTGTATGACCGGTTTCGACCTGCCGAAAAATTTCCACAATAGCCCAGAGGTTCTGCTTAGGAGGGTCCATTCCAAGACCATTCACGAGCAGATACCTGTTCCAAGGGAATTGAACCTTGAAACGGCCACGTCCAGTAGTTCCTCGAACACCGACGACATGGCTGTACCTTTCGAGAAGACCATCCGTGAGTTCTCCATCCCATCCAGTACCAATGTCCCTACGGGACCGGCCGTCAACGCAGGGGGGAACTTCGAACTCAAGCCGGGAGTCATTCACATGGCTCAAGCCATTCCCTTCTGCGGTTTAGCAACGGAGGACGCCAACAACCACCTGCAGCAATTCCTAGAAATATGCAGTACATTTACCATGAAAGGTGCGCCCGCCGATGCTGTCAAGTTACGCCTCTTCCCATTTCACTTGTCGGAAAGGTGAAGCAATGGTTCTACCTCAACCGCGCAACACTAACAACATGGGATGCGTGCTCAAACGCATTCCTCGCCAAGTACTTCCCTTTGGGAAAGACCAACGCGTTGTGAAACAAGATCTCGAGCTTTCAACAGCTCACAGGTGAAACGGTGGCGGAGGCCTGGGAAAGATTACAGGAATACATAGCAGCCTGCCCCCACCATGGCATGGAAGAATGGTTGATCATTCAGAGTTTCTTTCACGGGTTAAACCGTACTGCTCAAGAGCACTTGGATGCAGCCACTGGAGGATCTTTCCTATCCCAAAGTGTGAAAGCGGCCAAAAATCTGATTGAAAAGATCGCCACTAACCAGGAATGGAAGGAAGATAGGTCACACTCATGATCCCGTGGAGTCCATCACATCGACAGCACAGACATGTTGGCCGCTAAGATGGACTTGCTTTTAAAGAAGCTAGAAGACAATCCTGAGACCGCACCAGTCTAGGCCCTCGACACTCGCATGACTTGTGAAGTCTGCGGGAACACGGGGCATTCAAGAAGCAGCTGCCCTGAAACGCGGCCGAAAGACGCCAACTTCATCGGTAATTCTAGCAACTTCAACAACGGGAATCGTCCCCAACCAGGATGGAACACGCGCCCATATATACCATTCTCCGGATAAGGTAACTCCTCCGATAATTCACAGCAGTTCAATAAGCCTAGTTCTTTTGATCCTAAAGCTGTGTATGATAGCATTAGTAAAAAGTTTCATGCAAATGATAGACTTTTTGAATCTATTTCCTTGCAAATGGAAACTTTCAACGGTGCTATGAAAAATCAACTGAGTTTCAATAAAATGTTAGAAACACAAATAGCTCAGGTGGCTGCCTCTTTGCCTAATGCTAATGCGGGAAAGCTTCCGGGACACCCGAAACCTCCTCCTAAAGAGCACATCAATGCCGTCACCACTAGGGGTGGTAAGTCCACTTAGGACCCTCCACATCCTAGTGGTACGTCACGCACTAACCGTACAGGCAAGGAACAGGAGAAGACCACCGAAACGGAGGAGAATGATGATCCAGAGACCAGCACTGGTGCCGCGAAGGAGAAGGCGCCACCGAAAACTCTCCCACACGAGTTTTATGACTCAACGGTGTTGCCATTCCCTCAGCGCAACAAGAAGGCAGCCGCCGATGAACAATATAGTAAGTTTGTTGAGGTCATTAAGAAATTATATGTCAATATACCTCTGCTAGATGCAATGCAGGTACCGACATATGCAAAGTACTTGAAAGATATACTCATCAATAAGAAACCACTGCCATCAGCGGAAATTGTGCACATGACCAAGGAGTGTAGCGCAGCTATACTCAACCAACCTCCACAGAAGAAGAAGGACCCTGGTAGTCCTACTATTCCATGCTCAATTGGGAACCAAGTCTTCAATCAAGCCTTATGTGAACTCGGAGCAAATGTCAGTGTTATGCCTAAAATTGTTTTCGACAAACTCAATCACGCGGCACTCGTTCCCACAAGTATGTGCCTGCAACTTGCGGACCAATCTATCCGACACCCCACGGGAATCGCTGAGGATTTCCCGGTGAAGATTCGAAACTTCCTCATTCCCGTGGATTTTGTGGTATTGGACATGGAGATTGATGCAAAGACACCGCTCATTCTTGGGCGGCCGTTTCTGAGCACCGTGGAAGCAAGCATAGATGTTGGAGCCGGAGAAGTCCACCTCAACATAAACGGGATGAGGGAGACCTTCTCCTTCAAACAAAAAGTGGAGTAGTGTAGCCAAATGAAGATCTTCAAGTGCCAAAAGTATGTGCCGAAGCCGCCAATCTACGATGCTTCTGGGAAAGAGATGGACAGTCTCGTAGCATTTATGAAACGGAAGTTAGCCACCAAGGCTGCCATCCGACAACGAGAGGAAGACGAATGGAAGAAGGCGAGAGCCATGAAGGCTAACCGCAAGAACCAGGAAACAGGAGGCAAAGCTCCCGCTAAGAAGGTCGGCACCCATGATTTTACAAGACCCATCAACCGAGGGTGCAATAAAAATCAACATACCCATGGAGGCCCTAGGATAAATACTATGGGGCATGTTGACGACGAGCGCGCCCAGGACCCATCCACGACAAATTCCAAGTGGCTCGCAAAGGTACCACTTACCTCCCCGTACGTACGCTCACACGACATCCCGAAGGACGGTAAATGGTTCGCTCCCGCCAAGAGATAAACCTGGCATTATCTTCCGACGGCATGTTTATTTTCCCGCTAGTTTAATTTTCCGTTCTCCATTGCATATTTAAATTTAGCGATGCATTATTTTAATCTTTTATTGCATTTTGTTTATAACCCTCATTTTCGGAAAAAAAAATATAGGGTCGGCTGACCCTACACAGGGCCGGCCGACCACCACCTGCAACAAGGGGTAAGCAGGGGGCTGGTCAGGCCGGCCGACCGCAAGGCCAGGTCGCCCGACCACGCCGACCTCCCACTCTATCCTCTTTTCTCTCTTTACTCTCATGCTCCCCCTCTCCTTTCCCTTTCTATTTAGCTTTGCTTTCTCTCTTTTCCCTCTCTTTCCCTTTTGCCCACTCCCAAAGCAAGGCACAAGGGGCAGGAAGGCAAGCCGGCCGACCCAGCGATGAGGTCGCCCGACCCCTGCACCCACCTCTCTGCTCGCTTTGCTTACTCGAGCGAGCCGGCCGACCCTATCAAGTGGTCGCCCGACCTCCTCTCTTTCCCTTTCATCATTCTTAGCACCATCATATCAAAGCCAAAAACCAGCCACTCCTTCCTATTTTCTTTTTCTCTCCCACTCTCCACCTAGCTCATTCCTGAAGCAAAGGACAAAGGAGCATGGGGGCACCGGCCAAGGCTGGCCGACCAGAAGGTCAGGCCGCCCGACCACTGGCACCGGCCGCCCGACCGGCCTGCCCTTTTCTTCCTCTGCTACATGCCCACGCGTAGTCGCCCGACCGAGGCACAAGGTCGGCCGACCTCCAACACTGATCGCCCGACCTCCATTCCTGCCCATTTGGCTATACATACCACCCCTCACCTCCATCTTCATTGCACCACACAAGCTCCCTTCTCTCCTTCTTAAATTCCTTTGAGTAGTAGTTAGTTTAGCTCTTGCTTAGCCAAAATAATATCCAAATAAAAATCTAGTTGAGCAAAAATCATCTAGCTACTAGCCCCTCTCTTCGCAAAACCACGAACGAGTTGTGGTGGTGTCACGCCCCGCAAGGACGACTAACCGCTAACGCTAATTTCATTTTGTCGTCTCGTAGTTTTTGTGGTCAATTTTTGTGCAGGGTGAAGCGCGCATTCAAGAGGGCAAGAAGTGCCATCAGCAAGGCCGGGCAGCACATACGGTTCCCGACATCCTCCAGCTCGCAGAACTCGCGGACAGTGTCCGACAGAGGCTCATGAAGTGCTGGGCTGGGAGGAGAAGAAGCTTCGTCCTCCATCACCGGGCCCGTATTGCTGCTGGATTCTTGAAATGACCCGGATTCCGCGATGCCGAAATCCAAACCTTTACTCATTGCGATAGTCCTAGGATACACATAAGCTATCGCAATTCATATGTTTCCATCGGTATCACATCCACAGCTTCGAATAACATTACATTTATACATTAATGGCCTAAGCCGGTACAAGTCCAATAGGACTGAATCAAGCAGAAATCGTAATCTAGCAGCGGAAAGTAAGTCTTCGGGTCCATCTCCACAGGCATCCTTGAGCGAAGCACCGTGATCCTCAGTTGTCCGTCCTTCATGGGAATGATCATCGTCCATCTCATCGCCTTCCGTCGAAGAAGAGGTCGTCATCCAGCTTATCTCCAAAACCTGCGCGCCAGTAGTGCAGGCCACCCTGAGACACTCCCCGAAGCGGCAGCGTAATAATAAAAGGGACTGGCACAAGTGGAAGGCTCTAGGCTTCCTATGCAAGCAAGTATATAAATAATATTATCCAGTTTACCATATCATTGTTCCATTCGGGAATTCGATCACACGACCGGTTCCCCTGCTCATCACTCAACCCAACACATACACACCTCACCACCATACACCTCTTCCATATCATCCACACTCATCATACTACATCTGCGGCATGACAGCTCCCACCCGTCCATGCCTCAACGGCCGCAGCCAGATTCCAAACACTCAAGGGAGAAGAGAAGAAATCCCATGCTAGATGAAGTGACTCCGCTCTTGGGTCGTCCTTTGACCGGGGACGGCGGCTATACGTATAGATCATACACTTTCGAGAGGATGTTGTACATCTGTACCCACACGAGATGGGACGGAGGCAGTAGCGATCTGCCCCGGGCCCACCACACCGATAGATAACCCTCCCGTTCTGGCACCTTTCCTGCTTTCCTGAGCTAGAAATTGTGCGGATACAAATCCACCGCACTCTCAGAACTGTGAGCTCGACTGATCCGGGGCCCCACGGGTCGAGTATATCGGGGACGAGAGATTACCCCCGCAACCGTCATCGCCCCCTAACACTATCGCCTTACGCCAACAGTTCCAGTGCCATTGGGGAAAGTCAAGAACCGGGCCTGAGGTCGCGTGGTATGCACGAGTCATAGTCCAAGATACTGTCACTCCTACTCGGTCCTTAATTGGCAAGAGCAAGCCTTCCAAAGGTCGGTTGCCACCCTCAGCGGTGGGCCGCGCACCACCACACACCTCTCTCCACTCTGAAGAGAGTTCTAGTCTCTCCCATGATTTCCGGTGCCGACTCTCGCCACCCATATCACACACCATCTCGCTCTCAAATACCCACCCACTTCACACACGCCAAGAGTTACACATCCCACCATCATATCATCCAATCTCACATCGTGTTCATTTTACTTAGTTATAGTAGTATAATGGTGGTGATGTAGCAAGCAAGGTAATAGTGGCTACATGGAAATAGGCTCCCTATCTTTGGGTTAACAGCAAGCATAAATAATAAAAGTAGCAGTAGCAAGTTGTGTGTCTATAGGCTATGAAGCAGGGAAGTGTCTGAATGGTGACCTCGAATAGAGCTGCTTGCTCTAAATCTCCGGTGTAGCTGAAGATGTCGTACTCGTTAGGGTTCTCCGAGTGATCCTCCGGACCTATACGTGAAAATCCGAATAAACCTCACGCGGCACAAACTCCAAATAAATTGCATAAAGAACCAACATCACTCAAACAATAGCATTAACTCGTAGAGCTCGATTTTAGATGAATTTAGGGACGGGTTTCACATTATTTGGACTTCGTATGAATTAGTTATGAATTTCCTAAGTTTAACCCTGGTTTTATTAATTAAAAGGTGAAAAGTGGTAGGGCAAGGTCACTGGGCCGAAAATGGCCTGCTCGGCCTGACTACCGGGCGCGGCCCACTTTCTTTCTTCCCTTACCCGGCCTGCTTCGCCACCCGGCCCAGAGGCAGCAGCAGCCGCCAGGCCCGGCCTACTGCGCTTGGGAACGGGCCGAACGTGGCCCAGCTCGGCCTGGAGCCCAAGCTCCTTTCTCCCTGCTCTCACCCAACCTACTGCGCATGGAATGGGCCGAAGCCACGGCCCAAGGCGACTGGAGCCCAAGCTCCACTCTCCCCAATCTCCTCTGACTCCCACCCCGTGCACAAGGTGCTCAGTGAAACGCCTCCAAGGCTCTCCTCACCGGCGGCGCTCGCCGCAGCGGCGTTAACGTGCGATAGCGCGACTCCACTTTCTCCTACACAACCACGGCTCGAAGGCCGGTTCACCATGGACGACCGCTCGATTGGCGGCAAGGCAAGGCGGTCGCCGCGCGCGGGTCAGGTGCACGCGGTCTGCGGAACAGAGGCGCGGGCATGGAGCTTCTCCAGCCGCGCGGCTGGGCGGTTTCCTCGGCAATAGTTCGGCGGCGAGGGCTTGGTCAAGACGGTACTAGGCGGGGTAGTTCCACGGGCGGTGGTCACTCTCAGCGGTGACAGCGGTGTATGACAGGCGGCGCACGCTCGCTACCGCGCGGATGCGCTCGGCACAGGTCGAACCCACTCGATAGGCACTAGATCAAAGGTCATCAGGGTAGTCAAGCGGCACGGCACGAGCACGCGCGGGCACAGGCATTCCCCAGCCGCGACGGCGATGACACGCGGTTCACGACAAGGCGTGCAGGGCGTGCACGACGTGCGCGGCGCGCACGGTGCACGCGGCTCACGAACAGCAAGGTCAGGGGCGACGCGGGTCTAGACCAGCGTCCCAGCCACACTACTGCGCAACGGCGCTTTCCTAGGACCTTCTACGACGGCGTCCAGGGCTTTGAGCTACCGCACGAAGGCAGCGATCCTGGACAGCCCTGGCGCAGCACACGGACAGAGAGAACTCTGCGAGCCCAAGTCCATGGCGGGGATCGGAGAAGAGGCTCGGTTATGCTCACCGTGGTTGGGTTGCAGACGAGATGGCGAACGCGACTCGGGGAAGAGGCTGCAGAGACGACGGGGTACTGTGGCTCCGGGTTGGCGTCGGTGTCGTAGACGACGTCTTGGCGTCGGAGTACGGGCGGCCTCCTCCCGCAGCTCCGTGGCACGAACGGCGTCAGCGTCCTTCTCCTTCTCCCAAGATCTTAGCCCTGCTGGTTCTTGCCTCCGTCTTCACGGCACAAACGGCATCGGCGTTGCCTTATCCACCTCCTACTCCGCGCCTCCCCCCTCTTCCTTCGCCTCCGGCTTCCCTTCTCCTTGGTTCCCTCCGCGACGGCGGCACGAGGTGGGATTGGGAAGAAACTCTGTGCGGCTAGGGTTCCAAGAGGGTGCGGCTGCCTACTTATAGCGGCGGCCAGGGGATTTGGGGTTTTGGCGCTCAGGTTCGGCACGAGCTGGCGGCCTCGGCGTCTCCGCCTCGGCGGAGCGGCAAGATCACGCGGATGGCGTGACTCGGGTGCGTGACCCGGGACCACTGGCGTGAGGCGGTTGAGCGGCCTAGCTGGCGATCCAATCCTCGTCCTCCCTCGGCTTCACTACAAGAAATCTGAGCATTTGTGACGAGAAATGTTATGATGTACTTGAATAACGTCACAGAATAGTTATCATTTTGTGACGATTGATATATTTTTGTCACTAAGGTGTAGGAATCGTTAGATTTATGACAATTGTATATTTTCATCATAAAAGATTCAACTATATATGACGATTCTACCTATTCGTCATGGCGTAGGAAAGCATTTTGTGACGATGGTATTCTATGACGATTGTGATTGTGTCAAAAAAGAGTAAGGCCAACCAATTATATTTTTTTATTCAGTGGGCCGCTACAGCCTAGCCCATTGCTGTGTTTGCCTGCTTGCCCATAGCCCATTGCGCTGCTTGCCTGCTTGCCCTTATCCTCTCGCCCGTCCTTCACTGCTTCACAGTGGTGCTGCCGCCGCTAGCACTGGCCGCCGCCGCGCCGTCCCCGATCTCTCCAGAGCTCAGCCGTGGAAGCCCGAGCTGCCGTCCGTCGTCCTACCGCTCATGTTCTCGCCTGGTGGTGCCAGCCTCGCGTGGATACTGCCGGACGAGACGGCGTGACGGCGGAGCCGCGGAGGCAGCTCGCAGTAGTCCCCAATTGCCCAGCGCCCCCTTCCCTCTGCAATTCCTGGCATCTCGGCGGTCGGCCCCTGCAGGTATGCTCGCCCGGGGCCCCCCTTCCTTCTGCAATTTCAGGTAGTTCTTTGTGTGTGTGTTTTTTTAGAAGTTTTGCGTTGCCATGGCTCAGTGTGTGGTAGTAGATAAATGCATCAGATGTTCACAGATGGAGATGAAACTATAGTTCATGCTTATTACTAACTGAATGTATGCAGATTTTGCTTTATGCCTTGAGGCTTTTGTATTAATCTCAAAACAATGATTCAACCTTTTATGGGGAACAATGGTTCAGCCATTTTTAAGAGAATCAATGATAGGAAAAATTCAGACAGAACATCTTGCTTAGTGCTTTGTGCCTGGGCTAGCTATTAGGCAATAGTCACATACTACCTCTGGTTTGAAATCTATATCGCATTTAGTTCAAAAATAAACTAAATGCGATATATATTTAAAACCGGAGGGAGTACGTGGTACCTTGTAGGACAGTAGGAATGGAACGTAAAGCAAATTATTGATATATTTAGATGTCTTTGCACTGAGAAACTAATATATCAAGAATGTTTCTTTTTGCAATTTCGGATTAACAACAATGTGTTTTTCTCCCATGTGTTTGAAAAATTCTTTACATTTCTTAAATTTGTTTTCAGATGGATAAGTCTTGGATAAATGATAGAAAATTTTCCCCAGCATATATTAAGGGTGTGAAGGGCTTCTTGCACTTTGTTGTGGAACGGTGCAATGTGACAGGTCCAATACATTGCCCATGCTCTGAATGCAATAACAGAAAACATGGACATCTAGCTCAAGTGGAAGATCACATATATATTTATGGAATGTCCAGAACATATACTAAGTGGGTATATCATGGGGAACCGCTTATTGCTGAAGACAATGAAGTTGCTCAACAAGAAATTCAGGATGCTGGTCCTATGGTCATTAATTCTTTTGATGAGAACCATGCACCTAACTACCATAGTGACGACGACGATGATGATGGAATTCCTGAATTGCTAGGTGACTTGTACAGAGGCGTTGACAAGGATAAGAACAGTCGTCCAAAGTTTACAAATATCTTAGAAGATGCAAACTGTGCACTTTACCCTGGCTGCAGTAATTTTTCAAAATTCTCTTTTTTGATCAAGCTACTTCATCTGAAGTCCTACTACCGGATCACCAACACTGCCTTTGATGCTCTGCTTCAGTTGTTGTCCTCAGCATTTCCAGATAACAATGCACTCCCGAGATCTTACAGTGAAACAAAAATTCTTCTTCGTGAACTAGGGCTTGGGTATGAATCAATTCATGTGTGTGAAAATAACTGCGTTCTTTTCTGGAAGAAGTATGCTAAACTTGATCGGTGCCCGGTATGTGAAGAGTCAAGGTGGAAAGATCCAAATGGGAATAAGCGAGTCCCTCGGAAGGTACTCCGCTACTTTCCTTTGAAGCCAAGACTTTGGAGATTATTCATGTCTAAAGAAACATCAAAGAACACTCGGTGGCACAAGTTGAAGCGGCGGATTGTTGAGAATGAAATGAGGCATCCTTCAGATGGTGAGGCATGGAAAGATTTTGACAGGAGGTATGGATGGTTTGCACAAGATTCTAGAAATCTTAGACTTGGTCTCGCCACAGATGGTTTTAACCCTTTTGGGCATATGAGCAGCTCCTACAGTATGTGGCCAGTGTTTGTTATCCCATACAACCTACCACCATGGGCATGCATGGATCAATCTAACTTTATGATGAGCTTGCTAATCCCAGGTCCAAATGCTCCAGGGAAAGATTTTGATGTATTCTTGCAGCCACTAATACAAGATTTGCTTGACCTATGGAAAGGAATCGAGACATATGATGCAGTTACAGATAAAACCTTTACCCTCCATGCTGCTGTTCTTTGGTGTATCCATGACTATCCAGCCCTAGGCACTTTGTCAGGTCGCAGCACAAAAGGTTATTTTGCTTGTGTCCATTGTGATGAAGATCCTTTATCTCAGGCTCTAATAAATAAACTTGGTTATCTTGATCATCGACGTTACCTTCCAGAGAACCATCCTTGGCGGAAAAGCAAACTATTTAATGGCAAATATGAAAAGAGAGGAAAACCAAGGGAATTTTCAACATCGGAGATTTTGGAGAAATTAGAAGAGGTAAAGGATGTTAGACCAGGGAAGCACCCTCTTAATAAAAAAAGGAAACGCACAAATAAGGATCAACCAACTTGGCACCTAAGGGTTAGTTTGTGGGACTTGCCATATTGGTCTCAACTAAAGTTGCGGCATAACCTTGATGTGATGCACATTGAAAAGAACATATGTGAGAATTTGCTTTGGACATTTCTTCGTGTTGAGGGGAAGACAAAGGACACTATTAGTGCTAGGATTGATTTAGAAAATCTTGGCATTCGAAAGGAACTATACTTGGTACAGAATGGAGATTCATATGTCAGACCACATGCTTGCTATACAATGACAAATGATCAGAGGGCTGCATTTTGTAAATTTTTAAGGGATGTTAAGTTCCCTGATGGATATGCAGCTAACTTGACAAGATGTGTGGATGAGGATGGGCATAAGGTTCAATATTTGAAAACTCATGACTGTCACATCCTTTTACAGCGTATTCTTCCGGCTGCATTACGAGGATTGATCCGTAAGGATGTATACGAAGCTGTCTCTGAGCTTGGTAATTTTTTTAGGCAATTGTGTTGTAAAACTCTGAAGGTGGATGTTTTGCAAAGAATGAAGGTTGAGATTTCAATAATTTTGTGCAAGCTTGAGAAAATCTACCCACCTGCCTTTTTTGATGTGATGGTACACTTAGCTGTGCACTTACCTGAAGAGGCACTACTTAGAGGTCCTGTACAATATGGGTGGATGTACCCTATTGAAAAGGAGATTAAGCACTCTAAAGCATTATGTAAGAAATAGGGCAAGACCTGAAGGATCCATTGCTGAGGCATATATAGTTGATGAATGCTTGACTTTCTGCTCTAGATATTTCGGTGATGTAGAAACGAGATTTAATAGGCAGGGAAGGCAAAGCAGTTGCCAAGATGATGGTGTACCACAGGATTCTCTCTCTGTTTTTACACATCATGTTAAATTCCTTGGAACTGGAAAAGTGTCATATAATGATGGTGATTTAGATAAATTGATTTGGTACGTGCTCAACAATTGTGAAGAAATTGACCAATACAAGAGGTATGTATTAATGTATCAATATATACTATATGCTTTTCTCCTTTTCTTTAGAAAAGTTTTTAGTTCCTTTCCTGATGTCACCTGCAACTTTTTGTAGCATGTACAGAGAGGAGTTAGAACGTGAAAATGAGTTTGATGTTGACCAGAGGCAAGAAAAGGGGTTTGCACCATGGTTTAAGAACCATGTAAGTTTTCTTTCATAGTTATAACAAAAATAGCTTGTTTTTTTTTTATTTCTTTGCATAACACCTTATATTGTTTCTTCATGGACAGATTGCAAAGTTGCATTGTGATGGGGCAGTGGAAGTAAGTGATGATATCTATGCCTTGTCATGTGGCCCGGATAAAAGAATTGAGAAATACCCATCTTGTGTTGCTAATGGAGCAAGATACAGAATTGTCAGCCATGAGAAATATAGAAAAACCCAAAATAGCAGTATCATGACCGAGGGTACTCACAAGGATGAATCAATTGACTTCTATGGTGTCCTTAATGAAATAATTGTGTTGCGATATCCATCAAATAAACAGTTTACTCGATCTGTTGTTTTATTTAAATGCAACTGGTATGATCTTGAAGGACGAAACATGAGAGATGATGAGTACTTTAGAAGCATCAACGTAGAGCATTATTGGTACAAAAATGATCCATATATTTTAGCCACCCAGGCAGCACAGGTCTTTAATTTGGATGACACAAAGCTTGGTAAATGGTGGAAAGTGGTGCAGAAATTTGAGCACAGGCACCTATATGATGTGATAGAAACAGAAGATCCTAGTGGTGACGTTGCATATCAGGATGATATCTCCTCTAGCAGAGAACATGTTTTGAGTGATATTGATCCATGCTTGGAGCATTTGCATCGTGTGGATGATGAGGATAGCTGTAGAATTGATCCTAACATTGTTGACAAAATTAGAAACATCACAACTGATGCTTCTCATGACACAGACAACGAATATGAAGATGACACTCTACAACAGTATTTCAGTGACCATGATGGTTCTGAAGATCCAATGATTGAATCTGATGTTGACTAATCAATGTTATTTATTTCATATGGTCATTTTGGTTATGTATTAGTAGGATCATCTTGGGCTACCAATATATGCAGATAATGTAATGCAAACTTGTACCTTGTTCGAGCTTGTTTGACTCTATTATATTGAACTCTATTATTTTAGATGGTTGTGACTTTGTTTGAATTGATTAGTTATCATATATGCGCCATTATTATTTTTTACCATTTCACTAAAAATATGACATTAAATTCCTAGATACTGCTGTTGATAGCAAAGCTTGATATGTTGTAAAGTGTGTTGGGCAAAAAATACAAAATTTGAGGGAGAGAGAGGGAGTTATTTTAATTAATTCTTAGTAAAACGAAGAACTAAAATAGCGGTAAACTGATGTACCATTCTGTTGACTTTCACCATACGCCAATGCTTATGTAGAATCCTAATAGGCATGAAACTGGATCGAATACAGACGGATATCGGAGATTCCGTATTCGATCCTATATTTTTTCTCTAGATACGGATTCTGGCGTAATCATTTCAGATACCGATGCGGGTATCTCGGTTAATGGACACGGATTGTTGCAGATTGGATATTCAATAAGCTGGATACAAATATCATTTTTTCATGTAGGAACTTGAGGTTCCTTTCTTATACCATGTTTATATTTTTATTTTTCTACAACACTACAATATTTTATGCATTTAATACCATTTTTCATGATTTACTGTAGAAATAAATTAGTAATATACAAATAGCTTTAGAAATTCATGATATTTGGCGGATGGGCGGTACATGTCAATATTGAATCCTCAATAAAGTTTGGACAAGAAAATCCACAGAGTGCCGGTGTTTTTATTCATATGGCTTCCATTCGTAGTTTAGGTTACACATGATTTATTCTAATCATCCAAGTTTCGACGTAACCAATAATTCACTTTATTGTTTTCATGTAGGAACTTGAGGTTCCTTTCTTATACCATGTTTATTAGTCTTGGTAATTTATTTTTATTTTTCTACAACACTACAATATTTTATGCATTTAATATCATTTTTCATTATTTACTGTAGAAATAAATTAGTAATATACAAATAGGTTCAGAAATTCATGATATTTGGCGGATGGGCGGTACATGTCAATGTTGAATCCTCAAAAAAGTTTGGACAAGAAAATCCACAGAGTGCCGGTGTTTCAATTCATATGGCTTCCATTCGTAGTTTAGGTTACAAGTGATTCATTCTAATCATCCAACTTTCGACGTAACCAATAATTCACTTTATCGTTTTCATGTAGGAACTTGAGGTTCCTTTCTTATACCATGTTTATATTTTTATTTTTCTAAAAACACTACAATATTTTATGCATTTAATACCATTTTTCATGATTTATTGTAGAAATAAATTAGTAATATACAAATAGCTTTAGAAATTCATGATATTTGGCGGATGGGCGGTACATGTCAATGTTGAATCCTCAAAAAAGTTTGGACAAGAAAATCCACAGGGTGCCGGTGTTTTTATTCTTATGGCTTCCATTCGTAGTTCAGATTACACGTGATTCATTTTAATCATCGAATTTCCGATGTGACCAATAATTCACTTTATCGTTTTCATGTAGGAACTTGAGGTTCCTTTCTTATACCATGTTTATTGATCTTGGTAACTTATTTGCATTTTTCATACAACACTACAATACTTTATGCATTTATAATATCATTTTCCTTGATACACTACAAAAATAAATTAATAATATATAAACCATATAGTAGTCTGTTTATATAAACTATAAAATTTCATTAACCTGCATGAAAACCATATAGTAGTCCATTTATATAAACTATAAAAAATTTCATTAACCTGCATGAACCATATAGTAGTCTGAAACGTTCCCTCCTATTTTTTCATAAAAATTCGTCCGTCCACCCAACCTGCCGCCCGTGGCCCCGCGCAAACCAGAAATTGGCGCCGCCGCCCAGGCCAAAATACCAAATTTGGCGGCCCATATATATCTATCTCACCCCAGCGAGACCAATTTCTCGCCTGCGCCGCCGCCCCCAACCCCTCCCGCAGCCTTCTTCCCCAACCTCATCGACCTCCACCAAATCACCCACCCCCGCAGAGCAGCAAATCGACCATCCCGCACCTCCATGGGTTGATCTGTCCCCATTTCGTTGCCTTTGTGAGGTCTCAACCTTGACAACCCCGCAGTTCCGACTTGGGCGGACTCACTCCGCCGACCTCGACGGCGTCGTACATCGACCTCGACGGCCACACCCTGACAACTTCGCCGCAACGACCTTGAAGGCCCTACCGCCGACTTCGCCGGCGTCGCTGCATCAACCTCGACGCCCACACCTTGCTGACCTCAACGACCTTGAAGGCCTTGCTGCACCAACCTTGACGGCCTCACTGAACCAACAAAGAAGGTTCTTTTTTCTCCCTAAAATCTGTATCCCAAATTTCTATGTTTTCCTCTGTCCAAAGTTCGAGGAGGATGACTGTTCATTTGTCGTCATCCTGAGTTCCATGCGGGTTCTGCACTGCTGTTGCATTTGCATGGTAGTTGTCTCTGAATTAAAGCAGTGGGGAGTCTTTTGCATTGGATGATGTCTTGAATCTCAGTCTGTAGCTTTGTTTGTGAAATTTGTTACAAAATGAGCTCTCTTTATATGCCACCCCACATTTTTTTTAATTACAGAATTAATTACTATACCAACAACTTGACTAACTATATCCTTATTGGTTCATTTAAGCATGCCAATAACTGGATATGAAGAGGAGAGGCGCAGTAGGATTGAGGCTAACATTGCAACAATGAAAGCGCGTGGCATACAAGATGCAGAGATCTTTTTTGATCAGAAGTGTACAAGAAACAAAAATGATTATAGAATAGTGGCAAGGAAGAAAAACAATCACGATGAATCTACATCGGACTATGAGCCTTGTACTGATGAGAACAATCAATCTGATGAAAGTGATGCTGATTTAGAAGAGGAAGAGGAAATGCCATTGATGAACATATCATCTAGGTCCAAGGTTGAACCACTTATTCTTTTAACTTTAGCAAATGTAATGGGTGTTCACCTACATGTAAATTAATAAAATTCTGTTGCACATGTGATTCTTTTGCTTTTATTTCTTGTTATTGCTAATTACCAAAAATGATATAATGCATCTTTTTTTTGTTATGCAGGCTTCAAAAGGCTCTCACATGGCTCCTGGATCAAGACAATCAAAGGCATCAACACACTCCCTAGGTCCTGGAGTATCTTCTAGATTCACGAGGTCAAGATTAGGACCATCGGCCAGTACAAGTATACTTGAAGAAAGGAGTCTTGAGGCTAGAGTTGATGAACAACATGTTCCACTGTCAGCACCTGAATCAAGAGGAGTGAGCACACCTATGCTGTTAAGGTCGGCTAGGCCAGTTAGTGATGCCGTTGAGCGATCTTCTAGCATTAATCCGATGGACCAAGCTAGTGATATTGCTGGACAGTTTGAGGAGGAGATGACGGTGCTTGATGAAGGTAGGAAAATCCAACAAATTTCATTCCACTTTCTATGTTGAAAGCATGCTTCTCATCCTTTATAAATATATGCTCTTAGTTGCACCAGAAAGGTCCAAGAGAGTCCGTGATCCAACCTGGGGAAGAGGACTTAACAAGCTTACTAAAGCTATGGGTTGTAAAATGCGCCTCTCGTTTGTTGAAGGGAAGAAGCGGCCTGAGCACCCAGTGCAAGCAGCAAAATTAGCTTTAGAGTCAGGCATAGTGGTGCGGGACCATATGCCAATCTACCCACATTGGAAGGATTACAAGAACGAATCTCAGAAACGACAGAAAGACATCCTCAAAGATCACAGGGGCTATTTAGCTGTAAGTGCAAAGACTCAGTCTAAAGGCCATTGTGTACCCTACAGAGGACTATTTTTTTATTGTAGTAATTCTTAAGTCTGAATAATTTATTTTTGGAATTATAACTGATGGTTAGACAATATAGTATGTTCTGATAGGACAGCCAAATTACCTGCTGCATCTTATACGCTACAAGAGGACTTTGGTTTAATTCTTGAATGAAATATCAATTTTACATTAGTCAAATTTTACAGGTTTTATTAGGCCCTGCTTTGTCCACATGTATGATATTCTTTCATTGTGGCATTTGAAGTCTATTGAGTTGATATCATTTGATTCATATTCATAGATTCGCTTCAACATGGATGTGGATGACGAGACAACCCA
Organism: Paspalum notatum; assembly: GCA_022530915.1. NCBI lineage: Eukaryota > Viridiplantae > Streptophyta > Magnoliopsida > Poales > Poaceae > Paspalum > Paspalum notatum. The sequence continues at coordinate 34,174,307 of CM039685.1, forward strand.
GAAAGTTTGTTCTGGTTTGCTCAGGGATGGAGTGCGTCAAGAGCGTTATAAGTTGAAAAAAAAATATTTTGATGGTGTTCCTAAGAATGAAGTACTGTCAAGAAAACCACCAAATGTTACTCAACAAGACTGGGCAAAACTTGTGCAGAGGTGGTCTGATCCTAGACACAAGGTATCGAAGATTTGAAGATACTTTACTACATGCATAGCTTGAAAATGGGTGGTAATAAACTAGCACTGAATTTTCTATAGACTAAGGGATGTAATTTGCTGATCTCCAGCCTTATTTTGCTGCTATTAGTGGTGGGGAAACTAGGGCATTAGAAGGCAGTACCAACGAGTGTGTGTTCTTGCTTGTGAGTTTCCTAGGTGTTCTTTGGACAGTAACTTTGCATGGACCAGTGAGTAATTTACGATATGTGTTTTCAGCTTAGCTTTCTGTTCCTGCTTGCTTGTGAGTTTCCTGAGTGTACTATGTGTTCTCAGCTTGCAGTGAGTAATTTACTTTATAATTTTCTATGGACTAAGGGAAAGCATGATATGATGTTGCTGCTTTATTGTTCGTCTATTTGTCTTTATTTAGTTCTTCATGACTGACTATCGTAAATTGCACAATGTAGTCACAATGTAGAAGCAACAAAAGAAATCGGGGGCAGGTTCAGCTTCCCCAAACAACAGGCTCTCAAAGTTATGTTGCTAAGAGATATTGTGTGGTAAGCAAATTGTTTATTAATTCATTAATGTATAGTTGAATACTACCACAGTTCTGATGCATTTGTATCATCAATACAGAGAGAACTTGGTCATGGGGAAGAACCTGATTCCATGGATCTTTTCAAGGCAAGCCACTATAGCAAGAAAAAGGGTTATAGTGATACAGTACAAGAAGTAATTGTAAGTGTATTTATTGTTGTACACTTGTGATCTTAGTTCAATTCATATTCTAAAATGAAATCTAAAATGAAAAGTACCATCTACCTTGCTGAAATCTCAACTAAAAAATGTTGAATATGCTGTGTTCACTGTATAGTTATGCCAGCCATGCTTGTTTTTTATCAAATGGTTGCTTCTGAGCTCTATACAATTGATTATCTGAATTTGTTTCCATTAGATTGGTTGCTTGTGTCTATTTTATCTAATCTGAAATGGTCTCTATTCCATCTCTCAATGCAAACCAAATCTAAAATTGTATCTGTTCAATATTAGGATGCCATGGATATTGCAAAGGATCAAATTCCAGAAGGTGAAGAACCTAAATCTATAGATGGGATTGTGGGTGGAGTTCTATCTGAGTACAGTCGATCAAGCAAATTTCTACAGAACATGGGTTTTCATCCTGTTGGAAGCCAACCTGCCAGCACCAGCAACTCTAGTGCACGCATAAGAGAGCTTGAAGAAACAATTCAAATGCAAGCTGTGCAGATTGAGAATGGACACAAAAGTGAACAAGAGCTGCGTGCTACAATTACTTCTCAACAGGAAGAAATGTTGGATTTAAAGCAGAAAGTTGAAGAAGCAAATGCGTCAAATAAGAGGAATGAAGATGAGATGGCCATTCTAAAGCAAAAGCAAGAAACTACTGATTCACTTCTCTTGCGTCTTCTTAGCAAATCACCAATCAGTTAGGTTCAGGTTGAACATCCATCTAGTGATAGTATGGTAGATGTTTACATCTTTTGAAGTTTGATCACATCATGGGTCTTAGTTATGCTAATATTTTGTACAATCTGCTGATAAACACTTGGTCATTGCTGCCCTTAACTCTTGTAGGGAGTATACAGGGTGAAAATTTGTGGTAGCAGTGATGATATGGTTCTAATGACATCTACTGGTGTTGTCCTTAGCTTTTGTAAGGCCTATGCAGGGTGAACACTGATGACATGATTCTAATGATATTTATGCATATTTCATTCTATACGCCTGTGTTCAGTTCTGCGATGATTTTAATTTGTCATGCTTGAATGCATACGTTTTAATGACATTATAAAGAATGTTTATGACGAATTTTTCTTGTTCGTAGAGAGATTTTTATGACAATGCAGCCTATATCGTCATAGATTAGTCATGATTTGTGATGTTTTTTTGCACATTACATGATGAAATAAATTGTCACAGAATGTAAACACTTAGTGACAATATTTTCTCGTCGTAAGATGTATTCTTTTGACAAAAACAAAACGTCATCATATGGCACTTTGTGACGATATCCAAGCGTCATAAACTAATGCTGTTTTGTGACGATTTCAGAAATAACATCACTAATATCATTTTTTGACGGTGGTTCTATGACAATGTTTGTGACACTGCAGAAACGTCATCAATATGCTTCAATGACAAAAAACCTAGTTTTCAGTGACGATAGCCAATCATCAAGAATACTCAAATCTCTTGTAGTGCTTCTTGGCGCGCAAGAAGATGGAGGGCGCGGGGGCGGGCACACCGGCTTGGCGCGGCGCGCTCTGTTCCGAACGGAACACAGGGAGGAAGGTGAGGGAAGGGGAAAGCTGCTTGTGGGGCCCACCTAGCAGTGAGACTACGCGGGTGGCCCACCTGGCAGAGACTGGGCGCGGGGCTTGGCCTCGCTTGGGCCTGGTTTGGTTGCAAGCTGGCCCAAGTGAGAAAGGCCAAGGGTGGTGGGGTTGGGCTGGCTCGGATGGTTGGGCCGAAAGGTCTTCTCCTTTTATTTGTTTTCCTGGTTTGGTTTTTCTCTTTTATTTATTTGATTTGAGTTTGAGTTAAGGATTTGGATTGAAATTAACTTGCACTCAAACAAAGATTCAAATAAACTCCAAATATGATGCACAAAACCTAAGCACAAGGTGTAACATAAATAAAGTTATTTAACAAATTTTAACTAGGGTTAGGTAATCCTTTTTGTCGCTAATCTTATTTCTACGTTTTATGCAATGCAACAAGCATAATTTGTAAAAGAAATTTTTAAGTAGTGATTTTTGGTTCACAAAAATTAGGGTTGTTACAGTCTCCCCCCCCTCACAAGAATCTCGTCCTCGAGATTTAGGGATAACTTACTCGCTCTCGAACAGGTGCGGATACTTCTCGCGAAGTTCTGACTCCTTCTCCCATGTAGCCTCTCTTTCTGAGTGATTGCTCCATAGCACTTTGCACACTGGGATCCTTGTCCTTCTGGTTCCTTTCTCTGCTCGGTCCAGAATTTGCACAGGATAACCCAAGTATTCCAGGTTATCTTGCAAGTCTATTGCTTCTGGCGATATCTGATCCTCAGGCAATCTCAAACACTTGCGAAGTTGGGAAACGTGGAACACCGGGTGCACACCGGACAAGTGCTCTGGCAACTCAAGCTCGTAAGCTAGCTCTCCAATCTTCTTCTTGATTCTGTAAGGTCCAATGTACCTAGGTGCAAGCTTCCCTCTTGTGTGAAACCTCTTGATACCACGTAGGGGTGACACTTTCAGGTACACGAATTCTCCTGCTTCAAAAGTGAGCTCACGCCTGCGCTTATCTGCATAGCTTTTCTAGCGGCTCTGAGCTACTCCGAGGTTCTCTCTGACCTTGGCCACATTTTCTGCTGCTTCTTCAAACATTACTGGCCCAAAGAACTGTCTCTCTCCTGCTTCTTCCCACATCAAGGGAGTTCTGCATTGACGACCATACAGAGCTTGGAATGGTGACATCTCTATGCTGGCTTGGTAGCTGTTGTTGTACGAGAACTCAGCAAATGGCAAGCTGTCCTCCCAATTTGACCCGTAGTTCAGCACACAAGCTCTCAAAAGGTCTTCCAAAAGTTGATTCACTCGTTCTGTCTGCCCATCAGTCTGGGAGTGGTAAGCGGTACTGTAGTCAAGCTTAGTGCCCAAAGCTTCATGTAAACTCTTCCAGAATCTGGCAGTAAACTGTGGTCCTCTATCGAAGACAATGATAATAGGAACCCCATGGAGTCTCAACACATTCTGTATATATAGCTCAGCTAATCTAGGGGCATTGTGAGTAGCCTTCACTGGTATAAAGTGAGCTGACTTGGTCAGTCGATCAACAATTACCCATATAGAGTCATTTCCCCTTGGAGTGCGGGAAGTCCAACTATGAAGTCCATGGCGATTTTCTCCCATTTCCACATCGGAACATCCAAGGGCTTCAATAACCTGCCGGTCTTTGCTTCTCAGCCTTTATTCGGTTGCAAGTGTCACACTGAGCAACAAAAGCAGCTATATCGCGCTTCATTCTTCTCCACCAGAACAATTTCTTCAAGTCTTGGTACATTTTGATGCTTCCTGGGTGGATCGAGTACTTAGTACAGTGAGCCTCAGTTAGAATGGATTCTCTGATCCCCTCATCAAGTGGAACGCACAAGCGTTCTTTCAGCCAAATGGCGCCCCAATCATCTATCCTGAAATCCAGAAGTAAGCCTTTCTCCATTCCCACTTTCAATTCTGCTATGCTTGGGCAATCTTTCTGAGCTTGTCTAATTTGATCTTCTAGGTGCATCTGACTCTTAACTCATTTAACTGATCAGTAGTGACAAAATCAAGCCTCAACTACTCCATTTCTGCACATAACTCTGATGACAATTTTTCTCCCGTCAAAAGGTTACAGTAAGTCTTGCGGCTCAAAGCATCAGCTACCACATTTGCTTTTCCAGGGTGATAGTGGATTTCCAGCTGATAATCCTTGATCACTTCTAGCCATCTTCTCTGCCTCATGTTCAGCTCAGACTGAGTAAAGATGTACTTCAAGCTCTTGTGATCTGTGTAGATATCACACTTGTTCCCTATCAGATAGTGTCTCCAAATCTTCAGCGCATGCACAACTGCTGCAAGCTCTAAGTCGTGAGTGGGGTAGTTCTCCTCATGAGCTCTCAACTGATGGGAGGCATATGAAATCACATGGTTATCTTGCATCAGCACACATCCCAATCCCTGTCTGGAAGCGTCGCAGTACACAACAAAGTCCTTCTGCAGATCCGGCAATGTAAGCACTGGAGTCGTAGTCAGCTTGTCCTTCAGACACCGAAAACTTTTCTCACACTTATCATTCCATTCAAATAACACTTTTTCCTTGAGCAGATCAGTCATTGGCTTTGCAATCTTGGAGAAATTCTCAATGAACCTCCGGTAGTATTTAGCTAATCCCAAGAAGCTTCTGATCTCAGTCACATTGCGTGGAGTCTTCCAGTTGGACACGGCTTGTTGGGATCCACTAACACGCCTTCTGCTGTAAACACGTGGCCCAGCAAGGCTACTTTCTCCAACAAAAACTCGCACTTACTGAACTTCCCAAACAACTGGTTCTTGCGGAGTTTCTTTAGCACAACTCGAAGATACTTCCCATGCTCTTCATAGGTCTTGGAGTAAATCAGGATATCATCAGTGAAAACCACCACGAATTGGTCAAATTCTTCCTTGAGAATCAGGTTTATCAAGTTCATGAAGTAGGCTGGGGCATTCGTGAGACCTGAAGGAACAACAGTGAACTCATGGTGACCATACCGGGTCACGAAGGCTGTCTTCGGTATGTCCTCCTCACGGATCTTTATCTGATGGTACCCAGACCTGAGGTCAATCTTACTAAAATACTTTGCCCCCTTCAATTGGTCAAGCAGATCATCAGTTCGGGGCAACGGGCACTTGCTCTTTAATGTGACCGCATTTAGCTCGCAGTAATCTATGCACAATCTCATTGATCCGTCTTTCTTCTTCACGAATAGCACTAGGGCTCCCCATGGTGATACACTGCATCTGATTAACCCTTTCTCCAGCAGTTCATCCAGTTGCCTCTTCAACTCATCATATTCTTTTCCTGACATTCTGTAGGGCGCCTTTGCAATAGGAGCAGTCCTTGGCACAAGGTTAATCGCAAACTCCACAGCTCGATCTGGAGGTAACCCTGGCAACTCATCCGGGAAGACATCTGGGTACTCACAGACAACTGGCACCTCATCTATAGTCTTGGTGACAAGACTGTGCAACTGGTGGGTAGCTAACGACTGTACGGGGACAAACTCTACCTCTTGTCCTGTATGGTGTACAAGCTTGACTGAGCGAGGAAAGCAAGAAATCACACCTCGGTGTCTTGTGAGCCAGTCCATACCCAAAATTACATCTATCCCATCAGAACAGAGGATGGTCAAGTCCGCTTTGAACTCCAATCCTGCTATCAGGATACTCACACCTTTGCAAAACAAAGTGCAGCTCATCTTCCCCAAGGGTGAGCTAGTGATTATGGGTCTCTTCCGAGTTATAGAAACCAGAGAATTCTGAGTAGCAAACTTAGATGACACATATGAACTTGTTGCTCCAGAATCAAATAGCACTAAGGCATTAGTCTCGTTCACCAAAAACTCACCGAGTACGACATCTGGCACGTTGGTAGCATCCTCAGCGGTCACATGGTTCAACTGGCCTTGTATAGCTGAATGTGGTGCGCGGGCTTGAGTGCATTGATCTGACCTTCTGTGTGTAAGCGCCTTGGCTTGTCTTTTCCTCTTCCTCTTCTTCCTTTCCTTGTATGGGCATAATTCAGCCTCGTGATCGAGACTGCCACACACGTAGCAAGTGAACGCCAAGTCACCTAGAGTAGGGATCGGTGTGGGTGGCTCTTCCCATGAGTCCTCCCCAAGGGGCTGGTAGCTCTGCCTCTGGCGAATGGGACCTTGCACTTCAGTGTTGTAGTCCAGGTCATCGTCACTATCACCAAGGTCATACCAGGGTCTCTGAAATGTTCGGGGTAGAGACATGTGATCGGTGCGCTTCCTCTTGGAGCTCTCACCCTTATCGTAGTCCAATACTTCCTTTCCAATAGAGATGGCCTTGTTCATCATGTGCCGAAGAGATCAGTAGACACCTGCGGTCAAGAGCACTCGGATTTTTGGATGTAGACCTTGCAGAAACCAATATTACTTCTTCTCATCGGTTCTGGTATCATCTGGAGCATACCTCTTCATCTTGATGAAGAGGTTCACATACTCCTGTACCTTCATGGTGCCTTGCTTCAAGTTGCGGAATTCTGCTGCCTTTGGCATCAACATTTCCTTTGGCACAAAGAACTCCCTAAAAGCAACCGTGAACTCCTCCCACGTGATGCTGGCTGGATCATCATGAGTCTCACAAAAGCTATCCCACCAAGCACTTGCTGAGCCTTTCAACTGGTGGACAGCAAGAGCCACACATTCTTCATCCGTGCAAGTAGTAAGATCAAGTTTCTTCTCAATCTCCCTTAGCCAATCCTCAGCCTCGAGTGGGTCATCGGTGTAGTCAAAGGTGGGGGCTTTCAGCTTAATGAATCCCACAATCATCTTGGTAAGGCTCTCGGGGTGTGGGTCTTGGGTATGGTCATTCTGGACTGGATTTGGTGGAGGGTTTTGGTTTTTCTAGGCATGTAGTAGGTTGGCCATGGCTTGCATAAGCTGGTTCTGGTTAGCAATCATTTGGTCTTGTTTGGCTATTAGCTGGTCTATGGAAGGTGCTTGAGGATTTGGAGGTTCTGGTTCTGGAGGTGGCGGTAGGTTAATTTCAGGCTCTGGAATTGGGCTCTCGGGCTGAGGCACAGGCCTACTATCTGTTTCTCCGCCTCCTCTTCCTCGGCGCCTTCTTCCTCTTTCTGGGGGTGGTGCATTGCCACTCCTAACTCCATCACCCATGGCCATCAACCGGTTTGACCTTCTTAGCGGCATCTGTTAAGATGAGAGGGGAGTCGATGTTAAAACGGGTTGGGTGTTTACGTGATTATTTACGATGGAGTCTGTAATATTATTTATCTTATAATAAAATAGTTTATTAGGAGCACTCAAGCAGAAGAAGCATAAGAACCAAATAAATCCATAAGATCCAGGCACTCAATTCAATATTATACCCTAATTATGTGCTTTCTCTAGGCTGGCTCCATGGCTCTAGAGATATCGCACTTCTACTGGATTATTCTACATCGTGGCATACGGAGGGTAGTCACTAAAGCGTGGTCGTTTGTCTGGTCGATAAGAAGGGCATAGTCGTCTTTCGTCACTGGCTTTTGTCGGTATAGGCTTTATGCTCATTCGATTGCCTTCAACAAGACGTTGTCTTTGATGATAATTGCTCCAATCCAAGTAAACACACTCAAGTTTTCATCGCACTTCGACTTGTATGGCACTTGCACTTTGCCAGATCTCTTTGATGCAACGTAGGTTGGATGCGAGCGATTGTCTCGTGTTCTAATGTTTAAATCTAGTTGAAGGTTTTTAAATCCAGAGGAAGGATTTCGATTCGAATGAGAGAAAATCAAAACAATTTCCAATAGACTAAGGGTAAGAAGTATGGGTTGATAAAATTTTCCAAAATGTCAGTCGGGTAAAATAATTTGTTCATAAAATAGTCCTTATGTTCGTCCGAGTCTAGGGTCACGTGCTACGGTCAAGCTCGGCTCTGATACCAACTGAAACGACCCGGATTCCGCGATGCCGAAATCCAAGCCTTTACTCATTGCGATAGTCCCAGGATACACATAAGCTATCGCAATTCATATGTTTCCATCGGTATCACATCCACAGCTTCGAATAACATTACATTTATACATTAATGGCCTAAGCCGGTACAAGTACAATAGGACTGAATCAAGCAGAAATCATAATCTAGCAGCGGAAAGTAAGTCTTCGGGTCCATCTCCATAGGCATCCTTGAGCGAAGCACTGTGATCCTCAGTTGTCCGTCCTTCATGGGAATGATCATCGTCCATCTCATCGCCTTCCGTTGAAGAAGAGGTCGTCATCCAGCTTATCTCCAAAACCTGCGCGCCAGTAGCGCAGGCCACCCTGAGACACTCCCCTAAGCGGCAGCGTAATAATAAAAGGGACTGGCACAAGTGGAAGGCTCTAGGCTTCCTATGCAAAGTATATAAATAATATTATCCAGTTTACCATATCATTGTTCCATTTGGGAATTCGATCACACGACCGGCTCCCCTGCTCATCACTCAACCCAACACATACACACCTCACCACCATACACCTCTTCCATATCATCCACACTCATCATACTACATCTGCGGCATGACAGCTCCCAACCGTCCATGCCTCAACGGCCACAGCCGGATTCCAAACACTCGAGGGAGAAGAGAAGAAATCCCATGCTAGATGAAGTGACTCCGCTCTTGGGTCGTCCTTTGACCGGGGACGGCGGCTATACGTATAGATCATACACTCTCGAGAGGATGTTGTACATCTGTACCCACACGAGATGGGACGGAGACAGTAGTGATATGCCCCGGGCCCACCACACCAATAGATAACCCTCCCGTTCTGGCACCTTTCCTGCTTTCCTGAGCTAGAAACTGTGCGGATACAAACCCACCGCACTCTCAGAACTGTGAGCTCGACTGATCCGGGGCCCCACGGGTCGAGTATATCGGGGACGAGAAATTACCCCCGCAACCGTCATCGCCCCCTAACAGTTCCAGTGCCATTGGGGAAAGTCAAGAACCAGGCCTGAGGTCACGTGGTATGCACGAGTCATAGTCCAAGATACTGTCACCCCTACTCGGTCCTTAATCGGCGAGAGCAAGCCTTCCAAAGGTCGGTTGCCACCCTCAGCGGTGGGCCGCGCACCACCACACACCTCTCTCCACTCTGAAGAGAGTTCTAGTCTCTCCCATGATTTCCGGTGCCGACTCTCACCACCCATCTCACACACCATCTCGCTCTCAAATACCCACCCACTTCACACACGCCAGGAGTTATCACATCCCACCATCATATCACCCAATCTCACATCATGTTCATTTTACTTGGTTATAGTAGTATAATGGTGGTGATGTAGCAAGCAAGGTAATAGTGGCTACATGGAAACAGGCTCCCTATCTTTGGGTTAACAGCAAGCATAAATAATAAAAGTAGCAGTAGCAAGTTGCGTGTCTATAGGTTATGAAGTAGGGAAGTGTCTGAATGGTGACCTTGGGTAGAGCTGCTTGCTCTAAATCTCCGGTGTAGCTGAAGATGTCGTACTCGTTAGGGTTCTCCGAGTGATCCTCCGGACCTATACGTGAAAATCCGAATAAACCTCATGCGGCACAAACTTCAAATAAATTGCATAAAGAACCAACATCACTCAAACAATAGCATTAACTCGTAGAGCTCGATTTTAGATGAATTTAGGACTGGTTTCACATTATTTGGACTTCATATGAATTAGTTATGAAATTCCTAAGTTTAACCCTGGTTTTATTAATTAAAAGGTGAAAAGCGGTCAGGCAAGGTCACTGGGCCGAAAAAGGCCTGCTCGGCTTGACTCCCGGGCGCGGCCCACTTTCTTTCTCCCCTCACCCGGCCTGCTTCGCCACCAGGCCCAGAGGCAGCAGCAGCCGCCAGGCCCGGCCTACTGCGCTTGGGAACGGGCCGAACGTGGCCCAGCTCGGCCTGGAGCCCAAGCTCCTTTCTCCCTGCTCTCACCCAACCTACTGCGCATGGAATGGGCCGAAGCCACAGCCCAAGGCGACTGGAGCCCAAGCTCCACTCTCCCCAACCTCCTCTGACTCCCACCCCGTGCACAAGGTGCTCGGTGAAACGCCTCCAAGGCTCTCCTCACCGACGGCGCTCGCCGCAGCGGCGTTAACGCGCGATAGCGCGACTCCACTTTCTCCTACACAACCACGGCTCGAAGGCCGGTTCACCATGGATGACCGCTCGATTGGTGGCAAGGCAAGGCGGTCGCCGCGCGCAGGTCGGGTGCACGCGGTCTGCGGAACAGAGGCGCGGGCATGGAGCTTCTCCAGCCGCGCGGCTGGGCGGTTTCCTCGGCAATAGTTCGGCGGCGAGGGCTTGGTCAAGACGGTACTAGGCTGGGTAGTTCCACGGGCGGTGGTCGCTCTCAGCGGTGACGGCGGTGTTTGACAGGCGGCGCACGCTCGCTACCGCGCGGATGTGCTCGGCACAGGTCGAACCCACTCGGTGGGCACTAGATCAAAGGTCATCAGGGTAGTCAAGCGGCATGGCACGAGCACGCGCGGGCACAGGCATTCCCTAGCCACGACGGCGATGACACGCGGTTCACGACAAGGCGCGCAGGGCGTGCACGACGTGCGCGGCGCGCACAGTGCACGCGGCTCACGAACAGCATGGTCAGGGGCGACGCGGGTCTAGACCAGCGTCCCGGCCACACTACTGCGCAACGGCGCTTTCCTAGGACCTTTTACGACGGCGTCCAGGGCTTTGAGCCACCGCACGAAGGCAGCGCTCTAGGACAGCCCTAGCGCAGCACACGGATAGAGAGAACTCTGCGAGCCCAAGTCCGTGGCGGGGATCGGAGAAAAGGCTCGGTTATGCTCACCGTGGTTGGGTTGCAGACGAGATGGCGAACGCAACTCGGGGAAGAGGATGCAGAGACGATGGGGTACTGTGGCTCTGGGTTGGCGTCGGTGTCGTAGACGACGTCTTGGCGTCGGAGTACGGGCGGCCTCCTCCCGCAGCTCCGTGGCACGAACGGCGTTGGCGTCCTTCTCCTCCTCCCAAGATCTTAGCCCTGCTGGTTTTTGCCTCCGTCTTCATGGCACAAACGGTGTCGGCGTTGCCTTATCCACCTCATGCTCCGCGCCTCCCCCTCTTCCTTTGCCTCCGGCTTCCCTTCTCCTTGGTTCCCTCCGCGACGGCGGCACGAGGTGAGATTGGGAAGAAACTCTGTGCGGCTACGGTTCCAAGAGGGTGCGGCTGCCTACTTATAGCGGCGGCTAGGGGATTTGGGGTTTTGGCGCTCAGGTTCGGCATGGGCTGGCGGCCTCGGCGTCTCCGCCTCGGCGGCGCGGCAAGATCACGCGGATGGCGTGACTCGGGTGCGTGACCCGGGACCACTGGCGTGAGGCGGTTGAGCGGCCTAGCTGGCGATCCAATCCTCGTTCTCCCTCAGCTTCTTAGCGCGCAAGAAGATGGAGGGCGCGGGGGCGGGCACACCGGCTTGGCGCGGCGCGCTCTGTTCCGATCGGAACACAGGGAGGAAGGTGAGGGAAGGGGAAAGCTGCTTGTGGGGCCCACCTGGCAGTGAGACTACGCGGGTGGCCCGCCTGGCAGAGACTGGGCGCGGGGCTTGGCCTCGCTTGGGCCTGGTTTGGTTGCTAGCTGGCCCAAGTGAGAAAGGCCAAGGGTGGTGGGGTTGGGCCGGCTCGGATGGTTGGGCCGAAAGGTCTTCTCCTTTTATTTGTTTTCCTGGTTTGCTTTTTCTCTTTTATTGATTTGATTTGAGTTTGAGTTAAGGATTTGGATTGAAATTAACTTGCACTCAAACAAAGATTCAAATAAACTCCAAATATGATGCACAAAACCTAAGCACAAGGTGTAACATAAATAAAGTTATTTAACAAATTTTAACTAGGGTTAGGTAATCCTTTTTGTCGCTAATCTTATTTCTATGTTTTATGCAATGCAACAAGCATAATTTGTAAAAGAAATTTTTAAGTAGTGATTTTTGGTTCACAGAAATTAGGGTTGTTACAATTCTCATATCCAAATGCGCAATCAAGACGAGGCCGACTCGCTGAGGCGACTCCACACCAAGCCTATCACCCTCACCAAGTGCTTCGATGAAGTTCTCATGACGAGCACAGGTATGGACGACGAATTCGATGAAATTTTCAGTATGGTAGGCTGGGAGAATTTTGCACATGTTAGCGAGGGAGGCTTAGTCCTCCTCACAAAGGAGTTTCTCATGACCCTCCGAGTAGTATCACTGGAGTCCGGCACAACGGTTCACTTCAGACTCTTTAACTCTGGGCATGAACTGACACTCCGTCAGTTCAGCAATGCTCTCGGGTTCTCACCCCGCTGCTCTATAGCAGCCAAACCCGTAGGCTTCAATGCAACAGAGTTCTGGAAGGAACTAGCCGGGCCGGACCATAAGGGGAAAAAGCGCATCACAAACATTAAGCACCTCACCATGCGGTTCATGGTCCACTGGATTACCATCGTAGTCCTGCCCCGCGATGACACACGTTGCGTGACCATAGAGGACTTAAAAATCCTCTATGCCATGTGGCGTAAGCAGAAATATGCACCTGTCACCGCCATGCTTTACCATTGGATGAAACTAGTTTGGGATGAAAATTCCATATCAATCACGTCATTCGTGACGAGGATTGCATCCGAACTAGGGGTATTAGCTAATGCCCAGGTGGCATTCTTACCCCCTGACACACCCAACCTAGTCACTGAGAGCCATTTCATCCGGGCACACTTCCTGCGCAAGAACCCCAGCACAGACACATATGTCATGATCTATAAGGGGTACAACTTTGAAGTGCCTCTACCAGCGCCTCAGTTCAAGATCTACCACGTGGACACACTCTCTATGCCACTAGAGAGTGTCCCAGAGGAAGAGCCTTTAGAGGAGCCCAGGCATAGTGTAGCGGGAGTCATGACCAGGGCACAAAGGAGGGCAGCCCAAGAGCGCTTACAGAAGCAAGCCCAGGATGCGCAAACCGCTGGGACGGGACCTACCTGGTTCCATACCATGGCTGGCACGTCCTGGCACACCCAGGGACCAGACCCGACGTGGCAGCCCCACGGAGGATCTGGAACACAATAGGGACATGAGCCGAGCGCTGCATTCTCACAGCAGCAAGGAGGAGGAACCTTCTATGGATTTGGGTCAGCACCATACGAGGCAGGACCATCTGTCTCTGCCCGCTTTGCAGGAGACCCGTTGAGTGCCATCTTTAGGTCCCTAACCATTCAGGACCAGCGCACAGCTGGGATGGCCTAGTAGCTTAACCAAGTAGATGAGCGCACTCAGGTCATCCAGCAGACCCAGGACGAACAGTAAAACTGCCTCCTCGAAATAGAAGCGACGGCTCAGCGCACCTTTGTTGAGTCCTAGCGATTCTTCCAGTACTATGGGTACTATCCCAAGTAGCTTCGTTGAAGCTTGGGGGGCAAACCTGACTCGATAGCTTGGTATGTATGACAGTCCCCCGATTTCTGCACCACTCATGTATCTTTGCTTTGAGAGTTTATTAGTTTGTTTGCTCAATCTAGTTTGTTTAATCTAGTTTGCTTAATTTTAGTTTGTTTATTTCAGTATATAAAAAAAACTCCCATGCTTTAATGATAAGTTCACATGCTAGCTTCATTTTGGAAATGATGAATAGTTGCTCTATCAAGTGAATGATTTAATTCTTGCATGTGACTTATGCTTAGCTTAATTTTGAGTTTGTGAATAAAAGAAGTAAATCAAAGTTCTATCTCGTGGATGCTATTTGCGATAACAAGTCTAAGTTGTTGTGAGATGAATGATATGATTTGAATATGGGATAATTCTCTCATGCTCTTAGTAAGATGAACATCTCAGGTTTTTTATTTTAAAAATAACAAAATATAGCTCCCCTTGATCAAAAATACCTATCAGAGCCAAAAATGCTTCAATTAGTTAAAACTGCTACAAAGAGCTACTTAGTGATATTTTGAGCTTTGTCAAATTTTGAGTGTCTTTGAGTAGAAATATCACCTTTTGTTGATAGCTGGAGTACAAAAGCAAAAATGCAATTGATCCATTCCGGACTTTGCATCCACCGAAATGTCTCCAAATACTTCTCATAGTCCCTAGCCTTCAAATCTCAAGGAGTAAGGGTATGGAGACAAAAAAAAAGCATGCAAAAGCATGGCAAAAAAAAAGCGTGCAAAAGCACGGCAAAATGAAAAGCATGCAAAAGCATGGCAAAAATAAATAAAAGCTCCATATCCACTCCAAACATACAAAAGGCTACAAGGGATGAATACCAAGAGAATGATGCATACAGTACCACCACTCATACTCCAGTAATCAATAGAAGAAGTGATAGAGTATACTCTTTGGTCCAATCTTTGGCTTAGCAAAATAAATATCCTAAGTGTACCACATTTTTCCTACCCAAAGCTCCACAAAAGCCTTAGTGTAGGAAAGTGTTGGCCAAATCCTGGCCCTTGGGGAGGATACACATTTGTGTGCCTAAGAGCATCTTGGGGAAGCTACTTTTGTTTTGAAAAATCTTGAAAACTTCTGAGAAAGACATCCAAAAAGAGCAGATTAGAAGAACTCCTGTACAATGGTCATTCCATCTCTCAACCACAAAAGGCAAGGTAAGCAAAAAGATGCACCACATATAGTACACAAGGTGAGCTTCAATTATTTCACTTCTCAAAACAAAAGCATGAGTATCGAGTCACGTATAAAAATTTATCATCATCTTCATATTACAGCAACTCCTGATCCACTCTCAGTCTTAGCTTCGCTTGAGGACGAGCAAAAGTTTAAGCTTAGGGGTGTTGACGGTCGTAATCTCACGATATCTACCGTCAATTATCAACCAAATGGAGCTATGCAAGCGAATAATTATGGACTAACCCATAATGAGTTCCATAAGTTTTGTATCAATATTTGGATGCAGGTACCAAAATGCACATAAAATAGATGAAAACATGCCAAGGATCAAATATGAGGCACACTGGCCAAAGTGGCCAGGTCGGCCGACCACATCACCAGGTCGGCTGACCAAGGGCCAGGCCTGCCTGGTGCAACCAGGTCGGCCGACCAGGTGGTTGGCCGCCCGACCCATTGACAGTGTCGGCCGACCCCTGGTCAGGCCGCCCGATCTCCCAAGTCAGCCATGTGCCACCTCATTGATCCACGTCATGAAGAAAACACAAGTGCACTCAAATCCTACCACAAGACCAGGCATCCAATATATCCAAAGGCCGAAAATGCACCAAGTCATAGATCCACAATGTCATCAATCCGAGGAAAGAGCAAAGTGGCCAATGCAAGGCTGACACGTAGTCGCCCGACCTCCTACAAGGTCGGCCAACCTACCCTCGGAAGCATTTTACACGTGCAACAACCGTCCTAACCACCAACCGCCATGGGGAAGCAAGATCAAGCCGTTGGAGTGCACAGACGGTGGATCGGGTGGTCGCCCGACCTCGGAGTAGGTCGGCCGACCTCCTCCCAAGGTCGGCCGACCACCGACTTCGGCCTCCCACTGACCTAAGCCTCCTACAAATACCCCCCTCTCATATGGGACTATAAATAGGCCTATAGAGCTCATTTGTAAAGGTGTGGAGAAGTTGAGAGCCATATCCTACCTTAGAGAATGTCATTTTCCACATCTTAGTAGTTAGGATAGTCCTGGGAGTTAGAGTGAGTCGAGCTTTGCCTCGGAGTTCTCAGAGATTCTTCTGAGTCTGCGGTAACAGCTCTTGTATATTTTGTACTCAATCTTCAATATAATTCAGTTATATTTTACTTTATTTCTATCTCTTGCAAGTGTGGTGTACCCTTTATTTTGCATACTTGCTAGGCTTAGACTTGTGGTTATCTTAGTTAGTCAAGTCCCGTTATTCTTGCCGGTGCTATAATCCAACCTGTACGCCAGGCTCTGGTTAGATCCTCTCCTCTGATCAAGGACGATCTATTGTTACTCAAGCCTCGCTTGAGTACGTTTATAGCGTGCCAGCCTATCCACGCAGATTTGCTTGGTAGCCCCACTCGGTGACAGCGTGTGGTGTGCCTGTGTAGTTTAGGCCCGTTCGTTCAGTAGGCCCATAGGCGTTATCCGGGTCTCCTTCGGTTGTCTACTATCTACCCCTGACTCCTCGAGGCGCCAAAATTTCGCTCGACGCAAGACCCTGACTTGCTACTTGAGTTTCTTAGTTCACCACGATAGAGTCTTTGCAGCAAAATAGAATAGAGTTTGGGAAGTTTATCTCAATCGTCGTCCTCCCAGGCAACTATACCTTTCTACGTGTATCTTAGGTAGTTCAATTTACTTCTTCCCGCCATACACCTATCCGTTTACCAGACTTACCCCTCTCTAGTGACTAGCTGGTATGTTTATTTAAGTACGGTTCATTCAATTTAAGTTTATTCAACTATACTCTCTCGCCTGCCGCTTCCCTATGGATAAAAATACGATACTCGGAATACTTTGAGTGAAAAGCTACAGCGGTCTCCGTGCGCTTGGCTAAGAGACGCCAACAGCCGCCCAGCCACCCAAGTGAGCCACTTGCCACCTCATTGATCCAATTCACAAAGAAACACAAGTGCACTCAAATCCAACCGCAAGACCAAGCATCCAATGTATCCAAAGGCCGAAAATGCATCAAGTCACGGATCCACAACGTCAACAATCCGAGAGAAGAGCAAAATGGCCAATGCAGGGCTGACACGTGGTCGCCCAACCTCCTACAAGGTCGGCCGACCTACCCTCGGAGGCATTTTTCACGTGCAACAACTGTCCTAACCGCCAACCACCATGGGGACACAAGATCAAGCCGTTGGAGTGCAAAGGCGGTGGATCGGGTGGTCGCCCGACCTAGGGGTAGGTCGGCCGACCTCCCCCTAGGTCGGCCGACCACCGACCTCGTCCTCCCACCGACCTAAGCCTCCTACAAGTACCCCCCTCACATATGGGACAATAAATAGGCCTGTAGAGCTCATTCGTAAAGGTGTGGAGAAGTTGAGAGCTACATTCTACCTTAGAGAGTCTTATTTCCACATCTTAGTAGTTAGGATAGTCTTGAGAGTTAGAGTGAGTCGAGCTTTGCCTCGGAGTTCTTAGAGATCCTTCTGAGTTTGTGGTAAAGTTCTTGTATCTTTGTACTCTTTTTATCTCCAGTATAATTTATTTACTTTACTTTATTTCTATCTCCTGCAAGTGTGGTGTACCTTTCTTTGCATACTTGCTAGGCTTAGACTGTGGTTACCTGAGTTAGTCAAGTCTTGTTATTCTTGCCGGTGCTTTAAGCCTTTCCTAGACTTGGATCTAGGAGTCTGGTTAGCTTTAACCCTTGGAATCAAGGAAGAGTTTTAGTGCTCAATCACTATCGTGGTGATAGCGCTTTGAGCACTAGTTTAGCGTGCCATCCTACCCACACAAATTTGCTTGGTAGCCCCACTCGGTGACAGCGTGTGGTGTGCCTGTATATCCCAGGCCCTCTTCATTCGGTAGGCCCGTAGGCGTTAGACGGGTCTCCTTCGGTGGTCTACTATCTACCCCCTGACCCCTCAAGGCGCCGGAATTTCGCTCGACGTGAGACCCTGACTTGTTTACTTGAGTTTCTTAGTTAACCACGACATAGTCTTTGCAGCCGAATAGAATAGAGTTTGGGGACTTTATCTCACTCATTGTCCTCCCAAACAACCATACCTTTCTACGTGTATCTTAGGTAGTTTATTTTACTTCTTCACCATACACCTATCTTTATTTTATTTACCCCTGTTTAGATAATAGTTGGTACATTTATTTAAGTTTACGGAACACTTGATTTGAGTTTATTCAATTATACTCTCTTGCCTGCCACTTCCCTATGGAAATTACGATACTCGGAATACTCTGGGTGAAAGGCTACAGCGGTCTCCGTGCGCTTGCGAAGTAAAACCTGTTAAGGCTAAGAGCCGCCAACAAGCTTTTCTGGCGCCGTTGCCAGGAAAGCAATAGGCAGAGAGATAATTGATAATCTCATCTCGAACCCAGTACACTTTATAAATCTGCCGCTAGTTTTTAGTAGGCTTACTTTGCTCTGTTGTTTTTGTTGTGGATGCAACAGAGATGTGTATGACCGGTTTCGACCTACCGGTAAACTTCCACAATAATCTAGAGTCTCTGCTCAGGAGAGTTCATTCAAAGACTGTCCACGGGTAGATACCTGTACCAATGGAACTTGAACCAACTGCATCAACAAGTCACACTCCGTTTATCAATATGATGGCTGAAAAGTCCATCCGTGAGTTCTCTGTCCCATCTAGCAACAATGTCCCAACAGGACCTGAAGTGCAAGTAGGAGAGAATTTTGAGCTCAAACCCGGAGTCATTCATATGGTTCAAGCTATCCCTTTTTGTGGACTAGCAACGGAGGATGCCAACAATCATCTACAGCAATTCCTTGAAATCTGCAGCACATTCACAATAAAAGGTGCATCCGCTGACGCTATCAAATTACGCCTCTTTCCATTTTTACTGTCGGAAAGGCAAAGCAATGGTTCTACCTCAACCGTGTAACACTCACTACATGGGATGCGTGCTCCAATGCATTCCTTGCCAAGTACTTCCCTTTGGGAAAGACCAATGCGTTGAGGAACAAAATCTCGAGCTTCCGACAGCTCACAGATGAGACAGTGGCGGAGGCCTGGGAAAGACTACAAGAGTACATCGTGGCCTGCCCCCACCATGGAATGGAACAATGGCTCATCATCCAGAATTTCTTTCATGGCTTAAATCGTGTTATACAAGAGCACCTGGATGCAGCCGCAAGAGGATCCTTGTTATCCTTGAGTGTGAGAGCTGCCAATGAACTCATTGAGAAGATGTCCACTAATCAAGGATGGAAAGAAGAGAGGTCTAGCACCCGATCCCGTGGTGTCCATCACATCGACAACACCGACATGCTTGCCGCCAAGATGGACCTTATATTGAAAAAGTTAGGAGACAATCCAGAGACCACACCGGTTCAGGCTCTCGACGCTCGCATGACTTGCGCAGTCTGTGGGAGCACGGGTCATTTGGGGAACAGCTGCTCCGAAACTCAACCGAAGGACGTGAACTTCATTGGCAATAATCCTAACTTCAGCAACGGGAATCGTCCTCAAACAGGCTGGAATTCAAGGCCATACATCCCCTCTCCCGGACAAGGTAACTCTTCGAGTAGTTCACAACAATTTGATAAATTTAATCAATTTGACCAAAGAGCTGTGAATGATAGCATTAGTAAAAAGCTCCATGCGAATGATAAGCTTTTTGAAACTATTTCTATTCAAATGGAAACTTTTAATAGTGCTATAAAAAACCAACTGAGTTTTAACAAAATGATTGAAACTCAAATAGCTCAGTTGGCTGCTTCTTTATCTAATGTTAATGCGGGTAAGCTGATGAGACATCCTGAAACTCCTCCCAAGGAGCATATAAACGCAGTCACCACTAGGGGTGGGAAATCCACACAGGGCCCCCCACATCCTCGTTGTACCCCTAACAATGCAGGAAAAGAGCAGAAGAAGAAGACTACCGACCCCGAAGAGAAGGATGATACTGAGAGTAGACCTGGAGCAGAGGAGAAAACAGCATCGGAGACACTTCCGAATGAATTCTATGACACTACGGTGCTGCCTTTTCCTCCTCACAACAGGAAGGCTGCCGCCGATGAACAATACAGTAAGTTTGTTGAGGTTATAAAGAAATTATATGTCAACATACCTCTGCTAGATGCTATGCAGGTACCGACATATGCGAAATACTTGAAAGATATCCTCAACAACAAGAAGCCCTTACCATCAACGGAAATTGTGCACATGACAGAAGAGTGTAGCGCAGCTATACTCAATCAGCCCCCACAAAAGAAAAAGGACCCTGGGAGTCCTACCATTCCATGTTCAAATGGGAACCAAGTCTTCAATCAAGCCTTATGTGATCTCAGAGCCAGCGTCGGTGTTATGCCCAAAGTTGTCTTCGACAAACTCAATCACACGGCACTCGCTCCCACCACCATGTGCCTGCAGCTCGCAGATCAATCCATACGACACCCCACCGGGATCGCTGAGGATGTCTCGGTGAAAATCCAGAATTTCCTCATCCCGGTGGACTTCGTGGTGTTGGATATGGAGATAGATGCAAAGACACCGCTCATCCTTGGGTGGCCATTCCTGAGTACAGCAGACGCAAGTATTGATGTCAGGGCCGGAGAAGTCTACCTCAACATCAACGGAATGAGGGAGACATTCTTCTTCAAACCGAAGGTGGAGAAGTGCAATCAAGTGAAGTTATCTCAATGCCTGAAGGTAGGACCGATGCCTAAGAGGGGGTGAATTAGGCTTTCTAAAAACAAGGCTCACTAAAAACTACAACTACTAAGCAAAACCTATGCAAGTAAATCTAGCTATGTGCACTAAGGTTTTGCTAAGTGTTGCTACTTGTACCGTGGCCAAGTCTTGCAACCTAGTTCCACCTAGAAACTAACCTATCAAGCTAGTCTAGGAAAGTAAGCACACAATTGCAAGAATGTAAAAGCGGAAGCTAAGGAGATAGGATAGAGAATGCAAACTCCCGATGACGATGATCGTAGCACACGGTGAAGACACGGCGATGTTTTTCCCGAGGTTCGGGGAGACTCGCGGTCTCTACCCCCTATGTCCTCGTTGGCGCTCCACTAAGGACTTTGCACTCGCGTAGTCCTCAAAGGAATACGACCTCGCCCTTTGCAAGGGTGGAGGTTGGCAAAGTGACTTCCGCAGAAGTCAAGCCACCACGGTCGGGTCTCCGGATATCCTCGATACACACCCACCCGAACCTATCTCTCGCGTGGTCCTCTCATACCACAGCCTCGCCCGCGCAAGGGTAGAGGATTGATAGGTCGCTGGGGTCTTCCGAGTCCTTCTCGCGGAGCTACCCCACCGTCTCCACTAAGGGAAGCTTTGGCCAAAACGCCGAGGGCCTTCCTCCCTCTCACAAGGTGGTGGCGGCCACTCCACACTCCGGAGGGTCTCGCAAGACTTACAACCGCACACACACAGGGGTAAACGTGCACGCAGGCATGGAGAATAGACAAGGTGGCCTAAGCAAGGATGCACTAAGCACTAGCTATGCCGGATGTGTATAGTTTTGCTGTTGTGGTGGTTGGGCTCTCAAAAGGTGTTGCTATACTTCAAATGGGCATGGAGGATGTGTATCAACACTTGTGCTAGCTTAGGATACTCCAACCACCTTGGGGAGGCCGGCCAAGGGGGTATATATAGGCCTCACCTCCAAAACTAGCCGTTGGGGGCTTTTTCAGCTTTTCTGCGTACCCACCGGACAGACTGTCCAATGCGTGTAATTTTCATCCTCTTCGAGTCGACCGTTGCTCTGACAATATAGCCGTTGGAGCCACCGGATTGTCCGGTGGCACCACCAGACTGTCCGACGGTGAGCCACCAGACTGTCCAGTACGTTGTAGCGCCGGGTCTTCGACTTGGAATGCTCTCGGTCTATATCGTCCGGTGGCACCACCGGACTGTCCGGTGGTGAGCCACCGGACTGTCTGGCGGTAGGTTTTGCGCCGTACTTCGCCCCTTTTCTTCTCAGCTTATATCGTCCGGTGGCACCACCGGACTGTCCGGTGGTGAACCACTGGTCTGTCCGGTGCATGTAGTTTTGCACCGGTTCTTTAGCTTTTGGCTCGGCTCCTTGTAGGCACCGGACTGTCCGGTGCTGCACCACTGGACTATCCAGTGCATGCATTTTTTCTGTTCTTGAGCAAAAAAAAATCGGCCCACTGACCGGCCAGCGGGACCGCCGAGTCAGGGCTTTTGCTTACACCTTGATGGAGATTTGGGTCTTTTCTTGTGTCTTTTAGATCCTCCTTTGAGGTGTTTGTACCCCAAATCCACAAATTACACCCTGAGACTTTAGACAAAAACACTTGCATACAAATATTAGTCCCATGGCACATGTTGTCAGTTTAACCACCAAAATCACATATGGGCACTAAGCATAAGGCTTAAGGCCCATTTTCCTTACAATCTCCCCCTTTTTGGTGATTGATGACAACACGACCAAGCAAGCAACAAAAGATACTAAATGAGGAACACAACCATGCTACTTGCTAGGATGCAATGCAAGGGCAAGATCAAAGATGCTAATTGAAATATGCAATAATACCAATTGACATTTTAGTCCATCAAAGATTGGAAGAATTTGCTCATGTCTTGCCCTTGCCGTGATATTGTCGGTTAATGGACATAAGGCTCCCCCTTACTCCAATGCCACTTCCCTCTTATTTTTGGACCATTGCCTTGATCTTGATCTTCATTTCTCCCCCATTTTTCTTGATCATGCGGCAACCCCCTTTTGGTCCTCTTTGATCTTTCCTTCCTGGTTCATGTTCAAATCCTTGCATACTTGCTTGGGTCCATAATTTCTCCCCCTTTGGAATCAAACACCGAAAAGGAAAGCATTAAAAGCACAAGGGAGAGTCCCGCACACTATGATCCTTAAGATATGGAAGTCAAATGGATCACAATTCATGAGACTCGCATAACATAGGCTAAACTTCCCCTAAATGTGTGCATACATAAGATGGTAGACGAACCATATGCACATTTAGTCTTTTGAGACACAGGGAAGCTTAAACTATATTATGCCTAGAGGTAGCTATAAATAATTGAGATGTACACCAAGGAAGGTGTTACCAAGTTGAAGCCTATTTTCCTTTAACTTCATGCGTACCTCCGGGGACATGGATGAGACTACACACAAGATAATCTTAAAAATATTGTAAGTCTCAGAGTAACAAATCATATGATAGGCTCCCCCTAAATATGTGCATACAAGCTTTGAATTGCTTGTGAGAGCCATGCACTAGACGTTAAGTCCATTGGAGGAGCTCACCCTATGATTTGGACCTAAACTAAGAAACCATGTAGGTTGCTCATGGGTTAGTCAAGAGACACAAGCAACCTACCATAAGATAGCCATGGCATGCATTACTTGAAAGTAAATATGCTCATGCAAACCTAGACAAGAAAGGCAACTAGATGCTAAAGGAAATACCAAAAGAAAACAAGCCTAGTTACCAACAAATAAAGGACTTGGGTATGTGATGAATTTCTTCACTTGGCTTTATAACTTGAAACCTTATATCCGAATGTAACCAAGTCTCCAAGTACTCCTTGCCCTTGTGGCTCTACGGTGCTTTGGGAGTGACGGCCTTCTTTTGTTTTCCCTCTCTCTTGATGGCCTCTTCTCTTCTTTTTAACTTACACATGTAGGACTTGTGGCCTTCTTTATTGCAAAAGAAGCAAACCACGGTTTGACTATCCTCAAGCTTCTTCACCACCTTGAGGCGGTTATCTTGAGAAGGTTGGGCTTGCTCCCTTTGACCTTGTAGCCTTGCCACATCCTTCTTGAGCCGATCCACCTATTGCTTGAGTACCTCAAATTCCTCCTCCCTACAAGTTTCTTCATACCAACTAACAAATGGCTTGCAAAGGGGTGAGTAGGTTTAGCATTTAAATCAAAGCAAGATGTAGAAGCATCCTTTTTAGGTTTTTTAAAAGAGAGTGTGGATGCATCACTTGAAGTAGCTTTTAATTTAAAAGCCTCAATTTTCTTTGTTAGCTCATCATTATGGTCTAGGACCATATCAAACTTAAACACCAATTCTTCATAATTGGTTGATGAGCTAGCCAATTGAGCTTTAAGACTCTTGTTTTCGCAAATTAATCTAGCTACTTGTTGTTCAAGCTCATTAGGGGAGAGGGCACCATCATTACTTACAACGCTTTCACTTTTACCATGGGCCATAAGGCATTTGTGCGATGTAGAGGATGATTTGCGCGAAGTAGACTTGTGGAGTGCTTCTTATGATGATCTTCATCGCTTGACACATCTACCCACATACCAATGCTCATAAGCGCCTTGTGCCTATCTCTTTGTTCTTTTTCCTTCTTCTTGAGCTTGTGCCTCTTCTTCTTCTTTACCTCCTTGGCAATGATAGGACATAAGTCCATGTAATGCCCTTTCTCACCACATCCAAAGCAACCACCTCTTCTTTCCTTCTTTCTTTGGCGGTTGTGCTCAATTTCCTCAATGGTGATAGGGACACCCTTGGAGTTGAGCTTCTTCACTGCCTTCTCCATTCTCTTGATCAACATTGCAATTTCTTCTTCATCATCATCAGAGGAGGAGTGTTGGGCTTGATCGTCTTCATCACTATCTTCTTCTTCTTCACTTGAGCTTGAGCTTGTTTCTTTCTTGCTTTTGCCCTTCTCCATCTTCTTCTTTTCACCATGAATGGTGAGTGCATGTGACTTGGATGGAGAGGTGTCTTGGCCAATCCCTTGGTATTGCTCAAATGCAATGATCTTGCCAAGAACCTTGGTGGGCGTCAAGGTGCTCATTTCTTGTTGGAGAAGATAAGTGATGATGCTTGCATATTTGTCTTTTGGAAGCACTTCGACGATCTTCCTTGCAACATCGGCATCGCTTAGCTTGGTTTCACCTATTGAATTGAACTCATTGATAATAAAATTTAGGCGTGAGTACATGTCATTAGCCAATTCATTAGGAAGCATAGTAAAGGAATTTAAAGCACGCTTAACCAAGCCAAGTTTTTGCTCCTTGACGTCACTTGTGCCGCCATGGAGTGCTTGAAGCGATTCCCAAATCTCATGAGCGCTTGAGAGGCTACATACTCTACTAAATACATCAATGCTCAAAGACCCGAACAAAATGTCACGAGCAATGGCATTGAATTGTATTTCTTTCTCATCGGCTTTTGTCGGTTTTGCCGGCCGAGAGAGGGGTTTCGTTCCTTCCTTCGTCACTCTCCAAACATCTAACCCTACGGCCTCTAGATAACTAGCCATTCTAACACGCCAAAAGGGGTAGTTCGTGCCGTCAAAGTGAGGAGCGCTACCGATACTCATCCTTCCACTCTAAGACGTCTCTAGTACTCAATCCGGGGGTGAAGCCAAAAAGTCCAAATATGAGTTGTGAGCTCTTATGACAATAAAATGGACTAGATTGAGTGGCCCGACTCTGCTACCAATTGAAGGTAGGACCGACGCCTAAGAGGGGGGTGAATTAGGCTTTCTAAAAACAAGGCTCACTAAAAACTACAACTACTAAGCAAAACCTACGCAAGTAAATCTAGCTATGTGCACTAAGGTTTTGCTAAGCGTTGCTACTTCTACCGTGGCCAAGTCTTGCAACCTAGTTCCACCTAGAAACTAACCTATCAAGCTAGTCTAGGAAAGTAAGCACACAATTGCAAGAATGTAAAAGCGGAAGCTAAGGAGATATGATAGAGAATGCAAACTCCCGATGACGATAATGGTAGCACACGGTGAAGACACGGCGATGTTTTTCCCGAGGTTCGGGGAGACTCGCGGTCTCTACCCCCTACGTTCTCGTAGGCGCTCCACTAAGGCTTTGCACTCGCGTAGTCCTCAAAGGAATACGGCCTCACCCTTTGCAAGGGTGGAGGTTGGCAAAGTGACTTCCGCGGAAGTCAAGCCACCACGGTCGGGTCTCCGGATATCCTCGGTACACACCCACCCGAACCTATCTCTCGCGTGGTCCTCCCGTACCACGGCCTCGCCCGCGCAAGGGTAGAGGATGGATAAGTTACTGGGGTCTTCTAAGTCCTTCTCGCGGAGCTACCCCGCCGTCTCCACTAAGGGAAGCTTTGGCCTAAACACCGAGGGCCTTCCTCCCTCTCACAAGGTGGTGGCGGCCACTCCACACTTCGGAGGGTCTCGCAAGACTTACAACCGCACACACACAGGGGTAAACGTGCATGCAGGCACGGAGAATAGACAAGGTGGCCTAAGCAAGGATGCACTAAGCACTAGCTATGCCGGATGTGTCTAGTTTTGCTCTTGTGGTGGTTGGGCTCTCAAAAGGTGTTGCTACACTTCAAATGGGCATGGAGGATGTGTATCAACACTTGTGCTAGCTTAGGATACTCCAACCACCTTGGGGAGGCCAACCAAGGGGGTATATATAGGCCTCACCTCCAAAGCTAGCCGTTGGGGGCTTTTTCAGCTTTTCTGCGTACCCACCGGATAGACTGTCCGGTGCGTGTAATTTTCATCCTCTTCGAGTCGACCGTTGCTCTGACAATATAGCCGTTGGAGCCACCGGACTGTCCGATGGCACCACCGGACTGTCCAACGGTGAACCACCGGACTATCCGGTGCATGCATTTTCTTCTGTTCTTGAGCTTGATGGCGACTTGGGTCTTTTTTTGTGTCTTTTAGATCCTCTTTTGAGGTGTTTGTACCCCAAATCCACCAATTACACCGTGGGACTTTAGACAAAAACACTTGCATACAAATATTAGTCCTATGGCACATGTTGTCAGTTCAACCACCAAAATCACATATGGGGACTAAGCACAAGGCTTAGGGCCCATTTTCCTTACAATGCCAACCACAAAGATATATGCCGAAGACCTATATCCATGAAAACGTTTTCGAGAAAAAGATGGACAGTCTCGTTACATTAATGAAATCAGACAGTGAGGCTGCCATCCGGCAAAAAGAAGAATCTGAACGGCGAGAGGCAAAACTCAAAAAGGCTAGTTCCAAACCCTAGGAAACAGGAGGCAAAGCTCCTGGAAAGATGGTCGACGCTGGTATGCAAGTCCAAACAACAGAAGAACGGCGTGCAAAGTACTATGAAAGAAATCCAACCTACCTACATCTTCTTGATATCCCAAAGGGTAGGGTGTGGAAGTCCCTTGCCAACAGGTAAATTGGCATTATTTTTCGACAGCATATTTATTTTTTCTGCCAAATTCAATTTCTTGCACACCACTGTATGTTTGATTTTTCTACAAATTGCATTTTCAACATTTATTTTGACCCTTTTTTTATGCATTAAAAAAAATGAGGGCATGGTCAGCCGGCCACAAGCTTGGCCGCTCGACCAGTTCTCCCCCCTCTCCTCCTTTTTCTTTCTTTTCTTTTCCTTCCCCTTTTCTTTTCTTGTTTACCCAAGCTTAAGCTTGGGGGAAGGGCTCGACAACTCAAGGTATGTGTGTTCCACCCTCTCTTTGTTCAATCGTTCTCAGAGTAGTAATGTATCTTTAATTTCATCATGTTAGTTTTGATCTGCTAACTTCAAATAAAAAAATAAAATAACTTCCACGCTTTTAATGATAAGTTCACTTGCTAGCTTCATTTTAGAAATGATAAATAGTTGCTCTATCAAGTGAATAATTTAATTCTTGCATGTGACTCATGCTTAGCTTAGTTCTGAGTTTGTGAATAAAAGAAGTAAATCAAAGTTCTACCTTGTGGATGCCATTTGTAATAACAAGCCTAAGTTGTTGGGAGATGATGATATGACTTGAGTTTGGGATGCTTCTTTTATGCTCTTAGTAAGATGAACATCTCAGGTTTTTATTTTGAAAAATAACAAAATACAACTCCCCTTGGTTGAAAATTCCTACCAGAGCAAAAAATGCTTCAACCAGTTGAAACTGCTACAAAAAGCTACTTACAAATGTTTTGAGCTTTGTCAAATTTTGAGTCTCTTTGAGTAGAAATATCACCTTCTGTTGATAGCTGGAGTACAAAACCACCAATGCAAGTGATCCATTCCGGACTTTGCATCCACCCAAAAGTCTCCAAATACTTCTCAGAATCCCCTAGCTTTCAAATATCAAGGAGTAAGGGTATGGAGCTAAAAAGAAAAAAAATGCGTGCAAAAGCACGACAAAATGAATAGCATGTAAGTTCAAGCATGGCAAAAAGAAATAAAAGCTCCATATCCCCTTCATTTCCACACAAGGCTACAAGGGATGAAAATCAAGAGAACGAGACATTCAGTGCCACCACTCATACTCCAGTGATCAAATAGAAGAAGTGATAGAGTATACTCTTTAGTCCAATCTTTGGCTTAGCAAAATAAACACTCTAAGTGTGCCACATTCTCTCCTACCTAAAGCTCCACAAAGGCCTTAGTGTAGGAAAATGTTGGCCAAATCATGGCCCTTGGAGAGGAAACACCTTGGGGAAGCTTCTTTTGTTTTGAAAATCTTGAAAACACCTGAGGAGAACATCCGAAAAGAGCAAGTTAGAAGTACCCCAGTAACAAAGTCGTTCTGTCTCTCAACCGCCCAAGGCAAGGTAAGCAAAAAGATGCACCACAGGTATTACACAAGGAGAACTTCAATTATTTCACTTCTTAGAACAAAAGTTTGAGTATTGAGTCATATATAAGAATTTCTCTTCATCTTCGATATTGCAGCAACTCCTGATCCACTTTCATTCTTAGCTTTGCTCGAGGACGAGCAAAAGTTTAAGCTTGGGGGGTGTTGACGGTCGTAATCTCACGATATCTACCGTCAATTACCAACCGAATGGAGCTATGCAAGTGAATAAATATGGACTAACCCTTCTACTGATGAGTTCCACTAGTTTGTATGAATATTTGGATGCAGGTACCAAAATGCACATAAAACAGCTAAAAACATGTCAAGGATCAAAGATGGGGCTCACTGGTCAAAATGGCCAGGTCGGCCGACCCAATCCTAGGTCGGCCGACCAAGGCCAGGCTGAGCCTGACTCAGCCAGGTCGGCCGACCAGGGGGTTGGTTGCCCGACCCAATGGCCAGGTCGGCCGACCCAACCCTAGGTCGGCCGACCAAGGCCAGGCTGAGACTAACTCAGCCAGGTCGGCCGACCAGGGGGGCTGGTCACCCGATCCAATGACTGGGTCGGCCAACCCCTGGTTCAGGCTGCCCAACCACCCAAGTAAGCCACTTGCCACCTCATTGATCCAATTCACAAAGAAACACAAGTGCACTTAAATTCAACCGCAAGACCAAGCATCCAATGTATCCAAAGGCCGAAAATGCACCAAGTCACGGATCCACAACGTCAACAATCCGAGGGAAGAGCAAAATGGCCAATGCAGGGCTGACACGTGGTCGCCCAACCTCCTACAAGGTCGAACGACCTACCCTCGGAGGCATTTTTCACGTGCAACAACTGTCCTAACCGCCAACTGCCATGGGGACGCAAGATCAAGCCGTTGGAGTGCAAAGGCGGTGGATCGGGTGGTCGCCCGACCTGGGGGTAGGTCGGCCGACCTCCCCCCTAGGTCGGCCGACCACCGACCTCGGCCTCCCACCGACCTAAGCCTCCTACAATTACCCCCCTCACATATGGGACTATAAATAGGCCTGTAGAGCTCATTTGTAAAGGTGTGGAGAAGTTGAGAGCTACATTCTACCTTAGATAGTCTTATTTCCACATCTTAGTAGTTAGGATAGTCCTGGGAGTTAGAGTGAGTCGAGCTTTGCCTCGGAGTTCTCGGAGATCCTTCTGAGTTTGTAGTAAAGTTCTTGTATCTTTGTACTCTTTTTATCTCCAGTATAATTTATTTACTTTACTTTATTTCTATCTCCTGCAAGTGTGGTGTACCTTTCTTTGGATACTTGCTAGGCTTAGACTGTGGTTACCTGAGTTAGTCAAGTCTTATTATTCTTACCGGTGCTATAAGCCTTTCCTAGACTTGGATCTAGGAGTCTGGTTAGCTCTTACCCTTGGAATCAAGGAAGAGTTTTAGTGCTCAATCACTATCGTGGTGACAGCGCTTTGAGCACTAGTTTAGCGTGCCATCTTACCCACGCAGATTTGCTTGGTAGCCTCATTCGGTGACAGCGTGTGGTGTGCCTGTGTATCCCAGACCCGTTCGTTCGGTAAGCCCGTAGGCGTTAGCCGGGTCTCCTTCGGTGGTCTACTATCTACCCCCTGACCCCTCGAGGCGCCGGAATTTCGCTCGACGCGAGACCCTGACTTGTTTACTTGAATTTCTTAGATAACCACGACATAGTCTCTGCAGCCGAATAGAATAGAGTTTGGGGACTTTATCTCACTCATTGTCCTCCTAGGCAACTATACCTTTCTACATGTATCTTAGGTAGTTTATTTTACTTCTTCACCATACACCTATCTTTATTTGACTTACCCCTGTTTAGATACTAGTTGGTACATTTATTTAAGTTTACGGAACACTTGATTTAAGTTTATTCAATTATACTCTCTTGCTTGCCGTTTCCCTGTGGAAATTACGATACTCAGAATACTCTGGGTGAAAGGCTACAGCGGTCTCCGTGCGCTTGCGGAGTAAAACCTGTTAAGGCTAAAAGCCACCAACAGTGAGCTTCATCCTTATTTGAAATTTGAGTTTGCATCTACCGCGGTTTTTTTTGTGTTTTTCAATTCGCAGGTAGGGATAAGCCTTTCCTGGTGGGGACAATTGTGTGTGCATAATTGATAACTAGAGGAGATGTAGTGTTGCGATTGCAGGGTTCAAAACATGTTGATTGGAAGCTGAATCGTGTCTCGTGCCACCGCCAAATTGACAGTTATATTCACCTGATGGAAGATCGGGCACCCTTAATCCCCATCGCACGAATGGTCAAACCCGGCTATCTCTGCTGTTGCCGATGTGGGCACCTTTAGTCGGTAAGCGATTAATTTTGAAGGCTTATGGTGGCTTGAATCGTGCAGATGTGCCTCTCCGTCTGAGCTTCTGCTGCCAAAGCAGGTGCGGAGAAGAAGGCCGACAAGGCTAGCAATAAGAGGTTCTGTTGTAACTGCTGGCTGTTGGTACTAAAGGGTTCGGTGCGTTATGGTAAGCCGATGGAGATAAGCTGAAAAGTGTGGCCACCAAAGTTCAAGAGGTGATCCAAGTTCCCAAGAAAGTCATCTCTGCTTCCAATTTGATTTTACATGTCATATTGTTGCGATTGAATTTACTTTTATTTGAGTAGAGGATATATATTCAGTGTTCTACTGGCTGGACTTAATAACTCACTGAATCCCTATCTCTCTTCACACTTATGCACGAATAGCATGTAGTCTCTCTGCCTGTTCTGCTTGTGACATTTTAGATTTTAAGCACATCTTTGATTGGGTTACCCTTACTACGGTTCTTTAAATTTAAATCAAAACTTTGCACACAATCCTAATGTACTATTATCATCATCACTGTCATCATTATTTGCACTACCACTGCCAATACTAATTATAAATTCTTCTTAAAAAATCATTTTAGCCATATCTTGTTGCACATCGACAAGTTTTTAAAAATAAACACAAATTGGCCAAATAACGGTTGGACCGCACATGCATTTTTACTAGTATTAATTAAGATAAT
This sequence comes from Paspalum notatum, assembly GCA_022530915.1. NCBI lineage: Eukaryota > Viridiplantae > Streptophyta > Magnoliopsida > Poales > Poaceae > Paspalum > Paspalum notatum. Next base: position 34,205,912 of record CM039685.1, read on the forward strand.
AATAGATGGATTGGATGATGGACGAGCGTGCTGGTCAAAAAGCACCAGCATGTTTTTCCATGTCGTCCACACTGGCGGTCATTGTGAATTCGTGATCCAAACGCGAGTCACTCTTTCAGATCCGCCTCCAGAGTCTTGCTGCTATACATGTTCAAATGGACGTAGTTGCCTAGGCACGACACGGCTTCACACCGTGCCTGCCTGGGCACGGTGAGCTCATGTGCCGGGCCGGCACGGCGTGCCGTCGGTGCTGCCCAGGCACGGCACGGCTCACCTTACACCGGCTGTGCCATACTGGCGGCACGACGAGCCCGGCGGTACCGTGGCCGTGCCCGTGCTGTTGCCGCCGTCGACTCGAGCGTGCCGTTGTTGCTGTCGTTGTCGCCGACTTGAGCGCTTCACCGTCACCGTCACCGTCACCGACTAACTCGCTCGTCGTCGATTCATCGTCGCACTATGCCGACTCGAGTGCGCCGTCGTCGATTCGTCGTCGCTCCGTGCCGACTCGAGCGCACCGTCGCTGATTCACCATCATTCTGTGACGACTCGAGCGCGATGTCGATTAGCGTTGTGCTCTTCCAGGAAGAGGAGCAAGCGCGGAGAGGAGACGAAGACCAGAATGTGGGATAAGGAGGCGGAGGCCAGAGAGAGGCCGGAGTCATGAGCGGGTTGCGTGAGAAAGTTGGAATCGGAGGCATGCGGGAAGGATCGGCGGAAGACGGAAGGATGGCAGGCAGCGGCGGCAGCGGCTAGTGTGAGGAAATGACAAGAGAAGGCTAGAGTTTTATGTATTTTTATCAAAGGGTGCAAGCCAAATGTTAGACGGGCCGATGTCGGGCTGATTTCTTACGCGCGTCGTGCCAGTGTGCTTGCACTGCGGGCCGGTTCACGAGCCCAAGCACGGCACGGCCGTCGCCAGGCTCGCCAGCGCTCGCCAGGCTCGATTCGTGCGAGCGATCTGACCGGCAGCCCCCACGTGCACATGGTCCCAGCGCGTTTTCCTCCTGTGCGGGCCCGGTCAGCTCCAACCCCGGCGAGTGCCATGCTCATGCTGCCCTTTTTCCCCCTCGCGTCATCGTCGTGGGCCCCCTTCACTCGCGTCATCGTCGTGGGCCCCTTCACTCGGCTGCTTGCATGCATGCATAGAGGTCTTTCAATTTTTTTCTACGTAGCTTGTAATCAAGGTGTCTACTAACCAAACCGATTTCATATTTATGATTCTTTTATTTTTATAAACAAAACAAGACCATATTTATAAAGTTGTAATGAAAATATAATTTCATATCATATAGTTATGATAAATTTATGTTACTACAAATTATGTTAGCACAAATTATGTTAGCACAATTTTATATCGTACAGTTATGATAAATTATGTTAGCACAAATTATGTTAGCACAATTTTATGTCGTACAGTTATGATAAATTTATGTTAGCGTAAATCATGTGTCATAATTTTTACAAAAAAGTTATGATCATCGTTAACTTGTTACAAAGAAAAAGAAAGAAAAAGTAAAAAAATAAAGAAAATAAAATTATTATGTTAGCATAAATTATGTTAGCATAATTTTATGTCATACAGTTATGGTAAAATTATGTCAGCATAAATTATGTTAGCATTGTTTTATGCCATACAATTATGATGAATTTATGTTAGCATAAATTATGTTATAATAATTTTTACCATAAAGTTTTGATCATCATAAAATTATTATGAAAAAAAGAAAAAGTAAAAAAATAAAAACTTACGGTACGGCTGTGCGGGGTCACATGGGGCCCTTCTCCCTCGCGCGCAGGAGAGGAGCCGCTCGCCCGATTCGCTCCAGGCGAGCGCTTCCCGAATGGACATTGCGCTGTCTATTTCGCGAGTGCTCACTCGGGTGGGATCGAGCTGGCGATGGTGGTCCCACCCGAGCAGAGCGAGGTCACCAATCGGTCCCTTTTTTATTTTTTAATTTTTTGACATAATTTTAGTCGCGTAAAATTATACTGACATAATTTTATTTACGAAGAATTATGCTGATATAATTTTATTCAAAAAAATTATGCTGATATAAATTTATTCACGTGCTGTCATAATTTTATTCACGGAAAATTATACTGATATAATTTTATGACATAATTTTATTCACGAAAAATTATACCGACATAATTTTATTCACGGAAAAGTATGTTGCCATAATTTTATCCACGGAATGCTGACATAATTTTATTCACGTAAATTTATCCCGACATAATTTTATTCGCATGTTTTCACGAAAAATTATGCTAAACTAATTTTATTCACGGAAAATTATGCTTACATAATTTTATTCACGAAAAATTATGCTAACATAATTTATACCATTATAAAATAAAGATCATAATAAACTTACATCATAAGTTTATTACATTATAGTTGTTTTGTTAACATAGTTTTCTGCTAATTAATTAAAATTATATTATGAATAAAAATAAAATAAAAAAAAGGAAAAAAAGAAAAAAAAAAGATAGAAAATAAAAGAAAAATGCTGTATAGAGCGGGGGCACGGAAAAAGCCGGCCCACCTAAACCCAAGTGCTCCATCTCCCGTGCGTTTCGGTCCTCGGTGGATCAAGCTAGGCGAGCGGTCACCAACCAGCGCTGGCGTCACCGTATATGGCATGATTCGCATCTCAGTGATCTCACTGGCCAACCCCTGATCCTCTGTGGCCCTGTGGTCGCGGTCGAGCCGTGCGGCGCTGCATCCCTGCATCGCAGGCGCAGCCGGCTATCCGCTGCCGCCGCCGTAGGCCTGCCTACTCACAGGAAATAACCCATGTGTCCATGACGCAAGCCGTGACCATGGTGCTCCCCGTCTGCCCAGCCCAAGCCCTTCTCCATCCTCTCGTCCCTAAACCAGAGAGCCTTCCCCCACACGGCCACACCGCACCTGCACAAGCAGACGAATCAGCAGAGAGCGAACAGATCAGTAACCACCGCAAACAAGACCACCAATGGCGGCCGGGGAGACGAAGGGGCTCAGGCTGCTGGACTTCTGGGTGAGCGCGTTCGGGCAGCGCTGCCGCATCGCGCTGGCGGAGAAGGGCCTGGAGTACGAGTACCTGGAGCAGGACCTGGCCAACAAGAGCAAGCTCCTCCTCCGCGCCAACCCCGTCCACAAGAAGATCCCCGTGCTCCTCCACGACGGCCGCCCGCCCGTCTGCGAGTCCCTCGTCATCCTGGAGTACCTCGACGAGGCGTTCCCGGACACGCCGTCCCTCCTGCCGTCCGACCCCGCCGCGCGCGCCCACGCCAGGTTCTGGGCGGACTACGCCGACAAGAAGGTCTTCGACTGCGGGACCCGGCTGTGGAAGCTCAAGGGGGAGCCGCAGCTGCAGGCGCGCGCCGACATGGCGGAGGCTCTGCGAACCCTGGAGGCCGAGCTCGGGGACAAGCCATACCTCGCCGGCGACGCGTTTGGGTTCCTGGACGTCGCCGTCGTGCCGTTCTCCACGTGGTTCCTCAGCTACGAGCGCCTCGGCGAGTTCAGCGTCGACGAGGTGTGCCCCAGGCTGGTGTCCTGGGCCAAGCGGTGTGGCGAGAGGGGGAGCGTGGCCAAGAGCCTGTACCCGCCGGAGAAGGTCTATGAGTTCGTTGGATTTCTCAAGGACAAGTTCGGCGAAAAGTAGAGCGATATGTTGTCAGTCACACTGCAGCTCTGCAAGTTCGATGGTGTTGTGTCGATCAGGTCATTGTTCGTTGTCTCTTTGATGCTTGTTTGGTTTGCGTGTGCGTATCTTAAGCTGGTGCGTGAGCATCGTCTTGAGATTATAGGTGATTGAATAAAGGAGGTCTATCATTCTATGTCATCTGCTCCATGTGGGGAGACTGAATAAAGAAGATTTTTGCCATTGTTCTCTTCTTGTAGACTTGTACTTGTCCATTGTTCATCTTTAATTAGGTTTAGGAGAACCACGTTATGGCACATCCTACAGTGTTGCAAAACCTAATGAATTCAACAGATTCTCAGTTCTAGCACTCAATCTCAACTCCTTATAAACAGGTTTAAGTTGTAGGGGCCAAAAGGATGTGCCCGGAGACACAACTAAGCTAGGCTAGATAATATTTATAAATTTACCCTAAAATTGAGTAATATAGCTTTAAAATGCTAATTAACTTATTAGGTTCCAATTGACTAATCTAGTTCCAAAATAGCTTAATTGTCTCAAATAACCGGCTTAGACTCAGATTGATGTTTTGTAAAAATAAAATTAGCTAACCCAAATTTAACAATTTTTGGATAAGACATGTGACTTAAGCTCAGCTTAACAAACTTATGCTAAAATTGACTAAGTTAGATAGGCTCAAATTCTCAAGTTTTGATTCATAGGCTTGATTTTTCTTAGATGGAATAATAATTAGAATTTAAGCCAAAATTGACTATATTAGCTTCAATTAACTAAATTAATTTTATTTTGCCTAGTTTTTCTTTATATAAAATTAACTATATTTGAGGAAATTTGACTGAGGGAAGCACAAATTAGTAATTGGGTCTCAAAGTAACTTATGCTAAAATTAGCTAATTTGGGCTATAGTTAACTAATCTAGTTCCTAGTGACTAACTTAGGCTCACATTAACTAACCTAAGAGTTAAAACACCAAATTTAAATTGAACAACTTCGAACTTGAATTGACTAAATTTTAATCGTGGTGCTAGAGACTAATGAGACCATGGGTTGGAGTACAGAGTCAATAGAATATATTTTTAAAAAAATCAACGTCCACGATTTGCCATAGTGCTGCATCACTGTCTTTTGGGCCGTGTATCATGTTGGTGTCCATTAGGGACACGTCCAGTAGTCTTTGGCCAACCTTAGACATTTATAATTTGTAGTTGCCGTCTAAGTTATGGTTTGAGTTTTCCTTTCATTCATTCTGTAATCGAACATTGTCGATATACATTTCTTTGTGAAATCCCAACTTGTTGATTGCTTATTTATTGAACTGTAAATTCAGTTGTGTTCTTCCTTCTTTTTGCTTGAGTTCTTCAATTTGTGGGTAAGGATTAGCCTTATAATCAGAGGTAATGGTGCTTCCATTGTGTGATTTAAGTCGTTCTGGTTTGAAGCTGGATCGTGTGTGTCAGGACACTTCTAGATTGAGAGTTATCTTCACCAGACAGAAGATCAGGAATCTCTAGCCCCTTCAAGTGGTCATCAAAGCATCATTTATACTTTCATGTCGCTTCATACCCTCTTTAGTGTTTTGTAAAGACCATCAGGACACCATAACGGGAGGTGGTAATGGTCAGGTTCACATGCCCCACGTGCAATGTTCTTCTTCATATCTCGAGTGATCACACACATGGTGGAGGAGCTAAAAAACGCATGCTTGTGCTTGAAGTGGGAATGTTGATGAGGCTCTAGGGAATCTTCCAAGGTTAGCGGTCTACCCATGTCGTGGTTCCAACAAAGCTAGAAGATCCTCTCGATCGACTTCTGTAAGCCGGATCCTCTTCGTCCCTCTCCTTGTAGTGTTCCATGCGTCGTTGATAAGCTCACATGTAAGCTGATTATGCAACCTTGCTATATTTCTCCTCTATCGCTGTTCCTCTTCTGAAATCATCAAGCAATGATCTATAGAATTTGGAGCTGATTGCTTCTCAGACCAGCATTCTCTTTGCCTTTCCCGGCATTGCTGCATTCACCAACATCGAAAACTTTGACTGGGAACAAATTTTTGTCACCCTTGATCAATATATAGCTGACTAGATTTGCTATCACAATACCTTGCGATCGTTGGTGATGTGTGTCATGGTGTGGAGCCACTTGCAATTCTTTCGGTTCTTCAGTTCTTTGGCCGAAGGTATTACATGATTGATAGGGGGTTTTGTTGTTTCTTTCTGAGAGGGAGATCAAAGATCTGATCAGCTTTGGTGATGTTGAAGTCATAATGTTTCTTGGCTTCGGCTTCCTTTGAGCCATGGTGAGACCACTTAGCAATGCTGATGTCATACTCAGCGATAGGCTCATCCCCCGTATTTGCATTGAACTTAGGCTATCGGCTTTCTGAACTTATCGGCTCGCTGATCTTAGAAGCTATGCTGTATGGATGTAGAGATGTTCAACCTGCTACATCTCTTGTTTGTCTCATTTTTACAAGTAAGTTTTATATAGCAAGTTATGCTGATAAAAAACTGCAAACTGAAAAAGTCTGTAGCAAATTTGATTGTGTTCTATTCCAACTTTTGTAGCAACTTGTGTGGTGTAGATGTGCAACTTGCTACCTATCCTGTTGTTTTATGTAGGGTGTTTAACAAGAAGAATTTTAACAACAAGAAAGGGCCTACGGCTTCTGGCCACTGAGCGCCGCTCTGCCAGCTCCCCGGCTGCTCCCTTTGGTAATCGGTTCATATCCTCTAAAGTGCAACTCTACTAAGCATCAAACTTGGTAGGGTAGTGGGTCCACGAATTCTTTGAGTGTTAGCTCAAATGCTGAACTATAGTTACTGTTACTCCACTAAGCATCAAACTTGGTAGGCTAGTGGATCCACGAATCCTTTGAGTATTAGCTCAAATGCTGAACTATAGTTGACTGAAGTGATGAACCTCTCTAAAGATCTAATGCTCTACTCAAACCCGATTTTGTACGTAGCCATAATAATGAGATGAGATGTTCGTTCTTCTTTTTGTAGTTTCCAAAAAAGAAAAGAAAAAGTGCCTCTGGGTAGGGCCAGTTCAACGGAGAATGAGTTGGGCGGCTGGTCTTGCCGTCCAGTCCAGGTCGTCGTTCCCTAGCTGTAAATCTGTAATGGGAGAAGGATGACGACCATTTTGTTTAGGCCGAAACAGAACGATAACTATACCAATTAAGTCAACGAGGCGCAACGCAACCGCGCAATAGAATACGTCGGCCTCCGCGTGACTGCGTGAGCCGCACGCGGTCGTAAGATGTACGCGATCTATTTGCGTGAATGCCACACCGCCATGTACGCTGCTATATATACGTGTATATGTTCCACTGCCGGCAATGAATTCCAAACACAATCCAAGCCCTAGAAAGACGATCTCATCGATATCCATGGCAGGCTTCGGCGCAGCAGGCAACGGGATGTGGATGATGGGCGGCCAGTGCCCTGTCTGCTTCGGCGGCATTGCCCGCGGCCAGGCCATCTTCACGGCCGAGTGCTCCCACACCTTCCACCTCCGCTGCGTCCTGGGGAACGCCGTCTGACCGGTGGCCTTCTGCGGCGCGCACTGGCGCGACACGCTCTCCGCGACGCCAACCGCCGCCTACGCCGACGACGAGCCGGTGGAGGCGCCGCACGCCCCAGCTCCACTCGGCGGCCGCAGCAACGCCGCCGCCGCCGGGCTGCTGGCGCTCAAGACGCACTGCGAGTACCCGGCGCTCCCCAAGGCCGCGGCGCGCGACGGCTTCGCGGTGCTGGTGCACGCCAAGGCGCCCCCGGTGGCATCCGTGGCCGCGGCGGCGCGCGCGGCGATCGATCTGGTGACGGTCCTCGACGTCAGCGGTAGCATGAGCGGCGAGAAGCTGGCGCTGGTGAAGCGTGCCATTGGGTTCCTCGTCGACAACCTCGCCCACGGCGACCGCCTCAGCGTCGTGGCCTTCAGCGACCAGGGGCGCCGGGTCATCCGCCTGACGCGCATGTCCGAGGAGGGCAAGGCCGCGGCCAAGCGCGCCGTGGACTCCCTCGTCGCCTCCGGGTGCACCAACATCCGCGACGGCCTCGACGAGGCCGCCAAGGTGCTCGGCGGCCGCCGCCACAGGAACGCCGTCGCCAGTGTCATCCTCCTCTCGGATGGGCAGGACAACTGCAGCGGCAACAAGCCAGCGACGCCGTCACCCTTCGGATTATTATTCGAACCCGGCAGCCACTGGAGCAAACCGCCAGCGGTTTACGTGCCAAACAGCCACAGCCACCTTGTGCCACCGTTCTTCAAGCGCAGCACGTTCGGGTTCGGCGACGGGTGCGGCGTGCCGGTGCACACGTTCGGGTTCGGCACGGACCACGACGCGACGGCGATGCACGGGATCGCGGAGCTGACAGGCGGCACCTTCTCCTTCATCGAGAACCACGCGGTGATCCAGGACGCCTTCGCGCGGTGCGTCGGCGGGCTGCTCTCGGTCGCGGTGCAGCAGGCTCGCGTCTCCCTCGAGTGCCTGCACCCCGGCGTGCGCCTCCGCGGCGTCAAGTCCGGGCGCTACGAGAGCCGCGTCGACGCCGCGGGCCGCGTCGCCACGGTGGACGTCGGCGAGCTCTACGCCGACGAGGACAGGCGCTTCCTCGTCTTCGTGGACGTGCCGAGAGCCGCCGGCGACGAGGCGGCAGCAGCCACGCCGCTGCTGAAGGTAAGCTGCGCGTACCGTGACGCGGCGACGGGCCGGTCGGTGGACGTGGCCGGCGACGACGCCGTGGTCCTGCGGCCCGTGGACGTGGAGGCGTCGGACGACGTGGCGCCGTCCGTGGAGGTGGAGCGGGAGCGCGTGCGCGTGGACGCGGCGGAGGACATGGCCCTGGCGCGGGCGGCGGCGGAGCGCGGCGCCTACGCGGAGGCCGCGCGGATTCTCGACGCACGCCGGGAATCGCTGGCCCGGTCGGCGCCGGCGCTGGCCGGGGACGCCAAGTGCGAGGCGCTGGCGGCCGAGCTGCAGGACCTGAGCCGGCGCGTGTCCGACAAGCGCGAGTACGCGCAGACGGGCCGTGCGTGCTTGTTCGCCGGCGTGAGCGCGCACGCCCAGCAGCGCGGCGCGTCGGTGTGCCTCTCTCAGCCATTTGGGGCGACGCCGGCGGGGACTAGTCTGTTTTCGTTCGCGACGCCGGAGATGCGGAAGATGGAGAAACTCTCCGAGGTGGCGCGGGAGCAGCAGCCGCCGCCGCCGACAACACTTTTTGGGCTGCCCACAGTTCCCGAGAGTGACAGGAATTCTTGGTCTTCTGGTTCCGGGGGAAGTATCCTCTTCTAGGTGCTTAGTGGGTTGGATAAATAGATTAGGTGCTTAGTGGGTTGGATAAATAGATTGACTATACACTATAGCGACTCTGTTCACAGAGAGGGAGGTTGTTAAAATAGTAGATACACAATGCATTTACACATCCTGCTGCACATAGTTTTAGGGTTTTGTTGAATTATCATTTGTTTTCTTAGAAGATATATACGACTTGAATCAGAAATCCAAGTCATTTGGATGCATAAATTCTGATTGGGCTTGTTCAGATCTGTCAATGGCTTGTTTAATCAGGTTGTTTTTGAAGCACAATCTATTTCATACACATTATGTGTCGATCATCATTTGATGCAAATTAATCTCTAGGTTTGCATTTAAATTACCCATCTATTCTATTATTAAATACGATTTAAAGTGCCCAAAAATTGGACTGAATTACAAACTTATATCATTACGAAAGATAATTTAATTATTAATACATTAAATATAAATATAAACCACCCATATTTTCTATTATGATAGTTAATCTATGTAACTACTTGAGGTCGCATGTAAATTACCCATATCTATTATTAGTAAAAATAAACAAAAATACCACCTCAAGTCTATATACATAATTTAAGGAATAGGATGGATTCATTAGATGTTTAGGAATGGGATTAGGTGGAGGTACGGTAGCGCGGCAGCTTGGGCGCCGAACGCCGCGGGCCGCCATGTTCGGCGCCCGAGCGAGCCCTGCTGCAGCGACCATGCAACGGCGTCGGCGTCGCCCCCGCTGCGTGCCCAGAACTTGAGAGTCAAAGCAGCAGGCTGTGGATTCTCGGAATTGTGGCGCCGCCAATGCATGCCATCAGTGTGCCTGTACGAATTCCAGCACTACCACGTCCCAAACCCAAACTCGCTCACCTGTTTCACACATCACGCCCATTCTCCCTCCCTCCAAACTCCTCGCTTCGCAGCACAGCACCTAGCGAGCCTATAAATCTCCCTCTACGTCGCAACTCCAAGCTCTCAAATCCCTGGCTGCAATTCGCAAAAATGGCGTCCCCTCGCTGCGCTCACCTCCTCCTGACCATCACCATTTTGCTGCTACTCTGCCATCTGACAGGCGCAAGTGCAAGTGCAATCCTGCCACCTCCACCGTCGCCGTCCAACGCCCCAAACCCTTCCGCTGCTCCGCCGCCACCTGCTGGGCCGACGCTACCACGGGGCTTGCCCCGGCTGATACCGGCGTGGACGCTGCCGGCGCCGGTGAACCCGTTCACGGCGAAGGCGGCGTTCATCCGGTACTGGAACCGCAAGGTGCGCAGCAACCGGCCGCACCCGGCCTTCTTCTTCGCCAAGCTGTCGCCGCTCTCGGCCCCGGACGCGGCCACCTTCTCCACCCTGGCCTCCGCGGGCAAGCTCGCGTCCCGCATCCGCGACTTCTGCGCCGCGGCATCCTTGCTCTGCCCATCGACCCCAGCTGCGTCCTGGTCGGCGTCGTCCGGCTCGTCCGCGGAGGGCGCCGCGGGGGGCGTCGCCTCCTCTGGCGGCGGTGCTGGCTCCACGGCGCCGTTCAGGAGCTACGAGAACGGCAACTTCAGCAGCTACGGCAACAGCGGCGGCGGCGGCGCCGACCAGTTCGCGGTGTACTCCAGCGGGAAGACCGGCCCCGTCGACTCGTTCCGGCGGTACGGCAAGGGCTCGCTGGGGCGGAACGACTCCTTCACGCACTACGACGAGGGCGGAAACGTTGGCACGTCCAGCTTCACCTCGTACACCGCCGGCGCGACCGGCGGCGCCGGGGAGTTCAACGGCTACGCGGGGCAGACCAACACGGTGGCCGTCAACTTCGCCACCTACGACTCGTCCGGCAACGGGCGCGCGCACGAGTTCACGGCGTACTCGCAGGACTCCAACTCCGGCGCGCAGAACTTCACGAGCTACGGCAGGGCCGCCAACGGCGCCGGCGAGTCCTTCAAGACGTACGGGAACAACTCCAACACGATCGCCTCCGGCTTCGCCAACTACGGCGACAAGGCGAACGGCGTCAACGACACGTTCGCCTCCTACGGCGTCGACGGGAACGCGCCCGAGAACACGTTCCGGACCTACGCCTCCGGCAGCAACGCCGGCGGCGACGAGTTCAAGGCGTACAGGGACGGAGCCAACGTCGGCGACGACAGCTTCACCTCCTACGCCAACAACGGCAACGGCGCGGTCGCCGACTTCGACAGCTACGGCATGTCGACCAACCCGGGGAGCGTGGCGTTCAAGGGCTACGGCGAGGGCTCCAACCCCAACCACCGCATCGGCTTCGGGCACTACTCCGGCGAGAACACCACGTTCAAGGCCTACTCCAACGAAGGCGTCGAGTTCAAGGAGTACCAGAACATGTCCAAGATGGAGGTGTCCAAGGTGGCCGCGGCGGCGCCCGGCGGCCGGCAGCATGGGCGGCAGCCGAGGTGGACGCCGGAGCCAGGGAAGTTTTTCCGGGAGCGGGACCTGATGATGGGCAACCGGATGCCGATGCCGGACATCGCCGACAAGCTGCCGCACCGGGCGTTCCTGCCGAGGGACATCGCCGCGAAGATCCCGTTCGAGGAGAACGCCGTGTCGGCGTTGTTCGGAGCGCCGCCGGGCAGCGCGATGAGGCAGGTGGTGGCGTCCACGGTGGCCGAGTGCGCGCGCGCGCCCAGCGTGGGCGAGACCAAGCGGTGCGCGACGTCGGCGGAGGACATGGTGGACTTCGCGGTGGAGATGCTGGGGAGCAACGTCGCCGTGCGCACCACGGAGTCCCGCGCCGGCAGCGGCGGGGACGTCCGGCTCGGGAAGATCACGGGCGTCGCCGGCGGCGGCGTGACGCGGTCGGTGTCGTGCCACCAGAGCCTGTTCCCGTACCTGGTGTACTACTGCCACTCGGTGCCGCGCGTCCGGCTGTACGAGGCCGACATCCTGGACGTGGACTCTAACCGGAAGATCAACCATGGCGTGGCCATATGCCACCTCGAGACGTCGGACTGGAGCCCAAATCACGGGGCGTTCGTCGCGCTTGGGGGCCAACCCGGTGAGATCGAGGTCTGCCACTGGATCTTCGAGGGAGACATGACCTGGACGCTTGTCGATTGATGATGCCATCAGGACCGTTAGATTTGGCCTAGCTACCTCGATCTTACTCTTCTCAATTTAAGAGATACAAACCTACATTTGCTTACTTTTATTAGTTTCAAAAAATTGTAGAACTAATTTTGGGGCTTCATGCTAATATATACTACTGTACTAAATATGTTTATGTTGTCATCAACGAATTGAATCCAGTATGTCAAATCAAAGGGAAATGTTGCATAGGTGAGATCCCTGGTTGGTAAAGAACTAGAGAGGTGGTTTGGAAGCACATTGTGCATGCTAAAATAGAGAGCAAGTGAAGTGTCGTTGGTGTATGCAACTACCAACTAGCTATTAAATCAGTAACAGAAGTATGATCTTGTTGAACAACAAGCGATCTACTCTTTCAATCCCAAAATATAAGGGTTTTGGTTTTCTCATAACTCAAAAAATAATTATCTAACTTCTATCAAGTTTATACAACATCATGTATATATACCAGATAACTACAGTACTGGAACATATTTCATGATGTATTTAATAAAACTAATTTTCTATTATGAAAGTTGGTGTGCTTTTCTATGAAAATGGTCAGAGCAAGTGAATTTGACTTAGTACCTCCTACACCATGTAGCTCGAACGCTTGGTCTCACTTTATAACCATGTCGTGCCATCCTTTGTGTTTATTTAATTCAAGCTAATTTTATTTTAAATAATATACTTTGTTCTATAAATTAAATTTGGAATGCTACATAGATCTTGGAGCTAGAGTTGAGCCCAACACATGCTATCATTTAGGGAAAAATCCATTTCACAGCCTCAAACTATCCAAGTTGTCCGATTTTCAATCCCCAACTACAAAACCAGACATCAAGCACCGTAAACTGTTAGAAACCAGACAAAATTGGACCTTTAGCTGGTTTTCATGGTGGTTTTCTATTTTTAAGAAATAATAATATCTTATTTTACCTCTATAAATTTATAATTAATTCATTTTAAATTATATGAAACTTATACCATATTTTTTCTAATAATATAGTATATCTAAGAATTCGCTGCCCAGGTTTATTTGGAATTTATTTATTCATATATCTCGTGTTTATTCGGAGAAACAAAACAATATTCATATAAATATAAAAATTCAAAATCGCTCCAAATAGATCACAAGTATAAAGATTATATTTAGCAAAATATTGGTATAGATTTTATATTTTTAGAATTTAAAATAAATTAATTATGATTTTTATAGAATAAATAAGATTTTTATTGTTTCAAAAAAATAGAAAACCATTTTTAAAACCAGCTAAAGGTCGACAGGCTTTTTATAGTTTAAGGTGCTCGATGTCTGGTTTCGTAGTTCAAGCTTGAAAATCGGATGACTTGAACATTATAAGGTTGTGAGCTAGACTTTTTCTTACCATTTAAACCTCCTTAATTATTTTTGGTTACCCGCAGTATTCTAATATAAAATTAATTGAGACTACACCCGAATCCTTGTTTGGAGAGTGGTTTTGGCACATTGATAGATGTCTCTGTTTGAATCATTAACTAAAAATTTCCATTTTGTGCCAGGGAGGTTTTCAACTTCGTTGCATTCAAAGTCCTTTAGAACCTTCACCAAAATATATGATTTTCTAGAAAATATATAAACAAATTAGGACTATATATTATGATCTAATTATGTCCATACAAAATCGAGTAGAAGAATATGTAACACAAACAATGTAAAACATCAGTCTAGACTCTAGAGTACTATATTTACAATAAAGCACATGTATATAATTCTAATAAATTTCAGATTTTTCATTCGATTACCCTGAGATTAGTGAAATTTTGATCCCTCTTGTGTACCTCTTGTTTATCTGAATCCCTGCAGCCATCCACTGCGCCATTAAGCGCACGATGCAACTTAATTAAGAAAATTGGTGTGGTTGCTGGTACACATTTTTACACCGACACGATCACGACGATCACGAGTACTTTGGCGTGGGCACGGTGGCAGAAAGCTTTGGCAACGTCACCTCGCATTGCAGCATGCTCACCGGAAGGCCGCAGGTTGCCGTCGGGATGGGCGCACGCCAAGCCGACGACCATCACACGCTCCATGTCGCCGTGGTTGAAGCAAGGATTACCATTCCGTTTTTTAGACAAATTCCAGACTCATCCGGAAACGGAATTCCGGACGGAATCTCGTCGGAATCCGTGTTTTCTGAACGGAAGGTGTTTTCAAATTTGAAAAACGGAATTCCGGACTTTTCGGTTTGAATTTCGCTACTTTCCGGCGGAATTCCGGATTTTTTGGTCGGAATTCCGGACTTTCCTATAGAAAATGGCATTTTTGACTACAAAATGCTCTAAACATATGAAAAAATAAATAATTTGATAGAATATTATATGTATCTTTTGTATATTGCAATGTACAATGCATAGTAAATATATTACACACAAATTATTCATAACAAATGCATATTGTCACATAAAATCACAAATAAAATGCATGAAAACTAAATTTATCACAATAACATAAGTATATAGTTACAATCCATAAACCATAATACAAGTTTATAGTACATAAATTGCATAGTCCATATGAAAGCCCAAGTTCAATTTAATAAACAATGTCCATGTATATCACGTAGTACTTGATAAGTAATGAAGATAGGATGAAAGTGTAAGGAGAAAGAAAGAAGACATCTCATTCCATTCAAAAGGTATATTCTTTCAGCCCATTGATAGTACAAACACTAAAAAAGCTATAAACCATAACTCATTAGATTACAAACAACCTTGTCTTTCAACCAAAATGCAATTTTAACCTATCAAATGATCTTAGATTTGATTGTGTTCTAGTCCTATTTGCTCAGAAAAACATCTAGTTTTTTATCATATTTTTCCCAATTTTTTACGAATTTTTTTAAATTTGAAACAGAAAATTCCGAAATCCTATTTGCCGTAGACTACCGGAAACGGAATATTTTCCGGTTTACCGGACGGAATCCGTCGGAAAGTAAAATCCTGGGTTGAAGTCGCCGCCCATCCGCTCGTCGGCGGCATCCACAACGGCTCCTCTCCCATACAGGCCCCAGACCCACTCCACGAGGTGCGCCCTGCCCCTGCCTTGGTCTTCCACTCTTCCTGATCAGGCACAACGACGATGGGCGGGCGACCGCAGGCGATCTTGAGGAGGACGACGCCGAAGCTGTAGAACTCGGGGTCCATGTAGCCCATGGTGCCCGCGAGGTTGGTGGTGTGCGAGCCGCGGCCGTGGGACGAAGAGCCTCGCGAGGCCGAAGTCGCCCAGCTTGGCTACGAACGACGCGTTGCGCATGATGTTGCTGGGCTTGATGTCCCTGTGCACCAGGCACTGCTCCCACTCCTGGTGAAGGTACAGCAGCGCAGACCCCAACCCGAGCACAACCTTGAATCTGCGGCAAGGAACACGGCATCCATAGGTGACAT
This sequence comes from Paspalum notatum, assembly GCA_022530915.1. Taxonomy (NCBI): domain Eukaryota; kingdom Viridiplantae; phylum Streptophyta; class Magnoliopsida; order Poales; family Poaceae; genus Paspalum; species Paspalum notatum. The sequence continues at coordinate 34,221,386 of CM039685.1, forward strand.
TCATAATATGACTTTTTGAAAAGATATATATGCAATCAAAAACAGATTTGAAAAAGATACTACTAATCAAAGACGTGTTGATTAATTCATTCAGCGTAGTACCTGACTGGCCATGTTAGGAGCACGGTTGGGTTGTAGAGATGGGTGTCGAGGCTGCCATTGGGCATCTGTCTCGTACACTAGGACGAGCTCCCTCCCCTCGTGGCACCATCCGATGAGCTGAACAAGGTTCCGGTGCCTCAGCTGGCTTATGATCTTAACCTCAAAGGTGTACTCTTTCCTGCCCTGAATCGAACCGCTTGACACTCTCTTGATAGCCACCTGGGCGTCTTGCTCTTTCAGATACCTTCGGTAAACTGCGCCGAAGCCACCTTCCCCGAGCTTCTCCTCCTCAGAGAAGTCTCCGGTTGCAGCGTAGTCAAACCGCTTGGGCCCGAGGCCCTTTTCAAACTCCTCGTCCATAATCTTGATTTGAGATTCTGATTCTAGTTGTATCTCAGACAGTGCCATGTGTTTTCTCTGTAGTGCGCTGACCGCTGAGTAGAGTGAGAGTTGCAATGCAGAGTATGGCAGATACCAAGCTGGTAATTCCAAGAGCAAGTTTTAGTCCAACACTGGAGTTTGATGAAGCTGAATCACCTGCAAGAAAAAAGACAAGGATTAAGACGATCCACCCACGATGCATGTGTTATAGTTTGTGGACACTTTTTTTTAGCTCCTAAAGTGCACTTTTTAGCCCTACTCTTATCCCAACTATCATACATCCATCGGCGATCTTTGCCCATACTTGAGGCCATAGAGTAAAGCAAGGTAGATGGTAAACTTATTTTGTTTCTACGCATTGTGGCCCTACAGTGTAGGTAAGGATATGTCCTAAACCCACCCAAGAATGGCCAATTGAGCATCGATTTATGGTGAGTCTACGAGGTTCGAACAAAATTTCGGCAGCATATAACCACGTTGTTCTTCAACTGCACACCTAGATGTGGTGCAGCAGAGAACAACAGGGTTATGCTGCCGAAACCTCACTCAGACTCAGTGACTCATCATAAATACCACGCTCTACCGGTCACTTCGAGACGGTAAAAAAAGAGATAATTCTGGACCAGCCACATCTCACGGCTTGCCGGTCCGAAACGGGTGACGCATAGGTTGCGGGACATTGTTGCATAATTTGATCTAGTCAATTTATACTTACTGGAAGAGATTAATACTAATTGCACATGTAATCATATATAACTTTCATCAACCAAACGCGTAACGCCGCCGAAAATTAGCTGCACAAACTATAACAGTAAATTTCTCACCTCAAACGGTTTTGCAGTAAGTTAACTATATATACACACACCAGGTCTATGCCCGTGCGTTGCCACGGAGAATGACAAGATATTAATTTAACAGCCATATGATCATGTGTTGCTATGGATCAAACACGGGAGCCGATAAATTTTAACTCATTAATCCAGTGAGCCCATAGTTTCAGACGGTTTACAATATAGTGTCATGCGGCCATTAGATATTTCTATCTACCAAATCTTAAAATTATAGATAAATATCAATAAAACGTGTATTGGAATATGTAGTTTAACTTTAACAGAAAGAGTTCATGCTATGGCAGCAAGGCTGAAACATAAGTATCAATTTCATATATATTTGTTCACCGTTGTGTATCTTTTTCTATTCCATGGCCTCTTTCGTTCCTTAGCATTGACTCCCATCGCAACGGGCAGTGCTGACGTGAGAGCTTCATGATAGGCTAGGGCACGCAGGCTCGACGCCCAGTCTAGAGAATTTGACAACAGAAAATTCATTTGGAACAAATAATCATCGTGGTATTTTCATAACGATGAACAATGAAATTGATAGAATCATGTGCTTATTTTATTCCTCCTTGTATGCTCATTTTAGAATTATGTGTTGTAATAATTAGAAGTTAAGAAAAAAATTGAACATGCTCAGTTTTGCAGCCATAGGAGATTCGACTATTTATCTTCCGACAACTTCTCAGGATTCCCTGTAGAACAAACATGCAGCAGTAAATATAATAAGCCAAACAGAGGATATGTTGCACTTCCTTCCAATCTTTGTGCAACAGAAAGAATGGCCAAAGGATCAATTTCTTAATATCAGAAGGGGAAAATGGCCAGCAGTGATGATGCATTGTGCAGTTGCGTCATTTTGATGATGACAAATCTGGATGGAAAGTAGGGAATGCTACACTGGTCCATTATGCTAGTCCATGCCAATTCGAATGTTACAAATCTACATTGCTTAGATACGAAAAACAATAATATCCAGATTATGAAAAATCATCCTTTATTCAAATGAAAAACATTTCCATCACTGACCCTCCTGAGATACATTACAATGGAATGTTACTGTATACATCCTGCCACTTCCTAGTTGAGATGCTAGCACTTCTAGTTATAAAATAAAACTTTGAATCCATTGGTTGGTAATTCTTATATTTGATCAACTACCAAACTTAGGGGGCGTTTGGCAGAGCTGCGCTCCGCGATTCCACGGAGCTGAATCTCCTATCACCAGCCAAAGAGGTAAATCACGAATCGCTCTCACCGCGAATCACTCCCTCCGCTCCGGTCATTTTTGCCTACGCCCGCGGAGCGGAAAAAACCTGCTCTCCCTGAATTCACTCCCACGGCATCTCTCTGACACGGTTGGTGGGAGCTGAAGCTGGCTTGTGCGGCAGCCAAACGACGTCGGGAGCTGCAGGGAGCAGCAGAAAGCCAGAACAGCAGGAAGTAGGAAGCACAGCGCAGTGGAGCTGGTTGGGAGCGCTGCCAAAGGAACCCTTAGTGTCTGTTCTTAGCTCAGCATAGGGCTATAGCTCTCGTGGCACTGAATTTTGCTCAACTGATTTTCAGTATGGTTTCTTGATTCAATATCCATTGATGACATGCATTATACTACCACACTGAGAATCAAGAGCATAGAACTCACTTGCACCAGAGTGAACCTCACGGGTGAGATTGATGCTCGACGGCAATGGCGCAGGTGATGTGGGGCAAGGGAGACCTGAAGGATAGGCCCTCCAAGTTAATGGTCATCACAACAGATAAATTGCTTTCAGCAAACCAAATCTAGATAAAAGTGGTTGCAAATATCATGTTTTAATGAATCAGGTTGACATACTTTATATTATTTTCCAATCTAACGCTCTGTAACCATGGAATCTGGTCAAGAAGCATTTGGTTGTTAGTGTATGGCTGTTAGGTTGAAATGTATGGCTAGTTGTGAATTGTTATACTTTGTCCTTCCAAAACTTGATCAATTGTGTAAATTGTATGATCTGACCTATATAAATTATTATAAATTTTGATGAATGCTCAATTGGGCTTAGGCCATTTGTATATGGGCTGGATTATATTGTGCTATGAATTGGATTTGCGCAGCTTAAATTAGGCCCTAACAGGGCTCAATCCAATTAACCGGCCCATGCTTTTAATGGGCCACTTCTTATTTATGATGATTAAATTCGTCATAATTTTGTGCCATGTCAACTACCATGTCATCAACCACGTGGTTTTATCCAACTATTTGTGACGTTTCTTATAACGATTTAGAGCGTCACAGATGTTTGTGACGATAATGCGATTGTCATGTGATCTATGATGTTTTCCGTTGTGGTGTCACAGAAGGTCTTTAGTCACGCACCTTCTGTGACGATCGATTTTCGTCATTGAGGCGTCGCAGAACACCTTTTGTGACATAAAAACTCTGTTTGTGATATTATCTAAACGTCATAGAAGGCTAGGTCTCTTGTAGTGACATACTCTGCAATTGGGAAGACAAATCTAACAAAGCTACTTTGAAAAGAACGCAAGAATGAGGATGCAAATATATTCACATACTTGTTTTGCACGTGACTATGCTTAAGTTGCATCATGCACGGAAACTCATAGTAGATGAAGCAGAAAATAGGACTGGATTGAGGTTCAAGGAACTCGAATCTTCCAGGACGAACCACCACAGCCTGCAAATGAAAAAAGAAGAAAAGTTGAAACTGATAAATATAAATAGAAACAGGAGGCAAATAAAAATGGGAAAATGCTTAATATTGCAAAACTGGCAATTTGATGATATGGTCATTTTATCAAACACCTACCTGGAAACCTCACCTGGCTCTTGCCATGCAAAACCGACCTGGCCCTTGACAAGTCCATGTTCCCTACTACGTTATTTTTGGAAAATAAAATATACATTCATATGAGAGCACACGACAGTCTTCGAATAAGGAAAAAGTTTGTGCATACAGTAAATAGTCACTGACGCACCATGGATACAGTAAGTAATTTTGTGGTCAATTTCATTCAATCATTGTCTCCCTACAGGAAAATGAAGACAATAAGACAGTAATTGAACGTGTTTCAATGATACGTATTGAGATACTGCACGTGCAAATAATTAATCTGAAAGTGGTATTCTCTATGGATTCAGGATAATGTTAACATTGATTCTGAAACAAATATAGATATATTATCATGACTGCATGGGTATGTGCATGATCGCTTGACAATAAGAGCAATATATGTTTGTGTCAGGGCGGACGGCCCACTAGTGGCCCTAGTCTTCGGCCCAATAGCAAAGGTACCCCAGTATGTAGCCCATGAACATTTCAACACCTGGAGTCCTATCTATAACCCACATCCACAGAGGGGAATCCCCTGGCTTCTGTGTTCTGTCGTTGCATTGCTTGCCATCCCTTCGCTCTCTCCCTAGCGTCCCCTTGCCTTGCGGCTCGTGGTGTGGCCTCGTGGCCAGAAGCGTCGGTGCCTGGTGAATACGTCCAGGGCTCCAGTAGTCCAATCCTCCCGGTGTCCCCTCACATGTTCACATACGGCAGCAGCCAGCAGGTCAAGCCGTAGCTAGCTCCACCCCTCTGGCTTGTTCGATAGAATGTTCAGGCATTCAAGTAATTTTATTTTTTATAAAATCACTTGTAAGTTGTGATTCTGTACTTGTATTCTTTCATGAGATAGCACACTTATTCGATTTTATACGTATTGACTATCTGAAATATCTTTTGTTCCATACCCATGAAGATTTATTAAAGATAAAGAAAACAAGACAATAGTATCTTAGGTCATATTCCTGCTGCACAGCAATTAGTTTTCGGTCGGCCTCTTTTGTGATATGTATTTATATATTTATGTCGCACGGTTAACATAAAAGTTCAAATAACATTATAATTGAAAAATTATACCTATCGTTACTATTTTTTAATGTATGGCTTCTAGCTTTATACGCACAATTTTATGACTTTGTATTTTGGCTCTAGTCTTGAGCAAATGCTATGTCCGCCACTTGCCTGATGATTGTTAATCATTGCAGTATTGCAGGTGGAAACTTTAGGAGGAAAAGGCAAGAGAATTGAGTTGGCATGATATGCTAACAATCCAACGGAACGGCACCTAAGAAGAGACGTAAAGCTGTCGACCAAGTTGTTTGGGTTGGGCCCGGTCTTCATCTGAAGAAGTGATATGAAGAAATTGCCCATAAATCCACCGGCTAAGCTTCAATACTTCATCAGTCCAAGAATAACATAGCACACATATTTGCCATTTACTGCTGCAGAACGGGCCTTTAGCATCGGTTGGCAACTCGCTATAGCACCGAAAACCATACTGACGCTACTAAAATGACACTAAAGATCCAGAGCATCAGCATCGGTGTTTGCGGAACGAAGGCAAGAACCGGCACTAAGGGTTGCCCAGCCAGGCCGGTTAGGACACACGTGTGGGCCCCAGTGTAGCACCTATTGTAGTTTCCACCTGGTACTAAAGGTGATGACAGTCACGTGCGCCGCGCACATTGTTAGCAATGGATTGTATCACCACCCGGTACTAAATAGATGGTACTCATGTGCGCGCGCATAGCCTTTTAGTACCGGTGTTAACTTCATCCGATACTAAAGTGGTGGCTTCCACATGTCCGCTTACACCCTTTTAGAACCGGTGTTGTATCCTTGCCTGACACTAAAGTAGTGATGCAATCACGTTTCTATAATTATTAATATGCGTTGTTATATATATAATTCTAGAATATACTGTACATAAACATTGTTATTGTGACATAAACATAGCATTGTACGTACATTATTATAATAATAGCTCTGTATTGGTACATGATATAAAATATTTTGTCCATAATATTGTTTCCAAAACTCCTACATATCAATATTCTATTGTGCTGCAAGATCTGGTGGGCAGTGAAACTCTCCATTCTCGCTGACAATGTCTTTAGAAAAAATCCCATCAAGTGTTCTTGGATTGCCGTTAGTCTCTCGTTCAGGGGCACTGATCCTTTAGATTTAGTACCTGTAGTTTTAAAAATATAAATAAATTATACTAAAATAAAGCTTGTAAACATTATTAATGAGAAAGTGTTTACTGTATGTGTTCTTAATGTACATTGATGTCTTTTGTAATTGACCTTGTTTCTACGAAAATGTGCATGGCCTCATTGACACAGTAACCACATCGATTATTGCCACTTGGTTGTTTATAACACTACAAGAATAGGAATAGGTAAATCCAGGTACATAAACAGTTAAATGATGTAGTCAATTGGAACATACCGAAAAGTTTGGTTGTACTTGTAGACTTTTTGGTATTTTCTTGGGTTACGCTAGGACTAACCTGTCACTGTATACCTTGCGCATGAAAAGATCAATGGTTGATTGGATGGAAGAAATAAATTGATTACTTAGGTAAAGTTGGTAAAGTTGAATGGCCTAAATTACCCGCAGAATATTTCAATGATTTCCGGGTAGTCCGTTGTTGGCTTTCTCAAAGAGACTGTTATAGTGAGGACTCCTTTTTTGACTGAGAGTACAATTAGTATCCAATGGAACCTGCACAAAGAACATTAATTAATTAAAGCACTGATTTAGAAAAAAAGGGGTATGTGATCGACAGTAAGCAGTCACAAAATGCGATAAGGTAAAAAAAGAAATCATTGGAACGTTGGTTCCTGGTAATTCCTTTTAAGGATTCAAAAATTAAACCATCTTTATCTCGGTCTATACACTCCTTGTTCACGATCTCCGGGTGGATAAAGCCCAAATTTGTAATTTTTTTCTCTTCAGCACCTTTGCTTCTCCATTCTGCATAAATCGATATATAGTGAGGACACACATCAGATCAATAGGAGTCATATATGGAGGGGTTGTTAAAAAAGTTACACAGTCTAGACACTCAACAACATTATGTCCACCGCGTCTTTCCGGTAGACCTCAAATATATCCTCGAAGGTCAACCAAATCTTGTGATCATCGTGGCAGTAGTAGTTGTGACACTAGCAGCACAAGTTATAGTACCTTTGGATGACACGGCCCTGTACCGGTCATGGAATCGACGCATTTGAGTCGGTAGGGCTTTCAACTCATCGAGGCTAACTAGAGGTTTTCCAAATTCATATGGCCGTTGCGGCAAAATTTTTTTGTCTTGCAGTAATTTTTCATTGTCCAACTGCTCCAGTGTAATGCACGCTTCTTTCAACTGTTGTGCTCTGTAGTAGTCTTCTGATGGTATCGTATACTCATGTTGTGGCTGCTCTCTGAGCTGTGGCAGGCTTTGATGCAGCCTTCCGCAACTGACGCTCGTAGTCTGATAGCATAGGATTCGGACAAGGCTTCATGCTCTTAAAATGATCCTTTGCCTTCGGATCTATTTTCAGCCGCTTTTCAGGGGGTTTTGGCGCCAACTACTACCTCACATAGGATTTCACGGCCTTCTCTGTTTCCTCCTAGGTTTCCTCATAAGGGAGCTTTTTGCTTGCAGATTTGGAGGTCTTATTTTGACTTGATTTGGAGCTTTTGCGTGGTGGAGGGCTGCTATGTGTTGGAGGTTTGGTGGGGCTCTTGGCTGATGAAGGGCTAGGGTTGTTGTTGTTGGGGCTCCTGTGCCATGGGGACTCTTTTTGTGAGCCACCCCAAGTTGTTGTTGATGCAACGGTGGTTGTTCCCCATCGCGGTTTTCTGCCTCTAATTTAATGTAGGCCTTCTACCATAGAATCATTCTGTGGACAGCCTTTTTAAGTGTCCTTTCCCCGTCACCTCCTTTGTGTTCGAGCTCCAAGTCCTCATAACTAGAGACTACTTGCTACACTTAGACAGTGGAGTAACCAGGTGGAATATCAGTGCAGTGGTACTTTTGTCCTAGTACCACCGGTAAAGCCACACCATACGCTACGGGTGTGGTTAGGTTCCTCATGGGTATATGTAGCTCACACGGGCAACGGTGCTTGAGGTCATCGACCAAGTAACGTTTTTCATTCTCCACCGAGGTTGAGCCTCCTCTGCCGATCGTTGATCCTGCACCAGTGGTTGAGCCTCCTCCGCTGGTCGTTGATCCTGCACCGTTTGTTGAGCCTCCTCTTGGTTACCGTTCTGATCAGGGATCAGCTACGTAGAGGCGACATTACTCTTTTTGTAGGAGGGATTCATGTTGCCATGAGGCCCTATCTGCGGTGTAGGGTTAATACCATTTCTTGCCAATATTTGGCGAAAAAATGCTATATCCTCTCTGAGGCCATCTACGTTTGCCTCTAAGCTATGGATCTTTGCATCTACCTCGCTCAAGGCTCTCCTCTTTCTATATGATCCTCTATCCTCTGGAAACCCAACCTAGCACGACACATTGCCGAGCTCTCTTGTTCTACCAGGGTGCTCTCTATTCTCTAGGGCCCATTTCAGCTCATCCTTTTCTCTTCCAGGAACGAATTCTCCCTTGGAGGACTTATCGATGGCCTCGACAAGCCTTTCTGTTGCCAGCTTTATTTTGTTATTAAAGATCAGGGTCCCATCACATGATAAACTTCCCCTGTATCCATAATACCAACATTTGGAGCGTCGGGGCCAATTGGCTGTAGGTAGGTTGACCCCTCGTTGTTCGAGCTCTGTTTCCATCTTCTCCTATTTCGGAATAGGTCTTCTATAACCACTGGGACCCATTTTATGACTGTACTTTCTTTTCCTTGAAATTTCTATATTTTGTTCGGAACTTGCGATGGTCGCCTCTGATTCCTTGTGTTGTACAAACAATTCCTAATCCCCTCTTAACTTTGGGTATTTTCCAAAGTCTGGTGCTTGGCTATGTTTCACATAGTTGCCCCAGAGTTTTGTCTTGAAGGTTTGGAGGAGAACTGCCATCTTCTTTAGGGCCCATTGCTTCACCATCTCTTCAGTTCCTTGAGGTAACGTGAACTTGGACGAGAACTGCCATCTGGTTTTTTTCAAGCCGGGATGCTTATGGGGCTCCCTGACTATAATGCCGTAGTAGTTCACAAATTTGGTGGCGGCTTTAACGGGCTCTAAAGGTTGTCCATCGTCTCCCACATGTGTGATTGTGTATCTCACCTCAATGTTTTCCTTCTTTGTGGGGCCTCGAGGCTTCTTGTTTTTCTTTGGTGGGGAGAGGGTGGCCTATCAAGAATAAAGGATAGTGTTACTCAAAATCCTCACATCATCGATGGGGAGATGGATGGCTGTAAGTATGTACAATATCTATACCTGGCTACTGCATAATGGATTTTCACTGGGGTGACGGCGTTATCCTCCCGATCGGAATTAGCATCGGCATTTTCATAGTTGAAGTAAGAATCAGCCTCGTCGTGCCGCTGCACACTGAACACTTCCTTTGTCCCCTCTCTAATAATTGATTCCATAAACTCATCCTCTCGCTCGCATGTCTACAAACAAATGTTATTAATTGGGTCGTTTTCCTCTAAGATCTATATGCAAATTATGACATTTTCAGAGTCTAATTGATGCATGCTTCATAGAACCATGGAATTTGCCCAGAATGTAAATTATAATTGTAAATCTCTATTTGATTGGCTCCAAATGTAAATATATAAGTCATTATATTACTAAGGAGTAAGGAGAGAATACTCACTGACAGAGACGACAGGGGGCGGTGGCGGGGTCATCATAACGGATACAGATCGGGGTCGGGGAAGAGTTGCAATATTTAGGGCTGTGGAGTTGAGTCGTCGGGTTAGTCGATGACGGCAACAGGGAGAGGGGCGGCATCGTCGAGGCGGCGGTGGCGTCGATGATGGCAACAGGGAGAGGGGTAGGGTCGTTGAGGCAGTCGTGGTGGTGCGGTGGCGTAGGGGGCGAGCAGCGACGGGGAGACGATAATGGACATGCTGCGATGGGGACGAGGAGCGATGGTGGGGGATGCGCATTGCCAGTGGCGGAGACTTCGACGGGGATGGCAATCGAGGAACTGTGAACTGCGAAAGGATGACAGAGTCCATATATACAGGTAGGCCTTGAGCGCCGGTCCATGTAAAACCCCGGTACTAAAACGTCTTTAGTATCGGGGCATAAAAAGCCCCGGTACTAAAGAAGTCCATAGGACATCGAAAAAATGGCGCAAATGTATCTATTAATACCGGGCCTAGAATGTCACCGATATTATTTTTTTCCGCGCCAAATTTTTTGGCCCATTTGGTTTACCACCCGATGCTAATACGATTGATTTTGGTAACTCCTGCGCTTGGCAGTTTGCCTTCTTAATTTACATCAATATTATCCAAAATACTATTACTTAGGATAAAATACTTAGGTCTGTTTGCCATCTTAATATTAAAATACGAAATAAAATCCTGCCATTATATTACACTTGAACACTAATACAACTTTATTTAATAATCCCTTCATTATGATCGCAGCGCAAGTATGGAGCCTCTTCATTGTTTAACAGGATGCTTGTGTCAATCTCCACTTTGAAAGCTGGTGCATCATCTAAGTGGTTGTAATCCTCTTCGTCTGTGAAATCCTCGACTCCTATTATTTTCCTTTTCCCTGGGAGAACAATGTGTCACTTCGGCTCTTCGTCTACGAAACATTTTCCTAGTTCTCTTCTTCTGGGGTTTAGTAGACATATCCTTCACATAGAAAACTTGAGTGACATCCGCAGTGAGGACGAATGGTTCATCCCTGTATGCAGTGTTATTGAGGTTCACGATTGTCATGCCATAATTTGGGTCTATCATAACACCTCCTGCACTCAATTTCACCTACTGACACCGAAACAAAGGGACCTTGAGAAATGGCCTATAGTCAAGTTCCCAGATCTCCTCTATATAACCATAATATTTGTCCTTTTCCCCAGTTGTGTCTATGACATCTATCCGAACCCCACTATTTTGGTTGGTGCTCTTCTGGTCTTGAGATCTCGTGTAAAACGTATTTGCATTTATCTTGTATCCTTTGAATGTTGGGATTGATGAAGATGGTCCCCTAGCCAACCAAGCAAGTTGGTCATCAATCTCCTTGTTATGCATGAGATGTTGTCTCAACCACACGCCGAAACTTTCTATGTGACGACGTGTAATCCTAGCCTCAGACTTCCTTGGGTATTCAGAGCGTGGGATCTTTTTGTGATCCTGCATGTACGGAGCCATGAAGGTTGAGTGATCCAAGACTATGAAGTGTGCTCTGTCAAATAAAACATGATCACTGCAAATCATTACTTTCTTTCCTAGTGTGCCCTTACCTGCTAGTCTCCCCTCATAGCAGGATAAAGGAACTCCAATTGGCTTAAGCTCATCAATGTAGTTAGTAAAGAACTCAATAACCTCCTCTGTCCCGTATCCCTTAGCAATGCATCCTTCAGGCCTAGAACGATTGCGGACATATTTCTTTAGGACTGCCATGTACCTCTTAAAAGGGAACATGTTGTGTAGGAAAATGGGTCCATGAATACCAATCTCTTTGACAATGTTAACCAAGAGATGTGTCAAAATATCAAAAAATGATGGAGGAAAGATTAGTTCTAGGCTGACCAGACATTGTACAAAATCATTCTGTAGACTGGTTAGGTTATCTGGGTGAATTACCTTCTAGGATATAGCATTCAGGAATGCACACAACTTTGTGATTGTTTTTCTAATATTTTCTGGTAGAATTCCTATAGCACGACTGGAAGCAGTTGTGTCATCAATACATGGCAGTCATGAGACTTTAAGTGGACAAATTTCTTGTCCTTCAATCTGATTATCCGCCGTACATTAGACGAGTATCCAAACGGGACCTTGATACTGTCCAAGCATTCAAACATGCTCTCCTTCTCTCTCTTGCTGAGAGTGTAGCTGGTAGTACCTAAGTAATGCTCGCCTTTAAAAGTCGCCATGTCCTCTCGTGCTTCCAATGTATCTTTGTTCTTCCCATATGTCCCGTGGAAGCCTAGCAGGTTGACACAGAGATTATTTGTGAGGTGCACCATGTCAGTTGCATGGCAGACATCTAGTACTTCCCAATAAGGCAGGTCCCAAAATATAGATTTTTCTTCCACATGGGTGCCTTCCCATTTTCATTTGGAATATAGGTACACTACCAGGTCCCTTTCCAAAGACAACTCTTAGACTCTTTACCATTTCGAATACAGGCTTTGCACTATGGTGAATTGTCCTACTAAGGTTTTCTTCCTTCCCGTTGAAATGTTTGCCTTTTTTCCTTACTGAGTGTTTGCCACCAAGAAACCGTCGATGGCCTCCCACGTACACAACCTTCCTACAATGCTTCAAATATGTGCTGTCAGTCTCATCTAAGCAATGGGACACATGCCCTGAATCCCTTGTTTGATTGTCAAGACAGGTTAGCGAGTGCAGGCCAGTCATTAATAGTTACAAACAGCAACGCCCGTAGGTCAAACGCCCCTGTTTGTGTGCATCCCACATACGTACACCTTCAGTCCATAGTAAGTTCTTCAACCGATAGTTGTAGGTAGACATCAATGTCGTTACTAGGTTGCTTTGGCCCTCGGATAAGTGCTGGCATCATAATGAACTTCCGTTTCATGCACAACCATAGAGGAAGGTTGTAGATACATAGAGTTACGGGCTAGGTGCTATGACTACTGCTCATCTCACTGAAAGGATTCATGCCATCAGTGCTTAAACCAAACCTTATGTTTCCTGTGTCCTCTGTAAATTTTGGATAGGTTCTATCGATTTTCCTCCATTGCGACCCATTTGAGGGGTGCCTCAACTATCATCTTGCTTACGTTCTTCTTTGTGCCACTGAATTATTTTAGCATGTTCCTTGTTCCTGAACAAATGCCTCAAACGTGGTATTATAGGGAAATATCACATCACCTTAAGAGGCACTCTCTTCCTTGGAGGTTCCCCCTCAACGTCACCGGGGTCTTCACGTTTGATCTTATACCGCGATGCTTTACACACTGGACAAGATTCTAGCTCATGGTAATCACCATGTATAGGATACAATCATTTGGACATGCATGTATTTTCTGCACTTCTAATCCTAGAGGGCAATCAAGCTCTTTTGCTTCGTATGTTGTTGCGGGTAATTTGTTTCCCTCCTGAAGCAACTTCTTTATGAGCATTAACAACTCATTAAATCCTTTATCAGACACACCATTTGACGCCTTCCACTACAACAATTCCAAAATTTTACACAATTTCTTATGGCCCTCTTTGCAGTCTGGGTACAACAAAGTTCTGTGGTCCTCTAACATATGCTCTTCTTCCAGTCTCTTTCATTGTCGCAATCTTCCTTGGCATAATGCAACATTTGAGCCAAAGCATCGGTGCTGTCTTCATCATCAGCATTGCTCATTAATGTATCGACAAAGGAGTTCTAATGCGCGAAGTCAGTGCTGCCTTCTTCACCTTCTTCTTCATTCTCTCCCTCTAAAACTCCTAGTTCTCCATGCTTAGTCCAACCCACATAACTCGACATGAATCCCCTTCGCAACTTTGTGGTCATGAAGGGCTTTCGACAACGAGTATTCCTTCTCGTTCTTGCAGTCTATGCATGGAAAACTTATAAAACCAGACGGCTTATTGTGTTTCTCAGCCGTCTCAAGAAAGACACCCAAGCTGCCAAGAAATTCGACAGAGCTTCGGTCCTTGTACATCCATTGCCGGTCCATCGATCTGCATCATATTCCAATTCAAACTTATTTAGATCAATTAAAACTATTTAGATCAACTAAAATAAATCTTAAATGTACTACTCATGCAATACCCATCACTGACGTGTGGGCATGACCTACGCTAGGCCCACAAGTCAGTGACTGGTACTATACTGAATCTACCTCCAAAATAAACACCACCGCCCCTTCATCTGCCTGACAACAACTCCTCTTTCTCCTCCTTCCTCCTAGCTGGTTCTTTTCCTCCCCTTCCATGTCCGCCATGTCCGCCCGTTCTGACCGTTGGGGTGCTGCATCCAGCTCATCGCAGGTACGGTCTGTCCTCGTAGTAGGTGAGGAAACGGTGCTTCCTTTGATCCAATGTGCAAATTGCAAGAGGGAGATGGTGGTTGAGCTTAGGGCCAGGATGCGAGAAAAAGTGAACTGTGGCCGAGTCTACATCAAGTGCCTGCGGAACATGATAGAGGTAAGTTGATCTGGGCTCTTTGTGATCTTTTCAGTTGAAGAGTTTGTTTGGATTTTCAAGTTATCGTTTTTCATGCGGGTTTTTTGGTTTTGCTATTATTAGATACCAAGATGGTGCCTCTTCTACTAGTAGCCAAAGGCATACTTAGCTGAGTTGGTGGAGATGTAGATACATCCTGCCATTCTTGTGGTTGACGATGATGCACCCAGGAATGATGAAGGTGCTGCCATTGTGGGGAGGAACATTTTGGATGAAAAGTTTGACAAGTTGATTAGGATTGTGCAATTTTTGTTAGTGATGATTGTAGCAATGTTTGCTTTGGGGGTGATGTATGTGTTCAAGTAATGCCTAGCTAGTATGTGATGAATGGCAAGTTATGTATTCTCTGCTAAACTGAACCCAATTCCTTTCAGTAATGCAAGTTAAGAAGCAGTAAGTACCACAATGATCAGGCAGAGGATAAAGCTGCTAACCTCTTAGCACCCTTTAGATGAGTCTCCAGTTCAATTTCAGAAGAAAATTTTGGCAGCACCTCCTTTGTAAGTGGACACCTTTGACAGAGCTCTTCATGCCTTCATACGGAAGCTAGAAGATGGTCGGGGTTAAATACTCTGAGAACTATTACTACCGGGTATATACAACCACTGGTACTAATAGAGCGTCAATGATACCGGTTATGGTAAACCACTGGTACCAATGCGTGAAACCCCCAATTACTTCCAGGCAACCGTAGCAACAGTAGTTTTAAACAACCGATACCAATGAGACAAAACCCCAATTCTAATTACTTTGATCATTGCACCAAGCGGCATTGGTACCGAGTAAAAAATCTAGCCGGTTCTAAGTTGACAAATTCACATTTTCTAAATTAATATTTCATCACAGTGGTAGATCCATAAATTCATCCACTTTCAAAATAGAAGCAGATTCATAGATAATTAGATATATTACACATAATTAGATAATTACATATTACGTAATTAGATACTAAGTTCTAACAATACCAAGCTACTAATTAGATACTAAGCCCTCTTAATGCTTGACCTCAGATGAGGTGAGCAATGCCCCCGGCCAGTCATCGATGTCGTCGCTGCCGTCATTGTCATGGTCAACGCCACTCGTCAAAACCATCGCCGTTGCCACCATCATCGTCAGTGCCTCCCAGTTGTCATCAATCAACTGCAACGCCTTCCAGTCGTTGCCGTCGCCGCCCGTGTCGCCTGCGTCATTTGAAGGGCCACGGTGTGGAGCAACGCAGTGTGGGCATTGCATGACCCTCGGGGTTGCTTCCATTGAGGTCGCCGAGGCTGAAGCAGCGGCCTCACGACGCCTTATCTTGGTGATCGCGAGGTGGTGCAGGCGGAAGAAGGTGTGGTGCTTGAGCTCGGTGCCGCGAGACTGCCGGCTGGGAACCCTGTCGGTGGCCGCCGCAGTGGAGGAGGTCCCCGACGCTACCGCCATTGAGGTGCCCAGGCTGAAGCATCCGCCGCACGGCGGGCCGTGGCGGCGGCAACAGCAAATGCGGGGGTTGAGGAGGAGCTCAGCACTGAGAAAGACCTTCCAGAGCATGGCGAGTCTCCAACACCGCCGATCCTTGAGGTGGCGGGGATGCATGACCTTCGCAGCAGCGAGGCGCTCCTCTACGGTTTTAGCGGCGACGTGCTTTGCTAGGGCTGCCATGACGAGGTCATCCATTGTGGCTGGACGGGGGAAAGACAGTCGTTGGAGAGTAGATGGTAGAGGCGGAGAGTCGTTGGTACTAATAGCTAGGCAAGGCCTCATTAGTATCAGTACCGTGTGGAATCAAGACCTGGTACAATGTGTATATCAGTACCAGGTGGAATCAACAGACCCGGTACTAATGAACATTATTTATATAAATTAAACGGTGTAAAACAGAAGATCCTCATTAGTGCTAATAGAAATTAGACTTTTTAAATTCGTACTACATATATATTTCATCTTAAATATTTTACATATAACTAAAATATTTTACATATAACTATAATATTTTAGACATAACTAAACTATTTTACATATAACCAAACTATTCTAATTAAGGACGGCGACGGCGACGGCGACGGCGACGAGGCAAGCTATAGCCTCCACCTCCACCGCAGTGTCCAAAATCGCCGTCGTCCTCGTCTCATCGCTGCCCTCGCCGCCGTCCTAGTCGATGTCGTCAAGGCCGCCGTCACCATCCCCATTGTCGAGACCATCATCGTTGCCCTCTTCGCTGCTGTTGGCGTCTCTTAGCCTTATAAGATTTTACTCCGCAAGCACACGGAGACCGCTGTAGCTTTTCACCCAGAGTATTCCGAGTATCATATTTTTATCCACAGGGAAGCGGCAGGCGAGAGAGTATAGTTGAATAAACTCAAATCGAATGAACCGTACTTAAATAAATATACTAGCTAGTCACTAGACAGGGGTAAGTCTGGTAAACGGATAGGTGTACGGTGGAAAGAAATAAATGAAACTACCTAAGATACACGTAGAAAGGTATAGTTGCCTGGGAGGACAACGAGTGAGATAAAGTTCCCAA
Source organism: Paspalum notatum (assembly GCA_022530915.1). Lineage (NCBI taxonomy): Eukaryota > Viridiplantae > Streptophyta > Magnoliopsida > Poales > Poaceae > Paspalum > Paspalum notatum. The sequence continues at coordinate 34,238,328 of CM039685.1, forward strand.
ACTCTATTCTATTCGGCTGCAAAGACTATGTCGTGGTTAACTAAGAAACTCAAGTAGCAAGTCAGGGTCTCGCGTCGAGCGAAATTCAGCGCCTCGAGGGGTCAGGGGGTAGATAGTAGACCACCGAAGGAGACCCGGCTAATGCCTACGGGCCTACCGAACGAACGGGCCTGGACTACACAGGCACACCACACGCTGCCACCGAGTGAGGCTACTAAGCAAATCTGTGTGGATAGGCTGGCACGCTATAAACGTACTCAAGCAAAGCTTGAGGAACAATAGATCGTCCTTTTTTGCTTGAGTAACAATAGATCGTCCTTGATCAGAGGAGAGGACCTAACCAGAGCCTGCCGTACAGGTTGGATTATATCACCGACAAGAATAATGGGACTTGACTAACTAAGATAACCACAAGTCTAAGCCTAGCAAGTATGCAAAATAAAGGGTACACCACGCTTGCAAGAGATAGAAGTAAAGTAAAATATAACTGAATTATATTGAAGATTGAGTACAAGAGATACGAGAGCTTTTACCGCAGACTCAGAAGAATCTCCGAGAACTTCGAGGCAAAGCTTGACTCACTCTAACTCTCAGGACTATCCTAACTCCTAAGATGTGAAAAATAACACTCTCTAAGGTAGAATATGGCTCTCAACTTCTCCACACCTTTACAAATGAGCTCTACAGGCCTATTTATAGTCCCATATGAGAGAGGGGTACTTGTAGGAGGCTTAGGTCGGTGGGAGGCCGAAGTCGGTGGTCGGTCGAACTAGGGGGGAGGTCGGCCAACCTACTCCGAGGTCGGGCGACCATCCGATCCACCGCCTTTGCACTCCAACGGCTTGATCTTGCGTCCCCATGGTGGTTGGCGGTTAGGACGGTTGTTGCACATGTAAAATGCCTCCGAGGGTAGGTCGGCCGACCTTGTAGGAGGTCGGGCGACCACGTGTCAGGCCTGCATTGGCCACTTTGCTTCTCCCTCGGATTGTTGACGTTGTGGATCCATGACTTGGTGCATTTTCGGCCTTTGGATACCTTGGATGCTTGGTCTTGCGGTTGGATTTGAGTGCACTTGTGTTTTCTTCATGATGTGGATCAATGATGTGGCAAGTGGCCCACTTGGAAGGTTGGGCGGCCTAGCCAGGGGTCGGCCGACCCTGTCAGTGGGTCGGGCGGTCACCCCCCTGGTCGGCCGACCTGGCTGGTCAGGGTAGGCTTGGCCCTTGGTTGGCCAACCTAGTGATGGGGTCGGCCGACCTGGTCACTTTGGCCAGTGTGCCTTATATTTGGTCCTTGGCATGTTTTCATCTGTTTTATGTGCATTTTGGTACCTGCATCCAAATATTCATACAAAACTTGTGGAACTCATTAGTAGAAGGGTTAGTCCATAATTATTCACTTGCGTAGCTCCATTTGGTTGGTAATTGACGGTAGATATCGTGAGATAACGACCGTCAACACCCCCAAGCTTAAACTTTTGCTCGTCCTCGAGCAAAGCTAAGACTGAAAGTGGATCAGGAGTTGCTGCAGTATCGAAGATGAAGACAAATTCTTATATGTGACTCAATACTCATGTTTCTGTTTCGAGAAATGAAATAATTGAAGCTCACCTTGTGTACTACCTGTGGTGCATCTTTTTGTTTACCTTGCCTTGGGCGGTTGAGAGGTGGAACGACCATTATACAGGAGTTTCTTCTGACTTGCTCTTTTTGGATGTCTTTCTCAGGTGTTTCAAGATTTTCAAAATAAAAGTAGCTTCCCCAAGGTGCTCTCAGGCGCTCAAAAGTGTATCCTTACCAAGGGCCAAGATTCGGCCAACACTTTCCTACACTAAGGCCTATGTGGAGCTTTGGGTAGGGAGAATGTGGTACACTTAGAATATTTATTTTTGCTAAGCAAAAGATTGGACCAAAGAGTGTACTTTATCACTTTTTCTATTGATCACTGGAGTATGAGTGGTGGTGCTATATGCCTCCTTCTCTTGGTAATCATCCCTTGTAGCCTTTTGTTGATTTGGAGTGGATATGAAGGTTTTATTTATTTTTGCCATGTTTGAACTTGCATGTTTTTCGTTTTGCCGTGCTTTTGCACACATTCTTCTTTTTGCCATGCTTTTGCATGCTTTTCTTTTTGGGCTCCATACCCTTACTCCTTGAGATTTGAAGGCTATGGATTTTGAGAGGTATTTGGAGACATTTTGGTGGATGCAAAGTCCGAAATGGATCACTTGCATTTTTGCTTTTGTACTCCAGCTATCAACAGAAGGTGATATTTCTACTCAAAGAGACTCAAAGTTTGACAAAGCTCAAAATATCACTAAGCAGCTCTTTGTGGCAGTTTCAAACTAATTGAAGCATTTTTGTCTCTGGTAGGTATTTTTGACCAAGGGGAGCTATATTTTGATATTTTTTTCAAAATAAAGAACTGAAATGTTCATCTTACTAAGAGCATGAAAGAATTATCTCATATTTAAGTCATATCATTCATCTCACAACAACTTAGGCTTGTTATCACAAATGTCATCCACAAGATAGAACCTTGGTTTACCTCTTTTATTCACAAACTCAAAACTAAGCTAAGCATAAGTCACATGCAAGAATTAAATCATTCACTTGATAGAGCAACTATTCATCATTTCCAAGATAAAACTAGCATATGAACTTATCATTAAAGCATGGGAGTTTTTTTTATATACTGAAATAATTAAACTAAATTAAGCAAACTAAATAAAACAAACTAGATTGAGCAAACAAAATAATAAACTCTCCAGCAAAGATACATGAGTGGTGCAGAAATCGGGGGACTGTCATACATACCTAGCTGTTGATTCGGGTTCCCCCCAAGCTTCAATGAAGCCACTCGGGGTAGTACCCGTAGTACTGGAAGAATCGCTGGGACTCATCAAAGGTGCGCTGAGCCGTCGCTTCTATTTCGAGGAGGCGGTTGTACTGTTCGTCCTGGGTCTGCTGGATGACCAGAGTGCGCTCATCTACTTGGTTAAGCTGCTGGGCCATCCCAGTTGTGCGCTGGTCCTGAATGGTTAGGGACCCAAAGATGGCACTCAACGGGTCTCCTGCAAAGCGTGTAGGGGCAGATGGTCCTGCCTCATATGGTGCTGACCCATGTCCATAGAAGGTTCCTCCTCTTTGCTGCTGTGAGAATGCAGTGCTCGGCTCGTGTCCCCATTGTGTTCCAGATCCTCCGTGGGGATGCCACGTCGGGTCTGTTCCCTGGGTGTGCCAGGACGTGCCAGTCGCGGTGTGGAAACAAGTAGGTCCCGTCTCGGTGGTTTGTGCGTCCTGTGCCTACTTCTGTAAGCGCTCTTGGGCTGTCCTCCTCTGTGCCCTGGTCATGACTCCCGCTACACTATGTCTGGGCTCCTCTAAAGGCTCTTCCTTTGGGACGCTCTCTAATGGTATAGAGAGTATGTCCACGTGATAGATTTTGAACTGAGGCGCTGGTAGAGGCACTTCAAAGTTGTACCCCTTATAGATCATGACATACGTGTCTGTGCTGGGGTTCTTGCGCAGGAAGTGTGCCCGGATGAAATGGCTCTCGGTGACTAGGTTGGGTGTGTAAGGGGGTAATAATGCCACCTGGGCATTAGCTAAGACCCCTAGTTCGGATGCAATCCTCGTCACGAATGACGTGATTGATATGGAATTTTCATCCCAAACTATTTTCATCCAGTGGTAGAGCATGGCGGTGACGGGTGCATATTTCTGCTTACGCCACATGGCATAGAGGATTTTTAAGTCCTATATGGTCACGCAACGAGTGTCATCGCTGGGCAGGACTACGATAGTAATCCAGCGGGCCATGAACCACATGGTGGGGTGCTTAATGTTCGTGATGCTTTTCTTCCCCTTATAGTCCGGCCCGGCTAGTTCCTTCCGGAACTCTGTTGCATTGAAGCCTACGGGTTTGGCTGCTATGGAGCAGCGGGGTGAGAACCCGAGAGCATTGCTGAACTGACGGAGTGTCTGTTCATGCTCAGAGTTAAAGAGTCTAAAATGAACTGTCGTGCCGGACTCCAGTGATACTACTCGGAAGGTCATAAGAAACTCCTTTGTGAGGAGGGCTATGCCTCCCTCGCTAACATTTGCAAAATTCTCCCTGCCTACCATACTGAAAATTTCATCGAATTCGTCATCCATACCTGTGCTTGTCATAAGTACCTCGTCGAAGCACTTGGTGAGGGTGATAGGCTTGGTGTGGAGTCGCCTCAACAGGTCGGCCTCGTCTTGATTATGCGTTTGGATTTGAGAATCCAGCAGCAATACGGGCCCGGTGACGGAAGATGAAGCTTCTTCTCCTCCTAGTCCAGCACTTGATGAGCCTCTGTCGGAAACCGTCTGCGAGTTCTGCGAGCTGAAGGACGTCGGGAACCTATATGCTGCCCCGCCTTGCTGATGGCACTTCTCGCCCTCTTGAATGCGCGCTTCATCCTGCACAAAAATTGACCACAAAAACTACGAGACGACAAAATAAAATTAGCGCTAGCGGTTAGTTGTCCTTGCGGGGCGTGACACCACCACAACTCGTTCATGGCCTTACCGAAGAGAGGGGCTAGTCGCTAAATTATTTGCTCAACTAGATTTTATTTATTCGGACATTACTTAGCTAAGCAAAGAGCTAATTCAACTACTAACCAAAGGAATTTTGAGAGGGAGAGAAGGGAGTTGTGTTGTGCATTGAAGAAAGGAGTGAAGGGTGGTATTTATAGAGGGAAGGAGCAATATAGAGGGAAGGAGCAACGGCAGGGGTCGGGCGGCCAGGTGAAGCTGGTCGGGCGACCGCCACCGTGGTCGGCCGGCGTGGTGGCGCGGTCGGCCAGCCATAATGGCCTGTCTGCGTGCACTTGCTTGATTTGGAAGCAAGAGAAAAAGTGGGAAAAGGAGAGGCCGGGGGAGGCTGGTCGGGCGGCCCCATCATGAGGTCGACCGGCCTCTAGAGTGTGGCACTTGAGTGAGTGAGAAAGAGAGGGAGTGAGGCTGGTCACAAGAGTTGGTCGGGCGACCTGTGGCCGTGGTCGGCCGGCCTATGAAGTTGGTCGGGCAACCATAGAGCCGGTCGGGCGACCGCCGGTGCAGCCCCTCTTAATTGTGCCTTGCTTAAGGAGTGAGCAAAGTAGAAAGCAGGAAAGAGAGAGAGAGCAAAGCTCAAGAGAAAAGGAAAGGAGAGAAAGAGAGGAGAGAAGGGGCAGCATGCATGGTCGGGCGGCCAAGGGGCTCGGTCGGCCAGCCCTGGTGCCTGCCATCATGCTTGTGAGCTTGCTTCGGATGGGGTAAAGAGCAAAGGAGAAAGGGAAAGGAAGGGAAAAGGAAAGAGAGGGAGAAAAGAAAGAAAGAAGGGGGAGAAAAAAGAGAAAGAAGAGGAGGAAGGGGGGCAGGCTGGTCGGGCGGCCAAGGTGCCGTGGTCGGCCGGCCTGACCCAACCCCCCTCTCTTACCTTGTGCAGGAGGTGGTCGGCCGGCCTCATGATGAGGCGGCCGGCCCCTTTTTTTTTTTGAAAATAAGGGGTATAAATTAAATGCAATGAAAGATAAAAACATTATGCATTGCAAAAATTTAAATATGCCATGAAGAATGGGAAATTAAACTAGCGGGAAATAAATATGCCGTCGAATGATAACGCCAGGTTTACCTCTTGGCGGAAGCGAACCATTTACCGCCCTTCGGGATGTCGCGTGAGCGTACGTACGGGGAGGTAAGCGGTACCTTTGCGAGCCACTTGGAATTTGTCGCAAATGAGTCATGGGCGCGCTCGTCGTCAACATGCCCCATAGTATTTGTCCTAGTGTCTCCATGGGTATGTTGATTTTTGTTGCACCCTCGGTTGATGGGTCTTGTAAAATCATGGGTGCCGACCTTCTTAACAGGAGTTTTGCCTCCTGTTTTCTAGTTTTGCAGTTAGCCTTCATGGCTCTCGCCTTCTTCTTTCGTCTTCCTCTCGTTGTCGGATGGCAGTCTCGGTGGCTAACTTCCATTTCATAAATGCTATGAGACTGTCCATCTCTTTCCCGGAAGCATCGTAGACTGGTGGCTTCGGCACATACTTTTGGCACTTGAAGATTTTCACTTGGCTATACTGCTCCACATTTGGTCTGAAGGAGAATGTCTCCCTCATTCCGTTGATGTTGAGGTGGACTTCTCCAGCTCCAACATCTATGCTTTCTTCCACGGTGCTCAGAAACGGTTGTCCAAGAATGAGCGGTGTCTTGACATCAATCTCCATGTCCAATACCACAAAGTCTACGGGAATGAGAAAATTCTGGATCTTCACTGGGACATCCTCGGCGATTCCCGCGGGGTGTCGTATAGACCGGTCCACAAGTTGCAGGCACATGCTTGTGGGGACGAGTGCGGCGTGATTGAGTTTGTCGAAGACAATTTTAGGCACAACACTGACGCTTGCTCTGAGATCACATAAGGCTTGATTGAAGATGTCACACCCTGGTTTTCAAAAGACAAACCAGAGCAAATCCATATGTGTGCCAGGATCTAATCTCACACATATAGAGACAATTAACAGTGATATCATAGACAATGCTTTATTACATATCGTTTAAACAAGATTACATCAAGATATCAAGTCCTTAACACGGAGTAGCGGAAGCGTAACTAAAACACCGGGCCATCTACAGGGAAGCCAACTGGGGGTCGCTCGCCTAGAACTTCATAATCCTTCATTTGTACTCCTTTAAGCCTTCATCTTCTGAGCAGCGGTTGGGTTCCAGCCAACAGTAGGTTGAAATAAAAGAAACAAGCATGAGTACTTCAACTCGTACTCCACAAGTATAACATGAACTATGAGGCTCTAAGATTGGCTGACACGTTGCATGAGCTTTTAGTTGGTCAAGTTTTATTAAACAACTAGTTACTACAAGTGAGTGGGTAAACCATTAAGCCCAAGATATTGCATAAAAGATTAATCAACATCGTTAACATAAGAACCAACTTCCAAACCCAATCAGGTACCATTAATCTGCATAAAGGATCTAGGCCGCTCATAACCGTGAGCACGGCTGATATATCAGTTTTACACTCTCGAGAGGTTGTACATCTTTACCCACAAGTCGTGTGCTACGCTAGGAGTTCATCACATTGCCTTAGATAAGATGACTAGCAAGCAACACTACGAAGCCTTTACAAAGATCATGTTGGTAAAAAGTAACCGCAAGGAATCAAGCACCGCAATTGTGGTGTCCGCCTCTCAAAGGGAGAAGCACTCAGCACACTTAACCTAAGGTAGTGCAGCGACCACAAAAGCTTACTCCCCCTCTTGCCCCGTAGGTAAGTAACCCCAAACCAAAACGATCTAATTAATCAGCTAAGACCGTCCCATACCAGTCTTATGGTAGCACGGTTGTCCCAGGTTGTCGCTTTGCGAACCGGCCCTTACGGAGAGCGGCTATGAGCAAACCACTAAGCACATGATCATGCCCTCTAAACCAAGTTGCTAAAAAGCCAATTTTAAGGAGACATGAACCACTCAAGCACACAGCACAGAGGGTCAAACTCAACAATTATATTGCGTAGATCCATTAACAATATTATTAACAAAAGTAACATGTGTTCGCGCAGCAACTAGCAAAACTTAACAAACATGCATCCCGTAGGTGAATATATCAACAAAAGAGGCTAAGTAAAGTCCTTATTGGCATACAAAAATTAGACACATGCATATGTAGTGTTTATAAAGTTATTAGGTTGTCCAAGTTATACTTGCCTTTCTTTAAAAAGGTACGCTGCTCAGAGTCTTCTTGATATTGATCTTGATGTTGCACCTGAGATTGGCACAAAGAGATCCATGCCTATATGTTCATCGGAGCACCACACATGCACACAGGTTCACACATGCAAGCAAACAAGTACAAACTATAAGAAACAATACACCATCTCATCAAAATAGAAGATAAAAGGTTTACTAAACTGTTCAATGCTTCAGTACAAACACATGAGCGCAAGAATCACTCTAATCGGAACTTGAAACATGATAGATATGAGCATTTGAAGGTGTAAGGGACCAATCTACGAGGAATAAAGGACAAATATGTAAATTTGCAGAGAGGATGAGAGAGTATGAGAGAGCTCACAAATGGAGGCATCGCTAGAGTTGACGAAGAATAATGTGGCATTGATGATGCAGCAATGGATCTTTCAAAAGAAGATCAGCACGACGTAGAGAATGACGAAAAGAACACCTTAGTAAAGTTTAGATTTCGCTAGAGATGAACGAATATGAATTAATTGCTCATCAAAGTTGAATAAGAATATGGCTAGGATAGAAACACCTTACCGAAGAAAAGAAACTTGTAGATTTACGGCGAATCGAAGATCTCCTCACGAAACCAAGGACAGTAAGATGAAGGGGCGCGCAGATTGCCGCAGCTGAGGCGGCGGGTGCGCCCAAAATATGGGGGATGGGAGAAATACCTTAGGGTTTCCAAACTAGGGGCCCCCTACAAAGTAGTCTTTGGTGCACTTATCACTTAGGGGTGGTCCAAATATATAGGGTTGTGAACCCTTCACTTTTCCTTCAAAAAGCAAGGAGGGGCAAAACTGGGCAGAAGTGGATGGCAGTATTGTTTCTCGAATTCCCGTCGATGTAGATGGGCTTTTGACGTGATTCCACTTAGGTTGGAAATGGCCCATCGTTAGCTTTCCGAAAAGTGGTGGAACAGCCCAAACGGACTCCGTATGGGGGAGATATGGCCCAAATGGTGCAGGTGGTCCTGGTGGACGAGGTGACTCGGGAATTAAATGGGCCTTAGCCCAAAAATATTCCAAATACTTCAAAAATTATAGAAAAAATCCTATAAATGTTTTTAGACCCAGTGAACTCAAATAAAATATTTAGATCTCATGGAAAAATTCAGAAGAGCGTCCAATAAATAGAATTTGCTCTAGAAAAAAAGGGAAACGCTTCCAGATAAATCCAGAAAAACGATGAACAAAGATGTTTAGAAGGATTTTAACACTCAAAACATGCCAGCCTAGCATGGAGTGATGAGATGGTCAGCAAGATGGATGGCGAGGGGAAGAGAAGCTTGACACGTGGGAAAAGGAGAAGCGTGACAAGCGGGACCTGTATGACAAAGGGAGAACGAGGGTGGACTATACGACAAAGAGAAGGGGCGAAGGCATACAAGAATGAGAGGCGGGTCGATTCCAACTTTGGTTGGCTGTTGAACCGAAAGAGAGGAGAGAAACACAGGAGGGGATTTCGGTCCTTTTTTTTCTTTTGAAAACTTTTCAAACTCGTTTATTTTTAAGATTTAAACACGCTATGAATTTAAATAAATTTTGAACTCGAATCCTTAGGCAACCACTCAACATAAAACCAATGCAACGGCATGAATGCAACAACATGTTGTCCTAAATTTATTTTATTTACATTATAAAATCATATAAATGCGCATTCTAAACACGAAAAATCCATAATAAATTAAGAAAGCATTTTATTTATTTTAAATTTTGAAAATGAAATTTAGGGTGTTACAGAAGACTTGGTTCCCTATTGAGCATGGAATGGTAGGACTGCCAGGGTTCTTCTTCTTCTGTGGAGGTTGGTTGAGTATTGCTGCGCTACACTCCTCGGTCATATGCACAATTTCTGCTGATGGCAGTGGTTTCTTATTGTTGAGTATATCTTTCAAGTACTTTGCATATGTCGGCACCTGCATAGCATCTAGTAAGGGTATATTAACATATAATTTCTTAATGACCTCAACAAACTTACTATATTGTTCATCGGCGGCAGCCTTTTTGTTGCGCTGAGGGAAAGGCAACGCCGTTGTGTCATAAAACTCATGTGGAAGAGTTTTCGGTGGTGCCTTCTCCTTCGTGGCACCAGTGCTACTTTCTGGATCATCATTCTCCTCCGTTTCGGTGGTCTTCTCCTTTTCCTTGCCTGTATAGTTAGTGCGTGACGTACCACTAGGATGTGGAGGGTACTGAGTGGACTTACCACCCCTAGTGGTGACAGCATTGATGTGCTCTTTGGAAGGAGGTTCCGGTTGTCTCGGAAGCTTTCCCGCATTAGCATTAGGCAAAGAGGAAGCAAACTAAGCTATTTGTGTTTCTAACATTTTATTGAAACTCAGTTGATTTTTCATAGCACTGTTAAAAGTTTCCATTTGTAAAGAAATAGACTCAAAAAGTCTATCATTTGCATGAAACTTTTTACTGATGCTATCATACACAGCTTTTGGATCAGAAGAGCTAGGCTTATTGAACTGCTGTGAATTGTCAGAGGAGTTACCTTGTCCGGAGAATGGCATATATGGGCGCAAATTCCAGCCTAGTTGGGGACGATTCCCATTGTTGAAGTTGCTAGAATTACCGATAAAGTTGGCGTCTTCCGGTCGTGGTTCAGGGCAGCTGCTCCCTGAATGCCCCGTATTCCAGCAGACTTCACAAGTCATGTGAGTGTCGAGGGCCTGCACTGGTGCGGTCTCAGGATTGTCTTCTAGCTTCTTTAAAAGCAAATCCATCTTGGCGGCCAGCATATCCGTGCTGTCGATGTGATGGACTCCACGGGATCGGGGTGCGACCTTTCTTCCTTCCATCCCTGATTAGTGGCGATCTTCTCAATCAGATTTTTGGCCGCTCTCACACTTTGGGATAGGAAAGATCCTCCAGCGGCTGCATCCAGGTGCTCTTGAGTATTACGGTTTAACCCGTGAAAGAAACTCTGAATGATCAGCCATTCTTCCATGCCATGGTGGGGGCAGGCTGCTATATATTCCTGTAATCTTTCCCAAGCCTCCGCTACCGTTTCATCTGCGAGCTGTTGAAAGCTCGAGATCTTGTTCCTCAACGCATTGGTCTTTCCAAGTGGGAAGTACTTGGCGAGGAATGCGTTTGAGCACGCATCCCACGTTGTCAGTGTTGCACGGTTGAGGTAGAACCATTGCTTCGCCTTTCCGACAAGTAAAAATGGGAAGAGGCGTAACTTGACAGCATCGGCGGACGCACCTTTCATGGTAAATGTGCTGCAGATTTCCAGGAATTGCTGCAGGTGGTTGTTGGCATCCTCCGTTGCTAATCCGCAGAAGAGAATGGCTTGAACCATGTGAATGACTCCCGGCTTGAGTTCGAAGTTCTCCCCTGCATTGACGGCTGGTCCCGTAGGGACATTACTGTTGGATGGGATGGAGAACTCACGGATGGTCTTCTTAGGAGCTGCGGCCATGTCGTTGGTGTTCGAAGAACTACTGGACGAGTCTGTGTTCGAGGAACTACTTGACGTGGCCGTTTCAAGGTTCAATTCCCTTGGAACTGGTCTCTGTCCGTGAATGGTTTTGAAACGGACCCTCCTAAGCAGAGTCTCTGGATTATTGTGGAAATTTTCCAGCAGGTCGAAACCGGTCATACACCTCTCTGTTGCAACCACAACATAAACAACAGAGACAAGTGAGCCTGCTAACGACTAGTTGGTGTTTTTATAAAAGACACGGGGTTCGAAAAGAGATTATCAACTATATCTCTACCTATTGCTTCCCCGGCAACGGCGCCAGAAAAGCTTGTTGGCGTCTCTTAGCCTTATAAGATTTTACTCCGCAAGCGCACGGAGACCACTGTAGCTTTTCACCCAGAGTATTCCAAGTATCGTATTTTTATCCACAAGGAAACGGCAAGCGAGAGAGTATAGTTGAATAAACTCAAATCGAATGAATCGTACTTAAATAAATATACCAGCTAGTCACTAGACAGGGGTAATTCTAGTAAACGGATAGGTGTATGGTGGAAAGAAGTAAATAAAACTACCTAAGATACACGTAGAAAGGTACAGTTGCCTGGGAGGACAACGAGTGAGATAAAATTCCCAAACTCTATTCTATTCGGCTGCAAAGACTATGTCGTGGTTAACTAAGAAACTCAAGTAGCAAGTCAGGGTCTTGCGTCGAGCGAAATTCCGGTGCCTCGAGGGGTCAGGGGTAGATAGTAGACCACCGAAGGAGACCCGGCTAATGCCTACGGGCCTACCGAATGAACGGGCCTGGACTACACAGGCACACCACACGCTGTCACCGAGTGGGGCTACCAAGCAAATCTGCGTGGATAGGCTGGCACGCTATAAACGTACTCAAGCTTTGCTTGAGTAACAATAGATCGTCCTTGATCAGAGGAGAGGACCTAACCAAAGCCTGCCGTACAGGTTGGATTATGGCACCGACAAGAATAACGGGACTTGACTAACTAAGATAACCACAAGTCTAAGCCTAGCAAGTATGCAAAATAAAGGGTACACCACACTTGCAAGAGATAGAAGTAAAGTAAAATATAACTGAATTATATTGAAGATTGAGTACAAAAGATACAAGAGCTTTTACCGCAGACTCAGAAGAATCTCCGAGAACTCCGAGGCAAACCTCGACTCTCTCTAACTCTCAGGACTATCCTAACTACTAAGATGTGGAAAATGACACTCTCTAAGGTAGAATATGGCTCTCAACTTCTCCACACCTTTACAAATGAGCTCTACAGGCCTATTTATAGTCCCATATGAGAGGGGGGGGTACTTGTAGGAGGCTTAGGTCGGTGGGTGGCCGAAGTCGGTGGTTGGCCGACCTACTCCGAGGTCGGGCGACCATCCGATCCACCGCCTTTGCACTCCAACGGCTTGATCTTGCGTCCGCATGGCGGTTGGCGGTTAGGATGGTTGTTGCACGTGTAAAATGCCTCCGAGGGTAGGTCGGCCGACCTTGTAGGAGGTCGGGTGACCACGTGTCAGGCCTGCATTGGCCACTTTGCTTCTCCCTCGGATTGTTGACGTTGTGGATCCGTGACTTGGTGCATTTTCGGCCTTTGGATACATTGGATGCTTGGTCTTGTAGTTGGATTTGAGTGCACTTGTGTTTTCTTCATGATGTGGATCAATGATGTGGCAGTGGCCTACTTGGAAGGTTAGGCGGCCTGGCCAGGGGTCGGCCGACCCTGTCAGTGGGTCGGGCGGCCACCCCCTGGTCGGCCGACCTGGCTGGTCAGGGTAGGCTTGGCCCTTGGTCGGCCAACCTGGTGATGGGGTCGGTCGACTTGGTCACTTTGGCCAGTGTGCCTCATATTTGGTCCTTGGCATGTTTTCATCTGTTTTATGTGCATTTTGGTACCTGCATCCAAATATTCATACAAAACTTGTGGAACTCATTAGTAGAAGGGTTAGTCCATAATTATTCACTTGCATAGCTCCATTTGGTTGGTAATTGACGGTAGATATCGTGAGATTACGACCGTCAACAGCTGCCGTCGTCGTCGTCCTCCTCCTCCTTTGGATCATTGGACCACTCCTCCTCGTACGCCCATCGCTCTTGCTTCGGCGATGGCTGGTTCACCATGTCACTATCATCCTCCTCGGAGGAGTAGTCGGTGGTGTACTTGCCGTGACTCGACCAGTGACCCATGGTGATTGGGGAAGATGGATCACGCACGCTCGTCTCCCTTTTCTTGCTCACTCTCATTGCTCTCCTCTTGTTCTTCTTGGTCTCACTCCAATGCTAGTATTCCCACTAACTTAGGGCCAGGGCTAGGAGTATTTATATAGAAAATTTACACCTTTTTTTAAATTGAAAATTTACATCTTAAGTGACGATTGGCTCCCCACAATCAAATCATCATCAATGGGATGCGGTAGGGAGAAGGTTTTGGCACAGAGCAGAGCATCTAGAGAGAAGACGAACAGGCACGCGCGAGCTTCCACACGAGACCATAAAATCGGGTCGCCTCAATACCCGGTGCTGACAAATGTACATTAGTACTGGGTGTGTAGTGCACCTGGTGGAAAAAGGAGTTTTCCGTACAGCGTGGGTGTTGACCACATTTGACTTTGAACATTAGCACCGTCTTTGAACCGACCTAGTACTAAAGATTTGAGACCATGACCGCTGCCCTGAGTATACTGGGGTGCACAACCCTAATTTTTGTCTGCATATTAATTTCACTCTAAACTAAAATTGATCCAATCAAGAACTAAAAACTCCCCCACTTTCCCACGTCTTGAATTAATTTAACCATGGCCACGCACACTTATTTACTCAGGGGAACTAAAAACTCTCCAAAAAAAAATCCTTTCCTTTGCCAATGGTGAGTAGCTCGTTTTCTTTCTCCTCCGATCCCCCTGCTTCTCCCCCGCATGTGCCTCTTGTCTTCAACCCACCGCCCTTTCTTCCCGGCTGGTGGACCGAGGGACTCTGGGATTTTACCCAGAACAACTCCGATGAAGACACTGCTGATGTAAATAATCGCACAAACTTTTTAATTGCGAGAACCTCTAGTGTTTAATTCCTGATTTAAATAATCATCCAAACTTTTTAATTGTGAGAACCTCTGCCCAAATATGATCATCGTCAATGGAATGGCTTCAAGTATTGAGGAGCACAGTATTGGCGGGAAGGCGAACGGGCACATGAGCTTCCATTGGGAGCTCTGGCACCAGTTTAGTACCGGGGCTAATAAAGAGACGGTGCTAATATTTAGTATATTAGTATCGGGTTGCTATACTACCCAATGCAAATAATATTAGCACCGGGTGGTGTAATGACCCCCTTCAAATGCAAAAAAAATAAGCACCGTCTCTTTGGGCGACCCGGTACTAAAGTGCTCTTCCGACCATAGCACCCCGGGGCTCCCTAGTGTGGCACCGGTGCTTATGCTACCTTTAATACTGGGTGCAGTTTTCGCCGCGTTTTTTGTAAAATGGCAACTCCATCCGAATGACTGTTCTCTAGTAGTGACTAAAAAGAGCACACGCATTGGATATAGCACAAAGAATTATAACACAAAGGAAATTGAAAAAACCTCTAGCAGTTGATTCATTAAATCTACTTCAGGTGTCAACTTGACAAAGCAAAAGTCTGCAAGTCTGCCTCCAGTTTGACATATTTTAACCCATGTCAATATTTGTCTTCTACTGTGTCTAGATGCAACTGGTACAGATGGTTATGAAAGTAGCCTAGAGGGGGGTGAATAGGATAACCTGAAATTTCTTACACAAATGATCCAACTAAATTAGTACTACAAGTTAAACTAGTCCAATGTGGTTCAACTAGCTCAAGGCTGGTTCAACCGAAGTGGACTGGTTCAACCAATGCAGAAATTAAGAATTGAATTGATCTCTTGCTTGGCAGCCATCTGACATGCCTAGGGTTCCAAGGGAGGTGATTGAGCACAAGCTTGCGGTACATCCCGGCGTAAAGCCAGTGCAGCAGAAGATTCGGAAGCAGTCGATGGAAAGGCAGGACTTTATCCGCCTTGAAATCGCCAAGCTCCTTCGTGCGGGCTTTTTCCGGGAAGTCCAGCACCCGGATTGGCTCGCGAACCCCGTGGTGGTCCCCAAGGCAGGGGGCAAGCTACGGATGTGCATCGACTACACCAACCTGAATAAGGCTTGCCCTAAAGATCCCTATCCTCTCCCTAGAATAGAACAAATTGTTGATTCTACAGCTGAGTGTGAACTGCTATCTTTCCTAGATGCATATTCAGGGTTCCACCAAATTAGAATGGCTAGGGAGGATGAGAAGAAAAAACATCATTTACTACTCCTTGTGGGCTATATTGCTATGTGAATATGCCATATGGACTCAAAAATGCATTGCCAACTTTTGTGCGAGCTACACATATTACTCTGAAAGATCATATAGGCAAAATGGTAGAGGTGTATGTTGCTGATATTGTAATCGAATCCCGTCAGAGTGGCTCGTTCCTCCGGGACCTTGATGATGTTTTTAAAAGCCTGCGCAGATATAAGATGATGCTAAATCATGAGAAATGCGTGTTCGGGGTTGCCGCGGGGAAACTCCTCGGTTTCCTGGTTTCGCACCGGTGAAATGAGGCAAACCCCGAGAAAATTCAAGCCAGCAAAATAAAGCAACCCCCAACCCGCATTAAGGAGGTGCAAAAGCTGACCGGCAGCATGGCTGCCCTCAATCGATTCATCTCAAGACTTGGAGAATGGGCGCTGCCGTTCTTCGAGCTTCTCAGGAATGATAACCCATTCGAATGGACGAAAGAAGCGCAAGAAGCATTTGAAGCCTTGAAGAAATACCTCTCTTCCCCGCCGGTGCTGGTGGCACCTCGGGAAAGGGAGCCCTTGCTCCTCTACATTGCTGCCACTAACAGTGTGGTCAGCATGGTGCTGGTGGCCGAACGAGAGGACTTGTCAAAGCCCGAACGCGCTTCTCCGGGGGCAACCCAGTGGAAGGGCCCGGCCTAGACGAGACTGATGCAGGCTAGCAAAACAAGAGAAGACCACATGAGCAGTGGAGAGGCTACCCCCTCTCCAGGGTCCGTGCCGTCCCACCTGGGGCCCAGTGGTGAACCACTGGGGGCCGCAAAGATCCAACATCCGGTTTACTTTGTGAGCGAGGTCCTATGGGACGTTCCCACAAGGTACTCTGAAGTCCAGAAGCTGCTGTACGCAGTACTTGTGGCGTCAAGAAAATTGCGACACTACTTCCAAGCCCACAAAATTTATGTCGTCACTTCGTACCCGCTCGGGACCGTGTTGAGAAATCGACATGCTACTGGACGGATAGCCAAGTGAGCGGCAGAATTGGCGGAGTTCGAGCTCGAGTTCATCGCACGACATGCGATCAAGAGCCAAGTCCTGGTTGACTTCCTCGCTGAGTGGACGCTGGGGGCCGAGACTGCAAATATTGAAGCCCTAGAACCCGCCTCACCGGAAAAAACATGCATCCACTTCACCAAGAAGCCATGGGAGCTGCGATTTGATGGCTCATGTACCCGCAAGAACTCGGGAGCCGGAGCAGTTCTCATATCCCCTGAAGGAGAGCTCTTGCGGTACATGTTCTACATCATGAACAAAACTTCTAACAATGCAGTAGAATATGAAGCCTTGATCGCGGGGCTTAAGACTATTCTCAATCTTGGGGTTCGCCAGCTCCGAGTCAATGGAGACTCACGGTTGGTCATCAACCAAGTCACTGCCAGGTGCGCCTATAACAAGGCCCACTTGGCAGTATATCTGATGAAAGTCAAGAAGATTGAACTCTCTTTTGGCACAATTGAGTTCAAATACATACCACGAGAAGAAAACACTCAAGCAAACGACCTCTCAACCTTTGCTTCGGCAAGGGCACCACCTCCTAGTGGAGTCTTCCACAACCGAGTCCTCCGGCCTTCGGCGGAGCCCTCGAAGCAACAGCTGGTGGATGAATTTGTAAAGGTGGCTGTGATATCTGGGCCGGGGGGCAGCGTCACCCCTCAGCCCGGCGGTCAGAATGCCGGACACTCGAACTCCGGGCAACCCCAAGCCTCGGGGGTTAACAATCTCAACCCCGAGCAACTCCAAGCCCCAGAGAGCGATCACCCTCCCGAAGGGCAGGAAGCCCAAGGAACCCCGGGGGCAACTCCCGGAGACTGGATCTGCGAGATCCGGGGTTTCCTGGAAGGCAACATCCTTCCTGAGGACGAAGCTGCGACAGAGCATGTTATCCACCAAGCAAAGAGATACGTGGTGGTAGAAGGGGACCTCTACCGCTGCTCATCAAATGTCGTTCTGCTCAAGTGCGTATCTCGGGATGAAGGCCTCGAGATCCTCGAGGATATCCATGAGGGCGAGTGTGGGAGTCATTCAGCATCTCGCACGATGGTCGGGAAAGCCTTCCGGCATGGCTTCTACTGGCCGACAGCTCTCAAGGATGCAGCTGAGATGGTCAGGAGATGTAAAGCATGTCAATTCCATGCTAAGCAGATCCACACATCATCTCAGCTCGTGCAGTTCATTCCCCTATCGTGGCCTTTCGCGGTCTAGGGGATTGATGCACTTGGTCCGTTCCCCAAAGCTGTTGGAGGCTTTGAGTACCTCTACGTTGCCATCGATAAATTCACCAAGTGCCCTGAAGCCGTTCCTATCAGGACAATTGAAAGGCATTCAGCAACCAAGTTCCTCAATGGGATTGTTTCCTGGTTTGGGGTCCCAAGCCGCATTATCACTGATAACGGCACGAACTTCACCAGTGCCGTCTTTCAGGGGTATAGCGATGGTATGGGCATCAAGATCTGGTACGCCTCATCACACCACCCCCAAAGCAATGGGCAAGCGGAGAGGGCAAATGCAGAGATCCTCAGGGACTCAAGACCCGAACCTTCGAGAGCTTGGAGAAGCATGGCAAGAAATGGGTAGACCATCTCGAGCCGGTGCTTTGGGCAAACCGGACTACACCAAGTCGGGCTACTGGGGAAACCCCGTTCTTCTTAACCTTCGGTGCTGAAGCAATGCTTCACCCCGAAGTTACAAACAGGAGTCCCTGGGTAAACGCCTTCGACGAAAAGGAACAAAGTGAACTCCGGCAGGCCGACGTCGATCTCTTAGAGGAAAAACGCCTAGTAGCTGCTCTCCGTGCCGCAAAATATCAACAGGCCTAGCGCCAATTTCACCAGCGCCGAGTAAGACCCCGATCACTAGCTGTGGGCGACCTTGTGCTTAAACGCATTCTGACCCGAGTGGGGATGAACAAACTTTCCGCCAATTGGGAGGGTCCCTATCGTGTGGTTGAGGTCTCTCGAGGTAGTTGCGTACGTCTCGCCACGGAGAGCAGTGAAGAGCTCCCATTCCCTTGGAACATCGAGCATATGTATAAATTTTACCTTTAAGGCATGCTGCCTGGGGGCCACCTACTGTATTCCTGTACTACTTAAAATATGAATTATGTAAATTATTTTTTGAAAATTCAATGAGCTAGATTGCTTATTCCTATACTTCTGTTATTTACCCGTGAGACCTTGCTCGGAGTACCCGAAAATGGTTCGAACTAGCACCCGAGGTAAAGTTCCGTGTCCTTGGCAAGGGCTAGGGGTAGAGGATAGCACCAGGGGCCTTGGTTGGGGAGACTCAGTGTCCCGGTACGAAGCAGTACCCTGGGTTATAGCTAAGTCGCGGTAACCACAATGGGTCGCTACGCCTGGCCTGGTCCGCCTTCACCCGTTCATCGCTGCCCAGCTCCAGTTTCTGCTTGGTCCTAAACCCCCTGCTCTTGGTCGTTCGAGCTAAGGCAGGAAAACGACTGTGTTGTGTTAGGAAAGAACATGAAGTAGGGTATGAACAACAGAGCCTCAAGGAAGAGTTATCCCTCCATGTAAATATTGCTACAGGGAGCAGGAGAATCGGTCCTGGGGAAGAGCCCCTGGGTAGAACGCCGGCAGCAAACCCCGGGTTCGTCCAGGAGTCTAAAGAACCCCGGGGGAGAACCCCGGCGAACAACCCCGCTGGAGAAAGGTCAGGGAGAACCCCAGGGAAAGCTCGGGACTTTGGAGTTGGTGAAACCCCGGTAGGCAACCCTGGGAACCCTGGACTAAAAGGCGAGAAGGAAGCCCGGGCACTGCCACGGGGGGCGACCAGAACATTGAAGAAGGCGAAAAAATCAAAGGCGGATTCTGACCCTCAGGCGATGCCCCGAGGGCCCAGGAGGAAAACACAAAGTTGAGCGCCAGTCCATTCTATTTTACTTCAACAACAAAGTACAAGATACATCAAGTTTGGATAAAAGGGAGCTCTAGGCCCCATCTGGGGGCCAGAGTCGGGATGAGCCGTACACACCGCCCACCAGGACGACGTAGGCCAGCGTGTGGGGAGGCCCGGAGATGGATATCTTCCTCTCTAGCACTCTGCTGTAGCCGACCCACCGCAACCAATGAGCATCCTCTTTTGAGAGTTCATCATGGGGGTCAGCGGCGCGCGGCAAGACCTGCGCCATGGAGGAAATGGCGGAGAAGCTGCTCGGGATACGTGGGAAGGAGGGACAGATCATGACAATCAGTCCCCTTGCGGTCACGAACCCCGAAGTGCTCCATCCACCATCCTCGGTGGCCACAGCGGTGGCGGCTCCGACTGCGATGGTGCTAAGGAAGGTGGCACCACCGCCTCATGCCGAACCCCACTGAACAACCTCACCCCCGGGGGAGCCCCCCAAAGCCTTGGTGATGACAACATTCCAGCAAGATCCAAGCCGGAGGGTGCTTGCCTACAACCACTGCCTATGGATATGGGTGGCAGTTAGGTAGGCAGCCTGGTTCCGGCGCGAACCACAGCTGGCCATCCATCACCATGGCACCAGGGGAAGCGTCCCTTGCATGCCGGTGGCTGCACACCTCTGCGGGGGGCGCCCAGGAGCGGGGTCGTCGGGGGATCATCAGGTCACAGAAGATGGCTAGAGAGCCGCTCGTAACCTGACGACGGCATGTATAGAGAGACACTCATAACCTGAGGGAATGAGTGGGACAAGAAAAGCAAACCCAAGCAACTCTAAGGTTTGCCTTGCTAGCCCGGATGGCAGAGCTAGGCAACCAACAATCCTTGCTCCTAAAACGGGGACAAGCTAACCCCATCAGTGGGGCATGACGAAGAAAGGGGAGCTCCATGGCTTGGTGAGGAACTACTAGGCTAAGAGCTACCTGGTTATGCTACTCCAAGATGAGATGCAAAGGAAGAAGGAGAGGCCTCCTATTTATAGCCCAAGTAGCAGGCACCCGGAGGTAGCGAGCCGGACGGGCACGGTGAGGAGTCACAAGACTTCTATAGCCCCCCGAACCGGCCTGATAGAACCTATGGGGGTGACCTTTCCCGATGCCCAAAGGGTGTGACTACAGTGAAGAATCTCTATCAAAAGCCAAAGCGTTCAAAGTACTGCCGAAGCCTGCTGCTGGCACGCTACCGAAGCCGTGACAGGCGGCCACCATTAGCACCCTGCCGGTCCGGGCAGGTGATGGAACTACTCCACACAAAGGGCATTGAGTGCCTTGCCCTCTGTGGCCCGACAAGACAAGCCGAGCCGTATCCCACTCAACATTAGAAGAAGCTAAAATAAGTACACCTTTGGTCAAAAGGGGCTTTAACGCCTGCTGCTTGCCCTGTCGTGATGAGACTTGACGCGGTAGTGGAGAGTAGTGGAGCGTCTCCTGGAAGGAAGAGGACGCGGGGGCCCCGGCTCCCTCGCCACCTCACAAGCCGTGTGGGGAAAAGATTCGAGTCTACACGCTTGGTGAAGGCATAGTAACACCGTGAAGATATCCAAGAAAGTACATAAGCAAGATAATTAAGCAGTTCGGCTCAACATAGAGCAACTGCTACGAAGTTCAAATTCACAAAATGATAGTGCAAAATAAAAGTAAAGGCATGACAGAAGAAAGGAAGGCAGCTAGGCGTCGGACTCGTCGTCGGACCCATCGGACTCGTCGCCGGCCAGCCACCCTTCAACGATCTGCTCGACAGTGCTTTAGCAGGCGGCCATCGCCTGTTGGAGTTCCTCGCTGCTGGGCTCCTCATCGACAAGGGAGGAAACGTCAAGCTCCGGTGCCTTACACTTGGCCAGTCCAAGTGCATTGACGGCGCACGTGAGCCCGACGCTGCGCTTCTCCTCCTCGAGGCGTGTGTCCAGGCGAGTCTTGGTGCTGGTCAAGGCACCAGCCAGAGACATGAAGGCTGGGCCCAGGCCGCCGAGGGAGCCGACGGATGGCGCTGGTAGAGTGTCAGAGACCAGGATCTCCATACCCAGGATGGCCTCGCGCATACGGTTGTACGCATTCCCGCCATGGTGGCAAGCAAGCGAGCAAAGGCCCAAGTGATCCTCGTGCAAGGACGCCACCGTGGCGAGGCCGTCCTCGACCTCCTTCACCCGAGCGGCGACTTGGGAGAGGGAGTCCCGCTCCTTGATGGCTTTGGCAGCGGCCTCCTCCCGAGTAGAGATGGCGCTCTCATGAGCCGCCACCTCATCCCCTTGCAGCTCCCATGTGGTAATAGAGGCAGCAAGGGCCTTCTTCTCGGCCTCAAGCGCCACGACCGCGGCAGCATGATCCTTGACGCGCTGGACGTGGAGCCTCTCCCGCTCGTCCTGCCTTTGCTCCTTGGCGCGCAGTGTCGCCTCTCGCTGCTTGGCCGCCTCGTTGTATCTAGACAACTTGGACTCCAAGGCCTTCAGCTCGGCGTGGCGCTCCTCCAGTCTCGACGGCTTGCCCTCAAGCTCTAGACGCTTGACCTCCAGGCACTCCTCCCTGTTCCTCACAGAGGCGAGGGCTCTCGCGAAAGCACCATCTATTGCGGTGAAATGCAGGATCCCAGGGGATGAACAAGACCCTCCTGGGTTGTCTCCGGC
This sequence comes from Paspalum notatum, assembly GCA_022530915.1. Classification (NCBI taxonomy): domain Eukaryota; kingdom Viridiplantae; phylum Streptophyta; class Magnoliopsida; order Poales; family Poaceae; genus Paspalum; species Paspalum notatum. The sequence continues at coordinate 34,260,439 of CM039685.1, forward strand.
ATCACCCCACTAGGGGCGTTGGCGCTAGGCGGCCCCTGGAGCGGAGCCAGCCCCGGGAGGAGGTCCATGTCCGCTACGCCGGCTCTGGAAGTGCAAACCTTGACGACCGCTGTCACCATGGCTCGGTCAAGCGCGGTGGGAGACACGTGCATTGGGTCGGAGAGGTCCGCCGTGTACATAGGCTCGGTGTGGTGCTGCAGTGGCGCAATCCGGCACGCCGTGAACTGCGCCAACAGTGCGGTGGAATGAAGGCCCGCGGCCTGCAATGTCGCAATCCGATCCAGGACCGGCTTCCATCCCATATCAATCTCTGGGCAAGCCTCCCACTCCGGTGTCGGGGAGCCCCGGTGCGGGACGTGCAGACGGGAGTTGACATCCGTTTGGATGTAGAACCACGACCTCTTCCAGTGGTCCCACCTCCCGGTGAAGTCGCAGAAGATATAATCCGTCTGGGGGTTGGAGCGCATTTGGAACCTGCAAGATCCAAACATCTCCAGCATACCTCTAGAGGAGCGCAGCACGAAGAAGTGGTGCCATAGCGCCACGCAGGGTCTCACCCCCACAAACGCATCGCAGAGGTACGCGAAGGTCACCATCATCAACACGGAGTTGGGGGCGAGATTCCCCAGCCAGATTCTGTACAAATCCAGCACCTCCTCAGCGAAGCGGCTGAGGAGGAAGTTGGCTCCCGCCTTCACATAGGTGAGGAAGGTGATGTACTCCCCATCATCTTGCTACGGAGACCGGGGAGGCATTGAGCCAAGCTTCACCCTGTCACCACCAATCCCCACCGAGGTCCCAAGAGCGTCCATGATATCACTCAGGGAGTGGCTCGGGTCGGGTAAGGAGTCCTCCAGCAGCACCCTCATGGAGCTCGCCACTGCGAAGGAAGGAGGGTAGCGGTGGACGTGTCGAGCGCAAGAAGATGAACAGTAGACGGAGGCAGCGGGAACAAGAAGAAAATGAAGAGGCAAGGGAGCAAAGGGGATAGATGGAGATCGGAGCGGGCGGCTTGTATGCTTGATGGCCTCTCCGCTGTGTTCACACGGTCCTACAAAAAGGCCTTAATGAACACCGAGCCCAATATACCCACTGTGCGCCCTTAGTGGATGGCAGAGGAAGACAAATTGCCGCGCCACCCTCGGGTGACGTGGTAGTAAAGGGAGTGTGCGCGTCCCTCCACGCGCCGCACGTCTCCCACGCGCCACAATTAAGGCAGGGCGGTTCGTCTACCGGGACGGATCACAGTCAGCTAATATCGAAGAGGTTTAGGGTCCACCGCACAGTGAAACTGCGCCGTGGACCCGGGGGCCTCTGTTAGCGCCCCTAGGACCCCATACCCCAGAGACGCTAAGAGAAACTCATCAAGTACAAAAGAAGGCACCGGATCATGGGCCCAGGGGGCTGGTCCTACAGGAACAGAACCATCACAGAAGGAGACACGTGGCAATCGGTGGTAGAACCCCCGGACGGCCGAGGAACCTCGGGCGACGGCAGCCAGTGGATAAGGCCACTTCGCCCACCCCATTAAATGGGAGAGAGAAGAGGAGTCAGTGAGTGGGCCATCACGACGCAAGCGACGTGCAGACCATGCCTTGCCCGTGTCTAACGGGATGAGACGGTACGAAACCACTCCCTCGGAGGTACGGATGGACCGTAATAGGAGACTCACCAGTGAGCCACCGTCATGCTTGGGTGGCGCACGATGCAATAGGAAGCATGGCTGTCATTCGGTGGAATAGTAGAAGTTATTGTTCTAGGGTGAGGCTCACCACGAACATGTTCTGTTCCACCTACTCTGTACTCCCCTTGCTCCCTTGGTCTAAAAAAGGGAGGGAGGGACACCCAAGCAAGGGGACACTCAAATTCACTCACTAGTTCTGCTAGTTACTTCCCACTCCATTCACTTCCACTCAAGGTCATCTTCACCACTAGAGTAGTCTCCACTGGGTTGTAACTTGGGTTCTTTTGCCATATATTGAGATCTCCCCAAGAGGACGTAGGGTGTTACACCACCACGGTGGCCCGAACCTCTCTAAATCCTGAGTATTTCCTCTTCCCTTGCAGCAGCTCACAGCAGTAGCGCCCACGTCCCTGCGCTCCTTCACACGAGAGGGGTACCTATACGGTACCCCTATACGGTACCTCAGTGTCGAGCAACGTCGACAACAACGCTCCCCTATTATTTATGAGGAGATTCGTGTTACAGAGTTTACTAGGACTCTACCCTATACCGCTAATACCACTCAAAGTTCTTCCGTAGCCAAAGCCGTACACATATTCAACACAAACTCTGACATATCCCAACACTTTCTCTATTTTAGCATGCACGAGGTGCTTCCAAACCACCTCTCTAGTTTTTTTTACCAATGAGGGGTCTCACCTTTGCGGCTATGCAACATTTTCCTTTGATTTTTGTCGTACTGGAATCAATTTGTTCATGATAACATATACATATTTAGTACTCCCTACATTCCAATTTATAGGTCGTTTTATTATCATTTTGTTGTGTTCCATAATTATCATTTTTGTTGTGGTTCAGTTTAGAACATAGTATACTTTAACTATGGCTTTAATTTTTTTATATTTTCATAAATTTTTGAATAAGACAGGTCGGTCATAATTTGGAACGGAAGAATAGAATATATTAGCATGAAGCCGAAAATTTATTTCTAAAATTGAAAATAAAAGTAAGCAAATATAGGTATGTCTTAAATTGAGAAGAGTAATTGATCGAGGTAGCTAGGCCAAATCTAACGGTTCTGATGTCATCAATCAACAAGCGTCCAAGTCATGTCTCCCTCGAAGGCCCAGTGGCAGACCTCGATCTCACCGGGTTTCCCCCCAAGCGCGACGAACGCCCCGTGGTTTGGGCTCCAGTCCGACGTCTCGAGGTGGCAAATGGCCACGCCATGGTTGATCTTCCTGTTGGAGTCCACGTCCAAGATGTCGACCTCGTACAGCCGGACGCGCGGCACGGAGTGGCAGTAGTACACCAGGTAAGGGAACAGGCTCTGGTGGCACGACACTGACCGCGTCACGCCGCCGCCGGCGATGCCCGTGATCTTCCCGAGCCGGACGTCCCTGCCGCTGCCGGCGCAGGACTCCGTGGTGCGCACGGCGATGTTGCTCCCCAGCATCTCCACCGCGAAGTCCACCATGTCCTCGGCCGACGTGGTGCACCGCTTGTTCTCGCCCATGCTGGGCGCGCGCGCGCACTCGGCCACCGTGGACGAGACCGCCTTCCTCATTGCACTGCCCGGCGGCGCTCCAAACAGTGCCGCCACGGCGTTCTCCTCGAACGGTATGTTCGTGGCGATGTCCCTCGGCAGGAACGCTCGGTGCGCCAGCTTGTCGGCGATATTCGGCATCGGCATCCGGTTGCCCATCATCAGGTCCCGCTCCCGGAAGAACTTCCCTGGCTCAGGTGTCCACTTCGGCAGCCCACGCTGCTGGCAGGGCGCCGTCATCGTCTCCGCCGCGGCCACCTTGGACACCTCCATCTTGGACATGTTCTGGTACTCCTTGCGGTAGTGCGCGAAGGAGGCTACGACGCCGGCGGCGCCCTCCGCGGAGGAGCTGGACGACGCGGACGAGGACGCAGCTGGGGCCGATGGGCAGAGCAGGGATGCCGCGGCGCAGAAGTCGCGGATGCGGGACGCGAGCTTGCCCGCGGAGGCCAGGGTGGAGAAGGTGGCCGCGTCCGGGCCCGAGAGCGGTGACAGCTTGGCGAAGAAGAAGGCCGGGTGCGGCCGGTTGCTGCGCACCTTCCGGTTCCAGTACCGGATGAAAGCCGCCTTCGCCGTGAACGGGTTCACCGGCGCCGGCACCGTCCACACCGGTATCAGCCGGGGTAAGCCCCGTGGTAGCGTCAGCGGCCCAGGTGGCGGCGGAGCAGCGGAAGGGTTTGCGGCGGCGTTGGACGACGGTGGAGGCGGCAGGATTGCACTTGCACTTGGACGTGTCAGATGGCAGAGTAGCAGCAGAATGGTGGTGGTCATGACGAGGTGAGCGCAGCGAGGGGACGCCATTTTTGCAGGTTGCAGCCAGGGTTTCGGAAGCGAGGAGTTGCGACGAGGGAAATTTATATAGGCTAGGTGTTGTGCTGCGGAGGTGTTTGGAGAGAGGGAGAATGGGCGTTTACATTAAAATATTCGAGTTATTCTTTCCTTTATAGATTGCTTGTTATGCTATGTCATAACAGAGTTTACATTAAAATACTTGAAACTGAAATAAAAGATCCAGCTCTCTACAAGGCATCTAATTAAGCCGCCGGATATGACAGTGTGAAATTGCTATGCTTTTAGTTTGATGGTTCTAAGTATAGATGCGTTAAATTTTGGTTAAATGGAATTGCATAAATATTCGAGCTATTCTTTCCTTTTTATCAGTGACAATTTGGTTATCTTTACTTTTAGCAAGTGCAATCACAATATCGGTACATAAGGAAGGCTATATTTCCATTCTTTACAACAACTTCAGCACCCTAAGAAGTACTAATATCTTTGGTAACTTACAAGCTGGAGCATCATGTTTTTATCAAGTTTAATAAGCAAGTGCACCAGAGACATAATGTGTGACGTGCAGTGAAACTGGAAGTTTGCAAACAAAGGAAATTTAAGTGCGAAACATTCTCTGTATGGCATGTAGCTACATGCTTAATGTTCAGCCAAGAACAAAATGATGTCATTTGGAAATTTACAGCGTAAAACTGAATACATTTACTCATCTAGTAAAATTATAATGCTAAGAACTTAAACAAATTTTACGTTTCCATACTATCTGAATATAAGATCTTATTGTTGGGTTCAATTTGTTCTGCCATTCCCATTCTGTTGTGCACGTTCAGCTACAAGCGTTTTCTTAGCAATTTGTTTGGTAATAACAAGGACATCTTGGATGCAACAATGAAACAGGTGGGATAGGAAAATATACATACGACAAAAAAGAACACGAGCAAGGCCTTGACCCATCTGAAGAATGTACCCCCTCATAGTGGATGACATGCTCAAGAGCCAAGAGCGTCGTTCACGAAGGCATCATATATCCTCTGTGGTTAATTGTTAGCATTTGGCTTGTCGTGGAGGTAGTTTATGTCCATGGTGAAATTATTTTGCTTCGCAGGTCACTAATGTTGGTAGAGGAGCAGGAGTAGATGAGTACCTGTGAAGAGATTAACCTTTTAATAAAACTCATTATATAAGATGGAATACAAAGTAAATTAATTTGTGCAGAAACAATGTGCTATTATCAAAATTTTTTTGGAAGCATTCTTCGGTTACTTTCAGGATACCTTGACAACTAAAGTATGCCCACTATATTTAGGTTCATTTATGTCATAATCTGTTTGATGTAAAAGATGACTACCTTAACAAAGTCCATGAAATTTGAATGCTTCATCCTTTTTACTAGAGATTAAAATCAGAGCATCAGAGAAACATCTTTTCTTATTCACTTTTCTTATTTTAGCTATAAAAGATTCTAATGTCACTCCAGAATAAGGCCATTTCGTAAGCTGCATATCGAATGGTATATCGGATTTGAAATGGATTTTCAATTGATTATGATTTATACTTATTTGCAACAACAAATGTTTCAGATTAGGAAAAACCTTTCCTGCTGCAGATGGAGCTAGAGGTTGTGCGGCTAGAGAGGGAGAGGGAGGCGCCGGACAGGGAGAGGCGGTTCGGCGTGAGCAACAGGAGGCGTGGTGGATGATCACATGTAAATAGGAAAAAATTAGGTAAAAAGCATGGAGTACCGATGTTTAAGTTTTAAATTTAGCACTGCATGAGTATTCTGAACACTTTTAAGTCTCGTGAATCAGGTTGCTCTAGTATTGTCTGTTGGATTTAATCTCGGAACGGTCACGAGACTGAACCGAGACAGATTTTCCGCGCCCTGATTGGGGGCATGACCCCTTTCTTGGTTGTGGCCTCCGGTCACAGTGCGCCGTATAAAAGAGGGCTTAGGGCCGGCACGGAAGCCAACACATCCACAACCGCCACTAAACTCTAGCCCAACAGACCTACGAGGGACCCGATCTCCCGGCGCACCAAGTGACTGGAAGAGCCACTGCCGCCGTCGCTGTCTGCCGACCCAATGGCCGACTCCATGAACGGGAACCCCATGGCCACCGACGAACAGGAGCAGGAGAGGAGGAGGGAGCAAGAAGCCAAGGAGGTGGAGGAGCGTCGCCTCAAGGAGGCGCATGACAAGGAGACCGAGGATCGCCGCCGCACCGAACAAACGAACTCCGTTGCCCGTACGGCACCGGTCGCGCCCTTCCCTAGTAATATAGGTGAAAGCTCTCTCTCTCCCTCTCCCCTAGATCTACACAAACACCATGAACCCTGCACCTAGAACTCATCGCTAGTGGTGAACTCTCGGGATTTAGATCGATCCACTAGAACTAATATTGTCAAGTTAAATATTCTTTAGACTTTAAAAAAGTTTAATATCCTTCTGATATGAAGGCACTTGTCTCGTATATACATATATTATTACTAATTTCTGTTTAAATACGGGATCTAAAGCAATCGTACCAAGCTGCCGGCTTGTTGCCACTCATCACCAGGTACGGAGATAGGGAGCTGTGCTGCCACTGCGGCTAAGATTGGAGCCGTTGCTGATCTTCATGGACGGGGATGCACCGACGGCGGACTCGGAGTCTGTGGCGATCTCCACATCATGCTCCAGGACGACGGCATAGCAATGGGAGCATGGGCGGCGACGAGGAGGCCAGCAGGACGCTACAGCCTACAGCCGGCGTGCACTCGCACGTAAAAGCATCTTCACAGCGGTTGGGACACTATTTCCAAGGACGCGTACTTTTTTTTTGAACGTATCCAAGGACGCGTACTTTAAGAGTACAATCGGTAGTATCAGAAGATGTTGTGTGTTTTTAAAATTGTTAGACCGAGGTCACCAACAGGCCATTTAGGGGTGCAAAATACTGTTTGCGTATTGTACACAGAGTGAAAAAGTAGGGATGCAGTACGGATGCACTTTTTTTTTCTCCCTCCTGGTAACCCTGGTCTTAGGAATTTTATGTATCTCGAATTGCCAAGTCTTGTACTACTATGTATTCGTCAGTGCTTTATACAATCTTACTATGACAAATTGAATGTTAAAAAACACTATTTTTAAAGCACGTTAGAAAAAAATAAATCTTAAAAAATTCTCACAATAATCAGAAACATCCTAGCATCAATTGGCAGATTGGAATATTGATAGCCATTAGATATGTTTTCTAAGTAATAATTACCTACCTCTGCCATTATAAAACGTCTTGAGTTCGACTCTCGACGAAAGCCAATATCCTCTTTTTTTTGCCGATTTTTCTCATTTTCAAATTTACCTTACGAAAAGTCCTGAGTTCATGTGAACTCAATGAAAGCACGTATCTTTTTTATAGATTTTTTCATTTTCAAATTTATCTTTAATTGTTGTCCCTTTTTTCTCACTAAAGATGCTAGAAATTTTTCTATAAAATAAATATTTTGTGCCTAATCTTAGTATTACTAATTGTAGACTCTTTTTGAACTTTCTACGCCAATCCTCACGGGATGCGTTAGAAAAAAAAATAAAATCATAGAAATGCACACAATAATCAGATCATTAATTGACAGTTTGGAATTTTAATAGCCATTAGATCTGTTTTCTAAGTAATCACCCACATTTGCCATTATCAAAAACAATATTAAATAAACCCTTAAACTTCATATTAATTACCCACTCTGCCATTACGAAAGAAAATATGAAATAACACATTGAATTTATACCTAATTACTCACATTTGCTATCATGATAGTTAATACCAAAATAGCGGCTCTAATTTATATCTAAATTGTTCAAGTTAGTCATTATGATAGATAGTATAATGAAACTAACCCCTCAAATTTATATTAAAATTACCTACTTTTGCAATCGTATCAAAAATTATCTAAACCAATTAAGCATACATATATAATACATTTAAGACTCTAATCCGTGCGAAAACACGGATTGATAGACAAGTACATCCAATCATTATACACAATCTCTCCTTCCTACGGATATGCGAACTGCTTTTGCATGTGCAGTCACGACCGCCCCTGAAAATGGATTATTAGGCACGGTGCGAAATACAGACCGCCCTTGATATTGTATTTTTAGGAGCAATGCGTAGCAAAGACCGGCCCTGGTATTTTATTTTAAGGGGATGGTTCGTCGCATTGACCGCCCATGACACTATATTTCCAGGGATGGTTCACATTATGTACTGCCCTGAGTTTCTTGAAGGTAGGACCGACGCCTAAGAGGAGGGAGTGAATTAGGATTTTTAAAAATAAGGCTCACTAAAAACTACAATCACTAAGCAAAACCTATGCAAGTTAAACTAGCTATATGCACTAAGGTTTTGCTAAGTGTTGCTACTTTTACCGTGGCCAAGTCTTGCAACCTAGTTCCACCTAGAAGCTAACCTATCAAGCTAGTCTAGAAAAGTAAACACACAATTGCAAGAAAGTAAATGCGGAAGCTAAAGAGATGGGATAGAGAATGCAAACTCCCGATGACGATGATGGTAGCACACGGCGATGTTTTTCCCAAGGTTCGGAGAGACTCGCGGTCTCTACCCCTACGTCCTCGTTGGTGCTCCACTAAGGGTTTTGCACTCGCGTAGTTCTCAAAGGAATATGGCCTCGCCCTTTGCAAGGGTGGAGGTTGGCAAAGTGACTTCCGCGGAAGTCAAGCCACCACAGTCGGGTCTCCGGATATCCTCGGTACACACCCACCCGAACCTATCTCTCACGTGGTCCTCCCATACCACGGCCTCGCCCGCACAGGGGTAGAGGATGGATAGGTCGCTGGGGTCTTCCGAGTCCTTCTCGCGGAGCTACCCCGCCGTCTCCACTAAGGGAAGCTTTGGCCAAAACGCGGAGGGCCTTCCTCCCTCTCACAAGGTGGTGGCGGCCACTCCACACTCCGGAGGGTCTCGCAAGACTTACAGCCGCACTTGATACAAGGTCGTGCTCGCAGGCACGTATACTAGACAAATAGGCCTAAGCCAAGATGCTAACAAGCTCTTGCTATGCCGGGATGTGTCTATTTGCTCATATGGTGGTTGGGCTCTTAAATGTGGTTGCTACACTTCAAATGAGCATGGAAATGTGTCTCAACACTTGTGCTAGGTTCAGGATGCTCCAACCACCATGGGGAGGCCGGCTAAGGGGGTATATATAGGCCTCACCTCCAAAACTAGCTGTTGGGGGCTTTTTCAGCTTTTCTGCGTACCCACTTGACAGTTCGGTGGTACACCACCGGACTGTCCGGTGCGTGTAATCTTCGCTGTCTCCAGTCGACCGTTGCACTGGGAAATATAGCCGTTGGAGCCACCGGACTGTCCGATGGCACCACCGGATTGTCCGACGGTGAGCCACCGGACTGTCCGGTGCGTTGTAGCGCCGGTTCTTCACTTGTGATGCTCCTCGGTCTATATCGTCCGGTGGTACCGTCGGACTCTCACCACCGGACTGTCCGGTGGTGGGTTTTGTCCTAGACTTCGCCCCGTCCTTCTCGGTCTATATCATCCGGTGGTGAGCCACCGGACTGTCCGGTGCATGGAATTTTGCACCGATTCTTCAGCTTTTGGCTTGGCTCCTTGTAGGCACCGGACTGTCCGGTGCATGCTTTTTCTTCTGTTCTTGAGCCAAAAAATCGGCCCGCTGACTCACCACCGGACTGTCCGGTGCATGCTTTTTCTTATGGTCAATGGACATAAGGCTCTCCCTTACTCCAATGCCACTTCCCTCTTATTGTTGGACCATTGCCTTGATCTTGATCTTCATTTCTCCCCCATTGTTCTTGATCATACGGCAACCCCCTTTTGGTCCTCTTTGATCTTTTCTTCCTGGTTCATGTTCAACTCCTTACTTGCTTAGGTCCACAATTTCTCTCCCTTTGGAATCAAACACCGAAAAGGAAAGTATTAAAAGCACAAAGGAGAGTCCCACACACTATGATCCTTAAGATATGGAAGTCAAATGAATCACAATGCATGAGACTTGCATAACATAGGTTAAACTCCCCCTAAGTGTGTGCACACATAAGATGGTAGACAAACCATATGCACATTTAGTTATTTGAGACACAGGGAAGCTTAAACTATATTATGCACGGAGGTAGCTCTAAATAATTTAAATGTACACCAAGGAAGGTGTTACCAATTGAAGCCCATTTTCCTTAACTTCGTGCGTACTTCCAGGGACATGGGTGAGACTACACACAAGATAAACTTGAAGACATTGTAAGTCTCAAAGTAACAAACCATAGGATAGGCTCCCCCTAAATATGTGCATACAAGCTTTGAATTGCTTGTGAGAGATATGCACTAAACATTTAAGTCCATTGGAGGAGCTCACCCTATGATTTGGACCTAAACTAAGAAACCATGTAGATTGCTCATGGGTTAGTCATGAGACACAAGCAACCTACCATAAGATAGCCGAGGCATGCATTACTTGAATTTAAATATGCTCATGCAAATCTAGGCAAGAAAGGCAACTAGATGCTAAAGGAAATACCAAAAAAAAACAAGCCTAGTTACCAATAATGAAGGACTTGGGTATGTGATGAATTTCTTTACTTGGCTTTGTAACTTGAAACCTTATATCCGAATGTAACCAAGTCTCCAAGTCCTCTTTGCCCTTGTGGCTCTACGATGCTTTGGGAGTGACGGCCTTCTTTTGTTTTTCCTCTGTGTTGATGGCCTCTTCTCTTCTTTTTAACTTACACATGTAGGACTTGTGGCCTTCTTTGTTGCAAAAGAAGCAAACCACGGTTTGACTCTTCTCAAGCTTCTTCACCACCTTGAGGCGGTTATCTTGAGAAGGTTGGGCTTGCTCCCTTTGATCTTGTAGCCTTGCCACATCCTTCTTGAGCCGATCCACCTCTTGCTTGAGTATCTCAAATTCTTTCTCCCTACAAGTTTCTTCGTACCAACTAACAAACGGCTTGCAAGAGGGTGAGTGAGGTTTAGCATTTAAATCGAAGCAAGAGGTAGAAGCATCCTTTTTAGGTTTTTCAAAAGAGAGTGTGGATGCATCACTTGAAGTAGCTTTTAATTCAAGAGCCTCAATTTTCTTTGTTAGCTCATCATTATGATCTAGGACCATATCAAACTTAAGCACCAATTCTTCATAATTGGTTGATGAGCTAGCCAATTGAGCTGTAAGACTCTTGTTTTCGCAAATTAATCTAGCTACTTGTTGTTCAAGCTCATTAGGGAGAGGGCACCATCATTACTTACATCGCTTTTACTTTTACCATGGGCCATAAGGCATTTGTGCGATGTAGAGGATGATTTGCGCGAAGTAGACTTGTGGGAGTGCTTCTTATGATGATCTTCATCGCTTGACACATCTACCCACATACCAATGCTCATAAGCGCCTTGTGCCTATCTCTTTGTTCTTTTTCCTTCTTCTTGAGCTTGTGCCTCTTCTTCTTCTTTTCTTCCTTGGCAATGATAGGACATGAGTCCATGTAATGCCCTTGCTCACCACATCCAAAGCAACCACCTCTTCTTTCTTTCTTTCTTTGGCGGTTGTGCTCAATTTTCTCAATGGTGATAGGGACGCCCTTGGAGTTGAGCTTCTTCAATGCCTTCTCCATTCTCTTGATCAACATTGCAATTTTTTCATCATCATCATCGGAGGAGGAGTGTTGGGCTTGATCGTCTTCATCACTATCTTCTTCTTCTTCACTTGAGCTTGAGCTTGTTTCTTTCTTGCTTTTGCCCTTCTCCATCTTCTTATTTTCACCATGAATGGTGAGTGCATGTGACTTGGATGGAGAGGTGTCTTGGCCAATCCCTTGATATTGCTCAAATGCAATGATCTTGCCAAGAACCTTGGTGGGCGTCAAGGTGCTCATGTCTTGTTGGAGAAGATAAGTGGTGATGCTTGCATATTTGTCTTTTGGAAGGACTTCGACGATCTTCCTTGCAACATCGGCATCGCTTAGCTTGGTTTCACCTATTGAATTGAACTCATTGACAATAAAATTTAGGCGTGAGTACATGTCATTAGCCAATTCATTAGGAAGCATAGTAAAGGAATTTAAAGCACGCTTAACCAAGCCAAGCTTTTGCTCCTTGACGTCACTTGTGCTGCCATGGAGTGCTTGAAGCGATTCCCAAATCTCATGAGCGCTTGAGAGGCTACATACTCTATTAAATACATCAATGTTCAAAGACTCGAACAAAATGTCACGAGCAATGGCATTGAATTGTATTTCTTTCTCGTCGGCTTTTGTCGGTTTTGCCGGCCGAGAGAGGGGTTTCGTTCCTTCCTTCGTCACTCGCCAAACATCCAACCCTACGGCTTCTAGATAGCTAGCCATTCTAACACGCCAATAGGGGTAGTTCGTGCCGTCAAAGTGAGGAGCGCTACCGGTACTCATCCTCCCACTCTAAAACGTCTCTAGTACTCAATCCGGCGGTGAAGCCAAAAGGTCTAAAAATGAGTTGTGAGCTCTTATGACAATAAAATGGACTAGATTGAGCGGCCCGGCTCTGATACCAATTGAAGGTAGGACCGACGCCTAAGAGGGGGGTGAATTAGGATTTCTAAAAACAAGGCTCACTAAAAACTATAACTACTAAGCAAAACCTATGCAAGTTAAACTAGTTATGTGCACTAAGGTTTTGTTAAGTGTTGCTACTTTTACTGTGGCCAAGTCTTGCAACCTAATTCCACCTAGAAGCTAACCTATCAAGCTAGTCTAGAAAAGTAAGCACACAATTGCAAAAAAGTAAATGCGGAAGCTAAAGAGATGGGATAGAGAATGCAAACTCCCGATGACGATGATGGTAGCACACGGCGATGTCTTTTCTGAGGTTCGGGGAGACTCGCGGTCTCTACCCCCTACGTTCTCGTTGGTGCTCCACTAAGGGCTTTGCACTCGCGTAGTCCTCAAAGGAATACGGGCTCGCCCTTTGCAAGGGTGGAGGTTGGTAAAGTGACTTTCGCGGAAGTCAAGCCATCACGGTCGGGTCTCCGGATATCCTCGGTACACACCCACCCGAACCTATCTCTCGCGTGGTCCTCCCATACCACGGCCTCGCCCGCACAGGGGTAGAGGATGGATAGGTCGCTGGGGTCTTCCGAGTCCTTCTCGCGGAGCTACCCCGCCGTCTCCACTAAGGGAAGCTTTGGCCAAAACGCCGAGGGCCTTCCTCCCTCTCACAAGGTGGTGGCGGCCACTCCACACTCCGGAGGGTCTCGCAAGACTTACAGCCGCACTTGATACAAGGTCGTGCTCGCAGGCACGTATACTAGACAAATAGGCCTAAGCCAAGATGCTAACTTGATGGCGGTTTGGGTCTTTTCTTGTTTCTTTTAGATCCTCCTTTGAGGTGTTTGTACCCCAAGTCCACCAATTACACCCTGGGACTTTATACAAAAACACTTGCATACCAATATTAGTCCCATGGTACGTGTTGTCAGTTCAACCACCAAAATCACATATGGGGAGCACAAGGCTTAGGGCCCATTTTCCTTACATTTCTTTTTCCAGAGGCAGTTTGGATTAGAACCCGCTCTTTAAAAAGATTTAAAATGTCATATTATTTGGCGCCAATATTTGAACAATGCAGTATTTGCCGCCATTGAGTAGTACTATGTGGCTAGTATAATTTTCTCACAATATCACGTATGTATTTTTAACGACATATGAATACAATGGCCATTAGTTGATATGTAGTACATATCAATAAATCTAGTGTAAGAAACGCCTATTATATATTCAGTATTGTTGTGTGCCTAATTAAAATCTATGATTTTTCCACTCCCTAAGAAACTTGCATGCCGGAATCGCAGCTGGATCAAACCTTGGATGGAAGTAGTCGCCTCTGATGTGGACCATCTTATGGAGAAGGAAACGACTAAGATCTGTGACGACATGCATGAGATCTTGCCTCGGTGAGATAGCGGTCTTTCTTAGGGATTTCGGGCATATGCATCGAAAGTGTGTACATATATTTACATACGTGTATACACACACACATACATGCACCTTCACTGAATAATGAGCCAGCAATAATCTTAATATCTGATAGACACTGATAAAATTATAACAAGCAGCAAAATTAAAAGAGGAAGTCTGTGCAGAGCGCGCGGCTTTGACACTCTTGGACTCTTGGAGTTTAATTTCTTCTGTCTAGGGTTGCAGTTGCTTGTGTCTTAGTTTCCTTGACCGATTCCCCTCCCTACCAGAGACAGAATCAGTGTCCACTTGACCACTTCCATGCGCGGCCTGGCTGTCGTGCAGAAGCAGCATGGCAGCGACGCCGCCGGCATTAAACTAAACGCGTTCTGAAATCTGTGAATGGCTTCAGTTTGTGCATGTGAGATTGGATCTACTAGCCTTGCAGACAGGCTCATGTTCCCGAAGACTGACGAGCACCTGCCTGCCTGTTTATCTGTCTGTCACTTTCAAAGATCGTGATCTCGATCCTCGATTAGTAGGAGGTAACAAAAATTTGTTAACTAATGAGCACGCTCTGGCTATGTTCATCATTGGTTCATGCCGTGGCGCCTGTCTTAGCAGATCGGGTTTCTTGGCAACAGATGGCCATGTGTATCTTGTAACCGCTGCTGTCTATATGTTGGAGTTCGCCGGAGCTTGGACGCGGCCTGCGAACCTTGGATTCCACTCTCAAGAACACACTCGAGACTCAGTAGTTTTGGTGCAGTGAAGCGGCAGCGTTCTTCGTTGTATTGTTTGTTACTTAAAGGAACAACAAAGAACACGAAGTGGGCCTAACGCCCTACACATGTGCGCGGCACGAACGCCATGAGGCCGCGCCCGTTGGGTTGATCTCGCGAACGGCTCAGTTCGGAGACTGAGTCCGTTGCTCTATCCACGCCCGGATCGGGGGCGCAACAACCTTTTGGTTGCGGCCTCCTGTCACGCCAGCGCCACATAAAAGGAGATGAGGGGAGGCGGCTCAGGAACCAACGTTTCCCGGCGAAACCCTCGTCACACATACGCACACTCGATCCGTGTTAGGCGTCTGGAAGTGACGGGAAAAGCTGCCGCCACTGCACTACTGCGCCACGGACGCCACCGCCAATCGTCCTCAGCTGTAGCATTACAGGAATCTGAATAATTTTCGGCGGCCAAATCCCGCCGAAAATAAGGCTTTTCCCGCCGAAAATAGCTATTTTCGGCGGCGGCTGGGGCAGGCCTATTTTCGGCGGCCGGTCCAAGCCGCCGAAAATAAGGCCACTATTTTCGGCGGCTGTCGCCGGCCGCCGAAAGTTATTTGGGCTTATTTTCGGCGGCCAGACGCGGCCGCCGAAAATAGTATAGGCTTATTTTCGGCGGTCCCACTTCTGGCCGCCGAAAATTAGCCTTTTCAGGGCCAAAACTGCCCTAAAATTCTTTTATTTTCTAGATTTTAATACAAATATCACATGCTTTCACAACACATCCACGTTCTCAATCATTCACAAGTAATATCTCAATAAATTAATCCATAGATAGCCATAACAACCGCATACGAATCATAAATCCATACTTCAGATAAGTCTCAAGTCCATACAAGTCTATAGATATACAAGTTTGTCCATTACACAAGTCTATGCCGAAGTCCATACACACAATTTCACCTCTCGCTCACTGAACTCACATGGCACCTGACTCGTTGGAGTTGTGGCCGCTACCTCCGGAGGCGAAGAGATTGTTGACAAAATCGCCGAGTACAGGATCGATGTGTTGTCCAGAATGCTAGCAAATAAAGAGAACAAATGACACAATTAGCCAATATTTTTAAATATGTGGCAACACTTAGAGACAATGAGTATAGTTTGATGGAACAGGTGATGAAACGAACCTGATCTCCATGTTGTCCTGAGGCTGGCGGAGAAGTTTGGTAAAGATTCGACCCTTGCACTTCTGATCCCTATATAATAAACTAAGTTAAGCTACATTTGTACAATGTGTTGAACATGGAGATCAAGTTAAGCTACAGTTGAACAATTTTCACCTGAGGTGCTGGAGAAAAACTCATCTGATCAAACATTCCCCACTGTGGTGGTACTGGTGCCGGTGCAACCTCTGGAATGACAAATGTCATCCCCTGCACCTGGTACATTGCCTACACAATACAACACGTTAGTGGTATGTTTTGATAATGATAAAATGATAATTGTGGAATTTATACTTACTTGAATAGCCGCCATCTGCTATGTGTGAAGGCGTTCAGCATGAGCTTGCTGCTCCTTCTGGTACTCCTCTTGGGCCTTAAGGAATGCATCACGCTTCTGAATCTCTTGCCTCAGGCTGTCAATCTCCATCTCAGACGTGGTGCGGCGCTGGCGCTTGCTGCTACCGCCCGAACTCTGCGAGGAAGACCTCCTCTGAACTTGCCTCAAATCGATCATGCCGTTGAACATGGAGTACCTTCAAAATTCAAACATTGTGTTGACATTGGTACTGTTATTGAACACAACTAGATAACACTGTCCATATTGAAATCTTACCGTCCATGTGACTTACCGCCACCGCTCTCATACACAGCTTGAGGGTCAACTGGTGCAGTCCTCTAATCAAATCCTTCACCATGGAGTCTTTCGATCTTCTTCCCATATTCGGCCTGCAATTAGAAACCAACTTTACAAGTTAACTATGTAAAATATTGTGAGAACTAATTTAAAGCGGTAGCAAACTAACCGGTCGCTCTATGGCCAACGGAGTACACAATAGCTCAGGCTGGGAAAGGTCTGGTCCCCTATGTGCCATAATATACATGTCTACGGCACTCGGCGACTCTCCGATCACCGCAACCTAAACGTAGATTGTTAGAATCATATATTTTCAAATAGTTGAGGGACGAAACATAAAGCGGTTTTTCACCGAGCGTTGAGCCTTTCGGTTGTATCCATCACCTCCAAGTTTATGCGTTGCGTTCTTTGTCCCAGCATTTCTATGCTTCCTTGACCGCTCTTGAAATTCTTCAGATGCCCACAGGTCACAAAGTGCCTTGTAAGGGCCTGGCTGATCTTCAAACAGAGGATGTGAGATCTGCATGTATATGAGTTAGTATATCATAATAACAATCATAATATGTGAAACAATAACACAATTCTCAAACAAAGCCATTACCGGTCCATACTCCTCAGCGGTCAGGTATGTCTCCGAAGCATCGCGAAAACGATCCACTGGCTGTCCTTGACTCTTAAGCCAAGAGTTTGTTACCTGGATCCGAAGGTTGGAGAATAAATCTTTGCATATTTTGTTCGCAGCATTCTCAAGAACTTTACTTGCATGATCCTGCTCCAAGGGATTCACATAGTAATATTTCTACAATATTAAATAGTTAATACAAAGAATCAGTATAATTCGAATCAACGGTCAATAGAAAGAATCAACACAATAGAAATCAAACAGTCAGAGGAAAGGACTTTACCTAGAATTTGTGTCTCGCCAATCTCTGAACACTTCCATACTTAACATGTGGAGCAAGTGCAAAATGCTTCCAGATTGTCACGGGTATTGTCTCACCATTCTTTTTCACAACTCCTGGGTTGTGCACACGAATAAGGTTACCCGACCACCGAACTTTTTTCTTAGGTGGTTGTCGTTTCCATTTGTTTGAAAAACTGATGTCCTCACTGTCTCCGACCAAGGAATTTAGTTCCACATCGGGCTCTATAACGAAAGATGTTGGCAATTCTTCTTCTTGAAAAACTTCATCAACTTCATCATCGAACTGACTATAGTAACCAACATGCCTAGGGGTATATAAACGTTCGCGGGGATTTACTTTGTGAACTACCCACCAAACATGGAGCTTTTAGTTTGGATACGGCAGATAGTAAACTTGGTCACATTGGTGTGCAAGGACCCAGTTATCGTTTCCCTTGAGCTTTTCGTTATGCTTGACTTTGACCATGCCATACTGGTTCTCTCTAACCCCTCTATTGGGTTCAAACCAATCGCAAACAAAGAAGACTAATTTTAGTTCCTTATCGCCGATGAACTTGAACTCGAGAATTTTTTCAATGATTCCATAATAATTAGATTCCTTTCCTTGATCATCGCTTGCCCTAGCCATAATCCCAGAGTTACATGTTGCTGCTAGAGGACGAGCGGCTTCAAATGGGGCAGAGCGAAAGCGGAATCCATTGACATCGTACCGACCGTGCCTTCTAATGGACACCCTCCCCTCTGATAGATGAACCAAGTCTTTATGGACTTTACCGTCAATTTCTTTGCACTACAGAATACACAAAGTCAGGTTAAGGGACGCATGCTATTGATATGTAATACGAGAGATAAATATGGTATGGATCGGAAGGATTTTTACATAAATCTTGAACCAGTCGGGGAAATTAGGTTTTCCATCTATGCCATCTCGTCGCATCTTATCAAGTTGCTTGCTTCTAGGTTACTTCTTAGATGTCCAGTTCTGCCTTTGGAACTCTCTATACGAAGAAAATAAATGTATAAGGAATGGATCAGGATATCAATGGTTATTAAGAAACAAAGTATTCAATGAATACTTACTTGAAATATGGATCCATTTCTTTCATGTTAGCATACATGTAGAGGTAAGCCGATACTCGTTCTCCTGGCTTAAAATAGTAGGGTGAGCTGGCACTTGCACTTGCTCCAGTAGATTGGAATATTGGAAGATCACTGGCAGAAGGTTCTTCGTCCACATTGTATCGCATCGTAGGAGCATTGACATTGTGTTTCTCGGCAAAATATACACTACTGAAGTATGATATCTCCTTAAGAATAAATGCTTCAGCGATGCACCCTTCAACTCTAACCTTATTGCCAACCATTGCTCTAAGATATTTGAGGGCCCTTTCAATGTGGAACATCCACCTAAATTGCACAGGCCCGCCAACCTTAGCTTCATACGCAAGATGAACAAGGAGATGTTGCATTGGATTAAAGAACCCAAGAGGGAAATTTTTTTCCATTTTGCATATTAGCACAGGTACATCTTTCTCTAACTTCTCCATCATCTCTTTCTTGATCTCTTTAGCACAAAGCTGTCTATAGAAATAGCTTAGTTCAGCTAGCACCGACCAAACTCCATCGGGTAGATAGCCGCGAAACATCACATGCATGAGTCTTTCTATGATAATGTGGTAATCATGGGCCTTCAAACCATTAAGTTTCCCGGTCTTCAGATTCACGACTCGTTTCAACCCTGCTGCATAACCATCTAGGAATTTCAATTTTTCATCCATTTCAACACTTCTTTCCTCTCTTGTGGTTTAAGAGAGAACGGGGCACGAGGTTTACCACCACTAGCGGTGAGCTCAAGGGTTGGCCGTTTGCAAATCTTTGCCAAGTCCTTTCGGGCCTTTACATTGTCTTTTGTTTTATCACTGAAATCCATGCAAGTGCTTATAATGCTCTCAGCAACATTACGTTCTTGATGCATAACATCAATGTTGTGTGGGAGCTTCAATGCCTTGGCATATGGAAGGTCCCATATTCCACTAATGTGAGTCCAGTTGTGCTCCTTTCCAAACCCTTCATAAGCAGTCTTTTCCTCGTTCAGCTTTAGGCTTGCGAGCTGGTCAAGAATTTCCTTCGCACTTAGCCTTTTTGGTGATCCCTCGTAGCGGATAGTATCTTTTCCGAAGCTATCCTTTTCGCCTCTAAATATATGATTCGAAGGCAACCAACATCTGTGGCAATCAAAATAGCAGATCTTCCCACCAAACTCAAGACAAAAACATCTAGTGTCAACACCACATATCGGACATGTCAAGGTCCCATGAACGCTCCATCCAGCAAAGATACCATACGCCATGAAATCATGAACTGACCATAGGTACGCTGCCCTAAGGGTGAATTTCTACTTCAAAGAAATGTCATATGCTTCGACACCATACCACAGCTGCTTCAACTCTTTGATCAAGGGTTGTAACATCACGTTGATTTTTGGTCCAGGATGTTCCAGATCAAGTATGATGAGGCAAAAGAACATAAATTCATACTTCATGCACATATGAGGTGGAAGGTTGTATGGAATAACAAACACAGGCCAGCAAGAGTAGGAAGCGGCCGATTGACCGAAAGGTGTGAAGCCATCAGTTGCCAAACCGAAACGAATGTTCCTCGCGTCTGAATCAGCAGGGTGCCCTATGAACCCTGGGTTGTCACGTACACCTTCTTTCGACCACCGCATGGATTCACAAGTCTTCATTGAGAGAAACAGCCGTTTAAACTCATCCAAAGCCTTCCATGCATCTGAATCAGCAGGGTGCCTTATGAACCCTGGGTTGTCACGTACACCTTCTTTCGACCACCGCATGGATTCACAAGTCTTCATTGAGAGAAACAGCCGTTTAAAACGAGGTGCCATAGGGAAGGAACGGAGTTGCTTCTGTGCAACGTGCGTCGTCACATGATCACCATCCTCGTTTACTACCTCGACATATCTCCCTTTGCCACACTTTAAGCACTTTTTCTTGTCCACATGATCATCACAGAAAAGCATGCAACCGTCTGGACACATATCTATCTTCTCATAGCCCATACCGAGGGCTTTGGTCAACCTCTTGCACTGATACATGTCGTTGGGCAACTTATGAGGCTGCGGAAGGACATCCCCGATCAATTGCATGAGGTCATTGAAACAGTTATTCGAGAAAAAAATATTTGGACTTGATGGCAATGAGCCGAGTCACAAAAGCTAGGAGGGACACTTTTGTGTGCTCGTGCAGCGGCTCTTCCGAAGCTTGAAGGAGCTTGAAGAACTCCTCAACCTCCTTTGTAGGAGGATCCTCAGAGTTTAGACCAAACTCCGGCTGTAAAGCTTCTAACATCTCATCCATCCTATCAACGCCTGCCGAATCATCTATTTCCCCTTCTGTTTCAACTTTAGTTTCTTTCTCACCGTGGAAGCTCCATGTTTCATAATCAGGCATGAAACCATAACTAACTAGGTCTTTAGTTAATTCCTCCTTAGTTCGAAATTTTCCGTTGTTGTGCTTATTGCATGGACACCTGACCCGATCCAGATAGTGAGTTTTCCCAGTGAAAGCATGGTCAATAAAAGCCTGTGTCTTTTTCCTCCACTCAGATGAATGAGCTTTACCCCCACTATTATAAAAACCATCATACATCCATCGATGATCGTCGGCCATACTTGAGGCTATAGATTAAGGCAAGCAGGTAGATGGTAAGCTGATTTTTTTTCAACGTATTGCAGCTCTACATCTATAGGTAATGATATGTCCTAAATCCACACAAGAGTGGCCGACAGAGCGCGGATTTATAATGAGTCCGCGGGGTTCAAACGAAATTTTGGCAGCATAACCCCGCTGTTCTCCTAATACACGCCCAAATGTGCTGTAGCGGAGAACAACAGTGTTATGCCGCCGAAACTTCGCTCAGACCCTATGACTCATCATAAATACCATGCTCTATCGGTCACTCCGAGGCTATCCAAAAAAGGGACAATTCCAAACCAGCCACATCTCACGTGCACAATGCATGTGAGACGTTGCCGGTCCGAAACGGGTGACGCATAGGTTCCGTGACTTACATTTATTAAAGCAAGGTAAATGATAAACATAGCATATGAAAATGATAAGACATAAGTATAACATCAAACATGTATATTGAACCATAACAAATCATAAGCATGTTGACAAGATATTGCACTTCTAATCATAAGCATAGTAAGCTCGACATTTCATATAATCATTCAACAATCATATATATTAAACTAAGCATATTCAACCATAACAAATCATATATAAGCATGTTGACAAGATATTGCACTTCTAATCATAAGCATATATGGTAGGCAAACTCGACATTTGATATAATCATTCAAGTATCATCGGAATCATAACCTATGGAACTTCTAATCATAATTTTCGGCGGCCACCGCCAAAAATTAGCCACAATCACTATAAAAAAAGTCGAAAGCCATCGGTTTCTTACTTCAAAGGATGCGGAGAGGCTTCAGCCGTTACTTCAAAGGCCACGGAGAGGCTCCGGCCAGCCGGGGAGGGACGCCGGCTGGGAGGGACGCACAGGGAGGGTGGCGAGGAAGGGACGCCGGGCAAGAACTGCCGGCCGGGGAGGGACGCCGGCAAGGGAGGCGCGGGCTGCAGGCCGAGGTGGGAAGGTGAGAGGGGGCGGCGGCGCGTGGGGGGGTGGCGGCGATTGGAGGAGACGGCGGCGCGGCGAGGGCGGTGGCGACGAGGCAGAGAGGCGGCGGCGCTGCAGGCTGGGGTGGGGCGGTGAGGGGCGGCGGCGTGTGGGGGGAGGGCGGTGAGGGGCGGCGGCGCGTGGGAGGGCGGTGAGGGGCAGCGGCGACTGGAGGGGCCGGCGGCGCGGCGAGGCGAGGCGGTAGCGGCAGGGCGGCGGCGCGGCCGGGCGGCGGCGACGAGGCAGAGAGGTGGCGGCGCTGCAGGCAAGGGTGGGGCGGTGAGGGGCGGCGACGCGTGGGGGGCGGTGAGGGGTGGCGGCGCGTGGGAGGGCGGTGAGGGGCGGCGGCGACTGGAGGGGGCGACGGCGCAGCGAGGCGGTAGCGTCGGGGCGGCGGCGGGCCGAGCTTGTTGTGCGTGTGTGGGTGAGGCGCGGGGTCAGGGAGAGGACGAGCGGCTGGACAGGGGCGGCTTAATTTTCGGCGGGTAGGGTTAGCCGCTGAAAATAGAAACCCTATTTTCGGCGGCCACGTGTAGCCGCCGAAGATAATGTGGTTACTTTCGGCGGCTACACGTGGCCGCCGAAAATAGATGGCAATTTTCGGCGGTTGCTGTGACCGCCGAAAATAGTGCTGCTATTTTCGGCGGCTACCACATGCCGCCGAAAATAATCAGATTATTTTTGGTGGCTCTATGTGACCGCCGAAAGTCTTTAGGATTCTTGTAGTGTAGCTGCACACATCTATGGCCCAAGGACGTTCCCCTCTCATCACCCTCATCGTGCCTCCCCAAGCAGGCATGGGTCATCGCTATGGCTTCTTCATCGCAGTCAGCCGAAGGTATAATCCAAGTATTAAGTAGATCTAGTTGTTTTAGGGTGAAGAGCAAGGTCCTAGATAACTAACAATGGCAACAAGAGCCTCGGTTTAGGCTCTAACCCTAACCCTAGATGTGAAAACCTTCGGTTTCATGCCGAACCCGAGCAAATCACCCTCAAGTCTCGGGCAAGAAATGTGTTTTCAACAAGTAGAAGGAGAGGATTGAGTCGATTGTTTAAAATCCAAAGCAAAATCCCCAAAGTCTGTAACCCTAGCCCCTTGTATATTCCCCAAATCGAACTAACCCTAATCCAAATTACTCTCACCCGCGCCAATCAAGTTGAGAAGCCTCACCTGGGGCTCACCATGGCCGTCGTCGTTGCCGATGGCCACGGGAAAAGGCGGCGCGGCCGTCGGTCCATACGCGCACGCGCACGAGGGCTTAGGGCGCCACGGCGGCACCGCTCGACGGCGGCGCGTTCACCCACGGGTGGGCGCGCGACCGACGAGGGGCCGCGCGGCGGCGCCATATACTCCGGCCAGCGGGTTGGAGGAAGGAGACGACGGCGGGTCAGGGAGGAAGAGAGCGGCTGCGGCCGGGGAGAGGAGAAGAGCAGAAATGAATTAGTGTTTGGGGTTTTTCTAATTTTTTCGGTGTTATATACTGGACCGGTGAGTTCCTGCCCGTTGAATTGCGATCGACGGCATGGATTGAGTCTGGGGGAGTTGGACTGGATTCGGCCCGTGCGGGGGAGCGTTTTCCTGGCCTAGGCCAACGCTGCGGCCTGGGATGCGGTTGCCGGTGCTGAGCAGGGCGAGCCGACCGTGTTGGGCTGGTTTTGGTGTTTTTTCCATTATTTTCTCTGTTTTTCAATGATTAAGCATTTTTTTGTATAATTGTTTTACATAAGTTTTTTGCCACTGTTTTAAGTACCATACTTGCTACAAAATTAAGATTAAGTTCTGAGTTCATGTTTAAGCACTGAGTTTTAAGTATAGTTTTCATGTTTCCGCTGCTAGTTTACTATTTCTCTATTTGAATTGAAACCAACGTGGATATTTATTTAGAGAATAAATGTTGAATGCTTCATGTATAAGAAATTTCTGTTATTACGTATATGACTTGGAATTTTATCTTCTGACCAACGTTGATGATAATTCTTGCCATGCTCATTAAGTTTTAAGTTTTGTTCTATTCTATTTCTGCCCAACAGTGATTTAGAAGTAGAGCAATTATTGTTTTATATTGAGAGCATGTTTTAATTCAGTTTTCTAATTGAATTTATTTTCTTATGAAGCATCACCATCTAAGATTGCCAATGCTCTGAGTGTGATCAATGGGCTTGCCCCGTTGGAATTGGATGGTTCGAATTATCCCTCTTGGAGGGAGAAGTTGATGATGGCTCTCACGATGGCTGATAGTGATCACGCCATCGAGACTCCTTGCCCTACGCCGCTAGTGCTGGCAGCAGAAGATACACCTGCTACAGCTGCTGATAACCTAGCAAAGCAGATGTCATATGACCTTGAGAAAGCTAAGTGGGACCGTTCTAACAAGAAGTGTCTCATGGTGGTCATCTGGGGCACGATTATTCCTACTATCAGGGGTGCAATCCCTGAATGTGAGACTGCCACTGAGTACTTGCAGAAGATAAAGGACCAGTTCACTGGTTCTAATAAGGCCTATGCAGGTACTCTTATTAAGAAGTTTGCCAATACTGAGTATAATGGCAGTGGGATAAGAGAGTACATCACGAAGATGTCACACATGGTAGAACAGCTCAAAACTTATGAGATGGAGCAAAAGGAAGACTTTGTTGTCCACCATGTTCTAAACTCTTTGCCAAAAGAGTTTGAGACATTTATTGTGAACTACAATATAAGTCCTGAGAAGTGGACAATTGAAAAGTGTATTGCAATGTGTGTTCAAGAAGAAGAAAGAACTAAGGCTCAAAAGAATCATAGTCCTGATAGTGTATACTTTGTAAAAAGTGAGAAGAAGAAAATTTTTTTCAATAAGCCAAACAAGCCTTTCTTCAAGAACTACAACTCTCAGGACAAAAGGTTCAACAACCTTCAGCAAGGCTAGGGCTCTGGTAAGGACTCCAATCAGGATGCTGGTGAGAAGCCCCAGCACAAAGGGGGCTTATTCCACTTGATCAGGTGGCGCCTGATCAGTGCTGTCGGCAACGGACTCGAAGCTGAAATGGACGCCATCGGAGATCTTTTATTAGAATTAGATGGCGGAATTACCCTTACTTTGCATAAGTTTTATTTGTGCCTTCCTTAAGAAGGAATTTGATTTCAGTATCATGTTTGGATGTTGAGAACATTCGCTATCATTTTGAGGATAGAAAGTGCATTATTGAGTACGATAGTAAGAATGTTGGTATTGCTGTTTTACAAGACAAGCTTTATTTACTTTCCCATTGTGATTGTGTGAATAATGTGAGTTCCTCTTCAGCTGTGAATGTTTGTAATGGAAGTTCTAAGCAAAAGCGAAGTGATAATGAATCGTCATCAAAATTATAGCATTGTCGTTTAGGCCATATTTCGAGGGGGAGGATAGAACGATTAATTAAGTATGATATTCTCCACCCATTAGACTTTTTCGATAATGAGCATTGCATTGATTGCATTAAAGGAAAGTATGTTAAGAAAATTAAAAAAGATGCCAAGCGAAGCGCAGAAATTTTAGAAATAATTCATACTGACATTTGTTGTCCTTTTCCTGTGAAGTCAGTAGATGGTTTTGATTCTTTCATTACATTTACTAATGATTTCTCTCGCTATGGCTATATTTATCCATTTAAAGAAAGGTCTGAAGCACTAGATAAATTTAAGTTATTTAAATCTGAAGTTGAAAATCAGCATGATTTAAAGATTAAAGTTGTAAGATCAGACCGTGGTGGTGAATACTACGAGAAGCATACCCCTTATGGCCAGATTTCTAGACCTTTTGCAAGATTCCTACAGAAAAATGGCATAGTCGCCCAATATTCCACACCGGTAAGCCTCAGCAAAATGGAGTGGCTGAAAGGCGCAATCGCACCTTAATGGATACGGTGAGAAGTATGATAAGTTACACCATTCTACCTGCTGAGCTATGGATGGATGCCTTAAAAACTGCTGCCCATATTCTCAACAGAGTTCCCAGTAAGTCGGTGCCTAAAACACCGTATGAGTTGTGGATTGGAAGGAAGCCCTCACTGAATTATTTTCATGTGTGGGGCTATCCAGTTGAGGCCAAAGTATTTAATCCAAATATTGGAAAATTAGATCATAAGACTGTCAGTTGCCATTTTATTGGCTGCCCTGAGAGATCAAAAGGGTATCGTTTCTACTGTCCAAACAGACATACTAAGTTTGTAGAAACCAAACACGATGTGTTTTTAGAGGATGAGATGATCAGGGGAAGTATGGTACCTTGAGAAATTAGTTTTGAAGAGAAGCGGGTTTATGCCCCAACACCTATGATTCAGGAGCCTTTCTTCTCGATACATACTGTCGTTGCAGCACCCGTTGTTGCAGCTCCTACTGGTGGTTCTTCAAGTGCAGCTATCAGTGAGCCTAAGGCCCCTGTTGTTACAGTGGCACCAGAAGTTCCTACTGTTGCAAATGAGGAGCCAGAGCAGCCTCCTGAAAGAGAGAGCAGTGCTAGTGAGCCTACTCAAGAACCTCTTAGAAGGTCACAATGAAACAGGAGATCAGCTATTTTTGCTGATTATGAAGTTTATGTTAGTGAAGATGCAGACACAGAAGGTGATCCTACCTCCTTTGAGGAAGTCATGAGAGGTCCCCATTAATCTAAGTGGCTCGCCGCTATGGAGAATGAAATGAGATCAATGAGTACAAATAAAGTTTGGGATCTCGAAAAAATTCCTAAAGGAGCCAAAACAGCAGGCTGTAAATGGGTCTACAAAACTAAACATGACTCCAAAGGAAATGTTGCAAGACTTGTAGCAAAAGGCTTCACTCAAAGAGAAGGAATCGATTATACTAAAACCTTCTCGTCTGTTTTGTCAAAAGACTCTTTCAGAATCATTATGGCACTTGTTGCTCACTATGATTTAGAGTTGCATCAAATGGATGTTAAGACGGCATTCCTAAACGGAGATTTATATGAGAATGTATTCATGGCTCAGCCCAAAGGCTTTGATGAGAAAGGAAAAGAAAATTTAAGGTGTCACCTAAAGAAATCCATTTATGGATTAAAGCAAACGACTAGACCTTAAGTTTGATAAAACCATAAGATCATTTGATTATAAAGAAAATATTGAGAAAAATTGCATTTATGCAAAGTTTAAGAATGGAAAATTTATTTTCCTAGTGCTTTATGTTAATGACATATTATTGGCAAGCAGTGATATGAATCTACAGCTGGAGACTAAGAATTTTCTGTCCTCAAATTTTGGTATGAAAGATCTCGGAGAGGCATGGTATGTCTTTGGAATTGAAATCCACCGAGACAGAAAAAAAGGGGTATTAGGCCTATCACAGAAAGCATACATTGAGAATATTTTGAAGAGATATAGTATGCACAAGTGTAAGGCATTGCCTGTCCCAATAGTCCAGAGCAACGTGTTCGGGAATTTTGAGTGTCCTAAGAATAAGAATAAGTATAAGATGGATCGAATGAAGTCTGTCCCGTACGCATCAGTTGTCGGAAGTATTATGTATGCTCAAGTTTGTACACGCCCTGACTTAGCATTTACAACCGGGATGCTCGGCAGATATCAGAAAAATCAAAGAGTGGAATTAAGAAAACCTTACGGTATTTGCAAGGAACAAAAAAACCTCATGTTAACATATAGAAAGTCAAATGCCCTTGAGATAGTGGGCTATTCAGATGCCGATATGGCAGGATGTAGAGATACAAGAAAATCCATATTATGCTATATATTTACTCTTGCTAGGGGAGCAATTTCGTGGAAGAGCTCGAAACAGTCAATTGTTGTATCGTCAACAGAGTACGCTGAGATTATAGCATGTTATGAGGCAACTGGGCAGGCACTATGGTTAAAAAAATTTGTTCCCGGATTAAAAGTGGTAGACAGTATTGAAAAACCACTGAAGTTATATTGCGACAATGAGCCTTTATATTGCGACAATGAGCCCGCAATATCTTACTCCTATAACAAGTCAAATAATGCTGCCAAATACATTGACATTAAGTATTATATTGTGAAGGAGAAAATTCAGGATCAGACAATAATGCTTGAGCATATTGAGTCAGAACGAATGCTCGCGGATCCGCTTACTAAAGGTCTTCCACCCAAAAAGTTCATTGAACATATAGCCGGCATGGGTTTAAAAGAAGACCTATGATTCTGGACATATAAGGGTCGTTTATGCAACCATCTCCCCACAAGTTTTTAAGTCATTCTGATTCGAGATAGAAAGGTATGATGTAGCCATTGAGTTCGACGGTACGTAAGTGACCGTTGTAACGCTTTGGTCTTGGTACGTTAACCTATTGAGAAGACGAATTGTGAGTATAAGAAGTTGAAGAATTAAGTTTGAAGTATAAGTATTTAAGGTTGAGATCAAGAGAGAGAATGTTGGGTTGATCTCGCGAACGGCTCGGTTTGGAGACCGAGTACGTCGCCCTATCCGCGCCCTGATCGGGGGCGCAACAACCTTTTGGTTGCGGCCCCTGTCACGCCAGCGCCACATAAAATGGGACAAGGAGAGCCGGCTCGAGAACCAACGTTCCCCGGTGAAACCGTCGTCACACATACACACCCGATCCGTGTTAGGCGTCTGGAAGTGACGGGAAAAGCCGCCGCCGCCGCCACTGCACTATTGCGCCACTGACGCCACCGCCGGTCGTCCTCGAGCTGTAGCTGCGCACATCTACGGCCCAAGGACGTTCCCCTCTCATCGCCCTCACCGTGCCTCCCCAAGTAGGCACGGGTCATCGCTATGGCTTCTTCATCGTAGTCAACCGAAGGTATAATGCAAGTATTAAGTAGATCTACGTCTTCATGGTTGTTTTGTCAGAAAGAAAGAAAAAAATTAAGCGTCAATTTCCAAGAAAGATAACACATGCATGTAAGTGTGTCTTTTTGTCAGAAAGAAAAAAAAATAATAACTAAGCGTCACTTTCCAAGAAAGACGGGGTGATTGGCCTTCGCTTGCTCCTGATCGAGATACTACAAATCAAGTAACGCGGGGCCAACCGATAAAAAGGAAGTCATTTTCTCTTCACTGGAAATAAATTTCAGAATAATTCTGATCTAAGAAAATGGTTGTCCGATATACTGATCTGCAGTTCCCGAATATCCAGCAGAATGACCATCCCAGATCCCATTGCTCAGATTCAGACTACACTGTGTATATCTTTAAACCTTCCGCTGGACACATCCTGGTCCCTGTCAGAATATAAGCAACGTGCTTCTTGACTCTCTATACTTCCGCAACACAAAATTAACCAGTATTCCATATATATTAATCGTCTCTGCAATGCATACAAGCTTGGACTGCATATAAAACTCCAGTAGTACCTGGTTATCGTTCAAAAAAGGATTCTCCTGACCCGATCTAGAAATCTCAGATTGGTCTCCCTTGATCTGATCTACAAAATTTCAGCGTGACCTTGTCTGGATGCGTGAGCGAGATGCACATGGAGCGGAGGTTGTTCACACTGCTCTTGCTTTTTTTTGCTTATATTCTCTGGACTGTCACTGGCTAGATAGGATGCATGAGTGAGTTTTCGCTTTTTCTGTGGGCATTATTTGTACTAGAAAGAACGCTAGGATGACTGGCTCTTTTCTTGTCATGGAGATGAGTAGATGACGATTGGATGCTGGGTATAGAGTTGTGCCCTTTTCTTTTCTTCATGCAGTGACCTATATGTGAGCTTCTCTATTCTCTGCACGAGAGGCACATTTTTCAAAATGGAAAGCTTTATTAATTTGAAGGACGATACATCGAGGTGATACAAAGTCTCGAAACACACTCGGCCTCTACATAACCAAGATGCACACAACCACTAAAAAAAAGAAAATGAATACACTAATGACAATCAATTTGAAGACTAGACTGCTACCCATGTGCCCGAGTAAAAATGTCCTTGGCCAGTGTGCCAAGCAATGAGATGCCATTGCAACTAAATCCTGTAAAGTTGGCTTCTGGAGGATAGCTCAAGTTCGGAGCCAATGGATAATTGAAAAAATGACCTGCAATGAAGAAAATGATTGTTTTGTTCAAAAATTAAATCATTCCCGCATAACCATAAGGACTAAATAGTGCATGATGCCACAAGTAAGGCCAATGATTTCATATCCTTACTAAGACCCGAAAGCCAAGGCCCAAACATATTATTTACACTATGAGGTTGTGGTATTCTAGATGCCGCATGGATGACCGACTAGACCTCACTAGCAAAATAGTACTCGAAGAACAGATGCTTAATTGTCTCATCACTGTGACAAAAGCTACATTGTTTACTACCTTGCCAATTGTGTTTAGATAGGTTGTCGTTCGTTAAAATGACACCTCTACATAGATGCCATAAAAAAAATCTTAACTTTCAGAGGACCTTTTAATTTCCAAATGTGTTTATTGATGTTTGGGACATACTTATGGATATTGCTCTCGGAGTGTTAAATCTGCCAACCACCTATCTTCATAGAACCTAATATGTGACCCATCTCTGATAATGAAACTACCAAATTGGAGGAAATCCTGCTTGTCTTTCACAAGACTTGCCCAGAAATAGGAGTCTCCGTTTTTCCAATGTACCTGAGAAAGTGGCTTGGACCGTAAATACTTGTTACAAAGCATTGGTTGCCAAGTGCCCTCAGCCGTAAGCAATCGAAAGATCCATTAAGTAAGCAATGCCATATTCTTAATGTCTAAATCATGAATCTCATGTCCTCCCTGGTCCTTTGGTTGACAAAGAATATCCCATTTTGCTAAGCGGCATTTTCTTTTCTGATCATCACATTGCCAAAAAAAATCTTGATATAAAGTAATCCACTTTTTTAAGAACACCTTTTGGGATGACCAAAAAGGACATCATGTACATGGGTAGACTGCTAAGCACCAAATTGATCAGTGTTATCCTACCCCTGTTGAAAGATGTTTTCCATTCCAACTAGTCACTTCTTGAAACGTTCCTCTACTTTCCTCCAATCAGCATTTGATTGTTTCCTATAGTGTATAGGAGTACCCAAATACATCATGGGAAAAGATCCCGGATTACAGCGAAAAACTTCAATGTATTGTGGTTTTGCTTCCTATGCTGCACAAAAGCAGAATACTTCACTTTTATGGAAGTTAATTTTTAGTCTGGACAATTGCTCGAAAGCACAAAGTAATAACTTCTTGTTACAAACCTTTTCAAGATCATGGTCCGTAAAGAGTATTGTATCATCAACATAATGTATTATA
The DNA here is from genome assembly GCA_022530915.1 of Paspalum notatum. NCBI lineage: Eukaryota > Viridiplantae > Streptophyta > Magnoliopsida > Poales > Poaceae > Paspalum > Paspalum notatum. The sequence goes on from CM039685.1 coordinate 34,291,830, forward strand.
GATAGGCCCCCATCAACTAGTTGTAGTACCACACCACTTATTTGACCATCTGTTTTGGCACATTTGATTAAGGTTGCTAACATATCAGCTACAAGGTTAAAAAGAATTGGTGATAGAGGGGTCTCCCTGTCACAGTCCTTTTTTGGTTTGGAAAAAAGGTCCAACTGCATCATTGACATTTATAGCCACAATACCGCCCAAGATAAAGGATTGCACCAATGTTATCCACTTAGGTGAAAATCCTTTCATCTGAAGCGTTTGTAAAAGGAATGGCCACGTTACTTTGGCATAAGCCTTTTTGAAATCAATTTTAAAAATAACCCCACTTTGTTTCTTTCGATGTAACTCATGAACTGTCTCATGCAAGATAATGCCTCCCTCTAGGATGTTCTATCCTCGCATGAAAGCAGACTGAGTTGGGCTAACTAAGTGGTCCGTGACTGAATTAATTCTATTAGTAGCGACCTTAGTAAAAATTTTGAAGCTCACATTAAGGAGACAAATTGGTCTGTATTGTTGAATCTGATTTGCCTCTTGTATTAATTCTATTAGTTGCCTCTTGTAATAACTCCAAAATTGAGGCTAAAAAGGTGTAGAGACCTTGTATGCAAGTAATGGAACATTTGCATCAAGTCTCCTTTAATGATATCCCAAAACTTTTGATAAAACTTAGCTGGGAAACCATCGGGTCCCGGTGCCTCTTGTTGTGTTCCATTTAAAAAAAAAGCATCGGGAATCTCCTTGTCGGTGAAATGACCCATAAGATACTCATTTACGACCATGCTAACTTGGTGAATATCATCTCTCCAATGTTCATTTAAAGCAAAATAATTTTCTTCAGGCTCCCCAAATAAATCTTTGTAGAAATGAGTAATGTATGCCTTTAGATTCACTTGACCATCGATTTTACCATGTTCATGTTCCAAAGCAATTTTTTTTCTTCCTATGTTTACCATTTGCAGCCATTTTGAAATCTTCTATATCTAAATAGGAGGCACCCACTGCCTATTTCTTTCAACATGCAGCTATGCCACATCACCATCCACTAAATCTTCACTAAGTCATCTATTTATATTCCAACGATTTTCTGTGACCTTATGCATGCAATTCTTTTTTTAGCTTACCAGCAGGGTGTGCCTTAAATTCTCGCAGCAACGTGCAAGAAAATCATCTAGTATCTAGTATTGCTATCCCCTAAGAGAACATCTGAAATTTTGGCACGTTGGTAGAGCTTAATTTCTTCTTCTCTCAAAAGTTTAGCAAAGTTTTCTCGTGCAAGATCGAGTTGTTCTCTTTCAGCACATGTGAGAATGCGACTTTCAGAAGCAACATCAAGGTTGATGACTGTTTTCTGGATGGAATTTTTTTGTTTCTTATACATCCCATTAGAGTGAGAAGCCCACCCTCGAAGATGTCTATGTAGTGCTCCCATCTTCCTATTCCATCTTTGAACTGAGTTCTAGCCTCTAACCGGTTTATTCCAAATTTCCACTACTTTATCATACAAATCCTCATGAGACAACCAGCTAAGTTTCAATTTGAACTGCTTTGCGGTTCTTGTGAAGCCCGCTGTGCCAATATCCAACAACAATGGCGTGTGGTTTGAAACTCCCCTATCTAGTGCTTGGATAGTCACCAAAGGCTATTTGAAATCCCACTCAGTAGTCACTAAAACTCTATCCAGTTTCTCATAGGTAGGGATGGGGAGTGAGTTTGCCTAGGTGAATTGGTGACCCGTTCGATTTCCTAAGGTCAAAGCTGTCAATGACTGCATTGAACATGAAAGGCCAACAATCATTAAGTTTGTTGCTATTTTTTCTTTACTATTTCTCATGATATATATTAAAATCTCCCCTTTGAGAGTGGGCAACTGGATTTGTTGACAGGCTCGAACGAGTTCAGACAGAAAAGGGCATTTAAACTCCTCGTGCTAGACCATACACAACAATAAGGATCCACTTAAAATTATCAGATTTATTGCGCAGATGAAATTTAATATAAAATTCCCTTTCTACAATAAGGGGTTCAGGTCTCAACTAGATTCATTAATTTCTCTATGTACGTGTATTCAATATGTGTCTAGATTCATCGAGATCTATATGAATATAGACAAATAAAAAGAGAGGATCTCCTTACAATTTGGGACAGATGGAGTACATTACTACTGTATTGTAACTATATAACAAATCTTTACCTATTTTGAAGGATATATATAATCAATTTTGATTATTAGAACTTTATGGCAAAACAGTTTTGATCGGCAAATTGAAGTCTAGGTGTCCTTGCCAGCTCAACTAACTGAACTACAGTTGTGGATCTGCACCATCCCGTTGATTCAAATTTAATTTCTTTAATTTATATGGAAAACACCAATTTTTTAAAAATATTATTGTACCATACATATAAGAAGTAACAAACTTAATGCTTCTACAAAATAATAATAATATGATATACAAACTCACAGTAGGATTTTGGGGCAATATGTATGGGTTTGATGATAATGATGAGTAGACGGGCTTTTCGTTTGTCCTGAAATGAGTAAACGTAAGTTTCATATTTTGTAGAATTTCTTGCAAAGAACATATGCATCATATTCGTTAATGATATTTTGGTGATAATCATTATATAGTTTTGCACAATTAGTATAAGCTAAACATCTTTACTAACATAACTCATTAAGGTACAAGTATTTAAAAAATAAGTCTTGTAATCTTTATTACAATTATAATGTAAGTGTGACAAAAAAACCTTAACAACTTTCAAACAGATAAAATCATGTTTGATTATTATAGGTTTATGGCCAAATAGTTTTGATCGGCAAATAAAAGTCTAAGTGTTCTCCCACTAAAACATTAGTATGCCATGAAATGAAATTGCACAATAACCATGTACAACTCAACTCATCCAAATAAAACTTACGTGGACCCATATCATCTTGTTGCTTTAAATATAACTTATAACTGGTTATATATATATGGCACGACTAAACTGCGCATAAGCGCATCTCGTGTTGTCTGTGCGACCAAAGTGCGCATATAAGCATCTCCCATTGTCTGTGCGCACATGCATGCATGCAGCAACTTGCGACAGCACACAACAGCACTTGGAAAAAAATAGCAATCGGTTGCAACCCGTAGACTACGCACAATGTAAAAAGTCGCAATGGGTTACAACCTTCACAGTCCAAAAAGTCACAACGGTTGCAACCTTCACAATCCAAAAAGTCGCAACGGGTTGCAACCTGCACACTTGACACGGTGCCAAAAGTCGCAACGGGTTGCGACCTCACCCATATTGCAACTCGCACACTTGACACAAATGCAAAAAATCGCAACGGGTTGCAACCTGCACACTTTGACACAGTGCCAAAGTCGCAACGGATTGCAACCTCACCCATATTGCAACATGCACACTTGACACAAATGCAAAAAATCGCAACGGGTTGCAACCTGCACACTTGACACAGTGCCAAAACTCGCAACGGGTTGTAACCTCACCCATATTGCAACCTACACACTTGACACAAATGCAAAAAGTTGCAACAAGTTGCAACCTGCACACTTGACTGTTGCAACCTGCACACTTGACACCAACGCAAAAAATCGCAACGGGTTGCAACCTGCACACTTGATACTTGACACAAATGCAACAAAAGTGGTACAGATGCATGTGCGCACCATGCATGGGTTGTGCGCACATGCGAACAATGAAAATCGCAACAAATGGCTGCTCCTGTATATATATATAGGGCAGCGCTATTTATCGCGCTGCAGTCAGCTTGTCCCCCTCCCGCAAGCGTAAATGTTTCACCCACAACCGTAAAATCATCGGTCGTAATCGTAGAATCAACGAAAGCCCAGCCTTCCTCCCGTATCTCTCTCCCGTAAATGTAAAATATTCATCCGTAACCGTAAAATCAATCCATGGCGGTAAAATTTATCCAAAAACTGCAAGCCACAACAAACCGTACATTTCACTCTTCGAAACAGTAAAATCAAGCCCTACAAACTGAGCAATCCCACAACCGTAAATGTCTACGTGCAAATGGAAAAAATCCTCCAAACTATTAAACATTTGCTCTCAAAACCCACAACCGTAAAACATTCTTCGTAAATGTTGGTCATGTGTAACGTAAAAGTAGTGTTTCAGGATGAAAAGACAACCTATTCTCCCACAAAATGTGAGTGTAATGTTGCAATTCAAACTGTAAAATTATCATTTGGCCATAAAAACCCACTCCATCACCACGTGAGGAGTAAAAATTCTAGTGTCAACATGATGTAACAATTTCATGTTTGCAATAAATGAAAACATATTAACAAATGAAGTCGTAATTTCATGTGTTGGGTACCGCTCATTCTTGGAAAGAAATTTTAGCACCTAATTTTATCCTTTTGTATCCCCTCAATCTATCCATCTTTCTTGGTAATTAAATGTTGTATATCTTGTTAGATATAATATTTATGGTTGCGGCGAATTCCATCTCTAAATATTCTACTTCATGATTTCATTCGCAATTATTAGGTTTTACAATCTGAATATATAAAATTCTATGGTTGTGGAATTAGAGCCTATGGTTATGAGCTTGTTGCAAATTGTTACCATTAAAATCATAGAATAATTTGAATAATGAGCACAACCATATATGTGTTTCAAAAAAGTCCACCAGAAGGAAACAAATTATGATTCTAGGATACTTTACTCATTAGAGATTAATCATTTTAATGTTGCAAATTTACTAGTTCAAATAATGCATGATGAAAATTATGTCTTCGTATTTACAATATTATTCATTTTACTATGTGATATTATTTCTCATTTCACTATGTTAACATGCACCAAAGCTTGTATATTACATTAAAAGGATATTACTCATCCGCTCCAATCTATATGCATCATTCTTGATGCCTCACACCAAGCATTTTACAACTACAACTTATGTCATTACTAAAATAATCATTCATGTGTTTTTTCCAAGAATAAACTAGATATTGTAGTATTTAAATGATTCAAGACGTTGGTTTAAATGAGTTGGCGAACTAGATTCTTACATTTTGAGACAAAAGTCAATACTCGGAAGATTTTACTACATTTAGTTTGGATTACTATTCCTATTACTATTAATATTACACATCAGGCGGAAATACTATTTTAGGGAAAAAAGTTACTACTGCAACTTTCGTTGATACAACTCATTTTAATTTATAGTATTATGGCATGGAGATATTAATATTGTAGTTTAAGTAAAACTAAATTAGCAAATACATAACTGAACGTGTCAGTCCAACCCCCAACCAGCAACAGTAAATATTTCTCTCGCGACAGTAAAATGTGTCTCCAAACCGTAAAACAATGCATCAGCGTAGCTCCCCAACCCGCAACAGTAAAACATTCTTCGCGAAATTTTGTCTTTAAACCGTAAAATAATGCGTTAGCCTAGCCTTCGAACCCACAATTGCAAAAAATTGTCCTGCAACAGTAAAATTTTTCTCCAAATCGTATAGATTATCCGTGACAAAAAAAGTCTAACCCACATGGTGGGTGATTTTTATGCAAATTTAAAGGGTTACTATATTCATATTTCCTAATGGTATGATGGCAATTTTTTATAGAAACTTATGGAATTATTTTGTTTCATCTTTTCTAATATTATGGTGGGCAATTATTTAGAAACTATTATTAGAGCTGCATGATGGATGACGAAATGTTTCCGATTTTTTTTAAAAAAATTTTAAAATTTATCTTTTTAGTAGAAATAGATCTATTAGTAGAGCTACATGATGATGATAGTAATGTTAATTATATAGAAATCAGACCTAGTGGCTATTAAGATTTCAATCTGCGATTGATGATAGGATGTTTTTGATTATTATGAGAATTTCTATGATTTTATGTTTTATTTATCGCATCTTGTGAGGATTAATAAGGAGGCTCTAAAAATAGTTTTCAATTTGTAATTGCAAGATTTGGCATAAAATATTGTTGCATCGAAAGGTTTCTAGCATCTTTATAAAAAAAGTTGTAGGATCATTTAGCAGTGTAAATTTGTAATGGAAAGTTTGACAAAAACTGAGAGGAAAATTAAAAATGGAAAAGTTTACCAAAAAAAGAAAAAATTTGCTTTCATTGAGAGTTGAACTCAAACCTTTTATAATTACAAAGGTAGGTAATTATTTAGAAAATAAATTGAAAATACAAAAATCTAAAAAAAAAGAAATTTGTTTTCGTTGAGAGTTGAACTCAAGACCTTTCATAATGGCATAGGTACGTAATTACTTAAAAAACAGATTTAATGGCTATTAATATTCTAATATGCCAATTGATGGCGAGATGTTTCTGATTTTTGTGAATATTTCTAAGATTTATTTTTTCTGGTGTGTTTCATAAAAATTAACGTTAGAGGCTGCAAAAGAAACTTTTAATCAGTAATAGCAAGATTGGCACGGTTGCTTGTACACATATTTACACCGACACGATCACGGCCTCCGTGGCTCACGATAGATCACAAGTACTTTGGCGTGGGCATGGTGGCAGAAAGCTTTGGCAACGTCGCCTCGCATTGCAGCATGCTCACCGCCAGCCTGATGGAAGGCCGCAGGTTGCCGTCCGGATGGGCGCACGCCAAGCCGACGACCATCACACGCTCCATTTCGCCGTGGTCGAAGTCGCCGCCCATCCGCTTGTCGGCAGCATCCACAACGACTCCTCTCCCATACAGGCCCCAGACCCACTCCACGAGGCGCGCCCTGCCCTGGTCTTCCTGATCTGGCACAACGACGATGGGAGGGCGGCCGCAGGCGATCTCGAGGAGGACGACGCCGAAGCTGTAGACGTCCGACTCCGGCCCCGCGCGGCCGGAGAGGAAGCACTCGGGGTCCATGTAGCCCACGGTGCCCGCGAGGTTGGTGGTGTGGGAGCCGCGGCCGTGGTCGAAGAGCCTCGCGAGGCCGAAGTCGCCCAGCTTGGCGCCGAACCCAATCCGAGCACGATCTTGAATCTGCAGCAAGGAACACGACATCCACTGAATGTAGGGCTCAGAAAATTCTTGGTCATATGACTTATTATTATGTCTTTGAAAACCGGGCTTAGAAAACTCTTTGGTTCGTTTTTTCTTTACCCCCGAAAGTACTTGCGTCATAATATGACTTTTTAAACAAGATATGCAATCAAAAACAGAATTGAAAAAGATACTAATCTAATCTTACTATTACTAATTGGAGGTTTTAAAATAAACACTATTTTTAAAGCAAAAAGCACTCTTTTTGAAGCGCGCTAAAAAATGTAAAGGCAAGAGATCCAGTGTTCAATTCTCCGCGCCGGCAACATTTAGTGTATTAATTAAAAAAAGCCAATCACAGCAAATACAGAGGCAAGAGATCGAGGGTTCAAATCTTCACGCCGGCAACATTTAGCATATTAGTTAAAAAAAATAAAGCCTATGGCAGTAGGAGACCATATGGTTTAAATCTCCGTGCCGGCAACATTCGGCATATTAATTAAAAATATTACTATTATTAATTAGAAAGCTAAAAGATTCGCATTTATTGGAGAGCGATACTTAAATTAATAGATTCATTGGAGAGCAAAATCTCAATAATTAATTAATAAAAAAACATGTAGCTCATATGGTCTCACGTGAAACGCACCGCCATATAGTATTTTCCCAAACATTGAAAGGGTTAGATACGTTACTTTTCTAATGTCACGTAAATATGAGCATAGATCATATAAGATATTTTGCCATATTACAGTGGTAGAAAGAAATTGATGCTTTACATAACAAAATAGAAATATATATACTTCATCTATTACCTTTTAGGAGGTCAAAAGTCATATGTCTCTCTATTTTTGATAAATTAAATTCATGATCTATAGTTATTTCACTATTATTAATTAGAAGGTTAAAAGATTCGCATCTATTGGAGAGCGATACTTAAATTTATAGATTCATTGGAGAGCAAAATCTCAATAATTAATTAATAAAAAAACATGTAGCTCATATGGCCTCACGTGAAACGCACCGCCATATAGTATCTTCCCAAACATTGAAAGGGTTAGATACGTTACTTTTCTAATGTCACGTAAATATGAGCATAGATCGTATAAGGTATTTTGCCATGTTACACAGTTACAGTGGTAGAAAGAAATTGATGCTTTACATAACAAAATAGAGAAATATATACTTTATCTATTACCTTTTAGGAAGTCAAAAGTCATCATATCTCTCTGTTTTTGATAAATTAAATTCATGATCTATAGTTATTTTAGAACACTATAGCAATTATCTAAAGAAAAAAAATAGATAAGATATGTATAAGTTTTGAATTTTTAACTTCCATTACTACTAAATTTATCTATGAATTGATAATATAAATGTCCCGTATAACTATAAATCTTACGAGAACAAATTTATGACACTAATGTCTCATGTGACTCTGAATGTTATGAGAACATAGATTTATAGATGATTTTACTATTACTAATTCAAAGCTCTAAAAGATATCTTAATTACGAGGCGTTCTAGAAAAATAAATAAATTTCAGAAATTCTCAAAAAAAAAAAACCCGGCCATCAATTTAGCGGCATCTAAAATACAATAGTATCAATTGCATGGATAACCTAAAATAACTCACATAACAATTGAAAATATCTGACCATTAATTAGATAGATTAAAATATTAATAGTGATTAGATATGATCATTTCTTAAATAATTACACATGTGCACTATTATAAAAATGATCTAAGTCTTAATTAAATTGCATATGCTATGGAAAGAATCATATAAAATAACCTTCCAAAGTTATATCTAAATTAACCATATTTAATGTTGTGATAAAATATCAAAAATAAATTATCCATATTTTGATATACACATAATAATAGGTGTGTGTCTTGAGACTAACCCGTGCGTCGCACCGGTTGATGGACTAGTAATGAATAATCAAAGACGTCTGTTGAATAAGTCATTCAGCGTACCTGACTGGCCATGCATGTTAGGAGGACGGTTGGGTTGTAGAGGTGGGTGTCAAGGCTGCCATTGGGCATCAGTTCGTACACCAGCAGCAGCTCCCTGCCCTCGTGGCACCACCCTATGAGCTGAACAAGGTTCCGGTGCCTCAGCCGGCTTATGATCTTAACCTCCGAGGTGTACTCTTTCCTGCCCTGAATCGAACCCCTTGACACTCTCTTGATGGCGACATGGACGTCTTGCTCTTTCAGATACCCTCTGTAAACTGCGCCGAAGCCGCCTTCCCCGAGCTTCTCCTCCTCAGAGAAGTCTCCGGTTGCAGCGGAAAGTTGGGCGTAGTCGAACCGCTTGGGCCCGGAGCCCTTCTCGAACTCCTCGTCCATGAGCTTGCTTCGAGATTCTGATTCCAGTTGTATCTCAGCTAGTGCCATGTGTTTTCTCCGTAGTGCGCGGAGTAGAGCAGGAGTTGCAATACAGAGTATGGCTGATACCGAGCTGGTAATTCCAAGAGCAACTTTCAGTCCCACGCTGGACTTTGATGAAGCTGAAGGACCTAAACACACACACACACAAAAAAAAAAAAAAAGAAGGATTCAGACGATCCAGGAACCAGGATCCATATGTTATAGTTTGAATTTGACACTTGTTAGCTCCTAAACTACGTGCACTTTAATTTTAGCTAGTAAACTTCCCTCCAATTTTTATGTTTTGACACTTTTTAGCTCAAAATGAATTAACCAGCGACAAACGTTAAAAAAAACGGAGATAGTACAACAGTATAGCTCGATGGATGTCTCAGCCAGCACCATATCGTTTAAGACGTTGAATTCCCTGTGTGAATTATATATGCACTATATACGCAGCACTAGTCTTATCTTACTATTAGTAATTAAAGGTGTCAAAAGATGCACTAATGTCAAAGCAAAAGTTAGATTAGAGTACTAATAGCCATTAGATCTGTTTTCTAAGTAATTACCCACCTCTGTCAATATGAAAGGTTTTGAGTTCAATTCTCAACGAAAGCAATTTTCTTCCAGATTTTTCCCATTTAAATTTATTTTTAAGTAATTGCCATCTTTTCCATTATTAAAGGTTATGAGTTCAGCTCTCAACGAAAGCAAACTTTTTTTTTGCAGATTTTTTCCATTTTCAATTTACTCTCAGTTTTTTGTCAATTTTTTCCCATTTGCAAATTGACGCTACTAAATGACTGCGTAACATTTTTCATAAAAACGCTAGAAATCTTTATACGAAACAAATATTTTGTGCCTAATCTCGCTATTACCAATTGAAAAAAATTCTTTGGGAGACTTTTTATTAATCATCACAAAATACGCTAAATAAAACATAAATAGAAATTCTCACAACAATCAGAAACATCTTATCATCGATTCCAGATTGAATCTTAATAGCTATTATATATGTTTTCTATGAAATTAACGTCCCACTATCCATCGTGTAGCTATAACTATAGATCTGTCGCCTGTCATGCAGCTCTAATAATAATAGTCATTATATCTATTATAATTTTTTAAAAATTACCCACTATGACATTATGAAAGATGAAATAAATAATCCCCTAAATTTGTATATATAAAAACTGGCCATCATGCCATTATGAAATATGAATTAAATAACTCTTTAAATTTGTATAAAAATTACCCACCATGCCATTGTAAAATATAAATTAAATAACTATCTAAATTTGCATATAAATTACTCACCATACCATTATAAAAAATAAATTAAAATAAGCATTTAATTTGCATATAAATTATCCAATATGCCATCATGAAAGATAAATAAAAATAATTTCTAAACATTTTTAATTTTGCTAATCAGAGGTTTTTTTTGAAACCTCTATGTTAATCCTCACCACATGTGCTAGAAAAAAAGATAAATCTTAAAAATTCTCATAAAAATTAGAAACATCCAGCTGTACATCATGTAGCTCTAATAATAATAATCATTAGATCTATTATATTTTCTAAAAATTACACATTATGCCATTATAAAGATGAAATCAAATAACCCCCTAAATATATATAAAAATTACCCACCATATCGTTATAGAATACAAATTAAAATAACCCCCTAAATTTGCATAAAAAATTTATGCACCATGCCATTATAAAAGATAAATTAAAATCAGGCCTAAATGTGCATATAAATTAACCTATATGCTCTTGAGAGATAAATTAAAATAATTTCTAAATATGCACGTACCCCTAGGGCATTACAAAAGGTGAATTAAAATAATCACCTCTAAACTTATATTAAATTAAATTTATATTCTAATAAAACTCTAACGCGTGCTCTCGCATGGGTTGATGGACTAGTTATTTTCTAATGAAAATAGAGCGCTCGAAGTAGACTAAAAGGACCAGCTAGCTGTGGTTACTAACCTGTGCTGGATGAGCTCCCTGGAGTTAGCAAGGTGAAGGACCAAGAGAGCAACTGGTGGAACTCAATGTATCTGCCGGTCGCCGCCGAGAAGCCGATGGCCACCTGGTCTGCCGGCAGCACGGAGCCGAGGTCCACCTTGGCGCTAATGTTGTAGGTCGGCGTAGCTCCATAGAACACCGGGTTCGTGGGATCGAACCGTAGCTCGACGTTCATGACGCCTGTGCTGCCGTTGTAGTCCACCACCGCGCTCATCGTCCCGTTCAGGCTGAAGCTCGGCAACGAGATGTTGGCCACGGACACGATGGAGTTGACGTCGATGCCCATGTGGTCGTGGGTCACGTTCTGATCCCAGGAGTTTGCGAAGGTGTCAAACTCCACGGCCACGAACCTGTCGTCGCCGGCGGTTTTGTTGACGTCGCAGTAGTCGGTGCAGAGGCCGAGGGCGCCGCCCTGCGAGTTGGGAGGCAGCGCCGGCGGGTAGTGGCGGAGGAAGAAGGCCATGCCGTCGCCCTTGTTGTTTTCATCTTGGATTTTGATCTTGAAGGAGAAGGCCGTGGTGAAGCTGGCCACCTGGCCCGTGGCGTTGTCCCGGAGCGGCACCGGGTGCGCGTACGCCACGCTGCCGACGCTGTAGTTGATGCTGCTGCTGTAGGTGTTGGCCGTGAGATCGAAGAGGTTGATGTGGAACCCGGCGGACCCGTAGGTTTGAGGTCGGTGAGGCTGAAGGTGGAGGCGTTGGAGAAGTCGAAGTCGAAGGAGAGCGCGGCGGCGCGGTGAGCGCCATAGCTGGCGACGAGCAACAACAAGCAGATCAGGGGCTCGATGATGAGACGACGGCGTGTGCTCATCGCCGCGAGGCTGCTTGTTGGCCTTGCCATGTATGCCTGGAGGAGCCGGTGCGTGCGTAGCCTGCCGATTTGTACGTCGACCGTTTGCGATGTTCGCCTTGTCGAATCGTCAGATGCTAGCTTGGGTCAAATTTGGAGACTGTCCGTGAGACTTTTACTCTTCTAGTTATATATATGTAGCCACGCGTGCAAGTCAATATGCATGAAGGAACAGCGGCACGCCATGCATGTCAAAGGACAATGACATATTGGATAGCTGCCATTTGTATACATTTTCATTTAAACCAAACATTCCAACAGTTTTCCAGACAAGAGCATTTGACCATGAGGATGGAGCCGAAACAAGTCTTAGCAATTGTAGTCCAGGGCCAACGCCACGAAGATAGAAAATTTGAAGAGTTGTTTATGTATATTTCCATCTTTTTTTTGTTTGAAACTGAACATTTCCAACAATTTCAGAGCAAAGACCATGGAGGATGGAGCAGGAACAAGTCATATGAACCGGAACGCCCATGCTAAGACGACAAGGAAGTTTCCAGCAAAGAGAGTTCCAAATAAAATGCGCACTCCAAGGAAGCCAAAGAACTGAATGATCTGCAGTTTGCACTTACGTGCTTTTGTAATCTTTTAGTTTCCTATATGAGACTGCATGCACTTGATGACTTGACTGCCTTTGGTCCGGCATTGTTTTATCCGGTTTGGTTAGTTCAGTAATTCAAGATTGAAAAATCTGACGTGAGGCCGTAAAACTTCAGGAACTCCAAGAAGACACCAATTCTCCCTTGTTGCACCATGGCATAGGTCCCTCCAAAGTCCAGACCACGTCGTCTGCGAAGCTCTTGCAGGCGTAAGCGATCGCCTGGATTTGGGCACCGCCGCCACCACATGGCCAAACTTAGATCAAGGTGCGGAGTCCACATCCTATGGAAGATCCCCGGGTTCGCACACCGTCTTGAGAACTGTCGCCACCATGCTCTCCGTCGCCTGACATTATCTAGGGCTACCCTCCCTTCGCACGCTTCGCAACCACAACCATGGCGAGGTGAGGGGTCGCCGCTGGTGCGCGTGGAGCTTACGCATAAGGCAGCCAGCAAAAAATGCTGAGGTACAATGATTCCCTATTAATCTCAAGTATTAGGTATATCTTGGTTAAACTCAGCATTGCTACCTTGCATACAAAATGTTTCTACTGACGTGACTCAATTTTCTAGGGATACAACATAAATAACTGCATCTTGGTTTGACATAACTAATCTATTACCCGTGCTCTCGCACGAGTTAGATTTGTAGAAGGTATATATGTATTAAAAGTCAATAGATAATTTTAATAGTAAGAACAAGTGGTAATTTAAAAGTATATATGTCTATTTTTGTTATCTAATTTTTTTTATAACAACCTATTTTTGTTGTTTAGACTTTATATTTTATTTTATCTGTATTATATTGAAGTTGATTATTTTAAATCATCTTTATAATGGTATGATGGATTTAATTTATCTTTTATAATGGCATGGTGGATAATTTATATGCAAATTTAGCGAGTTATTTCATTCATATTTCATAATGAAAATTTAAATGTAAATTTAAGGGTTATTTTAATCCATTATTTATAATAGTATGGTGAGTAATTTATATGTAAATTTGAAGGGTTATTTTAATTCATATTTCATAGTGGCAAGTGGCATAATAGGTAATTTATATAAAATATTAGGGGGTACTTTAATAGTCTTTCATAATAGCATGGTAGGTAATTTTTTAGAAAATATAATAGATCTAGTGGCTAATATTATTAGATATTACGTGATGAAAGGCTAGATATTTCTGATTTGTGTAAAAATTTCTAGGATTTATAATTTTTTATAGCGCGCTCCACACTTCGTACTTTTTTTTACCGCTAGTAATAGTAAGATTTTTAGGGATAAGACAACACACCATGCCAATTTTGCTACTGAGTTGTTTAGGAGTGTGCCTGTGTCTGTTGCAATCCATGCAGTGCATTCCAAAATAGTAGAAGCTGTGTAGTCGGGCCATTGAATTAATGGTGCATATTCGACACCAATCATGCCATCTTAGCCTGCAGCTCATGCCCTGTTTAGGAAGAAGGTATTTTTGTAGTATTGTAAGAAATATTGTGGTATTGAAGAAAACCATGGTATTGAAGTAAACAGGTGTTTGGCAAACCTCTGTATCCAAAATTATGGTATTGTCAATACCATAGTATTTTTGAAGTATTGAAAACTTTGTTTTTGTTGAAAGAGGAAGTGAAGTCAAATACTATAGAACCATATTATGTTACCAAAACACCTATGGATTTGATTGTTGTAAAAAATACTATGGTTATGTCATTACAATTGGTAGATCGTAGTATTGAAATACTGTGGTTTCGAATACTTTGCTCCCAAACAGACCCTCAATAATGTCGAATTTACTAGAGTGCAGGTTGGACAGCTGCAGAAGCTCCCTGGACTGCTCACACCTTTACATGCTCATATGGACAGTAATTTCATTTGTTTTCTGGATCTACCAGACACGTAGAAATGGATATTGCTGCAGCTCAATGTTGTAATCATCATATACTAGAAACGACGGCACGGCGTTGCCGCGCCCATGCTTGAGCGCCGCCCCCGTGTGGAATTCGTATTCTTTTACTGAGGCTTGGCCCATCATTATTTTTGTTGTAGAGATTCTTTGCATTTTTTTCAGATCGCTGCACACAGACACAACATGTTGTATCCATCAGATTTTAGGGGAAAAAGAAACTGCTTTAAGATTTTGTCAGACACATTACCTGCAGAGAAGCAAGGACTGGTGCTTGACATTTGCATTTCCACAAAGAGGTGGAGACCATGAGACAATCGAATTCAGAGATTTGAAAACGTACGAATTGTGATTCAGGGTACGGATGAATCAATGCAAGGAATAGTTGCAAAGACAGTTGTATAAAGGTTAGCATAAGGAGCTCGGCTGAGTGTGCAAACAATGCAGATATGAACTGAATTCACACAAATTATACAGTGTTAAAGATTAGAGTATGAAGCAATAGAGACAGATATACCGGATTGTACAACAGAGATAGGATGATGTCCGGTGCAGCATCAGTCACGGCCAGAGTGATGCACCTATTGGCAAGACCGACAGCCATGTCCTTCATTTGGAGGCGAGCGACCTTCTTCAGTTGCTTGTGTGACAGAGAGTCAAAGATCACGATCTCATTGAGCCAGTTCAGCAGCTCAGGGCGGAAGTGCCTTCTCACCTGCACACGTAACAACCAACTCGAGTTGAGCACCACATCGTGCAGAGAAGACAAGGCTGCAGTAGCAAAAATTTCCATGTTAGACTCAGAACACAAGTTCAGTGTGTTTCAAGCTAAACCGCACCGAAAATGTGACAAATGCATGTTCTGCTGGTAGTACTTACCCAGGTGGTGTTCCGATCAGGCGAGCAACAAGTGCTGGCTCCATGTACATGGACATGTCAATGCGGACAAGCAGGTTCTCCTTGTCGAAGAGCTGCTCATCGAGGGCCTTGGCCAATTCGCTCTTTGCCCACAGCAGTCGGCCCCAAGCCTGGTCACCAGAATTCCCATCCATCGGTTCACAACCTGCACAGAGCTGAGAGCCTGAGACACAATCAAACACATGGATCCAAAATTTTCTTAAGTAACAGATATACCTCTGCAAATTGTTTAGGGCCAACGGCTTCAGTGAGCATTAGGTTCTCCCCTCCCGCCCTCCAGTTTGGCGATGACAGCATCAATCTCCCCTCAGAATGTTAATTGTGTCGGCGACGAACACGGAACACCTACTGGAACCGTCGCTCGAACGCTGTGTTCTTCTCCACGTACTTGCAGTACTCCTCCAACGTGGTCGCGCCGATGCACCAGAGCTGGCCCCTCGCCAACATCGGCTTGAACAAGTTGGCCACGTCCATGGAGCCCTCCGTCATGCCCAAACCAAGGACGAGGTGTATCCCGTCGATGAAGAAAACCTTCCCCGCGGCCGTCTCCACCTCCTTCAGCACGACCATGAGCCGCTCCTCAAACTCGCCGCGGTACTTGGTGCCGGCGACGAGCGCGCCCATGTCGAGCAAGATGAGGCGGCATCGAGGAGGTTGCTAGGCACGTTGCCGCGCACGACGCGCTGCGTGAGGCCCTCCACGACAACCGTCTTGCCCACGCCGGGCTGCGCGAGCGGCGTGGCACGGTGTCGGTGACGGAGCAGGGCGCGGAGAGGCGGGGCAGCGCCGGGGGAGGGGGCGGCGGCGACGGGGAGGGAATGGGCACGGGTGCCGGGATGCCGGGGTGCATCAGGCAGCTGAGGGAGCCGCCGGCGGCGAGAAAGAGGGGCGCGGCGGGGCATCCTGCCGCCGAGGGAGACGCAGGGAGCGGCGACTTGTGTGAGGCTTCTGGATGAAACGCGGGAGGACGTGTTTTCTCTGGAGCTCTCGTCATCGTTTATCGCAGATCGAAGGGTCGACGTTTCACTGGAGCCCAATCTGACGGCAGCAAGACGTGAGGGTGACGTGGCTCTCTAAGCGTGTTTTGGCGCTGATTTCGTTTAAGGAGATACGGAGTTTCTAGAGGATGGCTAACTCAATCATAGAGGATGGCTGACTTAATCACTCAAAGAGTGATGGACACTACAATTAATATAACTAGATAAACTTTCCGCGCGTTGCTGCGGGATTTTAAGTAATACTCCATGCGTCCATAGAAAATCGATGCAAGATGTAAATAGAAGTCTTAGTGGATGTTGACATGGCATGCGAGTTAGTGGAGTCTTAAAATGATGTAGCTTCATGCATGTTAAGAGAAATAATGTAGTGGGGTGTACCTATCTAGATAGACATAGAAGATTCATCCATCTGAAAGCTGACGCGATTAAAGTCAGAAGGTTGGCTAGTATTCAGATCCCTATGTAATATGTACATACAGGCATTAAAAATCTAAACAAGGGCGGAGATTTATTTTAACGGTCAACAAGATTTGCACCAGTGACAGACTGAGTTTATTTTACTGCCGACATTTTTTTTGTAACCTTGACACGATCATGGTGTGGTGAACGTTACAAGTAATCAACATCACGCGGCAAGAACAGACATCTCTTTGAGCAGAATTCCACAAAGTTCATATGCTTAGAAGAAAAAAATTCACATGCCAACAATCTTCGCAAAGAAGAAAACAAGTAAATATGGCTGGAAGGTCCACCAAAGATACGGAAATTATTTTCTTCATAGCTCACAGAGAAGGATACAAACTCATAACACACATACTAAGCATCCACTTTATCCTCGTGGCTTACCTGTAAATCCCGATTCGTCTTAGCCAGGCACAACTCATTGATCATGTCCTTGAGCGCTTCCCATGATGGTCCTCCTTCTGCCATGGCCTCCTTAGCTCTGGCCGACAGCTCCGCCACTCTCATCGCCGCCCGCTCCCCTTCCGCGCCTAGCATGAGCACCTTCACCACCTTGGAAACCTCCTCACTAGTGACCAAACCCCTGAGAGTCCTATCATTTGTCTGAACCCTTACAGCAATCTTCAGCTCATCAACCAATAACCTGGCATTGAAAGGCTGGTCAGCATGCATAGGCCAGGCCGCTAATGGCACGCCGGCAGTAACACTCTCAAGCACAGAGTTCCATCCACAGTGGCTCAAGAACCCTCTCACACTGTCATGATTCAGAATCTCCAGCTGGTCTACCCACTTCCTCACCACCAATCCCCTACCCTTTGTACGCTCTTCGAAACCCGGGCCGAGGTCGATGTTCTCGGGCCTGACCGCCCATATGAAGTCCACCTCGGCCCGCTCCAACCCATATGCGACCTCTTTCAATTGTGGCTCCGGGATCGCAGCCAGTGTGCCAAGAGCGACATAGAGCACGGCTCTCCCGGCCGCCGCCTTGTCGTCGAGCCACTCCATCCAAGAGGGCCGGGCCTCAGCCAATGGCGATGCTCGTCGGACGGCGAGGCAGAGGGGCCCAATGGGCCAGGCCCTTGGGCCAACGTGCTGGTTCCAGAAGTCGATGTATGGAGCCTCGAGGTTGTGGAAAGTGTTGATGAGCAGGCCATGACTGTCCTCGATGGCCTTGCCCATCTTGCCGTCGAGCTCCATCATGGGAGCTATGGACGCCGGGTCCCCGAAAGGCGCCATGAAGTCCTCCAGAGTGGGCTTTACGTGCGGGAACTCCGGCACCGTGAAGGTGGCCGGGTTGCCGTCGGCGTCGACGCCTTCTTCGGCGCGCAGCGTGGCGCACGGATCGTGGCGCACGCGCACCTCCCGCATGACCTGCGAGAACGCCGAGATGCCGAAGAAGGACACCTTGGGGATGCCGAGCTTCGCCGCCGAGGCCGTCGTCCAGTGCAGGAACGGGTCGGCGATGAGAAGGCTTGCTGGCGGCTGCAGGTCGGCGAGGGAGGCGTCCAGCTGCGGGTGGATCAGGGACGTGGCGTCGGCGAAGATGGCGAAGGAGGCCAGGGACGTGAGCCCCTCGGCGCTCTCGACGCCCGGCGGAATGCCCGGGACATCGGCTGGGAAGGTGAGCTCGACGACGGCCGCATCCGCGCCGGACAGCCCCTCGAGGACGAAGGCGGCGTTGCCGCGCGTGGTGAAGAAGGTGACGGTGGCGAACCTGTGGCGGTGGAGGTGGTGGGCGAGGTGGATGAGAGGGATTGTGTGGCCTTTGGCCAGGAACGGGAAGATGGCAATGTGAGGCAGCGCATGGGTCTCCGGAGGCGAAGGGCCAATACCCATTGATAATGCGACAATGTCAGATAGGTCTTGCTGTTGTAATAGCATATATATAGATAAGCTGATGGTAGTGGATTGCTCAGAGCAAGTGCGAAGACGATAACTATAAAGTATATGCAGAACGAAAAACTGATAATAGCATGCACCACGCCAGAGAACTGAAAAGAAAATACCTAATTCTGTGCTATCTAGTTTAGCTGCGTTCGTATTCTCTTTTTGATTTTAAGGTCCGGAGAGGGGTCTCAAATAAGATTGAATACTTTAGGTTTTCATTTTTCGAGCAGTATCATAGTCAAAAAAGAAATACCGACCGATAAAATGGCCACTTCTATGTCAATCCAAAGATCTAGACATTGCATAGTCTGAAACTCTGTTAAGTGAAAAGAAATATTTGTTAAGTGAATGGCTTACTCAAACTTTGCAATGAAGATGATATGGTCTTTGGCAAAAAAATTCTGAAAAACAAATATATGAAAGATAAACATCTAGCCTGACTAAAGAAAAAACAATTTACAATTTTGGAATGTGGTATGGACTACGGAGGTTAAAAACCATTTTCTAAGCCTTTCGGTAGATTTAAGCTAGAAAACGGAGACCTACTCAGGTTTTAAGAAAACATATGGTTAGGTAACCAAGCTCTGAAAATTAGGCACCCAAATTTATTTAACATTGCTAAAAAGAAATATGCAACTGTAGTAAAGGTCCTTGGCTCATCTCCAATTAATGTCTCTTTCAAAAGAGCATTAGTGGGCAATAAGCTTTATGAATGACATAGCCTCGTTGCAAGCCTAGCACATCTTAATTTAGAGGATGGTAGAAATATTTTCATGTGTGGTCTACATCAGGGTCTACATAAGCAACGTTTTTTTACAGTGAAATCTATGCATAGTGCGCTTATCAGCAATGGCATCATCAACATGTCGCACAGATTTAAGAATTCCTTTGAAGATCGAAATCTTCCTCTGGTTTCTAAAGAGAGAATTAACAAAGGATAATTTGGCTAGAAAAAACTGGATTGGTAATAGGACTCGTGAATTTGTTAACTAGTCTAAATCCATACAACATCTCTTCTCTTCGACTACATGTACGCTAAATTTCTTTGGAGAGTTGCTTCTAGTACAATTGGTTTGATGCCAATAAAACGTGTTACTTTTGTTTGGGAGTTTGCACAAGCAATGGGGTTCAAATCTAGCTTCGCTAGCTATTGCTAACCGGAGCAGCTGCTTTATATTGGGTATTATGGCTTACTAGTAATGATCTGGTGTTTAACAAAAGCCAATAAAGAAACTTTTTTGTAGGTTCTATTTAGGGGGACTAACTGGCTTCGATTTTGGGCACAGTTACATCGTACTGATGACAAGAAGAATAATATAGTGCGAATGTCCAGATGTCTAGAGTCGGCAGCGATGGAGTTTTTTGTCCCTATGGATGACCTTTTAGGTTTAGGATTGGACAATAAACAACTTTTATATCTCATGAGTTGTAATTTTGTGGTCTAAAACACTCTTTTGAGGACAGAAGCCGGATTTGTTGTGTTCCTTTATCAAAAAGATCTACCAATCTGTTCGGACCTTTGAAACCAGGACTTGATTTGAGTAGTAGCGGGTCAATAGAATGCATTAATCATGGAACGAATATATTAGGAGGTTGGGAGCATGGAATATTTGCATCATTTGCATTAGCATAAATTCAGAGCAAAATATACGGACGGTCTTTGAACTTGGCAACATATGTCACTTAGGTTTCCGAACTTAGAAAACCAGGATTCCGGGTCCCTAAACTTCACCGGTGTATCATCTAGGTCCCAAAACCGCTTTTCGTTCTCCGGTGCTGACGTGGCACGCTAACATACCATCTAGGTCATTAAACTTGGTTAGGAGTGTTATCTGGGTCCCTAAACTTAGTTGAAAGTATCATCTAAATGTCAAATTGCTCTCCATCGATGCTTCTCTCGCCATCGTCTACAGGAGTGCTAGTAGTGGAGGATGGCGCTGAGAGGGACAACAACATGAGAATGCCAGTCCGAGGATGGCCAGCACTCCTCCCGCTGTTAGCCTTCCTCCCGATGATGGCGAAGAATGGAGGCAAGATGAGTACTGACCGGCATGGTTAAACTTTTCAAACAAAATCTTGCTGGTTTCAATGTTTTCGTTTCCATCCTGTACGAAAAGTCTATTCAGTCTTGAATTTTTATTTTTATTTTGTTCCCAAATGAAAAAAATTATAAAAATATTTCGCAATGATTTCGGTGTTTTTCGACCAACAAGATTATTTTAGCCATGTAAAAATAAAATGTTTTGGAACCTAAATGGCACTCCTGCCAAGTTTAGGGACTCAGATGACACCCCTAGTCAAGTTTAAGTTTAAAGGCCTGGATGGTATGACAGCACGCCACGTCAGCACTGGACAGCGAAAAGCGGTTTTGTGACCTAGATGACACACTAGCCAAGTTTAGAAACCCGGAATCATGGTTTTCTAAGTTTAGGGACGTGACACACGTTGCCAAGTTCAAGGACCGCCCGTGTATTTTACCCGTAGATTCGCACGAATAATCAAGTTTTTCTTTCCGACAAGGAATTGAGTTGGGACATCATCATTATATCTCCGGGCTCCTTTTGAAAGAAAAACATGGATGGTGCAGCGTAGGTTGATTTGATTGTCTCCGTTCGGTTGGATAGGAGCGGAGCATAGCCAGGGTGTCGAGTCTATTCAGCGAGCGCTCGTTGGCCAAGCAACGGGTGACCGACTCAGACAGCTCACTTTGGTCCTCCACGTGTACATGTCCCCTCCCACCTGCTGACTGTGGTTCATTTTCTCTTTCCACAAACTTTTCTACGCATCATCTATCTATTTCTATGTTACAAAAGAACGAGTTTAAAAGAAATCTTTTTTACCTTGAGGAATCTATACCCACGTAGACCTATAGCCTTATGTATTCCCACAGCGAAGAAAAAAAGCCCACAAAAAATAGTCAAAAACGAGTTACATAAATGGAACTCTTGTTCCTGCCCATATTAATCATCTATCATAAATTTTTTCCATTAATTTTTTTTTCACCAAGGTATCTATCTAAACCCACGACCAAGCCCAAGTCGAGATAGAGTCCCAAACACAATAATAGATGAAAATTGTTCTTTATTTATGTGAATGTAAGACTTCTTGTTGTATGAGTGTGTAATGGTTCTTTATTTATGTGGATGTAAGACTTTTTATAGTATTAATTGGATTGCTAATTAGGCCCAAAAAGCCTATATAAAATTACCTTGAATTAAGTCTATGACGATCTAATTCGTCATAGTTTTTGTGCCACATCAACTGACATGTCACATGCCATGTCATTTTTGCCACGTCATCAGCCATGTGGCAATGCTTGATCAGATAGTTTGTGATATTTTTTATGACAAATTGAAGCGTCATGGTTGTTTGTGACGATAATATTATTGTCACGAAATCTATGATATTTTTCCCTGTAACGTCACAGAAGGTCCAAAGAGACGGGGCTTCTGTGACGGTGGCATTTTCGTCACTAAAGCGCCATAAATTGCATTATGTGACATGAAAAAACCCTGTTAGTGACATTTTCTAAATGTCACAGAGGACTTTACTTTTATTTGACTAGAAGATATATATATATATATATTCAATGTTCTACTGGTTGGATCTAATAACTCATTAAATCCCTATCTCTCTTCACACTTATGTGTGAATAGCAGACAGTCTCTCTACATGTTGTGCTTGTGACGTTGGATTTTAAGCACATCTTTGATTGGGTTACTTTGCTACCGTTCCTTAAATTTAAATTAAAACTTTACACACAATCCCAATGCACTATTATCATCATCGTCATCGTCATTATTTGTAATACCACTACCAATACTTTAACATATTATTTTCCATAACTATCAACACATATAAAAAATTACAATTTTTTTAATAAAATCATTTTAGCCATATCTTATTGCACATCAACAAATTTTTAAAAATAAATACTAATTGGACAAACAATGGTTAGACACGTGCGGGACGCACGTGCATTTTTACTAGTTAGTATTTATTTACCTCTTTTCGCATGGCATGGATATCGCCTCTCTCCCACGCATCATGTGGTTAGTTTTAGATCTAAATTTAGATTATAATTTTGTAGTATGCCTGTATGTGTATAAATTTATGTACTCTCTCCGTTCCAATTGTAAGGAGTTTTATGTCTCTACTAAATTTATTTATGCTATATATATATGTTCAATATATGTCTAGATTCATCAGTGTCTATATAAATATGAACAAATAAAAAAAGAGATAGAACCCTTTACAATTTATTTGCAGAAAATAGAACTGTTATTAGCGCAATATCTTTAGGAGGTAAGTTTTTTAGGCACGCAATTTTATATATAGCAGAAAAATAACATAGCTCATCGTGCAACATAATTTTATATAGAAAAAAGAACATAGCTCATTGAAACATCTACTTCACGACATAATTTATTTGTAGAAAATTATGCTACCATAATTGTTATCTGTGTAATAACTTTAACTCTATGATATGTCTGTAGGCACGTAATTTTATATAGCTCAAAAAACAACATAGCTCATTGAGCAAATCTACTTAAGACATAATTTATTACCATAAAATTTTGTTAACATAATTTAGTTGTAGAAAATCATCTAAATTAAAAGAATTTTTATAAAAAGTGTAATAACTTTAGCACGTAATAACTATTATAAGAGAGATGACGTGAATAAAGAGACACAAAGAGACGGGAGGCGGATGGAGAGTCGCGGGTAGGGCTGGATAATGAGCCAACTCGGTTCGTTTTGGCTCGGCTCGTTAGAGCTCGTTAATGTAACGAGCCAGCTCGGCTCGGCTCATTTTAAGAACGAGCTAAAAGTCCAGCTCAGCTCGGCTCGTTAGCCAGCTCGAGCTGGCTCGATAAGCTCGTGAGCCACACCAACAAAAGATAGCGATCCATGAATTTACAAGCATAGAAGTATACAACAAGTATATAATGGTAGCACGTATTGTAAAACAAAGAAACAAATATTTAAACCACTTTCATTGTTTATAGTTCTTTGGTCTTTCTATATTTC
The DNA here is from genome assembly GCA_022530915.1 of Paspalum notatum. NCBI lineage: Eukaryota > Viridiplantae > Streptophyta > Magnoliopsida > Poales > Poaceae > Paspalum > Paspalum notatum. The sequence goes on from CM039685.1 coordinate 34,315,888, forward strand.
TATTCCATATCTGATATCTCCATGTCTAGTTTGGGCAACAGTCCAACAATCCAAAATATTAAAAAACCAATCCAAAATATTGAATATGCAATGCAAGTATGTGCTCCTGTGGATCTGATCCTCCTCCATGCTCCCGTGGCTGCGTGGAGGATTGGGCGGAGGACGAACACGAGCAGGTCGCAGCGCAATCGTCGCCGCCGCAGGCCGTAGTGTCGTGTTCCGTGGAGTCGCCGCTCTCGGCCTCTCGTGGTGAAAAGTGAAAACTGATAATTTATACCCCAAATCAGATTTGGAGTTTCTTCTTGGGCTGTACAAGTTGTGTCGGCTGCGGACCTGCTATTGCCGGTGGGCTGCTGGCTTAGCTCGTCTGGCTTGCGAGCCGGCTCGCGAGCCGGCTCGATCTAGCTTGAAAATGAACCGAGCTAAAATGATGACTCAGCTCGTTACAAAGTACAAACGAGCCGAGCCGAGCCATTGACGAGCTGAGTCAAACGAGTTATCGAGCTTCGAGTTTTTGTCCAGCTCTAGTCACGGGTGTTCAAAATAAATGGGTTTGGTCGACGTGGGCGTAGCAACGTACGTGAAAAGAGCGGCAGCAAAATAAAACACAACACGTTGTCCGGTGGTTCATCACATTTCGATCGAGCGAACGATAGCTAATAAGGTGTTTCGTAATAGATAATAGATAAATCATTTTGGATAATTGGAAAAACAAAATCAAACGAAAAGAAAAAAAAACATAAGATACGTATGTGACCTGCCGGAGTTGCAAAAGAGCGGACTACGTACATACAGACACTCCAACAGATGGGGCGTTGGAGTGTATCCACCGTGCCGTTGCCACATTCCTTTCTGTTTCCTCATTACGGTGCGTGTCCACCGTGCCGTTACAACGACATTTTATTTGGCCTAATGATGATTGACTTCACTATCGATGATCAGGCAACCTAATCTGATCGATCTCTCACCAAATTTCAGCTTTGCAGTCGCGTGCGCTCTCGGTTGGTATGCCTAATGAAATATCATGAATAGCCAGTGCACATACAATTAATTCAATGGATATAACTCTTGATAAAAACTAGATCACGTACCCAAACAAACAAATCGAAAAAAAAGCTACCATATTTGGCATACCAAAAATGAACCTTTTTAAATGGAGAAGAAAAAAAACTTTAAAGAGAAGTGCATACTCAGTTTTTTGGCTGTAAGGAGTACGTTTTTCTTTTTCAGGTATTTAGGAATTCTTATGCATCATCGTATGAAATAGATAATAAGGGATAATTTGGCAACCACATTTTCCAAGGGAAAACCATTTTTCAAAAAAAAAAATGAACTAATTTTTCCTCCATTTCTCCAAATCCATTGAAAAAATGGGATTACCAAACTGGCCTTAAGGATTAGATCTCAGTAGTGGAAAGATTTTAAAAGAAACTCTGTAGCTCGGAAGGTATACTCCTTAGGAGGAATTGAAGACTGATTTTAGGTCTGTCTCCACGCCATGTTTTCCATCAGTCACCTGTTTCCTACCATTCGAATCATCGAATGTGATCTAACAGCTGCCCATGCATGCTCTCATCCCCCGCCATCTTGTTTCTCTCAACTGGTCTGCTGGCTCTCGGCTTCACAAAGTGGAGATGACTGGCTGTCTGTCTCAGGCTGCTTGTGTGCCCTAGCTCCAACTGCTCACCTTTGTCCTGTCTTGCTCTCTGGATGTATAGTTCGATCTATATTTGGTTGGTCTGTGGCTTTCTAGCAATGGCTTAAATAAACCAGCAACCTTGGCACCCCACCGCAAAACCGACCAAGATAGTGACACAACAGGTTGCTAGCACATTTTTTCGGCCTGTACACCGTGAGATACAGTTGAATTCAACCGCACAAAACAACAGCCCACTTCATTGCATAAAAAATGTGCTGATTGTAGCAACTAGTCAATCAACCCGTGCGACACATGGGTTAGAGTCTTAAATGTATTATGTGTTACAGTACAACATATCTATTTTTGTACTTAGTTTTTTATAATAACAAATCTTGCTACTTTTTTATATATATGCTTAATTGATTTAGATAATTTTTGATCGATTGCAAAAGTATATGATTTTAATATAATTTTGAGGGGTTATTTTCATTATACTATCAGTCATAATAACTAAGGTGAACAATTTAAATATAAATTAAAGAGGATATTTGGTATTATCCATCAAAATAGAAAATATGAGCAATTATGTATAAATTCAGGGTGTTATTTCATATTTTCTTTTATATTAGCAGAGTGGGTAATTAATATGTAGTTTTAGGTGTAATATTGTTTTGATAACGACAAAGGTGGGTGATTACTTAGAAAATAGATCTAATGGCTATTAAGATTTCAACCCGTCCATTTTTTTCTAGCGCATCTCGTGAGGATTGACGTGAAAATTTCAAAAAGAATCAACAAAACATTTGTTTTATTGATAGGTTTGTAGCATCTTTAATGAAAAAAAAGACAAAAACTGAAGGTAGATTTGAAAATAGAAAAAATCTAAAAAAAAAGAAGGTATTTGTTTTCGTTGAGAGTTGAACTCAAGACCTTTCGTAATGGCAGAAGTGGATAATTACTTAAAAATAGATTTAATGGAAAAAAGAAGAGGATATTTGTTTTATTTGAGAATTGAACTCAACGACTTTTCATAATGGCAGAGGTGGGTAATTACTTAGAAAATAGATCTAATGACTATTAATATTCTAATCTGTCAATTGATGGTCGGATGTTTCTGATTATTGTGAAAATTTCTAGGATTTATCTTTTTTTTAGGGTGTTTTGAAATTAGTGTTTCTTTTAGAACCTTCAATTAGTAACAGTAAGATGGCAAACATACTCGTGTAGCAGGAAATTTACAGGCACTATATATAGGAACCGCGAAGTCTCATGGCAGTTGGACTATTTTCGGTGGCCACGCGCAACCTTGAAATTTGTCCATTGTCCATGTATTTTCGGTAGTTCAAAGTGGCGTCCAAAAAACACCGAAGATAAAAGCTTTTGGCACCGAAATAGGTATTTTCGACTGTTTTTGGCCGCCGAAGTTAGCGCGATTCCGTGGTGAGAAGATTAAAACTATTTGTTGGAACCTGCTTATTGGAATCTGTGGTATCCCTATATCCCTAGTCAAGAAAAACAAAACAATATTGTGTTGCATCATCCCTATAAAGGAAGCATATGAGAGTTAATGTCCTTTCAGTATATGAAATTACACGCTTCTAGAATATCATATGAAAAACAAAACTACAATATGGTTTTGAATTTATACATATCAATTATTAGAGTATCTAAACGATCTCAAATAAAAAAACTCAAAATTACGAAGTTGTAGATCTCATCAAGAGTTACAGTTTTCATATAAAAATCTTTTCAATCCAACATCATATGAAAAGATATAAATTTTTTAAGACAAAAAGCCTATGGGGCCAGTCAGCATGGTACCGCAAAACAGTGTTGGTGCTGCAAGACTTTTGATTTTGGAAAATGACCTGACATACCACTCCTTCACCCTCCTACGTGGTAACTCCAGCAACGCTTTGCATGTGGCGCCACAACGTTATATTGCAGTGTCAGGCGCAATGGCAGCACCGCCAAAAGTGTCAGATTTACAATAATTTTGCCACAGGGTTTATTTTTGCAATTTCTTGTTTCTAGATGTCAAAGTACAAAAAGAAGTGTCTCCTCCCATGGCCATAGAAGGTTCGAACGCTAAGTACACCAACAAATTCAGCTAGCGCATCCAAAATAAAAGATGCAAGGATGACAATATCTGCCCCAAACGCTCGTAATAAGATTATAAGAACAGTGGGTAGAATGCTCTACCTTTGTGAAAAAAAATCTAAAGGGAAAGTTACTCTGGCTTTGCATGAAAAATGTTACTGTCGATAGTGAAATGTCCATCTCTGCAGAAAAAATGTTCTTAGTTAAAAAAGAAAGAAGTCCATTTTTGACAATCGAACTATCACTTGAGTCTAGATTTGGCCATTGAACTTGAAAACCTGGTATCATCGGCCATTGAACTCTTAAAACCGGACAAATTTTGTCCATCGGTGGTTTCTAGGGTGTTTTTTTTATTTTTATAAATAATAAAATAGTTGATTTGATATCTAAAATTTATTACTAATTCATTTTAAATAAAATGTTACTGTCGATAGTGAAATGTCCATCTCTGCGGAAAAAAATGTTCTTAGTTAAAAAAAGGAAGAAGTCCATTTTTGCCAATCGAACTATCACCTGAGTCTAGATTTGGCCATTGAACTTGAAAACCTGGTATCATCGGCCATTGAACTCTTAAAACCGGACAAATTTTGTCCATCGGTGGTTTCGAGGGTGTTTTTTTATAAATAATAAAATAGTTGATTTGATATCTAAAATTTATAACTAATTCATTTTAAATAAGGAAAAATATGAAATGAGTACCAATTTTTTTAAACTATAACATATCTATTATTACTCTATTAAGAGTTATCTAGATCTTTTTATTACCCCTCCAAGTGTTTCATTGTAATTTACTAGGAAGGATAATAACTGAAATACATATAACTCTAAAGTAGAGTACAATGCATATATTACATTTTTAGAAAAATTTTAGGTCCAATTTCATATTTTTTTTATTCAAGATAAATTTGTTATAATTTTTTAGATATTAAATGGATTTTTTATTATTTTTCATAAAATATAAAATTGCCCTCGAAACTACCTAGTGGACCAAATGTGAAATAGAACAAAGAAGATCAACCAATGACAAAGGCACAGATTTAATGTTAAAAACCATTCAATGTGAAGAAAAAAAACCACGGGCACCAAACACTCATAAATTACAATTTCACCATTTTGTGTAGTGTTTACAAAGCTTCGTATGTCTTCGGACGGCTTACAGGATGGTTATATACCGAACCCGTAACACATGCTGCGGGGGTCGCCCATGCACCCCTCAGCCATCCCTAGCTCTGGCCCAAGCCTCCTAGGACGGGCCTTATTATTAAACAATTCAACAATGAAGGTGGAACATCTTATTATTAAATGATAGAATGTTCAAAGCGTCTCCAAGAAAAATGTTTTATTAGATCATGAGGAAATAGAGATACTTCAGGTTTAGGAGGATTGGAATTGCAGGCCTTGTTGTCTATCCGAGAAGGGGTGGTCGGGGATAGGCTAAGCTACGATTGGTTAGGCCCGTCGCCTCGCCTCTATCTCCCTCACACGCTCGTGGACGCCGGCTGTCGCTCTAGCTCACGAATTCGCGCGGCGGACGGAGGAGGAAGATGAACAATGATGTGCTCAATTCCGGCGAACTCCGCGGCCAATGGTTTAGCCTTGTATCTCGGCACTCGATTAGACTCAGGGCAATTACAATAGATGGATTACACGAGCTCTTACAGCCCCTCACGTCACACACGCAGGTGCTCACCCGTGCCCGGCGGCCTCGCCATGACCGCGCCCAAAGGCCTCAACGCCCGAGCTTCGCGCGCCGGTTCCCCTGGCCATTCCGCTGCGCAATTGGCACCACGCCGAGCTCCACTACACCCCCTACCTTCACACCTACTCTACAACTTGATCATCCCGCGTACATGCGCGAAACATGACTTGTACCCGGTCACCATGGCGCGCACAATGACCATGGACACAACCTCGAACTCGGGCACCTGGCTCGCCCTCCCGCGCTCATCCCGCGCGCACCAGCCTTGGCGGGCTGACCTAGACCTACTCGACACGGCCGCTGCACACACGCGTGATCCTACAACTCGAACACCACTCGCGCGCACAGCGCGTTCACCACGCCCATGCCGCTGACACCGCGCCCACGGCACGCTCACATACTGGCGCGTTTATTTCCAACATTTAGCGTCTATCCCCATAGCCAGGTGTTAAGCTTGGTAGACTCACAACGCAGATAAAGGAGAGTCTGATGTATTGATACAATCTTATTGATATTTTCCTATACATCTCAAGGTTGATAGAGAGATATTTTCGAGATCGGAAAAATCACGAAATTAATTGTATCTATCTTGTTGATACTAAATACAATATTACTGTATCTATTGAATATCTGTCCAAAATGGGATAGGAGATGCCAAGCCCCACAGCTGATTCTGAGTCAACAGAGAAAATTTATCAGCACAAAGACGAATCGTATTAACCATTGGCAGTGTAAATATACAGCTGGATCGTGAAGATAACCCGTAGTGATAGTCATTTCCATTTCCGGGGGTACCGTCGAACCGGCAGTGATAAGCTATCACTCTTCACTCATGTTTTTCGTTTGTAAGCACCAGTGTCTATACTCCATAGCCAGGTGGTAGGCGCACAACGCAGATAGAGGGGAGAGTTAATCTAACGTACGTAGTCACACAATGTTGTTGATCCTTTTCCTACCTCTCAAGATTGATCGTCGATATAGGGAAAAGATCACAAAATTAATAGTCGTGTCGATACGATCTTTAATATATACTGCTCTAATAATAACTGTTGAATATCTCTAGCCATCTTGGAGATATAATAGGACCTTAATCGTCATGTTGATACGATCTTTAATACTGCTGTATCTGTTGAATATCTCTAGCCATCTTGGAGATAGAATAGGATTACTATATGTCGATCTTTTTAATTATTTTATTTGATGATATGTCGCGACACGTTGCTCACGCCTCACGGAAGGAAAGCGCGCAATAATATAGTGCAAAACATATATATATAAATCCAGCCTGTGCTAAACCTGCAGAGACAGATCATACTCATACATTAGTCTTAGCCTCCACAGAACCAGAACGTACGCCGCCATGGCAGCCGAGCTCGCGCAGCGCACCATCATTTTTGTGCCGTTTCCGGCGTTAGGTCACATCATCCCGATGCTGCACCTGGCGCGTTCCCTCGTGGACGGCGGCGATCATGTCTCGGTCACCGTTGCCGTGCCCGACTTCATCCACCGCCGCATGGGTCAGTACTCCATCCCCGGGGTTACCATCGAGTCCATCTCAAGCGGCGTCGTCCTGGACGACGAGGCCGCCCCTGGACCCGCCATGATCCTGCACGCCATGGAGCACCACATGCCAGCTCAACTGGAGAGCATGCTCACGGCTCACCGCCGCATCTCGTGCCTCGTCGTCGATCTGCTTGCGTCATGGGCGATACCCCTGGCTGCGCAGCGCGGCCTGCCGGCCGTCGGCTTCTGGCCTGGGATGGTGGCGACATACCGTACCGTGGTGGTCATCCCAGAGCTTGTTGGTACGGGCTTCATCTCAGATTCTGGTATTCCTAACTTACATACTGCAGTACGGTAATATGTATAGCACCGAAATGTCTGTTTCATTGTTTGCCTTTCAGTTCTCATGCATTTTCACCAACTAAATTAATATTTATTCTTTTCCAGCAGACTAAAATATCATAGTTTCAGCACCTTCTTGTGGGAATATCATCATATTTATCTGTGCAGCAGATTTAGGTATTTTAATAATTGTATAAGGATATGCTAACGACAGATTCCCTATAACCGAAATGAAGGTACCTTACTAGCAGCAGACGGAACTTGTGAAGACCACTTCGATAAAGAACAGAACATTGGAGATCACAACATTTTGCCAGAAAAGTTAGGACTGAGATTCAAGCATCTTCCATGGCTCGTCGACAGCACACTACCCCAGCAGTCAAGAATCAGCTTCTGGCTTCGGACCGTTGATCGTGCAAAGAGCCTCCCCTCCATCTTTTTCAACTCCTTCTCCGGCGAAGGCGGCAGCGATGAATCCAACCAGTATAATCTACCAAAGGACCAACAAATACTCCACGTTGGGCCATTGCTGTTCAACGACACCTCAAAGACGACGACGTCCATGTGGCAGGCTGACCTGACCTGCATGGAGTGGTTAGACAACCAGAGCCCTGGGTCCGTGGTGTACGTTTCATTTGGGAGCTGGGCGTCGCCGGTTGAGCCTGACAAGATCGCTGGGTTCGCCCATGGTTTGGAGGCCTGTGGCCGGCCGTTCCTATGGGTCCTCAGAGATCACCCGTTGTGGCGAGCTGGCCTCCCGGACGATTACATCGACAGGATCTCCAGCCGTGGCAGGATCATCTCATGGGCACCGCAGGACGACGTTCTTCAGCACGAGGCGGTGGGGTGCTACATCATCCACTGTGGCTGGAACTCAGTGTTAGAAGCTGTACGGCATGGTGTTCGCATGATATGCTACCCTATCACTGCAGACCATTTCATCAACTGCGCCTACGTCATCAACATGTTCGAGATCGGGATCGCGCTGGCCAGCAGTGACCAGAGTGATGTGAAGGATTGCATTGAGAGAGTCATGGAAGGCGAAGAGGGAAGGCGTTTGCAGCAAAAGGTGAATGAGTTGAGGGAAACAATCACGGTTGGTGAGGCAATGTGTGTTGCCAAGAGGGACCTCAACTTATTCATGGAGAAAATGATCAACACAAACAATGCAGATGATGAAGACATCAAGATAGGGCAAGGAACACTGCAGAACGAGTCGTAATATGATGGTCCTTATATCCAAGACTTTTTCCTTTGAATCAACCTTTTCATTAGTCTTAAGATGACTGTATTTGTATCACTGTTTTGCTTCCCATGTAATCCCATGAAATGAATAGAAGGAAAGTCAAGGGCTGTGGGTGACACCAACCAATGCAATATCACAGGCAAGGAAAGGAACATATTACACATTAATATGGCTAAATTTAAAAGCATTTCATATCTTGCCTGTCTAAGATTTAGTTTATCTTGGCTGCACATCATCTTTTTTTTTTTTTTGTGAAGCAACAGGAGGGGTTTCCCCCTACTGGTATAAATATATTAAAAAGGAACAAGTTATACAACGATTACAAAAGAAGGTTCAAGGTACATGAAAAGACACATCATCTTATATCATGGTCCTCTCTTCTAAAAGAGGTCACCCGGTCCACCTAACATATGGTTGACTTATCCGAACCTTGTGTGCCATGGGATAACTAGCTGCCGATGAGTTGGTTCATATCGTATCTGTGTTTCACACGTATCTTTTTTAGATGAAAGGAAAAAATATCCATCCTGAACACTCACAAAAGAGTGTATTTGGGCCAAATACACACTTACATAGCACTTAGGCTATAACACAAATTTAATACACGTCCAAAGAGTAAACAAAGAAACATTCATGCCACACTGCATGCAAATAGCAATGGAGACTTCTCTCCACCAACAAATACTCACTGGATTAGAGAGAACTGGATAATTCACCATTATTAAGCTTAGATTCTGTAGCTTCTTTGCCATCCAAAATTGAAAAACTACTTCAAAACCACGCTCTCTAGGTGTCAACATCTCCAATTTAAATTTTCCCCTCTCTTTCTCTTTACACCAGAGTAGACCAGCAGGGGATCCAATAACTCACCCTGTAGATTACCTATGTAAATGAGTTAAACGATCTTCTATTGAAAATGTCATCATTCATCAATAACCAAATGGCCTAACAAATAGCTGAAGCATTGAGTAGGATATGAAATTTAAGTTCCTTGCTACAAACATTGAGCCAAGATCCAAATAATTAAAAATATTATTCAGTGGGTCAACGCGAAAAGCAATGAAAGTGGTATTCCAAATAGATGTTGCAACATGACAATCAAAAAAATATGTTAGATTGTTTTCGTAGAATTACAAAAGACACAATTAGTGTCACCTTTACATTTTATTTTGGCCAGATTATCTTTTGTGAGGATTACCTTATTTCTTAGATACCATAAGAAAATATTTATCTTAAGAGGGATTTTCACTTTCCATAATTTTGAATTCATTGGTAAGAATCTATCTTGTATCAAGGCATTATAGAAAGATTGCACCGAATAGGCTCCCATTGTTCAAATCCCACACAAATTTATCATTACCTTTAGCTAGAGATATATTAGCTGCTTTTGAAACTAGTTCATGCCGAGACACTAAATTATCCCCTACCAATGTTGTTCTGGAAGAAATGTTAAGAGGAGCACTATTCAATGACACAGTGACATGTGTTTCTTCCTACTTTAATTAGTTTAGAAAAAGATCCATGAACACCTTTTTTCCATTCCATTTATCCTGCCAGAAACTCACACATTGACCATTATGGATTCTAAAACAACCAAAAGAAGGGAACTGATTCCTCACACCATCAAACCTAACCAAAATTGAGAGTCTCTGGGCTTTTTAGACACTTTAGTAATAGATTTATGATGCAAGCATTTCTTTTTAATAAGCTCTTGCCATGAACCATCTTTTTTCAAAAGCTTATAGAGCCATTTGCACAAAATACACTTATTTTGAAGCTCCAAATCTAATATACTTATCCCCCAAAACATTTGAGAAGCATGAGAGAAGAACATTTAGCCACCTATACTTCTTTGTTGCCACAGACTCTATGTTCCTTTCCATTATGAATCGCGATTGTATGGTCAACCATTGCCGGTAGAATGCTAGATGCCTGGGACCACGTTACTATTATTTCTTTCTCCTCCTTCGTATTGACCTTTTCGATTTTTGCCAATAAATGACGAGCTACAAAAGGATTCATTTTTTTTCATGTCACAACTGATTACTCCTTTTTTCATTTTAAAGAATGGATCTATAATAGTCCAATTTTTTTATAACCAACATGAACATAGGTAAGCTAGAAATTCCCGAGTTAATTAAAACAAGTCTTCCTCCAATAGAGAGCAGTTCAGCCTTCCAACTTCCCAGTTTCTTTTGAAATATTTCTTCTATTTCCACCCAATCTTTGTTCCGAATTTTCGATAGTGCATTGGAATACTGATGTATTTGAAAGGGAACACTCCCTATTTACATCCAAATAGTTTTACATATTCTTTCTTGTGTGTTTTTGCCTCTCCAGACAAGAAGACATCACTTTTGTGTAAATTGATTTTCACACCTGACAATTGTTCAAAAACATTGAACACAAGTTTCAGATTTACCGCCTCATCATGTTGTAAAAAGAGGATGGAATCATCTACATACTGTAAGATAGATAAACCACGTTCGACTAGATGAGGAATGGCCCCTGAACTGGCCATTCACTTTGTCCCTTGATATCAAGGTAACAATCATGTCGGGTATCAGATCGAAAAGAAACGGAGAGAGAGGATCACTCTGTCTTATCTCCTTTCTTTGTGTTGGAAGTAGTGACCTAAATCATTATTGACTTTGACATTTACATTACCCTTGCTAACCGCTTTCTTGATCCAATCACACTTCGAAATTTGAAAAATCCTTTCACACAAAGATTATGCTGAAGAAAGTCCCAGTCAACTTTGTCATAAGCTTTTTCAATCAAATATGAGCACAACTCCATTAAGTTTTTTTTCCACAATTCATACAGAGTTTCATAAAAAAACACAACTACTCCTAAAATATTCCTACTAGACATAAAGGCTGTTTAGATGGACTTAGTATCTTATTGGCTACTGCAATAGTTCTATTTGTAAGTATTTAGTAAAGACCTTAAAGCTTTACATTGAGTAAGCAAATTGGTCTATAATGTTGGATTTGTTTGACCTCTTTTGTCTTTGGAAACAAAATAATTGTTCCAAAATTCAAGCTGCGAAGAGGCAAACAACAATTATGGAATTCATTAAACATAGATAGTAGGTCTTTTCTGATGAGCTCCCAAAAGTCTTGATAGAAATTGTCCCTAGCCTTATTTGGTTTCATATCGAAAATTGAATCCCTCAGTTCTTTTCCTAAGAATTTAGTAGTAAGGTTCTGATTCTCCTCTAGGGATACTTGGTGGATATCCTCTATTTGAGAATCATTCATGAAAAAGAAATATTTCCATCAGGTGGTCCAAACAAATTTCTATAATACCTTGTGATATATTTCTTAAGATTGTCTTCGCCTTTGATAATACCTTGTGATAGTCTTTCTGTGTTTTCCATTTGCTATCAAATGAAAATATTTTGTATTCCTATACCCTTGCAAAAGTTTAGTTGATTTGGAGCTTTGGTACTAGTAAATCTCCTCCTCCCTAAGAACAGAAACCGATCTGTCTAGGCGATGTTTAAGTTCAATTTCTTGTTGACTTAGCAACGTGGATTCAGCCTTTTTGTCCAATTAATCAGTTTTTTTAATGAGTTCCTTTTTCTCCTTTTTATTGTTCCCGCTCATATTCTTAGCCCATCCCCTCAAAAATTGTGCTAATCTTCTTATCTTATCTTGCCAAACCTCCAAAGCATCCAAACCTCTAATTTTCTCATTCCAGACATCAGCCACAATTTTGTGAAAGTCTTTCCATGGTAGCCAGTCATGTTCAAAACAGAACCATGGCTGATTATTATGATGTGTTTCGGCAGATGAATCTAGTTGAAGTGGAGTGTGGTCAGAAATTTCACGACTCAAAGCCATTACTGTTGCCAATGGAAATTTCTAGTCCCACTCTATGCTCATTAGTATTCTATCTAATCTTTTAAAAGTAAGCACTTCCAGCGAGTTGGCACAGATGAACTTATGTCTAGACATTTGAATCTCTACTCAATTCAAGCTACCTATGAGATCATTGAAAAGAAAAGGCCACTTACCGTTAAAATTATTATTTTTTCACTAGACTCCCTAATAATGTTGAAATCACCACCCATGAGCATCGGTAGCGTTTCTTTGCATCCCTTAAGTACTATTGAACCCATTGTAGAAAAAGAAAGAGGATATACAATAGTACTGAATATTTTTGATTAGTTGTAGTATAACTTAACTCTTTGTTGTGGTTGATATTAATTCTGTTTTTTATAAATTGGGAGGGAACCTTATATTTGTAGTAGCAATTCTGTAGCAGCTGGTCCATAATAACGTTCAGAACCGTATATATGTTTGTATAAACTTTGGAATTCCCTCACAGTAAAGAAAACTCGTCCATGTATGGACCTCCTCTCGATCACTACTTGCACGTCGCGACGAGGATCTTCCTCGGCGGCAACGACGGCCGCCGCGCGTGGAGCGTGGCGAGGTTGTCGAGGATGAGGATGTCGCCCCTGCGCCACCGGAACTGCAGGCTCTCCTCCTCGATGATCTCTTCGACCCGCTGCACGAAGCTCGCCGGGATCTCGGCGCCGTCGGCGGCGGTGGCGGAGCTCAGCTCCTTGCCGTGCATGCCCACCACCGTGTTGAACCACATCCTCCGGCCCCGGCGGCCAGGGAAGACGCGTGTCAGCGTGCGCGGCCCCAGGATCGTCTTGACGCCGCCGTCCGGGAGCCACTCCAGGTCCATGCCCAGCGCTTTGGCTCTGCGCGCACACATAATTAAAATGGTGTAATTGTGAGCTAGGGTGAAGCTGTAAGTGAGAAATTAAGATGATCAAACTGGAACTGAGGTCGTTGTGCAATTGTGATTATATATTGATTGATGGTCTTTTTTGGTTGGCTTATTAGACCGGTAAAAGTTCGTGAAACGGAGTTAGGTAGTGTGACAGATTATATACAATTTTTTTTCATAGTTCTGGCATCATCTCTATGTCTCTTACGAAAAGGTAGGTCTGTTCGTTTTGTTCTTTTGTACACACACGTCATATTCGCAACACCATACAGCAAGCTGAGGTTTCCAAGTGGATCGTGCATAGGTTCTGTAGGAGAAAATTGCTGCGAATTGGCCAAAACTTCAATATCATACAGTCCACAAATAACTACTCTATCTTTGAGGAAAAAAATAAACAAATTTCTTGGAGTCATAGCTAAGAGCTACGTCACTGTACGAGTAACTGTTAAACAAACCACAAACTAGATGAATCTCCGCACGTTCCTGTGAAATGTAAATGTATATATGTAACCATAGAAAATCAACGGATATAATAAATAGATGGCTTAGTGTATGGTGATGTGGCATACCACCCAATAGACCATTTTGATGACGTGGCTTTATGCATGTATAGAAAAATTCCATAGTAGGTGCGTCTATTTAGATATAATGGTGGCGTGGTATTGCCACTCAGTATGCATGTCTATAGAAGTCTTATGGTGTACACCTATTTAGATAGATAAGATGTGAGTTATACTTATTATATGAGCTTTAAGTGAGGAATTATTTATTGGTCTTGTTGACTGATTTCTAAATTTTGCCTAAGTGCTTCATTTCATTATTTATTTGTCAAGATTGGACTATTCGTGCAAATTAATTAACCTAGCTAGGATGTATCAGGAGAACCTATGACGAATTGACGACTAGACAAAGGCAATACGAAAATAATTCATCATGATACACAATTAAGTATAGTCGTGTCAAACATAGTATTACCGCTTCTCTGCCTCTTCCTTGTCTGAGGTTCCAAACGCGTCCTCCCACCCTCGTCCCCTCATGGACTTGGTGTCGTTCTTGCTCAGCGCCGTGAAGCTGTAGCGCAGCCCCTTGGCGTCCAGCTCCTCCACCATCTCCGGGAACTCCTCCAGCGCCCGCTCCGTCACCCGGAAGCTCGGCACGAACGGTGTCTCCCCGCCCTCCGGCGGTGGCACCTCGCAGAACAGGATCACCTTCTCCGGGAACTCCTTGATCTGCACCGGTCATGCATGATGCATGTGTCAAAAAGTCACAAGAAAGCTATCAAGCAAACACCGGTAAATTAAGAATCTAAGATCGAGTCCACTCCACTAAATTACCAGCACCATCTCGTGATGGAAGTAGACGAACTGGTCGAGGGGTCCCTCGTTGGCGGTCCAGACGCGGCCGTGGACGTGGGTGCGCGGCGCCGGGCCGACGTACCGGATGTCCGGCCACCCCACGGCGTCCACGACGGCGTCAAACTCCACGGCGTCCCGGACGCCAAAGCCGCGCAGCAGAACGGCGCTGTGGGTGACGACCTTGCCCTCCAGCCACTCCCGGTTGTCCCTCACCGCGGCCACGAGCGCCTCGTGGCCGCCTCCCGTCGTGGTGGGCGTCAGCACCAGCGGCATCTGCTCGCCGTCGACGGTCTTCTGTCCCTCGCACTCGCCGACGGTGAAGAAATCGCTGGGCTGCGGCTGCGAGGCGCCGCCTTCGCTGAAGAGCGCGTTGTTGATGGAGACCTTCGCTGCAAGCCACTCCTTGTTGGCGCTCAGGGCCGCCATGAGAGCCTCGACGTCATCGTTGTCGCCGCTTGCTTTTAGCGGAGTGGCGTCAGTCTTCTTTTGATCCGTCGAATTACCAAGGAAGAACGTACCATCTTTTGAAGTTCCCCCTTCCATGCTCTTGGTGGACAAAGATCAACTAGGTAGTTGCTAGATCATCTCCCTGTGCGTGGGTGTGGGTGGTGGGACAGAACATGGAAGAACAATATATATAGGGAGAGGTGATTCAGGCAGTGCAGAACTATACCGGTACTCTCTGGTTCTGGGAGTCAGAGAAAGATCGCGTGACTGTGAAGGAGATTATCAAGTGCAGTTTGGTTGTTGTAGGATGCTCCGGACCTTGCAATCAGTGACGAGGTTTTCTTTGGCTAGGCGCTGCCATTTGGCAATTGTTGTATGGACAGTCAATTTTGCAGCCACTATTTCTAACATTGCTAGGATGCCTTCCATAACATGCCTCCTTCGTACTGATCGTCCAAACAAAGCTATGTGATTGTGAATTCAGGATCTCAACGGCAATACATACACAGTAACTTTTTATCTAAAAGATCCTCGTACTCCCTCAATTCACAAATGTACCACGACGTGGTCCAAAACTCTGATTGTTCATCTTATTCAGAAAACTTAATAAATTATCATTTCTACGTATAGTTTGAGTATGATTCGTATTTCTATATGTTTGAACAAAATTTTAGAATAAGATTAAGGATTAATGTTTTGGAAAAAAAGTCAACCGTGCCTTATATTTGTGAACGGACGTATTCTTACTGATGGCTTCTCGCGTTGAAGCTAAAACATTTATCTAACAGCAGCACTGGTATAATTTCTTAAATGAGAAATAGAAAATACTCCTGTCATGTGCTTGTCATGGGGCCGGGGGGTTTGTCATGAAAAGATTAAAGATGTAGGTTCAACGATGACGCCATGTGATAGACCAACACAAAGGTTCCAGAGAAACTAGAGAATGCCTCCCAAAGATTCCATTGTGTGCGACTCATCAGCTCCAGATTAGTTATTCAATGCGATCTATGCAATGCGTGTGCAGACAAGAATCCGATTGTGCATACAACTACATACATCCAAATGTTTCTCAGGATTCAATGTACGTGAAAATGTGGATCTGTAATTAATGGGAAAAAAAGACCAAGAATAATGTAGAATCCGAAAGAAGATTGCTCACAAGTCTGATTCATATGGAGCAGGTGATACCAGACGTGGCAGGACGGCTTGACCACCTTAATAGGCTACGCACTATCATTATTTTTATTATTAGTCAGTTCAACATGTCCCAAAAAATTATTGACACAATTTCAAAGATAAGGACTCAATGCTACCACAATAATACCTAGGTTTATATACAATTTGGACCCTCAAGAATATGTAATGAACTACATCCTATGGTTATGGATTGTACTGCTGGATGTACGAATAGTTTGGAGTATGTGGTACTGACAATTTATGAAAAAATGGTTAACTATGTGATTTATTAGTGTAAGCAATATTGAGTTGTGTGGTCACAAGCTAATCAAACTCACGCAACGAACTAATCAAGCTAATCAAACTCACAATTATACTTATGCTTCAAACGAGAATTACCTTAATCCTAGAGATATTTTTTGTATTAATCCTAAAGAAGTGAAGTTCAAATCTCATCATTGAATCCACAGTGGCTTCATCTTCTTCCTTAGAATACCATAATCGCATGCACTATTAACGTTGGAGAGGAATGTTTCTTGTCTTTCCCGAAATTCAACTTTTCTTATTTTGCACCTTTAGTTTTTCAAATTCAAACTTTAAATTGTAGAGCTTGAAGCGAGGTATAACTTTGGTATTCAAACTTTCTTCATTTGATGCATAACAAGGTGCTGCTATCCTGATTTTCGAGAGCATCTCGAGATTAGGTTGGAGCTTGGATTGATCTTTGTGAGAAACCTTTTATTATCTTCATCTTTCTTGCACTCAAGCAATCCTTAGCTTCTGAAACCTTCTAAACTAATCTTCTTCTTCCTCGTCTTCTTCTTTTCTCCATTATCTATAGCTTAGAATAAACAAGCTCCAAAAAATATTAGTCTTAAACCTTAATTGACACAGATAGATATCTTTATCACCATGATTACTTCTGCAAGATAATTGTAGAAAAACTAAGTAATAGATGGTATTAGGCGTTAGCACTTACTATTAAAACGCTAGGTTTGGAAAAGATTTTTATTGTTCCCGCTAATGTTACCATGTGTTTGGTTCTAGGGATAGTGGAGGACGGGATGGGATGGACCTGCTTTTGGTGGTGTTTGGTTCCAAACCATAGAGGAAGAGATCATCCCTCACCAGGAATATTCGCTTGAAATGCAGGATGCCCCCATCCCCTCAAATCGGGCGGATGGGGATGTCCCCCATCGGCCTCCGTCTTCCTCCGTGAGGCGTGAGCAGCGCGACTCCAGGACGAGCGGGACGAGGAGCGACGGCGGCATCCATGGCTGCGTAATGAGTGGCGGCGAGGCGAGGAGCAGCGATGCCAGCCGCGGCGGCCCTACCTCAGCACGACGAAGAGCAGCAGTGCCAGCCACGGTGGGGCGACAAGGAGCCGTGGCGTGACGAGGAGCGGCGACGCGGGTGCTCTAGCGGAGCCTTGGTAAGCAGCGCGGTTGGAAGGGAATCGAAGGAAGAAGATGGAGCGGAGCGGCAGCGGCCTTGGGGCAGTGGAGGAGGCCAACAGCGCTGGCGCGGGCATATCGGAGGGGGCGGTGGCCCGGGTGAAGCGGCGGAGCCTGGGAGAGCAGAGGAGGGTAGCGGGGAGGCGACGAGCGAAGCTCACCTCGACTTGTGTTTGCGGTGTGAAACAGAGGAAGAAGAAGATGTGTTAGACTGATAGGTGGGGCCTACACCGAAGGGACTTCATGGCTTAGAAACGCCATCCATGCTATCTATCCCAGTCCCTACAACCAAACAGAAAACATGGACGAATCCATCCGCAATAACCAAACACTAGATGGAACGATCCCATCCTTAAAACTAGGGATGGAACCATCCTATCCCATATTGTCTCTGAACCAAACACATGCTTAGTGATAGAAATATTTATGGATTGTACATTGAGAGATATATTCACAACAAACCAAGAAGTAATTCATATGAGTGAATTCACATGAACTAGATCAAGAAAATCATATTTATAGATGATATCATCGATGATTGAAGAATAAGAGTATAAACAAGATGTATACACTAAGAATCGAATAAAAAAACTATACACAAGAACATGTATGAACAAGTTATTATTTACAAAAAAAAGTTTTTTTACGTAAGCTCAAACTAGTTTAAACTCGATTATTCATTTCCCTGGCAATGGCGCCAGAAAACCTTGTTGACGACACTTAATCATATCAAACCTTATACCGAAAGCGATAGTATCACTTTTGCTTTTCTCTGGGACGACTATCATGGGTTTGTCAATCCATAGAAACAACTAATGGAGAATGAAATAACTCATGTTTAAGGTAAACGTAGGTTAAAGGTGTTATCTAATCTATGTCTAATTCTATGTCTAATCTATCTCTAATCTACGTCAGAGTTAGATAATAAGCAACTAGAACATAATTAGAACATCTGATTAGGAAGAACTAAACAGAGTCTCATCAAGATCTAATTGGATCCAAAACAAACGTGATAGGAACAACCAAGGGATTAGAGCACTCGAGATAATTAGGTATTCAAGGCGAATATAAGCATGATCAAGCCTATTCTTCATAGAATGATTAAACCAATGTTAATAACGAAAACCCCTCTATTGAGCTTAACCTCTCTCCCGCCCATATGCCACGTACAAGTGTAGAACGGGGTAATCGACGAGAAGCTCTCATAAGGCATACATGATTAGAAAACATGCTTCTAATTACTTCACATAGTCTAATAACATAATCAACATAACTAGACTTCTAATCACCATGATCACAAGAACTAGCTATGCAAATATATCATTAGTAAGCAAGATTAAAGACCAAAATCGCTAGAAGAACATAACCCTTAAAAACATGATTCAAGAACTCATGCATCTAGATCAAAAACATGAAGAACTAGAACATGAAGAATTAGAACCAAGAATGATCATTAGAGCAAGATCAATACTTCATTAATAACCATAATTAAAGTTACAACCATGATCGTACCTCCCACAATGATACGAAGGTAATTAGAGAGCCATGCAAGGCCTCTTTTTACCCCTAGGAACTAGAAGAACCTCTAATCCGTAGCCTAGAATTCGACCTTCAGCTCTCCTCTGGTGAATGTCCCTCTTCTCTGCATCTTCTCGCCTTGATAATGAATTGGATGTCCGACCTTGGAGCCTAGCTTCGCTATTTATACCTTGGAAAAATGCTGTAAAAAGAAAACCATGAACCGATGTAAAACGAGGGGATTAGACGACCAGAGGGGGGTAGCTCGACCGACCCTAGCCTTTCTGTAATATTCCAAAATAAATGAACAGATAGTTCAGTTGTGGTTAATAAACATTGACCAAGTGTGAGGGAAATTTGACCTTTTGATTCATTTATCGTATCCACGATCAGAGACCATAGATGCGTAGAGCTCATCGAAACAAATTCAATTAGCTGCCAATATGTTCTATTCGGATATCGCAAGTGAATTTATATCAAGCCATGAGCTCTGGACCGTCGGATTCTAGGGTATAGGACATCATCTCTCCAATAGGTCTGTGCCCGTGCGTTCCTATGGATAGTAACACACTATGCTGATTATTACACTAAGATACACACGTACTTAATTTGTGTTTTCGGAGCATCTTCGGAGCATCTACTGTAATGAGATACACATGCACCGCACACCGTACCGGCCTACCGCCGGCCGCCGGCTGCCGCTAACCTAAGGGCTGCTCTCCCCGATGCTGGCCCTCCCCGACCGCAGCCGCCGCCCCCAACCCATTCGCTTTATCGCCGAAGGTGGAGACAAGGACTGTCATCAGTGGCCCTCAACCCTGACCCCTAACCGCCGCCACGAGCTACCGCCCCGCCCACCGCCACTCAAGAGGCCATCGGCTCCTCCGCACCCTCACCGTGGCCTCCCCGCCCACTGGCCGCCGCCCCGCCGAACTCCGTCCCGACAACGGCGGCCGTGCCGACAGTGGCCACGTGGCAGCCGCTGGAGGTAGGGGTGCAAGTGGTGTGGATAATTATCCGATCCGATCCGATCCGAATTCTAATTATGCGGATATGGAGGAGGAGTTTTTATATCCATGCGGATATGGATAATCCGAATCCGATTTACACGTGGATGCGGAGTAGGATATGGTATCACTAAAATCCGATGGATATGGATTATCCGATATTTAAATGCGGATTATCCGATGTTTATAATAGGATAATCCGATTGGTTTGACCAGTACATAAGAGTTAACGATGATTGATTCGTGCCAAAAATATCGTCATTATTATTTTTTTGTTACTGATATTTAAACTATGACGTGAACAATTATACTTTAGTTTATAACTTGTTGATCATCGTAAATAAAAGCTATATGCAACATGTATTATCCGATATTTTTAAATCCGCTTCCGCTCCGACACCGATCCGATTCCACTCCATTTCCGATTTCCTAAAAAATCCGTATCCATATCCGTAACCGAGTAATATCCGCTCCGCTCCGAATCCGACAAAAAAATAGGATTAGAATATGGAAAAAGCATTATCCGCTCCGATCCAATCCATTTGCATCCCTGGCTGGAGGCCACACGCTGGGAGAGGGTGCTGCTGCGTGCGCCCAATAGTGATTTGGCGTGGTATGCCAGGCCACCTGCTATCTCTAGTTTGTTTTGTCTGATTTGGTACCAGATGTTCAACATGGTGAATTACTGTACGCATTAACAGAACCTGACTCAGCTGCATGTGTGTACGTGTCTGACTTTCATTTGCTTAGTTAATTATTTGCTAACTTACACATAGTTCGTTTATTCCCCCTGCTTGCCCGTTTTCCCCTAGGCCACGTAGTCTGTTTGTAGCCGGGGGCACCGGGTGAGGTGGTGTTGTGGCAAGGCCACGTGTGAGATGACGAGAAATCTGACTTCACTTTCTTCATTTCAACGAGTGATTCTTCGTTGACTTGAGAATTCAACAATACTAGAAACCAACGCGGCGTTGCCGCGCAAAAACCAAGATGGGCCAGTTTGATGTGTGGAGGGCAAGAATTCGTGCTCTTGTGTACCTATTTCCTATTGCGTTGTCCCGATACATATGATCGTATACATACATTTCAGTACAAGTCAATTTAGCCAAATCGGCAAGTCATCTTAAATTTCAAGATTCGTGCCAAGCTTTGATGGGTCATCTGCTGGCAGACGTTATGCAACGGTTTTGGAGTTATCACATCTATACCAATTTAAGCTCTAAATCCACTGCCAGTGCATTTCCTGCAAGGAGAACACTGCCCTTCGCTAAACTCAGGACAAAGAATAGGCTCTTGATGAGCTATCCCCTATTGAACCTGCCTTCCTTGGAAAGTGCAGACCATCTCCCAGCCGCAGAGTTCAGGTCCTTCATTCTTCTTTGCTGTTGGCAACTATGGAAGCGCAGAAACAACATCCACTTCAGGAATGAGACGGCTTCCCTCGCCCAAACACTGAACACATGTGCAAGTAACAATACATCACCCCACTTAGTGAACCACATAAATACAATAAAGTGAGGACACATCTCACATTCACGCTGCCCCTCCTTGAAGCTTCAATTGCATCTAGGCCAGACTGTTGGCGGTCATCTGAGTATAATGAGTACTTGGACATCTGCATCAGTCGGAGTGCTTTGTCGACATCAATCTGAGCAATAGTTTCTGAAATCTAAGCCTTGTCAAGGCCTGAAATAGGCAAGCAACATCATGTTTAAGTGATATTTTTTTCATATAGTGTTATTAGGGGGAAATAGTTAATTCTACTTGCAATAGAAAGGCAGTGTATGCTCAAGAGTGTCCTGGTAGTTGTGTGAGGTTGGTGCACTTGACTTTGCTTCCTCTTGGCGGATGCAAGAATATGCAGTTGCAATGTATTATTCCTCGAGCTTTGTGGGAACAGAAGGAATGACTCTTATATTCGCAGATATATACGCTCTGAGATCAGATCAAAATTGTTGATTTATAAAGTATATAATATAAAGTATCGGAGTCTTTCAATATAATGTGAAATTCCAATTTGTCTCAAGTCCATGTGGCATGATCTCAAGAGTCAATACTTCAGATTTGACTCCGGAAAATACATGGTTGTAAGTACACATTTCATTTTCTAATTACAATCAATGTGTCTAGTTCCAATAGTAGGTACAGGTAACTCAAGCAGCTAATAGAACACTGCACTTGACCAGGGTGTCTCTGGGCCATAGGCTGGTGTATCGCTCTATATATCAAGCTGCAGATGTGAACATTCCTGTGTTACAGAATAAATATCACAGCATTATTTTCACTGTGCGTCTATGCTCCACTAAATTTACCAGTGCTGGATAGTTTCAGGTCAGAGGATAGATAACATTAAAGCGTGAGTAACTGAGAATAGATAAGAAATTTGGCTTACAAAAATAGAAACGGTACTTGCAGATCGTTCAATCCCATGATGACGATCGATTCAGAAGCAACAAATAGGTGAGGGGTTACACAAATCACATTAACTTGAATTATATTGCCACTTGTGCACTGCATGTCATTATTTGTTCTTGGATATTAGTCATATAAACTTATTAGTGGATACATCTCGTTCTTTATTATCAAGAGAGGCCCTGGAGCACCTTTGATGCTATCCTACAAATCAGTGCTAAAGTAAAGGATTGTCTGATGGTTTTTTTAAGGGCATGCTTGTTGATTGAATTAGACATAAATTACGAATAAAGATTTTCTCGATTTGATATATGATCGGTCATGGGTGTGTTGTGTCCCAGTATTTGATTCATCTATTTCTATCATAAGCAACCTGTGTCACACAAATTTCAGTCAGTTTCTTTGAAATTCCAGACTGATGGAGAGAAGAATATATCTAATGGACTTTGGCAGAACGAACCTGGATTTGGCAGGACAGGAGGCACCCATGGGATTGTTTCGATTGGAGTTAAGCCCCACCTGCCAATTTGCTGCTTGTACGAGAGAGGGGGGAAGGAGCAGCTGCTATGCCGTTTGTTAAGGAACAAAGAAGAGCAGGAAGAGTCAAGCGCGTGCGGATGCAGGGTAGCGATGAAGGTGTTGGAGCGAATTATCATAGGAACGCACCTATGCCTGTCCCGCTGCAGTGCAGGCGCTGAGATGCCGCCCAACATTCGGCTTCTGGCGGCGCCGTGTCAGGACCCGGAGATGCTCGTTTGGCCTTTTCTTTCCTTGTGCCGCCGAGGACGATGCGGCCGCGCGGCCAAAGATGAAGCCATTAGCTGGCTGCGGTGTGCTCGCCGCCGTCGCAGGGTCCTCCGCTGCAGCCGGCTATGACCCTGCCTGAGAATGCTCGTTCTCTCTGAATGAGGCTGAGGGAGGTGGCCTGAGGAAGACACTGGTGGACTCCAAAGGCTACTGCTACAGCTTGGTCGTCGAGTGACCCTCATCCTACGCGAGCGGATGGAGTGCTACGCCGTTGTCTTCGTCTTGCAGCTCTTTTTATCACGGACGGGACGAGGACGGGGTACGGTGGCCGTAGGAGGGTGGGGACGGGGCGTGGCCGGAGGGGAGAGGCACCGGCGTGTACGCGCCGCCCTAGCAGCGGCGCCGGCGGCCCAGATCGTGGACCGGGCTTCGCTGGCAGCGGTGGATGCCGTCCTTACCGTTGGCGGCGGATGGATCCAGTGGGGGTGGAGAGGCACCGGCGGGGACGTGTGCTGTGGGACGAGGAGGAGAAGGACGAGGTAGATGAGGGAGAGGAGAGGCGGGTGCCGGCGCAGCGGCTGGAGCGGATGGCGGCGCGGTAGATTGACCGGATCTAGTGGAGCTGGAGGAGGCGGTGGCAGCTAGATCCATGGGCCGAGGAGGAGGACGAGGCAGATGGTGGAGAGGAGAGGCGAGTGGCGGCGCGCAGCCGGAGCGGAGGCGGCAGGTGGCGATGAGGCGGCCGGAGCGATGGAGGCCCTCGCGCGTAGGAGGCGAGGACGGACGCTCGACGCGAGAAGCGGGTTCGAGAGAAGTCGCGAGAGTCCGGGTTCGAGGCTTCGGGCGGGAGATCCGCAACCACCTGTATCGAACGGTTTGCATTACAAGTTAGGCGCATCCAACGGCTGATGTGTTAACGGGCGACGTGGCCCAATCGCTGGCCCGTTTTTACGTTTCGGATTCGTATGAAGAAAGATTTCTCTTATGACATGCTCCTCCACTGGCTTGTCTGATGAAAGTGACTTTTCAGTGTATCTTGATGGTAACTCTTGCATCTTCACATCCACTAAACTTGAGCTAGCTTTAATTGATTTAAAGGTAAGTAGCTGGTCTTCTTCTTCCTCCTCCTCAAACATATTGACACTTCTCTTCTATGGAATGGTCTTGAGCATCTCCTCCTATTTTGGCTTGAATAATTTTGGCGGTATCTCTCCTGTATTTTGGCCTTCTCTAATTTTCTTTAGTGGAATTTCTTCTTCCTCTAAATATTTTTGTGGGAGAAGTTCTGCACACTGAGTGGATCTCCAAAATCAGCAAGCATCCAGTACAATCTCTCATATTCTTCGTCGTCAAATCCAAATGACACTGGACTATGAGGTATAGGGAGTTGAGCTCCTAATGTAGGTGCCACCTTATCCACTTTTGCTTCTTCTTTTCTTTCGCTCCGTTCTCTTTCTTCCTTGGAGGTCAAATAGATATTGGATAAGATCTCATTGGCTTCACTGGTTGACTTGCTCATAAGTAATCCTCTGGCACACATGTTCACTAATCTAAAAGCTTCTAAAGTTAACCCAAAATAGAATATCTGCAGTGTTATCTCGGACGTCACTTCCAAATTCGGTCCTTTAGTAAGCAGATCGTTGGATCTTTCCCAAGCTTCGTCGATGTCTTCATCTTTTTCTTGCACAAAATTCCACGCTTAGCTTTCTCAACTTGTGCACCTTCAGCGTGGGGAAGAACTTAGTGACAAATTTTTGCACTATCAATTCCTAGTCTCCTTGAGCTTCACTTGCGGCAAGTGGGTAAGTGGGTACGATCTCTTAGCTTTATCAACGAGAGTGAATGGAGAAAGATTTCATTTGAACCATTTTGTGGGAACTCCTTCTTGTTGGAATGTGTAGCAGATCTCACTAAACTTCTCCAAGTGCTTGTATGGATTTTCCGATTCAGCTCCACTAAATGAAAGTTTGGCAGCAATTCTGATGATTTCTGGCTTCAGCTCATAGTTTAGCGGCTGGTTTCATGTTTGATTCTTGTGGCTTCAAATCCTTAAATATTGAAGTAGACATCTCCCTCAATGTTAGGTTCCAAAGATCTTCTCAGATCGTCGACATCTAAAATAATAAACAAAAACAAAAACACAAAAAAAACAAAAATCTAATGTCAACAAAGTTACTGGGTTAGTCTAAACACAAGAACGACGAACAAACACAAGAACGAGGATGAACACAAGAACGAAACCAGAGCACACTAAGAAATTAGAGACTAAGATTGGAACACAAAGACTAAACACAAACTAGAGAATTAAAACACACTAGCTAATTAGAACAAAATTAGAAAACTATTAGCACAATTAGAACAAGGCTAGCACACAATTAGAACTAGATTAACACACAATTAGCAAGTACAAACTAACTATTAAAACCAGTAGAAAAAGGTTAATACAAGATTTATAATAGTCTAGACGATAGTTTTCCCCAGCAATGGCGCCAGAAAAGCTCGTTGACAGTACTGAAACACACCAAACCTTATACTGCAAACGCATAGTATCGGTTGTAGCCTTTCTCCAAGATAAGTATCGAGGGTTTGTCAATCCGTGGAAAACTAAGTTTAATCTACTATTAATCAAAGATTAAACAGCTACTAACTAGCTCTAATAGATCTATAAAGCTAAGGGTGATTATAAGGACTAAGATAACTATATCTACAACGACTAGATTAGAGCATGAATTATATCAAGATGAAAGACACGCAAGAACACGATCAAGCAAGGATTTGTACGGCAAAGGGATAAGCAAGAGATATGAGGCAAACTTCATATGAACTTAGATTCCCCCCTGAACATGGATCTAACGTGACACATAGGATAAACATGATCATGAATGTCATAAACTTGCTCGAACTTTTCCCCTACCCATATATCACATAAGACGAGATAATCAACGAACTAGCAAGCCTAACCCATATCTAAACATGAGAGGATTCAATCAACCAATCAAGGTAAAAAGATCATCTAAAAGATATGTGGATATCATATGGCGCCTAGCACATGTAAACGATGAAGCATTGCAAAGGCAAATTCATTGATCGAACACAGGGTTTATCATAGTTACATACAAAGAACAAGGAGTTTACCAGAAAAACATCATGAACCCGAAGAGCAAAGATGTTGTATTCGTCGAATTGAAGCACCACCTCGAAGATGAACATGAGACTCCCTAGGAATAGCCTCTCTGGTTTATAATGAATTCGATGCCTCTCCCTCTAGGGAGGCCCTGTATTTATACCCCGTATGGTGCCCTATACATGGAAAGTCTAAGGTCTGTTTGGATGGATTCTAGTACCTATTTCCATGTATATACATGTGTCTTGAAGGTTCTTGGTCATCCATGAAGCACCTTGCTTGGAGATGAAGCTATTGACTTTATCCTTTCCGAAATCCACCTTACCTTATTCTGCGTCCTTTAGTATTTCGACCATAACTTCCTCGTATGAAGTCCAAATAAGGCAAACCCTGACTCTAAATTGTAGAGCTCGAAGAGATCTACAACTTTGGGCCCACAAGGTGCTGCTGTCTTAAAATCCGAGAGTATCTCGAGATTTAATTTGAGCTTGGATAAATCTCATGATAAACCTTCCTTATTTCCTCATACTCAAGTAATCCATAGCCTTCGGAACCTTCTCAATAATGGGCTTGGGCCATCTTTTGGGCTTCAATTGTTCTTCTTTTATTAATTAAATCACCTCCCTGGACTTGTAGCATTGGATCATCGTGTGAGCATGCCTCCAAATATGTTGCATTTTGTCCTCTTTCCCTATGATTTTTAATAAAGCATAGAAACCAAAGGTATGCTCTAAAATGGAGTTAATTGTTAGCAAAATATAACTTCATCGTATGATTAATCTCTGAAAATGCCTGAAATCGTGTCAAAATAGAGCATAAATATCGTCGTTATCTTGCACCAATAACAAGCAGGCATTCCAGTTACGTCGCAGGCCACGCCAGCTGCACGATCGAAGAAGATGAAGAAGCCGGTGTTGTCAAAGCCGATGTCGATGATGCGCGAGTCGACAGGCAGTGGGCGATGGGGATGCAATCCCAATCATAGATCAGGGAAAAAAAATGAAGACAACAGCAGCAAACCAGGTACAGATCGGATACCCCTAGCGCATCCACCCGTTGTCTCTACTCATCATCCTCTGCAAAGGACATGGAAGTGAGACTTCGTCTCCTGTCCTCGAGATAGAGCCTAGAGGTAGAGACAACACGAGACAAGACAGAGCTCAGGAGGTGCGGCCCGGCCCGCGGCGGAGGAGCAGAGCGGCCCCACGCCCACCGCGCTCGAGGAAAGACGCCAGTCCGTGGCAGAGGGGCGACGATGAGGAGGGCACCGCGCCCTAGGAGGATGGAAGCCGGCCACTAACCGACGAGGCAAAGGACACGGCGCGGAGGGGTGGTCACCCGCCGGGGGAAGCACGACTGGCAGCCAGCGGCCAACCACCGGGGATGGTGCCGACGACGGGATCTGGCGTGGCGCGGCTTGTGGCGGCGAGGGGGCGACGCAAGCATGCCATGCCGGTGGCAGAACCCATCCACGACACAGATCCGGCAGCCACCAACTCAGGTAAGGGCGTGAGGCGGAGGATGGCGGCCGGCGTGGAGGTGGAGGCGCAAGAGATGTAGGCGTCGAATCTTGTCGGAGAAAGTCGCAGCCGCCACCATGGTGGCGCACGACCCTGTGGACGGCGCGAGGTGGCCTGCAGCAGCCGTCACCATGACGGCAAGCGATAGGGCGAACTCCAGCCAATGCAGATCGACGTATTCCTTGCGCCAGTATGGCGACCTCCATGGGGAGCTTCCCGATCTGTTGTAGCTGAAGACGCGACGACGAAGGGCGGTGGGATCAAAAGGATCCACCGCAGGACGACACGAAGACGACAATGGGAGCGGCGGTCAGAGGGACTGGCGGAGCATCTAGGAAGGTGCTGCCCCCGGCGGAGATCGATCTCCCCAGGGGTGTGTGGCGATGACGGCGGCGGAAGCTAGGCCTAGGATTAGAAACCTTAGTCTTGTGATACCATATAGGAAGGGAAGGATTGCGTATAATGATTGGATTGTATTGCATGGAGTCCTTGGGGCGAATATATAGGAATACAAGACTTGGAGGGCAAGGCACCTCTCCGGTTACATATGGCAGTCCTAGATACATAAGACTATCCAAAGACTCCTTAATATACACGACATCTATTCTTGCAAATTGTACTCTCTAACAAACAAGGGGGAGAAAACTTTGCTAATAATATAAAAATGGACTTGTGTGTGCATTTATATGGTTGAGAGTTGTATTTGTGAGGGGTATGCATTTCTAGGAAGTTTGAGCTTTTTTATGCTCTTGCATCGGTGCGTTGAGCCTTTTGCTTTTTTTCTAGGGGAGCCAATGCTTTGTTTGTCTCTTGTTGCTTCAAATTGCCCTTTTCTGTTTCTGTTTGGCTTTTGGTCATTTTGAGCAATGCTTCTTCTTCTGTTCTTTCTTTTTCAGTTTTATGTTTGTTTCTTTTTTTTTTGTCACTTTTCTATTTCAGGTGACCGGTAGAGTGCTGTGAGGAGCATGCAGTGCTTTGTTAATGCTCCTGCCTGGTGTGGTGAGTGATTGTCAGCATTGTCCGGGTTGAGTCGTGGAGACTAATCTGTGAAGTGCAGTGGCACGTGCTTCCATAGCTTTGGTTGTGGCAGGTACATAGATGGCGTGGGAGTAAGCGGCGTGTCTTATGGACGGCGAGGATAGGGGCCGATTGACCGTGCGGTGGCGCTTGGGAGCTGAGGTTTGGCGACCAGGAAGCGACACAAGATCTAACAGGAGGCCGACGTCGAGTGACCGAGTGGCAGCGTGCAAGCAAGACAGTCGGCGACCATGCGGCGGTGAAGGGCGGTCGAACCCTGTCACGGAGGACCAAAAAGAGCGAACGAGAAACAATGAAATTTGGGAACGATGGACAGAGCAAGACGGCAATGCCAAAGCCAAACTCGTAATTGTTGACAAACGAAAAGATTCGTGTTCGAGTACAGCCTTTGCATGCATCATGAAGAACATTGGGCAGCATCAAGCGACAAAAATGACAAATCAATTGTGCAAAGAGAAGGAGGAGAGCAAATATATATCACATTGCGGTGTTATTAACCCGGGGCAAATGAAGATCATATTTTCACCATATTTGTATCTCTTATGCTATATGTTTTTGCATCTGAGCACTCACTCCAGTTTACTCTAGCTTTTTCCACTAACTAGGAGGCAGCGGCCGTCAACTCACCGCGGCCACAGGCGAGAATGCCGCCCTGGCAAGGAGGTGCGTCTTCTTCTTGCCAATCCCAAACCCGATGATGTGGTTGATGTACACATCCCCGTCCTTCACTGTCGCTGACGATCCGATCCGGTGGATCGGTCCAACATACTGTCCAGTGACGCTCGCAGTTTCCCACTCGTCGGAGCTCTCGACCAGCCGGTTCGGCATTCCTGCGACCACCAGCCTGGTGGGGGAGAGTAGCTCCAGCCCGTCCCCTAGCCTCAGCGAGCCCTGCAGCTTGACGACGCGCACGGCCTCCGTCTTGGAGTCTACCTTGAAGAGGTCGCCGCCGGAGGTGTGGACGACGAGGAGGTAGCCGTTCGGGTGGTACACGATGCCGTTCAGGCCGAGGAAGTTGTGGCGCAGCCCTGGCCGCTGCACGAACGTGGCGTTCTTGATGGCACCGAGCAGCACGCCGTCCGGGCTTACCTTCCAAATCTTGCTTCCGAACGCGTCGGTCACGTAGGCGTTGCCGTCCCCGTCAGCGGCGACGTCGTCGGGCAATGTTGTATCGCCTACGAATCAAACAGCGACCTGTGGTTAATAAGTAGGAGTACTTCGATCATGATGTGATCGCTGATGATGAAGGTCTTGTATGTTGCCAGTTCCCTGAATGAATGACACAGCAATCAATCTCATTTCTGCATGATGGTTAGAACTTGTAGGATGCACATGATGAACTCCAGAAATGAGAACTTATTAGTAGAAGTAAAATATGCAAGGAAATTTGATGAAGTTCATGCCTAAAGAGGGCCAAAATGGACTGCTATGTTCTATTTCCAATACAAAAACCTTAGCCGCATTTATAATTTTGAACTCCACAGGAGTTTTATACGAGCACCAAAAGGGGAACACTTATGATAAGTTGTTTCTAGATTAAAACTTACGATAAGTTGTCCAAATAACAGAGAGGTCGAATTAATTTCTACAGGAAACGGAACCATTCACGTGGTCTCTATCTCCTTCTAAACGAGCCTGGATTTTTTTGTCCACCGCCGTAGAAAAGAACTCAAAATTTACTGTTGTGATTAATTCTGCCAAAACACGATGGCTGTGTTCGGTTCATCGGTTGTGATTAAGTTGTCTGGCTGCGGCTGCTGAATTACTGTTTTCATTCCACTGTATAAATAATTATTTTTACTGTTGAAACTCCAGTCATAACTACGGTCTAGCCAAACTAAGATCAACCAGCAGGCCCATCAAGATTTATTTTTCTCTCTCTAAAGTTTCACTGGCGCCGTATCACTTTTGTTCCAACTTCGCTAGGAATTCGTATCGTATTTTTTGCGGTTAGGAATTCGTTTTTCTCTCTGTCACGTTATGTCCAGCATACTAGTACCCTGCACGGAAGTACGGATTGTACCTAGTACAAGTTTCATTCATGGAGGTCTAGACAGGATTAATGGCTTCCACTCCCACCGTCCCACGACGCATTCCGGACCAATCAAACCTAACCTCCATGATCCCACCGAAGTGCATCCTGGCGGCGGCCAGGCCAACCGGTCAGCGACCTCCCGGCGGCGATCCCTCCGGCCAAATTAACCGCGATCTTTTTTATCCTAATCTTTGCTGCAAACCGGGGATGGATAATCATATCCTGCGGCCGAGAGAGTCGAGTGGAGACCCACCTGGGACGACGTCGAGGCGTGTGAAGAAGAGGCGGCGCCACGAAGCGAGGTCGTAGGCGGCCAGCGCGGCGTACCCCAGGCGCGGCAGGCGGTCGGCGTAGACCAGGAGCAGGCGGCGCCTGGGAGCGTCGATCGCGAGGCCCAGCGCGACCCTGCCGGCCGCGTCGGGGTCGGCCAGGACCACCTGCTCCTCCGCCGCCTCGCCGCCGCCGCCGCGCACCTCCGCCACGCCGGCGCCGAAGTACGTCGAAGCCAGGAACCGGCCGCCCTCTGCGTCCCACTTGGTGCACTCGTGCAGCCACCCCTCCCCCGCGTAGGAGACACCGCGGGCTGTGCCCTCCAGGAACGCGACCGCCGCGGCCACGGCGAGGGCCAGCACGGCGAGCACGGCGCCGCCGCGTTGGCGGCGGCAGCAACCGCCGCACATGGCGAGAGATGCGGTGGCGACGTACGGCGGAGAGGTTATTCCCTTCGGCTCTCTGTTTGGCGGGCCACACGAATTTGGTTACGGGAAAGAGCTGGAGATGCTTTGTCAGAGCAAAACGAACGGCTTAATTTTCGGAACGTGGCTGTTTGGCGGCGAGCAGCACCGAGCGTGGTTTGGGAACGGAATCTTTTCGGATTTCAATCAAATCAAATAATATTAAGAAAGAATGAATATAAAGAGAATTTGTCCTGGCTAAGTACTCCCTCCATCACAAAAAATAAGGCATATAGTTTTTTGAAAAACTTAACATTTTTAATCTTTGACCGGCGAGTGAGTCAAATCCATAAATTTTTAATGCATGTATGTTATATATTTGGATTCATATTCAAAAGCACTTTAATATGATGATAATTTTGTATTTATTGATCATATATTTTTAAAATAATTAATGGTCAAAGTTTCACTTTAAAGACAGTGCCAAAAATCTATTTGCCTTATTTTTTAGCATAGAGGAAAAAACGTGTCTAGTATATATAAACTGTACTGAATACCTGTTATATAAAAGGTCGCCCGTGACATAGCAAGCAATTCAGCAATCAATTTTTTTTTTTTGAAAAAGGAAACGGCAAGAGGATTGCCGCACCGCAACTTTATTAGAAAGAGAGAAAACGCTACAACTGTTACACTTCAGAACTACCAAAAAACAAAAACGCTCACCACCACACTCAGCCTACAAAACACTCTACGAAACACTCTCGACCGAAAAGCAATTAAAAGGAAAAAGATCTTGCCGTCCTCTGTTGTCCGAGACCATCCTTGATGAACCCTGCCACCGCTCTCTCTTCCTTCTCCTATCCCTGAAAAATTCTGCGGTTTCTTTCCTTCCACAACTCCCACCAGAAGAGACAAATCAATCCATCGAAATCCTCTCTTGCACTTTTCTCAACCTTGCATCTGCATTTCTTCCACCAACTATACACTGAAGAGAATTGGTCAAGCCGTGGCAGTGAGGAAAGGTTGAGCCATAGGGAGATTTGAGACCAAACTGATTTAGTAAAAATAGAGTCTTTAACCAGGTGGGTGATGGTCTCCGGTTCCTGCTTACAGAGCTTGCAGACAGGGTCATTATTCCACCCTCTCTTTTGGAGGTTGTCCGCTGTTAAGATCTTTTTGTGGAGGAGAGTCCATGCGAAAAAACGACATTTTGGTTCCACTCTTGCCTTCCAAATTGGGAGTAGTTTGAGCTTAGCATGGCTCCCGAGAAATTGGATTATATACGCACTCTTAGCTGAGTAAACTCCATTGGTTGTCCAACGCCAAACAATCTTGTCCTCCTGTGCGGCATCCCTCTGCACCTCTCGCAAAGCTTCCCAGAGATCCACAAATTCTTTTACTTCTGAGACACTTGACACGGGAAAAATGTGGGGGATCCGGTTGTTATTTTTCAGGGCATTGCGCACCGAGATATTCTTCCGTGAAGTTTTGGCATAAAGCGAAGGGGCGATCAGATGTGCAGCCATTCCATTGATCCAATGGGAGCACCAGAATGAAGCTTTGACTCCATCTCCAACCGTAACCATTGTGGATGCATGGAAGAGGTCTCTGTCTTCTTTATCACACGGCACATCCAAACCTACCCAGGCCCTCTCACGATTTTTCCATTTAAACCACAACCATCGCAGCCTCAGTGCGCGCGCAAAACGTTCAAGATCAGCAATCCCAAGCCGACCCAAACTCAAAGGACGTGCAACTGTTGGCCAATTGACAAGGCAGTGTCCACCACAAGTGTTTTCCGGTTCCTCCCCTTTCCAAAGAAAACTTCTTCTAATTTTGTCAATTTGTCTTATTAGCCACTTTTGCGCTGGGAAAACCATTAGATGGTAAATCGGTTGAGCTGAAAGTACTGTTTTAACTAATGTCATTCTACCCGCCTTGGATAAAATCTTTCCTTTCCAACTTGGTAGCCGGGCTCTCACCTTGTCAATCAACGGCTGGACATCGATTCTCCTAAGTTTTCTCACATGGAGGGGCAAACCAAGGTATCTGCCAGGGAAGGAGTTGACTTTGCCGGCAAACCAAAGCGGTAGAGCTTCAATTTCATTGGGTTGACAATGGATCGGATAAAATTCCGTCTTGTTTAGGTTGAATTTTAGTCCTGAGCACCGACTAAAAGTCTGCAGGATAGCACACAATGCTCCTAACTCACTCGCATCAGCCTTTGCGAAAATACCAAGAGAACCCGCGACAACGAGGTGGCAAGCAGGGCAGCAATCCAGTTCCTCCACCTAGTGCCAAACCCAAGAACCTCTAAAACCTCCAGTAAATATGGCCAGTTGATGGAATCAAAAGCTTTTGATATGTCAAGTTTAATGAATAAAGCTTTCCTCTTAATCTTACGTAGCTTGCGGATGACTCATTGCACATAGAGGAAATTATCATGGATGCATCTTCCCTTGATGAACGCGTTCTGTGACTGGGATACCAATCTCCCTAGGTGGGGCGCAAGTCTCTCTGCCAGTAGCTTCGTTATGATCTTGGCCAGGCTGTTGATCAAACTGATTGGTCTAAAATCAGATAAATTAGTAGCCCCCTGCCTCTTTGGCAGTAGAACAATGTTGGCCTCATTTGCTAGATGGAGCTTGCAAGTTCTGTGATTATAGAATCCAAAAAGAGCTTCCGTCAAATCAGCCTTAATGATGCTCCAACATTTTTTGTAAAAAAGCCCAATGAAACCGTCCGGTCCAGGGGCCTTGCTAGAAGAGATAGTCCGGATGATTTTCAATAATTCCATCTCCGAGAAGGGTATCTCAAGTTCAGATAGGTCTGAGGCCACGTAGCCCAGATTTGACCAATCTAGTGCTTGCTCCCTGATCGAGGGCGAAACTAGCAGGGCTCTGAAAAAATCGAACGCCACCTTCTCCTTATCTTTTTGCGTCAGTGCTATCCCTCTTTCTGACTGTAATTCTTGGACAAAATTCTTTTTCCGTCTCGCACTGGCATGTAGGTGGAAAAAACTAGTATTGGCATCCCCCGGCTTGATCCATTTTAATCTTGAGTGTTGTTTTGCTCTTGATCTTTGCATGGCAGCAAGGCCTACCGATTTAGCTTTTAGAGATCGAAGAAGATCTAACTCGATCAAATTGAGTTGCCGCCTTTCCTGCGCCTTCTGTAGACATAGCATGGCTACTTGGACAATAGCCAGCCGTAACTGTAAGTCACCGATTTGTTTTGATTTCCAAATCTCGATGGTAACCGCCACGCGGCACATTTTCATGTGCATCCTTAGAATCGCATCCTGAGTCTCAACCGGTTGTTTCCAAGTGTCTTTGACCATCTCCAAAAAAACCTGGTAATGTTGCCCAGAACTCCTCAAAACGGAACCCTTTATAAAAATAAAAAATGACATTGCCCTGTAGGAACAACGGTGAATGGTCCGAACCAAGGGAGGCAATTGCTTGTAAGTCGGAATTCGGGAATAAGTCCAGCCATTCAATGGTTGCAAAACAGTGGTCAATCTTGGATAAAGTTGGAGTGTCCTGTCCATTACTCCATGTGAAGCGTTTGCCATTTAGGGGAAATTCTACTAATTGGAGATCATCTAACGTCCTGGTGAAGCGTTGAATCATTCTAGTATTTATCCTGCCCCTGTTCTTGTCTTGCGCTGAGCAAATGAGGTTAAAATCGCCTAGGGCTAGCCAGGCAGGCTCAACCAGAGATTTGATGGAGGCAAACTCGCTAAGAAAAGCAACTTTGTCCGCATCTGATTGGGGACCATAAACTCCCGTGATTGACCAAGAGACATTGTCCGCTAGTGAACAGATGGTGGCCAAAATTGTGTGTTCAGTAGAAAGCAAATGTTGAAGATAGAAGAATCGATCTGAGGCTGCTAAAAGAATTCCTCCGGATGCTCCCATGGCTGGGATGTGCGCCACGTGGGACGCCATATTCTGTCCAAGCGTCTCACGAAGAAGCGCGTCATTCCAAAGTGATATCTTTGTTTCCTGCAGGCATACCACAGTTGCCCCGGATGAAACAATCAGGTTACGCACGCTTGCTCGGCTTGCTGCCTGATTCAACCCGCGCACATTCCAACAAAGAATTTTGCAGTCTGAGCTACTCATCATATAACCAAGTCACTGCTAGGCAACGCCGTTAAAGGAGACCGAGAGTTACAGACAGACAAACAACACCAGGAGAGGGGGGCGTGTTGGGCATGAAAACCCCGGACAAAGCAGGCCAACCCAAGTCCATACAACACAGGGAGAGGGGGTGTGCTAGGCTAGAAAGCCATGAACAAAGCAGACTAACCCAAGTCCGACACCACTGAACATGAGAAAAAAACCGGCCTAGAGCCATTGAAACTGACCACGACATGCCGGACCCTGCGGCAACAACAACCACCTCACACCAAGGACTAATACTCATAAGGAAAGCGCAGACGCTACAGGGGACCACCAAAACACCCAGCCTAGGCCACTGCCTCCTCTGCTCCTGCCGGAGCCACTGCTGCATGTGCGGCCACCTTCTTCTTCTTCTTCTTGGTTGTGGTCTTGTTCTGCTTGCAGTGGTTGGCGAGGGTATCAATCGCCCTTGCTTTGCCTATGGTGAGGGGACGATCGAAGTGCTGCGAGAGCTCGGCTGGGATTGCACTCCCTAGTGCAGCCTTCTGCACTGTTGGCTCCTCCAAGCGCGGATCTGGCAACATGCCTTCTGAATCGTGTGCAGCCTGCAACATCTGCAAGATCTTGGTTGCACGAGCTTTCTGCCTCTCTGCAAAAGCCATCCCACCAATGAATTCATCGAGCATAGGATCAACTCTGGCCGAAGTACAATCTAAAAATTGATCATGTGTACCTAACATGCCTTCGAACTGAGATCCCAGACTTGGCCCCTCACCGAGGAACTCCACTAGAGGGACAGCAAAGGAGACCCTCTTGCCAGCCCCCTTCTTTGGGCGCCACACCATCTTGCAGCTCACCTCGTGCACACCCCGGCCCCAAGCCAGGTGCCTCGAGGCCTGACGGTGATGATGCGGAGTAGGAGTACGGGACCAGCCCCCACGGCGCCTGTTGGTGGAGTAGCAGTCGTCCATCCCACCTCGGCACTGGGACACCCGGTCCCACACCGAACGGCTGCGATGATGACGGTGGCCGCGGTCGTCGAAGCCGTCGTCGTCGTCGTCTTCCCGGCGCCGCGAACGGTTGTCACGCTCCAGCTCCCGCCCCCTGCCCTTCCGCTCTCCCAGGTGGTCAGGGACGCCATAGTGCCATTCCAGCACCCGGCGACGCTTCCTATCAGGCCTCCCTCCACCACCCAGAATGAAACTGAGATCCTGTACAACCTCCATGTGGACGAGAACCCTGTAGATTAGCCCTTGCTTGATTCTGGTTGGCTCCACCTGATGCACCAACACCCCATTGTCCGGGTCGGTGATGGTCAGCCACACTTCCCGTGGGACCTTGTTGGGGTCAGAGCTCCATGCCCACAGATCAAAGGTTCTTGTTCTCTTGCGAGAACTTATCGACTCCTCCAGGAAATGAATGGCGCAGTGAGACCCAATGATCTGTGCCGCCACTCCTTCATCCTAGGTGTGCACTGGAACCCCCTCCAACCTGAGCCGGAGGTGGAACCCCCATCTTGTGACTGTGCCGTACCTCTGCTCGTTCCACTCCTCGAAAGAGAAGACACGCCCCCAATGGTTGATGCGGGGATGGTGCAGAACCGCACGCTAATCATGGGAGCTGCTGAAGATGATGAGGTACTGCTCCGGGAAGTGCTTTAGGACCTCCATCCGGCGATCCCTGATGCCCAGCTTCTCTGCGAGAGTGTCGATGACGTGCTCAGGCTCAGAGTCGTGGCTGCTGCCATCCAGTGAGCAGACCATAGTCCTGCCCACCAGATCATCCCTCCTACTCTAGATCAAGCCGTTGCCGACACTGCATAGTCCGCGCGCCCTGGGCGGGCACGAGGATCACCAGGGTAGGCCGCCATAGCCTGAGGGACGGCCTTAACAGCTTCAAGTTATGAACAAGGGAGAGGTGGGTCTGCAACAGGTGGAGTTTCTTTGGTGGTGAAAGTGGCTGCGGTGTGCCCCTCGCCTCTGCTCCTTTATATCCAGTACATGAAGCTGCCTGGTGCCCCTCTTTGAAACATTTCCAGCATCTGGTAGCATTAGTGCAGTTCATCGCTCTATGGTTGGTGGAGAAGCAATTGCAGCATTTACCCTCAACATGCTTCAAAAATTTCCTCTTCCTCTCCTCCTGCGTTGCCTTGGAGCTCGGATTTGATGCACTCATGTTTTTCCTCCACCAGAACGGGGGCCTGACTACCTCCCAGCCTGCCTCATCCCCATCAATGAGCCTGCACCTCTCCTCTAGAGAGGCTAGGCCTGTCGGAGCTGCTGGTGCTAGTCTCTGGCTTGAGCTCGCGTGCGCCGTGTGTTCCGCCGATTTGAAGCAGGGAAATGAAGGAGGGATTGAATGGCTGGTGCTGCCTACTTGCTGCTTGTGGAAGGGAGGCCTTGAATGATCTTCCCCCCATCTTCCCCTTAGCCTTCTCTTCTCGACTCGCCCTGACCCATTGGTTACCAACTTCGACTCCCGAGAGACATGGCCGGCGGAGCAAATCCTGGAGCAGAGGGTCCAGATCTGCAGCCCCAGCCACGGATGCAGCCTTGCTCACCCCTGACCTAGAGGAACTAGCATGGCCACGGCCAAGGGAAGCCGAGCCACCGCCCGGCTGGGGGGGAGCCAAATCCTGAGCAATAACTTCATCCAGCAGCGGATCCGGTGGAGCTTGATCTGGATCTTGAATGCCAGCCTTGGATACCCAAGGGGATGGAGCGATCTGGGTAGGAATCGGTGGTGGCGGCGGGGAGGAGGGAGCATGGGTGGGAGGGTGGTGGAGAGGCATACCTTGAGATACTCCAGCAATCAAGTTTTTAGGGTGTGGCATTATCCTTTTTCATTTCTGTTGGGCCAAAACGACGGCTAAAACAGAAGGTTGAATAGAAGCCTCTGAAAACTAACTACTCAATAATCTCTTTGAAACTCGCTTGAAATCGGCCGTCGAAAGGCTACACTTCAAAAGCAAGAAACAAACCAAACACGAAAGCCCCCAAAAACATTTGTACCGTCTGCTGCAAAGATAAATACCAAAATATGGCTGCGCAAGCACCTGTTTAACCATTCAAAGAAACGAAACGGGAAAAAAACAAACTCACCAAGGATCGGTGCCTTGCACTACTCACTACGCACCAATACACATCGCATAAAGCTTAATGTGAAGGCACTGAAAATTTTCCAATTAATAATAATAAAATTATTTTGTCACTTAGTTTGAGATTTTGTAATTCATTCTTTTACGAATTTTCTATCAATTTGTCACATGTCATTGTTACAAATGGTTTATTTTTAGGTATTAGATCGAAATCACACACACATGTATGTATGTATGTATATATGTATGTATATATATATGTATATATGTATATATATATAATATAACACACACTATAAAAGAGAGTTTGGAGATAATCTTTCACACCTAATGTTTATGTACCCAATGGTGTGTCCACCCTTAGATAAATTCTCATCTTATAATCTACTGGTCTTGAAAAATCTTGGACCTATGTTACGCACCAATCTTCTATCTCTAAATATGTGTACCCCACTATCTAATTCTCTTATATTTGCTTGAAGTCAAATTATCTAAAGTTTTCACTAATTTGCATGACATATCATCATCATCCAGTAACGCATCTATTTATATCTTCCATCAATTTTCTATCACTTTGTAAATGCAGTGCTTTTACGTGGCATACACGTAGTGTATCACTCGAATTTCTGCCGCAGCGTGTGCAGGATTTATCTAGTTACTATAGACGGCCATGACTAAATAAAAGTTAAAAACATTTATTAAATTTTATTAATTGTTCATTGGAGTAAAAAAACAAAGGTATTGTTACGCTAAAATCAGCCCAGAACGGCCCACCAAACCGGCTTAGCCCAGCCCATTCGTGCCCGCCTCCTCCCAGCACGGCGCGGCCAGATCCCGCGCCTTCGTGTCGTCCTCCGGCCGGATCCACGTTCCTTCTTCACTCCGGCGATGAGGCAGAAGCCCGACCTCCGCCCGTCGCGCCAAATCTAACCTGCCGCTCCCCAGCCCGGCCTCCATCGCCGCCGCCGCGCGTCTTCCGGCCTCGCTCAGCCCCTTTCTTGAGCTCGATTTGATTTCCTTCCCCATTT
Organism: Paspalum notatum; assembly: GCA_022530915.1. Taxonomy (NCBI): domain Eukaryota; kingdom Viridiplantae; phylum Streptophyta; class Magnoliopsida; order Poales; family Poaceae; genus Paspalum; species Paspalum notatum. Next base: position 34,355,922 of record CM039685.1, read on the forward strand.
TCTTGAGCTCGATTTGTTTCCCTTTTCTTCGGCTTGATAATTTGATTTTCTTTCCCTTTTCTTGATTATGCCAGCAGCCCTTTTTCCCTTCTCTTGATTCATCTCGTGTGATGGTACTCTTATGAGCGTATTATGAACAAGTTTGCTCAGACTTGTGATGTCGATGTGGGATTATTATAGTTGTGTATCTTGTATTTCATTTTGTACATTTACTATGTTTATAAGTTGGGCTTTGATTTTTTTTACTGAAAAGTACAGTTGGGCTTACAGGGATCGAGTCAAGTTTGATTGGTACACGCTGGGTCTTTGGGCAATTTGCGAGCGTGGCAACGCGGATGGGTAGAGGTTTGGGTATAATATCAGCCGGTGAAAAAAAATCAACAAAGAATTACAGGGTGCTGCACATTAGATGGCAGAAACTTGAGTTTCTGTCCTAGAGCGTAACGTCCCTGCTGACATGGAGCATACGTCCAATTCTGATCGTTATGCGGTCGGTCTACTTTTTAGATCGGGTGGATAAATAGGACATAGAAAATGTTTTGGTAAATAATAATTATTTATAAACTCATTTTTTTATAGGATAAATATAGATATGTGTGATGCTATTGTTAATACCAATAATCTATGATTTGGACGATTGCATGCTACCAGTCTTATTTACTGACAACTCGTCTTCAGCTGGTTGGCTAAATACGATGTTCATTTATACATTTTACTATTTCCGTTTATAAATGTTTGTCGCGGTTGATTTTTTTTTTTCAAAACTTTGATGGCTCATTTTATTTAAAAAATTTATAAAAGCATGTAAAAATACATGTTATACTCAAGTACCTTAATAAAACAAATCATAACAAAATAAATGATAACTCAAATTGTTTTGAATAAAACTAATGGCTAAAGGTTTGAAAAAAACCAATCACAACAAACATTTGTGAACGGACGGAATAGGACATGTGAGGTGATGAGGTTCCGTAGGAGGCGCCCCGTGTGGTGTCACCCGTGTACACGTTTGGTTGCAAAGCTGTAGCCTGCCACGCACATGTGCTGCAAATGCGTCGCGTCGTTGCTTGTACGCAGAAATAGCCACACTGAACATGTGGCAGCCACACAAAAATTTCATGCGTGTTTGGTTGGTTACTCATACTCAATCGTGGCAGCTACAGGGATTGCAGAACAAAGTTACGAATAAAACTCGCCACAGATTGTGGCGGTCGTTTTTTGCGCCGACTTTGAGTAGAGCAGAACCTCACGCATGCCCTTCATTAATGGTGAAAGGACAGTGACGATGATAGCAGCGCGTGGTCGTCGTACGGCCTGCACACGTCCTAAAAACACTCCTGGTATTTGACGAGTTGGGAGAGGTCCCATGGCTTAAATGAACTATTCTCAATGGAGTTGCCTAAAAAGCTGTCTATACGCTGTAGCGTTACTGTAAACAGAGAGAAAGGTAGTTGGAATAGTGGTTGAATAGTGGATAGGCAATCGTTTTAGGCAATGGGGTTGGGAATGGTCTAACGAGTCCAACGGGACTCCGTTCTAAAAACACTGTTTTGCACTGTTTGACATAAATGCTGCATTGTAGGGAGAGAAATAGTTGGAATGGTAATAAAAAATGGGGGATAGCAAATATGCCATTGGACTCAGCCTAACGCCCAGCTTATGCCGATAGGAGTAATTAGACGGTTTTTAGTTGGGCCAATTAATGTGATTTTGTTGATTGATAACAACATTATATTAAGTTTCCGTGTCTACATTTATGAAGTTATGAAAGATGATGTAATTTAAATTTCATGGAATCATATGATTAGAATAGTTCTTTAAATTGCATTTAAATTACCGAATATGTCATTATAATAGGTATTTATATCTGTATTTAAATTAAAACCTATGAAGTTATGAAAGACGATGTAATTTAATTCATGAAATTTAAATCTAAATCACTTGCATTTAATATTAATATTATAATAGTTACTCTATGCAACCCATTAAGTTTCCGTGTAAATTAATCACCTCTGTTATAAATAGACAAACAAAAATATATCCCCACAAGTCTACATCTATATTACTTTTAACATTAGATATCTAAAAAGGTTAGACAAATATAAAATAATCACACTTGCATGTTTCTAAATTACTCTTTTTCTACTAATAACATATAAATGACGAACTTAATAGATCTTTATATTTGGATTTAAATAAAAGTTAGGAGATATAATTTAATTTAATTCACTAAATTTAAATCTAAATCACCCATATTTAGTATTATAATAGCTAATCTGTGCAACCTATTAAAACTACATATAAAATTAGTCAACTCCGTTATTTCTAAAAACAAACAAAAAGTATATCCTCACAAAGTCTATATTTACATTACTTTTAACATCAACTATCATAAAAATCTTGAATGTAAAGCACACCTATATGCATGTTTACAAAATATCCTATTTTCCATTAATAATATATAAAATACTAAATTTAAGTTAAAAAACTGTATGACCATGCATGCCAAATAATAATGCATGTATAAATCATAAATATATATTTCTAGAGTTTTATAGTCATAAAAATAAGATACGAATGTGTGAAGCTAAGAGAAAAATATGAGGAAAATGCACCCCGGGTCCTTAAACATTCACCAAGGGACCATCTGGGTCCATAAACCTCTAATTTACACATTGGATCCATGATCAACTATTAGGTGCTTACCCGCCGTCCAAACCTCGCCAGACAAGCCTTACACGCCTACGTGGCATGCCACCGGGTGCCACCGAGGCCACGACGGCATGCATGGCATTGCCAGCTCTCCCTTGTTCGATGCCCCGACAATGGTGACGATAATACTACGGTGTCGCCGGCTTTGAGCCCACGGCGCGCGATGCGGCAGCGCTCCGCTGCACCAATGGATTCCATAGCACTCCGCTCGCACGGTCGGCGCTCCGCACGCTGCGCGCCTGCGAGGAGCTGCTCCCGGCATCCGAGGAGCTCAGCGTTGCGTGCCACGCCGTCGCGCTGGGGCCGCAGCGTCGAGCTTGCTGCGCTAGCGTCATTCCACCGGGTGGCCACAGCGTGGACCCTGAGGTGCTCGCACCTACGGCTGCCGCGTATGCGGAGCTCGCGGGACCTGGTCCGCGTCATGCTCGACGGCGCTGGGGAGCGCACCGGGAATGCTGACACCATCCGGTGTGTGATCGCCGCCTTCGTCGAGCGGTGGGCGTGGCGTGGGCGTGGCGGGCGCGGTGCCCAAGGATGCGCTGATGTCGCACGACGGCCTATACCGCGCCGTCGACGTCTACCTCAAGGCGTACCTGGCGCTCGACGGGAGATGGTGTGTAGCATCATACACCCGCTGCGGCCATCGTACCAGGCGCGCCTCCACGCGTCGCAGAGCAAGCACTTGCCGTGCGCTCTACTACGACCAGCTCAAGCTCCGCAGCGGCGACAACGGCGAGTAGGAGACATAGTCGGCTGTCGGGAGGGCGCGCGCAGGCCAGGCTGGACGCCAGCGCCCTGGGAGAACAAGGCGCCGCACTCGAAGCTGGCGCGGATGTGGGCCTGCGTGACGGGGGGCGCAGCAGCACCAGCACAATAAGGGCAGCACATCCAAGACGGTGGCGCCGGCGCCCGCAGCCAAAAAGGGTTCTTGGGGTCTGTGTCGCGGATGCTGAGCCGGCTGAACCCGTCCAGAGGCGGCGGGTCGGCCAAGGACACGCCCAGCATCGCCCATGGAAGCCACATGGCAACGCCATCCATGTCGTCCTGGCCACGGTGGCACCCGGTGGCATGCCACGTAGGCGGGCGAGGCTTGCCTAGTGGGTTTTCACCCAACAGCCTAAATGTGCAAGTTAGAGGTTTATGGACACAGTATCTCGGTGAAAGTTTAAGGATCCGGGTAAATTTTACTCAAAATATAAATATGGATGATAAACATATGCAACTTATTAGTATATAATTGGTATTATGTAAGCTAATCGATAAGTACCAAGACTGGAAAAATAAGTAATTTAAATTGTTTGTCAAAATTACTTATGCACTGTTTATAAATAGACGGAACCACGGAACTGGAACCAGACGGTACCAAATAAGTAGGCCCAGCACCAAAAAACGGTGGGCCCAGTACCAATAATTATTTTAATTTTATAATTTTCAATGCAACTTTTATGGTGGTTGGAAAAAATGAGAGCCGTTCATCAAGCGAGATCTAACGGCTTATGAATAGACGGAACCATTAAACCGGAACTAAATGAAACCAAATAGGTAGGCCCAGAACCAAAAACGATGGGCCCAATACCAATAATTATTTTAATTTTATAATTTTCAATACATAATTCGTCCATAAAAATTAAAAAATGCCTAGTTCCACTTGGTACTGCCTGGTTCCCTTGGTTCCGTTCCAACCACTGTAAAACGTAAATTCTTTTAATTTTATAATTTTCAATACATAATTTAGCTATAAAAATTAAAAAAATGCCTGGTTCTGCCTGGTCCCTCTGGTTCCGTTCCAACCACCGTAAAACGTCTCAATTTTCAATACATAATTCGGCCATAAAAATTAAAAAATGTGTGGATCTGCCTGGTTCCACCTTGTTCTCCTGGTTCCGTTCCAACCATTATAAACCGTCTCAACTTCCATATATGTATATTTGTCAGGATTCTAACCTAAAACGAAGCACGAGTTAATGACTCGTGTCTTAATTTATGATGATGTACATCAATGCTAGAAAATGTTCTTGGGAACCGCCAAACATCTCAACATATAAGAAAACAATATAATAAACAAAATACCATAGCCTTACTACCGAGAGAGTGCTTTCAGGTTTGGGTATTATTCTAGTTTAATTCTGCGTCACACTTGAAGATTATGTATACATAAATGAAGAGGACCGGTACCCCCTTGGTCATAGCTAAAACATTGCGTCGAACTCTGCTAGGCTCCAACTAAAACATTGCTTAAGATAAATCTAAGAGCCTATTTGGTATTATAGTATATTCATAGTTCCAATACAATATTACGGTGTTCGGTGTTCTAGATCATAAGGTGTTTGGTAGCTTCTTAAAAAAACTTTTTAAAAAACCATGCATGGTTTCCTGAAGACCATGTCATTTTTAGAGTATTTGAAACTTCACTTGTACATAAACTTTCCATGTGGTTTGGCCAGTTTCTTGCTTATTGCACGCTCAAATACTTCCTCTGTCCCAAATTAAAATTTGTTTAGCTCTTGTTTTTTTTTTTGTCCATACTCATTTAGACAATGATGAAAGTAGATACATATACATCAACTATTGTACAAATATAGACAAATATAGAAAAACTCAAAAATGAATTATAATTGTGACAGAGGAAGTGTCACAGTTTGTGATGTTGCATCCAAACACTCGTAGTTCTAAAAAAAATAGGCATTTACTATGGTAACACTGAAATCAATATGGACGGTTTATTTTGCTTGATCTAAACGGATAAAATAAAGTATTATCTCCTAAAAAGTAATAGCTGAAAATAATATACATTTCTGATAGATCTAACTACCCTACGTATGATCTACTGTAACTTGTTTCTTTTAACATGACATCTAAGAAAACGAGATGCACCAACTTACTTTTGACATGACAATTTACACCACGAACTGCTGCATCATTTTATTTTGAACGTGACATCTATTTCCCCTAATTTTTAAAATAGGGAAAGTGCGAATAAAATCATCCCAATAGTTCATGTTGCTTTTATAACTACCTTTATGTGATCTCTTGTAATATATAGCTTTTTAACTTGATGACTAACCCCGGCCTTCGTAACGTGACAATAGCCCAGCCTACGTGAGATTTTTTGTGAACACGGCAATGATAGGTACCTAGTCCTTCGTCACACGTACGGTATTGCCACATGCCGTGTTACTAGTACGTGTACGCCGCAGCAGAGAAAGTCCTGCTAGTTTTAACCTGCACGACAACATCTGAAGCACGCATGCATGGCACGAACCTTAACCATACAACATCATCATTTGTAACGGTGCAACCCCATTAAAACAGAGGAAAAGATATACTACCGCCGGAGGTGGCCAGCAGTCTAATAAGATTGTAGCATGCGCAGGAGCATGAGGTTTAGGCTAGTTTCCACTATATATAAGTAGGGCTGTTACGTTGGGGCAGCTCGTTCCGCTCAGCAATCTGCACGTACAGCGCCATAGATAGAGTAGAGAGCACAGCCACAAGCGGCAGGCATGTTGACGGAGGAGACGCCATGGTCGTCCCTGCTGCAAGCCGCTGTCCTCCTGGTGGCCTTTCTAACCATCTCATTGCCCGTGCTGCTCTGCAATCTCAATGCCAGCCGGCACAGCAGAAAGGGATCCGGCGGCCTCCTCCTCCCGCCGTCCCCATGGCGTCTCCCTCTCGTCGGCAACCTCCACCAGCTCGGTAGGTTCCCGCACCGGTCGTTGCACTCTCTCGCGGTGGCCCATGGCCCCGTCATGCGCATCCACCTGGGCATGGTGCCTGCCATCGTCGTCTCCTCGGCGGACGCGGCGCGGGAGGTGCTGCAGGTGCAGGACCACGTGTTCGCCAGCCGCCCCTCTCTCTCTATCCCCAGCATCCTCTTCTACGGCTGCACCGACCTGGCCTTCGCCCCGCACGGCCCGTACTGGAGCCGGCTGCGCAAGCTCAGCGTCAACCACCTCCTGAGCCCGTCCAGGGTGAGGTCCTGCGCCGCGGCGAGGGAGCAGGAGGTGGAGGTGCTGCTCCGGAGAGTAGCCGGCGCCGGCGCCGGCGGCGTCGTGCGCCTGAGCGAGCTCCTGAGCGACTTCGCCAAGGACGTCGCCGGGCGGATCGTCCTCGGGACGCGGGCCGCCGGGGACGAGGGGTGGCGCGCCAAGCTGGACGCGCTGCTGGAGGAGATCGTGCCGATGCTGGGCTCCTTCCACGTCGGCGACTGCATCCCGTGGCTGTCGTGGCTGTCCACCGTCGACGGCACGGACGCCAGGGCCAGGCGGGCGTTCCAGAGCATCGATCACATCCTCGACGAGATCGTGGGCGACGCTGAAAGGGAGGTGCGGCCGCCGGGACCGGGAGTCGAAACGCACGACGGCGCGTTCCTGCATCTGTTGCTGTCGATGATGAAGGAACGGGAACCGGCTGGGCGTCTTCTTGACAGGGACAATGTCAAGGCTCTCTTAGTGGTAATACTTATATATATCGGATCACCAACGAATTCCTATTTCCTTCCTTCCTTCCTTCCTTGTGCATGATTCATCTCTAGGACACTAGGAGCTAGTACATGCTTATGATCATTATTGGCTGATCGATCTTGTTGTGCTTCGATCGCGGCCGGTCCTTCATTCACGTATGTTCCTATTAATTAGGACTTGTTCGGAGCGGGGACAGAGGCGATGATCGTCGTCCTGGAATGGGCCATGGCCGAGCTGCTTTGCAACAAGGGAGCCATGCAGAAACTGCAGCAGGAAGTAAGGCGGCGAGGCGCCATGGCAACCGACCACAACTCCCTGCTGCTGATGGTCACCGAGCAAGACTTGCCGGGAATGCAGTATCTGAGAGCGGTGGTGAAGGAGACGCTGCGGCTGCACACGCCGGGGCCGCTGCTGCTCCCGCACAACTCCATGCAGGCCACGCGGCTCGGCCAGGGCCGGTACCACGTCCCGAGCGACACCATGGTGATCGTGAACCCGTGGGCCATCGCCAGGGACCCGGGCGCCTGGGAGTCGCCGGAGGACTTCCGCCCCGAGAGGTTCGCCGGCAGCACGGTGGACTTCCGCGGCCAGCATTTCGAGCTGATTCCCTTCGGCTCCGGGCGTCGGATGTGCCCGGGTATGAACCTCGGCGTCTCCACGGTGGAGCTCGCGCTCGCCAACCTTGTCGGCCGCTTCGACTGGGAGCTGCCGGTGGAGGACGACAAGGAGAAGATCGACATGCAGGAAGCCCCAGGATTCGTTGTGCGGAAGAAGGCTCCGCTGCGCGCCGTCGCCGTCATGCCCTCAGGCGGCATTTATTAGAGTTTAGATTACCTGCAGCAAAGACGTGTATACATTATTATTAGGACACCGTTTTGCATTGCAGATGCATCGTAGATAAAGTACAGTTTGCATTATAGATACGTAAGAAATGAGTTCGGCTACCGCTCGCGCCGAGAAATCAGTTCAGCCGCAAAATCAACGGCAACATCACGCGCTTTCTTCATTTGTCACGACATGCTTGACACCCATACGCAAGTCTCCATTTTTTTTTTCTTTCTTTTTTCATCTTCTTTTGGCTTTCGCTTTTTTCTTCAAGCCATCTCTAAGTTTTTAACTTGTATACTACTGTAAGTTATGTATATGCGTATATTATATTTTGTATTTCCTTTTGGTATTAAATTGTGTTTATATTTTTTCATCATTAGTTATCTTTATTTATTATTATTAATTATGTCCATATTTTTATTATTTTTTCGAATAATTGGGCACCCCTGTGGCACTTGCCTAGGTGAAAGGTTATTGTTACAAGCAAATTGGATGAGGGAAAAACGAGAGGGGAAGCAAGCTGAGAAGTAAAGCAAATGTTCATATTTTTTGTTGTCATAAGTTATTTCTTTATCTTCCATCATAAATTATGTTTATATTTTTTGCATCATAAGATATGTCCATACTTTTTCATCTAATTTGTTATAATAAATTATGTATAAGTTTTGAAAGCATTGAACACAATAGTTCATATGCATGAAATTATAAAAGTTTATACTTTTTAGTGGAACTAAAACTAGAATCATAATTGTTTTCATATAAGTTAGATATATAATCTACTATAGAAAAAATTATCTATTAAAAATTTATACCTAGCTTATGATGCTCGGCCGTTCATGGTGGAAGGAACCCTCAGTGGCTCCTGATTCTGAGCGTAGGATGCTTGGATGGCCACTTCACCATTCCAAGCACTAATCGGTACTCGTACTAGTTGATCGGAAAGCTCCCCTCTAACTGGAACGCAACGAGATAAGAAAAACTATCCCCTCCAACTGGACAAAGAAACACAAACTAATGAAAATCCAACCATACAAAGGAGTATCCAATGAATCCAATGGTCGAAAGATTGTCAAACCAAGGATTGGTGAGGTTGCAATCCGAGGGAGACAACATGCAACCAGTCCAAGAAGGACACGTGGCTACTCGACCATGTAACTTAGCCGCCGGCCATCCCTTAGACATTGCACGTATATCAGTCGACTTAACTTCGACATGGGAAAGCAATCTCAGTCAAAAGATGGTCGGTGTCGGCAAATCCAATGGCCGCCTGGCCATGTGGACCACAGAGAAGTTGCCACCCGGGCACCTTGATGGCCGCCCGGCCATACACGTGGCCGGCCAGCCATCGACTTCAGCACCTAACTAACCTATGCTGCCTACAAATACCCCCTTCATTTGTTTGGACTATAGATAGACCCTAAGAGCTTATTTGGAAAGTGTGGAGGAGTTCAGAAGAGAGGGGCTTCACTCCTTTTAGTAACAAGGATAGTCTTGAGAGTTAGAGTCTAGTCAAGCTTTGCCTCAAAGTCTTCGGAGTTATCTTCGATTCTATGGTAAAGTCATTGTATCTTTGTACTCTTGTTATCTTCGATAAATTTTAGTTATATTTTACTCTTATTTTATCTCTGGCGAGTGTGGCGTATATTTTTTGCATACTTGCTAGGTTTAGATTGTGTTTAACGTTGTTATTCAAATCTTGTTATTCTTGTCGGTGCTATAACTCAACCCTAGATCTAGATGCTAGGCTCTATCTAGATCTTTTCCTCTGATCTAGGAAGATCTATCATTGTTCAAGCTCCGCTTGAACACATTTATAGCATGCCATCTTCTCTACGCAGATTTGCTTTGTAGCACCACTCGGTGATAGTGCGTAGGCATTAGCTAGACTCTCTTTCGGTGGACAACAATCTACTCCCTAGACCCTCGAGACTCTAAAATTTTAATTGACGCAAGACCTAGACTTGTTTATTTGAATCTCTTTGGTTCATCGTGGATAATCTTTGCAGCCGAATAGAATAGAGTTTGGAGACTTTATCTCGCTCTTTGTCCTCCCAGGCAACTATACCTTTCTACCGTTATCTTTGGTAACTAACTTACTTCTCCACCATACACCTATCATTTCACATTTACCCTTGTTTAACTATTTGTTGGTACAATTTATCTAAGTTTACAGTTCATTCGATTTGAGTTTATTCAATTATACTCGCTTGCCTACCATTTTCCTATGGAAATTTATGATACCTTAGAATACTTTGGGTGAAAGGCTACAACTGTCTCCGTACGTTTGCAGAGTAAAATTTGTTTAGGCTATGAGACACCAACATGTAGGAGAATCAAGCTAGGGATGCTGCATCGTCTAGATCATGCTTTAAGCAGGCTTTGCTTTCTTGTTTTGTTTATTGACGCACTAACCCTTCAAGACGCAAAGAGGTGATCGACTCTTCCACGAAGATGCCTCAAGCCAATCCCAGCGATTCGGATGGAATTTAATGCCAATCTGTTGTTCATGTATCTGCAGGGCGATTCTCTAACCCACGTGCGCACCCCAACCTCCCTGTTAGTAGGTCAAGCCAGGTGGCACGCCCAGGACCCCCTCTCACCACCCTCACAACGCTCAAGGACAGTCGAAAACGCCGCTAGGAGGGATCGACCGTAGCGGCAGCATACCTGCCGGTTCGTTGGTGAGTCATCCGCCTAAGCCGCATGATTTTTGCGATGACACACTTACTCTTTTACTACATGATTTGTGAAAAGACTCTTGATAAAATGGAATTGATGTGAGTTTGGAAAATGCTTTGGAAATAGGAAAACTGCAGTGAACGACTTCGGTCGGTAACACTACCTAGAGTAGGGTGTATTCTTGGTGCTATTTTCACGGTTTTCCAAGTGACGACCGGGACTTTTGAATGAAGAACAAGAGAAGTGGTTGCTCAATTTTGGAGCATGTGAAGTTCCTCCCTAACTCATGTAAGGACTAAGTTGTTATTTCATCTTGCCTAATTCTTTTATATTGCAATCACTTGATGTTGTGTGTGGCAACACTTAGCCTGAATCTACATGAGTAGTATGGTAGTTACCGAGTGTGTTGTGGAGCAACGGGATGCCAAGGGTGGGGAAAGGCTCACAGTATGTGTATTTTGCTTGGTATTGGGTTGTGAGGTGTCCTTGGCACTCTCGTGGTCACTGCAAGGATAATGTCATGTGTGACTAGGGCTTTGTGAGCAATCGGACGCTCATGACGATGAGCATTTCAAACACGAACTTGTGGGTAAAGTGTACATCACTGATCAGAGTTTAAATCTATTCAAATAGTCCATGTCCACAAGTATGTATGGGTTATGGCATGGTTCGAGCAACTAGTTGATTTCGTTTTCAAAAAGGATAAAGGACATTGTTTTTGAAAGGTCCGGCAGTTGATGTCGTGGGGCATGGTGGACGGTGAAGTCGAGTGGCAGGTTTTGAAAAAGGAAAGTGTTTTGGCTAGGTTGTGCCATGAGCAATGGAGACAGTCAAGTCTAGTACAGTTTCGATGAAACTATCCAATCCCTTCTTTGAAGAAAGTGATTTTGATAAAATGGTTTACAACACAACCCTACGTTAAAAGCTCATTTTTTGCAAAATATCCAAAGCTCCACTCTCTTAGTGTATATAGTATATAGTTAAACCCCTAGTACCTTGGTGAAGGTGGGCTATTGAGTATGCTAGTACTCACAATTCCTTTGTTATAGGTTTTTAGAGGAGTTCATCAACCAAGATTGTGTAAATCATATGCGTACTTCCCAACTCTGCCTATGGCATTTGGGCCGTTGTAATGTCTCTGTTGCGTATATTTGAATGCGTGCTACAAGTCCTTCTTTTGTGTATCTTGTTGCGTATGGTGGATCAACTAGTAGAGTTAAATCTCGTAGGTTTCTTGGTACATCTCCTTAAAGTTGATATGTACTTATCTGATAGAAAAATCAGTGTTAGCCTAAACAGTAAACAGTCGTCCCCTACTGTTTAGCCATTATTTGAGTGAGAACAGTGAGACAGTGAAAAAGATTACCGGCCTCCTAGGTGTGGTACTAGGCACATTTGAGTCCTCGTGAGGACAAGGGCACTTCACTCCACGAGCAAGTGGAGACACTCACGGGACTTCTCTTGGATGCTCTGGGTCATATATACTATGATGAGCCTCAGACAAAACATTAAGGGTCTCCCTCCCTCTCACAAGTAAGGTAGCGACCACTCCACGCTCTAGTGGGGGTCACAATATTTACAAGCCTCATAATTACAAATATAGTGCACACAAACACCGGGATATGCAACCTGACTAACTAGCGATGATCGCAATCAAAAGCAATGTGCTAAGCAGTCTAATAAAGTACTCGAAGCACTAAGTTATGCCTTGATATGTGATATTGGCACTTTGGATCACTAGAGCTTAAGAAAGGGTCCCTCAGCTCGAGCACATTTCAAATGACAGTGAGGGTGACTTAAATAACACTCATGAGCAAGCTAGATGTTGGACCGAGACTAACAGTTTTTGTACTGATTGAACAATACGGTCCATAAAAACATCAGACAGCTAACTATCCGGTCCACACACTTTCCACACTCGATGTTGTCGTAGCCATTGCCTATCTAGTCACAAGGGCGGTCCCACTTCAATTCAAGGGTATTCTATTAAATTCAGTTGAATACCCGTTATTTTTTTAGAAAAAAAGGTGTTGTATAATGTATATATATGTGTATATGCTGTATATGCATTATTGAAAATGGAAATACCATAAAACAGACTTGTTTCCAGGTATTTGGCCCAAAAAACACCCCCTGCAACCCTACCAATCTTCTCCCCACGTGGCCCAAGTTTGAAATAGTCCCGCCTGGCCCATGCTCTGGTTCAATTCAGCTTGTTAAGGACCAGGTGCCCACCTCCGTCCGAGGCATCCCTTCATCGTCCGCAATCCTGTGGGCTGTGTACCCTGCCCATGTGGCGCCCAAGCCTAACCACCTTCTCATTTTGCTTAATGTCCTCTACTCCCTCCGTCCCACAATAAGTGCTGTTTTAGAAATTTTAGGACAGATTAAGGAGAATAAGATATGACGCATGTGCCTTTGGTTAACAGATTTTTCTTTCCCTTTTAAGGTGTCTGCATGCATACAGATTGATTTTCTTTTAAAAGCAACTAATCTTCTAAAACAGCACTTATTGTGAGACAAATTTTAAATTCTAAAACAACACTTATTCTGGGACGGAAGGAGTATGTATTTTAGATGCTTCCGCTTGCCACGGTTTGATGTTTAGATGTTAAATAAATACAACATTAGTATCTGAACAATCCAAAATATAACCAATTATATGTTGAATGAGTTAAATCAAGTTCTGTATCCTCAATGGATGAATTAAGTGTTATAGTACTATGTGACTATAAACAATAGTATGCTGAAAGGCTAGGATTTAGGTCAACAAAAAATTTATACGCTTAGACAGAAATTTCAAATACTCGTCCTCAAAATCCTAGGCCCGCCTCTATCTAGTCACTGTCCAATTGGGGGCCAGACTGTTAGGTCAGTGACCTAGACTTAACTTAAACCCTCTCTAGTCAGTACAATGGGTCTCAGCATCGCTTACACACTTTTTTTGGTATATATTACGACTGACCGGTAATTGTCTGGTCCTTCGGGTTGAACCTGGGTATTATACAATCTTCTCTTATATGACTATCTACTACTTCTTCAGCTTAGGCAGTGATATTGCCCCATCAATGTTATTTATACCGGCTTCTTTTGATGTATTGGGTCTTCTCGTTGATCTTTAGGGTTTTCACTTGTGTTTTTACCACTTCTTTAAGGTGTTTACTCTCCAAGTCCATTACTTGCCTCTTAGGACTTAAACAAATACCTAGCAAACACATTAGTCTTAAATTGGTTATTCAACCACCATAATCACACTAAGCACAAAGGCTTATGGCACATTTTCCTCGCACAAATAAATTAATTACTTTTCATATGAATTCGGATGAAACAAATTTTATAATAAATTTTTAGATGTTGATGTTCTTGATAAGATTTAAGAATCTCCAAAAAAAATGAATTTATTTTAAATCAAAAAAATATGAAACTTATACCATGCTTTTTTCTAAAAAATATGAACTACCCATTAGTGCTCTAACTTGAGTTATGTGGATTTTATTTGTTCATATTTCTAATGTTCTATTTATATCTATAAAACAATATGTGTAGGACTCCAAATAGAGCTTCAATTTATAGAATATTTAAATGAAAAAATTGGTACAATGATTTTTCCTTGATTTAAAAAAATTATTTATGATTTTTTTGTGATTAGACAAGATTTTATTATTTATAACCCCTAAAATCGCTTTCAACTGGCTTGGGGTTTGGTTTGTTCTGTTTTGGATAGTTGGGGAAGCTGATGAGTTTTTAGTTTTTTAGCTTGTGAACCCTAACACTTCAATGTTACTTTAAAATTTATTCGAAAAAATGTTACTTTAATATAATGGGTGTGTATCTATTTGTCAACAGACTGATATTATGTATTTTCATTGGTCAACAATATAATCCATTGGATCTCCATCTAACAGTTCAACCACGCAACCTTATATTCTTCTTCCCTCCCCCGTGTAACGTCCCGAAAATTAGGACCGAAATTTTTCTCCTAATCTCCCCTTAATTCAAAATTAAGTTTTTGAAAACCTTGTTTGTTTGTTTGTTTTATATGCTAATATGAGCTCGACAAAAATCCTCAAAAGTCCCAAACACTTCCACTACAAATATCCTGCAAACACCTCTATCAAATTCCCCACCAAAATCTCTCTCCAAATACATTCCCCAAAATCCAAACAACAAAATCAGAAAAAAATGAAGACTCACGTGGGCCAGAATTCTTTTTCTCCGCCCCAATCTTCTCCTGTCCCCTCCCTCACTCGGCCTGGCCCAACCCTGGCCCAAGTCGCCACCCTCCTTCCCCTGCTGCCTATGCCGAGCAGGCCCACCTGCCAGGCGCCCCCCTTCCCCGTCTCCTTCCTCCGGCATGCGCCGTGCACGCCGTGCACGGCGGCCCCGCCACCATGGCCTGCCGCCGGCCCCGCCTCCCTCCCGACGCGCCGGCTCGGAGCCCCAACCAGCCGGCTCGGATGCCAGCCCCCTGCCTCGTCCCCGCGCCTATAAAATGGACGCTGAGACATCGCCGCCGCTCCACGCACGCACACCGCCGCGACCAGCCCCCCGCTCACCCGGGCGTTGCCCGCCGCGGACACCACCCCTCCCCAGCCTGAACCCGCTCCGGCGAGCCTCCTCACACGCACACCGCACGCTGCGACCGGCCCCGGCACTTCCGGCGCCGCTAGCCGCAGAGCACACCACCACTCCCCGTCCCGAACCCGCCCGGGAAATCCCCGGCGTGGTGACGCGCCACTGTGTCCTTCCTCACGCAGAGCAGGCTCTGTTCTTCACCAACGCACACGCCGCCGGCCGAAATTCCCCACCCACCGGCCACTAGAGTTCGATTGCTCCCACCATGAGCACCACCACACCTCCCTCCACCTCCGCACGGCTCCAATTTCTCTTGCCCCGGCCTATACTGGGCTGCCCGCAGAGCACCTCGCCGCCGCGGCCATGGCCGCCCGTGGCCAGCTCCCTTCCTCCACCCCTTTATTCTCCTCCCTCTCCCCTCTCTCCCGCTATTCTCGGATTTGAGAAAGATGGCCGAGTCGCCGTTCTGGGCAAGCTCCGGCGAGCCCCGGCCACTGCGCTCGTCGGCGCAAAGGCAAAACCGAGCGGCTGCTTCGCTCGGGCCTGCCTGTTCTGTCCATCGGTTATTTCCCTGCCTCTCATAATCATCTTACACGTGGGCCCAGCCCCTTGATCTCGCCTGTGTGTGCTCGCGCTAGCAGCCGGCCGCCCAGACGCTCTATTAGCCAAAACGTGATTAACTAATCACGCTGAACCCAAAGTCCCTGCTAGCGTTTCGTAGCATGGTACAATCGTGTACCATCCATTTTTCAAATCCACCCACTTCCAAAGCCAACATCTTTTTCATATAAACTCCAATTCCATCGATTCTTCTTCCTAAATTAATCTTAAATCGAGCTCTACGCAACCATACCGATGGTCTGAATTTCGCCATTTCCAAAGCCCGCCTACAAGTCGGTGCCACATACGACACCGTAGGCCCGGACCGTTGATACCAGCACGCAGCTCTGCTCACGAGCGATCCACCGATATTTTCTGTTCTTACATAATCCAAAAATATGATTTTATTCTCCTGTTTACCCAAAATTCAGATTTTGGAATATTTCATTCATTTTCTTTTCCAAAAATATATCCTATTGTTCAAAATTCCATATCCCTTCCGTTTGAACTCCTATTCTGGCCATTTCTCCGCCTAAATTTTTCTAAAATCAATCTTTATCCATCCACACACTCCACGTAATCTTTTCCTTTGGTCGGAAGACGCCGTCATGCCACCATGACGCCGTCCTACGCCAAGTCAGTACTACACACTGGTCGCACAAAATATTATGTGCCTGGTGTGATGCCGTTGTCCTTCTACTCTCCATTAGAACGAACGCCGTTGGTAAACACCACCGATAAATAGCTCATATCCACTCCAAAACATCCTAATATTCCCATCGCACCCAAATAATGTTGAGCTCATATTATGCCTCAGTTTGTTGTATGTTTTCTTCTTTGTGCACGTAGACTACTTCGGAGAGAGTCCGTTCGGTCTACCCCTCGCGGTGTATTACGCGAGGATCAGTGCTCAATACACCCAACATTAGCGAATCAACCACTTCAACAAAACAAACGGCAAGCCCACTGGAATCCCCACTTGATGCATAAAATTCTTATGTTTTACAACCACAACCCTTGACCCGATAATCACGTAAAAACTTGCATGTTTTACTTGCTACGGTAACCTCACAAATATACAGCCATCTAAGCCTATTTTAGATGTAGTGCGCATAGGTGGCAATGCTTATTAATTATATCTATCATAATCTTGATGATAAGTTGGGATTATGGTTATAGAACTTGATGGGTTTTGGGAATGAGGATGGGTGTGTGAATGTTTTGAAATAAAATGGAGAAAAACCCTGGCAAACGACCCACGGGTCGGGATACGCCATTAAAGGGCAGGGTATGAACGGTAACTTAGCAACCCGCGGTTACCCAGGTCCCGGTCTTCGTGGAGATCACCGGGTAGGTGGATGCTCGCGGTGTCGAGCAATGAAAAATGGGAATGGTTCTACCTGCGCTCTGTAAGGACCGCGTTGATTTTTATCTTGCCTAACTTTTTTAGTACAACCACTCGCTCTGTATGAGGCATTGGCTAGACCCGAGCCAGAGTGGATAGCCTAGTAGCTTCTGTGTTGGCGCACAAGGGGCAAGGGAATGGATTGTTTGCCAAGGGGGTGTCGAGGGACACCAGGGTGCGGCTCGATGTCTGAACCCTTAAAGTACTAATAGGTGATAAAACAAAGGCAATGGCTTAGTTTGGAATTCGGACGCTTATTTAGCGGTAAGCAGTCGCTGAGTCCAACTTGCAGGAATTAGTACAACTCTGTCTAGTAGTAAAATCTATTCGAATAGTCCGAGT
Organism: Paspalum notatum; assembly: GCA_022530915.1. Lineage (NCBI taxonomy): Eukaryota > Viridiplantae > Streptophyta > Magnoliopsida > Poales > Poaceae > Paspalum > Paspalum notatum. The sequence continues at coordinate 34,373,526 of CM039685.1, forward strand.
CCACTGGTATAGATGAGTTACGGCTTAGTTCTTCAATTAGCACTTTTCATAAACTAAAAATGGTGGGAATTGGTTTGGTTTTGGGTTAGGAACAAAGTGGTTTTTGGGTGGATGCTAAGCTACGGGGGTGAACCCTGTAGAAAGTGTGATGGCTGGAAAGTCATTGGCCATGTGGATCGGCAAGTCCAGTGGCACCCCTTTATGAGAAAAACCATGTTTTCTGAATGACTAAACCTTGTTAAGACTAACTCGAACCCTGCATATAAAATATTTTCATGCAAAACTTCCTGAACTCCAGATATGGCTTGCATGTAGATATCACTATACCCCTGTTCTTTATGGAGGAAGGTAGGTTTGTTGAGTATGTATGTACTCACCCTTATTTTGTTGATGTTTTTCCAGTGGAGACGATGAAATCACCATGTATGGAAGCGATTAGGGCTACGACCTACTTCCCAACCGTGACATGTGGAAGTTTGGGCCTACGTTTTATATTCCGCTGCTTAGATTCAGGGCTGCGCCCCTTTGCTGTCCGATCCGTTAGAGCGGATCTGTATCACTCTGATGTAAGAATGTGATTATCAAACCCTAGGATGGTAATAAAGCACATTTTAGTCCCATTATGGTAACTGGGCCGTTTCACCCCGTCTCTTCTTCCTCCCTCGCCACCTTATCCTCTTGACCTGACGGCGCAAACCCCGCTGCCCGCCCCCTGCCCCTCACTCCCAACCCCCTCAGCCGTCGGCGCCTCCCCGGCGGTGCGGCATCTAGCCCGGCGGGCTGCTGCTACCACCCTACCCCCGCCCTTCACCACCACAGGCCTGGCCACCACCCTCCGCTAACATAGGGGCCACCTTGTCCCCGCCGCCAACCAACCACTACCCAACTGGTGGCACTATTGCCGCCGGTCTCAGCCGTCCGCCACTTCAACCAAACCAGCCGCCGCCCCTGGACCTCCCCTCTTACACCGGAGGTAGAGAAGAAGACCCCGCCAACAAACCTCCACCCTAATCTTGAAGCCGAAAAGAAAACAACGGTACCGCCGAGGTCTCTTTTTTTCCCGGCGAGCTGGAGGAGGAGGCGCGTGGCGTCCGTCGACTGACGGTAGTTGAAAAAAATGAATCGCGATCGTAAATCTCTAAAGTAATAGGCTTTTCCAAAAATAAACTACTAGCATACCCCTCTGATTGCAACTGAAATGATTGCTTCATTCACGCTCAACCCAATCGTTCTTGCACTGCAGCGCCAAATGTGCGAATTGGCAAAGGCCACGGGTGTAACCACCGCCGTGTACCTACCATCAAGTTCACACCGTCGGCACTTCTTTCTTTCTTTCTTTCTCCCCACTCTCTCTCTCTCACACACACAGACAGTCACAGCTAGCCATGTCTGGACCCTTCCTACCCACCGTCATCATCAGCCTGCTGATCATCACCTTGCTCGGTCGCACGACGTCGGCGGACACGCCGGACTGCCCGTACCCGTGCCTGCCGCCGCCATCGTCCTCTGGAGGAGCCATCAACAGCTATCCGCCACCGCAATCGTCATCAGCTGGGGGCGGCGGCTTCGGCGGCATCTACCCGCCTCCTCCTCCGGGGAGCTACCAGCTGACTCCGCCGGGAGTGATGCCCGGCGGTGGCTTCTCCCCGCCTTACGGTGGGTTCCCATCTGGGCCAGCCCCGCCGCCGCCGAACCCCGTCCTGCCGTGGTTCCCGTGGTACTACCAGCATACCAACCCAGTCTCGGGGACGACGGCGTCGGCATCCTCACCGGCCATGGACAGGAGGTCGATGGTCAGTACAGCCGCGGTGATGATCGCTCTGTCTTTTTTCGTTCTTTAATTTGTGTGTCGTCGTAGAGACTGAGAGTATCTGTCGGTAGATGAGCTGATCAGTAAATTGTTTAAGGTGGGTTATTTTGCTATTTTGATCTGTACAAGTGCCAGTTTTATGATCAGTACTGTACGTAGTTTGTGAAGCTGTAGTACATAGTACACTGTATTATGGGTGGCCAGGGTGGGCAGTATTTATCGTACAGTACTGTATTATTTGTTTGTCTCCTCACATATCCTTCTTTTAATTTGCTCTGTACTCGTAAATTTTCGTACAAAAATGGCAAATTTTAGTGGAAATGCACTAAATATACGTGTCATTCCTTGGTTCCGAAGATAAAAAATCGCAGCAGAAAGTTTCTCCTGATCAACTGAGCTTTGATCCATTTCGTTTGTTGAGACGTCAAAATCTGATCATTATGTCAATAGGAACGCATCATCAGCTGCATAATTCAACCCCGGGCCCGCAGTTTCCCATTTTGCGCGCCGCCTGTCTCCTTTGGATGGGGCTTCTGCTTTCTAGAACAAAAACACATCTAGCCTTTGTTGGACAAAATAATACAGTACAACAAAAGGTCTCTACTATCAACAACCGCATATTTGAGTATCTATTGTCTGAACATAGGTATCACGTTGCTGTGAATAATTATATATACAGATTGAATTCGCCTCAATCACCGTTTCAACTGTATAATTGAATAAAATGCAACATTTCGTTCTATCAATTATCTATAGCCAAATGTCATGCAGAACACGTTGCCCAAACTTGACATTAATTACAAGTTACATTGAGAATTTCCAAGCCAGTAGTGCGGTTACCGTTGGAGGATACAGCTAATCGCCACTGGTCTGTTTCCAGAAAGGCTGCATGTCATAATGTTTTCGAAGGAAGTTACAAAATGACTTGGGGAATCAATTTGAATGATTTTCAGATCTTCATAGTTATATTCCCATTTTCTAGACCTAAACAATATTTTAATATTTTTTGGAAAAAATATATTACATCTCATCATGTTATTGCAAGAAGTTTCCAAAATAACTTTAGGCATCAACTATAATATTTCGAATTTTTTAGTTTTTCCTAGATATATTTTCTTTTTTCAAGAGCTACACTGGTGTTTTGAAGATTTCAGAAGTATTTTCACTATTTCAAAATATATTATTTTGGATTTTCATGCTCTAATATATATATATATATATAATTTTGGGAACTTCAAAGATATTTCTCCGTGGAGTATATCTCGTTACACTATGTGTTTCCAATTGTTTTTAAGCTAGTAAAGATTGTATAGTTCAAAACCATATTAGAAAGCACTTTTGCCATGGCAAGGGCATAAGATGAACAGTTTTAAGAGTTGAGGGAGCTATGCTTTTTAGTATTAGAGTTCAAGGAGAAAGAGACTACAACAATTCAGGGAGGTCCACTAGACTTTGTCCCATCAACTCCCACAAGGACTTAGCCTACGTCTTGCATTACAGCATGCCTAGTTTGCCTACCTCAACTCTTGATATTGTTCAAATTACCTAGGTACCTACCTAAGCTTCAAATTTTTAATATTAACTAGACATTCTTTGAAATCCTAAAATTTTGTAGAGGACCAACGTAGATCCATATAATGCCACCAAAAACAATTTCATGAAATATGTACCAATTTTTATGCATAATCATACTTTCTTTAGAAATTAATTTTTCATTACTTTTATGAAAAAGCTCCATCATGATACTCCAATCAGGCTAGCAATTTCACTCACATCACAATATTTCAAGTTAACCACATGTTAAATTTGTTATTCCCTATGGAGACTTGTGATGACCTTCATTACACCTATTTGTTATCCAAGGTAATTTAATTGGATTTTTTGCCAAGATTTTGGTTTTTTATGATTGAATTGTCATTTTGACTTGTTATAGTAAAAAAACTTACCCAGATAGCCTTAAAAAAATAAAGATTTTGACAAAGGACCAATACATCCATACAACATCCTCAAAAAAGATATGTCACAAAACCCCGATCAGGCTAGCATTTTTTCAATACAAACTCTCTCGGGTCTCCTAAGATTCAATGCGACCACATGTTACCTTCATCATTTGTCTATAGAAACTTGTGGTGACCATCATAACACAGGTTTGCTGACCTAAGCAATTTAGTTTGAGAAATTATTTTACCTCCACTTATTTATTACAATTAAATCACATTTGAACTACACATGTGACCAGAAAATCTTTAAATTAAAGAAAATCACCCCCTTGTCGTTTCTGATTCCATCTCAAGGAATTCTCTTATTCTGGCTTAGAGGTTGGGTGGTTAGAGATTATAATGGCTGAATGGCCGATTATTGGTATTGTGTCACTGCTAGAAAATGTAGCATCCATTTACCAAATATTTTACTCCCTCCATTTCAAAATAGAAGCCGTTTTTTTATTACCGGGTATCATCTTTGACCGTTCTTCTTATTATGAAAATTATAAATATAGTTTGGCAGTCACCTTATTCTAAATCTTCTCGGATAGAAACTTCAGAACTTCGGCGGCATGTTAGCATGAGCAGTAAAAAAATTCAGCCTGCTCCACATCTTAGCCAGTCGAGGTGTTACCCTGGCTCAGGCAGATTCAGGCAGGAGAGACCAAAGTACGGAACCATTTTAAATTTTAAACTTCACTCTGTGTGCGGTATTGTTACAGCACAGATCTTAAACACCTCAGTAGTATTTTGCGCCATAAGCCCAAAAGCACACTCTTTTTTTTTTAAAGAAACTGGAGGGGTTTGCCCCTACAGTGATTTTATTAAAAGAGAATAAGGAAATCTATAGTCTATTACATAACTTGTTCTGGCCATTGTTCTATATGGGGATGACACTCTTGCGGTCTAGTAGGCATCTTGCGCTAGCCCAAAAATTCCTCCAGTCCAGCGGCCTGCGTCATCAGCTTGGTACAAAGCACGGTTCTTCTAGGGCAAAGTTCCCACTTTTCGGCCCACGTCCCTCTTCAATCGGCATATAGGGAGAGAAATAGGATGCTGTTCAAGCCTAGCTGACTTAGCAGCGTAAGCAGGAGTAACTACTAACTAGTAACTAGGCATGTGTTTGCCTCAATTAGAGTTTTAGTTAACAAATTCTGCCCCCAATTCGCACCTTCAGGTCTTAATTCCACCAGCAGAGTCACCCTCTTTAACAATAACATATATATCATACAAATACTTTCTTAAAACTACCTAAAGTGTCTCTTGAATTTTTTTGTGTCAAGAACATCAAACTTTATTCTAGCCAAATCACTAGGTTCGCTAAGCATCATGTCAAGTTGTCCACATGTATCGTTCCAATCAACGTTCCCAACATCCCAAAGAATGAGATTTTGTTTTTCAACTTGTTTAGTTTATATGCCAGCAACTTGAACCCAACCTTAGGGAATGGAATTTAACCTTTTTTTCATGTGATCCTCAATCCTCATATCTTACACTTCGTAAAGAGACAAACTCTTGTAGCGGGTGAACTACAAAGCACACAGGGAATACAATGATACCTTGTTCGGCTAGCCTCAGATTGGAGGACACTAGCCTAGATTAAAGGGGATTTTGACATGCTAAGACTTGAATCCCCTCAAATGCTTCTCCGATCCAACAAGCTCTGACTACGAGAAATTCATTTTCACCGCGCTCCTTAATTAAGCTCCCAATGCCAAGGCACAACCTAGTTCGCCCTTAGCATGATGTGCAGTGAGTACACTTATCAGAACAGTCCGTCTTCGGATTGCTGGTGACTGGTGTGAATCTCTCTATACTAGCTGTGTGCTTATATAAGCAGAGGCCCGAAGAAATTCATCTCGATGTAATGATGAATTCTTTGGCTAAAAAAAGGCTGACGTGTGTCACTGAATTCTATCAGAGCATCTTCAAGAGTGTCCAAGAAAAAGCTCCCAATAATGTAGTATATATAGGATCCTCCTAAAAATTATTGGGATAAGAAAAAACACCCTTTCCACCAGCAGCTCCCAAGCTTAAGTTCTCAAAATAGTTTAATTCATGCCACATCAGTAATCAACTGATTTAGATGCATCCTTTTTATGGCAGCAAGCTGTCGTTTGTTCTCGTATCTAGGATGATATATGGGTGTTTTTTTTAGATAATGGAATAGTAACATCCCGGTCTCTACATCACAAGATGCTTTAGCCTTTAATTATTACAAAAATTGCATCCACAGCAAAATCAAACTTATAGTTCTTAAGAAACGAAAGCTTAAAAAAGACTAAAAGAGCTTTAACGAAGTCTATTGCTAAACCTCCATCGATGTCTGGAAAAAAATCTCCATTGTAGTGGTCTCCAAAGCACAGCATGCCTTTTGCACAAAATCTCGCTCCTCCTTTTGTAATAGCACCCAAAATCTTATCCAATGTGTTGCTTTGAATAAAATCTGCGTATAAGATTGTTCTTTATAATTGTCAAAAACTATGTCATTTTGGCATAGCCAAAACGCCCAATATAGAGCACAAACTCCCACCAACATTTGGTGTTTAATTTTTTTGTTTACTCCATGAAACCAGGAACTGAACATACGCAGGCAATCACGCATAGCCAGAGAGCAGCAAGGATGGCGGTGCCAGAGGCAAGCACGAGCAAGATTGGCCGGAGGGAGGCAGCAGCACGCCTTGACGTTGCTGGAGCCTGGAGCTGGACGGCGGCGCCCCTCTGGAGTCTGGACTAGGGCAGCGAGCCACCTCTCCGCGCTTCTGGGCTGCAGGCTGGCGGCACCCCTGCGCTCATGATTTGGCTGGGGGATCAGAGAAGCACGAAACGGCGATTGGGAGCGCAGACACCACATGGAAAAATGAGGCCATCAGGTTGTTGTTTTGGGCGAGCGGTATTTTTAGGCGCTAGTATTGGGAACTATGGAGGATGTTTTTTCTCGATCAAACCTAAAACTATCATTAAGCATGATATTCTGAGAGCTTTTGATGTTTTGTCCTCCTTTGGCACACGTAGTCTTTATCATCTTAATGAGACCCTGCTCGTCCTTCTGCCGAAGAAGGATAATCCAGCTTTGCTTAGGGATTACAGACCAATTAGTCTAATTCATAGCTTTGGAAAGATTTTCTCGAAGGTTCTCGCTAATGAGACCCTGCTTGTCCTTCTGCCGAAGAAGGGTAATCCAGCTTTGCTTAGGGATTACAGACCAATTAGTCTAATTCATAGCATTGGAAAGATTTTCTCGAAGGTTCTCGCTAACCACCTTGCTCCACAACTTGTTTTTTTGGTTGGCTCTCAGCAACGTTCTTTCGTCTAAGGTCGCTTTATTCAGGACAATTTTCGTTACATGCAAGGGGCCGTAAGGGCATTGCATGCAAAGCGAGTGCCAAGTCTCCTGATAAAGTTTGATCTAGCCAAGGCTTTTGACTCTATCTCCTGGGTCGTCCTCCTAGATCTACTTTGACACCTTGGCTTCCCGCTTTGGTAGCATGATTGGATTGTCGTGCTGCTCTCGTCGGCCAGCACCAAGGTTTGCATTAATGGATCCCTTGGTCGCCGGATCTATCATGCTCGTGGGCTCCAGTAGGGAGACACGCTTTTGCCTATGCTGTTTGTTCTAGTTATGGAATGTTTGTTCTAGTTATGGAATGCTTTAGTGCCTTGCTCAATTTGGCAGATGAAAGAGGGCTTCTTTCCTAGCTCAGTTGCCGGGGGGTCAACCATCGCATCTCTATGTATGCGGATGATGTGACGGTTTTCCTATCACCTCTGCGATAGTGCCACGGGATTGGTGACTAATGTTTCCAAGAGCCAGTTGTTCCCTATTCGTTGTTCGGAGGTTGAGACTCGTCTTTCTCAAGAGATCTTCCCTTGCCCGGTCGCTACCTTCCCTTGCATATATATGAGAGTCCATCTTTCCATCTACAAAGCCTCCAAAGCCGATGTCCAACACTTAGTTGATAAAGTTGCCACTCGCATCCCTAGTTAGAAAGGACAACTCCTTAGTAAAGGGGAGGCTTGTCCTAGTGCAGATCACTCTTTTGGCGATTCCCGTCTTCTTGATGATTGCACTTGGCTTATCACCTTGGGCTGTGGAGTTGATTGATCACCTTCGTATATCTTTTTTTTGGATAGAGACGGATGCAGTTTCAAGGGGTAAATGTTATGTGGCTTGGATTCAAGTTTGTCGGCCTAAGATTTTAGGAGGACTTGGGCTCCCTAATCTTCAGCTCGTGGCATGGTCGCTTCAAATGCGTTGGTTCTGGCTAGCTCTCACGGATACGTCACAAACTTGGGCCTCTTTCTCAACGCGTGTTCCGGTCACTGTCAAAACTTTTTGTTTGATGTCTCTTGTATAATCTAAGTCAACAATGGAGATTCAGTGTGCTTTTGGCTTCATAGATGGTTGGATGGCGCAACTCTCTCAGAATTGGTTCACTTGTTGTTGCGACTGTCCCGGCTACAGCACGTAAAGGTCGGTCGGTCTTCCAGGCCCTAGCCGGTGGTAGGTGAATGTTGGATGTTGTGGCGGAACCGCCGATTTAATCAGGGCTAAGTACACCTGCCACCATTAGCTCGCAGTGTACTTAGACCGTACTAAACCCGTCGTCCGTCGAAAAGCCCTCGGCTCTCGATTTGCACCAAATCCCAGAGGAACCGACATCATACACATCTGACCCTCGATGGAGCCACAACAGTTGCATCATCACAGGCAGTTGAATAAGGAGAATAAATAGACTTAATTTACAAGCCAAAGATGGTTAATCAAATACAGGTTCAAAATACAGCGGAAACGTTTTCAAAATCATCTCACAGCGGAAATATCATAACACTTAGATCTTCTTGCGATGACGGACAAGGCGAGCAACACCGAGCCCACTGGTGCTACCCTCCTCCAAGCAACAGCCCAAACGTCTTCTGTACCTGTGAGCCAAAAGTGGGGGCAAACCCTGAGTACTAATTACTCAGAGAACTTAATGGACAGGGTTTATGGCTGACGCAAAGCTTGCTTACTAGTGAGTTGGTCCTTAGCCGTTACATTTTAAACCAAGTTATGATCATAAAGCAGTAGGATTTGATAGCTGCTACCCTTGAAAAATCATATATAATTAAGATAGCAGGATTTGACAGCTGCTATCCTTTCATGATAACTAAGCCATTTGCAGTTAAGAACTTCATAAAATCTTGCATGAATGTAAAGCATATAATAGTCAAGCATGTAGCATTCAAAAACAGGGATCATAATACCTCATATTAGAGTTATTACTACATTGCCCGTGTATGATATTTGGCATTCTCACACCTGGTGAGCATCAGCGATTCGAATCGATTTCTAATTCCCGGAAATAACTAAAAATGCCAGGGACCCATATGCTTACTAACACGACGGCTTTCCCACATACAGCCCCCCTTCTCCACTTGTCCCATCCCAAGTTCGATTCACTCCCACCTGACTCCCGGGTTGTGCCCCCATGACAAGCCTGCCGACATCTCGGTCTCCCCGTCATGAGTACCAAGCTCTCCCGGGCCACCTTCCTCTCAACCAGTGGGTAGGAACGTGTTTCTGTTCTTCGGACGGCACAAGCAAGGTTTCACCGGCCCCATAAACCGGATAAGCACTCTAGCAATGTTATGCCAATCAGCAAGCGAACAGCGAACGGGTCTTATGCGACTGGCCGGAGCCATTACACCGCAACAACGCACACCGCGAAATATAAACTTAATCTCCGCCCGGTCTCTGATTAATCATCAACATAATAAAACATCTTAGCATAGACAGTGTTTTCTTCCTTTTCAAAACACCTACGTGACGAGTGACATCTCACTCGTATCTAGTCGAACCTAACATTTTTAGGCAACTCGTACTACGTACCTAGTGTAGGTGCTAGGGTCAGGGCGGCCAAGGAGTCTAATACAATGAGGTTCTAATCAACGCCTAATGCATATGCGTAACTATAAGATATTATTAGCTGGGAGAATATGGGCCTGCCTATCTTTCTCGCTAGGGTCAGTCTCCTCAGGTGCGGAGTCGGCGGCTTGCGGTAGGCCTTCCTGCTGCGGATCCGGCTCCGGGTCTTCTGGCTCCTCGATCAGCGGCTGCCCCTGCGTCTGCTCCTCGCTCCCGTGATCTATAGGTGTGTCATTGTATGCAAAATGAGTGCGATGAATGCAATGCAGGACAGAGTGCAGTAGAAATATAACTCACGGTGAATATAGGGGCAAAGTAAATAAGCCTTTCTATTTAAAGGTCTATCTTCGGAGGAGGGAGGACATTCAAACTCTCCTAAGAAATTATACAAACCATCACCTAAACTTAACTAAGGATCCATCATGTAAACCATGTATCCATGTCATGACCATGCATTTGTATGATGTAGCATTTTTGACCTTATCTACCATTTTCCCCACTTATAAATGATTGTTTTTCCCATTTAATCAAGCCTCTGAGTTTAAATAGCTCCACTGCTCCAATTGACTTCAAAATTCTACATGGTGTAGACTTTATGTGCAAGAAGTTATTGAACAAAATTTTGCCCAATTGGAGTTATAATGAATTTATAAAAAATCTAACAAATTAACAGCCCTTTATCTTCTCAGATTTATCATTAATTACAGGAAATGATTCTAGCCATGAAATTTAACCAGTGAACAAGATGGGCTATAAACCACTTACACAAAAATTTGCAAGTGAAATATTTTCCATTTGACAGGACATCTATTTTCTATATTTAATTATAGAGGAAATAAACATGCAAGACAAAACAACATGTAGTATATAGTTTCTGAACATTAGGCATCATGTACAAGTCATCCTATTTTTCATAGAATTTTCCTAGCTATTTAAATACTTTTTTCCCATTTTCTTTTTCTAACTGGCACCTTTTGTTATTTTCAAATCACTATCAAAAACTCGCATGCTAATGCTCATCATAACCTAGAAAAAATGCCATAGAGCCGTTTTGAGAACATGTTATATAGCCCTCATCTTTTAAGTTGATTTAATGCACAAATAATACTCATAAATGTAAAACAGTCAGCAAATAAGCAATGCTAGGGCTATAAAAATTCACATACTGTCCAAATATCCTAAACATGCTACTTTCCAGGTTTCATAGCATTTGGAGTCCATTTACATCACTTTTGGTAATTACTTTGCTTTAACATGCATGCAACAAAACTGAGGGTAAAAATGTCTTTTCACACAACCACATCATACCTAGCCTGTAGATCTACTCAAGAGGAGTTCATAGGTACTGAGTTTGTCCATTTTGATTTTTTTTGAATTGATATGCTTCTTCAAAGTTTCAAACCGAAAATAACAAAAGAAAAAGAAAAGAACCCTAGATCCGGGACCTCTGCGCAATTAAACCATAGATCCGGGGGCTAGAACGCAAGATCTACAAGACACAGTGCATAGTGCGGGAGGACTAAGTTGTAAAAAAAAGAAATCAAGGGGCCGGATCTAAAAAATCCCCGGCCCCTTTCTTCTTCCTCGCGCTGGCCGTGGCCGCGCGGCGCGGCGCGCGCGCGTCGGCGAGCCGGGGCTCGCCGGAGCCGCGACGCGGGGTGAGGGAGGCGCGGTGAAGGGCGGGCTTCAACCTCGTGTAGGTCTCGGCGGCGGTGGAGGCGAGGTTGAGGCGGGAGGCGCGGTGAACCGAGCTTGAACCCGAGCGATGGCGGCGCGGCGTGACGTCGAGGCGAGGGTGCTTCTCGGCGTCGGGTGGATGAACGGCGGCGAGGCCTACGGCGGTGGATGCGCGGCGGAGCGAGGAGTGTGGTGGTGGTGGTCTCGGGGTGAGAGGCGGCCGGACGGCGGCGGTGCGAGCCCGAGCTCGAGCTCGCGGCCAGCAATGGCGGCACGGCGAAGAACGGCGCGGGGCGGGGTGGAAATGGAACGGGAAAGCGGGGAATGGGGCTAGGTTTTGGGCGCGGGGTCCTCCCCCTCCTTTTGACGTGCCCGGGGGCGCCGCCCGTGGCTCGCCGTACTTCCTGTACGCCGGCGAGCAACGCGGCGCGCGCCGGTTCGCGCCGTGCGCGTCGGCGCGGATCGGCGGGCCCACGTGTCAGTGACCGTAGGTTTTGTAAAATTGAAATGTGTTTTCTTCCCTTCGGTAATTCGCTGTTTTGGAGAATTTAGAGGCCGAATTTGAAGGAACTCCAGTTGAAAGAATTGTTCCACTCTTTGAGATCTACGACTTTGTCAAAATGGACCACCCCAGATTCCAAGTGTAAATATGATTTAAATTCAAATTTACTAGCAGCCCTTGTTATGGACAGAAAACCTATATTGCTTTGAAAAATAAAAAGTCCTATTTCCAAGCCTTTTCTCCTAAAGCACCTTTTGAGTATGTTGCTTAGAATTTCAATCCCTACAACTTATTCAGTGGGAGCATTGCATGAAAATGACTGTAAGCTAGAGGAAAATTGAAATTACTATGCAGCTCAGATTTGAGTTGGTTTTCTAGGTTGGCAAAGAATGACCCTAATCCTTATGTAAACCTCATCAAATGTCCAAACTCCAATTAACAAAGTTGTTTAACACTCCATTGTCTACAAATTTGGTAATAATTTCAAACTACAAGCGCAATTGTATTCAGGGATTTGGTCAAATAGCAGGTTTACTTTTTGTAGTCTTTCTTGTTATCAATTTTTGAAGTATCAGATGAAGCCTAAACACTTCCACTCTAGATTCATTTGAAAGGTGGTAAATTTAATTTCATACCATAGAAAGGAGTAATTTGAAGTTATATAGTGAAATCGAAAGTAAATTTCAGAATAAATTTAGGGAAAGGCAGAAATTTTTGACTTAGTGATTTCTCTAACTAGTTCTCATTACTCTCCAAGCCTAATTCAGTCTTAATCCATCATTAGCTTGTGTCTAACTGCGTGTTAAGGCTTTTGAGATGCCGGGGGCATCACAGATGTCAGAGGAGAGCTTTTTGTAGGGGTTCGGTTCAAGTTCCTTTGGCTTTGGGATCGCCTTCATTTTTTTTCAACTCAATCCTAGTGTGCTGGATTCTTTCACTTGGAGATGGACAATAAATGGTTCTTTCTCCTCGGCCTCTGCTTATGGAGCTTTCTTTTGGGGGACAATCTTCCATTCTTGGTGTCCCCTCTCTGCAAGATGAGGGCTCGTAACAAGTGCTGCTTCTTCCTTTGGCTAGCTCTTCTTGCATTGATCGTTGTTGAACTTCTAATCGACTTTTTAGACATGGTTTGAGGGATTATGCCACTTGCGCCCTATGTGCCCAGGAGCGGGAAATAGTCGATCACCTTCTTCTGGGGTGTGTCCATGGTAGGGAAACTTGGTTCAGGTATCTACGTCATTGTGGCATTCAACACGTGGCTCCTCTCTCTCCTAGTAGTTCTTTTGCAGGGTGGTGGTTGGAGGCCAGGAAGTAGGTCGGTAAGCCCCTTAGGAAAGGGTTTGATTTTCTTGTTTTCTGGTCGCCTGGTGCCTGTGGAAGGGAGGCCCTTCAGCCTTTGGCTCTAGCACAGTTGGTGATAGATGAGGCGGGCCTTTGGGATCATGCGAGCTTCGCCAAAATCGCCTTGCTAATGGCTGGGAGGCTGTTTTAGTTTTCCCTTCTCGTTAGTCTTGTTATTCGGGTTTGGTCCTTTCTTTTTTTTTTTTTTGGCTGCCTTGGCGGCTGGCTGGGTCTTAGCTTTGTACTGCTGTTTGAACTCCCTTATTCTTAGCGAAAAACGTGCTCCGTACGTGTAAAAAAGATTCTGGGAGTACATCTTACTTGAGTTTTCAACAATATGCCAAACCCGACCCTTGCATCTCTATGTAAAAAACGTGCTTCGACCCAGAAGGAACTCAGTTGCATGCAGCGAGCCCACACATTATGCCAAAGGTTTAGGTGTTTTCAACAATTGACAACGACATCTTACTTGAGTTTTTAGTTTCACAAGATAGTACAATTATTACAAGAAAACAGAGGAACTATAGGACGATGCGGAGCTCTCACCGTCGGCGCGGCACGGATCCACTCGTTAGTCACGTACATACATGATATGATACTATCATGGACAGTGGTACAAGAAGGCCGGTACGGATCCATCTACAAGAAGGCTGGTGTCTACGTCATTGTGGCATTCAACGCGTGGCTCTTCTCTCTCCAAATGATTCTTTTGCAGGGTGGTGGTTGGAGGCCACGAAGTAGGTCGGTAAGCCCCTTAGAAAGGGTTTGATTGGCCGTCGTTTTGGTCGCCTGGTGCTTGTGGAAGGAACGCAATAATAGGATCTTCAGAAGGGAGGCCCTTCAGCCTATGGCCCCGGCACAATTGGTGATATATGAGACGAGCCTTTAGGGTCACGCGAGTGTTGACGGCACTTAAGCATGCCAAATTCTTATACTGCAAGCGCACAGTATCGCGGTAGCTTTTCCCCAGAATGAGTATCTTGGGTTTATCAATCCGGGATTAATTATGTTTAAGATGTTATTAATCTAATATTAATTAAATTACTATCTAATTCTAATTGATCTAAATAAGCTTAAATAAGAGATAAAGTCTATCTAATTGCAATCTAATAAAGGTTCTAATTATACTCTAAATATACTCTAATCAAGCTCTAAACTATTGCAGCAATTAAATTAAACTCGGGATAGATAAGATTTAAACAGGCGATCCACAAAAGAGACATGAGACAAACAACTTAAGTACTAAGAACCACCTTGATAAAGATCTAACCAACAAGCATAGGATAAACATGATCATGAATGTCAAAGAACTACTCGAACCTTTCCCCGGGCTCCACTGTCACTGGTAACCAGGTAATCGACGAACTTGTAAACCCTAACCATCTCTAAGCATGAGCAGATTCATTTCTACTAATTAGGTAAAATAGATCTACTAAAAGACATGTGAGAATTCTTATAGTGGCCACCAGAGCACAAGTAGACATTAAGCAATGCAAAGATATGGATCATAAACATGCATAAACAAGAAACTAAGTCTAAAAGACAAACTTTATTGATCAAACATCAAGGTTTTATCAAAGTACAGAAGAAGTTCGAGGAATTTACTCAAGATACATCGAAATCCGTGAACCAAAGTCGTCGAGTTGAACTAGACGAAGAAGTCGACGAAAGATGAGCTCGAGCAGCCCTAGGGAGGCATCTGGTCGGCCGACCAGACCCCCTAGGGGTCTGGTCGGCCCCAAGCCTCCTGCCTCCTCTTGCTTCCTCCTTTCGCCGAGATGTTCTTCCCGCCGAGCTGAACTCCCGTGGACGCCGACTCAAACCCTAAACTCTCGACTTACAATAATTTGTGTCGAACAAAAGTTGAATCTCCCTTTCGGAGCCCTCTATTTATACCCCGAAGGGAACCCTATACATAGAAACTAATAGGTCGGTTCTAAGAGTCCTAGAACACTTAAAACACCTATTTCCAAGTATAATCAAGCCTCTAGAAGAGTCCCGGTCGTACATAACCTTTCTTCCTTAATGATGAAGTCTTCTATATTTAATTCCCGAAATAGATCTTTCCTTCTTCTGCAGCCTGTAGTAAATCGACCATAACTCTGTCTTCTGAAGTCCAATAAATGCAAACTCGGACTCTAAATTGTAGAGCTCGAAGAGATCTACAATTTTGGTATTCAAACTTTCTTCTTTTGACGTTATTAAGGTCCCCGAATTGGGCCCACAAGCTGCTGCTGTCATTGACTTCGCGAATATTTAAGGATTTGTGCTTCCCGGCAATCTTTATCTTATAGAATACTCTTTTAATTGGGCTTTTACCTTTAATTGGGCTTCATTAATCTTTATCCTTTGGGCTTGCTCATCTTAGCATAAATCCTATCTTCGAGAATTCTTCAAATTATATTAAATATTACCTATTTTCCTGCAAAAAATCAATAATGCACAAAAACAAAGAACATTCTCGAAAACGGGGTTAATTGTTAGCAAAATAATAATAAATCATAACATTAATCCATGAAACGACAAAAAAACATATGAAATTATAACATAAATTTAGTACTTAAGCCGCGTCAACAATATCCCCCACACTTACATCATGCTAGTCCTCGAGCATAAGATCGATAAATCTTAAAATAAACTCTCAACTAAATTTATGTCAATCCTAAACAATCACTTCTCAAATAACTTTTCTTTAGAAATCACTCAAATCATAATATGGAAATATTTATTTAATTTTCATGCATATAGATCCCCACAAGATTTATCGAAATCAAATGAATCATAACTATGCCAAAGTCTCCTTTCAGAATATAAAAAGAGGTTTTTCTCAATATATTTAGAAAAAACAAAAACTCTTCAATGGATCAAGAAATCACTAATCCCTTTAAATCAAACTCTCAAAAAGGCACTCATTATAAATGGCTATCCTATAATAGATTTGCACTCTCTCTTCCTCACAGGA
Source organism: Paspalum notatum (assembly GCA_022530915.1). Taxonomy (NCBI): domain Eukaryota; kingdom Viridiplantae; phylum Streptophyta; class Magnoliopsida; order Poales; family Poaceae; genus Paspalum; species Paspalum notatum. Next base: position 34,389,708 of record CM039685.1, read on the forward strand.
AAATATATGGAGCTTGGTAAAGTCTTAGCAAAGTTAAACATTTTATTGTTCAAGTAAGTTATCTTTCTAAAACTCAATCAATCATCCTTAAACAACTTTGGTCATCGAGAATAAAGAAAATAATATATAAAGACAAAGAAAAAAAAAGATATAGATAGTGGACATGTGCATGTATATATGAAATTGGAATAAATTCTGAATTTTTTTTTTGCACATGGTTGGAAAAAGCGAAAGACTTTGCTCATTTTAATTTTATAATAATAACTCAGGACTTACAAAGAGACTAATTAAATTTTGTATAATTTTCTCCCCCTTTCTCCTTTTCCTAATTCTACCTCTCTTTTCCTTTCTTTTTTTATTTTAATTCGGCCACTTGGCCATTATTTTCTCCCTCTTCTTTTTTTTTCTTTTTTTTCTTAATTCAACCACTTTGGTCTATAAATTTTTTTAACTAAAAACTCCACCTCCTTCATCTCAAAAGTCCCTTTTTATTTTAATTTTAATTAATGAGCAAAAACCTTACTTGAATAGGTAAAGGTAAACAAAATGAGATGAAAAGGTTTATAGGATAAAGAAATTGCTTATTATTTCTAAGCAATTGGAATATAATAAGGCTAGCAAAAGATGAAAAATCGATGACCAAGAATTATTTAAGTGATCAAAATTACTAAAGAAATCAAACTTAAACAAACTCACATGAAATAATTTGCTTATAAACTGGCTTTCATAAACTAAGCTCTAATAGGTATTAAAAACTCTCTCTTGATTAAGGAATGTAAAACTTGATCAAATAAAGATAAATTCAATAAAAAGATTTTTTTTATAAGTCCTCTAATTTTTTTTAATTGAAAACTTTGGCAAAGCTATAAAACATAATCTCCCAACAAAAACATGGGTTATACATTATTAATTATTTTAGTAATTCCCACATTACTCAAATCATGACAACTTAAGCAAAATTAAATATCAAAGTAAATGCATAGAATAAACTTAAATAAAGCGAGACAAAATTAATAATAATACTAATACTTTTTAATAATAAAATAAAAAATAAAAATAAGAATAAGAAAATGTTTACATAATAACGCCATCCCGTCAACTCACACCTAGTAAGTAATATAAAATATAAAAAAAATAAAGGGGCGTTATTATTTCAAACGCTTTATTGATCTAATGGGGAAAACAATATCGCCACACTTAGCTATTGCTAAGTGTCCTAGTCATCATCGGAGTACCAGTGAGTCTCATCAACTGGACCGTCGAGTGGATCTTCCCCGGGTCTGTAGAGAATAGGTTCTGGGTCTTCTGGAACTACTGGCTCTTCCCACTCTACATCTGGTTGATGACCTTGAAGATTCATCTCATAATAGATATCATCAAGAGTGACGTTCTGTTGTGCAACCATATGTTGTAGGTAGTTCACTTGCTCCCTCAGGTGTCTAGTGAATCCCTCGACATCTCTTCTAGTTTGTATCATTTGCTTGGAAAGCCTCTCTTCGAGATCATCTATCACTACAAGACTATCACTGTTCTTCTGCACAAGAGCACTAATAGCTTCCCTACACTTGGCACAGCAATTATGTCCATCCCCATCTATCCCTCCAAGATGGTAAGTATCAATCTTAGGGACGACATAAACAGAACTTACTTCCTCATGGTCTGGATTCCTCCCGTGGTCATCTTCCAGATAGTCATCATCACTAGAGCGAATAGTTCCTCCTTTACTGACTGAAGACTCCTCATAGTTAATCCTTCTCTTGCCTTCAATCCGCTTAGACCTTCTCTCCTTCATCTCCACAGGTTGAATGGATAGATCGGCAAACTTCTTCGCAACATAACAACGTCTACTAGCAGCAGTACATACCCTTGCAATTTCCTCATCGTCGGAGAAGACGACCTGTGAAAAATTGTTGCGAGCTCCCTTGAAAACAAGGTAGATCGGCCGAGTTCGTTCCTCCTGGTCGGCCGAGCCCCTTTGTCTACTTGTTCCCTCGCCTCCGTTCTTCACGAGTAGCTTCTCCATGGCTTCAGAAATTGTTGTGGCTATGATTTGGTCGTGGTTGGTTTTGATGTTTCGATATAAAGGTCTGCCTATGATTTTATACTCCGGAGAAACGATAGTTTCGGTAGGAAAACTACTCAATCCGACTCTAATTCCAATCTAAACCGACTCAGAACTCCGCGTAACTACGCATACCAAAATTTGAAACGAATCCGACTCGAAAACCGCCCAAGTCGGCCGAGCCTGGCCTCTCTGGTCGGCCGACCTGGGCCCCTCCTCTGGCTTCTGGGCCCCAGGTTTGGTCGGTAAGTTTATTTATTAAATAAAAATATTTATGTATAGAAAAAATTTGAAAAATATTTAAACTATGCAACTAAATTATTTACAAAGGATAGGTTACTATGGAAATCTAAGGAATATGATCATGGTAATTAACTCTCACCTCCTTGAAGTTATAAGTATTAATATAATTGATCTCAATCTAGTCCTCTTCAAGGTAGGCTTTCAATCTTTGTCCATTTACCATATACTTATTCCCTTCTAAATCCATAATGGTAACTGCTCCGGCAGGCGATACGTCATGAATTATATAAGGTCCGTCACATTTACTCTGTAACTTTCCTTTTTCAAATAATTTAAACCTTGAATTATAAAGAAGAACCTTATCACCTGGCTTAAACTCCTTCTTAAGAATTTTCTTATCAAACCATCTTTTAACCCTTTCCTTATAAATGGTAACATTATGATAAGCTTGTAACCGTGCTTCATCAAGGGTACTTAATTGAATTCTTCTTTTGATTAAAGCGGCATCTAGGTCTAAATTTAATTCCTTAATTGCCCAATAAGCTTTATGCTCCAGCTTTACTGGCAAATGACAAGTTTTTCCATATACTAATTGATAGGGTGTCATCCCAATAGGTGCTTTAAATGCTGTTCTATAAGCCCAAAGAGCATCATTAATCTTTTTTGACCAATTCTTGCCTCCTTTAATCACCATCTTTTTAAGAATTTTTTTTAATTGTTTATTTCATGTCTCGGCTTGGCCATTGGTCTGTGGATGATAGGTTGTAGAAACTCTATGTTCAATTCCCATCTTTGCCAAATAATCAGTAAACTCTTTACCAATAAAATAGGATCCTCCATTGGAGACAATTACTCTAGGTACTCCATATCTTGGAAATATATTATTCTTAATCATCTCTATGGATTCCTGTGTAGACGCCTTCTTACATGGCAAAGTTTCCACCCACTTTGAGACGTAATCCACAGTTACTAAAATATACTCAAATCCATGTGAATTCTCAAATGGTCCCATAAAGTCCATTCCCCAAACATCAAATAAATCAATTTGTAGATTATATGTCAAAGGCATTGAATTTCTAGCTATTATATTTCCAGTTTTTTGACACTCGGGACAAGAAGCGACAAATTTCCTTGCATCTTCATGCATTCCTGGCCAATAGAATCCACTTGCCCATATCTTAGCCTGGGTTCTGAAATGTCCATGATGCCCCCCATATTCTGCAGCGTGGCATTTTCTCAAAATCTCATTTCTCTCGTCTGCAGGTATGCATCTCCTAAGGACTCCATCAGATCCAAATCTATATAGATAGGGTGAATTCCAATAAAATTTCTTGGCTTCGGCAAGGATTTTCCTTTTTGAATTATAATTGAGATGAGTAAGTGGCTCTCCTCTAATGGCTCTTATCACGTCCAACATCTAAGAATCCTTATTTATAACCGCATAAAGGGTGTCGTTTCTTAACGCATCGTCAATTGGTGGACCTCCTTTACTATGGCTCATTCTAGACAAGTGATCTGCCACTACATTCTCAACTCCCTTCTTGTCTCTGATTTCTACATCGAATTCTTGTAGCATTAGAATCCATCTAATTAAACGAGGTTTAGCATCTTTTTAGTGATAAGGTATTTAATAGCAGCATGGTCAGTGTAGACTATAACCTTTGAATTAACAATATAAGATCTAAACTTTTCAAAGGCAAAAACTACTGCTAACAACTCCTTTTTAGTGGTTGCATAATTAACTTGGGCCTCGTTAAGAGTTTTGCTGGCATAATAAATGGCATGTACTTTTTCGTCTTTTCTCTGCCCCAGCACAGCTCCTACTGCATAGTCACTGGCATCACACATGATCTCAAAAGATAGATTCCAATTAGGTGGTTGAATGATAGGCGCTCTATCAAGTAATTTCTTAATTTTTCTAAAGGCTACCTCACACTCATCTATGAATTCAAATGGAACATCCTCTTGAAGTAGGTAATTCAATGGCTTGGCTATTTTAAAAAAATCCTTAATAAATCTTCTATAGAATCCAGCATGTCCGAGAAAGCTTCTGAGAGATCTAATATCTGTAGATGGTGGCAACCTTTCAACAGTCTCTATCTTGGCTTTATCTACTTCAATTCCTTTCTCTGAAATGACGTGTCCTAACACAAGTCCTTTCCTTACCATAAAATGACACTTTTCCCAATTCAACACTAAGTCTACTTCTCCACATCTTTTCAGAACTTTCTCTAAATTCCGTAGACAGTGGTCAAAACTAGTGCCATGAACTGAGAAATCGTCCATGAAAACCTCCATGATATATTCAATGAAGTCTGAGAAAATGGCCATCATACACCGTTGAAATTAAGCTCGTGCATTGCATAAACCAAAGGGCATTCTCCTATAGGCAAAGGTTCCATAAGGACAAGTGAAAGTTGTCTTGTGTTGATCGTCTGGATGGATAGGGATTTGAAAGAATCCAGAATAATCATCTAAATAGCAAAAATGGGTATTCTTAGCAAATCTCTCTAGCATTTCATCTATAAAGGGTAAAGGGAAGTGATCTTTTTTAGTGGCTTTATTAAGTTTCCGGTAGTCTATACACATTCTCCAACCAGTGACAGTTCGTTGTGGAATTAATTCATTTTTCTCATTTTTAACTACAGTTAAACCTTCCTTTTTAGGCACACAATGAACAGGGCTAACCCACTCACTAGTTGGTACTGGGTAGATAATTCCGGCGTTTAGCAGCTTGATTACTTCCTTCTTCACTACGGATCTCATTTCGTTACTCAGTCTTCTTTGATTGTCTACCACTAGCTTGTGGTCTTCTTCCATCGGAATCCTATGAGTACAAAATGCTGGGCTAATTCCTTTAAGATCTGCTAGAGAATAACCAATTGCCTTCTTATGCTTCCTCAACACTCCTAGCAATCTTTCCACTTCTTCTGGACTCAGCTGATCACTAACTATTACAGGATAAGTTTTATCTTCTCCTAAAAATTCATACTTAAGTCCTTCGGGCAGTAGTTTGAGCTCCACGTCGGGCGTCTCCTGTGAGTTAAGGTCACCTAGTGGCTCTATAGGAATGTCTTGGGTCTCTTCTTGATTAAGTTCAAGTTGATTAGTGGTAATGGTTGTTCCCTCAGAGAAGAATCCTTCTTCTCCTCTTTCTAATACTAATTTTAACGGCTCTCTAAAAGCATTAATATAATTAATACTCTCTATGTCCTCTATATCGGGAGTGAGATTAATAGGCAACTTTAGATGCCGGTAGAAAATCAAAGTTATATTTTAATCCATTAATATTAATAGTGACTTTTCCTTTATCATTATTAACTACAGCATTAACCAACTTAGGAAAAAGTCTACCAAAAATTATATTAATATCATTATCGTAAACATTAATTATATAAAAATCAGTTGGTATAATGTTATTAGCAAAGTTAACTTTAACATTTTTAATTAAGCCCACAGGTCTAATTACTTCATTATTAGAAAGTTTAATCTTAATACTAGTAGAAACTAAGTGTGGTTTATCACTCAATTTAGAATAAACTTCATAGCTCATAGTACTTACCTGGGCTTCCATGGAGCAGTGAATATTGTTGAAGTCTTCTTTGTTGATGGAGCAAGAAATTCCGGTTGAAGATTCTTCTGGCTCCAGGTAGACGATAATTTTCTCAGTAAGTAATGACTCCGGCTTGACACCAATCACCCGCTTCACTTCAGAGACATCACTGTCCAGCTCCTCTTCTTGGAATAATTTCTGCAGCACCTCCTCTGTACTTAGATCATCAGAGCTCCTTCTAAGTGGCATTTCTGGTGGAAACAACTCTTCTTCTTCCTTTAAATCTTCTAGTGGGAGTGGTCCTGTACACTTCAGTGTGTCTCCAAAATCCACTGGCATCCAACTCGTTTTGTCGAATTCTGTCAGTGATTTTGCACTAGCAAGGCTTCTGTAATTTGAACACTCAGTCTTCACTTGTGGTGCAAAACTTTCGTACTCCTCTTCCTCAGCTGCATAAGACACTGTAATTCTTCTGGCAGGTTGTTGCTCTTCGAAGACAGCATATGTAGGCGCCATACCCACTGGCTCCTGTACTACACTCTCTTTCCTGTCTCTTTCAGCCTTTGAGGCCAAGCAGACATCTGACAAAATCTTCATAGCTTCACTCCACTTTCGGCTTAGCAGTGATCCTCCAGCACAAGTGTTCAGTCGCTCAAAGTCTTTAGTGGTAAGACCGAAGTAGAAGATTGACATCATCATCTCTGGAATGAATCCAATTGGTGGTCCTTGTGTCCTCATTTCTTCCGGTCTGTCCCAGGCTTCATCAATGTCTTCATTCTCTCGTTGCATGAAATCCCAGATTCCTTTTCTCAACTTGTGCACTCTCAGTGGAGAAAAGAATCTTGTAGTGAACTTCACTTCGAGTCTTCCAATCATCTCCAGCTTCTACTGATGCAACATGGTACCACTTTCTGGCTCTATCTTCCAGTGTAAACGGCAAGAGGTTCCACAAGACCCACTCTTCTGGAACTCCGTTTTGATGGAATGTACGACACACTTGCTTCAGCCTCTCCAGGTGCTTGTATGGGTTCTCATCATCTTCACCACTGAACTGATGTTCGACAGTAATTCGGATGATTCCTCGCTTCAGCTCGTAGGATCCTGATTCCGGCCTCAGATTTGATTTTTGAAATTTCAAATCTTCAACTCTTGGAGTTAAGTACTCCGCAAGTGTCAGACCCTCACACATCATAGTCGTATCTGAAATGTAGACAAAAAATACAAAACAAAAGATCTACGACAGCAAAATTTGCCGTACTTAGACCAAATTAAATCTAACCAAAATAACAAATTTAAAAACTAAATTTAAAATTTTGAAACTTAAAATCTACTTCTAATTTCAAAAATAACTAAATAAATAAAAACTAACACACTAATTAAAAAGCAAATAAACAAAACTAATTAATCACACAATAAATAAAAACTAACTATTAAAACTAGTAGTAACAGAGTTAATAAAAGATTAATAATAACTTAAACGATAATTAGTGATTTCCCGGCAACAGCGCCAGAAAAGCTTGTTAAAGGCACTTAAGTACGCCAAATCCTTATACTGCAAGCGCACAGTATCGCGGTAGCTTTTCCGCGGGATAAGTATCTTGGGTTTATCAATCCGGGATTAATTATGTTTAAGATGTTATTAATCTAATATTAATTAAATTACTATCTAATTCTAATTGATCTAAATAAACTTAAATAAGAGATAAAGTCTATCTAATTGCAATCTAATAAAGGTTCTAATTATACTCTAAATATACTCTAATCAAGCTCTAAACTATTGCAGCAATTAAATTAAACTCGGGATAGATAAGATTTAAACAGGCAAAAGAATCCACAAGAGACATGAGACAAACAACTTAAGTACTAAGAACCACCTTGACAAAGATCTAACCAACAAGCATAGGATAAACATGATCATGAATGTCAAAGAACTACTCGAACCTTTCTCCAGGCTCCACTGTCACTGGTAATCAGGTAATCGACGAACTAGTAAACCTTAACCATCTCTAAGCATGAGCAGATTCAATTCTACTAATTAGGTAAAATAGATCTACTAAAAGACATGTGAGAATTCTTATGGTGGCCACCAAAGCACAAGTAGACATTAAGCAATGCAAAGATATGGATCATAAATATGCATAAATAAGAAGCTAAGTCTAAAAGACAAACTTTATTGATCAAACATCAAGGTTTTATCAAAGTAGAGAAGAAATTCGAGGAATTTACTCAAGATACATCGAAATCTGTGAACCAAAGTCGTCGAGTTGAACTAGATGAAGAAATCGACGGAAGATGAGCTCGAGCAGCCCTCGGGAGGCATCTGGTCGGCCCCCAGGCCTCCTACCTCCTCTTGCTTCCTCCTTTCGCCGAGATGTTCTTCCCGCCGAGTTGAACTCCCGTGGACGCCGACTCGAACCCTAAACTCTCGACTTACAATAATTTGTGTCGAACAAAAGTTGGATCTCCCCTTTCGGAGCCCTCTATTTATACCCCGAAGGGAACCCTATACATGGAAACTAATAGGTCGGTTCTAAGAGTCCTAGAACACCTAAAACACCTATTTCCAAGTATAATCAAGCCTCTAGAAGAGTCCCGGTCGTCCATAACATTCCTTGCTTAATGATGAAGTCTTCTATCTTTAAGTCCCGAAATAGATCTTTCCTTCTTTTGCAGTCTGTAGTAAATTGACCATAACTCTGTCTTCCGAAGTCCAATAAATGCAAACTCGGACTCTAAATTGTAGAGCTCGAATTTTGGTTCATTTGACGTCATTAAGGTCCCCGAATTGGGCCCACAAGCTGCTGCTGTCATTGACTTTGCGAATATTTCAGAATTTGTCCTTCCCGGCAATCTTTATCTTCTGGAATACTCTTTTAATTGGGCTTTTACCTTCAATTGGGCTTCATTAATCTTTATCCTTTGGGCTTGCTCATCTTAGCATAAATCCTATCTTCGAGAATTCTTCAAATTATATTAAATATTACCTATTTTTCTGCAAAAAATCATTAATGCACAAAAACAAAGAGCATTCTCGAAAACGGGTTAATTGTTAGCAAATTAATAATAAATCATAATATTAATCTATGAAACGGCATAAAAGCATATGAAATTATAACATAAATTTAGTACTTAAGCTGCGTCAACAGCGAGCCGCCAAGATCACCTTGCTAATGGCTGGGGGCTGTTTTAGTTTTCCCTTCTTGCTAGTCGTGTTGTTCGGGTTTGGTCCTTTCTTTTTTTTTTTTTGGCTGCCTTGGTGGCTGGCTGGCTCTTAGCGTTGTACCGCCGTTTGAACTATCTTATTCTTAATGAAAAGCGTGCTTCGTACGTTCTGAAAAAGGTTCTGGGAGTACATTTAGGGTCTGTTTGGTTGGAGAGCGACGTAGAATGGAGTGGCTCCATCCTTGCTTATAGGGACGGAGTGGCTCCATTCTACGTTTGGTTGTAGGGATAGAATGGCTCCATTTTGTGTTTGGTTCGAGGGATGTGAGGGATGAGGATGACAGCTCCCGTTACCCACCGTTTGTGGGCCCCATCTGTCAGCCAGAGCATCTTCTCCCCGTCCACCGACGCTCCCGGCTCCCCTGCATCTCCGCCCCCTTCCCCGCATCTCCGCCTGTCCACGTCCTCCTCGGTGGCGGCCTCGCCGGGCGGCGCCTCCTCCTCCCCCGGCGTCCGTCGTCGCCCCCGCCGGCGGCCTCCTCCTCCTCCCGCGGCCGTCGTCGCCTCCGCCGGCGGGCTCCACCTCCGTCAGGTCCGGCGGCGAGCTCCTCCTCCACGCGCCTCCGCCGCCGCCTTGGGCTCTTCCTTCCCGCGTGCCGCCGCCTCGGGCTCCTCCTTCCCGCGCGCCGCCGCCGCTCCTCCTCCCTGCACCTCCTCCTCCGCCAGCCACGCCGCCCCGCCGGTCGCGCCTCCCCGTCGCTGCGTCCCCTCGTCGGGCGGCCGCACCTCCTCCGACGGCCGCGCCGCCCCGACGGCCATGGGGAAGGCGTGGGCAGGGGCGAGCAGGATCCAGGAGCGCGGAGAGGAGACGGAAGGCGACGGCGTGAGAATGGGATGGCTGCATCCGGCCGATTTTTTGGGAGTGAGCTCATCCCGAATCTGACGAGCATATTCCCTAGTTTGGGATGTCCCCGTCCCCGCGTCCGTGAACCAAACAATTCAAAATTTAGGATGGAACCGCTCCATCCCAGAACATCCCATAAACCAAACGGACCCTTAAGAAACTCAGTTGCATGCTGCGAGCCCACACATTATGCCAAAGGTTTAGGTGTTTTAAACAATTGACAACGATGTTTTACTTGAGTTTTTACTTTCACAGATAGTACAATTATTATTATTACAAGAAAACAGAGTAACTATAGAACGATGCGGAGCTCTCACCGTCGGCGTGGCACGGATCCACTCGTTAGTCTCGTACATGCCTGATGCTATCATGAACTGTGGTACAAGAAGGCTGCTACGGATCCATCTATAAGTGCGTCACACAGACGACACGATCATGGTCCGCGTCGACCACCGGCCACAGCCGCGCCGGCAGCCGCCGGGCCAGTACCACGAACACCACCCTTCCACATGTCAACGACGGCCGCGAGCGCCTGGTGAGCTGGTCCGCCTGGCGCCGACGCCTTGTGCGCCTCCGCCTGCATCTCCCGCGCCCTCCGCCGCGCCATGGCTCCCTTCTCCCCCACCATGAGCTCCCTCACCACGGCGGCCACCTCCTCCCGCGGCACCACCCCGTCGTCCTCCCGGGCGCTCACTCGCAGCGCCACGCCGACGTGCTCCGACGCCAGCTTCACGGCGTTCATCCTCTGCTCGGCGAACAGCGGCCACGCCAGCACCGGCACGCCCGCCGACACGGTCTCCAGCGCCGAGTTCCACCCGCAGTGCGACAGGAACCCTCCCACGGCGCGGTGGCCCAGGACCTCCACCTGCGGCGCCCACTGCGGCACGACAAGCCCGGCGCCGCCGGCCCTGGTCCTCTCCGTGAACCCCTCCGGCAGGTAGCTCGCCGGGTCGTCGGCACGGTCGTCGGTCGGGCCGAAGTAGGTCCCCATGCTGTCCTTGTCGCTGGGGAACCGCACCACCCACATGAACCGCTGCCCGCTGGCCTCCAGCCCCAGCGCCAGCTCCGCCGTCTGCGTGCTGGACAGCGTGCCGCCGCTGCCGAACGACACGTACAGCACGGACCCGTCCGGCTGCTCGTCCAGCCACCGCATGCACCCGTGCTTTGCTGACTCATCGGAGAACGGGCGGACAAAGGGGCCCACGGCGTAGGCCGGGGCGTACACGCCTCTGTCGGCAAGGTCCTTGAACGCGTCCATCGTGTCCTGCTCCAAGGCGCCGAAGGTGTTGACGACGAAGCCGTCGCTGCGGAGGTAGTCGACGCACAGGTCGACCAAGATGTCGAACACAGGGTTGGCACGGTCCTGGAGGGGTTCCACGAGGTCGGCTCCGTCCAGCGGCACGCACCCAGGGAGGACCACGGGGCCCGGGAGGTCGCGGATCTCGCCGGTGGTGGTTCTGACGAGCTCCGGGGTCTGCAGCAGCGTGCACAGCGACATGAGGCTCGAGGTGTAGAAGACGTACCGCGGCACGCCGAGGTCCTCGGCGGCGGCGAGCGCCGCGGGGCAGAGCATGTCGGCCAGGAAGGCGGTGACGCCGGCGGGGGAGTCGAGGAGGGAGCGGAGCAGCGCGCGGAGGTGCGGCAGGGTGCGCCGGACCACCGTGACGATGCGGGTCAAGATGTGCGCGTCGGCGGGGAGGTCGTCGAGGGGCACCTCGGGGAGCGCCGTGGCGGTGAGGCCCGGCGCCAGGGAGGCCAGCGCGGAGGAGTTGGTGGGCGAGGAGAGGTCCGTGTAGGTGACGATCGTGGAGGTGACGCCGTGGTGCGCCGCGAGGCGAGTGGCGAACTCGGCCACCGGGGCGACGTGCCCGACGCCGGGGCTCGTCAGCAGGACGACGTGCGGGGCGCGCGCTTGCGACATGGCGGCCGGCTACTTCAACGACGACTGATGAAGTGATGAGCAGTCTGCACTACAGTTGCTGCCTCGTTCGGTGCCATCTTTCCTAGTTATATATACACAAGTGTGGTGGATGCGGAGTGAGTGGTACTGGAATCCGGAAGAATCTCCTCCACGCGTTTGGTTGTTTCTACGACCACTGGCACCCTGTTGTTTGGCTGGCCCATAGGAAATACTATTCTCTTGTCAAAGAAAAAAAAAAAAAAGCAGGTGTCTCACAACGATCTGACACTTCATTTTTTTTTCCGGTTTCATCATTAGACAAAACATCTAATATAATATAGTGTTCATACAACATTTGGCATACATGCAGACGATGCGTACACATAGGATACACTCATACTATAATTTATCTAATATAGTGAGTCTGTCCATACATCAACTAGGGGTTGGAATACATTCCAACACCTGAATTTTTGACCATTGGATCATAAATGGATGGCTAGAGTTACACTGTAACACTTATACTGTAATTACAGTGTAATTACAATGTAACTCCCCACCCACCCCACCCCACCCCACCCCCACCCCAACCCGCCGGCCGCCAGATCCACCCCGTCGACCCCTGCTCCGCCTCCTCCCGCCGGCGCGCGCCTCCCCCTCCTTCGCCGTGCCGGCGCGCGCGGCCCGCCGTCGCCGCACCTCCGCTCCCTCCCCCACTCACCGTCACCGCGCCTCCTCGCCTCCTCCTGGCTGCCGTCGCCCTCCCCCGCCGGCCGCGCCTCCTCCCGGCCGCCGTCGCCCTCCCCCGCCGGCCGCGCCTCCTCCCGGCCGCCGTCGCCCTCCCCCGCGGCCGCGCCTCCTGCCTGGGAAGGAGGAGACGGCAACGCGCGGCCGTGCCGCCGCGGAAGGAGGCGCGCCGCCGGGGAAGCAGGTGGTGGAGCGGGCCCGCGTCGCCGGTGGAAGAGGAGGCGGCGGGGCTGCGCCGCCGCGGGAGGAGAAGGGCGCGCCGCCACGGGAGGAGAGAGCTGGCGAGGCGCGTGACGGGAGTGTTCCAAACAACCGAGTGATGTTTAGCTTCTCAACAAAAAATATATATGTACATGCGTTGCAATAAAAAAGTGAAAGCCATGTCTCCATATTTTTCTATAAGGGTTTGGGCAACATGGCCGAGCCAGATAGGATTATTCTATTGGCTTCGGAGATAGCTAGACTAGCCCGAGGCCTTTTTTTCGCACCAGGGAGACAGGCTCGTCTCTATATGCAGTGAGCCAAACAAGCAGTAAAGTGGCGTGAACCTGGCTGCATGGATACAACCTGCAATAATCAAACACTATGCATGCATGCGGTGAGCCTGTTTGTTTACGTGGGCTACCAATCAGGCCTTAAGTGAACATGTACATACAATTTTATAAATAAGTAGTGTAGTCCGCTCGATCGTTTTCTCTTCTTCTTCTTCCTTTCTTCCCCCCGTTATTTTTTATTGTCTCGGTCAAGAATCAGACAATAAGGTACACATCCTGATATTTACGAATACGCATGCAAGAAAAAGGGAACTACTACACTTGCCAATGTGAAAAAACTAATTAATGTACCAGTTTCTAACATAAGTGGAATGCGTGATTCTACAAAAAACATTGTGGGTTCACATCAATTTTCTCTTTACAAGGATTGAACCCCAAAAAAAACAAAACCCAAAAAAGCCCTAGCTGCTAACAAAAAGATAAAGAGTGTCCAAACATGCATCCTAACTAATTGGTAGCTAATTGTTAGCCCACGCTCTAGCAGAAATTTAATAATTAGCTGAGAAACCACCTAATAAGCAGTTAATTGTAGAAAAATGATCTATCTACAAGAAATCTAATTAATTATTACCTGGTGTATCAAAAAATGTCTAGCTACTCCCTCCGTCCTAAATTATAAGGGGTTTTAGGCATTTACTAGATTTATTCATTTCTACATGTACATGTGTTCATATATGTCTAGATTAATCAACATCCATCCATATGAACGTATACAAATAAAAAGAGAGCTAGACCCCTTACAATTTGGGACAGAGAGAGTTTTTTAACTAACTAATTATTAGCTAGCTATTTTTTAGTTAGAGTTAAAAATTACTCCCCTCCATCCCATTGATACGTTATTTGATTTAATAACACCAAATTTGGTTTACTTATCTTATTAAAAAAATTCATAACTATCGTTTATTTTCATTATGATTAAGTTTAGCACATCGCATGTTTTAACTATGACTTTAATTTTTCTATATTTTGCAAAAAAATTTGAATAAAATGAATTGGTCAAACATGGCGTTAAAAAATATTAAACAAATTCGAACAGATGGAGTAGTTTGCATAACATCCTGGGTTACCTTTTGAAGCGACGACCGCGTTCCATAGCCGTGCATCGACCGCAGAGAGCTTGCATTGGCTGCATTAGCTAGTCATGAGAAACACTTGAAAGCAACGATCAAACGTTGTTCCATCCCATGGTATATCCTTATCCAAAACCACTAGTAGTGTTGTGGTCGTATAAGGCAGTAGGACAGGGAGGTCGAGGGGTGTTTGGATCCTCAAGACTAAAATTTAGTCCCGCCACATCGGATATTCCGACGCTAGTTAGAAGTATTAAATATAATATAATTGTAAAACTAATTATACAAATGAGGGCTAAATGGCGAGACGAATTTATTAAACCTAATTAATTCATAATTAGCAAATGTGATGCTGCAGTACCTAGTCGTTAATTATGTATTAATTATGTTTAATAAATTCCTCTTGCCCACTACAGGAAAAATGCCTTCTAGATACGTTTTGATAGCAACGATGGCTAAAGCGTCACTACACAGAAGGCGTAAACATGCTTTTTGACACGTTTTCTGAAATGTCTCAAATTGACACGATGTTAGACACGATTAGAGTATCGAAAGACATGAAGTGACACTTGTTGTCATGTTATTTAAATCATCTCAACATGACACGTAGTTAGCTACGCTATTAACCATCAGTAGCATCTAGACACAACATCAAACGTGTCAAACAAACGTGCATATGCATGCAAATATGTTTTTGATACAACTTAAAAGTATCTTAAAATAACACGAATTAAGACACATTTTCAACCGCCAATAGCATAGAGACACACAAAAAGAGTATCAGATAAGCGTGTCAATAGGCACGTAAAGACATTATTTGACACGGTATTGAGAAATTGAAATTTGTTAATGGTAAATATAAAAACAGTGCATTACTTAACTATTCACATGCGATACAGTGGTCTAGTGGTGGGGAGGCATTATGTGAGGTATATGAGGTCACGAGTTTAATTCTTAGCGATTGTATTGTACGAAAATCATAATCTGAAGTATATATTTTTTACTATTTTTAAACACATATTAAATCGTTTTTACAAAATGTAACAACGTCAATAGACACGTTGTATAAATGTATTTATAAAAGTGTATCAAAATGCATAGACATGCATATAACGTTTCTATGAAACGTCTCAACTATAGATACGCTATAGTAATCTGTCTCTACAATCTTTGTTACAGTGCTTGCGAAGACACTCCTAGCACGCTTTACGAAACGTGTCAACATTGATGTAGATACGAAATAAAATGTGTCTATTACATAATAAAGCGTATCTACAGGGTAGGTTTTCCTGTAGTGGCCGTTTACTCCTCGACCGTGTAATTAGTTTTTTAATTAAACCATATTTAATACTTCTAACTAGCATCGAAATATCTGATGTGACGTAACCTAAATTTTAGTCCGTGGCTCTAAACACCCCCTAAATCATCTTTCTACTCCATACTGACAAAAACAACATTGGCTCCGTTCTCTTAGGTGGAGCTCTCAGTGGCGCAATACAAGGCCACCTGCTAGCGTGCCGTCCTATCCAAAGATGAGCGTTCTGAAACTTCCGCCGGTAATACACGATAAGCTGAACCACGCCGAAATGAACGGATCCACTGTGGTAAAGATATTTAGAAAATCTGGATGAGTGTGCTCGTTTTGGTATAGCCAATCGTCGCTTTCACCGGTGGAGATTAGCAGACAGCTCATCGCCGGAAGACTAATTTTCTTACGCTAGGCAATCAACCCGTGCTTTCGTACGGATTAAAGCCTTAAATGTATTATGCGTAACCGTACAACAAACATAGATCTATTTTAATACTAAGGTTTTTACAATAGCATATCTTTCTATTTTATATGTATGCTTAATTGATTTAGATAATCTTTGATCGATTGCAAATAGGTGTTTTTAATATAATTTTGAGGGGTTATTTTTATCATATTATCCATCATAATAACTAAGATGAACAATTCAAATATAAATTAAAAGGGATATTTGGTATTATCCTATCAAAATAGCAAATGTGAGCAATTAGATATAAATTTAGAGTGTTATTTTATTTTTTTTCTTTTATATTGGCAGAGTGGGTAATTAATATGTAGTTTTAGGGGTTATTTAATATTATTTTGATAATAGCAAAGATGGGTGATTACCTAATTAGAAAACAGATCTAATGGCTATTAAGATTTCAACTTGTCAATTGATGATAGGGTATTTTTTTTATTATTGTGATAATTTCTATGATTTTATTTTTTCTAGCGCATCTTGTGAGGATTGACATAAAAATTTTAAAAAGAGTGTAGAAAAAAGAGGATATTTGCTTTCGTTGAGAATTGAACTCAAAACTTTCGTAATGGCAGAGGTGTGTAATTACTTAGAAAACAGATCTAATGACTATTAATATTCCAATCTGCCAATTGATGGTCGGATGTTTCAGATTATTGTGAGAATTTCAAGGATTTATTTTTTTTTCTAGCGCGCTTTGAAATTTGTGCAATTTTTAAAATCTTCAATTAGTAATAATAAGATAGATGATTGAAACCAGACAAGATGTATTCCGTTGTTAGACGTACTGCTAGAGACATATGGGTTACGTTATATGACATGTTATTGCATACTGATAATGATGATTTATCTAACATAGATGATTGATCTATGCAGTATATATGACAATGGACACGTTATTGCATACTAGTAATGAATTGTCTTTATCTCTTTCGAAGCACTTTTCACTTCGTCAAAAGACAAACAATGATGGCAAATAAGGCTATCCACACGATGGTTGGTTTTTGAGGAATTTTCAAAACACTGTTTTACACTGTTTGATATAAATACTGCACTGTATCTAGGGAGAAGCAGGAATGGGATTTAAAGAATCTCATCGTGGACGTTTGATAAAAACGCCACACCAACTGAAAGCGACGTGTCGGCCAAAATACGTGACCTGTTTTAGTCAAAGCTATCACTTTTAACTGACTAAAAAAAGCGATAGATCTTAGCCTACGACTTTGATTGTTTCACTAAAACAAGCGATGTTTAACCATCTGTCTTATTCAATAAACAGTATAATAGTAAAAATATAAGCTATTTCAAAAATATTTATGATGATAAATCAAATCATAACAAAATAAATAATGTTTGGTAATTTTTGATAACCAGAGTCGTGAAACGAGTAGTAATGTGTTTCTGTCTTTGCCGTTCGATAGCTATATCCTCACTTATTCACTTGTTATGGAAAATTCTTGAACCAAATTTATACATTTATGACTTTATCTATCGCACATTAGCTCCTCTATCCCACGACGCTGGAGTAGTCCGCTACAAACTACTGGTTCCTATCGCAGAGTCCAAGCCGCCGCCCTCTCTGTTCCTATCGCGCATTTTGTCGAACAGCTCTCACGCGAGGCTCCATTGCTCCATGGCCTGCAGGCGCCGCCATCCCCCGCCAATCTCCTGCTGCATGACATGAGCTTGCTAGTCCTCGGTGGCATGCATGTTCCGCTCTGAAACAGTGAGCTCTAGCTTTCCCTTGCTCCAGATGAGCCAGGTGGACAAGGGTTTTGTTAGTTGCCTTGATTATTTCGAAGGATGTGGCATCTAGTAGATATCTAATTGCCTATGTTCATCTATCTTGAGCATGACAGTTGACGCTTATTTGTTTTTTTTTTTTTTCCAATCGTGAGGAAACGCGTAGTCGGTACTGGAGTTACAGTAATCCACTATTTCAAACCATCGTTGTAGTGTTGCTGGGAAGAGCCAGTGTGTCAAACTCCATTTGTACAAAATTTGCAAAAGCAGAACTTGGTTTTTAACATCGTAGAAATTGGGCATTGCCAGCTAAACTGTACACCAACAGGCACAATATCCTCTATCTGCTAGCTATACAATTTATATCGAGCTCGAGCTTGACTGCTATATATTTATACACTGTGCAACTCAAAGGGCTGCTTCCACAACGTCTTCTTCCCTATTTGAGCCCTTGGGATAGATCAATCTGTCTTCAGTGTTTACCTCCTCTGGAAGTTGAACATCTTGATCGAGAGCCCAAAAAGCAAGGCAAAGAGCAGAGGAAATGCAACCACCACCACGGCGACTGCCCACAGGAAGTCGTGATGGTACCCAAAGTAGTCTTGAACAAAATCAGAGATGCGTGTCCCGTCAGTGAAACTCTTTGATACATCTCCAAACTGTGAAGTGACCAGACCGTTCAGTGTCCACGCTATGGGGCAGATCCAGTAGAACCACCTCCACCACACTGGAATTTTCTGTTGGGAAAGAAGTTGCCATTTAGCAGAGGTAGGTTTGCATTACTATTAGCATATAATATGAAAGTAGGAGCGCAGTTTGGTCAGAAGTGAAACTGCTAGACCTCTGACAGAGTTTCAGTACTTACAGTTCTTGGTATTAAAAATCCTGAGAAAAGGTTCCAAATAGCATAGAATGCCGTGGAAGCAACAGAGGAGACGTTGTAGTTTGGAGTCAGGCCCACCATCATCATCCCGTAAAATGTGTAGTACGCCAGAGTGAAGTACATGAAGAACAGGTACCAAAAGAACTTGGCAGCTGTCCATTCAAATCCAATCATGGCATACACCAGCACACCATATATTAAGCACTGAACCAAGATGTATGGAAGCTCAATTAGAACCTGCAAATGGAGTTACGAGTTAGAAGGATTGCCTCGTCTCTGATTTTCTTATACTTCTCTGTTTACACTATGAAGGAATTTTTGCAGTTTGTACCACTTTTCATAGAATAGATAAAGTCATAAATGTATAAATTCTTGCATCTGAATATAATTTCATTCAACCGAATTTAATGTGCTATCTCTGTTTGACTCATTGAACTTTTCATATTGATTTTGAAGTGATTGTTAGATGTAGTGAATGCCAATGAACTTTACCTGTCCCAAGGCATATGGCAAAGGCGAGTACATGTGAGCTGCCCTTTCCCTGTAAAAGACTGTCCGCTCAACTGATACAACTGGCTGAACTGAACTAGAATTCTGCACTCCCATGAAAATGACTG
Organism: Paspalum notatum; assembly: GCA_022530915.1. NCBI lineage: Eukaryota > Viridiplantae > Streptophyta > Magnoliopsida > Poales > Poaceae > Paspalum > Paspalum notatum. Next base: position 34,408,915 of record CM039685.1, read on the forward strand.
AGGCATACATGGAACCCATGGCATTGAACAAGTCTTGTTGATTATCCCTGCAAGAATAGAATATCTCTTGTGAACTGCAAGTTTGTGGCGAGGGGGCTAGAGGTAGCCTCTGTAACTGTTGGAATTTTGACATTTATGTTTTTCTGCTCCTTTTATTAACTATCATTACCTTTTTCTGCCGACACCCCAGAACATTGTTCCAAACAACAGCGCAATTACTGTTGTAAAGAAGTATTTGACAGCGGTATATGGAGGATTTCTCCAATATGACATGCTTTGCTTCCATAGGCAAGCAAAACACTGTGTGACGAAGGTCTGCGAGTATTCGGTTGGAAAGGATAAGTCACTTGAACTTTCAGGAGGTGTACTTATCTCCTTTATTAAAGTTTTATTCCTCCTGAAATGCAACAAAATGAAAATATTAGTGCGGAACTGAGACATTATTTGACAGTGTATTACCTTATTTTGGAGTTTAAATATCAAAATATCAATTTCAAAATAGAAAATAGTGTCAAATTTGTACTTTGAAAGTTTTGGAAGGAGGTGTCTATGGTTTCAGAATTATTTATGCACTTTTTTTTTTGCAAAATAGAAAAACAATAATATTCAGCAACAGGGAATTTGGATACCCTAATCCTTAAGTGGTCTCAATATGGATCCATATGCCCCTAGGGTAAAAACTATACTCTTGAAAAAGGCTTGTCTTTGCAGTTTAAGTATCTCAAGTATTTAAATACTGTTTCAAAATCATGAAGAAGCCATTTGTTGTTTCATGCCTATTTTCAAATCTGAGAATTCAGAGCCTGAATCGAAGTTAGATAGATCTGCACCTCAGTTCTCTAAATTAAACTATGAACCATAACGCACATGCACATACCTATATAATTCTGAATTCTTGTACACTTCACTGAAGTTAATGCCGGTTATCTGTTCTTGCATTGTACTAGTCACTTCCAGCATCCATGTTGAAGGGTTGTAGCCATCTTTTATCTTGCTGACACCTTCAATAGCCTTGGTAGAACCAATGCAAACCAGGTAGATAGCATGTTGTTTCAGTGCAAAACTGTAAATGCCTGGAAATGTAAAGGTAGTTTAGTTGCTCTTTCCTCACCTCAAAATATTTGATCAGTTCACATGAGTGCAGTCCTAATGGACCTACATAAATCTCTTCACCTCCACGTTTCATAAGGAAGAGCTACAAAGGTGCACAGAGTCATTAGGCACTAAGGGTCTATAAACAATGCATACCACCAAACTATTGCATGACTCGTTCTTTCTGCATTATAGAAAAAAAGAAATTAGGTTTAGTATATGTTCTTACCTCATCAAAAGATTCGAATATATCAATGCTTGGTTGGTGAATAGTGCAAACAACTGTTCTTCCTGTGTCCACAGTATTCCTTATTGCCCTCATGACAATGGCTGCTGCCCGTGCATCAAGTCCAGACGTTGGTTCATCCATGAAAATGATCGAAGGGTTAGCGACCAACTCAACTGCTATTGTTAGCCTCTTCCTTTGCTCTGTTGATAATCCACTCACACCAGGCAATCCCACCAATGCATCTTTTAAGGGTAAAAGCTCCACAAGTTCCATGACCTCGTCAATAAACATCTGCATACGGCAAACCAGGTTCATGTGTCATATTGGATTCTGAATAGAGCAATTATTACTTGATAAACTGTAAATATGACAGGCATACACAATCATATTACTGCATACCATTCTGAAACTCTGCTCTGAACTCAAACTCTAATTTTGTCAAGATTTCCATTTATATTACTGCATACCATTCAGATCGACTGGGAAAATTATTCTTCATTCTAATCATGCTTCGCATGCTTTTTTGATATATGCATAAATACTATATTTTATTAAAACAAAGTGATGGCTTTAACTTTTAGCAAACCTTTCTTGTTGACGAATCAACATCAGCAGGTAATCTGAGCCATGCCGAGAATACAAGGGACTCATAGACAGTAACATTTGGTGAATGGATATCATTCTGCTCACAGTATCCTGATACACGAGCAAAAGTTTCTTGCTTTTTTGGGTAACCCGATATGGTAATGTTACCCTTAATGTATCCGCTTGTCTTCCTCCCGGCCAACACATCCATCAGTGTTGTCTTCCCAGCACCACTGACACCCATCAGAGCAGTAAGTACTCCCGGCCTAAACGAACCACTAATACCCTTCAGTAATTCCAACTGGGTCTCTGTGACACCTTGTGCTCTGATTTCCTACATATTTTATTAAATATATATAAATCATTATAAATGAATGTTTTGCTCTTCGATGGCATAAAAATTATAAGATAATCTGCGAAAGTACTTTATTTAATTTCCTTAAAAGGTGAATACCTCTGGCATGTCTACACTGTATCTTATATCTTCAAAAGTGATGGACAGAGGTACAAAAGGGAGAACCATTCCTTTGTTGACTGGAGTAGAATTTATTGTTGTCAGGTTGGAAACAGCTTCATCATTGCTCCCATCTGCAGTACCTGATAGACATATCACATATGCAAGCTTATCATAAGATGACACATCAATATATGCTTACGTCATGTTAATTGATGAAGATAGAAAATATAGTTACCTCTAGTTACTGTACTGCTGGCAACCCTTCCTCTTGATGAAGCTTCTAAAACTTCACCAGTTAGATTCGCTTGTTTTATCTTTAATGTCTCCTCAGAAATTGTTGGCTGGTTGCTGTCAAATGCTGCAGGGAGGATAATTTGTAAGATTTGAAGTTGACTTAGTCTGCAGTATTTAGTTTTAGTGTCCTTCTAAATGCAAGATAATTTTTACTCACGCTTGAGGTATGTGAGGCAGACAGTGTAGAGGATATTGAATAGCAGCACATATCCAAGCAAGGCACCCACACCAATCCAGTACCATTTTGCCTCAGGAAAAAGTCCACGAGATTCCAGAATTAGTTTTCCAAGTGGTTCTGTAGAAGGAGGGATTACCTGTTGCATAAAAGTTCAGTAAGCTTTAGTCATTAGCCAGATTTGTGAAGGTTATACTTTTCTGAAAAAACTTTTTTACCTTATTCCAGCTGTTACCCAGGAATTCATTTACTGATATGGCATTTTGTGCATACATAAGGGGTGATATCCAGTACCCCCAGATCCACCATTTCTTCACATTCTCTGTTAAATCAAAGGAACTGTTTAATCCACGGTATCTTGCATTCCCCACTACCACATCAGATGTAGAAATAAAAACTGAAGCTACAAAATTCTTAGATATGCAAAATGCAAACAATGTGTTTTCAGTTAGCTGCTTTTGCATACCTCTTGCCAGGATGAATCCACCCAAAAGCATAAATATCAAAATGCCGAATGAACCAAGGGTGCTTGCAACAACCTGATCCCTTGCAAGTCCAGCAATGAAACGGAACAATCCAGATGATGCCTCATTCATTAGTAAGAGGATCAGGAATTGTCTAAAGAGTCTGCAGCGGGTTTTTGAACGATCGGTCAGTTTCTGGATACACATAACATGCTGATATGGGATAGAAACTTTGGTCCCCTTACCTTTCTACATTGGGATCAAATCCAATAACATAGTATGTTATGAACACCCAAATTGATACATTTAGAAAAGAGAGGGGAATCTTAATAATCCATGATGGCAAGGAGTATGTCCATGCAGGATAGAAGAGAAGATCCCTTTGCTTGAAGAAAACTGGGATCTTAGCAATTGTTAGGCCAACTTCTGCCAATCCATTGAACATGATCATCAGGATCCCAAAGAACAGCGCACCCATGTATATCCTCCCATCTGTTGCCGAGTCATGATGAAAATTTGTTCGGAGAAATACGGTCATCGCAATGATTGCCATGAGTGTTAACTGAACAATAATAGAGTAACAAAATAAGAGTCATTACTTGGTTTATGCTTTATTACTGAGTAAACGCACAAGGTTATTATTTAAATTTCTGAGGATTATTAAAGGTGTGGCTAATATAATATGAATATGAAAATATTTTGATCTTGAAAATCACCTGAACTGCCTTGAATATGTACACAAAGGAGTTTCTTTTCATTAACAATATCTCTCTGTCGATGTTTGCTTTAAGTAATTCTTTCATGCTGGCACCATATTTGGATGTTTTCAGAGCAGCAGGATGGCTCTTGCTCTTGTCAAATGGGACTGCCAACTCATTTCGTATCGCCTCACCAACATGGAAAGATTGAAATGCTTCTGCAAACTCCTTCACAGGGATGTATCGGTAGGTCTCATCACCATGTTTCCAGTATTGTCTCTGATCTTTCCTTGACGTAACCTATCACATTTCAATTATTGCTTGTCAAGGTTATGTGCTACTATACTCCAAAAGAGTTCAGCATGAAGGAATGGGAATATGATCCTAGAATTGCATAGTGCTGAAACTGAAATATATACTTCTTTAGCTATTTCAAAAATACTTTCCATTGTATAAAATGCACTAGTTGAAAAAGCTTGAAACTGAACTGTAATGGAAGTACAAAACTCACTTCCTGCAAGAAGTCAGCTACACCTTTCCGCTGCGGGCATTTGAAGCCAACTGATTCAAAGAACTCAAGCACATGTTCACGAGGGCCATTGTAGACGACCTGGCCGTCTGAGAGGAGAATTATATCATCAAACAGTTCATATGTCTCCGGTGCAGGTTGTAGCAAAGCAATAACTGCTGTTCCGCCAACAATGTGGATAGTTTGCCGAATAGAGTTCACAATCTGGAAGGTTGTTGAGCTGTCAAGTCCAGTTGATATCTCATCCATGAAAAGGGCTCGTCCTGGTGTGACAAGCATCTCAGCTGCAGGACCAATTCCAGGAGTGGATCAGTTAGATCATAGAGGAGAAATATCTGAGCATCTGATACTTAATTCCAAAGGTACATTACCTGTAGTTACTCGCTTCTTTTGGCCTCCGGATATGCCTCTCAGCATATTGTTTCCAACGATTGTGTCAGCACAGATATCCAACCCCAAGACCTGGATTTCATTGAAACGTAAAATAAACATTAGTAATATATAATACTTTTTAGATCTTCTGAAACCTTTGAGAACAAGGGAGATATATTTGTAGGCACTCTCGTTGTCTGCACCTTTAGTATGTGATTTGTGACCACATCAGCCTTTTGCTCTCCTGTGGCAGCAGCCTATATAACCAAAATGATGATGCCATAAACTTGTAACTGTAATGTCCGCGGGTGATATAGAACAACTACAGCCAGCTAAAAGCTTATGTAAGACTTGCATCAAACCTTCATGTAGATGTCCGTTTCAGGATCAGGTACGATGCTTGCTTCCTTTTCTCTCCTTGACAATTCCACAAGCAAGTCTGAAAGTTTTTTTTTTAATCAAACGTTAGTAATGCAACGGTATCTGCTACTGACAAGAGTTTTGAACTGTTCACTTCTTTCCTTGTACTTACCATAGCGGTGACCAATTCCTTGACATTTTGCAGAGAAATTGACCGTCTCACGAACTGTCAATTCCCCCATGTGCAGATCATGTTGGCTGACATAAGCAGCTGATCTCCGGGCCTCAAACTCGTCCATTGTATGCCCATTGTAAGTTATACTCCCTGTCACCTTTGATAGCAGCATATCATCATATCAGTATTCCTTAAGTCTATTCATTTCATCTGTAATGGAGGACCATGCAAGAGCAAAGTAAAAGTACCTTAAGATTTGAAGGGAGCGTTCCAGCCAAGGCCAAAAGCAGCGATGTTTTCCCCGCACCAGGAGGACCCAAAAGCAATGTCATTCTGGAAGCATCAGGCGGATAAGATCAACATCTTGTGTGTGGGAGACAAATTCGGGGACATGAAAGCAATATGTTGGGAAATTACCTGTGTGGCTTGATGATGCCGCTAACATTATGAAGAATGGAAATTTTCTGCTTCCTGCTTGGTGTTAAGTGCAGAGCAGTTGCGATGCCCTGTTTGGTGATGGTTACCAACCAACATGTCAACAAACAACCCGCATAAAAGAGGATCGATCTCAAAAGGATGTACTCATGCCATGAGTGGATTGAGCCATTGACTAAAACAGGGTATTTCAACTTTCAAGCCTGAAACTACATGCTGTGATTTTTTGCACATTTTTTCCTTGATGAGAAAAAAGAATAAAAAAGTAGGGAAAAAAAAGAACTTTGACAAATCAATTTGGTGTGTTGACATGAATCCTGTCAACGCAAATACAGTACCGTGATTACGTAGCCAAACTGTTAAGTATTTGTGATTAGACTTTGAGTGACTGAGTAGCGCGGACAATTGGACCGCATGTGCTGCACAGAGGACATCATCAGACATCAACATCCAGTCTGTTTAACAGTATCCAGACGGGTCCAACCAATGAGGTTCCTCTGTCTGATGTGACATGCTTCCTACTTACTCTATATATGATGAGTTAAGTGGTTACTACAACGATCAGTTTCTCTAAATCAGTATGTTATTATTACTTTCTTATCTGAATCGATTTAACAAATCTGACTGGTGTCACCAAAATTACTGACGCCCAAAAGAACAGTAATTACAGAGGTGGTGGCGGATAAACGAGTGCTTGGCGGTGGAAGGAACATTACCTCGAGCACATTGGCGTAGGTGTTGAAGATGGTGGGCAGCCCCCTGCTGCCGACGTACGCCTCTGCCTCGACGTTGAGGTTGTCGTACCTCACTTCGATGGTCGGCAGATCAATCCCCACTCTGTGGCAGTTCAAACCAGAGGAAGGCAATCAATCCTCGGCTTGTATATTTTTTCCCCTTCATCTGTGTCCAAAGATCGCAACAAACAATCCCATGGCAGTGTTGGTGTTGTTACCTGTCGACGCGGTCCTTGAACTTGGTGAGGAATCGCTGGTGGTCGTCGCCGACCCACTGGAGGCGCTGCAGCAGGGCGTGGCGCTCCTGCGGGCCGAGCTTCTGCACGTTGACCTCGCGGAGCTCGCCCTCGGGCATGGCCAGCACCGCCGTGCGCGCGCGGTCGTAGGTCGGCAGCTTCTCGAGCGCGGCCCACCGCAGCGCCTCCTCGTCGTCCTCGCCGGCGCCGTCCCCGCGCGACGACAACGAGAACACGTTGCTCGCCGACGACCACACCGAGCCCTCCCGCCGCAGACTCCCCAGCGCGTGTATCTCGCCGGCGTCGTCCATCGTCGCGCGCCGGCGGCACCAGGGACGACAAAGCTCGAGTCTTGGACACTTGGTTGTTGTTGCCTCCTCCTCGCCCGCCCACAGCCGTGTGTGCTGCCAGTGCGCGGCGCGAAGGCGATGCCGGAGGACTAGGGCTAGGAGGAGGAGGAGGGGGTCGTTATCTTGGACTGGTGCGGGGGCCGGGGTGGGTCGTGTCACATCCGGTTGCGGGGGGAGCTGAAGTAGACGGCCACGTTATATAGATGGATGGATGAATATGAGCAATCTGACGTCCGACCTGACGACGCCTCGTCCCTGCCCTGCCCTCTGTTGGTTCTTGGAGATTGTAATTAAGGCACGTGCTGATTCCAGTTCATGCACGGCTAGCTTTTCGACGCCTTCTAGAAATATATATAAGCCGATTTTAGTTTGTTTCCCAGAGTAGGAATACGAGTGTATATATATATAAGACTCTGACTATATACAAGAAAAAGACAATTCAAATACTTCTGTTCTTGTTTATTTGACCTCCCCCACCATACAAATAAACCTACCAGCAGAAAACGCCAGTGAGAAGCTGATGATGACCGAACGTCATATATCAATCAGAAGCAACGGAGTAGGATGACAAACATCGATCTCAACACAAGGTGCGATTAATCGTATACATACAGTGCTATGAACTATATAATAGTACGTTTGGAACAGATGATTCCGGTAGGGAATTTGGGAAATCTTAAATGTAGTGCAGACTAGTACATATAGTACAAAACTAATTTGTGTACATGTGCTGGACATGTTGAAGGTGCTCGGTCGTTAACGACAAAATGTACCTTCTGTTGTCACTTGATTGAAAATGTGGGCCTACGAATGTGAGTTGATGGGATAGCCGTCGTTGGTATTATAGGCCGTACCATGCAAAGGGAATATAATATTTCAGTTCTACCCGCTACCAAGATTAATTATGGCTGTTGGTATATATACGGAAATAGATAATTTATATTTACTCATATAAAATGCTTCTGTTCGTTTCTTTTCTATATAAATCCATCACATTTTGGCACCCATCATGCGTCTAACCTCTCATTCGCAAGTTCTAAAAATCATCGTCATTCTACTCCAAATCTTGATGTTCAAGTAATTATTGTTATCACAGCTAGCTGCCTACAAAACTTTTTTTAGTGCATCCATATTTACTGGCTTCACCACACATGGTGTGTGAATTGTGTACAATTTAAGTAAATTGAAGTTGTACCTATTCAAGTTAAATAGCTGGACTGAATTTCTTATCTTGTTATTCACTCGTAACATCTTTTTACAGTTTGTGGTGAAGCAGTTCCGCACGTACGTCCCACGTTGTGGATTGGAGCTCATCACACAACGTTGTGATGGGCTATGAATGAGCGTGGTTTCTTGCGCACCAATACCACATGCAAAATATGTCATTGATTGATTGAATCTAAATGGTTTTTTACACAACACATTAAATATTTAACACTACTAAATTCAGCTTGCAGTGGGCTATGAGCTTGGTTTTGTGCAGCATCTGTAGAAAGTGTGCGGGTGTCAATCGGTGGAATCCTAGTAAAACAGAGAGAACTCCACCCTGCTCCTTAATCTTGCTTGTGATTGTACCCTAAGTTGATTTGTCAAACCAATTTATTTCCCATAAATAATTCGCATTTTGATAAGCTACCCAAAATATGTGCCAAATTGAACTATTTTTATGCAACATATTGAGTGTATTAACAATAGTGAACTCATTTGTTCTATTTATGGTTGCTTACAAAAACAAGAGCAAGATACTGATGCATTAGTTTCATATATTGTCATTACATCTGTCTTGTTAATCATTCTTTAATTCAGGATTTATGCTTAACTGCTTAGTCTATAAACAATATATGTTTCTTTACAAGTTTTACTGTATAAGTAGCACATATTTTTATAAACAATTATATGTACACCCTGAGATGATTGATCTTCATTGATGTAGGAAAACTCAAGAATTATTGGTACAATAGAATACAATGTTTGAAGTGAACATATATTTGCACAAGAATGTACTGCAAGATGTGTTTTGACCAGTAGTTTTCATGGCAACTGCACAAATTAACATTTTGCTCATGTCTTTGCCTAGTAAGGGGAAGTACATGTTACATCGTCTGATGTAAGACGACGTAAAGAGAAACCCAATTCTTTGACCAAAACCAACAATGAGATACGATGTTAAGAAATTTTACTTACACTTCTATTTCGACACACATCGCGATCATGACTTATACGCTTTATTTATCCATTAAAAAACATAGCTAGTCCACGCGATTAAAAAAAAAATCCTTGATTCGGATTGAAAAGTCGTCCAGCACAGACAGCAATAGCACTCCTGCGGAGTAGCGACGCGGCCTGCCAAGTACCAAAGATGACCCCGAGTGGTCCTCAAATGGCTGGAGAGCGCCACTTGCAAGTTGCAAAGTTGCAACAGAGAAAGATCATTGTGGGGCCGTGGTGTCAGTGAGGGAGCAAATTAAATGCAGTCCCCCATTCCCCAGGTTAGAGGGCATCGCTGTCCAATGGCATGGCAGCATATATACTAGTAGATGACAGCCTGATAGCTCCGTGTCGTGGATAAGGCCAGACCTCACCTCTGCAGATTTTTCCCCCTCTCCGTCTGGCTGCTGTTTCATCGGCGTCCAAGATTGGCAGGCATAGTTCTCGGCTGGTCCCTCCCTTGGGGTTTTGTGTGGTGGTGAGGACATCAATCATAATCATCTCAAAGGCAACCTCCGCTTGACAAAACTACAAACGGAGCGGACGGTGACAGCGCGCGTGGGTGATGAGGCGGCTAGTGGTGGTGGACAAAGAATATTGCAACTGCCTGAAAGGCTGTAATTCGAGTGAGGACAAAATATTTGGTTGGCGATGATACCTGTAATCGCTCTGTGTGTGTATTGATTTAGTATTCTTCTAATAAGAAACATCTATGATTTTATTTTTATAATGAGAACCATATATGATATTCCCCCCTTTTTGCCAAGGAAGAAACATCTACGAATTTGTATTTCATCTTCCTATGAGACAGACCTTTTCTGAATTTATCAGCATTCGGTTAATTTGTAACCTGACCTTGGGTCCGCAACCATGTTACTGAATGATACTTATTTGTGTTATCCTTATCACACCTGTAAGCCTTGTGTTAGAGTAGCGCAGCGGTATCCGGCCCGGCTCGCTTGGCGCCCACGAGCCGCGGCCCACCAGTCCATGTACCGGAGTCCCCGACACATAAAGCCCACAGGCCTAACTCAGCCCAAAAGACTAGTCCATTAGGTGAGGGCTGCCCCCGCTTTATATGTCGTGCTCCTCCACCATCAATTACCGATGTGGGACTAAACCTAACAATCTCCCCCGTCACACATCGGTCCACGCTTCCATCACACTCCGCACATGTGACCTCCGAAACGTCTCCCAGACCGCTGACACGAGTCCACATCTCCCGTCACACCACACATGTGGTCTATCGGAGACCTCCACAGACTTCCCCATCACCAGTGACATACCGAGATTTTCCAGATTTTCCAGATTGGAGCGGACGGGAGCAGCGATGCGACCGGGATGTTACACAGAGGCTAACATCATGACACGTCGAGCTGGTTGTGCCATGGATGCGAAGTTAGGGTGTAAGATGGTGGAAGATTGCAGATTAGTTTTGGAGCTGCAAAAAGATCTGTTACGTGGCAGACAGGAAAACAGGACGCTGGTGTGCAAGGCGTGGAGTTTGCGTGGCCTGTGCGATCTCCAAGGTGTTGCAGATGCGGATGGTGCAGGCGTACAAGGTTCGGACTCAGGCGTCGTCTCGAGGGTGGAGGACGGAGTCTTGCGCAGAGCGTACGACAGGCAGTCCGAGGCGGAGCGCGCGGCTGCGCGCACAGGAGGCCGGTCTAGGCGTGCCGAGGTGAGGCGTTGCACCTGCGCTGGCTTGAGGTTGCGTGGACTCCGAGGAGAGGAGTCCTGATGGCTCATGCAGGCGGGCGTGGTGTCTAGGCGCACGGGAGTCGGACCGGGAGCAGCAGAGCGGCTCGGTCTCCAGGTCCAAGACGCGGAGGCGGCTTCGTCTGGTCACGGGCCCACAGGCGTTTGACGTGCGGAGTCCTCGGCGGACTTGCGTGGCGCGGGAGCTCTGGTGCGGCTCGGCTGAGGCAACTGCACAGTGGCAGCACCAGGCGAAGTGCAACGCGCGGACGGCAGGCAGAAGGTGCAGGAGGCGATCGTGTACGGGGCGCAGTTCTGCAGATGGTGCTGCATGCATGCGTGTTGACTGGCTGGTGATGCGTGCATGCGTTGCGTGAGGCTGCATGGTGCATGCAGCTGCATGGCAGCAGGCCACGTTCGATTCGGCCAGGAGACATGGATGAAAGTCTCCAGGCGGGCGCGTGGAGCTCTAGGAGGCCTGATGTCACACGGAATTAGAATCGGGCTACGCAATTTTTTTTTTGTAGCGTCGGACTTCGATTTCGACAGGAGACCAAAGAAAGGGCGTGCAGTGGGAGTAAAACCAAACAGCAATCAAGGCGAAGAGACAAGATCAAGTGAAAGCAGAAGAGAGGACCCTGGTGCCTAGGGGAAAACTAGATCTGCGACTTGAAGAACGCGATGTTCGGGACAGGATGATCCTGAAGGAAGGCAGGTGTTCGGAGCGTGTTTTTTCCAGACGATGGGCGACGATTGAGCGAGTTGACTTTATCGTGTGCGAACGATGAGATGGTCAATGAGGCTTGCGAGGGATGCGATGGTGCGGCGAGATACGCAAGAACATAGTACTGGCAGCGGGTGCTATGGTGGCGTGTGTGCTGCGGGAGGCGTCCAGGCGATGTCGCGAGTGGGCTGGAGACACGTGTTTTTTCGTTAGTTGAGCTGTGGCAACAGACAGTTTGACTGGTATGGGGTCGACTGTTGAAGTCGACGACTGCGGCAATTTCTAAAGGTTGACTCGGGCAGCGGCGGCGGTGTTGTCTCAGTATCAGGGAAGCAGTCAGTTCAAGCAGGAATATTGGATTCAGCAAGTTATCTCATGCGACACGAGAAGGAAGCTGTTCAATTCGGGCAGGGCTAGTGATTTTTGGTTTGGCCTGTTTGGGGGTAACATTTATTGTGTTATTTGAGTAGGTGACGTCAAGATCAACATGCAAGTCAGAGTTGAACGGATACTTCGGGGTGTGAAGCATGAGGTGGAGATTGGGAGTAATCTAATTTTGCTTGGTGCGTCGCATGATGATGGTTAGTGTTCTGAGGTGATTCGGATAGAGTAACCATGAAGATCATGAAGGGCGACACGACTGTGTTGATAGGAGGAGAGATGTTTATGCCTGGAGAAGCTGCGAGGAACACCGTTGAAGGTGGAGTCATGAGGGATGAAATTGTGAAAGCAGTGTGTTCTGAAGGGATGGGTCTCACGCAGGCTCGTAGGCCGTTCGACGTGAGCGGCAAAGAGAAGGCTCAAGTCCGGTACACGGAGGTTCGCGCAAGATGACGAATTCAAGGTGGTGGACATATTCGCCAAGGTGGAGTTTGTTATATATGTGTCGAATATGTGTACAGTTTTGGTTACGGCAGGACTTTGAGTTGTATTAGCAGTATAGGGTAGAGTCCTAGTCAAACTCTGTAACCCGGACCTCCTCATAAATATGAGGGGAGGGCTGCTGTTGTAAACAATGACGACTAGATGGCTTGGTTTGGGGGTGCGGCGTTGCCGCGGTGTACCCGGATGCCGGCATAGCTATCTGATAATGAGGAGGAGCGCCCATAGTCATGCCCCGGAGATGTAGGTTTCGGCTGAACCTCGTTAACAAATATCGTGCTTCCGGAGTCGTCTGTGATTGTGCATGGGTATCTCGATCGATCCATAGTCGCTTCCGCATGCTTATTTTCTAACACCTTGATCTCTTGCCGAATCAGAGTGAACAACTGCTCCGACGATTAGGGCTTTGTGATTTGTCCACCATACTTATTCGGCGCGCGCTACAGGCCCCTCCCAACGTGCACCTTCCGCGGCCGCCACGTGGCACTGTCGGGACGGGACCGGGCGGTGCGGGAAAAGACCGATGGGGTGGCAGGTGGCGACGAGCGGGCGGGGAGTCCGCGGTGAGGGTGAGCTGAGGGAGGAGGCGGCTGTGGCGGTTAGGATTCGGGGCTGGGCCGCCGGCGAGGTCGTCTCCTCCACCCCCAGCGAGGTTCGGGGTTAGGGTTCGGGTTCGGGGTTGGGGGTTCGCCGACGCCGATGCCTCCCTTGCTCTCCTCCACCGCTGGACTTAGAGGAATGGCCGGAGAGGCAGGCCAGCCCGGCGGTGGTGGCGGGGTGGCCGGTGGCGAGGGCGCCGCCGGTCGGGCGGGGTAGGACGTCAGTTGGGCCAAGGTTGGGGCGGGGGAGCTCCTGGGACGGCAGCACGGCGCGCGCGGGAGGAAGGCGGCGGCAATGGCGGTGGGGTGGGGTCGGCGCGAAGAGGGACGGGGGCCGACGGGAGGGGAGGCCGCGGCGAGGGTGCCGATGCGCCGCCGGCCTTCGGGTGGCGGGGGCGGCATGGCGCCGGTGGCGGAGGAGAGGAAGGAGGAAGAAGAAGGTGGGAGGTAGGGAGCTCTTTGAACGTCGAGCAGGGGGTGGGGGAGGGGGGAGCAGCACGCGCTCGTTAGGGAAGAGCCCCTGATTTGTCGTTGTCAAAGACCGGTGGATGCCATATGTGTGCCGTAGTATCATTGGACGGTAACAAGTGAAGATGCTACTGTGGTAGATAAACAAATCTATACCGACAAAATATCTTGGTTGCCATACATGCATGTAATCTCTAACTCTGTATACCGAGTTGAGTTGACATATGAAAAGAACTATAGATTTCGTCTCGAGTTCAAGACAAGATAGGTTTAATTTCCATCTTTCATTGAAGCAACATCTGCAGCCTTTTCTCTCTCTTCTATATTTTTTTCAGCTTTGTCATGCGAACCGTCGAATTCTTGTCTTAGGCTAAGTTCAGCAGTTCGGGTATATAGTCAGGTATAGTACAAAAATACACTGTAGCGACACTATTCAGAGAGAGGGGTAGTTAGAATAGTGGATAGATGGGGTTTTACCCCACCTGCTGGAATCAGCCTTAGACATTCGAGGCAAAACCTAGTACCATCGTTATTAATGCTCCATATATACTCCCCGCCCGTTCTGAACTCCTGATTCCTGAAGCAACACGCACCTACTGTCTTTGTCTTTCTCCTTCAACAGCCACTAAGCATTGTCCGGCTGCTAAGCACGTACTATATATTATATATTATCCCACAATAATAATCATTGTCTTTCTCCTTCTACAGCCATAGATAGTGCCTGCAATATGTGGTAGGCATGTATAGTGGCGATCGGTGTCATGATTCATGGTAGCAAGGCTCTAACTGGTGTGGTACTTTTTCAGTGTCCGTCCAGATCTACATGTCGGCCAAATACCTCAGTACAGGTACAAAAGTGGGACTAGATTGAACCGGCCGGGATCCAGATCGAGCAGTGCACTGATAAGGGTCTGTTTAGGATGAAGGATTTTTCTCCCATTTTTGCGTTTTTCCTGTGAAATTGAACTGATTTCTATGAAATTACTGTACGATTCCTGTGAAATTCCTGCGTTCCAAACAGACTCTAAGTTAAAAGGAAGAGTACATTTGACAACTTTGAATTGTCCTGTCATCTTTGACCTCCAACTATGAAACTGGGTAACCCAGGCCCTCGAACCAACCAAAACTAGAGGAAATACTCCCAAACCCTGTTAAAGCGGTATTTAATGGCAATTTGCTATTTTTAAAAACAATAAAACATTGTTGAATCTCTATAAATTTGTAATTAGTTTATTTCAAATCAAAAAATATGAAACTTATACCAATTCTTTTCTAAAAATGTAAAGAATAAATTTGTGTTCTGCTTTAAAATATTTGGATTAGGGTCTTATTCCTACACATTATTTTATGGAATTCCTAAATTTACTTCTCGAAGTAGAACATTATAAATAGGTACGAATCAGCCCCAAATATCTTCGAATAGAGCACCATCACTCCCAAACATTTCCAAACAAAGCACCGATAGCTAGATATTATGTTTTTAGAAAACAGATGGTATAAGTTTCATATTCATTTAATTTAAACTGAATTAATGATGAATTTTTAGATATTACACATGGTTTTATTATTTTTAAAAATAGAAAACCACCATCGAATACCGCTTTCAATAGGGTCCAAGGGGTATTTTGTCCGGTCTGATTAGTTACCCGGTTCGAGGACTAAGTTACCTAGTTTCGTAGTTTAAGATTAATAATCGAACAAGCGCACTACAGTTTAGGGTTGTTAAATGGACTTTTTTTTTTCTATAAATCGAACATATAGAGTCTAAAGACATTTCTGATGGTTAAGCAGTTCAAGTGAAACAACCCGATAGATTGAGTTGCCTGTGTATCTACAACTCACACATTCAGTATAGGATTTGAATTTATGGTGAACTCACACATTCAGAAATTAGAATGGACAATTAATATGGTTAATTACCTTGTTATCTTTTCTTTCTTTTTAATTTTTTTGACAAAAAGTTCACAACGTTCACGTGTGTGTTGTAACAGAGAGAGACGATGAGGTGCTGGCCGTTGCAGGGCATCATGCATGTTGCTGCTGTCTCTTGACGACCTCTGTTGCGTAGCTTTTCGTGATGCATGCTGCTTTTAGGTGTCTCGTGTCGATCCATCAACGAGCGATGGAGCGAGTGTTGCAAACCTCCTTTCCTTTGACCACCACACCACCACACTGCAAGTGCAAATTCACCTCCTTTCCTTTGCATGGTGCAAGGCGCGTGTGGGAGCTAGCGTCAGGTCACCGTAATTCTTGTGGGAGCTAGCGTCAGGTCACACGTAATTCTGTCCGGCCGGTTAGGTATTAGCAGAAGGAGAACTCGGGTTCTCTCTGCTGGTCCGCTGGTACGTATACCTACGTGCAGAAAAGGGAAAGGCCACTTGGGGTCTGCTTGCTACACTTTCCTGCTGGTTTCCAGCGCTGTCGACCGATGTCGTCATCACACTCGTAAGCTCGTCGTGTGAAATATCGCGTTCAAGTCATTACATCGCTTTGGAGTATATGTATTAATGTAGTATACTCTGTAATAAATATGCTCTGAATTTTACATCCAAATGGAAGAAGGAGCATATATATAGCGGTGTATATATATATACAGATGATGATATATAGCCAAAAGATCTAGCCTTATTGTGTTGTCCACGATCATCATCGGGGCACCCACACCTGCTCGCCAGATCAACCTCAGTTTAGCTTATACCTTTATATGGGAATGCCACAACCACATACACATGGATGGGAGAATGTAGGATCAAACCACGGGCAGACTAAAGCTACATCACACAACTCGCAAGGGTGAGTAGGAGCACAGGCTAGTTTTGCAGGGCTTGGAGAAGAGGAAGCAACAGAACTAGGACATTTACTGGCCTGCAACATCTTCGATCTACAAAAGCAGCGGTGTGGGTAGTAGGTTGTTGCTACTTGAGGAGAGAGAAATGTGTGGGTGAAGTAAAAAAAGGAGATAGTATAAATGGTGAGGGCTTCAAGTGCGTCTCGGCTATGTATTTTTATCCAACGTTTAAGGGGAAAGGCAGGGTTGATTTGGGCCAAAGCAAGTTGAATCTATGAGATGGGCCAAATTAGGCCTAATTCATTAGATGGCCCAACGTTTTAGACTTAAAAGCATTAATTTTCCATTTGTATTGGTGCTCTTCAAATACCTCTTCCTTGTGGGCAGAGGCTGAGAGATAGGTAGAGACATAATGGGGAGCATAAGACAACCATATAGCGAGGAAAGTAGATAGAATGCTCTTTTCATTTTGGAATGTAACAACTGGCACAATTTTAGTCATATAAACAAAGCACCAGGTTTCTCAATTAGAGCATGAAATCAATTTTTTATTTGTAGTATATAATGTTTGTTGGATCCCAAGTGAAGTATCATAGTTTGCTAATGACACTAAGAGAAGGGTGAGAATATGTGGCCTACAAATTTATTTAGTAGAAAAACTTTTCCACTTATATACTTGGACTTGTAACCAACTAATAATCAACTCAAGGTGAAATAAGATTACGGAAGTTAAACTAAATAGGGCAACTAACAAGCCTAATAATAGAACTATGCTTAGTTCCAACTACAACAAGCAAACGCTCTATATCTAACTTTAACAAGCTATAAACTACATTCTCAGCTAGAGAAAAAGGGTGCAAGATCAATACCAAACCATGTAGAGCACGATCTCCGTGATGCTCATGGTTCATGTACTTACAAGCACATTTCTTTTTTGCACAAACACAAGTGAAAGCAACAAGTAAGGCCTGTGCCTAAAAACAACAATAATCATACACAAGGAAGCACACAAGAGGCATAATGTATCGTCCTTATGTTCGTCCACATCACAAGTGGCCTGCTTACGTCCGTTTTAAGGAGGCAAACAATCATTGGGATCAAACTTCCTCAGGCCTCCAACCATGGTGAAGATCGATGCCTTTTATTTTTACGAAACACATTACACATGCAAACACTCACACATATATATGTATACTCATCACTCCTATGAATGTACACATGTACGCACACGTCCCTATGAGCATCTCAGAAAGATTGCATTTGACCGACATATCGAGATTGACTGAATGAACAAACTGTTATATCCTAAAATACCCTCAATGAGGCCAGTTCTTTCACAGGCTACTGTTTGTAAGAGGAGCTTCTAGGCCGAGCTAAAAGTATTTGCACCAACTAACAGAACAAAAAATTTGAAAACTAAAACCTAAATTCATAACATCATGATATATGGGTTGCAAGAAGAGCTTACATAACTCAAGCTGACATATCAACTAAGCATATATTGAAAAATCTATGGAGGTGCAATGAAAATAGGTAAACTACAAATGTTGATAGCAAAACATATAGAGTAATAGGTAAATATATCAATACGGTAGAGATACTATTGTATATAATATGGGTATTGTATGCAAAAACAAAGAACAGTAATTAATTGTATTTTAAATAAATACTCATACATACTCCCTCCATCTCAAAAAGTCAAATATCATAATCATTGACAAAAAATCTATCTAACAATTTAAAAAATATGTCACATATATGATTTACTCGATTCATATTTAAAAATACTTTGTAGTGATCAAATTTATATTACCACAGCTAATATTATATTATAAGAAAACTTATTGATCGAATATTACAATGTGTAAGATTTTGAAATCCATGTGCTCCTTAAATTTTGAGATGGATGGAGTATTTAATAGACTCGTAAAATTAACCTTTTTGGGAATACAGGATTATAGGCTAGTGCAATGATAATGTAACTCATGACAAAATATAATTATAATTATTTGGTATATAATTATTTACACATTTTCTACAACTTACTTTGCGTAAAAATATAATGGCATCTTCTTTTAAATGTGAGGGACTCAAGTGTACCGAGTCTGGTATTTCGTCCTGACTGTGATGAGAGCTTATCAACACCGAAGACTTGCTAATGGACGAGCAAGTACAACTTACTTTGCGTAAAAATATAATGGCATCTTCTTTTAAATGTGAGGGACTCAAGTGTACCGAGTCTGGTCTTTCGTCCTGGCTGTGATGAGAGCTTGTCAACACCGAAGACTTGCTAATGGACGAGCGAGCACTTCCTAAGTGTGACCTGGAGGAGAAGCCCTCTCGAGTGGACTGAGAGGCGGCGCCAGAGTGGACTTGGCGTGACAAAAGCCCTGCCGAGTGGATTGACAGGTGGCTTGAGTGGAGGCCTAAGTTAGGCTTGGCCAACAAGTGTGACCGTGGGTGCGGAACGGTGTCGTGAGCCGTAAAATCACTCTCAAGTGGAGGCCCAACAATCGTTTCTCGGTTCGAGCGGTAAAATCGGGGCCCAAAATTGTTTCTTGGTTCCACCGTCAAAACCAGGGGCAGGTTGCCAGTTTCGCCAAAACCGGAGTTATCTAAAAGGGGTGAGCTACTAGACACGTGGAGGCCATCCGGACGAGGCGAAGAAACCAAAGACGCCTTGGACTTCATCGTGTTCGTTCATCCGAGTTTCTCGGCGTCTTTTCTAGCCTCTACAGGCATTTTAGTGTAATTGAGTCTGTATCCGAGGGGCTGTTTGCAAAACGGCCATAAAAAGAGTCATGCAGTATAAATAAGGAGTTGGCTGCACTTAGCCAACTCTCTTGGCTGGTTAGAAGGTGCTTAGGGCCTAGAAACCTTAGGTTTTTGTTCTCCCAAGCAAGAGCAAACAAGATTAGTGAGTTTAGAGAGATCTAGACTCTACCAAAGAGGGTAGAAAGTAGGGTGGCAGGTTGAAGAGGATTTAAGACCTCTTTGAGGCTATCTATAGATGGATTTTGTGCAGCCCCTAGTGTGCTCTTCTTTGCTCCTCTCTTGATTGGTTTTTGATCTTTGTTTTCTTGCCTTTTGGTGTGTTTGGCTTTGGGTAAGAGTAAAATCCTTCTATTGCCGGTGTTTTGGATTGCTAGTATGTGGTTTTGATTGTGGTTGGTTGCCCAATCTTTGTATCCACGAGCAGTCCCTCCTCTTTCATTCTTGCCATTTGGACTTCACTTCGGGGACAAGTCAAATCCGTGGAGAAAATCACAAGCCTAGAGCTTGATCTGTTGGGAAAAGCTACTCCATGGCCTAGACAAAGTCTTTGTGAATTTTGGAGTCCATTTGGTCAAGTTTGAATCGATTTTGAGGATTCGCGAGCTGTTTTCTTCTCTCGGGCTGCCCTGTTTCATACCACCGGACTATCCGGTAGCCTAGGGTTTTTTTCTCGGCCGGAGACTATGAGGCTCGGCCTTTTCTCGGGCTTTTGTTGGCACCTGACTGTTCGGAGGTGAGCCACCAGACTGTCCAGCGGTGTCAGCTTGAGGGTCAAGCCCTCAGCCTATTTCGTCCTGTGAGTGTACCGGACTGTCCGGCGCTTAGGCACCGGACTGTCCGGTGGTGCTGTCGGACTGTCCGGTGCCTTGGCGTCAAACTGTCCGGTGGCTCCTGCTCCCGACTGTTCTTGGCTCATTTTGCGTCGTTTTCTCTCGGCGTTTGAGCGAGTGCTGTGTAGTGCTTTCGTAGTGCTTTCCTCATCGTGTCCTAGGATAAGTAGCACTTGTTGTTACGTGATCTCGCACGTTTGAAAAGACAGGGATTTGGGTTCTAGGTTTTAGACGTCGACATATTCACTCTCCCTCTAGATCGCTCTTTCGGTCCTCAAATTGGAGAAAACACTTGTACCTAAGTTGAGCACAACGTACACATTTTAGGAGGACTAAGTACCTAAGGTTTTGCTCAAGACTCCAAATGCAGAAGGTATCTTTCTCAGATAAATAGAAAAATACTACGAAAGGTACAGTGGCAAACTACAATGGGCCACATTTGTCCCATGAGTCCATAGCCCGCAGTGCTCAAGTCGCATGGTGATTTTGGCTTAACGGCTCAACGACGCACACTTGTAGCGCGGTATGCAGCTACCGAGGGGAGTACCAATCTATCTTCCAGCCCACACGGGCCCATTTAATCTTATTCATTATTCATTTAAGAACCCCAACATAGGCTCAAAAAAAAAAAAAATGAGCCCCCAACAATAAAGAGTAGCACATAGGTGCAACTTTTTTCCGGTTTTGCATTTTTTTGTGATATATTTAACTAATTATTTTTTATTAGATTTCAGTTTTTTTACTCGTGCTTCAACACTATTTTGAACTTGATTTAACAATATGCCAAACCTAATCGTTCAACAATTTGGGTAGATTAATTCAACGTTTTTATGTAAAAATACTGAAGCATTATATCTAAAATGTTGAAATAACACATTCCAAATGCTCATTTAAAAACAAAAATAGAACATATGCATATTGGGTCTTGTTTTGCTGTATTAATTCTAGTCGATACGAAGGTTCAAACCGATTTTGAAATAGATCAATGTTTAAGAGAGTATTAGAGAGGAACTTTGCAACTGGAATTAGACAGAAACACGGCGAACGAAAAATATCTCGTGCAGATGACGACTCTCCACCGGTGCACCCACGCTGTACCGCATCCTGCTGTTGCATCGTTGTTCTTGGTGGTCCTGCTCGCTTCCGATTGGTGAAAAGAAGACAAGGCACGTGAGCTTCCCAACTTCGGGAGGATGAATTAGGATTGCTGACTTGCGAGAGGGTGCTACTCAAAGGTCTTGCTTGCATTAACTAATTGTAGCTAAAAATTAGCCACACCCAGACAACTAATAGATACTAATAAATTGCTATTTATGCTTGATTAGCTAGGCTTGTTTGAAAAAAAGTTATTTTTTTCAACTAACAATCAATATATCTAAACACCTCGTCAGACTATTTCCAACAAACTACCCATTTTGCTATCTACGACTCTATGGAGTATATAGTAAAATCCACTCTCAATATTTTGTGCGATCATTTCTACAGATAGGTGATGCCCTTATCCGATGTTTGATATGACGCCGCTCAACAAAGACACAAGGCACGTTGGGAAAAAAAAATGAATTGAGCGCGTTGCTTGTGTATCCGCAGATACATGAGCTACTCGATGTCATGTATGTGTTGTGCCACCAGCCTCAGCCTAATACGTGGGTTCCCCAACTACTTGGGGTGGTGTCGCCATTGGCCGCCTTAGGCTTTTTTAAGTAGAAGTTTCGTTAGAGTTTTATTTTTATTAAATGCTATAATACATTACCACATTTGGTGATATGGGAATGCATTTATGAAGAAAAAATAGAGAAAGTTTCATGGAAGGACGGAAGATTTTATCTAAATGAAACTCAGAACGTACAGATAACTAGACGAATCTAACGTGACACTCTTTGTAAGTGTGTAATGAAACCCTCGTCTCATCCGATCCACCACATCAACCCCTTCTCTACACCTCGTGACAACAAAGGATCCCTGACAACCCTCTTTCCTAGCAACCTTGCTGCTGTTTGGCTTGCCAGAGAAGATTAATTAATAAGGATGGGGCCATCGATTGTAAGCTGGGTCATTTAAGCGACAGAGTTAATAACGCTGCATATGTGATTTATGGTATTATTATCATATTACGACATAAAAAATGTCACATAGGATATGATAGAAAATATGATATTGTTAGCATGAAAACACAGTCAACAATATATAATAATATACATAAATATTCAATTAATTAATTATTAGTGTGATGTTTGTGTTTATAAAAATGGATTCATCGTATTAGATTTTGTGGCATATCGTACCGAAGCAATTTCTTGCTCTTGCTCAAGATACAAATTTTTTTGCCTGATATTAAATATTGTGCCACATTAGCTTCATGTCCTACATGACATCTCATCTTCTATCTCTACATAGCTAGCCACTACTACATATTTCTCTAATATCTATGAAGCCACGTCATCTGAGGAGTCCATTAAGTTTTATGACATGTCATTATCCACTAAAACCACAATTTACATTTTCTACCGATTTTCTGTGACTTGATGTACAGTGTTTTTCTGTGTTGTACATGTCGGTATCATTCAAATTCCCATAGCAATGCATGAGAAATCCATCTACTTAATAATTATCCCACTGGTAATAACCTAAGGGCCTAACGAAGAATCGTGGCGTTGTTTGTAGTTTCTATTATAGCTAGCCGCACCAAAAGAACATTAAACTAAAAAAACTCAGTAGCACCAAATGGGTGAGCAAAAAAAATCATATTCCAATTGCAATATCATGTTTCTTATAATAAAATCTTCAAAATAAGATCACATGCCGTAGAAATTTTAAGAACACAAGGTTTAATTATTCTGCTAAAATTGTTCTATCAAATTGTTCATCTGTAAAAAAAATATTGCACCGAAATTGACTCATGAGAATGGAAATTTGTTCTAACTTATTCTAGTTAGAATTATTCAACAAAAGTTGTTCCATGAGAATTGTTGTACTGAAATTATTCTAACATTAGCAAAAATTGTTCTACTAAAATTGTTCTACGAGAATCAAATTTTATTCTAATTGCAACAATAATTGGTCCACATATAACACACATTGTTCTACCTGCTTAAGAAATAATCCGGATGAACAAAATTAGCTGAACAAAAAAAATATTTTTGTACATGAAACATCTAAAACAATTATACAAATTCAAGAAACATAATGAACTAAAGAAAATAGAAGAATAAAAAACTAGAAGCGCGGACGGCCCACTAGGGCCACTAGGGCCATGGCCTTAGTCTTAGGCCTAACAGCAAGGTCACCCCTCATATTTTTTAACCTTCCTAATTATGGCAGCATGCAGCCAATGTCATTGTTTCGTCATCAGTTATCTGTGATTAGCATAGATGTACGTGCAACACGTATTGTGAGATGATCAAAGAGACAATAGGAAGGAGAAAAAGGAAATAGAATAAAAAGAAAGAAGACGTAATTGATTGACGTCATTCCTTTCTCATTAAAACCAAGAAAAGGAAAGTAATAGGTGGGTATGAGTATAGAATGAGGTGAGAAATAAAAAGAGAAAGTGGATGAAACATTTTGCATGTATGGATTTTGGACCTTTTAACCCCTTTCCAACCTTTTCCAAACTGCGCAGTGGGACCAGCGTGAGGGATACATCTATGCCTTTCTAGGTAAATTTTTTTTTAAAAAAAAAAACTCATCGTTTTACAGTGTAGATTTGCCCTGTCTCGACGGTCTCTGACTATTCTTGCCTCCACGGCTCGTTTAACCCATGCACTTGGATTTAAGGACGCAACGCAGCAGCCACGGCCCACTGTGGTGGTGCCCGGCGGCCCCTTGCACAGGGCTACAGGCTAGCAACTCTTGCTGCCGGCTGCTTGCCTAGTTCAACGATTCACTCTTCAAGTAGTTTCAGAAATCACTTGTAATTGTACGCCCTATATATCCTTTTGCTTGGTTTCAATCTTTTAAATGACTCAATCTGAAATCTAATTTAGTCTCATATTCTATAGGGACTTGTTTATATTTTTAAATTTAAATGACTCAATCTGAAATCTAATTTAGTCTCATATTCTATAGGGACTTGTTTATATTTTTAAATTACTTGGTACTATCTCTATCTTGAATATTTGTCGTCGGCTAGTTCATGTTTAAACTAAGAAATATTAAATAAAAAAGAACAAAGGGAGCACTACATTAACTGATTCAGATTATAAATATGATATTAAGTATTACTTTTAGTTTCGTGTCCCTTATGACCTTATTTATATTTTTTATTTCCAACTTATTCATGTGCCGATGGCGTACATATTGTTGTTACCCACGCCAACGAAGACATGAGAGCACAGTAAATCTTCGCTAATTAGTTATTGAGATTGGGCTCTTTTGTGACATGTCTATATACTATTATGTCCCACAGTTAAACATATCATTAGAACTGAATTTTTTTCACCTACTTTTGCTACTTATCCATATAGTCCGTATTACAATTTTGGCCCTAGTCTTTTCGAAACGTTAGGTCCGCCAAACAAAACAAAAGAGGAAACATAAATACAATTTTTTTTCTATGACCAATTCTTCTAGCTTGAGCTTTAATTGCTTGAATCAGATGATTTTGACTAGAATTTGACTTGTGTGACTCCAGTTTGGCAAAGAGTCTCATGATCAAGCTACTAGCTTTTGAATCCCTCATGAAAACTAAAAAAAAAAATCCTCTCTACTTAAATCTCTTTCTCATCATGACACTTGGACTAGAAATGTCCTTAATCTCTTAAAAAATATAGAAATTCAGTTTGAGAGGCGAGTAATAAGTTTTTTTAACGAATTCCATCTAGGGGCCTCTATTAATCACCCAATGCGAAATCAAACTAGATAAATTTATACAGTTCATGAACTCATTTATGACATAACCATGTTGTCGGGTCAATCGCCAACACTTACCTATTACCTAGATGCTTATACTATTTCTAAAGAGCTTCTATAAAATGGATTTAGCTCTAAAACTTGAAAGAATCCAAACATTCCAATTGGTTTATAACTCATGTGAAAACTTTCGTAACATTCATGCTGGTGACATCTCATATTTTTTGGTAGAATGTTTTCAAATGCCCATTGACATTAATTAGAATATTTTGGTTTTCTTACCATATTTGACTAGGTATTTTCCTTTTTTGTTGAGCTTAATATATTTTTAGGAAGTTTTTATGTGCTCATAGTATACATTTGGGTTTTTCATGTCCCAATGTACTAGTAGGATTTTTCTAAGAATTTTGAAAGCTTGAAGATATATTTTTTGGTACTTTTGAATAAAATGGATTATGTAGCTCAAAACCTAAAAACCAAATTTAACTAGGGACAAATAGGTAATTTAGATTATTTCGAGAGTTGAGAGAGACATGTTGTTTAGTGTTTATGTTCAAGAAGGTAACACAAACTCCAACAATAGATCAATAAAGTAAAATAGACTTTTTTTCAAACTTCCTAGGTGCACAATTTGCGCCTATTTGCCCGCTCGACTTAGATTGTGTCACAAGAACACGGTCGATAGTCATTCTCTAGGCTGCACTGGGTCCAGCCCTACTTTTTGGCCCACTCACTAAAACTGCTATGGACGAATGGGCCCATCTGTTAAAGTTGGAAAGATAATGGTGTAAAGCTTATACCGGCCCATCAGAACAACCGGACATATTCCTCCAATCTAAACTGCTATGGACGAATTTCCCTCGAATGCAGCCATCATGTTGCATTGCATCATCACACCACGTAGGACATCACCTCACCTGAACAAGTTGCTGCACGTAAAAAGCTAGTTGTGTTTTCCATACTCCTTTTGTGGAGCAATCTTAATTTGATCCCAAACTTCACCTTTAATAACTCGTCAAAGATTAAACAAAGAACGCGTCAAAACTTCACACACCATACCTTTATTCTCCGAAAGGAAATAAAGTTTCACCTTTTCACCACCGCAATAAAGTAGCTCGAAGGAACTAACCAGCTAGCCCTTTAATTATTTCCCCCTCATCAATCAAGTCACACACGCACACACACACACGCGCGCGCACACACACACACACAGATGTAAGAAGTTTTTACTTTGCTTTGTGGTTGCAGTGTTCAAAAGTTAAGATCCTCCCGCCTAATCGCCCTTTTTTGCCCTTACACGCAAACTTTCTCTGCGACGCGTCGTACTAACTGATCGAACAATTTTTAATCAACTGATCGAATAATGCTACGCCGAACAATGGCACCGCGCGCATATACTGTACACAGCACTGCTCTGTCTCGAGGTAATTAATTTGCTTTGGTAGGCAAAAGGCGAGCTGCTGAGATGGACACGCTGGCGTCACGCTCCCATCCCATCCTGGGTACCTCTACAAGATAGAATCACTATCCCATTTACATTTGAGACTGGCCTGTAGGCTGTAGTGCATGATTGAATTAATGTAAAAGGGACACTCGGTTTCATTGTTTGGAGGAACGAAAGCTTAGGGCCTATTT
Organism: Paspalum notatum; assembly: GCA_022530915.1. Lineage (NCBI taxonomy): Eukaryota > Viridiplantae > Streptophyta > Magnoliopsida > Poales > Poaceae > Paspalum > Paspalum notatum. The sequence goes on from CM039685.1 coordinate 34,435,558, forward strand.
GGTAATATAGTTTTTCAATATTATGGTTTTAGAATACCACAGTATTTTTTGGTTACGATAGAAATACTATAGTTTTCACATACTGCAATTTTATCAACATGGTGGTGGCACCGTTGGATGAGGATGCGGGAGGCATGGCCGAACGAGGAGGCAGCAGCGGCAGGGTCGGATGAGGAGGCGGGGAGGCACAGCCGGATGAGGATGCGGGGTCGGCGCAGGGGAGCAGGGACTACGGAGGGAGGCGAAGGCGGAGGCTTGGGCCGGCCTTGTCGGCACCGGCCGCGGGAGGCCGGCGGAGAGAGGTGCCGAGGTGGGGTCGGCGCGGGAGAGCAAGGACGGCGGAGGTCTGGGCTGGCCTCGTTGGCACCGATTGCGGAAGGCTGGCGAATAGAGGCGTTGAGGCGAGGTCAGTGCGGGGGAGCAAGTATGGCGGAGGGAGGCGGAGGCTTGGGCCGGCCTCGTCGGCACTAGTTGTGGGAGGCCAGCGGAGAGAGGCGCTGAGGCGGAGGTTGGCACAGGGGAGCAAGGACGGCGGAGGGAAGCGGAGGCTTGGCCCGGCCTCGTCAATGCCGGTCGCAGGAGGCCGGCGGAGGGAGGTGCTGAGGCGGGTTCGACGCAGGGGAGCAAGGATGGTGGAGGGAGGCGGAGGCCTGGGCCGGCCTCGTCGGCGGAGGCAGAGGGACGCGTCGAGGCGGTGTTGGTGCCGGGGAGCAAGGACGACGGAGGCCTGGGCTGGTTGTGGGAGGCCAGTACAGGGTGCGCTGAGGCAGGGGCGGTGTGGGGGAGTAGGGGCGGCGGAGGGAGGCGGGTCGGGTGTAGGAGGACAAAAGGAGTGCGGAAGACATGCCATCACTGCTGTTGGGGAGAGAAAACTTTGGTACTGACCTTAGTATACTGTGGTTTGGGTAAATCATATTTTTCACAACTGTGTTTTCTAAGAGGTACCAAACATTTTTGTGATCAAATGCTATAGTATTGTTCAATACTATGGTATTGTCTAGAAACTACAAAAATACTACACTTCTTAACAGGGCTCTAAATATCAACAAATATCTTATGACATCGAATCCACTTTGTACATGTCTAGGTCATTATGATAGAACTTGTATTTTATTTTAAGACATGGACATATAAATTTACAAAAGAACATCACTAGGGTAATCAGATATTTGTATAGAACTTTCCACTTGTTAGTTGTGACGCCACAAAGGAAGGCACGTACCATGTAGTGCACTAGTGCATGGAAAGAATCAAATCACAAGAACTACAGTCTACAGCAATTATTTCTACTGGTTAACAATTCATTTGTACACGTGCATGCATGTACCATCCCAATACCAATTTGGTGGCTTGGCGCAATGAAATTCATCATCATCATCATTTCTTCTTCTTCTATAAGAACTTATTATTTCCCTCTTCCTTTCCTGGTACAGAGCAAGCAGACTAGCAGAGCGACAACACAATTCGAGAAGCTGAGCCACCGATTCAACAGCAACAACCAGCAAGGTGACGTCCATGAGCGCCATGTGTATAAACACTTTTGGCAGAAAGTAAATGAGGAACTGGACAGTTATTAAAGCATTGGAAGAGAGCTTTGGCATCAGATGTGATAGCCAGCAGTACATATACAACATTAAGCACCATTCACACATATAAATAAAATCAATAATTAGTATACAACTATATATTAAGAAACTACTACCTCCATTCTCAAATATATGTCGCCCGCTAGTTCTTTTTTAACTAAAAGGCGACAAATAAGAAAGAGTGGAGAAAGTAGTAAGTAATAAACAAACCACTTTATAAGCTGTCTATACCATTGTCTTTTAAGTGTCATCACAAAAACTCGTTGACAAATGTTATTTAAGGAAACTAGAGCTTCTTTTTTTTTTTTTTTTTGAGAGGAACTAGAGCTTCTTAACCATAACCGGCCAGTGACCACTATAACATGACATACACTTTGGTATACTGATTAACCCATACTCCTAGATGGGCTATTATTGCTCCATTAATCTCTTAATAACTACTTATTTATGATTCAAAATTTCTGTCTCAAAAATAATTGCATAATACTCTTATATGGGGACAAATGATTTGCATGCAGCATGCATATACTTACTTCCTACTCAGATCGAAACGGAAGATAAGCCAATGCAACTACGAGCACATGCATCATTTTCACACTGATTAAACGGAAGATGGAGAATTCACATCTGTTCAATTTCTAGTGTATACCATATATGTAGATCATATGTTGACTTTATTAATTAGGTTGTGATAGATTCCAGTTATCAAAATTATTTTATATATGGTTTTGTATCCCTATATACAATATATGGGAGTGGGGTCCCCTTTAACATCACGTACACATATAAGCCTTGATAAGATATTTTTTTTATATAAAAGACTAAGGGTATGGTAGTGTTTTCTTTTTAAAAGAAGAAATGATCGAACGCGCTTACAATTGAACTATTGATGCATAATTCTGTATCATATCCAATATTCTATAATTTAGCATGGCCGGCCGATATATATTTTCATTGATATGGTACACATTTAATTCAGAGAACACCTTTTGCGATTGCTAGAATCTTAGAAACTAATATGATCATTGCTCACGCATCGTACATGAGTGCTTTGCCATATATATATATGGCCTGCGCTAATGAGTACCCTGGGTACTGATTAGGTATTCAGTACCCGGGTCACCCTTCGACCCAGCGAACCAGCCACGCCCACCCGCATGCCGACCCACCCGCCCGTCTGTACTCGAATGGACCTGCCCACGCTTGACCAGCCACGTCAGTCGGATTGACCGAGGCCACGACGTCCTCTTGAGTGTTCTGGTGGTTCCACAATCCACACTCAATGGTCCTGCTTTGGATTATTATATTTGAGCATAAAAACATAAATTCTGCGGAATCTAGCACAATATTTAGGTTGTGGCTGCAGGTAATGATATGAACGAAAATTCTCCTTCATATTGACCTAAAAAAAAGAGAATAAATTTATAGTTTATTGCCACACACATTTGTTTCTTCATTCAGAAGTGCACCGCTTTTTCACTGTTTGAACGCGCATATGACAAGGCTAGCAACACAAGCAGCAGCCTATCCGCAAAAGGCGTATGTCAGTGTGTGAATAAAAAAAAAAACATCTTGGTTCCATAATTTGTGGTCAAATATTCAAGTAGCCCTCGAAATTACAAACATGGCAGAACCATTACTACATTGCTTTACAAGCTCAGAGATTCAGAGAGGTAACTTCTAATGAGTGCATCTTCCTTGCCTTTGCATCCGAGCTAGAAAATTCATCAACTATGGTTGCCATCATCAATCTTGCCTTTGCAGCCAGAATAAAAAAAAAACTTGAGAGTTTCGCTTGTTGAAGGTGTGCCAGCAGCAAGCTCCTTAGCCTCACACGCTGGTTGAGGGGTGCACTGCCGTTGTACTCCTTAGTCTCGCCTCGCACGCTGGAGTATCAACTTCAGTCATCACGACAGCTTCCCCACCTCCTTATTGTAAATAAGTATGTGTGAATGAAAATATCAATATTTGGCAAACATTGCAAATGGATCATGTCAATACAAAACCTTCGAACAATAAATAATCAATTTTTTATGATTGGAGTAGCATGGTAATAGATAATGATGCACAGGGCCGCAAAAGCATAATAAGTATGGAACAAAGAATTTGAGGTAGTTAGTTGGACACATAATAGTGAATGTGAATGGAAAAAATGCTGAAAGTAAGCAAAATAGCAAATACATGAACGAATATAAGCAAAATTCTGATTAGCAACAAACTGATCGTTGGATTAAAGATGGGTCTCAAGTTATAGTATCCCAACTAGCAAGCTATCACACAGTGCCCAGAACAGAGCTCAGCTGAATGTCACCCTAGCTAGTGGCTAGTATACGTGCATACATCAAAACACAATTACTAATCACAGGTAGCAGAATAGTGAACTGAAACCGCGTGAACTAAAAATGGGGTGACTTGACATGGAGTTAGGATAACCATCTGAATAAAGCCACAAGCTTTATTTTTAACTTACTCAGATTTAAGACCATTTGACCAAAATGGGGTTTTATCCACGATATTCAATTTAAAGAAGGCGCACCAATAGGATATATAATAGCTCAATGAGGTAGTTGATTCAATTATAATAAGCTAGCAGCCTAGCACAAATCTAATTACAATGCTTTAGGGACAGCTTTTACCTCAACATGCATGATAGGTTGTGTGAAAGGCATCAAATCCAGAAGGGCAAGGTCTCTCCAATATGCAAAGAACAAAGCGGCCTTTCCATATGCAAGAAAGCTGAACATCAGAATGGAAAACTTCAATGGCAAGTAGAAATTAGATAACAGATTGTTTTACAATAACACCACATATCCTTAGTTCTGAACATCATGGACGCCCAACGTTTGTCCTCGCACACAGCCATTCGCCCATCGGATGAAGGAAACAAGCGAGAGCACAATCCATTGGGCAGCACCACGTAACCGAACTGAGATGAGAATGGCAAATATGAGGTTTCCTGTTGTTGATCAGATAGGATTTAACATATGGGAGCCAGAAAATAGCAACATCTTCAAGCTTTATAGGCAGAGCATCATCTTATATGCCTAGAAGAATATAGTGACAGTCCTAGGTGAAGAAATCCTCACATAGGCAACACACGAGTAACTAATATTAGCAAGCAAAGGAATACCTGATATTACAAAGGAACATGAGTTATAAACAATATGTTCAATGAACAATATCATGTATGAGCAAAAATACTAGTGTTCATAAATACTAGCTTGTGAGCACGAAAATTGTTGAGGTAAAAGGTGTTATAGAATAGCATGCTGGAAACATCATCTGCAATCAAATTTGTCAGATCACAAAAAAGTAATTAGTAGACCACAAAAGAGATCAAGTGCAAATCCAAAAAATGATGAGTAAAAATCATTTGGATGGATCAAATTAAAGTGTCCTGATAACAAATAATTTAATGTATGTGGAGCACAAAGTAATTATCCGCAGCACAAATAGAAATGACAAGTGCCAGGGGGTCATGAACTCCAGCATGACTTAGAAAATAGATTATTGGTGGTCAAAAGTACTAGTTTGTGTGAGCACAAAGTGTAGATAGGGGCATTAAATGTAACACACTGTAAATGCCAATGGCCTAGTATTTGTGAATACCAAGATGGAAAAGAAGATGATCACATGAACCGGAGTACAGATACAGAAATGAATATTTGTAGAAAGAAATACATTGAACATAAGGGCAATATGGAAACAATGTGTTAATTTGTATGAGCAACAGACCTTGAATGTTTGTAATGAATCACATTACAATGTTCCAGCAGGAATAAATAGTAGTTAACTAAATGACCGAATAGCTCATATACAGGCACAGCTCGGTTCAGCGTCTGCGTCTTTATTCCCACAGCCGCAAATCATCACACACCGTTCGATGCAAAATCGTGTGGACCACATTTACCCGCAGAGGTTGCCCGCATACGCAATTCGAGGAAACGAGCACCCTCACAATTGTACGACTAATTGCACAATCACAATCCACAGGAAAGGTGTACCACTCCAGATTCCAGAAGTCACTCTATTCTGGTTGGCAAGGGACCTCGAACCTAAAATGTGAATGAAAAAAAAAAGACACATGTGGCGAATTATTGCCATCATACTACCTTTAGTATTTCTTATCACACATGACAGGTGAATTATTGTCATCATACGGATCTGCATGAACCAGGGGAATTGGAGCTGGTTACTAGCTTATGAGTTGCAACATCAAAGAAAGGAAATTAGGTACTAATTAATCGATCACATGGAGACAAGTTGGTGCACCTGACCACCAAGAAATCATCCAGCTCCATGGTCTCCGCTGTCCGCTCTCCCATAGTCAATGGTGGGACGCCTGAAGGTGGTAGGTGGCATGGAAATCAATGAATGAGTCATAGAATAAAATATCAGCAACCATTAATGCCGTGCACCAGTGGTGTGGAATTCACGAACAAGAAGGCCAATGAATCCTTCAGAACAATGGCATGGAAACGAAAAAGCAGAGTCAGGCATAGCAATTGGATTGACAGGGATGCAGGAACATACCACCAAGCATAGCGCCACCTCCATCCTCTGGGTTCACGCCATCACAGCTGCGTGGTGACAGGCACATCCGCGCATCGTCTCTGACCGCATTCATCGCGTCGGCAATCCCATGCTTGCCCCCATTGCCTGTGCTAGATGGGAAAACGATTGTCAATGGAGAGATGGGGCTGGGAAGCACAGAGCAGCAAATGACCCTAGACCTCACCGTTGTAGGCGGAGGCAATGCCTAGGCCAGCTGCAAGTCCACACAAGGTAGGGCTCTGCCAGATCTGTCCACCCGAGGTGGAGCCATGCAGCCGGACGGGGAGATGTCGAGCTGCAATTAAACCCAATGCCGAAGCACCGAGCGTCCCGGAAGGATTTGAGCGCAGCCACCAGCCAGCATGCTGCGGCCACAATGGAAAGAGGTGCAGGTTGGAGATTTTACCGGCGGAGGAGTGCAGCGGCGGATCAAAGAATCCGTCGTCGGCGACGGCGAGAGTGCAGCGCTAGCTGTTTTGGGGGGGGGGGGGGGGGGGGGGTGAACGGATGCTGCCAGGGAACTGTTGAAGAGGTGGAGAACGTGGGTCGTGGGGGGTAGGGGACCGGAAAAAGAAAATCGTGCCTGAGCGCGGTGGCATCGATGGCTCCGTGCACCAGTGCGCGGCTCGGGTACCAAATAGTTATTTGGTACCCAGGGTAGTACATAGAATATGTATGTATGTATATATATATCCAGGACGACCAAGTCCTGTCGTCCGGGCCCCCGGCCAAATGGCCAGTCCCAGTCCCAAACTCCCAAGTCTCCCAATCCCAGTGGGTCCGGTCCGTGTCGCTTTGGATAGTGTGACTTCTAGCTTTTCTAAAACGACACTCTTTGAAAACCTAGAGGGAGTACCTACTACTAAAGATGAAGGAGCGAGGATACTGCCGATCAGTGTCTCTATCACCCACCTCTCACCCGTACGCGTAGATCGATATACATGGAGTATTGCATGCGCGCTGCAACACGAAAATTTCCAAGAAGTGGGGAGGAGAGAGGCTGTGGCATGCATGTATATGTATATATGGATAGTAGTAGGGTGCCGGACGCGACACGGCCGGGGGAGATCGATCGATCGATCCATGGCGTCGTCGTCGTCGTGGCCTTGCCCGGCCGGACGCGTCGTCGTCGTCTCTTGCTTTTCTGTGAGTCGTCACGCGTGAGCCGTAGCGAGCGTGTGCGGAATTAATTAAAGGCGAGGAGGTGCTGGCTAGCTGGAGTAGCTAAAAAGGGCGGCATCGTTTTCAGTTTTGTCGACCCGGCCAAATAAACGAATTATACCAACCCCAAATGCAAGCCGGACTCGGTCGTTTGGGGTCGATCGATCTGTTCGGTACGTGTGCATGCACTGCGTAGTATGCATACATGGTACATGCAATTATATTGATCGCAATGTATAGGAATGCATCGACGTACCATCACAAACATCTCCTGGATCGCCCACCACTTGTGGATGTATATATATATATATCATCAGCTGCGTGCGCTGGTGGCCCGGCCCCCAGATTGGCCAACGATTGCGAAAAACGATCAGTGCCGCCTAGTCAGAGTAGTAATTGAAAGTCTGATTGATCTGAAGGGGTACCTGACAACTACCAAACCCACATTAACTTCCATCAATGTTAATCGGATCCAGCTTATCAATTTCTGGTTGAAGTGATGATATATATAGGAAGACGTACATCTAGTTTCAAACAAAAACGACAAGATCGTCGTCATTGAAAAAAATATCTGCCGAGGAGCCTGATTACATGCACATCAGTAGGTAGCTACTACTAGCTACTGTGTGAGCAAATGATGCGACAAGAGACGACTTGTCTCACAATATAATGAGCCAATGACTGATGACGCTCAAAGTAAATCTCTTACTAGTAGTACGTACTTATGAGCCAATGAGTACTGGTACTAGTAGTAATTTTATTACCACAAGACAACAAAGTATACCGCGTGCGTCCTAATGTAGGCCAAGGAAAATTAAAGTGCATGGTCACAAAAGACGCGTTGATATCTATCAGGCGGGGCGGCATGCATGTGTATACCTTTCCAGCGACAAGACAAACTGTGTGCAAACTAGTACTAGGAGAGTCGCCTACGTGTTTATGTTGTCTGTTGGTTGGTGCTCTAGCTAGTTAATTATTGACTCCACCCACCCAGTCTAGTAGTACCTACGTACCCTTCACCGTCCTATCGGATCTTATGCATTTGAAGACACTGTACATGGTTTTTGTTGTTGTTGTCGTCTTCTTCCTTTTCATATAGATGATGATAATATTACTGATATATACTGCTGGGCTATACATATATAGCAGTTAGCCCTTTGATCATGCCGCCGCTGATTTCTTTTTTACCGGTATGGAAGGAAACATACATAATTATCTATCTTAATTTACGTGTATATATATTATTCATGCACTAATAACTTACTGCATTATTTGTACCGCTCATACTAGGTACAGTAGGTTGTTTATATGGCTTGACTATCCACTATTCTAATCATTTTTCTCTCTGTGTACATTAGCGCTACAGTGTATAGACAATCTTTTTACATGTTCTACTGCACATAGTCTCATAGATGCTCCCATCAGATTAATCTATCGCGTTTTCAAGCATTTTGGAACCCCATCTATTGCATATCTTAGAAATTTAATTATGTATCTACTAGCATAGAGCATGTCAGACTCTACTAGCATAGAGCATGTCAGATTACATCTAAATACCGGTAAAACTAATAAAATTAACGGATGTACTCATGGCGTCAGCTTCGTCCTCCTCCGTCCGATCCCCACGCGCGCTCATCATCAGAGGGCCGGGCCTGAACGCGCAATTCATGCTTGCAGCATACAGGTTCTCACTGCCGCGCCGTCCGGTGGCTTCCACGTTGCTTCGCCATCGGACGCGGCACACTACGACCTCTCATTTCACCGTCAAAATGGATCGATCGGTCACATCCACAACCTCGCTGCGAGCTGCATTGTATCCTTGTGGAAATGGCTCCATTGCAGTGGTGCACGTACGAGAGAATCGAATCTAGATCTAATAAGCTTTTTTCTCTCTGTTTTGTTTTGCATTGTGCTGCTCTCCGCCTTTTTTGTTCTCAGCTTGTACGTGATCGTCCTTGCCTTGACCTGCTGCGTGCCTCTGTGCCACTGCCACCTAGAACCAGATCATCGATGCAGGCTAGGAGCTAGCAGTACAGTAGGATTTATTCATCTATGATCCCAAAGTTTTTTTTTCTTTTGCAGCCCAAAAGTGGTTGCAAGGCCAGGGCCCAAGATAGCATTTATAGGTCTGCCACAAGCAATAAATATCATCAGACCTAGAAGCCTAATCTACTCTCTAAGGTTGGGCTCACTAGAATGTCTAAAAGAAGTTGTCTATATACTGTGCGGTACTATAGACACAGATAGAGATGTATTTGAAATAGTGGATGGATATGGTTGGATGGGCGCGTTGGTGAGCTTAGTCTAATTAATAAGCAGTGTACGTACATAGCATGAGTGGAAACTACCAATAACTCAGAGAGATGTTGTTGCTCCGCGAATTTTCAAACTAATTGTGTTAAAAAAAAACTACCATATAAATGCATGCACGCATATATCATACCCTATGGGAGTTTCCGTAAGATTAGGTTAGACCAACATATTGAGATTGATGCATGAAATCACCATAGACATGTCTTGCTATCAACGTGAATGTCACCTACCATCAAACACAATCAACATGAGGAAACCTAAATGGGGTGACTCTCCACTATCAACCTAAGGAAACTTAACTAGCTTATTATTCTCAGTTCGCTAGTATCGTAGGATTAGTCAATTAACTGTCGACTCGTTCATTTGGATTGGATCGCTGCTTCCTAGCTTTGCGATCCTCATCTTATTTAACATTCCTTCTCAACTATCCATATGGGACTGTAGCTTGATTCCATTTAATTTGACATAAAAGCAGCTAAAGGAATACTCCCTACAGATCCCTAAAGAGTATCGTTTTAGAAAAGCTAGAAGTCAAATTTTTAAAACTTTGACTATATATAACTTTTATATGATTTAGTTTTGAATGTTGAAGGTCATATGTATAGATTTGTCTTAACAAGTACTTTTATAAAAGTATAAATTTTTTATAATATTTAGTTTTATTCTAACAAAAATATTAGTCAAAATTATGTTTGGGAGACCGTGTCGATGTCCAAAACGATACTTTTTTGGAACCTGGAGGAAGTAAGTTAACAGCAACCGAGGAGCTACTATAGACCCTTTGCTCCACAAATCGAAGCGCAAAGCACTTTACTGCAAAGCGGCGTGGATCATCTTCCTGAAAAGGAGCGGAGCCTAAGTTTTGCCATCCACTCGTGTATATATGAGCTTTTGAGATTTTTCTAATTTTATTGCCAAGTTTATTCGCTTTGGCCATAAAAACTCCAATACAGACCTCCTTCTTAGAGAAAGTGTGTGTATACAAAGCTCTGTTCAGTGCAGGTTCGCTCATGCTATACTCTGTTGTGCCGTTTGTTGCATATGACAAATGATGATGGCCGGGCTAAAACTAAAGGATGTTTTGTAAGCTGATATGATTCCCGACAAACAATGTTTTTCCCACCTACCAGGCTATCTCTAGTAGCACAGTTATCCCATTGTATACATTTCAAACTACGTTCTGTGTACAGTACTAGAATAATGTTTTTTACATCTATTTGCACATTTCATCATAAACATAAAGCATTATACTTAAAGCGGCCGTATTTTCAATTTCAGATTTAAAATAATATACTCTCTGCGCGCGTTCGTAAGCACTAGGACTGTGTCAGCTGAGCATGGCGGGCAGCTACTGGTTATTCCGACAGGGATAGATACTGCTAGGGTTTCTCAGATTTAACGTGGATCAGCTCAGGGTTTATTTATGTACAAAGAGTATGACATCATAGGATTCAGGAAACAACTTTTAACACAGCCGCTCACTCACATTCTGAACATCTGAACTTGTTGCATGGAGAAATGTTGACGAGAAGACGAAATTTCAAAGTGTAAATCATAGGAAAAAAAAGAAGGGCAAAAACTGCGGCTGCCCATGATTTCACACCTGAATGCTGCCAGTATATTTTCAGTGTGAAGACACAGTGAAAAAGAGTACCTTTTAAGGTACGGTCTTTATGCAACTAAAACAAAGCACTACTCCTATATGGAGTGCCAAAAACAAATCCTATAAAAGAGTGGTGCAGGGAGTACCGGCAATCATCCGTACCGTACGTATTCCTCCAAAAAAAAACATTATTGTACATTTACCCTAAAATAATGCAGCCATATTGTTGAGTGGCATCAGGCTATCTCCAGCAATAGCCCCAAAATAGGGGTTGACGCAGTGTTACGGCACTGTTACGCACTGTGAGGGGGCAGTTGAAATAAGGATAGAGAGAAAAATGATAGGGGAGCTGTTTGAGATAGCCTCATACCACATCACCTCACGTGAACAAATTGTAGGCTTGTAGCACCTGTACTAGTAGTGTGGGGGCACAGTATATTTACGTGTACGGTGCACGTAAAAAGCTATATATGTGTTTATACTCCTTTTGTGGAGCGAGCCTAATGATTTGGGCTAAGAATTCACCTTTATTAACTCGTCAAAAATTAAACAAAGGATAACGAGCTTCACATCATACGTACCTTTATTCTCCAACAGGAAATAAATAAAGGTTCACCACAATAATTAATCCGTGCTCTGAGGAACCAAACAACACTTTATTTTCAGTCTCTCTTCTCTGTCTTTTTGATCAAATTAAAAATGGAATGAGAAACGATTAAAAGTGTGCTTCCCAATCGCCTTTTTGGCGTTACACGCAACTTTCTGCGCCGCGCGTCATACGATGGCGTCGCATATAGTGTACACGGCGCAGGCTGTTTCGAGGAAATTTGCGTTGGTAGGCAAAATTAAAGGAGCTGCTGAGATGTGCACGCTGGCGTCACGCTGCCGTCCTGCTGGGACGGGAAAAACTGCCTCTAGAAGGTAGAAACATTACACTAGTCCATCTCGGAGACTCAAGTGCAGTACCGTACATGATTTGATTATAAAAGGGCATTCAGTTTTTATCTTTCAAACGAATAATTAAAGTATGAATAAAACTTCTATTTTATTTCCAAACATTTCAATTAACAAAAAAATGGTTTGTTATTTCATTATGCAACTTGTGACGATGCCACAAAGGTAATAGTAAGGCATCAAAACAAGTCGCATGTACTGCATGCAAGGATCAGAGCCAAATCAAACATACTCGTACAAAAATCAGGCAAACGACTGTAGATTGTACTACTTGAGCATTTATTTGTATGCCTACATGTCTGACTCCGCTACCAAGTTTGGCGCAATCGAATTTAATTTCCAATCCTTCTTTGGGCCTGTTCGCTGCAGCTAGATGCGGCTGCGGCTGCATCCACAGCTGAACAGCCATGGAAAAATCTAGACAGACAACAGCACAGCGGCTGCAATACTGCAACTGCAGCAAGGTTCGAATTCAAATAAACGGCGGGACCACAGCCAACACAGGTAGCAATCTTTCAATTCAAAAAATGGCGGGAAGACAGCCAGCATGCTGCAGGGTCTAAAATCACTACTGTACTCCTGAGCCAATACTCCGATAAATTTGTTACAACATTCAAGAGAATTTACAAATTCATTACAAAGTTCCTAATATCAGACTTCTAAATTAGAATTTTAAAGCCCTTCCATCCCACCAGACAAGGACAGTCTTGTCCTCGAAATTGCTGAGTTTAGCCACACAACCTGTACCAAAATGAAAAAGACTTCTAAGAAAGACTACCACCAGATGAGTTTTGCCTAATTTAACTAGGAACAGAACATACTTTTCAATTTGTCCTGTATAAGCCAAAATGTCGAGTTGCAAGCTAAACATAGCAAAACCAAAATAATCAATCCATATGTTGATCCTACTACAAATGTGATAGTAGTAATCAGTAAACATTTATGAATTGTGCTACGCAAAGGACAAATAACCGTAAGAACTTTTTTTCCCATTATTTTGGTATTGCAGCACCTTTTTTTTCCCAATTTAATCCATAATTTATACAAACAATCAAACATCATCCAATTGAAGATGAATGCAAGTAGAATAACAGATAAGTCTTACTTACACACTTTTATGGGTAACAGAATGCAAGTAGAATAATATATACCTGTAGGACTACATGAAGCTGATTCCAATCGAGATCCAATCTCGCATAGTGGCCATATCCGAAGATGCATTTGCAGCCACCCACAAAGACATTGCGGCATCCACAGTTCCAGGCTTAACAGGCTCTGGCTGCTTGCAAGGTGACGGTCCAACAAAAAATTTTGCGGTGCACAGCAAGCAATAATCATCTTCGTTTGCTTCTTCCTTGCATAGAACGGGACTGCTTCCAAAATATGCCACTTCGCCTTAAGGACACCGAAAGCTCGCTCCACCACATTCCGAAGACTTGCATGGTGATAGTTAAACTTCTCCTCCCTTGTTTCAGCACCTCTACGGCGGAACTCTTCGAGATGGTACCTTGTACTGCGGTAAGGCCCCAAGTATCCTTCACAAAGTGCGTAACCAGAATCAACCAAATAGTATCGCCCTGCAAAAGTAAACAACAACGTGTTCCACCATAAATAATTACTCAACTACCATAGTGTGGTATATAACATAACTTGAATGATTTCATACCTGCTGGTGGATGTGGGTAATTTGCCATCTGCATGCAATCCCGCAGAACTGCCATGTCATGACAAGAACCAGCCCTCCCCGCCCCTACATACGTGAAACGCATGTCCATGTCCACTATGCCTAGCACATTGAAGCTCGTGCGGCCTTTTCTATTAATAAAGTCCAAGCGAGAGTCATGATTGATTCTAGCTGGAATGTGAGTTCCATCTAACGCCCCGATACATCATCGAAGTACGGTGCATAACGAAGGAGCCTAGGATGTACTTGTGTGTAGTTTGGGTCCTTTGGAGCTATAACTGTCTGTGCGAAATCGAACATGACATTTGCCACATTACCCATCTTCCTACATATGCTGTCCAATGACCGCTCAAACCGGTCCTGTATTTGTCTTAATGATTGGCCGCTTCCACAAGCCCAAAGGAACATAGCTAGAGCCTCTATACTCTCAAATTGCTGCGTGGACTGCAGCCCATGGTTTGTAACTAAGAGTTGATGCAGCTGCAAAAAAGCATCTGGTTGCATGTGAAAGTTGTTGTAGCATCTATCACTGTCATGCAAATTCAGCTCTACCCATTGTCTACCAGTTAAATGTGGGGAACATAGGAGGGTGGTGAGTGCCCAGTGGAGTTGCAAAATACCTCCCACCTGCATATGCTCCTAATGTGGCTCCTAACCCCGCCAACTCATAAAAGCTTCCATCACTGGATGTGTCACTGTTGTTCGACTGTTCCTGCGAACTCATGTTCCTACACCATAAACTCTGTATCAAAAAAGACAGCCATTCGTACTAATCTTGCAGTGACATGTTATAATATGAAGGCACAAGATGAACAATGCTTACTTGTCAATGGGCTGCCTTCGGCTGAAGGTGCAGCTGACTACAGTAGGGGTTGGCAGGCATACCAGCAAGAGAAGGCTCCACAACGGTGGCTAGCTTCCAGCTGCTGCATGTGCATGGTTACATTGCATGGGTGGATCACCTCCGGTCCTGCAGTACAAAGAAGTGCACAGCTATCAGTTTGCATGATCATGTATACATACCAAAGTAGATGGGTTATGTGTAATGAGAAAGTACTGAAAAAAATGAGATTACTGAAATAGTGCACAGCAAACTAAACAGTTTATTCGAACAACGAGGCACACTACAGCAGACATAGTTCACGCAACATTACATGAGAACCAAACTTAAGAGTACGAAAACAAGTACACAGAACAGGCACAGCCCATGTAGCGCATTACGGAAGTAGAAAGACCACAACTACATAACGAAGTACACAACAAACGCAGCCAAGCTTCTCGCAGCATTCATGGGCCAGTCAACGCTGATGGAATTGAGCCATTGCCGCCCAATTGAAATTGATCCACTGCTCGCGGCCATCTTTAGTTCTCATCCCAAAGAACTGTGCACGATTGACTGCATTCTTGCATAAGTATAGTGCTCGCAAGTACAGCTCGGATCCCTCAGGTATACCATCCGCATCTAAAATCTGCCTAACTTGCTCCTGTCCCTCTACATCATCAAGGCTCTTGCGGCTGCACCTGGTGGCGGCATCGGATATGTCCTTGATGCACATCTCTATGCTTGTACTCTTCTTCTTAGGTGGGCTATCCACGGTCTCCTGCCTCATCAGTCTTTTAGACAAGTACCGATCACTTGAATGCTGAAAGGGGTTGGTTGGGGTGTGCTCATGGTCGTCGGGCCCATAACTGGGTGTTCTCCCACGGACACCTCCGGCACTAAGCAGAACCCCCCTGTCTTGGGTGGTGCGGCTGAAAAGCAACTCCAATTCTTCAAGGAACTTGGGGGGTTTTCCACGATTGGCGGCTGCAGCACTAGTATCCTGCACGTAATATAAGATGGACAAAGGTCAAATCTTTATGTCAGGAATTTAATTTGTCACCCAAAATTAACGAGCACGCAATAATCAAAAAATGGAATCACTTACTCCTTCTTCATCATTTACCCCTTCTTCATTTGCCCAATACGAGTCATCAGCTGTAACGCCGCCGGTGTGCTTATCTCTACCAAGGCCAGTCTGGTTCTGCAGATCACACCAGTGTATATAGGATCTCTTCAGTCCTCCAAGCTTGTTCTGCAACTGCTTGGTATCCAATTTTTTCCCTGTCTGCTGCTTGAAGTTACGATACACATTTTGCCATCCATGATTGGTTAACCCCTTATTGTTGGCATTGAAACGGTTCTTCTCAGCAATGCACAGGTCCAAGAAAGTTTTTGTCGTCTGGTCGTCCCAAGCGGCACGATTGCTAGCCATCTGTGGCCAGGTTAGGAAAACATGGTACAAATTTGAAACCAGCTTACATTTGGAAAACAAAAAACATAGGAAAACGTGAGGAAAACATATTTTGAAGCAATGAACATGACACTTGCCTTGGTTGTTGTTTTGGCACGTTTTGGAGGCAGGGAGCAGGAATCAGTAGAAGAGGATGCCAGTTTGGGCACCGTTGCGAACGAACCGACTCAAAGCTGCACAGGACGCACATGTAGTAATGATGTCAATTTCAATAAAGAGGATGCCAGTTTGGGCAGTGGTTTTGCGAACACTTAGTTAGGAAGATGTGAATTAGTACAATGAAGGCCAAAAGCAAAAAAAAAAGGGAAAATATCATTAAATGCAATATACGTAATTTTGAAGACAATGTAAAAGTAGCCAGTGTATTCACCTTGGCCTTGGACTTCGGCTTGTAGACCTGTTTTGGTCTTGTGATTTGACAACTACCTATACAACCCTTCCTTTACGGCTATAGAAAAAAAAGAAAGATAGCACAGCAGGGGTTAACTGATATGACTAATTGACATAAGCATAGGATAAGATAATGAGTGCATATACTCTTGACATCCAGGTTCCATAATGAGTGCATGTACAGAAGGTGTAAAGTTATTTTAATCGAAGATCGCCAAGCTTGATCAACATAATGAGTATTTTATTTGTATTGACATTGTACAAAATGAAAAACAAAGGTATATGCCGTAAAGCCAGATAAATATATATCATAAAGCCAGATAGATATATATCATTCAACCAACAATTGTAGTCTGTAAAGTGCTTCAAATATATTGTTTGTCACCTAGAATCTGTTCCGGCTACTAGCCATGGTTTGCTCTGTTCTATGAATTGATGATTTATTTTAGAACTGAAATTGTAGAGATACCATCTCTAAAACACTACTGGAAGAACTGATATTTTGCAATTCAGGTGGCTGTGAAACTCAGTAATGGAAAAACACTAATCACATGCATTTAATGAAAAAGTAAAGTAGGTACTGTAATCAATGAAAAACAGTATTCATCGTTTGGAGAAATCACTTTATTAGTGTTACAATTATGCAGATTAAGACAACCGGTAATTGCTGCCAATAAAAAACGATTACTCAAGTAAGGCCACCAGTATAGGTGTTACATGCCTACTGAAACAATGACCGTGACCTCGTCGGCACGGCCCGCTCCCGGCCTCGACACTTCTCCACCTCTCTGTCCGTCGCTCTCCACCTCTCAAGCTTGCAGTAATTTAGCTGCTGCAGGGTTTTGCAAGAAATACCGTCTGCAAGTGAGCCATAAGTTTCAGGTTTAGGTTGGTGCTATATCCTCTCAAACTATGATGGGCTGCAGGAAAGGACAACTGTACATCTTCAATTTCAGTTTTAGGTTGGTGTTATATCCTCTCTTGGTTTACTCTGTTTCAGGAAATGACCCATCCTGATTGTGTGAGTTCCATCTGCTAACTATCAAAATTCTCCATTTGAGAATATTGATTTGCATGCAAGTGTTTATGTATCCAGTATCCATTGGCGTATCAGCCTCAAGTAATGTGATAGTGTCTCTTATTATAATTCCTTAGATGCTAGACGTTAGTTCCTGGTTGGAACCTTTTGGCCTTATTTCTAGCAACAAAATCAGAGAAAAAGATAATGTATGCTAATAAGCATTGCTGGTATGGAATGGATTGCTTTGGTTGCAATTAGTTTCCTGTCTCAATTTAAATACTTTGCACATTAAGTAGTGAGGAGACCTTTTGCTTCTGAAACAATGGTAGGGTCTCATCTGCTATACATCTACCATGACTATCATTTTAGCTATTTTAATCATTGTAGAAGGCATTCCTACAACTATGAAGCATCATTGTAGAATGATGCACAAAACTCTCTTAAATATGAAAAAAAAAACCAGCAGTCGTACAACTACTGCAGTGGCATCGCTTCTTCTCTTGCCCGGTTATCGTAAAGAAGCATGAACAAAAATCAAAAGGTCACCAACACACAAGCAAGGACATCGTATATGACAGATCGATTTGTGTTTTTACCTTGGAGAGGTGTGACGAACCAGCAGGAGGCTGTGTTTTGACGGATGGAGAGGGGCCGCCCGTACTGGAGGCTGCTTCTTGGTGGAATGTCGGGAGCAGGGCTACTCCTTACTGCCCGGCGGGTGGAGAATGACGACGCTGCCTGAGATTGGTGGGGGCTCAGATCCGGAGGCGGCGACAGAGATGGAGGCGGAGTCGGCGTCGGAGATGGAGATGGAGGAGAAGGCGACTGCGGAGGCTGCGGCGGAGGCGGCGGAGAGGGCTGTAGAGGCGCCGAAGGAGATGGAGGCGGAGTCGGCGTCGGAGATGGAGATGGAGGAGAAGGCGGCTGCGGAGGCTGCGGCGGAGGCGGCGGAGAGGGCTGTAGAGGCGCCGAAGGAGATGGAGGCGGAGGGGGCTGCAGACGCGCCGAAGGAAATGGAGACGGAGGAGGCTGCGGAGGCGGCGGCCGAGATGGAGGAGGATGCGGCGGAGGCGACTGCGGAGGCGGAGGCAGAGAGGGAGGCGGGTGCGGTGGAGGCGGCCGAACCCTAACATGAGCGATGGACTGCGAGGAAGAGAGAAGAAACGAGCATTTTTTTTAGAGAAGAAGAAACGAGTACATGATCAGCCGAAAGGCTGCCGCAGGACAGCCGAACGGCTGATCGGCCCAGCTGAAAACATCCCATCTAGGCCAGCCGAACGGGGCCTTTTACTTTTTTTTAACACTTCATCCTCTTTTTTCTGGTACAGAGCAAGTAGAGACTCACAGTCCAAAAAATGACAAGCTGATAGCCACCGTACCGATGCTCAACAGCAGCAAGGCCTGATTGGTCTCACAATTAATGCGGTAGTAATGTACCATGCATTCTGCGATGAAAGCAACCCGCCGCATGCGGGAGCTATAAAGACATGCATTTCTCTCATGCATGCTGGTCAAATAAGTCGGCTCAAATTATTGGATCATATCCCAATTTGGTTGACGGAATTGAATTTCTACAGGAAACACAAGGCCATGCAGCAGATAATTTCCATGTCATTGCGAATAAATATGACAAGAGTCAATACATGCATATAGGTCAAATTATTTGGCCCCTCATCTGATGAATGTTATATGATACTAGGTCTTCGAGCTTTGATTAGCCAGAGCTTTTACTCTTCTCGAGCTTGAAGGACAAAGAAACGGTATCCAACTTCTTAATATTCAGATACTGATGGCCTACTTGTCTCAATACATCACATCAAAAGTATCTACAACCAAGTTGCTGTATGTACAGACAAGCATTAATTAATAAGGTTTGATGCTTCTACATGGATAGATGATCTATCTTATTCTTTGGGGTATAAAGGCCTATTAGAAATCTTAGTTTCCTAAAACCATCTTACTATTACTAATTGAAGTTTCTAAAAGAAACACTAATTTTAAAACACGCTAGAAAAAAAATCCTAGAAATTTTCACAATAATCAGAAACATCCGACCATCAATTGACAGATTAGAATATTAATACACATTAAATCTATTTTCAGTAATTATCCATCTCTGCCATTATAAAAAGTCTTGAGTTCAACTTTCAACGAAAGCAAATATCCTCTTCTTTTTTCCACTAAATCTATTTTTAAGTAATTATCCACTTCTGCCGTTACGAAAGGTCTTGAGTTCAACTCTCAACGAAAACAAATATCTTCTTCTTTTTTCAGATTTTTTTCCATTTTCAAATCTACCTTAAGTTTTTATCTTTTTTTCATTAAAGATGCTAGAAACCTATCAATGAAACAAATATTTTGTTGACTCCTTTTAAAATTTTCACTTCAATCCTCACGAGATGCGCTAAAAAAAATAGATGGGTTGGAATCTTAATAGCGATTAGATCTATTTTCTAAGTAATCACCCACCTTTGTCGTTATTAAAATAATTTTATCCCTAAAACTACATATTAATTACCCACTCTGTCAATATAAAAGAAAATATGAAATAACACCCTGAATTTATACATAATTGCTCACATTTTCTATTTTGATGGATAATACCAAATGTCTCCTTTAATTTATATTTATATTGTTCACCTTAGTTATTATGACTGATAGTATAATAAAAATAACCCTTCAAAATTATATTAAAATCACCTACTTTTGCAATCGATTAAAGGTTATCTAAATCAATTAAGCATACATATAAAGTAGCAAGATTTGCTATTATAAAAAACTCAGTATAAAAATAGATCTATATATATTATACTGTAACACATAATATATTTAAGACTCTAATCCGTGCGTCGCAGGGGTTGATTGACTAGTAGTATTATAATTCGAATACAATGGCTTACAATTATCATAACAATACAAGGTTCTTGTAGTACTACTAAAACCATGGTATTTCTTAGGATTTTGTTTAGACAACACTGGTCCATCAACCTATGTGTATATCAAAATATGGATAATTTATTTTAGATATTTTATCACAACAATTAAATATGGTTAATTTAGATATAACCTTGGAAGATTATTTTATATGATTTTTTCCATAGCCTATACAATTTAATTAAAACTTAGACCATTTTTATAATAGTGCACGTGTGTAATTATTTAAGAAAGGATCATATCTAATCACTATTAATATTTTAATCTATCTAATTAATGGTTAGATGTTTTCAATTGTTATGGGAGTTATTTTAGGTTATCCATACCATTGATACTAGTGTATTGTAGATGCCACTAAATTGATGGTCATATTTGTTCTTGAGAATTTCTAAAATTTATCTATTTTTCTAGAACGCCTCGTAATTAAGACATCGTTTAGAGCTTTGAATTAGTAATAGTAAAATTATCTATAAACCTATGTTCTCATAACATTCAGAGTCACATGAGACATTAGTGTCATAAATATGCTTTCGTAAGATTTATAGTTATATGGGACATTTATATTATCAATTGATAGATAAATTTAGTAGTGATGGAAGTTGGAAATTCAAAACTTATACATATCTTATCTATTTTTTCTTTAGACAATTGCTATAGTGTTCTGGAGTAACTATAGATCATGAATTTAATTTATCGATAGAGAGATATGATGACTTTTGACCTCCTAGAAGGTAATAGATGAAGTATATATTTCTCTATTTTGTTATGTAAAATAGCATAAATTTTTTTTACCACTGTAACATGGTAAAATACCTTATACGATGTATACTCATATTTACGTGACATTAAAAAAGTAACGTATCTAACCCTTTCAATGTTTGGGAAGATACTATATGGCGGTGCGTTTCACCTGAGGCCATATGAGCTACATGTTTTTTTATTAATTACTTATTGAGATTTTGCTCTCCAATGAATCTATTAATTTAAGTATCGCTCTTCAATAGATCCGAATCTTTTAGCAATCTAATTAATAATAGTAATATTTTTAATTAATAAGCCGAATGTTGCCGGCACGAAGATTTGAACCGTGGTCTTCTACTGCCATAGGCTTTATTTTTTTAATTAATATGCTAAATGTTGTCGGCATGGAGATTTGAATCCTCGATCTCTTGCTTCTGCATTTGCTGTGATTGGCTTTTTTTTTTAATTAATACACTAAATGTTGCCGGTGCGGAGATTTGAATTCTCGATCTCTTGCCTCTACATTTTTTTAACGCGCTTTAAAATTAGTGTTTCTTCGCTTTAATAATAGTGCTTCTTTTACGACCTCCAACTAGTAATAGTATGATAAGATTAAAAAATATGGTATTTTAGTAATAACATGTAACGAATGAGGCAAAGCCATGAAAACTCTCATACTCCAAAATTACCAAGTATCTGCAAAACGATGGTTTTGGAAACACTATTTTTAGATAGCAACCAAACACCTCATGATTAAAAAAATACCATGTTTCCAACAGAACGTGATATGCAAGTCTACTTGAAACGATCATATTCAATTACTGGCTAGGGAATGAAAGGCGTCAACCTGCACATGCTAGTTGGATGCACCAAGAAAAAAATAGATGATTCGATCAGTAAGCAAGGTTCTTGCTAAACATGAAGACAAGAGATGCTAAGTCGTGGTCAATTGTGAAATTGAAAACCTTTATGCAAGCAGTGAGATTATTTTTGAGGTTACTGAGACTTGTTGGAGATGTTCCCAGGAATTTATAAATATGGATTTGCAAATCATAGAACTGTGCTATGGAAGTACTAGCACAAACTAATATAAGCAAGAAATTGATACAAGTGGCATTGATAGTTACTAGCTGCAACTTCTGTTGAAAAGAAGAAATCTCTGCAATAATGTGCAAGTGGAGATTCATGGCGATGGCGACGACAGAGTGATTGATTGTTGCAATTTGTGCAATCGATCTACTAGTACACGTAGCCGCCGGGTTAGCTAGCTGATAGCAGTTAGAAACTTTAGAATATAGCATCAGTCAGAAAGTTGACAGCTACTTAATTATATGGACGGACGGATGGGCAGGACGAAAGAGGAATGCAACGTTGTCGTTGGACGCGCGCCCTCGTGCGTCCGGCCGTTGGCCCCTTTTATCAGTTATTATTATTATTATTACTAGACCCCAAGAACAATTGGCGCCGTCTGATTGTGCAGTCGGCTGCTACTTGCTGCTACAAGTAGTGGTACTGTCTGCCTCTGCAGGGTACAGTAGCAGTACGTAGTAGAAAAGACAGCAGAGCCCAACATGCAGGGTGCCAGGGCGCATATAGGTACGTACGCTCTCGATCTGGCAGAGTGCAGAGAGCTATGCATCATCATCAAAACCATCCATATCCAGATAGCAAAGCCGTGGCCAGGCCCCAAATAAGCCACCCGCCCCAAATTCGGCAATCAATGGGATTGGTATGGGATGAATCGCGCCGGCGACGAGGTCCCGGTCCAGCAGCTTTCCTGATACATGCATGGTTAGTATTGCATTGCATTTTATGCGTGCCACGACAATTTCCACGGATCGGACTAGAGGTCGATCGAGAGTGAGGTTGGCAGCAGGTAGTTAGGCAGCGTAATCCTCCGTGTATCCATCGGCTGGATCGGATGGGATGACATGACACAACGACGCCTGCATGCGGCCATCGGATGGCGATGGCGTCGCTCCTTTTGGCCTTGCCAGGTCGCCGCCCGTGTCGCGTGGCGTGGCGTCGTCGTCTCTATCATCGCGCGCGCGTTACATCCTGTCCCGGCCAAACCCCACTGCACCGGTCCGGAATTGCCGCGACCGTACGTGGGCGTCGGCGCCAGTGGTTGCCTGCCTGCATGGACCTCTGGCCTCTGCTGCAAAGCTCCAAAACCAAACCATGGGCGACGGCGATGGCGACCCCGGCCGGCCGGCTGGTTTTCATTCTCCGCGGCGAATACCCACCTACCCACTTGACGGATACTGTATACCGGACCTCGTCATAGAGATGCATGGCGGGGCTCGGTCCTTTAGCCATGTGACGAATGAGCTGGGACGACCAAAGTTTAATTATCTGGGTGGGGTGTGACAATTCTGGAGTGACTCTACTTCTCTGCACACTAGCACAAGTAACTGTCATATGCTGCTGCTGCTCTCGCTGGAATGAACTTGGAGCATGTTCAGTGGAGGTGAGCAGAGAAGGTGCTTAGCGAGAAAACCGATTTATTCTCGCCGTATCATTAGCAACTAGTGCTCAAAAGATGGATGAGATGTTAAAGTTAGCATTGGTCCTTAATGAGTGCTAAGAGGATGGTCGAGTCTATCTAGCTAAGCACCTATTTCCATTGTAGGGATTAACATTTTTTGGTGGTGCTTAATGTTGAGGCTGTCTAAGTACCTGTATAAGCATCCTACATTATACATGCCCTTAGGCGCTGTTTGGATTTATGGCTGAGCATCCGAACCTCAAGCTAGGCATGCCACGATATATTTAGGTAGTTGTTTGGTTCTTTAATTACCAAAGGTAACATATGCCTCACCTCATTTATAGTAGTGCAGTCCATTTTTCTTGTCTCAAATTAGAAGCTAGATTTTGCCATTTAAAGTTAGACATTGCCGGAGATGAGGTTAGGCACCTTAGCCACAAATGCAAACAGCCGAGCCACAGAAAATGTTATATTATTCCATCAATTCTAAAATATATGTGATACTATGTTTGTCTTAAATCAAAGTCTTTTCAAGTCATATAACGTTGGCCGGAAGAACACCCCTCCCAGATCATGGTGCTGCAAGTAAGTACCCTCCGTCTCAAAATACTTGTCACTCTACTTGATTTCATTTCACGGTAAATCTTTTGTCTCATTCAAAAAATATTTATACATATTATTTATTTTTCTATAATTACGTTTATAATATGATTAAAAACACCGTTGTAAAAAATAAATAATGTTTGTAAATACTTTTTTTAATAAAACGAACGATTTACCGTGCACTAAAATCAAGGAGAGTGACCAGTATTTTGGGACGGAGGTAGTATGTTTTAATAATAATGAATTGGTGTGCACAACAAGAACTTTAAGTATCTTTGTGACCTCATTAAATTGGACCGGGTACTCATGAATTCTAATCTTTAGTACCTGTTGTTGGATAGCACGGATGCTACGTCAGATGTCACAAAATATCTAAGGGGCCGTTTGGGAGGGCTTCGCCCAGCTCCAGCTCTGGTTCCTAAGTATTGTTCTACACTATTCATAGGAGTTGTTTGCCTCTACCACATAAGCTATTCTTCTCTTTCCTAGCAAAATACACTATGAATCTTTGATAGAGGACGAGCCACTGGAGCTGCATTTTTGTAGCTTGTCCGCCTCTTGCTACAGTGTGCCACGGTGATGCTACAGTGCGGGAACTAGAGCATCTTAGAGTCGTGCCAAACGGAGCCTAACTTTTCTCCCTAAGCTCTTCTGATCCCTCACTTAGCCATTTCACCGCCGCCTTTGCTCTCACTCAATATATGCGGCCATGCCACGCAACATGGCGGATTGGCGGTCTTGCACCGCCATGTCCAAGCAGCACGCATGCCACCTCTAGTGGAATCACTCCCCCCTCATTGCCAAGAGGGCAGTCACAAGGAATGAGGAGGCTGTGAAGAGTAAGGAGATGGGTTTTTCCTTCATCACCACTGACAGGCACCATCTCCACTACCATAGTCCAATGCACCTCGTCCACTGCAATGGTCCCAGCATTGCCACCCATCGTCATTGTCAACGCCACCAAGTGAAGTCGAATATGGAAGCTAGCTATGAAGAGGGAGAAGGAGGCCGTGTGGTGGTGTGCTCGGCATTCACCACTACTGATTGTCATAGTGGTTGAGGCCAATGAGGCCATGCCTATCTTCATCACCACTGCCACCGATGATTCCTCATCACGAGGAAGCTATGGTGTCCTCACGTCCGTGTTGTTTGGCGGCGGTGCTAGGGGACGATGGCGTAGTTTCATCACAACCAGGAGGCGACCGTGGCCATATATTGTTGAGGGTGAGGAGGCAGGCAATAATGTGGATTTGACAGCATTAGTGTCACCGTGGTCATAGTCGTCATCCGTTATTGGTTAAGGGGGCGAATAGTAGATTAGTAATAGTTATAGCTTATTACTATAATGTATCAAATATGCATATAAATATGAATGAAATGGTAGAGCTGCTATTCTATCACTTATGCATTATATGTGATGATTTAATTTAGTTTGAAATGAATCATGGTTAGAGCTGAAATGCAATTGGTTTGAATTTCGAGAAAAATTGGAATGAAGGTTGAAGCTTAAATTAATTTGGCACAGTGCGGCGATGAAAAATTTGGTAGGAGTTCACTTCTTTAATAACAATTGGTGGATACAACCAGTACTTGGGGCTGCCAGCATTCGCGTAGATGGAGACCCGTTAGTATCGGTGGAGACCACCAACTGGTACTAAATGCTCCCCTTCTGTACCGAGCCAAGCAATCCGTACTAATGAACTGATAGAATTTGTCGTGATCGCTTAATACCGATCCATTACTTCAGAGGGGCTCCACCAATTTTTCACTCTGATTCTTCGCTATTATTAGTGATCCATATCTTTTCTGCTGCCATGCTAGGTCTAGAAGGTATCATCTTGGTTGCATGTGCTTTACACTACATCGACTGTCCCAGTAATATACGTTGTTTGCAAGAGAAGATCTTCCATGATAGCCCCAAGTTTTACCTCCATATGTGAAGGCATGCCCACCTTGGAACCACACATATGTGGCATGTTTATCGGCGATGAAGGCTTCGATAGCGACCACCTCGGCTGGGTGCCTTGAAATGTGCTTCACTCCCATGCACTCTGCATGGCACTTGTATGCGTGGCTAGGTTCCTCTTAGTGCTATTATGTTGTTTGGCTTTTTGCTGAGGGATATATTATTTGTAAGCTATTGGCTTTGTTATAATATATATAACAAAGCCGGTGGTTCTTCTGCTCTACTCTTTGTTGCTCACAACTACAGAAAGTGCTATTAATACCGTTTGAGAACCATTTTAGTACCGGATTTCCAACCGGTACTATGAAATCGAGACTAATTCCTTCAGGCTTTAGTACCAGTTTTAGGAACCTAAAGTGCCTCACACCATTACGAGGACTAAAATGTGCTTTATTACCATTCCAAGATGCTATTAATTACATTTTTACATAGGTACAGATCCATTCAAATGGAACAGACTGAAAGGAAGGTTCACTCGGGGAGCAAGACCATTGCACGATACAAGTGTGTCGGGCTGCAATACGCAGACCGCAATCTTCATAGGTTGGGAAATAGGTTGTACCCTTTACTTGGACCTAAAGACTGTTTCCTTAAAAACCAACAACAAAGCAAGATTGAGCACATGCATCCTCACGTACAATCTCACCTTCACTAAAGAACTTTAAGATTTGGCTATAGCTGCATGCAGGATATATGATGAGCTTTTGGATGTTTTGCGGTAAAACGTGCTTTTGATGCAGGGCTATTTTGTAAAACATTTTTCAAATTTGTTTTCGCTTCCCCAATGGGGAAACACTGGACAAGTGTGTCTCACGAGTCCGCATAGGACCACATAATCCACGGCTCAACCAGCCAAACACAATACTAGCCACTGGACTTCCCATCCACTATGCATTTTACGAGGTTTTTTAAACCCACCTGTGAGATCCCACAGCTCATACCAAGCTCCACGTCCCCGGCCTTTCATCCGAAAGCCGCTGGCCAAGCATATGGGAACACTGTGATAACGGTACCCACTATCCGCCCTTTGTATAAAATTAGCTTAGCGGACCGTAGTCCAGCTACCGGGTTCTTCCCTATTTTCGAAAACATTTTCAAAACCATCTTTTCAAAGCTTTCTATCACACTACAGGAAAATGGTATTTTTTTCGTGGACCGAAATAATTTCGTAGGCCGACCCACGAAATTAATCATATAAATTCGTGGGCCGGACGTAGCCCACGAAAATATATATAATTTTGTCGGCCGCCCCGCAAGGCCCACGAAAATAACTGTAATTTCGTAAGTTTTTGTCCGGGCCGACGAAATTATAGAACGGGCGGGGAAATTTGAAAAAAAAAACGTATTTTCGTCGGCTATAACAACCCACGAAAACAGTTAAATTCGTGGCCTTTTTCCTAAGGCCCACAAAATTAGACGTAATTTCGTCGGCTTTAGGTTGGCCGACGAAATTACAACTGGATCTAATCTCGCCTTCCCCCCCCCCCACGCACGCACACTTTCCCCACCGCCTGCGCTGCCAGCCTCTCCCCGCCGCTGGCACCGCGCCGCGCCGCACCACGCGCCGCCGCCCGTCCCTGCGCCGCGCGCTGGTGCTGCAGCGCGCCGCCGCCCGTCCCTGCGCTGCGCGCCGCCTCTGTCTCTCCCCGCTCCCCGCAGCCGGCGTCGCGCCGCGCCCCGCGCCGCCGCCCGTCCCTGTGCGGCGCGCTGCCAGCCCGTCTGCGTCGCCGCCCGCCACCGCCGCTCCAGTCCTCGTGCCGCCTCCGTCCTCGCGCTGCCTCCGTCCCCACGCCGCCGCCCGTCCCTCCCCGGCCGCGCTCCCTTCGCCGCCACCCCCACTAGTTCCTGCGCTGCCTCTCCTGTCCCCGCGCCGCGCGCCGCCTCCCCGGCCAGCGACGGCAACCTCCTAGCTCTCCTGTCGGCCCCCGACTCGTGCCGCGCGCGGCCTTCCCGGCGCGGCCTGTGCCCCGCGCCGCCTCCTGGCCACTGCCGCGACCCCAAGGGCCTCCCCGCCGGCCGAGGTCGTGGTTCCGGCCGCCGGCTCCCGGCCCCGCGACCTGGTGCCGGCCGCCGCCTCCCCGAGCCGGCGTCGCAGAGTGCCTTCCCATCCGGGCCCTGACGCCAGCTCCCGCCGCCGCCCTTTTGCCGGCCCTGCCCATGCTCCACCTGCCACGTGAAGGAGGAGGTTAATTCTCTTTCTTCGGTCTTTTGTTAGTTATATATAGTCTAGCTAACTTCGTCGGCCTTGCTTGTTTAGACTACTTTATGTGTAACTTTGTCAGCCTCGTTGACAGCCGACAAAAATTGTTAATGATTGCCTTCTTTTGTGATTAAATTATAGATTAATAGTCATTTGTGAATAAATTAATGGGTAATTGCAATTAGTGATTGATGACTAGGGCTGTGCCATTAGTATTAATTGTTATTCTCATGCTATATACACATGTTTAGGATTGTGCATGCATGTGTTGATGTTTTCTTCAGGAATATATGGTGATATGATTAATTGACTGTTCATCTTATGTTTTCATACTATATATGCAACATCTTGTTTATGCTTTATTTTTTCA
This sequence comes from Paspalum notatum, assembly GCA_022530915.1. NCBI lineage: Eukaryota > Viridiplantae > Streptophyta > Magnoliopsida > Poales > Poaceae > Paspalum > Paspalum notatum. Next base: position 34,464,420 of record CM039685.1, read on the forward strand.
AGTTTAGAGTGTAGGTTTTCTCGCCAAACAGTAGTGAACTATAGGCGTCACCTGTTCGGGAATGACGAACCTCACATTGATTTGTGAGGTTCGCCGTTTTGGAATTGTCCACGTATTTTGGACAGCCTGAGAGTGGAGGCAGATGCATGTGATTTGTGACTCATGGCTTATGATTGGAGCGAAATTTCGATTGCGTAACCCCTTTGTTCTCCAACACACCATGATCAGGCGTGTGTTTGGAGAACAGCGGGGTTATGCTGCCGAAATTTCGCTTCAATCGCAGGCCAAGTCACGAACCACATGCATCGGCCTCCACTCTTGGGTGGGTTTAGGACCTTTTCCTAACAGGGAGTTCATTGTCACCTAAGCCACGGTCGTTGATATACTATCTCCTTTGTTTAGTCTTTTGAAATGGATGGTGATCGGAAGGCGATGTATGATGGATGGAGGAAGGATGGAGCACACTCAAAAGAATGGCAAGGTGTAACAAATGCTTTCCTTGACCACGCATTCGCAGTAGAACCTGGTCTCGTAGTCCTGTGTCCTTGCAGTAAGTGTGAGAACAAGTGGTTATGGGCAAAGGAAGACATCGAGGAACACCTGTGCATAAGGGGGTTTATGCCCAATTATCTTGTGTGGCGAGCACATGGAGAGCGTGGTGAACGCGTTGATCAGGAGGTGGACCTTCATGAGGATCATGATAGGATGGATGAAATGCTGAATGATCTTGGTATGGGGGTTGATAGGACCGCGGAGGGTCCGAGCCAGCTTCCACCCGAGGTCAAGGAATTCTACCGGCTTCTTGATGCATCAGATGAGAGGCTGCATGACTATACACAGCCGACACTACTTCAGACTTTGACAAGACTTATGTCGATAAAGTCGAAGCACAACATTTCAAATACTGCTTACAATGACATTGTCAAACTAATTGACGACATTCTCCCAGAAAATCACAAGTTGCCAAAGAATTTGTATTTTGCAAAGAAGATTCTGGCTGGTCTTGGGATGAAATATGAGAAGATTGATATCTGCTCCAACAATTGCATTATGTTCTGGGAGAAGGATGGGACTGACAAGGTAGATTGTTGTAATCAATGTAATGCGTCTAGATATGTCCAGGTGACCAACGACGAGGACGAGTCAGTAACTACAAAGGTTGCAGCTAAGCAAATTCATTACATGCAACCTGATTCTCGGTTTCTACGGATGTACCTCTGCAAGGAAACAGCTATGCATATGAGGTGGCCAAAAGAAGGCAAACGTCCGAACAAAAATGAAGATATAATGGAGCATCCGGTAGACGGTGATGCATGGAAGGCACTGGACAACTTTGATCCAGAATTTGCAAATGACCCTAGGAGTATTCAGTCTGGTCTATCGACGGACGGTTTCACACCTTTCAATACTAATGCAAGCCCATACTCTTGTTGGCCGGTTTTCATCATCCCATACAATCTTCCGCCTGAGCTAGTAAATAAAGACGAGTACATGTTCCTCGCACTTGTCATCCCAGGCCCTGAGCATCCAGGGCCAAAACTAAATATGTTGATGCGCCCTTTGTTCAAAGATCTGAAAAAGTTATGGAGAGGTGTAAAGGCTTATGATAGCTCTGCTAAAGAGGAATTTACTTTGCGTGCCGCATATCTATGGTCAGTCCATGATTTCATGGTTTATGGTGATTGGTCTGGATGGTGTGTGCATGGTCGGCTTCGCTGTCCCATATGCATGAATGATTCAGATGCATTCAAATTAAAGCATGGCGGGAAAGTATCATTATTTGATTGTCACCGACGATGGCTTCCTTTTAAGCATGATGTCCGCAGTTCAATTACTGCATTCCGAAAGGGCGTTAAAATTACAAAAGGGCCACCAAAGAGGCTAACTGCAAAGCAAATAATGGCATGGCATGCTGAATTGAAGGCTGGAGAGAATGATAGGTTCGAAGGTTACGGGAAGAAGCACAATTGGACTCATAAGTCCATAATATGGGAGCTTCCGTATGCGGAAGCGTTGATGTTACCACACACAATAGATCTGATGCATCAAGAGCGAAATGTTGCGGAAAGCATCATAAGCACGTGTTTTGATGTTACTGATAAGTCGAAAGATAATATCAAGGCACGTGTTGTGATCATCGGCCAGCGCTTGAGTTGAGAGTGAGTAATAATGGGTACGAGAGTAGGCCACGAGCAGATTACCGTCCCAAGCCAGAAGATAGGCGACAAATATTTCAATGGTTGAAGACAATAATATTTTCAGATCGCTATGCGGCTAACTTGAAACGGGCAGTCAATTTGAAGACCAAAAAATTGATCGGGTTGAAAAGCCATGATTACCATGTTATTATGGAGAGGCTTCTGCCCATTATGTTTAGAGGCTACTTCAAAGATGAGTTGTGGAGGATATTTGCTGAGCTCAGTTATGTCTATAGACAGTTATGAGCAAAGACAGTATCAAAGAGCTTGATGAAGAAGTTTGAGAAGGAAATTTCAATTCTTGTATGTAAATTGGAAATGGTGTTTCCACCTAGTTTCATGAATGTGATGCAACATCTATTGGTGCATTTGGCATGGGAAGCTTTGATAGCTGGACCTGTGCAATACAGGTGGATGTATCCTATAGAAAGAGGATTGAAAAAGCTCAAGGCCACTCTTCGCAACAAGGCTAGAGTCGAGGGTTGTATTGCTGAGTCATTTGCCCTTAAAGAGATATCACACTTCTCAGGCAAGTATTTTGCCCAACGAAACAATGTGTTTGCATCTACACTGCGAGTTGAAATGGAATATGAAGCACCACAAGGCAACCTTCAGATTTTCAAGCACCATGGTAAACCAGTTGGATCTAGTACTGTACGTCACTTGGAAGAATCTGAGTTGAGCCTGTTGTTGCTTATATGTATAGTAACATGGACGAGACAATTGGATATATCCAGTAAGTGATCATTGTAATTGTGTCGACGTCCATCTGTTTTTCCGTCTCATGGATATATCTAGTACTGCATGAAATGAATGTGTGCAGATTATTTGACGACGAATGTTGGAAATCTAGTTCTGTACCCACACACACAATTGGAAAATATGCGACGTGATGGCTTCAAAGGTGGCCCTAACTTCGTGCAGTGGTTCCGCCAATATGTAATTTATCATCTCAACCTCTATTTCCATTCGTAAACTTAAGCTTGGCCCACGAGGTTTAATGCATGTTTTAATTTCGTTTGTATAGGCATTTGCCAATAATGTGCACGAGGACTTGAAGCAACTCGCACATACTTATGTGACCGCCAAGAACTATAGTCACTATGATGTTAATGGATACCGCTTCCGAACCACGAAATTGGAGAAGAGTACACCATTGGCAGCCACTGTCAACAGTGGAGTGATGACAAGTGCATATGATGCTAATGATAAACTAGTGAATTATTACGTTGTTCTTCAAAACATCATTGAGCTTGTCTGCAGCGGTCCTAAGGAACTAAAAGTTGTGTTTTTCGAATGCGACTGGTTTGACACGCGTAATGGGACTCATGTTGACAAGTATGGAAAGGTTGAGGTCAAGCATAGTTCTAGACTTCCAAGCCGTATTAATAGTGTTGTCCTTGCAAATCAGGCAGAACAGGTGTACTACCTCCCATATCCTCACCCAAGCTTAAAGGCTTGGTGGGTTGCATTCAAAGTCAACCCACAAGTGTGCCCTCCTGAAAATGTTGATTACATGAGTAATAACATAGAAAATGATGACCATGATGTGTTTCAAGAAAAAGGGCAATTGGACAAGCATGGCATGAACCAAGACATAGGACATAGATTCCATGTGGCTGAAGGTGAAGGCCTTGATAATTTAGGTACCGATACAAGAGAACTAGTTGAGGAACTTAGATCAAAACGCAAATGACCTATCGTTGTCAGAAAATCGATACGAATTCAACGGATGCAAGAGCTTCTCAATAAGCAATGAGTCAATGAAGCATCATCAGATGTAGACTACTTTTGATAAGTATATCTGTGTGCATATTATTGAATTTCATATTTGTTACACTTTTCATTCTGTACTGACATATTTTTCTTATTTTGATGAAATAATGCAGATGATGTTCAGGCATAGGTCCTCGCGGACGAAGAGTAAGGGTTCCAGTGAGGACACCTCGAGCGGTGGCCTTTTTCAGGGCACCACCTAGAGCCGACACAGGCAGGAGCAGCTGCTTAGTTATTTACAGGCACAAGCATAGGCACAGGAGGTGCCTATGGCAGCACAGGAGGAGGCTGAGGAGCAGGCACCACAGGAGGAGGCTGAGGAGAAGGCAGCACAGGAGGAGGCAGCACAGGAGGATCCAGTGGTGGAAGGCGATGTTGCTAGTGGTTGTTCTTCCGTTAGGCGATTTAGGTATTATTTGTGTATATTTTCTATATGATTTTTTCCTATCTATCCAATTATTTCATCTAAATTCGATTTGTTGTTTAATTAGGTTTCGAAGCTGCAATTCAGTCCCGAAGAGACCGACAGAAAGGATGCTCATCAGGCCTCATGGAGAATGGTAATGCTTCTTGTCTTGTTGTGCTTATCCATGTGAATTTGATTGCATTTTTTGACGTGTTTTGCTTAATGTCTATCTTGTAGGCAATGGGAGGACATGATTTGGGACGGTGTAGGAAAACGTTCTAAGGTGAATTCGATGTTGGGGGCCCTTTGCCGCTACTACTACCTGGTCATGGTTGAGGTCGATGGCGAGCAGCAAGCAGCTGAGCAGTGGTCCCATTGGCGTCTCAAGGAGTATGTCCGACCAGATGAAGGTAGTAGTGCAGGGGGTAGTAGTGAAGGGGGCAACAGTCAAGCTCAAAGGAGAACTTGTTAGTTAGTTGTGTGGGATGAATTCTGGGTAAGTTTTTTCCATATGTTTATCAATGAATGAATCATTCCATCACATGAACACATAGTCTAACTTCAATTATCTGTCGATATGTAGTTGAGGTACCGTTTAGAAAATGAGGATGATATGGAGGTTCTGCGGAGCGTGAGAAGGCACTTTTGTAGGGCAGCTGAGAAGATCATCGATGATGCCTTCTACAATGCACGGATCTCGGCCGTGTGCTAGTACTACAAGAGGATAAAGGGTGAGAACATGAGCAAGGAAAAAGGGGCTAGTCAGATTTACCTCACAGAGCAATAGTACCTCCAAGTCTCTGTTGATTGGATCATGAAGGACGTGGAAGCTTAGAGGTGGATGGCAAAGAAATGGTCTACACCTGAATGAATTGCTTCCTCAAAGTCGTACCGAGAAAACCGAGAGAAAGCAGGACTGGGGCATCGGTTCGGCGCTGATGGACACTACAGTCTCGCGAGACGCATGGTAAGAAAATATATCGTTCTCCTTGCATATTATTCAATTTCATTCCGCTTGTCTAGATTGCATGTCTTAACACAACATTAATTACATGCAGGAACATGAAAGTGGAGTGCCACCAAGTTTTATGGATGTTTTTGTTTATGGTCACCGAGGCCCCGATCCAACGAACCCTGAAGTGTTATGCACCAAGGCGGCAAGAGAGAAAATGGTAAACCATGTTTAGTCAACATGTATGCAGTTGGAAGATTTGACTCTGACTATGTTTTCTTTTTCTATTTGTAGATGGCATATGGGGAGAAAATGACTCAGCATCATGGGCCTGACTTTGATTGGCGGCAAGCAGAGGTAGACGCTGAAGCGTTGCACGCAAGTGGCGGGGGAAGAAGGCATGGCAGGTGATACAAATTTGATTGCGTCGATGTGTTCATGAATCGTGACTATGTGTGCAGGTTGGCCTTTGTGATTAAGGGCTATTTTTGAGTTTATAGGTATGCTTTTGGTACCGGTGTTGTAGACTACGACCAGAGTATATCTCGCGCTAGGAGATCGGGTTCGTCGTCGAGGAGTTCTCGCACCTCAAGGACAGCTCGAGATACCCAGGCACAGGAGGAGGCTCGTGCAGCACGAGAGGAGGCTCGTTAGGCAACACAAACGGTCGAGCGGCTGACAAACATGACAGCTTACATGGCTTTTTACCTTCAGGTAGTTTGTTTATCAAAACACGCTTCAATTTGGGTTGTTATGTTGCGAATCTAACATTTGATCTATTTGCAGGATATCACAGCTCGATTGGGACCCGACGTGAACTTGCCACCCTTTTGCCCTCCTCAAATGTCTCCGCAGCAGGTAAAACTGACTAATCTCTTCAGCAATTCCATATTAAGCAACTCTTATAAAATTATTCCGAATGATTTTTGGTCTTATAATTAACTTATGCAGGGGTCCACAGCGTGGGTGCCACCACCCCCGGGCTCGCAACCACCTCCGGGTGGACGATGGTACCACAGGGCTCGTAGCCACCTCCAGGGTGGACGATGGTACCCCAGGGCTCCCAGACACCTCCAGGGTGGATGGCACCGTAGGGCTAGGTGCCATCTTCGGGGTGGATGGCACCGCAGGGCTCTCAGCCAGCTTCGGGGTGGATGGCACCGCAGGGCTCCCAGCCACCTCTGGGATGGATGACACCCCAGGGCTCCCAGCCACCTTCGAGGTGGATGCCAGCTGCTGCACCATACTTCAACCTGTGGATGCAATCACCTCTTCAGCAATATGGATCACAGGTATATATACAAAAGTATTCAAACTTAGCAGAAGTTAGTGAAACTTAGCAAATTTAGATGAACTTAGTATAATTTAGCGAAACCTAGCAAAATCTAGCTAAACCTAGCAAAACTAGCTAAACTTAGCAAAATCTTGCAAAACTAGCTAAACTTAGCAAAATATATCTAAACCTAGCAAAACTAGCTAAACTTAGCAAAACCTAGCAAAACCTAACAAAATTAGCTAAACTTAGCCAAAAGGTACCTAAACCTAGCAAAACTAGCTAAATTTAGCAAAATCTAGCTATACTTAGCAAAATCTAGCTAAATTAGTCAAACTTAACAAAACCTCGCCAAATCTAGCGACCCTAGGCCAACTTAGGAAAATCTAGCAAGTTCCAGCTAAACCGAGCCAAAATCTATGTACACTATGCGGTTTAAGTTTATTTTGTAGGGTTCGGCCTCACGCCCTCGTGGTCTAACTCCAGATGCGGAAGGGCATGATGACTTAGCGGGTTCCGGAGAAGCGAGCGGCCACAACTATCAAAGTCCGCAGGAGTAAGCTGTGTGGCGCTGCATGGATATGCATGGATCAATTGACTTTGTATAACCTATGTATTTTGCATGGTTGAACTTGCTTTTGTCGAACCAATATGGACTATATGGTTGGTATGTGTGGATCGATGGACTTTGTATGAACCTATATCTTTGTATTGTCTGTGAATGTGGATGTGTGATATGGATATATTGAATTTCTATGATTTAAATGGGGCTGTTTTGGGGGGGGCTGGGAGTAATTTCGTCGGCCAAATGACTACGGCCGACGAAATTAGTGTAATTTCGTCGGCCTTGACGGGCCGACGAAATTATAGCGACGGGCCACATAATTTCATCGGCCCAGGCTGGCCAACGAATTTATAGCCATGGTTAATTCGTCGGCCAGAGTGGACCGACGAAATTACGTGGCCTGTGACTGTAATTTCGTCGGCCCAAAATTATGTTATTTTCGTGGGGACCCACGAAATTACTTCTGTAATTTCGTCCGTTTTTGTTTCGGGTAATATTTTCGTCGGCAGACCAACCCAAAAGACTTAATTTCGGGGGTTTTTGCTTAATTTCGTGGGTTTATGGCCCACGAAAAATAGGTTTTTCCTGTAGTGTCATTTCATGATGTAGAGGTATAAAATACTGGTTTCTAAGCATACTATGTCTAATACGGCTTGGGATGGCTATTGTTTCGGGGTTACCTTAGCACCAAAACATTATGTAATTTTAGAAATAATAGGCTCTCGGTTGTGCTTGCAAAATTGGGTGATTTATGCATCAAGTGAGGATATAGTGCACTTGACATTGCCCTATCGGGTTGGTGAATACGATCAGTGCGTAGTTGTTCAGGGGATTGCTCCGCACGTCGAGTGTTGGCTCCTTGGGGCTGGGGTTGATCGGACACTTCGAGAGGGTCAGTACGCACAAACTAGAAAAACACGCAAATCAAGGTACATCAGCTCAACCAGGTTTGGATATATCTTTAACTGATGGATCTTGTACTTAGAAGGATTTGGGTGAGGGCTTGCCAGAATTGGTGGTCGTGTGGAGGAGGTATGGATTTCTGGATATTCTGGAAACTACAAATGGGGCATCAAGATGTGAGGGGCAATTCTAGAATTATTTTGGATTCTAGTGTCTTTGGTGTCGATATCTCAGGATGAGATTTATTCCATGAACTTAGGCCTTCAAGAAAAAAAGGTACGATGGGGGAGTGGCTTTTGGCAAAGTAGGGCTCCGGTAATAGGGTTAGTGGAACTTTGGTGTTTGCGGCCGATAGGTAGTGGTGATTGGTATGGGCTTGACAGGGTTGGATATGGACTATTTGGTGACAAGGGTTAGATTTAGGTGAATATCGGTGCAAGAGTCACTGAAATTGGAGTTCAAACGGGAAAGATATGGACTATTTGGTGTCAAGGGTTAGATTTCGACTTTTGGAAAAGTTCAAGGGGTGGCTTTAAACTTTCTTCTATGGATGTCCTTCTCCACCCGCCCGGACACTCTCGGCCCACACGGGGCGCGACGCACCCTCAGGCCCAGCCTCTCACCCATGCGTGCGAGCAGCTTGATGAACCAGCCCACAGTGCGGGGAGGATGGACAACAAGGGAGAATATGACGTCAACAGGCTCCATGCGTTAGCGACACAGAGGAGGGACGGCGTCAGCAGCGCCGATGGCGCTGTCTAATTGAACTGAGCCGGGATGGTCGAACCGGTCAGCGAGAAGCAGACGACTCCGGTGTGGCCGGCTCCGGCGGAGCGGATGGCAGTGCTGGCACCGGGATGTTTGGTGAACTCAGGGTGGGTATTGTAGTCAAGGATAAGGGGTAGGGGTATCTACGGCGCGCTTCGAGCAGCCCCAGTGATGATACCATCAGAACGGGCGGCGTCAGGGTAGCTTGAAGCTTGCGGTGGTTTTCTCTTAGATGCCACAGGAGTCGAGGTCCATAGCGATGCGGGCAGCGGCGCTGAAGCAAAGGCAGCCACATGGCTTCACGGACACGCTATGGTGGCGGAGTGTGCGCGCCGTGTTGGGTGCCGAATTTTGGCTTTGGGTACTATGAGGGGGTAGTTAGGGGTGGCGAAACAGTGGCGGTGCCTGCCGTTTATTGGCCGGGGTGGTGGAGGAGGGGAATTTTGGTGGCGGATTGTCGGATTTGGAGTTTAGTGGCGTGGTTAGGTTGAGTGAGGGTAGCACTACCGAGCTCAGGTGGGGCTGGGCTTGGTCAGCCTGGTGGCGTTCTACTTATAGACGATGGGGCGGGGGTGGCCGTTGGGCAAGTGGCGAGCGAGGCGCTGGCATGGGCGAGATGTCCGGTGCGGTGGGTGCGGTTTGCCAGTGGCGGGGAGGGATGGGGTTAGAAGCACAAAAGACAAGGGGTGGGTGCGTGATGGTGGTAGGCCGTGGGGCTCAGCGCGGCGAGGATGGGCTGACAGCGATGCGAGCGTGCGGAGGAGGAAGAGAGGGCTGACGGGCAGGGACCATGTGGCATTGTGGGACGGCACGCTGGCACTCGGACCTGAGTTGGCAGTGAGGGAAGAGGGAGAGTGGGTTTACAGAGGCTTCCTATCTATCTTCCGATAGACAGTTTACATATCTATAAATCCAGCAGCAGCCCAAAAGTGGCTGGAGAGCTAGGCCGCGGAATTGAAGGCATGGCGGATGGACTCGATGTGCCCATCTTCCGGGCTTGTATGTACGCACATGGTAGCATATATGTGAGCTTGTTTTTTTAATTTTATGTGTTTGTTTATGCTAATACATAAAAGTAATTATTTTTGTTAGATCTTATTAATTTTATGTTCATGCTTCAACGTTTCATTAAACTTGATTCAACAATGCACAAAACCTAATTCAACATTTCGGGTAAACTAGTTCAACATTTTTACATGTAAATGTTGAAACGGTATGTTTAAAATGTTGAGGTAGTATATTACACATGTTTATTTGAAAATAATAAAAAATATATATCCATATTTGGTCTTGTTTTGTTGCATTAATTTTGAATAACACGTTGGCACAAACGGATTTTGAAATTGACTAATAGTTTAAGAGAAAAATTGAGTCGATGTTTTAAATCTCATTCCTCTCCATCCTATAACAAACTGACACGTGCCCGAAGCAGTCATTGCAGCTCGGGCGGGCTGCAGGCCTATAGCGATGTGCTGGTGCCTGGGTATAAATTTTGCACTTTGACCCCTGCGCTCTTTTAATTTCACAAATGATCCGCTCTGGAAAGTAATTAAAAATTTGACCCCTTTCGCAGCGCCACAGCCTGTGGCGCCGCAGTAACACATTGCGGCGCCACTGCATGTGGCGCCGCAACACCTGCCACGCTGGCGGTGGCAAAAACTGTCGCCAGCGCGGCGGGTGGTGGGTCCCAGGCTGCGTCATGCATCTTGGCGCCGCAGCGCCGAGGCCCATAAAGGCCGCATCCTTCCCTTCCTCGTCCCATTTCACTCGTTCACCCCCCCTCCTCTCCTCTCCTTCCCCTTCCGCGGCGCCGCCGGCCCCAAAGGCCACCTCGGAGCTCTGGTCGGTTCTCCTCTTCCCTCCATCTCGGCTTTCTCATGCTCGTGATCATCGCATCCCCGTTCAAAGGTATAATCTTTTCTTCAAGGATTTAGAGCGATTTCGGTTGTTGTCTTAGCAATGAGTTAGGGTTTGGTTTAATTGTGAGTATTATGACTTGGTTACGTGTATATGTGCTACTTAGGGTGTAGTTGTTAATTGTTTGTAGTGTTCATTTTAATGGTGATGATTATGTCATGCTTAAGTATGTAATTGTTAATTGTTTGTAGTCTTACTTATGGTTTGGTTTAATTAGGTTGATGACATTTTCTTGGTTAAGTTAAAGAACAAGTAGGGTTTAATTTTTATGTTTTGTTAGACTTGTGCCGTGTTTAATGTGCAATGTCACGCACTTGGTAATGTAGATGTTCCTGCTCCGGGTCCTAGTGTAATTAGGGCTCATTTGGTACCATGGGGATCATATCGGCAGGACAAAGATGCTCCAGTGCTTGAATCCGCACTCCCTGTGCCATACTGTGATTGTGGATTTCCCGCAGAGGTTAAGCAATCTCGGGATGAAGATACGGCCGGGAGAGCATTCTACACATGCCACATGAAGCCGGCCCACGATCACTGGTGTATTGAATCTTGCCATTTTTTCAAATGGATTGATGGCCCTGAAAAATTCGACCCCAGGATAAGGCTCTTCCCATGGCGAAGTGAGGAAACATACCCTTTAGCACAGTTCAAGCGTTGGGTCCCTCGTCCCCCCAACCCACCTGAAATGTCAGATGAAGAGAAGGCCGAGGCAAGGCAAAGCCGTATCATGAATCCTCCCCTTTGCCACTATGGAGTGCCATCGCGGCTCATACGCCCTAACCCGGGGTTGAATTTACTCTTTTCTTTCGCTGCCCTCTAAGGGACTCGGTGAGTGCGACTGTGGTGTTTAAGTTTTTTTGTTGATGTGACTGTGTCGTGCACTATTCATACATTGTTTTTGCAGGACGGTGGGCAAATTTGTGACTTTCAAGAGTACATTTACGGGCCTAAGTCCCATTGGCCAACAGATGCTCAGATTGAGGAATACAACTCAGGAAGGGAGGAGTGGCCTTGCAGTTCTTACCCTGCTTTTCGTTGCAAATGCAGTATTTTGGCCCGTAGAGGTGTAGTTCCTTCAGAGCTTGGGAAACGATGGTATTGCGGGAACTCGTATGGGGACTTTTGGGTAAGTTTCATTAACTTGTACGTTTATTGTGGAAGGACTTGTCTGATTATTGTCCATGGCTTATGCAGGAGGGAAGAGGCTGTGATTGGGAGTATTTCTCAGGGCAGGAAAAGTGGTTTGAGGAGATGAGTCGTCCTATGTTAGAACCAGATAGAGCAAGGCGCATTGAGGATCGCAAGAACAAGGCTAGAAGCACATACGACGTCCTTGTCCCTAGACACCAAGACTCTGAAAAGCTTTGGGATGATATGCATAGGGACTTAGGTCCACCTAATGGTTTATGTTACACAAATTCCCAGCGGTTAGATTATTGGAGGAAGCATCAGTCTAGGTATGCACCTGGGGTTCCCGAGGGACAAGAGGAAAGAGAGGAGAGGGAGGCTAGGCAGATGAAGATGGAAATGGACCGAGAGGAGTACAGAAGGCGGCAGGCAAATGGCACAGACATTGTTCTAAATGCCACGTATCCTGTAGGTTCATGGGAGGAAGCCATTCAGAGGATCCGCCGTCCGAAGAGAGCGAGAGCGCGAGGGAAAGAAGTTATTCAAATAGACGACGAGTGACGGTTTTAGGGCAGTTGTCATGTTAATGCTATGCATTGTATCTTACTTATGTTTTTTATCGGCCTTGTAAGACTTGAAGTTGTAACTCTCTTTGTTTGTCATTTAGATGTTTGTGAACCTTTACTTGTAATGCACTGTTTTTGTGAACCTTTACTTGTAATGCGCACTGGCTATTTTTCCCCGAATCTTCCCCTCACTAGCTCCCACACCGGCTATATTTTGCACAATGTTGTGGCGCCAAGAGCTGTGGGCGGCTGGAGGGGGCAGAGACTATGGCGCCAAGAGCTGTGGGCGTGCTTAAGTGCCATCAATAGTGGCCAAAAGTGTGGCAAGTGGAGCATTGCACTTTACCGGGAACATCATTGAAATCCCCAGTATTGTACTTTTTCTGCCGGGACCCAGTGCAAGCATCTATGTCACCCTTAAGCCTTTTCTTCTGCCTTCGCCCTTTCCTTCCCTTCAATAGAACCGGGTCTGGGCAGTACTCGGGCCCATCGTAAGGGGGCCATTGGGTAGGATCTTGATACGGCTGAAACTCGTGTTCCCATATCTTCAGAGTTTTTTCCTTTAAATAGTATGGGTTCATGTGCTGCCCGCTTTTGTAGTCTAGGCCACGGTTGTTGCAAGCTGTAATCAAGTGTGAGCAAGGAGCGTGGCACAGCTGTGGAATATTGCATTGGCATGTCCCCTCCTCTAGTTCGACTTTGTAGTTCCTACCGCCAAAACGTTCTCCACCTGGACCGCTGCCTTGTGCTGTTCTAACATTGTACAGATTCCTCTCTCTGCCATACGCATCGCCAACCTGCATTAGGGATTTTCTCCCCTCTTTTTCCAAGTGTGACATCATCATTCTACCAAATATAGCACCCTTATCGATCGTTGTGCGTGCCTTTCCCCATCGGTTAACGAAGTACGAGTTCAACTTGGCGAACGAGTACATCGCCATCCCACATACTGGCAGGGCTCGAATTCCTTTGAACACATTGTTAAGTGACTCCAAGCCATTCGTCATCATGATCATGTACCGCCAACCCCCCTTATCGAATGCTAAGGCCCAATATTTCTTCTTCTCCATCTGTTTGTCCATCCACGCCTTTGCCTTTTTATTAAGCATCTTGTCCAGCTCGGCATAAATCTTGTTGAATTCCCTATGGCTCGGGGCACAACACAACTGCTTAAGCTTTCCATTGACTTCTCTATTTGGTTTCCGCCTCCACATGTTAGCTGCGAAGTGCCTCATGCACCATCGATGAACCATGCGTGGATAGTCATCATATGACAGATTTGCAGCTCTAATTATGCCATTTCCATCACGTATTGCTTGGCCCGCCAAGCCTTCGAATAATTCACTTCGTAGCCAGTTATTGTTTTGATGCTCGCTATGAGAGCTTTTATTTTGACCTCTGGGTCGGCGGCAATAACACCGGCTATACGTCGGCCAATGTATTTTGAGGTGTTTTGTCTATGTACTCTTTTGGTCTCCGATGAACGACATGTATGAGGTTTCTTCACGCCGGTGATCTTCTACCCCCCAAAATGCTTTATCACGACGCCCATGCACCGACCAAGGGCACCCTTGACCGCACACGACGGTGTACCTCAACCCGCCGTCTGAATGTTTCACCTTAAACGGCCGGTGATGACGAACAGAGTAATCCCGCAGAAAGTCTTGTAACTTCTCGAGCGTCTCAAACCGCAACCCCTCTTCAATTATAGCCTCAGTTGAAAGGCTTGTATCAGTAATTGTACGAAGACCCGTGTCGCATATTGCCAAGTCTGCACGGGTCACATCCTCATAGAAGTGTACTTTAGGGAGTGGAACGTTCTGTACCTCAAGCATCGCCCGCTCTTTCTCCGGCAAGGAACTAAGAAAGTCAGCCCATGTTCTATCCTGTGCATGCATGAACTTGACCATTCGGTGGTCGGCCAATCCACCTTCAACTTCTTCGTCATCAGCCTCTTCTTCCTCCTCTTCGTCGCCTTCCTCATCTTCCTCATCTTCTAGCTCTTTTTCCTCATCTTCTTGGTCGCCTTCCTCTTCTTCATCCTCTACGCTTTCCTCGCCTTCGTCGTCTGATCCCCACTCAACATCACCATTCTCTTGCATTTCATTAAATGACGTCGCATCAATTCTATCGCTCACAACCGCAAGGTCAAAGTTGTCGCACATATCAAATGTCCTTCTCGATCCAACATCACGGCTGTCCTATATGACCCACTGTCTATCTGACTAGCAATATTGGGGGACGAGTTGTCATCACGGACCATCTGCCCCTTTGCTTCATGCCCTCCTTCACCAAGGTTGAGCATCGCTTCCACCGCTTCCTTCTTCACCCTCACAAAATCCGACATGTTTTGCAGTTCCGCAACTACCTCGCAACATGTGACATTGCCACTCTTCACTATTTCCTTGTATGCCGACCAATCGGAATCAGAAGATATGTTCATCACCACGTAATGAGCCCTTGCCTTCCCGGTATCAAAGCGACCTCGTAACATCACCTCTGTCTGCCTACCAACACCTCCCAACAACCTCTTTGTTCGGGCTACCAATTCAAAGTATATTGGAGGGCTATCAAAAATTTCTACTTTCTCTCTCATATCCTCAAATTCTCCATTCTCTCTAACGATTCCACCATGGAAAACACGAACTACACGGTCCATCTACAAAAATACCCAATTTTAATCGACGAATAAGAACATTGTCACATGAACCTTTTGTACACAAACTTGGAATTAACAATTTCGCTGCTTGGTCTATACTACATACCTCGAATGCAATCTAACGATTTCGCCCCTAACACTAACCCTAACACCAACACTAACAAAAACATCAACAATAATACTAACACTAACAATAACTATAACTATAACACTAACAATAACACTAATTCTAACACTAGGACTATAACTACTTATTATATCAATAAACCCTAACAAGTGACTAAGGAAATTCATACCTAGACCGCTAGACAGTGCAGTTAGAGGGGGAAGCGGCTCGAGGAGGACGCGCAGGGGGTGGAGGAAAGGGGCTGGTCGCGCAGTGGTGGAGGGGGTCGGCAGGGGGGTGTGGAGGGGGCCGGCGGTGGTGGTCGAGACGGCGCAGGGGGTGGAGGAGAGGGGGGCGGCGGCGCTGTGGTGGAGGGAGCCAGCGCCGGTGGGCCGGCGGCAGGGGTGGAGGAGGTGGCGCAGTGGTGGAGGGGGCCAGTGGAGAGCGGCGGCGGCGGTGGATGGGACCGGGGCGGTGGAGGAGGGCGACGGCGGTGGTGGAGGGGGCCGGGCCGGTGGAGGGGGCCGGGATGGTAGAGGAAGCTGCGGTGGCGCGCGCGGTGCGTGGAGGAAGAAGGCCTGTGTCGAATGGAGGGTGCGGGCCTAGGCTAAGCCTAGGCCGAGACCGTTATGGGCCTCAGCGCTGCGGCGCCAAGATGTATGGCGCCGCAGCGTTGCGGCGCCACTGCCTGTGGCGCTGCAGCCTAGGACCCACCACCCGTCGCGCTGGCGGCCGCTTTCACCCCCGCCAGCCGTGGGGCCACAAAAAGGGTCAAATTTGCATTTACTTTCCAGATGGGGTCATTTGTGAAATTAAAATAGGGGAGGGGTCAAACTGCAAAATTTGTGCGCGCCTGGTCGTAGACTGGCCGCGCACCCCGGCATGCATGGAGCGGTCAGTGGTGTTTCGTGGTGGAATCGGACGATTTACGCGAGTTGCACAAATTTTAAACAACCGAAAGATAGCAGTGTTTTCGTCCTTGCGGAAGACAGGGTTTACAGGCCGAGGGAGCAGGCGGCCTAGCAGGAAGGTGGAAAGTGGGCCGGAGGGGGAGGTTGGGCAGGGGAAGAGGGGGCAGGTGGGTGGGCTAGTGGAGGAGGGAGGGGAGTTTTTCCCTTTTTCTTTTGAATTTTGGGATGAATTTTGAGGAAAGAATTTGTGGGAAGTTGGTGTGAGGAATGTGGTGGCAAAATTTGGTGATGAACTTGAGGTATTGTTAGAGGTTTTTGTTGAGCTCAAATTAGTACACTCGAACACACACCTGGTTTTTGAAACTTGATTTTGAATTAAGCGGTGTTTAGAGAAAATTTTCAGGGTCGATTTTGGGGCGGTACAGAACAGGTACTAACAGTTCGTAAAAAGCTGAAAAAGTACGCGAGAGGCATCCAACCATTACAACTCATTGTCACATCTAACTGCATAGAGAATGTTTTCCTTTTATTATAGGTGTCTGGAGGGCTTTAGTACTAATTGGAGAGGTTTTACCGGTTCGTAACACCAATCCGTATTAAAACCTATCCAAGAACATTTCCAACCCATACTAAATCCTTGCATGTGTAACTCGTTTCGAGAATTATTTTGGGACTAAAAGCCCTTATCTAGCGGTGGCTGTTGTGGGTACCGTTATTGTCCTCCTCCATGGCTTGAGTCATGCTGGCGGTGGCCTCCTTCAACTTCCTCCGGCGATGGCGGACTTTATTTCCTCTCTCTTCCTTGCTGTATGGAGGGCTCATGTTCTTTCAGTGTCTATGGTAGCATTTGGTTTGGGGGCAAAGTAGGATGGGATGGACCTATCCCTGGTTTCTAGGATGGGACGGTCCCATCTATATGTTTTGTTAAAGCAGCAGAGTCGTCCCAGTTTTTTGTTTGGTTCGAGGGATTACAAAGGATGGGGATGGATGTCTATTTAACACCGTCTGCGACGCTGCCAGTGGGCCCCACTTGTCATTGATACATGGATGCTTCTTCTTCCTCGTATGCAAGGCGGCAGAAGAAGCAGCTCCTTTCCATGGCGCCCCTCTCCAGCAGTGCCGAGCGGCGCCCCCCTGCTTCCCGCCGGTCCCTACCTCGCGCGTCGTCGCTCCCTCGCGCCATGGCTCCCTCGCGCGTCGTCACTCCATCGTCGCCGCTGCCCCTCTTCGGCTTCCCGTCGGCGCCGGCGCGGCCCCGCTCCTCCTCTCCGCCGCCGCGCGACCCGCTCCTCCTCTTCTCTGCCGCCGCGCAGCCCCGCTCCTCCTCCTCTCCGCCGCCGTGCGGCCCCGCTTCTCCTCCTCTCCGCCGCCGCGCGACCCGCTCCTTCTCCTCTCCGCCAGCGCACGGTCCCGCTCCTCCTCCTCTCCGCCGCTGCCACATGGCCCCGCTCCTCCTCCTCTCCACCGCCACGCGATCCCACTCCTCCTCCTCTCCGCCGCTGCGCGGACCCGAGCGAGCTTGCCGGCGGCGGGCGAGAGGGGATGGGATGGGGCGGACCCGGGCAAGCGGGCCGGCGGCGGGCAAGCTTGCCGGCGGGCGGGCGAGAGCGAGAGGGGATGGGATGGGGCGGACGACGATGGGGCGGGCGAGCTTGCCTGCGAGGCGAGGCAGCGACGGAAGCCACGGAAGGAAGAGAGGTCATGAGAGAGGATTGGCCGCGTCCCACCTTTTTTCGGGGACGGGCTCGCCCCGGATATTGGGGTATATTCCCTACGCGGGGACGTCCCCATCCCTCATGTCCCCGAACCAAACACCCAAAAAAGTGGGTTGGTCCCATCCCGGCCCCCCAAACCAAACACTTGGTATGATTCATCTCGGTGAGTGGTCCATGCGCTCGATATTGTGGCTCTTCCAAAGTTTGGCGCCGCACGGCGAGAAGGGAGGTGGAACTCCTTGGGCTCCGGCAGCTACAGAGTCGGTTCTCCGATGACGACGACAGCACCAGGATGGATGGAGGTCCTTGTCCTTATATGTAATTTTTTTTCTTTCGAGGGTTCTCTTTGCAAAGGGCTGGGGGTGTGTTTGTAATTTGACAGTGTTATCTTCTTAATATAATCCCTTGGCAAAGAAACAATGCTCCTTCTATTCTTTTTTATTTGATACTTTTTAGTTTAAATTTGAGCTGATCGGTAACAAATATTCTAAAATGGAGGTAGCAAAGGAGATTGTGTTACTAGAAATAGCTACTAGTTCCGACGGGGACAAATACCGGAAGTGTCTGATTTACATGGATCAACCTGGGTTTTTTTTTTTTTTGTACAAAGACGTGACATCATCTGGACTAATAAAGGAATGACGACTGGTCGCGCACTCGCGCGTGATTTCACACTTGCATACCTGCATCTAGGCAGTCCCTTTCGGTATGAACACACAGTGAAAAGCGTGCTTTTAGCTCTTGTACACACTCAAACACTGCAGTAGCAGCACTACTTGCCAAAACAAATCCCATATAAATTAAAAAAAAGAGTGGTGCAGTGAGTACCAACTAAAGCAAATCTCCGCCCAGAAACCCTGCAGGGAAAGCGATCGTACGTGTTGCAAATTCATATATAGCTAGCCAACTGTTCACTATTCCCAATGGAACTAGACAATGGCATATAACCGCCATACTATATGGACTTACGATGCATGATTTTTTAGACGTCCCCTCACCGTGTCCTCAAACGAGTGTAGTACTATGAATATACCCTATGTTCTATGTAATTAACTAACATGCATGTGCGTCGACTATCTTGAATTCGTACCCGTGCTAGGTTATAAGGTTTTAAAGATTGAAATGCATCATTGGTCCATTAATTTTTCTGACTGAGTCGGTTAGGTCCATCAACTATCCAAGTATATTTTAGATCCATTAACAATTTAACATTGCGTGGTTCACTGTAGGTATATGCCTGTTCACTGCAGGTATATGCCTAAGTGTACAATTTTTTCCGCATGAATGAATGTTTCCTTTTTGCACTTAGACCATGTCTTGTTTATCTCCACTCATTTCACTCCTTTCTTTCTCTCGACCGACCGTTGCTACTTACTGCTCACAACTGTGTTGCACAAGCTCCACCTCTGGCTCCTCCAAGCGTGCCAAGGTGGGTTGTACCTGCTATATCTCCTCTTAATTAGATATCCTCCATAATGGTGTTTGGCCTAGAGTTCTGGGACACTAGCTTGATCATAGCATCGAACACCCTACTTCGTTCTTGGCTTCCTCCGCACCTCCTCAATTGTCACTGCAACAGACGCTGTTGAGGGAGAGATGTGCCACCGATGCCAAGCCCTGTGACTGTTCATTCCATGGCCACACCACCACTAGTCCACAACTCCACATTCACTTGGAGGCTGCCTCCATGTCGCGACCATCTAACCACGATGACACCACCCCCACCATGTCACTTTGGCTACTACACACCACTAGATCAATTTTTGTAGCTGTTGTTATTTTTCAGAGTAGCCTCTTGAAACCCCCTCTAGACCACTTTCAAGCGGGATATAGTGAACTATAGCAGCACTAATAGCATTTTTATAAAAACTGTTGCTAAATCAGTATGCAACGATACAATTAGAGCAACATGACACTTGTTTGAAAATCCCATGAACACGGAATCGTGATGCGCCAAAAGTTGAGAGGAAAGTACATGTGTTCTTTACTCTAGAACTGGGTATATTTACGTCCAGAGGCTTTGATGCTAATTATGATAAAAAATTGAATCTGATTACAAGTTTATAACTCATGTTTTAACCCTACTATATCTCAAAATTGTCTTTAATTTAAGATAATAAACCGAGTAGACGTCTTCCTTCTTTAGTACAAAATCCTTGCGAAGTTTCATTGATTTGTCACACCATGCTCACACTCTACGATTCATTTGACTGTTGTTGATAGTCTGATGGACTGATACTCCTAACAAACAATAGACTTCCCCTACTTCAGCAGATCTCCTCAATCAATCCCAGACATTTACAAAATCATGGGTCCAACACAATCTAATTAATATTCTAATTTTGGCGTAAAACAAAGGCTCATTCTAAACATGTTTCCTCCTGCTACATATTTCTTCCACAGCAGATTCACTATATTTCTAAGTTGTATGGGGCACTTCTGAAATTCTAACAACCCTAGTAAGAGTGAGATTTAAGATGACGCCACTATAAATATAAGTGGTTTTAGATATACCACTAAACATAAGGTGTTTTATCGAGATTGTTGGATAATGCTTCTATAGCTAAAACATTAACTTGATAACAGAAAGTAGGGTGAATTTGATTGGCATGAAGGGATTAGATGGGATGGGGCAATTCTGGTTTTTGAGGTGTTTGGTCGTTGAAAGATGGGATGAGGCTTTGCTCACTTGCCTGCTATTGGGCCGTGCTGCGCGGGTTAGTAACTCACTATAAAACGCATTACCCGCGCCATTACGTAATGTCGAAACAAGCACAGTTAGAGAATACTCTCTAGCAAGATGTAGCCCGACCTTGTCCCTAAAATAGTTTGGATGGAGGCATCCGTCACTTAGGCAATGCATCTTGTCTCCATTCCATGGGCATCAACCTACGCCTTCCACCTTGCTAGTTGTCATTTCCATTCCGTCTACCTCCACCATCCCACCGCCATTGTGCTACAGTCTGCCACTCTAGACCATCTCTACGCCCCATCACAATGCCCTGTTGTGCCATGTTGTTTTATGCCTCGACACTCCAGCCCTCCAAGCCGGACCGCATCCACACCATCCTGCTCTAGCCATGTCGCCTATGTGCCCCCACCACCCCAAGTAGGGATGGTAGTGAGGTGGGTTTGGATCCAAAACCTACGGGGTTAAGACTCGATGGGGTAGGGTGGGTCCAGTTCTCCAGTCACAAGCTTGTGGGTTCAAGGACCTGAAATGGGGAGGGGCGATGGCAGGTTTCATTTTAACCTAACGGGTGCCCCACGTGGACCCGAAATAGAAGGCCCAACCCTCAGTTGTCTTTTTTTTGGCCCATGAAACATCTGGACCATGTCATACACACTAGGTCTAGCTCCCGCTCCCCTAATCCCCGCGGCTCACCTCATTGTCCCAGTTCCCCCGACCCCTGCCTCATCCTCTTGGCTCCCACGACCCCCATCGCCTGGTCTCTGGTTCTTCCTTCACGACCCCGTCTCCCACGAACACTGTCGCCTGGCCACCACTTCCTAACTCCCGCAATGGCCGCCTTCTAGCCTCCTCCTCCCCAGCTCTTGAGACCGTTGCAGCCAAGCCGCATCGGGGCCTCCTCCTCGGCTCCCGCGACCGCTAGTGCCAGGCCACATCGACACCTCCTTCCCGGCTCCCGCGACCGCCGTTGTCGTTCACCAGGTTTGCTTCTTTGTTCTCACTGATTGTCGTCGGGTCGAGGTCCCCACCAGGTTTCAGGGACATGGTAGCTATCCACCTACAACGGGGTTCGGGGATGAGGCAGGTTTTAACCTCGGTCGGGGGTGGATGCGCAAATGCTCCACCCGCCCCTATCCCTACCGGCCTACCCCAAGGTGCCCTTCCACCTTTGGCTTCGGCTCGGTTGAGGATGAGGAAAGCTTAGCATGCTAGCGCATACGTGTTCGAGCTTCTCTCATGCAGTGATCGAAGCATCCTTGATGAATCCAACACATCTAATGAGACCGCCATTGATTTCTTCTCTATACGCCTAGCTTGTTCACAATGGTTGGCTAGTGGCACCCGTGGTTGACAGGAGCTCACGGATTAGAAATAGACACCCATCCTCTCCCTCATGGCCACCCCGCGTCACTAAACACAAAAGGAATGATCTCATATCCTCATCAAAAAAAAAAGACATCCATCCCATGAAAACTAGGATGGACGGTTCTGCCCATATCCTCAAACCAAACAGGTATGTCTTTGGGAGATGCCACAATTCTGCAAAGCATTGGATGTCATATGTACCGGCAAACTAGTATCTCCGCGTAAAATAAAAAGCAAGCCCTATTAGCCTAGTACCTACTACCTAGAGCAAGCATTTCGGTCCTGGCCGGGTCCCGCACAGGCACTACCATCGGGGGTTCCCACTGTGATCCTGAGCTCAACGAACGTCGTCTTCGGAAACGGAAAATTCGGCTAGCAATTGTACTACTATACGTGTCACAGCACGGCCCGCCCGATCCTACTTGGCACTCGCCGTGTGGCCAATCATGGCCCCACTCTCTGGCGATCCACGCGGCATTGGCATTGCATGCTGCGTCCATCTCCCCTGCCCAAACGCGCTTCCTTCCTTCCTTCCCCTTTTCCTTGTTTTCTCGTTATAAAAGGGCGGCTCCATCAAGCTCCCTTCCCCTCACACTCCCTCACCCAACTTGCCTCTTCCAATTGACACGAAAACTTTCCTAGAGCAACGACGCATTCTTGCCTGAATTTCTGCAGCACACCGTTGTGGTGTACCTGTCTTGCCCTGCCATCCAAACCTGATCTCGTGCCAAGAACTAATTAACCGCAAGAAATCGGTATGAAGAGCGTCCACGGCAATGGAGGCGGCGGCGGCGGGCTGGTGGTGATGGAGCTGAGCCACATCAAGGAGCTGGTGACGCAGCTGCAGGGCCACCTCGGCAGCTCGCCCGAGCTCTGTAGGCACCTGGCCGCGCAGATATCCACCGTCACCGAACGCTCCATCAGCCTCATCACCTCCTTCCACCTCGACGACGGCGGCCGGAAGCGGTCCGCCGGCGATGCGGCGACGGCGCACAGCCCGCTTAGCGACGCCTCCGGTGGTGGCGCGCCCTTCAAGACAGCCAAGAAGAGGTGAGGGCGAGCGAGCTTGTGGAACAAACTGAACCGTATATGTATTGATTGTGGCGGCGCTGACTCTTCGTCTTTCCAAGAAATGAGAAATCGGTTTGGTTTGTTCGCTGAGATACGAACTGGTATGCGTTGCAGGAAGACGAGCGAGAAGAAGAGGCATCAGGTGAGGGTGAGCTCCGCCGGCGGCGACAACCCGGTTGACGACGGCCACAGCTGGAGGAAGTACGGCCAGAAGGAGATTCTTGGAGCCAAGAACCCAAGGTAGGCACACGTCTCATCACAACTTGTCAGAGCCCAATATCTGCACGTGTGTTCTTTTCGCGAGGGAAGGCGGAATCATTTGCTTGTGCTTTATTTTCTTTGTTTGCTTTGGATGATGTGTTGTGGCTGCCCTGTTGGTGAAAGCTGCAGCCGCTGTTCTCTTCCAGAAAAGCTTGGCCTCCCTCCACTTGCCTGCTGTTTGCACTGATGGTGATGCTGCAATTCTAACAGTCGGATTAATTGGGATGACAACAGTTAGTTTTGTGCAGATCCTTTTCTGAATCCCGCAAGCAAGCAAAAAAAAAAAAATCGTCTTTTCATCTCCCCCAACAAGATTATGAATTCGAGCTTAAAATTATGTGCCATGAACTGATGATCAGTGCAAATTCTGCAGGGCCTACTACCGCTGCACGCACCGGCACTCCAAGGGATGCGCGGCGACGAAGCAGGTGCAGCGCGCCGACGAGGACCCCACGCTCATCGACGTCGTCTACCTCGGCGAGCACACCTGCTGCGGCCAGCGGGCGGCGGCACCGGCAGGTCAGGCTGCCACCACGGGCCCGGAGGCGCCGGAGCACGGTGCCGCCAACAGCCCCCTTCAGAGCCTGAGCTCGGACCTGACGGTGAAGGTTGAGGGGCTCGCCGTGGAGCCGGAGCCGGAGGTACTGCAGGCCTCGGGCGCCACCACGCCATTCTATCTCCTGTCCACGCCGCCGACGAGCGGCGGGTGCCTCGCGGAGGAGCAAGGCCCGTTGTCCGTGCCGTCGACGTCCGAGAACTGGGACATGTCCCCGGCGACCTCGGACTCCAACAACGTCGTCCCTTTCCCGGCTTTCGAGGCCGCCGGCGACCTGCGGTTTGGGTTCGAAGAAGTGGTGTCAGCGTTCGACGAGTTCGGTGACGACGTCGACATCGACATCTCAAGCTTCTTCGCCTAATCTTGGGAGCAAGATGAAAGCAACGATCGATTCTCACGGACGGAACTGATCGGCACTAGGGAATCGAGGCAGGGCCACCACCTCTGCTCAGCCAATCGTTCAGGGGCAGAGGAGGGAAGAAGACGAGTTCTTTCTCGTTCCTGCGGTTCTGCCGTTGTAAAAGAGAATCAGAGAATGCATTCCCTCTCCTTTTTTAGTTGAGAAGTTGCAGAGTAACGTTTCATAGTGCCAGGGCTGTTTATCTCCTTCTATTAATATATATATGACATTTTTTTCAATCTTTATCTAAAATAATATGACATTTTTAATACAAATGAAACTAGCATACATCATATACTTATGACCCGACCCTCTGGTCCAATTTATAGATTGTTTGACATTTTTTACATCAAGTTTGACAAACATGTCTTATTCAAAATTTTTGCGAAAATAAAGTATATTATATGCTAAACTAAATACAATGAAAATAAATAATAACTACGGAATTTTTTGAATAAGATGAGAAAATCAAACTTGATATTAAAAAAGGCAAACGACGTATAAATTGGGATGAAAGGATTATTAAATTAATGAAAACTACTCATTGGATAAATTCAACATAAATTGAATCGATTTGTTCTCTCCCTATGTTAAGGTCGCCACATTAAGACTCATAGGCAATGGTGGATCCCCCACGGGTCAGCCAGGGCTCGAGCCTCAACTGCCCTGACATGAACAATGGAGCTATCCAAAGCCCTCCAAAAATTTCTAGACATGAATATAGAAGAGAGAAGAGAAGATAGAGCTAGATAGAACATAAAAGAAAATAAAGTAATCAGCCCCAACTACATGTTGATCCTAGATCTGCCACTACTCATAACCTAATTTTGAACTTTTTAGTAGTTAAAGAGGGAATTATGATGGCGGTGGTGGTGGTGTCATAATGATGAATGTGCCCTCCTTTTATTTTCTACCACTTCTAGTCTCTCCTTTCAAATTCTCATGATTCAAATTTATTGTAGGAAGGACTTAGCAAAGGTTACATACTACCATCAACAATGAATAGGGCTCTACATCTGTACCGTCTTTCTAAAAGGTTGTCATGGTTTTAGTGAAGACTCTCTGAAGACTAAGGATTTTCTAGTTACTAAGTGACACAAGGTGGAGATGTCCACTTAGTGTAGCTAGGATTATCTGTTTGAGTAGTAAACACACCATTAGGACATGCTAGATATATGAGGAAAAACACCAAATAGATGCACAAGTCACTTGAAGGTATGGTCAAAGAATTGGTCATGTTCAAGTAGGCTTAGGAAATTCAATCAAAACAAAAGATTTTGTTACCATCAGTTATTAATCCGACTTAGTTTGCATATAGCATGTCGGTGTATTTGGGCAACAACTGAGTTGAACCAAGAAAAATCCTTAAAACCAGACAAATCAATGATGTACAAAGTACATACACTTGTGCATCATGATGTGCATGGGATTTCACCAATGAAAGCTACATATACCAGTAATCCATGGCTCAACAATACTTAATATTGATGTAATAATTCAATAGCAGATCCATTTTTTGGAGGTGTATGGGCATTACACTCATCGGCTAATCTGGCATCAACATTTAGCTATATGTGAGAGCCATTTGTTTTGTTAACAGCCATATTTTTGAAATGTACAATTGCATTTACCATTTAAATCGATGATAGCTTGGAGGCGGTCATCGGATTAACTAATGCTCGCATGTTTTTCAAGCCACGTTTTCTTCAATAGCCCTATCCTATATATCTTTATAGATGGAGGCCACCACAAGTCATTAATTGTTGCTCTAAAGCAACCCTCACATTGAGCCAAATATTTCTACCATCCGATCAGAATGTCTACATATCATCTATCTGTCCATGTGTACACTGCCATGGCATTTACCCATCCACTCTAGCTTCCACAAATGCAAATTAAGTTCTCCAAATCAAATGCACGATTCCTATTGTCTACGGCATGCATACTTCCATCCTTTACAATCCCACCCATGGAGCATTTGAGTATACATGCTCCTTAGTCTTTCTACATTGCCCTCCATTAAGTCATTAGCTACCATATACTTTATGCTTTGTATTTAAATCTTTTGGCTCTTTTATAACCGATTAGCAACAATATTGGAGAATCTGAGCAAGCAAACAACCTCTGACCTCTGGTGTCCTATCTCCTCTCCACCAAGTACCTTTTTTTCTAAGTATAAATCAGTCCAAGCCCACACACTAATTACAACATGTGATGTCTTTAGCCAGCACATATTTAAATCAACATTATAATTTTTGTTTGCATGCCATCAGTTGTCTCTCACAACTATGTAATATTTTAGGTTTCTGGTGATCCTTTAATCCTTGATTCACTACGTCCCTACCCCGTTGTGCTTCCATCATGTAGAGTTTGCGGTTCTTGCCATGCTAGGTGTGCTCTAGCAAGGTAATACAATAGCCTCCACATATGATGTGCTCTTTTGTTGCCTAGTGCTAAATCTCAATCACCCTTTATATCTCCGCTATGCTATATATATGCATGTTAGGGTTCATGAATAAGACAACTTGAGTTTCCTTTTTAGAAGGAAACGAATTCCTACAGGGTGTAGAATAAAAATGTACATGTAAATGGAGTCATCTCTTTGCATTTCTTTGATTCACATATTGTTAGTAAGTTTACTCAAAGATAATAAGCTGCCATCCATAGATGTGTTGTTAACATCATAATGAAATATGAACTCCACAAATATTTTTAGCTATTTTATTTATATGGATTCATTAGAATTTTTTCCAGAGGTTGAGCAAGAATAGACTCAGTGTATTTTCTTCTCCACGGAGTGAATAATTTATTTTAATATCCTCTTTCTTCAATAGTTTATCTAAAATTACTCTTTAAATCCGGCAGCAAGGCATGGAGAAATCACCTAGTTGCTTATATACAATAATATAATGGGTCTTTTTCTAAACTCTCTTAACACCTTGAGCTACTCATATACATTTACTTCAGTCGAGATACCTTGAGCTTAAACTTCAACTCGTTTCATTTATTCATCGCAAGAGAATGTCTTAGGACTCAGCAACTTGTTTCATTTAATCATATCCAGATCATGAGCTCATGATCAAGTGAAAGCTCTTAGCTCGTTACTCTTGATGGTTGGCATAATCTAGGTGGTCTTGGTGCTAGATTTTGAAGAGGATTTGTCTAAGGAGTGAGACCTTTCTCGCTAGAGATGGCAAATGGAGACAATTAATGAGCACTCTTGCCTTGATAGCTTGAGGGAAGACAATAACATTTGGTGGATGTCTCAATGTGGACTAAGTGTGGGTGTCAAAACCGACGATACTACGATAAAATGTCTAGTCTCATTTACTTCAAATGTTTAAATTTTGAAATGGTTATCATGTTTGCATCATGAGACCACCTAGTTAGGTTTGATAATGGAAAGTATTATGACACCATATCTCCCTAACATGTTCAGGTGTTCGTCTTTGGTTTCCCAGTCCTAATTCTCTGAAATACAGAGAGTATAACCACCCAACATCCCACGGCATTAAGCCATCGAGATTGGATAACTTGGTTTGAAACTTCACCATTTCATCATCCAAAAGATTTGTGCGAAAGTCTAGAAGATAAGTATAGTTCATGTGGACCTTATGTAGTTATGTTTTCGTAATTGGTGGACCTTATGCTCCTCCCACGATCTTGCCTTTTGCTGTCACATAAGATAATCTATGATGCTTTGAACCGACTACTTGTGTGAAAATAAACCAAATTGAAATATTGTGTTGCAACCAAGATATACGAGGCCTTCAAAGAAATTTGCACATGAGGAAATTCACTGCATATCTACGCTCATCAACCCCTCGCTCTCCAATCCCTTCCTATTTTTTTCTTTCCCTGCTTCCCAAATGTAGTCGTCCTATTCTCTATGCACTTCTTATAAGGAAAAAAACTAATGCATAGTTGTCCAAAAAAAAAAACAAAGTATTTGAGGGTTGATAACATATGTAGGATGTCAAGGCATGTATTCAGTACAATAACATACAACGACTTTTTATAGGCCTATAAAGATTACGATGAAGATCGTAGAAGCAAGCATCAAGAATAACTACTTCCATTGGTACAAAGTTACGACGGGGAGAGGAAAATTGTTACCCCAATAAAATAATAAATAAGGCCATGCCATACAAATTGAAATTGCGAGAATTTATGTTTATCTTTTGAAGAATTAATATACATGTGAAATTACCACAGGCACCCTCTCACAAACAATGGTTCAAATATTCATTCTCACAGTAGTCCTCTGCCATGAAATTAATGCTAGTGATGACAAAATGATCGACTTGTTGCAATCTAGTACTACCTCCATCAATCTAACTATTTTAATCAATTATTCTTTTCATGGCACCATTTAATATACCAGAACCAATAAAAAATACAAGAAACATGAGTCAATTAAACTTATCACTAATATATCCTAAAACGTTAAATTTGCACTCTTCATAGGTAACAACTAGCGGCAACGCCAGGTTACTGCATGGTGGTGCACGGGCACCAGAGAAAATATAAAAAGTTACTATTAAAAAGCTCATCTCGACCATTTGAAGCAATCCAAATTGACAATATTTCTTCAAATTTAGGCATGATTCATTTCCAGGCTAGCTTCGCCTCTTGTTTGCTCAATCGAAAGTGAATCATTTATAAAGATATAGTGATAGTATTGTTTTAGTGAGGTGACATAATCATCGTTAGCGAGGCACCTGTGATGATTTTGGTAATCTTTAGATCAGACAGTTCAATCTCAACGAATGTGCTTATTAAGAGTAGAGTGTGTACGTTTGGGTTTATATGATGATTGAACTCGTGTTCATTCATGAAGGTGGAATGTTTACACTTTGTGGTGAAACTAGAATATTTCCTTCTTAAGCATATTATTATTACGGACATAGGATTATTCTTTTTAGATATTTAGAATGTTTTAGTAGAATATGTTTTAATTTTAATGGTCAAATATTTTTTGTTATAATTATAAAATATTATAACTTCAAAATTACAAATATTCTTCAGTGAAGATATGTTTTCACATTTTAATAGCCAGGCTAGAATATTTCTTCTGCTTAAATATTTTTATAAATGTAGATTATTATTTATTTAAAATTAAATTGTGTGTATTTTTCAAATTGGAGTATTAACCAGACCAGATATCGCTCGTTTGGTTGGAGAAAATTGGTGAGAGGGAATGGAAGTTTTAATTTAGGAGATAGGTTTAATATTGTATTGTTCGTTTGGTGGGAGAGAGAGTTTTATAAAGTGCCATATAGTTGGAGGGATTAACTCTCTCTCTCTCTCTCAACTCCCACCATTAATTCCTTTTCCCCTCCCATATTGCACCTTTCCGATTACACCTCATTTGCCAAAGAATAAAACCATATACAAATATAATACAAACTCTAATCAAAATTGGAACGCCGTCGCCGTGCCGATCAAGCAATCTTTACGGCGGCATTGACATCCACAAAGCATACACAGCTCGGCGTCAGTCCTCTCAGCAGCAGCAGCAGTAGAACTAGGTTCTACAACTAGTACTGCGCGACGAAAATTTCCCAACAAGTTGAGAGCGTATAAGTTGCGTACGTGATCGATCACGGCAGCCCGGCCAGTGACGCGGTCACATCGATCGCATCCCATCCCCCGGCGCCGTCGACCCGTCGTGGAGTTCGCCCGGTCGCCGGCGGCCGCGTCCCCCCGTCGTCACGTGTGTGTGTGAGGTGATTTGTCCAAGACGCGCAAGTAGACGTACGGGGGCGCGCCCGGCCCACGCGGAGGGAGGCGTACCACGTCGGAAGCAGCCGCCGGAGAGAGTCCCACCGCACCTGACACCGGCCGGAGATTCCGCGACCACACCAATGGGGCCAAACGGCCGGACACAGCCAAACCTGGGGCGGCCGAACAACGCCGCCAACCCGGTTTTTCCAAGGAACCTGCATCTGCTGCAGCTGCGAAGGAGCAGCCTCTGTTGTTGCTTGGACCGCTGCGTCCTGCCTGCGTGCGTCCCAAATTCCCATGCGAAGGAGTATATGCATAATAAATGTTTCCGTGCCGTCACTGACAGATAATAAATCGCAAGGGGGCCAGGCCCCGGCCCGGGGGTTGTTTAAAACATCTGCAGGGGCAACAAGTTGCTCTGCCGCCGCGGAGCACAGCCACTTGGTTCGCCGCGAATGCAATTTGGCAATTTGATCCACCAGAGGTCGGCTTCAGTTCACCCATATGTGATGAATGAGCTGGGACTTGTTTGATCTACGTGATACATGGACCATCGTTGAATTCAACCTCTCCTTATGTAAACGGAGATTATATATTGGAAAAAGTACATATAACTTCCTAACATTTATAATCCGGTCTGCATCGACCTCTAACATAAGATGGTCTACATCACCCTCTAACATTTGAAACCGGATGTTTAACACCTTGCAAAGCCGATCAAATAACCCCCAACGGTTTTGTGGGTGGTATTGGTGACGTGCCGTGGGACCACATATCAATTTCTTTTTTCTCCTCACTTGCCCTATTTCTCTTTCTCCCTCTCCTCTCCATGTTCCTCTGATCCTCTCCATGCCGGATTCCATCACGTACATCTCCTCCGCTCGCGCCCAGTGCTACTCACCGCCCTCGCCTTCACCCATATTCCGGCGCCGCTTTCTCCTGCTACCCGCTGTGCCCCGCCGTCTCCCACGGCCTGGTGGTGTCGCCGCCTCTTCCCTGGCCATGACGGTCGCCGCGGCCACCAACACGGTGAGCCTAGAGCACTTGGACCTGGCGGTAGACTTGGACTCTGTAGAGGCATCGAAGCTTCCCTCCCGCCTGGACTCGTCCGCGGCGCCCAGGCAGTCCACTCGGCCATCATCGAGGATGTGGTTTCCAGTAGCGTGGCAGTGGCGGTGGGAGAGGTAGGCGCAAAGGGTGATCACGACAAGGAGGAAGACTAGGTCGAGGGCGGCGGTGAGCGCGCGCTGTGGGCACAAGAAGGGGAGGATAGGAAGAGTAAGGAGAAAAAAGAAAAAAACTGTCTTGTGGGCCCACTGCCAGCGTCTCACGCCATATCACCAATACCTCCCACAAAACTGTTGGGCATATGCATATTTGATCGGTTTTGCAAGTTTTGGAGTGTCAAACATCCGGTTTTAAATATTAGGGGGCGATATATACCAGCTCGTAAATGTCGGAGGTGAGGACTTTTTCCATTAGATATTCTATGCCATGGACTACGGACTAGTATAGTATATTAGTACCAGCGGCTAATGCTCTTCTAATGCTACGTATACGTGACACTTCACATCTTTATGTGAGAATTTTATGGCGTTGCACTCAAAATAACACTCCCTATGTCCCACTAAATAAGGCACATAAATAAAAATATTTCCACTTGCCCCATAAAACAAGGCGCCTAAAATGTTTTCTCTCAAGATGACGCATGTGCCCTCGCCGTTTGGTTGATGATGCATTGATAGATGCTAAAAATATGGGTGCTCACTTGTGCTCTTGATCAATCTTTTGAGATGTTTGTTTCTCAAATCCATCATGTGCATCGCTATGACTTAAACATATACACTAGCAAACGTATTAGTCTCAATGTGATCTTTATAGGCATTCAACCAGCAAAATCATACTAAGCACAGTGAACAATATAAGGTTTATGGCTTATTTTTCGTACATGTACATGGGCCCTAGGATTTGACGGCGGACTTGAGAAGCCATTTACAGAAGCTTTACGTCCAATCATTCCAGATAAAAGCCACCTACAGACGCTTTACGCGCAAGCACTCCGGATAATGTTTGCATCCTCTGTCTTACTACGGCTGCTGCCATAGAATTAGCCGATGCGTATTCCTCGGATACAGTGATACTATCATTGTTTCTTCGCCGAGGAAAAAAGTTGCAGATAGCACTAAAACTCAAATTCGATCAATAACTGTCTTGTGGGGACGTAATAGTTTATTACTAGAAAACAACAAAACTATACCGTGTAGGGCTAGAAAAGTACCCTTAACTGGTCAGAAGGACGCGTTGATGTGTACTAGCTACTACTATCAAACGGTACCATTCCAGCGATGAGAAAACAACGCAAACTATTGTCGCCATCTCCATCGCTCTGGGCCTTTGTGTCTGTTGGTTGTTTATTAATTAGTCACCAAACCAAACTCGGTCGACCCTCTGCCATAAGATACTAGCTTAAATTTATCTTGAGATATACTATAATACGCAGTGGTATATGGTGCTGCATATTGACACGATCAGTGTAGATAGTAGATCGAGGGCATGGTTTTTGAGAGTGATGTGATATGCTTTACTTATAGTATACTAGATTGATAATGGTAAGGAGCACGATCGATAGCGTTAGAAATAAGCGGGACTGAGGGCCACGACATGTGTAAGGTCAACACCACCAGTCCGACTATCTTATCATCTATTTCTTAAATTCTACTATATCTATCTATAATGCGTATACAATGTTTTGCACATTCTCGTACATACGCTGTGATGGAATTTTAGCCTAACCGATCAAGTAGCGGTAGAGTAATATGATAAAGATACAACTCCGTACGCGGATATGATCGAGCATATGTCTATTGCCCTATTGGCATTTGGCGGCAGGCTGTGGCCGGTTCTGCCCCCAACTTACGTCGGGGCGTGTGGTCAGTCCCCTGAAGTCACCTTGGTTGGTCTTCCTCCGATCCAAAGCACTAGCTGAGCAGGCCCATATACGAACGCGGACGCGCAATGCAGCGTCGAGATTCCCGCCGCCCCCGGCCAGGTCGCTTCCACGCTGCTTCGAACGTCGACGGCACTACACACGGCTCCTTTGTTTGCACTGCACAAGGATATATACCCCGACATATAGTATGAAAAGGTAAGGTAAGCTTTTTCCTTTTTTGACACGGCCAGTGTTAATGAATTCGCAAAAAAAAAAAAAAAAAGGCAATCACGCGGGGATTCCGTGGCATAAACCATGCATGGCTTAATATGGGCAATAGTTGCAACATCAGTGTGGCGCCGGCACATGACCAAAAACATGTGTGTTATTATATACCAAAACTTAACCGTACGTAGTTGACAATACATTCATGTGCAGGGCAGCAATTAGGCAAACAGGAGCGAGCTACGAAAAGGGTGGTTTTGACAGCACGTGCTTGCTGCGAGGTGGCCGATGCGGTGGAGGACCCACTTGGCAGTGCAGAGGGCAGAGGAGGCCACTGACGATCTCATGACTGCCGCCGCTGCTAACGAGAACAACATAAAAGACACTATTGCTGATGTTCATGCGATGCAATAATCCTGATTATACGGACGCCGGCTTGAGCCGACAACGATCATCCAACCTAGCTACATGCATGCATGATCGAGAGCTTCTGCTACCACTATATATGTACCGGTTCCGTAGTCCGTATCCGTTGCTAATAAAAGACAAGTCATTTGAGTATATTATTGTTCGTACTAGTTTGTGTACTTGTTAATTCAACTGTTGTCCATTTATTGGATCGCTGCAGCATGCACCAGCTGCATGCCTGTAGGAAGGAGACTAGTATATATCATTAGTTGATGCGTGAAACTTGGGTCTTATTGGGCCCGGGCAGGATTGAATTGGTCATCGTCATAGTGGCCAACTGGTGGCATATTATTGTACTCCTAATTAACAAAACTACTCCCCCGATTGATCTGTCCATCGACTGTATATTCTACTACAGCATGTGGCTGCTTTTAGTTTTATGTGCCCGGAGGGATGTGCCGTGCATGCATGTGTCCTTGTTAGTTATTAACAATCTCTATATATGCTCCCTAATAAAAGAAAACAATCTATATATAATATATGCACTATGCAGTATAGTATGCAGCAGTGCCATCCCAATCAACCTTCAGCCCACAAATGCCTTTGGTTTTTGGTTGACGATGCCTGTAGTGCTGAAGTTTTGTATTAGCAGCAGCAGCAGCAGCAGCCGCCGTATATAGTATACCCTAGCTAGACGTAGTCTGCTCAGCAGGTTCAAGGTACAGTTGCGCATGACACAGATGGTGGGCTAAAAGGACATTTTTGTTGTTATTAGGTTAACATGTGACTCATTCCCCAAACATTAGTTTAATTTCCCAGGTCGTCGTAATATAAAAATAACGGTTATTGTAGGCCTCAATAGGTAATACTAATACTAACTGTTGGCCGCAGGACAGTACTTGTATTTGTCAGCTGGTGGGCTGCAGCAACTACTGATCCCGACGACAGAAGGCAGCTACTGCAAATTTCAGATTGAACATGGATCATGCCAGGGCTTTAATTTGCACAAATAAAGTGGTGTCGTCAGGGAACAACCTCATCTGCAGTACGACCGCCGTTCTCTGCCTTAATTATGTTAATTTCCAAGGAAACTACAGTATATACGTATGGTACTGTTGTCATCTATGGAGCTAGCGAGCTAGCTACTTCACCTTCTGGAACACCCAAATTCATTGCATGGAGGACGACACGACTAAGGAATGAAGAGGGAATTTCCAAGTGTAAGTCGTAGAAAAAAGTGACAAAACTGCCGCTTGATTTCACTGAATTTTCCACACCTGCATCCAGCCGCCATGCTTTATTTTCAGTGCCAACAAATGCAGAGTGAAAAAAGGGTGGTCTTCCACACACTAGAAACACACTACAATCCTAGTACCACATAAAGGAAACGGAACCTGTAAAAGAGAGGACAGCGGATAATAACATACGTGCCAAAACCAAACAATATCAGCTGGACACCATGGAAAGCGATGTGTTCGGAATAATTGTATAGGCAAGTGTTTTTATACCCTATATGAACTAGACAAGGTCGCAACCTCGTCGTAGGCTTTAACCGATCGAGCATATACCTTGCTTTTCTTTACAAGTGCCTCATGGGGGCCCAAACTAAAACTGAGACATCCTATATATGCTCCACATAGGGTTTTACAGCATCATTAATTTTGGAACATAGGAAAAAATTGCAGCTTTGACAAAGCCTGCACATCCCATTGGTATGTACTTTTTTTTTCTAAAACCTTGATGACCACATTTTTCATTAAGAAGGAGAAGGGACAGAAACCTCAGAATGAAACTAAAAACAACCATAAGGAGAAAAGGAACTAAATAACAAAACAAACGGGGGAAGACGGGTACACGTAAACCTTGGAATGAAACTAGGGTGGCCTAAAGCTTTATGGGTGAAAAGACCCAAGAGCGGTATGAACCTAGTACACTCCCAAAAACTAGCCTTTTTCCAAGATCAATTGAACCAAAGCGATCAGTTGAAGTGACACATGCCCGAAAATACAAATATTCGCCAGAGGGCCTAGACTATGACCGCCGCCAATGAATTAAACCCTTTTTGGAGGGGTGATACTATGTAATTTCTTCCATTCCTAGTAACTAGATTCAATATACATACTACTTTATCGGCGCATAGGCATTAGCACACTTGCTTTGCACACGCTTCCCTCCATCACATTGTTGCACCAGGAAACCAAGAGGTAGCACCCTGGAGAGCTTCACACAATAGGGCCGGGAGGTGTATGTGGACCGTAGGGATCGCTCCTCCTTGCTGCGATCCACAATCAGCTGAACGGATCAGCCGATCGTCTCTGGCTCGGTGTTAGTCGGGCGTGCCACCTGGCTTAAGACCTAGCTAGGGAGATTATGGTGATGGTGATGGTGTTGGTTGACTTCTATT
Organism: Paspalum notatum; assembly: GCA_022530915.1. Lineage (NCBI taxonomy): Eukaryota > Viridiplantae > Streptophyta > Magnoliopsida > Poales > Poaceae > Paspalum > Paspalum notatum. The sequence goes on from CM039685.1 coordinate 34,500,301, forward strand.
TCCCCTATACAAGAAGACAAAACAGATTAAACGTTAAATACTAGCCGGATCGCTCGGATCGGCTCATCCTGTATCGGATCTTCTTCGTCGGCAAAGCCCTGCTGTCTTACCAATGGTATATCCTCCTGTTTCTCCTGTACAAGCAGACAAAACAAATTAAACGTTAAATACTAATCGGATCGCTCGGATCGGCTCATCCTATATCGGATCTTCTTCGTCGGCAAGCCCCTGCTGTCTTACCAATGGTATATCCAGATATAATATATAAAAGTCCTTAAATAAAGGAAGAGCAAACATGACTAGATCTATTCTAGTCGGCTAAAACATCCAGATGAACGTCAAACATGCCTTAAATCTATTATTACACCAAAGATTATATAGGAAAGCTATAAAAACAGATGCATCTTTGATAAAACGACAAAAGGCAAGGCAGGGTACACAGCGGATCTTCCTAATAACACATGATCTGTAGATAAAGTTGTAAAAACAGATCTAATCTATGCCTCGAGCCCTGCGATATGCTAATCTGATAACAAACCGGCAGCACGATATCATGCACCACAAAAGATGTTAGCATAACAGCAAGTTGTGGATAAGCCGACGTGCAAGCATATCGGCTCATTCACGTGATGGATCTCATGCTTAGCTAGGCTTGACATGAGATTCATCGAGATAACTAATGGATCTCGCGCTAAGCTAAGCTTATCGCGAGATTCATTATGGTAACTAACAAACCGTGCCATAAAAAATGCTTCAGTACACGATTTGCCAGGCGACTAACGTCGTAATGCCTATAACGAAATAAATCGTTAAGGCAGCATGACGATTACCTGAAACTCTAGTCGATAGAAGTGGCGATGCGCCGATGGGATGTGGAGACAACTGCTGCTTGATGAACGTATGTCGTCAACTTTATTTCGATAACAAGGGTACATATTTATAGTCCGTAGATTCCGTCGGCAAGCGGCCCTTCTATAATTAAGTTACAAACCCTAACTGACTTAACCTAGACTCTTTAATCTTTGATACAAGGCCCAATGGCCTACTTTACCATCTGCCGTCGCTTCCTTGAACAACTTCTCTTCAGCCTAAAGCCGATTTTTGCCCATTTACAGGGATGGCCAAATTCCGTTGTCAACACACATGCATATGTTGCAATAAATCCATCCGTTTGTTTCTTACCGTTATCAATTCATTTCCAATAGGCCGGTGTTCTTCCTTCACACCTTGCCGTAAACTACGTCCTCCACTATTTATCCTCTGAGCTCGAAGCCTCTGGTGCACCATTTGTGCTTGTCCCACTATTCTTCCTCATCCATGCCAACAACAAGTATGGCGGTGCGTCTCTAATCTATATGTATCTCTCCCTACCCCCTCTATCTCACACACAAAGATTTGAGGCATGGTGGCCTTTGACTAGAGATGAAGAAGAAGAAGAAGACATTTATTCAGGGTTGGGGTTCATGCTATTGTTTTGGAGATTGGGGATTTGTGGTTTAGTATCCAAATTTGGTTGTCCTATGATAGTAGAGGGATGGCCACGGTGGCAAGAAGCTCAGTGGTGGTGACGGGTGGTAAGTGGCGAGATGGTGTGGTAGGAGGCGTCACTTATCGGACTATGAAGGATGATGACCTGTGGCAGCGGTGAGCGGACACCTTTGCTTGTGTAGAACGGGGTGGAGGGGTGGCGGTGGGAGCTAGGCGGGGAGTAAAACGATGACATGCCACACAAGGGCGGCAATTGAGGCTGGTGGAAACAGGGCAATTGTTGCTAGGTGCACGCTGGCTGATCTTGGTGTGTAGGTCGTACATTGAAATACTACTCACATAGGTGTTAGTGGTGTCCATCAATATATGACTAAGTGTCAGTGTTGTGTGTACACAAACCATATATCTCTGTGTAAAATAAAGGACAAGATCTAGGCTAACTAGCATCTACAACAAGCATTTTACCCAGGATGTCCATTGTGATGTTGAACGTAGACTTGTTTTAATGTCGGGTCCGGTAAAAGGTGGGTTGTGGGTTTTCAGAACGGCCTGCACCTGACCCACCCTTAACATCTTGTCAAAATTATAGCTCGTGCCCATCTGTCCAACCCATGGGGTAAAGTTTTTTTTTTTTTTTTTTTTTTTGCATTGTCGAATTTTTTAGTTGTATTGGGTCCATATATTGTTGGAGGTAAAAGATGTGATTTGTGCTCCACCTAACACATTGGTTGTGTTGAATCGGGTCGGTTTTTTCTAGGCGAGCTGGGTCGGATGACCTATAACCAGGTCTCAGCTCGAGTTTTTTTCCAGATGAGTTGGGTTGGATGACTCATAATCAGGTCTGGTTGAACGCAAACGGGATATCTTCAAAAAAAATCCCAAAACATTCGGCCAAACGAAGCGTCCAAGAAAGCAGTTCCCTGATGCAGCTGGATCCCTTCCTTCTTGGACGTTTGGCGGGCATGTCTACGTGTTATGGTCCAATCGATCCGACATGGCGTTCACCGTGGCCATCCACACCTCTCGTCTTCTCTCCAAGCCTGTTCCTGAACGCGCTATGTTCCCCCTTGTCTTTTGCTTATAAAAAAGCAGCACCCTTGGCCTCACCCCCTCACCCAACTCCCCTACTTGCCCCTTCCATTTGACACGAGCAACGACGCATTCTTTGCCTCCATTTCTGCAGCACCATTGTGAGTTGTGACCGACCTCTTGCTCTGTTGCCTGTCGTCGCAAGAGCAAACCGTAAGAGATCGATCGATGGAGACCGTCGTCGACGGCAATGGAGGCAGCGGCGGCGGCTGGCTGGTGGTGACGGAGCTGAGCCACATCAAGGAGCTGGTGACGCAGCTGGAGCACCACCTGGGAGGGTCCCAATCCCAGGAGCTGTGCAAGCACCTGGCCTCGCAGATCTTCTCCATCACCGAGCGCTCCATCAGCCTAATCACCTCCTTCCACCTTGACGGCGGCCGGAAGCGGCCCGCCGCCGATGTGGCCACCACGCCCAGCCTGCTTAGCGACGCCTCCGACGCGCCCTTCAAGACCACCAAGAAGAGGTGAGGGCTTAGCTTGTGCGTTGAGTGAGTCTTCCAAGAAATCATTTTGGCTTGTGTTGCTGATGAGTTTCGAGTTGGTCTCTGCTGCAGGAAGACGAGGCATCAGGTGAGGGTGAGCTCGGCCGGCGGCGGCGGCGACAACCCGGTCGACGACGGCCACAGCTGGAGGAAGTACGGCCAGAAGGAGATCCTTGGAGCCAAGCACCCAAGGTTGGCACACATCTCATCACAACTTGTTTTATTTTTTTTTTTAATTTTCAGCTCAGAATCTTCACGTGTTCTTATCGCGACTCGCGAGGGGATGCGAAATCATTTCATTTTGCTTTCTTTTCTGCTTTGGATGTTGTGTCTGTCGCCTCTCTCCTCTGTTCTGTTCGCAAATGCTTGGGCGCCTCCAGTCCACTTGTCCGAGGGGAACGGTAATTGGTGAATGGTGATCGATGCTAGTTTCCGCAAATCTTGTGCTGAATTCACAAATTAAAAAAAAAAAACTACTCCTCCCCGAAAGCAAGATTCAGAAATCAGAATTAGAGCTCATGGTACGTTCAAAAAAAAAAAGAATTAGAACTCATGGGACTGAACTGATGATCCGTCCAAATTTTGCAGGGGCTACTACCGCTGCACGCACCGGCACTCCCAGGGATGCGCGGCGACGAAGCAAGTGCAGCGCACCGACGAGGACCCGACGCTCATCGACGTCGTCTACCTCGGCGAGCACACCTGCGCACAGCGGGCGTCTGCAGCTGCAGGCCCGGCTGCCACGGGCGCCGCCAACCTGACGACGGTGAAGATTGAGGGGCACGCCGTGGAGCCAGAGGTACAGCCGGGATTGGGCGCCACCACGCCTTTCTGTCTTGTCTCCACGCCGGCGAGCGGGTGCCACGCACAGGAGCGCAGCCCGTTCGCCGTGCTGTCAGCGTCGACGGTGACCTCGGACTCCAACCACTTCGTCCCTCTCCCGCCTATCGAGGTCGCCGGCGACGTGCACTTCGGGTTCGAAGAAGTGGTGATGTCGGCGTTCGACGAGGGCGTCGACGACCTCGACATCGACATCTCAAGCTTCCTCCTGTAATCTGCCGGCAGGGAAGGGAGCAACGATCCTTACCAATGCACGTGATGAGCAGTCACCCTTGTGTCCTCTGTCGTTTGTTCACACTTCGAAGGCAGGGGAGGGAAGAACACGAGCTCTTTCTTGCTCAGTGGCGTTGTAAAGCTTAATACTAGCTTACTAGGGAGGGTATGAGAATAGTGGATACCCTTCTCTCTTTTTTTCGGTTGAGATATGCAGAGCAACGATTTAGTATTAGGGCTGTCAGTTACTCACAAACAGTATTGTGCAATGTATTAATAGTGCAAGTTAGCTTTTGGTGCTGTTCATCTGGTTAAGAGGCTTTGAACATTCCATCATATATAAGTTGTTCTTCTTACACTGAAGAAAGTTATTCACTGCATTCACCCGCTTGACTTTGTCACTGTGAATTGGTATAAAGAAAGGGAAATGTTAAGTACAAGTCTCCTTTCCAAGTACAAAATGGAATAGTTGCCTTCTCTCTTTGTGTAAGGTCGCCGTATCACGGGTCTAGTTTTGAAGCTGCAGTGTACTTACTAGTTACTATATCCTCAAATGTATGAGTTGAAGTATTCAAAATTTAATCTTGAATATAAGATATTCTAGGGTGTAAACCGTGAAAGCAACGTTGCATGTTCCTAGGGTAAACCTTAAAAATACCTTTGCATCCCTTTCATGTCATTGGGCTCTCTTCCAGATGGGAGCTGCATTGCACAATTACTAAGAACGTCACTTTAGATTATTTAGGTAACCATATATATATATTCTCACTTCCTATGAAAACTCACACATGTCTCTCCTCTCCTCATTAATTTCACTGTTGCTTACATAGCACGTCATTCAATAAGATGAAACTCCAATAAACTTCCAATAAAAATGACGTCAACCGTCGTGTACCCTCCCACGTCAGAGCCATGGAGATATGACCTTTCATGGCTGATGGCCCCGCCGTTGAGTAAATATCCCACACTACTAGGAATACAGCCTAGGCCGACGGTACAAATACCGTCGGCCATTGACTTGCACCCTCAGCTAATATAATAGCCAACCGTATACCGTCGGCAATTTACCGTCGACCATCCATGGTCGGCCATTCCCCCTTTAGCCAACGCCCAGTCGGTGATATAGTAGTCGACCGTAGGTTACCGAGTGTTGACTATCGGCATTTCGAAGGCCAGAGCACCTTACTCATGGTGGGCCCGGATACATTTACCGACGGGTGTCCGGTCGAGGAATACGTTATCGACAGTTATCTATGCTTGTCGGAAAATATCATTGCCTGTCGGGAAATGTATTTGCCGCTAGTTTGGTTATGCCTGTCATTAAATACATGTGTTGACGGTTGTTCATTTACCGTTAGGGGTTGAAACGGTTGGTGATACATATAAACAACAGTCATTTGTAACCGATGGCTATAGTAATATGAGATAGTTAAATTGGACGATCGGGGTTTGAGCAAGCGCAATATTGTATATCGATATTCGTTCGATTTTGTAATGCTTCTATTAGTAGCATTCTGAATATGTCATCATCGGAAGGAATCACAATGTTATTTGACATTCCACACATAACAGATCCAAACTACATTCATATAACCATGAATGTGCAAATGAAAAATATTTGGCTAAGATGCATTGTTCATATATAGGATATAAGTAATGAATGCAAACTATCTAGTGGTCCAAGGCGAAGTGTAACTCTTGTCGCGTGACTGTGCATGATATCCCATGTGCTTTGCTGTATTCTGTGACATATATAGCCGTTGTAGCCTTGGAGTAATGGGAAGATAACGCAAAACTCTTTTCGGTACTTTCCTAGATTTATTTCCTTTGGCTATCTCGTATCGGGATTCACCGCAGATAGTGCAACTTTCTTTGTTTTCATTATCTTTGTAATATATCATGCAGCCGTTGGGGCATGAATCTATCTTTACATATGGCATTCCTAGCCTATGCACAAACTTCTTGGACCTATAAAAGTTCTCAGGGAGATCCTTAGCATCCTCTTCTCCAACGGCTTCACATAGAAGCTTCATTATATCATTGTAACCATCTTCAGATAAATTATATTGTGTTTTAATTGTCATGAGTCTTGCTACAATGGACAGACGAGAGTGAGATGTCCTATCATGCAGTGGCTTATCGGCTTCCTCCAGCAATTTATATAACTCTTTTGCAGCTTGTGTTGGCTCCTCACTAGGATTAAAACCTTCTACACCTATAGCATCTATTAGCATTTCATCCATCCGATCTGATCTATGTATATATTCCTTGTCCACACGCACATCAGGCTCCCCATGCCTTGTCCACCTCTCATATCCCAACTGGAAACCATTGCGGCATAAATGTATCTCCACTTCATCCCTTTTACGCTTGTGATGACAATCACATTTAGTACATGGACACCTAGATTTCCCTTCAACAACGGCTTCAGGTAATGAAAAGGCATGGTCTAAAAAGCCATCCAATCCAGATTTCCAAGCTGGACTAAACAACTTGCCTTTTCGCTCTCTGTACATCCAACTACGGTCCTCACCCATTGTACTTCACCTAAATATATAATACATTCAAAGGACTTAAGGATATGACAATAGATACCGTCGGCCATTCGATATAAAGGCCGACTGTTCAATGGATAACAGTCGAGGTAAATCTTAACTGTCGGCCATTCATCATAAAGGCCGACCGTTCAATTTACAACCATTGGAAAATGAACAAACCGTCGGCCATTTAGTATAAAGGCCGACTGTTCGTCATAGAACATTCGGAAAATGTCTAAATCGTCGGCCATTGTACATAATTCCCGATGGCCCGTCGGCCACAAGAGTAACAGTTGGCCATTTCTAAAATTCCCAACGCCCTGTCGGCCATTGTTCAGCCCCGTCGGCCTAGGCTGTGTTTCTAGTAGTGCCACCTGCCACCTGCCACATCTTGCAAGCCAAATATATCTACTGCAGACCAATATGCATCCATTACTAGCTTATATATTTTATTACTATTACTAATTAGAAATTAACACACTAAAAAATAATTTCTAGGAATTCATACAAAAATCTGGCTATCAACTCCATAATTTCTAATCATAATCGTTATTAGATTGTCATTGGAAAATAACCAGCTTCGTTATTATAAAAACAATACAGAATAGACCCTAAATACGCCAATAAATACCTTACTATTACAAAGGATAATATGTAACATCGTCCTAATTTATAATAATGTGTAGATAATTTAAAACAGTCCGTTAAATTCTGTCTAAATCAGATGTTTGTCATCTTTAAAACTAAACTAAGGCAACTATTAATTCGAATTTGAGTTACCAGCATATGTTATTATTAAGAAATTAAATAATTATACCATATCTATATATGCTTATAAATTACCAAATTTATCGTAATTAATATGGAGTATATTGAAAACTAATTCAGTTACGCATGCATTCTATATGCCACCATGAAAGCCAAGTATATACATAGGCATATTTGATAAGTATATTTTCCTATGGTGGCAACCATTAAAAATGTCCCTTTAAGGGTTTGTTCGTTTGCAATGGGATTGGAGGGGATTGGGGGGGGGGGGGGGGGGGGGATTAAATCCCTCCCCCATTCATATCTGACTAGCAAGGGATTGAATCCCCTCCAATATATGTGCAACCAAACAAGGCATAAAGAATCATGTATCATGTGAGTCATGACATTAACATTCATTTTAAATTATGGAATACTTCATAAAACTGAATATGTAAGTTATACATGCTATTGTTACTAAAACGTTATTTCATATATACAAAGGTAGTTTATTTAAAAAAAATTACTACACATATAATTCCTAAATAGAGAAAATTAAGCATATTGATTGTCATGCTGCAAGCTGAAGCAACTATTTATGCCATTGTAGTAAGTAATGGTGTAGTTAATATAGAACCTAGAATATATATTTTTAATGAAATATAATAGGAGTTTTGAGTAAAAAGTACAGTGAGCACTATATTTTTTTAAACTTAATATGTTGATAGAAATAATTGCAAATTTTGAAATAAAAAAAATTAACATTCATGACTTTATGATGCATGGGCTGCAGCAAGAGCTGGCATAACTCAAGCTAATAAAGTGTCTTCTAAACAGAGATAGATGACATAGGGAGGTGTGATGCAAAGAGAGAAACTATGAATACCGATAAAAAAAACATACTGTCTAAATCAGTTACTACGTTGAGTGACATCTGGATATATAGGTAACAATTTTTAAGTATCTATATGGGTACTATATTAGAAAATGACAATCTAAAGTTCTCTTTTTGGTGGAGGATATAGGCTTATGTTACTGCCACCGTCACGTGGTGTTTGCTGTTGAACCAGATATTCTGCGGCGCTTCGAACTGATCACTACTAGTGTGTATAGATCTGAAGGGAATGCATGGATCGGCTGGCATGCGGAGGAGATAATGCCAGTCTGCGCGGCTGTGCCGCACCGCTGTCACCGCCCAAGGTCTTCTTCCTTAATTTCCCTGCTTCCAGATTTTGTGAGATGGGGGGCTGTGGCGTCATGCTAGGGGACCTTGCAAACGTCAAAGCTTGGGCAAGCGTTTGCAGAACACAACACGGAAGTCAGGGTCATGATTTCAGAAATAGACGAAATTAAAGAAGGAATACCTTGCTTCCAAAGTAAAGAGATGAGGATAGGTGATCAGAAAAGAAAAGACAAATGTGAACCCGCTGGCGCTTACATGCATTTTTTAGATAAAATTATTTGGATTTAATTTTTTTTAATCCAATCTCTGCCTAAGACATGTATGATGTATCCAATCACTTCTTATTACGGTACCAACCCATCGCTATTCTTACGTAAATTAAGATAGACAAATAGTAGAGGTACGGTTCCAGGCAGCTAAATAAAGCCGAGGCAAACTACAGTAAATTTCGAGCGCATTTACAATTGTCATCTTGCACAGCAGAGGTAATACCGTAATATATTCCTTTTGTTCTCAACTAGGAGAAATTAAGAAAATAACAGACCCACCCAGAGTGTGTGTATGACGAAATTAGTAATGAGAAATGTTATAAGCTAAATATTCCTCGGTCCCGCATGGCCGCGTTAAGCATATATATTCCTATCGTTAAAAGATCCTATGCAAAATAGAGTGTATTGTAGATTTCGCATCAGCTATGTGGATACACTGGATGATACCCAGCGCGTTGCTGCTAAAATTTATAATGTTAAATAGAATATGATTTATAGATTGAGAAATAGTAAATCTAACGTCATGAAGGAAATATTATCGGCACGTTGCTATGGAAATTTGAATGATGGTCGCACATACAACATAGAAAGGCGTTGCATGTACGAAGCCACAAAAGATCAATGGAACGTTTAAATAGAGATCATAGTGGATGGTGACGTGACATTTAACTTAGTAGGCCTCATAATGTTAAATATAATATGATTTGTAGATTTAAAATTAGTAATAAAATACTAACATCGTGAAATAAAATATTCTACACGCGTGCCATCATGTATTATTTCACATTCTTTATTATTTAAATAAAATATAAATCTATGATAACGTGCATTGTCTTGCAATATCGTCACACAATCACAACGAAGAGCAAAGTTATGACGATTTACACCTATGACACTTTAATATTGTCACATAATATCGTCACAAAGATGATGCTACTGCAATTGTTGACAATTTTAATGATGGGCATAAAATTTTCCTCACTAAATTGGGTTACTTTAGGGATGAAACTGGGACGGATATTTCCCGACTATCCATCCGCCCCGAAGGGTTCAAAAACTAAATGGGACGCCCGATATCCGAGTCTGAACAGTTAATATCCTATCCCTACCCGTATCCGAAGATTCAAAATTGGGTATTAGTATCACGAAGGGATGTATATCAACATCCAGAGTATTTTGACACTGTCTGTATCTGAATCCGCTCCGAGAAAAAAATAATTATCTGTATTCGAATCCGCATATATCCGTTCGGATCCGATCCGGTTTCACGCCTAGGTTACTTCATAGAAAACATCATAAAGCAAAACAATTTATGACGAATGTCTCTATTGTCATTGTATATTTGTCATAGAAGGTCTAAAAGGTTGTGGTGAAGCCATGGGATGATGGGAGGTTGGAAGAGCAAGAGGGAGGGTATGCCAGTGGCAGCATCTGGCTCAGACGACACAAGGAAAACTACCGCGCTGAAGGCCGGCATCAGGGGTGGCAGCATTGGGCCGACAGAAATAGATGCATGGTTACTTGGGGCCGCCGGTGGCTCGAGCGTGGGGGAGAGACACCTGAGACCAGGGCCGGCTCACGCTAGGGGTGGCAGCCACACTGGGTTACTACGATTGGGACCGCGGCGAAGGAAGTAGGTAGGGGTTAGGGCGGTGGGTGGTGGCGGTGCCAAGCACTACCCGTGATGGCAGCAGGCGCCAGGCCGCGCCTACAGTGGTGGGCGTGGCCCGAGATAGCATCGGAAGCTCCAGACCGGGGCAAGCTGGTTGCACTCACCACCGCAGACCACACATGGATGTGGTAATAGGGTTTACTATTTCGTTTTTACTATAGTGGATTTCATTTTTTACCAAAATTTTACTCTTGTATTTTTGAACTTTGAATCGAAGAACACCAGAAACCGGTCCGAAATTCGCTTCCCGATGAGTCGTGAAAACGGAAAAAATCACCGAAACCTGGTGCTTTCCGAACGGAATCGTGAACTGTGGGTGGTAATAGTGTGCGAGAGAAGAGATGCAAGAGGTTGAAAAGTATTTTCTTAAAAATATCAATTTATATTGTAGTAAAAGAATATTTGTCAAATCTATGTTTTTGGAGACTATGTCATTGTCCTCCTTAGTTGTCATTTTGGACACCGACACAGTCTCCAAAATGTTTGACCAATGTTTTTATTAAAATATAAATACAATATAAGTTATATGTAGTCCAATTTTTAAGAGTTTGATTTATTACAATTTTTTTTAAATGACAACTAATTCAGATATGGATGGAATACTCGTTTTATTTTAGTTTCATTATATGCAACACCCATGCATATATTCTTTTTAGTGGAACCGCTAACCACCAATTCAATGCAGTGGTCTGATGATCCATTGACCAACAGCAATCAGTACGCCAATATCATAATTGAAATGACAGCATCAAGTGCATCCGATTTGCAGCTAGGTGTAGAGACTTCGACAACGTGAGAGGAAGCTCTCTCTAGCTAGTATCGTATTGCTTTGACAGTCCGCTCAGTATATTTGGCATGGGTTTCACACATCCTTCTCTGGCAAGACTATCCGGTGACTGTTTGGTCTTTGCTTCGGAGAGTGTTGTCAGACCGCCATCACTTCTTCAGCTTGGCTTGGGTCGTTACAAGTTGAGTGAGTTTTCCATTTGCTACAACAGCTTACTTCTTTTGAGTTTTTTGGGTCTTCTTGTTGATCTTAATGGTCTTCTCTTGTAATCTTGATCACTATTTTGAGGTGTTTGTAGCCAAAGTCCATAACCTGCATTCTTAGGACTTAAACAAAGTACACTAGCAAACACTTAAAGTCTCGAATGGTTGCGTTGTTGTCATTTAACTACAATAAGGACACTGAAGACGAGCTTAGAAGCCATTTTTCTTATATTAATTAAGGGTACTAGTCAATCAACCCGTGCGACGCACAGGTTAGAGTCTTAAATGTATTATGTGTTACAATACAACATATATAGATCTATTTTTATACTTAGTTTTTTAAATAGCAAATCTTGCTACTTTATATATATGCTTAATTGATTTAGATAATCTTTGATCGATTGCAAAATTAGGTGATTTTAATATAATTTTGAGGGATTATTTTCATTATACTATTAGTCATAATAACTAAGGTGAACAATTTAAATATAAATTAAAGGGGATATTTGGTATTATCCATCAAAATAGCAAATGTGAGCAATTATATATAAAATCAGGGTGTTATTTCATATTTTCCTTTATATTGGCAGAGTGGGTAATTAATATGTAGTTGTAGGGGTAATATTATTTTGATAATGACAAAAGTGGGTGATTACTTAGAAAATAGATCTAATGGCTATTAAGATTCCAACCCGTCTATATTTTTTTTAGCACATCTTGTGAGGATTGACGTGAAAATTTCAAAAGAAGTCTACAAAATATTTGTTTCATGGATAGGTTTCTAGCATTTTTAATGAAAAAAAGACAAAAACTGAAGGTAGATTTGAAAATGGAAAAATCTAAAAAAAGAAGAAGATATTTGTTTTCGTTGAGAGTTGAACTCAAGACCTTTCGTAATGGCAGAGGTGGGTAATTACTTAAAAATGGATTTAATGAAAAAAAGAAGAGGATATTTGCTTTCGTTGAGAGTTGAACTCAAGACCTTTCGTAATGGCAGAGGTGGATAATTACTTAGAAAATAGATCTAATGGTTATTAATATTTCAATCTGTCAATTGATGGTCGGATGTTTCTGATTATTGTAAGAATTTTTAGGATTTATTTTTTTTTAGCGTGCTTTGAAATTAGCGTTTATTTTAGAACCTTCAGTTAGTAATAGTAAGATAAGATATAGGACCTTTGACTACTCTCGTTAATCTGTTGCAAAAAGGCTAAACTATGGGTAGGTTCCTAAATACTTAATGTGTTGTAGACAACGTTTGATGCAAACTTTTTAAAAAGTTGTCACTTTTTAGAAACTTGAAGAGCAGATACACTTGTCAATTTCATAAAAAGTATCAATTTATAATGTAGTAGAAAACGATGGTCAAATCTACGTTTCTGGAGACTATATAATGTCGTTGTCCAAAGCATCAATTATTTGCAAAATCTCAAGGGAGTATACTTGTTTTTACTTTAGTTTCACTATTTAAAACACACACATATAGTCACACACATATGACTATAGATATCTTCTTTTTAGTGGAACCACCAACCGATTCAATGCAGCGCTCTAATCCGTTGACCAACAGCATACAAGTACCCCAAATACTATCATAATTGAAATGACAGCATCATCAAGTGCATGCATCGAATTTCCAGCTAGTTTCAGAGGCGTGGTCAACATGAGATGTAGAGAGGTAGCTATCTGTTTGCACATAGTACGTAGTATCCTGTTGCTAGAAGTTGCTCTCTGGTTAGCTAGGAAATTAATGTCAATGGCACCATGAGTCAATGATTGATTATTCAGGATGCATGCACCGAATTAATTGTTAGTGGTTTATCAGCCATGGACCTGGTTGCCTCATTGTAGCTATGTATGTACACATTACCTACCAACCATGTTTTATCTCTACCTACTGTATATATAGCGCCATAGATAGGCAGGTACGATCTAGCTAGGCAGAACTGCAGAACACTGGACACATGGTCGAAACCGCGGCTGGCTGATGGATGATCAATTCTGGTACATGCAGTAGCGGCCCCATGCATGCACGGCCGTGCTGTGTCCAACGCGGGGCGCGTACCGCGTCCGCGTGTCCGCGTCCTCCGCGGCTGGCGCGGCGTCGAGGACCGACCGACCGGCCAGACCCTGGCGCGCGCCGCCCTGCCACTGCCGACCATTGTTGGTCGTCCCCTGATCAAAAAACTCCCCGGTCGGCCTTCCGTCTTCGGGTGTGTTTACAACGCAAAAAGTTTTTCCAAATTTCACTGTGAAAAAGAAGATTCCACGTCACATTAAAATGTCGGCATATGCATGGAGTACTAAATGTAGATGAAATAAAAAAATAATTGCACAGTTTAGATGTACTTTGCGAGACGAATCTTTTGAGCCTAGTTAGGCCATGATAGGACAATATTTACCACAAACAAACGAAACGTGCTACAGTGCTTTTCAGTTCGGAACAGTACCAATTTCAGGGTTTTAAACACACCCTTTCCCTCCATCGTATAGGAGTACTATCATATTGATTGTACTTGTAGCCACATAGGGAGTACTGTAGATATACTTACTGATGAAGCTACTAGTTGCATTGATCACATTGCCGTGCCGGACTGCCGGCGGGTGTAAAATGAATGAGCTGGGGGGATCGGACGTACGGACGCCGGGCTTAGCATGCGCGCTAATCGTGCCGTGCCCGTGCGGGGGATCACTTTGTGCATGTGTCTTTCAATAAGATCGAAAACAAGTACATTTACAGCAACATATGCATGTGTGTAGCTTGCTGGTGTGGACTGATCTACATGAATGGTTAGACTATGGTCACCAGTCCGTCCATCCCACCCCGTCCATCCACTATTTCAACTAGCTCTTTCTGTCTACAGTGTGCGTACAGTGTTTGTGCACTTTTTTTGAGTCTATTGGTGACCATAGTCTTAGAGTAGCACTGGTGGCTTTAATTTTTTTTGGAAATTTGACCCTTCCAAATAACAAAATCTAACCCTTTTGGCGGCTCCATGCTTGATGGCACTACAATATAATGTTGCGGGGACTAAGGGCGGTGCGAGGCACGCCGACCGCAACATACTGATTGAACACAATGATCTTCTTTCAAGCTAAGGGAACCACCCGACCGCTCATCCGAACTCCACGATCCAACACAAGATTTATGTGCTTCCGTCAACAAGGAGAGCGCCGACAGAGTAGAGGCGCCAAGGGTGGACACCGGTCAAACCACGCAGAGGTCGATGGTCGGTGCTAGGCTCAAAGGCACCAAGAGACCTGCAAAGCACAGACTCCAAAACCACCATTCCAAGAATTCAGAGCATCACCAAAAGTGTAGGCCAGATAAAAGACCTCTGTATAGAGACTCCTTGTGGGGGAAACGGCGCCGAGAGTGACATCATCGCTCGTCCGATAGCACCGAATAGGGTTTTCACTCGGCGTCATTGAGTGGTTGTAGCGGAGGAGGTTTCTACGACGATGCCCCTAAGAGGGTGACAGACGACTATTGTCATGGATGTCCCTGTCGCCAGTCCCAACAGAAATTGGGACTAGCTTTAACCAAACACTACAAGAAAAGGGCCTTCTAGATACGTTTTGGTAGCAACGCTGGCTAAAGCGTCACTGCATAAAAGACGTAAACATGCTTTTTGACACGTTTTTCAGAATGTCTCAAATTGATAAGATATTAAACACGATTAGAGTATCGAAAGACATGAAGTGACGCTTGTTGTCATGTTATTTAAAACATCTCAACATGACACGTAGTTAGCTATGCTATTAACATCGGTAGCATCTACACACGACATCAAACGTGTCAAAAAAACGTGCATATGCATGTAAACATGTTTTTTTATACAACTTAAAAGTATCTTAAAATAACACGAATTAAGACACATTTTCAACCGTCAATAGCATAGAGACACATATAAAGTGTATCAAATAAGCGTATCTATAGGGACATAAAGACGTTATTTGACACGATATTGAGAAGTTGAAATTCACAAATGGTAAATATAAAAAGAGTGCATTACTTAATCATATGTGATATGGTTGTCTAGTGGTAGGGAGGCATTACGAGAGGTATGAGGTCATGAGTTCAATTCTTAGCAATTGCCTAGTGATTAATACTTTTTACTATTTTTAAACACATATTAAAGCGTTTTTACAAAATAAAACAACATCAATAGACACGTTGAATAAATGTATTTATAAAAATGTATCAAAATGCAAAGACATGTATATAATGTTTCTATAAAACATCTCAATCAACTATATATACGCTATGGTAATCCGTCTCTACAATCTTTGACACGGTGCTTGCGAAGACGCTCCTAGCACGCTTTAGAAAAAACATGTCAATATTGATGCAGATACGAAATAAAACGTGTCTATTATATAAATAAAGCATACCTACATGTAGATTTTCCTGTAGTGAAAATCCTTATGCCCGCAACAACCACGTCCATTTGATATCGATGGTGAACCTGGACCCTACTGATTGGGCCCTTACCCGATGAATTGGTGGCGTTGCCCCACACCAGCAGTTAGGAGACAACTGACCTGGCCAGCAAGACGTGAAGAAATGCAGACCTCCGCCTGACAGTGCAGCTACGGAGAGCCTCCCTTGG
This sequence comes from Paspalum notatum, assembly GCA_022530915.1. Classification (NCBI taxonomy): domain Eukaryota; kingdom Viridiplantae; phylum Streptophyta; class Magnoliopsida; order Poales; family Poaceae; genus Paspalum; species Paspalum notatum. The sequence goes on from CM039685.1 coordinate 34,516,424, forward strand.
ATGTGGTGCATACCCGGCCAGCCGGACGAGTGAGGCGTGAGCCTCCGCCTAACGGTACAACATGCCGGTGGTGAGCAGGGGCCATGGATCGACAGGCAGGAACAACTTTGGCCGGATTTGGGACTATGCCTCGGAGAGCAGGAGGGGCCGGTAGCGGCGACAGGAGTAGGAGCATCGGAAATGACTGTTGTCCCAGCGGCACCACTTGTGGCGGCACCTACACCGCCACTGGGCTTCTCCATGCCTCTACCGACGGAGGCCACCTACCGCGTGCGGCATTGGGCCCAGGTAGACCACAAAGACATGAGTGCACATGGAGATACATCGCGGGCCAGCGGGGCGCCCGCCATGCAGGCATCAGCGCATCTCGCCGCTTCCATTAAGTTCGGCGCCGAGGATTGTAGATCCGGTACCGGGGAGGCTAGATCCGGTGGAGGTGTGGTGGCCGGAGGAACTTCTACCGACAACGTGAACGGCGCCCATCATGGAGGTGAACAGAGGAAAGGAGAGAATGAGAGAGAGGGGATGTGGTGGCCACTCTTGTTGGGGCATCGCGCTGTAGGCCGCCACCGCCGCTGACCAGAGCAGACGGCGGCAGTGGCCAGTTTGGTGCTAGCGATGGGTGGCGGCATGGGCGGAGGGATAGGGGGCCAAGCAGCCCCTGAAATTCCTAAAATTATGAAGGATGTACTCTATTTCTCCTATAAATAATGGTATTTAGGTCTGATTTCAGGTATGATCATGATTTTACATGTATTTTCTAACAACATACTATAGTCATTATCAGTTGTTTATCTTTATTGTTATAATTGAATGATACAATGGTTATTATCTTTGTCAAAATAGAGTCTTTGTCTTTGTATTTAGTTGTTTGTGGACAATGGTCCCTCCTGAAACAAATTCCTGGCTCCGCCTCTGGCCGGCGGCAGCCTATTAGACTACCTTTTCCTAGCAAATTAATAAGGATCCTCCCAACACTCTTGGCTAGTACTCCTCCATCCAAATTTATAGATCGTTTGATTTTTTTTATACCAAATTTGATTAATTCATCTTATTCAAAAAATTGTAAAAATATAAAAAAGTAATTCGTAATTAATGTATATTATATCATATATTATATCATAAACTAGATCACCATAAAAAATGACAATTATAATTTTTTTGAATAAGACAACTAAGTCAAACTTTATGTTAGAAAAGTTAAAGCGGAGGAAGTATATAATAATTATCTATCCAGCTACTGTTTGTCCAGCTAATTTTAGCTTATAGTACGTCTTCCGGCAAATCTCTGAAGATCCTCCACACTATAAGCAGTATCCAACGGAAGTATGAACATAATATAATATAATAATCCTATGATACCTGCGTTTACATCATGCCAACTACAAATAAAGCACAAAATCGGATCGGATCAACATGACATCGCCAAAGAGGTCCAAAAGAACACAGCCATCAGCAAAAGATACGGATCAATAGGATAAATCAGAGTTAGTCACGCCGTCACCAGCACCAGCATAATCAACGTACGTCACTCCTCGCTCTCCTCGACGACGCGAAATATATGGTCTGTGTCATCAGCTTCAACGTCGTTGCTTGGCCAATGGGGAGCAAGACAAGAAAGCTCGGACTTCACACCAACCTCTCCACTAGCTAGTAGCTGGAGTACTTTATCTAGAAACTAACGGACGGCCTCTGTGTGTAGCAAAACCCTCGCTGCACAAGAGGTAGAAAGATATAAAGGTTTTCTATTAACCACGATATATGCTGCTCCCTCCGTTTCAAGAAAGGCGACACGAAAGTAGCAACTTTTGCATTGCGGTCCCAAAAGAGTGTGAACTACTTCTGTTTTTACTATATAAATGTTTTTAAGAACAATTATAAGAAAATTCTTCGTCCATACTTAAAGTGAGTTTCATTCTCATTGCACAAGGTAAGATGATGTGGCAATTAGTTATCGAATAAAGAGATGAAATGGGTTTTATCTAGATATAAACCTATGTACGTATATTGTTTCCAACAGAGCCTGTGCTTTGCATATTTGCATATGATGGACTGTTTGAACCATGATTTCACCCGTTTTGCTTATGCGTCACCTTGTAAATAAAGATGAAATCTCCCACTAAGAGTGACCATACAGTTCACTTATATGTGCCGTTTTTGCTCATGTAAAGAATAAATATGTCTATAATGCGAGGAGTGTGTAAAACATTTAAAAATAAAGCGCTAACCCTCTCACAGTCTCTAAGATAAATAATAGAGGGGAGAGAACATTGGTGAAACTAGAGGGTAGAGAAAGAGAGCAATCTTATAGTCCGCCTCATTATATGAGTGCAGTAATGCCTCTATATAATATGGCAACAAGATGACGTCCATATAGTGGCTCTAACCTTTAAATTTACAGCACAACAAGATATTCCGAGTTGCGCGTGCAAGGGTATATTAATCGATTGTGGCAATAATTATAGTCCAAAGAAAGCCTAGTAGGAGTAGATCATACTAGTTTTTTTTTTCTTATTCTGTTCTTGGCAAGATTAATATGGATTCAACTCAACCCATTTCCCAAATAAGAGCTTCAACTGATTTAACGATTTACTACCTTTTCTTGGAATTGAAGGTCAGATACCAAAAGGTAGTAGTAATAACTTAGTATGAGTAAGTCTCATCGAATTAATTAATATAATTACACTATTATTCCTTAGACTAAATTATATATACATATTTGTAATGCTAGCTCTTAATTACCTTTTGCATGTTTAATCGGTCCTTAAGTAATTGTGTATAACATTTGATAAAATGGATAGAAGAGAACTTCTACATATAAAGAACCACTCTCCATGCATCCTCTAGATTTGGAGTTAGAGGATTTCATATCCATTGAAGGGTCTATAGCCAGATCACCCATGTAGGACATAGATACGCCAAGCATTATTTAGTTAGCTGGCTGTAGTGTTTCTTTTAATTAGCTGCCATAGCATATATGTACATATATGAAAAGAACTGGTACAAGGGTTGCTGTTGCGTCACCAACCTTTTGTTACATGTCTTTATTAAAAAAAACTTTGGTTAAATGTAGGCCCCAAAAGATAACATGCCATTTTTTTTTGTTGGCTCAACTTCTGAACATTCGAGTTTTTTTTGTGGTGTAGGATTGTTAGAGTGTTTGGCCAGAACCTTCAGTTCCTCCCGGCCAAATAATCATGGACCGTTGATGCACCAAAATACTTGATTTATTTTGATGAGGTTGGTTTAGTAATTGTCCTCCTTTGGCCAGAACCTTCAGTTCCTCCCGGCCAAATAATCATGGACCGTTGATGCACCAAAATACTTGATTTATTTTGATGAGGTTGGTTTAGTAATTGTCCTCCTCATCCTGTACCCATGCCGAAGACTCTAATCGTGCGCAGCTGCCGGCCGCATGCTTAGGAGCAGGCCGGCATCGTCCATCCCGCGCTGGCGCCTAGAGCTCGCCTCCACCGCTTGATCCGTTCACCTCTAGCTTGCAAGAGCAAGCCTCCACCGAGCGTAGGCAGTCAGTGCCAAGCAGGAATTGGCCGCCGTTGGACACTCGGACCTAACCGTGCGTAGAGAGCACTCGACGGCCACTTGCGTAGGGGTAGGTGCTTGCTTACTACTGTGCCACGCCTGCCATGGCGAGGCTGCCTGCCCGCCGGCTGCAGCTGTATGCCCTGTCGATGTTGCTGCAGCACTAGTAGCCTGGTCAGCCAGCATCGCCATACGGCCATACCAATACTGTTCTTGTCGCGCACCCACAGTGGTTCATGCGCGCCATGTGCCCCGTCGGCCATCGCAACCTGATGATGAATGATGATCGGAATGAGGAGTCTGTCCTCCATGAGCTTGCTGAATGCTGACCAAGAACTCAGCCCCACCGCCGAGGCACAAGACTGTACGTGATGGTGATGGGTGATGTCGATCTCGACGGGTCTAGGAAGACGATGGCAGCCGCGCCACGGAAGTGAGAGACTAAGAGAGATGAACTGAAGTCCGTGGCGTCCTGATCGCGATAGGACCGCGAGGAAGAGGATGACCTGACGATATAATTGTGCAAGTACTGAAATACCCTTTATAATTTATCTATAGATAACAAAATTTAAGTTTTTGATCCACGAGTTTTTAGTTCCGGACTACAGCTTAAGTTTCTCTCTTCTATTTTAACCATTAGATCTAGACTAACGAACGGCTACTATTAATTCCAAGCGCTGTAAAATAAAAAAAAAAGTTTTGCAGGCAGTTAAATGCATCAAGAAACATATATATAATTCTCGGCACGCAAAACTGCGGCTGGCTGATGATGCTAGTGAGTTGTCTGTACTTCCAGCTGGCGGTGCTTTTCATTGTGTGAACCTGTGTGAAAAGAGTAGTACCTAGGTCTTGCGCTAGAGATAAAAAAAGAAGAGAGCAGAGGACGAGGTTAATTTTAAGGTAAAAGAATGGAGCAGCAGTAAGCGTACCGTACCGACCAAATAAAGCATGTCTCGATCCGTGTGCAGGAACGATGTGTTAGGCTGAACCCAACGGTTTCCTGTCCCACGTCCTCTATTAATGGTCCAACTGCTCAGAATAGTATCATAACAGTGGGTAAAAGTATTTAGAGGATCTCATACAGAAGATTTATATTCCATCTATCGCATCAATATTCAAGAAGGAAGGAATAACTGAAGGTCGTCAAGAAAATTAGGCATGTATACTACGGGCGCATGACATCAAAATCATCATCGTGGGCGCGCAGTACGGTGTCATATGTTCCAGGTAGAAGCTGCGATAAAATTCAAGGCGGCGAATGGAACGTGAACAGTTGGTCGAGAATCCACAGGCAGGTTGAGTGAATCCACAGGCAGCAGCTAGCAGAGTCGTTCCAGATCGATCGCTGTAGCAGCACACGGCCGGGCACAGGCAGCGACAGAGATGGAAAGTGAACGACAGGTTCCCAACCATCATCCATCCATCCATCCATCCATCATCGATCTCCTACTTGTAATGCAATGGAAAGCGCCGTGAGGTGATCGATCGACCGAGGAGGGGCCGGCCGCCGGCCGCGCACCACGTACGCGCGCAACCGCCACTTGGTGATTATATATTAGTAACTGATAAGCATATATTTGTCCACTTGCGAGCTAGCTGCTGCCTGCTGAGGATGGATGAGCACAGCTCTAGCTATACCAGCATACGTACATGCACGCGTATCCTCCGCGTGTGTTGATGCTGCTGGGAATAAAATCTATGCGTACAGTACTGCAGGAAGCAATGGATCGTCGTGTCTGCATGCATTGATCGTCGACCGTCACTCTCGATATATCGGACGGTGACACGCATCCAACGGTCCTTTTCGTCGTTCCTGTCGTCTACAACATCCACCGGTACTTAAACTCACTACCGCAGCGGTGGAAGAGATATATATCTGTAGGATCGGTATTTGAAAGCGTTACTGCTCATGGGTTTTTGCAGTACACCCATTTTAGAAACGGTTTAAAATATCCACCGTTCCTGCAGTGTATTAAAAAAAAAAAACAGGTCCTAACAGTGGCCACCGTAGTGAGCTGAGGAAAGGGAGAGTCCACGAGTCCACGGCATAGCTGACGCGAAGCTGCATGTCGACGGTGACCTGTGACTTGAGCTGCGGTGACTTGAAGAAGGCGTCAACGAGGCGGTGCACCCGGCGCTGGAGGCCGTTGTCGAACACCAGGATGGACATCTGCCCCACCATCAGCGACCACGGGTACCAAGGCACAATGATCATTGGAGCGTGTAGCCGCCTGACGACGACGTTCAGCCCCGCGTCGGTGAAGCCGGTGTTGACGTCGCGTGCCCCGTCGTGGGCTGGCCGTGCCGGAGGGAGGCGAGGAAGGGCACTTGGAGCGAGCCGCCCTGCCGGCCAGCCTGCGGATTGGAGGAGAGACAGATCGGAGAAGATAATGATGACAAGGGAAAGTGTTCTGTGGATAGGAAGAGGGGTGAAGGGAGAAGGGATAGGCTCTGTTTGGATGTTGTGATATTGGAAAACTTTGGTATTATAAAACTACAGTCGTTTTAGACTCAAGAGATGTACAAAACCATGGTTTAGAAAAAAAAGAGGTTTAGAGTGGAGTTTCTAAAACTCTAAAAAAGACTTTAGTTTTGGCAATACCATGATTTTTAAAATTGCAGGTTTTGTTCCATGCAAACATTTCATAGCTCTCTGAAATCAAAGTATTTTGTAAAACCATAGTATTCTCTTTTAAAACTCTAAAAAAACTTTACATCCAAACAAATGCGGCTCGTTATTGAAACCGCTGCTAATATAAATAGGGGGAGATTCTACGGTGCAGGTTTGTAGGTTGTAGCAGTGATTCAAGAAAGAAACAGCCATGCCGGCCGGCAGCAGGCATCCACGAAATTTACATGCATGCATGATAGATCATTCGTTAGTCTAGCTAGCTCTCCTAAGGGCACGTACAATGTAAGGTGTTTACGTACAGGTGATTAGATAGACTCAACTTTAAGCATTACTAGAAAAATTAATTCCTACGATGCAGATGCAAATAGGTGTATAGATAGACTCAACCACCCTCTTAGCACTCATTAAACACCAATGTTTATCTAAGCATTTCATCCATCCTTTAAACATCGGGTGCTGATGATATGGTAAGAATAAACCGGTTTTTTCGCTAAACACTTCCGTGCTCTAATCGTTCCAACGCAAGAGCCAAAAGAGAAGAAAAGTAATGTAGACTTGGGAGGAGCGCCGCAAGCGAGCTACTAGAGGACGACGTGACAAGCAAGGGAAGCGAATTTCCAAGAAAATAAGCTAAAGCGCGGGCAGCAGCAGCGCGCGCAAGGTACACACGTACATGCCCGGGCTGCCGGCTTCGCATAATCGCATCTTTCATTCCCTGGCCCGGGCTGCCCGCCCGCGTGAGCGCATAACGCGTTCAGGCAGCGATGTGGCTACGCGTACGTACGACGGGCACGTTTCTATCAGCACTCCACCAGGAACTGCACGCCGGCGGCGTCACGCCACACCGGAACCGCAACGCAGTCATTGGTTAGAGCGTGTAATAATGGTTATCTTAGGCTAAAACCAGCCATTTCCCTATCCTCCATCCTCTGTCACTTTTCCAATTACCCCTCTCTCTCCTGTGTAGGAACAGTGCCATACGTAACAGTGTTGGAGGATGGCATTTGAGGGAACCGTTAGCTTTAGCCTTACCGTTACTGATTGCATGCTACTGCAAATCATATAAATTTTCATGAAAAGCGCGATAGAAAAATAGAGAAATCATATAATTTTTCACAAAATTAAAATCATAAACATTTAGCAATCGCTCAATTACAGTCTCCAATAATTTATATTACTTTTGTATGCGTACGTGTGGCACATATGTCATGAAACATGTCTCAACTTATATATTTATTAACGGTCCATATGAATCGCGTGAAGAACAAATGGCGTTGAGAAAAGTAAATAAGATAACCGGCTGGTTAGGACTTAGGGAAAGAAAAAGCGAAATAATGAATTAAAAGCAAGGGGCTTGCTTGATAGACGCCCTTTTTATTTCCTTAATTGTAAAAGAAGAAGAAAAAATACTTAGTGGGTATGAGTAAAAAACAAGGTGAGAAAATAAAATACTAAAAAGTGGAATTTTTTTTTTACTTATATCAGGTTTTAGGCCATTTTCAATCCTTTACACCTGCATGGCACGGCCAACGTGAGAGGTTTGGAGTTTTTTTTGTTAGGTGAGAAATGGTATTTAAAAAACTAGTTCTTTTATATAGCGTAGAGATGTAGACAGTGTTGAGTAGACAGAGAGATATAGGATGGGTGTGGAGTTTTGGAACGAGGAAAAGATAGCCTAGCTGACCTTTCTATATACTGGGGTCACCAGTAGGTCCAAAAAGAACATACATACACTGTGCGCGCATTGTAAACAGACAGAAAGTTAGTTGGAATAGTGAATGAGTGGGGTGGGATAGGCAGAAACATAGGCCCCCTTTGGCAGAGCTCCCGGAGCGGCTCCGACTCTTCGTCGAGCCCTGCCAAATGGCCATTAGAAAACGGCTTCAATGGAGAAGCACCTCAGGGAACCGGAGCCTTTCTATGCTTGGGAGCCAGAGCCTCTGAAACGTGGCTTCTCCGACTCCGGGGATCCTTCCCTCGCTGCCCCTCCCACACACAGAGCAACTAGGCATCGGCCCCCACGCCACGCGCGCAGCTGCCGGGCTGCGGCGTCCCCGCCACCGAGAGACGAGAAGAGAGGGAGAGAGAGGAGAGTCCGCCACTGTCAGGTCACCGCGCGGCTGTCGGGCCGCGCCGCCGCCCTAGACGCGCACGGCCGCGCTGCCGGGGCCGCGGCGTCGCGCCGCCCGCCGCCGAGAGAGGAGAAGGAGGGCTGCCGCAGGTCCCCGGCCTTGCACCGCCCGCTGTCAATTGATGGTGGGATATTTATGATTATTGTAAAAACTAGTCTATCAACCCGTGCATTCGCACGGGTTAAGAGTCTTAAATATATTATGTGTTAGAATACGATCTATTTTTATACTTAGTTTTTTATAATAGCATATCTTGCTACTTTATATGTATGCTTAATTGATTTAGGTAATCTTCGATACGATTGCAAAAGCAGATAATTTTAATATAAATTTGAGGGGTTACCTTCATTATACTATCAGTCATAATAACTATGGCAGACAATTCATATATAAATTAGAGGGGCTATTTGGTATTAACCATCATAATAGCAAATGTGAGCAATTAGGTATAAATTTAGTGTTCACGCAAAAAAAAAGTATAAATTTAGTGTGTTATTTTATATTTTATTTTGTAATGGCAGAGTGGGTAATTAATATGTAGTTTAAGGGTTTATTTAATATTGTTTTGATAATGGCAAAGGTGGGTGATTATTTAGAAAACTGATCTAATAACTATTAAGATTCCAACCTATCAATTGATGATCTGATCATTGTGAGAATTTCTATGATTTTATTTTTTCTAGCATATCTTGTGAGGATTGATGTAAGAACTTAAAAAAAAATCTATAAAATATCTATTTTATAAAAATGTTTCTAGCATCTTTAATGAGAAAAACTGACAAAAAAATGAAGGTAATTTTGAAAATAGAAAAAATCTGTAAAAAAGAAATTGCTTTCATTGGAAGTTGAACTCATGACCTTTCATAAGGTAAATTTAAAAATGAGAAAAATCTGCAAAAAAAAGAAGATATTTGCTTTCGTTGAGAGTTGAACCCAAGATCTTTCATAATGGCAGAGGTGGGTAATTACTTAGAAAACAGATCTAATGCCTATCAATATTCCAATCTGCCAATTGATGGTCAGATGTTTCTGATTATTGTGAGAATTTCTAGAATTTATCCTTTTTCTAACGCACTTTGAAAATAGTACATCTTTTAGAATTTCAATTAGTAACAGTAAGATTTCTAGATTTTTATCTTTTTTTAGCGTGTCTCGTTGTATGTATAGACGTGTTTATGCAACCATGCATACACATCACATCTATCTGCATGTACGACAACAAATATCTCTACTAAACTACTGTAGTTCTAAATTAATGTGCAAGCGTATAATCCAGCCTACGTGTACTCACTAAAAAGTATTCTTTTTAACTTGGAATGACAACAACGAAAGACGCGTTGATTGCAACAACAACAAGCCCACCGTACCTTTCAGTGATTGAGCAAACATAGATAAAAAAAATACTACGCCATAGTACTATATACTACAGCAGCTGATGGCATACTCAATTATTTATCCCCTTTGTCTCTCCACCCACCCACCCCAAGTTAAGCCCAAACACAAGTGCTCGCCTGTCGCCGTCCTCCCAGCCGGGGCCCGTATATACGTCATATATACGGGCTTTACTCTCACTGATGATAACTAGTATTTCTGTTTCGAGACATGTGGTGGGGTCCGTCCTTTATATATTGGCGCATGTGCTTAAATGTAATGCTCAGCTGCCTCATCATGTTCCCCTACCTACCTTGTCTCCCACCACGCACTACGCGCCTGGCTAGCTAGCTACAGTAGGTTTCCCAATGCATGACCTTCAGCTTCTCTGACGATGTGGGAACTGGGGACGGCTGTGTGCTCATGTTTTTGTGTTTGTTCAGTTCAGGTGCTCTGTACCAGTTTTTCTGCGCAGGACTAAGGCTAGAGCCAACGGTTTTTCTAAACATGTCCCTTGTACATTGTGCGTAATTAATTTTGATACTGTAGATAGAGAGAAAAATAGTTAGAATAGTGGATATGGGATGGAGGATAGAGGAGCTGCTAGATTCAGCCTAACTAGATTCTTAATCACGTGTTATCATTTTTGACAGCCAGGTGCGCATATAGAGTGATTAGGGAATCCAACACATCGTCCATCACGTGGTATATATTCAAACACCATTTTATTTACAGTGTAACTATCATATAGACGATCAATTAGATCCTGTTTAGAAACAAAGTATTTTTGTAGTATTGTAAAAAATACCGTAGTATTGGAGAAAACCATTGTCAATACCACAGTATTTTTAGAGTTTTGAAAATTTTAGTCTAACCAAAGTTTTTGTTGAAGTGATGGGGAAAGAGTTGGTGAAATCAAATACTGTAGAACCATACTATGTTCCCAAACACCTATAGGTTAGACTACTGTAAAAAATACCATGATTGTGCCATTGCAATTTGTAGACCGTAGTACTAAAATGCTGTGGTTTTGAATACTTTACTCCAAACAGACCCTTAGTCTTAGTTTTAGGTATTGTTGTGAGCCTAATCAAATGATGCCTCCTTCCCATCTGTCTGTTTAATTTCTATCGGGCGCCACAGCACAACTATCGATGTTGGATCGCGTGCAACATAGCAAAGAAGATCATGGCCACACCCGTCCGTAATACTAGCCCACCGTACCCCACCCCCACTCCCACCCCCCCTTTCTTTTCCTACTCTCTGCTGACGTCAGTCGAATGACGTCATCGCGTTCTCTCTCCTGAACGCGTGGTGGAACCAGTCAGGTTCCACGACGCTTCGCAAATGGGGAGCAAGCAAGAACGAAAGCTCTGACTTCACTGCTCCTCCCTCCTTTTCCACCACTTGTTTTCTTTCTCCCCTCCAGAAAGGGGCTTCTCTCGAGCTCACACAAACTCGCAAAAGAGATACTAATAAAGCTTTTTCCTGTATGTACTCGGCCAGCATCATCATGCTTTGCTTAATTATTCTGCAAGGAAAAAGCTAGCGCACAGGCCGGTTGAAACTTTAATTTTTCTTTCAAAAATCATCTGTTCCCGGATTTATTATATATTTCATGATCAACCCCAAATTCTAGATTCGTAGTACGACAGTACCCAAATCAAAGCTGTACCTACACTACGATAACTAGTACAAAAGCATCATAGAATCCGAAAGTATCTAATCTAGTAATTTAATTATTTAATCCATAAAGGCCCGGGGATAGATGGATAGACAGATACAAATGATCCATGCATGTTGGCATGTTGCTCGTCTCATGCTAAAACAAATATTTTGTGCCCGCGCGCTGGTTTGGCCTGTTTTCTAGCTAATTCTGGCGAAACCAATTATTATAGACATTCTGAGGGCTGAGAGGCTCATTTTGCTAAGACTAAGGTCAGCGGAAGAAAATGCCAGGGACGGAGCACGTGGTTCTTTTTTTTTTAAAAAAAAATAATGAACCGTCTTATATATGGTATCAACGGCAACATGGCTGATGCCGATCATGCATGTCATGTATTTACGAGCCGTGCCTTTAAATTAAACGACAACTATGCGTATAGTATAGTCCTGCTCCAGTATTTCGTACTATATGTCAAGCGCGCGATTAATTGATTAATTGCTTATTATTCTCAGCTGGCAGCTTGTATATTACTTTAATTAAAAGCATCTACTGAATCTATCGGATCGATGATTACATATACTGTACAGACAGCTTGTTGGTTCTTGTTCAGTCATGCAAAGGGACATGGACATGTCTGAATTAGTCATCACCATTTCCATCGGCAACTCGCCTTTAAGTTTCCCAGAAGGCCAGAACAGTCTCGAGATTAATTTGACTTCGTTTGCTGGAGACGCGTCGTCTCTACATGCAGCATGTGTGTGATGATTGATGAGTGAGTTTAATGGGTCGGGTCTTCCAAAAACGCAAGGCAAGATTATGATAGTGTAATTACAGCGATAGATCAGTTGTTCTCAACCCTCGTTCTTCTGGCAACTACCAGCCGGTGGTGGTGGCGGCGATGTGTTTCTGTGAACTTACAGCTTTAGTTAATAGTCTTCCTGCAAGAGAGTGGTAGATTCCTGATTGAGGTGATTTTTGCTGACCAAACAGCAGCTAGCAGGGCCCAGTGATCTATGCATGTCAACATCTATGAACAGTTCCAAGGTTAATCACAGTTTAGGTTTTATTTTTTTAGCAAAAAAGGAAATTAAAGTGTTTCTGGTTTCTACAAAAGCATTACAGTTTAGATGTAGTGATCAGAGAGATTAGATGGGGCATGGGAAGGCCATGGTCTTAGCCAAGCTCCGCCGCGCGGCGTGGGTAATTAATCAAGCAACAAATGCACTTCGTGCAGTAACACAAAAAAAATTTGAGAGAAGCTAGGTTTCAATATGTCTATACAGCGAGCTATTAGCTGTTACTATGCATGTATAGTTAACCGTGCACTTGGAAGCATGATCAGACTATCCACAATATTTAGGTAGCTGGAACGGCATGTGCTGGATTCCCCCTGGCAGCATGTGGTGCAGGAGTTTTAATTAGTCCGGCATATATATCAGGCCAGGGGTACGGTTTGTTGAGCAAAGTTTGTCATCGCTCATATCACCCATCAAGTCATCAGGGAAAAAACAGCTTGTCATGCATGTATATGATATGTGTCATGCATGTATATGATATGATACTACTGTTCTTCTTTTGTCTCCAAGCCTGTGGGTCTCAACCTCCCTGGCGAATTATTTGTTGAATTGCATGCATGCAGTGATAATGATGAGCTAATAAGGAGGAATAACGGAGTTTTGACGTGTAATAAATAAAATAGTAAATTGGACAGGCTAATATATAAATTAAGAAAGCTGGCCAATATATATAAAACTGCGGCTGCATCATTATTCGACTGTTTTTCATACCTAGCCAGAGCGCAGTAGTTTTCAGTGTGAAACAGCGCAGGAAAAAACACAGTAGCTTCAGGCCTACGCTAAAACACAAGAACACGGACACAAATTAACCTAGCTAGCAGCCAGAGAAACTGAAAACACTGTTTCGGCTGAATGATTGTGAGAGAAAAATACTGTTCTACGGCTAAAAAAAAGCTGAAAATAGTTCAAGCGAACAGGCCGCAGTAATGAAGGCTGCAGCATTGAAGCGAGAGTGGCGACGAAACATGCAGGAAAGCGATGCGCTTGTGAATAATCACCAAAGCTTTTCTCCATTGCCAATATGAACTAGACAAGATATGTGTGCGTAAACGTCACATCGTCATCCTAGGCTTTAATCAAGGTGTCACACGCAACGATATAAATTTCGACGTCACAGGATGCCAACACGTGTGTCAGGCGTGCATAGTTTTCAAGCTTGCTTGATTTCTCTATTCAAGGAAACTTCAAAAGGGAAAACTAGTACCACGCTTGCTCTTGCTCTATTCAAGGAATTTCAAAAAGGAAAACTACTAGTACTGCTTTGAGACCAGATTAATAAACCACTTTAAGTTGAGAGTATATATATATACTGCAAATTAATCACCACTCGTACTAGTATACTAGTAGATATTTCAACGTCAGTTACTACTAAACCTTGCAATCCATAAGTTATTAGCTTCGTGTGTGTATATATATATATGCTTTTCACTTGAAGGGTTCACAGTTAGGTCCAGAGATATTTATTCAGTGTGCATACCAATTAATTAATAGCAAATTCGAAGGTACTTTTCTTTTTCTAGATAGCACATCAAGGCAACTATAGACACAAACAGTGCATATTATATATATATGCACATAAAATAAGAAACAACACACACCACCAGAGACGCGAAACCTCCAAACCAACAAAAGAAATTAAAACCGTTCGATGAAATGCGTCAAAAACTAATCGAAAAGCATGGTATATAGCATCTCGAGCTCTTTTGGGTTCCGATTTGCTGTGTGGTCCCGTACTCTCCCATGACGACGCATGCACGCACCAACATCTGGGGGTTCTCACTTCGATGGCGACGGCCATCTCACGCCAGTGCAAGCAAGCATCTGCCGGCCACAAATAAACTCCCGTTCGTTCGATCGGCTCCATGGAATGGAGGCGCAGGCAGGCGCGCGGCAGGTTCTCCTTCTCCTCCGATCCCGGCCCAGCGCAAACGAAGCGTCCAAGAAACAAAGCTGCTAACACTAGTCTATGCCCTATGGGTGTGTATACGTGTTTCCGTGTCCGGGGCAGTGGGACTGGGACCCAGCAGCAGCGGCAGCGCCCAATCAGGCGCCAGTCGCTACAACGCTCACCGGTCAAATCCAGGGCTCGCCGCTCCGGGACGCGTTTCCCGTCTTCTTTAAAAGGGTACACTTCCATGGTGTCACCACCCACTCGATTCCATCCACCTGCGGACCTGCCTCCTCCTCATCTTCCTCCATTCATCTCTCCTCGACGGCGGCCGCGCCAGCAGGACATTCCGACAATCCAAGCTCATCATCATGGCCAGCGTCGTCCACGGCGGCGGGGGCAATGGAGGCGGCGGCGGCGGGCTGGTGGTGACGGAGCTGAGCCACATCAGGGAGCTGGTGAGGCAGCTGGAGGTGCACCTCGGCGGCTCGCCCGACCTCTGCAAGCACCTGGCCGCGCAGATCTCCTCCCTCACCGAGCGCTCCATCGGCCTCGTCACCGCCGGAGCCGGAAGGAAGAGGTCGGCCGCCGATGCCGGCCTCGCCTCGCCGCTCTCCTCGGCCGCCGCCACGCCCACCAGCGACGTCACCGCCGACGGGCCTTTTTTCAAGAGCACCAAGAAGAGGAAGGGGCTGGAGGCCAGGAGGCACCAGGTCAGGGTGAGCTCCGCCGCCGGCGGCGACAACCCGGCCGCCGTCGACGACGGCCACAGCTGGAGGAAGTACGGCCAGAAGGAGATTCTTGGAGCCAAGCACCCTAGGTTGGTTGGCACGCATCTCAACCCCACTCAAATTTGATATTTTTTTTTTGTCTGCAGTTCTGCACGTGTGCGTTCCTCTCGCAAGTGGGATCGAAATCATTTGCGCTTTTTTCTGTTCGTAAATGATTGATTTTTTTTTTTTTTTTTTGATAAGGATTCGTAAATGATTGATTGATCGGCCTCTATCCGCTTGGCAGATAGTAGTGATTGAGATTATCACTGCAACAACCAACAACAGTGCTAATCTCAATCAAAATCTTTTTTTTTTTTTTTTTTGATCCGTGCCTGACCTGCGACCTCAATTTTCCAGGGGCTACTACCGCTGCACGCACCGGCACTCGCAGGGGTGCCCGGCGACGAAGCAGGTGCAGCGCAGCGACGACGACCCGGCGCTCTTCGACGTCATCTACCACGGCGACCACACCTGCGTCGACAACAAGGCCGCGCCGGCCGCCCAGCAGGCGACGCCGCCGCCGCCGCCGGAGCCGGAGCACAACCCGGAGGCGCACACCATCCTGCAGAGCCTCACCGCGGGGCTCACGGTGAAGACCGAGGGGCTGCCGGCGAGCGGGCTGGCCGAGCGCCGCAGCCCCTTCTCCACGTCGGAGAACTGGGGCGTGTCACCGGCCACCTCGGACTCCAACAACAACCACGCCGCCAACTACCTGCCGTTCGAGGACGCCGAGTGGCGGGGCCAGGCCGAGTTCCAGGAGGTGGTGTCCGCGCTCGTCGCCGCCAGCGCGCCGCCGCCGCCGCCCGCAATGGACGGCCTCGACGAGCTCATCGCCAGCTTTCTCGCGTGATCTTCCAATACAAGCGCGCGCCGATGTGATGTGCTGTAGTACAGCTTATGAAGAATAGGGAATCGAAGCAGATGGTGTGGATGATGAATTGTGATGTGACCGCCCCTCTGGGATCTCAGGCGGCCGTCGCCCGGCCGGGAACAGAGGAGGGAAGAGCACGAGCTCTGCTTCCTGGGTCCATGCAGCCGTAAAATTAGGAGATGAGAGTACGGTATTGCGTTGTATTATTGATTTTTTTTTTTTTTGTGTATGTCAAGGAAGAAATAAGATCCTTCGATGTTTTTGCGCCATCAGACTGTCTTGGTGTCATTTCTCTCAATCATCGTCATCGGTAAATTAATTAATCTACTGTTGTTCTACAATCCAAGAGACAAAATCTGGCCTAAACTTTGAACATGAAGATTGCTTCATCATCATCAGGAACAAAAGTACGACTTCACCTCTCAAAAAGAGCTTTAAACGTGTTCCCTTGAGACCAACAGCTGCGTCACATTCTCGGACACGACCCAGGGAGAATGGTAATTGGAAAGGGCAAATGCCTTCATTGTCAATTGTTATGCTAGACATCAACAGGAAAGTTGGTAAAATTAATTGTCGGATCTGAGAAAGCTCCATAGATCGCAGAAAGCTTCATATATCTTCTCAAAGTGATAAGGCTAACTAAACGTCTGGAACTCGTCCAGAGTCCATGCTTCAAACACCGCTTATACTGGTAAAAGTAGCAGGTCAATATGAAATCAGAACCACCGCTTATACTGGTAAAAGTAGTCCACATCACTACTGGAAACTGCTTTCACGCCCCCTGCCGTCCTCGTCCAGAAAATGTGGTAGAGGAGCGCGTGGGTTCACATTTGATTTGGAACATCGACAGCCTCTCCTCTTTATCATCAGTCTTTCAGGTTGCCGATGCAGAAATCCTCGATGATGTCAAATACTCTGGTGCCATGTTGTGGGCTGAAAACGCGTACATGTATTAAACATTGAAAAATGAATGTAGAAATGATGTGCAATCTGATTCGTGGAGAAAAGCAATAGCAAACAAATGGATATTCCCTTGAGAGAAAAGGACAGGATAAGCAATTTCCATCAAAGTTGTTCTTTTACAATTTCAATGGTTCTGTAGCAACTATCGTCAGTAGTTTATGAACTAGTGGACCTACACATTGCCCCCATGTAATTATTTAAGTAATGTCGTCTTTGAGGGCTGAAAGCGTGTAGAGGGATAATATTTGTCTTATTCTCATAAACATTGCCATGGATATGGATCTAGAATGTTTCCAAGCCAACGGGTTCAGGGTTAGGTACAGAACTGATACCACATTACTATAACAAACTCCAAAACAAAGGAAATCATTGGACAAGAATGTTGAAAGACGCTAGCAATAGAAACTATTAATCATATCTACTTTATAGCTCCAAACAGAGATGACAAAAAAACATTGATAAATAATTGCGAATTTATCTAATTATCTATTTGAAAACAGAACCTGTGATACATACAATGATCCATAAGCCCAAACCACACTTTTTCTAAAGGATCATCAAACTCTTATGGTTGCTCAGAAGAAGAGTATTTGGGAACAGCTAAATTAGAATCTGTTTAATTGAGAATTGAGGGTTCAAAAGATTTGTGTTAGTTTGTTGGTTAGTTAAGATCCAGACAAATAAACATCTTACTTGTGAAACATTAACTGTTATTTATCCCTGGTTCAATTTTCTTAAAAACAACAGGGAATACATCTCCAGCAAACACACTGTTTTGAATTTCTAGGAGATAAGGGATCCTTGTCCAGGTTTTATGCTTACTAAACAGATTAATTTTGTTGAAAGATAATTTAATCTAAACCTTTTTGCCTGTGAACGAATATAATAACATAGGAAAACCTAACCTTAAAAAAAATGCAGAACCGTGAACCATAAGGTAAAAAAGCAACATATGACTGTAAACTCTGGGTGGCAAAGATGTAACATCATTTGTTTCAGAAAAGCAAGCTCTGTGAGATTGTGAGCAATGATGGCAGAATGCACTACAAACAACTGATGACAAGTAACAAACCCAAAAAATCCCTCTGTCGAATCATCTCCAGCATTGTTCAGGATGGCATCACCACCTGGGTGTTCCTCAACATATGAAGTGACATCGTAAACCTGGATAAGTACAAAACAAAAGAACCATAAGACAGGAAGTCCAAACCTCCTTGAATTTCCTAATTCAAAGCTGTCCGGAATTTTAGTTAGTAAAGTGGTGAATCGCTTTCTTAACCTTATCTTTGATTATTATCCAACAATCCTTCCTTGTGTTGTGAGTTGATACCACTTCCTTTGTATAGCTTCTAGGTGTCTGAATGGGGAATGACAGAAAGCAATGAATGAGAATGATGTTAAGGTAAAGGAAGTGGCGTATCTGAATGGTCTCCGCATACAGCGTAACTTACATCAGTCTGGTCTTTCAGTCATCAAATCGTTATTCAGATTCAAAAAGAGTACTCTAAACTAAAGCAGTTGCTTTATCAGTTGGTTAGAGGTGCATGCACAACAGAAATGAGGAAGCAAAAGTGTTGAATGATCAAATATGGCTATCACCTTTCCACTGCCTGCTTGATGCGCTCCATTTCCTCTACCTACAATAATATAACAGCAATCAATCACAATGGTTTACGTTTGATTTCCAAGTCTTGCACCTTTTACCTTTGCTGTTAGACCTTGGGATAACAATCAGAGCTCCCAGTCCAAGAAGCAGAACAAGAAAGATGTAGATCAGAGTTTCCATATTGCACTCCAGAAATCACAGTACCACGTACTGACTGAAATATTGTTCCGCCGAAGAGGTTGACTTTATTTGTTGGCTGCATCAGTAACGATCACATACATTGAAGGTAGGTAACGCAACGATGAAACACAACAAGAACCAAGTATAATGATACAAAGATGCAAATCTGTACGACGGTACCATTTTTAAACAAAAATGCAACTGAATCTACTACCTAATCATCGACTCTGGAAAAATACACAAACAAAGAAGAAGAAACTGGAAGGAACTTGCACAAAAAAGGGGCCGAGGCATAACTTATTTGCTACTCCTATTTGCATATCAAATCAAGGTGGCCTGGTGGATTCTGTGCGGTACGAATTAAGTGTACAGGTCCCCGTACCAGAATCTAGCCAAATCCAGTGTATTCTAATTAATCCGGACATGTCCTTGCAAAGCCAAACCGCACTGAGCACGGCGACAGACCAAATCGTGCCTTCAATTCTAATAACGCGGACTCCTCAAAGACCGGATCTTTGCTAGTAACCCCCCACCCCGAATTTGGCGAATCTTGCAAGAAATTTGGAAGGAGTCGAAGCTGAGAGAGGGGGCCCATCAGGTCACGAACCTCCGCCTATCTAAAGCGCTGAACTTGACAGAGACCGAATGAATCTCATCTCAGGGTTTAGAAGGGAATGCGGTTCATGCAGTAGGGTGTAGAAGAAAAGCACAAGCAAGAGAGCGTACCGTCGCGGAGCGAAGAAAGAAAGCGCAGCGCGTGCAGGGAGCAAGCGACCGGTGATTCGCAGCGAACCAACAGAGTTCAGTGTTAAGCTCGCGCTGGCATGGCCGCATGGCAACTTGAACTGCTGAGCAGGGGAGTGGGGGAGCTCGAACACGACAAAAAAAAAAAAAATGCTGCGGATCAGCAAATGAAGCCCGTTGTTTCAGAGATCTGGTTTGTATTCCAGCGGAATCCGGTTTGAGCAGATCTTACTTTTGTTTAGGTGATTGGGCTGTGGTCTATACTGTATATACGAGGCCGCTGCTTCTATTTGGGCTATTCCAACCACGGGGATTCGAGGAAGGAAAACGCTTGTTTGGCCCATAAAGTTTGGGCGAGCCAGACGCCCAGACACCAGCCGCCGATGGTCGTCGTCTTCTTCGCCGCCGACAACCGACGAAGACGTCTGGCCTCCGGCGTTACGCGTAACCCCGGGTCGACAACGCCCGAGACGGCCACCGCGTTGGGTCAAGGATCCGGCGGGAAGAGGTGCCTTTTTGTGTCCCTTGACTGCTTCGAGTTACTACTGCATTCAGTATTCACCTTCTCTCCCTGTATTTGTTGGACGGCAGGGTTTGCATGCTGGTTATGCAGAATCTTTTGGTCTGCGTTCGTGGGCTCCATTATTTGATCCCACAGAGAATGCAGGTGTTTTCCGGCGATTCTGGTGAGTGTGTGCTGTGCAGTGCGCGTGTGACAAGGCTTTGCAAGAGCCGGGGATCATGCTGGCGGTGCAAGTAACTGCAACAAAATCGACACCTGCATCTCAATTCCTTCACACGTGCCGCAAGCATCAGGTACTCCTCATCTCACCCTCTACTGAAACGGACTACTCTATAGCACTAGCAGCATTGTTTGTGATCATGTGTGCAATCCATACAAAACTAGGATGACTAAACCGTACACAGCAAATTAAAGTCTTTGAGATGAGGGCATAGAACATAGTGCTGCATTGTGCTTTAACCAATTATGGTGCATGGAAACGCATGGAGTTGCCGAAGGAGAATATTCTGCACCCCCCTCGTCCACTCAAACCCAGAAGTTTCAGGCCCCATTTCTATCTCCGACGGAATTCTTGCTCCTTCCTGGCTTTGTACCAACAATGTGAGTGGGCGATGCTTTCCACTTCTTCAAAATCCAAATCAGTCGCCGGAGGCATCGAAGCTAAATTGTGCAATGAGCACGATCAGCTAACTGTGCTGTTTGGCTTATGCTGCTTCGTCTCTTAGTAAAGTCAGGAAACCTTCATCTTTAAAAATAAAATGATGCCTAACATGCAAGGTAGCAAATGGATATATGTGCTACACTCTTGTCTTCGTTTAATCCTACCTTGCTCTAATAGGCACGTGTTATCATATTAACAAACTGGAGGCATTAATCCTTCGTGAAACACACTACAAAAAGAGGAAACAAATCTTTGAAATCCCTATGTAGGTTTTTGCCGAGCACGGATAGTCATTTTCTAAGATGATTAGCTTTACTCTAGTTTTTTTTTTTCAAAATACACGTTTTACGATGGTTGGAAAAAAATTCCATCAGATAAGATCTAAGGGTTTAGAAATATATGGTATACGGTACTGGTACCAAATAAGAAGGGCCGATACCCATATTTTTTTCATTTTTAGTTTCACAAAGGGCATAAAGACCATTAAAAACAATAAAGGAGTTCGTGGTACCTTTTGGTACACGTGGATACCTTTTGTAAAATCTCTCTTTTCCAATTTAGCTCTATATAGGAGCGCATTGATCGAACTTAAATAAGGATCAATTGTGTGCAAACCTCATATTGAGATCAGAATAAAAATTGTTTTTTTAAAATAATATTGGATCTATTCTAATTTTCTTAAAACTTATTGACCCCAAAGTAACGTAAAGTAACCCTAAAATTTTTTATCTAGATTATGTTATTGTATTAAATAATCCAATGTAATCCTCTAAATGCATCAAAATCATTTGGCCCTTCCAATATTAAAAGTAGCTTAAATTAGCATATCAATTTATCCAAACTACAAGTCACTACCGATGAACTAGGCTTCCATCCAACACATTAGTACCGGCAATAGTTGCCGCCGGGTTAGTAACAACATGTATTAATCCGCCTTTTATGATTATTAGTGGTAGGTTTACGAAGCGGTACTAACATTTAGACATTAATTTGCTCCGAGGGCATTTAACCCTTTTTTCCTTCCTCGTCCAAGCCATGAATAGAGAGGAACTTTGTTCACATGGTGTCCATGTTCTAGGAAATAAGCATATTGGGATTGAGAGGCATTCTTGGAGTCGTAGGGCCTGTTTGGAAGTGCTGTATATCTGTAGTTTTCAAGGAATACTATGGCATTGAACAATACCATTGTATTCAGCCAACTGTCCTCCAGCTACATTAGTCGCCGCCGCCGCCGTGGCCTCCCCGTCGCTGGAGGTGGCTGCGAGCTGGGCTATGATTTGGGTCTTCAATTCTTGTGATAGTATTTGTCACTCTCTAATTCTAGTTTGTAATGTATTTAGCAGTCAAGAATACTATGAAATCAAACATGTGCTGGTTTCAGAAAATACTACAGTTTTACTGAAGTACATGAAAACTATGGTATTGATGTCATGACCTAAAATTACTACAGTATTCTAAAACTATAGTCTTGAAAAGCTATGTTACCAAACAGGCCTCCCATATTTGACTAGACACCTATGGCAATGTACTACTACTTCTCTCTAAAATGTGTGATCACATTTTACTTGTGTGAAATTAGCATAATGTTCACTACAGGTGGCCATATTTTTATAATAAAAGGTATAAGTTGGTATTCTCAAATAGTTTTTTTTTTATAAGCTCAAATAGTTAATTGAGACAAGAAACCACGTACATGCCAGTGAAGAGCAACCACCATTGACGAGTTTGGAGGGAAGGCACAAAATATGAAGCGACAAGGGGAGAGATAAGGTGTGGAAGTCCCTGAAGATATGGTGTTGATTGGTAACAACTGATATGTGAACATTAGTACTGATTGGTAAAAGATCTATCTAATATAGTTTAGAAATGAAATATGATCTCTCAATGCATAGTTTTATTTCACGGTTTCATATGATATGACATTTAATTGCACTGCAAGTGATTGGACATAGTTGGATAAAATGAAACTCTCACACTCTCAACGGAAATTTCATAGTCTTGGAAATAGTGTGTGTCCAATTTCATCCCTATGTAACTCATTTCATCTCTTTCCTCATAAATACACTGCCAAATCATCTTTTTTAATTTGCTGATGTAGCACATCATTTAATGAGAATGAAACCCCACTGAGGATGACCATTCTCATTAAATGATGTGCCACGTCACGAAAAGGATCGTTGGATAAAATGAAACTCTCACACTCTCAACGGAAGTTTCATAGTCTTGGAAACAGTGTGCGGCCAATTTCATCCCTATGTAACTCATTTCATCTCTTTCCTCATAAATACACCGCCAAATCATCCTTTTTAATTTGCTGATGTAGCACATCATTTAATGAGAATGGAAACCCACTGAGGATGACCATTCTCGTTAAATGATGTGCCACGTCACGAAAAGGATGACATGACAGCATATTTTTGAGAAGAGTGATGAAATAAGTTTCATGGATATAACACTAACATTATTTCTAAGACTATGAAACTTATAGAAACTTGTATTGAGATTGTGAGAGTTTTGTTTCATCCAACTATGTCCAATCACATACATTGCAATTAAATATTATGGCCATCATATGAAACCGTGAACTAAAACTATACATTGAGAGACCCTATTATTTAATTTCTTTAGTATTTTTTGGTAATTGTCCATTGATACAATCTTAGTGCCATAGCAATGACTTTGGGGAAAATTTCAAGTGGTTGCGATGGAAATATACATCATTTAATCGATTCAAGGTCTGGCAGCTGCCACACCTTGCCATACTACGTCCTCTGCCACTGCCTTATCACGATGATGCCATCCTATATGGCTTTGCTGCCTGCTGCTGTCGATATTGTACTTGCCTCATTCTACGTACCTCACTTTCCTTCAGCTTCGACTTCTCTCAGCTGGGTGGTTACAACGCCGCAAACTTCAGCTTCGACGGTGATGCCTACTACCATCCCCAGACCCAGGTGATCGAGCTGACAAAGAATGACAGGAGCCAAGGCTTGGTGTAAGCCGGGCATCATATACGCTCAACCTGTGCTCATAGGGGACGAGGATGATACTGATGAGCTTGCAAGTTTCACCACCACCTTCTCCATCCAAATCCTCCGAGACGACAATCATACGACTGGTGACGGTATGGCTTTCTTCCTCGGACATTACCCGTCGAGTATCCCTAGCAATGGCGCTGTCGGCGGCAACCTCGGCCTCTTGGGCACGGACGCGGTGGGAGACAATAGGGTCGTGGCAGTGGAGTTCAACACGTTCAAGAACTCAAACTACAACGACACCAGTGACAACCACACATGGGGATCGACATCAACTCCCTCATCTCCACGGCGTACACTGTTGACGCGGCTTATGAACGAAAATTATACATCATTTTATATTGTTTTTACCTATTATTATGCGTCAACTTTGCCTTTTACTAACAAATAACATAGATTATTGTGGATTTTGCAATATTGTCTTGGAAATTGTCTACTTGTAATTTTTTGCAGGTTTTGGGCCAATTTTAAGCAAAATTCATCAAAGTCTACCTCGAGTAAAAAGACCTCTGAATATTATTCAATAATGGAAGAAGAAGCCCAATTAAAGACCCATCAAATGAAGCCCAATTCTAGAAGACTCGACAAGATCTCGGGATACAGAAGAATCTGGAAGGTTTAGAGTCCGAAAAAGACTCCAGGAAGATTTATATGAAGGTTATCCCGAAGCCCGCGAAAGATGGAAAGCAGAGGAGGTCCAGGGACTCCAGGTCGGCCGACCTGGAGCCCTTTGGTCGGCCGACCCCACCCCCTCCCGAAGGCGGTTGAGGTTTCCTTTTCGGCTACGGCATCCTCAGGGTATTTAAAGCGAAGCTGAGCCCCTGGTCGAGGCATCCAATTCATTATCAAGGCGACAAGATGTAGAGAAGAGGGACAACAACTAGATGAGAGCTGAGGGTCGAGTTTCTAGGCTAGAATTAGGGTTCTTCTAATTCCTAGAGGTGATTAGAGGCCTTGCATGGCTCTCTAATTACCTAGCTCCAGAGGTCTAATTGTATCATCAAGGGTAGGTATGGCCATGGTTGTAAGTATGATACAGGTATATTAATGAAGCATTGTTCTTGTCTAATTACCATGTTCTTGTTCTAATTATGCTTGTTCTAGTTCTAATTAGATTTAGATCTAGTTTGCATGTTGATTAGAACATGTCTTTTAAAGGTTATATTCATCTAGTGTTCTTGTTCTTTGATCTTTGATCTAGCTTACTAATGATATAGTTGTATATCTAGTTCTTGTGATCATGGTGATTAGAAGTTCTAGTTGTGCTAATTATGTTATTAGACCATATAAAGTGATTAGGGGTGCATTCTTTAATCATGTGCCTGTTGAAAGCTTCTCGTCGATTACCTGGTTCTAGTGACAGTAGGGCCGGGGAAAGGTTAAGCCAATCTAGGGGGTTAGGTTGATTGATCTAGATCTATTTATGCTATGATGAATATGCTTGATCATGCTTGTTTACCTTGAGCTACTAGTTACTCGTTGTTCTTATCTATTTGTGATGCCCGTTATTATGCTTTGTCTTGGATCCAATTAGAGCTTGATTAGAAGCTAGTTAATACCCCTTAATTAGTGTTCTAGTCTTGTTCTAGTTGTTTATCTTCTATCTTTAACGTAGATTAGATGCAGATTAGATATAGATTAGAGGTAGTTTTAGATCTATACTCTATGCCTTAGTTTACTTTAAACTCTTATTAGTTAGTTCTCAATTAGTTCGTTCCCTGGATTGACAAAACCCATGATACTCATCCTGGGGAAAAGCTACCACGATACTGTCGCTTGCAGTATAAGGTTTGGCGTGCTTAAGTGCCGTCAACAAGCTTTTCTGGCGCCGTTGCCGGGGAACTAATTAATCGAGTTCTAATTAATTTGAGTTTATGTATATATCTAATTTGTCTTTTATTTCTAGTTAGTTTATTGTTTTTCTTGTATATATTTGTTTTGACTAACATTTAAAAAAAAAAATTAATGGACCTCGGTCCAATTAAAAAAAAAATCTCTCTTTTCCAATCTAGCTCTTTAATAGTAGGTGCTAACGCTGTTAGTTGCTTATGATCTATTATTGAGTTTTTCTACAGCTATCACGGAGCAACTCCGATGATAAAGGTATGTCTGCTGTGTCAATTTATTTTTAATACTAATGTTTCTTTGGAGCTTGTTTGTTCTAAGCTACAGATAATGGAAGCGGAGATATGATTAGCCGAGAAGGTTCCGGAGATCAAGGATTGCTTGAGTACAAGGAAAGTGAAGATATGGAAAGCTTATCTCAAGTCCAATCCAAGCTCCAACCAAATCTCGAGCTACTCTCGAAATTCAGGACAGCAGCACCTTGTGGGGCCAATTCAGAGACCTTAACGACGTCAAATGAAGAAAGTCCAATTGACAAAGTTGTAGATCTTTTCGTGCTCTTCACGAAAATGTCTGAATTTGCATTATTTGGATTTCGGATGACAAAGTTATGGTCGAAATACTAAAGGGGTCAGAACAAGGGTGGCTGAATTTCGAGAAAGACAAAAGTGTTCCTCTCCAATATTTGATGGTGCATGCAATGATGGCATTCAAGGAAGAAGATGAGTTACCATAGTTTCACTTCTTCAAAACTAAGGTAATTTTTATTTTTATCGTAAAATAATTAAAAAAGTTTACCTATGTTTAATTAGAGAAGTTTCACAATGATCACTAATAGGTTGTTTGGTTGATTGTTACCCTTCTATTCTTTCTTTTGTTTTGTTTTATCCTTTTGTTAACCTTTGTTCCCTTAATTCTTATTTTGAGAATCATCTAGACTAGGTTCTTTAATCCATAGCTTTGCAATGCTTAATTCCAAAGCATGTTTACAGGCCACCATGAAGATGAAATTTCATGTGTTCATGCTCTTTTAGTAGATCTTTTTTTACTTTAATCAGTCAATTGAATCTACTCATGCAAAGTGATGGATATGATTTGCTAGTCTATTTTAATTCTCAAGTTTAGGCTTTAAGGTTAGTTTAGAAAAAAATTAAGAGCCAAGGTTTGTGCAAAAGTAGAGGTTGACCGACTGCTTATGTCTCCTTGAAGTGGTTCGGTTAAGGTTTAATTGTTGTGCAAATTGCTTTTGAAATTTTAAACATAAACATGTGCATGTTTCTCATGATTTATTATCTGTGCACAATATTATCTCTGAAATTTTTAAAGTTTCAAAACGTTTGGTCTCTTTACAAAAAGAACCCTGGTTAGAATTTTATCTAAGCCTATTTTTTTTTTTTCTTTCAAAATCATCTCTCTATTTTAGCCAAAATCATTAGGAACCTATAACCTTGTTTATCCCATGTTTGATTTCATGAATCATGTTCATCTATGATTTACATATGCTTTAGTGCTTTGCTATATAATTTCAATTTGAATTATAGTTGTCCTTGATTCATGAATCAAATGTTTGTTTAACCTCAATCAACCTTATGAACATGCATTTATCTCTAATCGTTGCCATGATGCTTTCATTTTATACATGTGTGTGTGCACTATGAGCTAACCATGTAGAGAAATTCACACTTCATTTGAAACAATGAGATCAATGTGGTAAAAGAGTACAAGACAAATTCATGATGATTCAAGAAAGGATTGCAAGATTTAAAGACATCATCAGAATTTGCAAAAGTTTGATTGAGTTTCAACTTGAGGAGTGGGTGGACTGAATGGAGGAGGAATTGAAGACAAGGATCAAGCCCATGAAGCTTCAAGATCAACCATGGTGGACTCTGTCAAATTCCACCAAGGCACAAGTCCAAAAGATGAAGATTGTCAACATCGGAAAGCTGAGAACGGAAGGCTAAAATATCATCAACATGGAGCTCGACCTCAGAAGGCAAAAACAGAATATTTTCTTATATTTGGAAAGCTCATGAAGTCCTCTTTCCAACGAAACAAGAACCACTCAATTTGGATATTCCTATAAAGAGATATGTGCAAATCATTGAAGCCTGCGCGAGCTGAATTCAAATCTGGACAGAATGCAGCGCTGGAGTAAAACGGGCATAACTCTTTCATACGGAATCGGAATTTAACGTATGAGTACTCGTTGGAAAGATAATTTCAGAGGCTATCCAATGGGTTTATTGTTCAAGATATATTCTGTTCGAAATTAAAAGATATACCGCGAAGAAGGAGGTAGCAGCAACAATGGTGATGACTACTTGAAGAAGATGGTGACAACGACGATGAAGAAAGCTTGGGCGAAGCTTCCATGAAGTATTTCATGATCAAGTTCAGTTACAAGGAGCTTCAAAAACATTAGTACATGAACACACAAGCAGAGGATTGTGCACACAAGTGATGCTTTGATCAAGACACGATGAAGCTGCACAATCAAGTTATCAAGCTGCATGGACACTTCGGATTCTTACTCCAAGGACCATGGCTTCACTTCAACGAAGGCAAGTAAGAAGTCTAGCTTTATGACTTTAAATTAAGCGCTTTTTCGAGAGGCAACCCATTTTATTTATTTGTCTATACTATTAGAGTCTTTATAGAGAAATAGGAAGCATGACACTACCCTTTTATTCTTTAGCTTGTGGCTAGTTAACTTAATTTAGATAATCATCATCATATCATTGCATATTTAGTTTTATTCCTTGCATTTGCATTATCATTGTTTCTCCACACTTGTTTTATTAGTTTTGAAATTTTCATAAGCTTTTTGATGTATGCTTTATAATTATGCTGAAACTCGGCCGAGTTTTCTTCTCGGAAAATTAAGTGTAAACATGGTGTTTAGATTTAATTTGAGACCATCATCATTAAGTTTATTTAAAAGTTTCTTTCTAATCATGTCTTTTGTGGATAAACTTGTTGCATTCTTGCATAAACCACCTTTGCATTTAGATTAGATTTACATACTTGCATTATAATTGGCTTGGTTGTTTATTTAACTTCATGATGAGTGCTTTTCATGTTTATTATGACATCGCTAGAATGTTGTAATTTAGCAGTTTTATGTAAGCATGGTGCTTAGATTAAATTGTTGATCATCATGATGAAGTTAATTAACCTTGCTAGTTATACATAATTTCATTTGATTAAGTTTATAAGATTTGCTATGTGCTTTGTTTATCTTATGCTTACATTCATCCTTTAGTTTAGTTTTTCTTTTCGTTAAGTTTAGCTAGGCCACAAGTTAATAGAAATTAGGAATATTTTTAGATTATGGTAAACTGTTTCTACTCTCGACCGTTACCTCGAGAGTAGTATGTGCATTTGAATTATTTTGCAGGGAGTTATTTAATGAAAAAGAAAATTGAAGGACTATCCGGTAACAAATTTCTAACACCTTCTCTTTTCATTTTTAAATTCTGCAAATATTTACCTATATCTATCAATTCGGTGTTCCCTTTGTGTTTCTCTATATTTGTAGTGTGTTAGTTTAGATTTAAAGTTTGATTTTTAGTTTTATCTTTTATGAGTGATTTTATTTTCTTTATGTTAGTTAGTTTAATCATGATCATGTTGTATCCTTGAAATAAAAATGTTTGTTTGCTTGTAATCTGATGTCTTTTAATTAAGCTAATTTTATACTCTCAATTAATGCATGTTAATTAAATTATGACTTAGCATTTATATAGTAAATTTGATATTTCATAAAGACCCGCATTTTATTAATATTTGATTTCAAGTTTTTGTCATTATGGATCTCCTTATAATTTTTATTTGAGCTATTAATGTTATAATCAATGATCCTTATGATTATCTTATATGGGCCCTACCTATTAGAGCTTTTATTTGAAAACCATAGCTTGATCAAATTTAATTCTTGGCTGAATTGGATTAAGATTTGAATCTAGGGTCTGAGATTTCAAAGCTGGTCATTCAATTTGCTTATCTTTCATTTGCTAGCCAAATTATCCATGCATTGTAACTCTCTACATTGGAGAAATTACAAAACTCGCTCGATATCCTCCCTAAACCAAATATCGTTTCATTTATCTCCCTTGTCCACAACCTATTGTTTTCTGGAGTTTTCAATCAAAACAAAAAGAGGTGTTTAGACAAGCAAATCCCCAAAATACTATTCAATAAGATACTCAAAAGTGAGTATTATCTAAGAGTGGGGATATTGCTTGTCAAATTTTCATTCAATCTTTGAGGAGGTATTGTCTAAAAAAAAAAAAAAAAAAAAAAAGAGGACGACCAAGTGGTCGCCACATATATAAAAAAAAAGAGGTGAATAAAAAAAAAAGACCAAGTGGTCAAAGTAGAATTAGGAATTTATAGATATGCCCCTCATTGATCTACTTTTGTTTTACCTCTTTTTGAATCCTCTTCAATAAAACTCCAGAAAATACTCCAATCATATGCAATCCGATAACAAGGACTTCATTTGTGCCTTGAGATCAAATAGATATATTTGCATATGACCACTTTTCTATATTTTTCTTTAGTCCTTTTTCATCATTATGAATTCCATGACCTTTTTGAGAAATCTCAGTAATTCCAGCAGATTCTTTTCTTAGTTTGATAATATATTGAGATTAAATTTTGATTAGGATCCATACCAAGCTCCAGATAAAGCCTACACATATATATTATAGATTAGTACTTAACCTGCTTGTCTATATACTTTGAGAGCCTGGAAAGATGAGAGTTTGGGCCTTATAATTTAATCTTTGATCATTGATTTATCTTTTGAAAAATTTATTGAAAACATAAGGAGATCTGTTTTGATGAATTCTTGATTTCTTATATATATATGATTGTGGGATATGCTTACATGAATATCTACTTGTCTATATATCTTGCTAGTCTAAACTTAGAAAAATTTTGAGAGTTTAATTTTAGTTTGATTAATTGATGTTAGTTTATAAGTAGACTTATTTATAAAATTTTGACTTACTCGAGGACGAGCAAGGTTTAAGAGTGGGGATATTGTTGACGCGGCTTATGAACGAAAATTATACATCATTTTATATTGTTTTTACCTATTATTATGCGTCAACTTTGCCTTTTACTAACAAATAACATAGATTATTGTGGATTTTGCAATATTGTCTTGGAAATTGTCTACTTGTAATTTTTTGCAGGTTTTGGGCCAATTTTAAGCAAAATTCATCAAAGTCTACCTCGAGTAAAAAGACCTCTGAATATTATTCAATAATGGAAGAAGAAGCCCAATTAAAGACCCATCAAATGAAGCCCAATTCTAGAAGACTCGACAAGATCTCGGGATACAGAAGAATCTGGAAGGTTTAGAGTCCGAAAAAGACTCCAGGAAGATTTATATGAAGGTTATCCCGAAGCCCGCGAAAGATGGAAAGCAGAGGAGGTCCAGGGACTCCAGGTCGGCCGACCTGGAGCCCTTTGGTCGGCCGACCCCACCCCCTCCCGAAGGCGGTTGAGGTTTCCTTTTCGGCTACGGCATCCTCAGGGTATTTAAAGCGAAGCTGAGCCCCTGGTCGAGGCATCCAATTCATTATCAAGGCGACAAGATGTAGAGAAGAGGGACAACAACTAGATGAGAGCTGAGGGTCGAGTTTCTAGGCTAGAATTAGGGTTCTTCTAATTCCTAGAGGTGATTAGAGGCCTTGCATGGCTCTCTAATTACCTAGCTCCAGAGGTCTAATTGTATCATCAAGGGTAGGTATGGCCATGGTTGTAAGTATGATACAGGTATATTAATGAAGCATTGTTCTTGTCTAATTACCATGTTCTTGTTCTAATTATGCTTGTTCTAGTTCTAATTAGATTTAGATCTAGTTTGCATGTTGATTAGAACATGTCTTTTAAAGGTTATATTCATCTAGTGTTCTTGTTCTTTGATCTTTGATCTAGCTTACTAATGATATAGTTGTATATCTAGTTCTTGTGATCATGGTGATTAGAAGTTCTAGTTGTGCTAATTATGTTATTAGACCATATAAAGTGATTAGGGGTGCATTCTTTAATCATGTGCCTGTTGAAAGCTTCTCGTCGATTACCTGGTTCTAGTGACAGTAGGGCCGGGGAAAGGTTAAGCCAATCTAGGGGGTTAGGTTGATTGATCTAGATCTATTTATGCTATGATGAATATGCTTGATCATGCTTGTTTACCTTGAGCTACTAGTTACTCGTTGTTCTTATCTATTTGTGATGCCCGTTATTATGCTTTGTCTTGGATCCAATTAGAGCTTGATTAGAAGCTAGTTAATACCCCTTAATTAGTGTTCTAGTCTTGTTCTAGTTGTTTATCTTCTATCTTTAACGTAGATTAGATGCAGATTAGATATAGATTAGAGGTAGTTTTAGATCTATACTCTATGCCTTAGTTTACTTTAAACTCTTATTAGTTAGTTCTCAATTAGTTCGTTCCCTGGATTGACAAAACCCATGATACTCATCCTGGGGAAAAGCTACCACGATACTGTCGCTTGCAGTATAAGGTTTGGCGTGCTTAAGTGCCGTCAACATACACCAACACGAGCATCCCTAGAAAGAACCTAACGTCGGACCTCGTGATGACCTGCTGGGTCAGTTACGCCAACCGCACAAATTAGAGTCTCACTGCTGACCTACAAATTGGCGACGCGAGCTACCACGTCAACACCAGTGCCGACCTTAGGTAACTCTTCCCAAGCACGGTGGCGATCGGCTTCTCTGGCGCTACTGGGAAAGCGGTCGAGCTACACCGGGTGCTGGCATGGCAATTTAACTACACACTGGATAGAGCCCGCGTCATCACCTGTGCCTGCACAGTCGCCTCCACCCAATCCTGGTGGACGTAGCATGTCCAATGTCCCATGGAAGACCATCGGATCAGGGATCGGAGTAGTTGTGGCAGCTGCCTTGGGTGTTCTCCTAGCATGCCTATGGAAGCCGTGGGCAGCAAAGGAGCCGGCAGACAACACAGTACTAGTTGAGACTGCACACGAGGCTCCTGCTAACGTTCCAAGACTTTTCAGCTATCGTGAGCTGGCCGAGGCAACAGACAAGTTTGCAGCGCATAGTAAGCTCGGGGAAGGGGGCTACGCCGTCGTCTACAAGGCCCAGCTGAAGAATCCAAGCCGACTTGTGGCCATCAAGAACTTCAAACTGCTACGCCAATCTGCTTGCAGGAGGAAGGCATTCGAGGATGAAATCAAGGTTATCAGTCAATTAAGTCAGGCAAAGGCACCTGGTTGGCTGGTGCATCGATGAAGAAAAGGATATCATGTCACTAGTTTACGAGCTCGTGTCAGAAGGTAGCCTCCATGAGCACTTGCACAAGGCAAGGAGTTGGTTGCCATGGTCCAGGAGGTACTTACTACAGTATCTATCTTTCATTATTTCTGCTGTTCTTCCTTGTTCGATCATTCAGTCAGTGCAACAGCTAATCTTTATACATACTAGAAACTGAAGCGCTCTATCGGGCGCTCTATCATCCATTTGTAATATAAATAATACCACGCACATGTATTGCAAATAACAGATATTTGATCAAGGCTGATTATTCGTTAATTTTCAGTACTCGTGGCATATCACCAAAATCAAGGCATATTACCAAATACATCAGATGACAGGTATGAGTATCAAAGATAATAGAAACACAATTGATGGATAGATACCTATCGTGTAGCAAATACTCAAATCCATACAGTCATATAGATATATACTGACAATGTACTACATTCATGGTGCTTGCGGCCCATAGGGTTCTATCGATTTACAGTCCACTTGCGAAGACCAAAATTCACGGTAATTTAGAATACTAATCCATATATAAATGCAAAGTGGCGGAGCAAGTACATAGGTAACACAATTTCAGCCAAGGTTGTTGGCCAAATAATTAGTTAAAAACATTTCAATGCAGGATGCTCGGTAGCAGGTGACCACACTCATACAACAGTGGCCAAAGCAACTCCTATTCTGAAAATAATAGAAACATGCTTCCAAATAATATAGCGCATCAATATTTCGTAGTATTGTCATGCAAATGCACAATCATTCAAACCACCGATACAAAGGTTAGAATATTTTTATTGTCAAATTAGCATGTGCAGCAATTATTTCACCATGTGTGGCGCCTTCACATGCATATCAGAATCACTTTGGCTCTGTTCAGCTGTTGTTGCTGTAATATCTTGGTTGGGTCATTGTTTGCTATTGACCAATAGCTTGGTGCTTTTTTCCATCTAAAACTCTTCTTGCCTACATGATAAAGATCAATTAGATCAATGGCCATTTCAATATTTTTTTAACAACAAATAATTTCTAGTGCGTAATGGAAGATAGCCACGACTCTGTAATGCCAATTTAGATATCAAGAAAGCTGGCATGATCTTAGACCAACATCCCATTATTAGATAATCTGAAACATGTATCGTGCAAATGAAGACACCAACGAAATAAATGGTACTCATATTATTTTTTTAACATGCATACGGTTTAATAAGAAATGCATATGGCCTACAGGTATGAAGTACCCAGTACCATGTGCTATGTGCATAATGCCACTACCAAAGATACCAAATCAGCGCACACACTAAAACTACTATTTGGTTCAAACTAAGAAGATGATATGTTCTCGTCAACAGATTTGTCAATCGTAGAAGTTATCTAGAACCTCTTACTGAAAAGAAATCCTTGCAGCATTAGTAAATAGCAAAAATCATTTCTAGCATGGCCTGTAATGTAAACAAAGCAACCATAGATGACACAATTCTTGGAATTGCAACGTGAGCCTACATCCTCTTTTAGGCAGAAAGCTATAACGCTGCACAAAGAACATGAAAGAAAGAAGGAAACACCTAGATTATATCTTGTATATAAAGATATTTACTTATATCACCGTAAGCTTTCGTCTATGGAGTCCGCTTTGGTTGTCGCTCGGCGTAGAACCAAGAAGATACCACACAGAACATCAGGCGCTGCGGCTCATGGAGGATGAGCTCACCATCAGATCCATGGAATCAACAAACAACACGAGTGTGTTCCCCCTTCGATGTTTTTTTCCTACACTCACGATACATACAACCATCAAGCTCTGTCCATTAGATTAGAGCCAGCTATTTAGCCAAGGACATGTCCAACAAGCAGAATGGGCATAACCACACATATAACAGAACATTAGCAAGAGTAAAACACAATGTCAAGCCTGCAACGACGATCACAAATCTGAATATTTCATTATACCGCAGAACTGAACATTCTTTGGTGAATGTATGTTTGAGAACAAAGTATAGGTAGATTCATTGTATACCAAATTTGCATAAGTTAATCTGGCCACCAAATTTCATTTAGTTAAAATTTGCGTTTGCAACTACAGTTTTGCATATAAGAATCATTGGCCGGATGGTAATCCAAAGGTAAGATTTGCAATTGCAACTGCAGTTTTGCACATAAGATTATTGTAATGCTGTAGAGAGTTTGCTTGAACCAAAAGATTTCGAAGTTGGCAAGGACCGTGCGAAGGCTTTTTTTTTTTCAATAATAGTTAGCCAATCCAGATCCTATATTCCTACACATCAAAGGAAGCAAGCTACTAACACTTTTCAGCAATAGCAGAACATTAATTCAGTTACACAGAACTCAATCAAAATAAAGGATGTACATATTGTAAATACCTAGTGTGTCATCCTTTTACAATGTATCATAAAATCAATGCTACATCTTAGCTGATGTAGAAACTTCCTTATCTCTGAATTATTTTTCCATTGTCATGAACTAAGTTTTGAGTAAAAGATCAAGTTATAGATAAATGTACAGGACCAAATCCACTAATGTATTAATGTTTCATTCCACAGAAGTGAACTAACAAACCACTGGTGGCACTGCTGTTGGTTATGAAGTATTAATCAATTAATATTTAGTAATGACCTTTCTGCATAAATCTATAGAAAACGATTGAAGTTATTTTTCTAAGAAAATAGCCACATAAAAACATGACAAATTCTGAACTCAATTAATTGTTGAAAGATTTTCCAATAAAACAATGTCTGCACTATAGAGAAATCAACAAGATGGACCATTTCTATGAGAGAAAAATGAACCCTTAAGGATTAACAAAACCATAGATCCAAGCGAGAAATACAATCACCTGATGCCACAGCCAATAGACAAAGTTCATCACTATCCAGCAGGAGCCAAATGGGGGTAATGGCATTCTAAAAATCTGATCCAGTGCTTGACGACACACCAATCACCTAGCCAGTGCACACAATCACTATACATGAACCAATCTGAAACAATATTGGACATAAGAGGAGCCTGGCAAGGCCTACACATCTAACGGAGAGAGAGAAGGCCGGATCTCACCTTCATGGCTAGATGCCTAACATATCTGGAATATGCCTGGAAGCGTGATTGGGAAACGCGGAGATAGGCGCGGTCGGAGACGTCATGGTGCTCGGTGATTAAAGAGGAAGAAGCCAGCAAAGGGCCCCGGGCGGCGTCGACCTAGCAGCTCCTCGGCGTCCGCGGAAGCCCCGCTCGCCGGCAGCGTCGCCGGTATCCGAGGTCGCCCTCACGCCGATGTCGATGCCGTTCCCCTGCACAACCCGCTCCCGCTCCCGCTACTCAATCGGAGTATTTTCGAGAGGAAGAGAGGGAGTAATAGAGGGTATTTTCAGGTAAGGATAAGGCATCGTGGAGTGCACCGTCCGGCGGCTGTGGAGACCGCAGGGCTCGAGCCCGACGAGGGCGAGCCAGGAGGTGAACGCGGCGAGTAGCCAAGGGCGGCGGCGGCGGCGGGGAGAAGGCAAAGAAAGAAGAGAGGGATGAGAGGGTGGGGAGCTAGGGTTGGGGATGCGGAAAGGGGTCTCTAAAAAATGCCAATGGGGTGTTCTGTGCAAAAGTGATCCAAATCTCGAATTTTCCCTTCTTCTCACTGAAATAAACTGTTTGGTAGGGTTCTTTGTGTAATGTATGTAGGATTATTTTCCACTTCGTGGGGACGACCTGGACTGCGGGTTGATTTCGTAATGAACGGAGGATCTTTTGTGCAAAATCGTCGCGCCACGCGTGAGCTGGGCGGGCAACGCTGGGGCGCGGATTGCTCTCGTGAGGGCAATCCCCCTCAGGTTTTAAGAGATCTGATTGTTGCCTATTGCAGGTATCAAATCATTCTCAACCTCGGGTGTGCCCTACGTTATCTGCATGGAGAATGCACGGACTGCGTCTTGCACGGCGACATATCAGCATCCAACATATTGCTCGATTCAAACTATGTAGCCAAATTGGCAGACTTCGCGGTTCGCAAGGTTGATGGACCATGCGATGGAGCTGAAAACGACATGCAATCTAGCTGGGACGCCAGGATACATTGACCCAGATTTCCTCAGGACTGGGAAGCGGAGCAGGGAGTCCGATGTCTACAGCTTCGGCATTGTTCTACAAGAGATAGTCACTGGCCGGAGCCCTGCCACTGCTGTAGATCCGGCTGCGCTGCTGTCTCCCCTCTGCTGAAATGGGTATGGGGCATACAGCACTGCAGTGCAGTCCTTGAAGCAGCGGATCCAAAGCTCAGATATGAGTATACGAGGAATCAGCAAGAACAGATGGAACGAGTGCTACAAGTTGGGCTCTGGTGCGCGCACACTGACCCAACACAGAGACCATACATCAAACAAGCTATGAAGGCCTTGGAGTCCTGGGATGTGGTGAATGGTGATCCCTCCGTTACCGCTGACAGGGTTCATGGCTGGGTCATCAATCCTTGCGGCTGATGACATGTCATGTGAGACCTCAGACAGCATTTTATCATGGGCAGCCAGCCGGACTTGACTTTCATCTTTCTTTCAAACTAGCCTTCTCCAAAGAATCTTGCTTAACACACATAGCTATGGTGCAACTTTACTTTCTCAGCACGATTTCCCTTGTAGGAAACATTGGAATATCAAATGTCATCTTTAATTTGGCGTGGCCCCTGAAAGGAAGAGTGTGTGCTGTTTAGAACGCCGAAATACTTCAGTTTTATAAAAAAGCACAAAGTTCTCTAAAAAGTGTTTGCGTAGTATATTTGTAATTTCTACGTAGTAATACTGTTGTATTTTTAAAAGTGTTTAGTAGCTCTTCGGAGAACTTTGTTTTGAAAATTTTGGTTTTGGATTATACCAGTATTTGAAACTTTGATCTAAACTGAAGTTTTAGCTCAAAATGGAAATTACAGCGAAAGCAAATAGATGTTGCTATACATTGGTTTTACTAAAAATATATATACTATAGTATTTATAAACTATGGTTTTAAAATACATTGTCTCTAAGCATACCCCTCTGTTATGAAAAATGCCATTGCATGTACGGTGTACGCAAACGAGTTTGGTAGATATGCAAAGCTGCAGAATCGAGAAACTTATGCAGTGTGTGTGATAGAGAGAAATATTTGTGAGCACTCTCTAAAATGGATTTTTATAAGAGTAAAAAAAATGGATTTTTATAGAGAAAACACCAGATGTCTAAAGTCTGTATATTGTTTACCGTAAAAAAACAAAAAACAATATACCCGTATGACATACGTTCATAGCAACATACAGGTACAACCGAAGGGACAAAATACCGTAATAATATATACTCTGCTTGTTAATAAATATATAACGCGGTTGACTTTTTTTATACAACTTTGATTATCTGTCATGTTCAAAAAGTTCACAAAATCATTTAATATGTTGTGATTTATTTTTATCACTAAAGCCGTTTGAATATGTATTGGTTAAGCATGTTGTATATTTGCAAATGGAGCAAATACACTAAACTACTTCCCGTGCACAAACTACTTCCCGTAACAACGCACGGACATTTTTACTAGTCAAAATACATGTGTTTAGGAAGCTTCATTGGTAACACATGTGCCACGAGTAGAAGTAACAATAACACTATAGCAATACCACCTATACCAAATCGGCTGCTATCTTTTATTTTGACGCGAAAAGCATTTATGGGCAAGGACTCCTTTAAGGTACCACCTAGCTATACCAGTTGTTTTTCTGTGGGGGTACTAAAAAAAATGCACAGGTACAACAGCAAAACCAGATGGCAGCACAACACATGGGCTGGAGTGTGAAAATAGAGAGAAAATGGAGACATCCCCTTTAGTATCAAGGCTCGTGAATTGGAATGACAAATTCAGTGAGACAGTGGATTTGGTGTCAATAACTGGAATTTCGCCTTTGGACCGGAGTTCCATGTTCTAAGGTTCTTCCTCTGCCTCTAGTAATAAGTAGCAATACCCACTGCTACAAAAGCTCACTGTAGGAGCGGTGGAAGATGCCTCTGTAGGAGCGGTTTTAAGAAGTGTTTCTACTCGTGGTCTTCTGGGGTGACCCACCATATATAAAGGTAAGCATCCACCGCTTCCGCTGAGACTCTTAGCAGGAACGGTTAACCGCTCTTGCTAAAGGATTAAAAAAAACAAAAAAAAGCTGCCCACGCAGCTGCGCTCTCCGCCGCTGCTGCATGCCTGGCCAGTGCCGTCATTGCATGCAGGCCATTGTCGTGCGCCACCTGGCCGCGTCGCTGCGCCAGGGCTGACGTCGTGCGCCGCTGCGCCCGCCGCCGCGCCGAGGGAGCTCGTGCCCGAGGGATGTCGCGCCCGCCGCCGCGAAGTGCTTGATGCCGCTGCCACTCGAGCTCTACCGCCACCACCGCGCCCGGCCGACGCCGCAGGTGGATGGGCTCCCGCGGGTCAGAGTTCGGGACGGGAGCGCGGAGGAGGGCGGGGTGGATCTAGCGGCCGCAGATCCGGAGGAGCTGGAGGAGGCTGCGCGCTGCCGCTCGAGTTCTGCCGCCCCGCCGCACCCGGCCGATGCCGCCGCTTGACGGGCTCCTGCGGGTCGGAATCCGAGAAGGGGAGAGCGGAGGAGGGCGGGGCGGATCCAGCGGAGCTAGAGGAGGCCACGCGCCGCCACTCCTGGCCTGCCTGCCCCCGCCCTGGCTAGGCATTGCGCACCGCCGCGCCCAGCCTGGCCCCCTTACGTTGTCGCGCCTGGCCCGTCCGAAAGAGACGAGTGGAGGAGGGAGAGGAAAGAGGAAGG
Source organism: Paspalum notatum (assembly GCA_022530915.1). NCBI lineage: Eukaryota > Viridiplantae > Streptophyta > Magnoliopsida > Poales > Poaceae > Paspalum > Paspalum notatum. Next base: position 34,556,035 of record CM039685.1, read on the forward strand.
GAGAGGGAGACGACTGGATCACAGGAGGGAGACTAGTGGGTAGGTGTGTAGATGAGTGAAGAGGAGAGGAGCTAGAGAGGAAGAAGATAAGATAGCACAAGCCATAATGAATCGGTAACAGCAGGAGCGGTGGATCCATCCACTGCTGTTGCCAGTTCTATCAACAGGAGCAGTGGATGGCATGCACCGCTTCTAAAAATAGTAGAAGGGGTTCGTGCTATCTACCGCTCCTGCTATTTTCATTTAACAAGAGCGGTGGATGCCACCAACTGCTCCTGCTGTTTTTAGGAGCGGTTGGTGCTTTGCACCACTCCTACGGAGTTTACAGCATGAGCGGTGCACCTCGTGGGACCCACCCTAAGCACAACAGGAGCGACTCATTATTGGAACCGCTCCTAATGTGATTTGGGGAATGTTCCTACAGTAAACTTTGTAGTAGTTGAAGGGAAGGACCGACACCTAGGGGTGAATTAGGATTTCTAAAAACTAAGACTCACTAAAAACTACAACTACTAAGCAAAACCTATGCTGTTAAATCTAACTATGTTCACTATGGTTTTGCTAAGTGTTGCTATTACTACCGTGGCCAAGCCTTGCAACCTAGTTCCACCTAGAAACTAACATATCAAGCTAATTTAGGAATGTAAGCACACAATTATAAAAATGTAAATGCGGAAGCTAAAGGATAGGTAGAGGATGCAAACTCCTGATGACGATGTCGGCGATGGCACACAAAGAAGACACTGTGATATTTTTTCCGAGGTTCGGGGAGGCCAACGTGCCTCTACCCCCTACGTCCTCGTTGGCGCTCCACAAAGGGCTTTGCTCTCGCGCAATCCTTAAAGGAGTGCGGCCTTGCCCACGCAAGGGTGGAGGATGACAAAGTGACTTCCTTGGAAGCCAAGCAACACGGTCGGGTCTCCGGATATCCTCGGTACACACTCACCCGAGCCTTATCTCTCGCGTAGTCCTCCACGGGCTACGGCCTTGCCCACGCAAGGGTAGAGGATGGATACGGCCATTGGGGTCTTCCGAGTCCTTCTCGCGGAGCCACCCCGCCGTCTCCACTAAAGGAAGCTTTTGGGCAACGTCCCGAGGGTCTTCCTCCCTCTCACAAGATGGTGGCGGCCACTCCACACTCCGGAGAGTCTTGCAAGACTTACAACTGCACTTGATACACCAAGGTCGTGCACGCAGGCACGAAGAATAGACAAGGTGGCCTAAACAAGGATGCACTAAGCACTACCTATGCCGGATGTGTCTAGTTTTGCTCTTGTGGTGGTTGGGCTCTCAAATGTGTGTATGAAGCTCTTGCAATGGATCAAATGGGTGCTTCAATACTAGTGATAGCTTAGGATACTCCAACCCATCAATCCACGTGGATTGGAGCGTTTTAGCCGGTATCTAGGGCAAGAGAAAAATCCCCACCTCACTCCAGGCTCGCCACTGCGTCCTAGCTCGACGCCGGCGGCGGGAGGCGGCGAGACGGCTGGGGCGCGGGGGTGGGAACGCAGCCGGTAGGGCAGCGAGGTGCGGCGGATCGACACGGGGAGCGCGGGCGACACAGGGTGACCGGAGGAGGCGCGTCGGCATGGGCAGTCGGAGACGGCGCGTCGGCACGGGGACGCCGGAGGCGGGGGCCGTGGCAGCGGGCAGGAGCTTGGTGGACGGGTACACCGGAGGTGGCGGGCTGACGGGAGAGGGGGCGTGCGGCGGACGGGGGCTCGGATAGCGGGGACGCCGGAGGAGGTGGCGGGCCGGCGGTGGAGGGGGCGTGGCGGTGGGCGGGGACGCCGGAGGTGGTGGAGGCAGCGGCCGGGGACGAGGGTGGGGCGACCGCCGCTCGCCGAGCTGCTCCTCGCCACTCAGGGAAGCGGTGGAATAAGGGGTAAAATGTGAAAGGAAGAAAGAAAGCAGAGGGAATCCCTCGAAACGAAACAATTCGCGTGTTCGGTGTCAAATTTTAAAATGTGTGCGAATTGAGTGTCAATTTCAGTGAGGCGTGCGTATTCGGTGTCAAATATCGAAATCTTTCCCGGATTTAAGACCTGCGGGCGAAGTCGGCGAGAGCGAGGAGCCCTCGATTTATGATTTTGGGGACTGGCGGCCATGGGGGTGCTCCAAGAGATGGGTGATGCTATGTTCATCAAGGGGCAGCCGCCGGTTCGAGTAACACGTAAGGATCCTGTTGTGTGCTCCGGCTACTTGTCATGTTTACTGCGTGTATGTCAATTCCGAATCCTGTGTTGTTCCGTCCTCCCAGCCTTCTTGCCGTCTTTGGTAGCCCCGTGGTTTCTAACTTTTCGATTTATTTGTGGTTTTTTTAGTTGTACTGTCTCTCTAGTAGCAACAGCTGGATCTATCTATCCTGGTCCTGCCTAGGGATTTTGCGCATCAGGCCTTAGTTTGAGCTATTTTTTGCGTATTAAGACTTTGTCTTTAAAATACTTTTGGCATGTCAGGCTTACTGTTCTTGAGCGAAAGAATCCTTCAAGCTAACCGGCCTCTGCAACTGTGCTCTTGCATCTTGTTTTCTCCTCCTGTCATTCTCATTTCTGTATATCATGACTTTGCTTGTTTCAGGTGATGGATCCACTTATGCCACCGCTCAAATACTAAAGGCCTCACCTTGCCAACAAGATGAGGATTCTGACTCTGCCAAAATAACAGCATCTCAGGCCCAGCTTCCGGAGGTAATAAATCAGAAGATAGTGATTAGGAAGCGGAAAACTCATCATCTTTGGCTAGTGCATTTTGGATTATCAGAGTTCCTTGCTCCATCCAACATTCAAAAAACACAAAGTTGCAGAGCAAGTTAGGTCTGGGGTCCATGTGTTCCGTTTTACCAACAGAAAATGCTGCCCAGAGGCACATAGGATGTGCACAGTTCAGAAATTTTCATTAATATGTTAGCCGCAAGTACAAAAGCTAATTGCTAACTGGATAGTAATAACTTGTTCGTCCAGCTCATTTCATGAAAGCATTACTACTACAGCCATTGTATGTTGTTAATTAATTTCCTGTCATTCTTATTTGCACAGGATATCCTTCATCATATACATGCTCTCATGGAAATACAAGATGCTGCCCAAGCAGCCTGTGTCTCTCATGCTTTTCTTCGTTCTTGGAGATGCTATCCAAAGCTCACCCTGTCAATTGACTCACTTGGAATAAAGGAATATGAATCTAGACAAGATGAAGTAGCAAGGGAATTTATCAGTAGAGTTGACCACATTTTAAAGAACCACTCTAGCATGGGAGTGAAGGTGTTTCACCTACATACTTACCCTTGTTCCGATCTGCCTACGAGTAATGTAGACCGCTGGCTTGAAACGGCCATTCCTCCTGGGATTGAAGAGTTTGAACTATCAATGTTCAAACGCCATGGAACGAAGTATGAGTTCCCATGTTCTGTTTTATCCAGTGAGCGGAGAAGCTCCATTCAGTCCTTTTTTCTTGCTGAATGTTCTTTTCACTCTGCTGCGTAAGTCGGTTTCATGAATAGCCTGACAAATTTGAGGTTGAATTCTGTCCATGTTACTGGGGAGGAATTATACAGTTTTCTATCCAATTCTTGTGCTCTGAAGCAGCTTTACCTTTCCAACTGCGAGGATATCATCTGCTTAAAGATACCTTGTCTGCTGAAGCAGCTCAATATTCTGTATTATGCTAGAACCAAACTTCCATTCATCGCACCAAATGTTCAAACTCTTTCTCTGACAACAAGGGCTGAGGTCAGTTTTATCCTTCTATTCATTGTTCTGCAAGCAAATAGTGTCATGTAATTGCTGTATGTTTGCAATACTCAATTACTCATACTTGGTCCACAATTAATATTTGGGGCATTTCTTTCTTCAGACAATCAATACACCGATGGCTTCTGGTAAATTTCTCCAGCTCAAGCACTTAGAGATAGTGGTCTGTTCACCAATATTTTGCCCAGACTATGATTTTTACTCGCTTGTTTCTTTTATTGATGCTTCTCCTGCATTGGAGACCCTCATCTTACGTGTAAGTCATCATTATTCCTAAAAAGCCATCCTTAATGAAAACTAATTTAGCTATTATCCTTTGGGAACCTTTTATGAAGCTTATAGTTCAAGCCTAATTGAAAAACCTTTTTGCTTATCATATGAAAGATGCATTGATGTATCTCTTTGCAGATTGCGGTGCCGACCATTAGGCATGATTCTATCATTGAAGATCAAAGTGGTGATTCCACACGTCCACGATGCCTTTCAGAACATTTCCATGACCACCTCAAGAACGTGATGATATCTGGATTTTGCTCTGCAAAAAGCATGATTGAGCTTACAATCCATATTATCGAGAGATCAAAGTCACTGGTATGTCTTACGTTAGACACTACCCGTGGGCATGACAAGTTTGCCAATATCGGCAAATGCTTGCAGTTGAGTAAGGATGCACTTGTGGAGGCCGAAAAGGCCCGTGTCGCCATTGGGAGATATGTGGAGGGGAGAGTGCCATCGTCTGTGAACCTAAAGATTATTGAGCCGTGCAGCAAGTGCATATGATGACAAATATTAGATATTTTCAAGATGTTTAATATGAATAACCACCTGGTGTACTATAACCCTTCTAATAACACCCGCCCCAGGTCCCGGGAACGGGGATCGCGGTCAACCCTCTTGAAGATTAGTTGGCTGATTTTGGTGGATTTAGCCATTAGGGTTAGAGAAAGAGAACTGAATGAGAAAGGAAGAGCAGAGTTGTTACTGCCTCTCAGCTCTGCTTCCCGATCCTTCTTTCCTTACTTTTTTTTTTCACTTTTTAGTTCAGTCCTTTACACATATATATTATTTACACACACAAACACTCCCCCTCAAGATGGGGCAAACACATCATATAGACCCGTCTTGCTACAAATGAAGAAAAAGTCTTTTCAGGTAACCCTTTTGTTAAAACATATGCTACTTCGCTAGCAGAATTCACATATAGCAAACAAATAATCCTTTCTTCAAGTTTCTCCTTAATGAAGTGTCGATCAATTTCAACATGCTTAGTTCGATCATGTTGCACCAGATTGTTGGCAATATCAATAGCTGCTTTGTTATCACAATATAACATTAGTGGCTTGCTCCTAAATAGCCTCAACTCTATCAAGAGAATCTGCAGCCACAATTGCTCACATACACCATGAGCCATTGAACGGAACTTAGCTTCTGTAGTGGACTGAGCCACAACACTTTGTTTCTTACTTCGCCATGAGACCAAATTACCACCAACAAAGGTGCAATATCCAGAAGTTGAGCGTCTATCATCCAAAGAACCAGCCCAATCAGCATTAGCATAACACTCAACTTATAAATTTCCTTGCCAGGTATATAAAAGTCCATTTCCTGGGCAACTCTTAAGATACTGCAAGATGCGATAAACAACTTCCATATTACTAGACTTAGGGTCATGCATAAATTGACTCACCACACTTACCGCAAAGGCTATACCGGGTCAAGTGTGAGAAAGATATATAAGCCTTCCAACAAGCCTTTGATAACACTCTTGATCAACAGAAGTTCATGCATCTCTGCTTAATCGATGATTCTGCTCAATAGGTGTAGCTACTGGACGACAACCAAGCATACCAGTCTCTCTTAACAAGTCTAGACTATACTTCCGTTGAGAAAGAAAGATGCCACTACGACCATGAGAAATCTCAATGCCAAGGAAATATCTCAATTGTTCCAAATCTTTCACTTCAAATTCTTGTGTGAGATACTTCTTCAAATCAGAAATCTCAATTGAGTCATCCCCAGTTATCACAATGTCATCCACATACACTATTAAGATTGCTACTTTACCATGAGCATGCTTACAGAATAGTGTATGGTCAGCATTACTTTGGTAATAACCTTTCTTGAGCATTGACTACCTGAAACGATCAAACCAAGCCCTACGTGATTGTTTTAATCCATATAGAGACCGATGCAAACAAAGCACCTTCCCTTTAATTTAATTTGTTTCAAAACCAGGTGGAATATGCATATAAACCTCTTCATGAAGATCATCATGAAGAAATGCATTTTTCACATCCAACTGGTATATGTTCCAATCAAGATTAACAGCACATGATATAAGTGTCCTTACCGAGTTCATCTTGGCCACTGGTGCAAAAGTCTCATCATAATCGCTTCCATATGTCTGAGTATATCCCTTTGCAACCAGACGAGCTTTATACCTATCCACCTTTCCTTTCGGCGTATGCTTAATGGTGAATACCCACTTACACACTACAGGTTGCTTTCCTAGTGGTAGATCTAGAAGCTCCCAAGTCTTATTCTTTTCCAAAGCTCTCATCTCTTCAAGCATTGCTTCCTTCCACTTAGGATCCTCTTTAGCCATTTTCCAATTGGTGGGTATGGATATGGAATCTAGAGGTGCAATAAAGCTATGGAAAGAGGGACCACAATGTTTATAGGATAAGAAGTTGGCAATATCATGTTTATGACCAACATAATCTTTGAGATATGCAGGAATATTTAAAGATCTATGTGTCTTTCTCAAGGCAATCGGTAAGTCATTTTGAGGTGAAGATTGAATGGAGTGTTGGTTCTCACCTTGCTCTAAAGTGCTTGATGGAGCAATAGGACGAGGAGATTGTGTGTCATTACGTGGGTCCTCATGCATAATGGACTCTGTATTTTGAGAAGGTACATTACCATGCATGTCTCCATGCCAAGAATTCTTATTATGAACATTGTCATTATGATTTCCTATTACCTCCCCCTGACTTGGATTCCGACAATTACTTGAAGAAGATACCCATGCAGTGGGTACACGATTAGAGCCCACAAGAATATCTCCACCATTACTCTCCTCGTCTTGTGGTACTTTGGGTAGAGATAACATAATTTCAGTATCATTGGTTGGGCCATAATATTGTTCATGCTCACAAAAAGTCACATTCATGCTCACAAAGAAACGACGTTCGGAAGGACACCAACACCTATAACCCTTTTGGGTTGGTGAATAGCCAACAAACACACATTTAATTGCATGGGTATCAAGTTTCCCAACATTATTTCTATAATCATGAACAAAGAACACACATCCAAAAACCTTTGGAGAGCAAACCGATTCATTTGATTTCAAAAGTAATTCGGCTGTAGATTTGTTATCAAGAACTCAAAGAGGCATTCGATTAATTAAATACGATGCAGTCTTAACAGCTTCTCGCCAAAGAAACTTTGGAATATTTGTAAGTGCAACAAGACTCCTTTAGTGGTTTTGGTGTATTGAGTGACAACACGATTAAAGATCTTAACTTTTATGTAAAGTAGTTTGACAGGTAATCACAGGATAACCAATTATAATGTGAGAATGGATTTTCATGTATATATCTAATGATCAAGCATAAATGTTCTCATGTGTTAAGAATCAAGGGCTTTCACTGTACATCGATCATATGTTGAGGGTTGAATGAACCCTATTATACATCTATCTTGATGAAGAATATTTGGCCAAGGATCAACTCATTGTTGCATATACTCATGGATCATCACATTGTCTTTATCATTGTTGCATTTGTTCACTATGACATGGACACCTATATTACTGGTTATCTTGTATGTGTTATGGTGAAAATGGTTCTATCAATTGAATGCATTGCCTCAGTATTGGTTATCATGGGTTCTCTATTCTTGATACAATTTGAGGCTCTTGGTTATCATATCGAGTAAAGTGACATAAAAGCTATTTTTTCCATTTGGACGTCACTACATTAATTGGACTTTTCACAAATGACTAGTGGCCGATCATGAAGAATATCCATTGCATATCTCAGCTACAAAGAATCAAAAGCACCAATGAACTTATTTGAGCAAGAGTGATAAATCAAGTGAAAGTGCTACACTCATGTATATCAAGCAAGAGAAAGTGATCTACATTCCATATCAAGCAAACAAGTGCTAAAGTGACATTGGAAGCAAGAAAAAAGACCCCTCATTATTTGAAGATTTATTTTGCGGAGGTTCAATCCAGATTGAATAGATTTGCCAATTCATTTCTTGAGTATATGAAGCGCCGTACTATCAAGGGGGTCCCACATGCAGTGATTCTTGGGTCATTAAGCTCACATGGTTCAACTCTTTCCGACCAAATTTCTACCCAAAGTCACATAGTCAAAATCTGTTTTTCTCGGTGCCCATCGGTGGTTCCCACCGGTGCCACCGGTCAGGCACTCAACCACCGGTCGGGCAGTTCAGAGCTCTCTGCTAACCAATCGGTGGTTCCCACCGGTGCCACCGGTCGGACGCTTAGCCACCGGTCTGCCATCTCTTTTTACCCCACTGGTTGCCTTTATGCCTCACCGGTACCACTGGTCGGTCACTTGCTAGCCCAGTAACGGTTCAAAATGGCTAGTTCGAGAGGGGGAGTATATATACCCATTCACTCTCTTTCTCCCTCTCTTGGCCACTCCACCAACCTGAGACAAAGCTCCCTTGTGATTTCATTCCTCTCCCTCACTCTCCACTCACTTGAGCTCAAATCCTTCATTGTTTGTAAGTGCGAGTCCGTAAGATCTTGAGAGAGCATCGAAGACTCCATGTTCATCCTCTCCTCTCTCTTGTTCTTTGTGAGCTTTTGTGAACCTTGAAGCAATCTTGGTGGATTCATTACTCTTGGGGCTTGGTGCTCCTAGATGGCTTGGCGTCTCCCGTGAAGCACTCAACTCTTGTGGGTGATCCGTGTAAGTTTGTATTACCTGCTCTTTTGAGCAACTCACAGTAAGTACTCTCCACGAGTCTTGGTGATTGGAGGGAACATGATAGGGTTGCGAGCCCAAACCTTTGGTGGGTTCCTCAACAACAAGGACGTACGGACACCTTGGTGGTGTGCCCGAACCTCGGGATAAATCCTTGTCTCTTGTGCTTGCTTGTGGTGACCTGTGTTCTTCGTGTTCATATTGTTCTTGAGCTCCCTTACCTTGTGTTGGTATGTTTTGTGTGGATATCTCTTTTGTGCAGGTTCTAAGGCAAGCCCCTCTCAGATCTGTAAGAACTAGCCCTAAGGAACCTCTAGAAAGTATCGGTATCAATTTTGCTTGTGTAGATTTAGAGATCAATTCATTTCTTTCGCTACCTGACTGGCACCATCGGTGGTCTGACCGGTGGGCGCTGTTGAACCAGTCTGTCATTGATATTTGGTTATAGTTTATGTTATTCTTAGGAATGCCTATTCACGCCCTCTAGGCGACATCTAGGTCCTTTCAACACTCATTGTAAACATTAGAGAACGAGCAACTTCAAGCAAATGCCTATTTTTTCATTCAGCAACACCATTTTGCTCCAGAGTGTTAACACAGGTTGTTTGATGTTCTATACCATTTGAGGCAATGAACTGTTCAAACTCTTGATTCACATACTCCGTACCGTTGTCTGAACGTAAGAATTTAACAGTGTTGCCAAACTTATTTTTTATGAGAGCACACAAGTCCTTGAAAACAGTAAAGACATCATTTTTTTTGTTTTAGCAAATAAAGCCAAGTATATCGGCTAAAGCCATCGATGAAAATTACAAACCATCTGTGCCCAGAAATTGAGTGCACCTCACATGGTCCCCAAACATTAGAGTGAATAACATCGAATGGTTTGTTTCTTCTCAAACCCAAACTAGGATAAGGAACCCTTTTGTGTTTTGCAAACTCACATGCACCACATACAAGAGATCCCTAGGACATACTTTAAAAAAATGTGGATAAGTACGAGACATAGAAGTAAAAGAGGGGTGTCCAAGCCTGCGATGAAGTAACAATAATTCTTGACATGGAGACATCTTTGCTACAAAAGCAACTTCATCACTCCCTTCATTGAGATAATAAAGTCCATTATGCACGGTCCCAGTCCCAATAATTCTCCTTGTCCCAAGCTCCTAAAAATTACAATGAGAAGGATCAAACCAACCTCTACAACAGAGAGATTTAGTGATGGAGCTAACGGACAGAAGGTTAACAGGAAAATTGTGAACATGCAAAACAGATGATAAGGATAAGGTTTTGGTGCACCAAACAGATCCACACGCTGCTATAGGAGCCAAGGATCCATCAGCTACACGTATTTTATCCTTACCCGAACATGGAGAATAGGAAGTGAAAATATTGGGTGTTCCTGTCATATGGTTAGTGGCTCCAGAGTCAATAATCCAAGATTTAGGTGTATATACTTGAACAATTTTTGTACCTTGGGAAGGAGCATGATAGCCAGAATCATGAGTGGAAGATGGCTCTTCAGAGAGTTTGAGCTTGGAATTGTATTTCTCGAGAGCTTGAGCATCTACCACTAGAAGTTCCCTTTTGGATACTGTGTGATTTGCTTTATTCCAGTTACCACCTCGAACTCTCCCTAGTTGTGTTTTCTTTTTTTTTCCACCCTTGTGGAAATCCATGTAATTTAAAACATCTCTCTATCTTATGTCCCAGACAGCCACAATGATCACATTTTATCACTTCCTTGTCCTTCATGGATAAAGCAGCATGGGCATCAACCCCTCCATGAGCATCCACTATGGGATGCCTTAGCCTAGTCTCCTCCTCAATAATACTTGAGATTATATCATCCAGACTTAGCCACTCAGCTTTAGAGAAAATAAGTTGGTGTCGAAGATCAAACTCATCATTTAAAACATCAAGAAACAACTTGCTAACAAATGATTGGAACCATGTGTAATGAACAGCCTTGCCATTCTTATCAACCGGCTCAAATGGGAGATAGTAATGCAAATCTCTATATAGCTTTTTACCTCACCAGCATATTCTGTCACTGACCTTGAGCCTTGTTTTAAATGAGTCAACTCATGCATAATTCGAGTAGCCTGCATCTTATTAGACTTTCCAGCAAATTGATTTTCCAAGGATGACCATACTTCTGCAACGTGGCAATAATTTCAACTTGCATTGACCTTGAGCCTTGTTTTAAATGAGTCAACTCATGCATAATTCGAGTAGCCTGCATCTTATTTATTAGACTTTCCAGCAAATTGATTTTCCAAGGATGACCATGCTTCTGCAACCGTGGCAATAATTTCAACTTGCTCTCGGACTATTGGTTCCATGCTGCCCACCAACCACACAAGCACTCGAGCATTTATCTACTTATTCTGAGCACTCATCTCCTCTTTCTCGCCACCTTCATTGGAGACTAACAGACCCTTGTATCCATGTGAGCTTAAGATTAAACGAGCATGACGAGCCCAACTCACAAAATTTTCTGGTAACAACAATTTAATTAGATTTGGTTCAAGAGCATACTTAACAACCTCTGTAACCCCCTTTAGCTGCACCATCATTTTGGAAAAGATTTCACATAATTTTTCTATGTCACTTGGCTGTGATTTTTCTGCACTGTTGTCACCCATGACTACAGCAAAGGTACACCAAATCCAAACTTGACTGAACGACAAGCACAATCACCAAATTAGTTTAGAGGAGAGTAGAGCACTTTAACTGAACTTAGAGATACAGGCAAGCAGGCTTGCTGTAGCACTTCGAGTACCAAACAACACTATAGGCTGTCAATTCCTTTCAAGGAAAACAACTCCACATGCAAGGATGGACCACACGGCGGATTTTGGTCAAAAGAAAAGGATGGACCACATGGCACAGGAGGATACAAACCTGCCGGTTATTTCTTCGCAGCAGATATCGAGTAAGAGAACTAAGTGATCCAGTGAGCTGACACACACAGTGTAACTCTGGCGATAGCTCCATAGCACCTCCACAGCTTCCACCCCAATTAATCAGCAGACGGAAACATTCCACCCCAATTAATCAGCAGACGGAAACATTAGGATTAACCTGCTCTGATACCATCTTGAAGATTAGTTGGCTAATTTTGGTGTATTTAGCCGTTTAGGGTTAGAGAAAGAGAACTAAATAAGGAAGGAAGAACAGACTGCCTCTCAACTCTACTTCCCAATCCTTCTCTCCTATTTATTTTTTTCCACTTTTAAGTTCAGTCCTTTACACATATATTATTTACACATACCAATAAACCCTTCTAACACTCAGTCCTCCCTCCCGTCCACACCGCCACAACTCGTGTCCACCATGACGCTGATGCGCCCGCATGAGCTGCTACTCACCTGCATGGGCGGCTTCCGGTGAGCTGTGGCCGATGCGTGGCTGTCAGTGGCAGCCTGCTGGCAAGGCCAAACCAATCCATACTGGCTCAGGTGTGGTGCTATTAAGCTAAAATGCTAAATGAAGCTTAATTCCAAAGTCTCACAACTATTTACTACTACGGGTTATAGTTGTGAAAATAGAACCAGGTCAGTTTATTACAAACACACCCTTATAAAAATACGTGTTTATACTGCAACAAAATGGGTTGAAGGAGAAAAGATTGATGTGATTATACTGACACAGCACTAAACATGTGCATTACACAATTATAAAATTTCAGTACAGGTCAATATTTCGCACTAGAACATATAACAATAACAATTGAGAGCAATATAATCCAGAGCATAAATAATACAATACTGAATAAACAACTATTTTATTCGGTCTCTGAGCAACAAGTTGTCTAGTTCTCTAAAACTAAACCAAGAAAACAAGCTATGCGCACATCCGCGGCATCCGAATTATAAAGGGCGGCGGCGGCTCCAATCCACTGCTAAACTCGACGATGATGAGGGCCGTTGGAGGAGCTTCACGGAGCGGTCGGGTCATGCGTGCCCAATTGAAGGCAGTGTGAGGCAAGGATGGCGAGGAGGATCTCGACCGTTTAGGATTTAGAAGTCTTTTTTTAGAAAGGATTTGCGTAGAACCACGCACACGAGAGCGGTTCCGGGCTAATCCATGGGATAAATCATAGTGCACAATTACCATGTTACCCTCAATACCACTTATTTGATTATAAAAAATCTAATTCAAAATATCTAGAAGTACCGTGGTACTTATCAACTTTACTAAAGAGTACCTATGGTACTTTCCAAACATGGTACAAAAGCTCTACAAATATTGTGTTTCTAGAATCGGATAGTGCATGGATTTGTCAGATAGATCCAAAGGTGCTTCTGCATTCTTGTATTCTAACATAATTTTAATTCCATATACTATATAGGATTGTATTTGCAGTAGGATTCTGTTATATATGGATCATAATCTGCCGCTAATGCATTGCATGGACATCATCTTTTCCCCATTTCATCTACAATGAATGAGCCGTGGTGGAGCTGGAAGTCGATGTGTCGCTGCCGGTGGACGTCAGCCTGATCAACAGATCGCTGAAACTATCTCCTCCCATGGCAAGAAACGGCTCGGCTCTGTACAGCGGCCGCATTACCGGCAGCTTCACATCTGTGGACTGTAGGACGTTCATGGCTTGCGCCATGGACGGCCGGTCGCTCGGCTCGGGGTGCGCACACCAGAGCCCGACGACCAGAGCGCGCTCCATCTGCCGCCGCCGCTCCTCCACCTCCACCTCCGCCTCGCCATCGCCCTGCCTCAACAACCTCTCGTCCACGGCCTCGGTGATGGCATTCTTGCTGTACAGGCGCCACACCCACCTCACCAGCACGAAGAGTTCGTCGCTGTCGTCAGGCTCCTCCACGGGACGCCGGCCGGTGACGAGCTCCAAGAGGACGATGCCGAAGCTGTAGATGTCCGACTCGGCGCTGGGTCGGCGCGTGTTTACGAGCTCCGGATCGATGTAGCCGGCGGTGCCCAGCACTACCTTCGTTGTGGCAGGCCTGACGCCGTGGTCGACGAGCCTCGCCAGGCCGAAGTCGCCCAGCTTGGCGTCCAGTGAGGAGTCGAGCATGATGTTGCTCGGCTTGATGTCGCCGTGCACTACACACTGCTCCCACTCCGCGTGCAGGTACCGCAGCGCCGATCCCAGGCCGACGATGATCCTGTACCTGTTGATGGAACATGATTTAAGGTCTGTATAAAATGCAGAGCAGCGTATGAACTAAACCGCTAAACTATACGGATCATAGCAAATGTGGTTCAAACGTTGAAATGTTTGATCCAAAATAAAGCTAGATCAACAAAAAGGGTTTTCGAACTATCTGTTATATATAAAAATATACATGCAGCAAAAAATCAGTTAGTACATCATACCTTTGAGGCCAGGTAAGGAACCTGGCACTGTTATATATGTGCCTGTCAAGGCTGCCCTCATGCACGAGCTCGTAGACGATCAGAAGCCCTTTGCAACTGTCACACCATCCGATGAGCTGCACGAGATTGCGGTGCCTCAGCCGGCTGATGATCTTCACCTCGGCCTCAAACTCCTTCCTTCCCTGCACTGACGTCTCCGAGAACTTCTTGATGGCCACATGGCGGTCCCGGCCGTCGATTTTGAGGCAGCCCTGGTAGACGTGGCCGAAGCCGCCCCTCCCCAGCTTCATCTCTTCCGAGAAATTGCTCGTCGCTGCCGCGAGTTGGCTGTAATGGTACCTCCTGGGGCCGACGACGCCTCTCTCAAACTGATCAGCCTCCTCGCCGTCGTGTTCGTCGTCGTCGAGCTCGCCGGCGCTTGATGACTCCTCGGGTTTCTTCCACAGCCTCAGTTTCCGCCGGAGAAGAAACCCCGTCAAAGCGCATACGACTACGAACGCTGTCGCGGCAGATACAGCAATGGTGCTACGCGCCGTCGGTTGCTTCTTGGGCACAGGCGGCGCAGGTGCCGGCCCTGCTGGGGAGGTGACCACGTCCTCCGTCGACGCGAGCGAGGAGTTGAACGACCACGACAGGAGCCGGTGCACCTCGACGTTGCGGCCGGTGGCGGCAGAGAAGCCGACGGTGACCATCTCCGGCAAGCTTTTCCTCATGTCGACGGTGGCCTCGACGCGGTACGACGCCGTTGTGTTCATCCAGAGGGTGGCGGACAGCGTCTGGGTGACGTTGTCGTAGGCGACCACGGCGGCCAAGGTGTCGCCGGACTTGAGCGGCGTGTCGGGCGAGGTGGAGTTGGCCGAGGCGATGGAGTTGACGTCGATGCCGACGTGGTTGCCGTCCTTGTCCCAGAAGTCGTCGTTCTGGTACGTGTCGAACTCGACGGCCACCACGCGGTCGTCGCCCGTCGCGTTCATGTTGGTGCTGCCGTTGAAGAGGCCGAGATTCCCGCCGTTGCTGCCGGCGGGGGCCTCGACGGACGGGTGGCGCGCGAGGAAGAAGGCCATCCCGTCTGCGCTCAGCTCCGGCTCCGGCGAGTCTTTGTCGGCGGGCTTGATGCGGAAGGTGAAGGAGGTGGTGAAGCTGGCGACCTCGCCGGTGGTGCCGTCCCACAGCGGCATCGGCTGGGTGTACCGCAGCCGCCCGACGCTGTAGTTGTTGGGGCCGCTGATGTCGTTCTTGGTCAGCTCGATCGCCTTCTCGGGGCCGTGGAAGTAGGCGTCGCCGGAGCAGGCGAGCTTCGCGTCCGGCGCCGTGCAGGTGGAAGCAGGGTTGGAGAAGTTGAAATGGAAGTAGAGAGAGGCGGCGCAGGGGAGGTGGAGGACGAACAACAGCAGCAGGTAGCAGAGGCAGCACAGCGTGGATAGGAGGCGGCGAGACCGAGAGCTCAGGACCGCCATTGTTGGTGGGATGCTGGGAGCTAATGGTTGCGTGGGCAGCTAGTTACATTTGGTAGGATAACTCGACACAAACATACAGAGATGATCCGTAGCCTCCCATGCAGCACGGCTGGCTGGCAGGCCGGCTGACCAGGTCTTCTTAGCTTACACTAGTACACCACAATGGCCTGCCCGGACCTACGGAGTAGACAATGTTGCATTCTAGATTCTATAAGCACATATAGTAGCCGGCTTGAAGGTGATATCCAGCTAATTATTTGGCCATTTGGATGGTCTGGGACTTGGAGAGGTGTAATTTAGCTGTGCAGGTATGCACCAGAGCGACCATACAAGCAAGACAAAAGAACAAGGCCAAAACCGGGCAACTTGTTGATAGACTCCAAACACAATAATAGGAAGTTCAGTTCAGAAGGCTGAGAGCCTTGCAGCCATTCGGTAGAGATCACCTGCTTATTCAGTCCATCCCAGCAAAAAAAAAAAAACCGCTATGTTTCTAATTTCCAGTTAAATTTGTAGATTTTATAAACATACGTACTGTCTCCATTTTTATTTAGAAGACAAGTTGATTTTTAGAAATAATATTTAACTACTAAAACTCTGCTCAAAAAACAATAATTCCAGTTTTGTCTCTATCGCTTCTGTAGGGGCCAAACAAGCTTCTCTATTGCTCCCTCAGCGGGTGACAGGCCCTAGAAATCTCGTTGCAATGTTTCTTATATGGATATTTGTTTTTGCAAATGTTAGAATCAAAAGTATATTTTTATTAAAAAAATTAAAAAAATCTTAGATTATTCGCATACATGAAATTGGCCATCAACCAGTGCATTGCGCAAGCACAGAGTTAAGATACGATCCACCTCCACGTCTATGCAGCCATGCTGTGGCACAGTTACACTGAATATATCTTGCGTTGCAAAGCCACAATTGGCTTGGGCCACCCCCTTGGCATCCACAATTATCTCAGAGGCAGAGTGATAGGATTGCGGATCTTACCGGAAACGTTACGTAGGAAGTAGGGGTGAGGAGCTGGGGAACGACGGCGATCACGGCGCCACGGCGCCGTGGCTGAGGGAGGCGAGCGAGAGAGATGGAGACGGCTAGGGTTCTCCCGGCTCCCTGAGGGAAGCCGGCAATAATAGATTGCTCTTGCTTAATTCTCCAAGGGTCTGATTACAAGTATGTATAGCCTCTAATGGGCTGTCCTCTAATGGGCCTGACACTCAAACTTCTAATAAACTTAATAAAGTATAAATCATGACGATAACTTGGGCCCTAGGCCCCTAAACCCCTTGGTGGCTCTAGCCACTAGCAGGTTGCCTCCTTTGGTAATGGATGCCCGTCATAACACAAAGGATCTATTATGGCATAGTATAGTCCCTATAATGTTTAAGCCCACGTTTTTTTATACCCTGTATTTCATTTCAGCCCATGACCCCTATGTATTTGAAGCGCCCCAAGAACAATTGAACTACTGGAGATAGGGTTCTAGGTCAAGCAGTTCACTCTCCACTCCAACCCTCCCTCCCTCCCAATCTCAACACTGCAAGTCTGCAATCCATTGGCTCGACCGTATGTCCCCCGCCACTACCTTCAGGCCTAGAACTTTGTAGGGGTGGTAGTTCCTTGCTCCATTGCTGCAGATTTGAAGGTTTAGTTTATCGACTTTAGAAGCTAGCGTTTGGCGATGCAGCAAGATTGGGTCGCTGCAAAGGTGAATATGCCGGTGCGGGTGGTTTTATTGATGCGGCATTCTCTAAGTTGTTGATATCAGGTTCGGTTTTGGTGGTTGAGATTTGATTTGAGCATGGACATGTTAAAATTTTATTTTTCAAGTCCGTTTGACCAACTGGGACCTGCAAGCCGATCTAGCAAAGCCAATACGACAAAAGAACTTTCGCTGATAATAGGGAGGTTGGTGAATTGGCTAAAGATTGCCGAATTCGTTCTGTACACATAATCCAATGCGATGCCATTGGACCAGGAGAAAATTTCTCAAGGCAGGATGATGGTTAGAAATAAGGATTAAAATTTATAAGGAGGTCCCTACGTTGATTCTTCACATAATATACATCAAAAGAAAAGGATTTTCGTCCTTTTTACAAAAGAAGACAAATGTTTTTCCCTCGGAGCCAATGCAACTTGTTCCCGCTCAAGCCTGTCTTGCGCGCTTTGGCAATGGCTCGTTCATCTTCATCTTCGCCATTGGCACTGCCTGAGTCGTCGTTGGACAGGGACTCCTTAGAGAAGAAGGCACCATCTTCTCCAGCATCATCCTCGCAGCATCTGCTGGAGGACCCCATCGGATGCGGGAGGTCACTTTCTCCTCATTGGAGGAGCTCATCGGCTTCTCACTCTCATCGTCATTGACGATGCCGTCTCAGGACCAAAGATTGTTCTCATACTCTTGGATGAGGAAGGCAAGCTTCCTCACCACACCACCAGCATAGACCGTGTTGTCACTGATCGCCGCCTCGAAGCAGTCACCGTTTTCTTCATCAGCATCCGTCCATTCATGGTCGGACACCTCGTAGTTAGTCAAGATAGAGAAATCCCAATGGTCGTTGATGTCTTCCTTGGGGAGAAAGGGTGGTTGAGCGAGCAGAGGATGGGCGTACGGGGGAGAGGCGGAAGGATCGGAGGAGGAAGAGTTGCTTGCCATCAGTGTTAGAAGGGGTTTTCTTAAGCTTTTGGCTCTCGTCTTGGAGGAGGCATGCAGGAGTGGGCAAAAATATTGTGATGGCATAGTCTACACTATAAAAGAGTGAGTTTTCTAAAAATCTTTTTTACCTACAAAGGCATAGGTATACCCCTCACGCTGACCCCACTGCGCAGTTTGGAAAAGGTTAGAAAGGGGTGGAAAGGCACAAAACCCATAGATGCAAAATGTTTCATACACTTTCTCTCTTTATTTCTCACCTCATTTTATACCCATACCGACTTCTCTTTATTTCTCACCTCATTTTATACCCAAAACCACTTGTTACTTTTTTTCTCTTGGTTTTAATGAGAAAGGAATGACACTAATCAATCAAGACTCCTTTCTTTTAATTCTATTTTCCTTTTTTTTTCTTTCTATTGTCTGTTTGATTATCTCACAACACGTGCATGTTGCACATACATCTATGCTAGTTAAATAAACCAACGAGAAGCTGATGGGGCGTCTCTCTAGTTTCCAAGATGTGCAAGCATGGGAGGCAATATTCACTAGGGGTTCCAAGTGTATTTTAATCATTGACGACACATTCCTTGGTGAAGATCTGCTGCAAGCTTGGATTTGTAGTTTTGGAATAAAAATTATTGCCAAAATTAGGGGGCATGAGTTTTCGCCAAATCCTAGCCGGATTAGGGCTAGGGGTTCGTATGGTGGAATCGGCTGTTGGGCTGTAATGTGACATCCATTTAGATGTGTATTGTAATATTGTATCATGAGGTCCAGTGGGCTGCGCGTATTTAAGTAGAAACATGCTTAGCATTAGGATGTCGAGTTAGTTGGATGGACTTGTCGTCCAACACTTCGGTCTATATATAAATATGTAACTCTTGTTCAGAAAATAACATGAAAGCATACGTTCCCACGGCGTATGTCTCGCTCAACCTTGGCACATCGCCACCCCTTCTTAGGGTTTGCCAAGTAAGCGCCTTAATGTTGGATCTATTAGATCCATTAGAGCTTTATGGTGACTTGCTTTACCATGGTAGATCTTGTACTAAGCGTTGTTTTGGCAAGGTTTACTAGTTATCCTGCATTCTATGGATCCACTATCTTGTTTATACTTCACGTTATAGATCGGTATCATGTGGCTAGGTGTATATTGATCGCCCAGTTGTTACAATCCACGATGTGCGCTCCGACACATGCATATGACAACTCGAGAGGTTGAAATACACCTAGAACCATGTTTTCCTTGTCTTAAGTGTGTCGTTTTCTGGATGATATTCCTTGAAGGATCATATGGATGTTTGCTTGCACAAGCTCGGCATACAGATTTGGATGTTTCCTATGACTTTGCTGATGATGCATGTTTTAAATTAGTTTTGGGATTGTTCCTATAAACAGTCTTCTACTGTTTGTGTGGCCATGGATCTAGTTTTTGCATGAGCAGTTAGGATGGTTTTTATGGCCCACGTTCATGGCGCTTGCTCATACACCGTCCCGAGCCTAAGGTCACACTTATGGGCAGAGCCAAACTTGGACCGGAGCCCAAGCCACCTGCCAGTCCACTCGGTAGGATTTTGTCATGCCAAGTCCACTGTGGTGCCGCCTCTCAGTCCACTCGAGAGGGCTTTTGCCTGCATGTCCCTTAGCAGGTCTTCGGTGTTGGCAAACGCTCATCACAGCCAAGACAAAAGACCAGAATCGGTACACATGTGTCCCTCAAAGACTCTCAAGTCTAAGCAGATTGGCTGTGATATAGTGTATTGGTTTATAAAATCATCAAAAGTTGTTTAACGTAGGGATACAATAGATATTTATACTAGGAACAACCCTCATAGCCAGGTGTGAACAGACCATTTAAAGGTGTGAATGGACACCTTTGAATTGTTGAAGTTATTAGCCTAGGAAACTCCATGAAATCAATGCTCATTGGAAACTCACGCGGACCTTTCACCTTCTATGTAGTCTTCACCAAAACGGTCATAGATGCATTGTGAAGTCCAAAAGATGCATTGTTTGTTGTGATGGAAAAAGGACTTAAATGCTTTCCAGCAAGTACTTGTGGACCCCAGAGCCTTCTAAAATAAAGAGTTATGATATCATCTTTAGGCACTCCGAACTAGCATGTGCTTCCATCTTGAGGGAGACGTGCTATTCCAGTAGCACGTCCTTCTTCTTTCTTTCTTTTTCTTCTTCTTCAATTCCAATGCATGTGGTTTTGACTTTATCAATGTGTGCTATTCTAGTAGCAAGTGTTCCGTCTAGCTTCTTCTTCTCCAACTCCAATGCACCTAAGTTCAATCAGAGAAAAGGAAGTGGGAAACACATCCAAATCATATTGTGACAAAAATCTTATGTATGTGTTCACTTGATCATGTATTTTTTTAGCTTGATTCCTTGTGATTGGTCCTTGATATGTGTTATTTAGTTGGTTACTTGAATGACTAATGGTGTTGCTTGGGATGTCCTCATCAATTAACTTCCTCGTTTCTAAGGTGAAGAAAGGAGACAAAGATCGTTCTTTGGGCATGCAATCTAGAAAAGTGGGATGAACCTTACACTTGAAGTTATTGTAAAAATATTTATCGTAATTTTATGTTACTGATATTTACATTAGTTCAAACTCTAATTCCAATTGTATTTTTCAGATTTGTCAACCATAATGTCTTAGGATTTACCATTTCTATTTTGATCTATTTCAATTAAACCACAAAAATATTTGTAGATAAAGAAATCGAGAAACTATCATTACAATGCAATGTGAGATGATGAAGTTGCTAACCTTTTAGCACACTTGCATGGGTGAGGAAACAAATGAGGAGAACCTCCACTAGTTGGAAGAAAGAAATATGGACAGACAATTACTCGTTAGAAACTTGATAATCAACTAAATCATGAAACCCCAAAACATACACATACCAAACATCTATACTAATACATCATTCGAATGTACCAAAACTACTGCATTAATCTAAAATGATTAAAAACTATGTCCATATTTCAAATAAAACCATACACACATATGTATATAAAGAAAACAAGGAACTATCATAACAATACAATAGCAATAAATTGCAAGAGGATGAAGTGCCTAACGTTTTAGCATACTTAGATGGGTGACATCTTTAATATCTTGAGGAAAAAAAGGGCAGCACCTTCCCTAGAATAAGGAAAGATGGGCACCATGAACTAAGCTCATGGTTCGGGCGGTCGGAGAAAGGAGGTAAATACCCTCTCAACATATTAGTACCGGTTGGTTTCCATAACTGGTACTAACATGCTTTTCCAGCCATCTCCAGAGGATTTAGTATTGGTTGAAGGCAACAATTGATATTAAATCTTCCATATTAGTTCCGGTTAGTTCCTCCAACCGGTACTAAGTCACCCATGAAACCTGGCCGTTAAATTCATCACAGTTTCAACACATCAAGATACAAAGATCAATCTTTCTAGAGATTCAAAGATCACATTTTCAACAAAATATTCAAAGATCACATTTTCTTCACAAGACTCAGTATAAAAAACCGCCATATATATAATTCCTTAATACATTCTTACATATTTAACTACAGTATACTAATTTATTTTCTACTTCTAGCCGGAGGAGTGCTCCATCAGTGTTGTCCAATCCACCTCGTTGTTGACACCGCCGGCCACTGTCTCCATGAGCTCTGATCATCATCGTCCATCAATGATAATGGTTATGGTGCTGCTGCCGGGGAGGCTGCTGGCCATGACCCACGGTAGCGGTGGCACTACGTTGGTGGCCAAGGTGTCAAGGATGGTGGCTACAGTGACAGGATCGACAGAAGATGAGGAGTTGACGTCATTGCGAGTAGTGATGGCGGCAGCATGGCAATCCGCCTTTCTTCTAGGAGCGGCGGTGATGACACGATGAAGGTGGTGGTTCAAGAGGATCTCAGCAGTGTGAGATGCCTCATGGAGCACGGTGAGCCTCAAGTTCTGCCTAGCTTCGAGGACACAGGGGTGCTTCTCCCTTGCAGTGCTGAGCCATTGGTTTAAGGGGAACATTGTGGATGGAGCAGGGGAGAGGAGATGAGAATATGCCATCAGATGGTGGGGAGGTAGTACTAGGAGATTGCGGGAGGAGAATGGCCGGGAGGCCACGTAATGGCAGGAATAATCTATTGGTATCAACTAACCAGTACTAAAACCTTCTCTGGGTTTCATAATTATGTAAATAGATTTAGTTCCAGTTAGTGATACAAGGCGAATGGTACGCAGGTCTAGGTGTCGCACTAAAATAACAAGATAAATTCTAGTACTAAGTTGCAAATAATCGCACTTACGACTTGCGCCATGCGAAGACTCAGAGTCGTCGAGTGCCCACATCCCTCTATATATGTTCCACTTGCCTGGTCCGCGTGCTCACGCTGATTAGGACTTTCTTTCTGCACTCGCCTGTACCTACGAGAACAATGGCGATGACTGCCCTCGCATGGCGATGCGCCGGCGATCGGCGTCGACCTGAGGACTGTTAGAGTTTGTTAGTTATCCGTCTCCCTGATGTAATTGACTTCCACACGTCAAGGTTGTTGGGATTAGTACCTTGGTTAGTTGAGATACATCTTCTGTAACTAGAGATTGGGTAGATTACAATCCCAACAACCTACGATGGGTGTATGTCCTGTACTGCTACGCGTGAGGCTGTTTCACGCATATATAAACAAAGGTGCGGCCCTGAAAGGGGTTTAACGCTTTCCAAAACTTTCATGGTATCAGAGCCACCTTCTCTTAGACACATCCATCTACTCCTCGCAAAACGCTACCGGTGGTTTTGCTGTGTTCCTTGGTTCTAATCTGGTCTCTTGGAGCGCTCGAAAGCAAGCCACTGTCTCTCGATCTAGCACAGAGGCAGAATACAAGTCTTTGGCCAACGCTACAGCAGAAGTTATGTGGATACAGATGATGCTTGAGGAAATAGGATTGCAAAGTCCAAAGGCAGCTCGATTGTGGTGTGACAACATTGGTGCTACTTATCTCACTGAAAATCCTGTGTTTCATGCAAGAACAAAGCATATCGAGATAGATTTTCATTTTGTCAGGGAATGTGTTGCTCAGAAGCTTTTAGAAGTACGTTTAATTTCTACCCATGATCAGGTTGCAGATGGATTTACGAAGCCATTGTCTACGACAAAGCTAGAAGAGTTCAAGCGCAATCTAAACTTAGGAAAGTTATGATTGAGGGGGAGTGTTAGAGTTTGTTAGTTATCCGTCTCCCTGATGTAATTGACTTCCACACGTCAAGGTTGTTGGGATTAGTACCTTGGTTAGTTGAGATACATCTTCTGTAACTAGAGATTGGGTAGATTACAATCCCAACAACCTACGATGGGTGTATGTCCTGTACTGCTACGCGTGAGGCTGTTTCACGCATATATAAACAAAGGTGCGGCCCTGAAAGGGGTTTAACGCTTTCCAAAACTTTCAAGGACGACATACTCCTGCGTGGCCGTCTGGTGGGGCGACCGTGGTGAGATAATCGCCAACGACCAGGGAAACCGCCTCACACCATCCTGCATGGCCTTCACCGATATCGAGAGGTTCGTCGGCGAGGCGGCCATGAACAAGGCTGCCCTAAATCCCACCAACACAGTCTTCGGTAAGTTCACAATTCATTTTTTTAGATCGTACCATTTATCAGTACCGCAGTACCACCTATTTTTAAATTGTTAGATCTTCTATGATAAATGATTTTTATTTTTTTCAACTACACTAAAACTTACAAAATTTTGTGTCTTATTTTTTTAAGAGATATTGTATAGTTGGAAAGGTACCAACCGGTACCACGAGGTACCATACCTTTTTTATATTATTATAACAACCTTTCTGCTCTTTGTAGAATTAATTTTTTTTAAAAAAAATGGGTATTCGACCCACCATTTTCAGTACCTCTCTTATTTGGTACATTTGGTGCCGCTATCGTAGTACTGTCTATTTTTAAACCGTTAGATCTTCTCTGATAAACGACTCATAGTTTTTCCAACTACTGTGAAAATTGTAATTTTTTAAAGACAGAGAGTTTAATGCCTCAGCCACTGGCAGGTCAATTCTCAGCTCAGCTGTCAGCTCTCTGGAATTAGCTAGCCCGATCAGATTCTCTCAGTTTACGTGTTTACAGCGATCTTGAACGCAAATCAATTCAAACCGATGGGATCTTGAATGCAAATTTACAAGGGAAAATATTAGATGCCAATACTATGTATATGTTCATTCCGATGTTTTCACGATTCCATTGAATAGATCAACCTTATAAGTAAAGCAGAGGCGGCTTTCAATTCAACTAATAATATATTAAATAAATTAAAGAATAGTCGGAAGGATCCTTTGGTTTGAGAAAGGAGGCCAGACATGACGTTTCTTTGCTAATGTTTTTGTTTGGTTTAAGGATGTGTTAATATAGCACCATCTCGTTCCTCACACGCACGCAAATAAACATGGGCATGAATTCGTCACATGAAAGTTCATAGTATTAAGTAGAAGTAGCGATATATCATCATCATCTCGTCTAGGATGAGGGATTGAATTCCTCATGCCAAAACAGTAAAATACCCCCAAGGAATATTATAACGCATCCTCATGTTCTTAGGCGAAAGCCAGCCAGCCTCATTGTTGATCACTTGCTTGATTAGGCACAAGGATTTCTAAAATTGTGACGCATTAGTCCATTTCTTTGGTTTTTTTTCTTTAGAAACGTCCATTTCTTTTCTTTTGTTTTTCTTTTGAAAGGACCATTTTGTTGTCATCGTTGACTGTGTTGCCAAGTCTTTGTAACCAGACAACCAGGCATTAATGGCCATTATCCCCACCATACCAACCCAGGCCTGGTCAAGCTCAAGCGTTAGTGTCAGTTATCAACTGTCGATCGACGTCCATATTTACAAGAATTATTGCATTTCTACTGAATCGCAAAATACAGTGTAAGTCGATGAGCTAGGTAGACCGAAGATATATATCTCGTCATGTTTTTATTTCCTAACCTATCCCTGTTAGAATCTTTCCTTCTAGTAAACAATTGTCAGATAAATCATGATATAATAAGAAGAAAGCTAATACCAGCACACGTTGTTAGGACTGAGAACACAGGATCTACTAGCATAATGCGATGAACACACTAATCCGTTATTAAATAGTCACTGACCTTAATCGAGTAGATGTAGATGCCCCTGATCTTGTAGTTGATGGGCTTGGACTCACCGTAGTACACAGATGAGACCGCTGTGAAGAAGTACGGTGGTGACTCTCGGTCTTCAGAAACGTAGGCTAAGACCATCCCCGATCAGAAGGGTTAAGAGAGTGTGGTCATCGTGTGTTAATCAGATGATTAGCAATAACCATGGCCCTCTATATATATCTCTATATATATGGTTTTGGGCGTCCTGGGACCGGGCCAAAAGAAAACAACATTAATGTGCACCCACGATCACGCGCTCGAGAATGGAAACCTCGGTCAAGGGAAATTATGGCCGAGATTAATTCCAACATTCTCCCACTTGATTGATGGACTAACAACGTAAGTCCTTTCTCAAAAGAAAAAGTATACGAGGTAAGGATTTACAATAGCTATTAAAATGCCATGCACATCACAGTACCTACAATATACCAATCCACGTTGATTGTATAATCACTTATTCATGATGGGAGATAGCCCGTTTAGTTATTGTCCTATTGTACAATTTTATTCTCATTTAAAAATTATGTGTACACTTATTATAAGAGTGAGAACAAAATAATGTTTCCAGAATCAATACTTGAGATCTCAATTTTAATCCAATATAATAGGCTTCAATATATTTTTTATGCCGGTAAGACTTAAAACATGAGCCAATAAGAAAATAATGGGTTTGATGCTTAATTCTTATATTTTAACTTATCAATTAATGTTAAGCATCATCTGATCCTAGATCCATCTTTCACAATGCTAAGTGTTTGGCAATATCATCGGACATGTTACTCGAGGAAAGTTTGCATTTTACATAATGAGTCCGGGATAAGTACTGCTAGGTTAAATAATCTTATTCTTAAATCATAATTGTTGTCTAATGTGAAAAGAATTCCACGGACCCACAACTTATCATAATATCTTAAGAGATTGATTGGAGCCATTCCACAATAGCTCCCCCGTAAGGGTGAAGATATAACTTAATTTAGATTAATCAACACGCCTTGCGGTCTGAGTAACCTTTAGCCTTGATGGTTATCTTATTCCTTATATGTGAGCGTGTGAGTCATCAGTGTCATATGTAAAACAATGTTATAACAAAACCTATGTATATAACACAACTTTCTTTAGTAATTTTTCAAGGGTCCGTCCTGAATTAAATATGCCAAATATCCGTTATTAAGGGCACATAATGACTCAAGTATACACGATACTTATCAAAGGGAGCCAAGAAACATATCGCCCTTAACACAAGTCATCATGATAGAGTATTTATTTATATGATATCTTATATACTCTATCAATACATGACTTTGAGAGTGAAAACTCTCATATATATGGATCAGAACATAGTGAATACTTATTGCCAAAAGAACATAATAGACATCACCGTTATATTAGTACCCCGAAAGAGAAAAAGTTAAACTCCGGATCTTATGTAAAACATCCCTATTGCTTATGTATAAGAATTACTTACCAAACTTATGTACCATTGTGTAGTCACTCATAAAGATCTGTGAAACAAAGAGGATCAAGTGCCATTCCACTAACTCAGTAACCATAGAAAATTCTAAAGCTTTTTCATTATGAGTGTGAATTCAAGCATTGCCTTTGGTTTATTCATTTGGAGTCACACAACGAATAAAAATATGTCGACCCATTACGGCCCACTGTCTTGACTCCATTAGAAAACATTGCTATACCAAAAGACATTATTAGGAGCTAACAAAAAATTATGACAGTGATGAAACTGAGAATGTGGAGGCCCTCGCTAATGTGTTAAATAAGCACTTGAGGTAAGAGATATTTATTTGCCTGTAACACCCTAATTTTTGCTATATAAAAAAAATCACATCTTAAATTAATTTACTCTTGTTTAGAGTTTGATTTATTTGTGTACGATACCTTAATACTTTGGTCATTTCTAATTTTAATCAACTAAAATAAATCATAGGAACCAGATGTTTGAGCATTCATGCCCTTGCATATTTTATTGGATGATTTACAGTGTTTAAAGTTTGAGTTCAAACTCGTTTGCATCTCTCCAAAATTTTCCAAACTCCAAACAAATCGGGAAAAGTCCCCTTTTCCTCTCTCTCCTTCTTTTCTCTCTTTCGGCCCAAGCCAGCAGCAGGCCCAGCAGCAACTCACTTTCTTTTTCCCTTTTGCGCCGGCCCAAACCGCGGCCCAGTAGCAGGAGAGGCCTAGCAGGCCGCCACCTTCCCTCTCCCTCTCACTATCTGGTGGGGCCCGCAGGTCAGCCGCCCCTTCTTCCTCCCGCTACCGAACCGCACCGCCCAGGCCACGAGCTCATGCCGGAGCTGCGCCGTAGCCTCGGTCCCGCCCCGCGCCCGTAGTGTCCGCTCCGAGGATCATGCGCCCGCCTCCGCCCTTCCTTGCCGTGACCCCGCTTTCCCCTTTCCTTGCCCGCGCCGCGCGGACAAGAGTCCGAGGCGGACTACAAGTCCGGCCGGAACCGGACTTTCCTTTCCTCGCGCGCCGCTCTTTCTTTACCTCTCCCGCAAGCTTCGGCTTCCGAACTATAAAAGCCGCCGAACCCCGTTGTCCCGAGCACCAAATCCCTAGCCCTAAACCGCCGCCTTGCGCTCGAGCTCGCCGCGAGTTCTTCAAGTCTCGCTGCGACGTTCATTGAGTTCACACGCCGGGTTTCGCATCTACAAGCCACCGTCGCCTACAAGTGCAAGCCTACGACATTCGCCGTAAGGTATAGCACCTAAATACCTGATCTCGGCTTTGGTTTCGCCTCTAATCGCCGGATCGACCTCACCGCGCCGCTCGGTTCGTGCACAGGAAGCCGCCACCGCCGCTGTATGTCGTCGCCGCCGTATGTCGTCACCGCCTCCCCATCGACTACGCCTACACCGCTAGCTTCGGCTTGGGGTGAGGAAGCTCTCTAGCAAGCCCTAGTCCCTAATCGTGCCCCACCCCAGCGGTAATTGCTCGCCGGAGCTCCGCCTCCGCCTCGCTCTGTCGCCGGCCATCTACGGCCGATGCGCCGCCGCCTAAACCCTCTCACCCGCTTCGCTGCAGCCCCTGCTCGGCCACGCACCCCGCCTCACTAGTCCTAGGCCCTGGAAACGCGGAAGCCGCGTGCCTCCGACGGTCCTCCGCCGCACGCAGTGGTCGCTGCCGGCGAACTCTGCCGCCGGGTTTTTTCACCCTTTTTCCCGATCCAATCTGGACCGTAGGATCCAGATCCAACGGCTCGCATCGCGTGACCCAGGGTCAATACCGGTCAGCGCCGGGAATTTTGCTAAAGAGTCCCTGAGCTTCCCGAGAATCAACCCGCAGTCCAGAATCTTTTACATTTAGGTCCTTGGTTTTCACAGTTTAGCCTCTGGAGTTTCAAATCTCTTTTATTTTAAGCCTTTAAACTTGTTTGATTCATTCTTTGCATTTTAACTCCGTTTTGAGACATTTTCGAACCTACGGAATTGTAATAATGTGTAGATTAATTTTAAAACCCTTCTAACCTCTGTTCATGATGTTTGATGTACTGTTTTAGTCAATTTGTACTCATTGATTGTATGTGTGCCACGTGTAGCCGACGTTCCGTTCGAGTTTGCTGAGAATCCATCTTGGGAAGTTCCTGAGCAAGTTTTTGCTAAGAAAAGCAAGTATTCTTTGACCTATGTCCTATTTACATTAATTACACAATTTAGAGCCCAATTTGATTGCTCCTATTAAGGATGACTAGCCTCATATATCTTTATATGCCTATGAAACTTGGGATGGGCTGTGATATTGTAAAAATTAATTGCTACCGCTCAACTCACTTTATTTATACTGCTAATATTGATTAATTAAATGATGAACCTGATGATAAAAGTATGGTTTTGGCAACAAGGGATTTGAGCATGTTTTGTGGGTTTGCTCGATGGACTCACCCTAAGGATCAGTTCGCCGAGCGACCACCCAGGAAAACAGTACAACCACAAGAGGTGGAATGGGACGCCTTTGACTGATTAATTAGATAAACTAGAGTTTTGGCTTACTTTCCTGAAACATGTCGTATGAGGGGTCTGGGGGATATGGGACTTTGCCCTTTGCCAATGTGGTGCAATTTGATTTGTCACCCTTTAGAACGGAACTCTGATATCTTTAGTTAACTGGAGTAACCTGTAACGAGTGGGCCATAACTCTAGGAATTCTTTGTAAAGGTCTCGTAGTGAAACCCTGCCGACTCACCAAAGGTCAGTGTTTGAGGGCCCGTACAGCCCGAGGTAAGGCTGCGTTCTTTTCGGGGGGATAGAAAGGGGGAAGTGGAGGGGAATCCACAGGAACCGTTCGATGTCTTAAATAGATGGTCCAGATTCATTCCCCCGAATGGGAGGGGAGCCAGTCTCCCAAAACGAACGCTCCCTAAATGGGAATCACGACTTGTGGGTAAAGTTGTACAACCTCTCGAGAGTGTTTAAAACTGATATATCAGCCGTGCTCACGGTTAAGAGCGGTTTGGACCCTCACAGATTAGAGTTTTCAAAGAAAGTGGCTTATGGAGATCATGGTAATGATGGTGATAACAACGATTATGGTTATGGTTCATGCTTATTTATTTATTATGCTTTACTGTCTTTATAACAAAAGGGATGGGTTATGCTAATCATGGCTAGTAACTAAAACTTGACCCACTAAAAGCAACTGCTATGCCTATCCACCATAAAGCTAGTCCACTTTTATCCTAAACGGAATACTTGCTAGGTACGGGATGTACTCATTCTTGCTTATTTTATACCACGTTGCATCCATTGCAACCGCTGCTCAGATCCAGAAGGAAATGGTGATGAATCCTAATCAGGAGTTCCAAGACTACGACGAGTTCTAGGCTGGTGTGCCATCCGTCAGTCGCCTGTGGAGCATTGGTTATCTTCCGCTGTCGTTTAATTATTTCGTTTTCGTTAAGATACTCGGTTTCGATAAAAACATTATGGTCTGTAATATTGGTTATTACTCTTAAGTTAAAGTACTGGCTGTGTTATTACTTTTGTTTATACTGTGTATGTGGTTAAACTGATCCTGGCATATACATGGTGAGCACTTGGTTTTGTTTCTAAAACCGGGTGTGACATTGCCTTAAGAGTACCCATAAAATTTGACTAAGTAGTACACTTAATAACAGTGAATAATAGTACCTTTCTAAATAGGATGGTAACTCATTCAAAGCATAGGATTAATTGACATTGACTTTAGGTGATACCGACTAATATCTCCATCCATGAGAACTTTGGCTAACAAGATTGAGGTTCACCCAGAGTTTAAGTAATACAATAACTTCTGTTCATAGAGTAGTAAACTTAATTTTATGGGAAAATTCTTTATATGACGTGATGAACATTTCTTTCTGATCACGAGACGTTCAATTCTCCCCCTCGAAATGTGGTCAAAACGTTAGTTCCACATTTTGATGAAGTCTCATAAGGAATTAGTTTGGAAGCGAAGGTTATGGAGTTAACAATGTAGTTATTAAGCATAATCAAATTATTGCAATAGAGGACGAAAAGCACAACTTTATGCCAGTGGACGAAAATTCCAACAACTTAGCCTTATCATTATGTCCTTGCATAGTCAATATCTCTAAGACTCCAACTTAATAAATTCATATCCATGAGCTAATGTTGGTGGCGAACAAGTGTCTTGGTGCTATCTTTTGCCAACATTAAGATTGCACATTACTATGAGCTTAATCATTGTTCACTTACTCATAATGAGAACTCAAAAGTTTCAATAGTATTCATGTCTTAGCTCTTAAAGCATAACTAATTAATGAGCTTTCAATGCCTGATGATAAAAACATAATGAATTAGGGGATCGCTCCCCCAGAACCCAAGCGGCATAATCATAAGAGACATTTTTTTAGTTTTAATCTCAAAAAATTTTGACATATAAGAAGTCAATTAGATTCTCATCAATGTCCTAATGACAAAATAAAACTTTTCAATTGGGAACTAATAACCAAGTTGTGCAATAACCATAATTCATAGACCTCAGGAATAGTTAATAACTCTACTCTATTTCTCATAGGGTACAAAGGAAAACAACCAACAAAACTTATGGTCGAACTTATAATAATAACTAGTATAGATGTACGTGCAACACGCACGTGTTGTGAGATGATTGAGCAGGCAATAAAAAAGATAAAAAGAAAAATAGAATTAAAAGGAAGGAGACCTGATTGATTGGCTCGTTCCTTTCTCGTTAAAACCAAAAGAAGAAAAGTAACACATGGGTGTGGGTATAAAATAAGGTGAGAAATAAAAAAGAGAAAGTGGATGAAACATTTTGCATCTATGGGTTTTGAGCCTTTCCACCCCTTTCCAACCTTTTCCAAACTGCACAGTGGGACCAGTGTGAGGGGTATACCTATGCCTTTCTAGGTAAAAAAGATTTTTAAAAAACTCGCTCTTTTATAGTGTAGATACAAGGGATATATGTACGACAAACATTTTTAACATCAAAAGTAATGATATATGTTAATATATTTAGAATAGATAATTGTATATAATAAAATCAATACTATCAATAAAATATCATAAAATCAACAACAATAATAATGATAATAGTAATTATAATAATAACAAAAGAATTCCCCTATATCGCATCACTGCCAGAAGAGAACAACAACCGTCTAAACTTTATGTCATTCAATAGAAGACTGAGTAGTAGGGAGCTGAATTCGTTAGTCAGCATGGTAAGTGATGATGTTCCATCAAACATATAGTTTCTAAAGGAACAATATATTTCTTAGGGACACATAAATATAATCAGCGTTGGCCAAAATATATCCATATGCCTGACTAATTCCCATAATGATGCTAAATCCCTAACCAAGACTTCTCGTTGGTTCCATCTCAACTAGAGACGACTTAATCATTTGGGAGATTTAGGGGCAATGAGTGATGCAATCAACATTAGAGATACATGAACATAATTAATGTTGGTCAAAAACATCCATGCACCATAAGTTATCATTAAATAGCATCACGTCTCTAATCAGGATTTCTCGATAGTTCCATATTGATTCGAGACTACTTTAATATATATGGGATAACATAAGAATGATACAATAGTAAGATCAACATGGATCAGATGAGTACATTTGTATCATAGCCCAATTTTATGACATCTCCAATCAAAACTTCTCGTTGGTTCTATTTCGATCA
Source organism: Paspalum notatum (assembly GCA_022530915.1). Lineage (NCBI taxonomy): Eukaryota > Viridiplantae > Streptophyta > Magnoliopsida > Poales > Poaceae > Paspalum > Paspalum notatum. The sequence continues at coordinate 34,588,592 of CM039685.1, forward strand.
GAGATAACTAAACTAAGTTTGGCTCAAAAGAACTTATATGATCATCGTAGCAAAATATTGCTCGAGATTTGGTGATCTCAGTAATCCAATTAGTTTAAGAGCTTATCAAATGACAAATGGCCATGAGCAACGATGGTTAACTTACAACTAAGAGCATAAACTTAAGCTCATCATAATAAAATTGTATCAAGTCCCTAAACAAGAATAATAGCCAGAGAAAGACAATCTCATGATCACTATAGCCAAAACATCATTAGTTACGTAACAGCGGAAGCGTAAGGATCAATAATATAAAATAACATGAGACTTAGTTACGGTAAGGGAATAAAATAATTAATCATTTCAGGGGCAAATAAGTCTACAAAACATTAGAGACATCATAATTAAGTCCTAGATCAAGATAGAAAATAATTTGCTGAGTAAATAACCTTAACTTAGTCTCATCAGTGAAATAATCTCAACATCATAATGGCCTAATTGAATGTTGTCCAAACGCCTACTCAAAATTTATGCCCAGAATAGGGTCTTCATGGCTCAGGAATAAAATATTATACGGACAACACAATATAGACTATATAATTCAATCTAGGTTTCCTCACCATATCCTATTCCATTGTTGTTGGTGCTGAAGCCAGAAAGTAGACCTTGCTGTAGTAAGAGAGGGGGTGAATTAGGAGTTCTAGAAATCTAAGCAGCATAAAAACAACTTATCAAAACCTACGCAAGAGAAAATTCAAATGTGCACTAAGGTTTTTGTTAAGTGTTGTTATATCTACCATAAAAGACGTAAGTTCCAAATCTAAAATATAGCCTATAAAGCTAAGTGACAAAGGTAAGAACGCAATTGCAAGAATATTAGTGCGGAATGAGAGGACAGTAGAAATGAAAACTCCTTATGAAAATGGTGACATGATGAGTTTTTACCAATGTATCAAGATAGTGTGCAAGCCATCCCTTAATCCTTGTTGGAGCCTCTCGCAATGGCCTTCCTCTTCCATAATCCATGCAAGGATCAAGTGCAAGGTTGTCCATGCAAGTGGGTTCCCGATGACCTCTTCCAGAAGCTTTACTTGACGTTTTCCTTGTGGGGTAAGTTTAGGCTAAAATGTCAAGAGCGTCCTTCTCACAAGTAACATGGCAGCCACTCCATATTCTAGAGAATTTTGGTCGACTCACAAGGCTCAAACTCACAATTTAAGGTGCAAAGAAGCATCATGCACAACAAATATGGAAACCTCACTACTAACCTTGGTTGTGACCAAGTTCAATGGTGCTAAGTGGGCAAATGAAAGTGCTCAAAAGAACTAAGTTATGCCTAGGTTTACACCTAAGCACTTTGTTAAGCTGGAGGTCTCAAGAATGTGTGTCAACCCTAAAGTAAAGTCCCTCAAATCAAGCATCCTTCAATTGACTGGGTGGGGTGGCTTATATAGTCCCTAGGAGCCAACTACCTGTTTAGATCAAGGCTAACAAAACTTCTAAGGATTGAACATTTTGCTCGTAGCACCTTGACGTGCATCAGGCAGTTTGGTTCATGTTCTTTTCAAACTAGTTATTGGCATTGTTAGGTCAATTTTCCTAATAGGGACTTCAAACAGTCTAGTCAATTCATCTACCTTGGCCTTCACTTTTCTACATTCTCTAGTATGTCATAGGTATGTATGGTCAACTATATAGTCCTCATGTTGGATAGTCCAGTTAGTATAGACTTTGGCTTACTTGGTCTTCATCGTATCTACTATTTCATTGATCATTGGGGAAGATCAAACTATCTGATTAGTTCAATAGACTATCACTTTCATATTAAAGCTTCCTCCACTCATCGGACATTATGACTGTCCGGTCCATGCAATTCTCAGTGGATTGGATAATGCATCTCACAAATTTTGCGAGGTTTTTAGGGTATATCCCCTTGACCTCAGCCCACTAACCAGCTAGCGGGACCACCGTTGCTGCACGGCTCATGGGACCTTGCTTTGCTTGATGTCTTGGGCCTTCTAGAAGATTTTCATGATCTTATTGCGCTTTTGATAAGTTCTTTTGAGATATTTGCTTCCCTAGTCCATTACTTGCATCCCTATGACTAAAACAAATATTCTAGCAAACACAGTACCAATTGGTCACCATTGGTACTTAACCACCAAAATATCATGGAACACAAGGCTTATAGTCCATTTTTCTTACAATCTCTCCCACTTTTGGTGATTGATGAGAACACGACAGGAGGAGTAATAAAAGATACCAAATGAAGTATAATAACTAAAAGCATACTATTTGCAATGAATGCAAATAGGATGAGTCCAATGTTTTGAAGCATGTTTTGTCCTTTCCACTTTTATGACCTCTTTGTGGTTTAATGAATATTGGACTTCCCCTTACTCCATATCCAGTTTACTTTCTTCAAGAAGCATTTTTTTCATTAATCTTGACTATAATTCTCCTCCATTCTTGATCATTTTGCAATCCTTTTTGTTCTAATAATTCTTCCTTTTTGGTTTATTCTTGAATCCTTGCTCGGTCCATGGTCCCCTCCTTTGAAATCAAACATTAGATGGAAAACATTACAAGCACAAGGGAGAGTCTCATACAACTCATATAATATTGACAAAGATCATCCTAAAAGTGTGCATACATATGGTGAAAATAAAGGCATATGCATAAATAGTCAACTAAGAAAATATTGGGAGTTGAAGTTATATTACGCATGGAGGTGCCATAAAAGAAAGAAATGCATGATACAGATGTTGCATGTATTCTTTCAACTTCCATTGTAAAGGGGCTAATAACTTTATTTGCTTAACATGTGTTGATAGACACAAAGTTAGGCTTCGAAAGCAACCACATTAAGAGTTTTAATAAATCATTGAAGCTAGAGTTAGACCATCCATACTTGGCCTTCAGAATCAACAACTCTATCACAGACCGTAGCACTAACCAATGAGTCGGGCAACCCTTGACTTCTCATACACACTTTGCTTTGTAGCAACCTTTACATTCTTGAAATGCTCTAACCCCTTTTGCATTCCCAAGAAAGACATCAGTCTTAAATTGATTAAGCATTTCTTCAAGGTCATCAGCATTGCTATCATCATAATCAATAGCCATGCCATCGATACTACAAGAAGGTATGCCTTCATAATCACCACCACCTATATCATCGCCTCTACCACTATGCAACATTTGGAGGTCATCAGCATCAAAGAATTCCTCGAGATCGTCCACATTCTCGTCCTCAACGATGAACTCATATGTGCCCTGGTCGGTAGGATTTGTTGCAATGCCCGATCTATTTCTCTCTCCATGATGTGTCCAAATGGAGTAGTCTTTAACAAATCCTTCAACAATCACATGCGATCTTATAATTATCACTGGATCTGAATACATCATAAGATTCTTGCAACTTCTACATGGGCAACAGATACCCAGAACCTCCTTAATCATAGCATCCTTCTTTGCAGCTTCAATAAATTTGTCTAGTTACTCGCGGAAATGCCTCTCTATCCTTGACGTTTTATACATCCATGTGCGGTCCATCTATAAAATTAAACTCAATGCATTAAAAGATCAAGATATAAAAATCAAAAGGGGTGGCTCAAAACTCAATGCTTTTATATAAGATAGTAGTTATTAGGGGTGGCTCAAAACACGAGGTAAGGCTAACAAATACCATCTTTTTACTTAAGTAATTAATCTTGTAATAAAGGGCCTTCTTAGCTAAGTTATCTTAGATCTAGATCTAGAAACTCTTCTTTTTACACTTAGATATAGAAACTCAAACTAATGTGATATACTGTACCATAGCTAATTAGAGGGAAAAAGTCTATACGACCCCCTGAAGTATATAGGGTAGAACACATCACCCCTAAACTACAAAACCGGATGTTTTGCACCCTAAAGCATCAAAAACCGATCAAATAACCCCCTGGGTGATTTTGGTGGATGGTTTGATGACGTGGCATGCTGATGTGTTCAAATCACCCCTCCAACTATTTCAATTGGTATATTCTACTCTTTGATAAATTTGTATTTTTCATTTCTCTATGTTCAATTTGAGTTTAAAAGTTTAAATTTTGTAAATATATGAAAGACATTATAACTTATGCTAGAAATATTTATGGTGATTTTATCATAATTTTTTGTTAGTTAGACATTTAATAATAAATTAACTTTGCTAACATAAAATTCTAAAGAAAAATAATCACAACTATCACCTAGCAAAATTTAAACTTCAAATTCAAATTGTAGATGAAGAAACAAAAACTATAAATTTATCAAATGAAATAGTTGAAGGGGTGATTTGAACACATCAGCATATCACGTCATCAAAACCATCCACCCAAACTACTCAGAGGGTTATTTGACCGGTTTTTGATACTTTAGGATGCAAAACATTCGGTTTTGTAATTCAATGGGTGATGTGTTCCACTATATATACTTTAGGAGGTTATACGAACTTTTTCCCTAATTAGAGCTAAAATAATCATTGAGAGAGTATATACATGCTTACCAAAGCTTGGTTTTGGATAGAGCTACATCTACACCTAGATCTAGAAAGAAATTACCACTATATGAGAAAGAAACATGTTTAAGATCTTTCTAAATCTACCGCACCATTTTCTACATGATAATAAAATTAAATGAAATGATAGTGTAGCCAAAGAAAACCTCCCCCTCTATTTCTTAATTCTTGGGCACCATTGTTGGGCCCAAGCTTTCTCCATGGGTTACAGTAACCCAAGGAGGAAGAAGGGGTCATGTATTTATTTTGCTACTAGAATACTAGGGGCGGTTAAACCGCCTCTGATAAGACTTACTAGAGGTGGCTCATAGCACGGATCGCTCCCGCTAATGCAGACTTAGCAGGAGTTGTCCGTGCCGTGAGCTGTCTCTGGTAAATTACAAGAGACAACTCTCAAGCTGGGGCCGCTTTGAGGCTACTAGCAAGGGCAGCCCTCTTTTTGAGTCACCTCTAACCTCCAAAAGGGGGCGCTCTTGCTAACATCTTCTGTAGATGGTGGTAAACTATAATTTGCAGTAGCTCATTGGTGTATCATGTTGTCTTTATTAATGTCCATTATTACAATCGAATAAATTTAATAGAGATATGAAAGACAAATAATTAGTTATGTTAGTTGTAGTCGTAGATAATAAATTTATGGTGTGTATTCTCATTACGTGAATGATGATACACGACTTTTCATTGGTCACATTTTACAACCATTCGATATCCATCGAACGTCATATAGGATGGTTGACAAAATTTAATCAACTAGTCACACTTTACATGACCACATGTGTAGTAATATTAATATTACATGACACGATAAATAATATGTAGTAATTTACATAAAACCTAGGAATTAACAATCCATTTGTTATATTTTATCGCATATATTAGTCCATCAGACTCGGTCACGTTTTACTCTCTACGTCAGCACCATCCGAACTCCATCGGATGGTTAGAAAATTATCCATGGTCCATTTCATTCGCACCCTGCCTGACTAATAATTTCCTTGCAGACGTGAAGCGATTGATAGGTCGACGATTCAGTGACAAGTCTGTACAGGAAGATATCAAGCTGTGGCCTTTCAAAGTCGTGGCTGGTCGTGACGACCGCGCGATGATCGTGGTGCGGCATGAAGACGTGGAGAAGCAGTTTACACCCGAGCAGATCTCCTCCATGGTTCTGGAGAAGATGGGAGAGACCGCCGAAATATACCTGGGCACAACAGTAAAGAACGCAGTGATCACTGTCCCAGTCTACTTCAACAACTCCCAGCGTCAGGCCACCATGGACGCTGGTGCCATTGCCGGCCTGAATGTCATGCGCATTATCAACGAGCCTACCGCCGCCACCATTGCCTACGGTCTTGACAAGATGCCCGTCGACAAGGGAGCGCGTACCGTGCTCATATTCGATCTGGGCGGTGGCACACTGGATGTCGCCATTCTCAACATTGACCCGGGCATGGACGTAGGGATGGGCCTCTTCGAGATGAAAGCCATCGCCGGTGACTCTCACCTCGGTGGGGCAGATTTCGACAACGCGCTGGTGAAGCATTCCCTACGGGAGTTCTTGAGGAAGCATGGGAAGATTGAGATCAGGAATGACCAGAAGGCACTCCGGCGGCTGAAAACAGCCTGCGAGAGAGCCAAGAGGATGCTGTCTGGCGTGGTGCAGACCACCATTGAGGTGGAATCCCTCTATGCTGGCATCGACTTCTCGACCACCATCACCCGCTCCAAATTTGATGAGCTCAACAAAGACATTTTCAGCAGCTGTATGGAGGCCGTGGAGAGGTGCCTCCGTGACGCCAAGGTGGGCAAGCGCAGCGTCAACGACGTTGTCCTTGTGGGTGGCTCCACCCGCATCCCCAAGGTGCAAAGCATGCTGTGGGAATTCTTCAATGGGAAGGAGCTCTGCCGTAGCATCAACCCCGATGAGGCAGTCGCATATGGCGCCGCCATACAGGCTTCCGTGCTTAATGGTGAAACCCACAATGGGAAGGTGGGGGATTTCCTAGTCTTTGATGTCACGCCACTGTCGCTTGGGGTAGAGATCCACGAGGAAGAAGATGAGCCTGAGATGGGCGTGGTGATCCCGCGGAACACAGCCATTCCCACCAAGAAGACGAAGCTCTTTACCACCTGGTCCGACAACCAGCCAAGCGTGCTGCTTCAGGTGTACGAGGACGAGAACGTTAACACAATGTACAACAACCTTCTCGGCAAATTTGAGCTCACCGGCATCCCACCAGCGCCTGAGGGCGTACCTCGTATCGAGGTTACCTTTGATATCGATGCCAATGGCATCTTGAACGTGTAAGCGGAAGAAAAGGACACGGGGCGGAAGAAGGACATCATCATCACTAACCACAGCGGCCGGCTCAGCAAAGAGGAGATCCTGCACGTGGTGCAGGAGGCCCAGAGGTACCACGGGAAGTGGGTGTGGGGGGTACATGAGGGAGGCTCCCGTAAATTTATTAACTCGATCGATCTATCGTCCCGCTTTATGCAATCGATACCTACCTAGTATATCTCTACCTAATATATAATATTATTAAAGAGAATAAGGTGTCTTGGTCCGTCTTCTCACAAACATGACAGGTGAGACCAGTCTAGATTGAATTCAATTATGCAATCAAGGTTTTTCTCTGCCATATTTTATCCGTTCACCTCTCACACCATCGATCGAACATGTAGTCCTTCCAATATCGGTTCTGTACACGAACCGAAATATGTTCAGCTTCGGACTCCTCTCAGCCCTACCCCGTGTCCAAGCCCCTTTTGTCCGTCGGTGACCCAATGGGCCATAAATTCAACCATAAAAATATCTATTATATGTATATCTAATCTAATTGATAATCAAAGAAACATAATACCACATCGACTTTGAAACTATGTTTATGCATGTTTATAACGGGTTCACATGACCCTAGGAACACCGTCAGTGTGAGAATCAGAGGACTATGAGATTCTGATAATGCCAACAAAACAAATGTCGGTGCACCACTGTCTATTGATCTGTGTCAAGGCCACGCCAAGACCATAGCCGCCGGCCCCAATCCTTGCGCGCCCGCCGCGCCGCGAGTGCGCGCGCCCCGGGCATGCAGCCTTCTCCCATGGTTTGGTGCCCTCGGTGTTGGGTGTTGATTAGGGGTGTAAACGGTACAGATATTATCCATCCGTATTTGAGTCCGGATCCGTTTGGAAAGGTTGAGATCCGACCGTATTCGAGTCCGGACATTCAGCATCCGATCCGCATTCGATTTATATCCATATCCGAATAATGAAAATTGGATATATATGATGTCGATGTCCATCTAATTTTTATCCGACACCAACTATTAATATCCGTATCCGATCCGAAATCGAAAGAAAAATATGAAAACAAATATGGTATCTGATCCGATTACACGCCAGTGTTGTGCGCATGGCGCGTTGTGACTTGGGAGCCATGCACGCGACCGATAGTACAGCCCGGCTGGCCGCCACCGTACGTGGGCCAACGTTTCAAGAGAGAGGCCGACATGCTATTTGATGAGCATTAATGGGCTTCTAATGAGATGGACGCTATTGTTAAAAAAAAGAGATGGACGGCTAAGGGTTTGGCAAGCGTTAATGGGGGCTTTCTTTGCCTATTCTTTTCTATTTGATGAGTGTTATTTTATTTAGTTAATCTTACCCAATACTACCTCCATCCACAAAATAATATAATCCTAGAATTCAAAATTTATCCACAAAGAATATAATTCTAGAGGTAGACCATAATACATGTCTATGTTTGCACACATGCAGTCATTAATACCATCAAATCTGGTGCATCCAGTCCCTTTTCCTCACTATGCAACATTAACTACTCCTTCCGTCTCAATTTACAGGTCGTTTGATTTTTTGGCACCAAGTTTGACCGGCTCGTCTTATTCAATATTATATGGGACGGAGGGAGTATCTTATAAAAAGGTAAGTAGTGCAGGGTCAAATGTGTCAATTCCTTAGTCATTAATCTGTCTAAAAAATAAATTTTCATCAAGCTAAATACTCAATATTAATTGTGACCACACTATTAATTGTACAAAAGATATAAAAAACTTCTAGCTCTTTTATAGTACAAAAAACCCAATCACTGCCAACTGATAGTGCCAAAAAAACAAATTCATATAGCCATGTTGATACATCTAGATAATTACAAAAATTATTACGTTTCTACGACCGTTGCTAATGTATGATTACAATATTCATACTATATCGGAACCAAATGATGCGTGCCATGCCAAATAGGTACAAGATAGATATTGTTAAGAATATCATTAAGGATTTGTTGACCCAGTGCAACGAACAGGCATTTTTTCTAGTATTCTATATCTATACCTAATATCAAAGCAAATAAGGTTTCACGGTCCATCCTGGTTTCATGGTCCGTCCTGACACGTGGGACCCACCTGTCAGCGACTCCTTCCGCGTGACGGAGTCCGTCCTCTGCCCCGCCTCTCGTGTGTTCCTCCATCCGCAGCCGCCGTCCGCACTGAGGGAGGTTTTTGTCTCTCCCAAATATAACTCCAACTCCACACGCGGGTTAGCTCGTGCACCCACACGATTGCTTTCCTGGAACAGAAATCATATTCCTAATCCGAGGCAAACAATGGAGTCTAAATACAACACAGTAAATTTTAACCAAATCTAGATGCTATGCCATAAATTAAACTGTCCTACCAAGATTCAATCAATCAATTGAAAAGAAAAACAAAAGGTGGTTGTAGTTACCGAGCACCATACCGAAAAGCGCAAACCATGAACAGATCTCATCGTAAAATCTGAACGCTGAGCGGAATGGGCACGAGATGCTGGAGAAGCCAGTACGTCGAATATGAGGTCGAGATGGGCTGGGATCCCATCGAGCCCGTGCAGCATTAATTGATGAAGTAGAGCTGGTGATGCACTACCATGGAGGAGCTTGACGGCAAGAACATGCGGTCATCAAGCTCCATGATGAGGATGCGTCGCCGTCCAGATCAGGGAGGAGCACACAAGAGTTGCCACGGAGCCACCATGCTTCCACTCCACCATGAGCATCTCCTCGTTGCCACCAAATTCGCGCTCCCGTTGCCCAGTCACCAAATTCGTGGAAGAGAACGGTGAGGGTTAATTAGACTTGCCTAGGTAGGTGGACAGCTGGGAGTCACAACCATCAAGGAAAGAGGCATGGGCTGGGCTTGCTCCAGATTTTGCATCCGCCATTGGATCTTGGGTGGGGCTAAGCCACAGGATGTTCCGTTCCATCGAGCAATGTGACACCGGTGCCTGCAACCAAGAGGCGCTCTATGCTCCGGTGCCGCTCCAGTTTAGCTTCCTCTCCGCCTTCCTGCTTTCATGACTCCATCGTCCACCACCTCTCCTTTTTTTTTTCCACTTCGAGGTTGGGTTGCAACCAATGCGTAGCGATTTTCTAGGTGAGGCTTTCTTTGCTTCCTTGCCATTCGCTTAGGGAAGACCGGAAGAGGGACGCTTAGGTCGTTTTCGACGTATATCGATGGAAAGCTCAAAATCATAATCTTTCCATTCCAATTTACACCAATCTAAAATTCGATCTCAGTCAATGAAAATCGTCGAAACAATATGATATGGAATTTATTCTGAACCCGGTTCGGACGGTAGAGAAGCCCACGTGAAAACGACCACCCAGATCGCATATGGTCTCCGTTTTCGACGTTGTAATTGTATATATCGATAGAAAGCTAAAATCATAACCTTTGCGATCCAATTTACACCACCCTAAAATCCTATCCCATTCAACAAAAATCGTCCAAGCAATACGACGTGGATGGAATTCATCCGCGAACCGAATTCGAACCACTGCAAGAATCCAGAACATTTTCGGCGGCCGAAGCCTTATTTTCGGCGGTTTTTGGCAGCCGAAAGTCACATGATTTTCGGCAACAAACCGCCGAAACCGCCGAAAATAAGCTATTTTCGGCGGTGCAGTTTAGCCGCCGAAAATTAGTCCTCGATGACTTAATTTTCGGCGGTTTCATTCGGCCGCCGAAAGTTAGTAGACGCCCGAAAAAAAATAAAAAAAGCAACGTCAGAACCCTGGGCCACGAACTCAAGTGCCGCCACGATGCTCACTGCGCTCGAGCCCACGCCACTGCCGCGCTCCCCGCTGCTGCCGTGCTTGCTCCCCGAGCTCGAACTGATGCCACTGCCGCACTCCCCGCTGCTGCCGTGCTCCTCGCAGCGCCGGCATTGAATGCTGGAGGAGGCTCGGCAGGACCCGCGTGCGGAGGAGGTGGAGAAGAGGGCACCGGCACCGGATCCACAACGGAGGAGTCGGGGAAGAGGACGCCGGTGCTGGATCTGCAGCGGAGGAGGCAGGGAAGAAGGCGGCGACGCTGGTGCGGCCCCTGCGCCGGCGAGGAGAAGGGAGGCGGCGAGGCGATGGCGGACTCGTGGCGGAGGAGGCCCGGGAAGAGGGCGGGCGATGGTGGACCCGCAGCGAAGGAGGCCGGGGCGAGGCGGCGCCAGAAGCCGACGTGGAGGAGGCCGGGAAGAGGGCGGGCGACGGCGGACCCGCGGAAAAGGAGGCCGGGACGAGGCGGCGTCGGAAGCCGACGCGGAGGAGGCTGCCGCCGAAAATAGTGGGCTTATTTTCGGCGGCTAGATATGACCGCCGAAAATTATAGGTTATTTTCGGCGGCCGCACGAAACCGCCGAAAATAACTAAGCAATTTGCCGCCGAAAATTACTGTAGCCGCCGAAAGTTTTCGGATTTCTTGTAGTGGACTAAAGGAGCAGCCCACGCGAAAACGAACGCTCATGTTGTATACAGACTCCGTTTTCAATGTTCTGTATATTGCCGGAAAGGTAAAAAGATAGTATTTCTAACCCAACTAACATCACATTAAATTTCTCTCGCGGGCAGCTGCAAAATTCAAAGTAATATGACGTATAATTTATTCGCGATGCCTATTTTTATATGTATTAATTTAGAGATGCTTAAAGATTTTTTTTTCCGTTGCAATGCATGGGCATTTTTTGTCTAGTTTCTAATATTAAAGCAAATAAGGTTCCACCGTCCCATAAAAATTTTTGGTCCGTCCAGACTTGGTGTCGACATGTGGGGCCATCACCGTCTGCAAGCGCCCCCTGCGGCCCTGCCTCCATCGTACATGGACGTTCGGGAGTCCAACAAAGGCCCTGTTTAGTACCCCAATTTTCTCCCAAAATTCACTATGCAAAAAGAAGATTCTCCGTCACATCAAAATGCCGGCACATGCATGGAATACTAAATGTAGATGAAATAAAAAAATAATTGCACAGTTTAGATGTACTTTGCGAGACGAATCTTTTGAGCCTAGTTAGGCCATAGTAGGACAATATTTACCACAAACAAACGAAAAGTGCTACAGTGATTCTACAGTGCTTTTCAGTTCGGAACAGTGTTTTTTTCAACCATGGCCCTGTTTAGTATCCAAAAAGAGTCCCAAAATTCACTATGCAAAAAGAAGATTCCCTGTCACATCAAAAATGCCGACACATGCATGGAATACTAAATGTAGATGAAATAAAAAAATAATTGCACAGTTAAGATGTCATTGACGCGACGAATCTTTTGAGCCTACTTAGGCCATCGTAAGACAATATTTACCACAAACAAACGAAACGTGCTACAGTGCTTTTCGATTCGGAACAGTGCTTTCAGTCCCAAATTGGGCCAAAATTCGGCCCAAAGTTTGGGCACTAAACAGCCCCCATCTAAACACACCCAAAACCAAGAACCGAACTTCACAGGTATCTGCAGCCATGGTGTCCGGACCACAGCCCAATTTAGGCTCCACCACATCCCACAGCTCAACTTATATTAATAATATTGGAAGAACGCTTATATGTCATAATCCCACGTCGCCCATACTGCTGAAAATTTGCGTATTCATAATACCTCCCATAACTGACAAAGCACACGGTTGGGTAGATGCAAAGATTGGTTTCTATTTGGGAAAAGAATATCAAGAAACAAATCGATCGGAAGCTCGGTGACAACTCTGCATCGGAACGGCAAGAAAAACCATCAGAATGAGAGAGGAAGGAAAAAAATGCAGGCGTGGTTGCCGGTGGTCTTGGAAGGCGGTAAGCTCCGGTTCTCCATGGACAGGCTGGTGCCGGTGCTCTTGGACGCTCCCAAACCTGGATGGGAGGGAGGGATGGGAGGAGCCGCGTGCCGGAGGCTGGTGCCGGTGGTCTTGGAAGGCGGCGAGCTTTCCGGTTCTTGTGGCCGCACGCACGAAAAAGAAAGGCCGTTTCTGCAGAAGAGAGTTTGGGGGAAGAAAGAGAGTAGCCGAGTAGGGCAACAAGCCGCCAACCGCAAATTTTTAATCCGTACGAGAATAACTGATGGACGTCCATGGTAACCAACGGCTAAGATCGGATGACCAGATTGGCCCACAAACTGGGCCGACAATGATGTTTCTTTTTTAGGCTGTCAAAGTTTTATTTTGCTCACTATTTTGAATCAAGTTATTCTACGCATATGAAAACGGACGCACACATCACATACGGACTAACGTTCTACATATTTGCCAAAAAGCTAAAAAGATAATATTTTTAACCCAACGACACCACTTTAAATTTCGCTCGCGGTCAATGGGAAATTTCGAAATAATATGACGTAAAATTTATTCGCGAACCCGATTCGGACGGCAGAAGCAGCCCACGCATTCGAAATAATATGATGTGGAATTTATTCGCGAGATCTATTCTTATATGCATTGATCTATATGTGTTTAAAGATATTTTTTTTTTACCCTTTACAATGCACGGGCATTTTTGTTAGTATATTATTAAAGCAAATAATTTTTCACGGTCCCTCGGTCCGTACTGACAGGTGGGACTCGTTTGTTAATAATAAAGAGAGGAAGGTTTTTTTTTTTCCTCACTTTCGTGAACTAGATTCGGATGGCAGAAAGAGTCCACGCGAAAACGGATGTCCATATACCATATGATTTCTTTTTATCGATGGAAAGCTAAAATCATAACCTTTTCGATCTAATTGAAAGCACTTTAAAATTCCCTCTCAGTCAACGGGAATCGTCGAAACAATTTGACGTGAAATTCATTCACAAAATAAATTCGGACTGAACAAAGAGTCCATGTGAAAACGGACGCACATATCACATACGGACTCCGTTTTCAACGTTCTATATATCGATGGAAAGCTAAAATCATAACATTTCCAACCCAATTGAAACCATATTAAAATTCGCTCTTAGTCAACGGGAATCGACGAAACAATGACGTGGAATTTATTCACAAACCAGATTCGGACTGCAAAAGGAGTCCACGCTAAAACGGATGCCTAGGTCACATACGAACTCCGTTTTCAACGTTCTATATTTCGATGAAAAGCTAAAATCATAAACTTTCCAATCCAATTGAAACCAATTTAAAATTCACTCTCAGTGAATAGAAATCGTCGAAACAATGTGACGTGGAATTTATTCGCGAGTCTGATTCAGATTGCAGGAGAAACATACACGAAAACGGATGCATATGTCACATACAGACTCCGTATTCTATGTTCTATGTAATGCCAGAAACAAAGAAAAAACCATATTTCTAACTCAACCGCCACCCTAAATTTCGCTCGTAGGCAACAGAAAAATTCGAAACAGTAAGAAATGGAATTTATTCGTGAAGCATATTCTTATATGTATTGATCTAATGGTGTTTAAAGATTTTTTTTCTCTCGTTGTAATGCACGGGCATTTTGCTAGTACATGCTTAAAGAGTTTTGACTGTACCGTACTGTTACGTGACTTCTGGCTTGGCATATGTATGGCTTAATTACATAACCTTTCCTTTGTTCTCAGCTGCTTTCCTTTGTTCTCAGCTGGAACCATGTTTGATGTTTTCATTTTGTTGTCTGTGTCTTGCAAACGTAACTTAATTCAGTCTTGGGAACAGATTCATGGGTCTGTATTTTTAATATCTTTTCTTCTTTTTCAAATAAACTACTTGGATGACAGTAAGAGAGACGACCTCCAGCTATTTCTATGCCCCAAGCCTAAGTAGCTCGTAACTCGTATTATATATCGTATACTTTTTCCGAGAGAATTCGCTATTTGACACTTGGAATAACTCTTTGGTCCTAGAAATTCCAGCCTCCCTTATTTCATACCGAGTTTCATATATGACAATTTTGTTACCTTTCCCACATCCATATGTCGTTAGGTACCGAGTACCAGCTACCAGCGTAGTAATGTTCTCAAGACCACTGCCATCGAGAGTTGTTCTCTAGACCACTGCAGTTCAATCCATGAGAGGAGCAAAGCTCTCTTGTTGCTGAGACTCGCGCGGCGGCAATGCCTGCAGCTAATGCTCTTCGCCTCTGCGCTTAATTATTGCCAGCCCGCATGGCCCCGTACTATCTGGTTGGTTCTCAAACGGCCTATCCTTTGTCTACAGGTGGTGCTGCAGCCACGGAGAAAATAGGAGAGCTGGTCAACAAGAAGCTGCTTGTTTGTTGCTGCTTCGCTGACATGGATGGATGACTATGCAATGGCGATGGCCTGACATTATGACCTCGTGGAGGCCGGAGAAAGGATCGGAACACAAATCGGTGTACGGTACATGTTGGTTGAGATTGAGACTTCACAGGTTCAGATTTGACAAATTACATCCCCTGCATTTTGGTTGACATTCTGCCAGTGATCAACAACCCACCCGCCGCCGCCACCACCACTCGCCTTATGTAACACCCTATTTTTTGCAAAAAAATAATAAATTAAATTAAAAATAAATAGATATAAATATGTTTTGTTACATTCATGTCTTATGCATGAAGTTTATACGTGAGAAATGAGTTTAAAGTGCGTAGTTCAAACTTGGCTAAAAAAATGAACTCAAACTCCATTTGAAAAGGTTTCGAAAGGAGTTTGGAAGAAAGGCCCAATCTCTCTCTCAGCCCAACTTCTTCCTCTAGCTCTCTTTTTCTTTTCCCCGCGCACATAGCACGTCCATGACCTTGGTCCAATCAGCCCTCCTTCCTCTCTTATGCGGGCCATCCTTCCTCCTCCTAGCAAGCCGCCGGTTGCCACCGCATTCTCACTCACTCCCCAACTCCTGACGCTTGCCTCCCTGTTCACTCTCCCGCTCTCGCGGCGAGTATGAATCACTCCCTAACTCACCCCATCATTTTTTATCCAAATGATGAGACACCAAGCCAACTACCGACTTCCTCCACCTAATTATTCCCCTAACCAAGCCAAGTAATTGTTCACACGCTCTAGTGACGACTACTCCCACTGCCACGATCTCCATGCAAATAAACGGCCTCCGCAACCTTCTCGAGCGACCCCTTTACCTATCCGCACTATTACGTCACGCTAGCTCACTTCCCCTCGCTCCGCCATCATCGTCGAATCTCCACCGCCACCCGCCACCTTAGGCCCCTCTTGCCGATGAGATCTCGCAGGGTCAGCTGCGCAGTACTCTCCTCTTTCTTTCGAGCTACCCCACGCTTGATTTGGTGCTATATGGCACAGAGTTGGTGAGGCGCCACCGCTCACTGCCGTTCGCCGCCGCTTTATTTATCTTCCGACGAGTTGAGTCTGTAGCCTCTTTGCGACGTGCTACTCCATCCTGTACCCCTTCGCTGTGGACACGGCGCATGATGGACCAAAGACTAGGGGCACCCGGTCCACTGTGTATGTGGGCACAATCCACCGCATAGCACCGCTTGTGTCGCACTGATGCCAACATTTTTTATTTCTAGGAATTCAAAAGACGAAAATGTTTATACAATTACCATCCAACTTCAAAACCCCATAACTTTTGCATTTTAGCGCCGATTTGAGCGGTTCTTATGGCCACAGTTTTGTCTCAGTGAACTCTTTCTTACTATATGTTTAGAATATTTTGAGCTTATTCAGTATACTATTCCTATGTTTCATTATGCTTTGTTTGTTATCTGTTCTGTGAAAAATGAGCAGGTGAATTTTTAGGGCTAGGATTTTAAATGAAACAACCAACCAGGGGCGGATCCATGTGAGGGAAAGCCCCGGGCAGTCGCCCAGGCTCCATCGTTGAGATCCCAAAGAGATTAGCATGTTTATCTTTGTTCATGATCTTGATCTAAGTACAATCCTATTCTTCTATGAGTTAGGAAGATACGGCTATCTTAACACGCCCAGGCTCCGTTTAAACCCTGAGTCCGCCACTGCAACCAACCCTCATATAAAGGCAAGTTCGTAGATCGTTTTTTGTTGAAGAGGTTGGAACCGTAGTTAACTTTGATGGGGGACTAAGGCAAAATGGAATATTTGGCTGCGGGCTTTGTTTTTGAATGGTGGACAGATGTTGGGTTAGTAAAAGTACCTAGATTGGGTGTAATGACTAAATCAAGGCGCTTTTTTCCCTAACTTTACAGTACAACCACGGAAATTATATACATGGGCTATGGGCTTGGTTGTTATTTAGCCTTTTCATATCTAGTTGCATAGTGGTGGTTTTAGTGGCACAAGGGGAGACCCTGGGCCTAGGACTTGAATATGGGATGAATCCTGATTGGCCGCAACATGGACCTAGTAAGCTATATGATGACCTAGTAGTGTGGCCGTGATCAAACACCCCAGGAAGTGTATGGCAAAATAAAAAGAGAGGAAAGCACAGCCTATGGTGAACGTGCACAAACTGTGCACGAGGACATAGTCTTCTTATGGGTCCTCCTTCGTGATCGAGGCCTCTTAAGGCGCAAATCAGTGCATTTGCCATCTTATTGTTGTATTCTTTACACCTATACTTAGAAGAGAACTTGCACCACCTCTAGAGGAATTCCATCTTACTTGAGTTCGACTTTGCCACCGAATGCTAGGCAATCCTAGGACTTGTGATTCAGAATCCTTGGCATCTTGTTAGTGCTTTAGAGCATGTCAAGCGAGTCTTGGATGTTTATTTTTTTCATGGAGATAATTATGAGTTAGAGCATTTGGATGACCAAAAACAATTCATCTTTAGAGGAATTCCAGCAGATGTTCAAAGTTGCAAGCTTCTTTTTGTCAAGAATTATATTTGTCTCTTTATTTGGCAAAGAATTGCGAGGACATAGTAACAGCACATAGTAGATGCAGTTAACACCGTCACATGGTTGACCATATACATAGTTGGTCTCGCCAGCATCTCTACTCTCTGCCGGCGGTGGCGAAGGCGGCGGTGCCACAAGGCACCCCCCCCCCCGTGTCCCTCCCGTCCACCACCTTCTCCTCCCTCTTTTTCCCTCTCTCCCTTTTGCGCCTTGTCGCCGGATCGGTTCGTTGGCCCTCGGGATTTGCCGCAAGTTCTTTCGGTCACCGGGCTTTGCCGGTCAGTCACTTCGCCGGGCTCTGCAGGTCGTCAGTGGCCCATCAGCGCGCGCCGCGCGTGAGCCAAGGAGGAGACGCGTGGCGCCGTGGGCCACGCCGCAACCGCCAGGGGATACCGCGCGCGTGTCGAGGGCGTGCTATCCGGCATTAGGCTGGGATCCTACTCCTCCTCGACGAGCGCCTCATCCCCGACGCGTCTGCGGTCAACGCCAAGGCGCTGTATAGGCTGTGGCTGCCGGCTGTGCTCCCAGTCACGGATCAAGTCGTCTCCCCGGTCACCACCTCCATCCCCGCACTGGATCCGGTCCCTGTTTGGCCAGATCGGTTATTTGTCGAGCTCCTGGTGGCGGTGAGGTTCCTCTTCTACATGGGAGAGGACTGTGGATCACCGTCTCCATGAGATTTGGGGTTGCAATGGCATTCCTGACGGTTCACTGGTGATGAACTTTTCCTAGCAAAGGTTTGGAGCACATGATTAGTTTTGCAGGACTGAGATTATCGGTGAAAACCACGCTGGATTTTGTTCGGCACGATGGCGGTGGCGCCCTTGGGCGTCGTCCCCTCCATGGAGGCGTCGTCACAATCTCAGTACCTCTGATTTATTCTAAAAGGTGAAAACCTCGTCGTTTTGGACGGACGGCAGCGACGGTACGCGTCGTACCCTTCTTGAAGGTACCGTGGTGGAAGACTTCTATGTTGGAAGATCCTTTTGCTGAGATATCGTCCAGCTTGTTGTGTATTTCTCGGCTCTCACCATACTCAACAATCTTCAGCGTCGCTTGTTCCTTACATCCCTCTGTGGCTGCGTAAGGTCTTTTTTAGTGGTTTGGTTTTGGTTGTCAGAGCGGAATCGACGCAAGCTGTGAATGAAGTTCTTCAGCAGGGTGGATCGGCTCACGCTCCTCTTCTAGCTAGTATACGATGAAGATTACTAGTTAGGAGATGATTTGTTAAAAAGAAACTTACCGGAACAAGCCATTTCATCGTGTATACTGGTTTAGTATGTTGGAGTTACAGAGGTTTTTCTTTTTCTTTTTCTTTTGTCTAAGAGTCTTGGCCACGTACTTCTAAGTTATGTGCCAACACTTTATAATAATTTGGTCCGATGCATCACCTTAGGGTGTTGTCTGAAGCCGGAATTATTTTCCATTATCTAAAAACATTCGGTTGGTTTATATCGTCATCATATATTATTTTTCAATTCAATATGCAACTAGAATTTAGTCATGGAGTACTAATGGCAAGCAAAGCACGTGCCATGTGATATATATCCCAAAGAGTAATTAAATTGGACAAACAGTAATAAAATGGCCACAATAATACTAAAAGTTCAGGTAGTACTAAACCAATGGCACAAGAAATTTTGGGTACTCAATCAGCAAAATTTAAGGGATGCTGGATCTAGAGGCATAGCGCTTGGTTTTCTAACATATTGAGGTCTACTGAACCAGAGACATATTAGAATGGAACTTTCAGAAAAATAGATTTGCAATTGCAATCATGCATGTGGACGCAGTTGGACCACGCTCGCACGGCAGCTGTTGGCTGAACTTCGGCGTCATTAGCTAAAGAGAATTCTTGGGCGTCGGCGTCGGCGTCGGCGCCATTTGCCATGCATGTGTAACCGTGTGCGACGGGGCCACGGACAATGGAGAAATCCGCTTGCAACGGCGGACTGCAATGCAGTGAACACTGTCGTGGTGTGCCCGGTCTACACACCAATTTGACACCCAATCAGCGCGCTGGAAAAGCTACGACTTATGGGACCAGACTTATTGGTCGGCGCGTAGGCCACTGCTGCCAGTTTATTTTTTAACAAAAAAAGTGTCAAATGAAAGGATCTGTTTGACTTTTTTGACACTAAATTTGATTTACTCGTCTTATTAAAAAAGTTTCATAATTACCATTTGTTTTCATTGTACTTTTGTTTAGCATATAGTAATATATACTTTAAATATGATTTGAAATTTTTTCCATATTTCCACGATCGTTTTGAATAAAATGAGAGTTGAACAAATTTAGTGTCAAAAATGTCAAACGAGACGGGAAGAGTTATTAAAATATTTTACAAAATATTGATAAGTCAACACCAAACTATAATGAATGCATGTATTACGAAAACATGAGCAGGGTGAACCGGTGAAGTATAGCATTTTGCATCTTTTAACGATGGTACGATTTACCGAACTCCCGTCACATACGCGGAGACCGAGACCGAGACTCGACAATTGCCTGGTTCGGCAGGGAACGGGACAAGCGCATATGCTATGCTCAAGGCGACGAGTCGATGATTACTGGTCGAATAGGTAGGCAGCGGCAGCAGCAGCACACACGCTCTAGCGACGTACGGCGGCGGCGGCGGCGATGAGCTCCACAACGCGTCGTCTCCTCCCCATCCCGCTTGTAGTCTACTTCGCCATGCTCGTCGCCACCAGCCATGGCGCTCTCTGCGCCGCCGCTCTCTCCTTCGACTTCGACTTCTCCGATCCCTCCACTTTCAGCCTCACCGATTTCAATACTTCCGGGGACGCCATGTTCCACGGCAAGCTCTTCGACCTCACCGCCAACGCGTACAGCGCCGGCATCACCGCCAGCGTCGGCCGCGTGACGTACGCGCACCCGGTGCCGCTCCGTGACAACGCCACGGGCCTGGTGGCGAGCTTCACCACCGCCTTCTCCTTCGCCATCAACATCACCGACGCGAACAACAAGGGCGACGGCATGGCCTTCTTCCTCGGCCACTACCCGCCGGCGCTGCCTGCCAACTCGCAGGGCGGCGCCCTCGGCCTCTGCACCGACTACTGCGACGCCAACAAGACCGCCGGCGACTACAGGTTCGTGGCCGTGGAGTTCGACACGTTCAACGACAGCTGGGACCCGCACCTGACGTACGACCACATGGGCATCGACGTCAGCTCCATCGCGTCCGTGGCCAACATCTCGTTGCCGAGCTTCAGCCTGAACGGGCAGATGAGCGCGCGGGTGGACTACAACGGCAGCACCGGCGTGATGGACGTCGAGCTGAGGTTCGACCACAGCCCCAAGTTCGGCGACGCTACGCCGGTCTTCAACGTCAGCGCCAGGGTTGATCTCAGCGCCGAGCTGCCGGAGCAGGTGGCCATCGGGTTCTCGGCGGCCACCGGCGCGTCCATCGAGCTGCACCAGCTGCTCTCATGGTCCTTCAGCTTGGTAGCTCCGTGGAGCTCATCCGGTGGTCCAGCATCATCGCCTCCATCGGATCCCAGAATCGGACTGAAAGTTGCTCTTGGAATCACCAGCTCCGTCTCCGTCTTCCTCTGCATAGCCGTCGTTGCTCTTCTCCGTGCACTACGGAGGAAACACCTGGCGTTGGCTGAGGTACAGCTTGAATCGGAAGCTCGAGGCAAGCTCATGGATGAGGAGTTCGAGAAGGGCTCAGGGCCCAAGAGGTTCGAGTACGGCCAGCTCTTCGCCGCGACCAAAGGCTTCTCGGAGGAGGAGAAGCTTGGCGAAGGCGGCTTCGGCGCAGTTTACAGAGGATTTCTGAAAGAGCTGGATCTCTTCGTTGCCATCAAGAGGGTCTCCAGGGGTTCGGAGCAAGGGAGGAAGGAGTACACCTCTGAGGTGAAGATCATCAGCCGGCTGAGGCACCGGAACCTTGTGCAGCTCATTGGATGGTGCCACGAGGGCAGGGAGCTACTGCTGGTGTATGAACTGATGCCTAATGGTAGCCTCGACACCCATCTCTACAACCCCGTCGTTCTCCTAACATGGCCAGTCAGGTAATAATAATATGATATGATGATATACAGGATCAAAATGCCGTTGTCTCCAAAAATATTTTTAAAAATCTAGATGCTCCGCTGTGTATTAAAATTATGCAGATTCAAGATTGTACTGGGGTTGGGATCGGTGCTGCTGTACCTTCACGAGGAGTGGGAGCAGTGCGTGGTGCACAGGGACGTGAAGCCAAGCAACATCATGCTCGACGCCTCCTTCGGTGCCAAGCTGGGGGACTTCGGCCTCGCGAGGCTCGTCGACCACGGCCGCGGCTCCCACACGACCAACCTCGCGGGGACGATGGGCTACATGGACCCGGAGTGCCTCATCGCCGGCCGCGCGAGCCCGGAATCGGACGTGTACAGCTTCGGCGTCGTGCTCCTCGAGATCGCCTGCGGCCGCCCGCCCGTGGTGGTGCTCGACGAGCAGGAGGAGGACCAGAGCAAGGCGCGCCTCGTGGAGTGGGTGTGGAGCCTGTATGGACGGAGAGCCATTCTTGAAGCGGTCGACGAGCGGATGGGCGGCGACTTCGACGGCGCGGAGGTGGAGCGGGTGATGGTCGTCGGCCTCGCGTGCGCTCATCCGGACTGTAGCCTCCGGCCTTCCATCAAGCAGGCGGTGAGCATGCTGCAGTGCGAGGTGACGTTGCCAACTCTGCCTCAGAAGATGCCCACTCCAAAGTACTGCTGACTCACTGTCTGCGAGCTGAGAAGAAATAAGGATTATAATCGACATCTCATGTGTTGGTTAGGTATGGATATTGTTGTTCAATTCGGTTTCTACTAGAAACCAGGCGCGGCTTTGCCACGCCCTACTGGATGGGCTAGTTAGACCATCCCCAACGGGGATGTCTAAAACACATGTTTATCCCTATTCATCCACTATTTCAACTACCTTTCTCTCTGTCTATAGCAGCGCTACAGTGTCAAACAGTACTATAGACATCCCGTTTACTCCATCCACTGGAGATAGCCTTATAACATGGTATTGGTTTACTAATTTTGAGTTCAGGCTTCAGAGAACCATAGTCCTTGTGGTGACCTTTGCAGATCTGTATTAAAGTACACATGTGTTGAATTGTTGAATCTTAACTACCTAGGGAACCTGAATGAGTAAATAAACTGTGCCAAAAAGGACATATGGCCCTTTAAGGTTGCACAATTATACTTTTATCATAGCTCTCCTGTTTTTCACTCGATAGAAAATCAATTCTCCCCTGCTTCCTGCTCAATAGAAAATTATCGCTTCCATTAACAAGCATGTCAATAGAAAATTAACAATTCCATTAATAAGCATGTCGATAGAAAATTATCATTTCCATTAATAAACAAGTGGATTAGGTTGATATGAGGTCACATATGATTCAAAGATAAATAGGTTTGGCATGTTTGTTTAATACAAATAAATTGTGCCGAAAAATGCACTGCAGGATTGTGATGACAAATTTAGGAAGCATAACAATTGACAGGTTTAAGAACAGACATGTTTCTCAAAACCTATATAAATATGAATGGCCATGTTCTCCCGCATTCAATTCCTGAAGCTTAACAACAGCAAAGAGCACAAGCTGGTGCCATGAAGGGTGGAGAATAACTTATAGATTCTATAGTAGTAAGGCAAACAATTTCAGGAAGTGTAAGAACAAGACAATTTAAGTAGTTTTAATGTGTGTGTTTTTTTTATGTTTGCTCGGAGAACATACAGTTACATACCTATCTATGCTGTAGCACATGGAATGGAAGAGTAAGAGAAAATGGGGGGAAAAAAAGGAATTTGAGAAGGCTGAAGGCAGGCTGGCAACTGTGCCATCGCCGAGGTTGATGCCACCACTGTTTGATGTCTGCCTGCAAGATTTTCTACTATTTAGCGAGACGCGGGCAAGTGGGAACGCAGCACGGGCACATGGCCGCACGCACGTACGCCTACAACATGGCGCGGGCAAGTTGCCTGAGCTTGAGCGAGCGGCTAATTACAGTTGTGTCGTCGTTGCATAGCATACCTTGGCAGCTGGGACACGGCACAGCTTCAATAATGGAATTAAGTCGAACACCTAGCGTGCGTATTTCAGCGGTAGAAGCAGGCAACGTGGATTAACAGGGAAGGGAATCAGGGAGGGAGAGCATTTACCTGGTGCAGCGTAGCAGTAGCATTCATCTTCCTCGTCTTTGCGAACTTGGCTGCCAAGGGGTTGTGCGTGTCTGTCGGTCGCATAGAAGGGGATGTGGGCGAAGCATGAGGAATGGCCAGTGCAGGTGGAGTGGAGGTGCGTGGGTTTGCCTTCTGCCTGCTGCCACACTGGCCTGGTGGCTGGTGCCTAGGCGTCCGAGGCCGTGCTTCCGGCTCACTCGCCGATACAGCCGACTGCCGACCCCGAGCCAAGCCAATAGGCGACGGGGAAGGAGATGGACATGGACTCCGATCGAGGGGACAGCAATCGACGGCGCACGGGTAGGAGCGTTCGGTTCGAGTGGTGCGCCAAGTCGAGAAGAAGACGGTGGCGACGGAATCCACCACGCCACGGAGACGAGACACGGGCCTGGATACCACCAATCTTTGATGAATCAACACAAAGTTGTACCCAAAACAAATGGTTAATATCCAATTTTATATTTCCTCCGTCCTAAATTGTAAGAGGTGATAAAATGCAGTGTGTGTTTGGACCTACTCTGCTCCACCAGACCTAGCTCCGTTGTCAACTCCATTGTAGAGCAACTCCGCTTGAGATTGGAGTAAAAAATTGGAAGTGTTTAGTATGGAAACTAGGTTCCACTAAAAAAACTCCCTCTCTCCAAATCAATTTATAGGTCGTTTGACTTTTTAGCATCAAGTTTGACTGATTCGTCCTATTCAAAATTGTTTGCGAAAATCTAGAAAAATCAATTTGCAGGTAAAGTATATTATATGCTAATTGGAGACTCTTTCTGGAGCCTCCACATAAAAAAAAGATAGATCTAAAAATTCTCACAAAATCAGAAACATCCGGACATCCATCATATATGTCTAATAATAATAACCATTAGATTTATTATATTTTTTAAACAATTACCCACCATACCATTATGAAAGATGAGATAAAAACAACCCCCTAAATTTATATAAAAATTACCCACCATGACATTATGAATACAAATTAAAATAACTCTCTAAATTTACATATAAATTACTCATCATGCCATTATACAAATGAATTAAAATAAGCCTTAAATGCGCATATATATTATCCAATATACCATCATGAAAGCTAATCTAAAATAATTTCTAAATTTGCATATAAATTATCCACAGTACAATTAAAAAGATGAATTAAAATAACCATCTCTATTACAAAGGATTAAATTTATATCTTCTACAACTCGCACAGGTTAATTGGCTAGTAATTAGTATAAGAAAATCCTACTGCAAATACAGTCCTAGTATATGGAATTAAAATTCTTTGCATGTCACAATATGACTTTTGTGATACAGAAGATGAGATCTATTGGCGATGGGGGGAGATAGAAAATTTTCTGTTAAATCAATGTATAGACCCCTGCCATGGTAAAGACGTGCATAATCTACAAAATTCTTTCTTACATCCGACCTTTGTTTTTTTACTTAAATAGGTATTTTCAAATAATTAAATTTAATAATATCTTTATTTAACCACGTGCGGGATACACGCGCATCTTTACTGTAGAAACTAAATAGACCGTCAATTTTTGTCTTTACGTAAAATTGTTTTAGAAAAAAAATAATATTTTTACATCAATCTGAACGCGGAGACTGGCCCAATAACGGACCGGTGCCTGGGCCATCCGAACCAGGCCCACAGACGGACATTACGCCGCCTCTTTTCCAACAAAAACAAAGAGCGAAAAGAAAAGAAAAGAAAGAAACACGCGCACGCACGGATATTCCCTTTCTCTCCGCTCCACCACCACCTCCTTTTTTAGATCCGATCTCCCTCCCTCGGTCCCTCCCTCCCCCCCACCCAAATCCGCCACATCCGGGCCACGGCCGCGCTATGCCGCCTCCAGGGGACGCCGGCGAGGTCCGCATGATCTCCTCCAAGGAGCTCCGCGCGCACTCGTCGCCCGACGACCTCTGGATCTCCATCTCCGGCGACGTGTACGACGTCACGCCCTGGCTGCCCCACCACCCAGGCGGCGACCTCCCGCTCATCACCCTGGCGGGCCAGGACGCCACCGACGCCTTCGCCGCCTACCACCCGCCCTCGGCGCGCCCGCTCCTCCGCCGCTTCCTCGTCGGCCGCCTCTCCGACTACGCCGTCTCCCCGGCGTCCGCCGACTACCGCCGCCTCCTCGCGCAGCTCTCCTCCGCGGGCCTCTTCGACCGCGTCGGCCCCGCGCCCAAGCTGCAGCTCGCGCTCATGGCGGCCCTCTTCTGCGCCGCGCTCCACCTCGTCCTCGCCCGCTCCAGCGCCGCCGCGCACCTCCTCGCCGGCGGCCTCATCGGATTCGTCTGGATCCAGTCCGGGTGGATGGGCCACGACTCGGGCCACCACCGCATCACGGGCTACCCCGTCCTCGACCGCGTCGTCCAGGTGATCTCCGGCAACTGCCTCACCGGCCTCAGCATCGCCTGGTGGAAATGCAACCACAACACGCACCACCTCGCCTGCAACAGCCTCGACCACGACCCGGACCTCCAGCACATGCCGCTCTTCGCCGTCTCCCCCAAGCTCTTCGCCAACATCTGGTCCTACTTCTACCGCCGCACCCTCGCCTTCGACGCCCTCTCCAGGTTCCTCATCAGCTACCAGCACTGGACCTTCTACCCCGTCATGTGCGTCGCCAGGATCAACCTCCTCTCGCAGTCCGCGCTCTTCGTCCTCACGGAGAAGAGGGTGCCGCAGCGGATGCTGGAGGTCGCCGGCGTCGCCGCGTTCTGGGCATGGTACCCGCTGCTCGTGTCCTGCCTCCCCAACTGGTGGGAGAGGGTGGCCTTCGTGCTCTCCAGCTTCACCATCTGCGGGATTCAGCACGTCCAGTTCTGCCTCAACCACTTCTCGTCGGAGGTGTACGTCGGCCCGCCCAAGGGGAACGACTGGTTCGAGAAGCAGACGGCGGGCACGCTCGACATCCTGTGCTCCCCGTGGATGGACTGGTTCCATGGCGGCCTGCAGTTCCAGATTGAGCACCACCTGTTCCCCCGCCTGCCTCGCTGCCACCTGCGCAAGGTCTCGCCCTTCGTGCGCGACCTCTGCAAGAAGCACGGGCTGACTTACTCCGCGGCCTCCTTCTGGGACGCGAATGTGCTCACATGGAAGACGCTCAGGGCCGCGGCGTTGCAGGCCAGGAACGCCACGAGCGGCGCCGCGCTCGCACCCAAGAATCTGGTCTGGGAGGCTTTGAATACCCATGGATGAATCATGAATGGGAGTGAGGTTGGAGGCGACTTAATTCTGGTGTTCAGCCTAGGCGTGAAAGAATTCAATTGTCCAATTGATCGCTTCTCAGTTGTTTAGAGATATTGATCACATTCAGCCAGTCCCAAGCCGGGTTGGAATTTTCGTGTTGGTAAGTGACTGTCTATCCAGTTGATTGTTGAAGAGTGAGTCCCTGCTGCATCGATTGTCTGGGGTTCGTTCGTTCGCCTCGCCAGCTGTTTGTTCGGTTCTCTCTATCACGGTAACTATACTATATCCCCTGCATTTGCATTAAGTTATGATGAAACTCTGTTAGAAGAAGCCTATATGTCCAATCTGTTTTTCCCTTCATTGCCAAGAAAGATTGTAGGTCGTTGATGTTGATGGTGTTGTAAGCTTAATGAACAGCTGGTTACATTCTGTGGTGCGGTGCCCCCTGTATGTTGGGTACGTTGCTATGGCAGCTTTGGATCTGCCTTTGATGAAACTAGTGTATGTACGTATATGTCACTTCGGTAATGATCAATTTATTCCTATTGCAGCAGAATTCCCAGATTCTGGTTTGTTCATGATCTTTTTTATTTTGTTGGATCCTGCAAAGTAATGCTGCCTTTGTGTTTGATTATGAATGAACTCTAAAAAAATGGCAGTTTGAGGTAATTGATAGTTTTCTTTCATACAGTTACTCTGCTCGATTCTTTTATATCTCAGAAGGTTTGTTGAGTGCTTCTTGCAAGAATCAGTTATCCTTTCTGATCAATTTGTCATGCACAATATTGGTTGCATTAAGAAGTTCATCAGAGTGGCCTAGCCAGCCAGCCTCATCAACCTTTGTAGTACTGCACAAGCACAGTGGTTTCAGAGTTGAAGAGACAGAAGAATCACATGATCTACATGCCAGTACATTGCTTTGTTTTCTGTTTTTCTTCACCATGCGCATCTGTCCAGGGCCCGGACCAGCTCGCATTTTGCATATTTGCATCGCTCGCCGCGCGTAACACTAGCCGTTTGTTCTCTAGTGGTGTTTGTCCGGTTCGTGAGTGAGGTAGGCCCTGGGGTTCCTGCCTGGATCTTGGACCATCCCCTGTCTCGTCTGCCTGCCTGTCCGTTTGATTCTTCAATTGTGGCCGAGAGGTGCGGCACATGTGAGATGTCCTGGCATGCATGCTTGCGGCCCCCTGATCCGTCATTTTGGCGTAGCAGGAATAGCTGTCTGACATGTAATACGTATGTCTGGCTGTCAATGGCTCTCTGCCAGGCAAGCATACGTTGTGCATGAGAGAGATGGGTCGGATCAAATGCTGAAATTTCCTCTATGCTGTGATTAGCAACAGGAGTATGCATGCGTCTGCGTTTCCTTCCTATTTTGCAGAAACAACAAACGGGGTAATTACAGGCGCATATCGTGCTTTATTAGAAAGGCTACGTACAGCGTCACAATGAAACGTTTTGCTTTTGCCTCCTCGATACCATGGACCGCGCTGCCCACCAGCCAGTGCTGTCCTGCCATCCACACGATCACCATCATGGGGCTCGAATGATTCGTGCAAATATATACTACAGCTGCAGGAACGGCTGCAAATACTACCTGTACACTGCAAGCATCCATTCGTATTCTATTGCAAAACAAAATATCTTCCTCGCCGGGATGCCTCGGGCTCCAGAACCCATCTTGGGAGGATCACCCCCCACTTGCTCGCTAAATCTTAGCAAGAATCTTTCGGCTTTTCTCATGCATTTCGCTTGGAGGACAGAGCATCCTATCCTATACTGCACTGCACGTCTGCAGCGCAGCAACGAGGCGGTGGCTGTAGCCTGTAGGTCGTACTTGCGAGATTCCCATGTGACTCAGCTGCTGCTGATCAACCATCTCCTTTGTTAATTCTGCTTTCTCACGTTGTGATCTCATCTGAACTCTTGGCTTGCGGTCATCTTAATTAAATAAAATCGTCTCCCTTATTGAGAAAAAGCTTTCTCATGGAGAATTGGAGAGAGGTGCTAAGAAACCATATAACGAGAAAAAAAAAAGGGACACGGATGCTCCTCCAGTCAACAACCATCGCATTCTTATGCACCATGCGGCGTCGGCTTCTGTCTAGCAACGATGGGGAGGGAAAAAAATAGAGAAAATTGGATATGTACCATTCAAAGATCGCTTCTTTTGGTATATACCATTAAAAAATCTGGTCTTTGCATTATACAATCAAAATTTTGCAAATCTTTGATCCGTAGCACTTCCGTGAACTCTCCGTTACATGAGATACTTATGCCCTTCCTCTCGTCCCCTCCGAGCTCCCTAGCCATGGCGTGCCACCACCTCCTCCTGCTCTTCTGGAAGGCCCTCGCGCAATAGCATGCTGTTCCTCTACGGCCAGGCGCTGCTGTACATACCGGTACTTACGCACACACCTATAGCAGAGGATTCAGGATGGAGGGAACACTGCAACATGCAAGCGGCGATGTACAGTGCGGCGGCCAGCCATGCGACGTACCTCGCCAATGGCCACAGACAGCGCGGCTAAGTCCGTGGCGTGCTGCTTGCTGCTTGCGTGCTTCTTTGCGACAGCCGGCGAAGCTCCAGGAGGCGGGCCTCCTCATCCGATGAGAGCCCAGCGAGCTGCGCCTCGAAGTCAACGAGCGGAGGGGGAGTGAGCGTGTGGGGCTTGCTGCTTGCGTAAGAGGAGCAGAAGGGACGCGTGCTCTGGAGGTGCGGCTTGGCCTGGCATCGGCCTTGGCTCGCAGCAGACACAGCTGGTGCCAATCCAACACTCCAACTCTGACCAGACTGAGGAAGAAGAAACCCAAGGATAGAACTGGAATTTCTTAAACACAGGTCAGCCAAAAGAAAAGAAAAATATCAGTGGAACTAACGGAACCTCACAGAATGGTACATACCAACAACATCTGTAACTTTTGATGGTACATAGCAAAGACTAGTTCTTTTAATGGTATATCTCAAAAGATTGGATCTTTCAATGCTAAATACCCAATTTTCCTGAAAAATATAGTTTGGGCTAAAATTTTCGGCCCATCAACTCTGACAGGACGGCCCAGTAATGCCCTATGCTCGGCACAATAGAGTCCAGTCTCTATGCTGAAGTAGCAAAAAAAACACTTTAGGTTCGCCGGCCCATCAACTCTGACAGGACGGCCCAGTTCGGCCCAATGCTCGGCACAATGGCCCAGTCCAGTCTCTATGCTGAAGTAGCAAAAAAAATTTAGGATCGCCGTTGCCGGGGATCGAACCCGGGTCACCCGCGTGACAGGCGGGAATACTCACCACTATACTACAACGACTTGACTGCTTGTCACTTAGCACAATATTCCTTGTAGCAAACATAGTACGTACACTACAAAAACTTATCGCACACGAGCACTGTGTAGCACGTACCCTCTGTGGCTGCTTGCAACTGCTGGAACACGCAAACGAATGAAGTGGTCTCATGAAGCCTAGGCCTAAATGGCGAAGTACCTCTCGACATTGTTGTATCCTCATCTTGAATCGTGCTCACTAGGATTCGTTACGATAATAATTAAGTTTTCGCTTATCCTGAATTGGATCGTTTTTTAGGCCTAATCTGTCTGACTTGTCCTGAGAAATTAAAAAAAAAAGATTCCATATCTTTCCACGAGTTGAATTGGGTTCACTCCTAGGTAGAGTTGCCTGGTCCAGCCAAGAGCCAACGTTCCTAGGCGATTTCACGCTTGGGGTTCGGATCGTTCCTAGGCAAGTTGCATTTGGGCTTGATTGGTTGGAGGCCTGGACGATTTGTCTGGTAAAAATTGTTGCTTAGGAGTTGTTTGAAAATTTGATGGAATCTGCCTGGCTAGCCACATTGGAAGAAAGTCTGTTTGGTTGGAAGCCTGTGCCTGAGAATGCTAACTAGAGAAAGAAAACCATTTCACATTGTTGGTAAATGATTAATGAGCCCAATTATAGTGTGTTTAGCTAAAAATGTTTTGTACTATCATTTTCTCAGATAACAAACAATTATAGTAAATATTATTATAATTTTTCAGCTAACAAAACACTTTTATAATATATATTATTCTAATGATGAATTTAATTAGAGTGAAAATAAAGAAATATTTTTATTTTGTTTATGGAGAGAACACATTTGACGGATTAATGAGAAAAGACAAAAATTAAACAAAAACAAAGAGACAAAACTGACCACAAAGTAATTAATTAACTAACCACATCAATTAGGCCAGGCAACCCTCTTGCCGGGAGCCAGAAGCTCGATTTTGCTCGCCTGGGCGAGGCTGCAGATGCCTGGGCCAGGCAGCTAACCAGGTCAGTGTACAGGCAACCCTTCAACCAGGCGAGGCTGCAGATGCCTGGGCCAGGCAGCTAACCAGGTCAGTGTACAGGCAACCCTTCAACCAGGCAAAGTTGGTCCAGGGTTCAATCCAAACAGGCGGTCAACACGAAGAAGATAGGGTGGTTGAAGGTGGATGAATAAAATATTGAGTAGTTAGATATAAAAAAATACATAGAGTAATTTGAGTGCGGAAGAAGTTGATATAGAAAAAGACATCTCGCTGACAAAGCCTGGCTAGAATATTTTATAGTAACAATTTAGAGAAACAATAGTGTGAATAGTCAAATATAACTCACATTGGTAACATTAGGCCAACCCTAATGGTGGAGTAAAAATGATTGTCTATAACACTGTTTGACACTGTAGCGCTACTGTAGACAGAGGAAAGGTGGTGGAACAATGGATGAATAGGGATAAACAATGGTTTTAGTCATCTCCATTGGGGATGGTCTTATGTACTAGAAAAATATCTAGTGCAGTATAAAATCCATTCTTTGGACTTTATGTATTAATGGGAGGGGTAGTACCAAAATAGCTACCGTTATAAGTCAAACTGCCCTATCCGTACAAGTTTGACTATATAAGTTTATTGAGAAAATAATTAGAGTATTTATGAAACTAAATAGATGTACACGAAAATGTATTTTATAATGAAAATGTATTTTATAATAAATATAATTATGTATATTTAGTATCATTTAAACGTAGTTAAATTTAATAGTTTGATTTGGAACAAAATTAAATCAATTATTTTGAGATAGATGGAGTGTTTACTATTAAGTGATGCCGTACTATAAAAGATGATTACCTGCACTAGTTTAGTACTTTAGTTTTGCTTGGATAGGTAAAAATTTCCAGCATTCAATAATACTATATTAATAATATATTGCGAACAAAAGCACCACCACTATTCTCTCTGTATATATACACACACTTCGTCTTCAAAATACATTCATTTTCACTGAGGGTTTGTTTAAATCGTTCGTTTCTGATTGATACTGAAAAGGATCGAAGGAGATTGGGCAAAAAATTAGTTCATTTTCTACTCAATTGTCTCTCATCTTTTTCAATTCTGAAGGTAAATGGCATTGCCAACGCTCACCAGCGACGGAAGTGCCCCCCGTGGGCGGAAGCCTCTAGAGCCGTCTCGCGGCCCAACCCTAGCTGCCGCCACCGCCTAGCTCCCTGCCCCCTCCTCCTCCTCACCGGCGCTCACGCCGGCAGCAAGGAGGTGGTGGGCCGGCCCCTGTCTCTCACCTCCCCTCCTCTTCCTCCTCTGTAGATCTCCTTTGTTTGTGCTTGAAGTAATATGGATCTTCGGCAGCACGGGGAGCTCCGTTGCCCCTCACCGGTGGCCGCCGCCGCCGCGCCAGCTCTTGCCGGCGCCATGGTCACCGTCCTCCTTCTGGTGAGTAACACAATAACTCCCTTCTTGTCCACGGTTCTCTACCGCCCCCTTCCCCCTGGATCTTGCCCTCTCCCGCTCCACCTCCGCCGGCAAGATCTCGTTCCCCTCCTTCAACCTCTGTCGGCTGGGCTTGTCTGGGAGATGGATCGAGCCTTCTTGGCTTCAACCCTTCTTGCTCGGAGGCAGGAGATTTTCGCCCGCCCCCATCACCATCACCACCTACCGATGCAGCACACCGAAAGCTTGTTCAACAATCTCGAAGTTCACACCGTTGTCTTCTTCGACATCGACTCGGAACTTTGCCGTCCACCACGGTCTCGTTGGAGGCTACATCTTCTCTCTGTTCATGGCGTTCATACACATCTTCTACCCGACAAAGAAGCTCTTCCACTTGCCCTCCGACGGCCGTCATCACCTCCGTTTGAGAGGCCCTTCCACATCTTATCTATGCGCCCGTGGTGCCTCTGGTCTCTCCCGACTCCGGCGAACTCCGGGACACCGACGAAGAGGAAGTCAGATCTGCAGCGACGCGTTTTTTCCCCATTGATGACTCTGCGAGGCGTGGAAGAATACGTGTTCAGGGATCTTGTTGTAATTTTTCCTTCTTTGAAGGACCTCTATGTAATCAGTGCTGCTTAATATAATATATCGTCTTTTATCAAAAAAAATCTGAAGGTAAATGAATTCTATCTTTAATTTAGGCCTGAAGCTGCCACGTGGTACCTACTCCGGTCGTGATGCTACGTGGTACCTACTCTGATCGTGATGCTACGTGGTACCTACTCCGGTCCTCCAGCACGTGGGACCTTAAAATACGAATACTACAGTACGTTAGTTAATTATAAACTCGCTGGAGTTTAATTAGTGGCCTCTGTCAAAGGTGCAACTGTGGACACGTATAGCGGCAGGACAACACAATGAGAGCAACGACGAGGTTCTCCGGCGGAGATCTCCGGTGGTGGACGCTGGCCACACTGTTCCTCTGCGCCCGCTTGTGGTCTTCCTCCTCGCCGTCCCTGACTGCCGCCGCCGATGAGCGCGTCGTCACCCATCTCCCCGGCTTCCAGGGACCCCTCCCCTTCCAGCTCCGGACAGGGTATGCATGGTCTGCGGCTGCTCTGAACTCCGTCAACTAGCAGCTCTGGCTCACCGGCCGGCGGCGGGAGTAAGTGCAGGTACGTGGAGGTGGACGAGAGCAATGGCGTCCGCCTCTTCTACTACTTCACCGCCTCCGAGGGCTCCCCCGCCGACGACCCGCTCATGCTCTGGCTCAGCGGCGGCCCCGGATGCACTTCTTTCACCGGCCTCGTCTACCAGATTGGTGCGTACCGTCAAAAAAGTCCCACTGATACTCCATCCATTCGGCTGGTCAGCTGGACGGAAACCATGTTTGGATGGCCTAACTAATTTTTAGCTCTAGATAACAAATAGCTAGCTAATAATTAGTATTCTCTCCGTTGCAATTTTATAAGTCATTTGACTTTCTTGACACTAAGTTTGAGTTTCTCGTCTTATTAAAAAATATTTCATAATTATCGTTCATTTTCATTATGATTTAGTTTAGTATAAAATAATTTAACTATGATTTTAAATTTTCTATATTTTTGCAAATTTTTTGTAAAATGAGTCGGTCAAATTTGGTGTCAAAAAAAATCAAACGACCTATAAATTAGGACGGAAGGAGTAGATCAGAAGTTTGATAATACTACCAGACTAAGAAAGGGGTAGGAAATACATACTTTTTAGTCTTAACCATAATTGTGCATCCCTAAAATGATTTTCAGGCCCTCTCAGTTTCGATCTTGGCGGCTACACTGGTGGCCTGCCTAAGCTGGTGTACAGACTGGAGTCCTGGACCAAGGTTTAAACGTTTAAACACACCATCTTCTTTGGATTCATATGGAGCTTCTCATTGGATTGAATCAGTTTATCACTGACTAATAGCAAAGTAGTTCAGGTGAGCAACATCATTTTCCTTGATTCGCCGGTTGGAACTGGATTTTCATACTCTGTCAGAGAGCAAGGATTCAATTCAAGTGACACCAGAGCTGTCAACCAAATTGTCATCTTCCTCAAAAAGGTTATACCATCTGCTTTTCTAATTTTGATCCCAAGCCAATCAATATATTTCTGATAAACACACACTGCGATATGCTTGTCAGTTTGTCATTATCACATTAAAACCTTCAGTAAGCAAACATGCTGAATTGTAAGTTTTGTTGATTTCTTTCTCATTAATTTTGCAGTGGTTTGATGAGCATCCAGAGTTCTTGTCGAATCCTCTTTACATTGGTGGTGATTCATACTCTGGTATTATTGTGCCAACCGTCACCTCTGAAGTTGCCAAGGGTAAATTCCCTCCTCAATTTTGATATATTTTTTTTGTTTTAGTAAATGCATGTCTTTGTCCTGTGCACGATTTGATTTTGCACCATGATGCCTTTTCATTTTCCAGGCAATGAGGTTGGAAGTGAACCATATTTGAATCTAAAGGTTTTAAAATTATAATTTAAGCTGTTCAAACGAATAGAAGAATACTTTGGGTTCCAAATTCTCCAGTTAACTTTGCATATCATGTCCAGGGCTACCTTGTGGGCAATCCATTCGCAGATTTTTCAGGCTTTGACGAGCCATCAAAAATCCCGTTTGCTCATAGGATGGCTCTCATATCTGACCAAATCTATGAGGTAAGAACAGGGAAAAACTAATGAGTACAGTTTGTAGATTGAATTCTAGACCTTAAATATTCTTGTTGCAATCTCCACACTTTGCTGCATTGCTGGGAATTCCCTGAAAATTTAGGGAGACTATAAATGGTATCCAAAGTAATAATGCTTGCATCTTTGCAATTTCCAGTCCTACAAGAAAAGCTGCCATGGGCGTGACGGCAGCCATCGAAGCATTCAGTGCACAAAGAGTCTTGATGCCATAAATGAGGCATGACTGCTATGATATTATTTCTTGCATTTTCCAATTAAAAAAATATCTGTTTCTTGGCTATGTAGAGATTGATAAACGATTGACAAACAGTTTCTTCTGTCTGTGAAGTGTGTCAAGGATATATTCCCGTTTCACATTCTGGAGCCCCTCTGCGCTTATGCAAGCCCTCATGAATACAGCTTTCTCAAGCTGAAGATGGATTCAGGTATTCAAAAAATGCAGCACCTACAAGACTACACTGGAGAACGGCTAAGCTTGTCTGAGATTTCTACAGAGTGCAGAGTTAGTGCCTAGAGCCCTAGATGATGTTTTAGTTTCTTCAGTAGTACACCATTCATTACGTGACAATGTAATTTTATCTGACATTTAGCTCACCATCCTTTGCAGACAATGCTATATACACTGTCAAGATTATGGGCGAATAATGTGACAGTAAGGGAGGCTCTTGGCATTCACAAGGTACGATAGCCTGAAGCTGATGCTATCATTACCATGACCAGTCTGTTTCTGCATGGTTCAGAATAGTACTGTAGCCAAGCTCATGCCAGATTAACAACTTGCTCCTAGTATAATTTTTTTTTGAAGCGAGACACCGGGGGACGAGAGTCCTCACCTGAATTCATTGACCAACAGATTCTGGCATGCCGGTGATTGGTACATCGAGTTTTAGGCCTAGTTAGAGGCCAAAGAGGGGTTACAGCACAACACTACTCCTAGCATGATTTTTTAACATGTCTCAAACACGATTTATTTGTGACTTTTGTGTTGTTTTTATAACCTGGAATTAAAGCCCCATCTAATTCA
This sequence comes from Paspalum notatum, assembly GCA_022530915.1. Taxonomy (NCBI): domain Eukaryota; kingdom Viridiplantae; phylum Streptophyta; class Magnoliopsida; order Poales; family Poaceae; genus Paspalum; species Paspalum notatum. The sequence continues at coordinate 34,625,049 of CM039685.1, forward strand.
TACAAGGTGATTGTTAAACTATATGGTATTATAATGATCCACAATGCAGGAAACAGTTCCCCTATGGTTAAGATGCAACAACAACATACAGTATTTGAAAGATATCCAAAGTTCAGTGAAGTACCACTTGGATGTGACCACTAAAGGCTACAGAAGTCTAGTTTACAGTGGTGATCATGACATGGCTGTACCTTATATCGGCACACAATCATGGATTAGGTCTCTTAATTTCTCAATTGTGGATGACTGGAGGCCATGGTATGCAGATGGGCAAGTTGCGGGGTAAAGTGCCATATTATTACAGCACAATCAGTACTTACTTTTTGAAACAATATTGCATTCGCATGCAGGCTACTGCCTGAAAATTAAATAAAATTACATTTCCCCCTTCATGATAGACTATTCTGACAACTGATTTCTTTAGCACCTCAAATTTCCTGATGCTCGACAGGAATGTAACAGTCAGTCTGACCATAGGTATATATGTTATGTGCAGATATACAACGTCATATTCAAATAACCTCACTTTTGCGACCGTGAAGGTAAATAGCATTGGATGTACCTGATTTCATCAAAATTCCCAACTCAATGCTCATTCTTCCTGTATGAGATGATGTGTAGCCAAGAAGAGCTATACTGACGATAGATAGCTCAGAGAAAGAAAACATATATATTGACAGACTTGGTTTGTGCAGGGTGCTGGACATACTGCTCCAGAGTACAATCCAAGGCAATGCCTTGCCATGCTTTCAAGGTGGCTTGCTGGTGACCCCATTTGATTGTTTCCTCTAGTTGCATTGCCAAAGAACTGTGTATAGAACCTTCTGCGAAGGTTGTGTGTCCTGAAGAAGTGTAACTTCTGTGATGCATACAGGCATGTATTTTCTGGTACTCTGGTGGCTCGATTCCGATACATAATAATGGGTGGGTGGGTGGTGGTGATGGTGGGGGTGGGGATGCACGAGTATGGCCGCCTTTTTTTTTTCTGATCATTGTATACACTACATATATGTATGGTTTTGTATATACGGAGTATGCTGTTGATGCTCTGGCTTTGTATATACGGAGTGCTGTGGATGCTTTTCCAAAGCTCTAGTTGCTGACAAACTTTCCATTGGGAGGACCTGGTTCGAAAAATTGCATTTGTATTAAGTGGAACAGCCTGATTCTATTAAGTGGAACTTATCAAAACATGGTTTATTCACAATGAACTCTATGTATGGCTACCTAGTAAACCAACTTGCTTTGTCATTGAACAAGTACCTTTGGAGATTAAAATTACTCCTTAAAATGAAGATTTTCATTTGGTTCTTATTTAAGAGTGTACTCCTAACAAAGGACAACTTAGTAAAAAACATTGGTGTGGAGATACTCGATGTTTTTTTTTGACTCAAATGAAATTATCCAAACATTTATATTTTGATTGTCATGTGGCCAAGTTTGTTTGTAGAATTTTCACAATAGCTTTTGGTTTGGAGCCGCCTTTGAACATAAATGACTTATCCATTGCTTGGTCCCAACAAGTAGGACAACACCTGGATGCTCAACTTTGTGTAGGAGAAAAGTGCAATTTTATAGTCTATTTGATTATTGAGAAATGAAGTGATCCTTAATAGTGCATTCCTACTTGGAGGTCCTCTTCAGATCACTTATTGGGCAAGGTTCTAGAGCACTCTCCATAACAAGACAAAAAGAACTATCATCTGCCAGCACCGTCCTCCCCGCCCGGTGCTTGCTTGCAGTCGTCCGATGAGTCTCTCTCTGAGGGTGGTTCGGCCTGCGTGCCCAGTCGTGTTCTTGCGCAGCCTGCTCTTCTGGACGCGAGGGAGGATGAACTGCGGCGCGGCCTGATCGTTACCAGCGTGGGCGATCGGGGCGAGGTCCCGGCGCAGGCTATCACTTCCTTGCTTGCCCAGAGGTTCGATATCGCGGAGGATTTGTTGCTTTTCCGGCGACTCTCGGCCGTGGAGTCTCTGCTCATGCTACCTGATGAAGCAACTGCGCTTCGTGTCTTCGACGGTGGGCGGCCGGTGATTACTCCGTCGTTCCGCCTACATCTGGCGCGCTGGACGCGTTTCTTCCACATGGCTGGCGCCGACCTCTCCCAGGCGGTCGACATCGAGATCGGTGGAATTCCAGCCCATGCTTGGGGTGCGGAGACGGCGGCCCTGTTGCTGGATGAGTACTGCTTGGTCGAGGAGGCTGAGCAGGGCGCTCGCGATCGCCAGGATATTCTCCGTCTTCGCGCCTGGTGCACGCGACCCGACCTCATCCCTGGCGCCATGAACCTGCTCATTGAAGAGCCCCGGGTGGTGGTGGGGGGAGTGCCACAGGCGGTGCGCGCCCTCTCCTACCCGATCGTGATCTCTACGTCGACACCCTCGCCGGCGCCGGCTTCGGGCGCCCCCCCTCCGCCACCCCCGGCTGAGGGAGGACGACGGCGGCAGCGTTGGAGACGCCGACATGGCCGTCCCGGCGGCGATCCTTTGCCAGGGCCCAACAATGACTCTTCTTCGGCAGCGATTGATGGCTCTCGCGCCCCGGTGCACTCTCGCCTAGGACCGCGAACCCAAACGGCCGCCGCGACTTCCCCTGCCTCCCCATTGGCGAGGGGCGGTTTGGTTGGCGAGCTGGCGCCGGCCCGTTCGCTATCTCCCGAGGCGGGTGGTGCGGCTACGGTGAGCCCTGCCTCTCCATTGGCGTGCGTCGGTTCGGTTGGCGAACTGGCGCGTGCCCCGTCGCTCTCTCCCGAGACGAGACGTGCGGCGGACTGCGCTTCACCCCAGGCTCCACCTTCATGCATCGCTGCCTCGAGTTCTGGCGTCGCTGATACGCTGGATACCGCAGGGACCGGTGCCCAGGGCGGGTCACCATTGAGCCTGCCTTCTCCAGCTCGGCCTGTTGGTTCTTTGGGCCTTGAGGCCCTAGAAGACACACTTGTTGGCCCAGGTGGGCCTGCTTCCACCCCTCTAACTCGGCCAATCGAGCTGCTCGGCGAAGCGCTCTTGGACCTTGAGGACTTGGAGGGGGTAGGAGATGCTTCTCGGGCTACCGGGCCTCAGGGGCCTGCTCAGGGGCCAGTTCTTGCCTCGCTGGCCCAGGCCGTAGAGCGAGCCCCTTGTGTGCTCCTAGGCAGTGCGGCCGTGGATGAGCCGGGCTCCCCAGGGAGAACCTCGCCACCGCTGCTCCTTGACTCTGCACTCACCTCCATCCAGCAGCCGCGGCAGCGACCCCTACTCCAAGAAGCATTCAGGACGTCTACTCTCAGCGATGCCGGCGTCGAACGACCCCCCAACCTCGGTCCCCGACAAGCGCCATAGCAGATTCCCCATCCGGCTCATGCAGGCGTCAGCTCTTCGACTTGGTTTCCACACCCGTCCAGCAGCTGCTACCCTGCCCGGCTATTTAGAAGAGGCGCTGTAAAGCCTCGGCAGGCTCTCTTCCTCGCCGCAGCAAGAGGGTGGATTGGGTGAAGCCGTGCTCACCTGGACCCATCGTCTCTGACGCCCAAAGGCAGATCATCAGGAGCCTAGGCTTTACCACAGACACCGAGAAGATTGATCATGCTACCCAAGACGCCTACAGTAAGCTCTTTCACATGCCAATCTCGGATGCCCACCTAGTGGCGCTGGCGGCTATTTTTGGGTGGACAATAGAGGAAGGCGGGGAGGCCCGTGCAGCTACTCCACTGGAGTGTTTTTGAAGGGGTTGCCTTCCTGGTCGCTCTTGTAATAGTGGCTAAATGAATCCTTCATCAATCTTGATCTGGAATGCGCGTGGTTTGAACAAGAAGGCACACCGGGATTCGGTTAGAGATGTTATTCTTTCCTCTAATGCAGATATTGTTTGCCTCCAAGAAACCATATTGGAAACCATGAATCATTTCCTTTTGGGTTCTGTCTTTGGGTCGAACTTTGATAATTTTGTTGCGTTACCTGCTACTGGCACCCGAGGTGGTATTTTGATTGCTTGGAAGAGCTTGGCCGTTCAGGCTCTTTCTTCCAGAGTGGATGCCTTCTCTGTTTTAGTCCAGTTCATTGAGGAAGAAGGGCGTAATTGGTGGTTTTCTGGAGTTTATGGGCCTCAAGAGGACAGTGACAAGTTGTTGTTTCTCCAGGAGTTGAGGGATATCCGTGCTCTCTGCAGTGGCCCCTGGCTTGTGGCAGGGGATTTCAATTTGATTTATCTAGCAGAGGACAAGAATAATGCCAACCTTAACAGAGCAATGATGGGGCGGTTTCGGAGATTCCTGGATGCTTGCGAGCTCAAAGAATTACAGTTGCTGGGACGCAAATTCACCTGGTCCAATGAGCGAGAAAACCCAACTCTTGTGAGACTGGACCGGGCATTCTGCTGTTCAGAATGGGAAGAGATTTTTCCTGATGCTGCCTTACAAAGCGCCTCCTCTTCAGTATCGGATCATTGCCCTCTGGTCCTTGATCTCAAAGTGTGCACACTAGGTAAGCGCCGCTTTCATTTTGAAAATTTCTGGCCGAAGTTGCCAAGTTTCGAGGACGCTGTGAAGCAGAATTGGGAGGATCCAATTTCCTCTTCCTGCGCTGTTGAGCGTCTCTTCCTGAAACTTCAGCGCCTAAGCAAAGGACTGCAGAAATGGAGCCAACGGAAAGTTGGAAATGTCAAAACACAATTAGCAATGGCTAAAGAATTACTGCACCAGTTGGAGATCGCAAGGGACTCTCATGCTCTGTCCCATGGAGAGGATTGGTTGAGGAAGAAATTGAAATTGCACTGCCTCGGTTTAGCGTCTCTCGAACGTACTATTGCTCGGATGCGCCCTAGAGTGCTGCACCTTAAAGAAGGGGATGCTAATACAACATATTTCCATCAACATGCTAGGTATAGGAAAAAGAAAAACTTTATTGCCAAATTCCAAGTTGACGACAGTCTGGTGGTCTCTCAAGAGGAGAAGCAGGAAGCAGCCTTTGACTTCTTCAGCAACATGCTTGGAACTGCAGAGGAGATATCCTTTTCTTTTAATCTCCCTGCTTTTCATCATCGTAATCTGAATTTAGCGCACCTTGATGAGGCCTTCTCAGCAGAGGAAGTTTGGGCTACAATTAAAAACATGCCCATGGATAAAGCCCCGGGACCCGATGGTTTCACCGGGAGGTTTTACAAGCTGCTTGAAAATCATTGGTGGAGATGTGCTCCTGGCAATGAATGCCATTCACCGAGGCCATGTATTCAAGTTCAGACTTTTAAATTCTGCGTTCATCACTCTGATTCCCAAGAAGGATGATGCCTGCGCAGTGAAAAACATCCGGCCAATCAGCTTAATACATAGCTTCGCCAAGCTAGTCACAAAGGTCTTGGCCAATCGCCTGGCCCCACATCTTCCTGATTTGGTCTCTAATAATCAGATCGCTTTTATAAGAGGCCGGAGTATCCAAGACAACTTCCTGCTAGTGCAACAGTTAGCCAGATCCTTGCATCGAAGCAAGCAGGCCCATGTTTTACTCAAATTGGATATGACTAAAGCTTTTGATTCGGTCTCTTGGTCATTCCTTTTGGAAATTTTGCAACACTTGGGCTTTGGAAGGAAATGGTGCAATCTCATCTGTTTGCTTCTCTCCATATCCTCCACACAGGTCTTAATCAACGGGCAGCCTGGACAAAACATTTCTCACCTGCAAGGGCTTAGGCAAGGGGACCCACTCTCTCCTATGCTGTTTATACTTGTCATGGATGTCCTTAATTCCCTTGTGTCGGTGGCCAGCCAGAGAAATCTCTTGCAGCACATTCATGGTATTCATAATCTGCATCGTGTCTCTTTGTACGCGGTTGATGTGGTCCTCTTTGTGAGACCAACCAGTGGAGATCTGCGCATGGTCAGGGACTTACTGGAGTGTTTTGGGCATGTTTCCGGCCTGAGGTGTAATCTCTCCAAGAGTGCTGCAACACCCATCCAATGTTCTGATGAGGACATCGCGGTGATCTCTAGTGAACTGTCCTATGCAGTTGTTAACTTTCCTTGCACTTGTCTGGGACTCCCGCTGACCCTTCACAAGCCATCGAAATCTATTCTTCTGGCTTTTGTGGATAAGGTGGCCGGAAAAATCCCTGGGTGGAAAGCACCACTACTGACTTGCGCAGGAAGATTGGTGGTGGTAAAATCTGTTCTGACTACGACCCTTGTACATTTAATGACAGCATTAGACCTACCCAAATGGATGATCAGGGCCATTGATAAACTGCGAAGCGGTTTCTTGTGGAAGGGACAAGAGGAAGCTCGAGGGGGTAGCTGTCTTGTTTCCTGGTCTAAAGTGCAGAGACCGCTTTGGTTTGGAGGACTGGGAGTCCTTGACCTGGAGCGCTTTGGTTGGGCCCTGCGCATTCGGTGGCTTTGGTTTCAGAAGACAGATCCTTCTAGACCCTGGACTGGCCTAAAGGTTGCGGTCCCCAAGAAGGCTAGTGCTCTCTTTGAGGCCGCAGTTGACACTGTTGTTGGCAATGGGAGAGACACGAAATTTTGGACTGGACGCTGGGTCCAAGGCAAAACATTGGCTGAATAGGCACCTAATCTCTTCAGTACAATTGCTAAGAAGGCAGTGCAGCGGCGTACAGTGAGCCAGACATTAGACAACAGGATATGGGTGAGTGATATCAAGGGTGCACTAACAGTACAAGTCCTTTCAGAATACTTGCTAGTCTAGGATTTGGTTGATGGGTTGGTTCTGCAGCCTGATATTCCGGACCAGCACCAGTGGAAGCTCTCATCCTCCGGCACTTATAGCTTCAAGTCGACATATGACTTTATGTTCACTGGGACTATCAGCTTCTCTCCCTGGAAGTGAATTTGGAAGACCTGGGCGCCTATGAACTGCAGGTTCTTCATTTGGCTGGCCTTGAACAACAAATGCTGGTTGTCGGACCGACTGGCCAAGCGAGGCTTGCCCCACCAACCTGCCTGCCCCTTTGCGATCAAGCGAAGGAGACCATCAATCACATCCTCGCTGGTTGTGTGCTATCCAGAGAGGTTTGGACCAGGTTCCTGTTGGAACTCAGATTAGTTATGATCTTACCTCCCAACTCCTCAAGCCGACTCAGTTCCTGGTGGAGTAAGGCTTCGGCTTCCCTTGACAAGAATCTGAGGAAAGGATTCAACTCCTTGGTCATCCTGGTAGCTTGGTTATTATGGAAGCACAGGAATGCCTGCGTCTTTGATGGTACCTCACCTCAAGTGCAAACAGTACTCTCTCAAGTGGCCGCCGAGGGACATCTGTGGTGCCTAGCAGGGGCCGCCGGGCTGCAAGAACTCCTCTCAAGGAGCGCGCAGCCCCCTTAGTTGGCTACTACATAGTGTGTGGCCGTGGTCTGTTGTTTAATCTTTTAGAGATTAGTGCCGTTGAGTTGTAAGTTTGGGGGGTCCTATGTACTTGGTTCATTTTTTCTTCCTTAGTGAAATGACACGCAGTTCTCCTGCGTTGTTCCAAAAAAAAAACATCTTCAATGAAGAGGCATCAAAACAAGTTATTACAATCCATCACAAGTTCTATCATCGCTTAAGACTGTCGGTCGGTAGGCGGGCAACACATAAGGAACCGGGAGGTATGCTGCCGCTCTGGTTGATCTCTCCTAGTGGCGGTTCCAACTGTCTCCAGTCGATGCAGGCGGTAAGAGGGGTCTTGTGCGTGCCTCCCGGTGGTGGTCGGACGATTGCACTGCAGATACATATGCAAAGCAATAAACGTAAAATCCTACCCTAATTGTGTGGATCAACTTAAGGCCTCCGAGTGGATCGGCTTATACGAGTCGATTGCCTTCTTGTTGTCAAGTGGGTCAGTATATCATTAAAGCAGAAGCAAGAATATAAACCCTATTGAAAGCATGATCTAGATAATGCGACTCCTCTAGATTGATGTGCATGTGCTACACATATAACCAGATGAAACCATTGATCACATGCATGAACATAGCTCGGAACCCCAAAGGGGTTCATTCAGAGAAGATACATCTAAATCATGTAAAACAGGGTGCCAAGCGTATATCGATCTCTCGAGTTGCCGTATGCACATGTTGCTGCGCATGTCGTGGATTGTAGAAACCGAGCGAGCTATATACGCTTGGCTACATACTACTGATCTATGGTGTGAAACATAAAAAAGATATTAGATCGATAGCATGCAAGATAACCGGTGAATCATACCAACAACAAAGCTTAGTACGAGATTCACCGATATAACTAGCAAACTTTGCCATAAAAAATGCTTCAGTATTTCCTTAAAAACATTTCGGTACAAGGTCTGCCATGAATCCATAAAATGGTTTGCTTCCCTAGCAGACTTGGACAAATCCACTAGGGCAGTGTGGCACTTACTTGGAGAGGTTGTAAACCCTAGAATGGGGGTGACTATGCGCCGAGAGTTGTATTGATCTTGTGGATGATGTTTACATGGCGTGCCTTGTTACATATTTATAGTCTGGAGACTTGACCCTCAAGACAACTCTTTCCTAAAGATAGATTTAAACTCTTCCCTAAACTAATAGATTACAACTTAATAAATCTAGGACGCTATTACTAAGTAATGTGATCTGAACTCTTCCTTTTATTGGTCTAGATCTTTACGAAGGTTCCAAATATCAATCGAAACCTGCTGTAGAATTGTGATAGATGCTAGACGTCCCATTGTTTGGGCTATTCCCGTCTACTCAGAGCGTATCTTGACATTATTCCGGTTGCGTTGGAAAGCATATCTCCTTAGCTTTCCATCTATATATAGAATGCCCCAAACAGAGTCCGTAAGTGGTCTAGGCGACCGTTTTCGTGCAGCCTATTCTTTTAGTCTGAACCAGTCTCACGAATAAACTGGACCTCAACATGGAATAGGTTCCTGACTTCATCTTGCATTGGGCCTTGAACACACACAGTTTTCATTATATTTGGCCAATCTTATGATATAAGGCTGGCCAAGTGGTTTACTTCATCAAGGTATTGAGTTGGCATTTTGACCTAACAAGACTTGTCAAAATCTGGCAGCAACAAGTTCACAACCAAGTGCTCACTTATTGACCAATACGAAGGAAAGAATACCATCCGTGGGACACGATGAATTTCATAACCTTTCACTCGAAGCTTTGACATGGTTTGATCAACTATTTTTTAAGTTTCTCAAAGTGTTGCAACACAGTCCAAGACTGGAGTCCGTGCGTTTTCTTAAAAAGCACTTGTTGAAAAGATTTATGTTGGAGATTATTAAGAAGGGATAATTGGATACATGCCATTATAATTTTTATGGTTCTAAAATCTGTCATTACTCTTCTACTTATTGCATACATACCATTAAAATTTTCTATATCTTCAAAATATGCATCTCCGTATTTACGAAAACACCACTTCCTACCTATCACTTACATCGTGAGTCCATTGGCGGTATCTTCTTCTTCCCCAATCCCCTCTCCTCGCGCACAGCCTCGTACAGGAGGTCGCCGGTGGCGGGGTCCCATGCTCGCTATTGGCGGCAGCGGCCTGGCCTCCCGCGCTCGCGCCGGCCAGCGTCCCCAGCTCGCGTCGGCGACCACGGCCCGGCCTCCCGCGCTCCTGACCTCCCCGTCCCTCTTCCCGTCGTGCCACCCTGGATGCTTGGGAGGGGGCCACGCCTCGGCTCCTACTGCTGTCGCCGGGCGCTGAGGAAGGGGTCGCACCTCCCAGCTCCTGCCGCCGCCGGCGGGCGCCAAGGAGGGGCCTATGAACCCGCTGCAGCAATTGAGCATCTGGAACGGGGCAGCTCGGTAGCGGAGGAGGAAGAAATGTTGACAGGTGGGCCCAAGGTCTAAGGGAGAGAGGCATGGAGTGGCGTTTTTGTAAATACGGAGATATATACACTGCATGGGGGCCCAAAGCTTTTAGTTATCCAATGGCAGATTTTAAAGGTATGCAAAATTATAATGGCCTGTATGCAATAAGTAGAAGAACAACGACAGATTTCAGAACCGTGGAAATTATAATGACATATCTAATTAACCCTATTAAAAAGACTCTCATTTCTTGTGAGCCAAATTTCCCAACAAAGACTGTTGCACCTACCAATAACGATAAGTTGTCTTTACGTCCTCCCATTTGATTTTGACCTTACACGTCAAACAATGTTCGCGACACTCTTGTGGGGGAGCGGAACAGGCAAATAGGCATGAGATGTCACGACACAACGACGGAGAATAGGCGGTGAGGGGCAAAAGACGAAGTGCACAGGTAGATCGAAGTGCGAGGTAGGCGCAGTTAGGAGTTAGGAGTGGGCGGCGCCGGTGACATGGCCACTAAGGGGGCAGGCGCAGCTCGCAAAATGGCTGCTGGTAGGCGAGAAAGAGAGCGGAGAGCAGGGGGTACGCAGAGCGGAGAGGCAAAGCATGAATTGACAAAGTGGGAAGCACCTGTAATGCTTTTAAGTATTATCTCCTCCCAATTAAATAAAAATGTTATAAATTGATAGCAAGAGGGAGTGGTAGAGATAAAGACCTGTAGAGACGAGATCCCCACTAGTGGTTGGCAGGGGTGGGCCCAAGTAGGATCACGTGTATTCTATCGAATACCCATATTTTCTGAAAACAACATATATGTAGTGTATAGTGTATACACATATTTTTTACGAGTGTGTCTCTTTATCAGTTAATATTTAATTTTTTATCAATCATATTTAAAACCATTTGATGTCTGTCGAGTGGCTCCCTAGAATGACTGAAAAACTTCAATCTGCCAGTTACATTTTACACGACTAAATAAGTGACTAATGAAATTCAATTCACTAGTCACATATCGAAATTACATAACAGAATAAAAAATTACAACGCAACAATAAATAGTAATATATATACACACACGTAGTAATTTAACAAAACAAGCACAAAAATACACACAAAAACATTTGACTGATGGATAAACAAATATCAGGCGACTAAAAAAAAGTAAATCTGATTTTTTACTGATAAAGTCTCTGTATCCTCTGAAGTTTTAAATCTTCATTATAGTTTGGAATGCCCAACGTTTAAATCCTACGTCCGCCTCTGGTTCTTGTGCTGTTTGCTGCCTATCATGCCGAACCATGCCAAAAATTTGAATAAACCGGCCGTTACCTTTGACGAGAAAGGGTGTAGTGTCAGTCTCATGCATCCACATGCTGGTAGCCGTCCATCCAGACTTCTGGAGAAGAGCTCGGCCAACGAGTTGTTGGCATTTGGCACCGTTGAGATTTATTACGAGTGTCATTGGTCCATGTTGCAAGGAAGCTGGATTACATTCTCCATATTGATTCATTGGATGTACTACATTGTGCTGAGTATATTCTGTTTTAGAATCATGCCATTTGGAAGCATGGCACGGAACAAGCCCACATATTACTTGTGTTTTGACTAAGAGGAGCAGAGAGTTCAATTGTTTAACCCTGTCCACGTCGGTCCGTCCCCCTACTGACAGATTTGCTGATTCACACAAATACAAACCAAACAGTAACATTTGTAGTATATTTTTTCTTAGGCGATACTAAGTATCAGTGTATCATCCTCAGCGCGCGCGCACGTGTATATATTGTCAGTATGTCACTACCTAGCAATGCAAGGTACAACCAAAATACCAAATACATGCACCCATCCAATTATAAGCGAAAACAGCCTTTCTGCTAACTGCTCCGCGTAGAGCAGCATCGAAACCCAGCAGCAACCGCGCGCCACTGCACACGAGAGCCAGACATCAATGTCACCACTACGGCGTCTGATCCTAGCAGCCACGGCGGCGGCAGTCTGTCTCGTCGCCGGCTGCACACACACGGCGGCGCAGCAGGCGACGGGCGTGGTGGCGACGTACAACCTGTACAACCCGGCGGAGAACAACTGGGACATGGGGGCGGCGGGCGCCTTCTGCGCGACGTGGGACGCCGACATGCCGCTCGCCTGGCGGCAGCAGTACGACTGGACGGCGTTCTGCCGCCCCGCCGGCGCCCATGGCGAGCCCGCCTGCGGCCGCTGCCTGCTGGTGACCAACACGGCCACCGGCGCGCAGGCGACCGCGCGGGTGGTGGATCAGTGCGACAACGGGGGTTTGGACCTCGACGCGGCGGTGTTCGGCCAGATCGACTGTAACACCCTAAATTTTGCCACAAATAAAATCTTTGGAACCAATTTAATTTGTTCATATTGTTTGATCATGCATGACACCCATTTGATTTTTTATGTGATTTCAAAATAATTAATTAAAAAGAATCATAGGAATCACATGTTTGAACCCTCATGTCCTTGCATATTTTTTTATTGGGTGATTTGCAGTGTTCAAAGTTTGAATTTAAACTCATTTGCATCTCTCCAAAATTTCTCAAATTTCAAACAACCCAGGAAAATTTCCTTTCCCTCCTTTCCTTCTCCTTCTCCCTTTTGGCCCGAGCCGGCCCAACCCAGTCCCGGCCCAGCCTTTCCCCTGCCTCCTTCTCCTTCTCTCCGCCCGGCCCACGGCGCCCCGCGGCCCAGTCCCCCTCCTCTTTTCTCCTTTTCACTCCGGCCCAGCGCCCCTGCGCGGCCCACTGGCCGGAACGGCCCAGCCAGCAGGCCGCCGCGCCCTCCCCCGCGCGCTCTCTCTCTCTCTCCCTGACACCCGACCCCGCTTGTCATCGCCCTCCTCTCTCCCTTTCTTTTCTCGGTCCGACGCCGACGGAGCAAGTCCCCGCGCAGTGGCCTCGGTCCTGTACCCCGCCCCGCACCCAGCCTCGCCCGAGGGTCCCGCGCCGCCCTCCACCCTTTCCTTGCCGCGACCCCGCCTTCCTTCTCCCTGTTTGCGTCGCGCGGACACAAGTCCGAGGCGGACTCCAAGTCCGGTCGAGCTCGGACTTCCCTTCCCTCGCGCCGCCTTTCCTTTTTCCCCCTCCGCAAGCCTCGGCGTCCGGGTTATATAAGCGCCGCCCTCGACGTCCATAGCCCCATCAAGTCCCAGCCCGAGCCCTAGCACCGCCGGTCCACGCAGAGAGCCCGCGGACGCCGTCGCTTGCCGCCGCAAGCCGCCGGAAGCCGTCGTTGCCCCACCGTCGACTACCTCTACGCCCGTAGCTCCACACCGAGGTAAGGAGTCGATCTAGCTAGCTCTAGTCTTTAGTCGCGCCCTACCCCGGCGGCAATTGCTCGCCGGAGCTCCTCCACCACCCCGCTCCGTCGCCCGCCGCCTCCAGTCGATGCGCCGTCTCCCGAACCCCTCCGCCCGCTTCGCACCACCGCCTGCTCGCCCCTGCGCCCGGTCCCGCTAACCCTAGGCCCGGAACCGCGGATTCCGCGGTACTCCGGCGAGTCTCCGCCGCGCCCGAAGGTCACCGCCGGTCGACCCCGTCGCCGGTCTCTTTCCCCTACCCTCCGATCGTTTCCCTGCCGTCCGATCGAGATCCAACGGCCACCGGGAGACGCGACCCGGGTCAATACCGGTCAGCGGCCGTAGTTTTGCTAAAGAGTCCCTGAGCTTTCCTGGAATTAACCCGCGCTCCAGATCTATTAGATCTAGGTCCCTGGCTTTACGATTTAGACCCTGAGTTTTTGGAAAATCAACCCGCGGTCCTGGTCAATCCTGGTCAGCGCGGAGGTTTTGCGAGAAAGACCCTGTACTTCTTCTGAATCAACCCGCGGTCCTATTTAATTACGGATAGGTCCAGGTTTTCACAGTTTAGCCCCTGGAATTTCAAATTCTCTTTATTTTAAGCCCTTAATCTTATTTTATGCATATCTTTTGCGTTTTAACTCCGATTTGAACGATTCTTGAACCTACAGAATCGTAATAAAGTGTAGATTAATTTTAAAACCTTTTTAATCTCTGTTTATGATGTTTGGTGTACTGTTTTAGTCAGTTTATGCTCATTGCTTGTATGTATGCAACGTGTAGCCGACGTTCCGTCCGAGTTTGTCGAGAATCCATCTTGGGAAGTTCCTGAGCAAGTTTTTGCTGAGGAAGGCAAGTATTCTTTGACCCATGTCCTATTTACATTAATTACACAAATCTAGAGCCCAATTTGATTGCTCCTATTAAGGATGACTAGCTTCATATGTCTTTATATGATTATGAAACTTGGGATGGGCTGTGATGTGTAGATTAATGCTATCGCTCAACATCTTTATATTCATGTTGCTAATCTTGTTTATTAATGATGAACTTGATGATAAAAGTTTGGTCTTAGCAACATGGAGACTTGGGCATGTTTTGTTGGTTTTGCTCAAGTGCTTCGCCCTAAGGATCGGTTCGCCGAGCGACCACCCAGGAAAACAGTACAACCACAAGACTCACATGGGCACTGGGCTTGACTGATTAATTAGATGAACTAGAGTTTTGGCTTACTTTCCTGAAACATGGCGTATGAGGGGTCTGGGGGATATGGGACTTTGCCCTTTGCCAATGAGGTGCAGTTTGATCTGTCACCCTTTGGAACGGAACTCTCATATCTTTAGTTAACTGGAGTAACCTGTAACGAGTGGGCCACAACTCTAGGAATTCTTTGTAAAGGTCTCGTAATGAAACCCTGCCGATTCATCTAAGGTATGAATAAATGGGGCTTTGCAAACCTCGGGCACAATGGGAATCATGACTTGTGGGTAAAGTTGTACAACCTCTCGAAAGTGTTTAAAACTGATATATCAGCCGTGCTCACGGTTAAGAGCGGCCTGGACCCTCACAGATTAGAGTTTCAGATTCAAAGTGAATGGCTCATGGTGATCATGGTAATGAAGATGGATATGGTTATGGTTCATGCTTATCTTTTTAATATGTTTTGCTGTCTTTATAATAAAGGGGATGGGTTTTGCTAATCATTGATAGTAATTAAAACTTGACCAACTAAAAGCAACTGCTAAGCCAGTCCACTTTTATCCTAAACGGAATACTTGCTGAGTGCGTTATGTACTCATTCTTGCTTGTTTTATACCACGTTGCATCCATTGCAACCGCTGCTCAGATCCGGAAGGGAAAGGTGATGAATCCTAATCAGGAGTTCCAAGACTACGATGAGTTCTAGGCTGGTGTGCCATCCGTCAGTTGCCTGTGGATTCCGGTCGTCTTCCGCTGTCGTTTAGTTAACTCGTTTTCGTTCAGATACTCGGTTTCGTTAAAGACATTTATGGTCTGTAATAATGGTTATTACTCTTAAGTAAAGTACTAGTTGTGCTATTTACTTTTGTTTACGCTGTGTATGTGATTAAACTGATCCTGGCACATACATGGTTAGCACTTGGTTTTGTTTCTAAAACCGGGTGTGACAGAAGTGGTATCAGAGCCGTGCTGACCGTAGGACGCAAGCCTAGAATAGAACTGGTCGTTTTTAAGGATTTTACTCACCTTTTCTTGCTTTCTCCCTTCAAATACTTGCAATATATGCTATTTTGGATATCTATGCTTGTCTATTTCAAGTATGACTTTCTATATCTACTTATCTATCCCATAATAGAACTGTTTCTTCCGTTGTGGGCCTGTAGATGTCGAGCTTTAAGCGTGGAGCTCGCATGCGTGTTGGTGGACGCATTGGTAGACTTGACAAGACCAGGCTGCCAACACCAACCCCACCATCCCCTCCGCCACAAGAGTGGGAAGACCTGAACGACACTGAAGAGGAGGACCCCGAAGAACTAGTGCCAGATTCGTCAGATGAGGAACAGTCAGAAGAGCCTGAAGTGCAGCCGGAAGTGCCACCTGCTGTTCCAGAAGACCAAGCCGCAGCTCAAGGTCAAGACGGAGGACAAGCCCAACAACAACAAAACGAGAATGAAGATCGCTGGAACGAGAGCGTCCACCGTTGGTTCGACTACCCACTGCCGTTTCCTCGGATGTTGCGGGAAGCGTTAGTGAGGCTCCGACTTGGCCACGCGTGGGTCACGTATGTGGGAACTCGCTATCGTCACCGTATCTATCAAGAAGAGTGGGCAATGGCAGTACAGATCAGCATTTTGGATGAGTATGGAGCACGTCGGGACATCGCCCTCAGCTACGCCCCTGCCCTTCGCCACAACTATGAAGCCGCCATCAGTGATGCAGCTCAGGAAGCCCTGACGACCCTATGCTACTCTTGCCACAGCCAGTTAGCCGATGGTACGCTGCGTTACCTTCCCCGCCGTCAGCCTGGAGGACTCGACGCGTGGATCGTTACTCCTACCGCAGAGAAGAGCCCGCGCCTTGAAGCTATTGTCGACTACCTTGTTGCGCTCAACACCGATTACAATGCCCTTGCTGAGGAGTTGTGCACGGCAAAGCTGGAAATTTCCAGATTGCGCGCTCAAATCACACCAAGCATGCCATTGTTCAACCCTGTCTACTACCCACCAAGGAAGAGGGTCCGTTACAATGATCCAACAGCAAGGACCTACATTCGGCATCCTTAGGAGAGTTACCATTGTAATAGGGTCCATTAGCATCGTCTAGTTTAGTTAGATCGGATAGACTTAGATCGTTTAACAGTGTGCACGTTTGCTTGTGATGGTGTCATATGGGTGATTTGGTTCTTTGTAATGAGTGCTTAAATTGTGGGGTAATATCCACAATTTAGTCTTTTGGTTGGATGTTTAAAAGGTTTAAAGATAGCTAGTTTGGGAAAGCCTTGCTCTATCCATATATATACGTTTAGACCTTTATCTCATCTATCTTGGTTACTAACGTTGAATGAGAGGTATGGTCGGAAGTATGTGCTAACGGTATGATTGGTTCGTCAGATGAGTACAGGACGTGGACGTGGTCGTGGTCGTGGAGGTAGAGGAGGTCGCGGAGATGGAGGACTCCCAAATCCACCGCCACCAATGACTATGGAACAACTGATCATGAACCAGACCCAAGTGATACAAGCTCTCGGTCAAGCAGTGGCAGCCATGCACCAGGCGCAGCAGCAACCACCCCCGCCACCACCGCCTCAACCGCGAGACAGGCGCGCAGAATTTATGAAGGGACACCCACCTGTGTTCACTCACTCTGTCGATCCTATGGATGCAGAAGACTGGCTCCGCGCAATAGAACGGGAGCTGGACGTCGCTCAGTGCACCGACCAGGAGAAAGTCCTCTACGGCCCTCACCAGTTACGGGGTGCTGCTCAACAATGGTGGGAATCGTACCGCCTTGCTCATAACAACCTCAACACTATCACCTGGCAAGAATTTACAGAGAGATTCAGAGCACACCACGTTCCAGCTGGTGTGATGTCATTGAAGAAAGAGGAGTTTCTAGCACTCACTCAGGGTGCTATGTCTGTCAGTGAGTATCGGGATAAATTCCTACAGCTGTCCCGCTACTGTCCAGAGGAAGTTGATACCGATCCCAAGAAGCAGTACCGTTTCCTCAAAGGCTTGGTCGATCCACTCAGGTACCAGCTCATGAACCACACTTTCCCTAACTGCCAGCATTTAATAGACCGAGCCATTGTGACGGAAAATACTCGTCGCGAGATGGAAGAGAAGAAGCGTAAGAAAAAGGCGCAACAATCTAGCAACAACACTCGACCTAAGTACTCTGGATCAACCTATTACCAGAACCACCCTACACAGAGCACCGGACAACAAGGCAATGGTCAAGTACAGCACTCCAACAATCAAGCACAGCATCATCAGACCCCTATTAGCACTCCTGTGAAAGCCGGCACGCCAGTACAGTCAGGAAGTAACAATTGCTTCAAATGTGGTGGAACCGGTCATTGGTCCCAGCAGTGCCCGCAGAAAAATACACCGCAACAAAACACAAGAGGAGGCTCCACCACTCCGGCTTCTGGCCAGCAGCGCAGTACAACTGGACAAGTGAACTATGTGTCAGCCGAGGCTATGCAAGGAACTCCCAACATAATGCTAGGTACGTTCTTCGTAGATTTGGCACCCTGCCTTGATCCTTTTTGATTCCAGTGCCTCGCGTTCATTTATTACTGTCCAATATGGGAGCCATCATAAAATACCAGTAGCAACCATTGAAGGTCCCATGTTAGTAAGTTCACCGGGAGGAAGAATGAAGATAGGCAGTGATTGTCCGAGTACCAAAATTAATTTAAGGGGGGTAGACTTTCCTGCCGACCTTATAGCTTTGGAAACAAGTGGAATAGATGACAATTTTGGAATGAATTGGTTGCAAAATTTCAATAGAATCATATATATGCAGAGAGGAAGGTGACTTTGACTACTCCATCCGGGGAACACCTAGAAGTTTTGATGTACATACCCCAGGCAGGAGAATTTAAGGGTACCGGAGAAGCAGCTACCAAAAGATGACTCTATAGTAGAATTCCTGAAACTCTTTGCTGGCCAACCCAAAATCTCGGGACGAGATTTCTTTAAGGGGGGTAGATTTGTAACACCCTAAATTTTGCCACAAATAAAATCTTTGGAACCAATTTAATTTGTTCATATTGTTTGATCATGCATGACACCCATTTGATTTTTTATGTGATTTCAAAATAATTAATTAAAAAGAATCATAGGAATCACATGTTTGAACCCTCATGTCCTTGCATATTTTTTTATTGGGTGATTTGCAGTGTTCAAAGTTTGAATTTAAACTCATTTGCATCTCTCCAAAATTTCTCAAATTTCAAACAACCCAGGAAAATTTCCTTTCCCTCCTTTCCTTCTCCTTCTCCCTTTTGGCCCGAGCCGGCCCAACCCAGTCCCGGCCCAGCCTTTCCCCTGCCTCCTTCTCCTTCTCTCCGCCCGGCCCACGGCGCCCCGCGGCCCAGTCCCCCTCCTCTTTTCTCCTTTTCACTCCGGCCCAGCGCCCCTGCGCGGCCCACTGGCCGGAACGGCCCAGCCAGCAGGCCGCCGCGCCCTCCCCCGCGCGCTCTCTCTCTCTCCCTGACACCCGACCCCGCTTGTCATCGCCCTCCTCTCTCCCTTTCTTTTCTCGGTCCGACGCCGACGGAGCAAGTCCCCGCGCAGTGGCCTCGGTCCCGTACCCCGCCCCGCACCCGGCCTCGCCCGAGGGTCCCGCGCCGCCCTCCACCCTTTCCTTGCCGCGACCCCGCCTTCCTTCTCCCTGTTTGCGTCGCGCGGACACAAGTCCGAGGCGGACTCCAAGTCCGGTCGAGCTCGGACTTCCCTTCCCTCGCGCCGCCTTTCCTTTTTCCCCCTCCGCAAGCCTCGGCGTCCGGGTTATATAAGCGCCGCCCTCGACGTCCATAGCCCCATCAAGTCCCAGCCCGAGCCCTAGCACCGCCGGTCCACGCAGAGAGCCCGCGGACGCCGTCGCTTGCCGCCGCAAGCCGCCGGAAGCCGTCGTTGCCCCACCGTCGACTACCTCTACGCCCGTAGCTCCACACCGAGGTAAGGAGTCGATCTAGCTAGCTCTAGTCTTTAGTCGCGCCCTACCCCGGCGGCAATTGCTCGCCGGAGCTCCTCCACCACCCCGCTCCGTCGCCCGCCGCCTCCAGTCGATGCGCCGTCTCCCGAACCCCTCCGCCCGCTTCGCACCACCGCCTGCTCGCCCCTGCGCCCGGTCCCGCTAACCCTAGGCCCGGAACCGCGGATTCCGCGGTACTCCGGCGAGTCTCCGCCGCGCCCGAAGGTCACCGCCGGTCGACCCCATCGCCGGTCTCTTTCCCCTACCCTCCGATCGTTTCCCTGCCGTCCGATCGAGATCCAACGGCCACCGGGAGACGCGACCCGGGTCAATACCGGTCAGCGGCCGTAGTTTTGCTAAAGAGTCCCTGAGCTTTCCTGGAATTAACCCGCGCTCCAGATCTATTAGATCTAGGTCCCTGGCTTTACGATTTAGACCCTGAGTTTTTGGAAAATCAACCCGCGGTCCTGGTCAATCCTGGTCAGCGCGGAGGTTTTGCGAGAAAGACCCTGTACTTCTTCTGAATCAACCCGCGGTCCTATTTAATTACGGATAGGTCCAGGTTTTCACAGTTTAGCCCCTGGAATTTCAAATTCTCTTTATTTTAAGCCCTTAATCTTATTTTATGCATATCTTTTGCGTTTTAACTCCGATTTGAACGATTCTTGAACCTACAGAATCGTAATAAAGTGTAGATTAATTCTAAAACCTTTTTAATCTCTGTTTATGATGTTTGGTGTACTGTTTTAGTCAGTTTATGCTCATTGCTTGTATGTATGCAACGTGTAGCCGACGTTCCGTCCGAGTTTGTCGAGAATCCATCTTGGGAAGTTCCTGAGCAAGTTTTTGCTGAGGAAGGCAAGTATTCTTTGACCCATGTCCTATTTACATTAATTACACAAATCTAGAGCCCAATTTGATTGCTCCTATTAAGGATGACTAGCTTCATATGTCTTTATATGATTATGAAACTTGGGATGGGCTGTGATGTGTAGATTAATGCTATCGCTCAACATCTTTATATTCATGTTGCTAATCTTGTTTATTAATGATGAACTTGATGATAAAAGTTTGGTCTTAGCAATATGGAGACTTGGGCATGTTTTGTTGGTTTTGCTCAAGTGCTTCGCCCTAAGGATCGGTTCGCCGAGCGACCACCCAGGAAAACAGTACAACCACAAGACTCACATGGGCACTGGGCTTGACTGATTAATTAGATGAACTAGAGTTTTGGCTTACTTTCCTGAAACATGGCGTATGAGGGGTCTGGGGGATATGGGACTTTGCCCTTTGCCAATGAGGTGCAGTTTGATCTGTCACCCTTTGGAACGGAACTCTCATATCTTTAGTTAACTGGAGTAACCTGTAACGAGTGGGCCACAACTCTAGGAATTCTTTGTAAAGGTCTCGTAATGAAACCCTGCCGATTCATCTAAGGTATGAATAAATGGGGCTTTGCAAACCTCGGGCACAATGGGAATCATGACTTGTGGGTAAAGTTGTACAACCTCTCGAGAGTGTTTAAAACTGATATATCAGCCGTGCTCACGGTTAAGAGCGGCCTGGACCCTCACAGATTAGAGTTTCAGATTCAAAGTGAATGGCTCACGGTGATCATGGTAATGAAGATGGATATGGTTATGGTTCATGCTTATCTTTTTAATATGTTTTGCTGTCTTTATAATAAAGGGGATGGGTTTTGCTAATCATTGATAGTAATTAAAACTTGACCAACTAAAAGCAACTGCTATGCCTGTCCACTATAAAGCCAGTCCACTTTTATCCTAAACGGAATACTTGCTGAGTGCGTTATGTACTCATTCTTGCTTGTTTTATACCACGTTGCATCCATTGCAACCGCTGCTCAGATCCGGAAGGGAAAGGTGATGAATCCTAATCAGGAGTTCCAAGACTACGACGAGTTCTAGGCTGGTGTGCCATCCGTCAGTTGCCTGTGGATTCCGGTCGTCTTCCGCTGTCGTTTAGTTAACTCGTTTTCGTTCAGATACTCGGTTTCGTTAAAGACATTTATGGTCTGTAATAATGGTTATTACTCTTAAGTAAAGTACTGGTTGTGCTATTTATTTTTGTTTACGCTGTGTATGTGATTAAACTGATCCTGGCACATACATGGTTAGCACTTGGTTTTGTTTCTAAAACCGGGTGTGACATCGACACCGACGGAGGCGGCGCGGCCAGTGGCAGCCTGCTGGTCGACTATCAGTTCGTGGACTGCCAAGATGATTAGAACTCCATTATTTATTATATTTAATATATTGAAACAGCGTGGCATGAAGAATATTTAAAGACGTTTATTATCACATTTGTTCAGATATGTATCCGCGCGCGTACAGGTATGAATTGTGTTTAAGATTGGCGTGGTGAATTGTGTTTGTTTACGAAAATTATGTAATTGTTTCTTCGTATATTGAAAGGTTGATTAGGTTGGGGATATTACATTAGGACCATTACAAATATCACCGTTGTGAAATGTGCCACTAATAAGTTGTGTGGCATTAAATTGGTGTCATTGCAAATATTGCGGTTCGAAATGTGACATATATACAAAGCATCGATAGTGAGTTGTGTGGGGAACCCAGTTTGCCTTCAGTTAGCTTTGAAGCAATTTGTAGACTATGCTCAGTCTCAGCGGCAGGCCACCTCGCCGGCGTCCTCAGCTACGGCGTCGGCGCTCGGCTCGCTGCGGCGTACCGCGTGTAGGCGCAACCGCACGAAGGAGGTGGCGGCGGTGGCTTGGGACGAGGAGTTCTCGATAGTGTCGTCACTCTCACGGCTGCGTCATGGCGGTAGGCCATCGCATTCTAGCCATGGGAGCTCGCCTTCTATGTCGGACAAGAGAGAGGAAGAAGACATGAGCAATTTGGTCCAAAAATGCTTTAAATGGGTAAGGCAGTGGCATATATCCAAAAACTGTGAAATTGTAATGGCACATATACAATATCGTGAATAGTAAAGGCATATTCAGAACCGCGATATTTGTAATGGCACCAATCTAAATAACCCTATAACGAACGTTTTTTCCTTTTTCTTTTTCTGGCATTCCCGTTATATGGGAAGCATTTTTTTTCTTGAGAAACAAAGAATAAGCAAGTCCTGTTGTAGTATATTAATGTAACACCCTAGCTAATTTCAAAATATGCAATATAGTTTAAATATTTGTAGACAATATTAGAAATAGTTACAGAAAATTACATTTTTCTGACAATAAAAATCGGTATTGTAGCCTTGCAGGAATAAACTTGCATGAGGCATCACTAGTATTTAATTCAGCGAACAATAGCTTGTTTCATTTTATTTAAAAAGAAATCAAATATAGGTTATTGCGTATAAATGTTGGATAAGATTGTCAAAAATGTTTGTTTGAATAATATTCCCCACACTAATACAGGAGAGGGCAGTATGATACACACATGCACACAAGCTCGTGCATCGCAGACCTTGATCACAGACACGGATCCCCTGATGTTACGTCAGGTGCTGGTGCAGTGTCACTGCCGCGCGGGCCACACAGCGTGTGGGACCGATGTGCAGTGACTCAATTACAGTGACACCAGCGTTAGGTGATCTCCGTCCCTTGAGTACACTATGCAATAGTGATCTTCTTGTGTCTTCATCACGTGCATTTTGCTCTGTTTGATGTGTATTTTTTTTTTTTTGCGAAGTACATCACTTTGCATTTTGCATAAATCATTCATTCATTCTATACTTGCTAACATTGTTAGTTCAACCAATGGATCCATTAACCACAAGTTGCATCGAGGATGATGGCATTGGAAGGCTTAGGGCCTGATTGGTTGTCTTCCCGGAATAGCCTGTCCCGTATCTGGGAACCAGGACCCAGCCGGCCATGCTCAGTGCATGCAAAAGGGGTATGTTTGGATGCCTGGCTGCCACCGGCTTGGTTGCAGGAGACGTTGTTTGGTTTCAAAGATGGAGTACAAGCGTACAACAAGGAAGGTGTTTGGTTGTTCAATTGTACATGTGGTTCAATCACCATGTATATAGGTTGGTGAGGTTACCACCGGCAGTTTGAACAATACCTCATGTAGGCATGATTTAAATGCAAATTACTACACTCATTTTACATCAATTGCCAAAGTAGTAATAGAATGATTAGTGATTGGACTAATATTATTATATCTTTGATTGAGAAGGTAAATTTTTTTATCTTCTTGATAGTCTCTTCTCGAATTTTGACATCTGACTTGATGTGTTCATGATAGATGGCCTCTTCAGCTTTATCCTTGGACTTGTAGCGCTTGTAGCATGCTCCAGGGTAACCATTGACCTGATCATGGCACTCCTTCCACGTTGAGAAAACCCCTTGCTTTCTTCCGGAGAAAACAACATACCAGGTCATTGTTGCCTACATAAGAAGCATTAGCAACATATTTGGTTCGATATCATGAATGGTTGCAATGGACACAAGGCAAAGAAATGAGCTCTCATGATCAAAGAAGTAGAATATGAAGACAGAGCATAAGAATAATAAGAGCATGTAAGCAACAAAGAAAAAAGCATCATTGGTTGTGCACATGAACTCAGACTGAAGTACCAGATCACATGCAATGTGCACAATGCCAAATTAAAATATAGCATAACAAGTGTTCATGAATGGCAACACACAAGCTCAGATTGCCAATAACAAGTGTTCATGAATGGTTGATCCATATCAGGGCTGGACTAGTAAGTAGGCAGCTCTACTATGGCATATGAAGGCAATAAACTACCAGCTCAAGTCAGCTATGGCTAGGAGACGAGCTGTACAAAATACACTACTGCTATGGCATATGCAGTCAATAAACAACTAGCTTAAGTCATCTATGGCTAGGAGGCCAGCTGTACAAAATACACTGCTGCTATGGTGAATTCAGGGAGAGGCTGCACAAAAGGAACCACCAATTCCAAATCATCCTATGTACCACATCCAACAGGATAGCATGAGGCTCACTGTTAGGGAAGGCAACAGGTGAAAGAGTCAGACTACACAAAAGATGGATCAACCAGGAACCAGAGCATCAAGCTCTACTCCATGTAGTACTTAGCCAGGAAGGTCCTAAGCCAAAGCACCCTGTGAGGTTCGGACATTCCAACAAATGCAACCCCATAAGCTTTGTTGTCCACCAGATGGGAGAAGGCAACAAGAAGGGCTTCCTCAGTGAACCCTGGCATGTACATGATAGCCCCATAGAGCTCAGGGTGGATCTCATCAACCTTGGTGTGATGAATAGCATCAGCAACATTGTTCGCAGCAACTGTCATCCCAGTGAGCACAAGAGTGTCCTCTTCACTAAGCATACTTCTCTTCCTCTTCTGCCCAACACTAGGACCACCAGAGCTGCCACTAGTACCACCAGCTTCCTCATGATTCTTGGTTCCTTCTTCAAAGAGCTTGGACACATCATCTGTCTTCAGGCCACTCTTAGGTGCCTCACCCAATAGTGAGCTCTCAATGAAGTCAGATGGGGGAACCAAGAGCTTCATTTGAACCCATGGCAAATTTTTTTGTTGCTAGACCATTGCCACAGATGATCTGCATCTGCCGGTAGTTCTCAATGGGTTTGTTTAGGAAGTCAGCATCCTTAGGGTGTGTCTGCATAGTCAAAATTCACAAGTCAGCACTTGAAAAAAAATATAAATTTGGCATTGAAAGCAATACAGATATCACACACTAAAAGGACAATGTGGCATACCTTGACATGGCCGCTGTAGTGCTCATCCTCAAGTGTGATCATGAAATTGTCCTCATCCCAAAGTGCACCACTGAGCTCTCTAAGCTTAGTGATCCTAACCCACCTCTGCCTCCACCTCCTCAGGTGGTTGTACACCTGGATACCAGACACCTCATTTCCAAAAAAACTCTTGAAGAACCTTAGCAACTTGGTTTAGGTGAACCTCTTTGAAGCCCTTGTCAGTCCTCGCACCAGTGGTGATTAGCTGGCACATGCGGCGGAGGACAAAAGAAGACATGGCATTTGTCCACCTCATGGCAGCCCTTGCCCTTTGCCCTGTAACCTCAACCTCCTTCACAAGATCCACATGAGGAATTTCATGACCTTCTACCATCTCCTATTACCCAGCCATGCAGCCCAATTAAGACATTCATCACAGCATGTGCTACCAATTCATGAGCAATATATGGTACAAAAAGAGGGATAGCAAGTGCCCATTTCTATAGTATAAAAATGTAGAGTCATCAATGCATAGTGCACAGCCTCAGCAACAGAAACAGATAGAGAAAAAAGCAAATGCAGTCATCATAGCATATGTCCAAGGCTCAGTTAAAAATCAGTTCGTAGATGCCTCTTTTATCCGAATACGTTTAAATCATAGCATATGTCCAAGGCTCAGTTAAAAACAAGTCAAGGATACATATTACTAGAATAGAACACAAGGTCCAGCAGACAGACAACCATAAAAGCCTAGTTCAACAACATGGTTACATAAATGGAACCCCTACTACATATTGCTAGATGTGGCAGTGACCCCTGTTGGCCCACATATCATTTGCCCATTCATCTCTGATTGAAGCCCATGCTGAATTGTCATCAACAGGAACCCCATGGCCACCAGGTGCACTATTGTTTGGCACCCAAGAAGACTCAAGTGGAACAACCTCATCGACTCCATGCCCAAGTATCCAATTATGTAAGATGCAACAAGCAAGTACCAGTTTCACTTGGGTCTTAAAAGGGTGGAAAGGTTTGTTATCAATTATGCGGAAACGATTCTTCAATGCACCAAATGCCCTCTCGACAGTCACACGCAAACTTGAGTGCCTCAAGTTGAACAGCTCTCTTGGGTTAGTAGGGTAGTTCCTACCACCATATTCCTTTAGGTGGTACCTAGTGCCACGATAAGGAGGTAGAAAACTTGGCCGGCATGCGTATCCAGCATCTACTAGATAGAATTTACCTATATCAAGAACACATTAGTTAGTGTCAATTTAAGTTAACTTGTTATTTAGGTTTCTAGTCAAGGTGGTTACCTTGCGGTATGTGCAACCCATCATGGCGCTCTAATGCATCAGCTAGGATAACAGCATCGTGTGCTGATCCTTCCCAACCAGCTAATACATAGGTGAACTTCAAGTCAAAGTCCATAGCAGCTAACACATTTTGAGTTGTGTAGTGCTTCCTGCCTCTGAAGGCAAACTGCATTGATGCTGGCACTCTAGCATAGATATGAGTTCCATCAATTGCCCCAATGCAGTCTTACATGAGATCATAAAGGTTTGTTACAACATGTGCACCCAACTATTGCCCGTGAACATATTTGTGCCATGCATGTACCTTAAAATATGGATACCATCTTGTGTTGTTCCTGATTTTAAGTGGTGTCTCTCCAGCAGATGGGGGCTTAATCATCTCCTGCCTAAGCTCACCAATTGCATACAACACCTCCTTGAAATATCTACTCATTGTTTCTACAGACCTTCTCCAGTTTTGGTGTATGACCCTAAAACGCTGGTTATGCCCAACAACATGAAGAAACATTGCTACTTGCTCTTCAATTGTGCAATGTATACTGTCCTTAAGGAGACCTTTCCCTAAGCAGGTTCACAAGTTTAAAAAAGGGTGTCCTCCTCATGCGCAACATGTTCACACACTCTACATCATTACAGTTGTATATTTTATTCAAATTTCTTTGCCTCTCCTCATCCATGGCACTCATGGGGGCATAAGATATTTCTGGTCTACTGGTTTGGAAAAGTCTAAATCTAGCCATAAGCAAGGCATACATAGCACTGACTAGAGCAGCAGCCTCAACAATGAGCTTGTGTCTCTTCTCTTGTGGACCCATCTAATTCAATCAAACCAAGAAAAAAAGTACTTTACTGCCGTGTAAAATGAAGATTAACAAGGTACGCAAATTATTTAAAAAGCACAAGCATGGATGGTTTATATTTGCAAAAAAGATACCAAACAAAGATGCAAAGACAATTTTTACAGCACATATGCTCATCTTTTCAAGTTAAGAGTCATTGGCTTCGGCAAATGAACTGATTTATCATAAAAAAATCATTGCCTTGGACATATATGCTCAGACTAAACAAATCTTTAGTCTCACACAGAGACATATGTGTAGAAAAAATTGAAACAGAGCATTGCACTCAGACAGGTAAAATAGCGCAGAGCAAACAGAGGTCTTGAGAAGGAGAAGGGGTTAGGATTTTTTATACCAATGCAGGCACAACAGGAACCGTCAAAAGAGCACAGAAGTTGTGAGCAGACCAAGGGACACCAGATCTGCAATCCATATGACCAAAGATTAAGACAGTGAAGAAATAGGTCAAGATTCAGGAGGGAATAGGTCAAGATTAATGGCAATCATGTGGGAAGCAGTGAGGAACCAGCGTTAGGGATACTTGCCTAGGATCTCGGATCTATGCAGGACAACCTGTTGCAAACCAAAAACAGGAGGGAAGAGATCAGAACAGGAAGAAGTTGAGATTCAACGAACTGTGCAAGAATAAAGAAGAGGGGGAGGAAGAACTTCACCTGGATGGCGGACAAGGGCTGCTGAGTAGAGAAGAGAGGCAGTGGTGAGCATATATAGGAGAGGTGATGGCGCGAATTCGGCGGTAACCCTAGCCCTTTCCCGCCTTCACGCGCCAATTCCTTTTCACCTCCCGCCGAGCTCACCTGCGCTCTCCGCTCGCTCGGCCGCGGCCAGTCTCAGATGAAACCAAGAAAAAAACCGCATGCCGCTGGCCAGGCTGTGGGGTGCCTCGTGCCCCGAGAGGGCCAGGCCCATAAGGCTGGCCAGGTAACCAATCGTCTGTAGGTTGCATCCCATGGGCCTGGATGGGGAATATGCAGGTAACCAATCAGGCCTTTAGTGTCACCAGATCCATCTCGGATCTCGGTGGCCAGTTTCGATGCCGATCTAGTAGGGGACGGCCGCCGGCGGCTACCCACCGGCCATACCTGCGTGTCGAGGCGCCCAGTCCTGTAACGGTGAGGCCAAGGTAGTGTCGGACGAAGATGTTTGGTGGCCAGTGGTGGTATACATTGGCCTTGTCGGGGGCGGAAGGTCTGCAAGGAGGCGAGCGTGGAGCAATGCCTACGGAAGGTCTGAGTGGAGGCAAAGCCTAGAGAGCATATCTAATGACCAGCTGCCCTCTCTGACTCCTGAATCCTAAATTCTTCAGCTTTGTTACTGATCTAAAATAATTTTTTAATGAATACCCCTCCAGTCGGATATATATAATGACCCATAGATCAAAATAATAATGAAGATGGATGCTGTTAGAACTTAAGAATGCCATATGATTCCAGCTGGACGTGGTATCTAAGTGTTTGTTTCGTGGATAGGCTAAGATAGGACAAGAAGCTTGAAGGTGCTGTCTTAGTGTTTGGTTTGTGGGTTCGTGATAAGATGGGACATGAAGCCTGAAGGTGGTATGTTCTTCTTGAGAGCACAGAATATTTCCATGGGAGACTCAGGATGGTCCTATATCTAGAAAAAAAAAAGACGAGATAAGGCTATCCCCTTGACCAAATATAAAGATGGAACCACCCGCTTAAGAAATAAATTGGGACAGAGCCGTCATGTCCTATTTCATTCCCAAACCAAACACTACCTAAACTACACATCTTTACTCTTACGGTAAATAATCTAAATTAAACCCTTAAAGCTATATCTAAATTACACACATGTTGTTGCTAAAGATAAACTAAAACAAAAAATACATCTAAATTACCGCATATGCTATTACAGATAATTAAATAGCAAATAAATCCAATATGTTATTAACCTGTTATGAATAAACTAAAATAACTAGATATCTATCTGAATTATCGACCCATGCTGTTATGAAAAATTTAACAGAGAAAATTTGATCTATATTTCTAAATTACCAACCATTTTCTTCAATGTTAAATTTAACTACCAACTTTTAATCTATGTATTTCAAGATCCTAACTAGCACGGGTTGATGGATTATTGTATGGAAGATAATAAAAAGTACAGTTATATATTGCTCAACCAAATATTTTACACCAACAGGTTTATGCATGGACAAATAACAGCGAATGGAACTGAACACCGGCGATGAACAGACCTCATAGAACTTGTACGTAGTACTATGTTTAATTTCATTTAGCATTCTAGCCGACCCGTGGAGTCCTTGGTGCTATGGTATACAGTTTCAGTAGTAGAACAATTCTCCAAAGCAGAGTCCTCTGCTGGAAGGTCACACGAAGCTAATATTTCTTCCAGTGCACCAGCTGCGTCAGGACTCCACATCCGTTGGTCAAGGACGACAGGCAGCTCAGCATCCTGACTTCGCAGGAAATCCATGGCGCCTCCGATCGATGGCCGCTGGCTCTGGTCGCGATGCGCGCACCAAAGGCCGGCGACGAGCACGCACCTCATCTGCTCGTGATCAAACTCACCCTCCAGCCGCCCATCGACCACTCCAAGAATGGAATTTTGGCGGTACATGTCGCGGACCCAATTCAGCAGCAGTTGTTTTCCATCTGCGTTTCTCGTGGTCGGCCGCCTGCCACAAGCGATCTCAAGAAGAACAACGCCAAAGCTGTAGACGTCACACTCCACACCGGGTGTCTGGCTGATGACGAACTCCGGATCCATGTACCCGGGCGTCCCCGCCACGACCTGTGTTGTACGTGGATCGGCTCCGTGGTCGACCACCCTCGCCAGGCCGAAGTCCCCGAGCTTGGCGTTGCAGGAAGGGTCGAGCAAGATGTTTGCCGGCTTGATGTCCCCATGCAAGATGCACTGCTCGCACTCCGTGTGCAGGTACAGTAAGGCCGAGCCCACGCCGAGCGCGATCTTGTACCTATATTTGCATGAGCACAGATTATTCTAGATCGAAGAACATCGCGATCGATGAGAATGGTAAATTACTGCTATCTTATTACACTGAAATGAAGAATCTATTCGAGTTGAAGTACCTGTCTGACCAAGGTAGTGGCCTCTGATGATCGTAGAGGTGTCTATCGAGGCTGCCGTTGGGCACGAACTCGTACACGAGCATGAGGCCTGCCACTCCCGGAGCATCGCACCAGCCAAGCAGCTGGACGATGTTCCGGTGCCTGAGCCTCGTCATGACCTTCGCCTCGGCCTGAAACTCCCTCGTCCCCTGCTCCTGGGAGGAGGACGACGACTGATCTTGATGAAGCACCTTGACGGCCACGTGACTGTCTTGGTCTCGCAGGTAGCCTCGATACACGGGGCCGAAGCCGCCTCGTCCGATCTTCTCCTCGTCGGAGAACCCGCACGTCGCGGCGGCCAGCTCACCGTGGCTGTATCGTCTAGGTGCCCAAGGGCAGAGGAGTTCAGCTGACGATTGGATGGCCTTGCTGTCTTGTTCAGACTGGATACGACGACGCCAACACAGCAGAAGCCCTGCAGCGGGGCAAACAAGGGCGAGCAAAGCCAAGGCGACGGCGGAGGCGATCCCAGTCGTTGTAACAACATGCTTCTTGCCATGTTGTCGATGACAATCTTGGAGGTTTGTACTGCTCTGATGAGCACCCAGCAATTTCCTTGGCTGAGCGACCTCTTCGCTGTCCCTATATCTGGATGATGTGTCCCTCGTGTACCTCGTGCCATCTTGGAGGATAGTAGTTGGGATGAAGGAGCCGTTGCCGTCTGAACGGCACAGCACAAAGCCGAACAGGGAAGGTGCTCCTGAAGCTGGGTGATCGCTGATTTGTCTGTCGTCGATGTCGATCGTCATGGGGGGAATTGGCATAGGCAGCGCGCTACGGTCACTCAGACTGAACAGACCAACATCGAGGGAGATGTTTAGACCAAATGGATTGTTAGAGCAGACTGGTTCTTCCCTGACCTGAGGTGTGCCGAAGAATCCCGGTTCCAATGGAAGCGACGTCCATGGCGCCGTAAGATTAGTCGCCTTCTTGTTGCCGTTGCTGCAACGACCACGGCCATAACGGCGGTGCACCGGCTGATGATCTCCTTGGCTGGGGACCGAGACCAGTAGCAGCATCAGAACCGAGGAATCAGTGGTGTTGGCCTTGCCGAAATGGCCGCTGCAGATGTCCATCGGCGGGGGAAGCCAAGAGGGGTCCCCGGCCCCGGCAGACGGCTCGGAGCTGCTGCTGTGGTCGTGGTGCGGCTGCTCGGCGATTCGATAGACCATCTCCAGGGAGGTCGCCGTGCTGGGCGGCCATGTTTGCTGTGACGGTGGTGGTGCGGAGAGTGCGTTTAGAATCAGCGGGATGATTAGAACCGTAGTGGTAGTGGTTGAAGTTGCCTGCGGCGGCATCACGCGCTCGAGGATTGTGCTTCAGCTCTAGATTTTGCAAAAGTTTAGGAGAGGCCGGCAAAGATTGATAGGATCGGAGTGAAGTCAAGAAAACTCAGGACAGACTACAGTAGTAGGTGTCATGTCATGACGTCAATGGCGAAGGTGCCTAGCAACAGCTGAAAGAAAAATATCAGAAAACCAGTCTGATCGACTCCGAGTGTCTAAACCCCCATTTCACTGTCAGCAGGGTAGAGCACGTAATAACTGGACTAC
The DNA here is from genome assembly GCA_022530915.1 of Paspalum notatum. NCBI lineage: Eukaryota > Viridiplantae > Streptophyta > Magnoliopsida > Poales > Poaceae > Paspalum > Paspalum notatum. The sequence goes on from CM039685.1 coordinate 34,656,845, forward strand.
ATAGTTTCCAGGTAATGAATGAAGTCTCGCACGCCACATGGAGGCTCTGCAACGTGGGCCCATAGAATTAAAAAAAAATTCTTATTTGACACTGAAAAAGTCACTGCTTCTTTATTTGGCCCTGAGAAATAAAATGTTCCCTGTTTGACACCTACTAAAATTTTCATCCCCTTGTTTGGCCTTCTGTTAGCATAACTTTCCTCTTGTTCCGTCACTGGCCACGTGCAGGCCAGGCCAGGCAGGTGGCGGCGCTCTCCCGCGCAGGGCTAGGCCGGCGGCGGCTCCCTCCCGTCGGGATCTAGGCCGCGCTTCCCCAGGACCCGCCACCACTCACGCGAGGGGCTGGCCGCCACCCCGGCCATCTGCGCGTGTTGTTGTTGCAGTGGCAGGATGAGAAGGCGCCGGGAGAGCGACGCCGTGCGGCGGAGGGGCAGAGTGGGGGAGGAGAGCTCCGTGGGAGGGGCGCCGTGGCGGAGGGGCAGAGCGGGGGTGGAGGCGCCAGGGAGGTCAGAGGGGCACCATGCGGGCAAGATAAACGGTGGGAATGGATTTTAACGGGAGAAGACGACGGAAGACCAGAAAAGGCAGAGTGTCAAATAGAGAACATTTTATTTTCAGAACTAAATAAAGAAACAGTGACTTTTAGTTGTGAAATTAGAAATTTTCTCTAAAATTAACATGCTAGGGCCTTCCATTCACACTGGGGTCCCGTCTATTGACGAGCCAATCAGAACCACGAAGCACGGTGGTCCAGTGTCTTTGCTACTCATTCGATCCTACCACTGTACCTGCGCTTGCCAACATTGACCACCCCATCACTTGCCACAGTACGAGTCCGTTTTAGATTTTCAGAGGATTGCCTACTATATTTTATAATGTTGATGACTAGAAAAAATATTTTTTAGAGTAGAAAATAAATGTTAATGACTAGGACAGAATATTTTTTTTTTAAGCAGAGAAATAGAGTGCGAGTTTGGATAGCCAATGAATGACTATTGCGTGCTTTGACAAAACTTTCTCACACTTTCATCATCAGTTAATTGGAGGAAAAGTATTGTGGGCCCCGCATCTGATATTTTTCGGCGGGTTTCGAATCCTATATATTTCTGCTTTCCGGACTATGTTGTATTGCTGTCGATTAAATTAGTCAGTCGAACTCCTCCAATCTAACCAACCATCGCCATGGCCGCCTCTAGCTGTGGTGCCTGTCTTCTCGCCTTCTTCTTGTTCATCAGTACTCTCCTCGCCTCCGTAAATCCTACACTCTGCAATCACACTACCATTCAGTCGTTCTCTGCCGCTCACAACCAATACAGTCACAGAGTTGTGAACACAATGGTTACCGCAAAAGAAGACACTGCTGCCCCGGCCATGGTCTTCTTCCACCATGCACCGCCGCCGCCATGGAACAAGCCTAAGGTCAGTTGGCCGCTTCCCAAAGGAGCCATCATCGGCGGCCGCCTTGTCACCAAGACTACGAGCAACAATCCACCAAGAGTAGACAACCACACAAGCCATGCCGGCAGAGAGGACACCGCGGCAGTCTCCCCCGCTTCTGTTAATTCTGCTCCTTCTAATAACGGGAGCGGCATGGAGCCGACGCCTCTGCGCCAGCAGGAGCTACATCGTGCCCATCGCCGGCGGCATGGGAGGAACAGCGGCAGCGCTCCAAAGCCCAAGACGACAAGAAAACCACTGTGTTCTTATCATAGGACGGCGAGTTTGCTGCATGATCGGGTCGAGTGTAGTGGAGTGTTAGTTCTGATGTTTGCAGGCTCTTCGTTGTTCGTTTTGATCTGCTCCCTCGCGGCTGCAGGATTGCTCCTGCGGTGCGTGCACAGGAAGCGAAAAGGAGACGTCACCGACGCAGCCGCCGATCCAGAGGACGATGATGATCCGGGCAGGTCCGGCCAGGCCCCGCGGCGACCTGGTTTGCGCCGGCGGCGCGCACCTGCTGGGGGGCCTCGACGCTTCAGCTACAGCGCGGTCGCCGCCGCCACAGGCAACTTCGCCGAGTGCAAGAGGATCGGGCGTGGCGGGTTCGGCTCGGTGTACCGCGGGTACTTGGACGACCAGGACCGCCATGTCGCGGTGAAGACGTTCTCCTCGGCGACGGGATCGCCGGAGCAAGGGAGGAGGGAGTTCGCGGCCGAGGTCGAGGTCATGAGCCAGCTCCGGCATCGCAACGTTGTCCAGCTCGTTGGCTGGTGCGATGATGATGGCCAGCAAGGTCTCTTCATTGTCTACGATCTTGTGCGAGGTGGCAGCCTCGACAAGTATCTCTATCATCCTGAGATCATCATGTCCTGGACAGAGAGGTACAATATTGCGCTGGGCCTGGGTGCGGCCATCCTCTACCTCCACACGGAGTGCGACCAGTGCGTCGTGCACGGCGACATCAAGCCAAGCAACTTGATGCTCGACTCCTCCGGCAACGCCAAGCTCGGCGACTTCGGCTTGGCGAGGCTCGTCGACCACGGCGCCGAGCCACAGACAACGCAGGTCGTGGCGGGGACCCTGGGGTACATAGACCCGGAGTTCATCAGCGACCAGAAGCGCAGCACCGAATCGGACATCTACAGCTTCGGCGTCGTGCTTCTTGAGATCGCCTGCGGCGAGCCACCAGCGGCGGCGGCGTCAGGGCAGCGAAAGAAAGAAGAAGCATCCACGCTCCTGAACCGTGTCCGCCGCATGTACGGCCGGAACGCTGTTCTCGACGCGGCGGACGGGAGGCTGGGCGGCGCGTTTGACGAGCGGCAGATGGAGCGCGTGCTGGTCACTGGCCTCTGGTGCGCCGACCGGGACCGGCGCGGCCGCCCATCCATTGCGCAAGCCATGGAAATCCTGCGGTCTGCTGGCTCGGAGCTTCCGGTCCTTGCAGTTCCAGCGGTTGCCCAGCCCCGTGGACGCGGTGAAATTCGTGTCCTGGGCGAACGCGGCTACGACGACGACTCGTTGACGGAGAAGGATGAAGATGGGTCCACGATAACCTCTGCTTCAACCGCGTACCTCTCTCTTGAAGGTTCACAGAATTTGCACGTAGATTAAAGGTCCATATGATCACTGTTGGGCTTTCTATTATAGACCTTGATGCTTACTATCGGTTATTCCCTCGAAATATATAGTGTTGTATTTACTCAGAGTCGAATTATTTCAGATTTAGATATGACTAAATTTAAAAGTATTATTTTTATATCAAATGATTCTCATTAAAATTCAGCATGAACTATATATTTTTATAATTTACTCTCTCCGTTCGGTTTTGTTTGTCGCTCCCGACCAGTTCGTAAAAAATAAGGTAACTGTAAAATTACACTTTTGCCCTTTGGTGCTACCTGCCCCCGTTAGCTTGTGCACGAATCGTCTAGACTGCCGCAGCGCCCATCCGCGCCGGGGATGGCCTCCGCGCCCCCACGAAGGCAGCTCGCCGCGGCAAGCTCGCCCCGCCCCGCACCGCCTAGCTCGTCCCCGCCGACTCCCCGGCTGCGACCTTCGAAGCTCCAGCCGGTGCTCGTCTCCAGTCTTGTCGGTCGCCGGCCCTGCGCGGATCCAGGCTAGCGTTCGCCTCCAAGCCGCCCGAGGCCACCACCGCGCCGCCGGCAGGCTCACCCCTGGCCGCCGGCCCTGCCCTGTTCCTGTTGATGAAGCCCGGCGAGCGAGGGGAGTCGAGCAGCGTCGGCACTTCGACAGGCGCAGTGGAGGCTGTGGGCAAAAATGGAAGATCGCAGTTACGTTAAACAGGAGCGTCAAACAGTTTCGTTCCTTTCCTTTTAAACTGCCGACGACAAACAAAACCGGACGGAGGGAGTATTATTTTGTGTTGCATGTGTTAATATTTCTGTCCATAAATGTGGTCAAATATATTAGTTTGACGTAGGACAAATTGTTCGGCTGCCCTTATTTTTGCTGCACAATGCAGTAGCAACGGTGTATTGTGAGACGGTTTACGGTACATTTGCAGCCCATTTGGCTGTGCAGTCAGTGTTCTACGGCAGCCGAACAAGCTGATGAAAACTACGGATGGAGAAAACTCTATGATTTAGACGGATGGAGTATGTTTTTTCAATGAATGTTGTAGTTAACGATTGTTGACCACACTTAACCATGTCAAAACATATACTAAAAGCTTAGATCTTCTTTCATAGTATTCTATCCATAGTTTGTCAATCCATGAAAACAACCAATAAATTTAGACTAACCTAAGATTAGAACAAACTATATAAAAGCCAATGTACTCCTAATCTACAGATAGCCTAGTAGTTAAAGTTACAATGAGAACATAATTAGAATATTCAATCAGAGTGTAATTAAATATAGCCTGATCAAGCTCTATTTGGATCCAATCAAGCATGATATGATGAACAACCGAGATTAGAGTAATGAGATACTCACTCCGTCTCAATTTATAAGTCGTTTGACTTGCTCGTCTTAATCAAAAAATTTCATAATTATCATTTATTTCTATTGTGATTTAGCTTAACATATAATATACTTTAACTATGAATTGAATTCTTCTATATTTTTATAAATATTTTGAATAAGATGAGACATTCAAACATATTGTCAAAAAAGTGAAACGACCTATAAATTGAAATAGAAGAAGGAACCAGTAGTTCAAGGCCAAAGAGCATGGCCAAGAACAGACTTCTAAACAAGCTTAAACCCAAGTCTCTAATTAGCCCCACGATTAGGCTTCACCTACATAAATCACATGCTATCACCATCCTCTCGTAGATGTACACGACGATGGCATCCACGTCCTCGGCGCAGATGGACCATTGAGAGTTCCCGGATCGGGGTCGTGGATCGGCGCAGATCGATGGGAGGCGAGGTGTGGCGGCGATCTCGGGGGCATCGGCGAGTTGGTGGCGGTGAGCTTGGGGCGGCAGCGAGGTGTGGTAGTGGATTGATGTGAGGCAGTAGAGGCAAAGTGCGGCGGCATCCGGACTGGTTGAAACCGCAGTGTAAAGTTGTGGTGGCCAACCATATTCAGGAAGCGAAACGCTCAAACCCTAAGATAATCATGCACCGATGCACCAAGAACAAGGCAACAAGCAGCATGCGTCAAAATTCATTCTCATCATCCAGGTTTTTGCTGCTGGAAAGAATATATCAATCTCCAACACAGTTAATTATTACAAACCTAACTAAAGGTCAACTGATTCTTCTCCGTGACCTACATACCTACGTCGGCACGCTTCTGCTGTCTGCTGCTGCAGTCTAGAACAGACTTTCTACGATGATCTCCTGCAGCGCGCGCCTTGACGCCACGACGTCGCGTCGAGCGAGGAACCGGTGCGAGAGCAGCTGAGACACTCTGGCGCGCCGCCCGGGCTCCTTCCGCAGGCACGCGGCGACGAACCCGCGCAGCTCCGGCGACGCCTCTGCATGCTCCGGCACGGAGGGAGGTTCCTCACGGCAGATCACCTCCTTGAGGTCCTCGTAGAAATAGGCCATGCCTGAGCCGGGCAGAATGGGGAACCTGCCCAAGAAGAGCTCAAGAACCGTCATGCCGAGACTCCAGACGTCGGCGGCCATGGCGCCATGCGGCGTGGCGTAGGTGGCCTCGGGCGCGAACCGCTCGGGGCTGAAGTAGCAAGTCGTGCCGGCGGTGATGGAGACCTGTAGGCGCTCGCTGGCGGCGCCGTAGAGGATCCTGGAGGTGTTGAAGTCGGCGATCTTGATCTCCCCGCGTACGTTGGCGAGGAAGTTGTCGGGCTTGACGTCGAGGTGCGCGACGCCGCGGGAGTGGAGCTGCGCGAGCCCCATGACGCACTGCGCGGCCACCTCGGCTAGCGCGGGCTCCGGGATCCCACGGCCCCGCCGCGACCACAGGATGCGGCCAAGGGAGCCGGCGTCCATGAAATCGAGCAGGTAAGAAGGCTCGTCGAACGGCCCGCGGAGAAAGCCGTAGCAGCCGACGACGTTCGGCGCCCCGGCGGCGCGGCGGAGCACCTTGGCCTCCTCTTCCGCGACGGGTTCAGGGTTGACCGTCATCTTGAGCGCGTGCACGGCGCCGGTGCCGCGGTGGCGCACCTTGATGACCCGGGCGAAGCCGCCCTTGCCGAGCTCGCCGAGCCACTCCAGGTCCGACAGCCTCAGAGGCGGCGAGTTGTGCTCCTCTGGCGCCGGGGCAGCCACAGCCGTCGACGGCGCCTTCATCGTGATCATCATCCGGTGTGGAGGAGCGCCGACGATCTGGTGGGACATCTCTTGGTGGGGCACGACGGAACAAGCCATAGCAGTGCGCGCGGCTGCTGGAGAGAGACGAGCGCCGGCGCCCTAGAAGGTGCGAGATGGATGCTACAACAGGAGGGCCGAGTGCGCGCGGATGGGGAGGGTCATGCACGTACGCGAATCAGTGGGGGTGACTGGGATTTATAGCGGCAGCTTAGGGCAAGACGCCCGGACTCTGCTGAATTGGGAAATATGGAAACAGCGGCCGAATTCGTGTCGGGGTCGACCATCAGAGAATGAGGCCTACGCGCCAATTCGCCCCGAACAGAAGGGTATAAATATCAGTCCCCCCCAGTGATTCCGATCCTCAACCATCTTGCCCCAGAGCGCGCGTATCTCACTCTCTCCACCCGCCGTCCACCGCCCCTCGTCCGATGGCTTGCTCCGTCGTCGCGCACCACCAGATGCTCCACACGCTCTCCATTGGGCTCTGGCTGCTGAATTGGGGCGCATGCATGTCTTGGTCCTAGTCCTACCTGGAAACGGACTAACGGAGACGACGGAGGAAGTACGTATAGAGTTACGAGACCGCTAGGACCTTCATGCATATATTATCAAAAACAACCTCAACATCGCCCTTCCCGTCTGACATGGATCGAACAACCATCTTTTTTTGGTTTCAGTTATTCGATCTGCTTGCTGTTTTCTGATTATTACACACATGCGTGCGCAGGACCTCGCCACCGGCAGCGAGCCGGCGACAGACCTGAGTTCGGTTGTTGGCGAGGCCGCGGTGCTCCTCCGCGCTGCGGGGTCGCCGCACGTCGTGGGCTGCCACGCCACGCTCCGCGGGCCGCGGGCCGCGCGGCGAGCCCTCGTACTACGTGCTCGAGTTCATGGACGCCGGCTTGCTCGCGCGCGTCCTGCGCCGGTGCGGCGGTCGGGGTGTCCCGGAGGTGGCGCTCGCGGAGGTGGCCTCGCACTGCGCCGTGGGGCTGGCCCAGCTCCACTCGCGCGGCGTCGCGCACCTTGACGTCACGCCGGACAACCTCCTCGCCAACGCGCGTGGGGAGGTCAAGATCGCCGACTTCAACACCTCCAGGAGCTCCGCGTCTCCGTCACCGCCGGCACCGCGCGCTAATTTAGCCCCGAGCGGTTCGCGCTCAACGCCCGCGCAGGCCCGCGCGGCGCCATGGCCGCCGATGTCTGGGGCCTCGGCATCACCGTCCTGGAGCTCTTCTTGGGACGCTGCGCCATCCTTGGCCTGCCCTACGACTCAGGGATGTTGCACTCTGTTCAGAAACTGGAGGAGGCCATCTGCCACCGGGAGCCACCGTCCGTGCCGGAGGATGCCGAGGCGTCGGCAGAGCTGCGCGGGTTCGTGGTCGCATGCCTGCAGAAGAAGCCGGGGCAGCGCGCCACGGTGGCCCAGCTTCTCTCGCACCCCTTCATCACTGGCCGCGACGTCACGGCGTCCAGACTCGCCCTACGGGACCTCATCGTGGACAGTCTGTAGAATGTAGATTGCATTGCGCTTGCAGCACGAGATTGCGTGCGTACTTGATCTGTGTAGTTCGGTTGTTGAAATAATGAAATTAACCATGTTTAGTTGGATGGGATTCTTTTTGCTAGCAGAAAAAACATGGATGAGAATGAATTTTTGATGCATGCATGATGTATGTTCTATAGTTCTTTTGTGCCTATATATGGTTTCTGAACTCTTTACTTTACTGGATGGAAATTTGTGCATGACACAACAGTAACATGCTGATTAGTACAATCTCCGATCACTTTTTGTTGCAAATATGCAGATGTTCGCTTCCAGCAAACTTGCAGTACATTTGACGTCAATGGGATTGTGCTTGTGCAGGTCAAGTCAGTAGAATTCTACATGTGTGCAGCTCAAGTCAGTAACATGCTGTTGTAATCACCATCAATGAGGAATTTGACAAGCCTTGTTCACATCCATTTTCACACTTCACACTTCATCACTCAAAAAGTGCAGTTCGCAGGATTAATTCTTTTGCTAGAGACTCAGCATTCAGGATTGGCATTCACAATCTCTTCAGCTACTGATTACAGGTTTCCGTTGCTAATTACACTATTACAGGCTTGATAAAACTTCAGCAAGCAGGGAGTACTTTAGGATAACAATGTCTAGGATTTACATGTCAGCTTTCATGTCGTCTCAGAATAACAATATCTGGAGGTACTTGGCTCCTGCTAGCAGTGTGATCCTAACCAGATTTATGTTGTTTTCATGCCTGGAAATAAATTCAGTGAAGATGTCTGCAACTGCTTCAGAAGTTGATGCAAGAGATTCGATGTTTCAGTTTTTCAGCATGCGCTTGCATGATACATCTGCTTAAATGCAAACCACGAACTTTAAAAGAAAACAAAATAATGAAACAATTCGGTGGGTACCAACACAGCCAACTAAGGTGTCTTACATGTCACGATCCGATCGATGGCATGAGCTCACGAAACAAAAAATGATTTTACGACGTGAACGAACTATACGTACTTAAGGAAAAAATATGCGCATCAACAAATTATGAGATCAGAGGGTTAGGCATTTTGGATTTAAAAATCCAGAACAAATGCTTGTTGAGTAAATGGCTCTATAAACTCATAAATGAAGATGGCGCTTGGCAGGAGCTTATAAGAAAAAAGTATTTGCAACATAAGTCCATTTCTCAGATTACTAAAAAAACCTGATTGCTCTCAGTTTTGGTCTGCCTTGATGGGTGTGAAAGATCTCTTCCTCTCCTTTGGCTCATTCAAAGTTCAAAATGGTCGGTGTGTGAGATTTTGGGAGGACTCTTGGAAAGGAAATAAATCGTTCATGGAGCTATTTCCAAAACTGTATAGAATTGTCAGAAAAAAAGGTGTTACAGTAGCAAATGTTTTAGACAAGGTTCCTCTCAATATCTCATTTAGAAAAGTGTTGATAGGAGACAATTTGAAGTCGTGGTTTGAACTCTTTTAAAAGTGGCAAATGTCTCTCTAGTTGAAGGAAATGATAAGTTTAAATGGGATCTGAACAAAGGGGGATCCTACTCGGTGCAATCTTTGTACAAGGTCTTGATACAAGATAAGTGTTTTGTGGTGAACCGAAGTTTATGGAGACTGAAAATCTCTCTTAAGATAAAAATTTTCTTATGATACTTGCGTAGTGGGGTAATCCTCACAAAAGATAATCTCACTAAAAGGAAATGGAATGGTAATACCACCTATTGCTTTTGTAGCGCAAGGGAAACAATTCAGCACTTGTTTTTTGATTGCCATGTGGCAAGATCTGTCTGGAACACTTTATTCATTACGTTTGGTATCAAACCACCGAATAATGTAACTAGCTTATTTGGTCCTTGGCTCAATGGGTTTTCCCAAAAAATGAAATATCAGATCTTATCAGGAGCTGCAGCTATATGTTGGGCTATTTAGTTGTGGAGGAACGATGTGGTTTTTAATAGAAGATCTTTAAACTCATTTGCGCAGGTAATTTACAGAGGGACATATTGGATTCGAAGTTGGTCTCCGCTATCTAATGAGGAAGAGAGGGGACAATTACAAAGAGGATGCACTAAGCTGGAAAGCGTAGTGTTGGAGTTGTTCTTCAACTTTGGATGGCCAAGAAGTTACAGAATTGAAGCATAAGTTTTTACTCTGTTATGCTGATTGGTTAGATTCTTATCTGATTGTCTGCGATGTAATCTTTATCTCTTATCTTTTTTGGAACGCTTTGTCACACGTCTGGGAGTTTTTAGCCAAAGTGCTTTATCAGTCTGTAATTGTAGCCACATACACTCATTTATGGGTGTTGAGGCTGGATACTTATTTTTTTATTAAAAAAATAAAATAAATACGAACTTATAGATTGATGCTTTGGACATGCGAAGCAAATTATGTGAACTCAGCGGAAAGATATATACACAGGGAATAGATTACGTCAATTTGTCGAATAAATATGTGTACAGTTACAGTAAATCGTACGGACTGAGGGAACCAAAATTTATACAATCGCTAGTAAAAATGCACGTGCGGAAAGTCTAACCATTGTTTGGCCAATTAGTGTTTATTTTCAAACACTTGTCAATGTGCAACAAGATATGGCTAAAATGATTTTTTAAAAACAATTTGTAATATTTTATATGTGTTAGTTATGACAAATAATATCTCGTTGAAGTATTGGCAGTGGTAGTACAAATAACGACGACAATGTTGATAATAGTGCATTGGGATTGTGTGCAAAGTTTTGATTTAAATTTAAGGAACCGTAGCAAGGGTAGCCCAATCGAAGATATGCTTACAATCCAATATATCACAAGCAGAACATGCTGAGAGACTACGTGCTGTTTGTGTATAAGTGTGATGAGAGATATCGATTCAATGAGTTATTAGGTCCAACCAGTAAACATTGAATATATATCCTCTACTAAAACAAAAGTAAAGTCGGTCACAATAATATGACAAGTCAAATCAAATTGGAAGTAGAGACAACCTTCTTAGGAACATAGATCACCTTCTTAAACTTTGAACTTTAGTGGCAACATTTTCCAGCTTATCTCTATCGGTTTGTTCATAACGCACCGAACCCTTTAGTACTAACAGCCAGCGGGAACAACAGAACATCTTCTTGCGAGCCCTATAGGCCTTCTTCTCCGCAGCTGCTTTGGCAGTAGAAGCTGCGACGAAGAGTAACATCTGCACGATCCAAGCTACCAGATGCCTTCAAAACTAATCGCTTACCGACCGAAGATGCCCACATCGGCAACAACGGAGATAGCTAGGTTTGACCCTTCGTGCTTGCCCCCACACTGATATGATCTATATCCCTGCTGTGTGCGGCGCCGCCAAATAAATATGATCGATACATGGTGTCAGAGACATTGATGTTTTAGAAATCTGATTGGAGAGGGAGGGCGGACAATTGGCCTGGGGAAGGCGTGTGATGGGGATCAAGGGTGCCCGGTCTTCCGTCAGGTGGAGATAATTGTCAATTTGGTGGAGGCACGACACACGATTCAACTTCCAGTCAACATGATTTGAACTCTGCAATCGCAACACCACATCTCCTCTGGTTATCAATCGTGCACACACGATTGATCCCACCAAAAAAGGCTTATCCCTGTCTGCAAATTGAAAAACACAAAATGGAACACGGTAGATGCAAACTCAAATTTCAAATAAGGATGAAGCTCACGAAGTTGGGGTTACACAAACTAATACATGGCGAAACAGTTCAGCGACAGAATAATCTAAGCAAAACCCGCAAACCTAACGTAATAACTGCTACTGAATATACACAAAAGAGATGTCAAGGTAGCAGTCAAGGGGTGGCCAACTAGGGCGTACAAGGACTTTGGGCCCAAAAACTGGTGTCACCACATCGTGATAGATTAGGGACGTCATTTTGTTTCGACGATTCCCATCGACTCGGAGATTATTTGGACATGGATGTGGGAACAAATGGGTTGAAAAACTTATCTCATTAGTTTTCCGTCCACTAGTCAAAATGCACGTGCGTAACACGTGGAGAAGTGCATCCCACACATGTTTAAATATAGATTTTATGTAACGTGAGATATATCAAGTCACGGTATGTATGTGTGTTCAATATATTGTATCTATTTATCAACGTTCATACGAATATGATCGGATAAAAAAGCTAAAATCTATTATAATTTGGGACTGTACTAATTCTACGCTTAATCATATCCTAACGCTTTCTAGTACTCGTCCAAAAAAATAATATATCATTTGTAATACAGCCTTGTATTGAATTAACAGCCCAAACTTCAGCTGGGCCAACAACAAGCCCAGCCCGTCTCAAACCTGCCGCCTCTGGCCTCAAAACCCGGATGGAGGCCGGAACCTTAGCCCACAACCTCGCTCTCTCTCCGCACCCACCCCACTCCCGCCGCCGCCTTGCCCTTCCTCCCACCACCACTCCCTCATCGTTCTCCTCCCCCGTCCATCAAGCGGCCGGCTCCTGCGGGCGGGTTCCCCGCCGTGTGCGCTTGCCGGTCCCCTCATTGGCTTGCGCTTCCTCGTCCTCCCAGCATCTTCGATCCGCTCCAGCGCGCCGAGCAGCCTAGCGGCGGCCGCCTCCTCCTCATCCCTCCACTCCTCCTCGTCCTCCCTCCCGGAGCAGCGCGTGGCGTCTTCGCCGAGCAGCCTAGCGGCAGCCGCCGCCCGCTCCTCGTCCTCCCCCTCCCGGCACAGCTCGCCGAGCAGCCTAGCGTTCCGGTCGGCCGCTGTCTACTCCCGCCCGTCGACCGGTCGACGACGCAGGACGCACCTTCGCCTGGATCCACACATATCCACCGACTGGGTCCGGCCTGCCGCCGCCAGCCGCCCCTCCTCCGGCGTCGCGGCCTCCGCCTTTGCACCTTCCCCTTCTCTGAGTCTGTTCTTTTCTTTGATTTCCATGCACATCCTTGGCCTCCTTGCATTTGTGTCGTGCTGCGATGAACTCATTGGGTGTTTTTGTATAGGCTGATTTGAAGTTCATTTGCCGATTTGGCACTATAATGTATATCTAATAAATTATGTGATGTATTTTCTCATGATTTTGGGCCTTAATAGACCTAAACCTGTAGAATTATTGGGCTTTACCTTGCTTTCGGATTTTTTCGCATGACTTCAAGATTCAGATTGGGTTTCGAGATTGTGTTGCTATTTGGAGGTGGGTATCGCCGGCGGGTAAATTTTTCGGTGATAAAAAATCAGGTGGACTTACGTTCAATGATGAAGTTTGAATAGCAGGAACTCATGTTCTGCCCGTTCTGCCTAATAAACTCGGCGGTCCCAGCCCCGTTTGGTGGGACATGCTCAAATTGATGTCTTGTTGTCTCATGATGGGTAGATTAGGCGTAAGTAAAAAGTGTTTTTTGGTTAACTCGCGCTTTATATTCCGTCCATACGTAGAACGGTCACAACGGAATCCGTATATGGCCGGAGCGTCCGTTTTATTGAGGCCTACTACTGCAGTCCGAACTGGTGACGAGAAGACAGATTATGGACATCATTTTGTTTCGACGATTCCCGTCGACTCCGAGTTTATTTGGACGTGTGAACAGGTGGGTTGGAAAGCTTATCTCCTTAACTTTCCATCCATATGTAGAACGGCCAAAACGGAATCCGTATGTGTCCTGGGTGTCCGTTTTACTAAGGCCTACTCCTCAGTCCGAACCGGCGATGAGAATAGATTGGACTTTAACTTGGATTGTGTTTGGGACTTTATCTTGATTTAGACCTTGGTCGTGGGTATGGATAGGTATCTTGGTGAATAAAACTAATAAAAAAATTAAAATAGATTATTAATATGGGTAGGAACGACAGTTTCGTTCGTGTAACTCCTTTTTCCAGGTTGGTATGGATTCCTTAAGGTAAAAAAGATTTCTTCTAAACTCATTCTTTACGGTACAGAAAAACAAAATTTTTATAGTACAGTTCAATATTTTGCCTCCACGTTCAGTGTGTAATCAAGCTTGAAATCATCATTGCTTGGGCAATATTGGTTGATGCATCATGCACGAGTGTGTCTACTGTCTACCTCTGCTGCAGCTTCTGGGTCCTCACCTGCCTTCTCGACGTCTCATGGGACGAAAGCGCAGTAAAGTGTCGCCCCGTGCCTCAGGGTGAGGAGAGGGGGAAGGAAGAAAACAAAGGACTCCCCCAAAAAAAAAAAAACAGCAATGTAAGTGCGGTGTCAATAGTATCGCACGGCGTCTCCAGTGAATCATGTGTACGTGTACTGTCAGACGTTGTTTCAAACACAATGCAGTAGGGTGCTTTATTTTTATAATTTGTATATTATTAGTTCTGTTTTTTATTTAACGTGGTTGATTTTTTTTCAAGACTTCAATCGCTCGTTTTATTTAAAAATTTGTTCAGAAATAAAAGTACAATATACGTGCTCAAACCAATCTTAACAATAAAGCAAATGATAAAAAAATATTTACGAATTTTTTAAATAAAATGAGTGATTGAAGTTTAGAAAAAATGTTAAACACGTAAAATAAAAAAGAAAGGAGGGAATACGCGTTTCTTGAAATGGACATACCGCTGGCTGGGATGCCCCAATGCAAGGAAGCAAAGAGACCAGGCTTGCTCAAATTAACTTGGCCGAGTCTGGTGCCTGGATGCTGATGGTGCGTACGTGCATCCATGACGGCGTCAACTGAAAGCGAATCATACATACATGCATTGACCCGTACGCGGCATCCCAAAATACCCACAAGTGGGCAAGTAGCCCCCGATCGAGTCGACGCTGGCCGGGCCGCCGGGGTCGGGGCGGACAGTGGACTGCAGCTGCATCTCTGCGTCTGCTTGCATCATCCAAAAACAAAGTCAAGTCAATCATACCATTATTCATCCAAAGTACCTAATTAAGGCTGTTGGCAGCTCCTCCTACTAGTTAGGTAGCTCCTTACATTATTTCATTGCCTTGTGGCATCGTCGCAAGCTCGCATCATCATTCATCAGAGACGACGCACAGGGCTAATTAAGCTGAATCCGCCCGCGGCATACCACCACGCTAGGTTCGTTGTCATCGTCTCAAACTCTCAATTCAATAGTACGTATGTCCGACGGCGGCTCGTCACCGCCTGCTCCGCCGCCGGATCAGCCACAGGACCAACAACCAGCAGCAACCCCGCCGGCTCCGGCGGCTGATGATTCACCGCCATTTTCACCGCCACCGCCACCGCCACCGCCGCCCCAAAGCATCGCGCTACCCCCGGCGGATGCAACAGGGCCACGGCCACCTGCCCCCAAGTCAAAGGCGGCCGTTGCTGCTGCCTCGGCAGCGGCGGGGGTCACTGTTCTGCTAGTGCTAGCAGTGTGGCTCGTGCTGGTTCTCCGGAAGAGACGCGCCGCCGCCCGAGGCGACCGTGCATTAGAAGCCACCACGCCGGTAGTCGTCGGTTCCGGCGGCTCATCGCAGGCACAACCCCCAAACACAAAGAACATTTACCCCCCTAAGTCACCGCCGCCGGGCGGGCCTCTTGCACCGCACAACCACCACCCTCTTGAGCTCACGCCGCCGCCTACGACAACAGCGACAACGGCAGCAGCATCGTCGGACTACTTATCCTCCGCGGCATCCGGAGGGAGCTCGAGCTCCAAGAGCCAGCACGACAAACCGCCCCGAGGCCAGCCCGTGTCTCTGCCCGCAGGTGAGGTCCTCTTCAGAGGCGCGTTCGAGTATGGTGAACTCGCCGCCGCCACCAACGGCTTCTCCGACTCCAACCTCCTCGGGCGCGGCGGATTCGGCGACGTCTACGTTGGCACGGTGGACGGCTCGCCGGTGGCGGTGAAGCGGCTGCGGGCTGGGAGCCAGCAGGGGGACCCCGAGTTCCAGGCCGAGCTGCAGATCATCAGCCGCGTGCACCACCGCAACCTCGTCTCGCTCGTCGGCTACTGCGTCGCCGACGCCGGTCAGCGGTTGCTCGTCTACGAGTTCGTGCCCAACTTGACGCTGCACCACCACTTGCATGGTATCGTTCTGGATTTGTCCTAAGTCAAATTTTGTAAAATTTAACTAAATTTATAAAAAAATATATCATCATTTACAGAACCAAATTGATACCTAATGAAAATATATGTGACAAGGAATATAATAATACTCATTTGGTACTATAAACATTTACACTTTTTCGTATAAATTTGGTCAAACTTTAGAAAATTTGACTTAGAATAAACCCAGAATGACTTGTTTTCTGGGACAGAGGGAGTAATTTTTTAATCGATGCAGCAGCCTTAATTATACCGGTATAGCAGTTCTTTTGCCCAATGATATGGAATAGTACTTAATTATCAGTGTCAACTTTGACCTGGTAATCTTATTAAAATATCCAAAATGATTTTTCAATATGATTTAGTTTACCATATAATGTACTTCAAGCGCGATTTTTTTATATTTTTGTATTTTTTAAATAAAATGAGATGGTCAAATTTAATGTCAAATAAGTCAAATGATGTATAATTTGAAACCAAGGAAGGTAATATTAATAACGCATTGCATAGTATAAAATGGGCGATGGTAGACATAGCGGAATTTGAACATAAGCGGTGGAATGGATAGTCTACTGGACTCGGTCTAAAATACCTTCGGAGCAAAGGAAAAATAATGGAAGAGCCCTTTCCAAAATTGTTTCAGAGAAATATAAGCATGGAGGCTAACCTATTCATATTTTCTTTGCTTTACCTTGCATTCCTATATATGTTCTTCCTACACACAGTGCCTAAACATATGTTGTGAATTTTTCGTGTTATATAGATTTATGTTGATTTTTTATTGTACGGGCATCCTAATTCTTTGAGAATCTTACATGTACAAATAGATCAAGTTTATAGAATCAAGTAATATGTTAATCAATGTCTTCGCATGTAATTTATCACCGCCGGCCGGTACTAATCTGGTGAAGCGACAGGGGGAGTAGAAGCGGTACTTGATTGGCCAATCAGATGGAAAATTGCTTTTGGAGCTGCAAAGGGCCTGGCCTACCTTCATGAGGATTGTGAGTTAAAAAAAAAATTTCTGCTTGCGAAAACGAAGATTCCATATTCTCAAAAAACACATTGAGCTACAATAGTACACTGTTATTTTAGGTCATCCCAGAATCATCCACCGTGATATCAAGGCAGCCAACATCCTACTTGACCACGACTTCAATCCGAAGGTATGCTCAATTATTAGTCCAGTATGACAAACAAATTCCAAACATTGTTTCAGAAACTGTATGTAACCACGTGGTTCTTGATCTCCTTCAGGTTTCAGATTTTGGCATGGCGAAATTCATACCGAAAGAGAACACTCACATTGCAACAAGGATTGTTGGAACTATTGGGTATATGTTCATTCTTTATATCTTAAAAATATAATTGGTCTCAATGTGCGTACGTATATATAATGATATTCATGTTCCGTTTTCCCAATAATGATATGGACTTTTCTCCTGCAGATACCTAGCACCAGAGTACGCCAGCTCCGGCAAGCTTACCGAGAAATCAGACGTCTTTTCTTTCGGCGTCCTGCTGCTGGAGCTCATCACCGGCATGAACGCCTCCATGCCATCGGATCCTGACATGGAAGACACCTTAGTTGGCTGGGTTCGTGCCTCCTACCGAATTGCCGAAATGTTTTCCAAATTTCCTGGTTTGCATCTCTGAAACATTGAATCTCTTCTTTGACAACTGAGATCATCTCCCAATGCAACGTCGATGGATGCAGGCAAGGCCGTTGCTCACACGAGCCCTGGAGCTCGGCGACTACGACGAACTCGTCGACCCACTGCTGTCGGGCTACGACGTGGACCAGATGTCACGGCTGTTCAGGTGCGCCGCCGCGGCAGTGAGCACGTCGGCACGGCGGCGGCCGCGGATGAGCCAGATCGTCAGGCACTTGGCGGGCGACGCCTCCGCGGAGGAGATCGACGCGTGTGGCGTCCGGTCGTCCTTGGGTGAGGCTGGTTCCACGGACGGAGTTGACACTTCGCTGCAGTTTCGTCCCATGAGATACAACGAGATCAGGACGTCGAGAAGGCAGGCGAGGGCCGGCCGATGAGCTGCACCAGAGCTAGACGACACGCATCCACCATCAACCAATTGCCCAAGTAATGATGATTTCAAGCTTGATTACACACTGAACGTTGAGGCAAAATATTGTACTTATACTATAGATTTTTTGTTTTGAGTGTATAATTTTATGTTCCTTCAGTCCGTACAATTTATTGTAATTGTACAAAGATTTATTCAACAAGTTGATATAATTTGTTCCATGTGTACATGTCTTTTTGTGTGAGTCCATATAATTTGCTTCGCAAGTATAAATCTTTGTTAAGTTTGTAGTATTTACTAGCATAGATGTACGTGTAACATGCACGTATTGTGAGATAATCAAGCAGACAATAGAAAGAAAAAAAAAGAAAAATAGAATTAAAAGGAGTTCTGATTGATTAGCGTTATTCCTTTCTCATTAAAACCAAAAGAAGAAAAATAACATGTGGGTATAGGTATAAAATGAGATGAGAAATAAAGAGAGAAAGTGGATGAAATATTTTGTGTCTATGGGTTTTGAGCCTTTCCACCTCTTTACAACCTTTTTCAAACTGCGTAGTGGGGTCAGCGTGAGGGGTATACCTATGCCTTGTAGGTAAAAAGAATTTTTAGAAAACTCGCTCTTTTATAGTGTAGATTTTGTGAGCTCATATAATTTGTTCTAGATGTACATATTTAATCTTAGTTGTTGGCTGGGTTTGTACTCACCGAGAATTGCTTGATTATCTTGTTTTCTTTTTCAAGTTCGTGGTTTGCATATTTCTGGACACTGATGAATCATTCAACTGCGTGCTGAAAAACTGAAACATCGAATCTCTCTGTTTCTGAAGAAATTTTGTTTTGATTGTTTTGTATAAATTTTGTTCCTTCAGTCCGTACAATTTATTGTAACTGTCGTACAAACAGATTTATTCAACAAGTTGATATAATCTTGTCCATGTGCACATGACCTTTTGTGTGAATCCATATAATTTACTTAGCAAATATAAATCTTTGCTACAAATTTGTAATCTTAATTGGCTGGGTTTCACCGAGAATTGCTTGATTATCTTGTTTTCTTTTCAAGTTCGTGGTTTGCATTTCTGGACACTGATGAATCATTCAACTGCATACTGAAAAACTGAAACATCAAATCTCTGACATCTTCAGTGAATTTATTTCCATGCATGAACACACCATAATTCTGGTTTTTTCTAAACGAATTAGGTAGAAAAGCTGCCGATTATATTGATATAGAAAAAAAAACTTAGATTGGGCAACTAACGTAACCACACACCACTCAACTCAACTGACCGGTTGGATTGGGAATTTCAACACGACACAACACTCAACTCAACTAGCCGGTTGGATTGGGATTTCAACACGGCACAACACTCACCACCGAGACAAGCACAGACCCAACCTAGACGAGACGTGAGCTTCCAAAGCGACGCCTCCAACGAGGAACGCGACGCCATAAGCGCCGCCACCGCCCGACCCTACGGTCAAGGTTTTCACCCTGGAATGATGTACAAAGGGAAAAGGGATGGAACGACGATGCTTTCAAGGAAGTAAACGGCGCCTGGAGGCATCGCCATTGTCAGCCCGGAGGACGAGCAAGGCTTTCGCCATCACCACCAATCCCACTGCACACCGAAGCTCGAACAAACCCAGGTCCTACTCTGCAGAAGAAGAGCCGCCGCATCTCAACTGCCAGCAAAACAAGAGGTGCAGACCGCACTGCACCAAGAAGGCCATCGCCATGTGAGACCTCCCGCCGCAGAACCGCTGCAACCTTGCACTCAAACCGATGGAATAAGATCCTGGATCCATCGAGGCTGCTTCACCACATGCAGGGGCCTCGCCGCTTCTGCCGCTGGACACCACAGTCTCACGGAGGCCTCGCCACATCCGTCTTAGGCCATCAGGAAGAGGATCTGTTTCTCGAGTTGTCGTCACAAAGAAAAGCAAGGCCGCCCTGCCCTCATGAACACTGCCCGCCGACATCAATGCCGCTTGCGCCATCTTCCGACGATGTCCTACACCGGAAAAGCCACTGCTAAGCAGGGCTAACCGCCGCAGTCCGCTGCAAGCAAAGCTTCCACACTTGTCACCACCGCAAGCACCGTCTTCCGACGCAGTCCCTCACCGCACAAGCAACTACCAAGCAGGGTAGGTCGCCGAGGTCCGCTGCGAGCGGTCACCACGACAAGCATGCAACGACCTTGATGCCAACCGCTGATGTCACCACCCTGTCGCAGCTAGCCAAACCTTGCCTCCACCAACAGCCCACCGCGGCCGAGCCTGGCCGCCGCGCTGCCGCACCAACAGCCGGAGGCGCGCTCACCACGGCACAGAACTCGCGCCGCCACAAACGAGCCGCCGGAGCCGCAACCGAGCCGCCAGAACGCACCCCGCCGCGCTAGAGCCGCAGGCACGCCGCGCGGCCGCAGAGGCACGCAGCCAGTGGCCCGCCGGCGCCGCCATCAGCCCGGTGGAGGCGCCGACGCGTCGTGCCGCGCCACCGGAACACCGGAGCCGCTCATGCTGCGCTGCGCCAGAGATGCCGTCGTGTCGCTCCTCGGTAGAGCCGCCCCCACAGAGGGACATAGCCCCTGCGCGCGACCCGGCATCGCCCCGGCCCCGGAGGCGAGATCCGGACCCGTCCAGGACGGATCCGGCCAAGGGGTCGCTGGATCTGGCCTCCGACGAGGCTCCGGTGAAGTGGGACCCGCGGCACGCGCACAACATGGAGAAGAAGCCCCATGAGAGGAGGAGAGAGAGGGCCCCGCCACCGCCGTCCTGGCCCTCCTGCGCGGGCTTCCCGGCCGTGAGCTCGGGCGGCGGCGAGGAGGGGGAGAGTACTCGGTGGCGCTTGCCGGCAAGGGCTGGGAGCCGCCCGTGTCACCCTGGCGGAGCGACGCGGGGGCGCTTGGGACGGAGTGTTTTTACCATAATTCTGGTTAGGACCACTGCTGCGCGAGGCCTCCCCAACTTGAAACCATAAGCAAAGTACCTAGGCACCGCTAAGATGAACACTTGTCAGGTAGTACAAGATTATGCCGAACTGTAGAGTACAAAAAGTCAATCAGGGAGAACTCAATAATAAATAAACACAATTAATTTCAACAACCGAACTACACAGATCAAGCCCTACCTCTCCGGCCGTGACCTACGTACACACGTTGCAACGCTCCTGCTGCAATAATATGCAATCTACTACTACATTCTACAAAGTTTCGACGATGAGGTCCCGTAGCGCGAGTCTGGACGCCGCGACGTCGCGGCCAGCGATGAACGGGTGCGAGAGCAGCTGGGCCACCGCGGCGCGCTGCCCCGGCTTCTTCTGCAGGCATGCGGCCACGAACCCTCGCAGCTCTGCCGACGCCTCTGCATCCTCCGGCACAGACGGTGGTTCCCGGTGGCAGATGGCCTCCCTCAGCTTCTGAACAAAGCACGGCGTCCCTGAGTCGTGGGGCAGGCCAAGGATGGCGCAGCGTCCCAAGAAGAGCTCCAGGACGGTGATGCCGAGGCCCCAGACATCGGCGGCCATGGCACCGCGCGGTCCTGCGCGGGCGTTGAGCGCGAACCGCTCGGGGCTGAAGTAGCGCGCGGTGCCGGCGGTGACGGAGACCCGGAGACCCTCGCCGCCGCGGCCGTAGAGGATCTTGGAGGTGTTGAAGTCGGCGATCTTGACCTCCCCACGCGCGTTGGCGAGGAGGTTGTCCGGCTTGACGTCGAGGTGCGCGACGCCGCGCGAGTGCAGCTGCGCCAGCCCAGTGACGCAGTGCGCGGCCACCTCCGCGAGCGCCGCCTCCGGGATGCCCCGACCGCCGCGCCGGCGCAGGACGCGCGCGAGGGAGCCGGCGTCCATGAGCTCGAGCACGTAGTACGAGGGCTCGCCGCGGGGACCGCGGAGCGTGGCGTGGCAGCCGACGACGTGCGGCGACCCCGCGGCGCGGCGGAGCACCGCGGCCTCGTCGTCCCCCACGAACGGGTCCGGGTCGAACGACGTCTTGAGCGCGAACACGGCGCCGGTGCGGACGTGCCGCGCCTTGCTGACCCTGGCGAAGCCGCCGCTGCCGAGGTCGCCGATCCACTCGAAGTCCGACAGCCGAACCTCCTCTTCTGGCGCAGCCGCCGATAAGGCACTCGCCATCATCTGGTGCGGAGGGGCACCGACACGGCGGGCCATCTGGTGGTGGTGCGCGACGACGGGCTCGACGGAGCAAGCCATCGGACGGGCGGCGGTGGACGGCGGGTGGAGAGAGTGAGAGATGGTGCCTAATGGAATACGCGCGCTCTGAGATTTATACCCTTCTATTTGGGGCGAATTGGCGCGTAGGGCTCATTTTCTGATGATCGACCCCGACACGAATTCGGCCGCGGTTTCCATATCTTTCTGAAAGTGCAATTCCAATTTCCAACTGCATCTACGGCACTTTTGTAGCCTTGAAGCATCTCCTTGCCCGTGCAGATCCGCCGGTGCCGACCTCCGCACGCACTGTGCAACTAAACACAGCTAACAGAAAACAATCAGCTAGCAGATGTGTCATGTGTAAGTGAAAACAGAACAAGATTGGTGCTGTTTTGGTGTTTTACCAGTAGTCCTTCCATGCATGCTTGTCTGTTGTCCTAGTCTCGTAACAATCTATATGATTGTCGTCTCCGTTTCCAGGTAGGAGTAGGAGTAGGACCAAGGCACATGCGCCCCAATTCAGCAGGCAGAGTCCGACCAGGCGATCTTGCCCTAAGCTGCCGCTATAAATCCCAGTCCACCCCACTGATTCGCGTACGTGCATGACCCTCCCCATCCGCGCGCACTCAGTCCTCCTGTTGTAGCATCCATCTCGCACCTGCTAGGGCGCCGGCGCTCGTCTCTCTCCAGCAGCCGCGCGCACTGCTATGGCTTGTTCCGTCGTGCCCCAGCAAGAGATGTCCCACCACATCGTCGGCGCCGCTCCACACCGGATGATGATGACGACGAAGGCGTCGACGGCGGCTGTGGCGGCCCCGGCCCCAGAGGAGCACAACTCGCGGCCGCTGCGGCTGTCGGACCTGGAGTGGCTCGGCGAGCTCGGCAAGGGCGGCTTCGCCCGGGTCATCAAGGTGCGCCACCGCGGCACCGGCGCCGTGCTCGCGCTCAAGATGACGGTCAACCCTGAACCCGTCGCGGAAGAGGAGGCCAAAGTGCTCCGCCGCGCCGCCGGGGCGCCGAACGTCATCGGCTGCTACGGCCTTCTCCGCGGGCCGTTCGACGAGCCTTCTTACCTGCTCGAGTTCATGGACGCCGGCTCCCTTGGCCGCATCCTGTGGTCGCGGCGGGGCCGTGGGATCCCGGAGCCCGCGCTGGCCGAGGTGGCCGCGCAGTGCGCCATGGGGCTCGCGCAGCTCCACTCCCGCGGCGTCGCGCACCTGGACGTGAAGCCCGACAACTTCCTCGCCAACGTACGCGGGGAGATCAAGATCGCCGACTTCAACACCTCCAGGATCCTCTACGGCGCCGCCGGCGAGCGCCTCCAGGTCTCCATCACCGCCGGCACGACCTGCTACTTCAGCCCCGAGCGGTTCGCGCCCGAGGCCACCTACGCCACGCCGCATGGCGCCATGGCCGCCGACGTCTGGAGTCTCGGCATGACCGTTCTGGAGCTCTTCTTGGGCGAGGTCCCCATCCTGCCCGGCTCAGGCATGGCGTATTTCCGCCAAGAGGAGCCTCCGTCCGTACCGGAGCATGCAGAGGCGTCGCAGGACCTTCGCGGGTTCGTCGCCGCTTGCCTGCGCTACGAGCCCGGGCGGCGCGCCATAGTGTCTCAGCTGCTCTCGCACCGGTTCCTCGCTCGACGCGACGTCGTGGCGTCGAGGCGCGCGCTGCAGGAGATCATCGTAGAAAGTCTGTTCTAGATTGCAGCAGCAGACAGCAGGAGCGTGCGGACGTATGAAGATGAAGGTCACGGAGAAAAAGCAGTTGAGCTTTGTAGTTAGGTTTGTAAAAATTAACTGTGTTCTTTATTATTGATTTTACCCCCCTGCCGATTGACATAATGACATGTACTCTAGAATTGGAGATTGATTTTTTTTCTTCCCAGCAGCAAAAACCTAGGCGATGAGAATGAATTTTGATGCATGCTGCTTGTTATTGGTGCATCGGTGCATGCATATGTAGTTAAAGTTCTTTAATTATTCGTTGTTACTTCTAGCCGGATTAGAGAATTTTTGAATGCCTGTATGGCAGTTGACACATCATAGTAGGGCACGACCGCTACCAAAGTTTTTCGGGGCCTGCTACCAAAGTTTTTCTAAAAAATATTTTAGAAATACCACAGTACTTGCCTGGTTTTGACAACTTTGGTGACTACAGTATCAATACTCCAATAATAAATGCAGTTTTGGCAATATAACGGTATTGAAAACGGTGTTTTGCAAAGACTAACCAAACACTTCTGTCTAAAATACTATCGTATTTTCAAATACCGTGATATTTCATTGAAACCATGAAAATACTTAGCTACCAAACATGGCCTCAGTGTTATTGATGGGTGTGTTTCATTCTCATTACATGAAGCGCTACGTTAGTATTTTCGATGATGTTAGAGCAATTTAATGAAAGGAGAGATGTAATTAGTTTCATATTGTTAGAAAACAAGCGGAAGCATCGATGGATCGATCGAGATATTCATACACAATCACAGACGAGTCTCTCCACGCTGAAGTTGCCTATCTTTGGAGTGGTGCCAACAGCATGTCTCTGTCCACAATACTCTGCTCGTGGAGACACTTTTTCCTTCTAATTAATCCTATGATACAGAGCCAGAAGTAATAATCATGTATCATTGCTCATGTAGTTGTAGGTGCTTCCTGTGATCAACACAAAGATACACGATGGAAGCAGACAACATGGTGAACCAATCATCGTCTCCCCAAATCCACTCGCCTCCCTAAATCCACAATGCAGAGCAATGCAACCGCGGGAAGGACCGGCGGCTCCGAGTTGGCAAACCACAGACTGATAAATATTTATACTGGCGGAGTAACTCATACGAAAAGACACATACACATAGAACACATTATACCAAATTGTTGAATAAATCTTTGTACAATTACAATAAATTGTATGTAATGAAGGAACCAAAATTTATACAGTCAGAACAAAATTTCTATAGTATAGTGCAATATTTTTTGCCTCCACGTTCAGTGTGTAATCAGGTTTGAAACCATAACTACCACAAGCCCGGCCCAAAGCCCCTCACATACTGCTTGTACTTGGCCACTTGGGCAGTTGCTGGATGCCTGAATGCATGGTGTGTCTAGCTCTGGTGCAGCTTCTGAGTCCTCGCCTGCCTTCTCGACATCCTGATCTCGTTGTATCTCATGGGACGAAACCCCAGCGAAGTATCAGCTCCGTCCACGGAACCAGTCTGATCACCCATGGACGACTGGACACCGCACGCGTCGATCTCCTCCGCGGAGGCGTCTCCCGCCAAGTGCCTGACGATCTGGCTCATCCGCGGCCGCCGGCGTGCCGACGTGCTCACCGCCGCTGCGGCGCACCTGACCAGCCGCGCCATCTGGTCCGCGTCGTAGCCCGGCAGCAGTGGGTCGACGAGTTCGTCGTAGTCGCCGAGCTCCAGGGCACGTGTGAGCAATGGCCTTGCCTGCAACCATCGTCATTGTCAAAGAAGAGATTCAATGTTTCAGTCTTTAAGCACGCAGCAGCTGATGCCAACGATGGAACATTGTATTTGGAAAACATTTAGGCAATTCGGTAGGCACGAACCCAGCCAACCAAGGTGTCTTCCATGTCAGGATCCGATGGCATGGAGGCGTTCATGCCGGTGATGAGCTCTAGCAGCACGACGCCAAACGAGAACACGTCCGATTTCTCCGTAAGCTTGCCGGAACTAGCGTATTCTGGTGCTAGGTATCTGCAGGAGAAAAGTCGGTGTCATTAACTCATTATTGGGAAAACAGAACATGAACCTCATTATATGCACACTGAGACTGTAAGACCAGCTATTTTGTTAAGATATAAATAAAGAATGAACATATACCCAATAGTTCCAACAATCTTTGTTGCAATGTGAGTGTTCTCCCTAGGCATGAATTTCGCCATGCCAAAATCTGAAACCTGAAAGAGAGAACCGCGTGGTTACAATACAAACAGTTTCCGAAACTGTTGTTGAAATTTGTATATGTCACACACTCACACTGAGCATACCTTAGGATTGAAGTCATGGTCAAGTAGGATGTTGGCTGCTTTGATGTCACGGTGGATGATTCTAGGATGACCTAAAATAGCATTGTATTATTGCAGCTCAATGTGTTTTTCAAGAATATGGTATATATCTTCGTTTTCGAAAGCAAAATAAAAAAAATATACGGAGGTAAAAATTTAGCTCACAATCCTCATGAAGGTAGGCCAGGCCCTTTGCAGCTCCAAAAGCAATTTTCCATCTGATTGGCCAATCAAGTACCCCTTCTACTTCCCCTGTTGCCTCACCAGATTAATTAGGATGGCCGTACAACAAAAAATCAACATAAATCTATAACACAATAAAATCAGATAATCTGTATTTAGATACTGCGTAGGAAGAGTGCAGGAATGCAAGACAAAAGCAAAGAAAATATGAAGAGGTTAGACCTCATACTAATTTTTTCTAATACTACCATCAAAAGGGCTATAACATAGGAATTTCAAAGGAACTTGTTTTATCTTCAACATTTTCTTTATTTTTCCAATAATGTTCCGAGGGTATCTCAGACTGAGTCTAGTAAACATCAATCCCACCGTTTATTTTCAAACTTCATTCCAATGCTATTTTGCCATTTTATACTATGCACGGCTTTATTACTTTCTTCCGTTTCAAACTATAGATTACTTGACTAGTTTTGGCATCAAGTTTGACCATTTTGTCTTATATCAATTACAAAAATATGTAAAAAATAAGTCATATTTAAAGTATATTATATGACAAACTAAATTATAGTGAATTTTTTTGGATAAACCAAGTTGAATTGGTAATTATATGACAAACCAAGTTTGACCGGTATAATTGAGGCTGCATCAATTGAATTGGTAAATTTACCATGCAAGTGGTGGTGCAGCGTCAGGTTGGGCACGAACTCGTAGACGAGCAACCGCTGGCCGGCGTCGGCGACGCAGTAGCCGACGAGGGAGACGAGGTTGCGGTGGTGCACGCGGCTGATGATCTGCAGCTCGGCCTGGAACTCGGGGTCCCCCTGCTGGCTCCCAGCCCGCAGCCGCTTCACCGCCACCAGCGTGCCGTCCACCGTTCCAACGTAGACGTCGCCGAATCCGCCGCGCCCGAGGAGGTTGGAGTCGGCGAAGCCGTTGGTTGCGGCGGCGAGCTCCCCGTACTCGAACGCGCCTTTGAAGAGGACCTCACCTGCAGGCAGAGACACGGGCTGGCTCTTGGAGTTGGAGCTCCCTCCGGATGCCGCGGCGGAGGATAAGTAGTCCGACGACGAAGCTGCTGCCGTTGTTGCTGTTGTTGCCGGCGGCGTGAGCTCAAGTGAGTGGTGGTTCTGCGGCGCAGGAGGCCCTGCCGGCGGTGACTTAGGGGCGTAGATATTGTTCTTTGAGTTTTGGGGTTGTGAGTGCGATGAGCCGCCGGAACCGATGACCGGCGGCGTGGTGGTGACAGCGGCTTCTAACGCACGGTCGACTCGACCGGCGGCGCGTCTCTTGCGGAGAACCACCACGAGCCACACTGCTAGCACTAGCAGAACAGCGGCCCCCGCAGCCGCTGAGCCAGCAGCAACGGCCGCCTTCGACTTGGGGGCAGGTGGCCGGGGCCCTGTTCCATCCGCCGGGGGTAGCGCGATGCTTTGGGGCGGCGCTGGCGGGGAGTACCGGTCATGTGGTGGCCGTGAAAGAGGCGGGGAGTCATCAGCCGGCGGGATTGCTGGTTGACCCTGCGGCGGATCAGGCGGCGGAGCAGGTGGGGACGAGCCGCCGTCGGACATACTATTGAATTGAGAGTTTGAAGACAACGAACCAAGCGTGGTATGGCGCGGGCGGATTCAGCTTAATTAGCCTTGTCCGTCTCCGATGATGCGAGCTAGAGACGATGCCACAAGGCTGTGACTATGAGCAACTAAAACCCAATGAAATAATGCAAGGATCCAGCCAGCTAACAGGAGACTATGCCATTCAACTTCCGTCACCTTCGACTTTAATATGCACGAAACTTCCACGTATATATGCATTAAGCTGAGTGCAAACGCCGCATGCAGCTGCAGTCCACTGTCCGCCCCGAGCCCGGCGGGCCAGCGGGGGCGACTTACCCACTTGTGGGTCTTTTGGTTTTGGGATGCCGCGTACGGGTCAATGCATGCTTGACTCGGTATCAGTTGACGCCGTCATGGATGCACGTACGCACGATCAGCATCCAGACAGACACCAGACTTGGCCAATGCAGCAAGTTAATTTGAGCAAGCTAGCCTGGTCTCTTTTCTTCCTTGCATTGGGGCGTCTCAGCCGGCGGTATGTCCATTTCAGTTCACGTAGTATACAAATAAAAAAAATTAAAGCACTCCACTGCGGCATTGTTTGAAACAGCGTCCGAGAGTAGACGTACACATATGATTCATCACTGGAAGACATCGTGAGAGTGGGCTAATAATTGACACCGCACTTGCTAAGGACTCCTTTGTTTCCCTTCCTCCTCTTTCTCATCCTGAGCCTTTGTATTATTAAAGGCGCGTAGAAATCGTTAGCATATATATGTGGAGGTAATAATAACATATACTACTCTGTTCTTTTTTATCTGACGCGGTTGATTTTTTTCCAAAACTTAAATTATTTGTCTTATTTTAAAAATTTGTACAAACACGCAAAAGTACAGTACATGCTCAAACTAATCTTAACAATAAAAGAAATAACAAAAAAGTATGCGATAGCTTACGAATTTTTTGAATAAAACAAGTGATTGAAATTTTAAAAAAAAATCAACCGCATCAAATAAAAAAGAATGGAGGGAGTAATAAAAAAAGATTGCATGCACTTTCACAAGCAATATACCTGGAAAGCAATGAAACTAAAGCATATATAGGCACGGGGGCCATCGGAAGCTTGCGAGACTATCGCCATCACACTCATTATTAGCGAGTTCTTTTTTCGTCTCTCTCCTTTTTCCTCCTCATCAGGCCATTCTCAGTGGATGATGTATTTTCAATGTGCCATATAAGACAGAGGATATTGAAATCATAGCTGAAACAACCACTGAGAATGCATGATTTCATTCGGCGCAGTTTCATATGCAACATGCAAGACACAACATGTCTAGGTAACAGTGTAGACATGGTTTCATCTGAATGAAACTAATTTCATCTCTCTCATCACCAAAATTGCTAACATGACTCCTCATTTAATGAGAATGAAACTCCTACTGAGAATGGCATCACAAAATCTGACGTGGACTACTAATTTGAATACCTGCAGGTGGGGACACCCTTAGAATGAGCAAGTTGTAGTCCCTAATTCATGTTACAGTGCATTTTAGACATTCTAGACCGACAGCTACTGCTTACTAGTGGGCGATGTATTGTACTTCCTCCATTGGTTTCAATTTATACGTCGTTTGATTTTTTTGACACTATGTTTAGCTTTCCAATTTTATTCAAAAAAATTAATAACTATCATTTCTTTTAGTTGTGATTTGGTTTAAATTAAAATATACTTTAACTATGAATTGAAGTTCTCTACATTTTTCTCAAATATTTTGAATAAGACGAGTCAGTCAAATTTGGTGTCAAAAAAACCAAACGTTCTATAAATTGAGATGGAATGAGTACAAGCTAATACTCCCTCCATCCCATAAAATAAGATGCGCATGTAATTGAAAAAGTCAAACCTTAAAAATCTTTCAATAACACTTTAGTAAAAAAATATAATATAAATTTTTAGTGTATGCATGTTATATATTTGAATTCGTATTCAAAATACTTTAAGATGATGATATTCTAGTATTTATGGATGTCATATTTTGAAAGAAATAAATGGTCAAAATTTTGCTTTAAAGACCGTGTCAAATTCGTGCACACCTTATTTCGTGGGATGGAGGGAGTATATAATTTAATATTCATAGACAAGATGTGCTAAAATAGATAAAATGTCATAATTAATTTACAAAATTCATAAACATTTGTTGCTTTAAAGACCGTGCCAAATTCGTGCACGCTTTATTTTGTGGGATGGAGGGAATATGTACTTTAATATTCAAAGACAAGATGTGCTAAAATAGATAAAATGTCATAATTAATTTACAAAATTCATAAACATCTGCCGGTCAATTTAGTAGACTCACTATAATAGCACTAGATATCTTTGTCTTCGATACTGTGGAACGGGTCTATAGCACCGGTTGGTAACCTCCATATAATGCTGAATTCCATATCGATATTGCTGAAAATTGGCACTAAATCCCTAGAACATCAGCAGCGCATGATGTGATACGAAGACACTACCAGTACTAGTAGGTGTGGTGGGCCCTTTGCCACCGGTTGGTATTTCTAACCGGTACTACTATCATCTACGTGCACGCGGACCGGTTTTTAGCACCATCACCGCCACCACCGTGTCGTCTCTACCGGAGAGCCACCACGAGCCACACTGCTAGCACTAGCAGAACGGTGGCCCCCGCCGCTGAGCCAGCACCAAAGCCACCCGCCAACGCCGGCGTCTGCTCCATCTTTCCCAAACGAGCCACCGCTGCTGCCGCCTCCGTCATCACCGGCGCCAGCATGTAATTATCCAGTACACGGTATCTGGGAAAGCGAGCAGGCGCCGGCGCCGGCTGTGACCTGTGAGTGTGAAACCTGCGGGAAATCAGTCCCCGGAGCAGGCGGGGACCCGTCGGACATATTGCACTGAGAGTTCGTGACAACCTACGGATTCAGCTAGCCCTTTCCGGTGATGCATCTGCATGCAATGCCACAAGGCAGCTATGATTATGAGACTTTGAGCAGCTAACCAATCAATAATGCGATCGAGAGGAGCTAAGCAAGTACTGCAGTACTATGTCGAAGAATGCAATGGCTATCCGCCATCTAACTCAGTCACCTTCAACTTCAATTCAATGCATGAAACTTCCACATGCGTTACGTACGTTGGATGAATAATGGTTGACTTGACTTTGGGTTTTCGATCGTGCATGCAGATGCAGATGCCGATGCAGTCAGGTGTCCACCAAGACCAGACCACGGCGGCTCGGCCAGCGTCAGGGGGCCACTTGCCCACTTGTCGGCCTTTGGGGATGCCGCGTACGGCTCAATGCAAGGATGCTTTCACGGTCTCACCCATGGTGCCCTGTCCAAAATACTGTTTTCGTACAGTAGTTCGAACTATAGACATTTAGGGTCTTTTTGGTTTTCTGATCATGATAGAAGTGACTTTTGCCTACCTCTAAACCGTTTTTTTATTTGTTTGGTTCCAAAGACCGAACCAGGGACTAGACCATTTATTACTGGACAAAAAGACCTCAGTACCCTCTTCTTCCTCACCCTCCTCTCCCTCTCCATCTCGGCCTCTCCGCAATCCCCATCCGCCATCGCACGGTCGCCTCCCCCGAGCTCGCCCTGCCTCTGCCTCCGTCGAGCCTCGCCGCACCAGTCGCCGGCTCAACCGCCCGCCTCCGCCGCGCCAATCATTGGCTCAATCCCGCCCGCCTCCGCCGTGCCAGCGCCCACCCCCGTGCGCCTCCGCCTCCCCACCTGGCCTCCAGCGAGCTCGGCGCCGCCCACCTCTACCGCACTCGACCCTGCCTGCCTACACCGGTCTCACCGCTCGCCGGCTGCGTACTGCGGGAGATGGATCTGTGGTGCTCAGCGGCTACGGCGCGCGGGAGGAGCAGCACCACGGGGGAGGCTCACCGGAGCGGTGGCGGCGGCAACGGGCCAGAGGAGCGGCCGCAGGGACGAGAAAGAAGAGAGACCGAGAGGAGAGAGATGGTGCCGTCGGTGGGGAGGGACCAGGGGTAGGGGTCATTCCCTCACTTTTTCACCCGTCTAGCATCTCCCTTGCTCCTTCCAAGTTTTGACTAGTACTCACCCATCTAGTCAATAGTGTTTGGTTGTCTAGTTGATTTTTTTCATCTAGTCTAGTCAATTTTCATCAGTCCTAAGAACCAAACATGCCCTTAGATAAGCATTCTGGTGAGAATGGCTGATTGGTTATCAGTTGACGTCGTCATGGATACACGCAAGATTAGCATCCCGACACCAGACAACCAAGTTTGAGCATGCCTGGTCTTTTTTATCTTCCTTATTAGGGCGTCCCAGCCAGCGTGGTACATCCATTTCACTTGCTTTCATTGGCTTCCATTCACATTCACATAGTATACACTAGGACGGCAGGCGCGCCCCGCTGTGCCCGTTCCGCGTGGCGCGGGTGACGGACGCGACGCAGCTCGGTGCAACGCAGGCGGAGAAGAAAAATGCCACCGGCGGGACGCGACGCATCACAGGGCAGGGCGGCGACTGGCGTGCGGCGCAGGCGAACGCGAGGCGGTGACCAACACGCGGCGGAGGCGAGCGCATGGCGACGGCGCGCCCAATCGACGGGGGCCGCCATCCTCAACCGGGAAACCTCGGCACAGGCGCAAGGCCCCCAAGGCAGCTCGCCATGCTTTCCGCACGAGACCTCCATCGCCGTCTCCGTTGTGCCTCACGCGTCGCCAACACAATCCATCGGACTCCGCTCCCCGCGCCGATGCCCGCGCTCTCCCTCCGCGATGTGACAGTGTCCTCCTCCGACATGCGTGCATGCACTACAAGAATCTCCAACATTTTCAGCGGCTGCTGTAATTTTCGGCGGCTACACATGGCCGCCAAAATAATAGCCTTATTTTCGGCGGCCGCAGCTAGCCACCGAAAATAGTGCACCTATTTTCGGGGCTTCAGCTACCGCCGAAAATAAGGCAACAATTTTCGGTGGCTTGTGTAACCACTGAAAAGAAGGTGGCTATTTTTAGCGGCTACACCAGGGCGTCGAAAATTGATATATAATTTTCGGCGAACCAGCCCGGCCGCCGAAAGTTAGCGTGTTTAGGCCCCCCTGACCTGACCCGACAGACGCATCGCACACTCGCACACCGTGCCGCCGCCGGCCTCCCGCCCTCCCCCGCACGCGCCGTCACCCGCCTACCACGCCCCCGCCGCCACCCCCACGTTCCACCGCCGCCTGCCGCCCTCCCCCGCACGCGCCGTCACCCGCCTACCACGCCCCCCTCCCCCCCGCATGTGCCGCCCGTTGTGGCGGAACCGCCCTGCTTAATCCAGACTAAGCACACCTGCCACCTCTGGCTCGCAGTGCACTTAGGCCAGACTAAACCCGGTAATCCGTCGAGAGTCCTTCGGCTCTCGATAACACCATTCCCAGAGGAACCGACATCAAACACATCCGACTCTTGAATGAGCCACAACAATTACATCATCACAGGCAGTTGAAATAGAGAATAATAGACTGGATTTACAAATATATGAAGTCAAATACATTTCATAAAATAGCGGAAGAGATTTCAAAGTGTACATATATCGGAAGCGTTTTCAAAATCTTGCAGCGGAAACAATATACTTAAAGAGCCTTCACAAAGAGATGAACAAGGCGAGTACCACCGAGCCCGTCGGTACTACCACCTCCAACACAGTTGTCCGGATGTCGTCAGTACCTCTAATCCAAAAGTGAGGGCAAACCCTGAGTACTAATTACTCAGTAGGACTTAATGGACGGGGCTTACGGCTGACTAATCATGTGGATCCTTAGCTGTTGATTTTTAAACAAGGTCATGTTGACAAAAGATAGCAGGATTTGACAGCTGCTATCCATTAATCATGAATATCATTTATATCATAAAGTAAATACTTGCAGGAAAGTAAAACATGAACACGTGTCCCGTCCCAAGATTCATAGCGCATCCATCCAACCCCTTGGGAGTAGCCGTCTCGGGAGCGATACCACGGTACGTCGGGTCAGCCCTCCCTCGACCTCAAAACATCTCCCAAGTCCATCGACCTCCTAGCAGTGGATGGGCAACACCATGAATAGAGATACGGATCATACACATCCAAGCATGTTGTATTGAAAAGCGTGATTTAATAAACAGCATGTTACAGTTATTACTACGTTGCCCGACAGTGATATTTAGCACTCTCACACCTGGTGAGCATCAGCGATTCGAATCGATTTTTATATTTCCGGAAATAACTAGAAGTACCAGGATAGCATATGTTTACTAACTCCCAGCGTTCCCACATATGCTTCTCCCATCTCCACTTGTCCCATCCCAAGTTTGATTCAATCCTTCCGTTGTTCCCAGGTTGTGCCGCCTTAGGAGCGATACCACGGTAACGTCGGGTCAGCCCTCCCTCGACTACAAGCTCCCCAAGGTGTCACAGTAGGAGTCTGTCTCTGTTCTTCGGATGGCACAAGTAAGACTTTCACCAGACCCATGTCCTGGATAAGCACTCTAGCAATGTTATGACAATCAGCAGACGAACAGCGGACGGGCCTTATGCGACTCGGGCGAAGTCCAGTGCACAATACTATTGAAGCGTCCCAGCCCTTAAGCAGGACTAAAATGTGTATTATTACCATTCCCAGGAGTTATGGTAATCACATTTGTACATCAGATGTATTCAGATCCGCCCTAGCGGGACAGACCAAACGGGGCGCAGCCCGAAAACACTACAGCGGAAAACTTTAAAGCGCGACCCATACTTTCCCACAACACACAGTTGGGAAGCAGGCCGTAACCCTCACACGTCCATGATCTTCTTTGCTCTGTAAACCAACAACAAAGCAAGGGTGAGTACATACGTACTCCGCAAGTCCACCTTCTTCCATAGGAAGGGGGATATAAACTATCATTACATGCAAGATATATCTGGAGCTGAAGGTAAATTTGCAGTAAAACATTTGATATGCAGGGTTCCTTAGTTCTCAGTTTTAATTGAGAAAACATCTTTATCCCAAAAGAGGTTGCCACTGGACTTGCCGGTCCATCGCGGCTCGTGGCACGCATGCCATCACATTTTCCCACACACACACCTCCTCGGCAACCGCAGCTGCCTCAAAACCATCATTTTGATCCCATCCCAAAACCATATTTTTATAAGGAGCTAGTTCAGAAACCAAGCCGTAACTCGTTTGTCCATACCAGTGGACAGCGGACTATCATGATAGATTTAGTTATACTCTGGCCAGAGGTGCACACTTTACCCACAAGTTTGGTCCAGGCACTCATGATCAGTGAGCCCCTTTCCGCTCGCCGGTTTTCCCCCGCAAGGCGCTCCCCAGACTTCAGTCATGAGAGAGTACGGGCCCACCTGTCGCTCAGACCCGCAGCCACGCGACTGTTGACCCCTGACCGCAGCCATGCAACCGCGCCCATCCACCCAATCTCTCATGCATCCCAGCACACCGGCTTATGCCTGGTTCATCCAAAGCGGGTTCTAACCGAGGGTTGCCGCATACAACCTCGAGTGGTTGCGCTAGATGAGTTAGGCAAGATGAAACGTCAACTCGGTCCTTCAGGGTGGGACTCCCACAATGCTCACGCATGAGCAACACCAGCCCAGTCCTCACAACAAGGACCAGGTTTCCACCCCGTAAATGGCTTCAACAACCGAAGTCGTCTGCCAGGGTCTTTCCCTATGTTTTACTGAAAAACAACCGCCCATACCCACCATCATATTCCCATCATTTTCATCAAGATTAATGTATATAATTGAGTGAGCGATCCACCTAAGCGCACTACATCTAAAGTGGCTCGGGAGGCTATATCCTACTATGTTTTTCCTTAGCCAGCAAAACATGCAAGTTTTCTTGTTTTATAAGGCAATAGGATGTGTATATAAAAAAAACATGGGTAATTTATGCATCAAGTGAGGATTCCAGTGGACTTGCCTTCATTTCGTCGGGGTAGCCGATACGACGGTCGTTGCATCATTAAACTCCTGTTCCGGTCTCTAAGTCAACCATTTCAGAGACGGAACCGAACGGCTCTCCGAGAAAGCCTACACGTTCAGACAAGCAAAACACACCAAATCAAGGTATACTCTGAGCTCATCGTGAGACGGGTTTTGTGGGGCTAATGATATCCTTAGGGTTTTGCATGTGAATAGAGCGGGAGTCAAACGGATAAATGGCACGTTTGGCCCCCTTTTAGATATCAAGAGTTTGATCTTTAGTGCCATCCATGCCTGGGCTCATGAGACGGATTTTCCGGCAGCATGAGGGCAGCATGTCGGCAATAAAGATTAATTTGGAAGAAGAGAGAGACGACACGGCCAAACCCTGGCGCGTACGGTCCAACTCTTCCTTCCGGTTGGGCTTGGTCTACTCCCGCAGCGCGATGGGCTTACATCGCGGTGAGGGAGAGAACGACGAACTCGGGCGGTGCTAACCATCTCCTCCTGTCGTCCGCAGTACGGGGATAGGGGTAGAGTTTGGCAACCGTCCGGTTCGGTTCAACCAAACCGGGTCTTCAGTGAACCGATCGGCGAGGGCGGAACTAGTGCACAAGTGGCTTGCCACAGGTGCCCTAGTCCCGTCGTCGCGGGTCGACCCAAAAACGACGTAGACCGTGGATCTTCAGGTGTCGTGGTCGGCGGAGTGTGTGGAAATATTATGAAAAGTACGTGAATAGATAGAGCTTGATTTTCAGAGAATTTAGGTGCAAGAATCACATAAATCGGAGCTAGAACGGAGAAGATACGGGGTATTTTGTGGCAGGGGGTAGATATGAACTTCCTGGATAGTTGGGGGGGTAGGATCAGACTTTTCTGGACGAACTTCTCGGTTTTGGCCCGAGCAGAAACAAACTTGGGCCTGGGAGGGATTCGGCCCACGGGGCCTTTCTTTTTCTTCCTTTTTCTCTGCTTTCGGCCTGGCCCGTTCTTCGGCCTGGCCCGTTCTTCGGCCCACGGGCGTGCGGGAGCTGCTGGGCCGGCCCATGTGGCGCGGGGCGGGGGCAGGCAGGCGCGCCGAGCGAGCGGCTCGCTCGACCAGAGCGCTCGCCCGGTCGCCGCCGGGTTCGCTCGCCGGAGCTCACCGGAGCGGCCGCGCTCGTCCTCCACTCCCGGGACCGAGAGCGCCGGCGTGTAGAGGAAGGTGGCGCGAACCCATCCAAGGCCTTCCGAGCACGGGAAGAGGCACGGCGTTGGGCTGTCCACGGGGCGCCATTGGAGGCGGCACGGGGCTCCGTGGGCGGCTCTGCCCAAGCTAGGGAAGGAGGAATTGGAGGCGGGCGAGGGTGGAGGGTGGTGCTGTGGTACTCTCTGTGCAGTGGATTGGACCGAGGTGGCGCGTGGGTGGAGTATTTCCTCGCGCGGCGGCGGGTGTTCATGGCAAACGGCGAGAGAGAGTGGGGAAGGGGTGCTTGCGTCGGGCGGCGCCGGGTCGTGGTGAACCGGGGCCGGCCGCGGCGAGGGGGAGAACGGCGCGGTGGGGAAGGGTCCGGCGTCCGCGGCGGAGGGCGTCGGGACTAAACCCGAGCGGTCCGCGGCGGCAGCGCAGTGCGAGTAAGGGAAGGCGGCGACGTCGGCGCGGCTCGTCGCGGGGGCGAGCGGCGCGGACGGCGCGAATGGAGTAGGCGGAGGGGGAACGAGGGGGAGCGGCTTGCCGGGCTCACCCTTATAGGCGCGGCAAGAGGTGGAGGACGGCTCGGCGGGCGACGGCGTCGCGCGCGCGCACGCGTCGCCCCGAGCGGCTGGAGGTAGGGGACGGGGGGGGGGTGTGCGCGCGGGCGGGCCTTGCAGGCCGAGGGAGGGAGAGGGGAGTGGGCCTGTTGGGCCGCTCGGCCTGGGCCGGGAAAGGGAGAAAGAGAGAGGGGGGCGAAGTGGGCCGGGGGGGTGGCGAGGCCCACGTGGGAAAGAGGGAGTTGGGCCACGGGGAGGTGGGCCGAGAGAGGGGGAAGGTTGGGCTTCGGCCTGGTGAGGAGAGGGAGGAGTTTTTTTTTCCATTTTCTGAATTTGATTTGGGATTGGAATTTGGATGGATTTTGTGGAAGGAAAATTTGAGGAATATTTTGGGAAGGGTTTGAGAGGATCTTTCCCGGAATATTCGAGGGGCTTGAGATGATTTTTATGAGCTCATAGTGTACACTTCGCAATAAGCAGGTTTTCAAAATCATATTTTGAATTTAGACGAGAGATTAGAGGATAATTTCTTAGGGTCAAATTTCGGGGTGTTACAAACCTACCCCACTTAAAAGAAATCTCGTCCCCGAGATTAGGGTAGAAGGGTTTACGGGGATAGCTTTACTTCAGCTAAACAACTTCTGCTTATAACTGAAACTTAAGCCTGCACGAGCGGAAGATGGAACTTCAAGAACAAAGAGCTCTTGCTTCTTCGGCTAGGATGGATGGAGTTTCTGCTTGAAGCAACTTCAACCTCGGGTTTTTCCACGGCTTTCCCTTGTTTGGCTACTTGTTTCTTCTTTTGGGAATTTGCCGTGCAAACCTCCCACATACAAAGAGATATTTCCATCTCCTTCATCTCATGCACTTTGAAGGTTGCTCTGGCCGGTAACGGCAGGCGGTGGCATGCACTGGCAACTCATGCATCATCCAGAAATTTGCATGCCTCAGCTTTCTGGATCTTCCTTCATCAGGACTAGCAGAGGGGAGGCTACCCCACTTAAAAGAATTAGGATACCCTCTAAGTGGATTACTATCCCTTCTGGAAGCGGGGAGTTGCCGGGGAAGAAGCGGTCATTTGGGATAAACTTCTTCATGTTACTTTTCTTTTTATCCCAAGCGCTTCTGGTTACTTTTCTCTTCATCCCAAGCATAACTTATTGCCTGCTTGTTGTCTTGATTCCTTGCTTACTTCTTGGAGCTTCTTCATCTGGGGGCCGCTTTATTAGCAGGGAGCTTCTTCTTGTTTCTTCTCTGCCCGTGGGAGAGTGACTAACCGGAGGAGGATTAGGAGGCATAGAACGAAGATCTCAGCAAAGACTATGTAGCGAAGTGGAAGGCAAGCTCTGGTTTCTGGGTTCATAACCCGAGTGGATTCGGTGGCGGGTGTGGGTAGCAAGGCTTAGTCTAAGTAGACAATCTCACAGACGATTTTCTCCTTGGGAGGTGGAGAACAAAAGGATGGCTATCCGGAAGGAGACTTTGATTATGTTGATGAGGACGATCAATCGGACGAGAAGGGCAAAGAGGGTTCCCAAACTCATCGATTCTGGGTGGTGTGGGCTTATCTCTCTTGTTTTGCTCTCAAGGGAGGGTTTGATGAATTTTCCCACAAAAAAAGGAGGTACATGATGAGAATGAGAAAAGCAAGAGCGTAGAAACCAAAGAGGACTTGTTCGATCAGAGAATCAACGAACATCTGGGGAAGGATTATTTTGATTTAGCTGGTGGAGGGAGAGTGTTATGAGCTTGCTCGGCGGGGTGGATGAAGAGCGACGTCCGGGGGTGCTTTTATGGACGCCCGGGAGAGTGGTGGTTACGGTGCGGTGGCTTGTGCATCGAAGGGACATGAGCGGTGGAGGTGGTGTTGGTACACGCGGCGATCATGCAGGGAGCAAGGGCAGTGGGGACCGGGTTGCGGTTGACAGCGGCGCGGAGGTGTGCTGAAAAAGCGGCAGGCAGGGTACGAGCGGATGCTTGCGGCGGCCTGCATGCGATGGTGTAGGGGCCGGTTTCGGTCGGCAGCAGCGCGGGGGTGCACTGCTAAAGCGGTGAGCGGGGCACATGCATGCCTGCACGGCGGCAAAGGCAAGTGGGTGGCGGGGCACGCGCAGTGGGTGCGGCGAAAAGACAGGAGCGGCCGCTGATAAGGCGGGGAAGACGAGAGCGGTGGGGAACTGTGGCGTACACAATTCGCTTAGGGATTGTAGTATGCAGTGTCTCATCCGGTCTTTTCCTTTTTCCCAGGGCACTATTTCCTTTCACTGCGTACACTTTATCTCCTCGTTTTCTGCTGCTGGTACTGTGCTTTCTTAGACACACTGTTGTTGCATGCTGACTGACTGGGTTGAACCAGGCTTCTTGTAGGCGTTTTGCTTCTCTTTAGCAGACGGTTTTTGAGGTAAGAAGGGGAAGCAGGGATAAGAGTTAGGTCTACAAATGATGTGTTCTTTATTAGCAAAACTCCACAAACAAAACTGCAAACACAAAAACGAACACACTAACGCGACTACTCACGCAGGACTCCTTTCAGCTTCTGCTGCTTGGAGGCTCGGTCTTGCACTGGTGGCTGACCACTGGATCCTTCTCCTGGGAGCGAGAGCGACAAAAAGGCGCCCATGCTTGCTTTATCTTCTCGTTTGTTGAGGTCTTCTGGGTTCTTATCACTGGTCTGCATGTGATTGAGCAGGAGGGCCTGAAGACTTCCAAGATGACTCAGTATGGGTTGGTTAGGAGGGTTTGAACTTCCTGCCATCATGGGGTTCTGTATTTCTCCTTGAGGTGGGTGGCGAGGACCGGACAGGGCCCTTACCCTTACTCCATGACTGGGAGGGGAGTCTGTTACTGATCCTGGATGCATCCACGCCCTCTTATACTTGACCAACTCTCTTTCTGTGTCTTGGTGTCGGTCTACCAACCTGTCATGCAGGCGGCTTAGTTTTTCATACTCGTCGTCCAGGGCGAGCAGATACTGGACCAGGTAGGCTAGGGTAGGATCTCTGGACTTCTTGATTTCTGTCAAGATTGCTGTCCTCTTAATCCAAGTACTAGCACGTTGGTTCACTGGTGGAAAGAACCTCATAGGGCTGCTTTGTACTGCCCCATGGTAGGTCGAGCATAACCTTTTTATTGCCCCACGAGCGGCAATGTGGCTGGCTTCTAAGAATCCGTTGCCGATGGCTCTGCAGTACCAACCGTTGAGATTGAGGTTCTCTCTGATATAGAGTGTGACGGTCCATCCTCGTTCTTCCCTTTCGGGGAATGCTAACCCGCAGTACTCCGGGTATCCTGGAATACTGAGGTATCGCATGGTATCTCTTAGCAGCTCGGGAAAGCCACTTTCTTCCCGGCAGCAGCTGACATACTCGGCAGATTCCATCTGAGCAAAAGAGGCCGAACTCGGCTTAACACTAGCGCAACAGAAAACAAAAGCTACAACACAGACAACAACAACAACACTGCAAGAAACACACGCGAACTAAACGATTCACTCTTACAGAGGGTGCTAACTAAAGCGGAACAAAAATTCCACTACCCACATGTAAGAGGGGAACTGGGTACAACTAACTGCGGACCACACGGCTTCACTCCCGGAGGGCACTGGTGACTTCATCCGGGGATGACTCCCTGGATCTGCGGTTGACCTCTTGCAACGACGGGGGCCAGACTACTGAGTCTTCTTCCTTGCAGGACGAGGCTGAACTGGAGGGCTCTGGGGTAGATTCCACAAGGGGAGGCGCAGCTCGCGTCTTCAGCAGCTCTTCCCAAGGCAGCTCACTGAGTAAAACAGGACTTGGTGGCGGAGCTCTCGGGCTTTCTACTGACAACGGGGAGGTTGGTGCAGCTTTTAGGGTTTCTGCTAGCTCTGGTGAAGGAACTGGGGAGGGTTCTGGGTGATCTGGCTCACTCTCCTCAACTGGTATGCCTTCTAGGATCGGAACTCCATTGATGAGGTCTCCGACCTTTCTCTTCTTTATAGGCGTGGGGATGCCTATGAGCGTTGGAGGTTGCTTGGCCATGGCTGCTTGTATTGGGGCAGTTCTTGAGTTCTTCTGGCCTTCTGGTGGGCTTTTAAACACCTTGCCGGCGTGTCTGGGGCTGAATCCTTGTGTCCTTTCCAGACAGCAGACACGGCGTTAGGCACCGCTCACTGTGTTGCACTGATTCAGAGGGGCTCTGTATGCACGGTCCCTTGTCCACTGTGCTGCACTGCAAGGCCTTTCAAGGCAAGGGAGGCGGGAAACACAAGGAGGGTCACTTCCTTGTTTCCCGGTGCACGTCACGGTCATCCATAGGGCAGGGTGCCACTTTTGACTTCCATAGGGTGTGCACGTCTTTTCTTGCAGACAGGTTGAACACGGTCTTCAAAGCGGGGCACTTGACTGAGGAAGGGGGAAAAGAGCAGATAAACTCGTTTTGAAACGGAGTAAGATAAGGAGTAGAGGTGTTTTTCAACCGATTTTGGACTCAAAAACCTTTTTCCGACCTAGGGTTACGTCCTACGGCCAACTTACGGCTCTGATACCACCTGAAGCGTCCCAGCCCTTAAGCAGGACTAAAATGTGTATTATTACCATTCCCAGGAGTTATGGTAATCACATTTGTACATCAGATGTATTCAGATCCGCCCTAGCGGGACAGACCAAACGGGGCGCAGCCCGAAAACACTGCAGCGGAAAACTTTAAAGCGCGACCCATACTTTCCCACAACACACAGTTGGGAAGCAGGCCGTAACCCTCACACGTCCATGATCTTCTTTGCTCTGTAAACCAACAACAAAGCAAGGGTGAGTACATACGTACTCCGCAAGTCCACCTTCTTCCATAGGAAGAGGGATATAAACTATCATTACATGCAAGATATATCTGGAGCTGAAGGTAAATTTGCAGTAAAACATTTGATATGCAGGGTTCCTTAGTTCTCAGTTTTAATTGAGAAAACATCTTTATCCCAAAAGAGGTTGCCACTGGACTTGCCGGTCCATCGCGGCTCGTGGCACGCATGCCATCACATTTTCCCACACACACACCTCCTCGGCAACCGCAGCTGCCTCAAAACCATCATTTTGATCCCATCCCAAAACCATATTTTTATAAGGAGCTAGTTCAGAAACCAAGCCGTAACTCGTTTGTCCATACCAGTGGACAGCGGACTATCATGATAGATTTAGTTATACTCTGGCCAGAGGTGCACACTTTACCCACAAGTTTGGTCCAGGCACTCATGATCAGTGAGCCCCTTTCCGCTCGCCGGTTTTCCCCCGCAAGGCGCTCCCCAGACTTCAGCCATGAGAGAGTACGGGCCCACCTGTCGCTCAGACCCGCAGCCACGCGACTGTTGACCCCTGACCGCAGCCATGCAACCGCGCCCATCCACCCAATCTCTCATGCATCCCAGCACACCGGCTTATGCCTGGTTCATCCAAAGCGGGTTCTAACCGAGGGTTGCCGCATACAACCTCGAGTGGTTGCGCTAGATGAGTTAGGCAAGATGAAACGTCAACTCGGTCCTTCAGGGTGGGACTCCCACAATGCTCACGCATGAGCAACACCAGCCCAGTCCTCACAACAAGGACCAGGTTTCCACCCCGTAAATGGCTTCAACAACCGAAGTCGTCTGCCAGGGTCTTTCCCTATGTTTTACTGAAAAACAACCGCCCATACCCACCATCATATTCCCATCATTTTCATCAAGATTAATGTATATAATTGAGTGAGCGATCCACCTAAGCGCACTACATCTAAAGTGGCTCGGGAGGCTATATCCTACTATGTTTTTCCTTAGCCAGCAAAACATGCAAGTTTTCTTGTTTTATAAGGCAATAGGATGTGTATATAAAAAAAACATGGGTAATTTATGCATCAAGTGAGGATTCCAGTGGACTTGCCTTCATTTCGTCGGGGTAGCCGATACGACGGTCGTTGCATCATTAAACTCCTGTTCCGGTCTCTAAGTCAACCATTTCAGAGACGGAACCGAACGGCTCTCCGAGAAAGCCTACACGTTCAGACAAGCAAAACACACCAAATCAAGGTATACTCTGAGCTCATCGTGAGACGGGTTTTGTGGGGCTAATGATATCCTTAGGGTTTTGCATGTGAATAGAGCGGGAGTCAAACGGATAAATGGCACGTTTGGCCCCCTTTTAGATATCAAGAGTTTGATCTTTAGTGCCATCCATGCCTGGGCTCATGAGACGGATTTTCCGGCAGCATGAGGGCAGCATGTCGGCAATAAAGATTAATTTGGAAGAAGAGAGAGACGACACGGCCAAACCCTGGCGCGTACGGTCCAACTCTTCCTTCCGGTTGGGCTTGGTCTACTCCCGCAGCGCGATGGGCTTACATCGCGGTGAGGGAGAGAACGACGAACTCGGGCGGTGCTAACCATCTCCTCCTGTCGTCCGCAGTACGGGGATAGGGGTAGAGTTTGGCAACCGTCCGGTTCGGTTCAACCAAACCGGGTCTTCAGTGAACCGATCGGCGAGGGCGGAACTAGTGCACAAGTGGCTTGCCACAGGTGCCCTAGTCCCGTCGTCGCGGGTCGACCCAAAAACGACGTAGATCGTGGATCTTCAGGTGTCGTGGTCGGCGGAGTGTGTGGAAATATTATGAAAAGTACGTGAATAGATAGAGCTTGATTTTCAGAGAATTTAGGTGCAAGAATCACATAAATCGGAGCTAGAACGGAGAAGATACGGGGTATTTTGTGGCAGGGGGTAGATATGAACTTCCTGGATAGTTGGGGGGGTAGGATCAGACTTTTCTGGACGAACTTCTCGGTTTTGGCCCGAGCAGAAACAAACTTGGGCCTGGGAGGGATTCGGCCCACGGGGCCTTTCTTTTTCTTCCTTTTTCTCTGCTTTTGGCCTGGCCCGTTCTTCGGCCCACG
Source organism: Paspalum notatum (assembly GCA_022530915.1). NCBI lineage: Eukaryota > Viridiplantae > Streptophyta > Magnoliopsida > Poales > Poaceae > Paspalum > Paspalum notatum. The sequence continues at coordinate 34,701,114 of CM039685.1, forward strand.
GGCGTGCGGGAGCTGCTGGGCCGGCCCATGTGGCGCGGGGCGGGGGCAGGCAGGCGCGCCGAGCGAGCGGCTCGCTCGACCAGAGCGCTCGCCCGGTCGCCGCCGGGTTCGCTCGCCGGAGCTCACCGGAGCGGCCGCGCTCGTCCTCCACTCCCGGGACCGAGAGCGCCGGCGTGTAGAGGAAGGTGGCGCGAACCCATCCAAGGCCTTCCGAGCACGGGAAGAGGCACGGCGTTGGGCTGTCCACGGGGCGCCATTGGAGGCGGCACGGGGCTCCGTGGGCGGCTCTGCCCAAGCTAGGGAAGGAGGAATTGGAGGCGGGCGAGGGTGGAGGGTGGTGCTGTGGTACTCTCTGTGCAGTGGATTGGACCGAGGTGGCGCGTGGGTGGAGTATTTCCTCGCGCGGCGGCGGGTGTTCATGGCAAACGGCGAGAGAGAGTGGGGAAGGGGTGCTTGCATCGGGCGGCGCCGGGTCGTGGTGAACCGGGGCCGGCCGCGGCGAGGGGGGAGAACGGCGCGGTGGGGAAGGGTCCGGCGTCCGCGGCGGAGGGCGTCGGGACTAAACCCGAGCGGTCCGCGGCGGCAGCGCAGTGCGAGTAAGGGAAGGCGGCGACGTCGGCGCGGCTCGTCGCGGGGGCGAGCGGCGCGGACGGCGCGAATGGAGCAGGCGGAGGGGGAACGAGGGGGAGCGGCTTGCCGGGCTCACCCTTATAGGCGCGGCAAGAGGTGGAGGACGGCTCGGCGGGCGACGGCGTTGCGCGCGCGCACGCGTCGCCCCGAGCGGCTGGAGGTAGGGGACGGGGGGGGGGGTGTGCGCGCGGGCGGGCCTTGCAGGCCGAGGGAGGGAGAGGGGAGTGGGCCTGTTGGGCCGCTCGGCCTGGGCCGGGAAAGGGAGAAAGAGAGAGGGGGGCGAAGTGGGCCGGGGGGTGGCGAGGCCCACGTGGGAAAGAGGGAGTTGGGCCACGGGGAGGTGGGCCGAGAGAGGGGGAAGGTTGGGCTTCGGCCTGGTGAGGAGAGGGAGGAGTTTTTTTTTCCATTTTCTGAATTTGATTTGGGATTGGAATTTGGATGGATTTTGTGGAAGGAAAATTTGAGGAATATTTTGGGAAGGGTTTGAGAGGATCTTTCCCGGAATATTCGAGGGGCTTGAGATGATTTTTATGAGCTCATAGTGTACACTTCGCAATAAGCAGGTTTTCAAAATCATATTTTGAATTTAGACGAGAGATTAGAGGATAATTTCTTAGGGTCAAATTTCGGGGTGTTACAACTATAAACAATAAATAACTCATAAACCTCCGCCCGGTCTCCATTTAAAACATAAGCGTGTATAATAACTTCCATAAGTGAGATTTTTATCACATTGTAAAGTCGCACCTACGAGACGAGTACAATCACTCGTGTCTACTCGCACCTAGCAATTCTAGGCACTCGTCTTACGAACTCTACGTAAAGGTGCTAGGGCTAGGGCGGCCAGGAAGTCTAATGTAGTTGGTTTCAAACAACTCCTAATGCATATGCGTAATCATCACACAAGATTGTATTTGCTAGGAGAAGTCATGGTCTTGCCCACCTTTGATTATTCTTAAGAAAACCAATAAAGTAAACTAAGTTAGTTTGCCGGGTTGTGAGGCTTTGCCCCAGGCAACCCCTTGATGCAGGGACGGATTTAATCAGCGACCCTTCGTCTTCTGACTCCGGATATAGCCTGTCGCCTGGTTCCCTGATCACTGGTTTCTTCTGTATTGATAGCTCCTTGCACGCGCGGTCTATATGCATGATAAAATGCAAGTGAGTGCAAGAGAATGCAGATGCATGTATAGGATACAGTGTTATATGCATGACATAGTGTAACTATGAGTGCAGCGAATGCAATTGTATGCATGAGGTGCAATTTAAGCATAAGGCATGATCAGGTAATTTGCAACAAAAACATTCAATTGTATTCAGTTCAAACACCTCCCATAAGAAGAAAACTTAACAACATTCCTAAGAAATCATACGACCCATCACTAAGAAATCGTACAAACCATCACTATACGAGTTTGACCCATCATTCATGATATCACATGGAACTTGCAGCAAGTAACTTTGTATATGCACCAACATGTTGTCACTTGTAGTTAAACGTATACACACAGATTAAGGGACATGCCACTTTCATGAATATAATACACTCATGAGTTCATATAGTTAGGTAATTCAATTTGATCTCAAACTTTTACCACATGCAAAAACATACTTCATGATGCTACTGCCAAAATTTCAGCTTCAACCAAGTTATGATTAATTTATTAAAATTTCAACGAGTTATCAGCCCTATAGCTTCCCGGATTTTTTCATAATTTATAGGAATGGTTTCTGGACTTGAAATTTCTACAGCAGGCATTTCATGGCATGAACATCATATACAAAAATCAGCAAGCACAAAATCCATAGCTTGATATGACATCTATTCCCCATATAATTATCTAGGTCTATTTTTAAGCACACACCAAGACAGTACTTACAGGCTTCACAAAGATACTTTTTGGAACATATGCATCATTAGCAAGCTACCAAATTTTTCAGGGAATTAATTATGCATCCTAAGGCTACTTTTCCTTTTTATTTAGTTAAGCATGTGACACTTTGTCATTTTCAAATCACCAATCAAACCTAACATGTAAGGCCTCAAACTTTACTAGTGAGCTATCCATACTATATAGAGTATATGAAAATTACCAGAGGTCACATTTGAGCGTATTTTATATGGCCTTCCTTTCCCAAGTTAATTAAATACACAAATCACATAAATAAGGGCAAAACAGTAATTAACCAGTCAATGCTAGGGCTACCAAAAATCACACAGTACCTAGATGCCATAACAAAGCTACTGTCTAAGTTTCATAATTTTTGAAGTTCATTTGGTCCACTTTTACTATTTATTTACCTACAACATGCATACGCTAAAACAAGGGCAAAACAGACTTTTCACATATCCACATCATATCTATCCTATAGATCTACTCAAGAGGAGTCCATAGCCACTGAGTTTGTCCATTTTAGATTTTTATTTGAATTGTTATGATTTTCTAAAGTTTCAGCCGATTTATTAATGAAATAAATGAAAATCTTATAGATCAAGGACCTGTACGCAATTAACCGTAGACCTCAGGGGCTAGCTTGAAAGAATTACATGGCTCAATGCACAGCGCTCGTATTAAAACAGAAAACGAATGAAGCTCGGGGGCCAGGATGCAAAAGCCTCACCCCTTTTTCTACCTTCGGATGGCGGTGAGGGTAGGCGCGGCGCGCGCGTTCTCCGGCGTCTAGGCGGCTGGACTTGGAGCCGACCGGCTCCGGGAAGGCGTTTCCGTCGACGACGATCATGTTCCCCTAGACCTAGTCGCGCGGGGAGGTCTCGACGAGCGACACAGAGGCGGTGAACCGGGGCGCGGCCACGGGGTCCGGGACGGCGGCGCGGCGCGGATTCGGTGAAGGAGCGAGGCAGCGACGGCGAGGCCTAGCGCGAAAGGTGCGCGGTGGGGCGGCGAGTCCAGCGGAGGCGGAGTGGAGGTGGGGGGATGGCCCGAAGTGGCTGTCCACGGCGAGGGGCGGCGGCAATGGCGGCCGGGGTGAGCGCGCACGCGGAGAAGGGGGCTAGAGGCAAGGGCGAGGGACGAGACCGTGCGGGATCAGGTGGAGGAACGCGAGGCGAGCGTGAGGCGCGCGTCGGCGGGGCGGGAGGCGGCTCGAGGCGGCCGGCGTGTGCGAGCTTGCCGCGGCGGCTATGGCAGCGGCGGACTGCGCTTGGGGAGGGGAGGCGGAGGGAGACGACGAGGTCTAGCTCATTGGACGCGAGAGGTGGAGGCGGATGCAATGGCGGTAGTCTGGAGGCGCGGAGAGCAGCGGAGCGGCCGGCGTGAGCGCGCCTCCGAGCTTGGCAATGGCGGCGGCGTTCGGTGCGGTTGGAGAGGAGGCAGAGAGAGGCGAGCAGCTCGGTGGAGTGAGTGAGCAGGAGAGGCGGGATAACGAGGGAGCGAGGAGGGCGCGAGGTGAAGGCGGCCGGGATCCCGTCCAGGTGAAGCCCTGGGCGCGTCCGCGGCGGCGGCCGGCGCGGCGCAGGCGGCGTCCGCCGCACGGGCGCGACGGGTAGGGGAAGGAGGACGGCGGCCGGGCGATAGACAGTGGGGCCTGCATGTCATAGAGAGAGGAAAAGGGAAAATCCCGAAATTGATAAAACCCCTGTTGACTGCAGGAATACTTATTTGTATTTCGCGTTTTTGAACAAGTTAAAGGATGAATTTGACAATACCCCAATTGTATCAAATGTTCTAAATTTGTTCCTCTACATTTCCCTTATAAACTTGTATACCATGTTATATTCAAAAATCTGGTTTAAATTTGAATTTAAGCTGCTGACTAAGGTTTGACCAACAAAACCCTCCATTTTGAAAATTCTAAAAGTCTATTTTATAGGCACTTTCACAAAAGGAGTTTTATACCAATATTGTTTAGAATTTCATAATCTACAACTTTCTCAATACAAGTATTGCCAGGTTTTGGATTTAATATCAAGAAAATTTGAGTTTACTAAACTGGTCATGTTTGGACAGAATTTACATACTGACAGAAAAAGACCTAAAACTCTATGCAAACCATCATGCATGTGAAATCACCAATTACCAAAGTTGTTCACCATAAAATTGTCTACAAGTTTGTCAATATGAGTTTTACCCAAATCTAAATAGAATAAAAGTTATAGGCACAATCACAGAGACATATCAGCAGAAAACAGGTTTCAACAAGTGGCATTTTAACCAAGTTTGAACTAGGGTTCAAGTGTATGCTAATGCATGATGCTTTATGATGAATGTTGCATGTATGATGAATGATTATGTACTTGATATGCCGGAGCATCACAACCCATCCCCTTAAAGAAATCTCATCCCAAGATTCTGATGTGATGTGGGTGGATAAGTTAAAACGAGAAGAAAATGCATTGTGTACGAATTTGAAACCTTAAACTGCTGTGACGTACTCAATTTGAAGTGGATGGAAGAAACCAGGATACTTTGTTTGCAAAAATTCCTCTTGTTCCCATGTTGCCTCTTCTTCGGAGTGATTACTCCATTGCACTTTGTAGAAGTTAATGGTTCTTCGTCGTGTGGATCTCTACTTTTGGTCAAGGATTTTTATGGGCTTCTCCTCATAAGTGAGGTCAGGTTGGATCTGAATTTGAGATGTATCAATCTCTTCCTCTGGCACTCGTAAACACTTCTTGAGTTGTGAGACATGAAACACGTCATGAACCGTAGCCAGGTGTGGTGGCAATTCCAATCTATAAGTTACTGATCCACATCTCTCTGTGATCTTGAATGGATCAACATATCTTGGTGCTAGCTTGCCTTTTACTCTAAATCGGTGTACTCCTTTCATTGGTGATACTCGAAGATACACGTGATCGTCTTCTTCAAAGGCTAATGGCCTCCTCCTCTTATCTGAATAGCTTTTCTGTCTAGATTGTGCTCTTTTGAGATTGCTATGTATGAATTTAACTTGCTCTTCTGCTCGGGTTACTAAGTCAGGACCGAAGGTGACGCGTTCTCCTGCTTCGGACCAGTTGAGTGGTGTTCTACATCTCCTACCATAAAGAGCTTCGAACGGTGCCATTTCCAGACTCTTTTGGTAGCTGTTATTGTAGGCGAACTCCGCCAAGGGGAGACACTCATCCCACTTGGTGGAATAGGTCAAAGCACACGCCCTCAACATGTCCTCTAAGATCTGATTCACTCTTTGTACTTGGCCACTCGTTTGAGGGTGGTATGCTGACTCCGAATCAATTTGGTTCCAAGGACAGTTTGCAATTGCTCCCAGAAACGAGACAAACAACGATCCTCGATCGGAAGTGATGGTCTGTGGCACACCATGCAAGGATACAATCCGTGATATGTAAATTTCAGCATAAGTGGCCGCAGTGTAATGAGTTTTGACAGGCAAGAAGTGAGCGGATTTGGTAAGACGATCAATAATGACCCAAATGGAGTCATAGCCCTTCTGGGTGCGAGGCAAACCCACTATGAAGTCCATGTGTACATCCTCCCATTTCCAGGCTGGAACTGCCAATGGCTGGAGCATACCAGCAGGCTTTAGATGATCAGCTTTGACTCGCTGACACACGTCACACTCAGACACATACTTGGCGATCTCCCGTTTCATACGGGTCCACCAGAATTTTTGTTTCAAGTCTTGGTACATTTTATTGCTACCCGGGTGCATGGTGAACATGGAAGTGTAGGCTTCGTCAAGTATCTTCTTTCTAAACTTCATGTCCTTCGGTACCACTAAGCGATTCTTAAACCATAAGACTCCCTGGTCATCAAGTGTGAAGCGTGCTCTCCTTCTCATCTAATCCTTCGCGAATATGTGCCATACTCTTATCTTGCTTTTGTGCAACGATGATTTGATCCTTTATTGTAGGTTCAATGATGAGGCTATATAGTTCAGCGTGCTGCTCTGTAGGCATTTCGATCTCATTCATCTCACAACATATAACTCTCACCGTCGGACGGGCTTCAATCACATTGTAATGAGCCTTACGGCTTAATGCATCAGCTACTACATTGGCCTTGCCAGGATGGTAGTGAATCTCTAGATCATAATCTTTTATCAGCTCTAACCACCGGCGTTGCCTCATATTTAATTCGGGTTGTGTGAGGATATACTTGAGACTCTTGTGGTCAGTATAGATGTGACACGTATTGCCTAGCAGATAGTGTCTCCATATCTTTAGTGCGTGTACAACTGCTGTAAGCTCAAGATCATGTGTTGGGTAGTTGGCTTTATGCTTTCTCAGTTGGCGCGAGGCATAGGCAATTACTCTTCCTTCTTGCATTAATACACAGCCAAACCCACTGCCGGAGGCATCAAAATACACATCAAATGGCTTAGTGACGTCCGGTTGAGCCAGCACTGGTGCCGAGGTTAACAATTTCTTCAGCGTCTGAAAGGCTTCCTCACAGTTCGAACTCCACACATACTTTGCATTTTTCTTTGTTAGTGAGGTCATTGGCTTCGCAGTTTTGGAGAAGTCCTTGATGAAGCGGCGGTAGTAGCCCGCTAAACCAAGGAAACTCCGAATCTCAGTCACTGTCTCGGGTTGCTTCCAGTTCAGAACATCCTTAACCTTGCTAGGATCGACTGCTACCCGCTTCTCAGATAGAATATGACCTAAGAAACTCACTTCCTTCAGCCAGAATGCACACTTACTAAACTTGGCATAGAGCTTATGCTCTCTAAGCCGAGCGAGTACTATCCTTAAGTGCTCCTTGTGTTCTTCCTTACTTTTAGAGTAGATTAATATGTCATCAATGAACAATACTACAAACTTATCCAGTTCATTCATGAACACCGAATTCATCATGTACATAAAGAAAACCGGTGCATTGATTAACCCAAAGGACATGACCAAATACTCATACAAGCCATATCTGGTCGAGAAAGCTGTCTTGGGTATATCCTCTTTTCTGATCTTTATTTGATAGTAACCAGACCTCAGATCGATTTTTTAGAAGACCTTAGCTCTAGCTAACTGATCAAATAAATTGTCAATGTGTGGTAGTGGATATTTATTCTTGATGGTGACAACATTCAAAGGCCGATAATCGACACATAGCCTTTTGCCACCTTGGTCCTTCTTTTCAACAAAGAGGGCTGGGCAACCCCAAGGTGATGAGCTAGGTCGAATAAACCCTTTATCTGGCTGTTTTTGCAACTGCACTTTTAGCTCTTTCAACTCATCCGGTGCCATTCTGTATGGCCTTCGGGAGACAGGTGCGGTGCTAGGTACGAGCTCGATGGCGAACTCAACATCTCTATCCAGTGGGAGCCCGGGAAGCTCTTCTGGAAACACATCTAGAAAGTCAGAAACCACCGGTATCTTCTCGATCAACTGGGCTTCTGTGGCATTTACTATGGGTGGCGAATGCTTGTGATTTGGCAGGTGAATGTGCATAACCTTTCCACTCTTGCTAGACTTCATTTGAACTATCCTGCCAGTAATGTCTAACAAGATGCTGTGCTCTTTTATCCAATCCATCCCTAAGATAATGTCAATCCCCTGATTAGGAAGTACCACAGGATCAACATAGAATTCTTCTGTGCCTATGCATAAGCATAAGTGCCTCACAATCTGGTTCGTGTCAATTGGTGACCCCGGGGCTGTGATATGGTATTTTGCTTTTATATTATCAATGTGATAGCTATGTTTGGTCACATATGTCCTGCTGATGAAAGTGTGTGTTGCTCCGGAGTCAAACAAAACAACTGTAGGGTGCTTGTTGACAAGAAATGTGCTTGCTAACACTAGTTCACCTTCTGGAATCTGACCTACGTGGGTATAGTGCACACGACCTTCTGTTGGGGCTGGATCTCGCTTTGGTCCTTTCTTTTTATTCGGGCGTGGTTTGTCTCTAATCAACAATGGTGCCTGGCTTCGCCGAAGGGCAAGACAATTCTTGCTGAAATGGCCAGTCTTTCCGCACTTGTAGCAGGGGTATTTGGCATTTGGTTTGGCCGGTGGCACAGAAGTAGGTGGATGAGGCGGTGCACTGTAGGATGACGGGTGTTGTTGTTGAGATGAACCCGACTGAAGTGTGCTTGCAAGTCTTTTCCTCTGCTGATCCTCGTGGGCCTGATTGAGGCGATGCTCCATGTCAATGGCGACGTCTACCAACTGGGTGAAGCTGTCGTAGCTGCGCCCCAAGTGAGTCAGGAGAGTGGGATCGAATTCATCCAACAGACGGGTAGCCCTACGTGGGTCAGTGTCGACGTCCTCTGGGGAGTACTGCGACAGGCGGATGAAAGCCTGCACGTACTCGAGCACCGACATGTTCCCTTGTCGAAGTGCACGGAATTCCCGTTGCTTGAGCTCAATGAGGCTAGGCGGGAGGTAGTGAGCCCGAAAAGCCGCACGAAACTCATCCCACGAGACCTGGTGCCCGGCTGGTTGCATTGCCAGGAATGAAGCACACCAGGCCCCCGAGGGACCATGTAGACACTGTGCCACGAAGCGAGCCTTCTGTTGCTCATTGAGGCGGGGCAGTAAACTGAACTTGGACTCAATAATTCGAAGCCAGTCATCAGCATCTAGTGGATCAGTGGCAACGATGAAGATTGGCGGTTGTAGCGCCGCAAAGTCAGTGTAGCTGATCTCTTGTGGGTCGCGCCGTTGTTGCGCTTGAGCTATCAAGTCGATGAGTTGCTGAGCGACCTGAGTGGCCAACTTAGAAGGAGATGGTGCTCCAGGAGCAGCCCCCTGAGCAGATGACTCTGGTGGGGTGACCATCTGCAAAAATAAAGCCAGTCGAGTTTAGTCCAAGAACTTTCGTGCGATCGATGCGGGGAATAAAAGACTGTAGCACCATAAATATATGCTGGATACATGAAAGCATGTAAGTGGACAGAATAGCTTGATTGCACTCATAAAGTGTTAGCCGTCATCTTGTAGGCTTGGGCAATCGTATTCGCTAATGGAAAACTTGTGCGCTGTGTCTCGTCGGTATGAGTGTGCAGATTCTTGAGCCTGAAGGTTTTTAGTCATAACTTTCGGATAAAACGCTTTTCTGGGAGCTCCATAGGAGAGGCCTTTACTTAGCGAATTGTATTAGTTGCTTCCAAATTGACGACTTATGTAGCGAAACGTGAAGAAGGTAGGTTTAAGTCACGAGTTATTCCATTCATCTTTTAGTAATTCCCCCAAAGATGATAACAAAAGACACATAATGCATGATTCGTCCTGTTCGGTCTCACATCACACATCCTATGTATTATATATATAGCTAGCGATAATTCGGTGACATATATGCACGTCTCTTTCTAATGCAACTGGCCGTTCTCTAGTCGTTCTTAGCTTCGCACGTGGTTAGTGTACCTGCAGAAGAATGCATGCTCATACATTACCACCTAATGTGGCATCCACGCGTGACCGCTGCGTGGACAACATTGGTGGGCCGATGCACCTTTTCCTCAAAGCTTGACTTCCCACCAGTACTGGAGATTGTCGAGAAAAAGGTGGATCCCAAAACCAAATGTAAGTGTGGTGGGTATGAAAGCATCCAAAGCATGCCCACTACCCTTAAAGAGCTTTTACTATGGGGCATGAATGCAGGGCTTACAACCGTTCGAAATCCCAATAGCTTCCACCAGTACTGGGGACAGCTATGGCCGAAAAGTTGCTTCCCAAAGTGTCGAATATGCATATGAGTTCTATCTAGGTCAGAATATCAGTGATGTCACCTGGATAACACTAATATCCTTATACGAGCATAGCGTATACTCTCATTTTTGAATTATTTGAAAAGGGCTTTCGAAAATAGTTTTGTAAAACAAAACTTGATGATATAACTGTTGTCTGTGTATGATCGGCTCTGATACCAGCTGTGGCGGAACCACCCTGCTTAATCCAGACTAAGCACACATGCCACCTCTGGCTCGCAGTGCACTTAGGCCAGACTAAACCCGGTAGTCCATCGAGAGTCCTTCGGCTCTCGATAACACCATTCCCAGAGGAACCGACATGAAACACATCCGACTCTCGAAGGAGCCACAACAATTACATCATCACAAGCAGTTGAAATAGAGAATAATAGGCAGGATTTACAAATATATGAAGTCAAATACATTTCATAAAATAGCGGAAGCGATTTCAGAGTGTACATATATCGGAAGCGTTTTTAAAATCTTGCAGCGGAAACAATATACTTAAATAGCCTTCACGAAGAGATGAACAAGGCGAGTAGCACCGAGCCCACTGGTACTACCACCTCCAACACAGTTGTTCGGATGTCGTCAGTACCTGTAATCCAAAAGTGGGGGCTTACGGCTGACGCAAAGCAAGCTTACTAATCATGTGGATCCTTAGCTGTTGATTTTTAAACAAGGTCATGTTGACAAAAGATAGCAGGATTTGACAGCTACTATCCATTAATCATAAATATTATTTATATCATAAAGTAAATACTTGCAGGAAGGTAAAACATGAACACGTGTCCCGTCCCAAGATTCATAGCGCCTCCATCCAACCCCTTGGGAGTAGCCGTCTCGGGAGCGATACCACGGTACGTCGGGTCAGCCCTCCCTCGACCTCAAAGCATCTTTCAAGTCCATCGACCTCCTAGCAGTGGATGGGTAACACCATGAATAGAGAGACGGATCATACACATCCAAGCATGTTGTATTGAACAGCGTGATTTAATAAACAGCATGTTACAGTTATTACTACGTTGCCCGACAGTGATATTTGGCACTCTCACACCTGGTGAGCATCAGCGATTCGAATCGATTTTTATATTTCCGGGAATAACTAGAAGTACCAGGATGGCATATTCTTATTAACTCCCTGCGTTCCCACATATGCTTCTCCCATCTCCACTTGTCCCATCCCAAGTTCGATTTAACCCTTCCGTTGTTCCCAGATTGTGCCGCTTTAGGAGCGATACCACGGTAACGTCGGGTCAGCCCTCCCTCGACTACAAGCTCCCCAAGGTGTCACAGTAGGAGTCTGTCTCTGTTCTTCGGATGGCACAAGTAAGACTTTCACCAGGCCCATGTCCTGGATAAGCACTCTAGCAATGTTTTGCCAATCAGCAGACGAACAGCGGACGGGCCTTATGCGACTCGGGCGGAGTCCAGTGCACAATACCACAAACAATAAATAACTCATAAACCACCGCCCGGTCTCCATTTAAAACATAAGCATGTATAATAACTTCCATAAGTGAGATTTTTGTCACATTGTAAAGTCGCACCTACGAGACGAGTACAATCACTCATATCTACTCGCACCTAGCAATTCTAGGCACTCGTCTTACGAACTCTACGTATAGGTGCTAAGGCCAGGGCGGCCAGAAAATCTAATGCAGTTGGTTTCAAACAACTCCTAATGCATATGTGTAATCATCACACAAGATTGTATTTGCTGGCAGAAGTCATGGTCCTGCCTACCTTTGATTGTTCTTAAGAACACCAACAAACTAAACTAAGTTAGTTTGCCGGGTTGTGAGGCTTTGCCCCAGGCAACCCCTTGAAGCAGGGACGGATTTAATCAGCGACCCTTCGTCTTCTAGCTCCAGATATAGCCTGTCGCCTGATTCTCTGATCACTGGTTTCTCCTGTGTTGATAGCTCCTTGCACGCGGGGTTTATATTCATGATAAAATGCAAGTGAGTGCAAGAGAATGCAGATGCATGTATAGAATACAGTGTTATATGCATGACATAGTGTAACCATGAGTGCAGCGAATGCAATTGTATGCATGAGGTGCAATTTAAGCATAAGGCATGATCAGGTAATTTGCAACAAAAAGATTCAATTGTATTTAGTTCAAACAGCTCCCACAAGAAGAAAACTTAACAACTTTCCTAAAAAATCATACAACCCATCACTAAGAAATCGTACAAATCATCACTATACGAGTTTGATCCATCATTCATGATATCACATGGAACTTGCAGCAAGTAACTTTGTATATGCACCAACATGTTGTCACTTGTAGTTAAACGTATACACACAGATTAAGGGACATGCCACTTTCGTGAATATAATGCACTCATGAGTTCATGTAGTTAGGTAATTCAATTTGATCTCAAACTTTTACCACATGCAAAAACATACTTCATGATGCTACTGCTAAAATTTCAGCTTCAACCAAGTTATGATTAAATTATTAAAATTCCAACGAGCTATTAGCCCTATAGCTTCCCGGATTTTTTTTATAATTTATAGAAATGGTTTCTGGAGTTGAAATTTCTATAGCAAGTATTTCATGGCATGAACATTATATACAAAAATCAGCAAGCACAAAATCCATAGCTTGATATGACATCTATTCCCCATATAATTATCTAGGTCTATTTTTAAGTCCACACCAAGACACTACTTATAGGCTTCACAAAGATACTTTTTGGAACCTATGCATCATTAGCTAGCTACCCAATTTTTCAGGGAATTAATTATGCATCCTAAGGCTACTTTTCCTTTTTATTTAGTTAAGCATATGACACTTTGTCATTTTCAAATCACCACTCAAACCTAACATGCAAGGCCTCAAACTTTACTAGTGAGCTATCCATACTATATAGAGTATATGAAAATTACCTGAGGTCACATTTGAGCGTATTTTATATAGCCTTCCTTTCCCAAGTTAATTAAATACACAAATTACATACATAAGAGCAAAACAGTAATTAACCAGTCAATGCTAGGCTACCAAAAATTACACAGTACCTAGATGCCATAACAAAGCTACTGTCCAAGTTTCATAATTTTTGGAGTTCATTTGGTCCACTTTTACCATTTATTTACCTACACCATGCATACGCTAAAACAGGGGCAAAACAGACTTTTTACATATCCACATCATACCTATCCTATAGATCTTCTCAAGAGGAGTCCATAGCCACTGAGTTTGTCCATTTTGGATTTTTATTTGAATTGTTATGGTTTTCTAAAGTTTCAGCCGATTTATTAATGAAATAAATAAAAATCTTATAGATCAAGGACCTGTACACATTTAACCGTAGACCTCAGGGGCTAGCTTGAAAGAATTACATGACTCAATGCACAGCGCTTGGATTAAAACAGAAAACGAATGAAGCTCGGGGGCCAGGATGCAAAAGCCTCACCCCTTCTTCTACCTTCGGACGACGGTGAGGGGAGGCGCGGCGCGCGCGTTCTCCGGCGTCTAGGCGGCTGGACTTGGAGCCGACTGGCTCCGGGAAGGCGTTTCCGTCGACGACGATCACGTTTTCCTTGACCTAGTCACGCGGGGAGGTCTCGACGAGCGACACAGAGGCGGTGAACCGAGGCGCGGCCGCGGGGTCCGGGACGGCGGCGCGGACGCGGATCCGGTGAAGAAGCGAGGCAGCGATGGCGAGGCCTAGCGCGAAAGGTGCGCGGTGGGGCGGCGAGTCCAGCGGAGGCGGAGTGGAGGTGGGGGGATGGCCCGAAGTGGCTGTCCACGGGGAGGGGCGGCGGCAATGGCGGCCGGGGTGAGCGCGCACGCGGAGAAGGGGGCTAGAGGCAAGGGCGAGGGGCGAGACCGTGCGGGATCGGTGGAGGAACGCGAGGCGAGCGTGAGGCGCGCGTCGGCGGGGCGGGAGGCGGCTCGAAGCAGCCGGCGTGTGCAAGCTTGCCGCGGCGGCTATGGCGGCGGCGGACTGCGCTTGGGGAGGGGAGGCGGAGGGAGACGACGAGGTCTAGCTCATTGGACGCGAGAGGTGGAGGCGGATGCAATGGCGGTAGTCTGGAGGCGCGGAGAGCAGCGGAGCGGCCGGCGTGAGCGCACCTCCGAGCTTGGCAATGGCGGCGGCGTTCGATGCGGTTGGAGAGGAGGCAGAGAGAGGCGAGCAGCTCGGTGGAGTGAGTGAGCAGGACACGCGGGATAACGAGGGAGCGAAGAGGGCGTGGGGTGAAGGCGGCCGGGATCCCGTCCAGGTGAAGCCCTGGGCACGTCCGCGGCGTCGGCCGGCGCGGCGCTGGCGGTGTCCGCCGGGTGGGCGCGACGGGTAGGGGAAGGAGGACGGCGGCCGGGCGATAGACAGGGTCCATAGACCCGGTGTCTATGACACGTGGGCCCGCGTGAGAATGGTGAGCGGGTGGTCCATGGACCAAGCGTACGAACCGAGTGAAAGTGGTGCGGCCCACCTGTCGGATTTCCAATTCCGCAGGCGGGAACCGGGGACGGTCCGCCAGTGGGGCCCGCCTGTCATAGAGAGAGGAAAAGGGAAAATCCCGAAATTGATAAAACCCCTGTTGACTGCAGGAATACTTGTTTGTATTTCGCGTTTTTGAACGAGTTAAAGGCTGAATTTGACAATACCCCAATTGTATGAAATGTTCTAAATTTGTTCCTCTATATTTCCCTTATAAACTTGTATACCATGTTATATTTAAAAATCTGGTTTAAATTTGAATTTAAGCTGCTGACTAAGGTTTGACCAACAAAACGCTCCATCTTGAAAATTCTAAAAGTCTATTTTATAGGCACTTTCACAAAAGGAGTTTTATAACAATGTTGTTTATAATTTCATAACCTACAACTTTCTCAATACAAGTATTGCCAGGTTTTGGATTTAATATCAAGAAAATTTGAGTTTACTAAACTGGTCATGTTTGGATAGAATTTACATACTGACAGAAAAAGACCCAAAACTCTATGCAAACCATCATGCATGTCAAATCACCAATTACCAAAGTTGTTCACCATAAAATTGTCTACAAGTTTGTCAATATGAGTTTTACCCAAATCTAAATAGAATAAAAGTTATAGGCACAATCACAGAGACATATCAGCAGAAAACAGGTTTCAACAAGTGGCATTTCAACCAAGTTTGAACTAGGGTTCAAGTGTATGCTAATGCATGATGCTTTATGATGAATGTTACATGTATGATGAATGATTATGTACTTGAGATGCCGGAGCATCACACCCGCCGCCGTTGCCGCCTGCCTATGCCGGCCCCGTCCGGCACCCCTCCCCGTATGGGGGTGAAAGTGGCGTGCCGCGAGGCCACCGCACGAGGGCGCGAAGGGCAGAGGGAGGCACGGGATAGGTGATCGCCGGTGGTGAGTCCGGCAATGGCCACGCCGTGACGGCCAAGGCGGCGTGCCACGGGGTGACGGCAGGCTCGCGGCGTGTGCAGGCAGGTGCGGCCGCAGAAGCTTGGGGTGGTGGTGTGTGGGGGGGGGGGCACGGCTCCACGCTAGTGAACCCGCGGGTGTGCGCGGGACCCCGTGTGAAGAGTCAGCGCAGGGAGGGGCGAGCCTCCACCCGTGCGACGCGTGCAGGCGCGCGCGGCAGCAGGAGCGGGTGGCGAGGAAGGCCCGACACAGCCTCCGCCTGACTACCCCGCGGGCGCGCGCAGGACCCCGGCGGCGAGGAGGGGCCTTTCTGCGAGGAGGTGGCGGCGTCGCGTCTCAATGAGGGGGAGGATGGGGACTCCGCTGCGGTCATCCGTGGGAGCAACGCGGCCGCGGACAGTGCGGCGTCATTGGCGAGGAGGGGCGTGGTAGTGGGGAGATGGTGGCGGGCGGCGTGGTACCGAGGCGAGGTAGCAAGGAGGCGGCTGCGGCCTTGCGGTTCGTCTTCGCGAGGGGGAGGCCGGCAACTCCGCCATGGCTCCCCATGGGAGAAGCGCGTGCGTGAGCAAGACCCACAGCGGCAACGCGTCGGGGCAAGAGAGGACAGGCCACACAGGAGCTTCCTGCGTCCGCGCTTTTCACCCCCGTTGTATAGTACTCTCTCCGTATTTAAATATAAGTCGCGGTTGATTTTTTTAAAAAAACTTTGACCCTTCGTCTTATTCAAAAAATTTGAGTGAACACACAAGGAAACTAGTAATACTTAAACTCTATACAATGATAAAATAAATCACAATAAAATAAATTCTAAACTATAAAATGTTTTGAATAAGACAAAGGGTCAAAATTTTGAAAAAAAGTCAACCGCGATTTATATTTAAACACGGAGCAAGCAGTAGTATATTGGTTAAAAAAATTAAGACACTCTACTAGATTCTTTGAAACGGCATCTTCGAATGGACATACACGTGATTCATTGGAAGACGTGTGAAACTTTTAGTCTAATATCATCAGGCTGTGTATATGATGTACAAAATACTGTTTGTGTATTGTATAGAGTAGAGTTTGAAATATAAACGGTGAAATATGCGGATCTAATAGTAAAGACTGGATCTGGGCAGGGCAAGGATAGGGTCAGGGCCCTTATTACCCAAGCAAAATTAATTAATTTTAATTACCTAGGTTGTTTTAAAATTGGAGCAGGTTGAGAAAGATGTTTATTGGGGCATTTTCCTATGTTTAATTTGTTGTTGTCAACATGGCACGGCTGGCTTACGGCATTTGTCACCGTGTTTGTTATATAGAACTTTGGTGGTGTTTTGGATTAAGGAAAATGAGGGGTGGGATAGTGATGAATGGCGGTATCGTTTTTATTGAGGGATAGGGTTACGATTGTGAGTATAAAACCTCCTCTATCCCTATCTCATGCTCTACCTTTCTTTTTTTTTCTTTTTTCTCTTTTTTTCTTTCTCTATCCCTAATTATCCAAATAGCATTTTAGGCTGGTGTCACCATCTCATCTATCCCATCGTCTATATTTCAAACTCGGTGCACGAACAGTGTTTTGCACATCCATATGCATAGCCTGGTAACATCAGGGTTTCCTACCTATCTTGTAGAAGTTGATTAAGATAGGTAACTATAAAGCCCAATACAGTCCAATAAGGTGAATAGGACCTAGCTGCCCCAACATGCACCGAAAGTCTGAAATGCAAGTTATTTTTTAATTATACTCAATATTGCACATCAGATGTTGAAATGTATTATTGTGCATTCAATATTTTCAATTACGCAATTCAACATCTTTCCTGATCGACTTCAATATTTTAGAAATACTAGTCAATAATTTATATATAAAATTTTTAATTCACGAGTGTAACAAAATGTTGAAATAGCACATTTCACTACTAGAAAAGTTCACTGCAGGAGCGGTGGAAGAGGCCTCTGAAGGAGGATCAGTGTAGGAGCGGTGGAAGATGCCTCTGTAGGATCAGTTTTGGAAAGCGCTTCTACTCGTGGGTTCCTGCAGTGCACCCACTGCAGGAACGGTTCGCGGACCGCTCCTGCTGCTCTTTTACAGGAGCGGTTCTAAACATCAACCGCTCGTGTAAAAAACTTAGCAGGAGTAGCTCAAGTTACAAATCACTCCTGCTAAAGATTTAGGAGGAGCGGTTCAAAACATCCCCGCTCCTACTAGACGATTAAAAAAAAAGCCCGCTAGCGTGCAGGGCTGCCGCTGCGCCACTGCTTCCTGGTTGCGTCACCGTTGCGCCTGGCCACTGTCCCGCCTGGTCGCCATCCCGCCCACCGCCGTCCTGCCCGCTGCCGTCGCGCCTGGCTGCCGTCGCGCTTGCCGCCGCCTGGGCGCCGTCACGCCAGTCGCCGTCCACCGCCGCTACCCTGACGCCCGTATGTGCTCGCCGTCGCGCCCGCCGCTGCCTCGACGCTCACAGCTAGCTCCAGCTGCGGGCACCTCAGGAAGTAGTTGATCTTAAACTGGAGAAGTCGTCGAGGTCATTGTCCGCGTCCGCCTCCCCCTCCCCCGCGCGGCCGGTGAGCTCCTTCTCCAGCATGTCGGTGCGGCTGGGGCCAAGGAGCCCCAGGGACAGGACGACGAGCAGCGTGGATGCCATGCCCGGACGCGGTGGGGTCGTGGATAGAGAAGATAAGGGTGGCGTGTGGATGGAGAAGATAAGGTTGGTGGATGTGTGGCCATCCGGAAGTGGAGTATTAATGGGAGCCTTGGATCGGGGATGGATGGGTGAGAGTGCGACGGATCGATGACGTCGCAGATCGTGAATAGCAGGAGCGGTTCTCCTCCTTCCACCGTTCATATTATTTTATTTACAGAAACGGTTGGTGATGTGCATCGTTCCTGTAAACAAAATAGCAGGAGCGGTTGGTTTCGTCCACCGCTACTGCTAAAGGGTAGTCAGCAGGAATGGTGCATGGCACAAACCGCTCCTGCAACGATACATGCCACCACTCGCTCCTGCTATTTGTAGGAGCGCTGGGTGCAGTGCACCGTTTTCGCTGAGCTTACAGCAGGAGCAGTACATCTTGTGGGCCCCTTTGAGCACAATAAAAAGCGGTTTATTATTGGAGCCGTTCCTAATGTGATTTAGGAGACGTTTCAATAGTAGACTTTTGCACCGGTGTATGTAGAGTGGACGAGCAAAGAGTGACTCTTTCGCTTGCTGTGTGCAATAGCAGCGTTGTACAGGACAGAAAAAAAAAAAAAACCGGGAGACCGTAGCGCTGTTCATCGGGGGAGCGATTAAAACGAAGGCATACAGCGGAGGGATATTTTCGCCGCGGAACGAATGCCGGTGCCCGCCGGAAACTCCACGAAACTTCCTCCGCCATCGATCCGGCCCATCCGCTCGGCGAAACAGCGATGGAAGCCCGCTCGTGCGTACCCGCGGATTGAACCAGACGTGAAATTGTAGACACCATCGGCGGAACCAAGGGGTGGCTAGCAGGGGCCACGGCGGCCCCCCACCCCGCAAGATTTTTAAAAAAAAAATTAACACCCTCTCATCAACCGGACTAGCCAATACGTTTTTCTAAGATGCAAGTGAATGGATGGTCCATGGCAAGGCAACAAACAGCCTACGTAATACAGAAACGAAGAGCAACTCTTGCCTGCATTGTTTAGTAGGCAGCCTACACGACTAATGAAATGCCTAACCAAAGCCTCCATCTAATTCTTCTCTATTTTGGTAGGGATTTCTGTGTTAAGTGTCTTGTGTACAATTAATCAAGTATACCTAATTTAAAAATCATATGTCTCCTTGACCTTTGTTGGAAATAACCAAAAAGACACAAACACGTATGCCTAATTGTTAACAATCTTTGTGTAAAGAACTGTAAAATAATTAAAAAAATAGGAATGTAGTAAGCTATATAGGGAGCTTTCATGAATTATAAAATTGAGTTACAGTTAATTTGTGGTTGCATGCGTGAATTCAGAAAATAGCATGTTTGGTCTACGTTCAACATCATCATATCATGCATGCATCTGGAATAGGTTTGGGCGGAACTAGCTGGCTAGGAGCACCGTGTAGAATGCCTTCATGATAGACTGCTCTGTCTCACGAAACAAACCAAATGACCCATATGTTCGGTATTTTAGGATCAGATGACAACGAAAATCCCGTGATCCAAATACACGCCAATAGTCTAAGATACACTTACTCAATATATATTATTTAATCTATATACGTTGATTTTGGTCTACCGGCCCCCCCTTTGAAAATTTTCTGGTTTCAGCCACTGGTAGACACCTATCTCAAACATTAGAAGTTTTATGTGATTTCTCTCTTCCGAAAGACACTGTCTATATAGGAATTGCGGATGACATCAGCCTTAGATGTCTAGCTCTGTTTGGCACAACTTAAGATTTTTAGAAACTAACTTTTTATCAGCTCAAGATTTTTACCATTTATGAAAAAAAACTATAGAAAAAAAGCGGTGGTGTTTAGCACACTGACATCTTTACCTCTGCGATGTTCCTCTTCAAGCTCCAGCCGGAACTGAAGAGGGAAGGGAGACCGGTGACCGGTAGGGCTCCGGAGGGGAAAATGGAAGAGCCGCGGGAGTGGCGCGCCGCAGTGGGAGCCGGGGAGGAAAGAGCCGTGGCTAGTGGCGCGCCGGGGGAGGGGAGACACGTGGTGAGCGGTGCACCGAACACGGGAGCCACGGGGGTACGCCAGACGGATAGGAGGGTGGGCGCGCTGAATAGGGAAGGGCAAGAGCGCGCTAGATGGAGAGTGGAAGGGACACGGCGAGCGGGAGGGGAGCAGCTGCGGGCGGTGCATCGGGCCAGACGGGGAGGGGGAGCGGAGAGGCAGGCGGGGAAGTGACGTGTCAGGGGCTTCGGGGAAGGGACGGGTGGGAGAAAAAATGCTGTCGGACCGCTTTCAGCTTTTCTCATTTTCACGTTATAGGCTGAGAAGCTTTCAGCTTTTTTCATTTTCACGCGCTTGATTTTTTGTGGGCTTAGAAGTTTTGCGTTTGGCAGCAACTGGGCTTCTTAATTTTAGGAAAAAGTCCATTCAACCACCTTCAACTATAGCCATCGTCCGATATTGCCCCCGGAACCCCAAAACCAGGAATCCTACCACCCTCAACTCTTCAAACCGACTGATTTTACCCCTCGAGTGGTATTGGAGGTCTTGCAGGTGGTCCCCGCCACCTTCCCCTTTTCTCCCTCGCGTGCGTTACCCCGCTCGATCTCGATCCGCTGCCGCTCGCTCGGTCCCGATCCGCCGCCGACGAGGCTGCCACTCGCCGGGGGCCGGATCCGCCGCCGAGGCCTTCGCCGGGCTTCTTTACCGCCTCCGACCGGATCCGCGGCGGCCGCCTCTTCGTCGCCATCCGCCTTCTCCCGTCGCTGCATCGAGCTGCCGGCCCCTCCACCACCTCCGCGCGGGCTGCCTCCGCCACCTCCGCGTCGGTGCCTGCCGGCCCCCTCCTCCACCTACGCCGGCTCCCTGCGAGCGGCGTGCGGGCGCGGCCCCGCCGGCTGCCCGGCTTCACCTCCCGTGGACGGGAACGCGCCCAGGCCACGCACACCGCACGGGTGGCCGTGGACGGGAACGGGCTCCCAGCCGCACCTCCCCTTGGCGCCTCTAAGCAGCACCAGCAAGCCGGCGCCCTCTCCTGCTCCAAGTGCCGCCACCCGCTCCAACTCCATGGCTGCCGGTCACCACATCCATAGGCGCGCAGGTGGAGGCGACGGGCGCACTAGTGACGGCGGTGTCGCTCTCGGACCCGGAGCGCAGGCAGAGGCGGCGGTGCACGCTTACTTCAAATCGACTGGGTTCGAGCGGTGGCGCAAGATCTATGGGTCGACGACAGAGGGCGTGAACAAGGTGCAGTTGGACATCCGCGAGCAGCGGCGGGGAGCTCGCCGGCGCCGAGCGAAGTGAGCAGAGCAAGAGGGAGAGCGACGGCGGGGGAGCTCGGTGGTGGTGGGGAAGCGGTGGCGAGGCAGGGTCAGAGGCGGAGAGGCAGAGAGGGAGGATGAGACGACGGCGACGGTGAGGTACGAGAGAGGGAGAGTGAGGTAAAAGATGGTTGTGCCACTGCCACGTGGGACATGCTGCCATGTGTTATCTGATAGGTAGAACCCACTGCCACATCACACAAAACCGCCTTCGTAAACCACCAAGGGTGTAAAAATACCTGGTTTCAATAGTTGTGGGGGCAAAAATTTCTGGTTTTGTTGTTCGAGGTGTAAAATCGAACTGCGGCCAAAGTTAAGGGTTGTCAGATGGACTTTTTTCTTAATTTTATAAGGCGCTCTAGAAGTGGTGTCAAACAGGGCCTCTGTTAGCCCAATGGGCTGCGAGCAGCAGGAATGCACAAGCTATTGGGCCAGATACACACTCATGGGTTCTAGCTAGGTGGCTAGCCTGGACCACTACGGCCAGCACAAGGCCCAGTTCGTGTGCCCAGTGCCCACCGAGCACCACCGACGCGGCGACGCCTTCCCTTCACTTGGCGAGGGCAGCGAATCGCATGGCGGGCGAAGACGAGCTCGTCGCCGGCAAGGGCGTGCCCATCCGGCCGCCGCGGCTGGAGGACGCGGGGCTCGAGGACTGCGCTCTCCCGCCGGAATCCATCGCCGAGGCCTTCTCCCTCGCCGCCGCGGCCCTCTCCTCCCGCCTCACCCTCTCCGAGGACTCCGACGACGAGGAAGGCGAGGAGCGCCGGGTCTGCCCGTCCCGCGGAGGAGGCTGCGTCGACGACGCCGCTCCCGCCCGCGGGGCCGTCCCCGACGCCCTTGTCGGCGGCGGCGGCGGCGGCCTCACCGGCGCCGGCGGCGGCGCCGATGAAGTCGTGGTCGTCGGAGGCCGCGGAGGCGGATGCGAGGACGCGGTGGTGGTCGGCGGGCGCGCGGAAGAGGGGGATAGAGTCGTGGTGGTGGGGGAAGGGCTCGGGGAGAAGAAGTTGGGGAAGGAGGGTGGGTGCGTCGATGGGGTCCGAGAAGGGGTCGTCAGTGAACCGAGGCGCGCGCAAGGCGACGGCGAAGACGACGAGAAGAAGGCGGCGGCGGAGAAGGCGATCTTGGTGCCAGATCTCGACTGAGCAGCTCGATTGCTGACCGCTGGGTTCGAGGATCTCGTCGGTGCTTGGGCCAAGGTGTGAACTTCGTGTTAGCTTTCTCTTGTTAGAGCCTTAGAGGCAGCTGCTAGGGTCAGATCTTTTGATTGTAATATTGTAATGTAGTGTGGTTTAAGGCCCAGACGATATTTTCTCAGAAGTTCAGCATTAGCAGCATCTAGCTTAAGAGTTAACTAGTACTAATTTCTGCCTTACTGATGATATTTCCTGCTATTCCCCTGGTTGAGTTTTGCACACTGTGACACTGATATGCAGTAAGAGTTTGCTGTTGAAATGAAATGATGAAGTAACTGAACCTATGTTTGTTAAATTTAAAGAACTTTAGCAGCAATTCTGTTTTGTGGTAAGTTATCTCTGTCAGCAAAAGGAGACTAACTGGTGCCTTCCAAAACTGTTTATCATATTATCTGTTATAGAAGGCCAAAGCGTCTGAAAATTATTTGCTGGGTGAAGGGATGCAGAGAGGAAACTTGATTGAAATGATGCATACTCACTAATTCTTTGTGTGCTAAACAGAAATGCCACTAAGGACATGGTATCTTTCCAGAATTCCAGAGTAATTGGTAAAATTAGAACGGCTTTAAAAGTTTTGCATTTCTAGCAACTTGGATCTAGATGATTAGGTTGATGTTGGTGTGACATTGTGAGTTGTGACTAGTGACTGTTTCACACCATCGAGCCACATCCAAACATGGAGCACTACTGGAACTTGGCGGTTCTTGTGTTCTAAGATTGGATTGGAATTTTACAAAACAATAAATTTGGTATATGCATTGCACATATGGAAAACTGACACCAGCCTGCTTCTCCATCTTCTCCTTTCTACATGTTAGGTTTGTCAACTCTGCATTTGGGAGATCTCATGCATGTAACTGCATTCAATTTTGCATGTTATCCATTTCAATGTAGAATACCGGAAACCATTGTTATGTTTACATTGTGTTTAACGTCATCCAATTTTTATGTCTTATCCATTTCAATGTGCAAATAAATACGGGAGATCATTCTTATGCTTACATTGTATTCTGATTTTGTATCTATAGAAGATCAAGTGGATAATACTGAACTGTCGTCATGAAAAATTGAAAAATCTAATGTTCAGCATAAATGTGGATGTGCAACAGAGCGCTTATCTTTTTTATGAGGCTGCTGGCATGTTGATACGGATGAATTGCAGGGCCGAGGGGCTTTGATAGTAGCCTACCTCACCACGTCTTCAGTTATAGCGGAAAGTACTGTAGGATATGTTGTTCACACGTTGGTTTCCTATCTTATTCAGAGATTTTATGACCATTTCGCAGAACAAGGGTACAAGACTGTATATGCTAATGTTTGTTTTCTTTTCGTGTGGCCTTGGGGTTATTAACGATAAGATTACTGCAGCACAACCCCTAGGAATTTGACGTTATTTGGTGCTGGTGCTACAAAAAATGTTGTCAAGATACAAGCAGTGGAGCGTCAGTTTTACACTTTTACTGTCACTTCTCGTGAGCAGTTTTCACTTTTCACAGCATTGCTACAGCTGATACAAGTACTTGCCAACAACCTGATACATTGCAGGTTGCAACCCTCACTGTCTTGAAAATTGTTCTGGTACTCAAATCATGAGCTGTTCTCACTTGGGTGTTCCATTGATATGCAATATACATCTCTGTTTCACAATTGCCATTTCCTTGTTCTAGAAATAAGGATTAGCAAACTGATTTGGCATAAAGCATTGCCATTTCCTTTTGATGATGTTATAAACTCCAGAATGGAGAATTGGACATGCACAGAGGTTAGCTAGATTGGTATACAAGTTACAATCTTTTGGTCCACATACGAAGTAGACAGTCATCTAACTGTCAAACGGTGTAATCGGTGGCAGTACTGTGCGGAAAAACGATGGCAACTAACTGTGGGTTCATGGGTCGCTGTGAGCACCCAACACACCCCTCTGTTCCTCTGGATCAAGATATGTACTCTTTATTTGTGATCAACAGGCATGATCGTGGGTGTGTTTGTGTCGACTGTGTACTATAATCTCAAGCTGAATCACCCATATTTGGACATACCGCCGATCGAGTACGACCTTGTGCACCTGCTCGTCCATCCAATGCCGATGCTTGGTGTCATTTTTTTCCAATGTTGTTTCCCCTGACTAACTGGTCACGGCTCTCCTGAGCCCTGATAATCCATTTCCTAGGTTTGTGTTTGTATACTCAACACCGTGAAAACTGAAAACTTGTCTAATTTGATTGCCCTGAGACGATCCATGGTTGACCTTGGTTTGAATGTCCTGAGTGAATCACATCACATCAACAAATGCCTTTTTAGAGGGCATTGAAACATGCCAGCAAGAGACCAGAAGAAAAGGGTAAATCTCTTGTGCTCCAAGTTCCAACTCTTCAGGACAACGCACAAAATGATGGAGCAATTATGTAAAAACGAGGAGTTTATCTCCACCAAAGGCAAAAACTCTTCCTTTTCAATATTGTTTCCCAGTGTTTCAGGTCAGGAACCGGAGCATGTTCCCTAACATTCAGTGGAATCCCACATAAACACATATTTCTAGAGTAAATTGCATGCCAGGTTCTTAAACTTATTCCGTGATACCATTTAGGTCCATGATCTTCCAAAGTGATCATTTAAATCCTTTAACTTTTGAAAATGATCATCTAAGTCCATCAACTTTTCATTCTTCATTTACTTAAAGTCTAATTCGCGGACCTAAATTTACACTGGAATGATCCACTTGAAAAGTTAAAGGATCCAGATGATAACTTTGAAAGATCATGTACCTAGATGGTACCACGGAATAAGTTTAAGGATCTGGCTTGCAATTCACAAATCAGGAGCAGTTTTTATTGTTTGCTTCTTTTATTCTCCTCACAAGTAATAAAAGCATATGCCTGGTGTTCTGTTTTCATATGTGCAGAAGCACTGCCTGGATCCTGAATTCTATCCAGGAAATTGAACGATATTATTTGCCATGTGCCATGATGTGATCTTACGTTGGGATTTTTCCAAGAAAGCTATATACGTATTTATTTACAGGGACGTAAGATAAACAGGCTGAGTTAAGTTTCCTGTTGTTTAATGAGGGGTGATGCATCGGTAATATTTAGAGACGATGCTGCAGCTTTGCTTGTCGGTGAAACAGTTTCACTGAAACTTCACGGCAGGTGAGAGCAACAGTTTGACAGTAGAGTACAAGAGGCATGTGGATGTGCTCCGAGATCCCAGCTGATTCAACGAACGCTCCGATCGATGAAGGACGATGGTACGGCTGTAGGTGATCTCGGGACTACTCCTGATGTCCGGCCTGATCCACGTACGCCCTGGCCAAGTTGGTGCCCGCCGGCAGATCGGCGCCCCAGGAACTGTAGATTAAAAATGGAGACAAAAACACACCTGGAAAGACCACCTTGCCGTGCTCCTAGGTTACGCTCGCATTAGTCAAACTAAGCGCAGTGATCGAGTCCATGGCGTATGGACAATCATATATTCTGATTCCCGCGTGCGGCTAGCGCTATTAACCCTTCATCTCAACCGTCTATCTAGCATATTCATATTCTACGTACTAGCCCATCATATGGCTGGTAATGATCTTGCTGCCCTAGCTAGTTCTTCCCATGGAGATGGAGCTGTTGCAAGCAAAGGTGCGGTCCATATGAAGTTCTAGCTCATGCGTCCGCAGGCCCCGTGGGCGCAGGTTACCTGGGTCGTCATGTAGGGTTTTATATCTAATCTTATTTTTAATTATAATAACAAAATTGAAGTTGAGAGCACACTACTATCATTCACTTAAAACAAGGGAGACAACTACTATCTGTTTCAAACTTTGTGATGTTGTTTTAACACGTATTTGTTTGGTCGCAACCTCGTGGCAGCTCTTGCTAGGGGCTGTGTTGGATTAGAGACATCCCAAGAGCCTCTTGGTTCAAGCTATAAGCTACCTCTAGCTTTAGGAGGGCCTCCAGTCAGTCGCCTTGACCCCGGGAGTGCCTGATCTATTCACACAAAGATTTGAGCTAATAATGGGATCTTTTTTCATCATACACTTATAGGATCTTCTTTGGGTAGTCCTCCATCATGGAGCCAAGGTGCCCTAGAAGATGCAGACATCCAACTAGTACATATTCTTCGTCTAGTTGGTGCTGCTATATTGTTGTTAGACTTCATGGCCTATGCTCGCTGTGTTCAGGACACGGACATTGTGAATCACCTGCATAGTAGGTAGATATGGTGTTGGTGTCTCTGTCATTTCGAACTCAAAATGCTTACACATCCCATGCAGAGGGCTTCACCATAGCATGGTTTGTAGCTCCAAGAAGACATGGGCGTTTGCAGTCTTGTTTCTTGGAATCTTTGGAAAGAGGGCAACAATGGGTTTTCAATCGTGAGGTGCTTCAACCGTTCTTGCTTGCGTGAGCGACTGTGAGTGCTCAAAGTTCAAATGGACTCTTGACCTTGCTGCTGCATTGGTCGTTCCGCCTCGCTTTGCATTGTGTCCTTTTTGTGTCGAGGTTTTGTTTGTGCCTAGCGTGTGGGCTTTTCTTCATTTGGTTATTTTTAGTTGTGGTTTTTGGTTTTGGGCTCTTTTATTGTAATTCTCTATCTCTTTGTTTTAATGAAAAATGTATTCTTATGTTCTAGAAACACCATAAATACCAAGTCTATCGTAGGTATATGAGCTGCGCACGGCCACGACGACACATGTGAATCGTTAGTTGCATTGACTAATGACTATTCTAGCCAACTATCAGAAGAGCATATAAAAAGAAGTATAGCGTTAGTGGGTGATATCTCTTTTTTTCAGCTATAAAAGGAACGGGTTTCTCTACGAAGAGGGACCCCCAGTCCATTTTTTTGTACGGTATGTGGAAAATGTGAACAGCCACGTAATATCTTTACGGCGAGTCGGCGACCGACAGGGTCAACGTACTTATTACTTTACTCTGACACACGAGAAGAACGCGTTCCTACATCAAAAGGAATCATGCTACACATTTTTGCCCTCTAAATCTAATTAAAGGATAAATAACTTAATTATCCCTCCGCCATAGCGTCTCGTGCAGACAAAACCGTGTCATGTATATATATAATCTTATACATAATCAACTTAGAATTTATTTTACGCCAAAAATATTGGCCGTTTGGTGGTTTAAAATTAGGGTGAGCACCGGATGGGGGTTTGGTGGTTTAAAATCAAATTTTCGTTTGCAGATTTTCTATATGCAGAGATGAGAATTCTTCATATATGCATATTTTGTTACATTGTGCACTGTTTTTGGTGACAGATGCTCTGGTGATACGGTGGCCTTGAGTACGTTATTTTTTTCTAGTAACTGACCAATTTCATCCTTGGTTAGTGCTTCACCTGAAAGGAGATGCAGAAATATTCAGGATTTTTTTACAGGTTCATTCATTCAAGTAACCAGTGGTGGAGAAGAAGTTGCACCTTTAACAGATCGTCATCCAGATGTTGTCCAGCATTGAGATTTGCTTTCACTCTACTTTAATTTTGTCCCCCGGCCCATTGCATGCTAGCTCCCCTCGCTTTTTAATTTCTTCCTTCATCAGCGCGTTATGGCAGCGCTTCGGTGGTGGGGATATGCTTATCTTTTATGTTTGTGTCATTTCTTGCTTTTCAGGTCTTCCCCTCATCTTTTCTGTTGTTTGTTGCTTTGATTTGGTTGCAAAGCATGGTTAGTGGCCCAGTGGGACGGGGAGGCGGTTTTGATTGGGAATGGAAAAGTGGAAGACGGAGACAGGGAAATCTTTTGGATTTTCAGTTTGTTTGCTTTGGTTTTTGTAAGGGTTTATGACGTGGAGGTTTGCTGTTGTTGGTTAATAAAAGTGGAAGAAAAATAAACATGGAAATGTACCAGGACAAATATTTATGTATTCTACTAATAATAACCTGACAATCCTGAACAAGTAGATGCCTGCCGGGCCGGGGACTGCCCAAGATAATAATGTGTGCAAGTGTGGAACACATGCTGGATCATATCATTCGAGATCAACTGGCCTGGCCGTGCTGCCACAGCTCTGATTACAATATATATATACAGCAGTATAATATTACTATAGTATAGTAGTATATATATACCGCAAAGAAGCTGGCCGTGTTGGGCGCTCTCACGGTAGACAGACGTACACCTGATCTCCCGTTCTCTTCAGGTCCAGGCGCTACGCGGCGTAGGTGAGACGGCACGCACGAGATGTGTCATGTGACCCCGGCCGGCGCCGGATGCATGCGCACCATCCATCCCGGCTCCACCGTACCCGCGCTAGCTCTATAAGTTTGGCCGCCCCAACCCCCCAAGTTCATTCCCACTCCCCACCTCGCGCGGCCACTTACATACATCACGTTTTCGGGACTACAGGGAGCAGTGGCCAATTGGCCATTGCGATTGCTAGCGCCTCATTGGAGACGACGCGAGGGTACAGAGTCTACAGAGATGGGAATCATCAGTAAGCAGCAGCAGCAGCAGCAGCAGCAGCAGCGGTGGCGCGTCACCGCCGCGCTCGCCGTCGCGTGCGCGGCGGCGCTCGTCGTCGCCGTGGCAGCGGCCGAGGGCCGGAACACCACGCTGGCCGGAGGGGCGGTGGTGGCGTCTCCGGCGCCGCAGGTGCACCAGCCGCAGGGTGATGCTACTGGCAAGGCGTACCACCACGTTTGGCCGGTAATCTACACATAGTCATGGCGTAGCTCCACCGTATTCTAGGATCGACGTCGTTGCGATCTTCTTCCATGCACACATGCAAGAAAGCATGCTAATCGATCTGGAGAATGCGTGCGTGCGTGCTGTTGCCTGCAGCCGATGCGAGTGGGGTGGCGGATCGTGCTGGGGACGCTGATCGGCTTCTTCGGCGCCGCGTGCGGCAGCGTCGGCGGCGTCGGCGGCGGCGGCATCTTCGTGCCCATGCTCGCGTTGATCATCGGCTTTGATCCCAAGTCGTCCACGGCCATATCCAAATGTCAGCACCTCTTGTAATTACATACTCCATTTCTCTGCTGTGCATGCTCGGCTCGATCGCTCCAAGAACTGAACTGAACTGAAACCAGCTGTTTGGAATTGGAACAGGCATGATCATGGGTGGGTCCGTTTCCACAGTCTACTACAACCTCAAGCTCAAACACCCGACTCTGGACATGCCGCTCATCGACTACGACCTCGCCCTGCTCATGCAGCCCATGCTGATGCTTGGGGTTAGCGTCGGTGTCATCTTCAATGTCATATTCCCCAACTGGCTCATCACGGCGCTCCTCATAATCCTTTTCCTAGGTGCCTGTTTATTTTTTTACCGGTCCTATACTCCTATTTCAGAATTCATCAGGTTATTACCCATAATTATTGACTGATCTGCCTGCATATCACCTAATTGAATTACAGTCACATCGTCAAAGGCCTACCTCAAGGGCATTGATACATGGAAGAAGGAGACAATTGCCAAAAAGGTACTACTAATCTTTTCAAAATTTTCAGTCATCTTTAAAAACAGCAATGAAAACAGTCGCTTTTCTTTTCTTATTTTGCATGTCTCCTGTTGTACTAATGGGACTACATATGTTACCTCTTCCAGGAGGCTGCAAAAAGACAGGAGCAAATATGTAAGTTAATGAGTTAATCTCGCAGAAATTGAAAAGAAGGCTCTTCCTCACATATTTAACCCCAAAAATTGCAGGTCAGGAACCAGAGCGTGAAACAGCAGTCCCTATAGGATCAGGTGCTGCAGTTGACCGGAAAACCCCATCAGATGAAGCTGTGAGAACCTTATGACTATGTACATAGTCACCTGCATGTTTCCAAATCTATATAATAGTAGTCGTATATAAAGATAACTGTATTTTTATTCAGGCTTCAGTTCTGAAGAACATTTACTGGAAGGAGTTTGGTCTTCTTGCGTTCGTGTGGATAGCATTCCTTGGACTTCAGATCACAAAGGTGAGGATTCAAAACACGAAATTGCATATCAAATGGTGGACATTGGACAATATCAATATCAAACAACCTTAAGGGACTCTGAAAGCTCTTGAGATTATCATAGTATAAAATTCAAATGACTATATTACTATATCTAATATAATATCAGAAACGAAGGTGGAGGGCATATATGCACCTACTCACCATGCTGCAAAACAATATACTCCATGTTTCTTTTAGCCTCTTCATCAGTATTATTACTAATGTCCTCTGTTTCATTCTTT
This sequence comes from Paspalum notatum, assembly GCA_022530915.1. NCBI lineage: Eukaryota > Viridiplantae > Streptophyta > Magnoliopsida > Poales > Poaceae > Paspalum > Paspalum notatum. The sequence goes on from CM039685.1 coordinate 34,732,063, forward strand.
TCAGAACTACACTGCATCTTGCTCCGTGTGGTACTGGGTCTTGAATTCTCTCCAGGTAGTTACCTGCATTACATCTTCAAAACAAAACAAACCCTTGCAATGGGGAAGCACATGACATGCATGACTAATTATTCCTTGTGTTTCTCTTGTAGATGCCGGTAGCAATAGGAGTGAGCATGTATGAAGCGCATGGGTTGATGACCGGGAAGAGGGTGCTCTCATCAAAGGGGAGCCAACAGAGCACCCTAAGAATCCGGCAGGTATTCGTATACTGCCTGTTTGGTATCCTGGCGGGACTCATCGGTGGCCTGCTGGGCATGGGAGGTGGCTTCATCATGGGTCCACTCTTCTTGGAACTCGGCATTCCTCCACAGGTAGCCCATCTCGGTTGAATCAGTCTGGAATTGAATGAAATTTGCAGGGAAAAAATCTTGCTACCATTTGACAGTTTATATGCTCTGCAACCATGAAAAAACGCCTCCCTGTCCCTGATGATGATTGTAACCGTGATATATATATAAGTAGGTCTCAAGTGCTACTGCCACATTCACCATGATGTTCTCATCCTCCATGTCGGTCGTGGAGTACTACCTCTTGCACCGGTTCCCGGTGCCTTATGGTATGTCACAATCCGTTCCTCCACATTGTCCTTCTGTCTCTCTTGCAGAGATGTATACAGTGATACAACATTTGTGTATGGACTCAATTTCTATTGGCCAATGATTTGTTCAGCTGCTTACTTCACCGCCGTGGCATTCATCGCCGCCATTGTCGGACAGCACTGCGTGAGGAAGCTGATCGCTTGGTTGGGCCGTGCGTCGCTCATCATCTTCATCCTGGCTTCCATGATCTTTGTCAGCGCGCTCACTCTTGGTATGAACTGTTGCAAATTGATCAGCAATCGATAATTCCCGCCTGCGTGCCTCAATGAACTGCATGTTGAAATCATGCGTGTGTACGTCGTCTTTTGGATCTGCAGGAGGAGTAGGTATCTCCAACATAGTCCACAAGATGGAGCGGCATCAGTACATGGGGTTCGAAAGCCTTTGCAAGGTGTAGGCGGCGCCAGTAGGAAGCATTGCAGAGAGCAGGGATATATAGGAGAGGAAGTGACGGAGGGGATTCCCTGACTTTACGGTAGGTCATTGATGGGCGAGGTCAGACCTACATCTCACTGACTCAAAGTTAGCAACACGTATGTAGCAGTAGTTAGTGTCGGTTCAAAGAACCATTACAAGGTAGTAGCAACTACCACGTAGAAAGTCAGCATCAGCTCCTTTACATGCAGACAAAGAATCAGATGGTGTCTAGAGATTACTGTGTCGTTGTGCCTCGAACTATGGAATCAGGTTGTTGGCCGGCCCACTGCCAAGAGCACCGGCGGCTGGTGGAGTGGAGGAGCAGCGGTCCACTGAGCCCACTAAACAGGCCTGCGGTGGGCCACAACCAGCCCACATATTTGGTATCTCTAAACTATGCAAACAGGATGTCTGCAAATAAGGTGGTACTAGAAAGTAGAAAAGCCAGGAATGTCCAAATGCTATACGGCCTAGGCTACGTAGAGGTGAAACTGCAAAAAGGGATTGAAGCTAAGTGGTTAGCAAAGTGAAGGTTGATGGATTGAGAAGGATGTGTTGAGTAAGAAAATGTTAAAAGGGAAAATGCAGAGCAATGTGGTTTAAAACCATATTTTCATTTGGAGATTTTCTATATGCAGAGATAGGAATTCTTCATATATCCATCTTTTGTTACTTTTTGTACTGTTCTCGGAGATAGGATCAGTGATGCTCTGGGACGTAGTGGCCTTGAGTGCGTTTTTTTTCTCATAATTGATCCAATTTCAGCCTTGGCTAGTGGTTCCACAGAAAGGAGGAGATGCGGAAATATTCAGGATTTTTTTTACTGATTCATTTATTCAATTGACCAGTGGTAGAGAGGAAGTTGTACCTTTAACAGATCATCCAGATGATGATGTTGCCCAGCATTGAGATTTGCTGCTTTCACTCTCCTTTAATTTTGCCCCACATTGCATCCTCACCTTGCTTTTAATTTCTTCCTTCAGCAGCAGCCTGTATGGCAGTCATACTTCAGTGGTGGGAATATTTAAATAAAAGGTTTGTGTCATTTCTTGCTTTATTTTTTAGGTCTTCCCCTCATCTTGTCTGTTTCTTGTTTTGATTGGAATGGAAAAGTGGGAGATGGGCGATAGGGAAACAATTTGGATTTTTAGTTTGTTTGCTTTAGTTTTGTAGTAAGTGTTTATGACGTGGAGGTTTGCTATCGTTGGTGTTAGGATTATTTAAGGCTCAGGTATAAACAGAGCAACAACGAACAGAGGTAATGGGTTTAACTCAACCAAAAGACTAGACTGATAATCAAGGGTTGCCCGGTCTTATTTGTTATGCTCTCCCTACATTGATTTCCAATGTGGGACTAAACCCAACAATCTCTTCCGTCAGAAATTGGGCCCAAATCATTGATTAGAAGACATATCACGGGCCGTGAGTTTTAACTCTCCAAACGGAGAAACGGGCTCTCCCCCGTCATGAGTAATTAACTCTCCAACGTATGTCACAAGATGTGACTACCGAACGGAGATATTTATGGCTCCCCCATCAATGTGTGCAACAACGAACATAGACAATGTGCTTAACTCAACCAAAAGACTAGCCTGATAATCAAGGGTTGCCCGGCCTTATTTGTTTGTGCTCCCCCTACATTGATTTCCAATATGGGACTAAATCCAACAATCTCTCCCGTCACGCACATTGGGCCCAAATCTTCGATTAGAAGACATATCACGGCCCATGAGTTTTAACTCTCCAAACAGAGAAACGGGCTCTCCCTCGTCATGAGTAATTAACTCTCCAACGTATGTCACAAGATGTGACCACTGAACGGAGATATTTATGGCTCCCCGTCAATGTGTGAGTTGATTAACGAGATTGCTGGCCCATGAGCTCTGATACCAATTGTTAGAATTATTTAAGGTCTAGGTATAAACGGAACAACAACGAACAGAGGCAATGAGCCTAACTCAACTCAAAAGACTAGCCTGATAAGCAAGGGTTGCCCGCCTTATATGTTGTGCTCCTCCTACATTGCTTTGCAATGTGGGACTAAACCCCGTTAATAAAGTTGGAAGAAAATAAACATGGGAATGCATGTATCCGGACATATATGTGTGTGTATACTAATAACCTGATCCTGAAACAAGAAGATGCCGAGCCAGGACTGCCCAAGATAATGTGTCGAACACATGTTGGATCATATCATTCGAGATTAATTGGCCTGGCCGTGCTGCCACATCTCTAATTACAATATATACAGTAGTATAATATTGATTATATTAATATGAAAGTGTTAAAAAAACCCACCACATTCGCCAAGAGGACTCAGAAACTACCACGTTAATTGAAAAAAAGAAAAGACCTACACTATTGAATTTTATGAAGATCTAACTGTCTAAATTCATCTAAGAATGTATGAGATATGTTTTCCCATATGTTGTTCGGTAGGAATAGATATATATGAGTATGTATTATGATCGTGTGTATAATTACAAATAGGAAAGCAATCTTAAGGGCTTCAAAGGCTTCCTGCGAGCACAAAGTTCGACGCCTTAGCTTCGTTGGAGTCCGCCTTCTGTACCTGGCAACCGACGATCAGATGAATCATGCCGAGCACTAGCAATGACCAGGACATCGGCAGCCATGCGCCCTAAAAGGCCCCAAGGCTCCCCTACGAGCCTGGCAGCAAGCACCGGATGTTCTCCAGGCATTTATATCTAGCTCCCTTGACACGCACCACAGCCTGCCAAGCCGGTCTAATGCAGAAGCTGAGTTCTGATCCGACGCCGCTCAAGAGCCCAGGACTATGAAGGCATAGGTCCTTTGAACAAATTTATTTTAATAAAGAAAGTTTTATTTCAAGATAAAATAGTGTTTCGGTCTCTGCACTTACAAGTGCACTCAACCAAAGAAATAGAAAAAACAGATAGAAGCTTAGAATGTTCTAAACAATCTAAAATTATAAATTTAACATGCAACTCACACCACATATTCAACATGGGGCTGACCCTATTGTTTGATCTCTCCCACGCTGATTTTTTTCAATACATTGGATTGATGCCGGAGTCACTCTTCAGTAGTTCGGTCGAAACATACCTATGAGCCCGTGAGCATTCTGTTGAGGTGAACGATACAAGGGGACTGAGGCTGCCACAACAATAATGTTTATTGCACGCAACACTTGTCCACCTCACCACCTGTCACCCATAAGACTTCATTGTCGTCGGCCACATTGATCCATGTCTTCAATGGCGTTGTGGGTTTTCACGGGTCAACTGATGATCAACCTTGGATGCACGGTAAGTTCCAGTATGCAAGTGTAGGCACGATGTGATCAATCTCAGAGTGTTCGCTCTTGCAACTTGCAATTACCTGCTCCATACTTTTGTGATGTTTCGCCAATATGTTACTCCATCTTATCTTCAAATAATGGAAATTTTAATTTACATGTAGTTAACATATTTAAGTTTTGCCTATCAACATCTCTTCAAATATTTCAACTCATATTTTAAAAACAGTATGCCGAAAATAATTATTTGAAAATATTACACACAATTTGTATATTTTCAATTTGTGCTATAGTTAATACATGATGAAAAGTAGTGCATGATGGCCATGTCATTATCTGAAACATCCATTGTTTAAAGACTAGAGGAAGTACTGTGTTAGGTTGTGTAATGTTTGGCATATATTGTTCTTTCGCATAATAATTATATGTATTTAGTAAAGGAATACATAAGAAGTTATGAGTTTTTGGATATAACTCATTGATTCAGCCCCAAATAGTTAAAATCATGAGTTTTAAATTACAAATTTGTATTAAAAAATAAAGGTGGTGTTGTGTGGATCAATTTAGAGAATCAACAATCTTCGAATCGATTCCCTCACCTTTGCCATGTCTTCCCTTCCCTTGCTAAGTTGCCCAACGGAACATTTGTTTTTTTGAAAAAAAAAGACACCACCAACGCATTCTTCTGAAGTCAAGTCACTATGTATTATCTCTCTTTGATGGCAAGTGGTTAACATCAAATACTACTCTCTGATGGATTGATCTATGGGATCCAGCAGTGTATGTGGACTTGTGAGAGAAGAAAATGCATTGATTCCACATGGTCCTCCAATCGAGCACAAAGGTTGTCCCAGGCTCATTCTTAAAATGACCACCAGCTATTGACCATGTCTAGAAACTACCACATCAATTTGAAAAATCCACGGCATCATAATTTATAATATTTAACCATCTATGTTAAGTCAATGGCTTTATATCAAATAAATTTACACCATTAGTTGTTTTCATAATCAATATTAACAAATACAAATTAAAAATAGGATTCCACAAAAAAAAAGATAAAGATCTTTACCGTGTATTATCTTAAAAAGGAATTGTCAAAAGGAGCCATTACAATCACCAAGACAACCCAGAAATTGCCATGTTAACTAAGAAAAAGTATACAATGTTGGGAGTTACGAACATCTAATCATCTGCATTAACCAGAATATTTATACTATAACTTGCAAAATGATAATTATTCACACAAACATTTGTTATTTTATATCAAACAAAAATAGTAGAAAAACAATGAATTTTCCACACAAAAGGCAAAATCTCTGTCGTTGATTACAGAAAAGCGCAATGTTCTATATACATTTTAATAAATTCACCATTGCATTGTGTAGTTGAATTATAACCGGGGTGATTTCTTTTAATAAATATTTAGCAAAGGAAAATAACATACATGTAGCATAATATGGTACTTATTTGTTTTTCATCATACATGATACAAAAAAGGCTTTAAAAATCAAAGTTAATCTTATGTATACATTCCTTATAACATAAGAAATAAATGTAAGGAAAGAAAAGGACAATGAGAAGAAGACAAACAAAAACAGTTTAATCGATTTTGTATTTGCCATCACACTATACTATCAAGCCATGACCATCCTCCTTGAGATTAGTGTGTCATTACATTTGCATAAACATCATAAATGTCTACATAGTTCCACAACAACTATTTGTTCACCGTTCCTAATCATGATGCTCGACCAACAAGTGCCTCCTAGCTGTGTGTTTTGGTAGACAATTTTATATTCAAGATCATTATATTTAATAAAGACATGCTGTTCAAAGCTAAATACAATATGTATGAAAATGGACAATACTATAAATCCTCTTAAATTCTATCATGTTCAATGTAAGATACAACCATATACGAAAAGCTAATATAAGCACAATGACATTACTGGATAGATCAACCTATACGTGGAGAACCATCTACCCACTCATCCAGTGATGGCCATGTGAAGGCTTGAATATTGGCCACATCTTTGATTCTAAGATGCATAGATTCAATATGCTAATAAGTAGTAGCATAAGTATGGTGATAACTTTGAACACATGAAGGGCCTAGAGCCCCCAATGTCTTATAACAGGAAATAAGACACTGATTGTTTGAAGTGGCAACACAAAACTATGGAAAAAGAGCAATTAAAGGTGTAAAGTTTTCTAAATATCATATGACGATATTTGCTATGTCACTATAATGTGAAAAATGAATGGCAAAGATATAAATGAAATCTATGAGGGAAGTGACGTGGAAAGCAACACAAGAAAAGCTTGCCTAGCGATCCTATACACAAAAGATGTTACTACCTTACCATAGAAGATCATTGAGTGGATAAAGCAAACAAAAAAAATTCAATGCTGGTGCCATGGTAAATGATTTTATTTTGTTGGAGTTGCTCTTACTTGCACTCAACAAGAGATAAAAACACAACTTAAACCGTAACCATGGTTGTATTTTTGTAAGAAACAAAGCTGACCCTTACTCATGAGTTTAGTGGAAAAAGTTGGGTCTAAAAAAATCCTAATACTACACAAACTACAAGTATGTCTAACTTTGTTTTTTTTTTTTTTTTTGAGAAACAGTACACAAGTGTAAATTCACAACTAGATGTTGAATTTTCTATATCAAGAAAGAATATTAAGAAAATAGAAAAAATATAGGGGAAAAGATGGGTTGTTTAGGATTATATTAAAAAACTACAAAATAAATTAAGCCAAACAAAAACAATCAGAAAACACAAAATTCAAATAAAACAAAAATAGAAAAAGGCCTAGATACCCGCGCTGTTTAATTTGCGTGGACCATCTTGTCAGTGCAAAATAAAGAAGCTGGCCGTGTCGGGCGCGCTCTGACGATAGACGAGTGACGTAGACCTGATCTCCCGTTCTCACGTACGTCCAGGCCCTACGCGCGGCGTAGTGAGACGGCACATGATGTGTCATGCATGTTGACCCGGCCGGCGCCGGATGCATGCATCCCCTCCACCCGCGCATCGCGGCCAGCACATGCATTCTCGGGCGGCAGCCCCGCCAGCCCCGGCCGGCCGGCCGGCCGGCCCTAGACGTGCGCCTAGCAGACGAGCTAGCAGTGGGGCATTGCAATTGCTAGCTCCACTGCTTGGTTGGGGACGCGAGGCGAGGGTACAAATCACTACGTACATAGATGGGAATCATCACTAAGCAGCAGCACTGGCGCGCCAACGCTGCGCTCGGCGTCGCGTGGGCGGCGGCGGCCGCCGTCGTCGTCGCCGTGGCAGCGGCCGACGGCCGGAACACCTCGCTGGCCGGAGGCGTGGTGGCGCCGGCGCCGCAGGGTGATGCTGCTGGCAAGGCGTACCACCACGTTTGGCCGGTACGTAATGATCTATACATACGAGAAAAGCTATACCTGAACCGAGTGATGGGATCACCTGGCTTTTCTCCTCCACCGCCGGCACAGCCCCGCCACCTCCGGCCCCGCGCTCCCACCTCCCCCGGCGGCATGCCCTCCTCCTCTCCCGGTGGCGCTCCTCCCTCGGCCCCGCGCCTTCTCCTCCTAGCGGCGCGCCCCCGCGCTCTTCCTCCCCCGGCGGCGCGCTCCCAGCTCCTCCTGCCCCGGCGGCGCGCGAGCCGCCTCCTCCTCGCGCCCACCAGAGCCGGAGGCCGTTCGGGGCGCGATGGCGGCGTGGCTGGCGGCGGCCAGGGCATCGACGAGGACGGGGGCGGCGTGCGGAAGCCCGGCGGCGGCGCGGGTGTGCGGGGGCGGCGCTCAGAGCCCGGCGACGGCAATGGCGTCGACGGCGAGCGCGAGCGGCCGAGCGTCGGGGCGGCGTGGATCTAGGCGGTAGGGGTGGGGGTTACACTGTAATTATAGTGTGATCCTATCCATCTATCTAAGATCCAATGGCTAAAAATTTAGATGTTGGTTGATGTATATACACACACATGCAATGCTAATCTAGAGAATGACATGCATGATGTTGCCTGCATGCAGCCGATGCGTGTGGGGTGGCGGATCGTGTTGGGGACGCTGATTGGCTTCTTCGGCGCCGCCTGCGGCAGCGTCGGCGGCGTCGGCGGTGGCGGCATCTTCGTGCCCATGCTCGCGTTGATCGTTGGCTTTGATCCCAAGTCGACCACAGCCATATCCAAATGTCAGCACCGGCCTCTTGTAGTACTATTACATGCACTCCATTTATTTAAGTTCTCTCCTAGCTGCTAGTCGATCTCCTTGTGTGCACTGCATGCTGTTGCTCCTCCAACTGAACTGAACTGAACTGAACTGAACTGAAACCGGCTGTCGTTTGGAAACAGGCATGATCATGGGCGGGTCCGTTTCCACAGTCTACTACAACCTCAAGCTCAAACACCCGACTCTGGACATGCCGCTCATCGACTACGACCTCGCCCTGCTCATGCAGCCCATGCTCATGCTTGGCGTCAGCATCGGTGTCATCTTCAATATCATATTCCCAAACTGGCTCATCACGGCGCTCCTCATAATCCTTTTCCTAGGTGACTCTTTGTTATCTCTGTATCAGATTCGCTCATCAGATTGGTACCCATAATTACTGGCTCTGGCTGCATCCCCTCATATTGAATTGCATGCAGTCACATCGTCAAAGACCTATCTCAGGGGCATTGATACATGGAAGAAAGAGACAATTACCAAAATGGTACTACTAATCTTTCGTAATTTCTAGTCATCTTTAAGAGCAGCAATGGAAACATTCGCTTTTCTTCTCTTATTATTTTGCATGTCTCCTGTTGGACGTACTAATGGGACTACATATGTTACCTCTTCCAGGAGGCTGCAAAAAGACAGGAGCAAATATGTAAGAGGGCAACAACACAAATGAGTGAACCTCGCACAAAATGAAGAGAAGGCTCTTCTTTCTCACATCTTTGCCCCCGAAATTTCAGGTCAGGAACCAGAGCATCAAACAGCAATCCCTGCAGGATCAGGTGTTGCAGTTGACCGAAAAAACCCATCGGATAAAACAGTGAGCATCTTATGATTACGTACATAATCACCTGCATGCTTGTTTCCCAATCTATAATTATATATAAAGATATTGAGCCCGGAACTATCCCGTATTTTTGTTTCAGGCTTCAGTTCTGAAGAACGTTTACGGGAAGGAGTTTGGTCTTCTTGCGTTCGTGTGGATAGCTTTCCTTGGACTCCAGATCACAAAGGTGAGAATTCCAAACACGAAATGACATATCAAATGGTGGACCTTAAGGGACTGTGAAAGCTCTTGAGATCATCAGTATAAAATTCAAATGAATATATAGTACTACATAATGTTTCAGAAACGAAAGTGAGAGGCATACATGCACCCACTCACCATGACACCATACAATGCCAATCTCTTTCCTGAGTTTCTTTTGGCCTCTTCAGTATTACTAATGCCTTTGTTGCTTCCTTTTTTCAGAACTACACTGCATCTTGCTCCGTGTGGTACTGGGTCTTGAATTCTCTGCAGGTAGTAGTCACATAACATCTTCAAAACAAGTCGTTGCAATGGGGAAGCACATGACGTCTTTCTTCTGTTTGTCTTGTAGATGCCAGTAGCAATAGGAGTGAGCATGTATGAAGCGCAAGGGCTGATGACCGGGAAGAGGGTGCTCTCATCGAAGGGAAGCCAACAGAGCACCCTAAGAATCCGGCAGGTATTCGTATACTGCCTGTTCGGTATCCTGGCTGGACTCATCGGTGGCCTTCTGGGCATGGGAGGTGGCTTCATCATGGGGCCACTCTTCTTGGAGCTCGGCATTCCACCACAGGTAATCCATCTCTGACAATTTGTATGCTCTGCAACCATGGAAAAACAGCTCTCCGATGATGACTGTAACCATGATATATATATAAGTAGGTCTCAAGTGCTACAGCCACATTCACCATGATGTTCTCGTCTTCCATGTCGGTCGTGGAGTACTACCTCTTGCACCGGTTCCCGGTGCCTTATGGTATAACGTACTGATCCGTTTCTTCCACATTTTCATCCTCGTACTACGTCCCTGTTTCAGGGATAGAGAGAGATAACGTTTGTGTACGGAGACTCATCAATTTTCTTGGTCCATGACTTGTTCAGCTGCTTACTTCACCGCTGTGGCATTCATCGCCGCCATTGTCGGGCAGCACTGCGTGAGGAAGCTGATCGCTTGGTTGGGCCGGGCGTCGCTCATCATCTTCGTCCTGGCTTCCATGATCCTAATCAGCACGCTTATTCTTGGTATTGCCATCAGTCATATCTTTCTCTCTTCAGCTCATTGCAAAGTCACTGGAAATTCGCGCCGGTGTGCCTGAACATATGCAGTTGAAATCTTGCAGGCGGAGTAGGCATTTCCAACATAGTTCACAAGATGGAGCGGCATCAGTACATGGGGTTCGAAAGCCTTTGCAAGGTGTAGCTAGCTAGTAGGAAGAAATGCAGTGAAGGCAGAGCAGGGCAGGGATAAGAGAGGAAGTCAGTGTCTCTAGGTCATAGTTCACGAAAGAAAATGATGAGTCCTGCGATCCCAACGCATGTACTTTAGCACACTTTACTTAACCCAAGATAGAATAATCATGTACGTAGGAGTGTGTCGGTTCAAGGAACGTAGCCATTTACAAGGAACGTCTGGCTACCACTTAGTCCAAGTCAACATCGGTTTATCTTTAGATGTATGTATAAAGGATCACATGGCATCTGTCCTAGCTTGATAGCTGAAATATGAGGAAATTCGCAGGGTACTCAAAGGCCAGAGTTGTTCGGATGTCCGGCAGAGATTTTGCTCCTCTGCAAAAGCAAGAAATTTTTTAAAATTGGCAAAATAGCCAATTTGGTGGAATCTGGGAGCGGAGCGTTGGCAAACGTCCCCTTATTGGACTCGCTCACACTATGAAAACCAACATCGATGTGCTAACTTCTTTGTAACAAATCATCACACTTCTTCATTGCTATACTGTGCAAGGCGCAAACATCACCAACATTATTTCTTAGCCTTCCTTTTTTTGTGAAAAGAAAACCATTTAAACCAAACAAATGCTTCGTATATATTGTCCTTCTGTCTAAACAAGAAACAACAAAAATAATATGCTCTATCTGTGGACTCATTGTATTTAAGCCAACTTTCAAACTCATCGAACTATTTGTCGGTGTTTGATACCGGCAATACACCACGGGGTGTGTTCCGTAGTGTTTTTAGAGGCGTCTGCGTCAACACGTAGCTCGATGGTTCGCTTTGAGATGCGACGAAGAACACAAAACACAAGAGAGACACGATTTATACAGGTTCGGGCCGCGAGATGCGTAATACCCTACGTCCTGTTTGGGGCTGATTGTATTGATCTGAGCTCTTGAGGGTACAATGAGGGCGTATGAGGTTGAGGGAGTTGGAGAGGTGAGTTCCTATGGGGTGGAGGAGTTGTATTGTTGAGAGGGGTCCCTAACCCGCCTTATATAGTCCAGCGTAGCTTGGATTACAAGGAGTTCTAGTCCTACTAGGATTCTTCTTAGATCTTCCTTGTATACGTCGAGTCCTTGTCTTGTGCGCCGAGTCAGTCAGTCGTCTTCTAGATTGGGCCCTCCGACGGCCCAGATAGAAAATACGTTCCATGAGGACCCAGAGGGTATCTATCCCCCACAAGCCCCCGAGCTTCAAGTTGACATGAGAAACAATCAGTTTGAAGGTCAAAAATCATCTTTCTAAATGTCTTGCTTCATAATCTTATGAGTCGACGAAATCATCGGGTGCACCACCGAGGCGCACCCCATGGGGTAGCCCTCGAGCTTTAAGTCAACTTGAATAACAATCGGCATGAAGGTCCAAATTCTGTTTTCTGAATTGTCTTGCCTTGTATTGTTCGAAAAATTTCTGATAGTATCCTCCATGCAGCCCCCGAGCCTCAAGTTGATTAGCATAATCAGGTTGAGGATCAAGTAGTCGAGTGGTCTTCAGAAATTCTGAGTGAGTCGGCGAGGCGCGCGGCGGCGCAGCCCCCCGCGTCGACGAAATAGTGAGTCGGCGAGGCGAGCAACAGCCCAGACCCCCGAGTCGACGAAGTAGCGAGTCGACAAAGCGGTGAGTCGGCGAGGTGCGTCGCGGCGCAGCCCCCGAGCTGTTGAAGTAGTGAGTCAGCGAGGTGCGCGGCGGCGCAACTCCCGAGTTGACAAAGTGGTCGGCGAGGCGGGCAACAGCCCAGCCCCCCGAGTCGACAAAGTAGTAAGTCGACGAGGTGCGCAGTGGTGCAGCTCCCGAGCTGACGAAGTAGTCGACGAGGTGGGCAGCATAGCCTCCCTGAGTCAGCGAGTCGGTGGCGAAGCCTCCCTAAGTCGGCGAGTCAGTGGCATAGCCTCCCTGAGTCGGCGAGTCGGTGGCGAAGCCTCCCTGAGTCGGCGAGTCGGTGGCATAGCCTCCCTGAGTCGGCGAGTCGGTGGCGAAGCCTCCCTGAGTCGGCGAGTCGGTGGCATAGCCTCTCTGAGTCGGCGAGTCGGTGGCGAAGCCTCCCTGAACCGGCGAGTCGGTGGCGAAGCCCCCCGAGCTAACGAAGTAGCGAGTCAGTGAGGTGCGCGGCAGCGCGGCGCTTGAGCTGACGAAGCAGTGACTCGGCGCGGTGCGGATGGCACAATCCCCGACCTGACGAAGCAGTGAGTTGGCGAGGTGCGCGGCAGCGCAGCCTCCCGCGTCGACGAAGCAGTGATTCGGCGAGGTGCGCGGCGGCGCAGCCCCCCGCGTCGATGAAGCAGTGAGTCGGCAAGGTGCACGGCGGCGCAGCCCCCCACGTCGACGAAGCAGTGAGTCGGCGAGGTGCGCGGCAGCACAGCCCCCGAGTCGACGAAGTAGTATTTTCCTGAAACGATAATCAAGAGATAACCCGAGTAGTATTGTTTGCAGAGAGAATATACTCAAAAAATATCGAGGCGACAGAGCAAACAATTGAATAAACAGCTTATGCGCATGCATAAGTAAATATGGAAGTAACTTAGCTGATAGAGATAGAGTGAACTCCCCGTTTGAATTCCGAGTATAGCGAAGGCATTGAGCGTCAGTGGACTACACCAACTGCCCCATATAAGTAAGCAAGAGCATGTAACACCAGTTGTAGGTCAGGTTACGACTTGAGTAGAGGGCCAGAGTGCACCCTGTTATGAGTACTGCAAAGGTATGTAGCACCGAGCCGTCGGTCATACGACCTAGGCCGATTGCCTTTGTTTTTGTGGGGCCCTGAGTGCTCCCCGATATGAGTACGAACGAAAGCATGTAACACCGTACTGTCGGTTATACAACCTAGGCCGATTGCTTTCGTGGGTGAGACCGGAGGTATTCCCGTCGTGAGTAGGAGCGGGCATGTAACACCATACTGTCGGTCATATGACCTAGGCCGATTGCCCTATACGAAGAGTGCGAAGGGATAGATGACACCCCGTTATTGAATAAGTGAAGGCATGTAGCGCCGGTTGGCCAAACCGACTACCCTGTTGTCACGGTAGTCATATAGAGTTCATGGCGGCCACCGTCATAGATCTGCCAACAACTTAGGTGCAATCAGACCACCGGTGCAAACATGCAAGCATGCAACGTCATCCATCAGATTGCCATCTCAGGTGCCTCACAATTTTGCACATAAGCCCCTCCCTCCCGTTCAGGCCCTTGATAAGTTTGTGCAAAACACCCCTGCGCCATGCCCGGCCGGTCGTCTTCACAGAACCGCACGACCTGTCGACGTGCGTGGACCTTCTCTCCGGCACCAGCTCAGGCACGCTGGCCCCGGGCACGGCGGCGTTCTTCCCTGCAGAGGGCACCATGGATGGCGACGCACCGCTGCCGCTGCTGCCGGCCCGATGCGGACGGCGTTCCGAGTAGGCGGCGGGGTCGCCAAGAGCGCGGGGCCGCCGCGGTGGCCTTGCTGCTTGCGTTGTGTTGGCCGTGCTGCCAAGAGCTGCAGCTGCCGGTGCCGACCCCGCGCTGAGGCTGCCGCGGAAGGGAACGAGGACGGGAAGCGGCCGCCGGTGTCGCCGGTGCGAAGTAGTGAAGTACGCACGAGGAGCGCGCGCTGCCTCGCGGAGACACGGAACGCAGAGGCACGGGCGCGAGCGGGCGGGAGGCACGGCCAGGCGCGATGACCGGCTTCGAGGGGCTGGCAGCGAGGGACGGCGGCGGCGGCGGCCCGCAGCAGTCTGACCTCGAGGGATGGCGATGGCTGACGGAAGCCATCACGGGCGTAGTAGGTCGAAGGAGACGTAGGATTTTTTTTTTTCCGATTTGGCTTTGCATTTGATGGGAGGCGTGAGGGGCTAAAATATAAAATGCTAAGGCACCGCTGGATGACAATCTAGCGGACTACGGTAAGTGCTTGCACGCTTGCACTAACGTGCTAATTGCACAACAGTCGCTCCCCGTAGATCTTGCTAGAAAACATTGAGACTTATCAAAGCACGAGATGCGACAGAAAAGGTTCGACTCGGCGAAACACGAGATGCGACAGAAAAGGTTCGACTCAGCGAAACATGAGATGAAAAGTATTGACTCGGCGAAACACGAGATGCAAAAAATTGACTCGGCGAAACACGAGATGCAAAGAATTGACTCGGCAAAACACGAGATGCAAACGATTCGAGAAAGTACATCAAGTAGAAAATATTTCAGCTTATCGAGGTGCATAATGCACGGTTTGAAGGACCGGAAATAATCTGAGTAATATGAAACCCGAGTAATCCAGAAATAATCCGAGTGATCTGAAATAATATGTCTGGTATGATTATGAAATAGTATGAGTGATCCAAAATAATGACCCTGAAATCAATATGAATGATCCGAAATGATTTGAGTAATCCAGAATTGATCCGAGTCATCCCGAGTGATCCAAGACGATTGACCAGAGCAAGTATGAATAAATCAGAGATGATCCGAAATCCCGAGTAATCCAGAAATAATCTGGATGATCCAAAAATAATATAGATAATCCGAGTGACCCATGAATAATCAAATTGATCCAATAACTCGGACAATCCAGAAGTAATTCAATTGCGATCTAATAGCCAGATGATTCAGAAATAATTTAATTGATTCAAAGTCCGGATGATTGAGAAATAATATGAGTAATAATAGCAGACCACCACTTGGATCGGATGACTCACTGGGCGCGACATAGAGTTTATAGTGAGAGAGAAAATATTTTTCTGAAATAAAAATCAGGGAATAAATGCGAGTAGTATTGTTTGCAAAATAGAATACTCAAATATGAATAATATTGGATGGAGTGAACAAACGAGATGGTCGAATTGACGGAAAATAATTAGCATAATTAAATGCGTAATTTAAATATTAAGACGACTTAGCTGTTTGGCGCGCGTCATCATGCGGTCAACTGATTTCGGTAGACCAAACTATTGGGCGTAATATGCACGTATCCTTGGAGACCAAACTCGAGTTGATCGGTCCTGGCTTCGTTGCACGGCTTTCATAACCGGGTTGGAGTAGGGAACAGGCTGATAGATGGAATCCCATTGATCACGAGTAGGATGATCATGTTCAAGGGCGGCGCTCGGAGTAGTATCATGTATACAACGACAGAAACAGCAGGACGCCGGACGATAGCCAGCGTGGCAGCCCTGCAGGCTAAGAGCCTGACTTGATCTCGGAGAAGGAAATTCACGTTGACATCTCGACCAGCTAACAAACCATGCATAGTCCGAACAGAATCCGACGTAGAAACCGCTTTATAAGGAAATTAATGCTGAGTGGTCTGCCGTATTTGCTTGCATGCACGGCTAATTGATGCTTGCTGTACGAGCATATTTGTGTCCGCAACTCCTTGATCGACGATAGGTGCTTGAGGGCCCGACTCCGCTTTTAGCTCTCGTCAGGTAGCAACAGACATTGTAGATGGATCTGATTAGTAGATGAATCCGATACGATGTTGAATTCTGCAACAATTAATTCTTTGCTGATCTGTATGGCGAGCGACATGCACATTCCGATAGCCCAGGTTTGACATGATTTGACTGTGCCGTATCACCGATCGGTTGTTCGATCCTGTGGTTTGGCAAGGTTATTCTGTTTGATTCAGTAGACAGCAGATACCGAATTTTCACATGGCACGGATGACGATGACGGTGATGCGAACTCCTGATGCTTTGCTCGCACCAATCTAGAACTCGAAGAAGATAATCTTGCCGATGACGATGTTGACGGCGCTAATTCCGGGCATCGAACTTTGCCGATGTAGATCAACCTAGAATTTCCTCCGGTGAGAACTTATTGTTGAAGATGATGGCCAGGGAGCTAGCGAGTTTGTTAAAGCAGACCCCCCTGCCTAGTGCCAACTGTCGGTGTTTGATACCGGCAATGCACCACGGGGTGTGTTACGTAGTGCTTTTGGAGGCGTCTGCGTCAACACGTAGCTCGATGGTTCGCTTTGAGATGCGACGAAAAACACAAAACACAAGGGAGACACGATTTATACAGGTTCGGGCCGCGAGATGCGTAATACCCTACGTCCTGTTTGGGGCTGATTGTATTGATCTGAGCTCTCAAGGGTACAATGAGTGCGTATGAGGTCGAGGGAGTTGGAGAGGTGAGTTCCTATGGGGTGGAGGAGTTGTGTTGTTGAGAGGGGTCCCTAACCCGCCTTATATAGTCCGGCGTAGTTTGGATTACAAGGAGTTCTAGTCCTACTAGGATTGGTTACATCTCCTACTAGGATTCTTTTTAGATCTTCCTTTTATATGTCGAGTCCTTGTCTTGTGCGCCGAGTCAGTGAGTCGTCTTCTGGGTTGGGCCCTCCGACGGTCCAGGTAGAAAATACGCTCCATGAGGACCCAGGGGGTATCCATCCCCCACACTATTGACCTCAAAGTTCCTCTAATATGAGTCATAGGAAAACTCATTCTCTAAAGTTCTTCCTTCTCTCTCTTTCGGAGGATGATGATTGTTGACGGCATTTAAGCACGCCAAACCTTATATTACAAGCGACAATATCGGTTGTAGCATTTTCCCAAAATGCGTATCAAAGGTTTGTCAATCCGTCGAAAACTAGGTATTTAAACTACTATTAATCAAGGATGATAAATGATAATCTAATCACAAACTAGATATAAAACTAGACTATAGCATAAACTGAATCAAGGATAAAAGCTTGTCAGGGACAAACTAAACAAGATCAAGATAAGATAATTACAGCTAAGGGATTAACAAAAGATATGAGACAAACTTCTTATAAACTAAAAACCACCCTGAGCATAGATCTAACGTGAAACATAGAATAAACATGACCATGAATGTCATAAACTTGTCACATAAATCAGGATAATCGACGAAATAGCAAGTCTAAACCATATCTAAGCATGAGCAGATTCAATCTACCAACTAAGGTAAAAGGATCTACTAAAAGACATTTGGATTAATTATACAGGCCTGACACATGTAGAGATAAAGCATTGCAAAGACATGGATCAAAGATTATGTACAAACAAAAAACTAATAGCCAAAAGACAATTTCATTGATCGAACTCAGAGCTTATCATAGCAAAATATGAAGAACAGGGTGTTTACTTGAGATTCATCATAAACATTGAGAACAAAGTTATTCTGTTCGTCGACTTGAAGCACCTCCTCGAAAATGAACACAAGACTCCCTAAGAAGAGCATGGGTCGGCCGAGCAAAGGGGTAGGCTCGGCTGACCCGAGGCCTTCCTGCCCCCTCTCGCATCGCCCTTTCGCGGAGAACTCCATCTCGACTAAACTTTCGAGTTTGCTTTCGAAAATTTCGCTTTAGGGATCTATTTACAATGAATTGGATGGCCTCTCCCCCTTAGGAGGCCCTGGTTTTATACCCAGGAGGGTGCTTTATACATGGAAACTAATAAGTCGGTTTCATATGGCTTCTGTAATCTATTTCCAAGTATATACATGTATCTGGAATGTTCTCAACTTGCCAAATAAGCTCCTTGCTTCAAGCTGAAGCTTAAGCTTTGTTCTCCCCGAAATTCAACTTTCTTTATCCTGCAATCTTTAGTATTTCGATCATAATTTCTTCATTTGAAGTCCACAGAAAGCACACTCAAACTCTAAATTGTAAGACTCGAAGAGATCTACAATTTTGGTATTCAAACTTTCTTCATTTGATGCTGTTAAGGTCTTCGAATTGGTCCCACAAAGTGCTGCTATGCTAAATTCCAAAAATATTTCAGGATTCCGGTGGAACTTGGTTTGATTTTACGATAAACTTTCCTTATCTTCGTCTTTCTTGTATCAGGCAATCTTTGTCTTTTGGAACCTTCTCAACTAAAGGACTTGGACTTTATTTTGAGCTTCAATCGCTTTTCTTTTATTAATCAAGTCACCTCCTTGGACTTGTACCATTAATCCTTCTACTAATAGGCTTAAACAATTATTGCATTTATTCCTCAATTTCATGCAATATTTAATAGAGTGAAAAAACAAAGAGCGTACTTGAATTGGGTTAATTGTTAGTAAAATATGACTTCATCATATGATTAATCTCTGAAAATGCATGAAATCATGTCAATATAGAGCATAAGTATCATCATTATCTTGCGCCAACAACGTACTCACACTTAGCCAACAACGTACTCACACTTAGATCTTGCTAGTCCTCAAGCAAAGAGATCGATCAAAAACTCAACTGAATTTAAACAAGTTCTAAATAGTCACTTTTCAAACTAAGCTCAGAAATCAACAATCTTGATATGGACATTTTAATCAACTTTCATACATAGAGATCCCCACAGAAATTTTCGAAATCAAATGGATCATAACAATACCCAAACTTCCTTTAGAGTCAAAATGGAGGGTTTTTTTTGTATGTAAAATAATTTCCATGGATCAAGAAATTTCATCGCTCATTCTTTGTTAACATCACATGTAGGCATTCATATTTTGTCTTTATTCTATTTATTGCTCACATCTCACCTCTCCAAGGTTTATATGTGGATCTTGGTAAAGGCTAGCAAAGTTAAATCAACTTATTAATTGTTCAACTAAGATATTTTTCTGAAGATTATCTCAATATTCATTGAAAAATGAAAATAGATAATAGAGTAGAGAGTTGGAAAAAAAATATAGAAAGTGGACATGTGCAAAAACAAAGAGCATACTCGAACATGGGGTTAATTGTTAGTAAAATATGACTTCATCATATGATTAATCTCTAAAAGTGCATGAAATCATGACAATATAGAGCATAAATATCGTCGTTATCTTGCGCCAACAATGATCATCAATCTATTTTTAATCTCATACCATATTTAATTTCTTCTTCTAAGTTGATATTATCCAAATATGAATCCCAAGCCTTGTTTGTGCTATATGGCTCTGGTGCTTTCCTTTTGAAAATAGTTTTTTATATGGAAGCTTTATTAAAACTTTCAAAAATCATTACATCAAGCTGATCAAAGTTCTTGAAAGAGACTTCGGCCTCTCTTTAACAAGAAACACATAGCCTAAAACTGAAAAAAGAGAGAAGAATTAAAAACACGCTCTAGGGACTCTCTATTCTACGATAAGATAGCCACCTATGTGCCCAGGAAAAGATATCTCTGGCCACCTGCACCAAGCGTTGCGAAGCCTCGACTGTAAGTTCCTGCAAGCCTGACTTCTGAAGAATAACCCATGTACGGAACCAATGAATAACTGTGAAGATAGCTTGCATAGGGGAGCACAAGTTTTTCTTTTCTAAGACCAAATCATTTATACTAAGCCAAATGGACAAACAAGTAGTTGCTGCTCCTAAAAGCGCAAGCCTTTGTAGGTCCGTCGGCAATCTACTTACCCAAGTTCCAAACATGTGCTACACACTATTAGGTTAGGTAAGACAGAAGCAACCTGTAGGACTGCCCACACTGCTCTGGCAAAGCAGCAGTAAAAAAAGGTGTTGAATTGTCTCTTTCTTGTGACAAAAACAACAACACTTACTACCTTGCCAATTCTTTTTATCTAGATTATCCTTTGTAACTATCACTCTTGCTATGAAGGTACCAAAGGAAAATCTTGATTTTCAAGGGAGATTTTAGCTTCCATATCTGATTATTTGAGTGGGGGATCCCTGTATGGATGAGGGCCTAATAATGAGACTTTATTGTGAACTGACCATTTTGTGTTAGATTCCATGAAAGAATCGGCAGTGATGTGCCTAGGACTTCTGCAAGGGTTGCATTTTTTTGATCTGGCAATATTACATAAATAAGGATATGGTTCCCTCAAGGTCGTTGATCCCAACCACTTATTTTCTCAAAAGCGAATATGAGATCCATCCTTGAGTGTGAAAGATCCAAACCGCAAGAATTCATGTTTGACTTTCATGAGTCCCGACCAAAAGTGCGAGTCACTAGGTTTCAACCCTACTTGTGACAAAAGGTTTGGACCCTAAATATTTGTTGAGGGGGTCTGTTGCCAAGTTCCATCAGAATTGAAGAGTTTGGATAACCATTTGCAAAGCATAGCAGTGTTCTTTATGCCCAAATCATGGATCCCAAGGCCGCCTTGGTCCTTAGGTAGACGAAGCACACTCGACTTAGCGAGATGATATTTCCTTTTTTATTCATCCCCTTGCCAAAAGAATCTAGACTAGAAGTAATCGAGTTTTTTCTGAACACCTATAGGTAAATTGAAGAATGACATCATATACATTGGGGGGCTACTGAGCACCGAACTAATTAGTGTCAAGTGGCCTCCTATGGATAGATGCTTACCTTTCTAGCTGCTAAGGTGTTTCTCAAAACGTTCCTCAACCCTTCTCCAATCAGAATTTCTCAACCTCTTAAAGTCTATGAGGATCCCTAGATAGTTGAAAGGGAATTCTCCTTCCCCACATCCAATGATCTCCATATATTGTCCCAATGCCTCATGGGCCGCGCCAAAATAATACAATTGGCTTTTATGGAAATTAATTTTGAGCCCCGAAACCTGCTCAAAAGAGCAAAGCAATAGCTTCATGTTACGAGCCTTTTCCATGTCATGTTCCATAAAAAGAATTGTATCATCAGCATGCTGCCATAGTGATAGCCCACCGTCAACTAGGTAGGGCCTTTGCCCATTGTTTTTTGCCTTCTTAACTACTATTGCCAACACATTGGCTACAATATTAAATAGAAGCAGAGAGAGCCGATCTCCTTGTCGAATGCCCTTTTTAGTTTGAAAAAGTGCCTGACTTCATCATTAACATTGATAGCCACACTACTTCCTAATACAAACGTTTCTGCCCATTCCATCCATTTAGGTGAGAAACCAAAGGGCCATTTCACCTTATCATAAGCTTAGTTTCTTTCGGTGTAGCTCATGAATTGTTTAATGCAAAAATGACAGCACCTTCCAAGATGATGCCCTCACATGAATGATAACATGGTTGGCAATAGAGATTAGTCTAATGGTTGATACTTTTGTGAAGATTTTGAAGCTAACATTCAAAAGACAAATGGGTCTATATTGCTGAATTAGGTCAGCCTCCTGAACTTTCGAAATTAGTGTGATTACTCCAAAATTGAGGTTGAAAATTGGGAGATCTCCTTTAAAAAGGTCCTCAAACATTTGTAACAAGTCCCTTTTGATAATTTCCCGAAACTGCTAGTAGAACTCAACTGGGAAACCATTAGGACCTGGTGCCTTGTTATGATCCATCCCAAAAATAGCTTCCCTAACCTCGCTTTTGATGAAAGGTGCAATAAGAAACTCATTTTCAGCAGGAGTAACTTGTGGAATGTCATTAACTTGTGACTCATCCAAGTTAAAATCCACTAGTCGATCAACCCGTGCTCTCGCACGGGTTAGAGTCTTAGATGTATTATGTGTTACAGTACCATATATTTTTATACTTAGATTTTTATAATAGCATACCTTGCTATTTTAGATGTATGCTTAATTATTATATATTCTTTGATACGATTCCAAAAGTAGGTAATTTTAATATAAATTTGAGGATTTACTTTTATTATACTATCGGTCATATAGGAACGGTGAACAATTTAGATATAAATTAGAAGGGTTATTTGGTATTATCCATCATAATAGCAAATGTGAGCAGTTAGGTATAAATTTAGGGTGTTATTTCATATTTTCCTTCGTTATGGTAAAGTGGGTAACTAATATATAGTTTTGGGTGTTACTTAATATTATTTTCATAATGACAAAAATGGATAATTACGTAGAAAACATATCTAATGGCTATTAACATTCCAATCTACCAATTGATAATCGGATATTTTTAATTATTGTAAGAATTTCTATGATTTTATCTTTTCAAGCGCATCCTGTGAGGATTAATATGGAGAATTTATATGATTTTATTTTTTTAGCGCATCTTGTGAGGATATGGAGGCTCCAAAAGAGTCTCTAAATAGTAATAGTAAAATTAGGCACTGCTTTATAAAAAAGTTTCTAGCATGTTTATAGAAAAAAGTTACGAGATCATTTAGTAGGGTAAATTTGTAAATGGAAAAACAATTTGCCAAAAAATAAAAAAATTGCTTACGGTGAGAATTGAACTCAAAATTTTTCGTAATGGCATAGGTGGGCAATTACTTTGAAAACAGATCTAATGGCTTGAAAATAGAAAAAATATAAAAAAAAATTGCTTCCGGTGAGAATTGAACTCAAAACCTTTTATACTGGCAGGGGTGGGTAATTACTTTGAAAACAGATCTAATGACTATTAATATTTCAGTCTGCCAATTGATGGTCGGATGTTTCTGATTTTTGTAAGAATTTCTATGATTTTATCTTTTTTCTTAGCGCGTCTCGTAAGAATTAACGTGAAGACTCAAAAAAACCTCCAATCAGTAATATTAAGATTTCGTTTATTAAAAAAACAAATTAGAATGTCATACACTTGTTGTGTTCCATACGTGCGTGTGCCTATATTATTCTACCATTAGTATTCTATAATCCATTGGTTGCGTCTGGAGGACTGCGGGTTGCCGACTTGCTGCTGCCTTTTGCCTTCGAGGCATGGCGGGCCTGTTTGGTTGGCACCCTGGCGCTGCCTGGCCTGGCGAAGCAGCTGCCTGTGTGTTGCCTGGAGCGCGTTTGGTTGGAGTCCTGGGAAGGTGCCTGGACCAGGCAAGGTTGCCTGCCGCCAGGCGTACGAAAACGAACGCCTGGCTGAGGAAGGTGCTGCCTGGGAGCTAAATCCAATGATTACTGTTCTTTGTTTTTTACAATATTTTTTCTTTTTTACCTCCACGACACATGAATGAAGCTTGGAAGTTTATTCAACATTGTAAAAACATATTTTATCTCTAATGCATATTCATAATCACATGATTACCGTCAATAGCTAATATTTTAAAAATATTTTTTATTAATTTATTAATCTTATTTATTTGATTAGAAGCATATTTTTAAAAATTTATACTCTAAGCATATTACTAATATTCTTTATATTCTTATAAGCATATTCTTAGTTGAGATTATCTCTCTATTATACTATAAAACATATTTTTATCTCTTCGTTAGCTTTTCCAAGGCACAGGTTTCCAACCAAACATATTATCCCACAACTTGGCCAGCCAGTCAGATTCTATCAAATTTCCAGACAACTCTCAGACAACATTTTTTGCCAGACAAATGATCTAGGCCTCCAACCAAACAAACCCGGCATGCGTGTGTACGTTGCAGGCTTGCAGCCGCACAGGTAAGGCCTTGTTTCCGGAATGTAGCAGCAGGATATTTTTCTGCCCACCGTGGGCAGCTGTGAGATTTGAAAACTGAGTGTGGACGAAGGTGAGCAGGCGCTCTACGGAAACGAACGGTAACTAAGTGGACGTTTGGATTGCCGAACGGATCGATCCGATCCCCTAAATCTGAACTCGTCTGGTTTGCCTCAAAAGATCAACACGTCCACCATCACTTCATTCTAGTAAAGCTGTCTTTACCAACCCGTGCATCCTACCGTCCGACCGGTTTCTACACCGGCTTTTTCAGTTTCACGTGAAGCTCTGCCAAACGTCTTTTTTTTAAAAACGACTAAGCTCTAGAATGAATAAACCGTTTTTACGCTATGGAGCCGAAGCTAAAAAACAAATGGTTTCTCCGGCTTTCTCGATAAAACCGTTTTCGCACAAACCGCACCAACCGGCCCCTAAAATTTTGTTGCGATGGATTTTGGCTCCGAGAAAAAACGCCGGACAAACGCGTGCACGATCAGACGATGCCGTGTGAAGTCAATCCGCAAATTAAACAAACACGCTGTTACCGGCAGGGGCGGGGTACGAGGTGCAGTTGCCGGCAAGGGATATAATATAAGACGGCAGAGAAGTGAGAGACTTGTGCAGAGTCAGTGAGTCACAACGCGCATGGGGCTGCTGCCCCGTGCAGCCGACCAAAGCTTCAATGGGCTGCTTGCTGAGCTGAGTGAAGCGCAATCTGTTGGCTTTGCCCCTTGATGGAGGATTTTACGTACGGGCCTCATTCTTTACGCCAGAGTTTAGCGGAACCCTCTTGCTCTTCTATCTTTCACCAAGAGTGTTTTTAACTAAATTCGTATTGTCGGGCACAACTCCATTACATGGTTCAAATGTGTTTCCATATTTACAGCAATAAATTTGAGTCCGTAAGAACAACATTCTGTGTACTATAAAAAATATTCTTAATCCATTGATAAAATGAACCAATTTCACATGTAAATTTAATGCTCTAGCTTTAGACTAAAATGTGAGTTTCACGAAGAGAATGTTCTAGCTTTATTGTACACTAGTCCATCAATCCGTGCTTTTGCACGGGTTAGAGTTTTATTAGAAGATACAGATTTAATCCTTAGTAATATTAGAGGTCGTTATTTTAATTTATCTCTCGTAATGGTGTTGTGGATAATTTACGTGCAAATTTATATATTATTTTAATTTATCTTTTAGGATAGTATATTGGAAAATTTATATGCAGATTTAAGGATGATTTTAATTTATTTTTTATAATGGTATGGTGAGTAATTTATATACAAATTTATACGATTATTTAATCCATATTTTATAATAGCATGATGGGTATTTTTTATGCAAAATTAGAGAGTTATTTTAATTCGTACTTTATAATGGCATCATGGGTAATTTTTATATAAATTTAAGAGTTATTTTATTTCATCTTTCATAATGGCATGGTGGGTAATTTTTTAGAAAATGTAATAGATCTAGTGGCTACTATTATTAGAGCTACATGATGGACGGCCAGATGTTTCGGATTTTTATGATAATTTTAGGATTTGTCTTTTTTTTCTAGCGCGTCTGGCAAAGATTAACGTGGAGGCTTCAAAAGAGGTTGCTCTCGCACGTGTTAGAGTTTAGGAGATATATATTTAATCTTTAGTAATATTCATCCTTCGTAACTGAATTACGGTAATGTATATGCAAATTTAGAAATTATTTTGATTTATCTTTCATGATGGCACATTGGATAATTTATATACAGAATTAAGGATTATTTTAATTCATCTTTTATAATGGCATGGTGAATAATTTATATGCAAATTTAGATATTTAATTTATATTTTATAATGGCATGGTGGGTAATTTTTATGCAAATTTAAGGGGTTATTTAATTCATATTTCATAATGGCACGATGACATTTTCTATACAAATGTAGGGGATTATTTTATTTCATCTTTCATAACGTCATGGTAGGTAATTGTTTAGAAACTATTATTAAAACTGCATAATAGATGACATAATGTTTCTAATTTGTTTTTTGAGAATTTTTAGGATTTATCTTTTTCTTAGAAAACAGATTTATTGTTAGAGTTACATGATGGATGGATGACAGCACGTTAATTACATAGAAAGCAAATCCAGTGGCTATTAAGATTTTTTAATCTTCAATCGATGATAGGATCTTTCTGATTATTATGAGAATTTCTATGATTTTATCTTTTATTTAGCGCATCTTGTGAGGATTAATAAAGAGGCTCCAAAAAAATCTTCAATTAGTAACAGCAAGATTAGACATAAAATATATGTTTTATAGAAAGGTTTCTATGCATCTGTATGAAAAAGATTATAACGTAAATTAGTAAATGGGAAATTTTGACAAAAACACCGAGAGTAAATTTGAAAATAGAAAAAATTGCAACAAAAAAAAAGAATTTTGCTTTCGTTGAGAGTTTAGCTCAAAACCTTTTATAATGACAAAGGTGGGTAATTATTTGAAAACTAAATTGAAAATAAAAAAAATCTGCCAAAAAGAAACAAAATTGCTTTCGTTAAGAGTTGAACTCAAAACCCTTTATAACGACAGAAGTGGGTAATTACTTAGAAAATAAAAAATTTGGTTTCATTGAGAGTTGAACTCAAAACTTTTCATAATCGCAGAGGTGGGTAATTACTTAGAAAACAGATCTAATGACTATTAATATTACAGTCTGCCAATTGATATTACAGTCTGCCAATTGATGGTCGGATGTTTCTAATTTTTGTGAGAATTTCTAGGATTTATTTTTTTTCTGGTGCGTTTCGTGAAGATTAACGTGGAGGCTCCAAAACGAGCCTCTAATTAGTAATAGTAAGATAAATCTTCCATATTCAAATAATTTTCCCATAGTATTAAAATTAAAATATAAATAACTTTTAAATGAAAATAACAAAATGAAAAGAACAATAAATAAATAAGAAATGCAACAATGCCGCGAGGGAGAAAATGTGGAAAAAAAGATACTATAGGAAGAGGGCTGTGAAAGCTACTTTTGTGTGCTTGAGACTTCGGACATGATAGCGTTTAATTTGAATTTGAAGGATTTTAAAGAGAAGGATGTGAACCATAAAATGCAATTATTCATGACAAAAGTTCTGATGCTCTTTATAAAATAATCTGCAGGTTTAATATTTTAGCATTTCAAAATAAATCAAGTTTTAGGGTTGAATTAGGTTCTATATAATTTTAGATGTTACACAAACTAGGCTTCTATAATGTAAGCTTCAAAATAAAATAAGCTCTATTTATGGCTAATGTTAGTAAGGCCGCATTTCATAAAATACAAGTGATCAGACAAGTTTATATTAAAATAAAGTAGATTTGTGATTAATGGAGGTCTAAATTGTTTTCGTCGAACACGATACAAGTAACGTCTTTATATTAAGAAGGTAACAAATTACTACTATAGAGAGTAAGTCATGGCTTATGAACCATGGTAAAGGAAAAAACAAAGAGAGAAACCTCTCGACACACTAATGCCTACCACAACCAAAAAACCCGCTACAAGTCGAAGGAATAAAGGCCTAGGACTACTTGATAAACCAAGCTCAACTACGGAGAGAACATATGATGGTGCCTTCAAGAAGGAAACGACGCTCGGAGTGCCGCCATCACCAGGCCAATGACCAAAGCTTTCACAAGAAGAGAGGTTAGGGTGGCAATGATAACGCCCTCAACAGGTTTAACGACGCCTAAGGCAAAGTCGCTATCAATGGTGCTTTCGCTCAGCAAACCCAAATCCTCCATCCCCATAGCCAAGCAGCCATGGCGAACCCTGGAAGCACACTAAGACTGTAGAGGATGCTCCGCCTCCGCAGCATGGCCACGCCAACAACAACAGAGACACAACGCATCGGGGAGTAAGCTCCAACCTAAGCAAAAGGGAGCCACTCTTCGCCGAAGAATGGCGAGACAAGCTCGCACCTAGAACAACACAACGCGGTCAATGAGTGGCGACAACGCCGGCGCGAAGACCGGTGAGAGATGGCAGCAGCGGCCATGAAACAGAGGCTGGCGAAATATGGCAATAGGCTAGCCTCGGCGGCGCAACGTCGTGGTCGGCCCTAGGTGGCAGCGGGTGCGGCCTGTTGCCCCTAGCGGCGCGGCAAGTCCTTGGGGAGGCGCGACGCGACAGGGGCCGTGGCTGCCTAACCCCCAGGCAATGTGACGCTGCAGGGGCCGCGGCCAGCCCACGATGGCAGCGGGCGTGGCAGCTTACCCGGGCGGTGCGACGCGCCGGTCAATGAGTGGCGGGCGCGGATCCGGCCGGCGGGGGGCAGATCCGGCCGATGGAGGCAGAGAACCGGCGGCGTCGGCGTCGAGAGAGAGGGGACGGGGAAGAGAATAGGGGAGAAAGGAAAGGAGCGGAAGGAGAGAAGCACGGCGGGAGCTATGACGCTGGAGCCGCCATCGGCAGACGGCGGCGGCCAAGTTTGGCGCGCCGAGGAACCTAGGGCGACAGCCAAGTTTGGCGCCCTAAGGAACCTAGGGTTTGGGGGTTAGACCACCCCCAATGGATGAGTAAAGGGGATGTCTATCCCACTATTCCAACTACCCTCCTCTTACTATGCACATCCATTTGGCAAAGACTTCACGTCGGCTGGCCGTAATTTTATTTGTCCGGATGCACACCTCCATCTACTACCCATCGGAAAAAACCCCACTCTCGCCTCCTCTCCAACGCCGCCACCCATGGCGTTGCAGCGCTGGCCCTTTCTCTTCCCCCTTCGCCTCCACTCTCTCCCCTCCCCCTCTCGCATGGCGTTGCCCCTCTCCATGGCGCTCTCCACGCTCGGTGCCTCCCCTTCTCCCACGCCAGCCACGCACACTCCCCCAGCGCCTCGCTGCTCCCTAGGCGCTGCCTTGTCCCGCTCGTCGTCGTCTTCCTCGGGCCGGTGTCCGCACCTCGCGCTGCGGTTAGAGCTCCTCCCGGGGTCAGAGTGCGGACTTCCTGGCAGTGGCCGTGAAAAGCAATAGAGCCGAGGGGGAGAGGAAGCGGACAAGCCGCCGGTACGCCGCCTCCCGCCGAATCAGGCCGCTGCGGCAGCATCCCCGCGCGGATCCGGCTGCGCCCCCGCCGGATCCGGCCTCCGCGGCCGCCTCCTCGCTAGATCCAGCCACCGTTCGTCACGCGTCCCTTCTCCGGCCTGTCGGGTCGTTGGCCTGAGACGGTGAGCCTCCTCCTCCTCGCTGCCCGCCCTTGCCTCCTCTCCCCGCGTTCTACTGGGCGCCGCCGTCGGAGCCTCCTCCCCTGCTCTCCTTCATTAGGCAAATTTGTAGGTTTCATTAGGCAAATTTTTTGTTTTCATTAAGCAAAATACTGTTTTTCATTAGGCAAAACAACATTTTTGCGTTTTGCTTAATGATACTAGTATACTTGCTTAAGGACACCATTATCTTGTCTATTGGGTATCACTATATTGCCTATTGATTCCAACGATATGTTTTGCTGGTTCATGATTTTCCCGTTTGGTTTGTGTGTGCATTTTTCCTTCTTTGCTCCTTCATTTGTGGGGATCTGGCATTGTTGAGCTGCTTTTGCGGGCAGAAGTAGTGAAGGTGGAAAGTTTTTTTTTACCAAAAACAGAAACGTTGTAATTGATCCCCTTCTAAAAGAAGATGTGCGTAATGTAATGCAAATTTACGACCGGCCGTAAATTAGCAGCTTCCCCGTCCATTTTAGTCTATGGCTGGGGATAGCCTTCCAGGCGCAATGTGCCAACCTCCACTGCGGTCTGCATTGCACACGTCATTTAATGCGCCAACTCCCCAACTAGACGTGTCCTTATTTCAATTTATTGGCAGTCTTGGCTTGCCCTATAAATACTCACTTCCCTTGCAGCAGCCTTGCAGGCATCGCGTCGTCACCCTGCATGCATAAATAGAAACCCTGGTGCACACAGACCATACCAGTAACATTACAAGCACCTATAGAAGGAAAAAGATTCATCGCCATGGCGGCGGCAGGTGCTGTCGCTATGCTTGAGACATCATGGACATCCAGCTATGGCAGCTCGCATCCAGTTCACGTCCTGACGGCACTGATCCTGGCGGCCGGCGTGGCCATGCTGTGGCGTGCATGGCGGCCGCGTGACGTGTACCTCGTAGAGTACGGCTGCTTCCTGGGCGAGCCATGCCACAGGGTCCCGTTCGCGACGGCCCTGGAGCACGCACACCACATGCCCAACCTCATCGAGGAGGAGAGCCTCAAGTTCATGGTCCGGCTGCACGAGCGGTCCGCCATCGGCGAGGAGACCAGCGTGCCCGACTCGCTCCGCTACATCCCCCCCGACCGAAGCATCGACGCCGCCAGAGAGGAGGCCCAGCTGGTCATCTTCTCCGCTGTCGACAAGGCCTTCGCCAGGGCGGCCACCCTGGACCCCGCGGACATCGACACCGTCATCGTCGCGTGCAGCTTCACCACGCACACGCCGGTGTTCGCCGACGTGATCGCCAACAGGTACAAGCTCCGCGCGGACGTGCGCAGCGTCAACCTCTCCGGGATGGGCTGCAGCGGCGCGCTCATCTGCGTCGGCCTCGCCAGGAACCTCCTGCGGGTGGCGCCGCCGGGGAGGCACGTCCTCATCGTGGCCACCGAGATCCTGTCCTCCATGTTCTACCAGGGCACCAAACGGGAGATGCTCGTGCCCAACGTGCTCTTCCGCATGGGAGCCGCCGCCATGGTCATGTCCAACTCGCCGGACCGCGCCCGCTTCCGGCTCGGCCCCATCGTGCGCACGCTCACCGCCGCGCGGGACAGCGACTACAGGTGCGCGTTCCAGGAGGAGGACGACAAGGGCATCACCGGCATCAACCTCTCCAAGGACCTGCCCGCCGTCGCCGCCAACGCGCTCAAGGGCCACATCATGGCCTTCGGCCCCGCCGTCCTGCCGGTCTCCGAGCTTCTCCGGGTCGCCTTCTCCCTCCTCAAGAACAAATTGTCGTTCTTGAGCGCATCAAAGGGGAGAAGAAGCATCTACCGCCCGCCCTTCAACAAGGTGTTCCAGCACTTCTGCATCCACCCAGGCGGCCGCAGGGGGCTCTACGAGGTGCAGCGGGGCCTCGGCCTCTCCGACGGCAACATGGAGGCGTCGCACATGACGCTGCACCGCTTCGGCAACATGGCCAGTAGCTCGCTGCTGTACGAGCTCGCCTACATCGAGGCCAAGAGCCGGATGAAGAAGGGTGACCGAGTGTGCATGATCTCCTTCAGCCCTGGCATAGACTGCAGCAGCGTCGCATGGGAGTGCGTTAAGCCAGCGGCAGACCCCGACAACGGACCGTGGGTCGGCTGCATCCACCGCTATCCTGTGCACCTTCCCCCAGTTACCAAAAGGGCATAATAAGCCGCGTGTATCTTTATCTTTACGTAATAATAAAAGACGGAAGGATTCTGCGGTCCGACTACACGTACTTTATACGTGGATTCTGTTTGTTTGAAATTTAATTTATTCGTGAGGTTGATTCGGACTATATAAAAAGTCTATATGAAAATGGACGCCTAGATCGTATACGGACTCCATTTTTAACGTTCTATATATCGATGGAAAACTAAAATAATAAACTTTCTAATCCAACTAAAATCACTCTAAAATTCGATCTAAGTCAATAGGAATCGTCGAAACAATGTGACGTGGAATTTATTCGCGATCCCAACTTGGACGGCAGGAGCAATCCACACGAAAACGGACGCTTACGTCGCATACGGACTCCATTTTCGACGTTCTGTATATCGATAGAAAGCTAGAATAATACCCTTTCTATCCCAATTGTAATCATTCTAAAATTCGATCCAAGTCAATTGGAATCATTGAAATAATATGACATGGAATTTATTCGCGAGTCCGATTCAGACGGCGAGAGCAGCCCACATGAAAACGGACGCCCAAGTCGCATACGGACTCCGTTTTTAACGTTCTATGTATTGATGAAAAGCTCAAATAATAACATTTTGCAACTCAATTGAAACCACTCTAAAATTCGATCTAAGTCAATGGAAATCGTAAAAACAATATGACATAGAATTTATTCACGAGCCCGATTCAGACAGCGAGAGCAGCCCACGCGAAAACGATGCCCAAGTTGCATACGGATTCCGTTTTCGATATTCTATATATTGCCAAAAAGCTAAAAAAAATAATCTCAACTGACACTATCCTAGATTTCGCTCACATGCGACACGAAAATTCAAAACAGTAGAACATGTAATTTTTTCGCGATGCCTATTTTTATATGTATTTATCTAGATGTTTAAAGATTTTTTTTCAACCATTGCAACGCACGGGCATTTTTTTAGCGATGCCTTTCCTATGGCCAGCCACGTAATAGAGTATTCTGCATCGTCGGACCAATATCCCAGACCCGACTTGCGCAACTCCCCTAGGGCCTAGTGTCGGCTCACCCAGCGCTTGATCGGCTTGGCTCGTATACAGCTCGAGCTGACGAAGGGCAGTAAAGGGCATGCGTATATTTCGGACAGCCCCGAGGGACCCTACCTAGGGATGTAAATGGTACGGATATTATCTGTCCGTATTCGAGTTTCGATCCGTTTAGAAGGGTTAAGATCCGGTCCGTATTCGAATCCGAACATTTAGTATTCGATCTGTATCCGTATTCGAGTACTCAAAGTTGGATAAATATGATCTCGATAACCATTCAAAGTCCTATCCGACACATTTGATCAACATCCGTATCCGATCCGAATCCGAAGAAAACATATAAAAACAAATACGATATCAGCAATATCCGTCCGTATTCGATCCGATGACACCCCTACCCCTACCCCTACCAGCCAACATCTTCTACCGGCCGCCGCCGGACGAATCTAATCCACCGCCATGCCCAAACCCGGCCGCAACCTATACCCGTATTCTCATCGTCGCCCCCCTGCGGCCCTGCGGAAGCAACATTGATCTGGCCTGCCTCAACGATGTCGTAGGAGACGCTCCTGATCCAGCATCCAATCGCCCCAGTTCTCCATCGGCGATGTCCTGGCTCCGTCCTCGTCCGGTTCGTCGTCCGTCACCCTCCAAACAGGTGCTCAGCAGCATCAGAGTTATCACCGTTCCTAATTATTTGCGCCGGTGACCTGCCCATTCCTATCGGTAGCAGTGGAGACAGGATCGATACGTGAGTAGCTGGGCAAATCCTCATTGCTAATCAATCCCGTGGCTATGCCTTTCCGTTCCGGCAGGATTATTGCTTTACCGTACATTTTTTGCTCTGATATTCTGATCCCAACAAGGCAAGTAGCGGTCGACCTTAAAAAGGTAGATTTGTGTCGTGTCAGCTGAATCGTTACTTATCCTGTTTTCTATTCTTGTTATGATTTCTTGTATGATGCGTTTGCAGGGCAGAGGAGAATGCAAACCTAAAACAAAAATAGTTTTATTAAAGCCGGTTGTGAGGTGTAATCGTTGCCTTTTGAAAAGACAAACCATCCGTTTCTAATTACTGATTTGGGCTGGGTCCCTCACTATCTCTAACCATGGGTTATCATCGTGCAATACTGAACCTTCTCTGGCAGGATATATTGATATATTCACAGTATAGAGCTCTTGTAATTTTTCCTTCTTATCTATACTATATATAGATTAAAAATACGGCAAGCATTAGTGTCTTATGATAACTCTGTATAATTAACTAGTACGCGAAATTTGGCCTCTTTTTCTTTTGATGTACCGCGCTATTTCAGAAAGAAAATTTGAGCTATATTTTACCAACATCTATAATTATTGAGCTTCTTGAGTTTTGATTTCTCACATCTATAATTTTTTTTAGAACGTCACAGGAGAGCTACGAGTCATTTCATTAAGAAGAGAAGCAAGACAAATGGCATGACTGAAAAGTCATCGCCGTATACAAGGTTACTCCATACAAGGTAAAACTTCTTGAGTTTTGATTTCTCACAACTGTTGTCATAGTAAATCTGTCTTCTCATTATAGTAATTGGTTACATTAGCTGAAGAGCTAGTCCTATAATTATTTTAACACCTCAATCTTATTTATCGTCTCAAGCCGTTGGACTTCTCGTAACTATTTCATAGTAAACTCATCTTGTCACTATCGTAAATTAGTAGTAGTAAGAGTACCAATTGAGATAGCTGTCTATCCTAATTATTGTAATTCCCCATCTTAATCTTGGTTTCATGCATTTGAATTATCGTAATTATTTTATAGTAAGGCACTGGCGCAAAGAATATCACGACTTTTAATTTTGTTGTCTAGTTCTATCTTTGTCAGACTGAAACCGTTTTGGAGCCCACAGTCGATGCATGCTGAAAATTGATTTCTTCTTTGCAGTCTGCTGGCCAACCAACCGATGTTCTGCTCCAACTTAATTTGATTCTGCAGGCATAGTCGGTGTCTCATTCAGTGCCATGGGAGTTCTAAAGTATTCATAGAAGGCCTTTTTATTTTCCAAATGCTGGGTGTAAAGTATATATAGATGTTCCTATTAGTATTAGTGTGTGATGCTAGATTAGATTAGCCGAACAACAACTGGATTTTTTTTGTCTTGTGTATGGCTGAATTGGCTTCACTACGGTGTATGTTTGTACCTTGTAAAACCCAACTGCAATACACTACATTATAACCCAATGAATCATCAGTTAAACAACTTTGAGATCATAAATCATTGGCATGTAAGGCATGGATTGTAGCGAGTAATTTACAAAACTTATGAGATTGTCGTAGTTAAACAAAGAAATGGCTATATTATGGTACTCTTTCCTTAGAATATTAGCATTATGCTGCATTATAGTAACTCCCTATAATGTAAAACTTCTTGAGTTTTGATTTCTCACAACTATTTTCATAGTAAATCTTTCTTCTCATTATAGTAATTGGTTACATTAGCTGAAGAGCTAGTCCTATAACTATTGTAACACCTCAATCTTATTCATCGTCTCAAGCCATTTGACTTCTCGTAACTATTTCATAGTAAACTCATCTTGTCACTATCGTAAATTAGTAATAGTAAGAGTACCAATTGAGATAGTTGTCTATCCTAACTATAGTAATTCCCCATCTTAATCTTGGTTTCATGCATTTGAATTATCGTAATTGTTATAGTAAATTGATCACTTCATTATGGTAACGGGTCCTTCAGAACAATTTGGTGCCAAATTGTAGTGACTCCACGTTTCATACATATATTGAGCATTTTGAATTACTGTAATAGTCTATTGTAAATTTGCCTCGTTGTTATAGTAACACTCTTTTAGGCATTATACTAGTCCTTTGGAATAGTTATAACTACCTGTCACAATTACCAGTTTGTTCCAATGAAATTATCACTAATCTAATATTTTAGTAATTTTGTCACTGTTCTAGTAATTGGCTCGTCTAATCAGCATGACATAAAACTATAGTAACTATCCTAATTATCCTTTGAGCCATTACAATAATCTAATGAATTCGTGGTAAATATAGTAACCACCACGTAGGCACTATATCTCTCGTAGCAACACACGTGGAAGCATGGAATCCTAATGTGCCGCTAATGCCGATTGCTAGTAATAAATAACGTAGCTGTACTGCTTCGCTCGGCTCCAAAACTCTGGAAGGGACTGGTGGTTCGCTAGCCTCCCATCGGCTCATCCAGTGATCCAGTCAGCCATGATGGCTAGCGCGAGAAATTAGGAAGCTGGGACGACACGCTCATGCATGGCGCGGTCTAAGGAAAATGGTTCTCCTGTGCTATATTTTTATGGTTGTATTTTGGTGATTAATTGACAATCAATACTTAGATTAATGAATTTGTCTAGATGTATATTCTCAGGTATATATTTAGGACTAAGGGATGAAGAAGAAGAAAAGATGTGAAAACCGTCCTTGGACCGTACCAAATAATCCGTGGATGCCAAACCTTCAGACTGGAAGTAATATAGTACTCTCTAGAAGACCGTCCAAAGACCGTACCAAATAACTCGAAGCTATGGACTTGGAGGAAAATCAAGAATACATGGACCGTACAGTACTCTCTAAAAATTTGTCACATCTTGAAACTTTGATTAAGCAAAGTGAGAAGGTCATTGTCTATTTAGATGCTCTAGAAGAATGTCAGCCCCTGTTCTACCCGGAATGGAATCTCAGACAGCTTGTCAAGAAACAGAACCTAGGGTTATTGGGTTATAAAAATGCCTATTGAAAAAAGAGATATACTGTCAACCGTGTCAAATTTGGAGATAAATGTACCAAGTTCTTTCATGCAATGGCTACAGTGTCCTACAGGAAGAACTGCATTTCACAACTAAAAAACACTGATGGAGTCTGTCTCTAGCCATGAAAGCAAAGCAACAGTTATTTGGGATGCTTTCAAGCAACATATGGGAATAACAGGAACACCTACGATGCTTTTTAACCTTCAGGATCTAGTACCAGTAACAACAGAGTTAGAAGGGTTGATAGCTCCATTCTCGGAAGCAGAAATAGACCTGGTAGTGAAACAAATGCCCCTGGATAAAGCACCTGGTCCAGATGGTTTCAATGGCTGCTTCCTAAAAAAGTGTTGGTATATTATCAAACATGGCTTCTATAGGTTATGTGATGATTTCTATAATGAGAAGATTGATCTTAAATGCATCAACACCTCTTTCATAACTTTGGTACCTAAGATAGAGAGTCCAGAAACTACCAATGATTTTCGACCAATTTCCCTAATCAAATTGTTCTCTGAAAATTATCACTAAGATCCTGGCAAATCGGCTTCAGGCAGTAATTTTGAACTTTATTCATCCACATCAATATGGGTTTATTCAAAGTATGAGTATTCAGGATTGTCTAGTTTGGAGCTTTGAATATATTCATCAATGCCACCGGTCCAAGAGAGAAATCATTAATCTTAAGCTAGATTTTTCCAAGGCTTTTGATACGGTGGAGCATAGTGCCATCCTGGAGATGCTTTTAGCTCTTGGTTTCCCAGAGAAATGGTCCAGATGGATGCATCTTATTCTCTCTTCAGGATCTGCATCAGTGCTACTGAATGGTGTACGGGAAGCAATTTCATTGCAAAAGAGGTATTCCTCAAGGGGATCCTTTGTCGCCTTTGCTCTTTGTTTTAGCTGCTGAGCTTCTTCAATACATTATTCACAGGGCGCTTGCTTTGGGTATCTTTTCCTTGCCAATTTCTCAAAGAAGAGGCTATTTCCCGGTCATTCAGTATGCAGATGACACACTCATGGTGATGCAAGCAGATGCGCGCCAGCTTTATTGCCTTAAAGCTATCCTTAATTCTTTTGCATCTTCAACTGGACTTACAGTAAACTTTGCTAAATCTTCTATCATCCTAGTTAATGTTTCAGAGGAAAAGATGGTGCACTTGTCAAGAACTTTTGGTTGTCAAATAGGTTCTCTTCCTTTCACCTATTTGGGCTTACCTTTGGGTACTACCAAGCCAAGAATTACGGACTTCACTCCAATCTTGGGTAGAGTGGAGAGACGTTTGTCAGCTTGCTCGGTCTATCTTTCATACTCTGGGCGTCTGCAGATGATTAATTCTGTGATTACTCCGATTACTACTTATGCCATGTCCACATTTAAGTTGCAGATATGTTTGATTGAACAAATTGATCGAGCTCGAAAGCAGTGTCTGTGGAGAGGAAGTGATGCTAATAATAAGGGTGGTAATCTAGTAGCTTGGCCAGTAGTGTTGAGACCCAAGGATAAAGGAGGGCTTGGTGTTATTGATCTGAATATACAAAATGATGGTCTCTTGTTAAAGCAGTTACACAAATTTTACTCTAGAAAAGATACTCCTTGGGTGCACCTAATTTGGGACAAATATTATCAGGGATGTGTTCCTCATGAGGGAAGGAAGGTAGGATCCTTTTGGTGGAAAGATATCCAAAGGCTTTTTCGACAATATAGAAATTTAGCTAAGAGCAAAGTTGGAGATGGAGCTTCCACACTTTGCTGGGAGGATTTATGGCTAGACTCTCCGGTAAAAGTTTTGTTCCCGTCCCTAGCCTCGTTTGCATTTGACCTTACAAGCTCCATCAAAGACATAAATGAGGCTAAAGACCTGGAAAGTATTTTTTTTTCCTACCACTTTCGGCACAGGCGTATGAAGAGCTTCTTCAACTTCAGCTGCTACTGGAAGAAACTGATTTTGATGATCAGGTTCAGGATGTTTGGTTTCTTCGTTCTGGTGGGGAGAAATTCTCGATTTCAGCCTTTTATAAATCAAAGCATGACCATCTACAGGCTTCACAGCTCTTTAAAAAGCTTTGGAATTGCAAGTGCACCCCCAGAACTAAATTCTTCTTTTGGTTACTCTTAGTTGATCGCTTAAACACCAGAAGCATGCTACATCGAAGGAATCTGATTCAACAACAAGATACAGCCTGCTCTATATGCAGCACTGGCAGTGCAGAGACAATTGAACATCTTTTCTTTGACTGTGCATTTGCTAGGCAGTGTTGGCACAAATTGCACCTGGTGTGGGGAGATAATCCAATTATTCAAGACCGTATTCTGCAGGCAATTCAGCAAAATAATTTACCTTTTGCTTTGGAGATTATCGTCATTGCTATATGTGGGAGCTCTGGAAGATCACAAATAAGAAGATTTTTGACAACCAGGAGGCGACAATCAACCTTTGGGTCTTAAGATTCAAAGAAGAAGTCTTCACCCAAAGTGTTAGGCTTAAAGCATCTATCAAACCAGCTGTTGTTTCATGGCTGCAAACTTTGTAATTTCCCCTTTCAGTTTCCTAGGCACCCCCTGCTGTTGCAGTAGGCTTCTGAGTTTGCTTTTCTTTGGGTTCTGGTGGCTGTAAGTTTTCCTGGTAACCTTTTCTTTACTCAATAATAAAACCTTTTTACTGTGATCTCCCCCACAGTCTTTTTGGTCAAAAAAAAGAAGACCGTACCAAATAACTTGAAGCTATGGACTTGGAGGAAAATCAGGAATACATGGACCGTATAGTACTCTCTAAAAAGACCGTACCAAATAACTCAAAGCTATGGACTTGGAGGAAAATCAGGAATACATGGACCGTATAGTACTCTCTAAGAAGACCGTACCAAATAACTCGAAGCTATGGACTTGGAGGAAAAATAAGAATACATGGACCGTATAGTACTCTCTTACAAACCATACCATTTCCAACGGCTAGTTGGCAAGTACAATGGATCGTACTATCCTACAGACCGTACTATAGAGCGTACCATCCTGTCTATGCATTTTCTGGCAGCCTTTTGGCCAACGGCTAGTTCGTGTTTGGAGGCTATATAAGCCATCCCACCCGGCCATTTGAAGTGAGTTGGAGCCATGGAAGATCAGAGCAAGTATAGAGGAGGCTTTCAAGCATATCCATCACTCCAACCACCATATGTGAGCTTAGTGCATCATCCAAGCTAGATAGATCTTAGAGAGAGTGAGCTTGCAAGCTCTTCTTGAGCGTTGCTCCTGCGAGAGCAATTGGAGAAGCCTTGACTGCGGTCAAGCCACTTGTACTCATTGTTAGACCCTCCTTCCTTGGTGTGGAGCGGCGGCAACAACTTATGCGGGGAAGAAGAGGCCTCTCAAACTCCATAGCGAAGAATCCGGCGCCTTGTGACCGAGAGAGACGGTGGCGGTGGCTAAGCCTTGGTGGCTTGGTGGCACTTAGCCTTTTCTTGCCGTGAGCCTTGTGTGGCGAGCGCAGGACGGTGATCAGAAGAGTCTTGGTGCTTGGCTCGGATATTGCCTTTGGTGGCAAGCCCGTGGACGTAGTCCTTTGTGGTGAACCACGTTAAATCTTCGCGTCTCCCCGGGAGTTTGCATCCCCCTTGCACTTATCTCTTTACTTACCGCATTTACGTTTCCGCATGTTCTTCCTTGTGTGCCTTTAGCTTTCCTAGTTAGTTTGATTAGGTTTGGCTCTAGGTTGCAAGTCTTTTGGGAAAGTTAGAGAGCGCATAAATAAACCTTAGACTTAACTAGCATGTGTAGGGCGAAATAGGTTTATCTTATGCACTAGATAGCCCTAGGTTTTAGTTAAGCTATTAGAGACCCAATTCACCCCCTCCCCCTCTTGGGTCGGATACCAAGCACATTCCTTACAATTGGTATGAGAGCTAGGGCTCACATCTCTTGCGAGAATAGCCGATTCCATTGGTAAATTTGTGAGATAGCTCGTAGGAGTGCTGTTGGCTTCATCGCCAAGTGAGTTTCTATGTCTGAGGAAGGGATGAGTACCGATAGGGCTCCATTTTTTGATGGGAAGGGCTTTCCTCGGTGGAAGGTGCTCATGGAAGCACATCTTCAAGCCCGAGGGCTTGATGTTTGGCGTGTCACGAAAGAGGACACCCGTAGCAACTCCGCTCGTGAGAGACAATTTGATGCGATTGCAAAATCCACCTTGTTGTTTTCTCTTTGTGATGATGCATTCAACTGTGTGTTTGCTTCACCTAATGCTCATGAGCTATGGAAGCAAATTGTCGAGAGTCATGAGGGATCGGCGGATGTGGCCAATGAAAAATATCATGTTCTCGACGATGAGCTTACTAGCTTTAAGCAATTTGATAATGAAAGTGCTCATGATATGTTCTCACGTTTGAACACTCTTGTGAATGAAATCAACAATCTAGGTCTCAAGCAAGTGACAAATGGAGAGGTGAACCGCAAGATCATCCGTTGCCTTCGCAAGCCCGACTATTATATCATGAAAACCATCTTGCTCAAGGAAGACTTGGACAACAAAACACCCAACCAAGTCATCAACACTATTGTGGCCCATGAGTACTCTATGGGGATAATCAAGCAAGATTCCACCTCCACTTCAAGCCAAAAGAGCCTTGCCGTCAAGCACACATGCAAGCATCAACCAAGGCGGCAAGAGCAAAGCTCAAGTGAAGAAGAAGAGGAGAATGAGGATGATGATGAAGCATCAAGCTCAAGCTCAAGTAAGGATGAAGCAACATCAAGGGCCATCATCTTCCACCAGACCAAGGTAGCCAAATATGTGAGGAAACTCTACATGCTAGGCTATGAAACTCGCATAAGGGAAGATGCGGTGGGAGTATTCAAGATGGCGGGCAAGAAGAAGAAGAGTAAGCAAAGAAGCAATTTGAGGACTTAGAACTAAAATGGCCAAGAGAGGTGCCCAACCCTTAAGCACAACTTAACCAATGTTTCGATGGAGACTATTAAGTTGAACATTCACCTAGAGTAGATGTTACACCTATTCACAACTGAGACTATGCCTTGAATTGATAGTTTTGTGCGAAATAAGTTTCACTTAAGCTCTCTCGTACTAGCTTGCCAAACACAACTCCTCTTGTTGGAGCATTTAAGTCAAACTCCAGGGCCTTTAATGAGTATCTAGAGATCACCCAAATCTCATAAACTATGACTAACAGTTGCTCATATATGTGTGTTCCACAAAAGATATTCTATAGGACAATATCATTGCTACAATAAGCCACTTCGAATATATTAATGTTAACCCATCCTATTATATAGGACATGAACCTTGTTAAGGGTCTTTTCTTATAGTTTGTCACCAGTTTGTTTCACCATTCTGCTTCATGGGATCTTCAATCACATAGAACAGGATACCACTGTGGTAGACTTCTCATGGGTCTCAAGCCCATCTCACTCGATGCACTATCTATCACATTATATGATAGTCCCTTAGTGAACTGATCTGTCGGATTTTTAGATGTGTGGACATAGTCCAATGCTATTACTCCAGAGTTTCTCAATTTTCTCACAGATTTAAATTACCTCTTTATATGCCTTGTAGATTTTAGGTTATCCTTAGAAAGTTCACTTCGATTATGACTGTCTGATTATCATAGTTCAGTGTTTTTCAACTATTGGTAAATCTATAAGGAGTTCCCAAAGCCTCTCAATCTCAACTAAGGCAGTGTCCAATGCTATGAGTTCTGATTCCATAGTTGACCTCATTAAGATGGTCTGCTTGTAAGACGTCCAAGAAACCGCATCACCTACAAGTGAGAACACATATACACTTGTGGCATATATCTCATTAGCATCAAAAACCAATTTGCATCACAATAACCCTCCAGTATCCTCGGATACCCGGTATAGTGAATGCTGAAGCTCACGGTTCCTTTTAGATAGCGCAATACGGTCAGGAGCACGCCAATGATCATCTCTAGGATTTGACACAAACCAGCTCAGCTTGCTCACTGCAAACAAGATATCAAGCCTCATAGTACTAGCTACATACATAAGTCAACCAACTATCTAGGAGTATCTCAATTGATATCTTGTTATTCTTTGATTTTTCTTTAATAGCATACTCGGATCATAAGGTATAGGAGCAGGTTGATAGTCAATCCCGCCAATGCCTTCTCTTAGTAGCTTAATGTTAAGAATACATCGGTGTTGATAGCACTTAAGCATGTCAAACGACCTTATACAGCAAGCGACAGTATCGGTGTAGTCTTTCCACATGATGAGTATCATGGGTTTGTCAATCCATGGAAATAACTAATAGAGAATAAACTAACAAGAGCTTAAAGGTAAACAAGAGCATTAGGGTTATATCTAATCTACCTCTAGGTCTACCTCTAATCTATCTGTAATCTAAGTCAGAGTTAGACAATAAGCAATTAGAATGTAACTAGAGCACTGATCAAAAGGGTATTAACCAGAGTCTAATTTAGCTCTAATTGGATCCAACACAAGCATGATTAGGCACATCAACGAGATTAGAGCAACGAGATAACTAGGAGCTCAAGGTAAATAAAAGCAATGTCAAGCATTTACTCCATAGCATGATTAACCAAGATCGACGATCAAACCCCCTAGATCAAGCTTAACCTTTCTCCTGCCCACGTGTCACTTAGAATGGGTTAATCGACGAGAAACTCTCAAACGACATACATGATTAGAGAACACCCTTCTAATCACTTCGCATAGTCTAATAACATAATCAACATAGCAAGAACCTCTAATCACTATGATTATAAGAACTAGCTACGCAACTATATCACTAGTAAGCAAGATCAAAGATCAAAGCCGCTAGAAAAACATAACCTTTAAGAACATGATCAAATAAACATGCATCTAGATCATATGATGATTAGACCACGAACATGCTAATTAGACTAAGGATATGATAATTAGGCAAGATCGATGCTTCATTCATAAATCGTATCAAACTTACAATTATGATCATACCTGACAAGTTGATACAATTAGACCTTTGGAGCTAAGTAATTAATTAGAGCACAGTGCAAGGTCTCTAATTACCTCCAAGAATTAGTGAAGCTCTTTTTCCTAGCCTAGAACTCGACAATCAACTCTCCTCTAGTTGATGTCTCTCTCTTCTTCTCCTCTATGCCTTGATAATGAATTGGATGCCCGACCTCGGGGCCTAGCCTTGCTATTTATACTCTAGGAGAACTTCTGTAAAAGGAAGGTTGAAAACCGACATAAGGGAAGGCGGGGTTTGCCAACCAAAGTGCTTGGGATCGGCCGACCCGGCCCTTTCCCTCGTCCTCTAGTTTCCATCTTTGAGTATGTTGGTCCTTGTTGCTTGAGAAACATGTGTTCGGACTTTGGCCTGAAGAGCTCTAGAATCTTCGGTATAAGTCGGTTTATGCCGAAACCTTGCATCTTTTGGTAGATTTTGACAGCCCATGAAATATCTTGGCACTTTCCATAAATATCCTTATTTATCATCTTTTGGAATTAAATTCTCTCTGAGCCCTTCTTTCTCTCGAGGTGGATCAATTGTGAATTTGCAAAAATATGTCTTAAAACCTGCAAAAATCAAGTACAGTGCAATTCCAAAATAACATCGCAAAATCCACAATTATCGGTAATAAATGTT
Organism: Paspalum notatum; assembly: GCA_022530915.1. NCBI lineage: Eukaryota > Viridiplantae > Streptophyta > Magnoliopsida > Poales > Poaceae > Paspalum > Paspalum notatum. Next base: position 34,775,925 of record CM039685.1, read on the forward strand.
AGTTAAAGGCATAGTTGATGCTCATATTCAATGAAAAACTATGTAAAATGATGCAATTATTTCGTCAATATAGAACGCCAACAATCAGCTTCTCACAAATCTTTCGTATCAAAATTATTGGACAAAAAATCCATGACTTCCTTGATAACATGAAGATTGGTTGCCAAAGATCAGTATTACTCCTTCACCCCCACCATATCGATTGTACATACATTTATCATCTTCGTTCACAACAAAGCTGGCCGACATCAAAGTTTTATCAAACTTTTCATGCCATTGCTTAGCCGCTTGTTTCAGGCCATACAAAGTTTTCAATAATATACACACTATGCCTTCTTGACCATTTGCTACAAATCTAGCTGGTTGATCCATGTAGATCTCCTCATCTAACTCTCCATTTAAGAAAGTTGTCTTAACGTCCATATGATGAACAAGAAGACTAGGTGATACTATCAGGGAAAGTAACAATCGAATTGTGGTAGTCGAGCAATAGGTGAATAAATGTCAAAGAAATCTTCACCGTCCAATTGAGAATAGCCTTTAATCACAAGCCTTGCCTTGTACCTCTCAATAGTAGCATCAAGCTTAAGCTTTTTCTTGAACACTCAGTTGCTTCTGTTAGGTTTACACCCATAAGGACGTTCAACAACTTTCCAAGTTACACTAGACATAATTGAATTCATGTCACTCCTTACTGCTCCTTTCTAAAAGTTAGCATCAGGAGAGAAATATACTTCTTCAATGGTTCTCGAAGTATCATCCACAAGGTACACAATATAGTCCTCACAAATGACTTTGCAACCTTTTGTTTCTTACTCTTTCGAGTTATTATATTGTCATCCTCCTCAACATTTTGCACACCGGGTTTCTCAAAATGTTCTATCGGAATAAAATGCTTATGGGGTATTTCAGATTCACGACCAGAAGTACAATGTGCATTTTTCATTGGAAATTCACTTTTCGAAAATGTAGCATCTCTAGACTCCATAATAGTATCAACAAGCATGTCAGGTACTCCAAAGTTTATTATTAAGAACATCATACCCAACGCTGTGAAAAGCATAACCAAGCAAAACATAGTCAACGGTTTTAGATCCAAGTATGCGCTTCTTGTTGATTGGCACGTTCACCTTGGCCAAGCAACCCTAAGTGAGCAAGTAAGATAGATTTAATTTTTTTCTTTTCCCATTCCTCGAATGGTGTACTTTCTTTGTTCTTTGTGTGAACTCTATTTAGGACATGACGTGCAGTCAAAATAGCCTCACCCCACAATTCCTTAGATAGTTCTGGTGTTTCTAACATGGAGTTAACCAAATCAATTAGAGTGTGGTTCTTTCTTTCGGCACACCCATTGGATTGTGGTGAGTATGGTATGGTAGTTTCCTCTCATGAATGAATAATTCCATGTTCCATACAGAATTCAAAAAACTCATATGAAATATTCTTCACCACGATCGGACCTTTACCGTCTAATTTTTCTCTCAGGTTGGTTCTCTGCTGCAGCTTTATAGGTCTTAAAATAATGAAAACCTTCATCTTTTTATTTTAACAAATATGCGCAGCAAAATCTAGTGGAATCATCAATAAAATTAATGAAGTATCTTTTGCCACCTTTAATGAACTCGCTGTTTATCTCGCACAAATCGGAATGAACTAGTTCTAGTGGTGCCGTTGTAACCTTGTGAGGCTTGCGAGTTTGCTTAGATTGCATAGACACAGGGCACTTAGAACTTTTGGCAAAATTAAATTTTGGGATTTAATTTACATTTGCTAGCCACGAAATACAACGAAAATTGACATGACAAAGCCGTAAATGCTAAATATTCGACTCATCCGAATTAACAACGTTGTTCACAACATTCTTACACACATCATCATGTAAGGATAAGCGGAACAAGCCTCCGCTATCATAACCTTTACAAACAAATGTTCCATACTTAGATAGTACATTTATTAGACTCAAAGACAAGTTTGTAGCCATCTCAACACAATCGAGAGCCGCTAATTAGATTTTTTTTATGGAGGGGACATCTTGCACGTTCTTCAATGCACCACCTTTCCCGAAGTAAAATCCAGAACGACCGGACTACCACCAAGAACATGTGCATGCGATCCGTTCCCCATCTGCACGCCTAGTCCCCCCCCCCTGACCTGATAAGAAGAAGACAAAGAAAAAAATTAGCACACATATGAATATTAGCACCAGTGCCTGTCCACCACTCGGGTGCATGACGAACTAAAAGAACAGTAGGTAAAGAATTACCATATCTTGATGTCCCTCCTTGAATCTCACTAACAACCACGGTTGCAAATTTCTACTCACGCTTGAATTTGCGGTATGGGAACGCACTTGCCTACTGCTCATTGCTCTTGCAAACAAAGAAACCACCTTAAGCGTGGCTATTTGCTTAGGTTTTGAGAGGTTATTTTGCTCGTTATTCTTCTCCCTGTTGTTACAAGGTGCATTGAAATTTTCTTTCTATATCATATTAGCACAAGACTCAATTCTTTTTTTTACGAGTGTCTTTTGCTCTCACCTTGTCCTCAACATCTAGAAACCCAATTAGTTTAGCCACACTTAATTGTTGTCTCTTATGTTTTAGAGAAGTAGCAAAATCCCTCCAAGAAAGTGGTAGCTTATCGATAATACTGTCGGCCACAAAGTTGTGGGGTAACATACATGGAAACTGTTCAAGTTCCATAGCCAGTGACAGTATTTCATGAGCTTGTTCCACTAGTGAATGACCGTCTACCATTTTGTAGTCAGTAGTCACACAACTGCTCCATGATATACAGCTCACTGCCAACATCAGAAACACTGAATTTTTCCTCAAGTGCATCACATAACTGTTTACCCATCGTGAATGTTATGTAAATATCCATGTAAATATCCATGTACTTGTCAGCAAGAGTGCTAATCACGAAGCCTCAAAACAAGTTATCAGGAACCTAGAACGCACTCTCCTCCTCAAGGGTGAACTGTTCGGGTTTCCCCTGCGCTGCGTGAAAGCAGTTCATTGCCGTCAACCATAGGATCATCTTACTACGCCAGCTCTTGTTAGACGTTCCATCAAACAACTCATTCGGCTTCAACACAGCAGCAAAACCACTAACAAAAAATTGCCAAACAACATGTTATTAGATTGTTAGGAATTTAGGCATTTTATGTTAAATTTAATCCATATAAACCATGCAAGATTGGTGACGATAAATATATGTACATGTGTGAAACTACTGCTTGCCACAGTAGTATAAACAAATACACACAACATACTGATCATAAACATGAAGATGTAATATTGAGATTTAGAATTGTACCCTATAGAAGGACCCATGCTCAAGGCAGTGTGAAGCGCCCCAGTTTCCATAATAGGACTAAAATATACTTTATTACCATGCCAGGGTTTGGCAATCACATTCTTACATCAGAGTGATACAGATCCGCCCTAACGGGTCGGACAGCAAAGGGGCGCAGCTCTGAAACTAAGCAGTGGAATATAAAACGTAGGCCCAAGCTTCCACACGTCATGGTTGGGAAGTAAGTTGTAGCCCTTAATCGCTTCCATATATGGCAATCTCATCCTCTTCACTGGAAAAACATCAACAAAGCAAGGGTGAGTACTTACGTACTCAACAAGCCCATCTTCCTCCATAAGGAGTAGGGGTATATCTATATCTACATTCAAGGTATATCTGGAGCTCAGGAGGTTTGCATAAAACCATTTTGTATGTAGGGTTTGAGATAGTTGTCAAGTTTTTTATTTTCTAAAAAACAGAGTTTTTCCTAAAAAGGTTGCCACTGGACCTGCCGGTCCACATGGCTCAAGGCTTTCTAGCCAACACACTTTCCCACACTGCTACTGAGTTCTACCCCGTAGCTCAACATCCACCAAAAACCATTTTGTTCCCAAATTAAACCATTTCCCACCATTTTAGTTTATGAAAACTGCTAATTGAAGAACCAACCCGTAATCCATCCATACCAGTGGACATGGACTATTCGAATAGATTTTACTACTGGCCAGTGTTGTACTAATTCCCATAAGTTGGAATCAGCGACATTTACCACTAAATAGGCGTCCGAATTCCAAACTAAGCCCTTGCCTTTACTTCATCACCTAGTAGTACCTTAGGGGTTTGGGCCTCCAAGCCGCACCTTGGTGTCCCTCAACACCCCCTCGGCACACAACCCCTTCCCTTGCCCCTTGTGCACCAACACGGAAGCTACTAGGCTATCCACTCTGGCTTGGGCCTAGCCAATGCCTCATACAAAGCAAGTGGTTGTACCAAAAGGGTTAGGCAAGATGAAAACCAACGCAGTCCTTATAGAGCACAGGTAGAACCATTCCATCTTTCCATTGCTCGATACCGCGAGCATCCACCTACCCGGCCTTCTCCACGAAGCCCGGGACTGGGGTAACCGCAAGTTGCTTAGTTACCCGTTCTACCCTACCCTTATGGCTGTTTCGGCTCGAAGCCGGGGTTCTTCCCCATTTTATTTCAAAAACCCACACACCTATCCTCATCCCAACCCATCATATTCCATAACCATAATCCAACAAAACGTCAAGATTATGATAGATAATTAAGTGAGCGATTCCATCTATGCACACTACATCTAGGATAGGCTTAGGTGGCTGTATATTTGTGGGGTTACCTTAGCAAGCAAAACATGTGAGTTTTATGATAATTAACAAGCCAAGGGTTGTGGTTCTAAAACATAGGAATTTTATGCATCAAGTGGGGATTCTAGTGGGCTTGCCGTTCGTGTTGCCGTTGATACATCAGTCGCTGAAGATGAGGGTTCATCCTCTGTTGAATACGCTGGCGCACCATCCTTTGGCAAGCACATTCTTGCACTAACTGTTGGGCACAATGGTGTGTCATCCACTGCACGTGGTCGTACAATATCCTTTGCAAGCATCGGTTACTTTCTTCAAGCAGTACGAAGGATCTTGCGAGGGGCGTACCGATCAGGATATCCGGTATAACCAACGTGCACAAACAAGGAAAAACACACATATCGAGGTATCAACATGAGCTCAACATAATTTGTGAGTGAGAGGGTGTTTGGAGTAGGTATGGATTATTTGGTGGTTTGTTGGTGGTGCATACCTGTTGTGGTGGTTCTGAGTTGCAGGGAATCAGGCTGCAGACTTGCCGGCCACGCTGACGGGCATGGTAGCGATTGTTGCGAACATACCATGGTGGCGAGCCTGGATGGCGATGTCATGATGGAGTCGAGGTGGAGAATTTCTTTGGGAGAACATGATGGAAGGGTAGGGCTTGATGGAATACGATCAGCGGGTGCAATTTTGGAGATTGGGATCATCTTAGATTGGGGTTTTGAAGAGACCAAGACATGAACCTTTTGAATTTATGGAGATTGAGGGGAACAACGGCATCACACCAAGCACACAATATTTGTGGGACTAGTGTGAAGCACTGACTGGGCGTAGGACGGCATCAGGGTGGCATGATAGTGTCTTCCAGCCAAGGGAGAATACTATGTGGTGTCTATGGATAGATAGAGCTTGATTTTAGATGAATTTAGGTGCAAGAATCACCTAAATCGGAGTTGGAACGGAAAAGATATGGGGTATTTAGTGTCTAGGGGGTAGATATGGACTTTTTGGGAAGTTGGAGTGTGGAATATGGACTTTATCTGGCGAACTTCCTGAATTTGGCCCCAGACAGAGGGGCTTAGGCCGGGGTGGCTTTTGGCCTGCCTCGGCCTACGCGCGCAACACGCGCGGTGCGCGGCCTGATGGGCCGACCCAATCCGTCCGAGAGGGAGGGACAGCGGTGGCTAACAGCGTCGGCGTGGGGCCCACGCGTCGGTGATAGGAGGTGGCGGGATGGCGTTAGGATAGGGCGATGGGGGCCGGGCCGGGTAGGGGTGCACCGGACGGCGGTGGTTGGAGCTCGGTTCACCGATGACTAGGGTGAGGCGGCGAACTTGGTGACGGGGTTGTGCATCCGATATGGTGGACGGTGGTGGGGTTCCCACGGCGGCAGTGAGGGTGCGCGCGGCGGCGGGTGAGGTGCGCGCCGCAGGGGCGGGTCTGTGTAGTGGGAGAGGAGAATATGAAGTGTTCGCGAGGTAGAGGAGGGTGTGGTGAAGCTCATGGAGTGAGGAATCGATCCCCGGTGGCCGATGAAGGGTGCATTTGGGTGGCGGAGCGGCTCGGCGGAGCATGGCGAGCTCGGTGGAAGGGGGAGGTGGTGGGTGTTTGTGGCTAGCGACGCCCGAGAGTCCGGGGGTCGATCGCGGCGTGCAGGTGGGGTGGTGATTTGGTGTGGCGAGGAAGCAGCGGGTCGCCACCTTTTTAGGCCGATGACGAGAAGAGGTGGCGGCATGGAGCGGCGATGTGTGGCACACGTGGCAGCGCGATGCGGTGGCGGGGCCGGGAGCCGGCGGAGGTGGGTGCTAGAGGCTAGGCCGGGCGATGGCGCAGTGGCACCGGTGCGTTGGAAATGGAGGCGGGGTCCGGGCACGGCGTCACGGCGCATGATGCGGCCATGCGCCGTCATGACGCGCGGTGCGCGTCCGTCTAAGGGAGAAGAAGAAGGCGGGGCCAGACAAGGGCTGGCAGCGGTTCGTAGGGTCCGGGCACGGCGCGTTCGGGGCTAGGACGCGGTGTCGTCGTGGCGTGCGGCGTGCTGACGCACGCACGGGGCGCGTCTAGCCAAGGGAGGAAGAAGACGGGGAAGGGACACTGGAGGTTGGGGCCCAATGGCAGAGAGAGGAGGGCCGCGGCAGCTGGCTTGGCAAGCCTCATTGGCATTGGGCCGAAAGGGGAGAGAGGAGCAGGGAAGGATGGGCCGAAAGTGGGGAGGAGTTGGCGGGCCGAGGCAGTTTCTCCTTTGGATTGGTATGTGGAAGGAATTTTGTAGGGGATTTGGTGAAGGTATTTGAAAGATATTTGATGGAAAATATTTGTAACATTGTGGAGATTTTCGTTGAGCTCATATTAAAACACAAGACAACAAGCAAGGTTTTGAAAATTGATTTTGACTTTGGCGGAGATTAGAAGAAAATTTTCGGCCCTAAATTTCAAGGTGTTACACATTGGTTGCTCCATTCCCATAAGTCAGATATCATGATTTGCTTGAAGTAGCCTATTATAGTTGTTGCAAGAAGGGGTTCGCACTGCCATCACACAAACGTCCACTAAAAAGAAGAACACGAATGTCCACAGGAATGGAAATGGTGTTCTTGCCCCTGCCGTGAACTACAATTGTGATTTTGCCCTCGCTTTTCTAACTTTGTGATTTTGCCCTCTGCTTTGTACAAGTCAACGTGATTTTGCCATTTATCTTTGTATTTTTACCCCTACTTTTTCCGTTGACTAGAGGCAAAACCGCATTGACTTGTGAACAATGAAGGGTAAAATCACAAAGTTAGAAAAGCGAGGGTAAAATCACAATTTCACTTCAAAGTAGGAGTATGAACACCAAAGCTCCTTAAAGTATATTATATGCTAAACTAAATCACACTGAAAGTAAATGATAATTGTGAAGTTTAAATAAAACGAGCCGATTAAATTTTATAGAAAAAAATCAAATGACCTGTAACAAATTAGAACGAAGGGAGTACCAAATGGAATGATAGTGCTCGGACAGTTGTGCTGCTTCTGTCGTTCCAGTTCGATAGCCACAAGGCCCACAAGCAAGCACCACTTTCTCCTGTCCTGTGGTGTGAGCTCCATGCATGCCAATTTCACTCCACAGTGACAGTGACAGTGCCAGTGCCAAGTCAGGGCGTGTGCACACTTGTAGGAGTACATACATAATGCTTCTAATCGCTGAAGCATATGGAATCGATTTCATCTGTTTTTTTTATATTCATTCTTGGGACACTGAAAGTTTCCAAATTTATCCCCATTGGCTATCGGAACAGGCCCTACACTGTAGGTTTGCGTACCATATCTTTTCAAGACATTTTCAATATATGTCTTCTGAGATAGTCCTAGTATGCATATGTTTCTGTCTCTGTGGATTTGAATCCCCAGGACATAGGACGCCTCCCCCAGATCTTTCATATCATAATTCGAGCTTAGAAATCTCTTTGTCTCTAGCAGTAAATCCATATCGCTACTAGCTAGTAGGATATCGTTCACGTACAAGACTAGGAACATATACCTTCCGTTTCGGAACTTTGCATAAATGCAATTGTCCTCATCATTTTCTGTGAAACCAAACTTTCGAATGGTCTCATCAAAATTCAAGTACCACTGTCTTGAAGCTTGTTTCAATCCATAAATGGATTTCTTTAGGTGGCATCCCATATTTTCTTTTCCTTCCACAACAAAACTTTTATGTTGAGGCATGAAAACATTTTCATTAAGCACTCCATTCAAGAATGCTGTCTTTGCATCCATTTGGTGCAATTCCAAATCAAAATGAGCAACTAGTGCCATTATAATTCTAAATGAGTCTTTCGATGAAACGGGTGAGAAAGTTTCCTTGTAATCGATCCCTTCACTCTGAGTGAAGCCTTTCACCACTAATCGGGCTTTATATCTTTCAATATTCACTGTGGAGTCTCTTTTGGTCTTATAGACCCATTTTGCAGCCTACTTTCTTTGCTCCTTTGGGAATTTCTTCTAAGTCCCAGACTTTGTTCGTGTCCATAGATCTCATTTCATCTTCCATAGCGGCAAGCCACTTGGATGAGTCAGGACTTCTCATGTCTTTCTCATATGTAGTGGGATCTCCCTCTAGGGCTATATCCTCACTAACATACACCTCGTAATCGTCAGGAATCACAGATCTCCTAACTCTTTGTGATCTTCTCACTTTGAGGCTGCTTTGGTAGTGGGTTGTTGTTGACGGCACTTAAGCACGGCAAACCTTATACTGCAAGCGACAGTATTGTATGTAGCTTTTCCCCATGATGAGTATCGTGGGTTTTGTCAATCCAGAAAACTAACTAATTGAGAACTAATTAACAAGAGCTAAACTAAAGGTATAAAAAGGAGTTCTAAACTATCTCTGACCAACCCTTAGCCTATATTTAATCTATGTATAAACTATACTAATAATATATAATAAGATAGGGAATTAGAACAGAATTAGAACACCAATTAAAGGGTATTAACTAGAGTCTAATCAAGCAATGATTGAATCCAAGACATGCATGATATTGGGCGCCACAACAAGATTAAAGCAGCGATATAACTAGCAGCTCAAGGTAGACAAGCAATGATCAATTATAAACTTCATAGCATGATTAAATCAGTTCGAATAATCTAATCCCCTAGATCGAGTTTAACCTTTCTCCAGCTGTACTGCCACTACTAACCAGGTAATCGACGAGAAATTCTCAACAGGCATACACAATTAGAGAACGCGCTTCTAATTACTTCACATAGTCTAATAACATAATTAGCACAACTAGAACCTCTAATCACCATGATTACAAGAACTAGAAACACAACTATATCATTAGTAAATTAGATCAACGATCAAGAACGCTAGAAGAATATAACCCTTAAAGATATGCTCTAATCAACAAGCATCTAGATCTAAAGCTAATTAGAGCTAGAACAAGCATAATTAGAACACGAACATTATAATTAGACAAGATCAATGCTTCATTAATAAATTGTATCAAATGTACAGCCATGATCATACGTTCCCTTGATGATACAATTAGACCTCTGGAGCTAGATAATTAGAGCACCGTGCAAGGCCTCTAATCACCTCTACGAGCTAGAAAAACTCTAATCATAGACTAAAAACTCGACCCTCTACTCTCTTCTAATTGTGGTCTCTCTTGTCGTCGCCCTTGCGCCTTGATAATGAATTGGATGCCTCGTCTCGTGGCCAAAACTTGATATTTATATGCCGGAGAAGATGTCGGAAAAAGGAAATCGCCAACCGACGTAGAAAGTCCCTGGGTCGGCCGACTTGGGGGAGGGGGGGTGGGTCGGCCGACCCGGACTCCTCCCCGGTCCTTTCCTTTCCATATTTTGCGGGGTCCTTTCTTATCGCCTAAGTATTGATTTTGCAATGCTGCTCGGACTCGTAGAGTTCTGGAATCTTCGGTATTGATCGAAAATTGACGAAATCTTCTGGTTTTTCATGGAAATAAAGTGTCTTTCCCATATATGCTTTCAGAAACTTGTAGCTCGTGATGTCTTCTAGAAGTTTCCCGAGTAGGAAGTCTTGATCAATTCACAGGGGGGAATAAATCAACCAATCTTTCCTTGTTTATCGTCTTCTAGAATACAACTTAAGAGGTCTTTTCTCACTCGACGTAGATTATGATGAATTTTGCGAAAAATAGCTCAAAAAACCTGTAAAAATCAAATATAGCATATTTCCAAGACAATGTTGCAAAATCCACAATAATCAGTAATAATTGTTTGTAAAAGATATAATTGACACTCAAAATTAGTGAAAAACCTAATAAAATGATATAAAATATTAGTCAAAATCATACGTCAACAGTTGTTAGGCACAATTTCTTGTTCTGGTTCTGCGGCCCCAGCTACAGCAGTAGCCACAGGCTCAGGAATAGCAGCAGGAGATGGAGGCTCAAGGACTAGGACAAATTCTTGTTCATTCACTGTCGTGCTCGCGAACCAACATCCACAATAGGGGTTGCAACAACAGTTGGCTGAACTAGTGGTGCTACCTCAGCAGGCATCGAGAAGTAAGGCTCTTCAACCATCGGAAACTGGACATACATCCTCTTTTCCTGAAGGTTCCCCTCTCGTGATACCATGCTCCCTCGGATCATGTCATTTTCTAGAAACACTGCGTGTCTCGTCTCAACAAATTTCATGCGTCTGCCTGGACAGTAAAATCTAAAGCCTTTTGACTTTTCGGAATAGCCCATAAAATAGCAACTCACTGTCTTTTCATCCAATTTTCTCTGTGAAGGGTTAAATATCTTAGCCTCAGCTGGACAGCCCCAAACGTGTAAATAATTCAACGTGGGCTTTCACCCAGTCCATAACTCGTATGGCGTCTTAGGAATAGACTTACTGGGAACCCGATTAAGTATATGAATGGTGGTTTTTAATGCCTCCATCCACAGACTAACCGGAGTCATCGTGAGGCGACTCCGATGGACTGGAAAAGCTGGGTGCCACCGTCGTGCTCCAACCCGAGTGCATGGTGTGAAGACGTGCGAGGGAGGCTTTGGTGGCTTCGGCTCAAAACCGCCACCCAAGTTCAAATGACTTGATGAGTTGGGCTCCGACTCGCCCAGATAGAAGATTAGGCCAAGACCCGGCCGAGGAAGCCCGCAAAATAAAGTTTTTCGGTTTCTGACTTCAAAACCGGGGGAAGCCTCCGGACTCCTGGCTACATGGCGCACATCCAAGCGAGGCATGGAGAAGAAGAAGATCAAGCCGTCATCATAGTCGTCCGATTGTATCTTTTCGGTTTGGCCCCCTCCGGGCATTTTTAGAGTAGGGGTCTTAGTGTAATTGTGTCGTTTAGGGCCTAGGGTATAAATAGACTTGAGAGGCTCCCTTGGAGCTCATCTTGGCAGCACAAACCCTAGGTTTTCCCGAACCCTAGCAGCCAAGGTCCAAAGAGAGAAAAGAGAGGAGATTAGCTAGGAGATGAGTACCTAGTTTAGTCAAATCTTGTCATTAGTGGGAGGATGATGGGAGGTAGGCTCTAGGAAACTTGTGTAGCCTGAATTTCGTGATTAATCCAAGTTTCCTCATTGTGTAATACATGTCTTGAGCAGCTCAATTTCGTCCTCCTTTTCCCCTCCCCGTTCTAGTTCGTTTTTGGTTCCAATCCTTGGATTTTGGTGTGTTTCGGTTTGTCCAAGGTTGGGATCTTTCTTTTGCTGGTATTTTGCCTTGCTATGATGTGGTAAATCTCACTAGCTAATTGCTAGAATCATCAAACCACGAGCAAGGGCCGTTCTTGTCGGATTTTGAGTTTTCGGTGTCAACTCACCTACCTCACGAGATTTGCAATTCCCGTGCAACCCTTGATCTTTTCTAGTGGATCTTTTGGGGTTTGCTAGGGAAGGTCCTTAGGATTGTCCATGCAAATTTTTGTGAAGTTTCGTTGAGATTTGACCCCATTTCGATTGATTTTTCGATGGGGTGTCGGGCTGTTTTTCTGCGCAGTTTTTCGACGAACTGACAAGACAAATCAATTGTCCTTAGGTTTGTCTGAAGTAGAGACTTCGGACTATCCGGTCTATAGACCTCGGACTGTCCGGTCTGTTGTGTTTTTGGGCTGTTTCTCCCCCCTTCTTTGTGTTTGTCCCGTCAGGCCTTTTGGTGGAGAGATGACTATCCGGTCTAGCCTTTTTGGTGCTGTTTTTGCGAGTTTCTTGCTCCGCTTGTCTTGGGGTTTGTTTTTCTTGGTTTCTTTGGTTTTTGGAGTGTTGTTGTTTGCTTCAGACTTGTTTTGTGTCAACCACTGCATGTACATACTCTTCACTCACCGATCTTAATTGAGGCATGCTTCGGTGTGTTGAGTGGCTAGTGTGCGACACTTGCAAGCTTTGTAGCTTGTCTTGTTTTGTTTGTGCTTTGTTGTGTTCGCTTGTTTTGTTGCGTGCTTTAGTGTTTTTTCGTTTAGAGTTTCCCAATGTGTCCTAGGGTTAGTAGCTTGTCTATACTACGCAACTCTGCACATTAGAAAGGTGTAGTTTTAGGTGTAGTTTGGTTGCTCGTCTTATGTCCGTTTCGTTGGGCGTTAATTCGAGTGCTTCCGCTTTCCACCCGATACGTATCTGTTCAGTGGACGGTATTGGATGTGCGTGTGTTTTTGTGAGAGCGCACTTTGGGTGTTTGAGTTTGAGTTTTTCAAGTGCTCCTATTCACCCCCTCTGGTCGCACATCTCGGTCCTACAGACAGTAGGTTGCTTCAGCCGATGGCATCGGCCGATCTTCGTTGGCCTGTGGATGCTGGAAGCGTGTCTACGGACGCACAGTCCGTAGTGGCCGATCTACGCGATCGGCCCCAAAAAATTTGTAATCATATTTTTTGTAACAATTCTGTATTGGCCAATCTGGGTGATTGGTCACAAAATATCAATTTAATTTATGCTTCTTCTAACAAAGGTGTTTTGTCATGCAATGGTCGATTGTCTAATGATGAGGAGAAACCCGAGATCACACCTCCCCATCCATCTCTAGCATCATCAAGCTCTACTCAGGAATTTGCCGAGCAGGGTAAGCTCAGTTTTGGTTTTACTCCCTTTGATGAGCTTGAAGCGGTTGACATTGGTCCAGGCGATCGTCCCAGGCTCACATGGGTGAGTAAAAAGCTTGACCCGGAATTTAAAGCTAAATTGATAGAACTGCTTAGGGAGTTTCCTTATTGTTTTGCCTGTGAGTACCATGAGATGCCTAGCCTTCATCGATCTATTGTTGAACATCGGTTGCCAACAAAGCCTGGGTTTCGATCATTTGCACAACACCCCAGGAAAATCGATGTCAAGATTTTAGATGCGGTCAAGGAGGAAATAGAGAAGATGATTCGTGCCGGGTTTATTCGTCCTTGCCGATACGCCACCTGGATATCCAGTATTGTTCCTGTGTGGAAGAAAAGCGGGAAGCTTAGGATCTGTATTGACTTCAGAGATTTGAACAGAGCAACCCCAAAAGATGAGTATCCAATGCCCATTGCCGAATCACTCGTTGATACTGCAGCCGGCCATAAAATGAAGAGTTTCCTCGATGGTAACGCTGGGTATAACCAGATATTCATGGCCGATGTAACAACCCTAATTTTTGCAAACTAAAATTCACAACTTAAAAATTTCTTTTCAAATTTTGCTTGTGCAATGCATTAGTAAACTAAAATTTGGCTAAATAATTAAATCAAGTTTTCGATTTGTATGCTAGTAAATTTAACTTTGTTCTATATTCTATCTTGGGCGAACCTTGCATCATCTTTTGGATTTTATTGCTTCTTTGATTGTGTGTTTAATTCAAAACAAACCAAATTCAAATGCCAATCAAATAATTGGAAATCAACTCTAAAATTGGAACCAAAATGGTCAAGCCATTTCGGCCCAAACCCACCAAAGCCAGCCCAACCGGCCATCACCCCCCCCCACCTAGGCCGAACCAACCAGACGGCCCAGACCGCCGCGCCGAACCACTGCCGGGTGGACCACCTCTGCAGGGTCGCTAACTTGCGGGGCCCACTGGTAGCTTTCCTCTTCCTCCTTCGTTCCGAACCCGACCAAGCCAGGCGAGTCGAGCTAGAGCTCGCGTCGCGCGCACCGCACCGCCGATCCAATCCGACCCTTCCCACCTTCTTGCGCTCCAAGCCGAATCGAGGAGAGGGTGAGGACGGAGCCCAACTGCCCATGGCCTCGTGGGGCCCGGGTCACGCACCCTGCGTGACCCTGTCGGGCGCCGATGGAGGGAAAGGGAGGAGAGAGCTGTGAGAGATGGCGCCAGGGCGGAATTCGCCTTCGCCACGCCTCCAACCCTAGGCGCCGCACCCTATAAAGCCTAAGAGAGCTGCTCCGCGAACCCTAGCCGCCGTCTTGGGGTCGAGCCCCATTTCCCACCACCGTCAGGAGAGGGCCGGGAAAAGAGGGCCGCGGGAGGAGGTGACCGGAGCCGAGGAAGAAGGAGGGCAACGCCGACGAAGCTACACCAGCCAAGGGAGGAGAAGGCCGCGAGCTCGGAGCGGGGCTGCACCGCGTCTGCGCAAGGACACCGCCGGATCGGACCCGAGGCCGTTCGCCGGAGCTGCCGCACCCCGCCGCGGTACCCAGCCATCTCTACCTCGCCGGGGACACCTTCACGTCAGCAAGAGAAGCACGGTGAGAGAGATCCCGTTCCCCTAGTTCAATCCCCACCACGGATCCATGCTCTCCGAGCACTCTCTGTCCGTGTGCTGCCCCCGCGGCGTCCTAGAGCCGGCCGTCGCGCCGTGACTCAAAGCCGCGGGTGGTCGTCGTAGAGGCTAACCTAGGAGCGCCGTTGCGCATGAATTGCCTCGCCGGAAGCTGGTCTTGAGCCGCGTCCTTCCGAGCCATCCGAGCCCATGCACCGCGCGCGTCGTGCGCGTCGAGCACGCCGTGTCGCGCCGTTGCGCACCAAGCCGTGCCACGCGGCCGGGAACACCGCAACCGCGTGAGCCGCTTCATCCTGCGTGGATACCTGCTGACACCGAAACTCGACTGAGCGTCGAACCCCACGCCGCGGCCGGGCAACGCTTGTGCCCGCGCTCACCCTGCCATGATGACCGACCGGAGTTGCACTCCTCGCCGCGCAAGCCTCACCGAAGGTCTAGCCCTAGCCATTCTCGGTACCCTGACCAGTCGCCGCAACCAGGGACTCCCTGTGTCCGCGCCTAGGTCCAGAGCCGTCGGGCTTGGAGTTGAA
The DNA here is from genome assembly GCA_022530915.1 of Paspalum notatum. Taxonomy (NCBI): domain Eukaryota; kingdom Viridiplantae; phylum Streptophyta; class Magnoliopsida; order Poales; family Poaceae; genus Paspalum; species Paspalum notatum. Next base: position 34,791,263 of record CM039685.1, read on the forward strand.
CCGGAGCGGGTCACCGCCGTTGCGCTTGCAGCCAGCGCACGAACCTAGGTGACGCCGCCGCTCTACCACCAAACCTTGGGGGAAAACCATCTTTTGTGCCGCGCAGTGTTACTCGCAGGAGATGGGGTCGCGCGTCGCCGTTGCAGGCGGTGAATGCCGTTGGCGAAAGGCCCTTGGAGGTGTTCCACCAAACACCGAGAGCGCAGGGTCGTAACCACGGGGAAAGGGGCGAAGAGGGAAATGGGCCACCCAGTTCGGTCGCGTGAGCGCCAGCAGGCCGAGTGGGGCGGGCCGAAGGTTGAAAGCCCATCCAGAGGAGGAGAAGGGCGGAGTGCTTAGCAGGCCCCGGTTTCGGAACGGGACGAGTCGAGGTCCAGGCGCGAGGCGCGAGCGGGCCGCACGAGGCAGCCTGGCCGAATGGGCCGGCCAGGGAAAAAGAGGCCGAGTGGCCGGCCTGGTAAAACAAGGCCGAGCAGGCCGGTGGAGATCGAGCGGGCCGGATCCAGCCCGGCGACCTAAACCCCCTCTTTTCGTCTTTTTAATTATTAAAATCAGGATTTAACTAAGAAAAACCATAAGAAATTCATTCCAACTCCGAAAATTGTGAAACCAACTCCTACTCTCATCTAAAATCATTCTTTATCACTTGAGACTAAATCTCGTTGATTGGTGTTGCATCTTAATTGCTATTTGATTCTTTCTGCTAGGACTTACCCGTAGTTTATTTCCAGAGTCGGAGCACCTGGAGGACGACCCGGAGGATCCAGAGTACCTGCCTGAAGAGAACACCGACGAACAAGGTCAGCGAACATCCCGCTTCCATACCCATAGACACGCGCAAATGGTAGTACCGCATAGGTGAAAATGATTTTGCTCCGCACTAAACCAACCCACCTGGAAACTTATTTTATTTATGCCATTGTTTTGAACAACTAATACCCAACTTAATAAAATGAACATGATGTGACTTGGGTGATATTGTGGCGGGATGTGATAACTCTTGGCGTGCGTGAAGTGGGATGGTTTTGAGTGCGAGATGGTGTGTGAGAATGGGTGGCGAGAGTCGGCACCGGAACTATGGGAGAGACTAGAACTCTGCCCGGAGCGGAGTGAGGTGTGTGGTGGTGCGCGGCCCACCGCGGAGGGTGGCAACCAACCCCTGGAAGGCTTGCTCTCGCCAATATAAGGACCGAGTAAGGGTGATAACTCTTGGATATTTCGTGCATACCACGCGACCTCAGGCCCGGTTCTCGATCTTCCCCAATGGTACTCGGACTGCAGGCGTAAGGCGATAGTGTTAGGGAACGATGGTCGGTCTGTGATGCAGCCACACGTTCCCGATAGACTCGACCCGTGGAGGCCTCGGACTACTCGAGCTCACAGTCCTGAGAGTGCGGTGGATAGTATATCCGCACAGTTTTCTAGCTCAGAAAAGCAGAATGATGCCAGGAAGGGGAGATCATTACCGGTGTGGTGGGCCAAGGGCAGCGGAACACTGCCCTTATCCCATCTCGAGTGGGTACAGTTGTACAAACCTCTGCAGAGTGTAAATCTTTACGTAAAGCCGACGTCCACGGTCAAGGACGGACCAAGGGCAGAACTCACCTCATCTAGCATGGGTTTTCTTCTCTTCTCCCTCGAGTGATAGAACACCAGCTGTCCATTGAGGATGGGCGGGTGGGAGCTTCCCATGTCGCAGAAATAGCTGATATTGAGTGGTGTATGGAAGAGGTGTTTGGTGGTGAGGCGACGCATGTGTTGAGATAAGTGTCGAGAGCGGGACTCGGTCGTGGAACCGACTACCCGGAGAATTCAACTGGTTATACTGCTCTCTTTTCTGGGGGTGTTCGGCTAGTAACCTGCACGCTTACCTGCAAACTCAGGTGACGACGAGCCGGATAACATCGTCACGCGGGATGACTGGTACGAGGACTGAGGCTGGAGCTACGCTCAAGGATGCCTGTGGAGGGGTCTACTACGTCGCTGCTACTCTGATCGTGATGCTTGTTCTGTTTGCTTAATTACCGACCTGCGAGCCGAAGTATCGCCGAGATACGGCATGTAATAAATTAAATTCATGGAGTTTGGAGCTGATACTATGCTGTGACATTGCATGTGACAGCTTTTATGTGTTCTGGGACTATCGCATGTTGTAAAAGGCTACGATTCCGGCACCGCGGAATTGGGGTTGTTTCAGCCGAAGAAGATGTCTACAAGACAGCTTTTTGTTGGCCTCAAGGTTTATTCGAGTTCGTGGTGAATTATATTTTCCACGACTTGATCGGCCGGCTTGTGGAGGTTTATATTGATGATGTAGTGGTGAAATTGGTTCTACAAGAGAATCATTTAGCCGATCTTCGCCAAGTTCTTGAGCGCACTCGGAAGCACGGGATGAGGATGAATCCTGATAAATGCGCTTTCAGTGTCACAGCTGGCCAATTTCTTGGCTTTATGATCCACGAAAGAGGAATAGAAATTGGCTCGAAGAGTAAAGATGCCATCGAGATGATGGTGCCTCCAAAAACCAAGAACGAGCTTCAAAAGCTAATTGGCAAGATCAATTATATCAGATGGTTTATTCCTAATTTATCTGCCAAACTTGAAGCATTCATGCCGTTGATCAGGACACAAAAGAGCGACGAGTTCGTATGGGGGCCTGATCAGCAGCTGGCGTTTGATAATTTGAAGAAGTATCTAACGGTGCCACCAATGATGGCTCCATCTCGTCTCAATGTTCCGGTTATCGTTTATCTATCGACTGACGAGACGACCATCGGCTCTGTGCTGATCCAAGAAGTCGATGGGAAGGAGCGGGTTATCTACTACCTCAGCCGAATGTTGCATGACGCGGAGACCAGGTACTCTGAGATGTAGCGTTTATGCTTATGTTTATACTTTACATGCACCAAATTACGACATTACTTGCTCAATGCTGAAACATGGGTAGTATGTAAAGCCGATATTATTAAACATATGCTGTCAGCCTCAATCCTTAAAGTGAGGCTGGGCAAGTGGATGTTTGCTCTCTCAGAATTTGATATCAGGTACAAGCCAGCCAGGGCTGTAAAAGGCCAAGCATTAGCCGATCTCATTACTGAACGATTGGCTCCACAACAATATTTCGTCGGCATATCGTCTTGGGCTGTGTTTTTTGACGGTTCTACATGTGATGCTGGCTGCGGTGTTGGGCTTCTTATTATTTCCCCTCGGGGGGCACAATATGAATTTGCTTTTCGTCTCAGCGAGCGACGCACTAACAACCAAACAGAGTATGAAGCTTTGTGCAAGGGCCTTGAGTTAGCTAGAAGCAGGAGCCGAAGCAATGGAAGCTTTTGGCGATTCCAGGGTTGCCATCAATTAGTCAACGGAGGATTTTAATTGTGCCAGTGATTTATTATATCTTTATCTCCTGCATTGTCAAGAGTTGATGGCGAAATTCAGGTTTGTCCAGTTGAAATGGATACCAAGGGAAGACAATATGGAGGCCAACAAGTAAGCACAAATAGCTTCTGGATACGCGGAACAAGACGATGATGTTTGTGTTGACGTCATGTCGATCGATACAAACGACTAGAGAGCCGATCTCCTCAATTACTTGAGAGATCCAGCTCGGGGGGCAGATAAGAAGACAAGACATTGTGCTTTGAAACACGTGCTTATTGGCGATGAGTTATACTTCAGAACCATGGAGGGGCTATTGCTAAAATGCTTGGGACCAACAGAAGCGCTCAAAGTTATGCACGATGTCCATGAAGGAGTGTGTGGTACTCACCAATCGGCTCATAAAATGAAATGGCTGATTAGAAGGTCGGGGTATTACTGGCCAACCATGTTGGAGGATTGTTTCAAATATTACAAAGGTTGCCAAGAATGTCAGAGATTTGGAGCTGTGCAGATGGCGCCAGCTGGACCATTGAATCCTATTGTCAAGCCATGGCCATTTAAGGGCTGGGGTATGGACATGATTGGGCAAGTTAATCCTCCGACCAGCAAGGGACATAAGTGGATCCTGATTGCCACCGATTACTTTACCAAATGGGTGGAGGCCGTGCCAATGAAGAACGTCACGGCCAAGGATGTGTGGTACATTTTGTTAAAGAACATATTATTTATCGCTTTGGTATACCACAGTCTATTACCACGGATCAGGGTACCGTCTTTTTGGCTGAGGAATTCAAAAATTTTGCCAAAGAGATGGGCATCACGTTGTTGCAGTCCTCACCCTACTACGCTCAGGCTAATGGGCAGGCCGAGGCGTCGAACAAGAGTCTCATTAAGCTGATCAAAAGAAAGATAGATGAATATCCTAAGCAATAGCATGATCGGCTCGCGGAGGCATTGTGGGCATACAGGATGTCATGCCACGGGGCGACTGAATGCACTCTAAATCAGTTGGTGTACGGCTAGGAGGCTGTCATGCCATGGGAGGTCAACATCGGCTCTCGTAGAGTTCAGTTTCAGAATGATCTGTCAGCCGATGAATACGCATCTCTCATGAACATCAACACGGACGATTTAACAGAACTTCGGTTATGGGCTTTTGAGAAAATTAGAGACAACAAGGCCAGAGTAGCAAAGGCTTACAACAAGAAAATGAGACCGAAGAATTTCCAAGTTGGTGATCTTGTCTGGGAGTTGGTCTTGCCAGTTGGAACAAAGGATCCAGCATTTGGAAAATAGTCACCTAACTGGCATGGGCCCTATCACATAGTGGAGACTGCTCCAGGAAATTCCAACAGAACGGAGACACTAGAAGGGGTCCGGTTCTTTAGAAACGTCAATGGTAAATATTTGAAAAAAAATATTATCCTAGTCTGTGGATCGGGTCGTAACTTATGTGAGAGCCGGTGTAGCAACACCTGGGCTTGGGATAGCCGATATATCAGCATCGCCTCTAGTACAAATTAGACCGGTGCATTGCCATCTGGTCTTAGCAGGAGCCGATGTATTGAGGCATCGCCTTTAGAGGAAAAAAATAATAAATAAGCAAACCGTGAGTGGCAGGGCCAACGTGTGCCATTGGCCTTAGATAAAAGCCGATGCTAGGCATCGCCTTTAGTACAATATACAAAAAAGCATAATGTTCTTGACCGAGCTACACGCTCGAGGGGCATGACTGACAGTGTTCAGTGATCAAGAAAGAGTTACGCAGAGGAAGATGCTGACAGTCTCTGAAGGTATTGGCGAACTGCAGTCAAGGCTTTTGTCCTGACCTCATCGGCGGAGTTGATGATTTGCCAATCTGGTTCGTCGGAGCCGACAACCAGTCCCTTGTTCAGCTCACGAATGCACGCGATGCTGGCTTTGAGCGATGTTGACAGATTTTGCTTATTACCTGCAAGAGCCTTCACGCCCGCATCGTTGGCTAGGATGGTGGCATCAACCCGAGACAACTCTTCCTCAAGGCGCTTGATTTCTTCAGTGATCTTCGTCTTCTTTGCATCAAGCGTCTGTCTGGACGTTTTCAGTCGCGCCTCTTCACTCTTGTCATCTAGGTCTGCATTGAGCTGGTTTGCTTCTGCGCACTCCTTGGTGATCTCTTCTCTTAAGGCCGGCTAGTTGTTGCGAGAGGCTATGCGTGACGTAGCGGCCAACACATCCTCACGAAGAAATCCAAGGTAAGCTGTAGGCCAGAGCACTTGCTTCAGGCTTTAAGGCAGCACGTCAGCAATTAGCTCAAAGGCCGTGCGAACTCCGTCACATTCAACGACCAATTTCTCAATTGGAGCTTCCAGTTGCCTGGCGATTTCCTCAAGGTTTAAGGTAACATCGGTTGCAGTTGTAAGGGACGTGGGAGGACTCTCAGTCACCAAGGATTCACCGATGGTTGAGGGATCAAAGTTCAGCAAGGATGCAACATCAAAGGTCTGGCAACAGTGTGGTTAGTTCACAAACTATGGACGAAGAAAGTGTACGGGCAGAAACACACTTGAGGAGGGCTGACTTCCGTACTGTGGACTTCGTCTGTGCAGCCGGATGTGTCCTTGGGAGAAGAATTGGGATGTTCAGGAGAGCTCTCTTCTCCAGCACCCTCCTGCTCTTGACTGTGAGAGCTGTGTTCCTGCATGATGAGAAGAAATATGTTCAGTACAATTCTCATTACTGAAACCTGGATGATAGAAGGGGAGCTTACTGGTGATTCAGAGGGAGGAGGTTGAGCCGAGAAAGTGGACTTGGGCTTGATGGCGGCTTTCTTAAACCTCGGCTGACGAAGTCCTTTGCCCTTCCTCTTGCGCTTCATCCCATGGGCTGAAAAGATCACCTTGTCAAAAGAAGGCATGTTGGCCTGGTACATGGGCAGTGGTGCCTTTTGCAAGTATTTGAATGGCTGGCCTACGTCATCAGTTGGAATAGGTCCTGCTTGCATTTGTAAGCAAGAAGTTCGGTTACATCATAAGACAACGAGGCAAAAAGAAGACCGAACTGAGAGTGGGATTACCTCCTCTGGTGTAGGCTCATGCTCTGGATCGACAGCTATAAGAGCCGATGCCATAGCGTTTTGGAAAAGGTGGGGCCTCCAGAAATCCCACCAGGTGTTGAAGCCATCGGCTGTATACACAAACTCCATCGTGTCGGATATCTTCAGCTTCAGTTCAGAAAAGATGGAGTATGCTTTGGTGGCCACAAGGGAGTCAGTCAGTTCGGCTCGGCTTTGGATTTTCTCATGGATAATCAGGCGAAGAGAAGTCTGGTTCAAGCCGAGTTGGCGAGCAGCTAGAACAGGTTGGTATGATTTGTACCCTGGCTTGTTAATTCTGTTACTAGTGCTCATGCTGACTGGAAGAAGGCAAGGACTAGTCATGATGCTGAATATGGCATGAGTTTCTTCGTCGGCACTAAAGATGTCTAGTCTGAAGAAGGATGGATTCTCAAATTGCTCGGATTCGGCATATGCGTCATATACAGGGGTGGTTTGAGAGCTGTAGAAGCATTTGTACCATTTGGCTGTTTCAGCTGCATCAGTTTGGGTTATGGGCAATTGATGCAAGGCCTGGCCAAATGAAGTACAACGAATAGATTTGCCTGAAAGATCTGGGAAAGACTGAGACTCAAGTTGTGAAAAGTCTGGAATTTCATTACGAAAGTACAGTTGACTCCAGAGCTGAACAAACCACCAGGGTCCGCCTATCTTGATACGTTGTCCAGCCAGGATGCGCTGGGTGTTCAAAGAAAGATGACGGTACAGCACGTCTAGGAAAAATTTTCCTAGGGCAAGAGTCTGGCCTTTGGCTAGGGCAGTGGCCAAGCTGAGATAATTCTTGGTTGGGGCCTGAGAAGGACCATTAAAGAGAAAATGGTCAAGCCAGAGGTTTAGAAAGGCGATGTGTTCTTTCTCTGAAATGGAGCCAGAGAGCTTGTTGTGCTGGGCAATGTATTGGCTCCAGTTTCGGGTGCTGCTCTTCTCCACTATTTTCTTGTGAGGGCATTCAGCTAGAAAGAAGGGAGAAGGACAGGTGGACTGCACATCTAGTCCTAAAATCAGTGGGTGTCATGGGACCAGAGCCAAACAAGAAATAGTTCAAGCTGTCTGACCAGAAGTAGCCGATGGATCTAAGCAGGTTGTCATCCTTCTCCATGGGAGAAAGGGATAGAGTCAAGGCATCGGCTATGCGAACGGTTTGCCAGGTTGAGCCGTATGCACGCTTAACACATTTGTACCAATCAACCCACCCGTCCATGGGGAAAGGCCAAGCGCGGAGATGGTTTGTCCATAGATCTAGGTCTGAATCGGCATGAACGAAAGGCAAGCGTTTGGTTTCTGTCCTAACAAGCTCGTATGGGGGCTCATAGGATTTGGGTCCTAAACTGAAGGAATCGGAGTTGGCCGAGGTTGGGATCGGTATCTCGTCGGCCTGGATGATTAAAAGCAAGTACAAGGTAAAGAGAAAAGCTATACGAGAATCATAATTTAAGAAATGGGCAATGTCTTTACCTTCAATCCAAATACGCGCTCGCAAAGGGTCAGTTCTTCTGTCGTGCTGCTGGACGCCGCCATTTTGCAAATTGCTTGGAGCAGGGAGGTGGTGGAAAGTGTTTGTCAGCAGCAAGAGGTAAAGGTGTGCTTTAGGTTTTGGCACGGAAGTCTTTTATGGGATGCTGACCTGCGTGGGACGTGGAAAATTCGCCTAAAGAAAATCTGCCTTTGGCCAGATCGGCTAAGTTGTATTAATTTGGCAGCTAAGCCGATGCTTGGCTCTGGAGCCGATCTAGTATCTATTAATGGCTCAGCTCTGCAGGGGATCGACTGAATAAAGCGGAGCAGATCGGCTTAACGCATCACCATTCAAAGCCGATCCTGGGAGTCTTTGAGATAGTGCGTTACCACTATGTCGTGCATTGCGACTAAGCCGATGTTTGCTGCAGAGGTCTAAGATAAAGAGGGCAAAAGTGGAAATGAAATTTTGGAAGGGAAATTTCATTAATTTACATAGCAAAATATAATTACATCCCCAAGAGCCGACATCACGGCTGACAAACTGCCAAAAGTTCGGGGGGTTTCCTTCTAAGAGCCGATGCAACGACTATTAATAAAAAACTAATACTACTACTAAGATAGGATGCTCTAAGCATTACTATCATCAGCCGATTCTTCATCGGCTTCCTCGTCCCCGCCATCGAATTCGTCGTCGGCGTCCTACGGAGGGGACGGGATATCCTTGCCCCAGACCTCTAGCCAGGCCTTGATGGCCTGTCTGGGGACCGCCTCTCATCGGCCGCTGGAGCGGCTGGAGGAGCCTGATCGGCTCCTGCTGCCGGCAACGGACCAAAGCTCGGCGGTACGGCCGGGCAGGGTGGCAGCGGCGCTGGCGCATTGGGCGCCGCGCCTGGAGCAGAGGTGATAGAGGGCGAAGGAGGTGGTGTAGGCGCTCGAGGCCCCATCGCAGAGAAAAAGGAAGGTGGCGATGGTGGATCGTTGCTGCCGATGGAAGATATGGTGAGAAAGGGGTTTTTGCTCGGCTCTTTTCTAGCTTAAGGAAGAAGAAGAGCAGATGCCGATTGAGGGGAAACAGGGGAGCCCTACATTTTATTAAGTATGAGGCAATGGAAGGTGAAGGGGCACTATACGGGAAGCCGCAGGGTCGCACGGGTCATCATGACGGTTGCCATGGAAGACCGTGTGGCGGTGCAGGTTGATGGGACGTGCATGGCCAGGTTTTCACACTTATCTAGTTTTGAAATAAACAAATCTTTATTTGCCAAAACCAGGGGGCATGTGTTGACATCGGAATTTGGTCGTCCCTATTAATGGGCCAAAGTCGGCTTTGGGCTGAGGAGAAGCTGTCCAAGGAAGCGACGATGCGTGTTAAAGCAGGCCATTGGGCCTTGTATCGTAGATTAATGATTAGTTAAAAGAGTCCAGTTCGAGTCGGTTAGGGTTTGTAGTTTAATTAAGGAAGGGCAGGCTTGCCGCCTAAGTCTTCGGGCTATAAATATGTACTCTTTGTTATTGAATAAGACTGACGACACACATTCATCAAGCAGCGGTTGTCTCCATATTCCCTCGGCGCATCGCCACCTCTAGCGACTAGAGTTTTAGGTAATCATCATGCTGCCCTAATGATCTACTTCGTTGGGGCATTAGACGTTAGTCGCCTGTCAAATCGTGTACTGAAGCGTTTTTTATGACACGGTTTGCTAGTTACCATGATGAATCTCTCCATTAGTTACCTTGATGAATCCCATGGTGAACCTAGTTCAGCATGAGATACATCGCTTATCTAGATGAACCTCGTGCCAAACCTAGTTTGCCACGAGGTCTATCTTCATCTTTGTATGTTTGCCGATTCTTTATATGTATGTATTTCACGTTATAGATCGGTTTACATGCAATGAGCCGATGCACATCGGCCTATCTACTATATGTGCTATGTTAAAGATCTTTACGATGTATGCTCTTTTGCTACATGATGAGTTTTGTAAGATTAGCATAATGCAAGTTTATTTATGGCTCCTCCGTCAATGTGTGCAACAACGAACATAAGCAATGGGCTTAACCAAAAGACTAGCCTGATAATCAAGGGTTGGCTGGCCTTATTTGTTGTGCTCCCCTACATTGATTTTCAATGCGGGACTAAACCCAACAATCTCTCCCATCACACATTGAGCCCAAATCTTCGATTAGAAGACATATCACGGGCCGTGAGTTTTAACTCTCCAAACGGCGTATGTCACAAGATGTGCCCACCGAACGGAGATATTTATGGCTCCCCCGTCAATGTGTGAGTTGATTAACGAGATTGCTGGCCCATAGGTTCTGATACTAATTGTTAGGATTATTTAAGGTCTAGGTATAAACGGAGCAACAACGAACAGAGGCAATGGGCCTAACTCAACTCAAAAGACCAGCCTGAGAAGCAAGGGTTGCCCGCCTTATATGTTGTGCTCCTCCTACGTTGCTTTGCAACGCGGGACTAAACCCAACAGTTGGTTAATAAAGTTGGAAGAAAATAAATATGGAAATGCATGTACCGGACATATATATATGTATACTAATAACCTGATCCTGAACAAGAAGATGTCGGGCTAGGGACTGCCCAAGATAATGTGTGGAACACATGTTGGATCATATCATTCGAGATCAATTGGCCTGGCCGTGCTGCCACATCTCTAATTACAATATATACAATAGTATAATATTGATTATATTAATATGAAAATGTTAAAAAAACCACCACGTTCGCCAAGAGGACTCTGAAATTACCACGTTAATTGAAAAAAAAGAAAAGACCTTCACTGTTGAATTTTATGAAGATCTAACTGTCTAAATTCATCTAAGAATGTATGAGATATGTTTTTCCATATGTTATTCGGTAGGAATAGATATATAGGAGTATGTATTATGATCGTGTGTATAATACAAATAGGAAAGCAATCTTAAGGGCTTCAAGGCTTCCTGCGAGCACAAAGTTCGACGCCTTTGCTTCGATGGAGTCCGCCTTCTATACCTGGCAACCGACGGTCAGATGAATGGTTCATGCCGAGCACTAGCAATGACCAGGACATCAGCAGCCATGCGCCCTAAAAGGTCCCAAGGCTCCCCTACGAGCCTGGCAGCAAGCACCGGATGTTCTCCAGGCATGTATATCTAACTCCCTTGCCACGCACCACGGCCTGCCAAGCCGGTCTAATGCAGAAGCTGAGTTCTGATCCGGCGCCGCTCAAGAGCCCAGGACTATGAAGGCATGGGTCCTTTGAGCAAATTTATTTTAATAAAGAAAGTTTTATTTCAAGATAAAATAGTGTTTCGGTCTCTGCACTTACAAGTGCACTCAACCAAAGAAATAGAAAAAACAGATAGAAGCCTAGAATGTTCTAAACAATCTAAAATTATAAATTTAACATGCAACTCACACCACATATTCAACAAGGGGCTGACCCTATTGTTTGATCTCTCTCACGCTGATTTTTTCAATACATTGGATTCACTGCCGGAGTCGCTCTTCAGTAGTTCGGTCGAAACAGACCTATGAGCCCGTGAGCAGCATTCTGTTGAGGTGAACGATACAAGGGGACTGAGGCTGCCACAACAATTGCCGACATCACCATGTTTATTATTGCACGCAACACTTATTCATCGCCCCATTGTCGGAAAGCACTGCGTGAGGAAGCTGATCGCTTGGTTGGGCCGGGCGTCCCTCATCATCTTCGTCCTGGCTTCCATGATCTTAGTCAGCACGCTTATTCTTGGTATTGCCATCAGTCATATCTTTCTTCAGCTCATTGCAAAATCACTGGAAATTCGCGCCGGTGTGCGCCTGAACATACAGTTGAAATCATGCATGTATAATTTTGAATCTTGCAGGCGGAGTAGGCATCTCCAACACAGTTCATAAGATGGAGCGGCGTCAGTACATGGGGTTCGAAAGCCTTTGCAAGGTGTAGCTAGCTAGTAGGAAGAAATGCAGTGAAGGCAGAGCAGGGCAGGGATAAGAGAGGAAGTCAGTGTCTCTAGGTCATAGTTCACGAAAGAAAATGATGAAGTCCTGAGATCCCAACGCATATTTTAGCACACTTTACTTAGCCCAAGATAGAATCATGGGCTCGTTCGGCTGGCCTTGGCTGCGGCTGTTTCCAGCTGTTGCTACAGTGTCTGCGGCTGTTGCTACAGTGCCTACGTGAGGAGAAAACAGCTGCAGCTTCCAATTCAAGCAGCCGAACGAGCATGTACTTAGGAGTGAGTACTAGCTAGTTAGTGTCGGTTCAAGGAACGTAGCCATTTACAAGGAAAGTCTGGCTGCCACTTACAAGTTACAAGTCAACATCAGCTGTATGTATACAGGATCACATGGCATCTGTCCTAGCTTGGTAGCTGAAATATGAGGAAATTCTAAGGGTACTCAAAAGGCAGAGCTGTTCGGATGTCCGGTAGAGATTTTGCTCCTCTGTAAAGGCTGTACTACGGTACACATTTTACCTCCTAGGTGGTAAGACCTTAAATAAATCATAGCCCTCCATTTTTAGGATGGATAAACCCACTTAATAATAAAATAATAGATAAAGAAAATAAAAAATCATCCATGAAATTCGGAAAACAGGATTGGGGGCAGTTGCTTCTTTCTTTCCATCTATGTGACGAGGGCACATGCAACTGCCTTCCGTCCGATTTTCTTGCAGCAACCGTGTTACGGCAGCAGCATCCTTCATGACGAGCACATCCGTCACGAATCACGATCGGGTAGTTGCCATGTTCGAAACAAAACAAAAATATAGTCAAATAGGAATATGGTACAAGATCTTATGTATCATCAATTGTCACGTAAGAAATACAACTTCATGTACCAGGGCTGCCAACCACGTTCAGTTAAAATATGTATAACGTTAATCCGCTGCGGGCTCTCACGTTCAGTAAAAAGATATTGTTGGTTAATGGCAAACGAGATGACACGTTCATTTGCAATCAATACGAAGCATTCAATCCAAAAATATGCAGCTTGCATTGCCACGTTCTTTACGTTCAACTAGGAAAAGAGATCACTTCTCCTTTGAGTCGCATGTTCGGATAGAAAACAGGTCAGGTCTCCGATCCATGGGGTAGTTAGTTATCGATGATTATCTCATTTTTTATATTAAAATTGAATAAAGAGTTTTTTATTATTTAGAGGTATTACCTCCTATGAGGTATTACGTCATTTTATCCACTTAAATCAAAGGTTCACAGTTGTTTCAGTGTACCGTAGCAATTGCCCTCTGTAAAAGCAAGAAATTTTCTAAAATTCGCTTGTTTGGGGATTCTTTTGATTGATGGTGGCTCTAAAAATTAAAGGCAAACCCTGCTTGGCTAATATTCTAGAAACATCAATATAGACCCATTCACACGAGTAAAAAGTCTCTCTTACTGGACTCGCTCACACTATAAAAACCAACATCAATGTGCCAACTTTTTTCTAACAAATCATCACACTTCTTCATTGCTATATTGTGCAAGCTGCGAACATCACCTACATGATTTTTTAGCCTTCCTTTTTTGTGAAAAGAAAACCATTTCAACGAAATAAATGCTTCGTAACCATGGTCCTGTACTCCTGTCTAAACAAGAAACAATAAAAATAATAGGCCCTATGTGGACTCATTGTATTTAAGCCAACTTCTTCCAAACTCGTCGAACTATTCACCTCAAAGTTCCTCTAATATGTGTCACAGAAAGACTCATTCTCTAAAGTACGTACTTCCTTCTCAACCTCTCTCTAAGATTAGGACGATGATCATCAATCTGTTTTTTTTAATCTCAGATCATATCTAATCTCCTCTTCTAAGTTGATGTTATCCAAATATGAATCCCGAGCGTTCTTTGTGATGGCTCTGGTGCTTTCCTTTTGAAGAAAAAAGTTTCAATCAATAAGCCTAAGACATAACTGGACAATTTAAGAAGAGTGTAAATATGATGTATTGGTTTATCATTACCGGCATTGCTAATTTATAAATGAAGACCAAAACGTAACGGAAAGATGTGATTAGCTTTATCTCTAGTGAATAATACAAATTGAAAAAAAAAACAGAGCAGACAAAAGCAAGCATGATAAATTTGTTGTGTTCTATACATGTGTGGCCGCCTATATTATTCTACTACTCCCTCCTTCCTAAATTTATAAATTGTTTGACTTTTTATACCAAATTTGACCACCTTGTCTTATTCAAAATATTCGCGAAAATATAGAAAAATCCAAAATAATATATTACTCCATCCCCAATTTATAATTCGTTTAATTTTTTTTATTTTTTTCACACCAAATTAGACAGTCTTATTCAAAATATTGATGAAAATATAGAAAAAATCAATTCATAGTTAATGTATATTATATGCTAAACTAAATTACAATGAAAATAAATGATAATTGTGAAATTTTTAAATGAGATGAGTAAATTAAATTTAGTGTTAAAAAAGTTAAACGGTAAACTGGGATGGAGGGAGTATATGCTAAATTAAATCACAATAAATATAAATGTTAATTATAAATTTTTTTAACAGGAGGAGAAAGTCAAAGTTAGCGTTAAAAATTCAAACGACCTAGTATTCTATAATACATTGGTTGCGTGGGCACTGGGGAGGACAGCAGGCATGGTTGCTGACTTCCTGTGGCGGGTACGCTAACTTCATACAACCAATAACAATACAATTCATGCATCGGTATCAAAACTTTTATTTACCCCTTGCTACATTATCTCTATTTATTATGATATTCTAACAGTAAATACACATAAATTGATATGGGCTATCATATAGTTAATAATTTTTTTTATATAACTTGCTACACGGTTTTTACCGTGTTTGGTAGTACTAATTAATTTGACACTGTGTATAAGTTACCACTACACGTGTAATTGACATAAAGTTTACATGAGTTAGATAAAATTAGACATACACGTTATTACTATGTTACACAATAAAATTTGCTCTGCAGGAAGCATCGCAGTGCAGGGCAGGGATATATAGGAGAGGAAGTGAATATCTGATTCACAATTCAGGAAGAAAATGATAGAGTCCAGAGATCCCAACGCAAGTGTTTTTACTTAGCACACGTACGTAGTAGGTGTCGGTTCATGAACGAAGCATTATCAGGTAGCAACCACGTAGAAAGTCAGCATCAGCAACAAGGAACCAGATAGTGAGTGTGAGTAAGATTACTGTCTCGCTGTGCCTCAAACCATGGAATCAGGTTGTAGCCCGGCCCACTGCTAAAAGCAGCGGCAGCTGGTGGAGTGGAGCAGCGGCCCACCGAACCCACTAAACAGGCCTGCAGTGGGCCACAACCAGCCCACATTCTTGGTATCTCTAGTAGATGCTATGCAAGCGGGTATGTCTGCAGATAGGTTAGGTATGATCAATGGATCATAGTCAATTTCAAAAGATGGAGCATTTACTAGTTATCTGTTGTAGAAGAAAAATAAATGAAACAAGGGATTACTTATAAAGACAATCCACACTTATTTCTTGCCAGCATTGGAACACATAATGCTGGCCCATGGCTTTTTCACTAGCTAGAGCTGTACAATAAGGGTGAGAAGAAACAAAGATTGCATTCAGGCGGTCGTACAAGCACGCACCGGTCCTCTGATTGTGGACCAGTGGCCACGGCCCACGGAGGTGCAGTATCATCTGATCAGTCGGACAGAAACGAGGCCCGGCCACATGGACATGGGCCTGCAGCCCAGCACTACTCCACAGACAGAGTCACGCTGTGTTACTGTTAGCGAACCCAGGGAGGATTTTTGTTTGTTTCTTTCGATTTTCGTCGACAGGAAGGACGGGCAGGAGAGGATCGCTGCCACTGTTCCTCTGGCCAATCTGGATAGCGCCGCCTGACCATATCCTAGGGGCTGGAATTGACGGCAAATACTACGGCCCTGTTTAGATCCAAATTTTTCTCCCAAATTTCACTATACAAAAAAAAGATTTTCCGTCATATTAAAATATCGGCACATGCATGGAGTACTAAATGTAAATAAAATAAAAAATTAATTGCACAGTTTAAATGTACTTTGCGAGACGAGTCTTTTGAGCCTAGTTAGGCCATAGTAGAACAATATTTACCACAAACAAACGAAAAATGCTACAGTATATTTTTCAGCGCTACGGTGTATTTCAGCCCTAATTTCAACGGATCTAAACACAGCCGAAATGAAACGATCCAGTTCGATCCTGGCCACAAGCAAATCACCACTTTCTCCTGTCCGGTACTCCTGTGGTGTGAGCTCCACGCATGTCAAATTGTCAATCAATGTCACTCCACAGTGACAGTGACAGTGACAGTGACAGTAAGCACCGCAATCCAATTGGCAGTTTTCATCCATCGCATATATACATACATACATGCACGAACCATCACTGAATGAGGAGCCATGCAATCTGAATATCTGATAGACACTGATGATAACGGGTGTGTTTAGATTCTAAAAACTGGTATTGTTCTGAACTGAAAAGCACTGTAGCATTTTTATTTGTTTGTGGTAAATATTGTCCTACCATGGTCTAACTAGACTCAAAAGATTCGTCTAGCAAAGTACATCTAAACTGTGCAATTATTTTTTTATTTCATCTACATTTAGTACTCCATGCATGTGCCGGCATTTTGATGTGATGGAGAATCTTTTTCTTGCATAGTAGAATTTGAGAGAAATTTTTTGAATCTAAACAGACCAACATTATAACAGCAAGCAAATTAAAAAGAAGTCTGTGGTGCAGAGCGGCTTTGGCACGCACAGCACCTCAGTACCTCTCTTGGAGTTCCTTTCCCGTATAGGGTTAAGCGGTTGCTTAGGCTGAATCCAGTGGAGACTGTAAAAAGCGACCGCAAAATTTAATGCGATACTGTTTGTCACTGTTGTTGTGAGTGTAGATAGTTAGAATAGTAATGAAAAAGAAGATGGAGAAAGAGGGATGGAGGTGGCGTTGGATTCAGCCTTAAGTCTATAGTTTTGACCGATTCCATGCGCTGCCTGGCTGTCGTGCAGAAGCTGCATGGCATGGCAGCGACGCCGCCGGCATTAAACTACGGTACGGCATCCTTCATTTCATCTCCCTCACGCGTTCTGAAATCTGAATGACTTCAATTGGTGCATCCCGAAAAAATAAAGAAGTTTGGCGGAGCATCAGCGCATGCGATTATTGAAATGGCTGCGATAAGTTGACCCCACTGGGAAAGATTGATTATTGCTAGCACTGGAGAATGAGAGATTGGATCTACTGGCTTAGCAGACAGGCTCCATGTTCTTGGAGATTGAGGAACACCTGTCTGTCTGTCTGTCTCCAAGGTCGACTGACAACAGTGATTTCGATCCTCGATTAGCAGGAGGTAACAAACATGTGTTAACTGATGAGCACGCTCCGGCCATGTTCATCATTGGTTCATGCCGTGCTGCTTGCCTTAGCAGATCGACTTTCTTGGCAATAGATGGCCATGTGTATCTTTTTGTAAGCGCGGCTGTCTATAGTCGTATGCGTGAATGATGGAAGCTCAGAATAGATCTGCATCTGTGCCCGGTCTTCACCGTGCCTGATGTTTTTATACTACACAGCATGCAGTTGTTGTTTAGCCAGAAGGAAAAGAAAGAAAAAATAACCGTCGTTTTCCAAGAAAGATGGGGTGATTGGCCTTCGCTTGCTCCCGAGATACTACAAATCAAGTAAACGCTGGGCCAACCAGGAAAAAGGAAGTCATTTTCGCTTCACTAGAAATAAATGTCAGAATAATTCTGATGGGGCCAGATCTGAGAAAATGGTTATCTGATATTCTGATCAGCAGTTCCCCTGATGGTGAATGAACGAAGATTCAGATGGTGGTGGTGGCGGTAGTGTGCATCTGCTTTCCAGCATCTTGTGGTCCTCCTGACTCCCTGTCCTGTCCTGTCCTGCCCTGCCCTGGAGCAGCTGCGTGCATGTCTCTGAATCTCTGATGGATCTTCTCTGCGTGATGGAGTGGGGTGCTCGGTAGGTTTTAGTGATGGAATGCCTAACCGTACAGTGATGGAGCCCTCACTCTCAATATTACTAGTAGTTAGGCGGGAGATGCAAATGAGAGGGGATCACGAGTGAAGCAAGTGCTGGGCTTTATTAGGATCAGACCAAAGTCACCATGTCCTGGTACCAGCAGCCCTGATTGGTATACGACCAGGTACGAATTAGAACTGTCAGGCTCCCTGTCAGAAAATAAGTGAATACGTACTATGTACTTCTGGTATCTCTCTACTTCCACTACACAAAATTAACCAGTATTCCATATATATTCATCGTCTCTGCAAAGCATACAAGCTTGGACTGCATATAAAACTCCCGTAGTAGTAGTACCTGGTTATCGTTCAAAAAAGGATCCTCCTGACCCCATCTAGAAATCTCAGATTGGTCTGCTAATGAACCAGATCAACCAGATTTTGTAGTATATGAACCCCAAAAAGAATAAAACTCCCTCTTGATCCGATCTACAGAATTTCAGGGTGATCTTCTTTGCATGCGTGAGCGAGATGCACATGGAGCGGAGGCTGGAGCGGAGGCTGTTCACACTTCTCTTCCTTTTGTGCTTTATATTCTCTGCAATGTCACTGTCTATGATGACTGAACTTTTGCTTGTTCTGTGGGCATTATTTGCAGACAGTGAATGTGCGGTGTGTAAGGTTGTCTTCAATGGTACTTCAAAAAAGATTCATCAAAACATTTGATATAAATGATGCACCGTAGACACGTAAGAAAATAGTTTGAACAGTGATTGTTGAAACATGAGGAGTTTTATTGGAGACGGCCTAAAAACGCTAGGATAACTGGTTGGAACAGTGACAGAGAGTGAGATTTGAAGAGTTTCACTGGAAACAGCCAAAAACGCTAGGATGATTGGAGTGTTTGGATCAGAGGCTAAAATATCACGTCACATCAAATGTTTAGAAATGAAGACGGTTGGGAGGAAAAGGAAAAGGGAGCGAAAAGAAGAACAATGCGTGCCGGGAGGGCCTGGTGGCGAACACGCGTAGAATAGGAACGCCACGTGATCTGATTTCGTCGCCACCATAACATTGATTGTTGCCTTGACGAGTTTGTCTTGTCCCCACCGTGTACATGTCATGTCACTCTCCAAGAAGGCCAAGACGATAGATGAGCGCTGCTTCCCCCGGAGATAAGGATCAAAGAACGACACCACCAGCAGAAAACAGAGTTCATTCTGAAGAAATCACAGACCTCAGATACGATGGAGACAGCATCGGTTACCTGATCTGCAGCTTCACATTTTTCTTGATCTAGTTTAGGCAATTTCATATCTCGGCATGCGCATACTTGAGCTATATCTTCTGTTCTGTTCAGGAACGGATCCATGGTGTTCCGGAGCGGATCCATCGTGGGACTATCTAGGGGCCAGGGCCTGGAGCACCCGCTATCCTGCTGAAAGTAATAGCTTCCCTTTTAACAATATTTATTTATATATGAACAAAGGATACGAAGAACAAAATGAGAAGGATTAAGAAAGCAAAAATTGCATAACTGCCCTCCTTTTCAACTGCAACTGTACGTTTGTCTCTACTTTTTATGGTTTTGTTTACCCCTATTATTTGAATGTGAATTGTCTGTCTACCCCTACTTTGTAACACCGTGAAAACAAATACCTTTTACCAAATTAAAAAAAATAGAAAGTCCGGATGGAAAAAGGTCTTTCCTACCCCCGCGTTCTCCCTCCGATGTACTTTACAAGCCTAGGAGCATGCCAAAGGGCGGGGCCACGCGCGCACTCGCCGGGCCAGTCTTTCATTGAGGCGAGGCCGCGCGCATGCCTACCCGCGTGCTCGCCGAGGCATTCTCTAAGACTATCCCAACCCCATTGCCTAAAACATTTCCTATCCACTATTCTTCTACTATTCCAACTGCCTTTCTCTCTGTCTACAATAGCGCTACAGTGTCAAACAGTGTATAGACAGTATTTTTGTCAATCCCCATTGGGGATAGTCTAATGGATCCTTGTGCAATCCGTCGGAAGTGAGCTGAATTCTTGACGCGCAGACGAAGAGCAGTTGAAGAACGGGTTCATGGACATGGGCACACAGCGGTGGACTCGGCGCCGGGCATGAGCAAGCACATGATGCTGAAGAACTTCCCGAGCTTCCTCCGCACCACGGACCCCAATGACATGCTCCTGACGTTCCAGCTGCACGAGGTGGAGAGCTCAGAGACCCACGGTCGCTTGCGAGGGTGGGGCTGCACGCCCGCCTGGCCGTGGGCTCGCCGAGGCAGGTCCGCTCGTCAGCGCAGGGCCGCGTGAGCCGAACCGGCCGGCCGCTTACCTCGTTGGGGCGAGGCCGCGAGTAAATCGTGCTATCTGCTCGCCGAGGCGGGGTCGCGCGCCGAGCCAGCCAGCCTCTCGCCGGGCCAGGGCTGCGCGCGCCGCCTGGCTGCTCCCTCACTGGGCCGCCCGCTCGCCGGGAAGGGCCCGTCGCTCATCGGGTAGGTTCAGAGAAGGGCAAATGTGTCTTTTGAACCTTCTTTTAACATTGTTACTTTAACAGAACAAGGGTAATAGCAACCTTGGGATTCAAAAAAATAAGGGCAACCAAATAAAATCTAAAAAATAGAGACAAACGTGCACTCAGAAAACAAAACGAGAGCAGTTTTACAAATGCCCCAGTAACTAAAGGAACCGGGTAAGAGCAGCTCCAATGTAGTGACTAAAGAGGTGCTAAGAGAAAAGAGAAGGGAGAAAATAAGATGCTATACATTGGAGGATGGGTGCTATCTTAGCAACTAAGGAACTTCTTAGCAACTCAAGGAACCTGATGCTTGTTTTGGCACTAGGTGCTAACTTTAAACAAATAATATTTCTTACTTTCTTACCCTCTCTCCACCCACCGTCCATGATGTGATTAGAGAATTTGAATATTTTATCAAGTGCAGATTCTAGTATAGCATGAGTTATGAAATTATACATTAAAGCATATTTTTTTAGCTTAACGCCTCTCGTGATATGTCAATTTTTCACCTGTATCTAACTATGTATTGGAGCTGCCGTAAAGAGCATATATACAAAGAAGAGAGAAAAAAAAACCTCCCATCTATATTCTAGATCTGCCGCTGCTTGTTGTTTTCTTTTTTGAATCCGCCGCTGCTTGTTGTTTTCTATATGCTTGATACGCACGTGAAGAGTGGATCCGACAAGCGACACGGTACTGGACCATTGTTCGTTGCGCTGTTCTTGGTAGCGTGCCGTCCTTCCTGGTTCCTGCTTTTTCCATCAACAGGCATCGTCTGCCCTGAGAATTGGTCTGCTACTGGAATCACGGGCCATACATCTGCGTGCATGACAGCATCCGTACGTTTCCTATGGAAGTGTGAGTATTGTATCTGTAGCTTCATCATAAGATGTCTACTGCTGTCTGCAAATTCTTCAGGACAACGCCTGACAATTCTTGATGCATGCTGACCTGTAATTTCAACAACGGTCACACATGACACATCTGAAGAGAAGAGCACGCCCGGACGGGCAAAGATGATTACGATGGCGTGACCACACAAGCACCAGTAGTGTTCTTGGTGGTGCTTGCTGTGTTGGCTCGTGGACCTGGACGATGCATTAGTGACAACTATCCAATGCATGCTATGCCGACCGGTAAGGTATATATACAAACCAACCAAGATGGTACCGTTGTGTCAATGTGTGCATATGGTCATGCATGCCACATCGTCCGGTCCTTGAGGAAATATCACCTCAAATGTGGTGTGTTCTCTCCTGAATCGTCTCTCCTCTACCATACTCGTCGCTCAGGAACTAAGCTAGCTACAATAATCTGCCAAAGCAATCAAAACAATAATTGCGTGCGGTGGTTGTCCACTTTTAAGATCAAACTCGACGTTGCCCTTTGTGTAATTGTGTTGATTGTCGGATTTATATCTCATTATCTTATCTTATCTTACTGTTACTAATCGAAGGTTTCAAAAGTTGCTCTAATTTCAAAACAAAAGCTACACTAATTTTAAAACAAGCAAGAAACATCTGACCATTAATTGGTAAATTGAAATACTAATAGCCATTAGATCTGTTTTTTAAAGAATTACCTACCTCTGCCATTATGAAATGTTCTGAGTTCAATTCTCAACTAAAGCAATTTTTTTTTTGCAAATTTTTTCTATTTCAATTTATTTTTAAGTAATTACCCACCTTTTCCATCGTGAAAGGTTATGGGTTCAAATCTTAACGAAAGCAAACTTCTTCTTTTTTTTTTGGGCAGATTTCTTCCATTTTCAGTTTACTCTCAGTTTTTTGTCAATTTTTCCCATTTACAAATTTACGCTACCAAATGATCCCATAACATTTTTCATAAAAACACTAGAAATCTTTATACAAAACAGATATTTTGTGCCTAATCTCGCTATTACTAATTGAAAAAAAAAATCCTTTGGAAGCCTTTTTATTAATCGTCACAAGATGCGCTAAATAAAAGTTCTCACAACAATCAAAAACATCCTATCATCGATTGCAGATTAAATCTTAATAGCCATTATATATATTTTTTATGTAATTAATATCTCACCATCCATCATAGATCTGTCATACGTCTTGTAGCTCTAATAATAATAGTCATTATATCCATTATAATTTCTAAAAATTTACCCACTATGACACTATGAAAGATGAAACAAAATAATTCCCTAAATTTTTATATATAAAAACTGGCCATTATGCCATTATAAAATATGAATTAAATAACTCTTTAAATTTGCATAAAAAATACCCACCATACCATTGTAAAATATGAATTAAATAACTATCTAAATTTGCATATAAATTACATGCCATTATAAAAATAAATTAAAATAAGTCTTTAACCTGCATATAAATTACCCAATATGCTATCATGAAAGATAAAAAAATAATTTCTAAATTTTTTTAATCTTGCTAATCGGAGGTTTCGTTTGAAGCCTCTACGTTAATCCTCACCACACGCGTTTGAAAAAAGATAAATCCTAAAAATTCTCACAAAAACTAGAAACATCCCGCTGTCCATCATACAGCTCTAATAATAGTAATAATTAGATCTATTATATTTTCTAAAAATTACACACCATGCCATTATAAGGATGAAATCAAATAACCTCCTCTATATATAAAAATTACCCACAATATCATTATAGAATACAAATTAAAATAACCCCATAAATTTGCATAAAAAAATTATCCACCATACCATTACAAAAGATAAATTAAAATCAGCCCTAAATTTGCATATAAATTAACCTATACGCTATCCTGAGAGATAAATTAAAATAATTTCTAAATTTGCACATAAATCACCCACTGGGCCATTACGAAAGGTGAATTAAAATAACCACCTCTACACTTATACTAAAATTAAATTTATATTCTAATAAAACTTTAACCCGTGCAATGGACTAGTAAAGTCAATCACGATGCCATGCCTAGGTCAAACTCGGTGTTACCCACTTTGTTGATTGACATCTTCGTGTCTCACTACAAAGTCAATTGCGATGTCATGCCTAATATACTACCTTCATTTACAAATGTATGACACAATTGATTTTTTTTCACAAATTGAATCATTTGTCTTATTCAAAAAAAATATTCAAACATGTAAACAAATAAATCATTGACGAGAAAATAAAATTAACTTATTAAATTTTTTAATAGAAAAACAATCAAAGTTTTGGAGGTCAACCATTTCTACGGTTGTCAAAAGAACGCTCTCCCACTTCTCACCTAGGGCACATATCCAGTGCAATCAAAGGTTTGGTGCAATCACCGTGCAATTTTACTAAAAAATGTGTCAACAAATTATGAAAAAAATAATGAATATACATCTCATTCTATCCCATCTATATATAATATTTCAGGGTCAAATTTGTCCTACTCTAACAGTTACAAAAAAGATAAATTTGGGTGCATTTGAACTATTACTTTTGTCAGAAAATTTGTATTTTTTGTAAATATTAGAGTAAGACGCATTTGATTATAAAATTTTATATATAGATGAGGTAAGTTGAGATGTACATTCATGATTTTTTTTAGAATTTTTTGACATATTTTTTTAGTAAGATTGCACGGTGATTGCACCAAACCTTTGACTGCACTGGATATGTTGCCTCTCACCTATCCCTCCACCCATATTCTTGGTGTTTCGTCGCTTCAAGTACAAGTTTTGTTTCCTAAAATTTTTGTCACTTTCCAGATTCAAATGCATCTCTTGGTTGGGTCTAATGATTATGGCGGCAAGCAGCATGCAAGCAGGGTCCTTTTTGTCCAGATTTATGACGTGGAGAGATCTCGATGAATGCTCATCTGTTCTTTTTCTTTGATAAGGGGGTTGCTCCTTTGCATCGGTTGGCCGGTTGCACAAATGCACAGCTCACGGCTTCCCGAGAGACGTGTTCCGATCCCTGGCATTCTCGTCTAGAGAAATGTCCTGCTTTGCCTTCTGCTACGGTTGGCGATGCTGTTTAAATTTACGACTCTTGCGTGGCTGCTATTTTATTCGCATGCATTTTAATTTCTAAATGAAGGAAGTTTGTATGAGACACGGTTGTGTTTATTAATTACATGCATTGTGCAGCTCCGGTAGTTTTGTTGATCTTCAAACTGAAGATACTCAGGGCCGCCTGCCAAGGAAATTGAATGAGTAAATTGTACTCGTAGTACTACTACATCTACGAAGGACGAGGCTGATATCAAGCACGTCGCAAACAGCTATCAGCAATGAATGAATAGATTAAAAGTGGTAAGAAATTTGGAGCTCAGGGTTAGTTCGAAGTAATATAGCATTACTCCGGCTGTCATTGGTTTCGTCAGCAGCTAATAGTTAGCACACTAACTATATTAACTAGATGATGTTTAAGGGGGTGTTTAGGATCGGGGCTAAATTTTTAGCCCCCATCACATCGGATGTTTGGACACTGATTAGAAGTATTAAATCTTACTATTACTTAATCCTCACGAAACGCAGCAGAAAAAAGATGAATCCTATAAATTCTCACAAAAACCAAAAACATCCAACCATCAATTGGCAAATTGGAATATTAGGGCATGTTTCCTAGAGCTCTGCTTTCAGATTTTTTGGTTCCGGGAGCTGATTCACCAGTGGAGTGATTCCATTTGATTCTCTGGTAGGGGTGAATTTGTCTATTGAAAACTGTTTGGCAAACTGCCTGTGAAGTGATTCAAGAGGGTTGGAGAGTGAGGAGCAGGTGGGAGCAGCTTTTTTCAGCTCCCTGGTTGTAGTATAAAATGGATGAGCGATTCTCTCTGATTCATTGGAGAATCGATTCTGCTTTTTATTGTTTGGCTACGCTCACTAGATTTACTCCACAGAATCTGGGAGTCGAGCTCTACCAAATGCCACCTTAATAGCCATAGATCTGTATTCTAAGTAATTACCCATCTCTGCCATTATGAAAACTCTCAACAAAAACAAATTTCTTCTTTTTTCAACATTTTTCTATTTTTATTTTTTTCTAAGTAATTACCCACACATGTCGTTATAAAAGGTTTTTAGTTCAACTCTCAACCAAAGCAAATTTTTTCTTTTTGGTAGATTTTTTCCATTTCAATTTGTTTTCTAAGTAATTACCCACCTCTGCCATTATAAAAGGTTTTGAGTTCAACTTTCAACGAAAGAAAATTTCTTCTTTTTTAGCATTTTTTCCTATTTTCAAATTTACTCTCAATTTTTGTCAAACTTTTTCATTACAAACTCACATTACTAAATGATCTTGTAACTATTTTCATAAATATGTTGGAAACCACCCCTTCTTTGAAGCAGTTTGTGCCTAATCTTACTATTACTAATTGAGGACTCCTTTTGGAGGCTCCTTATTAATCCTTGCAAGATGCGCTAAATAAAATATAAAATCATAAAATTTTTCACAATAATCAGAAACATCGTAACATCGGTTGTAGATTGAAATCTTACTAACCACCAAGTTTGTTTTCTATGTAATTAACATCCAATCGTCGATTGCAGGTTGAAATCTTAATTGCCACTAGATTTGTTTTCTATGTAATTAACATATTGTCATTCATCGTCTATCTCTAATAATAGATCTATTTTTTAGGACAAAGATAAATCCTAAAATTTTTACAAAAATCAGAAACACCCCGTCATCCATCATGTAGCTCAAATAACAGTAGTCATTAGATCTATTATAGTTTCTAAAAAGTTACCCACAATGACACTATGAAAAATGAAATAAAATAGTTCCCTAAATTTGTATAAAAATTGTCATTGCCATTATGAAATATGAATTAAATAACCTCTTAAATTTGCATAAAAATTACCCACCATGCCATTGTAAAATATGAATTAAATAACTATCTAAATTTGCATATAAGTTACTCACCATGTCATCATTAAAGATAAATTAAAATAATCTCTAAATTTGCATATACATTACCGTAATTCAATTAGTAAGGATGAATCAAAATATCACCTCTAATATTACTAAAGATTAAATCTATATGTCCTAAACTCCAACATGTGAGAGAGCACGGATTGATGAACTAACAAACTGAATATAGATAATTCTAATCTACTTCTCACCAAAAGATGCCAACACTGTCGCGGCAGCCCAATCCATGACATCACCGTTGTTGCACGGTGACCACCACGGACGCATGGATACAAATCCTCACGATCCCACAACCGCTGCCCAGGGATGGGAACAACGGCAGAGAGAAGACAATCTTGACGTGTGCATCGTCAATGACGATGGCCTTGCGGAGAAGGACCCTATCATAGAGGCGGTGATGGTGGTAGAGGAGACCACCGTGGTGGCGGCGAAACCTGAGGAGGAACACAACACAGAGATGGTGGGGGATTCCAGTGGTGCAGTGGCAGCGAAGAAGCCCGAGAGCGCAATGGTGGCGCTGATGTAGCAGTATTGGCATTGGCGGAGGACATCGGCAGGGTGAAAGCCATAGCACCAGCAAGCACCATTGTTGTTGGCCTTCAAGGATGTACGGGGGTTTGGTCTCGAGCGGTATCAAGTTAATGGTTGAGGGGGATCATTATTGCGAGCCATGGCGGCAGGGAAGATGGAGAGGGGATGGTCTGTGGATTGGATTGGAGCGAGTGAGGAAGACGAATTCTCAGAAAAGGTGAAGCAACAAGGGACTTTAACGGCTACAAACTCTTTGTACCAATTGAGAACACAAAAAATACTAAATGGTGTTGTCTGGCTGTTCGCGCCAGAATTTAGCCGACCCAGTTAATGGGCCTAAATCGGTTTAGGGCTGAACGAAGCTGTTCAAGGAAGAAATAGCATATTTCGTGGGCCGAAAGGCTGTGTATCGTAGGAAAAGTTTAGTCTTATGAGTCCAATCGGGACGTTAATTAGAGATAGATTCGGTTAGAGTTTGGAGTCGAATTAGGAAGGGACAGGCTTGCTATTCAAGTCTATGGACTATAAATATGTACTCATACCCTCGAATAAGATTGACGACATACGTTCATCAAGCAGCGGTTGTCTCCATACTCTCTCGGCACATCGCCACCCCTAAAAAATTAGGGTTTTCAAGGTATATCGCCATGTTGCTCTATCGATTTCCCTCGTAGATGTTGATAGGGCGTCGCGGCGCTCTGCCGATGGTAGTTCTTGTACTAAGCATTGTTGTTGGCAAGATCTACTAGTTACCACATGCATCGAGTCGATATACTTGTTCGTTATTCTTCATAATACATATTGGCTCGTGTGTAATTTATCATCATGCTGTTTTCTATGATGTTATGTTTTTCGATATATGTTGTAGAACATTCGCGTCATATATTGATAGATTAGCATGATACCAGTTCCCTATCTAGTTGACATCAGATCAATCTGTTAAACTAGAAGCGCTTCCTATGCAACCTTAGCTATGCTTTCCTGTATAATAGATCGGCTTATGTGCGGGGACGAGACTATGACCGTTTGCCATATCGGCTTTACCGTGTCAAGGATGTTCCTATGGGTGTACTTGTGTATCTGGCCCTTGCAGCTGGGATGTTCCTATATTCATGATGAAGGTTGGACCGCCGCCTAAGAGGGGGTGAATTAGGATTTCTAAAAACAAGGCTCACTAAAAACTACAACTACTGAACAAAACCTATGCAAAGTAAATCTAGCTATGTGCACTAAGGTTTTGCTAAGTGTTGCTACTTCTATCGTGGCCAAATCTTGCAACCTAGATCCACCTAAAAACTAACTTATCAAGCTAGTCTAGGAACGTAAGCACACAATTGCAAGAAAGTAAATGCGGAAGCTAAAGAGATGGGATAGAGAATGCAAACTCCCGATGACGACGATGATAGCACACGATGAGAACACGGCGATGTTTTTTCCGAGGTTCGGGAAGACTCGCGGTCTCTACCCCCTATGTCCTCGTTGTTGCTCCACTAAGGGCTTTGCTCACGCGTGGTCCTCAAAGGAACACGGCCTCACTCTTTGCAAGGGTAGAGGATGGCAAAGTGACTTTCGCGGAAGTCAAACCACCACGGTCGGGTCTCCGAATATCCTCGGTACACACCCACCCGAACCTATCTCTCGCGTGGTCCTCCCGTACCACGGCCTCGCCCACGCAAGGGTAGAGGATGGATAGGTCATTGGGGTCTTCCGAATCCTTCTCGCGGAGCTACCCCGCCGTCTCCACTATGGAAAGCTTCGGCCAACTAGCCGAGGGCCTTCATCCCTCTCACAAGATGGTGGCGGCCACTCCACACTCCGGAGGGTCTCGCAAGACTTACAGTCGCACTTGATAAGCCAAGATGCTAACAAGCTCTCGCTATGCCGGGATGTGTCCATTTGCTCATACGGTGGTTGGGCTCACAAATGTGGTTGCTACACTTCAAATGGGTATGGAAATATGTCTCAACACTTGAGCTAGGCTCAGGATGCTCCAACCCCCAAGTGGGAGGCCGGCCAAGGGGCTATATATAGCCTCCTCCCCAAAAACTAGCCGCTGGGGCTAAGTTTCACTTTTCTGCGACACCACCGGACCGTTCAGTGGGTGAAATCGTCACTGTCTCCAGTCGACCGTTGCACTGGAAAATATGACCGGACTGTCCAACGGTGAGGCACCGGACTGTCCGGTGCGTTGTAGCGCCGGGTCTTCGACTTGGAATGCTCTCGGTCTATATTGTCCGGTGGTGAGCCACCGGACTGTCCGGCGGTCGGTTTTGCGCCGGACTACGCCCTTTCCTTCTCAGCCTATATCGTCCGGTGGTGATCCACCGGACTGTCCGGTGCATGGAATTTTGCACCGGTTTTTCAGCTCTTGGCTCAGCTCCTCGTAGGCACCGGACTGTCCGGTGCATGCTTTTTCTTCTGTTTTTGAGCCTAAAAATCAGGTATTTTCTTGCAACTCGATGGCGGATTGGGTCTTTTTTTTTTGTCTTTTAGATCCTCCTTTGAGGTGTTTGTACCCCAAGTCCACCAATTACACCCTAGGACTTTAGACAAACACTTGCACATAAACATTAGTCCCATGGCAATTGTTGTCAATTCAACTACCAAAATCACATATGGGAACCAAGCACAAGGCTTATGGCCCATTTTTCTTACACATGATATCATGTTTATCCGGTCCTATGCTCATTAGATTATTCCTATATTCACATGTTATGTTCATCTGCCCTTTGATGTGTTTCTCCTATAATATGATAGATGTTCATCTTGTCTTTATTCTCTGATGCTTAGTAAAAGCCGATCTAGGTAAGCATATCATTTTAATCATTGTTGTAGATGGATCTTTATCTTTCTTTTTGCATTATTTAAGAGACATTGGGTAATCTGCCGAAGGATCGACAAGGTCGTGCCGATATCGAAAAGTCAACGCGAAGCGGGCCGATCCGAGCGATCCGGCCAGAATCTAACTTTTGCCCTGTTTTTGTCCGTTTTGCAGGGAGAGCAGGAGCTGACCACCATCACCGCCACAACCTCCCTGGCTAGATCATCAGCCAGGTGGCACGCCAATCACCACTGCCAGCGATCGGCTAGCTGTTTAGCCGATCGGAAGCCGCATCTAGGAGGAGCGACCCTTACGTCCACTACACCTCCCGGCTTGCATTGTGCTGCCTGTTGGAACACTGCGCACCGGTTTTCCACAGCAACACTGGCATAAAATTTCCATGCCCCATGCTAAATATATTTAGTACCGGTTGTGTGAATTATTGATTTATGAGTTTTCACATATAGAGCATGTATTAGATTGTGTATTTGGTGTTGTATAGTAAATTAAAGGAAGTTGATTTTAATAAATAAACACTTACTACACTTAATCCATACTTGATGTTTGTATTTTTCACATTGAGTGTTTGTTTGTTTGAATTTGAAATGGTGGTGAGTAGTGTGTAAATTATTTATTTAGTTTTCACAATTAAAGTGTGTATTTAGTGTTGTGTATAGTAAACTAAAGGAAATTGATGTTAATAATTCGAAGAACGCTAACTACACTTAATCTAGAATTTTGGATTTTCACAAGTGTGTTTGTTTGATTGAATTTGAAATGATGGTGAATAGTGTGTGAATTATTTAGTTTTGAGTTTCCATATATAGAATGTGCATGTATTTGATCCAGTGTAGCAAATGTCGGTAAATAGTCTCCACAACCGCCAAACGACAATAATAGTAGTTTGTAATACAAATCGGTAATGATACCGTTTGCAAAAGGTACTAGTATTGTAACCTGTACTAATCCGGCAAGTGAGCTTTCATCGATCCACGGTGCATACTATCTAGAATTCTAGGAGCAGAGCTCTCTCAAATAGACTCTAATACGAGTGGATGAAACCTCATTCTTCTGCGAGTAGTCGGACAACCAAATGAAATAAAGGTTAGGTGGTGCCTACTATCTTTTTTTGGCTAACATTAGCTACAGGAACAAGAAAGACCCTCAGTATGATTTGGAGTAGTTTTGTGCGCTTACTCATAAATGAGAGTGCGCAGCATGGGAGCCCTACGCCGCGCCGCCGCCCGGGAGCCATGTGCGCCGCCACACGGGAGCCCTGAGCTGCACCGCCGCCACCTCGGTACCCCTGCGCGACGCCATCCGGATTCGATCAATTAGCTCGTCCCGGCATCATGGCAGTAGCAGCAGCAGTGAGCAGATCTGCCTTCCCCGCCACCGGCTCACCTTCCACCACCGCTCTGCGCCGAGACCGTCGTCAGGGAGAGCGTGCGAGCTCAGGAGGAAAGCTCACCGCCTCCGCTGGCCGCCTGGACCTCCACCTTGTGCTGCTGTCCCGCGGGCCACCACCGCAGCCACCTGCCTCCATGTAGCTGTAGAGCGCACCGGGGATCTCGACTCCACGCTTCGTGTCATCGATACGCGCCATGGCACCTGGGAGTTGCAAGGTGCGCCGTCGATGCTCGTCCTCCAAGTACACCCACGCCACCGCCTACCTCGCCGTCAAGTTCTCTCCTCCTCATTCGACCTCCTCATACTCACCGGAGACGAGTTCAGGATGGCGTTGCCGCCCCTCCACCCATTCCGGTCGCCACTCCGGCCAGATCTGCCATCATCGCCACCCTCTCTGCTCCTAGCTGCCCTCCCCTACTCCTGGAGGCGCACCTGGCCTGTTCTAGGCGCGATGGGGCAGACCTCCTTTGGGTCACCTAGACCCGGTGCTGTCGCTCCATCCGTGGAGGCGTCGAGGGTGTCTGCGCATGAGAAGAGTCGCTTCCACTTGGATCAGCCATCGCCACCTCCACGTTCTCCGCGTTCAGAGCGAAGCATCGCCTTCAAGAAATGGGCTCAGGGTCGTTGCTACCGCTGTCTCGCGCATGACCACCAAGTCAGTTCCTGCAAGGACTCATTCCGTTGCATCCATTGTCGCCTCCCTAGACATTGAGAGGGGCATTGTCGCCTACCGTCCACCTCTCATACCTTTTGCTTCGATTCCTCGCAGCCTCATCATCAACAACAGCAAAAAAAAGAGTTAGGCTGAGGTAGCTGCCATGCCTCCACCGCATGGATGTCGTTCAGCTTCGCCATCAGTCACCGTTGTTGTGTCTCCACCACAAGGTCAACACAACTCGGTGCCAGCTTCAAAGGCTATCATTTTGGGGGATGAGGATAATGTTCGTGTTTGTAGTAGCTGTTGTGGTGCCTCTTGTGTGACCTAAACCTCGAGACTGTGGTTTCACCTTTTGTGGATTTTCTGCGATAAGAGCTTCGGCACTTGGTTGCAGTTCGGTATGATGAAGTGATGCAACCCCTCAGGGAGGAGGTTTCTACCATCAAGTTGTGGCTAGCACGCATGACCAACCATTTCGAGTGTGTGGTGCCATGTGGAGGGCATGCTCAGGATTTTGACTTGGCCCAGCTCTTCGGCCCTGCTCTCCAGTTAGGCAGTCCCTGTCACTATCGATGCTCAGCTCTCTTGCAACAGTTGGCTTACCTGTCAGATCCTTGGTGGGTGAGAACTCTTATGAAAACACTACAAATCCCCCCTTTGACGAGCCGAGGGTTCATGGAGAGACAAACCCAATCACTCATGAGATAGCCACCACAGAGCAAGCCATTGTTATGCCTGTTGTCATCTATGTTCTAGAGCATACTGTTGAAGCACCTATTGTTGAGCGAGCCATTGTTGCACCCACCGACTCCCCTGTTGATGTGGTTGTTCTGGTGGAGGATGCATCTGATGATGAGGATGTTGTCTCAACTGTGACAGTTGAGAACCCTATCTTTCTTACCACCATCAAAGATGTCGTTACACTTTCTACGGTTGAGGTCAAGCGAGAAATGCCTCAATTGTTACAAGATCCACCTCTACAGGTAGTGCCTTCGCCTGCCGCCATAGTTAGGATGGGGGAGGACCTTGCATGCCTTTCTACTCAACCCCCTCCACCACCGACCATGACAATAAAACGTCAGCGCAAGTCCTATAATAGTTTTTCGTGTCGCCGAAGTGCTCGCCTTGCCCAACGCGATGCATTAAAAGATTTGGGCATTATTGGGAGTGACGGGAAGCTCAATGATGACATAATTCAAGTTTATTCTAACCGTCTTAAGGATTTGGTGCCGCCTGATCTCCTTAAGCCCTTGTTAAATTTAAAAGGCCGTGCCTTCTGGGACTTCTTGGCAGAGGTTGCTTTGCCCTTTCGTTAGTGTTCTCTCCGTTTGAGGGTATTGTTTCGTCATTTGTTTGTGTTGTGAGCTAGGTGTTTGAGTGGGTCCTTGGTTGCTGTTGTAGCTGTTAGTTGTTTTCCTTCGGTGTCCTTTTTGGGAGGTTGTTTGTTTGTGGCGTGGCTAGTTGATGTCCCAATACAACCGGCCGGTGTTTGTTTTTCTTGTTGAGTTGTTTGTGTTAAGTGGTGTGTGCTGATATCTCGATCTAATCGCACTGTGTTGTTGGTTGTCCTGTTCAGTCTGAACCTCTTCTTTTTTTTTTAATATTATCGACAAGCACTGTCTGGTTCGTTTAAAAAAAAATTCTCGCTACTGCTGCAACATTTGTAGCAGGGGAGCTGGATAAACCGAAACAGCAGTAGCGTGGACCAATGGCGGAACCAGTCGTGTCATGCACTCGTGGTGTTCCCGTGCTCTGCATGCAAGTTCCCACACCTATTTTCGTTCCTAACATGCTTCTCACTTCTGCCCGCAAAACAAGAAAATGCTTGTCACTTTCACCTGTCCTTCCATGCCCCACATCCTGCTTAATCATTGTATATATCACACTTTTTCAATCCAAATTCAACGCCCAATAATAGAGGCCTTTGTCCTTTTGCTTTGTTTGATGTTGCTAGCTAGGTTCGGCTGAGCCGCTGGGTTCACTGGGTTACCTATTTTTCTACATATATTATTCAACATACTTATAATAGTACATCTATAATATTGTGCACAATCATATATACCATTTAGTGAACTTAGTCTCGGAAATGCAGACAAAAAGTAGACTTGTATCATGTTAGTCATAATACTTTAAGTTATTTACACCAACAACATTATGGTCATTCAAAATAAACTACATTATATAGTCTATTGATGGAAACAAACATGGCTAATCCCATAGAAAATGTCGACCCCGATTCCCATTTATGCATGCTCACTATATTTTTATCATATATTATAAGTATTTTTAACTTTGTTCTAAGTCAATATTCTTTTACTTGGACCATTTCTTTAAAAAATATGTCAATCTAAATCATATAGTTTTACAAAGTGTAAATTATACTCTCTCTCTCTATCTCTCTCCATTCTCCAATATTTATCATGGTTGATCTACTCCCCAACATTAGCCATTTATCTTATTCAAAAAAGTTGTATAAACATACAAAAATAAACTTATACTCATATAAAAATAAGTAATATGATAAAGCAAATTATAACAAATTAAATGATAACTTATGGAATTTTTGAATAAGACAAACGGTGAAAGTTGTCAAAAAAAGTTAACCCTAATAAGTATTTGAGGACATAGAGAATATATATATATATATATATATATATATTAGCAACCGAAAATTGCATGCCACAAACACTGTGGAGTTAGTCCTCAATAAAACAAGGGTGTGTCTCATCATCATGTGATTGATATGTAACTTCCCATCAGTCACATTTTATAACCATCCGATGTTCATTAAATGGCTCCCTATGATGACAGAATTCAACGTATCAGTCACATTTTATACTACCACATAGGTGATTGCTGAAATTCAATTCATGGGTTACATATCAAATTACATAACACAATATAAAAAATTATAATGCAACAACATATAGCAATTTTTCTATATATATGTAGCAATTTAACAAAACAGACACAAAACAATTTGACTTATGATATACCAGGCGACTGAAGAGGAGTAAATTTGATAAATAGTAATGAAGTAGATTGACGACCTCCCACGAAAACGAGAGATATAACATTTTAAGGAACCACAACCGGAGACGTATTCTGCGTGTACGTCTAAATCAACTTGAGCAAAGAGCACAAGAAAGAATATTTGCGTGGCATGAACTGCCTACCACGAGGTACAAAGGGGCAGCGAGCATGCTGACAGGGTGCCAAGGTGGCATTGCATACTGGATAGCTAGAGGATAAAACCAGCCATCAAGGATACGACAGGCAAGCTTCATTGTACCCGTGAAGAATAGTACCAAAAGAAGCTTTTGTTTCCTCGCGGAAAGGGAGAAAAAAGGCTCTTTGTTTCTTTTACGAAAGGCCAAGCACACCGTATACGGCTACAGATTGATCTCCACCATATATTCACGTATAGGTGGTGGAAAGAACGAAGGTAGCGAAAAAAGAAGAGTTTTTGTTCCTTTTTAAAAGAGGTCTGAAAGAAATTGGAGTACCTTTTTTTTTCATTACCAATATGGTTCTTTTCAAAATATTAAGTTCATTTTTGCTTCGCAGTTTGCATCAGGCGGCAAGGAATACATTTCCTTGGTTGTTGCTAACACCGCCAAGGTAACATACATTTCTTGGTGGTTTGATTTCGGCCGTCAAAGGAAATGTTTAGCAACCAAAGATAATTCCGATTCTGCTAGTGATTTCTTCTGCAGTTATTCTTAAGAATGTACAAAATGAATTTCCGATTATGCATTACTCCATCTGTTCCAATTTATAGGTCGTTTGATTTTTTTAGCACCAAGTTTGATCGGCTCATCTTATTCAAAATATTTACGAAAATATAAAAAATTTTAATTCATAATTAAATTATATTATATGCTAAACCAAATCACATTGAAAATAAATTTTAATTTTAATTTTTTCGAATAAAACGGGCCGGTTAAATTTAGCGTAAAAAAATTAAATAACCTATAAATTAGGACGGATGGAGTATTTTTTATTCACTAAATCACTACTTTTCACCTCCCCCTTGTATTTTTTCATGTTCGATTTATCAGAGGATGCTGATATCAATTCTGAGTTCAATATATTTCTTAGAATATTATTACGAGTAGTTATAGGCTATATTCTCCATCCCAAATTAAAGATTGCGATTGAGGCATTGACTTCTGGACAATGTTTAAACATTAGTTTTATTCATTAAATTTGCGTAAACACTATAAAAATTATGCCATATGTTTAAAATACTTAGGCCTCCTTTGGAATGGAGGAAAATTCTTCTGTTCCTGCATTTTTCCTGTGAAATTTCTGCACGATTCCTGTGAAAATCATGCGTTCCAAAGGAGGCCTTATGCTGATAAGTGATAAATTAAATCTTCATATTTACATGACTTTTGAATAAAATAAATGGTATCCCAAAGCCTAAAAATTAACGGCGA
Organism: Paspalum notatum; assembly: GCA_022530915.1. Classification (NCBI taxonomy): domain Eukaryota; kingdom Viridiplantae; phylum Streptophyta; class Magnoliopsida; order Poales; family Poaceae; genus Paspalum; species Paspalum notatum. Next base: position 34,827,448 of record CM039685.1, read on the forward strand.
CCTATAATTTGCAACGTAGAGCGTATATGCTTTTTCCATTGTTTCGGCTACATGGACGTGGCTACACTACAAGTATTGGTTTTCCATGAATAAGATATTATGGGAATGGAAAAACATTTCGTGCCTGCGCGTTGTTCGATGAAATTTGAATGTGATGTTTTAGGAAAAAAAACAGCTGTTATCTAAAAGTTTCGATCCCAATGTTGTTGGTTGATACATGAATGTTGGTTACTGGGTAAACAAACTAGCTTCTAGCAAGTACACACCTGCTTGTGAGGGCTTTCACGTTGTATAAATTTTTTAAATCAGAGCCGTACCATCCATGTGGGATTTGAAATAGAAAAGTACTTATATCAGCCAGTTGGGTTAATGAGGTTGTCAAAAAAAAAAATGAGGTGGATTAACTTCAGCATGAATGAACCGTGCCAAGTTGCAATATATATATATATATATTCATTCGATCTATGCCCCAGCAGGACGTAACCTACTGCACATCAATGAGGTGGATTAACTTGAGCAATCAGCATTTCAGTATGTCGCAGAATCCATTCGACCTTTCTACTACAAGTGCCATCGTGTGGTGGCCAAAATGGAAAAACAGGGTCCCCGCCGCCCCGCCTCATCTCTAAATTTGGCACCGAGTTCGTCGCCTCCCCGTATTCATCAGAGTTCCACCCACACGTTCCCTGCCTCTCTCTCTCTCCCCATCCCTCTATACACTGCCGCGCACATGCACATCCCAATTTCTCCCCCCATCCCCATTGCCCCCACTCGCTGCAGGTTCTGAACAATCGCCGCCGCCGCCGCCGCCGTTTCTGCAGTTGCCCTCGCCCCCCGTGCGCTCAAATCTCCCCTTCAAGAAAGAACCAGCCGGAATTCCCAGAAAAGTTGCGACCTTTGCACGTTTCCCCGGCCCGGAACCGTAAGGACGCGTGCAATCCCGTGTGATCTCCGAGGGCTCCTGTGCGTAGCTTTGAATCTTCCCTGGATTTCTTTTCTGTTCTTGGGAGGGGACAGCGCAGCTGCCTTCGGTTCGGCTGCTCGTGGAGCCGACAAGCAATGGGGAGGAGGAAGTGCCACGCCGTGGCCGCGCTCACCGTCGCGTTCGCTGCGGCGGCGGCCGCCGCCGTCGCCGCCGACCGGGGGCTGTCTCTCTTTGGCGCGCCGGAAGAGGAGGACATGGGCCTGCTCCGGAAGCTGGCCAATCTGATGTGGAAGAGCGATGGCAACACGTACCAGCACGTTTGGCCGGTAACGCAATTTTGCAGACTGCGTCATGTTTTTCTTTGCGGCATTTGTTTGTTTTCTTTCCACGGGAAAGAGCGTTTCTACTTTGTTTTATACCAGAGCTCAGTTGCTTTGCTAGGTTAACAGTTTGCGTTGGGTTAATTTCGTTTCACGCTTATTTAGAAGTTTGGATATGTTTGGTAGGGTAAGGCTGAATCCAATGGGTATGCTTCTCTAAACACTGTTTTGCACTGTTTGACGTAAAAGCAGAGAAATAGGCAGTTGGAGTAGTGTTTAGTGAGTGGGGATAGAGAGTTCCATTGGACTCAGCCTAACAAAGCCGGAGCTCATGTGCTTAGTATTTATCATGGAATTCAGTTTGGGTCATGCATATAGAAAAGAGCTGAGCTATCTAGTTTAGTTCGTGATGGGACTTACTGCACTGCTTGATCCGAATCGTACCTTCCACTTGTTCTTTTTGGGTTACTGTTTTTAAGGCTTGACGTTTTGATTTGCCTAATCACGTGGGTTGCTTTGTACAGCCGATGGAATTTGGGTGGCAAATTGTGCTGGGAACACTGATCGGATTCTTCGGCTCTGCATTCGGGAGCGTTGGCGGCGTTGGTGGCGGCGGGATCTTTGTGCCGATGTTGACACTCATCATCGGGTTTGATCCCAAGTCATCGACTGCGATTTCAAAGTGTGAGGGTCTAATCTAACTGCTTACTGTGGATCCTTCCTCCTGTGCTTATGCTCTGAAAGCAACAGCTCGCTGTCCACAATTGTTTTACCAAGCTTATTTAGTGTATTACTTCCTTCCTTGATTCATTCATGTGTTCAGTGGTATGCGTCTTCATCTGGTATCCATTCTGTCCTGTTGCTGTTGTAGTATACTTATGGAAAACAAGCATTTGGGCTAATGGGATCTTATTATTGTATCCTAAAAGCAGTTGCTGCTACTATTCTTTTCAGTTGTTTTTTCATGCCATGGAGGTTCTTGTGGTCGTTGATAATTACAGACTCATGTGTAGACAGATTACACCAATGCACACCTCCTCCATCCCATGTATAGAAAAGGAAGTTATAAAGATCCAAAGCTGTACAGAAGCATTAGAAAATCTAAAATAGGGATGAAAAGTACAAGGATCCTGCATTAGGTTCTAAAGTACTCCAGCATAAAGAGTACTCTGATGCCCATATGCACAATGGTGCACTTTGCATGTTGGATATTGCCTTTGTTAAAACCTAAAAATTTATCTTTCTGTTATTTATACGGCTGATTTATATTATTTTCAGTGCAATCCAAAACTTCTTCAAATTGCTGTGTGTCCATACAGAATATAACAACATTATATAAAAATAGTTATTTGCAGACCATTGTTTTTTCTACTTTTATTGAGATATTGTACTCTTTTGGGACAGGTATGATTATGGGAGCGTCTGTTTCAACTGTGTACTATAATCTCAAGCTGAAACATCCGACATTGGACATGCCAGTGATTGATTATGACCTAGCTGTGCTCATTCAGCCTATGCTAATGCTTGGGATCAGCATTGGTGTTATTTTTAATGTTGTATTCCCTGACTGGCTGGTCACAGTTCTCCTGATAATCCTTTTCCTAGGTGCTTATCTAGTACTAATTCCCAAAACTGCAAAAATTGCTCATCTATTGCTCATGAATGACCTTGTTTACATCTTGAAATTGAATAACAGGCACATCTACTAAAGCATTTCTGAAGGGCATCGAGACATGGAAGAAAGAGACAACAATCCAAAGGGTAATTTGTGACTACTGACTAACTTGCATCCTTTGTTAACAGTGAGGCTTCTTATTCCCCCGTTTTTCACTTTCTACAGTAATGTGATAACTTTCTTTTCTTCTAGGAGGCTGCGAAACGGTTGGAGCAAACTGCAGGTAAGAGAGAAAGGGGGAAAAATGTGTTCATCTGTCACACATACAAAGCTCTTCCTTACATTTTTCAACTTTCCAGGTCAGGAAGCAGAGTATACACCACTTCCTACTGGACCAGGTGCGGCAGCAGGCACAAAAGCCCTCTCATCAGATGAGGCGGTAAACATCTAATAGTCATATAAATACTAGGCTGCATTCTTTTGAAATCCTAGTTAAAAGGATCTTAATCTGAAACTTTTCATTGTTTTAGACATCGATTATAAAGAACATTCATTGGAAGGAGTTTGGTCTTCTTTCATTAGTGTGGGTAGCATTCCTTGTTCTTCAGGTCACAAAGGTGAGGATTTCAGCACCGAAGTCACAATTTTAAATCATATGATTTGTGCCAATATTGTCCAGTTTATTTTAGCCTTCAACGGTAACAATTTAAGGTTTAACATATATTGCGTTTCTTTTCACGTTTTCAGAATTACACTGCTACTTGCTCCCCATGGTACTGGGTCTTGAACCTTCTCCAGGTACATGTTAGAATATAAAAGACAGATGGTGTATGGTTACAATATTGACCACACCTCATGCATCAATCACAACATGATTATTTGCTGGCTGGACGTAGGTCCCAGTGTCTGTAGGAGTGACTTTGTACGAAGGGTTTGGGCTGATGAGTGGAAAAAGGGTGTTATCATCAAAGGGAAGTGAACAAACTACCATGAAATTTCATCAGGTAGTCATATACGGCGTATTCGGTATAGCTGCAGGACTGGTCGGTGGGCTCCTAGGTCTTGGAGGTGGCTTCATTATGGGGCCACTGTTCTTGGAGCTCGGCATCCCTCCCCAGGTACACTCTCCTCCCGAACTCGTGGTTTTCATGTCTGCTCAAAACATGCATTGACACTGAAATGCCTCCATAACTGAATCTGTGATAGGTTTCAAGTGCTACAGCCACCTTTGCAATGATGTTCTCATCTTCTATGTCGGTTGTTGAATACTACCTCTTGAACCGGTTTCCAGTGCCTTATGGTATTAGTTGTTTCTTTCATTGTTCACACAATCTGTCTTTTTTTTACGGTGATGATGCGGCATTTTTGACTTGATTCCTTTCCTGTCTATTTAGCTGCTTATTTCATCATTGTGGCGTTTGTTGCTGCCATTATCGGCCAGCACGTGGTAAGGAGGTTGATCAACTGGTTAGGGCGGGCATCACTTATCATTTTCATATTGTCTTTCATAATCTTCGTCAGCGCGATTTCTCTTGGTAACGTTTCTTACACCTGATTGCATTTTGACCAAACTCCACCCTCCAAACCATGTTACCTAAGCAATCCTCTTTTCTACCTGCAGGTGGGGTTGGCATCTCAAACATGGTCCAGAAGATTGCACAACACGAGTACATGGGGTTTGAGAACCTCTGCAAGTACGATGCATAGGAAGCAAGAATATCGAAGATGGGTCAGTGCAGTTCTCCGCAAGCAAAAGTGTGATATAATTCAGGGATCAAAGGGTTCGGTGATTTGATTTCAGTGCATAGAGCTGAAGAGATTCTAGTTGCTGCAACAGCTCCGAAGGGAGGGTAGGTGCATAGATTAGATTCAGATGAATTTTGGAGCATGTTTCTGATGGTCTGTATAATTCCCAGTTTTAAGTCAAATAAATGTTCTCACTTTGTATGGATTTTCCTAACAAATGTAGAGATGGTTTTTCTGCAAGGGCAGAATGTCGTCAGTACATTTCGTTGTAGGAAATGGATGTTGTACCTCTTAAGATAACCATTGCATACAAGATGAAAACTTGATAAATCTATGCTTTTACGTTGGCCCTATGCACAATACTGTGTGATAAACATGGAAATACTGTGTGATAAACATGAAGTGACTCTGCTTTCTCAACTCGCTGCTACCGCCACAGCTGTTGTAATAATCAGTGACAGGAAGGAGAATCTGATGGTCTCTTTCTATGTGTATTCAAGTTGAAAATTCTTATTGATTCCACCTGGAGAGCCAACATGGAGCTGGATCCTTCAGCTTGAACCTTCCGTTAGCATTAGAAGCTGAACAGAGCCTGAAGATTCAATTTTCTGTAGCCAACTTAACTGAATAATACCAGTCATGCAACAGCTCGTACCTAGTACGTATATGGGAATCCGTGAAATGGAATTTCTGCAGAACAATGCCTGATCCGATGAGATTTGGAGAAGAATCTGATGCCCAGCCTCTGCGGGCATCCCTAGCAGAGCACAAGATTCTTGATTCCACGAGGTGGGATGGTTGGCTATACATATCCACACCCAGACACCCTCGTCGGCGTCACCCTCCAACTCTCTCGGCCGCCTCTCGGTGGTCGCCGGCGAAATGGCTGACGGCCGACGGCCGGACGGGAGCTACGGGCCGGAGTACGGCCCCCTGCCTCCTGAGCTTGAGTACGCCATGTACCATCAGTTGCCATCCAGGGGGAGGGTCCATCGGCCTCTGCATCGTGGGGTACCGTGCTACCAACTCTGTTCCTCCCACCTTCACGACTTCTCAGAGATGTGAATTCACAAGCAGAAACATCTTTTTGGCAGTTTGAAATAGCCGATAGATTTCGACGCATATATCACTTCTGATGATGAAATTCTTGTGACCTATAATTGTTCTTATTCATTGTATGCAAGTTCAAAGGCATATATACTTTTCGAATTTTGATCCAGGATTACTCTGGGAGGCTATGGGAGCCGGGGTTCAGAAGACGACCCTTCGAGCTTTCCAGGTACTACAATTTACAAGGATATTCTGTTCTGTCAGCCTTTTCCACTTGAGATTCGTTTACTTCAAATTCTGGACAAAAACAAGCCACTGATCCATGAAACTTCAGCGTACGAACACAACACCCTTAGCATATAACAAAGTGATGCTGTACCCAGGCACCCTTTGCAACCATACGCACCATTCCGAATCCACCATGTCCATGACAGCAGTGGCAGTGGCGCGAACCTGAACCCGAGACAGAGGCGAGAAGACCCTGGTGGTCTGACTGATGAGGAGTTCAGGGTGGCCATGGACCAGCTCAGGAAGCAAGAATACAGCCAGCGAGGCGACAGCAGAGGCCGCCTCAGCAGGAGTGCAAGAGCAGAGGCACCACTGGCAACCACTGAAGAGGAGAAGGCCTGCACCATATGCCTGGACACGTTCGTGCCTGGAGAGCAGGTGGTGGTCACGCCCTGCGACCACATGTTCCACCAGGGGTGCATCACCCCCTGGGTGAAGGGGCACGGCAACTGCCCGGTGTGCCGGTTTTCGCTCTGTGAGAGGAGGAACGCCGCCGCTGCTGTTGGCAGCGACGCTGGAGATGAAGTGATGGATCTGGACCTGCTGGCCATGATGAGAGCCATGGAGGCGGCCTTCAGCAGGGCCAGACTCTCAGACTTCATGTCATACTACCACTAGATGAATCAGCATCAGGCCATGAATCTCTTCCAAAGTGTAGATTCCAGCCTTGCTAGCACCGCCATGTGATACTAGGTTTCACGAAATTTCAGCATCATGGGACATCTCTTGCAATAATGTAAAACTAGCATAAGGCATTTTGGATTGTGATTTCCTGCTTATCATGCAGACAAGATAATGATTGCTAACTCAACAAGACCAACTTACAACTGTCTATCGTGATATAATTCATTGCAATAGATGTGCATGTTCTGAAATGTATACTCCAACTTGTATCATGACAATGGACGAGGACGATCTAAGCAGCATTCTAACCCACTCAAAAGATTTCTAAGCAGACTCATGTTTACAGTAGAACCAAGATGAACGGAGAGGAGGGCACGAAATCACTTTATCTGAACACTAGAAGTGCCGAAGTGGAAAAGAACACTGTATGTTACTAACAATAGAAAACCCAATTGCTGAATGTTGTCAAAGCAAGGTGAAAGTTACTCAAGCGCGGTCCAGTTACCAGGACACTCAAGCAAAAGATTAATTTAGCATCTGAAGTCATTTACAGTTTTTACATCAGTAGGTTTTCCTACGCCTGCTCTTCAGCTGTCTCGGATAAGATTGGTTGGTTCACTCAAAACATACTTGGGCAGTTCATACTTAGCACCTGGAATAATAGAGCTATTAAGAAATGAACAAATGTGAAGGATAAAAGAAAGGCAAAGAATCAGGCAGAAAAGGCGCACCCCTTTCATCATAGCAGAGAGTCAGATCAGCACTAGAAACAATTATGCCTGCACTATCCACGATAGCCTGTGCATGGGTTACCTCAGATTCTGATGCAACTCGAAGGGCATCCCAAATCTCTGTGCAAATGTTTGATATGGTTAGTGCAAGTACTGTAGAAGAGTGCAACTAGAAAGATGAGTAATTATGCATTCAAGCAGAAAAAAGGTTGATAAGAATCACCTTTCTGACCACCATAGTGAGGAGCTGTGTCCCAAAACTCATCACGCATCTGCTTGAGCTGAGCCATTGTTATAGGTTGGGGATGTTTCCAGGGCTTGGGCTTCCTGATTTTCTTAGTGCCATCTGCATATTATAACGTAAGCATAACAAGATAAGATGACCGAAATAAAAGCATATAAGTTAAGCATGTAGAATCTTTAGACAGTAGCATAGTAAATCAGTAAATGTGATATGATTGAAATAGTACAAGGATGTTGTGAAAAACATGTATACAAAGCAGGCGTGCTTATACATACAATGAGAGTAAACAATTCAGTAATTCCTTTGCTCATATTTCAAAGGCAAAAAAGGCAAGTCTTTAGATTTATCCTTCATGGTTCCTAGCATTGTTCTTTGTGTTAATTAACTACTTGTTACTAGCTTACTATGTAGTTAAAAAAATATATGGCCAATGTTATCAATTAATTACTTTTAGTCAATTAGGAAGTTTACACTCCCTGCCAATGGCACCAATTAACTACTTTTAGAGTTTTAGTGATTGCGCAACCAAGATAGCTAATTATACAGAGCCAGGAGGACGTATACGGCCAAGAATAAGATGTAAATGTAATGCTTGAACAATAATCCTCATTAAACTTCGCTATTATGATTTAGACAATTAGCTACGGCCATGGTTCTTAAAGCTGCGGTAAGGCGAGGTGTGCACTCCACCACCTTCCGGACACCTAGGCAACGACAAAGGCGATGCCTTATCGATCTGAGAAACAGCAAGAGAGAAGCATGGAGGAGGTAGAAACAGGAAAAAGAAAAGAAAAAGGAAGGGGAAAGAAGGCATAAAGGCCTGCCTCAGCCTAACAGCCAGCTATGTAACAGGCAGACACACAATCTCCTCTCACCCCGATCCCAAATCTTCAGCGCTGTCGCTCCTCTCCCTTTTGTGCTGATGCCCACTTCCCCCTATCCCTTCTGCATCACCACATATGCTCACAAGGTCGCAATTCCAGCCCTCCTTTGTACCGATTCTCTACCCCTTAGAGCCAGAGCTAACAGGGATGCAGCGCCAGATCAACACAGAAGCGAGCAGCAGCCTGCCTACCCGCTCGATAGATAACAGATCTAGACCTTTAGGTAGCTTTTCTTCCTTGGTCCCTCCCCTCTCATTTTGCTGCTGTTATGGCATGGTGACGGTGGACGTCCGACAAATTTCCCCGCTTGGACGACTAGGCAACACCTCAAGAACCATGGCAACGATGCTCGGCTAATTCACAAAATTGCAATTCTATGCAGTGTAAACAAATAAGAACATTACATGTGTATTCCTATGCTTAAATATTTAAATCTTCATGAAGTGCCATGTAGCTTGGTACTTATGGGTATAGGCCACGTCCAGACATATAATCTGAATCAGTGCATTGATGTAAAAATATATGCCAGATAGCACGCCAGAAAAAAAAACACGAAGAAGAAAGAATGGCAATCAGTATTACATGTTTCAAAATATGTTTGGCCACAAGTTGCACAGGGCATCGAAATCAAAACTACGAGTCGCTCTTAAGAAATGCATAGCTGTTCATGTTATAGAGAAACAGACAGATCAAGCACAAAAGATTAAACATGGATTACTCTCAAGTCTCAAAGATAAGCATGCAGCAACTTATTATGAGTCTGTCTATGGAACAACCGGTTGTTTCATCCCATCCCAACAACCGATTTTTCGTCTGTTCGATCAGCATATAGTGGCTCAAATGCCACCTCTTTCTCCACCTTATCTTCTACCGCCACCACTCCCGTCCACCCACGCGTCGCCTCCTCCACACGCATCCGCCTCCCCAGCTCCGGTGGCGTCACCGCCGCCTCTGCACCCCCCCCCCCCTAGGCCACCCGCGCGCTCCCCCCACACGCCTCCAACTCCCCAGCTCTGGCAGCATCACCACCACCACCCCGCCTGCCCGCGTGTCGCCTCGCTTCTCCGCGCACCTCCTCCCCTAGCTCCGGCGGCAGACTGCCTACCTCCGCTGCCACCACTACTCAGACGGCACCGGGTGCCCCTGCCACCGGCGCCGCCTGGCCGCCATCCACCGCCACCTGCGGCCGGCGGCGCCCCTCCCCCGCGATCTGCCACCACCCCTGGCCTCCCCGCCACCCCCCTCTAAGCCCGAAGACGACACAGGTAACCCCCGGATTTGGGGAAGAATGGTGACGTGGCATTCTTCGATTGGTTCAAAAAACTTCGGGTGCTGGATCTTGCAAAACACTTGGTTGAGGTTTAGCATTCCTCCTTATTATCCACACTTCATTTCGGTCACTTATACTTCAACAGCGCACACTTTACTGTCATCAGTAAACAATCTGAAGGTTCCAGATACAAGCATGTAACAACTACAACATGTCAAGATGACCATATATCTCATAGTGCAGAAGGCTCATCACCTCACACAATGACAAGTCATCAAGAGACTCTAATGGCTATTCAGGGAATCTATGATCCTGCTCTCCTACCTCCACTAGACTGCATGTCTGATACCATGATCCACACGCTATTCAGGAATCAGAAATACAAAAGCAAAATGCAGGTCCAATCCACTCTTCCGTGGGCCCACAGATATTTCAGAAAGAACCCCATCCTCAGACAGTCACAGGAAGCTGTCCTCATTAGCTCAAATGTCTACCAAGGCATACCACAGAACAAATAATTCCCAAATCGCTCACAGTTCCAAGAGTGGGCGCGCACTCCACCTTGCAATTCTTTCGGGCTACCGACCTAGAAACCAGGTCATCAACTGCGGACACCACTTGATCCTTACTAGTTTGATTCCACCAATAATTGGTCCGGCAGCACTCTTACCCCCACCCCACCCCAAAAGATTTCACAAAAAAAAAAAAAAAAAAAAAAAAGACCTCGCATTGGTAATCTGACCCAACTGTGAACAAGGGACTCCACCACTCTCGTCTCTCGCCGAGCACAGCTCGTCCCAAAACCCCCATCCCTTCCGGCCATACAATCGATCGCAATTCCCTTCATCCCAACCAGCACACAATGCACCGCACAAAGCCCTCCCGTGATAAAAAAAAACCTCGAGAGAGGCCTAGAAATCCTGAGACCCGAGAACCGAGATTTCCTCAAGAAAACCCCGATTACAGCCGCACGGATCGCCCAGCAAAGCAAAGAACTTGGGTGGATCGGGATCGCGGGGTCTTACCGCTACTTCCTCCGGCGTCCTTGGTGGCCGGGGTGGATCCTACGCAGCCCATGGGACTGGAGGGAGTCCGCCGAGTCTCAGCGGCGGCGAGGGAGTGGGCTGTGGGGCGGCGGCGCTAGCTTTGGCTCGGCTTGCCTTCCAACGAACGGAAAGCGGCTGCCCCCTTTTTTTTTTCCTCACGGGATGGTACTTACTGGTGCTGTTAAGCCTAACTCGTGGTGATTAGCTGACGTGGCAGGATAAGGACGGCAATGAGTTGGCATCCAGGGTACAGGGCAGCTCCATTGTGTAGTTTGATGCCACTTGCCGCCATTTTATTTTATTTTTCTCCACTCTCAATAGGGTGAAAACCTGAGAGCTAAAACTCACAGAACCTCTCCATCAAGGCAATTGGAATGCCAAAAACACACTACCTACCTCCGGTCATTAACATATGACCTTTTTAGAGTAATTTTAACTAAAAAACCGTCATATATTAATGACTAAATCGAGTACTTTTTTCCATTGCCCATTGTGACCGTACTAGGTGCATTAAAGATAGCATTTTTCACCTGCATCACATGGGATGCCAATACCCACGCTCGAGGAATTGAGGATTCCATCAATTCAAATGACAACCATTCAAAGTGTACAACCCCCTAAACTTGTCAAGGGTAGTTATACCAATTGGTAATCGAGTTGCTTTGGCCGACAGTAATAGGCCATAGGTGACGACCATCATTTGTGTTCCCTAGAGGATTAACTTCCTAAGACTAAGTCCAGCAGTCCGGGTAAAAGGCTGGGTATCGTACAAAATAACACTATAGCGACACTGTTCACATAGAGAGAGGTAGTTAGAATAGTGGATAGATGGGGCTTTTACCCTAGCTACTGGAGTCAGCCTAATATCACCCACACAGACACACATATAGCCAAGGGGGAAATGGTGAGGTGGCATGTCGTATGGAGGTTAGTTGAGTGAGCCTACTAGCTGTATTGAGTCTTCTCAAGCACCCATTGGCTAATATTCACAATGAGTGGGTGCACATGTTAATCATGGCAAGGCATAAATGAGTAGCTGAAGGCCAAGGTAGAGGTACAAGAAACTCTGCTGGTGGGCGATGTTGAAAGTATGAAGCATATGATCAAGATTAACATCCTTGCAATGGAGATCTTCAAATCGGAACTAGGCTAATCACTTGACATAGGCATCAAGTATGGGGATCTTGCCTCTAACACTTTGTAAGTTCTCTCTATCTTTAATATAAATTTTTTTACTATGGGGCCCACAATCTTTTTGTCAAAAAAAGGTATGGGGATGTTTGGTATGGGTGCAAGCCTCGCGTGCATGAGCAAGCTTGCGTTGCCACAAGCAGGGTTGTAAGTAGCTCGGGTTACCCCGTGAACCCGCTGGGCTACACGTGCTGCAACTCCACCAAAACCCATTGCAATATCCCACATCTTTGGAGCGGCCGTATACAAACAACCCGTGTTACCCATTGGCGCCGCTCGAACCCACATCGAAAACGCTCGTCTCGTCTCCTTCAGGTGCTACATCTTGACTGGGCGCGGCCACAATAGCAACATAGCGCGGCGAACGACGTCGGGAGCCGTCCAGCACGAGGCGGCCAGCTACCGACCAGGCGTGGCCACGGGGCACCATGGCACGTCGATCGACGCCCGGCGCAGCGTCGGGGGCCGGCCAGCATGAGGTGGCAAGGCGCGGCCATGGGGACGCAGCGGCGGGGGACCGTTAGGCGCAGCTGCAGGGGCTAGCGAGTGAGGCCACGAGAGGCTGACCGGGTGCAGCAGCGGGCATCGGTTCAACAAAGGGAGCAAGCGCGCTCAGCTAGGGGTGACCGCGGGGACACGCTGGCTGGTGGCGACGGCTAGCTAGAGGAGGAGGAGGAGGAGGCCGATGGGAGGCTGTGGTTGGGGAAGGGGCGCCGGCGTGAGCCACCCTTAGGAGGGAGACACGGGTGCTCTGCGGGCTGCCGCAAGTTCTAAAAAAATAGGAGGGGAGTTGTGGGCTGCCGCATCAGCTCAAAAATGCCCTTGCAGATGCTGCGGAAGTGGGGCTGGTAGTCCGCCGCCGCCCCACTTGCATCCTTAGCCACAAGGGTGGGAGAGTGGAATTTACTCTATGGAAGAAGCAAGCAAAAATCCTTAAACACGGCCTGAGGAAGGACTGCCTGCCAACCAAATGTGTGATCCTATACAATATCTTTTGCTAGGCGTAAGCAACACATTGGTAGCAACGGATTCAAACGGAGCACATGAGTAGAGGAGAAGCTACTTATGGAATGAGTAAACAAATCATAAAACTCAGGTTGAACAAGAAATTATACAATAGAAACAAAATCTCCTCAACATCTTCAACTAGGAACAATACCCTAACATAGCGAAAAAACCATACATGTAAAACAAAAATATACACGATGTGAGTAACAATACATCAGTAAAACATACAAAGAATGCTGATAGAAAAAATGTAGTGGTTGAAAAAAATATATAGTGAGAACAATTTAATGTGCATTGAAAACAAAAAACAAAAATTTAAAAAACGAACAATGCAGCTACGGAAGATTCAGAAAAAAGTGAACCAAAGGAGGGAGTTCGGAGTTATTTCATTTGGAAAAGAGAAGGAAAAGAAGGGAAGAAGGAATGAAAGAAAAATGTAGCTACGGAAGATTTAAGAAAAGAAGTCATGCGCTGACCTTCTATATGGGCCAGAAAACTAAAACCATGGTAAGAAACATCAGGAAAACCTGAAAAAAATCTTGACAACAGATTTACTTCCTATTGCTGCTGCGTCATAGGAACTACGTACAGATTGAAGTGCTCCATAATTTACTCGCTAAATCTTTATATACTCCACCGTCTTCACGAGAAAAATGCATGACTAGAAAAATATCAAGAGGCCCAAGTAATGCAGGGCTTTGGCAAATCCCAACTTTCAAAGGCCCACATCCAATTCAGAAAGAAGCTATCTCCCTTTTTGACAGACTGACAATTTATTGTGTGCGTGAATTTGATCTCATGTCAGTTGGATTATAGCATTCTTCTCTAGAGAGGCTGCCGAAACGCATAGACAAATAGGCGGATGCTCTCGTCAGTTTCCATGGTTGTGTCCAGCGCTTTTTTTTTCTTTTGAGCTGTGTGTCCAATACTTTTAATCACTGGGGTCCTTTTAAAATACATGATTTTTTCTTAAATCTTGTTTAAAAAATGTTTAATACAATGTTTATATATGATTTCCATAAAATTGATGAGACCCTCCTTGCCAACTAGACCCAAAACCTAAAACTTGATGAGGGGGCATTTCTTAATTATGGACATTTCTCTTTCTTTTGACTTTCCATTTTGTTATCTCACCACAAATATTTGGTTCTTTTTTAAGAGTGCCATTGGCAACATAGAAAATGAAATACTAAAAGTACTCCCTGTGAATACCTCTAAATACCTCCAAGATACTAATTCTATCCTAATATATAGTAAGCATCTTCTAGAGACTGAACAAGTAAATCTTGAGAAAACACTTCACTATCTAAGACTGTGACTAACCGCTGAAAAGGGAATAAAAAGCTCCACTAAATCGTAAAATAAATATAGAAAAACACGCGCATCTATTGCCAACTTTAGAACTCGAATCAGGATGGACAACTTCCCTATGAAAAATAATCACCTTTAACGAGCACTAGCATATATGTACGTGCAACACGCACGTGTTGTGAGATGATCAATGAGGCAATAAGAAAGAGAAAAAGAAATATAATTAAAAGAAAGGAGACCTAATTAATTGACGTCGTTCCTTTCTCGTCAAAACCAAGAAAAGGAAAGTAACAAGTGGATAAATGAGGTGAGAAAAAAAAAAGAAAAAATAGATGAAACATTCTGCATCTATGGATTTTGGGCCTTTCCACTCTTTTTTTTCAAACTGCGTAGTGGGGCCAGCGTGAGGGGTATGCCTATACCTTCCTGGGTAAAAAAGATTTTTAAAAAACTCGCTATTTTACAGTGTAGATAAAATAAGTATTTACAAAAATATGCAAACACTTATTTGTCCTATCAGGTTTAACGAGCATAAAATAAGTACTTCGAAAATTTGTGGCCGCTCGTGAGTGAAGCTTGATATGACTTTATGAGTCAAACCTGTAGGACGAGGGTAAATCTATGCGAATTTTGGCGGCACCGAAGCTGCTGAGGAGAAGAGTTAGCCTGTCTCCCAGACACGTCAATTACAGTGGCAATCTGCCAGCTTGGCAAGAAAGCGATGGGTCACGTGTGCATGCATGGCCTGGCATTTTGGTCTAGCGTAGACCGTAGAGTAGAAGTCGCTGCAGTCAACGGTTGACTTGGACGACCGGGAGAGACCAGTTGGCCAGGCTGGAAAGTTGGACTTGCAGGACAATGAGAGGACGAAACCTGAAAATTGTGCTTTTTTTAAGATGAAAATCGTGCTTTTCTGACACACAAAAGCAGTGGGACGGGCAGATGGACACTCGTGCAACGTGATGCTCTCGTCCGTTTTGCTGTGTCGTCTCGTCCATCGTGCTTCGGAAGCTTCTGTTCTGACTGGTCACTCGATAATAAAAAACCCAGTGCTCGTTCCAATAGAACAACATCAGTATCAATTCAACGGTGTGTTTGGAAGAGTTCTTGTAGCCGTAGAAATTCGATCCGTAGAGCTGGTGAAGCTAGTCATCATTAGCTTCGTAATTTACGGGATTAAAGATGTGAGCATATAATAAAGGATATTAAGATGAATCGTCTTGTTCTTGTTTCAGATTAAGCAAAAAGGAATTCGGTAACTTAATATAGCTAGCAGCTCTGCGGAGTTAGAATTTCTGAAACAGGGTTCTGGCTCCAGCTAACTGAGCTAATAGTGGCCAGCGATCACCCAAGTCTGGAGAAAAAAGATGTGGCAGTGGCACTTCTAATTTATTGGGTTCGAAGAACGTCTTACGCAAACACGAGAGAAACCAGCAGATAATATAACGCAAGATGAGAATGATTTGGAACAAGTTTAGCAGCAGCACTGCAGCAGCTACCCGAAAGGAAGGAAAAAAAAAAACTCCTAGAACCGTGCATTGCATCCAGAAAAAGTCCAGGCAAGGAGTAAACATCCGCAGCGACAAGACAACGGGTACAGAGATTCTCACGCGTTTCTCTCTCGCCGCTGCCGGCACAGCTTTGGCAACCGGGGGCACGGGCAGGCAGGGGCGGCCAGCCGGCCACAAACCCACAACGTTTGCAGAGCTGCAATGATCACTGGTGCAGTGGCAATTGCTGATTTTTTTTTTTCTTTCCACCGGAGAAGACCCCAAAAAGACTGAGACACCTTTATGATATAAGCACATCTTTCACTTCATTGCCCAGAGAGAAAGCCAAGTCACTCACTCCACTACTCCCCGGTCTCCTCCAGTCTCCACTGTCTTGCCCTTCGATCCACTTGGAAGACAGAGACAGAGGCAAGCTGAGAGATGGCGTGGAGGCAGCCATGCCCATATGGCTGGAGGTGCTTCTTCTTCTTGGTGTTCTTCCTCGGCTTGCTGCTTGCCGAGGCTGTCCATGGCGCAGGGAGTGAGGCGGCCGCTCCTAGGCTCGTTCCAGCCGAAGGTGAACTCTGTTCTCTCATGCTTGTTTTGTTTTGAGAGAAAAATGGCCGCCTAGGGAGGATGATGTTCTTTGCTTGCTTGGTGCCTTCTTCGTTCTCGAGCCCCACTTGCCTGGGACTCGTGAGCTGCCAAATTGTTCCAACAACAACACAACCTGCCCAAGAATCCAACAAACAGCTCCTTTGAAACAAAAAGTTCATTTCGTTTCCCTCGAAATTCAGGGCAATGCGCCTTCGTCGGATGCTCACCGATCATCTGCCAAATGTGAATGTGATCACTCAAATGATGTGTTCTCAATTTTCATCTGCTGGAAAAAAATCTACTTTTGCAGTGCGTGTCCTTCGCCAGATCAGTGCCAGGCTCGGCGTCTCCAACTGGGACTTCACCGCCGGCCCCTGCGACTACGGCGGCTCCGGAGTGCACTGTGACTGCTCCTTCTCCAACGGCACCGTCTGCCATGTCACCAAGATGTACGCTTCGATGCTTCACACTCCTTGTCCATGTTCTTGGTATCTCTGTAGATTTTTGTTTTTTCAGGTCACTGAGCCAACAAAATTGAATGACTGGATTTTACGCGATGATAATCTTTTCAGATTCCTCAAGGGGAAGAACTTCTCCGGCGAGCTCCCGCCGCACTTCGCCGACTTGCCCAACCTTCTCCAGCTGTGAGTTCTCAACAACATTTTAGACTGATCCGCTGTTTAAGAGGAATGGCAGCATGGTCCATATAGTAGTATCATAGCGAGAAAAATGTGCCATGTGCTGTTTTACCGTGTTGCAGAGATTTGAGCCGGAGCTTGTTTCATGGTGCAGTGCCTGACCAGTGGGCCCAGATGAAGTTACAAGGACTGTGAGTGGCCTTGCACTTTCCTTGCTCCGGCCCATTGTTTGCTTGACTGGTATGGTAGTAGAACAAAATGTAGCATGTGGAGCTACCATGGAGTCTCCGGGAAAGATTCGTGCCACTGGATGGTGATTTTTCCTGCAATTTGTGAAGCCACAGTCATTGACTCGTCTATGATGTAGGGTCTAGGGTGTCGGCAAGCAGAGCATCTAACTCAGATAGCAACAAATTAGACCACTTACAAGCACATTTTCCCTATACGTGATAAATTAGGTGGCTTTGTTTTGCCCTCTCAGTCCTATGTCAAAAGCTAACCTTTGTAGTAAACACTGGTCATCATTTGTGCACATATAACTACTTTTTCAGTAGTTCAGATATTGTTTGGTTAAACACAAGGAAAATAAATTTAATTATTGCAGTCTTGTTAGTGAATTATACTCCTTCTGTATTTAAATATAAATCGTGGTTGACTTTTTCTAAAACTTCGATCGTTCGTGTTATTAAAAAATTGTAAAACTATATAAGGTAACAAGTCATGCTCAAACTCTATACATTGATAAAACAAATCACAAACAAAATAAATTATAATTTTTTTAATAAGACGGGCGATTGAAGTTTTAGAAAAAAAATTAACCGCGGCTTATATTTAAATATGGAGTAGTTCATGTAACTGCACCATATATAATATCCATGGCAATATCATTAATGCACTACAATGGATATGATTACTGCAAAACGTATTTAATTGCAAATAAAGGTATCAGACTAGAACAAATTTTAGTTCGTGTATAGAATAGAATCACATAGCATGTGCTTCATCTGTTGATGCCAAAGTCATGCAGGTCACTGATGGGAAACAGATTGTCCGGGCCCTTTCCCATGGTCCTCACAAAGATCACAACCCTGACCAACCTGTGTGTGTGTGTGGCAAAAAAAAACTATTTATGTTACCTAGTTTATGAGTTTCCTTTCCGTATTATGGCTGGCAAATTAATCTGCAGGAGCATTGAAGGTAACGGGTTCTATGGGCCACTCCCACCTGAAATTGGACATCTGTTTCAAATGGAGAAGCTGTGAGTGTATCTGTCTTATAACACACAAAGGCATGATATGACTATTGGTAGAGTATGGTCAATTCAATTTCTGATGACTTGCATCCTCATCCTGAAACTCAGAATATTATCTGCCAATGAGTTCACTGGACCCCTTCCAACTGCTCTTTCATTGTTCAGTAATTTAACTGACTTGTAAGGGTATCCCTTCATCTATTCTTTTCCCACTTTGTTTCACCTTGAGCAGTCTTCTGGTAATGTTTGACAATTGAAACTGGTAACAGGAGGATTTCTTGCACAAACTTTTCTGGAAGGCTGCCTGAATTTTGGGGGAAATTGGAAAAGCTTGAAAAATTGTGAGTCAGTGACTTTGTGCTGAAACACATTATGTACCACAGAAGTACCACAGCTTAAACTTCTTCATGTAATGTAACTTCTCTTTGTACAGGCAAATCGAAGGATCCTTTTTAGAAGGACCAATTCCCCTGAGCCTCTCTGAACTGACAAACCTTTCCGATCTGTATGTCAGCAAGAATGTTTGAAAATTTTCTAATAGTGACATCTATAAAGATATCCTTTTGATATCTAGACCAAAAAATTATTACTGGTTTTCACTAAATCATGGTTGTGTTAATGTGTCAAACAGGAGGATTAGTGATCTGAGAGGGAGTGGATCAGCCTTTCTCGATTTAAGTGGAATGCAATCCATGAGAACATTGTAAGTTTGTTGTTTGGTGAAGTTTTCAAGATCATCAAATGCCAGCTTTCATACGATACAAAAATTTCTCAAATGTAGGGTACTTAGGAAGTGTTCCATCAGTGGAAGCATCCCACCTTACATTGGCAGATGGACAAAACTTAAGCATCTGTAAGCATGTTTGCAAAGATTACATATGATCGTCCAAGTGCTTTTTTTGCCAAATTTATCTAAGATCTGTTCATCAAATTGCTTGCCACATTTTAGCTAGCCTAGCACAATTTTCTAAGTAATTGATACAACAGAATAATCTTGCCACAGCTGTGGTTACAACCACACAGCTGCCTAACTTGGTCAAACTAGCCTAACCTTAGGTTTGGTTAGCAACCAAATAGGACCTAACAACAAATTTATATATTGTACGGATTGTTAAATGTTTTTATCATTCATGTGTATTGTTATCAACATTGTCTAAGCAGGGATCTGAGCTTTAATAAACTGAAGGGAGAAATACCAGATTCTTTTGCTAAGCTCAGTGGTGTAGATTACATGTAAGTTGTGGCATTTTCATAAATTGGAATAAACATGGCATTGCATTGTGCTTCTTTCTTGAATGCACCTCTACCGAAATTGTCTTGCAGATATCTAACTGGAAATTCACTAACTGGGAACATACCAGGATGGTTGTTGAAAAGAAGCAAGATTGCGTAAGTCATTGTCTATATGGGTACACCCTGAGGAAGCAACTCTAAAATAAGAACCCTTATATCTTTTAAAGAAGATAAATAGGTCCATGAGTTGATACCTACTGATAACCATGACAATTTGTCGAAAGTATGACTTCAAGTTTTCTAAGATGTTGGTGTGTGCGCTAATAGAATGCCAATCACCGAATTGGCAATGATCATACAAGATTGTAGAGAACTAATAAAAGATTTTCTTATTTTTAACCAAAGATGATGTCTGTGTAATGGGAATAGCTTTGAATCAGTTGTATTTTCTTCCTACCTCCACTCTGGTTTAACTGGTAGATGCATAGAAAAAAATGCTTGATACCTATATGCACATGTAACTACAAGTATTACTACAAGTATTATTATTGAACTTAGAAGTCAAACTTTCACTTCACGCAATCCAATATTACCAAAAATGACCATACGCAGGGACATATCTTTTAACGATTTCAAGATGGGGAGCTCAGGTCCTAGTCAATGCCTTTCAGGGAGCGTGTAAGAAATCTTTTAGCATGGTACCCAGTTTTCTTGCCCTTCGGAATCCTTATGAAAATGCGTAACCCTTTCCTGTGGATCCTTGTATTGCAGCAATCTGGCTGAGAGCTATTCACCTGAAATGAACAGTTTGTAAGATCTTTTAGCCTCTTGTTTCATCAATAAATTAAAATACTCTATTGTAATGGGCCTGTCTAGACATAATAAAATATTGTAACGCTCAAGTTTGCCTTCTGTGCAGAAATAGTGTTCAGCCATGCTTGAAGAGGAATTTCCCATGTGTTTCTTCGAATGGACAGTGTAAGTTGATGCCTAGTGTTGCTTCACAGTTAGTTCTAGCACATCATAATGTATTCTTGTAGCTAAAGTGTTAAACAAAGAAAAAATGGTCTGTGTACATGCATTATTGCATTTCACATGAATGCTGATAATTATGACAGACAAAGTTAGCATTGATAATGATTAGTGAATTTTAGATAAGTTGCAAATTGCTACAGATTTAGGATCAATAATTAAAAATGCTCCTCAAGATAAATACGCCCATTAAAATGACTAACTGTTAATTTGGAGCTACTTCCTACACAAAGTTACATTTGGAGCCAGTGCTCTTCTTGTTTTAGCACTGAAGCTGCATGAAATTTTCACAGATCGGTCTTCATTGCATATTAACTGCGGTGGCAAAGAAGCAACTATTAATGAAGTCAAATATGAAGCTGACACAACACCCAAAGGAGCTTCATTTCTGTACATAACCCCAGGCTCGAACTGGGCATTCAGCAGCACTGGGAACTTCATGGACGACAACATAACTGATGACAACTACATTGCAACAAGCACATCAAAATTAAATGTGCCCAATTCAGAGTTGTACACCAAAGCCCGTATTTCTCCTCTTTCACTCACATATTATGGGCTTTGCATGTTCAGTGGGAGCTACACAGTTAATCTTCACTTTGCTGAAATTATTTTCACAAATGACAGCACATATTGCAGCCTCGGGGAAAAGAAGATTCAATGTGTTCATACAGGTAAACTAGATGTTGGTTGTTTCCTCTCTATTATAACATTTTCCCTTTTTTAGCAGTGATACTAGGTTACTAACGATAGGCTTGGTAACCTCAGGGAAGAATGGTGCTAGAGGATTTCGATATTGTGCGGTCATCCGGTGCCTCTGGAAAACCAATTATCAAGACTTTTCAAACATATGTTACAAATCATACTCTAGAGATTCAATTCTACTGGGCAGGAAGAGGGACAACGGGAATTCCATATAGAGGTTATTATGGCCCATTGATATCTGCAATATCAGTAACTCCAAGTGTGTTCTTTTGGCTCCTGGATTTTAGAATTTGTCAATTTTGTCTATTTAATTTCACTAATTACTATGCGCAAGGACACAATATTGAACATCATGTGTGCTGTCCTTAGCTGTGCATATTGTAGTTTTGAAAGAAAGCAGTCAATTTCCCATACTGATCTGGCACTTGTGATTTATGTTGATCATGTTCAGATTTCCCGATTCCACTGGCTGTTGAACCTCCCAAAAATAAAAGTAGCAAAACGATTTCAAGGGCATCTATTGCTTTAGTGATTGGAATCCCTATAATAGCAATATTCACTGCTCTGATTGTTGGCATTTATTGCACTAAGAAAAGGAGAAAGAGTTCGATTCATAAAGGTACCTTGGTTATTTTCTCACTCAACTCATTTACAAAGTTAAAGTTATTTAACAAACTGCTAACTAGTTTCACTTTTTGGTTAAATCCACTACTAGAGCCCACCTAGTGCTCAGCTGCACTAGGAATTGCAAGATAATACTGTGGTTCCAAAATAAAAAGAAATCCCATAGAGCCAGGATAGTAAAATTTTTGCATATCATTGCAAGGACAAAGAAATCATCCATTCATCCCTATATATGTTAGTAAATATGGTAATGACCTCATATATACCCTTTCTATAGAACTCGGAGCCCTTGACCTGCAAATTGGCTCCTTCACCTTGCGTCAAATCAAAGCGGCAACTAGGAACTTCGACGCAGCTAATAAGATTGGTGAAGGCGGTTTTGGTTCAGTTTACAAGGTCAGTCCGCATTGCTTCCCACACATAAATTATGCTGCAGTTAATACCACTAAAGTACAACTCTTAGGGCCTGCTTGTTTCCCCCACAGCTATATAAGCCAGCTTATGGTTGGAGGGTACTATGGTAAAAGAGCAGCCTAGGGGGGCCAAATAAGTTGAAATAAGCTCCTCCTGGGCAGCTTATTTTGACTGGGCCTTTACCATTATACCCTCCCACCATAAGCTGGCTTATATAAGTTGTGGGGTAAACAAACATGGCCTTACACTGGAACATATCCTTCACTGACTCAACAGGGATTATTGTCCGATGGCACCATCATTGCTGTCAAGCAGTTGTCATCAAGGTCTAAACAAGGGAACAGGGAATTCGTGAATGAGATAGGCATGATATCTGCACTCCAGCATCCTAACCTTGTAAGACTTTATGGCTGCTGTACAGAAGGAAACCAGCTGTCACTAGTTTACGAGTATATGGAAAACAATTGTCTTGCACGAGCTCTTTTTGGTAACCATACTCTCCATGTTTTTCAGTTTAACACTCGTAGACTTATGCTACATGTTAGAACTCACAGACTATTTCTATGGACTGTTACTGCTGGGTCCAGTTGAACAATATAGACTGAGACTGGATTGGGGAACAAGACATAAGATTTGCCTTGGGATAGCAAGAGGTCTAGCATATTTGCATGAGGAGTCCACAATAAGGATCGTGCACCGAGATATCAAGGCCAGCAATATACTGCTTGACAAATATTTGAATGCCAAAATCTCAGATTTTGGGCTAGCAAAGCTTAGTGAAGATGATCACACCCACATAAGCACAAGAATAGCGGGAACTATGTAAGTGTTTTCATTCCTACCCTTGTTTTTCTTGAAATCTGATTGACCTACAAGGCTAGAGATAAGAATCTTTTGAAGGAAAAGGTAGTTTGAATCAATGGTAACAATGAACATTGCAACATTTAACCTAACAAAAAAACTCTGAAAACCTAATGAACAGCAAAAACATTTAACCTAACGAGTAACACTGGAAATATATTAAACAGGAGTCATTCCTGCATATAATCATCAATAAGAAACGACGCATCAGCATATTGACAGTTTCCTTGCATAAGGCACTAGATGCTATTAATAAGTTTGAATCTGAACAAGACTTTTATGCGCATTTGTTAGTAAGCCTATTGGACTGCATAACTTACAGCTGACTTGATTGTTTTGTATTTGTGCAGCGGATACATGGCTCCTGAGTATGCTATGCGTGGCTATTTAACAGATAAAGCTGATGTATACAGTTTTGGTGTTGTTGTTTTGGAAATTGTCAGTGGAAAAAGTAACACAAACTACAGACCGAAGGAAGAATTTGTTTATCTTCTAGATTGGGTAACTCCTGAACCTTCATACATTTATAAAAAAGTAAGCCAGAAGAAATTGGGTTATATCAGAATGTCAAACCCTACCAGTTCTCGTTTTATTCAGATGTACATACCTCAAGTTGTATGTTAATCACATCTCCTATATGTGTTGCAGGCTTGTGTTCTTCATGAGAGAGGAACTCTCCTGGAGTTGGTAGATCCAGATCTGGGATCCAATTACACAACAGAAGAAGCGCTCCTCATGCTGAATGTTGCCTTGCTATGCACAACTGCAGCACCTACACTCAGACCAAAGATGTCAAAAGTTGTTAGCCTGCTTGAGGGCAGCACACCTCTGCAGCTCTTGATGTCAGACATCAGCCTTGCAGCAAATAATCTGAGCTCAAGTGGTGTACGCCGGAACTTCTGGCAAAACCCAAATGAGAGCCAGAGCTTTTCATGCAACGACACTGATGAATCATCAACCAAAGATATAGATGATGTCCTGAGATCGCTGGTGAGTTAGATGTAGTGAATGCGCATCATGGACCAGGTGCACATGTAAGAACTACTAGGGATATGCCATTGTGTCTGTATTAAGTATCAGTAGTGCAATGTAAATACCAAGTAGCACATTATGTTAAGTCCAGGTAAGTTGTAAGCCTTTTACTAGTCTCTGCTCCAGCTTTCATGGAACTATTAAGATGATGCATGTGATACTGACATAGCACTAGAAGTTCCCTATGGTCTCTGAGCTCTGATCCTTCTTCTGCTTGTTTCCAAAAATAAGGTTGCAAATTTGCCATCAATACTTCATCTGATAGCAGTTAACTATCAGTCACTACTTGAAGATGGACAGGCACCACTTAAGTACTAATAACTCAACTCACCATAAACATCATTACCAAATCAATAAGCACCATAGTGAAAACAAGTTTTGTTATTTCAATATTCAGATGCCTACTTTATCAAATGTTCTGGTAAAACAACTTTTAAGGTTGGGGCATTTGAGGATATCTCAAGTGAGTCCCCATGCTGAATTGAGTACACTACATGTGAACCGTCAAAATACACAGCACCCTCTTGATTGTACCAGACAACAAGCATGTGTTGCTCTTTCTTAAGAAAACCATGCAGCAATGATTTGTCGGTGTCCGTTGGTGAAATGGGCTCCCTTATCATATACTGAAGATCACGGCTTAATAATGGCATCATAAATCCTCCAGCTGATAGCATGGCAGCAGTCGATCCAGCAGCTGTTGAGACCCTCAGACCACTTGATCTACAATTAATTAAATGCGAGATCTCTCCTGTATTGTTTCCTTTCCTGAGATGGTGATACTAATCAGAATTGAACACATTTGAAATGAATATCAATTTATAAGGAAGCTTAGACAAAATACCTAAATGAGAAGCGCGACACACTTGCTGGGCAGGGGTGTGACACCAATATATCATTCAGAGCGTAAGTTGGTAGTTGAATTCCATTTAGTTTCACTGATATCCTTGACAGCTCCAAAGGCTGCCTACAGCCATCAAGTGTTGCATCAAGTATCTGGAAAAATGACAAGATCAGATTGGGATCGTATAAAAATCTATTAATGATACAATCCTATAAAGTAGAATAAGCTTGAATTTCTAGCAAAAGGGAGTTTGATGTCCTAAAACTAAAAATAAAATGAGAGAATGTGCAAACAAAAATAACCTGTTCAAAGTTTCCTGCAGTAGCTGCGCAAAGATAGCCTGTGCTCCTCCTTGCATCAAATTCATCAGTTAACTCGTCAACCTGCGTATGAGCTACAGAATTATAACAATACCTAATCAGGTATAAATAAAAAGGCCACTTTACTTTAGCATACGACCAGCCAATTTTTTTTAAAAGAAAAACTAGACAACAAGAGGACGACTTCCCCATACTTTCTCTTAAGTAGGTGCCACGCTTCAAACCCGAGTTGGATGGAAGTTTCACTGACTCCCAGAGTTCAACCGTTCCACAATGAGCAGTTACAACGCTTATGTGTTAGAGGGAGGGACTGAGGGAGGGAGGGAGAGAAAGAGAGAGCTGACCTCCTTCGGGCAGGTGGGATCTGAATTAACACCCAATATAGGAACTGAACTATCCAAAAAGTGGCTAGCTCGTAGAAGAGTGCCATCACCGCCGACAGCAATCACAAGATCCACATCACGTACTGGCTCAGACAAATGATTGCGCTGCACAGAAATCCAGTCAAGGGACTTGCGTTGTAGAACACTCTGGCAGAGATCAATCGTGGCCTTGTGAACTCTGCACCTATCATCCAGATAACTCAAGATCTGCAAAGGCAAACCAAGATGTGGGTATAGGTAGGTAAATGTCCTTAATCCATATCACAAAGCATCCGCGGTGTTGGAACGAGTCAAGGGAGAGAGAAAAACTGCACTTAAATTACAGGCAAGAAAGCTCAGAATGTAAAAACAGCAGAGGCTCCCATACAGTGCATTAGTTTCAGTTCAGGTTTGGTTTTGTGATATGGGAGATTTTTGTTTTGTTAGGCTTGGTTTGCTAGGAGATTAATTGTTGATTCTTGCTAGAGAGAAGAGCATGCATCCGGGCTAGAAATAGATGAAGCCGTGTAATCTGGAGGATTAAGCAATGAATCAGTCCAGCTTCCCAATCCCCTACCCATTGTGCCCTGCCTCTTGGCCTCGTTGCAGATCACGGCACCCAAACCGTGATCTCAAGGACCTGGCAGAGACTGACTACATCCCACGACTACTAGTCATCTGCTAGTGTCCGACTTCGCCGTCCATAACACAAACACCATTTTAGACTCAGAGAACAAACAGTGCCAGGATAGTTAGCAGTTATGCATTACCACAACAACTAAGACTCAGACAACAAACAGCGCCAGAATAGTTAGGAGTTATTCATTACCACAACAACAGAACATGCATGCAACAAGCTACCTATACAATGTCATGCTGAGGTATGTTGTAAGTCCTATGCAGTGGCTACAGCAGGGAGGCAAACCACCGATTCTCATTTAGTGATCTAGACACCAAACAAAAAAAGGTAATATGCCGCGTTCCGTACAGGCATTTCAGCGAACACCTTACCTCCACTGCCATTTGGACAAGCATTTCCGCCCACTCAACCCAAATGGATTGAACGCTCTCCCAACAACAATCCTATGATCGAGGTTGATAAAACCGGAAACGTAATACTCTAGCGTCATTTTCACGACCGGGGCGCGATGAACTAAATTCCATTGCAGTTTGGACCCTATGGGGCCGTGAATACATAACCTCCTGGCACCCCGGTTTCAGTCATCGCTTCATCGGGAAGCAATGACAATAGCGTAGTCAAGAACTCAAGACATCGACATGGGAGGGGGGAAGAGAGGTGCGACCTTGGGGTTGGCAGCGCGCTGTTGCGGCGGCAACGGCGCAGAGGCGGGAGAGGAGGCGGCCCCGGCGTACGGTCGGGGAGGGTAGACATCGAAGGGCTTGAGGAAGAGGAGCACGCGGCGGCGCACCATAGGAGCCTAGGCTGCCGGCTAGTCGCTGCGGCGGCGCCTTCTCTCGTTGCTTCCTTGAGCGGCAGAGGGGGCAACGCTACAGGGTCCAGACTTCCCCAATTCCCACTCAAGCTGCGTTTGTTTGGATGGAGGATGGCGTGTGACGGTTTTCTTTTAGCCGTGTTTGGTGAATAGCGGAGGATTTCGGTAGTGTTTGGTTTCGGAACAACAGGGAATTGGACAATCCCATCTTTGATTTTGAGGATGAATCCATCCTATTTTTTTTGTTTGGTTGAGAAACATGGCTAGAGGGATCAAAGTCACATGACAAGTGGACTCCACCTGTCATCCTCTCCGGCCTCTACTTCCCTAAGTGTCTTCTTCCTCGTCCATCGGCTCCCCACCGATGGCGGACCACCCCCGCACCCTAGCTCCCCCATCGGCGGCGGGCCGCCCCAGCTCCCCCTCCGGTGGTGGGCCGCGCCGCTCCGGCGCCCGCCTCGTGCCGCTCTGCCTCACCTTCGCGCAACGCCGGGTGGCCACAACGCCGGATGTCTAGCGCCGGGGACGCGGCGCTCCAGTGCCGGCGACGAGGCGTAGCAGGGCGGTGGTGGAGGACGGGCTGGGAGGCAAGATAGGGCGCGCCAATGCCAGCGACGAGGCGCGGCTGGGCGGCGGTGGAGGCCCTGGCGGCGGCCATCCTACCGCCCTTTCTCCTCTTGTACGCCGTCGCCGCCGCCCGGCCGCCCCTTCTCCCGCGCGCCTCCGCGGTGGCCCCGCACGCCGCTCGCCGCCGCCACAGACCCGCTCGCCGCTTGGCGGGGATGAGCGCGAGGGCGAGCTCGACGGGGGCGGGTAGGTCGAGCTCGCCGGCGGGATGCAGAGAAGCGGGCGGGGGCGAGGAAGCTAGGGAGGCGGACGACGTCCTCACACGTCGAAGACGAAGAGGGACGGTGTCGTCCCCTCGATTTGGAGGGAGGACGCCGTCCCCGGATTTGTGAAGAGGAATGCGTCTCGGGATGATCCCGTCACCCGCCGTCCCCCCAACCAAACATCTTAAAATTGGGATCGTCCCATCCCGTCCCCTCAACCAAACACACCCAGGCTGTTTGGATTAACGCCACAACTGGCACATAATGTATTGGACGAAATTTTTAATTGATTTAAATTTTTATGTATGCACGTATGCAATGAAAAACATGAAAATGGATTGCACAAAGAGATCTCCAGAGACTAAAAACACATTATATTTCAAAAAATAAAAAAGTATTAAATAATGATTTGGTTGGCCATTGTTCACTGTAGTTCCGCTGACGTGGATGTTTGGCCTTGCGATAGTGTTGTACTCTCTAGTCCCTCATTGTCTATTCATTGTACCTCAATTTTCATTGATTTTTGTAGTAGGCGTGTTTGTTTTCCAGATGTATAGATGTGTTCTTATTCTAGCCTGGTAAATGCGCTCAAATTGAGTTTTACTCGCTATTCTGACGTTCTGACCTAGCGCAACATATATCTAATTCATGTATAGCTAGCTAATTAGTTACCCTTTCAGCTCAAAAAAGAAAAGAAAAATCCTTACCCTTGTTGGATCTTTACCACCATATGTGACATTTGAGGATTTGCGTGCTGAGTACAAGTGACACTCGTTTTTCTCAGGTTGTTTGCATTGGGGTACCGGGTGGTGGTGGATCTAGAAGAGCGAGTCTACATTAGTGTAGCTAAGCGGGATAGTTTCTATACAAATCTAGTTTTACTATAATTTAGATCTAGTAGTAGCCATAGAACTCCTTCTCACTTTTACGTTGAATGCTTGAATTTGTTCTATCCTAATTCATTTGCTCCAAACTTTGAGGACTCAGAGGAAATCATGATGATGGTTTAAGATATCTGTCAGGTCTTGCATTTAACGAGCATAGATCACATTTTTCCAAATCAATAAATTTTATCGAGGGTCATTTTACGTTGCTTATGTCACTGGTATCAAAATGGTTGCTCGAGGCCCAATCAGATTCACCGCCACCGGCGCCGCCCACCTCTTTACTGTTTGATGCTGTTCGATCCGTCTGCCTACCGTCACTATGCTAACCGATACCACTCCCACTTCTGCCCATGTTGACTGGCTTTTCACCACGAGGGCCGCACCTCGCCGCCTGCCGCCGAGCTCATGACCAGAGGAAGAAGAAGAACAACAACAAAAGAAAGGCGGTCCACCTAGCAGTCACATGCGCGCATACGCTACTGGAACTGGAATCGAAGCATAACAACATTCAGCCGTCTTATCTCCCACAATCATTCGCTCAGAATCTTTGATTCTTGAGGGTCCCCAAAAGGGAAAGAAAAGGATGACCTAACAGAAGCTTGGGATGGTCGGGCTCTCCACGCAGGCAGGTCGGCACGCGAGAAAGAAACGATCCATCCATCCTGTAAATTTCCTGCCTGCCGCAACATATCCAACGTGGAAAAAAAATATCATCTGTGTCTCATATATAACCCCCCTCTGCCTGCCACCCTTTGGTTCCACTTGAGGGCAAAGGCGAGGCGAGGCACGCGGTCCAAACCCCCCTCCCTCCCCCTTAGCTCTGCCCCCAAATCCGCCCCCCTCACGGGCCGGCGTGCGCCTCCAGATTTGGCGACCGCCACCGCCAGATCGGAGCAGCGCGGCTTCGCTTCGTCCCCGCGCGACCCCCGCCGCCTGGTGAGTCAACCACCCGGCTCGCCGCCGACACTTCCCCCCTACCGGCTGCCGCCGCGCGTCTCCTGATTGACTCGCTGTTGCTAGATTTGGCCCGCCGGCTCGCCGGTGCCTGAGCTGCCCGCCGGCCGCATCGTGCGGCGGCAGGTGATTGGTGATCCCTGATCCGGCCTGGTCGGATGGATTTGGACGCCATGTCCTTATTTTTTTTAAAAAAAATTGACTATTATTTTTTGTCGCGATTTTTATGCGCTCGGTCTCGAGGGAGACGATTGAAATGGTCGTGCGGGGCTAATTAGGGGGCGTTGGTCCCGTAGATCTGGATCGGCCGGCCGGCCTCTTCGTATCGGGGCTGGCTGGACGGATCGGAGGAAGCGCCGCTGCGATCTGCGGTGCCTCCTGGTGGATCACGTCTAGATTGGGAGCCTGTTGTGCCTGCCAGGCTTCACTTCGGATTCCGCGCGTGCTGGTGGTGGGGTTAGTCGGGCTATTAGATATCCCCCCCGCCATCGATGGGAGTAGCTTTTGGTCGAGTTCATGTGTTGAAATCTGCTGCTGTAGTTTGCTGACAGGTTCTGCGGCAGTGACTCTGTACAAGGTTTTGGGGCGAACTGCGGACCAGAGGTGTGCCCCCCGCAGTGAATTCAATTCCTTACATGTCAGGATCCTGCAGCTAGATCTCCAGAGTTTACGGTCGGTCGCTTTCAGCGTGCTGCCTGCCTGCATGAACTGTATTGCTTCCATTCCACTGTTGCCTTGGAACTAGATGGTTCCAGTGCAACTTTTGCGGAATGAAGAGTAACATGACCCTCAGCTATGTTAGGAAAGGATGGCCAGAATTGTATGATATGCCAGGCAGGCAGTCCCTATTTGGTATGTCGTGAGTAGAGGATGTGGACTTTGTGTGCCAGTGGTTCTGTGTGCAGTTGTACACCTCACCACCGTGCCCAAAGAACGTTTGAGCTGCAACTGTGTTATCAGTTGCAGGCCTCCTCCAAGGGTGCCTCTGCTGTAACTTGACCCAGCACCAAAATTGCGTCAGCACACTGGCCCACCGGCATCTGTGTCTGACTACCTTTCCACTTTAGGAAGCAGTAAGGAGACATAGACAAGTGAACTTGTATTACAAACAAACTATAACGCCTGAAAAGGAAATCTTACCTTTTGTGTGAAAGCCCCTACCCATGCCCATAACCATTTATATCCCAGATATTCAAATTTAGGTGCAGCTACAACCAATTCCAGACGAACCTACTCCTTAGGCAAAACAGATGAGCAGATTTGAACGTGGTTCTACAGTTAGGCTTTATGCAGATGGGGGGTTTGATGAGAGGGTTTGACGCCTTTTCCAATATTGGGTACTGAGAAACAGAGTTGGTGCTGAATCGTTTTATTGGTTTACATGAAATGCCCCCTTGAGTGTCATCTGGTGGAGATTGTTCCCATTTTGATAGTTTGATGGTGATGCGATCTAGATGCTTTGTTCATTGCACCTTAATTTTACTTTGCTTTACAGATTTTTTTTGTTTGATTTGATCAACGTCCCTTTTTGTATTAGTCAGTTTTGAGTTGTTCTGTTGCATTTGCTTTGAACATTTGTTTATTTGCCTGCTAACAGCATTTATTTTGCATTTGCGCTTCTTGTGTACTCAAGTAAAAAATATTATGTGGTTTGACAATAAAGATTCAACTAAGTGTATCTATTGCAAGCCACAAAACAAGTCCATCAGATTTTTTTATGTCATTGTAACCTGTTCCACTAACAGTTTTCTCTGCTGTAGCTGCAGGGACATGGGAATGGAGGTCATTGGAGCTGAAGCAGCACCAGCAGAGGTCAAAGTATCTGATGGAGAACTGAACCTATTCCAAGAGAAGGAGAGCAAAGCAACTGCAAAAGAACGTGAGGAGGCAGCTGTTTTTGGTTCAGAGACAGCCACGAATGTTGCTGACATGGCACCTCCAAAGGATGTGAAGGATGATTGGCCTGAAGAGAAGCCAACCTATGCCTTCTATTTTGTCAAAGTTCGCTCGTTTGAGGATCCTAAGCTGAGGGCAAAACTCGAGCAAGCTGATAAAGAATTCCAGAAGAAGATACAAGCTCGTTCTAAGCTTATTGAGGCAATAAGAGCCAAGAAGGTACTGTGCTTACAATTCCTCACTAAAATAGCGTCATCCTTGTTTGCGCATTACTCTACACCAGCATGAGATTAAATGCCTTGTAACCTGTTTAAAAAGATGCGTATTCTTTTGCTTGCCTATATATGTTCTTAATGGGAGTAGACAGCCTCAGGGATGCAGCATGTATCTCATTTTATAACTTGCAAACTCTTTTCAGGCCGAGCGCTCTAGTATTATTGCGGAGTTGAAGCCACTGTCTGCTGAAAATAAACAATATAGCGAAGTTGTGAATGAGAAGATAAAGGAGATGGAACCTCTTCGTAACAGTTTAGGTAGGTTTCGTGAAGAAAACAATGCCATGAGGGCGCAGGGTGCAGGTTTATGCTCTTCTATCGAAGAGCTTGAGCAAACAGTATGTCCTGAACCTATTTGCCAGCACAGCATCCATTCCTTCAATGTTTAACTGTACGTTGTTCTTATCCTTCAACTGCTACTCCCTAGATCAAGATGCTGAATGACCGAATGGTACATGAGAGCATATCTTTAGCTGAGGAGAAGCGTCTGGTCAAAGAAATTAAGGATCTTGAAAAAACCAGGTCGAAAGTCATCTCTAATGCTGCTAACAGGGCTAAACTGCAAGATACAGTGGTTGAAAAAGAGGCTATACAGGATCAGGTCAAAGTGAGTATGTTGTACTTCAATTCATCTTTTTGTTTCGGCATATATTTCCTGAAGAAATAAATGGCAACACCAATATGAATATGTAGATCATTGGGGAGGGCATTGATGGAATAAAGAAGGAAAGACAAGCAGTCAGATCTAAGATTAAGGTCCTGGAGGATGAGTTAAAAGTTGTTGACGCGGAGATTGCATCTCTCAATGAAGATATAGATGCAGCAACTGCCAGAAAGGACAAGTCATATGAATCATTGCTAGAACTGAGAGCAGCACGCGATGCGAAAGTAAGTTGCCATATCTTCAGAGTTCCTGTTCAAGATATTTTTTCCTTGCAATTTTATTCTGTGCTATACTTTCGTTAAGAGGTAAATCCAATTTCTTCAATCTTCTTCAACTTTTGTTTCTTGGTTTCAATTATCTGTGTTTGCCTGTCCAGCATATGGCTGCTTTTGTAATAGTCTTATTCCACTGTGTGCCTGGGTAACGTGTGTCTGTTCTTTTGTTCATCTTTTGCTCTAGCCTGCTTTGGCCTTTGGATTTTTCTATAGTAGGCCTTTAGTGTCTTGAAAGTGGCAGTGGTAACTTATTGCTTGTTGCATAACCTGTGGTTACATGATATGCTTTTTGTTTTTCTTTGGGTTGTCAGATTATGATTACGTATCACAGTTCAATGATATTTGTCTGCACTTGATCCAGAACGCATCCTTCATTCAAAACCGCGCAGTTTTAACCAAAGCTAGGGATTACTCTTCGAGGAGCATGCGGACAGAATTGCAAGAACTCCACAAGACTGAGGTATTCTTTGAAGAATGTGGATATTGATGGATCGATCTCTTGTGATACCCATTGTCTGTACTAAACATATGTTGCTTTGATAGGTCGACAAGTTCATGACCCAATGGTGCGAAAGCAAGTCCTTCAGAGAGGACTACGAGAAAAGGATCCTCGTTTCCCTCAACAGCCGACAGCTGAGCCGAGATGGTCGGATGAGAAATCCTGACGAGAAGCCTATACATATTGAGTCACAGGCGCCAGTGCCAGTTGCAGAGCCGGAGCCCATCCCAGTAAAATTGCCTCCGAAACAACCCAAGGAAGTGCCTGCTCCCCAAGCAGATGGAGCTTCCAAAGTTGAAGCACGTTTGAAAGCTCCTGTCAAGACGCTCAAGGCAAAATCTGCTATGGACGCTGATGATGATTATGAGGCTGAGCCTCCAAAGGAGAAGGCAAAGCCTACAGAGGCAGATGTGGCGAAGTTGAAAGAGATCAAGAGGCAGGAGGAAATTGAGAAGAACAGGCTTGCCTTGGAGAGGAAGAGGAAACAAGCTGAGAAGCAGGCAGCAAAGGCTGTGGCCCGAGCACAGAAGGAGGCTGAGAAGAAGCTGAAGGTACTGTGATCTCTCTCTCTCTCTCTCTCACACACACACACACACACTTTTCTGTAACAATGCTTGAAATAGTTGTTTAAGACTTGTAAAAAACAATTCTTTCAGAAGGAGGAGAAGAAAGCCAAGAAAAAATCTGGAGCAGCCGACACTGATGAGCCATCAGAGTCGGACGCCAAGTCTGATGAAGCCAGGGAAGCCCCAGCTGAGGAAGAAGCAGCCCCAGTTTCCGCCACAGTGAAGAAGGAACAGAAGGAGAGCGTTCGTTACAGAAATGTTGTCAGTCGGAGCAAGGCCCCGCCACCCAGGGCGATCCTGAAGAGGAAGAAGGCGCAGTCCTATTGGTCATGGGCGGGCCCAGCGGCCGCAGTAGCCGCTGTGCTGGTCGCCCTCCTTGCGGTGCTGGGCTACTACCAGTACTACCGCCCGGCGAGCGCCAGCAACTGAGTCTGAGAAGGCCCGTGCACCCCGCTGCTGTGCCATTGAATGTTGGGTCCAATTTTGCAGGTGAGGAGAGAGTGCGTGGTCAGCTTTTGAGACATGAAGGACCTGGGGAGGAGGTCGTTCTTGTTCGCATTCGTTGTGTTAGTTTATATTCTGTGAAGTCGGATAAGAAGATGCAGTTGATTTTGCTTGGAGACTTTGCTAGATCTATATATATACTCCATGTACTTTTGAAGTGAAGCTTATATTACCGTATGGAATAATACCTTTCGCTTCAGTTATCTCTAGTAATGGCCTTTCTACTTGGGATCTAAAGTGAAAGGTTTACAGAGTACACACGCCGCTGCCATGAGCTAGTCTGTTATTGGGCTCAAGGCACCATAACCTGTGCAACCGGGATAACCGGTGCAACTGTGCAATCGGTAAAGTTGGTAAAGGAAGCTGAAATGTGATTTTGATTTGCAAATTGGCCCCTCGTAATCGCCCGCATCGTGTAGCGCAGCGCTCTCCCTCTCTCTGTGTTCTAGGAAGAATGTCAATCTAGATTTCTTAGGATATACTAGTGTTAAGATTAATTAACTTATTTAAGGCATATTACTATATTAGTGTTAAGATTAATTGACTTATGGAGTGGTGAAGCTAAAGTGAAATAGAGGGGGTGCGACAATAATAGTAAGACGATATAGAATATTTACCAACATTTTGGATTTTACCTATATTAGTGAGCTCATATGTGCTTAAAGAAATGTCTATTTGAAGAAAAATATGTTGGTAAATCTTTTTTTTACCTATGATAGTCTCAGTGTACCCGTCACGTTGGTCTCACTTCATAAGGGTCTCACTTCACAAGGTGGAAAAGTGTTGAAAAGATATGACATGGATCCTATGTAACAAGATCAAGCTTGTCAGTTGATAACACTATATAAACAAATCAAGCAGTTTTATAGTTGGCAAGTTTGCAAAGCCATGATTGCATAGAGACTTGAAAAGATAATGACACATGCTAGGCACGTGCTAACTTAAAATTGTCTGAAAATTTTACAGAGATTGCAACCATATACAAAGTACACCTATATAGCCAGCTAGGTTATCATCTGCCCTATCACATGATCTAAAAGAAACAATAGCCGGACTGTCCGGGCATTAAGCATTAAGCAATCTATGAAACAAGCCGCCATTTGGACTCGCATCAAACTATGTTGACAACGTAGCCTTTCCTTTTTTTTAAGATAATGGAAACAAAAGTTCCCGGCTTCATCTCCATAAAAGGAGAATCAGACCAGCCTTATTACAACTCTCAACTCATCTTAAACAAAGCGACTTTCAAAACACACCAGTTCACTCTCATGACTCAAACAGGACCACAAAGCAAACAAGCAGGTGCACTCAGATACTAGAAATCCTTCCCTGGTTTTGCCAACCAAAAAAATTGAAGATTCGCAAAGCCGCCACTTCTAGATTATGTGCGCCTTGCGTCAGCCATTGAGCCCGATCTTCATTTCGCTGCAACTTGGCCCAGTGACGGAGCCAGAAAGTTCCCCTGAAGAGTACCTGCAAAAAGTTTTTTGGTTGTTTCCTGTCAAAAACTGAGTCATTTCTTTGCAGCCAAATTGTCCACAACAAGGCCGCAGCTCCCGCCAAGAGGAAGGGTTTATACTCAGTGCCCCCTGGTTGGACCATTGGTTAAAAAGGTGGGCTATGTTACGAGGTGGGGAGAGACCTAATGTCATAAAGACAATCCGCCAAATAAACTTAGCTAGATGACAGTCAAAAAAGAGGTGTTGTATGCTCTCATTACTATTACAAAAACAACAGCCTTGGTAACCATTCCAATTCCTTCTGGCTAGGTTGTCTTTGGTAAGTAACACACCCCTCTTAACATACCACATAAAAATCTTTGTTTTTAACGGTATCTTTATCTTCCAAATTTCTTGGGAAACTTTTATCCCATTGTTAACTAGGTGTTTATACATCGATCTAACCGTAAAAACACCCGTCTTATTAAGCCCCCAAATAAACTTGTCCCTTCCCTCCCTCCGAACTAAATTCATGACCCGCCCGACCAACTCGTTCCAAGTATTTAACCTCTCCCCATACAGACCTCTGCGAAAGAAGATGTTAAGTGGAACCGAACTCATCACCTCCGCTACTGTCGCCCCCTTTTTCCTCACAATGTTAAAAAGCGAGGGATACTGTAATTTGAGAGGCCGGTTACCACACCAGGTATCTTCCCAAAACCGAATCTGGGTTCCATCATTGATAGTGAACGAGCCTAGGCTTAGAAATTCCTTCTTCACGTCCATCAGACCACCCCAGAAGTGGGAAACCCCAGGCTTTTTACCTACCTCTCCCAGCGGTTTTGCCTTAAGGTATTTATTCCTGAGGAGTCTTTGCCAAATACCATCCTTGTTGGCTAATTTGAACAACCACTTACTCAGAAGGCATTTATTCTGCACTTCGAGGTCTAAAATTCCTAACCCTCCTTGTTCTCTAGGTTGGCGAATCTGATCCCATCTAATAAGATGATATTTCTTCCTATGTTGGTCGTTTTGCCAGAAGAAGCGGGATCTTAGGTATTCTAGTTTCCTCAGAACTCCTTTCAGGATCGCAAAAAACGAGAGCATAAACATCGGTAGGCTAGATAGAACTGAGTTTATCAGCACCAGCCTGCCCCCTACCGAAAGCATCTTTCCTTTCCACCCGATGAGACGTTTTTCGAACCTCTCTTCTATATGTCGCCAGTCACCATTCCTAAGCTTCCTATAGTGCATCGGAAGTCCTAAATATCTGAATGGAAAGGACCCCGATTTACATCCAAAGATTTCGGAGTAAGCATTCTCACACTCCTGCGCTTGGCCAAAACAGAAGATTTCACTCTTGTGGAAGTTGATTTTCAAACCCGAAAGTTTTTCAAACACACATAAAAGGATCTTCATGTTCTTGGCTTTCTCCAGATCATGGTCTAGGAAAATGACTGTGTCGTCTGCGTACTGGAGGATAGAAAAACCCTCATCCACTAAGTGGGGAATGACTCCGTTCACCTTTCCGTCCGTTTTCGCTCTGTTAATGATTATTGCCAGCATATCCGCAACAATATTGAAAAGAACTGGCGATAGTGGGTCTCCTTGTCTCAGGCCCTTTCTGGTTTGAAAATAGGAGCCACTCTGGCCATTAACATTAACCGCCACATTTCCACCCTGGACAAACAGCTTTATCCAATTACACCAAGTGGCCGAGAAACCTTTCATACGCAATGTCTGTTGTAGAAAGTCCCAACGCACTTTATCGTAAGCCTTTTCGAAGTCAATCTTGAAGATGACCCCGTTAAGGTTTTTTTTGTGTAGCTCATGCAGAGTCTCATGCAGGACCACAGCACCTTCCAAGATATTTCTTCCAGGAAGGAAAGCCGTTTGTGAGGGCCTGATGATCTTATGTGCCACTTTGATGATTCTATTAGTTGCTATTTTGGTAAAAATTTTGAAACTAACATTTAACAAATAGATAGGTCTGTATTGTTGTATTTTGCTAGCCTCTCCCACTTTGGGTAAAAGAATTATATTACCAAAGTTCAATCTATTTAGTTCTAGGTTTCCTTTATAGAATTCATCAAAGAGCGCCATAAGATCTGTTTTTATGACATTCCAGAAGACTTGATAAAACTCCGGTGGAAAGCCATCAGGCTCAGGAGCTTTATTATGCTCCATCTGAAAAACCGCCTCTCTCACCTCCTCAATAGTGAACGGAGCTGTGAGTAGATAATTTTCTTGTGGGCACACCTGTGGTATGTCGTCCCTCCTATTTTCGTCGAGTACTACATCTGAAGTTTCCGGATGCCCAAAGAGGTTTTTATAGTAGTTAGTGATGTATTTTTTTAACTCGACGTCACCTGTAATAGTTCCATCCTCTTGATCCAGACTAAAGATCCTCGTCTTACGGTGTTTACCGTTAGCTACTAGATGGAAGAACTTAGTATTCGCATCTCCTTCTAGTAAATTTTTGACTTTAGCCCGCTGGTACCACTTAATTTCTTCTTCTCTCAGCAACTGTGACACCCTCTCATGCAGGGCATGCTTGAGGTTTAACTCATTAAGATCTAGTTGAATATGTTCTAATTTCTTGTCCAACTCATCTAGTTTTTCTAAAAGGAGTTTCTTCTATTTTTTGTAAGCCCCTCTAGCATTCTTAGCCCAACCCCTTAGATGTTGTCTCAATCTCCTGATTTTGGCTTGCCACCTATCCATTGGGTTACTGCCACTATCATTGGATTGCCAAACATCTTTAACCATGTCAAAAAAACCTTCATGTAGCAACCAACCAAGTTAGAACTTGAAGTCACTATGAAGAGGAAGGCTATCTCCATCCCCAGAATTAAGGAACAACGGCGTATGGTTCGAAATCTCTCTCGTTAGAGCCTGAACCGTGGCCTTAGGGTATTTGATTTCCCATCCAGTTGTTATCAAAACCCTATCCAACTTTTCGAACGTTTGGTTCGGCAAATTGTTGGCCCAAGTAAATTGTCTACCCGAAAGATCCAGTTCTCTAAGGTTGTATGCATCAATAATTGCATTGAAGAGGAAAGGCCATCTATTATTAAATTGACCTTTGCTCTTCTCCTGGGGTCTTCTCAAAATATTAAAATCCCCACCTATCAGCGTAGGTAATGTTTCATTGGAGAGGAGGTTTGCTAGCTCTGTGAGGAATCTTTGCTTGCGATCCTCTTGAGCTGGCCCATAAACCAGAATTAGATTAGATATAAAGTCTTGCTTCTTACATCTAACCTTGAATTTAACAAAAAAAATCCCCCTCTTCAATACTACCTATATCATAAGTTGCCAAATTAACCCCCACCAACATACCCCCTGATCTCCCTTCTGGTGGTTTAACGTGCCACAAAAAATCCTTTCCTGCGCAAAGATTTTTTAGAAAGGATTGAGAAAAGTCTCGCCTACTTGTTTCTGATAAACAAATAAAATCCAAGTTTTTCTCTAGAGTTAAATCAGAGAGAAACCTGAATTTCTTTGGGTCTGCTAAGCCATTTGAATTCCAAAAAATACCTTTCATGATGAACTAGTTAAAGTATGTTCGTCCCTACCCAATGACTGTAGTCCATCCAAGGAACAGTCATCATCCGAGTCAACTGGGAGATTTACCGAGAGATTTACCGCTAGTAATTGTTCTTCCCAATCGTCGTCTGTGTCACTTAAAACATTATCAAGCTCATCCCCCCCACCTCAGAACCCGCACCCCCCCCCCAACACGGTTGACGGCCCCCAAAATAGACAGGGAAGAGGTGCCTAAACTAATGCCTACAGTATTCGATAAAGCTGAAATAAAATCAGATTGGAGGGCTAAATTACCTTCATTAGGTGACCCATCCAGGTTGTTCTTTGCTTTCAGCTTTGTAGCTCTTTCTAGCGAATTTTGATCCGCCACTGCAGCTGACCTTTTACTCGCTCTCAGGGGAGTCGCTGGTTTACCATTTTTTTCTTTGGATTTAGGAGACGACACAGGAGCGAGATTGTTTGTCAAAAGTCCTTGCTTCTGCTTAAGGCTAATATCCTCCGGCTCGGCAGGCAGATTGAGAGCGTTTTGCTTTCCGTGAGAACCAGCATGACCCTTTCCAGTAGGCTGTTGGCCACTGTTAGATGCGCTGATATCAGTGTTATACTCCGCTTCCGGGAGTTCTGGGCCATCCTGGGAGTTATCGTTTCCATCCTCCCTAGGCAGATCTAAATCCATGTCAATAGGCACTGGATTATCCGAGTCCATATTTTTTTCGGCCCTAAACTGAAGGTCATACACATAATCACCTATGAGCATACTTATAAATTCTGGAATCAGGTCCGGGTCTAGGCATCCCACCTTGATTCTAGCAATCTTATGCTCTCTGGCAAACTTTAGGTCCACCTTCCGACTTACTCCCAGGGCTAAACCAACTGCCCAGAGAATGTGAAAATCCGCTATCAGGTCATCAGGTAAGCCTCTGAATTGCACCCAGACCTTAGGTATTTCAAAGCGGACATAGTTGCCATCCTTTTTTTTCTTGGACGCTAAGTGTAGCTTTAACACACTTAGCCATAACTGGACCCCACTCAGTCAGCCGTTTAAGCTCATTGCTATACGGAAAAGTAGCATTAAACACACTACCCTTTTCCACCACTTTCCAGTCCCATTCCCCTGGAACTAGTCGCTTAAGTTCTGATTCAACGTTTACCGCTGACATAGTCCCCTCTAGGATCGTAATCTCAGCTAGGGTAGATGTATTATCACCCTTCTTTGGCCCCGAGTACGGAATATTATAGAAACCCAGTCCATTGACTGCGTATCCACTCGGTACTGCCACAAATTTCAGGTTCTTGTAAGGTGAACAAGCTTTTGTTACATGATCCTCCGAACCACATTCATCGCAGAGGATATCAGCCTTATAGTTATTAGCGACATGACCTTTGGTGAGACACCTAAAACAGTACGGTTTGCCCTTTACTTTCTCTTGGTTCTCATCCGCTGCCCCCTGTGTGTCTATCTCCATATTTTCCACAGAAACAAAACCAGGACCAGAGACCATACCTGACCTAGCCATCACTGGAGCCGCCGCTGTAGGCCGCTGTGGCGCTGGGCGACGTGGCACTGGACGCTGCTGTTGCTGCGGCAATGGCGCAGCTCCTCCTGTCCCCGTCGCCGGTGGCTGCTGGTGATAGTGCTGCCCCGCCGGTGCACCTACAGGTGCCGACGCTGGCGGCACGCGTCCACCGCGTCCACGTCCAAAGCCACCTCTCCTCTGGTTG
Organism: Paspalum notatum; assembly: GCA_022530915.1. NCBI lineage: Eukaryota > Viridiplantae > Streptophyta > Magnoliopsida > Poales > Poaceae > Paspalum > Paspalum notatum. The sequence goes on from CM039685.1 coordinate 34,868,616, forward strand.
GTTGTCCGGTCTCCCGCCCCATGATTGAACGCGGGACGAAACCCCGGGTTGAAAGCTCCGCGTCCACCTTGTGCCGCCATGGGTCTTCCTTCTCGCACCACTTGCACGTACGACCGGACCCCGGCAGTCCGCGGTGGAGGAGCGAGGTGTGGCGGCTGTGCAAGATGGTCAAGAGACCGTGAGACGTCGGGCGGCGTGGCTGAGTCACGTGAGTCGCCGGGATGTCGATGTAGGCTAGGGTTTGGACTTCCTGGCAAAAAACGCCTCGGCTTCAGCCCGGTTCGACCAAAGAGAGTCCGTAGCCCCGTAGTGGGCCATAGCACCCGTCCTGGCCCAAGTCTGATCGGGCGACGATCAGTTTCCGCACCAACCGCCGCGCTCATCTTCATTGCGCGACAAACACGGCGCTGGGAACGCCCCTGCGTTACTAAGGACGGACTAGCGTATGATTCAAATTTTGAATCACCCAGCCCGCCGTCGTCCTTGCCGGTCAACCGGCCGCCGTCCTCACCGGACATCCTCGACGGCGTGGCGCCCGAAGATGTGACCGACGGGCTTAAGATCCTCGTCCCTGGACCACCGTACCGGCCGCCGTCCTAGCCGGACATCCTCGATGGCGTGACGCCCGAAGATGTGCCTGGCGCTGGCTGCTGCTCGCGACGCGACAACGGGCTCAAGCTCCGCATCTCTGGCGTTCCCGTTGTGGATAGCACTGGACTCGCGAGGCTACCATGGATTCTCTTCTGAACCATGGCGTTTATGATCCTGTCTGCTAGATCATTAGGTTTGGGAGACCAGACTTTCGAATTTCTCACCTGGAGCTCTTGCTCAGCCCTCAACAGCTCTTGCATGGAGAAACCGATCTTCATTGCCTCCCTGATGAACTGCGACGTCGAGATCTCCCCCATGTCAAGGCCGAGCTCCTCTCCGTTCCCGCATCCATGTGATCGGAGTCCAGGCGAGCACTCCACCACATTTCTGATTACCGCTGACATACGCCTCCTGGCCATCCGTAGATCGGCTGGAGATGAGGTAGACGATGCATGTTCCTTCGCCATGCACTCATCCGGGGAATTTTTGTCGTGCTGTCCTTGTCGCAGCTGCTTGGAGGCCAGCTGGCGGTGAGCCGGCGGTGCTGCGCTCCCCCGAACCCTTCGCCGACCGGCGCAGCGGATCGAGGAGACACAGCGAGGATGCCGCGGACGCGCAGGTCGCTCCCCCCTAGCTTTTCTCCGTTGCCGCGGGAGGCGCTCTCGCGGCGCCGGGGATCGGAGGCGAGCCGCGACGAGCCGACGAGGAGTGCTGCCGCCCGGTGCGGCGCTCGCGGCCTCAGGCGGCGCTGTTCTCGGGGCTAGAACTCTCACCTGTATCAGATGAAGTGGGGTGAGGTCCCCTGTCCTGTCCTCTTCTTATGGTTACTCCCGATTCTGCTCTATCAACGTAGCCTTTCCTACCATTGTCGATCTATCTATAGGATAATTCTTTGTCATCACCAATTCAACAGTTCTCTCTAGGTGCAGGACTCCAAGTTTGCAAGGCATTGTCTGCAATTCACCGACTCTTCGCCATATACACTAGACAATGGCACATATTTTTCTTCAAATAGACATTTCTTTAAGCACATATGAGCAGACCAATTTAGTAATGTGGTGCCTGTAGGAAAAATGCATCATAAGCTTTTTGCTTAGTTAGATTTTTGTGATTGGATGATAACCATGACTATTTTGATATATTTGCACACGTCTAGAAAAATAGGACAAATATGGGGCCGACTTACACGCCCAACTCTGGGACAAAGCGGTGTCGAGCAAACCCTAGTGGTGGCTAGCGATGGCCCCGAACGCTTCGGCAACAAATCTATGGCATGGACAGGCAAATCCCGAAAGACAACGATCAAATCCACGGAACGTCGGGTGCAACCCTGCAGTCATTTTTTGGGTATCCTCCATTTACATTCCTATGATCTCCATGTCTCCTATGCGTTTATCTTTTTTTTTTTTTTGCAGCTTTGCTTGCACATCTCCTTTGTATTTCTCTTCTTCTGCGGCTGTTGCCTTAGTTTGCATGCCTCTTAGAATTTGACACTATAATCCCCGTGTCAGTAATCCATATGCCATAGTGGACCACACATGCTAATATGGTGTCAAATTCTGAAAAGTGGAAGCCTCCATCCAAAAGCTCTTCCACTGCTGGAATTGCGAATTTATCTATGGCAGTCTACTCGTTCAGGGCTCTATAATCCACAGAGAACCACCAGGAACCATCTGCTTTCTTGACAAGGAGAACAGAGGCAGAGAAGAGCGATGTGCTCCAGGAGATGACGCCCTGTTCCTCCATGGTGTGACATTGTTGCTCAAGTTTGTCCTTCTACATCTGCGGGTAGCGGTAGGGCCGCACAACGATTGTTGTCATGCCAAGAAAGAGATGGATATGGTGGTCCCAGGTGCGAGGCGGGGGTAGACCCATTGGTTCAGCAAACACATCATAGAACTCCTGCGAGTGCCTCGAGGAGATTAGGACCCGAGTAAGCACACAGCTGCTGGCCAAGCTGGTCAGTATGCATGGCTAGTCCATGTAACCCGATGATCTGCACGCTAAAAGGACATTGTCAGTTGGCCGAAGTCCCAAAGGATCGGACGTAGGGTGGCCAACCATTCGATGCCAAGCACAATATCATAGCCGTCGAGGGACAGGATGTAGAAGTCTACAGCGAAAACTTCCTGCTGGATAGAGAGGGTGATGGTGCGAATGAGCCCAAGGCACTGCATGGGGTCACCATTGGCAACTGTGACTTGAAGGCTGCCGCAGTCACGACCACATAATCCAACTCGAGCTGCGGTGGACTCAGAGATAAAATTATTGGTGGAGCCTGAGTCAAGTAGGGCCACGAAGGAGGAGCCAGCTAGGAACACTGGCAGCGGCATGGTCTCACTGGTTCTGATGCCTGTGACTGCTTGAAGGGAGATCAAAGGTGGTCGCGTCCTCTGCCTCCAGTTCATCGGTGTCATCCATCTCCAGGAGAAACAGCCATTTGCAGACCTGATTATGGCCACGAACGCTGGAGCTTGGACCGCATGGGACATGGTTGGAGGCAGTGGCAGGCCTGGAAGCAAAGGCGGCGCGGACAGCTGGGGACCACGAGCGAGCGAGGGACGTGTCGGCCGAGCAGACGCAACTATCTAAGCCACTTCGAGCTCCTAGTGCTCAAAGCCATGGGCAAGGCCCATAGCTACCTCTAGCATCTGCGGACCCTGGAGTTGGACGTAAATGCTCATGGGCTCCAGGAGGCCTGCGCAGAAGAGTTGGACGTAAATGCACGGGTGAGTAGCACAACTTGGTAATCTGCGACGGTCGATGTGCGGCGGCAGCAGTGGACCAAAACGCATGTCCAGCAGCTCGCTGAAACGACGCTAGGATGGAGTGCCTTCTTCGTGTTCCAGCTCATGTACCATTGTTGGGCTGAGCCATGGAGGTGGAGGGTCGCCAGCCACACACGTTCTTCCTCCATTGACCGCTGGCCATGAAAGTTGTGCTCGTAGCGATTCAAGAAGGGCAGGGGATCGCCCAAGCCGTGAAAGATGGGGAAATTCAGTTTATGGAAGTGAGTCTGTCCCATTGGCCCATCCTTGCGCTGATTGAGAATCTCCGATGCTTGCCAATGGAGGACCATCTGCTTCTGCCCTGATTCGAGACGACGGATAGCGGGATGAAGGACCATCTCCGGTGTTTGCCGACGGAAACATGAACCAAACGAACACTTTCTTCCTCCTCGTTATCAGGAGTGAGATTCACAGCTTGTCTAGAAGCAGGCAAAAAATCAACACTATAAACAGATCTAGCAAGATCAAAATTAATCATGCCTTTCTCATTATTAGTGACACTATTAACCAACTTAAGAATAGGTTTACGCAAAATTAAATCAATATTACCAAGATAGATATTGATCGCATAAAAATCAATTGGTATAATTTTTCCATTGAGATTAACATTAACATCTTTAATTATTCCTAAAGGCTTGATTACTTCATGATTAGAGAGCTTGATCTTGAGATTAGTGGAAGCAAGATATGGTTTATCATAAAACTTAGCATAAACTTCATAAGTCATAATACTTACCTTAGCTTCCATAGAATAATGAACATTAGTGAATCCTTCTCCATTAATGGAGCGTGAGATTCCAGTTGAAGATTCTTCACTTGGTATCTGGACGATAACTGTCACACCCGGTTTTAAGAAGACAACCAAAGTGTAAACCATGTATGTGCCAGGATCAAGTTTCACATATAGCGACGTCATGAGTGAATATCACAACACAATACTTGAAATAAAAGCGTATATTTACAGACCATCAGAGTCATAGCGGATAACATAGCGGAAACGTTTCTTAATCATCAGCGGAAGACTTCCATGCACCGTAGGCAACTGACTGGTGGCACACACGCCTAAAGCTTGTCGACACCTTGGAACTCCTGAAAACTCTCCATAGCACCCTCCCTCATCTGAGCAGCAGTTGCAATGGATGCAATGATATTGTTGTGGAAATAGCAAGGGTGAGTACATATCGCACTCAACAAGTGACAAGTAAACAATGCATATGAAGGCTTTATAGTGGACTGGCCGAAGCATAAGCATTTTAATTGGTCAAGTTTTATCATTAATAAGCATTTGCATAACCATCCCAAATATATCATAAGGTACTTAAAGTAAATGCTGATAGGTAAAATAGTATAAAGATCATAGCCATAAGCATCGTCATCACAGCCCATTCTAATGTTTTCCTCTAATCAGTTGGGAGTCCAGATCGCTCTTAACCGTGAGCACGGCTATCATGATAGTTTTAATTATCCCTCTGCAGAGGATGTACACATTACCCATGTGCCGGATTTCCTTCCTTGTCCGGGCGGATTAGGCCCTTACACACGCCAGTGGTGTGTGACCCAGTACTTTCCTATGAGGCTTTTCGTAAGTTCCACTAGAGTGTAGCCGCCCGTTACAGGATACCCCCACGCCGGCATACGAGTCCTCTCTCAAGGGGTGACTAACAAAACGTCCAAATAAACCAAACTGCACCACCAAGAGAGAGCGAGTCGCATACAAGTCAGAGCCCCTCATACGCCACGCCAGGAAAGCAAGCTACCCAACTTTGGCTTCCCAAATTAATTAGCCAAGCCCATAGCCCATGTAGGCCTCGTGGTTGCACTGTTGTCCTGGGTGGTCGCTCGGCGAACCGATCCTTACGATGAGCAACTTGACAAACCGGTCAAGCCCCCATTACCATGTTACTAAACCAACTTTTATCCATTTATCCCAAAGATGTATAACAAAAGGTTAAACAATTAACCATGGGACAAGTCTGGTCCAACATGGTAACGTTAAAGTTAAGCACTAGCATTTATCTACACCATAACCCAAGGTTGAGCATAAAGGAGATAAACTGGTTAGTCATCCTTAATAGGAGCAGACAAATTCATGCAATGCAAAAGTGATCTTTAGTTCATGGGACAGTTTAATTGCCACTTGCCTTTCTCAGTAAAAAGCTGCTTTGGTCTTCTCGAACTTGATCTTCAACTGCCACGAATAGCTCCAAGTCTACACGTAGCAATACAAACAAGCAATGAGCATAAAAGGACTAAAACAGTACACCAAACATAAGAATAGAAGCTAAAAGGGTTTTGAAACTGTTCTACATGTTGCTACGAGCTCGTATGTTCGAAAATCACTAAAAACAGAGCCCTATGAAGAAACGGAGCTCAAAACGGATTTTAGGACCTTAAAAACAAGTAAAAGGACCTATTTCTGAAGATTTTGAAAGATCCGAGGGTCCTGATGGAAAACCTTTGGACGGCGGGTTGATTTTAGAAAACTCTAAGGGCTTTTACGCTAAACTGCAGGCGCGGCGGCGGCTGGGGCGACGTGGTTATTTCTGGTTGGTGCCACACGGTGGACCACATGGCTGCGGCCACGGAAGATCGGCGACTGGCGGCGGGATCTCGCGCGGCTGAGCCAGTATGACCCGCGGTGCGGCGGCCACAGCTAGCGGCTCACACGGCGACACATGGTGGCGGCGGGGGGCTGCAGCGCTGCGGCAGCTGCGGCTGCAAGCGCGGCCGCGGGCGGCGGGGTCTGCTGCGGGGCCTGCGGCGGGGTGGCGGCCAAAGCGGCAGTGTCGCGTGGCGCTGGTGGCAGCGGCGCAGCGCGCTGCGCGCGCGGGGAGCAGGCTAGGCGGGGCCAGCGGGGTGGCTTGGCGCTAGCTGGTTGGCCGAGGCACGCGCTGTGGGCGGGAAGAGGACGACGGCGGCGCGATTCTCGAGGATGGCTGGAAAAGAGCTTTTTCTCCACCTGCAAAATTGCAACTTAGATCTACGGAGATAGAAAAATAGCATGGAAAAACCGAGACCACCCCAACGAAGAGCTCGAAGAGATCTACAAGAGGGTACCATTTGTTGTGGCTGGAGATGAATGGATGGAGAGAAATTTCTTGCCGTAGTTTCACCGGTTTAGGGGAAATTCGACACTTCCCGGCTGAATCTACGGAGCTAGGGTTTGTTTCTAGAAAAAAGGAGGTTGGATTCATGATGTGCTCAGCGAGGGCTACGCGGGAAGTATATATACCGTCACGTTTGGGCCGGGTCAATTTCGACTCTTTTTCTAGGCTTAAATTAATTTCGGAAAAAGTCCAGAATCCATATTTAAGCCCAGAAAAATATGCCGAGGCCTCCAAAAATTCTAAGAAAAATTCTAGACATGTTTTGGGGCCCAACGAACTCAAATAAAATATTTGGAGCTCGATATAAGGTCTAGAAGAGCCTCTAATAAATAGAAAAGCTCCTGGGTAAGAAAGGAAAAGTTTCCCGAAAATTTCTTACACATTTGCAAAGGTTTTTACACTCAAAACAATATGCAAGATCAGCATGAATACTTCAACCAAGTTATTCCTATGATTCATTTTAAATAAATAATTATAGAAAGATCGTAAAGTTGTATGTCATGCACGCGAAGCACATAAAGCCTTATTAATTTACATTTAGTTTAAAGAAATTTGCATGAACGGAGAAACAGGGTGTTACAATAACCTCCTCTATAAGTGATGACGCTGGCTTGACTCCAATTACTTTCTTCACTTCAGAGACAAATTCATTGTCTAGCTCTTTTTACTGGAATAATTTCTGCAGCATTTCCCCTGTATTTTGACTATCAGAATCTTTTCTTAGCGGGATTTCTGGTGGGAACACTCTTGTTCTTCCACTAAGTCATCTTGTGGGAGAGGCCCTGCACACTTGAGTGGCTCATTCTCTTAAACTCTGTCAAAGGTGTTGCACTTGCAAGATCTCCTTGATCCTCACTCTTGACATCTTCTTGAGGTGCAAATCTTTGAAACTCTTCATCATTGAATGCAAATGGGACTGGTGCCTTTCTAGCAGGTAGTTGGTCTTCAATCATGGCAGGTGTAGGCGCCATGAGATCCCTCACTGGCTCTTCCACCTTCCTTTCGTTCCGCTCTCTATCATCTTTAGAAGTCAAACAAATATTGGATAAGATCCCTATAGCTTCACTGCTTGACTTGTTCATGAGTTATCCTCCTGCACACATGTTGACATATCTGAAAGTTTCTGAGATGAGACCGAAGTAGAATATCTATAGAACCATCTTAGACGTCACTCCAAGTAGTGGTCCTTGCAACAGCATGTCATTCAGTCTTTCCCAAGCTTCGTCGATATCTTCATCTTCTTTTTGAGCGAAACTCCACACTTGCTTCCTCAGCTTGTGAACTCAAAGTAGTGATAAGAACTTGGTGATGAACTTCTGCACTAGTAAATCCCAATCTCCTTGAGCTTTAGTTGAGGCAAGTTGGTACCACCTTTTGGCTTTATCGACGAGGGTAAATAGAAAGAGGTTCCATTTTACCCACTTAGCTGGGACTCCTTCTTGATGAAATGTGTGGCAGACTTCATTGAATTTCTCCAAGTATTTATATGGATTCTCGTCTTCTTCTCCACTGAACAGATTTTCAACAGCAATCCGAATGATTCCTGGGTTGAGTTCGTAGGATTCTGCGGCTAGTTTTGCATTTGATTCTTGTAGCTTCAGATCTTCTGTTTTTAGAGTTGAAAACTCTCTAAGTGTTAGGTTCTGTAGATCTTCACACATTGTCGTCATTCCTGACCTAATACACAAACAAAAACACAAAAACAAAGATCTATGACAACAAAGTTCCTGGGTGAGTCTAAACTAAGAACAAACACAAGAACACAATTAGAAACCTCTAAACAATTAGGGACTAAGATTAGACCACGAAAACTTAACTAAGACGCAAATTTGAAAACTATTGGCGCACAATTACAACTAGATTAGCACACAATTAACAGACAAACACTAATTATCAAAACTAACAGTAAAGGGCTAATACAAGATTTATAATAATTTAAACGATAGTTATCCCCGGCAACAGCTCTAGAAAAGCTTGTTGACGACACTTAAGCACGACAAACCTTATACTGCAAGCGACAGTATCAAGATAGCTTTTTCTTAGGATAAATATCTTGGGTTTTGTCAATCCAAGGATAACTATGTTTAAATCACTATTAATGAAGTATTAAACAATTACTAATTAGTTGAGATAGGTCTAAATAAGCTAAAAAGGTGATAAAAGAATGTCTAAACACACACTAATAAAGAGTCTAATCTATAACATAAACTAATAAGAGATCGATATGATTATGGATAGGAATCGCAAGATCAATATGAAATAGAAACGGCGAAGGCATCCACAAGAGATATGAGACAATCAACTTACGAATTAAGAACCAACTTGAGCAAAGATCTAACATGAAGTATAGGATAAACATGAACATGAATGTCATAAACTAACTAGAGCCTTTCTCCCGCCACATTGTCACCTACCACGCGATAATCGATGAACTAGCTAGCCTAAACCATCTCTAAGCATGAGCAGATTTAATCAACCAATTAAGGTAAAAGATCTACTAAAAGATATGAAGAAACTTTAATCTTGGCCAAGAAACATGTAGAGATGAAGCATTGCAAAGACATGGATCATGTGACATGAATAAACAAGAAGCTAATAGCAAAAGACAATCTTTATTGATTGAACTTAAGGTTTCATCAAAGATTCGTAAGAAGTACAGAGAGTTACTCGAGAACCATCACGAACTCGTGAAGCATTATCGCCGAATTAGACGAGACGAAGAACATGTCGAAAGACGGCCTCGAGACTCCATGGGAAGGGGTCTAGTCGGCCGAGTAGACCCCCTGGGTTGGCCAACTGGCCCCCGTCCTGCCTCCTCTTGCTTCCTCCTTTCATCGAGATCTACTTCTCGACTAAACTTGCGAAGTTGGAACCCTAACTCTAGTTGGAGAGCTCTGTCTACAATGAATTGGCGTGCTCTCTCCCCTGCAGAGGCTCTGTTTATATATCCCGGGGAGGTGCCCTATACATAGAGAGTCCTACTCGAATTTTATCTTAGCTCTACCAGGTTTAGAGTCCTTTCCATGCTAAATCAACTCCCCCTAATGGGCCTTGATGACTTGGGCCTTCATGGAGCTTTGTGGGCTTCTCTTTATTGGCTCAAGCTTTATTATCTTTATTATTTTTTTGGTTCCAATCTCCTCCTTGAATTCCTAGCTTTTGATCCTTCCAAGTAGCATTCTCAAATATTGCATTTTATCCCTATTTTCTTGTGATTTTCAATAAAGCAAGAAAAAGACAAGCATACTCGAAAACGGGGTTAATTGTTAGTAAAACACGACTTAAACACAAGATTTATCTCAAAAAACCGATGAAAACATGCAAAAATAAGGCATAAATATCGTTCATATCTTGCGCCAACATCTGTAATATAAGTTAAATACGCTTCCTTTTGAGCATTGTGTTATGATATTTCACCCTGTCAAGTTTCAATGTATGTGATTTCGGTCCTGGCACATACATAGTGTGGATTCGGTTTGGGTCTCAAAACCAGGTGTGACACCGTGCAGGTGCGGCTGCCAGCAAGATGCGTGAACCTGGACCTGTATGACTTGTATGACTTGTGTTCCGACAAGGCACAACGGATAGCAAAAGATTAAATCATTTGTCCTAGTTCGGATAATATCATTTGGGTATTCGGGTATTTCTGACCGGATATTCAATATCCGACGGATACTGTGCATCTCATATCCATATCCGATATCTGGCATAGTATCCCTTATCCATATAAGATATCCGACTTTTCGAATTTGCTATTCAGTTGGTGGTTTAGCCCTTTGGATGTGCAGACAGTTGGGAAATATCCGTCCCAATTTCATCCCTTTATGTAGGCATCAAAATTTTCATAGCCTCTGAAACTTCCAAAAGGAACAAAGCGCAACCCTGGCCAGAGCACTCAGGTTGAAGCCCTAAGCCCATACCGACTTGGGTTCTCAGCTCACCTAATGAAGAGCACAACCGAGAAAACAACACTAGGGGTTAGAGGAGGATCTAACAGTGGGTCTGCTGAGGACAGCCTCTAGCGCTCCCCCTCCCCCCACTCCCCCGTGCGTCTCACTTCCATTTTAATGGAAGGAGGAGGAAGAAGGTGGAAGGAAGAAAGAAGAGGAAGGGGAAGACCCCCCCCCCCCAACACATCTGGACCGGTGTCGCCACTATTGCTACATGACATTTCTTCTTTGCTATATAATACTATACAAGTTTTATGGTGGTTCAAAAAAATAGGAGCCGTCCATTGGTAAAGATCTAATGGCTCAGGAGTGGGAGGTACCAAATAGGTAGGCCCGGTACTAAAAATGGTGAGTCCAATACCTAATTTATTTTTTTATTGTTAATTATGTAAATATTTTTCCTCTCCAATTGATTTTGATTGGTGGTACCATGAGGTACTTCTAAAACCACCGTAAAACTGCTCATAATACTATTTTCTTAGCTGCATGACAGCGCCTAGTGCCTTGAAATAATATTTCTACTTTTTTTTTCTATTGTCCTACGACATATATCATGAATGAAGAGCATGCTGCTACATAATTTTCCAAATATATAGCATAGTACATTAACCATTGCAAGGTTCCCGATTGTTTGAAATTCATTCTCAGCAGCACACCAGTTCGTACACACATAACTTGGTTTGGTGGCAATCTGAATTGCCAATTATTAGCACACAAACAAAGCCCAAACAGACCGAGCAAAGCAGCACAAAGATAACATGTCCCGCCCTGACAAACACTATTAAAGAAACAAAACACACTCAGAACACAAATTTAGTAAAGCTCGCAGAGTAAATTGAATGGAGACGCCACCTTATTTGTGTGATTGGCATTGAGCTCTTATGTGAAATGAAGCTCACCGGAGGTAGCTTTGGATGACATGTTTCTTGCAGGATGTGCACTGCGGTGGTGGCACATGCAAGTAGTACTCGCTTTGCTTTGGCAGGCTCCACTGCAGCTTGCCCCACCAGTCATGCTCACCACTGACCTTCACCTTTGACTTGTGATATTCCTCCTGCAGGAGTGGGAGACGCTCAAAGGCTCGGCAGCCCCTGACAAAGAGCTTCTCCCACTTTGGCGTTTCAAATCGAAACGTGACATCGTCATGGAAGTGCTGCAGTTGTGGTAGCTCCTGGATGTAGATACTTTTGATGGTTGGAAGTGGAGAATGTGCTACCATATAACTATGTTTTTTGTAGAAAATCGTCTTCAGGTTGGTACAGAAGATTATAACTAGAGTCTCTAGTGCAGGTAACGACAAACTGCACGGGAAAAGTTTCTCCAGTCGGGGGCAGTGCTCAAGATGAATGTGCTTTAGTATGTTGAGAGAGGTCAATTTAGACATTGACATATTGCTAGGCTCAACCAGGCTTAGTAGGTTCTTTAGATAGGAGATCTGCAGTATCTTTAGGGATGGAAATAACTCTGGGATGTCTCTGCCGCCGATGTATTCTGTTTTCCCTGTGCTTTCCTTATGCACTTTGAATACAACCTTCATTTCATGGCAGCGAATGAGCTGGCATTCTTCTAGACAGATCATAATGCAGCATAGTTCTGTTAAGCATTTGATAAAAGAATCATCGGTAATGGATATTGACTTTGTAACAGAGATAAGATGCCTCAATCCACGTGAGGACCGATTATTTGCAGATATTTCCACATGACGTTGTTTTGGATGAAGTTCCATCATTGGCGCAATGCAAGCTGCCTTAGAAGAATGCACATCACGATAAGGAAAATGCCTCTGAATCTTGATACATATCTTATCTTTGTTCTTTGGCTCCAGGTCTCTCAAACTGCATGGTTTAACTTGGACATAGAAGGACTGCAGAAATTGTTCTTCCATGACTAACTTGTGTGCAGCATTTTCATTGAAGCTATGGAACATCTTGGGTTCATTTATGTTGATCCAAGCAGTATTTGTTGTTTTCTCTTCGTGCTGATTTTCATCTGCACAAGTTTCCTGCTGGTGAAAAACCTGAATATCATCAACGGCAGAGTGATCCAAATAGAAAACCTTGGGAAAACGGACCAACCGATGCCATGGAAATCTCTTGAAACCAGGGACATTCAGAAGAAGTAGCATCCTGAGCTGTGGCAGATTTGGGAGGTTGTGTGGGACCTCCTCAAGAGCCGTCCCAGAAAGGTCAACATCCTCCAAGGCTGTAAGATCATTGCTGAAGTTCACAATTTTGAGTTTGCTACACCCACGCAAGGACAAGCACCTAATCCACGGCCCAGAGAGTGAAAAGGTTCTCATGTTAGGATGCCCATGGATTGTGATATCTTTCAAGGCCTCCCATGTTTGTATGTAAAGATCTTCAAGGAATGAAAATAGCTCCCAAAGAGGCTGAACTCTCATGCTAATGCAGTCAGAAATATGTAGCTTTTTGAGGCCCTTGGCTTCAAATAGTGATACAGGGAGAGATATCAACAGTATGTTGTTGATGAGCTTTAGTGTATGAAGTCTTTGCATTGGTTTGAACGTGTCCTCTAGAAAAGAAGTTATCCGAGTTCCCTCCACGTGAAGGATCAATAGATTGGATAGTTTAACCAGAGAAGGAGGTAGTTCTTTGAGATAGGAGCAATTTGCAAGAATGAGCTCCTCAAGACATGACATTTCACAGAAGAAGTCATATGGCAGAGTGGTAAGTCTTGAACCAGAGAGATCAAGGTAGTGCAAATTGTTCTTGTTGCTGCTATCTTGTTGGGTTATCTCGAGCAAGGGAACCCCATTCAAATCAAGAACTTGAAGGTTCTCCAAATGAGCAAGTGGTGGTTTATTTGGTTGTTGCTCCGAAGTAGTAGAAGAAGCTGGTAGGGATAAGGTCTCTAGTTTAGTGCATCCTCTGAGTGAGAGCAAGTGGAGGTTCAGCAGCCTAGAAAACCCAGGAGGTAGAGAATTTATGGGTGTGTACGACAAATCAAGAACACGAAGGAGGGTGTTGAATGTTTTATGGAAAGGAAACCCTGATATATTTGAGCAACCTCTTAGAATAAGGGTTGTCATGTTCATCTCCCCTGGTATCAATTGTGCCCGCCTGTTCCGCAAGTCAGAATAGTGATCGTTCCAATCCCAGCTTAGATGCCTACCATCCTCATTCATAAATGAGACCCATCTGAGACGGTGGCTCCTCTTTTGATCAAATAGTTGGTCTTGTTCGAGTCGTGGGATACCCTCAGCTAACTTGGACGTGCCAGTGAGGGTGGCATCATCATCCTGCATCATCTTGGAGGAGGATGCAGATGAAGTAGTGCTTGTTATTGATGGGCCAGAAACAGAATAGATTGGGAGTAATGAATATTCCTGCAAGGCACGAATGATGACCTTTCCCGCTTCATATGCAGACCTATAGTTCCTGGCGGCGGCTGCTGTTGGTACATCGGTGGGGCTTCTTGTGGAGATAATCAGGTCCTCGCCCACCCAGCAGCGAACCAGCTCATCGGAGCTAATAACGTGGGCGGCGGATGTGTTGCTTGCCTGACATCGTCCATTAGTAGCTCTTCCCAGCTGCGGCAGTGGATGATGGTAGAGGATACCATAATACAAGCAGTGCTGAGCTACGCGGTGCCAAGAGTCCTCGTCATGTCCTCCTTGCTGCTGGTGCTTGAGTGCTCTATGGATGGAGCCAGCCGCATCTCGTAAGGCCTCTTTGATCAGAACAGCCCAGTCCCAGACTCCCTGGAGATCTTCCAAATTTGGGGCATGGTAGTGTTCTGTTGTTAAATGCCATTGATTGTAGTACGGGTTAACACCCATCGCCTGTCTGCTCTTGTCACAGACATCCCTGGAAGTGGCTGAGATGATCCACCGGTTCTGGACCGCCGATGGCCACGTCCGTTGGTTATGAAAACCAGCCCGTCCAATGTAGCGGGAACATGCATGTTTTCTACCAGCAGCAGATGCCTCTTCCCTTGCAACGCTTTTTGGATCCTCTGTATTAGCGGTAGCATAGAGTAGTTGCGTCTATTTTGGTAGTCAAGGTCCCAAGTCATGGGGTCCTCGAGCCCAAGCAAATCAACATACCACCATCCAAGCGCCCTGGCCATCAATTCGTCCGAGATTGTGCCATAGCCGAAGTAGCTCTCTTCTGCGGCAAGTTGCTTGAGCTCTTCAACCTCGTCGTCGACGTCAGGCTGTGTTGTCTCACCAACAAGAAGTGTTCTTGCCATTCCCATGAGGACCTCAAATGCCAGCCAATGACGGGCTGTACCGCTGCCAGCTTCGGGTGGTAGGCTAACGCGTGTAGTGTGGTCGTAGGGCCCATATATGTCGTTGGTGTGCTCGAACAAGAGCCTGCTCAAGGTCCGTACAAATGAACCTCCTGCAGGGCCCATCCCGACGTTCCATACCACCGGGAGATCCTTGATCCACTCCGCCACCTTTTTTTCCAGCGTTGGTACACGGTATTTCCCTGTCCTCCCGTGGAATATGAAGTCATACTTACCATACCTATAGGCAGGCAGCAGGCTTCGTTAGTACTCACCATCCATGTTATAGATTACAAAAATTACTACTACTAGCTCTATCTTCTATGCATGCTACTATCTTGCAGATGGTTCTATCCAATAATCAGCCAATCGATTTAATTCCTTTGGAAAACAATTTATCCATGCAGTTTATTTTGTTTAAACAAAGCTCAAGATAATGAACTGTACTGTCTACCAACTGCAGCGAAGATTATAAAGTTGCATGTATTGCTCAACTGTGCTCCCATCCTTCTTTTTCGTTTTTTTTTATTCTTTTGTGCGGCCACGTGTATGTGCTACACATCGCGTTCATTCTTTTTCCATCGACCTTTAATTAGGGCATGGTGCTGATATAGGAAAAGGAAATGGTAAGTGGCATGGTTTACTATCCTTGGCAATAATTATTTTAAGTGGTATATATAGATTAAACAAAAAAATTGAAAATGTGAAAACAGTTTTGCATAAAATACAATACATTTGACCCTTTACCTTAGTGTTGATATATTCTTTTAAGAAAAGTTCTTCCTAGTTGGTCATTTAACTACACAAATGTCCAAATTACACACAGCACTACTTGTGACAAATATAGCAACTTGGGGAACCATCTTTAAATTAGGTTCAACTGGTACCGCACATTTTTCTTTAACACATTGTGGACAATGGGACTAGGACGTACGCTGCTAGACACACGAGTCCACACACCAAGCATACGTCATTCTATAAATCCATGCAATTGAATTTGTAAACAAGTTTATTTGGCTAATTTTTAGCATGTCTTTAGTCGATTTTCCGTCGTTTGGATTAGTCATGAGCCTCTCCCGTATTGGCTTTGGTCTAAATCTGGCTCGAGTTGGCCCCATGAGCAAATACTTCCGAATTCATTAAGTTAACCAACCTAAGGAAAGAATACAATAAATATGTGGAGTACTGACGAAAACTATATGACAATCATGTAATCCATCATGGATATATGACATTTTTCTATAATGCATCGAAAGAATTAGCCTGATGCTATTGTAACTTCGCATTTTTAGTGATGAATAGAAAAAATGTCACAAGTATCGTCACCATGGCCAAACAAAAATGTCATGAACCAATATACCAAAGTATTGTAATGAAACAATTTTGTCATAATATTTCATAAAACTAAGACAATGGACATATGAAATATTACTTAGCACACAAAATGCAACACCCTGATTTTTATGTCTGACTGGAGTTATTTTACATAAATTTTGCATGTCATAGAATACACTCTAGAATTTTCAATAATTTTAATAACAAAAATATCATGTCAGCAATTATTTTAAATAGAAAAGAAAATAAAATCACTCGCGAAACCATCTTTCATCCGGTGCATTAAAAGCAACGCCGGGACAGGCATGTTAGGAAATTGTGCCAAGGCAGGGAAGAGTCAGTGGAAACATCCAATTTTGAAGCAAATCGTGACATGGCCAGAAATATTTAGTTTCAAAACATATACATATCTCAAAAGACAAAACTAGAGGGCCATGTGTTGGTGCCAAAAATTGACCCATCGGCTATGAAGGCTTCAGAGAAAAGACGATGAACCGATAGAAGGCAAGGCGGTGAGGGTAGCCGATACAAGGCAGGCCAAACCGAGCATTCTGTGGAAAGAAGGTTGAAGCTTCTGAAGGATGGGACAAGGAAGGGCTCGTCTATCATATCTAAATAAGTTTGTTTTATAGGGTTGAGTCGTGTTACAACAGAACTCATGTTTAAATAGGATATGTTAAAGATATGTGTACAAGTCATATCGAAGTCCAAGTCTACCGACTATAAATATGTACCTGGGATGCTAGAATACAAAAGAACACAATTTTCTCTCAATACAATCTCAGCGCATTGCCACTATGTTTTAGAGTTTTCTCTATAAGTGCCATGTTGCTCTAATGTTGTATCTACCCGACCATTAGGACTTAATGATTCTTATAGTTACCATGATGATCTCTGCTCATGTTTGCCTTGGGTAGAGTTCATCGAGTTATCCATATGTTTTAAGTAGATCCAAGGTTGCCTACGCTCTATTAATGCTAAACTTACTAAAATCATATCGTTGGAGATGATCTGGCTTTGTCTTTACTCTATCCTTAAGCGTGATTAGTCTCTAGTCACATTCTTTGTGATCTTCTCATACTGGCTGTTTTAGCATTTAGGTTTATCTTCTTTTAGATCGTGTCGTCTAAATCCCTTAGCTTTTTCATACGTCTACCATTCTAGAGCATTGCGTAGAAATAAGAGTTTCTCTGTCGAATCTTTACTTGTTTGTCTAGATCTATATAGCAAACTACATCGAGATTGATCCTAACCCGTAGAAATCAGAATATCATTACAGCCAGCCCGGCCGCCGAAGATTAGGCCCACTATGGGTCTGGCTCAGCCGTTCCTCTCCCTCTCCCACCCACGCTGCCCACACTGCCGTCCTTCCTACACCCACCGGCCCTGCCCCAGCCCACAGTCGCTAGCCCTGCCGGCCCCGCCCATGGCCGCTTGCCCTGATCGCCGCTGGCCCCACCCCAGCCCGTAGTCGCCAGACCCGCCTATTGCCGCCGAACCCGCAGTCGCTGGACCCTTCCTGGCCACGCCGCTTGCCCGAGCCTCCCCCGCCGTCGTCCCAGCTGGTCTAAGCTGGCCTTTCCTCCCTCCTTCTCCATTCCATCTCTTCCCATTCAAATCCCCACCCAACCTCACGAACATTTCTATAGCTTTCGATGAGCTGTACTCAAATCTTATAGATCTTCCGATGAGATGTGCTCAAATCTTATAGATCTAGCTTCTTTCAGCGAGGATGGAGAGGATTTGGGCCGACCGGAGGTAGCGGCTGCATGGGCAAATGAAGAGGGAGGCAGGAGCCCCAGTAAATCAAGCAACGACCCTTGGCAGATCTAGCTACTGCGAGCGCTGAAGGGTAATGTTTTCTTTTCTTGAATTATTTGGTTTGTCTGAAGCCATTTAATCCGCTTCTCCTTTGTCAGGCGTTGCCTGGAGTTGCTAATTTGGGTCCCCACCCTTGTCGCACTCCAAAATTTTAATTTTGGGTTGTGAGCAATTAACACTAATTAAAATAATATTTTTCTCAATTTTCTAAAAATTTCCAAGATTTTATTAAATAAATAAAGCATTTAAAATAAAGAAAAGAATTAAAAAATAAAAAATTACTTTCTAAAATAAATAAATATTGTTTGTTGTACTCATGTCTCTTGTATGGAGTTGTTTAAAAAATAAATTTGAAATGAGTTGTTCAAATTGTGTTTGAAATTGGCTTTGAAAACTCTCTAAAAATGTTTGTAAAATACCCTGAAAAAGGATAAACCCTTTTTGGCCTAAAAAGCTTTATCAGGTTCTTTTCTCCCCCTCACCTCTTTGGCCAAGTCCTCCCTTTCTTTTTCCTTTGTGCAACCCACCATCAGGCCCAACTCGGCCCACTCCTCCAGCCCAGTAGCGCTGCCCACCTCCCCACGCCTCCCCTCACTCACTCCCTCCCACTGACAGCGGGCCCACCTGTCAGGTCCGTCTCCCTCCTTCAGCCATTGCCTCGCCGCGCCACACCGTCTTTGTCCTTCTTAACCCCAATTAATGGAGAGTTAAGCCCCCTCTAGCTCCCCTCAATCACTCCCCCTGCCTTTAATCTCTCTCTTGACTCTGGTAATGGCTCCCCGAGCTTAATGGTGGTCACGCCTCACGCCCCCACCATTGCCGCCTCTGTCGCTCCTCCCTCTCTCCCTTCCGACCTATAAAAGGTGGCCGTGACTCTCCCGTTCATGCGCTCGCCCCTTCGCTCTCCTCCCTTGCCTTCTCCCCCTCTCGCATGCACTTGAAGACACCCACCCTGGGGCAAGTTCGAGCTCGCGCCCTCTTCTTCCTGAGCTCTCCCTTATGTGTTTTGGCCCACCGAAGCTTGAGATCGAGTGATCTCTGGCGAGCCCACCACACAATGCCACCGTAGTTTCTCCCCTCTCCGGCAAGCTGAGCCACAAGCGACCGTGACCGTTGGATCTAGAGCCGAGGGCTCAGATCCGCTTGGTGCCGGTCAAAGGCCGGTCAACCGAGGTGGCGACATCGCCACCTCGTCAACGCTACGCATTCACCACGTGAGCAGCCAGCGCTGCGTCAGCATGCCACGTTAGCAGGTGACACAGCCAGCGTCGCCTCTTTTTCATAAAAGCCCTCATACTTTTATCAAATCAACCAGCAGTCCACACCTAGGGCAAAGTATTTAGATTCATGCCCCTGGTTTTAACTCTTGAGCCCCTGAGCTTGTGCAAAATAGAACCCGCAGTCCTTGACCTGCTATTTTAACACTTCAAACCTCAGCAGTTTAGCTTATTTATCTTCTAAGTCCCTAGTTTTTACAAATAAGCCCCTAAAACTTTAAAACCTCATATCTTTTTCATTGTAACTCCGTTTTAACCGGTTCAAATTGTGTTAGGTTCGTAACAATGAAATCTATACGATAGAAGTGATGTTAAACCATACAAATATTCCTAAATTTCAAGGGATGTTAAATCTTGTTAATGATATTTCAATTATTTTATAATTAAAAGCAATTTAGGTTTAAACTTTGATTTTTCATAAATGCATGTCAACTTGATTAATATTAATGCAACCAACTTCATAACTAAAATAAATATAGGCTTATACCATGTGTTTTATAAAGTCTTTTCTTTGATTGGTGTAATGTTTCTTGTGCATGTATATTTGTTTGCTTGCATGTGTTCATGTTTGTCTTGTTAAGATTAAGTGTTGTGCCTGAACTTGGAGATTTGTGCGAGAATATAAAGCTTCCAAGATCCATAATTAAAGTTTTTCTGAGTAGCTATATTTAAAGTCTCTTGGAGATAAGGCAAGTATTCATAGGCATGTTTATTTACCGGTTTAATTAAATACGCCATTCTAGTTTGAGCTTGGAGCGACCACCCAAGAAAACAACGTAGCCATGGATCCTATATGGGCACTGGGCCTAGCCGACTAATTAGTTCCCTCCACGGCTTGGTTACATTGTAGTCGGTTATGTGGAACAAGAGGGGGTCCCTGGGGTCTTGGACCTATGTACGGGGGTGAAACCTTAGTGGATGTAATCCAAACATGGATGTGTTTTGTAAAGGCCTTGTAGTGTGACCCTCCTTGAGTATGATAATTAGAGTTGGGTATGAGATTAAACGTTGATATGTATTTATGTTTTCGAATATTTGCTGAGTACTCGGTGTACTCACCCTTGCTATTCCCAAACATATAGCTATACTCAGAGTCAGTTGAGAATAACCACAAGAGAAGAAATCCAGAAGACTTCGAGGTGTCTAGGCCTACGTGCCCCCAGTCAATCTTCCCTCTGTCTCTATTTTGTTTTCTTGTTTTTGAACACTGTCTATTGATATTTACTGAGGAAATCAACTGTATGTGTGAAATTTTATCCTAGACACACATACGGTGTACATCCGATTTTGTTCTTAAAACTGGGTGTGACAACCCCCTACCCCCCCTGTTGCTCGGCAAGAGGCAGAAGAAGGCCTTGTTCTATGATCTGGAGAACAGGAGAAGGTTAAATCTTGTACTTTTTGCATTCTGTACAAGGCTAAATCTGGTATGTTGCATTCTTTTCTACTACAATCGCTGCTACTGTCCATAGGTGAAGCATTTTTTAGTTTCATATGCGCAGAGATGATGACACTAGTGTTCATATTGCCGCTGCATATCACACACCTGCACTCCGGAGGGAGCCCGAACACCATGTTGCCCTGCCATCAATGTGGTCACTAAGAGGCAAAGGAGCTCATGGGTCATGGAAGATCTGACAAACATTTTTCCTGCCCCATAGTGAGTGACGTAGGTCCAGTAGTAGTTTACATTGTACAGTGTGTGGCATGATCAATCTTATTTAAAATGTTGAATTTCATAACGAAATAGTCCATTATCCTGTTGATTGATCCATCTTAGAGAGATGCTCAGCTTTCTAGATGGAGCATGACTAAACATATTACTTATTTCTTGTATACATTACTGAACTAAGGAGCAGGGAACCCAAAAGGTCTCTTATATCTATAGTAATAACTTAGTAAAAATGATAATGTACTTATGACAGATTGATCTTAAAGTTTAAATCTTCTTTTGATGTTTGGTGCACACTGTATATAACAAGAACCCGCTGACTTGATATGAATTGTAGGTGAGCTTTAAGAAGTTCTTCAGATCTGTTCAGAGGACATGCTACCTTTGTGACACAGATTCAATTTTATAGGTAATTCCTGATCAACACTCATTCCTTTTATTTTGAGTAGACTGTATAACATAGTGGCGGCCTAGTAGAAATACACGTTGTAGAATAGTTTGTTCTACAGATCTTGCTATGGTACTATAGAAAATAGCCGACACTACTGGAGAACAGGGATTTAGACGAGTTTCATTTTGGACATATGAATCTGCCACCGTTGCACCTAGTAGCATCAGCACCGGGTGACACGGTGGGGGAGCCCTGAGAGCATATTAGTGCTAGTTCGCAATACAGACTGGAGCTAATGCTTATTCGCACTGGGCGCAACGGTTGGGAGCATTGGTAGCATATTAGTACTACTGTTTCATAACACAGACCAGTGCTGATGCATCTACATTAGCACTGGGTGGCATTGTGCATCCCACCCGGTGCTGTTCTCCCCCGTGTGCGCGTGCACGGCCTTTCGCTTTCCCGCCATCTCTTATTTCTATCCGGTCGCATCTCCTTGTCACTATCACCGTCATCTCATCCTCATCATCCTTCTGGTCACGGTCGTCTCATCCTCCTCACCACCATGGCCAGGTTCACCATCTTCCAACGCCATTTGGAGGAAGCGAGGACGAAGAACCCACGCAACCGCGATGGCCGGCACAGGTGGAGGCTTGAGTGCCTCCGCAGGAGCTCTCATGCCGCCGAGATCCTCTTTAACCCCCGACGCCGCCGTGCAATCGCTGCCATGTTCAGGAGCGCGGCTAGGAGTGCAGCCCGCCGTGCGGCGGCCGCTGCAGCCCTGGGAACCTCCTCCACCGCTGCAGCCCCTAGTGCCTCCCCCACCGCAGTGGCGCCATCCGGTGCCAAGGCCACCACCGTCGTTGCCGCCACCGCAGCGGCCAGCCCCACGGTTGCCACCATCGTCGTTGGCACCTCCGCGGCCACCGTCATACCCCTAGCACCGCCTGCCATCGTCGACATCGACAGCAACGACGACAGCAAGGGCGACGAGGGCGACGAGGACGACGACGACGATGAGCGTGCGGGTGATGGAAGAGTGAGGTCGACGACGACAGCAGAAACCACTAGGATGTGCTGGCCACCGAGTTTACCTCCTCTAACGAGGATTGGTAGTAGAAATAAAGTAGGAATTATCTAAATAATTGTATGTAATATGTAAGAACTTTGTGTGCGTGTATGATCTATCTATGGTAAATTTGCATCTTTTTTGAATGCATTTGAATGACATGGTGAATTTGTTGAATTTGCGTTTGAATGCTTGCACATAACTTAGAAAAGAGGAACAAATCCTTGCAGTTTTCGTAACCCCAGTGTCGGACCATATGCTCGTTCCTATAGTCATTGATTATGCAGGACGGAGATCTGGAGGACGTGTGGATCATGAATTCAGGATGTTTGCGCCACATGACCGGACATAGACGTTGGTTTTCCAGTCTTCACCCTACGTGCAGCAAGGAGTACATCACATTTGGGTACAATGGCTGAGATAAAGTGTTAGGTGTAGGGTTTGTTGCTATTTTTGATTGTTTTTCCGTGAGAGAGGTTGCATTTATAGAAAAGTTAGGCTTCAATTTGATTTCTGTTTCGCAACTTCTCGATGATAGGTATGAGATTGTTTTCAAGCAACGTTTGAGAGGTTGCGAGGGGAGTTGGGTGTTGTTTACCCCTTTTGAGTTGGGGTAATTTGTCTTAGATTAGGTTTTGTTTTGCCTTTTCTTTGCCTTTCATGCATTTTTTATATCATACATGCATCATTTATATCATATCTGCATATGTACACATGCACTTAGCTTCTTCTATATGATAGTAGCTTTTACTTGGGCTTTCAGTGTATATGCTTTGAGATATAGAGTTGACCATGCTCGCTATGCTCTTTTGAATATATTGAATATCTGATGATGAGATAGCTTGAATTCTTTTGAAAACTTTATACATGGTCACCTCTTTGCCTAGCTACTAGCATGGGTAGGAGTTTGAATGCTTTTGCTATCCTGTACATGCTTTTGGTAGCTAGGGCTTTGCATTGGATTCAAACATGCAGCATGAGTAGTTTAATGCTTTTATGGTAATCTTGTGGTAATTTGATATAAATCTGAAATGGTTACCTACTGAGCCTAATGGAAAGATCCAGGTGGGTCACACTTGACACCATTGCAATGGCACCGAGACTGCTCACCTTTGGGTGTGAACTTGGACATGGGTGTGGATGACCGAGAATGCTATCTTAAGCTTCTGATGGTCTTTGACCTAGGTTTGGCACATTCGATAAGCTAGGCATGTCAAGCGGATAAACCCTGGCACAATCAAAAGTCTTGTTTGTTATGGTTTATGGCTTTAAAATGCTGAACTTGTTAAATCTGAAATTTGCTAAAACCTGCAAGACCGAAATGTATTGATATCTTGCTTGTTGATGTTCCATGCTTTGTTTGGCACACCTGAGTAGATAATCGCTAGCTTGAGTATTTCATTCCTGCTTTTCTTAGTTGACTAGGCTCATTGGTGATGCTTTTGTTTTGAAAACCCTAAAAACAGCTTGCTCTAAGTCTGTATAGATATATTCTTATGAGCATTTTGTTGCAGTGTCTTGTGCTATACCCTCTTTGCATACACATGCTAAGAATTTGTAAATGCTGGTAACCATACATGAGAAGCTTGCTTGCACTCCACTTTGTATCCATGGCATGATTTTAGGGGGAGTTGCATCTCAAGGGAGGTTTATTCCAAGGAGAGTAGCCTTCATGAGTGATTTTGGCCTCACTTGATGAGTCCAGTCATCAACAAGAGGGAGAAATATATGCTACCATGACTTTCCCTGGGTTTCTGGAATCAACAAGGGGAAAAATTCCCTGGGTTTCTGGAATCAACAAGGGGAGAAATGTTGATCCAAGGGGGAGCTCTAGGTGCATATGGGAAGATTTGAAAAATTAAGAGCTTGTTGACACTTTGAGCATGCACTCATATGGGTTGAGAGCTACATGTGCCAGGGGTTGCATTTTCTGGGTTTCTGAGTTTTCTCATGCTTCTTACTTCAGCTGTGTTTAGCCTTTGCCTCTTTCTAGAGGAGCTGAAGTATTTGCCTTTGCATGACTATGTTGAGCCCTGCCTCTTTCTTTGAGGGGTCATACTTTGTTTGATCAGCTGCGTTGAGCAGTTACCCTTGTCTTAGGGGCCGATCTTTGGCTTTGTTCTTGTTTAGCTAAAATGACCTTTTCTATCTTTTCTTTAGCTTTTGATCATTTGGTTAAACTATCTTCTTTTCTATTCTTCTTTTATTTCTTTGTTTTCGGTTATTCTATTTTTATTTTGTGTTTCCACATTTGGATGCAGGTATTGGAGAAGGTAGCATGAAGAGGTGTTAACAATGCATTCATCAAGGGAGAGATTGAGGAGCCATGGTGTGTCTCAAGGCTCCTTGGATGATGAGTGATTGTCAATATGGAGATGGAGTGCACCAGCATAGCTAGGGAGAAGGAGAGCACCAGCGTAACTGGGGTTGCCAGACCTTGTGGTTGTGTTTGACTTAGGTACACGGACGTCGAGGTGGCCGACTCGGCCGGGAGATGCTGAGCGGGGCCTGGCGGTCCAATCCGGGTGCACGATGCAAGGGAAGGCAAGGTATGACTTGTCGTTGTTTGTGTGCGTGGGGGGTCAAGTACATGGACATCGAGGTGGTCGACTCGGCCGAGAGATGCTGAGCGGGGCCTGGCGGTCCAATCCGGGCAGGCGGCATGAAAGGCGGCAAGCGCTTTGGCAGTTTCGGCTCAAAACCGGCCAACTACCCAAGATCGGAAGACCTTGGCGGTTTGGTTCAAAACCGCTCTGGAGAGGCACTCATGGTTTGCCAAAACATGGGCCAAGAGGGTTTTGCGGTTTTCCTCAAAACCGTGGGCGGACCTTCTCCTGGTTGGCAAAAACCAGGACAAGATAGAAGCATAAATGAAGTAGAAGCCGGACACGTGTCATCATCGCAAAGATTGTGATGAGGACATCTCTCCTTTGCTTACGAGCGACACTCCTTCAGTTGTGATGCATGGTCCTCTCACGAGAGCTCGTGCACCACAATTAAATCAACAGGTGAGCTCGTTCTTAAGTTCTAGTTTATACACTTGTGAGGATAGTATGCTACCTAATGTTTCTATTGATTATATTTTACTTAGGAGAGGAATATGAAGGCCATGGGAACCAGCAAGGGCGAGGAGGAAAGCAAGGGGGGCGTCCAAGTCAAGTTGGAGGCCCAATTCATCTCGGAGTAGGCCCCCTCGGCCTCCAGGAGCAGTCTGCACCAAAATCGTCGCCCAGGCCACAAACGGGCTCCGTTTTTGGCGAACCACATATCTAGAAAGATAAAAACATAAGCTTTCCAACGCCGCTACTTTCGGGCCTATTGGAGTTCGGAGTCGATGGGAGAACGCGTTGGAAGTTGGCGGACAGAATCTATCCTCGGTGCTGCGCGCTCCACTTGGGCCATTGGGCCATGTATCGTGTGAGAGTCTTTTTAGTTTGCGTCTAGGAGTCCTTGGGCGACCCTCAGGTCTATAAAAACCTTAGCCGCCGCCCAAGTTAGGGTTTGGGTTTTGCTTAGTTGTTTCTGTCATCGAACAGCACCACCGTTTGGAGATTACTTCGGCTCTTTGTGAGACCCCACTTGTGAACTTAATCGTTCATCAGCAATTTTCGTTGCATCTATCTTGCTCTTGCTTGTGTTCTCGATTCACTGGCAGGGATTAGCCTTCGTGGCGAGGTCAACCGGGCAGCGCACGGTTGATAACCAGAGGACGCGTGGTGCTGCGATTGCAGGGGTCTTGATCGTGCCGATCAGGAGCCGGATCGTGAGTGTCTCATGCCGCCAAATCGACTTATCCTCCACCTGACGGAAGATCGGGAACCCCCTAGTCCCCATTAGGTTGTGTCGAGATAAAGCGAAGATGCCAAGATATTGTGACTGTTCGATGAGTTATTATGTATCTTTCTGGTTTTGCCCCTACAGGCTTTCTAGTGTTAAGTCTTAGGGGCAATTGAGTCGTTTGGGCATTTTAGTCTCAGGGGGCTATAAATAGAGGAAGTGGGCAGCCATACCACTTTACCTCTTCCCTCTAAACCTTTTAGTTTCAGATCTAAAATCAACATAAGAGCTTAAGAGAAAAATAGAAGAGGGCAATCTGAGTGAGTGAAATCCATTAGATTGCAGTCTGCTTGCAAGAGAGGGTGGATGAAGGGTGGCATGTGTTGAACAAACCTTGTAATATGTTTTCCTTCAATATGTTCAAGGTTTAGAGTTCAATTTATGTGCCTTTGTGCCTTATGTGGTGATTCCTTCGTGGATCCCCTTTTGGATCCCCTTGTTCTTGCTGTTTTGGTTGTTGTTCTTGAGCGTTTTCGTGATTTCCCTTTTGCTCAAGGCAAGAACCCACGATTTGCTCTTGGATCCTTCTTGCTATAGTCTTGGCCTAGTTTCCCTAGAGTTAGATGTAGTTTTGGGGCCAAAGGCATGAAGTGATTCAGTTTTCCTCGCGTTCATCAACTTTCCCCTTCTCTTCTCTGGCCAAGACGAATTCGTTCGAAACAGCAAGTTCCCTCATGGGGTTTCCTTGTGAAATAGCTCAAGAAGGACCTAGATTAGGCCCTAGTAAAGTTTTATAAGGATTGGAGTTTATTCGAATAGATCTCGTGTGTTTTTGGTTGTGTTCGCGGCTAAAATAGTGTTTGGGTCTGTGCTTTTGTACACACTGGACGTTCTGGTGTGTGCACACTAGACCTTCCGGTGCTAGGCGTGATTACCCAACTTGTTCGCGTCTTAGACCTCTTTTTTGTCCACACCGGACCGTCCGGTGCGTGCGTTTCTAGTTGCAGTTTCAGCCCTCTGTTTGTACACACCGGACCATCTTGTATGTGAACACCAGACTGTCCTATGTCTGAACACCGGACCGTCCTGTGAACACCGGACCGTCCTGAGTGTGAACACCGGACCGTACTGTGTGTACAACAGTTTTTCACCTTTGCTGTTTTTGGTGTTTCGGAGCTGTCTAGTGTCCGTTTTGAGCTCCGTTTGATCGTGTGGCTTTCCTCTATGTGTCCTAAGGTCAGTAGCATGCTTTTGGCTACGTGCTCTCGCACTTTTGTTGAGTGAAGTCTTCTTGGTGTAGAGAGGGTTCGGGGTTGAATTTTTGTGAGCTCCCTTTCACCCCCTCAAGTTCCTCTTTCGGTCCTACACCAACCGGTGTTAATCTATTATTGAGTTTTTAATTCTTCTTCCTCCTCCCGACATGTCCCCTGAACACCACGTCAATGGCATCCATTTATAAGGGAGGTGCTACCAAATTTTCTTCTGTTTTTAAATGAAGATTCCACTCATCCAAGTGTGCCAAGAGGTTAGCAACTTCATCCTCTTACATTGTATTGTTGTCATGGTATCATCTTTGCTTTACATCCATAGAATTTTGTGGCTTCTCTCTAGATCCAAATATAGATCTAGCAAATTTCATCCTTCCACCATTTGTTTAGCAAGAATTTTGTTAGAGTTTAAGCTTGAGATCTAAATAGCTTTGCACACTTTACATCCATTCTCTCTAGTTCCATACATAGATCTAGCAAACTTCATCCTCCCACCATTTATTGAGCGGGAATTTTGTTAGAGAATAAGGTAGCGATCTAAATAACTAGGGGATACTTAAGATTTAATCTAGTTGCTCTAAAAAGACACACTCACACACACAATATATATGTTTATGTATTTAAGAAAGAATTTTTATAAAAACGAAGATAGATATTAAGTGACTTAGGGGATAGTTAGGATTTATTTTAGTTGCTCTAAATACACACTCACTTACTTATATATTTTTATTGCAAACGTAATATTGTACAGATGGACCGGCAATGGATGTACAATGCGGATCGATGATTCGACAAATTTATTAAGGACTTGCATGAATTTATTGCTATGGCCAAGAAACACAAGAAGCCGTCGGGTTTCATGAGTTATCCATGCAGAGACTACATGAACAAGAAGGATTACTTGTCATCAACACCCCTTCACAAGCACTTGTTGAGAAGGGATCCATGCCACACTATATTTGTTGGACTAAGAATGGAGAACTAGGGGTTTTAGAGTGAGAGAATAAAGAAGGAGACGGTGAAAACAACATTCTTGCTCAGTACGGCCCCTTTGCCGATACTGTCATGGGCGAGGCCGCTGACCATAATGAAGACAACACCGACGCTTGAAGTCAAGGAAGACCGCAATAGTGACAGAGATAGGAAGAAGTTGGAGCGCATGTTAGAAGACCACAAAAATTTGTTGTACCCAGATTGCAAGGAGGGGCTTAAAAACCTGCGTAGCACTCTAAAATTGTTGCAGTGGAAGGCATCAAATGGTTTGTTTGATAAAGGATTCAACGAGTTGTTGGTACTCATAAAGAAGATGCTTTTAGAGGGTAACAAATTGCCCGCAACGATGAAGCAAAAGAATTCATTTTCCCTATGGGATTAGAAGTACAGAAAATACATGTATGCCCCAATGATTGCATCGTCTATCATGGTAAGTACAAGGATCTAGAAGCCTGTCCAGTATGTAAATCGTAATGTTACAAGATCAAGCGTGATGACCCTGAAGACATCGAGGGAGAACCTCCCAGGAAGAGAGCCCTTGCTAAGTTGATGCGGTATTTCCCTATAATACCATGTTTGAAGCATCTGTTCACGAACAAGGAATATGCTAAAATGATACAATGGCACCAAGAAGAACGTAAAAGAGATGATATGTTGAGGCGCCCCGTTGATGGGTCCTAGTGGTGGAAAGTCGATAGAACTTATCTATAGTTTATGGAGGCACATCCTTTCAGTGTGATAAGCAGTAGCCATAACACCTGGCCCGTGACTCTATATATCTACTACATTGCGTCATGGACGTGCCTGAAGCGGAAGTTCATCATGATGCCGGCGCACATAGCTACACTCACCTATGTATCTCAAGATTATGGACAAATCAGGCTCAACAAAAGGTATGTACATGGAGTATGTGACCATACTAGACCATCTGGAGTGATATATACATCGAGTATATGAGTATACCTAGAAGTATGTGGATATACTTGTTTATATGTACTAATATGAAGGTATTATCAAAATATATTAAAAATATAGGTTCTTTTATAATTTTTTATATGGTGCTATTAAGGATATCTTAGAATTATATATATATATATATGAAAATTCCTTTCTACATGCACATTAGCTACACTCACCTATGTATCTCAAGATTATGGACGAATCTAGCTGAACAAAAGGTATGTACATGGAGTATTTGATCATACTAGACCATCTGGAGTGGTATATACCTTGAGTCTGGGAGCATACATAGAGGTATATGGACATACTTGTTTATATGTACTAATATAAATGTATTATCAAAATGTATTAAAAATAGGGGTTCTTTTGTAATTTTTTCATATGGTGCTATTTGGGGTATCTTAGAATGAGTATATGAACATACTCAAACCGAGAAATGAGTGTACAAACATACCAACGTTGGATTTTTAAAGGTGAGTGTAGCTACATATATATATGTATATATGTATGTATATATATGTATGTATGTATATATGTGTATATATATATATATTCCATATTCTCTTAGTACCGGTTGGAGATACCAACCGAAACCAAAAGGGTGCGATGCAGAGTGCATCGGCGTGCAACCTTTTAGTACCGGGTCATGCCCAAATGTTGCACTCGTCCACGTGGCCTAGAAAGTCTTTAGTACCGG
Organism: Paspalum notatum; assembly: GCA_022530915.1. Taxonomy (NCBI): domain Eukaryota; kingdom Viridiplantae; phylum Streptophyta; class Magnoliopsida; order Poales; family Poaceae; genus Paspalum; species Paspalum notatum. Next base: position 34,898,564 of record CM039685.1, read on the forward strand.
GTGGAATAACCAATTGGTACTAAAGACTTGCAAGGGTACATGGGCGTACGCAACCCTTAGTACTGGTTGGTGCCTTCGTACCACATCATCCGGTACTAATGCTCTTGGGTCTTTAGTGCCGATTGCATAATACCGATATGGAATCCGCTACTATATGGGATTATCAATCGGTACTATATGCTTGTTCTCCAGTAGTACGGGTTTTGTGTGATTTCAATTTAGACAGAAAGCATATGTTAATACGGTGATTGGGGAGTTGAATGCACTATCTATCCCAATGCACATATTGTCAGAAGTAATCCGGTATTGTTCCGAAAGTTAGTAAAATGTCTCTTTGTTTATCTGAGCTAGGCCATCCTGTTTTCGTGCAGGAACTAAAGATATATATGGATGCAGCTAAGAAGCCTGATCAGATATTTTCAATGATTCCTTTTGCTTCGTTGTTTATGATTTTATTTTTATCAGATTGCCATATGATAAGGCAGTTATGCCATACACCGAGGAGCTTTGCCAAGTATTATATCATATTATATTTCATCCCATGGCTTTAAATTTCTGTTGATCAAGTCTTTTTAATTGCCCATGGTTGATTACTGCAGAGTTTGGTTATGATCAAATATGACTTGCTCTATATACAAATGTGCGCACATTAGAATATAGAGGGGTGAACGAAGGGCTCCGAATGTTCTAGTTGGCTTCACAGAACCTTGCTAGTTGTATGTAATTATATGTGATTCTTGCAAGCTCTATGCAATTATATGATGATGTACAAATTTTCTATTCTTTTATATGATTTTTCCGACTTATTTTTTTAAAAAAATTATTTTCAGCGGTTGTTCTTGGCCGCTGAAAATTACATTTCCACCGTGTTAATTTTCGGTGATCTCTAAAAAACTGCTGAAAATAATTTTTAGCGGCGGCCGTAGAAAATAATGCTTATTTTCTACGTTTAATTTTTAGTAGCCAAGAACCGTCGAAAATAAGGTTAAAGCTGTCGGATGGTTCTTGGTTGCAGAAAGTTAATTGGATTGCTGTAGTGACAAGCTAGTACAGATGAGATGGGTTTTCTTGTTTTTACATGTCTTGCTTTATTGGCCGTGCTATGATTTGATCCGATAGGCTTCTCTTTTTGTTTTTATAGCTATTTATTATCTGCTTTGAACTCCATCGGCTCAATTGTTAGCCGATTATTCGAGGATCACTGTCGATCGGTTATTTCCTGATAGGCCATCAGCGGGATCTAGGATCTCATTACGCTTCGTGTCTACTTTGCAGAGATATCCGACGAACCATCCTTCTTCACTAGTTAGTCAAGTCAGGTGACACATCCATACTGTGTAAGACCAAAATCTGATCCCGCATCCCAGGAGAGATGTAGTCTCCTGGATCAGCAGTTGACTACGCGGAAGCAGCCCACTTGTCCACTTCCTGCGTCAACCACGATCGACATGACCCCCGAACGGATAGTGGTTTAGATGTCAAGCAGCGTTTTTTTATGCCTCTATAGTATCTGAACTTACACGCTTAACCCACACCACCACACACACATACAACACACACCCCGGTGCAAGCTTAGACCTACGACCTATACCTAAAGGATCACATCCGCAGCTAAGAGATATCCAAGACAACCTTAGACCATTGTGGAGCTTCTGCGGTTGATGCAACACCTTTTATTTAACCAGGGGCTAAAACCTCGGGTGAGGCACGCGAAGTTCGATCTGAGAATCGAACTCAGCGAGCGGCCAGACGTACCATGGCGTCTTTACCAACTGGGCTAGCGCCGATCCTCTCAAGCAGCGTTGGATGATGGGACTTCAGCAGCAAGCCCCCTCAAAGCCTCTAGGAGCTAGTGGGGGGCACTTGTACGGCCACGAAGGACCTTCAGGAAGCCGTCCAGGTGGAATTGGAGTGGTTCGAGTTGGAGTGTCTCCACCTAGAGGACAAATTTGGGCACCTAGAGGAGTGTGTGAAGCTAGAGGAAGCGTAGAACAAAAGAGCCTACGTGGCTTGCCATGAAGAAGATCAAGGATGCACCGCAATCAGCGTGGGATGCTAAGGACCATGCCGCTTCGGGTATGGAGCAGACCATGAGCTGCCCACACCATCAAGGACTGCTTCATGCGGGCCTAGGCATGGGCCAATGCATGTGTTAAGCATCTGAACTTTTAGGCCTCCATTCATGACCGGTGTGAGTCCACGTGGGCTTTCCAAGAGGCATTACGGGCTTTCCAAGAGGCATGGCTTGATCAGTGGAGGCTTGGCTATCCCAATGCACGCGAAGGGCTACAGAATGCCTAGTCCCTAGGGGCTCACCTAACCAAGCAAAGGATGTGCAACAACTGGCTTTGGTCTCTCAGCCTAGGGGTAGTCTATGGCGATGCGCGAGGTAGCTACGAAGGCCACTGAAAAGGATCATAAATGCCAAGAGGTGGAGCTAGTGGAGGACGTTGCTAGTCTCAACGAGCATATCTCTGGGCAAGAGCGCTTTTTTTACCCCACCCTTCATGTACAAGCTGTAGAATCTGAACTCACGCACTACACGACACACACCTAAGACCGCACATCAACCCTACGCGCGAGCTAGACGTACAACCTACACCTAAACATACATATAACCGAGAGATCTGACAGTGGTGGCGTATCTATGGGAGGCAACGAAATTATTTGTGGGTTAAAGCTCGGGAGACGTGCGGGTTGTGATCCCAAGGATCGAACCTAGACAGGCTTTCCCGAGCGACGTCGGAGCGAGCCATCTGAGCCACGTTTGGTTCTTTACACAAGATCGTTTGTTGGCGTAAAAGGGCAACAACTCCTAATCTTATTGACTAGCCTTGAAACAAGTAGAGCTTCAACGCCTAGATGGGTGCCTTGGCCTACCAAACAAGATGGCCTAGGCTCATGCTTAGGTCTTACATGACTGGGAGGCATGGTTGGCCATTTGAGAGTAGGTGGCTGAGGATGCGGCAATGTTTGCGGATGGGCAAAAGCAAGTCCTATTATGGCTATCAAATCAAAGATGTGGAGTAGGAGGTACACATGGCATCTTGTGAGGACACCATCAAAGTTTCTGAGGAGGTGCTATAGGAGGTGATTCAAGCACCGAACCATTGGTCCGAACCGCAGATCGTCCACCTCAGGGGTATGGACCATCCACCATGGGCTTTTCTGTTCTGCCCAATTTCTGTGTGCTGCTATTGGTGACATGCGGACCGTTCGCGACTTGGTGCGGATAGTCCGCCGTTGTGCTCATTTTAGCAAGCTTTTTTACTTCGTTTTGTGTCCTTTTTCATGGGCATTTTCTCGAGGGCTTCCGCTAAGCTTTTCCAAGTAATGTCCTAGGATGAGTAGCTTGTGCTTGCTATGTCGCCCTACACTTGAGCTTGAAGAGAGGTTGGGGTACGGTCGATGATTTTAGTTCCATGGAGTTTTGAGAAGCTCCCTTTCATCCCCCTTTGGTCGCTTATGTTCGGTACTACAAGTGGTATCAAAGCTTGATTACAGTGCACCATACCTTAACTAGTTATGTGCTCCAAGTTAGCGACCATAGGATCTTCTAGCAAACTTCCACAGTTCAAGGGTGAGGATTATGGATATTGTAAGGTTCGCATGCGAGACTATCTACAGAGCTTCGTATCTGAGATTTGGGACATTTGCGTGAGCCAGACCTATGTGGTTTTGCCTCATCGTGCCTTCTCAGGCTAAGGTTGCACAGCATCTATGAATGCCTTGTTGTATAGTCTTTCTCAATTAATGTTTGATCATGTCAGTTATCTCGCTGTCGCGTGCGAGATTTGGGCTAGGTTGCAGAGTTTCTAGGTTAAGGCTAGGCTTTATGAGACTCACCAATGTGAATATGAGAATTTCACACAACTGCCGAGTGAGAGCATCGATACCATGTTTAGTCATTTTCAGTTGATTGTTAACAAGGTGTGTGCTAACAAGACTGGAGGGCTCTCGCTTTACATCATTCATGAGAAGGTCATGAAGTTACTATATGCCCTAGATTGGAAGGTACAGGAGGTAAAGGTATCCACTATCATTGAGTAGCTAGATATGACACCCATACCATGGACGAGCTATTTAGCAAGGTCAAGGTGATGAAGATTGATCTCTGGTTGAGGTCCAAAGTGGATACAACTACCTCTTTGAGCATAGCTTTGCTGTCCAAGCCTAGTGATTCATGAGCTACCCCTAACTCTTCATTGAATTTTGCTTTGTCTAATATGGTTTTAGTTCAGGAAGAACAATTGGATGAGCTTCCAAATGAGGAACTATGCTTGGTGATCAACAAGTTCTAGCGGGCCTTCGACAACCGCAAGAACCGAAGGAAGACTAGCTACTTCAACTATGGTGATTCCGACCACTACATCGTTGAGTGCCCTGACATGAAGAGTACACGGGGCAAGAACGACTATGTCAAGAACTATGATGAGTTCGACTACTACAAGCATAGTTGGTCAGGCCACAAGAAGAATACGCACTTTGACAAGGCTGAGCTGAAAAGGCAATTTTACGGCATGTAGAAGAACGAAGAATGAGTTCATCACCTAGCTCAGCGACATTGACTCTTCAACTTGGTGCACCTCCTCGAGTTCAAGAGAAGAAGAAGTCAAGAACAAGAAGGGGAATAAGAAGGAGGTGAAGAAGCTTCCATATGGGATGGTCGGTTTATGCTTCATTGGCTGGGACAAGAAGAGCAAGAAAAAGGGTTGCTGCACCATGGCCAAGAGCGAAGACACAAGTCCAACTACAATTTAGAAGACCTAGAGGTAATCATGGGTAACCTTAATGAATAGAACAAGGATCTATACGAGGCTCTTGACAACCACTACAGGCTGCTTAAGGAAGCAACTAGAGAGCATAAAAATTAAAAGCTAAACTTGCCACTACTTTGTCAGACCTAGAAGCTGCTAGATCCACTCCCATCATTTTTCAAGTGCCTAGTTGTGACCAATGTGTGCTAGTTACCTTTGTGCTTTTTGAGTTGCATAGCAAGTTAGCTAACCAGGCTAGAGAGCTAGAGAAGTCTAGGCATGTGCTAGAGGAGTTAGAGTCTAGGTTTGCTTTGCCTGGTGCTTGCAGTGATTGTCCCACGCTTAGAAAGGAGCTAGCTAAGTAGAACACAACCATTGGAGCTCTTAAGAAGTCAAAGATATCTAGCCTTCCTATTGTTGATTTCTCTATTTGCCCTAGTTTCATTGCCAATCATGATGAGCTACGCTTAGAGAAGACCCAAGCAGATGAGGAGATCACCTACCTTAGGGTGGTGTTAGGCTAGGTGTCTGTGCAAGAGCCTCAGTTGGGCATGTTGTTTGGGCAAGTCAGGGGATTTGGAGATAGAGTGAGGGTTAGTTATGGCTTTGATCTAAAGAAGTTTGCCCATCTTTATGGTAAGATGGGTGAGGCAGTTTGTTTGAGTTCGAGTGAGAAGCCTTCCACTTCAGCTAACCCACCTAACCTAGAGAACCAACCACCCAAAAGAGAATGTTCCCCAAATGCTCCAGAGCCTAAGCGAGTGTGGCAGCCCAAATCTCTAGAGAGTGCACCCAAACATCCAAAGAAACCTACTCCTAGAGAGAACAAATACAAGAACCACCCTAAGGCTCCATGTCCATACCATAGAATGTTTTCTGTGAGTTTTGCCATAGGGACGGTCAACTTGAGAAATTTTATTTTTGGGGAAAGAAGGTTGAGCGGTGTAAGCGAGATTGGGCAAACCAAGACATCTACTTTCACCCTGATGGTGTATATGCTCCTTCTTGGCATGGTGATAGGAGAGATGCATGGCGCGCCATGTAGGTGGAGGTGGCGGAGATGGTTTTGCTTACCATACTCCGATTGGTGGATGCTTCACCGGCCGAGCTCCTAGTCATCCACAGTACGGCTATGGACCTCTAGGCTGAGGCTTTGGTTGGTTCTATCAGCCACGCTTTGCTATTCGTGGTAGTCATCAACCGTGTGAGAGTTAGGAAATGTGTGATCATATGATTGATTTTTCTAACCTCTCTCTTGAGCAGATGGCACGACATTGGTTTGCTTCACACTACTCTAAACCTAGTGTTAGGCCGTCTAGTTTCTGTTTTCCTCACTGATGTGTATGATCAGGGCCTGGAGAATAGATGCTTCAAGGAAGTTGATTTTTTGCTTGATAAGGACCTAATGGTCCTCCATGTCTCTTTGTGCCCCCAAGTGGTCTTTGTATCCTTTGTTTGTGAGATTTTCCTTGCTTCATAAACATATCTTGCATATGCCATATATATGTGTGCTACCTTTGGTCCTACAAGTGGTAGTAGCTTTCTTGTGCTCTCATGTTACAAGCGGTATCATGCCTTTTTGCTTCCCATCTAGCATAGTTCTATTTCTTTCATGTCAGATTTTTTGCTTGATCCTGTTTGGTGGACTAGCCACTTTTCCTACTAGTGCTTATGATCCTTTCTATATATATGATCATGCTAGCTTTGGATATCTGTGGTGGACTAGTCACCTTTGCATGATAGTTTGATCTTGCTATACTTTATTTAGTATCATGCTTTGACTAACCTTTTTATTTCTCAAGTGATATCAACTGTTCCAAGTATCATTTTATTTCTTTTAGCTTTGTATAGCTTGGTTAGTTCTAACTTTGTGATGAGCCACTAGTGCTTTTGGTGGTTGCTATCTCTCCTTTGTTGTAGCTTGTGTTGTGCTAGGTGTCTCATGTTGAGGGGGAGCTCACCACCCTTGAGAAGGTTGATCATGTACAACTACTTCTAACATAGAATAATTTGTATCAGCCTCTTCAAGGACTGATGAGGATGCAGGGGAGATGACCTTGAGAGTGCTTGTTTGCAACTCGAGAGGTCCAGCAGGATCGACTACTTAGGCTAAGGTGAGTCTTGGTGTTTGTCATCCTTTTTGTGTTCCCTTTTGTTTTGGGAAGCTTGCTCTCAAGTTTTCTTGTAGTTTTTCTTTGTTGTATTTTTCTCATTCATGTGCATTGCATCATATTTTTAGTTATACAATTGGTATCATTTGCATCACACACCTACACCAGCTTCCTTGTATTATATGGGTATTTGGTTGTGCTTTTGCCATATAGATGCTTGATGAGATGTACATGCTTTGACCATGTGTAGATTAAGCTCTTTTGAATATGTTGAATACTTGAATTGAGCTAAGCTACCTTTATTTTTTGAAAAACTAAAACATGGATCATCACTTGATTTGGCTACTAGCATGTGTATGAATGTTGGGCCATGAGTTGTCTTGTTTATGTTTTGGTAGCTAGAATCTTGTATCTTTGTTGCCTTGTATGCCTTTAAGCTTTCATGATCTTGTGCTAAATTCATAAAATTGGTATCAAAATAATGATGATCATTATGTGTTGAAATGAAAAGATCTAGATGGGTTTGCTTTGTCACACTGACCTCATCTTGAGACTGCTTACCATTTTCACTTTGGTAAGAACTTGGAGTTGGCCATGTATGACTGAGACTACTACTTTAAGCTTCTTATTATCATTTGTTGGCATAGTCTTGGCATGGTCGATAAGTAAAGTATGACAAGCTTACAATTTTTGGCACCAAATTTAATTCTTGCTACACTTAAATTATCAACAAGTGGTTCCACTAGTGATAAAAATTGATTTGTAAGTGATATCATGTGGATCATGAATTTTTGTAGCAAGATTTGGTTGCTTTATTGGCTTATTGCAACAATTTTAGTTAAGCTTTTAGCTCACATTGCTTAAACTTGTTAGCTCTTGTGTTCTTGCCTACTTTATTAGGAGCTATTCTTGAGGTGATGCTTTTGTCTTAACTTGTTTAAAATCTAAACCATGCTTGCTCACATGATGTACAAATATATTCCTTTGAGCTTTTGAAGCATGATTCTTTGTATAGTACCCTCACTTGCTTTGTATGCAAAGAACCTATAAACTATCTCTTTCATCTCTGAGAAGCTTTCGCTAACACCCTGTTTGCATTTGCATAGCATTTTTCAGGGGAGTCTTTGTCTTAGGGGCATCTCTCGAGGGAGAGGTTGCTCTTGTCTTGGTGTTAGCAAGGGAAAGTCTTGGCCTATCACTAAGGGGGAGGTTTTATGCATGTTTATACCTTGATTTTGTGCATGTGTCAACAAAGGAGGGGTGTTTTGAACACAAACTTCTTTCCTGAGGATTGATGTTAACAAGTTGGCATTTTGGGATGTGAGCACATCATTTTGGTGAGGGTTACATTATGAGGGGATTTGCATGTTAGAGGGACTTTTTTAGCTTTTGCTTGCCCATTTGGTTTTGTCCCTTTAGCTTTGCCTTTGCATGGTTGTGTTGAGCTTTTTCCTCTTTCTTAGGAGCCATGCTTTGCTTGATCAGTTGCATCAAGCTTTTGCCCTTCAGGGACTGATCTTTGGCTTTGTTTTATTCATGTCGATGACCTTTTCTTGCCTTTTGTCTGGCCTTTGGTCATTCAAATGAATTTTGGTTTTGTTTGTCTCAATTGACCTTTTCAATTGTCCTTTGTTGGTTTTTAGTCAATTGGATGAACTTTTTTTTCTTTCTTCTCCTTTTCCTTTTTGAAAAGGTTTGTGTTCACATGTGTATTGACAATGCACTCATTAAGGGGGAGATTAAGGTTCTAGGGTGACCTATCCGTTGTGATGCATTATTGTGAACGTTGAGTGTGAGAGTGTTGAGGTGTGGGTGAGTTGGTGGACTAACCCATGCACTCTGAGGAGACATGTAATTTCTTGGCTTGTGGTTGTGTAGGCACATGGATGACATGGTGGTCGACAACGAGTGACTTAGGACTGGTGTGCTGTGCCAATGGACCATTCAGTGGCATTTGTGACAAGAGGAGTGATGCATGTAGACGGACCGTGTGGTAGCATGAGGGCGAGTAGGAGGCTCGTGCCTATGACCATGTGACGATGAAGGGTGGTCAAGCTTAGGCATGCATGCGGCAGTGGCTGGGGCCAAAAGATGCCATGCAGGGCCATCATATGATCCAATCCTGAGTGATGGGAAGCTGCAAGAACATGCAAGTTCAGTGATGGTGGCATTGTCATGTAGAGGTGAGGCCAAGTCAAGGAGGGATGACTAGGTGCTATGTTGATGATCGATTGACCTGCGGTGAAGGGACATGTGTCAAAACTAGGAGGTTTTGATAGCTTGGGCCTAAAGCTATTCGGTGTGCGTAGACGTCGGCTGAATCAAGGAGGGATGGCAGTGGATGCTATGCCCTTGATGGGGGATGGGTTGGACACACGGTAGTACCGAGGAGGGTTTGATGGTTTTACTCAAAACCATCCCTACAAATGTTTTGGTTGTTTTCCTCAAAACCATTGGGAGGCCGGGTTTGGCGGTTTGTCATAAAACCGCATGAAGACATCCTCAGGTTGGTATAAACTATAGGTAAGATAGAAGAATAAAAGAAGACTAATTAGAAACGTGCCTGCATTGTGAAGAAGTCATCAAATCTATGTAAAGTGAAGACACATTACGGCCGTCAGATGGAGTATGCTTGTATCTTTCTGATTTTGGCCCTAGGAGCCTTTTAGTTATGTGTTAGGAGTTAGGGTATTTTTCATCTTTCGGTGATGAAGCTCCTGGACTAGGAAAGGAGTTGGCAGCCATCACCACCCATTTACCTCTTTTCTACTTTGTTTTTAGGTCAACTTAGGAACGAAATTACAGCCAAGTGCTAAGTGTGAATTGGATCCCTTGGATTAAGAGAGTGAGTTCCTCTAGTCTATTGTAATCCAAAACTAGAGGGTCAGATGAAGGGAGGCAGGCTACAATCTATGTAATCATGATCTTGTGAAGTAATATAATCAAGATTCATGGCATTGCTTGTGTGCTTGACCAAGATCTATGTCTCCTCCCCCTCTCTTTTGGCTTGGATGAGATCTTGAGCTTTTGAGGTGTTTGTGTTTGATCAAGTTTGAATCCATTGTTTTTGCGATCTTTTCTTGCTTTATACATGGTGGAATCATTCTTGCCTCAAACAATTTCGTCAAATCCAAGTGCAAGACCAGATCTAGGAGTTCTTGGCATTCTTGCCCTCTCCTTTCTCCTTGCATAGATCAATTCCCATTAGATCCTAGATCTTTTCATATGGATCTTGTTGGAATACGTTCATTGGGGTTAGATCAAAGAGCTCCTAAAGTTTGCTGAGATTTAGAGTTGGTTTGACCTCGATTCGACAAGTTTTGGGAATTTCACGAACTATTTTAGAAATTCTGGGCGTGTTATGTACACACCTTCCCATTTGGTGTATAATTCATCAGATATTTTGGTGGAGTGTCATGAGCCGTCTATGCCAGGGTTGTGGACTATCTGCCGTTAGGGACTTTTGGTGTCTTAGCTTAGTATTTGTACGCACCATCCCATCCGGTGATTCAAGCACTGGAACATCTAGTGTTGGACTATGGACCATCTGCCTCAGTGGCACGGACCGTCCACCATGGGCTTTTTTGTTCTACCCAATTTCTGTGTGCTACTATTGGTAAGCCATGGACCATTCGCGACCAAGTGCACATAGTCTGCCGTTATGGTCTTTTCAACAAGCAGTTTTACCTCATTTTGCGTCAATTTTTGTGGGTGTTTTCTCGAGAGCTTCCACTAAGCTTTTTGAAGCAGTGTCCTAGGTTAAGTAGCTTGTGCTTGTTATGTCCCTCTGCACTCGTGCTTGAAGAGAGATTGAGGTCAGTGTTTCTAGTTCTGTAGAGTTTAGAGAAGCACCCATTCACCCCCTCTGGTCGCTTGTGTTTGGTCCTACAAGTTGCCACAATGCAGCATCATTCATTGGATCAATGGCTGTACCCCTCTGGGGTGTGGCACTTGACATAGTGCACAGAGGGCCAATGGGAGACTTGTCCCATCGGGGGTGCACTCTACCTCCCCTCTCATAATCCATAGGCCATTGCATAAATGGCTTCAACCCTTGGGAAACAGATCGTGTGCCATTGATTAGATGCAGGTCTTAAGTGGACAATGGCATCCTATGACTCTAGGCCTATAAATAGGGCCTCGAGGGAAGGATGGCCTACATTCATCCATCATCTTCTCAATAGTCTTCATCCATTAGGCATCGTGGGCCTTGTAGTGTGTAGCAAAGACTTGTTAGGCATATAAGCCCACCGTATCTGAGTATTCCCTCACCTAGATTATGAGAAAACACTTGCTCCTACTAGGTGTCGTCAATTTTCACTCACACTAGATTGTGAGGAAACCCTGAGGTTTACCCATAGTTCCTGGTTGACCAAGTGTTGTGGCACCTCTTCCAAAAATTCCATCGATATAGCTTCAACTTCCTCCTTGGGAGGACAACGAAGCCATACCCCACAGAGATTGAGGGGATATATGGGATAAACAAGTCATGCAGGGTGGCCTCCATGGACTTTGCACTAGTGGAGGGTAAAAACGAGGAGTGGAGGTGGCATCCTTTTGTGAGATTATCATGTTCCTAGGTGCTATTGATGCAGAGCTAGAGCATGCTTGAGTGCAACTTGGTGCTGGTATGCCTGTTGGTAGGCTCATCATAGCGAGCATGAAACATGAGGACGCTTGCTATCATCATAATTCAACTTAGACTCTGACGTATGGTGGCTCCCATGTGAGCCCTTGCATAATGGGCCAGGATAAGTTGCGCTCACCATTCCTAACCTATGGTTGCTGTCCTACTATAGTAGCCCACTAGGGGGTTGGATGGGAGAGCCGTTCATATCCCTATCGTCATCCCCTAGTGGGGGAAGGTGGCCACTGAATATGGTAACTACCTTCACCCATGACTCTATCTATTAGCAGTTCTTCCCTTTATGTCCAAATCATAGATTTTTGTGATCAATATTCCAAGGGATCACACTAGAGGTGAGTTTTGTGGTCTTCGTCCCATAGTTAATTTAGTAGGGAGCTCTCTTCTGTCCTATTTATTCTCCTTCATGATGTGTGTTTTTTGATTGCCTGACATGGATGTTAGGGTTAAAGCCCTAGATGCTCGGCAGCATGAGAGCCCAACAAACTTCTTCTAGTGGCATAGGCAGTAAGCACCGTGAGATCCTAGAGGCTATCTTCCTCAGCCCTTGGGAGCACAACACCACAAGAGCTTAGAAGACCTCTCCTTGGTCCCCAGACATTTGGCTCCATGAGAGCCTAAATACCTTCTTCCCTAGTCCTTAGGCTGCCACAAGAGCATCAAGATCTTCCTTCCTAGTCCCCATGCACTTGGTGCCATGCGAGCCTAGAGATCATCCTTATGTCAGGGATCGTCGCTCCCCATCTAAGCCTCCGGGCATTGTGAGTCTATGGGCTACTTTTGCTTCCTAGGGCACTAAGGCCCCAAAAGCTTAATGTGGGGATTTAGTAACATGACACCTAGCACCCAAGCACCTGTTTCCCTAAGGATGCTTAGGACAATGCCTAGTTCAATCTTCATCTGTACCCTATGGGCATAAATAGAATGCAAAAAAAATTTAGTTTGAGAAGGAATTTCCCAGTGTAACACCAAATGTAACACATAGCTCTTTTCCCTATGGCACTATGGGTGCTAGAACCAATTGGGTGGATGAGCATGGGTTTAATCGGTATCGCTTAGTGAATACGCAATGGATGAAGGATGATGAACAAGGCTGACTGCTAACAGTTGTCCCAAGGACTAGGTAGCCATAGCCTTTGGACAAATCGGATCTACTCAAGACCGAGCTCAGCGACACTTCAAGGTTCTACCTCCCATATACTTAGCACCATAGGCCACTTCTAACATCATTGGGTTAATGGCAACCGCTTATCCGTACATGGTCTAGCGACAACCTGACCTTACCATTAAAGGGCACTGAGCCAACCTTCTTATACATGGGAAACTAATCTCCAAACAAGTTAAGAACATAGATAAGTTTAGTTATGGAGTGGACCATGTATATATTATATTTAGTAGAAGTAATTTATATGAATGTATAGTAGTGGTAGCCCCTAGGCCAACCTAGTCAGGAAGACATCTTTGGCTAGATTGGTCCAAGAGGACACATAACTAGAATCCTTTGGATACAATTTGCATAGATGTGTCACTTTTTATGAATTTATGAGTGGATGAACATCCTTAGTTCCCAACTGAGCGCAACCTAGTTAGGAGACATCAATCACACTAAAGGGACCCTTCCATGTGGAGGATAGTTTAACATTCCTTCATGTGATTCGGTGTAGTGGAGAACTAGATCCCTAACATCGAGTGACCCAGCCCAAACATGGCACTAATGATTGTGCCTTAGGCTTTTTTGGTATCTCATCATGCAAAGGGTAGCTCTTCTCCATATTTCTTTTAAGTACTTGCATCAACATGCTACTCTTTCTCTTATGCTTCCATAAAGTATAATGCGACCCAAGAGGATCCCAGCATTAGCTCAGAGGCCAGGACTACTTCAGCCTTGAGTAGGATGAAGAATGGGGGTCTTTCCCATCACCTAACTAGCGTGGTGTGGTTAGCGCATAACTCCATGAGTAGCTCATTCACCCACTTGGTGCCATGATTCTTGAGCATGTTGTCGGTCTGAGTCTTAAGGCCCTTGAGGATTTCTGCATTGAAGCGCTCTACTAACTATTGCTGCAAGGATTATCAATAGAGCCAAAATAGAGCTTGATGCATATGCCTTCACAATAGTCCTTAAACACCACACTTATGAACTAGGAACCATTGTCGGTGTTGATCCTATGTAGGCAATAGAGCCAAAATAGAGCTTGATGCATATGCCTTCACAATAGTCCTTAAACACCACACTTATGAACTAGGAACCATTGTCGGTGTTGATCCTATGTAGGCTGATGAATTTTCTTTGCATGAAATTGGCATGCCCAGCAATAGCATATGGCCTAGGTGGCATCCTCGAGGGTTGTTGGCTAATAGAAGCTGTACCAAAAGGCTTTCCCATCTAGGGTGTGGAATGATGAGTGGCTACCACACTTTTCTCAGGTGAAGCACTTCTAAAGGATCACATTCACACTATGTCAGTATAGCTCTGCATCCACTGACACGTATCACTTAGATTGTTGCATGATCCTCTCGATAGTATTGTCATCCTTAGGAAGGTAATTTTCTTTTAGGTACCAAAGGATCTCATCAAACCATAGAGGTTCCTATAAGAACAACCGATGAGATCCATGCTCTTGCCAGGTGGTAGCTCCTAGATGGGTCCTCCTACTGAAACTGCTACCTGGGCATAGGACATCAAGCTTGGGACAGACCCCTCAATTTAGCTTGGGGCAGCCACCTCACCAAGATCGGCTACCTGGATGGAAGGCTATGCGAGTCTGTCCTAGAAGACCTCAACTAAGAGGGGGTGCATGCAAAGAAACCAAATGCAAGAGCTCATCCGTGATGTGGTTATCCCACTGCAGGTTATACTAAAGCTCAAGGCCATCAAAATATTTCTCAACCTCCTGACCTCTTCAATATACACCGTCATCTATGGATATGGGCACTGGTACTCCTTGGAGACTAGGTGGACCACCAATTAGGAATCACTACTGATGAGTAGGCGGTAGATCCTGAGGCTAGTCACAATTTAAATCCCTACGAAGAGGACCTTGTACTACTCCATGTTGTTGTTGTTGCCCATGAAGTCGACCTAATGCCATAGCGGAGCATCCCTCTGGTCAGTGCAGTGAGAAATACTCTAGCCCCTATGCCCTTGAGCATGAGGAAGCCATCAAAAATCATTACCTAGTGCATGGTCAAGGGATTCATTGAGTCTCCCCCAGGGAGCATGGATGACTGCGTATTTAATGGCTCAACATCGGGGACTAGAATCCACTTGGTTACAAAGTTAGCAAGCTTGACTGCGTATTTAATGGCTCAGCAACAAATAGTGTCTAGATAAAACTTAGCTAGCTTGACTGCGTATTTAGCCATGCCCCACATGAACTCCTTATTCCACAAGATTGGTCCTAGCGGATTGTGCCTAGAAGTAATGACATAACTTTTATGCTTGTTGGTATCATGCCTTGGCATCACACAAGAACTCACTGACAAACTAGATCAACCACCAAACATGGCGGACCTATGGCCACCCACCCCTTAATGATCCAATAAGGGATAAAGAAGGCTCGAGAGGTTCCTAAGGATACCAAGGGACCTATTTGGCCCTTAGGTGCCTCAAGACATGCTGAGAACTAGGACAAGTTATGCCCACATGCTAGAGGCCCACCTCTGAGGGAGGTGACCATCAATGCTTAGCCAAGAGCAGGGACTAGCATCTTGCATGAGTTTGAGTAAGCCCCTGAGGGTCTCTAAATGACATCTAGGCCCTAAAGAGTTGGCCTAAAGCTTAGACCTGGCAGCCTTGGATCACATAGGGTTAGTTAGTGGCTCGAGCCTAGCGGCCTCCACCAAGGGCATATTGCGTTCTGCCAGCAACACCGTGTCAATGATTTGTGGCATTAGCAAGATGTAGAGTAGCAATGGCTCATGGTCATATGGTTCCACCACCATATACAGTGAGTTGAGGTATCGCTTCAGCTTGCAGAGGTAAACTCTGCCTCCTCAGTCTAGGCTAATGGACATTTTTCATAAGAAGTTTGAAGAATGGGAGCCCCATTCCTCAAGCCTAGAGATAAAGTGCCCAAGGGCAACCATGCAGCTGGTGAGGCACTAGACTTCCTTGGCACGGGAAAAATGGTACATCCACTCAATTGTGTGGATTTTGTATGAGTTTCCTTCAATCCCACAAACTAAAGGAAGAAGCCTAGGAGCTTGCCTGTAGGGACCCAAAGACACCCTTCTCAAGGTTAATCTTCATACGTATCCTGCAGAGGTTGTCAAAAAGCTCATTCAAGTCCTTAAGCAAAGTAGATTTGTCTCTGACCTTCATAACTATGTCATCTACATACACATCTATTTTCCACCCCATATGAGTGCCTAATGTGATGTGCATCACCTAGATGAAAGTTGGACCAGAGTTTTACAACCCTAATAGCAAGGATACATACTAGTAAAGCCTATGGGGGTAGTGAATGAAGTTTTCTTTTCATATTTCCTAGCCACACAAAATATGCCTATAAGAAGTATAAGAGCTCACATCCTACAATGGAGTCTATGATTTGATCTATGCATGGCAAAAGGGAAGGGATCTTTGGGGCATACCTTGTTTAGGTCAATGTAGTTGCTACACATCCGTAGCTCATCTTTTCCATTGGGGATGACAACAGGGTTCAAAAACCCCTCCAAGTGTTGGACATCATGGATGAAACCGATGACAAGGAGCTTGTGGAATATCTCCTTGATAAACTCTCATCATTCATCTGACTATTTTTGAACCTTCTGCTTCAGGTTTTTTGCATCGAAATGCATACGAGGCAATGCACGGTCACCTCCCTATGGATCCCAAGCATGTCGGATGGATTGTTTATGAAAATGCCGATATTTATTGTCCCCTAGGTAGCCACTGATTGTAGTAACATAAGAGGGGTTACTATTGATGATGACCTCCTTCATTTTGATAGAGTAGTCGAGCATGATACTCTAGCATGACTTGGAAATCACGGGCTGCTTTGGTTGCTTCTCGAGTTTAGGGTGCTTGGTGACCTGAGACGTGTTCAACTAGTCAGTGCAGGAGACCGTGTCCATGGCATCCTTGTGGCTACGGTCTGTTCCTTCCTTCAGTCAGTCCTTCCTTCAAGATTTTAGCCAGCTGGTTGGTATGGCCCAATCCCATCATTTAAATGAGAGTGGATCGAGGGAATGGATATACCGCGATGGGGCCAGTAGGCCTAGGAATCTTTAGGGTGAGGTAGCCATAGTGTGCTATGGCATTTAAGTGGTGGAGTATCGGGCACCCATAGGGTAGCATTGTACGTGAGTTCACAAGTTGTTAGTATCAAATACTAGCTAAAATCATTTTTTGTCATGTAGTATCATATCATAGAATTGTATTATAGTATCAGAATACTATGAGATTTTCAATTTTACATTTGATTTAATACTTGTATCATATAAAAATACGTTTAACAAAGCATATTTATTCTTGACCAGGGCGATGGACTGCTCCTACTTCACTATAGTTATAGTTTCACATCATCATGTGAGTCAAGCTTGGCCATCCATTTTAATTTTCTCTGCCCTTCATTCTCTAGGAGAAAGGATCCAAGGAATAGCTTGTCTCATTAGCACATCACTACTGTTGAGCAATCTTGTCTTTATCATCTATCATGCCATAGTTAAACTTGAGGCACTACTATGTTGCTCTCTAGTGGAGTCACAGCCACTGTCACCCTCCTGCTAGTTAGAGGAATCAAAGTCAGGGCGTCGGTTCGCCCATTGGAGGATGTACTAGCCTATTGGGTTTGTTCTCTTATGACATAGGTAGGCTTACTAAAATAATCTTGAGGCCATGACACCGTCTACACTCACTAGAGAGGAAGTCAGAGCATATGGCACTCCTTGTTTGAGGAGATGAGATTGTAGCCAACCCCTGCTCAATAGAGGCATAGAGCAAAGGACCTCATGGACCACTTCTGGGTGGCCACCACTGCCATTTTCTAGGATTGTATAATAGTGAGTTTGTCTCATGATTCTAGCGACTTCACAATCGGTTTCACGATCCTAGAGCAAACGTACCAAAAAATGATTCTAGTACCAACTCGAATCATCCATGTTAGGTAAATCATGGTAACTTATGATTCTACGATTTGTATCACGATATGGATAACCTAGGAAGGTCATATTCTGCCATCTCAAGTGTGACAAGCTCAGTAGAAAGTTTTTCCTAGTCCTGAGTGTGACTAGGAGATCAACCTACCTACGGAGAATAATGCTTCCTAGGGTGATTTGTGGAATGGCTAGGATGGCTTCCACTACAATTCAAGAACATGCATTCCCTCTGAATGTCATTAGGAAGAAAATGATGAAGCAGCACTAGTATCGACTAGCACCTAGCTGAGCCTCACTTTGCTAATAGTGGGGGAGACCACAAGGGGGAAGTCCTTAGCCCCTACTAGGTTTGCTAAATGCTCCAAGCGGTCCAAGGTGATGAGAACCTCGGATTGCCTAAGAACCAAAGAGAATGCCGCACTTTGGGTCACCGAGGCCACCTCTCGCTGCAATGTCTTCTGGTCTTCTGGGATACTAGGATGTAGGCTCCCCCATTGATGATGGAAATGGCATGTATGGCATCCTATAACTCCTACTCCATGTCATCACCGCCATCAGCCTCCTTTCGGTGGTGGCCTTCTTAGTTCTTGCAGTAGAAGTTAGCCATAAACTTGACTAATCAACACTTGGTCAAGTGATGTAGGTTAGTCTTGTGGATAGGGCACCGGCCTTTGGTGTCCTTTAAGGAGGTACTCTTCTTCTTTTTACCTTCGCCAACCCCACACTACGGCTACCAAGGTCTTGCATCTATGGCAAGCACAATGGTGACAACACTCTCCTTCTTTCACTCCGCCATGTAGGAGGAACCAAACACCTCGGCGTTGAGCTGGTCAGGGAGCAAATAGTGCCATGCCCTCTGTGCCCTTCCCTCCAAGGCCTTGGAGCACTTGTTAGTGAGCTCAAAAAGCCAGGTGACAATCAAGAAATCATGGATTAGTAGCTTTTCTAGTATATTGGGTTTGCAAACACTCTGGTGGAATGCCATGATGATGGCAACATGCGTGATCTTAGGGATAGTGTTATAGGTTTGGCTAAAGCACTTGATGAACTGCCTCAATGTCTTATCCTCCAATTGTTAGACGGCATATGTGGAGGTCAAACTCTATGCCAGGGTGATTTGATGTGCCATGGAAGTTGGCCATAAATGTTGACATAAGTCTCTTCATAAGCATATGTGGTTTCGTCGAGAGGATCAATTAGGCCTATCCTCTAAGTCGAGCTAGAAGTAGTTGGCCATCACATACTCATCACCACTAGTAGCCTAAATAGCAGTGGTGTAGAGCAGGAGGAAATTAGAGGGGTCAACAGAACTGTCGTACTTCTCAAGCAGTGCTGGCCAAATCTTTGGTGGACAGATGACCTAGAGAAGGTGCAGGGAGAAGGCATGGCTGAGAGTGACATAAGGTAGTCTTCTTGGGCTATCAATGTAGGGCCTCACATAGGAAGCCAACATGATGCCATTCTCATTCACGTTTGTTGGCACCAAATTTAGCCGATCAGAATTAATTCGGCAAATTGGTCAATTTTGACCAAATATGTTGATAATTAATATCATGATGACTAAGAGCCTTGGAGAATTATAATTGGCTGATATTTAGAAGCTTCATGAAGATTTGGATCAACGGAAGGAAGAATCTAGATCAAGTTATCTAAGTCATCATGTCTTAGGGTTGCATTAATAGTAGTCTGGGTCCTAGTCTATCTCTAGTTTAAATTAGGAAGGAGTCTATCTCGTTAGGTAGGAGATTGAATTGTAATCTATCTATAGTTTATTTCTTCAGGAAAGGGTCAAGTCCTCTGGACTATAAATATGTAACTAGGGACATTATGTAATCTATCATCCAATGATCAATACAATCTACCCTCGATGCATCGCCACCCCTATTCTTATGATTTTAATTAACTAAGCGTTGCGCTACCCTAATACTGCATCATTTAGACCATTAGGGTAGATTAACGTGCCTACCCATGGCATGCTGTTCAAAGAGTGCTGAATCCGTTAACTCCATTTTGCTAGCCTTCTTCGGAGCACTGTGCATGTCATTATGTCTTTTTTGGCTGTCTATCACGGATGATCAGCTCACCGACTTGCTCAACCGGTCATAGGATCTTCTTATTTACTAGCGCATCCTCTTCATGCCGCCGTACCTATCATATCGGTGGATGGGGGCTCTACATCGACTCGTCTTCCTGCCATCAAATCTATCCTATCGGTGGGAGGCCATCTGCATCGACTCGTCTTCCTGCCATCAGACATATCCTATTGATGGGCGTGCATCTTCATCGACTCATCTTTCGGCCATCGGACCTATCCTATCAGTAGATGGGCGTCTGCATTGACTCGTATTTCTACCATTAGACCTATACTATTGGAGGCGGCGCACTCATCGAGATGTGTATGACTCCTCCCTATAGCAAGCCATAGGCGCATCCTTCCTAGCTGGCTAGTCAAACTAGGTGGCATGCTTGTGTATCCACCGCGTACTGTATTGTTGGACCTGCATCTCAGGAGAGATGACTGGAAGCGCACGATCTCCCAGCTACTCAGTGTTGGCTATGTAGAAGATCTGACCACCAGTTTTCTAAGCCAACATATTTTGTCACGCCCGGTGGGACCATAATCACCTTATTAGAAGTCAGAAGCTACGCATTTTCATTACAGTAAGTCACCATGAGTTACTATAATTTTGTACCTAATCAATCTACTGCATGTTATGAGTATCAGGCTCGCCAACAGCCGATTCCTATGTCAAATTCATATCAAGATAGTTGCAGATTAGATCAAAATCTAATACAACTTTAGATTTATAGCAGTCATGAATATTCAATGCTGATGATTGAACCGAGTTCATATGACTCTCAACTAGGATATGATCATGGAAGGCTATCGGCTTCTTGACAACTGATTTTGTCAAAACGTCAATAGTCATATGGACATCGAATGTCGGGATATCAAGCTTCAGGTCAATCCGTTCAGTCTCGATAGAGCAATAAGCTCAGGGGGCAATTAATATTATTAGATAATTTGGTTGACAAGCTTACTGAAATGATCTGGAAATGTATGGAGATATACCAAGAGAGATTTATTTAGTAATATCCAGATATAATTCAAGGTCCTCTATTATTATCGGCTAACGAGTCGATATGCAAGCAATCTAAAGACATGTTGCCAACCAAGCTTTAGATGTCAAGGTGGTGTTGTCCAACCAATGCATGACCGAAAAGAAGCCATTGGAAGGCTACAAGCTCTTGAAGAGGTCCAGTATACCGAATGGTCAAGATGTTTTTGGCTTAAGTCAGTCTGAGCTGATCCAATTTGTAGACGCATACAAAAGTTGCAGTTAAGCAACATATCAGTTCGAAGTGACGAGCACGAAGCAGATCGGTTCCTACAGCCATCATCCGATGATCAGGGAGAAGAAGCAGCTGGATCGGAAATTACATCTTGTGATTCTGCTGATCTACTTACTCTGAAGGAGATGACCAATGGTCAGCATTATGATGCTACATTAGACAATGAGTTTCATCAATGCTTGTATGAAGCTATTTGGAAGGGGCTAGACAATGAATTCGATCATGATTTTCAGAAAGAAGATGGTAACAAGCAATTGGAAGATGTAAACCAATTAGACGAGGAAAATCCGGCTAAGGAGTCAGCAACAACACTAGCCAATAAGTTGCTAACGGATGGTGAAACTACCAATGAGCCAATTCAAAAGTTATCAGCTGATCAAAAAAGGAGTTTGCAACAAGAGGTGAAGATTATACCAAAAATCAGCTCTGAAGGTGGTAAAATCGGCCAAAATTGGAAGAATTATCCAAAAAATATGTCTATTGAAGGACAAATTGTTAACTCTTTGGTTGAGAAACCAGAGAAACAGTTGACTAAAGAATCTTCTCCTGAGCTGGTGGCAACTGCCAATTCATCAGATAGAAGCACGGAGAAAGAGGAGGTCCGATTGACAAAGACATGGAAGCATCGGCTATAGAGGAAAAAATGCCAAGAATTGCAAGAAAAGAGTAGCCAATGTGAACAGAAAATTGGGCATAAGTTTGAGGGGCACTGGGATTCTCCTTTCTTCCTATATTATTGGGAAAATAAGATAAGGTTGCAAACTTCTAAAATCATCATTTAATTAATTCAATTATACAAGCCGATGGCTATGAAGAAGGACAATTTCCACATGGTGAAGTTCAGCATCAGAGGAGGAGCCTACAGGAAACCAACAAGAGAAGAGGCGATATAATGGTGGAAAAAGCATCACTGGTTTGTATGCAAAACAAAGAAGAATTATCAAGAATATCCAAAAGGTGATACTACGACAAAAGCAAAAGGGACTGATAGTCATCCAATCAACATCAAGGATAATAAGGTCAAATTGAACACATCTATCAACAAGGCACTAGAAGTTCCATTGTCTATGTTTACCAAACCTCAACATAAGAAAAAACATTTGAAGCCCTCCATGTGTTGATGGACAGCCGATGATGAAGATGCTAGTTGATGGAGGAGTTGCAATGAACATAATTTCATACTCCAATGTGAATAGAGGAAAAAAATGCCAAGAATTGCAAGAAAAGAGTAGCCAATGTGAATAGAAAATTGTTGCAAGCTTGACAAAGAAAAGAAGATAATCGGTTTGACAAGGAAGATAAGAGGAGTCAGTAGATATGCAATTAGTACTAAAGGTGAAATCATGATGAAGGTGACAATCGGCATCAAAACATTGATGACTAAGTTCTACGTGATTCGGAAGTTTGCATCTTAGAAGATGATACTCGGCCAGAGTTAGATTCATGCCAACTCTTGGGTGCCATGGATTCTTCACCAGATGTCGATATAATGGAGCGATTCTCATGTGGAGATAATAGAAGCATATTCTTTGGAATATTTAGTAATCAAATCGGCTAGTCTCATCTCAATGTCTAGGGAGTTGCTCGGGGGGCAAGCTAGAAATCATGAGGCAGAACTGATTCTTTTCTGGTGATTTGTAACTTTCGATGAAGCTGATGCTTAGGAGGGTTTTTGACATATTTGCCAAAAGTGGAGGCATGTGTTGACACCAACATTTGTCTAATCAGTATTAATTCAGCAAATTGCTCAATGTCGGCCAAATATGTTGATAATTAATATCATGATGACTAAGAGCCTTGGAGCAATACATTTGGCTGATATTTAGAAGCTTTATGAAGATCTAGATCCATAGAAGGAAGAATCTAGATCGAGTTATCTAAGTCATCATGTCTTAGGGTTGCTTTAATAGTAGTTTGAGTCCTAGTCTCTCTAGTTTGAATTAGGAATGAGTCTATATCGTTAGGTATGAGATTGAACGTAATCTATTTATAGTTTATTTCAAAGGGAAGGGGTCAAGGCCTCTAGACTATAATAATGTAACTAGGTACATTATGTAATCTATCTTTCAACGATCAATACAATCTACTCATCGTATTGCCACCCTTATTCTTAGGGTTTTAACCAACTAAGCATCACGCTGCCCTAATGCTGTATCGTTTAGACCATTAGGGCAGATTGACGTGCTTACCATGGCATGCTATTTTGGCGAGAGTTGAATCAGTTAACTTTGATCCAATAGCCTTCTTCGGTTCGCCCCACGTGTTGTTGTGTCTTTTCCGGTTGTCTATCGCTGCTGATCGGCTCAGCGGCTTGCTCGACTGCTCATAGGATCTTCCTATTGACTAGCGCATCATCTTCCTAACATCATCTCTATCCTATCAACAGGTGAGCATCTACATCGACTCGTCATTCTGCCGTTGCATCTATCCTATTGGTAGGTGGGCATTTGCACCTACCCATCTACCTATGGTTGGATCTATCCTATCGATGGGCGGACGTCTACATTGACTTGTCTTCCTGCCATAGAACCTATCCTATCGGTGGATAGGCATCTGCATCGACTTATCATCCTAGCGTCAGACCTATCCTATCAGCGGGTGGGCATCTGCATCAACTCGTCTTTCTATGGTTGGACCTATCATATCAGGGGGAGGGCATATCCATCGACACATCTATGATGCCTCTTGTAGCAGACCGCAAAGGCATCCTTCCTAGCTGGATGGTCAAGTTAGATGGCACTCCCAAGCATTCACCACGTACCATATTATTGGACCCAAATCACAAGTGAGATGACTATAAGCGTACTATATCCCGGCTCCTCAGTGTTGGCTATGTAGAAGACCTGACCACCAGTTTTCTACGCTAACCGCGTTCGAGGGAAGCATTATGTCTTCTCCTGCCCTCCGTGCCAGTTGGTGGTGGAGGTTAGGTTACTCAGCTACAATAGGAGCCAATGGCTGCTAAGGGGCCTAACTCGCGGCTACGCACATGCCCCACTTGCAACAGTGTGTGCAGCATCCCCTCACACACTAAGATAATAGACACTTCACTCGTGATAGCTGCTAGAGCCCTCCGCACATATCTGACCATGGGTCATATGGACCAGTTAGCTAGGTCCTACATCTAGTAGCTCGCAATGGTCTTGGCATCGGCCTCTACTAATAGATGCATCAGGGGAACCTCTTAGCAAGGAGGGCACTCCCTTGACCCATGTTCAAAGTGAAGGCAGTGACACACCAATGGGTGTCGTCAGGAGAGGGCGGTCCCATGAGACAGCGCACTTGCAACATGGTGTATCATCGGCCACAGTGGGCATTGTGCCCTTTCATACATGGTAGGCAATACCTAGGCTGTAGGCACCTGTGCCTATGGTGACTTAGCTCGTGGAATGGTGCAAGTATCCTATGGAATTAGGCCCAGATCCAAACATGCGCCATCCGCCAACGGCACAAAGAAGACACTGGTGGTGTCAAAGCAGATGCTGATTCCATAGTGTCCTTGTTGGAGTAGTCTCGGATTCTCACTATCATGGAAAGCTAGTGGGAGTCAAACTCAAAGCTAGTAACATCGCCTACCTGCTCACTTACTATCCAAGGAATGATCTTCGTAGTGGGGATTGGTGCAAAACCCCTTCCAAGGTTCCAACACAAGGTGTAAGAGTCTGCACGCGACCACGATGCTGGGTGCTAGGGTTCACTGAGGTAGACAATAGACGCAATGATTTAGAGAGGTTCAAGCCGCTAGGGAGCATAGTACCCTAGGTCCTATTTTCATTGTGTTGCTCATCCTAGGAGTCCAGATGAAAGGGGGTTCGAACTTGGTTCAAACCCTTTACATGGCACGTACCCCCTCCCTTTTACATTGTAGGAGGGAGACTTGGCATTTAGGGTTACCTATCAATTATCATGGTAACCTATGCCGAAAGTACATCATGGGATGTGGCCGACAGGCTATAGATACATCTTGATCTATTGCTAATGTTGCACAACGTACAGACGTACTTTATGCTCGTTGTCACACCCTAAATTTTTTCAATTTGGAATGTGACACTTTTGGCTTGAATTAATACAGTGAATTTCTTGAATATTTAAAATTTTGTAAAGCAGTTATATATTTACATAGATATTTAGTGTAGGAAATAATTATTTTGTAAAGAGAACAAATATAATCTATGTTATAATAATATATGTGTTGCATTCATGCTGGTTCACATGATGTTTTTGAGTGATAAAGATTTTCTAAATGAGTTTAAACTACAAGTAACCTTTTCTAGGAACTTTCTAGATTTTCCTAGAAGCTTTTCCTGTTTTCCGTAGAGCACAATCCATTTATTGGAAGCTCTTAAGAACATCTTCATGAGCTCCAAATATTTTATTTGGGTTCATTAGGTCCAAAACTATTTCTGGGATTTTTCATAAAATTTTTGAGACCGTCGGCATATTTTTCGGACTTTAAGTATTGATTCTAGACTTATCTATAATTATTTTAATTCCGAAAATAAATAATTCCGAATTTACTTGGGCTTTCTCCATTTAAATATGCCGGAATTTTAATAAACCCCTAAGGCCCATTTATGGGTTCTCTAATGGGCTTTAAGCTCATTAAGCCCATTAGTGGGGTGGAAGGTGCAAATCAATTAGTACCACCTTGCTAGTTGACGCGTATCTACCGGCTCTTCTCCCTATATAATAAACCCAACCCCTCCTCTAAACGGCACACAAAAAAAAATATTAGAATGCCCCGAACTTTGGGAATTCTAACATAGTCTATATCTCTTCCCGGATCCGGCGTGATCTTCCGTTACCGGTGAGCCTTTTTCCTTTCTTCCATCTTTTCGCTTTCAATCTTTTGTTTCTTTCTGTCTCGCCTAATCGGACGGCGGTCACTCCCTGGATCCACTTATTAGTTGCATGCTACCGTGGGCCAGTGCTGCCTAGGACCGCACGTCGCCGGCGTGGCCGCTGTCCGACGACCCCTGTCTCTCCCTGCAGTCCTGCAGGAAGACCTGAAGCATGAGAACCTGGTCCGAACTGATCAAAGTCCATCCGTGTACAAGCACAGTGCAGAAGGAGATGCGTTCTGTACGTGGAAGATGGTAACCCTATCTATACGCTAGCTTCTCTAGTTCACCTTTACGTTTAAGCCCTAAAAAGACTCTGATCCCTTGCTTCCCCAGGCGTGAGCAGCAGGCAATCAGCAGCTCGTCACGTAATGCATACGATAGTTTTCAACCAGCTGATCAAGGCACAAGCAGGACTCTTTGCACCGATTGTCCGGCCTCTGTACACACCGTCATCTTTGGCGTATGCCTCAGGAAGATGCCCTGGCCGCGTGCCTGTATAAGATGGGCGTTCCTGGCCCTTCTGCAAATCCCTGCTACCCTATCGATCTCATCGTCGCCATTGGACGTCGTTGTCACGCAGCCAAGCCGCAGCAACCCCTCTCACGCTAGGTTCCATGGGCCTCGCGTCACCATGTCCTCGTCGACGACTGCAGGAGCCATGCACTGTGAAGGTGAGTGTTTGCGAAACCAGAGGGTAATCCTCCGCATATATCTGATTTGTTATGACAACCTTGCATCTCAACAGTAGATCCTTTTTATCTCTTTAATCAGATCCATTCCATATCTTTCAGCAGATCGAATCCCAATTTTTGGCCAATTCAGGAGTACTATTCGTTGAGCCCATCAATGTTCTCTTTCAGCTCATAAGGTATACAATTAATCGTGTTTTCTGCTCTTTGATCCTTAATGTCTTGTATCTTATTCGTTTTAGCTATGCTTATGTCCGTTCTTATTGCATTAGAGTCGTAACGCCAAAACATACGCTTATAGTATTGATGTTTACCAGTTTTGTATTTCTAATTTTCAAATTAAATATTAATTTGGTTAATAATATCTCATAGGGTTTTCTGAATAAAAGCAATCTAGCGTTTAATCTCGCTTTTTCATAAACTCTTGTTAATTTGGATAAATCTTTCTCTAATGATTTCCAATTAAAAATTATTTAGGTTTAAACCACGGTTTTGTTAAACTACATGTTAACTTGATTAATGATTATGCAATTGCTTCCTAATTAAAATATGCATAGGTTTATACCTCGGCTTTTCATAATTCATCAAGTTAATTTGATTAATGCCGACTATAATGTGTTTTTAATTATAACTTGTTTAGATCAAACACGTTATATGCTAAAAGTCCGAATAGGTGATCTTATAAAACTACTCTTTCTTAAATTAATTATTTTAATGCTATAATGAGTCTTTATAAATAAAATCTGGTTAGTTTCAACTACGGTTTTTAATTCAAATATAATTTGAATTAATTCTAAATTGGTTATTTCTCTGAAATATCCATTTGAATTATTTTATTAATTAAAATAAATGATGCTCATAGTCTTTTCTTTGAGGGTCAAGACTACAAATCTTACGTTAGACGTATCTTTTCAACCGTAGCTCTGTTTGCGGCGTTTCTCGCGCTCTTGTGACCATAGTGACGTTTCCTCTCTTTTTGGCACATGTTTTATAAAGTTTTTCTTTTGATTGGTGTATTGTTTCTTATGCATGTATGTTTGTCTGCTTGTATGTTGCTTGTGTTGTCACGTATAGAACGAGTATCATACGTGAGAGTGAAGATCAAGCTTTTCAAGATCTACAGTTGAAGATTATTCGAGCGGTTACATATTTAGGAATAAAGGCAAGTATTCTTTGACCTATGTCCTATTTACGTTAATCACATGATCTAGAGCCTAATTTGAATGCTCAACCTAAGGATGACTAGCCACTTATTTTTTTCCGTCAATGTTTTATCCTATGGGAGGGCTGTGATGTTGCAAATTAATTGCTACCGCTCAACTTACTTTACTCATGTTGTTAATCTTGTTTAATTAATAATGAGTTTGATGATAAACATATGATTTTGGCAACATGGGGATTTGAGCATGTTTTGTGGGTTTGCTCGATGGCCTCACCCTAAGGATCGGTTCGCCGAGCGACCACCCAGGAAAACAGTACAACCACAAGACTCACATGGGCACTGGGCTTGACTGATTAATTAGATGAACTAGAGTTTTGGCTTACTTTCCTGAAACATGGCGTATGAGGGGTCTGGGGGATATGGGACTTTGCCCTTTGCCAATGTGGTGCAGTTTGTTGTTAGTCACCCTTTGGAACGGAACTCTCATATCTTTAGTTAACTGGAGTAACCTGTAACGAGTGGGCCATAACTCTAGGAATTCTTTGTAAAGGTCTCGTAATGAAACCCTGCCGATTCATCCAAGGTAATGAATATATGGGGTCTGATCCACCCTTAGGCATATGGGAATCATGACTTGTGGGTAAAGATGTACAACCTCTCGAGAGTGTTTTAAACTGATATATCAGCCGTGCTCACGGTTATGAGCGGCCTGGATCCTCACAGATTAGAGTTTTCAAAGAAAATGGCTCATGATGATAATGGTGATGACAGTGATGATGACAGTGATGATGACAGTGATGATGACAGTGGTGATGATGGTAATGGTGGCAGTTACGACAATGGTTGATACTCAATTATTTTATTTACTTGTAATATTTCAGTTATGGGATGGGTTATGCTAATCATTGCTAGTAATAAAACTTGACCAACTAAAAGCAACTGCTATGTCTGTCCACTATAAAGCTAGTCCACTTTTATCATAAACGGAATACTTGCTGAGTGCACCATGTACTCACCCTTGCTATCCCAAACCTATAGTTCTTCTCTATACAAGTTGATGGTGATAAGAAGACGGAGTGGATCCAGAAGTTTATAATGTGTTTAGGCGTACGTGCCCCCAGTCAACCCTCCTGTGAAGATGGAGTTCCGCTACGAGATAGAAGTTCCGCTATACTCTGATATATTGACCTTTGTGTCAAATGTAAGTTTTATACGCTTATATAATGCACTGTCTATTGATATTCACTAATGAAGTCGGCTGTATGTGTGGGAAATAGATCCTGGGCACACATATAGTATTATCTGGTTTTGTTTATAAAACCAGGTGTGACAGAAATGGTATCAGAGCTGTGTTGACTGTAGGACGTAAGCCTAGTTAGCATGGTTTCTTTTCTGACCTTAGATTGCTATATACTCATTCACCTTCGCTATACTTGCTTTCCAAGTTATCAAATTGCTGCCCCAAAGCATTTGGTGTATCTTTGTTCTCGTCCTATTTCTTTTCTCCGTCCTCTTACATAGAACTTAAGGAGGGTAGAGCCTAAATCAAGTTTTGGCACATGAAAGTTTCTTTCCACGTAATTCTATCCAAACATTACTCTTCTCATACAACCCATTCTTTCCATTAATTTTTTTTGTTACGTCATCCCATGTCAGCTTTGGTTGTCCCCTGTCTCTCTTCACAGTATTGTCTCGCCTTACGATGCTTCTATGCACTAGTGCATCCAAAAGTCTTCTTTGTACATGTCCAAATCGCCTTCACCGAGGCTTGATAGATTTTCTTCAATTGGAGCTACCCTAGCCTATCACCTATCTCATCATTCCTCATTTGGTCCAACTTGTATGCCCACAGATCCAACCTAACATAAGCGTCTCCATTGAATTTAACTATTGAACATGCCACCTCTTAGTAGGCCAACACTTTGTCCCATATAACATGGCTAGTCTAATTTTCATCCTATGGGATTTACTTTTTGGGGTACCCTCTTGTCACATAGAACTTCAGATTCTTGACATGACCACATCCATTCCGCTTTCACCCTATGGCCAACTTTCTCATCAAATATTTCCATCTCTTTGTAATATCAATTCCAGGTATCAAGAGTCTTTTTCTTAGGTACGACATGGCCTTCTAAACTCATATCCCTATACTCCATCTTTAACTAATCATCGCCTATCATTAACCAATCCATTTGACTCACTTCTTGATTCACATGTTGCCCTTGGTAGTGGTTATATTCTTTATAACCAGTTTGCCTTTATCCCTTTTCTATAATATTTAATGTCTTCTCCCCTAAACTGCTTTCCATCCTTCCGGCTAGTCTAGTCTCATCATCTACCTTTCTGTCTTACATATGTGGCCTTTAATAGCACGTTCCTTATCTTACCTCTATCTTGTGGTCTTTAGGGAATATAGAAACCCCTTTTAAGGAAGTTCACCATATAAGTTAAAGAGAACGAATAGTGCGAGTTTGTATGCTTGTTATTGTGCTACATGTGTGATTTGGTTCTTTGTAATGATTGTTGATGTGTTGTTGGATTTTGATCCACAATAGCAAGAGTTGTTATATAATAAATAGATGGGTTCTTTTCTATCCCTATTCATCTTTCCTTTTTCTTTTGCAAAACTTATTCCTAATTGACGTGCAACTACAAGGAAGAATAATGCCTCCACCAACATGGCCAAGATCAACACTCTACTCTTATCCCTTTCATCAAGTGCAGTAAGGAACAACTCGTAAAGCCTCATCTTTTTAAGGGGGGTAGATGTAGAGATTACAAGAGGTTGGACTAACAAGAATTTGGTCTATCATGAGAATTGAGTATTTCAGATGAAGTGAGGAAATTACCACCAGGAAGTCGCTAATGGTAAAGAGTCAATCATGGATGAAGAATTTTAAACCATCCGTCTTTTCTTGCTAGCCTGTCCAAATCTCGAGGACGAGATTCCTTTAAGGGGGGTAGTTTTGTCACACCCCAAATTTTTTCAATTTGGAATGTGACACTTTTGGCTTGAATTAATACAGTGAATTTCTTGAATATTTAAAATTTTGTAAAGCAGTTATATATTTACATAGATATTTAGTGTAGGAAATAATTATTTTGTAAAGAGAACAAATATAATCTATGTTATAATAATATATGTGTTGCATTCATGCTGGTTCACATGATGTTTTTGAGTGATAAAGATTTTCTAAATGAGTTTAAACTACAAGTAACCTTTTCTAGGAACTTTCTAGATTTTCCTAGAAGCTTTTCCTGTTTTCCGTAGAGCACAATCCATTTATTGGAAGCTCTTAAGAACATCTTCATAAGCTCCAAATATTTTATTTGGGTTCATTAGGTCCAAAACTATTTCTGGGATTTTTCATAAAATTTTTGAGACCGTCGGCATATTTTTCGGACTTCAAGTATTGATTCTAGACTTATCTATAATTATTTTAATTCCGAAAATAAATAATTCCGAATTTACTTGGGCTTTCTCCATTTAAATATGCCGGAATTTTAATAAACCCCTAAGGCCCATTTATGGGTTCTCTAATGGGCTTTAAGCTCATTAAGCCCATTGGTGGGGTGGAAGGTGCAAATCAATTAGTACCACCTTGCTAGTTGACGCGTATCTACCGGCTCTTCTCCCTATATAATAAACCCAACCCCTCCTCTAAACGGCACACAAAAAAAAATATTAGAATGCCCCGAACTTTGGGAATTCTAACATAGTCTATATCTCTTCCCGGATCCGGCGTGATCTTCCGTTACCGGTGAGCCTTTTTCCTTTCTTCCATCTTTTCGCTTTCAATCTTTTGTTTCTTTCTGTCTCGCCTAATCGGACGGCGGTCACTCCCTGGATCCACTTATTAGTTGCATGCTACCGTGGGCCAGTGCTGCCTAGGACCGCACGTCGCCGGCGTGGCCGCTGTCCGACGACCCCTGTCTCTCCCTGCAGTCCTGCAGGAAGACCTGAAGCATGAGAACCTGGTCCGAACTGATCAAAGTCCATCCGTGTACAAGCACAGTGCAGAAGGAGATGCGTTCTGTACGTGGAAGATGGTAACCCTAACTATACGCTAGCTTCTCTAGTTCACCTTTACGTTTAAGCCCTAAAAAGACTCTGATCCCTTGCTTCCCCAGGCATGAGCAGCAGGCAATCAGCAGCTCGTCACGTAATGCATACGATAGTTTTCAACCAGCTGATCAAGGCACAAGCAGGACTCTTTGCACCGATTGTCCGGCCTCTGTACACACCGTCATCTTTGGCGTATGCCTCAGGAAGATGCCCTGGCCGCGTGCCTGTATAAGATGGGCGTTCCTGGCCCTTCTGCAAATCCCTGCTACCCTATCGATCTCATCGTCGCCATTGGACGTCGTTGTCACGCAGCCAAGCCGCAGCAACCCCTCTCACGCTAGGTTCCATGGGCCTCGCGTCACCATGTCCTCGTCGACGACTGCAGGAGCCATGCACCGTGAAGGTGAGGGTTTGCGAAACCAGAGGGTAATCCTCCGCATATATCCGATTTGTTATGACAACCTTGCATCTCAACAGTAGATCCTTTTTATCTCTTTAATCAGATCCATTCCATATCTTTCAGCAGATCGAATCCCAATTTTTGGCCAATTCAGGAGTACTATTCGTTGAGCCCATCAATGTTCTCTTTCAGCTCATAAGGTATACAATTAATCGTGTTTTCTGCTCTTTGATCCTTAATGTCTTGTATCTTATTCGTTTTAGCTATGCTTATGTCCGTTCTTGTTGCATTAGAGTCGTAACGCCAAAACATACGCTTATAGTATTGATGTTTACCATGTTTTGTATTTCTAATTTTCAAATTAAATATTAATTTGGTTAATAATATCTCATAGGGTTTTCTGAATAAAAGCAATCTAGCGTTTAATCTCGCTTTTTCATAAACTCTTGTTAATTTGGATAAATCTTTCTCTAATGATTTCCAATTAAAAATTATTTAGGTTTAAACCACGGTTTTGTTAAACTACATGTTAACTTGATTAATGATTATGCAATTGCTTCCTAATTAAAATATGCATAGGTTTATACCTCGGCTTTTCATAATTCATCAAGTTAATTTGATTAATGCCGACTATAATGTGTTTTTAATTATAACTTGTTTAGATCAAACACGTTATATGCTAAAAGTCCGAATAGGTGATCTTATAAAACTACTCTTTCTTAAATTAATTATTTTAATGCTATAATGAGTCTTTATAAATAAAATCTGGTTAGTTTCAACTACGGTTTTTAATTCAAATATAATTTGAATTAATTCTAAATTGGTTATTTCTCTGAAATATCCATTTGAATTATTTTATTAATTAAAATAAATGATGCTCATAGTCTTTTCTTTGATGGTCAAGACTACAAATCTTACGTTAGACGTATCTTTTCAACCGTAGCTCTGTTTGCGGCGTTTCTCGCGCTCTTGTGACCATAGTGACGTTTCCTCTCTTTTTGGCACATGTTTTATAAAGCTTTTCTTTTGATTGGTGTATTGTTTCTTATGCATGTATGTTTGTCTGCTTGTATGTTGCTTGTGTTGTCACGTATAGAACGAGTATCATACGTGAGAGTGAAGATCAAGCTTTTCAAGATCTACAGTTGAAGATTATTCGAGCGGTTACATATTTAGGAATAAAGGCAAGTATTCTTTGACCTATGTCCTATTTACGTTAATCACATGATCTAGAGCCTAATTTGAATGCTCAACCTAAGGATGACTAGCCACTTATTTTTTTCCGTCAATGTTTTATCCTATGGGAGGGCTGTGATGTTGCAAATTAATTGCTACCGCTCAACTTACTTTACTCATGTTGTTAATCTTGTTTAATTAATAATGAGTTTGATGATAAACATATGATTTTGGCAACATGGGGATTTGAGCATGTTTTGTGGGTTTGCTCGATGGCCTCACCCTAAGGATCGGTTCGCCGAGCGACCACCCAGGAAAACAGTACAACCACAAGACTCACATGGGCACTGGGCTTGACTGATTAATTAGATGAACTAGAGTTTTGGCTTACTTTCCTGAAACATGGCGTATGAGGGGTCTGGGGGATATGGGACTTTGCCCTTTGCCAATGTGGTGCAGTTTGTTGTTAGTCACCCTTTGGAACGGAACTCTCATATCTTTAGTTAACTGGAGTAACCTGTAACGAGTGGGCCATAACTCTAGGAATTCTTTGTAAAGGTCTCGTAATGAAACCCTGCCGATTCATCCAAGGTAATGAATATATGGGGTCTGATCCACCCTTAGGCATATGGGAATCATGACTTGTGGGTAAAGATGTACAACCTCTCGAGAGTGTTTTAAACTGATATATCAGCCGTGCTCACGGTTATGAGCGGCTTGGATCCTCACAGATTAGAGTTTTCAAAGAAAATGGCTCATGATGATAATGGTGATGACAGTGATGATGACAGTGATGATGACAGTGATGATGACAGTGGTGATGATGGTAATGGTGGCAGTTACGACAATGGTTGATACTCAATTATTTTATTTACTTGTAATATTTCAGTTATGGGATGGGTTATGCTAATCATTGCTAGTAATAAAACTTGACCAACTAAAAGCAACTGCTATGCCTGTCCACTATAAAGCTAGTCCACTTTTATCATAAACGGAATACTTGCTGAGTGCACCATGTACTCACCCTTGCTATCCCAAACCTATAGTTCTTCTCTATACAAGTTGATGGTGATAAGAAGACGGAGTGGATCCAGAAGTTTATAATGTGTTTAGGCGTACGTGCCCCCAGTCAACCCTCCTGTGAAGATGGAGTTCCGCTACGAGATAGAAGTTCCGCTATACTCTGATATATTGACCTTTGTGTCAAATGTAAGTTTTATACGCTTATATAATGCACTGTCTATTGATATTCACTAATGAAGTCGGCTGTATGTGTGGGAAATAGATCCTGGGCACACATATAGTATTATCTGGTTTTGTTTATAAAACCGGGTGTGACACTCGTTGGTCTAGAGTGTTGACTCACCCACTAATGGCAAAGGGGTGATGCCGGACCTCGGGGGTGCAACGGCTTAGTTTAACATTCTCATTAAATGTTCAAGGTAGGGGAGATCTTCTTGCTTTGGTCAACGCAAAGGATAAGCATAGGATAACATGATGGTCCACGGTGCACCTGATAGGCCGCTGTGACATTCATTAGGGTATTGGCACCACAAGCACATAGTCTAACATGATGGCCAACCACTCTCGCATTAAATGCATAGAGTGGCTGCTGCCCTATGCCTAGCCATCTCGGTAAAAAAGAGGGTGGCAAGACATGTGGCTTACCCTGATCACCCTAAACTGGGGCCCCAGGTAGTTTAGAGCTGACAGGGCAGCGTTTGAGGTCTGAGGGCCCCAAAGGAGGCATCTGGGTGGGGTCCCTTTAGGAGACAAAAGTGCCTTAGCCCTAAGAGCTCAAAGGGCACAAGGCACCCTACGTTGGGTGAGCACTGCTTATGGGATCCTAGTTCTAGAGTCACCAACACACAGTCTCTTAGTGCCTCTCCCTCCCTCTGCCTACGTCATCTCTCCTCATGCCACCATTGCCATCTCACTAACTTGTGCTGCTACTGCCCGCTACCTGCAAAGCGTGTGTCATGGGCCTTACCCAGAGATGAATCTCCCCCGTGAGGCTACCTCTTAGTCACATGCGCTGAAGCCAAGGCATGAACAATGCTCAACACTTGCATTGCTTAGCCATGCAGTGCCAAGTGCTTTTGATGAAATTGACCACTGCTAACCAAGCTCCAGTTGATTCTTCGCTCACATTTATCTGCCTCGTGCTGTAGCACTGCTCTAGCCAACCCTTGGCAACCTGAGCATCGGCTTCAACTCGTACCGTTGCCAATGTCCTCAATCCCGCCCCCTGCCATCCAAACACACAATGAGACCCCCCACTCCGTCCCTCCCTCACTCTTAGAACTTGGTAGGTAACACACTCATGAGCCCACAGAGCCCATGCATGCAACCCTTGGCCATGCCCACTACTGTTGGCAGCGATCACAGTGGAGAAGACTAGGTGACTCGTGGAAGGTAGTCTAGGGATAGGGTGAGGAACAATGGCTAGCTTCGGCGTGCTTGCCTTGGTCTTGTCATGCCGAGTTTAGGCAGCGGCTCTGTCAGAGACGCTCCACAACAAGAGATCAATGAGGCGACCGCGTAGAGGTCATTAATGGCTATGGTGGCTTGGCTTGTGGGAGAATGGAGGTGGGAGTGCTACACTGAGCGAGATAGGACAAGCAAAAAGGAGGCACAGAGCTTAGGCGTCCAGGTTAAACAGAAGAAGAGGGAGGGGAATTGAAAAGGTTAGGGTCGGCTTCAATGGCGCGCCGAGTGGTGGCAATGGGCCAGGGTAGTGGAGTGCAAGCGACGATGTGGTAGC
This sequence comes from Paspalum notatum, assembly GCA_022530915.1. Taxonomy (NCBI): domain Eukaryota; kingdom Viridiplantae; phylum Streptophyta; class Magnoliopsida; order Poales; family Poaceae; genus Paspalum; species Paspalum notatum. The sequence goes on from CM039685.1 coordinate 34,934,634, forward strand.
ACACAACAGCATGTTGAGTGGCGCGGCATGTGGATGCGGCTGGCAACAGCCAGCAATGGGACAACAGCGACGGCGGTGGCAGTGGCCAGAGGCTCAATGAGAGAGTGTGGGAGGTGCTGTGAGAGTGAGTGAAATGACTGAGGCTCCAAGTGAAAAAAATCATTTCTCTGAACCGGGACATATTTGAAACCATTTAAAAAGTTTGTAGAGCTGGAAATATATTTTCTAAGTTGGTGGATGCAAATGAACCACCGCATAGGTTAATGGACCTTTTATGCATTTAACTCTGAGAAATGATTTACTTATTTCAGATACTTAATTATTATCTATATGCAACATGGTTTTTACCTATATGGCAACCTAATTATTAGTACTATAGAAACTATCCTAGCCATTCCTTTAAATCTGCACTAAAAAATATCCTGCATAGCATCTAATAAATGCGTAATGAGAGTGACCACTCACTTCGGGAAATCTGGGTCGTCGACATAGCGTAAAACATCTTTACTAATTTCCGTCATGTCCCGTTTGGCAAATCGTCCACGCTTTAGTCCAACCTGAAATAAGCAAAACTGTAACTATTTGGATACTCACAAAGTTTCATAGAAACAAGATTAAACAAAAATACATAAAAATCACGGCAGCGTAGTAGGGCCGCAACGTAGGGTGAATGCAGCGGAAGTAGTTCCTGTAATGTACTGCAGAGTGCAGTTGAGTTGTTGACATTTGAGCTGCACACGTAGCTATATGTCAGCCGCCCACTGCCCTCTCCAGTGTTGCAGAGGAGGCTCATCCAAATGGAGTTGCCGCATACGCTTGCAAGAGCCACAAGCGTGCCAACGACATCTCCCGAGACAACCGCGCCGCTCCCAAGGCCTTTCCAACATAGATTCACCTAATAGCTGAGGTAGGCGCCGGATCTAGTGGCAAAGTCGACAGACATAGTATGGTGTCTGCTGCCATAGGGTTAGGAGTACGGATAAAAACCGTAAACGAAAATCTCAATTTACCCAGGGCTAGCTTGTTTTAGAATCATTTTCATAAAGGTGATACCATTTAAGACTATTACCATTTATAAATTTGGTTTGTCTAATTTCATTCAGTATTGTATATATGTAGTCACCACTGAATCGTTAAATTGTACAATCGAAATTTTTTTGACTGACCAGTAATTGCTACTCACTCCGCCCCAAATTATAAGGGCTTCTAGGCCACATTTTCTCCATCCATATTCACAGAGATCTTGATGAATCTAGACTTATTTATAGAACACATATATTAAATATTGCATGAAACTACTAAAAAGTTAGAACCCATTATAATTTAGGACGGAGGAAGTAGTTTCCATATAGATGATTTCATTATCGACTGTTTTCATCCCTAGCTATGAGGACCACTACAAGTTGAGGTCATTGTTGACTTCAAGTTAGGATAGACAAATTTTGAATTTAAAATAGCAGTTATTATGAGGATGAAGAGTAAAAAGTCGCTGGGCTAGACACGGGCAACGGCTATGGGGCCGCATTGTTGCGGGCGCATGGGTGCCAAGCGACATACAGCAGGAGCCGCTGAGGGATTGCAATAGCATGCCGTAGCCAGCAGGATGGCCGGATGGTAACGTTGTGAACAGCAGGCAGTGGCGCTTAGACACGGCATACAGCTAAGTTTCTTTTATGAGGATTTGACAAAGCTCTCAAAGCACAATATATGCCTTAGGCTGAACGCACCAGGATTTCTATCCCACGTTCTATTTCAAACTCGACTATATCTATTGTGTATGAGTGGCGAAGCTACAACAAACTCGAAGAGGGTGCGACTGCCTTGTGGATGCATTGACATTAGTGCTAGGGTGCATATATGGTGAAAATTTATGTTTTACCATTGATTTTGTATATTTTTATGGGGGTGCATTTGCACCCCGTAGTTTGACTACAGCTTCACTCCTGCGGTGCATCTACAGTACTCCGTATTAAATTTTACATCCTCCCTAATAGGGTTTGGTGAGATCAGTCCAGTTACTCATATTTGAGTGCATAGAGATAGTTCGAGTTCTAGTTTATTTTAAAAAATAGTAGGGCAACAAAAGATAATAATAGTAATAAAGACACATTTTTTAGACCTTGTTACACCTAAATAATTTATATTGCAATCTTGCTATTATTAATTGGAGATGAAACGCGCTGAGAAAAAAGAAAAAATCGTACAAGTTCTCAAAAAAATAAAGGAAAACATCTAGCTATTGTTTTAGTGGGCATTAATAATCAGACCGTTAGATCTGTCGTCTAAAATAACCTCTTGTATTTACATATAAATTACCTACTTATGCCATAATGGAGATCTCTTCCATCTTTCATAACCTAAATCAGTCTACCAAATATATTTAGATGAATTGTCAAAAATCCATCTACGTCAAAAATCTATCTATGGCTGCTCTGGCCTGGGCTTCATCGACGCACACCAGTGCACCTACGCCACCGGCGACCGCCAAGCAACGACCATCCTATGCCTGTGACCATCAACGCCCAAGCAGGGCCATACATCTACGTTGAGCCATGGATGAATAATGGTGTAGGCCAGATCAACCGGTACGTTCGCCTGTGGCTGAAGGAGGGGGATCGGAGGCCGGTCTCGAACAATGCACCGGTGACTCCTATTCGACCATGATCCCCACGATGTCCATGCTCATGAACCAACGACGACGGAAGGTGGCCGCGGCGTCGATCAGGAAGATGACAGGAGCGAAAGGTCCTCTCCGATCTACTCTTCAATCCAAGAGCAACAAGAGATTGCAAGAAGCAAGCAACATGCAGCCGAGGCTGCAGCACCCTGCTGCGCCATGCATGTTTTATAATCATTGATGTTTATTTGATATTTTATATCTTATTTAACTAGCACGATGAAAAGTGCAATCTATTTCCCCAATCCAAAGACGCATGCAGAGATTCCGTCGCCGTCGTCAACTCACGTGCGACATGACGACCTCTGTCCTCCCTGCTTGTATTCATCTACATCAGCAGCCGACCAAGGGTCTGCTTGAACTGCTCCAGGTTCCGGCTCCAGGATAGGGCTTGAGTTTGTAATGTAAATTTAAATGGTTTTAAAAAATAGTTTTAATCTAAAATAGAAATAAAATTACCTATCTATATGTCTTCTAAAATGTCACAGTAGCCAGACAATGCAAGCATGTACTGTACATGACCGCCACACCGGCAATCAAGGCCATACATGATTTTCACAGCGCCCACTGATATCAACCATTGTCAAATGCATAGAGACTCAAAGCAAAGATTGAAAACAATGACCACAATAGCTTAATCAAAGGCATTCTGCGAGCTTGGCTTGTAGACGTAATTAATTGGGAGCCTCTTAGAGGCTGCAGAAACTAGAAGACCTCGGTGGCCAAGTCGGATTTACCCAATGCCAGGCTATGGAGTGCATTCATATAATTGGAAACCATGTAGAAAGGAATTTTCCTTATTATAATATAAATAAAATATATATTTCCTATATTCTGTTTATTTATTTTTGAGTTATACCGGCGCTCACGCATTTATTTTCTTCCTCGAAAATAAATCTTTTTTGTGATTTTTCTATTCAAACAACAAGGTAAAAGTGAAACTTTTGAGATATTAAACATAAATAAATATCATTGCTCATGCAGAGATTGAAGTACCCCTAGCGGCTGTGAGGTAGATAAGCAGCCAGAATATTCACACTATTTTATCGGCATTGCATTGTGATGTGAAATTGAATTTATAAGTGCCCCTTTTATAGAAAAAAACTCTAAAATTTCTCACAAAAACAAGAAATATATGGTCATCAATTTGGTAGACTGTAATCATAACAGCCACTAGATCTATTATGTTTTCTAGAAACTATCCACCTTGTCATTATAAGAGATAATATAGAAAAGCCATCTAAATTTTAAATTCTTATAAATATCAAAAACATCTAGACATCCATCCCGTAGACTCTAACAGTATGGATAAGTTTGATTTTTGTAAAAAGGTACCCACTTTGTCATTATTAAATATGATTTAAAGTAACCCCAAAAGTTGTAAATCTATAGCATTATAAATTTTAAATTAACATCCTAAATTTTTATTTACATTATAAATCAATGGCATTATGAAATATTATTAATTTAATCATCTAAATTTAAATCTAAGTTACCCATATTTGTAAATACAATAGTTAGTTTGTATAACACCTTTAAATTTGCCTGTAAATTACTCACCTCTACCTTTTTCCCCTTAAATCTATATCTATATTACTTTTAACATCATATATTATGAAAAAACCTTTGTTTCTAAAGGAATTAGTAATATCTAATGACTAAAATGTAAATATAAGTTGTGTGTCACTATGCATACCAAGTAGATATACATGCATGAGTGATAGATAAATAAATAAATAAATACACACACTTCTATAGTACTACAATCTTAAAAAACAAGACATAAAAATCAGATGCAAAGGGAACACTATGAATATAGATGGTAAAACATATACATAGCAATTCATTAGTTTATTACAAACAATATATATGGAGTACATAGTATCTAATAGGTAATGTGCTAGCACATCGACACACATATATAGAAAGCTTGATAAATAATTTTGATTAAATAATAGAACTAATACTATGAATAGCTCGTGCTTATATATTTGCTAAGATTCTGGTCTGTGATGGACTAGTTTTCAAGTTATAAAGTTAATTGTTGAATTTAAGCCATCATGAGATCTTTTGAATATATTATCATTTTTTTTATTTTATACATGTAAATCGAATTGCTATTATAGTAAATTTACTTAATTATTTATTGCATTGCACTAAATTGTATATCAGAGTATGTATTGGCTTGGCACGCACCCTAAATTACCTGCAGGGTGAAGGACAACCACAAATACAATTTTTCGCTTCCCTGCAGGGTAGTTGTCCAGATTAACAGGGTGAAGGATAGCCTCAAATGACAAGAATACTGACCTCCAATGGAGATGGCTCAGTAAAGGGCTTGATAGATGATATGTGGCAACCCGACTATGGGCCCCATCTTTCGATGCCAATGGGTGAAAGGCCCATAGAGTGTGCATATGAGCAACTTTGGGTTCAATGTAAGCTACAAAGAAGACTCTTCACGTGTTGTATAAGTTCTCTATGTACTCAGCCCTAGCCTCTCTTAAGAAACATTATCACGTACTCCCTCTATTCCAAATTGTAAGTTGTTTGATTTTTTTAGCACCAGTTTGACCTTCTCATCTTATTCAAAAAATTTCATGATTATTTTCTATTATTAATTAGGTTTGGTTTAGCATATAATATACTTTATGTGTGACTTGAAATTTTTTATATTTCTACAAATTTTTTGAATAAGACAAGCTGGGCAAACTTGATCTTAAAAAGTCAAACGACTTACAATTTGGAACGGAGGGAGTAGTTATCAAGGAAACAAAGTATTGTAAGAGTTGATGGCGTTTAGGATAACGAGGCATATAATCAGTACGATGCATGACTACAGCTCTTTACAAACCTACCTGCAAAGATCAAAGTTGCAGAAGCAAGGACCTTGACGAATTTCCCTGCATACACAATGATAGAGTAGGAAAAATTGTTATCAGTTAATAAACTATGCCATGCCATGTGAAATGTATTTGTCAAGTTAATGTTTTATATTGTGAGAATAAACTATGACATGCCATTTGAAATGTATTTGTCAAGTTAATGTTTTATATTGTGAGAATTAGTGTTTTAAGTGTGTGACGCTATGAATCAAAATTTCACAACGAAATCTTTTTGGGATGCTTTATGGATACATATTGGAGTTTCAAAGATTATCTTGGCAGCTGTTGCCATGGAAAACCGACGGGCAACTCTCGTCTCAACACACGCGGAGCCTGGAGACAGTACCTTCTGGACAGCCCCAAGCTCTGGCGATCACGGTGCGAATGTGCAGATGTGGCACCTAGTTTGACCTTGCAACTAGAAAGGGATCGGTGAATTGTTGATCGCTGTCCTGCACACAGATAGCAAACAGTTAGACATGCCAAAGCCGATTGTGTAGACCGGCCTTACACCGCTTGCGTCGACTGCAAATAAGTCGACATGCGGTAAATCGTGCAGATAGGATATATAAATAAAGAATCGGAAAACTTGTTGGAACACAATATGACACGACTATTAAGCATGCATAGCAATTCTTCCTGATAGGAATCATCCTAGAACTAAATTAAAGCCAAACACTGATTAACCGATAGGAACATCCCTACCCACATAATGATCAAGGGCCAAATCTAGCTAACCGGGTAGGAACTTCCCTAACCAGATCTAGGGCCATATCTAGGAAAAGCAGCCAGGCGTGACATAACAGATCGTGGCATAATATGTAACAACATGGTGTGTGAGAAAACCGTCTTTGAAACCACGCCTAGCAGATCCATCGGGGATTAGGAACCAATCCTTGTGCTATGCCATATAGGCTTTGTACGGGTCGACTCCACCCCTCACCTCCAAGCCATGAGATCCATTTGCCGATGGGTTGGGCCTGTTAGTGGTCACGGAGTCGATCTGTACGTAGAGATGGTACACACGAGGGTGCTGATCCGTGCATCCCGAACACATGCTAACTATGCTCCTAGCGGTAACAAAAACAACTTTTCGTGCACATGGATGCATTAAATCTAGATGAAGCTCGAGCAACAAAGCATAGATACATGAAAGCAAGCTTAATCTAAATCTAAACATGCAGATAACCAGAAGATCCTGCTATCAAAAAAGCTTCAGTACAAGATCTACCATGGTAAGGTTAGAGCACCCGATCGCCTTAACAGATCTATTAAAATCAGTTAAGGCAACATGGCGCTTGCCGAGGAAAAAACCCTACAATAGGGGTGGCGATGCGCCGAATGTTGGTTGGTTGACGAGAGAATGTATCAATGTCGTATTACATGTACATACTTATCTATACTTACAGCTCAAGAAAACTAACTATCCCAAAACCTTAACTAATAATCGAATTAAAGATACAATCCAGGCTTTCTATAACCCGTTCATGAAGCTCTTAATCTTGGCCGACTTTTTTACTGGGCCGACCTTGTCTTCCTCGGACCGTCTTGGCCCGGTCAAAATACGGCGCCAACAGTAGTATTAATTTTTTTTTTTTCACTAGCAAGTTAGCCTGATGACATGCGTGCAAAGTACATAGACAATTGAGCATGTCCCCGTGGCCTACGTCATGATGATATTAAAACTGACCTGAATGTATTTGGTTTGTACTGATTTATGAAAATTTTCTTCATTCATATTTTGTACCATGTATAAATTTGCACTTATCCGATCAGTGGATTATTTAATTATTAAGCTTAAGTGCTGCGGGCTATATTTATCCATACCTTATATTAACATCGAACGCCATATCAAAAGAGAAACCCATAGCTACTATAGCTGTGAATTAAGCTATATAGTCAAGATCCTGCACAGCTGTTAAGCCATCTAGTCGAGAGCCTGTGAAGCGCAAATGTGATGATCCTAATCTGCGACAAATAAAATATAAACTTAGTTAGCACAATGCATCAAATAACATAGGAAAACAAATTATCTCGTTCTAACATTGTCTTTTTTTTCACCCGGGGGTGACGACCTACACGTTCCAATGCATCAGTTACATTGAACTACTTTGATGGTAAAAACCTAAGAGGTTATGATCTGGAGAATCACAGGGCACAGCTTAATAATAATAATACGAAATTGCTCAAATATATACCATTGGAAAAGCATGCAAATAGTACTGCAACAGAAGTGCATTTCCCGGACGGTGCCGTCTCAAACGGCAACAACTGCGTGGACAGGTTTGTGGCAAAAACGCTTGGTTCCCGTCTGGCCGGGATATGCTAGCTAGAGCTCTGCTAGCTGTGCGCGTGGGGACTCCGGAGCCCGATTCCTTGATGGACAGCGTCGGTATGTCAAGTCTGCGGTGACGGCCGGGATTGGCGACCAGCTAGATATATGTACCCTATTGAAGAAGACGGGGGTTGGGTTGGGGGGGGGGGGGGGGGGAGGGTCGGAGGAGGATCGAGGGAGGCATGGACGTGCCTGACAGTACGAACTCTTTTGCTTTCCAAAATCTCATCGACTCCTTTTAGAATCTAAGGTAGCGTTTGCTTCCTCAACTGTAACGCAAACGGCAATGGCAACAGAAAGCGACGTGAATGGAATCCGTGATCAAACGATTACGTTTTTTGTTTGGTTCATCACGGTAACGGCTCTCCGATTCCCATAACGAATCTAGCAGCTGAACAAGGCCCAGGGCCAGCGGCATCCTCGCAGGCCTTGCTGCTGAGGCATCACGTTTGCTGAGCCCGGCAGCTGTACCAAGTACCAACCGCCGCCGCTTGCTGCATGCCGCGCCGATGTGAGTGCTGGAACCGGCGCTGCAGCTTGCCTTGCCGTCATAGCTTGCTGCTGCATGGTGATTGCAAGGTAGCTGCTAGCTTTCAATGACAATCCATCGCCCCCCATGGAAAGGCTAGGAAGCAGAGCTCGGTATAAAAGACGGGGACGGCATGTGGCTGCAGCCAGTTCATTGCCTCTTTTGGAATTCAATCCAAACTCTCTCTCTCTCTCTTTCTCCCCTCCAGAACCATAATCAATCTCTTCCCTTGGATCGATCTGGTCTGTCCTCTTGCTCCAGCTCCACGGTGGTGGCAGCAAAGAGAGGGCAGCAGAGTCGAGAGGCGGCAAATAGTGGTGGAGAAGACGGGCTGACAGGGTGGCGACGGCTGATGGGGATGAGAGGCACTAGCTCGACGCCGTCGCACTAGGGCATGGAGCCGTCGGAGCAGACCAAGGCAGCGAGATCCGTCATATCAATATCTGATTACAGAGGTGTGGGAGCGGTAACGAATTTGTACACGTCCGTATCTAATTACGTCATTGCGGACGGGGAGAACCAAATGAGATCTAACGTCTTCGCTCACCGACGTAATCAGGTAACCTTACAAAAACGCGAACCAAACCGCACCTACGAAACAGCTACTCCATCCGATCCGATTATAGTTCTAATTCTGTCTAGGTTTTTACCATGTCTAACCTTTATTGTTGATATACACACATTTACATTGCTAACAAAAGATTGAGGCTACTAGATCTTTAATTCATTGTATGAAACTAGTTTGAAAATATACACTATTGCTATAAACAAATTCAGGAAAATTCTCACTGAAGATACTAGTATATAGATAGTGTTCTAATAAAATTCAGCAAAACTGAAGTTAGGAGTAACCGAGACGAATTCATATTGGTGATTACTTGAAGTATTTGAGTCCCCGAGCTCATCTAGACATGCAAAAAATTTCGGCATCGCAGCACAATCAGGTACACCTAAAATCAACCACTAGGGCCAACACTTCGCTGCGCATCGTTCATTCAGATGAATCTCGAAACACTAGAACTCTAATGGAACATTTCTTCTAACCTTACGATATATAATAATGGACAAATCTTTAGATTGGATTATACCTGGTTTGTGACGAGCCACCATTTTGATTTCCAGCAGACTGTTAATAATGAGATGGAATCGATGGTCTTGAGAGCTGCAGAATGGGAGCAATACGGCGTTGGAGATTAGGTGACGAAATGCATTAGAAAAATAATGGCGACGCTTGTAGACAGAATATATACTACCAAAAAAGTGAAAAAAAAAACAGCTTGCTTATTGCATGTGTCTCTTCTTTGTTATAAAGCTGGATGCATGGACAAGCAATGAATACATCCTCTTTCCGGAAAGCCCGCCATGTCATTTCCTGATGCAACGATGCATACAACAAGCAAAGGACCGGAGCACAGAGGCTAAAGCAAAGATAAAGGAAACGCTCCAGCAAGGAGCAATTGTCGTATTCAAACAAAAGAGCATGCATAGAAGCGACAGAAAAAAAAAAGGGCGCGGCAATACGGGTCCACGAGAAGTTAAGAGGAACAATAAAATATTTGACGATCTTGGACCGAACAAAGTAGAAAAAGGCAGAAACCACTTTAATTTTTCACAAAAGAAAATGTCACACCTCTCTCTCTCTCTAGCTAGAATATCGAGACGAGATTCCTGTCAAGGGCTGTGGCTTGTCACACCCTAAAAATTCTATTTTGGGATATGCTGTTTTAACCTAAATTAAACAAATAATTTTTCATGTTTTCTTTAAAAGTTTCCAACGTTATGTTTATCTAACAAATTAACAGAGGAAAATATATATTTCTTTTAAAAGAAACCTGTTTAGGCATAGGTGGCACTTGTTATATTGCATTCATGCCACATTGCATAGTGTTTTGTACGAAAAACAAATTTGAATTATTTTGAAAACACGGCTAATTTTTTTTCTCTAGTCCAAATCTAATTTCTAAATCTAAAACTCTTGTGCCCTTGCCTGGACAAAATCCATCCAATCTCAGGCTCCGTTCAAACTCTTGATCTATATCGTATCGTTTCATCTACCATAGCCATCCTTTGGACCTAGCACACCATTATCAATTCTGAAAAAATCTTATCTTCCTATCCCTTTATTTCATTATGGACATAGTAGTCCTTGCATGTGATTTATCCCCAAACTTGTTGTCATCTATTCGTGTATTATACGAGCAACCATCCCTTTTAATATATCTCTCTTCCTTTTGTTTCTCACTCGTCCTTTGGACTAGTCTTAGTCGCGAATAAATCCATGCGAATAGCAGGTCATGATGCTTCATCTATCTATACTATAAAGAATGAGTTTAGAAAAAAATATTTTTCACCGAAACCTCATTTACCCAAAAGTATACCCGCCCTTAGATTTTCCTCTATCCTTTAATCTGACGGTCAATTTTTATCACTTTGGGCCCATAAACTTAGGGTGTTTACATGGTGTACGAATGAGCAACAAAATCCAACGCACAAGAAAAAAAAAAGGTAAAATCTTACGTAAAGAAAGAAAGTGTGTCTGGGACGCGTTCCTGCCCCCTTGACTAGCTTTTTTTTCACCAAAAACTTCATCTACCCACCCCCATCAAAATAGTGATATTGATTTGGTTACGAGTACGGAGTGCAGTGGCTTCCGTCCTTCATATGAGCAACCCGGCTTAATAATTAAATACAGTAGCCCAATAATTCTATGGCTTTAGATCTGGTGCACGCCGTGAGGATGCATATTCATTCAACTACGGAATACTATAATACAAAATCGCTATTCAATCTTACAATAAACCTGCTAATTAATGTCCGGCCTGTTCATCGGAGTACCATGGTGTAGGTTTGGTAAAGACTCAAAGAGGCATGGAAATTCACTGGTGGCAATACACACAACATTGCACGCTCTAGCAGCAATGGAAATAGCGTAGATCCAGGCCAGGAGCATGTGTCTGCCTCGCAATGCGGGCGAGCAGCAGGAGCCGTGAAAATGGTATGCACAGTTAGAGCAGGCCCGCTTCTGCTCGTGTCGTAGCTTACCGGTGCCCACGGACGGTGCCGTCGCTCCACGGTCTCTCTCTCACACACCCGGGGGTAAGCTCAGAGCGACGGCCAAAGGAGGAAGAAATGGCACCCTAGGGGTTCCCATCTGGCTAGTGGTTTTTATACGGCCATCGGTTGGTTTTCTGGCCATTGATCACCGATGGATGGTCGTGATTGGCTGAGGGGGGCCGTAGGGAAGGGCTCGGTTGGGCTATTCTGGGCCGACTTTCATGTAGGAATAGTCTGTGATAGTTTTTTTTTTCTAGTATTTCGTTCGGTACTAATGTAAGAATTTTTTTTATAATCATAGTAAGTTAAATGTACATGGGTCCCACACGTAGTTAAAAATACATTGTTCAATTTTGTTAATGGAAATATGCACAGATAGTTAAACATAGGAATAAAGTGGAAAAACAGTTATGCTACATTTAATTTAGACTACTTGTTAGTAGCTTCCTTCTTAATGAAATAACAAAGAAAATTGACTTTTAAATATAAAATGCATGATAATTGTAAAAGGATGCATGCTTCATGAACAGAAGAGGTTTCAGAATTTTCATGCAATTCTAATTTCTCTATGACTGCAGAGAATAAAAAGTATTTTTTACATTCCAAATTATAAAGGTCATTTTATTTCTCGGACACCAACTTTCACCAGTCATCATATTAAAAAAATTATACTCCCTCCCTTTCAAATTATAAGTCATAAGAGCCTTTTTTGTTTGCCTATAATACATCTACAAACCATATCCATGAAATAATGTATATATGCATTGAAATGCTAAAACAAATTATAATTTTGAGCAAAGGGAGTAATAATTATTTATTTGATATGATTTGAACTTTTCATTTTTTATAACTTTTCTGAATAAAAAGAATGGTCAAAGTTATAGGAAAAAGTCAAACGACCGATAATTTAAAACAGAGGAAGTACAAAGTAGGAGTCTGAACCGAAGAACTCACCTCACTAATGCAATGCCTTAATCTCACGGCTTAATAAGAAAATACATTTTGATGGAACTAAATGAACTACTTAAATCTAAAACTCAAGATTAGAAAATTATTCTTGAGTTAAATAAATTCTCAATTATTTTTCTTAGAATGTGGTTGAGTACTAAAATTTAGTTTGTACCGTGTGTAGAGGGTCTATCCTCCAGGGAACAACTTCCCCGTGGTATATGTCTTTCTTTACCTATTTATTATAGATTGATTGCTTGAATGTACCATGATACTTTTCTTCCTTATCAATTACGGCTTATATGAAATGTTAGAAAAATTAAAACTGCACTAAAATCATAAAACTATTTACACAATGCATAAATAAAATTCACTAAAAATATTATATCTTATAAAACTAATGATCATAAATAATAAATAATCCCAAGGCATATTTAAACCCAGTGCAACTGTGGAATCGTTTCGAGGCGCTGCTCAAGAATATATTTGAGGGGCTGGTGATCAGTGCGGAATGTGAATGGCCGTGCCCACAAAAATGGCCGCCAATGACGTACTGCCTGAGAGAGGCCAATCAATTCCCTTTCATAGGCACCCAGGGAGTGATGGCGCTGGGCCAATGCACGGCTGAAGAAAGCAACGGCACCGTGATCCTCATGAAGGACGGCCCCGATACCGGAACTAGAGGCGTCGCACTCGACAATGAAGGGTTGCGCAAAGTTGGGCAGCGCCAGAACTGGCACCGATGTGAGGGCGACTTTGAGCTGCTGGAAGGCCTGCTCAGTATCCTCTGTCCAAAGCAATCCTTCTTCAACAACCGGGTGAAATCCTGGATGAACCGGCAATAATAGCCGGCAAGGCCTAAAAACCCCCGAACGTCGCATACAGTGTCGAGTGTTGGCCAGGCCATAATTGCCTGCACCTTGTCGGCGTCCATGGCAATGCCTTCCTTGGACACCACATGCCCCAAGTAGGAGACACAGGGCTAACCAAACGAGCATTCGGAGAGTTTGAGAAAGAGACGGTGCTCTCGCAGAATAATAAACACAGCCCGAAGGTGCCGGAGGTACTTCGCTCAAATGCTGCTGTAAATTAAGATATAGTTGAAAAATACAAGGACAAACTTGTGAAGGAACAACCGCAGTACCTCATTCGTAAGAGCTTGGAACGTGGCAGGGGCGTTGGTGAGGCCAAAAGGCATCACAAGGAACTCGTACAAATCTTCATGAGTACGGAACGCCTTCTTGTAGGCATCAGCGGAACACAAACTGATTTGGTGATACCCTGAGCGTAGGTCCAACTTGAAGAAGAAACAGGCACCATGTAGTTCATCCAAAAGCTCTTCCACTGCTGGAATTGCGAATTTATCTATGGCAGTCTTCTCGTTCAGGGCTCTATAATCCACAGAGAACCACTAGGAACCATCTGCTTTCTTGACAAGGAGAACAGAGGCAGAGAAGAGCGATGTGCTCCAGGAGATGACGCCCTGTTCCTCCATGTTGTGACATTGTCGCTCAAGTTTGTCCTTCTACATCTGTGGGTAGCGGTAGGGCCGCAAAACGATTGTTGTCATGCCAAGAAAGAGATGGATATGGTGGTCCCAGGTGCGAGGCGGGGGTAGACCCATTGGTTCAACAAACACATCATAGAACTTCTGCGAGTGCCTCGAGGAGATTAGGACCCGAGTAAGCACACAGCTGCTGGCCAAGCTGGTCAGTATGCATGGCTAGTCCATGTAACCCGATGATCTGCACGCTAAAAGGACATCGTCAGTTGGCCGAAGTCCCAAAGGATCGGACCTAGGGTGGCCAACCATTCGATGCCAAGCACTATATCGTAGCCGTCGAGGGACAGGATGTAGAAGTCTACATCGAAAACTTCTTGTTGGATAGAGAGGGCAATGGTGCGAATGAGCCCAAGGCACTGCATGGGGTCACCATTGGCAACTGTGACTTGAAGGCTGCCGCAGTCAAGTAGGGCCAACAGCATGGTCTCACTGGTTCTGATGCCTGTGACTACTTGAAGGGAGATCCAAGGGGGTCGCGTCCTCTGCCTCCAGTTCATCGGTGTCATCCATCTCCAGGAGAAACAGTCATTTGCAGACCTGATTATGGCCACGAACGCTGGAGCTTGGACCACATGGGACATGGTTGGAGGCAGTGGCAGGCCTGGAAGCAAAGGCGGCGCGGACAGCTGGGGACCATGAGCGAACGAGGGCCGTGAAAGACGGGGAAATCCAGTTTATGGAAGTGAGTCTGTCCCATTGGCTCATCCTTGCGCTAATTGAGAATCTCCTGTGCTTGCCGATGGAGGACCATCTGCTTCTGCCCTGATTCGAGACGACGGATAGCGGGATGGGGGACCATCTCCGGTGCTTGCCGATGGAAACATGAACAAAACGAACACTCTCTTCCTCCTCGTTATCAGGAGTGAGATTCACAGCTTGTCTAGAAGCAGGCAAAAAATCAACACTATAAACAGATCTAGCAAGATCAAAATTAATCATGCCTTTCTCATTATTAGTGACACTATTAACCAACTTAAGAATAGGTTTACCCAAAATTAAATCAATATTACCATGATAGATATTGATCGCATGAAAATCAGTCACCTGAGGAAGCATCCTACTACCCGCCGGGCCCGCCACAGGTTCCCGTGGACTCGGTCTACACGGCAGATTCCAGCAGGCGGTCGCCATGGACCGCGAGGCGCTCCGCATGCTGCGCTCGCCGCAGTTCTGGCGGATGGCCGTCCTCTGGGTCCTCTCCCTCCTCCACTCCTACCTCCTCCTCGCGTCCCTCCGCGGCCGGGCCACCGCCTCTCGGCGCCAGCGGCCGCGGCTCCGCGAGGGCCGCCGCCCCATCTGCGTGGTCACCGGGGTCTGTACTGTACCTGCCCTCTCGCATGCTTCCCTCTGTCTTCCTTCCATCGCTTCACGACGTCTCCCGTTACGGCCGGTTGCAGGCGACTTCGGGCCTGGGCAGGGCGGCGGCGGCGGCGCTGGCGCGGGAGGGATACCACGTCGTGCTTGGTGAGTGAGCCGCGTGCCTCTTCCAGCCCTCGTTCTTGCCTGGGCATTCCGTCGAGCAGGTGCAAAGTGCGTCTCTGTAGTTGATTCGTAAATTATCAACGTTATATAACCAAACCATGTTGCTCAATTCGGAAACTGTTCTGCTCTGAGTCTTCAGAGTGTAGGACTGTAGGTCCCCCCCCCCCCCCCCCCCCCCCTTTCTAGCAATGGCCTTCGGCTGCCAAACTACATGTAAAGATGTTAGTGTTGTTTTAGTATCACTGTTCATTGGTTCTTTACACTAGATTTAGCTCTTCCCTTTTCACTCTGGGTTTCATTCCAAGTTCACTCGATTACCCATCCGTTCCGGCTGTCAAAACCAGTACGCATTGATGTTCAATGAGTCAATGACTTTCTATTGATTTACTGAACCAGTATGCAATTCTATTTTTTTTTTTTTTTTGGTCAGCTGGACGTTCCACACAGTTGCTATACGAGGTATTGTATATAGAGTTTGCACTAGATGGGGTTATACTACCATTTACTCTTGTCATCATTGTCAACACTCTGTGAAGCAGACGGTTCAAGAAATTCGGAGGCAGCAGCCAGATGCCCATCTCAAAGAGTTTCAGGTCGACTTGGCATCCTTCAAGTCAATTAAGAAGTTTGGAACTTCACTCAAGCAGTGGATTCAAGGGGAAAACTTGGAGCCTTCTATTCAACTTTTGGTAAATAATGCTGGGATATTAGCAAAGTCGCATCGAGTTACTGAGGACAGCCTTGATGAGTATGTGCTTCACTTGACAGTGTCCTCACAAAAGAAAACCATTGTGTCATTAACCAATGTCTTTTTCAGCAGTACATTTTTGTCTTTCTGCTAATTGTTGACTGACCTTACCGCATGCAAATTTTAGGATGATTCAGACAAACTACATTGGCCCGTTTATTCTGACCAACTTTCTTTTACCGTTGCTGAAGAACAGCTCGGTACCTTCTCGAGTGGTTAATCTAACTTCTTTCACGCACAGATGCGGTAAGTGTTGTGTTTAATTACTTGTTTTTCCACAAACTGTATGAACTGCTTGTGAACCTAAGCTGAACAGTTGAAGCATTGCATTAACAAAAGATATCCGGTTGTACAAGTGTTCATAGTATGTCTCATTTTACCCACTTTCCACTGTTCTTATGCTAGTGTTTGCTGTATATGGTTGTGACATGGTTCAAGTCTTGATGTCAACATAATTGGCTCTGCAGTTTCTAAATTGATATATATACATGTACCATCTGCGCACCATGACACCTTGTGCAATAACTCATACTTTTATCTCAATGAAAATAGAATGCTTAGTTTGCATGATCATGTCCTACCATTAATCCATTATGCATATTTCCCTTTCTATCACTCTAGGACACATAGGTTGATTAACACTTGCAATTTTTTTGCATGCATATCCAGTGTCAGGTATGGATGTCTCTGAGGATACACTGAGAGGGATCAAATTTGGTCGGTGCTCTGTGGGGGAAAGTTATCCCTTAGCTTCTACTTATGAGTATACCAAGCGTGAGTCTGTTTTCTCGATTTTCTAGTATGCTTCAGGCAATTTTATCTTAACTTATCAAATTCATTTTATTGTTGCAGTTTGTATACTGATGTTCTCATATGAGCTTCATCGACAGCTTCACATGTCATCTGGCGTCTCTGTAATGTATGCACCATCAATTATCTGTCATGCATTTCCTTCCATCTAGGGGTCCATTAGACAACACAGAAGGAACCACCTCTCTGGTATGCTATGTTTACGGGGATGTTTTGTCCATTAATCACAGAAGGAACAACCCCAATGTGTCGGTGCTCTGTATAACTGATTTAACAGCTTTTTCTTGGGCATCCACAATTACCAGCTTGTTATTTAACATGATTCTATTTGCACATATGAAACCCAGGATTTCAACTCTAGCCTACCCCAACTTGCTTGGGACTAAAATGCTTTGTTGTGGTTGCTGCTGCTGCTTCTATTTGCACTTACAACACTCCTTGTTTCTAGTGCTGCTGATCCTGGTGTTGTGGAAACAAATATCATGAGAGAACTTCCTCGATGCCTCTCTTGGTTCGCGTTTTTGGTTCTGCGGTTCCTGAAACTCCTGCAGGGACCCGATACAGGAATTGCTGCCGTCCTTGACGCTGCTTTGGCGCCGCCTGTAAGCTTCCTGTTATATCCTGCATTGCCGCATGACTTTCATCATTTCATAACAAAAATGATAAAGCTCGAGTTGTATTCCACCCTGTTGGTTTAGGAAGAATCAGGGAAGTATTTCTTTGGAGGGAAAGGAAGAACAATCAGATCCTCCCAGCTGTCATATGACACGGAAGTAGCCATGAAATTGTGGGAAGAATCGACAGCAGTATTCAAGGAGCTGCAGCTTAAAGGAGATGATTTTAGGGATAGTTAAAGAATTACGCAAATTTAGATAATTCTGGCATACTTTTTTTTTATGGTCCACTTTTGGTCCTTGTAAACATGAGCCAGAGCAAAGAAGGTCTTGTTCTGTGCTCTGTAGGTGCAGGCGTGCAGCTACCTGCTAGCTGAAAACCAGGAATCCTGAGACATCCTGTTGAAGGGATTACTTGCTTCGGACCGTTGTGTTTATTACACTGTACCATGCATCCGATGTTAAAGGAAATGCTAGCGTTTAGCAAATGCAGGAGATTGTGGAAAAAAGATTTGAAGTCTCCCATTCTGGCATGCATATGCAGAAAACTAACACGTCTCCGGCCTCGTCTTCTAGGCGCTCTTGTCCTTTGGTTGTTGCACCAGAAACCCATGCGTATTTAGCTTGGCAGATTTTCTTTTGCTCTACAGATTTCCAAATTGAGCCCCTTGTCAAATACTCAATCTGGGGGAAGTAATTCTTGGCAGCTTCAACATCAGAAGCAAGTAGTTTTTTGAGTTAATCAAAGGCTGACTAAGCACACATGTCGGGTGGAGACGGTACTGTGTGCACTGACCCTAGTGAATGTGATAATACACTGAAAATAAAGCTGGCAGATGGCGTGGATTCGGTGGAGTGGAACCAGGCGAGTCCGGGACATGAGGTAGTTCTAGGTGCACCTGTTGTGCTGTCGCAGAGTCGCTGGAGATACAAGAAAAAGGATGCTGATGATTCATTTGAGCTCCAAACCACTCTGAAAATTATTACTCCTAAAGAAAACCCTGGAAAGGGAATTACGGTTATTGCGCTGACTTTAAGTTGGTAATACAATAGTCAGGAAGCGGGCTACAAACTTATACAATACCGAAATGACTACATATGCAACTAGGTTTTAAGGCTGAGTCTAACATATCGTCTACCTTATTTAAACTACGATGATCTGCTGCACTCACTCGTCAAATAGAAAACTGCAGTGCTGCACGCCTAAGCAAGCGCCTTCCACTTGGGCAGGAGGACGAGGGGAACCCGCGGCGGCGTCGAGAGCCCCGGCGCCTCCACCATGTCCAGGTCCTCGGGTCGCATGCCGCCGGGGAGCTCCCAGTCGAAGTGGCGCAGGAGGCTGACGATGGCGAGCTCCAGCACCGGCAGCGCGAAGTTGATGCCGGGGCAGATCCTCCGCCCCGTGCCGAACGGCAGGAGCTGGTAGTCGGTCCCCCTCAAGTCCACCGCTCCGGAGGCGGCGGCGGCGTCCAGGAACCGCTCCGGCCGGAACTCCTCCGGCGCGTCCCACGCCGCGGGGTCCCTGCCGATCGCCCACGCGTTCACCAGCAGCGCGGTCCTCGCCGGGACCTCGTACCGGCCGCCCTGCACGGCCGCCGCCGCCATGGACTCGCGCGGGAGCAGCAGCGGCAGCGGCGGGTGGAGACGGAACACCTCTTTCACCACCGCTCTCAGGTAGACCATCCTGTTCAGATCCGCCTCTGCGATGGTGGTGTTGTTGCCACCGGCGACGCGCGCGATCTCCTCCTGCAGCTTCGCCATCACCGGCGGGTTGCCCACCACCTCCGCCATGGCCCATTCCAGAGTCACCGCTGTTGTGTCGGTCGCCGCAGCTATCATGTCCTGCATGATCAACGACGCAACAGCAACGGATGGTAGATTTGATCAGGAGGACGTGAATAGGATTTTTCAATGACCGCTAGAAATGGTTTGATCATCGATCACCTTGGCGATGGCTTTGATGACGTCGTCGGTGAGCTCGAGCCCTTCGCGGTCTGCTTCTTCTTCTTCCCTCAGCTGCAGCAAGACGTCCAAGAAGTCGCCACCACCAGCCTGCCCCGGCCTCGTCTTCTTCTCCCTGTGCTCGGCGATTATCTCCGACAGGAACCTGTCCCACTCCGCGTTCATGTCGTCGATCTTCTTCTCCAGCCCCGTCGCGCGCCTGAACGCCCTCGCCGCCGCGTCGGGGAGCACGTCGTCCGCCTGGAACCCCGCCACCAGCGTCGCGTTATGCGCCAGCAGCTGCCTCAGCCTCTCGGCCGTCACCCCGGCGGTGCCGGCCGCCGCGCGGGTCACCACCGCGTTGGTGTACCCGAACAGGAGCTCCTTCAGCACCACCGCCTCTCCCGCCTCGGCGGCTCGCCGGGTCCGCGCCACCAGCGCCGTCGCCTCCGCTCGCCGCACGGCCGCGAACGCCTCGACGTGGCGCTGGGAGAGGAGGTGCACCACCGCGACCTTCTTGGCCCGGCGCCAGTGGTCACCGTACGGCGAGAAGGAGACGTTGCGGGAGCCGTACGTCTGCTTGTGAGCCGCCGCGTTGTGCGGGCGGGAGGAGAAGGCGAGGTCGTGGTTTCGGAACAGATCCGTGGCCGCGGCGGCCGTGGAGACGACCAGGGTCCGCCGGCGCCCGAGCTGCAGGAGGAGGAGCCCGCCGCCGCTGCCGTAGCGGAGGTGCAGCTCGTGCAGGGATCGGTGTGGGAGGCGGCCGATGAGATGGAGGTGGCCGACCAGCGGCAGCAACGGCGGCGACGGCGGGAGCTTGCTACTACTCGTGCGGTTCTTGACGACACAGAGAAAGCCCAGAAGCAGGGCAGCGCCGGCGACGGCGACCACGAAAGCAGACATACCTTCTCCACAGTCCACACTCTCCGGTCTCTGCTGGCTGGCTACTGATGGAGTGATGGATACAAGAAAGAATGGACTTTATTGCTCAATCAGCGCCATTGTTTATGTGTAGTGATCACTGCTAGGTTAAAAGAATTCTGCAGGGCCATCCTCAGGGACATCATCTAACGCATTCCGTTGCTTTTTCTATAAGCCGTATTAGGGTTTTTAAAAATCTGTTTACGTGTAATTTGATTATTAATTAGTACTATGCTACATCATTGTCATATATATACACTTAAAGATTTGTGTGTCATGCGGATCTATTAATAAAGCTTTCATACGTGTCAGTTGGTGTAACTTTCATGCACTAATATAATTATGCATATAGCTGATCAGAGAGTCAAAATTTTATATCAGTATCAGTAACTTTCATGCACTAATTATTCAACCAATGAACCAAAGCTGTTTGTAGGCGACGGGTTCCCCCCTGCAGCATTGCTTTGCTTTTGTCATTGTTCTGACGAGGTGGTATCACATGAAACCAGCTGGCGTCGACCAAGTTCAGCAGAGGAGGCCGGAGATCATCATTAATTTGCATTTCTTCTCCAAACCCTAGCCGCCACCCCCGTTTCTAGCCGCCGCCCGCCGTCACCCCTCATCCCGCCCCTCACCGTCGCCGGAGAGGCCGCCGGAGGCCGGCCCGGGCTCCAAGGATGGCGACGGTGGGGTCATCTGCGACCATTTCTCTCCCTTGCCTCGTCGCCACCTCTGCTCCCATCCGGGTGCCGCTGGGGGCCGCGCGCCGCCGGGCGTTGCAGTCCGCCACCGGATCTAGGGTTCATGGCCCCGGTTCTTGGTCCCTGGCCTCACCTTGGGCTCTTTGGACTCCGAGTTGTTGGCTTGCCGGGGAGCGATGGCCTGTGCAGCTCGCCGGTCACCCTCGTCCGGCCACTGGCCACCTTTGGGTGTGGTGGCCTTGCAGGTGTCCGATTAGTGGTGACCACCAGTTTGGCAAGGAGGATATCAGCGTTGTGGGGCTTGTGAGCACAGGTTCGAAGGCAGCTCGTCGGCAGTTTTGGGCTCTTTAGGGGACTAGTATTCGCTTCGGCGTCTTGATATCATATTGGTGCTGTTCATACTAATCTTTTGGCATTTGTCATCTTAGCTTCTTTTCGCGGATTCGTTTTCTCAAACGGCACATCCCATTTTTAAATGCATTCTATGGACTGATCGTGTGCCTTTTGGCTAGCTTGCGAATCAATCATCGTATAATCTTCCATCTGAAAATTGTTTGTCATAGAGTTTGTGGCCAATGTTATGGGCTAAGATTAAGTGGTATAGTAGCACTGGTTTGGAGTGTGGACAGAGGTAGCAACAGCGAGATCTCATTTCTTTGACTTCAGGGAGAAATCCCTAAGCCTGATCTTTGTTGATTGTGCTTGGCAATGATTTGTTTAAGACATTGTTTTGAAGTCGGAGGTTTTGCTCTTTGAGGTGAAAAACTTTGATATGTCCTTTACTGGTTGGATCATGGCAACGACAGTGCGCGTGCGTATCGTGCCCTTCTTGGAGGCGTTTTCTTTGGAGAGCTTTCATTGGGATAAGTGTTGTTTGTTTGGATGGAGGTCTTGAAGACAATGTTGCGTGTTGTAGTTTCTCTTGACTTTGCTAGATGTTGTCTGGTGTGTGTTTGTGTTTGGCTGTGTACACCTTAGTTGTGTAGAGATCGGGAGTCATCTTAGCGCAATTGTATCACCTTGATGTAATTTTCTAAGATGAATAAAGCTTCCTTTTTCAGAAAAAAAACTTCTGCAATCGTCTCCCATGAAGCGGCTCCAAATATTGGCGTGTTCCAAGTGATCTGAGGGCCTTACACACATGTTAAAGAGAAGTCAAATACAGGGCCACCTGATCGGGGCTCATCAGATGAGCTATCTTAACCGGCTTTACAAGGAGTGGATTGCCATTGATATATTGCGATAAGATCAATTAAGAAAGTATAAGAACTTCCAATAAAAACCGGTTCTAGACATGAACAACAGATCACATTCATGCAAGGTATCCACATCATCTTTGAGTCCATTAAGTTAGAAGCGATGTCACCATCCACTAGAATGCTCTATTAATGTCTTCGTCGATCTTCTGTGACTAATAACATCCATACATGCAACTATTTGTCTTTACGATTACTTCGCTATAAAATTCTGCAACATAAACACACAGATGATCAATAATTTAAAAGTCAGTCTCTTTCAACTAAGATGGATGAGTTAACAAGTATGAAGGTAGGTCCGACGCCTAAGAGGGGGGGTGAATTAGGATTTCTAAAACAAGGCTCACTAAAAACTACAACTACTAATCAAAACCTATGCAAGTAAATCTAGCTATGTGCACTAAGGTTTTGCTACATGTTGCTACTTTCAAGTCTTGCAACCTAGTTCCACCTAGAAACTAACCTATCAAGCTAGTTTAGGAAAGTAAGCACACAATTGCAAGAATATAAATGCGGAAGCTAAAGAGATGGGATAGAGAATTCAAACTCCCGATGACGATGGTGAAAGCACACGGTGAAGACACAGAGATTTTTTCCCGCGGTTCGGGGAGACTCACGGTCTCTACCCCCTACTCCTCGTTGGTGCTCCACTAAGGGCTTTGCACTCGCGTAGTCCTCAAAGGAATACGCCCTCGCCCTTTGCAAGGGTGGAGGTTGGCAAAGTGACTTCTGCGGAAGTCACGCAACCCCGGCCGGGTCTCCGGATATCCTCGGTACACACCCACCCGAACCTATCTCTTGCGTGGTCCTCCCGTACCACGGCCTCTCGCGGAGGATGGATAGGTCGCTGGGGTCTTCCGAGTCCTTCTCGCGGAGCTACCCCGCCGTCTCCACTAAGGGAAGCTTTGGCCAAAATACCGAGGGCCTTCCTTCCTCTCACAAGGTGGTGGCGGCCACTCCACACTCCGGAGGGTCTCGCAAGATTTACAACCGCACACACACAAAGGCAAACTTGCACGCAGGCACGGGAAATAGACAAGGTGGCCTAAGCAAGGATGCACTAAGCACTAGCTATGCCGGATGTGTCTAATTTTGCTCTTGTGGTGGTTGGGCTCTCAAATGGTGTTGCTACACTTCAAATGGGCATGGAGAATGTGTATCAACACTTGTGCTAGCTTAGGATACTCCAACCACAATGAGGAGGCCGGCCAAGGGGGTATATATAGGCCTCACCTCCAAAACTAGCCGTTAGAGGCTTTTTCCACTTTTCTGCGTACCCACCGGACAGACCACCGGACAGTCCGGTGCGTGTAATTTTCCTCCTCTTCGAGTCGACCGTTGCTCTGACAATATGACCGTTGGAGCCACCGGACTGTCCGGTGGCACCACCGGACTGTCCGACGGTGAGCCACCGGACTGTCCGGTGCGTTGTAGCGCTGGGTCTTCGACTTGGAATGCTCTCGGTCTATATCGTCCGGTGGCACCACTGGACTGTCCGGTGGTGAGCAACCGGACTGTCCGGCGGTAGGTTTTGCGCCGGACTTCGCCTCTTTTTTTCTCCGCGTATATCGTCCGGTGGCACCACCGGACTGTCCGGCGGTGGATGCAGCGCCGGACTTTGCGTCTTCCTTCTCAGCCTATAACGTCCGGTGGTGAACCATCGGACTGTCCGGTGTATGAATTTGCACCGGGCCTTCAGCCTTCGACTTTTGGGCTTCTTCTTGTCGCCGGTGCACTCAATGGGGCTTCTCCGGACCTCTCGATGCCCCAAAAAATAGGCCCGCTGACCGGTCAGTGGGACCGCCGAATCAGGACCTTAGCTTGCACCTTGATGGCGGCTTAGGCCTTCTCTTGTGCCTTTTAAGTCCTCATTTGAGGTGTTCATACCCCAAGTCTACCTTTTGCACCCTGGGGCTTCAACAAAAACACTTGCACACTAATATTAGTCACATGGCACATGTTGTCAATTCAACCACCAAAATCACATATGGGAACTAAGCAAAAGGCTTAGGGCCCATTTTCCTAATAAAGTATAATGAGTTTAAAAATAGTACGTTAAAAAATAATGTGTTTAAAAAAATGTTGTCACCAAATGATCAATCATTTAAAGATCAATCTCTCTAAACTAAAATGAATAAGTTATCAAGTATAATGTGTAAAAAAATGTTATCATACAATATATCGTAGTATATTTCTATCTTTCAAAGTCCACATCATCTTTGAGTTCACTAATTTAAAAGTTGTCACTTTAAAAATTCCCGCAGCAACGCGTGGAGCATCACCGAGTTATTCAACAAATGAACCAAGGCTGCTCGTAGGTGACGGGTTCCCCCTGCAGCATTGCTTGCTTTTGTCATTGTTCTGACAAGATGGTCCCACTGCAATACTTTGTAAGTTGAATGCATCATTCTCGACCAATAATTTATAATTTGCTTAGTCAAAGCATGATAAAAGTGTATATATATGATTGATTTGTAGCAGATTTCCATCCTTTTTTAATCTCATGTGTAGTTAATGATATTGGAGGTTTTCTGTCTAATTTTCAATCAGGGATACATGATCTTTGTCCATTGTAATACTATGCATCTATTTCCTTTTAGAGAAGAGTTATAGAAGGCAGCCAGAATAATGTGAGAGTTGAGGCCCCAAGCAGTCTGTGCCCAATACCATACACTACTGAAAAAAAGATATGTCGTGCTAAATGTTTTAAGACTGCTCCATAAGACCATAACTATGGTTTTGCTGCATCGGAGTTAAAATATTATCAATTGAGAGAACTTGAGGTGGGCAAGATGATGTGGTGTTGCTAGTACATGTAAGAAACAACATTTACTTTTTACAATATTTTTGTTATTCTATATTGATCGTACTAATACTTAGTACCATATCCTATATAGGTTTTCTCATGCATATATAGCTGGTTTGAATAATCATATCTTGATCTGAAGTAGAAATCGAAAGGACAGTGGCGAGTACTCATCATGTATGGGTTATTTTGAATGGTCAGAACTCAGAATGACATAATTGAAGCCTACAGTTCAGGGTCTATATGGAACTGATCGTGGAACAAGGAACAAACTATTTTGATTGCATTTATCCATGTGCTCACTTATTTGCATGCTCTTCATGGCCTGATAGGTGATATCGATTATTTTAGTTTTATCAATCGTAGGGAAAATCTATGAGTTGGTAATGGTATGGGTGTAATAATGTTATTGCAGTCATAGATTTTATGTGTTCTGGATAGTATGTATGGCCCAGATATTGAAATAATGTGTTTTGGACATTATCTATGGCACTTATTAGGGATGGTACTTGATTTCCTGATGTTTGAGTAACACCTTGTTTTAAACATATTACTTAGGCATTCGATCAAAAAATTCAAATGTTGGCACGCATTACCTAAGCAAAACATGCACACTTGATTATGTACTTCAATTAATTCTTGTGGTCGTCATCATCATTTGATTGTCATGAGATACCTCTGAGATATAGTGTTAGGAAAGTAATACTCCTACTAGGTTTAGTTTCAAATTAGCTTATACAACTGCATTTTTAACAATTTGGCGATAAAGCATCCTTTGAAAGCTTGCCCAAGGACGGTCGAAAACATTACCTATTGTCCTGCTCGGTAGCTCGTAGACTCGTACTAGTAATTGATTTTCAGATGTGGTATCTTACAAACCATCCCCACTTGGAAACGGAAAAGGTCCGCGTTGCTACCTCCACCTATACAAGTGATCCAAATAACCCCCTAAACGATTTTTTGGGTTTGAATAACCCCTTAGGATTGCTAAACCAGAGCAGATTACACCTTTACGCTATAATACTAACATGTTTGTTGATATGGGGTGGTTTGCTCCCTAGCATTGACAACTGGCCATGATATGGCGGGGACGACAGCGGCTGCAGGGATACCTAGTCATGCTTATGCTTGCGCTAGCCACCGAGGCCACAGCGAGGATGGACACCAGAACCGTCGCTGTTCTCTACGGCAGAGAGAAGAGTCGATGGATTCAAGCTGGGGAGAGACAGAAATGGGCTGGGCTGGACACGAGATACATGTACATAGGGGGTTATGTGTGCCACAAAACTTCTCTCCACGCCATCGTGGCCAGTTGTCAATATCTAGGGAGCAAAACTACCTTGCGTCAGCAAAACCAGGTTAATATTATAGCGGAAAGGTGTAATCTGCTCTGGTTTAGCTATTCGAAGGGGTTATTCAAACCCAAGAAGGGGTTATTCAAACCCAAAAATTGTTTAGGGGGTTATCTAGACCACCAGTATAGGTGGAGGTAGTAATGTGGACTTTTCCCTTGAAAATTGATTGGGTCCCATCAAGCAGCTTTTGGAAAACATCTTTTAGATGTGGCTACGGGTGGGATTTAAACAATTTTCAGATGATGCATTTGCAGCAGTGTTGGGTGTGTGTGGGGGGGAGGGGGCAGGGGGAAGGGGGACGCCTCTGGAGATCAGTTTCCAGGCCCATCGTTACAAATAGTGATTTGTGATGACCTTTATGTAGAGATGTGGGTTTCAACAACTGTCTCTACATGTAAACAATGGGGTTGCCTCTCAAAATTGTTTGTGTTTGCACATGTAAACGGGAGGGGGCACATGCATGAAAAAAATAAAGTAGGGGAATGGCAGCTTAGGCCACATTGGGCCGGCTGATGCACAAGGGGATAGACATTAAACTTAGATAATAATTAAACAATTGTACTAATTAAACACTTATATATACTAATTAAATATGTATCCTCTCTCTTCTAAATTATAGGTCATTTGATTTGTTGATACCAAATTTGATGCACTTGTTTTATTCACAAATTCATATTTTTTATTTTTTCACTATGATCCATACGATATACTTTAAATATGATATTAATTTTTTTTACATTTTTTAAAAAATATGCAAAGGACAAGAAAGGTCAAACTTGATATAAAAAGTCAAACCACCTGCAACAAAACGGAGGGAGTACTAATTAAACCCTGATACTAATTAAATGAGCTGAAGCGGCCCTTGCTTCATGTACGATCAGATCAGTTCCGGAAAACTATAGGTCCCTTGTTTTCATTCCACGACCAGGAGTATGCAAAGAAAACGAATGTAGTAGGCAAACGAACTGGCGAGGTCGTTGCACTTTGCAGTAGGGAACTAGGGATGACTCTACAGAGAATCTGTAACCTAGCAGTGATCACTATAAACAATGGACGTAATTGAGCAAAGTCCATTCTTGTCTCCAATCTCCATCAGTAGCTAACCGGCAGAGTGAGGGCTGAGAAGAAGATATGTCTGCTTTCGTGCTCGCCGTCGCCGGCGCTGCCCTGCTTCTGGGCTTCCTCTACGTCGTCAAGAACCGACGGAGCAGCAGCAGCAAGCTCCCGCCGTCGCCCCCGCGGCTGCCGCTGGTCGGTCACCTCCATCTCATCGGCCGCCTCCCGCACCGATCCCTGCACGAGCTGCACCTCCGCTACGGCGGCGGCAGCGGCGGGCTCCTCCTCCTGCAGCTCGGTCGGCGGCGGACCCTGGTCGCGTCCACGGCCGCCGCGGCCGCGGACCTGTTCCGGAACCACGACCTCGCCTTCTCCTCGCGCCCGCACAACGCGGCGGCGCACAAGCAGACGTACGGCTCCCGCAACATCTCCTTCTCAACGTACGGCGACCACTGGCGCCGCGCCAAGAAGATCGCCGTCGTCCACCTCCTCTCGCAGCGCCGCGTCGAGGCGTTCGCGGCGGTGCGGCGAGCGGAGGCGGCGGCGCTGGTGGCGCGGGCCCGGCGCGCCGCCGAGGCGGGAGAGGCGGTGGTGCTGAAGGAGCTCCTGTACGGGTACACCAACGCGGTGGTCACCCGCGCGGCGGCCGGCACCGCCGGGACGACGGCCGAGCGGCTGATGCAGCTGCTGGCGGAGACCGCGACGATGCTGGCCGGGTTCCAGGCCGACGACGTGCTCCCCGACGCGGCGGCGAGGGCATTCAGGCGCGCGACGGGGCTCGAGAAGAAGATCGACGACATGAACGCGGAGTGGGACAGGTTCCTGTCGGAGATTGTGGTCGAGCACGAGCACAGGGAGAAGAAGACGACGCCGCCGGGGGGGGAGGCTGGTGGCGACTTCCTCGACGTCTTGCTGCAGCTGCGGGAAGACGAAGGCGGCCGCGAAGGGTTCGAGCTCACCGACGATGGCATCAAAGCCATCGCCAAGGTAGGTGTGATCGATCCGAGCTGTTGTTCTTGGCTTCTTGCGTTGACCTGCGCGCGCGCACGCAGGACATGATAGCCGCGGCGACCGAGACAACAGCGGTGACGCTGGAATGGGCCATGACGGAGGTGGTGGGCAACCCGCGGGTGATGGCCAAGCTGCAGGAGGAGATCGCGCGCGTCGCCGGCGGCAGCACCACCACCACCACCACCATCGCAGAGGCGGATCTGAGCAGGATGGTCTACCTGAGAGCGGTGGTGAAAGAGGTGTTCCGTCTCCACCCGACGCTGCCGCTGCTGCTCCCGCGCGAGTCCATGGCGGCGGCGGCCGTGCAGGGCGGCCGGTACGAGGTCCCGGCGAGGACCGCGCTGCTGGTCAACGCGTGGGCGATCGGCAGGGACCCCGCGGTGTGGGACGCGCCGGAGGAGTTCCGGCCGGAGCGGTTCTTGGACGCCGCCGCCGCCTCCGGAGCGGTGGACTTGAGGGGGACCGACTATCAGCTCCTGCCGTTCGGCACGGGGCGCAGGATCTGCCCCGGCATCAACTTCGCGCTGCCGGTGCTGGAGCTCGCCGTCGTCAGCCTCCTGCGCCACTTCGACTGGGAGCTCCCCGGCGGGATGCGCCCCGAGGACCTGGACAGGGTGGAGGCGCCGGGGTTGTCGACGCCGCCGCGGGTTCCCCTCGTCCTCGTGCCCAAGTCGAAGGCGATTGCTTAGGCGTATGTGCAGCAAAATGCAGTTTGCGCGCGATGCAAGGAGTCGAATATCATCAGCGTGAGTATGCAGAGACTGGCACACCAGTGTGTGTGTGCGTGCGTTGAAACTCATAATACGAATATTTGACGCGTGTGCAAATTATAAGGGACCTGATTGAGTCGGAACTTATTTTGAGTACTGTAACTCCTGCCTCGAGTATTACTAATAATATGGACTAAAACAAAATCGCGTGGTGGGCTAGATCAGCGCAATGCCCGTAATCATTTTTTTCTTTTATAAAATGTTCAGACTTCTTATATATTGGTTTGGTGCTCAAATGAATCGTCAGCACTCTTTTTCTTGTATCTCCTGCGAGGCTGCGACTGCGAGTGCGACAAACTTCATTTCAGACTCCTTTGGTTGCACTCCATCTGTGGTGGGGCTCATAGGTGTCTCGAGTAAAATACGCAAATCCGACAACTTCATTTTCTACATCTTTAATCTAAGACAGCGCAAAAGATAATAGACTAAGTGTTACTCCCTCCATCCGAATAAAAAATTATAGATCGTTTGATTTTCTTTATACGTTCTATTCAAAAAAATTATAATTATAATTTATTTTTTGTACTATATAATACTCTCCGTTCTAATTTTTAGGTTGTTTGATTTTTTTGACACTAAATTTGACTTGTTTGTTTTATTAAAAATTTATAATTATCATTTATAATCACTGTGATTTAATTTAGCATATAATATATACTTTAACTATGTATTAAATTTCTATATTTTTGTAAATTTTCTGAATAAGATGAGTTGGTCAAATTTGGTGCCAAAAAAAGTCAAATAACACATAAATTGGGATGCAAGAAGTATACTTTAAGCATGGCTCACACATTTCTTTAAATATTTTAAATAAGGCTAGAGAGTTAATTTTGATATAGTAGTTTCTCTCTCTACGCGGAATAAAAAGGACAGCGCACGCTCTCTCATCACCCTCTCTCCACTGCACGCATCGTTGACCGGCTATTTCTTAAAGGAAAAAATAGGGAGTGTAAACCTCTCCGAGGCTGTCGTCGGCTCGTCGCCAGGCCCATTTGCCCGTTGTCACCAAATGTCGTCCTGCACTTCTTATGCTCACCTCCTCACGGTCTTATTAACCTCTCCCTCAAGACATTATTACTACCAGCAAACTTTTTATGTTCAATCCGAAACTCCGTTGACGCGGAGCGCACGTTCTGCATTTTGCTCCTTTTTTTTACTCGCATGAGATGTGCTTCTCAAGCATGAATTGAAGCCTCAATGGTATGCAGTGTTAGCCTCGAATTTTACATTATCTACTCAATCGATCCTCCAGAGTTTTAGGGTATACTCCATCTATTCAAAATTAATCGACGTTCAAATGGCAACAAAAAGTAGCTGCTCCTTCAAAACGTAACATTAACAATATTTCCTAGTAAAATATAAATGAACATTCTAATAAATTATACTTCTAGAAAGCATTTTTCAAAGTGAACTTATACATAATACATATGAGCATGACCTTCAAATTTTTAAACTAAATAATTAAACAGAGCTATTTATTGTTATTGTTTTAAAATGTTGACTCAAATCTTATATCGACAAACTTTTTAAATCTGGACGGAGTAAATGCAGATTAATTTGATTGTATCTATGCCTAGAGATAGTATAATATGAGATAAGACTATGATGCCCGTCACTAAAAGCTTGAACATTTGTGACCAGCTCCTTCACGGCTGGCTATTCGAATTACATAAGCAATGAAAGGTATAATCACGCAAGATGCACTTACAAAATTTAGAAGCTACAAATGTTTACATTTGTGAATGGATGCATTATACTCACCAACTCAGCTCAAAGAAATAATACAAAAGGATTCCCAATGGGAACATACCGAAAAGTTTCACTATGCAAACAATGACAAGAAATTGTTGTATGACCAAAGATCACTAACTACAGATTAAATGACACTGCCATATAGCATCCAATGAATGCGATCGCTTGAACTGACATGAACAGATCCAATAAGAACATGACTGAGAAAAAAGTAATGGATAGTCCAAAAGGCAGTAAAAATATACAAATGCCGCTCATATTGCACATCAAAAGCACGAGACAGTATCATGCAAGTACACAACTTATTCACACGCTGGGTATAGCTGTTGCAAACTACAATGAATCAAATTACACGAGCACAAGGTCAGCAAAAGAACAGGATTAGGCAAACATATAATATAATAAACAAATCGATCTATAAGTAATCCACCCTCCACCCCCCAACATGCCCATGACACAAACCACCGAAAACATCCAGTAACGTGTCTCTGGGTAACACAGGATAAAACTCCCACTGAATCACTCATGAGATGAGGCATCTTCACTGTGGAAGCTTTACAATGGTATTTCCTCGGTTCAGCCAGGGTATGTGATAGGGGCACCCTGAGTAATCCTTGATAGTGATGGCAGAAAATGTACATACGGTGTGTGATCTATCCCACAAATCAAATCTTCTTTGGTAGGTTGTAAGTTTTCTTGAGGAATCTCGTAGCTGTCTCATCACTCCGGTAGCACAGAACTCGCAGGACCGTGTTAGGCTCATTTGGGCTCCAATGCCCTGTTGTTGGAGGCAATGGTAACCTGCTCTTGGATGCAGACCGATTAGATTCAACCATCATGCGTTTGAATCGCTCTATGAGGCTTTCAGAGTCTGCTCGAAGGAGAGGCAGGACATTTTTGACCTGGGAGGATGCCTTGTCAACTAATTCTTCTGGCAAACCATCCCCATCTGCTAAATACAGATCTCTGAGAGCCCTGAAGTCATCTTCTATTATTTGCGAGTCTTGGCGAGTGAAAGCACGCAAAGGCCCACCAGCAAGAAGCACCAGCAAGAAACCATCAAAAGTTGCTTTCATCAGTGCAGTTATAGCACGGTTCCGCACTTTGTTGTGCACCATACTAGATATCGTCTCAAGGACAGGGTCAAGCTCTCTCAACAGTACATCTACCCTGCTTGATGCAGTATCACCAACATAAAGGGTATCCCAGAGAACATTGCCCAAGTCATAGAACGTCACCTTATATGCAGTCGTCTCACAAATCTGCTGAATGCCTTCTTGACAGGCTGCCTGACAAAGCTCAAACTTGATGTCCAATCCATCAGTGATATCTGCCTGGGCTGACTCTACATTTCGCAAGCATGTTTTTATCTTCTTCTCTAGGTTCTCAAGCTCCCCTCGGATGTACTGAAGCGTATTCAAGCGCACACAGAGTTGAGGAAGGCCCAAGGGATCATTTCCATTTGTTGCTCCATTTTGTGATTGGCGAACTTGAAGATTTTGTGGCTTCTCCTTTTTCTTGAATAATAACTTGGAGCCAACCTCACATCGTGTTAATGGAGGTAACTGGGGCATAAAAGAGTTCCGTGTTCCTGTTCAGTGATACGAAAGAGGAAATGGAGCTCAGAAAAGGAACAATGGAACATCATTCACACAAATTATTTAACATTTATTTATCTAGTACTCACCACAGCCAGATTTTGCTTTAGACACATAAAGCTGTAGGCTTCTATCGAGCCCAGCTGTCAGATCAGGAAGAAGAGCTGGATGCATTGGTATAGGCAATTCGAAAAATGCATCCAATGTTTCACCAATAACCCGGAGCATCTCCACAGAGGAGGGAGCAAAATTATCCCTGTTGGCACCTGGATTCCAGGTCTGCATAAAAGATATCACCAGGCTTAAAAAACATGCAAAGCCAATAGAAACAAGTTTCAACCTAGATGTAACAGAACTTCATATGATGTACTGCTGATCAATAACCAAAGTTTATTCTCAGAAGACTGTCCAGAATGATTAGCTCAAATTGGTCAAAGTAAATGATTTTTTCAGTTTGCACTTTGCACATAGGCTGTATGCAGTTTCAAGACCAAGAGTGTGATACTGGACTATGCAAGATGCTAAATGACACTGGAGCTTCACTTCAGACGTTTGTAGCCATTGATGACCGGCAAAGGGATGATGGCCATGGAAGAAAAATAACATGAACAAATGGGAACGCGCATTATTCATGTGTGCTTAGTAAATGACATCAGCAATTATGGATAGTGGAGATGAAAAAAATGGTCCACTGTAACCAAGTATATAACATCTTGCTACCATAGCATGTTTAAGCTATATCAAATATAAGCAGAAATAGATTAAAAACTAAAGCACAGTAGCACACTGCATCAGTGGCAAAATTAGGACTGTATCTATGTATATGTAGAAATTAAAGTCTGATGTTGAAAGGGGGGAAAAGAGCACCTCTTGCTTCAAATTCCTGTCAACCCATCCCTTGAGTCTGTCTACTCTTTCTTTTATCCACACTTTCACCAGATTAGCAATTGCATTTTCAGCTTCGTATGGCGGCATCTCTCTGATTAGTGACTTGCCCCCATCATCGCTATCCACGGAATCTTCAACAGCAATATTAACAAGGTCCTTCTCTAATTTGTCTGCTGATTTAAGTACCTGAACTGTATCTGGGGTCAGCTCTGTAAGCCCAGCTACGAACTGCTTCAGCTCATTTCCATAACAAGAATGAAGGGTTGCAACAGCAACACCTGAAGCAAGGGGATGCCATGTCTTCAGTATTGGACTGTACAAATTTTTCTCCTTTATAGCTAGGTCACCGATATCCTTTGCAAGGATAGAAAGAACTGGAGTAGGGTTTCTTGATGATCGTTTTGAATCCGCTTCTTCCATTCTCTACACAGGTCAAAGTAATGTCAATAACAGAAGAACTGGTGCACTCATCAAAATATCAATTTATAAACACTGCATAAAACAGAACAGTTAGTACAATACTTGAAGTTGAGGAAAGTGGTTTTCTATTGTTTTCAGGATTCTTAAAATTTTATATGTGCCTTTACAAAACATGGCATGGTTTGTAAGCAATAAATTGACAGAGGACAAAATAAAACAAAAAAAATCCACATAGGTATTTGGAGGTACAGAAAGAGGCAAGTTCATACAGGTTGAATAAAATATAGAGGATGGTATTTACTAACAACGACTTACTTGAGCAAAGGCTGTGCGTAGTGAAGACCTTATGTACGTCTCTACCCTGCTACGAGCTACATCAGTATCTTCTTTCCTTCTACGACGATATTCATGGGATATATCTTCAACAAGAACCCTTGCAGCTGACACTCCAATTGAGACAATGCCTTGCATAGACTCAATATTACTTGTATTGAAGGTTTCATGATATGCCAGGAGTCTTTTCTCGGTCCAACCCATTATTGAGCTTAATGTTGAACTCAATACTTTACAGTAATTTGGATCTTTGGTGGCCTTGGCATCCCTGGCAACTTCAGCTAACTGATTCTCTGCAGCAGAAAGCAGCTCAATATCTACTTGACCAGACATAACAAAATGGTTGAACAATGCCCAAGTAAAGCAAAGATTGTGGAGCATCTCATTGATTCCTAGAATAACCCAGGTTTTCTTCAAGAGCTCCATCACCTCATCAATCTCATCAACCACAGTGCCCTCATCATTATCAAAGCAAGCTTCTACCAGCATTTGGTACAGATGGAGATTCAAGGGGAAACCGTCTGCCCAGTGACATCCATCAGAAGTTCCATCATGAGACCTTCCAGCGAGGGCCATGACAGAAGTACGTAGAACCTGCATTGACTCAGAGTTTTTCCCAGTTTCAAGTGGTCTATCATATGCACCACGTATAATTTGCCGCAACCGTTGCGCAGAACTGTCTGATTTGTTCAATGGAACGAGTGGATGAACAAGTAAACCAGCTTCAAGAAGCTTCAGATTCCTACTCCGCCATGCCTCATACTCTTGAGGATCAGGGATATCTGATGCCTTGAATTGCTGCAGGAATTCCAAGGGCAAGACCATAGATTCCGCACGTCTGCCAAGCTGTTTCATGAGAAATGTACAGGTGTATCAAAAAACTTTAATATATGCACAACCCCAATAAGGCCCATCAAACCAATAATAATATTTCAACAGAAACACTATATAGGAATTACAACTTTTTGTGTGTATCTGATTCTAATCGAATGAGAGTGCATCACTGCAAGTTTTCCAAAATATCACATTCATCTTCACTCGTATGTTATGAACCAAGGAAACGGTGCTGCTATGCAAGAGGTTTTTTGGAGACCATTTCACAAGTGATCACAAATTGCTAAAAATGAAATGATCACTATGGTATGCACATCCAAACTTTGGTGATCGTTCTTTCAACCATGAAGACAAATTGGGTCATTAATTAGGCTCTAAACAACATCATTGAGTGCAGTCGTACAGTAGGATTCCCACTAAGCCACCTACTGAATACCAGGATGCGGGATGGAGTATCCAGTGTATCGGAATGAATAGAGCTAAGTTTGTCATTGCAGATAGCACAGCAAAACCTAAGGTGTGAACCCAGCAGGCTCAGGATGTGATTCACATCAAGAAGCTCAATCATAATGAAATCAGGACAATGTACAAACTGCAAAGTAATTTTGGCTGTGCAATGTGAGCAACAGATGAATTGCCAATTAACCCTTGCAAGAGAAACGAATATTAAACAGAAGGAGAAACCGCCCTCTGAGATCAACAATCAATTTGAGTGGATTATTCAGGTCAGATTGAGTGAATTACTGTATGTGCCTTGGCACTTTGTTACGAAAACCCCAGAGCAAGGTAAGGATCATGGTACCAGACAAAGGTTCTTCCTGACTACAAAGCTGAGAGATACAATTTTATATTCAATGAACTGGAATACAAAAAAAAAAAAAAATCCCAACTAGGCATCCCAACTATAGCTGCTGCCGACACCCAAATGACAAGATCCATGCTAAAAAAAGGGAGAGAAAAGTCATTTCACACACCCCCTCCCAAAAAAATGACGCATGGTTGGCAATGGCATTCCAATTCTGAACTAGAAATACCAAAAACGAAACAATTTCAAAATAAGAGAACGGGTGTATTTTTTAGCTAAATTTGAATTTCTACCCAGCCCTCCAACACCAAACTCCGGGAACACCACGGCACGCTTGAGCACTCCAGATCTACATACTGGCACAATCCACCAACCCCAGCGCCAGCATTCCATCGGCAATCTCAGTAGCCGAAAACGCGAGATCCTACCTGGCTGGCCGCGATGCGGAGGAGCCCCCTGCGGATCCTGGCGTCGGCGGGCTCGGAGACGCGCATCTGCACCCGAATGAGCTCGCCGACAGTGGCGGGCCTCCTCGGCGCCGCCGCTGCCGCCTTCCCGCCGCTCCCGGGGCTGCCGACGCCCTTGGAGGATGCGGAGGAGCGGAGGCCGAGCGCCTTCTTCATCTTGCTGGCGGCGGCGGAGGTGAGGGAGCGCTGAAGCGAGGCGGAGGAGGCCGAGGCCGAGGACGCGGAGGAGGCCGGCGACGGCGGGGCCGGCGACGAGGACTGCGGGATGTAGGTGAGGGGCTTCCCGCCCGTGGTGCGGGAGGCGGCGACCAGCACCTCGTAGGCGGCCTCCCGGAGGTCGGCGGGCGAGAGCGCGACGCCGAGGTCCGGGAACGGCGAGGGGAGCGCGGAGGAGGCGGGCGCCGGTGGGAGGAAGCCGTTGGAGGAGGCGGAGTGGGACGAGTCCCGGCGGGACTCGCGGAACAGGCGAGCCATCGCGGCGTCGGCGGTGACCTCGCTGCTCCCTTGCTTTTCCCCCTCTCCTCCTCGTGCTAGGTCCCGCTCTCGCACCTCGCTAGTGGGGAGGAGAGAGATGGGGGCGCTTTTCGTCGCGGGGATGATGAGGAGAGAGAAAGGGGGAGGGAAACTCCTCTCCAGTCCGGTCCAGCCTAGCGAGGTGGGAGATGGGCAATGTGGCTGGTAAATTGCAAAGGGCACTCTCAGTTCTTTTTTACCGCGTTTGCATTTTTTCAAATAGTGTACATTCTTTGCAATCGCACGGCATGGTATATAACTGGATGATACCCCGCGGCGTTGCTACATGAATTGTGTAACGTTGTACCTGTAAAAAGTATCATATAAATTCTCCGCCCGTAGCTGTGAAAATTTGAATGATATTGGTGTATATGCCATAGAGAAGCACTACATGCGTGAAGCCACGAAAAATCGATATAAAGATATAAACAAAGGTATTAGTGGATGATGACGTGGCATAGAACTTAGTGGGCTCCGGAGATGACGTGGCTTCACGCATGTTGAGAGAAATAGGTAATGGGGGTTAGCTATTTAGATACATAGAAGATAAGTCTTGTATTAGGATGATGTTTGTTAAAAGATTTAAGTAATTTTGTTGGAGTTGATCAACACCGATGAAACCTCTTATTTAGATTCGCCGATGTGTAGTTCAATTGTTATAAAAACAATGCACAATGGTGAATGAAAAGGAAAATTTATAACATAGATTGATAATGGAGTGAGTTTTTGTTTAAGATTAAACATATTGTTTTCGTGGAAAATCCTTTGCATCTTCACATAAATTTTGATGGGGGCCTGACCAATAAACTTTTGGGTTTAAAGTTAAAACTATCATTATCACCATACAAGTAATTGTTAACAATATTTTTTTATCATGGTAATCAAGTTTCTACTAAATTATTCTCCTCATCATGTCACAAGAAAGGTAAAAGGGGAGTTTTCATAATAAGCATCTCAATATTACCATCACCGATAAGCAATTCCACAAGTGGTGCCATATTTAAAAGCATTATTATACCCTAATAAAAATAAAGATAGTGTATCGGATTTAATGCAAGGAGAAAATAATAATAATAAACCATTATTAGATTAGCAGATCTCTTTTAAGTGCTCCAGCGCCTCTCCCCATCTCATGTACTACTACATCTATCTCCATCTCTTCAATGTGTGACACTATTGAATTTGGACACGACATTTTCCATATGTTTTGTTTTCTTTAAAAAAAAGTAAGTATAATCTATTTTGTTGTGACTTATTTTGCCAGTAACATCAATTTAAGCATGACATAACTCCTGCAAAATTTCCGAATAAATCAGATGGTCAAGTACTATGTCCAAAAATATCAAATGAGAATATATCAGTGACAGATGACGTGTTCAACTCCGCAAAAGTACCACGGTAGTAGGTAACAAAGGAAATGCTCCTCCACAAGAGGATCCACACCAACAAACAAGCCATGTTCCAGTGTACGGTCTGGCAGTGAGCACAGCCAAAAGTCCAAAACAGCGTCCTCCTCCACCACCACCACCATCCATTACCGTGGTGTTAAAGGCTAAGCAAAGACCGGGTAGTACTCTACGTACCGGCGCACCCGCACCAGTTCTGTTCTGAGTTGTGTGACGCAGCGATAATTGTTACGAGGACAAGGTCCGGTCCTTGGAAAACGCGGCTGTCCACGCCGGCTGTCTCGTGTGCGCATCACGCGTGATTGATGCTTACCCGGCCGCTCAAATATGTCTGACTAGTGACTAATCTCAAGTGACAAAAAGACAGTAAAGCCAGCAATTATAGCAACAAAAAAACTACCTTCGTTCATAAGTGCGTGCCACTTACGACATCAGCATTATCACCGAAGCACTAAAACTCTGCTTTGGCCATTTATTGATAGCATAAAACATATTCAAAGCAGATTTAATTTACAAATTTTTGAAACAAGTTTTGAAGAGAGCCCTGGTCTTTGGTGTTTTGACAAGGTTCATTTCAGGTGGGAGGCCTTCTCCCCCTTGACCGTAAAAAGGGAAGGTTAATTTGAACAACATTGTGGTGTGCCGGCCCTTTCTAAGTAGCAGGAATAAAATCGGATTTGAAAGGTTTGGACTGTGGATGCTCGTGGAGAAGCGATCGAGGCCGGTGAAGGCAGCGCACGCGCGAGGTTTGTGTTGTTTAGGGGGTTTAAAATTCCATCACATCGGATAATTGGAGGCCAGTTAGAAGTATTAAATATAGTCTAATTATAAAACTAATTACACAGATGAAGAGTAAACGGCGAGAGAATTTATTAAACCTAATTAATAAGTGTGATGCTACCGTAAACATTTATTAATTATGAATTAATTAGGATTAATAAATTCGTCTCGCCGTTTACTCCCCGACGGTTTAATTAATTTTCTAATTAAATCATATTTAATACTTTTAATTAGCATTAAAATATCCGATGCGACCAATGCTAAATTTTAGTCTGTGGTGCCCCATGTGCGCACAGCTCCATCACATGCCCACTCTCAAAGTCAGAGCCTATTTTTACACGTGATGACGCGGAATGCTCTGCTCCTCCTTGGACATCACACAGCTCAGACTGAGTCGGGCAGCGTCGTTTTGTGTTTTACTTGGCTTTTTACTCAGACTGCTGGACTCGGTCTCATCCGTGCCATTGCCAGTTTGCCACCAACATGCGCCGGAATGTCCCTCATCGATCTGGCTGGCATATATTATATATAGAGAGAGAAACTGTCGGCCGAAACAAAAAAAAAGAGCAGAGATAAGACTAGAGGAGAGACAAATTGGTGATTGGGAGAGGCCTCATCGCTTTCACATCACAGGTGCTACTAGGATCCAATGATCCATCATTCATGCCAGACAGCGTTCGTTTGCATGGCAGCTGATTATTTAGGGGGGTAATAATGATAAATATAAATAAATAAGCGTACCTGGTTTGTGTGTGTTGGGTTCGGCTGTCAGACATTAATTTATTTTTACGAACAAATCAAAGGAAAAATCATCAGTGGACGAGCGAGACAGGTATCCAGTACCGAGGCTGGGGATGGGTTCCGGGCCCATATGTCGGTGAGGCAGGGGGAAGGTTTGGTGGCAGTTCCGATCTGGTCGTTTGGTGCCGACTACTGTGAGCTCTCATCAGTTTGTTTGCCGTCCTCGTACCATGGCGAGATTGAGGGCGCCGCGCTGGTAGGGGTGCAGTTTGTGGTCGCCCATCTCATCATCCTACACTCCTGCCAGTTGTGGCCTTGTGGGCACAGATGAACGATATGTCTGTCAACTCTGAAAAACAGGATTTCATAAGAACTCTTGAAAATACTTCTTCTTGAAAGTGGTACGGTGATGAGCGAAAAGGTTCATAATATGTCCCATATTTACATGTTTTATATGGGATACTGTGTTTAACCTTTTGATTGTAACTAGCTTATATCCAGTTTTTTTATTTCAAACCGGCTTAACAACACCAGATGGCATATATGACAAATTTGCACCATGTACCAACATTGGTTTCCACTGTAGAATGTTATAAAAACTGCATATCAGATTTTTTTGCCCCCTCTCCAGCAAAAAGGTGAATAGGTATTTTCTAGCAAAAAGGAAGAATAAGACATGGGTCAACGTAACTGCCCTACCCATGAAAATTTAGTTTAACTCAATGTAATGTCTCATGATATTAGTAGTACTGTAGTAGCACAGAGAAGCAGGCCCGTCGATGGGCAAGTGCGAAGTGTGCTGCTGCACAGGACCACCAAATTATGTTGCTTTAATTAGCCCATTAGCAAATGGTCCACATAACTAACGCTTCTGCCTTGTTGGCCTGGCTGTTTCATCAACTAAGTATGCCCCGACTAGACTAACGAGGATACGTGACTGGACAATCTATGGGTTCTCTTCATATTACAAAGTTCTTGAAAATGTGCCCTTTTTATTCTAATGCTATGATTGCATACATAATTTTACTATGAAATAAGAAAGATTCAATGGACCGGCGCTATTATATCTCTTAAATGATGTCTTGGGAAAATATTAATTATGAAGATATAATTGAAGAAAACATTTCAAGATATACAAGACGGATGATGCTATTTTAGTAGAACATGAGATTAACATTATTGTGTTTACATATAATTTAGTATTTAATACGAAGTAATATGTATTTTATACCCGCGGTCTTTGAACTGGGCATGGTGTATCGATTGGGTCCCCGAACTTTCAAAACCAGAAAAACGGATCCCGCAATTTGGCAACACCATCCAAAATCCTTCAAAACTGGATTTACCGAAACCGGATGCCGACGTGGCGGCTATGCTGGAGCTAGCTGTGTGCCATGTGCCTTTGCGATCACCGCGCGGATAGCACGGGATTGGTCAGCGATGGAGACTGGGAAAGGCGGCGGGCGCGGGCTGAGGGGAGCGGCGGCGGGGAGGCCTCCTTCGGCGGCGAGCACGGCCTTGCGCGTGGCAGGCGGAGGCGCGGCAACGAGGCGGCCTTGTGCTCGGTCGTACGGCGACAAGGCCCCGGCAGCGGCGTGGGGCGCAGCAGCAACCGGCAGCTCGACCTCGGTGCTCGCAGATAGCGCCAGCTCTTCGGAGGTGAGGACGTCCGCCGCGTTCGGCGCAGCAGGCCGGCGGGCGCGACGGGCTGCACGACCACGTGCCGCCGCCGTCGCTCCAGCAGCTGCGCCGCCGCGTGTGCCACCCACCGTCGCCGGCAGCCGCAGTCGCGCCACGCCGGCAATAGCTAGTGACACGTGCCGTCGCCGAGGAATCATAGCCATCCTCTGCGCCCGCTGCCGCGCGAGAGGACCCGGGCTTCCGCGGCAGGGTTGGTCGTCCGGACGGTCGCCCCACTGCCCTACGAGAACGGCAAGTGGTACGACGGCGGCAACTACCTCCGGACGCTGCTCCTGCGGAGCGACGAGGCTGGGTTCCCCGAGACGGATCGGAGGCCGCGTTCCACACCGCGCGCGCAGGTGGATGGACGTGGGCGAGATGATGCAGATGAGATGATGCTTGGAGCGAGCTGCGGCTCGTCCGCGTCCTCCATGACCGCAACCATCAGTAAGACAGTTTTAGCATCAAGGTTCTCAAGACTTTCAGTGCCCCTAAAGCTTTTGAGCCTAGCTGCCTACAACGGAGCTGAACATTCTAGTCAGATCATGGAATCATCTCTCGCCACATTGCACGCGACGGTCGCCGAAGCCAGTGCCGCGCCACCAGGGCTCGCGCAGGGGACGCCGCGGGAGCCGGATCTGAGGCGGGGCCAGAGAAACGAGGAGGCGCGCAGCGGGAGCGCCGGCACCGTCCTCCAGCCGGCCATGATGTGCTCCCTCAACCCCTTCACCGACTCCGCGCCCGCGTCTCCGCTGACGGCGCCGGTGCCGCGACTCTCAAGACCACCGTGGAAGCGTGGACGGCGCGAGGACTTGCCCAGGGCGCTGATGGATCCGTCTTTGAGCAGGTCACCGAGGAGGAATGCCTTTGTTCGCCTACACGTCACACTTGGGTTGCAGCATGGCCGCCACGTCGGCGTCCGGTTTGGGCAAATCCGGTTTTAAATGGTTTTGGATGGTGTTGCCAAGTTGGAGGAGATCCGTTTTCATGGTTTTGAAAGTTCGAGGACCCAATCGACACAGCGTGCCAAGTTCGAGGACCGCAGGTGTATTTTACTCTATTTTATATTTGAGTAGTGAAAGCATGCTTTTGCTATATATATTGTACATATTTTTTATATATCTAGGACCCTTTATGGATTTCGCTCCGGAGCTCCGTATTTCTGGAGACGGCTCTGCAGAGAAGCAGGGATGTCGGAGTACATGTTGAGGTTTAAAAAAACAAACACATTGCAATCATTTACCTGCATTAGTTTGCTGATTAGAAGATAACTTACTTTCTAGATAGACTAGACATGGTACATGGTATATGTCGCACAGCTGCAGCATGGGAAACACCTAAAAGTGGTTTGGCAGCATAAAAAGGAAATCAGTAGCAATTACAAAGTATCACTAA
The DNA here is from genome assembly GCA_022530915.1 of Paspalum notatum. Lineage (NCBI taxonomy): Eukaryota > Viridiplantae > Streptophyta > Magnoliopsida > Poales > Poaceae > Paspalum > Paspalum notatum. The sequence goes on from CM039685.1 coordinate 34,977,709, forward strand.
CGCAGTACAAAAGTGTGTTCTAGAAGATCCACCACACATACATTATCAGTGGGAAAATGACAATGCTGATCCTAGATGCATATATACATCACGAAAGAGGGGATAGCAGCCAAGCTTATAATTATCTAGGAGAGAGCATACGCAAAAAAAAAAAAAAAAAAAAAAGGGGGCTGTCGATATAGGCCTCCTATTGACCTACTTGTAAGTGACTAACAAGAATATTGTACTTATTCAAAAGAAAAGGGAAGAAAAAAAAAGATAATAAGGGAAATTTCAGATTTGGCAGACATGACAAGCAGGCTATAGATGCATCCAAACTGTGGTTTCTACCAGTAATTTTAAGAGATTATTGGCATAACATAAATTCAAGAAACCAATAATATGTGCGCATAGATGACTGTAATTAGAGAATGGTACAGTAATCAAACTTAACAAGCAGCATTGTTCTTAATTAAGGTGGTATGGCGTCCTATTAGCCTTGTGCGCGCACACCTTATCAGCTAGGTGATAAACCATAACAAGGCCCTTGTAGTGCCAAGGGCGCGCACCTTAAGAACAATGATAAACGGGCTGAAATCTAATAGCAGCTAGTGAAAGGGTACTGTGTTTAGCACTCACAACACCCGATCCCTTAACAAAGAGCACAGACTAAACTCTTAACTTTTTTAAAGAAAAAAAGAAAGAAAGAAAGAGAGCACAGCCTGATAGTAACATTTGCCATTTAATGCTTGCTCGCCACCTCACAAATAACAATGAAGAACTAATATGGAAACAAATAAATGAAAAGGCCTAAGAGTAAACAAAATTTACCTTCAAGAACTGTTGGCTGTGGAGGGGCGGACCTCCACTAGGGGTCACTCTAGTATGTTAACATATAGTATTAAGTCATGTGTCACAATTGTAAACCATGTGTTAGATTTTTTTGGTTTTGTTACAATCACAATCATAAACTAATATATATTGCCTTGTACTATATAATCACAATTACTCCCTTGAAAAGATTCAAAGCAAATTATCTCATATAAATGGATAACCACAAACCAGAGCTAATATCCCACACACTCTTTCATCGTTGGCGTCCTAATCTCTGCTACAAGTGCCACTATCTTCGTGCATTCCTCTGTTCACCTCGTGAACATCTGCCTCCCATGAGCTGGAAGACACAAATTGTTCCAATAGATCGCACTCAGCATGTTCTCAGCATTCTCCTCTCTTCCATGATTGGGGATAGCCTCAGCCAAGTCACTCAACTAGTCACATGTAGTGTTTAGATTACACACTGGATTTCTAAAACTGTCATGTATTTTTCATAGATTAAAAGAACAATATATCATCGCGTTGTTTATGTTTTATAAACGTTGTATTGACGATTTGGTGTACTAGAATTATATGTGTTGTGCATCTAGTCGGACTAGACTTTGAACTTGGCCCTAGTCTCTGGCTAATCCTAGGTCCGCCACTCAGAGATCTGTGTTTGCCATGGCACATTGGGAGGATGCATCAGTTCATTAATTGTTGAAAAAAAAAAACTTCCTCCACCCCGATTTATAGGTAATACTTCAACTACAACTTAAATTTTATTCATATTTTCACAAATCTTCTATATCTAAATAGGAAGCACCCACTGCCTATTTCTCTCAACATGCAGCCATGCCACATCACCATCCACTAAGTCCCCACATCATCATCTACTAAGTCATTTATTTATATCTTCCAATGATTTTATGAAACCTTATGCATGCAATTATTTTTTTTAGCTCACACGCAGAGTGTACCTCAAATTCCCGCGGTAACGCGCGGGGAATTCATCTAGTTTTTTGGAAAAAAATGAGCCAGTCAATTTGTTAAAAAAAAATCAAACGCCCTATAAATTGGGACGGAGGGATTAATAACATTGGAGCATCGGTTGGGATATAGGAGCCTAGGGTGGGGTTTTTACACTGCGAGCATGTCGCCTCTACTCCATCCCCGCAGCGTCGAACACCTCCGCCGGTGGGGTTCTGGTTTAGGCTCCGGCGGCACGAGGGTAGGGATCTATTGTGCCCAGCCCAGCAAAATACTTGGAAGGTCGGTTTATAGCCGTGCGCCCGCGCTTACTTTTTTGTTTTCTTTCCTTTGCTTGCGGCGACTCGGATTGGTTTTTTGAAAGTTAGCCTCGCCGCCGCACGGTAAACCACTGCTCGCACCGGGCTATCGCAATCGTAATGGCGGCTGTCCCCGCCCCCGCTGCCGTCCCCAGCGGTGCCGACCCCGCGCCTGCTCCCGCTCCTGCTCCCGTTCCGGGTGGTGCCGACTCCGCGCCTGCTCCCGCTTCCTCTCCCGGGGGCGCCGACCCCGCGCCTGCTCTCGCTTCCGCTCCCGGCGGTGCCGTCGGCTGTTACGTCGGTGCCGAGGAAGGCGTCCCCGCTCTCGACGCGCTTGGCTGGTGCGCATCCATTGCCCCCCTCCCCCTCCCCCCCCCCCCATGACCGGGCTGGCTTGGATTGGTTTGTCTCCTAGCGCGTGTTTAGTTGAGAGAGATTGTAGCATATGGGACAGTCCTTCCTGTTTGGTTACGAGGATGGGACAATGCTTGGTGACCTTACCCTTTTTGATTTTTGGTTTGAGAGATTGTAGCATATGGGACGGTCCTTCCTGTTTGGTCACAAGGATGGGACAATCCCTAGTGACCTTACCCTTTTTGATTTTTGGTTTGCTCTGATGATTCCTTGCACTGGATGGTCATGCATATATGTGGTTTTGCTCTGATGATTCCTTGCACTGGATGGTCATGCATATATGTGCAAGTAAATGTTATTGTAAATTATGCAAAATTAACTAGCGAATGTACAAATAGAATATTCAAATAACTTTTGCCACACAGTATGACTAGATGCATGGAGGTGAATAACAAGTGGACTGTAACTACACAAAGGATCATTTCAAGCATCCAGACCACCTCAATATTCATCATGACTTCATATGTAATTCATATATTACATGTAGTAGCTGTAAGTCCAAGGCTTGCTTATAACATATTAACATGTAGTACACCGATTACATGTAACAGGTGGCAACAAGTCATACACCAATACCAAATCCAAGGCACACAGCCATCAGCCAAAAGAAGCATCCTACCTTTACAAAGTCCTAATATGTAGATCGCACAGCATAGTTGCATGTGGTAAAACCAAAAGAAACATCATCCTACAGTCTAGGGAACTTCTCAGATCAACCCAGATTGGCTTGTGCTCATACCAACTCCAAGGCACACTGCCATCAACCAAAATAAACAACCTACAGTAGCAGTCCTAATATTTAGACCACACAACAGTCCTAACATTTTGACCACACACCTAAGTTCCATGTGGCATAACCAAAAAAATCAGTCTACCAGGGAACCTCTCACTAATGAAAAGAGCAGCCAAGTCTATGTTGTGCTCAAATGGCAGAGCGTAGAAAGCTCGACCAATGTGTGGGTTGGCCACCCGATAACACGAGTCTTCTCAAAACTTGGAAGGCTTTTCAGTTGGGCAAACAAGTCACTTGGCAGATCAGTGTCCGGTTTACCAGCTTTCTCAATAGCATTGGCAAGGTTGCTATCCACACTTTTAAAATCAGCCCCTCATCTTCATTTTCAGCAATCTTGGCCTTTTTTTTTAGCCTGCTTGCAGAAGATGGAGCCACATCATTATTTGGAGTGTTAATCCCACCAATTGGACCATGTGCAACACCCTCTTCGGTTTCAGTTTCAATATCTTATGCACCTAGAGGAGCACTTGAGTCCTTGGCAATTTTTCCGGTAGCCATGCTGTTTCCAAATACTATTTGCATCTCTGCAAAGTGCTCAGGAGGCTTGTTCAAATACTCAACATCTGCCTTGTGAACCTATTATAAAAAACAGCAAGCATCAAACTTTCTTAGCAAGGAAGCTTCAACTAGCCAGCATGTTACAAACATACGGTGTAAAGTTTACCTCAACATGGCTATTGTAGTGATGAGCATCAAGTGTTTATCTTCATCCCAACCAGCAGCACTCAACTTTCGCAGTCTATTTATCTATGCAAACTTCCCAGACCATGTTTTCAAATGATTCTTGATTTGCTCAACAGTGCGCATAGTGGCAAACTTTTCATTGAGGGCCCTAGCATATGCATTCAGATGGACTTTCTTGAAGCCTTTTGAGGTCTTAGTACTACTGGCCACCACATTAATGAGGTTAGTGAGCATGAAAGCTGACTGAGCCAATGTCCATGTAGCATGGCCATTATTTCCACCAAGTCCCTCTGCGAGTTCCTCTATTTCCTAGCATAGAACGCAATACAAATCAATAAAATATGTATGCATATTTGTTGCCACCGGTGTAAACCTTTTCAGCAAAAATAAAAATGCAAGCAATATGAACATCTTTGTGAACCACACAATTAAAATTGTAGAAGAAATATATCCATCATAAATAATACTGCAGCAGAATGTTCATAGATTGAATAGAAACCTTTTCTGGGCAGCAGAATTATCAAAATGGTTCTCTGTATTGCAAAGCATTATATCATTTAGGAAACTAGTGATGCGCCATAAAAGTGATGTAGGACATAGAAATAATTTTCTCCGCAATGTCCTGAAAACTAGTGAAACCATATCAACTAGGACATATCTACAAGTACTAAATAGTTCGTTGGACAATTTATAGTTATTTCATATAAAAAATAGTATTATAGTATTTATCAACAATAATAGAAATAAAATGCTATCTCAAATGAATATGTATGGATAATTATGAAACTGTAATTGGATGCTAAAACTTCACACAACACAGAAAGCTTAACATAAATGTCAAGCTATTTCAAATTTTGAAAGTTGGCTTCTGACAACTGACATATTGGCTAAATTATATGTAGGGTGCCACTACCCACAGCTGATATGGATGAAATTTGGGCTGGAACAGAAGACAAGGATTTTGCTGTGCTTGAGGACACTCTTGACATCAAAGATGATGGAAACGACCTGTGAGTTTATTCGATTCATTTAATCTGTATATGCTGCTGTGTTAGCACAACCAGGGTGCTTCAAACCCTCAGCTCACAGCGTGCACACACACTACACTGCTGAACACGGTGAGGAGCAAGAATGGGGAGAATGAGTTTTTGGGATGAACTGAATTGCATTGCACCCTTAGGGTCCTTTACATAGTAGGAAGAAAAGAAAACACAAGTACTGGAGTAGATGTACTATACAGTATGGCTACCAGCCAACTACTACCAACTACTGCTAGATATTTAACCACTACTAGGCAGGTACAAATGGCTGTATAAGCCATGCCTCTACTTCTACCAACTACTATGGCCGCTGGGCCTCTAGGATATAAGGAGCAGGAGCTCCTCGGGCTGCTTCTTCAAGCAGACAAGAGCACACAGATTACCATTACCATTCTTCCCCTTAATGTGGGTGCTCTTGTTTGATCACCACCATGCCCACCTGAGTCTTCATCTTCTCAAAAGTGATATTTCCCAGTGGCTTGGTGAAAACATCCGCAAGCTGCTGATCAGTCCCAACTTGCTCAAGGATGACCTGCTTCCTCTCCACACAGTCCCTAATGAAATGGAACTTGATGGCTGATTTGTTCCTGAGGATTGGTGGCTGCACTAATTGCCCATTGAGTTCTTCCAGCAACTTCCTCAGCCATACCCCATGACATGCTGTGGGTTGAGAGAGCAACTATCTTCTGCTTCTGTGATTGCCAGCTGATGGGGCAAGTTTCCAGTAAGGCTCACTCCAACGGTGCTTGGCAAAATGGGGATCCTAGCACTGTTTCGGGGGAGGGGGGTTGACTTTTCATTATATAGGCCGTATGGCTTGGAGTACAAGTCGAGTCATGTACAATGGATAAGTACAGATGTACAAGCCTATACATATCTCTAACACCCACCTGCAGTCACAACGGTAGAATCCCGAACGCAAAGATTGGACCTAAAATCAGTAAACACCTGTGTAGGCAAGCCTTTGGTCATGATATCCGCATATTGATGAGAAGACGGAGCATGCACTACGTGAACTTGTCCCAGAACGACCTTCTCGCGAACAAAGAGAATGTCAATCTCGATATGCTTGGTGTGCCGGTGATGAATCGGATTGGCCGTCATGTTGTCGCAATAAACGACACTAGCACGAGCAATAGGGATGTGAAGCTCCTGGAGAAGCTGCCGGAGCCGGCAGCATTCGGCGACAACATGGGCGACGGCACGGTACTCAGCCTCAGCACTAGAGTGTGAGATAGTCGTCTGGCGCCTGGACAACTAGGAGACCAGGTTTTCGCCGAGGTAGACACATTAGCCGGATGTGGAGCGCCTAGAGTCGGGGCAACCGCCCTAGTCAACATCCGAGTGTGTTGTCAAAGATTCGACAGGACCGGTGCCGATGTGAAGCCCAAGGGAGAAGGTGCCCTTCACGTAGCGAAGAATTCGCTTGATCTGCGCAAGATGAGGCTCGCAAGGATCATGCATGAAGAGACAGACCTGTTGAGCACCGGCATGACTCCGGTAGAGGGAAGCGTCAGCAACAGGGGCGCCGTCCGAAGCAGACAGCTTGGCATGAGTGTCCACAGGAGTCACGGTAGAGTGACACTCGGCCATGCCGGCACGCTGAAGAAGATCCTGGGTGTACTGTCGTTGAGATAGAAACAAGCCGCTGGAGGAGCGTGAGACGGAGACGCCGAGGAAGGGCGTCTAGATCTGTAATGGCAAACTCCGAGTGCAGATGGCTCATGATGGCCTGAAGCCGCGTCGAGAAGGAGGCGGTAAGGACGATGTCGTCGACGTATAGAAGCACGTATGCCGTGGCAGTACCCTCCTTAGTAAACAAAGAGGGAGGTGTCGAAGACTGCGGGCACAAAGCCGAGGTGTCGAATATATGTGGCGAACCGCTGGTACCATGCCCGAGGTGCCTGCTTCAGACCATAGAGAGACTTCTGGAGAAGGCAAACATGGTTAGGAGAGACGGGTCGACGAAGCCAGGAGGCTGCTAATAGTAGACAGTTTCGTCCAGGTGACCGTGAAGAAAGGCATTCTTCACGTCCAACTGATGGATCAGCCAATGACGAGAAACTGCAATGCTGAGGACGATGTCGATCGTGGCCTGCTTGACCACCGGACTGAAAGTCTCGTCATAGTCGATGCCGGGCTGCTGGGAGAAGCCTCGAACCACCCAGCGCGCCTTGTGGCGGGCAAGCGAGCTGGCGGCGTGGAATTTATGTCGAAAGATCCACTTGCTCGTCACGATGTTGGCGCCGGGTGTCGTTGACGCAGGACGAGGCGCCGGGTTTCATTGGTGCGGAGAGCCTCATACTCGTCAACCATCGCAGCGCACCAATTGGCATCGGCGAGTGTGCTGCAATAGTTTGCCAGTATGGGCAAGGCAGAAGTCGAGGCAGGCGTTGAGGAGGCGACGTGTAGCTCTGGACCTGTCCCCAAGGCCGCGGCACGACCCCGAGTCAGCATAGATGCGATGTGAGGGGGGAGGGGGTGGAGGGGGCCGTGGCCCACGAGGACCGTCGAGTCGGACGAGCGGTTCAGGACCCTGCATAGGGCGCAGAGGAGGCACCGGGGGTTGAAGTGATCCAACAGTTTCGAAGACCCGAGAAACGAGCTGGGGACCTTGGATCACCGCAGGGCGCGGTAGCGCAGGACACAATTGACGTCTGTAGACAACACCTAAGCGCCGGGAGGTGGAGCAGGGGCCGCCGGCGGTGGAGGGGGCCGGCGCTGGTACGTCATGCCAAAGCGGCAGCCGCAACCGCCTCAGCAGGAGGTGCAGCAGCGCCAGAAGGACCAGCAGTACCGGCAGCTGCGGGTGCTGGTCGAGATGTAGCAGCAGGGGTCGTTCGGGCGGCCTGCGGTGCGCCAACTGCAGGCAGGACCGAAGGGACAGACCCATCGGGAGGCTAGCCTGGACCAGCAGGATTGCCGGATCGTCGAACAGAGAAAGGGGCTGCGGCTGCCCGGCGTCCGAAGGCGGGGCGACCGAAGGTAGAGTTTTCTGCAAGAGAAAATCAAAGGCCAACGCACGCGGTTAGTAGAAAGCTCGAGACACTGATAACCTTTGTAGGATGTGGGGTATTCGATGAAGACGCAAAGTGTGGAGCAAGGCGCCAATTTATGGGGGCTGGTGTCTATGAGATTCGGGTAGCAGAGACAACTGAACACCCAAAGTGAGCTATAGTCGAGCAGTTGGTGAAGGAGACACTCGAAGGGAATGGAGTTGCCAATGGCCGAGCATGGTCACCGATTAAGGAGATAGGTGGCAGTGAGAGCGGCTTCGGACACCGAGGTGGCATCTGAGCATGAATAAGAAGGATGTGGCAGACATTATTGATGGTGCGAATTGCACATTCCGCCTTGCCGTTCTGGGTGACGTGTATGGGCACGTGAGACGAAGGAGGATGCCAGAAGAATCAAGGATGGAGGTGATGGCGTGGTTGATAAACTCACGCCCGTTGTCTACCTAGATAGTTTTGGCAGAAAGCTAGAATTGGTTCTTTGTGTAGGCGAGGAAATCAACTGTGGTGACGCACATAAGATTTGCATTTAAGTGGGAATAGCTAGCAATAATGCGGAAAATCATCAATGACAACCAAATAGTAACGATAGCCAGAACCACTAAGAACATGAGATGTCCAAACATCACAGTGAATTAACTCGAAGGGAGTAGAAGTATGTTATGATGATCTAGCAAAGGGTAGACGTACATGTTTCCCTAGCTAGCAAGCATGACAGAGGGAGGTGGATGCTACTTTATTACGCGAGATATGTGAATTACTCCTAAGAGTAGTGATGGCAACACTGTTGGGATGTCCAAGACGATGATGCCACAGCGTGGAGGAGGTGGCCAAGGCAGCATGAGGGGCGACATGGTGGGCGGTAGCTGCTACATGTATGGTGTAGAGGTCGCCCGAACTATTGTAGCAAAGAATGACGCGTTGGGTCCTGACATCCTTAAAAGAAAAATCAAAGGCATCGAACTCTATGGAACAAAGGTTATCTCGTGTAAATTGACGGACAGAAAGAAGATTGTGAATAAGGGATAGAACAACTAGAACATTGTTAAGGTGAAAAGTGGAAGAACCTGTGTGGAGCGCAGATGACCCACGGTGAGTAATAGGAAGGGAGGTGCCATTGCCAACAGTGATGGAATGATGAGTGGGTAAGTGGCGGGACAAGAGTATACCATCATCATACATCATGTGGCTGGACGCACTGGAATCCATCGCCCACGGCCTGAGGTTCCGGAAGGAGAGCTGATTTAGGGCAGCAACCAGCCCCGCCTAATCCCACGTCGGAGAAGGCTGGGAGACGTGAAGAGGAGCGAAAGCGGTGTTGGCCTGGGGTCTAGGCCCTAGGAGGCCAGCTCTAGGGGGGCGCCAGCCACCGCTGTCTCCTGCAGTGTGCTGTGGTGCCCACGGGCCAAGGCTGAAGCAAAACTAGGGGCCAATATGACGCACCTACCCCTGTGCAATGGGTTGGCTGCTGCTCTGGCTGCTGCCCTGTCCACTGCCGCCCTTGCCCTTGTCCTTTGTCCAGCGCCAGCCGCCATTGCCCTTGGGCTTCCCATTGGGGGGCGAGGAGCAGAGGCAGCACGAGCGCTGGAGTGGGCAGGGGTGGAGGTGCTGCGGCACCCGCCCTAGCTAGTACAGCCGGTGGCGAGGAGCGCAGTGCTGGCGGCGACCTTCTCGTCGTTGGCGAGGCACAGCTCCTTGAGGGTGAGCATGTTGCGCTCTGCGGCGAAGGTAGGGAGGGCGGTAGCGTTGGCGATGATGTCAGCCGTGTTGGAGAAGCGAGGATTGAGGCCTCGAAGGAGATTGAAGACAAGTTCGGAGTCCTTTGACTGGGTGGTCGACGTCGCAGAGGGCGTTGGTCGTGGTCTTCATGCGATGGCTGTAGGACGCGATGCTGGAGTCACCCTGCTGCATGGAGTGGAACTCGTGGTTGAGGAAGATAGCTTGGGGCACCTTATTGGCGCGGAAGATGTCCTCGATGGCGACCTAAAGAGCACTGGCAGATTGGTTGTCGTCTTCCATGGCGAGGTCAAGGACAGAGTCATCGACAGAGCCGAAGATCCAACTCTTGACGTAGCAGTCTGCCTGATCCCAATTTGGGTCAGCAGGATTTGCAGCAAGCGTACCGTCGATGTGCGGCTTGAGGCCGAACTTGCCGCACAGGGACTTCAAGTGGGACGTCCACTTGCTGTAGTTAGAGTTCTTCATCTCCAGCGTCATGGGAACATGGGACTTGACGGAGACGGTGGCGTAAGATGCACCACAACCACTGGTAGCTGATTGCCGGTGTGGTGAGAGGTGGCGTCATCTGTAGCAGCGGAGAAGGAGCTGTTGTGGACGCCTGCCATCCGCAGGGAGTTAGGGCAAGGAGGCAGAGGGAGGGACAGCGGCTGCAGGGAGTTGGCGTAGGGAGGAGCCGCCGAGGCCTTAAGTTATGGCTGGCTGCGTCCTAAGGAAGGGCACAGGGGAGGTGGGGTGGCAGCGGAGGGATGCGGGCTAGGGTCCCTATCTCACCTTATCCGAGGACCAAGCCGTGCATCCACCCAGGCACTCCCACCCTGGACTTGCTCAAGCCGCAGGCGCGCCGCCACCTTGCCTCTCGGCTCCTTGAACACCCCTCTGCCCTCACCTCCTCACCTGCCTTTCATCCCTTGCCGAGAAGCATGCGACAACACTCGCTCTGGTTGGGTTTATCGATCTTTTGGTCATTCTGAAATCTTGTTTCTTGTTTCCCAAATAAGGTCGGATTTCTTGGTAAATTCAGTGCCCCTTACCGTCATTTCTGTGTTTACCAACTTGCATCACGGTGCTGCAATGAGCATGTTGATGTTTATGAGCAAACAAATTCTGAGTTTAAATCTCGATTTGGTATTATTATATTCTAGAACTTGATTTGATTTTGGTGCATATCTTAGACTATGTAAGCTTTGTATTGGGTCTGGCCCATCATGGACCTAAATCAATATGTATTGGGCTGTGATTTCGTGAAAGGTTTGTTGAGCCTTTGTGCCGATTGATCAATGATCATGCAAGAGGAGTCGGTTTCCTCTAGATATGCGAGTGGACGGACTCACGGACCGATGCAGGGAGACAGCATCCATAAGCACTGACCGTCGTGACGGACCAAGAAACCATATTTGCTTTAATATTAGGTAGAATATTAGGTAGAGATATATCGACGGAAAGCTAAAATCATAAACTTTCCTATTCAATTACAACCACTTTAAAATTCACTTTCAGTCAACGGGAATCATGGAAACAATGTGACGTAAAATTTATTCACGAATCGGATTCGGACCGCAGAAGAAGTTCACACAAAAACAACGCTCAGATCACATACGGATTCCGTTTTCAACATTCTGTATATCGATAGAAAGCTAAAATCATAAACTTTCCAACTCAATTAAAACCACTTTAAAATTCGCTCTCAGTCAATGGGAATCGTCGAAATAATATGACGTGAAATTTATTCATAAACCAGATTCGGACTACAGAGTGAGTCCACATGAAAATAGACGCCCAAATCACATACGGACTCCGTTTTCGACGTTCTATATATCGATGAAACTTTAAAATCATAACCTTTCCAACCCAATTTAAACTACAATAAATTCTCTCTCAGTCAGCAGGAATCGTGAAAACAATATAACGTGAAATTTATTCGCGAGGCTGATTCAGACGACAGGAGCAGCATACGCGAAAATTTCGCTCGCAGATAACGAAAAAATTTAAAACAATAGGACATGGAATTTATTCGTGAGGCATATTCTTATATGTATTGATCTAAAGTTGTTTAAAAAAAATTTAGCATTTTGCTAGTATCTTCTATATCTATATATATAATATTAAAGTTTCACGGTACCTCGGTCCGTCCTGATAGGTAGGACCCGCTTGTCAATAATAAAGAGAGGATTTTTTTTTGCCTCACTTTCTAAGCCAGATTCGGACCGCAGGATGAGTCCACGTGAAAATGGATGCACATATCACATATAAATTCCGTTTTCAATGTTGTATATATCGATGGAAAGCTAAAATCATGACCTTTTCAACCCAATTGAAAGTACTTTAAAATTTCCTCTCAGTCAACAGGAATCGTCGAAACAATTTGATGTGAAATTCATTCACGAAATAAATTCGGACTAAACAACGAGTCCACGTGAAAACGGACGCACAGGTCACATACGGACTCCGTTTTCAACGTTCTATATATCGATGGAAAGCTAATATCATAAACTTTCCAACCCAATTGAAACCATGTTAAAATTCACTCTCAGTCAACAGGAATTGATGAAACAATGTGACGTAGAATTTATTCACGAACCAGATTCGAATTGCAAAAGGAGTCCACGCTAAAACGGACGCCGAAGTCACATACGGACTCTGTTTTCAACGTTCTATATATCGATGAAAAGCTAAAATCATAAACTTTTCAATCCAATTGAAACCAATTTAAAATTCACTTTCAGTGAACAGAAATCGTCGAAACAATGTGACGTGGAATTTATTCGCGAACCTGATTCTGACTGCAGGAGCAACATACGCGAAAACGGATGCCAAATCATATACAGACTCCGTATTCGATGTTCTATATAATGCTAGGAATAAAAAAATTATATTTCTGACTCAACTGACGCCACCCTAAATTTTGTTCGTAGACAACAGGAAAATTCGAAATAATAAGAAATGAAATTTATTCGTAATGCATATTCTTATTTGTATTGATCTTATGGTGTTTAAAGATTTTTTTTTTCCTTCCCTTGCAACGTACGGGCATTTTGCTAGTTAGTATAATAGAAATAACATAAAACGGTTTTTTTCTTCGCATGTACGTGCCGTGATGTCAACTAGTATTAGATAAAGATAAAGATATATATTAAAGAAAAAAGAAAAGGAACCCAAAGTTGGAGGAGGGTGCGGATTTCGCGTCGTCCTCGATCGATTCCCGGCCACCAACATCAAGATGCTGTATGCGTGGAACACCGTCGGCATGAAGCTCTGCGCCCGCCGCGTACTCAGCTTCCTCAGACGCTACGCCCTAGAAGCCACTGCTCATGAGTACGTTTGCATTGCATCATCGATCCATATGATGATGATTCATCCATCGATCAATATCCCCTCTGATCCGCAATCTCATCTCCTTTCCCCCCTAAAAACCTAATTGATCTGATCGGATCATCGTTCGACGTCGTACAGGTTTGAGCGGCAGACGGCGGCGGTCTTCTCCCCTTACCATCTGGACTTCCTGGTCATGTCCGGGCGCTGGTCCGACGTCAACGCCTACGTCTACGACTTCTTCACGCCCCTGGACGGCACGCCGCGATCCAGCGAGGCCTCCGCTTTCCTTATGTGCCTCCACGTCTACACCGTGCTCGGAGGCATCGACGCCGCCGCCGGCGACGAGCGGCACGCAAAAGGCGTCAGGACCATGTACCCGCTGCTCGACGCCGCCGCCGCCCAGTCCAAGCCCGCCGTCGCCTCTTTGCACGCCATGTTCCACCGCGAACTCCAACGCCCACCCAGGTACGGTATATACACTCTGACAGATAGGGCCCTTCGTAATTCGTTTGTACTTAATTTAGATCGCATTGATCTACTATGTGCATTGTGTATCATTATTGACCAAGCTAGCCTGCTAACTAAATAGAGATTTCGCTTCGCGGCAGCAGTTTCGGGCGGCGGCGGCAAAAACGCTCAAGCGTCTGGCCCTCAAGTGCCCAGAGCTCAAAGGGAAGCTGCAATTGCCATGTAGCTATGCCCCTGAGCCTTGGCAAATCAGTCTCGCCGGGTGGGTATATGTTAGTACTACGTATTTCAGTGAGTACGTTAATTAGAGTGTTTTCTCATTTCTTTTTTTTTTTGTTGCAATTTATGGTAACCGCCTTTAATTCTGCATGATGATGTATGCATATAATAGAGTGCGGCCAGCTCCAAGGCCTTATATAAAGAAGAAGAAAGTCAATAATAAGCAAAAAGCGCGTGACATCGTATGTTTAATTCTGGGGAAGAGGTCAGTAACGATGCATGCCACACACACATTTCTACTTATTTCTTCTACCTTTCCAAACTTACATGACCTCATTTTGTTGTACAGGCGAGAGATAGCTGAAAGTCTTTCAGGTCCGTACGTCTTTATTTTCCCCAATTCTGCCCTTCATTTACTTGTTTTTTTTTTCTACTTTGCTACCTGTTACTGATTCATATTCTGAATTAGATATGTAACGATATAACTATGCTATTTGTTACTTCATCAAAAATAGATAAGGTTCTGCATCAGATAGTTGCCTAGCCTTTGTTGCGTAGTTTCATACATGGAGTTGTTGTCAAACAAGCTAGTCGTTGTTTCTTTTATTTGTTAATTTTGAAAAGTTGTAAATCATGAATTTATGCATACCAAGGCAATTGAAATCATTAGGCAATTCTATTTAGGGACAGCAGCACTACCACAAGCCGATGCAGCAGGAGCATTGGGAGGAGAGCAGCGAAGAAGCTGAAGGAGATCATGCAATGCAAGCAGCTAGGTGGAAGAAGCAGCGCAAGTGATCTTTGCCATTATTATATAGCTAGCTAGTGCCTTCAGTTTGGTTCCCACATTAGTTTTTCCCTTTTAATTTGTGTGGAAGGACTGGGGACTGGGCCTTGTACTGATGAGATATATTCCATTATCCATTCCATAACACCGTCGACGAAAGTTTACTCACTCGAGCTTCATCTCTTGCTTCTCTACTATTATTAAGATCGCCTTCGTTGTTGGGGCCGGCTGCTTCCCCGCTGCTCACCTTGCCTACGGCGCGAGGGTGGCTTCCATTCGATCGCTGATCGTCGTCGTTCATCGCGGTTATAGGCATGGGGCTGGGGTTTCGGCGTGGGTGTGGTGGCGGCCTTCAATATGGGCACGTCCCTGCAAACTTGGACAGCATTTGGCGTGCGTAGCCCACAGGCCATGCCCTCGCCCCACGATCGATCATGTTCCTCACACGGCCGGTGGCAACACTAGCACACCGCTGCCGGAGCATGCAGATGGAAACCGCCGCCATTGCTTCTGCATGCTCCGATCCTGGAGGAGCTGAGCCACCCAACATGTTCCCGCTGTGGTGCAGGGCGGCCACCAAACCTGCCATGCCGCATCTCCAATGTGTTTCGCTTGTAGACCGTATTAGCATCATGAGAGGTGCTACTGGAAGGAATGCCTTACACGTAATATATAATCTGCAGGGAAATTTTTTTTCCGGAACAGAACACAGGAGAATAAGGCAGTCGACAACTCTGAATGTTCTGCTTTGCAATAAGTTTGGTACAAAAGGTTGTTCAGCTTGCTGTGAAATATTTCTGCAACTGCAAATCGAAGCATAGATGGATATTTGAGGCCAGTGTTCAGATCTCGGTTCGACTCCGCTCGGCTCGTTTTGATTTCTTAACGAGCTGAGCTAAGGTTTTTAGCTCGTTATCTAAACGAGCTAGCTCGAGTCAGCTCGCGAGGTTAGCGAGCCAAAAAAAAAGAACTATGCATTGTAACATATGAATGAATTCTAAACGAATCGACTTATTCTAATTTTAACCTTAGACATATACCCTAGGCATCCCTTCTTAGCAAACATACATGAATAATATTTTTTTTCTTCACTTGACTATTTTTTGTTCTTCCATATGCTTAGTCGTGATATTAATTCGCACATTTTACTTGCAAATTTGACATCTACTGCTCTGATCCATATTTATTATATTTTGATAAATATTTTAGACATTTTATGAACACTAGCAAGTTGCTCGTGCGTTGCTACTGGTTTCTTTCTTCTTCATACGACGTGCAATGGCGCGACGCGGTGATGTCAGCGCGTCCAACATCGGGGCGTCGGCTTGCAGGATCCGGCGTCGGCCCTTGAGATTCACCGCTGACCCACGAGATCTGATGCCTCCATGCGGTCTCTATGTGCATCGGCCGTCTCCCTCTCTCTTCCACCTACTCCCTTCATCAGCTCTCTCTTCCACCTCGGCAGTAGCCAGATTGGCATCCTCGGCGGCGGCGGCGGTGCCGCGTGACGGCGTGAGGATCGCCTCTTCCTCCAAGCTTGCCTTCCTCTTATCCACCATGCTCCTCCTCCACACTGTCGATCCTCTGGCCTGTTTCCCCAATCTATGGTGGTCCGGCCAAAGGCGCGAAGAAGGCCGGTTCAAGGGGAGCGACGGCACGAGGCACAGTGGCACCAGGGTGAGGGGTGGCTCATGTTGTGGTAGAGGCTCCGGGGTGAGCGCGAGCCACATCTCACGAGCTGAAGCGCGAACAAGTAGCACTTTAAAGGAGTAGAGTTTAATTATGGCAAATCTCATCTAAGCGTAGAATAAGTAATTTGTCGCATGCAAATCTTTGCAAGTGTGTTTTGGATCTTTTTGAAATTTATTTGTGTGGTAGGGAGACATATTAATTAAATACAAAACCAAATAACAGTATACGCATTATATACAAATACACACATATACGTGAATACTCAGCATACACAAGCCAGCCGGCCCGATCAGACCGAAGCCCAAGCCACCATGCGCCACTTCCTCTATTCCATTGCGAGCAGGCCCACCAGAGGGGAGGACGGATGCCCTGTTCCCCTTTCCTCTTTCCCGAGCCACACCCGGCTTCCTCACAAACCCACGGAACGAAACGCCGTCACCCCACACCACCCGTCCTTCCGACCCCAACCGGGACCGGAGCCTCTCTCCCGCCGCCGCCTCCTCCTCTACCCCAACCCTACAGTACAAACCGCTATCCCCCTCTCTCTCCTCCCAGATCCCTACCTCCTCTACCCGACTCTCCCTCCAGTCACCCGCCGCCCTCCTCTCCCTCGCGCCGCGAGATCCGTCCTCCTCGTCGTCGAGCCACCGCCCTGCCTCTTCCAGGCCGCGTCGTCGTCTCCCTCCGACGACAACGTCGCCCGCCGCCGCCCGGCTTGGCTCCCTCTTCGCGCGCCGCCATGGTCTCTGCCCATCTCCAGAGCGCTTCCACGCCGGCTGCCTCGCCTGCCTCTGCTCGGCTGGTCGCCTCCGCACCGGCCGCCTCCGCACTGGATCCACCATCTCGTCCACTCTGTGCCTTCGTCTCCACTGGCGCTGCCATCTCCTCTTGCTTGGGCCGCTTCAGCGGGAGTGGAGGTGCAGCCTGCGGGCCTCGGGGGCTGGGCTAGCCTAGGCGAGGCAGAGCCGGGGGCGCTGTGCGAAGGAGGTAGCAGGCGGAGGTGTAGGGCCCACAGATCGGGGGCAAGCAAGGGCCACGCATGGTGGGAGAGTTGCTTGGAGACGGACCACTCCATACTTTTAGCCAGTTTGGTTCACAATTTTCTCACGGGGATTGTGGAGGAACGAGTACCGGAGGAAAGGAGTAGAGATATTCATAGTTTTTAAGTATAAATTCATTTTTCTGACAAAAGCTCGCGAGCCAAACGAACTGGGCCGAGCCGACTCTCCAGCTCGGTATCTTAACGGGTCGAGCTAGCTCGTTAGCTTAACAAGCCAGTTCAAGCTGGACCGAGCCGAGCCGAATTGGCTCAATATCCACCAAAGACTTACATGATGCACATATTCATTCGTAGTACATTAGACATCAGATGATGTAACAAAGAGTTAATGATGATTCTCTGATGACATTGATTATTTTTCCGTAGCAACACACAGGGCACAGGCCTATATAGTTATCCCATATGGCCATATGAACAGTCAGCAAAGCGAGGTGTGCTTCTCCTTCGCTGATACCCACTTGCTTACTGGAAGTTTAAAAAGAGTGATCGATCAAAATGATTTTAACCTAATCATTATATAATTTCATATATTAATTATATATATTTGTTGGTGAGGAATATCGATCATATATATGTTGTCAAGTATCAACTAAAGCATATGGCAATCCTAAAAGATCAATCAATCTTCCTTGGAGGTTCAATCTAATTTGAAATAAAAAATGCTGGTTCGGTCCAACAATGCAAAGAGGTCAAATACCTACATGGGGAAAATGAGAGGTTACTGAAACAAACAAATTGTGGAGCTAAAGGGCACGGAAGTCGTTGAATTCAAAAATAGATCCTTTAACCATTGATGATTCACTTAACCAGTTTGTTGGACAATGTTTGGGACGGTCACAAGATGTCATTTATGTTTTGCAAAAGAAGTCATTTATGTAGTTGATGTGTTTTGATGGCTTTGTCATTCTGTGCCATCTATAGAATAGTTTTCCCCGGCCTTGTTCAGGTTGGACCGTTTTTTGTTACTTGGGCACCACCAGCAGTTGTGTGTTTGGGGCTGGGCGCCGTTTCAAGCTTGGTGATGATCTTTTATATTTCGGTTTCCATATAATTAAAGAACTGATGGTCTCCGATGTTGTTGCGGGGGTTTGTCTTATCTTCTTCATCTTCGTCTCCTTCTTAATCAAATGATTCATTCAGGTGCTAGAAAATGTTTTGCTACGCAGCAAGAGAATTAAAACTACTAGGTACCAATCATTGAGTAGTCAGAACAGGCTGACTGCACAAGGCACTTTGCCTCTACGTTATTCCACTGCTGGCTGGTGTGGTAAGTATAGATGAGGCAATGGGGCTATCTCCAGCAGCCGAAGGCCATCATTTCAAACTCCGATCCACACATACGCTGCTATTGTGCAAATTTTTTTTTTGAAAACGAACCGGCGGGAGAAGCTGCCTGCTATATTAAAAAGAGGAAAGCGCAAAGAAACGCAAAGTACTGTACAAGGACTGCAAGAACAGCAAACAAGCAAAAACAGAAACGAGACACGCAAAGTACTGAACCACTCACTGCGGATGAGGCCTCCAAGGTGTTTGGCCCCTGCTACTGACCAGAGTGCTGCCGCTCCTTTGATCACATTGAGAACCTGCTGGACAGAGGCCTCTCTGTGATAAAAAATTCTTGCATTCCTCTCCCGCCAGATCTCCCAAATCACTAAAATGATTAGGCTCCTCACACCCTTTTTGTGCAAATTCGACACATTCACATGCATTTGCATGCTCTGGTGGCCATCGGATCTCCGGCGCAGCTTCACCACTGTGCGATGCATGGTGGCAGCCGCCGACTGTGAGCCTGGCAGCCTGCTTATCGGCAATATCTCATGCATCTTCCGACTAGGAGGAATATATCTTGTGTATGTCAACTACCCAAAACAAGCTTAAGAAAAAAGCTACAGAAAACAAGGCAATAAGCAAGACACCCTGTCAAGCACACACACGTTAAGCTACTCGCAGTGGACTATACCCCCATCCTGTGGACTTGCAAGATAGAGGATGACGGGTTAGAAATGAGCTGCAACAATGAGCATCAGGTGGCAGCCTCCCTACAAGCAAGCCAACGCCGGCTGTCACAACAGTGGGGGTGGCCGGAGCGAAACTCATCGCCTCCACCTAGGTGGACCCGATCCGGCGTCCACCCACCCCTCCCCCCCCCTTCAGTGCGCCGTTCCCCAATTGAGCCCATGCCAGCCCACGAAGCCCAAGCCGCCGCCTCCTCCTTCCACGCGGCGCCGGCCGCCATGGCTTCATCCCCGAGCTCCGTCCGCGCCGCCGCGAGGTTAGGGTTCGGGGTCGGGTTCGCCGTCGCCGATGAGGTCTCCATCTCCTCCCTGGCCTTAGAGGGATGGCCGAGGAGGCAGGCCGACCCGGCGGTGGTGGCGAGCGGCCGGGCGGCTGAGGCCGGCGGCGAGGGCGTCGCCGGTCAGGCGGGGTAGGAGGCCGATTGGGCCAGGGTTAGGGTGGGGGAGCTCCACGGCGACAGCGGCGATGGTGGACGATGGCGAAGCCGGATTAGGGTAGCGGCAGTGTGGAGGGCGGCGGGGACGCCGGAACCGGGGGCGGGGTTGGCGGCGGGGGAGCGCATCGCCGGTGACGGACGCGACGGCAAAGCTCGCGGGCGGGGTCGGCACGGAGGGGGCGGCAGCCGGCGTGCGGGGAGGCCGCGGCGAGGGTGCCGATGCGTCGGCGGCCTCCGGGTGGCAGGGACGGGGCGGGAGCGGGGTGGCGCCAACGGCCGGAGGAAGAAGACGACGACGGTGGCAGCGGACGGAGGAGGAAGAAGGAGGAGATGGGCCTGGCGTGGATTCGGCCCACTTAGGGCTGAGGGAGGAGCGCCGGGGTGGGTGGACGGGCTGCCCCCATCCACCCAGGTGGAGGTGATGCCCCCCTGGCCGGAGTCCGTCCATCGCTAGCGAGCGGCAACAATGTCCCCACGCAAGAAGCAGCGCTGGTAGACGGGCAGCGGCGGCACAACGCGGGTGCGGTAGCATTGGGTGGAATCGATCCATCTGAGACGGGGAAGAACACCGGGGCAGGATGACGGCCTATGACGGGTGAACTATACTTAACGGGGGTTTCGACAATTTTCATGCATTTTGTCTCAATTTTCGTATCATGCATGCATATGCCTTCCTCATTTCTATTCCCGGGCCGGGGATTTTCCTTCTCGGCATGTTTATATAGGATAAAAGTAGAGATAGATGCATTGTCTAGCCATTTCCATCTGTTTTTGTCCCTATGTCTGTTCAATGTCATCGTTGGTTTCTTTATTAGTTGATACTCGCAATCCATATGCCCATAGAGCTAGGCCCTACCGTGTGCCTGTGTCGGACTGGGGGTTTTACATTTGCCTACCGCAGACAATTTAGAGGGTGTTTGGATGCAGGGACTATAATTTAGTCCACGTCACATCGAATATTTTGGTGCAGTTAGAAGTATTAAATATGATTTAATTAGAAAACTAATTATACGGTTGAGAACTAAACGGCAAGACGAATTTATTAAGCCTGCTAATCATGGATTAATTAGGCTTAATATATAAATTCGTCTTGCCAGTTAGTCCTCATATGTTCCTCATATCATATTTGTAATTAGTTTTATAATTAAACTATATTTAATACTTCTAACTAGCGTCCAAACATTTGATGTGACGGGAGCTAAAATTTAGCCCAGAGATGCAAACACCCTCCCCTCGTTTACATTTAGCACTAGCGCCATGGCCTGTTTCGGTGCAGTTAGAAGTATTAAATATGTTTCGGTGCAGTTAAAAGTATTAAATATGATTTAATTAGAAAACTAATTATACGGTTGAGAACTAAACGGCAAGACGAATTTATTAAGCCTGCTAATCATGGATTAATTAGGCTTAATATATAAATTCGTCTTGCCAGTTAGTCCTCATATGTTCCTCATATGCACTGTTCGGCTAAACGGTCGTTTAGCCCATTTAAACGGTCTAAACACCGTTTAAACGCTAAACAGTGGCTCACCGTTTCCGTTTAATTGGCCATTTACACCGTTTAAACCCGTTTAAACGGCCGTTTAGCACCGAATAATAGCTAAAAAATGGGTGGCCGACTGTTTACCGTTTACCGTTTAGTCTAACACTGCTCATATTTGTAATTAGTTTTATAATTAGACTATATTTAATACTTCTAACTGGCGTCCATACATTTGATGTGACGGGAGCTAAAATTTAGCCCGGAGATGCAAACACCCTCCCCTCGTTTACATTTAGCACTTGCGCCATGGCTCATGGCCATGGAACGTGGTTAGCTGGTCTGTTTGCCAAACGCCATGTCCAACTCAAGTAAGCAAAGCCAAAGAATTAGATGCAGGGGAGAGTTGGTGCAAAGTAACAAAAGGTGGGCTGAAAGCTGCAACTACAAGTGGTACGTGGAAGAAACAGTCGTATTATACAAACAGGATACACAGAGATACTGAAAAAAAAATACAAAAAAGACAGTCGTATTATACAAACAGGATATATAGAGATACTGAAGTAAGCAAAGCCAAAGAATCAGATGCAGGGGAGAGTTGGTGCAAAGTAACAAAAGGTGGGCTGAAAGCTGCAACTACAAAACCTGGCAAAGTGGTACGTGGAAGAGACAGTTGTATTATACAAACAGGATACACAGAGAGATACTGAAAAGAAATACAAAAAAGACAATCGTATTATACAAACAGGATATACAGAGATACTATAAAAAACAGCAGAAAAAGAGATATACAGAGATACTATAAAAAAACAGCAGAAAAAGAGATATACAGAGATACTATAAAAAAACAGCAGAAAAAGATAAAAAAAATAACAACAGACGCCCACCGTGGGGCTCGAACCCACGACCACAAGGTTAAGAGCCTTGCGCTCTACCGACTGAGGTAGACGGGCCTCACCGCTCATTTCAACCTTTTTTCATATTCAAAGCTTACAGATGTAATTACATCCTTTGCATATATTCATTCCATCCAACGATGGTAGAATATAACAGCCAAATTAACGCCATTAGACTTTGGATCGAAAGAGAGAAGGGAACGCAGAGACGAGATGAAATAACTACATGATAAACGACATTATACACCAACACAATTGCACAGACCGTACTCTCCCCTCTTTTGCATCGAACACAAAGTTGTACAAAATTCGGCCACCAAGACCCAGTAGAATATAACAGCTGTCGGTGTTTGATACCGGCAATACACCACGGGGTGTGTTACGTAGTGCTTTTGTGAGCGTCTGCGTCAACCATAGCTCGATGGTTCGCTTTGAGATGCGACGAAGAACACAAAACACGAGGGAGACACGATTTATACAGGTTCGGGCCGCGAGATGCGTAATACCCTACGTCCTGTTTGGGGCTGATTGTATTGATTTGAGGTCTCGAGGGTACAATGAGGGCGTATGAGGTTGAGGGAGTTGGAGAATTGGGGGTTTGAGTTCCTATGGGGTTGAGGAGTTGTGTTCTTGAGAGGTATTCCTAGCCCGCCTTATATAGTTCGGCGTGGTTTGGGTTAGAAGGAGTTTTAGTCCTACTAGGATTGGTTACATCTCCTACTGGAATTCTTTTTAGATCTTCCTTGTACACGTCGAGTCCTTGTATTGTGCGTCAAGTTAATCGGTCTTCTTCTGGACCAGGCCCTCCGCCGGTCCATGCAGAAAATACACTCCATGAGGACCCAGGGAATATCTATCCCTCACAAGCCCCCGAGCTTCAAGTTGACTTGAGAAACAATCAACTTGAAGATTCAAATTCTGCTTTCTGAATGTCTTGCCTTGTAGTATTCGAAAAATTTCTGATAGTATCCTTCATGCAGCCCCCGAGCCTCAAGCTGATTAGCATAATCAGATTGAGGATCAAGTAGTCGAGTAGTCTTCAGAAATTTCGAGTGAGTCGGCACGGCGCGCGATGGTGCAGCCCCCGAGTCGACGAAGTAGTAAGTCGGCGAAGAAGTGAGTCAACGAGGCACACGGCAGTGCAGCCGAGCTGATGAAGTGGTCGGCGAGGCGGGCAACAGCCTAGCCCCCCGAGCTGTCAAAGTAGTGACTCGGCGCGGTGCGCGACGGCGCAGCCCTCGAGTAGACGAAGTAATGAGTCGGCAAGGCGCGCAGCGGCGCAGCCCCCGAGTAGACGAAGCAATGAGTCGGCGAGGCGGGCAACAGCCCAGCCCCCCGAGTCGTCGAAGTAGTAGAGTGGCGTGGCGCAGCTCCCGAGCTGACGAAGTAGTCGATGAGGCAGGCATCATAGCCTCCCTGAGTCGGCGAGTCGGTGGCATAGCTTTCCTGAGTCGGCGAGTCGGTGGCGAAGCCTCCCAGAGTCGGCGAGTCGGTGGCATAGCCTCCCGAGCTAACGAAGTAGCGAGTCAGCGAGGTGCGCGGTGGCGCAGCCCTCGAGCTGACAAAGTAGCAAGTCGGCGAAACGCACGGGAGCGCAGCTTCCGAGTCGATGAAGCAGTCGGCGGGGTGTGCGGCGGCGCAGCCCCCGAGCACATGAAGTAATGAGTCGGCAAGGAGCGCAGTGGTGCAGCGGCGCAGCCTCCGAGTAGATGAAGCAGTGAGTCGGCGAGGTGCGCGGTGGCGCAACTCCCGAGTCGACGAAGTAGCGAGTCGGCGAGGTGCACGGCGGCGCAACTCCCGAGTCGACGAATTAGTGAGTCGGCAAGGCGCACAACAGCCCAACCTCCCGAATCGGCGAAGTGGTGAGTCGGCAAGGTGCGCGGCGGCGCAACTCTCGAGTCGACGAAGTAGCAAATCGGCGAGGTGCGCGGCAGCACAACTCCCGAGTCAACGAAAACAGTGTGTTGGCGAGGCGCACGGCGGTGCGACTCCCGAGCTAGCTGACGAAGCAGTGAGTAGTATTTTCCTAAAATGATAAACAAGAGACAACCCGAGTAGTATTGATCGGAGAGAAAGTATACACAAATAATGTCGAAGCGACAGAGCAAACCAATTGGATAAATGGCTTATGTGCATACATAAGTAAATATAGAAGTAACTTAGTTGACGAAGATAGAGTGAACTTCCTATTTGAATTCCGAATTTCGAGTATAGCAAAGGCATATATTGTCGGCGGGCCAGACCGACTGTCCCGTATAAGCAAGCGAGAGCATGTAACACCAACTGCAGATCAGGTAACGATCAAAGTAAAGGGTCAAAATGCACCCTGTTATGAGTATTGCAAAGACATGTAGCACCGCGCTGTCGGTCATCCGACCTAAGCCGATTGTCTTTGTTTTGTTGGGGCCCTGAGTGCTCCCCGATGTGAGGTCTGTAAAGGCATGTAACACCGTGTTGTCGGTCATTCGACCTAGGCCGATTGCCTTTGTTTTGTTGGGACCCTGAGTGCTCCCCTGATATGAGTACGAACGAGAGCATGTAGCACCGTGCTATCGGTCAACTGACCTAGGCCGATTGCTCTCGTGGTGAGGCCGGAGATATCCCCATCATAAGTAAAAGTGGGCATGTAACACCGTACTGTCGGTCATACGACCTAGGCCGATTGCTCTATACGAAGAGTACGAAGGGATAGAGGACACCCCGTTACTGAATAAGTCAAGGTATGTAGCACCGGTTGGCCAAACCGACTACCCTGTTGCCACGGTGGTCATATAGAGTTCATGACGCCCGCCGTCATAGATCTTGCCAGAAAACACTGAGACTTGTCAAAGCACGAGATGCGATAGAAACGGTTCGACTCGGCGAAACACGAGATGCGACAGAAAATATTCGACTCGGCGAAACATGAGATGCAACCGAAAAGATTCGACTCGGCGAAACACGAGATGCAACCGAAAAGATTCGACTCGGCGAAACACGAGATGCAACTGAAAAGATTCGACTCGGCGAAACACGAGATAGAACAGAAAAACTTGTCGAGGAACACAATGTGTGAGGAAATAACTCGGGAAAGTATGCAATGTTTCCGAGGGGCGTAATGCACGGTTTGAATGACTAGAAATAATCTAAGTAATATGAAACTCCGAGTGATCCAGAAATAATCTGATTATCTGAAGTAATATTACTGATCCACAAATAATGGTGCTGAAATAATATGAGTAGCCAAGTGATCCTGAAATAATATGAATGATGCAGAAATAATGATAATGAAATTAATATGAATGATCCGTTTAAATTAATATGAATGATCCGAAATAATGTGAGTAATCCAGAGTTGATCTGAGCAAATCTAAGTGATCCAGAACGAGTGACCAGAACCAATATGAATAGTCCAGAGATGATCCGAGTGATCCAAAGATAATCCGAGTGATCCAGCAATAATATAGATAATCCGAGTGATCCATAGAAAACCCAATTGATCCAATAACACGGATATTTCAGAAATAATTCAATGATCCAAATAGCCGGACGATTAAGAGATAATTCAATAGATCCACAGCCCGGATGATTAACAGATAATTCAATAGATCCACAGCCCGGATGATTGAGAAATAATATGAGTAATAATAGCTGACCACTTGGATCGGATGACTCACTGGACGCGTCGTAGACGTAGAATTTACAGTGAAAGAGAAAATATTTTCCTAAAATAAAAACCAGAGAACAAACGCGAGTAGTATTGTTCGCAGAGAAAATACTTGAATATAAATAATATCCGAGTCAGCCGGATAGATGAAAAGTATTTAGCACAATTAAATGCATAATTTATATAATAGAATGGCTTAGCTGTTTGACGTAATCCAGCACGTGGCCGACTGATTTCGATCGAAATCCGAGTGAAGGCCAGCGCCAGCTGTGCTGATACGTGTGTTGATCAGTCGACAATTCGTCCCAGCAGTAACAGGTAAATAACCCATAGTGTTTCTTCAGGAGCTAGCGCACACTCCTGCATGATGTTTGATCTTGTTGGTAGTTGCATGCCTCCGATAATAATACTCCTCGCGTATGCAAGATTCGACTGCAGCTTGGCGTCCCCTTCGGAGAGAGGGAGGTTGATCTGCTGGCTGACTGGCTCCTTCGTGATGGTTGTTTCGCTTCGGTCTTTGCATATAGGAACAAGCGGCGAGATTATCTTATTTCCCGTGACAGGATCCGCAGCGGCGCAGTAAGGGGCAACCGAATCCCTGTCTCGTAGGTAGGAGCAACAACAGAAAACCGATGATGCAGCACACTTTGAGCTCGAATTCCATCTCGGACTCTGTCTGTGGCATATGTGTGGCGATAATCATGCAGACCGAACCGATACTAATTGGAGAACGTATCGCAATCTGAGTCGAATTCTGATGATGGGGCCGCAGCCGTCGCATGCACGCCGCCGTTACGCATCTGGCCGGACATGGCTCCCCACGTGGAACGGGGTCTCAGGGAATCACCGTAAAGCATGTGCGACGCACACCGGACCGCCGCCTGCCGCCGAGCTATAGCAGATCAGATCTGCTCCCACTTAAACTTGACTTTGTCGAAGATGACGGCCATGGAGCTAGCGATATTGTTGAAGTAGACCCCCCTACCTGGCGCGTCAACTGTCGGTGTTTGATACCGGCGATGCACCACGGAGTGTGTTACGCAGTGCTTTTGTGGGCGTCTGCGTCAACCGTAGCTCGATGGTTAGCTTTGAGATACGACGAAGAACACAAAACACGAGGGAAACACGATTTATACAGGTTCGGACCGCGAGATGCGTAATACCCTACGTTCTGTTTGGAACTGATTGTATTGATTTGAAATCTCGAAGGTACAATGAAGGCGTATGAGGTTAAGGGAGTTGGAGAGTTGGGGATTTAACTTCCTATGGGGTTGAAGAGTTGTGTTGTTGAGAGAGATCATTAGCCCGCCTTATATAGTCCGACGTGGCTTGGGTTACAAGGAGTTTTAGTCCTACTATTATAGGTTAACTTCCTATGGGGTTGAAGAGTTGTGTTGTTGAGAGAGATCATTAGCCCGCCTTATATAGTCCGACGTGGCTTGGGTTACAAGGAGTTTTAGTCTTACTATTATAGGTTACATTTTCTACTGAAATTTTTTTTAGATCTTCTTTATACATGTTGAATCTTTGTCTTATGCGTCAAATCGATCGGTTTTCTTCTGGATCGGGCCCTCCGCCAGTCCACACAGAGAATACGCTCCATGAGGAACCAGGGGATATCTATCCCCCACAACAGCCAAATTAACGTCATTAGCCTTTGGATCGAAAGAGAGAAGGGAACGCAGAGACGAGATGAAATAACTACATGATAAACCACATTATACACCAACACAATTGCACATACCGTACTCTCCCCTCTTTTGCACCGAACACAAAGTTGTACAAAATTCGGCCACCAAGACCCATTACAGCAGCCCTGTGCCAAAGAGGGGGAGTGGAATGCGCTCGCGCGCATGCTTGCTGCAGGTTGTTTCTACACACATGATTAAGGACACAACATAGTTCATCCCTAACTTCAGCTGGGTCTCATGTTCTGGCTACTTCCAGCAAGAAGCGCATCACATAACAACATGTGCACCCCAGAGACAACAGTAGTAGTATTCAGATGTACTTTGGCCGCCGGGATAATCTTCTCAGGCTCACCCTCTCCTGCCATCAGCCGAACAGAAGGTTCTCAATATCAAGCCACAGATTAATTAATACTTCTAAAACAAGATCAGTCAAAGCACTCAATGATTAGATGGCTCGATAATTGGTTGGTTGAAGATACCTGGCTTCGATCATGATCATATTCAATAAGGAATACACATCTGCACCCCCTAATATCATGTTGCTTCCGCTCAACTTCCAGAACATGGGCATCGAAATGCAATGCCTCATCGTTTCCCTCCTGATGTTCAAAGCACAGTAACAAATGGATGAGCTTAAGGCGGAGGCAAGAAAATAACACAAAAACATTTGCTACAAAGGAATAAGTTTTAACAGCATAGCATATGATATAATGGTATCATATCACTCTACCAGCTGATTTCATGCTGCTGCTGCTCCAGGAAATTCATGGCCCACTTACCCTGAAGCAGAGGACGAGGTCTCCTTCGACGACGCTTTTGCACTGTGAGGACTCCAGAGGAATGGAGCGCTGGCGGACGCACTTCTTGACATTCACCCACTCATCCTCATCAGCCCCAAAACCCTCATACCTCACCCGGACTTCCTACAACAATGGTACAGAAATATAGTAACAAAAATTAAATTTGAATTTGAGTATGCTATTGCACAAACAATAAAAAGAAACATAACATGACATTCAATAGAGTTATATTACAGAGCAAACACAGCCTATAGAGAAGTTGTAAAAACTCAAAGCAGCCATTTGATAAAACATGCATATGTAATGAGAGATAAGTTATTCTTACTATTTCACCCGCCCTGTTCCTCCTATGTGCCAAGAAAATGGCAATATCGTACCTGATAGCACAAAAATAGCATGCTATGTTAAGACACTGAAATTGGGTGCCAAACACTTGAAGTGCCAACCCCATGGGGTATGGTGCTATCATCATAATGCAAGCATAAGTATTCTATGATTCTATCAGCTAGCAATATTAAAGCATATAGGTCCACAGTGCCAACATCATCTAGTATTAGCACCATATATCACTATCATTATCAGGATTGCGCAAATAAACTCCGACAATTAAAACCTTGCAGACTCAATACGGATTTTACAGCCAATAATGAGATCATTCATATCATTTATCCTTGTTTCACCAACGAGCTCAGGCAGAAAAACAGATGTCCAAGTACTTTCACAGTAAACCAGATAATAATGGAGGCCAAGAAATGAGGGCAAAAAAAAAAAAGAATGGAACTGTTGCAACTATGTGAAAGAAATGAGCAAAAGAAACAATGACAGAATAGTTGAAGGTGAAAGGATATCTACCATGCAAAATCCTTTCCAGACTTAGCCTCAAACTCAAGCTCTTCAAGTTCAGGAATCTTATCTCTGGTTTCTGAAAAGAATCCAGTACAAATTTCATAACAGCTCGTAAACCAAGCACCACACGTTATGTTTCCAATATCAACAGAATTAGGTTTGCAAATACCTGATGGGAAAAGAGGAGAAACCTCATCCTCATTGTTTGAAGTACTTGTATCATGAGGGAGATGTTTTTCTTCAGAAGCTGCAGACTTTTTTCCAGAATCTGATACATTAACTTCTGTGGCTGAAGCCTTTACTTGAGAGGGAGCGGGCACACAAGTGGGTTTAGTGGCTGATGCTGGAAACTTACTAAGGAACCATCCTTGAACCTGTTGAAAAGATGTAAACATGTCGTGCTAGTGCCCAGATGGTAAAATATGGGGGCATATTAATATTTCATCACCTGATTGGCCTGCAACGCTTTACTTCCAGCTCGGCTAGCTGAACGGCTGCATAAGAGAGCAGAAAAATGTAATCACGTATCAGAAGCAACACCTTAGAACCGTCGCATGCAACTGAATGTTTAAAATATAAAAGGAAGGGGTTTCACTTTCACAATACCCTATCATTTGTATCGATACTGTCAAGTAAAAAGGTGCAAGGGACTCATGCTAAGAAGAGAATGGTAGAAGATATTTCAATTGTCTACATGCTTTATGTGGAAATTTAGATCAAGATCTGTATTCTTTTGTTTATGATATGATTCAAACTAAAGAGACACCTGGAACCCACTGTAACAATGTGAAACTTACTTAAATTCTTCTGCCAGCTTCTGGCAGAATTTGTTATCCAAGGCTTGCTCTTTTCTGTCTGTAGCTAATTTCTCCATCCTTGCAATCTGTACCAGGAAGTACTTTTCAAGCTATCATGAAAAATGCAGAAAAGCACATCTAATACAACTAGCATGATGGATTGAAATGCAACACCAACTCCATATTAATATAGTCTGCGGATGGATGCAGAGCGGATCCAGAATTCCGTGAAGCACAAAAGTGGGTGGACCTAAATTGATAGGCAATTCATAATGTCTGACCCTACATTGTGTCAATGACTTCAAAACCTAACAGCTATATCACATTGCATTATAAGCCATCAATGTGGTTGTTTATCCCCGAAAGCTGGGATCTTAGGATGGGAAATACTGTGCCGTAAGGTTGGAAATTGGAACCGTTACCATAATAGCAATGGCCTGCGTACAATGATCTGATATGGCATTAGAACTCAATTCCACATGATGGAATCAAATGTAAGCACAAATAAGAGTAGGGTTACCATTTTCAGTAACTTGACTATTTCTGTGGTTGATTTTTACAAGTATTAACACTATGTATCAATACAATAATCAAAGGATTCCTTTTCCCCTGCTTCACAAGTTGCTTAGCTAAAACAACATTTTGCCCCTGCATTGGGGCATCGCTTGACTCAGAAGCCAAACATTAGCAATACCACCCATTAAACGAAGAAATTGTAAATTTCTACCAAAGCTCAATCCATCTTGGTATTGACTAAATGTATCGAAAAAAAAAATCAAGTAATTCCGTTTGTCCCTTAGCACGAATTGATTGTCTAAACCAGCATTTGCTCTTGGCCCCTACTATTGGGGTACCAGCCCTTGCCTCATGAACAAAACCATAGTATCACAAATCTGTGCCGGTGCCGCCTACCGCAGGTGACACGGAAAGATTCGTAACGCATCAAGAACCAATACCACATGCACAAGGACACATCATCAACCCTGCACATAATGATCGGAATGCTCGCCCCCCAAACCCCCCCGAAAAAATGCGATCGCAGTCAAGTAAAGGCACGGCGACAGGGAACCCCAACAAAGTTAATCCTCCAAAGAAGAGAATCTCGCATTGCCCAAGAAGCCGGCCAATGGGACCCAAACTGTAGTGCGAAAGAATACCCCCCACCCAAAGAAAAACCCACCAAAAACCCCCAGCGGAGCACCACACAACCAACCAAACCAATCTTGCGCGCAAGAAATCTCGAACACCATCCGGTCAAACAGCTAGAGATTCTCCACGCCCCTAGCACCAAGAACCCGGCCCGCGTCGTGGTAGGGGAGACGCGATGAACAGCACGGACCCACACCAGCGGCCGGGGAGGAAGGAGAGGGGGGAGGGAATGGCAAGCGGGGTGGGTGCGCACCTCGGAGGGTGAGAAGCGGACGGAGGAGCGCCGCTCCATGGCTCGCCGGCGGGTAGGCCGAGGCCGCCGGCCGCGAGCGAGGGACAGAGGGGGAGGCGGGCGAAACAGTAGGAGAGGGGCGGCTCCCGAGTCCCCAGCCTCCCCCACGGAACTCCCTCCCCCACCTCACAGGGAAGTCTCCCTGGCCAAAACAAAGGGTACCCGGGTATGCTGGTAACCCAAGGATTATAAAAAAAGAAAAGAAGAGCAGGTGCATTGCAGCGGAAGCTTTTGGTGTTGGCTCCATGGAATCATGGGTCCACCCAATAATTGCTTACCTTAAGCTGTTCGTGCATTGACACGGTTAGACGTACAGTATCAGTATATTTTACAATTATTTAGATTATTTTATTTATTTCTAGAATTTAGAATGCAACCAATATTTTTATAAAATTGAATGATGCTATATTCTTATTTGGTTCTAGCTTAGTTTATCTTTTTTCTTATTTGGGATTGAGCCGGGATGACATGGATGCTTTTTTCATATGGCATCCATGGGCCTCGGTCATCGCGGTCTATCCTTTCTTCTCGATGGAGTCAAGCAAGTGGAGCAAGGTTGCTTGGCTCTAGACAATGATACGCCAGTGAAGGAGCTCATTGTTACATGCAGGAGTTGCACCCTCGTCGCTTCCCTTACTCACCTTGCAACAAGCTTGATCACCGTCTTAAGCAGTCTCAATCAAAGCTCATCCTTCCCATAGGCATTGGATCTCACCCTTGTGCAAAGATTGGCACCGCTAGTGGTCGCCTAGACAATGATGGGGTTAGGGGCAACCTCAAACTTTGAGTGCCCTATTTGAGAGGGGGAAGGGAAGAGTTGCGCCGCCTTGGGAGTCCAGCTCGAGCGCGCCGTTGGCCCACCCTTGCTCAGAGGAGCTTGCCCAAAACAACTCACCCTATCCTCGCAAACTAGAGTCGAGGATGACCTAAGGACCTTTGTCCATGACAGCTTGGTAGCCTAGAGCTGCAGGAGGTCTTGGGACCACAACGGCTCACACGAAATAGGGCCACGGTGGAGGGGTGACATAAGGAGTCGTCATTGGCAATAAGCACGCAGGGGTGACATAAGGAGTCGTCATTGGCAGTAAGCACACACGATATAGTTGACGCCGTGAGCATGGGAGAAGCCCATCTTTTTTTATTCAAGACGAGGTCGTCACGCATAATAATGGAATATTCCTTCTTCCAAGGATCATGTTGTCCTTTGTGTCCCCTTAGCCCCCAACTAAACACGATGAAAAAGAAAGGCATGGCCTCGTCCCACCCAACCCTTGAACCAAAAACTACCTTAATTATAGACCTTCCAAAAATAAGCAGGGGCTTGGAAAGCCTGCTTTCGTACAACCATAGGCCTTGCAAGACTATGTTTGATTGTCATGTCCAACATGTGGTTAAGATGGGCTAGGCTCTTTGATTGTGTTTGGTTTGGCAATTGGAGGCTGAATTCTTCATGCATGGCTTATTTATGGTGAGTGTACCCCTGCAACCTTATAAAATAGAGAGGCAGTATGACTCTTCACCTTCCTTATTACTCACCACACTCATTACCCCCTCTAACTTCTCTCTTCTCCATCTCCACTCCCTTGTCCCTTAGCGATTCTATTCCATTTGGTCTTGCTTGCTGAGTTGATGGTGGTCCCTGCTGATGGCGCTATTACAAGTAGCGGCGGAGGTAGGAGGAACATCTTCATCAGCGGTTTAGATAAGGGTAGACGCGATCACTGTGGCATGAAGGGCTCACCGACACCATGGCTACAATAGTGGATCCTCTTTGTAGCACGTGTTGGAAGCACTGGATCGCTCCTTCATCCAAATCGGCCAACAAATCTAACCTCTAAACCCTAGATTCGTGGAAGTAGCTTTAGTAGATGTCGAAACACCTTGATGAACTTTGGATACGTAGCATTTATCTATCTTGCAATGATACATTTGTGTCAATGGTTTTTAGCATGGAATTTTGTGTTACATTTTGCCTTGCTTTGGCACCAATTAGGGTTTTTTGATTGAGCTCTCATGCCAAATGTTGTTGTCATAGTTTAGGATGATGGCAACTTCGAAAGTGACATTCCTGCATCGATGTTGGAGTTTGATTGGTCCAATATGGGACCTTTCACATCCCTTGTTGTGATCATGGCAAACTCAAGCACTATTGGAGCGAGCAAGACACTGTGAGGCATTTCTTTGAATGTGCATAGGTACTCGTTGTTCCATGTTTGTGCAAACTATTACCACATGCATTTATTTCCTCACTCAAAGTGGGTGTAACTGATTAACCTTTGGATGAGTAGGATGATGATGAGAACTATAGAGTTACGGTTGTTTATCCTTCAAACCACAAATTCGATTACATTTGTCATTGATCACTGAAATCATTACCTTAGGGGCCTTGTTTCTTACACACTCTGCTTCTATGATGTTACTATAATACTTAAGATTTCCTTGGCCAACAATCCTTCTGTAAGGAAAATGGCATCTTATGCCGCAATTCAATATGTGTGTTTTGGTGACTGATTGATGAATAACACTTAGACTAATGAACTTGTCTAGGTGAGCTTTGGCCAAGACACCAAGTGTCGACGTTCGCGACATTGAGATACCGTATAGGTACCCCAAGAATAGAGAGTTGCGTAGAGACGTGGACACTATCACTGAGATCGACGGAGCTCGGAGAACTCAAGAGATTTAGAGAGGTTCAGGCCACTTTGAAGGTGTAACACTCTACGTCCTCTTTGGAGCTTCACTATGAACTTGAGAAGTAGAATTACAAACTCGGACCAAGACTTGGGCTCTCGGATGAGGATATGTGTGAGAATGGGTCTGACTAGCCTGTATGGGTGTGTGTGTGTCGCGTGCGGTGGTTGCTCCCTTTTATAGCACAAGAGAGCAGCCCGCGTTACATGCATGTATGCCCTCATAATTATGAGGCATGTCTTGGTACTAAAAATAGTGTTGAGCAGGTATGACGCTGATACAGAGCTGGTGGAGAGAAATTATTGCATCCGTCTCCATTTAGTGCACGCATGCAGCTTCAGCATGCTGACGTTGCATTTCCTGTCTCCGTAGTCAAAATGTGTTGTCTTGTCATCTTGCAGCACACTGTACTGAATACTGTAGTAGATAGCATCATCATTGCAGGACGCATGTTATGCATGCAAGGCCACTGCAACGGCCCCGGAGCACTGTCTAGGCCCCGGGGCTGCCCAAGGGGTAATAACATGCATGCAAGGCTGACCACCGGAGAACCCCGAGGTTGCATGCAACAGTAGAGAGCCCCCGAGGCTGCACACCATACACGCATACAGCATGCACATTGCTTCTTCACTTCCCAAGTAAAAAAGGAGGGTCTTATCAAATAAAAGTGGTGTATATGCAAATGGGAGAGAGTGTGCATGCAGGGGGTGCACGCCTCTCACCATGCCCTCCACTATTTGTCATGATGGGTGCTTTTGACTTCCTTGCCACTTGCATTTACTTGTCCTCAACCACTTTTTACCGTTGCCACCATGTATGCACCCCTAGTACTGTTGTTCCAGGGGTAGCTGTCTTTTGTATCGCTGTTCGTGGGCGTGTACGTTCCGGAGATACCCTGTCCCCAGAACACCAACACCAAAGGACTCCCTCCCTCTCGTAAGTAAGGTGGTGGCCACTCCATAGCCGAGAGGGTCTCACAAGACTACAAGCTCCACAGTTACAAGTCTTCGTACACGCAAGCACAGATGCTAACAAATCTCACTACAACACTTCTCGG
The DNA here is from genome assembly GCA_022530915.1 of Paspalum notatum. Taxonomy (NCBI): domain Eukaryota; kingdom Viridiplantae; phylum Streptophyta; class Magnoliopsida; order Poales; family Poaceae; genus Paspalum; species Paspalum notatum. The sequence continues at coordinate 35,012,813 of CM039685.1, forward strand.
CTTCCTCCGATGTTAAGTCTTCGTCAGCCGGACCGTCGAGCCAGGACTTCTTGGCTTTTATCTGTCAATGTCTTGGGTCTTCCCTTGGTCTCTTTAATCACTCATTTGAGGTGTCTATTCTCCAAGTCCACCTCTTGCATCCCTGGAATGTAAACAAATATATTTGCACACACATTAGTCCTAGATAGTCTATGTTGTCACTTCAACCACCAAAATCACATTAGGTATACTAAGCAAAAGTCTTAGGCCCATTTTCCTTACACATTTCATACATATTAAACTAGTAATAATTTCTTAAATAATCGTACACTACTAATAAAATTAAATATATACTACTATATTGTCCTCCTAGCGTGGTTGATGGCAATGGTGCCACTGAAATTTCCCACTCCATACCCTTCTCCTCTCCTTGAGTGTCGGCGACGGTGGCCACACGGTTGCAGCTAAACCTCATGATCCCAAGCCGCCACCCCCTACCCATGGATGGAAATAGGGTAGGATAGGATGTAGTCGCTACCATACATAGAGGAGAAAGAGGAGTCATCATTGTCGATGACAATTCGTTTGGCATTGGAGGAGCTTATTTTGGAGGTGACAGAGGCGGTGGATGAGCCCATGTGGTGGTGGAGGAGGAGCGAGATCCACTATAGTCACTCCTCGTCACTGACACATAGGCCCAGGCACCTACATCAGTGGCTAGGATACCGCGAGGCCTAAACATGGCACGATGAGCGATCCATGCCAGCCAGGAGAGGTCGTTGTCTCGAGCCATTGTGGAGATAGAGGGAAGAGGTAATGTGAGGGGAAGGAGAGATGAGAAAGAGAAGTGAGTAGGGTGCAACGGTGGAGAATTAATTTGGAGTCGAAGACTCCATCCTTTAGTACCGGTTTTGCCCAAAAACTGGTACTATATAAAGGCTGGTTGTCAGTATTTTGCACCAGCGGTCCAAACCAGGGATGTCTCACCAGGCAGCTTTATCATACAGGGAGGTCGCTGACCACATTTGATGGTGTACGAAACGCAGAGATCGTGCAATCTAGACAGATTCAGGCCGCCAATATGCGTAAATACACTAATACCCTATGTCGTGTATGAGGTATTTCGTATAATATCATTGGGAACTAGGTTACAAGATGGAGAAGATGATCATCCAAGATCTCGCATGCCTAGGGTTTGCTATAGGTACGTGTTGGTCAATCATCTTGAAGAGGCACCCGACCATACACGGGAGATAGGGTTACAAGGATAAATCCTAGCTAGACTAGGCTTTAACTATATCTTGCCGAACTATGCTGACGCCTAGCTGATTGGTTACACCTCCCACTGATTGAAACTGAGTGCATGACATACGATATGGGTCTATCTCCCAAGAGTTGTCTCAACTGGCTCCGAAAGGTGTTTGAAGTCACATATTTTTTTGCCAAATTAAATTTGTACATATACTATTAGATAATATTCATTGTTGGAACTTTGTGTTGTACTTTGTGGATTCACATGGATTGTATTGATATGGATTTGTAATTTCGTATGGACTTGCATGCAATTTTTTAAAAAGATAGAGACGACAAACACTAATGCACACACACATCCTTTCTCTATGATAACCTCCGAAAAGCTGGGTTAGCAGACATTGTCATTATAGTCACCATGTTGACATTCGAGACAAAGTCACCACAGTCGACATGTTGACACTAACAATAACGATGCCTACCATTAAAAATGCTGTCAAAATCTGAAATTATTACACCTAGGAAAATGTGAGAATAACCTGTGAAAGCCAAGGACTTAATACTTAGGTGGACATGTTTCACCACAAGGAACCTAACCATTTAACCTGTGCATTATTCAGGTGTTAAACTTGTGTTTATGATAGAAAGTTCAGCAAAAATACCATAATTTCGTTTTAAAATTGGAATTTATCTTTCATCCGGCCTCTCCAAAAATTCCATCTAAAATTGGTGAAACTTCCTCTTTGCTCAGTGAGAAAAAGTATGACGCCATTGGAAGTGTACATCACTCGCTTTGTAAAAAAACAATTAGTTCTAGTTTTATCCAATTATTTAACGTTTGACTAGGTTTATAGAGAAGTGCGTGAACAATCATTACATTAAATAGGTATATTATGAAAATATATGTCATCACGAATCTAGCAGTACATATTGGGTGTCTATTTATAGAACAACGTGGTCAGAATTTTAGAAAATTTAACTTATCACCAAACTTGAATGACTGTTTTTTCTTTTGAGCCGAGTGTCGTCTTGCTGATGACTCCGTAATATATGCACGTGTTGGTACAAGAACGGATGATGTACCTGGCCGCTCTCAGCCATCGTCATTGGTCAAGCCGCCGCACTTGCGAACTCACAATATATGTATACTACTACTGGTAAATATATATAACACACATAGTACGAGCAGGTAAAACATTAATTATTGCACCGCGTTACTCTTAACTAACTCTCATCAGACATTCAGACAGACGTGTGCATTCTAACGACTAATAAGATAGAGCGATAGACCATTCACATGTGTTTATTGCATTGGTTGATCAGTTCGGTTCTACGGGTGCATGCACATCCACGTGCACACGCATGCATGCGGCAGACCCGCCATCTTTAAAAAAATATAGAATTAGTGACCAAGGGATGATCATCGATGATTGTCATCAGTAATAACAGTACTCTATTACTCCGATATATATATATACGTGCATGGAGGAGCCCTCGCCTGAAATCCGCAATCAAACGACGACGACACTCCAGGCCCCCGGCAGCTAGCAGAGATACAGTACTCCGATCCGTAAGAGACGATCGAGGGGTACGTGCGTGCCGTTGCTTGTTGGTGCTATGCTATCATCATCGTTTGTCTCAACATGTCGGCGTTCTTGGTTTTATTTGCTGCGATTCTCGTGTTACTGGCGGCGTCCCCGGTTGTTCATGTCGTCGGGCAGCGAACAGGTTAATTCTTCTCGCATGCATGATGCATCGACGACCATATATAAATGTATAATACGTACATTGATCATGGATATGATGATGGATTCAGTTTCTGTCCACATACATATACACATCACTTGCAGGTTTTGTGAGCATCGACTGCGGCCGGGACGCCGACCTGGGCGGCTACACGGACAAGTTCACCGGCATCGACTACGTCCCCGACGCCCCCTACGTGGACGCCGGCGAGAACCACATGATCGCCGCCGACCTCCAGGACCAGTTCGTGGACAGGTATCAGACGCTGAGGACCTTCCCTTCCGGGCAGCGCAACTGCTACGCGCTCCCCACCGTCGCCGGCACCAGGTACCTTCTGCGCGCCGCCTACCTCTACGGCAACTACGACGGCAAGAACAGCAGCAGCGTGTCGTTCGACGTGTACCTGGGTGCCAACTTCTGGGAAGCCATGAGCCCGGCGGACGCGCCGGCGACCCTGTACAGCCGCGAGGCCATCTTCGTGGCGTGGGCAGGCTCGGCGCCCTTCTGCCTCGTCAACACCGGCCACGCGCGCCGTTCGTCTCCGCCCTCGAGCTCCGGCCGCTGGGGCCGGCGCTGTACCCGCTGCTCGCACCCGGCGCCATTGCGTCCACGGAGAACCGCATAAACATGGGCTCCGGCGACGATTCATCGCTCACACGGTACCCGGACGATCCATACGACCGTCTGTGGTGGCCGACGACGGCGGCGGCGAGCCAACGACGGTGGGTGAACCAGTCCACCACGCGGTCCGTCCAGCCGAACCCCGACTACCAGGTGCCGGCGCTGGTGATGCAGACGGCCGTGTCGCCGGGGGCCAACGGCACGGCGCTCACGGCCATGGCGTGGCAGGACGGCACCAGGTCCCACGAGTACATGATCTTCTTGCACATCGCCGACTTCTAGAACACCCAGTTCCGGCAGTTCGACATCTACGACGGCGTCGCCGCCGGCAACCTGTCCACGACGCCGAGCATGGAGTCGCACCGGCCACCCTACCTGGCTGCTGGCACCGTGTACACCAGCCAGCCCATCCGGGCTGCCGACGGCGGCTACAACGTCACGCTCGTCGCCACACCCACCTCCGTGCTGCCTCCCATTATCAACGCCTTGGAGATCTACTCCGTCGTGCCGTTTGGGGCTCGGACAACACTCCCGGCAGACTGTAAGTACTTGATCATAATTTAGGCTAACTCAACCCAAAAGATCAACGACTGTCGCTCGATCACTTCTTACTATTATTGGTTTTTTTCCTCTAACTTTCTCTATTTTTTATATGTTTCTGCCTACTAGTTGACGCCATCATGGCGATCAAAAAAGAGTATGGAGTGGAGAAAAACTGGATGGGTGATCCATGTCTCCCAGTCCAATATGCTTGGGACGGCGTCAGATGCACCAATACCAGTGCTAACACTACGAGGATAACATCACTGTGAGTGTGTCATGCAACTTTGTTTATTTATATACTATATCATCATCTTCATGTGTACACCCATTGATTTATGTGAACTACAAAATCTCATGCAGGGATCTCTCCCACAGCAATTTGCATGGCGCAGTATCTAGCAATTTTACACTGCTCACAGCGCTCCAGAATTTGTATGTGATAGTACTCATGAAGTACCAATAACGTCCTCTGTCTTGCTCAGTTTCAAAATCTGTAGTTTCCAATGGAATATGGATGAGTACTATTCATGGACATAAAAATGCAACAGAAAAATCAATCGATGAACGACAGCATACTTGCCAGGAGGACTATGTTCGCAATGGCTGATAAAAACCTGGATTTTGTCAAACTCCCTTTATGTAGACTCAATACCTGAAAAAAATTCGAACTTTTGGCAAAATTCAGAAGTACATAATTCTGAAATTTCAGAAGTACATCTATGTACTTTTGGCCCTGCTCACTACTATAATTCTGAAAATTTTTCAGGGATTTATCTTACAACAACTTAAGTGGGTCAATACCTGATTCCCTACCAAGTTTGCCTTCCCTACGAGTTCTGTAAGTGTGGATTTGTTTGCTGCAAATTTTTACCAAGCCAAGGGGCAAGGGCTTTATCGATCGTCTTTCACATTTTTCTACAGAAATGTATCTGGCAACCACCTGAGTGACGACTCCCTATGTAAAAGTTACACACGATCTCTTACTTCCAGGTTTGAATTTTCCTCTTGATGTCTGAGATTTTTTGGGCCGTATCTGCTTCTACGATCTCTAAACAAAACTTGTCAAAGACAAGACGACCTCCCTCCCCCTCCTCCCAGAGTAAAACTCTGACCTTATTTTCTTATATGTATTTCAGACATGATTCTAGTAAAAATACGTGCAAGAGAACATCATCAAGAAAAATGATCGTTGTCTTAGCTACTTCAATTGTGGTCGCTGTGCTGGTTGTATCTGCAATTTTTCTTGCATGTTTCATCCGGAGAGCAAAAAGGAAGGCTTCTGGTGTGCATCCTCTTCCTCTAACCTGTATCAACATGTATGCATATTTTCAGTGTATTATACTATTTCATACTTGTGCAACCGATTTCTATAGATGACCACACAAAAATTGTACAACTTGAAAATGTTCCAAGAAGTACAACAAGTCAAGGGAATCAACTACAAGACACTGAGAATAGGCGGTTCATGTATCACGAGCTGCAAAAGTTCACTGATAACTTCAAACAGTTCATAGGACAAGGGGGCTTTGGACTCGTCTATTTTGGCCATTTAGATGATGGTACCGAGGTTGCTGTCAAGATGCGTTCTGAGTCATCATCACATGGACTAGACGAATTCTTAGCCGAGGTACCAATTTTACAACCACCTTGAAATATTCACGAGTCATGACGAAACATTAGAAATGCATGCTGACATAAATGTCATAAACTGCATGAGCCACAATGCGCAAGGAGCGAGCTTACATGGCAACTAATACATCTTTTCCCTATCTTTGTGTATGGTTGCACAGGTTCAGAGCTTGACAAAGGTGCATCACAGGAATATAGTTTCATTGGTTGGTTACTGCTGGGAAGAAGATCATTTAGCACTTGTTTATGAGTACATGTCTCAAGGCAACCTTTATGATCATCTGAGAGGTTTGTCCTCCTAACTTATTAGCTCAGTACTCATATAGACTCATAGTGCTCAAGAATACATAATTCTTTGCACAGTGGATTCCGATAGTCAATTCAATTCTGACCAATAGTTTTTCACAGCGCTACATTATGTTAGTAAAAGGTCTAAACATTTTTGTTTTGACAGCAGTTCTCATAACTAATTGCTACTTTCCATTTGACCAATTTAAATAATTTTGTGCATACCACTGGTGGAAACTCTGTAAGTTTCGCCGTTCAAATTGGAAGCTTCATTATGGTAATATTGTGAGTGTTCTAAAAATTGCATCTGAAATATCTACACACGTTTTGAAGTTTGAATCTGAGGCCATCTTGGGTATTTTCTTTTGCCATTTCTGTATGTGCCCCTTTTGAGGTATCTACATGTCTTCATTTAATCCTCGGCGACAACATTGACACAAATTTTGAGCCTAGATGAACTGGAATACCACTTACGCATATCCAAAGTTCTAAACATATATGTGTATGACATAATCCTCGGTGAGACGGTGACAACACTGACACGATTTTTTGAGCCTAGGTGAACTGGAATACCACTTACGCATATCCAAAGTTCTAAACATATACTGTATGCATAAAGGGATGAGATGATGCTGTCAGTACTCAGTACATTGACATGTGGAGTTTGTTAACACAGTTGTGCTCTGTTAATACAATGCAGGTAATTTTGCTGCTGCTGAAACCTTGAACTGGGGAACACGCGTACAAATAGCGGTCGAAGCCGCACAAGGTATGCTGCAACTGAAATACACATATAACCAACTCCATGTCTCGTAATAAGCAAATCTTGTCACCTGTTCTTATTTTTTTTCATTTACATCTCCTGTCATCCCTGTTATGTGCGTGTAGGCCTGGATTATTTGCACAAAGGATGCAGCCCCCCGATAATTCATCGTGATGTGAAGAGCAGCAACGTACTCTTGGGTCAGAATCTGCAGGCGAAAATAGCAGATTTGGGACTGAGCAGAACATATCTTAGCGATGTTCAGACTCACATATCAGCCACGGCAGCTGGCACTGCTGGCTACATGGACCCAGAGTATGTCTCTGCCTGTGTATACTAGTATTAACATTTTGGTAGTATTATACTCAGTCATTAATAAAAACGTCATATATTAATGATCGGAGGGAGTATTTGATAACACTAAGATTTCTGGTGCTCTGTTTTATTGCTGACACTCAGGTTAATTACTGTTGTTTCTTCATTCCAGGTACTACCTCACGGGAAGACTCACCGAGAGCAGCGACGTGTACAGCTTCGGAGTGGTTCTGCTCGAGGTGGTCACCGGGGAGCCTCCGATGGTGCCGGGCCACGGGCACATCGTCCAGCGCGTGAAGCAGAGGATCGCCGCCACCGGCGACGTCGGCTCGGTGGCGGACCCCAGGCTCCGGGGTGCCTACGACGTGAGCTCCATGTGGAAGGTGGTCGACACCGCCGTGGCGTGCGCGGCGGAGACCGGCGCCGGGAGGCCGACGTGGTGGCGCAGCTCAAGGACAGCCTCGCACTGGAGGACGCGCGCGAGAACGACGACCGCCGCCGCAGCGCCCCGGCGGCGAGCATCGCTGCCGCCTGCGATAGCGCGGCTCTCATGATGTCCGCGTTTGGTCCGTCCGCGAGATGACGAAGGGATGACATGCATGTACATTGGCTTAGTTCGCTTCTGTTTTCGTGTTTAGGAATTTTATAGTTTTGTTAATTGTTGATTTGTTGATGATTCTCTTCTCTACTGTGTACTACTGTACCATATTTTAGACACGCCAATGGTACTGCTATTTGTCACGTTGACGGCACACTAATGGTTGTTTTCGATTTTTATACATCTGTGTATATTTTCACAGTTAATTGCATCATACGGTCAATATAATTTACCAGGTGTTGAAGTAAACAAATGGTTCTCATACTATCATATTGAGCATACATCTGTGTATATGTTCACATTTAATTGCATCATACGGTCAACATAATTTACCAGGTGTTGAAGTAAACAAATGGTTCTCATACTATCATATTGAGCTTATCAGTTATATCACACAGCGCTCATCGAATTCGATCCTTTAGTAGTCCTCTTTGTTCGAAAAATGCGCTAAAGGGTATCAAGTAGTAATACAATTAACATGTGACACAAAGCGGGGATAGCTCAGTTGGGAGAGCGTCAGACTGAAGATCTGAAGGTCGCGTGTTCGATCCACGCTCACCGCAAATTTTTTTCTTTTCATTTTCATTTCTTATTGTTTGATATTTTCATTTTTTCCTTTTTCTTTTCATTTCTTATTATTTGATATTTTCATTTCTTATTGTTTGACATTTTCACCCCCATTATTGTTTGATATTTTCATTTCTTATTGTTTGACATTTTCACTCTTTTTTTCTTTTTCTTTTCATTTTCATTTCTTATTATTTGATATTTTCATTTCATATTGTTTGACATTTTCACCCCCATTTTCTTTTTTTTATTTCCTTTTCATTTTTATTTCTTATTGTTTCATATTGTCACCATCGTTGATTCTTTTTTTTTCATTTCCTATTGCTTGATATTTTCATTTCTTATTGTTTGACATTTTCACCGCCGCTGATTCCTTTTTTTTCATTTCTTATTGTTTGATATTTTCCACTCAGCCTTTGACACCTTTTTTAATTGGACATTTGGACCCGGGTCCCCCACCGCCTCCACCCGCAACCAGCGATTCCCCATTTCTTTCCCGCCTCCATCTCCCGCCTCTTCCCCTCCCGTCTCCAAAACCCTCAAACCCTAGCCGGCTACTCCCCATCGGCCCCCGCCCCCTCCAGATCGGCCTCCCCGTCTCCCATGGCGCTCAAGCAGAAGGGCACCGACGCCACCGCCGCCGACCCCAAGAAGCGCCGCCGCGTCGGATTCTCCGGCACCGGTACCAAACTCGAGCCACGCCTCACCCTCTCTCATTTCCCGCCGATTCGTGTGTCTGGCGGTGAGTCCGGCGCTGTAGGCCCCAGGCCGTGTTGTGATGCGGCTGGTCGTCTTGTTGGGCTCCGGCGTGTCTATTTTTATTTTTATTGTTTTTTTTTTGGCATGGTGACTCCCGTTGGGGGTTCCGGCTGCTTGTGGAGCGCGGCTGGGACGGTGGCGGCTCTCAGCTAGATTTGTCTGCGTTGCTTAATTTGGTGGCTGTGGCATTGAAGCATAGGGAGTTGATTCTGTTCTAGTGAAACCGGTCCTGTTCTCTGGACTGAGATTGCGCATTGTCTGGAAATGAATTGCTTGCTTGGCTGTGGAGCAGTCGATCTGGTTCTTCTTACCTTGGTTAGCACCTGATGCGCTGATTTTAGAGGTGCTGGATAGTCACGCCGGTCAAAAATGTGCTTTTGACTGGGGCAGAGGTTCAGATCTTATCATCCATTTGGGTAGGAACCGCTGAACCTCTCTGTATTTCTGTTCATTCCTATGTTTTTTCCCCTTATTTTACTTTTTTTTCCCAGAGCACACTCAGCATAGTACAAACTGCCGACTTGTTTTGCCTTTTGCAAACATGGAGAGACATCATACTTTTGTGGTTCTATTTGTCCCATAAGGAATGGTCGGCTAAATACAACCCTTATAGTTATATTGTTCATCTTTGTGGATGCCTATGTGCAGAAATGCTAATTTCTCTTGAGCATTTCTTTGATTTAAAGCTCTTTTATTCATTTCGGGCATGCAAGCTAAGTTTTTTTCTATTTCACTTTGGTGTGCAGATGCTGGTGTTGAGGCAAATGAGTGTATTAAAGTGTTCCTAGGTATGGAATTTCTTTCTGTAGCCCTCTGAGAAATTTTAAGTTTAAGCAACTGTCACACCACCTCTATGTATACTTGCCCCTTTATCCTACTAAAATAACTCCTATCACATATTGAAGTAAACAACAGATTTCAAAGCTAATGCTAACTTCACACACATTTTCATTGCAATAAACATTTATGTTCATTCTCTCAACAAATCATAATCCTGTTAATTTGGTTCCTTCATATTCTTAATTTGTTCTCCCTTTGGTTTATTACAGTAAGGAACCCAGATGAGATGTCCTCTGTAGACTGCCCTTCTATTCAACCATTTGACCTAAGCCATTTTTTTGGTGAAGATGGAAAGATATATGGTTACAAAAATATAAAGGTAAACAACTGGAATTGATATAGCAGGTTCTCCAGCACTTTCTTCTACTAGCATAGCATGACATGCTAGTTATCTGACCATGGTTGTTTCGGATATGCTTGTTTGTTACAGATAAATGTGTGGATAAGTGCAATATCATTCCATGGATATGCTGATATCTCATTTGATGAAACATGCGATGTGAGTACTTGTTCATAAAAAGAATACTCAATAGAATATATTGTTATGAGCCTATTTGATTATAGAATTCCATCTGTGCAGAATGTTGACTAATTTATGAATAAAGATATATTTTTTAAAAAACTTTTAGCATGTGCAGAAGGTTGGCAGTCCTAATTTGATACTTCTCTATACTGCTCTCCAGATCCAAAAAAAATGTTGAAACTGTTGCTTACAATCTTGAATCTTATCCACTGTAATCCTGAAGCTTATTTTTACTTTTCTTGTCCATTTCTTCTATTGATAAATGAAAACTCACAGCTATAGCCTTAGACCATAAATCCTCATCTTTGCCGTCTTTCTGTGATATTTGAATATATTGGCTACTGCTGCGCAATGAGCAACATTATACATATTTTATATTTCAGTTGACAACTCAGCATGTTTGTTAGTAAACTTAATAATTCCTTCCTGATTTCCTCAAGACGATAACAAAGCATTTTACTGATAATCTTTCAGGGAGGGAAAGGAATAACAGATCTAAAGCCTGTTCTTCAGGTCTGTATCATCCACAATGTTCTACTACTATAATTAAAGATAACCTTTGCACATAACATTTTTCTATTTCTCAAGCTTAGTTTATTCTTTAACAGAACATTTTTGGAGAAAACTTGGTAGACAAAGAGGAATATTTGCAAACATTTTCAAATGAATGTGAATATATCAGGTACTCTTAATTTTTAACAGTATTATGGTGCAGCAGTATTTTTTTTGTCGCTTCAGGAAGCATGACTTATTTGTTCTTATTGCTACAGAACTGCGGTGATGAACGGTAGTGCCATTAAGCATGGCAGCTCGTATGAATCAGATCCAGCAGTTGAGGTAATCTGTTATCCCTACGTGCCTGTGATTTTTTATTTTGTAACACTTATTCAGCTTTCTTGTCTGATTTTCAACTTACCTACTTAAAATTTGTTTAAGTAAAGTTTGCTTGAAGTGTCGCCACTTATCGATTTAGGGAACTGTATTCTTTCTTAATCAATATAAAGTCCAATCACTTTTCTAAAATGCATACACTTTGCATATTCGGAATGCTTAATTTGGTATGTAGTTTGGATCTGTTATCTCCCTGGAAACTTAAATTCAGCTGTTGTTCAAAATGTTATTCTACTCGGCTCCATCCAATTTTCAGATTGTTTTTTTTTTGTTTATTTCCCAGATTGTTCGAGTTGAACTCCAAGGTGCTGCTGCATTCCTTTATTCTCGCCTGGTGCCGCTTATTCTGCTTCTAGTTGAAGGTAACTGTAGAGTTTGAAATATAGTATTCTGCTTTTCTCAGGACTTCCTTTTGCTGATACCATTGCAATCTAGGTTCCACGCCTATAGATATTGGAGAACATGGATGGGAAATGCTTCTGGTAGTAAAGAAGACAAACCAAGAGTCTGTTTCAAAATTTGAACTGCTGGGTTTTGCAGTTGTCCATAACTTCTATCGTTATCCTGAGAGTACTCGCTTGCGGATTAGCCAGGTTGGCTCTATTACAGCTGTAATTTCTATTTGCTTCTCTTCTGTGTGGTTTTCCTGTATTTTGTCTGTTTCTTTCAAGGCATTCCATATCACTGCAAGGTTATACTTTTTTTTGCTGCAGCCATGGGCAGTCTGATTTTTATTTCAGATGATAAAATGACTTTGACAGAGTTGCATAACCAATTTTTTGTACAGTAAAGCAAGTTCTCAGTCTGGTTAGGTGTTTATTTGATTTTTGTTTTATTTTTCAGATACTGGTCTTGCCACCTTATCAGGGTGAAGGCTATGGTCTTTGTCTTCTGGAAGCAATCAATTATATCGCACAATCTGAGAACATATATGATGTAACCATAGAAGACCCTTCTGATTACCTGCAGTATGTACGTTCCTCCATCGACTGCCTCCGTCTTCTCACGTTTGAACCAATCAAGGCAGCACTCAACGATATGGTATCGTCTCTTAAGGAGACCAACCTGTCCAAAAGGACTCACAGTTTGAGGATTGTTCCACCATCTGATCTGGTTGAGACTGTCCGGCAGAAGCTGAAGATTAACAAGAAACAGTTCCTCCGGTGTTGGGAAATTCTGATATACCTGAACCTTGATTCTGAGGACCGTAAAAGCATGGACAATTTCAGGGCCTGCATATATGATCGCATCAAGGGTGAAATCCTCGGCAGTGCCTCTGGAACTAACGGGAAGGGTCTGTTACAGATGCCAAGCAGTTTCAATGAGGAAAAATCCTTTGCTGTGTACTGGACACAGGAGAGTGGGGACACGGATGACCAAACAGTTGAGCAGCAACCAGAAGATCTCAAGACTCAGGAGCAGCAGCTCAATGAGCTTGTTGACAACCAGATGGAGGAAATCCTTGGGATCGCAAAGAATGTTATCTCACGTGGAAAGGACAAGCTAGCAGAGTTGGCCGCTCGGTGAATTTGGGTTACCTGCTTCATATTGTGCTGACTTGGGAATGCTGTTGAGCTTTGCCTAATGAGATGATCTCTATGAACCAGCTTCGGGGTAGGAGGGGAGAGTTGGTTGTTACAGTGTCCTGAGTAGATTTTGATGGCCGGTGGATTATTATGTAACCTCAATTCTTAAATCTTTGATGAGAATGTTACGTTTGACTTGCTCGTTAACCTTTCTAGATCTTGAATTATTCCTTCTAGCTTTCCATGTTACTATCTATTGAGTTCTTCAAGAGTGACTGGTAATGTGTAAATGATCACCTGTTCCTTCGAGGGCTTATGTTGCAAAAAAACATTGGAATACTGGTCAACTTATATATGCTGATATTAACTAGAAGGGATCATAGGTGGTTTGTCAAAATGGCAGGTATCACAGGATCTGGCTGATATGAACGAGACAACGAATGCTAGTCATCTAGAGCACAAAGAGGTGAAAGAAATGTTGAAGAACATGTAACCACAACCTTTTAAATCCTTCATTCAGATTCATCAGGCCTTTGGCCATTGTCAAGATTAGCTGAATACACCTTGTTGCCTATGCAAAGTGCACCAACTGGCTATGTACTTATGTAGCAAATGAAGCTTAGGGCTAGCTAAGTAAATACTACCTCCATTTTCTTTTGTTTGATGCTGCCCAGTTCAAAATTGAACTAGGGAGCGACAAATATTTGCAATTGGAGGTAGTAACATCTAAGCAATTCGATCCGTGTATCGTTGCAACCAAAAAGGTTGGAGCAGAAACATGCTTGGTCCCAGACTCCCTGTTGCTGTACGCGGAACATAGTGAATAATGAATAGAAGATCAAAGAGAAATAAGAATGGATCAATGAATATGTACACGGACATGGAAAGGCACAACCTCTTCAAACCCTTTACATTTATCAAACCTTTTTAGGTGATCAAATTATCACGTACAGTACAATTCGTAAAATGTGTTTATGATCATGGGATGTAGCTCGTGGTACCTGAAGAGGGCGCAAGCTTGCTACAATCTTATTTGCTCACACTCAAGCGTAAGTTCTCAATACAGGGCAAGTGCAGATTCAAACCTATATACATACATACATACCGTAGCGTGTCTCCATATGACAAGTAGTTCATCAGAACGCCCATTTTAAATGTCCAATAGAGGCCATCCAAGATCAAACCAAACAGTTCATCTTGCCAATGGACTAACTGTGAAAACTGAACCTGCTGGATCACTCCCTGAGTTTGCCCTGGTGGTACCGTCATCACGTGCTTCCTCCAACGCCAGGCTCTCCTTCAGCTGTATCACAACTGAGGCCATGGGCGGCCTTTGAGCCACAGAATCAGATGTGCACATCATGGCAATGTCAACCACCTTCCACATAGAGTTGACATCGTAGGAACCTCCAAGCCGTGGATCGGCAACTGAGCTGATGTCACCGATGGAAATCTTATCCTTGACACGCTGAATTATGAGGCCTTGGCCTGGCACAATGGGGGGCTCGCCGGTGGCTACCTCAAGCAGAACAATTCCAAAGCTGTACACATCGCAGCTCTCAGTGATTCTTCCCGTGAGGTAGCACCTGAAGACACAGCAGGCACGGACGTTCAAGAAAAGATAAGCCTCATTTTTATCTAGTCCAGAGGTTGCATGAAAAGTAAAACATGATGTGTATGATGGGGACGAGCCAATTTTACTAGTACTATTGGAAATAAGTACATGAACAAAATATCAACTGTTAACGCTATTATACACAGAGAGAGATACTCAGGGTCCATGTAGCCAGTTGTTCCAGCTCCAGTCGCTGACACGTGAGTCTGGGAATCACTAATAAAATGTTTGGAAAGTCCAAAATCTGCTATTTTAGCTTGAAAGTTGTGACCCAAGAGAATGTTGCTGGTCTTGACATCCCGGTGAATTATTGGCAGGCTGCAACCTTTGTGGAGATAATCCAGTCCTATATCACAAGAAATGCTAGGAAATGAGTACATAAAGATGAATATAGTTTTCTTTGTTGTGTTATTGCAACATACCTTGTGCAGCTTCTAGCAGTATTCGTATACGCCTTCCCCAATTAAATGTTTCAGCAGCTCCATTTCGACCTTCAATCATTATATTAACACAAATATAACAATTTAAATACTTCACAAGTAAATTTCGGCAGGTAGAAGATTAATGGAATGTTTCTTTATTTCTAGTTTTGATAAATAGAACCATTGTCTAATTAATTGAGAATAGTCCATTTTACAGCCCTTAATTATAAAGCAGTTCACTTTCGATTCTCAACTCTCCAAATCTTTCACTTTTAACCTTGGCTCAAACTTTTGGCGACATAAGCAAGGCTGAAATAGTTATTTTATTTTATAATATATTCACTTAAGCTATGATGATTATCTACAACTTCATTATATTCAAATATTTAAATAATATATACTTTTTATAATTTACAATAATTTCCTCTGAAGCAAATTGATTTATAACACCAATTACTCATATACGCATTTGATATGGTGTTGGAGTTGTTTACAAGCAACATGCTAATTACAAAAATGGAAGATGGTTTCTAAGGTAATTTATACATGACTAATATTTTTTAAGAAAATATTAGTTTCTCAGAGGATTATTCATAATCTAAAATTTTGATATGGAGTTTTGTTTGACAAATCTACACTATAAAAAGCGAGTTTTTAAAAATCTTTTTTACCTAGAAAGGCATAGGTATACCCCTCACGCTGGTCCCACTGCGCAGTTTGAAAAAGATTAAAAAGAGGTAGAAAGGCCCAAAACCCATAGATGTAAAATGTTTCGTCCACTTTCTCTCTTTATTTTTCACCTTATTTTACACCCATACCCACATTTACTTTTTTCTTGGTTTTAATGAGAAAGGAATGGCGTCAATCAATCAGGTTTCAATCCTTTTAATTTTTTTTTTCTTTTTTTTTTCATTTCTATTGCCTGCTTGATCAGCTCACAACACATGAGTGTAGCATGTATATCTATGCTAGTACAGTGAACGGTGTCTAGTTTATTTTCAAGCACTAGCTATTCTGCAGCCCTTTTATTCATTATTTCACTCATATAAAGTTATTTACATTATCACTCCATGATATTTTGTACTTCCCATAGCACTCTTAGGTCGTGATTCTCTGCTTGCTGGTTTACGAGTGGGTAGATGCCACAAAAAAGACCTCTATTTTTCAGACACTAGACATACATAAAAAGTCACTAAAGAAACTCTCTCAGGTTCAGACCTATATAATATATATCCATGTATACTTCAGATGCAATTTTGAAACTTGAAAGGGTGTCTCTTTGTCAGCGGCAGATATTTTGTATTTCCATCAGTCACCAACGTTGCTCATTGAATCTCCAATTGTTCTCACCCATCCTCTCTTTTGTCCCTCCCCTTTCTTCCCTTGCTCGCCCGATGCGGAGGTGAAGCCCACTGTCGCCTACCTCCCCCGCTGCCTCCCGCTGCCTCCCGCCTGCCCGCCGGCGTTGCGGCCTCCCGCCGCGTGGGCTACCTCCACTGCTGACGCCCGCAGCCGGCGGCCGCCGCCACCCTCCACTAACCTAGGTGCTTCCTCACCCCTGCCACCGGCCCTCCCAAACCGCCATCCAGTCTCTCCACCGCCCACCACCTCCGCCGGGTTGCCCAGCCATCCCTGGCCCTCCCCTCTAAGGCCGGAGGTGGAGAAGAAGGATCCCGCCAGCGAACCCCCACCCCCACCCCAAACTCTAACTCTAGCCCTAGGTGAGGAGGAATTTGATAGCGGCGGCATCGCTCTTCCCCGGCAAGCTTGCACGGCGATGACAAGGCGCAGCGGAGGGTCCTTCCTCGGCAACCCCCTTCTTCTCTAGTGAGCTCCTCCTCTTCCTCCCCTTCTTCCCCTTTTTCCCGGCGAGCGGGACGTCATCTATTGACGGCTAGGCAAGACATTAGTTGACTGACGACGAGTAAAACTCATTTTCAAAATTTCGCATTGTTGGTTGCGAATCAATCAATATTCAACATGTATGGAATAGACAAACCTCTAAGATGATAAAAAAGACTGCCCTGTGACATATACTCATAAACCAATGCCAAATGATGTTTCTCCCAGCAGTAACCAATCAAAGACACAAGATTCCTGTGATGCACCTTTGTCAAGCTTTGCACCTATATATGTGACAAGATATAAATCATATATTATTTGAGAATCTATATATGTCCCAGCAGTAGCCAATCAAATGCACTGCGCATGGAATTTTCTGAGTTACTGAATTTGGTACCTCAGCTAAAAATTCATCAAGCCCATGTGATGATGATTCAGAACGTATCTTGACAGCGACCTCAGAGTTGTCTTCGACACGGCCATGGTAAACAAGCCCAAAACCTCCTTGCCCTATGACTTGTTTGAAATTATCAGTGAACTTCTCCAGCTCTTTGTACGTGAACCGACGATTCTCAATATTTGGCAGATGGTTCCCATGGTCTTTTGTGAATCTCTCAGGTTCATGTGCCGATACTGGTTGCACAAATACTAAATATATAGTAGAAATGTTAATTTTTAGATAAAAACAGAAAAATATCAATACATGTTAGTAAAGGAAAGAGCAAGAGGATGCAAACCACTAGGCTTTCTTTTCTCTCGCCAGATGAAATAGGCAAGAAGAAGTACAACCACCACCAGGACAGGAACTACTATTGAAATTGCTATAAGAGTTCCTTTGTTTTTTGGTGGGCTTAGTGGTTTGCAACCATCAGAGTCGTATCTGAAATTACACAAGGCAATCAGGTCGGCTGTACTTTCAAAGGAAAAACAGTCTTACTAATTACTTGTCCGATGGTCAGGAAGAGAAACAATCTAAAATTCGCGTCAGAAGCACAGTATATAAAAGGAAACATTGGAAAAGAGAAAACAAAACCTGTAAACAAGTAATCCAGTGTAATTTTTGCATAAGAAGTCGCCATTCAGGTAGTTGTCAGACAAAATTCTGTAGAAAAAAGTGATTGGTAAGGGCCCTAGCTATCTAGCACTAGGTAATAATTTGCAACAGATGTATTTACTTACAGAACTCGAAGGGAGGGCAAAGTTGGTAGGGAACCAGGTATTGGTCCGCTTAAGTTGTTGTAAGACAAATCCCTGAAATGTTACACGAATGAGAACGCACAAAAATATATAGGTATTTATTTAAAAAAAAAGATCATTCATCTTATTCAAAAAAATATAAGTTGCTATTTATTTGATTATGATTTTTTTTTATAAGCCTATAGATGATTCCTCAAGAAGAAATTAAATAATTTCATGGCAACTATGCTAATTTCTTCATCCGGAGAACCCATTCAAATTTGCTGGAGGCATTTGTTGGTCAAAAACTTGGGAAATAATATGTGAGAAAAATTGATAATTATAACTACATATACATAATACTTTAATTTAAGAATTGGAAAACACTACAAACAACCAAAAAAGACACTCTAGCTAGCAAGCTTAGTTATGGCAAAACAGATGATTCGATCTTGTTTCACAATCTTTTGTGTTCAGCATGAAGTTTAATCTTGGGAGGTTAGTTAATTAATGGCATTATAACTGCTCAAACAAATCCCTAAGCTGATTCAATAACTAACTTATTTCCTCTAAAAGCATGTAAGATGAAGAAGCTGATTATAAAAAACAACTTTACACGATCAGACTACCATAGTCCTAGCTGTAAGTTTCCTAGATTACTGAAGCAATGTGTCTATTTATAAATCCTATCTGCTATGGTTCACCCGGCCCAGAAGCCAAGGAAGCCAGTCTCCTCTCCGATTCTCCGATAGTGTGTCATATATAGCAGTGGTGCGTGCAACCTTAAAAACATGTGAGACAAGAAGCATGCATTGTAATGGATTCCTTTCGCATGGAAAATGGAGGATTCTAATTTTAATTATATACTGATGTACGACAGAGAGGACATTCGAGCACTTACAAATTCTCGAGTGCAGTAAGCAATGTAAAGTTCTTGGATATTAGACCATGCAGGTAGCTATTAGAGAGATCTCTGCATTATAATTTTCAATCCAATATATATAAGTCAGATGCACTGAAATAAGTAGGAAAATATCCTATGCAATCATCTATCTCTCTCTATATATGTGTGTAAGCATGCAATCAAACGGTCTGAAGCGCACATTCTATATGCAATGGTGACTGTAATTTTGTATTTAAACCCTCTCACCTGAAATATATTATTTCCATTGGTTAAAACCCCTCTGTAACCCCCACCATTAGATGTTGATTAATGATTAGATACCTAGCTGATTGCATATGCTATATATTACATATTAAGAATCCTTATATACCCACAATGATACAATCCTCACAGCATTATCACTTGTATTGCTGCATTTGACGCCTTCCCAAGCATATTTGCTTGGGAAACATGGATCACCCATCCAGTTTTTCTTCACTCCATACTCAATCTTGATAGCCATGATGGCGTCAACTGGTAAAGGCGATGAACAAATGTCAGAGGTATGATGGCAAAGTACTCGCAGTTAATTCATAGGGCTAATTCTACCAAGCAATCAAAAACTTTCCCTGCTTTTAATTTCTTTGTACGTTGCAATACAGTTATGAATCTAATGTAGTGAGGAAAGAGATTATAAGACCCACTTCTCCGTGGAAAGGAAACCTTGAACGGCATTTGGCCAAGCACGTTCAACCTTGGATATGATGTTACCCCAGATGCTAGATCTATGTAGTTATGAAATTTCAATATTTAGGAATTTTATAGTTTGTTATTTAAATTTATATTTCAATGATTCTAGATGACGACTTGAAAGAAAACGTGGTTCATACTAGCACTTTTAGTTCATATTGTCGGGCAAGATAAAATAATGTGTGTATATACATGTGTTTTAATTCATGCGCTGGCCTCATGTCAAAAATGGTAGTTGCTGCAATTATGTCAAATAAAATAGTTATGAAAGTTTCCAAGAGCGTGAAAGCGTTGCCCGGCTACAGAGTGTGGTTACATGTAAAGTGACAAACAACAGATAAATATAGTGCAAGCAAGACACTACATGCTCGGTAGAAATCGAATGATATATACCCATGGAAAATTAATGTGGTAGAGAACTCACAGTCTTTGGGGAATGTCGTTGGAGTATCAAAGGCAAGGAGAGTGTAGATCTCAACCGCATTTAAAATGGGAGGTAGCACGGAGACGGCGGTGGCGACGAGAGTGATGTTGTAATTGCCGTCGGCGGCCTTGTACCATCCAGAGGTAAATACGCTGGAAGATGCCAGATATTGTGGGGTGTAAGGCTTGTCGCTCCCCAGCCGGTCGCCGTTTAAGTAGACATCAAACTGGCGGGTCTGGGTGTTCTGGAAGTCGGCCAAGTGGAGGATCG
The DNA here is from genome assembly GCA_022530915.1 of Paspalum notatum. Classification (NCBI taxonomy): domain Eukaryota; kingdom Viridiplantae; phylum Streptophyta; class Magnoliopsida; order Poales; family Poaceae; genus Paspalum; species Paspalum notatum. The sequence continues at coordinate 35,033,034 of CM039685.1, forward strand.
AGTACGTGGTCCCGGATAATTGCCATGTACAACTCAGTGTTGTGTCATTCCCGGTTGTTGTAACAGCTGTCTGGAGAACTGACACGGGCTCAATGAAATTTGGATCCGGCTGGATGCTCTGTGTAGTCGACAGGTTACTCAACTGTGGGTCGAAATACATCCACCAGTACCGGTCGTATGGATCACCAGGATACCTTGTTTGTTCAAAATAATTGAAAGGATCAGATTAGCCACGACAAAATAATTGAAAGTGTCACACTGGATAGACCTGCTATCCTAAATGACCTGAATTTAGAATAACATGCTCCCTCCATCCCAAATTCCTAAACTGGAGGTTATTTTATTAGATTCGTTACTTTATATATGCGCGTTCAATACGTGACTAAATTCATCTAGACACATATCAATGTGAACAGATAAAAAGAGAGCTAGAAACCCTTACATAGTACTCTCTCTATATTTAAATATAAGTCGTGGTTGTTTTTTTTTTCAAAACTTCAATCGTTTGTCTTATTCAAAAAATTTAATAATTTATTATTTGTTTTGTTATGATTTGTTTTATCATAGTATAAAATTTGAGAATGACTTTTCCATGTATGTTTACACAAATGTTTTGAATAAGACGAGTGATTAAAGTTTTGAAAAAAAGTCAACCGCGACTTATATTTAAATACGAAGAGAGTATCCGTCGTGTTTTTCTTGGACTAGCGTTGACGTACGTGCAACACGCACGTGGCACAAGATGACCAGACAAGCAATTAAGTAAGGAGGAAAAAAGAAACAAGGAATTAGAAGGAAGGAAAAAAATATATTTGGGGGCCGTTTGGCTAACACCGGGATAGGGATAGGGATCTTATCCCACCCTCTCATATATTCTCTCTCCCACTCAATTGATACACAATCATTTCCCTATCTCACATTCCAAACACGGTATTAAACTTATTCTACTTTATATTTTCTATCCCACCTCCCATTTCACAGTCCCTATCCCAATCCAAATACCACGTTGATTGACATACTTCCTTTCACATTAATTCCAAGACAAAGAAAGTAATCAATGAGTTGGGGTACAAAATGAGGTGAAGAACTAAAAGACTAAAGGGTGGAAATGTTTTTTTTTTCTATTGGTTTTAGATCCTTTCCAACTCTTTTCAATCTTTTTAAACCTGCGCAGTGGGGCCAACGTGATGGGTACAGTGGAGGCCAACGTAGGTAAAAAGGATTTTTCTAAAATTCGCTCTTTTTTATAGTGTAGGTAGATAGATAGATATAGTGTATGATTATATTCACCAATGTTTAGCCAGAGGAAAATTAAATCTAGCAGGCAGGAGGGTTGGGGTCATGACCACAATAGAGCAATGCATAGCAATGAATTACCATCGATTTGACCCCATGTTTAGCTATGTGTAGAAACCTCGCACACTGAAATCAGGAATGGAAAACTAAAAATTTGGCGGACACAGCTAGTTTGAGAGGACAATGTTGTCATGTAACCTTAAGCTATGATGAATGATTATTGTCATAAAAATGATTGAGAAGCTTTGGGTTGAGTTTTGTTTAAGCTTAATCATGCTTATGAAGCTATGACTAATAATCATCAGTGAAGAACTGAAGAAATAATCCTGTCAAAGAAAATCGAGTGAACTTTAGGTGGAAATTGAAACAACCAATATACCGGCTAATTCGAAACCTGCTGCCATCCATGCCCATGTCCCACCGTCTGAACAAGGACATGGTCTGGTTGGCCTTGAGGGACGGATACATGGCGTCCCCTTGGCGCCTCAGCTCCAGGAAGGACAGAAACGGCGCGCCATGACCGGTGTTCAACAAGCAGACCGGCGCCCAGCTCGCCCACGCGACGAAGAGCACCTCGTAGACCTGGCCCTGGACTTGCATAGTGGCCCAGTAGTTGCTTCCCAGGTGCACGTCGAACTCCATTGACGAGCTGTCGTTTCTGCCGTCGTGGTTGCCGTACGGGGCCTCCAGCCGGAGCAAATACTTGGCGCCAGCCTCCGTGGGCAGCCCATAGCAGTTGCGCTCCCCTGACGGGAAGCTCCTGACGGTATGGTACCTGCGTTGCGACCAGCTCTCGTACTCGGGGGCTACTCTGAGATTTTCGCCGGCGTCGGTGTAGGGGCCATCGGAGACGTAGAAGATGCCGGTGTCGGGGTCCTTGTAGCCACTGTCCTTGTCATCTAGGCCGCAGTCGATGCTTAGGAAGCCTGCATGCACACAGACACAGAGGCAAATCATCTCATGGACACCAACGTGCATATATAGTTACATACCATGCATGATTCCATGAATAAATTGAAGAGATTGAGAAACCTGGTTGTCCAAGGACATGACCCGCTGCGGCTAATAATAGCAACAGTAAAACTAAGAAGGGCGCCAACGATGCCATTGAGAATTTGAGACACGAAGAGCTAGCAACGCCTCAACTAGCTAGGTGCCGGCAAGGTCATATGCAATGGCGATGATCCATATCTATACATGCATTAGGTCAGCTTTGTTCACATTCAATATTCCTTGGAATGCAAATTTCCCTTTTGCCCCTTATATATGGGAACCCTGTTCTCCATTTTGCATACAAAATAATTGAAGAGGGTGGAAGACAACTCTTAAAACCCTCACTGGAAAGAGTCAAATTTTTTATGGTATTTTAGTTTCTGACGACAGAAAAGAATATGATTACCCTGTCTGTGTAGACAAGTACCGACACTAGAAATAGGAAACCGATAGAGAAATATGGATTTGTGTGTGCGTGTATTAGGAGCCCGTGCTCTCTGTAGCTATTGGTGACATGGGAGGTGGCAATGCACTTGCTGTGTGCCACAACGTGGATTAGGGGAGGGTGCCAAATCTCTAATACCATGGAAATGAAATCTGGTTATCCCTTGCCCATCTCATTTTCTCCATGCATTTAAATTCTGGCAATTTCATAGGTGTTGCATCTTGTTGTCACCTAGTTAGCTTTCTTGGCTAGTTTATCACCTAAGTTGGTCACTTGGGTAGTTTACTAGCATGTTTAGGTTTACTGCATTACACTAGCATGTATAGATTCCATTTCCATGTGCAGAGGAAGAAATGGGCTAATTTGTAGTTTTGTTAGGCTAATGATTTTTCGTTTAGAGTTTGAAATGATTTCCGCGTGTAGTGGAAGGTATTCATGGAAGCACATCTTTTAAGCCTGAGGGTTTGATGTTTAGCGTGTCACAAAAGAGGGCACCCGGAGTGCGACCACCCGTGAGAGACAATTCGATGCGATTACGATAGGGATGGATATGGATATCAGCACATATGAATTATCCGAATCTGTATCCGGTAAAATGTAAATATGGATATCTGTATTCGTATCCGATTTTAATATGGATACTAAAGTGGATGTATCTGCATCCCTTTTTCATTGTTTTTCTCTATCCGATTCTAGATCCGTATCCGAACATCCGGTACTATCCGTATCCGTAAATCATACATTATATTATTTAAGCCATCTAAATGTTATTTATGTGGCTAGTAATTACTATAAAATGATATTAATTTAATATATGTTGTTGTATATCATTTAAATCATTTTTAAAAATATTTATATGGAATATATTTAATTAATACTAATTATTTTTATGCATTAAATTTTTAGATATTTATTTGGATCTTTACCTGCCGACATGTCTAATAATTTTGTTCCACTAAAACCACTGTAAAGCATGTTGATAATCATTATTATTAAAATGAAGTAGATATCCGAATTTGAATCCGTATCCGAAGCATCCGTTTTGTATTCGTATCCGATAACATTCGCATTCGTATCCGAATTCAAATTTCGAATAGAAATATGGTAATCAATGACATCCGGATTCGAATCCGTCCGTATCCGATCCGAATCCATCCCTACATTGCGAAATCAATTCTTTTGTCTTCTCTTTATGATAGCGTTTCAATACCATGTATGCTTCTCATAATGCTCATGAGCTATAGAAGCAAACAGTGGCGGATCTAAGGGGGTGCAGGGTGGGCTCAAGCCCCCTAATGCCCCAAACTCCATGGAGCCCCCCAAGCCTCTCCTACATTTTTTGATGGAGAAGAAAGAAGAAGAAGAAGGGAGAAAAAGGGAAAGGAAGAAGAAAGAAGAGGAGACAAGGGAGGAGAAGGAAGAAGAGAGCCCCTCCTATTTTCAGGTGCTAGATCCACCACTGGAAGCAAATTGTTGAGAATTATGAGGGCTCAGAGAATGTTGCAAATAAAAATATCATGTCCTCGACGATGAGCTAAATAGCTTTAAGCAATTTGCTGATGAAAACACTCATGATATGTACTCATGCCTGCACACTCTTGGGAATGGCCTAGGTCTAAACCAAATAACGAGCGGAGAGGTCAATCACAAGCTCATCTTATGCCTTCACAAGCCCAACTACGACATCATCAAGACGGTCTTGCTCAAGGAAGACTTGGACAACCAAACATCCAACCAAGTCATCAACGAGATCATTGCCCATGAGTATTGCATGGGGACAAACAAGCAAGAGTCCACCTCCACTTCAAACCAAAAGAGCATTGCCGTCAAGCATACATGTAAGCATCAACCAAGGCGGCAACAGCAAAGCACAAGTAAAAAAGAGAAAGAGGTGGAGAGCGATCATGAAGCCTCAAGCTCAAGCTCAAGTGAGGATGAAGCTACCTTGGGCTATACGCTTCCACCAAACAAAGGTAGCCAAACATGTGATGGAACTCTACATGCTAGGCTATGAAACTAGCATAAGAGGAGATACGGTGGTAGTGTTCAAGATGATGAGCAAGAAAAACAAGAGCAAACCAAGAAGACATCAAGCTTGCCCCACCATCCTAAACACTACTACACAAGTCTACTGTAGAAGCGCCCTCCAAAATCTATTGTTCTCAGGACAGGCCCCACGAGGTGCACCGCTCCTGCTATAAGCTCAACAAGGGCGGTGCACTCCACCAACCGCTCCTAATAGTAGAGTAGGAGTGGTTAGTGCCGTCCACCGCTCCTGCCGAGGGTTTACAGAAGGAGCGGTTCGTGCCTTGCACTGTTTCTACTGTAACGTTTAAAGTAGAAGCGGTGAACTGCTCAAACCGCTCCTTGCTATTTTGTTTACAGGAGCGGTGCACGCTTTGCACCGCTCCTATAAACAAAACAAAATAGTAGGAGCGGTTTTTTATGTGCACCACTGTTGTTACCTGTTACCTTCACGACAGAAGCTACTATCTTATCTTCTCTCTTCCTCTCCCTTCCCCTCCACTCGTTTCCTGTGCCCACTCGTCTCCAATCTCCACTCCTCTGCTTCCCCCCGGACCAGCGCTTGTGGCTCGCGGCAGCCTGGCAGCGGAGCAGGCGACGGCGGCGGTGGCAGGCTGGCGGCGGAGCGCGCGACGGACCGACAGCGGAGCGCACGGCGGCAGAATGCGCGACGGCGGCGATGGCCTGGCCGTGGAGCACGCCATGGCGGCGGCGGCGGAGTGCGCAACGGTGATGCCGGCGGCAGCCTAGCGGTGGAGCACGCGGCGACGGCTTGACGCAGCCGGTGCGCGGCGGCAGCTCGCGGCGGCTAGGAACCAAGCGACCACGGCGACGAGTTGCGCCGGCTCATCAAGTTCGTCGCGGAGACCGGCACCAGCTACGTCGGTCCATGAGGAGGTCAATCACCCACCTGGTACGCATCGCCACCGTTTTCCTGGGTTGATTTGATTCGACATGGTGTTGGAATTGAATCTGGTGCGCGCTTCTACTGTTGCTGTTGGTTTTGGGGCGCAGCGCAGGTGTGCTGGAGGTTCGAGGGGAAGACTTCGTACCGCCGACGGGACTGCAGGTGCTCCACGACGGGCGACGGGCGCTGGGTCACGGCGCGCGGTGAGTAGGGCGGCGGTGCATCGTTGGGGCAGCGGCGACGGTGGTGGAGTGGCGCAGGCGGTCCCCCGCTGCAGCGCGTCGCTGGTGTTTTTTTTTTATATTTTTTTCATCCGCGGCAGGAGCGGTGGACGCCCTAAGCCGCTCTTGCTAAAAAGGTCAGCAGGAGCGGTTCACCTTTTGAGCCGCCTTTGTTAAGACCTTTACAGGAGCTGCAAACCGCTCCTACAGTGGGAGCACTGCAACTGCAGGAGCTCACGAGTATGAGCATTTCCTAAAACTGCACCTCCTCCACCGCTCCTATAGTTAACTTTTGTAGTAGTGAAAGGAGAAGAGGGGTGGTAAAGAAAGTTCAAGTGATGAATCAAGCAAGCCTTTCACCACTTAGCCGTCACACATGTACCTCATGGCCAAAGTTAATGTTGATTCCGATGAAGTTTGTGAGACGATGAACTTAATTCAACAACAAGAGTATATTCTCAAACAAAAGTAAGAAATGGAGGCTCTTTAAGCTAATAAAGAACTCCATGCCTCCTTTGTATCAAGATATGAGAACTTGCTTAACAAATTTAATTTTTTGGACAAGGAGCATGGGGAGCTCAAAAAGCAAGTTGATATCACAAAGAGTGGAATGCTTTTTTTTTTCAAAGGTTTGATGTGTCACTTTATGTCTTGGCTCTATCGTCTGTAGGACCGAGACGTGCGACTAGAGGGGGGTGAATAGGAGCATTTGAAAACTCAAACTCAAACTCCCACCGCAAACGGAAACAACGCCTAAAACGAAACTAGATACCGTCCACTGAGAGGATACGTATCTAGCTCACAACACGTGCTTGCTACCGTCCACTGAACAGATACGTACCAAGCACCAAGTGAAAGCACACGCTCAAACGGCTAAGAAAACAGCGCAAAAGGAACCAACTCCGGAGAACTGCAGATTTTCAGACTGACAGGGCTGCAAAGATAAATCTCAAAACCTCTTAAGGGAAGCTCCAAAAAATTCTCCAAAACTACCCCACCTTCACAAGGCAATAGAGAACAACTCTAGAAAATTTTAGGCCAATTGGAGCAAGTTTTGACCACCGGATTGTTCGGTGCTTACAGCCTGACACTCCAAAAAGATTCGAATTAAAACCCTATCAAACCAACTCCAAAAATTATGAAATTTTTACTGGAGATTAATAAGGGACCAATGAACAACTCCACAAATTTTCAGCTCAATTGGACAAGAAATAAAATTCCTAGAGCCACCGGACCGTCCGGTGGTTAACCACCGGACAACCACCGGACTGTCCGGTGGTTAAAAACTGACAGACTAACCCGAAAAGAAAAATACCAAAACCAGGTCAAAACACCTCCAAATGATCTGAAATTTTTATGGGAGCTTTATGATTCACTGATAAAGAGCTCCACAAAATTTCAGCCCAAAATTCGAAGGTTTGACCCCTAAAACAAACAAGACTTGAAAGTGGACATAATCAGCAAGAAAACTGGACAGTAGGAAACCTTACGCAAAAGCAATCCGAAACTTGACCAAACCTTCTCCAAACATCACGAAAATTGGCACAGACTATCCTAGGCCCATTCCAAAGCTATTCCCAAAAGATCTATGGAAAAAGATCACAGGATTAGCGGAAAGTTTAGATCTCGTGAAGAGGTGAATATTTGGACAAGAAGGGAAAAGTTCAAGAACAACTTGCTGGTGGCAATCCTTTGGTATTGAGATGTTCTAAGATATAATCTCCACGTCGTTGCAAGTCCAAAGCATAAGGAAAACAAAGGATTCAACCTTGGCCAAAACAAACATCCAAAAGGCCAAGAATTGAAGCCAAAAACCAAAGAGAACAAAGGGAGGAGAAGCATAAAAAGTTGCTGTATGAAACCACTTCGATTATGAGCCTCAAAAGAGGTCTTAGGTCAGATTACAACGAAGGATTTCGTCCCAAGCAACCACCCTCACCTTCCCTCTTGATTTGTAGGCTAGATCTCACCCTAACCCTCCTAAACATGGAGCTCAAAGCTTGAGGACGAAAATTACCCTAAGGAAATGAAAACCTAGCTGTCAAGACTATCTCTAATGACCAGCTCTTAGGCTATTTATACACCGGTTCAGTTTTGGCATTTTCACACATAGACCCCTAACACTAGAAACGCCCGGAAGGCCTAAAACAGAAAAGAACCCGAAATATTGGGGACGGACGACCACGATGAAGACTTGATCTTCTTAGCTTCCACGCAATCTTCAGATGTTCTCCACGTGGCCAGTAGTCCAATCCGCCTTTGCACCGCCGGTTTTGAAGTCAGAAACCGGGAAACTTTAGGAAATCTCCATCTGGGCCGAACTTGGCCCATCTTCTCTATCTTGGCGAGTCGTGGCCCAACTCACCAAGCCTTGGGTAGTTTGGGTGGCGGTTTTGAGCCGAAGCCGCCAAAGCCTCCCTCGCACGCCTTCGCGCCATGCACTCGGGTTGCAGCACTACGGTGGCACCCGGCTTCTCCAGTCCATCAGAGTTGCCTCGCGGTCCATCGGAGGGCTTACACCACCGTTGCCGATCCGCCCCTCCGTGTACCGAGCTTCCATGGCCGACCGACGCCGAGCATTGCCTCCAGTCCATCGGAGGGCTTTTGCCTCAGTCCATCGAGGTCTTCATCATCTACCTCCAGTCCATCGGAGGGCCTCCAGTCCATCGGAGGGCTTGAGCTCGTTGACAATCACTCATCACACCAGGAGAGCAATGAGGCCGGTCCATTGGCTCTCAATCTCCCCCTTGATGAGTGCATTGTCAACACCTTCAACCTGTAACCTGAAATAGAACAAAGACAAGAGAAAAGCATAAAACCAAAAAAGAAAAAAAAAAGAAGAAAGTTGCTCAAAATGTCCAAGAACCAAATACAAGCAAAGAAACATGGCACAATGAGACAACAAAAAAAAGCAAAGCATCGGCTCCTCAAGACAGAGGGAAAAGGCTCAACGCACCGATGCAAAGAGCATGATAAAAGCTCAAACTCCCCTTAAATGCATCCTCACAGATGCAATATGAATGCAAAGCTCTCCCTCAACAAAATCTCTCCTGAGTTCTCCCCATTGTTCATATTTTTAAATTTCTATCCCTTGGAGAAGTACACTAATCTCTCCCCAAATTTCTCTCCCTTGTTGACAATGGACACATCAAGGGTTCCGTGAACTCAACTCCCCCTGAACTAGACAACTCCCCCTCAAAATATGCTATGAAATGCAAGGAGTGTAACTGAAAGAGCTCAGAAGGTATGGAAAGCTAGTAATCACAAGTTCTAAGAGCTCAGAAGGTATGGAAAGCTAGTAATCACAAGTTCTAGCATACACAGCAAGTGAGGGCAAGGAAGCATACAACAAGCTCAAATTAATCTATCTTACACATATCAAGAGTAAGCTTGTTTTTCAGGATTAATGAAAAGAAAGCATCACCAATATGAATAGCACCTAGCAAGATAGGCATGAACAACAAAATGGTAGCAATGCATACAAGGTGTGCTACTCTCAACTAAATCATATACAACTAGCCATAAGCATTTTAGAGACTTGCAAATTTCAGATTTAGACATTTGTAGTCAAAAGCAAGTTCTTTTTGTGCCAGGGGTTATTTACTTGTCTTTTGCCACTTCTTACCAACCAATGCCAAGCCTAGGTTATATAACCATCAGAAGCTTAAGACAAGGTTTTGGTCATACACAGCCTAGTCCAAGTTCATGCCAAAGTGCAAAGGCAAGCTGTCTCAAACTAGATCAGTGTGACAAGCAAATCCACCTAGATCTTTCTCAATTCATCATATAAGACACACTTGTAAGCATTTTGATTCAGATTTCAATTTAAGCAAGTTGTCAGAAAAGTTTAGGCATTTACTTAGCAAAGGCATACAACTAGTATATCTAGGTATGAAAAGATAGCATAGCATTCAACAATCCTACACATGCGAGGTAGCCAAATTAAGTGGTGATCATGGTTTTTGATTTACAAAGAATAAAATGACTTAGCTCACAATTAGTATTCAATAGACTCAAGAGAGCTTAGCCAACCATGATCAAGCAAGCACTGTACCATCTAGCACAAGCAAGTACTAACTCTGCATTCTAAAAGAGCTCTACTGCTAGTGAAGTGAAAATGCATATGATACAATGCAATGCATGATATGATACAATATACAAAAGAGACAAAGAAAAATAAAAGCAAGATAAAAGCAAAATTTAAACTACAGAAGCTATTCCTTACTAAAAGGAATTGCACTCTATCCCTGACTAAAAGGGATAACACACTCCAAGCTCACCTCTTAAACGCGTAAAAGCATCAAACTCTAGGGGCTTGGTAAAGATATCGGCCAACTGGTTTGCTGATACTACATGGATCAAGTCTATATCTCTCTTCTCATAGTGATCTCTCAGAAAGTGAAACTTCACGTCTATGTGTTTGGTTCTAGAATGCAAAACGGGGTTCTTAGCTGCAGAAATAGCAGAAGTAGAGTCAACTAGGAGAGGGATTCTACCAAACCTAAGGCCAAAATCACTAAGGGTGGCTTTCATCCATAAAAGCTGGGAGCAGCAACTAGCAGCAGCAACATATTCTGCTTCAGTGGTGGAAAGAGCTACACTAGCTTGCTTGCGGGAGGACCAAGAGACAAGAAAGATTTCTAAGAGTTGGCATGTGCTGGAAGTTGACTTACGATCAATCCGACAGCCAGCATGGTCAGCATCTGAGAACCCTCTAAGAGAAAGAGAAAAACCCGAGGAATACCAAATACCAAGCTCAGGAGTGAATGTCAGATACCTGAAAATGCGCTTCACCGCTTGAAGGTGAGAAGTCCTAGGAGAAGCCTGGTAGCGCGCACAAAGACAGACCGCGAACTGAATGTCCGGCCTGGTCGCCGTCAGGTACAGAAGTGAGCCGATCATCCCTCGAAATTCCTTCTGGTCCACCGCCTCCCCATCTTCATCAGCATCAAGCGCCGTGTTTGTACTCATAGGAGTTGTCATGGGTTTAGAGTCACCCATGTTAAACTTCTTGAGTATGTCCCTTGTGTACTTGGCTTGATGGATGAAGGTACCCTCAAGGCCTTGCTTGATCTGCAGCCCGAGGAAGAACTGGAGCTCACCCATAAGACTCATCTCTAATTCTTTGCTCATCTATTCAGCAAAACTAGACACCAAAGCGTGAGATGAACCACCAAAGATTATGTCATCAACATATATCTGAACTATCAGGGTGTCACCGCCACGACTCAACAAAAACAAGGTCTTGTCTACTGAACCCATCACAAACCCAGACTTGATCAGGAAACTCTTCAACCTAGAATACCAAGCTCTAGGAGCTTGCTTCAGACCATAAAGGGCTTTCCTCAACTTATACACCCGGTCTGGAAATCTAGCAATCTCAAAACCAAGAGGTTGTCTCACATATACCTCCTCCTCCATGAACCCGCTCAGGAAAGCAGACTTGACATCCATTTGCTGCAGTTTGAAGCCTTTAGAGGCCGCAAAGGCAAGCAAAATCCTAATGGCTTCCAAACGAGCTACAGGGGCAAAGGTCTCCTCATAATCTATCCCCTCCTTCTGACAGAAACCCTAGGCTACCAATCTCGCTTTGTTCCTCACAACCATCCCATCCTCACCCTGTTTGTTCTTAAAAACCCACTTGGTATCTATAGGGCGACAGTTTGGTGGAGGTTCAACTAAATCCCAGACATGGTTTCTCTCAAAGTTCTCCAACTCTTCATGCATGGCGTTCATCCAGTTAAAATCAGATAATGCATGTGACACATCCCGGGCCTCAAAAGAAGCAACATATGCAGAGTGTGAGAAAAAGGCTAGAGAGTTAACCGAAGAGCGTGTGACACGCTGGTGAATATCTCCAATCATCCTGTGTGGAGGGTGATCCCGCTGTGGTACAATCTCGGAGGTCACCTCCCCTGCGTCCTCAGCGGGATCAGCCTCTGCATGAGCTTGCTGTCGGGGGAGTGAGGAGAAAGCCGTGGGTAAGGGTCCTCCTTCGTCATCTAAGCTCGTAGCAGAGGGGGCAGGAGCTGCAGCTGGTGCAGTGGCTCCTGCATCACCATCATTAACTGCACCTTCCTCATCCTCAAAGATGGGGGTGCCTTCTTCATCATCACCTGAAAGCTCAAAGGCAGGGGTTGTGCAGGGCATAGTTTCATCAAAAGAAACCTCACAAGTCTCAACAACTTGCTTGGCCTCTAAAATCCACACACGAAAAGCCCTAGAACTAGAAGCATACCCCAGAAAAATTCCATCCAAACAACGAGACTCAAACTTGTCCAAATGCCCCGCCTTCTTCAGCACAAAGCACCTGCAGCCAAACGCTCGCAAATGCTTGACGCTGGGCTGCCTACCAAACCGAAGTTCATACGAGGTCTTCCCAAGGAAAGCTCGCAAGAAAATCTGGTTCGCAATGTAACAGGCCGTATTCACTGCCTCAGCCCAAAAGCGCCTCGGAGTCCTATGCTCATCGAGCATCGTCCGTGCCATCTCAACAAGTGTGCGGTTCTTGCGTTCCACAACACCGTTCTGCGGAGGGGTATATGGAGAAAAAAACTGGTGTTCAAGACCTAGGCCATGACAGAAGTTTTCGAAATGAGAGTTTCTGAATTCTCCGACATTGTCACTGCGGATAGCCCTCATGGCCTTATGACTCTCGTTTCTCAACCTCAGTACCAGATCCCGAACAAAACCAAATGCCTCATCCTTAAACTCCATGAAAAATACCCACGAGAACCGCGAAAAATAGTCCACAACGACAAGCACGTACCACTTCCCACTGACCAACGCTACCCGAGCGGGACCTACTGTATCCATATGGAGTAGGTCACCCGGATAGGAGGTCATAACCTGAGACACAGGAATGTGAGAGGCGGCAACCATCTTGCCATGACGACAGGGATGGCAAACTAAGTCCTTCTCAGCTCTCAATTTGGGCAATCCTCGGATTAGGCCCATTGAACTTAACCTGACTAGCCGATCAAAGCTCAAGTGACTAAGTCTCCTATGCCACTTCCATATATCAGCAGAAGGACTAGCAACCAAACAGCGCGCAGGGCCAGAAACAGACGTGAGGTCAACCCTAAAAACCTGACCAAAAGATAACAAAGAACAAACAAGGGTCTCCTCAGCATCAAGAACGCAGCACGCACCTTTCTTAAAACGATCCTCAAATCCTTCATCGAGAAGTTGCGAAACAGAAACCAAATTGAACCCCAAATTCTAGACAAAGGCTACTTCTCTCAGGGAAAGCTTAGCAGAAAGCGAAACAGAACCAACACCTATCACTTTACCTTGACCATTGTCCCCGAATGTGATGTACTCCTTGGTGCTTACGGGGTTGAGGCAGGAGAACCACTTGCGGTGCCCTGTCATGTGCCTAGCGCAACCGGAGTCCATGATCCACACGCCCTCCATGCCTCGATCCTGCAAAGTCAAGTAAAGCGACGGTGAGCAAACGGTCCGGCACTGGGGTTAGTCCCAAAACTGTTGTACAAGTGCCGAGCCATCTGCTCAAAAGTGGGGTAAACACAATCAAAGAAATCATCACGACGATCAGGGTAACCACGACCTCCAAAGCGTGAACCCACGAAAGCTCTCTCAAAGCCTCGGTCACGAGATCCATAGCCGCGCAGAAAACGACTAGGAGCTTGGCCGGTAAAGCGTCTCTCACCACCAGGAGCACGAGCCTGAAAGCCGCCTCCTCTCTCACCACCGGCAAAGCGGTCTCTCATCTCACCGCGGTGGGGAGGATCTTGCCTACCACCCTGGTAGAACTGATCCTGGTTCCCCCAAGCTCTCTTCTGCCTCTCAACCCGCTTCCTCCTGAAGCAAAACTCCTCTATGTGGCCATTCCGCTAGCAAAACTCACAGTGGTAGACAGGCCTCCTAGGAACTGGGTTAGGCTGGGATTCGGACTTAGGTGGTGTGGCTTTGGGTGGCTCAGGCTGCTGGACTGGCTTCTTGCCCTTGGGCTTAAGCTCTTCCTCAACAATCTTGTCCAGCTTAGCCTTAGAAGGCTTAGTTGTCCAGTACTGCTTCTTTGGGGCAGCCTTGGGTGGCTCATGGTAAACCCCATCAACAGTCTCTCCTAGCTGAGTAGGTGCAGTCTTGACCTTAATTGGGGCACTCTTCTCACCCGAAGTGCTGCACTCTCCAAACCCAACACCACTCGTCTCACCCTCAGCTCTCTTGGTGCTCTCTATGATCATCTCTAGTTGGGGTTGCCTCGTATATACCCAACTGAGCACCTCTCTCAACCTGTTGTTGTCATTCTGCAAAGACAACACCTCCTCCCTTAGATCCTCCAGAACTACAGTCTGGATAGCACACGTGTCACCGTCTAGGGAGAGAACCACAACAGCTTTCTCCAACTTACTAATGATGGCATCCCTATCCATCAGCTGCATCCTAAGGGTTAGGCAGTTCTCACAAGTGTTAGTAGGTGCTGAAAACACCTCAAAGTCAGCTCTCAACTGCTCTAACTCACTTCTCAAGTAGGACAGACCATACACGCACCCAAAAGCGTAGGTCTAGCCCTAAGCTCCTCAAGCTCCATGAGCTGCCCCTCAAACTTCTCCTTCAGAACAACTAGCTCTCTAGCTAGACAGGGGCAAGACTCACACTCAAACTTTTCACTCAAAGTAGGCTCATCCAGTTTGGACTGGAGTTTGCCTAGCTCAGCCTTCAGCTCATCTATCTCCTCTATCCGCTTGGCATACCTATCTCTCTGGTCACCAAGCTCCGTCATGAAAGACTCGCAGGTAGGGCACTCAATCTCACTGGGTTGGGGTCTCATACTCCTCAACCTCTCATTCTCCTCTAAAGCATCAGCAAGTTGGGCTTTCAACTTCTGCAGCTTCTTAGCTGCCTTCTCCAGCATCTTATCGTGGGCCTTAAGCTCCCGGCTGTTCTGCTCTAGCATCTCAAGGATTTCGGCTTGCTCAGGAGTTACCTCATCATCGGAAGAAGAGTTGCTGCCATCATCCTTGTTCTCCTTGTCCTGAAGCGCCATGGAGCAAACCGAGCTTCTGTTGTCCTTGTTCTTGCGCCTGGACTTGGTGGAGACGAAGCACAAGCCAGCTGGATCTCCTTGATCGTTTCTCTTGTCCTTCCTGTACATGATCTCCTCATCGCTTGAGCTCGACGAGGACGAAGAGGAAGAAGATCCGCTGCTACAGAACCCGATTTCGGCGAAGAAGGCCTTGTCCCGCTTTCGGTTGTCCTTCTGATAGCTCTTGAAAGCCTTCCGGAAGTTCTTCTTGCCGAAGGGACGTTTGCCGGAGCCGTGTTTGTTGGAGCGGTGCTTGTCAAAGCCTGCCTTGCCGGGGTGGTACTTGTCGGAGTCGCGGGAGTAACTCTTGCCCTTCTTGTAGTAGTCGTTTTTGTTGGGACACTCGGCGATGAAGTGGCCGACCTCTCCGCACTCGAAGCACTTGGGCCGCTCTCCCCTCTTCTTGCTCATCCGGTTGTCATAGGCGCGCTGAAAGCGACTAGACACCAGACACAACTCATCATCCCCAAGCGTCGCTAGCTGCTCCTCTGTAACAGACATCAAAGCAGAAAACGAGAAGTTGTGTAACATGGGGTTAGTGACAGACTCACTAGAGGGGGTAGCCAAGGCCAGACTCTTGGAACCTGTACAAGCGAGGGAATCCCTCATCTTGTAATCTACCTCGGTGGCCTTGAGCTTACTATAGAGCGCCTCTACTCCAATCGTATCATACCCTGCCGACTCAATGATTGAGTTCACCTTGATCTCCCATATTTTTCTGTCCAAAGCATACAGAACTTGACAGCCTGCTGATGATCGGTATATGGGAGGGCAGCGGGGGCAGAGTTGACACGCAACTTGTTGATGATCGACTGAAAGCGACCAAACAAGTCGTCTACTGACTCTCCCGGCTTCTGGACGAAATTCTCATATTCGCGCCAGTAAGTCTCCACAAGCCTAGCCTTAATCATCGCAGTACCCTCATGGTGTGCACTAAGCAGTGAGCATATCTCACGCGCAATCTTAAGGTGACTCACTCTCTCATAATCCATAGGACCAAGCCCGGAGAAGAGAAAGTTAACAGCCTTGGCATTAGCCTCATGCTGAGCCACGATATTCTGCGTAGTACGCTTAGCGACTGGAAGCACCACAAAAGTCGTACTCTGAGTAGCATCCCATATGTCCTGACTCTGACTAACAAGGAACGCCTCCATCCTACCCTTCCAGTAGTGATAGCCATCGGAGCCAAGGACGGGAATTTTCTCAGAATAAGTCATAGTCGTTACGGTTTCTTCACCGGTTAAGGTATGAGAAACCTAACCGGATCTGATACCACTTGTAGGACCGAGACGTGCGACTAGAGGGGGGCGAATAAGAGCACTTAAAAACTCAAACTCAAACCCCCACCGCAGTGCAAAACGGAAACAACGCCTACAATGAAACTAGATACCGTCCACTAAGAGGATACGTATCTAGCTCACAACACGTGCTTGGTACCGTCCACTGAACAGATACGTACCAAGCACCAAGCGGAAGCACACGCTCAAACGGCTAAGAAAAGAGCACAAAAGGAACCAACTCCGGAGAACTGCAGATTTTCAGACTGATAGGGCTGCAAAGATAAATCTCAAAACCCCTTAAGAGAAGCTCCAAAAAATCCTCCAAAATTACCACACCTTCACAAGGCAATAGGGAACAACTCCAGAAAATTTCAGGCCAATTGAAGCAAGTTTTGACTACCGGACTGTCCGGTGCTTACAGCTTGACACTCCAAAAATATTTGAATCAAAACCCTATCAAACCAACTCCAAAAATTATGAAATTTTTACTGGAGGTTAATAAGGGGCAAAGGAACAACTCCACAAATTTTCAGCTTAATTGGACAAAGAATAAAATTCCTAGAGCCATCGGACCGTCCGGTGGTTAACCATCGGACTGTCCGGTGGTTAAAAACTGACAGACTAACCCGAAAAAAAAATACCAAAACCAGGTCAAAACACCTCCAAATGATCTGAATTTTTTATGGAAGTTTTATGATTCACTGATAAAGCGCTCCACAAAATTTCAGCCCAAAATTCGAAGGTTTGATCCCTAAACCAAACAAGACTTGAAAGTGGACAGAATCAGCAAGAAAACGGAACAGCAGGAAACATCACGCAAAAGCACTCCGAAACTTGACCAAACCTTCTCCAAACATCACGAAAATTGGCACAGGCTATCCTAGCTCCATTCCAAAGCTATTCCCAAAAGATCTATGGAAAAAGATCACAGGATTAGCGGGAAGTTCAGATCTCGTGAAGAGGTGAATATTTGAGCAAGAAGGGAAAAGCTCAAGAACAAGTTGCTCGTGGCAATCCTTTGGGATTGAGATGTTCTGAGACATAATTTCCATATCCTTGCAAGTCCAAAGCATAAAGAAAACAATGGATTCAACCTTAGCCAAAACAAACATCCAAAAGGCCAAGGATTGAAGCCAAAAACCAAAGAGAACAAAGGGAGGAGAAGCACAGAAAGTTGTTGCACGAAACCACTTCGATTATGAGCCTCAAAAGAGGTCTTAGGTCAGATTACAACGAAAGATTTCGTCCCAAGCAACTACCCTCACCTTCCGTCTTGATTTGGAGGCTAGATCTCACCCTAACCTTCCTAAACTTCGAGCTCAAAGCTTGAGGACGAAAATTACCCTAAGGAAATGAAAACCTAGCTGCCAAGACTATCTCTAATGACCAGCTCTTAGGCTATTTATACACCGGTTCAGTTTTGGCATTTTTACGCATAGACCCCTAACACTAGAAACGCCCGGAAGGGCTAAAACAGAAAAGAACCCAAAATATTGGGGACGGACGACCACGATGAAGACTTGATCTTCTTAACTTCCACGCAATCTTCAGATGTTCTCCACGTGGCCAGTAGTCCAATCCGTCTTTGCACCCCTGGTTTTGAAGTCAGAAACCAGAAGTCAGAAACCGAGAAACTTTAGGAAATCTCCGTCTGGGCCGGACTTGGCCCATCTTCTCTATCTTGGCGAGTCGTGGCCCAACTCATCAAACTTTGGGTAGCTTGGGTGGCGGTTTTGAGCCGAAGCCGCCAAAACCTCCCTCGCACGCCTTCGCGCCATGCACTCGGGTTGCAGCACCACGGTGGCACCCGGCTTCTCCAATCCATCGGAGTTGCCTCGCGGTCCATCGGAGGGCTTACACCACGGTTGCCGATCCGCCCCTCCGTGTACCGAGCTTCCATGGCCGACCAACGCCGAGCATTGCCTCCGGTCCATCGGAGGGCTTTTGCCTCAGTCCATCGAGGTCTTCATCATCTACCTCCAGTCCATCGGAGGGCCTCCAGTCCATCGGAGGGCTTGAGCTCGTTAACAATCACTCATCACACCAGGAGAGCAATGAGGCCGGTCCATTGGCTCTCATCGTCGTTATGAATTTTTTACACAACATGAAAACATAGTTGTAATTATAGTTTAAAATGAGAAAAACATATTAAAACCACATATTGAAAAAAAAATATGTTGATACATCACTCAATACGAGGCATATGCACCTAGATTACACCCGCAACAAAGCACTGACATTCTTCTAGTAAACATAAAGCCCATATGGGGCAGATTTTTCTTAAGAAAAATCTAATAGTCTGTGTAGTGTTTTATTACAGCAAAATTGTGCAGCTTTGAGGGCCACTCATACACATATTCTCCAATTCAGGACGTCGAAATCACCATTTTACCTTCATTATTGTATTATTAACAGACCAAAACTTATACCAATTTCACTTGTTAGTTTCTGCAAATTTGGTTATGGCGTTTATTTGTAAACACCCACAGGTACTTATTGAAACGAAAGTGGCCATCCTCTTTCTCATGCCATATATATATTCTCCTCTCATATTAATTTAATACCCTTATTCTTAAATGTTTATCACCGGCTAATTCATTTTTTAACTAAAAAGTATAAAAAACTAGGATTATCTCCCACTTGTGGTTGCATTGCTGGTCAAAACATTAAAAAAAATAAAGGGCTCTATATAGGGATATAGAGATTCCGTGAGGATCCTAACTGCTACAACATAATAGGCAATATATTACTTGAGCATTTGGTGAGGAAAGGTCTTACATGCAAGCGCAGTTGATGGTTGTCCGGCGGGCGGCATCTAAATAAGCTAGCATATTTAAATGCAAAATGGTTGGGTTATTAAGTCCAGCTAGTGGAAACTGGTATTAACAAATCCAGTCATAGGAACATTTCTTCCTTTGAGAGAGTTGTACGATAAGTACGTGCAAGTACAAATCGCGTGGCGTCTGACTGACTTTTTCTTTCCTAATCTTGAGCTACCTAACGTGCTTCGATTGCATCATTCTGCCTCGAGACAACCAAAGAAAGGAAAACTAATATTTCTTTGAGGCTCTTTGAAGGTTTCTACATTATGGCTTGGAATGAATTGAGACCTCGTACAGAGGGCTTAGAGCTATATGCTAGGAACGAGAATTTTTCTATTGGATCCTATATCCTTAAATGGCTAGTTCTTGGCATTCAGTTATTATAATAAGAAATCTACCTAACCTAAATATAAACCTATGAAAAGCGGAAGTCTTTTGGGGACAAAACTCATTTCCAATCAGAATTGGAAGAAAGTGGAGTGAATTGAAGGGGAAATGAACTAATTTGTTTCTCAATCCCCTCCATTTCCCTCCAATTCCGATCGGAAATCATTGATCTTCAAACAAGCCCTTAGGCTTAGTGGGGAAACTTTTGGGTTGGAGTGGATTGGAGTGTGTTTGAATCTACGATGGATCAAAATACTCAATCCCTCTCAATCCACTTTAACCCACTCAATCCAAGAGTTGTCAAATTATGTTAAAAAGTATCTTGTTCTTCTGTGATCGAAATTGAACGAGTTTTTAACCCTTTGTTGTTTGAGTACCGCCTAGCTCGCTATGTATGGTCCTTACTAGACCTGTCTATAGGAAAAGAACAACTGGCGAATAGCGTGGGATGGCTACTTAACACTGAATTGGAAATGCATGTTTTTGCTAGGAGCGGCAAAATTTGTCCATCTTTTTGGCTTATTGGTAGAGACAGTGTTTTTTTTCAAAAAAAAAAAAACTTATGATGTCTTCTTTACGATGGCGCATTTGCTCTTGACATTATGTATCCTACAATGGGAGGATTTGCAGGAGCACATAGACTTGCACCGGGCATGTGGATAGCGATTTAGTGTACATATTGATGACAACTGGTGTGCGCTTGATGCTTCTATGTTTTGTTTGGCTATGTGTTTTTACGGGATTATTGGAAGTTTGGACGGCTTCATATAATACTACATGAACACCCGCATGTTGCTGTGCGTTTATGCCACATAAAAAATATATATGCATAGGGTCACAGAAAATATTTTGAAGATATAAATAGAGGATTTAGTATATGGTGATGTGGCATCCAATTCAGCAGGCTTCTGAGATGACGTGACTTTATGCATATCTAAGAGAAATAGAATAATGGGGTTAGATACGGAAAATTGATGTACTTGAGCTTAATAAAAATGTTTTCTTTATTAAAAAACACAAGCAAAAAAACAGTTAATTTGTCTGGGCGGCATTGACAGAGGGGATCAACTCCCCGAAGCAGCGACATGTAACTGATTAGAAGCAAAATGTTTGGGGTCCAAGTCCAACTAGTGGCAAATGGTAATTACATATTCAATCGTAGGGGCATTTTCTCCCTTTGAGGGCTGTGCGATAAGTACGTGCAAGTACAAATCGTGTGGCGTTGGTTGACTTTTTGCTATCTAGTCTTAAGCTAACCGACGTGTGTCGGTTGCATCATTGTGGCTAGGAGACAACCAAACAAACTTTATTTTTTATAACCTTTGAAGATTTCTTGATTATTGCAGATCACTTATCCTTGATCGAGTTGACATTAGTGCACTCAACATTTCTTGATGCAGACATGCGCCCAAAAAATCGCTGAGGAAGAGGTAAACAAAACAAGCCACCTCACCATTTGACAATTCCAGGAGAGCTTGCTGCTCTATATAGACGTGGAAAGTTTTAAATGAAGTCATCACAATACACAACTACACCATAGTTTACTCTTCAATTCGCCACATGATTTTTGTGGGAGCTCATGCCATCAATAATGCATCTCGGCCTCGGGGGCACTGGTAGTGGGTACTGGCACGCCGCAGCACAGCATGCTCCGAGTTTTCTAGAGTCTTCGACTGGGAAGGAATTTGTTGGTTTCCCTAAGGTTTTTTTGAAACCCTGTGTCCTTTCCTATAGAGTTCCAACCTGGAACCATAGGGTACTGGCACGCCGCAGCACAGCATGCTCCGCTCGTTTCCTTGGGATGGTCTTGAGGAATGGATCCATGTAGTTGGCCGGAATGAAGATTTACTTACGGAATTAAATCAAACAATTAGGAAAGTTTCTACCATGTGAACTGAAAATTTTGAAGGCCACCAAAAGGATAACCCCAATTTTTAGGCGCCTCTTTCACTTATCTATCAGATCCTTACCTACTCCTCTAGCTCACTCCCTCGCTTCTCCTCTTTTATTTTTCCTCTCTGATATATATGATAAAGTGAATTGCATTCAAAGTCCCTGAACTTATTCCATGGTACCATCTAGCTCCATGAAGCTTCAAAGTAGTCATCTATGTTCTTTAACTTTTCAAGTGGTTTTTTCCAACATAAGCCTAGGTCTACAATTAGACCTTGATTAATTAAGAATGTAAAACGGACCCAGATGATAACTTTAAAAAGTTGAAGAACACATATGATCACTTTCAGATTTTATGGACCTATCTCGGAATAAGTTTAGGGACCTGACGTGCGATTCATTCCATATGATATATAGTCAGGTCTCTAGTGGCATGGTCTTCCTATTCTTTTTGAGAGTCTAATGGCATGGTCTTCGGTGACCTTGCATGGGACAGAAGGTGTCCTCATTTCACGAGAGAAGGTTAATATGAAATCGTTTACCCTTCTTGGACTAAACCAAGGGCCACGGTTGGCCGGTTGGGCTTTCTCGAACCTGACAAAAGGATAGAGTAGAACCAAAGCCCACATTGGGCTTTCTCAGACCTGACAAAAGGGTAGAGTAGAACTAGAACCCACGTGGGAAGCGTGTGTTTTTTTTATTGCTTGATTGAGTTTATAAGAGAAAATAAGGCTGCAGACGGCTAAAGGTTTTGGTGAAAAAAAATACGGACATCAGGGCAGAAATGTGTAAGACCTTAAGGTCTCGAGTCTCTGCTCGTGGCCCAGGAGGAGTTGTATGGCCGGAAGGGTTTTGCTCAACAAAATCTAAAAGGAAATCTTAGGACGACGCTAAGGCGCGACCCCGTTGCGCAATCAACGAGCGCGCGACCCCTTCGTCAGCGCGCGACTCCTTGACCGCGCTGTCTTCCTCTGACATAGCGCCGTCTCCTTCATCGTCCACAGCATCTCCCTCTCTTCGTCAGCGGCTTCTCCTTCCCCCCATCCGCGCCCCGATGCAGCGTTGCCTCTCTCCTCCATCCGCTAGCCACGGCACCTCCATCTCCATTCGACGCGTGCTTCCCTCCCCCGCCGCGGTGCCCCTCCTCCAACAACCTCACCGGCCCCTGACGACCGCGCCACCTCCGTCGGCTCCTCCATACAGATCCGAAAAAAGCATGTGGCAAGTTCATGGAATTCGGTAGCAAGTTTTGTGAAATTCTGTGGCAAGTTCGTAAAATTATGCAGCAAGTTCTGAAAATTGTCACATAATACAAGTTTTATTCCCCTTTTATGTACCAAGTTATGCAGTGTTTCTACCCTATAAAAGACCGAGTTTTAGAAAAAATATTTTGCACCTAAAACTCATCTATCCAATTGTGTACCCACCGTTGGATTGTTCTCGTCCTCTGATCCGTCTTTTAGATAAGTTTTTTTGGGTCCACGAATAATATTAATCCTAAACATTCACATGGCTTGTCAACTGTTTTAATGATCAGATCTAATCTATTTTTATCATCACGGCTGGATTGTACTTTGAGTAATAGCTATATTACGCGTTTCTGCCGTAACTTCAGTTGGTGCCTACATTTATTTTTAATATCATCTATTGTTTAGTACAAGAACAAACAGTAATATAGTTTGGAAATTATACCTTTCCTTCTAATCTACCCTATAAAAAAGCAAGTTTTAGAAAAAATAACTTCAGTTGGTTTAGTGGATTGATATTAATTGTTTTAATGGCTTCCATATTTTTGTTTTTATTAAGACCTCAAAAGATTGTACTTGCTACGGGAATAGCTAAGCCAATTCACAAACTACGTTGGTATTGCTGTTAGAATTGGTGTGGGCGCCGAGGGGATTACATCCTCAGATGGGCTAGCATCGACATAATTCTCTTTTCCTCTGCTATCTTTAGTTGTACTGGGTGTTGATGACCCCGATCCACAAGAGACCTTAGTAAGTTCTTTTGTCAATTATTAAAGGCAATGATAATCTGCTATCACCTATCTCCAGTGTGTAATAAAATCAAATTGGTTCCTTTTTAACGTACTCCAGCATGTAATAAAATCAAGATGCTTCCTTTTTATGTATGGGCATGACGCATGGTGAATTGGTGATGTAGTATCTTGGGATGAAAACTTACATGCATGTTTTGCATCTCATCCTTATACTAATATAATACATTCAATCCTTAATTTCTTTTGGGATCTCAACTGCAAAATATAGAATAATGAGGGGTGATATTTGTAAGGTATAATACTCAAAATCTTTAGCCACGTGCGGGACGCACGTGCATTTTTACTAGTAATTTATAAGAACCCATGGGATAAAAATGTATACACATAGTAAAAATTATATGAGTTTATATAATAAATATTTGTACAACTAGTGCAAATAATAATTTTACATCTCAAATAAATTATGTAAACTTACAGAATATACATTTGTATATTGAGAACAAATTATGATATACCATAGAACACTTTTTACTTTTTTTATATATAGAACAAATTATATATACCGATGGAACAAATATCTATAAACCACAAAGAAATATATAGCTCATGGAACAAAATTATGGTACAAGTGAAACAAATTATACTAACTCATTGAACAAGAATACGTATAAACGGGCCATTTTCAATGAAAATAATTTTAGATTTATATGAAAATTACTTTAGAGTTGAAGAAAATATTCTGTGTTAACAAGAAATATTCACGTTGATAACTTATGGAGCAAAACACTTGTACACCTTGAAAATTCTGTACAAACTGATGGAACAAACATACAACTAGGACATTTATGAAAATTTACGGAACAAACATCTATAGACCTAAATCATGGGAACTCAAGGAATAAACATTTATACACCTAGTACATAATTTAAGAACTCATTGAAGAAAAGCATATACACCACAAGTAAATTCTACTCGTATAAAGGATATTTGTACAACTAGAACAAATTATATGTACTCAAATAACAAAAAATTATACAACTATCTAGAACATTATATGAACTCATGGAACAAGTTTTATGTACAACTAAAACAAATATACATAGAGATATACAAATATTATATTCCATTGAACAGAAAGGAAGGAGGGAAATATAAAATAAAGAAACTAAAGAGAAAGAAAAGGGAATAACTTAACATGAACAAAGAAAAAATAGAACAACAAAAGTTAAAAAAAGGTAAGAAAAAGAATGAAAGTAAATAAAGGGGGAAAACAAAACAACAATAGAAAGAAGGAAAATACCGAAGAAGAGAATCTTGACTGTAGATCATGAGACAAATAGGATAGCATTCCTACATGGGCCTCCTACTTGGGTCACTTCGTGGGCCAAACAAAGGAAGGAAATCAGCCCGTGCATGTCTTCGTAATCACTCATCGATGGAATCAAGCATTGTTCAGAATCCTCATAAGTACGCATGCGGCAGGGGGCGATTGGCTTCCACCTAGGTTACTGGGTTCGCGTCCACCCACCCAGCACCAGACACGATTTAATTTTAGCTTTCTGTTTGTTGGGCTAAATTTCTTTCGTGGCCCAATTTTTTGGACATCAATTTTTTTTCATTCGCGATTCCGTTTCATAGCTCCTCGGCCGAATTCGCGTGAACCAGCCAATATTTCTTAAGATCGGCTATCATGACATGGACCCCACGTGATTTTGAATCTAAAAAAATGTTATATCCGCAAAACAATAAGTCTAAATCAAATTCTGATTGCAGCATCGTACTCCTGACAACAAAACCTTCAAAACAAGACCACATGTGAATATATTTAGAATAAATTAAATTGTTTTTATGATAATAATATATCTATACACAAAAAATGATATTCGACATGTAACCAAAAAATATTCTAAGTTTACTAAATTAATATTCTACTTTCGAAATAAGAATATTCTATCTCGAAAGAAGAATATTCTAGATTCGGAATACAATATTCTATATTACTTGAAAAAATACTCCAACTTCACAAATAAATATTTCAGAATTTGGAATAAAATATTCTATCTTCACAATAAAAATATCTTGCTTCATAAATGAAATATATATATCTTCATGAACAAAACTTATAGCTTCTTCGATAAATATTCTCTATTACTACTTCCTCTCATTAATACATGCCATTTTAAGTTAACTTTAATCTAAAAATATCATATGTTGGTTACTGAGGGCATGGAATAATATTTACAATACTATAAAAATATAAATAGAAACACATACTAAGAAAAAAAAAATAGAAAGAAAAGAAAAGGAAAAAAATAGAGGCACACACCTGCGGTCTATAGAAAAAAACTAAAAGAAAAAGAAACATAGGCACTCATATGCTACGAAACGAGAAAAAGGAGAAATGCGCGCACACATATGTCGGAAGATCACCGGTTGTCGCCTATGACGCGATCTCTTTGCTTGCACCTGAGTTTATAGGAAATAACGGTCCACCCACCTACCCACCACACATTTCAATTTATTTATGTGTCGAATCTTGTTTTTTGGGGTGAATACAATGTGAACGCATTCCCGTACAATGGAAACACGACGAAATATTTTTTCTACGTATCATTATAGCATAGACCCACGCAAACTTCAAACTAAAAGTATTATATCTACTGAATAGTTAATCCAAATCAAATTATGATTGCAACATTGTATTTTTGTCAAAAAAAACTTTAAAACAAGACCCGTTGAATATATTTAGAAAAATAAATTTTAATTTATTTTTATAGACAATTTATCTGTACACAAAAAACCGATATTCGACATGAACAAGAAAATTATTCTAGGTTTACTAATGTAATATTCTACTTTTTCAAAATAAAATACCCTAATTTCTTGCAAAAATATTAATTGTGGACTAGAGAAATATTCCTCATTCACTATCAAAATACTCTATCTTCAGAAGTCAGATGTTTCTATCTTTTTACATGAAAATATTTGAGGGGCAGTATTCTACTATTTTGTAGAAAAATATCCAAACTTCATGTGAAATTATATTTGAAATATTTATATTTACAATAATAATATCCATATAATTTAAAACACAAGAAATAAATACACTAGAAAACAAAATAAGAAAAAGAAATAAACATGGGAAAAACACATGCCAATTCACATGGAAATAACTCACATCGACTCATAGAAACACAAATATAGAAACAGAATGTACGAAAAAAGGACCAAGAGAAAAAAAAAACAATTCATGCCGATGAACATGGAAATGAACGTAAAAAACGATCCGGCACGGATGCAACGGACAATATTGGACCACGTCTAGTTGAAAGAAGTAAAAACAACAAGTTAAAAGTAAAAAAAGCTTTAAAGATATTTGCTTGAATTGAGCTCAGTCTAAATTAACTACAAAAGATGTGGATGTACGAAGAATTCAGTTCACCTAGGTGATTTTTCATATTTTCTAGACAGTTATGTATCTAGTGATTTGGAGCAAAAACATTTATGAGACTGAAAAAGACCACCATCTAGACACTATTATTCTCAAATATGAATATTAAGATAAAAATAATTAATTAAAGAAATAAAAAGACCTAATATAAAGTTTTAAAGATAATAAAAAATAATAATATTAGATATTCTTAAAATCAAAAGAATACGGTGATATAAAAACAAAGAACACTAATATTGAACAACATTTTCACGGAAAACACATGTATGGAGAAAAAGTATAGATCACTTGCTAGTATGCTTACATGAAAAAATAATCACAGAAATATGAAACAACCTAATGGGATGCATACTTACGGAGCAAATGAGAGAAAAAAAGTCTCCAATGATCAACGTGACAGACACTCAGTGTGCGAAAAAGAACGTAGAAGACGCACAAGAGAAAAAAAGAAAACACACCATTCAATTAAAAATTAGTAGCATAAAAAGGAAAGGCAAAAATTACACGGCACGAGAGAATAGACAGACACGAACGGAAGATAGAACGAACGGAAGGACGAGATAACGGACAACAGTAAGTTGAAAGCGAAATAGACCATAAAAAACCAATAAACAAATTAGGCCCATTAAAACTTATTTAGGCCCAATAATAAACAATCTAAAATAAAAAAGAGATGTGTGGGTGGACAAGGGATTGTGTCCACCTAGGTGGACTGGATGATTCTCGCATGCGGCGTGCCTCCAGAATTTGTTGTACATGGCTCCTCATGTTTTCATCTGCATGCATTTGAGGTCGATTCGCTCGATCGTGGCCTAATTGGTCTGGGGTTGTGGGCCACACCGGCACACGCATGAGGCAGAGAATCCACGGACGAAAGGTGGTTTCGTAGCGGGCGCGTCAAGTCCATGCACGACCCTCACCTATATATACACAGGAAATACCTCCGCCCCAAGCCCAGAATTTAATTAACCATATTGTCACCTCCTTCGGCCGGCGGTGAGAAGGTTAATTTGGGCTTGAGCAAGATGCAGATCTTCATGAAGACCCTGACGGGGAAGACGGTGACATTGGAGGTCGAGAGCAGCGACACCATTGCCAACGTCAAGGCCAAGATCCAAGACAAGGAAGGTATATATCGAATTATCGATCGTATACATGCATGCAGCTATTATCTGTTGCATGCACTAATTTGTCTGAATGAATGATCAGAAAACTGACTGACTGACTGACTGACTGCATGCAATTTAATTCGTACGTTCAGGCATCCCGCCGGACCAGCAGCGGCTGATCTTCGCCGGCAAGCAGCTGGAGGACGAGCGCACCCTGGCCGACTACAACATCCAGAAGGAGTCGACGCTGCACCTGGTGCTCCGCCTCCGCGGCGGCGGCCAGGGCAAGGGCGGCAGCTACCCCAAGATCGACCTCAACCTCCTCCAGCTCGCGCTCAAGTACCGCCAGCACAAGATGATCTGCCGCAAATGCTACGCTCGCAACTCCAACAGGGCCGAGAACTGCCGCAAGAAGAAGTGCGGACACTCCAGCGAGGTAATAAGAGTCACAAATAATTAAACTCTCTTCCGTTCGCTAGCTCCATATATAATTATTACTGGCGCAGATCGATCGTAATTAACAAGATTATTTATGTTGCAATCAACTGAATGTTCATACTTTGTTGATCCGGGATGTATTATTGTTGATTTTTCTACAACGTGCCGTCATGCATTATTTCAGCTGAGGGAGAAGAAGAAGCTGGATGCCAAGCGTCAATGAAGAAAAAAATTTGGACACGAAGTAACCCATCTGAGAGTGGTCATAAATATGATTTACCTCCAGTGTCAAGCTAGCGTCACTTCAAGCAGTAATAAGGAGTACTGTAATACTTATTGTCAGGATTACTCCAACTTTTGTGTCTACTTTAGAGCGTCGTCAATGCTGATCCCAAATCATTCCACTTTAATGATTATGTACGGTGTGTATTTCTGTCATATGGTACTGGATTCTATGCTTATTATTTCCACCGATTCTTTTTCGTTCTCTAAGTTAATTTTCCACCCACCAGTGACAGAGGTGACGTTTGAGACATATTGTCTTCAAAACATAATTTTGACTTGTTTTGCATTATATGAAATATTTACGGTCTGTAGTAAAAGCATACTCTTATGAAATTGTATTTCATCATACATATGTATTAATACCAATGTCATACTTAAACTCAACACATAACGAGTAATTGACAACCAAAGTTTAGTATGGTTAAATAGCACAATCCTAACGTAACTGTGACCAGAGAATATGGTTGATACTTTGCACTATATCCTACGGTCAAAATATTGCAATAAAAGATCTACAATTTGGAGAAGTTCACACTTAAGATATCTGTGAACCTATTTTGTTCATTCATGGAAAAGAATATGTGAGCCTTCCAACCCACCACTCCATCCTTGGGCCACTCCTTTCGGAGGCGCACACAAAGGCCGCACCGTCGCCTGCTCTTGCGCGAGCACAGCTGATAAAAAAGATCCAAGAGAAAGAATGTCCATATGGTGCTGTTGTTCTTCTACAGAAGGCGCGGAGCGTTTGAAAAGAATGATAGCACCCGAAAAGCCGAAAAGCTTGCTAAGAGTGAGGTCCAGAGAAGGCCCAAAAGGTCGACTCAACACATATTGGACATTTCCAATTTTATTTTTTAGCCTGAGCTGTCTGCATTTTGAAGAACACAGAAAGGTGAGGGACTTTTTTTCTTGTGCAGACAAAGGCTTCGAGACTTGACGGTCAGCTTGCTCTGTATCTATATTACACTGGCCTTCCCACTCTTCCTCCGATTCAGTTAGCGACAGAACAAGAACATCATTACATCTTTGATGTGACAGCACCTTATATATGGGAATTTTGAGGAGGTGCACAAGCACAAGAGGGCCATCACCAATATGCCCCTGCATAGGAGAAATGCTATTGGTAGAGTTACATGTATGATATACATACATCTGGATTAACTATGCACTTTTTGAGAAGCTTGAAACACAAGACAGAACGGATGAGGCAGGTTTATAAGGGATGCCTGAGATTGATTCCTCACAAAAAAATCATGTTCGGATGCAAAGATGTGGGTCATGGCAGCCGAGTTTGAGATAAGGTAGAGAAATAGAAAGGCTGCATGACAAATTCTTGAAATTACAATTGGAATCGCCCCAAAGGGCAAGGCATTTGAAATCGAGCTGTCTCTGGGCAATTTGACCATTGTAGGACTCTTTATTAGAAATACATTGAATGGTCCCAACAAACTATTATGCCTGGAGAGAGTACGCTGAATTGGAGAAGAGCCTTAGTGAGACTGATCATAACGAACTTGCTATTATACAGCCAGAACTTGATACGCCAGAGAGGTTCTGTGGAAGGTACGTTCTCTTGTTATTGTTGTCCTCTTAGGTTATGCGCATTTTATGGTTGCATAATGGTTCATAGTACATGCACATGTGTTATATTGTTATTCCTAAACCATCTAATCGAGTATAAATGATGTTGCAAGGAGCTATTGGCCTTGTCCTAGTTACTAAAATAAGCAGAACCCATTTTGTGATGAATTATCCCTTGCTGATCTTTGGGGGTGCCTTTAAGGGCACCATTCTTTGGATAAAACTTATGTTTCTGTACAGTCATTGATTTGCCAATTTGTTTGCAATCTTACGCGCTATAGAATTAGTGTCCTCCCAAAAACGCTATTAGCGCACAATAGCACGCTATTTTGTACTGCAATAGTGTTAGCGTCAAGTCTATAGAAATGCTATAGCGGCACTATAGCATGCTATTTCACACTATGAATGTTGCCCATTCTTTTTCTGCCGAAAGTCTGTGAAACCATTCAGCCCTGCAGAAACAATTGTTTTTTGCTGTGCATTTATATATTTTAGTGTGGTGTACTTAGCCGCTTTGTTTCTCTGTATGCCAAAGAACTTGTAGCCTAGTGGGATGCAAATAAGTCTCTTTGGTACCTCAAGGTCACGAGTTTGATTTCTGAAAGGACTCTCTTTCCCTCCTTGGCTTAGTTTTCTCAAATCAGGAATATAGCAACTGCAAATCAGTCGCCTTTACCTTTTTCCTTTTATTATATGGAGCTATGGAAATATATGTACTGACATAACATTTGCTTGATCCTTCAGTTATGAGGATTATATAGATTACATTGTACCTGATGAAGTTGCTATAGCACCAAACCTCAAGATCCTAGAAGCTGCTTAAAAATGGCAGAAGAAGCAGAAAACTGGCGATGATGATGAGTTATCTTAACATTTGAGCATCGCAGAATGTTTTGCTACAGCCAAAATAAGATGTAAAGCACACTTGCAAATTGCAATGTTGTGGCTAGAGTTCTCAGATCAGGAACAATCAATTTCTTGACCGCATAGATACTAAGGATGCTGTTGCTGTTAAAAAGAATATTGAGGATTACTTAATCTAGAATAGCACAGGAATTCCTTCCGCGCATGTGCTTTCCCTCTCCCTCTCTCATGTGCGTGGAACTAGGAGGAAATGCCCCATCTTCTTGTCTTAGAGGGCTGTTTGTAATTTTTGTAAACTCACTAGTAGCGCTGTCTTGTTTTTTTCCCATCAAATGTGTAATCCATGTTGTCTCGTAATCATCAATATAATACATCATGGACCTCACAACTATCAGTTGTCAAAGAAGCATGAAAAAAACATCTGAAACTAAATTTACTTCAGTACATATATATGCTTAATATAAATCTGGACAAGTAGTAGTATATACGTTCCAGTTCTATGAAACTTTCATGGTATCATTCACACTTGAAGTTTAATTAGAACCATAATCAGAGTGTCAGCTTCGTGGACGATAGAAACAAGAGAAAAAACATGGAACTTGAGACTTGGTCGAGATCACAAAAACAAGTGGCACTCTGAACATTTCTGGTGCTTACAAAAACCTTTGGGATGTCATCCTCCAAGGCCATATACATGTATATAGGCAGGCCACAGTCGTCATAAAGAAGTGACACTCCCTAAACATTTCTGGTACTTATAAAAAAACTAATTGACAAGTTGACTAAACCTTCGAGATGTCATCCTGCAAGGCCATATAGGCAAGCCCCAGCGTGGACCCATATATGATGCAGATGTTACATGTTAATACTCTTCGAAAGAATCGCCTACAGGTCAGGAGGAGATATAGTAAGAATCAGAAACCAAGGTAAAAAGAAAAAAAAAAGATTGAACATATATGTGCATGTGCATGTGTTCTGGATTACTGCTGTACCATTGGAGGTCATGGGGTTTAGGCTTGAAAAAAGCCGAAAGACACATGAGCATCTGTCTGTTATCTCCGGTACAGTGAGAAGGCAATTCTATATCCACCTTGGCAATCAGGCTGAACAACTCTTCTTGCTTATTCTGTATCTCCTTCTGCAGAGTTCTTGAGAGGTACTCTTTGCTATTTTTAGCAAGAAGCTCCACATTAGATTTCGCAGAGACATGCTGCTGGAACAGAAGACAAATTTATTGTCGTCGTTTAAGAAACAAAGAATGAATGGAATTGATTTGATAGAACACGTACGATAGCAACTAGTAAAATGGCGATTCATGCATGTGAGAGGACGGCGGCTGGTTACTACAAAACTACAAATTGGATCATTGTTGCTAGTAGGCATCAAACCGAATCGGATACGAACGGATATATGTGAATTCGAATACAGATAAACCCATCGCCACACTAGTAACCATCTTTGAATCTCCACTACGGATACAGATTAAATATTAATTGTTTTGGCTCAGATATCGGACATTCTATTTAATTTTAGAACCTTTCAGAATGGATGGATAGTCAAAAAATATCCGTCCCAATTTCACCGTTAGTTGCTAGCTAGTAGTAGATATATTTTGAAGGATGTGCATGCATGCTTGGTTGGGGCCAGCTAGCCTACCAAATTCACGACTGAAATCGTATTATTTACGGGCTAATAATAATTTGACTATTTCACAAGTAAATATCATCACCTACGTATATGCCGTTTATTAGCTGCTCGATCTACAACTGCGGGGAAACTCGAATTGTTTGAGCCTAGATCGAGTTAATTCGCGCGCGATCGAATTATGGATCGGAGAAGTAAGCGATAATAATAATACCATGATGCTGTTGCTCGCAGCGCTGGCGCCGCAGGAAGTCGAAGAAGACGTAGTAGTCCGGCGAGAAGAGTTGGGAAGGACGTTGTCAGCAGCCGCTGCTGTATAATTGATGCGCTGCGGCCCCTGGACCTGGAACGCGCGCACGCCGACGCCGAGCCTTCTCACCGCACCCCAAAGCGCGGCCGCCGCCATCTATCCGATCCCCAAGTTTGCTCGTGCGGAAAGCTACTTCTTTTGCTTTGGCTACTACTAATAATATGCCAATATGGTTTGGGTATGGTCCCCCGGTCCCTCGATTTTGAGAAAAAGCACTAATATGGTTTATATATATAGCCTTCGTCCGCATAATTTCCTTTCCGAGTCGGAGCGAGTCCGAACAAAACAGAACAAGCATGCCTGGCCACCAAAACTGATATATCCACCCCTCAAAAGCCATAAAACGATGTTATGCATCGCAGTGCCCACCACCAAACAAACGTTTTCGCTTCGAAACTCTGTAACTAACAGCAGTGCAGCGGACGTAGGCATTCAGACAATCTAGCACGTAAATAGTTTTGGACATGTAGTCCTATGTACACAGCGGTACCTCCTTTTCCACAGCGTATCAGCTAAGCAGACTGCCAAAAGTATCAGCTAAGCAAACCCCCAAAAGTACGGAGCCTCTAACTCGTTCGCCACAGCGATACCTCCTTTTCCATAGCCAGCTTTCTTCTTCTCGTCATGCTCACGGCGAACTCTACGAACAGCTTCCTTGACCTTAGCGCTGATAGAGACGAAAGCAAATGCAATACTGCCTGTCAGTGCTACAGCACGCAGCACCACTGACTGAACACGCTCACCCACGTTCAGTACTCTTTCGGTTCTTTCGGTCCAGCCTGTGACAGTGGTCAATAGCGTCTTGCTAGCTTTGAAAAACATGAATGTTAATAAAAGTTGACATGCTTCATTTGCAACAATTTGAATAAGAACTAATTAGGAATAAACCACTTAAAATGCTGGGCGCCACAGGTTGCTAATATAGATGACATGGGTACAATGTTGTCACAGATGATGCAGAAGGTATGTTGCTGGCTCTTAATGCAGTCTTGACATATAATGACATACAATGTTCAGAAATAATTCCTGATATCATGTCCTAGCTGCAGTCTTCATCTGCTCCTCCATCCATGCATCATCCTGCAAGGCCATATAGGCAAGCCCCAGCGTGGACCCATATATGATGCAGATGTTGCATGTTAATGCTCTTTGAAAGAATCGCCTACAGGTCAGAGGAGATACAGTAAGAATCAGAAACCAAGGTAAAAAGAAAAAAAAGATTGAACATATGTGTATGTGCATGTGTTCAGGATTACTGGTGTACCACTGGGGGTCATGGGATTTAGGCTTGACAAAAGCCGAAAGACACATGAGCAGCTGCCTACTATCTCTGGTCCAGTGCGAAGGCAATTCTCTATCCACCTTGGCAATCAGGCTGAACAACTCTTCTTGCTTATTCTGTTCTTGCGAGGTACTCTTTGTTATTTTTAGCAAGAAGCTCCACATCAGATTTCGTAGAGACATGCTGCTGGAACAGAAGACAAATTTATTGTCGTCGTTTAAGAAACAAAGAATGAATGGAATTGATTTGATAGAACACGTACGATAGCAACTACTAAAATGGTGGTTCATGCATGTGAGAGGACGGCGGCCGGTTAGTACAAAACTACAAATTGAATCATTGTTGCTAGTAGGCATCAAACCGAATCGGATACGAACGGATATATGCGAATTCGAATACAGATAAACCCATCGCCATCTTTGAATCTCCGAATACGGATACGGATTAATTGTTTTGGCTCAGATATCGGACATTCTATTTAATTTTAGAACCTTTCAGAATAGACGGATAGTCGAAAAATATCCGTCCCACTTTCATCGTTAGTTGCTAGCTAGTAGTAGTAGATATATTTTGAAGGATGTGCATGCATGCTTGGTTGGGGCTAACTACCCTACCAAATTCATGACTGAAATCGTATTTTTTACGGGCTAATAATAATTTGACGATTTCACAAGTAAATATCATCACCTACGTATATGCCGTTTATTAGCCGCTCGATCTACAATTGCTGGGAAACTCGAATTGTTTGAGCCTAGATCGAGTTAATTCGCGCGCGATCGAATTATGGATCGGAGAAGTAAGCGATAATAAAAATACCTCGGTGCTGTTGCTCACAGCGCTGGCGCCGCAGGAAGTCGAAGAAGACGTAGTAGTCTGGCGAGAAGTGTTGGGAAGGACGTTGTCAGCAGCCGCCGCTGTATAATTGATGCGCTGCGGCCCCTGGACCTGGAACGCGGGCACGCCGAGGCTGAGCCTTCTCACCGCACCCCGAAGCGCGGCCGCCGCCATCTATCCGATCCCCAAGTTCGCTCGTGCGGAAAGCTACTTCTTTAGCTTTGGCTACTGCTACTAATATGCTAATATGGTTTGGGTACGGTCCCCCCCCGGTCCCTCGATTTTGAGAACAAGCACTAATATGGTTTATATATATAGCCTTCATCCGCATAATTTTCTTTCCGAGTCGGAGCGAGTCCGAACAGAACAGAACAAGCACAAATTTTGACTTTTGGAAATATTAACTCTTACCGTGCTAAAGTGCATTACTTTTTGAAATATGCCTGGCCACCAAAACTGATATATCCACCCCTCAAAAGCCATAAAACGATGTTATGCATCGCAGTGCCCACCACCACACAGACGTTTTTGCTTCGCAACTCGGTAACTAACAGCAGTGCAGCGGACGTAGGCATTCAGACAATCTAGCACGCAGATAGTTTTGGACATGTAGTCCTATGTACACAGCGGTACCTCCTTTTCCACAGCGTATCAGCTAAGCAGACCCCCAAAAGTATCAGCTAAGCAGACCCCCAAAAGTACGGAGCCTCTAACTCGTTCGCCACAGCGGTAGCTCCTTTTCCATAGCCAGCTTTCTTCTTCTCGTCATGCTCACGGCGAACTCTACGAACAGCTTCCTTGACCTTAGCGCTGACAGAGACGAAAGCAAATGCAATGCTGCCTGTCAGTGCTACAGCACGTAGCACCACTGACTGAACACGCTCACCCACATTCAGTATTCTTTCGCCTCTTTCGGTCCAGCCTGTGACAGTGGTCAATAGCGTCTCGCTAGCCTTCAGAGGAGGTGGGCCCTGAAAAACATGAATGTTAATAAAAGTTGACATGCTTCATTTGCAACAATTTGAATAAGTACTAATTAGGAATAAACTACTTAAAATGCTGGGCGCCACAGGTTGCTAATATAGATGACATGGGTACAATGTTGTCACAGATGATGCAGGAGGTATATTGTTGGCTCTTACTGCAGTCTTGACATATAATGACATACAATGTTTAGAAATAATCCCTGGTATCATGTCCTAGCTGCAGTCTTCATCTGCTCCTCCATCCATGCATCATCCTTCAAGGCCATATAGGCAAGCCCCAGTGTGGACCCATATATGATGCAGATGTTGCATGTTAATGCTCTTCGAAAGAATCGTCTACAGTTCAGAGGAGATAGAGTAAGAATCAGAAACCAAGGTAAAAAGAAAAAAAAAGATTGAACATATATGTGCATGTGCATGTGTTCAGGATTACTGCTGTACCATTGGGGGTCATGGGGTTTAGGCTTGACAAAAGCCGAAAGACACATGAGTAGCTGCTTGTTATTTCTGGTACAGTGAGAAGGAAATTCTCTATCCACCTTGGCAATCAGGCTGAACAACTCTTCCTGCAGAGTTCTTGCGAGGTACTCTTTATTATTTTTAGCAAGAAGCTCCACATCAGATTTCGCAGAGACATGCCGCTGAAACAGAAGACAAATTTATTGTCATTGTTTAAGAAACAAAGAATGAATGGAATTGATTTGATAGAACACGTACGATAGCAACTACTAAAATGGCGGTTCATGCATGTGAGAGGATGGCGGCCGGTTAGTACAAAACTACAAATTGGATCATTGTTGCTAGTAGGCATCAAACCGAATCGGATACGAATGGATATATGCGAATTCAAATACAGATAAACCCATCGCCACACTAGTAGCCATCTTTGAATCTCCGAATACGGACACGGATACAGATTAAATATTAATTGTTTTGGCTCAGATATCGGACATTCTATTTAATTTTAGGACCTTTTAGAACGGACGGATAGTCGAAAAATATCCGTCCCACTTTCATCGTTAGTTGCTAGCTAGTAGTAGTAGATATATTTTGAAGGATGTGCATGCATGCTTGGTTGGGGCTAGCTAGCCTACCAAATTCACGACTGAAATCGTGTTACTTATGGGCTAATAATAATTTGAAGATTTCACAAGTAAATATCATCACATACGTATATGCCGTTTATTCGCTGCTCGATCTACAACTGCTGGGAAACTCGAATTGTTTGAGCCTGGATCGAGTTAATTCGCGCGCGATCGAATTATGGATCGGAGAAGTAAGCGATAATAATAATACCTCGGTGTTGTTGCTCGCAGCGCCGGCGCCGCAGGAAGTCGAAGAAGACGTAGTAGTCCGGCGAGAAGAGTTGGGAAGGACGCTGTCAGCAGCCGCCGTTGTATAATTGATGCGCTTCGGCCCCTGGACCTAGAACGCGCGCACGCCGAGGCCGAGCCTTCTCACCGCACCCCGAAGCGCGGCCGCCGCCATCTATCCGATCCCCAAGTTTGCTCGTGCGGAAAGCTGCTTCTTTAGCATTGGCTACTACTAATAATATGCCAATATGGTTTGGGTACCGTCCCCCCCCCCCCGCCGGTCCCTCGATTTTGAGAACAAGCACTAATATGGTTTATATATATAGCCTATGTCCGCATAATTTCCTTTCCGAGTCGGAGCGAGTCCGAACAGAACAGAACAAGCACTAATTTCGACTTTTGGAAATCTGAACAGAACAGAACAAGCACTACTTTCGACTTTTGGAAATATTAACTCTTACAGTGCTAAAGTGCATTACTTTTTGAAATATGCCTGGCCACCAAAACTGATATATCCACCCCTCAAAAGCCATAAAACGATGTTATGCATAGCAGTGCCCACCACCACACAGACGTTTTCGCTTCGCAACTCGGTAACTGACAGCAGTGCAGCGGACGTAGGCATTCAGACAATCTAGCACGTTGATAGTTTTGGACATGTAGTCCTATGTACACAGCGGTACCTCCTTTTCCACAGCGTATCAGCTAAGCATACCCCCAAAAGTATCAGCTAAGCAGACCCCCAAAAGTACGGAGCCTCTAACTCGTTCGCCACAGCGGTAGCTCCTTTTCCATAGCCAGCTTTCTTCTTCTCGTCATGCTCACGGCGAAATCTACGAACAGCTTCCTTGACCTTAGCGCTGACAGAGACGAAAGCAAATGCAATGCTGCATGTCAGTGCTACAGCACGCAGCACCACTGACTGAACACGCTCACCCACGTTCAGTACTTTTTTGGCTCTTTCGGTCTAGCCAGTGACAGTGGTCAATAGCGTCTCGCTAGCCTTCAGAGGAGGTGGGCCCTGAAAAACATGAATGTTAATAAAAGTTGACATGCTTCATTTGCAATAATTTGAATAAGAACTAATTAGGAATAAACTACTTAAAATGTTGGGCGCCACAGGTTGCTAATATAGATAACGTGGGTACAATGTTGTCACATATGATGCAGGAGGTATGTTGCTGGCTCTTACTGCAGTCTTGACATATAATGACATACAATGTTCAGAAATAATCTTTGGTATCATGCCCTTGCTGCAGTCTTCATCTGCTCCTCCATCCAAGCATCATCCTGCAAGGCCATATAGACAAGCCCCAGCGTGGACCCATATATGATGCAGACGTTGCATGTTAATGCTCTTCGAAAGAATTGGATACAGAATCAGAAACCAAGGTAAAAAGAAAAAAAAAAAGATTGAAGATATATGTGCATGTGCATGTGTTCAGGATTACTGCTATACCATTGGGGGTCATGGGGTTTATGCTTGACAAAAGCCGAAAGACACATGAGCAGCTGCCTGTTATCTCTGGTACAGTGAGAAGGCAATTCTCTATCCACCTTGGCAAACAGGCTGAACAACTCTTCTTGCTTATTCTGTATCTTCTTCTGCAGAGTTCTTGCGAGGTACTCTTTGTTATTTTTAGCAAGAAGCTCCACATCAGATTTCGCAGAGACATACTGCTGGAACAGAAGACAAATTTATTGTCGTTGTTTAAGAAACAAAGAATGAATGGAATTGATTTGATAGAACACGTACGATAGCAACTACTAAAATGGCGGTTCATGCATGTGAGAGGACGGCGGCCGGTTAGTACAAAACTACAAATTGGATCATTGTTGGTAGGCATCAAACCGAATCGGATACGAACGGATATATGCGAATTCGAATACAGATGAACCCATCGCCACCCTAGTAGCCATCTTTGAATCTCCGAATACGGATACGGATACGGATACGGATTAAATATTAATTGTTTTGGCTCAGATATCAGACATTCTATTTAATTTTAGAACCTTTCAGAACGGACGGATAGTCGAAAAATATCCGTCCGACTTTCATCGTTAGTTGCTAGCTAGTAGTAGTAGATATATTTCGAAGGATGTGCATGCATGCTTAGTTGGGGCTAGCTAGCCTACCAAATTCACGACTGAAATCGTATTACTTACGGGTTAATAATTTGACGATTTCACAAGTAAATGTCATCACCTACGTATAAGCTGTTTATTAGTTGCTCGATCTACAACTGCTGGGAAACTCGAATTGTTTGAGCCTGGATCGAGTTAATTCGCGCGCGATCGAATTATGGATCGGAGAAGTAAGCGATAATAATAATACCTTGGTGCTGCGCCGCAGGAAGTCGAAGAAGACATAGTAGTCCGGCGAGAAGAGTTGGGAAGGACGTTGTCAGCAGCCGCCGCTGTATAATTGATGCACTGCGGCCCCTGGACCTGGAACACACGCACGCCGAGGCCGAGCCTTCTCACCGCACCCCGAAGCGCGGCCGCCGCCATCTATCCGATCCCCAAGTTTGCTCGTGCGGAAAGCTACTTCTTTAGCTTTGGCTAGTACTACTAACATGCTAATATGGTTTGGGTACGGTCACCCCCCACCCCCGGTCCCTCGATTTTGAGAACAAGCACTAATATGGTTTATATATATAGCCTATGTCCGCATAATTTCCTTTCCGAGTCGGAGCGAGTCCGAACAGAACAGAACAAGCACTAATTTCGACTTTTGGAAATCTGAACAGAACAGAACAAGCACTACTTTCGACTTTTGGAAATATTAACTCTTACAGTGCTAAAGTGCATTACTTTTTGAAATATGCCTGGCCACCAAAACTGATATATCCACCCCTCAAAAGCCATAAAACGATGTTATGCATAGCAGTGCCCACCACCACACAGACGTTTTCGCTTCGCAACTCGGTAACTGACAGCAGTGCAGCGGACGTAGGCATTCAGACAATCTAGCACGCAGATAGTTTTGGACATGTAGTCCTATGTACACAGCGGTACCTCCTTTTCCACAGCGTATCAGCTAAGCAGACCCCCAAAAGTATCAACTAAGCAGACCCCCAAAAGTACGGAGCCTCTAACTCGTTCGCCGCAGCGGTAGCTCCTTTTCCATAGCCAGCGTTCTTCTTCTCGTCATACTCACGGCGAACTCTACGAACAGCTTCCTTGACCTTAGCGCTGCCAGAGACGAAAGCAAATGCAATGCTGCCTGTCAGTGCTACAGCACGCAGCACCACTGACTGAACACGCTCACCCACGTTCAGTATTCTTTCGGCTCTTTCGGTCGAGCCTGTGACAGTGGTCAATAGCGTCTCGCTAGCCTTCAGAGGAGGTGGGCCCTGAAAAACATGAATGTTAATAAAAGTTGACATGCTTCATTTGCAACAATTTGAATAAGAACTAATTAGGAATAAACTACTTAAAATGCTGGGCGCCACAGGTTGCTAATATAGATGACATGGGTACAATGTTGTCACATATGATGCAGGAGGTATGTTGCTGGCTCTTACTGCAGTCTTGACATATAATGACATACAATATTCAGAAATAATCCTTGGTATCATGTCCTTGCTGCAGTCTTCATCTGCTCCTCCATCCATGCATCATCCTGCAAGGCCATATAGGCAAGCCAAGGCCATATAGGCAAGCCCCAGTGTGGACCCATATATGATGCAGATGTTGCATGTTAATGCTCTTCGAAAGAATCGCCTACAGTTCAGGGGAGATATAGTAAGAATCAGAAACCAAGGTAAAAAGAAAAAAAAAGATTGAACATATATGTGCATGTGCATGTGTTCAGGATTACTGCTGTACCATTGGGGGTCATGAGGTTTAGGCTTGACAAAAGCCGAAAGACACATGAGCAGCTGCCTGTTATCTCTGGTACAGTGAGAAGGCAATTCTCTATCCACCTTGGCAATCAGGTTGAACAACTCTTGTTGCTTATTCTGTACCTCTTTCTGCAGAGCACTTGCAAGGTACTCTTTGTTATTTTTAGCAAGAAGCTCCACATCAGATTTTGCAGAGGCATGCTGCTGGAACAGGAGACAAAATTACTGTCGTCATTTAAGAAAGAATGAATGAATGGAACTAATTTGATACAACACGTAGGATAGCAACTACTA
This sequence comes from Paspalum notatum, assembly GCA_022530915.1. Taxonomy (NCBI): domain Eukaryota; kingdom Viridiplantae; phylum Streptophyta; class Magnoliopsida; order Poales; family Poaceae; genus Paspalum; species Paspalum notatum. The sequence continues at coordinate 35,074,594 of CM039685.1, forward strand.
AAACGACCGGCTGTTCATCTAATACCTCGGTGCTGCTGCTCGCAGCACCAGCGCCGCCGGAAATCGAAGAATAATTGATGTGCTGCGGCCCCTGGACCTCGAGTGCACGCCCGCCGAGGCCGAGCCCTCGCACCGCACACCGAAGCGCGGCGGCCGCCATCGTCTATCCCCAAGTTGCTTTGCTTTGGATATGGTTTGGGTACGGGTCCCGCCTCGATTTACAGATCCACCATCTATCTCTGTCTTCGTCCGGTTTTCTTTGCGAGTTGGGGCGAGTCTGAACACAACAGGTACATATAACGCTTTTCTTTTCGAATCAGAGAGTCCGAACAAAACATATACATACAGAGTCCACTCAACCCGACCCTGCTGTCTTCGAGCACAGCAGAACTTAATTGACATTTTTGTTTAATTCTACACAATTTATACCCTATAAAAAAGCGAGTTTAACTAAAATAATTTTTCACCCTATTTTCATCCACCCAAATTTATACCCACCCTTGGATTGGTCATACCTCCTTTTGATTGGTTAGAATAGTTTTCTTTGGCCCCACAGACTATGCCAAACAGAACGGACTATGCCAAATAGAAGTATTTATCCGATTGCCATGTGTTTTCGATGGTTAGATCTGATCATATGTTCATCAGCTGCGGTTAGATTTGATTCGTAATAGGATTAGTTACTCGTTTCTGCCTATCAATCATCGTCTTTTTTCACCGAGATTGTCCTACCCGCTTGGACCACCACCTTCGATGGTTATTTTCTCTAAAAATCGGAAACATAACGGCAGAGGACTCTGACTCGTAACGATTATTAGATATCCATGGAGGCCTCTTAACCTCTTGGGTCAAATTGATAAGAGCCGGTCAAATTGATAAGGACTCTGACTGGCCGACAGAGCTCACGGATGAATGGATCAGGGAGGTGTGGAGGTGCTCACTGCCGGTTTAATTGGACCGGGGTCGGGTTGGCCTGAGGACGGAGAGTTTGGTGGTGGCGGGAGGTGGTGCATGGTGAGGTCTCCTCGGTGGGTCTTCCCACCGTGAGAACTCTGGCGAGGAGGGTGTGGGTGGGTGTGTCTGCGCGAGCGTGTGCGTGCTCTTGTGCGTGTGTGGTCGGAGGGGGCGGCGAGGCTTGCCGAATCTCCTTTTATAGGCGCAACCGAGCAGAGGGGTGTGGTGGTGCGCGGACGGCCGCGGACAAGGCGACGGAGGGAGGGGAAAGACGACGAGTGGCTGCCTAACCGGTGAGAGTCCACCGGTAGAGAGAGAAGGACGGGGAGAGGGGCTGCGGCGGGGCCGGAGCGCGCTGTTTGCTTGTCGCACGCGGTGCGCGTGGAGCACGCGCGTGCTTGCCAGGCGGAGGAAGAAGAAACAGGAGAGGGGGGGACTGACGGGTGGACCCCATGCGTCGGTGAGAGAAGGAGGGAGGAGGCTGGCTCGGTGGGCTGAGCAAGGAGGGAGGGGAAGGAGAGGTGGGCTTCGGCCTAGGTCATGGGGAGGGAAAGATTTTCTTTTTCTTTTTCTTTCTATTTTGGATTTTGGATTTGGAGAAGGAATTTTTGGGAGAAAGTTTTGGTAGGGCCTGTGGTGGGGGCGATGGAGCTGTTAGATTAGTGGAGGGTAGCGACCATGCAGTGTAGTGGAGAGTAAATTAGTTTTGAAAATTAGAAGTTTTCTCCTCCTTCTCCTCCTCTTTCTCCTCCTCCTTCTCCTTCTTCTCCTCCTCCTCCTCCAGGTTGCTTGAGATGATCAGTGAATTGCTTGAGGTCGACGCAGTCCTGATTGACGGTCAACTTGCCTTTTATCTGCAGGAATAAGAAGCATAAGTGTAGCTTGGAGAAGTGCGAAGATCTTACAATGAATCCTCTTGTTGGTGCAAAGTAGATGGATTTTTGTGTCCGCAAGATAAAAGGGGAGATCTGGAAGATTTGGGTTTGAAAATCCAAAACTTAATCCTGCAGCATGGGAGGATTACTAGAAGTTTTGCTATGTTTTGGCTACTGTGTGGTCTGTTCTCCAGTTTTGCTATGTTTCGGCTACCGTGTGTTCTGTTGTCCTTGAGTTCTGGATATGTACCCGGTGTAGAGTCCTAATAAAATCCGTATGGATAGAGTGGCATCCCACTAGCTGCACTAACTGCACTGTAAACAGATTAAAACGATATTTGAGCTTTGCAATAGACGGACGGGGCGCTTTGCCCTATAATATAATTCTGAAAAAAAAAAAGTCCTCAAGCCTCCGACGTTAACTTTGTCCAGTAATCACTACAAACGCGTGTCCACCGTTGTCTCTCCAGCCCAGTTTCATAGGTAGCACACAGGGCCCCTCATGTTGTCGTCATCACCTGCCGGCTGAGGCCGGCAGGCCGTAGACCATGGTTGGGACTTGGAAGTTGGAACCACGAACCAGCCAGCCGCCGGACGACCTTGATGGTTACAACAATTCCTTTTTTTTTTCTAGGAGCATTTGCATTGGTCAGGTATGATTATTTATTTGCTACTACTAAACATCAAGAGCAGCAGCTAATAGCCCCATTACCCCATAGGCCCATACAACAATGGCTGTATTTGCCATAGCCGCGCTGCAGCTGCTGCAGTTTGTAGCAGCCGACACCACCACAGCGTCATCGCCGCCGTCGCCACAGAGCAGCGATAGCCGATGCGGCAACATAAGCATACCCTACCCATTCGGCGTCGGCGCCGGGAGCCACCGCGATGGCTTCAAGCTGGTCTGCAACGAGACGTTGGATCCCCCAAGGCTCTTCGTCGGCGACACGGGGGTTGAGGTGCTGGACATAGGCGTTGGAGACGGCACCATGCGCATCGACGGTGGCATCCTCAGCATGGCGGCTCCGAACCAAACCGGCGGCCCCCTCACATACCTGGAATGGAGTGTGCCCCTCGACGTCAGCATCTACGCGGTTTCAGCGGCAAACCTGTTTGCCGTGTTGGGTTGCGGTTTTCAGGTGTTGTGGAGCTCCACAGATCCACAGGGAGAGTCCACCACCACCTGTTCTTGCAGTTGCGCAACCGCCGCCGGCCATGGCCGTCCTGTAATAGCAACCAATGGCACCTGCTCTGAAACTGCTGGTTGCTGCGATTCCAGGCTGCCTGGCTATGCCGATACGTTTACCGTCGCGTTGATCGTAGCTGAGGCAAGCCATACAATGAGCTTGAGCTTGGTCGTGGTCGACGGTGATTGGTGGAGTGAGGCAGAGAACGCCATGGCCGTGCAAAAGGCGGCGGTCTTGTCGTCTGATCGCTCCTCCTCCGGAGTGCGCCACACCATTCCAGGGGTCCCAATCAGGACGGTGGTCAGTTGGGTGTTCAGTGACTCGCAGTGCGATGGACATCAGAATACCAGTGACTACGGTTGCCTCAGCAGCAACAGCGAGTGCCATGACTCTGACTATTCTACAGGTTACTACTGCATGTGCCAAAGCGGCTTCCAAGGCAACCCTTACATAACAAATGGATGCCAAGGAACTACTGCACTGGTGCAGCATTGTGCTAAGGTTTTGCTACTCCAACTCAAGAGTATTTTGGTCATGCATATCACATAGCCTAGGAGAAAACATTTACATCATTGAGATGCACAACTTGCTCAGAAATGTCCAAAAACGCATGTGGAAAATATTCATCACTTACCGAATGCAGACATCAACGAGTGTACAAGTCCAGAAGAGTACGCATGCTTTGGCCAATGCATTAATTTGGCCGGATCATACAACTGTACCTGCCCACATGGCACCTCGGGAGACCCTCGTAAACCCAATGGATGTGCTTCCACTTCAACAACCAACACGAAATTTCCAAGTAACAAGCAATTCTTCTTCATAAACTATTCATTTAATTAATTAACAGGATTACTCAAGCAATTGGAGACAGCGATCTTTCTAATCAAACAATATTTTATTCGGACTGTCGACAAAAACGATATCAAACCTAGGAGGGGCTAGATAGCTTTTCAAGTTTTCATTAACAAGAAAATATACACCAAAATTCGAATTGAAGAGTACTTGCACCATACCTCCTACCGTAATCAATTAATTAAAGTGTTCAGTTAGGCTTACTTCTTCCCAATCTTAGGACTATCCAACCAGCAGCCCAGTCCACTGATTGGCTCTCCCCAACCACTACCTCTAGTATTTGTTGAATAAAGTTATTATAATATAATTCAAATATTTTGCAGGACTTCTTGTTGTGATAACAATCAGCAGTGGAATTTCTGTAGCGGCAATAATCTTTGGAGCTCTGTTTATAAGACGAAAGCTCAAGGTTTGGAAAGCCAGGAAGTCAAGGAAATTCTTCTTCAAGCAAAACCGGGGATTGTTGCTACAACGGCTTGTGGACAAGGACATTGCTGAAAGGATGATATTTACCTTAGAAGAGCTCGAGAAGGCAACAAATAGTTTTGATGACGCTCGGAAACTTGGAGGTGGAGGCCATGGCACAGTCTACAAAGGCATTCTGTCTGATCAACGTGTTGTTGCCATCAAAAAATCCAAAATCATTGTCAAGAGAGAGATCGATGATTTCATTAATGAGGTTGCCATCCTTTCTCAAGTAAACCATAGAAATGTGGTGAAACTTTTTGGATGTTGTCTCGAGACAGAAGTTCCATTGTTAGTTTATGAGTTCATTTCAAATGGAACACTTTCTGATCATCTTCATGTTACTGCTCCACTATCATTGCCATGGCAAGTGCGAGTCAGAGTAGCCCTTGAAACTGCAAGGTCTCTAGCTTATCTACATTCTGCTGCTACAATATCGATAGTACATCGAGATATAAAATCCACCAACATACTATTGGATGAACAACTTACTGCAAAAGTATCAGACTTTGGAGCTTCTCGGTTTATTCCTGTTGATCAAACAGGAGTGGACACTGCTGTTCAGGGCACCATTGGATATTTAGATCCGGAGTACTACCACACATGGCGACTCACTGAGAAGAGTGATGTGTATAGCTTTGGAGTAATACTTGTTGAGCTGTTAACTAGAAAGAAGCCATTTGACCGTTTGTCCACACCAGGAGTCAGTCTAACCGCAGAATTCCTTTCGCTAGTGAACCAAGACAAGCTCTCTGAGATACTAGACCTGCAGGTCATCGAGGAAGGGGGAGAACAAACCAAAGAAGTTGTAGCTATTGCTGTGATGTGCTTAAGCTTACATGGTGAAGATAGGCCCATGATGAGACAAGTAGAGACGAGACTTGAAGCATTGCTAATTGAGGCGCATGGTCATGAAAATATTGGGGGAACTGATGGGCTCATCTTAAATGATCAGCAGAATACTTCCAATGCTAGAGTGACTTTAAGTAGGAGATGCAGTATGGAGGAAGAGTTCTTGGGTTCAATGAGTTTGCCTCGATAAGACACACACACACATCTTGTCAAAAATAAATTTTCATGCATGTACCTTTGGTCCTTCTTTCTTTTGAACAAAGACTCAGAGGCGCATGTTTCTTGTTACCCAATATGTTCTGCTGAATTATGGTTCTACTTTTTTGTTGTGCGTTTCACAATACTTTCATAAGCTTGTGTGCTTGCATATCGTTGCTTTAATTGCCATACTATATTGTCCCTGCCATACGCAGGTGAGTACCAAGTAAGGAATGTGATGGACCAATGAATTAACACTTAAAAAATAATTGTTATAGACAGTTAAATTAAGTTTATAGAGGCAATTATTTAGCCATGGTCTAACTAATAGCCCATCGAAATGTTCTAGAGGCAGTTAAATTAAAGATGACTGCCTTTAGAATAGAGGCAGTTAATAAATTATGACCACCTCTAAAAATTGAAGCTACCGGTCCCAAATCAGTTTCCCACAATAAACGGACGCAAAAATAAAATAAAATAAAATAAAAAGCTCTAACAACTGCAGAGTTGCACCATGTGCTTTCTCAAAAGAAATATATGTGCTCATGATTTTGTGGCTTCAAAACCCCAGGACTTCCTCCCCTTGTGATCCCTCCTCATCATCCAACCACATACCATTTTGCCGATGGCAATGAGAAAAACATTCATTTTGAACCTTGCGGAAAAGGATTTCTAAAGGTGGCCCACGCCTAAGAAGGTGTCACTAGACATTAATATCCGCATGGCTGTCTATATTAGCCACTCTAGGAATTACTCTAGAATTAGAAGTCCTGTTGTAAGCATCTAGATCCCTTTGAGGTAAGGTTTTGGTAATTGAATGGAAACTTAAAAGCAACATAAACACATTATGCTTGATAGCTTATTCATCTTAGTTGAGAGAGACTGACCTTTAAATAATTTATCATCTGTACGTTTATATTGCGGGAATTTTATGGCAAAATGATCGAAAGGACAATAGTTGCATGCATGGATGCTATTAGCCACAAAAGATCGGCGAAAGACATTAATAGAGTGTCCTAGTGGATCATGATATGGATAGTTGCATGTTAGATACTCCCTCCAGTTTCCTAAAGAGGGTCGTTTTAGAAAAAGTAGAAGTCAAACTTTTAAAACTTTGACTATATATAACTTTTATATGATTTAGTTTTGAATGTTGAAAGTCATATGTATAGATTTGTCTTAACAAGTACTTTTATAAAAGTATAAATTTCTTATGATATTTATTTTTATTCTAATAAAAATATTGGTCAAATTTATGTTTGGAAGACCGTGTCGATGTCCAAAACAACACTCTTTTGGGACCTGGAGGGAGTATGGCTTTAGTGGCCTCCATCTATATAGATATATAGGATACTGGTTGCATCATTTTCTTGGTTGGGCATCTCAGTTGGTAATCGTGGCCCATGGTTCAGCCCACCCATACCACCGGCGGCTCCTAACAGCCAATGCTAGTGAGACGATAGTGAGAGAGGATAATGGAAGAGTAGCTCTCTCATCTCGTTAGGCCATCACCCTACAGACTTGGAGAGTTCTCGTAATGAAATTGTGTAGATAATGGAGTCTCCATGTGTATATCTGATGCATGTTTACTATTCGCAGGGCCACCGATCTAAGCAAGCTTATTAACAAGAATTTTTAACCTTTATATATAGAATATAGAGATTAGTAGTCTTGTCACATGAACTATTAATTTGAGACTTGTTTTAGAACTCTTTGACAACTATATATATTAAATACAAAATAATTACATTGATTGCACACCAATTAACCAAGCGACCAAAACTCAAAACCACTACAAACCAGACTCCTTTTATGTTCAACTCTTTCTAGATGGAGCAGAGGAAAGCATTTTACCCTGGATAGAAGAATAATATTCAGATTTACAACCAAATGCAGCTTGACTCTTTACGCCATCATCAAGGCATATGCAGCTACCACCGTCGCGGCGGCGGTGACCCGTCGCGCGAGCAGAGCCGCCGTTGCGGCGTCGCCCTTGTCGGCCGTTGCATCTCCCGAATCGTCGGACGACGAGTCGTCCCCGCCGTCGGATACCCTGCCCTTCTTCTTGGACGGCTCCGGTGCGGGCGCGGGCGCCTCGACTACCTTGAACAACTCCTTGGGCTTCAAGAACTTGTCCACGGCGTAGACGGCCAGCGGCTCCATGTCGCCGACGGTGGCGGTGACGGTGGAGGTGACGACCTCCGTCTGCAGCGTGACGGTCTCGCCCTTGTTCTTCACGTCGTAGCTGTAGTCCTGCTTCTTCTCGCTGGCGGTGGCGAGCGTGGTGACCATGCCGTTGTTGGACTTGAGCAGCTGCAGCGAGAAGTAGTCCGGCGCGCCGTGGTACAGCAGGATGGCCGCCTTGGCCTTCGCCGTGAGGTTCTTGTATGCGGCGGCGAACGCGGCCACGGCGGCGTCGACGGGGCAGAAGATGGTGAGCCCGTTGTCCTTGGTCTCGTTGAAGGTGCGGAACACGTCGGCGTTCGCCGACAGCAGCGACGCGAAGGACTTGCAGTACTTCTTGGAGAGCAGCTCGACGAGGTCCACGGGCGCCGGCGGCGGGACGGGCGCCTCGGCGTCGGCCGAGGAGATGATGGAGCTCACCTCGAGCACGGCGATGTCGTAGGGGTACTCCTTGATGGACTTGACGTACCGGGACGGCTTGGCGTTCTCGTCGGCGTCGTCCGTCGTGAAGCTCACCTTGCCGTCCTTGCGGGTGATGTTCACGTACCCCGACATGCCCGACGCCGAACCGGTGGCCTGTTCATGTCATCATGTGGAGCCACGCCATGTCAGCAAAAAGGGAGATACTACCCTGAAACTAATGAAGGAACACTAATTGCATCTGAATCATCTTTCTGTTGATTTCGTTCTTAAAGTAACTACTACCTAGTACGTGTACCAATCCTCTGTTATCCATTTTATATGGTTGTAGTACTTGATATATGGGTTGTTCAGAAAGATCAATCATGCATTTTTAAGTCCAGAAAATAGGCAATGATGAGTTTTGTAAAGTTGAGGGAAAATGGATACATGAAATTCCAAGCCTACCAACCATCTCTGTCAGTGAACCGTGTGTGACTGGGCTCTGTTTTCATCGGTGACATGGCAACCAACGCCGTGCTACGTTGTTAATTTTCTCATTAGATGATTGATATAGTAGTGCTTCCAAAGCAATCCATGCTAGTTGCTTTTATCATAAAGGAGCTTCCCAGCACAGTTTGAAATACATATAGGAGTTTCAATTCAAGCTCCTTTCTCAGCTAACAATAATCAACCTTTAATTTACAAGTAATCAAATGCCGAATCCTCTGATTGGGACATGGCTTATATTAGAAAAAGATGACAGTAGCGACTTGACATGATGCTACTAAACTATTGAACTTTGGAATTATACCGTTGGGGACACAAAAGTTAAGTTAGGGAAACATAATGTTTTCTTTTTCACGAACGTGCAAGACACGTTTTTTTCTCATTAAGAGGATAAGGGAAACATAATGCCATGCCATTAATTTGTATGGGTTCTATTTACGACCATAACAATGAAGGAGGTTATGGACATAGTATAGCAAATCGCGAAATAATGTCGTCTGTGCTCGTATACAGCGTCAGCAAATCCTAATTTACATCACCAATCTTTCATGATTCTGGTTTGGAGTTAATAAGTACTTTTCTGCTCTAAATTATTGTACAAAGTTGAGAATAGTTTTGCTATTGATGTTGATGAAGTTTACAATTTCGGAATTAAAAAAATCGTCCCCCATCGAAAAAGGCGAAATTCCAAACTAAATTTAAGTAAATTTAATATTTTTTATTAATTTTTTAAGATAATATCTCTAGGAAATTCTTAAAATTTCAGAAATATTTTATTTCGGACCCCACCGAAAAAGCCAAAATTTTGGCAATTGCACACCAAATTGTAAACCCCAGGCCTGGAACCCGGTTTTGCATGTGGATTTCCCACTGATGTATGAGATTTGATCATGGGCTCTTTGAACAAATGAGTCGGCTACATATATGCATGAGTAAAAAAATCTTAATAATTATGTTGACATACCATATTGCAATCATAATTCATGTTAGGTGTAGACATATGTATAAAAAAAAAACTGCCGAGTTTATATATAAAATCATTGTGGCACTGGAATCCAGCAAAGAGTTGCATATATATATATGAGCATGTACAGTGAACACTATATATAAGCTACTACAGTAGTAGTTTAATTAATTTTGCAATCGTATTCGTGTGTGCCTACACGTATGTACCTGGTACATGGACGATGAGGCGGTGGATCCATGGGCGAGCTTCTTGAGCTTCTTGTCGCCGTAGTAGTCGACGAGGACGTGCAGCGAGAGGATGTGGCGGATGGTCTGCAGCGAGTAGTGGTCGAGCGCGGCCATGGCGGCGTTGTCGACGGCGAGCACCGTGATGGTCTGCCGGCGGTTGATGTCGTACGCCAGGCGCGTCTTGGACAGCATCTCGTTGAACTTGGAGTACTGCTTGTACGGCTCCAGCAGCTTGGTGATGTTGTACTTGGTCGCCGCCGTGGGCGCCGGAGCCAACGCCATGACCGCCACCGCCGCGAGGGCGACGGACAAGAGGATCGCCGGACGGCTTCTCGCCATTATCGCCGACGGCGAATACGACGATCTACCACCGTGTTTAGGGAGATGGTAGCAAAGCAAGATGGAGACGATGGGAGTGTGTGATAGCCGAGGGAGGGAGCTGTGAATATATATATATATATGCGTGCGCGGGAAAAGGGGGAGAATTGAAGGTTGGTGGGTCGCTGGCTGTGTAGACGTGACCGGCGGCCGGCGGGCGGAGGAGACGTTGGAGTAGTAATCTGCGGACGCCGCTCGTTGCAAGTCCTCCGGTGGCCGGCCGGTCGCCGTCGACACACCACATTTGGTCCTCTTCTTCTGTTTAAGATAGTTCACTCGGGTCTTATGTTTTCTTTTTGGGAAAAAAGAAATCGAGGTTTGTTGGGAGAGGCGAACGAAACGACAATTTCGTGATCCTTCCCTGCGGCATCAAGGTCTCTCGGAGTCATTCAGAAATTGAAAAAAGGGTCAGGCCGAAAATCTAATAGACGTTTTGTTGGGATATAAACATTTGTTCAGCAATATCTCTACTAATATAATACTGATATTTAGAATATAAGCATTTACAAGTTTAAGGTGGTTGAAAAAAATAGAAGCCGTCCATCAGAATAGATCTAGCAGTTTACAAATAGGCGGTATCACGGTATCGGTACCAGACGATACCAAATAGGAGGGTGCGGTACCAAAAATAGTGAGACCGGTACCCATAATTTTTATTTTTTTTAATTTTACAAAGGACATAAAGTTTTTTTTAAATAAAAAATAGCGGTATCGTCTGCTATCGGTGGGTATCTTTTTAACCACTGTAAGCATGAATATGTTAGAGTCATATATTGAGGAAAAAAACTACTTGTGCTGTGATTTTGTATCACGTAAAGGATATATTATTGATAGTAGAGTAATTCTAAGTCAAAATCTTGTTCTAATAAAATAAAATTTGTCTACTAATTCCAGACAAAACGAGTGGCTAGCTACCGCATGCTTTTTATAAGAGAGTTGAACCCTTTGATTAGTCCCTTCATTATTTAATTTTTAACTGTACCAAAATTTGTGGAAAACGGCAGCCAAACTACCGCTGTTACAACCCGTACACCAGCCGGAAGAGAAAAAGGGTCTAAAGGTTCAATTAGTAGTGTACTGGTGGTGTATATATCCTTTGCAAGAGTGATAGCTATTGTAACCAATTTCTTGTTAACTCAACGCAACAACCGATTTTCCTGTCAAGTATGAGTACGCTATCTATGCATGATTGATCTTGATTGTTGATATTGTTCTTCAATCCGACAACAACTGCTGTTAGGCCTGCCTGATGCATGAATAACCGGTCAACAGTGACGATGCAAACCTTTTTTTCTCTCTCTCTCTTTTTCTGTGGTTGAGCCCAACCTCCAAAGTATGCATGGGGGCATGAGTCATATAGTATTTCCCTGCATTTTAATTGGCTTCCGAGCCAGTGAAGCCGCGTCTAATCTCGGAACAAAGGGACTCGTCACACCTAACAAAGGTGAGCCAGCACATCAGGCCAGCGCGGACACATCATTTTATAGTAGGAGTACTGACCAACAGCGAGCTGTGAGGGACCGGGCTCTCGTTCGTAGTTGCAGGGAATGAACGTCCCCTCAAAGCGTGCATCAGGTTTCTGCATTATTGCCGCGTCGTTTTCTATTACACTAGTTAGGGATCATTATAAGTAGGATCGCAAGTTAAACGCGCGCTCAAATGTTTGGTGTGTTCAAGGTAATAAAGTATGATCTTTTTAAACCCGAGCTCGTTCTTGAGTGTCAAGTCTATCGGGAACTCAAGTACGCGTGTGACTTTGCTCCTCGCGGGTGAGGGTATTGATATTTGTCAAATGGCATAATCAAGGAGATACTTTTGTTTTGTCTAGCAATGAGACCAGTAGGCCTCCTCAATCTTCTCTTTGATATCTGTTACCTTGTCCACTAGGCACTTTGTTGATGTCCTTGGTTTTCGTGCTCTGACGAACTTGCATAGCTAGGTGTTGTCCATCGTCGGGTGACTCATGTTCCGATCGGTATTTGATTCAACCTCATGTTCATCGCCAGGTGATGACAATTCATTGAAATCCACCTTTCCTTATAGCGATTTCAAATATTTGATTAGTGAACAGAGCCTCCAGAGTATATAGTATGGCACATGGCAATATTTACAGGGTCTATTTGGATCCCTTGCTTTTCACTGTGTAGCCTTGCCTATCTAGAGCAGCACTTGTTTCGTTGTTGAGCAAGCCTTTCTCGGGGCATGTGCAGGCAAGGATTCTCTTGCTTTTCTAGGAGAGCAAAAACAGCTCTCCGATGCTGGCAAGGCAAGCTTTGCCTGGACACGCAAGGCAAGGCAAGGTCTCTTACGAACCAAACTGAGGTCTCTTACGAACCAAACTGACCCATAACTGATCTTGGATTAGATGGTTCATTTTGGATGGGATAATCCTGAATGGGATGGTACAATTAATCTGTTTGGTCTATATGATTGATATCTTTGTTTGGCTCCATGTATGACGGTGTATGAGCTAGTGCAAGATCATGTTTGGTTCAATGAATGATGGTAGGTATGCTGCTATGGAATACCTCGCCAACTTTACCACACTCAAATGCAAATACGTACCTCCTGACAACTTGAGATTCTGATACGGTAAAAAATAAGGGCAATACAAATCACATTCTAACAACTCGAGGATTCTGGTTCAATAAAGTAAGGGCCATAAAAACACAGTAGCCAGTAGCCAACACTCTCAGTCGTCAAGGGAAGCAAATAAATGAAGTCCATATAGCTCTTCATAAGACGACACAAATGTTCTGATTGCAACCAAAAGCAAACACAAGCATCATGACCTTAATGTTTCAGTTGTCACTCCATACAACTTGCGCACACATGAGCAACATAATTAGTTCTAGTTGTTTGGCAAAAGACGCCAGAACGCTTTGGTGACATATGCCATAAATCCCATGAGCTACGATACGGATCATGATTCCATACTCTACTACAAATGCAAGGAGCTTCTACTGGACATCTGAAAGGTGATTCTTGATGTACCTAGCAATCCATACCAACTTGCTAGAAAGAGGCAATGCATAGAAGGCCCTTGCTTGTGAAGGCTTCTCACACAGATAAGCATAATAGTCATCAAGATGCGCCTTCTCAAATCCTCGGATGCTCATGAGCTCATTGTAAAGCCCTTCAGGAACATCTGTGTCTGCTCTAGCCATCTGTTTTATAGCTGAGGTAAGTTCTCCAAGGGTCTGAGTCATCATAACCAACAAAGCATCATCAGCAGCAACCTTATGCTTCTTTGCTGGTGGTGGTTTACCACTTGCAGTCTGTCCACCATTCTTGCCTGCAGCGCCTATCCCGTAAGATGTGCCTCTTGGTGTATAATCTGTCTCGGCCACCTCTAAAGCAAGAGGGTCATTTGCTCCTTTAGCATATGCACCACTTGTCAAACTATTGTCAAAGATAGTGGCCATCTCACGATAATGCTCAAGTGGAGTGTTCAGGTAGTCAGCATCCATACGGTGTGCCTACAAGTCAAAAAAATCTAATTCAGCCATAACATATTAAGTAATTTTTCAAAAATCATACAACATACAGCTGGAAAATGGTCTAATTCAACCATAGTATATGCAATAAATTTTAAAAAAGCATAGAACAATATACTTGCCTTAATGTACTCCTTGTAGTGCTCAGGTGCAAGTCTGATGGTGCAAGTATCCTCATCCCAAACAGCTGCACTCATATTCTTCAGCTTCTCAATCTTAGCATAAACTTTTTTCCACTTTCTAAGGTGGTTACCAATCTGGCTTGCAGTGCGCTGAACACCTAGGTTCTCATACAAAGCTCTAGCGCAACTGTTGAGATGCACTTGCTTGAAGCCTGAACTGGTTTTAGCTCCATTAGCCACAAGTTGAGACAAGTGAGAGAGTACAAAGCCTGACATAGCCCTTGGCCAATGGACTTGCGCAGCTCCACCATTTCCCTCCAAGTTTTCCCCATCTTGCTCAAGGTCCATCTGCTACCAACTAGTTTAAAATTGACAGGAAAAGATGAACGATTTAACAAGGTCTGGAAAAGTTCAGTTAACATACAGTACATTGTTCAGAATATTGCAAACACAAGGTCTGGTAGCTCAAGGTCCATCTGCTACCAACTAGTTTAAAAATTGACAGGAAAAGATGAACGATTTAACAAGGTCTGGAAAAATTCAGTTAACATACAGTACATTGTTCAGAATATGGCAAACACAAGGTCTGGTAACATTGAGTGACCATGCAATACAGAGTAGTTCACTACTACACAAAAGGCACTATATTAGTTGCCATAATGATTTTGGCGATCTGCCCACATCCTATCGGCAATAAATTGCCTCTTGTCTACCATGAACCTATGGTCTTCTGCTTGCTCCCTTGCTGTCCTCTGGGGGTTTGGTATCCAATTGTTCTCCGGCACAATGAAACAGTCAGTCCCTTGAGAAAGAACCCAGTTCTGAAGGATACAACAGGCTAACACAATATCAACTTGAGTAGGGAAGGGGAAAAACGGGGTTGCATCATCAAGAATTTTGAACCTCCTCTTGAGTGATCCAAAGGCACGCTCTACAGTCACACGCAGAGAAGAGTGCCTGAGATTGAACAGTTCCTTCTCATTTTGCACTGGGTTGTTCCCCCACTCATTCAAGTGGTAACGTACGCCATGGAATGGTGGCAGGAATCCAGGTTTGGCTCCATATCCGGCATCAACCAGGTAGAATTTTCCTATCATTTTGCCAACGTAGTGATTACAATGGTTTCAATACACTGGTAAGGGCAGTAACACGCGACAAAAAATAAAAAGTACCTTCAGGGACACGTAGACCATTTTCACGCTCTACTGCGTCCGCTAAAAGAACAGCATCATGTGCTGTCCCCTCCCATCCGGCCAAAACATATGTGAATTTCAAATCGAAATCTACGGCAGCCATCACTTTTTGAGTTGGAAATGACTTGCTACCACGAAAGGCTGGCTCCATATCCTTACTAACAGATGCTCTTATATGTGTTCCGTCAATGGCCCCAATACAATCCTATACGATTGCAATATTAAAAAAAATTAGCACACGCAAAGCTTTTACCGTCTCCATGTTAAAATTTTGAGGAGGCATACCTTGAAGTATGGGTCCCATCTTGGGTTCCCTGCAATTTTGGCTGGTGTATCCATAGAAGGTGGCTGGATAAGCTCATTTCTGAGCTCACCTATGGCATGGAGGACTACACCGAAATAGCGGCTAACTGTTTCACCTGATCTGTTGAAATTAGCACCAACTAGTCTGATTCTTAGGTTGTGTCCAATCGTATGCAAGAACATGGCAACTTGTTCCTCAATGCATACATGGATAGTGTCACGGAGTAAAGAGCGTTGCCTAAGAAGTTGACACAGCTGGAAAAAGGGAGCTCTCTTAAGCCTTATCATGTTTGTGCAGGTTTCATCGTCTCTGTAAATTTCATTGTTCACATAGTCAATCCGGGTCTTATCTCTTTCCACCATCGGTCCATAGGTAATATGTTGCCTTCTGTTTCTTAGCCTAGAACGAACAAACAAAGCCACCATACAAGCAGCCACATACGTAGCAGCACCAATGAGGAACAACTTCCTCCTCCTAAGCTGCTGCCTGTCCATCTACATTAATTACCCATGGAGATGCATACTTGTGTTAAGATTTTGGTTAAAAAACAAAGTAACGGATGCAATAAGATAGTACAGTATGCGTTTTTCAGAACAAAAAAAAAAGATAGGACATGTGTTTGCAACAAACATTTGTAAGCATAGACCAGATCTACAAAATTTCTCAAGAAAACCACATGCCGGTTAAGGTTCATGAACGAGCACAAATCTATATCCATGACCAAATCCATCCGTGCTACCGTAGAGGAAGCTAGGATTTGTAGCCTTTTACATGAGCGAGAGATGAGGAGGAAATCACGGGATCAGATCCCCTTTGTGCGGCAAAGAAAGAAACATTTAGGGTTTTGTGTTCTCCGAAGAACATCTAGGTACTATGGAAGGGGCATTTGCAGATACCTTGCGCTTGCCTGTCGTGGCAAAGGGCAGACGATGTCCCGAGTCCCGACGACGGCTCCGGCGACGGCGACGGCGAGGAGCTCTGGCGAACCACGCGCTGGGTCCGTCCTGCCTCGAATGGAACGGCGCCGCTTCGTCCTAGATGGATTAGTTCGATCCCATAAGCCAAATGGGTGTGGCCACCTGTCCCAGACCAAACCTGTACATGTATGGACCAGTACGGTCCTCCAAACGCTAATCCCTGTTGGCTCGTGAGTCGTGCACCACAAGGTTCCAAATTCGCAAAATTTATTTAGGAAAAGCCTATTCTAGCAAACCATCAGCCATTCAATTTTGAAATTTGAATTACAAAAATGGGTAACTAGATCCCTAGACTAGCTAAACTAGACGGAAAAACCATTGGCTATGTTGAAAACGGTTTCAGATGGCGGTGTCCTCTTTTTTCTCAAAAAACAAATATATCATACTTAGTTTGTCAAAAACTTGTACTAAATGTTGGCAATTCTCACTAGTCCGTCCATCCCACCCTTCATATTTCAAGTTTCTCTCTACAGTGTTTGCAGATAGCAAAACGGTGCTTTGGACGTCCCAATGGGCGGCACTAGTGAGGACAGTCTTATAAATATATTCTATCGAATCCACCTATTGTTACTCTATTTTGAAGACTTTTAGAACTTATCGTTATTTCTAATGTGTTATTTAGAACAATAAAACAATAGACGTAGGAATAAATAAGTTTAAAAAAACTTTCCAAATACTAGAACACCAATAGATAGACTATATTTTAGAAAACATTTTTGTACAAATTTTATATTTTTTATTTAAAAATAAATTAATTATAAATGCTTAGATATTAAATATGACTTTATTATTTTAAAAATAGAAACCATCTTATACCACTTTCAGCTAAGCAACAGTGGCGAATCTAAGATCAGCACTTAGCCAAGGCTGGTTACTTCACTCTCTTCCTATTTTTCTTCATATTTTCCTTATTTATTTTCTTCTATCTCTGTTTTATTTTTTTCCCTTCGTTATCCATGTTCACAAATTGTAGCGGGGGGCTTAGAAGGAGCTTCATTGTCCGCACCGAGGTAGCCGAGGCTGGAGCCCCGACCTCCCCGATGCTAGATCCACCCCTGGAGCCAAGGGTGTGTTTCATGGTTAGCTACCTGATTTTGTAACTTAATTGAAATCGGATAACGGTGATAGTTCAAAGTTGCAAAATGCACCTCTCCCATTTATTTATGCTTCCATCAGGTCCTCCTTATGTAGTTGATGTCTCGCACGGTGCAGAATGTTTTTAGATAAACGAGAATCATTCAGCCTCTATGCTCACGAATGAGGACATGTAGCCAACGTTACAACTGTACTGCGCAGAAATATTGCCCGTTGCAGATGGGCACAGTTTTATACAGTTGCGGACTAGCTTGCAGTTGGTTTTGCAAGTATCTTGGAGCTGGAGCTAGAGTTTTTCTTATTTCCAATGCCGACTTGATCATCGCAGGGATGCATGGTTGGAGTGATAAAAGCTTCAGCCATGGCGACGCCTCAGCTTTTTTCTAAAATTGGAGCAGGGGAAGAGGATGAACAATGAACATGCATTGATTAACAGAAACCCGGGAGATTCGCGGCCAAGCAACTGATGCGTTACCTGCGAACACGACATCTCCAACCATCATCTCACAGCCTTGACAAAGCCTCCGCCTCTTCCTCCCCGGCCGGCGTATTCTCTGTCCACACTCCACACTGCCGGCGACACATTCTTCCGCGGCATTGTTGCACCGTGCCCCGGCCGGTGATCCTCGCGAGGACGTAGCTTGACAAGGAGGCGAGATGAGCATGATCGACGTGCTCACCCGGGTAGACGCCATCTGCAAGAAGTACGAGCGGTACGAGGCCGACAAGCACCGGAACGACGGCGACCCATTCTTGCGCCTCTACGCGGCCGTCGACGCCGAGATCGACGCCGCCATCGAGGTCTTTATTCCCCATTGATCTGCGGACTCTCCGCGTCGATTCTTCTTGCCTCCCTTGAAATGCCATCCATGACCTTCATATCTTGGCTTGCCTACTGCTAATTCATTCAGAAATCGGCGAGGGCCGCCAAGGAGAAGAACCGGGCGGCGTCGGTGGCCCTCAACGCCGACGTGCGGCGGACCAAGGCGCGGCTCCTGGAGGAGGTGGTCAAGCTGCAGAAGATAGCCGCCAAGAAGGTCATCACATACAGTAATTTAGAGGGAATTTGGATGCACAAACATTTAATTTCGGAGTGAAATGTCCCAAACTGCTGCTAGAAATTTGGATGCCTGAACACGCATGCATGCATGCAGGTGAAAAGGCTCTCGCCGGAGGAGAAGACGCTGCGGGCTGATCTGGTGGCCGCGCTGCCCCGCAGGATCCAGGCCATTCCTGACAGCCACGACGGTGGCGCCACGGACCAGGACGCCGGCTGGAATGCTCGGCCGGGGATCAAGCTCGATGATTCTTCAGGTTTCCTTTTAACTGAACCTTCAGATTTTGTATAGCAGTAACCAGTGGACAGTAGTAGTTCATTCTTACTTTCTTTGTGAATTGACAGTCTTTGAAAACATGGGGGTTTGGTTGCTTCAAACTGACATTGTTCATGTTTCCTTGGATCCAAATTCAGCTGAAAGATTAGAAGAGGGGTACTTCCACACAACCGAGGAGTCGGAGCAGTTCAGAAGAGAGTACGAGATGCGGCGAATCAAGCAGGCACGTCTTCTTTATCATGGAGGTTGAAGTTGTTCTGGCCACGGAACCATAATAACTTTTTGCCGGATGGGACTTGCAGGATGACGGGCTGAACTTCATCTCTGAAGGTCTGGACACACTGAAGAATCTGGCCGAGGACATGAACGAGGTTTTGTCGCAAAAAATGCGAGCCGCTTATGTGTGATGTGAATGTGATCCATACTTCTCTTCTGGCTGCATTGAGTTACCTTAGCATTGTTCATGTACCTCTGCAGGAACTGGATAGGCAGGTCCCTCTGATGGATGAGATTGACACCAAGGTTAGCTTCTAGTGTCTGCACAGGCGCACTGCACCTGTTAACTGTGATGCGAATGATTGAGGTCAAATGATGTAAATTATTCGGTGCAGGTTGATAAAGCTAATTTAGAGATCAGGAAGACTAATGTCAGGTTAAAACAAACCGTAAACCAGGTGGCTTGCTTATCGTATTGTTCAATTCTTTAAATGCTGTTTAACAGTAATTTTCTCACGCTTGTGGGAATGTTCTTACCTCTGCTGACCAATCTCGGTTTTGTTCTGCACAGTTTCGATCGAATAGGAATTTTACAATTGATGTTATCTTGATCTGCATCATTCTTGGCATTGCAACATACCTCTACAAGTAACTTCATCTGCTTCAATGAGTACATCATTTCTTTTATTTATTTGTTAGTGGTCATCTGAATTTGGTTTGATCAACATGTTTCACTTTCTGGTGCAGCACTCTCTCCCAGTGTCTCTCCACTAAATGGTAACATTAGCATCTCCGGGAAGAAATGATACGATCACTAACTGTATTTTTTAAAGAATACTTTTTTTCATTTACGATGTAATGATGTAAATTAGTGCTCCCCAGTTTAAAATTGTAATAGGTTTTGGGCTTTTGATAAATTCATGCAACATTCCATATACATGATTATGGTTTATGTGCCTACATTCATTAACATCCATACGAACCTCTAATCCATCAACGTCTATAGTTTGTCTATTTCAGTAACATATATAGCGGCATAGATAGAAAAAATAAAGACCAAAACTCTTGCAGTTTGGAAATAAAGACCAAAACCCTTACAATTTGGAACCCATTTAAATCCCAACGCATATCCAGGTCCGGATCCAGGATAACATATATGTTACAGTCTGTTGTGGAGAAAAGGACCCTGACAGTGATAATCTGGCCAGACGATAGTGTTCTGTCCAAGGCGTCCTGTAATCTGTTTTTTTGTTACCAGAAGACCATCATTCCCAAAGAAAATTTGGAATTCTCCAGCAATTAAAATAATGAGCATACACAAAAGAAAATGGCAGGACATTTCAATCAAAAATTGCAACAGCAATCTTTAAACGCATACAACAACTGCCAAAATCCTTGGGCAAAGACATCCCCAAGATATCTGACACAGTTTTGCACTGCAGCAATCTCATATCGCAGGGCAGTTTAATCTACTCTCTACTCTTGCTAGATTCCAAAGAATCTAATTAACTGATGCATAATAACCCATGATCATGAGAAAAGGCATCAATGCTGTCAGACACAAGATACTCTGTTAAACAAATTTTAATGGACTTTAAGGCATCTCTTGTTTGTTCCTTGGTCTACCGCATCTTGAAGAACTGTGTTCTTGATACCTGGCACCTATACCCATCTAGTGAGTACTTGAGCTTAATGTCGATATCTCGGGGGTTCTTCTTATTGGGCGAGACTGTCATGCTACCCACTAGGGTTTCCCCCTGGCAGATAGTTACAACGTCCTCAAGGTAAAGAACGGTTTGCTTCCAGTGCGTGGCTTTTGATCTCGGGCCTGTAAATAGTAATTTGGAAATAAGTTGTGTTCACCAAGTTTGTTCCTACATCACTGTAATTGTAGGTGCAAGCTAGAAGAAAACAAACCTGTTGAGAAACCCATCAACTTATGGCATTTGGTGAATGACACATTGAAGTATGCAACAAGAGCATGAATGAAATCATTCCGCTCTGCAACCAGCTTGAATGGTACAGTAAAGGAAGCGTCTCCTGGGGTCATTTTGGAGATATCCATTGTCTGAAATACAGAGGATTTGAGCTCAGATATCACCCAATCAAAAACTAGGGAAGCCTCATGGTTAGGCACGCAAATACCTTCAGTAACTGGCAGTTAGTGACAATCTGATTTGCATCCACTGTATCTACCAGGGGCTCCATCATCGCCTGTTTCTTTATGCAGCTCATATCAAATCCATACACATTATTCCAAACTGCAAAATAGGCAACAAAACCATCAAATTGAAATCGTAATGAAATTGCAATTATATTAGTAAATAGATAGGTAAAGCCAGTAGAATTTCCTTAAACCCAAAGCTTCCTAAAGAAAATACTCCATCCCATCTCAAATATCTGTATTCCTTATATTTAAGAAAATATGTTCAATGAACCATGCACTGCTCAACTTACATTCAATTTTGTCTTCTTTATATTCTGCATCTTCAATTGCAGTAAGATGCAAAGAAGCTTTGTCTGGTAGGACCACACCATCATCAGCCTACATAACAATAGCACACAAAATAAGCCAGTCCTCAGAAAGTTCAAAATACTGAAATCACAAAACAACAGTTAAGAATATTTATAGATGACCAAACTGCATTTGTGAAAAACAACAACAGAGGCTAGAAAGGGTCAACATACAATGGACCAAACACATACCATCGACCACAAACAGAAATTTTGAATATTTGATAAGAACTATATAAAGGATCACTTACAAGCCATTTATCACGAGCATATAGGACAGTGTTCAACATATTCTCGAACAGGAGGAAATAACCCATCCACTCAGAGATGATGACATCAACTTTTGGGACTGGAAGTTCTATTTCTTCCACTTTACCTTTTATTACAGTTATGACTGCACAGATGAAAATAGTGGTTATGATACATCATATCCTAAGCATTATATGTAGAAACAGAAGAGGTAAAACAAATGAGAGGAATCTACCATCAGAATATCCATTTGATTTCACAATTTCATTTGCCATGTCAGCCATCTGGGAACATTCAATCTGCAAAAGAACAGATCAACATAGCAAAGTTACAAGTTCATCCACAAGATTTGTAGATGATATAAAAACAGTGCCCTATAAAGAGAAACAAATATAATCCTCCGAACAAAAACCTATAAAATTCTCATATTCTAATAAAACTTATCATATCCTAAACTGCATGTTGTCAATACAGGATACTGGAAAAGTGCAAGTCCTCTACTTTGTAGGTAAGGAAAATATGCTTCATATCAGAAAGCATCCAAATAAAAATCAGACACTGAATATCTGAGAAAACATGAACATTTTTATCTTCGCAGGAAATATAATGATTTTCTAGCTGCTACAAACATTAGATCCAATTTTGTGCTTATCATGCATTTAAAGTCTAGATAATAGGTTAGATAGTTCTTTTTAAAATTTCAGATTCTGATCATAGATAGTGGCAGACACATCCATTAACTAGATTACAATGTTCCACCAGAAAGTGTGGTGCTGTAGCGGACAATGGCTTAACAGTTCAGACTTTACATTAAAATCAGATGATGTATCCACTAAAGTAGCTTATTTATGGTCATTAAGTTACCATAATAGTGGGATGAAAACATGAACAAAAGTTAGTCAACTAACCGCGTAGACATGCTTAGCTCCTGCTTTTGCACAGAAAAGTGAAAGAATCCCAGTCCCAGCACCGACATCAAGGACTATTTTGTCCTTGATAAGAAAGCTACTCTGGGTGATAACATTTTGATACGTTTTTGTCCGAACAACATCTTTTAGCATTTCCTGCAGTTAGTACATGAAAATAGTTGGCATCTCCAATGCATAAATATTGTTACACTGAATATTTCCAAGCATAATATGCCATTAAGCAACCACATGGCTTCTTTCAGAATCACTTACTTCATGAATACCTGTAAAACAAAGCACAAGAGAAACATGAGTACATATAGTGATTTTTTAATGAAAAAGCATGCATAAAAAACTTAAAAGGAAACAGAACACAGCAGGTAAACTTAAAAATGCTACCAGAAATAATTATAATGGAAAAAAGAGAGTACAAGAGACAGGACAGAAGGTCAATACTCAGTGATGCTGAAAAACTAAAAAAATGAACTTTAAGAAATTAAGATTTCAAGGAAACAAGACAGGTGATTAAAAAAAAAAGATCCAACAATTCAGTTCTGATGTTTCTTTCTCAAAAAAAAAAAAGACTCAAGGCTAATGATGTTTGTGATGCAAAACAGTGTAAAATATACATGAAACTAAAATGCAAACAAGACCACCCTAGATGACTAGTAGTAACTTATAGTCAAAATGTCAAATTATGGAGCCACGAAGGATAGAATTATTTATAACAACAATGGTACAACTAATTTGTATTCCCTCCATTTTTCGTCTGACGTTTGAACTGATGATATTGTCCTAAACATCAAACATAAAAAGTTGGGAGGTAGTAAGTAGCAATGGCAAAATTTTACCATGGGTCCATGATAAAAAACTGAGTTTGATTAACCCGATCACAAGTTTACAAAAGGTCAAATTTTCAGCTGAGAAACAGCCTTCTGTTGCATTTCCAATACTATGGGGGAGCACTGAAAGGCCACAAGACAGTACAGAACCGACTAAACAACAATCTTTTGGTTCCTCCATGTACAGACTAACTAAAGCTCTGGTTGATGATCAATCGAATCATTAACACTCAAATTATATGTCGACTTTTTTTCTAAAATTTTGATCATTCGTCTTATTAAGAATATTTACAAGTTATTGTTTATTTTACAAGTTTTACGGTAGTTTATTATTGAGAGAGTTTGATCATGAGTCGTTTTCTTATATATTTACAAAAAAATTTAAACAATAAGAAAGATTGAAGTTATAGAAAAAAAGTCAACCGTGACATATATTTAAATACGGATGGAGTATACCATATGGTAATCTTTTTTTTTTTGAACAATGGCAGGAGCGCTGCCTTTCAATTAAGAAGATGAATTGACCACGTTTTTAAGGAAAATCGGGCCAAAAAACCTTTACACAATATGGTAATCTAACAGAAGTTCCAGCAGAGGGGAATCCAAGTATACATACAACAGATAATCCTTCTTTGTGCCTCGCCATTAGCACAAGCAAAATAGTAAATTCTTCGATCAAACTAATACCGCAAATGAATACTGATTCCTGAATAGCTAATGCACAATACAGTAACCAGGCTAAAGCTCTAAGGTTAAAGCACGCAAGCACCAAATCCGTAACCAAAGACCAATCCTTTCCCGCACTTACGACAATACAAGAAACTCTAGCACTTCTTTCGCCCATAAACAATCCAATATCGAAGTATTCAATGCAAGCTAGCAATCACAGCACACAAATCTGCAGGAAATAGCACGAAATCAAACAAGGGGGACGGAGCGCGTACCGAAGTGGGAGTAGGAGTCGAAGTAGTAGTCGGCGCTGGTCTTGTCGCTGCCAATCACCTCCGCCGCCGCCGCCGCCTGCTCCTCCTCCGCCGCCACGTCGGGGCTCTCCACCTCCATCCCCACCCCCTCCTCGTCGGAGTCGAACCTCAGCCGCGAGGCCGTGGCCTCCGCCAGGCCGCCGTTGGCGTCGCGGTTGCCTCCCTTGCGGCGATCCATGAATATCTGGAGCGCGTCGGTGGGTTAGCTGTGGCGCGCCGCAAAGCAGGGAGGGAGGGAAAGCTAGGGTTTTGAGAGGGAGAAGGGGTTTGGGGGAAGAGAGGTTTTATACCCACGGTGGCGCAAATATCTGCCCCGCCCCGGATTGCAGCTCACCAAAGGACACAAAACGGCACACTGCAGACTGCAGTTGTAGCCTGACTCCGGTACGGCAACGAAATCACAAAATACACCCGTTGGTTTGCAAGTTTAGAAATTAAAACTCGCCTTTCCGTTTCGAAATAAAAGGATCTATTTGGTCCTACCCAACCTTTCCAGCGTTTGCTTGTTATTATTAAACTAGGAAATATGTTGCAACGGAAAATTTCTTTTATGTACCACTGGCAAAATGTCCAAACGTTGCAACGGAAGAAAAAAATTCTTAAACAAATCTAAATCAATACATATAAGAATAGTCTTGCAAATAAATTCCATATGCTATTGTTTTGAATTTTCCCTTGCATGCGACCGAAATTTAGGTGGTGTCAGTTTGGTAAGAAATATAATTTTTTTCTTTCCGGCAATATATAGAATATCGAAAACGGAGTCCATATACGATATGGGTATCCGTTTTCACGTAGCCTGCTCCTGCCGTCAAAATCAGGTTTCCGAATAAATTATATGCCATATTATCTTGACGATTTCCATTAATTGCAAGCGAATTTTAGAGTGATGTCAATAGAGTTGGAAAAATTGTTATTTTAGCTTTCCATCGATACACAGAATGTCAAAACGGAATCCGTATGCGATCTAGACGTCCGTTTTCGCGTGGACTGCTCTGCACTCCGGGCTCATGAATAAATTGCACGTCATATTATTTCAAATATTTCTGTTGATTGAGACCGAATTTTAAAGTGATTTCAGTTAGGTTGAAAATGTTATTATTTTAGCTTTGCATCGATACATAGAATATTGAAAACGGATTTCGTATGTGATCTGGACGTCTATTTTCAAGTGGGCTCCTTCTGCGGTCCGATTCTAGTTCGTATTGTAGCTGTGATTTAGATTATCGGATATACGATGGAAAGGGGCTGACCAATCGGGTCGATCTGTTACGATGGACAAAAAAACCTTATTTGCTTGATATTATAACGATAGATTAAGTATAGATTAATTACTACTATTAATATTAGGCAGAGATAAGCCGAAGGGATTTTTTTTTTGTCAAAATCCAAAGGTGGTGATTTTTTTTGTCAAAATCCGAAGGGGGTGATTTTTTTCTCCTTGCTGTGAAACGTGAGCCCTACCAGTCCCTTCCTCTTCTCTCCCTAGCGAGTGGGCCGCAGCCCAGAACCTCCATGCCTCCTTCCCGAAGGACCGAGCGCCGCCCGCTCCCCTGGGTCGCCCTCTCCCTCACAGAGTCACGATTCCTCCCCTCCACGTCCGATGTCCGGCGCCCCTTCTTCCTCTGCGCCTCCTTGGCCCGGGAGGCCGCAGCAGTAGAGGCACTGGCCGGCCCTGCCTCCCTCAGCCACGCCGGCGCCCCACCGGTGAAGCAGCCCAGCGCCCTAGCCTCTCTCCTGCTCCTCCCTGCCTCCGTCGTCTCTCCCCACCAAGCTCCCTCTCCCTGCTGCTTCTTCCACCGAGTAGCACCCCAACGCATGACCAATTCTCCCTCACCAAAGATGAGCAGCAGAGGATGGAGATTCGGTGCCCTCTACGCCGCCCTACGTAGAGGGATGAGGAGACGGGCACGGCGATGGCCCGTGGCGGATCCAGCTTCCACGCGGGAGGCGGAGCTCCAGCGGAAGAAGGCGGCGGGGGCCATGGAGGAGAGCGACGACGGCGCGAGTAGGGCCCATGTACGGCTAGGCCCAACGAAAGAGGCGGCGATGGTGTAGATCCGCGACAACTCCTCCTCCCCACGCTCGCAACTCCTCGCGGCCTCTGCTCCCCACGCTCGCGAATCCTCGCGGCCTCGCCTCCCCACGGGCGCGACGGCCACATTGGCCTGCCCCCTGCGCAATGGCTTAGCGGAGCGGGTGGAGGGGACAGGCACAGGGCGGTGGCACGGGCGCAGAGCGAGGAGAGTGGAGATGCGCTGGGGAGTGGGGGCAGAGGACGACAGATCGCGGTCCGTCGACGGTCCGCCTCCTCACCGCTCGGGCTCGCCTCCGTGCCTCGTCTCCGTACGACCCCGTCACCGTGGCCTCCTCTCTCTTGCCGTTGCTGGGACCACGTGTACGGGGAGGGGGCGGTGGATCTGGCCGGGGTGAGGCATAGGATGCGGCGCGGGGAAGAGGTGGCGGCCCCGCGTCCTCCTCCCCGTCTGCCGTCTCTCAGCGGCAGCGGCGTGGCGGTGGGAGGGGAGGGGGCGGGCGGGCAGGGGGACGACGTACTGAAGGCGGTAGGGGTGGTGAGGGGCCGCGGCTGGGAGGCGGTTCGGGGCTTCGGGCAGAGGCAACGGACCACCACCGGGCGACGGACCAAGCTAGGCAGAGTGGGGAAACAATCCATACTTTTAAAGGGGTGGTAGAGATAAATCTAACAAACATGGCCTAACATCCCATAAGCTCTCCCGTGGTGTCATGGAAAATTAGTCTCATGGTGATGAGTTCAATCACCGTAGATCAATCTCTTTGGCATTTTTAGATCACGAGTTTGATCTTTCATTGCAACGGATTAATAACCTCTCCTAGCAAAGTTATGGCTCTGGCGGTGGGTGGGAAGGTTCGTGCCCGGGCAAAACTGGGTGGGTGCATGTGTCGTGGTTCCGGGAACCGGGGTGACACAAGCAGTAGATTTGTTGTTCGGTGGGGGATGTCTGCACGGACTCGCTCCGAATGGTGAGCCGGTAGACTCGAAGGTTTATACTGGTTCGGGATGAATCCCTACGTCCAGTGGAGTGTGTCTCTTGTATTATGAGGTGTGTGGAGGTGTTACAGTGGGCGCAAGCGCAGCGGAGGGGGTCTCCCTGTTACTTGGCCTCTGTGCTCTTCGTGGTGTTCCTTGCTGTTCTGCCCTTACCCGTGAGTGCTTCCCCTCCTTTTATAGTTCAAGGGGGAGCTTACAGTTCCAGGGAAAGAAGGAGGGATACAAAGGGGAGGGGGGACCCTGACACGTGGGTCCCCTTGCTACAAGAGTCCTATCAGATGTCCGTGCGTCCCTGACACGCCTTTGTCACGCGCGATGAGGTCGTCCGTCCGGGGTCCTGTAGATGAGCTGTGCCGGGGGTTCGGTGTACCTGCGAATGCTTCTATTCTCACGGAGTCAGAGAGCCGCATGGGGAGGGCGTTCCGTCCCGTCCGTCCTGGCCTCCTTTCTTTAGCTCTTGGCGTCAGACGGGCGTGGTGTTAGGTGGCGGATTATCCGGCTACGGAGCGTTGCTGCCGAGTCGTTCCGTCTGTCCGTAACGGTGCATCGTGTATCATCGTGCCCTGCCGAGGGGTGAAGATCGGTCGGCTGCCCCCCGCCTCATAAGTCTATGCGAGGCGGGGCTCGGTGGTCCTGTCTCTTGTGCTTGTTCGGTTTTACCGGCCTCGCCATACCCCGCTAGGTATCTCATTTTATAGGGTCAACCTATATCCGGCGTCACCCCCCTATCCCCGTCGTGGTGGGGTGTTCCAGGCGAGCGGCGTCAAGTGATTGATGGCACATCTTGTCGCAAAGAGTACGCGTGCAGGCATGCGCCTGGCAGGCGGTGGCAGCGTGACGTCGTTCCGTCGTAGCAGGCGTGGGCTAGCAGGCGTGGGCGCAGGAGGGCAGCGTATCGTCCCATCATCCGGGCCCATGAGTGGACTTTCCTCTGCCTGGCCGTGGGTCGCATGCCGGTGGTGAAGGTAGGACCGACGCCTAAGAGGGGGGTGAATTAGGATTTCTAAAAACAAGGCTCACTAAAAACTACAACTACTAAGGAAAACTTATGCAAGTAAATCTAGCTATGTGCACTAAGGTTTTGCTAAGTGTTACAACTTCTACCGTGGTCAAGTCTTGCAACCTAGTTCCACCTAGAAACTAACTTATCAAGCTAGTCTAGGAAAGTAAACACACAATTGTAAGAATGTAAATGTGGAAGCTAAAGAGATGGGTTAGAGAATGCAAACTCCCGATGACGATGATGGTAGCACACGGTGAGAACACGGCGATGTTTTTCCCGAGGTTCGGGGAGACTCGCGGTCTCTACCTCCTACATCCTCGTTGGTGCTCCACTAAGGGCTTTGCACTCGCGTAGTCCTCAAAGGAATACGGCCTTGCCCTTTGCAAGGGTAGAGGTTGGCAAAGTGACTTCCGCGGAAGTCAAGCCACCACGGTCGGGTCTCCGGATATCCTCGGTACACACCCACCCGAACCTATCTCTCGCGTAGTCCTACCGTACCACGGCCTCGCCCGCACAGGGGTAGAGGATGGATAGGTTGCTAGGGTCTTCCGAGTCCTTCTCGCGGAGCTACCCCGCCGTCTCCACTAAGGGAAGCTTTGGCCAAAACGCCGAGGGCCTTCCTCCCTCTCACAAGGTGGTGGCGGCCACTCCACGCTCCGGAGGGTCTCGCAAGACTTACAGCCGCACTTGATGCAAGGTCGTGCTCGCAGGCACGTATACTAGACAAATAGGCCTAAGCCAAGATGCTAACAAGCTCTTGCTATGCCGGGATGTGTCTATTTGCTCATATGGTGGTTGGGCTCTCAAATGTGGTTGTTACACTTCAAATGGGTATGGAAATGTGTCTCAACACTTGTGCTAGGCTTAGGATGCTCCAACACCAATGGGGAGGCCGGCCAAGGGGGTATATATAGGCCTCACCTCCAAAACTAGCCGTTGGGGGTTTTTTTAGCTTTTCTGCGTACCCACCGGACTGTCCGGTGGTACACCACCCGACTCTCCGGTGCGTGTAATCTTCGCTGTCTCCAGTCGACCGTTGCACTAGGAAATATAGCCGTTGGAGCCACCAGACTGTCCGACGGTGAGCCACCGGACTGTCCGGTGCGTTGTAGCGCCGGTTCTTCACTTGTGATGCTCCTCGGTCTATATCATCCGGTGGTGGGTTTTGTCCCGGACTTCGCCCCGTCCTTCTCGGTCTATATCGTCCGGTGGTGAGCCACCGGACTGTCCCGTGCATGGAAATTTGCACCGGTTCTTTATCTTTTGGCTTGCCTCCTTGTAGGCATCGGACTGTCCGGTGCTGCACCACCGGACTGTCCGGTGCATGCTTTTTCTTCTGTTCTTGAGCCAAAAAATCAGTCCGCTGACCGGCCAGCGGGACCGCCGAGTCATGACCTTCGCTTGCAATTTGATAGCGGCTTGGGTCTTTTCTTGAGTCTTTAAGATCCTCCTTTAAGGTGTTTGTACCTCAAGTCCACCGATTACACCCTAGGACTTTAGACAAAGACACTTGCACACAAATATTAGTCCCATGGCACGTGTTGTCAGTTCAATCACCAAAATCACAAATGGGGACTGAGCACAAGGCTTAGGGCCCATTTTCCTTACAATCTCCCCCTTTTTGGTGATTGATGATAACACGACCAAGCAAGCAACAAAAGATACAAAAAGAAGAACACCACCAAGCTACTTGCTAGGATGTAATGCAAAGGCAAGATCAAAGATGCTAATTAAAATATGCAATAATACCAATTTACATTTTATTCCACCAAAAATTGGAAGAATTTGCCCATGTCTTTCCCTTGCCATGATCTTGTCCCCTCTTGTGGTCAATGGACATAAGGCTCCCCCTTACTCCAATGCCACTTCCCTCTTATTGGACAATTGCCTTGATTTTGATCTTCATTTCTCCCCATTGTTCTTGATCATACGGCAACCCCTTTTTGGTCCTCTTTGATCTTTCCTTCCCGGTTCTAGTTCAACTCTTTGCATGCTTGCTTGGGTCCACAATTTCTCCCCCTTTGGAATCAAACACCGAAAAGGAAAAGGGAGAGTCCCATACACTATGATCCTTAAGATATGGAAGTCAAATGGATCACAATGCATGAGACTCGCAATTTGATAGCGGCTTGGGTTTTTTCTTGAGTCTTTAAGATCCTCCTTTAAGGTGTTTGTACCCCAAGTCCACCGATTACACCCTGGGACTTTAGACAAAGACCCTTGCACACAAATATTAGTTCCATGGCACGTGTTGTCAGTTCAATCACCAAAATCACAAATGGGGACTAAGCACAAGGCTTAGGGCCCATTTTCCTTACAGGTGGGTCCCAACGTCGAGCGGGGTTCTCCGCCTCGCCCGAGCCTTGGTATGAGGATCGGCCGCCTCGTGGGAAGGTCGGCTGCCTTCGTCCCGTACGAGCGTACGGGGCGAGGGTCGGAGCGGCTTACTCCCCCGGTCGCCGTGCGTCGGGTAGGGCCGTGGGCCTTCGATCTGGGCCTGTGTAGGCCTTTCTTGGGCTTCTTTCCTTTGAGGGTTTTGTATTCTCTCCTGTCAGTAGCCCCCGAGCCTTCGATCAATCCTTTAGTGGTTGGTCGCAGGCTCACTCCAGGGGGAGGCGCGCAAGCGCATCCGTGGGATGTAGCCCCCGAGCCTTCGATCAATCCTTTGGTGGTTGGTCGGAGGCTCACTCTAGGAGGAGGCGCGCAAGCGCATCCGTGGGATGTAGCCCCCGAGCCTCCGAGTGATTTCATGAGGAATCGTTCGGGGGTTGTCAGGGATTCGTGTGTGTGAAGCCGTTATGGACATCGCATAGGTTCTGCCCTTTAAACCCATCGTCAGGTTTTTAGGAAAGTTTCCCGAGCACCCAGTTTCGGATGGGACTCTTGGCGCGACCCCCTCCAGAAGGCCTGTCCATTTGGCCTTTTGAAGGTTGGGCCGACCATCACCAGCCAGGTTGGCGTGGGTGCGGCGGCCGTCGAGCTAATAGCGGGTAGTCCGAGTGAGATCCGACGGTTCTTCCGGTTTGGAACGGTCGTGGCGAGTTATCCCGTTGAGGGGCTCGACCCGCTGGGGGCATCTCATTGAAAGAACCTTTCCTTACTCGATCTTGTTCCGGCCCTTTGGTCAGGAATCCGTCCAAAGGGGGGCCACGTGGCCACCCCATCAGCTGGGTTTCCGCAAGAGAGTTTGAGGTATGGTCTCGGATACGGTCAGGGCAAATGGCCTTATGCCGGCTCACTTGGCATGTAGCTCGCTTGGGAGCTTGCCTGCCGATCGTCCCTTGCTCTATGCGCTGATTTAAGTTGGATCATGCATTGGTTTGGAGTTAGGTTCATGCTTACCCAGGATCGCTCCAGCGTAAAAGGACCCGTCCGCGTGTCGTTCCGTCGATGCCGACTCCCTGCCAGCTTAGTTAATGCAAGCGGGGTAGCTAAGGGGTCATACCTTTTGAGGGAGGCGGGCTGTCCCGTCTCTCTGCCTTCTCGCACCGGTCGAGAGAAGCCGGGGCGCGATCGTGGCCCCGTTTTCGAGGAGACGCCGGGGGTCGTGGTAGTAAATGCGTGGTGGTGGGCCCGCTGGCGGCCCTCCACGTCCGTTTGTGTAACACCCCGAAATTTGACCCTAAGAAATTATCCTCAAATCTCTCGTCTAAATTCAAAATATGTTTTTGAAAACTTGTTTGAGTGCAAGTATACCTCCTGAGCTCACCAAAGCCCTCTCAAATTCTTCTCTGAATGTTTCTAGTATTTCCCAAAATATTCTCCACAAAAATCCATGTCAAAATCTATTCAAAATCCTTCTCCAATTCAAATTCAGAAAATGGAAAACTCTCTCCTCTCTCTCTCGGGCCGCAGCCCAACCCTTTTTTTTTCCCTCTCTCTCTCGTGGGCCGAACCACCCTGGCCCTCTTCGTCTCCTCCTCCCTTGGCCCAAGACGAGCCGGCCTGCCGGCCGCTCGCCCTCCTCCTCCCGTTCCCATGCCCCGCGCCGGACCCCTACCGCCGCGCCCGCCGTCGCGCGGGGACCCCGCTCTGCCGAGCGTGCCTGCCCCTTGCACGCCGCTCCCTGTCACCGCGCTCCGCGCACGCACACGCTGCCGCGCACGCCGTACCCTCTGCCCCGCGCTCTCCATGCCGACGCCGCGTCCTGCCACACGCTACGCGACGCCGGCCACGCCCGCGTTGTGCACGCCTCGCCACCTGCACACGCCAAGCCGCCTGCCACTGCGTGCCACGCCGCGCAGCGCTCCGCGCACACCGCGCCCTCGCCACCCGCCGCGCCTATAAAGGCGAGCCCTGGCGAGCCATTTCCCCCTTCTCCCTTCCTCTCACTCACGTCGCGCCGCCCGCGCCGCTCGCCCTTGCGGCGAGCCGCGCCGACGTCGCCGTCCCCCCCACTGCCTCGCCAAAACAGCCACCACCACACACACCATGCGCACCACTCGCCGTTCGCCGCGGACCGCCTCCGGCTCCACCCGGACGCCCTCCGCCGCGGACGCCGGACCCTTCCCCACCGCGCCGTTCTCCCCCTCGCCGCGGCCGGCCCCGGTTCACCACGACTCGGCGCCGCCCGACGCGAGCACCCCTTCCCCACTCTCCCTCGCCGTTCGCCATGAACACCCGCCGCCACGCGAGGAAATACTCCACCCACGCGCCACCTCGGTCCAATCCACTGCACAGAGAGTACCACAGCACCACCCTCCACCCTCGCCCGCCTCCAATTCCTCCTTCCCTAGCTTGGGCAGAGCCGCCCACGGAGCCCCGTGCCGCCTCCAATGGCGCCCCGTGGACAGCCCAACGCCGTGCCTCTTCCCGTGCCCGGAAGGCCTTGGATGGGTTCGCGCCACCTTCCTCTACACGCCGGCGCTCTCGGTCCCGGGAGTGGAGGACGAGCGCGGCCGCTCCGGTGAGCTCCGGCGAGCGAGCCCGGCGGCGACCGGGCGAGCGCTCTGGTCGAGCGAGCCGCTCGCTCGGCGCGTCTGCCTGCTCTGCCCCTTGCCTTGGCCGAATGGGCCGGCCCAGTAGGCCCTGTGTGCGCGCGGGCCAGGCCGAAGTGGGAAAAAGAAGAAAAGAAGAAGGGCCCCGTGGGCCGAATCTCTTCCCTCGGCCCAAGTGCTTTCCCCTCGGGCCAGAATCAAAGTCGCCGAGCAAAAGTTTATTCCTACCCCCTGAGCTATCCAGAAAGTTCATATCTACCCCTTGACACAAAATACCCCGTATCTTTTCCGTTCTAGCTCCGATTTATGTGATTCTTGCACCTAAATTCTCTGCAAATCGAGCTCTATCTATCTATATACTTTTCATAATATCCTCACATACTCCGCCGACCACGACACACGAAGATTCGCGGTCTACGTCATTTTGGGTCGACCCGCGACGACGGGACTAGGGCACCTGTGGCAAGCCACTTGTGCGTTAGTTCCGCCCTCGCCGATCGGTTCACTGAAGACCCGGTTTGGTTGAACCGAACCGGACGGTTGCCAAACTCTACCCCTGTCCCCGTACTGCGGACGACAGGAGGAGATGGTTAGCACCGCCCGAGTTCGTCGTTCTCTCCCTCACCGCGATGTAAGCCCATCGCGCTGCGGGAGTAGACCGAGCCCAACCGGAAGGAAGAGTTGGACCGCACGCGCCGGGGTTTGGCCCGTGTCGTCTCTCTCTTCTTCCAAATTAATCTTTATTGCCGACATGCTGCCCTCATGCTGCCGGAAAATCCGTTTCGTGAGCTCGGCATGGATGGCACTAAAGATCAAACTCTTGATATCTAAAAGGGATGCCAAACGCGCCAGTTATCCGTTTGACTCTCGTTCTGATCACATGGAAAACCATAAGGATATCTTTAGCTCCACAAAGCCCATATCTTGATGAGCTCAGAGCGTACCTTGATTTGGTGTGTTTTGCTTGTCTGTACGTGTAGGCTTTCTCGGAGAGCCGTTCGGTTCCGTCTCTGAAATGGTTGACTCAGAGACCGGAACAGGAGTCCAATGGTGTAACGACCGTCGTACCGGCTACCTCGACGAAATGAAGGCAAGTCCACTGGAATCCTCACTTGATGCATAAATTAGCCATGTTTTTATGTACACATCCTATTGCCTTGTAAAACAAGAAAACTTGCATGTTTTGCTGGCTAAGGTAAAACATAGTAGGATATAGCCTCCCGAGCCACTTTAGATGTAGTGCGCTTAGGTGGATCGCTCACTCAATTATATACATTAATCTTGATGAAAATGATGGGAATATGATGGTGGGTATGGGCGGTTGTTTTTCAGTAAAACATAGGGTAAGACCCTGGCAGACGACTTCGGTTGTTGAAGCCATTTACGGGGTGGAAACCTGGTCCTTGTTGTGAGGACTGGGCTGGTGTTGCTCATGCGTGAGCATTGTGGGAGTTCCACCCTGAAGGACCGAGTTGACGTTTCATCTTGCCTAACTCATCTAGCGCAACCACTCGAGGTTGTATGCGGCAACCCTCGGTTAGAACCCGCTTTGGACGAACCAGGCGTAAGCCGGTGTGCTGGGATGCATGAGAGATTGGGTGGATGGGCGCGGTTGCATGGCTGCGGTCAGGGGTCAACAGTCGCGTGGCTGCGGGTCTGAGCGACAGGTGGGCCCGTACTCTCTCATGGCTGAAGTCTGGGGAGCGCCTTGCGGGGGAAAACCGGCGAGCGGAAAGGGGCTCACTGATCATGAGTGCCTGGACCAAACTTGTGGGTAAAGTGTGCACCTCTGGCCAGAGTATAACTAAATCTATCATGATAGTCCGCTGTCCACTGGTATGGACAAACGAGTTACGGCTTGGTTTCTGAACTAGCTTCTTATAAAAAATATGGTTTCGGGTTGGGATCAAAATGATGGTTTTGAGGCAGCTGCGGTTGCCGAGGAGGTGTGTGTGTGGAAAATGTGATGGCATGCGTGCCACGAGCCGCGATGGACCGGCAAGTCCAGTGGCAACCTCTTTTGGGATAAAGATGTTTTCTCAATTAAAACTGAGAACTAAGGAACCCTGCATATCAAATGTTTCACTGCGAATTTACCTTCAGCTCCAGATATATCTTGCATATAGTGATATCTTATATCCCCTCTTCCTAGGGAAGAAGGTGGACTTGCGGAGTACGTATGTACTCACCCTTGCTTTGTTGTTGGTTTACAGAGCAAAGAAGATTGTGGATGTGTGAGGGTTACGGCCTGCTTCCCAACTGTGTGTTGTGGGAAAGAATGGGTCGCGCTTTAAAGTTTTCCGCTGCGGTGTTTTTCGGGCTGCGCCCCGTTTGGTCTGTCCCGTTAGGGCGGATCTGTATACATCTGATGAACAAATGTGGTTACCATAACTCCTGGGAATGGTAATAATACACATTTTAGTCCTGCTTAAGGGCTGGGACGCTTCAGGTGGTATCAGAGCCGTAAGTTGGCCGTAGGACGTAACCCTAGGTTGGAAAAAGGTTGTTGAGTCCAAAATCAGTTGAAAAACACCTCTACTCCTTATCTTACTCAGTTTCAAAAGAATTTATCTGCTCTTTTCCCCTTCCTCAGTCAAGTGCCCCGCTTTGAAGACCGTGTTCAACCTGTCTACAAGAAAAGACGTGCACACCCTATGGAAGTCAAAAGTGGCACCCTGCCCTATGGACGACCGTGACGTGCACCGGGAAACAAGGAAGTGACCCTCCTTGTGTTTCCCGCCTCCCTTGCCTTGAATGGCCCTGCATGCAGCACAGTGGACAAGGGACCGTGCATGCAGAGCCCCTCTGAATCAGTGCAACACAGTGAGCGGTGCCTAACGCCGTGTCTGCTGTCTGGAAAAGGACACAAGGATTCAGCCCCAGACACGCCGGCAAGGTGTTTAAAAGCCCACCAGAAGGCCAGAAGAACTCAAGAACTGCCCCAATACAAGCAGCCATGGCCAAGCAACCTCCAACGCTCATAGGCATCCCCACGCCTATAAAGAAGAGAAAGGTCGGAGACCTCATCAATGGAGTTCCGATCCTAGAAGGCATACCAGTTGAGGAGAGTGAGCCAGATCACCCAGAGCTCTCCCCAGTTCCTTCACCAGAGCTAGCAGAAACCCTAGAAGCTGCACCAACCTCCCCGTTGTCAGTAGAAAGCCCAAGAGCTCCGCCACCAAGTCCTGTTTTACTCAGTGAGCTGCCTTGGGAAGAGCTGTTGAGGACGCGAGCTGCGTCTCCTCTTGTGGAGTCTACCCCAGAACCATCCAGCTCTGCCTCGTCTCGCCAGGAAGAAGACTCAGTAGTCTGGCCCCCGTCGTTGCAAGAGGTCAACAGCAGATCCAGGGAGTCATCCCCGGATGAAGTCACCAGTGCCCTCCGGGAGTGAAGCCGTGTGGTCCGCAGTTAGTTGTACCCAGTTCCCCTCTTACATGTGGGTAGTGGAAATTTTGTTCCACTTAGGTTAGCACCCTCTGTAAGAGTGAATCGTTTAGTTCGCGTGTGTTTCTTGCAGTGTTGTTGTAGTCGTCTGTGTTGTAGCTTTTGTCCTCTGTTGCGCTAGTGGTAAGCCGAGTTCGGCCTGTTTTGCTCAGATGGAATCTGCCGAGTATGTCAGCTGCTGCCGGGAAGAAAGTGGCTTTCCCGAGCTGCTAAGAGATACCATGCGATACCTCAGTATTCCAGGATACCCGGAGTACTGCGGGTTAGCATTCCCCGAGAGGGAAGAACGAGGATGGACCGTCACACTTTATATCAGAGAGAACCTCAATCTCAACGGTTGGTACTGCAGAGCCATCGGCAATGGATTCTTAGAAGCCTGCCACATTGCCGCTCGTGGGGCAATAAAAAGGTTATGCTCGACCTACCATGGGGCAGTACAAAGCAGCCCTATGAGGTTCTTTCCACCAGTGAACCAACGTGCTAGTACTTGGATTAAGAGGACAGCAACCTTGACAGAGATCAAGAAGTCCAGAGATCCTACCCTGGCCTACCTGGTCCAGTATCTGCTCGCCTTGGACGACGAGTATGAAAAACTGAGCCGCCTGCATGACAGGTTGGTAGACCGACACCAAGACACAGAAAGAGAGTTGGTCAAGTATAAGAGGGCGTGGATGCATCCAGGATCAGTAACAGACTCCCCTCTCAGTCATGGAGTAAGGGTAAGGGCCATGTCCGGTCCTCACCACCCACCTCAAGGAGAAATACAGAACCCCATGATGGCAGGAAGTTCAAACCCTCCTAACCAACCAATACTGAGTCATCTTGGAAGTTTTCAGGCCCTCCTGCTCAATCACATGCAGACCAGTGATAAGAACCCAGAAGACCTCAACAGACGAGAAGATAAAGCAAGCATGGGCGCCCTTTTGTCGCTCTCGCTCACAGGAGAAGGATCCAGTGGTCAGCCACCAGTGCAAGACCGAGCCTCCAAGCAGCAGAAGCTGAAAGGAGTCCTGCGTGAGTAGTCGCGTTAGTGTGTTCGTTTTTGTGTTTGCAGTTTTGTTTGTGGAGTTTTTGCTAATAAAGAACACATCATTTGTAGACCTAACCCTTATCCCTGCTTCCCCTTCTTACCTCAAAAACCGTCTGCTAAAGAGAAGCAAAACGCCTACAAGAAGCCTTGTTCAAACCGGTCAGTCAGCATGCAACAACAGTGTGTCCAAGAAAGCACAGTACCAGCAGCAGAAAACGAGGAGATAAAGTGTACGCAGTGAAAGGAAATAGTGCCCTGGGAAAAAGGAAAAGACCGGATGAGACACTGCATACTACAATCCCTAAGCGAATTGTGCACGCCACAGTTCCCTACCGCTCTCGTCTTCCCACCGCCCTCACCTCCCCGCCTTATCAGCTGCCGCTCCTGTCTTTTCGCCGCACCCACTGCGCCTGCCCCCGCCACCCACTTGCCTTTGCCACCGTGCAGGCATGCATGTGCCCCGCTCACCGCTTTAGCAGTGCACCCCCGCGCTGCTGCCGACCGAAACCGGCCCCTACACCATCGCATGCAGGCCGCCGCATGCATCCGCTCGTACCCTGCCTGCCGCTTTTGCAGCACACCTCCGCGCCGCTGTCAACCGCAACCCGGTCCCCACTGCCCTTGCTCCCTGCATGATCGCCGCGTGTACCAACACCACCTCCACCGCTCATGTCCCTTCGATGCACAAGCCACCGCACCGTAACCACCACTCTCCCGGGCGTCCATAAAAGCACCCCCCGGACGTTGCTCTTCATCCACCCCGCCGAGCAAGCTCATAACACTCTCCCTCCACCAGCTAAATCAAAATAATCCTTCCCCAGATGTTCGTTGATTCTCTGATCGAACAAGTCCTCTTTGGTTTCTACGCTCTTGCTTTTCTCATTCTCATCATGTACCTCCTTTTTCTGTGGGAAGACCACCATCCTCCCTCTTCAGAACAAAGCAAGAGAGATTAGCCCAAACACCCCGCTCACCTCAATACCCGAGCATGAACCTAGCCATCATCACACTTCTTCTGATCCAGTGCATATTTCTCTACAAGATCTCAAAAGTCCTCCTCCAGCTTGCAAGAAACATAGTCAGATTCCAGGACCGCATAAGCCAGATCCTCGCGCACTATCCCCCAAATTCCTCCGAGGCATGAACCCAGAAACCAGAACTTGCCTTCCACTTCGCTACATAGTCTTTGCTGAGATCTTCGTTCTATGCCTCCTAATCCTCCTCCGGTTAGTCACTCTCTCACGGGCAGAGAAGAAGCAAGAAGAAGATCCCCGCTAATAAAGCGGCCCCCAGATGAAGAAGCTCCAAGAAGCAAGCAAGGAATCAAGACAACAAGCAGGCAATAAGTTATGCTTGGGATAAAGAGAAAAGTAACCAGAAGCGCTTGGGATAAAAAGAAAAGTAACATGAAGAAGTTTATCCCAAATGACCGCTTCTTCCCCGGCAACTCCCCGCTTCCAGAAGGGATAGTAATCCACTTAAAGGGTACTCTAATCCTGGGTAGCCTCCCCTCTGCTAGTCCTGATGAAGGAAGATCCAGAAAGTTGAGGCATGCAAATTTCTAGAAGATGCACGAGTTGCCGGTACATGCCACCAAGGAAATCGGCCAATAAAGGAAGAGAAAGTGCATTGCTGATTTCCTACCGCCACCGCCCAGAGCAACCTTCCAAGTGCATGAAGTTAAAGAGATTGAAAGGTATCTCTGTTGTGTGTGGAAGAGTTCCACGGCAAATTCCCAAAAGGAGTTGGTTCAGGCCCACAGACTCCATCCATCCTTAACAAAGAAGCAAGAGCTCTTTGTTGTTGAAGTTCCACCTGCCGTTCGTGCAAGCTTAAGTTTCAGTTGTAAGCAGAAGTTGTTTAGCTGAAGTAAAGCTATCCCTGTAAAACCCTTCTAACTTAATCTCGGGGACGAGATTTCTTTTAAGTGGGGTAGGTTTGTAACACCCCGAAATTTGACCCTAAGAAATTATCCTCAAATCTCTCGTCTAAATTCAAAATATGTTTTTGAAAACTTGTTTGAGTGCAAGTATACCTCCTGAGCTCACCAAAGCCCTCTCAAATTCTTCTCTGAATGTTTCTAGTATTTTCCAAAATATTCTCCACAAAAATCCATGTCAAAATCTATTCAAAATCCTTCTCCAATTCAAATTCAGAAAATGGAAAACTCTCTCCTCTCTCTCTCGGGCCGCAGCCCAACCCTTTTTTTTTTTCCCTCTCTCTCTCTCGTGGGCCGAACCACCCTGGCCCTCTTCGTCTCCTCCTCCCTTGGCCCAAGACGAGTCGGCCTGCCGGCCGCTCGCCCTCCTCCTCCCGTTCCCATGCCCCACGCCGGACCCCTACCGCCGCGCCCGCCGTCACGCTGGGACCCCCGCTCTGCCGAGCGTGCCTGCCCCTTGCACGCCGCTCCCTGTCACCGCGCTCCGCGCACGCACACGCTGCCGCGCACGCCGTACCCTCTGCCCCGCACTCTCCATGCCGACGCCGCGTCCTGCCACACGCTACGCGACGCCGGCCACGCCCGCGTTGTGCACGCCTCGCCACCTGCACACGCCAAGCCGCCTGCCACTGCGTGCCACGCCGCGCAGCGCTCCGCGCACACCGCGCCCTCGCCACCCGCCGCGCCTATAAAGGCGAGCCCTGGCGAGCCATTTCCCCCTTCTCCCTTCCTCTCACTCACGTCGCGCCGCCCGCGCCGCTCGCCCTTGCGGCGAGCCGCGCCGACGTCGCCGTCCCCCCCACTGCCTCGCCAAAACAGCCACCACCACACACACCATGCGCACCACTCGCCGTTCGCCGCGGACCGCCTCCGGCTCCACCCGGACGCCCTCCGCCGCGGACGCCGGACCCTTCCCCACCGCGCCGTTCTCCCCCTCGCCGCGGCCGGCCCCGGTTCACCACGACTCGGCGCCGCCCGACGCGAGCACCCCTTCCCCACTCTCCCTCGCCGTTTGCCATGAACACCCGCCGCCACGCGAGGAAATACTCCACCCACGCGCCACCTCGGTCCAATCCACTGCACAGAGAGTACCACAGCACCACCCTCCACCCTCGCCCGCCTCCAATTCCTCCTTCCCTAGCTTGGGCAGAGCCGCCCACGGAGCCCCGTGCCGCCTCCAATGGCGCCCCGTGGACAGCCCAACGCCGTGCCTCTTCCCGTGCCCGGAAGGCCTTGGATGGGTTCGCGCCACCTTCCTCTACACGCCGGCGCTCTCGGTCCCGGGAGTGGAGGACGAGCGCGGCCGCTCCGGTGAGCTCCGGCGAGCGAGCCCGGCGGCGACCGGGCGAGCGCTCTGGTCGAGCGAGCCGCTCGCTCGGCGCGCCTGCCTGCTCTGCCCCTTGCCTTGGCCGAATGGGCCGGCCCAGTAGGCCCTGTGTGCGCGCGGGCCAGGCCGAAGTGGGAAAAAGAAGAAAAGAAGAAGGGCCCCGTGGGCCGAATCTCTTCCCTCGGCCCAAGTGCTTTCCCCTCGGGCCAGAATCAAAGTCGCCGAGCAAAAGTTTATTCCTACCCCCTGAGCTATCCAGAAAGTTCATATCTACCCCTTGACACAAAATACCCCGTATCTTTTCCGTTCTAGCTCCGATTTATGTGATTCTTGCACCTAAATTCTCTGCAAATCGAGCTCTATCTATCTATATACTTTTCATAATATCCTCACATACTCCGCCGACCACGACACACGAAGATTCGCGGTCTACGTCATTTTGGGTCGACCCGCGACGACGGGACTAGGGCACCTGTGGCAAGCCACTTGTGCGTTAGTTCCGCCCTCACCGATCGGTTCACTGAAGACCCGGTTTGGTTGAACCGAACCGGACGGTTGCCAAACTCTACCCCTGTCCCCGTACTGCGGACGACAGGAGGAGATGGTTAGCACCGCCCGAGTTCGTCGTTCTCTCCCTCACCGCGATGTAAGCCCATCGCGCTGCGGGAGTAGACCGAGCCCAACCGGAAGGAAGAGTTGGACCGCACGCGCCGGGGTTTGGCCCGTGTCGTCTCTCTCTTCTTCCAAATTAATCTTTATTGCCGACATGCTGCCCTCATGCTGCCGGAAAATCCGTTTCGTGAGCTCGGCATGGATGGCACTAAAGATCAAACTCTTGATATCTAAAAGGGATGCCAAACGCGCCAGTTATCCGTTTGACTCTCGTTCTGATCACATGGAAAACCATAAGGATATCTTTAGCTCCACAAAGCCCATATCTTGATGAGCTCAGAGCGTACCTTGATTTGGTGTGTTTTGCTTGTCTGTACGTGTAGGCTTTCTCGGAGAGCCGTTCGGTTCCGTCTCTGAAATGGTTGACTCAGAGACCGGAACAGGAGTCCAATGGTGTAACGACCGTCGTACCGGCTACCTCGACGAAATGAAGGCAAGTCCACTGGAATCCTCACTTGATGCATAAATTAGCCATGTTTTTATGTACACATCCTATTGCCTTGTAAAACAAGAAAACTTGCATGTTTTGCTGGCTAAGGTAAAACATAGTAGGATATAGCCTCCCGAGCCACTTTAGATGTAGTGCGCTTAGGTGGATCGCTCACTCAATTATATACATTAATCTTGATGAAAATGATGGGAATATGATGGTGGGTATGGGCGGTTGTTTTTCAGTAAAACATAGGGTAAGACCCTGGCAGACGACTTCGGTTGTTGAAGCCATTTACGGGGTGGAAACCTGGTCCTTGTTGTGAGGACTGGGCTGGTGTTGCTCATGCGTGAGCATTGTGGGAGTTCCACCCTGAAGGACCGAGTTGACGTTTCATCTTGCCTAACTCATCTAGCGCAACCACTCGAGGTTGTATGCGGCAACCCTCGGTTAGAACCCGCTTTGGACGAACCAGGCGTAAGCCGGTGTGCTGGGATGCATGAGAGATTGGGTGGATGGGCGCGGTTGCATGGCTGCGGTCAGGGGTCAACAGTCGCGTGGCTGCGGGTCTGAGCGACAGGTGGGCCCGTACTCTCTCATGGCTGAAGTCTGGGGAGCGCCTTGCGGGGGAAAACCGGCGAGCGGAAAGGGGCTCACTGATCATGAGTGCCTGGACCAAACTTGTGGGTAAAGTGTGCACCTCTGGCCAGAGTATAACTAAATCTATCATGATAGTCCGCTGTCCACTGGTATGGACAAACGAGTTACGGCTTGGTTTCTGAACTAGCTTCTTATAAAAAATATGGTTTCGGGTTGGGATCAAAATGATGGTTTTGAGGCAGCTGCGGTTGCCGAGGAGGTGTGTGTGTGGAAAATGTGATGGCATGCGTGCCACGAGCCGCGATGGACCGGCAAGTCCAGTGGCAACCTCTTTTGGGATAAAGATGTTTTCTCAATTAAAACTGAGAACTAAGGAACCCTGCATATCAAATGTTTCACTGCGAATTTACCTTCAGCTCCAGATATATCTTGCATATAGTGATATCTTATATCCCCTCTTCCTAGGGAAGAAGGTGGACTTGCGGAGTACGTATGTACTCACCCTTGCTTTGTTGTTGGTTTACAGAGCAAAGAAGATTGTGGATGTGTGAGGGTTACGGCCTGCTTCCCAACTGTGTGTTGTGGGAAAGAATGGGTCGCGCTTTAAAGTTTTCCGCTGCGGTGTTTTTCGGGCTGCGCCCCGTTTGGTCTGTCCCGTTAGGGCGGATCTGTATACATCTGATGAACAAATGTGGTTACCATAACTCCTGGGAATGGTAATAATACACATTTTAGTCCTGCTTAAGGGCTGGGACGCTTCAGTTTGTCTCTCGTTCCCTCGTTATCCTCTGCGCGGGTTTATAGGGGAAGAGGAGAGAATTAGATCGTTTACTTGCCTCTTTTTCGCTTCTGCCGTCTGCCTTCTCCTTTCTCGCGTTCCTCGTTGGTTCCTGCCTGCTTCTTCACCGCCGCTGATGACTTCCTTCCCCCCACGACCCCCAGGACGCGCCTTGCGCTCTTAGAGAAGAAAGGCTTCCTTCCCCCCAGACGGTGTTGGGGTCGCGGCTGCCTGAGCTTGGTAGCCTGCCTGATCCTTGGGGAAACGAGATCGTCGTTCTCGCGCCCTTCTACGAGCGCGGGTTTGGTCTCCCCCTGCATCCGTTCATGCGGGGGCTTCTCTTCCTTTACGGCTTGGAGATTCAACATCTGAATCCCAACGCCGTGCTTCACATGGCGTGCTTCATCACGCTGTGCGAGGCCTTTCTCGGGATTGCGCCGCACTTCAAGCTGTGGTGCTACCTGTTTCGCCCCCAGCTCTCGCAGGGGCAAGGCGGGCAGTCCCTTGTCGGCGGCGTGACCATCCAGCTGCGCAACGGCCGCCGGCAAGATTACCTTCAGATCCCCTTCCCGTCTTCCATCCATGCTTACTCGGGGGAATGGTTCTACGGTCAGAACCTAGGCGACCCTCCCCTGGCGGACGGGGTCATGCCCCCGCCCGGATACGTCGGGAGGGACCCCGCCTTTACCGGTGCCGCCCCCTTGAGGCGGGTTCAATGGGACTGGGGTCGCGAGAAGAAGAGCGCCAGCTAGGTGGGGTTCCTCTTGGAGAAGATAGGGCTCCTCCGTCGCCGCGGCTTGACCGGCGTGGTGCTGGTTTCGACCTTCATTCGGAGGGCCGTCCAACCGCTTCGGTTCCGTCGTTTTCCCATGTGGGAGTATACCGGTACGGCTGATCCGGACCGAATCTCTAGCGAGGAACTTACTTCTGCAGAGATCCGGCTCCGTGTGATCGCCATCACTGAGGGGACCTCTACGGCGAACTTCTTTGGCGGTCCTCTGGCCCTCAACCATTCGATCAAAGAGGACTTGGTGAGTCTCTCTTTTACTGGGTTATGTGATGGGTG
This sequence comes from Paspalum notatum, assembly GCA_022530915.1. NCBI lineage: Eukaryota > Viridiplantae > Streptophyta > Magnoliopsida > Poales > Poaceae > Paspalum > Paspalum notatum. The sequence goes on from CM039685.1 coordinate 35,119,136, forward strand.
CTTCTAGGCTTACTAATGCCGTGCCTTGTGTGATTTCAGGGCATTGGTTCTATGAAGCCGTCCCCCGCCCCTCTTCCTGAGGATGCCGCCGTGAAGGCGGACCGGAAGCGAAAGAGGGAGGCGGAGGCGTACTTGGCGGGCGAGCGCGAGAAACGCCATCAGCTCGTCCGCGATAGGAAGAAGGGGGAGCGTGATCAGCGCGCCCTGGAGGAGGGTCGTTCGCCAACTCCTTCTACCGCGTCATCTGACGAGGAGTGGTCCTCAGATGATACGCTTGACGCCGTGCCGCTCGCTGGCGAGGTCGGGGAGAGTTCTGGCTCGGGCGTCCTCCCTGAGGCGTTGCTGATCATGACTCCACCGGCGGCGGGCGCCATGCCCCCGTTGAGGGGTTCTCAAGGGTCGGCTGGGGAATCTCAGCGCGTTCCTGTTCCGACTACGGTGGCCCAGGCGCGGGCGGAGCCGGTTGTGGAAGTGCCGCCTTCGCCGGAGCCGGAAGGGTCCGGCGTCCCCGTCGCGGTCTTGACGTCGACGTCCGTGGGATCGCCAGGGACCGTGCCGGTGGAGGCGTCCGGAGGCTCGGGGGCACCCGTGTTGCCATCAAGAGCGTCGGCCGAGCCTGCTGCCGGCTCTTCTTCGGGCACTTTGGTGATGGCGTCCGCCCAAGGGTCGCCTCCTGGGTCGGAGTTGTCGCTGCCAGTGGGAGCGAGCGTGGCCCCCGTTGCTTCTCATGCGCCAGGGCCGCCCTTGAGGGTCGACGTGCCGTCCGTCCCCTCGCTAGCAAGTGCGAATGTGCCGCTGGGGACGGCGTCTCGAGGTTGGAGGCGTCTCTTTCCCACGCCGCGGTCTTCTCGGTGAGCGATCCTTTCGCTTTTTTGTCGTGGTCGCGGTTTTTTCCGTTCTTGTTTTACATGGTTGGATGCTTTTGATGTAGCCCTTTTATTCCACATAAGTCGCTCTCGGAGGCCGCATGGGCTGCGTGCTAGGGGGCGTCATCTGCGGCGGCGGCGTCCGCGGTGGCTCCTTCCTCGTCGGGGGCGTCGATCCTCCGACCCCTTGTTGCACCGCCGGCGGATCCGAGGGTCGCCGCAGTGGATCCGGTGGGAGAGGCGGCGCTGGAGCGGCTGGAGCCTGCTCGCGAGGGTGCCGCGGACTCGGGTGGCGCGATGATTTCGCTGCCGTCACCCCCTCCTGGGCCTCCTCCATCGGGTGCCGTCCGTCTGTTTACTCCTTCCCGGTTGCTTCCAGTTGTCCGAGAGGGGTCTCCGTCTCTCTCCGCGGAGCAGGAGGCGATGGATTGGGGGATCGTGCAGGAGGCGTCCACCAGCGGGGCCGTCAACGTGGGAACGGTTTTGGATTCCCTTCGGACGGCGCTGGCAGCGGCGAGCCATGCTGAGGAGGCTATCTCGCAGCGCGTGCTTCGTCATGGGGCGGTACGTGATCTCCTTTCGTCTTCCTTGGTATCGGTGTCTCTTTGGATCTTTCCGACCCGTGGAATCTTTTTGTTGTAGGCTCTGTTGACGCGGGCTACCGAGCGCATCTCTTCGCTCGGCGCCGCCCAGGCTGAAGTGGCGCAGGCGCGCTCGGATGCCACGCGCTCGCATGAGGCGAGGGCCGCTGCCGTCCGGCAGGCGAGCACGTTGGCCATGCGTCTTGACAGTGTTTCGGCTGAAGCGTCCTCGCTGCGCGCCGAGGCGGGGAGCCTCCGTCGAGAGACAGAGCAGCTTTGAGCGGAGCGCACTGCCGCCGTGAACGATACTCTGGCATTGCGCCGGGAGCTCACGGCCGCGACGCGGTGGGCCACTGAGGCAGAGCAGGCCCTGCTTGAGGTGACGGGCTCGCTTGAGCGGTTCCGTACAGAGCTCTCTGCCTAGGGCTCCGTCATTGCCGGTGAGCGGTGTATTGAGGCGATTTCTTGGTTTCGCCTGAGGGCCGCTCGTGATTCTGTTGCGCTCTTTCTTTTTAGAGCTGCGAGGGGAGCTCCAGAGCCTTCGGGAGGCGGTTGGCTCGGCGTGCGCCTGGCTTTCGCCGCCGTCACCCGCGCCGCTGTTGGAGCGGGTGGCGGGGTTTCGGGAGCACGTCGAGCGCGTCGTGCGGCAGGCTGCCTTTTTTGGGAGTAGCCTGTCCTTTGCGCAGGCGGTTTCCCACTTTAGGGAGCTCCGTCCAGTGCTCGTGCCGATCGCGAAGGGGTTCGCCGCTGGGGTCGCCGACGAGGAGGTGGAGAGCATTGAAGACGAAGTCCACCCCCACGCCCTGATGGTCTCGAGCCACGTCGATCCGCCGGCCCTCCTGCGAAACCCATTGGCGGACTAATTTCTTGTCAGGAACTTGAGCAATATGTTTGTAATTAACTTTCGTTGTTACTGGTGGCCGACGTACTTTTAATTTAATCCCGTGCCTTTGCCCTTTGTTTCTAAAAATTCGCACGTGTTTTTGCCGTTGCAATCGTGTGCCTCGCCTTAGGCTGCCGTAGCCGCGGTCGCTGGGACCTTTGAGGCGTAGGCGGGCCTTTGGGGGCTGATCTAGGCTTGGGGAATTTTTAGGGGAAAGGTCGGGCGACGAGGCTTAAAGAAAAAGTACTGAGTTGGGGAGGTCAGGCAGCTAGGCCGACCCTCCTCTTTTTGTGAGGGTAAGGGAGAACGTGCACGGATAGTACGTTCCCAGCCCCTGAGTAAAGCAAGGTGACCTTGCTCGGTCACTTTGTTTTACTGGCACGCGAGTAAAAATCGATTTATGGAACAGCTAGGGGTAGAGTTTCCTTATCTTTCAACATCCCGCGCGCGGGTGAAGGGGTCGCCTCCGTCCGCGTCGCTCTTTACGCGCCTCATGCTGACCTATGCCGGGGGCCATCTGACATGGCAATCCTGGGGGCTCATCTCGTTTCCCCTGTTTTGCCCGGTTATCCGAGTGCGTCTCCGGTATCGCTCTTTTTATTGGCCCGAGGCGCGTTGTGGCCATGGCAGCGCCGGACGCAGCGCATGGTATCTTTGCGTATTTTTTGTTTCGAGTAGTCGCGTCGTCTGCAATGGGTCAGGGCATCGGATGCCTCTGCGCCCCTTGGCGGGGCCGTCACGTCTCCAGAGCGAGGCAGAGGTGCGCCCCTTGGCAGGGCCGTCGTGTCTCCAGAGCGAGGCAGAGGTACGGCGAGCCTTCTGTTGGGCCCTCTACAGGGGACTTGTGAGGCCGGCCGGGGCGCTCGCCCTCTGTCCGCCGTGACTATTAATAGGGGAGGATTCCTCCCAGGGAAAGCATCTAAAGTCAGACAGCCAAAGCCTCTCGAGTCCCTACAAACCATGGGGTTTGCTTGTTCCATGGGAGGGCGACTTTCCTTCCTTTGTAGTGAGCAGGGTTGCCTGGGTTCAAGGTTTTTGTCCCGGACGGGGAAAGCTGACCTTAGGATAGCATGGTCTTCCCCATGATTCCTGCGTCTTTGGCTATGAGTGTCTTCGCTCCAGGTTTTGGCTACGAGTGGCTTCGTATACGCCACCTATACCCAGAACACCCTCCGGTGACCTTGTACCTGTGCGCCTCCTGCGCGGGCGGGCGTTCCACCACGGCGGCCCACTCAACCTTGATGTTGAACTGGTCGCAGAACTGGAGGAAGTCATGACCCTTGAATTGGACTCCGTTGTCGGTTATGATGGAGTTTGGTACTCCAAACCTATAAACGATGTCACGGAAGAAGGAAGCGGCGTTCGCCGCTGTGAGCAGCGCGATGGGTTTGGCTTTTATCCACTTGGTGAACTTGTTGACAGCGACGAATAAGTGGGTGAAGCCTCCGGGCGCTTTTTTAAAGGGTCCAACCATGTCCAAGCCCCAGACCGCAAAGGGCCACGTGATGGGATAGTTTGGAGTGCCTGCGCGGGCATGTGAATCTGCCTGGCAAAAAATTGGCATCCTTCGCAGGTTCGTACGACCTGCTCGGCGTCAGCCATGGCCGTCGGCCAGTAGAAACCTTGCCGGAAAGCCTTTCCTACCAGTGCCCTTGGGGCTGCGTGGTGCCCACAGACGCCTCCTTGGATTTCGGCCAGGATCTGCTTCCCCTCATCAGTGGGGATGCACCTCTGTTTGATCCCGGAGACGCTCTTTTTGTAGAGCTCCCCATTAACAATAACGAAGGACTTTGCTCTGCGGGCTACACGTCTGGCCTCAGTCGCGTCCTCGGGTAGGTCGTCGTCGGAAAGTCGGCTCATGATGGGGAGACGCCAGTCTGAGCCCCCGACTACAGCTACCAGCCCCCGAGCCTGTGTGGCAGGGTCGGGGGGAATTGCCGGTGGTTCCTCGTCCGACGATTCGGTCGTGACGAAAGGTTTATAAAGGTCGGAGGTGAAGACTCCGTCTGGAACGGGTTCCCGACCGGACGCTATGGTTGAGAGTCGGTCGGCTTTCTCGTTGAAGCGTCGATAGTTGTGCTCTAGCTCGAAGCCTTTAAATTTTTCTTCCAGCTTGCGTACCTCTTTATAGTAGGCACACATCCTGGGGTCGCGAGGCTTGGCCGCCTTCATGACCTGGTCGACCACGAGCTTTGAGTCTCCTCGCACGAGGAGGCGCCTTGCCCCCACCTCTGCTGCTATACGGAGCCCATTTACCAGGGCCTCGTATTCGTCCACGTTGTTAGTGGACGGGAAGTGGAGGCGTATGGCGTACCGTAGCCTATGTCCCTGCGGGGAAATGAGGACAATGACTGCCCCGCTGCGGTCTTGAGATAGGATCCGTCGAAGTACATGATCCAGTACTCCGGATCCTCGACTGGCGGTGGTTCTTGTGCTTCGGTCCATTCGTGATGAAATCTGCCAGGGCCTGCGATTTGATCGCAGTTCATGGCAGGTAGGTGATGTCGAGCCCGTTGAGCTCTAGTGCCCATTTCGCGATGCGTCCTGTCACGTCATGGTTACGGACGATCTCGCCCAAAGGGGCGGTGGAGACGACCGTCACTGGGTGTCGGTCGAAGTAATGGATAAGCTTCCTCTTGGCGATGAGTGCCGCATAGAGGAGCTTCTGCACTTGCGGGTACCGAGCCTTGGACTCGCTTAAAACCTCGCTGATGAAGTAGGTGGGCCTCTGTACTTTGAGCGCTCGGCCTTCTTCCGCTCGCTCTACGACCAGGGCCGCACTGACCACTTGCGTGGTGGCGGCGACGTACAAAAGCAGCGTCTCTATTAGGTCGGGTGCGACCAACACCGGAGGAGTCGTGAGAAAGGCCTTGATTTTGTCCAGGGCCGTTTGGGCCTCCGGGGTCCAGGAGAAGCGGTCTCCCTTTCTTAGCAACTTGTAGAGCGGCATCCCTCGTTCGCCGAGCCTAGATATAAAGCGGCTGAGCGAGGCGACGCATCCTACCAGTCATTGGACTCCCTTCAGGTTTCGAATGGGACCCATTCTTTGAATGGCGTCAATCTTTTTCTGGTTAGCCTCGATTCCCCTTTCGGAGACCATGAAGCCCAAGAGTTTGCCCTTGGGGACCCCAAAAACGCATTTTTCGGGGTTGAGTTTAATCCGGAACCTGCGGAGGTTCGTGAAGGTTTCCTCAAGGTCGGCTATGAGGCCATCGGATTCCTTGGTCTTTACGACTATATCGTCGACGTAGACCTCCACATTTCGTCCTACCTGATCGACGAAACACAGGAGCATGCATCGCTGGTATGTTGCTCCCGCATTCTTTAAGCCGAATGGCATGGATACGAAACAGAAGGGACCGAAGGGAGTGATGAAAGAAGTGGCGAGCTGGTCGCTTTCTTTCATCGCGATTTGGTGGTAGCCGGAGTACGCGTCTAAAAAGGATAGCAACTCACAGCCTGCGGTGGAGTCGACCACTTGGTCAATGCGAGGTAGAGGGAAAGGGTCCTTTGGACATGCCTTGTTCAAGCTCGTGTAGTCGACGCACATCCTCCACTTCCCATTCTTCTTTTTAACCATTACAGGATTGGCAACCCACTCTGGGTGTTGCACTTCTTTTATGAACCCTGCGGCTAAAAACTTAGTGATGTCCTCCCCTATAGCCTTACGCTTCTCCTTGTCGAATCGGCGAAGGCGTTGGGCGACCGGTCTTGCGGACGGTCGGACATTTAGGGAGTGCTCGGCGACCTCCCGGGGGATTCCTGGCATGTCAGCAGGCTTCCAAGCGAAGACGTACTGGTTGGCTCGGAGGAAGTCGACGAGCGCGCTTTCCTATTTCTGGGAAAGCGTGGCCCCGATCCTGACCTTCTTGGAAGGGTCGGTAGGGTCGAGCGGCATCTCCTTCGTGTCCTCAGAGGGTTTGAAGGTGCCTCCCCGAGCTCTGGACGTCTCGGGGACGTCTGGGGGTATTTCTTTGGCTGCCTCGGGGGCGCCCGTTGACATGACCTTCTTGAGGTCGGCCATCTCCTTGGACGCCACAAGGGATGCGGCAAGCTCGTAGTTGGCCCGCTCGCACTTGTAGGCTTCTTTGAAGGAAGATCCTACAGTGATGATCCCGTGCGGACCGGGCATCTTTAGCTTGAGATATGTGTAATTTGGGATGGCCATGAACTTGGCGTAGCATGGCCGACCCAAGATCGCGTGGTATAACCCCGCGAAGTCGAACACCTCGAACTGCAACCGCTCTGTGCGGAAGTTCGAAGGGTCGCCGAATGTGACGGGCAGCGTGATCTGCCCGAGAGGGTAGGCCTGCTGGCCTGGGATGATGCCGTGGAACGGGGCGTGACTAGGCCGCAGGCTTGACTTGGGGATTCCCATCGCGTTGAGCGGCTCAACATGATGTTGAGGCCGCTTCCGCCGTCCATGAGTACCCTCGTGAGGCGCTTGGGGCCGATGATCGGTTCCACGACGAGCGGGTAGGTCCCGGGGTGCGGGACTTTGTTGGGATGGTCGCGTCGATCGAAGGTGATCGGCTCCTCCGACCATCGGAGGTATTCAGGGATGGTGGGATTAACGGCATTTACCTCGCGGTTCGCGAGGTTGAGCTTGCGCTTGTCGCCGTAGGACTCTGGCCCCCCGCAGATCATGAGGCATCCCGTCGTCTCGGGGAATGCCTCGGTGTCGTCCTTTTTCTCCGCCATCTGGGTGGCCTCCTCCGTCTTCGCCTTCTTCTGCGAAGGGTTGCCGACGAAGCGCTTGAGGAGTTCGCATTCCGGAGCTTGTGACGCACCGGGAACCCGTGGTTCTGGCACGGCCCGTCCATGAGCTTCTGGAAGTGCTCGTTGCAGGCTTGGGAGGTTGGTCGGCTGCGGCGACTTCATTTCTCCCGTGGTGTGGGCACTCGTCCCTCTGATGCCTTTCATCCCTCGGGCGCTTGCCGCGGCGCTCGCGCCGATCTTTTTTGGCGCCGCTTGTTCGCTCCCCGTCATCACGAGAGGTTCTTCCCTTGCGGAAGATGGCGCCGACCGCGTCCTCGCCATTGGCAAACTTGGTGGCGATGTCGAGGAGATCGGCCGTTGTCTTGGGGCGTGTGATGCTCCAGCATCTCAAGTGCATTATCATATCTTAATCATGCACTAAGCATCATTTAGCATCTTGTGATTTCATGTAATTAGGCTAGGACTTGTTTGGATGAGATGGAAAGCTTGAAATCTGATTTTTATGCATGTGTTCTGTTAGATTCTTGTTCTTAAATCCAAATCTATTGGGATCTAGAGGAAACTCATATTACCAAACTTGTAGATAATGAGGTTTTGAACAACTTTCATAATTAGGGTTTGGCCAGATAATGAAGGATACATAGGGTTTGGAGTCTTTCTTTGTCAGTGTAGAAAACCAACTCAAATCAGCCTTGTTTAAAAACCCTAAGTTTGCACAAACCTACAACCACTTTAATGCAACACTCCCATTGAATAAGTTGTAGGTAGTGAAATTCTAAGCAAGTTACCCAAAATGCACTTTGGGTGAAAAGGCATGGAAATATGGTTTTTCCTTTTTCCAAACAATAAAGGTACCCTGTCCATACCTAGGGCTGATTTCAAAATTTGAATTTAAACCATATTTACACTTGGATTCTGGAGTTGAGCCTATTGACAAACTTGTAGGGTTCAAAGAGTAGAACATTTCTTCCAATTGGGCTTTTTCCCAATTCGGCCTCTAAATACGCCAAAACAGCGAATTACCGAAAGAAGGAAAACACATTTAATTTTTTCCAAAACTTAGGGTCACTGACGGGTGGGCCCGCGATCCTCGTCGCCTTGCACGGCGCGAACCGCGGCGCGGCGCGTGGCCGCCGTACTTACTGTACGACGGCGAGCCGCCGGCCGCGCCCGCCGACCCCGTTAAAAGGGAGCGGGGCCCTCCCCCGTCCAAACCCTAGCCGAATCCTCGCCTCCCGTTCCGTCTCCGCGCCGCCCCGTCCATTTTCCCGCCCGCCGCCATTGCCGGCGACAAGCTCACCTCCGAGCTTGTGTCGCCGCCATCCGGCCTCCCCGAGCCAAACCGACCCCACCACCGCACTCCCCGCTCCGCGCCGCCCTTGCTCCACTAGCTCTAGTCGTCGGACTCCTCTTCCCCGAGGAGATCGAAGTCGCCTCGACGTCGCGCCCGCGCCACCGACGCCGTCGTTCACGTTCGGTGCGCCGCCGTTCCCCGCCGCTCCACGCCTCCTCCGCCGACGAGGATACCCCCACGGTGAAGCCCCAACTCCCGCGCACCTCCGCCACCCCGCGTCGCGGCTCCGGCGAGCCCCAGCTCGCCGGCGCGCGCGCGCCGCGCCGCGCGGCCTCGGCCGACGCGAGGAAGAAGAAGGGGGGGCCGGGAAACTTTAGATCCGGCCCCTCGGTTTCTTTGATTTTGCATCCCGGTCCTCGCGCATTTTGAATGAGTCTTGCAGATCTTGCGAGCTAGCCACTGGAGGCTACGGTTAATTGCGTAGAGGTCCTCGGTTCTGAGTTTTTCTTTTTCTATTTATCTTTTTCTCGGTTTGAACTTTGAAAAATCATATAAATTCAAAGAAAAATCCAAAATGGACAAACTCAGTACCTATGAACTCCTTATAAATAGATCTATGCAATGGACATGATGTAGAGATGAGCATTGACCATTTTGCCCCTGTTTTTGTGTATGCATGTTAAATACTCATAAAATGGAAAAGATGGCCTAAATGGTTTCCTAAATTTGTGAGGTCTTGGTGTTGGCTTACATGTGATGTCTTGGCACTGTTTGAAGGATTGTGGGCTGTAGCATGAGTAGTTTCACCTTGTATTCACCATTTCATGCTCATTTTGTGTATTTATGCAAATAGGAAAATGGTGTATATGTAATGTATGTTCAAAATGGCATGCCTACATTTTTCTTGTGCCACATATAGTATGGGAAGCTCACTGGTGAAATTTGAGAGTGTGCATGTATGGTTTAGTCCTTGTTTTGAAATTGATAAAAGATTACTTGCTAAACTTGATAAATGGAAAAAATGACCTTAGGGTGTATGGAAAATATCAGGGAATTTATAGTGGGTTACTAGCAAGATAAGAAGCCCTGAAAGTATTTTTATGGGAATCCTTGGCACTGTTTGTACATGCATCTAGGGTTGCAAGTAGATTTTATATGGAAAATAGATGTCCTATGAAAGAGTGGATCTGGGACTTGCTGATTTTTTTTTCATGTTTCCCATACCAAATGTAGGCCACTGATAAAATTTCAGGACCAGAAACCCTCCCAATAAAATAGGAAAATTCTGACAAGGTCTAGGGCTGTTAAATTGTTAGATTTTTAATAAATTCACTGTAACTCTTTTTGGGCTAAATTTTTGGCAGCAACTTCTTATGTATAAGATCTGCATACTGAAAATTTTTGAAGTCATTTAGAGCAGTGTAGCTATCCAAACTCAATGGCATGTTTAATTAGTAAAATGAGTATTTCTTTATATGGATAAATGGTTGAAGGATTTATTGTGTTGTATCATACAAGTGCATGTTCCTGAGGTGCTCATTACTAGTAAACATTTATATGACTAGTTGTTTTGGTGCATGTTCTACGTGACGAATCCTCTATTGAGTGATGGTTTGTACGATTTCTTAGTGCCATACAATTTCATGCATTGCATTTCGTTGCACTCATGTGCACTCTCATGACATACATATAGATCACGTGAACGAAGAGCAGACGCAGGAGCTGCCGGTGATCGAGGAACCCGACGATCAGGAGCCCGAAGGACAGCCGCAGGAGGAGTACCCGCAGGCCACGTCTGACCTCACCACCGAGGAGGCTAACCCTAGTGAGGAAGGTAGGCAGGCCCCACATTCTCCTAGCAAATTATGATTTATGATTACGCATATGCATTAGGTATTGTTTGGAACCTTATTGCATTAGAACCACTGGCCGTCCTGGCCCTAGCACCTATATTAGGTACGTAGGACGAGTTGCCTAGAAATGCTAGGCTCGAGTAGACACGAGTGAATGGTCACTCGTCGCGTAGGGTGACTTTGAAAAAGAAATGGAACACTGGCAGTTTTGCCATGATAGACTATGATGTTGGTGATTAAGTGGAGACCGGGCGGAGATTAAGCTTTACTTTTCGAGGTGTGTGTTGTTGCGGTGTGATGGCTCCGCCCGAGTCGTTTAAGGCCCGTCCGCTGTTCGCCTGCTGGTTGGCATACCATTGCTAAAGTGCTTACCCGGTTAATGGGGCCGGTGAAACCTTATTTGTGCCATCCGGAGAACAGAAACTCGTTCCTACCCACTGGTTGAGAGGAAGGTGGCCCGGGGGAGCTTGGTACTCATGACGGGGAGCCCGAGATGTCGGCAGGCTCGTCATGGGGGCACAACCCGGGAGTCAGGTGGGAGTGAATCGAACTCGGGATGGGACGGGTGGAGGAGGGGGACTATATGTGGGAAAGCCGTCGTGTGAATAAGCATATGGGCCCCTGGCATTTTAGTTATTCCCGGGAATTAGAAATCGATTCGAATCGCTGATACTCACCAGGTGTGAGAATGCCAAATATCACTGACGGGCAACGTAGTAATAACTTTAATACCATATGACTATGATTCATGTTTTCGAATATGACATGATTGGTTACTTAATTGATTTTTGGATGCTTCAAGTTTATGTCAATTATCATACTCTAAATGGTTATCTCTTTCTATCATAAGGGGTAGCGGCTGTCAAATCCCGCTACCTTATGTATAATCAACCTTTGATAAAAATCAATGGCTAAGGACCTAGATGATAGTAAGCAAGCTTTGCGTCAGCCGTAAGCCAATGCCATTAAGTCCTCTGAGTAATTAGTACTCAGGGTTTGCCCCCAACATTTGGTTTTCAGGTATGGAGTTCCTCTTTTGTGCCTGCGTGGGTGGAGGAGCTTGTTACCACCAGGAGTGAGTGAGCCGAGTCATGATCTGGCAATGGGGTGACATCAGTGGGCATGATGTCACTCTCCTACTGCAAGTCTTTTGTTTATCATGAACTATGATCTTTAAATTTCCGCTGCGAGACACTATTTCGAACTCTATTTTATTATGGACCTATGTTGAACCTATTTTATTCAGAACCTGGTTTGTAACTTAAAGTCTTATTACTATCTATTCAAATGCCTGTGATGATGTAACTGTTGTGGCTCCATCGTGAGTCGGATGTGTGTGATGTCGGTTCATTTGGGATTTGGTGCAAATCGAGAGCCGAGGGCTTCTCGACGGACGACCGGGTTTAGTACGGTCTAAGTACACTGTAAGCTAATGGTGACAGGTGTACTTAGCCCGTATTAAATCGGCGGTTCCGCCACAGCTGGTATCAGAGCCGATCATACACAGACAACAGTTGTATCATCATGTTTTGGTTTACAAAACTATTTTTGAAAACCCTTTTCAAGTAGTTTGTAAAAGAGAGTATACGATATGCCCATATTAAGGATGTTAGTGTTATCCAGGTGACATCACTGACATTCTAACCTAGATAGACCTCATATGCATATTCGGCGCTTTGAGAAGCAACTTTTCGGCCATAGCTGTCCCCAGTACTGGAGGAATGCTATCGGGTTTTGCGGATTGTTGTGAACTCTGCATTCATGCTGGTAGGCTAGAAATTTTAAGGGGGGTGGTCACCTTTGGTGTGTTTGTGACCATTCTCCTGTTGTGACGCAGCAAGATTCAATTTGCTTGCGTGGGTGCCAGCCCGGTCTAGCAGAGGACCGTACAGATGCGTTGTCCACGCGGCGCAAAATGGCGTGGATGCCACACTATGTGGTAATGTATGAGCATGCATTTTTCTGCAGGTACACTAACTCCGCGCGAAATTAAGAACGATTAGAAAACGACTAGTTGCAATAGAGAGTGCCGTGCATATTGTCACCGAATAACCGATAGTATATACTAGACTAGGATGTGTGATGTGAGACGGTACCAACGGATCATGCATCATGTTCATCGCCTGGTTACATATGGGGTATTTCTAATAAGTCTACAAAAGAAATCATGAACTTAAGTCCCTTATCACCTTCTTTTCAATAGTGCATAAAATATTGTATAAACTCACTCCAAAAAATTTTAATGCAAAGGCCTTTCTTTTGTGTCCCACAGATGGTTAGGACCAAGCAGACCGCGCGTAAGGCCGTGGGGGGTAGGGGGCGCCCGCTCCCGCCAGTGACCCACACTCCACCCCTAGTAGAGGACGGGCTACTCCACACTCGCTGCCGGGAGGACTGCTCCCTCTCCCGGATCCTGTGCAGGGCCCTGAGGCAGATGGGACGCCGCCCCTGTCCCTTCTACTCCGTGCAGACCATGCACGGGCAGGGGAGCTGCTGGGCCCGGGTGGTCCTTCCGCACCCGAACTCCGCAAACCCACACACCATCGTGGTCTATGGGACGAACGAGGAGGAAGCCTATCTGAAGGCAGTTACGACAGCTATCACTTTTCTGAGCCCCGAGGAGGATGCGGGCCACTCAGACCTGCGTTATCTCCCCACGCAGGAGATGGACGACGAGTGGGTCCGCCGCCACGACATGCTCAAGGCCCGCAACGACACACGACCCTATGCAGCATGTATGGGGTTTGCCAGTGAGATGCACAGGATGTATGAACGCGCTGAGGGCAGGAGCCGTTTCTACTTTCACAGGCACGTGGAGGCGCGTGCTCGAGTGGAGGAGTTGGAGGGTCAGGTGGCTCAGCTACAGCAGCGCCTCGCGGTGTACGAGCCGCCTCCAGCGGAGCAGGACCCTCAGGACAGGGAGTCCTCTGAGCCGATGGAGATGGAGGAGGAGGGAGAGGGCTCCGTCCCCACAGGCCGCTCTGCGACTTAGAGAGGAGTGGTGATGATGAAGGAGGAGGAGGCGTTTTGTGAATCGTTTAGCACGTTGATAGCGATATTTTGTATTACACCGCTCCGTGCATTTATGTGTGGCTGTACTAAAATCCTTGATGAGATGTGAGAGCTCATTTGTGTACGCCATTTGTGTAATGATGGACACCTTGTTATGTGCCCTTTGACGGTTGGTCGCTGAAACCACCATCCCACTATGTAATGATAAGACCTTAAGTAGTTTTCGAAACTTTTAAATCTCACTCGAAGTCTATCGTACGTTCTTAAATGGCTGGAGTAGGTTGATGTCATATTGCATGATTTCATGTATTTACAATGCTGTCCGTGATGCTATGATTTTATCAGCGCGTCACATTGCAATAAGGTATTGTGAGATTAAAACCCGGTTGACCTCCCTCTTGCAGATGGTGAACACTCGCAATGGGCAACACTCGGGTTCGGAGCCACATGCGAATGGCGCTCCACCCCCACCGGAGTTAGCCACCCTGGTCGTGCAGCAGGCCGAGCTGATCCGCCTGCTCGCCGAGGAACGCCAGGGCCGTGGCCAGCTGCAGCCGCGGGAACCCAGGAACCGAGGCATCTCCTACAAGGACTTCGAGGAGCTGCGACCCCCCGTCTTCACGAAGTGTCCTGAACCTCTGGACGCGGATGATTGGCTCCGCACAATTAGGTCCAAGTTCACACTCCTTCCGGAATTGACCGAGCAGCAGAAGGCGCGGTTTGCCGGGCAGTTGCTGCAAGGACCAGCAGGCGCGTGGCATGCCACGTTCCTCGAAATGCAGCGGGCTGGGCATGAGCCCACCTGGGAGGAGTTTACCCAGACTTTCCGGGCTCACTATATCCCGGACAGCTTGATGGAGCAGAAGAAGCGGGAATTTCGGGAGCTTAAGCAAGGCAATAAGACTGTGATGCAATATGTGCAGTCTTTCATTCACCTTTCACAGTATGCACCAGAAGACGTGGCAGATGACCCCCGCCGAGCAGCTAGGCTCTTGAACGGCCTTGACCCCACTCTCCAGACACACTTGGGGCGTCGCTACCAGAGCTTCACCGACTTGGTGGACACCGCGCTTGATATGGAGAATTGCCTGCGGGTCGCTAATGAAGATCAGAGGCGCAAGCGCCAAGCCAACACATCTGCTGCTAGGTCCTCCCAGAAGCAAAAGTCAGCCTATAGGCCCTCACAGCAGTATTATCAGCAGCCCCGTTTCACGGTCCGGCCCAATCAGCCGGGTTGGGTTCACCGGGCGCCACAGCAGCAGCAGAGGCTCACCGCCGGCACACAAGCTCCGGCCCCCGCGACACGTGTCCTCGCTCTCCCGGGACCTGGAAACCCTTGCTTTAACTGTGGCAAGGTGGGGCACTTCAGTCGGGATTGCAGGGCACCCCGCAAAATTCAAGGCCCGAATCCAGCAGGCGGCACCCAGCAGGGCAAGCAGAAGGGGCCGGCACAGAAGACGGGTCGGGTGCACTACATCCACCTGGAGCAGATTCCATGATCAACGGTCATCCGACCGTCGTGCTATTTGATTCGGGGGCTACGCATACCTTTATTAGCAAAGCATATGCACAGAAGCATGACATAAAAATGCACAAGTTGAGGGAAAACTACCACATCACTGCCCCAGAGTCTCCTATTGATACCAGTCTAGGGGTCAGGCACTTAAAGCTGGAAATAGGAGCCGAGACATTTATCATCAACCCCGTGGTGCTGCCACACCAGGGGATTGATATTATCTTGGGAATGAATTGGATGACTGAAAACAACGCCGTCCTAGATATTGGCAATAGGACAATACAGTTAAGGTCTAGGGTCAGCGGCAAGGTTATATGGGTACATATGCCAGACATGAAACACATGGTGGCCACAGTAAATGCAACTGAACTCGATGAAATCAAAGAGATTCCTGTAGTATGTGACTTCCCGGACGTATTTCCGGAAGAACTGCCAGGTCTGCCTCCAGATAGGGATGTAGAGTTCCGCATTGACCTCGTCCCTGGTACAGCCCCTGTCTCAAAAAGGCCATACAGAATGGCACCGGATGAACTAAAAGAGTTAAAAATACAACTCCAAGAGCAACTAGATAAGGGTTTCATTCGGCCAAGTTCGTCACCTTGGGGTTGTCCGGCCCTCTTCGTAGAGAAGAAAGATCAGGGAGGTAAAAGGCTCTGTGTGGACTACAGGCCGCTAAATGCAGTCACAGTCAAAAATAAATATCCAATTCCACACATTGACATCCTGTTCGATCAGTTAGCTGGGGCCAAAGTCTTCTCAAAAATTGACTTAAGATCGGGCTATTATCAGATAAAAATCAGAGAAGAAGACATACCAAAAACTGCTTTCTCGACCAGATATGGCTTGTATGAATATCTGGTCATGTCCTTTGGGTTAACCAACGCACCGGCCTTCTTCATGTACATGATGAACTCGGTGTTCATGAACGAGCTCGACAAGTTCGTCGTGGTATTCATTGATGATATATTAATCTACTCCAAAAATGAAAAAGAACACGAAGAACATTTGCGGGTAGTACTCACTCGGCTAAGAGAACACAAGCTCTATGCCAAGTTCAGCAAGTGCGCTTTCTGGTTAAAGGAAGTGGGTTTCCTGGGGCATATTCTGTCAGAAAAGGGAGTAGCGGTTGACCCTAGCAAAGTAAAGGATGTTCTGAACTGGAAGCAGCCGGAAACTGTCACAGAGATTCGGAGTTTTCTTGGTCTAGCGGGCTACTACCGCCGCTTTATCAAGGACTTCTCCAAAATTGCTAAACCAATGACCTCCTTGACTAAGAAAAATGCAAAATTCGTGTGGGGTCCGAAGTGTGAGGATGGGTTCCGGGAATTAAAGAAACTTCTGACAACAGCACCAGTGCTAGCCCAACCGGATGTCACAAAGCCATTTGATGTATATTGTGATGCTTCCGGCCAAGGGTTGGGCTGTGTCCTAATGCAAGAAGGGAGAGTAATCGCTTACGCTTCCCGCCAACTAAGGAAACACGAAGCGAACTACCCAACCCATGATCTTGAGCTAGCCGCAGTTGTACACGCCCTGAAGATATGGAGGCACTATCTGCTGGGCAACACGTGTCATATCTACACTGACCACAAGAGCCTCAAATACATCTTCACACAGTCCGAGTTAAACATGAGGCAAAGACGGTGGTTAGAGTTGATAAAAGACTATGACCTGGAGATTCATTATCACCCCGGAAAGGCGAATGTGGTAGCTGACGCACTAAGCCGTCGGGCTCATTGCAATGTGATTGAAGCTCGGCCCACGGCAAGAGTGATTTGTTGGGAGATGGATGAAATAGAAATGCCAACCGAGCAGCTAGTCGAACTCTATAGCCTCATCATTGAACCGACAATAAAAGACCTAGTCATTGTAGCACAAAAACAAGACCCGGGTATGGCCCACATCCGTGAGGGTATTGGTGAAGAGAAGAAGGCTTGCTTCACACTAGATGACCAAGGGGTCCTGTGGTTTAAAAATCGCCTAGTAGTGCCAAAAGATATGGAGTTGCGGAAGAAAATACTCGACGAAGCCCACACCTCCGTGCTTACCATGCATCCAGGCAGTAGTAAGATGTACCAAGACCTGAAACAAAAATTTTGGTGGACTCGCATGAAGCGGGAAATCGCCAAGTATGTGTCAGAATGCGACGTGTGTAAGAGGGTGAAAGCTGACCACTTAAAGCCGGGTGGTATGCTTCAACCCTTGAACATCCCGGCTTGGAAGTGGGAAGATATACACATGGATTTCGTGGTGGGTTTACCTCGCACTCAGAAGGGTTATGATTCTATATGGGTGATCATTGATCGATTTACCAAGTCCGCACACTTCATACCAGTGAAAACTTGCTACACCGCAGCCACATATGCCGGGCTGTACATTTCCCGAATAGTATCCCTACACGGTATTCCCGTGACCATCACTTCAGATCGAGGCTCAGTTTTTGTGTCCCGCTTCTGGGAACATCTGCAAACTGCCCTCGGAACAAAACTGATTCGCAGTTCGGCATACCACCCTCAAACCAGTGGCCAAGTCGAAAGAGTAAATCAGATCGTAGAAGACATGCTGAGGGCATGTGCCTTAACTTATTCCACAAAATGGGATGAGTGTTTGCCCTTGGCAGAGTTTGCCTACAATAACAGCTACCAGAAGAGCTTGAATATGGCACCTTTCGAGGCCTTATACGGCAGAAGATGTAGAACACCCCTCAACTGGTCCGATCCCGGGGAACGCGTCACCTTTGGCCCTGATTTAGTAACTCAAGCTGAAGAACAAGTAAAATTTATACAAAGTAACCTGAAGAGCGCACAGTCCAGGCAAAAGAGTTACTCGGATAGGAGAAGGAGACCGCTAGTTTTTGAGAAGGGTGATCATGTATACCTTCGAGTGTCACCAATGAAGGGGGTACATCGCTTTGGGGTAAAGGGAAAGCTAGCCCCACGGTATGTTGGCCCGTTCAAGATCACCGAGAAATGTGGACCAGTGGCTTACCGTTTGGAGTTGCCACCACATCTTGCGGCGGTGCACGACGTGTTTCACGTGTCACAACTTAAAAAGTGTTTACGAGTGTCGGAAGAAGAAGTCGACACGTCTCAAGTTCAGATTGAGCCTGACCTTACCTATGAAGCCCGACCCATCAAAATCCTAGACCAAAAACAAAGGTCAACACGGCGTAATACTGTCAACTTTTATAAGGTGCAATGGAGTGATCACTCCGAAGAGGAAGCAACGTGGGAAACTGAAGAATATCTACAAAATAAACACCCGGGTTTTCTCCCATCCACTTCAAACCAGTATGTTTAACTAACACTCCTTACATGCTCGTCTACTTAAACTATTCCACCCACATCACATCAAAATCTCGGGACGAGATTCTTTTAAGGGGGGTGGGTTGTGATGCTCCAGCATCTCGAGTGCATTATCATATCTTAATCATGCACTAAGCATCATTTAGCATCTTGTGATTTCATGTAATTAGGCTAGGACTTGTTTGGATGAGATGGAAAGCTTGAAATCTGATTTTTATGCATGTGTTCTGTTAGATTCTTGTTCTTAAATCCAAATCTATTGGGATCTAGGGGAAACTCATATTACCAAACTTGTAGATAATGAGGTTTTGAACAACTTTCATAATTATGGTTTGGCCAGATAATGAAGGATACATAGGGTTTGGAGTCTTTCTTTGTCAGTGTAGAAAACCAACTCAAATCAGCCTTGTTTCAAAACCCTAAGTTTGCACAAACCTACAACCACTTTCATGCAACACTCCCATTGAATAAGTTGTAGGTAGTGAAATTCTAAGCAAGTTACCCAAAATGCACTTTGGGTGAAAAGGCTTGGAAATATGGTTTTTCCTTTTTCCAAACAATAAAGGTACCCTGTCCTTACCTAGGGCTGATTTCAAAATTTGAATTTAAACCATATTTACACTTGGATTCTGGAGTTGAGCCTATTGACAAACTTGTAGGGTTCAAAGAGTAGAACATTTCTTCCAATTGGTCTTTTTCCCAATTCGGCCTCTAAATACGCCAAAACAGCGAATTACCGAAAGAAGGAAAACACATTTAATTTTTTCCAAAACTTAGGGTCACTGACGGGTGGGCCCGCGATCCGCGTCGCCTTGCACGGCGCGAACCGCGGCGCGGCACGTGGCCGCCGTACTTACTGTACGACGGCGAGCCGCCGGCCGCGCCCGCCGACCCCGTTAAAAGGGAGCGGGGCCCTCCCCCGTCCAAACCCTAGCCGAATCCTCGCCTCCCGTTCCGTCTCCGCGCCGCCCCGTCCATTTTCCCACCCGCCGCCATTGCCGGCGACAAGCTCACCTCCGAGCTTGTGCCGCCGCCATCCGGCCTCCCCGAGCCAAACCGACCCCACCACCGCACTCCCCGCTCCGCGCCGCCCTTGCTCCACTAGCTCTAGTCGTCGGACTCCTCTTCCCCGAGGAGATCGAAGTCGCCTCGACGTCGCGCCCGCGCCACCGACGCCGTCGTTCACGTTCGGTGCGCCGCCGTTCCCCGCCGCTCCACGCCTCCTCCGCCGACGAGGATACCCCCACGGTGAAGCCCCAACTCCCGCGCACCTCCGCCACCCCGCGTCGCGGCTCCGGCGAGCCCCAGCTCGCCGGCGCGCGCGCGCCGCGCCGCGCGGCCTCGGCCGCCGCGAGGAAGAAGAAGGGGGGCCGGGAAACTTTAGATCCGGCCCCTCGGTTTCTTTGATTTTGCATCCCGGTCCTCGCGCATTTTGAATGAGTCTTGCAGATCTTGTGAGCTAGCCACTGGAGGCTACGGTTAATTGCGTAGAGGTCCTCGGTTCTGAGTTTTTCTTTTTCTATTTATCTTTTTCTCGGTTTGAACTTTGAAAAATCATATAAATTCAAAGAAAAATCCAAAATGGACAAACTCAGTACATATGAACTCCTTATAAATAGATCTATGCAATGGACATGATGTAGAGATGAGCATTGACCATTTTGCCCCTGTTTTTGTGTATGCATGTTAAATACTCATAAAATGGAAAAGATGGCCTAAATGGTTTCCTAAATTTGTGAGGTCTTGGTGTTGGCTTACATGTGATGTCTTGGCACTGTTTGAAGGATTGTGGGCTGTAGCATGAGTAGTTTCACCTTGTATTCACCATTTCATGCTCATTTTGTGTATTTATGCAAATAGGAAAATGGTGTATATGTAATGTATGTTCAAAATGGCATGCCTACATTTTTCTTGTGCCACATATAGTATGGGAAGCTCACTGGTGAAATTTGAGAGTGTGCATGTATGGTTTAGTCCTTGTTTTGAAATTGATAAAAGATTACTTGCTAAACTTGATAAATGGAAAAAATGACCTTAGGGTGTATGGAAAATATCAGGGAATTTATAGTGGGTTACTAGCAAGATAAGAAGCCCTGAAAGTATTTTTATGGGAATCCTTGGCACTGTTTGTACATGCATCTAGGGTTGCAAGTAGATTTTATATGGAAAATAGATGTCCTATGAAAGAGTGGATCTGGGACTTGCTGATTTTTTTTTCATGTTCCCCATACCAAATGTAGGCCACTGATAAAATTTCAGGACCAGAAACCCTCCCAATAAAATAGGAAAATTCTGACAAGGTCTAGGGCTGTTAAATTGTTAGATTTTTAATAAATTCACTGTAACTCTTTTTGGGCTAAATTTTTGGCAGCAACTTCTTATGTATAAGATCTGCATACTGAAAATTTTTGAAGTCATTTAGAGCAGTGTAGCTATCCAAACTCAATGGCATGTTTAATTAGTAAAATGAGTATTTCTTTATATGGATAAATGGTTGAAGGATTTATTGTGTTGTATCATACAAGTGCATGTTCCTGAGGTGCTCATTACTAGTAAACATTTATATGACTAGTTGTTTTGGTGCATGTTCTACGTGACGAATCCTCTATTGAGTGATGGTTTGTACGATTTCTTAGTGCCATACAATTTCATGCATTGCATTTCGTTGCACTCATGTGCACTCTCATGACATACATATAGATCACGTGAACGAAGAGCAGACGCAGGAGCTGCCGGTGATCGAGGAACCCGACGATCAGGAGCCCGAAGGACAGCCGCAGGAGGAGTACCCGCAGGCCACGTCTGACCTCACCACCGAGGAGGCTAACCCTAGTGAGGAAGGTAGGCAGGCCCCACATTCTCCTAGCAAATTATGATTTATGATTACGCATATGCATTAGGTATTGTTTGGAACCTTATTGCATTAGAACCACTGGCCGTCCTGGCCCTAGCACCTATATTAGGTACGTAGGACGAGTTGCCTAGAAATGCTAGGCTCGAGTAGACACAAGTGAATGGTCACTCGTCGCGTAGGGTGACTTTGAAAAAGAAATGGAACACTGGCAGTTTTGCCATGATAGACTATGATGTTGGTGATTAAGTGGAGACCGGGCGGAGATTAAGCTTTACTTTTCGAGGTGTGTGTTGTTGCGGTGTGATGGCTCCGCCCGAGTCGTTTAAGGCACGTCCGCTGTTCGCCTGCTGGTTGGCATACCATTGCTAAAGTGCTTACCCGGTTAATGGGGCTGGTGAAACCTTACTTGTGCCATCCGAAGAACAGAAACACGTTCCTACCCACTGGTTGAGAGGAAGGTGGCCCGGGGGAGCTTGGTACTCATGACGGGGAGCCCGAGATGTCGGCAGGCTCGTCATGGGGGCACAACCCGGGAGTCAGGTGGGAGTGAATCGAACTCGGGATGGGACGGGTGGAGGAGGGGGACTATATGTGGGAAAGCCGTCGTGTGAATAAGCATATGGGCCCCTGGCATTTTAGTTATTCCCGAAAATTAGAAATCGATTCGAATCGCTGATACTCACCAGGTGTGAGAATGCCAAATATCACTGACGGGCAACGTAGTAATAACTTTAATACCATATGACTATGATTCATGTTTTCGAATATGACATGATTGGTTACTTAATTGATTTTTGGATGCTTCAAGTTTATGTCAATTATCATACTCTAAATGGTTATCTCTTTCTATCATAAGGGGTAGCGGCTGTCAAATCCCGCTACCTTATGTATAATCAACCTTTGATAAAAATCAATGGCTAAAGACCTAGATGATAGTAAGCAAGCTTTGCGTCAGCCGTAAGCCAATGCCATTAAGTCCTCTGAGTAATTAGTACTCAGGGTTTGCCCCCAACATTTGGTTTTCAGGTATGGAGTTCCTCTTTTGTGCCTGCGTGGGTGGAGGAGCTTGTTACCACCAGGAGTGAGCCGAGTCATGATCTGGCAATGGGGTGACATCAGTGGGCATGATGTCACTCTCCTACTGCAAGTCTTTTGTTTATCATGAACTATGATCTTTAAATTTCCGCTGCGAGACACTATTTCGAACTCTATTTTATTATGGACCTATGTTGAACCTATTTTATTCAGAACCTGGTTTGTAACTTAAAGTCTTATTAATATCTATTCAAATGCCTGTGATGATGTAACTGTTGTGGCTCCATCGTGAGTCGGATGTGTGTGATGTCGGTTCATCTGGGATTTGGTGCAAATCGAGAGCCGAGGGCTTCTCGACGGACGACCGGGTTTAGTACGGTCTAAGTACACTGTAAGCTAATGGTGACAGGTGTACTTAGCCCGTATTAAATCGGCGGTTCCGCCACAGGGCGCCCACGACCGAGCTCGTGGACGAGCGCCTCGTTCGTAGTGCCGTACGTGAAGGCACTGACGACGTCGGCGTCGGTGATGTCCGGGAGCTCGTTTCTCTTCTGAGAGAATCTCCGGATGTAGTCCCGGAGACTTTCTCCGAACTTCTGGGTGCAGCTCTTGAGGTCCCAGGAGCTCCCGGGGCGCTTGTACGTCCCCTGGAAGTTCCCTACAAAGACCTTCTTGAGGCTTTTCCAGTCGTGGATGGTATCCTCAGGCAAGTGCTCGAGCCATGCTCGGGGCGCGTCCCCGAGGTGGATGGGGAGATACTGGATGATCAGAGAATCATCCCTGATCCCTGGTAGCCGGCAGGCGAGTCGGTAATCCTCGAGCCATACGGCCGGGTTCGTGGACCCGTCGTACCTGGTGAGGTTGGTGGGTGCGCGCACTCGTGAGGGGAACTGTGCCTCGCGGATCGCGTTCCCGAAAGCACGTGTCCCGGTCCAGTTGGACCGGATCCATACTCACGTCTTGCGTCCGGGGTGCGCGAGTGTGCGATGTTGTCTCGCTCCCTGCGACGGGCATTGAGGGTGTCGCGGGCGTCACGCTTGTCGCCCAGGCGATCCTTGACGGGTCTCGCGGACGCCCGTGCCCCATTACCCTGAGTGGTCGCCGTCCTCGTGGTGCGTGCGTCCGTATCCGCCGTTGGTTGATTTGCCAACTCGGCCTGCTACACCGCTGCCCTTTGCACGAGGCTGCGAAGGTTTTGGAGCGTGGCCTTGGCGGCGGGCTCGCTGGGCTCCGGGATTGCCTGGAGCATCATGGCGGCGGCGGCGATATTTTGGTCGGGGCGCGGGAAATATGGAGTCCCGTCGCTCCCTTGGAGGAGCTGGTTGTAGACGTGGCGCCCGCTGGGCCCTTCACCCTTATGCTGGCGCCGCCCCACCTCATTGTGGAGCTCCTCGAGCCTATGCTCGAAGTCGTCGATCTCCTTCTCCTTTTGGCGGAGCTCGTTTTCGCGCGCGAGGGTGCGCGCCTGTCGTTCACGCTGGTACTCCACCTCTTGGCTGGGGGTCTTTTGACCTCCAGCATCTCCGCCTTGGTTCCGGCAGGCGCGGGGCGTATGGGTCCTCCCGTCCTCGCTGCGAGGGGTAAGTCCGGGACAGTGCCTTGGAGCGCCGCCATGGACGGCAGCGGTGGGTTCCCATGCAGCTGGGTTACCACGTTCGCGAGTGCATAGAGCACTTGATCGCGATCCTCACAAGTGGAGGTCGAGCGGAGGAGCGCTTTGGCGCAGTCGGCGAGCGCCTCCATGTTGAGGTCGGCGGGCGTCGACTGCACAGCTTCTCCCATCGTCGTGTCGCGCGGAGCGTCCACGATTTGGAGGTCATCCGTGCCCTGAGTGAGGGCGTCGATGGATGGAGTAGGGTCGACGAGGTGGAGCTCGCCAGCGGCGGTGGCAACGAAGGTAAAGGTGCCGAAGGTGATGCGGCTCCCTGGTGCGAGGACCTTGTTGCCGACGGAGGTGGATGCTGATGCCATCGGAGTGATGATGTCGCTTAGGCGCGCTGAAGATCCCCTACCTGGCGTGCCAACTGTCGTGGTTCCGGGAACCGGGGTGACACAAGCAGTAGATTTGTTGTTCGGTGGGGGATGTCAGCACGGACTCGCTCCGAATGGTGAGCCGGTAGACTCGAAGGTTTATACTGGTTCGGATGAATCCCTACGTCCAGTGGAGTGTGTCTCTTGTATTATGAGGTGTGTGGAGGTGTTACAGTGGGCGCAAGCGCAGCGGAGGGGGGTCTCCCTGTTACTTGGCCTCTGTGCTCTTCGTGATGTTCCTTGCTGTTCTACCCTTACCCGTGAGTGCTACCCCTCCTTTTATAGTTCAAGGGGGGAGCTTACAGTTCCAGGGAAAGAAGGAGGGATACAAAGGGGAGGGGGGACCCTGACACGTGGGTCCCCTTGCTACAAGAGTCCTGTCAAATGTCCGTGCGTCCTTGACACGCCTTTGTCACGCGCGATGAGGTCGTCTGTCCGGGGTCCTGTAGATGAGCTGTGCCGGGGGTTCGGTGTACCTGCGAATGCTTCTATTCTCACGGAGTCAGAGAGCCGCATGGGGAGGGCGTTCCGTCCCGTCCGTCCTGGCCTCCTTTCTTTAGCTCTTGGCGTCAGACGGGCGTGGTGTTAGGTGGCAGATTATCCGGCTACGGAGCGTTGCTGCCGAGTCGTTCCGTCTGTCCGTAACGGTGCATCGTGTATCATCGTGCCCTGCCGAGGGGTGAAGGTCGGTCGGTTGCCCCCCGCCTCGTAAGTCTATGCGAGGCGGGGCTCGGTGGTCCTGTCTCTTGTGCTTGTTCGGTTTTACCGGCCTCGCCATACCCCGCTTGGTATCTCATTTTATAGGGTCAACCTACATCCGGCGTCACCCCCCTAGCCCCGTCGTGGCGGGGTGTTCCAGGCGAGCGGCGTCAAGTGGTTGATGGCACATCTTGTCGCAAAGAGTACGCGTGCAGGCACGCGCCTGGCAGGCGGTGGCAGCGTGACGCCGTTCCGTCGTAGCAGGCGTGGGCGCAGAAGGGCAGCGTATCATCCCATCATCCGGGCCCATGAGTGGACTTTCCTCTGCCTGGCCATGGGCCGCATGCCGGTGGGTCCCAACGTCGGGGGGTTCTCCGCCTCGCCCGAGCCTTGGTCTGAGGATCGGCCGCCTCATGGGAAGGTCGGCCGCCTCCGTCCCGTACGAGCGTACGGGGCGAGGGTCGAATCGGCTTACTCCCCCGGTCGCCGTGCGTCGGGTAGGGCCGTGGGCCTTCGATCTGGGCTTGTGTAGGCCTTTCCTGGGCTTCTTTCCTTTGGGGGTTTTGTATTCTCCCCCGTCAGCATGTTTCTCACAGGGTTTTAGGGCCCGTTTGGTAGAGCTGTGCTCCTTGATTCTCCAGCGACGGGAGCTGATTCTCTGGTGGAGTGATTCCGAGTGATTCTCTGGTAGGAATGAATCAGGCTGATGAATTGTGTTTAGTTGTCTGCGTGTGAAGTGATTCCTAGAACGAATATCACCCATTCACCCCACTCTCTATCTTCTTTCACTCCGCACTGGCGCCCTCTCTCCAGCGCATCTTTGCCCGCCGCCTCGCCCACCTCCGCCACCACCCACTGTGTCGGCCCCGCCGGCGCGCATGGCCCCACCGGTCCTCCTCCCACCGGTGCGCGTGGCCTCGGAAGTCCTCCCCGCCGGCGCGCGATGCCCTGCCGCTCCTGCTCCCCGCCGGCGCACGATGCCTCGCCGGTTCTCCTCCCCGCCGGCGCGTGCTGCCCCACTGCCCCGCTACCCCTCCTCCCTGGGCCGGCGCGATTGGAGCCTCGGCGGCGCGAATGGAGCCCAGGCCGGCGCGAATCGAGGTCCAGCCAGCGCGAATCGAGGTTTGGTGGCGCACTGGTACGAATCGAGGTCCGGCGGCGGGAGGCGAGGGCGGCCTGGCAGGAGGAGGGGAGGGCGCGCCGACGGCGGGAGGCGAGGGCACGCCAGCGGGCGGAGGCGAAGGCGGGGCTACTCGACGGGTGCGTGCGATGGCGTAGAGTGGAGGAGGGAGCTAGGGAAGCGGGGTTTTTCCGCTCCCTCGCGCCTGAAGGAACGGCGGAGCGATTCGCTCGGCTCCCGTGCGGGAGCGATTCCAATTTTTGCCCCTTTGGCAGCCCGCCCCAAATTTACTCCATGGAATCTGGGAGCGGAGCGCTGCCAAATGGCCCCTTCTTTTCTGCAAGAGTGCAAGATTCTTGCATCCAATCCATACCATGTTCCCACGTACTAAAATAACTTTTAAATAACAGGTTATGCATCTCATCATAGTTAAAAGAATATTGGTTCCAGTGCTAGATTTAGAGAGAAACACTATCTCTAAGTTTAAAACATTTGACGTCCGATAACGAAACCGCACGTTCGAATATTTTTTAAATAAAACGAACGATCAAAATTTTTATAAAAAATCAACTGCGTCGTATATTTGTGAATGGACGGAGTAGTTTTGATCATTATTTTACTAACAAATTTCGTACTCTTAAGAAAATTGATTTGCAAGGGAAATGGTAGCTATATTTTAAGAGTTTATAAGATTTGCAAGGGAAACGGTAGCTATATTTTTTGTTAAACGAGACACATAGGAAGCATTTTTTTATTGACACACACGCGGCAAGCAGCAGACACGTTGCATGTCCCGTGACGACTTCTGCACTTCTGGTGAGCGACACGCAACGTCTTTTCTTTTATCTCCCCGCTGCTACCCCTCTCCTCTCGTGAGTCGTCTTCATCACCAAAGAAGCAACGGCGGCGTTGAGATGGTCGGCGACGTTCTGAACTTCAGATGGCTGGCAGGAGAGCGGGAGGAGTCGGCGCAACTTACGCCTTTATCGAATCCATTCCTCTGTCTTTCTTTATAGTTTTCCCCTCCGTTTTTCCATGATTTCCATTTTCTTGTTTTCATATCCTCTCTCTTTTCTTTATAGTTTTCCCCTCTCCGTTTTCTCTCCGTCGAGGTCTCAGATTCAATTCGGAGTCACATGTATACGTATGTGTGCCTTCCTGTGAAAGCTTTTCTCATATGGTTTCAACAATCTCTCGTACACCGTGTTCTAAGGTCATATGTACCCGTTATAAACATGCACAAACAAAGTTTCAATAACTGTGGTATTTTAATCCTTTGATATCATATGATGTACTCGTATTATCTTTCATTGTATGCTCACGACCTATTATATTGGGCCAGCGCGGACAGTGTAGGTTAGCAACTTAGTTTGATTTTTCCGCCCGTGGCCCAGTCACCCAGCTGCATAATCACAATCACAAGTTGGGTCAGACTTTGTTTTCCACCGTGTTTCTAACAGAAAGCGAACGGAAAGGGAAAACATAGTGCGATACGTCAAACAAAGGTTCCATACGGATCTGAATTAGATTTCGACAAACCGTATCGTGTAAGGCCGCCCCACCTGTGTGACGAGAGACCGGTCGGTCCCACCTGTTATATTTGTGAGATGGCGGACCAGGAATCTTTATTCTCTTTAATATTAGATAGAGATTTTTAGGAGTTTTATGAGCGTTTGGTTTTGCCAAAATTTTGATAAAATTCTTCTTCTAATGCCAATAGGCACTGGTTTATTCCTTGCCAATATTTCCAAACTAATAATAATCAAAATTCCGCAATGTCAAACTTTGGTACTTCAAAACAAAAGAAAAAGTTTACACAACCCTCTAAAGTTTGATGGACCAAATACATCACCCTCTCAACTTCAAAACCGGTTTTCTAACACCCCAAACATTGCGAAACCGGACAAATAACCCCCCTAACTGTTTTGGAGGGTGGTTTTGCCATCTTGGCGCACATGTCAGCACCACATAGTGTACACACGTGGCGTGGGGCCGACATGGCAGCCCATCTCTTTTTCTCTCTCCCGTCAGAGGCGACTGAGCGCTCTTCCGCATGCGTGCCGGCCGTGGCGGAGCGTTAGCTCACCCAACGACCATGGGCTATGGGCTGCGGCGGTAGCTGAGCGCTCTTCCGCGTGCGTGCCGGCCGTGGCGGAGCGCTAGCTCGCCCAACGACCGTGGGCTGCAGCCGTGGCTGAGAGCAAATGTCGGCCGTTGCTGATCGCCTCCACAGGCGTGCCGGCCGCGGCAACAGAGCGCTCGTCTGTGCGCATGCCGGCCGTGGCTGAGCGCCCGCCCCCGCGCGTGCTGGCCGCGGCGATGGAGTGCTCGCCTGCGCATGTGCTGGCCGTGGCTAAGCCCCCGTCCGCGCGCGTGCCGGCCGCGCCAACGTAGCGCCTGCCCCCGCCCGCGCACGTGCCGGTCGTGGCTCGGCAACGGAGCGCCCGCCCCCACGCGTGCCGGCGGCGGTAACGGAGCGCTCGCCCGCGCGCGTGCCGGCCACAGTGACGGAGCGCCAGCTGCGGGCCTCGCCGCGCCGCCGTCCGCACCGCCGCAGGCGGCGGGGGCCGCCTGCCACCACGCCCGTCGATCTTCTTGATGGCCCTGCGCATGCTGGAGCACTCGCGCTCCAGCTCCTGCACCTGGCTCGCGACGCTGTCCATGTCCAGCCGCAGCATGCCAGCGCCGTCGCCCCAAGCCACGCTACCTCGACGGGGACCGCGCGCTGCTGCTGTAGCCGCATCGCGTGCGGAGGGTCCCAGTGCCGGCCGCCGCTAGGAGCGTGCCCGCGATGGCGCGCCGAAGCTGCAGCTGCTTGAAGAAGAGCACCTACAACGCGGCGCGGAGTAGGAGACACTAGTTATGCGCCGCGTGCGTGCACGCATCCACCGTACAGGGCTCGCTGGGCTGCGGCGGCAGCGCTCGCCCGCACGCGCGCCGTGTTGTGGCTGCGGCGGAGCGCTCCCTGCACGCCTTGCTCCGGTGGCGGCTAGGGCACGTTGTCCGGCGGCTGTGGCTATAGTTGAGCACTCGCATGTGCGCCGACACGATTGGCCCTGACGGCGGCAGAGCAAAGGCGACCTATGCACGAGATGGGGGCTGTTAGGTGGGCCCCACGCCACGTGTACACTGATGTGGTGCTGATGTGCGTGCCACGGTGGCAAAACCACCCTTCCAAAACCGCCTGGGGGTGATTTGTCCGGTTTCGCAAAGTTTGGAGTGTTAAAAAACCGGTTTTGAAGTTGAGGGGGTGATGTATCCGACCAACCAAACCTTAGGGGGGTTACGTAGACTTTTTCCTCAAAACAAATGTCTCCCCCAATGTTTTATTTATATAAATCCAAATACAAATCAAATAGTGTTTTTCATCCATCATATGCCGTCCTTTCCCCCATTAGTTCCATTCCCATCTCGCATATCCACGGGAGTTGACGACCCTTAGGTTGGGTAGGATGGTTGGGAGGGAGATCGGTATTTAGGGTCATCCTATTTGGACCATGGAGAAAATAATACTTCATGTTCTTAGGACAATAATAATTATGTGGAGGGCGAGAGGGGCTCATGGCTCCTCTTGCAAGGGGTGGTACTTCTTGTTGTAGCCATACAAATGGGATGAGAGGGAGAATGCACATACATAATGAGAAAAAGGGCATATAGAGATGACAGAGGAGATGAAGAGAACAAGAAATGGAGCGATTGGGGAGAGGAGTTTGGGTTTGGGAGGCGAAGGTTCAAGCTTGAGCAGGTTCAGATGCTCGTTCATGTCTAGGCCCCAATGTTAAGTTTCGGCCTCATCTATTCTCGCCTCATCTCGCATTTGTTCCCGTGGTATCAAAGGTTAGTGTTATAGTGGCGCAAATATCTACCCCACCCCAGATTGCAGCTCACAAAAGACACAAACTGGCCCCTGCAGTTGTAATCTGAGTCCGGTACTTGGACAAAATCACAAAATGTACCCATTGGTTTCTTTTTTTGACAATGTGTACCCATTGGTTTGCAAGTTTACGAATTAACTTGCCTTTCTGCTTCAAAATACAAGGGTTTATTTGGTTCCTACCCAACCTTCCCGGTGTTTGCCTTAATTATTAATTTTTCGCGGAGTTGACAAAATTTTACAAGCGTTTGGTTTTGTCAAAATTTTGATAAGATTACCTCTTCTATTGCCAATAGGGTCTAGTTCATTTCCATGCCAATATTTGGCAATGCCAAACTTTTTTAAGCACCGATGCTAACTTAACCATCTTATATATCTATTTATTAAGCATCAGGTCTATACCAATGACGCGGTGAAAATAAACGTATTTTTTTTCTAAACACCTCCTTTGTACATTCTTGTAGCATTATGGCACTTGACGGTCAATTAACCAATACCAACAATCGCCAATTTTCACGGCTGGAAGATCATTGGCGGTTGGGAATGGATAATGAAGTTTGTTGAAGCCCATGGTGATGACCATGAGGGCATTGTTGTGGGCATAAATTATCCTTTTTGTCTAGCTGTTCCTTTTATATTTCTTAACATCTACCATGTGTGTAAATTGCTGATAATGTAAATATTTATCCCATGTGTTAGTGCAGGATGGCGAATTGAACGAGTCTGCACGATTATTTCAGATTCTTACATTCCTACCTATTGAAAGCAAACAAGGTGTTGGTAAAAATAGAACCCTGATACATTTCATTTCTGCAGCACGGGGTACCTATTATCCCAAAGTAGATTTTAGGAGAAGTTGATTATTATGAGTTTAGGTCCGGGCACGGATGGGCTTACGCCTTACGGTACCGGTGCTCATTTGGGCCAGCGCCCATAGGCCGGTCCGGATATGGAGTGACTGTGTGAGTGTGATGTTTAGTGAGATTTAGTACAGCTAGCTTTTTTTTGTTTGGATGTGTTGCAATATTTCGTGGAAAAAACAACAAACACGGCCCACAAAAATTTAAGTTTAGGCAAAGCGCCTCAAAATCGGATGAAACGAGTTGGACGCTGATCCACCTCTCACTCTCGGGAGCGTTATATATATCTTGCTAGCTAGCTATTCATATTCGTGTCCAATGATGATACCGATACGTGTGCAGTTAAGAAGCCAAGCAACACGACTGCACTGGCAGTTGAAGAAACAACGCTTCTTTGTTCTTGATTGATACAGGCAACGCCACACGCACACTAACCTAAATTTGAAATGTCTCTGGTCTAATAATAAAGCTAATAGTCATTATGGAGATATATATCCTCTTCTTAATGAAAAATGTGTTTTGCATGGTCGCGAAAAAAATTATGGAGATATATATACTCTAATTTATATGTATATATCCAGGCACAACAACAGTTGAAGAAACACTTCTTTGTTATTGACTGATACAGGCAACAGAACACATAAATTGTTGTAAACACAAATATATTAGAGTCGTCGTCAGAGATCTGCTACTAACGCAATCTGCGTCGGTGCAGAGCTACCATGGTGTCCTCGCAAAGCCTGCGCTACTGGCTGCTGCCTCTGGTCGTCGCGCATTTCTGCCTCTCCGCCGGCAGGGCCGCCGGCGGCAAGGTGTCGGCGATCATCGTGCTCGGGGACTCGACGGTGGACCCGGGCAACAACGACTTCATCCACACCATCGCCAAGGCCAACTTCCCGCCGTACGGCCGCGACTTCGACGGCGGCGTCGCCACCGGCCGGTTCTCCAACGGCCGCCTCGTCACAGACTTCCTCTCCGAGGCGTTCGGCCTGCCGCCGTCCGTGCCGGCGTACCTTGACCCCGGCTGCACCATCGACCAGCTCGCCATGGGTGTCAGCTTCGCCTCCGGAGGCACCGGGCTGGATGATCTGACAGCAAGAATCACAGTTCGTTCTCATCTATATACATACATGCTTCAATTGATTGGTTTCTCAGTTTTTTCATCGTTTAATAACTATAGATATATATTTTTTTTCAGTCAGTTATACCGTTGAGGCAGCAGCTGGAGTACCTGGAGGAGTACAAGGAGAGGCTGAGGGCGGCGAAGGGGTCGGCGGCGGCGGACGAGATCATGGCCGAGGCCCTCTACATCTTCAGCATCGGCACCAACGACTTCATCGTCAACTACCTGGCGCTCCCTCTCCGCCCGGCGCAGTACACGGCGGCGGAGTACGTCGCGTACCTGGTCGGCCTGGCCGAGGCCGCCGTCCGCGACGCCTACGACCTCGGCGCGCGCAAGGTGGACTTCACCGGCCTCGCGCCGTTCGGGTGCGTCCCGTCGGCGAGGACGATGAACCGCGACGCGCCCGGCGAGTGCGACGAGGAGCACAACCGGCTGGCGGCGGCGTTCAACGCGCAGCTCCAGGACGCCGTGGCGAGGCTCAACGCCGACCTTGCCGGTGCGCGGGTGGTGTACGCCGACACGTACAACGCCGTGTCCGCCATCGTCGCCAGCCCGTCGGACTACGGTCGATCTCGCTCGTCGTCTACCCTATATCTAACATTTTCTTGGTTGCAAATTGCATTCTCCCATACCGCGCGCCGCTTCCAATTATATTTCTTGGTTATAAAATACGCGCGATCTACTATGAATTTGATGCATGGATGGGCATCCAGCAGGGTTCGAGAACGTGGCGCAAGGTTGCTGTGGCACGGGGATCATCGAGACGTCGGTGCTCTGCGGCTTGGACGAACCGTTGACGTGCCCGGACGCCGACAAGTACGCCTTCTTCGATTCAGTTCATCCGTCGGAGCGGACGTACAGGATCATTGCTGACCATCTTCTCAACACGGCATTGCGAGTGTTCCTGTGAGGCTGTGACATCCAGATCCAGCCGCCGCCAAATATAATAATCATATCGCTATAGCTAGCTATATCTATCGTTTGGTTGCATCGGCAATTTGCTTTTATGTGGCGGTGCAAAAATTAATGAAGTTATAAACTCACTTCTTAGAGAGATTGTTCATCTCCAGCAGATACCCATACAATTAATTGAGCTGATATAATAGTATATGGCACGTGCTGACGTGCATGAGTGCATCCATTAAGATAGTTTCTAGAATTTGTATGTATTGGGTTGTTGTTTGGTGGTCGACCATCAAATAACTAAATAGTGGTCCGACCATTAACAAATAATTTTTTTCAATAATTAAAAAATTGAGCAAACAAAATCATGAATATTTTTGACATTTCTAGAATGTTAAGTTACCATTTTTCTAAAAATATTGAGCCAACATTTAGGCAGCAATTTTCCAAAAGCCAAACATTTCGAAAAGGAAAAAAATCTACATAACCCCCAACCTTTGGCAAGTAGTCAACCAGATAAATTACACCCCGGAGTGATTTTGGAGGGCGGTTTTGCCACGCTGGCATGCCAAGTTGGACTAGGATGCTATGTGGCATCTAGGACCATTTGTCAGCGTAGGTATAACCGTTATTTTTATTTTTCTTTCTTTTTTCCTCTTCCTTCTCTTTGCAACTGCCTGCCCATGAGCTCGCCGCCGCCGCCGCCCCCTGCTTCCTTCCCTCACCTTTGTCCATGGGGCGACGGAGCATGTGGCTCCTCACTGACCCTGACCGCATCCCTGCCGAAGCCGCGCGGGGATGGGAGGGGTGCCGCCGAGGCCGGGGTGCCGCGCAGTCGGGTAGGGCTCCGCTGAGGCCGGAGCCGCGCGGGGTGGGATGGGCGTCGCGAGGCTACGGTGGCGTGCGGCTAGATGCGCAGCCGGGGTGCGCAACGTGCCGGAGAGGACGACGAACAGGTGCTGCTAGGCCGCGACATCCGCGGCGGCCGTGGCCCGAGGCTTCCATCGGCCAGGGCGCGCGCATGGTGGGGCCCCTTGGCCGCGAGGAGCAGAGCGGGCGGCCCGGCGTGGTGGATACGGCGAGGAGGGGGGAGCAGGATGAGAGAGAAGAAGAGAAGGAGAGGGGGATCTGACATATGAGCCTGGATATCAATCAAACGGGTCTCTTAACCTTGATTGCCTATTCGTTCATTCATTTTTATTTGACGTTTTGGATTTACTACGTGCATGTAGCATGTACCTCTTTGCTAGTTAGAAAAAACGCCCTTGTATTGGGTTTTCGGGTCCATGTCTAGAATCAAGAATCCAAAATTGTAATGCCTAGATGTGCTAGGAATAGAAGATACCTCAGATATCTTTGGTGTTGTTTCTAAGCTATATGGGCCAAAGTTGACATCCTTATGCCATACGTGTGCATGAATGATTTGAGGACGTTGGGTGCTAATGTCACTCTCCCTCTTAACTAAAAGCATCCACAAATTTATTTATATTATGTTTACTTAAGCTCCTTGAATAAATCAATCAGCTGAAGAAAGAAGAGAGAAGCTGAGCTCTCACTCTCGGGAGCGTTATCTTTCTTTTCGTGTCAAAGATACGTGTTCAACGACTGCACTAGTAAAATGAAGATAGCTTCTGTGTCCTTGATCGATACAGGCAACGGCGAGCTGAGAGTGCACCGAAACGCATTAAGAGGGAGAGTGGAGTGAACAAGACGTTGTAAAAGTCCGAGACTCACAAAAACAACCTACCAAAAACCTAAACAAAATATAAAAAAACTTACAAACTAAATTCCAATCATATCATTTATCCTATCAAGCCAAACAAGAAAAATAAGCACATAATTGTAAAAATATAAATGCAGAATGTAAACAAAGTAGTAGGCATGCAGTGATGATGGTGATTCAGACTAAGATATCAAGAAAGTGCTTCCTTAACCCACGCAGAGATGAAGGGCAAAACTTTTCACGCAAGTGCATGACTGAGCTTTCAGCCGCTTCTTCGTCTAGTCTTTTTTTTTTTTTCACCATGTCACTCTGTGTATACTCATTGGACCGTCCAGTGCTTGAGAAACCAGCCCGTTAACCGTGGGAACGTTGTGTCAGGGCACATAGCCGTTTTTCACAGATGTCTTGGGGTATTCTTATGATCTGTGCTCCTTGATTACTCTTATGTTTATTCGCTAAGTCCACTCGTATCTCTAGGGAAAAACAAATATTCTAGCAAACACACTAGTTTCGAATGATCATTCTTGTCATCAAATACTAGGGTCCATTTGGTTCAAGGGATACGGTAGGATAGAGTGGTTCCATCCCAGTTTCGCTGTTGTTTGGTTCGTGGACAACGGAAAAAACTCATCCCCAACCAGGAATATTCTTGAAAGATTCCTCCCTTCGCCTCCTGCTCGCTCCTCCCTTCGCCTTCCCCATGGCACCGCGCCGCCGTCTTCCCGGCTGGCAGGCGCCACCACGGGGCGGCGTGACCGGTGTGCGGGCAGGGTTAACCATTCCGAATGAAACACATTTCCCGCCGAAGACCAGAAACGAAATTTCGAGAGAATTTCAGTGAATTTTGAATTTTTCGAATGAAAAGAGAATTTAAATTCAAAAACGAAATTTCGGTTTTTTCGGTCAAAATTTCGGTATTTTCAGTCGGAAAACGCCATTTTTCAACTGGAAAATGCTTCCAACATATGAAAAAATAAAAAATTTGATAGAATATTGTTTGTATCTTTTGTATATTGCAATGTACAATGCATACTAAATATATTCCACACAAATTATTCATAACAAATGCATACAAACATATGTTATCACATGAAACCATAAATAAAATGTATGAAAACTAAATTTATCACAATAACACAAGTACATAGTTACAATCTATAAATCATAATACAAGTTGATATTACATAAATTGTATAGTCTACATGAAAGCCCAACTTCAATCTAATAAACAGTATCTATGTATATCACATTATCACGTGGTACTTGATAAGTAATAAAGATAGTATGAAAGTCCAAGCTCAAACTAAAAGTATGTTCTTGGAGGTACTAAACCTCAAAAGGCCCAAAATTCCATTACAAGTACACTCCTCTTCCATCAAGTTTGTTACAATCCAAGCCACAGTCCAAATTGCACATGCGGGAAACGAATTTTTTAGCGAACCTGCTGTGCGCGAGGAAGGGGGGGAGGAGAGGCAGAGGTAGGGGTAGGGGTAGGGGTAGGGAGGCGAAGCCGGCACGCTGGGCCGCTGTGGGAAGGCACGACCGCAGCGGGGAGCCGCGAGGCTGCATGCTCAGCGGGGGAGGCCCGCGGTGGGAGGCACATGGCCGACGGGGAGGGGCGGCGACAGCGGGGACGGATGGAGGTGGCGCCGTCGCTGTGGAAAGGGGCGGAGGCTACGTCGGCGGCAGGTTGAGTGCGACAGGCGGCGGCCATGGAGGTCGTGAGAGAAAAAGAAGAATAAATGTTTCTATGACATGTGGGTCCATGCTTAACAGTGGTAAACGGAGTTCGAACGGTTCCATTCTCACCCCTCCAACCAAACACAAAACTAGAGCCATTCCACTCCTTCAACCAAACACAGAATGAAACCATTTTATCTTAAAGTTCAAGAACAGAGCCATTCTATACCACCATGTCCAACAACCAAACGCTACCTAAATTCATTGGGAATAATTCATGAGCAATCCATGTCTGGTCACTTTCTTATGCAAATTCCAATTGTCATCAATGAAGCTTGCAGTCACCGTCATGTAGGAGTCTTGCTGTTGTGAAGTCCAGCAATCTGTTGTTAGGCAAACTCTCTTACAAGAGTCTTTGCAAATTTTCTTCAACTTTGCTTTCTCTTGAAAATAAAGGCGTACAATGTCCCTAGTGGAGGTTCTTCTTGATGGCACATGGAAACGTGGGCAAGCTCTAGACATAAATTTCTTGAAGCTTGCCTTCTCACCAAAAGCAAAGGGCAACTCATCCTCTAGGACCATCTCAGCAGAAGCTTCCCTTAATGCCTCTTTATCAAACCTCCAAGTGGTGGGAGCTTCCCCTTGAGTTGCTTGCAAAGTAGCTTGCTTTGGATCTTTGTTGAAAACATGAGGATTTCTCTTGCAAATGTTGAAATGTTTCTCAATGAAGATGTACCATGGCTCTTTGTGTCAGCCTTGATCTCACAACTGTAATACTTGCATTTAGCGGCCCTCAAAACACCTTTGCCATCCTTGACCTTGTTGAAGTGTTCCCACATCTTTGACCTTGGTTCCATCTCCTTCCTTTTCTGACCTTTGTCTTCGTCACCATCTAAATCAATGGAATTATTTTCAGTACCTTTGTGACTGTGACTTGTCACCCACTGTCTCTACAATGGCGTGGCTGGGAACAAATTGTGAATCAGTGCCCACTGACTCCATTTCCATATCCATACACTCATCAGGTTGTGGCATCTACATGAAATAAAGAGCACTAGTTTTATCACACATTAATGTATTGCAATAGGCTGTACACTACCAATACCAGTTACAATAACTACAAAATTGCAATAAACAAAAATGTCATCAACAATCGTGCCTCATGCTATCAGCAGTAGATCATCACTAACCTAACCACTAACCAGTACTAGTATTCAATATTCAATAACATCATCACCAATCAGCTATCACTTTCACCAGTTCACTACAACTACAGATATAGGAGGGTTAACATACATTACACGATTCCTCATATGTTGGTGCCGTCCTTCACTTGTGAGCGCGGGGAAGGCGGCTTCTAGGTGCAGGCAGGGGTCATAGGGGCGTGGGCACTGGGCGGTGGCCTGGGCCCTAGATCTTGCAGTCGCGGAGGCGGACTGCCGGGGTAGCGTCGGCACCGGCTAGGCAGGGATGCTGGTCGCGGACTCGCGGGGACGCAGTGGGGCGGTGGCCTAGATGCCTAGTGCATGTTGGGGTTGCGGGGACGCGGGCGGCTGCTGTGTGTCTGGTCTAGGGAGGCAGCCAGGCAGGGGAGGAACTGAGGAAGATGGGGCGACGGTTGGTGCCTGGTGGAAGTCTATCTACTATCTAGGGCTAGAACTTAGAAGGACAGATAATGGGCTGAGGCTGGGCCGTGCATGGCAACAAGGAAAGGGTAGTTGGGGGACATCGGGTAATATGGGTAATTCAAGTCCTAGTCTCCCGTGCTTGATCTGGGTAATTTGAGTACCTGATTGGGTAATATGGCAACAAGGACTTGAATTATCCAAAATAAAATCGGGTTTCCAGAGACAGGATCCGAAATTATGTTTGGATAATTTGAGTCTAGATCTGGATAATTCGGGTCTGGGTATTAGGTATCGGGTAATTTGCCCAGGCCTATGATCAAACTCCATGACGCCACACAAATGGGACTTTGCTCGTAAAACATCTGTCGCTTAGATGGGCCTCGCCGTGACGAAGCCAAAACTTTTTCGGCCCAATCCAACTGACAGCCGCGCCACGCCACGCCACGCCGGCGTCGGCAACCTCCCTCCCCGCCGCCATCCTCTTCCCCCGTCTGACGGCCTTCCCGCTTCTCTGGCCTCTGCCGCGTCTCGGCTCTCGAGCACGGTACCCACGCACGCTTGCCTCCGTCGGGAAGCCTTCCGTCCTTCACCTCCCCCTGCTCCTTAGCCTCCCTTCTCCGCCGGAGCAGCTCCCCAGCTGCTACGATGGAGAACACGGAAGCTGCTAAGAACACGACCACCGCCGGCCCCACCCTCTCCTCCCCTCTCTTCTCCTTCTCCAACCCCGGCGGCTCTTCCTTCGGCTTCGGCTTCGGCTTCGGTTTCGACTCCGGGGCACCTCCGCCGCCCCCGCCGCCGGCCGTCGAGGTGCAGCTCTGCGAGGTACTTCCTGTCCACCTCTTTTCTGCTTCCTTTCGGTGTTCTCGCTTTTGGTGACAGCGTTCGAGGTTCGATCTTTGCTTCGTGGTTTTGCAGGAATCGCCCGTTGCGGCAGCTAGGATGGAGCCGGTTGCGGTTGATGATTCCCTGACGATCTACAAGGTGCGGGAGCAAATGTGCTTGCTCATTTGTTTGCCTTATCGTTGTGGATTTTCTTTTGTCACTGCGCAGTGCTGCAAAGGGTCATTGGCTGATAGACACATAAATGGAAAAAAATTCTTTACGGATTTACTAATTTACTCTACCGAAGACCAGAACTTCCTTTGCTTCTATATAAGTGCTTTAGCATGCCAATTGTGCACCACTGTATCTTTTTGGCCCAAAATTGCGCATATGCCAAAAAAACTGGTATATTGGGATTTACATTGTTAACTATAGCTTTAAGTTACCTTCGTCATCAATGTGCTTCTTTTTGACGAAAAAATTTGTAAGGTAGGCCGTGTTCAATGAAGTGAAAGAATGTCATAATCGTATTTGATCAAGCTCAATATAAACTTCACAAGAAAGGATAAAGTGATCTGCTAGAACATTGAATACTTGTCTTTCCTTTTTTTTTTCTTTCTCCTAAATCAAATAAAAGAAAAAAGATTTTTAGCCCTGAAATAGTTGCCTGACCAACTCTATGCCTTCTGTTCTTGACAAGTCAGGATATATATTCTATAACTGTTGTTATACATTATTTTGCTCTTATACCACATCCCATGAGTTATTCACTTATTCTCAGCCCTGGGTGTGAATGAGGGGACCAAAGAGGAGCCAGAATATGACAACTAGTACTTACTCTAGCTATCATTGCTGGGCATGATAGGGTGGCTACTGGCTAGCACCAGCATCACGAGTGAGCAACACAGGGAATAGATGTGGATGATGATTGTGGTGCTTATCAGACTTATTTACTCGAATATGCAGGACAGCTGCATAACGTTTCATTAAAGAAGGAAAAAAAGAGAGTGTTTCCTCCATTTTTAAATACATGACACCATTGAGTTTTGGACCAATGTTTGACTACTTGTCTTATTAAAAAAAACTATGCTGATTTCATTTCATTTTGTTGTGACTTGTTTTTACCATCAATGATACTTTAAGCATGACTTATATTTTTGTACATTTGTGCAAAATATTTGAGTAAAATGAATGGTCAAAGAGTCATCGATCTCATATAGTAAAAAGACCTATGTTGTACAAACTCTACACCACACCACTGCACACAAAAGAAATTTACTAGCATTCCACGACTATAGAGCGATGAACTGACCTAAAGTCCTTCACAAACATTGAACTAAACAGCAACCGAGAGTCTGAGACTAACTCAAGGAGCTTCTTAGCTTATCATATGTTGACATAGATATGATGGAATATGGAGTTTATAAACATTTAGATTTATAAAATTATCAATTTCATTTGTTGCATCTGGCCAAGGCCCATGCATGTATATACCACTGGTCATTCATATGTAATTGTAATGAAGTTAAACTAAACCAAATTTCCTTTTCAATCTTAGGGGAGAGTGAGTACATCTGATGTGTTTGGTGTCAAAGACTCTGATTTGGTACCAGGAAAATATGAAGGTGAAGATTGAATACAGTTTGTTATTTACAATATATTTGTATTTATTTGGTTCATGGGCACCAGGTGGGTTGAAGCTCTGGGAAGGTTCATTAGACTTAGTGAAGGCCCTAAATGCTGATATCAAGGAAGATAAATTACTTCTAGAAGGCAAACGTGTATTAGAGGTGCGATACTTGCTCTCAGGTGTCAATTTATGCATGTACCATTTGAATTTCTGTTTATTAGTCAATTTTTTTCTACTTAAATTACTGAGCTAGTGAGTTTGGTTATTTTTGGAACAACCTTCCTCTGTTATGTATGTTGTATATGTACTTGTCAACAAATGAACTTGCACGTTTAATCTGTGGTAGAATGCCTAAGTGACTGGATTTTTTAACAAAATTATTCGAGCACGGTTATATATAAAGTTGCAACCATTGTGTTGAGCGAGCTACTTACACTAGCTATTTTCTTTTGATTCCTTAGCTTGGATGTGGACATGGCCTCCCTGGCATTTTTGCAGCTCTTAAGGTATTGTTCTTGATCCTTTCCTTTCTGACATTTAAAAATAATTTCTCGTTTATATGATTTTTTATAAACTCGAACTGTCAGGGTGCTGGACTGATTCATTTCCAAGATTTCAATGCTGAGGTGCTTAGGTGCCTGACCATACCAAATGTGAAAGTCAATCTTTTCAAAGAGCCACCTGAAGGAACATGTACATCTAGGAGTTTTGGTTTCTTTGCTGGTGATTGGAGCGAAATGGATAAGCTGCTTCTTTGTGGGGATGCTGAGAAAGACAAAACAACCAGTGGTGATACAGAAGATAAAATGTATAATGGTTATGATATCATCCTGATGGCTGAGACTGTCTACGCGTTATCTTCCCTTCCAAATCTCTACAGGCTTATCAAGAAGGTCCACATTGAAAATTTCCATTTTACTGAATATTCGTTCTCGAATATTAAAGTTTGCTGAATGTTGTCTTTCTTACACACTGAAAGCCTTCTGCAGTGTTTGCAC
This sequence comes from Paspalum notatum, assembly GCA_022530915.1. NCBI lineage: Eukaryota > Viridiplantae > Streptophyta > Magnoliopsida > Poales > Poaceae > Paspalum > Paspalum notatum. Next base: position 35,160,145 of record CM039685.1, read on the forward strand.
TACCCTGGTGGTGTGGTTTACATGGCAGGGAAGAAGCATTACTTTGGAGTCGGTGGTGGCACAACGCAGTTCCTACGCTTGGTTGAAGAAGACGGTATGTTATCCAGTCTAGAACTATAAATCAACATGCCTATTGTTTATGCACCCCATTGCTTACAGTATGATACTATGATCAAATGCTAGCTTTGCAAACTTGTAAAATAACAATGTTGGGAAATAATATCTTCCTGCTACGTGGTGATCATTGATGTTTCACTTGCTCTTTTTTCTACATATGTGAACCTAAAGAATTCTACAATATTTTAGATTTTGAAATCATTAGGCTTCTTCAACTTTGACCGCTAATTTATACACAACTGTTTCAATTGGGGGCATGGGACATGGGAGTAGTAATATTAATCAGCTAGATTTGTTATGCTTGATGCTTTTACTAACATATTACTACCTTTTTTTTTTCTTGAACATGAGAGCTCTGTATCTAGGAGTGGTAAAGGGCCTTCAAGTTTTGCCTAGCAATTTTAAGGATAGAGCCTAAAAAGGGCCAACTCATATTTCTATTCATTTTTCAACTAAAAATCACCAAAGGCTCAATTGAGTTGTGAAGAAACATTTGGATCATGATTTTTTCATTCAAGAGAGAAAAAATAGTGCAAAGTGAGAAGAGCCTCCCTATAATCCACCAAAAACAAAAGAACAAAAGCTCCAGAAACTACTAGCACTATCAGGGACATAGTAACTTCTGTTCAACTCCCTCACTAATAGCTCCTGAAGGTCCTTCGCCTCAACTGAGCACTAAAGAACACCCTCATTAGCAACATTCTGCAGGACCACTAATACCTCTGCTCTTGCCCATTCAAAGACGCAAGCCACTAGTATGATGAGCGAGTTACTTCAATGCCCTTGGAACAAGCTTGAGTGCTTTGGACCACCACCCTGAGAGACCATTATCATGCTGCGGTACAAACTGACTCAGCCCTAAACCTTGGAGGACCATGAACCACACCTGCCAGCTGCCGCACAAACACACAGGACACGGTTGGGTGATGGATTGACTCAGCTTCTTGGTCACAAAGTGGACAAGCTAAAGGATGGGAGCCCTCTTTTAGCTAGGCAGTCTGCTGTCCAACACTGATTCTTGACCACAAGCCAAATGAAGAATTTGCACCCAAGTGGGGCCCAAGATTTCCAAATTCTCTTCCAAGGCCCAAAGTGGATTGTCCCTTCAAAGCAAGCTTTGTAGGGAGATTTCCTGGAATAAATACCCGATTTCATGAGCTTCCACATGTGCTGGTCTGCTACTTCTTCCTGTTACGCCAATTATCGATGATTTCCCAAATAAGGATATATTCCCTTGAGATCAGAGACCCATTTTCTGTCATCCAAGTCCTGAGCAACTATGCGAAAATTGACTGTTCTCTTAGGGGCCAATTTGATAACTTTAGGGACGAGCTCGACCACACTCTTGCCATCTATCCATCTGAATCCGGGCAGAGTGGCAGACCTTCCAGGCTCCAAAGCTCCAAAGCATCACATGTTAAAGAGAGGGGTTAAGTTTTTCTTCTGCTATTATGAGTGAATAGTGTCAAGACCATGTGTTCTAGGCGTCTAGTAGTTGTGGAACGTAGATTATCCATGCTTATTGTGGTACTGGCAAAATGCCCGTGCATTGCAACGGGAGAAAAAGATCCTTAGGCACATCTAGATCAATACATATAAAAATAGTCTCGCAAATAAATTCCATATCATATTGTTTCGAATTTTCCCTTGCATGTGACCGAAATTTAGGTGATGTCAGTTTGGTAATAAATATTATTTTTTGCTTTTCCGCAATATATAGAACATTGAAAACGGAGTCCATATACGACATGAGTATCCGTTTTCACGTACATGTCGTCTGAATCGGGTTTCTGAATAAATTATAGGCCATATTGTCTTGACGATTTTCGTTAATTGCAAGCAAATTTTTGAGTGGTGTCAATTGGGTTGGAAAGGTTGTTATTTTAGCTTTCCGTTGATATATGGAACGTAAAAAACGGTGTCCATATGCGATTTGGGCATCCGTTTTCGCGTGAGCGGCTTCTGCACTCCGGGCTCGCCAATAAATTTCACGTCATATTGTTTCAAAGATTTCCGTTGACTGAGACCGAATTTTAGAGTTGTTTCAATTTGTTTGGAAAGGTTATTATTTTAGCTTTCCATCGATATATAGAACATTGAAAACGGAGTCCGTACGTGACTTGGGCGTCCGTTTTCGCGTGGGCTCCTTGTGCAGTCCGAATCTAGTTCGTATTGTAGCTGTGATTTGAATTATCGGATATAGGACCGGGAGAGGCTGACCAGCCGGGTCTACACGTCATGACGGACCGGGAAACCGAGTAACCAGAAACCTTATTTGCTTTAATATTAGATATAGATATAGATTCTACATGCCATAAGATTAGATACTATTGCCTTTTTTGTTGATGGGAACATAATAACTGTAGACTACAAACAATTTGTCTGCACCTGTAATGTGGATTCTGTTTCACAATTCTGTTTTGTGTGGTAGACAACCATTGCTTTTTACTAACTTTTAGTTGTTCTTTAGGTGCCATGCAACCTGAGCGACTCAATGATGTTGCTGATGGATCATCCAATGTTAGGGAGGTTTGGAAATTGTCATTCAAATAGATCAGCACTGTCCTTGCCGTTGTTGGAGAAACTGAAAACATGTGCTGGACTCAATAGTGGTAGGGGGAAACTTTGGTTTAGTGGCTCCCAGATTCTGCTAATGTACCTGTGACTCTCAAAAGTTGATATTTTCGTCTGGAGTTCCAATATGGAATGGAAGGCACCACTGCTTCTAGAATTGAATACTCAAGAAATAGCTTTACCTCTGGATCATGTCTCTTAAACTTGTGTAACCTTTTCTCTAAAACCATGAATTGCCCATGATCTTCTTACAAATCCTCTCATATTTTCCTCCAACAAAAAGTGTCTCCTTCCTAGAAGAAAAAACTTGCCTTTCCATTAAGCATCATTGCGAAGATTCTTGATAGTTCCAATGGCAGACAAAACTGATTGAGTTACACCTGACAAGTCAAAAAAAGGTGCAAGGACAAAATTCTACTACCCTGGATGCTTCACCCTCCAGCTTTCCATCTGGAATGATACACCATGCTGCATGGGGGGCCATGAGACTCGTGGCAGCCAAGAGGAATGTTTTCCCAGTAAACACTCGGGGATGCACCCCAGCAGCACAAGACAAAACTGAGGTGTGTGAGTGGAGTAGGGACATGGATGTGAAAGGGTGTCCATAGCCCCATGTGATGCAAGGAATCAGGCATTAGGGAATGCTTTGTCCCTATCTCCACGTTTCAGTGCCGCTAATCCTTCAACATGGCACAGCTTCGGGGGGGCTCATTCCATGTGCCCACTGTTCCTGTCCTCTGTGATCTGTATGTATGTGCCCTCCTTCCTTGTAGTGTGTCTATATCTCCTCCTGCCTTGCAGCTTTTGCAGTGAGCTGCCATGATGGGCTTCTTCCAGGACGCCGGCGTTGGTGGCGGCGGCAGCCGGATGGGCAGATTGCTCCCGTCGTACCAGAGGCTGGAGTGCTGGGACGACGGCACTGCTGCTCCCAGGCCCCGTTGGTGGTGGCTGCCGGCTCTGAATGGTAAGCCGGCTTCCCCCTGTTTGTTCCATGCCAAGAAGCTGAAGTGGGGCAAGATCACCTCGGTCCTGATCCCAAAGAAGGTCGCCGAGCTCTCCGCAAAGATCCGCCGTGCCGGCGCCACGGCCGAGGCCAACGTTTGCCCGACGGTCATCTTCATGTCGCCGTGGGGGCTCCCGGTGCTCTCCCGGCCGCTCTTGGCCGGCCACAAGAGCAGCAGGCATCACCATGGGAGGGACAGCTTCTGAGTAGCAGCTAGCAGGTACCAAATCTGTGTCCCTGCTGGCGATGGTATTGGTATATAATAATATGTCTGTATGTATGATATATGGTGTTTTGTGGCGAGCTAGTTGGTCCCTGTAGGCTGCTGGGTGTTTATATTGATTCTGATTTCTGCATGACTTGTGTCGCTGTGGTGCCGCCGGCTGCATCTGAGCTTAGATCTGCTGTGTGATCCTGGCCAGAGTCTCAGCCAGATCTTGTGCCGTGTGATGCAAAGCTTCACTCCCTCCTTCAGGCAGACCTTTTGCTGCACTAAAATCCGCAGCCGGCGCTTCGTTCTGCCCATCTCTCGTGGTGTGCTTTGCGCTGTCAATTTTGCGCCACTCGCTGGCCATGAACAAGGCATTGGCCGAGCAAAGCCGTTCTTGCTTCTGCTACTGCCTACGGGTGATAATGAACATGTTGAGCTTTTTGCTCTGCTTTTGGTGGCAAAAAATGCATTTGGGGGTCAGATCATCTGTTTGGCCGTATATCTTTCTCGTTTTTATCAGAGCTGAGAGCCTTGTGCTGGCGAGGTTCCGAATGCAGAAGTTTCACATGATCGCGTAGTGACAGAAATCGAGTGTGAAAAAAAAAAGAAATCATTCTGGCGTATCGAGAACGGCCGTGGGCAAGCGGTCACATGTGGAGGCAATACGTGCTTTTGGAGCACGTTTGATTGATTGGTCGACATGCGTGTTGTACTCGCCATCAGCATCCGTATATCCGGCGTATCCTCGCAAAAGCCCATGCATCACTACGATACGCCCATGTGGATTCAGGATATCTCGTAGACTCGTATGTTCATGCACCATGCATTCTTTATACACAGCTTCAATCGCATTCGCGTTACATGCACACACACACAAACACTCATCTATATATAAATAAAACACCAACGAGCGAGACACAATCACAGAACCAGCTGTCAATTCAAGCAAAAACTAAACGAAGTATATGGTGTACGGAGTATATTACAGTGCTTTGCAACTGTGCATGCGCACCAACATCCTTGTTCTGAGGGAAAAAAGGTAATCAGAGTAGAGCAGGGTCAGTAGAAAATCAAACTTAGGTGACCCTAAAGAACGAGAATCAATCAAAGGTCAACCTACTAAAGTTGAAACCCTACCCTACCTTACCCCTCTGCTCTGCCTAGTGCACCTTGGAGTACATATGTAACTCCCCCATGCACATAAATCAAACTTAGGTGAACCTGCTGCTCTCGCCCTCTCCTCCTCTTTCTACTACAATTGTGACAATGTGAGCCACTACCACCAACGCACCTCAAGATCCAGATTCCAGAGAAACAGAGCCCAATCAAGAACTCAGAGACATCAGACATGGAGGATGAAGACGGCGTGGGCAAGACCCCCGAGCAGGCTGCGGGTGCGGGATGCAAGAAGCACGCGGGCCTCCACAGGCCATTCCTCCACCTGTACTCCAGAGCGCTCGCCAAGCTCCACGGCCGCCGCGCCCGCGCAGACGACGCCGGCGCCAAAGCCGAGCCGCCGCCGTCCTCTGCCTCCGCCTCGTTCCTCTCCGGCTGCATGCACCCCCGGACCCACTCCTTCGCCTCTGCCCGCCGCCATCACCGCCGCCACAGCCGCGACCACGAGCACGAGGGGGACGCTCTCGGCGTCAACTTCCGGTCGTCGTCTCTCCGGGCCGCCGGCCCAGCAGCTTCTGCTGCGGCCGCCGGCGACGGCGGCGGCTCGTCGCCTTCGTCCGCGAACGATTGTCACCACCACAGCGTCGGCAGCGGCCCGGCGGCGCCTCGTTCAGCGGTGGTGGCCCGTGGCGCCGGCGTCGCGGTGGTGACGTTCTCCGCGGCGCCGTACGAGGACTTCCGGCGGTCCATGCGCGAGATGGTGGACGCCGCCGCGGGGACGGCGGCGCCCGCGGTGGACTGGGACTTGATGGAGGAGCTGCTCTTCTGCTACCTCCACCTCAACGACCGCGCGGTGCACAAGGACGTCCTCCGCGCCTTCACCGACACGGTCACCGCCATCCGGTGGAAGGGCAGGCGGGAGCGTCGGCGGCGGAGGCAGCAGCAGCCGAGGGCGAGACGAGACAGTCGCCACGGCGACACTGACGGCGAGGAGGAGCTGGTGACTTCGTCGTGAGTCGTGACTGACCGGAGCGGGAGCGAGTGGCGCCTGGCCGGCCGCTCTCATCAGTCGGCGACCGCACGAGTTAATTAATGCCGTGTTGTTAAGACGCGTGAGTGTATTTCGAGTCTAGTTTAATGAGTTTGATGATGAAGTAACCTGCGACCTGCGTCGGCATGACAATATAACCACTCTGTTGTACATATTTCCTGTGTCTCAAATTCCAATGTTCTTTAACTTTAGTTCTGAATTAAGTGAAGAAACTACTTCTCTATCTTTATCTAACTTAGTAGAAAATAAAATAGCATTCTAACTCAAATAAGTTTCAATACATGTATAATAGAATATACAATTTTGATAATACTAACATCTATTCACAAATGTATAGCGCGGTTAACTAATTTCATTCATGCTATTCAAAAAATTTCATAAGTTACAATTAATTTTGTTGCGATTTGCTTTTATTCTAAATGTAGTTTTAATTATTCTAAACTACATCTCAGTCATTATCTAACATTTTAGAAGAAAAATTGCTAATACCAAGTATTGCCGAATTGACTATTCAATAACTTTCCCGACACTCCCTCCGATCTTCAAATAATCGATGTTCTATAGAAAAATGGCATGAAACTACTTCGAACATATAACTCAATGGTAGCAAACATTTAAAATAAACTACCAATACGTAATGTTTTTAAGAGACTAATATTGCCATATCATTTCCAAAAATTTTAATTCAAATATAAGAGATACAAATGGCTAAAAATAAAATATGTTGACCACAGATACACCAAAATATCAGTTATTTTAAGACTTGAGGAAGGATAGTGAGAAGAATCGTCCCTAAAGCTATCCTCACCGGTACGCCTCATCCCTCTTCCCATATTATTTCAGTCTTCTGACTGTTTATATGTCTACGCTGCGCGTACGATGTGGAGCAGTGTTTTAGACGTCCAAATGGGCGACACCGGTGAGTCCAGCCTATATGCACACAATCATCAATTCTCATATGTTTGTAGGTGCCGAAGCCACTATTTTTATTGTTTATTAGTGCACGGTGTTAAAGAATAAAATTAACATTATTGTCGGTAATGTTTGTTTCTCTACATGGATTGCTTTGCCAGTATGCTTTATAGTTGACATGTTTTTTTAAATCCTCAATGCTTCAGGTGCAAGTTGTAGTATCTGAACTCATGCACTAACACACACATGCCACACGCATGCCTACATGGCGCAAGTTAGACCTACAACCTATACCTAAAGGGACATACGCAGTTGAGAGATACCCAAGGCAATCTTGGGCGTTGGCGGGCATGTCCCTCTGACCATTGTGCAACATCTGCTTTTGAGGATACATGCAATAACAAATGAAGGAACACCTCCCTAAATGACACACCAACGTCAAGTCGAGGACTCGAATCCTGGTGGGCAGAATGCCAACCACCAGCATTTGCCACCCGCAAGTTGACATGTTTTGGTAAAACACACACACAAAGAATCACTCGGAACGACACCAAGATGAGGTCAGTCAATCGCATGTCTGAGGGGGATCTTGCTCTGCGCGCGCGCTCGGGGGCACTCCTAGCGCTCGAAGAAACCGCGCCTCCTTCTTCCTCCTCCCGCTCCTTCTTCTTCGTCCCGCCCCCGCGCCTCCCGCCGCCGCCTCGACCTCCGCCCGCGGCCGGCGCCTCGCCGCTCCGCCCGCCACCGGCCTGCCGCGGCCCACCGCTAACCTAGGCGGCGTTCGCCCTCACCCCGGCCCTTCCCAACTGCCATCTCCCGCCGGCCTCTCCGCCGCTCACCAACCGCCACCTCCGCCTCCCTCTATGGCCGGAGATGGAGAAGATGGGGATGGCGGCGGCGCCGGCAACCCCGAACCCTAACCCTAACCGCCACCGCCGCCGCCCGGGAGGCCGCCGTCATCGAGAGGATCGAAACGGGCAAGGGTCCACGATGCGCCAGGCTGGCCGACGGGCCTATGAACACGCAACGGGCTAGCCCCATAAGCGGCCCAACTCAATGAAGCGGCCCAGCTAACTCGACACTGAGCAGAAGCAGAGCATGCACTAAGCAAGAGCTAACTCGACACTGGCACTGCCAGGCGGGCAGAGGCTCCGCTGTCCCCACCTGGCAGCCCCCTCTACCCCACGCGGGCCCCCACCGGCACAGCAGCGTCGGCATCCAGCACCCGCCCCCGTGCGCGCCCCACCACCACACCGCAGGCAGCCGCAACGAGACGACGATATGAAAACCAACCAAACCACGGGGAGGGAGGAGACGCAGACGGAGACGGGAAAAAAAAAAAAACACCAGAAAAATAAGAGAGAGAGAGCGCAGGCAGGCGGATAGAGAGACGGAGACGTAAAGCCGCCGCTCGGCTCCGCGCGCGTCGACGTCACGCCTCGCCGCCGGGGGTCTGGGCATCTCGCCTCGCGCCGCCTGCCTGCCTGCCTGCCCGCCGGACCGCTTGCGCTTGGCTTGGGGGGCTCCCGACCTTCCCCGGGCGGATCGGGACCGGCGGTGGGTTGGGATGGCCGGGGGGAAGAAGCGAAAGGCGGAGGCGGCGCGGCTCGACGAGACGGACCGCGCGCTATACGGCGCCTTCCGGGGCGCCGCCAACTCGCTCTCGCAGCTCTACACGCTCGCCATGGGCGCACAGAAGGCCTCCTTCAACGCCGGCGAGCGCCACGCCATGGTACGTTCCCTCCCCTTCCCCCTCTCCTCTCCCTCTCTCCTCCCCCCCGCCGCGGATTGGGGGTGCCTGGTGGCGTCCGTCCGTGCCGACTTCGCGGCGGATCCTGGCGGCGGCGCCGGGTTCGGGCCCGGCCGCTGTGTGTGCCAGTCGATCCCCGTGCTTAGTTTATGCTCGATCGGTTGGGAATTCCCGCGCTGGCTGACTGACTGACTGACTGACACCTCTGCTCGTAGTCGTGCGGGAGGGAGATTGGATGGGATCCTTCGTCTCCGGTCCTTTGATGCCGGTTTCGATCCGTCGGTTGCGACGCCAAGAGGATAGGATGGGTTTCCACGGTCCGGTGCGACTTCTGGCTGAGTTTCGTGGATTGGATTGGATGGATGGATGGATCATGCTGCGCGTGATTAATTTCGAGGATCCACCGCCTAGTACCATACCACCAACACCTCCTTAGATTAACCCCTCTTCGTACTCCATCCATACCGAGCTTGTCCTGTCCACCGAAATTGATTGATTGGTAAAAACAACAGCTTCTGTATTGGCATTTCCAGTCACTCTCGCCGGAATTTACCAGCTCTCTGATCGCCGCTCCTTCTCCGGTTAGCTGTTTCCGTGTTACTTTAGCTTTTCCGTTCTTTGTGGGAACGGCTGCGGGCATTTAGCCTTTGTGCTTTGCTAGGTTCAGAGCGAGGGTGTGCAATCGGAAAGCAGACTTGGGGGGATGGGATTAGAGGCTTTACTTTCAGGGCAGGTTACTTCTGCAGTAGTACCAAGGATGCATCCTTTCCCTACTTTACTTTGCTTCTGCACTGCAACTGCTGTATGATAAGTCTCACCATTTCTTGGCGTTACACCTGTTGTCTCTTTAATTCTGCTTTTGGTCAGTCAGATGCTGCGGTACTCAGTTTGTGTGATGTGGTATAGTGTTTTATGACCGACTTAGTTTTATTGTTAGGTAAGAGGTTAACATTTGCATTTTTTCAGATACAAGAAGTTAACTTCTGCAGTGCAATACTGCAGCTGAACATCTATGTTTATTTATATACTAATCTCCTTTGCCTATCTCATTAAATGGATAAACTGATATACCCTCATACAATTGGACACTAGCGAACACATCGGAACAGCCATTAGTGCCATCTGTTTGACAGCTCAGCATGCGTTTCCTACTTTCTTTGCCTATCTCATTAAATGGATAAACTGGTATACCCTCATACAATTGGACACTAGCGAACACATCGGAACAGCCATCAGTGGCATCTATTTGACAGCTCAGCATGTGTTTCCTACTTTCCTCATATGGTTCTGGCGTCACGTGTCCTGTGCATAACCACTTTGAGCATGTACAATGCAAACCTTCTTAAATAGATGCTTCAAGACCATATGGTAGATTGGTGGATCATCAATGATCTGCGCAAGTGTCCTAATCTACAGTGAGAAAGTATCTTAAAAAATGCTTAATTAGTTTGAAAGCATTAGCAGCCTATTTAGGCACTCATCTGCCCCAATGCACATAAAAAAAAATACACAGATGGACTAGTCATCGTCGGAGCACTACTTGGGGCCTAGAGCATCCGCCTTGGCGCCTTCTGGTTGAGTGCTCTGCATCTGCAGCCACCCAGGCTGAGTTCCACCCTGGCAACAAAACGAATGCAACTCCCCTTAAACGCATGCCACATGATACAATTGTACATGGCCTTTAGAGATTCTTGCCTTTCATCTAGTTCATTGCAATGCATGAAGTGAAACACGTTCTTGAGATTCCGTACACATTGTGATTCAACAATGTAGGTAGACCATTTGGCTCTATATAAGTGAACGCTTGATTTCACATCTTTACAACAGGCGATCATGGTCATGGCACCCTCTGGCAGCCTGATTTTAGCTTCTTGAAAAACTGTCTGTGAGCGTGAAATTTGGAAGCTGGGGCCTGCTCTTGCCTGAAGAAATTCTCATGCAAAACTGCTCTGTTTCCCCCAAAATTAATGAGCATACCATTCTTTGTTTATTGATATTATTTATCCTTTTTGTAGGCTATATTCATCTCTCTATGTGCTTTAACCTTTATTAAAATTAATAAGGCTGGATTCAACCTTATTAGTCATATATAGACAGCTGCTTCTTTCTTCATTCCTCAACCTCAGTAACTAAAACTCCACTTTCTCTTGATGATGCAGGAAAAACTTTATGAATGGATCCTGAGGCAGCATGAAAACGGCTTGAGGCTGACAGTTGCAGACATAGCCTCCCATATCCAGGTAAGTTTAGAATCCTCTCTTATTATGTTTCTATCAAATTCGAGAAGGAAAACACGGATAAAATTTTTGTTATACTATCGTTTCATAGATCATGTTTACATGTTATGTTAGTCCTAAATTATGTGCACCATGTTACTGACTTGCTTTTATGATAAATAAGAAGAGATGAACTTACTGTTCGTGCAGACTTAACTTTGATTCGATTCCTATCCTCTGATTATTTTCTTCGCCTATTTACATGTCCAGCCATAGCATGTTAGGCTGTTAGCATACAGTGACACCATTGCTCTTCCTTTTGCACATATTCAGGCAAAGAATGAGTGCACATTCTTATGAATCGTCTGTGTGTGTAGCATGAGATTCAGTATGGGGGTGACAATACATCAGCATCTCCAAGGTCACAATACCCTAGCCAAAGCACTGCACCTACGGTGCACGTTCCCAACACAAGCATCCAGCAACCATCGCCAAGCTTATTTGCTCCAGGAAACCCTGGGTTGACACAGTCCAAGAACTCCATGGTCTTCTCAAATGCATTATCCAGCCCCGTCCGGCGGAGCCTGCAACCTTACCACCTAGAGCAGGGTGGGGATGCGGGGTACTTTGCGAATGGCGCAAGCCGTGACACAAACCCCACAGCTTCGAATGATTCATCCATGGATATGCACTCGGACAGCCCAGCTCATGACTCCTACTGAGCAGCTCCTCGATGGAACCAGAAGAACAGCACTTCCAGTGGAAGTCTGTTGTCGTCACAGGCCAAGTAGGGATATTCAATTTAACACCTTCCGTAGCCTCTTACACTAAGCGTGTGATATCTTGTGTTATTGTTACTACAACTTACCACCTGTTGCTTTGCCAGGGTACTGTAATTTGCTTGTAATATACTGTACTGTTTGATTTATCTGTGCATATTACTGCTGTTGGTATGTTACAAGTGCAGGAAACAAACCATTGGAAAGAATTAACAACCTGTTGCTTTGTGACGAGAGATCTTGATTTATCTGTGGCTGCTGCTATTATTCCCGTGGACACTGAAGCTAGCAGTACTTGTTTTTGTTCAGATTGAAATTCATACTGCTGTTAGATTGTGGTGAATGAATTAAAACCACATGATGACGGTTTACTCTTCATATGTTTTTATTTTTAATAATCTATTGTTTTTCTTGAAACAGATAATAACATATTGTTGTGATGTTTTGCGACCATTAAACCCAACATTGGTGTCAAGACCGCATGTAGAGGTGGGAATGGATTGACATCTAAATCCAAATAGAGATGTCCAACTAGAATCATTTTAATGAGTAAATTGTCACATCAAGCTAAGACAGTTGGGTTCAAGATTTTAGGAGCTCACATGAATTTACTATGCATTTTTTTTAAGATTGAACATCTTCAGAAAAAATAAGTTATGAATTATAAAATCCCCGAACAACATTGACTACACGGGGTGATTAGATAGACAAAGGCAAAGTACATATATAAGAGATGGCTTCATAATTATTGGATTTGACATGAACTGTATTTCAGTGTTTTATCCTTGTGCATCAAGATTTTGTTAGGAGTTTACTCGCGAAAAGGTTTTTAAAAATCAATTTGAACAGAGGATGATTCGTTTGAGATCTGTCGCTGATGTGGCTGCAACTGATCAGGCAAAAGCCCATGAGCTGCCAACCTAAGCCTGTAGCAGCAATAGCTGGGCTTTTTCAACAGCAGTACCTGGCTACGAATGGGCTTAACTGTAAAGCAAAGCAGTAGCTGAAAAAACCAAATTAGTTTTTGCCGATCATACAAAAACACTGCAGTTAGGCTGACACTAGTAGCCTGTAGCAAGAGCTGAAAAAGTTAAATTAATCTTTACCGATGACAAAAACACCGCAGCTAAGTCAAATTAATCTCATAGGCTTGCAGCGCAGGCGTCGACAGCGTGCGCAGGAGGCGGTCCACCTCCCCAGCAGCAGGACATCAGCTGCAGCGCGCATTGGTCACCTACACGCTACGGTCACATGAGTGGGCCGAGCCGCTGGGTGCTGAGTGGGCGTAAAATCCGAAACCTGAACCAAAAACCGATCTTGATCTAAAAAAAAAAACGAAACGTGAAATTTAAGGTACCATGTTTGGAAACCCGAAATTATCTAATAAAATTCAGGTCTCGGTGTCCTCCTGTTAATGTCAACTCTCTCCTCTCTTCCTCGCAGACACTGACCTCAACTCCAATAGCCCAATCCAGTCCCCAAATCGACTGACGTGTCCCGAGTCCCCGACATCAGCAGCAGCACACCTGTCAACGCTATCCAGCCTGGGAGCTTGATCTCCGTTTCTGGAAGAGGCTGGGTTTGGAAGAGCTGAGCCGTAAGCAGAGTTTGGGGGCGGGGTGTTTCAGTCTATTTGAATGCAAATTTCAGTGCACTTCACATTTGTCATCATAAAATTATTGTTCAGCCATCGCAACCATACATTTCCTATCAATTGTTGCTCCAATTCTCCCACATAATTTCTGCAGTCCCTGCAACAAATGATGATATCCTTCTAGTATATTATCTGATCAATCTGTACACATGAATTCTATATTTTTGTGCCTTTGTTCGCCTAATTTCCACTATCTACATGCCCCAATTGATCATTTATATTTGATGCAATTAGTTCCTGGTCTTCATTATTCTTTCCTCCCCATTCTCTAATCCTTGCAGCTGCCATCATAGCCTGCAATATTTTCAGATCAAAATCATGAGACACGCAGTAATTCTTTTTGGAAAATTGTACCTATACCACTCAAATTTCTAGAAATCAGATTTCAAATTGTTTTGATGTCATTGAATGATACGATCGACAACACGAAATTCAACTTTGGAAAATTAGATATGATCTAATTGTTTAGTTAAGTCCCTTTGTTAAGACTATGAACATAAGTACATTGCCCTAGTTTTTAGTTAACCCCCTTCAGTACGACTGTATGAACAGAATTACATTTTACCTGTTTCTCCCACTTCATTCTGATGATAATGAAAAGAAGTAAGACTATTTGTAATAATGTTCCTGTCAACATGCCAATCCATATCCCCTGCAATGTTGAAAAGGCATGCAAATATACAAGAATACCTCTTATTATGATCGAACGACCAACATGGTTGCCAAATGTCAATAAGAAGAAGAATGCCCATTGTTTAGCTGATCTTACCAATGCACCGAGTTTTAGCTTGAAGCCAAACAGGACCCCCAACGGAATGCCCACCAAGTAGTAACAGCCAACGTTTATGAACGCCACAAGCACCTGTAACCCTGATCCTACCGCCACACCTGCACAGTTAAATGAAGAGTTTGTAATATTCTCAAGTACTCGATTTTAAGGACCCACATTCGATTTGGAGAACAAATAAATTAAACATATTGAATTATTTATCTGTTAATATACTTCTTCCAATAACAAGTATAAGTGTATCTAATTACCTTTGCCCTAAGTGAAACTTTCTAAGTTCGAGATTGACAACACAACATTGACATTGCTAGATTCATTATCAAAATTATCTTTTGTAGTATTAATTAACCATTTCATTTAAGATAATATTATTCCATGGGTATGAATGTCAATGGTTATTGAAAAAAAATGACTTATTAAAACAAAGATAAACGAATTCATATTTATGATCGTAGGAGGTACCTGATAGTAGAGGCCAAATAGTGCTCAGGAAGACGGTCACTGCAAGAACATAACCCAATTTTGAGGCCCCGTGTATCACCTCCTGGCTGTCGCTGAAGAACTTGGGTAAGCTTGTTCTCCAAATGAGGAAGATGGCCATGAAAACTGCCCCGATAAGGGCAGATGTTGATACTGCAACGACAACAGAGAATTGTGCCGCCTTGGGCCTGTTTGCCCCCAACTCGTTCGACACCCTCACGCTGAAGAGAGTTCATCCCACAGAATTAATTAATATGTTGAATAAATTAAATCTGGGTTTTTGTCATGGGAATATATCTAGGGCAATTAAAGTTTTGGTGCAACTACCGTGCAACCATACTTAAAAATAAAAAATTATAAAAAATCATGAATTTAAATCTCAGATTACCTCATCTATATATAAAATTTTACGATAAAATTCGTATTACTCTATCAGTTACAAAAAGACAAATTTGAGGTGCATTTGAACTATTACTATTTGTAGAAAATTTGTCTTTCTTTGTAATTGCTACGAATTTAACCCTGAAAGATGGGGTAGGCTAAGAAGTACATTTATGATTTGTTTTTCAAAATTATTTGAAACTTTTTAGTAGAGTTGCACGGTGATTGCACCAAAACTTTAATTGCACCGGATATATTACCTTTTGTCATAGATATACAAAGTACTCGTATTTGGTTGAAATTTTCTTTTACCTGATCGCTGTGCTGAAGCCTAGTGCAACCATCATGGTCCAAAACTCGTAATTGATGCTGCGAATATTAAAAAGGAACCAGTAATCCTGACTGATATATATGCATAGAATTGGTGTTTCAAACAAGTGTCTGTCTTTCTGTATCGGTACAACAAAACAGATGTAGTATAATATTTAAAACTTACATACCAAATCGACATAATGTATAGTTGGAGTTTAGCGTTCTTGAGGAGACCCACAAGAATGAGCAGTGCCGTGTAGTACCAGTCCTCCAAGCTACATACATGCATGATACATATACGTATCAGGGATGTGGAAAGCGAGTGATTCTCTATGCCTAATAGAAGTACTGAAAACGATGGAAGCAACAAGCACTAATAACTCACCAGATCATTGCGGCTGACACGAACGACAGCTTGACGAAGGCGCCGAGGTTGCTGAACGCACGGGTGGAGAAGCCCTTCCAAGAATCCGCGAACCTCCCGCCATGGACCATGTACACGAACTGCGCGGCAAAGACGAGCCAGTGGGAGACGTTCCCGGCGACGGCGGCCCCGCGCAGGCCGAGCCCCAGCCTCCCGACGGCGGCGTAGGTGAGCGCGGCGTGGACGGCGAGAGCGGTGCCGGAGATGGCGGCGACGGGCCAGACCTTGCTCTGCGCCTGGAAGAACTTGAGCAGCGGGTAGTTGGCGGCGTGCGCGAGCAGGCGCGGCGCCGCCCAGCGCGCGTACGGCCCGGCGGCGGCGGCCACGTCGGCGGGCTGGCGGAGGAGCGACCCCAGCACGGGCGCCGCGAAGACGTACGCCGGCGCCAGCGCCAGCGCCGTGGCGCCGCACACGATCCACGACTGCTGCGTGTAGACGCCCAGCGCGTCCAGCCGCCCCGCGCCGACGGCCTGGCCGCACAGCGTGTCCAGCGCGCTGCTCATGCCGAACTGTGCGGTGCGTGTCACCGCGCTCAGTGACCGTTCTTGGTAATGCGAGCTGGAATTGCAGTGTAGGTGAGTGTGTGTTACCAGGACCCCGAAGGCGAAGCCCTCCACGATGTTCTCCACGACGGTGACGGCGGCGAGCTCGACTTCGCCGAGGTGGCCGACGAAAGCGGTGGTGACGAAGCCGATGGAGAACTGGAAGACCTCGGTGAGGATGGCGGGGAAGGAGACACGCCAGAGTATCCTCGACTCCTCCCAGACCTTGCTCGCGAGCCTCTTCATCAGAACCATGTGTTGCTAGAACGGATACGCAATATCATCTGGGACGTGAACCCGTGGCAGCAACTAATATATGGCCTGGAAATGCAGGTGGGCAAGGATGGAGATGGTTTGCGCCCACGACCACGACCAAAGTATGTCTGATGGAATATGTTTTTCATCGGACACTCCGCAACATGGTCAAACATCGAATGCAAGGCGGTGGCAGCGGGGGAGCCCAGTGAGCTAGTGTGGGAGAGGAGGTGGTGACGGATCCGACGGCGTAGCGGCGGAGACACGGTTGGAGAGCAGGATGGGGGCGACGGCGATGGAGAGGAGGCGCGCGGTACGGCGGTCGCGGAGGCGGCATCACCGCCTGATTCGGAGGGTGGAGGTGGTGGCGGGGGCGTTGGCTGGGGCGCAGGGGCGGGAAGAGGAAGACGACAACGCAACGATTGCAGGAGGACGAGGGGGCGGAGGGGTGGCTGTGGAGAGGACGAGGGGGGGGGGGAGGGGTCTCGCGTAAGGTAACGAGAGATCAGTCTCCACTCTCCTGCGTAGGACCGTAGACTGCGACTATAGGGGGTGAATAGGAACATTAAAAACTACAAATTCAACGACTCGACATAGCGAAGAATACACGTACTTAGCACCGTCTACTGAATAGATATGTGCCAAATACAAAGCGAAAACACTCGCTCAAACTCCCAAAGATACGTACAGAGAACGAGCTGAAAACAAGAAACACTAAGCCCACTCAACACGCACCGGACGGTCCGGTGGTGCAGCACCAGACGGTCCGGTGTGCATAAAGCGTATGAGTGATAACTGTGCCAGCGAGAAGCACCACAACACACCGGATGGTTCGGTGGTAGAGCACCAGACAGTCCAATGGAGCACCGGGTGAATAGGGTTGAGGGTGGCTTGGACCGAATCAACTCCGTCCAACATGCACCGGACGGTCCGGTGGTTGAACATCGGACGGTCCAGTGTGAGCATCGGATGTTCTTGACCGAACAACACCTAGAGCAACCCGAGGCCAACTTCCACGCACCGAACGGTCCGATGGTGATGCACCGGACAATCGGACAATCTGGTGTACAAAAAGTTGCCCCGAAACTCTGATCTTTCCAAGAAGGTTCAAAATCAATCCAAACTCAAATCAAACCAAGTCCAAATGAGAAGAAACTTTTGGGCAACACTTGGAAGGCACTTAGAATGGTATTCCCAAAAGGATCTAGGAAAAAGATCTCGGGATCTCCATGAATCAAAGTTTCTCTCAAGAAAAAGGCAATAACTTGAGCACCACCAAAAAAAACTTAAGTTCCAAGTGAGCTCGTGGGGATTCTTGGACAAAGATCACTCATGATCAAGTCACCCACGTCATGGCATTACCAAAGAACCAAAAGAACGCGGATCCACCCTTGGACAATACCAAACACACAGAAATCCAAAGGGGGAACCAAAGAACCAAAGGGAAAAGGAGGAAGGAGTGCTGCAGCCACTCAAGAAATGAATTTCTGAGGAACTTTGCTTTCATTAGATCACGAAAGCAGTGTTTAAAAGATCCCTAGAGTACTCATCCACCCCTTAATCTAAGATTAGACTAGTACAAGGCACCCCTCTCCTAGCTAATCCCCTCTCTTGATCTCACTTAGGCTCTTTGCTGCTAGGGTTAGGAAAACCTAGGACATATGGCTGGCAAAGAGACACTCCAAAGAGCCTCCTTGCTAATATTTATGTCCTAGGCCCTAATGACACCATTTACACTAAGACCCATGCTTCTCAAATGCTCAGAAGGGGCTGAACCGAAAAGATACATATAGACAACCACAATGAAGCAACGATCTTCTTTTCTTGCACGTCATAGCCGGATGAGCTCCATGTGGCTAGTAGTCCAAATATTCACATGTGGTTTTGAAGTCAGAAACCGGTAAACTTTAGGAGGTTTTCTTCTTGGGCTGGGCTTGGCCCATCTTCTAAATTGGTGAGTTTGAAGCCCAACTCACCGAACCCTTTGCGATCCGATAGGGGTGTCGGTTTTAAGCTAAAGCTGCCAAAGCCTTCCTCGCACGTCTTCGCACCACGCACTTGGATTAGAGCACCACAGTCACACCCAGCTTTTCCAGTCCATCGAAGGACTTACACAACCGTTGCTATTTCGTATTTCCGTGTATGAATTCCCGTGACCGACCGACGCCGAGTCTTGCCTCCTGTCCATTGTAGGACTTTTGCCCAAGTCTATCTGGAACTTCTTCTTCTACCTCCAGTCCATCGGAAGTTTTGAGCTCATTGACAATCACTCATCACCAGGAGAGCAATAGGCTAGTCCATTGGCTCTCATCCCGTTAGACTGTCTCTTTATACAATTTGCGGGGCTCATCCGCTCCAAATTCTCTGTATATTAGCCGTTCGATGCGGGTTGGGCAGTCCAGATGGAATGCGACAATGAACACTGATGCTGCATCGAACGAGAAATTTGGTTTTTTTAGGACTCTCAAGAGTGGGTTTTGCACAATTGCCACCACCAACATGGGCTTTACCAAATTGCCACTGAGAATGTTGCCTCCATGGTATTCTTGCCATTTGGGACATTTTAATCATTTTTGTTTTCTCTTGCAATATCTGGGTATGGGAAATGACTCTTCTGCCCTTGGTCTCCTTTCACTATCTGCTCGGTTCTTGGCTGCCCGACTGCCCGAGACGAGATAATGACAGCACCCCCATCTTCCTCGACGGCGGCTTGCCTTCTCGGTGTCGCCACCCATCAGGCCGGCAGCATTCTCTACTTTCTCGCCGTTGTCGGGAGTGCGCTGCATTTGGAGTGGGGCAGCAGCAGGGAGCTGGTCCGTGGGAGGGATCTCGCCGCTGCAGCGGCAGGCAGGGCACTACGGTGGTTCCATATTGGCGGTGTCCGTATTGCACTCGCTGCCGTAGAGCAGGGGCAGGTGGTGCCCGGCACCGGCTTCATCGAATGCGAGCTGCTCTGCCGGAGCTCGTCAAGGAGCGCGTCCCCACCGGCATGAGCTGTGGGCTCACGAGCTCCTTCCCGACGCCGACAATCTCCTCTGCTGCTCCATTGTTGTGGCTATTGCTGCTGCCAGAAGACCAGGAGAAGGGGGGTAGCGGTGTCCACGGCGCGAGTGAGGAGGAATACACGGAGAGCGGCGGCGTTGGTGTGCTGCAGCGGCAGCGGGACGCACTCGCCGTGGGAAGACTCTGCCGCGGGTGAGGCGGCGGTACGGTGGGGATGCAACGGCGAGTCGCCGGCGCCGGGAGCCCGAGAGAGCACACTGCTGCCATCGCTTTGAGGGTCTGGCGGCCGGTCTCCTCTCGTACGTGCGCAATGTACGTATAGGGACAAAGGAAAGGGGCAGAAGAGTCATTTTCCGTGCCCAGATATTGCAAGAGAAAATGAAAATGATTAAAATGTCCCAAATGGTAGGAAAACCAAAGAAGCAATGTTCTCGGTGGCAATTTGGCGAAACCCATGTTAACGGTGACAATTGTACGAAGCCCACTCTTAAAAGTTCTAAAAAACCAAATTTCTTGCACAAAACAGTAATCAATCCAATGAACAATGCTCAGACGGCTGATACCCATGCTACAACGGATCACGTTAGGTACTATCCACCTAGACTCAAAATACAATGCCATTTGATGATTATTTTTGAAGTTATTGTATTGGTGTTAGAGCTAGCTCGGTCCGACTATTTACCATTTATAAAGTTATTGAATATGTGTCAGAGCTTGGTCCGACTATTTTACCATTTATATTTTAAATTTTACTCTAAAACCATTTAGCTTCTTAGAAATAATGAGAATTCAGATAAATTATCAAATAAGAAACCAAAAACTCATCCTTCTTTGAATTCTACGTCGTAAGAATCAATTTCCTATTACCATGCATGCACCATCTTATGTTTTTGGATAACGTGCATTATTTAGGTCCTATTTGGAATAGAGGAAAAAAAATCATCATGTCTTTTTCTTGTGACTTTAAATTATTTTCTGTAAAATTAATGTATAATTTCAGAAAAAGGGCCAAGATTATTAAAATCCCACAAAAACGAAACACCCCTCTATTGTGTTACGTTATTTTGCACGGCCATATATATACCCTGCCTCAGCCGTGTGCCCGTGTGCATCACTCCATCATGCCGTGGAAACCCATACTTTGGTCGTGGGCGCGAACCATCTCCATTCCTTGTCCATCCACCTACATTTCCAGCCCATGCATTAAATGCTGCCACGGGATCATGTCCCCAGATGATATTGCCGATCTATCCATCTCCGTTCTAGCTAGCACCCGCTCAAACCAACAGAATTATGACGAAGAGGCTCGCGAGCAAGATCTGGGAGGAGTCGAGGCTACTCTGGCATGTCTCCTTCCCCGCCATCCTCACCGAGGTGTTCCAGTTCTCCATCGGTTTCGTCACCACCGCTTTCGTCGGCCACCTCGGCGAGGTCGAGCTCGCCGCCGTCACCGTCGTGGAGAACATCGTGGAGGGCTTCGCCTTCGGGGTCCTGGTAACACACACACACCTACACTGCAATTCCAGCTCGCATTACCAAGAACGGTCACTGAGCGCGCGGCACGCACAGCACAGTTCGGCATGGGCAGCGCGCTGGACACGCTGTGCGGCCAGGCCGTGGGCGCCGGGCGGCTGGACGCGCTGGGCGTCTACACGCAGCAGTCGTGGATCGTGTGCGGCGCCACGGCGCTGGCGCTCGCGCCGGCGTACGTCTTCGCGGCGCCCGTGCTGGGGTCGCTCCTCCGCCAGCCCGCCGACGTGGCCGCCGCCGCCGGGCCGTACGCGCGCTGGGCGGCGCCGCGCCTGCTAGCGCACGCCGCCAACTACCCGCTGCTCAAGTTTTTCCAGGCGCAGAGCAAGGTCTGGCCCGTCGCCGCCATCTCCGGCGCCGCGCTCGCCGTCCACGCCGCGCTCACCTACGCCGCCGTCGGGAGGTTGGGGCTCGGCCTGCGCGGGGCCGCCGTCGCCGGGAGCGTCTCCCACTGGCTCGTCTTTGCCGCGCAGTTCGTGTACATGGTCCATGGCGGGAGGTTCGCGGATTCTTGGAAGGGCTTCTCCACCCGTGCGTTCAGCAACCTCGGCGCCTTCGTCAAGCTCTCGCTCGTGTCAGCCGCAATGATCTGGTGAGCTATGAGTGCTTGCTTCCATCATTTTCAGTTACAGTAAGTTTATTACTTCCATGGAGAAATCACTCACTTCCCACATTCCTGCTGCGTATATGTATAGCTTGGAGGTCTGGTACTACACGGCACTGCTCATTCTTGTGGGTCTCCTCAAGAATGCTAAACTCCAGCTCGACATCATGTCAATTTGGTATGAAAGTTTTTAAAATTACAAATCTGTTTTAATTTCTTTGTACCAATACAGAAAGAAAGACACCTGTTTGAAACTCCATTTCCATGCATATAGATCAGTCAGGATTATTAATTCCTTCGTAATACTCACAGCATCAATTACGAATTTTGGACCATGATGGTTGCACTAGGCTTCAGCACAGCGATCAGGTAAAAGAAAATTGTCAACCAAATACGAGTACATTATATAGATGTGACAAGAACCCAGATTTAATTTCTTCCATTCTGTGGATGAATTCTTCAGTGTGAGGGTGTCGAACGAGTTGGGCGCAAATAAGCCCAAGGCGGCACAATTCTCTGTTGTCGTTGCAGTATCAACATCTGCCCTCATCGGGGCAGTTTTCATGGCCATCTTCCTCATTTGGAGAACAAGCTTGCCCAAGTTCTTCAGTGACAGTCAAGAGGTGATACACGGGGCCTCCAGATTGGGTTATGTTCTTGCAGTGACCGTCTTCCTGAGCACCATTTGGCCTCTACTCTCAGGTACCTCCTCCGATCATAAATATGAATTCGTTTGTCTTTGTTTAAGTTACTTCTTTTTTCAAAAACAATTGACAGTAATACCCACAAAATAACATTATCTTAAATGAAATGGTTAAATACTACAAAAGATAGTTTTCATAATGAATCTAGCATTGTTAATGTTGTTTTGTCAATCTCAAAGTTAGAAAGTTGAACTCAGTGTAAACTTGATTAGATACACTTATATTTGTTTTGGAAGAAGCCCTAACTAACAGATAAATAATTCAATATGTTTAATTTATTTGTTCTCCAAATTGAATGTGGTCCTTGAAATTGAGTACTTGAAAATATTTCAAATTCTTCTTTTAACTGTGCAGGTGTGGTGGTAGGATCAGGGTTGCAAGTGCTTGTGGCTTTCATAAACGTTGGCTGTTATTACTTAGTGGGCATTCCGTTGGGGGTCCTGTTTGGCTTCAAGCTAAAACTCGGTGCATTGGTAAGATCAGCTGAATAATGGGGATTCATCTTATTATTGACAACCATGTTAGTTGATCGATCATAAGAGATGTTCTTGTGTATTTGCATTCTTTTTCAACCTTGCAGGGGATATGGATGGGCATGTTGACAGGCACTTTATTACAAATAGCCATACTTTTTTTCATTATCATCAGAATGAAGTGGGAGAGACAGGTAAAATGTAATTCTGTTCATACAGTTGTACTGAAGGGGTTAGCTAAAACTAGGGCAATGTACTTCTGTTGATACAGTCTTAAAGGGACTTTGCTAAAAAAAGTAGACCATACTGTACAACTCTAGTTTTCGAAAGTTGGATTTCACATTATAAATCGTATCATTCAATAACCTTCAAAACAACATGGAATCTCATCCAAAAAGAATTACAGAGTAGCTCATGATTGTGGTCTGAAAATATTTGCAGGCTATGCTAGCGGCTGCAAGGATTACAGAGTGGGAAGGAAAGAATAATGAACGCCGGGAACTGATGGAATCAAATATAAATGATCAATTGGGTCATGTAGATAGTGGAAATTAGGCACACAAAGGCACACAAATATAGGATTCATGTGTACAGATTGATCTGACAATATACCAGAAGGATGTCATGTATATTGTTGTGAGGACTGCAGAAATTATGTGGGAGAATTGGAACATTAATAAATAGGAAATGTATTGTTGTGATGGCTGACAATTGCATGATGACAAATGTGAAGTGTGTTGATTTTACGTTACAATACCCAAGAGTACATGGACTACAGTTTCACTGTCTGGTTGGTTATATGTTTCTAATAGTGAAAATCTAGAGTAACTGGTATGGTATGTGTGAGGGTACAATAATAGAGCCCGGTGACTGCTCGGCTGGCAGAACGACAAGCCGATGAAACGAGATGTGGAGGACGCGTGTGCATGCTGGATCGCTCTTAACTTGTCCATCATCAGATCGAGCGCGTACAGGAAAAGCTCTCGAAATTGACTTCTAATTAAGCTGGACCATATACATTGATGCTGCGTTGCATGGGCTGCCGGTGCTCGAAAAAGCATCGCTGATCGCTGCATGATGGGATTGGAGACTGTGGTAGAATGAAGCTTGCTTGCTTGCTTGGAAGTTGGAAGCTACGGCCATGGTGGAACTTGCAGGAAGAGGACGGGTTCAACAGGCCGGTTTCGTCGGGTTTGATCGGCAGCCCGGCTAAACAATCTCCCCAGATTAAAGCCGGGTCAGGAGATTATGGAACCCAACCTAGACTATTAGCGTGCTATAATGCCGGATTTGGCCAACCCATGAACAGGGCCAGCAGATAGCAGCAGCCACAATCCCACAAGTGTCTTGCCAGTTGTGGTGTGGAACCAAAACGGCCCCATAGTTTCCCACTCGTATTTTTAGTCCGATCAAGCCTGTTGTTGGGCCAGAGTCCTCAGTTTATGCAAGTCTTGGACTGCCTGTTGCCCTGGGGAAATATGAGGATCGGCACATCAAGCCGGCAAAAGCTAAACCACAATGGTTAATCCAGCGTATGCTTGCTTAATTGGTAACTGGGCAATGTCCTGAGCGTGTACTACGTAGTGTGCTGGTTTTGGTGACTTGTCTGCGGTCTCTTTGTTCGTTATTATTAGCCTTGGCGTTTCAGTTTGTTCCTTCATCTTGTCCGCTGTCCCTCCTGCCTCGTTGCACGATTCGGCAGCTGAATGCGCGCAGAGGGCCTGGGATAATCCTGACGCGCCATCTTTGAAAAACCGAAACAACGGCACGATCCCCATCGCATCCGCACGCAGCGTGGTCTCTGAAACGAACGGACACCTTTTAGACTGTCTACACTCGTCTCCGGTGCCACTACACGAAAAAATAGTTTTTTCGTGGCAAAAAAAAAAAACCACGAAAATACGTTAAAATTCACGAAACGAAGTCTTTTTCGCCGGTCTGCCGACGAAAATATTACTCGAAACAAAAAAAAGACAAAATTACAGAAGTAAATTTATGGGTCCCCACAAAAATAATTTAAATTCGTGGGCCGACCGACGAAGTTACTACGGCCGACGAAATTACAGGCCGGGGCCACTTAATTTCGTCGGTCTGTCAAGACCCACGAAATTAGAGTAATTTCATCGGTCCACTGACCCAGCCTAACGAAATTAAGCCCAGCCCTCCTCCTCAAAAAAAAACAGCCCCATTTAAATCACAGAAATTCACATAATACAAAGTCCATCGATCCACGCATACCCATCAACCAACCACATAGTCCATATTGGTTCGACAAAAGCAAATTCATCCATGCAAAATACATAGGTTCATACAAAATCCATCGATCCATGCATACCCATGCAGCACCACATAGCTTACTCCTGCGGATTTTGAGAGTTGTGGCCGCTCGCTCCTCCGGAACCCGATAAGTCATCATTCCTTTCCGCATCTGGAGTTGGGCCACGAGGACGTGAGGCCGAACCCTACAAAATAAACTCAAACTGCTTAGTGTAGATAGATTTTGGCTAGGTTTAGCTGGAATTTGCTAGATTTTGCTAAGTTGGCCTAGGGTAGCTAGATTTTGCGAGGTTTTGTTAAGTTTGGCTACTTTAACTAGATTTTGCTAAGTATAGCTAGATTTTGCTAAGTTTAGCCAGTTTTGCTAGGTTGAGGTAGATTTTGCTAAGTTTAGCTAGTTTTGCTAGGTTTAGGTAGATTTTACTAAATATAGCTTGTTTTGCTAGATTTTTCTAAGTTTAGCTAATTTAGCTAGGTTTCGCTAAATTATGCTAAGTTCATCTAAATTTGCTAAGTTTCACTAACTTCTGCTAAATTTGCCTACTTTTGTATATATACCTGTGATCCATAGTGCTGAAGAGGTGATTGCATCTACGGGTTGAAGTGTGGTGCAGCAGCTGGCATCCACCCCGAAGGTGGCATTGAGCCCTGGGGTGGCATCCACCCCGAAGGTGGCTGGGAGCCTAGCGGTACCATCCAACTGGGAGGTGGCTGAGAGCCCTGTGGTGCCATCCACCCCGAAGCTGGTTAAGAGCCCTGCGGTGCCATCCACCTTGGAGATGGCACCGAGCCCTGTGGTGCCATCCACCCCGGAGGTGTTTGGGAGCCCTAGGGTATCATCGTCCACCCCGAAGGTGGTTGCGAACCCTGGGGTGGTGGCACCCCCCTGTCGACCCCTGCATAAGTTAATTATGAGACCAAAAATCATTCGGAATAATTTCTTAAGAGTTGCTTAATATGGAATTGGTGAAGAGATTAGTCAGCTTTACCTGCTGCGGAGACATTCGAGGAGGGCAAAACGGTGGCAAGTTTACGTCGGGTTCCAATCGAGCTGTGAAATTCTACAAATTGATCAAATGTTAGATTCGCAATATAACAATCCAAATTGAAGCTTGTTTTGATAAACAAACTACCTGAATGTAAGAAGCCATGTAGGCTGTCATGTTTGTCAGCCCCTCGACCGTTTGTGTTGCCTGACGAGCCTCCTCTCGTGCTGCACGAGCCTCCTCCTCTGTCTAGGTATCTCGAGCTGTCCTTGAGGAGCGAGAACTCCCAGACGACGAACTCGATCTCCTTAGACGACGAACTCGATCTCCTTGCTCAAGATATACTCTGGTCGTAGTCTACAACCCCGTTGCCAAAAGCATACCTGCAAACTCAAAATAGCCCTTAATCACAAAGGCCAACCTGCACACACAGTCACGATTCATGAACATATCGACGCGATCAAATTTGTATCACCTGCCATACCTTCTTCCCCCGCCACTTGTGTGCAATGCTTCAGCGTCTACCTCTGCCTGCCGCCAATCAAAGTCAGGCCCATGACGCTGAGTCATTTCCACCCCATATGCCATCTACAAATAGAGAAAGAAAGCATAGTTAAAGTCAAATCTTGCAACTGCATACATGTTGACTAAACATGGTTTACCATTTTCTCTCTTGTCGCCTCGGTGCATAACACTTCAGGGTTCGTTGGATCGGGGCCTCGGTGATCACGAACAAAAACATCCATAAAACTTGCTGCCACACAATGTTGTGTTAAAACATGCAATATAGACAAGTAAAATAAAATTGAATAATATGCGAGAAGAACGATGTATTTTCTTACCATGGGTCTCGTGAGATTGTAGTGTCCATCAGCGTCGAGCCGATGCCCCGGTCCTGCCTTCCCTCGGTTTTCTCGGTGCGACTTTGAGGAAGCAATCGATTCAGGTGTAGACCATTTCTTTGCCGACCATCTCCAAGCTTCCACGTCCTTCACGATCCAATCAACAGAGACTTGGAGGTAGTGTTGCTCTGTGAGGTAAATCTGAACAACCCCTTTTTCTTTGCTCATGTTCTCACCCTTTATCCTCTTGTAGTGCTGGCACACGGCTGAGATCCATGCATTGTAGAAGGGACCTTCTCAGCTGCCTTACAAAAGTGTCTTCTCACGCTCCGCAGAACCTCTCTATCATCCTCATCTTCTAAACTGTACCTCAACTACATATCAACAGATAATTGAAGTTAGACTATGTGTTCATGTGATGGAATGATTCATTCATTGATAAACATATGGAAGAAAACTCACCCAGAATTCATCCCACACAACTGACTGACAAGTTCTCCGTTGAGCTTGACTGCTGCCTCCTTCACTACTACCCCCTGCACTACAACCTTCGTCTAGTCGGACATACTCCTTGAGACGCCAATGGGACCACTGCTCAGCTACTTGCCGCTCGCCATCGACCTCAACCATGCCCGGGTAGTAGTAGCGGCAGAGGGCCCCAGCATCGAATTTACCTTAGAACGTCTTCCTACACCGTCCCAAGTCACGTCCTCCCATTGCCTACAAGATAGACATTAAGCAAAACACGTCAAAAAATGCAATCAAATTCACATGGATAGACAAGATGGTCATTAAGCACAACAAGACAAGAAGCATTACCATTCTCCACGAGGTCTGATGAGCATCCTTTCGGTCGGTCTCTTCGGGACTGAATTGCATCTCCGAAACCTAAATAAACAAATCAAACTGAATTTAGATGAAATAATTGGATAGATAGAAAAAAATCATATAGAAACTAGACACAAATAATACCTAAATCGCCTAATGGAAGAAGAACCACCAGCAACATCGCCTTCCCCCATTGGATCCTCCTATGGTGCCTCCTCCTCAACCTCCTCCTGTGCTGCCATAGGCACCTCCTGCCTGTAAATAACCAAGCAGCTGCTCCTTCCTGTGTCGGCTCCGGGTGGTACCCTGAAAAAAGCCACCGCTCGAGGTGTCCACATTAGAACCCTTACTCTTCGTCCGCGACGACCTATGCCTGAACATCATCTGCATCATTTCATCAAAATAAGAAAAATATGTCAGTACTGAATGAAAAGTGTAAGAAATATGGAATTCAATAATATGCACAAAAATATGTCAGTACTGAATGAAAAGTGTAAAAAAATATAGAATTCAATAATATGCACAAAGATACGTCAGTACTGAATGAAAAGTGTAAGAAATATGGAATTCAATAATATGCGCAAAGATATGTCCGTACTGAATGAAAAGTGTAAGAAATACACTTATCAAAAGTCCTCTGTATCTGATGATGCTTAATTGACTCGTTGCTTATTGGGACGCTCCTGCATCTGTTGAATTCGTATCAATTTCCTGACAACAACAGGTCGTTTGCGTTTTGATCTAGGTTCCTCAACGAGTACTCTTGTATCGGTACCTAAATTATCAAGGCCTTCACCTTCAGCCACATGGAATCTATGTCCTATGTCTTGATTCATAACATGCTTGTCTAATTGCCTTTTTTCTTAAAACACGTCATAGTCATCGTTTTCTATGTTAGTACTCATGTAATCAACATTTTCAGGAGAGCACACTTGTGGGTTAACTTTGAATGCAACCCATCAAGCCTTCAAGCTTGGGTGAGGATATGGGAGGTAGTACACCTGCTTTGCCTGATTTGCAAGGACAACACTGTTAATACGGCTTGGAAGTCTAGAACTATGCTTGACCTCAACCATCACATACTTGTCAACACGAGTCCCATTACGCGGGTCGAACTAGTCGCATTCGAAAAACCCAATTTTTAGTTCCTTAGGACCGCTGAAGACAAGCTCAACGATGTTTTGAAGAATACCGTAATAGTTAACTAGTTTATCATTAACATCATATGCACTTGTCATCACTCCGCTGTTGACAGTGGCTGCCAATGGTCTACTCTTCTCCAATTTCGCGGTTCGGAAGCGGTATCTATTAACATCATAGCGACCATAGTTCTTGGCGGTCACATAAGTATGTGCGAGTTGTTTCAAGTCCTCGTGCACTGTATTGGCACATGCCTATACAAACAAAATTAAAACATGCATTAAACCTTGTGGGCCAAGCTTAAGTTTACGAATGGAAATAGAGATTGAGATCATAAATTACATATCGGCGGAACCACTGCACGAAGTTAGGGCCACCTTTGAAGCCATCACATCGCATATTTTCCAATTGTGTGTGTTGGTACAGAACTAGATTTCTAATCTTCGTCGTCAAATAATCTGCACAAATTCATTTCATGCAGATTATTAAGGATAGACGACATGAGACGGAAAAATAGATGGACGTCGACACAATTACGATGAACACTTACTGGGTATATCCAATTGTCCCGTCCATATTGCTATACATATAGAGCAACAACGGGTTCAACTCAGATTCTTCCAAGTGACGTACAATACTAGATCCAACTGGTTTTCCCTGGTGCTTGAAAATCTGAAGGTTGCCTTTTGGTGCTTCATATTCCATTTGAACTCGCAGTGTAGGCGCAAACGCATTGTTTCGTTGGGCAAACTACTTGCTTGAGAAGTGTGATATCTCTTTAAAGGCAAATGACTCAGCAATAGAACCCTCGACTCTAGCCTTGTTGCGAACAGTGGCATTGAGCTTCTTCAATCCTCTTTCTATAGGATACATCCACCTGTATTGCATAGATCCGGCTACCAAAGCTTTCCATACCAAATGCACCAAAAGATATTGCATCACATTCATGAAACCAGGTGGAAACACCATTTTCAATTTACATACAAGAATTAGAATTTTCTTCTCAAACTTCTTCATCAAGCTCTTTGATGCTGTCTTTGCGCATAACTGTCTATAGACGTAACTGAGCTCAGCAAATATCCTCCACAACTCATCTTTGAAGTAGCCTCTCAACATAATGGACAGAAACCTCTCCATAATAACATGATAATCATGGCTTTTCAACCCACTCAATTTTTCGGTCTTCAAATTTACTGTCCGTTACAAAAGGCTAAACAAAGGAGATAGTATATCAACGACCGTGGATTAGGTGACAATGAACTCCCTATTTGGAAAAGGTCCTAAACCCACCCAAGAGTGGAGGCTGATGCATGTGATTTGTGACTTGTCCTGTGATTGAAGTGAAATTTCGGCAGCATAACCCCGCTGTTCTCCAAACACACGCCTGATCATGGTGTGTTGGAGAACAAAGGGATTACACAACCGAAATTTCGCTCCAATCGTAAGCCATGAGTCACAAATCATATGCATCTGCCTTCACTCTCAGGCTGTCCAAAATACGTGGACAATTCCGGAACGGCGAAGCTCACAAGTCAACGTGAGGTTCGTCGTTCCCGAACGGGTAACGCCTATGGTTCACTACTGTTTGGCGAGAAAACCTACACTCTAAACTTGAAAAAGTAAAGCATAAACAAGATGATGCATATATAGTATGAAAACATAAGATAAACAGTCAGTTAATCATATCACCATATATTCCTAAAAAAAACATCAACATATGCATTCATAATCCTAAACATGTGTATATAGCATGAGAATAACAATTAATACTAATGGCACAACCCTAGTCATCGATTACTAATTGCAATTAACCATTAATTTATTCACAAATGACTATTAATCTATAATTTAATCACAAAAGAAGGCAATGATTAACAATTTTTGTCGGTTGTCAACGAGGACGACGAAGTTACACATAAAGTAGTCTAAACATGCAAAGCCGACGAAGTTAGTTACACTATATATAACTAACAAAAGACCGAAGAAGGAGAATTAACCTCCTCTTTCACGTGGGAGGTGGAGCAGGGGCATGGCCGGCAAAAGGGCGGCGGCGGGAGCTGGCGTCAGGGGCCGGCTGGGAAGGCACTATGTGACGCCGGGTCGGTGAGGCGGCGGGCGGCGCCGGGTGGCGGGGCCGGGAGGCGGCGGCCGGGACCGCGACCTAGGCCAGCGGGGGAGGCCCTTGGCGTCGCGGCAACGGCCGGGAGGCAAGCGGCACGGGCCGGGAAGGCCGCGCGCGGCACCGAGTCGGGGGCCGGCGGAAGAGGAGGTTGCCGTCGTTGGCCGGGGAGGCGTCACGCGGCGCGGGGACAGGGGAGGCGGCGTAGGGAACTGGGGCGGCGGCGAAGGGAGCGGGGCCAGGGAGGCGGCGCAGGGACTGGGGCGGCGGCGCGAGGACGGAGGCGGCGCGGGGACTGGGGCGGCTGCGGCGCTGGGACTGGGGGCGGGCGGCGGCGCAAACGGGCGGGCGGCGTCGCAGGGACGGAGGCGGCGCGCAGTACCGGTGCGGCGGCGCGCGGCGCAGGGACGGGCGGCGGGGACCGGGGAGAGGTTGGCGGCGCTGAGACGGCGGCGACGGGCCGAGGGTGGCGGCGTGCAATTTGTGTGTGTGGGGAAAGTGTGCGTGTGTGGGGGAGGAAGACGAGATTAGATCCAGTTGTAATTTCGTCGGCCAACCTAAAACCGATGAAATTACATCTAATTTCGTGGGCCTTAGGCAAAAGCCCACGAATTTAAGTGTTTTCGTGGGTTATTATAGCCGACGAAAATACGTTTTTTTTCAAATTTCCCCGCCCGTTCTATAATTTCGTCGGCCCGAACAAAAACCCACGAAAATACAGGGCCCACAAAGATAAATGTATTTTCATGGGCTAGGTCCGACCCACGAATTTATACGCTTAATTTCGTGGGGCGGCCCACGGAAATATTTTGGTCCACGAAAAAAATACCATTTTCCTGTAGTGTACATGCCCCGCTACCTGCATGCCGGAGCGTTTTAGCGTAAAAAACAGCTGCAGCCCGTCCCTCCATCATCCCTCCAAACATGGTGTGAACGCCTGATTCCTCCAAATCCGGAGGAAAGCGAGCTCTCCTGTAGCACCATCGGCCCTGGCCGTTAGTCGCGCGCGTGGGGATGGAAGAGGAAAGAAAGGAGGTTGAGGAGCAGTGGTGGGGAGGTGGGCGACCGACGACCTCACTGCCGGCGCGCATCGTGGGGAAGAAAGAGCCAGGGTGAGGAAGAAGGTTCTCGCCGGCAGCGGGCAGATCCTGGAGGCTGGCGCGGCACCATAGGGACGAAAGAGGCGGCGGGAAGGGCGGCGCCGTGGGGAGGAGATTGGTGGCAGGGAGGGCGGCATGGCACCGTGGGGGAGAGGAGGCGGTGGCCGTGCCTGCGTCGGGAAGAAAAACACCGGAAGGTTCTGGTTGGCTGGGCCCACTCACCATAGACATGGAAAAGAAAACGGCGGGGAAAAATAGTATAATAATAAATAGTTAGATGTGGAGGAAATATACAGAGGAATGGGAGTGTACGAAAAATTAATTTGGAGAAAAAAATTTTGCTGACTGAATTGAAATATTCCTTTTAGAGAAAACATTTACTCCCTCCGGCCTACAAAAATGGAAGTTTTTGACATAATCTCATGTACCAAAAAAACTAATAAATAAGCTAAGCAATGCTAGTCTAGATTGTAAAGAGCGTTGCCCCCCGCCTTCAGCATTTTGGCCCAGGCTCGAATCCTTGTCTAGCTTACTTTTTATTTTCGCTCCACGGTGAAAAACGGTGATTGGTGCATGCGGTCAGGGAAACGAAGTGTTCAATTACTCCGCTACTTCGAAATTCACGTCCTTCATTAATTACCTCTACAGCGTCTAATTTTTTCAACAACAACGCAATACCGTTCCGTGTCAATTTTTCAAAGACCGGAGAGTGCGGAGGAATAAGAGCGCGGATAGCAAGTTACTGTTTGGATTCCATGGCCTAAATTTGTCCTCAGCTGAACTTTAGTGCTATTTTAGACAGGGAAAGTTTAGTCCATGGGATTGTTTGGATCACCAGTTAAAATTTAGCTGATAGATAAAAAAGATATACATACCCCTAATAATGGTGAGAGAGAAGGGGTAGCGAGACAGAGAGTGTGGGTGGAGAGAGAAAGGGTGGAAAGTGATCTTGGATCACTTTTAGCTAGTTTTAGCTATCTTTGGCTAACTAAACATTACATGGAAGATAATCTTTAATCAGATTAAGGTGCTGTACTGGCCGCACGCATATGGCAGGCGAACCGATAAGACCATCTCTAACCATTGCCTAAAAAACCTTTTCTATCTACTATTTCAACTATCCTCCTCTCTGTCTACAGTAGCGCTACAGTACTATAGACAGCCCATATACCCAATGGCTGGGGATAGCCTGAAAAACAAAATAGAATCATCTCGGGACACGCGCATCCGCGATCCGATCCTCACACCGTGTAGTATCCATCCTTTCACATTGTCTCTGTTAATGAGGTGGCCACAATACGACGGGACATGCCGGACACGCTCAAGCAATCATGCATATATCCCTGATCGAGCAGCACAACAGTTAACACGTGTGATTAGAAGGTCATGGTCCCAAATTACACGGACGTGTCCAAGGGCTGCACTCGCCAAAGGACAAAGGTGGCCCTGCTCTTGTCTATCGCCGCGGGAACACGGCATGTTAGGAGTCGTCGTTAGGTCTGGCTGTTTCTATTAGCCTGTTTTCAATGAAATTTTTTAAATCCCACTCTCTATCATACAGTGCAAAAGTTTTAAAAAACTTTTTTGAGAAACTACTACAGATAGCTTTAGATTTTCTCTAACTGAATAGGCAAAAGGGTATCCAAACCTAAAATGGGTGATGGAGTGGCACTGTAGCGGTACTTATCCGTCTCCAACCGAATAGCTATACGCGCTATGCATTTTGGAAAGAGGGGGAGTAGAGACCTAGAAATGGGTCGTGCCTCTCCCGCACGCAGCATTGTGCGAGCAACTACCTTGAGCTGGACCGGCGGCAGTCGGGAAAGAGCGGTGGCGCAGAAGGGCAAGATCCGGCGTGCTGGTGCTGCGAGGAACCGGGGATCGACGAGCGACCGTTCGTCGGCAGCGGCGGAGCTTCAAGGTATAATCACCCGTCGTCATTGCTTGGGCTATCGAATCCCACAGCGCATCCCCCTCTCTCCGTGTGCGTTGCCTAGGTGCTGAGCTGCCGCTCCATGTACGCTGCCTAGGCACCGAGCTGCTGCCGCGTGCGCCGTCACCCTTACTGCCTGGACGCTGATCTGACGCTCCGTGTATGCTGCCTGGGCGCCGAGCTGCCGCCGCGTGTGCCGTCACCCTTACTGCCTGGACGCCGAGCTGCCGCTCCGTGTATGCTGCCTGGGCGCCGAGCTGTCGCTGCGTGCATTCTGTTGCCCG
The DNA here is from genome assembly GCA_022530915.1 of Paspalum notatum. Classification (NCBI taxonomy): domain Eukaryota; kingdom Viridiplantae; phylum Streptophyta; class Magnoliopsida; order Poales; family Poaceae; genus Paspalum; species Paspalum notatum. The sequence continues at coordinate 35,194,532 of CM039685.1, forward strand.
TACTGCATGGATGTAGGTTGAGTGGATGAACTGGATGGATGTGACCGCCGCCGGTGCTCTCCGGCATTTTTTGGGTCTGGGTTCTTTGGATCGACGGTTATTTCGATTTCATGTAGTTTTTTTTTAAGAAAACATTGTTCTAGATCTAGCGGGTCACGATTCCAACTCATTTTTAGGCCCATAGGTATTGCTCAGCAATATGTGCTCAATGCAGATGAGCAGCTTCCAGATGACCAAGCTCCACGAAACAGTTCTATAAACTGTTTGTTTTAGAATGAAATGGACCAATGTATTATATTTGCACTGAATGAACCAACGAAATGGTAAAAGAAGGGCGGGGAAATTTCACCGTTCCCGCGAACCAACGACACCTCGCGCCCAATAGCCTTTTTACCTACTCCGTTTTTTGCCTAAGCAACAACACCTGACCCATCCACCAGCCGCGAGACCTAAACAGCCGCAAGGTATTCGGTTGGAGAAAGCCTTAATGGTCTACTTATAGCTAGGACCAGACCAGTAGAGCACCATTTCTGCTGGTAAAAAAAAAGGACCAGAGCACTGCACCGTCGTCGCTCGCCACGTGGCTGCTAGAGTGTTCCAGCTAGCAGGGTATGTATGTGGGTGTCGTGTAGTTGTAGGTGTACTAGTCCACGTACTGACGTACGTACGTCGCACGGTCCATCCAATTAATCAGAGCGACGACGTCGTACATAACGTAGATCAGATCGGCGCATCACTCTAGCTATATGCACGCGTCCATCGATCCATCGATCGGGCTCTTCAATCTCACGTACGTACACAATAGCTGTTGATCGTCCTGATATATTCAGCATTGATCGCACTGAACTACCCCTATATTATGCATGGTGTGTATGCCCACGCGTATGGATCGGTCGTCGTCTTCGCATGCGGCTGGAAACACTGTCACACAGTAGTTGTGCTCTGTTAAATTTCAAGTGTATAGTGGCCGTTGTGCATGCGTGTGTGTATCAGCGCTGTCGTCTCTGCTTCTCATGTAATGTAATCACGTCGTCCTAATAATGGTCCCTTGCACGCTGTCGAAACAAGTTTCGTTCCATCAGTGGCGGATGTAGCTTCAACATTTAGAGGGGTTCTTCTCTTCTTCCTCCTCTATTTTCTCTCCTTCTTTCTTCTCCCTCTCCCATTTTCTTCTTCTTCTTCCTTCCTTCCACCTAAAAAATATGGGGGGGAGGGGCTTTTGGTTGGGGGGGAGGGGGGGGGGGGTTCCATGGCATCTCAGGCGGTAGGGGGGTTTGAGCGCACCCTGCACCCCCTAGATCCGCCACTGCGTTCCATGATCAAATCCAGCACACCGATGAATGAGATGAAGCATTGCAAGGCAAGCGACGGCGTGAGCGCCGGGCAACACACCAGTTTCTTCGTGCCCCCATCTGAATATGCCAGAAACACGTTTTCTTCCTTCTAATTCCTTTTTTTTCTTTCCTTCTTTCCTTAATTGCATGGCTAGTCATCTCGTGTCACATCCTTGTTGCACATACGTCTATGTTAGCACTTTATAAGGAGGAACTTGAGAAATAAACCTTTATTGCCCATAGAATCACCAAGGCCATAAATCCTCGTCCCCCGCCCCCACCAAAGAACAAAAAGAAGTTTTGAACATTACAACCTACAAACTCAGACCTACCTAGTACCTTTTCACAAATCATTTAAAAAAATGTTTTGGAAGTTTGGCAACACCTCAAATTACTAAGAGAAAGTGGGCGGGGGCATGAAAGGTCTTAGCCAGGAACCCCTGGCCGAAAAGAGGTCGAGGCAAGGAGAAAGAACTTGGCATCACTCACAGATCAAGCCAGGAATGGATGGAAGAGGATGAAAGCACTAGCCATGTTGTTAGCTATATCTCGATCAAGAAAAATCCCAATTCAAAATTGGAAAAATATTATCTATAGAAATCCTTTATGACCCCAAGGGTTGGCATCAATATCATTCCTTGGATCTAGGTGATGGAAATTTTCCCGAAGGACTCCTCTTTGTCACCCAAAAGAGTCTCCAATGGACCTTATGTAGACCATAAAGACTGAGGGAATGATAAGGGTTGTGAGTTCAAGAAACGGAGAGGGAGAACGTGAAATCTTCTTCAATATCCATATCTCCGGTTAAGTGGCACCTCTTTCATACTTGTCGGGAAACCCATTAAGGGCTCTTCAACAGCGCGTGGGGGGGAGGGAGGGTAGCGACATAAAGGTTGGCTTCTAGTACTCAGATAACATTAAATTTGAGGACAGATCTAAACCTAATAAAGTTAAGGGTGATTCCTCTTTTCCTAATTCAGATTCTAGACTTCATGTTGGTCTAGTAAATAATGAGTTTGAGGTGCCCATATCTCCAAATTTCATGAGATCCTTGAATTGTATCTAATTGGCACTTTTAGTATGCTTGAGGAGTATCTTCATCTCAACTTCGAAGAATTAGAAGGTATCTATGCAAGAGACAGGGCATAGATAATCTTGGAGACATTTAATCTTGATTTTTATTTCTCTAAAAGCAGCCAAGAGATTCATGTAAGAAAGGGTGAGGATTGAGAGATCTATAGACATTTAATCTTGATTCTCCACCAAAGAGAGGGAGGATGAAGGGCAGTTGCTGTAGTTTATATAGAAGGTGACCTTTTGAAGTTAATTAAAGTTTCACCTTCATTTATATGCCAAAATCCATGTGGAGTCCTGCAAGTTCTTGAGTTCTTCTCCTTCCTCCTCTATTTGGTTATTTCTGTTGGATGTTTTGGGTCTCTTTGATCCAAGGATTAATCCCATGGGTTTCTGCTTTTAGGACCTTGCTATTATATAGTAGAACATATCCGATGGCTTACCTCCACAAGCATGCATTCGATTTTAGTTTTCTAAAATCATCAAAAATCCTAGGTTAAGAATATATTTACTCTTGTGGTGCAAGATATGGACACAATTTCATAATTCTTTGACATGATTCCGATCCATGTCTGGGATAACTACCTTGCCCAATCTTAAAAACCTTATTGTCCTGTCACCCTAAAAAAACACAATTAAAATAAGATGATAACTATGAATTTTTCAAAGATGAAAATCAAACTTGGTGTTAAAAAAGTTAAAACAACTTATAAATTGTGATGTAGGGAAGTAGAGAGAGGATTTCCATGCGCATGGCCAAGAAAATTGGAGGAGTTTGTACACGTAGGGCAATAATGGTTCGCTTATGCTGCACGCGATGATTTTGGGGAGGGAGGGGACACGTAGCTGATCTCGGTACGAGGAAAATACGAAAAGAATAGCCGGTAGCTAGCGATGAGTCGAAAGATTTAGGGTAAATTTGGGTTGGGCTTTGGAAAGTCTGCTTGTGCCAGGCAGCTCCTAGGCCATTGATTTTCAACACCTAGGGTTGGACATGCCTGGTGAGCGCCCCCAGGCCAGTCCTCAATCGAAACCGGCCTCCTCCAAAGAATCTACCAAAGCAAGAAATCCACCAGGCAGCCATATACCTGGCTCAGGCAATGAGGGCACATTTGGATAGCGCCTTGGATAGCCTCTGCCTACCAGGCATTGCATCCTAGCCCTAGGCGTCTAAAATCCAACGCCTGGGCGCTCTGCCTGGGCATGCAGCTGCCTGCGGGCAGCAACCAGACAAACCCTGAAAACCGTTGACTGGAATTTGAAGCTGTAGGACAGTTCTTGCGCCAGACAACTTCACCTGGGAACAAAGCAAACAAACTTTGAGCCTCAACCTCGGAACAAGATTACCGACGAAACAATAGCTGGTTGTGTTCTATTTTCACTTTTTTTCTTTCCTCTATATAGGTACCCGACTCTATTTTTTGGAAGGCCCTAAAAATATAATGAAAACGAGACACTATATTTGTAAGGGTGATGCCACCAGAAAGTACAAATGACATGCGTGCACAGTTGATAGAGAGGAGTTTGAAATATGGATGGTTGGAGAAGGGACCGATGGGAATAGCTCGATAGTGCGAAACACTGTTTATGCTAAGTCTAGCAGATTGTCTATCTCATCGTCTATATTCAAACTTCACTATATCTACAGTGTATCTACAATACCATTTTCGTACTATAAAGTATCATATAAACGATCAGCTAAACTTTGTCTTACGCACTGTAGATGGAGTGGAGTTTGGCGGAGTGGAGTTTGAAATATATATGGTTTGATATACAGGCTTGGTACACTGGTCTAATGTTTTTTTTACACGGTAACATTGTCTCGAACGAAATGTTCCCTTCAGACCATCCCAACACCATTGTACAAATGGATTGTCTATCTCTATTCCTTTACTATTTCAACTATGGTTCTGAAGGCGGTAAGGCGAGGCATGGCGAGCGACCCCCTCCTGGACGCCTAGGCGATGTCTAGGCGGACGCCTTATGGCAGCACGATGAAGGGAGAAAAAGGAAAAAAGAAGAAAAGAGAAGGGAAGGGAAAAAAGAAAAACCAATAAAAAAAAGGGGGAAGGAGACAGCCTGCCCAGCCCACTAGAAGCCCAACACCACAAGACCTACCTCCTACCTTTCCAGTCTCGCTCTCCCCACGCGCGCCGCCGCTTCTCTCCTCACGCGTGCCACCGCCGATCCGCCTCCGCCTCCGCCCCTCGCGTGCGCCGCCGCGGCTCCTCCTCCCCGCCTCCGCGCGCCGCTGTGGCTCCCCCTCCCCGCCGCGTGCGTCGCCGCCGTGGCTCCCCCACCACACGGCGCTCGCGCCACCGCGGCTCCACCTCTGCGCCGTGCACGGGCCGCCACGGCTCCACCTCCGCGCCATCGCGGCTTCAGCCACCGGCGCCCACCTCTTCCTCTTGTTCTTCTTCTCCTCTTCCTCATGGCGACGGCGGACGCCCAGAAATTTTCATCGCCTGGACGCCTAGTCGTCGCCTAGGCGACGCCTTAAAAATAATGATTCCAACTATCTTTCTTTCTGTTTACTGTTAAACAGTGTCAAACAGTGCTATAGTCAGTCCATTTACTCCGCATTGGGGACAGCGGGGATAGCCTCAGTTACTGAAATTGGCTAAGGGGGCCGTACAATTTACTTAATGCATCCGTCAGTCAAGTCAATTCCCTCACTGTTTTCATATCCGCTTTAATCCTCACCTGATTTTGGTGGCGGCTCTAGACCAGAATCCAGTGGTATATTTATTTTAAAAAATTCTAACACTATTTAACACTGTTACACGGTAGATAGAATGAAATTCAAAAATAAAGATGGAAAAATGCTGGTAATATTCAAATAATAGGTTGAGTCGAAAGAAGAAAAAGCTCATGTGTATATTTTGACGTTTCAAACAGAGCTACTACATTTTTCCCTTTCTCATATGAAACGAAATATACTGTGTGATACACATATCGATCGTATGGCATGCCTCAAACAATGCATATCTATCGTACCATAGCTGTCGTCGTACGTACTGAACAGCCCAGCTGGTCACCATCAAAGCATCATACAGTACCTGGCGGCCCGAATCTGATTTCTTCCTTGATTATTGGCTTCTCGATCGGCCGCGCGCATCCCCAGTAGCTAGCTAGGCTAGGCATGCTTGTGCGTCTTGGACGGCGGCGGCGGCGGCACCGGGTAGCGGTGGACGCAGGCGTTCCAGGGGTTGTCGGCGTCGGGCGCGGCGTCGCGGAGCGCGCGCCACACGTTGCTGCACGCCTTGAAGCCCGTCCCGAAGGCAAGCATCCAGAGGCGGTCGCCGGCGCGGACGCGGCGCTTGGCCTCGAAGTAGGCGAGCTCGTAGAAGACGAGGCTGCTGGAGGTGTTGCCGAAGCGGTGCAGCGTGGAGCGCGCCGGCTCCACGACGTAGGGGCTGAACCCCATGAGCCGCGCCACCGAGTCGATGACGGCCTTCCCGCCGGAGTGGATGCACATGTGCTCGAACGCGCGCTGGAAGTCGGGCACCTCCGCCGCCGCCGCCTTGCGGTTGCCCTCCGCGTAGGCGCGCGCGACGCGGCACGCGTACCGGAGCATCTCGGAGACGGGCAGCACCCGGGGCCCCAGCGCGGTGATGTGCCGCCGGAGCGCGGCGCCGGCGACGCGGACCAGGTCCTTGGTGAGCGCCACGCCCAGGTTGCCGTCCTCGTCCTCCATCTGCAGGGCGGCGTTGAAGGCGGCGTCGTCGGCGCCGTGGTGCGTCCGCAGCGTGCGCACCAGCTCGTACTTGGCGTCGGCGCGCCGGGCGGGGACGTCCGTCACCAGCGCCGCCGCGCTGCCCACGCGGAAGATGCAGTTGGTCACCAGCATGTGCTTGTTCTTGCCGAAGTACCAGTTGAGGCTGGTGTTCTCCGTCACCACCACCAGCGCGTACGACCCGCCGGCGCCTCGGCGCGCGCGCAGGGACCGCGCCGCCGTGTCGATGCCCACGGTGCCGGCGCTGCAGCCCATCCCGGCGACGCTGTAGGACTTGACGTCGGCGCGCATCTTGAAGCGGTGCGCGATCATGGACGCCAGCGACGGCATGGGCGAGAACATGGAGCAGGCCACCACCAGGACGCCGATGTCGCTCGGCTTCACGTCCGACTTGGCCAGGAGCTGCTCCACCACCGCGAAGAGCCCCTCCTCCGCCTCCTGCACCGCGAACGCCAGCGTCTTCTCGAACTTGCCCGAGTAGATGAAGGGCGGCGCGAAGGTCTCCTGCCCGAGGCCGGACTTGCTGTAGACGAGGCGCATGAAGTCGGCGATGTCGTCCGAGTAGCGCCGGCACTTGAGCCCGAAGTACTCGCACACCTCCAGGTTCACCTGCCGCTCCACGTCCGGGAGGTGGCAGCTGAAGTTGAGCAGGTACACCGGCCGCTGCCGACGAAGCAGGCGCCGGAGCACGGTGGCCAGGAACGCGAGCGCGGAGGCCACGAGGGCCACCAGCAACGGGAGCGGGAGGGTGCGCAGCGAAGCCGCAGCCGTTCGCGATGACATGGTGGTGACCATGTACCGACCGAGCTCTGCTGCACCTGCTCGATCGCTGGAGTGCTTGATGAGGTTTATAGGGAAGGAGTATCGGCTGTGGTGTAGCAGCAGTACTGTTTATATAGGCATGAATACAGGATGGTATAGATGTCCATATCCAGCAGGCATGGGGAAACTGGGAATATAAAGCATGAGTACGTGCCAAGTGTCAAAGCTCTGGACACTCCCATGTGATCGGAAATGAATACACCGAACAGTACTCCTGCAGGATGGAGGGGGTGTGTTTAGAACCCTAAAAGTTCTCCTAAATTCCACTATGTAAAAAGAAGATTCCCCGTCACATCAAAATGTCGGCATATGCATGGAGTACTAAATGTAGATGAAATAAAAAAATAATTGCACAGTTTAGATGTACTTTGCGAGACGAATCTTTTGAGCCTAGTTAGGCCATGATAGAACAACCACAAACAAACGAAACGTGCTACAGTACTTTTCAGTTCGGAAGAGTACCAATTTCAGGGTTCTAAACACACCCTGGATCTGAGGAATTTACTGCGAATCTACCTTACACTGTCCCCTACCCAACGACGATAGGCAAAAAATGGATTAGGAGGGCCAGGTAAAAGCAGCCGTCGATCACTCAAATTAATGCTCCCCCTCGTATCCAAAATTTTTTCGGACAATCATACGGTCTTTAAAATATAGTTTTGACCAATGTTTTTTATTAAAATATAAACGAATTTTCTACCAAATTTATACTTTTGTGAAATCACTTTTTAAAACAAATCTAATAATATGACATTAAAGTTTCGAAACCAAATAATTTAAAAATTATTTATAGTCAAATTTTAAAATGTTTGACTCATTTATTGTCTAAAACGATAGAACTTTCGAACCTAGAGGAAGTACTTAAATGAATAAAAAGCATTTTGTTAGTCATAGATGAACAAGAAAATATGTATCAGCTCCCTCTCCGCATGCCAGATCGGCAGAGGACAGCAGAGAGAGTAGCTTAGACTCTTTATGTTTCTGGAGGTACTCCGTTGAAGAGCGTTTCTACACATGCACAATAGTACAACAATACCGGCAGATACTCTCATCATCTTCTATGTGTAGGGCACGTTTGATTACCCACAGATACTCGTAATCCAATGTACAAAATCTGATAAATGTAGTGCCAATATCTATGTCAACTGCAACTTCTTTGGCTGCCTCCAAGGCATTTGAGAAACCAGTTTCTCTGTACTGATTGAAGAAAGAGATCAGACCCTGGACTTTCTCAATAGCAACATTGATAAGCATATCTTTTGACAGCATGTCTTTACTTACTAAATTTACATGGTATAATATATCATACCAAATGACTAATGCCAGTATAAATTCAAACTCTCCAAGTTCATTAGTTGCTATAGATTTAGCCTCGATGCTTGTCAATGGATCATTATCACTATCAGATACTTGAAGTAGAGCCTCCCGGATATTTGCACACTGAAACCTAATAGCTTTAACACTTTCAACTCGACTCTCCCAACGAGTAGCTGACACAGCCTTGAGGGTCAATCCTTCTATGTTATCCTTTAGAATGTTCCATTTCTTAGTGGAATTAATAAAAGTTGTGTAGATGCCTGGATGATCCAAAAAATCTTTCGCTTTACCACAACTCTTGGCCATATCACAAAGTGTTAAATTAAGGTTGTGGCAATCACAAGCAGAATAGAAAGTTCTAGGATTTATATCCAAAAGTTTCTTTTGTACACCTTGATGCTTACCTTTCATATTTGATCCATTATCATAACATTGCCCTCTCACATTATCTATACCAAGACCAAGATCCTTTAATGCTTGCTTTAGCACATAAAAAAGTCCCTGCCTCATTGTATCATTTACCTCCAAGAATCCTATAAAAGATTCCTCAATGCGAAGAGGACATTAAGATGAATCCATATACCTTATAATTAAAGGCATTTATTCTTGGTGGCTCGCATCAGGAGTGCAATCAAGTATGACATAGAATTATTTTGCTTGCTTTACTTTTTTAATTACTTTAGACTTAATATATAGACGAACCAAGCAAATGTATCAGCTCATTTTGGACCAAAGGACCAAGGTAATGAGCTTGAGTTTCATCATTTGTAATGCGGTGAACATGCTCTTGAATTACTGGACCAAATTCAGCCAACGTGATCGTGAGTTGGGCGAGGTGCTTCGCTGCTTGCTGAGCAGGCCGAGTGGGAGGCCGGTTTTGGGCCAAAAAGTGTTGCCTAAGCTTGTTTTTTTACACCAAAACCTCCTATATGTTGTGCATATATATGTGGACTTCAATTAAATTTGGGGGCCTTTTAATTTGGGGTCCTGCAAATTTTGGGATAGATAATCAGTGGTGGAGTCAAAAAAGTAAATTTTTCATTGTTAGAGGGGGCAATAGTACTAAAATTATAAATTTTATTCAAGTATTCAAAAAAATTTAGTGTGATTTTTCAGCCATAGGGGGCCTAGGCCCCTGCCCGCCCCTCCTTATGTCCACCATTGTACTTGTATATAATATGTAGAATGGCCTTTATGCCAGAATCGAGCCCAAGATTGCTAATGGGAGATAAGGCTCTCTCCAACGGTTACCCCATTCCCCATCCACAATCACTATTCCAACTACCCCTCACTCAGTATACAGTTGGAGAAGGGAATGGAGGCACCGCTGGTGACAACCTAATGCCTCCGTAAAAATGTGACCATTATGCCTACACCCAAAATTCTCCCACCACTCTCCCACTCGTATGTCACACGTCCCATCTATGGGCAGCTTGGGAATGCATGTGATCACTGTAGCATCCAAACAGATTGGATTATAAAAATTGAGAATACATATTCTACTGCATTATGGGTTCTCAAAATCATGTGTGTTTCCAAACGCCCTCTAAATAGCTATCCCTCAATACCTATTTCTCTAGACATGCATGAAGTAAAAATTGAGAATACATATTCTACTGCATTATGGGTTCTCAAAATCATGTGTGTTTCCAAACGCCCTCTAAATAGCTATCCCTCAATACCTATTTCTCTAGACATGCATGAAGTCACGTCATCATCCACTAAAACCTCTATTTATAATTTTTTATCGATTTTCTGTAGCTTGATGCACGCGTTGCTTTTTCTGTGGGTACACGTCGGTATCACTCAAATTCTGCAGCAAAGTGCATGGAATTCATCTAGTTTTGAATATGGTTCTTCATAATTTGTCTTATTGGTTGAAGATAGTCACAAAAGGCTAACTTTAGCAAAAAGATAATTATTATTTATGAGAGTTCTTCGCATCATCTTTGGAACACTTTAAACTAAAGTTTAAATGCATACTCACACCTCATAGCAAGTATAATAACCTTTATAGTCACCTTCATATATGCAACCAAAGAATCCATGACTGTTGAATAAGATCTTAGAGTCTTTCATCTGTGAGTTATTTCTGTGAAAACCCTAGCACCAAATTTGTTTATGGTTAGATCAACTTTAACTTCCATGCTCCCCAATCATGTGTTTGGTTCCTAGGATGAACCGGGTCTAGATGACAAGGGATGTGATGTTTTGTTCAGGGGCATATTGGGATGGGATTATCATTGATGGGAATATTCTGCCTCATATGTGGGCCGCCAGAACCCATAAATCGAGTTGACGGGGTCATCCTCTTTGGATGTCGTGTTGTTGTGTGTGTTGCACATGGCGATGGCAAAGTGGAGCTGGCAGCGTCACATTCAACACCGACGATGGCGGAGCAGGAAATGTGGTAGCTGGGTGTGCTGGCAGTGGTCACGAGCTCCTCCACTTCTCGTTTAGTTGTGAGCTCTGGGGCAGGGAGATCCATAATGGCTCTCGGGCCCAAGAGATAGGCGACACGAGCGATGTAGGGCCCAACGGTGGCGAGCGGCAGTGGTAGGTGTGGAGCTCTAGTGCGGCGAGGAGGGGAGCGGCAAGAGCTCCGATGTGGCGGCAGGACCAAGTGCAGCCATCGATGGTGGGTGGAGCTCCAGTGCAGTGAGGGGGAGAGAGAGAGAGCTAGAAACTCCAATGCGGAGGCGGAACCAAGTGTGGCTAGGAGCAAAGAGGCATGAGGTCGTTGGAGCGTGGGACCTATTGTGGTGGGCGGCATCAGCAAAGCTATAGTGCTTTGTTTTTTTAGAAGAGGCTAGTAAAAGGGCGGGGCTCATGGATGACTGAAGACAAGGGTGTTAAAATGGCATCCAACGCATCCCCTGCCAAAGAAACAAGAATAAAACCATTCAAGCTGGCCTTATTTGTTGGGGTCAGCTGACTCCGATAAATTGCAAAAAATCTTTTATCAAATCACTGTTTAAATTCAAAGTTCAACTTGACATAAAAAGTATTGACCCGATAGCAATTTTAGCTGGCTTCGCCCCTGAAACCATTTCTACTCAACAAATACCGGACTTGATGTACCCTATTCAAAAATCAGGGGCGGGTCCCATCCCGCGTTGTTTTATATAGAACCAAACACACGCTGAATGTATTAGGATCGGATGGCTACAGTCTACAACTACAGGCACATAGTTGCATACAGCTGCATACAAAAGGCCAGTTGCACCTAATATTTCTATCGATTTCTTCCACCTGCAATTTATAAATGTTCCGCTATGTGACCGTTTCGGTGAAGCACAACGCAAGCGTAAATGTGTAATCACCTGCTTAGGTTAAGTCTAACAGCTCTCTCATCCTCTTCTTCCTTATCACTATTTAGACTACTTCCACTCACAGTTACAGTGCGTAACAATGCCGTAACAGTACGCCAAACCTTATTTTGGGGCCATTGCTGGAGATAGCCTTAGCAGTTCGACAGTTAGACTATGTGCAGCAGGATGTGCAAATACATTGTGTATCTATTATTCCAACTACCTTCTTCTCTGTGAACAGTGTCAGTACAGTGTATAGACAATCTATTTACCCAACCTACTCTACATAGTCTTAGCTTTTATTTTATTTATGGCGTTATCAATGGCGGCTGCATGCATCGTCTATCTCCAATGAGGAGAGAGAGAGGGTGGACCAGAATCTATGATGACCGCCCGGCCGGCCTTGAGTGTACTACAGTCGTGCTACGTCTGCGTGCACATGGGCCGTCCATCGACCGATCAAGGTGGTGGACATGACAGAGGGGTTAACTGTCAGCACTGTGCGCGGCATTAAACTCTGTCTACCCACCCCACTGTCACTGTATCCACGGTGTATTGATTGTTGGCTGTATTTAGATCCAAAAAGTGGAGCCGAAAAGCAGGCAAAATCTGTCAAAATTTGGCCAAAAACATCACATTCGACACTGAAGCGCACTGTAGCACATTTCGTTTGTTTGTGGTAAATATTGTCCTACCATGGCCTAACTAGGTTCAAAAGATTCGTCTCGCAAAGTACATCTAAACTGTACAATTATTTTTTTGATTTATCTACGTTTAGTACTTCATGCATGTGCCGGCATTTTTGATGTGATGGAGAATCTTCTTTTTGCATAGTAGAATTTGGAAGAAAGTTTGGATCTAAACACAGCCGTTCTTTCTTCCAACGCCATGATAAGCCTTCTCTGTGCGCGCGGCCGTGGACCAGAATTAGGGCTGGGCAAAAATAACCGAAACCGAAGAACCGAACCGAACTGACCGAGACCGAAACCGAACTGACCGAACCGAACGGAACCGAAGTTAATTTCGGTCTCAGGTTTTGAAATGACCGAACTAACCGAAACCGAAAAGACCGAACCGAAAAAAACCGAAGAACCGAAAATAACCGAAGTTCCAAACCTTCTCTAACTCTTCCCAGGCCCCAGCCCACCCCAGCCCACCGGCCCACTAAAAACAGCCTAACCCTAACTCTTCCTACCTTACCCCACCCGCCCGGCCAGGCCGCCACCCGCAAGCCGCAGCCGCCAGGCGCCAGGCGCCAGCCGCCCAGCCGCGAGCTCCTCCTCCTCCTCCCGTCCTCCGCTCTCCTCGCCGGCCGCCGCTGCACCCCACCTCCATCCTCGCTCCATCCCTCCGCTCTCCTCACGGGCCACGGCGCGGCGGCGACCTTTCCCATGGCCATGGGCGCGCGGCCTCCTCCTCTCATGGCGCGGCCGCTGCGGCCTCCTCCCCCCGCGGCGCGGTGGCGACCTCCCACGCCGTGGCGGCGAAGGTATGTGGATGGTCTTATCTCTCTCTCCCTGCAGGTGCTCTGTCTCTCCCCTCCCTCGCTGCGGCGGCGCCGACTCTCGGCCTCTCCCCTTCTAGCCGCCCACCCTACGCCGGCGCCGCACGGCCGCAGAGCGCCGGCGCCTCCCTGTCCCTGCTCGGATGCCCCTCCCTGTCACTGCCGGCGCCTCCCTGCTCCCTAAGCCGCCTCGGTCAGTTCGGTCTAACCGAAGACCGAACCGAACTGACCGAGGACCGAACTGCTCGGTCTCCATTCTTCTAGGATCAAAGTTCGGTTCCAGGTTTCTAATAACCGAAGTAACCGAAGAACCGAGAAACCGAACCGAATGGTTTGGTCTGACCGAATGCCCAGGCCTAACCAGAATTGCTCAGCTTTTATTTCTACTTGTGGACCGGGTGGACATTTTGTATAAACTTACTCTTGCTATAATGGAGAAACAAGAACATTTTCTATAAAAACTTACTCTTGCTTGAGTAACAGTACTTCAACCTCACTATGGGAATTGGGAACACATAAAATTTCTCGACTTAACTAATTTTCGTCAGTTTCTTTAGTAACAATAACAACAACATTTAGTTAATTTGTACTGGTCACGTGTTAAATGGTATAGTTTAACGTTGCTGATATTTATAGAATTTTATTGTTGGGTTTTAACGTGTCCTTTGTCGGCTTTTAAAGTGGCCGATATTTAACATGGCACTAGATATTTTAAACTTTTATCGATTATTAATTGGTTAGGCTTTTATTGTTTTTTAAATAAGTATAAGCTAATAAGTAAATCTTCAATCTTAGATTAGTCTCATTGCAAATTTCAATTAGGCATACCGCGTACTGATGTGCTACGGAGGAAGCTCATCATCATTATTTGCGTGTGGCTTTTGAACAATGGCACCCATGAGCCATGACAAACGTGGAACACAAAACTCAGATGGAACACCTTATAAAAAAAAAAAACTCAGATGGAACAAAGACGATGGGATATTTCAAATACACTATATACCATTTGTGCTCTTAAATAATAGCGGACCGCTCTTGAAACATAAGACATATTAAATGCTTAAACTGAAGAGTTGTAACATCTTCAGAATTATTTGCTCCGTCTCGGCAGTAACTTGGCCGGGACTAATGCCTTGGCGATGGAAGGCCTATTCTCTGGTAATATGTGGTCCATCTAACTATTGAATCCGGACATATGTGGTCCCTCGAATGGTTTCAAGGGTTTCAAAGGTGGTTTTCATTTTTCAAAAAAATAACAAAAAAACATTTAATCTTTAAAAATTTATAACTAAATTATTTTAAATCAGTGATATACGAGACTAGTAACATTTGTAAAATGCAATCTATCCATTGGTACTATCCTTATAGTTATAGTTATTTGGATATCATTTATTACCCCTCCCAGTGTTCTATAGTTTATATCTGCATCCAATATTTATATGTATTATTGTTTTGCACTGTAATAGATTAGGAGATCACCCAAAAATCCAACGAACTAGGAGTACATAGAAGATAAATAAGGCCACACCATATAAAGATTATATTTCCTATTTAGACATAATTAACAAGGTTATAACTTTACATTATTTCAAATAAGCAAGAGATAAATTATACAATCAACTAATCATGCTACATAAGTAAAGTACAGAACATCAACTTACATAAATAATGGACACAGATATGAATAAGAAAACACAAGAAGGAATAATAAAAGAAGATCTAAATAACTTTAAACAGAGTACTCATGAACATGTTATATATTTAAAAAACTGAATGCTAGTTTCATATTTGTTTTGATTTAAAATGGATGAGTTATGAGTTTTTTGAGAGATTAAATCATTTTATTATTTTAGAAAAATGTTAAACCAACCTTTAAACCACTTGGAGGGACCAAATATGTTTAGTTTTAATAGCTCAATGTACGATATTTCGATGATAAAAAATAAACATCTTTCACTTGCTATTTGGTACCGCTTCATGCTATCTCATATGTTCGACAATGGTTGGATGATAAAAATGGACTTCTTCATGTGGAGCCCGCTTAAGAAGATGTACCTCGGTTTTTGAGCAATTAACAGCGGCCTGCTTTTTCCTTTTTTTTACCTCCTATCGCCTCTCAGCTGAGATGAAATCCCATGTTAGTTACGTCATCATCGGTGACGGTTGGACTGATGTGATTCTTATCGTCTATATTTTAAACTCTACTCCATATCCATTGACCGTATAGTATTTTGCATGTGCATCTCCAGTTGGTGTCCTCAGCCCACGTCCTACGTAAAAGTCTCGTCTATTTCACTATTTCTCAACTATTTTTTTCTCCATTTACAGCAGTGCTACAGTGTCAAATACTGTCAATGGCAACATTTTTACTCTCAGCATAGCATGACGCACATTGTCTACGTACGTTATTGACCTTTGCTCCTTTTTCACTTGCTACGCTGCAGAGCATGCAGCGAATCAACATCCTATTCTTATCTGGGTCCCTTTGACATGATGGCTCCCTTTCCTTTAATTCATTAAGCCCAGCACACAGATGTCAAGCTGGGTAAAGTACAGCACGTCGTCGTAGTACTACGTTAAAATTTCGGTCAGTTATTAGTAATTTCAGCTTGGACCAACCTCCAACCTATAGCGATCAAGGAAGTACAGTACCTGATGGTACTCTCCAGAGGGTGAGTTGGCTAATGGCCGGCGGCATGTGCACTAAAACTTGCCCATCAATGGAGCATCTGATTAGCCATGCATGATTAATGAGGCGTCGTGTGCCCTGTTTAACGACGCATCGCAGGACGATGGAGACGCGCCCATGCATATGCATGATGGTGGGGGGCATTATTGGTTGCCATGCCGAGGGGCAAGGGGAGCAGCCAAACAAATGGTGAACAGCGCTCGGCCGCCCACAATCATGGAGCTCCGCGGCGGCGGCATGGGAACCTGACGCGACGACCCGACCCACGCTGGAGCTAGCACAGCAGCCGACGAGCAGTAATTGCAGCCGGCCGGCCGGCCAGCGTTGGCCGCTGGCGGAAGGCCGCGCGCCGTCTTGGATCGCTCTCGTCTCGTCGCATGCAGCCGTCCATGCTGCTGCCACAAATGCAGAAATGGCTCCCGCATGGACTGCTGTGTAGCGGCCATGGCGGTCGATGATCGGGACGCAGAGAAGCAGCACTCACCCTGCAGGAGTGGAGTGCAGGTGCTCGCGGAGCGCGTGTGCATTCAAGTTTGGTCTGGACTCTGGGTAGAGGACGGCGGGTAGCAGGAGCGACCTGCCAAGCCAACCCATGCGCGCATGTCGCTGTGCGCTCCCGCCTGCGATGGCCTGCTGGCTGACATGGCGTGTTCACAGGAGTCGGCACGACGACCGTCCCTCGGAGGCCGTGTCGTGCCGCGGGCTCGTGCCTCGATGCAGGATAGAAGCCGAGACTTGCATCTGCTTGCTTGGATTTTATATATATAATGGCAACCCGAATGTATCCAAACAAAGTTGGTGTTTACTTATTACAATTATCACCACGTATAAAACTTAGGTAAATCATGGTAGTATGATTCTCATGGGCAGTCCATATGCATATAGATATCCTATACTATGGACTACATTCACAATGGTTTAGGTACGTTGAATACACTATTTAAATCACTCTAGACTTTTACGAAGGCACTAAGTCTCTATCCTCACCGGCCCGTCCATCCCAAACGCTCAAATTTCAAGCTTCTTTCTCCCCAAAGTGTATGTACAGTACCCAACAGTGGATGGACGGGCCAAGTGAGGATGGTCTAAGGCTGGTGTCACCTGTTCGTCTATCCTACCGTATATATTTTAAACTCCACTTCGTCTTCCACTGTGTGTACGCAAACAGTGTTTCACACACCTATATGTATGCTTGGTGACATAGCCTTAGTATAATTCAGTTGATTATATATGGTTATTTAGGTGAGCCCAGCAGAACGTCTGTCCCATTGTCCATATTCAAACTCCACTTTGTCCATACATAGTTCGTAGTGGAGCTTTGGGATATTTTACAGAAAACGAGCTTTTAATACATGGTTATTTTATAAATTGTTTTATAAAAAAGAAAAAACACCTTTTCTTCCCTGAAGGGAAATTGTATCGGATGCCACTAGACATGACCGTCCAAGTACTTCATAGCTTGACAGTTCAGATAATTTTTACATGCCACTGGACTCACCGTCCATCGTGGCTCACGGCATCATCTGTGTGGAGTTCCAGAAAAGAATCTATTTGGCACAAACAAGAACACATAGATCAAAGAATAAAATAATCTCAAATGGATTAGGAATTGTTTTGGATACATAGAACTTGAACTTAGATAAATTTAAGTGAAAGAATCATCAAAATCAGAGTTGAAATGGAGAATATATGGGCTATTTAGTGGTCATGGGGTAGTTTTAGACTTTTGAGATATTTAAGGAGCTAGGTTTGGGATTTTCCATGCTCTGGTCTGCTTCGCCTAGCCTCGGCCTACTCACAGGTCACAAGCAAGTGCGTGGCCTGATGGGCCAGCTCAGGCGGGTGTGGAGGAGGAGACGTCGTCGGGGCAGGTCTCGCTCGTTAGATATAGTGAAGAGGGGTGACGACATCTAGGCGGGCGGTAGTTTAGCTTTGGGTGAACAAGGGTTGGACTTGGAGGAAGCCTACCAGTGGCATGCCGGCGGTTCCTCACACTTTGGCTGGCTCTGGCAACGAGGCCAATATCATGAGCACCAGCGAAGCACGGTGAACCCGGCGGTGGTTGCCTAGACGACACTGGGAAAGAGGAGGAGGGTTGCCACAACAGAGAGGGAGCGGTGCCAGAGGAGTGTCAATCTCATGGTTGTGGGGCGAGAGAGAGGGAAGGAGGGGATCGGTGAGGTGACTGGGGTGGAGGGGAGTGAGGCAAAACCAGTGCTCACCTCGGTTTCCCAAGGAGGCTAAGGAGAAGGGGAATTTCGGCGATGGGGAGATGATGGAGCTCTGGTGAGCTCGGTGCAGGAAAGAGAGGTGGTCAGGGAGGGCTATTTATAGTTAGGGAGTGAGTGGCAGCTTTGAGCGACGATTGTCGCAGAGCGGGCTAAAGTGAACGAGGGCCGGCGGGGTATGCGGTGGCACGGTCAGTGAGAGTGCACCGCACAAGGGAAAGCCAGGGGGCGTGCACTCCCACAATGGTGGCCTAGTGGCGAGGACAGAGGGGCGGTGGCGGTTGGCACGTTGGCGGGGGTCTCCCGGCGATGTGCTCATACATGTGCGAACGTGATGCATATCATGACGCGGGGCACACCCAATGGGGGATGGGAGATGCAAGGGAGGGGGTGATGGGTGGGGACGGGCGGTTAGTGGGAGGAGGAAAGGGTCGACGAGTAGGGCTGGGGTGGTAGTGAAGGTGGAGAGGGAGATGGTGTGGGTGAGCCGAGGGAGAGGGGAGGCGGGCCGTTGGGCCGGGGAAAGGGGTGAAGGGGAGTGGACTGCGGGTGGCAGGATGAAATAAGGAAGGAAAGTTGCAAGGGTTTTCTTTTTTTCCTTTTTTATATTTTTGAAATTGGAGTTTGAATTATTTTGTGGAGATTTTGTGAGGGACCTTGAGTGGAGAATTTTGGGGGAGTTCTCAAGGAATATTTGGATACTGTGGGGGGAGGGTATATTCATGGGTTTCATAATAAATGTTGTTGAGCTTGTCTTGACACACTCTGAGAAACAGCATTTTGAAAATTTATTTTGAGTTAAGGGAAGGTTTAGAGAAAATTTCTAAGGCTGATTTTTGAGGCGTTACAGGCGCGGTCGCACTAGGCCTGGGCATGGGCTACCCGACCCGGCAGACCCGACCCAACCCGCTCGAAAATAGCCCGACCCAACCCGAAGAGTTTAACGGGCGGGCTCGGACCAAGATTTTCAACCCGGTCTGCGTGACGGCTCAGGTCCGGGCCAAGAATTTCGACCCGAAACCCGAAAAAACTCGAAGAACCCAAACAATTTACACAGGCCCGACCCGACCCACCCGAACCCGACCCGACCGGTTGTAGGGTCGGGTGCGGGCTCGATTTTTTGACCCGACCGCCAGGTCGGGTTAGGTTCAGGCTGTCATAAAAACACCGAGTTTTTTTTCGGCCCGACCCGACCCGAGAAATGCCTAGGTCTAGGTCGCACCGGCAGCGAATGGGGGAGACGCATTGCAGCGGAGCAAATGGAGGGGAAAAGGGAAGGGTGTGAGTAGGCTAGGAGGTGGAGGAGCTCTAGGCAAAGCTGATGCCCACCTCAGATGGCTCGAGGGAGGCTAGAGGGAAGGGGTTTGCGGCGAGTCTCGTTGGGGAGGAAAGAGGATGGCGCTCGGTGGAGTTGGTGGTGCGAGGAAGGAGGGCGGGGTGTGACTCTATTTATAGGTGGCCAACATCGAGCTGGTGGCCAACGACATTGATGACGTCCGCTTGCTTCGTGTTGTGAAGTGAATGGCGGAGAGCGATGTCGGAGCGAATGCACAGAGGCGAGGACAACGACACTACTCGCCATAGTGGTTGCACAAGTTGTGAGGATGGGTGTGGGCACAGAGATATAGTGGTGGCGGTAGTGGCGTCCCGACACAGGGTTACTGGCTTGGCTGACAGAACATGCGGGCACGCGGGGCTAGGGTGAGCGTGCACGTGCCAGCACTCCGATAGGAGAGGAGGGAGGAAAACAACGTGGTTCGGCACGGTAAGGCTGACAAGTGGGGCTGGGCGTCAGCGAGGGAAGGTGGAAGATGATAGGTAGGCCTCAGGTGGCAGTGAGGGAAGGGGAGGGTGGTTGTTCAACTGAGCTGAGGGAGAGGAAGGGAGAGGTGGGCTGGGTGGCGTATGAGGGAAACAAGGGAAGGGGAATAGTCCATGGTGGCTGAGCCGAAAGGGGAGAAATTAAAGGGGAAATGAATTCCTTTTTTCCTTTCTATTTTTTAATTATGATTATGAATTATTTTTAGGAGATTTTGAGCGGGGATTTAAGTGGAGAATTTTGAGGAAGTTCTTCCATGAATGCTTGGTAATTGTGTTGGGGAGCATTTTGAGAATTTCTATTGAGCTCATCTTAGCACACTCGAAGAAACATGATTTTAGAAAAGTAATTTTGAATTAAGGAAAGATTTAGAGAAAATTTTTCAGATGTGATCTTCGGGGTGTTACACAAAGCTACCCACAAAGACCTACACTCCTTGAGCCAATCATGAGACTTAGTCTAAGACTATTATATGAAAGGTAAAGTACTCGCAGTGTGTAAACTTAAGTGTGGTAGGTAAATAACCATGGCAAGAGGGTAAACTCTTAGCCTCCTAGGACTCGTTGGTATTTTCTTATGATATTATTGAGCCAAAATCCATAATACTCTCAACAAGCTGTGAGAAACATGATACTAAGAGGTAGATATTTCGGTGATTAATGACAATTTAATTATGTTACTAATGAGTTCATGACACGAAGGGATACATTCTATAACATGCTCATTGGTTGACCAAAAGAGACCCTTTATTCTAATTTTCATGAAAGAACGACCTTGGTTTGATCGAGCTAGCTAGAAGATCAAGGATTGTTTAGCTTCAAGTGTCATAAAGTTGAAATAAGGACACTTGGAGGTTCTTTGCTAGTTTTTAGGTAAACTGTTAATTTCGAGTGCATTTTAATCCTAAAGCTCAAACATTCTAAAATGTGCTAAAACACACTCACCTCTGCCGTTTGAATCAAAAGAAAAACCCTCGAAAAATCTCATCAAGTTTTCGTATCAAAACAACGCTGAAAACAAGTTTTTATAAGCCATCGGACCGTCTGGTGGTTAGCCACCGGACTGTCCGATGGACCTAAAAATGGCGCTAAGTCCTTAGTGTTCGGCCTGAGCTGTATCTCACCGCCGGACAGTCTGGTGGCCTCCCACCGGACATTATAGACTGAGGGTAAATCTATGACGTCCAAGGCTTTTCTTGTCCAATATACCGTCCGAAGTACTGTGCATGGGACACTATAGATTAAGGGCGTGTTTGTGGGCTTGTGCTGAAACCATACCATCGGACTGTCTGGTGGCTGTTTAGCCCATGGCGCGTAATTGGGTGTTTGAAAATATAAAGCACCGAACCGTTCGGTGGCTTACCACTGGACTGTTCGGTGGGTACGCAGAAAAATGTTTTCGTACAGGAACGGCTAGTTTTCGGGCTAGTCTCTATATAAAGGGCTCCCCCTCCCTCTGTTTACTATCTTTGCGACCAAAAAACACTCATACATACACAAAGGTCACCCAAGCACCAATTCCACACAAATTCTTGAGCTTTGGGGCAAGAGACTTGAGATTGAGAGAACTTCTTGAGAAGAGGTTGAATCAAGTGAAGACCAATGTTTGTAACTCTTGGTGGTCATTATCACCTAGACGGCTTGCGAGCCGTGCCTTCCGTAAGCTCCCTAGAGATTATAGGAGAAGCGGGAGAAGGCCTTTGTGAAGGCGTTGTTCGCGGTTTGGAGCTCACCGTTCCGAAGTGGAGAAAAACATCCCAAAGAGAGCGCTTGATCTTTGCGAAGGTCAAGAGAGATTGGTTTTTGCGAGAACCACTTTGCCAACCCCTCTCCTTGCGAGATTTGGGGCCGGGATTTTTGCGAGGAGCCCGCGAGAGCAAAGCCTTGCAAGGGGCACCAAACAAGGACTAGGGAGAGTCACGACTCCTCGATATCCTGGGAAAAAGATCATTGTGTCACTTCTTGCTCCCTTTATTTTCTGCATTTACTTTCAGCAATTTACTTTTCTAGAAATGCATGCTTGGTTCTAGGTTACAAAACTTCTTTGTATCGTGTAGAACTCTAGACACACTTGTTTAGGCATTAGGTTGAATTGAGACTTGTGCTATAGGATTTAATTTGAAGTCCAATTCACCCCCTCTTGGACATCTTGATCCTTTAACAAACCTTCTTTTGGTCACAGTCTTGGTCCTTCACAATGGCTCCAACAAGCCATTGGTCACTTAAGCCAACCTCAAGACTCCCCCTTGTTCGATCACCTTGGCGATGTTAATTATGGAGCTTCTTAACAAAGGAATGGATCTTCATGCCCCCAAACATGTTGGCATTGCCTTTCTACACTAACCTGGAAGGTCGTCTACAATGTCGGTGAGCTTCCATGGCCCTAAAGGTATTTCACTCAATTTCGCACATATGCAACAGCTTAATCAGGATTTTAGAACACCTTATTTCACAAATATAATATCACCAACTAAAAAATGGACATATTGATCATTGCATTTACTCCTTCCGTCCACAAAAGAATGAAATCTTAGAGTTTGAAATCTATCCACGAAATAATGAATCCTAGAGTTACTATGAGACATGCCTATTTAGCATACCCCAAAAGGTGTTTTGTTTACTTTGGTGATTGGGTGTGACATTAGTTGTGCATGGAAAATGGAATGATAATAGGGGGGCACGCATGCAGTATTTTCTTCCATCACCAAGAAAAAACATAATGTGTCATTCTTTAGTGGACGAAGCCACGAAGGGAGCATCTTGCAATAATGGTGTAGCTATTTAAGAATGGATTGCTCATTACAAATCGAGAGCCCCATAAATTCATTTTGGCACATTAGCAGAAGTTATTTTTCTTAGAAAAATAATACAACCCTAATACAAGAACGAAAATTGCTAGTGTCACATAGGCACTGGAACACTTGAGGCCATATCCAGCGGTTGCCTCAAATAGATGCTCAAAAGCATTGTTCTGGCACTGTGCACCGTAGACGGAGCGGAGTTTAAAATTTAAGAAATGGGATGAATAATGTCTAAGAGTATGCAGGCTGGTAGGCTACTATGTCTATCGAGGAGAAGCCAGACTCATATATCTACGAGTATGAAATACCTATAGCTTGGATGTAGTTTAGAGGCATATCCAAGGAACTCGGGATTTCCTTATTTTTTGGGGGTATGGGCGCCATCTTGGGTGTGTCGAAAAAGGCTAATATGAGATTTACAAGGGCTTAGGGAGTGGTTAGGATCAATGTGGCTTGCCTAAAACCAGAGTTGATCCCTAACTTCATTAATTTAGTTTTAGTATGAGCTATAGGGCATGATTGGTTCTTGTGTATATAGCTGGCCTGATTGGGTGGATAGGGACGAGGCTGACCAAAGCCAGGCTCCATTGATGCACGGTGAAAACAACTAAATGTTTGGTTGATTTCAGAAGTAAGTCAAGTTCACCTTAGATTTTGATTGGATAGTTGTACCAGAATAGATATGATTACCTTGCACGTTGGTGCGGTGACAATGGCACCCGCTTTTTTTGCTTCCGAGTCAAAAGGAAAACAAATACGCCTTCGCAGTTGAGAGTAGCAAAAGCGGCTAGGAGGTGAGCAGGATAGTCACATGCGTTGTGCGTGTAGCCTGGCTCGGCAAAACCGGAACACATCTCCTTTTCTAGGGAGCCTGGCCCAGCGTCACTTTTTTGTATTAGCTCGGCCATGTCCAAAACGCCATGCAACCATACAAACACACGCTAGTCAAAAGATTATGCACGAAGAGAGCTTGGCTCGAAGATATGCACTCACAATCACGCCCATGAGGCCAATATGGACCTTGGTAATCTCTTGGCCATTAGCATGGATAATGACATCGAGGGTGACGCGGATGAGCGGATGGAGGATACGAGAATAATCATACAAACAACATTGTTGAAAATCATAGCTAGGTATCATGTTCAAATCCAATGTCTCAGCCAACACTAGGACGAAGTCAAGTCGCATCAAAGTGTGCAAACTATGGTAAAGCAACCTAGCGTTTGAGGCATATTTGCGGTAGGTTTTCTGTCAAGAAAAAGCCAAAACACCTCAGCGCCTGCGGCTGGCGGCAAAACTAACAACCTTGAAAATTCAGAAGGATGAGGCGGCGAGCGGGCGAGGGCTTTGGTGAAAAAGAGTAAAAACCCACCCAGCCACCGTAGGATGCCGATCCAACGGCGCAGAGCTGGCGATTGCATGACGGAGTCTATCCAGCGAGGGACCAGCGGCCAACATGTGGAATGTGGGCCCGTCGGATACACATGGACACATTGCTCGAGGCCGGCACCGCTCCGTCCGACGGAGACTACGACGAGTCCCGAACTCCCGATCCCACATCTCCCCGCCCCCGTGCACGCCGTGACCCTCGTCCTGCTCCTGGGCTTTCCTCGCCTCCTGCTGCTCTTCCGTCACCTCGCCGACGCCGCTGCTACCTACCCCTGGCCTGGCCATCGGCGATTCATCTTCCAGCTCTGGGCTTCCTCAGCCTTCCACCTGCTCCCACTCCCACCTGGCGTTTTCTCGATTCGTGGTAAACCCAAAACTTTGCTGCTGTGCCCATTTCCCCTGAATCCATTCCCTCCTCCAGTCCGCTAATTGTTGTTAGATTGCTTTTTTTTTTTTTGACCCCGCCAGCGCCAGGCACTGAGGCACACGCTCTGAATTTCAGTTGGGGGTACTGCTGCAAACGTAACCAGGCAACAGGGCATCTGACCGTTGGGGGCGCCCCAATGGCGGGGCTGGAGGAGCTGAAGAAGAAGCTGCAACCCTTGCTGTTCGATGACCCAGAAGGAGGCGGCGGCACCAGCGCCAGGGTGCACTTACACGAAGATAATTCCAATTCCCACGTGGTAAGCACGCCCTGGTTTTCTCGGTTTATTCCTCATTGTTAATTATAGCTATCAACTGGAGTACTGCATTATGTTGTGCTAGCCACCTGGATGAGGAGCCTAAAATAACTCATGAGATCCACTCTTTATATACTTGGTAGTAGTTTGTTGTGATAAGCAGAGCTGGGCCTGCCATAGCCAGTGAAGTTGAATATAGTGGACACAATCGTGTCAAGCAGTTCAATCGCCTTGAAGGTTTAAATTGACTAACGCATTTTACACTATGCCTCTAGTCAAGTGTTCTTCAACATTGCGTTTTGCTTCTGCTCCGTGATATGTTTTGTTTGGAATTCATTTCTCGATACTGAATGTCGGAACTCATTTGGACGTTCTGAACTACTGCTTCCCCATATGTGAAATCTTCGCAGCTTAGCAGCATTTTTTGCCTGATAGGCTAAATATCCGTTTCTTTTTGCAGTTAATTTTTTGCCTTACTTTCTACTCCATCCGTCCCAAATTGTATGGGGCCTCTACTAGATTTATTCATAACTCAAATGTATGTGTTCAATATGTGTCTAGATTCATCAACATCTATATTAATGTGGACGGATAAAAAGAGGCCTAGAACCCCTCACAATTTGGGGCGGAGGGAGTAGTTCTTTTGAAGTTTGTGATGCACTCTGATATGCTCTCTCAATTACTCTTTGTTTTACCAACATCAACTGCGTCACAGTAACCACTTGTCAAGTTGGTAAGGCTCTAACCAGTTCACTAGTCGATGCTGATTAGCTCAACAAGAGACTATTTTGGTATAGCAGGAAACAAAGCAAATAATAATTCAAATCCAGCATACATATTATGGTCCAATTAAGTCTAAAACGTTGTAAGATTCAGATCATCAGAGGAAGTGAAAGGAGCAGAGGAGCTTGCAACTGAGCTGCTGCTTGTCGAATACGGGACGGGATGTGGCTGCGGGCGGCTCAGCCAGTGAGTGTCCGTGCGGCAGCAGAGAAGAGAGGGCGGCCACAGCGTGTGAGCACCTGAGGTTTACCTGTAAGTCGCCAGACTAGCACCCCTCAGTCAACGACTAGTCGACTAAAGTCCCAGTCCACAGCAAGTCGGTTGACTAACTCCATAAGTCAAGTCGATGGTATGAATCTTCTCCCCTGATTGACTGGATGGCTAATCGGCGACTTGATAGCAGAGACTGAATGTAAATCTTAGCAATATATTGTACAGCTATTTAGTTAAAAAACGTTCATTGTGATCTCTGTGTTTTTTGTGCTATGCTGTTGCAATCTTACTCTCCATTTCTGATTAATTAACCCTTTACCTTTTCTCCGATCTAGCTCTGTCCTCTCGCAGCACCCTAACCTTCAACTTATCATTTCAAACGAAATGTTTTCTAAATTCTGTTCATTTCTGAACAATACCTAAACCTAGAACTCCTGCACAATCTCGTTATGATCCAAAGCTAAATGAGGATGCTACAACCTTAACCAATTGTGTAAAAAAAACTCCCCCAGTTCTTCACTGCTCTACCTTTGATGCAACTAAATACAAATTACAAAAGGGTATTGAAGATGAATTGGGGATGATTGGGATAATATGTAACAACCTGTATCATGCTTACTCCTTGAACTCTTAAGCTCATATGTTGAACATTATTTAATGCATAAAGATTTTGATATAGATATTTTCTATGTAGGTTTCTGAGGGTAGAGCTGTTAATTTACGTAGTAGATCCTTGGGTGAGTATAAAATCAACGAGCATGGCTTTCATAAGCGAAGTGCTGGGCCAGATGAGTCAGATTCTGAAGAGAAAGCATACCGTTGTGCCTCTCATGAGATGCACATATTCGGTCCCATAGGTAATGGTGCAAGTAGTGTCGTGAAGAGAGCTATATGTATTCCAGTTCATCGAATTTTGGCCATAAAGAAGATAAACATATTTGAGAAGGTTCGTGACTTTTTCCTTATGGTCAAAGATGCAAATAAACATATTTGAGAAGGTTCAATTCCTTGATCATAATTCATAGTATATCTTTGAATTGAAACCGTACATTCTTGGGAGCTTGTGCGAAGCTACACTTTTGAGGTTACCTCTAGTTGATTGCAATAGCTGTGCAATGGCTATGGCTATGTCCATTGTGACTGTACTGTATAGTTCGACTGTTCACAATGCCTAGTCTAAAACTAATCCCACCTTTTCTGGCCAATTTCTACAATGTTTTTTGGATATAAAGTAATATTACTTCCTCCGTATTTAAATATAAGTCGCGATTGACTTTTTTTTCCAAAACTTCAATCGCTCGTTTTATTCAAAAAAGTTTACAATTTATTTTGTTGTGATTTGTTTTATCATTGTAGAAAGTTTGAGTATGACTAGTTTCCTTGTATGTTTACATAAATGTTTTGAATAAGACGAGCGATCAATGTTTTGGAAAAAAAGTCCACCACAACTTATATTTAAATACGGAGGGAGTAACAAATCGGGCCCTATATTCTTAGTTTCCCTATTTAGTTGTGTCATGGAGCGCACTTTTCACAGATATGGACATATGTATTTTTCCTCATCCACCATGCAATGCGATTAAATGTACTTACTGTTTGAAGTTAGGCTGAAGTTTTCACAGATATGGACATATGTATTTATACTACTATCAAGTTAGGCTGAAGTTTCTAACTAGCTTAGCTCATTGTATGGACATGCAGATTCATTTTGGAGCCAATCTTGTGCATTAGAAGTATCACTCTCTCACACATGGTCTTTGTTGTTTTCTGAATCATCTTTCTTCAAGTTAATATTGTCCAGAAATTTCTTAAGTATACTAGTGCATGAAAATGATGGGCAGATGCGCCAATGGGCTGTAACTTGGTCAGTATTCCTAGTTAAACGTGATTATGCTCCTGCAAAAGAAAACTTGGTTATGCTGCTGATTAAATGTGATCGGATGGTTAATCATCAAGCTGGCCAGTTTTGCATTTGTGAGATCTAACAAGACCCTAAGTGATGCATATGTGATGGGATGCTGGCCGACGTTTATCCTTGCTCTTGTAATTGCAGTGAGAGCAGAGTTGTCAGCTCAGTCTTATTGCAGCATGAGAGAAATTAAGTGGATATGTCGAAGGATAAACGTGCTCTCTTTTATTCTATATTCAATTTGTATGCTCTTGGAGTGAAGCAATTTTATTATTACATATAGAAATCCAGGTACTATATGCTGTTGTCCAGTACCTATCTAATTAATATTCATTCTTTTGTTTCAATTGGTAAGCTTAGGCCATGGAGCTACTCTTTTCACAACTTTTATGTTCTCATATTTCTTGATATGTTTGCAGGAGAAGAGGCAGCTAATTCTTAATGAGATGAGAACCTTATGCGAAGCATGTTGCTATCCTGGTTTAATCGAGTTCCACGGTGCATTTTACATGCCTGATTCTGGACAAATAAGCATTGCCCTTGAATTCATGGATGGTGGTTCCTTGGCAGATGTTATAAGGGTCAAGACATCTATACCAGAACCAATTCTTTCACATGTGCTACATAAAGTCTTGTTTGTATGGATCGTCCACATCTACTCCATATTTTATTTTCTATGTTAGCATTAGTAAAAATCAAGATGTGACTCTGTGAATTTGACTTAGTACGTTCTTCTACACATAATTCTAAAGGGTCTACGATACTTGCATGAAGTGAGGCATCTAGTGCATAGAGATATAAAGCCAGCGAATTTGCTGGTAAATCTTAAGGGTGATGTGAAGATTACAGACTTTGGTGTGAGTGCTGGTTTGGACAATACAATGGCTATGGTATGCTACTTCTTGATGACAGACATCACAATTTTCTTGTAGCGTCGCTTAATGTATGATAATTCTTTTAATAATAATACTGAACATGAAATTATATAGATTGAATCAGCAATATATTTTTCTGCTAAATAAATATGTTCCAGTGTGCGACCTTTGTAGGCACTATCACATATATGTCACCTGAGAGAATTCGTAATGAGAACTATTCCTATGCTGCTGATATTTGGAGTCTTGGACTAACAATATTGGAATGTGCTACTGGAAAATTCCCATATGACCTAAATGAAGGTCCAGTCGATCTCATGCTGCAGGTGAGGTGTTTATCAGTTGGCTATTCAGCTGTTTGTTTCTTATTATAGAATTATAATTATTCATGATTGTTGTTTGGACTTTGGATGCAACATCGTCCTCTCTACAGTTTGACTTCAAATACTACTACCCTCAGATATTTGGCTGGTAGGTTCCTTTATTTGATATGCTGGTATCGGAGAAATGACTCATCTGTACTAGCCCTCTGGGTCATGTTAGCTTTTAATGATACTCTTCGTTTTCCTTAGAAACAGCTAGTTGAATGTGTGGATTTTGGGTTCCTCGCTTGCTCTTTAAATTTTCAATGTATAAATCATCTGGCAGTATAGTAAAGATGTTCTCTGCTAATACCAGCTGGTGTCATGTTTCTGGTTCGCACAACAATTTGCTGGTCGATGTGACCAGGTTACTTGTTAGTGATGGTAGGTTATTTCAATACACAATGATTGTGAGAGAACTTATTTGAGGGAGCTTCACCTAGTTTGATAGCTTCGTGAAAAATGTAATAGATGAGGCTAATTTTTGGTGTATGGCGGTAGCCAAAGGGCTCCGCTGCCTATGTCCATATGGCTCCCTCCTTGATATTGGTCGTATGCTAGTCCGCGTGGCAAGTCTTTATGAGGTGTTTTTTTCCCCGTTAGGGGTTGTAAGAGTCTCCTAGACTCCTTTTCTTCTTAATATAATGATGCGCAGTTCTCCTGCGTGTTTGAGAAAAAAAGTAAGCAGACTAAACCTTTTTGTCTTTTTTTCATAATTGTTTATTCCCTAGTAGCTTAAGAAAAATAAGCACAGACAACGCAATGCAACAACAACAACTGACATGTGCTTTGTGCTGTCGGCCATAGTGATGGCACCATATTGCAATTTGTCACGTTATGCCGTGAGGCGTGAGCATTTTTTTTTTAAATTATCTTTGAATGGTTTTTTCGCACTTCGCTGCCAGGCTCCTTTACTTGATATCTTGTAATTCAGATACTAGATGATCCCTCACCAACTCCACCAGAAGATGTTTATTCATCAGAGTTTTGCTCGTTCATCAATGACTGCTTGCAGAAAGATGCTAATGCAAGACCCACATGTGAGCAGGTAAAGAGACTTATGATGATTTTCATATAATTTGAGTTTTGTAGGTTAGGATTTCAGTATACACGTTTGTCATAATTTTTTTGGTCTATTTCGGTGTAGTCAGTGTCTGTAAGCACAGTGCAAGTGGTGATTACGATCATTTTCATTCATTCATAGCGGCTATTTTGCCACTAACTTCAGCATGTCAGTGAACTCAAGTAGATTATGTTTTATTCCATTATTTCTTTTATTACATTGGGCACATTTTGCAGCTTTTGTCACACCCATTCATCAAGATGTATCTGGAAGCTGATGTGGACTTGGCAGCATATGTCAAAAGTACTGTTGATTCAACAGAAAGATTAAAGCAGATAGCTGAGGTGAGTCTTCGTAACGTATTCAGATTTGTTCTTTCCTACTGTAGTTTAATCTCGGTCTGACTACAGTTTTTGTCCCTCAACCCTTTGGCTGAAATTCTTTATTCTTCTGGAGGATCAATCTGATCCCTCGGCCTCAAGTTACATATTTGGCTGAAATTAATCACTAGCTGATTTGGCACATGTCATGGGGCAGCAGCACAGGGCCCGGAGGGCCATAGGGATAGGCTTAGGGTTAGGATTAGATGGATAAGGATTAGATTAGATAAGATTGAGTTAGTTACTTGTGGGGTCCCCATCTATATAAGGATGGGCTGTACCTCCTTGAGGAATCGATCAATCAATGAAGAAGAATTAGCCCTAAATCTCCCTAATAGTCTAGTCCCCATCCAAGCCGACTCCGCCCGGTTATCTTCCTGGTGCTGCTTATCCCCCTATGAACTAGGGTTCATAACATTTGGTATCATGAGTCAGGGATCCTTTCCCACGACTTCTGTTGCGGACGATTTCCGCATCTTGCGTGAGGGCAGCCTGCAACTCTCTGCAGGGCTCGCTCGTATCAGGGCTGATCTGGAGGCTGTCCCCCTATGCTTCAGCACGTTCGATCCGCTGTCCAGCAGCTCCAAGACCTGATCGAGGCGCTGCGGGAGTCTGACAGCCGAGCGGCGGCGGCGACACGGCTTCAGGCTGCGGCGCACGGCTTCCTAGCGTGACGTCAAGCACGGCAAGTGGTGGCTGCAGCGCGACAGCAGGCTGCGGTGCGCCGTCTTCAGGCTGCGACGCGCGGCTTCCGGGCACAACGGCACGCACAGCAAGTAGCGGCAGCGGCGAGGCTGTAGGTTGCGGTCCGCGGGTTCCTGGCGCGGCGATAACATCCAACGCAGGTGGCGGCAAAGCCATCTGCAGGGCTGGCTGATCCTCCGCTGCAGCAGTCCTCTCTGGTCCCCGATGATCCAGCCACGCGGTACAAGGCAGCGCTGGCCATCATGCCTCTGCAACGACCGGCTCCAGTCGCAGCGATCACGGCCTTGGTGACTGGGTCTGTGACGGTGATGCTTGGCTCGTCTGTTCAGGCGTTGGAAGGCATAGGACTGGAGAGATGCCTCGTCTTGGCCTTTGCAGCTTGGATGACATTTTTTCCATGGGATCCAGGAGGGCCGACCTTGGCATATGTTAGGTTATTTATTTTAGTTACAAATAAATTAAAGCCGAGATGCAAAAGGCTTCTAGTTAGGGTTTGCTGCCGTGTACTCCACTACAGCTCAAGGACGAGCTGTCTTCGAAGGGTGGGGGAATGTCATGGGGCGGCAGCACAGGGCCCGGAGGGCCATAGGGATAGGCTTAAGGTTAGGATTAGATGGATAAGGATTAGATTAGATAAGATTGAGTTAGTTACTTGGGGGCTAAGTCTCCCTATCTATATAAGGATGGGTTGTACCTCCTTGAGGAATAATCAATCAATCAATCAATGAAGAAGAATTAGCCTTAAATCTCCCTAATAGTCTAGTCCCCCTCCAAGCCGACTCCGCCCGGCTATCTTCCTGGCGCTGCTTATCCCCCTATGATCTAGGGTTCATAACAGCACAATTTACAGTATGTGTGCCACGTTGACACATATCTTTAAATCTAATTTGACTCTCCCTGGCTACAAAAATCTTGAATGTGCATACTTTGTTATGTGGACATTGACAATGGTCTGTTTAAATTTAGTTGGACTCACCCAGGCTGAAAACTTGGGAATACAAATCTGTTTCCAATGGGCTGCATAATAATTGGTTGGGGACCCTGATAATGGAGTATATGGAAGGCATTTTCATCTTTGCGGCATGGGGGGCACCAGAAATTTGATTTAAGAGTAAAATACACCTGCACTCCAACTTGTTCCATGGTGTCTGTTGGAGTATGTGTTGGAGTATGTGTGTATTCAGCCCATGGAGGCCCATGTACTCTAAACTATTTTACCCCACCCTCTAGGGTTTGGGATGAATCAATCCAATTAGCATGGTATCAGACTAGGGTTTCCTCCCTCCTCCCTCCTCCCTCCTCTCTCCTCCCCAGCCGCCACAGCCACCGCCCACCGCCGCCACGCCATGGCCGGCGGCCAGCCGCCGCCGCCGCCTCCCTCCTCCTCCTTCCCTCTCCTCTCCTACTCCGCGGCTGTCCGCACGCCGCCGCCAGGCCCCTCTGTGCCGCGGCCCCCTGCGCCGTCGGGTTTCTCCATGGCCGCCGCCGCCGCGGCTGCGGCCGCCGCCGCCCAGGCCGACGTCGCCGCCGCCGCCTAGCCCGACACCTTCGCCGCCGAGCGGCGGCGCCTCTCCAGGCCGCCGCCGCCCTGGCAGCCGCGCGGGAGCGCGCGGCGGCTCTCCAGGCCGCCGCGGCTGCTGCCCCGGCCGGCGCCCGGCCTCCTCTGCCCCCGCCCCCCGCCGGCGCAGGGTGGAGCTCTGCTCCCCTGCGCCTGCCCAGTGTCTGGGCCGGGCCGGGTTGGGGGTCCTTGGGCCTGGGCGCGGACCGGGGTCCTTTCGGCTCCATGTACACCGCCGCGCCGTCCTCGTCTCCGTCCTTCGTCGCCATCGGGGACCCTCCGGCCACCGATCTGCCGCTGAACGATGACCACATCTCCGTTTCGGCATCGACCGCCCCTACACCTGCTACTGGTACCTCTGCTGGGGGTAGGAGTCCGGTTTTCCACGAGCCCTCCGCCGGTGCTGCCCTCACTGCCGCCCTCCGTGCCGCCAAGACTGAGGCTGCGGCGGCTCAGGAGTGGGCACGTGTGGCCGCTCTTACTTGGGAGCGTGAGCGTGCCGAGGCGGATGCCCTCGCCCGTCGTGTCGCTGAGGCGGAGCGCTTCCTCTACGGCGTCCCCGACTTACTGCTTCACTAGGACCGTACTGAGGGCGGGGCCAGCTCTTCCCACCAGGCTCGACCACCTCTGCGGTGCACCCGGCCCGACCCTGCCGACCCGGTGGTTGCCCAGCTTCACCTCCAGGCGGCAGGGGTCCAGAACATCCGGGCCCTGGTTCCTGTCGTCCTCGACCCAGGATCTACCTCCTTCAGCCGATGGCGAGACTTGGTCCTCCTCACCCTCCGCCAATACACCCTCGACGATCACGTGCTCCTCGACACTTCCGTTGCGGATCGGGACCCGGCGTGGCAGCGCCTCGACAGTATCGTCTTGTCGTGGATCTTTGGGACCCTCTCCCTGGTTCTCCAGGACATTGTCCGCGCTCCCGGGGGCACCGCGCGCCAGACCTGGCAGGCTCTCGAGGGCCAGTTCCTTGGCAATGCCGAGGCTCGTGCTCTTCAGGTCGATGCGGCCTTTCGCACCTTCGAGCAGGGGGACCTCTCCGTTGGCGAGTACTGCCGGCAGATGAAGGGCATGGCGGATGCCCTCTGTGACCTTGGCTGGCCGGTCGACGACTGTTTCTTGGTCCTCAACATCGTGCGTGGCCTCAACGATACCTACAGCCACCTGAAGACCTGGATCTCCAAGCAGAAGCCGTTCCCCTCCTTCTTGCAGCTACGGGACGACCTAGTCCTTGACGAGCTTACCAGGGGCTTCTTCAAGGGGTCCTCCTCCACCGTCCTCGTCGCCACTCCTCCAGCTGCCCCTGCGAGCTCTCCGGCGCCACCTGCTGGTCCTCCGGCTCCTGCCGCTCCTCCAGCACACTCCCTCCTCGGCGCTCCTCCCCCCGGGCCGAGCGGTGGTGGAGGGGGCTGTGGTGGCCGTCGTCGACGGAGTGGGCGCGGTAGTGCCGCTCGCGGGAGTACACCGACGCCTGCTCCCCCTGCTGCTGCTGCGGGTGCACCCTGGCCATCCTTCTCCAACCCATGGTCAGGGCGCATCTCAATGTGGCCGTTCCAGGCCTCAGGGGGGTCCTCGCGCTCAGCACCAGCCGTCGGCTATGTTCGCTGGCATTGCTCCTCCTCCGCTGGCAGCCTGGCTCCCACCTGCCCAGTCTACTCCTCCGGCATGGCCTGCTGGATGGGACCAGGCTGCGTTGGCTCGCTCTTTCAGCTCCGTGGGGCTGACACCGCCAGTGGGCACCGAGTGGATTGCTGACTCGGGTGCCTCCTACCACACCACTCCGACCGCTGGTATACTCTCGTCTGTCCGGCCTCCCCATTCTTCTTGCCCTTCTTCCATCATGGTCGGCGATGGGTCTTGTCTTCCTGTTACCTCCGTGGGGATGCGGGCTCTCTTGGCTCTTTTCGTCTTCCCAATGTTCTTGTTGCTCCTCATATGGTCCATAACCTTCTTTCCATTCGTCAATTTACAGCTGACAATTCTTGTACTGTCGAATTTGACTCTTCTGGTCTTACTGTGAAGGATTCGGCTTCCCGGCGTCCACTTCTCCGATGTGACAGCCAGGGGCCCCTTTACACCCTCCGGCTTTCTCCTTCCGCTGCTTCGCCTTCGGCTTCTCCTTCGTCAGCTGCTTTCGTCGCCACCACCTCTTCCACTACCTGGCACCGCCGCCTTGGTCACCCAGGCCGCGACGTTTTGGCTCAGCTCAGTCGTAGTGCAGATCTGCCTTGTACTCGAGCTCCTGATGAGCATCTTTGTCATGCGTGCCAGTTAGGGCGTCATGTTAGACTTCCTTTTTCTGCCTCTTCTTCCCATGCAGATCGCTTGTTTGATCTTGTACACTGTGATCTGTGGACATCTCCTGTACTCAGTGTTTCTGGTTATAAGTACTATTTGGTGGTGGTTGATGATTTCTCCCATTATTCTTGGACTTTTCCATTGCGCTTTAAATTTGAGACGTTCTCCACGTTGTCCCACTTCTTTGCCTGGGTTTCCACTCAGTTTGGCCTCACCATTAAGGCCGTCCAGTGCGACAACGGCCGTGAGTTTGACAACAACGCCTCCCGCTCTTTCTTCCTCACTCGCGGTGTCCAATTGCGCATGTCTTGCCCCTACACCTCCGCTCAGAACGGCAAGGCTGAGCGCATGATTCGTACCACTAACGATGTCGTGCGCACCCTTCTGTTCCATGCTTCTCTTCCCGCTCGCTTCTGGGCGGAGAGTCTTCACACAGCCACCTACTTGATCAACCGTCTCCCCTTCACTGCCTCCCCAGCTCCCACCCCGCACCACGCTCTCTTCGGTACCCCTCCCCGCTACGATCACCTCCGTGTCTTCGGGTGTGCCTGTTACCCTAACACCTCTGCCACTGCTCCTCACAAGCTGGCGCCCCGTTCGACTCGGTGTGTGTTTCTCGGTTACTCCCCTGACCACAAGGGGTACCGCTGCTTTGACCTCACGTCTCGACGGGTCCTGATCTCCCGGCATGTCGTGTTCGATGAGTCGGTTTTTCCTTTCTCCTCCACCACCACCCCAGCCTCCGACCTTGAGTTGGAGTCCCTCTTTCCCACTGACCCGGTGGTCCAGCCACCCTTGTCTGAGCGTTCTGCAGGTCCTCCGCCGGTGTGCCTTCCTGATGCGCCGGTCTCGTTTCCGGTTGTCCCAGCTGCACCAGGCGCGGCCCCGGCGTCCCCTGCGGCGCCACGCGCGGCCCCGGAGTCCCCTGCCGCGCCACAAGCGGCCCCGGAGGCCCCGTTGTCCCCCGCCGGGGTGCGTGCGGCTCCCAGGCCTCCCCTGCGCTATGCGCAACCCGTGTGGGTCTACCAGCGGCGCACGGTGGTCTCCCCTGCTCCGACACCGCCGCTGCCGGCGTCCCCTGTGCCGGCCCCGTCTACGTCACCGCCTGCGGGGCCGCCGGAGCCGCCTCGTCACCCTCGCCTTGCCGCCCGTGTCGACTCGACGGTATACCACCCGCCTGTCCTCGAGCGGGATCCTCGTCACCTACATCCCATGGTGACACGGCGGGCGGCTGGTGTTCTTCGGCCCGCGGCCCTCTCGACTGCTACTGCGGAGCCAGGGATCTCTCCTGTACCCTCCTCCGTCCGTGACGCCCTGGCCGACCCTCACTGGCGTCGTGCGATGGAAGAGGAGTACACAGCTCTCCTTGCCAACCAGACGTGGGATCTGGTGCCACCCCCGCCTGGTGGCAATGTGGTTACTGGCAAGTGGATCTGGACGCACAAGAGGCGCGCTGATGGCACTCTGGATCGCTACAAGGCTTGTTGGGTTCTCCGGGGTTTCACCCAGCGCCCTGGTGTGGACTACGATGAGACCTTTAGCCCAGTGGTGAAGCCTGCTACAGTGCGCACGGTCCTCTCGCTGGCTCTCTCTCGCTCGTGGCCTGTGCATCAGCTGGACGTCAAGAATGCCTTCCTTCATGGCACCTTGACTGAGACCGTCTACTGCAGTCAGCCGGCGGGTTTTGTGGATCCCACTCGCCCAGATATGGTCTGCCGGCTCAACAAGTCTCTCTATGGCTTGAAGCAGGCTCCTCGGGCTTGGTACTCTCGATTTGCCACGTTCTTGGTCACCTTGGGGTTCACGGAGGCCAAGTCAGACACCTCTTTGTTTATCTATCGGCATGGAGATGAGATGGCCTATCTGCTGCTCTATGTTGATGACATCGTCCTCACAGCCTCCAATCTGTCCTTGCTTCAGCGGATCATCACCTCTCTGCAGCAGGAGTTTGCTATGAAGGACCTTGGCGTGCTCCACCACTTCTTGGGTGTTACAGTCGAGCCCCGTCCCTCTGGCCTTCTCCTCCACCAGCAGCAGTACACTCTTGACATTCTGGAGCGTGCAGGGATGGCTGATTGTAATCCCTGTTCCACCCCGGTTGACACGCAGGCTAAGCTCTCAGAGAATGCGGGCCCTCCAGTTGCTGATCCTACTGCCTACCGTAGCCTTGCTGGTGCTTTGCAGTATCTCACCTTCACTAGGCCGGACATCACATATGCAGTTCAGCAGGTCTGTCTTCATATGCATGATCCCCGGGAGCCCCACCTCACTGCCCTGAAGTGTCTCCTCCGCTACCTTCGGGGCACTGTGGACTACGGCCTCTTTCTGCACCGGTCTTCCTCCGCCGCGCTCGTTGTCTACACCGACGCTGACTGGGCCGGGTGTCCGGACACTCGTCGGTCCACGTCCGGCTACGCTGTCTTCCTGGGCGGCAACCTTGTCTCTTGGTCGTCCAAGCGGCAGCCGGTCGTCTCTCGCTCCAGTGCTGAGGCCGAGTACCGGGCAGTCGCCAATGGCGTAGCAGAGGCTTCCTGGCTCCGGCAGCTCTTGGCTGAGCTTCACAGCCCGCTTGCCAAGAGCACGCTCGTCTACTGCGACAATGTCAGCGCAGTGTACCTCTCCACCAATCCGGTCCAGCACCAGCGGATCAAGCATGTGGAGATCGACTTGCACTTCGTCCGCGACAGGGTCGCCATCGGCGATGTTCGAGTTTTACACGTCCCGACCACCTCCCAGTTTGCCAATATCTTCACCAAGGGTCTCCCCTCTGCGGTCTTCTCCGAGTTCCGTTCCAGCCTCAACATCGCTCGTGGCTAGAGTTGAGTCTGCGGGGAGGGGGGGGGGGGGGTGTTACCCTGTGTGTTCTTTCTTTCTTGGCCAATCTGAAACTCCGCTGCGCCGGAAGTTCAGACTGCGGGGGGGTGTTGGAGTATGTGTTGGAGTATGTGTGTATTCAGCCCATGGAGGCCCATGTACTCTAAACTATTTTACCCCACCCTCTAGGGTTTGGGATGAATCAATCCAATTAGCAGTGTCATCTAGGGCAGGTTTGGTTGAATGCCTGTGACAGCCCGACCAAAATTTCAGCCGTTGACTCCAGGCAGAGCTGCCATTTAAACAGGTGCCATGATTTGGCATGGCCAAAGTTTTGTGCCACCATAGCAGTTCATTTTGTATCCTATCTCTAGCTGATACACTGGCGGCCTATTTGGCTGCCAAAGCTTGGCCGGTTGATGCCTTTGGCAGGGCATCCACAGACCAAAACCATATGTACCCCTAGGCCCTTAAACTTAGAAAAACTTGGCCGGTCGATGCCCTTGGCAGAACATGCACGGACCAAAACCATATGTACCCCTAGGTCCTTAAACTTAGAAAATTCAGATTCTGATCCCTAAAACTTGTTAAGTGGTTCAGAGAGTCCAGAGGTGCCTAGTCAGCACCCGCTTACCTATGTGGCACGTTCATCTCGTCTTGTTCTGCCCTCACTCCACCTCCGCTCCACTCTTTCTGTTCCTTCCACCTCCATTATATTTGGCTACAACCCACGATGTCGGTGTAGCAATACCAGGGGGATTAGGCCTAGGGAAAGCCCTCACTGTGCTGGAGTGTCCATGGGATAGTTGTGACATCAATTGCCTCATGCCACTCTATTGCTACTAGGGGCGGTAAAAGGATCCTCAAATTTTGTTTACAAATTTTAGAAATCGGGCTCAAAACAGAGATCAGATCATATCTCTATTCATTCTTTAGCTAAAAATCACTACATTTGGATTGTGAAAAAACATTTGAATCATGACCCATTACCAGCCCTAATTGCTACGATTAACTGGTGGACAGACTAGCTGATGTGGCTGCTCAACAATGTCCCACGCGAAGCGCTCCATTGCATCATGTCCAAAAGGAGAGGCACTGAAATCTGTAAGTTCAGTACATTCCATCTGATCCAAGAAGGTAGCAACCATATACCTGCACATGAGTCCAAGTTAGGCCTCGTTTGGCAGACGTGAGGAGCGGCTCCGGCTCCCGCCCGACGGGGCCTGCCCGCCCTGCCCGGCGCCCGACGGGGCTGCAGCGGCTCCGGCCCCGGGTTTTCCGCTCTCACAAATCAATCGGAGCTGCCCAGAGCCGCAAAAAAGAGGCTTCTTGGGGCTCCGTGAGAGCCGGAGCCGGAGCTCCAAGGAGCCCTCCCAAAGAGGCCCTTAATGTGTGCCCGGGAACACATTATCACCAAGTCTCTTGTCTATCTGAACTTGGTCAATCTAACCTGGTCAAAGCCAATTTGGTACCTTAGGTATTGAGGTACCACATGTTGAAATGGCATGCCATGAGTTGGCATGTCTTGAGTCAATAAATAAAGTACTTATTTACAATTTTTATCAAACAAGGATGTTGCAAGCTATAGTAATTCAGAGCTGCATGGTTTATTGAAAAAATTGATCTTAATGTAGGGATGTTGAATGAATCTCATTTTTCTCCTAAAAACTCAAAAGAGTAAACATAACAGAATGGACAAAGTTTGTGAGAGAATTGAGTCGGTAAACTGAACCAATGAAACATACTACATGTCTTACTCTTTAGTGATCGGACTTGGAGAACATTATTCCATTGGTAATGCTCAACAAGTTTGTCCCTAGCAATTACAAAATGGTGGGAGTTTAATAGCTGGACCTGCAAATAACCAACAACCCTCATGGCAATGATTGTTTCCATTTGTGCATGCATATGCATGGCTTTGACTTAAGTGGTGTACAATACGTGAGGAGAAAAAATGAGAAACATGTTAGACTCTATGGGAAGAAGGATATGTGGGGCATCATGTCTATTATGCATAAAATGTAATCTTCTTTCCTTAATTCCAGATGGTTTCTATACATTACTACCTCTTGTTTAATGGATCTGATGAGATTTGGTATCATATGAAGACATTCTACATGGAAGAATCCACCTTTAGGTACCTTCAGATTCATTGTCTTTAAAACTGGTTTTGTATGATTAAATGGTGTGGAAATCCGTCTCTTAGCACATAGTACATGATATGCTTTCTTACCAATCCTGTTTTGGCAGTTTCTCGGGGAAGGTTTATGTTGGCCAAAATGACATTTTTGATAGCTTGTCAAATATAAGGAGGAAGCTAAAAGGTGATAGGCCTCAAGAGAAAATTGTTCATGTTGTTGAGAAGCTACATTGCCATGCGGACGGTGAAACTGGAATTGCAATTCGTGTATCAGGATCACTCATTGTGGGAAACCAGTTTCTTGTATGTGGCGACGGTGTAAAAGCTGAAGGGATACCCACCTTGGATGAGCTTTCCATTGGCATTCCAAGCAAACGTGTAGGCCAATTCAGGGAGCAGTTTACCATGCAGCTGGGGAATTTAATGTCATCCTATTACATATCAAATCAAGATCTCTACATGATCCAGTCCTGAATGCACAAATATAGCTTGTAACATCACTCTTGAACCTCATTTTCCTATGAACTCTGGTTTCAAACCTCAGGGGATGTCCATATCCATTGTCTATCCCTATTTATTTACTATTCCAACTATCCCTCTCTTAGTAGCGCTACAGTGTCAAATAGTGTTATATGCCCATTGGGGATAGCCTCATTTCCTATTTGTCTCTGGATTGAGCCTCACCTACATCGCTGCTAGATGGGACATGACACGGAAAACTCGTGTCCTGTTTGGTATTGG
This sequence comes from Paspalum notatum, assembly GCA_022530915.1. Lineage (NCBI taxonomy): Eukaryota > Viridiplantae > Streptophyta > Magnoliopsida > Poales > Poaceae > Paspalum > Paspalum notatum. Next base: position 35,235,079 of record CM039685.1, read on the forward strand.
CGCTAGATGGAGGCGCATGTCATTCTTATGCTCAATCCAATGGCTTCTCCATGCGTTTCCTCCAAAATTAAACGTGTGGCTGTTACAATTTTGTAGATAGAGAGAGTGAAAGTTGAAATAGTGATGGAGGATAAAGATATCGTTGGTTTCAGCCTCATGCCAAGAGAAATAGATTAAATAAATCTGAGTGGGTTGTGTTTATATAGCCAGGGTGCCAAACTCGCGGCGGTCGATTTCAGCACACTGACACAAGTACTGTCGCGGCAATCTACATCATTATCCAAACAAGCCACCCATTGGCTAAAATATCATGGAGCAACCAAGCAAATGACAAAACGGAGCTAGATCGCCACATGGAGCTCCAGGTGTCTCGTTTTCCGTTGGTGCAAGGCAAATGCACCTCTGGAAAAACGGCGTTGAGCTGAGCAACCCGATCATCTCACTGTGCCACTTCTCATAAGACGTCTCCATCAAACTTGAACGCAGCAACGAAACCACTAATAAAAAACTGTCTAATATCATATTTTTGGATTGTTAAAAATTTAGACATTTTCATCATAAATTTATTCTATATAAACCATGCAAGGTTGGTGATGACAAATATATGCACGTGTGTAAAATTACTACTCGCCACAGTAGCATACTGATCATAATTATGACACATTGAGGTTTAACATTATACCGTGCGGAGGGACACATGCTCAAGGCATCGGTTGCTCTATTCCCATGAGTCGATATCGTGAGTTGCTCGAGTAATGTCTCCTTTACTCCATCCAATCGAGTGGCAAAAACTTGGCTCTCGAGCGCACCCAATCGTCAAGTCTCGACACGCCTCACCATCGCCATCGTCATCGCTAACGCGTCCGCGTGTGGCACACTTATAGCCTCTCTAAACTTCTCAACAGATGCACCCATAGTCCGCCTATTTAAGTTGAGTTAATATAGAGACAAATATTCGATGTGGAACAAAGCTTCAATATACCACAACATTTAATATGGCCCTCACATTTATACGTTTTGACTAAAAAAAAATAAAATATAGGGCAAGCTCATATTATATCTAACAATACTCAGTCTAGCATAGGTTAACTGTTGTTGCCGACCAAAATATTTTAGAGCGGGCGACAAAGTTAAAAGCGAAGAACTACCAAAAAAATTCAAAAGGTAGATCTGAGCTCACTTCTTTTGATTCCTTTAATGGGGATGCTATTTGGGAAGGTTACTTGGTGGGTATTTGTCCAGGCGCTAAGGATAGGGCTGGCTCGGCTCGGTGTGGCTCGCTATTTTTGCGAGCCAGAAAATGAGACTCGGCTCGGCTCGATAGAGACTCGCGAGCCGCACTAAAATATGCGAATTAAGCTCAAAATAAATTAATTTATATATTTTTTGAATGATAACAATAATTATGTAGTACATATTCTTATGTATATATAAATTGCTATGTTATGTATATAAATATTAATTTATACCATTAATAATGAAAAGTTAATTCATCAATCATCATATAATTATTGTTGAGCTGTCTTGTACCGAGCTCACGAGCCGGCTCGGCTCGCTATTTTTTGTGAGCCAAAAAATCAGGCTCGGTTCGGCTCAGCTCGTTGGAGACTTACGAGCCACTCCGAGCCGAGCCACGAGTTTCGAGCTATTTTTCTAGCCCTAGCTAAGAATCACCGTATTACTGGCATGGTTCAATATTTAAAATTAGGCATTAAGGATGACCAAATCACTCTTGCAAGGTCTAAATCTTCATCTCAGCCCCTTTGCTGATTGCTGGAGAGGCACGTATCCGCCTTGCTCGGATGGCGTGGAGCAGGACCCAGTGAACTTTCATTTTTTTTTTGTCTGCCATCGCCTTTTGAATAAGTCATAATATTTTGCCACTTTGTACGACGTGGCACGACACGGTACCACACGCACGCTGGTGAGAGCACGGGAAATGTCTATCCAACACGCTGGAGAGAGGGTGGTGGGGTTGGCGCGCCGCCGGGACAGGGAGAGGCTCGGTGTTGGGGTGAAAAATGAGTGGATAAGGGGTTAAAATGAATACGGGTTCAAGGGTGTTTAACGGATCCGAACCCAAAATATAATTTCAACCAAGCAAATCAACTTAGTTTTAAATTATATAAAAAACACCTAGTTTTTTATCATATTTTTTTTCAAAATCTTTTACATTTACTTTGAATTTTTAAAATTCACAACGAATTTTTTCGGAATTTCATTTCCCATAGCAGACCGAAAAAAAATAAACGAAATTTCGCCGAAATTCTCTGAAAAGTTTTTCCCAGTCTCGAGAGCATGCTCAAATCTTCCCTCCACGAAAATGTAATAAAGGAAGCTACTTCTACTAAACTGTTTAGTATTTAGTGCTTGTTTATGTATTCATTCTTAATGCAAAGACAAAGCATCCGTCTGTACCGACGTACCGTACCCTTTAAAAAGAAGTGGCGTTCATTGTGATTTATAATGGATTTATAATTCAGAGGATTTCTGTCAAAATGTAACACTAAAATTTGCATGTCTTTTAAGATTTAATATTACATCATAATGACATATAAGATCGCTATAGATCATAAATCTAAAAAGACACGCCAATTCAAATCTAGAGCAGCCGATTGTGAGCCCGTTTGGATCCGGCCAGCTAAATTTTAGTCCCGTCACGTTGAATATTTGAACGCTAGTTAGAAGTATTAAATATAGTATAATTAAAAAAATAATTACACAGATAAAAACTAAACGACAAGACGAAATTTTTATCTAGCATCGAAATATGCGACGTAACGTGAGCTTTCCTCCGGATCCAAACACCCCTGCGTACGGTGGAGTCTATCCAGGGACCAGAGGTCAACGTCAACATGGGGAACGTGGGCCCGTTGGATACGCATCGACAATTCGAGATTCGACACATTGCTCGAGGGCGCCGCTCCATCCGTCTCCGACCGACGAGTTCCCACTTCCCAGCCCCGCCCGTGATCCTCCTCGTCCTGCTCCTCCTGCTCTTCCGTCGCCTGGCCATCGCCACCCGATCGATCAATCCTCTCTCTCAGCCCTTCACCACCTACTCCCACCGTTTCCTCCAGATCCCTATCTGACCATCCATCCTGGCGTTTCTCGATTCTTGCTAAACCCCCCAAACCTTTGCCGACTGTGCCCATTTCTCCCTGAATTCAGACCATTGCTGCAAAACCAGGCGACAGGTTATCTGAACTGACCGCTAGGGCGCCCCAATGGCGGGGCTGGAGGAGCTGAAGAACAAGCTGCAGCCCTTGCTGTTCGATGACCCTGACGGAGGCGGCACCCGTGCCAGGGTGCCCATACCAGAAGATACTCCCGGTTCCTACGTAGTAAGCAAGCCTTGGATTCATCATTGGTCACTTATAGCTATCGACTGGAGTACTGCATTATGTGGTGTTAGCCACCTGGAGGTCTTCTATGGTAGGGGGCCTCCAGCCCTGAGAGTAGATTTAGTGGCAATTCATGAGCTCCATTGTTTATATTTAACTTGAGCATATGTTTTGCTTGCCTAATAGGCTAAATATATGTTTCTTTTTATTAGCTTTGCAGCTAATTCATTAAAACCGAGGCTGAATGGCTAGTCGGCAACTAGTCAACGACTTGATCTTAGCTCTATATTTTAAAACTATTTATTGAAAACACGTTCATTGCTATCTTTTTTTTTTTTTTTTGCGCTATGCTGTTGCAATCCTGTTCCCCATTTCTGATTAATTGATCCTTTACCTTTTTTCCCCCCTGATCTAGCTCTGTCCTCTCGCAGCACCCCTAACCTTGAACTTGCCGCTTCAAACGAAACATTTTCTAAACACTGTTCGTTGATTTCTAAATAATGCCTAATCCTAGAACTTCTGCACAATCTCGTTATGACCTATATCAGTTGCTTCTGGTAATGCATGAACTATGCTAAATAAGGATGTTCGCAACCTTATGAAATTGTGTAAAAAAAAAAAAAAAACTCCCCCAGTTCTTCACTGCTCAACCTTTGATGCAGCTGAATACAATTACAAAAGGGGTATTTAAAATGAATTGTGGATGATTGGGATAATGTGTAGCAACCTGTCTTATTCAAACTTGTGTATATCATGCTTACTCAACTCTTAAACTCATATACTGAACATTATTTAATGCATGGTAATTTTGATATAGATATTTTCTATGTAGGCTTCTGACGGTGGAACTTTTAATTTACTTAGTAGATCCTTGGGTGAGTATAACATCAATGAGCATGGCTTTCATAAGTGAAGTGCTGGGCCATATGAGTCAGATTCTGAAGAGAAAGCATACCGTTGTGCCTTTCATGAGATGCACATATTTGGTCCCATTGGTAATGGTGCAAGTAGTATTGTGGAAAGAGCTATATGTATTCCAGTTCATCGAATTTTGGCCTTAAAGAAGATAAACATATTTGAGAAGGTTCGTAGTTTTTTTTCCTTACGGTCAAATATGCAGATAAAGATCATAGTATTCTGCACTTTTTTGTGTTTTTTTAATTCCTTAATCATAATTCATAGTATATCTTTGATATGGCTATGGCAAATAAAGATCATAGTGTGTGAAGCTACACTTTTGAGGTTATGTACCTCTAGTGGCTATGGCCATTGTGACCATACTATATACTTCAAGATGTCTAGTACTCTAGTCTAAAACTAACCCCCACCTTCTCTGGCCAATTTGTACAATGCTTTTTGGATATAAACTAATGTAATTTATTAATGTTAAATTGGGCCCTATAGTATTAGTTCCCTGTTTAGTTGTGTCATGGAGCATTGGAGCGCACTTTTCACAGATACGGACACACATTAGTATTAGTATTTGTTTTTCCTCATCCACCATGGAATGCGATTAAATGTTCTTACTGTTTGAAAAACTGGAGTAAAATGAGTTGCAGCTGAAAGCATCCTTCCCGGACTTGCACTTTCTTTGCACTCAATTTAGTATTGTGAACAATAGTATATAATTTGTGTTCTAAAAGGGTACTGGCATGTGATTAATTGGAAAACAGAGGATTAATTGGAATTATGTGGAGATTTGGCGTTTGTGCTTATATATGTACATGTTTGATGTTATTTCTTTGTCTCAAAGATATTCAATCACATACCATTATTTATTAAATTTGAATGATTTATATTACTATCAAGTTAGGTTGAAATTTCTAACTAGCTTAGCTCATTGTATGGACATGCAGTTACATTTTGGAGCCAATCTTTTGCATTAGAAGTGTCACTCTCACACACATGGTCTTTGTTGTTTGCTGAATCATCTTGCTTCGAGTTAATCTTGTTCAGAAATTTCTTAAGTATACTAGTGCATGAAATGATGGGCAGATGCGCCAATGGACTGTAGCTTGTGGTCTGTATTCCTAGTTAAAAATGATTATGCTCCTGCAAAATGAAAACTTGGTTATGCAGCTGATTAAATGTGAATTGGATGGTTAATCATCAAGCTTGCCAGTTTTGCATTTGTGAGATCTAACAGGACCCTAAGTCATGCATATGTGATGGGATGGTGGCTGACTTAACGTCTGTTTACAGACCTTTCCACAAAACTCAGTAGGATTCTCTTGTAGTGAGAGCAGAGTTGTCAGCTCAGTCTTATTGCAGCATGAGAGTAATTAAGTGGATATGTCAAAGGATAAACATGCTCTTTTTTATCTGTATTCAATTTTTATGCTCTTGGAGTGAAGCATGTTTATTATTACATATAGAAATCCAGGTACTATATGCTGTTGTCCTAATTAATATTCATTCTTTTGTTTCAATTGGTAAGCTTAAGCCATGAAGCTATTCTTTCACAACTTTTTAAGTTCTCATGTTTCTTGATATCTTTGCAGGAAAAGAGGCAGTTAATTCTTAATGAGATGAGAACCTTATGCGAAGCATGTTGCTATCCTGGTTTAGTTGAGTTCCAGGGTGCATTTTACATGCCTGATTCTGGACAAATAAGCATTGCTCTTGAATACATGGATGGTGGTTCCTTGGCAGATGTTCTAAGAGTCAAGACGTCTATACCAGAACCAGTTCTTTCACATATGCTACAGAAAGTCTTGTTTGTATGGATCGTCCACATCTACTCCATACTTTATTTACTATGTTAGCATTAGTAAATATCAAGCTGCTACTCTGTAAATTTTGATATGGTATGTTCTTCTGCGTATAATTCTAAAGGGTCTGCGCTACTTGCATGAAGTAAGGCATCTAGTGCATAGAGATATAAAGCCAGCGAATTTGCTGGTAAATCTTAAGGGTGACACGAAGATTACAGATTTTGGTGTGAGTGCTGGTTTGGACAATACAATGGCTATGGTATGCTACTTCTTGATGACAATTTTCCTGTAGCGACGCTTAATGTATGATAATTCTTTTAGTAATAATACTGAACATGAAATTATATAGTTTGAATCAGCGATATATTTTTTCTGCTAAATAAATATGTTCCAGTGTGCGACCTTTGTAGGCATGATCACATATATGTCACCTGAGAGAATTCGTAATGAAAACTATTCCTATGCTGCTGATATTTGGAGTCTTGGACTAACAATATTGGAATGTGCTACTGGAAAATTCCCATATGACATCAATGAAGGTCCAGCCAATCTCATGCTGCAGGTGAGGTGTTTATTAGTTGTTTTTTCTTATTATAGAACAATAATTATTCTTGATTGTTGTTTGGATACAACATCGTCCTCTCTACTGTCTGACTTCAAATACTACTACCTTCAGATATTTGGCTGGTAGGTTCCTTTATTAGATATGCTGGTATGGGAGAAATGACTCATTTGTACTAGTCCTCTGGGTTATGTTAGTTTTTAATGATGCTCTTTGTTTTACTTAGAAATAGCTAGTTGAATGTGTGGGTTTTGGGTTCCCCGCTTCCCCTATAAATTTTCAATGTATAAATCATCTGACAATATAGTAAATGTTCTCTACTAATACCAGCTAGTGCCATGCTTCTGGTTTGAACAACAAATTACTGGTTGATGTGGTCAGCACTGGCGGAGCCTCATAGAGGCCAAACTGGGCCATGCCCCCCCCCCCTACTCATTGTCATTTTCCACCAGATAAACAGTATTTTGACACTGTTCATCGATGTTTAGAGTTCGATTGCATGGACTGGCTCCTCTTACCTTTGCAGCCAAGCTCCGCCACTGGTTGTCAGGTTACTTGTTAGTGATGGCAGGTTATTTCAATACACAATGACTGAGACAATTTAATCTGTGAGTTAGTAAGCAAAATAAACTTTTTCTCTTTTTTTCATAATTGCTTTTCTAGCTTAAGAAAAATAAGCACAGACAGAATGCAGCAACAACAACTGACCTGTGCTGAATGGTTTATTTGCACTTCGCTACCTGGCTCCTTAGCTTGATATCTTCTAATTCAGATACTAGATGATCCCTCACCAACTCCACCAGAAGATACTTATTCATCAGACTTATGCTCGTTCATCAATGATTGCTTGCAGAAAGATGCTAATGCAAGACCCACGTGTGAGCAGGTGAAGAGACTTTGCATATGATGATTTTCATATAGTTTGAGTTTTGTAGGTTAGGGATTCGAAATATACATTTATCATAATTCCTTTGGGCTGTTTCGGTGTTGTCAGTGTTTGTAAGCACAGTGTAAGTGATGATTACGATCATTTTTATTTAATCGTAGCAGTTGAAAAATGTCATTTTGCGATTAACTTCAGCATGTCAGTGAATTCAAGTAGATTATGTGCTAGAATGATTGATCGAGACATAGATAGCCACGGCTGATGTTGAGGCCGGAACGGAACTCGGAGAAGGTTGAGGAGGACAGACCCTTGGTGAAGATATCGGTAAACTGGGAGGTGGTCGGGACGTGGAGAACCCGAACATCGCCGATGGCAACCCGGTCGTGAACGAAGTGCAAGTCGATCTCCACTCCACATGCTTGGTCCGCTGGTGTTGTACCGGGTTGGTGGAGAGGTACACCGCGCTGACGTTGTCGCAGTAGATGAGAGTGCTCCTGGCGAGCGGGCTGTGAAGCTCAGCCAAGAGCTGCCGGAACCAGGAAGCCTCCGCCACTTCGTTGGCGACAGCCCGGTACTCCGTCTCGGCATTGGAGCAGGAGACAATCGGCTGCCGCTTGGATGACCAGGAGATAAGGTTGCCGCCCAGGAAGAGGGCATAGCCGGAAGTGGACCGGCGAGTGTCCGGACAACAGCCTAGTCAGCATCGGTGTAGACGATGAGCTCAGCGGAGAAAGACCGGTGGAGAAGCAAGCCGTGGTCAACCGTGCCACGGAGGTAGCGGAGGAGCCGCTTCAGAGCAGTGAGATGTGGCTCTCGGGGGTCATGCATATGGAGGCAGACCTGCTGAACCTCATAAGTGATGTCTGGCCTGGTGAATGTAAGGTACTGCAGGGCACCGGTGAGGCTCCTGTAGGCAGTAGGATCAGCAACTGGGGTGTGCCCTCAGCCTCGGACAGCTTGGCCTGGGTGTCAACAGGAGTGGAACAAGGGTTGCAGTCAGTCATTCCTGCCCGCTCCAGGATATCGAGAGCATACTGCCGCTGGTGGAGGAGAAGCCCGAAAGGACGGGGCTCAACAGTTACACCCAAAAAGTGGTGGAGCACACCAAGGTCTTTCATAGCAAACTCCTGCTGCAGAGATGTGATGATGTTCTGAAGTAAGTGCTAACTGGAGGCTGTAAGAACAATGTCATCAACATATAGCAGCAGATATGCAGTCTCATCCCCACGGCGGTAGATGAACAGAGAAGTGTCGGACTTAGCCTCGGTGAAACCCAAAGACACCAGGAAGCAAACCAAGAGTACCAAGCCCGAGGAGCCTGCTTCAAGCCGTAAAGAGACTTGTTGAGCCGGCAGACCATCTTAGGGCGAGCATGATCCACAAACCCCGCCGACTGGCTACAGTAGACTGTCTCAGTCAGAGTGCCGTGAAGAAACGCATTCTTCACGTCCAACTGGTGCACAGGCCAGGAGCGGAAGAGAGCAAGCGAGAGAATTGTGCGCACTGTAGCAGGCTTCACCACTGGGCTGAAAGTCTCATCATAGTCCACGCTGGGGCGCTGGGTGAAGCCTCGGAGAACCCAGTGAGCCTTGTAGCGATCCAGGGTACCATCGGCTCGCCGCTTATGCGTCCAGATCCATTTGCTAGTGACCACATTGCAACCAGACGGACGAGGCACCAGGTCCCACGTCTGGTTGGCAAGAAGAGCCGCGTACTCCTCTTCCATCGCACGACGCCAATGAGGGTCCGCCAGGGTGTCACAGATGAAAGAGGGTAGAGGAGAGATCCGTGGTCCTTCTGCGGTAGCGGAGAGGGTCACAGGCCGAAAACACCTGCCGCCCGCCGTGTCACCATGGGATGAACATGACGAGGATCCCAATGGAGGATGGGCGGGTGGTACACTGACGGCTCTTGCGAGAGTGGGTCGGGGCACGGCAAGGCGGCTTCGGCGAAAGAGGCACCGCCGGCGGTGTTGGTGTCGACGGCAGCGTCGCGCTGGTAGACGCGCACGGGTTGCGCGTAACGCGCGGGAGGCGCCGGGGACGGCGGTGTCGGTGCAAAGGGCGGCACCCTAGGTGTCGGGGACGGCGCTGTCGGCGTCGGGGGCGGCACCGAACGGCGCTGGTAGACACGCACCGGGGCCGCGCATGGCGCAGCGGGGGGCGTCGGCCGCGTGTGGCGCAGCAGGGAACTCCAAGGCCACGCGTGGCGCAGTAAGACCGCCGGAAGCGGTGGCAGCGCAACCACCGAGTCAGTCGGAAACAAGGACTCCAGCTCGTGGTCGGAGGCGGGGGTGGAGGTGGTGGATAAAGGGAAATCTGACTCGTCAAACACAACGTGACGGGAAATAAGGATCCGGCGAGAAGTGAGGTCAAAGCAGCGGTACCAAAGCAGCGGTACCCCTTGTGGTCTGGGGAGTAACCGAGAAACACACAACGAGTCGAACGGGGCGCCAGCTTGTGGAGAGCAGTGGCGGAGCTATTAAGGTAACGCACACCCGAAGACACGGAGGTGATCGTAGCGAGGAGGTGTACCGAAAAGAGTATTGTGGAGTGGGAGTTGGGGAAGCAAAGGAGGGTAGGTGGTTGAGCAAGTAGGTGGCGGTGTGGAGATTCTTTGCCCAAAAGCGAGCAGGAAGAGAAGCCTGGAACAGAAGGGTGCGCATGACATCGTTGGTGGTGCGAATCATCCGCTCAGCCTTGCCGTTCTGAGAGGTGTAGGGACAAGACATGCGCAACTGGACACCACGAGAGAGGAAGAAAGAGCGGAAGGTGTTGTTATCGAACTCACAACCGTTGTCACACTAGACAGCCTTAATGGTGAGGCCGAACTGAGTGGACACCCAGGTGAAAAAGTGTAGGATTGTGGAGAACGCCTCAGACTTAGTGCGCAAAGGAAAAGTCCAAGAATAATAAGAGAAATCATCTAACACCACTAGGTCACAGTGAACAAGATCAAAAATATGAGCCGCATGTGAAGAAGTAGGAAAAGGAAGTCTAACATGACGGCCGAACGGGCACGCGTGACAAAGATGCTCATCAGGAGCCCTAGTACAAGGAACCTCTGCACTACGACTAAGCTGAGCCAAAACGTCGCGACCGGGGTGAAGGCGGCGGTGCCAAGTAGTAGAAGGAGTGGCGGCGAAGGCAGCTGACGAAGAAGGCGAAGGAGAAGTCGAAGAAGGTGTAGCGGAAGTGGGAAGACGAATGGTGTAAAGGGGCCCGTGTTGTCACATTGGAGAAGAGGACGCCGGAAAGCCGAATCCTTCACAGTAAGACCAGAGGAGTCAAATTCGACAGAATAGGAATTGTCCGCTGTAAATTGGCGAATGGAAAGAAGATTTTGAACCATGTTGAGGGCAACAAGAATATTGGGAAGACGAAAAGAACCAGGAGTACCCGCATTACCCACGGAGGTGATAGGAAGACAAGAACCATTTCTGACCATGATGGAAGAGGGGCAAGAAGGATGGGGAGGTCGGACAGAAGAAAAAATACCAGCATCTGGCGTGGTGTGGAACGAGGTGCGGTGTCAGCCCCATGGTGCTGAAGGACTGTGCCAGCGTAGCCTGGTCCCATCCGGCAGGCCAGGTTGGAGGAGGATGGGACTGAAAGGGTGGAGCCCTGGTCGGCGTAAACGAAGGAGCAGCGCCAGCGAACATAGTCGCCGGCTGGTGCTAAGGGCACGAACCCACCCCCCCCTCCCCGTGGCCTGGAATGGTTGCGCTCGGACCATGGGTTGCTGAAGGATGGCCAGGGCGCACCAGCAACAGCAGCAAGGGGTGGCGACGGCGTACTCCCACGACCAGCACCCCCCTCCCACACACACCGACGACGTTCGCCACGACCCCCTCCACCACCGGTTGGCCTGGGGGGAGGAGTGCCAAGTAGAGAGGCGGCATGCGGGCTGGAGGAGCTCGGTGGAGTGGCAACGAGGGCTGTAGAGGAGGACCCTGGCATGTGACCCTTGGTGATCTCCTCAAGGACAAGGTCGTCTCGAACCTGCAGGAAGGAGGGGAAGGGCCGCTGTCGGGTGATCCAAGTCCGCAGGTGGCCGTAGCTGTCGTTGAGACCCCGCAGGACATTGAGAACCAAGATCTGGTCCTCCACCGGCCAACCGAGGTTATCAAGAGCATCCATCCGCCGGCAATACTCGCTAACGGAGAGGTCCCTCTGCACGAAGTTGCGGAAGGTCGCATCGAGCTGGAGAGCACGGGCCTTGGCGTTGCCAAGGAACTGACCCTCGAGCGCCAGCCAGGCCTGACGCACGGTCCCATCGTGAGTTCGGACGATGTCCTGGAGATTGAGGAAGAGGGTGCCAAAGATCTAGGATATGGTAACGCTATCGAGACGCTGCGACGCCGGGATCTGAGCCGCGACCGGCGTGTCAAGGAGGACGTGGTCGTCAAGGGCGCAGTGGCGGAGGGTGAGGAGGACCAGGTCCCGCCAGCGCCCGTAGGAGGACGACGCGGGGTCGAGGACGATAGGGACCAGAGCCCGGATGTTCTGGACACCAGCGGCCTGGAGGTGGAGCTGGGCGACCATCGGATCGGTCGGATCCGGCCGGGAGCACATCGTAGTGGACGGGGAGGTGGCGATAGTCTCAGTGTAGTCGATGGGGAGCTGCCGGTTGGGGGAGACGAAGAGGTAGTGCTCCGCCTCGGCGACACGGCGAGCAAGAGTCTCAGCCGGAGTGCGCTGACACTCCCAAGCGAGGGCGGCCATGCGTACACGTTCCTGAGCCGCCGCAACCTCAGTCTTGGCGGCGAGGAGGGCTGCGGCGAGGGCAGCACCGGTGGACGGCTGGTAGATGGCGTGGCTAGGCAGGCCGGTGGGCGGGACGGCCAGGCCGGCGGGGGCGCTAGCGGCGGGTGGGATAGCCAGGGGCAATGGTTCAGCGAGGGCGGCGCCTGCGGCGACGAGGGCCGTAGCGGCCGAAGGAGAGGAGATGGCGGCGGCGGCCGCAGGGGCAGGCAAGCCCCAAGCGCCGGCGGCGGGGAGGCCGCGGTCCGCGGTGGCGGCCGCAGGGGCGGGCGCACCCCAGGCCGTGCGGCGCCCGCCGACGCCAGCGGCGGCGGCGGCGGCGCCTGCCGGGGAGGTGGAGGAGAGGAGAGGAGAGGAGAGGAGAGGGAAGGGAAGGAGGAGGAGGTGGGGGAAGACGGCGGCCAACCAGCCATGGTGGTGGCGGCAGAGAGAGGAGAGAGAAGGTAGAGAGAAAAAACTAATCTGATACCATGCTAGAATGTGTGATTGAGTATTCCCAACCGTAGAAGGTGGGTAGACATAGATAGAGTACATGGGCCTCATACATGGGCCCGATACATGGGCCAACACACATACTCCAACATTATGTTTTATTCCTTTATTTCTTTGATTACATTGAATACATTTTGCAGCTTTTGTCACACCCATTCATCAAGATGTATGTGGAAGCCGATGTGGACTTAGCAACATATGTCAAAAGTATAGTTGATCCAACAGAAAGATTAAAGCAAATAGCTGAGGTGAGTCCTCGGAACATATTCAGATTTGTTCTTTCCTACTTTAGTTTAATCTTGGTTTGACTATAGTTTTTGCCATAGTCACAGAAAACAGGGTCGATGGTAGCGACCCTCGACTCGGGTACGTCGACCCAAACCAGGTACACAGATCATTTTTTCGACCCCGTCTTGTAAAAACCTCTCACAAGTAGTACCACGTTCCTCGACCCCGTACCTCGACCCTATCGGCCCTGGTACTTTGTGACTATGGTTTTTGCCCCCTCAACCCCCTGGATCCCGTGGCCTCAAGTTACGTTATTTGGATGAAACTAATCACTAGTTGATTTGGCACAATTTATACCATGTTGGCACATATCTTTAAATCTAATTTGACTCTTCCAGGCTACATGTAGACACCGACGGTGGTCCACTGGTCTGTTTAAACTTAGTTGGACTCATCCAGGCTCAAAACTTGGGAATACAATTCTGTTTCCAATCGACTACTCCCTCTGTCCCACAATAAGTGCTGTTTTACGATTTTTAGGACAGATTAAGAAGAGTGGGATATGACGCATGTGCCCTTGGTTAACAGATAAATCTTTCCCTTTTGTGGTGTCTGCATGCATGCAGGCAGATTAATTTTCTTTTAAAGGCAACTAAACTCTCAGAATAGCATTTATTGTGGGACAAATTTTGAATGCTAAAACAGCATTTATTGTGGGATGGAGGGAGTACATAATAATTGGTTGAGGACCCTGATAATCGAGAGTATATGGAAGGCATTTTCAACGTTGCGTGCTGGGGGGGCACAAGTAATTTGCTTAAGGGTGTGTTCGGATAGGGGAAATTCCTAGGGGATTGGAGGGGATTTAATCCCTTTCTATTCAAACCTTCAAAACCGGGCAAACCGAACAAGCCCTAAGAGTAAAATACACCCTCACTCCAAGTTGTTCCATGGTGTCATCTAGGGCAGGTTTGGTTGAATGCCTGTGACAGCCTGGCCAAATTCAGCCGTTGACTTCAGGCAGAGCTGCTGTTTAGACGGATGGCATGATTTGGCCTGGCCAAAGTTGCCACTATACTGTTCATTGTGTATCCTATCTCCAGACAGGCGTCCTATTTGACCGCCGAAGCTTGGCCGGCCGATGCTTTTGGCAGGGCGTGCACAGACCAAAACCATATCTACCCCTAGGCCCTTAAATAAACTTAGAAAATTCAGATTCCGATCCCTAAAACTTTTTAAGTGGTTCACAGAGTCCAGAATCCAGATGTACCTAGTCAGCACCCGCTTACCTATTTGGCACGTTCAACTCGTCTTGTTCTGCCCTGACTCTCTCCAGACCACAGTACCATTACTCCACCTCCACTCCACTCTTTCTGTTCCTTACACCTCCATTATCTTTGGCTGCAACCCACGATGTCATCTGTAGCACTACCAGGGGCATGGGCTTGGCCTAGGGGAAGCCCTGACTGTGCTGGAGTGTCCATGGGATAGTCATGCCATCATTTACCTCATGCCACTGTAGTGCTAGGATTAACTGGTGGAGAGAATAGCTGATGTGGCTTCTCAACTGTCATGAACCTTAGTTCATTGGGGGTAAATACCTCGACCGCGGGGTCTAGGCTGGGGGAAAATACCTTGACCGCAGGGTCTAGGCTTGGGGACTTGGGTGCCAGCGATGGCGAGGAACTTGATTTATTTCTTGTTTGATTTAATTGATACAACTCCTCTCTTTATATAGAGAGGGTTTATTTGAGCCCTAAGGAATAGATCTACTTGACCCCTAAAGAATAGATCTAATCTACTAAAACTTACCTTATCCCTAACCATCCCTATCCTTATCTCTAAACACCCCTGCGGGACCCCTGCTATAGTACCGAGGGTACTGTACTGCCGTCCTGTAGCATGGGCCTGGCCCAAATGGTCTAGCCTAATGCCCATTACATTGGCAGCCCAACGCCTGCCCGTACGGTGCCCTGCGGCGACGGTGGTGTGGTCCCCCGTGGTCCCGCACCTGCCCACGCATGAGAGGCGGTGCGGTCGGCGCGTGTGCGCACCTGCGCGTCCGGCCATCTTCCTGCGTGGCTGCGGTGTCGCAGTCGGCCGGCTGCCTGCATGCCTGCGCGGCAGCGGAGATGATGGCCGACCTGCCAGCGATGGCAGCGCCCAGCGCAACGTGCCTCCGAGACGGCGACTGCAGCACCCTCCTGCGATGTAGCTGTGCCAGCAGTCCGCGTGCTGCAGCTTGTATCTTTGTGGCTGCTGCTGCTTGGCGCCTCTCCTCCGCTGTCCTGTAGCATGGGCCTGGCCCAAATGGCCTAGCCTAATGCCCATTACATCAACAACTTCCCACGCGAAGCGCTCCATGGCATCATGTCCATGAGGAGAGGCACTGAAATTTGCAAGTTCAGTACATTCCATCTGGTCCAAGAAGGCGGCAACCATCTACCTGCGCATGCGTCCAAGGTTAATGTGTATCCAAGAACACATGATCACTAAGTCTCTTGTCCATCTGAACTTGCTCAATCTAACCTGGTCAAAGCCAATTTGGTACCTGAGGTCTTGAGGTACCACATGTTGAAATGGCATGCCCTGAGTTGATGCTATACCTCTAATTTGGTATTTCAGGTGGCATGTGTTGTGTCAATAAATTAATAAATTATTTACCTTTTTTATCAAATGAGGATGTTGCAAGCTATAGTAATTCAGGGCAGCATGGTTTTATGGAAAAGTTTATCTTAAAGTAGGGGTGTTGAATGAATTTCCTTTTTCTCCTAAAAACTCAAAAGAGTTAACATAACAGAATGGACAAAATTTGTGAAAGAATGGGTCGGTAAACTGAACCAATGAAACATACATGTCTTTACTCTTTAGTGATCGGACTTGTAGAACATTATTCCAGTGGTAAGGTTCAACTAGTGTGTCCATATCAATTAGAAAATGGTGGATGTTTAATAGCTGGACCTGCATGAGAATGTTTGTTTCCATTTGTGCATGTATACAGTATATGCATTGCCTTGAACCCTTGACTTAAGTGGTGTACAAGACGAGAGGAGAAAAATGAGAAACATACTATGGGAAGATGGATATGCGAAGCGTCCCCAAAAAGAAGCCAATGCAATGAGGAGCAGTTGGGGCTGGTTCAAGAAAATCTCCCTTGCAAGATGGAGGACTTCCCCTGCAAATATCTTGGACTCCCTCTCTCCCTAAAGAAGCTGTCAAAGGCCCAGGTGCAATCCTTAATTGATAAAATTGCAGACCGACTACCTGATTGGAAGGCAGAATTGATGACAAGGGCTGGTAGAGCAATTCAAGTTCAGTTCGTGCTAACAGCCATGACCATCTATTTTAGCATGGCCGTGGATCTCCTGCAATGGGCTATCAAGGCCATTGACAAAATTAGAAGAGGTTTTCTGTGGAGAGGAAGGAAGGACGCCAAAGGTGGCCACTGTCTTATTGCTTGGGATAAGGTGCAGCGTCCCAAAGAGTTGGGCAGTCTTGGGTATCTCAAACTTGCAGAAACTCGGCTGGGCATGTTATGAATAGCACTTGTATTCATTATGAGGCACTAAGGCCGATATATATACACCAGTGCATGAAGGGAAATATACACATAACCCCCTAGAATACAGAGGAAATACAAGTATAATACAAGTATATCTAACACCCCCCCTCAAATTCAAGGTGGATCAAACACACTGAGTTTGGAGAGATAAAACCGATGCTGATCTCTGGTCTGTGCCTTCGTCAAGAAATTAGCCAACTGCAACTCCGAAGGCACATAGTGAAGAGTAACAACACCGTCCTGAACCTATACACGCATGTAATATGCATCAACACCAATATGTTTAGTAAGCTCATGCTTCACCGGATCACGAGCAATACTAATAGCACCAGTACTGTCAATCAAAAGAGGAGTCGGTATAGACACAGAAACACCAAAATCTGCAAGCAACCACCGTAACCAAGTCACCTCTGCCGTCACAAGAGCCATAGCACGCAACTCAGCCTCTGTACTCGAACGAGAAACTGCTGTCTGCTTCTTAGTCTTCCAAGCAATAAGGGAACCACCAAGAAAAACACAATAAGCAGAAAGAGATCGACGATCAGAGGAATCACTAGCCCCAGTAGCATCACAGTAAGCCTGAAGCTGTAAAGAGCTAGAGCGTGGAAAGAACAAACGACGGGACATAGTCCCACGAAGATAACGTAAGACACGAAGAAGGTGACTATAGTGGAGCTGAGTGGGAGCAGAAACAAACTGACTCAGAATATGCACATCATAAGAAATGTCAGGACGAGTAACACCAAGATAAACAAAACTACCTAAGATGTGACGATAACGAGTAGGATCATCAAGAGGCTCACCATCAGTGGCAGAGAGGTGAAGATTTAGCTCCATGGGAGTCTCCTCAGTCTTGTGATCAGTAATAGAAGCACGATCAAGAAGACCCTGAATATATTTTTCCTGAGACAGATAAAATCCCTCATGTGTAGAGGAAACCTCAATCCCAAGAAAATAACGAAGAGGGCCAAGATCAGACATAAGAAACTGCTCACTCAGACGTGCCTTGACAAAGGCAATGAACTGAGGATCATCTCCAGTGATAATCATATCATCAACATAGAGAAGAAGAAGAGTACGACCACGAGATGATGTGTGTACAAACAAAGCAGGATCATGAGCACTGGCAGAAAAACCAGCAGATGTGACCACAGACGCAAAGCGCTGAAACCAAGCGCGAGGAGCCTGCTTAAGACCATAAAGAGAGCGACGAAGACGACAAACCATACCCTCAGGAACAGAATACCCAGGCGGTGGCTGCGTATAAACCTCCTCACGCAACTCACCATTAAGAAAGGCATTCTTTACATCAAGCTGAGAGATGGACCACTCACGAACAGAGGCCACAGCAAGAAGAGCACGAACAGTGGTCATATGAGCAACAGGAGCAAATGTCTCATCATAATCACGACCATGTTCCTGCTGGAAACCACGGGCAACAAGACGAGCCTTATAGCGCTCAAGAGATCCATCAGAACGAGTCTTAACCTTATAGACCCACTTACATGTTATAGGACGAACATGAGAGGGAGTCGGAACAAGGTCCCACGTGCCTGTACGCTCAAGTGCAGCTATCTCCTCAGCCATCGCAAACTGTCATTCTGGATGAAGAATAGCATCACAATAGGAAAGCGGCTCAGAAAGGACAGTACCAGCAAAACCTTGCCAAGTAACACGTCCAAAACCATACCGATCAACGGGCTGACGAGATCGAAGACCACGGCCAAGAAGCTGCTCAGGAGAAGAAGTAGCAGGCGATGACTCAACAAAAGAAGACCCAGAAGAGCCGGATGATGGCTCAGGAGGAGTCGAAGCACTACGGCGTGTGTAAACCTGAGTCACAGGAGGCTTTGCAGTATAGTCAGGAATCAAAGAAGAAGATTCCGAAGATGACCCGACAGGTGGCGCTACAGAAGGAGGCACAGCTCCTGAAGGAGATACAGTAGGAGAGGGTACCAGGTGAGAAGATATATGTGCAATAGCAGTATCAGGAATAATCAGAAAAGAGAGAGGATCAACTAAAGATGCTAAAGAAGCATCCGAGTACGGACGAGGATAGAAAGGACGAGACTCATCAAAGACAACATCTCGAGAAATCCTCATGCGTCGACCAACCGGATCCCAACAACGATATCCCTTATGCTCAGCACTATATCCTAGAAAGACACTCAACAGACTGTGCGGTCAACTTGGTGCGTTCACGAGGTGCAAGAAGCACATAGCAAACACAACCAAAAAGTCGAAGATCAGAATGATTAGGCGTCTTACCACAAAGACGCTCAAGCGGAATGCCTCCATGAAGAGCAGAAAAAGGTTGAATATTAATCAAATATGTGGTGGTAGAAACAGCCTCAGCCCAAAAATGAGGAGGAACGGAAGAAGCAAGCATAAGAGCACGAGCCGTCTCAAGGAGATGACGATGCTTGCGTTCAGCAACACCGTTCTGAGCATGAGCACCAGAACAAGAGAACTGAGCAAGAGTACCCTGCTCAGAAAGAATCTGACGAAGGGCAGCAGAAAGATATTCACCTGCAGAGTCAGCACAAAACACACGAATAGAAGTGTCGAAATGAGTGCGAACCATAGCAGAGAAATTCTTATAGATGGATAAAGCCTCGCTACGATTTTTCATAAAGTAAATCCAAGTGTGGCGAGAAAATCATCTATAAAAATTATATAATATCTGTGACCCCCTTTTGAAATAAAGGGAGCAGGACCCCATACATCTGAGTGAACAAGATCAAAAGGACGCTTAGACACTGATTCACTAGAATGGTAGGGAAGCTGAATGTGCTTTCGCAGACGACACCCCTGACACTGAGCTAATGAATCACGACCTGAAACCGAACTAAGAGACCACGACGAATCAAAGTAGACAAACGGGAGCCACATAGATGACCCAACCGATGATGCCACTGATCAAAAGACGAAGTGGACAAGGCAGCCAAAGCAGAGCCGTCAGAACTGGCAGACGCAGCGGAGGGAAGACAAAGCCAGTCCAGCTCCCAAAGGCGCTGAGAGTCACGACGACGAGGACCAGTACCAACCAGGTGACCCGTGTGATGATCCTGAACATAGCAAAAGTCAGAATCAAGTATAACACGACAACCATGATCAGTAAGCTGACCAGCGGACATAAGCTGCATGGTTAGATTAGGAACATATGAGACATTAGGAACATGAAAGGAAGTAGATAAGAGAGTGCCCTCCCCAGCCACAGGAAGAGAGGACCCATCGGCAGTATGAACAGTGAGAGAACGAGATGGAGAATGAATAGAAGAAAGGAAGGTACGATCAGGGGTCATATGAAAAGAGGCACCGGAATCAAGAATCCATGTATTAGTACCTGGTGGTCCCTGAGTGGAAGACTGAGAAGCAGCAGCAGAACCTGGTGAGCCAGCCGACAGAGTCGCAACACTAACAGTCCCAGACGGTGAAGAGGCAGCAAGGCGACGAAGAAGCATCAGCATCTCCTGGGTAACTGGATCTGTAGAACTCCTCTGAGACGCTCCAGCACTAGCACTACCAGAAGGCTGTGAAACCGGTGGAGTTGAAGCCGGACGAGTCTGAGAACGCTGCGTCTTCTTCTTCCTATAACAGAAGGCCTCAACATGGCCGTCCTTCCCACAATAATCACAATGAAGACCACCACCCCCTCCACGTGCAGAAGGAGAGGGCACAGGCGCTGATGAGGGCGAAGACAGTGAAGGAACAGCCGGCCGTGAGGGCGCAGAACGAGCAGCCAACGCAGACACCGATGGTAACAAGCCAGCACTACGAAGACAGTGAGAGAACGAGATGGAGAATGAATAGAAGAAAGGAAGGTACGATCAGGGGTCATATGAAAAGAGGCACCGGAATCAAGAATCCATGTATTAGTACCTGGTGGTCCCTGAGTGGAAGACTGAGAAGCAGCAGCAGAACCTGGTGAGCCAGCCGACAGAGTCGCAACACTAACAGTCCCAGACGGTGAAGAGGCAGCAAGGCGACGAAGAAGCATCAGCATCTCCTGGGTAACTGGATCTGTAGAACTCCTCTGAGACGCTCCAGCACTAGCACTACCAAAAGGCTGTGAAACCGGTGGAGTCGAAGCCAGACGAGTCTGAGAACGCTGCGTCTTCTTCTTCCTATAACAGAAGGCCTCAACATGGCCGTCCTTCCCACAATAATCACAATGAAGGCCACCACCCCCTCCACGTGCAGAAGGAGAGGGCACAGGCGTTGATGAGGGCGAAGACAGTGAAGGAACAGCCGGCCGTGAGGGCGCAGAACGAGCAGCCAACGCAGACACCGATGGTAACAAGCCAGCACTACGAAGCCGAGTCTCCTCATTACGAACAACAGCGACAGCATCCATCAAGGAGACAAAAGGATGACGAGCAAGAAGCTGCGCACGAAGAGGCTCGTACTCATCATGAAGTCGGGTCAAGAAGGCATATGTGCGCTGAAGCTCAATATCTGACTGGTGGCCCTGGCAGAACTCACAAGTACTCGATGACAGTGAAGGACGTAGTGAATCAATCTGACGCCAGATAGCAGACAACTGGGTATAGAGCTCATCAATAGTCAAGTCACCATGACATAGCAACTGCTCTTGACGAATGGCAGCAAAATAAGCAGAATGACCAGTGGGCTCATAGCGATCACGAAGAAAAGACCACATCTGATGAGACCGATCAAAATCAACAATCTCTGCAGCAAACTGATCCTCCATACTAGCAGTAAGAATAGACCCAGCACGAGCATCCTCATCCAACCACAGTCTGTAAACACTGAACTGAGACTCGTAAGATCTCACAAGAGCATCATAATCTGCAAGAATCTTCTCCTTTTCATCATCAGTCGCCTGATTTGGAACTGCAGGACATACAGGAGCAGTGGGAGAAGGCGGGCATGGAAGCTCGCCGGTGAGAAACTCCCAGAGACGCAAGCCACGCATGTGCCAGCGCATACGAGGAACCCAAGCACGGTAGTTAGTCCCATCAAAGAGCAGCGGACAACGAAGGATAGGAACACCACCAGTACCAGAAGGGGTCGAAGGCGCCATCGAAGAAACACAGCAGAGAAATTTTTTTTTTTTTGTGGAACTGGCTCGGTCAAACGAGACCCGAGACCAGGTCAGAAGACCAAACCCGACGCGAGACGCAGCGGCAGGACGAGCAGGCGGCCAACCAATCCAGGGACGACGGACTGGCGGCCGTGACGAGGGCGCCCGGCGGCGCGCGACGACGAGGACGGAGCGGCGGCTGTGGGACGGAGCCGGCGGCGGCAGGCACTGCAAAGCCGCGGCGCGGCAAATCCAAGAGGAGCGGCGCGGCGGACAGAACCGGCGGATCGACGGCGAACGAGCCGACGGCTAATCGACACGGGGGCGTCGAATCGAGCCGCGCCGGCGGCGAATCGAGCCGCGCCGGCGGCGAATCGAGCCGCGCCGGCGGCGAATCGACGTACGACGGCGACGAGTCAACGCGCGGCAGAGCCTTGTTGGCGAGGTCGAGCCGGCGAGGAGCAGATAGCGCTGGAGGGCAAGAGCCGGCAACGAACGAGCCGACGGTGCGATGAACTCCCTGGCAGCGACAAAGGATCGACGGTGCAACGACAAAGCACAGACCGATCGAGGGAAGGGAGGTGCAAGTGCAACACCAGGACTAGGGATCAGAGAAGGAGAGAAAACCTAACCCTAATTTTGGCTCTGATACCATGTTATGAATAGCACTTGTATTCATTATGAGGCACTAAGGCCGATATATATACACCAGTACATGAAGGAAAATATACACATAACCCCCTAGAATACAGAGGAAATACAAGTATAATACAAGCATATCTAACAGGGCACTCAGACTAAGATGGCTTTGGCTTCAAAAGACAGACCCCAATAGGCCATGGTCCCTTTTCCCAATCAAGTTGCAGGATTGTGTGCACGCTTTCTTCTCAATGGCGGTTGAATCCATAATTGGAGATGGAGGACAAACCCTTTTCTGGAAGGATAGATGGCTGCATGGCCAAAAATTAGAGGATCTAACACCCAATCTTTTCGCCTCTGTCCCCACTAGACGGGTCAACCGACGCACTGTCAAGGAAGCCCTGTCAAACCATCTTTGGATTCAGGATATTCAAGGGGGTCTCTCAGTGGTTATGCTATCTGAATACCTGAATCTTTGGGATCTTCTTGCAGAGGTGGAACTGCAAGAGAATGTTCAGGACACACATCGATGGCGCCTCACATCTTGTGGCCAATATTCGAGTAAATCAACTTACATAAATCTTTTTCAGGGGTCCATAGTCTTTGAAGCTTGGGAACGACTTTGGAAATCTTGGGCGCCGAACAAATGCAAATTCTTTTTGTGGCTGGTGTTACATAATAGATGTTGGACAGCAGATCGGCTAGCCCGACGCAACCTACCACATCCGGCTGCTTGTCCCCTATGTGATCAACAAGAGGAGACAATTGATCACTTGCTAACAAACTGCGTTTTTGCAAGACAGTTCTAGTTCCTCCTCAATTATTTTGGCTTGCAAGGTTTGGCACCTACAAATGAAGATGGTTCCTTTGCTATGTGGTGGCAGTTTGGGAGTCAGAGAGTTGGGTCCGAAGCTCGAAAAGGTTTCAATTCCATCGTCTTGCTAGGTGCCTGGAGCCTGTGGAAACATCGGAACACCTGTGTTTTTGATGGGGCTTCCCCTAGCCTAGACAGGGTGCTGTTGCTTGCAAAGGAAGAGGCGCAGTTCTGGAGTTTGGCTGGGGCTCGGGGGATCTCCTCCTTGACAGCCTTGCAGCAGGGTTAACATAGACCTGGTCGTTTTGTTTTTCTTTTGGTTCTATTAATGTGTGTGTGATGTTTGTTCTCCTGGCTGCTCGCCTAATCTTTTGCTTAAAAAAGATAAGGTGAGGGTGGAGGAGGTTGTACTAGGGCTCTTTGTCCCCTTGCTTTCTTCTATTAATACAATGATACGCAGCTCTCTTGCGTGTTTGAGAGATGGAT
Source organism: Paspalum notatum (assembly GCA_022530915.1). Lineage (NCBI taxonomy): Eukaryota > Viridiplantae > Streptophyta > Magnoliopsida > Poales > Poaceae > Paspalum > Paspalum notatum. Next base: position 35,258,616 of record CM039685.1, read on the forward strand.
ATGCGGGGCATCATGTGATCGTGTCTAACATGCATAAAATGTAATCTTCTTTCCTTAATTCCAGATGCTTGCTATACATTACTACCTCTTGTTTAATGGATCTGATGAGATTTGGCATCATATGAAGACATTCTACATGGAAGAATCCACTTTCAGGTACCATGAGACGTTTTGCTACTATTCTAAGCATTATGGTTAAACACATGTGGCTTCAAAACCAGATTCATTGTCTTTAAAATTGGTTTTGCATGGAAGTCCGTCTCTTAGCACATGATACATGATATGCTGTCTTACCAATCCTGTTTTGGCAGTTTCTCAGGGAAGGTCTATGTTGGCCAAAATGACATTTTTGATAGTTTGTCAAATATAAGGAGGAAGCTAAAAGGTGATAGGCCTCAAGAGAAAATTGTTCATGTTGTTGAGAAGCTACATTGTCGTGCGGATGGGGAAAGTGGAATTACAATTCGGGTATTCGGATCACTCATTGTGGGAAACCAGTTTCTCATATGTGGCGACGGTGTAAAAGCTGAAGGGATGCCCACCTTGGATGAGCTTTCTATTGACATTCCAAGCAAACGTGTAGGCCAATTCAGGGAGCAGTTTAACATGCAGCTGGGGAATTTAATGTCATGCTATTACATATCAAATCAAGATCTCTACATCATCCAGTCCTGAATGCACGAATATAGCTTGGAACATCACTCTGAACCTCATTTATCATGTCTAGCGAAATTTTCTATGAGCTCCGGTTTCAAACTTATTTCCTTTGTGCAACTGAATTGACAATGTCAAAAATCTTTTAGGGCTGTTTGGGTATGAGCCTTGTCTCATCGAAAACTCGCGTCCTGTTTTTGTTTTCGCGCTAGACTGCGGCACGTCGCACCCATCTGGCGGCGGCGCAGGTCATTTTTTATGCCGCAAGCCCGCAAGGCCCCGAACTTTACGGCACTCCGTTTCACCGCGCTGCCTAGACAGTTCGGGCATAGTTTGGGTATGGGCATGTTTGGAGGGATTGGTGTACGTTAAAAGTCCCTAATAGATTAAATATTCTATCCTTTTTAATCTATATTTAAATTTCTCTCAATTCAAAAGTATTCAAACTAGGTCTCAAGGGGTCTGGTTTCATAGTTTACAGGTTGAAAATCAGACGAAGCCGACGATGACAGTTCAAGGTCATTGTTAAATTGACCTTTTCCTATTTAAAACCATGGTTTGAATATATTTTTCGTATCACCTCTATAAAAACTACCTGACCAATACTTGTTTAAATCGATGGTATTAATACTCCTAGTTGAGATGTTTTATGGCTTATTTGGGACTGCTTCAGCTCCAAAAAAATTTTATAAAATTGGTGGAAGAAGTCGTTATGTGTTTCAAAAAAATCGTGGAGTTGGAGTCATGATCTTTTAGGGCATGTTTGGTACAGCTTCCACTGTTTATGATTTTCTATGGCTGAAAGTAATTCTCTAATGAAACTATAGGATAAACTCTATGGAAAATTTGACTATGTGTTGGGAGTGATTAGAAGAAGCAGCTTTTTTTTACTCCCAGACCCCAATTCATTTTGGAGAGGGAGTGATTTACAAAAAAAATATTGTTTAGCAGATCTCTGCAGATTCACTCAGAATTTGGGATAAGTCATTTTATTTCTATTATAGATTAAAAATAGTTTTTTAAAACCATTTAAATTTAGATTACAAATTTTAGTTTTGCTGGAACCTAGAGCAACGCGAAACAAACTGCACCCTTAGAACGCAGGAATTTCACCTAAATTACATAGCAAATTTTGAAGGGGCTTACTTTCACAAATTTCAACCGTCTGGCGGGAGCCAAGAGTCCACGGTAAAGCATATAAAGGCTGAACGTTTCGGCGCCTGACGTCTCCGCCCCCGGTACGCTAATCCTGAACGCCTCCACTCCACGGCTCGTCGGCTCCTTCCCCTGCCGTCTCGCCGCGCCGCCGCCCCCAAACCATGGATTCCCCGAGGGGCCCCGCGAGCTTCGTGACGCAGGCCAACGCGCTCCTCCGCAAGAACCTCTGCGTCCAGGTCCAGGCACCGCCTCTCTCTTTCCACATCCACTTTTCCTTGCTCCCTTTTTCAGTGAAAAATCTGTCGTAGACATTGCTCCGCTCGTCGCGAGTGCTAGGTGTTCGTGGATTTGCCTTACTGGTTCTTGAGAGGAGAGAAGCACTTCGTCTGATCTGTAAAGTGTTGCCCCACTATGACGTGCTTAGGTTTTGTTGAGGATCTTGTGCCGAAATTTGTGGAATTCGCCTCTAGTTTGGCTCCAATCTGTGTGCATGCCGTTTTTGTTTAGCCAAGGCGGGTAGGTAGCCTTGGCGTGTGACCCATTCTTGCTCTTGCGAATAGCAGGGCAGCGGCATGATACATTCATTGACAGCTATCCGGTACAGACGCATGCTCCGAATTCATAAAGGTTTCATAAAAAGCGCGTGTACATACATGAACCGATGCCAAAGCTTATTATTTCCCCAAACAACATATGACAGCTCCACAAGCACAACCTGATTTATCTTGTCCGCATTGCAGAAACGGAACCTCAAGACAAACATAGGCATCACCTTCTTCCCGGTCCTCATCTGCGTGCTGCTCATTGTGCTCCAGAACGTCATCAACAGCGAGCTTGACAAACCCAAGTACAAATGTGGCTGTGTCTGCCTCGAGACAAGTGGGGATGGAAGGTGCACTAGGAAAGAGTGTGGCATCCAGCACTCGACACTGGAGCAGGTTGGGAGCTGCCCAATTCCCAGCCCACCACAGTGGCCGGCCCTGATTCAGGTCCCTCGTGCTGATTTCCGGGCTGTAAGGACAGTCTCCCAACCGTTCGATGATTTGCCTGATCCGTTTTGCCGTGACTCCTGGTCTTGCCCCGCAACTGTCCTTGTCACTGGAAAGGACAAAGTGGTTGCAGAAGGCATGTGCTTGTCATAGTACAACTAAAACACACTTTGAACTACTTAAGTTTTGGTGAGTATGTTTGTAATCCTTGAGTGGATGTTTCAGCTATATCAAGAGGGTTGTTTCCTGTCCTATCTCCGTCTTTGAATGCAACGGATTTCCTGGATATCCTCTCCAAGATAGTTGCCGTGAGTCCCCTCAGTGACCAATCAAGTGTCTTGCATGTAAACTTTTCTGATTCATGTTTTGCTTTATCGCTTATCATTGGCTTGATTTGTCCTAGGGTTCAGACACACAGCCATGGTACACACAATTGCTCGAACCTGCATTTTTCTCCAGCCACACTTTGTACCTGGTCCAGCCTGAGTGTGTACCCTTCATGTCACAGACCATTTCATACAATACTGGGGGCATACCATTTCAGCTCAGTAAGTATTACTATCCTTCCTTAATATCTTAATTGATGGTTTTGTGTGGGAAAACTTAAAAGTTAGTTTGCAGTCATGCAACTTCAGTCTAGGGACCAGTGCAGTTTCTGTATTTATTAAAAATGTCTGAATTTCGAACTTTGATCTTGAACTGCCACTACTGTATATTATACAATGGGTCTTACTTTGGCATACTCTTAACTAGGTTAAAAATATAAGTCCCTTTTTGGACGTTTATGAAGCACATTAACAGTTGCATGTTGTATTTGTAGAAAATCTCATCATTCTTAATATGTGTGCTGCACTTTCATTTTACCACATTGTTTTCTTTGGTTTATAGTTTTAATATGATTAAATAGAAACAAAACAAATCAGTTAGTTACCACTTGCCAGTTGAAAACGTGGTTCTCATTTATATATGATTATAATCCATGCCATATGGTCATTTTGATAAAGTGCTTGACAGCAACAGTTAAGCAATTAGTGTCTCTGATTTGAAAGTTTATGCTGCAGCTCTAATACTCTTTTGAAATTAACCAGATATACAATGTGTTGAAGCTGTCCCGGTATGGCGTGAAAGTGAATCAATTATCAACCATGAATTGTTCAAGGGTTATAGACAAAGAGGAGGAGAAATAAACGAATTTATTGCAGGTTATATATATCTTGATGTTACAATTTCTCTCAAGTTCAAAGGACTTCACATGTCAATGATAATTAATAAAACATTTTGTGACACCCAACTGACCAATGGGTCCTTAGATATCATCAATATTATCTGTTATCTTATTGCCTGCCTATCAGTTTCTGTTACAAATGAGACACAAAAAATTCATTCATACACATATGGCTCTCCTTTGATTGACATACTTTATTATTGCATTCATTTTTGCAGGATATGACTTCTTGGGCACAACACAGTATGGCCTTGGTGTAAACGTTTGGTACAACTCTACTTATAATGATAACACTGCAAATGCATTTATCGCAACATTAAGGGTTCCACGCTTGGTGAATGCAGTATGTGCTTTGTTTTTTTGTACCTTATCTCAGAAAGTGTCTTCTGAAACATGGGTCCTGTTCTGACAGTTTATGGTTCGTTTCCTACAGGTATCCAACGCTTATCTCAGATTTATTAAAGGAACTTGGGTAGAAATTCTGCTTGAATATGTAAAAGATATGCCCAAAGTTGGGACAAATTTTCAGTTGGATCTATCTTCTCTTCTTAGTGCGTTATTCTTCACATGGATCATCGAACTTCTTTTCCCAGTGAGTATAATAAAATGTATTGATGTTCTATAAGTATGGAAGAAAAAATGCATTGAACATGCTAACTGCCAGTATCGGTATAGCTTGCAAACTGACTCTTTTTCTTAGGTTATGTTGACATATCTGGTTTACGAGAAGCAGCAAAAGCTAAAGGTTATGATGAAAATGCATGGTCTGAAGGATGGGCCTTACTGGCTGATATCTTATTCTTATTTCCTTGCTCTATCAGTTGTCTACATGTTATTCTTTGTGATTTTTGGCTCCTTGATAGGTAATTGTAGTACAATTTACTCATGAATATTGCAGTCGTGGCAAATAGATCTGCAGTGTCAAATTTGACTAGCCTTCTTCTGTTCAGGTCTCAATTTTTTCAGAGTCAATGCATACAGCATCCAAGCTGTTTTTTTCTTCGTCTGCACAAATTTACAGATTGCACTTGCTTTCTTTGTGGCATCTTTCTTTTCGTCTGTCAAAATGGCCACAGGTTAGTAAATCAAACCTGTTATCTGCAGGTCAAAACTTTGCCTTTTGAAAGTGGTAACGGACAAAATTCATTTGCTGCAGTGATTGGCTACATGTATGTATTTGGCTCTGGCTTACTTGGTGCATTTCTTTTCCGCTTTTTTGTTGAGGACAAAACATTTCCATGTAAGTTGCCAGATTAATGCAATTTATGTCTATATATAACATTAGTTACAACTTTCAAGCTTTGTCTTCTCCACTCAGATGGTTGGATATTAGTCATGGAGATTGTCCCAGGATTTTCCCTCTATCGGGGGCTATATGAACTTGGTCAATATGCATTCTCAGGAAGCAGTATGGGAGCTACTGGTATGACCTGGAGAAATCTGAAAGATCCCCTCAACGGAATGCGTGATGTCTTGATCGTAATGAGTGTAGAATGGGTATTACTGCTCATATTAGCATTCTATTTAGATCAAGACTCATTGTTAGGTGGTGGTGTCAGAAAAAATCCATTTTCCTGCTTCAGATGTTTACAGAATAAAAGTTCTCTGTCATGGCATGAACCTAGATTTGCCCAACAGGATTCCAAAGTCATTCTCGATATGGAGAAATCTGATGTTGCTCTAGAAGTAGGTTACTCTCATACTTTGGTATTTTGTATACCTCTCGACATGATTGACACTTCATTGTTAAATTCTGTTCACTTTATTCAGAGAAAAGTAGTTGAGCAACTTCTGAAAGATCCCAATGCAAACCAAGCTATCATCTGTGATAACCTCAGGAAAGTTTATCCTGGAAGGGATGGAAACCCTGACAAGCTGGCTGTTCAAGGATTATCCCTTGTCCTTCAGAAGGGGAAGTGTTTTGGAATGCTTGGCCCAAATGGAGCTGGGAAAACATCTTTCATTAACATGGTATAGTGCAGTAGAAAAATGGATGAAGCTTCATTATTTCACACAAAAGTTCCATAAAGTCTTATATCTTACAATGCATCTTGATAAAATTCCTTTTGTTTTTCCCTTAGATGATTGGACTCATTAAACCTACATCTGGTACTGCTTATGTCCACGGGATGGATATAAATACGGACATGGGTAACATTTATACAAATATGGGCGTGTGTCCGCAACATAAGTATTTACTCATAACTGGTATTAATATGGCTATAAAGCTTTCCTTCTTGGAATTATTTAACCATGGTAATTGGTGGTCTTAATGCAGCTTGCTTTGGGAAACATTGACAGGAAAAGAGCATCTTTTCTTTTATGGCAGGTTGAAGAATCTTAAAGGTGCTGAATTAGTGAAGGTACTGCTGATCCGAATACTGCTACTTTAAGATAATATATTCACATTTTGGTGTTTAAAAATTCTAACTGCTATGCAATTTGTACTTCAATTATATTTTTGGAAATATCCAGCTACCTCATAGCATGAACAATCATATCCTTTTCAAACTTTCTCACTGTTAGGCTGTTGACCACTCTTTGAAGAGTGTAAATCTATCTCATGGTAATGTTGGCGATAAGCAAGTGAAGAAATACAGTGGAGGCATGAAAAGAAGGCTGAGCGTGGCAATCTCATTGATTGGGGAACCTAAAGTATTTTTGTTTTTCTTGTTTCTATACTTTTGGTCTGTCTTCTATATTTTTGGTCCATTCATGTGATGCCATCCAGCCACAAATGGGTTATGCAACTTAACAAGATGTTTTCTTCAGGTTGTCTTCATGGATGAGCCAAGCACAGGACTTGACCCGGCATCAAGAAATAACCTGTGGAATGTTGTGAAGGAGGCCAAGAGAAACCGTGCGATTATTCTGACTAGTACGATCTTTTACTGTCCACTATATCCTAGACTTGTACTCCATTTCTTTATTGCATCTCAAAGTCACAAGATTTATTAGTGAATAAGCAAGTAATCAAATGTAATTCTCCCAGCACACTCAATGGAAGAGGCAGAGGTTTTGTGCGACAGGCTTGGCATCTTTGTTGATGGTGATTTCCAGTGCCTTGGAAACCCTAAAGAGGTATCCTACCTTATTAACTCGCAAAAGGTCACTCTAAATTCCAGTTCTTAAAGTCCTTGTTGCTTCAATGCAATGCAGCTAAAGACTAGATATGGGAGCACATACATATTCACAGTGACAACATCCCCAGGCCAAGAACAGGAAGTTGAACAGCTAGTGCGTCAATTTTCGCCCAGTGCAAACAGGATCTACCATCTATCTGGAACTCAGAAGTTTGAGCTACCGAAGCAGGAGGTGAAAATAGCCCATGTTTTTTATGCGGTCGAGAAAGCAAAGCGCCAGCTCACAATACATGCCTGGGGCCTAGTTGACACTACCTTAGAGGATGTCTTCATCAAGGTCGCCAGAGGTGCACAAGCATTCAACGAGTTTGCGTAGATAATACCTTGAAGTCTTGCGTAGAGAATCTTCTGATTTTGCAGGTGGTTATTCTTTCATTAGAGAGAAGCATTGTTCTTTGGAAAATATGTGTCTATATGCTTGGTTTACGTGGTTGTACAGAAATACGTTCTTGATAGTGCAGTTGCAGAATAGAATAATTGTCCACCTGTGTCAATTTTTTTCATGGATGTGTATGGGGGGTGAAAATCTTTTTTTTTTTTTTGAGGAGAACTGGAGGGGTTTAAGCCCCTACAGAATTTTAATAAAGAAACAAGCAAAGTTTACAGACGTTTTGGGAGTAAAAAAAGAAGACAAGAAACTAAAGAGCAAATTACAGGTTATAGAAGATTAGAGAGCCAGGTTTCTATGCCGGGTAGATAGCTCGGTTTAGCCCTATGGCAAAGAAGGGAGAACTCCTTTATGAAGGTCTCCTTGCAGAGAGTTAAAGAGGGGGGGACTCCATTGAAGATGAGGGGGGTGAAAATCTGGTGGTCAACTCCTACGTCGGAGCTGTTAATACTCGATCCATGTAACCTTTAGAGTTCACACATAAACTCTTGTCTCTTCCAGATATGTCTTCAACTGAGTTTGAACATACGGGCTTATGTTTACTTATATATATCTGTAGAAGACTATCATTACTTAATCTAAAGGAAAACTGCATTCATTTCTGGAAATTTGCATAGATGAAGAGACCGAGCTGAGAGTGCAGGTGAGGGCCCACCATTTATATTATGTTTCCTTTTTTACTTTTGTAAGCTTCATCATTAGGTGGTTTTCTTTTGCTTTGCAAAGTTGTTCTTGTACTCATTGATGCTCAGCCTGTAAGAGAAATGTAGTATACGTAGCAGATAATCGCGGTAATGAGTGTTTCTGGCTTTCTGCAATCTACCTACCTCCCATTGTGTTTCTGTAGGGCCATTTGTGCATCAGAATCTTATGTTCATGTGACTATGGTCTATATATGTAAGCGATGAACTTATATGATTATATCTTTCCATATAACAAGTTACCTAGTATTTCGGTTATCTGATCTCTTATTACTATATTAATAAGTAAAAAGGTGAATATAAGTAATAAGAAAAATTAATCTTAAGCAATAATCAAGTTTACAATCTTTTTCTTCTAGCTAACAGCTGGCAGCCGCGCGTGAGAGGGAGTGACTAAGTTAGGTTAGTTGGCAGCCATTGACATTTTAATCATACCAAGATACCATACGCAGCACATGTGTGATCTAGTACTAATACACATGCGCGACCTGACCATATAATAAAACCTTCTAAATTTATAACCAATGACGGTGGTTAGCGCTAGATCGTCAGCATGCGAGCCTCTGAATTTCTCTCTCCCGTGCAGTACTATATTCGCCACCACCACCTGAGTTGATGGGACACGCGAGTCAAACAGATGACAAGCCGTTCATGGCGGTGCATGTGAGAATTCATGTTACCTGGGGTCAACGCAAGTACACAGTCGCTGCTAGCTGGTACTCGGTTTGTTGATTTTAATTCGATGCTTCTTAGTTTAAAAATAAACGAGGCGGTGACAAATATTTCCAATGATAACTTGGGATTCCAATGATGACTTGGGATGAATTGGAGAGAAGCGGTGTACTGCATCCGTCCTAATTTATATGTTGTTCGATTTGTATTGTTCAAAACAATATGCAAGTTTGACCTACTCATTGTATTCAATGATGACTAGCTGCTCGTACGTACATTGCAGCATGCAAGGCGTTAAACTCGCTAAGTGGCAATGTGCGAAGGTGATCCAGATCGATTGCTAGCATAGGAGGGTAAAAACAAGTCCGGTTGCTTTACGGTTGCAACTTCAAATGATATGGCAGCCTTGTCTCGTGGTTGTCGGAACTTAAACGATGTCCAACAAACTACATATCCTTGGCTAAAATAGATTTAGGCCCCCATTTGAATACATCCAAGCCAATTATTAGCTACATGAAATTATGAAAAATTAGCTGATTTGGCCCAAACACATATCTAGCTAATAAATAAATTAAATTAGCTAATGGATATATAATCTATTAGCATCGGTTGGTGGAGCTAACATTAGCTAATCTATTAGTACAAGGTTTCACTGTGTGATGAACCATTTCCAACAGTCAGACAAGGCTGGAGGGCAGTGGGGCTGGGACAGATACGGAAGCAACGAAATGGCGCTGACCGCGTCAACGGCGACACCGTGGCCGCCACATCAGCCTGGTGTGGCCCCCCCCCACAGCGGCAGTGCCGCCGCACGCGGAAAAAGAGCCGGCCACGTCGGCCACGTGCATCCGAAAGAAAGAAAAAGGGGGCGACGAACATTTGTGCCTCCTTCCCCTGCCCTGTCTCCCTCTCTCTCTCTCTCCTACTATTCTCTTTCTCTCTCTATCTACGCACTCTCTCTCTCTCTCTCTAGACGGCACGGCACGGCACATCCTCTCTCCTCTGCCTGCCTGCCTGCCTGCCTTGACACAATCCATCATTCCTTCCCCCTCCGCTTCGCTTATTCCCCACTCACCCCACCCTCCTCTCGCCCCCGCTCACTTCCACGCCGCCGCCGCCGCCGCCGCCGCAGCCGCTGCCGGAGGAGTGAGGGACTCCACGCCGGCGTCCTACTACTCCGGGAGGCGCTCGGCTCAGCCTGGCTGGCTCTCCTGCTCGGCGGCGCTGCCCCTGGCTGGCGGGCTCGCTCCCCCCGGAGCTGGGCAGCTCCGTCTCCGTGAGACCGTGAGACGTTTCATCCCGCGGGAGACGCGCCCGATGCGGCTGGATCGCGCGGCCGGCGCGCGGGGCCCGGCGTGATTCGGCCCGATTCGGCGGGGAGGCTGGATCCCGGGCGGGGTTTTCCGCGGCGGCTTTGAGGGAGCGGGCGGGCCGCCTGGTGCTCTTCGGCGCGGGGGGCGCGGGGTGTTCGGAGCCGATCTGGTGCTCTCGGCGTGGCCCGGGAGTGTAGGCGGCTCGGAGAGGAGGCGGCGGCGGCGGGACCATTGCCAGGCTCTCGGCTTAGGACCCATGGGGCTCGCGCCGCCGGAGCTGGGTCAGTTCGACGGGTGGGAGAGCTCCGGGGAGGAGGAGCGGGAGCGCTGGGGTTGGTGCCGACGCAGCCGCCGCGGCAGCAGCAGGCGGCGCGCGCAACCCAAGGGCGGCGGCGACGACGACACCACGGTCGCCACCGGCTGCTGCATCCGGCTCTGGCCGGTCGGGGGATGCCCGCCGCCGCCGCGCTCCAAGGTCGACACCTCCACCAGCAGCGCCAGCACGCACGGCGGTAAACGTCTCTCTCTATGTATATATCTATCTGTCACCTGCGCACTGGCTGGGGCGTCTTGTGCATACAGCATACTCACATTGTGCTCTGCTGCTGTCCTGTTCGCGTGGTAGATGGGGTTTGCTCGTGTTATAGTGGCCATAATTGTGAGGCCGTACTGTCATGCCATGACTTGGTTCTGGGTGACGATGTAACGCACGTCGCTGCTTGTCACCTGATGCTGAGGTTGCAGCTGATTGATTGTAAATGGTGATGAGGGCGTGTGCAGTTTTCGGTTGTTAGTATGCTGGTGTTGAGGGAGATATGCATGACTGCAGCCAGGAGCGACAACTCTTTCGGTTACATCCCTGTATGGAGCATTGAATTTGTGGGTGGAGTGGTAGTGATTGCTTTCAACGGATAGGGCCCCCTAAGGGTCGCCAAACTGTTGGCAAAATCCTGTAAAAGTAGCTTCTAGCTGAGCAGCAGCGCATATGATAGTTTGTGTCGTTTAGCGGTTTCCTGAGTATCTATTTTTGGAATAGACTCTGCCGTTTTTGGCTTCATACTGTTGCACCAGATTTATAGCAAACTTACAGTTACACCGCAGGGAAAGAATGCTACTGGGTTCTCCCTCTGAAATGGTTGTTGGTGCGTTAGGCTCATCCACCTGACTCTGGTTTTGATGCTGTAATGTTGCAGCACGTGGGATGTTTGAAATCGACGTGGTTTCGTCAAGTCTTTTGTCATCCAGGTGCAGATGGATAGCGTAAAGTTCACAAGGGCTGTGGGTGTTAGCTTGTTTGTCAAGACATTGGACTACAACTTAGTTGCTAGTTTCTGTTTGTTATGCTCCATATGGTATTAGACACATAGAGAAATACAATCCTAGGTTGCCAATTGATGCGTTGTGCTTGTGTTACACTATGTCTTGGATCCTACCAAGATACACCCAGTGATATGTTTCTGTTATGGGCCTACCATGCTAATTAGTAAAAAAGATATATTGGTTAGTTAATATTTACGAGAGTATAAAAAGAAAAATTGATTTAAAAATCACTTCAAAGACAAACTCACCTCTAGAAGGTTCATCACCATCTGCAAAACATATGGTCTGACAGCTGTTTTTGCATCAATAAACTTAAATAGTACACAGAGAAATGGAGAAAATTTTCGAAGGGGTCCATTTAGCAATTAATTTCCACTATATGAGTTGAAACACTTTTTCATGGTCGTGGTTCAGAATTAAATGACTGATGACCTAAAGGTATGGAAGTACGTGATGAAATGATGCCAGCTAGCAGTTTGATACTTAGGAAGAGAGCGCTATCACCTTTGTATTTACAATAGGGAGCTAAAAGAAAAATAATGATTAATGAATCACTGCACCTCTGGTAGCCTGGAGTCCGGACTAAGTCATTGATTAATGGTATATTTAGCTAAAAGATTTACAGCATTAATTGGATGCTGCGCAAGTCATTATTGGCACGGGCTGTCCAGCTGTGCGATGTTCTTGTGGTCCCTTCTTCTTTTTTATATATTTCGCTTTGGTTTTTAGTAAGACACAATGTAGATTTTGATTCTTGTTGTGGTTATAGACTTTAGTGATCTTTGCGAGATGTTTTCAAGGAAGTGGAATAAAGCATGTTTTCAGCCATGCTCAAACCGAGCAGATTGAACTTTTGTTTTTCTTTGTTCAGATCATTGTTGTGGGGAGTTAGCATATTGTTCAGAAGACTCTTATTTGTTAATATGGAAATACTAAACTGTTATATATTTCATGGAACAGCAGAGAAGTCAACAGAAAACGGTAGCAGGAACCAACCAGTTGCATTAGTTGTCTCAGGTTCTACAACTACTAGTAACGCTGAGAGCAGTTCATCTGCGTCTAAAGTTGGAGAGGACATGAAAGTTGCCTCTCAGCTGCGCAAGTTTGCATTCAATGATCTAAAATGTGCCACACGGAACTTCAGGCCTGAGAGTCTTCTTGGAGAAGGGGGGTTTGGATGTGTTTTTAAAGGGTGGATTGAAGAGAATGGAACTGCACCTGTGAAACCTGGTACAGGTCTCACAGTTGCTGTCAAGACGCTCAACCATGATGGGCTTCAAGGGCATAAAGAATGGGTGGTATGTGCTCTTTTTTACCTATTTCATGATCTTGTTTACGTAGTTTCGGGTTTAAATTCATGATGACTGCATCTAATACTCTGTTTTAATTGATTGTTTCAGGCTGAAGTTGATTTTCTTGGAAATCTTCACCATCCCAATTTGGTCAGGTTGATTGGATATTGTGTTGAAGATGACCAAAGATTGCTGGTGTATGAATTCATGCCTCGTGGCAGCTTGGATAACCATCTTTTCCGGAGTATGTAACTAGCTTATTCCCGGTCCGTTGAAGCATTAAATTCTCTTTAGGATCCATCCAGCTTTTTTATAAGAATAAGGAAATTACTGTGTATCGTATTAGGGAACCTGTTTTCCTGCTATATTTATTTGTTTAGCCTAGACAGCTTTTAAATAATAAGGTGGAAATGCTGAACCCTAAGTAAATCATTGTGCTTTCATCTATAGGGTCTCTTCCCCTCCCATGGGCCATCAGAATGAAGGTTGCTCTTGGAGCAGCAAAGGGTTTGGCTTTCCTTCATGAAGAAGCAGAAAGACCAGTAATTTATCGTGATTTTAAAACATCTAATATATTGCTGGATGCGGTAAGTAAATGAATAGAAGCATGCTATGTGCCACATGATTTGCGTACTGTTACGTCATATGTTTACGTTGCACGTGCAGGAGTATAACGCAAAGCTCTCAGATTTTGGGCTTGCCAAAGATGGTCCTGTAGGCGATAAAACTCATGTTTCTACTCGAGTAATGGGAACCTATGGGTATGCAGCACCGGAATATGTCATGACAGGTGAGTGCATCATCAGATTCAACCTACCTGTCTGAAGTTCATATTGTAGGATATGGTTGACCCCAGCAATTTCTGACTCCTAACAAAATGTGATTATGTAACTTGACTATATTGTATGGTCTTCACAAATTTTGAAGGAGTAACTTGGCTATCTTGTTCTCTTCGATTTAATCACCCTTTTCCTCCACTGGTTACACATTTATTGTTTTTTTGACATACATTTTTGTCTTTGTGATCCACTTTCAGGTCATTTGACATCAAAGAGTGATGTCTATAGCTTCGGGGTTGTGCTTCTTGAGATGATGTCAGGGCGTAGGTCAATGGACAAGAACCGCCCCAACGGCGAGCACAACCTTGTCGAATGGGCACGCCCCCTCCTAGGGGAGAGGCAGCGCTTTTACAAGCTAATTGACCCTCGCCTGGAGGGCAATTTCTCGGTGAAGGGCGCCCAGAAGGCTGCTCAGCTAGCACGTGCCTGCCTCAGCCGGGACCCCAAGGCGCGGCCACTGATGAGCCAGGTGGTGGAGGTCCTCAAGCCGCTGCTGAACCTCAAGGACATGGCAAGCTCCTCCTACTTCTACCAGACGATGCAAGCGGAGCGGATGGGGCACTCAAGCAGCATGAACGGGAGGAGCAGCCATGTGCTCAAGACGCAGGGCCCGTTCGCTCGGAACGGGCAGCAGCCCTTGAGGAGCCTCTCTGATGGCCCCCGTGCCTCCCCGTTCCGCTACTCACCAAAGCCAAACATGAAATGACTGGAGGCAAATGGTTGCGGTCTGCGCTGCTGGTTAAAGCCCCTTGGAGTGGTTCTGGTGATTGAAACCTGGTTGTTGGGGCGGTTGATTTCGGGCTGGGCATTGGGCGTTGAACCTGAATTGATGTGTGTTGTAGATTGACATGTGCACAAAGGATATAGGCGAAAAGGAGGTGTAGGTATCAGAGTTTCCTTCGTCGATGTTTGCACCAAGGTTTTAACTCAATGCTGATGGACCGTTTCTATATATTTTCTTTTTGTCCCAGGTAAGGTTAGATTTGAGTGATTTCCTTGCATGCGGCGCCTCTTGAATCTTGATAGTTGCTCAGAAATTCTCGAGTCCTGCCTTTATAAGCAAACGAATGAGAAAAAATTGTTCTGTTGTCGTTTTCTTGCTAGTACATCATTATCATTCTTGATTCCTCGCGAAAGCTTTGTTATCTTTCTTTTTGATAGCTGCATAGAAGATAGAACAATGAGATTTGCCGATTTCGACGTCATCGTCTATATCTTAAACCTTGAATTCATTGCCAATTCCTCGTGTATCCAGAGTGACATGTGGCCAAACATTTATTGTTGCGAGCAGTGTTCGTGCAGTGAAACGCCCGTGGTCAGCCAGCCTGCACGGTTTCATTGAAACTTCGACGACCATTCTGCGCAAGGCAACCAACGTGATGGTTGCTGCTGCACGTCTGCTCCGTTTGCGTCGCAAGAAATCAACGGGGAATAGAAATTACTTGCAGAGGTCGTCCTCCTATGCTACTCTATGCACATGCGATGGGGAGTGCCCGTTTTCGTCGCCAAGAAATCGACGAAAATAGAAATTCCTTGCCATGTCGTCCTTCTCTATTATTATTACTACTTTATTAATTAGACATCCTAGGCAGCGCTCCAAGGCCGCTCCGCTCTGCTCCACTCGTACCTCTTGTAACGACCCTAATTTTTGAAAACCAAAAATCACAACCTAAAAATTTCATTTCTAATTATGATTGATGCATTGCAAATAACCTAGAAAATAGGATAAACAATTAAATTGAATAATCAACCCTAATTAAAAATTGATAAATAACTTTGTCTATGTTGTTCCTTGTGCTTAAACTTGTGCATCATTATTTGTCTCTTACTTTGGATCTTTGATTGAGTGTAAACTAATTCAAATACCAAACCTAATTCAAATGAAAAAGGAAATGGAATTGAGGAAGTAATTCAGAAACAAAAGAAAATGGAAAAGGCCATTTCGGCCCGAGTCTCTCAACCAGCCCAACCCAGCTAACCCCTTTCCCCTTTTGCTACTAGGCCGCCGCGCAGCAATCCGGCCCAACCGAGGCCAATCCCCGCGCCCTGTCTCTGCCAGGCGGGCCACCCGCGTAGTCTCACTGCCAGGTGGGCCCCGCAAGCATCTTTCCCCTTCGTTCTTCCTCTATCCGCTCGACCGCCTCGTCCCTTCTGCTCTCGCGCGCACGCCAGCAGTGAACCGCGCATGTGCGCCTGCCCCTAGCTCGCCTTGCGTGCCAAGAAGAGGAGAGGGAAGGATTGGATCGACGACGTCACGCCCAACCGCCCGCGCCCGATGGGACCCGGGTCACGCGTTCCGCGTGGCCTTGTCGAGCGCCGGGGCGGAGACGTCGAGACCGCCGGTCGATTCCGCCGTGGCTTCGGCCCGGATCCACGCGTAGCAGGCTGAATGAGCGAAAGAGGGAGCGGGCCGAGCCAGGAAAGAAGGCCGAGTTGGGCCGGGGCCTCGGTCCAAAAAGCCAAGCGAAGCAGGCCGGGCAAGTGAGAGAGGGAGAGCGTTGGGCTGCCATGCTGTGTCCTTCGGGCCGCGCCTAAGAGTGAGCCTGAGTGGGCCAAGTTTTGGCCCAATGACCATCCCTGCCCTTTGGAAGTTCCCAGAAAATTCTAAACCCCGATTTAAACTTAGGAAATTCATAACGAATACAAACGAAGTCCAAATAATATGAAATCAGTTTCTAAATTCATCTAAAATCAAGCTCTACGAGTTAGAGCTATTGTTGTTTGAGTGATGTTGGTTCTTCTTGCATCTTATTTGGAGTTTGTGTGCAATCGATTTATTGGATTTTCACGTATAGGTCCGGAGGATCACTCGGAGAACACTGTTGAGTACGACTACTTCGACTACGCCGGAGATTTAGAGCAAGCAGCTCTACCGAGATCACCATTCAAATACTTTCCTCGCTTCGTAACCTATAGACACGCAACTTGCTCCTACTACTTTTATTATTTATGCTTGCTGTTAGCCTAAAGATAGGGAGCCTGTTTCCATGTAGCCACTATTACCTTGCTTGCTACATCTCCACCATTGTACTACTATAACTAAGTAAAATGAACATGATGTGAGATTGGGTGATATGATGGTGGGATGTGATAACTCTTGGCGTGTGTGAAGTGGGTGGATTTGAGAGCGAGATGGTGTGTGAGATGGGTGGCGAGAGTCGGCACCGGAAACATGGGAGAGACTAGAACTCTCTTCAGAATGGAGAGAGGTGTGTGGTGGTGCGCGCCCACCGCTGAGGGTGGCAACCGACCCTTGGAAGGCTTACTCTCGCCGATTAAGGACCGAGTAGGGGTGACAGTATCTTGGACTATGACTCGTGCATACCACGCGACCTCAGGCCCGGTTCTTGACTTTCCCCAATGGCACCGGAACTGTTGGCGTAAGGCGATAGTGTTAGGGGGCGATGACGGTTGCGGGGGTAATCTCTCTTCCCCGATATACTCGACCCGTGGGGCCCCGGATCAGTCGAGCTCACAGTTCTGAGAGTGCGGTGGGTTTGTATCCGCACAGTTTCTACCTCAGGAAAGCAGGAAAGGTGCCAGAAAGGGAGGGTTATCTATCGGTGTGGTGGGCCCGGGGCAGATCGCTACTGCCTCCGTCCCATCTCGTGTGGGTACAGATGTACAACATCCTCTCGAGAGTGTATGATCTATACGTATAGCCGTCGTCCCCGGTCAAAGGACGACCCAAGAGCGGAGTCCCTTCATCTAGCATGGGATTTCTTCTCTTCTTCCTCGAGTGTTTGGAATCCGGCTGCGGCCGTTGAGGCATGGACGGGTGGGAGCTGTCATGCCGCAGAAGTAGTATGATGAGTGTGGATGATATGGAAGAGGTGTATGGTGGTGAGGTGTGTATGTGTTGGGATGAGTGATGAGCAGGGGAACCGGTCGTGTGATCGAATTTCCTGAATGGAACAATGTTATGATAAACTGGATAATATTATTTATATACTTGTTTGCATAGGAAGCTTAAAGCCTTCCATTTGTGCCAGTCCCTTTTATTATTACGCTGCCGCTTAGGGGAGTGTCTCAGGGTGGCCTGCGCTACTGGCGCGCAGGTTTTGGAGATAAGCTGGATGACGACCTCTTCTTCGACGGAAGGCGATGAGATGGACGACGATCATTCCCATGAAGGATGGACAACTGAGGATCACGGTGCTTCGTTCAAGGATACCTGTGGAGATGGACCCGAAGACTTTCTTTCCGCTGCTAGATTACGATTTCTGCTTGATTCAGTCCTACTGAACTTGTACCGGCTTAGGCCATTAATGTATAAATGTAATGTTATTCGAAGCTGTGGATGTGATACCGATTGAAACATATGAATTGCGATAGATTATGTGTATCCTGGGACTATCGCAATGAGTAAAGGCTTGGATTTCGGCATCGCGGAATCCGGGTCGTTTCACCTCTCAGCTCTAGCCTTCTCCGTGCTCCGTCTCTATTGCCCTCCCTTATGTTTGGGAGTGATTTCCGCTCCCCGCTGACTCGCCATCCCGGCCGCCATCTCCACCGGGCCGTCCGCATCATCTGCCCTCGCTTTGAAGTCCGGAGATCATAGGTAGCCTCCAACCCTGTACCCCAACCATGCCGGCCGTTGTGGGAGAAGAAGATGGCGTGACGTGAAGCTCTTGGATCGGTGGAGAATTTCGAGAGGAGAGGCATAAAATACCCGGTTGTTGTTTAGCTTTCTCAAGAGAAAACCATCTTGATTATATCATTATAAAAGAATAGTACTATGGAAAATATACTGGTCGGGAAAAAAAAAATCCAATCTTTAGAAAGAAAATGTTGTGCAAAAGAGGGGTGATAAATTTGGCATGCTACTTGCCCTTGTTTGTCACATTTTTATTATAATTTAGGGAAACGGTGACTTGTCACTTTTGATGTACGGTCTCGGGACTAAAAATATGGGCGAGTACAGATTGTTGCTTCTCAACTCTCTACCTCTCACTTTCCCTCTCCTTCAACCAGACGACCCTGCTTGATCACCAACAAAAGCCACGGAGGCGATCTTGATCACTTTCCCTCTCACTTTCTGCAGTTGACGGAGGAAACCGGAGCGGCCTGTACATGTACCACCGGACACGCACCGTCGATCCCTGGCCCGTAGGCGATCTGGTCCGTAGGCTGGGCCCGGGCCCGAGCCCGCGGGTCAGGCAGGAGGCCCTGGCCCATGGTGGACACGCACCGTGCCGTACGACGCGTGTCCGATCTATATATGCGCCATCCCCGCCCCTCAAGTCGGGCACCTGCAAGCTGCAAAACCCCAATCGCCTCGGCTCTCCAGCCCCGGTTCGCCGCCGCCAAGGATCCCCCGGTCGATCGTCTAGGGTAACACACCTCTCACACCCGTTCCTACAGCACTAGTGCTACAGAGTAGTGTAATCTTGGATGGGTGGGTGCATTGCCGATCCTGCGTTACATGGGGTGAAGGGCGTTCTTGGCGCGCGGTTTAGGTTTCTTGGGGGATCCTCCAGCGCTTTTACCCCACTTCCCCTGTTCTTTCGCGCTCTGGTGGCTAGGTGCGGGGATTTCCTCTTCTTTTTAGTTCGCCATTTGATAATGGCGTCCTGCTCACTCAAGAATTTGCTTTTGCCAGCTCTAGCTGCTACTTTGCTTGTATTTCCCCAATGCGGTTGTTTTTGTGTCGGTAGAGGGGGCGGGAACTTTTTTCACGAAAGCTAAAGATTTGGGATTGATGTGTCCGAAATCCCGGTCGTGTTTAGTCACTCAAACACATACTTTTTTTTTTTCAGGGTGTGTCCAACACTTATTTTCCATGCTAAAAAGAACTTCTTTTCAAAACAGTTCTAGGTGAAAGTGAAGTGCAAAGTGAAGTGCACTCCGAATCTGAAAATGTCGCGGGCTAATCGATTACATTAAAAAAATGGAGTAAGGCGTCAAATTGCTTACTTTATCTTTCTAGAGCACAAGGCGTCAAATTGCGTAGTTTATCTGCAGTTTGTAGTCAGGTTCCTCTGGCCGTGAGACTTCACACTTTGTGATTCCTATTGTTGGCTCGATGTGACTAGTATGGTACACTTGTCTGCTCATGCAGCATGCCCATACCATTCTGTCCATTTTGTTACCTATCGTCAAAGTCATTTAAGTGAACATAAGTTATTCTCTTCTCTGTCTGTGATCTTACCTAGCTCATAAAGTTCGTCCTACTTTTTTTTTTTTTTTTTTTGATAACGAAGTTCGTCCTACTTGCCTTTGCTCAAAGTTTTCTTCTGCTGCTGCTTTTGTTCTTCAGTGGATATGAGTAAGTATTAGACAGTGAGTTTATGTTTTCATGTATTTATTTATTTATTTATTTGAAAGAGTTATGGTGCATCACGTGTCTTTTAGTTGGCCCTGTCTTAGGAGATTTCCGATTGGGCATGGTTGTTAATATCTATCCATTCAGGTTATATCATAACAATCTTTGTGTTGACCTTATCCTATTTAGCGATATATCTTCTTAGACTTATGTGCCATATTTTTGGTTTCTTTTATGATGACAAAACGTGTTGTACCATAAGCTTCATCCAAGAAGTACTAGTAGTTGATACCATAGCTGCTGTTTCTATATCTGAGCTATCTATAAAGTATTTGCTCTTGGAGCCAAGGATATGGTCGGACGACAAATGAATGGCCTTGCCTTTGCACTGTTGTCCTTTGGTATGCATTATTGGACTGATGGCACCATACCTAACAGACATCTTATTATGTGCAGACGAGACATGGGTCAGATTTTGGGTTTGGTGCAGGTTGATCAGTCAACTGTAGCCATCAAAGAAAGCTTTGGCAAGTTCAGCGAGGTCCTGGAGCCTGGTTGCCACTTCCTACCCTGGTGCATAGGGCAGCAGATTGCTGGTTACCTCTCGTTGCGTGTGCGGCAGCTGGATGTCCGCTGTGAAACAAAGACAAAGGTTCGCTCCAATGCCACATTTTATGTCTGATTTGTTCTTTGTTGAAGCTAATGACATGATCAAACAACAATGATGCGAAGCTCCAGCATGAGAAATAACATTTCTGAACTCTGTTGCCTGGATTTTATTTGTGCAGGACAATGTCTTCGTCACTGTTGTTGCATCTGTCCAATACCGTGCCCTTGCTGAGAAGGCATCTGATGCCTTCTACAAGCTAAGCAACACCAGGGAGCAAATTCAGTCATATGTATTTGATGGTAAATCTCACCTCTGTTTGGAATTGTACTTAATGTGTTCATTGTGTCCATGGCTGCATTCTATCTTGTGCTCATACTTGTCCTACCACCTCATCTACCTGAAGGCTCTGGTATTTGGTCTCCTTAAGTTCTTGCATAGCCCATGTCAATCAACGGTTTTTTATACTTGTTAACGTAATGAGATAAATGTCACCTTTTGTATTATGCATGCTAACATACTTATTTAGTCTTTTTTCTTAGTACAAGGAGAGGCAATTATGTTTTGATACTACACGTCACACATTGAATGAACCATTTCTCATAGTGCTTCATTGCTTATTGCAGTCATTAGAGCTACTGTTCCAAAGCTGGAGTTGGATGATGCATTTGAGCAGAAGAATGACATCGCAAAAGCTGTTGAAGAGGAACTTGAAAAGGTTTTTTTCATGCATTTGTTTTTGTTTATTTGTTATGCTAAGTTTGCTTGGAGGTATGTAGATTTTTTTTACTGGCCTGGCTTGCTGTGTAGGCAATGTCTATGTATGGCTATGAGATTGTACAAACACTGATTGTTGATATCGAGCCTGATGACCGTGTCAAGAGAGCAATGAACGAGATCAATGCAGGCAAGTACTTTACCTTTCACTGAAGTATTGCATCAGGTTGAATTGGAAATACAGCATATGCTCAGACACAACAAGCATCTTGGCTGTATTTATTAACCTTACGTTGTACCCTTCTGGATGTAATGGTACAGCTGCTAGAATGAGGGAGGCAGCCAGCGAGAAAGCTGAGGCTGAGAAGATACTCCAGATCAAGAAAGCCGAAGGCGAGGCGGAGTCCAAGTACCTGGCTGGTGTGGGTATTGCAAGGCAGCGTCAGGCCATTGTGGATGGGCTGAGGGACAGTGTGCTAGCCTTCTCAGCGAACGTTCCAGGAACCACTGCCAAGGACGTCATGGACATGGTCCTAGTCACACAATACTTTGATACCATGAGGGATATTGGAGCCTCCTCCAAGGCATCTTCAGTGTTCATCCCCCACGGTCCTGGAGCGGTCAAGGATGTCGCAGCACAGATAAGAGATGGCCTCCTGCAGGCTAATCTGCAGTGAGAAGACACTGAGAAAAGGGACTGGTTTGATTCACAGAGTAGTGCTGAGAACATCGGTTGGTGGTGCTATACCTATGAAGTTATGAATTGGAGTGTATGATAGAGCCAGAGTGCAGACTTGCATGACTTACTAAGCTTTATATTGATTGGAGCTACTTGGGAGTGAGGCTGGGTAACAAACCTGTCAGCGATTTGGTGATTTTCTATGCTATATGTTATGTGTGGAAATCCATTTGGATCAGACTTTTAATATTGAAAAGTGCAACTTTTGAGAATTTGCGGTGTGTTTTGCCAAAGTGATGTTCTTCTGCAAATTCTTCAGAAAAATGACATTATTTGTCTTTTTGGCTTAATGCATTTTGGTGGGTCCATTCTGATGGACTGTTAACAGTGTAGCTGAATTTGTTGTTTAAGACTTTTCGACAAAGAAAATTCATATCACTACGAAGCAATCTGCTGCCCAAACTTTAGGGCTAGTTTGGCAACTCTATTGCCAAACTAGCCCTTAGCAAATGAAACTATACAAGGTTTCTTGCATAGCGTTAAGTATACATCAAATCACACAACAAACATGTACATTTGCACACCCACAATTGTGCACCATATGTACCTAGAAAATGTACATACACAGCTATGAGCTCGATACAAGTTGTGTTGAAACAAATTTCTATTCAGTCCCCACAGCTCTCTATCTTTTTTTAATATCCCCACAGCTCCCCTTGAGACAATGCTAGCAATGGTCATGAACGCACCATCCTGCCTGGTTAAAACGGCATGAACGCACCATCCTGCCTGGTTAAAACGGCAGGTGAGCAGATGCCAAGAGCAGCAAGGTCAAGGGCACAGACTACGCAAGCTTCTGGTTGCACAATTAGGGCATAGCGGTTGCGGCTCGCGCGGCACGGACAATCCGAACTGGTTCCAAGCATCCAGGTACTCCTTCCTCCACTCCTCTCTTAGCTCTGCGGAGTCGCGGTACCATTGCCTGGTAGTCCACAAAACGAGGAGCCGATTTGAGCACATAAGCATGGGCTAGTCAACATTTATTACCTAGTTCATTTCATTTGCAGGAAAAGGGAATATAACAGATCAGGATTTGGATCGCCAAGCGATCCAATGCTAGGTAAACATAAACTATGTGTCGCAGCTACACTGCCGTCAGTATATTGTGAAAAGCAGGAACACCTGTTCACTCACCACATAGCCAGCCAGTTTAACAGATACTCAAGTCATGCTTTTCGAATTGATCATGAAAGGACCTCACAAGTCGCAACTGGTCTTGGAGGCATGTCAAATTCAGTAAAGAGGAGTGGAAAAAATGAACACCAGTTCATCTACTAGTTTAGCAACTTAGCATGTATAGTAGAAGAAAGCTACATAATCTATGATCCAGCTCTGATTTATGGTTGCTGTTTGCTGGCGCCTCACACAGAATCCAGATATCAATAAAACAAAAGAGGCCAAATCAAAATAGAAAGACCAACTGGTGGGTTTTAGACACAAATTCAGGGCAATTGGAGAGTTTTGGCTGTGGGATTAGCAAGAGTTAGCGGTGGGCACTAGGCAGCAAGAACAGCGTCTGAGTCCAGGGCCAGAGGAAGAAGAATTCTTGTTCTGGTTCTGTTCGATCGATGTCCTGCTGATTCCCTTTTGTAGTGCTGCTCACCGCCTTACACTGCCCAGGCCCACTTGGCAGCCAGGACGGTCGACGACACCGTAGCCATAGATGTCCATTGATCAGGAAGGCCAACGAATGGATTTGATTAATTGATCATCCACATGCTGTTGAGCGATGTCAACGTGCGATCGGATCCCCCAAAAGTTGCCGACACCCAAGACAAAAGGGCTCGGAGGCATTCCGTCGACCACCTCGCGCGCGCCAGAGAAAGAGAAGGGGGCAACTCACTTGCAGACGAGGGAGCAGCTGAGGACGTCGACGCAGTCGAGCTGCGAGAACACCCGCGCCATCACGTGCGCCGGCGGCCGCAGCGCCGGCGCCGGATCGCCTCCGAGCCCCTGCGCCTCCCCTCGCGGCGGCGGCGGCGCCATGGCCAGCCCGCCCGCCCCGGCTCCAGAAGTGGGCGAGCGTGTCGCCGCCGCGGCTCAAGAATTGGGTTCCACTGAAGCAAGCCAGCGATTTTTATCGGGGTTTCGCCGCCGCGGATCGAAACGCGATGCGACCAGGGGGAAAAGAAGGCCATAGATTCTGACGCCACCAGATGCTGATTGATTGTCTGGACAGACAGAATAGATGAGGTGATCCGTGGATAAAACCGATGAAAACCGTGCTTAGCTACGCAATGCTACGTGATAACATAATTTTTCTTGTTTCTGTCTCTTCCTCTTTTCATAAACAAGAAGGATAACGTAGTTTTCTTGTTAATAAGGCTCAAGGGATGATGATGATATTATTTTTCTTTTTTGGACACGGCTGATGAGTGATGTCCAGCTTGATACGTTGGTCCGCCAACTCTGGCAGCCTATTTTTTTCGAGAAAGGGCTAGTTTTTTAAAATTTTTAATTACAGTTTTGTAAAAAATAATTTCTCTAGACAAGAAATTGTGAAATATACTCATCTGGTCAATTGAGACAGTGAGGTTTAAACTTTGCCGTTTCAATGGGTGTGATTCTATTTTTTCTGCTTAGTACATAGTAAATAATTAGTAGAATAAACATAAAATTTATACGAAGAATATCGATCTCATAGGGGCCAACAACTCTTTTTTTTCGTTTTTTGCAAAATACACAGTACAAACATAGACACTCATAGACAAGTACGCATCACTTGTCACTGAAAAAATAATGCCATTAAATCCGAAATAAATCTAAAAAATTATTAGCATCCATGCCAAGCCTAGTATTTTGACCCGGATAGATAGGTTTCATTACAATGGACATAACCAATTGAGTTCGCACATAACATTTCCATTTTGAAACCATCTTGATTCATGGTACTAAGATCTTTATATTTACTGGCATAGATGTACGTGCAACAGCACGTGTTGTGAGATGATTAATCAGGTAATAGGAAGGAGAAAAAAAAATAGAATTAAAAGGAAGGAGATCTAATTGATTGGCGTCATTCCTTTCTCATTAAAACCAAGACAAGGAAAGTAACAAGTGGGTATGGGTATACAATGAGATGAAAAATAAAGAGAGAAAGTGGATGAAACATTTTGCATCTATGGGTTTTGGACCTTTCCACCACTTTCCAACCATTTCCAAACTGCGCGGTGGAACCAGCGTGAGGGGTATACCTATGCCTTTCTAAGTAAAAAAGATTCTTAGAAAACTCGCTCTTTTATGGTGTAGATAGAAAATATTACATGGATTATTTCAGCGACAAGATTTCTTCGACAAGAAATGCTTTTTTTTCTACAAAGATGTAGATCTTGATACAATTTTCAATTATTTTTAACTTACAAAGTTGTAGATCTCGTCGAACTCTACGATTTTTTATATAATTCGAGCTCACGTAAAGATGTGTTTTAGATCTGTGTATAAAAAGGAAATTTGTTGGTTGAGTTGGCATAAAATAAATTGTGACAATTGAAATGGTGAAATTTAGATTTCTCTGTTTCAGTTTACAAAAGGAATGTATTTCTGTAAATTTTAATTAGGCTACCCAAAACAAAATTTAAAAATAAAAAGGGATAGATATTGTGGGAGTCGTGTACCATCGGGTTCCTCATGACGATGGATGACGTCAGTCTGACAGGTGGGCCGAGTGGTCTGGCTTTCAGTCCCAAGGGACGGCAGGCTTGGGGGTCAAGCAAACTACTCGGATCTGCGCTGAACCAGTTAGATAGGAAATGATCCCGTGTAATCAGCAACCGATCCTTATAATTCCGTAATCAGCACTTTATAACCCTAGCCCTTCAGCCTATATAAAGGGGGCTAGGGACCGCGGAAAAACTCTCTCATTCCCTCGTTTTAGACGAGCAATACAATCCAGAACCTCACACAGGACGTAGGGTATTACGCCACACGGCGGCCTGAATCTGTCTAGCTGCTGTGTCCCCTCGTGCTGTGAACCCATCACGGTCTCCTTGCCATCCTTGCCGATCTCAAAACCATCGCGGGATCTACCCTGTGGTGGGCTGCTGGGACCAAACCCCCACAGATATCGTTGGGAGCTAGCAGTAATTGGAGTTCACCATTCCGTTTCACTGTAGCTGAAACCCGTTTTTGACAAAAAAAAATGACTTTCATATTTTTGAATTTGAAGCTACAAATCCACCCTTTTCGGACTGGAAAGTGCATCCCGTGTAGGTGCGAAAACGGAAAATCCATCCAGGCTTCTGGTCGGAAAGGTTTTCCCTAGCGGCCACGGCTATGCAACAAGACTGACATTTGACTGACATAGACCGTACACTATTTTACAATATTTCAATTAGGTGCTAACTGTGAGCATTTTTATGTCAAGTGCCAGGATCAAAAAGTAGAGTATACCAGGATAGCTTGAGTAAGGTATGCGTGTATGTTCGTATAGATGAGTGTATATGCGTGTGAGCATAGAAATGAAAGGAAAGGAACTCCTCTCTAAACAAACTAAAATAAAACGTGGGCCACAGGAGATTATATAGTTGTTGTTAACAACGTCATGGGATCATGAATTCAAGTTCAAAATTGCTCGGTTGCTCACTGTGTATGATTTGCTCTAACCTCCACCCTCCCATCACACACACACACCTTATTACTTTTTTATGTTTTACTCTCCGTTTTTTCTAATACATCTCCTAAATATTTTCCACAGTACTTGTTCTGATTCATAAGCATCATATAATATATTTTTTCTCAAGCAAGCACAATTCAGCAATTAATAAAACAGAATCAAGCTGCCCAGCTCAAAAGAATGAGCAATATGACTAAACCCAATCATACATCAACATATTAAACCCAATCATGATCCATGTAGAGGACCATTAAGACTTTGTCACATACAGCTGCCTGGAAAAGAATAAACCTTTTGGATCCTTGACAACTTTTCAAAATGCTAAGGGCACCAACAAAGTAACACATGGTATGTCCATTTATACATTTTGTTCCAGTGAGCCGCTTTCTTTGATGGTTCTTGATACAAAAATATATCCAGACAAGAAAAGAACTTGTATTTGAGCACTATCATGTTTGTTTTATTTTATTTATATATTTGATGCAAGGCTATATTGGCAACACACAATGCTGTTGCACTGATGTTACCAACATTGAAAGTGTATTTTAAACATCCCTGTATGAAAAAATCGTATTGCTTGGTACATTTTACTCTAAAAACAACACGACTCACTAACCCAAGATAATTTGCAATGATGATGTGCGACAATATGTCCATGAAAGTGTTGTCAAGGTTAATCCTATGTTCGGAGGTAGATACGTCTTCAAACTAAACTAGTTGTTTTAGGTTTCTTGTTTGAGTATGATCACCTGGTTTCATGTCTCCACCTCGTCACGAGTGCTTTATATTTCTTTTTCTGGTTATTTTTTCATTATTGATAGCTAAGGTGCAAAACAAACTTCACATTGTGACTTTGTCAATCTAAATTTACCAGCAGACATTCAGAGTTTCGTTCGCATATGAGCGTCATGTGTATTGTGTTCACTAGAAAAATATAGACATGCATGTTGTCTTTCTGATTTATTCTAGTGCTATCAAGTGGGAAAAAACGTTCCATGAACTACAAATGCTTAATGCCTATCTTTGCCGTTTGCTTCCTCTCACTATAAGCTCTAAATGAGGCCCCCAAAATAGTGTATAATAAAAAGGAAAGAAATTACGCCGTCTTTAAAATCATCGGGGAAGAAACAAAACAACTTGTCTAACTTGAGCAAGAAGTCGTGGCCCTCTCGCCAGAGACTCTAGAGAACGTGAAAAAAAAAAACAGGAGCTAAAATAAACTAGGGTTTAACCGGGCCCACACGGCAGCCGCCGCGCCGTGGTTGCCTCCGTCTTTATTCTCCCCCACCTCTCCTAGCCGCCGCCTCCCAATCATCCTCTCCCCGATCTCCCACACCGCAGCAGCCGCCGCACCTCGTCGCCGGCGAGAAGATGGTCGGGCCAGGCCTCTACACCGAGATCGGGAAGAAGACCAGGGGTGGGTGCCCGTCCCGCCCATCCCTTCCGTCCCTTCGGATTCCTTTCAACCTCGGGGTCGAGCTCGTTGGCTATCGTTTTTCGTTGGTTTTGCTGACTGTTTCCGGTGCGCTCTCTCCGCAGATCTGCTGTACAAGGACTACCAGACCGACCACAAGTTCACTCTCACCACCTACACCTCCAATGGCGTCGTAAGTGCCGCCTCCGCTCTCCCCGGACCCTGCCCTCCCCTCCCTTGTTTTTTTCCCCTCCTTGGTGCTAGCACGCTGCTGCGCCGTTCTGTCGTCAGATTGAGTAGGACTGGGGGGCACATGATATTGATCGATGAAGCTGTGGTGGATGGGTTCGTGGGTTATATTGGTTTCAACTGTGTGATTTGAGTTCTGTAGCGCGATATTAGCTGCTGGCTGCTTTGCTAGCGGGATTTATGCACGCTCGATATCAGTTGTGCTTTGCGTTTACCTTATCATCGTTCGCTTTGCGCTCTAGGACTCGTCAATGTGTGTTTTGCTTGTGATGCTCTTTTACTGCTTTAAAAAAAAGTGACATAGAAACCCTCATGGCTAGGGAGGGAAATGTTTGAGTGAAAAAAAAAGGAGGAATCACCACTTCAGTAGCCTAGCCTGTCCGTTTTTTTCCGAAAACTGGGAGGTCATGTGAAATAGCAGCAAGCTTGATATAAGTAATTGGTGTCAGGCTCAGTTTTCAAGGGATGCAGTACAAGCTAGCAGCAGCATGTTGGTGCAAGGGGAGTGGTTTGAATTGTCAGTTGTTGAGTGTTCTGTACTCTGAATAATGGCAAGTTAGCTGAGGGCTGTCATGCAAAGTATCTTCTAGCGTGGTTTGGTGTGCTTTCTTGCATGGTTGTCATGTGAATAAAGTCGCAGTTTCTGATGAACATGTGTCTGTTCTGTACCAAAGAAATTAAGGATAACTGACTGCTGTTGAAGTACTGCACCTGACTAGAGCCTTTTTCCTGACCCAAAACAGATGGCATTTTTCGTGACTATATTTTGCAACTTGTCATTTTTCGTGGATGTGGTATTGGAACCTGGTTATATGTGCACTGTTTGTACATCTAAAATAATGTGGTCTAAATGGTAAACATTGAATGATTTAACAATTAAAACCTTTGTTGCATTTGTTTATTTGATTGTTCTCTTAATGCTGCTTGCGTCCTTATATAGCCGTACCGAATATTGTTATCTTTGTTAGAATTATTTGCGTCATTCCATGTGTTCTTTTACTGAAAATTGTCATGTGCTCTGGTATCATTGCGTGTTTTTATGACTATCATATCATTTCTCACAACTTTAATGTTCTTTATTACTTATGCAGGCTGTCACAGCTACTAGCACAAAGAAAGCTGACCTGATTTTTGGTGAGATCCAGTCACAGATAAAGAACAAGAACGTCACTGTAGATGTGAAAGCAAACTCAGCCTCAAATGTAAATCTTTGTCTCCATTCTCTTTCCTTTTTATGTATATATGCACAGAATAGCATGCCATGCCCCTAAATGACCTGCAATATATTCGTTTGTTATGATATCATTTGGAATATTTATTGTAGTCTGACAAACTAGCGCTAATCATTGTATTTGTAGTTGGTCAACAAACCGTTCTCTTAACTAATTAATTTCCCCTGCCATATTCCCCAATTTTGATATGTCCTGTTGATTGCTTCATTTGATGTTTTGTTCAGGTCCTTACTACTGTTACCGTTAATGAGATTGCAACACCAGGACTGAAGACCATCTTGAGCTTTGCTGTTCCTGATCAGAGATCTGGAAAGGTAATCATCTAATTATCAGTTAATAATTTCCTAATTAAAAAAGTCCATCTTTGACCATCGAACTATCGTACCAGTCTGGATTCGGCTATTGAACTTCAAAACCGGGCATATTCAACCATCAATCAATTGAAACCGGATATTTTTTGGTCCCCAAATTGGTCTGAAGGGTGGATTTTGATAATCTATCCGCTAGTATTCTGTTTAGACTTTAGAGTGCTCGAATCTTATTTATTACTCCTAGTGGACAGGCTATGAACAGTAAGACACTAGGACGGGTATTAAATAAGATCCAAATAAGTATGAGTGCTGACAGATATGCACATTTTTTAGAAAAAAATAGGTACCAGTTTCATATTTTTTCTGATTTAAAATGAATTATTTATGAATTTTAGAGATTAAGTTAATTTTTTATTTTTTAGAATGAAAAAAAAAACACTCCTGAAACCACCTCAGGGACCAAATATAGTTGGATGGTTAATGATACCCGGTTTTAGAGTTCCATGGTTAAATGTGGACTCAGCCGATAATTCGGTGGTAAAAAATGGACGTCTTCCTTTTTTTATTGGATGCTTATTGTTTAAAATTCATTCTTTGTTTCTACTTCTGGTTGCAGTTTGAATTTCAGTACTTGCATGATTATGCTGGAGTTAATGCAAGCATTGGTCTGACAGCCAATCCTGTAGTCAACCTCTCTGGCGCCTTTGGGACCAAGGCTTTGGCAGTTGGTGCAGATGTCTCACTTGATACTGCTACTGGAAATTTCACCAAATACAATGCTGGACTGAGCTTTACTCATGAGGACCTCATCGCATCCCTGAACCTGTGAGTAATCATATATATATTTAGCTTGCTATATTCAACTGAAATCTTACATCAGTCAAAGCTTATTTGATGTATGATCTTTATGGGTAAAGGGAAAATCCTTTTTGACGTGTCTCAAGTTGCCCTTGAGCTGGGTCTACTGCACAAAAGTAGTCAAAATAATGAGATATTGGTCACCATGATTTCGTCCTATCTCAGAGACATTTCAGAAATGAATATTTTGAAAGAAGCAACCTTTGCATTTTGCTTAACATATTTCATTCGCAACAAATGTGTTTTTAACACACTCAGATTATTGCATGCACAAATAATTTGGCCAAAGCAAGAGTTTGCTGGGTGCTTTTTATTTAATTGCAAAAGCAAATTGGGTCTTCCAATAACAATATAGTAATATAGCTAATATTTGGCAGTGCCTCTGAAATGTGGCTGACACTGAGCGGTTTGGTTTTCTATTAACTGAACCAAACAAATGTCCTATGTATAGTTTTTCTTTTTGAATGAAACAAATGTCCTATGTGTGCTGTCCTATCATAGGTTCCACAACAGATTTAACTAGTACTGTTTGGTTAAGAACATTTACTGTACCAGTGCAGTATGTGCCAAGTTTCAAGTAACTGATCCAACCTATCTTACAGGAACAACAAGGGAGACAGCCTTACTGCAGCTTACTACCACTATGTGAACCAATTGAGTAGCACGGCTGTTGGGGCAGAGCTGACCCACTGCTTCTCGACTAATGAAAATACCCTCACCTTCGGCACACAGCACGCTCTGGACCCACTAACTGTAGTGAAGGCCCGCTTCAACAACTCTGGCAAGGCCAGCGCTCTGATCCAGCACGAGTGGAGGCCAAAGTCGCTGATTACCATCTCGGCCGAGGTTGACACCAAGACCATCGAGAAGAGCTCGAAGGTCGGGATCGCCGTGGCCCTCAAGCCCTGATTGGTTGTCAAGTCCTTTTTTTCTCTCTAAGCTCCCAGCATGTACTTCCTTTCCAGCTGAACTGGGAAAACAAAACTGTTTGGGTTCCCAGCATCTTTTTGGTCGTTGCAGTCTGTTGATTTCATGAACTGCGAATTTGTCCTGGAGGAATTTTTTTCGGTCGTTGGTGTAGCACTCTGTTGAATGAGCAACCTTCACAATAATTCAAGCTCGGTAGATTCTGAACTTATTTTAGTTGCGTTTTAGTCGCATTGTGATCGTTAAACTGTTAATAAAGGTTGGCGAGGTTTTGTTTCCTGCATGTTTTTTTTTTCTGGTTCCTCAAAGTCACCATATCGTACTGCTTTTGTTAATGCTGAGAGCTGCCCTGCATTCCTGTCAGTTCATGGTGAAGATGCGTTATTACTGATGAATGCGAGTTGATTCTCAGCAATGGTTAGCGTGTGAAACTGGTAGTTATACACATCTGGGTAGCTTTGGCCGATTGTAATTGTAATCGTTGCCGGCTCGTCGTTTGGTTACGTTTGAGCGTCTTGCACGTCAATGGTGTGAAAATCTGAATAGTCGAATAGACTGGTTTGCCGTATGCTTCGTCGGGCACCCAACTATGTCAAATAAGTCAAAGTTAAACCTCTGGGTTTTCTATTTTTTTCTTCAATCATTGGAGGCTCCTTTTTCTACATTTGTTTTTCTCCGTCCGCTTAGGGCCTGTTTGGCAGCTTTGTAATTTTATACACCTGCAATTGTCTTCCATTTATAATTTGCAGTGCACAAACCACGAGAAAACCATTGAAAAATTGTTACACTTATAAATTACTGTTTGGAAGAGTGGTTTGCAGCACAAATTGAAGACGCAAGAAGACAACGAGATTCGCCCTACTGCCCAACCTGGACATAGGGGACATAGGAGTGCTCGACCTGGACATAGGAGCGCGGGCCTGCCGAGCACCATGGCGCGGGACAGGCCGATGTGGCGGTAGCAGCGCGAAGGCCAGAGCCGGCCACGGCGGCGAGGAGCCGGCCTGGCACAGCGTCCTCCAGGCGTGGAGGCCGGGGCCGGGCGGCGTAGCGAGCTACCCGACATAGCAGCCCCACCGGGTGAGCTCGATCCGGACTGGGAAGGCAGATTCGATGATGGCTGGTCGAGAGGAGCCCTCCGATGGCGCCCGGAGATGACGACGACTGCAGTGAGGTAGCTGCGTCAGGCACGGCAAATGCGGCAGCTAGGGACGGCGATGACAACAACAGCGAGGTGGCCGGGGACGGCAACGACGCGGCACCCATCAGCAAGCAGGAGCCCGAGATAGATCCGGGCCTGCGGAGGACGGGCCAATGGCGATAGGGCGTGGCGGCCGAGGAACACGACGAGGAAGAAGCGGGCCGGCAGAGGATGGGTGTCGCCGGCGAGGGAGGGGCAGGCAACTGCGGACGGTCATCGCGGAGTGAGGGAGAGGCGAGCGGCGGCGGGCGGAAGTCGTGAGGCAGGTGAGGCGCGAACGGAGGGAGACCCGACGTTTGTCGTGTTTTTTCCTTGGCCCAGTAAGGTGATTATTTTTTTTCGGTAGTTTCGGCCCAAACCAGATGTAAGATAAATGGGTTGATCGGTCATCCAAACATCAAACAGAATGGAAAAGTTACCTGTAAAATACAATGATTTTAGGCCGAATACTAGCCTTCCAAACATGCCCAATACAAATAAATGCATGGTGACTTTTGACAGCAGAATTTCTATTTATCTATAGGATGATTTTCAGCTGAGCTTTCATTCACTTTGGTGTCATTGTGTGGCCGTAATTGTTTTAAGATTTGTGCACGTTATTGGGCTCGGCCCATTCCTGTTTTTTTTTTTTCTTTTCTATTTTCTTTTTCACTCTGTCTCCGTTTTCCCGGAACAGCCTGGCGGCGTGTCCTCCCCGTGCCACCGTGCGGCTTGCTCGGCCATCGGAACCGGGCCTGCCGCCGTCGCCTGCGGCGCTTTTCACCCTTTCCCCCTCTCGTGCTCCCGTCGTCGCGCGCCACTAGTCGCCGCCATGCCGGCCTGCCGCTCCCACATGGCCACGTGACCGCGCTGGCCGGCGTGGGGCACGGGAGCAGGGGCAGTGGATGCGACTGCGGCTGCAGCTTGGCGTGGCGGCATAAGGTCGGAGAATGGAGAGAGGTGGCTTGGGGGCCGGCCGGCGGGGCGGCGCCGTGCCGGGTAGCGAGCAGGGCGCCGACGGGTCAGTTGGCCCCGGGTGGCCGGCATGGCAGGGAGCCACGGCGGGCGGCGACCCGGGCGTCCGGCATGACAGGGAGCCGGGGCAGACGCGGCGGCGGCGGTCTGGCCTGGCAAGGAAGGTGGGGCGTCAGGGCGGGGAGGGACAAAGATGATGTGTCGAAATTTGATTGGTCCAAAAAGTGGATGATTTGTAACTACAAAATATCATTGGGACATTGAATAGTCACTCCCTTTGACGGTGCTGTATTACTGGGTTCCGTGAATCAACATCGAACCGCTAATTTCCTCACAAATACGTGAGCAGACAATTACGAGCGTGGGGCCTATTGCTTAGGCTGAAACCAACGCCTTCCCTATCCTACTCCCCTGTACACTGTGCGCATTTATTTTCTGCACCGTAGATATAAAGATAGGCAGTTAAAATAGTACATAAAAGGATGGAGGATAGGGGAGCTGTTAGATTCAACTTTATCCAACACTTAGCCGACAATTGTAATGACATATCGTAGCCGCTTTCAAAAGTTTGGTATCTTTCACTTTGATCATAGCGATTGATTATTCATTTTATAGAAAGGCAATTAAATACTAACAATTTATCAAATGTTGTGTCAAAAATAATTTCAAATTAATAAGTACATAAATGTCAACTAACGGTGATTTGTAGGTAGAATAAAACCTTATTTAGAAGAACACGTTAAGAGACTCAAGTGTACCGAGTCTGGTCTTTTGTCCTGACTGTGATGAGCGCTTGTCAACACCGAAGACTTGCTGAAAGACGAACGAGCACCTCCTAAGTGTGACCTGGTGGAAAAGCCTGTAACATCCCGGATTTTTAAAAAAACACGAAAATCTGAAATTTTTAAAACTTTTTGTAAACAATGCAGAAGTGTTTACAACTAATTAAAATATAATGGTTTCATACTTAAATAACTTATTTGAGTTAATAAATTTTCGACAAAATAAAATTAATTGTGTTTTTGTTTGATTGGTTGATCGTGTGTCAGTTTAATCTCGAACCCTAGTTCGAGAATTAAACCGTTATTCCTATAATCTTCTCGATCTAGCCTTTCTATCGTCCACGACTCTGTAACTACTCTTTTATCTTCTATCGTCCACGACTCTCTGGAGCCCGACGATCGATACGCTCTCATAAACCCTCCTGACTTCATACCGTTATCAACCTACATCTATAGCGAGATTTGGATGAGGGCTTTGCTCGTAATCCTAAATCATCGGATCAATTTCTAGCAATACGGAAATTCTCGTTTGGATAATGGCTTGATTCCCACCCTTGTCGAGTTAACTAACTTTAGTTAATTCGAAGGATTTTCACTCAACTTGAAAGTCGTCAACCTTGGAATATTCTTCCCCAAGATACTCAACTTTAAACCAATCAGGGATAAATTATCTGGGCTATTTATCCTCTGTTCAAGAAATAAATATTTGAGGCAACGTAATATTTTTAACCCGCCGAATTAAATTCTTTGTAATTTGCTTCGCGTTTGGAATTATTACTCGTCTCAGATAAATCAAAGCACTGAAATAAATTAAATCTAATTTATTTCGCGAGGTGCTAATTCTCTAATCAAGAATTCATTTTTGGACTGCGGCGAGATTTCTCGACTAACCGGATTTCATTCTTTGCAATTAAATTCGATAGAACATCATTAGTTGACTCGGAATCCTGAGACTTGAAACCTCGGAATGAATTCTCGGCGAATTTATTTCACGGTTAAATATCTCAACCTTCCGGTGTGTCAGAATAATTATTCGTGACACCCATTCTCTGACCTTTGTTTGCTTGCAAATTAATTCGGCTTCGAATTAGAATCTAATTCATCCGTACATTGAACTTTGAAATAAATACAATCTAATTTATTTCACCGTTCAATTCCAAAACCTAAACCTAAAGCCATCAATCTAACCTTAGCCCTAACAACCATCTATGAATATCTAACCCTCTTTTCCATTTTCTCCATTTTCCCCTCATTTCTCCTCCGCCGCCACCCTTCTTCCTCTGCTCTTCTCCCACTCGCAACGCAGCAGCAGGCCATGGCTCCTCCTCTCCACCTCCCCGGCGAGCAGCAGCAGACCAGCAGCTCAGCCCCTTCCTTCTTCACGTGAGGAAGCAGACTCCAAGCAGCAGCACGCCATCGCCCTTCCCCTGCTCCAAGTAGCAGCAGCCTCTCCATGGACACCTCCCCAAAACGCCTCTGAGCGGCAGCAGCAAGCCGGCGCCCTCTCCTGCTCCAAGCGTCGTCGACTCCTCCCTCGATCTCCGGCATGCGATGCTCCTGCGCGGAGCCCGACTTCCCGGCGTGTGACTCCGGCCAGTGCTCCCCGATGCGGCCACTCTTCGGCGCAGCGAATTCCCAGCAGCAACTCCCTTCGGTGTGGTGCTCCCTCCTCGGCGTCGATGTGCAGGTGCCGGCCTTGCTGGCCGCCAGCGCAGCTCGCCACCAGGGTAGCTCCTCCCGATGCAGCTCCGGCCGCCGGCCTCCTCGTTCCCCCTGGACGCAGCAGCAGCTACTTCTCCCCATGGCGTCACCACCTCTGCTCCCTTCTCCCACCGACGCCCACAAGTGTTCGATGAATTTCCCCAAAGACGAGCAGCAGTCCCTATCCATGATCGATGCAGCAGCAGTAGCCCATCTTTCCCCATGGCTCCCTGGCGCAGCAGCCCTTCTCTTTCCTCTCCACGGTGTGCAGCAGCAGCAGAGTTCCTCTGTTCCCTGCCTTTGGTCTCCCTGCTGCTCGGCACCTGCTTGATGAAATGCTCCAACAGGACAACAGCAACAAGACTCTCTATCCATGCGCAAACTGCAACCTGGGCACCCACTGAGTGTTCGAGAGTATTTTCCAAAGGTGATCTCACACTCTTGATGTCAATTCGATTCATTTCCCTATCATGTGCGCAACCTCACCATTTGTGATGAAATGTAACAATTGCTTTGATGATGAGCGCGGACATCGACTTCGAGCGGAACCGCAAATCATGACGCCCTCTACGTTCACCAACTGTTTGCTCCTATGACGCTAAGGTGAAAGCTTCACTCCTAGTTCCATTCCGCTTTTTTCGTTGTCACGAACACAATCTCACTATTGTTGGTTGCGAGATGATGGCTGCTACAACCATGACCGTGGACAGAACCAAGTCTGATGGTGATGTTGTGCGGCATGGCGTCGCCTCTTTCCGGCGTCAACTCGTTCCGGCATCGAGCCTCGCCCCTCCTCGGACCCTCGATGAGCACCTCAATCTTGCCTCTTGTGATGCCGGCCTTCGAGCCGATGAATCTAGTGCCTATCGTTGTCCGGGCGTTGTGCCGATGAGCTTCTCTCTTATGCACATGCCTGTCCGGCCTTCGTGCCGCATTTTTTCTGCAGGGCACGCTTTCCTCGTGTTGTCACGACATGACTTGGCACACACGCCGTGGACATTCGTGTAGCACGCACACACCCAATCTATTCTCTTGCGGCATGCACGGGTCGTGAGTTATCACCGGATCAGTCGTTATGCTGCCGAAATTTCTAACTTTCCAAATACACTAGGTCATCAGCACGACCATGATTCTCTGGCTACTACGGGCTGCACTCGTAGCATCACCAAGGCTCTGAAGCTAGTTAACTCGCTCTTTTGTGCACGGCCACGGGTTTTGGCTCGTCACGGCCGATGTCCGTCTTCCAGACACTTAATCACGCACTCTTTCGTGCATGGCTACGAGCTCTCGCTCGCCACAGCCATTATTTGTGTCACATCTAATCAGACACGTGCCCGGCCTCGAGCTGTCGCTCGCCACGGCCATTACTCGTCTCACATTTATTCATACACTCATGTTGCGTACGGCCTCGAGCACCAGCTCGCATCGGCCGTAGCTATCACTTCTAATGCATTTCTAGCTTGCGCATGAAAACCCGGCCATGAGCGTTTGCTCAGTTCGGCCATAGCCCACTATCATACCGTTATCTTTCCGATTCTCTAAACGCGACCAATGGTTTCCACGCATGGTTTTCCTATGCTGTGGATTTAACTTGAGCGGTACCAGTAACTAGTTCATTATTGCTAATTGGGTGCAGATTCGGAATTTATCCGGCCCAATTTGAATAATCTGAATTAAGATAATCCTCTTATACTTTAGTAATAATGAACGCTATTAGAAAATCCACACCGTTCGTCTGACGCACATCTCTCATCTAATCGATAAATAATTTAATCTCTTGCAAAATTCCGCGGAAGAGTGATGTGAGACCTCTCTCACATAACTTATGGCTAGTCTGCCTTATTCCGACACGGCTCATTATATCTTTTCTATCACTCGATCATTATACCCTCACTCACATAATCCCGGCTTAATCATCGACACCTTGTTTTCAAGGATGTGGTCGATGCCACTTAATTCCACCTGCAACTCTTAACCAATGATCCTGTAATTCTAAT
This sequence comes from Paspalum notatum, assembly GCA_022530915.1. NCBI lineage: Eukaryota > Viridiplantae > Streptophyta > Magnoliopsida > Poales > Poaceae > Paspalum > Paspalum notatum. Next base: position 35,296,876 of record CM039685.1, read on the forward strand.
TCCATCCCTCCTTCCATCGTCCTAATCTCTATTTTGTTATGTGATGTTAGCTATTTCTTATGTTGTGTTCTTTTCTCTGTTTGTTGTTTGCGCTGAGTGGCACCGTTGGAGACTCATGACGCGCATCGGAGGGTATGAGATCATGAAGATGATGGCGACTACACCAGAGCCCGAGAGCGATCAACTCTACTCCAGGACACCATTCAGACACTTCCTTACTTCAAATCCTATAGACACGCAAATATGCTGCTGCTGCTTTAATTATGATCATGCTTGCTTTGATAACCCAAAGATAGGGAGCCTATTTCCATTTAGTCACATACCCTGATCGCTAAAATTCTACTGCAACTAAATAAAATGAATGTGATGTGAGATTGGGTGATACGATGGTGGGATGTGATTACTCTTGGCGTGTGTGGAGGGGATGGGTTCAGAGCGAGATGGTGGTGAGATTGGGATGGTGGGAGTCGGCACCGGAATAATGGGAGAGACTAGAACTCTGCCCTGAGTGGAGAGAGGTGTGAGGTGGTGCGCGGCCCACCGCTGAGGGTGGCAACCGACCCATGGAAGGTTTGCTCTCGCCAATTAAGGACCGAGTAGGGGTGATAAACCTCGGATATGATACGTGCATACCATATGACCTCAGGGCCGGTTCTTGGACTTCCCCGAAGGGCATATTACTGTAGGCGTAAGGCGATAGTGTTAGGGGGCGATGGTGGGCTTGCGTTGCAGCCACACGTCCCCGATAGACTCGACCCGTGGGGCCCCGGACTACTCGAGCTCACAGTCCTGAGAGTGCGGTGGATAGTATATCCGCACAGTTTTCTAGCTCAGGAAAGCAGTAAAGTGCCAGAAGGGAAGTTCATCTATCGATGTGGTGGGCCCGGGGCAGCGGACGCACTGTCCCCGTCCCATCTCGTATAGGTACAGATGTACAAACCTCTGCAGAGTGTAAATCTTTACGTAAAGCCGGCGTCCACGGTCACGGACGGACCAAGGTTGAGTTATTCACCTCATCTAGCATGGGTTTTCTTTTCTTCTCCCTCGAGTGATAGAACACCGGCTGAGGCCGTTGAGGATGGGCGGGTGGGAGCTTCCCATGCCGCAGAAATAGTTGATGATGAGAGGGTGTATGGAAGAGGTGTATGGTGGTGAGATGTGTATGTGTCGGTATGAGTGATGAGCAGGGGAACCGGTCGTGTGATCGAATTTCCGAATGGAACTATGATATAATAATCTGGATACTGCTACTTTATATATTGCGCTTGCATAGGAAGCCTAGAACCTTCCACTTGTGCCAGTCCCTTTATTTTTATGCTGCCGCTTAGGGGAGTGTCTCAGGGTGGCCTGCGCTACTGGCGCGCAGGTTTTAGAAGACAAGACGGACGACGACCACTCCTACGACGAACGAAGATGAGCTGAATGACGACCACTCCTACGACGGATGGAGATGAGCTAGATGACGACCTTACCTATGACGGATGGAACGACGAGGGTTCCTGTGCTACGCTCAAGTATGCCTGTGGAGATGGATGTGAAGACCTGCTTTCCGCAATTTATACTCTGATCTCTGTTGTAAGAATGCTTCAGTCCAGATGGACTTGTATCGGCTTTGGCCAATATTGTATAAATGTAATAATAATCGAAGTTCTGGTTGTGATATCGACTGATATACGTGATTCACGATAGCGCTATGTATCCCGGGACTATCGTGAAGAGCAAAAGGCTTGGATTTCGGCATCGCGGAATCCGAGTCGTTTGAAAGCCCTCTCGAGGGGACTGAGAGGCGTCGCCAGAGTGGACTTGACGCGACAAAAGCCCGCCGAGTGATCTGGCAGGTGGCTTGGGTGGAGGCCCAAGTTAGGCTCGATCCACAAGTGCGATCGTGGGTGCGGGATGGTGTCGTGAGCCATAAAATCACTCAAGTGGAGGCCCAACAATCGTTTCATGGTTCCACCGTCAAAACTAGGGGCTGGTCCGGTATCACAAAACCGGTAGTTATCCAAAGGGATGAGCTACTGACCACGTGAAGGACATCGGGAGATTACTTCGAGCCGAAGAAGATCAAGGACTCCATCGTGGCCGTTCATCCGAGTTTCCAGCGTCTTTTCTGGCCTCTATAGGCATTTTAGTGTAATTGCGTCTGTTTCCTCTCTTGGCTGGTTAGAAGGTGCTTCGGGCTTAGAAACCATAGGTTTTGTTCATCCAAGCAAGGGCAAACAAGATTAGTGAGTTTAGAGAGATCTAGGCTCCACAAAAATGGGTAGGAAGTAGGGTGGCAGTTTGGAGAACGAGTTTCATGGTGTAATATGGATCTAAGACCTTGTTAAGGCATTCAATAGATGGAATTCGTGGCTCTTTTGTGTGTGCTTGCATCTTTCCTTTTTTGATTGGTTTTTTATCTTTGTTTTCTTGCCTTTTGATGTGTTTGGCTTTGGGCAAGAGCAAGATCGTTCTATTGCCGGTGTTTTCGACTGTTAGGATGTGGTTTTGATTGTGGTTGTATTGCTCAATCTTTGAATCCACGAGCAGCCCCTCCTATTTCGTTCTTGGCAAGTTGACTTCACTTCGGGGGCAAGTCAAATCCATGGAGAAAAACTTAAGCCTAGGGCTTGATCTGTTGGGAAGAGCATCTCCATGGATTAGACAAAGTCCTTGCAAAGTTTGATGAAGTTTGGAGTTCATTTGGCCGAGATTTGGATTGATTTTGAGGATTCTCGAACTGTTTTCTCACCTCGGGCTGCCGTGTTTCATACCACCGGACTATCCGGTGGGTAGGCACCGGACTGTCCGGTGGTCTAGGGCGGAGACTACGAGGCTCGGCCTCTCAGGCTTTTAGCAGCCACCGGACTGTCCGGCGGTGGTGCTTGAGGGTCAAACCCTCAGCCTATTTCGTCCGGTGGGTGGCACCGGACTGTCCAACGGTTTGGTGTCGGACTATCCGGTGGTGCACCGGACTGTCTGATGGGTTGGACTTGAGGGTCAAGCCCTCAGTCTTTACCGTCCGGTGGGTGGCACCGGACTATCTGACGCTTAGGCACCGGACTGTTCGGTGGTACCGTCAGACTGTCCGGTGCGTTAGCGTCGGACTATCCGGTGTCTTAGCATCGGACTGTCCGGTGGCTCCTATTTCTGGCGGTTCTAGGCTCGTTTTGCGTCGTTTTCTCTCGGCGTTTGAACGAGTGCTGTGTAGTGTTTTCATATTGTTTTTCTCGACGTGTCTTAGGGTTGGTGGCTTGTTCTAGCTATGTGATCCTACACGGGTGAGAAGAAAGGGTTTTTGAGATCATATGTTTTTAGGTGTCGATCTATTCTCCCTCTAGATCGCTCTTTCGGTCCTCACATGTTGCGAGTAAAAATGCACGATAATTTACAGAAACGAGCGTATATGTAGGTGCGACACGCACGCCGTAAACCGCGTTATAGATATTTGGTTCGTCAGATGAACATATTGAAAGTTTAATTCCATATATATAAGAAAAACAATTTAAAAAAAGTCCTACCTTCCTCGCGCGGCATAAAAAAATTCGGAAGTCACGCCATTGGTGACCTGTGTGCCCGTCCCATGCCATGAGTGGAATTACGATTGTGCCACTTATCTCCATGCGAATCTTCTCTTATCTCCTCTCGCGACTCGCCAAGGTCACCACGTGCGCGCGCCACTGTGCTGCGGTGCCGTGTGCCGCGCCGTCCGGCCTCCGTCACCTCACGCTTGAGACGCGCACGGCCGCAACGCGCAGCGACGTCGCGGCCGATGCTGCCGCCGCCCTCCTCGCTCTGCTCCCCTGGCCGGCTGCTCCCCGCGCGCCCGACGTCGTCCGCGATCACGGCATGTTTCCTCGCTCCTGCTCTGCTCGGCCTCTTCTTGGTTACCCTGCTGTGCAGGCGCTCACGTTTCTTGCGCGATGCGGTGCACGTGTGCAGGTGGGGAGATGGACGACGCGCCTGGCGTGCTCGCTGTCCATGAACGGCTGCGCGCCGGCCGCCGGGGACCGCGGCGCCGTGTGCGTGCGCGAGGCGCGGGCGCTGCCGGCCGCGTCGGCGCCGCACGACGCCGTGGGGCAGCTCAGGGCCGCCGTGGACGCGCTCCGGGCGGACGCGCCGCCGGCCGCGCCATCCGGCATCATTCGCATCGAGGTGCCCATCCGGCAGCGGGTGGACGCCATCGAGTGGCTGCACGCGCAGGCCGCCCTGCCCCGCTGCTTCTTCTCTGCGCGGGCGCCGTTGCCCGACACGCCTGCGCTCCCCGGCAGCAACGGCAACGGCGTGGCCAGCGACCATCATCGGCAGCAGCCGGTGAGCGTAGCGGGCGTGGGCTCGGCGGTCTTCTTCCGCGGGACCGAGCCCTTCTCCCTCGCTGATTGGCGCGCAATCAAGAGGTAATCAGTGTTCTCAACTCATCAGCATCCAGAGCGAGCTCCGTTTGTACAGTGGCAAACTGGCAATAACGTACGTTTCCAATTCTAGGTGACTCCACGTTATTTCTTACTACTCCGTATCTGTTTTTAAACAAAAAAAGGGCATTTTTTCTTGTTCAGTATTTTCTTTGGGCTTATGGCCGATACTGAACCTGGCTTCTTGTGTTTGCAAACTTTTCTGTTTCTGAAGATTCCTTTCAAGCGACTGCCCACTGATTCGCGCATATGGCGCCATCCGTTTTGACGCCACAAGAGATGCTTCTGTTGAATGGGAGGACTATGGCTCATTCTACTTCATTGTTCCTCAAGTAAGTTGGTCTGCAACAGCTGGCTAGGAGATGGAGATGGGACGCTGTAATAGTGCTCTGAATTTTGTGAAATGTCTGAACTTTGTTGTAAGGTTGAGTTCAATGAGTTTGAGGAAAGCTCAGTCCTCGCGACGACTATTGCGTGGGATGATTCGCTTTCATGGACATGGCAGAACGCTGTGAACGAGCTCCAGTCAACGCTGCAGAAGGTGCACATCCTGTTTGTACCATCTGGCAGAAAGCTCCATCCTGTTTTTACCATCTGGAAGATAGTAACAGTTTGTACTTTCGTCAGATATCACCTTGTTCTGTTCAAGTTAACACGTCCAGCCTACAAACAACCATCCTAAGTCTCAATCATGCGCCAACCAAGGCATCTTGGGATCTTGCAGTTACTAAAGCTCTTCAGATGATCAAAGGGAGGCAAAGAGAAATGGTAAAGGTAAACCATTTTTTGACTTTACTCCTATGCCACAGAGAAAATAGAGAAGCTCAATCGAACTTTTTTGGAAAAAGCAGCAAAAGATTTTCTGCAAAAATATTTAGAAGAATCGAGAGGCCAGCCTGATTTCTGGTCTTAAAAAAAATCAACATTTTTTATTTTTGTTTGTTAAATGTGCTCCCATGATATGATAAAGAGTACACAGACAAGTATGGTCGACATATTGCATAGGGTCATTTCTTGTTTCTAGCCAGTTTCAACTTTCAAGTAGGACAACCTTGCCAATACACTATTCGTGTACTCATCCGTTCTCGAATATTTGTCGCCGGCTAATTCATTTTTAACTAAAATTTGACAAATAAAAAAAACGGAGGGAGTATAATTTATGTACCTCTACGATTAGTCGTTATCTTTATTGAATCAAGTTATTATTTCTATTCCTACCTTTGTTTTGTGGTGTGTTTAGAGCTTATCAGAAAAAAAAAAGAGTTACCAATCTTTAGTGCAGGTTGTACTGGCAAGGTGTAGCAGATACATTACTGATAGTTGCATTGACCCTGTGGAACTGTTAGCTTGCTTGAAGGTCTGTATGTTTCTTTCCTCTTACTTTGTTGTTAACCAAATCGAATTTATTCCATGAGAGGGTCACTCCGTAACTCAACAATGCAGGCTGAGGGCCAAAATGCTTATCAATTCTGCATACAGCCACCCGATGCTCCCGCGTTTGTTGGAAATAGCGTATGTCTACTTTATTCTTAAAAAATATAAAAAATCATCACGCGATACTTGATTTTTTGTTCTTGTATTTGTTAACAAAAAATAATCAGACATGTTTCCTAGTTATGTTGCAGCAATGCTAAATACCTGTTTTCTAACTAATGTTAATTCCATGCAAACATTCTGAATAGCCAGAGCAACTATTTCACCGGAAATATTTGGGCATTTCCAGTGAGGCTTTAGCTGGTACTCGAGCAAGAGGAAAAACAAGGGCAGATGACTTCCAAATTGGTCAGGATTTGCTACTAAGGTTCCTTTCCCTCCTTAAAATTTGTAACTGCATTACAATTGATGAATTCAGGGTGAAACCAGAACCTTGTGCTAGAATTGCGTTAGTAGTGATACAAAATGTTCTTGCAGTAGCAAAGAGGATATCGAATTCACGATAGTGCGTGACAGCATAAAGAAGAAGTTAGAGGCAAGTTGAGTTCTAGAAATACTGGTGCTTGATATAGACGTAATGTTTTTTTTTTTTTTTGGAGGGGATGGTTCCTGCAATTTACTGAACCATCGTCTGTAATCTGATCTGCAGATGATCTGTGATGAGGTGGTTGTCCATCCCAGCAAGGCTCTTCGGAAACTTCCAAGAGTACAGCATTTGTCAGCGCAGTTAGCTGCTAGAATAAGGAACGAAGATGATGAGGTAACCTGTGACGACCCTTCTACTAGTAGGGGCAATATGTTTGTATGTAATTGTTGGCAAACATGAACCACTCCTCATAGAGGACAATAAAACAATTATTTGTTGTCCTGGTCTTGCAGTTTGAAATTCTTAATACTCTTCATCCGAGTCCAGCTGTTTGTGGTTTGCCCACTGAAGAGGCACGCCAATTTATACGAGATTATGGTATGTTTTAAATTTATTTGGATTACATTTTTAAATTCAAATTAGGCTGTTGGGTGTGTATTTACTGCCTATTGAATACGCAATTTCGTTCTGAAATCAGAGTAATGCAGTAATTAAGTACGGTGATCTGTAAATGTTAAATTGTGATATTCTCACAGAAATTTTTGACCGTGGGATGTATGCTGGTCCTGTTGGTTGGTTTGGAGGAGCTGAAAGTGAGTTTGCTGTTGGGATTAGGTCAGCGTTACTTGGAAAAGTAAGCAAGTCATGAATTTGTTGCAGTTTGCTATACAATTGCCATCTGGGATTCTAAATTGCTTTTACCAGACTTGCATAGTTGTCGTTTCTCACAGTTAAGCACATCCTCTCTGGTTTCAGGGTCACAGCACTTTAGTGTATGCTGGTGCAGGGATTGTTGAAGGTACAAATCCATCTTTCGAATGGGATGAACTTGATCTCAAAGCATCTCAGGTACCATTCTTTCCAAGTCATGACAAACACTGTGCTGAGTTTAAGTTGAAACTTGAAAGGCTAATGCATTTTTGGGTTACTTTCAGTTCACAAAGTTGTTGCAGTACCAAGAACAATATATTCGCTACCAAGAGGTTGAAAATATGGGAACGGTGATATGAATACAGAAGTAGTAAGTAGTAGGTCATCACAAAGTTCAGCATTCATTTAGCTAGTTATTGTACATTTGCTTGTTTGATAGTAAACTAGAAGGAACTCAGTTGAAATTGTGTAATTTTGGAATTCAGAATAGCATTATTGCTGAAAATACACTGACAGAATCAGCATGTGAATGTAATAGAACATATTTACATCATAAACTTCCTGGCAATTGAAATATTCCAAATTCCTCCCTTCATTTTACAATATTGTCCAATTCGCACACGTAGGCGGCATAGTATTTGATCCATATATAGTGAAATATGTACTCATTGGATTGACCATTAGTAAAATTATCCAATAAGAGCAATAATGGTATCATTCTATACGAACATTGCGAAACAAAGGTAGTAACAATCTCCCAGCTATTTGTATTAATGGTATTAATCATGCTAGTGCGCTGATTATCACAAACAAGTCCATGCCTCTTAAGATCTTCTTACACTCCTACAGGGATATCTTGATTTGAAGATTCCAAGACGAAAGATTTGGTCTGGTATACACTCTTGATTTGTTTCAGTTTGCTTAGCCAGCAAACCACATTTTGATAATTCCGAAAGGGGGTACCACCAAGAAACTATTGGTTCAAGCAATGTGATGATTCCGGAGTTGCAACACGTAAAGAGAATAAGAGATCCATAGAAAGCATTCAACATTAGTACATGTACAACAATTGTGAGTTGTAACAAACCCAGATAGTGTTAGTGTACAACTGTATATCTCGAACCCTCCAGTCTCACTGGGTGTTCAGGCAGGTGTTTTAATAGAACTACATATCTTGGAGCATGCAAACATACAACCATATTTATGAACACACAGCTTTCTACACAGACATATATAGCCTCCAAAACCAAGATAATACTAGGCAGGAAACTAAAACCAGCAAAAAAAGGTCACATGGTAGATAAGTAGGCACCTTGACACGCTCCTCATGTTTGAGATAAGTATGCCGTCTTGGCTGGCTGTGGCTAGTCCCTTTTCTGAGCCCCAGGCAGAGCACCATAGAACAGCAGCACCAGCATGAGGAGGTATCCGACGGCGACAAGCGCGACCAACCTGGCGTCGTCCCAGGCCAGGTACGCGGAGAAGGCTGAGTGGACGGTGAGCACGGCGAAAGCCGTCAGCCGGAGCCATGGCGACGGCGGGCGATCGCCATGACCATGAGCTGCAACGGAGGAGGAAGAAGAGGCACCACCAGCTCTTCTGCTGGTGTTCTTGGGTTTCTTGGCCATGGACGGTGGGAGGAGAGCGTTGCTCTAGAGAGTGGTGGAGGGGAAAGGGGAGCTCGACTCAGTTGCCGGGAAGTTTCCTGCCGTTCCCGGGACGAGTAGCTTTCAGGCTTGCTTGTCCCCACATCAGAGGATCAGGCCTAGCTTATGTGACCACAGACTAGGGACAAGTTCTTTGTGAGATCACATACATGGCGACATCTTTTGACTATAACTATACGGACACACAGAAAGTCTTGGAATCGGAGATGCTGGACACAAGAATCAATACGCGTCAACGTCGCGACTCATGAAACCCGGTGAGACACTATCACAAAGTGGATGGCCGCCGCATTTATATTAATGCATGGGAGGGTGATTATTTTTCATCTCAAGTTATCTCGTCTTATTTTACTATTACTAATCGAAGGTTTTAAAAATTACACTAATTTTAAAACAAAAACTTCACTAGTTTTAAAACACGCAAAAAACATCCAACCATCATTTGGTACATTAAAATACTAATAGCTATTAGATCTGTTTTCTAAGTAATTACCCACCTCTGTCATTATAAAATGTACTGGGTTCAAGTCTCAACGAAAGCAAACTTTTTTACAAATTTTTTTTCATTTTAATTTATTTTTATGTAATTACCCACTTTTTTATTAGAAAAGGTTACGAGTTCAACTCTCAACGGAAGCAAACATTTTTTTTTCAGATTGCTTCCATTTTCAATTTATTTTCAGTTTTTTGTCAATTTTTTCCCATTAGCAAATTTACGTTACTAAATGATTCCGTAACATTTTTCATAAAGAAACTAAAAATCTTTATACAAAATAGATATTTTGTGCCTAATCTCGCTATTACTAATAAAAAAATCCTTTAGGAGCCTTTTTATTAATCGTCACAAGATACGCCAGATAAAAGATAAAATCATAGAAATTCTCACAACAATTTGAAACATCCTATCATCGATTGCAGATTGAATCTTAATAGCCATTAGATATGTTTTCTATGTAATTAACATCCTACCATCCATCATGTAGCTATAATTATAGATCTGTCATCCGTCGTGTAGCTCAAGTCATTATATCCATTATAATTTCAAAAAAATTATCCCATATTACAAAAGATGAAATAACATAATCCTCTAAATTTGTGTATATAAAAACTGGCCATCATGCCATTATAAAATATAAATTAATAACTCTTTAATTTGCATAAAAATTACTCGTCATGCCATTGTAAAATATAAATTAAATAACTATCTAAATTTGCATATAAATTACTCACCATGCCATTATAAAAAAATAAATTGAAATAAGTCTTTAATCTGCATATAAATTACCCAATATGGCATCATGAAAGATAAATAAAAATAATTTCTAAACTTTTTTAATCTCGCTAATCGGAGGTTTCTTTTGAAGCCTCTATATTAATTCTCACCACACGCGTTGGAAATAAGATAAATTCTAAAAATTTTCACAAAAATTAGAAACATCCAGCCGTCCATCGTATAGTTCTAATAATAGTAATCACTAGATCTATTATATTTTCTAAAAATTACACACCATACCATTACAAAGATGAAATCAAATAACTCCCTAAATATATATAAAAATTACCCACCATATCATTATAGAATACAAATTAAAATAACCCCCTAAATTTACATAAAAAAAATTATCCACCATAACATTATAAAAGATAAATTAAAATCAGCCATAAATGTGCATATAAATTAATCTATATGTTATCCTAAGAGATAAATTAAAATAATTTTTAAATTTGCACGTAACTCACCCACTAAGCCATTACGAAAGGTGAATTAAAATAACCACCTCTGAACTTATACTAAGATTAAATTTATATTCTAATAAAACTCTCGCACGGGTTGATGGACCAGTTAGAATAAATAGTACTGCCTCCTGTCGCTTTTGTACGACGTTTAGAACCAAAAAAAAAAAGTCTTCGCTAATCGAACTGCTACAGATGGTCGAAACCACATACATAAGCGAACGGAGGGAGCAGGTGTATGCAGTATGCTCACTCGCCTCGCTAGGTGTCATGGTTCCGGGAACCGGGGTAACACAAATAATAGTTTTGTAGTTCGGTGGAGATTTAACGCGGACTCGCTTCAAATGGTGAGCCGATGGACTCGGGAGATTTATACTGGTTCGGGATCGAACTCCCTACGTCCAGTAAGGTGGTGTTCTTGCTCGTATTGCTGAGACTTAGAGTTTGGTGTTACACGGTGTGAGCGTGTGAAGCTTGCTGCTTTTGCCCCTTTGGCGAGCGCGTCCCTCCTTTTATAGATGAAAGGGAGAGCTCACAGCGCGTGTGGAGGCAAGGAGCCGGTAGAAAGAAGAGAAGCAGAAAGGAGAAAAAAGATAAACTATTATGTAGGGCTCTATCACAAAAAGTCTTCTCCTAGGCCGTCTTGGCACGCTTTCTGTACGTATGGCCCAGCACGCGTGACTCTTTCTGAGCTTTCTCCGCACGCCTCCCGCACGCGCGGTAGGGTCTCGTCCCCAGTCCTGTAGCAACGCCACGTCAGCTCCTGTAGCGACGCCGTGTCAACTCCTGTAGCAACGCCATCCTGGTGCTGGAGGTACTTGGCGCAGGGGCTCCCTGTCTCGTGGTCAACTGTGCGGTACAAAAAGAAGGGGGAGGGTGTTCCATTTCATCGCTCCCTGTGGTCTGACGTCTCATTCTGAGGTGAGTCATAGAGTTTAATTTAGGTGTCGTCCTGTCGCGCTCCTAGAAAATCTTTGCTTGTTTTTCTGTGCCGTGAGTACAGGCGTGCACCCGGTTAGAGGCGTGCTCCCGTCCTGTCGCGCCGGGGAGTCCCATCAGTCGGGCCCGCGGCCGGACCTGCTCCCCTCAAAGAGAGGCTCGGCCGCTCCGTCCCGTACGACCTTTGGTGGCTTAGCTCGGCCGCCTGGCCTGGCCCGATCGTCTCGGGCAAATCTCGGTCGTTTCCATTTCGCCCGACCATCCCGGCGACGCTCAGTCGCTTCCGCCCCGCCTGACCGTACAGGCCGAGGCTCGGGTGGATCGCCCTGCGTTCTTGTTTGGCCCGTGCTCTGCCAGGCCTTTTCTGGGCCTTTTAGCGAGAGCCGTCTTTTGGGCTTTTGTGACGGGCTATGGGCCGCTTTGTGTGGGGGCTTTTAGTTATCCCCCCGTCAGTAGCCCCCGAGCCTTCAGCTTGCTTGTGAGCTAGTCGGAGGCTTTTACATGGGACTGCGCAAGCGCATCTGTAGGATGCAGAGCCCCTGGGCGTCCCGGGCGACGCTCGGTCATCTCCGTCCCGCCCGACCGTACAGGTCCGAAGCTCGGGTGAGCCGCATTTGTATTCGGCCTGTGCTCCGCGAGGTCCTTCCTGGGCCTTTTAGCGAGAGCCGTCTTTTGGGCTTTGATGAGCCGTGGGCCGCTTTATGTCGTGAAGGCTTCTTCGTAGGATCGCGCAAGCGCATCTCTAGGATGTAGCCCCCGAGCCCCCGGGCGATTGGTTCGTGGCTCGTCCTGAGGGCTGTTTTAAGTAGGCCTTTTTGGAGTTTTTGTCATGATCCTCATAGTTTCGTTGCGGCCAAGGCCTTTTTGCACACCTTTTTCCCCCTCGAAAAGGTCTTTACGTCCTTTTTAAGGGTCGAGCCTCTCACCATCGACCGAGCCGGTGCTGACGTGAAGGCCATTGAGCTAATAGCGGGTCATTTCCAAGTGAGATCCGACGGTTCCTTCTGTTTTGTGAACGGTCGTGGCGAGTGATCCCGCTAGGGGTCTCAACCCTCTAGGGGCATCTCATATGAGCCTTTCCTTACCCGACCTTGTTCCGGCCCTTTGTTCGGATGTCCGTCGAAAGGGAGGCCACGTGGCCACCCCATCCGCTAGGTTACCACAAGGGAGTTCGAGGTGTGGCCTTGGATACGGTCGGGACAAATAGGTAATGTGCCACCCACTTGGCTTGCAACTCGCTGGGAGCTCGCCCGTCGACCGTCCCTCGCTCTGTTTGGTGTTTCGTCGTTTTTAGTCCTTCGGGGCGGTTTTTGGGTCGGCGGCTCTTCCTCTTCGGCTCTTTAATGAGCGCTCTATTCGAGGGGGTGTGCTCCGTCACATCCACCGCCTCGGCGCGCTGCTCGAGGGACGTGCAGGCGGATTGCTCGCGTGCGCTCGCTCTTCTGGCGTGAAACTCGGGGGACGTGCGTCGTGGTGGGGCCCACCGATTCCGCCCCGCGCTTCCTCACCTGCCCTGTTTTTCTTCTGTATAAGTAGAAATGACAGAGGAGAGGGGTTTTTTGTGCCTACCAGTTTTTTGCTTCTTCCTCCTTCGGCCGCCGCTGTCTCGCACGCCTCGCGTCCTCTGCTCACCTAGCCTGTGCCACTCGCTCTTCTCAAGCCATTCTGATGGCTCCCGCCTCCTTCCCTAGGTGCACAACCCTGCGGACCCGCATGTCCATCCTGGAGAAGAAGGGCTTCCTTCCTCGCCAGTCGGAGTCCGGGTGGAGACTGGAAGATGTCGGTGGCGCGCCAAATCCTCAGAGGGACGAGGTGGTTGTCCTCGCACCTTTCTATGAGCGCGGATTCGGTCTTCCCCTGCATCCGTTCGTGCGGGGGCTCCTTTTCTTCTATGGGTTGGAGATTCAGCATCTGAATCCCAACGCCATCCTCCACATGGCGTGCTTCATCACGCTGTGTGAGGCCTTCCTCGGAATCGCGCCGCACTTCCAGCTATGGTGCTACCTGTTCCGGCCCCAACTATCGCCGGGGCAGGGCGGTCAGTCCCTCATCGGCGGCGTGACGATCCAGTTGCGTAACGGCCGTCGGCAAGACTATTTCCAGATCCCGCTCCCCTCGTCCTCTCACGGCCCTCCTCTGGCGTACGGGGCCGTGCCGCCGCCCAACTATGTCGTGAGGGCCCCTATCTTCACCGGTGTCGCTCCCTCGAAGCGGAAGCAATGGGAGTGGGGCCGGGACATAAAGCAGGCCAACCAGGTGGACCTTATCTTGGAGAAGATCAGCGCCCTCCGCCGCCGCGATTTGACTGGCGTCAAGCTGGTTGCGACCTTCCTCCGCAGGAGGGTCCAGCCGCTGCCGCTCCGGCGCTTTCCCATGTGGGAGTACGTTGGGATGGACCACCCGGACCGGTGTTTGAGCGAGGAGCTCACCTCGGAGAAGGTTCGGGCCCTCCTGACCGCCATCACCGAGGGGGCTTCGTCGGCGAGCCTTTCTGGTGGCCCTCCGGCTCTCAATCATTCGATTAGGAGCGAACAGGTAAGGTTTTTCTTGGATGCTTGGTAGTAGATTCATTAGTTTTACTTGCGCTGTGCCTCGCGTTATTTTAGGGCCTCAGTGGCATGAGGCCGTCCCCTGCCCCCCTCTCGGAGGATGCCGCCATGAGGGCGGACCAAAAACGTAAGAGGAGAGGCGAGCGTGCGTGTGGAGGAGGAGCGTAAGAAGCGCCACCAACTCGTGCGTGATCAGAAAAAGGCGGAGCGCACCCGGCGGGCACGGGAGCGTGGCGACTCGCCGACCCCTCCTACCGACTTCTCCGACGAGGAGTGGTCCTCTGACGCGACGTCAGAGGCGGTCCCGCTACCCAGGGAGATTCCGAGGCTCTTCCTGAGGCTCTCATGATCATGGACCCTCCGGAGGTCCACCTAGTGCTGGCGCCGGCGCCGGCGCCGGCGCCCCCTCGGGCTGATGCTTGGGAGGTGGAGCCGTGCAGCCCTGAGGTCGCGGCGGCGGTCGTGTCGTCCCCACGCTCTGCCATCGTGGCGCCCACGACGGTCCCGCCTGTTGCGGTGTCCGCACCGGCTCCAACCCCTGCTGCCGCGATGCTCACTGCGTCTCCGCCTGTGGGCGCGGCCGTCGTCACGGGCCAGTCAGGAGGGAGTCCCGCATCGGCTTCGCCCGTGGGCGCGGCTGACCCTGTGGCCCAGCCGGCGGGCGACATCCTCCGTGCACCTCCGGGTCCAGATGCTGCGGGGGCCTCGTGGTCTCCCACCGCAAGCTCTGATCCACCTGCGCCCGTGACTTCTCCGGGTGGCAGTGCGCGGTCGTCGTCAGAGGGCGTTGCTTCGCCGCAGAGGGGCGCTGAGTGTGTTCCTGCTCTGCCCATGCCACGGCGCCCTTTTTCTGCGCCGCGATCTTCCCGGTTAGTGATTTGGGAGTTTTTTTGTGCTCGCTCATGGCCCTATTTCGTTGATTTGCTCTTCTTTTAGGCTTCATGTCCCGGCGTAAGTCGCTGTCGGAGGCCGCACAGATCGTTCGTCAGCAAGCTTCGTCCGCGGCGCCCGTGTCTACCGCGGGGACTCGAGCGCCACCTTCGCCGGGCGACATGGGGGAGCGTCGCGCCGTGGTCCCAATGGTGGTCCCTCCGGGGGCTCCTGGTGACGCCGCTGAGGCACAACCATCAGGAGAGGCCGCACCGGTCAGCCTGCCACTTTCCCCCCGGGGCCTCCTCCTTCTGGGGCCATTCAGTTGTTTGTCCTCCCTTCGCTGTCCCGCCTCGATCGGGGGGGAGGGCTTCTGATTTTTCTTTCGGGCAAGAGGCCGGGGAGTGGAAGGTCATGGAGGAGGCCTCCAAGGAGGTTGTGTCCGAGGTCGACAGGCTCCTGTCCTCCCTCGTGGGTGCGGCTGACCGCATTCGAGGGGCCGTCAAAGAGCGCGTCCTTCCTCATAGGGCAGTGCGGACTCTTCCTTCTTCTTTTGATGGGGCCTTCTTTTGGTGATGTTTTCGTTTTGTTTTTGATCTCCTGTCGACCCTTGGTTTTAGGTCCTTATGTTGTGCGCGGCCGAGCACGGTTCTGCGCTAGCGGCCGCGCGGAGTGAGGTGGAGCAGGCTCGGGCGGAGTCCTTGCGCCTGGAGGGGCTGAGGGCCGCGGAGGTACGACGGTCGAGCGCTCTGTCCGTGCGTTTGAACAGCGCGAATGCTGAGTTGTCGCTGCTCCGTTCGGAGGCGGGGGACCTCCGTCGAGAACTGGAGAAGCTCCGTACGGAGCGCGAAGCTAGCGAAGCGGCGAGCTTGACGTCACGACGCGGCGTGCCGCCGACGCGGAGACGGCTCTTCGCGTGACGACGGACTCCCTTAACCGCGCGACCGAGGAGCTTGGTGCTTTGGATGGTGAGTTTTTTGGTTGGCCTCGAGTCTTATTTTGCGCCAGAGCTTTTGTCGTGACGTTTGGTTTTTCAGAGCTGCGGACAGAGCATCAGCTCCTTCGGGACGCCGCTGCCTCGGCGTGTGCCCGTCTGTCGCCGCCGTCGCTCCCCTCGCTCCCAGAGCATCTGGCTAGGCTCCCGGATCACGTCGATCGTGTCGTGCGGGAGTCTGCCTTCTATGGGAGCAATATGACGCTCGCGCAGGCGACCTCTCACTTTGACGAGCTTCGCCTCGTGCTGGGGCCGATCGCGGAGGGGTTCGCCGGTGGCCTGGGTGACGAGGTCATAGAGCGCCTCGAGGAGAAGGCCCGTCCTTACGCCGTGCTGATATCCAGCCGCGTTGATCCCGCTTCTCTCTTGCGGAGGCCCCCGGCGCAGTAGGCTTGTCTAGGCGCGACGTATTTTGTAATGTTCGAACCGGACTTTTGGCCGTGGTGGCCAGTTTTGTAATATGAAACGGCTTTTTCGTGATTTGTTCCGGTATATTCTCTCTTCAGTCCCCGAGTTAGGTGAAGCGACCGATAGGTCGGTTCAGCTAATTTTGTCGTGGGAGAACCGAGGGCGCCTTTAGGGATAAAACTTCCTCAGCTTCTCGATGTTCCATGCGTTGGTGAGGACGTTACCATCAGAATCTTTGAGCTTATATGACCCTGGCCGTAAGACTTGGGCGATGACGTATGGTCCTTCCCATGGCGGAGAAAGTTTGTGCTTATCTTTAGTGGCCACGACTCTTCGTAGCACTAGGTCCCTTACATTGAAAGACCTGCAGCAGACCTGACGGTCGTGGTAGCGGCGTAGGTCCTGCTGGTATTTAGCTGATGTGACGACGATCGCGTCCCGAGCCTCGTCGAGGAGGTCGTTGGCGAGTTGAGCGTCTGTTGCGTTCTGTTCGTCGTCGTAAGCCTGGATCCTTGGGGATCCATACTTTAGATCGGAGGGAAGCACTGCTTCGACGCCATATGCGAGAAAGAACGGCGTACAACCAGTTGCTCTGGACGTCGTCGTCCGTAAACTCCATAGGACCGCTGGTAGCTCGGCAGCCCATCGGGATCCGAATTTCTTAAGCCTATCGAAGATTCAGGGCTTGAGGCCTTGAAGGATCATGCCGATGGCGCGCTCGACCTGTCCGTTGGTTCATGGGTGTGCTACCGCGGCCTAGTCGACCCTGATGTTAAATTCGTCGCAAAACTCAAGAAAATTTCGTCCGGTGAATTGCACGCCGTTGTCGGTTATGATGGAGTTTGGTACTCCGAACCGACAGACGATGTCACGGAAGAAAGAAACCGCATCTGCGGCTCTGAGCGCCGCGATGGGTTTTGCTTCGATCCACTTGGTGAACTTGTCGACGGCAACGAGCAAGTGGGTGAAGCCCCCGGGTGTCTTTCTGAGAGGGCCGACCAGGTCCAGGTCCCATACCGCGAAGGGCCATGTTATGGGGATGGTCTGGAGGGCTTGCACCGGCAAGTGAGTTTGCCTGGCAAAAAACTGGCAACCTTCATAGGTTCGCACGACCTGCACGGCGTCCGCCATAGCGGTTGGCCAGTAAAAGCCTTGCCTGAAGGCTTTGCCGACCAAGGATCTGGGAGCGGCGTGATGGCCGCACGTGCCACTATGGATGTCGTCGAGGAGTTTTCTTCCTTCGCTGATCGGGATGCATATCTGCTTTATCCCGGAGGCACTTTTCCTGTATAGCTCGTCATTGATGAGGACGAAGGACTTTGCTTTGCGAGCTAGGCGCCTTGCCTTGGTTGTGTCTCCCGGTAGGTCTCGCCGGTGTCGAGTCTAGCGATGATGGGAGAACGCCAGGCGGGGTCGCTGGTTAAGGCGACCAGCCCCCGGGCGTGTTCTTCTGGGTCAACGCGTGCCTCTGGGCCGGCGGCGGATGCCCTCTCTCCTGGATGCTCAACCTTGACCGATGGTTCGTAGAGGTCGGAGGAGAAGACTCCCTCCGGACGGGCTCTCATCCGGAGACGATGGTCGAGAGTCGGTCCGCCTCCTCGTTGAAGCGTCTGTAATTGTGTTCGAGCTCGAAGCCTTTGAATCTTTCTTCGAGCCTGTGCACTTCTTTGTAGTAGGCGCACATCCTTGGGTCTCGAGGTTCCGATGCCTTCATGACCTGGTCTACCACTAGTTTCGAATCGCCTCGCACGAGGAGGCGTTTCGCTCCTACCTCCGCGGCTATTTGGAGCCCGTTGATGAGTGCTTCGTATTCCGCCACATTGTTTGTGGACGGAAAGTGGAGGCGTATCGAGTAGTGCAGGCGGTGCCCTTGTGGGGAGGCAAGAACGACCCCGGCTCCGCTACCCGTTTTGAGGTATGACCCATCGAAGTACATGGTCCAGTACTCCAGATCCTCAACGGGTGGAGGGGCCTGTGCCTCCGTCCATTCGGTGACGAAGTCGGCCAGTGCCTGTGACTTGATGGCGGCCCTTGGCGCGTATGTTATGTCGAGCCCGTTGAGTTCGAGCGACCATTTGGCTATGCGACCTGTGGCGTCGCGGTTATGAACAATCTTCCCTAGAGGAGCGGTGGAAACGACCGTCAAAGGGTGCCGATCGAAGTAGTGTATGATCTTCCGTTTGGCGATGAGCACAGCGTAGAGGAGTTTCTGTATCTGCGGATACCGAGCCTTGTACTCAGATAGTACTTCGCTGACGAAATACACCGGTCTACAACGAGGGCTGCGTTGACCACCTGCTCAGTGACCGCGACGTATAGAAGCAAACTTTCGCCCAGCTAGGGAGCTACTAGTACCGGGGGTGTTGTTAGAAACACCTTGATCCGATCCAGTGCTTCCTGTGCCTCTGGAGTCCAAGAGAAGTGATCCCCCTTCTTGAGGAGCTTGTAAAGAGGCATGCTCCACTCGCCGAATCTGGACACGAAACGACTTAGAGCGGCCAGGCAACCGACCAGTCGCTGGACCCCTTTCAAGTTTTTGATGGGGCCCATCTTCTGGATGGCATCGACCTTCTCCTTGTTTGCTTCAATGCCCCGCTCGGAGACCATAAATCCCAAGAGCTTCCCCTTTGGAACTCCAAAGACGCACTTCTCGGGATTGATGTTGAACCTGCGTAAGTTTGCGAAAGTCTCTTCTAGGTGGGCTATGAGGTCGCCGGATCTTTTGGTTTTGACGACTATGTCATCCACGTATTTGATCGACAAAACAGAGGAGCATGCACCGTTGGTACGTGGCTCCCGTGTTTTTTAAGCCGAAGGGCATGGATACGTAGCAAAAGGAACCGAAAAGGGTGATGAAAGATGTAGCGAGCTGGTCACTTTCTTTCATCGCGATCTGATGATAGCCGGAGTATGCATCTAAGAAGGAGAGTAACTTGCATCCCGCGGTGGAATCAACCACTTGGTCGATGCGTGGAAGAGGGAAAGGGTCTTTTGGACACGCCTTGTTCAGGCTCGTATAGTCGACACACATCCTCCATTTTCCATTCTTCTTAACAAGTACAGGGTTGGCAATCCACTCTGGGTGGTGCACTTCTTTTATGAACCCTGCAGCTAAAAGCTTGGCGATCTCCTCCTCTATTGCTCTACACTTTTCCTCATCGAAGCGGCGAAGGCGTTGGGCGACCGGCTTTGCGGACGGTCGGATATTCAAGGAGTGCTCGGCGACCTCCCGGGGGATGCCCGGCATGCCAGATGGCTTCCATGCGAAGACGTCCCGGTTGGCTTGGAGGAAGTCGATGAGCGCGCTTTCCTATTCCTTGGAGAGCGATGCCCCAATCTGAATCTTCTTGGTCTGGTCGGAGGGGTCCAGACTTACCTCCTTCGTGTCCTCTGTGGCCTTGAAGTTGTTCCCTCCTGAGCCCTCTGAGGCGCCTTGGTGACCGTCCTTGGGGGCTTCTTTGGGGCCCTGAGGAATGCTTTTCTTGAGGTCGGCCAGTTCCTTAGACGCCACGAGCGACGCCGTGAGCTCGCAGTTGGCCCGCTCGCATTGGTAGGCCGCCTTGAAGGAAGTGCCCACCGTGATGACCCCGTGCGGTCCAGGCATCTTCAGCTTGAGGTAGGTGTAATTGGGGATGGCCATGAATTTGGCGTAGCAGGGTCGCCCCAGAATCGCATGATAGGAGCCGGCGAAGTCGACTACCTCGAATTGCAACCGTTCGGTGCGGAAGTTCGAAGGGTCGCCGAAGGTGACGGGCAGCGTGATCTGCCCGAGCGGGTAGGCCTGTTGCCCCAGGATGATACCGTGGAAGGGAGCACTGCTCGGGCACAGGTCCGTCCTGGGATTCCCAGCGCATCGATGTACATGATGTTGAGGCCACTGCCACCGTCCATGAGCACCCTGGTGAGGCGCTTAGAGCCGACGATGGGCTCCACGACCAGCGGGTATGTTCTCGGATGTGGGATCTTGTCCGGGTGGTCGCTCCGGTCGAAGGTGATCGGAGCCTCCGACCATCGGAGGTAGGTCGGGACGGCGGGATCCGCGGCGTTCACTTCGCGGCTTGCCAACTTGAGGCGCCGCTTGTCGCTGTATGCCTCTGGACCGCCAAAGATCATGAGGCATCTGGATGGCTCAGGGAAGGCATCTGCCGCGCCGTCCTTGGCTTCTGCCATTTGGGCAGCCTCTTCCGTCCTTGCTTTCTTTTGTGACGGTCCCCCGACGAACCGTTTGAGGAGCTTGCATTCCTTGAGCTTGTGGCGTACCGGGAACCCTTGGTTCGGGCACGGTCCATCCATGAGCTTCTGGAAGTGCTCGTTGTTACCTTTCGAAGGCTGTTTGGGCGGTCGCTCGGCGGCGGCGACCTCGTTCTTCCCGTGGCGGGGGTGGTCGTCCCGGCGGCGCTTGTCGCGGCGATCACGCCGGTCTTTCTTGGCGCCGCTCGTGCCTTCGCCGTCGTCGCGGGAGGGCCTTCCCTTTCGAAAGATGGCCCCTACAGCATCCTCGCCGTTGGCGAACTTGGTTGCGATGTCGAGAAGGTCCACGGTGGTCCTCGGCCGTCCGCGGCCGAGCTCGTGGACCAGCGCTTCGTTGGAGGTGCCGTACGTGAAGGCACTCACCACGTCGGCGTTGGTGACGTCGGGCAGCTCGTTCCTCTTCTGGGAGAATCTTCGGATGTAGTCTCGGAGACTTTCTCCAGGCTTTTGCATGCAGCCCTTGAGGTCCCATGAACTCCCGGGGTGTTTGTACGTACCCTGGAAGTTGCCTACGAAGACCTTCCTGAGGCCTTCCCAATCGTGGATGGTGTCCTCAGGGAGGTGCTCAAGCCAAGCCTGAGGCGTGTCTCCGAGGTGGATGGGGAGGTACTGTATTATCAAGGAATAGTCCTTGATTCCTGCCAGCCTGGAGGCGAGACGGTAGTCCTCGAGCAGACGGCCGGGTTCGTCGTCCCGTCGTACTTGGCGAGGTTCGTAAGCGCGCGGACTCGTTCTGGGAACTGCGCCTCGCGAATCGCGCGCCCGAATGCAGGTGGGCCTAGCCCAGACGCGCCTCGCCCCCGTTCGTGTCTTTCATCGGGGGTGCGCAATTGGTCGGCATTGCCCTTGTCCCTTCGACGGGCGTCGAGGGTATGCCGGGCGTCACGCGCATTGCCCAGGCGTCCTTTTACGGGCACCTTCGGCTTTGTGGCCGGGTATGTCCTCCCAAATGTTTCCCACGATGTGCGGTCGGTCGTCTCGATCGACGTCTGGGAGGCCAACTCGGCCTGCTGTACTGCCGCCCTTTGCACAAGGTTGCGGAGGTTTTGGAGCGTAACCCGAGCCGCGGGCTCGGTGGGCTCAAGGATGGCCTGGAGCATCATTGCGGTGGCCGCGATGTTCTGGTCAGGGCGAGGGAAGTAGGGTGTCCCGTCGCTCCCCTGGAGGAGCTGGTTGTAGACTTCGCGGCCGCGGGACCCGTCGCCTTTGTGCTGGCGGTGGCCTACTTCTTGGTGGAGTTCGTCGAGCCTTCGCTCCAGGTCGCTGATCTCCTTCTCCTTCTGGCGGAGTTCTTCTTCTCGTGCTGCCGCGCGCGCGAGCCGTTCGTGTTGATACTCCAGCTCTTGGTTGGGCGTCACTCCGTCCCCAGTGTTTGCCGGCGGAGTTGCCACAAGGCATGCTCTCCCGAGGGTCACGGGAGCTTCTGCGCCTGGGTCGGAGGTCGACCAGCTGCTGGAGACGTCTTCCAGCAGGTCGTGGACTGAGGTTGGGAGATGTCCCGCCATAGCCACTAGTGCCAGAGGGTGAGGCGCTTCCCCCTGAGGGGTTGCGGCGAGCCTATTACGGCGTCGCCTGGACACGGCGGTGCGCCTCTTGAGGCGGCGTCTTTCCGCCTTAGCTTCGGCAGTTGCCGGGGCGCCCGCTGGCTCGCGCGGGGCGTTGCCTTGGAGCTCTGCCATGGATGGCAGTGGTAAATTCCCATGCAGTTGGGTCACCACATTTGCGAGTGCGTAGAGCACTTGATCGCGTTCCTCGCTGGTGGAGGATGGGTGCAGGAGCGCGCTGTCGCAGTCGACGAGCAACCCGATGTCGGGGCAAGCGGACGCAAGGGGCTCTGCTTCTGCCATCACGACGTCATGGGGAGGTTCCGTGAGCCGGAGGCTGCCCATGCCTTGGGCGAGGGCGTCGATAGTGGGGGTGGAGCCGGTGAGGCGCAACTCGCCCGAGGTGGTGGTGACGAAGTCGAAGGAGCCGAAGGTGATGTGGCTCCCAGGCTCCAAGGCCTCGCCGTTGGTGAAGATGCGTGACAGAGCCATCGGAGCGGTAAGGTCGCTTGGTGCGCTGAGGAATCCCCTACCTGGCGCGCTAACTGTCGTGGTTCCGGAAACCGGGGTGACACAAACAGTAGTTTTGTAGTTCGGTGGGGATTCAACGCGGACTCGCTCCGAATGGTGAGCCAATGGACTCGGGGGATTTATACTGGTTCGGGATCGAACTCCCTACGTCCAGTGAGATGGTGTTCTTGCTTGTATTGCTCTGAGGCTTAGAGTTTGGTGTTACACGGTGTGAGTGTGTGAAGCTTGTTGCCCTTGCCCCCTTTGGCGAGCGCGTCCCTTCTTTTATAGATGCAAAGGAGAGCTTACAGTGCGTGTGGAGGCAAGGAGCCGGTAGAAAGAAGAGAAGATAAACTATTACGTGGAGCTCTATCACAAAAAAGTCTTCTCCTGAGCCGTCCTGGCACGCCTTCTGTACGTACGGCCTCAGCACGCGTGACTCCTTTTGAGCTTCCCCCGCACGCCTCCCGCACGCGCGGTAGGGTCTCGTCCCCAATCCTGTAGCAACGCCACGTCAGCTCCTATAGCGACGCCGTGTCAACTCCTGTAGCAACGCCATCCTGGTGCTGGCGGTACTTGGCGCAGGGCCTCCCTGTCTCGTGGTCAACTGTGTAGTACAAAAAGAAGGGGGGAGGGCGTTCCATTCCATCGCTCCTTGTGGTCTGACGTTTCATTCTGAGGTGAGTCATAGGGTTTAATTTAGGCGTCGTCCTGTCGCGCTTCTAGGAAATCTTTACTGGTTAGTTTTTCTGTGTCGTGAGTATAGGCGTACGCCCAGTCAGAGGCGTGCTCCCGTCCTGTCGCGCCGAGGAGACCCATCAGTCGGGCCCGCGGTCGGACCTGCTCCCCTCAAGGAGGGGCTCAGCCGCTCCGTCCCGTATGACCTTTGCTGGCTTAGCTCGGCTGCCTAGCCTGGCCCGACCGTCTCGGGCGACGCTCGGTCGTTTCCGTTTCGTCCGACCCTTCCGGCGACGCTCGGTCGCTTCCGCCCGGAGCTTCCTATCTATCTTCTGGAAGATGGTTAAACTATGTATCTTTAAAGCCCAATAGCATAAAGTTAAACTATTTAAGCGAATAAAAGTCTACAACGGTTTATTATTGTGTCATCCTATCACTGAAAAAATAATCAGTATTTATTTTTTCAGATGGATCTAATCAACATTCTAAATCTTCAGATTCAATACTTCTTCAAATTGTGTTCAACAACTTAAATAAACTACTTCAACAATTCAATGTTGACCTGCCACGTCACAAAAGACCTATACATGTAATGTAGTCAACATTTTAAAACAATAAATTCAACATTTTGTAAAATGTTATTTACCATCTTAAATAATCTAGTTCAACAATCATGCTCGTACACGAATCTCAAAGCAGATGCTTAAAACATTATACGTCAATATAGTCAACAGTCTGAAATAATAACTTTAACATTTATTCAAATATTGTTGACATCTTAGATGAATTAGTTCAACATTATGTTATACACGATTCTCAAAGCGGAAGATAGCATGACTTATAAATTTTCGGAAATTATATAGGAAATTCGCTTCCGCCCCGCCCGACCGTACAGGCCGAGGCTCGGGTGGGTCGCACTACGTTCTTGTTTGGTCCGTGCTCCGCCAGACCCTTTCTGGGCCTTTTAGCGAGAGCCGTCTTTTAGGCTTTTGTGACGGACCGTGGGCCACTTTGTGTGGGAGCTTTTAGTTATCACCCGTCACTGGGTAATTGGATCCAAAGTAAAAAAAAAAATTGTACAGAAGTGTAATTTGGAATTCATAACAGCGGTGCTTCCCAGATTTATTAACTAATACAACACCTGAATTTTACTTTAGAGGTAAATTTTTACATAATAAACTATTTGATATTTGAACCTTAGGCCAATTATGATGTCCGTGTATATTTATGAAATTAACTTTGCTATATTATCGGTTATTATAAGCATGTTCTTGCTTCTGAAGCTGTTCTTCTACGATCTTCTATGGGGATATATCTATTCAAGTTTGGAGATGTGAGTGAATTTTTTTTCTTCTGTCAACTAGAAAGGATTGTTTGTTTGAGTGCTTGTCCAGAAAACTGAGCATATTGACTGCCTCGGCCAACAAACTTCAGGATCAAGGTTCGCAACAAAACAAAAGGTTTGAAAGAAAGCACTTCAGATCTGTGCTTACAATAGTCATGAATCCTCAACTTCTCATAGTACCTGGACATTCACAGGTGCACATGTTTGAGACAATTTTGCATGTCACGAAGTTGGGCTACCCAAGGCAAAAACATCGTTTCCTAAACTATGCAAAATAACTGTGTATCTTTGTATTAAGTGGAAAGTACAAAACTCATAAAAGTTTAGAAGGTACAGTAATTTTTACAGCTTGAGCTCCCCAAACTAGAAGGATGGAAAAGAAGTCCGCCGTTAATTGATCTCCCTGTAGCAACACAGCACAGTGGCCTTGGTGTGCTCTCGAACAAGTGTGAGTGACCATGTCAATGTTGAGACCCACGAAACCCTAATACTATCAGAAAGTAAAATCTTGAAAACACTAACATCTAGAAACCCTTTTTACCTCTGCCAAAAGCAAAGTCAGCGAGGATACGCACCATTCTTCAACGTGAACAGCTAGCTACACAGCTGATCCTACCTATCTTCAATCCTTCCAATGTTTTCAGATAGTAAGCAGGAATGCAGGATTCACCATTCTAACCCTAGAAAATTTTGCTTGCAAGTGTCAGCTCAAACTTCTCAAACATTACATGATCCAGGGACCACACAGGTGTCAAGATACAAGGAGTTTCTAGTTCATCTACCAAGACCAAGGTTCCTATATTTTGATTGGGTGAAGCCAAACATAGCGTGTGGTTAACGAGAGACTGTCACTTTGTAGCTCCTTGTCCTGAGGGAGGATCAGCCTCAGGCCTGGCATAAAATGCAGAAGTTTCTGCGTCCAGAAGGATTTGCCTCAGATGCTTATCTTCCAGGTGTTCCTGCAAACAATAAAAATGTGGAACAGTGAGCCATTATGAGAAAAAAAGGGCCAATAAAAGAATGGAACATAGACTCGGAGGTTTTCATGTAAAATCTGAAGAAAACTTGGGACATGTTTGACACGATTCATTTTACAAACACCCTCCAATTAAAAATTTCTTCCGCTAGAGTGTAGAGATTTTATAACAAGAAAAGTGTTCTCACAGGAAAGTTTTTTCTAACACAAAGATAACAAGTGCTGCTTATGTATCACAAAACATATATATGGTTATGATAATTGAATATATAAGAATTACAAAGCTCAGTGGGAGTAGACAAATATATATGCGTATAAAATTACATCAATTTCACTGCCAAGAACATTCAACGCCAACGATTGGTTGGCGGTATCTCAATCTGTAATTGAAAATGCAAATTGAGAATATGGCTTACTGTGGTATAACCATCTAGTTTGTGGAATAAACAGCACAGATATTTGCAGTAGTGTTATCAAAGGAAAAAGTATAGATAACCTCCTGAACTATCAGGGGTCGGATGCTTCACCCCCTCAACAAAAAAAAAAAAAGATACAGAACACACCCTAAACTATCCAAAACCGTATAGATAACCCCCTGGGGCGGTTTTCGACCCTGGTTTGATGACGTGGCGGCCGGTTTTGCTGACGTGGACTGTTGTTTTTGCTTCACATGTCCACCGTGGCATCGGGCCCACGCGCTAGCCACACCACAGTGGCAGCCACGCGGGCGTGCCGCCTCCCGCGTGCCGCCTCGCTCCGGGCAGCTCGCCGCCGACTCCCGGAGCTCACGAGGGAGGCCCTCGCGGCGTGCTCCTCGAACGCCGCCCTGGCACAGGAGTCCGGCGCGCCGGTCCTCGCCACCGTCTTCTTCCGGCTGGACCAGTCGCCCAAGGGCGCGCAGGAGCGGCTGCAGGGCTTCTTCGCCTTCGCCATGTCCCCCATGTTCTACACCTGTGCCACGGCCCCCCGGGTAGACGCAGCGGCGTGGACGACGGAGGGCCTCGGGGCCGTTGCAGGCAGCCGCCGACCCAGGGACGCGAGAGGTGGAGAGCGCGCGGGGTGCCGCCGTGGGCAGCCACCAGCCTGGGGATGCGCGAGGTGGAGGGCGCGCGCGCCGCCGCCGCGGGCAGCCGCTGGCCCGGGATGCGCGAGCCGGAGGGCGTGTGGGGCGCCGCTGCTCCCGCCGCCCCGTCCTCGTCCAGCCCGCCGACATCGGCAAGCCTCCCAAGGCCGTCTCGCTCTCCGCCGCCAGCCATCCCAAGCTGCCGCTCCTGCTCCTGCTCGGGCCTCCGCTGGGGACGAGGAGCGCCGCGGCGGGGGTGGGGACGCGGCGGGAGCGGGGGCAGGTCGACGGTGTCCCCGCGGAGGAGGCCATGGGCGGCGCGAGCATGGCGGAGTGAGAGACGCAAGAGAAGATGCCACGGTGTCAAAGGCTGACGTGCGGGCCCAGGCTATGGTGGAAGGCTGACCGGGTTCCACCTCACCCAAACCATTGTCCACGTCAGCGCTAGGCCCTCCAAAACCGCCCCAGGGGGTTATCTATATGGTTTTGGATAGTTTAGGGTGTGTTCTATACTTTTTTTTTGTTGATGAGGGGGTGAAGTATCTGACCCCTAATAGTTCATAAGGTTATCTATACTTTTTCCTGTTATCAAATGATATTGCTCTACCACTTCTTCAAGAGTATAGTATGCAAACTACTGGACAGAGTTATTTGACAAAAACAGAAGAACGTTATCCTATTTGTTTGTGTTGAAAATATTGCTTGCTCACTGATTAATCATTCAACACAAACACCCTCCTCTAGATCTTGCCACCAAAACCAAAGTCTCCTGAAGAATTCCAGTCTAACCTCCACGAACAGCGCCGATTACGCAACCCCTTCCTCCAAGTGCACCCACAACCCCGCGAGGCTTCCCCCATTGGAGCACCGTCGCATCCAAGAACAGCGCCATTGGCACGAAACGGGGGGGAACAAAACCGGGATCTTGGGCCGAGGATCCGGCCGTTGAATCGCAGCGAGGTTGGAGCAGGTTACCTCGAGGCAGGCGCGGTACTTGTGCCAGTGGTCAGCGCACTCGTCGCTCTGCCACTGCCCCTTGGCGAACTTGTCGGCGTACCACCGGTTGAAGCACTCGTGATACGCCGCGCGCAGCTCCGAGCACGCAGCCGCCGCCTTCGAGGGGGCTGGGGCGGACGACGGCGTCGTCGACGAAGACGACTTGCTCCGGCCGAACACCATGCTACCTGCTGCCTCGGCGCCGCCGCTTCTACGCGTGGGGCTGGGGGCCGGCGGTCTCCGTGGAGTTCTTGGCGAGCGGAAGCCGGAAGGACCGAACGAGGCCGGTTTGACGTCAGCCTATCGCGGAGGCGGAAACGTATTTCGTTTGTCTTTGCAGAGTGGACGCGTATTTCTGCTATCTAGACAGTGTTTGGTTTCAGGGATGGGATGAGATGGGATGGGACGGTTCGTATTTTTCAGACGTTTGGTTGAGGGGCGTAGGAGATAGGATCATTCCACCAGCGGAATATTCCGCGGAGATGCGGGGCGGCGCAATCCCTCTTACAGAAAGGGACGGGCGCCCTTTCGCGCGTCTCTGTCCGTCTCTCCTCCCGTACTCTCGCGCGCCGCATTTGGCCGAGCGAGGACGAGCTTCTACAAACAGCAAGTTGGGACCATCTCATCCCAAAAACAAGAACAGGGCCATCCCATCCCACCATATCTCAAACCAAACGCTACTAGATAAACAGCTGGCATAAGGCAGATTTGTTCAGGCAAACTAACTTGTGTGTCGCAGCCTTAGGGCAAAGATGAGACTAGTCTTTAGGTGGGTTAGGCTGTTATTCCGAAAATTTGCGAATTGAGAGGAGGTTTTGAGATATATCGGTATTTACAGTATTCAAATAACCTTGGGTGATCCACCAGTTGATGACTAATAGCTCTAACTTCAATAAATCGATTTCCTCTTTTCTTTAAGAAACAATTTTAAAATCAGTTTCATTAGAATATAATACCATCGGACGGTCTGATGGTCAGACCACCGTTTGATGCACGTATTTTCAAAATCCAATTTTTCGCGCCACTGCCCAGAGACCATCAGACGGTCCGATGGTAGAACCATCGGATGGTCTGATGCACGTAAAAGCCCAAATGGTCCGATGGACCATCGGACAGTTTGATGGTTGGACCATCGGACCGTCTGATAGTGGCGTTTAGCCTGGAAACCACCCTGGACATACTCCCTGTCTAACTTGTCCGATGGACGTCCGATGGTCACTAAAACCTTTGTTTGGACCGTTTTGAATAGGAGAGAAGTTTGAGGGAGTTTATTTTGAAGCCATTTGGAGCCCGTTGATGAGTGCTTCGTATTCCGCCACATTGTTTGTGGACGGAAAGTGGAGGCGTATCGAGTAGTGCAGGCGGTGCCCTTGTGGGGAGGCAAGAACGACCCCGGCTCCGCTACCCGTTTTGAGGTATGACCCATCGAAGTACATGGTCCAGTACTCCAGATCCTCAACGGGTGGAGGGGCCTGTGCCTCCGTCCATTCGGTGACGAAGTCGGCCAGTGCCTGTGACTTGATGGCGGCCCTTGGCGCGTATGTTATGTCGAGCCCGTTGAGTTCGAGCGACCATTTGGCTATGCGACCTGTGGCGTCGCGGTTATGAACAATCTTCCCTAGAGGAGCGGTGGAAACGACCGTCAAAGGGTGCCGATCGAAGTAGTGTATGATCTTCCGTTTGGCGATGAGCACAGCGTAGAGGAGTTTCTGTATCTGCGGATACCGAGCCTTGTACTCAGATAGTACTTCGCTGACGAAATACACCGGTCTACAACGAGGGCTGCGTTGACCACCTGCTCAGTGACCGCGACGTATAGAAGCAAACTTTCGCCCAGCTAGGGAGCTACTAGTACCGGGGGTGTTGTTAGAAACACCTTGATCCGATCCAGTGCTTCCTGTGCCTCTGGAGTCCAAGAGAAGTGATCCCCCTTCTTGAGGAGCTTGTAAAGAGGCATGCTCCACTCGCCGAATCTGGACACGAAACGACTTAGAGCGGCCAGGCAACCGACCAGTCGCTGGACCCCTTTCAAGTTTTTGATGGGGCCCATCTTCTGGATGGCATCGACCTTCTCCTTGTTTGCTTCAATGCCCCGCTCGGAGACCATAAATCCCAAGAGCTTCCCCTTTGGAACTCCAAAGACGCACTTCTCGGGATTGATGTTGAACCTGCGTAAGTTTGCGAAAGTCTCTTCTAGGTGGGCTATGAGGTCGCCGGATCTTTTGGTTTTGACGACTATGTCATCCACGTATTTGATCGACAAAACAGAGGAGCATGCACCGTTGGTACGTGGCTCCCGTGTTTTTTAAGCCGAAGGGCATGGATACGTAGCAAAAGGAACCGAAAAGGGTGATGAAAGATGTAGCGAGCTGGTCACTTTCTTTCATCGCGATCTGATGATAGCCGGAGTATGCATCTAAGAAGGAGAGTAACTTGCATCCCGCGGTGGAATCAACCACTTGGTCGATGCGTGGAAGAGGGAAAGGGTCTTTTGGACACGCCTTGTTCAGGCTCGTATAGTCGACACACATCCTCCATTTTCCATTCTTCTTAACAAGTACAGGGTTGGCAATCCACTCTGGGTGGTGCACTTCTTTTATGAACCCTGCAGCTAAAAGCTTGGCGATCTCCTCCTCTATTGCTCTACACTTTTCCTCATCGAAGCGGCGAAGGCGTTGGGCGACCGGCTTTGCGGACGGTCGGATATTCAAGGAGTGCTCGGCGACCTCCCGGGGGATGCCCGGCATGCCAGATGGCTTCCATGCGAAGACGTCCCGGTTGGCTTGGAGGAAGTCGATGAGCGCGCTTTCCTATTCCTTGGAGAGCGATGCCCCAATCTGAATCTTCTTGGTCTGGTCGGAGGGGTCCAGACTTACCTCCTTCGTGTCCTCTGTGGCCTTGAAGTTGTTCCCTCCTGAGCCCTCTGAGGCGCCTTGGTGACCGTCCTTGGGGGCTTCTTTGGGGCCCTGAGGAATGCTTTTCTTGAGGTCGGCCAGTTCCTTAGACGCCACGAGCGACGCCGTGAGCTCGCAGTTGGCCCGCTCGCATTGGTAGGCCGCCTTGAAGGAAGTGCCCACCGTGATGACCCCGTGCGGTCCAGGCATCTTCAGCTTGAGGTAGGTGTAATTGGGGATGGCCATGAATTTGGCGTAGCAGGGTCGCCCCAGAATCGCATGATAGGAGCCGGCGAAGTCGACTACCTCGAATTGCAACCGTTCGGTGCGGAAGTTCGAAGGGTCGCCGAAGGTGACGGGCAGCGTGATCTGCCCGAGCGGGTAGGCCTGTTGCCCCAGGATGATACCGTGGAAGGGAGCACTGCTCGGGCACAGGTCCGTCCTGGGATTCCCAGCGCATCGATGTACATGATGTTGAGGCCACTGCCACCGTCCATGAGCACCCTGGTGAGGCGCTTAGAGCCGACGATGGGCTCCACGACCAGCGGGTATGTTCTCGGATGTGGGATCTTGTCCGGGTGGTCGCTCCGGTCGAAGGTGATCGGAGCCTCCGACCATCGGAGGTAGGTCGGGACGGCGGGATCCGCGGCGTTCACTTCGCGGCTTGCCAACTTGAGGCGCCGCTTGTCGCTGTATGCCTCTGGACCGCCAAAGATCATGAGGCATCTGGATGGCTCAGGGAAGGCATCTGCCGCGCCGTCCTTGGCTTCTGCCATTTGGGCAGCCTCTTCCGTCCTTGCTTTCTTTTGTGACGGTCCCCCGACGAACCGTTTGAGGAGCTTGCATTCCTTGAGCTTGTGGCGTACCGGGAACCCTTGGTTCGGGCACGGTCCATCCATGAGCTTCTGGAAGTGCTCGTTGTTACCTTTCGAAGGCTGTTTGGGCGGTCGCTCGGCGGCGGCGACCTCGTTCTTCCCGTGGCGGGGGTGGTCGTCCCGGCGGCGCTTGTCGCGGCGATCACGCCGGTCTTTCTTGGCGCCGCTCGTGCCTTCGCCGTCGTCGCGGGAGGGCCTTCCCTTTCGAAAGATGGCCCCTACAGCATCCTCGCCGTTGGCGAACTTGGTTGCGATGTCGAGAAGGTCCACGGTGGTCCTCGGCCGTCCGCGGCCGAGCTCGTGGACCAGCGCTTCGTTGGAGGTGCCGTACGTGAAGGCACTCACCACGTCGGCGTTGGTGACGTCGGGCAGCTCGTTCCTCTTCTGGGAGAATCTTCGGATGTAGTCTCGGAGACTTTCTCCAGGCTTTTGCATGCAGCCCTTGAGGTCCCATGAACTCCCGGGGTGTTTGTACGTACCCTGGAAGTTGCCTACGAAGACCTTCCTGAGGCCTTCCCAATCGTGGATGGTGTCCTCAGGGAGGTGCTCAAGCCAAGCCTGAGGCGTGTCTCCGAGGTGGATGGGGAGGTACTGTATTATCAAGGAATAGTCCTTGATTCCTGCCAGCCTGGAGGCGAGACGGTAGTCCTCGAGCAGACGGCCGGGTTCGTCGTCCCGTCGTACTTGGCGAGGTTCGTAAGCGCGCGGACTCGTTCTGGGAACTGCGCCTCGCGAAT
Organism: Paspalum notatum; assembly: GCA_022530915.1. Taxonomy (NCBI): domain Eukaryota; kingdom Viridiplantae; phylum Streptophyta; class Magnoliopsida; order Poales; family Poaceae; genus Paspalum; species Paspalum notatum. The sequence continues at coordinate 35,328,971 of CM039685.1, forward strand.
CGCGCGCCCGAATGCAGGTGGGCCTAGCCCAGACGCGCCTCGCCCCCGTTCGTGTCTTTCATCGGGGGTGCGCAATTGGTCGGCATTGCCCTTGTCCCTTCGACGGGCGTCGAGGGTATGCCGGGCGTCACGCGCATTGCCCAGGCGTCCTTTTACGGGCACCTTCGGCTTTGTGGCCGGGTATGTCCTCCCAAATGTTTCCCACGATGTGCGGTCGGTCGTCTCGATCGACGTCTGGGAGGCCAACTCGGCCTGCTGTACTGCCGCCCTTTGCACAAGGTTGCGGAGGTTTTGGAGCGTAACCCGAGCCGCGGGCTCGGTGGGCTCAAGGATGGCCTGGAGCATCATTGCGGTGGCCGCGATGTTCTGGTCAGGGCGAGGGAAGTAGGGTGTCCCGTCGCTCCCCTGGAGGAGCTGGTTGTAGACTTCGCGGCCGCGGGACCCGTCGCCTTTGTGCTGGCGGTGGCCTACTTCTTGGTGGAGTTCGTCGAGCCTTCGCTCCAGGTCGCTGATCTCCTTCTCCTTCTGGCGGAGTTCTTCTTCTCGTGCTGCCGCGCGCGCGAGCCGTTCGTGTTGATACTCCAGCTCTTGGTTGGGCGTCACTCCGTCCCCAGTGTTTGCCGGCGGAGTTGCCACAAGGCATGCTCTCCCGAGGGTCACGGGAGCTTCTGCGCCTGGGTCGGAGGTCGACCAGCTGCTGGAGACGTCTTCCAGCAGGTCGTGGACTGAGGTTGGGAGATGTCCCGCCATAGCCACTAGTGCCAGAGGGTGAGGCGCTTCCCCCTGAGGGGTTGCGGCGAGCCTATTACGGCGTCGCCTGGACACGGCGGTGCGCCTCTTGAGGCGGCGTCTTTCCGCCTTAGCTTCGGCAGTTGCCGGGGCGCCCGCTGGCTCGCGCGGGGCGTTGCCTTGGAGCTCTGCCATGGATGGCAGTGGTAAATTCCCATGCAGTTGGGTCACCACATTTGCGAGTGCGTAGAGCACTTGATCGCGTTCCTCGCTGGTGGAGGATGGGTGCAGGAGCGCGCTGTCGCAGTCGACGAGCAACCCGATGTCGGGGCAAGCGGACGCAAGGGGCTCTGCTTCTGCCATCACGACGTCATGGGGAGGTTCCGTGAGCCGGAGGCTGCCCATGCCTTGGGCGAGGGCGTCGATAGTGGGGGTGGAGCCGGTGAGGCGCAACTCGCCCGAGGTGGTGGTGACGAAGTCGAAGGAGCCGAAGGTGATGTGGCTCCCAGGCTCCAAGGCCTCGCCGTTGGTGAAGATGCGTGACAGAGCCATCGGAGCGGTAAGGTCGCTTGGTGCGCTGAGGAATCCCCTACCTGGCGCGCTAACTGTCGTGGTTCCGGAAACCGGGGTGACACAAACAGTAGTTTTGTAGTTCGGTGGGGATTCAACGCGGACTCGCTCCGAATGGTGAGCCAATGGACTCGGGGGATTTATACTGGTTCGGGATCGAACTCCCTACGTCCAGTGAGATGGTGTTCTTGCTTGTATTGCTCTGAGGCTTAGAGTTTGGTGTTACACGGTGTGAGTGTGTGAAGCTTGTTGCCCTTGCCCCCTTTGGCGAGCGCGTCCCTTCTTTTATAGATGCAAAGGAGAGCTTACAGTGCGTGTGGAGGCAAGGAGCCGGTAGAAAGAAGAGAAGATAAACTATTACGTGGAGCTCTATCACAAAAAAGTCTTCTCCTGAGCCGTCCTGGCACGCCTTCTGTACGTACGGCCTCAGCACGCGTGACTCCTTTTGAGCTTCCCCCGCACGCCTCCCGCACGCGCGGTAGGGTCTCGTCCCCAATCCTGTAGCAACGCCACGTCAGCTCCTATAGCGACGCCGTGTCAACTCCTGTAGCAACGCCATCCTGGTGCTGGCGGTACTTGGCGCAGGGCCTCCCTGTCTCGTGGTCAACTGTGTAGTACAAAAAGAAGGGGGGAGGGCGTTCCATTCCATCGCTCCTTGTGGTCTGACGTTTCATTCTGAGGTGAGTCATAGGGTTTAATTTAGGCGTCGTCCTGTCGCGCTTCTAGGAAATCTTTACTGGTTAGTTTTTCTGTGTCGTGAGTATAGGCGTACGCCCAGTCAGAGGCGTGCTCCCGTCCTGTCGCGCCGAGGAGACCCATCAGTCGGGCCCGCGGTCGGACCTGCTCCCCTCAAGGAGGGGCTCAGCCGCTCCGTCCCGTATGACCTTTGCTGGCTTAGCTCGGCTGCCTAGCCTGGCCCGACCGTCTCGGGCGACGCTCGGTCGTTTCCGTTTCGTCCGACCCTTCCGGCGACGCTCGGTCGCTTCCGCCCGGAGCTTCCTATCTATCTTCTGGAAGATGGTTAAACTATGTATCTTTAAAGCCCAATAGCATAAAGTTAAACTATTTAAGCGAATAAAAGTCTACAACGGTTTATTATTGTGTCATCCTATCACTGAAAAAATAATCAGTATTTATTTTTTCAGATGGATCTAATCAACATTCTAAATCTTCAGATTCAATACTTCTTCAAATTGTGTTCAACAACTTAAATAAACTACTTCAACAATTCAATGTTGACCTGCCACGTCACAAAAGACCTATACATGTAATGTAGTCAACATTTTAAAACAATAAATTCAACATTTTGTAAAATGTTATTTACCATCTTAAATAATCTAGTTCAACAATCATGCTCGTACACGAATCTCAAAGCAGATGCTTAAAACATTATACGTCAATATAGTCAACAGTCTGAAATAATAACTTTAACATTTATTCAAATATTGTTGACATCTTAGATGAATTAGTTCAACATTATGTTATACACGATTCTCAAAGCGGAAGATAGCATGACTTATAAATTTTCGGAAATTATATAGGAAATTCGCTTCCGCCCCGCCCGACCGTACAGGCCGAGGCTCGGGTGGGTCGCACTACGTTCTTGTTTGGTCCGTGCTCCGCCAGACCCTTTCTGGGCCTTTTAGCGAGAGCCGTCTTTTAGGCTTTTGTGACGGACCGTGGGCCACTTTGTGTGGGAGCTTTTAGTTATCACCCGTCACTGGGTAATTGGATCCAAAGTAAAAAAAAAAATTGTACAGAAGTGTAATTTGGAATTCATAACAGCGGTGCTTCCCAGATTTATTAACTAATACAACACCTGAATTTTACTTTAGAGGTAAATTTTTACATAATAAACTATTTGATATTTGAACCTTAGGCCAATTATGATGTCCGTGTATATTTATGAAATTAACTTTGCTATATTATCGGTTATTATAAGCATGTTCTTGCTTCTGAAGCTGTTCTTCTACGATCTTCTATGGGGATATATCTATTCAAGTTTGGAGATGTGAGTGAATTTTTTTTCTTCTGTCAACTAGAAAGGATTGTTTGTTTGAGTGCTTGTCCAGAAAACTGAGCATATTGACTGCCTCGGCCAACAAACTTCAGGATCAAGGTTCGCAACAAAACAAAAGGTTTGAAAGAAAGCACTTCAGATCTGTGCTTACAATAGTCATGAATCCTCAACTTCTCATAGTACCTGGACATTCACAGGTGCACATGTTTGAGACAATTTTGCATGTCACGAAGTTGGGCTACCCAAGGCAAAAACATCGTTTCCTAAACTATGCAAAATAACTGTGTATCTTTGTATTAAGTGGAAAGTACAAAACTCATAAAAGTTTAGAAGGTACAGTAATTTTTACAGCTTGAGCTCCCCAAACTAGAAGGATGGAAAAGAAGTCCGCCGTTAATTGATCTCCCTGTAGCAACACAGCACAGTGGCCTTGGTGTGCTCTCGAACAAGTGTGAGTGACCATGTCAATGTTGAGACCCACGAAACCCTAATACTATCAGAAAGTAAAATCTTGAAAACACTAACATCTAGAAACCCTTTTTACCTCTGCCAAAAGCAAAGTCAGCGAGGATACGCACCATTCTTCAACGTGAACAGCTAGCTACACAGCTGATCCTACCTATCTTCAATCCTTCCAATGTTTTCAGATAGTAAGCAGGAATGCAGGATTCACCATTCTAACCCTAGAAAATTTTGCTTGCAAGTGTCAGCTCAAACTTCTCAAACATTACATGATCCAGGGACCACACAGGTGTCAAGATACAAGGAGTTTCTAGTTCATCTACCAAGACCAAGGTTCCTATATTTTGATTGGGTGAAGCCAAACATAGCGTGTGGTTAACGAGAGACTGTCACTTTGTAGCTCCTTGTCCTGAGGGAGGATCAGCCTCAGGCCTGGCATAAAATGCAGAAGTTTCTGCGTCCAGAAGGATTTGCCTCAGATGCTTATCTTCCAGGTGTTCCTGCAAACAATAAAAATGTGGAACAGTGAGCCATTATGAGAAAAAAAGGGCCAATAAAAGAATGGAACATAGACTCGGAGGTTTTCATGTAAAATCTGAAGAAAACTTGGGACATGTTTGACACGATTCATTTTACAAACACCCTCCAATTAAAAATTTCTTCCGCTAGAGTGTAGAGATTTTATAACAAGAAAAGTGTTCTCACAGGAAAGTTTTTTCTAACACAAAGATAACAAGTGCTGCTTATGTATCACAAAACATATATATGGTTATGATAATTGAATATATAAGAATTACAAAGCTCAGTGGGAGTAGACAAATATATATGCGTATAAAATTACATCAATTTCACTGCCAAGAACATTCAACGCCAACGATTGGTTGGCGGTATCTCAATCTGTAATTGAAAATGCAAATTGAGAATATGGCTTACTGTGGTATAACCATCTAGTTTGTGGAATAAACAGCACAGATATTTGCAGTAGTGTTATCAAAGGAAAAAGTATAGATAACCTCCTGAACTATCAGGGGTCGGATGCTTCACCCCCTCAACAAAAAAAAAAAAAGATACAGAACACACCCTAAACTATCCAAAACCGTATAGATAACCCCCTGGGGCGGTTTTCGACCCTGGTTTGATGACGTGGCGGCCGGTTTTGCTGACGTGGACTGTTGTTTTTGCTTCACATGTCCACCGTGGCATCGGGCCCACGCGCTAGCCACACCACAGTGGCAGCCACGCGGGCGTGCCGCCTCCCGCGTGCCGCCTCGCTCCGGGCAGCTCGCCGCCGACTCCCGGAGCTCACGAGGGAGGCCCTCGCGGCGTGCTCCTCGAACGCCGCCCTGGCACAGGAGTCCGGCGCGCCGGTCCTCGCCACCGTCTTCTTCCGGCTGGACCAGTCGCCCAAGGGCGCGCAGGAGCGGCTGCAGGGCTTCTTCGCCTTCGCCATGTCCCCCATGTTCTACACCTGTGCCACGGCCCCCCGGGTAGACGCAGCGGCGTGGACGACGGAGGGCCTCGGGGCCGTTGCAGGCAGCCGCCGACCCAGGGACGCGAGAGGTGGAGAGCGCGCGGGGTGCCGCCGTGGGCAGCCACCAGCCTGGGGATGCGCGAGGTGGAGGGCGCGCGCGCCGCCGCCGCGGGCAGCCGCTGGCCCGGGATGCGCGAGCCGGAGGGCGTGTGGGGCGCCGCTGCTCCCGCCGCCCCGTCCTCGTCCAGCCCGCCGACATCGGCAAGCCTCCCAAGGCCGTCTCGCTCTCCGCCGCCAGCCATCCCAAGCTGCCGCTCCTGCTCCTGCTCGGGCCTCCGCTGGGGACGAGGAGCGCCGCGGCGGGGGTGGGGACGCGGCGGGAGCGGGGGCAGGTCGACGGTGTCCCCGCGGAGGAGGCCATGGGCGGCGCGAGCATGGCGGAGTGAGAGACGCAAGAGAAGATGCCACGGTGTCAAAGGCTGACGTGCGGGCCCAGGCTATGGTGGAAGGCTGACCGGGTTCCACCTCACCCAAACCATTGTCCACGTCAGCGCTAGGCCCTCCAAAACCGCCCCAGGGGGTTATCTATATGGTTTTGGATAGTTTAGGGTGTGTTCTATACTTTTTTTTTGTTGATGAGGGGGTGAAGTATCTGACCCCTAATAGTTCATAAGGTTATCTATACTTTTTCCTGTTATCAAATGATATTGCTCTACCACTTCTTCAAGAGTATAGTATGCAAACTACTGGACAGAGTTATTTGACAAAAACAGAAGAACGTTATCCTATTTGTTTGTGTTGAAAATATTGCTTGCTCACTGATTAATCATTCAACACAAACACCCTCCTCTAGATCTTGCCACCAAAACCAAAGTCTCCTGAAGAATTCCAGTCTAACCTCCACGAACAGCGCCGATTACGCAACCCCTTCCTCCAAGTGCACCCACAACCCCGCGAGGCTTCCCCCATTGGAGCACCGTCGCATCCAAGAACAGCGCCATTGGCACGAAACGGGGGGGAACAAAACCGGGATCTTGGGCCGAGGATCCGGCCGTTGAATCGCAGCGAGGTTGGAGCAGGTTACCTCGAGGCAGGCGCGGTACTTGTGCCAGTGGTCAGCGCACTCGTCGCTCTGCCACTGCCCCTTGGCGAACTTGTCGGCGTACCACCGGTTGAAGCACTCGTGATACGCCGCGCGCAGCTCCGAGCACGCAGCCGCCGCCTTCGAGGGGGCTGGGGCGGACGACGGCGTCGTCGACGAAGACGACTTGCTCCGGCCGAACACCATGCTACCTGCTGCCTCGGCGCCGCCGCTTCTACGCGTGGGGCTGGGGGCCGGCGGTCTCCGTGGAGTTCTTGGCGAGCGGAAGCCGGAAGGACCGAACGAGGCCGGTTTGACGTCAGCCTATCGCGGAGGCGGAAACGTATTTCGTTTGTCTTTGCAGAGTGGACGCGTATTTCTGCTATCTAGACAGTGTTTGGTTTCAGGGATGGGATGAGATGGGATGGGACGGTTCGTATTTTTCAGACGTTTGGTTGAGGGGCGTAGGAGATAGGATCATTCCACCAGCGGAATATTCCGCGGAGATGCGGGGCGGCGCAATCCCTCTTACAGAAAGGGACGGGCGCCCTTTCGCGCGTCTCTGTCCGTCTCTCCTCCCGTACTCTCGCGCGCCGCATTTGGCCGAGCGAGGACGAGCTTCTACAAACAGCAAGTTGGGACCATCTCATCCCAAAAACAAGAACAGGGCCATCCCATCCCACCATATCTCAAACCAAACGCTACTAGATAAACAGCTGGCATAAGGCAGATTTGTTCAGGCAAACTAACTTGTGTGTCGCAGCCTTAGGGCAAAGATGAGACTAGTCTTTAGGTGGGTTAGGCTGTTATTCCGAAAATTTGCGAATTGAGAGGAGGTTTTGAGATATATCGGTATTTACAGTATTCAAATAACCTTGGGTGATCCACCAGTTGATGACTAATAGCTCTAACTTCAATAAATCGATTTCCTCTTTTCTTTAAGAAACAATTTTAAAATCAGTTTCATTAGAATATAATACCATCGGACGGTCTGATGGTCAGACCACCGTTTGATGCACGTATTTTCAAAATCCAATTTTTCGCGCCACTGCCCAGAGACCATCAGACGGTCCGATGGTAGAACCATCGGATGGTCTGATGCACGTAAAAGCCCAAATGGTCCGATGGACCATCGGACAGTTTGATGGTTGGACCATCGGACCGTCTGATAGTGGCGTTTAGCCTGGAAACCACCCTGGACATACTCCCTGTCTAACTTGTCCGATGGACGTCCGATGGTCACTAAAACCTTTGTTTGGACCGTTTTGAATAGGAGAGAAGTTTGAGGGAGTTTATTTTGAACTTTTCGAAAGTGGTGAGTGTTTTAGAGCACATTTTAAGTGTTTGAGCTTTTGGACTAAGATGCACTCGAGTTAAAACGAACTTTTGAGCGAAAGTTGTTCGAGGTATTCACCTCGACTCCTCTTGATAGTACGAACCATCTAAAAACTAGCAAATAAAAGACTAAGTGCCCTTCTTTCGACTTTATGGCACTTAGGACTATTGAAGCTTGATCTTCGCGCTAGGAGTTCACACCGAGGGCCATTCTCCATAGGTTCTTGAACTGAATTAGATGGAAGGGTCTCTTTTCATTGACCAATGAGCACATTATTAAACATTTCACCTTCATGTCACGAGCTCATCAGAAACAACAATAAATTATCATTAATCACCGAAACCTCTATCTCTTAGGGTCATGTTTTTCACAATGTGCAATGAACGCATTAAGTTGGTGAATGCGTGCACCTATGACCTATGGTCCAAATACACGCTTGTGTGCTTTTTTCGAACAAGTTGATTGAGTGATGTGGATTCATAGACAAGGGATAGGTCAGTTTTTCCACTTAAGCCCCTCGTGTTTATTGTTAATTAAACCTAATCGGTTTGTTGGTGCCCGTTCACGAGTTCATAGTGATCAGCGCTTGAGCGTAGCTTTAGGTGCTCAGCTGGAGGCGGTTGTGTGACGCGCGGTGCAAGTTTCTCCTCTAGCAATGTTGATGGGACTATGCAGCGAGTAGTCTCTCACAAGCCAGCAGATTGACCAATCATCTAGGTCGCCCTCATTCAACCACTTTGTAAACCAAATTCAATCCATGAGTTCAACGCATGCAGTACCGATCGCAAGTAGGATCCCCACTCACGCATCATGTTATCTCCATCCGTGCCACACCATTCCTTTAGTACCATTGCTAAAGGTATAAACGGTATGGATATTATCCGTCCATATTCAAGTCCGGATCCGTTTAAAAGGGTTGAGATCCGACCGTATCCGAATCCGGACATTCAGTATCCGATCCGTATTCGATTTATATCCGTATCCGAATAACGAAAATTGGATATATATATGATGTCGATGTCCATCTAAGTCTTATCCGACACCAACTATTAATATACGTATCCGATCCGAATTCAAAAGAAAAATATGAAAACAAATATGGTATCGACGGTATCCATCCGTATCCGATCCGATTACACCCCTGACCATTACCGATGTGCTTAGATATGGCCGGCTCCCAGGAATAAAGCATCCCAGAACCTAAAAGCCACCTCCACGCCCGTTGCCCCGTTCTCCGCTGTCCCCACGCTCCAATCTTATAAGTAATCTATTATTACACCTAAAATTTTAGCCGTCCTTCCTCCTCTGTCACTAAATATATAGAGCGCGTCGTGTTCGTACATGCCCCCTCTAGCTAGGCGCTCGGGGACCTCTGGTCTGCGACTAGGGCTGGAAATGAGCCGAGCCGAGCCGAGCCACGAGCCTGGCTCACTATTTTTGCGAGCGAGAAAATTAGGCTCGGCTCGGTGGAGGCTCGCAAGCCGGCTCAAGAGCTGCACTAAAAACGTGAATTAAGCTCAAAATAAATTAATTTATATATTTTTTGAATGATAACAATAATTATGTGGTATATATTTTTTATGTGTATACAAATTGCTATATTGTATATTTAAAATTAATTTATATCACTAATAACGAAGAATTAATTTATCCATCATCGTTAAATTATTCTTGGCTGTCTTGTACCGAGAACGAGCGGGCTCGGCTCGCTATTTTTGCGGGCTAGAAAATTGTGGCGGAACCGCCGATTTAATACGGGCTAAGTACACCTGCCACCATTAGCTTACAATGTACTTAGACCGTACTAAACCCGGTCGTCCGTCGAGAGGCCCTCGGCTCTCGATTTGCACCAATTCCCAGAGGAACCGACATCACACACATTCGACTCACGATGGAGCCACAACAGTTACATCATCACAGGCATTGAATAGATAGTAATAAGGCTTTAAGTTACAAACCAGGTTCTGAATAAAATAAGTTCAACATAGGGCCAACATCGGCCAAATTTCGAAATAATGTCTCACAGCGGAAGTCTAAGACCATAGGTCATGCTTAAGCCAAAAGAAATGCAGTAGATGAGTGACACCGCGCCCACTGATGTCACCCCCACACCATGACATGACTCCTGTCACTCCTGATGATAACAGGCTCCCCCGCCAACACAGGCGCAGAAGAGGAACTCCATACCTGAAATCCAAATGTTGGGGGCAAACCCTGAGTACTAATTACTCAGAGGACTTAATGGCAAGGCTTACGGCTGACGCAAAGCTTGCTTACTATTATTTGATCCTTAGCCTTTGATTCTTAGCTCAAAAGTTTGTCCACGGGTAATGGGATTTAACAGCCACCACCCTTGTGAAAGAAGGAGATAATCAGTTGCAAGTACATAGCTATCATCATTATGAAATATCTGAGTCTCAAATAATAATCAACCACTTGATATCCAAAACCATGAATCATACTGCAGAATATTAGGGTTATTACTACGTTGCCCGTGTGCGGCATTTGGCATTCTCACACCTGGTGAGTATCAGCGATTCGAATCGATTTCTAATTCCCGGGAATAACTAAAAATGCCAGGGGCCCATATGCTTACTCACACGACGGCTTTCCCACATATAGTCCCCCTCCTCCACCGGTCCCATCCCAAGTTCGATTCACTCCCACCTGACTCCCGGGTTGTGCCCCCATGACGAGCCTGCCGACATCTCGGTCTCCCCGTCATGAGCACCAAGCTCCCCCGGGCCACCTTCCTCTCAACCAGTGGGTAGGAACGTGTTTCTGTTCTCCGGATGGCACGAGTAAGGTTTCACCGGCCCCATTAACCGGGTAAGCACTTTAGCAATGGTATGCCAACCAGCAGGCGAACAACGGACGGGCCTTATGCGACGCGGGCGGAGCCATCACACAACAACAACGCACACCGCGAAAATTAGACTTAATCTCCGCCCGGTCTCCTTTTAATCATCAACAGTAAAGCCACCAAGGCAGTTTCCAGTGTATCATTTTCTTTTCAAAGTCAACCTACGTGACGAGTGACCATTCACTCGTGTCTACTCGGCCCTATCATTTCTATGCAACTCGTCCTACGGACCTATGATTGGTGCTAGGCCAGGGCGGCCAAGGAATCTAATGCAGTAAGGTATCAATCAACTCCTAATGCATATGCGTAACCAAAATCATATTTTTGCTGGGAGAATGTAGGGCCTGCCTACCTTCCTCGCTAGGGTTAGCTTCCTCGGGGGCGAAGTCAGGTGCGGCCTGCGGGTGCTCTTCTTGCTGCAGCTCGGGTTCCGGGTCTTCTGGCTCCTCGATCACCGGAATCTCCTGTTCCTCGGGTACGGGGTCTATATGCATGCCAAGTGTATGAAATGAGCGTACAGATTGCACGGAGACAATGCGAATGTCACAAAACGTGACAATGGCTAACTTCTTTTCACCCAACATATCATGCATTTACCCCTACTATAAAAAGAACCCCTTTACTTCCATTTTCTTTCCCTAGCTAGCAACTTTTGTCATTTTCAAAACAAGGACTAAACCTTATATGCACACTTTCAGATTTCACCAGGGAGCTAACTATGCTATACAGAACTTAGGAAAAATATACATGACTCATTTCATGCACTTTTTATGTAGCAACATTTTCCAAGTCACATTTAAATGGTAAAAAGCAAAACACATATAACTTGACAAAAGCTAGGGTGCTAAACATAGTACTCAGGACCTAACTACCCTGTTATAGCCACTGTCAAAGCCTTGGGTTCATTAGAGTTCATTAGATATTCTTTTTCCTATTTACAACATAGAACATGCATGTGCAAAAATTGTGAACAAAAGTTGACATGCACAGATCCACATCATATCCATTGCATAGATCATTTTACTGTGGTTCCAGAACAACAAGATTTTCCTTTTTAGGATTTTTATTCGATTTTATATGATTTTTCAAAGTTTAAACCGAGAAAAAGGAAAATAGAAAAAGAAAAACTCAGATCCGAGGACCTCTGCGTAATTAACCATAGCTTCCAGGGGCTAGCTTGCAAGATCTGCAAGACTCAGCCCCCGCGCGGGAGGACCGGGGTGTAAAATCGAAGAAACCGAGGGGCCGGATCTAAAATTTCCCGGCCCCCCCTTCTTCTTCCTCGCGACGGCCGAGGCCGCGCGGCGCGGCGCGCGCGCGCCGGCGAGCTGGGGCTCGCCGGAGCCGCGACGTGGGGTGGCAGAGGTGCGCGGGAGCTAGGGCTTCACCTTGGGGGTATCGTCGTCGGCGGAGGAGGCGTGGAGCGACGGGGAACGGCGGCGCACCGAGCGTGAACGGCGGCGTCGGTGGCGCGGGCGCGACGTCGAGCCGGGCTCGATCTCCTCGGGGGAGAGGAGTCCGACGACGAGAGCTAGCGGGGGAGGGGCGGCGTGGAGCGGCGGTCGCGGTGGTGCGGTCGGTAGGGCTCGGGGAGGTCGGGAGGCGGCGGCGCGGGCTCGGCCCCGAGCTCGCGGCCGGCGATGGCGGCGGGCGGAGAAACGGGCGGGGCGGCGCGGAGAAGCGGGCGCGCGGTAGGGTTTCTGGGCGCGGGGTGCTTCCTCTTTTAGAGTCCCGGGCGTCGGGCAGCGCGGGCAGGCCGGAGGGGCGCGGGCGGAGGCCGGACGGCGCGGCGGTGCCCGTCGGCCGCGTGGTCGCCGTCGTACCGGGGAGGACGACGCGCCGCGCGGCGCGGACCGGGTCCATGGACCGCGAGTCGCTGACGGGTGGGGCCGAGATGCGGAACGGAGAGGCGGGCGCATTGGACCGGGCCTACGGGGCGAGGCCGAACGGCGCGGGCCGGCCCAATTTTGGGCGCCGCGGGCGGGAACCCGACAAGCGGGGCCCACCTGTCATAGAGAGGGGAAAAGGAAAAAACCGAAAAATGGAAAAATCCCCTTTGACTGCTGAGACACCTCTTTTCTAATTGCGTTTTTGAGCATTTTAGAGGCCGATTTAGATGAAACTCAAATTACAAGAAGTGTTCAAAATTTTGTAAGCTACAACTTTGTTATAAACTTTGACCCCCAGTTCTATGGTCAAAATTGGCCTAAATTTGAATTTAAGTTGCAGCCTCAGGTTTGACCAGCAGGATGCTTCCTCTTAGAAATTCTAAAAATCCCTTTTCCAGCCATTTGCACCTTATGTGCCTTTTGGGAAAGTTGTGTAGAATTTTATGGTCTACATTTGGTTCAATGGGAGTATTTCATGAAAGTGGCTGTAGATTTGCTCAAACTTGGGTTTTCAAAACCAGCCTGGTTTGGGTTGGTTATTTGGGCTGACAGAAAAAGGTTCAAAACACCAATTTGAATTTATCTTTTGCCCAAACTCAATTTGGCAAAGTTGTTCATTAGATCCTTATCTACAACTTTGGTAATATGAGCTCCCCCCACAACTCAACAGAAATCAAACTACAAGCCTGGCATTGTCCATGCTTACTGAAAAAAGAAAACAAAAACCCACATTATGACCAAACCCCTCCAACCATGATTATGCCATGATGCTTATGATGCATGATAGTGTACAAATTTCTTAATTTAGGTACTTGAGATGCTGGAGCATCACAAAAATCAGACTTGGCTCGACTCGTTGGGGGCTCGCGAGCCGTTCCAAGCCGAGCTGAGTCGTTCCGAGCTCGAACCAAGCCGAGTTTCGAGCTATTTTTTCAGCTCTACTCAGCAAAATAAAAGGCGCGTGAGATGGATGTGCCGATCGAGCGGCCAACAAATTTAAAAGGGTAAATTAGATACCATTGAAAGGACCTTGATGTCGCCTAGGCTAATCTAAAATTTCAATACTTAAAACCAAATTAGTTAGTCCACACTGGATAGTCCGGTGGTCATTACTGGACAGTCCGGTATCATCGGATAGTCCGGTATACCATACCGGATAGTCCGGTCTCACACAGAGGTGAAGCTCAAGAGTGTAAATATGCACAAGGATACTTATTGAGCTATGCAGTGGAGTCACAAATGTTTTTATAGTGTTGTTGGACTTTTCTGAGCTGCACACCTGCACTTGCAAAAAGAGCTCGCACAAACAAGTAGTAAAGTAGCGGAAGCAAAGATAAATGCAAATAAGAAATGCACTCAAGCACAAAGCTTAATGCAAGCTCCCAGCAGGGCACAACACACAGGATACACGATTTACTTCCCGAGGTTCGGTCACACCCGCAAGTGTATCTACGTCCTCGTTGAGGCACCCACCAAGAGCTCGAGTCTTTTTCAACTCACGGCCTCCCCTCCACAACCACCAAGGCTGTGAAGAATGCTCACTAGCACTTGCTCCGAAGAGCGGGGTAATCACCTACAAGAGTTGTGCCACTCGGAGTGCGAGTGACCTTCGGAACGCTCTAGCCGTCTAGGAGGAAACCTCCAAGAGTAAAAAAAGCGTTTGCCGGAATGCTTGCCAACGGTGCTCAGAATCTAGGTGCTCACAATGAAGCTCACACAATTTCACACAAGCTCTCCCAACTCAAGAATCTCACACTTAGGTTCAATCTCACAAAGAGGTTGGGGAGTGTTTCTTAGGCCTCTGAATGTATATGGACGTTGGAGAGAAGTAGCAACATCAACAAGAGAGGAGGAAGGGGTATAAATACCCAACTCCCTAGAACTAGCCGTTGGCTCTGTGTCAGAGCCCCACCGGATAGTCCGGTGGTCGCTACCGAATAGTCCGGTAGGGGACGACTAGCCGTTGAGATTCAAACCCCTCTACCGGACAGTCCCGTAGACTCCACCGGACAGTCCGGTGGGGGGGTTTTCCCAGACTAGAGGCTAAGGCACAAAGCCTTGGGTCACTAGGTAAGAAGTGTAGGTGTTTGTCTCCGCAAGAGGTATACCTAGCTGAGAGTTAAGCACAAAAAAAAAATTTAGAGAGCTCTCACACTCAGTGCCAAAGTCATCACTGAAGATGAAGTGGCCCTCTCCGAACTAGCTAGAGAATATGTTGCCAGTGACATTCCAAGCTCAGCTTCCCTCTTGATAGTATGGCATACCTATACTCAAGATTAAATAGAAATCTAGTTTAAATCCACTTGAGTCTTGTATTTGATGAACAATGCTGTCTTGAATAATTCCAATCGAGAGATAGCCAAGCTGAGCTCCTTCTTCTGAGAGCAATCCTCTTCTGAGCTGAAATAGTTGGACTTCAATAGTGGAAACCTCTATAATAGGTAGATAGAGCACATTTGCTTATTGACCATTCAATATACTTGTTCTTCATAACTGTTGGCTTGAATATGCAACAGAGAGTTTACAGGATCAGCCATTTGTCAATTGTGAGTATTTCAATCCATTATAGTGACATCCAAATACATGAGGTGAGACCATTATCACTTTTCACATTATGGTAATCATGAGCTTCAAAGTGCATTAATAATGGAACACCAAAGATAACTAGCACTTAGGCAATGTATTCACTTGAGATATCCATTATAGATCCATTTGTCTTTATACCTATGAATGATATGCATTTAAATCATTGGTTCTCAACATACGAGAACAATCATGCTTAATCATGAGATGTATCCTTTATAATTCATTCAACTGCGCTTGATTGCAATTAATGAATCTGTAAAAACCTATCAAGTCATCTTACAAAGAGATTAGATCTTTAATCGCGTTGTCACTCAATACACCAAAACCACTAAGAAGCCTGCTGCACTTACAACAAGCCATTACAATTTTGCCCGTTCTGAGATATGCCATTACAATTCCAAAAATAGCATGTAGGCCATTACAATTTCACAACAATTTGAAATATGCCCCCGTCTTCTTCTTCTACCTCCGTACTATCCCTCCCTCATCTTCCTCCCCTGCCGACGCCCCAGCACGGCGGCCTCCTCACCCGGCACGCCTCGCCCCGCCTCCTACCCGCGATCCGCCGGCTTCGCCCCGCCTCCCCATGCGTGCCCGCAGCCCCGCCCCGCCTTCCTCCTACGCGTCGGCCCCTCATCCCCGCCGCCGCCCGTGGCTCCGCTTGCCTGGACCCCGAGCTTGGCCAACGGCGGGCAGCCAGGCGTGTGGACAGCATCGCGGCGCTGCGAGCTCCGGCGGCGAGCCGTCCAGGCGCGGGCGCAGCGGCGGCTGCCGGCAGCGAGCATCGGCCATCGGGGCGCCCGGCGGCGAGCCGTCCAGGCATGCGGCGTGGCGGCTGCCGGCTGCCAGCTTCGGTCGTCAGGGCGCGCGACGGCGAGCCGTCTAGGCAAGCGAGCGGCGCGGCGGCTGCCGGCCGCGAGCTCCGGCCGCGAGCTCCGGCGGCCGGTGCCCCGAGAAGGACGGAGGAGGAGAGTCAGTGCCGCCAAGGCCGTGGCGAGGCTGCCGGAGCCGGGCGCGCGGCTATGGAGCTCGTGTGGAGGCGGCGAGGCGAGGTGTGGAGGGAGGTCGAAGACTGGGTAATTTGATCCAAAAAACATATATAATGGCATATCTTAAATTATTGTGAAATTGTAATGACCTGCATCCTAGTATTTTTTAAATTAAAATGACATGTCTCAGAACGAGCAAAATTATACTGGCTTATATCTAATTAACCCAATGTAAAAGCGTTGACCGGTGTTAGCTAGCCACGCGCATCCCGGGTCCCAGCATGTATCGAGCCACTTGTGGACTGGACTGCTGGCAGTGCGGTATGGTGCAGTGCAGTGCGCAGGTGATCACGTCTTGGCTGGTGGCACTGACAGGAATGGCCCTCCTCGTCTCACTTCCACCACCTCTACCCTGGCTGATGGCCTCGGACGACAGTTCGAGGACAGGCGCGCCCAGCGGGTCCAGCCACCACACCACCCACCACCACCCCCGCACCGCATGCAACCAGCCCGTCGTCCAGCGAGCTGCTGAGCCCGACGCGGACGCCCTGTCGCAATCCATGGCGCCTTCCCCCTGTCGTGGCGCGCGGTCAACGTGGTGGCCGGTGGCCTGCCCGCGCGCACCGTGCTGCCGTGGTACCCCACTCCCTAGCTAGCCTAGCCTACTACATATACGTGTTGCCTCTCGGCGTGCCGGACGACGGGCACGGTGGTGTACAGGTGTGGAGCGTCGTCGATCGCAGACAGTCGCCGCAGCGACTGACTGACACCGCGCGATGGCCGCGACGGCGGCAGGGCTCCTGCTGCCGCTCCTCGTGGCGTCGGTCGCCGGCCACAGCGGCGGCGGCGGGCGGAGGCTGGAAGAGGCCGCCGTCGCCGCGGCCGGGTGTGCCACTCCCACCGAGGTAAACTCACTACTCACTGATCAGATCAGGCTGAACCCAACAATTCTTTCATCTTTCATCCTTTATCCACTGTTTCATTTATTTTTTCTGTCTACGGCGCCGTAGCAATACGGTATTTAATTTTAGAAAATCCACGCAGAAAAGCCGCTGAAGTTAGTCTCACCCTCTGCTTTTTTCGGCTCCACCGGTAGTCAGTAGTGTAAAGCAGCAGTATTAATTGCGACGTGGCTCTAGCTGGCGGTGGCGGGTCAGTCAGTCACAGTGGTTGTACAGTGGTCCATAGCACATACTGATTATAGTATAATAGTATTACCATAGAGTATAGTAAACCCAAATAAAAAATGCAAAACATATAGGTAGAAATGAGTTTGAAATACATAGATGATGGAACGTAGCTCTGCAAGGTAATATAAGGATAGCCTTACTAAGATTTGTGCACGCTGTTAAATATTGATTAGCAAGCGCTTGGTAGAGTACGTAGCGTTCTGCTGTTGGTAATATAAGGTGGTTGTAGAAGTTAGTTTTCTGCTGTTGGTACTTGGTAGAGTAGCGTAAAAGCGTCTCTTATCAAGGAAAAAAAAAAGGAAAAACGTCAGCATCAGAGGCTCAAAGCTTTGACTGCCATGGCGAGACTGTGTGGGGATGGGGCGCGTTGATCTTTTCCCAATAATCTAAAGAGACTTTTATTGATCGCACCTCGTGTAAATTAATGTAGTTTAAACCTGCTAATCTATAAAACCTATACTAGTGAAGCCCACTGTCCATTTCTCTTGACATGCAACCTAGCCATATCATCTCAAAATCTCATTAACTTGTATGACATATCACTATTGAAGCCTACTGTCTATTTTTCTCAACATACAACCTAGCCACATCATCTCAAAATCTCATTAATTTGTATGCCATATCACTATCCACTGGAACCTTAATTTATATCTTTCATCGATTTTTTGTTGCTTCATACATGCTAAACTTTCATATGGCGTACTATGTATATTATTATTTTTCGTCATTGTCAAACAAACTTCATGATTTTTTTTATCATCATATCCAATCTGCTAGCACATACACAACTCATATCCTATGGAATATCGTCACATTTTTCATACAACCATATTCATAAATCTTTAGTTGATTCTCTAAAAAATTTGCTACTTTGCTCTTTTCTTAATTAATCATCAAATGGTCATCCGAAACTATCTTGACATTCTCATAACAACGTGCGGGAAATTCAGCTAGGTGTTTAGGCTCAGGCGGTGTTTGGTTGGGTACCACAGTATGCCACGAGTTACCACAGACCACGGTGCCTAACCTTATGGCTTCCTCCGTCGCTTGCTGACCAGAATTGTGGCATGCCACAGCAGCTTAGCCTTTACGTATAGTTTATTTTCTGTGCCATTCCTCGCTAGAGCTAGCCTTTACGTTTAGTTTATTTTCTGTGCCATTCCTCGTTAGAGCTCTAGCGTCGAATTGTTCGCCGCACCTATGGCGCAGCGACAATCACGGCATGGCACTCTCAGGTAAGCAACCAAACACCCCCAGCAATTTGGTTTGTTGGACCTATAGATGTCTAAACATGTCACATGGTGTGGGCACGGCACGAAGACTATCTTCGCCGGGTGGAGAGCTGGAGAGGGAGGAGTGCCACTGGAGAGGGAGAGCTGTCGCATCACCGATGGAGTCCGAGGTTGTCGCCTATCGGGGTCGAGAGTTTAGGGAGAGAGGCAGTGTCAAGAGTTGGAGAGAGTCGAATCAGGAGGGACTTTGAGGGTGACGGCTAAGGAAAGGGAGAAGTTAGTGTTTCTTCCCTACTACCTATTAAGAAGCTAAGGGGGGCGTGCACCACCTCTGGTGGCCTCGCGCCCTCGCGCCCCCGCCTGTTGTCTCCTCTCCGTCCACCGCGCGTGGGCCACGCCCACCACCCCACCCCGCTTCTGCGCAATCCCCGCTCGCGCGTCCGCAATCATGGCCCCAGCGCACGCCGCGGCCGCCATCACCGCGCCACCTGCGATCCCCGCCCCTCTCCTCGCATGCACCCCGCCCCCTCCCTCACACGCGAGAGACCATTCTGTTTCCATTTTTACCACCTGCATCACCGGTTCATAGCCCTCCTCCAGATCCGGTCCTCTCTCATCACCTCGGTACATGGCTGTGGCAGATTTGGTCCCCCCCCCCCTCCATGGCTCCACCATCGGCACATCTGGAGGTGCATGAGCTCGTCATTGCCTTCCCTTGGCTTCTTGTGGGGCATGGAGTTCGGGTCCAGAGAATGGAGATGCAGGAGCCTGCCGCCTCGGAGGTAGAGAAGTTCATCATCGGTCGACATTTCAGGTGCGCTTTGGATTTGGTATTTTCCCAAGGGAAGCAGACAGTATGCCTACCAATTGCATGCGGTCATTTTGGATAATCAAGTTCTGCTCGTTTTGGTACAAAATGCATCCCACATGTTCGATGGTATTCCACTGTGGCACTCTGTTTTTGCCTGGTCTGCAGCTTGGAGGCATGGGCTGTAGAATCGGACTATCAGAGCATTCGTTTAGTTGATTCTTTATTGTGCTCATCGATTTGCTGGTGACTTTTTTCTATTCTATTTCTTACACGATGGGAGTCCTTGTCTACGAATTTTCAGGTATCAATATGATATATTGATATCATATTGATCTCAATATTGATATATCTACAAATATTTTTTTTAGCATAACCACGGCAGGTTTTATCCTGCCTGGCCTTTGTATTGAATTTTATCAAATGCAGTGCAGGTAGTACACTGTACAGGCACACAAGTTTTAAAGCAGGAGGTTACGGACGGGGAGACCTCAGCAATTAGAGTCCATTTACATTGAGTATGCGATCAACCCAAAGAAAAAAGGTAGCCTGGTGGGCGGGCTGCTTTGCCCTGCATGGGCTTCCAAAAGTTCAAGATCAGAAACATTGTTACTTAGGATCTGCGTTGTGGTGAGTCATTGGCCGTTGAAATTTGTGTAGATGCAAATGTATTAGCATTATTTATTAGTTGGTACCAATCTCCGCTGAGTTTTTTAAATAATTTTATGGAAAGACTACTAAATGTAGCAAACTTGGAAACTATTGGACAACTTGTATCACGTAAGTGTGATTAAAGAACCCCAATTGGGACATGTTTCTGTTAACAGTGTCCATCAAGGACAGTACAACATTAGTACAATATTGTGGGTAACGACAAAAAAATGTAAAAGCCTTCCCTAAATTGATTCTTGAAGGGATCTTTTAATTGATTTGAATAATTTGGAACCAAACAAAATAAATAATGCATAATTTACTGTTCTGACAGGACTATTATTTAGTACCAAAAGTTTGATACTCTTGTTCTGGAACAAGATTGATTTAGATGGTGGAAGCAAACACACGGTTAGTCTCCTAACATGCAAATTTCATATAAATGTTGAATTATTGTACAATCTCTTTATGTATAAAGAGCTTCTACCATCTTTCCGTTCAACATGTTCTTGACATATTGGTATTGCTTCAGCTTGTCAGGCACCATGGCCGGTGGGCTGATGGGCAGACGTTAAGGTATGCACATATGTCAGCAGCAAAGCAATATCTATTTATTCACATGTCATTTTATATTTTCTTGCAATTAGTTCTCATGCAATGTCAGAAGTTATAATGAATGGCCTAGAAATTGCAACCTTGGTCGATTTGCTATATTCAACATTGGAAATGTTGTCCAGTGGTAATAGGTCAAACTAAAGACTAAAGAATAAGCTGAGTTTAATAGACTAAAAAAGGTTGATCATTAATGTTATTGCAATGCACAAGCTTAAAAATGAAGAAGACGAACATCACTAAGATAAGGTACAGAAAGGTTGGGTTGTTTTGTCATGTCGAACAAGGACACTTATTTTCTATTTTTTGTGTAGGTCATTATTCGCTTAGTCAGAGGACACCTTAAGCATGAAATGTCTCACTAAGGCATGGCAGTTAAGATCTTCAACTATTAGTTTTGTTAAATCTATCAGCTGTCTCTGCACAGACAAGACTCTTGATTGCCAAGCAATGTGACTAGACCTATAGGTGTTCTAAAACATTTTAGCAGCAGAAAGCATTATCCAAGAGAAAAAAAATCAAGGATCTTCAGGTAATCATTTGTTTGGTTTATACTTTTAGCTGTGACAGCATGAAATCCTGATAATGGGTTTTCTGTGTTTTAACCCACTGTCCGCTCAGTTACTAAGACACCCTTTCTGTAGCTAAATAAGGCCTGGTTTGATCTCGGGTTACTCCAAATTTAGTTCATAACCATGCCATAATATTCTTCTTTTTCTCCTTGTCTTGCTTCCAGGGATAGTTCTAGAATATGTAGCTATAACTGAAATCAAGTGTTCACTTATAAATATAGAAACCTTCTAAAAAATTGCACTCTTTTTTAGCTCAAATTAGTTGATCGTGTTATTCCATCGAGTTTATGCTCGTTAAACTTAGAATACCAAGTTATAATTACTCAGAGAAGTACAACATCTAAGTGAATTATGTATTCATATTTGAATTGCATCTATTTTATAAAAGAGACTATACACAGCCGGAGGTTACAAACTATTGCTTTTAGTATCATTGTGGTGTCTGGCCCTTCTCTTTTGTTAAAATTAGTAGTTTCAGTTAGTATGTTTTATTGTCGCTATAATCTCAGATGCTTATAGGTCTGGTACGATGGATACGTTTCAGCACAAGAAAGAACATGCTTTGGATATGTGCATTCTGTCCCTATGGTAGCCTGGCGTAGGAAGCATAGCTTCACACCAAGGTGAAGCTCAAGACCATCAACAGTCTCTTGCATGCAGCGGGCCAGCAGCTGGCCAACTCTGCTGCGAACTATAAACATTTCTATATGATTGTGTCATCTATTAATAGTCTCCCAGTTTAAGAAATAACAGTTCAACTCACGCTGATGAGCGATTAGTGGTTAGATAGATAGGGATAATAAGCATCATATTCTATTGAAGTGGGATATCTTGGTTTCATATGAAATTTCGTTGAAGAATACGATGCTTCCAAAAATATGTTACTTTGTCTTTTATAAGACTATCTATTAGATTATTTTTAAAAATCATTAAGCTTAAAGTCAACTGAGAACAAAACTATATGGAGTTGTTGAATTTGTATATGTATCAAATGTGGCTCCCGTGGCAACGCACGGGCATGGACCTAGTTGACTTCTTATGTGAAGAGCCATCGCGCCGACTGGGTCGCTTGGCTTAGCGGGTCGTGCGCAGGCTGGTACGACGGGCTGAACATGCGGTCCAAGCACGACAACCATTGTACCAGACTGGTGCAGGCACACCTCCAGCCGGGGTGGGCCGTGTCTGGGCCGCACCAAAATCGTGTCAGGCTTCGGGCTGTCGCTGGGCTTGACATCTATAGTTGAGCCGACCTTTTTGTGGTTTTAATAAAGCTAATCACGTATTTTGGATGACAAAATATTTTTCTGTACACGTGAATGAAAATAAATAAATGATGCGCAAGGTAAAATGACTTAGACCAAGGCCAACAGATAATACGAAATGATACACTATAATTACACTGTAGACAGAATAGAGTTTGAATATAGACGACATGATAGACCATCTGCTGGAATCAGACTTACATCTCAGAAATAGGAGCACTACTTCGTACTACTGGCGTAGCTAACGAATCGCGGACAAGAACACCGTGAGGAAGTGATATATGCAAGGATGACTTAGGGGGTGTTTGGTTCTCTCTATTATTATCCCATTATCTGGGGAATGGGGTGAAACCAAACACCCTGTGTAGCAGACAGTGCAAAAAGATCGAAATGTATTTTATTAGACTAGAGACTACACAAATCGTAGAAAAAGGGCGCATGCAAAAAAATTATGGTTGGCAAAACAAGTTGTGTGCGTGCTTTTCAAGACTGACTCCAACAATTTACTCTGCAACAATTTTGCACGATCCGCTGAACTCAAACGCACGAACGATCGCATGCACCAGCCTCGTTTATATATTACAGGAAATAATCCATGCACTATATATTCAAGTGGGCTCATACATATTTCCAATGCGATCGAATGCGAGGGCGGATTGGAGAGAAATACTCCTTAGCTTGACTTTGCACCAGGGTTCACAATTCCGGTCGGAAACCCCGGTTTTCTGGACCGGAATTTCTCGGTACCGGAAAGTGGATTTCGGTCCGGGAAGCGGAGTTTTTCGGTTCCTAACCCTAATATGTAAAGGTTAAATTTTTTTTTATCAAACTGAAATTTTTGCTACAGTAAAACAGAAAGGTGAATCCTGATTTGCACACAGCTCGGACGAGTACCCGGCCGTGATTCATGGATCGTCGGATCTGTATATCTGCGACGACCACATGCGTGGAGCTGACAGTGGATGCACGATCGATCCATCGACCCTCCCAGCCTCCTCTGCTGCGCCATGCCATGCCCTTGCTTGGTCGTTTCTAACAAAGAGCAAAGGTCGTCAAAAGAAAAAAGAAAGAAAAAGAAAAAAAAAAGCGCCCAGCAAAGATGAGGTATCAACGCTTACAAAGATTCTGGACTTGTTCGGTGAGGTCACTGGCTTGAAAACTAACTTCCACAAGTCGACAGTTGTCCCAATTCAATGCAACAACATCAACCTCTCCGATGTTTTGTCAGGGCTGCCAACTAAGAGGGCATCCTTCCCCCTCAAATACTTGGGTCTTCCTTTGTCCTTGACTAGACTAAAGCGTGTAGACTTTCAGCCCTTGATTGACAAAATCTCTGGCAAGCTCACTGGATGGAACGGAAAGAACTTGTCTATAGCCGGCCGCCTCACCTTGGTCAAAGCGGTCCTAACCTCACAGGTCATCTATGTGTTTCTAGCCCTCAAACCGCCGAAAGAGGTTATCAAATGGATAGACTCAAAAAGAAAGCAGTTTCTTTGGGCTGGTTCAGAAAGGTTGACGGGTGGAAAATGCAAGGTCAGCTGGACCCGTGCAGCAAGGCCAAAGAAGCATGGCGGGTTAGGCATTCTGCATCTTGGCAAATTCTCGCGTGCCTTGCGTCTTAGATGGTTGTGGCATGAATCCAGGAATTCAGCTAGGAAGCAGATAGTGGGAGACCTACCTTGCACTGCCATTGACAAGCGTCTATTTGCAGCTGCCACTTCCATCGCGGTGGGGGATGGTAAGTCTGCATTGTTTTGGGAAAGTACATGGTTGAGGGGTATGAGACCGAGGGATATCTATCCCAAGATCTTCTCTATTTCAAAAAGGAAAAATAGGTCCATTCAAGAGGCTCTTTCAAATAACCGCTGGATACAGGACCTAAACTTTCACCATGACGAGTTTTCAGCTGCGCACCTCCATGAATACTGTCAACTATGGGCTGAGGTAAACCAAATTCGATTAGTGGCAAGTACCCCCGACCTCGTCCAGTGGAAATTAACTCACAATGGGCTTTACACAGCGCAATCAGCCTACCATGCGCAATTTTTTGGCTCCACCTACACTGACTTTAACACCATAATTTGGAGAGTCTGGGCACCACCAAAATGCAAATTCTTCAGTTGGCTAGCAGTTCAAAACAGAATTTGGACAGCAGATAGATTAGCAAGGAGGGGATGGCCACACAACCCACGTTGCGTGCTGTGTCGCCTGTGCATGGAATCTGGACTTCACCTCTTTGTCGAGTGCCATTTTACTAGGCTCATTTGGGCTGAGTTGAGTCTGTGGACTTCAATTGTGGGGATCCACCATTCTTCCTGGCAGCCTGCTGACTCTGTACACCATTGATGGTCGAGTCTAGCAGCAGCCACAGTGAGTGACAACAGGGGACTGCGAAGCCTCATCATTCTCGTCACTTGGACAATCTGGTGCGAAAGGAACTCGCGAATCTTTGAGCAAAAGGAAGCGACTGTGCTACAGATTTTGGACAAGATCAAGGAGGAAGCCCGATTGTGGATTCTTGGGGGTGCGAAGCACCTAGCCAACCTTCTGTAATTTTGGGTTCCGACACGAGGCGGTCGCGCCCTTTTCTCAGTGTGCTTTTTTTGCCTTGACCGTGTACTCTTAACTCAATGGGGCTCAACTCTTTTTCTTTATTAATATAACAGACAACTCTCTTGCCGGTTCGTTTCAAAAAAAAAAAAACAAAGAGCAAAGGTCCCAGATAGGAAACCCTTGTGCAAAGTAGGCTAGGCAGACCACCACCAGACGTCCAGACCCTGCCATCTTCCCCCTGTCGCCATGCCATGCCAGATGCCGCCCCATGCGATGCGATGCCAGACCAGATCCCCGCCCAGCCTCTCCTGCATGCCTGCCTGCCCCGAAACGCGTCCGGCCGTTCACACGCCGCCGCTCGATCCAATTCTTCTGCGCGATCCGCGCGGGCTTCTTCTGCGACCTCTTCCGTCACCCCCCCGGCCCGCCCCCAGTCCAGTCAAAAGCGCCGCCTGTGTATACCTTGCGTCGGTTACTTACCACTACAGGAGTGGAGTCCCATCACACGCTCGCTCGCCTCCAGTCACAAATGACCTGACCGGGGAAGGCATAGTTCGTTCATCGAGTGGCAGAGAGTGTGACGCCCTGCCTGCTGCCGTCGTGGTCACTGCCGGCGGCGGATCGATCGCAAGAGAGAGAGCGAGCGAGGGAAAGGGACTAGCAGGATGCAGAGGCTACCCGCGACGCCGGCCGCCGGCGCCGTGCTGCTGCTGCTGCTCGTCTCCGTCGTCTTGCCGGGCGCCGGCGGTGCCGGCGACGCGGGGCCGCGCGGCGCCAGGAAGATGGCGTTCGGCTTCGGCGGAGAGGCCGCCGCAGGTGGTGTTGCCCGCTACTTCAACAACAAGGTACGGTAGCTAGCTCTGGCCTCTGGGGTTGCCATTTCATTACATGCACGTTTATTGCTGTTGTTACTGCTCACTTTGTGGGTTCTACGTATAAGTATATCATTAGGGTTAGGGCATACAGTAGGTTTAGGGCTCAGCTTCAGATGCTGGATTTTGCTGTTCCCATCGATCAAATCAAATCAAAAGATTCTGAATTTGCGACCACAAGGTACGAGGAGAGGAGTACAGCCGTATAGGAGTGTAGCGCGGTCGATCGATGGGCCCGTCGTTTGTGCCTGGGCCCATACTCCTCTCATGTACTCTGAGTTGTACACGGCCCAATGGTATTGGGCTTCTTTCACTGTGTTCGATGGCCAACCGTCGTCTGATCCTCCCGCTGATCACGCGACGCAGGGCGCCGCGGCGCCGCCGGCGGTGCCCGGCGGCTCGCCGGACCAGTTCCGCGGGAAGCCGCTCCTCCCGCGCTTCGCCGCGCCGCGACGCTACGACCTGCGCCTCCGCCCCGACCTCGTCGCCTGCACCTTCACGGGCGCCGCCAGCGTCGCCGTCGCCGTCTCCGCGCCCACACGCTTCCTCGTCTTCAACGCCGCCGACCTCACCATCGACCGCGCCTCCATCCGTTTCCGGGTACGTACATGACCCTCGCCGACGAAAAGAGCTCTGTAGTAGTATGTTTTTGCACCTGATCTCTTGGCGCCAAAAAAAAAAAAAAATTGCAATGTCAGTCCTCTCGGATGCCGCCGCCTCTTGCAGGATTTGGCGCCCAAGGACGTGGTGTTTTTCGCGGACGACGAGATCGTCGTGCTCGGCTTCTCCAAGGAGCTGCCGCTCGGCGAGGGCGTGCTCAGCATCAAGTTTAATGGCACGCTCAACGACCAGCTGAGGGGCTTCTACCGGAGGTATGCCCTTCCTATCATCGTATTATTATATAAACTCAGAAAACTCACGTTTATCTTTTGCTGCTTCTACCGGGAGTTGCAGAAATGGCGAAGTTACTGACATTTTTTTTTATACATGGGGTCTGTAGTGATTTCTTTGATCCTTTGAATACTGTTTGCTCCTAAAATTCATGTATCATTGGCAAAAGTTTGCAATACATGCAGTTCGGGAAGCTGTGGTTAAAACGAGCTACTACTTACTAATTGGGACATCCTTGTTTGATCCGTATCTATTTTGTCCATACCTTTTCTCCATTCTTTGAGTGCTGCTAAATTCAAATTTTGTTTGGTTGCAGCAAGTATCAATATAGGGGGAAGCTGAAGAATATGGCTGTGACACAATTTGAGTCTGTGGATGCTCGGCGGTGCTTCCCATGCTGGGATGAACCTGCTTTCAAGGTGATTATAATAAATTGAATGAGAATCCAATGATCTGTTTCTAGGGACAGAAAATCCAAAATATCCCGATATCTGTATCCGCTAAAATGTCAATTTGGATATCCGTATTATTTGATTCTTGTTCTGTATTCGAAAGAATGTGGAATAACCTTTATTATCCATATTCGTGAATTAAGTACCTGGTGAACCCATGAGTTATCTCTATGACTACTAACTAACGACAAATTATATTAATTTTAATATTACTAATGATTTATATCACTTAAACTATTTAAAAGTTATCTCTATGGTAAATGGCTAATGACATTAATAATCTTACTAACGGTGTATTTATTGAAAATATTTACAAGTTATCTCTATGGCTAATGACTGATGTCATTAAATTTTTAGTATCACTAATTATATATGAAGATTAAGTTTAATGAGTTTAAATATAATTGACGACATTAATTTCAATATGGCTAATCATATTAATTTTAAAACTTTAGTTTATTTATTTGTTGAAATCTGTTTTGATATATTTTATTTTATTGTGATAAATAATTATATATTTATTCAGGAAAATTCCATTCTACATGCCCATAGGTGTAGGTGTGTCCATACGAGTGAGTAACACATGTACACAAAGATAGCTCATAGAAAATAACATACTAATAAGTATTTGAATGATTAAATATATCAAAAATAAGGGAACTATAAATAAATAAATATTGTTTGGCGAGATATGCCTTTAATCTTGAGATACATAGGTGTAGGTGTAGGTCAACTAACTCGCCCTCTGCCACTTGATTCATGGCCTGATCCTTCCAAGGCCGGTGCTTATAGGTGTGCTCCCCCATAACAAGCCTTCCTCCACCAACCCCTTCTGACCAATAGGAGCCAAGATATCATGCCAAAAATCGTGAGAAAAAAACACAAGTGGTCAGGAGATGTTGTGCCTTTTCTGCTTCTTGATCACAGAGCACACAGGCCTCAGGGTGTGGAAGTCGTTCTGATCCAGCACCTATTCTGGATGGCCAGCCATAGAAACGCCTTGCATTTTGCAGGAACCCACAATTTCGAAAAACAGAATAGAACCGGTGTAAAACGCCCTATAAGTGGATTTTGTTATACTAAAATCGCTGATAAAACAAATGGATACTTGCTATTGTCCAAATTGAGTAGATATACAAATGTAAATCCTATTCGAGGTATCTGTCTTGTATTCACATCTGATAATATTCGAATTCGAATGCAAATGAAAACATGGTAAATAGTGCTATCCAAATTTTATTCCATGATTCCATGCATATTTGACCCGAGTCCAACCCTACTAGTTTTGCTCCTTCAAGTAATCAAGTGATCCATCTATTATGCTTTTGTGCTCTGAGAAACATTTTTGTTGCACTTAAAAGACTGCATATATGGTAGAAGGCACTACTCCAACCTGTAGCTTTATGCTCTCGCTTTGTACATACACCTAAAATATCAAAGTGTGACCAATTTTCTTTCAAATCCATTTTTTCCCCATTTTCAGGCAAAGTTCAAGCTTACACTTGAAGTATCATCCGGGATGGTTGCATTGTCCAATATGCCAATAGCTAATCAGACAGTTGCTGGTCCTATCAAGACTGTCCATTATGAGGAATCGCCTCTTATGTCAACTTATTTAGTGGCAATAGTAGTTGGTTTGCTTGAATATGTAGAGGGTGTAACACCAGAAGGTATCAAATCTATTTGTCTAGCATTAATTTGATCTCTTCTGTTGAGATTTTTGGTATCATCTTCCCTTTTCCGTTTCCATTTCCCTTTCCGTGTTTTTAGACTTGTCTAATAATTGCATAAAGGCACAAAAGTTCGTGTGTACACTCAAGTTGGCAAGAGTAAACAAGGGAAGTTTGCATTGGATGTTGGACTGAAGTCACTGCATCTCTATAAAGAGTAAGATCAACCACACTCTTGGTTGGAAATAAGCTTGTAGAGGACAGTAAAAAAGTTTGTGAATAGTCTGTGTTCCCATGGTTACTATAGGATAGAACTGCTAATATAATGTTCATTTTCCCACTTTTTAGTTACTTTGGCACTCCTTATCCGCTTCCCAAGTTGGATATGGTTGCTATCCCTGATTTTGCTGCTGGAGCCATGGAGAACTATGGGCTGGTTACTTTCCGTGAAGTAGCTTTGCTTTTTGATGCGGAGTCTTCATCAGAAACCAGCAAACAGAACGTACCTTTCTCCTTTCATAACTGAGTTATTTGTTACATAACTTTTTCACCATCTAGCTTTCACTTCTTATAAATAATAAGTTACTTTCATTCTTGAGAATCAGATTATATTTTGATCAATCAAATACAGATCAATTGATTTTTGCATTGATTCTTAGTTAGATCCATCACTTTGGATGATCCAATACCATTTGCAGAGTTGTGTTTGCTTAATGATCTCAACATTTCTGTGTTTTAGATTGCAATTACCGTGGCACATGAGTTGGCTCATCAGTGGTTTGGAAATCTTGTAACCATGGAATGGTGGACTCACTTGTGGCTAAATGAAGGTTTTGCTACATGGGTAATCAATTTGAGAACCTAACATTCCAAAATTTCAGTTCTCAGGCTGCCAATATATATTTAGTAAATATATACTTTTTTAACAGATGAGCCATCTAGCTGTAGATTCTTTCTTTCCACAATGGAATATCTGGACACAATTCCTTGATGACACAACTGCTGGCCTCAAATTGGATTCACTTGAAGAGTCTCACCCTATTGAGGTAATCTCCTTGAGATTTACTCTGAGATATGGCCCTGTTCCAGTGGTTTGAAAAATAACTGTGTTTCATATGCTGCACTTGTTCATTGCTTTGTGTACAACTAAAGACATTGCCTAAGTTTGGCCACAATCTTATGGTAGATGTTTACTGGATTACACTAGAAATATGAGTACATTATGGAGCACAATTGTTGATGATTAAAAATAGCAACAGTAGATATGATATATTCCAGACATGTCATCCCCCTAGTTAGTGCTAGTGGACATGGACACGTGGTCAACTTGGACTCAGCTGTCTGGCTTGACAAAATACTTTTGGATATGGAAAATAGCACTTGAACCTGAGATCAGTGTCAGGAATGCGATGCACGTCTTTAACGTCAGACTTGGTAAAAATTATGTGCTTAGGTGTTGTGGTAATTTTTTGCCTTTTATTTTCCTTTTAGTTAGAATTTGGAAACAAATCCAGCCTTTATTTATTTATATATTTTTGAACTGGGACTAAACCCTGTTACTTGGATTGAAACTTGAGCTAAGCGATCAGACTTTTTGCAGACCAGGAACCCATTCCAATCTCACTCTTGAACTGTATTTGGAATATAAATTAAAGCATAAACTGCACTGCAACTTTTTAAATTCGAAACTTAGTGACCATCGCGATCAACTCCATGTCTTAACTGTTGGTGCTGACTTTTTTCACTTGTTTAAGTTACTGGCCTTTGGTTCATTTTTGCTAGCAATATTCCCTTTTTCTCAGGTTAACATACATCATGCCAGTGAAGTTGATGAAATTTTTGATGCCATAAGCTACGATAAGGGTGCTTCTGTTATTCGCATGCTACAAAATTACCTTGGTGCAGAGCGTTTTCAGGTTTGTATTGGCTCTCCTTGAAACTCTATTTCTCTTTTGAAACTTAATATTCTGTAACACCTTGAGTCGGCATCTTCTGCTTTATTATGCTGTTTAAAATTGAATGGATCACCCTGATCCCTTTACCTTTTGTTCTGATATCAATTAGCTATGGTCTCATCTCATTTATTTATTTAGTTGCCACAGCAGATGCATATGTGGTTATCCAGTAGAGCGTGAATTGTCTTGAACCATACTGTTTTTTCTCTTGTTTTTAAAAGTGATGTTTTATAGACAAAACATTGATCCTTTTTAAGTTAGGGACCATGCTTAGTCCAAACCCAGGGTGCAATCATGGCAACCATTTTGGTTTGGGCACTCAAAAACCATTCTTGAGATGTAATGTATGTCTTATGTTCTATGTTTCCCGAGGGCACAGTATATCTATTTCTTCTGAGTTGCCCTACCTGTATTTGACACAATCAGTTGTGCAGAACCTATGAACTGGTTTAGTGCCTTACTGCCATTTAGGCTTGTTTATTGGTCAAATAGACCAAGTGTGGATGATTGGTAGATAAAAAACATGTAGATAAATTGGTTAATTAAAAGCCAATATCTATGAATTAGGAAGACACTGAAAGGACTTTTCATATTAAATATATTATCAAGGATATTGTTTTTTTTTAAAAAAAAAGGCCTTGGATTTGTAACAGGAGTCTCATGTAAAAACTAAAAAGTATATGTTTAGTACTAGGTTGTTGAAGTCTTACTGTGTTATTGTAGTCTGCATAAGGCTAAAACCCCAAACTGTTAGTTAAAAAATGGCCGAGTAAAGTTTAGCTGTCTTTCACTCCTTTTATCTTGAGTTGTCTTTGATTTTTATCAGATTATTTATATATTTGTATCTGACTTACATTGTTTATTGATATTTAATTATGTAGTGATTACAGATTTTTGCCTGAACTTTTGCTGTCCAGTTTTATTTGCTTTTACTCTCTGGTTTGTCGAGTATTTCTCCCAGTACATCTTATTGTGCTAAATATGGGAAAAAAATTCTGCTCTTTCAGAAAGCGTTGGCTGCATATATAAGAAAATTTGCCTACTCAAATGCTAAAACTGAGGATCTGTGGGCTGTTCTTGAAGAGAAATCTGGTGAACCTGTCAAGAATATGATGAGTACATGGACAAAGCAACAAGGGTATCCTGTTATTAATGCAAGGCTTAGAGGGAATTACCTAGAACTTGAACAGGTTTTTATAAGACAATGTCCTTTCCTATGTAATCTTTGCATTTGTCAACATGTGAACTGCCGGATTGAATGTAAAAACATGATGGTTTATTTTCTAAATGGAAAATGTAGCATGCTAGTTCATTGCATAGATCTGTATATTTCTGTTGTATGTTCTTTTGCTTCAGACTTTAAGAAGTTGCTATTTCTTCTGTTGCAGGCACAATTTCTGTTAGATGGGTCTGCTGGCCCTGGAACGTGGATAGTCCCTATATCTGCAGGCTGTGACTCATATAATATGCAGAAAAGATTTCTACTGAGAGCCAAAAGTGATAGGGTGGATGTAAGAGACATTGCTTCACAGTGTGGTAACCAAGAGAAGGGTGGAAACTTTTGGATTAAGTTGAATGTTAATCAAACAGGATTTTATAGGGTTCAATATGACGATAAACTTTCGGCTGCACTTCAAAATGCGTTGCAGGCCAAGAAGCTCTCTGTAATGGATAAAATTGGTAGGCACTACATGTGATACTGTTAATTTTCTTATCACTGTGTTGGTGACAAGTATCATAACATTAACACCGCAGGCATTGTGGAAGATTCATATGCCTTATCTATGGCCTGCAAGCAAACATTGACATCATTGCTACGCTTACTGTACGCTTATCGTGAAGAGACAGACTATAGTGTTCTTTCACACATAAATACTGTATGTAGATCTTGTATAACCCATCAATTGTGCGATCTTGGATATTTTTATTTGAAAATAATTTTCTATGCAATTTCCTTTCTCTTCACAGGTGAGTTTAGGTGTCGCTAAAATATCGGTTGATGCTACTCCTGGATTGGTCAGTGACATCAAACAACTTCTGATCAAGCTTCTTCTGCCACCTGCTGTGTATGTCAAACTACATATTAGTCACTTAATTATCATTTCCCCAAGAAATCATCTTGTTTCTGCTTTTTCTATCATGCCTTGTTGATTGTTATGCGGTCACATGCAGCCTTTCAGTACTGGTTGCTATGACTTGTCCTCTGTTTTCCCCCACTTTGGCCATATGATAGTTCCTCTTTCTATCCTCAGAAAATTAGGTTGGGACCCGAAGAATAGTGAGAGCCACCTGGATGCATTGCTTAGACCTGTGCTCTTGGTTGCTCTTGTCAAACTTGGGCATGATAAGACTATAAATGAGGGAGTTAGGCGTTTCGGTATCTTTGTGCATGATCGCAACACTTCTCTTCTTCCTCCTGATACCAGAAAGGTCATGCCGTTTTCCTTACTTTACATGACATGATGATCTTGCATTTACTTACCTCATCCATATCTTGGGATGGTCTACACTCTACAGGCTGCATACCTTGCTGCAATGCAGAATGTTACTACTTCGTACAGATCTGCTTATAATGATCTTCTGAAAGTCTACAAGGAGACAGATGAAGCAGAGGAAAGGGCGCGTGTCTTAAGTATGTGGCTCTTCGACATCTCATAATTTTTAAAAACTTGCTGATGTTATTCTGAATGCTGTTTGTCCTTGTTCCAGACACGTTGTGTTATTCCAAAGATAAGAATATTGTTCTTGAGTCATTGAATCTCCTTTTTACTAATGAGGTAGATATTTTTCTTTTACTTTCATTTTTCTCCGTGATGACAGAAGCTCAGTAAGATGAGCTTGTAGTCTTATGCTGACTACTGTAAGATGCAATGAGGTCTCATTATCCACTGATTGTCAGGTTCGCAATCAAGATGCATATTATCTACTTCAAGGTATCGGTGTGGAGACACGTGAAACCGCTTGGCTGTGGCTGAAGGTAAATCTCTTTAGTTGATACTTTCAAACAATCCCCAAATTTTATTTTTCTTTCGAATAATAGCTTAATTTTGTTTTGGTTCCAACATTTGTTCTATGTGGATGCAGGGCAACTGGGATCGTTTCACAAGGAAATTTGGGGAACAGGAAGGACGTTTTATCAAATATGTCGTCACATTGGTATGTTCAAAGTTCAGCGCCGCTCACTGTTTTCATCTGTGCGTGCTTCTTATACCCACCGATTAATTGAGCTCCATTTCTGACCATCAGTTCGCCTCCAATGAGAAGGCGGCAGAGTTCTCCCGCTTCTTTGCCACCCGCAAGAAACCGGATTTCGAGAGGGCGCTGAAGCAGAGCCTTGAGACAGTCCGGATCAGCGCAAGGTGGATCCAGGGCATCAGGAGCGAGCCCAGACTCGCTCAGACGGTTCAGGAGCTGTTGCATAGGCCCTGATCTGCCTTCGGCTGCGTTGCAGGTGTGGCTGGTAATAAGGCGCCGGCAGATGGCATGCGTTTGTGTACATGCTTAGCGTGAAAAGGTTGTCTCGTAGGGTTCACTGCATCATGCAAATGTAAGCTATTCGGTTCAATTTTTATACCAAGCATGTTACAGTGATCTTGTCCTAATTTGAGACGCATATAGAGATTAAGAAGAGATAGAGTAGGGTTTTCTTTGCCCGTTACGGATAGCTGTTTGGTCTGAAAGTTTTAGCATCTGCAACCAAATTTGCGTGCCTTTGAGGACTTTATAGTCGTATAATAGTAGTAAAATGTGGGGGTCACTTGGAGCCAAAAACAATTGGGGTACCTCCTCCCATTAATATAATGGCCGGAGAGAGTAAAAGGCCTGCAAATTGGAATCTTTTGGTAGAAAAAAAAAAACCCTTCTCTCTTTATTATTAGGTATAGATATAGATTTATGGTTTCAAATTTTTTTGCTTTGTTTTCATTTAATTATTTACTACTTTATTTCAAATGTGCTTCTAATATTCTTTTTTTGGTGTTAGAAATCCCCCATGAACTCTTACAAAGCTATAATTTTCTCTTTGAAGGTGTCGGGACTTTTTTTTCCACCTAAACTTGGAGAAATTTTCTCAAGGAATAGAATTTTCAGGACATTTATTTTTCTCAAAGATGGAACGTTTTTTTCTAAGCATGAAACCTTTTCCTCATGAACATAGAACATTATTCGGTTCATTAAAAGAAACATTTTGACTTTATAAAAACCCTAAGACATTCAAATACACTCGTGTGGTCTTGTTTAAATTCTTTTATTGTAAGAAACACAACGACGCGGTGGGGCTTTTTTGCATTCTACATTTGAAAACTATGTTTATTTAGCTTTTCAAAAGTTTGCTAACTTTTTTTTTGACTCCCTGCTTAAGATTGCATCAAACATCATATGACACCATCCGCACCAATTTCATCTAATGCTATATCGGTGGCTTACATACACCAACCTCTATGAATCCAAGTGGGGCGTTCTCCTATGAAGATCTAGGCCCAAAAGAAAAGGATGGCAAGGATAGTCGGTGATTAGGGCACAAACAACAATTAGCACTACCTGACCTCTTAGGTAGACTCGACCAATAAAAAAAATGCCTAAAGCTAGGCCCAATGGAGAAGGCATAAGTGCTAGATTAGCCCAAGAAGGCGACAAAAGGGCATGCATATGTAGCCCACGCCTACCATATGTCTGTATAAAAAACCCTACCACGCTAGGGTTACATCTCTTCATCCCCACTTGCGCCGCCTAAGTCAATTCCAGCAATCCCCCACCTCATCTCTGACCTAGTGCTTGCATCTAATCTCCATACACTTTCTGTTTGGCGAGTGAGATTTGGCTTCCAGCTGATGATGCTTTGTTGGAGGAGATTTCTTCATGTAGTATGTGTGATCTTACTTGTTAGAACGCAGTGTTTTCTCAAGGAGGGTCTGTCTATTTGGTAATTGGTATGTGAGATCTAACCTCTTGGCGGTGATTTTGTTTTGCCTTTTTTCCATTCAAAGTGCAAGATCTTACCTCAAGTCAATGATGCTTGGTGATGGATCTTTTTGAACCATCGGACAGAACTGTGGTAGGCTGATCATGTAGTTATGACCTACTGAATTAGTGTTGTTCTGTTCGTGTCTCATTTTTCTCTTTTAGACTTCTATGTTATAATTTTGTATTTGCATGCTAGATGCATCCTTTTCTTTTGTTGTGGCAAGGGTGACTTATATAGATATGTTATTTTGTTGATTTACTCAAGGGCTTGTCAATGAAGTTTAGATCTCAGATGTAGTTTTATAGATCTCAAAGACAAAAACACATTCTCTTCACCGACGTGGATTTAACCCATGAGGCGGCTACAAGGTAAGGCCTCTTCGTGTTGAAGGTACGAAGTGAGGCCTAGCCTATATTCGATCCATCCTCATTAGTATTATTCTCTACATCCCCCACTACCCCTACTTACTTGAAAATCTTCTCAAACAACTGGCGACACCTCATCGCCTTGCCATAATGCCTAGAACCATGAATACCTCCCTAGTAGCTCTGTCATCCCTTAACCAGTGTAACATGCCTACCCTTTTGCCAACCTTTTCCAACCACCATACTCAATAACCATAAACAAGCAGCACGCCAACCACCACATCGTCGCCCCTATTTGTTGCCCATCATGACTCTGAGGCCAACCACCTCCTTGAGTTTCTCTCTAGACGTGATATCCATCAAATTAGCCATCTACCTAAAACCTTGGCCCTTAACCTTTTACAATCTTGCCATAGTTGAAGTTACCAAAAGAAGATGTGCCCATTAGAGAAGAAAGAAAAGTCAGATGGATTGATATCTCAATTTGTTATTTTCCTTTTTTTAGCTTCTGATATTTCTTTTGCATACTCTTGCTGCCTCCCGTGTTTAGAGAAAAATCCTCTTAATTTAGATTCCCCTTTCATGTATTCAATGGTAGCGCATTATGGATATCAACCTTCTTGCCGTGTATTGTTGCAATCTTGTAGCACGTATTATAGATCTCTCTCTCACACACACCCCCTTTTAAGTTAAAACCCAAAGAAACCTTGGAAAAAAAAAGAAACTGGATCTATTTTTTCCAAAAATTAATAACTAAAAACAGATGATAAAAGTTTTGGCGTGCACACCCTCAAAATTAGCGAGTATTAGACCTTCTGTCAAAGCATTTATCTATCTTGCAAATTGCAATTTTCAGACCCCTTGCAGGCTCATCGGGGGCAACGGCAACAGTCGCGCTGCACCTCTGCATCCATTTCCTCTTTGCAGCAACTGCGCGACGCCACGGCCCACGAACCGAAGCCTCCGAGGCGCGCGCGCCTGTGCCTGTGCGTTCGTGCTTGGGCGGGCGCGGGGCGTGGCACACACCTGCTTCTCGCTCTCGTCACGCCTCCTCGGTCGTCATCTCCCTCTCCCTGCAGTCCCAGCTCTCCATTGCCGGAGGCCCGGAGTCCGCTCCCCGCCACCTCCTCCTCCACCGCCCAGGCTCGCTGCGGCAGCAGACGGCCGCGCCGCCCCCGCTTGCATCGGAAGAAAAAGGTGAACCTTCCCCCCTAATCCTGCTTTGGCTGTCCTGTCCGGATCCCCACCGCGTGTGCGGGGGATGCGGAATCGTTGCTGGGGTGCGAGTTCTAGGGTTTGGTTGCGGGTATTTACGATCCGAATGGCATTGCTCCCCCCTGATTCGATGTCAAATTTGCAGGTTTTCGGATGGCGGGGGTCGGGGTGGAGCAGCCCGCGGACGCCGCGGCGGCGGCGGCGGCCGGGCTGAGGCCTAGGAGGCCCTCCGCCAAGCGGTCCTGGCCGCCCGGGTGCGGCCGGTCCCCCGCGCCCGCGGATGGTCACAGGGAGAAGAGGGCGGATACCGGCGCCGGCGTCCTCGGCGGCGCAGCGGATGAGGTGGTTGCCCAAGCTACCATTTCACCTCCGGTTCAGAACGGCGCCCTGGCTCTGCAGCAGGGGCCAAACAAGGTGGCGGAGACGACTGCCCCTGCGGCGGTTCCACCTGTGGATCAGAACGGCGCCCTGCCCCAGCAGCAGCAGGGGCTGGAGAAGGTGGAGGAGGCCGCCACCCCTGTGGCCGTTTCACCTGTGGCTGAGACCGGCGCCCTGCCTCAGCAGCAGCCGCAGGTGGTGGATAAGGTGGAGGAGGCCGCCACCCCTGTGGCCATTTCACCTGTGGCTCAGAACGGCGCCCTGCCTCCTCAGGTGGTAGCCCCAGTCGCCATTTTACCTGTGCTGCAGAATGGCGCCTCTCAGCAGGAGGAAAATAAGGCGGAGGAGCTGGTTGCTCTCACAGCTGTTTCGGATGCAGCGCACAACAGCGCACTCCCGTGTGCTCTGCCTTATTTAGGGCCAGAGAGAGCAGGGGAGAATGGAGAGGCACTGTTGCTACGCGATGCAGGCGAGCAGTCGTTGGATCTCCAGGAGGGGAACAGGGCAGTCCCAGAGCAGGTGGAAGTGTCGGTGCCAACGGTATCAGTACTGGAGAGCTGTGGCATTGTTGGTGCCGCTAGTTCTATGCAGAATGGTGAGGTTGGGAGGGAGGAGGTTGCTATTGATGGGGATGTCATGGAGATGGGAAACAAAACAGGTGGTGTTGAGTTAGAGAAAAAGGAGAATGGAGTTGCAGGAAGCAGACCGAAGCGATGGTTGAGATCCGTTTTGAATCCACCACCTAAAAAGAGGGCGGTCTCAGCCGTACGCAAATTTCCACCTGGCTGTGGGAGGACTGCTGTCGTTACCGAGGGCAGTGGAGTTTTGGAGGTGTCACCGATACGCAGTTTTCCTCCTGGCTGTGGTAGGAGTGCTGTTACCACCACAAACAATGGAGTTTCGGAGGTCTCACCTGTATGCCCATTACCACCTGGCTGTGGGAGGTCTGCTGTTAATACCGCAGATGATGGAGATGCGGCAGGGCGGTCGTTAGAAGCTGCACCTGTCAACAATGGTGATTCCTTGGGGGAAGTTCTAGGTTTAGAAGGGGCTGCTTCTCTGACGTTAGCCCTAGAGGCCTCTAATGAGAAATTGGAAGGCAAGAGATTGGTGGATGAAGGACATAGCAAGGCTCACAATGGCGTCCAAGTTCTAGATGATTTTGTAGGTACCAAACAAGATTGTGGACAGTGGAATGTTGCAAAAACTATGCCGAGGAATGTTTCCCATGAGAAGATGGAGGGGAAACTTTCACAACATGAAGGGAAGCAGTTAGCGCGAGGAGTGGTTGATGAAAAGATGAGGAATAAGCCCAAAGGAAGCTTCCAGAGAAGTGATGCCATTGATGCAAAGACAAAAGGAAAGAGGTTGGAGAGTGATAAGAGGAATACGCCATTGCTTGGTAATCTAGATGCCTCTATTGGTGGGAAGATACAATGTAAGACTTTGAGCACTAAAAAAGAGTTGTGTTCAAATGAGAACGTAAAGCAAAAGAAGATTGCTCGTAAGTTGAAGGTCGATGGTGGCATCGACAAGGACAATTTGCATAGGTCCCCCAAGGAATCGAAAATTGGAAAACTTGTTGCAACCAATCAAACGGAAAAAAATGATGACGCAAACCTTGTCCCTGACGAAATAATTGTTTTGGGATTGATGGCTCCTGACAAATGCCCTTGGTCACGAGGAAGAAAATCTATTGCTAGTGCTTCCAAGTCTCTTGCTTCTAGGAAGAAGTCGAAGGAAAAAGATGCTATTAAAAGAAACTTCCATTTAGAAAAAGTGGCCTCCCATGACGATGAGACAATGGAGAACAATGATGATTCTAACCTTGAAGACAACTCCAAGGCTCTAGTTGTGTATGGAGAAAAGCGAGAAATATGTGTCACAGTTCTTCCATCTGTTCCCCCTGGGTTACACCGTATGCAACCTGGGGACCATGATGTAGATGCTCGAAGCAAAGTTAAGAAGTTGCTCCGATTGTTCCAAGCGACATACCGAAAGCTTATGCAAGTTGAGGAACAAGGTGCTCGCAAAGTTGGAAATGGAAGGGTTGACCTCGAAGCTGCTAAGGCTTTAAAGAATGACCCTATCTATAAAAACCTCGGAGCCGTTGTAGGAAATATTCCCGGTGTTGAAGTTGGTGATGAATTTCATTTTAGAGTTGAATTGCATATAGTTGGTCTCCATCGCTCGTTACAAGCAGGCATTGACACTTCTAAGGTGAATGGTGTTCTAGTTGCTACTAGTATCGTTGCCTCCGGAGGCTATCCCGACGAGTTGTCAAGCTCCAATGAACTAATATACACTGGCTCTGGAGGGAAAGCTGGCGGCAATAAGGAAGGAGGTG
Source organism: Paspalum notatum (assembly GCA_022530915.1). NCBI lineage: Eukaryota > Viridiplantae > Streptophyta > Magnoliopsida > Poales > Poaceae > Paspalum > Paspalum notatum. Next base: position 35,368,955 of record CM039685.1, read on the forward strand.
ATCAAAAGCTTGAGCGGGGTAATCTCGCCTTGAAAAATTGCATTAAAACCAGGACCCCGGTTCGTGTGATTCATGGGTTCAAAGGTCAAAATAGAAGTGAAGTTGGTCATTCGAAAGGCAAGCAAACTTCAACATTTACTTATGATGGGTTGTATGAGGTGGTGGAATGTTGGCAAGAAGGCCCGGTAGGCGAGAGGGTGTTCAAATACAAGTTACAAAGGATCGCAGGGCAACCAGAATTAGCCCTACATGCAGTCAAGGCGACTAGGATGTCCAAAGTTCGTGAAGGTCTATGTTTGCCTGATATATCTCAAGGAATTGAGAGGATACCCATATGTGTCATCAACACAATTGATGACATGAGGCCAGCACCATTTAAATACATCACCAAAGTCATATATCCTACTTGGTATGAAAAAGAACCTCCAAAGGGTTGCAACTGCACAAACGGCTGCTCGGACTCTGTTAGTTGTGCTTGTGCTGTGAAGAATTTAGGGGAAATCCCGTTCAATTTCGATGGTGCAATCGTGGAGGCCAGGCCTCTCATATATGAGTGTGGTCCATCGTGCAGGTATACCTATGCAAAACTTAAGTCATCCAAATAATTGTCAAACTGACAATATTCATTTCTTGTTATTTAGTTCTGTTGAGTTGTTGAATTTATCATATTTAAATTCCAAAACAGTTGAAAATGTTCCTATTATGTTGGAACTTCTTTGTGAACATTAAGGCTTATAGTTGGTTATATATCCAGATGGTAAGATGATAAATGGCTTAGGAACAGAAGAAGGTGTATGTGGCATATGAAAAATTGGCTCACAAAGTTTAGCTGTTACCCTAAAGCTAGTACTCCCTCCGTCCCAGAAAACAAGTCGTTCTGGGTTTGTCTTAAGTCAAACTTCGTAAAGTTTGACCAAATTTATAAAGAAACATATTGTCATTTACAGAACCAAATTGATATCTAATGAAAATATATGTGATAAGGAATCTAACAATACTCATTTGGTACTATAAACATTTACATTTTTTTCGTATAAATTTGGTCAAATTTTAAAAAGTTTGACTTGGGACAAACATAGAATGACTTTTTTTCTGGGACAGAGGGAGTAACATCTTAACAAGCCAACATATTGATGCACACTAGACAATTAACTTAAAACTGAGATAATAATCAAGCTTCATATTCAAGTGATCTAACAAATTTTTAACCACTACTTGCAGGTGCCCGCCAACATGTCACAATAGGGTCAGTCAGCATGGTATCAAAATTCCACTAGAAATATTCAAGACTGGTAAGACAGGTTGGGGTGTAAGATCCCTCTGTTCTATATCTTCAGGCAGTTTCATATGCGAGTATACTGGTGAGCTCTTGGAAGAAAAAGAAGCTGAAAAGAGACAGAATAATGACGAGTATCTATTTGATATTGGTAGTAACTACCACGATGAAGAACTTTGGAAGGGGCTAAAGTCTGTGGTTGGTGCACAATCTTCTGCCTCATCCTCCAAGACAATGGAAGGCTTCACAATAGATGCAGCTGAGTGCGGCAATGTGGGAAGATTCATCAACCATAGCTGTTCACCCAACCTTTATGCCCAAAATGTTCTCTGGGATCATGATGACATAAGGAGGCCTCATGTCATGTTTTTCGCTGCTGAGAACATTCCACCACTACAGGAGCTTACCTATCATTATAATTATAAGGTAGGCACGGTCCTTGACGAGAATGGCGAGGAGAAGGTTAAACATTGCTACTGTTGTGCCTCAGATTGCTGTGGCAGGCTCTACTAAGACATTGCTGACTGGTGTTAGCTTTCTATGTGAACACTTCTCCCGTGCCATTGCTGTACAAAGATGGTTCATCTGGTACTCTGGCATTATAATGTTTACTACAATCCCATAGATAAAAATGTGGCCAGATTTTGAATTGATCGAGGAACGTTTGTTCTCGGTATCGTTTTGTAGATAATGTTCTGGTCTATTGCATTGGGTCTTGAACTTTTGATGAGGTTTGCATGGAGCTCCTTTTTGTGTTGATTTTCTTTTGGGCAGAATGAAGCAAATGCTGTTGTCTGCTGGAATACTCAAAAACATTAACCTGCGAGGTGAAAAATGTACAATTATGGTTTGTGTCAACATGGTGTAGTGTTAACTTTTTTTATTGAACTGATTGGTGGTATTGCAAGTCTTTACATATAACCGATTAAATATTGTGACAGACTTCAATCAATTTGCAACTCGTGTTCCATTTATCTTCTTGCCAAAACTCAAGAAAAAAAAGCTTGGTTAAAACTTGAGTCAAGGATTTGATGAACACATTTTGCTGAACAGTGGAAGCTCAGTCGGACGTGTTTGTATTCTTATGCTGACTACCATAAGTCCATAAAGATGCAATGAGGTCTCTTTCGCCTCTACTGCTTGTCAGGTTCATGTATGTTATCTCCTTAATGGCTTCGGCGTGGAGGCACGTGAAACCGCTTGGCTGTTCTTTGGATACCGCATGGCTGTGATTTAAGGTAAATCTCTTTCAGTGGATACTGAAAGTTAGAAGTGAAGCCCTCAATTTTGGTTTTGTTTTTTAACTACACCTCAACTTTATTTTTCTTTCAAACAATCCTCTGATTTTGTTTTGGGTCCAACATAAAAGCTGACTCTTGGTTCCGTTCGCTGTTCCATTTTCATGCAGTCTTGTCATAGCTAAAATTTTAAAATTACGCATTTTACTGATTCCTTAACGAGGTGTTTGGTTTAAAGAATGAGGTGGTAGAAGGTTGGACCACACGAGGAGAGTTGAATTAGGATTTCTAAAACTAAGACTATAAAAAATACAACTGTTAAGCAAAACCTATACAAAATAATACTAACTATATGTACTATGGTTTTGCTAAGTGTTGCTAATATTATCGTGGCCAAATTTTTCAACCTAGTTCCATCTAGAAACTAACAAGCTGGCTGGTCTAGGGAAGTACACACACAATTGAAAGAAAGTAAATACGGAAGCTAAAAGATAGGATAGAGTGATGCAAACTTCCGTTGACAACGACGACAATGGCATAAGATGGAGACACGATGATTTTTTCTCGAAGTTCAGAGAGACAGAAAGTTTTTTACCTCTACTCGTTTGGTGCCCCCATAAGGCCTTGGTCTCGCGTAATCCTCAAAGGAATACGGTCTCGTCTTTGCAAATGTGGTGGATAGCAAAGTGACTTTCGCAAAGGTCAAGCAACCGGGTCAGGGTACACAGCCACCCGAGCCTTTCTTTTGCGTCGCCCTCTCAAGGACTACGGCCTCGCCCTCGCAAGAGTAGAGGATGGACAAAGTCGTTGACGTCTTCCACGGGCTTTCTCATGGACGCTCTCGCCGTCTCCACTAGGTGAGCTTTTGGCCAAAACACCGAGAACCTCCCTCCCTCTCACAATTAAGGCGGCGGCCACTCCACACTCCGGAGGGTTTCGCAAGGCTACAAGCCGCACACTTACAAAGTGCAGAGAATTAGATTGGAACACCACACACCCTTAGATGGGGGTGCGTTTCATAGATAGGCCAAAGAGGGTTAGAGTACAAGTAAGCCGATGAGGCTTGGAGTACAAGTCAAGTCAAGCTATATACAACCTGTACAATCTAACACTCGTCCGTACTCACAGCGTGAAGGTCATAGACGCAAAGACTGGACCTAAAATCAGTAAACATCTGTACAAGCCTTTGGTCATGATATCCGCGAACTGGTGGGAGGAAGGAACGTGAAGGACATGAACTTCTTCCAAAGCGACCTTCTCGCAGATGAAGTGGATGTCGATCTCGATGTGCTTCGTGCGACGGTGGTAAACCATGTTGGCTGTCATATATACAACACTGACATTGTCGCAGTAGACAACGATCGCCGAAGGGATCGAGATATGAAGCTCATGGAGGAGCTGGCGCAACCAGTAGCACTCAGCCATGACATGGGCCACATCTCGATACTTTGCTTCAACACTAGAGTGGGGTACCGTCATCTAGCGTTTGGAGGACCAGGACACCAGATTGTCACCAAGAAAAATGTAGTAGCCTAAGGTGGAGCGCCGGGAGTCTGGACAGCCCGCCTGATCCGCGTCGGAGTAGGCTGTCAAGGACTGGACAGAACCGGAGCTGAGGTGAAGGCCGACGGAGAGGGTGCCCTTGGCGTAGCGAAGTATCCGCTTGGTCAACGCGAGATGCGGCTCGTGTGGATCATGCATGAAGAGGCACACCTGCTGAACGACATAGGCCAACTAAGGCTGTGTCATCGTGAGGTGTTGCAGGGCTCCAGCAAGACTCTGGTACTCGGTGGGATTAGCAACAGGTGCACCATTGGTGGCTTGGCACGAGTGTCAACAGGAGTCGACGTAGAGTGACACTCGGCCATGCTCGCCCGCTGAAGGAGGTCGGAGGCGTACTGTCACTGGGACAAAAAGAGACCATCGGCAGAACGTGTGATGGAGATGCTGAGGAAGTGATGAAGATCACCAAGGTCTATCATGGCAAACTCAGGGTGCAGACGATCGGTGACATGTTGCAACAAGGTTGAGGAGGATGCGGTCAGGATGATCTCGTCGACGTAGAGAAGCAAGTACACGACACTATCTTGATCTTTGTAGACAAAGAGAGATGTGTCGAAGTGTGGCGGAACCGCCGATTTAATACGGACTAAGTACACCTGCCACCATTAGCTTGCAATGTACTTAGACCGTACTAAACCCGGTCGTCCGTCGAGAGGCCTTCGGCTCTCGATAACACCATTTCCCAGAGGAACCGACATCATACACATCCAACTCTCGATGGAGCCACAACAGTTATGAAATATAGAATATAGACTTAGTTTACAAACCAAGAATGTATATGGTCAAATACATGTCCAAATTATATATAATGCGGAAGCGTTTTCAAAACATCTCGCAGCGGAAACCGAATACTTAAATAGTCTTCATACAGAAGAACGAGGCGAGAAGCACCGAGCCCACCGGTGCTACCCTTCTCCAAGCAGCTATCCAAATGCCGCTGGTACCTGTGAGCCAAAAGTGGGGGCAAACCTTGAGTACTAATTACTCAGTAGGACTTAATGGAGGGGTTTACGGCTGACGCAAAGCTCAGCTTACTAGCAAGTAGGTCCTTAGCCATTGATTTTAAACTGTAAACTGTTACCATAGGATAGCGGGATTTGACAGTCGCTATCCTTTAATCATGATTATCCACTATGTTTTAGTGTCATGCTATAGCGGGATTTAACAGCCGCCAGTCCTTATCCTGAATCTTATTGGTAATATAAAGTGAATAATTTGCATGAAGTAAAGCATGTATATCCATTGTGGAGTATCAATCATCAATTTCATAACACATCATGCCTCAAACAGTCTACGTTGCCCGTCAGTGATATTGGCATTCTCACACCTGGTGAGCATCAGCGATTCGAATCGATTTTTATATTCCCGGGAACAACTAGAGGTGCCAGGAGCCCATATGCTTAATAACACGACGGCTTTCCCACGTATAGTCTCCCTTCTCCACTTGTCCCGTCTCAAGTTCGATGACCACTCCCGCCTGACTCCCGGAGCGCGTTGTCGCAGGAGCGTTACCTCGGTTACGTCGGGTTCTGCCCTCCTTTGACACCCGCCTCCGCGGCCACCTTCCTCTCAACCAGTGGGTAGGAACGTGCCCCTTGCTTGAGACGGCACAAGTAAGACATTCACCGGCCCATAGATTCCGGATAAGCACCCTAGCAATGTTATGCCGATCAACAGGCGTGTGAGCTGCGCGAGGGCGAGAGGAGCACAGCGGTGGTGGATTGGGGCGTGGGGATGGCTCGTAGGGGGCTGTCCACGGTGTGGTCGAGCTCCGACTCGGGGCGACCATGGCGGGTGTCGCGGTTGGAGAGGGGCTAGGGCAATGGCGGAGGCCTAGGCCTTGGGTAGATGGCGCGCGGGCTGAGTGGAGTGCCACGCGCTCGCTAGAGGGGTGGGAGGAGGCGGCCTAAGGCGGCGGTGTGGCGAGCTCAAGCTCGCGGCATCAATGGCGGCTGCGGCTCTGCTGCTGTGGGCGCCTAAGCAAGAGGCCAGGGAGAGGAGATGGGAACCGGGTGAGGGGGCAGGGAGGCGCGGCCTCGGCGCGGCAGGGGCAGGCTGGGCAGAGCAGGGCGGCGTGGCAAGGACGGCGGCGTCGGAGACCGGCGGCCGCGTGGTTGAGGTGCAGCGAGCTTTCGGGCGAACTGGCGGGCTCGGTAACGACAGTTACGGAGTCGCCATGGTAGTGGTGATGGAACGATGATGCAGGGGCGGTGACGCCGAAGGGGAGGCGGTCGCATGATGATGATTGGAGTGGGGAAGGTTTTTGTGAAATAGAATCAATATTTAGATGATTTTCGGTATCGTCATCATCTGAGTGGAACTGGGAGGATCAAGACAAGATTCTTTTTGATAGAGAGTAGGAGGTCAACGGTATCACACCAGGCACACAAACTTATGTGGGACCAGTGTGAAGCACTGACTGGGCGTAGGACGCGTCATGGTGGCATGGCGGCGTCTTCCGGTCAGGGGGAATGACTATGTGGAGTGTATAGATGGGTAGATTTTGATTTTAGATGAATTTAGGCGCAAGAATCGCCTAATTCGGAGTTCGAACGGAGGAGATATGGGGTATATAGTGGTTAAGGGGTAGTTTTAGACTTTTCAAGAAAGTTTAGGCGGTAGAAAAGGAACTTTTTCTGATTTTTGACCCGAGGAAACTGAACTTGGGCCGGGTTCGCAGCACGCGCGACGCGCGGCCTGGTGGGCCGGCCCACGCGGCGCGACGGCGTGGCCGACGCCGTTTGGCGTGGGGCCCGCGTGTCAGCAGCCGCGGGAGGGCGACGGCGTCACGGGGGGGGAGGGGTGACGGCGCCGGTTCGGTCCAGTCGGGACGCGGCGGACCGAGCCGCCGGCAGCGGTTCTCCACCGTCCGGCCGGTTCCGGCGACGAGGCCTTCGGTGCGAGCACCGGGGTGGTGGTGTGGATGTGGTGACGGGGTCGGGAGTGCGTGGTGGTGGCCAGAGGTGGGGTCTCCACGGTGGGACGGCGCGGGTGCGCATGGCGGCGAGGGAGGCGCTCGACGGGGCGGCTCTGGTGGTTGGAGAAGGGACGGGGCGAGGTGCCGACGAGGGGGAGGGTGGTAGGGTGGAGCTCGGGGAGAGGGTAATTGTACTCCGGTAGCCGGTGGGGGAGGGATTTTGGCGGTGAGCTCGTGGCGGCGGTGGCGCACCTGAGTGGAGGAAGAGGGGAGGGATGGTGTGTCTTGGGCGCGTCACCACTCCGAGGTTACCTCGGGGCGGATTTTCGGGCCTATACAGTTGTGTGTGGGGGGGAGGACGGCGAGGGCGTCGGGCGGCGGCAGCCGCCGCTTTTATAGCCGGGGAGGCAGCCATGGAGCTCGGCGTGGAGGCGTGGGTCGGCGGTGGTGCTTCGGGCGGGGGCTGGCGTCCGAGCCTGAGGTTCGGGAGGGGGGCGGGGCCGGCGGCGGGCCAGGGCGAGGAGGTGGGCTCCATCGCGGGCATTGCCCAGCGGTCGGAGGAGGAGGAAGGAGCTGATGGGCGGGGCCCGGGGGCAGGGAGAGGATGGAGGCACCGGCGGGTGGGGCCCATTTGGCAGCGAGAGGAAAGAGGGGCGGCTGGCGGGCCGCGGTGGCAGCTGGGCCGGGGCGGCAGGCTGAGCGAGGGAGGGAGGGGAGGGAAGAGTGGGCCGGGGGAGGAGGAATTGGCCCAAGGGGGTTGTCCCTTTTCTTTTTGGATTTTTGGATTGGAAATTTGGAAGAATTTTGGAGAGGATTTGGAGGTGGATTTTTTTGGAAAATCTTGGTGGAGATTTTTGGTAGGACTATTTGGAATATTCGGAGATTTTTGTTGACCTCATTTTACACACATGACAAACAAACAAGCAAGTTTTCAACAATTCAGTTTGAATTAGGGGGAGATTAGGAGAAATATTCCGGGACTAATTTTCGGAATGTTACAGGTGCATGCACGTTCGCGGGGCGTGGCCAACGTAAACAGTCGGTCACCTACTGTTTAGCCATTATTCGGTGCTAAACAACCATTTGAACGGGTTTAAATGGTGTAAATGACCAATTAAACGAAAACGGTGAGCCACTATTTAGCATTTAAATGGTGTTAAACGTGCTAAACGACCGTTTAGGCGAACAATGACGTGAATACACAAAGCCGAAGCGTGACCTGCCCGGAGGAATGGCTATTGGCCCGCCTAGAGACACAGCCGCCGGTGCTGCTGCTGGGGCTGGCGCCGAGGCCATAGGTTGCAATGTGACCGTCGCTGGAAGTAAGGCGACCAGCCCGCTCGTAGGGGTAGCCTATGTTGTGCTGTCGTCGTCAGGAACAACATGTGGCATGGCTGTTATTGCCAAAATTTAGACAGCTAACATATGGGCCGGGTAGGCTAAATGAGCTGAGAATAGCCGATCTGAAGGTTGGACCAACACCTAAGAGAGGGTGGGGTGAATTAGGATCTCTAAAAATTAAGGCTCCTAAAAACTACAACTACTAAGCAAAACCTATGCAAGATAAATCTAGCTATGCGCACTAAGATTTTGCTAAGTGTTGCTAATTCTACCGTGGCCAAGTCTTGCAACCTAGTTCCACCTAGAAACTCACCTATCAAGGTAGTCTAGGAAAGTAAGCACACAGCTGTAAGAATGTAAATGCGGAAGCTAAAGAGATGGGCAAAGATATTTGTAAGTGCAGTCAACCTCTAAGAGGGTTTTAGTGATTGTCGACAAACCAATTAAGAGTAACTAATGATTTCCATCAGCTTTAATATAGTGATCAAATCAAGTGAAAGTGCTATACACACTCCTATCTAGCAAGAGAAAGTGGTCTACAACTACATATCAAGCAAACAAGTGCTAAAGGGACATTGGTAGCAAGAAAAGAGGCCCGCCACTCATTTTAAGTTTATTCGAAGTGGCTGCTCTCAAGTTCAACCCTTATTAGATTTGCTAATTTATATCATGAGTACAGGAACATCCGTACTATCAAGAGGGATCCAAAAAGGTATGCTTTTAGTGGTACCAAGGCTCAAAACTTCAAGATATCCAATCCACAAAGTCAAACTCTTTTAAATATGCTTTTTCTGTTGACCCTAAGGCTCAACCGGCCTATCCTTCATATCAACCGGAATGGGCTCCCTGTTTCAATTTACAATCCCGGTTGACCATCCCAGTTCAACCGGTTTCAGCCACTTCAATTGGAATGGGCTCTCGGGTTGCATTTTTTGGCAACCCCGGTTGACCCCCCTGATTCAATCTATATCAGCGACTTTAACCGGCATGAGCTCTTGGGTTGTATTTCTCAGCCTACCCCGGTTGAACCTGCCTATCCCGGTTGAACCTATATTTAGTGGTTTTGCCCTGTAACGGCTAGTTCGAGAGGGGCTGCTATATATACCCCTCGTACCCCTTCACTCATTCACTCTTTGCATTCCATTCAACCTGAGACAAAGTTTGAAAGAGCACTCACTCCTCCAACCTCTTCCTCACTCATTTGAGCTCAAATCCATTCAAATCCTTGAGTGAGATTGATAGGATTCGAGCATTCAAGAACTCCATCTCCCACTCTATCTTGTTCTTTGTGAGCTTTGGTGTCCCTTGAAGCATTCTTAGTGGATTTGTTAGCCTCATGCTCCTAGACAGATAGGCGTCACCCGGTGAAGCATCTATCTTGTGTGGATTGCTCCGGGAAAGTTTGTAATCTTCGCTCTTTAAGCTTCATAGTAAGTACCTCTCCGCCGGTCTTGGTGATTGGGGGAAGAGGATAGGGTTGTGAGCCCAAACCCTTTGTGGGTTCCTCAACAACGAGGACGTAGGGATGCCTTTGTGGTGTGCCCGAACCTCGGGTTAAATCCTGTCTTGGGTGCTTGCTTGTTGTACCTTGTGTTCTTCGTGTTCTTGAGCTATTCACCTTGTGTTGAAGAAATTCGTGTGAATCTCTTTGTTGTGAAGGTTTCTAGCCAAGTTCCTTGCAGATCTACAAGGTTGGACATCAAGGAACACTCTCCAACTCGTGGATCCAAGTTTGGTTGGCTAGATTTGTAGATCAATTCAGTTTTTCATACCTTGTATAGGTTGAATTAGCCCATGGCAAGTTCAATCGGTTTTGTACCGAGTTGTGTGATTTTGGTCTTTTAAGTTTCAGATTACCTATTCACCCCTTCTCTAGGTAACTTTCAATATGCAAAGTCCCGGTGACGGTGTCGGCGATGGCACACGATAGAGACACAAAGATTTTTCCCAAGGTTCAGGGAGACTTACGGTCTCTACACCCTACTCCTCGTTGGCGCTCCACAAAGGGCTTTGCTTTCATGTAGTCCTCAAAGGAATACGGCCTCGCCCTCGTAAAGGTGGAGGATGCCAAAGTGACTTCCTCGAAAGTCAAGCAACCCCGGTCGGGCGGTCTTCGGATATCCTCGGTACACACTCACCCGAGCCTATCTCTCGCGTAGTCCTGCATGGATTACGGCCTCGTCCACGCAAGTGTAGAGGATGGATAAGGCCATTGGGGTCTTTTGAGTCCTTTTCATGGAGCTACCCCACCGTCTCCACTATGGGGACTTGGGAGGCGCTAGACGGTAGGTTGAACCATTGTTTATGCATTGGGTTTATGCATTGGAGTTGAACCATTGTTTACTTCAAGTCATCTTAGTTATGTTGTGCCCATGGCCCACACGCACCTAAAAGGCTATGGTCAACCATGTACATTGTAGACCAGATTATTATTGATTTGATCTGTGTTTCGTTGAATAATATGAAGTTAGAGAAGCTATGCCAATTGTGCATTGATGTATATCTATATATCTAGGACGCTCTAACAAAATTATTTGTATGCAGATAAAGTGGATGTGGAGGCTTTATAAGACTGATGACATGCTAATTACCTAATTACTTGGCATATATTTGTTATTCTAATGTGGGCATGTTTCATCTATTACGTGGAAAATGCAACTAATGATTATTGAGCAAAGTCGATAAAAATGAAACTATGTAGATATAATGTGAATTGTTAGGAAAAAAAGAAAGGGCTAGAACTTAGCTATCATTTTTAGAGTTCAAGAGACTTTTGTGCTATTGATGTTGTAAATCCATCCATTATACTTTTGTTTTTGCTAAGTGTACACGAAGTATTGATATTTTACTGCTTAATATGGTTCTTTTGTTGTGTTAAGCGAGACAGATACTATGGCTATATTTCAGGTTTGTTCCATTCCTCACAAAGTTCTTTAACCATGCATGTGAAAGAAACCGTTGCTATATTTTTCTTACCATGGTTAGATGGTAAAATGATGTTGAAAATAATCGGTACATGGAGGATAGAATTATAGAAATGGAGTGGCTATCACAATATAAAGTGGATGTGGTGGGATGAAATGGCTAAACGACAATACAAATGAAAGGTAAAAGAGAGAGATTTGTAGTTTGAAGGCTCAATATGACATATAGATCATTTGTATCTTCTGAAGTATTATATGATATACTAAATTTTAAATAGATTGCATATATCAAGTTCGACTATATTAATACAATGTACTCGCTATCGTGTGTATTTAGTATTTATGATCATGCTAATTGTTTGCATATGCATGGTTGTGCAATAGCCGAAATTCATCTATCAGAAACCACTCAAATTGAAAGTTGATTTCTTAAACTATGTTCAAAACACATACTAGCATTTTTTCTAGAAAATTCACACAAACATTCTATTCTAAAAATCCCTAACGTTTTTCTTTCTTTTTCCCATTTCCAGTCCAACCGGCCCGCAGCTTCACCTTTGCCTTCAGCGTCGGCCAGACCTGTCCCAGTCCCAGCCCACCTCCTCCCTCCCTCACCTCGCGGGCCAGCTCCGCTCCCGACCCCTCGCAACAGAAGCGCCGCCGGCGGCCGCCCGCCTCCCCCGGTCCCGACCGTCCGCCCGCCTCCCCGGCTCTCCTTGCACGCGAATCTGTGGCCAGCGGCCGCCCCTGGGTGCGCTGTCCCCTGGTGTCGACGGGGAGTCAAGAAAATCGGTGAGCCATGCAGATCTCATCCTCGCATCTCTGTTCTCTCATCTGACCGGCTTCTAAGGAAGGCTCAAATTATTGGGTATTCTTGGGAATACCCAGGAATCACTATAGCTCCGCCCCTGATCCATGCCCAAAGGGCACTTCGGTCCTTTAAGGTTTCTCTAGGATTCTTGTTCAACAACCATGTGGAGGTTCAAGCAGCTCATCCCCAAGGGGCAGCCTGGCAGCCTCGAGGGACGCACTGTTGATGTTGGCAATGTCAAGGTACATGTCCGGGAGGCCATTGCTGAGGGCGGGTTCTCGTGCGTGTACGCTGCCCGGGACCTGATCAACCCGGTGAAGCAGTATGCCCTCAAGCACGTGATCGTCCAGGATGAGGAGTCGTTGGACCTGGTCCAGAAGGAGATCACGGTCATGCGGTCGCTCAAGGGGCACCCCAATGTGGTCGCACTGGTTGCGCACGCGATACTGGACATGGGCCGGACAAGGGAGGCGCTGCTGGTCATGGAGTTCTGTGAGAAGTCGCTGGTTTCGGTGTTGGAGGGCAGAGGAGCAGGCTACTTTGATGAGGAGAAGGTGACGCTAATCTTCCGGGATGTTTGCAATGCCGTCTTCGCGATGCATTGCCAGACACCGCCTCTTGCTCACAGGTGAGAATGCCACTTTCTACCCTATGGATTGGATTGGAACCACTCTGAGCAGTGTTTCCAGCAAAGCAGTACTCAGTGTTCATATACAGACAATCATACACGGTTGATACTTTCATGGCTCCCTTTCCATGAACTTCTTGAACTGGATTAATCTACCTATCTGACAAGTAAAATAACTGAAAGGTCATATGCCAGTCGGTATTGTATCTTGAATATAACATGATGTCTTTGTCACGGGCTCATGAAATGTTATACTGTACCAAGTAGTATAAGGTGCTGAGCTAAATGTTTGATCAACTTATTTTGCTGTATGGCTGCCTTGCAAACTAGATATTGACACAAGTAACTTTTCACATCCATGGGTGTTGTCCTTGGTCATTTTCTTTGGTCTAACGCATTCAGGACTATCGTTGTGCACTTGTTTGTAGCTTGCAATAGATAACTCAATTGTGTTTTATTGGTTTATTGTCCTTACTGTACTATTTGATCCAACTTCCCCTCAGGAAACTGCTATGCCAAGTTTCATTTCATATCCATACAGAATACATTATTCATGTGCAGGGATCTAAAGGCTGAAAATGTTCTTCTTGGTGCTGATGGGGCTTGGAAACTATGCGATTTTGGTAGTGTGTCGACAAATCATAAGTGCTTCGATAAACCTGAGGAGATGGGCATTGAAGAAGATAATATTAGGAAGCACACCACTCCTGCATATAGAGCTCCTGAGGTTTACATTGAGAATTTCATTTTTGAACCCTTTCTCAGCCTGTTCTACCTATTTACTACTGTATGCTTGTTTACTGAGAGCAGATGTGGGACTTGTACAGGAGGGAGGTTATCAGTGAGAAAGTAGATATATGGGTAAACTACCTCGGCCGCTATCGTTTTACATTGTGGTTTTCAGCAAAATACATACAGTGCTACCAAATTTTAGCTCCCCATGTTACCTACCACATTATTGAATTGCTATTAATTTCATTTATCTCATTGATTAGTACTAGTGCATGAGTTGAGGTGATAGTGTTTGTGGTATTTTGCAGGCTCTTGGATGTCTCTTGTATAGAATTTGCTACTTCAAATCCGCATTTGATGGAGAGTCAAAGCTTCAAATACTTAATGGGAACTATCGAATCCCAGAATTGCCGAAGTACAGTTCTTCCATTACAGCATTAATCAAAGACATGCTTAATTCTTCTCCAGATGCCAGACCAGACATTACACAGGCAAGGGCTTTGCTTGATTGGCCATTCACTTCCATGAATTTAGGTTGGTCTTAATTAGTGCATACACCATGAAACTGAAATATAGATAGTCATCTGTTTCTCTGTTGTTGATAAATGTTCTGTTATAGGTGTGGTTCCGTGTTAATGAGCTCCTGCCATTGGAGCTGCAAAAGGATTTACCTGATGGATCACCATCTGGATCAGCATTTGAATCTTGTGCTGCCATTGATGAAGGTTTGCTTACTACCATCTTTCCCTTTTGGAGAAGTTATGGCATTGCTGTCTACATGCTTGCTGTTAATTTTTGGTACATCTATATAAATAAAGATTTGTAAGTGTACGGAATGCTATAGCGTGAAATCTCATATATATTACTTTAGTATGAATAGCAAACAGTCAATTTGTTACTTGCTCAGTTTTTTTCGTTTCTTTCTTGATATTTTCTTTGTCTGAAATCATTCTTCTTTGTTTGTTTAATAACCTAATTATTTGTTGCAGCACCAAGGAAACTGCAGCAAAGGAATGCTCCCTCACCATCAATAGACAATATGAAGAGTAACTCTCCTAGTGATTCTTCCAACCTGATGGCACAAGGTTCTCTTAAAGCTATGGAGAATAGGGGTTCTATGGGTGCATTTTGGTCAACTCCACATGCTCAGAAGTTAGCTTTTACTGATGACAAGGGGGCAGCTTTTGATCAAGAGCTCATTAATCAAAGCACCTCAAGGCAAGCGCAGGCTAAGAACCAGAACATACCATCTCAAAGTTCATCTCGGAAGTCTCTATCTGCATCGGTTGATAGTTCCCCTGGGGATTTTGAAATTAGGTTTTCTGCAAATGGCTCAGAATCTGGGCTAGAGAAAACCAAGATAGCAATAACTGAGAATAAAACCATTGTACAAACTACTACCTTAAACTCCTTTGAGGCAGATTTTGATAAAATCAAAAGAAACTCACAAAATAATACTGACAATGTAAACAATGTAAACATGACTAGCAAATTGAAAGAACGTCAACTGGAAGCAGTTTTACTCAAGGAACAATTAAAGATAGCAAACCTGGAGAAGCAAGAAATTTCGTTGAAGTTTGATAAGTTGTCTGCCATTTGCTCCTCTCAGAGGCGAGAGATACAAGAGCTTAAGCAGGCCCTAGCTGCAGCTTCTGTTACACCGCCAGCTAAGCAGTCCAGAGAAAATTCAAAGGTTGAGCTCTCCCCACCCAGCAAAAGCATTGATACTCCGGTATGATTACTTCTATGCCTTTAAATTTCCCTCTAATCAATTGTATTCAGGATTATCTTTTTACTTGGTCCGGATAACTGGCCAAAACATGAAAGCTTGACAATTGAATTAAAAGTTGCTGGCTTGGTCAAATCTTTAAGGTATTTAGTGTTGTCTTGGCTAATCCTCACCGTCCGCTCTCTCCTATCCTGGTTTGGATAGCTCCCCTATTGCTAAAATCTAAATGCCCTACTATGTCATAGCCTGTTATCTTATTTGACATTGTTGTGGTCTAGATCCTTAATAGCAACTTTCATTTTCATATGCATCAGGATACTAATATAACAATTTATTGGTTTTCACAGCCAAGGGAGAAGATTGAAGGAACCCCTCCAGAGCTACGGCAAGGCCTATTTACTTCAAGCCCAGGAACACCTACTAGTCCTGATCTGAAACCATGGTCAGCTTTTCCCGAAGAGACAAAAACACAAGCAGCTGTGAAGAGTGCCCACCCCAGGTCAGTCCGAACTCTGCGGGCAACAAACAGCAACAAAGCCAGCTCGCTTGGACAGTCAAACATAGGTTCTAGCACTGATCCATTTCCCTTTAGTCAAGATAGCTTTAAGGCTGTCCCTTCTGGAACTGTACTTCCCCAGTTATCAAACACAGGGAATACTTCTCAGGTCCTCAATAATCTGAATTCTGAAGAAAAGAAAGATGGATCCTACCAACCAGCTGGATGGACTGGTTTTTGATTGTGCTACACCAATTCACGGTGACACTATATGCCGAAAGAGTCAGGAGTACATGTGGTCTTGGTGGTGTGCCTACAGAAGTGGAATTGCGGAATGCCTGAGGTAGCCGTGTAGGTATGTGTGGCAGTGCTTTTGTACATTTCTGGTGCTGGGGTTACGTCGTGATGCATCCAGTTGGAACTTGGCGCAAATGTAACTTCCAAGTAATTGCTAGATATTAGAAATAGGAATATGGTTTTCCCATGCTAGACAGCCCTGTGGTGTCATGTCATTATCTCAATGTCTACAATGAATTTTGGACACATGCTAAATAGATATAGCTGTCTATTACCATGTCAAAAATAAAACATTACTTTTTACTGGTAAATAGTCACAATATACTCACCTTGTGTTATTCTAGTTATTCATATTGAGGCACACAACATGAACCTTTATGAATACATTGTGGTACTTTTAGATCTTTTCGATTGATTTGTTCAGTGGTATAACGTGTGGCGGTGAGGATCCATTCTATTTTGGTGTCAAGACATAGTTCTTGCAAGCATGAGAGTTCTCCTTGCACTGATCATGTAACCTCATCCCGCAGACAAATAAAATCCCACGCGCAGAAGTTAGAGAACAGCTGCAATATGGAATTCAGAGAAAATAAATGCTGTCAAGGGTATACTTTGACTGAAAAATTGACATTTGACCATAAATTTCTCCATATAGTATTTTTATTTATAATTATAAAATCTTGATCTCTAGCAAGTGCTTGGAAATATAAATATGATGTACCACTTTTATAGCTCATTGGAGAGTAAAACTGTCATATAAAAACGACTGGGAGGAGTCTGGGTAGGACTAGTCTATGATAGAATGTTCGCTTCCTGTCCACAGATCATGAGCATGACGACGTTCGAAGCAAATGGGTCTAAGGATGAAACTCGGATGGATATTTTCTAATTATCCGTCCGTACGAAGGCTGAACGGACGTATAAAAAAGGGTGAATTAGAATGTCTAAAACTAAGATTCTCTAAAAACTACTACTACTGAGTAAAATCTATGCGATATAAGTCTAGCTATATACACTAAGACCCTGTTTGATACCAAAATTTTTTAACACTGTGATTTTAGAATACTATAGTTTACTATTGTACACGACAGAAATACTATGGTTTCTCAAAACACAGTAAAACTACAATGTTTCCTAAAACCACGGGTGTTTGATTCCACGGTATTTTACTTCACATCATCGTCATCTACCGTCTGAGAGGCAACCACCAGGCGGGCGGTGCGGGCAGCCGCGCCACGCCGGGAAGGAGGAGGGCCACGCCGGGGAGGAGACGGAAGGTGCTGGCAGCTTTTCCGTGCCGGGGAGAAGGACCTCGCGGGCGGCGGGAGAAGGACCGCGCGGGTGGCGGCGGCACGCCGGGAGGAGACGGCCGGTGCGGGTGGCCGCGCCACGCCGAGGAGGAGGAGGGCCGCGCGGGTGGCAGCGCTGCGCCGAGGAGGACGGGGCTCTGTGTGTTCTCTTCTCGCGCACTTTACCATTCTTTGCCCTCGAATCCTCTCCCTGCTCGTCCATCGGTTCCAGCCGTGCAGCCACCGATTCCGCTGCAAAATCGCATCTTGGTGAGTTTGCCTCTCGGATTCGTGAGGTCTCCCTGCCAATTTGGTTGGATTTTTGGGGATTCATGATCCATTGTTTGTGTCGCACCTATGGTTTGTTCTATGAGGTGAGAAGTGGATTTGGAGGGGAGGGGTTTCTCCTGGTCCGACTCCGACCAGCCATCCAAGCGGCCAGTGAGCGGCAGCCGGAGGCGCGCGCGGCGGCGGGTAGCGGTGCGCGGAGGGGCCGGACCCTAGTCGCGCGGGAGGAGATAGGAGGAGGCCGATGCATTCTTGATCGCGGAAAATTGAAGTCCACACCGGAGCATCTCCAAAAATACCATGATATTAGGTAGAGCATGTTATTGAAAACTGAGTTTTACGTGCAACAACCAAACATCTTTTTGCTCAGAATACCATTCTATTCTCACAAACCATGGTATTGCTTCAGTACTCTAAAAATATTTTGATATCAAACAGGACTAAGGTTTTCTTGAGTGTTGCTAACACTACCGTGACCAAATCTTGCAACATAGTTTACCTACAAACTAACTTATCAAGCTAGTTTAGGAAAATAAACACACAATTACAAAAAGTTAAATGCAGAAGTAAAGAAATAGGTAGAGAATGCAAACTCCAGATGATGATAACAATGCTGGCACACGATGGAGATATGGAGATTTTTTTCTCAAGGTTCGGAAAAACCAATGTGTCTCTAACCCCTACTCCTCGTTGGTGCCCTTTAAAGGGCTTTGCTCTCGCGTAGTCCTCAAAGGAATACGGTTTCGCCCGTGGTTCGGGGAGACCAATGTGTCTTTAACCCCTACTCCTCGTTGGTGCCATTTAAAGGGCTTTGCTCTCGCGTACTCTTCAAAGAAATACGGTCTCCCCTGCGCAAGGGTGGAGGATGACAAAGTGACCTCCGCGGATGTCAAGCAATCCGGTCGGGTCTCCGGATATCCCCGGTACACACCCACACTAACCCTTCTCTCGCGTAGTCTTGGACTACGGGCTCATCCATGCAAGGGTAGAGAATTGTCGGGGCTGTTGGGGTCTTCCTCGGGCCTTCTCACGGAGCTATCCCACGTCTCCACTATGGGAAGCTTTTGGCCAATGTGCCGAGGGCCTTCCCCCATCTCACAAGCAAGGTGGCGGTCACTCCACACTCCGGAGGGTTTCGCAAGTCTTATAGCCGCACTTGTACACCAATGACATGCATGCAGGCACGTAGAATAGACAAATAGGCCTAAGCAAAGATGCAACTAAGCACTAGCTATGCCGGGATGTGTCTAGTAAGCTCTTGTGGTGGTTGGACTATCAAATATGTGTATGAGGCTCTTAGGATGGATCAAGAGGGTGCCACAACACTAGGATGGACTCAGAAGACACCAACCACAATGTGGAGGCCCAACGAGGGGATATTTATAGCCCAAGCCTCAAAACTAGCCATTGGAAGCTTTCTTCACTTTTCTGTGCGACCACCGGACCGTTCGGTGGTACACCACCAGACGTCCGATGCGTGAAGTCGGCTAGCTGTTGGAGACAGCCGTTGGACTAGAAATTCGACCGTTAAAGGGACTAGACCGTTCGGTGCTGCACCATTGGACCGTCTGATGCATGTTGGAGCTCAGGTCTTCATCTTGCAATGCTC
Organism: Paspalum notatum; assembly: GCA_022530915.1. Taxonomy (NCBI): domain Eukaryota; kingdom Viridiplantae; phylum Streptophyta; class Magnoliopsida; order Poales; family Poaceae; genus Paspalum; species Paspalum notatum. The sequence goes on from CM039685.1 coordinate 35,388,093, forward strand.
TCGATTAAAATGTCCGGTGGGTCATCGGACCGTCCGGTACTGTTTCGCCAAAAGGAAACGTCTCTTGGGATGGAGTTTTTCCTAATGCGTAACTAAATATAAATATGTGTGGACGTATCAGTATACATGAAAGTATACAAAAATAAATAACAAGGAGATAACAAAATTCAAAGAACTCAGATCTTTATTAATTCTTTGGAGAATTACAAAGTACACGTTTCGACTTGAAATTACATTGTATTGCGCCTAATGCATCTTACTAATAAGCAGGCGATCTGATTTTAGAGTTATTGGTTCTCGTGGCCTCATGAGGCCGCCGGTTAATTACATCACAGCGTTGGGCCACGGAAGACATCCGATTAAGCTGCGTAGATGGTCGTCAATAATTCTGTAATAATGTTCTCCAAGTATACATAAGTGGCAAACAACGATGCCTAGATCTTTATCAGTCTTTAATAGAAGTATCCGGCCTCGTTCGGTCACGGAATTCATGACAAAATCTCAAATCTCAAATGTGTGTTCATCCTCATCGGTCACGAACAAAAGGGGTCTAGCCTCATCAGTCTAGACTGAATGTTTTCGGCCTCGTCGGTCACGGAATAATGAAATCTTCAAGCCTCGTCGGTCAAGGAGAAAGTGTGTCCAGCCTCGTCGGTTATAGGGTTCCGGCCTTGGAAAGAGTGGTAATTTGAAGAGACTTTATAATGAAATGCCCGTGATAACGGACACGGATGCATCTTTAACCAGGTGGATAATGTTCTGCTCTTGTATATGCTGAAATATATCTGAGCTTAGGCGCATATCGCCCTGTGACAAAACATACGCAACATGTAGCACTTAGACAAAATGAGGGGCTGCTTAGGCCAGAGCATATGCTGCATATCTAATCTCTTGCAAAACAATGCTGCTCAATTGGCTTGATCAGGTATGCATGGCTGTCAGGGCAACGACACAACATACCCGCAAAAAAAAAACGACACAACAGCAAGCTTGGCAGCTGACTAGATTAGTCCTAAAATCAGCTGCATGATTAATTCAGGGGCAGCGACATAATTAGCTATTGAGAACAATCAATCTCCCGTTTCAGCTGTGCACACCCATTGTTGCCCGCTTGTGTTGGCGTCAGGTTGAAAACAAAAGAATAAAGGCACAATATAATTATCCTAGGCAGCGGCATGCCATTGATGCTGATGCAGTATGATAGTCATGGGTCATTGGACGGTTGGCTTATTTGATTAGCCACTCAATCACCCAACATAATAGCAGAAGTTATATTAGGCTATTAGCTAGCTTATGCTTTATGCGCTCGTCATGCTCTAACCAAAATTCAGAAGGGAAAAGGGAGCCAGTGTCTGTCAACTCTGAATAAATGATTAGGCTCTCAATTCATTTGGGGGCATCCCCATTGAGCGGGAGTGTACTCAAAATTTACAGGGGTGTCACTGATTGAATCTATTGCGCATCAGAAAAATTGGAGATGTAATCTCTTGCATGATTCTTCTGTTCATGCGCCTTCCTGACAATTCATCACATTACTAGCAGACTGCATGATTTATTTGGGCATCTTAACCTGCACCAAATTACATACTGGTATGTACGAGTCTAACCCGTAACATTGTGCTGCAGCAAAATTTGAGACTCATCTGACTCAGGACGGACGGTGCGTGCTCATCTATGCAGTGATATGTTTGTAGTGCAATTTCTACTGCATGCATCTGTAAACATTAACAAGGGGCTCATCTTGCCGCCGTAAGTAAATCACATGCCTGCTGCCATAGCAACAATTATTGCAATCTCTCATTAATCACGTCACAAACTCAGGGGCTACAAAGTGATCCCAGCTGAATATGCCAGCTTTTCTACACCAATCGGACCACAGGACTGGCCCCGACTGCTTCAACATGCCAGGCCATATGCATAGATCATACCAATCCCAACTGATGAACGGAACATGCCGCCTTCCTAAATCAACTGGGTGCAGGGCTATGATTTGGGAGACGAGAACTGATGAACTGAACATGTCGTCTTCCAAAATCAACTAGGCGCAAGGCCATGATTTGGGAGACGAGAACAAAACCACCATCGGACTGCTCCATGTTGGAGTACTCTGCCGGCTTCTCTCTTCTCACTCTTCATCTTCTGCATCCGCAGAACTCTTTCACCATCACCTATGGCGCCACCTCTCAGTCCACTCGAGAGAGCTTCTCTTCCAGGTCACACTTAGTAGGTGCTTCCTCGTCCTTCAGCAAGTCTTCAGTGTTGACAAGCGCTCATCACAGTCAGGACGAAAGATCAGACTCGGTACACTTGAGTCCCTTGATAGTATAAGAATTTCCACGTGGAATAGAGCCACTCCACAAAAATTTATACAATACACTCATGATGAATCATTTCATCTAGGATAATACGGTTTCCCAAACCAAATATACCCTAATTATTTGATATCGTATTGATGGATTCTTCTGATTCACGGGGGATTGGAGTCGATCATTTCAAAGATCTAATTTGAGTTTCTTATTATACTGCAAATGCCTCCCAATCTTTAGTTTTACCTTTACACTTAAGTGGGAAAAAGAATCTATCATAAAAGAGATGGATACTGACCACATCCATTCGTTAATCTTGGCATTCTTTAATCTTGGCATCCATGTGTCTTTGACCTTACCAGCGCCAAGGAACTTGTAGTTCAACGCTAGCGAAGGCGCGAAGCTATGGTTTTTTCGATTCCCATTAAGGTTTATTCTTTTTAAAATCTCGGAGGGCGTCTGTTCTCTGCGGGGCTCGTTTTTTCTTTGACCTTACCAGCCCTCTTTATAGAAAAGAGCACAGAAAGTAACCGCCACATGTCCTAGTGGGTGATATTCTTTGAAGATCACATTCGAAAAGAGAAAGGTGACAAGGGTAGTCGGCGACTAGCCGCGGAGAAACACTTTGGCAGTAAGCACCACCAAACCAATCCTTAGGCAAACTCAACTATAATAAGAAGAGGAAGCTAGGCCCAGCAGAAAGAGAAGTGTTAAGCAAGCCCATGAAGGAAACAAAACATGGGGGCATGGACCAATTGCAATTCCTATCTATCTTCCGCTAGGACAAAAGCCCACCTATCTTTCAATGTTTGAGATTCGTACAAACATCTACCACCATTGGATCCATATAACCCTAGGCGCTCTCTATCCTGTCTTCCTCTTTCCTCCTCACGTGCCCACGCCGCCACCATCTCCGGCCCCGACGCCGGCTGGCCCCGCCGTCCTACCGCTAGCCTCACCAGCCACCGCGTCAGCCTGCCCCGCCGCCCCGCACACCGGCACCTTCCTCCGCTGTCCGGGCACCGCGCGCTGCCGCCGCTCCGCTACCGCGCGCCGCGCGCGGCTCTACTGCTGCCACAGCTGCGCTCCCGTCGCGCGCGGCGCTCGCCACCACGCGCCGCTGCCTCTGCTGCCGACGCCGCTGCTGCGCGCGGCGCTCGCCTCCACGCACCTCTGTTTCCTTCCAAGATTCAACTATTTTCAACAATCCACCTACACCGGTTCAACATTTCACTTACAATGATTCAACATTTCATCTATCCTGATTCAACATGCTATGCATAAATTGTTGAATGAGCATTTGTAAAATATTGAAATCGGTGAAATGAGATGTTGAATTAGGTATTTGCAATTGTTGAATACGTGACCGAAGTAAAAACAGAGAGAAATCTATTATTGGACCTTTGTGGGTTTTTTTATTTTACTAGGTTATCTATCTTCTAGTAAGTAGATAGGAAGTCCCTGGACCGATGGCCCAAGCTCTGCTACCCACACTCTACTATGCGCCTCTATATTACTCCCTCCATTCACAAGTTGTATGATGCGTTGATTTTTTTTCCACAACTTTCATCATTTGTATTATTCAAAAAATTCAAAATTTATTATTTATTTTATTGTGATTTGTTTTATCACTAAACATAGTTTGAGTATGGGTTGTGTTTTATATGTTTGAATAAAATTTTTCAATAAGACGAATGATTGAAGTTTTAAAGAAAATCAACCGCATCATACATTTATGAATGAATGTAGTATAAAAAATATTTTGGATAAGGGTTATATCTCCCTCTCCTAGTCTCCTCAATCAGCATTCCCCATCTCAGTCCGTTCTCAGCAAAGAGCAAACCCCAGTTCCCTTAATCTCTGGCAGGTTGTGCGCTTGTAAGAGTTTTTTCCCTATGTTGTCTCAACATAGCCGGTCCCAAGCCCGGATAAAGGAGGAGGGGGTTCCGGCCCTTAAAGGTTGTGATAGGCGTGGCGAGCCAACATAAAAACCCAGCTACTCTTATGGAGATGAAACCCAAGAACAATCCGTCGGGGCGTAACCCTCTTAGCGACGCGCCATATCGGAACCCGGGTATGGTGTTAAATGGGCAAGGGCCGGGCCGTCATCCCTTTGGTGACGCGCCATGTCGTGATCTGGACATGGTGTTAAGTGAGCAAGGATCGGGTCGTCGCTTCCTTAGTGGCGCGCTACATCGGCGCCCGGGTGTAGTGATAAATGAGCAAGGGTCTTCACATCTGACTCGGTAGGTGCGAGGGGTAAGGAAGCTAGTCGAGCCAACTAGGATCCGTTTAGGTATCTGGAATGTAGGGTCCCTCACAGGTAAGTTAAGAGAGTTAGTTGACACAGCGATTAGAAGGCGTGTAAATATCCTCTACGTCCAGGAGACGAAGTGGAAGGGTCAGAAAGCGAAGGAGGTGGAGAACACGGGCTTCAAGCTTTGGTACACAGGAACAACGGTAAACAAGAACGGAGTGGGCATCTTGATTGACAAGAGTTTGACAAAGGGAGTGGTGGATGTCAAGAGGCAGGGGGATAGGATCATCCTAGTCAAGCTTATTGTTGGTGACTTAGTCTTCAACGTAATAAGTGCGTATGCTCCCCAGGTAGGCCACGATGAGGGAACGAAGAGGCAGTTTTGGGAAGACCTAGATAGCATGGTTAGAGCGGTACCAACCAGTGAGAAGCTTTTCATAGGAGGAGATCTCAATGGCCATGTGGGGACGTCAAATGCAGGTTATGAGGTGGCACATGGAGGGTTCGGGTACGGTAGTAGGAATCGGGAGGGAGAGGATGTCTTAGACTTTGCTTTAGCGTACAATCTGGTGGTAGGCAACACCTTCTTTAGGAAGAGACAATCCCACTTGGTGACCTTCAGTAGTGGCCATCACGCTAGCCAGATTGACTTCGTTCTCACAAGGAGAGAGGATAAGAGGACATGCTTGGATTGTAAGGTAATACCAGGAGAGTGTGTTGTCTCTCAACACAAGCTCATGGTGGCTGATTTCCGCTTTCGTTTATGTGCCAGACGGGATAAACAGGCCAGAGTTGTGAGAACAAAGTGGTGGAAACTCAAAGGAGAGGCGTCAGAAGACTTTAAGAGAAGGGTTATCTCGGAGGGCTCATGGGAAGAAGGGGAAAATGCAGACAACACGTGGAGAAAGATGGCAACTTGCATTAGGAAGGTAGCGGCGAAAGTGCTTGGTGTGACCAAAGGGAGCAAAGGTGCAACTAAAGATACTTGGTGGTGGAACGAGGATGTACAACAGACCCTTAAGGAGAAAAAAGAGTGCTACAAACGCGTGTTCCATGACAGGAGTACAGATAACATGGAGAGGTACAAGGTGGCAAAGAAGATTGCAAAGCGAGCAGTGAGTGAGGCGAAGGGCAGAGCATACGATGACCTTTACCAAAGGCTGAGTACAAAGGAAGGAGAGAAGGACATCTATAGGATGGCTAGGTTTCGTGAGAGGAAGACGAGGGACCTCAATCAAGTCAAGTGCATTAAGGATGCGAGGGATCAACTCTTGATGAAGGAGGAGGACATCAAACTAAGGTGGCGCGAGTACTTTGACAACCTGTTCAATGAGAAGAGTGAGAGCACGTCCATTCAGCTGGACGACTCCTTTGATGATGCCAACAGACACTTTGTGCGTAGGATCCAAGAGACCGAGGTTAGAGAAGCTATAAAATGGATGAAAGGGGGCAAGGCAGTGGGCCCTGATGCAATCCCAATCGAGGTGTGGAGATGCCTAGGAGATATAGCTATTATTTGGCTGACAAAGTTTTTCAACCAGATTTTACGATCGAACAAGATGCCCGAAGAGTGGAGGAGAAGTACATTAGTGCAAATCTACAAGAACAAGGGAGATATTCAAAGTTGCACTAACTACAGAGGGATCAAGCTGATGAGCCACACGATGAAGCTGTGGGAGAGAGTTTTAGAGCATCGCTTGAGAAGTTTGACGTGTATTTCCATGAACCAATTTGGGTTCATGTCGGGGAGATCAACCATAGAAGCAATTTTCCTTTTAAGACAAGTTATGGAGCGGTACAGGGAGCAGAAGAAGGACCTACACATGGTTTTCATAGACTTGGAGAAGGCTTATGATAAGATACCAAGGAATGTTATGTGGTGGGCTTTGGAGAAGCATAAAGTCCCAACAAATATGTGACCCTCATTAAGGACATGTACAACAAGGTTGTGACTAGTGTTCGAATAACTGACGGTGACACAAGTGACTTTTCAATTAACATAGGATTACATCAAGTATCAGCTTTGAGCCCTTATCTTTTCGCCTTGGTGATGGATGAGGTCACTAGGGATATACAAAGAGATATCCCGTGGTGTATGCTGTTTGCTGATGATGTAGTACTAGTGGATAAAAGCCAGGCGGGGATAAATAGGAAACTAGAGTTGTGGCGGCAGACTCTAGAGTCGAAAGGTTTTAGAATTAGCAGGACTAAAACTGAATATATGAGATGTGACTTCGGTTCCGCTAGAGTCGAAAGGCTTTAGAATTAGCAGGACTAAAACTGAATATATGAGATGTGACTTCAGTTCCGCTAGACAGGAGGCAGGAGATGTGAGTTTGGAAGGTCAGATAGTGCCCAAGAAGGATACTTTTCGTTACTTGGGATCGATGCTACAAAGAGACGGGGATGTCGATGAAGATGTTAGCCATAGAATCAAAGCGGGATGGATGAAATGGCGTCAAGCATCCGGTGTTCTATCCGGTGTTCTATGTGACAAAAGGGTACCACAAAAGTTAAAAGGCAAATTCTATAGGACGGCTATTAGACCTGTGATGTTGTATGGTGCAGAATGTTGGCCCACTAAAAGAAGACATATTCAACAATTAAGTGTTGCGGAGATGCGTATGTTGCGTTGGATGTGTGGGCATACAAGGATTGATTGAGTTCGAAACGATGAGATATGGGATCGTCTTGGGGTAGCTCTAATTGAAGAAAAGCTTGTACAACACCGATTAAAATGGTTTGGGCACGTGCAACGAAGACCTCCAAAGGCACCAGTGCATAACGGCATCATAAGGCGAAACAATGATGTGAAGAGAGGCAGGGGCAGGCCAAATTTGACATGGGAAGAGGCAGTTAAGAGAGACCTAAGAGATTGGAATATAGTGAGAGAGTTAGCCTTAGATAGAGCTGCTTGGAAAGCAGCTATCCACGTACCCGAGCTTTGACTAGGCTCTTTTATGTGCTTCTAAAAAAAAATCTTTTAAAACCCTTATTTTCTTGTTGAAAGCGATCTTTCAAAAAAAAAAATCTTTTCTCGTTTCTAGCGGTTTGGTTTGGGTTTTAACTCTAACCTATCCCAATTTGTTTGGGATTAAAAGACTTGTTGTTGTTGTTGTCAGTGTTCGAGATTAACGCATGGTGCATGTTGGAGGGGATTTGTCCATCTAATACGTGAGATCTGACTTTGTTAGCATGTGGTATTTTTCTAACGAGGATTTTCCTACCTGGTATGTGAGATCTAATTTTTTGGATGATGGTGTTGTTTTTAGGCCTTGTTTACGGAGGAATTGGACTATTGGAGGGGATTAAAAGGTTCTCTTTGCTATTCGTGAGGTGTGCGTGTGGCGGGCCTAGATCATTGTAGTTATGGCTTCTTGATCTGAGTTGTTTTTGTTCCAGTCTCTTCTTTATATCCCAAACTTAAATTTATGTGTTATAATTTTGTTTTCATGTCGGATATGTTTTTTACCGTGTTGTACGAGTCATAATATCAAATAAGTATGAATAAGTATAAATAAAAAATCTCTCACCACAAATCTAATATAATGTTTAAAATATTAATTAAAATATATCCCGTAAATTTAGACCTTCTTTTGTCAAACTTCTGATAGTTGGACTTAGAATAAATCCAGAATTGCATTGTTTCGTAGACAGAGGGTGCGTTCATGCATTGTATCATTCAGTGGCGGATCTAGAATTTAAACGGAGCCCGGGCGTGTTAAAGATAGCTGTACCCTAATAGCTCGTAGAAGAATAGAATTGCAATTAGATTAAACCATAAACAGAAATAAACACGCTACTCTCTTTAGGATCTCAACGACGGAGCCTGGGCGACTGCCCGGGCTTGCCCTCACATGGGTCCGCCCCTGGTATCATTTTGCATTCTTATTGGTATTATGGGTATCACCCTTCCTTATTAAAAAGTTAAAACCCCAAAAGAAATACTAATTAGGACTAGTTAGGGAAAATGGGGTTACCAAACTGATCCTTAACGAATACTACCTTAGGTTAAACTAATTACCCATCTTGGATTCTTCAGATTACCGGGCCGGGATCTTTGCCAGATGGCAGACACCGGGCAGCGAGCAGCGTTCTGTGCTTTCAACTGCCCCGGCGCCGCGGGCCCGCGGCCCACGAGGCCACGAACCGAAGCGTCCGGGGTGGCGCGCGCACACACCCCTCCCGTCTCGTCCCCCGCTCGCCGCTCCAACCTCCCACCACTCCGGAGTTCCGCTCCGCTCCGCAGTCTCCCACCAGGCCACCTCCTCCTTCGTCCAAAGTTGCCGCGGCAGAAGGCGGCCGGGCCGCCCCCGCCCACATTGAAAGAGAAAAAGGTGAGCCCTCCCTCACGCGCCCCTCCTCCTGGTCCTGGAGTCCTGGCCTGGTCGTCCTGTCGGGATACCCGCCGCGTTTCCGGGCGTGCCGGGTGCGGATTTGTTGGTGGGGGTGCGGGTTCTTCTAGGTTTGCCTGCGGGTATTTACGATCCGATCGACACCGACCTCACGATTTCGATTTGCAGGTTCTGGGATGGTGGGGGTCCGGGTGGCGCCGCCCGCTGTGGCGGGGCTGAGGCCTAGGAGGGTCTCCGCCAAGCGGTCCTGGCCGCCCGGGTGCGGCCGGTTCCCCGCGCCCGCGGCAGGTCATGCGGATACCTGCGCCGGCGTCCTTGGCGGCGGAGCAGATGGTGCGATTGCCCCCCGGGCCGTTTCGCCTGTGGCTCAGAACGGCTCCCTGCCTCGGCAGCAGGGACTGGATAATGTGAAGGAGGCTGCCTCCCCCGTAGTACAGAACGGCGCCCAGCCTCAGCCGGTTTTATCTGTGGTGCAGAACGCCGCCACTCCTCGGCAGGAGGAAAATATGGTGGATGAGCCGGTTGCTCTCGCGGCTGTTTCGGATGCAACGCCCAACAGCGCCCTGCCTCAGTCAGGTCCAGAGAGGGCAGGGGAGGATGGAGAAGCACAGAATGGTGAGGTTGCTGGTGCTGCTAGTTCTGTGCAGAACGGTGAGGTTGGGAGGAAGGAGGTTGCTGTTGATGGGGATGCCATGGAGATGAGAAACAAAACAGGTGGTGTTGAGTTAGAGAAAAAGGAGAATGGAGTTGCAGGAAGCAGACCGAAGCGTTGGTTGAGATCCGTTTCGAATCCACCGCCTAAGAAGAGGGCGGTCTCAGCCGTACGCAAATTTCCACAAGGTTGTGGTAGGACTGCTGTCGTCACCAAGGGCAGCAGAGTTTTGGAGGTCTCACCCATACGTAGTTTCCCACCTGGCTGTGGGAGGACTGCTGTTACCACCACAAACAGTGGAGTTTTGGAGGTCTCACCTGTATGCCCATTACCACCTGGGTGTGGCACAGACAATGGAGATGTGGTGGGGCGGTCATTAGAAGCTGCACCTATCAACAATGGTGATTCCTTGGGGGAAGCTCTAGGTTTAGGAGGGGTTGCTTCTCCGACGTTAGCACTAGAGGCCTCTAATGAGAAATTGGAAGGCAAGAGAATGATGGGTGAACGACACAGCAAGGCTCACAATGGGGTCCAAGTTCTAGGTGACTTTGTAGGTACCAAACAAGATAGTGGACCACGGAATGTTGTCGCAAAAGCTACACTAATGAATGTTTCCCATGAGATGGAGGGCAAACTTTTGCCACATGAAGGGAAACAGGTAGCACGAGCAGTGGTTGATGAAAAGATAAAGAATAAACCCGAAGGAAGCTTGCAGAGAAGTGATGACATTGATGCAAAGACAAAAGGAAAGAGGTTGGAGAGTGACAAGGGGAATACATCACTGCTTGGTAATGTAGATGCCTCTGTTGAGAGGAAGATGCAAAGTAAGACTTTGAGCGCTAAAAAGGAAGTGTGCTCTAATGAGAAGGTAAAGCAAAAGAAGATTGCTCGTAAGTTGAAGGTCGATGATGTCATCGGCAAGGACAATTTGCATAGGCCCCCCAAGGAATCCAAGTTCAGAAAACATGTTGCAACCAATCAAATTGAAGAAAGTGATGCTACAAACCTTGTCCCTGACCAACTAATCGTTCTAGGATTAATGGCTCCTGACAAATGCCCTTGGTCACGAGGAAGAAAGGCTATTGCTAGTTCTTCCAAGTCTCTTACTTCTAGGAAGAAGTCGATTGGAAAAGATGCCATTCAAAGAAAATCCCATATAGAAAATCTAGTGTCCCATGAATTGATCAACGATGACGCAATGGAGAACAAGGATGATTCTAACCTAGAAGACAACTCCAAGGCTTTAGTTGTGTATGGAGAAAAGCGAGAAATATGTGTCACAATTCTTCCATCTGTCCCCTCTGGGTTACACCATATAGAACATGGGGACCATGATGTAGATGCTCCAGGAGTTAAGAAGTTGCTCCAATTGTTCCAAGCGACATATCGAAAGCTTATGCAAGTTGAGGAACAAGGTGCTCGCAAACTTGGAAATGGAAGGGTTGACCTTAAAGCATATAACGCTATAAAGAACAACCCTATCTATAAAAAGCCAGGCGCCGTTGTAGGAAATATTCCTGGTATTGAAGTTGGTGATGAATTTCATTTTAGATATGAATTGTCGTTAGTTGGTCTTCATCGCACGCCTCAAGCAGGCATTGATGACTCTAAGGTGAATGGTGTTGTAGTTGCTTTAAGTATTGTTGCCTCTGGAAGCTATCCTGATGAATTGTCAAGCTCTGATGAACTAATATACACCGGCTCTGGAGGGAAGGTCGGCGGCAATAAAGATGGAGGCGATCAAAAGCTTGAGCGGGGCAATCTTGCCTTGAAGAATTGCATTAAAACCAAGACCCCGGTTCGTGTGATTCATGGGTTCAAGGGTCGCAGTATAAGTGAAGTTGGTCATTCTAAATGCAAGCAAACTTCGACATTTATTTATGATGGGCTTTATGAGGTGGTGGAATGCTGGAAAGAAGGCCCAGTAGGTGAGAGGGTGTTCAAGTACAAGTTACAAAGGATCGCAGGGCAACCAGAATTATCCCTACATGCTGTCAAGGCCACTAGAAAGTCCAAAGTCCGTGAAGGTCTTTGTTTGCCTGATATATCTCAAGGAAGTGAGAGGATACCCATATGTGTCATCAACACAATTGATGACGTGAGACCAGCACCATTTAAGTACGTCACCAAAGTCATATATCCTACTTGGTATGAAAAAGAACCTCCAAAGGGTTGTAACTGCACAAACGGCTGCTCAGACTCTTTTAGTTGTGCTTGTGCTGTGAAGAATTTAGGGGAAATCCTGTTCAATTTCGATGGTGCAATCGTCGAGGCCAGGCCTCTCATATATGAGTGTGGTCCATCGTGCAGGTATACCTATGCAAAAACTTAAGTCATCCAAATTATTGTCAAACTGACATTATTCATATGTTGTTATTTAGTTGTTGAAGTTACCATATTGAAATTTCAAAACAGTTGAAAATGCTCCTATTTTGTTGGAACTTCTTTGTGATGTCACATTAAGGCTTACAGTTGGTTATATATCCAGATGGTAAGATGATAGATGCCTTAGGAACAGCAGAAGGTGTTTGTGGCATATGAAAAATTGGCTCACAAAGTTTAGCTCTTACCCTAAAGCTAGTAACATCTTAACAAGCTAACATATTGATGCACACCAGACAATTGACTTAAACTGAGATAATAATCAAGCTTTATATTCAAGTGAGCTAACCAATTTTTAACCACTGCTTGCAGGTGCCCACCAACATGTCACAATAGAGTGAGTCAGCATGGTGTCAAAATTCCACTAGAAATATTCAAGACAGGTAAGACAGGTTGGGGTGTAAGATCCCTCAGTTCTATATCTTCAGGCACTTTCATATGCGAGTATACTGGTGAGCTCTTAGAAGACAAAGAAGCTGAAAAGAGACGGAATAATGACGAGTATCTATTTGACATCGGTAGTAACTACCACGATGAAGAACTTTGGGAAGGGCTAAAGTCTGTGGTTGGTGCACAATCTTCTGCCTCATCCTCCAAGACAATGGAAGGCTTCACAATAGATGCAGCTGAGTGCGGTAATGTGGGAAGATTCATCAACCATAGCTGTTCACCCAACCTTTATGCCCAAAATGTTCTCTGGGACCATGATGACATAAGGAGGCCTCATGTCATGTTTTTCGCTGTTGAGAACATCCCACCACTACAGGAGCTTACCTATCATTATAATTATAAGGTAGGCACTGTCTTTGACGAGAATGGTGAGGAGAAGGTTAAACATTGCTACTGTGGTGCCTCAGATTGCTGTGGCAGGCTCTACTAAGACATTGCTGACTGGAGTTAGGTTTCTACACTCATCATGGTACTCTTCGACATTATAATGTTTAAAAGTTTGTATTCCATAGACAAAATTGTGACCAGATTTTAAAGATATCTAGGTGCATTTGCTCTCGCTATCTGCTATCATTACGTAAAGAATGTTCTGGTCCATTGCACTGGGTTTAAAGTTTTTAATGAAGTTGACTTGGAGTTCCTTTCTGTCGAAACTTTCTGAAACATGAATCTGCAAGGTTGAAATGTACAATGATGGATTGTGTCAGCATGTTGTAGTGTTGTCTTTTTTATTGAACTGATTGGTGCTATACTGTTATTTCAAGTCTGTTTATTACATACATGATAGTATAACTGATGAAATATTGTGGCAGACCTGAACAAGTTTACCACTCATCTTGCTCAAAATCTGTTCAGGGGGGATTTGATGAAATATTTCAAGTCGATACTTGAGCCAAGGATTTGATGAGCAAATTTTGGCACTACTGCACATCGGTCGGAACACAACCCACAACTTTACGGTTCGTTTGGAAACCCAAATTCACTTCATCTTTAACAAGAGTCAACTCTTTATTTTAGTTTAAACAGGCTCCAGAGAACGGTTACTCTTGTTCACTTAATCTGTTTTGCACTTAATTACTTTCTGTACCTCGGACCATAACTCAAAGTTATACTGTGTTGATATAACTGCAGATCTAATATACGTGCGCAAAGAAAGAATTGAGTTTGTGTTCTTTTATGCTTGTTAAATCAGTCAATTATGCTCCGCTCCGACTAGAAAATCAATTGGATTTGTGCATAAGTGCCTGTTTATATTTGGAGTATATTTGTATTTATATGACTGTATGGGCCAAGAGCTCTAATTGAATTTTGGCCTCGATTTGGTCTATCTTTTGTAAATCAATCAGGAATTTATAAGTTTATTATATTCTCTATACTATTTCTGGGTTTTTTTTCCTAGTTTATTTTTTACCATGATAGCATCGATCAGTCTTTATGAAACTCTGCTGATATATGAGTGGAACATCCACTTCTCCACGGGCGGCTGCTGTTCCGAGTTCAGAACACCACCAGGCAGGGAATAAAACTCATACTCATAAAACTAATGGATATTTTCCGACTACCCATCCAGAAATGTTGCGAGACTAAACAGAACACACAGTATCTAAATCTGAACTGTTAATATTCGATTGTATCAAGATGTGGAGATTCAAAATTGAATATTAGTATGTCGATAGGGTTATATCAATATCTGGTGCATTATTACCCATATGTATACATATATGTCCCGGTTTGGAGAAATATGGGGAAACTATGCAGAAAGGAAGCACAAGGTATTCCAAAGCCTTTGAGGAATATTTTATAAATATTTACCAAGGAATATACGAGCAGCAAAGATTATCTTTTGACACTCACACTTTCCTTTAACTATAGCTAGATGACAAATTAATTATCCAGACACATAATATAGACTCAGAAGTCTTTAGAAATATACAAGCTAATACTATCAAAAATCTCTTTTTACCAACTATCATAGATGAGACAGCAACTGCTATGCATTAGCTCTATAATCCAATCATGCAGTCAAACGTCGCAGGACGACAGATCCGCGTCAAACGGTGACTGTGAGTGCCCATTTCACAAAAGAGAAAATTACTTCTTTGATCCTAAAACAAACATCGGTTCCTTTTTTGTCTAAAAAAATTAAAACTTCCCTATCTGACATCAATCTTATTTTTGATGCCTTCTTTGGCCTCTAGTTAGCTTATACGGTTAGAATATGGATCCTCCGTCATATTTCTTTTTGGTTGGACCCGAATACCTTCACGTATAAGTTAACCGTATATTTTGTCGCGGAAAAAGTCCGACACGGGTCCTTCAATTTGTAGCCGAGTGCAGGTTTCATCCTTAAACTCGAAAATCAGGAATAGCGGGTCCTGAACTTGTAAAACCGGCCACGTTCCATCCTCGGCTGAAACCAACCCCAGTTTTTGCTGATGTGGACGTGGGTTTTCGTTGACGTGGACATGGGCCCACATGTCAGTCACCGGACTATACACCAACGCCGCCGCCCATCTCCCCCCTCGCCTCCCACCCTGCACTCCCTCCGCCGTACCTCGCACGTAGAGCCCGCGGCTCGCCGTGCCAACCCTCGCGCGTGGAGCTCACCGTCGCCCCGTCGGCCCTCGCGGCTCCCGCGGTCGCCGCCAGACCTCGCGCGGGCCCCTCAGCTAGACCTTGCACACAGAGCCCACAACCAGCGAGCCCGAGGACCCCCGCCGCGGTGTCGTCTCTGACTGCCCCAACCCCGCGGGCGCGGACCTTGAGAGCTGCAATGGTGCCGGCGTCTTGCATGCGGAGGTGGAGGAGGAGGCGAGCGTGGGCGCAACGCTGGGTTTCTGCTAGTTCAAGCCATGGATGCGAGGGTGCTCGAGCCATGTCAGCCAGCAACTAGACGACGGCGGTGGACGCGACTGGCTCGGTCGAGGCGGACGGTTCCGGCGTGCCAAAGGCGGAGCCCTTGCCGGTGGACTTCCTAGGCGGTGGGCTCCAGGTCTTCAACCCTCGGCCTGTGCCGCGGTACCGCGACTGGCACACCAAGGTGGAGGGCCGCGGGCGGCGCATCCGCATGGCGGTGGCATGCACAGCGAGGGTCGCCTGCCTCACGCGCGACCTCGGGCACAAGTCCGACGGCGAGACCATCCGTTGGCTGCTGCAGCAGTCGGAGCCTGCCATCATCGCCGCCACGGGCACAGTCCCCGCAAACGCCATCACGGGCGCCGACGGCGTGCCCCGCCTCCTCGCGGAGCCTATCTCCGCGGGCGGCGCCGACGGCGAGCAGCAACAGCAGCCGGACCCAAAGCGCCGGCGCAAGCTCCAGCCGACGCGCGCTGCGTCGGGGCCCTCGGCGCCAGTTCCCGCGAGAGAGGGGATAGAAGAAAAGGACACAGAGGCTGACAAGTGGGTCCCACCACACAGTGCCACGTAGGATCGCCATGTGGGAAAAAATCACTTTCGGTTTCGGCCAAGGATGAAACGTGGCCGATTTCACAGGTTGAAGGACCCACTATTCCTGATTTTCGAGTTTAGAGACGAAATCTAGACTCGGCTACAGATTGAAGCACCACTGGCGGACTTTTTTTCCTTTTGTCGCGCGTCGCCACTCACCAGCCGTGAAGTTGTCCGGGCCGCATCCGTCGTCGTGGGCCGTCGCCGTCCGTCAGCCCGTGCCCGGTGTCCCTCCCAAGGCCCCAACGCGGTTGCCTTCGTCATCCCCTACCTCCCAACCCAAGCTCCTCTCCCCACCTCCAATGGCGCTGCTCTTGCCACCTCCCGCACTCTCCCAGAGGTCCCACTTCCCCTCCGCTCTCCGACCAGCGCGGTTACCCCGCATACGATGCAGCAGAGCTTCCACCTCCACCGTTAGCATCTCCTCCTCTCCCTCGACCTCCTCGCCATCGTCGTCGGACGGCGCAGGTGGAAGGAAGGGTAATAAGAAGAGGAGGCCCCTCAAACAGAGCTTTGAGGAGCAGGCGCTCCGCCGCTGGTCCGCCAGGGCACCCTCCCAGCGTGCCTCCGTCCCCTGGGAGCAGCCTCAGCAGCAGCAGTCGCCCTTGCCGCCTTCGCCGCCGCACCTGGATGGACGAGAAAGCGGTGGTGCGGGAAGCGAAAAATCCAGCGGTGGAGGTTCAAGCGCAACGTTGCGTTCCATCGTGGACTACTTCGCCGCCGGCGCCTCCAATGACGGCGGCGTACGAGCAGAGGAACGGTCGCGCAACACAACCGTGGTCCGGGACGAATCGGCGCGGGAGCAGGAACATGGATCGCAATTTCGGCCGAGCTATCTGCTTGGGAGCCGGCCAGCCTCTGCGCCGTGGATGCATGGGGAAGAATCGACCAATGACCAGTGTGTTTCCAGTCCGGTGGCCGAAGGGGAGGAAGGGTTGGAGATGGATGATGTTTCTGATGATGAGCTAGACTTGGCTGATAGGGATAAGGAAGAGGTGGACAGTGGTGAGGAGCTCATCAGTGCGAGTCCAGAAGAGGAATGGTATGAGGATTATGCCACACCAAATCTGAATTCTTCCTACGGGATGGGTTCGGTAGTGGACAGAGGTACTAATGGTGGTGGGTTTCATAGGAGTATGGGGCAGAGCAGCGTAAACACAATTGTTAAAACGTTGAGGAAATCCATGGAGGAAAGTGGTCAAAATTTTGCAGTTGAGCAGTCTAATGCTGAAGATTTTGTCCAGAAACTGGGCCCTGTGCTCCTTCCATGGGAAAGGGGGGAGGAGAATGATGAGGCACTACCATGGGAAAGGGAGGAGGAAGATGGTGAGGCATCCAGTGGTGGTAGGGCGGGGAGGCGCAGCAACACTGAGCTGGCTGAGAGGACTATCCCTGAGCCTGAGCTCCGGAGGCTTAGGTACACAGCATTGAGGATGAAGGAGAGGATAAAGGTTGGACCAGGAGGGGTTACACAGGACATTGTGGAGAGAATCCACATGAAATGGAAGGTGGATGAAGTGGTCAAGATGAGGTTTGAAGGACCTCCGAGCCTGAACATGAAGAGAACTCATGATTTGCTAGAGGTACCTAATTTTATGGTTCAGCCTCATGTTTATATGTACTTTTTTCAGTCCAATGATAAATGATTAGTGTTTGCCATCTTGCTTTTTCAATCAGGATAGGACCGGGGGAATTGTTATATGGAGGTCAGGGAGATCGGTTGTGTTGTATAGGGGAATGAACTACAACCTTCAATGTGTGCAGTCATATGCTAAATTTACAGAAAACGGTTCTGATAAGGAAGTTAGTGATACTGATAGTGCTGTATCTAGCTGTGGAGGTCGCAACTTGCAGAAGTCAAGGGCAGATGGTGTTAATCACTCAACGTCTAATGGCAATTTCTCTCTAGAATCCGCAGAAACATTAGATATTGATAACTTCTTGGATCAATTGGGACCACGGTACAAGGATTGGTCTGGTCGCAGCCCTATTCCTGTCGATGCTGACTTGCTTCCTGGTGTAGTACCAGGCTACAAAACACCATTTAGACTACTTCCCTACAAGATTAAGAGCACTCTAAGAGATAAGGAAATGACAGCTCTGCGTAGACTCGCAAGGCAAACTGCTCCTCATTTTGCTCTAGGTATTGGAGTTTGTACCCGATTTCTGCTAAATACTACTCAATCTTCTATGTCAACCCTTTGTATGTACTTGTCCGTGGACAGGGAGAAATAGAGAACACCAAGGCTTAGCTGCTGCTATGGTTAAATTGTGGGAAAAAAGTTCTATTGCAAAGATTGCCATCAAGAGAGGGGTCCCAAACACGTGCAATGATAGAATGGCGGAAGAAATCAGGGTAAGCCACTGAACCTGATAACTATCGTGGGAAAAAAGTTCTATTGTAAAGATTGTCACATTATATGAATTAATCTCCACTGAACCTGATAACTATACGTCTATACCTTATTTAGTACATATGAGGTAACCTGATTAAATCATTTAAGTTTGCATTATATGTATCTATCCTTCTCTTGCTCTACTATCTGGTGATGACATAACGATCTGGCCATTGTCTCCTAGGATCTGTCTGATTATCCATATGTTTAGCCATGGAAGTCTTGATACTGAGAATGCAGCAGGCCACAATTTTGCAAAAGGCTCTGTTGATCTGGCCATTGCTCTATTATCTTTTGCTGTTTCGTTCTATTTTGTTTCTTTCTCTATCGGTTCTTCTGAATGATTTGTTACCCGCTTTGGTTGATTCCCGCACATTTCTGATGATCAACTTCCAAAACTTGTTCACTGTACGTGGTGCGTGTTTTGAGTCTGTGTAACAAAACGCTTGCAGAAATTAACAGGAGGAGTGCTCCTGTCGAGGAATAAGGAGTACATTGTCTTCTACAGGGGCAATGATTTCATAACACCTAAAGTAAGGCAGGTCCTGGTGGAGAAGCAAGAACAAGCCATTACTCAACAGGATGAGGAAGAGATGGCTCGACTTAAAGCATCAGCCTCAATTACAGGCATCTCCAAGGAGATAAAGGGTCCTGCAGTCGCTGGAACTCTGGCAGAAACTACAGAAGCAAAATCTCGATGGGGAATCTCACTTAGTGACAAGCAAAGGGAAGACGAGATGAAGCGTTTGACTTTGTTGAAGCATACCTCTCTTTTGAAGGACTTGAAGAGAAAACTGTTTTTAGTATGTTTTTCTCAAATTCTCTACCTGCAAGAAAGTCCATCATTTTCAGTTTTCATCATTCCTTTTGAAGACATTATCACTGTTTCCACTCAACATAGTGTTGCAACCATTGCGCATAATAATTATAATAACTCTTTTGTACTTTCAGGCAAAAACAACAGTTGCAAAAGCAGAGAGGGCTTTGGCGAAAGTTCAGGAATTTCTGTCTCCGGCAGAGCTTCCAACTGATTTGGAAACCGTTACAGATGAGGAACGCTTCTTATTTCGCAGAATCGGCCTGAAAATGAGGGCCTTTTTGATGCTTGGTATGACTTATGCTTGTCACTATATAGTTACAATGTAGATTTCATGATATGGACATTTAGTAACCTACATCTATTTGCTAAAATTTCACAGGCAGACGAGAAGTTTTTGATGGAACTGTGCAAAACATGCATTTGCATTGGAAACATCGAGAATTGGTTAAAATTATTGTTAGGGGAAAGAGCTTTGCCCAAGTGAAACATATTGCAATCTCTCTAGAAGCTGAGAGTGAAGGTGTTCTCATTTCACTTGACAAGACAACTAAAGGATATGCAATCATTTTCTACCGGGGTAAAAACTACAGGCGACCCCAAATCTTGAAGCCTAGGAATCTATTAACAAGGCGGCAAGCATTGGCACGCTCTATAGAACTGCAAAGGCGCGAGGTAACTCTACTATAAACTTTGCTATTTCCTTTTTCTCCTTTTGCGTAACATGTACTTACCTTATCATTGGATGGGTTGATTTTCAGGCGTTGAAACATCATATCTCAAGTCTGCAGGACAAGATCTGGAAGTTGAATATACAACTTGTATGCCATTTAGATCTTTGTGTGTGAACTTTCTTATACTTTCTTGTTGAACTCTCATGTGATATAACTTTTCTATGCTGTCATCAGGTACAGATGAAAGCTGCCAAGGAAAAAGAGGATGTGGAGCTACTTCAAACGTTTGAGGATGACCTGTCATCAGATGATGATTATGTCGAGGTAAGGCAAACATATAATGACAAAAGGAGCAAATACTCAATTGCAGAAACAACCTTCTGTGCAGGAACATGGAATCGCCTTTTCTACTCTCAAGCTATTTTATCATAGCCTCTTCTTTTAACTCAATGTTTTTTGAGATCTTTACCATCAATTGAGAGTTGATAGAAGCTGCTTCGGTTCCAGGATGAAGGGGAGGAGGCTTATTTACAAACTTACAGCAGTGATGATGAAGAGGATGTTGACAAAGGTTCCGATGAATATCTTTGAACTGGTGCAGTTTTAACCGAAACTCTGGTGTTCTTGTCCCAGCATGTGTGGGAGACGAGAGGCTAAAATTCAAGTTCAAGGGAGATGCACCTGGACGCTGCAATGCAGTGATGTACGCACGCAGGGATAGAATGGTTCTCAAGAGATCCTAACTCCTAAATTTAAGATCAAATCTACGGCACATCTTACAACACAACGAGACACGATGACGCCTGGCACCAAAATGACCATATTTTGGCAGACCTAAAATCTAAATGGAGACCCATCTCCATTTAAGCTTGGAGACCCCTCTTTATCTCCACTCATTTTTATACCCGTGCCGTGTCAGTCACGAGTCGGCGGGCGGACGGGCAGACAGGAAGGGGCGGAGGAGCCCTCCATTCCGTGGGCGGCGTACACGGGTAGAGCTAGGTAGCCTTGCGTCACCACTCACCTGCCCGCCCTGGTTTGCTTATCGTTTAGGTACCGTTTGGATCCCTAAACTAAATTTTAGCTCTCGCCATGTCGAATTAGACACCAGTTAAAAATATTAAATATATTCTAATTATAACACTAATTACACATTTGCTAATCATGGATTAATTAATCTTAATAAATTTGTCTCGCCATTTAGTCTTCAACCATATAATTAGTTTTTTAATTAAATTATATTTAATACTTCTAACTATCACCAAAACATCCGATGTGACATGAGCTAAATTTTAGTCACTGGCAGTGTTAGCCTAAACGGTAAACAGTCGGTGACCCGCTGTTTAGCCATTATTCGGTGCTAAACGGCCGTTTAAACGGGTTTAAACGGTGTAAATGGCCAATTAAACGGAAACGGTAAACCACTGTTTAGCGTTTAAACGGTGTTTAAACGGACTAAACGGCCGTTTAGGCGAACAGTGGCCCTTGGATCCAAGCACACCCTTAATTCTCCTAAAAAAACATTGGACGTGAACTAAAAGGATCTATATGAACCGCTGCAACTATTCAACGGAGAGAACGGAGAAGAACTCAAGAAGCGTGATCCCTTCACTTCATGTGCAGAGGTTGCGAGGGGAGTGCTAGATCGAAGATGAACGACTCGTATTAAATTTCTAAAATACCCTTTAGGTTTAGTTCTTAGTCTAAAAAATAAAGTTTCTAACCCACGAGTTTTAGGTTCCGACCGACAACTTTGGTTTCTCGTAATATATTTCTCTTAAGATTTAGATCAAGACTAATGAATGGCAGCGATCAATTTCAAGTATTGTAAAATCTCTCTAAACAAAACGTTTGGCAAGATTCTCACTTATTTTCATCTATAGACCGATTATAAACAGGAACAAGCCTGCCGCAAACCCCTTCATTTTCTTCTCTGCGGCCTCCCCGCCCATACAGTTGAGGTGCTCCCTCGCAAGAGGCATCTGGCATGGCACCCCAAGTTGGGCTTGAGCTGGAGCTCTCCATCCCTCGTCGCCCCCTCTCCGTTTCGGAATTTTTGAATCCCTCCCCATCCCGCATAAATCCCTGCTCTCCTGACTCCCGACTCCCTCCAGAGTCTCTCCACCCACCGACACCACCGATGGAGGCGGAACCGCCGCAGCGGTGGGCGGCGACGTACACGAAGCATGTGAAGCAGAAGCGCAAAGCCTACCACGACGGCGCCCTCCTCCTCTACGCCGCCTCGGGCCGCCTCGTCCTCCTCGACGACGCAGGCGACACCCTCGAGTCCAGGTTCCTGCGCTCCAGCGAGGAAGTCTCGGCCGGGGCCGCGCTCTCCTTCCAGGCCCACCTCGTCGACGTCGGCGAGCCCGAGGACGACCCCGCCAGGTGCACCTCCTCCGCCGCCTCCGCTGGTTCCAGGACCGTCCGCGGCGGCAGTGGCGCCAGGGCGCGTCCGCCGAGCTCCGGGACGGGGAGGGTGGTCCTGCCGCGCGTTCCCCGCAAGCTCGTGAACCCGTCGAAGAGTCGCGGGTGCGTTTTTGGAGGCGACGGTGAAGCCGCGGGCTCTGGTAGCGCGGAAGGGGCGGACTCGGAGTTCCAAGGTTTGCGCGCCAACTGTTCGACGAGTGCCCAGCGTCCTGTGCATGCTTATGCGGTGAACTAATCGGATGTTCCTTTCGTTCTGCAGAGTGGACCGCGCTGTACACCACCCAGGTGACTCAGAAGGCGAAGAAATACCATGACGGCGTCGTGAGGCTTGTGCAAATTGGTCCGCAGGCGAAGCAGGTATGAAGCATTACACACTAATTGCTGTTTCCGTGCAATGCTCCCAAGGTTGGGGTTGCGGAGGTACCATTGTGCTGCTAGTGAGTAATGGAAGGCTGATTTAAACTTCAAGTCGCCCTGCAGTCAGTTTATTACAAGTGTCATGACATGTCTTATCTGAATGTTCAGATTGTTTTGATCGATGAGGATGGCCAAGTACTGGGCAGCAGGCATCTCAAGGCCGGGGAATCCATTGAAAGTGGGAAGAAATGCCATTTTCCCAATTATCTGATTGATGTTTGTGAGGCCAAAAATCAGAATAAAGGTGAGTTTATACGCGCTCTAGTATAGCCAGGAAGCTTTTATTGAGTCTGCGAGCCTGCAGCTCATGAGATTTCCCAGTTTCATTATGTGAATTGTGGAATGATGTATAGCAAGTGTTCTTTGCCATTTCACTGAATGGATGCTATTTTGACACTGATCGATGTATATGTCAGAGGAACCTATGGTGCACACAAAACTGAAGAATGGGGAGAATACGAGTAACAAGATGGGACCTGCATTGAAAAAATCTCAAAAATTTCATGGTACTTGGCTTAAAGCTATAGAACACTTAGCTATGTTCCACATCTTCCTTCACGATGTCATGAGAATCTTCTT
Organism: Paspalum notatum; assembly: GCA_022530915.1. Lineage (NCBI taxonomy): Eukaryota > Viridiplantae > Streptophyta > Magnoliopsida > Poales > Poaceae > Paspalum > Paspalum notatum. Next base: position 35,411,255 of record CM039685.1, read on the forward strand.
GTTTCTGCAATTTATAGGTCCTGATGACACTAAATCAGAAGTCACTGCCAGCTCTGGCAAGGCAAAGACTGACAAGACTGAAGCAGCATCTGCTGACCGCCCAGGGAGTCTTATCGAAGCAGATTCAGGTTTCAAAGGTTTTGTGTGTCGACCCTCCATCAGATATCTGTATTCTGTACTTTGTAGTGTAATGAATTTTAAGATTCATATAGTTTGATATAAAATATGCACTCTTTGTAGAATGGAATGCCTTATACACCACCCAACTAACTCAGAAAGCGAAAAAGTACCATGATGGCGTCATAAGGCTCGTGCAAATTGGTTCACATGCAAGGCAGGTGAGGGACTGGTATCCAATACTTTATTTGCATGCTTATACCATCAGCACTGAGAGAACAAATCCTCACAAAAAATGAGATAGTGAAGATGCTAATGCTAACTACTAAGTTGGTGGCCAACAGTTCTCTTTCTCTAAGAGTATGCTGTCGTGTGTTGCCTGCTAGATACTCCCTCTGTCCTGGAATATAAGGAAATAAAGCGTTCAAAATTTGCACAATGCAGCATTTGTCCTCCTTATTTGCCATAAAGGCTTGCTAAAAATGAAGAGCTACCTGTCAATTATAGAAACCAAAATAGCCTCCCAATGTTCAAGCCAGGGACAAATGCATCATTTGCAATCACTACTAATTTCTCGTAAAATCACTTCATTCCCTTATATTCCAGGACGGAAGGAGTATATCTGATGAAACATTGGTATGCTGGGGACCTGTGGGAGTGACAAATCTTAATGTTGTGTTAAATGTGTGTTTAGATTGTTTTGCTGGATGAGTATGGCGAAGTGCTTGGCAGCAGATATCTCAAATCAGTTGAATGTGTTGAAAGTGGGACGAAATTCCAGATGCCTAACTATCTTATTGAAGTTTGTGAGTTTATAAATCAGAAGAACGGTTAGTTATATTTCCACCCAAGCATTCTCATTCTGTTTCCAACATGTAGTTACAAGATGCTGCACTTGTGCAATGAGGTAGTTTCTCGTGCACATCTCTTTTCGTCACATATTTTTCACATTTGTAGAGCCTAGACAATCTTCAAAGGAAGATTTCAGCCAGGCAGGGTTGAGAAATCAAGAGAATACCGGTGAAAAAACTAGTGAAAAACATAAATCTCCAAAGTTTGTTAGTCCATTTAAGCTCCAAGGTACTTGCTCGCAAAGTTATTCAACAACTAATTGTGCTTTCCTGCTTACCACTTGTTGTATTCTAGCAATTCATTTATCTTGAAAATCTGCAGATCTTCAGAAGAATAACTGGGAAAGCACTACAAGCTCCAATAGGCCACAGATTGGCAAACCAACTTCTAGTAACTTGGATGCGCCACCAAATTTGAATGGTAGACGACCTTAACATTAAGCGCTGTTAGTTCTAGTTGTTTCCTACCATGTAACTTAATATTATGCAGCTACAATTTGTTTGCAGTACTTTCGAATCCTCAGGGTAAATCAAACTGCGATGTCAATAGAAGGGCTGATCATCGTGAATCAGCATTTGGTCTCATGGATGATCCAGTTAAATTTAGTGATACTAGTCCACTGGAGCATTATTTTTACATGGCATTTCTACTTTCTACAATTTCATATGTTTTGACGCACTGATACTGCTTTTGCAGATACCCAGAGGGGCACAGCAAAGACTTCGTGGCCTGACTTTGGCAAATCAAGTTCTACCAGAGTTGGTAATCCACAGTTTCATAGTACCAGGGCTTAATGTTACGCTTACATCCATTTAGTTCTACTTCAAGGTTGTGATATATTCTAATGCAACATTGCACATGTTTATCCACAAATTCACAGATCTTCGGGATGGTAGATCAGGATGCCCCACTGGTTTTGTCAGGAGAGAGGGTGGCAAATCAACTTTGGGTGACATGGATGATTCTTTACGAACTGGTTTGTACGTCTTTACTTAATTGTAGCTTGAATATCTGTTGCATGGTTCCTGTGTAAGAAAATTTGTAAGAATAGTTACATAGTTGTTATGGACCCTATGGTTGTTGGAGCGGGGGTGGCAGTCTGGCAGAGTGGTCAAACAGGTTGATTGAGTTGCTTTTGTGCTTTGGACTACCTCAGGATCATTGATGGGAACTTTAGACATGAATGTCCAGTCAGCTTTTGTTACACAATCTTCAATGTGATCACTTTGTAAAATAAGCTAACTGTATGGGTCCTACATTTAGAGAACATGAAAAAGGCTGTTCTAGATTTTTTACCCTAGTGCTAAGGTGAGTTGTAAACTACCGGTATTGTTCTCAAGACTAGTAAATTTGAATCTTGCTGGTATGCCTCCATGATGCTCATTTAGCTTTTCCTTTTTCGTGCAAGATAGTGGGAAGTTTGAAAACATGATTTAAATCTTGGTTTTCTTTCCAATGATGCTATCATAGTCATGTTTTAAGACATGACTTGTTGTGATTGAAATCATTCCAGGACCAAATTAGATGATATGTACAATTACTCTTGCTTATTTAGACTCATATACCTTACATTAACCTAATGACATCTCTATGTGTAGCATCCCAAATACTGTCCATCATAAAGCGTCCTTCAGAAGACAGAATTTCCCAAAGCGCTCCATCTGGACAAGGACAAGCACATTCATCGGCATCTTCTGAGTCTAGGATTGCTTTTGATGTGACAAAGAACTCAGTGGTGGATGATTCAAAAAGATCTTTTGATGGTAATTCTGGATTATCTCAATTTGCTACCCAGCTTAGGTCATCAGTACAGTCTTGTTTGAACTTAGAAACTCTGCCACGAAAGAACTCTGTAAGGGCTCATCAGTGGATCGAATCATCATCATGCAACAATCATCTAACTTATGATGACCAGAACATCATGTAAGAACTTGTTTGTTTAATATTTATATCCTAGAATGTTGCTTTCTGGACAGTAAGCTAATTGACAACATGAAATAAGAAAAACCAACAAATATTTACTTTAATGGTGCTCTTTAGGAGACCAACTGCTTTTGAGGGTCAGGATTTGGCCATGGTGGATACCACAGCATCTTACATGTCCAATGCAAAAGAACAGAAACTAGATTCAAGCGATCAGGACTCTGAACGTTCTAACGGTACTACTTTGTACATTTGGAAATTTCAAAGCTTGTATTCCTTGCTGTTTACATGGTTGGTATTTGACAGATAATGTGCCAGTTATGAACACTATGACATACAAAGGATTGCAAGATGACACAAGTGAAACAGCAGGCCAGGTATGCATTTTCCCTGTGGGACAAGCAATGTTATGTTTGTGAAATTCAGAAAGTCATACCTTCGTGACTTGTATTGACTGTGCACAGAGGTGCATACACAGTTTGTTTCTCCTGAGCTGTTTTTTTCTCATGAAATCAGAGCATGGTGGTACTCTATATAGGATTTTGACATTTTAGTCTTCAATTCATTTTTTCGCAAACATAAGACTTAATTTGTGACAGTGCTTTTCAAAATCTGACTTCACATATCCACACAAGGGCCTTTATTTAGTCATTGAAGGTTGTGGTGGAACCAGGATTTACTACATTATGTAACCATAGAATTAAAATTCATATTTGTGCAGTGTATAGAAGCAAATTTAATATAGGAGTATAAGGCAATAAGATAAAATGACACTTTTCATTTTTGGTGACTTCAAAGTGACAAAGAATAAATGTCATCAACAGTCTAGCAGTATTTTTCTCAATGTAGATTATTATTAATGGATGGAAGCCCAAAACAAATATAAACTGAGATTTGGGGTAAAAATTGGTCACTGCCAATTGTCGGTGCACTGCATGTAGCCTAGCACGTGGGGGCATTCCATGGATCAGGCACTTGATGAGTTTCCTAGCATGACGGCGTCATGGCATCTTCAACGAATCTGCTGCATGCCTGCCTTGTCGGCTGCTCTGAACCTCTGAACATTTACTTTGGAACTCTGGATCAATGGATGTGCTTTGTAGCTGAATAAACGAATACTGAATTGCTAATTGCTGAACGGGTGGACCAGTGGCCTACTTGGGATACTACAGAGGGGATTCTAAAAATTGTTCACGTTAGGAGGGGCCATGGCCCTTAGTAACCGGGAACAGGGAACTATACCATGTTCCTCATCCTCATTCCGTTCTTGAACGTTCGTCGTTCCGGTAACCTGGAAACAATATCGTTGCCACAGTGTTAAAATCTTGTTTAGTGGCATACCACGTTCCCGTTCCTCAACCCCATCGACCTGGGAACTTGCTTACTATTGCCCCTGCTGTCTCCCCTGGTTCTGTGCCATTGATTGAAGGAATATTAATTGGTTAGCATGTTAGCATTTAATTCAATTATCTGTGCATTTGCAGCTAAGCACACAGAAGAGTTCAACGGATGTGGAATGTGTTGATCCCATGTCTACTACTGCTTACACCCTAACATGTAAAGATCCCAAGATTCAAGAATTAATAGATGACTGCCCTTCGTTCGACCTTGGCTTCTAACCAGAAGGTATGGGCCTATCTTATATATACATTCAACATAAGATTACGGGCTATTTCGCGCCATGGCTTTCACACAGTTAATTCTGGCTTAAGTTTTTTTTGTTTCTCCGAAATGTTCATGCAATTTTTAGAAGCCCTGTGATGACCAATAACAATGTCTTGAGTTTGAAGTGCCACTCTGTTCATCCCCAATTTTGGCACGATTTAAGCCGTTTTTACTGTAAACTAATTGGCAGTTAGATTATTGTCACAGCGAATTCCTCATAAAATTTTCTGGCATTTCTCATCTGACTGCCTATCATGAAAACCACCATGCAGTTTCCAGCTGTCAGAGGGCAAATTGATGAGTGGAGGCAATTGCATTGTTTATGATTTTTGCAAAAATAAGGCAGTGTGTTTGTGACAAGAACCAAATATCATGCATGGGTTACAACTTGCAACCGTATATTTTGGTCTATATCTGAAACGGAAACAATTCTTTCAGGGTTCTAGACTAGAAGCCATGCCCCCCTTTTCATCACGTGACGGTGAAAAGGATCCGTTCGTGTGCTTGTAGTGGGTCGGCAACTGTCATGTAGAACGACTGGCTGATGGCTAGCTGCTATGTCTCGAGTAGGAAAGGAGAAGTGGGTATGTAGCCCACGCAGACATTGCGACAATGATTGCTTTGTCCACTTTAATTGGAAAGTCAAGGCCTAGGCGTGGAGAACTTTCACGTGGAAACGTATGCACGTTAGACCAAGATCACCGGACAAGGCATATGGGGGTGCAAAACATTGTTTGCGCACTGTAGACAGAAAGAAATGTAGTTGGAATAGTGGATGCACCCTTTAGATGCTCCTCTTGGTGACCCTGGTTAGGAGACTGCCACACCTGCGGTACGGTTTGACACAAATAGAACATCTACGTGTGCTGAGTGCGGACTGTGCCAATTCCCGGCCTTGTTTGGGTGTGTAGATTGGAGTGGATTGAAGTGGAATGGAAGTGATTGGAGAAGATTTTGAACTATTGTGGATTTAAACACACTCTAATTTCTCCATTACACACCAAATCCACTCCAATACATAGGTACCCAAACGAGACCTAATTTGTCATTGTTTTTATTTGCTCTGGCCTAAGGATAAGATTTCTGAACCTTTGTTGAAATTCTAAATGAGATTCATTTTTTTTTCATCCAGGGTTTCGGCAAGCTGATTAATCACCGGAGCTGAGGGCGGGGAAAGAAAAGGCCTGGGAGTTCCCGATCAGCGGGCGGTTTCGTGAAGAAACAGTGAGTTCGGCGGATGGAGCGGTCCGTGCGTGGATGCTCAGGGTTGCACACCACGCACTTTCGCTCAGTGTGAAGTCATTCTAGTGGGTTTGCTCCTCTTAGGCACATTTTTTAGCTCGACTAGGTTTACAAAGAACAATATACTGCGGAAATAGAGTAAATGTTTATAGTGTACTGTTGTATTTTTTTTTTTGTACTTCCCCGGTTATTAATACATGACGGTTTAGTGTAATTTAGAAAAATTATATGTTAATGACAGGAGGGCTTAGTACTAAATCTAACTAAGCTTAATGCTGTTTGGTTGGGTTTAGCGAAGCAAATGGGTCACTTTTGGGCCAACCAGTGACCGACCGGCTATACCCAAATAAAAAAGTGTGGCTAATGGATTGACCCAAAGGAAAAACGAAATTACCCAAAAGACACCGGGTTACCCAAAAGGCCAGCTGTCGGTGGTAGGTTTGCCTCAAAACAATGTCGTGGACTAGTTTGCTGGCAGAGGGAGCATCGCTTGACTCGCGAAGAAGAGCACAGATCGAGATGGGAAACCGGCGCTGCTTGCAGAGAGAACTCCCTCGTCGAGGCCAGCAGAAGGGATGATTTCGTCAAAGCTAGAGGGGGGACGCCGTCGTCGATGCCACCACGCGGGGTACAAACGGAGCCTGCCAACGCCTGCGAAGTGGCATAGTCGACGAGAGACCATAGACAGGCCATGGGCGGAGTGCTCGCGGCGAGGATGGATCGCGCAAGGGCAGCAGTCGACGGGCGGCGCGCGCGCACCCGCTGCTGCCGATTGCTCCATACGATATGTTGACTAGGTTATCCAAAGATGCAAGAAGTTTGGCTTTTCTTGTAGCTGAGTAATAATGGGTCGGCCTACTGGGTAATTACATCAGGGATTTTGAAATGGACAACGGATCATTGGGTTGGCCCAAAGAAATCTGCATTCCTAGTACTTGGGGCGTTTCTATCACGCCGCAAACTAATCGTGTTAGTTTTTGTTTGTTCGAAGCCCAAGGTAATCAGATTCCGGAGGAGTCGATACCGTGCCTTCAGAAATAGGCCGATTTGAACGGACAACAGTTCGCGATCCCGCGAGAAGAAAGGAAAAAAAGAAAAAGTTCATTACCGCTCCTTGTCCAAACAAACTGGGTAATCATGCATTCCTTATCCGTTACCGCGGTCCCCTACCGTTACCGTTACCGTTGCCGTAGGTGCAACCAAACACCACCTAGTAATTTGGCTAACGCTAGTTTAAAACTTTAATTTTTTTTTTTGATGGAGAGGGAAGAGTTCACAGAGGCCTTCATTTGGTTTTGTGAACGTGTGTCCGGCTGGGTCACACAAGTGCACCGCACACACGCGGATCGCGGCATGGCTGGCTCGGTGGAGGCATGCCCGGCGGGACACCTGCCCCCACCGCCGTGCAGACGCCCTGCGCCCACGCTCGCACCCACCGCACCGTCAGAGTGCCAGTTGTCGGAGTATCCGAGTGGGCACGGAGCGGACAGGACACGTTCTCCCCGATTTTCTGTCGAAAGGGACTCCGGCACCCTATCATGGACCAGTGTTAAGCTCTGGATAGGGTTACGGTCGCCATTATTAGAGAGTAAAAATCCGATCGAAAGAAAGAAAGAAAAATGAGCCGACGGTTGCTTCAGAGTAGAGCAAAGTTTTATTGAGTCGCAACTCGCACGCGCCACTTGCACCAGTGGCAGTGCGAACTGGGCTGGGCAGCGGCACAGCACCAACACTATCGGGGCCGGGGGTGAGGTGGCCCCCGCGTGGGGCGGCATCACCGACGGGGCACGGCACCTGCCCCACCCTCACCGCTCCTCCGTCGGAGTGTCAGCAGATTGGAGAGCAGCAGACCGGGGTTCCAGTTCCAGCCGATAGGCACGAGACTGCCAGAGAAGGTGAGCAATGGGGGGACGGCAGCTTTGGCCTTGGCGTACGTGGCCTCGTATTACCCCCTCCGTGTTCACCGTACGTTCACTCCCTCAGCCCGTGCGTGACGAAGAGTCAGTCTACTAATAGCCCTCGTAATCCACTGCTGATAAGATAATCCAGCGGAAAATATCGTTTTTCTTGGCGGTTCCTTCTGCTGTTACTCCACTATCCCTCCCGGGGGCTTTCTCGCTCCCCGGTCGTTATCCCGAAGAGAGCAGCGGGCGAGCAAGCGAGGGATCTCCCCCTCTCCTCGCGCGGGGAGGATACGCGTCCAGATTCAGTCAGCGCTCATGATCCAGAGCCGCGCTGCCCAACTGCAGCAGCAAGCTCAGCTCATCACCGTCCCGTAGTAGGCTCCTTCCTGCTCTTCTTGCTCGTGTCCTGGACCAGGTGGTGGTCTTCGAACAAGGTGTTAGGTCGCCTCCCCCCTGGTTCCTTCCTCTCTTGCTTGCTTCTTGTGTCGTGTCTCGTGTGATGTTGATGAGCCCCAGGTTTCGGTGTGCTGCTGTGGGGGTATCCTTCTCCTCATCCTCCTGTGTCTGACCATCTCATCTGCAGCCACGCATCTTGATCCCACTGCGTCTTCGTGAATCCTGGGGTCCCAGGAAAGAACCCGGCGGGGATCAGCTTAGCGTACGATCTTGGGGGGCAGATCCGATTCCTGTGGCTCGCCGCTTGATGCCCCCCATCCGGGTCCGCTGAGCCCGCCCCGGAATCGAGCAATTCCTGCGTTTTTTTTTTCTTCTTCTTTTGGTTCTCCCTCTTGCTCTGCAAGCTTCCACCCTGCGATTGGCCACTGCTTGATTGCTTCTCCACATACCGTGTACGTTCACCGTTGCTTGCATGCCTCAGCTTCTTGGTTTTTTCCCCTTCTAAGGAAGACACCTGTCGCAGTGTCGTCTACTAGTAGATTGGGCTTATCTAGCTTTACTCGTACCATCCAGACTCCTTCAGAGCAAAGCAATTATTGATGGATGGATGGATGGATGGATATAGAGTCATATAAACCTACGCAACAACGATTTCAGCATTTCATTTGCTTTATTACTGGATATGTACTGCATCATGTGGTGTGACGCCGCAGCTTACACCGATTCCTTTATCCTTATTTGCCGTCCTCGATGTGTGAAACAATTGCCTACTGAACTGATGCCAAAACAACTCTGTGATGCACACGCAGGTTGGTAGCATGTGAGAGTGATGGCGGCCGCTGAAGCCAGGGCTGCCTGGCAACGCGCTGCCAACCGCTGCCTGGTCCAGGAGGATGCGAAGCGGGCTCCGAAGCTGGCGTGCTGCCCGCCGGCCGCGCAACCGCATGACGCCGCCGCCGGTGGGAATCCTGCGAGCCCGCAGGATCCCCATGTCCCGACTTTTATGCCCATCAACTGGAATCTGATGATGAACTCCAGTCTGCCGACGGACACGCAGTGGTGGCTCCAGCTGCAGCCCAACTTTGGGTGCCAGATGGCTCTTGCGAGGGAGCACCTCAACTGTATGGGCGGGGAGGCCGCGGAGAAGAAAATGGAGGGATTTGCGCCGCCGTCTAAACCTGAGGATGCCGGGGCGAGGAAGGGTGCTGATATGTTTGAGCCTCCGTCGGTCGTTTCGGCCGCTTTAATGAAGCAAACATCTGAAATGGGTTTGGACGAGGTGAAGAATCTTGCTGGCTATCCCCCAGTGAGCCTCAAGTGCAAAGGAAACGCCGGCAACTGCGTTTACGAGGATAAGGAGTTTACAGAGCTCAAAGCTTTCGATCCTTTGTTTCCTAAGAAGCCGCAAAAGGAACACTTTGACATGCATGCCCCTTGGGAAGAAACCAAGAAGTCTCAGCCATGGTGGCAAGTAGCTGATGGGGATGGTTTGGCTTCTCTTGTCGCTGAGAGAGCAATTGAAAACATTGTGAACAATGATCTGCCAAGATGGCCAGCTCAGGCTGTGAGGGTTCATGGAGCTGAAGTGAAGGGACCTGGAAACAAGGATGACTATGGGCGGCCAGCGCTTTCTGCTAGTAAAGGGCCAGACCCTGTACATGATACTATGGCGTGCAGCTACAGTGTTTCAAGCATCACCAATGAGACGAATTCATCTGATGAGGGAGGTTGGCAACAACATCGAAGGAATAATGTGCTTGGGTAAGTATTCTTCAGTTATCTTGCTTCACAATCAGTCAATAACTACAATGAGGCATCTTCCTTGTGGGTTTCCTCTGTTTTCTTTCTTGTTTTATGTAGTTTTCGTCCCTGTAATGGAAAAGCTTAGATGAACCATAATCTGGATGTATTGCATTTAAGAGACGATAGTAACACTGAATTCAAAAGATGCACTACTAGTTCCAGTTTGCGTGCATGGTGACATCATAATATCCCCTTATGTCTATTGAAAGTCTACAAGGTCCAATTCAGTATTTATTTGTTCTCAATGAAAATTTATGTGTAGTTGTTTCAAGTGATCTGCGCATCTAATGATCATATAGTAGACATTCCTTTGCATGCATCCACCATGGAAAGCTTCAAATGTCTTATATTTGTCAAAGTCTTTTTCCTGATCCCTGCTCATGCACTAATATCGTCACACTCTGCAGGGATGCACAGGATTCTTATAGTTCCACAGATAGCACACCAGGCAACAAGCCAACATATCAGAATGCTTCCGAGAGGGCCAAGCTGCTAGATGCTCTCCGCCACTCACAAACACGTGCTAGGGAAGCTGAGATCGCTGCCAAGAAAGCCTATGATGAGAAAGACCATGTCATCAAGCTATTGTTCCGACAGGCTTCACACCTCTTTGCGTGCAAGCAATGGTTGAAAATGTTGCAGCTGGAGAACATATGCCTTCAGCTCAGGTTCAAAGAGCACCAAATAGCAACCATGTTCCCGGAGCTTCCCTGGATGATGGTGAAGGAAAAGGAAAAGGTGGCACCTGGTCAAGAGCGCAATGACGGGGCAAGGAAGAAAGGCAGAAGGCCAAACAGGAAAGGTGGCCTTTGCGACACTGTTGCGTTTGCAGTTGGTGTTGGTATTGTTGGCGCTGGATTGCTTCTCGGCTGGACTCTCGGCTGGCTGCTGCCCAAACTGTAAGTTGCATCTTCTTTGATGACCGTCAAGGTGAGAGGATAAGTGGCTCCTTTGCACGCTAAATTGAAAGGGTGATAGGTAAGGTCCAAGTGGGTGCTTCATGGAGGGTGAAATGGCCAGATTCTTAGAGATATTCCATGCTAGTCAGTTGGTTTGATGATGGTAGCTTGATACCTTATGTTGGTTCCTGTATATATAGAAGGATTGGTGTACATATTGCCAGAAACTGGTTACCTCTGTTGGTACCGTGGATGCAATGTTTATCCGTGTGCTGTACAGAGGGTGACAGTGGTGGTCTGGTGGAAGATGAAATCAGTCGACTTCAACAATGTATGCACTATTACTGTAAATCCGTAGCTTTTATTTGTTCAGTCCAGCACGAATTGTGTTAATCAGCATGCTGTAAAAAGTGTTTTGAACTTATTTGCTTGTCTTGTTCTCACCTGGTGAACATGGACTACAGTCGATTTTCATCATGCTTTGCATTCGTTTTTTTTTTTTTTTTTGGTGTGTTTCTCATTTGTTTCCAGAGGAGATTATCTTTGTTTCTTTAAGTAAACTGGCATTGAAATTCAAGCCGCCGAAGATTCAAACCTGGGTCGTGGCCGTGGAAGCGTATAACGATGTTCATCCACTTGATATATTGGCAGAATGGCAGTTCATGGTTGGAAATCACAATAGAGGAGGAACAGAGGTCATGCAATGATGCAAAGGACACCAATTCCACAGGAGGCTTAGGCGTTGCCGATGGACAATCGTCACTGTTCTAATAAAATTTGTACCCATTTTTGGACAAGTGAGAATCAGAACGGAAGTTTTTTTTCGACATTACCTCGAACTAGTAGCATCTATATAACGTTTGAGAGTCAATTTGTTCAGTAGAGCATTGCAAGATACTGCTACATTGAACGAAACAAGAGCAACAGCAGTGAAAATAGACAGCCATAACATGCGTAGCAACGCTCAATCTGATCTTCTAAATTGTCTGCTCATAGATCATTTACTTATCTAGGCCCCGGCTACCAAATGTGCACAGATGGCTCCCAAGTTCTGAGATAACATCCACCAGACCTCCGTATCCAGCAACAGCTGCCATCTGAACGACAATGCTCGTGCTCGTAAATATATTGTGCAGAACCAGGACTAGGAAAGAACACACCTAGACAGCAAATTCAAATGAGCAGAAGGGAGATAGGTACGTACCCCTGATGAATGGATGGAGACAGAAAATGTTGACTGAGGGGCGCATTTTATCTGCGAAAGGACTGTCCCGTTTATTGTGAAGCGGGAGAGCACTGGTTCAGCACCAACTGCTAAAATCTGAAGGGATGCAAATAAAATGGAAAGGTTCAAAGAGAGAAAAGTTAGTATGTTTTCTGTATAATAAGATTAGAGTAATAAAAGATGCTATAAATCTCTATAAAAGAGAGCATGCAAAAAACCATGCTTTTTTTCAGAAGAATAAGGTCTTGTTCAGCGCTAGAGTTCCTGTACTTGATAACACAAATGATGAAATGACCTATCTAAATATGTCTATTGGACACTAGTTTAGACAGGATGTAAATGGAGATGGACGAAAACCATGATTTTTCAGAAGAATAAGGGCTCATTTGGCTAGAGTTCCTGTACTTGATAACACAGATGATGAAATGATCTATCTAAATATGTTTATTGGACACTAGTTTACACAGGAAGTAAATGGAGATGGAAGGACAGGTGCTCACTTGGTTCTTGTCAAACAACAAGTCTTGAACAGGAGCATGACAGTCCAAATTAAAGATGCACTCATTCGAGAGAAGACTCCAAACTGATATACCGCTAGACGTGCCACAAGCCTGAAGGTGATACAAACGAGAATTTTAAAGCATTTTGATGTATACAAGTTTAAAGCATTTTTAAAGAGTTTGAAAGCACATTATTATACCAGCCAACTTTCACTTGCATCAATGGCAACACAACTGACCCATGAGCTTTCAAATGCCTTGTTCTTTACTGGATGTATAACTTGAGTGAGCTTTCCACTTCTGCAATCTGCAATGGGTGTGTTTAGAACCCTGAAAACTGGCACTGTTCCAAACTGAAAAGCACTGTAGCACGTTTTGTTTGTTTGTAGTAAATATTATCCTACCATGGTCTAACTAGGCTCAAAAGATTCGTCTCGTAACGTATATCTAAACTGTGCAATTAATTTTTGTTTTTACCTGCATTTCATACTCCGGGCATGCGTTTTTTGGTACATTTAATGCTTCGATGTGATGGGAATTTTGGAAATTTTGGAGAGAAGTTGGGGTTCTAAACACAGCCAATGTGCAAAAACAGCATGAACAGGCATGGCAAGAAACAGTTTAAATAGCACAGTAAAATGGGCAAACGAATGTCCCTATGACCAATAATAATGCAGAAAATTAAGAATACAACGGATAATCAGTAAAAACAGATGTTGCTAGAGCTTGTTCATGCTTTTTCCTCTGTACAGAACAAATAGGTTCATTTCTTAACATTGTGCTGCCACTGCATTTGGGAATGCTCTGTTATAGAGATAAGATAAAGGAAGAAAATCAAGCTGCAAGTGAAATGCAAGACAAGAGAAAAAGTTACGGGTTTGAAATAGCTCACCCCAGATACGGGCTGTCCCATCCTCTGATCCTGTTACCACCTGAAAGGAAAATAAAACAGCTAGTAATGTGGTACAAAATATAGGCAAAACTAACATTGAATAAAGGAAAGCTAACATAATCAAATAACCTGGCGATTTGATTCACGAACTGCAACGCTGTGCAAATAGTCAGTGTGCCCCATGAATGTCATTTTGCATTTACCAGTCTCCTGAGAAAAGCAGCCATGACAAAAATTGGTTTCAGATATCTTGTCAACACAGAAGACTGATATAGCTTGTAACACAAAGGACTATAAAGCAGAACTGCAGCTCCTTCTATGTGTCTCAAGACTCCTATATATAGCATTTACCTTAAGAAAATACATACCACATCCCAGCAGTAAGCACATGCATCACCCGTTGCTGCAAAAATAGATCCATCCTGTTTGGAAGAATGATGAATAACAGCAAATAAGATAATAATGAACCAAAGCAATATGCATGAGGAACAAACATTGGGGACCATCATGATTCGTTTCCTGAAAACACATAAAAAATATGAAAAAAGTTCAGTTGGTAACCTGTTTATTAATTGCAATGGCATTGTTTTCAGGTATTGGAGAGCGAGCACCCCAAGGACCCCTACAACATTGCCAGAAACAACAATGAGAACAATGTAAACTGGAAGGTCTATTTTTAGATAAAGGATAAAATCCAGCCTAACTTGAAGGTTCATGAGATGTGCATGTCTAACCATAGAATCTTACTCATGCTGAGGGTTCACCAAGTCAAGAGCTGGTTCTAGATGATCCCCTGATGAGAGAAGTAACAGAAAAATTGGTAAAGGTAATAAAAATAACTAAAACGCAGAAGACACACTAGGCCATTTTATGTGCACTCCACACAGATCCTTTGCTTCTTTCACCTCTTTTAGGAAAAAAAAAAGACAGGTGGGAGCCTTCAAAGGGCAATACTCACAAAAAAAAAAAAAAAAAAAAAAAACCTAAATGCATTCTCATAGATGAAGCAAGTAGCAAATATGAAGCATTTTCACATAAATCATGCTCTGCTCTAGCAGGACTGTAGATTTCATTCATCTGCTAGAACAATTCCACCATGTAAGATGAGATTACAAACATACACCTTTGTAAGAAAAAAAAAAGCATGCCCTTTTTTGTGCACCTGTGATCTAGTCGCACATCAGTGCCTTAGTAGTCAGGTAAAGCACATGACCGCCTAATCAAACAAACCACATAAAAACAGAATGGAAGCTCGAATACAGCACCTTGCACGGAGAGCGGAACAAGGCAGCTCTGCATCTCGTGCCACCTCCAGCCCCTGATACGTCCATCGTCCCCGCAGCTGCCACAAGGAAAGCAAGCAACCAACAAACCACGTTCCCATCAACCCATCACCATCTCCGAGCAAATGAAGAACATTGTGATTTAGTAGAAGAGAATTAGCATCAGTCAACCATTAACTCAGTCACCTGAAGAGCAGCGGCTGCTGCGGATCAGGGTAGAACCTGACGTCGTATGCGGGGCCGCTGTGCGCCTGCACGATGCAAACGGGGTCGACCAGCGCGACGGCGGCCTCCCCCTGCGAACCAGACCAAGAAAAAGTCAGTCTACGCCTCTCCGGCCGTGCGTCCCACCCCCCGAATAGGTTCTTGCCAAGGAGGTACGGACCTGGGAGGCGGCGGAGATGCAGGATGAAAGGGAGTAGGAGGCGAGGGAGCCGTCACTGGAGGCGGCGGCGAGGACGACGTCGGGGTCCGAGTCGTCGCTGTGGTCGAAGAAGACGGCGCGGAAGAGGTTGCGGGACGAGAGATCGCGGGAACGCAGGATGCCGCGGCGGTACGATGCCTCGTCCCAACTGCGCGCGTCCATCGATGCCGGGTTCGCCTGCGCCGCCGCCGTCGCCATGGCCGCCTTGCTGCTGCTCGCTGCGCTGTTGCTTTTGGAAGGGGAGGGACAACGGGAGAGTGAGCGTAACAGCGGCTGGGCCTAGCTGGGCTTCTTTGAGCCACAGGATTCTGCCCGGTTCTGGCCCACCTGAAAACAGTTTCTTGCTAGAATGCTACCCAAATTATAATTATAAGCCATTTTTGCAATTTTATAATAATAAATTGCAATAATGGTTCAAAGCAGTGGCAAATTTGCAGTTGCCTCATCTATAAGCATCCGTCGACCATATAAGGGACTTCCATTCAAAAAAGTAATGGATTTATGTGCCATTTCATGATCCATTTCATGATCACAATCATTACAGCATTCAGAGCATGGTGAGTTGGTAACGCTACAAGATAGGTACACTGTGAAGCACAACAAATTCAGCCTCACATTTTCGCATCTGGTATTTTTACATGCCTCTGGTCAAAACAATGTACCATACAAACACTGAAATAAGATAACTCTTAGCTCTTACAGGCTGCAACTTTAGAGCGTGCTCATACAAAAGAACGCCGCGTGAATATCTTGGAAAGCATGTATCCATCTGGCATTAGCTAATGTTAATGTTTTCACAGCCAGTGAAGGCAAAGCTGCCCTCGGGTTCTCAGTCTTCACTTACTGTCAGATCCCTTCTTTGGGTGGATAGCTTCAACAATAGCCTCAATCTCTTCCTTGGCACGCTCAAACACATTGGGGCCTTTGACTTTGTCGATGGGTGTGTTTTCGCTTATATCAGCACTTGTTCCATGAGTTTCATTCGTGTGGGTTTTTATTTTCTGCAGGCTCCCCTCCTTGTGTTCCTCATGCGATTCTGCATGTATATTTCAGAGATTCACATCATAGAAGATAAAGCTCTGACTCGAGGTGATGTTAGTAATATTGATTTAAATTCACGGCTAAACATGAAAAAAAAGATTACATACTTGGAATTAAGGTGTTCAATAAGCCTCTAAACAACCATCAAACTCTGTTTTTTTTTTTTTCCAATTACCATCTAGAAAAGCAGCGCTTCAAGTAGTTAAGAGTACTTCAATACTTGAAAGGATATACACAACTTTCCAAGATTAAGCAGTAAGTTTTTTTTTGGGCAATGACAACCATTATGAACTCAATATGCCCAGAAGTCCTTTCAAGTACCTTTGTGATCTGAAAGGGAAAAAGAGTTGAGCAAACCTATTCTTCGCCCCCAAACATTGAAATAACTATGGCAAATGCACAAGGCATGATTTTCATAACTATAAACAAAGGGACTGCACATGCTCTTAAAAGGAGGAGGAGGAGGCCGAGCTTTTCCATTTGCAGATTTACTGTAAAATCAATGGCTTTCACATTATAGTCTGTGAATAATCTTTGTGAAATGACAATGAAGCTCATGCGATTATAATGACCACTGTTGCCAGTAAGGAAGGTTTAAGCTATATTAGATAGGAAGAATGGTTTTCCTTGGGTAGGAAGGATCACCTGTTCTATAGGTAAGTAGCAAATGTTGCAATTAGCTTGAATTAGTAATTAGTATAGATAAAACAATACGCTGTAAAAAGTGGTAAGATGACAATTGTTTCTAGGCACAATTACTGTTCAACCTTTCTTATTAGCCTCCATCCAACCAACCCCATCGCACAAACCACCAAAAAATTCCTTTTCATATTTAAGAATCAGGGTAGCAAAGGTTTACCATCCTTGTTTTCGCGGGGACTCGACTGATGCTCCATCTTAGTATGAACAGCTCCAACAACAGCCTCGATCTCTTCCTTTGCTCGCTCAAGCAGATTGGGACCCTTGACCTTTTCCACAGATGTTTTCTCAGTTATATCGCTACTTGTTCCGTGAGTCTCATTGTCATGAACCCTGTCTTTGTTCATGGCACCTCCCATTCACAGCAGAGTATTTCCTCCTCCACACTCCAGTGTGCCTGAAAATGCAAGAACTTTCAGCGCAACAGGACAAACAAGGCATGGTTTGGAACTTTGAATCTTCACTTGGAGAAAGGATGTGCATAAACCAGTGCAAACATTTAACTCTTTCCCACAGTTCAGTGCAACAGAAGAAAATGGTGATTGACCAGCTTTCAATCAAACCATGAACTAGATAGTCCATCATTATTCATTAAGCACCCATCTCACTGTAAATTGAGGGTACTGATCACCAGAGCAAGACAATATATTCCCTCCTATTCAGAACACATGACGTTTAGGACATCAACCCGGTCTACAAGCTGAGATAATCTAACAAGAAATTTGTATGAAAATGTAGCATTTTAAGTAAAGATAAGTAAATAATATGACTATATTGTATGGTGCATTTTCATGCTACATAATTTTTACGGAACAAGCCAGTGGTCTGGTTGGGTATTTCAGAATTTGCAAGTTTTCCAGTTAATCTAGTGAAAAGAAGTTTTCCAGTGAATCTTGGAGTCTCAACCATGTTACAAATTATCATTTACCCAACACAAACTGATGCAACGCACGGTTATGGATGCCAAAGAATGCTGCTGTCCAGCATCCATGCCCCCATTCAGTAACCAGGAGTTTTCCCTTTTTCTATATCGTAAAATTGAAGCATGAGCGCTGCTAGGAACGAACCGCCCCTACGACCTAAACTGCGCCAAGATCAGGCGAACACCCTGTCTCGAGTTGGTCATCACGTCGATCAAACTAATTACACAAAAAAAAAGGGTAAATGAATTCAGAGAAAAAGAGAAAGACGGAGCGGAAGGAGCGAGCCGGGGGCTGTGGGTGGGGAGGGGGTAGCGAGGCGTGGACGTGCCTGTGGCTGGCTGTCGTCGCCGGCAGGCGAGCCGGCGATTCGATCGCCTCCGGCAGACGGCAGAGTCGCAGAGATGCAGGCCCGGGACAGACAGAGCACCTTGGGGAAAGGACATGGATACAGAGGCGAGATGGCATATTCCTCGGCCCGGCCCAATCGAGTCCAAAGCCCAGTAGCTCACATTCTCACACCGACATGCGGGACCGGACGACATTCGGCCCGCCTGTCAGTGAATATACTCCTTTTCCGAGCGTAGTTCGGAAGAAAAGCTTTGGAGCTTTCTCCGCCACCAGACGCGCACAGGCACCCAAGGCCCCACCTGGCAGCGTCCCGCGACAAGCGGCCGCCGCCGACGACGACGATGCCCCGCGCCGCCACGGGCACGATCGCCGCGGCGCTCCTGCGCGCCCAGGCCCCACCCATGGCGCCGCGCGTCGCCCGCGCGCTCCCTGGCCTAGACGCCGCGATGCGCTTAGCTCCCTCCTCGCCACGGCTTCCCCTCCTCCCGCGCCTCCGCTCTGGTGCTTCACGCGCGTCATCATCAAGCGGTACGGAACCCGCCGCCCGCGTGGCCGTGTCTCAGTCAGCTGCTCGACGTAATGCATCCCCCCCCCCTCCCCGTCAATTGCTCGTTCCTCTTCCAGCGCGCTCCTTCTGCAGCGGCGTCGCCCGGGCGTCTCCTGGCGCTGGCTTCTCGGCGGCGGAGGAGGACCAGCGGCTGCAGTCGGAGCTCATCTTCCTCGGCACAGGCACCAGCGAGGGCATCCCGCGCGTCAGCTGCCTCACCGATCCCGCCAAGGCTTGCCCCGTATGCCGTTTGCCTCGTTCACCATCTCTGTATATTTGTCCAGCAGCTTTTTGTTTGCTCAATGTCGCTTGCTTGACCTGTCCTTCGTGCAGGTTTGCACCAAGGCGGCTCAGCCGGGGAACCCCAACAGGAGGCGCAACACCTGTATCCTCCTGCGCCACGCCACCCCCTCCGGCACCGCCAACATCCTCGTCGACGCCGGCAAGTATGTGCTATTGATGAGCCTTACATCATGCTTCGTTTCTTCCATGACCCGAGTAACTGGCCTATGCTCTGTTTGTTCTCCTCTTCCAGGTTCTTCTACCACTCTGCGCTCCAGTGGTTCCCATTTTTTGGGTGCTGTCCCTGATCTGATCTGATACAATGTTCAGATTTTATTTTATTTTTGTTCCTTGCAAAATTGGCCGCAAAATGTTTACCCATACTTTTCAGGTTGAGGACAATCGATGCTGTCATCATTACCCATTCTCATGCTGATGCCATTGGAGGTCTGTAACCGTTGGTCGGTTGCTAACTTTTTGTCCTGTTTGTAACTGTTTAACTCAAAGCAACTTTGTTTGTATCAGCCGGGGGGCAATAATTATTGTTCCTTTTTATCTTGTCTTTTTTCAACAAGAATAAAGGAAGATAACTTCTCTGCTGCAGGGCTTGATTGTCTTCGTGATTGGACGAACAATGTCCAGCCATCAATCCCAATTTATGTGGCGGAGCGTGATTATGAGGTTGTTATAACTTGTAGCGAGCTATGTTATGCCTTTTTTTTTCTGCCTCTATTACTATATGAAGACAACAGGGAAATCTACAGATTACATAGAAAAAACTGTCCTAGTCCGTTGACTGTTCATTTTAAAACAGTAGCAAATGACAAATGAAATATCTGCTAAAAGATTGTCTTCTTTTCGTTTTTTTCTCCTGGTCATGAAAACTGGCTCATCTTTTCTTCTTTCTCCCCATTTGCTTTTCTGTGATAGGTGATGAAGATGACCCACTATTATTTGATTGACACGAGTGTAGTTATACCTGGAGCGGCAGTTTCAGCATTGCAATTCAACATTATAAAAGAGGAACCATTTAAGGTTCACAATCTTGAGGTTTGTTTTAGGAAACTATAGCTAGCAAATGTTAGAAAATAACACCCCCACGCCTGTATCTGTGTTATTCTGTTTTTTACAGTCGTTAAGCACCCTCAAGTCAGTGGAATGCTGCATGGGATTACAATTATAAATTTGCTCTTATCACCTTGTTTTGGTGAACTATCATGTGCTAGGTTCCCTTTAATTGTTTGAGGTTATTTAAGTAACACTAACACCTTTTTTTTAGGATAAGGTCACTAGCACCTAGTAGTTATGAAGTTGTGCAAATGGGTTGTATGTGTAGCATTTCCCTTTAGTAAATGGGCAATTTGAAGCTCAACAGTTTCAGTGATTTGGGTTAGAATGACTGCTTGAGGCAAACTGGGAATACTTGTGAGCATGTGAATTATAGTAAATCTGTCATGAAATTATAATTATTTTTTAAACTAACTAAGTGGACATTATTTAATTTTCTTTTCTCATGCTAGCCATATTTTAATACCATATAAAAGATGGAAGTGGCAGTCTCACTTTCTGAACCTATGGTTTGTTCACCGCAGGTGATTCCTTTACCTGTTTGGCACGGTCAGGGTTACCGCTCTCTTGGTTTTCGTTTCGGTGATGTATGCTACATAAGGTACACCGAGTTCAGTGCAAGGCTAGTTTTGCTACAGTAAACTGTGTTGCTGTATGTCTTCTTGCCTTAAATGCTATGATGGATGCAGTGATGTCAGTGACATACCTGAAGAAACCTACAAACTTCTGGAAAACTGTGAACTTCTTATAATGGTATCAAATATAATAATTGTTTGTTTTTCCTTGTTAAATCGTAAAGTTATTGATTTAATGCAAAGCTGTAAAGCTTTTCTTATTAACTTCTTGCTCATCTTTAATATTAATTACTGATTGGACCTACTTTTTTCTGTATAACTTTCTACAGGATGCTCTAAGACCTGACCGTTCTTCATCAACACACTTTGGGCTACCAAGGGTTAGTCCTAAAACTATACTATAACAGCTCTTACCTTCTTCCTGTTGCACTGTAATCCTCTTGACATGTTCTTAAACTGTGCAGGCCCTTGAGGAAGTTAGGAAAATCAAACCAAAGAAAACACTGTTTACTGGTAGGAACTCATTGGCCACTTATACATATTTTGTTATAAATTTATATAATAGAGAATTTCATCAAACTATGTTTCTGTTGTCAAATTTATTGCATTTTCATTTCCCTGTGGATGTACGAAAAGCAAGACTTGCCTTTTGCTTAGGTGGGTGGGGTTTCTCGAAAAAAAAAAGAAAAAGGGTTATGGTATTTCTGTAGTTGAACTAATGAACAATCGAACACAATTTTGTGACTATATATGTCACAGGAAGAATGTAGAGGAAGTCCTACATGCATAATTCTAAGTTTCTAACTCATATTGAGGTTATTGTTAGAACCTGCCCTTTACACGCCTAGCACGCACACCAGGCCTGTGGCCTTGGGCCTCTACCCTAGCTATGCTTGGCCCACCTGAGAGTAATCCCCTTGATCATGTTTCCATAAATCTTTTTTTTTTTCTCAAACACGCAGGAGAGCTGCGTATCTTTGTATTAAGAAGAAGAAATAAAAGGGGGAAAGAAACCCCGTTACAACACACCCAGCCCTTCACTTACCCATTCTGTACAAGAACAGGTAAGCAAGCCGAGGATAACTCGCACACTACCGAGGCAGCCAGGTCTAATTTAAGCCTGCTGTAAGGTTGTCTTCTTTTTTCTCGAACACGCAGGAGAGCTGCGTATCATTATATTAAGAAGAAAAAAGTAGTGGGTTTAGAAATCCCATACAGCCTTACAAACACACACACAAACCCCCACCCTTTTACATAAGCAAAAGCCTCTCTCTCAAGAATCAAAAGAGAACTTGACCCTAGACCACTGAAAGGAGCTCACCCATTGGCTGGCACAAGAGCAAGGAGATTAGAAATTCCCCGAGCTCCGGCCACACTCCAAAGGTGAAGTTCATCTCTTAACAAAACCAGGACCTCATTTAAATTTGGTTGGATCCCATCAAACACACATCGATTGCGGTGATTCCATAAGGACCAAGCTCCCAAAATAATGATAGAATTGAGACCTTTCGTAATCTGATCGCTAATTCCCATGTTTGTGCTTGCCCACCATTCATCAAAGGAATTGTTTTCAGGCTGGGGAGACAGAGCCTGTAGACCGACCTGCTGCAGAATGCTGTACCATACTTGTCGGGCAAAGACACATGACATTAGTAGATGATCAATTGTTTCCTCAGCTTGGTCACAAAGCAGACAACGTTCAGGATGGGGCAGACCTCTTTTAGCGAGGCAATCTGCAGTCCAACATCTATTGTGCGCCACTAACCACATGAAGAACTTGCATTTGCCTGGTGCCCAAGTCTTCCATATTCTCTCCCACGGCCCGAACTGCACAGCCCCAATAAAGAATCCCTCGTATGCAGATTTAGCAGAGTATACTCCTGAGCTAGAGAATTGCCATCTATGAGTATCTTCTATTTCAGGCTGCAAAACCAAATTCGAGAGAAGGTCCCATATCTTGAAATATTCAGCCAAGACAGGTACTGTAATGGCACCTCGTATGTCCTGCACCCATCTCAATTCTGTAACAGCCTCAAACACTGTCCTCCTCTTAGCTTTGTTAGTGATTGAACCGAATAGGTTTGGGGCTAGTTGTGCTACTGCTGTAAGGTTGTCAGGAAAGAAATTCCTCTAGCCCCAGCCAAACTCCAAAAATGTGCCTCTTCTTTTGCTAGGATTAGAGCCCTTTCCAAGCTATGAGAGACTCCATCAAAAACACAAGCGTTACAATGTTTCCACAAGGACCAGGAGCCAAGAATGACAAGTGAATTTAAACCTTTCTGGATTTCAACCCCAGCTCTTAGACTCCCATTCTGCCATAGGCCTTGGGTTGAGTCCTATATATGTAATCCCTTGGTTCATCAATAATCATTGATTGATTACGGGTGATATTCATTCCCAGTTATCATAAACTTTTACTCTTATTTGATACTATTTCCCAATACTAAAGAAATAAAGACTAAATATGTCCATCGCCATTTTAGAACTTACTGTTGTTACACAATAGACTGTTGCCCCCCTTTCACCCCCAGCATTGAAGCATTATTAGAAACTCAAGTGATATTCATTTTGTTTATGTACATGAAAGCCTATAATGTTTAATTTGACTAGATTTCATTTACGTGCCTGATGTCCCATATTTCATTGTTTACACTTAGCTTGTTATTGGCATTGATAAAGTGTAATTGAATGATATCTTCAGGAATGATGCATTTAATGGACCATGAGAAAGTAAACAATGATCTTGCCAGGCTGATGGAGACAGAGGGCCTTGACATCCAGCTTAGCTATGACGGTCTCAAGATACCTGTAAGGCTCTAGAATTATTGTTTTTGGAAACACATTGTTTTGTTTATTAGGGCTGTTGATTGATAATTGCGAAGTTTCTTTAGTTCTATCTGAGTAAAATGATGACCAAATGTAATCTGTATCTGCTGAGCTCGAAGCATTGAGATCTTCCTTTTCATTCTTCCCCCGCAAAGAGGAAACTTATGTAGCAAAGTTACACCATACCATTTTGCATTGGAATAAAGTCAGATCATTAAATTTTGTGAATTGATATTTTATATCTCTCTTCTGATATACAGCACTCTTCCATGGATTTTATTTCGTTTGATGTGTTATTGTTAAACAAGCTCAGATTTCCTGTAAGATCAGGGAGCAGTTCATGAGAGATTGTTTCTTGAAATCTACTTATAAACAAGAAGAGTGGGTTCATGAGAGATTGTTTCTTGAAATCTACTTATAAACAAGAAGAGTGGGTCAATCAACAATTTAGTCTGCAATACCATATTAGACAAATGATTACTGGGTACAGATGAAACTCGTAGCTTGTTTTTCTTCGGCGATTCATTCTGGATCCCACAAAAAATTAGTAATTTCTTTCCTAGGCCACACAATAAAAAACTAATGTCCAGGAATCGACTACACTCCAGCTGCTCGTCCTAGCCTTTCCCTTAGGATCTTCACTCCCATGTATCTGAGCAGAAAATATGATTAAGAGGCAATTCAGTCTCTAAAATTAGAATTAAAATGTGGCAGCAGAACAAGGAAGTGTCATCTGTGTAAGGTACTGTACCTGCCCATCATCATGACTGTAGCTTGGGGGTTGGTCCCTGGTGATCTAGAAAATATCGAGCCATCGACCACACGAAGACCTGAAACTCCAAGCACCCTGTAATGCTGGTCAACCACTTTCCCTACATGGCATCCACCATGATAGTGCCAGATGGTGATTACAGTGTCCTTGCAAAACTGTTCGAGGGATTCTGTATCATTTGTATGCTTGGGTATCAGGTTCACATTCGCCTGCACACTCATATTGAGCACCCTTTCCATTGAAAACCCAGCACCATTAGCAGACAGTTCAGAGAAACGGTTTGTCTTCAGTATCTTTTCAATGGTCTTGATACCATAGACGCAACGATTGAGATCCTGTGGATGACTGAAGTAGTTGAAGGTAACTGCTGGGTTATTCCGGACATCGGTGTCTGTGAGGACCAGATGACCTGTGGATAGTGGACCATCAATCTTCTCAAGGATAAAACCACCGTGGAATACCTCTTTGGGTAGGTTAAGCTTGTTATGAGCATATTTCTGAGCTGCTTCCAGGGTTCTTTTCTTTGGAGGAATTGTAGATAGCTGTCCAATCTGTGTTTGCAGGAATGCAGTGTGATAGCGCATTAGGCTAATGAGACCAAACAGGCAATGAATTTCACAATCATGAAAGCTATTGTGTCAGTTGTAATTGCATTGCAAGAGTTTGGCCCATGCATGCCGCTGTCTTTTTTCCTTCTTTTTTGTTGTGTTTCGTTGAAAGTAGGAAGCTTAGCACGTAAAAACGTAAGATGTTTATTTCTTAAAATTTGTGATAACATGCGTGTGAACGTCCATTGGCATCAATGAATGGCTCTAGTTTTTAAGTTGTGATCTTAATGCAGCAAAATACTACTAATTGCTATATGCACTTCAGAATTTTTGCCTAGTTAATATGCATGAATGGCATTGGTAATTTGGAATTGGTTCCAAACTATCCGTTTCCTTATCTACTCTCTGCACAAAAAACATCAAATATGCAATATGAAGCTTGTAAAAAATGCACAATTTGGAACTGCTAGGTAAGTGATTGATGGCAGACCTCAGCAGACATGATTCCGTGGTGGCAGTGGACACTCTCTGATGACTGACCAAAACCACTGCTAGCCTCAATGAACACACCTTCTTCAGTTATTCCAACAGTTTCAATGAGAGACTGTCGTGGAGGGCTTCTTGTTGGTATAAAGATGGAGTTCATGGGGTTGTCAGCCATCCCTTTTCCCACATATTTATTATGGAGAACCACAGGAATGTTATGATTCTTGAGATCATTCTTGGGTCCAATTCCACTGAGCAGAAGCAACTGGGGGGTACCAATCGCACCAGCAGATACAATTATTTCACTATCTTTTCTGTTGTTTAGAAATGCCTGGTGGTGTCTTCCATTTTCATCAGTGAATTGGACTCCAGTGGCCCTTGGCTTCATTCGCCCTGCATCAGAAATTATGTTTCTGAAAATGGTACGTATTTTTTGTAGCTTTCTCTCTTCATATTCTATGTATTTCAATAACTACTGACTTGTAACATGAAACAGCTTACAGGTCACATATGTGCATGGATAATTGTTACCTTGTCGTGAGTCAAACACTATCTTGTGCGCACTAGCATGGAGCAGCACTCTCAGGTTGTTAGGATCTCCAGCTGCAAGTAAGTCGGCAGCTGTGTGGCGGTACCCAGTCTCATCAAAGATGGTGCCACCCACCTTTGTCCCAGAAACATGATCGTAGGTATACCCATTGAAAGGGGCTACACCTGCTTGTAGCAGCCCATCTCGTAATGCAGCCTGCCAAGGAGCAATCTTAGGCCACTGGACAATCTTCTC
Organism: Paspalum notatum; assembly: GCA_022530915.1. NCBI lineage: Eukaryota > Viridiplantae > Streptophyta > Magnoliopsida > Poales > Poaceae > Paspalum > Paspalum notatum. Next base: position 35,437,279 of record CM039685.1, read on the forward strand.
CTCTACCCAAGGGAAGGACTTGTTCACTAGGTCTTCATCCCAGCCTACTTCCTGGATGAAGCTGTTGGTACAAGAACACAAGGTATTCAAGTTACAGCAAGTGAATTACCAACAAGAATATTGGCATAAAAGTGTCTTTTAAAGAATATTGCACCTCATGATTGTTGAGTTTTCCTAATTTAGATTCATGAAAAGTAAAAAAAAACAATGTGATATATTGGTAGGTTGATCTTCATCCTAGTTGTAACTGGCATGAGCTGAACTGGGGATTGATTATTTCTCAGCCTGTCCAGTGATCCAGTCAACATAGTTACCATAGTCCATAGCGTCAAAGCAGTTATGACCCCATGTGACATTGTTTGTTTGCCACTTTTAAATCTAGGTGGCTGCTGTAGTACGGTACATAGCTGTATGCCCCTGACAAGAAACACGAGGTGGTCTTTATTCGGAGAGAACCACAGCATGTGTTACCGGCAGTGGCAGGCAAGCCGCATCTTGGCACTACCAAAGCTGAAGCACTTCAATGCACACTAATCTAGTATCTGAATGTTTCTCTTTAAGTCATCGCTCATCAGGTTATCCACCAAACACTCTTTTATATGCTATTTATCAAGATTTGGAACTGTATCCAATTTTAGAACTGTCCTGTGATGGAGCTTGAAAATTAGAACATGTCCAAACAGAATCATGATGTCCCAGGGGACCCAGACATACAGTCAGGTGCAGTGTGACTGTGTCGTGTGCTCTAGGACACTATAGGTACAAGGCTTGAGTGCCTGTTTTGGTGTGCTCGTAGCTGTTTTGGCATTTGTTTTGATCACCTGATAGTTTCTTTTCTGTGATTGAGCTGATGATATTGATGCAAGTGCATGTTAGCTATAGCCTGACTGTCCGATTCACCAAAAATCCAGAAACATTTCATTACGTATAACTGAATGCTATTGAGGTAAGTCATTCATAGCTAAGCGTGGTCTACTTGTTCTTGCTGAATGTTTCCGCACACGGCTAAAATGCAGAGTGAGCAATAGTGCCTGGTTGCTAGCAGTCAGGCAGAGGCAGATCTTACCATTTACTTCATCTTGTCGCTATCACCCTAGAACAGACGCTACAGTCTCGAAAGTGACTGGTCAGAGAGTTCTGCTTTCTGGCTGGCAACATATAGACTGAATGCTGGCAATGCCATAAGTACGTTGCTTAAGATATCTTGATTTTTGTTTCAGCCTGTGGAATTTTTGCTCTCGTGCGTATGTTCTTGTGTGTGAAAGTAATGTATGCTGCGCATTGTAAACCTCGGCAGCCAAAAAATAGTGAAGGGTCAAAAATCTCCTCGTTTGTGTTGTGATGCACAGGGGGAGCTATCAGACGGACCCAGTACAGACCATAATGGTGCAGTGCAGAGCCAATGCATTGCGTACCTTGAGCTGGCTCGGCTGTAGAAGCCGGCATTGATGCAGGTTCCACCGCCCAACACCCTCGCCCGGGCATTGATGACGCCGTCGGTGGAGATGAAGGCCTGCGCCGGCGAGTCCGGCGCCATATTCATCAGCCCGATGTGGAAGTTCTCCATGTAGGAGACGTTGCGGTTGCCGTACGGGGAGCCCCCTCGCTCCAGCAGCAGCACCTTGTACTTGAGCGACAGCGTCGCCGCCAGCGGGCAGCCGGCGGTGCCGCCGCCGACGATGATGTAGTCGTACGTCGACGGGCATCCCGTGGGATAGCTGCTGGCCTTCTGGAGGGCTGGGAGATTCTTCAAGGTGAATGGCTTCTTGGCTGCTGAAAAGGACGAACGGAATGGTTAAACTTTTATTACCGTCGACGTCGAGTGAAGCTAAGCTTTGCGTCGTATTTCTCTGCCGTAGGCTCCAAGAGTTGTATCCTATCACTTTTTTTGTCTTTGAGTTTGGCAGGACAAGTATTCTACTAGTATCAGTGATTGAGCTTACGTGCGCTCTTGACATCAGGCTCTGACATGGTGCCATCCTGGATGGCATGTCAGGTGCATATCTTTTAGTAGAGATTCTTGTCTGTTGCTATTTCTTCCTAACCATTACTACTTTATTTGATATATTATTAAGACGTGAATGATTCTCTTTCTAACAGATGGTGCCCCCACTTCAGCATTCTGAAGATACAACAGTGGGAGAGACACAAACCAACAGGCAACAGGAAACGACAGGAGAGGGAGGGGAAAAAACATCAAGTACAATGCTGGAAGGAAGAGTGATCCGAAGAACTGTGAAGAAAACAAGAAACCAGAAGCTGGGAAAATGTATGTGCTGTGGTTGAATCTTTCAGCATTGCAGTTGCAGCATCGGAAGGTGAAAGAAGAAGCAAAGGCGAGCACCTTGAGACTGCTCCAAGAAGAGGCAGAGGAAGCACGCCAGGAGCTTGAAGAAGAAGAGCACCACCACTCCCCTGCTCAACGACATTGGACTGAACCTCGAGAAGCCCCCTGCCAAGCAAACCAACAGGTCAGCCGCTCGACGTGTCCCCTCGCTCCCTCAAAGGCAGGCTCAACCCAACCCTGTGCTCCCCACCTCTGAACCTCGCTCGCGGAGGTGGTATGGTTTATGTAGCGGGCCGGCGTGCGGCGTTGGAGGGGTTGATTGAAGGCAGCACCAGAGTGCTGGCATTGAAGAGAGCTCACCCGCTGCAGTAAGGGCCATTCAATGCCAAGGCAGCACTGCCCTGGTACAACCGGGATTTATGGACTTCATCAACCAACCAACCATCACAAAGCTGCGGCGATGGTGCCCCTCCTCATTTACAAGAATGACAGGAAGCTGAGCCTGAGCTCCACTCTCTGTGCCATTTCATTATTGGTTACCCGTACCTGTGTTGTTTGCCAATTGGTTGAGCCAGCGAGTTAATATCATTGTTTTTTTTACCTCACCTGTTTGCTCACTTTTTCAAATGGGTATACAGTATGGTCTGCAGGTACTGCCATCCATGAGGCCATGAATGCCAGTAGCAGGAAATGTGTGGTGCTGTTTTCAGCACGAGCTGCAGAAAAATGTGTCCTGCCATCCGAGAGCATCATTTGCAGGCGGGAGGGAAGATGTGCTGGCAAATCCCCTGAAGTTTGCATCCATAGAAACAGAAAGATGGCTCAATTCAAGGTCATGTGGTTTGTTCTCTGATATTTATTTTTATTTCAGCTTCATTCATGCAAGCCAGGTGCATGCTAGTAGTAGTAAAGAAACATATTCCTTTAATGTGATAATGCATTCTAAAGGACAGCAGAGATTAAGTTAAATGATGATGGTATCCAAAGCATGAATTGACCAATCATAGAAGGTAAATTAAAGGGATTCGTGCTACTACATCTTTGAATGCAACTAATTGTGTTAATTGATGGCCAATTGCATAGACAATAAGTGGCATTAAATGTGGTATGCTTTCATTTTGGTTAGGGAGTGGGCATCATCATATATAGGGAGTATTTGTCAGGCAAACCCAGGCTGATGCGCAGCAAATAGAGGTACAGTATTAGTGCTGGGTGGTGAGCTTTCCTTGTACATTCAACAGCTACCGTCACCATTCAGTGGTGTACGAGCAAGCATATAGAACTATAGAAGAGTACTACTACTACGTGCGAGCTGAAAACTGGAATGCAGTTAACCAACTGATCTGAACAGTAGTAGCTAGGGCCAGTATGTGATCACCTGTATCAACTGCCGGCGTCTGTTTTGCGGCTAAACAATTGGTGCACAGGAAATGAGTGAAACGCTTAAAGTACTAGAGGCTACAGGTACCTTACCGTGCTTTGCTAGGTACGTTGCTCTCTTTCCGTTCCCCTGCAACCGTGGAACAACCTGCTTTTTTTTTTTTTTTTTTTTTTTTTTGCGAACGCATGTCTTTCATTAAGAGGAGGCAAACAAAACAGACAGGAAAACACAGCCAGCAAGCCAAGGCTTGCCATGACACCGAGCACGGAGAACCTAGAGTTCCAAAGTTTAAATTACATCAAAGATTGGCGACCGAGGGGGATCAACGAAAAAAGTGCCCAGGAACGACGGCAGCAGCTCGATGAGTGAAGCGAAAGCTCGAAAACCAGCCAGGTCCCACAGCCTGGCCTCATCAAGGATCTTGGAGAGCACCTCATGCGGAGAAGAGGCCTGGGTGTCGAAGACCCTCGCATTGCGCTCCTTCCATTGCAGCCAGCACACAAGGATGATGACAGCGTCAAGGCCTTGCCTGAACTCCTTAGCCGTACGCTTCCTGACCAGCGCCCACCAGTCCATGAGCGAAGCCTCCGACTCGGGGGTAAGCTGCTGCCAAGAGAATTGACGGAAGACGAGGAACCAGACATGCCTTGAGAAAGAACATTGCAGCAGCAAATGGTTGATCGATTCAACCTCCTGGTCGCACAAGGCACACTGGTCGTCGTCCTGCAAGCCGTGTCTGCGCCTTCTCTCCGAAGTCCAGAGCTTGGGTCTCTGATATCCGAGGAACTCTGACTGAAGCAATGGTGATTGAGTACGTTGAAGTCTGGGAGAAGGTTCAGCAAGTCACTCTGAATGAGGCTGCGCAAGACCGCTTCAGATGGCGTTGGGAGTCTGATGGGGTTTACTCTTCCGCCTCAGCCTACCGCGCTTACTTCATGGGTTCAATACGCTTCTTGGGAGCTAAGTTCATCTGGAAGGCCAAGGTCTCACCCAAGGTCATATGAGTCGTAAAAAGGGAAACCATTTTTTAGCAGGTGTGGTTACGTGTCTGCAGTTTCGGGTGGAAAGACTCCCCGGCTGCTGTTTGGGAGTACGGAAGGCATGTAAGACCCGTGATTCCAACTTCCAAGGACTATGCAGAAAGGCGTTTCACTTGCATGTTCTCTGCAGTCTGGTACTCCATGTGGCGATCGTCCCTTTTTTTTAACGAATTAAAAAAAGATTGACAGTGTGTGCTCTTAGACTTGACGACAAAAATCAATCATACAGGTTGATCAAGATATTATACTGGGGTTGCACATGTGCGTGCTAGGCAGCTGATTGATAATAGGACTTTGTCATGGCGCGTGTCACCTTTCTGCACCGTCTTTTGGTTGTGTGGTTGTGAACTCGTGATAACTTACTCATCAGTCATCACACGGGGGAAGGCTTTACACGGTCACACACAAAGAGAGCGTACGAGAGTCCTGGCGTATGATTTGGCCGTGTGGTTTTGGCAGATTGGTCAGACGATCGACTCCTAGCCACTGCACTAGGAGGAGCTCTGAAGTAGTCCAAGGACGATGGTCTGCCCATGCATCATGCATGTTATGTATGGCTTGCTGCAGTCATGGATGGATGAGAAGAGGACGCTCGATCGGGTCTATGACGCACGAACCCAATATAATGGGCTTTGTGTTTGACATTGTCACATTGATGGAGACCACCGTGTGGGCAGGACGGCGGGGCAGCTGGGCATGCAGCACCAGCAGTCCAGCACCACTGGCCCTGCCATGTGGCTCGGCTTAGGCTCAGCTCGTGTTTCATTCCTGATAAGTGATAATATAATGTGATGATGCGTTCTAGTTTCTAAACGACAGCAGAAAATAAGTTAAATATGATTTTGGTATCCAAAGCTTGAATTGCTGACCAAACATGGATTCGTGCAATCGTGTGATACTACCATATACTAGTATCTTTCAATGCACAACTAATTGTATTGATGATCATTATTTGCAAACATTAAATCTTTATATGCGCTTTCATTTTGGTTAGGGAGTGGGCATCATCAGGAGTATTTGTCAGGCAACTCAGGCTGACGCGCAGCAAATTAAGTGGATGTATATTGCTGGGTGATGAGCTTTCCCATGTAGTACATTTAACAGATACCATCACCTTTATTTCAGTAGTGGTGCACAGGCAAACATACAGGGAAATTAAACATGAACGCGTGCGACGGTGCGAGCTGTAAACTGGAATGCAGTATCTAATCACCAGCCTCAACTGCCAGCGTCTGTTTTGCGGCTAACAAATGGTGCACAGGAAATGAGCTAGCAGTGAAACACTAAAGTACTACCGGCTACAGCTACCTTAGCCATGTTAGGTTTGCTCTCTTTCTGTTGCTTAATTGTCCCCGTTTAGAATGCACGAGTTTCATAAAAGTTGCATATGAGTTTCAGAAAACCTTCGTTCCTAACGAGCCCTTGCCTTACAACCATGGAATGGAACTTGGAACCTGTATGAGTTGTAAAGAGTAAGAAAGAAACCATTTTTAACAATGCCAGCTATAATATGTTTTCTACGTATTTATTGTTTCCTGCATCATATCATCCGCGCACGAAACCATGAACAAGATTGTTAATTACAGGCTTATGCAGCTACTACATCAGACGCAAGTGTGTGGGTGTAGGCGTCTTTTTGTTTGCACGGCAACTGTGGGTTTTAATAGCTAGTAGGATGATTCCGCATGTCTGAATATTTGGGAGTTGGGACGAAAGAGACATGGCATCTTCCTCCCTGATCTTTGGAGCAAGAGTGCAGAAGGCCCACTAAGACCCGTGATTCCAATGACTTGAAAGGTGTTCACTGTACACATTCCTCCCCGAACTCTGGTATGTGTTTTTTTGGAACGAAATATTGGCAATGTTTTTTTTGGTCATTTGACCATCTTTGTAGAATCTCTAAATACCGATTCCAGAGTCCAAACTCTGCGACCTCATTTGGCCACGAAATCAATCATGCAGCAGCAAGTTGACCATGCAAATGCGGGTGGGGCACATATGGGTGCTAAATACTGTATATAGGTGCCTGATCAATAATATTCTATTGTTCTAAATTAATTTTAGGTTTGTTTGACATTTTGAATATTTATTTTTGACCACTAGTTATTCATAAAATTTACGATCATTATTTAGTTTTTTACTATGATTTAGTTCAAGTTTATATGAATTAAATTTTTTTAAGACAGTTTTATAATTTTTAATAAGGCAGCAAGTGGTTAATGTTAAAAAGTCAAATGATCTAAAATTTAGAATGGAGGAATACTATGTAATACATCCGCTCTTTATTTCCAAACTAAAATATGTTGAAAAAAACCCCCGAAGGCCGAAGAATATTACTGAATTTACTCACGCAAAGGACTGGCTACCTACCTGCAGTGCACGCAGAAAGAGAGCGTACGTACGGGCGCGACTGCAGCCGGCAGAAGAGTCGCTGGCTCTCGCGCTCGCCCATTGCCCATCTCCATGCGCCCATACCGGCCGGTTACATTCATGCTGCCGCCAAATTAGGTGAAAAATGAAAGGGCTTGTTGGATGTGGTGTGAGGATCGGATCTAAGCTAGCTAGCAGCAGGGCGACCGGGTTAGATTTCGAGGTTCGCGAGCTGCATGTAAAGCGATTTGTTTGCACGTACGGTACGACGGGCGGCGCGCGTGGGGAGCTAGGGGTGTTTGCGTTCAGGGGTTAAAATTTAGTAGTCTGTATATACATCAACCAATATTTGAATTTTTGACCATCGGATCGTAGATAGATAGTCAGGATTACAATGTAACTACAGTGTACATACACTATAACTCCCCCACCCCCAACCCGAGCTCTTCGCCTAGATCCACCGCGCTCTCCCGTCCACCGGCCTCTGCCGCCTCCATCGCCGGCCCTCCACTCCGGCGTCTCCCCGTTGTTGCGCCTCCGCTCACCTCCGCCGCCGGCCCCCCGCTCCGGCGGCTCCCATCGCCGCGTCTCTGCTTCCGCTCACCTCCGCCGCCGGCAGTGGCGGAGCTAGGATTTACCGAAACCCCGGGCCGATGTACCGTGGACCGAGTTATGACAAAAGCATGCCAAAAAAAAACATAGTTCAAAGGGTGGAATCACATTCAGATTCAGTGTGAAATGGCCTGTTTGTCCCTCAACTAACAGAGTTTATTTTGTAAAACATTAAGTTGCAGGTGTCGCTGCTGGAGAAAAAATGGATCCAATTGTTCTAGACGTTTTCATCTCTATTTTTTATAAATTCAAGTGTTCAACCAAAAAATGGATCCAATTGTTCTAGACGTTTTCATCTCTATTTTTTTATAAATTCAAGTGTTCAACCATTCAAGTGCAAAGATAATTAACAAGTGGAGCACATCACAATCACATTGCCTAAGCGTTTGAGACCAGAGAAACTAAGAGACAGAGAAGGCCGGACCATGGAGCGCTTTGCGGACGCTAGACGGGACATGCCACGGCCAACAGGCCCCGGAGCTTGGCTGGAGCACTGCCACACACCAGCAAGTAGCCGGCCAGCCGCGCCAGTGCACCACCGCCCTGCACCGGCGCGCGCGGGGCCACCCCTAGCGCCACCGCCCTACACCCTTGCGCCATCGGGCGGCCGCCCGAACACTCGGTCCCAACGCCATGGCGCACCAGCCCTGGTGCCCCATTGGGTGCAGGCTAGCGAGCCGGCAAGCTCAAGTCGCAGAGGCCGGGAAGCGGCAGGAGGCAACGGTACTCACACGGCCGCCGCTGCGCGCCACCGCCCTGCGCCCCTGCGTCGTCGTGCTGCCGCCCGGACGCTTGGCCCCGACGCCGTGGCACGCCAGCCCCCGTGCTCCGCTCGGCGAGATTAGGTCGCGGAGGATGGGAAGCGGGCAGGCGGCGGCGCCTCGGGTCTCCGCTCTCGGGAGAGGATGCCTCGAGGAGTTCGTCTGATGTGCGCTGTGGTTGGCCGCTGCTGTGGGCTTGGAAGGGGAAGGGAGATGGGCCATTTCTATGGGCTAATATCCAGGCAATATACGAGCCACGCCTCGGGCCATGGCCCGGGTGGCCCGGGCCCTAGATCCGCCCCTGACCGCCGGCCTCCCACACGCTCCGGCGGCTCCCGTCGCCGCGCCTCTGCTTCCGCTCACCTCCGCCGGCCTCCCGCACGCTTCGGCGGCTCCCATCGCCGCGCCTCTGCCTCCGCTCACCTCCGCCGCTGGCCCCCGCACCGTGCCTCGTCGTCTCCGGCTCCGGCCCCGCCAGCGCATGCCTCCGTCTCCGCCTCCGGCCGAAATTCGGGTGAGAAAATTGTTTCCATCAACCGGTTGACTTCTGGCTTTTCTCAAATTTAGCTCACGTCACATAGGATGTTTTAGTGCTAATTAGAAGTATTAAATATAGTTTAATTAAAAAACCAATTACACGATTGATGACTAAACGGTGAGACAAATTTATTAAGCCTAATTAATCCACGCTAATTATGGATTAATTAGGTTTAATAAATTCGTCTCGTCATTTAGTTCTGATCTGTGTAATTAATTTTATAATTAGAGTATATTTGATACTTCTAACTAGCGTCAAACATTCAATGTGACGGGAGCTAAAATTTAGTTCGCGGATCCAAACGGGGCTTTAGCTTGCTGCTTGTTGGTTGCCATCGCCTGGTCGGTAGCTAGCTAGCCGTCTCTGCTTTGGCTCCACATAACATATATCTCCATCCCTGGTGATCGAGCTGGTGAACTGACCTCCTCCTCGGTCGGAGACGAGCGAGAGCGAGGACGCTCCGACAGTCCGACGATGTCCGATCCATTGTGTGCTTGGAGACACCGTACCGTGCGTGGGCAGGTAGCAGGGGCTGATCGAGGGGCAGCTGGCCGGGGTAGCAACAAGGCCAAGGCGCCATATATGCACTGAGTGCCCGCGACGGAGCTGCGGCGTGTGTGGCCCTCGATCGCGCTCTCTTGCTCAGATCGTGTGTTTCATTAGACGGATCGACATCAGAGGAGGATATGATCGGAGAACACACACGCAGACGCACTCAGGTCCACAGGCAGGAGGCGGTTTTTATTGAATACGCTAGCTGTCTCTGCCTGCCGCCTGCTGCATTCTACTTTAATTTGTTTGGGCTGCCCCTCAGCTCGATCGGGCATTGCATTGCATTCGCGTTTGCATTGGCATCTTTGATACCAAATAACTACACCACAAAATAAACATATTTTATGATTGAGATTGACCCAGTGATACTAACTAGTCCAAGAGATGTTCGTTGACAGTGGCGGACCAAAAACATTTGGCCAAGACTAGAGCCAAATTTAAGTACATAAAACCGAAACTATACATCGTGAAATATCGATAAGTAGCAAAAGTCAGTAAAGAGTTTCCAATTTTAATGATATTTCAAATATACGCTTGAAAGAGCGACGTAATAGACAAAAACATAGCACGAAGAACCCGATAAAAAACTAATTACATATAGTGTATTTGTGGCTAACGCAGTTTCAACTTCATGGACAATAGCACCTTTTATCATGAATGTATATATGAATTAAGCTAATTTGATGAACCAACCAGACTTGGTGCCCAGAGTAGGTAAGGATCGAGTGTTGCCTAGCAGCAAACCGGGTTAGATTTTGAGGTTGGCGTGCTGCATAATTTATTTGCATGTACGACGGGTGACGCGCGCGGGTTTTAGTTTGCTCCTGGTCGGTAGCTACCTTGCCAGCCGTCTCTGCCTGGTTTGGCTCCATCCCAGTCCCAGGTGAAGTAGCTCGTGAGTGAAGCTCGATCTGCTGTGTCGTGTGCCAGCATATGCCCCGCCGAGACCGACCGAGACACAGCCGTGAATCTATGCGTGAGCAGGGCGTGTGGCTTTGCTGCACGAGCGAGGACGACGACGCTCCGACGATGTCCAATCCGATCCAATGATGCATACGATGGAACACATGGCTGGCTCTGGCCTAGTGTGCTTGGATGGAGACATTATCACATTGATGGATGGAGACCGTACCATACGTGGGCAGTGGGGCCACAGCAGCGAGTCCCCGCGACGAGCTGCCCGTGTGGCCCTCAATCGCGCTCCTCGATCTCTTGCTCAGATCTTGTGATTTCATTCGACATCAGAAGAGGCAGAGGCAGCAGCGCGCGGTTGATTGAACACGCTGCCTGCCTGCTGCTTGGGCATTGCATTGCATCTGCATTGGCGCCGCCAGCTAGGTAGCTGCTATTTACGTACTTCGTTATTTTACTCCTGTCATCATCCCGTGGGCTGTGTTAGAATTAATGGTTAGTTAGTTCAGATTCTGTGTAATTCGGTTATGCTAAGGTAGTCTCAGACAGGCACGACTCTGGGTTGTTAGAGTTTGATGTGTATCGATATAAACCAATCGATAGAGTCCGTAACCTTGTACTCTTTCCAGATCTCAAAAGAGTATCGTTTTAGACATCGACACGGTCTTTTAAATATAAATTTGACCAATATTTTTATTAGAATATATATAAATATCATAATAAATTTATATTTTTATAAAAGTACTCGTTAAGATAAATCTATACATATGACTTTCAACATTCAAAACTAAATAATATAAAAGAGTCAGTTTTAAAAGTTTGACTTCTAGCTTTTCTAAAATGACACTATTTGGAGATCTAGAGGGAGTAATAGAAGTTTCCAATGTAATTCTCTTATATATATATATAACACGTAACCGGGGTAAGTCGAGATAGGCAACCCATGTTTCCATCCAATTTTACATGGTTATCAGAGCTACTTCTTCGTCGACATCTTAAGAAGTTCAATTTCACCATGGCGTCCTCGTTTACCTCGGCGTCGACCCTACTTGGTGCCCCTGTCTCCGAGAAGCTTACTCGAGAGAACTATATACTATGGAAGGCTCAGCTTCTTCCAGCCCGTGGCGCCCAACTCATGGGGTATCCTAGATGGATCAACCCCAGAACCGACCAAGACCTTAGAAGTCGTAAATGCCGATGACAAGAAGGAAGTCATCCCCAACCCAGATCATGCCTCTAGGTGATGAAGGATCAACAGCTCCTAAGCTACTCGCTGAATTCAATCTCGAAAAAAGTCCTTGGCCATGTGACTTCCAAGATCACATCGGCCGAAGCATGGAAGGCGCTTGAAGCAATGTTTGCAGCGCAATCCAAAGCACGGATCACGAATCTGCAGATGCAACTCTCAACACTCAAGAAGGGAACTATGTCATCTGTAGTCTACTTCACCAACATGAGCTCACTACGGTGGGTAAGCTCATAGAGGATGATGAGATGATTTCCTATATTTTAGCTGGCCTAGATTATGATTATAATCCTCTTGTAACATTAATCCTTAGTCGCTCTAATTATGTTTCTTTGAGCGATACGTACTCTGAACTTCTCTCTTTTGAGAATCGTCTTGTGATGTACCAAGAAGGAGGCCAGTATCAGTCCTCAACTAACGCAATTGGACGTGGACGAGGTGGTGGTCGCAGCCGTGGAAACTACCGTGGTCGTGGTCGTGGTGGCCGCAACAATCAAGACCAGGGTCGTGGTGGTAACACAAATCCTAGCAGCTTCAAACAACAAGGAGGGCACAATCCTAAACCAACCTATCAGATCTACAAGAAAGAAGGACATGAAGCTGTAAGATGCTAGTACAGATATGATGAAGATGAAGGTCAAAACAATTACTGATCTGCTTGTACTGCTACAACTCGGTATGGATATGACACCAACTGGTATACTGCCAGTGATGCAACAGACCATGTTACCAGTGAGCTTGAAAAACTTAATGTTCGGGACAAATACAGTGGACATGATCAGATTCACACTACCAACGGCGCAGGTATGAATATTAGTGGTATTGGATATGCAATTTTACATACCCCTAGAAAAGATCTTCATCTAAATAAGATCCTTCCTGTTCCCAGTGCTAGCAAAAGTCTTATTTCAGTTCATAAACTTGCTCTAGATAATGATGCCTTTCTTAAATTTCACCCTAATTTTTTCCTTATTAAGGATCGGGCAATGAAGAGAATCCTTCACCAAGGTAGATGTCAATGTGGTCTCTATCCTTTAGAGTCATGCTAGTCAAGAGGAGGTTCCAGCAAAAGGATTTATGCAGTCAATAAACCATCTGTCTCAAGATGGCACTGTAGGCTAGGTCATCCATCCAGTCCTATTGTTAATTGTGTGATTAGAACTTTTAATCTTCCAAATTTCAGTGATAAGAGTCAAGAGTCTATTTGTGATTCGTGTGAGATGGCCAAGAGCCATCAACAACCCTATTATAAGTCAGATAGTATTTCGTTATCACCTCTTGAGTTGATTTTCTCGGATGTTTGGGGTCCTGCTCCTATCTCTGCTAGTCGTCATACTTACTATGTTAGCTTCATTGATGATTATAGCAATATACCTGGATCTATCTCCTGGAAAATAAATCTGATGTCTTTCAAATTTTCCAAGAATTTCTGCAAATTGTAGAGCGGAATTTCAACAAAAAGATTCTAGCTATTCACACCGATTGGGGAGGCGAATATGAGAAACTAAATTCCTTTTTTCGTAAAACTGGTATAATTCACCCTGTTTTTGTCCTCATGCTCATCAACAAAACAGGGCTGCAGAAAGAAAATGCAGATATATCATTGAAGTTGGCCTTGCCCTTCTTGCTAAAGCTTCCATGCCCCTTAAATATTGGGACCAGGCTTTTCTCACTGCCACATACCTCGTTAATCTTTTGCCCAGCAAAGTCATCAATTATGATACTCCTGTTGAACGACTTTTGTAGGAAAAACTAGATTATACCTCCCTTTGTATTTTTTGTTGTGCTTGTTGGCCCAATCTGCGACCATACAACTCTAGAAAACTTGCTTTTCGGTCTACCCGTTGTGTCTTTATTGGTTATAGCTCCATGCATAAAGGCTTCAAATGCCTGGACGTCTCCACTGGTCGCATATCCCATTATGCGGATTGGCTTTGGAGGATGCCAACAACCATCTCCAACAGTTCCTAGAAATTTGCAGCACATTCACGATCGAAGGCGCAACACCCGATGCTATTCGGCTTCGCCTTTCCCATTCTCACTAATGGGAAAGGCAAAACAATGGTTTTACCTAAACCGCTCAACACTGGCGACATGAGAGGCATGCTCAAATGCCTTCATCGTGAAGTACTTCCCACTAGGGAAGACAAACTCACTAAGGAACCGAATCTCAAGCATGGGAACAACTCCAAGAGTACATCGCCGCCTACCCCCACCATGGTATGGAATAGTGGCTGATCATCCAGAACTTCTTATACGGGATACACCAGTCCGCAAGAACACCTTGATGTAGTCGCTGGAGGATCCTTCCTATCTCTGAGTGTCAATGCTGCCCAAGCTCTCGAGAAGATGGCAAGCAACCAGGGATGATAAGACCCGTGGAGTCCACCATATTGACAACACTAGCATACTCGCTGCCAAGATAGACCTCCTACTGAAAAAGTTGGAGGACACTCCTGAAGCTATGCTGGTCCAAGCACTGGATTCTTGCATGACTTGTGAGCATTGCGGGAATACCGGCCACACGGGGGAACAACTGAACATCTGCCTTGGAAATGTATCGGAGGACGTTAACTATATCAACAACAACAACTTCAACAACGGGCCTCATTCTCAACCTGGTTGGAATTCACGACCACATCTACCCTTCTCAGGCCAAGATACGTCTTATGACATGTTATCATCATTCTAAGTGAGTGATAAGATTCCTAGCAAAACAGAGTTTCTTAGCCCTTTATAAATTTGACAAATATTTAGCTAAATGAGATTTTATAGCGAGCCCCTTGTCATGGTTTCATTTCCCAATATAAGTTTATTTCCACAATATTTTCAAACACCGAACGTTCTTATCATTAATTAACAAATCTTTTTCCTAAAATAATCTCATATATTGCCTTCTTAACTTTCCGTTTTCAAGGGAAACGTTTTAGATGCAATCACCCCTAACTCTCACCGAGGGATTACTTTCATAAATAAAAATAAAATAAAATAAATTAGCCTACGGCGTGGGCCAAGCCAAGTTGGGTGTATAGTGCTCGAAGCCTGCCTCCCAGGCCCAATTAGATGGAACGCACAAGGCACAGGCCCAAAGGACTTGTAGTAACAGATCCAGAAGTCCTCGGAACCCAGCCCCAATGGCCGCCACCCCGCCGGCCCCGGCGCCGCCGCGCATCCTCCTCGCCGGCGACGCGCACGGCCGCCTTCACCAGCTCTTCAAGCGCGTCAAATCGGTAACCACCGCCTCCCCTTCCTCCCACCTCTCTCTCTCACCCTCCTTTCACCGGTGCCGCCAGTCCGTGACTCCTTGCCGCTGCCCACCCGCAGGTGAACCAGTCGACGGGGCCCTTCCACGCGCTGCTCTGCGTGGGCCAGTTCTTCTCCCCGGAGGTGGACGCTGAGGGGGCACCAGGGGACGTCATTGACTACCTCGAGGGGCGCGCCTCCGTGCCCATCCCGACCTACTTCACCGGAGACTACGGCCCCGCCGCGCCGCGGCTGCTGTCGAAGGCTGCCGCTGGAGCGCGTGGCTTCGCGCCCGGCGGCATCGAGATATGCCCCAACCTTTTCTGGCTCAGGGGAAGCAACCGCTTCACCCTCCACGGTGTGTTTTCCAGCTAGTCTGCTGCTAATTGTTTTCATTATCCAAGGAAGCGATTATGTATTCATGTACATAATCAACTAAGCAAGAGTTGCCTTTCGCAGTTTAAAACGCTAAACGCATTCATGTACTACATCCTTAAAGGTGATACGAAATTTGATTGAACAGTGTGTAGCAATGCCTTAAAGGCTGAATGTGAGCTGATTATGATTTAGTGCCACCCTTACAGCCTTACTCACTTCCATACATTGACGTTTCCATCTGTAGGTTTGTCGGTGGTTTATTTGTCAGGGAAGAAGGGACTAGGAGGTCCTGGCTGCTACAGCCAGGATGATGTGGATGCCCTGCGAGCTCTTGCAGAAGAGCCAGGGATCGTTGATCTGTTCTTGACATATCCTTTTTTTTTTAAAATTATATTGTTCCTTTCCTTTCACTGCCTGGTGGTATTAATACTGAGTTTTTTTTAATTATCATCTATTCTGGATGCATCAAGCATAAAATTGGGTTCCTTTACTGTAATGAGATCACACTAACGAATGGCCAGCTGGAGTGGTCAATGGGGCTGAAACTTCCAATGTGCCTAATCAAATTTTGGATCCTCACGGGTATGATCCTGTTGTTGCTGAATTGGTTGCAGAGATTAAGCCAAGGTTAGTTTCTGACCTCAAACACCAAAAGAAAATGGTTTCTGAGAAAATCACCTTAGGCATTATCATGCAGCTTCTGTATGTCGGTATGCTGATAGTGTACAATGAGATTACTATTATAGTAACTAATTGATTACTAAGTTAATCAGATCAGTGCTCTCTGTATTATCTAGTTAACCAGACCAATGGTATATATTATGTAGCAGAGGAGGGAATCTCATTACATTGTTTTTCATGCAGGTATCATATTGCCGGCACAAAAGGTGTCTTTTATTCAAGGGAACCATATGTCAATGATTCTGCTGCACATGTTACCCGCTTTATTGGACTTGGTAATGTTGGAAACAAAGAGAAGCAGGTATATGTACTGATCAAGTCAACTTCCTGGAAAAAAAAGAAAATATGTTTGTTTCACATTTATACTACCTTTATCCTCTATTGTAATTTGTAAGTTAACTCTATCCAACCAAATCTGACATTTTGGACATAGACATGTTCACAAAAGGCAACGTTGGTGGCTTAATTTTGTTTCAATATATAAATAAAGCACATTTAAAATACACTGTTTTGAAACTACTTGTCAAGATAAATCTACTCATATCATTTTCAAATATCCAATTTGACACAAAAAGTAAATTCTAAACAATGTGACTAGATGGACTATGTTTCAAGGCTTTCGTTGTTCCTTCTGAGCTATTAAAAACATGTTAGACACTTGACTTAGTCTTGATTAATTTAGTGTTTTGGAGTCAGTGTGTGTTAGTGTTAGTAAGTGATCAGCCGAGTTGTGCGACTTGGCGTGTGTGCGCGGTGTCAACATGTACAAATACATGTGTGCTTGTGGTCATGCATGTTGAGTGCTGACCATGGTATCCGAGGCTTGTGGCCATTGTGTATCCCAGCCAGTCATGGGATCATGGCACGAGTGACTGCATGCAGAGCCTGACCACTTCGTGTGGCGAGACAGGACGTGTGCTGGAGATCAGGTCCATGCATGCAGGAGATCAGGTCCATGCATGCAGCACCGAGATACAAGTGTGGTCCTCTGTTCTGCTCTCTACTTGCGCGTCTGAGTACATGAGTGTTGTGTGTGAGAGGAGCTCGGCCAACAAAACATTGAACCTTAATATGAGTATGCACTCCACAGCACTACTTCCAGTTATATTGTTACCTAAAGATAGAAAAGCTCAACTTCAAATGTGTTGCATCATGGATATAATGCAATTACTTAGCAATTTAAGTCATTAATTGGCTACTCTTTGAATATACTTTTCAGAAATTTATTCATGCGATTTCTCCTACTCCAGCATCTATCATGTCCAGTGCTGATATCCATGCCAAGCCTCCAAATGCTACTTTATCACCATATGCTGCTTCAGCAAAATCTGCCCCAATTGAAGAAGCTCCAAAACGTCCAGTTGAGGACACTGATGCACAATATTGGCGTTATGATGTCAAGCGGCAAAGGCAGGGGGAAGCTGAGGGGGGTAGATTGTGTTACAAATTTACATCCTCAGGGTCCTGTCCCCGAGGGAGTAATTGCAATTATAGGCATGATGAAGAGGCAGTGGAGCATTATCAGAGGAATGTCTGCTTTGATTTTCTAAACAAAGGAAAATGTGAGAGGGGCCCAGAGTGCAAATATGTGCACAGCCTTTCACAGGAGACTCACAGGTGAGAAAAGTCAGTCCAAATCTCTTTACTTTCTGCTAGTCTGACTCTTGTGGATCATGCCTTCTTTGCTGGGATTTACCTCATTCTATTATTTAAACTCCAGGGAACGAAGACCTGTGGAGAGCAGTTGCTGGTTCTGCTTGTCAAATCAAGATGTTGAGTCACATCTTGTCATTAGTATCGGAGAAGGCTACTATTGTGCACTTGCAAAGGGGCCACTTGTTCCGGATCATGTTCTGATGATACCTGTTGAACACTGCCCCAGTACATTAGCGATGCCTCCAGAAGCAGAAACAGAACTTGGGAGGTATAAGAATGCTCTGGGTAAGTACTTCGAGAAGCATGGAAAGACAGCAGTATACTTTGAATGGGTTTCACAGCTCACTCGCCATGCAAACCTTCAGGTAAGGATACTTTTTGCTTGGTATGAAACTTATATCTGCGCAGAATCTGTCTTTTTTATGCAGCATGGTAATTCACACAATTCCTTTCATAGGTTGTTCCAGTACCATTTGCTAAGGCTGATGCGGTTAATAAGATATTTCATCTAGCAGCTAAAAGATTGGGATTTGAATTCTCTGTGGTCAATGGAGGTGAGGCTTCATTTCTTTCCCTCCTTTTTCATTGGTAAAGGAAATACATGATCAACAGTTGCATTCAGCAGGAAAGTGTGCTTTGATTGCATATAGTAGTTGAAATTTCCATTTTTTTTTTTGAAACATGTCAGATATTGCTCTTTGCACATAAGTGGCGTTTTGTACTTGTTAATTATTTATTATGTTATGCTGACTGTATTATTATGATACATGAGGCTTCATAAGAGGTAAAGCCATCTTTTATTACCATCTTTCACAATGTTTACAAGAGTACAAGATCGTCCAGTAGAATATCTTGATGCCTGTTATATTCTTTGATGGACTGTATAGATACCAGTTGCTTCAACATTCCCTGTTGGTGATTTGGTCAGATCGAACCTTGGAGAAATTTTGTGTAAAGTGTTCAAAAGATATTTTTTTTGTAGAGAAACATTGTTTTTCTAATTTTCTCGGTTGTTACACTGATCCAATTTCAGTACCTTTGAGGCATTGACCAGCATCAGTGAATGACTAGATATATTTAATTTAATTCTGCTGGTACTGAGTTCCGGTTGTTTCTACTTACAGATGATGCTAAGCTAGCTAGGGAATCATTGATATCTCAGTCTGAAAGCAAATCAAGCCTGTTTTATGTCGAGCTCCCGGAAGGTAGAATCCTCCTGCACACGATTGACAGTAACGAGAAGTTCCCTGCCCAGTTTGGACGTGAGGTATGGGACATGGTCATCACCACCCAACTTTTCACATGGGAGGATATTCTAGTTGAAATTGGAAATAAAGTAGTGATGGGACTGCGGTGAACTGAACACCTGGGTGTCTTTTTTTGTCACGTTCACAGGTTTTAGCGGGACTGCTAAGCATGGCGGATCGTGCGGATTGGAGGAACTGCAAGCTCTCGAAGGAAGAAGAGATGCAAATGGTGGATGATTTCAAAAAGGGTTTCCGCGAGTTTGATCCTGCCGAGTGAAAAACATGCAGTGTTCGTGTTTGTGAGTGCTCCTTACTAATTCACTAGTGGAAACCTGCATTTCATGTACAATTGGATGTGAATTTTGCATTCTTTTGTAGCGTAATACTGGAGCCACGTTTGCATGCCTGAAATAGTCGCTATGTGAACGTGTTAGTGATGCCACATTTTCAGTGCTGCGAAATCCTTTTCAGTGCTGGATCGAAATATGCGCATGCTAATGCTAAGAGCCACACGCTAGCACCACTGCGGCTCTAGGAAGCCAATGCTTAAAGTAGAGTGAGAGGGGAATGCCACACAAAGCCCCCAGCACCGTCATTAGTGCTAGATATAGCAGAAAATTAAGGGTTGAATCAGAATCCTCTTCTGTGCTCGACGCTTGGCCGCCTCGCGGTGCACAACGACGACGGACCTCGTCTGCTGCTGCTACTGATGTGCACAGTGGCTTACTGGAGCACATCTTCTTCACCTCTGCGTAGGCCGCCAGATCGTCGAAGTATGCGGCCATACCGGCGTGGTACCAGTGATACACGCCTGCCGAGATTACGTGTCCGATTGGCGCCGGCGACGTACGGCCGGAGAAGACGGTCCGCCACCGGTTGCCGACAACGGTGGCACAGAACGCTCGGCAGATGCAGCACCGGCGGTCGTCTTGGAAGAAGCGCATGCGGACGGCGCAGCGCACGCAGACCTCCCGGTGGCCGCACGCGCCGACGGGCACCCACTCCGTCCGATGGCTCCATGCACACGGCGCAGCTGCAGCAGCACTCCTCAGCGTCGATTTGGATGGCACACGGGCACCCACGTACTTTTCCTCCTTTTAACACGGTGGTGATAAATACCATTGGGTTTAGGGTTTACCATTGGAAGAAGGAATAAATACCATTGGAAGAAGGAATAATTAAAAGACTCCATTTTTAACACCATCATCGATCTCACCGCACAATAATCACAAACAAAACAGTTTTAATTTGCATATTAGAGAAATATCCTCTTAATATTAAGTTTAACTAGATGTACGCCATTATAAATACCATGGTTCTGAAATATGCCATTACTATTTAACAAATTGTAAGAAGATCATTACAATTTTACATACATATAAAATATGCCATTGGATACGTATCTAAAGAGTTTGGGCCCACATGCAGTGTATGTATATGCAAAAGTATTTACAAAAAATGCCACTCCATGTCTCTCTTACGTGGGCCCACCTGTCAACATTTTCTTCCTCCTTCTTCCTCAACCTCCTCGCCACCGCTGGACATGGTGCCGGGAAGGGCGAGGAACATGGCGCACATGCTGGCCGTGAAGACTGCCGGCTGCTGAGGCTTTTGGAGCGGTGGCCATGCGGACGAGTTGAGACCATGTGGCCCGCCGTACCCAGCGGCTCGATTAGACCCACGGCCACCGAGGCTCACGCTCCACGCTGCCGCCATAGCGACAGTGAGCTCCCGCTCCTGCTGGTGCATAAGAAGGTCCTGGTGGTTCATGGCATTAAACTGTAGTGGAGTAAACAAACCACGCCGAGGAAAACGGCGTCAGAAACCAAGTCGCACATAAACGAAAACAGCGGGAAAGCAGGGAGCGTGTCACCGCAATCCGCAATCGGTGGTGGAGGTACCCACCTGAGCAACCTTGCGGCGGTGTTCGACCAAGTTGTTTGGCTAATAGTTGTTGGCAGAGACACCGACGGTGTTAGGAGCCGCAGCCGGCACAGCGGACTTCTTCGCTGGTGTCACAACAGCGTTGGGCAGACCCGTTCTCTGGAGCTGGGATGCTGTTGGTGCGCAGGCGGGCTACCAGTCTTGCCTCCTCATATAGTAGGTCCCAGAGATCAGTCGGCTGCTGCTCCAGCGGCGACGACAGCGGCGAGCACACCTGTGACACCACGTCATTGGGTCTGTCCTCCCCAAAGGCCTCAAGCCCACAAAGCAAGCACACTTGATACAAGAAGAATCGACAAGCCTTTTCTTGTGCCCAACAGAGGATTAAGAAAACGTGCAATTCCTTCTAAAAGGACTTGTTCCTTTTATTGTTCTCGTCTCTGCCTTGGATCCTCTTTTTTTTTCATGAGATAGAAATATGGAAATTAAAAAATTGAGGCATTTTTTGAACTTGATGGTAAGAAATCCCAAGACCTAGAAATTCATTTTGTACAATTGAACCTTTTCAAATTGTTTCTGTTTGAGAACTAAAAAAAACTTGTGCCAAAATAACAGATGCAAAGAAGAACAAAAGGCCTTGGATGCGCAATGGATACAGAAGCACTATTTCTACATCCCCTGACCGAACCCTCCTATTGGCGACTCCACGCCGTTGGGGCTGTCCTCCCCTGAGGCCTCAAGCCCGCAAAGCGTCGAGTGCGGGGAGCCGGCCATCACTTCTGCCTACCACAGGATTAGGGAAGAAGAAGATGTTGATAGGTAGGTCCATGGTGTAAGAGAGAAGGACAGGGAATGGTGTTTTTGTAAGTACGGAGATGCATACATTACATGTGGACTCAAAGCCTTCATATACATGTCCAATGTCATATTTCAGAGGTATGCAAAACTATAATGGCTTGTATGCAATAAGTAAAAAAGTAATGGTAGATTTCACAACGGTGAAAACTATAATGGCGTGTATCCAATTAACCCTAATATAAATAAATATATGAACAAACATCAAACTAAGCTATTGGATGCATGTGTGAATGATACAATCCTCTGTCATGGTCCACTACAATATTAAAATTAAATGATTTTAGCATGATGAATGATTAATTCTATGTGCATCAGAAGTAATAAATTACCTATGTAACCACACAGGCACACACGCACATATTCCGTACCCATAGACCTAAGTGTTGCAAAAGTTGACAACAAGGAAGGGTAGTGGCCTAAATCTAGTGGTGGTAAATGGTTTCAGAGATGTGAAAGTTATAAGTAATAGTCCAAAAAGTTGTAAGTAATAATCCAATTAACCACATGTAAGAAGAGGCAAAACATGTTGGCAATAGAATGCTCAGACTCCCTGAACCCATACAAAGCTATCGTATGAACTGCGTGATAGGACACAATATGAAAATGTGGATGGCTAACCGCGAGGAACCCCATATCAATCACATCTCATGTAGGTTGTCATGTTGAATCAGGTGCCGAAGTAACAATTGTGGCATGCATGAGAGATTAGGTGTGTTGATGGAGACCTGCATGCGAGAATTAGTTGCAATGCAAAAAAACAAAGTTTATTGAGATCGATCTTATAATGAGATAGTTAGTTCAACAATCCCTAAAGCGTGAAATAGAAGATGATCGCATAACTATGCAGGATGAATGTTGTCCAGAGAGTAATCGCATGATACGAGTGAGTCCCTAAGAGATATTCAGAGGACTGCAACCTGTTTTACCCAGTCTTTCATAACTACCCGCCATTGCCTCTCTTTGACGTTAGGTCTAGCTTGTGCACTAGCTCCATCATGATATCATGAATGGCAGCTCCGGAGCTAGGCGTCGGGTGCAGCATCAAGGTCAACGTCATCATCATCTGCAAATGAAATTTGTGCTATAATGTGTGACACAGGAGCAAGTACTTGATCACACACCGTATGGCAAGACGATGTTCAGGGTGTGATTAAGCCGTCGAGACGAATCAGTGGAGGGGGCCAGGATGAACAATACCGCTCCTCGTTGAGACTGCGATATGCTTGGTAGACTCCGGCACCCAAGCCTTCCGGGCCCGCATGAGCGGTGGTTCTCCCACTCACGATCCAAGCGCCTGGCTGTAGACTACCACCACGAGAGAATAGAATCCTCCTCTGCACGATTTGATCTCGTTACAGATAAAAACAAGGTGTGCGGCCAATATCGTCGTGATTTGCCGTTCGCGAAAGCTATGAACGAGCAAGCGTCGAGGTTCACATACCGGAGCGGGGAGGAAGTCGTAATCATACGATGGCAACTGATTGGTGCGCACAATAGGCCATCAGACCGCCGTCAGGCGAGGTGCCGCGTGTGGAGGGGAAGCCACTGCATGTAGCTGATTACTTTTATAAGTGGTTCTAGTTTCATGTTTTTTCAATTTAAAAAGAAATAGTTATGAATTTTTAGATGTTAAATCATTTTTATTATAAATAAAAAACACCTTTAGAAACCACTCTAGAAACACCTTTAGAAACCACTCTATAAAAAACACCAAGACTGATTTTCCTCTTGGCTCATTTGTGCGCCCTTACGGTCTCCTATTTTTTTTTAAAAAACTGATGCGGCCGTCGCTACGGTCGCCCCTGCACCGACGGGTCCATCTCTCAGCATTACAGGGTGAGTGCAAGAAGACATGCATCCATATCTCAATATTAGAGAGACAGTGTGGGAACACATGCAAATTCGGACATGATTGGTTCGGATTAGACATGATCCAGTCCAACACTCTTGTCACGAGGTGGTTTGCGGATTAGCACACAGAAGGAGAGCAAATTTGCGAATTTCTTAGCAAATAATAACCCTATAAATTCTCAAAACCCTAGATCGACTTGTCTCCAAAATTCGGAAAGCCTAATCCCTAGAATTGATCCCAAATCATATGTGTTATTGGGCTAAGATTTTCTAACATGTGCAGACTTTATCTAATTTGGTCGTCGCCGTCATGAATACCACCGGGGGGCCGGGTGCCAAGAAGGCCGTACAGAGCAACGCGGGCATGCCTGCACGGTTTCCCTCACTGCGCGAGTGGGTATTAGGTATGGGCATTAGATATGTGCATAAAAGTACTTGTGAAATGTAAGAAATTAGTTAAATGCACTGAGAAAAATTAAAGGCTCATACAACAACAACGAGCCTTTTAATCTCAAACAAGTTGGGATAGATTAGGGTTGAAACCCAAACCAAACTGTTAGAAAGGGAATTTTTTTTTGAAAAGGTTGCTTTTAACAAAAAAAACAAGGGTTTTAAAAGATTTTGGGAAAAAAACACATGGGAGAGCTTAATCAAGGCTCAGGCACGTGGATAGTTGCTTTTCAAGCAGCTCTATCTAAGGCTAACTCTCTTACTATATTCTAATCTCTTAATTCTCTCTTAACTGTCTCCTCCCAGGTCAAATTTGTCTTGCCCCTCTACGTCTTTTCACATCATTGTTCCGCTTTACGATGCCGCTATGAACTGGTGCCTCTTGAGGTCTTCGTTGCACAAGTCCAAACCATCTTAGTCGGTGTTGTACAAGTTTTTTTTTTCAATTGAAGCTACCCCAAGATGATCTCGTATCTCATCGTTTCGAATTCGATCCCGGAGCTGTAGTACGATAATTTCCTCAGGTGGAGTTGATAGTAAAACCATATTTGGTTGCAAAAGATCTGCGTCAGGCGGGATGACCATTTGTTAAGAACGTGCCTGTCATAACGGGTTCACCTTTTGGAATTTGCTCAAGCTGGATAAAATTGACCACTCCCAATGTTAGAGTAGGTACCTTTGAGTTAGCCCTTAGGCCCACTAGAGGGCATAGGTGCCTGGAGATTAGCAACTGGCATAGGTGCAAATTTTCCTGTGGGTGATGTTGAGCTTGACACTGAACATTTTGCCTAGGGGAATCAGAAGTGATCAAGTAAGAGAATCATAGCTGACCTAAGAAAAATGAGGATCAACAGGTTGGGGCGCATTGACCCAACATGGTGGTGGAACGGAGCATACTACATCAAGCACCTTGAACTATGAAAAACTAGATAAACTTGTACCTTTAGCTGGTTTTGAAAGCCTTTTTTTTTATTTTTTGTTGAAATAATATAATCTTATTTATTCTCTATAAATTCATAACTAATTTATTTTAAATTATAAAAATATAAAATATATGCCAAACTTTTGCTAAAAAAGATAACCTATATACTTGTGATCTATTTGGAGACATTTTGAATTTTTATATTCATACGTCTATTGTTTTGTTGCTCTAAATAAAACATGAGAAATATGAACAAAAAATTCCAAATAACTCTGACCAAAGAATTATTAGATAGACTATATTTTCAAAACAATGGTATAAGTTTCATATTTTTCTAATTTAGAATGAATTAATTAGAAATTTATAGAGATAAAATAAGCTATTATTAATTCTCAAAAATAGTAACCCACATTCAAAACCAGCTAAAGATCTAACTTTATCTGTTTTCTAATAGTTTAAGATGCTTATGTCTGGTTTTATAGTCCAGGGTTGAAAATCCAACGATTTGGATAATTTGAGGTTGTAAAATGAACCTTTTCTTTTTTTATATGATGCGGCGCAAGTCATTTGTGGCTTGACCGGTGACGTATAAAGAAATTCCGGGGGAGTACAATACAAAATGCCTGGATAAAAGTGCCTATACTTTCACAATGTTAATAGACTAGTAAAAATGTTAATCCATATAATGCAAATTGGTGCTTAAGTAGTCTTTTTTTTTTGCGAGGTGCTTAAGTAGTCTTAACCACCTTGCTGGCATTTCTTAAGCACCAAATGGTAACATAAGCATTCGATCCAATTTCTAAGCACTAGATGCTAATAGTGCATGACATGGTGAAAGAAATCAGTTTTTCGTTAAGCACGCCACCATTGTATGTGCCCTTAGTATGTTCTACTTGATTTTGTGATATCGATAAAATCCTAATAACAACATAAGTCGTTGCCACGCTAGGATTTTTTTTTTTCATTTTAAACTCACCAACCCTTTAGTAGAGTATGCCTTTATATGGATTTCAACCAATTTTAATAGGTCGACTCTCTTACATGCGCAGCATTCCAAATGAAACACCACCTGGCCTAGGGAAGTTGAAGCCAAACAGGGAGCTGCGTTGCGTGACTCTGACCACCACCACACCACTGAAGCTACTGCATTTGCTGCCGATCCCACAACCACCGACGAGTTTAACTGGGCCACATGAATAAATTCGTCGGCCACGTGAAATTCGACGGATGATCATTGTGCATCTGATTCAGGGGACCTCCATTGTACGGGATCGAAATATGCGCATGCTAACACTAAGAAGCCACACGCTAGCACCACTGCCGCTCTAGGAAGCCAATGCTTAAAGTGGAGTGAGGGGAATGCCACACAAAGCCCCAGCACCGTCATTAGTGCTAGACTAGATATAGCAGAAAATAAGCCTTGAATCAGAATCCTCCGTGCTCGAGGCTTGGCCGCCTCGGGGTGCACGACGACGGACCTCGTCTGCTGCTGCTGCAGCCTGCAGCTACTGATGGGCACAGTGGCTTGGAGCACATCTTCCTCACCTCTGCGTAGACCGCCAGATCGTCAGAAGTATGCGGCCATGCCGCCGTGGTACCAGTGATAGACGACTGTCGAACGTGAGTGTAGATAAAATTTTTTTAACTGTTTTTTTCGTTTCCTTTTTTTTTCAATTTCTGTTTCCCGCTAGTTTTTTTTCTTTCGTTTAATTGTTTCCCTTTTTTCTCATTCGTCGTCTTTCTCTTCTCTTTTGCTCCATGTACTTTCTTCTTTTACTTTCTTATATTATGTTATGTTTTTTTCTATCTTTGAAAATGTTATAATTAAATTCTGATCCTTATATAATTTTTAACATGCATGGGGACAATTATATTCATTTGACTCCAAATATTTCTCTTGTGGTATTAAAATATTTTTTGTCATAAAGCTATATGAGCTTTCTCAAAAATATGAAAAACATTATTCTAAATATGGAACATTTTTTTAGGTAGAAACAATTCCATCCTAAACCTGGAACGATTTCTAGAAAAACCTATATGTTTTCCGGAAAATCTTCTAAGCATAGTATTGGCTGTTAGGTTGAAATGTATGGCTCATTGTGAATTGTTATACTTGTCCATGTATTGTTATCTTCCAAAACTTGATCAATTGTGTGAATTGCATGATCCAACCCATATTAATTATTATAAATTTTGATGAATGTTTAATTGGCCATATGCCATTTGTATATGGGTTCGATTATATTGTGCTTTGAATTGGGTTTGCGCAACTTAAATTGGGCTCTAACAGGGCTCAGCCCAATTAACCAGCCTACTCTTAAATGGGCCACTTCTTATTTATGAAGATTAAATTCGTCACAATTTTATGCCTTGTCATCAGCCATGTGGCATGATCTAGCTGGTTGTGACGTTTCTTATGATGATTTAGAGTGTCACAGATATTTGTGACGATAATGCGATCTATGACGTTTTCCATTGTAACATCAAGGTCTCAATCACGCACCTTCCGTGATAATCGGTTAAAAACTCTGTTTTTCTAAACGTCATAGAAGGCCAAAGTCTCTTGTAGTGTGTAGACTGTGCTTGAAGCAGTGTGTCCCTAGAATGACTTAATTTAATAGTAATATAACATGGCACTTTAGCAGGCCAGGGTTTAAGGCTCATCGCAAGGGGAATGGCAACAAATCTAGTAGACCTACCCTGCTCGACACTCGTGGTGGTGCAGTATGGTTGGTGCCGTCTACGTCTTGTTGTTGGCCCAAATAGGGCTTGGAACACATGTTCCTCACCTCTTCGTAGAGCACCCGGGCACCCGGTCATCGAAGTACGCGGCCATGCCGTCGTGGTACCAGCGATATGCGCCTGCCGCCCATGCCGGCCCTGCTGCAGCGCCAGCAAACGCCGCCGGGGACGTCGTCTCAGAGAAGACAGCTAATTTTGTGACGAGAACAGTGGCGCAGAACGCCCGGCAGATGCAGCACCGGCGGTCGTCTTGGAAAAAACGGATGCGGTCAGCACCCAGAGTGAGGGTTCCATGCACACGGCGCAGTCGTAGCTGCTGCTGGTGCTGGGTGCGTCGTCGTCGTCGTGGTGGATGTCGATGGCGGTGTGGCTGCTGCTGACAGTACTGTCCGCTTGCTGGGTCATTGTGATCGAACTACGTGATGTATTGGAGATGAGATTGCAACACGTACATGGGCGCCCCCAATGATGCAACCCACCTCCACGGCTCCACCTGTTATCTATAGCTGCGCTCTCGTACTTGTGCCGTGTGCGTGGAGGTGGTCAGGTGGAAGACGGGCTCCTATATATTCGGACTCGTGTGCTCTGATCATGGCACGCAGCCTGAAATCTGAATCAAATCGCTTTCATGGACAAGTCCGAGGAGACCAACTGTGTGAGGCGGCTGATCTCGAGTCCGAGCTGGACGGACCCTCTGCATTTACATCCGTAACGCGAACCGGGGCCAGAGTTGCGCCTCAATATAAGTGACGGCCGGGCCGCCAAGCAGACCAAATTAATAGCTCAACTCCATCGTAACCAAAGCCATGGCGAAAGCGAGATCAAAGAAGAAAAAGAGGTCAGGAAAAGCGAAAGCCATGGCGCAAGGGCAAGCAGATTCAGTCAGCGGCGGCAGCCACGCCGTCGTCGATGTTGAAGACGACGACGGAGCCCGAGACGAGTGCGCCGTGTGCATGGAGCCGGTGGATTGGGTGGCGGTCGGCCCGTGCGGCCACCGCGTGGTCTGCGTCAACTGCGCCGTCCGCATGGGCGGCGTCGACGGCAACATGCGGTGCTGTTTTTGCAAGGCGTACTGCCCCACTGTCGTCGTCACGAAGCCGCAGCAGGGAGTTACCTTCTCCAGGCCACCGCTCGCCGCCGGCGGCGCGGGGCAGGTGGGCATGTACCTGTCGTACCACGGCGGCATGGCTGCCTACTTCGACGATCGAGGCCAGTACGAGAAAGTGAAGAAGATGCGCCTCGTCAAGCCATCGCCGGCGGCTGATGTTCTCGGTAATTGGGACATCTTGCTACTTTTTCTTGTGGGAGCTATGTTGATGGGCATGGGAGCGACGTTACTTGGTCCCCTTGCGACGACCCTGCTCACACAGTGGCATCACAGGATACTTGCTTCCGTGGCGTTCGTCCTTGTCTTTTATTGTGTTGCTGAGTACGCCGCCCATATCCGCGGTTGATTTTTTTTTCTCTAAAATTACAGTTTATAGTTTATTTTATTGTGATTTGTTTTATCATTGCAGCGAGCTTGAGATTGAATTGTTTTTCTTATATGCTTAAACTTTTTTTACTAAGAGGAGCGATTGAACTTTTAGAAAAAAATTAACGCGATTTATATTTAAATACAGAGGGAGCATTATTCTAGTATATACACCTCTTGACGTGGACGAGCCCCTATGGATGATTCGTATGAGATCTCGAGAATCTTGGTTCTATATAAAATGTAGGCATTATTGGGTTTTGAGCAATGAAAGATAACATCTATTCCAAATGAGGTGCTTGGGAGGTGGAAGAGATTGGTTGTTAGGCCTTGTTGGGCTAAATTTGCAAAGGAAATGGATGAGAAAATTTTAGAGCATGTCTACCCAACAATTGAGTGTTTTAGAGGGGATCCAACAACTGATTTTTGCACCATTGGATCTTGAGATGGAGGGCCAAGATTCAAAGAATAAAACTTAACCCTACCCTGCCCCGTCACCCTCCTGCGACCTCACCTCACCTTCTCGCGGCTACTGCCACCCCGCTTAACACCTCGTCGCCGCCTCTCCCGCGTGTCGCCCTCGCGCCCACCGCAGGCCAACCGTGGCCTGATCGGTGTCGTCGCCTCATCGCCTCCTCCCACCATCGGAACCCCCTCATTGCCTCCTCCCACCGCTAGATTTGCCTTATCGCCGTCTCTCCTTCCCGGGACAGCCCCGCCCCGCCCTCCTACCATGTCTCCGGTGGCTACCACCAACGCCCCCCCTTCCACACTACCCCTGCTTCACCAGGGTGGCTAACACCATCGTCGTCGTCGCCCCCCCCTCCAGCGCCGGCCCAGCTCCGGTGGCATCCCCTCCGCTACCGTCCACCCGAGCTAACTAAGGCAAGCGGGGCGGCGAGGTAGAGAAGACGCCCCCGCCGTCGGCACTGGCACAACCGCCCTCCTCTGTCACCTGCAGCCGGTGGCGCACCGCCACCTCTCCTGCCTCGATCTGCCGCCACCGTCGGCCTTCCCGGTACCCCATCTAAGGTCGGAGATCACGGGTAATCCCCCTACTCCAAAACCTCTGCCCCTAACGAGTTCATCTCGCTGGCGTCCGTGGATTGGTCCAAAATTTGAGTGTGTTGACCCTCCTAAAATAACCGAGTGTTGTATAGCTTTTCCCAAAATGAGAGAATGGGATGGTGGATAGAAGACTCCATCCACCTTGGTAGGCTAGGCGCTCGCCTATTTGCAAGGAATTGTACTTTCACGGAACCAAAAGCACCATATTGTGGGGCTTCTAAGTAGGCTGAAGAAAAATATCCGGTGAATTGGTGAAAGGATGTGGGTTCCCAAACTAGCAATAATCTAGAATATTTCCTTAATATTCTTTACGTGAAGGCGGGCCATTTTTTCATGAAGCTAGAGCTTTTTCTGGTCTCATGAAATATAATCCATACTGTTTTTTTCTGATAAATAGAGAATATTATGAACGGATACACTGGATATGTACGTGTAGCACTTGGAGTCGTGATTCACTTGCTTGTGGATCCATTAGGGCATGTACAATGGGGTACGGAGAGAAGGTGATTAGCTTTATTTTCACTATATATGCTATTGGCACCTGGTGTTTTGAAGATGCTTAAGATGTTTAAGTTAGCACCGATGCTTAACGAGTGCTAATGAGGTGGTTAAACCTATATAAGTATTTGTTTTGTATTGTAGAAATTGGCTTCAATGTTGATGCGTAGAGTTGTGATGCTAATTAGCATTTATGTCTAAGCGCATTGCATTGCGTTGTAAATGTTTTTACTGTTGCGCCACGTTCATGGCCATGGGAGCTGCGTTATTTGGTCCTCTTACGATGGCCCTGCCTACGAATTGGCATCACAAGGTACTAGCTTCGGTGGCGTTAGCCGTTTTTCCTCTTTTGTGTAATGGGCGTTTGATATGAACATGTTCCAATGTGTATAATCGGTGTCACGTTCAAACTCAATGGAGTCGACAATAATAATTGTCGAAATAATACTGATGTCCAAATAATATATAATACGCTTATTATTAGATTATACATAGATTTTACTTAAATTATTTTACTTAGTTTCATCGGTCATCAGTATGCGGAACCCCAACTTTGTGTGCTAAACTATTCCATTAGTATTTTTGAGTTTGCATCTCAAAGACAGAGATATATATATTCATGGTGAGGTCAATCATGTTGGGCATGCTTGATAACCAAAGAAGATGTATTGTTGCAATTGTCTGCTGATCCGAAGGATCAGATCGTATGTGACAATGTTGGGATTATAGGGTTTTAGATCCTCCTGATCGGAAAGATAAGATTGTATGTGTCAATTCTCTACCAAATCGACAATTAATTATCTCCACCGAACCTCACCCCATCAAGTGGTAAATAGAGTTTCAAGTGTTACCGGTAGGTTACTCTTTTTCTTAGTTTAGATTAATATTGCCATTGTCCTAAAGTCCAAAAAACATAAAAAAAGTTTGGGTTTGTAATTCTCTTGTGCTATCATCATGCTTAGCCTTTGTATTTTCTATGTTTTAGAGTTCGTATTATTAAGTCTGTATCCATATTCATATTTTTGTTGCTGGTTTAAGTCATGTTGTTGGTTTAGTCTGAGCTTGGATCTTTACATCTTGTTCTTTTCCATCACGTCTAGATTGGTTTTCTCCGTGTACAGTTCGATATGTTGATTATTTATAAATCCCTCGCGTTAACTTGGTTTTCTATGTTATTGTACTGGACCGAGCACAGAGAAAGCATGATTATATAGGAACTTGATAAAGAAGAGGGTGAAACAACAATCTAGACTTTGTCACTTTGCATGTACATACTATATAATGGGCAATGTTGAAGCAGATTATCGTAACAACACTGTTGCTCAGATGTTGCACGGTGCAGAGAGAAGAATGTGACAATGAACGAGACAAGGAATTTGCATTTGAGTGTATGATGAGGACCATGTAACTTTGTTGTACCCGGATTTGCAAAGAGGGGTAAAAAAGTTGTAAAAAAGTTGTGTAGTAAGCTGGAATGGTTGCACGTAGAAATGGTATGTCAGTTAATACAACTTTTATGGTGATTGAAAAAAATAAGAGCCATTTATCAAACAAGATCTAACGGCTTATAAATAGACGGAACCACGGAACCGAAACCAGACGGAACAAAATATGTAGGCCCGGAACAAAAAACGGTGGACCCGGTACCAATAATTATTTTAATTTTATAATTTTCAATACATAATTCGGCCATAAAAATTAAAAAATACCTAATTCCGCCTTGTTCCGCCTGGTTCCATTCCAACCACCGTAAAACGTCTCGTTAATACAAGGATTTTTTTTTGTGTTACCAAAACTCATAAAGAAGATGTATTGTCCACAACAAACATATGAAGCAAAGCATATTGTTTGCTTTTTGGGATTGTAGGTACAAAACATACATCTAAGATGTGCTCCTGCTTTAACTTAAAAAAAAAGATTGTATCCTCTAACGTAAAAGCAAAGCGGACAGGATGGATTTATTGCATCATTGCACAATTTGGCTGATTGCACGCCAGTCTTCCCCTCTGAACTTTAAAACTATATATACTTGTCTTGATAAAACTATACGTTATATTATCATATTAATACATCTTATTAGTCCGATCCAATCCGCGGACCAGCCACGCAGAGACGAAATAGGTTTTAGACTTTGATTTATATATGATTGACTTATAAAAAAAGAAAAAGAGAATCTATGAAAAGTAAGACAAAACGCTGCCTGCCTGTGCATAACAGGAATAGTGCCATGCAGACACCTAGAATGCATTATCGAATTAATAACAGGAATAGCGCCAGTTTCAAACAATCGCCAAACCGACACAGCCACACACACACACCATTCCGGCGCTGCGTACCGCGACGCACATATATATTCGTACTTTGATCGATCAGAAGTTCACCACGGAGCGGTAGGTCTTGCCAGGCGTCCATCCGGCTGGTATGACGTTCCTGGCAACGACCGTCCTGCCGTCGCCGGAGGTCCGCCGGATCGAGAAGGGTGCCCGCAGCACGGAGCCAGAGTTGTACCGCCACACGGCGCCCCAAGACTGCTGCATCGGAGCCCATGTCGCCGCGCCGCTCTGCATCAGCTCGACGGCCCGAAGGTCGCCGTACACGGACTCGTACTCGACCACCACCGCCAGGTAGTAGGGGGTTGGAGCCGGCGTCCACGTTGAAGGCGATGTCCACGCCGTGCCAGTTGCACGGGGCCCTGCATATACATATATATATAGCAATGCATCCACGCAACGCATGGTCACGACCGATGATCCGCCCCGAGTCGCCGACTCCAATAAAATTAAAGAAGGCAATGAAGAACATCGCATTCGCATGGTGTGTTTAATTTGGCTGCAGCTAGCTTACTCAGTGTACAAGATTTGGAGGCGGCCAGCGTTGCGGAGCCGATCGTCCTGGCCGGGGTTCGCCATGGCACCGAACGCCGTCCCGCTCAGGTCGAAGTGCACGGGCTCCGCAACGCACGGGCCGCCGGGGCACAGGTCGGTGACGACCACGGTCACCGGCCTGCCGGAGCACGACGGGTTGCCGGTGCATTTCACCTGCAGAATTTATTGTTAACTATGGAATATATCCCAACGGTGCCGGTGTAATTAAGAAGCAATATTATTCCGCGTTAATTAGTGTGACGACAACACATGTAGCTAGTGTTGCATCATGCATGCATGCATGGTTAATTTGTACGGGAATTGAAGAACGAACCTGGTAGCAAGTGCCGCAGCCCTTGCCGCCCTGGTAGATGGAAGGGCTGCCGGCGGTGATCAAGGATGAGAATGGCGGCTGGTCGACGGCATTCTGGTACCCACATGCATGCGTTGCATTAGCTAGTAAGCCATGTCGTCGGTCAATTGGATCTTTCATATATCGACCATTGTGTGCGTGTGTGCGTGTGTCTATATATATATATGTAGGAAAATTCATTTCTACATGCGCATGTAGCTACACTCGCGTATGTATCTCATGATTGAGGGCGTATCTGGTGAAACGGAAAGTATGTACACGGAGTATACAATGATACTAAACCATCCGAGGTGGTATGTGCACGAGATATGCTAATATACCTGAGGTATGTGGACATACCCCGTTATATGTATTAATATGAATGTATTATCAAAATATAATAAAAACATGGACTGTTTTGTAATTTTTTCGGGTGGTGATATTTGAGGTATCTTAAAATAAGTATGTGAACATACTCAAACTGATAAATGAGCATGCAAACATACCTTTATTGGTTTATTGAAGATGAGTGTAGCTACATGCGCATGTAGATAAAACTCTTCCTATATATATATATATATATATATATATCCGATCAATCGTACCGCCGCTCCCTCCACCGCGCGGCGGACCGTACCACGTCGCGCCGCCGACGAACCAGCCGGATAGCCGGCGGTGCAGCTCGACGGATGCGCAGGGACGGAGGCTGAAGGCGGCAGCCGTCAAGGCAATGAAGCAAGGCAAGATCCGGGTGTTGGAAGGCATGGCCTCGATGCGATCTCTGTTGGATGTCTACTACGAGAGGTGGAGGAGCGCAGTGGTACGGTGCGGTGCAAGTGCATGTGTGTTACCGGTTATTCCATCATGCCATCTATTTATAACGCCTGCATGCCTATATACGTACTTCGCTCCTTCAAGATGATCAGAAATAGATCGCTCGATCCGTACTAATCACGCACGTTGAGACAGCGCGCATTCAAACGCTCTCTCCATTCACAAATGTATGACACGGCATTGACTTTTTTTTTTCAAAACTTTGATTCTCCGCTTATTCAAAAAAATATTCAAATATGTAAAGTTTTAAATCATACTCGAATTATATTTAGTGATAAATCAAATGACAATAAAATAAATGATAATTTGTTATTTTTTTTAATAAGGTGAATGATCAAAGTTTTGGAAAAAATTCAACTGTGTCGTACATTTGTGAACCGAGGGATTAATTGAGAATATCGATGTGGAAGGATTGTGACATGGCTGTCATTAAGTCCAAATATTTGGTTGGCAAATATCTTTAGAGAGAAATAAATATGTTAAACTAATGAGCAGGCTTGATTGGGGCCCTTGAGTTTTTAGGAGATATGTACTATCTCCGCGCCATGAAAAGTGCAAATCTAATTCATTAAGGCCAATATTAATAAGGTTAATTGACACATGCCCCTCAGATTCCACTACCTATGATGATGCATTGTATGGTGCCAAAGACCAAAAATAACAAGGATGACACTCTATATAGTGAAAATTTTCGAAATTAGCACTTATAACAATAAGCTACTACCGAATGAGAGCAAATCATGTCAAGAGGCAGATTCTTAGGCAGTCTTTAGACAAAGGTCACCACAAATTAAATGTTGATTTTCAGCATCATCGGATTTCAAGGCACCCTAGAAATAGACTTGTAGAGCTGGCCGACGAGATAGGCCACCAACCCTGGGAAAAAGAATTGCAACGATCGTGGAAGAACATGACTCTAGGAATTGTTTCCTGGGCCGCCTTTCGAGAGCAAACAGGGCCTAGATGAAACTCGGGTGCAACTGAGTGTGGGGACTGCTCAATGCGCTTTCCAATTTTAGTTTTGGGCCGTTGGGGAAGCTAGAGAAGACTGCGCTTAGCCGTCATATGCACTGGTCATAACTCATAACAGATTCACAAGCTTTTCCATACAAAAACAATACAACACACCCTTTTTCGCTATCATTCACTCCCAAGTCCGAACGGATTTTCCCAATTTTCACTCAAACTAAAAGGAAAAAAACACTTAAACATCTTAGGAAATAGGAAAAGTGCAAAATGATGAACGCGTCAGCTCTAAGAGGGAATGGCCGGTCCAAATTTTATATTAGACACAACAATAAAAAAATATTGAATGCACAAACTGTAGCATGGTCACAACCTGAAAAATATCGTGTACATTTTCATCAACATCGCGCTCACAACGCTTCCTCTCGACGTGAACTACCAGAACAGGATGATGGGGCAACGGGCAAAGCCCGGAGCAGAAATTGGGACGTTGCGCGACCGCTTCCGCGACCGCAGGTTGTACCTCCGTCCGACCGACGTTGCGACGGAGTTCTCGCCGACTTCCTCCGCCAACACAAGTTTTCATGAGCCCCTCTAGGGTCCATCTTGCTGTCCACCTCGTCCACCAGCTCGTCAAAGATCCAGGAGTAATTCCTCAGGCTCTCACTCTCCTCTGAGCTGTAACACAATGCCCTCCTGCCGGCGTTCTCCTCTAGCACGCGGACCTTCTGGACTAGCGTCTGGAGAAGCCGATGGTTCAACAGCTTGTAGTCCCTGGACGATCATATATAATCAAAGATTAAAGATGTGTGTCATAATGTAGCAGATGATGCACTTATTTTCACATGCCTGTAGGTGAATATGGAGTGTAATCTGAACAGCGGCGGCGCCAAGAAACACCATTCTGACCAAGAACCATCGGGAGAGGCTCATGAAGCAAGATGACGTGGGACCCAAGGTAGATTTGAATATTAGTCGGTTATAACCTTGTTATAATAAAAAAAGTAGATTCGGCCGGCGATGTTACCTCCCGCTGGAGGTGCCCTAAGAGCAAATATAATAAATCGATGTAAGTGGGTTGTATAGATTACATCATGGTGACGACATGGAAGAAATAGAAAATCTTATATATCTAAATAGGAGATCCCTACCACCATATTTTTTTTTGACATGCATGAAGCCACGTCATCTTAGAAGCCCCCTGAGTTAGATAGCACGTAACCATCCACTAAGTCCCCTATTTAAATCTTTCAACAATTTTCTGTGATCCAATGCATGCAATTATTTCCTGTGGCATACACACAGGGTGTCACACAAATTCCCTAATCAAATGCGCCCTATTTCTCTTAGACATGCATGAAGCCATGTCATCTTCAGAAGCCCGCTGAGTTGGATGCCACATCACCATCTACTAAGTTCCCTAATTAAATCTTGTAACGATTTTCTGTGACTCTATGCATGCAATTGTTTTCTATGGCAAAGTGTGGAATTTCCGCAGCAATGTGCGGAAAATTCATCTGGTTAAAAAAGAGAAGTGGGCAAATATATATAGTTTATGGCCAGCTGAACACAGAAACTAATTAAGAAGTTTTTGTAAGAGAGTGAGGTGGACCATCACACATTAATGGTATAGACTCTATATAGAGTGACTCAATGGCTAACAATATTATATGAGTAAGTTTTGAAGTTGGTTACATATGACTTGATGACACATACATACAACCAACATCGAACTAAAAAGATTTGCGCCTAGAGGGGTCTATGCTGTCATGTTGGGGCTAGGGCAGCCCTGGTCCGGTTTGTGTTTGTTGTAGCCTGTTAGGTGGCAGTAGCTGTTTTGGGCCGACTTGGGCCAAAATAGGGAGTGGAAGGCGGCATGGAGTGCGTTGCGTCGACAGAAGTCCACATGTGCACGGTTCTCATTTTTCTGGGAGGGCCCTGTACGTGGCAGGAGGACCGTGGCTGCCACGAGTACTTTGAAAAGAGCAGCACGCATCCTCTATCAGACTAAATCAAAGTAAGTGATCGACATCGATGCGCCGGGCGGGCGGTGCGCAGGTCGGTCTCGGTGACAAGGTCAACAAACCCTGCAACGACATTACGAAAGAAATCAAATTTGCATTTTTCCTCAGACGGACGGATGCCCATGCAATGCAGATGGAGAGCACGGTTATCTCGGACTTACTGGACTACTCCTCATCTACATCGACTAGGCGAGGCGACCGATTCCTGCATGCTCCTGTCGATCAATGCATGGCTCACTGATCTCATCCCGTTATCGTCTCGAATGGACGCAGCAGCGAGCAACCATGCATGCACAGTGGAGGTTGTTTCGTGGGCGAGCCATTAGCTGCGTCTTCTTTTTATAGCCACACACCTGACCACTATTCTCGCGGAGAGGCAGGCGCGACCTCCGATCCGCCGCCCCGCGCGCCTCTCTCTCTCTCTCCTCTCCGCTAGCTCCTATCCCTACGACGCCGCCGACGCCGACGCCGAGGGGCGCCCCGGCCCGACCTCGCTGGCCGCGTACGTACCATGTCCTCCTCCTCCTCAAAGCCACCACCACCACACTGCCGCCTCCACGTCGACAGCCCTAGCGGCACCACCACCAATGCCACGGCGGCCGGCTCCGCTTCTTCCTCCCGCTCCACCCGCTCCTCCGCCATCGTCGTTGGCGGCGGCGCAGGAGGAAGCGGGCACAACCAGGCGTGCGCGGCGTGCAAGTACCAGCGGCGCAAGTGCAACCCGGACTGCCCGCTCGCGCCCTACTTCCCCGCCGACCAGCAGCGCCGCTTCCTCAACGCGCACCGCCTCTTCGGCGTCAGCAACATCCAGAAGGCGCTGCGCCGGATCGACCCCGCCATGGGCCCCGAGGCCATGTCCGCGCTCATCTACCAGTCCGAGGCCCGCGCCGCCGACCCCGTGCACGGCTGCGTCGCCGTCATAGATGCGCTGCGCGAGCAGATCCACAACACGGAGGTGGAGCTGCTCCACGTCAGGCACCAGATCGCCATGTACCGCCAGGCCGCCGCCGCTGGTGGAGCGCCGGGCACCGTCGCCCACCCGCCGCCGATGATCCTGACCGACGACGCAGCCGCCGCCGCCGTGGCTGATGCCCCGCCGGCGGGCAGTGTCGACGCGTTCTATGCCGCCGCCGCCGCCGCCGCCGCCGCCGCCGGATCCATGCAGGAATTCCCTGGACTGCTACAACAGCAACCGCCGCAGCAGCTCTACAATTACTTCTGCTACGACGAAGGAGGCGACGAGACGACCAACGGCCATGCCGGCTTTGCCGACGCCACCGTCGTCCAACAACAGCTGGACCAGCACCACCACCGCCAGACGATACAGGCGGTGCCGTTCACCGACACGTTCGATGTGAAGCCACAGGCACTACTTCCGGCGACAATAGCAGAGCACCATGCTGCTGGCCCTGCCAACGACGACGACATGGAAATGCATGCAGAGCACAAGCTGGCTAGGGTGGCGCTGAAGCACGACGTGGATCACCGCATGTTGGAGGACCCGGCGTCGCCGACACCGGCGCCATGCCATCTGGAGTTAGGTTTTTCTTCCTACTAATGCATGTGAGATACATTTATCCATGATCATGCAGTACACGTTTTTCATTCAATTTTGGTTATAGTAGTATGTTAATTGGATCGCTCAGATCTTCATAATAATTTATCAGCTAGATGCTCAAACTTGTTTTGTTAGGATAATATTTATCGTTGATTTTACACGCTCGGTCTGGATATATTTATGATGAAACAGGTCGTCTGTGTAAATTTTCTTCATGGAATAAAATGTCACTCCCTGTCTCTCTCTCTCTATATTTTTTATTTGACATTTGTAGCTTACTTTCGAGCTATTTCGCGTCAAATAAAAAAAAAAGAAAACTGAGATAGTACTAAATAAGATTTTGCCCGCTGCTATTACATTTGCCCCTTTTTGAAACATCACGTTTCAGTGGTGTCTACTTAAATGGAGTTAGGTTTCTCTTCCTAATAATACAAGAGACATTCATCCATGATCATGCATACACATTTTTATTTCAGTTTTGGTTATAGGATGTTTAATTCGGTCAGATGTTCATAATAATTACTAGTGGCTCATCAAACTTATTTATCTAGAATAGCATTTATAGTTGATTTTACACGCTCGGTCTGGATCCATTTATAATGAGGCAGGTCTGTGTAAATTTTCTTCATGGAATAAAATGCTACCCCCTTCTATTTTTTATTGGACATTTTATATATAGCCCCCTTTTAAAAAAACTTAGTACTAAATAAGATTTTCCGCCCATGGATACTACGTTTGCCTCTTTTTGAGGCCAACACAAACATCACATTTCAATGGTGGTGTCTCTACTACCTAAACCGATTTATCAAGTTTCAACAAAAAAAATTGTTGGAACTGTCCAAAGAGTTGTAGGTACTCAAGTTTTTCCATGTGCACATGCTCCGTATAAATGAAATATATTTCATTTTTCGATAAAAAACTATGTTATTGTAAACAGGAAATATTGTGATTGTCATTATTGTTTTGTAAACATGTGTTCATAATTTTGTATGACAGAAGGCAAATAAAGTGTGGAAGAATATGTATGCTACTGTTGGTTGGCGAAGCCTAGCTCAGCTGGTTAGGTTCTTTGTGGTGGAACCTGCCCACTCGGGTTCAAGTCCTCGACTTGGCACGGGTGTTCGCATGATTTAACGACTTTGTTCTTTCGGTGGTAGGCGACGTCTTCGTCGACAGAGAGGCGCCTATGGTGACTTCGTGAATCTCGAGATACCGGTCCAACCCAGTTCCACGGAGGTGCTCATAGGGGTAGGATGTGAGTGTATGCGTTCATAGGGGTGAGTGTACGTGTGTGTGAGCGCCTGCGTTGTACTGTGTTTCTCAAAAAAAAAAAAAAACTGTTGGTTGATCTTTAGAATTTGAAAGAGCAGACTGGATTGGTTGATGAAGCATGAATGGTAAGAAGAAATTATCTAAACCAACCTCTCTTTCAAATAGACATATGTGGTGATTTTCATGAGCAGCTATGTTATCAATTAAGCCACAAAAACCAAAAATATTAGATGTACGGCCAAGTGCATGGACGTCCATTGCCAACAAGACAGGATGAAGAACCTTGGTCCATCATGCTGAAAAAATTATCATACGAACAATCTGGAGCTTGTAGAAAAGTGATCGGGCATTGGTTGAAGTCGTTGGCAGCAAAACTTACATTCTTAAGCCTGAAGTAGCAAATAAGATTGAAGCCTGAATGGGCACACTGGCTTCACATAACCAGAGGCAGTGCATATGCTTTTGTACAGCTAATCTGGAAGTGAGATAAAGTTACGAAGCAATAGTATTGATTGGCGTTATTCAAGAGTAGAGAAGGTCATCATTCGTCCATGGCACATGAAGAGCTCAAGGCTTGATTCAAAACATCATGGTTATAATATGTTGGGGGAAATAGATCTAGCAGGGGCATATATGTAATAGCAGGGATCTATCTATAATATTCGGAAAGACTGCTGAATCGAGAGAAAACAGCCGCCTCCCAACTATATAAGCAGCCTTAGGGCTGAGGAGAGGGGACGGCACTTTGATCCAAAAAGTAATATAAATAATAAAAAAATACCTCCGCAGACTTCACGACAATCAACGCCGCGGACCTTCACGGGCAGCATGGCGGATCTTCGCGGTAAGGCCTTCGCAAGTGGAGTCGCGAACTTCGCAGAAATTAGCCTCATGCATCTTCGTGCCCGAGAGGTCTTAAAATGTTTGCGGGCCGAGAGTCTCACGGACATCTTTGCGGGATCAGAGCCTCGCGGACCTTCAACAAGTAGTCCTGTTCGTGGACGTCCATTGCCAACAAGACTACGAAGAACTTGGTCCATCATGCTGAAAAAATTATCATGCGAATAATCTGGAGCTTGTAGAAAAGTGATTGGACATTGGTGAAGTAGTTGGCAGCAAAACTCTAGCATTGATATACGTACATGCTTAGCCTAAAGTAGCAAATAAGATTGAAGCCTAAATGAGCACATTGGCATGCAATAAGCAGATGCAGTGCATATGCTTTGGTAAAGTTAACAAGGAAGTGAGGTAAAGAGCAAGAATCATGTGCTGTAGGTAGGAAGTAATAACAAGAAAGGAAGGGAATTAATAGGGAATTGGAAGCAGCAGGGTTAGGAAATTGTTCCTAAAAAATAATAGGAAAGAAAGAAAGAAAATTAATAGAGAGATTAATTAATTAGAACGAGAGTACATTGATTAAGATCTGGAAGAAATATATCATGCATTAGTGAAGAAATTTTGATTGATCTTGCGCAGAGATGACAACAATTTTTGATGGATGAACGCCTCTTGGGCTGGGTGTGGAGATGTGCATGAGAAGTTATGTCATTGGTTAGTAATCTTGATCGCTCTTCGTTGCGAGGTGGTGACAGTTTCTCATAGATAAACGCCTCTTGGGGTGTCCTGTGTGCATTGCATTGGCCTATTGTTGGGCGATAACAAATACCTAATGGCTCGTAGGGATGGCTACTAAAGATCGATTGGTTGAGATAATATAAATGGTTTGGATCACTGAGCTTTAAGAGAATTAGGAATTAATAAGCTATAATGGATTGTACTTATATATATTATGTAGATTTGGGATTGTGTTAGCATACCTAACAAATAAAACATAGAAGACACAAGTTAACTTCAACCTTAAGTTTAAATGAGTAGCATAAGTGTTATATGATTTTCGAATAAAATAGAGGACCCATATTAGTTCATCAACATGTAGCTGATGCTACCAACTTCTGAAAAAAAAACCGCATGCTGCTAAACAAGCTTTTGATTTGTTAATGGCAAATGGTATGGTTGGCCGGCC
This sequence comes from Paspalum notatum, assembly GCA_022530915.1. Taxonomy (NCBI): domain Eukaryota; kingdom Viridiplantae; phylum Streptophyta; class Magnoliopsida; order Poales; family Poaceae; genus Paspalum; species Paspalum notatum. The sequence goes on from CM039685.1 coordinate 35,479,823, forward strand.
CTGCTAGATCCTTTTTATTTCACTTTTTTTTACCAATATTCAAATATATGAACATATAAATCAGCACTACCTCATGTAAAATACTTATCCTGGTGTTAGAGTCATCGGTTTATTGATCCATGGAATCGCTTACTGGACGATGTATCCCATATTTCAATGGATGAGTGGACACCAAGTACAATTGACATATCCATATTGGTTAGCTCGCAACATTGTCATAGTTGGGTGTAGCATCTAGTTTGCTTATTATGGAGTTCGTTGCCAATTACTGTTGTTTAAGGTTGTATGATGGCATTGGCGAGGAAAGAAAGAGGAGGTAGCACTAGAGAATTCTGATTTGATGCTATGTTGGTGATGTCACTTAGAGACATAATTCTGTAACTTCAAGCCACTGTCACTTAAGGCCATGGTAGCTCACCACCAAAATCTGCTACCTATAGGCTGTCGTATTTCAATACCTCTAGTGATGCCTATAGAAAGTAAGTATTGGCCATTGGAAGTTGCACCAGCTTTCACACGTTGTTACCACCTTATCAATGGTTTTGAGGAGACCTTATTAGTAGATGCTAACAAAACATATTGTAGGCCATGTGCAAGCCAGTATATTCTCGCAAGTAACTTTGTCCTTGAGATCTGCTAATTATGTTCTCTACTCTCGCACTTCCATACCAACTTCGTTGAACACCTTTTTGCTTACGGTTGCTAATTGGTAGCATATGGAACAAAAGGGTTTTACTTTTTTTTTAGATATTAGTACTTGTCACTTGTGCATCCATACTACTCTTAGAGAATATAACTCTGACAAAGTATCTAGCTAGCATGCATCTAGTGTAATCTAAGGAAAATATTGCTAAACTTGTGTTTTAAATGTGTAATCAAGGGAGTAATTGCAAAAAAAAAAGGTCTTTCTTACCTAAGAAATAGATTTGGGGGAACTTGGAAGTTTCTACATGTAGTTTCATTGACAAACTACAGATGATGCTAATTATTTGGGGTTTTATTATCCTTTATCACCCAAATTGACTATTTTAAATAGACAAAATGGTTAGTGTTTATACTTTTTTTTTGCTAATTTGTTGTTTTTATAGAGCATTCAGTGTAAGGATGTTGGGCTCAAGTGGCTTTGATTTGTTAAATAATGAAAATTTTACACTTACTTGATACATATGCATCAAGCTATGGTTTCCATCCGTGTTGTTAAAAATGGTAAACTCTGTGATGAACTGTATTGAAATTGGTTTGCGTTATTTTTCTGTTATCGTGATGGCAAGTCTGCAAAGAGAGTGGTGTGCTAGGCATCAAGTTTCTTCTAGTATTTGAGATTTAGTATCTTATGACATCCATAGTGTATGAAAAAGGAGAGGCCTTAATAACCTTAAGGTTGACCTTGTTCACTATACAAGGTCGACCTCAAGGCAACCAACCTTTATACATTATAGGAGCATGGTTTTAGCAAAAAGTGGGCCCTGATTAAAGTCTATTGAGACCATATACAATACAAATGCCCTTATAATTGATCTATTGCTGAAGAGAATATGCACAATGTTAATTAAACTGCCTCTATTTAATTTGATGTATCATTATGTTTGCATTTTCATTGGGCCTCCCACACCAAAAAATGATTATTGGGCCATGATTTGCCTGAGGATTGAATTGGTGAAGCCGTGGAAAGGATTGACCCTGGCACCAATTGTGTGGGGTCAGGGGATGTTGGAGCCTTGGGGTGAGGGAAGGGCAGCGCGGGTACACGTAGGCAAGTAGGATGGCGACAGTGGAGAAATTGGTCATGAGTAGATTGAACCTGTGTAAGAGTTTCTACCATCTGAGTAGATTGAATCGTTGGTTGAAATAAAATCAAATTGGACCATTGAAACCATGTAAACATCATGGAAATATTGATATTTTCACGTCTCATTGTTTATGTTTTCATCATGCCTAGTGGGCTTAAACGCTTGCATCTAACCGCTAGAATATAGGATGGTGTATAATCGGATGGTAGGTATATAATTGGATAGATGAGTCTTAAGTGCAAAATATTTTTTTAAAACTTCTTGGTTTATAGGGTAGATAGAGAAGAGTAGGCCTACCAATGGTAGTCTACCATATGTTCGTTCTGCAATCTTGTACTATTTAGACCGGGTTCACCAGCTATATGCATAGGAACGAAACTGCATTTCAATTTTTTTATCATACCATACTTACAAAAGTGATGCATTAAATGCCTGAGAGGTGATTTCACGTGCCGGTGAACTCAGTCTCCGGGACTAATCCAAACACAGCGTATGCAAATGAGCAGCAAGCAAGACTTGAAAAGTAGTATGTAGTGTTGGTGATCGTCGAGAGTTAGCCTTAATTAGAACATTCGTGGTCTACGTGTACAACCAAAAAGAAAAAAAACTGTAGGAATACGTGTAGTGAGAGTCTAGACTTCCGATCGTTCTCGGGATGACTATTTGTCGCTGCAACGACAAATCGTCGTCGCGTCACCGAAGGGCGCGATGCGGAGGCGAGGGAGCATCGTGGGCTGAATCTGGGTGCGGCCCAGTCCAAGCGATGGCATTGCCACCGCAAGAAGTCAACATCGTCGGCGGCGGCGGCGACGACGACGAGGCGGCCGCCGGTTTCTAGGTTCGGGGTTGCCGGGGTTTGGGCTCTGGGTTAGCCGCCGGCGAGGTCTCCTTCTTCTCCACCTCCGGCCTTAAAGGGGAGGGGAGGTCCGAGGGCGGCCGCCGGACCGGCGGTGGTGGCGGCTGGAGGGCAGCTGAGACCGGCGGCGGGCGGTCGGGCAGAATCAGCGGCGGGGGTCAGTGCCAATCCGGAGAAGCCGAATTAGCTGGCGGCGGTGTGGTGGACCGCAGAGGTGGGGAAGCCGGAGCCGGGGGCATGGTGGCGTCGGGAGAGCTCGGCGCTGCTAGGTTAGTGGTGGCGGCGGTGTGGAGGACGGCGACGGAGGTGGGGACGCAGGAGTCAAGAGCGGCGTCAGCATCGGGGGAGCCAGGGGAGGTGGGCTGACTCACATTATGGGGGAGCGGCCCAACAGTGCCTTAGGCAACGCGCGGCATCCGCGTCGCTGCAACGATGAATAGGGGGGCCTTCCTATGTATCTTCTGCAAGATGGATAAGCCAAGTATCTTCCTGCCCAATAGGCCCATTTAGTCAATTTATTTTAGTCCACTAATATAATCAGCAGTAATTAATTAATTAGCCCACTAATAATTTTGTTTTTGATAGATTTCATGTTTTCCATTTACACATGTTTCAACATTTTATTGGACTTGATTCAACGATATATCAAACTTAACTCAACAACACGAATAAATTAACTCAACATTCTAATGCGAAAATGTTGAAATAATAAATTCAAAATGTTGAAGTAGTATGTTCCAAATGTTCACTTCAAAAATAAAAAAAAACACATACATATGGATCTCATTTTATTGTATTAGTTATAATCAACACAATGGTTCAGTTGCATTTTAAAATAGACTAGCTGTCGGTATTTGATACCGACAATGCACCACGGGGTGTGTCACGTGATGCTTTTGGGGTGGCGAGATCGGCGTAGCTTGATGGTTTGCGTAGAGATGCAACAAAACATAAGGGTTTATACAGGTTCGGGCCGCAATGAGGGTAATACCCTACGTCCTGTTTGGGGCGAGTTGTATTGATCTGAGTTCTCGAGGTTACAACGAGGGTCTGGAGGTTTGGTAGCTGGTGTGCGATGAGATGATCGATGATCTACGTAGGGATCCCTTACCCGCCTTATATAGTCCTGGCAAGGTTTGGGTTACAAGTCGGTTTCGAGTCCTACTCTGTTTGGAAGCCTATGGAAGCCTAAAAGAGAATACAGAATCTACGATTACATGTTTTCTTTATTGAGTCCTGCTGCACCCGTAATCCAGAGTCCGAACCAACTCATTTGCGCTTTTCCTGAATTATAGCGCCTTTGACTTGGTCTTTCAAGCTTGCCATCCGTTCTCGGGCCCATGAGACCAGTCGGCACCCTGAAAAGGGCCTGCTGTCTCTGCTGGGCCCTCCAACGGTCCATGTACTGAATCCACGCCGTGAGAGTCCAGGAGATATCTATCCCCACACTAGTATAGATGTACGTGCAACACACACGTGTTGTGAGATGACGAAGAAGACAATAGAAAGAGAAAAAAAAAAGAATTAAAGGAAAGAGAGATTGACGCCATTCCTTATTTATTAAAACCAAGAGAAGGAAAATAACATATAGGTATTGATATAAAATGAGGTGAGAAATAAAAAAAAAAGTGGATGAAACATTTTGCATCTATAGATTTTGAGTTTTTCCATCCCTTTCTAACTTTTTTCAAACTGCGCAGTGAGATCAGCGTGGGGGTATACCTATATTTTTTTTTAAATAAAAAAATTTTTTAGAAAACTCGTTCTCCGTAGAATCGCAAACACTGAAAGGAAAAAACAAGTCAGGCCAGCCATGCCGCGGTTCCTGGCTGGCGAGCGCTCGCCCGGGCCGAATCGGGCGAGCGCTCCTCTCCCGTGCGCGACTGGGGAAGGGGGCACGTGGGCTCCCGTGGACCCGCGCCTTCCAGTCCCCTGCCTCTGTACGGTAAGTGTATTTTTTTTCTTTTTTTTTCATGATAATTTTATGAAAATATAATTTGTCAGGATAATTTTACGGAAAGTATAATTTATCATAATAACTCTATGGAAGCATAACTTTATCACGATAATTTTATGGAAACATAATTTTATCACGATAATTTTATGGAAACATAACTTTATTACGATAATTTTATTTACGGAAAATTATGCTGACATAATTTTATTCACATACTAACATAATTTTATTCATGGAAAATTATGCTGGCATAATTTTATTCACATGGTGACTAATTTTATTCACGAAAAATTATGCTGACATAATTTTATTCATATGCTGACTAATTTTATTCACAGAAAATTATGCTGACATAATTTTATTCATATGCTGACATAATTTTATTCAAAGAAAATTATGTTAGATAATTTTATTTTACGAAAAATTATGCTGATATATTTTTTGTTGACGAAAAATTATGCGGACATAATTTTATTTACAGAAAATTTTTTAATTGAAAGTACGCGTAGTAAGTTAAAAAGTGTTTCACTTTATTTTTCCACTGTGCTTGCATGCGGCGGAGCACAGCAAGGCGCATGGAGGGGAGCAGCTAGGTGGGGTCTACGATAACGACCTGCTAGAGATGCATGCGCGGGGGAGCTAAAAAATGCTCATGCATGCAGTGCAGTGGAGGGGAGTTCATGCATGCAGTGTTTAACGAGCTGGGGGTGCGATGGCGGAAAAAGCACGGCTGGAGACCGTGTGCATGTGGGGCCACCGGCCCGGTCTGATCGTTCACTCGATTTGCTCCTAACGTGCGCTCGCAAAATAGCCAGGCCCGGGATGCCTCTGCCTTCTTGGTGAACACAAACAACGCGTTATTGGTTTAGTCCACGCGGGACCCTCAACAAATTCATGAGATGGGACCCGGGGGCACGGACCACGCAAGCCCGCACTGCTGGATGTGTCGCGATGACTTGTTTTATTTGCTGCCTGAGAACCTTCCGAGCATTTGCAGATTTTGGAGGATCGGAACTGTTTGGATACTGTGGCAAATGGTTTCACTTCATCTCCAGCGTGCTTATCTAAGGAGGTTAAAATGGCCGTTTCACCATAGACCAAGGTCACCAGATAGTGCATTCGTACTGTCTACGGTGCGCAAACCGTGTTTTTCCATTCTATGTACAGTGCGCAAACAGTGTTTTCCATACCCATATCCGTCCTTTGGTGACCTTGGCCTTAGGAAGATTGTAGTGACAAGAAAATGAACTAAAATTTGACATTAGAAGTTTGTGGTATGCCTCACTTGATGCGATAAACCAAACGGTTATAATGTTATATATAATTCTGTGGTATGCCTCATTTGAGATGTGACTCTAGAGGCATTAATCCAAACAGTCCCTAACAACATTGGTTTGTGGCTCTAGATTTAATTTGGGTTGAACTCGTCAGAAACGTATGGCGCCTGACCATGGAGGTGTTGTATGTGTACACCGTACCGACGGCCACGTTTGCTTGTGACACTGGTTATATCCTTGTAGTAGATGGTTATCTCCTAGGTACTAGTATAGCTGTTAGCTGAAATGTCAAATTAATTAATTAATTAACAAGGTGCTTAACGACTTGACGGCCAAGTCTCGAACGTAATGTCCATCACCTTCCATGCCTACTAATTAGTAAGGAAAAAGTCTATTTTACAATGTCAATCATATAATTTATGATTTATGAACTAGTTTTTTCCAAAGAGTACAATCTAAACGAACTAGTAAAACGAGCCTAGGGGCTTCTTGACTCTTCATTCCCAACAGTTAATCAATAGCCTAGAAGCTAACATAGGAAAGCATGCAAATAAGCCTGCAGAAGAAAATCAAATATTAATTTGATGAGGTTTGCAGTTTTAAGTACATTAAACCAAGTTTTTGCACGAGGTAGCACTATTAATAGGCATGGACGTTAGAAATTTGTATGTAAATTTGAGACTCAAAACTAATCAAAACCGTTAACCTTTGTTATAAGTCATTTTTCGTACTCTAATAGATTACTTCTATAAAATACTTTTTTTACCTTCATCCGTCTACTGTAGCGGCTAGTTTACATATACATTTTTCGGCTGCGCTAACCGAGGGAGGCGATGCAGCGAGGCGGAGAAGACATCACCGCCTCCGGAACCAGCCCAACTATCCCCCTCCACCACCCACGGCCGGCAGCGCCCCGCCCACCTCGTTCCGCTGCCACCGCCAGGCCACCAGCCTCTCCGGCACCCCTTCTAAGACCGGAGATCACAGGTAACAACCCACCCCAAACCCCCACCCCAAACCTTAACGGAGATCTTGCCGGTGTTGGTGAGAAAGGTGACGTGGTGTCCACAGATTGGTCCAAAAATTGACTGTTTTGACCCCTAAAACAAGAGTGTTGTTTAGCTTTTCTCCAGCTGAAATGACTATACGAGTGCCACTGCCGCCTCCACCACCGAAGCATCGGCATAACCACAAATAGCACCAGCGCTGCATGTTAATACTGCAGCCTGTCGTTCCTCTTTGGAATCCAGAGCAGAGTGCAGTGCAGAGCAACCCAAGCCAAGAAGAAGCGAGTGTGCCGTTGAGTACGCGTTGTAGACGCCGATGAGGAATATAGATGGGGATGATGCGGGTCGAACCAACGGTTCGCTAATCCATTCCTTAAATACAATTCAAATGGACTCCTTTTTGACCCATAATAAAAAACCAAGAACCAAAGGATCCACAAGTTCGATCCTTCCCATCCTCACCCGGCTGCCGCCCCCTTGCCGGACCACTACCCACCGATGCGCCCTGGCCGCCCACCGACGCTCCACACCCTCCCAGCCCCGCATCCGTCATGCTCGGTGGATGCCTCCCGATGCTCCGCTTCTCCTGCTCCTGCCCTCCATGGTGCGACGGCAGAGCAGCAGCAGGGGAAGCTCCCCATAGGCGTCAACTATGGCGTGAACGCCAACAACCTCCCACCACTAGCCAACATGCCTTCATCATGGCCAAGACCAGCATTGACCATGTGAAGCTCTTCAACACGAATCCAGCCTTCCTGTCCACCATCGCGTCCCACACGCCATCCGTCGCCTTCGCTGTCTCTATCCCTAACTCGGCCCTTCCGGCCTTCGCCGACATATCCACGGGCTTCGGCGCCGCGCACGACTGGTTCCACGACAACCTCTCCCCCATGTCACCGCGGACCCCAACGTCATGCTGCTCATGGCGGACAACGAGGTCCTTGGCCTCGTCGTTGACCCCAACCTCACGGTGGCGCTGTTCCCCGCCATCGTGCCGCCTGCTGTAGGTGAACGCCTACCCGGGGTTCACATCACTACGCCGCACTAACTCAGCTTCCTCGCGCCCTCCGATGGGATCTAGATGTAAGGAGGTGCTATCTGTAATTTCCCTTTGGTCCAGAGTGTTATTCCTCGCAAAGGGCTGGGGTGTACTTGTAACTCAGTGCAGCATAGTGGCAGAGAGGACTAAATAAATGGTTCGACCCACGTTATCCATTGGGGCACACAGAGCAAACCAAATGGTCCTTAGCATGTTACATGGATAGGTGGGTCGAGTATGGTTGGCTCCATGAGTTAACCACGCCCACCTTTAATAATGATGCACCGGTGTGGTGTTGGATGCCACAGCCAGCGTGGCTGGGCTCCAGCGCGACCTGGTTCGTCGCCTTGACCATGAACGCAATTGTTGTTGTCCCGCCGTCCTGTCCTCGCTCCCGTAGTTGGTGGCCACTCCTATCGACCCATTGTGGAGCTCGGCTGATGAGCAGGGCCTCTTCGGCGGTGCTACAGAGCCTCCCATCTTTCTCCATATTCTCCTTCCCGTCCGGCTTCCTGCCGTTCCTCCAGCCTGACAACACGGCTGTTCCCACTGCCGCCACTGCAGATTATCAAGAACAAAGGAGCTGCTGGCAACATCACCTACCAGACCGTCACAGCAGGTGCTTGCGCTCACACCTCCACCTGCGCCTACGCCGTCAGCAGCAGATGAGGAAGAGGAAGACCTGAATGGGATGAGCATGGAAGAGGCGTATGCACTAGTGATAGCGTCACGGCTGCTACCGTAGCGGGGGTGGGAGAAGGCGGCCAAGAGGTCGGAGGTGGATGCGGAGTTCTTCAGGAAGTTCAAGGAGGACCTGCGGTTGCAGCGGCTTAACTACATCTTTAACTACACACAGACTCAGACTCAAGACAACTAGATTTAAACCCACTCCAATCTCTTCAACTCAATAGTTCTCAAACTGGCCTCAAGGGTCATAGGACCTATTCTCATTCTTCAAGTAATATTTGTCTAGCACAACTCAAATAACCGTAGCTAGAAATCTTCTAGTTCCACTATACATATTTTTGCTATTGGCACATCAACATCTATCCAATCATATGACAGTTAAAAAGAAAGCTAAAAAGGAGCTATAATTTAGATTCTACTCCCTCCTTTTTTTCATTTGACACTTTTTAGTTCAAAAATAAATTAGCCAATGGCAAATATTCGAAACAGTGGTAGCATAGAGTATATATCTAGGTGAGGCGACAATGATGACATATATATAATACAAAAGCCAAGTCTACGTGAGGGTCAATTGACCCACCCAACCCTAGGCATCATCTTGTTGCATGTCCCTCTTCTTTGCCCGCTTGGCCTAGTGCTGTGTGTTGGCTTCGTGTCATTCTCCCGCCTTCTCCCTCTGGCTTTTGCCTCTGGCCCCCCTCCTCCTCCCTCTAGCGACCTCACCGATGACGAGAAGGAGGTGGGCTGATGCTCCTTCCCCTGTATATTTGTAGCATAGTTCTTCAACTTTCCCTCTATGGGTGCTCGTTGGGCACTTCCTTCTCTACCTTGGATGCGTCATCGCTGCTGCCGGCCTGCTCATCGGCGTTTCAACTACCGCCGGCCTTCGATCCAAGGTACGCTTCAATAAATCAGCCTACTCATCTCCTCTATTCTCAGTCTCCTTCATCGTCTACTCCTACACCGTCTTCTCCACCCACTTCTCTTTCCTCCCCTTCTTCCCCTTCACTATCTTTGCTGCCTCTGTCTACACCGTCACCATCGCTATTCCTACCCGAATCTCAGTTCATCCTTGGTCTGTTGCCACGGATCTTTTTGATCCCGGGTGGGGATCCATTGGATCCACTTAGGAAGATCCTCTTTCACCTTCTCCACAATCACGTTTTCCCCTCTCCTCCTTGGATTTGGTGGTTTCACTCATGGATCTGAAGATTTGTGGGCGGATTCCTCTAATCCAGAAGGGGATCGCCTTTTCCATACTCCCATACACTCCACCCCGCGACGTTTGCCCTATTTTGTCTTCATGTATCAGTTGGGTTCTTCCTCCTCCCCTTCGACACGGTCTTACTCAAAGTTGGTTACGTGATCTTCCATTGCAAGATTTGCTAGGATCTTCTTTTACTCTTCGTCGTTGGATACCTCCATCATCTTTGGGTCAGCGAGGATGTGTTTGCTTGCATGTTTTGGCTCCCTCGTTCAACCTCCATAGACGAGGCCTTCAAGTCTCTTGGACCAAGCACTCGACGAGCCTTTGGTATCCCAAGGACGCCGACAATGAGCACAACGACGGTGCTGAAGACGACATGGACGCCAAGGCGTGTGCATGCGTGTGTGATGAACACATGTATGTGTACCTGTCGATGTGTTCTGTAGGGTTGATAATGTAATTCGACCCTCTTTGGAGGACCGCCTTGTAGTTTCCTTTATGTTTATCAAATAAAACTTAAAGGCATGCCTTTATAAAAAAAACAACCTGGGCAAGCCGGTGTCGTTGTGTATATACTACACTGACGCGTATAGCAGAGAAAAATATAAAAAAAGGCAATAGAAAACGTTTTATTTTTCAAAGCTCATAATCATCGACACGGACGATGAATTGCATTGGCCCATGCCATTGCCATATATCTATGTCTCATTAGAATGATGGTGACGACTGCGGCAAAGGGATAGGGACGCCATCGAATTGATTAGCAACCTAACCAGGTACTGGTGGCTTGACCCTTGACTAGTCCTCCTATACGAGAGCCAGGCATGCACACAAATAAACCTGCATAAAAACAATTAAAAATAGAAAGCAAAACCCATAGCCGTCGCCGTCGGTCAAGCAGACAGGAGGTCAGGCTAAAACCACCAATGTTTTCTGCTTAGAGGCTAGCCACACACTAAGGCAGTAGTAAGGCTATTGTCGCCGGATGCCGGTCCCCTATCCACGGTCTATAATTTAAAATTTCAAACTCTATTATGTCTACGTTTTGCAGCTCTATATATACAGTTCGGTGACATCAGTCTAATAAATGGAATGCATTATTCTCAAAAATATATAGCTGTCTTTCTGTTTATACAATATAATGTATGAATATATATGATAGTATGTATATAAAGAAATCAAAGTAAAGATAGTGTCAATGTCGGCATGTCGGATGGGAGCTGGGAGGAATCGGCCAATCGTACGAAGCTACGTGCATGGCAGGCCCGGTCCGTGCTTGACCTGTTTGTTGCTTACCTCACACTGAATCCAAACACGCGCCGAACCGGACTGCTTCTCCTAGAAGTTCATTTTTAATCATTCCTAGGTATACTTTTCCACAACGAAACCGAGGGAACGACGCGCTCTATATATCCTACCACGTGTGCCTCCTCCAAGCAGCACACCACTAATTTTGTTCTGATCCCGCCGTGCATCCCCTCTCGAGCCCTTCTGCGGCTCGAAGCAACAGAGAGCAAGGACGCGCGCGCGCTGGGCTGAGACCGAGATGGCGTGGCCGACGCTGCTGCCGGCGTGGCTGGGCTCCGAGGCCGTATGGTTCCTCGTCCTGAACGTGGTCGTCGCCGCGATCGCCGCGCTGTCCTCCCGTCGGGCGCGTCCATCGTCGGCGTCGCCACGCTGCGGCGGCGCGGTCACGCGCAGGGCCTCGTCGGTGCTGCTGCAGCGCCTCCGCTCCTTCACCGCCTTCTCCTACCCCTCCGGCTCCGCAGGCCTCAGCGCCACGACGACGGCCTTCCGGCAGCCTGACCCAGCTGACGCCGCCGCCCAAGAAACGACAGACGAGCCAGCAGTGACACCAGGGGCCACGCCGTCGCCGCCACGCACGCTCGTTCTCACGACGCCGCATGCGCCGGCGGCTGATGACGAGGAGGACGAAGACGAGGACCCGAACGCGATGAGCATGGAGGACGCCTACGCGCTGGTGGTGGCGTCACGGCGGCGGCCGGAGGGGGAGAGGGAGGAAGAGGCCAGGCGCTCCGACGTGGACGCCAAGGCGGAGGAGTTCATCCGGACGTTCAAGGAAGACCTGCGGAAGCAGCGCCTCAATTCCATCTTCAACTATACCCAGATGCTCAAGCAGCGCGCGCTCCGTGCCGGCCGTCGCCACCAGCCGGGTGATCACTGATGATGATGAGTTCACGTGCTCATCAGTTCGTTTGGATGTTTGGTCAGCGTTTTCAGGGAGACCAAATCAGTTTTCATTTTTTTTTCTGTACAGAGGCTATACCGTCCGGTGTGCGCATCAGGTGTACTTTTTTTAATTTTTTTCTTGTCCGGCTTTGCTGTGCGCATTTGCACCCAATGCCAGCATTTTTTTTTATTTGTATAGTCCATTTCATTTGTTCTTTGGTAGAGCTGGCCTGTCACGGGGAGACCAACTCTACGATTGTGGTGTTGTCCTATTTGCCTATCAATAAGAACCTTAAATTTGCACCTATGTAGAAATCCATGAAAAGATGAACAAATCACAATTCAAAATTCATACTCGCCAAAGTGGAAAGATAATTAAGGAGCTACCCAACACCCTAAAGACACATGCATGACACCCGATATTATCCAAGAAAGAAACGACATGTGCGCACGGCACTTGCTATCCTATCTTTTTTTTTTTGATAAAACTAACCTATCCTTAACACTACTGGTTCTACACACTGTAGTAGTAGCTGAAATGTCAGCACATGGAACAGTAGTCGCGCACACATATGGGATGGGAGATAGAATTAATAATAGCCCCTCTGTAAAAAGTCCAAGCTGTTTTAGTATAAATTAGTAGTCATTATAAATAATCTATATACTCTCATTTAATCGTGCAATTAAATACATCTTAGAAAAGAAAAAAGGAATTGCAATTAATAAATGAACCTGCATCTTGAAGGTCATTCGCATTGGGGATTCCATTCTCATTAAATTAGCTTCCATGTCAAAGATGTGAATGATGTGGCAACACATTAATAAATACAGATGAAATGAGCTTCCTTTAGATAAAACTCTATCTATACCGTTGCCTAGACATGTTATGTCTTGCATATATTGTCTATGCAACCACATATCTCGAATGAAACTATGCAACTGCTTTTGCTTACGTGGCATATCGGAAATACAAATATGAAACATTTTATTGAGAATGACCTTCTTTAGAAAAGCTAACATTAATGATATTTGCAAGAATTGTTTTTTTAGACAGATGATTTCAGGTCAAATGCCATGATTTCCATTCTTTTTGGATGAGTATATGGTTATATACTCTGGACTGGAGTACCACGTACTTCTCTTTGGAATATAATTAAGCGTAATATCGATACTACTAGTACTGTAGGAGTACGTCCTCGCGAAGAAGTATATACAGACGTGCAATACGTGCTGCTTGACAACGACCAAGCCTCAAATTCTCAACTAGTAATAAGCAAGGAACGTGAACTGCCTTCCATTCAGCATGTGAAAGGTGGTTGTTTACTTGTTTACGTCCACATCAACGCAAAGTATCTACACTACACCCAGTCAGCACGTACGGAAGATAAGTACTACATACTCAGGGGAAACATGAACCTATTGAGCTCATGACGGCGTCCATGACGAGGTGGCATGACGCTAAGCAGCCACGCAAGAGCAATGTCCTGGAAAGCGCGCGGCTCCGCTCATTGCAAGGAAGGTGAGTGCCAGTCTCTGCCAGTTAACTCGTTACGCTTCCTGCCAAGTTGACAGGCGGCTCATCGCTACATCCACCTGGTGAAGGCCGGCACCTCCACAGTCCACATCAAGGCAAGGGCGCGAGGCATTGCCAACGGCGCTGCGGCCAAAGGAGATTGACCAAGCTCTCTCTTTTTTGGGGTCAACAACATAACAGTATAATGGTTTGCCCAAGAATATAATTTAGCAATAGCCAATAGCAAACTAGCATGCTAACATGTCTGAGCACGTGTTTTTTTATCAAGAAGAAAGCAGAATTACAACCTACAACACACATGATCCTTGTAAGCCAAGTAGCCGCCACCCGCCAGTTGATTATTAGTACAAACCTTTGTGAGATCAATCTCTTATAGGCTAAGTTTGGTTAGTATCTTATAGGAGTAGGATTTAATTGCAGGGAAAATGGCAATGGGCACAAGTATGAGGTAGGGTGCGACAAAGGCATGGTTGCAATATAACGGCCTCGGTGATGGCGAGAGGCATGGCATGGTGGCATGGCAGCGGTGATAGGAAGAAGACAGTAGTTAGATTATTGGGAAGCATATATCGCTCCATTTATTTTGGTTGAGATGGTGGAGTAGTCTTTGGCAGCCACCGAAAAGATTTGACATTTTGAGAACTGTCGATACAGTAGAGTTTGAAATGTAGGTAGTGGGATAGGTATGTTGCTGGAAATGACATAAATATACTTCTTCCGGTCTTCAAATACTTGATGTTTAAGGAGTTTTCATGTTAGATGCAAATACTTGATGTTGAAGCATTTGAAGCTCATTTTGGACTAGTATACCCCTGGTCTGCTTATATTTCTATGCATGATTAAATGACCATGGTCTATTTATTAGTGGTACTGTAGGAAAGAGCAGTCCTATTTAATTGCTCCTTGGTATGAGAGATCATGTCCAAAACATCAAGTATTTGAAGACTGGAGGGAGTATATTGTAAGCGCCAATAGAAAGCAAATTAAGGCAACCATAAATATCTAACCACACGCCATCCTAACACCCTTTTTAGAAACACCATGTAAGTTTTAGTTCTATTTTTCATATGAGATATCATATATGTAACATTCATGGCTTAAGTTTGCACAAATCCTATATCATAGGAGCAATGAATTGTGCCCATCCCTCCTAATATAATAGTTTTTGGGATTAGTGATAGAGTTTGAGAAATTGCTAGAGATGTTCTTAAAAGTACTTCCTTAGTTCTAAATTGTACATTGTTTGATTTTTTTTACACTAATAGGGTGTTTGGTTTAGGGAATGAGGTGGTCCATCTTCTCACTACTCATATTTTTAGAATGGAATGAGTTGATCTATCATCACATCATTCCTCACACGCTTATAATTTGTATAGGCATGAGGATCCCACCAAAATTTTGTAAAATAAGTTGATGCATCATCATGTTCTTTATAAGCAGATATCTCAAGCCAAATACATTGTAAATTTGATCGCCATGTTGGAATGTATGCAGTACTTCTATACCATGTTGCCCGCTAAATATTTCTAAGGTCTTTAATGCGGAAGTTTTAAAAATTTAGCCAGACATTAGTCCAATCATCATGTATTTATCATCGGACGGAATAATAATAATCCGTTAACAATAAATTCATGTCCGACCAACCGACTCCCAGTCCTTCCTCAATTCAAAGACACCAAAATTACAACTAGACCAATCAAGCGAAGCTACATGCACGGCCTGGCCGGTCAATGTTGACCCTATTGCGTTGCTGGATCAGTGACGCGCCGAAATGGACAACCTCTCCCCACTGGAAATGAGCAAACGGCAAACCACAAGTCCACAAGTGCGACAAGTGGATATATATACTACTCCATCCCGTCCGTCCTCCCCTGCCCAACAAACCATTGTCCAAGAAGCAGAGCCTCTTCTTGTTCTCCCGGTCTCTTCGAGCGAGCGAGCGAGCGAGCGAGCGAGCCAAGCCAAGCCAAGGCGCGAGATCAAGTTACTGGGCGGGACGCCGGACAAGTAAAGATGGTGGCGGCGTGGTGGTGGCTGCCGCTGCCTCCGTGGCTGGGCTCCGGCGCGTTGTGGTTCTTCGTGCTGAACGCGGTAGTCGCCGCCGTCGCCGTGCTGTCCAGCAGGGCACGGCCGCCGCTGGCGTCGCCCCGGAGCGGCGGCGGCGTCACGCGCCGGGCCTCGTCGGCGGTGCTGCAGCGCCTCCGGTCGTCCTTCTCCATCTTCTCCTTCCCCTCCGCCTGCTTCACCACCACTCCGTTCCCGCAGACTGACGCCGCCGCCCAAGAAACAGAGGAGGTGGTGCCGGCTGCGGCGCCGGCCAAGCCGTCGCCGCGCGCGCTCCCAGTCCCGCTCTCGCCGTCGTCGTCCGCGTCAGAGCGCGTTCCGGTGGAAGGAGATGTGGATGAGGACGACGAGCCGAACGGGATGAGCATGGACGAGGCCTACGCGCTGGCGCTGGCGGCGCGGCGGCGGCCGGAGCGTGAGCGGGAGGAGGCGGCGCGGAGGTCGGAGGTGGACGCCAAGGCGGAGGAGTTCACCCGCGGCTTCCAGGAGGACGAGCGGCAGCAGCGGCTCAACTCCATCTTCAACTACACCCAGATGCTCAAGCAGCGCGCGCACGGCGCCGGCCGCCGGCAGCCGGAGCAGCTTTGACTCGCGCACGTGTTAGATTTTTGGTCAGGTGTTGGTCAGCATTTTGAGGAGACCAATTCTGTTTTGAGTTCTTGTCTTGTACATAAAGCTAGCTTGGAGTTTGTACAGATTGTTTGTGGGTGTGGTTTGGAAAGATTGTTTTGTGTATGATTTTTTCCTTCTATTTGCACATTTGCACACATGCTAATGTTTTGTTGTAATCTCATTTGGTTTGTTCTTTGAAAGAAGTCGGTATAATAGATTAATAATACAAGTGCCAATTGAATACTTCAGTGTATCTTGAATGAGAAACATGCAGCAACGGAATTGATGCAACTATGGTCACGACATGATATTCATTTTTCATATTTTTCATATTTCTCTTCTTCTACCCTTATTTTCTTTTTTTTTCTTTTCATTATCCATGTCCATAAATTTTAGCGGGGCTACCCTTATTTCTCTTCTTCTACCCTTATTTTCTTCTTCTCCGGTGCTAGATCCGCCCCTTATTTAGTGTGAGGGCACAACACTCATGATGTCTTAGCAACAAATACTACACCCACCAATTTAAAATACACTTTATAACATTGATGTGATCTTGCTGTGAAAATTCGAGAGATTGCTATGCATATGCCATAGAAAAGAAAGGCATGCATGAAGTTGTAGAAAATCGATAGAAAATATAAATAGATGTGTTCGTGGATTGTAACATGGCATGAAACTTAGTAGGCCCTTCTAATGATGCGGCTTCATGCATGTAAGAGAAATAGGTATTAGATAGGAATGCATATGCCATAGAAAAAAAATACATGTCATGAAGTTGTAGAACTGCATTCAATCATCACAAAATCCATATCTCCTCAATACAGCCTTTGTTCCCAGTAATTCCAATTGAAAAATAATGCATGTCAACTTTAATTTGTACTAGCCCCCATACATGTGTGGATTATTGCAAAAGGAAATGGAGGCAGGTTTGGATTCAATCTTGGTTAATTGAGCATTTGAGATGCGTGCTGCAGAGTGCATGGACGGTCGTGCGTGATAGAAATTAAAGACGATTATTGGCGTGACTACAGCTCGCCAGATCGAAATAGAATACTCCATGCTGGGGTTATCTTATCTTATCTTATACCTTATTTATCTTATATATACCAAAATTTTCAATAAAATTTCTGGACTGTTGTACACGGCCTGCTACTTGATTGTAGTACTAAATTAAAGCCCACTGTAAACGGCCTACATCAATCTCACAGGCCCAGAGCCCAATAGGTACGCTCCATTTCGAACTTGCGTCGAACACCTTGTCTTCTCAATTCTCATGTCGAAAACCTGACACCCACCGCCGGTCACCCAGCGGCGGCGGCGGCGCGGCAGGATGCTATCCCGTGCACGGCGCCTCCACCCCACCCTCCGCCGTCTCCTCCTCCCCAGCACACCTGCACCCTCCCGTGCTCCTCCGCCCCCATCTCAGCACCACGCTTCCGCCCAACTCTCTAAACCCTTCCCAATCCTCTTCCGCCGCCACCTGTGCTCCCCACCACCCGCAGCGCCGCCGTCGACATCACCTCCTCCAGCGGTGCTATCTTCTGACCTCCCGGCCGTCTGCGTCAACGAAGTCTGCCCGGGATGCGGTATCTCCATGCAATCCTCCGACCCCTCCCTCCCCGGGTTCTTCTCGCTCCCCTCCCCCAAATCCACCGACTACCGCGCGCGCCTCGCGCCCGTTACCGCCGACGATACCCGCATCTCAGCCTCTCTCAAGTCCGGCCGCCTCCGGGAGGGCTTAGTGCCCTCGCAGGCGAACGAGACGCTGCCGGCAGCGGCGGCTGCGGCGTCGGAGGAGGACAAGGGAGAGAGCAAGGTTCTGGTGTGCGCGCGGTGCCACTCCCTGCGGCACTACGGCCGCGTCAAGCACCCCGGCGCCGAGCACCTCCTCCCGGACTTCGACTTCGTGTCCGCCGTCGGCCCGCGCCTCGCGTCGCCGTCGGGGGCTAGGTCACTCGTGCTGCTCCTCGCCGACGCCTCGGACTTCGACGGCTCGTTCCCGCGCGCTGTGGCGCGGCTGGTGGCCGCGGCCGGCGAGGCCCACGGCGCGGACTGGAAGCACGGGGCGCCGGCTAACCTCCCGCGCGCGTTGCTCGTGGTCACCAAGCTCGACCTGCTCCCGACGCCGTCGCTCTCGCCCGATGACGTGCACGCGTGGGCGCACGCCCGTGCGAGAGCGGGCGCCGGTGGCGACCTCCGGCTCGCTGGGGTGCACCTGGTTAGCGCCGCGCGCGGTTGGGGCGTCCATGACCTGCTCGACCATGTACGCGAGCTCGCCGGGGCGCGGGGCAATGTCTGGGCCGTAGGGGCGCGGAACGTTGGCAAGTCGACGCTGCTCAATGCGATTGCCAGGTGCTCTGGCGTTGCCGGGCAGCCAACCTTGACGGAGGCACCAGTTCCAGGAACAACCCTTGATGTGATTAAGGTAGATGGCGTTCTTGGAGCTCAAGCCAAGCTGTTTGACACACCAGGACTTCTCCATGGTCATCAGTTGACGTCCAGACTGACGAGCGAGGAGATGAAGCTGGTTCAAGTCAGAAAGGAGATGCGGCCCAGGACCTACAGAATAAAGGTCACATTTATTCTCTTCATCTTCCCTGATGATGTGTCTCGATATGTTCAATGGCCTTGCTGCTGCCCATCTTCTCAAGTTCCACAAAACTTTCTTGTGAAAACGTACTTTTCATTTGTCCACTACAATTGGATTGAATCTGGAAAATGATGAACTCTCAAATGCAGTATTACCGTTGCTATAAAACTGAACTTTGCAATTCAGTAATGAACAAAATTTATGAAGGTTCAGTTAGTAGATTGCAATATGTTTCGCTGACATTGTTGATTTTTATCTTAAGTAGTTAGGAAAATCTGTAGATACAACATGTGTGGCACATGATTATTCACTAGCCTGCAGTTGTCAAATGATTGTGCTTTGTTCTTGCATCCTTTACAGACAGGACAGTCTATACATATTGGTGGACTGGTGCGTCTAGATGTTGAAGAGTTAACTGTAGGATCAATCTACGTTACAGTTTGGGCATCACCACTTGTCCCGCTTCACATGGGAAAGACAGAAAATGCATCAACAATGATGAAAGAACACTTTGGTTTACAATTACAGGTAGCATTTTTAGCGCAGCATTACTTGCTTTTTCCTAGACATTGTTCTATTACTTGCATAACTACATTGCCACTATCCTGGTAATTGCAGCCTCCCGTAGGCCAGAAGCGGGTAAAGGAGCTCGGTGAATGGGTGAGGAAACGGTACAAAGTTTCTGGTAACAGTTGGGATACAAACACTAAGGATATAGCCATTGCTGGTCTTGGATGGTTTGGAATTGGGCTGAAAGGAGAGGCGGTGCTAGGATTATGGACATATGATGGTGTTGATGTCGTTTCCAGGAGCTCCCTAGTCCACGAGAGGGCTTCCATTTTCGAGGAAGCTGGTTTCACAGTTTCACAGATTGTCTCACAGGCAGATAGCATGACCAATAAGCTGAAGAGCACCAAGAAGCCAAACAAGAAGAAAGAGAGCAAGAAAAGTACATCTCCCATTTCAAAGCCTGATGCTTCAGAACCTGCTTCCACCATAGATACATGATTGTTTTCATTCAGTCCTGTGACCAGAGTATTGCTTTGGTGATCATGTTCTAGCGCACAATAATCCACTTTGGCCTAGACGCTGTTAACTGCATTCAGAAGTATACAGAGTCAGAGTGGTTAATATATTCTTCTTCAGAAGGAGCCTTTGTTCATCAAAGGATTTTCTAGTGAGAGCATTGTGTTTTATAAAGCCTAAATATTGAACCTTTGTTGATTTTCTCAGCTGGTAAGACCAATTTGGAGAGTCAGTCAGTTAGGAATACTCCACGGCGAGATGTTTGATGTGAACTTATATAAAATCCCAACATGAGTACTTGTGTTCTGATATTAAAAGGAAGCTGTAGAGATACTCAGGTTTACATTTGGATATTGTCATTAAGTGTTAGGTTTCAGAATTGTGTCTTGTGAAGTTGTAGCTCTTGACTCTGATATAGGTCGCACAGATGAATGTGTTTTTTTGGTCAACATTGCATGACTTCAGTGGGCATCTTTCGCAGACCACATCTCCTTTAATGAAATTTCTCTCGAATTTTTGTTGGCTGTGATGTATCATTGCAGAATGTTTCTGTTTTTCCATTTGCATTTTTGCATTGAATTCAATAATTGTTTCTAAATTGTTTTTCATTCTCGAACCTGTGCTTCTGGGTGGTTTGAAATCAAAATAGCATGGCTTCATGTTCTATTTACAGCATTTCTGTTTGAAGCTTCTGATACGAGAAGGCAAATTGTTATTCCATCGTATCACTGTACTAGATTTGTTTTTGGTGTAGAAGATGCACGTGTTCTTCGTTCGGAGCTGTCATCATGCTGCAATATGAGGTACTGCTGTCATGCATCTGTAGTATTGGAACAGGTATCTGTCGAGTTGACAGCAATATATAATTCATCGGGCAAATCATGTTTTAATGGTAATATTAGTTCCATCACCAGATTCGTTTCTCAAGTTGCCAAACAATTGTTTAAATAGACACTGCATAAAAAGAGAAAAGATGATCGCATATGCAAGATTTGTTGGGCATTATAACTTTCCAACCAAAAATCTTAAGATGCCACCTTTGACACAAAGTACAAGCTTTTGGATTAATCCAAGAAACACGTTCATCATTTTCATATTAAGGCCGGTTTGTTAACGGCTATGCTTTTGTAGAGTTGATCTTCTTTGATTGCGAGGGGACTTTCCACATACTGTTACATTATAGCACTGATATCAAGAGTACAAACTGTGGACTACGTACGTATAAACTAGTACATACTAACGGTACACGAAGAACTTGTACAAAACTTTTTTGAGTACTGAATAGTTTGAGAATGTTCTTGTCTTGCCGATGGCTATTGGCATGTTTGACTAGTTTGGTTCTTGAACCTGAGGTGCAACCTGATGCTTACTACTAGCTGCACCGTTCAGAATTCAGGGGCACGCTAGCGTTTATTATTATTGTTTAATTAGTGGTCGAATTGTGCCCAAGTTCAGGAGCTATACACTGCACGCTACCTTGTCACAAGTCACCCTGCAAATCAGGAGTGATGCTGGGCCTGCTGGCCTGATCGGAAGTGCCACCGTACCCTTTTTTCATTTTTTAAGATTTGATTGGATTGCGAAAGGTGTCAGTTGGGTACCAATTATTGATGATCGTGTCGACATGTCTTTCCGATAGATCAAAATAGCCTGTTTTTTTGCTTTTGCTTGGCACGTATTGTCACAGTTCATCTTATAGTTTTGGACACCCGTAACATCGTGTCCCCAACACCAACAGGCAACGAAGACTAGCTGTCTATGATTTGGGGAATAGTACTATCTATATGCACGTAGGTAATGATGTGCCAATTGATTTGGGGGCATATTAGCCAAGGATTAAAATAGCGGGCTATAGCGGACGCTATAGCCGGCTATAGCTGCTGGACAAAGCTGCAGCTACGATATGCACAGTTTAGCGCTATAGTAACCCGGCAGCTATTAGCCGCTAATAGCGCGCTAAAACAGCTAAACAAACTCTAAAATAGCGGCTAAATGGGCCAAGTCTCGGCCCAATCAATGCGGCCCGCCAGCGGAGTAGGAACGGCTTATTGTGCAACCCTAGCCTGACTCATACGCTCGCTCTGCTCGGTCTCTCCTCGCACTCGCGACAGGCGAGCGAGACGCGGAGTGGTGGCGGTGGCTGCAAACCAGGCGAGGCTGGCCACCGGCAGGGCTCCAGGCGCGTAGGCGTAGCAGATCCAGGCCGGCAGCAGCTACGGCTCTAGGATCCAGGCAAGCACCGGCAGCTACGGCTCCAGCTGACGGCGGCTGCGGCTCCAGCTGACGGCGGCGGTGGCGAACCATAGGAGGCTGGCCGGCGGCTGCGGCTCTTCTACAAGCTTTCCCTCCCCCGAGTAAGACCTGCATTTCCGCACCACGCCAACACACCAAGCTTCGTCATGGTGGATACAGAGCAACAGAAGGGTATTCTTTCTTCTCTTTTAGAAATTCTTGGCAAAAGTTAACGATTTTCTTGTATATTTGTTCTGTTGAGTACATGAATACGTTTTTGTTGCATCCATCACATGATCTGTAGGCACTAGGCAGTAATATATTAGTTGATGGATTTTTTTTTCTTTAGGCAACCCGTCAAGCATAGCCTCTGCCCCAGTACCAGAAGAGAAACAATTTAAAGCTGCTTCAGACAACCCTGTTTGGGCTCGCTGTATGTTGCCAGATCCATCCAAGAAGTATAGCTTGAAGTGCAACTATTGTAAATGTACTTTCACTGGTGGAATAACTAGAATTAAATACCATCTTGCTGGAATTAAAGGCTACAATGCTAAAAAGTGCAAGAATGTCCCAACTCCAGTTAAAGAAGAGATGCAAGCTTTGCTTACAAAGAAAACTAATGAAAAGGAGCAGAAAAACATGGAAAAGGAAAGGGAGAGAGGTGGAATTGACGTAGACAACTCAGATGGTGAAAATTCTAGTGAAGAGGGTTCTGATCAAATAAATGAGGTTCTTGTGCTGAATCCAAAGGCATCAAAAGGATGTACTACTTCTAGGTCTGCAGCATGTGACAGCTCTATTGATAGGTTCTACAAGCCTACTTCCGTAGAAGAGTCAGTTAAGATGATGAAAAAAGGTGTGAGCGTTAGTGGGAAGGTTCAAACAACACTGACAACTCAAAAAAGAGAAGAGAGGAGGGATAGAGCTTGTGAGTACATTTGTCAGTTTTTTTATGAAGCTAGCATTCTACATAACACGGTGACCCTCCCTAGCTTTTCACATATGCTTGAGGCCATTGGACAATTTGGTAGAGGATTGAGAGGGCCTAGTCCCTACGAAATGAGCGGACCATTCTTGCAGAAAAGAAAGCAAAAGGTGCTGGATGGATTTAAGAACCACAAGGAATCTTGGGAGCTCACAGGATGTACGGTTATGACAGATGCATGGACAGATAGGAGGGGCAGAGGAGTGATGAATTTAGTTGTGCATAGCGCCCATGGAGCTTGTTTCATAGATTCAGTGGAATGCTCTGGTGAGAGAAAAGATGGAAAATATGTCTTTGAGCTTGTTGACAAATGCATAGAACAGGTAGGGGAGGACAATGTTGTCCAAGTGGTGATTGATAATGCTAGTGTCAATATAAGTGCATCAAGTTACATGAGAGCAAAGAGACCCAAAATATTTTGGAATGGATGTGCAGCTCACTGCATAGATCTCATGCCAGAGGATATTGGGAAACTTCCAATAGTTGAGCAAACTATTACAAGTGCAAAACAAGTTACTATGTTTTGTATCCTCATACTAGGGTTTTGGACTTATGAGGAAAATTCTTGGTAGAGACTTGGTTCGTAGTGGGGTTACTCGATTTGCCACTGCGTACTTGAACTTGAAAAGCTTGCAAGACCACAAAAAAGAATTGGCAAAGTTGTTCAGAACAGATGAGCTGAATGAATGGGATTACTTGAAGAAGGCCAAGGGAAAAAAAGCCCTCACTGTGGTGAGATCTGAAAGCTTTTGGAAAAATATTGATATGGCTGTAATTTTTTTGAGCCATTGGCTAACGTGTTGAGGAGGACAGCGATATACCAGCAATGGGGTTCTTCCATGGATTGATGCTTAATGCAAAGAAGGAAATTTCTGAGAGGTTTGACAATGATGAGAGTCGCTTCAAAGTGGCTTGGGATATTGTTGACAAAAGGTGGGACAACGAGCTCAAGACACCGTTACACTTGGCTGGATATTATTTAAACCCCTATTTTTATTACCCAAAGAAATCAGAGATTGAGAAGGATGGATCTTTTAGAGAAGGTGTGATTGCCTGTATTACAAGGATGGTTGAGGATGAAGCAACCCAAGATGATATAATTGAACAACTCAACATGTATCAAGATCAACAAGGGTCATTTGGACAGGACATAGCAGTAAGGCAGAGGAGAAACAAGAATTTCAATCCAGGTGAATAAGTACATTTAATATTCTATATGATCAATCAAAATTTTTTATGCTTGACACCATTGTTTAACTCTCTTGACCTTCAAATGCAGCAAAGTGGTGGCTGAATTATGGCACAAGCACCCCAAAGTTGAGGATTTTGGCATCAAGGATTCTAAATTTGACTTGTAGTTCTTCGGCCTGTGAAAGGAATTGATCGGTGTTTGAACAGGTATTTAGCTGTACCTCGATTAATTTGTCCAGCATCCTTGCAGCACAGCCTTGGTCTTGTTCTGTTGTGCTTTCATTGATCTTGTGCTATGCTTCCATTGAATCTTTGCAATAAATTAATTGTGTATAAAAAACCTACAGCTGCACCATTATGTCTATGTGCTTAACTTCACACATTACTACACTCAGGTTCATACGAAAAGGCGCAACAGACTGCTTCATGACAGGATGAGAGATCTTGTTTTTGTGAAGTTTAACTCCAAACTACGGATCAAGAACAATGAGAACAAAAGTAAGGATCCCATAGAGAAGAAGGTACAAGATGTTCTGGATGATGACGACAATGAGTTTATTACTGGTCTTGCACCAGTACCAAATGCAATTGGTGAGCAACAAGCACAAGATGGAGCATCACAGGAAGGAGAGGTACATGTACGTCAAGACCCAGAGGTGCAACCCAAAAGGAAAAGACAAGTGCAGCCTAGGAAGAAGAAGATTAGAAGCCTTCAGTCCTTGATGCCTAATGTGCCTGCAACCTCTTCATCATCTGAATCAGAAGATGAAGATGGAGACACTTCAATGCACTATTCAGATTCTGGAGATAACTAGATAGCATATAACTAGCTGCACAATGCATGCTTTATGTAGTCTTTTGTCTATTTTGCATTGCTTGGCTGCCATATTTTAGTTTAACAATAGCCGACTGAACTTTATGGATGGGACCTTATTGTGGACCAGCTGGTAGCCTAGTATGTTAAGCACTATAATGTGGTAACCAACTGATTGTCTCTGAAATTTAGATTAATGACTATGTTATGGATTGAATTCCATATTTTTTCTAGGATTTTTGTAAAACCGCTAAAGGGGTATAGCTGCCGCTATAGCCAGCTATAGCTGCCTATAGCTGCTAGACATGCCAGCCGCTATTTGCAATAGCCAGCTATTTTAATCCTTTATTAGCTACTCATATGTACGTAGGAATTGTTGTAGTTGTACTCCTATTTCTTTGAGAAACTGTACACTCAATAGGTGGTTTAGAACGTGTTGAAAATGTTTTTCTTTGAGAAGAGAGATGTAAAGAGTTCATAATTTCTTTAAATATAAAAAAAAACACTTCTAGTAGATGTTATTGAATATTTGGAATTACTTCTAATTCTGAATCTAGCAAGATATATATAAGTTGGCAATCTTAATTACAGTAAATATTATGAATGTGGAGCGCTAATTATCTAGATTGAATGGTCCAAAAACTTTTGATAGTACATTATATATATCTGTGTTCCATTTCTTACTGGTTAAGTCTCCAACGGCAAGCACCATGAAGCAAGGGAAGAAGAACAAGGCAAGCCAGCTTCAGAAATACGAAAGGCCAATTAAGTAAGGTCAAATATGCGTCAAAGATAGTTATTAATTGCACCCAACTTTACCTGAAAGACAACGGGCCGGGGACCGGCCGGGAGACCTGATTATATATTCTTCAGCCAATTTGTGATGCCGCTGTCACGTTGATTTGCCAAGCCGGCCGCCTGCCGGTACAGCTTTCGTGCCAAGGCTCCTCAAGAATCTCATGATGTTCAGCGGTAGACTGGTAGTACACTATGCATGCACACGCTCCTGTCAGTGGAGAAAGCAAAGCTCACTCCACCTAACACTCCCTTGATCTGCATCTTTATTTTTTTAACAATGGAAAAAACAATTATGGCCTCTGCAACGTGTGACTAACACGGCCTAATAAATTCTTAGTGCATTGTTACATCATAAACCTGAGAATTCAAGAGATTATTAAACAACAAGCCACATGTTACTTAAGCAAAATTTAACCACCGCCTAGCTTATTATTAAATCTATATGCTCATCCTTGGCGAATAATTTAGTGGAAATTGCGGTGACTCCTTTTTTTATGTCTTGGATAGAGCTGTTGAAATTCAGTATGCATAATGAGATTAAGTGTTATTGAAGTTTTCATTTCTTTTTTATTTTCTGGGCTATTATAAATTCTACAATTCACTTTTCAGTTGGCATATATCTTGACAATTCTGGTAATAGTGCCAGCTATCAATGTATTAATTTAAATTCGAGGCCCCTTTCTTGTTTTAAAACATGCATATGATGCTTGTCAGCACAGATGTCTTTAGTGTTGGAGTCGTTGTTTTCATTGGACTATTTGAATGATTTCTATATTCTTCTTTTGTCATAAACATCAACATCAATTACCAGAAGCACATATTCATTTTGTTTGATAAAATGGATCAGTTCTTGTCATGATTAATTCATATGGAACATGAATCCCCACCACCATATATATAAAGAATATATTTCACTATATCTTGTGTAACATTAGCTTTTCAACGAGAATCAAGATAATCAATCCCAGTTAAACCGTTATGAAACAGATATCATACTTAATTTCACATCATATAAACCTAACACATCATTGATGATTGAAGCATATGTGCCCTCAATAATTTGTGAGAACATAGTGTTTATTTACCAAATTCTATGCGAGCATATATATATATATGGACTCATAGACAGATAATATGGCTTAATGTTTCCCCCAAATAAGTGGAAACAAAATAACTGACTAAAGTGGGCCGGCCGGCTGGGGTTTGAAGAGGTTAGCTAGGCAGGATCTTCAAAGTGAAGAAATATACGATGCCTCACACGAGGGTCTACCCCCTTTCGTTCACATTGCCGGTCAAATGGGATTTTCATCAAAGTTTACTTTTCAACATAAGGTAAAAAAGGGTAGGCTTCACAACTTCTAAAATATGGATTATATATGTTCAACTTTCAGTCCATGAAAATATTGACACACTCTTCTGTGTGATATATAGAACTGTGACTGTGTGACACATACATGAGAGAAAAAAAAACATGGCATGGCATGCAATTGTACTACAGAAAATGTGCTAATTTTTCATAAGCTACTGATATAAATTTCATAGGCAAACCCATGAAATAAGGTACCCTAATTTCGTAGGCCAGGCACCCACCACCAATGAGGATATGCACACTAATTGAACATATATATGGAGGGAGCAGGTGATATGTCGTAGGTTAGAGCACACACGGTAGCACAAAAAAAAGTACATTAAAAATTGTAAACAAATTCATCTTTTAAATATTCTAATAACCAAACAATGAATGGATAAAGGGTACAATCTTCATGTTAAGTTGTTAACCCTGTCGGCGTTCCCATAGAACATTCCATGATTACTTCCGAAACATTCTTATTTGGGTGTGCATCAGAACAAGCTGAGACAAAATTGCTCCTATCACTTTACTTTATCTCATATTTATGTAGCATTTTTAGAGAAGTAAAAAATCGGCAATTCAAAATTTCATTCCATATAACCGTAAATACTACGTAGGAGTGCAAAACTTGCAAATATGCTTCACCACCTGGAGAACATAAGCCAGGGACCAGGACCACGCATCTCTATGATGAGAGCAACTAGGGTTATTATAGAAGCCTTTTCTTCAGTGTTTTGAGTGCGGACACATCGATCATACAACGTAAAGGGATGTACTCTCGTCCTAAAATCACGGTCTTAATCTCTGAATTTTCTATGACCCTGCAAAGTGGGGGTCCACACGCAGGTATACTCAATCAGGGAACAAAGGGCACACAGCTCAGGCGACGCCGTGTGGCAGTTGGCGGCCCCTGCCCTGATTGGCGTCCTCCTTGCTCACCTGTCTGTCCCTTGCTGGGACTCCACTACTACTGACGACTTCCCTGCTGGCTACTGCCGACCTGCTTGGTATTGTACACAGCTGAAGGACAGAGCAGGCCACCTCATGAGCTAGCTCCAGCAGTTGTTGAGCAGTCAGCATGCAGTTGAGCACCAGCATGGCATCATTCACACCAAATGCATGAGCAGGGTTTCAGTTACGCGGGTTCATCGCCTTGGGTCAGGAGTGAAACCGAAGCAAGTTGAGGAGCAATCATGCAATCATCAAGGAAAGAAACGGTTAGCCTTCGCCTAAAAAAAAAAAAATACTCCCTCATGAACTATACAAAACTGTAGAGATATATCTTCACTAAAAGCACATATTCAGTCAGTAAGTATAGCAGACAGTGGTCATGAGCACAAGAGGCATCCGTCCAGCACATTCTAGGTCGTCACAAGGGAACAGAAGCACATGTCCGTTTCCTCGCTTCTGGTGCCCTCCCCTAGCCTGCTCCCCTTGCTTAGCACAGGGGATAAACTGCTGCCTTGCCTTGCCTTGCCGCCTTTGGGAACCTTACCCAAATCAGCTGCCCTTTTCTTTTCTTTTGTTTTTTGTCTTCAGACTTTCAGAGTCGGTTGAGCTGATCGAATTCCGCAGGATATTGGACAGGTAGAAAGCTCAAAGCAGCAGTGCATGCAGGCGCCGCGGAATGCAAGGCATCTTGGGAAACTTCTCGCGGGCGTCACCCCCAAAGATAGACACGGCTTCCGTTCCGCCTTCGGGTCCGGGGGCTATAGGCTAGCTGTACACAACACACAAACAGCCCTCGCCTCTCTGCTGCTGCAACAGCTGCACCATGATTGAGGAGGCCTATAAGTACACAACACTCACCATTCTTCTAGTTAAACCTGAAAGCTAGCTTTCCTTGGCTGTTGCGTAGTAGTGCACGCTGTGAGTGTGAGTGGCCAGCCACTCCATCAGTCTGTTTCTTCCTCGGGGAGGGAGAGGCCTCTCTCCTTGTGCTTGATAGTGCTAGGAATTCAGACTTTGAAGTTGTTGAAGAGCCATGGGAGGAACGCTTGACTACTTGTCGGATCTGCTGGGCGGCGGCGGCGGCGGCCGGCGGCGGTACAAGAAGAGGAAGCAGTTCCAGACGGTGGAGCTCAGGGTGCGCATGGACTGCGACGGCTGCGAGATGAAGGTCAGGAACGCGCTCTCCAGCATGAAAGGTACGTACAGTATGATTACTTACTACTATGATCGTGATGCATAACTATTACTAGTAATTATCCAATTGATGACGACGATCGACTCCATCAGCTGGGCTAACTCCTATCCTTAATTCGTCAGGCGTGCAGTCGGTGGAGATCAACCGAAAGCAGTACAAGGTGACGGTGCAGGGGTACGTGGAGCCGCACAAGGTGGTGAAGCGGGTGCAGGCCACGGGGAAGAAGGCCGAGATCTGGCCCTACGTGCCCTACAGCCTCGTCGCCCACCCCTACGCCGCGCCGGCCTACGACAAGAAGGCGCCGCCGGGGTACGTGCGCAGGGTCGACGCCGTCATGCCCGTCTCCAGCTACGGCGGACCCACGGCGGCGGGGCCGCAGGAGGAGCGACTCGTCACCATGTTCAGCGACGACAACCCCAACGCTTGCTCCATCATGTAATTCATCAAGGGACGGACTACTCTCGCATCAAGCAGAGCGGCTTGCGTGCGTGTCAAATGGATCAAAATCATCAATCGATGTGAGAAAAAAAAAAGAATGCTATGAAGTACTGTGGATATATATATATGATCGTATCGGCTATATATGTATGTTCATGGTGTGATGACACATGTACGTATTAGCTACTAGTAGTAGTATATATATGCTTGTAAATTAATAGAACATGGAGCAAAAGAGAGCATATGTGGTATGGGATGGGAGAAGTGATTTTTCCAAGGTTCGCCTCTTTCTTCCATGCTGCGCTGTCGAATCTTAGCCTACCTTCGATTGTTTTAACTCATTGTACAGGATGTGGCTGATAAAGTTGGTTCAATTATGGTTCCAAAAGTTGGAATGTCTTTTCAATCAGAGGATGAAGCTTATGAGACGTACAACACATATGCTGGTAAGATTGGGTTCAGTATTCGGAAGAGCTATCAAAAGCGCCGCCCAAAAGACTATTCTATATCACAAAAATATATGGTTTGCAGTAGCGAGGGATATACAACAAATACCGAGTCATCCAAAGATACTGTAAGATCGGGATGCAATGCTCGTGTTCAGTTTAGAGTCAGCAGAGAGAGGATTTGGACCGTGCAAAAGGTTGTATTAGATCACAATCATTATCTTGCTAGTCCAAACAAGTCACACAAGCTGAGGTCTCAACGGCATGTTATAGAAGCGGATAGAATGCTAATTGGTCAGATACGGGAAGCCGAGATGAAGCCAGCCCAAGTGTATGAGTTCATGAAACAGTTTTATGGAGGAGTCGACAAAGTTCATTCTCAAGGATGGATTGCAATAATGAGATCGGCCGTGAGCGCAATAAATATTTAGAAACCAATGATGCGCAAACATTATTGGAATATTTGGAAAATAAGCAGAGAGAGGATCCTACATTTTTTTATGCAGTTCAGTTAGATAAGAAAGATGGGCGTATAGCTAATTTCTTCTGGGCAGATGGTCAATCTATTATGGATTATGCGTGCTTCGGTGATGCGGTGTCATTTGACACCACATTTCAGACTAATAAATTTGAAATGCCTTTTGCTCCTCTCCTTGGAACCAACCATCACAAACAGACAATATTTTTTGGTGCAGCATTGATTTTCAATGAAACTATCGAATCATTTGTTTGGCTCTTTGAAACCTTTCTGACAGCGATGTCAGGCAAGCATCCAAGCACAATATTTACTAATCAAGATGCCGCCATGGAAGGAGCTGTTGCTTATGTATTCCCAAATACAAGTCATCGACTTTGTATTTGGCACATTTATCTTAATGCTGCTAAACATCTTGGACATGTGATCCATAAGTTCCCTGAGGAGTTCCTTCCTGCATTTAAGAGATGTGTTTATGAGGATAGATCAAAAGAATACTTTATAAAGAAATGGAATGAATTGTGTGCTAAATATGGTCTCAAGGACAACTTGTGGATGCAAAATCTATATAATTTGAGGCAAAAGTGGCTGCTGTCTATCGAGACTCTTTCACAGCTGATATGACCTCGACTCAGAGAAGCGAAGGTATGAATAATGTCTTCAAGAATAAGTTTCGTAGGAAACTTG
Source organism: Paspalum notatum (assembly GCA_022530915.1). NCBI lineage: Eukaryota > Viridiplantae > Streptophyta > Magnoliopsida > Poales > Poaceae > Paspalum > Paspalum notatum. The sequence continues at coordinate 35,511,222 of CM039685.1, forward strand.
GCCTTTCTGAACTCCTTGTCGAGTGTGATAAGGTTTCAGCTACCCTACGTGAAAATGAGTTGGATGAAGATTTTAAATCACGTATAAAGAACCCAAATACTTATGCCCGAAATCTACCTTTTGAAGACGGCTGCTGAATCATATACACGGAGGATGTATAAAGAGTTTGAAGAAAAATTTAAAGAGCAATTTTCATATTCATGTAAATTGTTAAAGAATGAGGGGTCAATATCAACATTCATGGTTACACATATGTATTCTGATTATGGAGACACTGTTGTATTTGACAATGCAGATATGACCATTACATGTTCTTGCAGAATGTATGAATCCATAGGTATGTATACAAAGTTCAAAGTTTGATATATGTTGTGCTGAAAACTAGATTTTTCATCTTATAGATGTACTTACTAAATGCTGAAAACTGGATTTTTCATCTTATAGGATTACTGTGCAAGCATGCCTTCAAAGTATTTGATAGGAATGATGTTTTTATTTTGCCATCACGATATATAATGAATAGATGGACAAAATATGCAAAAAGAGAGTTCTATATTGAAAAAAAAGGGGTTGAGAATGAGAACTTAAAAGCATATGCAGCACGCCTGTCTCGAAGGGCAACATCCCTTGCACTGAAGTGTTCAGTGTCAAAACCACTTCTGCATGATTTAGAGAAAGCATTTGATAAGTTGGAATTGGAAGCTGATGATTCTCTAGGTAAGATGCAAGAAAATGAGATTTCTGTAGTTGAAAAAGAGAGTGGTACGGACAAAGTAAATGGTTCAATATCATTTAGAGTTCCTCGGGTTGTAAAAGGCGCAAAGAGTAAACGAGCAAAAAGTATAGTTGAAAAGAAGACACGGAAGAAAAAGAAATGTCAAGGTACTGATACTACCCATTATACCATGTCAACATTTCCATTGTGGTTGCTTATATTGTTATTTTTTTTTATTTTCTTGTATGCTCTATATCTGACTATAGGAGAACAAGTAAACAATGCGGTACAACATGATGATGAGGGTGTTGAGCCAAATCAATGTCCTGTAAGACATGACTTGCCTAGTACACATTATTCCCTTACTGTTCATAATTTATTTACTTCAATTCAATGCAATTTTATTCTATCACACAGGAAATTAATGCTGGTAGCACTGGAGCTATTGCGCCAACTTTTGAAAATGATATGTATGGGCAATCTTCGACCATGGTTGCTCCTTTGATGCAAGGCGGATATGCTAATGCCACAATGCCGATATTTGTAAATGATTTACATGGGCAAGGGATACCTTCAACCATGGCCGCTCCTTTGATGCAAGGTGGATATACAAGCCTTATACTCGGAGTTCAACAAGATGCGACACTATCCTCGTCCGCAAGAAAGTTAGATTTTAATGAATAGCATTTACCACACCGGCTGGAAAGGACAATTTATTTTTGGTTATTTTCATAGATTTTCTTCACTTGTAACATTGCACACTCCAAGATTTGCGAACGGTTGGTTTAACAATTATCTGTTATTTATTTCCAGAGACATGTATTTGTCTCTATTTTGTAGACATTTGTATTTTCCAAAAGAAGTAATATGTTATTTTCCAGAGTGAACCTTCCAGATTTTGCATTGATATAAGCTCCGGATTTCATATTTGAAATATTGGTTCTGTAGAGAATCAAAGATGAAATCTGTCATCCAGTAGAGAAATATTCACATTTCAAAGGAACATCATGACCCATATAGCAGAACGGCATGTGTATTTCAAATAAAGGAATTTATCATACACATTACAAAGAAATTGGTGTTTATTTGCAATCCTATCCAAAGCTATCATGGAGATTCTCATCAGATAACAAAGAACAAAACATCCTCAGGATTGCACTCCTTTCTATCATTGAGGGGCATTATACCATCCATTTCCATTGTACATGATCTGATCCATAGACAAGATATGTAAGTGACACAGGCATCAGAGGCAAAAATAGAGGTACATGACAAAACTGACACTACCCCTTACCTTCAGACAGGCATTACACGTAGAAGTTGAATGTAGGCTAACTTGGCCGGCAACAACTCTGGATATTCAGGGAAAAGTAGCAGATACATTTGGGTCTGTATCAAGTCAAGTACATCAATTGCTTAACCTGATGCATATACTGGATATTAGTTTTCTTTAATGAAAACACATCACGATTGCTTGGGGTGTAGAAATTTCTGAATCTTGACAACCTAACAGCAAAGATCAATAAGAATTTCAGAGCTCACCATGTCAATCTTTTCATTGCCTGGTAATTTAAGAGATCAATCGGGTCTTGAACGGGGAACAGAATGTGAGAGGGATCAGTGAGCCGCTAAACTCCGTCGGTCCCCTGCTCCTAATCCGGCCGCATTTCCCCTGGCACTAGGCGACCGCAGAAACAGCAGCGGGACGGATTGGGCGGTGCGAGGACGAGCGGCGGCCGCATCGACGGGGCGACGGCGGACAGCGGCCGCATCGACTGGATGCGACGGCGGTGTGCGGCGGCTGCATCGACCGGATGCAACAGGGCCCTCACAGTACTGGGCTGTTGCGTACTCAACTACTCATTATTCATTGGCTCCGGTCTCCAAGCCGAGCCGAGCCGTAGAGTTGCCGAGGTTGAGGCGTAGACTCGTAGAGCCGGCTGTCCTGTGTGCGGCCGTCCGATGCGGAGGTGGTCCACGTGTCGTGAATCGAGGCAGTGTCTGTACGGGACGCGGTACGGTGGACGCCATCACCCAATTTTATTCCGTATGAACCGGTTGGTGTCTTGGCATATTAAACTATGATGTGTCTGTACTTGATGGTGCAGTTGGATTGCTCTGTTTGGTTTATTTTAGCTTGCTTTGGGACCATTCATCAATTAGCTAGGGCGAGATATTTATATATTGAGTTTTGGAGTCTCTAAAGACGACAGCTTTATTTTTGTATGGACTACAAGATTTTACTAGTAGTTTAATGTGAGCGGTGGCCCTGAATGATGACAGGAGTAAAAACTAACCACCTATCGGTTGTTAATTTAGAGTTAATGCTAATCTTAATTAATCAAATGTGTGCTTATGAGTTATTACATTAGGACATAAACAAGCAAAAGAGCTAGCTGCTCATGAAACTCATAAAAGCATGAATAATGAAGTTTATGTTATTTATGTTCAGTATCAAATCGCCAAAGTTTTTGGCACTCCTGAGCCTCAAACTCATGAAACAACAGAAACTGATGTACCCATGACAGAGATCAAAACATGCAAGGATTTCAACGCTGCGTTGAAAGTGTAGAAACTTCCCCAAAGCAAAGCGTTTAATTGCCATGCACACCATGCTTTGTGCGCCAAATTGCATTCAGCATGTGCGTCAACGATGCAGGAACATTGTCCCGGGCCTTCCCCTTCTTTTTGGGAAGAATTTTGTTGTCGACACTAACCCTCTATTCCACAAAGCGAAATGTCGCTTCAGAAACTTCCATGGATGGAATATTTAAAAGCAAAACACAAGCTTATTCTATTACAAGTGAAGAGTCATTAGTTTCATACTCAGCAGGCCACGTATGATTGGGCTGAACACAGAATAATTAGTCCATGGGCCCTTTCCAATTCTGCTAACCTAGTGTAGCTAAGCACGTCTCTGGACGCTTCTGTCTGGTCTGATTTCGCCAATATGCCAAAAATTCTGAAGTTCAAAATAGAACAGGCCATGAGACAATACAGCCCAGCCCATCTAGTCTTAGCCTAGACGGAGTGCTGAAGCCCATCAAAACATATTTCTAAGTGGGATAAATGGCACGCTGAAAACATATGTACTGAGTGGGCCCTTCATGATTTATTTTAATTACATAATATAATTATCTTTTTAAATTCTCTTCTCGTCTCCGAGATACCAAGCACTTCCGTGGTCATAATAATAATAATAATACTCTATTTTGCTATATTTAAATAGCTAGTCCCAGTACTCACCACCAAGTCGCAACCTATGTCTTCTGTCGATTTTCAAAGGTTAATAACATTCACCAATTTGAGTTATAATTTGCAATTTTCAAGTGCAAGTAATCCTAAGTGTTTTGATGAATAGTGTTTATTACAAATTCAAACTAACTTATTTTGTAGTTTATGTTTTCAATAGAAATTCAAGTAAGAACATATTCAAGAAAGAACCTTTTAAGTGAATATGGGAAACAATATGTGGGATAAATGGCACGCTGAAAACATATGTACTGAGTGGGCCCTTCATGATTTATTTTAATTACATAATATAATTATCTTTTTAAATTCTCTTCTCGTCTCCGAGATACCAAGCACTTCCGTGGTCATAATAATAATAATAATACTCTATTTTGCTATATTTAAATAGCTAGTCCCAGCACTCACCACCAAGTCACAACCTATGTCTTCTGTCGATTTTCAAAGGTTAATAACATTCACCAATTTGAGTTATAATTTGCAATTTTCAAGTGCAAGTAATCCTAAGTGTTTTGATGAATAGTGTTTATTACAAATTCAAACTAACTTATTTTGTAGTTTATGTTTTCAATAGAAATTCAAGTAAGAACATATTCAAGAAAGAACCTTTTAAGTGAATATGGGAAACAATATAAATTATATGTCAACTATGGACTTTGTAGACCTGGCCAGCTTACAATCTCATATCAAAAGTATCTTGATCCAACTTCATCTACACATAAGCACTTATTATTTCCTTGGTTTGGGCATACACCAACTTAAATTGTTGTATAAATTAATTTCGTTATACGATCACAACCTTTAAAGCTATTCAATTCTTTTATGTAATTATATATCATCGATCATCTCATCATTATCTTATTACTAATATTGGAGTAGGTACTGGCTATCAATCCACTTTATATACTCATCATGTTAGAGCATCCATCATAGATCTTTAGATGTGCTATATAGGAATGTCACACCCTGGTTTTAAAAAGATAAACCAAAGCAAAACTATATGTGTGCCAGGATCTAATCTCACACATATAGAGACAATTAACAGAGATATCACAGAACATGCTTTATTATATAACGTTAAACAACATTTACATAAGACATACACAGAGTAGCGGAAGCGTAATTAAATCTTCGAGCCATCCACAGCGAAACCGACTGGGGTCGCATGCCTAGAACTGCATGGACCTTCACTTGTACTCCTTCAAGCCTTCATCTTTCTGAGCAGCGGTTGGAATTTTTCCCCCAACAAGGAATAAATATAAAAAAGCAAGCGTGAGTACATCTCGCACTCAACAAATATAACATAAACCATGAGGCTCTAAGGTTAGCTGACAGACAGCATGAGCTTTTAATTGATTACTTTTATTAAGGCCTAATTACTATGAATTAGTAGCAACTCTATTAGCCCAAAAGATATTACATAAGAATTAATCAACATTATTAACAGAGATAACCATAACCATAACCAAACCAAGGAACCTCAGCCAAGAATCCTACTAATCACTGGGAAGGGTCTGGACCGCTCATAACCGTGAGCACGGCTGATATGTCAGTTTTACACTCTCAAGAGGTGGCGCATCTTTACCCACAAGTCGTGAGCTACGCTAGGAGTTCATCACATTACCGGAGATGAGATGACTAGCAAGCGCACTACGAAGACTTTACAAAGGTCACGTTGGTAAGGTGTAACCGCTAAGGTTTCAGGGTCGCAACGGTGGTGTCCGCCTCCAAAAGGAGAAGCACATACATATAATGTAAAGCACACTCAACCATGAGGTAGTGCAGCGACCACTGAAGCTAACCTCCTCTCTTGCCCCGTAGGTAAGTTACTTCCAAACCAAAACAACCTAATTAGTCAGTTAAGATCGTCCCATTCCAATCTTGTGGTAGCACTGTTGTCCCAGGTGGTCGCTTTGTGATTCAGTCCTTACGGAGAGAACTAGCAAAAGCACATGAGCACATTGCTCAAGCTCCCTAGACCATGTTGCTAAAAAGCCAGCTCCCTAGACCATGTTGCTAAAAAGCCAGTTTTACAAGGGACATGAACCACTCAATCACACAGCACAGAGGGTTAAACTCACATTAATTACATATAACCATTAGTCAACATTAATTAATAAAAGGACATGAGTTCATGCAGCACCTGGCACAACTAACCATATGCATTCCAAAAGGTAGATATATAAGGATTAAAAGTAGCTAGGTAAAACCTCACAGGTAGACAAAATTAAATGCACATGCAATAATTAAAAAGTTATTGGGTATTGTTTATGCTATACTTGCCTTCCTTAGAGAGATACGCTGCTCAGAGTCTTCTGGATAATGATCTTGATGATGCACTTGAGTTTCCACGAATATCTACGCATTCATCGGATCACCACACAAGCATATAGGTATACACATGCAAGCAAACAAGTACAAATAAGCTAAAACAGTACATCATATCATCAAAACAGAAGATAAAAAGGTTATTAAACTGTTCTACATATCACTACGAACACGTGAGCGCAAGAATCGCTCTAAACGGGTTTAAAACGGAGAAGTTATGCCCAAAATGAGATTTTAGGGGCACAACTGCAAAGAAAAACTGACTATAGGGGTTACTTTTAGAAAACCGAGGGCCTAAACGTTATTAAATAAACTTACCGAGGCCTAACGGGCATAACCAGCAGCCTTGGACGGCGGGTTCTATTATCGATAAGATCAAGGGCAAAACTGTTAAAAACAGGGCTCTTGTAAATACTTTTGAACAGAGGTGGATCGCGGGTTGATTCTACAAAATCGCAAGGGCTTTTACGCAAAACCGCCAGGGCTGACCGCTGCTGACCTGTATTGACCAGGTCTTCGCCTACGTGGCGATGACGTGGCTGGGTGACATGGCGGAGGGGCTCGGTTGACCGGTTTTGACCGGATAGATCCGGCCGCCGGTTTCCGATGTAACGGTGGAGATCAAAGGGATGGGGGCGGCCGGCGGCGATCTTGTACCGCGGCGGAGGCTTGCCGGCGCGACGTGCTCCGGCCTCGGCAGTGGGCTAGAGACGACTAGGATAGGCTTACGAGAGAGAGGGGAAGGCAGCGAAGCTCACCAGGGGCTCATCTTGCGTTGGGGCGATGGCTAGGGGCTCGGCGACGGACGAGGATGGACTGTGGCGGTCGGCGCTCGCGGAACGGCGACAGGAAGGCGGCTTCTGGTGTCCAAAACCAGCGGGTTGGCTTCGGGTGCGATCTGCGAAGCTGAAGAGGAAGTTAGGAGGGTCGGAACACCACTGACGGTGGCCAATTTCGGCGGGGAAGAGCTCACCATTGCGGACTTCGGCGATGAAATTCGCGGCGGCGCGGGCACAAGGGCTTGGGATAGGGCGTAGGGGCAAAAAAGAGGCGCAGTGGTGGGGTCAGGGAGCCTTTTATAGCGGCAGGGGTAGGGCAGTGACGGCGGAACGAACTCCACTTCTTGCGGGAGGGGCGACGCGGCACGACGTCATGGAGTCCGAGCCTATTCAGACTCGATTACGCGTTGAGTCCGCGTAGAAGGGGAGCGGGGACTTCCGCACAGGCCTGGAGGGGTGCGCGCGGGGCCACGGCCAGGGACGGAGGCGGCGTGCGAAGGAACGGCACGGTCCATCGGTGAGAGCAGGGAGAGAGTGAGGAGGGGAAAGAAGCTGACAGGAGGGGCCCGCGTGGCAGTGACACAGGGGTGCGGGCCCACGTGCAACGAGAGAGAGAAAGGGGAAAGCCGCGCGGCTGGGCTGGCCGAGATGGGCCACGGTTTGGCCTAGGAGGGCGCGCGAGCGGGCCAAAGCAAGGGGAGGGGGAGCTGGGCTCGGCCTAGGTTTGAGAGGGAGAGGAGGCAGGCCGGGATTGGGCTGTTTTCTCTTTTATTTTTTCTTTTTCTTTTTCTTTTTCTTCTCCTTTTCACCAAAATCAAATCTGAAATTCAAATAAATTTGAATTCAAAACCTTAGGCAACCACTCAATATAAAATCTATGCAATGGCATGAGTAAAACAACCAAGTTGTCCTACATTCATTTTATTGTTTTAAACTTTCTTTCATAAAATCATTTAAATGCTCATTCTAAACAAAAAATCCTTAATAAATTGAGAAAAACATTTTAAATACTGAAAATGAAATTTAGGGTGTTACAAGGAATAGGAACTATAGAAATCTAGATTATGCCTATAGACTATAAAAAGCTAGATATTGAAAATTTAGGCACTCCCTCCGTCCATGAAAGAATGAAATTCTGGTTTTGTCCTAAGTCAAACTATTGTAAGTTTGACCGGATTTATATAGCAATGTAACAACATTTGTGATATCAAATATGCATGATATGAAAATATTTTAATAAAAATCTAATGATACAAGTTTGGTAACATAATTTTTAATATATTTTGATATAAACTTTGTCAAAATTATGAAGGCTTGACTTAGGACAAAGTCAGGATTTTATTCTTTTGTGGATGGAGCGAGTAGCAATAATTTGGAGGGTGCTTAGATCCCGTCATTATATATGTGAATTATAGGAATACCATGCATTATGTTGTAACTAGTTAAGTTTGGCTACGTTATGGATTATAAGAATTTGGGTTGTTGGATTTTTATATAATCTCTGAACCATAATCTGGCCTGTTTGGACGTGATACTAGTTTCTTAGCTAGTTTTATTAATAGCGTGTACCTCATCCAAACGTGCGCTTAATATTATTAGAAAAACCTACCTACAACCAATCCACATATTATTACTTTTTATGTTCATATAATAATATAATAGTTATACAAATTTTACGGTGGTTGGAAAAAATAGGAGTCATAGAGGAGATCTAACGGTTTAGAAATATACGCTATACCACGGTACCGGTAACGGTTGGTATACTAAATAGAAGGGTTGTGTACCAAAAATGGTACGACCGGTACCCATATTTTTATTTTTTAAATTCTACAAAGGGCATAATGTCTTTTAAAAATTAAAAAAAAAATGGTGGTACCTTCTCGTACCAATGGGTACATTTCCAACCACCGTAAAATCTCTCTAACAGATAAGTTGGATTGTACTTAGCCACTGCATATGTCATCGTTTTTTGACTTTATATATACTAAATTCATACCTAATAACTCTATAAGCATTATTATTTCACTATCATGCATGGTAGATATCAAGGAAAGGCTCTTCTTACATAAAGAGGCACTCCTCTTCCGAAGAAGAAATGAAAATCTTACCTTGCAATACCACAGTAATTTTGCAGTTTTCTCCAAAACCAAAACATATTTGTTGCCAAAGTATTCATCACTCGGTATTCTCCCCTCCTTCCTCAATCCTCTTGCCGGTCAACTCGTCCATGCCTGCCTACCCCTTCCTTCTTCACTCGCCAACGGGTATGGCGCCGGCAGCTGCCGCTAGCGGGGATGGCACTGGCGGCCGCCGCGGTGGGCATGGAGGGGCTGGTGGCGGCGGGAGCCATGGCCGTGACGTCGCGATGACCGGGCCGGCCGCGGTAATGGTTGGCGGCGGCCGGTTCCGGAGGAGGGGCCACCGCGGGAGGGGCCTAGGCCGGCCACGTGACGAGGGGCCACTGCGGGAGCCGCGAACGAGTTGGGCGTCGCCGTGCAAAACCGAGAAAAACTAAAGTCTTGACCTTAGTTTCCAAAACTCCAAATATACCATAGTTTTGGGTAAACCATGGTTTCCAGAACCGTATTTTGCTTGTATCAACCAAACACATTTTGGCTTTTAAAACCACAGTATTGGAAAAAACCATGGAATTGCTTCAAAACCTTGAAAAAATTTTGCTATCAAACAGGCCCCTAGTCGTTGATGTTTGAGTTAATCTTAGTTGCATTGTTTAGCTGCATGTAGTGTCGTGTTTAGCACATGTTAGCATGTTCCAGGGTGCGTGTGTGGTCAGAGACGTGCATGTCCACGCCGTGACCTCGTGTTTGCATTGGATGCGCCACAACGTTCGTGGGAGCACGTTGCGGGCGACGCCGAGAAGAACGGCGCGTCGCGCACCTCGCGCGGTGTGGCGCGATCCGCGGGCGTTGAGTCTGTACGATCGCATGAATAAAAGGATCGTGGCCAACGGCCAAGGCTGCAGTTCCGCAGCTGAAAATCCTCTCGTCTCCACTCTCGCGTGCGTGTGTTTTTCTTGCGTTCAGTTCATCGCGTTCGTCGTCAGTTCGCGAGTTCATCCCACAGCTGAATCGTACATCGGTTCTAACACGTGGTACTATTACGTTCCTCTGACCGGCGGCGATGTCGAACGGCGGCGACGAGCAACCCAAGGATGGTGAGATCGACAGCAGCGCAAGCAGCCCAAGTACACCACGCACCCTGCTCAGCGGCGGCAAGTCGCAGGGTGTGGTGGTAGAACGTGTCGTCAAGGAGCTCGGGGCATCGGTGGTGTACCCGGAGCTCACTCGCTCGAACTACACCGAGTGGGCGCTGGTGATGCAAGTAAACCTGGAGGCGCAAGGCCTCTGGGACGCGATCGATCAAGGCGGCGTCGATCGCCGCGAGGATCGGCTGGCACTGACCGCGCTGCTGCGCGCCGTGCCGTCCGAGATGCGTTCAACTCTCGCGGTGAAAAAGACGGCGAAGGAGGCCTGGGAGGCGATCAAGACGATGCGTCAAGGTGTGGAACGCGTCAAGGCGGCCAATGCGCAGAAGCTCCTGAAGGAATTCGAGAATATTCGTTTCAAGGAGGGTGAGGGCGTCGACGATTTCGCTCTGCGGATTTCCGCCCTCGCCGCCAACATCCGCGCGCTCGTCCCTTGAAGAGGTGCGTGTTGTGAAGAAGATGCTCAGGGTTGTGCCAGACGCCTACAAGCAAATAGCTATCTCGATTGAAACGTTACTCGATCTTAATACATTGTCAATTGAGGAACTTGTTGGGCGGCTGCGCGCATTGGAGGATCGACTCAAAGATGATGAACCCATAGTGGACAAAGCTGGGCGGCTGATGCTCGCCGAGGAAGATTGGCTGGCTAAGCACCGGCACCGGTTTGCACCGGAGTCCTCGGGAGGCAGTGACAAAGGCGGCGGGCAGTCTGGCAACAAGGCAAACGGAGGTCAGAAATGTACGCCTCGACGAAAAGGAAAGTGCAACAATTGTGGCATTTGGGGGCACTGGGCGAAGGAGTGCAAGAAGCCTAAGCGCGAGCGGCGTGAGCAGGCAAATCTTGCCAAGGCCGATGTAGAACAGCCAGCGCTTCTGATGGCGGCGGCAGGCAAGGAAGCTGTCAAGGCACCGCACATCGTCCACCTCAATGAAGCCGGAGTGATCCCGGTGGATTGTGAAGATGAGGCAATCTGGTACCTTGATACAGGGGCCAGCAACCATATTACGGGGCGTCGTGCAGCCCTGGCTCATCTGGACGACACGGTGCGTGGCACTGTGCGTTTTGGTGATGGCTCCGTGGTGGACATATGTGGCCTTGGATCAGTGGTCACTGAAGGCCAACATCATGAACACAAGGTACTGACCGAGGTTTATTTCATTCCTAAGTTGAAGAGTAATATTGTTAGCCTTGGTCAATTGGAAGAAAAAGGGTGCAAAGGTGTACTGGAGAATGGCGAGCTGTGTGTATATGATCGGGTGGATTGAGGACGCAAGCTGCTGATCAGAGCACCGCGCACTAGGAACCGGCTGTATACTGTCAAGCTAGCCCTAGGAGCGCCAGTGTGTCTTCTCTCCAAGAGTGATGATCAAGCCTGGTTATGGCATGCTCGCTATGGGCACTTGAATTTCAGGGCTTTGAGGGAGCTTGGAACAAGGAGCATGGTGGAAGGGATCCCAATGATCAATCGTGTCGAGCAAGTCTGCGATGGATGTGTCATTGGCAAGCAGCACTGTACCCCATTCCCAAAAGCATCATCATTCAGGGCTGAAAGTGGGCTTGAATTGGTTCATGCTGATTTGTGCGGCAAGATCACACCACCAACTCCAGGTGGTAAGCTCTATTTTTTATTGGTAGTAGATGATTACAGTCGTTTCATGTGGGTGGAGTTTCTAGCCACCAAGGATCAGGCACTGTACTTTCTGAAGAAGATCAAGGCAGCTGCTGAAACTGAACTTGGGAAGAAGCTCAAAGAAGTGAGGACAGATCAAGGGGGCGAGTTCAACTCTAGTCTGTTCACTGTATTTTGCAATGAGACAGGGATCAAGCACTACACTACCACACCATACACACCTCAGCAGAATGGGGTGGTAGAGTGTCGAAACCAGACAGTGGTTGAGATGGCTCGGTGCATGATGAAGAGCAAAGGAGTACCAGCACAGTTTTGGGGGGAGGCAGTGTCAACAGCAGTTTATGTGTTGAACCGGGCACCAACAAAGAGTCTTGATGGTCGTACACCATATGAAGCCTGGTACAACAAGAAACCCCGAGTAAATCATCTCCGTACATTTGGATGTGTAGCCCATGTGAAAGTTGTCGGCCCTGATGTGAGGAAGTTGTCTGACAGATCAAGACAAATGGTGTTCCTCGGTTATGAGCAGGGCACAAAAGGATACAGGGTATATGATCCAGTTCAGAAGAAACTACATGTTAGTAGAGATGTAGTATTTGAGGAGAATCGAGCCTGGAATTGGGAAAATGAAGGTGGCAGATCAAGCAATCCAGATACATTCACCATAGAGCTGGAGGTTACTGTCGACCGTCCAATAACAGGCCAAGCCGATGGCAGTCAGCACCATGGTCCTGAACCTGCAACACCAGAAGGAATGCCACCTATGGGTGCAGAGTTTGGATCACCTGCAGTGCCAGTTACACCAGTGGCAACACCAATTCAGCAGTTTGCAACACCACCAATCGGTGAGGGGGCTGATTCTGAGGGGGTGCCATTACGTTTCAGGACCCTGTCAGACATCTTTGATGGCACCGAGGAGGTTACTAACTATGAGTACAGTGGATTGTGTCTGCTAGCTGCTGATGAACCAGGGAGTGTAGAGCAGGCTCTGAAAGAGAAGTGTTGGAGGGATGCAATGAAAGCAGAACTTGATGCTATTCAGGAGAATGATACCTGGACAGTAATTGAACTGCCAAAAGGCTCTCGAGCAATTGGCCTGAAATGGGTGTTCAAAGTAAAAAGGGATCCAGCAGGAAACATAGTGAAGCACAAAGCTCGTCTGGTGGCAAAAGGTTATGCTCAACGCCAGGGAGTAGATTATGAGGAAGTTTTTGCACCTGTGGCAAGGATGGAATCAGTTAGATTGCTGCTGTGTTTGGCTGCTTAAGGTGGTTGGGAGGTCCATCACATGGATGTCAAATCTGCATTTCTAAATGGTAATCTGTGTGAGCAAGTGTACGTTCATCAGCCACCTGGTTTCATTGATCACAAGCATGAGGGAAAAGTATTGAAACTGAAGAAAGCTCTGTATGGCTTGAAACAAGCCCCAAGAACCTGGAATGCTAGGCTTGATCAGGAGTTGGGAGATCTCGGTTTCAGAAGAAGTGAACTAGAGCATGCTGTGTACAGAAGGGGAGCTGGTGTTTCCTCATTGCTAGTTGGAGTGTATGTCGATGATCTCACAATTTGTGGTCCTGAAAAGAGTGAAATTGAGAAATTCAAGCTGCAAATGAAAGATTGCTTCAAGATGAGTGACTTGGGTCTGCTCAGTTATTATCTTGGAATTGAAGTGAAGCAACATCATGGAGAAATCACTCTATGTCAAAGTGCATACACTGCTAAAATACTAGAGGTGGCAGGGATGACAAACTGCAACAAAATGGATACTCCTATGGAGAGCTGTCCAAAACTGTGCAAGACTAAAACTGATGATGTGAAGGACTCAACTAAGTACAGAAGTGTGATTGGAAGCTTGAGGTATTTGGTGAACACTCGACCCGACATTGCATATTCTGTAGGAGTGGTGAGCCGGTTCATGGAAGCACCGTCAGAGCAACATTGGTCAGCTGTGAAAAGGATTCTCAGATACTTAGCAGGGACAATTGGATATGGCTGCAAGTATACTGCGGGATCAGGTCTGAATCTGAAGCTAACAGGATACAGTGATAGTGACCATGCAGGAGATGAAAGTGACAGGAAAAGCACCACTGGCATAGTATATTTTCTTGGTGACAATCTGATCACTTGGACCTCTCAGAAGCAGAAAGTAGTGGCACTGTCATCTTGCGAGGCAGAGTATATAGCTTCAGCAGCAGCAGCTTGTCAAGGAGTTTGGTTGAGCAGGCTCATAGCAGATCTGACAGGCACAGATGTGAGAAAATTCAGATTGTTGGTCGACAACCAGTCAGCTATTGAGCTGAGCAAGAACCCTGTCCATCATGAGCGCAGCAAGCACATAGATACTCGTTATCACTACATACGCGAGTGTGCAGAAGCTGGCAAGGTTGACATCAGTCATGTTGGCACGACTGGGCAATTGGCAGACATACTGACCAAGCCACTCGGAAGTGTGAAGTTTGTGGAGATGCGCCAAAAGCTGAATGTCGTGGGAGTGCAACAAAATTAAGGGGGTGAATGTTTGAGTTAATCTTAGTTGCATTGTTTAGCTGCATGTAGTGTCGTGTTTAGCACATGTTAGCATGTTCCAGGGTGCGTGTGTGGTCAGAGACGTGCATGTCCACGCCGTGACCTCGTGTTTGCATTGGATGCGCCACAACGTTCGTGGGAGCACGTTGCGGGCGACGCCGAGAAGAACGGCGCGTCGCGCACCTCGCGCGGTGTGGCGCGATCCGCGGGCGTTGAGTCTGTACGATCGCATGAATAAAAGGATCGTGGCCAACGGCCAAGGCTGCAGTTCCGCAGCTGAAAATCCTCTCGTCTCCACTCTCGCGTGCGTGTGTTTTTCTTGCGTTCAGTTCATCGCGTTCGTCGTCAGTTCGCGAGTTCATCCCACAGCTGAATCGTACATCGGTTCTAACAGTTGATGTGCACTCGTAAGTAATTCTAGACTTCATCTCAACAAAAGGCCTGCAGTGTGATATGTCTTATATGCAAGATCAAAACCGTGTGATCAGTGTTTTACAGCTCCAAAGCTATTTGATTAGATCAGCAGCGTCTCCATCCTGTAGACCCAGCAGGCCATCAGTTCCTTTTTCTACCCTCGATAAAGTTCGCTGATCCAGCGTTAAAAAAAGGATTACTGAGCACGGTGCAGTGTCTGTAAAAGAGCCACATGGTTTTGTCTGGGAATCATTTCTTGGTGTGAAAACTCACCATGGTGTCTAGAGAAAAGTGAGGGGCACAGGGCACACGTTGCATGTTACGGTGCTATTATCAAATTTAGTGGCAGTCAGACTAGCCTCACCACAGTGCCTGAAAAAAGACGCTCATACATTGTGCGGCACTGTAAAAAAAATAGTAGTTGAAATAGTGAGTGAGCGGGGTTGGATGGACGTCCTGGTGAGCCAGTCTCAGACATCCAGAATTTTGAGGCCCGAGGCTCGGGCACTCGGGAGGTCGGAAGAGCCAGAGGCCCATAACAGTGACTTACAGTTACAGTACAGTAGAAGAACAGGTTTTGATTAGTTAGTAGTGTACGGTGTACTCAGTCTACCGACTGTTACATGTAATCTAATCACTCCCTGCATGTTGCTCACGACTACGACGTACAGTAGTGGCCAAGGGTCTATGCATGCTATAATCGTAGCAGCAAGGCTGACTACAGCGGTGTCCCATTTTCCATCCTCTATAATGATACAACACTGTTTTGATATTTGCAAGGGTAATTCGAACTGTGATAGGGATAGGGGATGGGAGAACCGTTGGAAAAAACCTAAAGGTTGAGGTTTCCTACATATTAGTATTTCCATATGTGGTATCAAGATTCAAGACTCATTATGGCTTCCTGCCATTCTTCCGCTGCACCTCTCCTTTACAACCGAGTTCATGGCATTGCCGTTGCATTCCACAAGCTCCTCGGCCACCACCAAGAAGGCAAGAACCCCTTTGCCGCCTCTTGTTCTGCCATGGTTCACAATTTCGTTTAGAGTTTTTGAAATTTCATTTTGTTGACCAAAGTTTGATTTTTGTATTTTTGTGTAAGGAGCCAAAATGTATCAAATTTTGGACTGAAATTTCAATTTCGTAGAGGTCTAAAAACGAAAAAATTCCACCAAAATTTTAGGGTTTCCAAACGAAATCGTGAACTCTATCTTCTGCTGACCCATCAACCGCCTCCACCATCGCACGCCATGCTTAACGTCAAACCAAGTTCCTGTGGAAAAATTTAAAACTTGACACCAAATACGTAAGTCTCACTGGAATTGACATTTGGCACCCAATTCGCAAGCCTCCAATTTTTGACACATGCAGTACGAATTTCTTCATTTCGAGAGATTCTCACTTCTTTTCTCATTTTTCCTTTTTTTACTTCCCAGCACATGTCAATGGACACTTATGCCCTCACCTATCTCCCCAAACTTGGTGCTCGTTTCTCCTCTTCCCCACCGCCGGCCATCTTTTTCCCCACCATGGCTGACCATCTCCTTCCCCGCCGCCACCGGCCCCTGTCCTTCCTCACCGCCCGTCATCTTGTTTGCCCCACGCTGCCGACCGCCTTCTGATTCCGTGTGTGCTGCCAAACGTCTTCTTCCCCACTACCCGTCGTCTCCACACCGATCGTCTCCTTCCCTCATCGTCGTCTCATCCTCCTCCGATTCGACGGCTCCTCCGCCTCATGTGAGCCATCATCGCTGTTTACCGTCCTATTCCCCGCCATTGGCAGCCCCCCAGGTCCCACCGCCGACTGCATTCTTGTTCCCTGTGCGGCGCCTGCCCCTTCTCTGCCTCCTCATCCTGCTTCGTGTCCGGCCACTGCCGCCACCACCATGAAGCCCACGCCACCTCCTTCTACTCCACCTTTGTCTCTGACGAGGCATCACCCACCACCACCACCACCACCACCTACACCTCTATATAACGATCCTCGATGGTAGCCCGTGAGAGTCTTTAGGGATAAAATGAGAAAGTTACTTGATCTGGTGTGCAAAAGAAAAAAAAAAGAAATAGTTTAAAGGATGAGAATCCCTCGAAATGAAGAAATTCGCACTCTTGGTGTCAAATATTGGAAGGCTTACGAACTGGGCATCAATTCCAGTGAGGCTTTGTGTATTTGGTGTCAATTTCTGAAATTTCTCATTTCCGTGACAGTTGACATGAACGATACCAATTTGATGGCTCCCTCGATGCAAGAGGATCCAGATAAATGCATATGCGGTTTCCTAACTATACACTGCCATGTCTTCCAAGACAGCCTTTATAAGCTACATACCAAAAGATGAGTACGTCAAAGTTGGTGAAAAAAAAAAATCAAGCGACTTGTCCTTTGGAATGGAAAGTGTATATTTCAGCCCATGTTAGTTAGGAACTTGACATTGACGAAAAGAGATGATACATATGTATTTTTAAAATTGGCGCATTACCAATAAACAAGAACAATGTGCTTATTTCATTTGAATAGTACAATATTTCAAAACATAATAATGCAACACTAGGAATCTAATTGCTCGAACCGGTGGTATATCATTTTGATTACAATTTGGCACATGGATAAAAAAATAACAACAATGCTCTAACAATTTGCCCGGTCCACAGAAATGCCCGAACAGAATCAATGGTGTACATGGTGCGACAGATGCACAACCAACATCAGCCTTTGGTCCTCTCAAAAAAAAAAAAAACATCAGCCTTTGGTGACGATATGATTAGTGATCGTCGTCAGTGGCCCTTGGTCATCCCACACCCCATGATCTCCGGCGGGAGCTTCCCGACGCGCTCGACACTTTCCTCAAAGACTATGCCCATTCCCATGAAGAAATGTGCCTCGATGTGGCAATGGAACGCCCACACGCCAGGGTTGTCCGCCTTGAACCGCAGCGCCGTCCAGCCGTAAGGGTGCATCGCCACCGTGTTCTTCAGTATGGGGTCCTTGAGGTTGTACGACGCCAGGTGCACCGCCGGGTCGAAGCGGCCCATGCCGTAACCGACACACTTGATCAGGCTATCCAGTCCTCTTAATTTGCATGGAGCTCATACCGTCCAACAAAACTTCTTGTAGCTACTTGGTACGCACCAAGGAAAAATCTCAAACCAGACCATACGGTCCATGCAACTTTCCTGTTTTTGATTTCCTTCAACCATCTTGATTGTACCTTCAATTTTCTTGAACCTTGAGCCCTATGTAGTTTGCACCTTTGCTGTTCTTTAGAGATTTGACTTGTGTGTATATCCATAGCTTGGCAAATCACTTGATCAAGCTACTAACCATTGACCCCCTTTTAGTGCGGACACTGGAAAACTGAAAACCCTATCTAAACAAGGATCATTCATCACCTAATGATCCTTGACTCTAGAAGAGTCCTTAGCCTTCAAAATGCAGATGAAAACCAAATCCGCTTCCATGAGATGTAGCATTGAAATTAGGGGCCACTTAACGTCAACCAATGAGCAACTATTTTATATTCATCATTAAACCTGCACTCATGAGCTCATTAGACAACAAATAACCTTGTCATTTAATCACCGAAACTCACCTTAGGGCCTAGATGCTTACAGTAGGCTGCGGCACGGGGCGAGTTGGGGACATGGGGCACAGTGGCGGTAGCGGCGCTTGCGGACTGAGTAGGATGGGATCTGGTATAGCATTGCAGGCGGAGGTGCGAAAGGAGGGCGAGGATGGCGTGCTGGGGGCTGGGTGCATGGGACGGCGGGAATGGCAGGCGACGGTTGGAGTATGGCAGGATTGGGCGGGCGAGATTTGCATCGCAGGGGCAGGGGCGGGAGCGAGGGCACGTAGGTGTTGATGTCTAGAGATTTTGATTTTTTTTAAAAAATAAGACGAGTGTATCAAAATTTGTGTCAAAAAGCCAAATGACTTATAGTTTGAGCGGACGGATGGAGTATGTGGGAGTCATATATTCCTGGGTACTCTATGACAACCAGTTACGTCATCCTGATAGGTGGGCCGAGTGGCCTAGCTTTGGGCTCAAGGCATCAGATGGCGTGGGGCTTAAGCAAACCACTCGGTACTCTATGACAATCAGTTACGTCATCCTGATAGGTGGGCCGAGTGGCCGAGCTTTGCGCTCAAGGCATCAGATGGCGTGGGGCTTAAGCAAACCACTCGGGTGGCTTCGGATAGAGTCTGTTAGGATGTCGCGTCTATGATCACGGAATGTAGTCCCGAAAAACTTCTCGGTGAGTAGTCCTCCGGGATATCCATTGTAACCCTACCTCCTCGGTCTATATAAGGGGAGCTAGGGATGGTGGAAAAACTCTCCGAACTCTCATACTTTTCGCAATACAATCCACAGACCCCCATACAGGACGTAGGGTGTTACGCAACACTGCGGCCCGAACCTGTCTAATCGCCGTGTTCCTGCGTTCTATACACCATTATCGATCTGCTTGCCACTCCTTCTGATTTCAAAACCTCCGTAGGACCTATCCTGTGGTGGTCTGTCGAGACTAAACCCCGACAGAGTATAAGATAAATGTTTTTTTTGTCCCATGTTAGTTAACAACTTAATCTTGTGAAACACATAGACAATACATTTGTATTTTGTTAAAAAAGGAGCGAGTCCATTTTCAATTCGCTTGAGTCTGAATTTAACAACAAAAATCTAAAATTGCATATCTTTGATCACTCAACTATTGAAACCTATATTTGGTCCTCTGGATGGTTTCAAGGGTTGTTTTTTGTTGTTAAAAATAACAAAAAATTAATCTAACCCTTAGAAAATCATACTCCCTCCATCCTGATACAGTGTTTCCTAGATTTGTCCTAAGTCAAACGATTTCAACTTTGACAAAATTTATAAAAAAGAACAATAATACATTTAATATAAAATAAACATTATTGGATCCATTATTAACTATATTTTCATAATTTACTTCTTTGATGTGATAAATGTTAACATCTTTCTCTAAAACTTTGGTTAAAATTAAGATTGTTTGACTTAGGACAAACTTAGAAAACACTATATTCTGGATGGATAAAGTAAGTACTTTATTCTAAATTTGAAAATTAAAATTGGTATAAAAAATTCCAAAAATGCAATGTATCATTTAGTTCTCTACTTCGAGTTATTTGGATCTTATTTATTACCCTTCGTAGTGCCTTATTGTTCGTAACTGTGTCCATAGGAGTAATAAATATGATCTAGATAACCCTAAATAGAGTACTAGCAGACATATTACATTTTCAGATAAAATGTAGTACTAATTTTTTTCTAATCTAAGATAAGTTAGTTAAGGATTTTTAGAGATTAATTTTTTTTGTTTTTTAAAAATAAAAT
This sequence comes from Paspalum notatum, assembly GCA_022530915.1. NCBI lineage: Eukaryota > Viridiplantae > Streptophyta > Magnoliopsida > Poales > Poaceae > Paspalum > Paspalum notatum. Next base: position 35,531,444 of record CM039685.1, read on the forward strand.
TCATCCTTGAAACCACTTGGGGAACCAAATATATCTGGTTTTAATAGTCGGATGATCAAAGTCATCTGATTTTAAAGTTCAATATTCAAATCCAGACTAAAACAATAGTTTATTGGTGAAAAATGAACTTCTTCCTTTAAAATTTGGCGCTTCACCATCAAACTACAACAATGTGTTTATTTCATTTGATTAGTAAAATATTTCACACAACCTTAATAACGCAACACTAGGAATCTGATCTCTTGCGAACTGAGCGTAGCTCAGCTGGTTCCGAGTTCAAGTCCTCGACTTGGCACGAGTATTCGCATGATTTAACGGCTTTGTTCTTTCGGTGGTAGGCGACATCCCCGTCGACAGCGAGACGCCTGTGGTGGTTTCGTGAATCTCAAGATGCCGGTCCAACCCAGTTCCACAGAGGTGCTCATAGGGATAGGGTGTACGTGTGTGTTCATAGGGGTGAGTGTACGCGCGTGTGAGAGCTTGCATTGTAATATGTTTCGCAAAAAAAAAAAAGGAATCTGATCTCAAACCAGTCTTATATCATTTTGATAACAATTTGGCACATGAATGAAACAAAAATAATAATGCACTAACAATTTGTCCGGTCCACAGAAATGCCCGAACAGAATCATTGCTGTATGCAATAGATGCGGAACAACATCAGACTTTAATTTGGTGATGCTATGATTAGTGATCAGTGGCCCTTAGTCATCCCACACCCCCATGACCTCCTGCGGGACAGCGGGAGCTTCCCGACGCGCTCGATTCCTTCCTCAAAGACGATGCCCATTCCCACGAAGAAATGTGTCTCGATGTGGCATTCTATTAGGAAGGCTATCTCCAATGACTCGTATAGATGGATTGTTTATACATTTTAGCTTTACTGCAGAGAGAGGGATAATTGGAATGGATATACGATACACTGGAGATGGTCTAAACTCATTTGCATCAGTTTATCGGATTGGGATATTAACTTTATTAATAGTGAAATAATAATGCTTAAAGCGATATTTGATTGCACTGCAATTTGCAGATCTGCCGTCCTAGTTGTTGATGTGCACACGCAAGTGACTCCAGACTTCATCTGACAAAAAGGCCTGCAGTGTGATATGTCGTATGTGCAAGCGATCAAAACCGTATGATCAGTGTTTTACAGCTCCAAAGCTGTTTGATCAGATCATCAGCGTCTCGATCCTGTAAGTTAACCAGCAGGCCACCATCAATTCCTTTCCTAACCTCGATAAAGATCGCTGAACCATCGCTAAAGAAAAGGATTACTGAGCACGGTGGTGTCTGTAAAAGAGCCACATGGTATTGTCCCGGAATCATTTCTAGGTGTGAAAACTCACCATGCATGGTGTCTAGAGAAAAGTGAGGGCCTGAGGGGCACACGTTGCATGTTACAGTACTATTTTTTTCAAATCCAGTGGGCATGCAGTGGCAGTCAGGCATCCAACACTTTGAGGCCCGAGGGCCGGGCGTCGGACGGTCGGCAGGGCCAGAGGCCCAGAACCTAGCCCTCTTGAGTAAAAACAGTGACATACAGACATACAGTACTACTATATAGGAAAACAGATCTTGGTTAGTTAGCCGTTTACTCAGTCTACCGACTGTTACATGCAATTAATCTTTTCACTTCGTCCTACGTGTGTAGTACTCAATCTCCTAGTATCTAGCTAGGACGACTGAGCTGCTTCCCACGAGTACGTAGTGGTCGATCAGCAGTAAAGGTTGAGCTATCCTGCATGATATTGCCCTAAGCCCCTAAGCACCGTTCTTTTTCGTGGGTGCGGAGCGGTACGCTGTATAGTATTGTGACAATTTTAGCATCCTTGTTTCTTTGTGATGGACAGAGATTAATTGTATAGACTATTGTGTTGCCGAGAGGTTCAGCTCCGCACTGCCCTAGATGGTATCAAGAGACATTCTTCCTCCTCTATACTCTTCCGCTGCACCTCTCCTTTCCAACCGTGTTCATGGTGTTGCCATTGCGCTCCTCGAGCTCCTCGGCCACCACCAAGACCCCTTTGCTGCCTCTTTTGCTAATCCATCGTCCACCTCCACCCTTACCATGCTTAACGTCAAGAGCCAAGGCCGACCGAAAGCATAGGTCGATGATACTAGCGTCGGGATAAGGTTTTGCCGACCGACAAACTTATAACGACCAATGGTTGGACGTCCCAATGAGAAATACCGACCGACTGTGCCTACTTGTACCGACTGACGGTGCGACGATATACGTACTTTTAGCAACTAACGGTTAGACTGTACATGTGGAAAGATAATATATACAATATATTTCTAATGAATATAACGGCCACAATTTATCAATCAAATTCAACACCACACAAACATTGGCACCCATACAATATCATCATGCAAAACCCATTATAGGCTTTGATTAATCACAAGCATACACGAGAAGCTAGTTATTCAACAATAGGTACCAAGCACAAGTAGCAAATGATCAATGTCTAGGCATCCAAAACCAGCCAGTACTACTGTAGGCAACACAACAACCCACTCCAAGTCAGTACATTGTTGTTTCCCACACAACAAACCAAAACCTACAAACTAGGAACACAACTAGCACTCCACTCCATCTGATTGCTCTTTGAACATCTTGTTGTCAGGACTTTACCTCCCAGAACTACCTGAAATATAATGAGTATGTAGCTAATTTTAGTTATGTTCAAGTCAGATATACAAAACACATTATAAATAAGTCATACAAAAAAAATACTTATACATGCAGCATGTTGTCATCTGTACCAAAGTCAATGTTTAAAGCTTTTTAATAACACATAAATTTACTTAGTGCTTAGTTTCTTATATGGTTACAAGTCTCTACAAGCCTGTCACATAAATGCATGTTGGCACGTGCTAAGTGGAACGTAACTCCACTCATTGCATTTCTTTAGCTTCTTGGTGTAAGTCCTAGAGTTAAAGCAGCAACCGCATAAGCATTTCTTTGCATTACTGTAGGTTATTTGTTAGAAACAAAATTATACCAGCCCTACTACAGATAATGGTTTAAAGCATCTACTGCATAAGCATGTCAATTGTGTAGAAAAAAATAGAATACCATACCAATAGCATCATGGGATGATTTGTAAGCCTTGCTGACCTTCAACTATAAAAAAAATAACAATGATTAGAAACTTTGTTTACACTAAGACATGAAAAATAGAAGAAAAGGCAAGTGCAGTTATTACTCTCTTGTATGGCCATGCAACGGGCATAATATAAGCATCAGCCATGGTCTCCATATTGTTATGAGGACGAGAGGCAGATCTGTGTCCCTTTTTAGCACAACATTCACAATTACTTCACAAAATTGTGTTTGAAGATTTTGACCTCCTAGCATGGTGTTTGGATTAGTTGAAGTAATTGTTCCCTTTGCCACATGATCATTTCTCAACATTGCATACGGTATCGCATCTTTCCCAACCCGAAGCATATCCGTGGATTACTTTTAGCGACCGGTCGTATGTCGATATTATTGAGTTATACCGACTGTTGTCCAACGCTGTTTTAGTGTTGTGGTATAGCGTGAGTGAGTCAAAGTTGATTTAAAAAAGTCAAATGATCTATTAGGTAATAACTTAACCTTCACAAAAAGAGAGACGATACATTTGTATTTTTAAAAATTGGCGCATTACTAACAAACTAGAACACTGTGTTTATTTCATTTCATTTGATTACAATTTGGCACATGGATGAAACAAAAAAATAACAATGCGCTAACAATTTCCCCGGTCCACAGAAATGCCCGAACAGAATCAATGGTGTATGCCATAGATGCAGAACAACATCAGCCTTTGGTGATGATACGATTAGTTATCAGTGGCCTTTGGTCATCCCACACCCCATGATCTCCTGCGGGAGCTTCCCGACGCGCTCGACACCTTCCTCAAAGACTATGCCCATTCCCATGAAGAAATGTGCCTCGATGTGGCAATGGAACGCCCACACGCCGGGGTTGTCGGCCTTGAACCGCAGCGCCGTCCAGCCGTAAGGGTGCACGGCCACCGTGTTCTTCAGTATGGGGTCCTTGAGGTTGTACGACGCCGGGTGCACCGCAGGGTCGAAGCGGCCGATGCCGTAGCCGAGCACCCAGAAGTCGTGTCCATGGAGGTGCCACGGGTGTGTCTCGCTGCTGTTGGGCGCCAGCATGTTGGCGTTCTGCAGCACCACGTCGACGACGGAGCCGAACTGCAGCCGGTACAGCCCGTCGCTGGCCGTCGCGTTCTGGTTCTTCTGAACGCCGTAGATGTCGTAGCCCTGGTGCGCGTACGTCTCCGGCGGCGGCCGCTGGTCGAAGGCGGCCAGGAGCCCGCTCTTCATGGCCACCAGGTAGGGCGTGTGCGGCAGCGTGAAGGAGACGTTGTTCAGCGCCCACTTGATGGCTCCGTTGATCCTGTTCTGCGTGTTGAGCAGGAGGACGGTGCGGTCGGCGCGCGGCGGCGGCGTCTGGATGTGCGCCGGGTGCGCCACCGTCGCCACGCTCTGCCGGAACCGGTACATTGTGTCGTTCCAGGACGGCCCCGTGGGAGGGGTGGTCGGCGGTGGGCGCCGCGGGCTGCTGCGGCCGCCGTAGTAGCTGAGGACGGCGGTGCCCGTGGGCGTGCCGGGCTTTCGGCTGACGACGTTGGAGGCGAGCCAGTAGTTGCGGTTGGGGTCCTGGTCGGCCTTGATCAGCACGGAGTAGGTCTCGCCGGAGTAGATGTTGAGGTTCTTCACCACGAACGGCTTCACGTAGTGGCCGTCGGCCTCCACTACCGTCATTTGGTGGCCCTGAATGCATGCCGACGATCAATCAATTAGACGATGAGTTCTTGATGACCAAATCAAAACTTCTCCTTTTGGCTACCTTTCGTTTTTTTTTCAGACCATTTTAAGGTAGATGTGCGCGCGACGCGCGCGGTCAAGTTTTTTTCCGATGCAGGCGGTGTAATATATGCGCATATATAGGTACTACACTATTACAGCTCAGTTCAGTATTATCTTAAGACAAACTTATTTAACTTTAACTAAGTTTTTAAGAAAAGACACCAACATCTATAACATTAAATTGGTTCCACAAGATCAAACATAGAATATGTTCGATACTATATTTATTTGATAATGTAGGCGTTAACAGATTTATCAAAACAGGGGTCAAAGTTAAGAAATTTGATTTTGAACAAAGCTGTTATACATTTTAGTTTACTTTCATTTTTTTCCCAGGTCAAATTTATCTAACATTGATCATGTCTTTTTAAAGACTGTCTGTTTCTGCAACGTTGAATCGTGAAGCATGTTTACTGCAGTGATCAACGGTGCTAGTTAGTGCTACCGCTGCAAGTATACATCCATAGTACGTAGCAAACAAGCAGCGGCAGCCATGGCTAGAGATAGGTCTGCTCATAGCAATGACACTCAATGTTGATTGCTGACTAATAGTCAAATAACCATGCGTTTGGTTACAATATGAGGATGCATATGATATAAGAATAATAAACAAATATTATTAATCTTTTGTTGATTGTAGGGAAAGTGTGGTATAGTTTTATTCATAAAAATAATCAAAAACCTAAATATAAGTGGCATCAATTATTAGATATTTTAATAATAAGATATAACAAAAAATGAAAAAGGCATATACATTTTTCGTGCCTTAAAAATTCTGTACCGGTAAAGTCTACTAGGGTTGTATGGTTGGCAAGTAGTAGTGTGGCTAAGGCTAACATCACCAGCCTCTCTATCGCACTTTCTATTTCAAACTCCATTCCGTTTACAGTGCAACTACAGTGTTTTAAGCAAATCGCACGCCTTTTACAATCTGGTGATCATAGCTTAACTCCCCCGACCGAGCAAGGAGGCCCACTCTGCATCTTCCTTGAAAAGGTGATACAGAGGTGCGCCCTAATTCTTGTCCCTTTTTTTAGAAAAGAACTAATCTCGTTGAAAGCTTCTGAAGAGCATCCCAATTGTGTTACTCCTTGTATTTCCTTGCTACACGACACATAAGTTTCGACCATATGACTATTGATCAACAATAATTAGGTCGAGAGCTTCTGAAATTGGCTAGCTAGTCTAATTTTAAAGTGGAGATGGTGTAATTGACAATGAGGGAGTTGGAACTCCCTCCACACAATATTTGAATTGTAGGTAACTTTGTTTCAAAGAGATCCTTATCTTGTTTCCAAATCCAATGGAGGCAAAAAAAAAAAAAAAATCAGGTGCTGCCATGCTATACGACGTTCTCGTCGACAATAAGACATCTGTTGTGTGTTTAAAAAGATCTGATTAACCTAATGGATGATCCAAATATGGCCGAAGATAAAGTGTTCCTGCTGTCGTAGAGATCGAAAAAGACGAACTGTTCTTGATTATTAGCCGGATGCCTTTGTCCCTGTGTCGGTCTCGGTGCCCTCCTGTCTGCACTGGGCGCTTCGCATTGCGTAACTAGGTCTCCTGATTAATACTACTACCCTTAAATACATGGTCGCCGGCATGCTTTGCGGCCACACCACCCCCAACTAATCCGGCCTGCAGACATTCAGGCAAGTACGCGTAGACCCAGACAACGGCTCTCCGCTTATTTTGCGCCCACTATACCGAAGACCAGACGAGAGATCCGCGGCCGAGATGCTCGCTTGGAGGCAGGGTTATCGTCTAGCCAGTGGCGGTGCCAAAATAATGTATATACTGTATGATATATCGTTCCGGGTCCGTAGCAGGAGGCACGTTATTTGAACATGCATGCCAATATGCCATGCCCAATACTGCCGCTACAAATTATGTACTATAATACTACAGTTGATTGCATGTTGGAAACCGCGGAAGCGTCCGCCCAAGTCCAGCGTTAACCGACGTTAATTGACACAGTCAGTGTGTAGATAATCTATCGTCTAGTGAATAAAATGTACTGCTGGTAATTACGAGTGAAAAGCAGTTCCTCCTGTCAACGGTCATAGCACTAAAGCATCTACGACTTATTTAACCCCGATGATAGATGATGTTGTCGTCGCGTGCCTGCTAGATTCGCCCTGCTGTCCCATGCATTTGTATGCAGTGCCCTGATCAGGTTTTCCACTTTCCAGGGTGCTCCGTTCGAAGGCCAGTATACATTATGGGGGTTCGCCAAGCTCTGCAAAGGGCATGGATCGAGCTGGCAATGCTGTCGTCGTTGTCCTTCGTAGTACTAGTTAAGTTATTTGGTGCCATCTCAGATTTCATCTATATATTTTCCACCGTTTCAGCTCGTCTACGGCTATCATTTCAGTAATTCCAGTATGGGTGCATGCGTTCCCTGGCTCCCTGCATGCCTATGCATGCAGCTTGCGTCTCAGTGGCGCACGTACTTTTGGTCGTCGGCGCGCGGCTATAGATACTGCCAACCATAACCAAGTATCCGGATTCAAACATGCAAGTTGATACAAACAATACAACGGCTCTACTTAGTTTACGCCAATGAAGATGGGACGAAATCTCCGATAACTTGCGCGGCTACCAAGAAGTGCTACGATTCCCAAGATAGATTAATTACTACTATATATACGTAGATGCAGTGCAGGGGGCGTGCAGCAAGCTGTATACAACATGCCTGCCACGTCCTGAGAGGCTGAGACACGGCCTGCGTTGTTTTGTGGCGTGAGATCAAAGCAGCTCATGAACCTGCACGTACCACACATCTCTCCACTACACTTTTTTTTTCTAAGGAGTGGTATATATATATATATATATATATATATATATATATATATATATATATATATATATATATATATATATATATATATATTTGTGTTAGCAGACCTCGATACAATATATAAAACTTTAGGCAAAGTACTGTCGTTATCACTCGAGAACAATATCTACTCATCTAACGAAGTTGATCCTAATGACGATGCCCATTCTCTCCTAGCTAGATTCGTCTTGCTTCTTGTTCGCTGAGTTTCCCGGGTGCTCCATTCCCAGCTGTCGTACGTGTCCATTTCCCGCGGTTCATTTTGCTAGCTTTTCCATTTGCTAGCAGTGGCAATGCTGTCGCGCCGCCGCGCCGCGCTAGCGACCGGCTGTCTGTTTTTGTTCCTACCTAGTTAAAGTTATTATTCGCATTGGGGGCTAATTCAGTTTTCACCATGTCATCCATATACCGCCATTTCAGTCAGTCTAGCTTCACCTACGATCGGCCCTCAATGATTTAACGTGTGCGTGGAGACCAGGCGTCCACTGTCGCTGCGCGGAAACGATACACGCGATCGATGACAGGAGCCGAGCTACAGACAGAGAAGCAAAACAAACTGAACAGCATGCAGATCGCAAAGGAATGAAGCGCACCTCGATCTCGAAGTTGAGAGCGGACAGCGACGTCACGCTGGCGACGCGGAACCGGTACGTCTTCCCTGGCACGACGGCGAACACCGGTAGCGCGCACTCCGGCAGCGACGCATTGCAGGCGCCCCCGGCGGCGGCCACGGCGGAGCAGTTGGCGAACCTGCCGCGGCCGTTGATGAGCAGTGACTGCGGCTCCCCCACCCAGACCATCGGCACGGACGCGAGCCCCGCCGCCTGCTCGTACGTGCTGGCGTGCCACCAGTCGTTGAGCAAGACCGCGTGCTCGCCGTCGTACTCGAACGGCTCCGCGTCGGGGCCCCCCGCCGCCGCCTCGACGACGATCAGGCCGTTGAGCCCCGCCGACCGCTGCATGCCGTAGTGGGCGTGGTACATGTACGTCCCCGGGCGGTCCACGGCGAAGGTGTAGGTGAAGGTGTCGCCGGGGAGGACGGGGCACTGCGTCACGCCCTCCGTGCCGTCGGACCACGGCGAGCCGTGCTGCCGGATGCCGTGCCAGTGGATCGCCACGTTCTCGGTGAGCAGCGAGTTCTTGACACGCACCACCACCGTGTCGCCCTGCGTCGCGCGGATCGTCGGGCCGGGCGTCTGCCCGTTGATGGTGACGGCGAGCTTGCGCGCGCAGTCGGGGGACCGGAACTGGTAGCTGATCTCCCACTCGTGGTGCCGCGTCGCGGCGCGCGATAGCGACGTCGCCGACGACAGCAACAGGAAGAGGCACCAGAGGAGGAGCGGCGGACGACGCCAACCCATCGTTGTCAGCTGCCTGCCGATGATGTAGCTCCTTTAATTTGGCTAGCTAATCCTGTAATGTCACTCTCTGTAAAGGCTCAGAAGTCAGTCTGGGTTTGGGTCTGTTTGTGACTAGCGGAATGTGCAGAGGCAAGCAGTAGCTACTGTGTTGAGGTGCTCCCGACTCCGATCCCGTCCTAGCTGCGACGCGCATATATAGCGTAGCGACGCAAATTTTTGAAACATCTCGGCGCCTTCCGCGCTCGATCGATTCCACACACCATATATGACCTTCACTTTGCAGGAAACAAATTAAAAGACTGACTTAGTTAATCATGTTATTTTCCCCCCAAAACAGAGCTACTCTACTCTGTGGAATACTAGGGCACCCAATAAGTACTCATGTTTTGTCCTTTGGCTCGTACTCCTTGGTCGCTATTGGACCTTTGAATGGCTCGTTAGGCACGGTCAGAGGGATGATGCTACCTGTGTCCTTTATGCTCGAGAGCGGGAGCTGAGATTATTAATCATCTTCTTCTTGGGTGTGTGCATAGTAGGAAGACGTGGTTTAGGTGCATTTGTTGTTTTGGCTTACAGGCGCCGTCTTCACCTGAGGATCCTTTTGCCGCCTAGTGGGTGGCGGCGAGGAAACGGATTGCTAAATCTCTCAGGAAGAGAGTGTTGTGGAGTCGTGCTAAGCTCTCTTCCCTCGGTTTGAAAAGATTGATGTGCCAATCGCAACTTCCCTCATTGAGGGCACCTTGTATTTATAACAGATCGACGATTACATGAATGACGGATCCATGATCCGGTTTACTAGGACAACACGAACGTGCTCACCAAACGTGCAGACTACTCTACCTTATCTGCTAAGGACTCGGTAGCCTAACTAACAGATCCGTTGGTTACATCAGTGGACGTTTTCTACACTCTAACAGTCCCCCTCAATCCCAACAGGATCTATGCATGTTGAGATTGTTACAGTGTGTAGCAAACGAAGCTGGCGAGAGTGGCTTAGTCAGTATGTCTGCAACTTGATCACCTGAAGATATGAACCGCACTTCCATAGCCTTACGAGCCACTTGCTCTCTGACGAAGTGGAAGTCGACTTCAATGTGCTTTGTCCTTGCATGGAAGACAGGATTTGTTGTCAAGTAGGTTGCTCCAAGATTATCACACCAAAGCTTCGGTGGTCTTGGCTGAAAAATGCCTAGCTCTTTTAGCAATGACTTAACCCAAATCAGCTCTGCTGTCACATTGGCAATAGCCTTGTACTCTGCCTCTGTACTTGATCTAGACACTGTGTTTTGCTTCTTTGAGCCCCAGGACACCAGGTTGACACCTAGGAATACTGCAAAACCACTAGTTGAGCGCCGGTCATCCAAGCACCCAGCCCAGTCAGCATCAGAAAATCCTGACATCATTAAGTTTGCAGATCTCTGAATTCTGAGGCCCAGATCAAGAGTTCCCTTCACATAGCGCAGAATTCGCTTGACTGCTGTCCAGTGCACATCAGTAGGAGTCTGAATATATTGACACACTTTGTTCACTGAGAATGACAGATCAGGTCTTGTCATTGCCAGGTATTGTAAACCTCCCACTATACTCCTGTACTTGAACTGCTCCTTTTCTAACAGAGGAACTCCCTGATCTCTATACAGTTTCTCTGTTGATACCATGGGAGTACTAATTGGCTTGCACTTCTCCATATTAGCTCTCTTGAGCAGATCCAGTGCATATCTTCTCTGTGACAGCAGGATTCCATTTCTTGACTTCTTCACTTCAATGCCTAGGAAGTACTCTAAAGGACCCAGATCCTTCACGGCAAAGTCATGTTTCAGCCTTTGAATGAGCTTGTCAGTTGCTTTGTCAGAAGAACTCACGATGATAATGTCGTCCACATATACCAGCATATAGATCACAAGTCCCTTTTCTCTGAACACAAGCAGTGAGGTGTCTGCTACTGATGAACTGAACCCCAGATCATGTAGTTTGCCTGTCAACCTTGAGTGCCAGGCTTTGGGAGCCTGCTTTAACCCATAAAGAGCCTTCTTCAGTCTGCATATGAAGTTATTGGGTTTGCTTGGATCTTCAAATCCTGGAGGCTGCTTCATATACACTTCCTCTTCAAGTACTCCATGTAAAAAGGCATTTTGAATATCAATTTGCCTCATGCTCCAGCCCTGTGTAACAGCCAAGGATAAGATGATTCTGACTGTGGCTGGTTTAACTACTGGGCTGTATGTATCACCATAGTCAATGCCAAATCTTTGCTTGAACCCTTTTGCAACAAGCCTTGCTTTCAGCCTCTCAACCGAACCATCAGCTTTCCTCTTTACCTTATAAACCCACCTGCTATCAATAAGGTTTATTCCTGGTTTAGGTGGGATCAAGTCCCAAGTTTCATTCTTGATCAAAGCTGAAAACTCATCATCCATTGCCTTCTTCCAACCAGGATTGCACATGGCTTCCTGCAGACAGCTGGGTTCAATGAAAGAGTCTGAACCTAAACTTGTCTGTCTCTGCTCTATTGTCGGATTTTTGACAGTTACTGCTCCAGTGAACTTCTTTGATTTTTCTGGGTATCTGATGGTGCCATCAGTGAATTCTTTGCTTTGAATGATATTATCTCGCAGTCTGGTCCTCATAGGATGTTGGTTCACTGTAGAATGTACTGTCTCTGAATTGTGTGTTGTCTCTGAATTGTCTTCCTCCCCTTCCTCTTCTGTTCTGCTGGCAGATGGTGGACTTGATGTCTCAGGCTGTACTGCATCAGCACCTGCAGGAGATACACTAGGACTGGCCTGATCATCAGTAGTATGGTTAGTTTGTCCAGGACTCATCTGAGAATTATCAAGTACTGGTTCAGGTAGAACAGAAGATGGAGGATCTACTAGAGAATTTTCAGAGTAGACAGTCAATTTATTCAGAGTAGGAAGAAGAACTGGATGGTGAGAATTTTTAACTGGTTGAGTGGATCTAAAATTTTCAAAGGGAAAGACATGCTCATCAAACATTACATCTCTAGATATATAGATTCTCCCTGTGGTTTGGTCAAGGCACTTGTATCCCTTGTGAGAGGAACTATAGCCTAGAAAGACACACCTTTTGGTTCTAAAACTTAGCTTTTTGTCATTATAGGCTCTCAAATGAGGCCAACAGGCACACCCAAATACTCTCAGTTTCGAGTAATCAGGATTTGTGCCAAAAAGCCTGTGCAAGGGAGTGTCCTGACTGATTACACGAGTAAGCATTCTATTAATGAGATAACATGCAGTGTTAAATGCCTCATCCCAGTAGGTGAGAGGCATGTGAGCTTGAGCAAGGAGAGCAAGACCAGTTTCAACAATATGACGATGTTTTCTTTCTACTAGCCCATTTTGTTGATGTGTGTGAGGACAAGAAACATGGTGCTCTATTCCAGTGGCTTTGAAGTAGTTATGAAGACGGTGATATTCACCTCCCCAATCAGATTGTATGGTGCAAATTTTAGATCCCAGCATTTTCTCAACATGTTTTTGAAACTGAAGGAATACAGCCTCTACATCAGATTTGTTTCTCAGGAAATAAATCCATACATACCTACTGAAATCATCAACAAAGGAGACATAGTATTTTGAACTGTTTATTGATGAAATAGCTGGACCCCATACATCAGTGTGAACAAGTTGTAGGGGTGCTGTAGATACATGCTGTGACAGAGTAAATGGCAGCTGATGTGCTTTTCCTAGTTGACATGCATCACAGATCAAGGAAGGAGAAACACGGGTATCTACAGCTATGTTATTTTCCTGAAGAACACGAAGAACTACTGGGGAAGCTGGATGTCCTAATCTCCTATGCCATTGCTCCTTGGAGATTCTGGACGATGACAAAGCCTGACTGAAGTTATTGCTGGGCACGATGTAGAGGCCATCTCTACATCTGCCGGTGAGAAGAAGATCCTTCGTGGCCCGATCCTTTACAAAGAAATGGTTAGGATGGAATTCCACAAAGGCATTGTTATCACGGGCTAATCTTCGAACAGAAATCAGATGTTTGTTGATTTTTGGAGCATAAAGAATATGGTTGAGGAACAAAGGACGTTTAGAACCAGTAATTGATGCATTCCCTACATGAGAGATGGACAAACCTGAGCCATTCGCCACTTGGATCTGGTCGGTGCCGGTGTAGCGCTCCTTGGTGGTGAGCCTCTCCAGTTCATTGGTGATGTGGTCGGTGGCGCCTGTGTCAACATACCAATTGGCATCGTTGGAGTGTGCATTGGTCGCTATGGCCGCCTGCTTGACGCTGTCCTCAGCCTGATATGCCTGATCGAAGCGGTGCTAGCAATGGATGGCGCTGTGGTTGTTCCTGCCACATATCTGGCAAGGATCACCACTGTTGGAGCTGTTCTGTCCCTTGGAGGGACTGCCACGAGCACCTTGGCCACGGCCTCCGTTGCCGAAGCGTCCACGTCCACGACCTCCTCTTGCACCGCCATGGGCAGCACCTCGGCCACCCGATCTGTTAGCAGTATTAGCAGAAACTTGGACGATCGTACCATTGCGGACGTGGCGCATCTCCGAGTTCAGCATGTGGGCGTACACATCACTGATGGTGTAGATGTCGTTGCGGGTCATGATGCTTGTCACCAATGGCTCGTATTCGGAGCCGAGGCCTTGAAGCATGTAGGCGATCAATTCTTCATCTTCAAGTTTCTTGCCGATGGCCGCCAGGGTGTCGCCGAGACGCTTGACCTTGCGGAAGTACTCTGCAATGGAGAGATCCTTCTTCTGGATCGTGGCCAACTCCATGCGGATTTGCATCGCCCTTGCGCGTGACGTCGAGGCAAACATCCTCTCCAGCGTGATCCAGGCGTCGCGCGCCGTGGCTGCCCCGACCGTGGTGGCGAGGACATCTTCGGTGAGGGAGGAGTTGATGATGCTCAGTACCAGCTGGTCCTGGGGGTACCACGCTGTGTACTCCGGGTTGACGATGATTCGGCGACCTCCGGTGTCTTCACTCGGGGTGATGGCGACGGTCTGACTGGGCGCCGGCGATGATCCATCGATGAAGCCAACTAAGCCTTGGCTTCGCAGGTACGGCAGGATTTGTGCCGTCCACAGCAGGTAATTCTCCTGCGTGAGCTTGACGTTGATCACATGACCAACGGAAGGCAAAGGCATGCCGTTGAACGGCGAGGACGAGGAGCTGTGTGGTGAGCTCGACATGGCCTGGTAATGGCGGAAGCTGCTGATTTTGTGGATCGCACTAGCTCTGGTACCATGAAAAGATTGATGTGCCAATCGCAACTTCCCTCATTGAGGGCACCTTGTATTTATAACAGATCGACGATTACATGAATGACGGATCCATGATCCGGTTTACTAGGACAACACGAACGTGCTCACCAAACGTGCAGACTACTCTACCTTATCTGCTAAGGACTCGGTAGCCTAACTAACAGATCCGTTGGTTACATCAGTGGACGTTTTCTACACTCTAACACGGTTCTCATAACTTTTTTATTTCCTTTTCTTCTTTGATCTCCTGTGTCTTTCTTTTTTTCTTTGCCCCCCTATTCGAGTGACTTGTTGGGTTTTGTATTAATTGGTTGCTCTCCTTTTTTTAGTGAAAAATGTGCTCCGTGCATTTAAAAATTAAATCAAGAAGATGTCTTGTATTTTGTTCTTCACTGGAAAAAATGAGTTCCAACCCAGAAAGCGAAGGAAGGAGGCATTTGAAACATAGCTCAAAGCATCTCCTGTATTTCTCCTTTCTCACCCTCAATGACACAAACAAACCATTTTGACGTTTCAACAGACCCAATCCTAAACTAAAATGCTTCGAAAAAAGATATTTTTTCATATAAATCAGAAAATTCTAGTCATCCATCTAGTAGATGCAACGATAATAGCCATGTGATCTATTCTATAGATCAGCTGCATATATAGAGAGGGAAATTTGAAATATCAGCTTGTTATGTGTTTGATGGTCTATGACTTTTCCTTATAAATGTCATTATAAACGTCTTGGTTCAGAGATCTAACATTGCTATTCATGATATTGTATAAATCACTGTAATTTTACCATTCTTGGCCCCTTCGATACATTTTTGGACCGTATTGCCCTAGCTTCTACATGCATCCTCTCTTCATTTTCTCCCCTAACACTGAATTCGATGGCGGCACCTTCCACCACGAGCGGCTCAATCACCCTATGGCAGCATTTTCCTTTCCCATGTGCGGTTCCACCACCACTAGTAGAGCTCCTCTCCAATGTGTCATGGGGGCGAGAAGCAGGATAGCGTTGGCCTGCATTTGGCTAGGAACAGGGGCCAGGGGCAGTGGTATCGAGGTTGAAGGGGGAAGCAAGGTGGCGCGACCTGCTTGAGGAGGAGGCAAGTAGCCTGCCAAATGAAAGGGCAACAATTACAGTGATCTAGGTGGAGTGCGGAGGGAGGAATGGAGGAATGACAAAAATGGAGCAAGGCAAGGCAAGGCAAGGCAAGGTGCAGTTCGGCTCCTTGTGAGGATGGTGTTGCGGTGGGTGGTCTAGAGAGTAAGAGGAGGAAGGTGGCACTCTAGTGGATTTGTTGAACAATGGTTGGTACCAAAGAATCGGAAAAGGGGCGCGATCTTAGGGTGGAGAGGCTCTGGAGTAGGGGCTCGGGTGGTTGGAGACAAGGGAGGGCGTGCACCACGGGAGGAGCAAGGGCTCAACAAGTCATCGTGTCATATGTGTCGTGCGGTGTACAGTGGTGAGGAGGGGCTGAGATGTCTACCATTTGATTGTAGAATAGAGAAGAGAATATATATGTCAAGGAATAAATAGGGGGGAGAGGACCACGATCACAGGAGCAATTTGATCTATAATAACATATTTTACAAACTCATAGATTTGTCTATACTAGTAAAAATGCACGTGCGTCCCGCATGTCACTGAAAAAGTATTAGATCAATTTTGGTTAATGAAATATTTATTTTTATGTACAAAGGATATTTTTGTGTGTTCATTCTATGGACCAACTATGTAGGGACAAAGTAACTTTAAGACTTCTATTTGGTTTATGAAATAAAGAACAAGAGAGTTCATACTTTGTAGATTATTTAAAATGCACATATACATCATTTGACTACTGCATTTGGTCTTAACCAAATGTAGGTTTTTGTTAAAATTTAGTGGTTGGTTGGAATAGCGGTGAAAAAGGGAAAAATTGGCACCGTGAATGCAGCCCAAAAAGATTGAAGCAAACTTGGGCCCGGGCTGCCAAATCCAACCCAGTCGCCGCGTGCCTGGCCTCTCCTCTCTCCCCCCTCTATCCACAACCCGCTACCGCCCCCTTCCCCCTGCATCTGCCACCTCCACTCGGCCGGCCCCATTCCCCGCTGGCTTTGCAGGCCATAGAAGGCTCAGGGCGACCTCCATCATCCATTCGCCTTCCTCTGCCGCCCAGGCCATGGAGGCTCGCATTCTCCCGTACTCCACAACTCCCTCCACTGGCCGCCGCCCAGATCCGCCGCTTCTCACCTCCTCCGCCAGCCATGGAGAGCCGCATCCTCCTCCGCCGGTCGTTGGTGGCCACCCTTTGCCCCGCCACCTCATCCTCCAGCCTCGGCGCGCCACCGCCGCGGCGCGGATCCTCCCCCGCTCTGGCGCACCTCCTCAACCTCCTCCGCGTCTAGCGGGGGCTCTCGGGCCACCCCTCTACTCCGCTCGGCGCGCCTCCACCTTGTCGTCCGGCTTGCGACGGATCCGGCCGCCGCCTCCTGAACGTCGGATCTGGCCGGATCTTTTTGCAACCTTTTGTTATGAATCCCCGTCATATGTTCCTCTTGTGGTGCTTCAATGAGCACGTTGAACTATTATTAGTAGGTTTATTCTGTGTTTGGGAGCAGTTTGGTATTAAATCATTTTGGGATTTTGTAAATATCTAGCAATTTTGTTGTAAGTGTTTTGTTTTGGGCTATGATGATTGTCCGGATGTTCTTTTGTCGCTGGGCCGAGAAGATTGTTCGGTTTTTTATTGATCTTCGAGTTCGGAATTTTTGGATTGACCAATCCGATAGTATGTTGGGTTGGGCGGGTAAGTTTTTTGGTGAAAAATAAAAGGCTGAGGCGGTAGAAACTAATTATGTTTATCTCTGCGACGCACGTAAGAGTTCTTACGTGGGCCCATTGGCAACCGGGACGCAGCAACATAGGTGGGGCTAGGGTTTTTTCTAACCCTTGGATTAGATATGAGTGAAAAAATAGATCTAACGGAGGGTATTAGGGTGGGTAAGTTTTATATGGGTAAAAAATTATTTTTTTAACTTGTTTTTTTATAGGGTATATAGATATAGACGTAATATCGTAAATAATATTGATAGATCACAGAACCGGAACATGTATAAGTATACATATCGAATTAACAAAATAATCTTAGCTACGTAGCAGCAAGCTTGCTATTTACAACATCAGAACATGCATGGCACGCACCCCCCCCCCCCCCGATACTGCCCGTTGAAACCGAGGAAACATCCCCCCAAGTACAACACTTCGCTGGCCACCGCCTCCATCAGCTGCACGCGGCCGGCGGCAGCGAGAGAGAATGAGACTGCCCCTGTTACACAGGCAGATGTAACTTCTTTTTGCCGGCGTCAACCGATACAAGCACTACAACCTATATTTAACTGTCATATACAGCATTTATGAAGTCAACCCTGATGATGTCGTAGCGTACCTACATTCGCCCTGTCCCATTTGTGCAGTGCCCGCTGACTTTCCTGGGTACCCACATGCTGTTGCTGCGCTTGCTTGAGATTAATTGGTTGATGTCGTTCCTTCGATCATAGTTAAGTTTTTTGGTCATTTCAGATTTCATTTCATATATTCCGCATGCAGTTTTCAGCTCATCTACAACTATCATTTCTGCATTTCAGCTTGGGTAGTTTTGCACATGCAGCTTGCGTATCAACATGTCCCCTAACATTAAAATACTTGGTCGTTGGCGGCTATAGATACTACCACCACCAAACAAAGTACACCTGTTCAAACGTGCACGTAGATCAAAATGGCTCTACTTAATTTATGCCAGCGAAGACATGACAAAACTGCTTAGGATGACACTAGTAGTATCCTATTTTTCATTCCCTATCACTATTCTAACTAAACTTCTCTATGTCTACAGCAGGGGAGGGGTACAGGGGGTGGCGTTGGTTTGGTACAAGCCACCTTCAGGAATGACCCTGCAATGAAAGCAATCTACATTCTTCCAAGATGGTAAAAGATAGAAAGTAAAAGTGGCTAAAATCAACGATTCCCTCATATCCCTTCCCTAAAATTTAACGCGGTACTGTTACACTTACAGCACTGTTCTACACTGTAAAGAAGAGATTAATAGTTGGAATAGTGATAGGGGATGTGAGAATGAGTGACGGTTAGATTCATCCTTATACTTTTACCGATAACGGCTGTAGTCGTAGGATTGCCAAAATTACTCCTGGTGAACCGCGTCCATGTCGGCTCATATTCTTTCACACCTTCCAATATTCCACCTAACAGCCCACATCGATCTTGAATCGCTTCACACAAAGCCAGCTCGCGTGGAATCAAATCGAGCCACCCAACCTCACCCAAATATTATCACGAAAAAACATAACTTCTCCCACCTTTCCCCTTCTATCTCCGCCACCGCCACCCTGCAGCATGCCTTGTCACCCCCACCTCTGGCCTCGCACCCACACCCTTGGATCTCGTGGAGACATGACACATGGCATTGGCGATTGTGGCCCCCTCGGGGCAGCTGGGCGACGCGCGCGCCCCCCACGCCGGGGCAGTGAGGGGCGGCGGCGGTGTGCGCCTCGGGCGTGCGCGCCGTCTAAGGATTGGGGACCCCCTCAACCCCCCAGCGGCAGCCCTGCTACCACCCTCGTCGTACCCTCCTGCTCTTTCCTCTCCCACCTGGCCGTTGCCCCCACCCACCCTATAGAATGGTGCTTCAACCAGTATCTCTTGTTCAGGTGGTTCTGGATGCAGCATGACTGTATATGACTATATGAGCACGTAAAGTTTAACTTGCTCTCCACATTATGCTCCTGTGTTTCTCTTAGGCCTCTCTAGTTTAGTCACTCTAGTCGCTTATTTTCGTTCTGATAAGTCACACGGGACCGTACTTTGCATACTAAGTGGTGAGGTGAGTTAGGATTTCTAAAAATTACGGCTCAAAAACAACTAAACTAAGTATAGCTGCTTCTACGGAAAAAGACTTGCAACCTAAGTTTCAACCTCTAAACTAGCCTATCACGATAGACTAGAAATGTAAGCACGCAATTGCAAGATGCAAAGTGAAAAAAATAATAATAAAGAAGTGATATAGTGCAAACTTCCAATGCCGATGGCAATGGTTAAGACAAGGAGAATTAGTTCTTCTTTGGATTAAGGCCTCGATCCGCATAAAGATCAAGGTTGACAAATTGAGCCCTCACAAGAGTCAAGATCCAACTCTCGATACCCCAGGTTCTTCTCCACTCGAAGTGGGGACGCTACGGGAAAAAATATTTTTTTTGGGCCACGTTAATTTTATCTGCTTGCCGTTGAAATTAAAGTGTATAATTTCGTCGGTCTATGGGACTGGCGAAAAAAGAGATTATATTCGTCGGTCATCCTTCAAACCGACGAAAGAAAGTTCATTTTCGTCGGCCTTGTCTCTAGTTGAAAAAATGTTTTCGTCGGTTGTGGTGGAGGCCGACGAAAATGTCTGGCGGACAACCCTAACTCCTAACCCCACGCGCCACCCCGCACACCCTAACACACACACCACAGTGCACGCTTGCGCGCGCACACACACGCACGCACGCATGCACGCACTCACTCACTCACACACACACACACACAACCCTACCCGCACGCCGCCCCGGCCTCCGGTGCAGGCCGCCACCGACGCCGCTCCCTCCCGCCCCGGCCCCAAAAGTAGGCTGCCCCTGCCGGAGGAGGAGACTACATACACCGTTGTGTCCTTCTCTAGGAGGCGTTCGGCTCAGCCTAGCTCTCCTGCTCAGCGGTGCTGCCCCCGGTTGGTAGACTCACTCCCTTGGTGCTAGGCTCCGTGAGGTGTTCCGCCTGCAGGAGACGCGCCCGATGCGGCTGGATCACGCGGCCGGCGCCTGGGGTCCGGCGTGATTCGGTCTGATTCGGCGGGTAGGCTGGATCTCGGCGCTTCCCTAAACTTCTAAAATTTCGTCGAACTTAATTTCGTCAAATAAAATTCGTCGAACTTAATTTTATCAAAAAATTTCATCGTTGTGCCGACAAAAATAAGCTATTTTCATCTGTTTTGAGCTTTTTTCGTGGGTTTTCGGCCCACGAACAAAATACTTCACTAAGGTGAGATTTGGCGAAAACGCTCTCTTTTCCTCTCGCAAGTAAGGTTGTGGCCACTCAACACACCAAAAAGTATCACAAGACTACAATCCCCGCACTTATAACTTTGGTGCATGCAAGCACCGGCAATACGAGGTTTGCAGACCTTGTTATTTAACCTTGATCGCAATCAAGAGAAATGCGCTAAACAAGGCCAAAGAAAGCACTCACAATCACTAGCTAACCAAGTCCAGCAAATCGTGTATATCATCGTCCATATTACGAAAATGACATTGTGGCTATACTGTAGAAAGAGTAGAGTTTGAAAATAGATAATGGAATAGATGATCTACTGAAGTTAGCTTTAGGTGGTATACTTTAGCACTCAATAATGTGATATAACACAAGAGTAAAGTCTAGGGCTGCCTTGCATTCTGTTGTGGCCGGGCAAGTGGGTAGCAAACTAGCAATAGGTACCAAACCATGAAACTAGTAGTTGTGAAGAAGTTGTTGTCGCAGTTGTCACTCTACCGTCCAGTGTATGATTATGATTATTCTCTTAAATTCGTACACGAGCAATGTCTCTACGCACATGCACGCATCCACAATTTTGTTTGAAAAAGTTCGTTAAAAAAATCTATTTCAGAAGAGAAACGCGTTAGCCGCTCCTTACTATCGATTTAAGGGATCATGACCATGTGGTCGGCATTAGTTAAATAATGTACAGTAGATGCTGAGTCATCCCATTATGAACATTACTGTACAGCTTCTAATAAAATGAAGAATTTCGATGGACAAAGCAACTCAAAGTTAGGGATTTCTATGTATATATAAAGGTTGCCAGATGCCAGCACTTCTATATGCCCCTTTTTTGGAGCAATTATTCTTTTGGACTTCCTCGCTTTTATACGTTGCTTGTGTTCGAGAGCTTTCTCGCTGGATGGACGCGGTTTATTTTTTAGAATAAGATGGACACGGTTTATATGACTAATAATAATCTCTTTTGAAAATCTGCAGCCCAATGCAATCATCAGACAAAAGCATTTCTCTTTCCAGAATGGACAGCGTTCAGCACAGCTGCTGCAATTGATGCTTTCCTCCTGTTTTCTAATTTAATTACGAACCTTTATAACCACCGACTGTGGCCTTTGGGGCAAGAGGTCGATGGAACCCACGACTTTAGATTATACTACAGTATAAGTTAATCTCCCAGATAAGCTCTATACTCCAAGGGTTCAAGAGCTGCTTGTTATACGTCGTATATACGTGACCAATAAGCATTCGGTTCCTTAAGGGATGAGGATTGAGTGTGTAACGTCCCGAAATTTAGAACCGGAAAATTTTCTCCTAATCTCTCCTTAATTCAAACTTTGGTTTCCAAAAACCTTGTATGTTGTTTGTTTCGAGTGTACTAAGACCCTGTTTGGATCAAATGGCAAATAGCAAATGGAAAATGTCATATCGGATGTTTGGACCCTAGTTAAAAGTATTAAATATAGCCTAATTAAAAAACTAATTACATAGACGAGGACTAAACGACGAGACGAATTTATTAAGCCTAATTAATCCATGATTAGCTGCTAGTTACTGTAGCATTTGACCTTTTGCCGGGGGGTGTTTGGATCCAAACGGACCAAAACCTTCCACAAAACCCCTTTCCAAAAATCCTACAAAAATCTAAATTCCAAAATCAAACCTAGAAAAGAAAAAAAGAAAAAAAAAACCCCATTTTTCTTTCCAGGCCGAAAACGGCCCACTTCATTTTCCCCTCCCTTACCCTTTCGGCCTAGCCCGGGGCCGGTCCAACTTCCCCCCCTCCACAAGGCCGAGCTGGCCCGCCTCTCGCCATCCTTTCACCGCCACCTGGGCCCCATTTGTCGGCGCCCTTCTCCCCTTGTCTTCTTCCTCCTCCCGTCGGGACGACGCCAAGCGCCGCACGCCGCGCCGCGCGTGCGCGAATGGCGCCGCACGCCTCCCTGGCCCGCCGACGGCACCTTCGTCATCTGCCATGCCTTTCCCCCTCGCTGCTGAGTAGGCCCCAACCGCCAGCGTCTCCCCCCCCCTCCCCCGTCTTCTTCCCCGGCCCGCTCAGCGCCACGCGTGCACTGTGTGCGCAACAGGCACCACCGTCCCCGCCACCTGCCGCCGACCCCACCACGACGCCGCTTGACCTGCTGCGCCACCACCCGGACCCGCACCTCTCGATAGCACCGCGCCAAGCCAAATCCCCGTCAGCCCCTCGCCGACCCCACGCCTCGTCGTTGCGCCGCGCTGCCACTTGGACCCCGCGCCGCTCCGCCATTTGGATAGCATGCCACGCTTCCACGTTGCCGCCATGTCAAGCTCCCAGACCGCCATCCCGGCTATAAAAGCCACCCATCGCTGCCGTCGCTCTCCGCCTCTTTTGTCACCACACATCGCTCGCCCAAGCTCCGCTCCGGCGAATCTGTCTCGTCGCCACCCACACCGCACCATCCCCCGATTAACTCCACCTTGAGCTCCGCCTCGGCTTCCCCTACCACCGCGGCACCTCCATCTTCACCCTCGCCGCCTCGCGCGTGCCCTCACCACCGCATCGTGGAGACACTACCTCCGGCCCCTAATCCCCCCCACCCAACCCCGTCACCATGTTTGCCACCTCAGCCTAGTGCTCGCACGAGAGCTCTCGTCGTCGGAACCACCGCTGGCGAGCCGTTGCTTTCCCCCTCGCGGCCTGTTCCGCCGAGCCGGGCCACTGTCCAACCCCCCCAAACGCCGTCGTCCGCCTACGCCGCTGCCACGCGGCCCCACGCAGCACCGTCCCCCCCTCCCCCCCACACACACACCGTCTTCGTCCCCGTCACCCGGACGCTGTCACCTCCAGTGCCGCTGACATGTGGAGCCATGGGTGACATCGTTGACGCGTCGTCGCCATCCCGCGCCGCCGCGTGGGCCAGCCTACTAGGCCGCACCGCGCGCGCGTTCAAACCAGCACGAGCCGAACTCCCCCCCCCCCCCTCCCCGGCCCAGGTTTAGTCGCTCGCGGGCCAAATTTAAGAGTTTGCCAAGAAAAAGTTCAGTTTTCCCCCTGAACTATCCAGAAAATCTACTACTACCCCCTCGCGACTACATACCTTATATCTCCTCAGTTTGAATTCCGATTTAGGTGATTGTTGCACCTAAATTCATCTAAAATCAAACTCTATCCCCCCATACACTCCACCTAGGCCACTTCTTCCGGCCAAAACGCTTCCCCACCAACATGTGGCCGCCGTCACGTCGCTTTTGTTTTCGCCATAGCCGTCCACTCCCGTTTCCCTGGCGTTTCCGCAACTCTCGCTACCGTAAGCGCCAGCGTGGCCAGCAGTTTACAATCCAACCAGTGGCCCCTCGCACTCTTCCGGAACCACTCCCACTGGTACAACACCTCCGCTAAATCCCCAAATAATCTCCACTTATCATGAACATCCTGTCATCACGGTTGAGCTCATATTATACTCCGTGTATGTAAGTTTTCCTTTGTTTGTACGCGTAGGTTATACCGGAAATCCTGCACAATACGCCTATAGCAGAGACCTACGCAAGACTGGAGGCCTGCAACCGACAAATGCAGCAGACGCTGTACGAGCATGCGCAATGGATGGCCCACCATCGTGCTCAGTAGCAGGCTTGGCCTCAACAGCGGTTGGCACACCATCACGCCCAGCAGATGGAGTACCAACAGATTCGGCAGAGGGCATATCCCCACCATCGAGATCAACATCTGTATCAACAAAGCGAATGGCAAGCCCACTGGAATCCTCACTTGATCCATAAATTTCCTATGTTCAGCAAACACAACCCTTGGCCTGTTATTCACAATAAAACTTGCATGTTTTGTTTGCTAAGGTAACCCCACAAATATACAGCCACCTAAGCCTATTTTAGACGTAGAGCGCGTAGGAGTGACTGCTCATATAAATTATATCTATCGTGATCTTGATGTTAATTTTGGATTATGGTTGTGGAACTTGTTGGGTTTACGTTATGGATATATGTGTGTGTGTTTTAAAATAAAATGGGGGAAGAACCCCGGCAAATGACCCACTGGTCGGATACGCCATTTAAAAGGGCAGGGTATGAACGGGTAACTTGTAGCTCGCGGTTATACCCCAGGTCCCGGGATTCGTGGAGAAGACCAGGTAGGTAAATGCTCGCGGTGCCGAGCAAGGATTAGGGGATTGGTTCTACCCGTGTTCTATAAGGACTGCATTGATTTACATCTCGCCTAACTCTTTAGTACAACCACTCGCTTTTTACCACGGGGCCGGAATGGATAACCTAGTAGCTGCCGTGTTGGCGCACAAGGGGCTAGGGAAGGGGTGGTGTGTCACTGGAGTACCACGGGGTACTGGAGTGACTCGGAGGCCCGAATCCCTAAAGCACTGCTAGGCGATGAAATGAAGGCAAAAGCTTAGTTTAGAATTCGGACGCTTATTTGGCCGTAAGTATCGCTGAGTCCAACTTGTGGGAATTAGTACAACCTCTTATCAAAGTAAAGCCTATTCGAATAGTCTGAGTCCACGGGTATGTGTAAGGAAAATGGGCCCTAAGCCTTGTGCTTAGTTCCCATATGTGTTTTTGGTGGTTGAACTGACAACACGTACCATGGAACTAATATTGGTGTGCAAGTGTTTTTGTATAAAGTCCCAGGGTATAATTGGTGGATTTGGGGTACAAACACCTCAAAAGAGGATCTAAAAGAAACAAGAAAAGACCCAAGCCGCCATCAAGTTGAAAGCGAAGGTCCTGACTCGGCAGTCCCGCTGACCGGCCAGCGGGCCGATTTTTTGACTCAAGAACAGAAGAAAAAGCATGCACCGGACAGTCCGGTGGTGCAGCACCGGACAGTCCAGTGCCTACAAGGAGCCAAGCCAAAAGCTGAAGAACCGGTGCAAATTTCCATGCACCGGACAGTCCGGTGGCTCACCACCGGACGATATAGGCTGAGAAGAAAAGGAGCGAAGTCCAGCGCAAAACCTACCGCCGGACAGTCCGGTGGTGAGTCCGGTGGTGCCACCGGACGATATAGACCGAGAGCAATCCAAGTCGAAGACCCGGCGCTACAACGCACCGGACAGTCCGATGGCTCACCGTCGGACAGTCCGGTGGTGCCACCGGACAGTCCGGTGGCTCCAACGGCTATATTGTTAGAGCAAGGTCGACTCGAAGAGGATGAAAATTACACGCACCGGACAGTCCGATGGGTATGCAGAAAAATGGAAAATGCCTCTAACGGCTAGTTTTGGAGGTGAGGCCTATATATACCCCCTTGGCCGGCCTCTCCATTGTGGTTGGAGTATCCTAAGCTAGCACAAGTGTTGATACACATCCTCCATGCCCATTTGAAGTATAGCAACACCTTTTGAGAGCCCAACCACCACAAGAGCAAAACTAGACATATCTGGCATAGCTAGTGCTTTGTGCATCCTTGCTTAGGCCACCTTGTCTATTCTCCATGCCTGCGTGCATGCTTATCTTTGTGTGTGTGCGGTTGTAAGTCTTACGAGACCCTTCGGAGTGTGGAGTGGCCGTCACCACCTTGTGAGAGGGAGAAAGGCCCTCGGCGTTTTGGCCAAAGCTTCCCTTAGTGGAGACGGCAGGGTAGCTCCGTGAGAAGGACTGGGAAGACCCCAGCGACCTATCCATCCTCTACCCTTGCGTGGGCGAGGCCGTGGTACGGGAGGACCACGCGAGAGATAGGTTCGGGTGGGTGTGTACCGAGGATATCTGGAGATCCGACCGGGGTTGCTTGACTTCCGTGGAAGTCACTTTGCCAACCTCCACCCTTGCAAAGGGCGAGGCCGTATTCCTTTGAGGACTACGCGAGTGCAAAGCCCTTAGTGGAGCGCCAACGAGGAGTAGGGGGTAGAGACCGTGAGTCTCTCCGAACCTCGGAAAACAATCTCCGTGTCTTCACCGTGTGCCATCATCGTCATCGTCTACGGGAGTTTGTATTCTCTATCTCATCTCCTTAGCTTCCGCATTTACATTCTTGCAATTGTGTGCTTACTTTCCTAGACTAGCTTGATAATTTAGTTTCTAGGTGGAACTATGTTGAAAGACTTGGCCACGGTAGAAGTAGCAACACTTAGCAAAACTTTAGTGCACATAGCTAGATTTACTTGCATAGGTTTTGCTTAGTAGTTGTAGTTTTTAGTGAGCCTTGTTTTTAGAAATCCTAATTCACCCCCTTAGGCCTCGGTCCTACCTTCAGTATGAATGAGTTACGGCTTGGTTCTTCGATTAGCAGTTTCTCATAAAATAGTGGGAAATGGTTTGGGTTGGGAACAAAATGGTTTTTAGGTGGATGATTGGTGCTATGGGAAGGAAAATGTGTTGGTTGGGAAGCCTTGAGCCTCGTGGACCAGCGGATCCCGTGGTACCTTTTTACAGAGAAAGCTATTTTTAAATAAGTAAAACTGGTTAGACTATCTCGAACCCGGCATACAAAAGCGATTTATGCAAAACATCTTTTCTATAGCTCCAGATATTTCTTGCATATAGATATAGCCATACCCCTTCTCCGTATGGACGAAGGTGGGCTGCTGAGTACATCTGTACTCACCCTTGCTTTGTTGATGTTTTCAGTAAAGATAGCGAGATTACCATCTACTTGGACGATTAAGGGCTACGACCTGCTTCTTCCAACTGTGGCGTGTGGAAGTTTGGACCTACCATCTAGATTCCGCTGCCTAATAACAGGGTTGCGTCCCTAAGTTTCTCCGACCCGTTGGGCGGATGTGTATCACTCTGATGTAAGAATGTGATTACCAGGATCTGGGATGGTGATAAAGCACATTTTAGTCCCATTATGAAAATTGGGGCGCTTCAGAGTGACAGGTGGGTCCTATGGAGGTATTCATCTTCCACAGCTACGCTCGATTTCGGGTGGAGTCAGAGGAGGCAAGGGGGTGGCGGGATAATCGACTTTAATGCTTTCTACGATCACCGATGGAATTCAATTTATCCATCATATTTTACACAACCACATAGATGATTGATAAAATTCAATCCATCAGTCACATATTAAAATTACATAAGACCATACGAAAAATTACAGTGCAACAAAAATAGTAATTTATACATACGTGTGTAGTAATTTAACAAAACAGACACAAAACACATATAAAATCATTTCACCGATGGATAAATAAGTATCAGGTGATGGAAGAGGAGTAAATCTGAATACTAGTCTCTACCTAATATTAAACCAAATAAGGTTTCACGGTCCGTCGTGACAGGTGGATCCGGCTGGTCAGCCCCTCCCCTCCTGTATCTGATAATCCGAATTACAGCTGCAATACGAATCAGATTCGGACAGTAGAAGGATCCCACGTGAAAACGGACGCCCAAGTCGCATACGGATTCCGTTTTCGATGTTCTATATATAGATAGAAAGCTAAAATAATAACCTTTTCAACCCAACTGAAACCACTTTAAAATTCAGTTTCAATAAACAGAAAACTTTGAAACAATATGACATGGAATTTATTCGCGAGTCCGGAGTGCAGGAGGGATGGCCAGATTGCATACAGACTCCGTTTTTGACGTTTTATATATCAATGGAAAGCTAAAATAATAACCTTTCCAGCCCAATTGACATCGCTCTAAAATTTGCTTGCAGATAACGGAAATCGTCAAGACAATATGGCCTACAATTTATTCAGAAACTTCATTCAGACGGCAGGAGCAGCCTATACGAAAACGGATACCATGTTGTACATAGACTCCGTTTTCGATATTCTATATATGGCCGGAAAACTAAAAAATAATATTTATAACCAAACTGACCACCTAAATTTTTGGCCGCATGAAGGAAAAAATTTAAAACAATAGAATATGGAATTTATTAGCGAGGCTATTCTTATATCTATTGATCTAGAGGTGTTTAAGAATTTTTTTCCTCCCGTGGGCATTTTCCTAGTAATAAATAAATGTAGTTTTTTCCTCCCGTGGGCATTTTCCTAGTAATAAATAAATGTACCTAAAAG
The DNA here is from genome assembly GCA_022530915.1 of Paspalum notatum. Taxonomy (NCBI): domain Eukaryota; kingdom Viridiplantae; phylum Streptophyta; class Magnoliopsida; order Poales; family Poaceae; genus Paspalum; species Paspalum notatum. Next base: position 35,559,856 of record CM039685.1, read on the forward strand.
CTACATGTACGGACGAATTTTTTCCTCCCCTCCCCGCTGTAGTTTTTTTTTTTTTTTTTTTTTTTTTTTTTTTGACCTTACGCTATAGGAGCATCTGGACTCTCGAAGTTGAGGATGAGTTCTCCACAAGATGGGCCTTCTTGTGACCCAAAAGGCCCACCTGGCCACCGGCCTTTTTCCTCCTCACGAAAACGATACTACCGGAGTACTCTCGCTCTCGAGTGGCGGCGGTGTTTAACCCTATTCTGGCGACGGAGCCAGCGGGAGTGGATCAGCGGTCAGCGGGTCATCGGCGTTGGGTGTCGCGAGGAACGTCCGGGCAGGCGTCGTCGGCTGGCCGCGTCGGCGTGCGTGTGGCGGCGACGCGGGCGCGTGGCGCGGCAGGGCCTGCCCGGCTGCTAGTGGCTCGTGCGCCGTGCGGGCAGCTGCCTGGCAGTGGCCAGTCCGAAGGGCAGCACCACGCTCCACGGCAGCACCAACACAGTAATATTCTCATTCCATTAGCATTTAGTATTAGCTTCTTTGTATTCACTTTTTTAATCATTGGTGTCCACGATTTGATGAAAGATTTAATGGCTAAACGGCAGAGGCAAACTAATAGCACTGTACACTTATTATTCGACTTTAAGTAATATAACTTTAGGCAATAATGAGAGCACAAGTCAATTGAAAAAAACAAGAACATAATTGTATCACTCGGAGATAATTTCAATTGAAGACTTAAAGGGATCTTCTATATTTTTGCACATAAAGGATTATTTCTTGGTTTCGTCCAGACCATCTATCTAAAACCAATTAGGACCGTTTCGAACGCAGGGATAGAAAACACAGGAATACGAGAAAACATAGGAATAGCAAAGTAATGAGGTGTGAAAACAGAGGAACCGAAAACACACGATGGAGATAGCCGTTTGGTACCCAGGAAATAGAAGATCATAAGAAAAATGAAGTATATGCTAATCTCGCTTAACAACGGACCTTAATAATACTATGCACTAATCTCTTGTGTTTTGGGTAGCTGTATTTGATGATAAATTAAATTATTATGATTTATATTTTGTAGGATCAACACTTAATTATGGATTAATTAGCTAATATAATTAAATTAGTAGTACATAATGACTATTGATTAATGAAAATAGTACTAGTACATATTGACTATTGATTAATGAAAATAGTATGGAACAACCTTGATTAGTTCTGCCGTGAGAGACAGCAACCAGCGTAGGAAGATTTCCCTTAGCTTGGACCTCATTTTCCATTTCCTCCAAAAGTACAGGATTGTTTTCCTTTCCTTAGGAATGGCCATGTATGGTTCTTTTGTTCCAAACACAGCTACAGTGAATAATACTGTAGGAAGTCCATTCCTCCATTTTTTCGATGCTTTTCCTATGATCCAAACAGGGTCTAAAGTTTTCTCACCGTAAAACTTTACTTCAGATTTTGGTGACGTGGGAGTAGGCGTGAAACTGGATTGGATACGGACGGATATATGCGGATTCATATATAGATAATTATTTTTTCTCGGATTGGATTTGGATATGGACAGTGTCAAAATGCTCCGGATATTAATATACATCCCGTCACTATACTAATACCCAATTTTGATTCTCCGGATACGGATCGGATATTAACTGTTCGGGTTCGGATATCGGGTGTCCCATTTAGTTTTTGAATCCTTCGGGACGGACGGATAATCGGGAAATATCTGTCCCAGTTTCATCCCTACGTGGGAGGCACGAAAAAAATTTTCGGACGAAATTCGCCGAAATTTCGGAAAACATTTCGTTTTCACTAGTATATGGGAAATGGAATTTTAGAATATTTCATTTTTGAATTTTAAAAATTCAAAAAAGTTTGTAAAAAATCAAGAAAATGTGATAACGAACTAGGTGTTTTTCTGAGATATTAGCATTAGAACTCGTTCAAATCTAAGTTGATTTGCTCGGTTAAAACTACCGTTTGGTTTCGCACCCGTTAAAAACCCTCCAACCCGTTAACCTTTTAACCCTACCCAACCTTATCCCTTCAGACTCCTCGCCTAGCCCGCTCCACGCTATGGCTCTGTGCCTCCTCGGTTCGCCACTTCGCCGCGCCGCCGCCACCGCAAAAAACCATCGTCGGCAGTGAGTTTCCGGGCGGGAAGCTCCGGATCTCGACCGGGAGGAGCGGGATCCCGTTGGGCTGTCGCCCCCGCTGGCCGAGCAGAAATGCCGCTGCGCCCTAGCTCCATGCCTCCATGCCATAGAGGTGGCGGAGGAGGCGGTGCCGGCTGGCGCTGGCGTACGCAGGGGCATCGCTGGGCGACGCGGGTGCGGGGACTGACAGAGAGAAGGCGGCAGCGCTCGCCAGCCCTGACCTCATCCACACCATCCCCGCTGTGCCGCTCGCCGCGCGCCTCACGGCTCTTCAATAGCCGGCGCCCTGCGCAGCAGCACCGCCGTGTCGGCACCGACGACGCCACGACCGACACCCGCCCACCTCAGCGTCGACGACCACCGCGTGGGTGCTGGCACCGCAGGCCCATCTCGGTGACGGCGGCGAGGATGGGGCCGAGGGAGAGGCCGCATGCGGGCAAGCCGAGCGGCGGCACAGTTAATGTCAGCCTCGCGCGCTGAGCCGGAGCCAGCGGTGGCGGCCTGGTGTGGCGATGTAGCATTTTCCGGTCTTTTCCTGCATTTTCTGGTCAGAAACTTCGAAATTTCGATCAGCAAAACGAAATCCGTTTCTTCCAAAATCGAATTTTCTATCTGCTCGGAATTTTCAAAATTCAGGAATTTCGGACCGGAATTTCATTTCTGGTCAAGTACGGGAAACTAATTCCTCCCGACGGAAAGGGAATTAACCTTGGTGGGAGGTTGTGATAGATGTCCTTGAGGGGAGAGGTTCATTACTTTTCGTGACATCTGTCACTGACATGTGGGGCCAAGCCTGCCCTTCAGCGATAGGGATAACATTAGAGTATCTCGTTCCATCCTTGAGATATAAAAAAAGATTCCATAAACCAACAGGTAATGGTGGAGCTTTTGGTCTAATTGGTAAAATGGAGAGTATTGATTTTGTGTTCATCATGCATTTGATGGTAGAATTGTTGAATATGACATACATTTTCTCATGTGCTTTACAAAGGATAATGAAGAGTAATGTATGTCAAAATCGGTGTCACATAACATTGACACATTATCATCTATTTGTTTGGTATGCACAATGTGGTACATTGTAAAGAAAATAGATCCTAAGCCTTGTGTTTAATGAGATTGTAAAGAAAATAACCATTTGGGACAAATGTATTTGGTAGAATATGTAACCTAGTTGTAGATATACAAGCGACGAATTTGGGAAAAGAATATCGTAACTCAAAAGGTGATCAAGGGCACAAGATAAATCTAGTAAGACCAAAGACATCCTATTGAAAAAGCCTTCATGCCTGACACAACAGTTCCACGAACGAATAGTCCGATGACAAGGGTGCATAATACATCGAGTGGTGAAGTGACAAAGGGAACAAAGAAAACCGAGTCAATAAAGCAAGACCAAACTCTTAACATCAGATGGTTGGGTGACCAGGAGACTGTGAACACCAAACCAGTGTTAAGAATGACTTAGCGGATGAAGGAAGAAGAGACTGATCGTAGTGCATAAGATCATCGGAAGGCCTAATGATCAATATTGGACAAAGGGACTCGAGGGTGAGAAGATTGAAGATGTCGATGCAAATTCATACCTTGGATGGTCTGGTGATGAATGTTGGTCGGTCTAATTATAACATCAGACATATCAACAACTAGATTTGGAGCAATTGTTGAATCTAACAACTAGCTAGAAAAGGTGAACATCAGATGTCTGATGATCAAAGTATTGGAAGGTCCAGTGCTCACGGTAAAGTTGCAGTTCATACACAAAAACCTAATTTAATAGGTTCGGCTATAAATACCACCATTCTTGGAATATTAATATTTTTGGAGCCTTTGGACTTCACTTTAGTATAGAGACACAATTTTGAGAATTCTAGCTTCACAAAGTGTTTAAGTGTATATCTTACTATAACTTAGTGTCTGTTGTAGTGAAAATGGTCTTGTTGCCATACTTCGATGTGTGTTTTTGGTGATTTCAACTCAATTATTGGACTATTAAACTTGTTCTAGATATTTGTTTGTAGCTTCCTAATCCAAGGGATGAGGATATAATAAAACATGAAGAAACTCGGAAAGAACAAGTGAAATGAAGCATAAAGGGATAAAAATGGTGCAAAATGAACTATGCTCACCAATGCATTCAGGATGGATGGATGGATTTATTATGAAATTTTAGAGAATTTTGCAAGATTTCCAAAATGTCTAAGATCATAAAAATCAGAGTTTGAAGTGAGGACCTATGCTAGGTTTGTCTATAGGTTGTCTCTTTGGGTAAGTATAATGTGATACTCCGTATCTTAAACCCCGATTAAGTGCATTAAACATGTCATCATATGCATAATCTTTTTTCAATTTTGGAAATTTTGTTCAAATTCTTTTGAACTTAAATTATTTGAAACTCTTTTGAAAATATTTTTTACCCAAGGACAAAAGTGCAAGGTTACAGTATAAATTACACCCTTCCACTTTTCTAATTGGACCTCTATGTAATTTTGCTTGTACTTGGGGTTAAAAGTAGAAAATTACATTCAAAAAAAAAAAGAAAAAGGGAAACGGGGGAAACAGGCCCGAAACCGGCCCAGCTCCCGATTTCCCTCAGCCCACAGAGCCAGGCTGACAGGCGGGGCCCACCCCCGCCTTCTTCCTCATCCGGCCGCGGGCGAGGCGAAGCAGAGCTTCGCTCTCGCGACGCCCCGCCGCCGTTTCCCCCGCCCCGCGCCGCCGTCCTCGCCGAAGCCGCGGGCCGGTGCTGGCGCCGCCTCGTCGCGCCGCCTGTCCTCCGCCTACTGCAGCTTCCACCCCGCCCACCGTCTCCCACCTTGGGGTGAGGCGGATAAGCCTCGCCGCCGCCACGGCCGAGCTCATCCCGCCGCCTCCCCTGCCTATAAAAGCCCCGCCGAACACCACCTCCCCTACCTCAACCCGAACCACCCCCAAGCTTCACCCCTCCCGCTTCCACTCGTCCCCGCACCGCGCCGCCTTTCCACCGCCGCGTACCTCGCCGTCGACAGCCTCCTACGCCGCCTCCCCTAGCCAACCGAGGGTGAGACCCTCTCCGCCTCACCTCCCTCTCCCTTCTGCGCCAATCCTCGTCGAGGATTGGAGCTTGTCCGAGCTCAATCGAGCTCAGTGCCTCCCATGGGGCCGGCGGCAATGGCCGCCACCGCGCCCCTCCTCCCCACGTGCACAAGCCCTAATCGGGCTCCTTTTCTTGTGCTTCCGGCGCGGCAGCCCCGCGCACACCCGATGCGGGTATCCTCCGCCGCCGGGAACGGCGCTCGCCGCCGCGCCCTCTATGCATGCCCGCCACGTCCGCCATGGCGTCACGGACACAGAGAGAAGAGAGGGGAAAGGGGAAGAGAGGAGAGGAGGAGAAGGGCCACGCCGCCGCGTGATTTGGTCACCGCCGTCGAGGGCCTCGGCCTCCGCCTCGCCGGATGGTCGACGGCGCGTGCACGCACGCATGCGCGCGCCGCGCGCCCAGGGCGCTGGCCGAGCAAGGCCCTAGCTGGGCCAAAAGGCCGGCTAGGCCAAGCCTCGGGCCAGGCCTTATGGGCCGAAAAGAGAAGGGGGAGAAAGAAGGCCGCCGGCCTGGTTTTATTAAACTGGGCCGAAATTTCAAGGATATAAATAGAACTCTATCCAAAAACTATTTTGAACCTTTTGGGCTTAATGTTTTATTCTGAAATTATTTTCCTTTTCTATTTCCTTAATTGTTTTAACCTTTTAATTAACTATTTTTATAATGGTTATTTCTTTTTAAAATTTAAGAATTCATTTTCAAATCTTTAAAAATCTTTAATATATTTATTTACTCTTTTCCGACTCTTTTAATGTTTGAAAAATTATTAGAAACCTTGGAAAATTATTTTAAATCTCAGAAAATTTATTTAAAGGCTTGAAAATATTTTAATGCCCCACCTTTTCCTTTTAAAAGGTTTTATCCTTGTTTTTACAACAGGTTGATCATCCTCATTCTTTAACCTCATGCATGTCATTCATTCATCTAGGTACAGTAAACACTTCACCCTCTGCCGGAAAATCTTCTAATTTTGTGAGTCCAGAAGCCCTTGAAGCCGAAATTCAGGAATCATCTTTTGCCCCTGAAAAGGAATCTTTTGAATTGGTTTTCGATCCTGACTCTGTCAATTCAGGCAAGCCCCGGTACATTTCCTTTTGTTTTGAGTCTTAATCAATGGGTCATTTTTGTGCATTAGAGTTAGGATTTGATTGAAACCTTAGTACATAATTAACACTAAATCCAACATTTATATCCTATGCGTATTAGATTAGAATGCTTAGCCATGCTTAAATTTTAGGCTACGCTTCTTTTAAATAAATTAAATTGGATAAATAAAGTTTCCTGAGATATCAATCGGAGACAGTGGCGGGATCAGTTATGCTTTGAGTATTGGTAATGATGGAAAGTTTATAAATGAACATGTTGAGATCCTGATCCTGCCTATGTCATATAAGGCCGTCCGATCTCTTGGCCATGTTTTCGGTTTTCGAACGCGCCTCTTTCACTTGTCGTCCTTAATGGGCTCCGATAAGCCTTTCATACCTTGAACCTAGATTTGAACTGTGGTGAGACCAACTGCGGGTGTCGTCGAATCGTATACCTGGGCTTGGTGAGAACGGTTCAAACTACATGCCAAGTTATGCAAGGATTGTCATATGCGGTGTCGGTGTACATGCATATGATTGGTGACTGAGTATTCCTCTCGAGAGATATAATCGATTTGAATCGCTAGGCTTACCAGGTGTAAGAGCTGAAACATCACCAACATTGTAGTAAAGAAGATTAATGCTTTTGATAATGAATGTTTTTGCAAAGTGTTCGCTCTTGTTTGCTAATAGATTAGGTACAACTTAGTCCATAGGAAACAACTAAAAGAAGTTGACACCCTAAAAGCTAAGGACTCACTTTTTGGCCTGCTGCAGTGTGAGTTGACCTAACTAAGTCAACTACAGGTTAGAAGTCGGGTTTAGACCCAGTGGTCGGGTAAGTCATGCAGAGTAATTAGTACATAGGCTTCTTCTCTTATGTTTTCTTCAAGTGCTGAATATCTCCTCTTCAAGTTTGATCCTGCTTCGTCCGCTCCTCAGTAGATTTTGCATCATCGGGCATGATGCAAGGTTCTTTTAAAGAACACTCTTGTTAATACTAAGAGTAGAACAACCTTTTTCTAGTTTCAAAAAGTTCTACTCATTTTATGTATAATTATTTGAGAACAAGGTTGTAATAACTTTAAGTTTCCCTTTGGAATAAAGTTGTACAGTTTTGTAACATAATGTAATCTGTGGGCTCCTTCGAGAGTCGCCCATAAGCTCGATACAGATGGGAAGGCTTATCAGAATTTTAAATTCTGAGAAATTACCAGAGTTAACATAAGATTAGTATGTTTATACTAACTTTAGGTTAACTTGGGCGGTTTTGCCACATATAAAGCGTATTAATAAAATTTAGTGTTAAGTAGGATGTTTTAAGCTTATCTTGTGTAAATGTAATGTTTGAGTCCTAGGTTTGGAGGAAGCTAAAAGCGACCCAATCTCCCTCCCCCCAACCCCCCCCCCCCTCTCTCTCTCTCTCTTGGATCAGACACCATGGCGATCCTGCACTTGCGATTGCTTACTTAAGCCAGTTAATGCATTGCTCTTGATTGCAACCAAAGTTTGTAACGTGGTTTGCATATCTCTTGTTTGTTGATGTTTGGGCGCACTATTGTTGTGCGGGGATTTTTAAGTCTTGCGAGACCCTATAGAATATTGAGTGTTCTATGTGAGAGGGGGATACCCTTTGCATTTTGGTCGAAACTGACCATACAATACAATGAGTATTCAAAAAAAGTTGTGAGAGACCAACTTGCACGTGAGGAAGAGCCAATACTACTCACGGAGTTACCCGACCGTGAGCTTGGCTATCTTATACGAGCAAACTTGAGCTCTAATGATGATTGAGAGGATGGCTTGTGCATAGTTTTTATAGTTAAATGCATTAGGGGCCTCTTACTGATCTCGTGGTATCATCTGCGTGCATCACATTTCAAACTACAATTTTGGGTACACGAACTTGTTCACAGGAGGTTCCTCTTCACTTTTCTTTACATTTAAACCCTAGGAATTTGTTACTCTCTTACACAAACTATGGTCTATCACATATGGACAAAGATAAAAAAAAAAGTATGCAAGTGTTCATCTGTTAAAGCAGGAACAAATGAGAAATAGTGAATACTATTAATTTTGATCAGTAATGTTCTCAAATCTATATAAAAATTTCTAGTGCTTATGCCTATTAACAATATTAACACTCACAGAAGCGCGATGTACGAGTATAAGTAGTATAGAAGGCATCGTCAGTGGCCACCTTTGGTTTTCCCACATCCCATTATCTCCGTCGGTAGATCGGCGACACGCTCAATACCTTCCTCGAAGACGATTCCCATTCCCATGAAGAAATGGGCCTCGATGTGGCAATGGAACGCCCACACTCCTGGGTTGTCGGCTTTGAACCGCAACGCCGTCCAGCCGTATGGGTGCACGGCCACCGTGTTCTTCAATATCGGGTCCTTGAGGTTGTACGACGCCGGGTGCACCGCCGGGTCGAAGCGGCCGATGCCATAGCCGAGCACCCAGAAGTCGTGGCCATGGAGGTGCCATGGATGCGTCTCGCTCTTGTTGGCATCCAGCATGTTGGCGTTCTGCAGCACGACGTCGACGACGGAGCCGAACCGCAGCCGGTACAGCGCGTCGCTGGTCGTCGCGTTCGGGTTCGGTGGCTTCTCGTAGATGTCGTACCCCTGGTGCGCATAGGTCTCCGGCGGCGGCCGCTGGTCGAAGGCGCCCAGGAGGCCGCGCTTCATGGCGACGAGGTACGGCGTGTGCGGCAGCGTGAAGGAGACGTTGTTGAGCGCCCACCTGATGTGCTCATCGATCTTGTTCTGCGTGTTGAGCAGGAGGATGGCGCGGTCGGAGATCGCCGGCGGCGGCTCGACGTGCGCTGGGTGCGCCACGGTCATCACGCTCTGCTGGAACCGGTACATGGTGTCGTTCCAAGCCGGACCCGTGGGAGGGGTGGTCGGCGGTGGGCTGCTGCTGCCACCGCCGTGGTAGCTAAGGATGGCGGTGCCCGTGGTCGTGCCGGGCTTTCGGCTGACGACGTTGGAGGCGAGCCAGTAGGTCCGGTTGGGGTCCTGGTCGGCGGTGATGAGCACGGAGTAGGTCTCCCCGGAGTAGATATTCAGGTTCTTCACCACGAACGGTTTCACGTAGTGCCCGTCGGCCTCCACGACCGTCATAGGGTGGCCCTGTATGGATCGAAAGCATGCTGTCAACTACTAGTTTGTGGTCATATGATTATATGAAGTACCGAATTGTAATCTATTACCGTGGATTTTTGGATATGATGATTAACCATTTGTTTTATTTACAAAATTAATGTAAATAGTTAAAAATACAAGGCATGCTTAAAATATCTATTTAATAATAAAACTATAACAAAATAAATACAATTTTTTGAATAAGACGATGGTTAAATATCATATCTAAAAATCAATGTGGGACGAAGAGAGTCTACTAGATGTATTGTATCATGTCTTGTTGTACTTAGAATGGTACTTAAATGATCACACTTGAGACATTTCCCTTATATAATCTATAGATATGGCATCAATATACCGTGCAAACCTTTTCAATTATAAGTAATTGAACTGTATAGTTTTTGTACGCTGACGCTTACTTTTTTTCTAAATACTATGCTCACAATTTTATTAATAATAATTGGAAACGATATTACAAAATTTGTCTTTTTAAAAAAATACACCAAATATTTTTTGAACAGGGAGAGTAGTATATCATGACCTCTTTGAAATAAATAACTGATGTTGCTTTGGGTATTGACGTGGCCTAGGATATGCACTAGATCAGCCAATGATGCTTCTACATAACCTAATATATATAGTGTTGTTGGCTTGTTGCTTCAGAGAATGTATGCAGTTTTCTGATCTTCTGAACAGTATGGACTATGGAAATGTTGATCGTTATTGCTTCCATGTTCAGGATTGCAGGCTAGGAATGTGGTTGGGAAGCATGAACTTGACATGATAATTTCCACGCAGACTAACGTTTCAAAGCAGCCCCGGACAATAGCTATTGACTCAACAATCTTCCATCGTCCACCACCCCGGCCCCATTACGATACAGTTTCCGGTGGTTGCCTGCACGTATTTAACTGCAGTAGTACTATATCTTTGTACTCTGAAGTATTAATGTAGGGGTTAGTGAGCGTCGAAAGGAACGGTACGAGATCGAGTACTCGAAAATTAAAAACGACGACGCTAGCTGCTTTGACCGTGCCCGGCCGGCCGGCCCTCCAATGTTAGTCTAACCGATTGAAGGCGACCATGAGCGTCATCCATGGCAGGTGAATCAGCCACCCGCTGCGACCAGGTCATCCATACATATTAGTTGGAGATAGGAGCGGTAGATGGTTCCGTTTCCATTTCTGATTTCAAGCTTAGATTCACTGTCTGTCTCATATTATTTCAAGTGGAATGAATGCGTTCTGGATTTTTTTTTTCAAACGTGTCCGTATGGAATCTGAAAAGAATATTTTTTTTTCTTTAACCGATCTATTCATCTGCTTTTTAACCAAACATTAGAATTGGTGGGATGGGATGGTTCCATTCCACTCCATCTCACCAACTCTACACTACCTAATTATTCAAGGTTGTAATTGTACAAGTCTTTTTCTATTTGTATATATAATCCGCACACCGCTAGGAGCACAGTTTTTTCTAAACATAGTTTACAACACTATGGTCTGCCGATTGTTATGACTTAGGAATATGACATAATGATGTTATTTTTTTTACATCAACCCAATTCGACATCTATTTACTTAGAGACCGTGTTTTGGCATCGCATCACTTACTGTGCATCAATACTAGCTAGTTGATTGTCATGAGACGCGCGTTTCTAATGGCAATGCGTGGAAAATGACATTTTGAAGAGGAAGCAAATAAAACAATGAGAAATGAAAATCTAGCGCTGACGAGAGAGCACGCTCAAGAAATTGAAGAAATGAAAAGCTAGCGGTGATGAAAGCAAACGACTTGCGTGCCTCCAAGTCCATGTAAATTGCATTATCCATCTGACCGAAAAAGCACAGGCAGTGATTCGGATGACTTCGGATTGTGTATTCGATCGGACGTGGATATATATGAGCAGAGTGTAATCCGTCGGGTAATCCACATAGCTGAGAAGGACGTTAGATTTAGATAATTTAATTTATATCAAAATTATTCTAATCTCTAATAATAATAATAATATATGCTTTCGTCTCTAAAAATTCTTAACTAATTTATTTCTTTATCAGCAAAATTCAAAACTTGCACCATTTTTTTTTCTAAAAAAGCAATCTACCTAGCTATTGGTACTATTTGCTTATATATACTGCGTATTCAAAGCTCAAGTAGCACTTATTACTTATTTAAATTATCGCATTGACATAGGTTAGACTATGAGGTCAACCAAAAAGATCCAATGCACTTGGAGAACATATAATAATATCTAGAAAAAACACCAATATTATAGATACAAGATCAATACATGGTAGGAAGAGCATATATCAAAAAATATATTAGAAATATATGAGCGTATAGTGCTTTATCTATGTAGCAACTAACAAGGTAGAATGTTGTGCAATGGGTAACAAGTTAGAAATTCTGCAATCGTGCTTCAGACACATTTGCTTGGCTATGCTGTATTGTTTTTGACACATGGTATTTTCATCTATTGTTAATTTTCATTTTTTTACCATAATGTAGTTAGAATTAGGGTTCATGGGCTGGAAAAAAAATATCACGTGTGATAGATATGGTTCTTTTACAAAATTTCCAAGAAAATATTTGTGAGCAACCGATATCGTATACATCTGACATGTTCCTACATATTTGTTTGTGTTTGTTACCGAGACAAATCCACATTCGTATTATAGGTATCCCCTGTTGCACTCCAACTCCAACAGAAAATATAAAAACAAATATGATATTAATGATATCTTTCGATCCAATTACATCCCTATCTCTGTATTATGGCAGCATGTACTAACTTACAAAAATAACGTGCTAAGACACGCGATCAGAGATGTCCACGCTGTACGCAGTATCTCGATCGAAGTAGGTAAAATGCAGTGCGTGGACTTGACTTGGGTTATAAAAAATAAGATTAAGTATTCCATTAATATGTACGGATTTGAGCATATATGGGTTAATTATATTACAGTCGAAGTTGTTGGCTTGTTGCTTCCGAATGATGTTTACATCTTTCAGAAGAGGATATAGAAACATCCGAGAACGCTATTGTTGGTAAAAACAATGAATGTCACAAGAAAGTACTCCATAGTTCCTCCCCAAGCAAATAGTACTACTACTTAGCTAACTGCCCTTTCGATACGCTGTTCCCTGGTGGTTGTGACAGTACGCTCCAAAGGCAGGTGTAGTGACCGACGACTGACCGTTGAAAGGAACGGTGCTGAGTTGCTGACAACAAAAGGACAATACCAGAGAAAGAGGACTTGGAAAAACCTTGTGCTTCCCGTCTTATCAAAGCACATTGGTTAGCAATAACTGAATTGATATTTGATAGACGAGGCGGCCTCGAGTGTGATCCATGCATGGCATATTGGCAGCTGACATATGATCGATCCAGCCACTCCCGTCTTTCCTATTTAAGTATGTCATTTAATTTCTTTCAAACCAAACACCTACCTCTAAAAGATTAATACATCTCAACCTTTTATCATTAAATAAAAAGTTAAACTCAGTTAACTTTCCTCTCTTAATTCTCTACACAAACGAAACAAAAGGTTAAGGCTAAAAATCAAATTTCCTTTTTAATTCCGTCGTCTATCAATTCCTACTACCACCTCTAAATCCAATCACCTCCCCAATTAATTCGTTTCAAAAACAAGCTTCAAAAGCTCTAAAAGAAGTCTTAATTAATAATATAAAGTAAGATAATGATTGAATCAAGGTCAGCTAACACCATTTTCATATAAGTACTACACAACAATGACCGTACGTATAAAACAACTGGCTGCTAGCATGAAAAATGCAATTTTGGAAAAAAAGAAACAGCGAAATGAAAAGCGTTGACATATGAGAGGAAAACGCGCGCGCGTATACGTACCTCGATCTCAAAGTTGAGAGCGGACAAGGAAGTGATGCTGGCGATGCGAAAACGGTAGGTCTTCCCAGTCTCGACGGCGAACACCTCCGCGGCGCACTCCGGCAGCGTGGCATTGCAGGTCCCCGCCACAGCCGCCGAGCAGTTGAACCTGCCGCGGCCGTTGATGAGGAGCGAGTGCGGCTCCCCGACCCAGACGAACGGCACCGACGCGAGCCCCGCAGCCTGCTCGTAGGTGCTGTTGTGCCACCAGTCGTTGAGCAGCACGAGGTGCTCGCCGTCGTACGCGAACGGCTCGGCGCCAGGCGCCGCCGCCGCGACGACGATCATGCCGTACAGCCCCGCCGACCGCTGCATCCCGTAGTGCGCGTGGTAGATGTACGTGCCGGGGCGGTCCACGGCGAAGGCGTAGGTGAAGGTCTCGCCGGGGAGGATGGGGCACTGCGTCACGCCCTCCGTGCCGTCCGCCCACGGCGTGCCGATCTGCCGGATGCCGTGCCAGTGGAGCGCAAGGTTCTCCGTCAGCAGCGAGTTCTTGACACTGACCACGACGGTGTCGCCCTGCGCCGCGCGGATCGTCGGGCCGGGCGACTGGCCGTTGATGGTGGCGGCCAGCTTCCGCACGCAGTCCGGGGACTTGAACTGGTAGCTGATCTCCCACTCATGGCGACGCGTAGCGGCGCGTGCCAGTGTGGATAGCGAAAGGGAGAGGAAGCAGAAGCTGATGAAGAGGAGGCGAGGAACACGTTGCGCCCCTGCCTGCTGGGACTCGGACTCCATGTCCATGGTAGCTGGTCTCGAGTCGGATTGCGGACCAGCAGGCTGGTTTGGTGTGCGTTGCAGAGGCTATAGGTGTGGTGGTGGTTGCATGATTCATCTCGCTATGCCAAAGAGTATATATAGAGAACGTTCATGCTTTGTATAGTACTTCATTTTTAACTACCTCCATTCTGAATATTTATGGGCTTCATTTTTAACTAGCAGCATCAAATAGAAAAGAACGGAGGGAGTAGTAAATTATAAAGTACTAAGTTGGTTTTAGCTTTAACCTAAGTCAAACTTTTCTTCTGTAAGGAAAAATCAAATAAACATATACACTCACCACATATATATATATATATATATATATATATATATATATATATATATATATATATATATATATATATATATTACACGGTGTATTTAGTAAACATAGTTAGTTAACACTATAATTTGAAACGGAGTAATATGTTGAACCATTGCATTTTAAGGTAAGATTTGTGTACCATGTTCTTTTTAAAAAAAAATAAATGTGGGTACCATGGCACTGAAGCAAAAGGACAAGTAATAAAATTAACATATGTTGCTGCTTGCCTTAGTGTGATGATCGGAGCCTAGTAATTAACTTTTATCATAACCAAGAGCTAAGTTTCATTAGCACGAAGTTAAACCTGGTACACGCAAGTACGTAGGGTGTGCGGGTAATGGGTTGGCAATTCTGCAGGATAATTGGTCAGCATGTATGTACATGCATGTACTGGACAACTGGTAGCGGAACGTACGCAATCTACAAGTCAACAAGCTGGGATATTGGGGGCAATGTGCAAATTAATGGATGCAGTAAGGCTTTAAAGTTAAAATCATTTTCTAGCAATTTTGATTTATTTCCAAATGCTTACTGCTTTCCTCCGTTATTTTTATTTGATATTTTATTTAAAATTAAAGGCAACAAATATTTAGGAACAGAGGCAGTATATTGAACATGTTCATATGTAAATAGATGTTGGCGTTTCGAGCCAGCTCCTTTTTTAAAAAAACACAGTAAGAAAAGCCAAAACCCAGTTTTGGAGCAATTTAGATTATTTTTCATCTCTTTACACTTATGTCATACTTCTACAACATCAAGAAACCCTTTGGAACACAGAATTTCTAAAACACGGGAATAGGAAAAACATATAAATATAGTTGCATGTTACTTGCAATCCTATAGGTATTGAAAATGCAAAAATGTTTCTAAAGAAGTGTTTAGATGCAGTGTAGAAAAAACACATGAATCAGACGAAAAAGATAGATACAAGATAAAGTTTCCAAGAGGTTGAACCTCGTGTTAAATTTCCTCCAAAATCTCAATGCTATGAGCCATTCCATAGAAATTTCATAGCTTTGGTAGGTCTTGAGTTCAACTATCAATGAAAGCAAATATCCTATTTTTTTCATTAGATATATAGTAATTACACACCTCAGTCATTACGAAAGTTTTGAGTTCAATTCTCAACTAAAGCAAATATCTTCTTCAGTTTTTGTCTTTTTTTCCATTAAATATGCTAGAAACCTTTCCACGAAACAGATATTTTATAGACTCTTTTTGAAATTTCCACATCAATCCCGCTAGAAATAAAATAAAATCATAGAAATTCTCGCAATAATCAAAAACACCCGATCATCAATTGATAGGTTGGAATCTTAATAGCCATTAGATCTGTTTTTAAGTAATCACCCACCTTTGCTATTATTAAAACAATATTAAATAACCCCTAAAACTACATATTAATTACCCACTCTGTCAATATAAAAGAAAATATGAAATAGCACTCTAAATTTATACCTAATTGCTCACATATGCTATTTTGATGGATAATTCCAAATTTCCCCTTTAATTTATATTTAAATTGTTCACCTTAGTTATTATGACTAATAATATAATAAAAGTAACCCCTCAAAATTATATTAAAATCACCTACTTTTGCAATCGGTCAAAAATAATCAATTAAGCATACATATAAAGTAGCAAGATATGCTATTATATAAAACGAAGTATAAAAATAGATCCATATATATGTTGTATGTTAACACATAATACATTTAAGACTCTAACACGTGCGAAAGCACGGGTTGATTGACTAGTATTACAAATTTGAATAAATTAAGTATATGTAGAACTAATTATAATTACTTATCTTTGCACGCACTTTCTATATGTGAGTTCGTTTGTTAACAAAAGTCCCCACGATTATAATCTTAGTGAATATACGTAGACGTTTAGAGATATATTCAGTTTATACAAATAATACAAATTATTTATCTTTCTGCACTTTCTTTGTATATGTGTCCATTAGGTTAGATAATTTTGTATTTGTAAGGACTGTGCCGGGTATCCGATCCAAAATAGCAAGGAGGTGAGTTAGGTCACAAATTCGCTAACTTAAAACCTAGGGCTTTAATACTTGATAGAGCATAAGATAAATCTAACACGTCCTACATATGTTAGCGATGCATTAGTATATAATAATATGATGATATATAACCATCTTCTGTTATAACGCATGTGTATTTTCACTAATGTTAATTTTATTATATAGATATAAATACACACAAAGCATGATCGATTTGTTAGTAAACGTTGATCTTGCTTCAGAAAGCATGTAGATATGGGGAAGCAATTTCACGCGCTGACTCACGTATGTATGGGCAGTCGGCCAGTCGGGCACTCGTTTGTCACCGATATGACGTTGTGACTGTGATTCATGGTGACAAGAGACATCTGTTTGCTGGTCGTCTCCTCTCTAGCCCATTACATCATCTCTCACAAACAAAGCTTAATAAATCAATTTCAATGCATATGGAGTGATTGTGCGACAGTACATTGTGGAATGGAGACGGGGGATATGCGTTTGATTATATAATTTTTTTTTTCTTCGTGTGGGCTCGTGGCCTAGTGTGATAATGCCAAACTGAAAAAATATTGTCCAAACATGATGATAGATGTGTCAAATCTAATGGAAACATAGTGTTAGATTTGTAATCAGAACTCCAAATTGCAGTGACCACCCCAGTTCGGTTTGGCAACTCAAATAATGTACGGGCAACATTTTGAGATAACACAATTTTCCTGCGTGTCTTTTTTTCGGAAAGGGATGGATATATTTAAACAAATAACACAGTACATTTCAAATTACAGATGAGACCATACTGAAACAGAAAAATACTTCAAAGCCCTCTAGGGTCTTCTCTTTTGCCATTGCCATCTTCCACCACTGCCGGCGCTCGGGATTCACTGACCTTCTGAAGGCAAGTCAGCAAAACACTGTTCCTATAACTTTAGATGCATGTAGATCGTTGGATCTGAGATGGATGGATCAGATGAATCGCTACAGTACCAGTGCTACATCCAAAACGGCCCCTCTCTGCACAGCTCTTTCACGAACTTTGGTTGCTACAGTGATTCATGGTAGGAAACACCGTTCATCAAGACACATTTTACTGTTGCCTCTTGTGACTTCGCTGAGCCCCACTGCCGGGTGCTACCGGTACCTGTCACCTCTCTTCTGAGCAGACGAGAGGCTGTCACCTCTCTGAACATTGCAGCGAAAGAGGATCGGCACAACCTCTCTTCTGAGAAAAACGGTAGCCAGGAATTAGGACGTGTTTAAATACTTAAATACGAAGGCTAAAGTTTAGCTACTAAAATTTAGGCCATTCGTATCAAACAGGATAGCTAATGAACAGACTAAACTTTAGCTAATCTTTGGACTAACCATGTCCAAAAAAAAAAAAAGCTAAAGTGGGCTAATGTCAATTTATAGTGTAACTAATGGAACAACAAACTATTAGCTCGTATAATATTCAAACACCATACAGCTAATTGTTTGTGAACTAAACTTTAGCTAATTGAACTTTAGCTATTTTTAGGTCTAAGGCTGCTCTCACCAATAGTGCCCATTGGAGTGCCTAAAACATTGTTTTGCATTGTGCATGCACTGTAGACACAGAGAGGAGTTTAAAATATAGTCATTTGAATAAGCATTCTGGTGAAAATAGCCTAATGTATTCAAACAAGCCCTTAGATTCAACATGACCCTCCATAGATACACCCAAAGATGGCACTAATGCTTTTGCCGAAGATGTGAAAGTGGACATTATTGATTCCAGATGGTGACATGTGTAAAATTCACCGCCGGAAATAAAGAAAACGGTAGACTTAAATCTACGACTATAAAGGACTTCTCTCTTAACTCCAACCCTAGAAAAGATGACGGAGGCGGAGAGGGGGCAGCGGAGCGGCTGAGGAATGTCATTGTCACCTGCGAAAATGCCTGGCCGCACGGTAGTGGAAGCAGTTCCCGCGGCTCCCGTTTGTCAATTTGGCTAATCTGACTCTGCACACTGCGATATTGCTAATAAAGGATCCTCCGTCCATCCAAGAGACGAACGGTTCACGGGCCAATTTTCATTTAATTTCCAGGTGTTGGGAAGTTGAGGTTAGGACATTAGGTATACTAGGGACAGGGACGTAACACGTCTAACAGGCACACCATGACACCAACCATCTCTCACCCACGCCAAGGTCACGGCTGCAGATGAACTGTACGTGTTAGTATGTTACGCGTATAGACTTAGACTTGCAGCTGGTGTTGTGGATGCTGTTGACGTATGATCCAATTATTCTAGACCAATTTGATTAGTTTATGAAAGTACATGCTCCCTTACCTATAGACTATAGGATTATTAGACAGAGATTAAATAGACAAACAAATTTACAATTTATCAAATGAGGTTTTATGGAGGCCAATTTTATATGAAAATTATAGAGCTCTACCAGATTTTTAAATTTGTAGTTGATACTTTTTCATTTGAGATCATTTAGAGGACAAAATTTGAAAAGAAAAATTTAGAATTGATTAAACAACCTTTTAGATAAAAGTTTATTCAAGAATTAATTAAGATCGTTAAAAATTCCAAATGTGTAACACGAGTTATGGCGAAAGGTGAATTTAGAAGGAAAGCATCTTTTATCTAGCTATATATGTCTTAACTGGTGAGATGGCAAGAACTAAGAAGGATACGCACAAGGCTTATGTCAAAGCATGTTCAAATCCTTGGAATGTATTTCATGTGAAAAAATGTGTAACTTGTGACTTGCAACAATTGTATGTGCCTCATAAGATCCTTAATATTTTTCCAAGTGTTTTTACATATAAAACATGGTTCTCATTTCCTTCACCACTTTGTGTACAAAAGTTGTTTGTGTCTATTTGCTTTTTTACCCACAATTATTTCCAAACTTAACTTAGTGGAACACTTTTTGTGAGATCACACCCTTCCCCGCGTGATAAGAATTTCAAATCAATTTCAACATATATTTTAGTATTTTAGACTTATAGTCTCCCATAATGTGAAAACTACAACTTTCTCAATCTCAAATATTTTTGGCATTGATCAATGAAGAGAGTAGTACTTTTCTCTTGCGGCTATATTAAAGCTCTGTATCATCAGAAACAAATACATATACCACCTCAACCGTCGTTATTGGCTTATTTTTTCTTTTCATCTGCATTTTTTATTTTTTTCTTTTCTTTTTGAGGATTCATCTGTAGCGGTTTTTGGGCGTTGCTTAGCTTTGGGGCATCAGAGTGAATTAATTATTCGTGCACTCCAAGGGAGCGGAATAATGATTCATCTATGTGGGTGTGTTAATTATAGTAGACAGGGCATGCATACGTAGGTTGATCAAACTGATAGTTCAGGCATCACAGATCAGGTTAAGTCGTACTCCGTCTCCGTGCTACTACTACCTGAAACCTATCTAATAAGTCGTTAGCAACATAAATTATTTCACCTGCTAGATGGTGCGATCGATAACCGGCAACTACTAAACATTGTTGCACATTGCACACATCATCCAATGTTTGTCCGTTCGGCGACGTCGATTGCAAGTTTAGTCTTTTGCATTCGTTATAGGAAGGAACCTAATATTTTGGGTCATGGTCTCATGGATGCTAGTGTACGCAGCTTCTAACGTTCAGCTTTGTCTATGACTAAGTTGTGTGAATATATATATTTTGGACAGTAAACGGTTTTAGAACTATAAAAAATAATCTGATACAAGAGTTCAATACGCACTAATAAGGCTATATACTATATTTAAGGATTTGGTTCCAGCAACATCTCGCGTTGGCACAGATGCCCAAGGCCCAATGAGTCTTTTACCAAGACAAATAGGTGGTACTGTGGTAGTCTAATCAACGCATTGAAAAATATAGTGTTCGTTTTATTTCTAAAAGCTATTGTTAGGGACCTCATGAGTCGTTGGGCTGTCATTGGCAAGAAAAAGCATTGGGCTGCAGGGTTGATATTCGCCAGATGTCTTGTCTGTTCTGTAGTGAGTGCATGTGTCCAGCATCACAATTCTATACGAGACATACTGATGAGGTTTTTTTTTTTTTTTTGGATAAAGGAGTGACCGGGTGTCTACAAATGCATACAACCTGTTTTTACAGTGGAAGGGTTATTTAGGTAGTGATGAAAAGTACATTGCAAATATGATTGCTCCAATCCCCCAAATGCAGCAACAAGGAGAGGGTTGTAACTAAGCTAGAACAACCCATAAACCAATTGCAACTAGATTGGAATTGTTTGGATAGGATTACTCCTGATCTCATGCCACGTACTGAACTGTTGCCCTTACTCATATTGGAGAATTATTGTTGTTGCAATCGATTATGCCGATCAGGCTTGCATTGGGTCGACACAGGCTATATCAGCATGCAGCAGCAACAGTGATGCACTTCTTCAACAGTGGGTCCATCAGTTCAGTCAAGAACATTGGCTTCACCTACGACTAACATGCAAGCTCTTGAGGGTTCTTATCTTCAGGTTACACTGCACTGTCGGCGGCATACTGTCTTAGCAGAGGCTCACCAGCTATTAAGATGTCGTTCACCAAAAGCGAGTTGCATGTTCTATGGGATCCTGGTTATTCAGAGCTCGTTAGCGACTCTGCAGCAACGGCTTGGGAGGAAAGCTGTGTTTCAACTTTCAAGGAGGAAAGGATGTTACGGGCCTCAAGAGCCGTTGGGCCGTAATTGACAAGAGAAGCATTGGGCTGCAGTGTCGACATTGGGCCAAGGAAGCAACTCAAGGGATGCCACAGAAACAGGCGAAACAATGCATCGGCTGCAGCAGGCCAGCAGCAGGCATCGAAGAGCGGCTACCGGGATTCGGGAACCTGGCTGTGGGCTGTGGCGAGCGACAGCTCAAGGTTGTCCTGCGCATTTCCTATACAACTTCTGCGGGGAAGGAAGTCTCTACTAGAGGGGATGCGAACACGAAATATTTCCATCTAGTGGCGAATGGTAAACATTGTAAGACAAGGATTTTTAGTTTGGAACAAGATGAGGGCATTATTACAGGCGATGTAGAATTAAGGAATTACATCACCAAGTATTATAAAAATCTCTTTGGCCACCCTGAGACATCGGATGTCGTGCTGGATGAAAATAGGATTGACGATATCCCACAGGTGTCCCCGCAGGAGAATGAGCTAATTACATCTCCTTTTACTTCTGAGGAGGTGAGAGCAGCTATTTTCCAAATGGAGCATAATAAGTCTCCTGGGCCAGACGGATTCCCACCAGAGCTTTACCAGGTCTTTTGGAATATTATTGAACCCGACCTCATGGCCCTTTTTGCTGAGTTCCATAAAGGCACTCTTGCGCTCAACAGATTAAACTTTGGTAATATAATCCTTGTACCCAAAGTGGGCGACGCTAACAAAATACAACAATACAGGCCGATCTGTTTGTTAAATGTTAGCTTCAAAATTTTTACCAAGGTGGCAACTAATAGAATTATCACAGTAGCACACAAAATCATTAGACCATCACAGACGGCCTTCCTTCCTGAAAGAAATATTATGGAAGGGGCGGTGGTCTCGCACGAGACCCTCCACGAACTTCATAGGAAAAAACTCAATGGAGTTATTTTTAAAATTGACTTCGAGAAGGCCTATGACAAGGTGCATTGGGATTTCCTTCAACAAACGTTGCGCATGAAAGGTTTCTCAAACACCTGGTGTGATTGGATTAAATCTTTCATCCAAGAGGGAAATGTAGCTATTAATGTTAATGGCCAGAATGGTGCGTATTTTCAAACCAGAAAAGGGCTAAGACAAGGAGATCCACTCTCACCAATTCTTTTTAATATTGTGGCGGACATGCTAGCTATAATTATTAATAGGGCGAAAGGTGAGGGTAAGGTAAACGGTGTCATTCCTCATCTTGTGGATGATGGTTTATCAATCCTACAATATGCAGTGACACAGTAATTTTTTTAGATCATAACCTGGAGATGGCCAGAAACATGAAGGCTCTTTTGTGCATGTTTGAAAAACTATCGGGTTTGAAGATCAACTTTCATAAGAGCGAGATCTTCTGTTTTGGGCAAGCTAAAGAGTGTGAACAGAATTACTCTGAGCTGTTTGGGTGTAGATCGGGTTCCTTGCCATTTAGATATTTGGGGCTACTGATGCATTACAGAAAGTTGGGAAACAGTGACTGGAAACACATTGAAGATAGGTTCGAACAGCGGCTTAGTGGGTGGAAAGGAAAATTACTTTCGGTAGGAGGTAGATTAGTGCTAATAAATTCAGTACTATCTAGCCTACCTATGTTTATGCTATCTTTCTTTGCGATCCCAAAAGGAGTCTTGAAGAAACTTGAGTACTTTAGAAAACGCTTCTTCTGGCAAAATGACCAGCATAAGAAGAAATATCACCTCATTAAATGGGATCAGATTCGTCAGCCCAAAGAGCAAGGGGGTTTAGGAATAATCGATCTTGAAATACAAAATAAATGCTTACTAAGTAAATGGCTGTTCAAATTAGCAAATGAGGAGGGTATGTGGCAAAGCTTGATCCGAAACAAGTATCTCCAATCTAAACCACTGGGAAGTGGCACTAAAAAACCTGGGGTGTCCAACTTTTGGGCTGGAATTATGGAAGTGAAAGAACTTTTTCTAAGTTTAGGCTCTTTTAATATTGGTGATGGTACCCAGGTTCGATTTTAGGAAGATAACTGGTGCGGTAACCAACCTCTTAAATTTTCATACCCGTCGCTTTTTAACATAGCTACGAAAAAAGGAACGACTGTGGCAGAGGTAATGAGCTCCAGTCCCCTTAATATTTCCTTTAGGAGGGGATTATATGGGGAAAGGTTACTAGCATGGAATGAGTTGATACGTCGGGTCATGAATTTGGAGCTGAGCGAGGGAAGGGATGTGTTTAGATGGGGTCTGAATAAGACGGACGTCTTTTCAGTTAGATCTATGTATAAACACCTTATCAATAATGGTTTAAAGGTGTCTCAGGAAATTTGGAGAACAAGTATACCATTAAAAACAAAGATTTTTATGTGGTATATAAAGAGGGGTGTGCTCTTAACCAAAGACAACCTAACTAGAAGGAATTGGTACGGTCATCAAAGTTGTTGTTTTTGTAGTTATAATGAAAGTATACAACACCTTTTTTTTGGTTGCCATTTAGCCAAGTTCATTTGGCGGATTGTTTTTATGACTTTTGGCTTAATCCCTCCTTGCAACACGGCACATCTTTTCAATCTTTGGTCATGCCAGGGGGGTAGAAAATATAAACCACTTCTTCTGGCAGGAGCTGCAGCTTTGATTTGGGCAATTTGGCTGCAGAGAAATGATTGTGTTTTTGACAGAAAACAACCAAAATCCTTTTTGCAGGTACTCTTTAGGGGAACATTCTGGCTGCGTCAATGGGCCAAGTTACAGCGAAATGAAGATCAGGATTGGCTTTTGCTTGGCGCACAAAGGCTAGAAACGGCGAGCTTGCAAGTGTTTAACTCGTTCGGATGGTGTGCACCAGCAAGGATTTCTCTTGTTTAATTTTTCTGAGTCTTTGGACAAGTTTCCTTGGTCCCAGTGCTGTGAAGTGAACTATCTTTGGTGCTGTGTCGAGTCGTGTGGTTGTAATAATGCTGGTCTAATTCTCTACTCGTAGAGATGAAGCCGGGAACTTTTGTTTCCATCATCTAAAAAAAACAGCACTGTTTTGCACGGTAGACAGAGAAAATGATAGTTCGAACAGTGATAGGGAATAGGAGGATGGGAACCGGTAGGTTCAGCCTGAGCCCCGCAGGGGCAACTGCCCGCGTTCTTGGGCTGGGCCTGAACGCCGACTGCATGCAGTTCGCTTGGACCGGTATCCATGCATACAAGAACCGAATTTTCTATCTATCTTCCGGTAGGACAAAAATCTATCCGTCTTCCACTGTTGGAGATTCGTGCATGTTATCTCCACCATCCATCTTCTACCTCTCTCCTCCCTCCTCCCTCCTCCGCCCGGCCTCCCAGCGCCGCCTCCGCTGCCCGGCCACGACCTGCGCGCCGCGCCCGGCCACTGCCGCCGCCGCGCGCATTACCGATTCAACGTTCCACATGCATTGATTCAACATTTCACCTACATTGATTCAACATTTTACATATAAATTATTGAACTAGTGTTTGTAAAATGTTGGAATTAGTTAAATAAAATGTTGAATTGAGTATTTACAATTGTTGAGATAACTGAGGTTGAAAACAAAGAAATATGCTATTAGGCTTTATGGGCTTTTTATTTCGCTTGCTTATCCTCCTTCCGCTTGATAGATAGGAAGTCCCTACAAAAACCGGGTAGAAGTTTTCTAAACAACTAGCTAGCAAGGGCCTGTTTGGATGTTCCAAAAATATATACACCTTTAAATTGTTTACACCTGGATTTTGTTGTGCACAAGTAAACCAGCTAAATATTGTCCGCCAATAAAACTCCATTTGGATTACATGTATAGAATCTCACTATAGAACGTACAGAATATATTACAAGTAGCTAGCAAGCAGCAACCGCATACATCCACTGCCTTTCTGGGCCCATCTCGCTAGCTCATGAAGAAAGACAAATCAAAATGGAGTTCTGACATAGAAGGTTGCATTTTAAACTGCATTCTGAATACATATGTAAATCTGGGAGCACACACATCGATTTCTCATGAAGTTGCATCACGGAGACGGTAGACAGAGGAATCCACATGGAGACGGCAGACTCGAGACGAGGGATGGGACTTGCTACATAGTGACTTCCCTGTAGACAGAGCTCCTCTTCCCCATAGATGCAGCGGCACTGGAAGAAATGGGAGGGGGGATTGATGCTATGAGCGGAGGTCTAGTTGCGCCGCCAGAGCTGTTGTCGGGTCACAAGGTTGTCGTAGATTCCCTCGACCTCACGCCGCCATCACGAATCCTCGGCGCCGCCGCCACCGGAACTCTTGTCGAGGCGATGCCGGTTTGATCTATAGATTTGTGAGTCGCCGCCTCCAATCTACTTGCCCGCAGCTCGCGGTCGAGCCGCTCGCAGCAGCTGCCGCCGCCACCAGGAACCCACAGGCCACAGGCACAGGCGAGGTGAAGGGAGCGTCAGGCGTGGTGAAGAGTCTCGCCCCGATAATTGTCGTTTTCATTTCTGGGTCGGCAGAGAGGATTTTATTTTTCCGAGCGGTTTGGCCCAATCCAATGGTAAAATTAATTGGCTCACCAGCCATCCAAACAACATCTTCTATGTTGGGCTGTGAAAAAATTCGGGTTTGTAATTTACAACGGTTTTGGACTGAATACCAAGCTTCCAAACAGGGCCGTGGCAGATGGTATGTGCATGTCTTACGTATGATTTAGTTTGAGTCTCCGATTTAAAATCTAAAAATATCTTAAATTCCATTAATTTGTTATAATATCCAATCGATCCGAAAGTGTCACGTATAATTAATGGAATAAAATGAGATTTTATATAGGAATATATTTGTTATTGTTTGTTCTCAAAAATTTTAATGCACTGTTTCAACATTTTATATATGTCATTTCAACATTGTGTGATGCTCCAGCATCTCAGGTGCATAATCATTCTTCATATGTGCAGCATTCATCATGAAGCATCATACATTGGCATGCATTTAAACCCATGGCCAAACTTGATTGAAATGAAATTCCTAAATCCTGTTTTCTGCGTATATGTCCCTGTTAGTGTGTCCACAACTTTGATTATATTTAGAATTGGGTGGGTGAAACTCATATTGACAAACTTGTAGACAATTTGATGATAAACAACTTTGGTAATTGGTGATTTGACATGCATTAAGGTTTGCATAGAGTTTTGGGGTTTTTTCTGTCAGCACGTGAATTCTGTCCAAACATGACCAGTTTAGTAATTTTAAATTTTCTTGATTTTAAAGCCAAAATCTTGCAATTCTTATATTGAGAAAGTTGTAAACTTTGAAATTCTGAGCAATGTTGGTATAAAACTCTTTGAGTGAAAGTGACCAGACGTTTAGAATTTCTAAATTTATGGGTTCTGTTGGTCAAATCTTGGTCAGCCACTTAAATTCAAATTTTCACCAGATTTTTTAATACAACATGGTATTCATATTTATAAGATAAATGTAGAGGAACAAATTTAGAACATTTTGTCTGATTGGAGTTTTATCAAATTCAGCACCTAAGTGGGTGAAATAGGCGATTTTCAGAAGCACCTTCTTTGGTCAAAGCTGGTTTTTCCATTTTTCGGGATTTTTCCCATCTCCTCTGTCTATGACCGGCGGGCCCCACACGCCAGAACCGCGCCGGTTTCCCGCTCACGCGGTTGGAACGCGCCGACGGTGGGTCCCACCACCGCACATCGTCCGCGCACCGGGTCCACGGACCTCCCTCTTCACTCCCTCGCCTGGCCCCACCTGTCGTTCGCTCCGGGTCTATGAATCTTGGGACGGGGAATGCGTTCATGTTTTATTTTTTTTTTCTGCAAGTTTTTCCCCCTATGATATTGTTGATAATCATAACTAAGGGGTAGCAGCTGTCAAATCCTGCTATCTTATGATAACATGTTTTAAATAAACAATCAATGGCTAAGGACCCACTTCTAGTAAGCTTATGCGGGTTAGAAGTCAGTCCACCAAAAAGCCTTGCATAATCTCAAAAGTGTCGGGCTGAAACCGCCCACGGGTAAGTCCTACGAGTTCCCCACGAACTCACCGTTTGTTGTTGATATTTTTCTTTTAGGTGCATATCAGATTATGATCAAGGATGACTACGGTGGGCTCGAGGTCATACTTGATGTTTACTTTCCGCTGCACGTTACATCTTTGTAACGATATGTATTCCGCTGCGAGGTTTATTTTGAAGTTCTTTTTCACTACCTTGTACTCCTTTTGAGCAAAAGTATTTGTAATCAATCAAATTATGTTTGTATGAAATGGTGGGTTGTTGTAATTGTTGTGGCTCTTCCGAGAGATTAACGTGTGTGATGTCGGCATTCCTGGGAGATGGTTTCATCGAGTGCCCTTCTGGGTAGCTCGACGGACTACCGAGTTTAGTTCGGACTAAGTGCACTGTGGGCCAGTGGTGGCAGGTGTACTTAGTCCGTATTAAATCGGCGGTTCCGCCACAGCTGGTATCAGAGCCGATGATGCACGAGCAACAATTATAACAACTTCGTTTTGATTTCAAAAGCCTATTTTCCAAATCTTTTCAGAGTATTTGCGAAAATGAGAGATATCGCGTATATGCCCACTATAAGGATGTTAGGAGATATCAGGTGACATCACTAACATTCTGACCTAGATAGAATTCATATGCATTTTGGGCGCTTTGAGAAGCAACTATTCGGCCATAGCTATCCCCAGTACTGGTGGAAGCTATTGGGTTTTGCGAATAGTTGTAATCTCTGCATTCATGCTGTATAAGTAAAAGCTCTTTAAGGGTGGTGGGCATGTTTGAGGCTTTCATACCCACCACACTTACATTCGGTTTTGGGATCCACCATTTTCTCGACAATCCCCAGTACTGGTGGAAAGTCAGGCTTTGAGGAAAAGGTGCAGCGGCCCACCAACGTTGTCCACGCAGCGGTCACGCGTGGATGCCACATTATGTGGTAATGTATGAGCATGCATTTTTCTGCAGGTACACTAACCACGTGCGAAACTAAGAACGACTAGGACTCGACTAGTTGCATTAAGGAGAGACGTGCATATATGTCACCGAATATCGCTAAGTTGTATACTTAGAAAGTGCGATGTGAGACCGGATAGGACGGGCATACATCATTCCATCTCATCTCATGTGCCTTACTTGTTTTTGCTTGAAAATAACTGGATTTCTTACTGCATCTATAAGTATATTTGTTGGGTAGTAGCATTTTACATATGAATCCTGTCTGCGGTTTTAAGATGCATTTCAAACTACGAATAAAATCAACAGAAACTTATTATAAGAACCTAGTAGTACAAGAAATTTCTAAACAACTTATGTATAGATTACTTGCTCTGAAAGTAAATACGAGCGAGGTACCAGTTTAGGGCGTGTCCCATGTCCATTTTAAAACAAGTATTATATATAAAAGTTGTAGTGCAAAAATTTCAACCAACAATTGATCTATAACGACCCTTCGGCAAAATACTCTAGACATTAACTTACAACCATTTTAAGTCCATGCTTACATCTAGGTAGCAAGTACGAAATTTAGAAGATGAAGTTCGGGACGTAACTTAATTGGCACATGAATGCAAATTGCCTTATGACCACATTTGGCCTTCGAAACTATCAAATTGACGGGAGCCTTATTCTTCCTGCTACAGATGTCGCAACCCTCGACACCGCCTTTCGACTTATGTCCTGGCCACCATGAATCCATGACAGCTAAAACCATAATACCTAAAGGCAGCATGAAGAGAAAAGCGGGAGAGCCCTCTACCGATGCAGCTTCGGTTCAACACCTGCGACCTGGGATGGTTCTGTTAAAAGGATTTGTCAAGCCTGAAGATCAAATCGGGATGGTTAGTATGTGTCGACAACTGGGTAAAGGCCCAGGAGGATTTTATAGGCCTAGCCTCAAGAATGGTGCCAAGCTGAATTTGTGGATGATGTCTCTGGGAAAGAACTGGGATCCGACGGCACGCTCATATGGACCCACACGTCCATTTGATGGAGCACAAGCCCCGGCAATACCAGACGCTTTCAAGATGATTGCTCAGACTGCGAACTCCACTGCAAGTGAGTTTTCTCAGATTAACCCAGACATATGCATCGTCAACTACTACACCAACTCCGGAAAGCTCGGACTTCATCAAGACAAGGACGAGTCGGAGAGTAGCCTTACCAAAGGTTTACCTTTCGTATCCATCTCCATAGGGGACACCGCCGAGTTCTTGTTCGGCGACACGAGAGACAAGGACCAAGCGACCAAGATCAACCTCGAATCTGGTGACGTTCTCATACTCGGTGGAGAATCAAGACTACTGTTTCATGGCATTTCCCACGTGAAGGCCAACACTGCACCAAGTTGGTTGAAAGAAGAAACGGGCATTCGTCCTGGGCGTATCAATCTTACGTTTAGGCAGTACTAGCTAGATACTAGTTGGTGTGCTAATAGTCATCGCAAAACTTTTGTAATGAGAGGGGGTTGACTCTCATAACTCTCGAGTTTCCCCTGTATCCAACTCTTTGCAGTCGGCATGTGTCCCACCCTCATGAATTATGTAACTCTATTTTCAGGGAGCATTCTGAACTCTTGTAGTTCTCACGTTTCATACTTTTGTTATTCAGGCAATTCAGTTTTTGTAATCCATGACACTTTTTGTTGTTGTTACCTTGTTTCTGATCCAAATAAGTCTGACGAATTATACCTCCGAAAACATTGTGCTATGACGTGTAAAACTCCTTGTTCATGTCTTCTATCACCCTGTGATATTCTCATATCCCCTGAGGTTGGAAGGAAATACCGCACTTGGTGGGGTGTCTACCCGAGTAGTCTATGGTGCCGCGACGGAACCTAGGGTCCTGGGTGCACGGCCGTCACTCGGGTCCACTGGGGGCGCACTGGTATCAAGACATGCAAAAGGCATGACACCGCTTCAATTGTGGAACATTCCTATCTATCTTCAAACGCTTTGTTGACTTTATACATTAAATTCGTGGAAATGGTTTGCTCTATTTCCACTGCCACATTCTATCATTCCTTGCTTTGTTTCACCTTGCCTTTCTTGGTCTGTGGGGAAAGATCTACCTTATTCCCACTGTCGATCACACCCTTCCCTGGCCTTGTTGAACTATGTCTTCTCAATCCGTGAGACGAGTCAAATCTATGGTTCCACTCATCCACACTTTTGCGTTGACTTTGTTTGTCTTTGCTGGTCGTGCTTCACGGGGATAAGCAATTCTATTCTCCACGATACATTTACAACCACTTGTCTAAATCTCGGACTTCTCTGCGCTCACCCTGATTTTCATTAACATCTTGTAGATGTAGAAATGCTTGATTCCATTCCCACTGTCTTACTACGTCATTCCATTTCTTCTTCCAACTTGCCCCTCTCTGAATGGTGGAGACAGCCAAACTCTGTTTCCACTGCTTTCTCCTACGTTCCATTCTGGCATATATTGAACTCTATCTTCTGAAGGTAAACTTCAGCACCATCCGCCGCGCTACGCTTTTGTTCTCAGCTAGTGCTTTTTGTCATATCGTCCTTTTCAAGAAGTTGCTTCGTTCTTCTTTGAAAATCATCCTCAGTTAAGCTTACTAACACTGACTATTGTTTCGTTAGTAAGCGCACATCATATGCCTATACTTCTCTTGGTCAGACTTGACCAATCTTATGGAATCGTACAAACCATCACTTTGTCTAGGTGAATATATCCTACTTTCTTCCCGTGTTATCTTTCTTGAGACAATGAGTAGTGTGTGCTATGTATCGCCACACCTTACTCTTTGCAAATATTTGGATTTGATATCTTATATGTGTACGCAGTCCCCATCAAATGAAATGAACGTGCCTCCCAACAACACATCCATTGTTGTTTTCTATAACTCGCGAGATTTTTTGCTTCATTCAAACTCCCTACTGCGTATGCTTTACTTCTCATTGTTCAAATAAATCAGATGCTTATTACGCTCCTAAACCCGGTGTCAAAGCCAGGAAGTAACTCTCTCGTCGTGCTTGAACCAACCATGTCATTCGCTCGCTGCCACCACGTTCTCTTCGTGGTTTGTTCATTCCCCCTCATATGAGACGTGAATTATCGAGTACCTTAAAGGAACCATCCTAGTCAACCAAATGATGCTTTGTAACTACCTTGTGTTAAGGAGGCACTAACCATTCACGAGCCTGTTAACAAAGCAAGTTGGTGAAGGATTAAGTGTCACCATGTGTGACAGAAGCACACAAATCACGACGCCGAAACCATTTACACTTCGCGGTAAGCCGTAGAACCCCGCTTCCTCCAAATCTCGGGACGAGATTTCTTTAAGGGGGGTGGGTTGTGATGCCCCTGGCATCTCAGAAGCCGTACACACAATTATACGTAAACTAATGATGAATTAAGACTAAATCATGCTTAAGAGAGTAATGAGGGATTGGTAGATAAACCACTAAGTCAAAATTTCTCAAATCTGAAATTTTAGCTCGTCCCCAAAGTTGATTCTGAAATTACTTTTGAATTCACTATACAACTTTACATTCTCCCTTTCTATGAAATGAAATTGAACTTTTTACCTTTCAAATGCACCTATTGTGGAAGTGATTGGCCTTCATTTGATACTTCAAAAGTTGAAAACAAGAAAAGCTTTACTTAGAGTAAATCTGCTGTTTTACCAAAATCCTAAACAAGATTAGGGTTGTATTTCAAAATATGTTGTGATTTAGAGGAGGATCATATTAACAAAGTTGTAGGTAATGATCTAGGAAACAACTTTGTCAATATGAGTCAGGTCATAATATGAATTCAAATTGGTCTTTTCAACCAATTTTTGTCAGCCCAGAAACACACCCCTACTCTGTCCAGTTTGGTAATTTGAGATTTTCTTACCCATAGAGCCATTTTCATGACCTGCCCTAATGAAATGAAATATATTTTAGAAAGTACCCAACAAATTTGTCAAAAGGAGCAAGTGGAGTTGAGGCCTATAACTAGGGTATTTTCCCCTCCCAAGCAGAGGACCTACCCTGTCCCTACCTATGGCTGCTGCATAAATTCAAACAAATTTCATATTTCCATGCCGAATTTGAAATCATGCCTATTGACAAAGTTGTAGAGTTCAAGGAGTAGAACATTTCATTCAATTGGAGTTTTTCCAAATTCGGCCTCTAAATTGGTCAAAATGGCGGTTTACAGCAGGCTAGAAAACACACTTTTTCCATTTCCTTTTACTGAGTCCATGACAGGTGGGGCCCACCTGCCAGGCCGGTCTTCCTCCTCGGTACGACGGGCACCCCGTGGCGCGCCGGCGTACAGGACGTACGCGCGGCCGCGGATCGACGGCCCCACCACGTTCCCCCTTCACCTGGACGCGCCCCGGACCTTCCTCTCGCCCTCCCTTACTCGCCTCGACCTCCCTGCCTCTCCCCACGCGCAGCAGAGCTGCGGCCCCGCCGCGAACGCCGCCATGGCCGCCGGGCGTCGACCTCGCGCCACTGCCTCCTCGGGTCCCTTCCCGTGACGACGCCGCGCGCCCCACACTCGCGCGTTGCTCCTCCACCCTCCCCGCTGCTCCTCGGCCTCGCCCCGCCACCTCTAGCTCATTCCGCGTGCGCGCACGCCGCGGCCACGCCATGGCCTAGCCCGCGGCGAGCTAGCTACGCCGGTCGCCTCGGGCCGCCTCCCTGTCGTCCAACGCGCGCCCCGTCGTCGCCGCACCTCCCTCCACCGAAGCCCCAAGCCCTAGGCCGCCGCCGTCGGCCCTAGCCCCTTTCCCCACGCGCGACGCCGCGCGCCGCCCCGACTCACCCGCACCTCAACGCGGAGAGCCTTCCTCCGGCCATCCCCGCCTCTCCACTTCACCACCACCGCGTGCGCCATCTCCCCGCGGAGCTCTCGCGCCCGTCCTCGCCCCTTCCCGTCGCCGGAGTCGGCGGATCGACCCCGCGCCGACGCCGTTCACCATGTCACCGCGGCCGCCGGTTCACCGCGTCCGCGCCGCTCATACGGACCACCCCGCTCGACGAGGCCAAGGGGAAATGGAGGCACGCATCCGGGAACGCCTCCCTAGACCATGACGGCTTCAAGTTTGGGCCCCAACACGCCGGCGCAACCCCATCTCCGTCCCCCGCCGCGCGCGGTTCGTCTCGGTCGAGAGGAAGAAGAAGACGATGGTATTTTTACCCGAAACCCCCTAGCTTTCTTCTGTTTTACGCGCTCAGATTTAAGTACTATGCACTGAGTCTTGAGAACCTTACAGTCTAGCCCCTGGAGGTTATGGTTAATTACGTATAGGTCCCGGATCTAGGGTTAATATGTATTATTTCGGTTTGAACTTTGAAAAATCATATAAAATCACAGAAAAATCCAAAATGGACAAACTAAGTTGCATTAGACTCCTCTTGAATAGATCTATCGAATGGGTATGATGTGGATGAGTGAAATGACCATTTTACCCTCGGTTTTGTGCATGTATGTAAAAGGAAAATAAATAGAAAAAGTGATCTAGATGAACTTCTAAAATGGTAAAACTTGGTCAGTATGCTTTGTAGCACATGAGAACACTATGACAAACTTTATGGCCATAGTGCTTGCTGTTATGTGAGGCTTTGCCATTATATTTGCAAAATGTACCTTTTTATTAACTAAAAAGTGAACACCATGCAAAACCTGCTAGAATGAGTCATCTGGTATTTTTCCTATGCACTAGATAACTGATAAGAGTCACTGGTAAAATATGAGATTGTGCATGTCAAGTTTGAGTGGTGTTTTGAGTGCCACTAGCTATGAAAGAAAATAGGAAAAAGTGGGGTTAAATGGCTAGGAAAATTTCAGGAGGACTATGGTAGCTTGTACATGATACATAGGACTCAGAAAGTATATCTGTGCATGTTTAAACCACTGTTCTGTATTAGGTAAATTGCTTTAATAAATAAATATATGGAAAATAGATGTCCTGCAAAAATGTAGGTATAGAACTTGCCAATTTTTGTGCACACTCTAAATATTGATAGTTGGATGCTGGTAAAATTTCATTTACAGAAACCAATCCTAGATTTTATAAAAACTTCTGACAAGGTGTAGGGCTGAAAATTTGTAGTAATTATAATAAAATAATTACATTTCCAATTGGGCTGAAATTTTGGTAGTGGCTTAGCGTGTGGGCCAGGTCTGTGTGCCATAAAATTTTGGTCTCATTTGGCAATGTCTTTTGGGTATAACTTGAGGGCTCATTTTAATCCAAATTTAAAGCTAAAAGAAAAACCTACCCTAAGTATATGCACATCGCTAAGTGTAAACTCTTTTGCTAATTACACTCTAAGAGTAAGCTAGTTTAGTTAATATGATTAGTTGAGCTAGCTTTAGGTGATGGTTTATACGATTTCTTAAAAGATGGCATGTAGAATTTTCCTAGGAGAGTATGAATGCCTTCCTCGGGAGGTAGACCTTAAATAAGAAGGCTTGTTTACTTTGCCATGTAGTATCCACCATGGGTTACTCTTCTACTGCACTCTATCCTGCATTGCATCCTTACACTCATTTGCATATCTGGCCTGCATATAGACCACGGGATCGAGGAGCCGACGCAGGATCTACCGTTGATCGAGAAGCCAGACGACAAGTGGAACCCGGAGCAAGAAGACGGCGTGTCGCTGAGTTGGCCATCCCTGTAGCAAGGGGTTGCCTGGGGCAAAGCCTCACAACCCGGCAAACTAACAGTAGTCTAGTTTGTTCAAGTTGTCAACAACAAAGGTAGGCCCCTTAGGCATTTTCACCTATCTAGGGAGTCTCACCACCCTATGCTGGTTTGTGCATTACGTTTAGGGATTTTATGAAACCCCACATGCATAAATCCTTGATACCCAAAGTAGAAAGGATAAAACGAAGTCTATACCTAGCTATGCTTAGACGGTAGAAGACGAGTGAAGGTATTCACTCGCGAGATGATAGGGCCTACAAATTGTTTTACAAATCCTTGGATCGAAAGGCAATCTGTTATGACTTGATGATAAGTTGAGACCGGGCGGAGATATGGTTTGATATGATGAGATTTGTGATAATGTGTTGGTGGACTCCGCCCGAGTCGATTAAGGCCCGTCCGCTGTTCGCCTGCTGATTGGCATAACATTGCTAGAGTGCTTATCCGGTATATGGGGCCGGTGAAACCTTACTTGTGCCATCCAAAGAACAGAGACACGTTCCTACCCACTGGTTGCGAGGAAGGTGGTCCGGGGGAGCTTGGTACTCATGACGGGGAGACCGGGATGCCGGCAGGCTCGTCATGGGGGCACAATCCGGAGGTCAGGCGGGAGTGAATCGAACTTGGGATGGGACAAGTGGAGGCGGGGGACCATATGTGGGAAAGCCGTCGTGTCAGTAAGCATATGGGCCCCTGGCATTTTTAGTTATTCCCGGGAATTAAAAATCGATTCGAATCGCTGATGCTCACCAGGTGTGAGAATGCCAAATATCACTGACGGGCAACGTAGTAACGACTTAAAATACTTTATGCTTATATCCATGTTTTATATACAACATGCTTGGATAAGTATGATCCGTCCGACTATTCATAGTGCTGCCCATCCACTGAGAGGAGGTTGATGGATTTGGGAGATGCTTCGAAGTCGAGGGAGAGATGACCCGACGTATAGGGGCATCGCTCCTGAGACGGCTACTCCCAAGAGTTCGATGGGGGCTCTATGAATCTTGGGACGGGGCATGCGTTCATGTTTTATTTTTTTTTTCTGCAAGTTTTTCCCCCTATGATATTGTTGATAATCATAACTAAGGGGTAGCAGCTGTCAAATCCTGCTATCTTATGATAACATGTTTTAAATAAACAATCAATGGCTAAGGACCCACTTCTAGTAAGCTTATGCGGGTTAGAAGTCAGTCCACCAAAAAGCCTTGCATAATCTCAAAAGTGTCGGGCTGAAACCGCCCACGGGTAAGTCCTACGAGTTCCCCACGAACTCACCGTTTGTTGTTGATATTTTTCTTTTAGGTGCATATCAGATTATGATCAAGGATGACTACGGTGGGCTCGAGGTCATACTTGATGTTTACTTTCCGCTGCACGTTACATCTTTGTAACGATATGTATTCCGCTGCGAGGTTTATTTTGAAGTTTTTTTTCACTACCTTGTACTCCTTTTGAGCAAAAGTATTTGTAATCAATCAAATTATGTTTGTATGAAATGGTGGGTTGTTGTAATTGTTGTGGCTCTTCCGAGAGCTTAACGTGTGTGATGTCGGCATTCCTGGGAGATGGTTTCATCGAGTGCCCTTCTGGGTAGCTCGACGGACTACCGAGTTTAGTTCGGACTAAGTGCACTGTGGGCCAGTGGTGGCAGGTGTACTTAGCCCGTATTAAATCGGCGGTTCCGCCACAGCTGGTATCAGAGCCGATCATGCACGAGCAACAATTATAACAACTTCGTTTTGATTTCAAAAGCCTATTTTCCAAATCTTTTCAGAGTATTTGCGAAAATGAGAGATATCGCGTATATGCCCACTATAAGGATGTTAGGAGATATCAGGTGACATCACTAACATTCTGACCTAGATAGAATTCATATGCATTTTGGGCGCTTTGAGAAGCAACTATTCGGCCATAGCTATCCCCAGTACTGGTGGAAGCTATTGGGTTTTGCGAATAGTTGTAATCTCTGCATTCATGCTGTATAAGTAAAAGCTCTTTAAGGGTGGTGGGCATGTTTGAGGCTTTCATACCCACCACACTTACATTCGGTTTTGGGATCCACCTTTTTCTCGACAATCCCCAGTACTGGTGGAAAGTCAGGCTTTGAGGAAAAGGTGCAGCGGCCCACCAACGTTGTCCACGCAGCGGTCACGCGTGGATGCCACATTATGTGGTAATGTATGAGCATGTATTTTTCTGCAGGTACACTAACCACGTGCGAAACTAAGAACGACTAGGACTCGACTAGTTGCATTAAGGAGAGACGTGCATATATGTCACCGAATATCGCTAAGTTGTATACTTAGAAAGTACGATGTGAGACCGGATAGGACGGGCATACATCATTCCATCTCATCTCATGTGCCTTACTTGTTTTTGCTTGAAAATAACTAGATTTCTTACTGCATCTATAAGTATATTTGTTGGGTAGTAGCATTTTACATATGAATCCTGTCTGCGGTTTTAAGATGCATTTCAAACTACGAATAAAATCAACAGAAACTTATTATAAGAACCTAGTAGTACAAGAAATTTCTAAACAACTTATGTATAGATTACTTGCTCTGAAAGTAAATACGAGCGAGGTACCAGTTTAGGGCGTGTCCCATGTCCATTTTAAAACAAGTATTATATATAAAAGTTGTAGTGCAAAAATTTCAACCAACAATTGATCTATAACGACCCTTCGGCAAAATACTCTGGACATTAACTTACAACCATTTTAAGTCCATGCTTACATCTAGGTAGCAAGTACGAAATTTAGAAGATGAAGTTCGGGACGTAACTTAATTGGCACATGAATGCAAATTGCCTTATGACCACATTTGGCCTTCGAAACTATCAAATTGACGGGAGCCTTATTCTTCCTGCTACAGATGTCGCAACCCTCGACACCGCCTTTCGACTTATGTCCTGGCCACCATGAATCCATGACAGCTAAAACCATAATACCTAAAGGCAGCATGAAGAGAAAAGCGGGAGAGCCCTCTACCGATGCAGCTTCGGTTCAACACCTGCGACCTGGGATGGTTCTGTTAAAAGGATTTGTCAAGCCTGAAGATCAAATCGGGATGGTTAGTATGTGTCGACAACTGGGTAAAGGCCCAGGAGGATTTTATAGGCCTAGCCTCAAGAATGGTGCCAAGCTGAATTTGTGGATGATGTCTCTGGGAAAGAACTGGGATCCGACGGCACGCTCATATGGACCCACACGTCCATTTGATGGAGCACAAGCCCCGGCAATACCAGACGCTTTCAAGATGATTGCTCAGACTGCGAACTCCACTGCAAGTGAGTTTCCTCAGATTAACCCAGACATATGCATCGTCAACTACTACACCAACTCCGGAAAGCTCGGACTTCATCAAGACAAGGACGAGTCGGAGAGTAGCCTTACCAAAGGTTTACCTTTCATATCCATCTCCATAGGGGACACCGCCGAGTTCTTGTTCGGCGACACGAGAGACAAGGACCAAGCGACCAAGATCAACCTCGAATCTGGTGACGTTCTCATACTCGGTGGAGAATCAAGACTACTGTTTCATGGCATTTCCCACGTGAAGGCCAACACTGCACCAAGTTGGTTGAAAGAAGAAACGGGCATTCGTCCTGGGCGTATCAATCTTACGTTTAGGCAGTACTAGCTAGATACTAGTTGGTGTGCTAATAGTCATCGCAAAACTTTTGTAATGAGAGGGGGTTGACTCTCATAACTCTCGAGTTTCCCCTGTATCCAACTCTTTGCAGTCGGCATGTGTCCCACCCTCATGAATTATGTAACTCTATTTTCAGGGAGCATTCTGAACTCTTGTAGTTCTCACGTTTCATGCTTTTGTTAT
This sequence comes from Paspalum notatum, assembly GCA_022530915.1. Lineage (NCBI taxonomy): Eukaryota > Viridiplantae > Streptophyta > Magnoliopsida > Poales > Poaceae > Paspalum > Paspalum notatum. The sequence continues at coordinate 35,598,492 of CM039685.1, forward strand.
TCAGGCACTTCAGTCTTTGTAATCCATGACACTTTTTGTTGTTGTTACCTTGTTTCTGATCCAAATAAGTCTGACGAATTATACCTCCGAAAACATTGTGCTATGACGTGTAAAACTCCTTGTTCATGTCTTCTATCACCCTGTGATATTCTCATATCCCCTGAGGTTGGAAGGAAATACCGCACTTGGTGGGGTGTCTACCCGAGTAGTCTATGGTGCCACGACGGAACCTAGGGTCCTGGGTGCACGGCCGTCACTCGGGTCCACTGGGGGCGCACTGGTATCAAGACATGCAAAAGGCATGACACCGCTTCAATTGTGGAACGTTCCTATCTATCTTCAAACGCTTTGTTGACTTTATACATTAAATTCGTGGAAATGGTTTGCTCTATTTCCACTGCCACATTCTATCATTCCTTGCTTTGTTTCACCTTGCCTTTCTTGGTCTGTGGGGAAAGATCTACCTTATTCCCACTGTCGATCACACCCTTCCCTGGCCTTGTTGAACTATGTCTTCTCAATCCGTGAGACGAGTCAAATCTATGGTTCCACTCATCCACACTTTTGCGTTGACTTTGTTTGTCTTTGCTGGTCGTGCTTCACGGGGATAAGCAATTCTATTCTCCACGATACATTTACAACCACTTGTCTAAATCTCGGACTTCTCTGCGCTCACCCTGATTTTCATTAACATCTTGTAGATGTAGAAATGCTTGATTCCATTCCCACTGTCTTACTACGTCATTCCATTTCTTCTTCCAACTTGCCCCTCTCTGAATGGTGGAGACAGCCAAACTCTGTTTCCACTGCTTTCTCCTACGTTCCATTCTGGCATATATTGAACTCTATCTTCTGAAGGTAAACTTCAGCACCATCCGCCGCGCTACGCTTTTGTTCTCAGCTAGTGCTTTTTGTCATATCGTCCTTTTCAAGAAGTTGCTTCGTTCTTCTTTGAAAATCATCCTCAGTTAAGCTTACTAACACTGACTATTGTTTCGTTAGTAAGCGCACATCATATGCCTATACTTCTCTTGGTCAGACTTGACCAATCTTATGGAATCGTACAAACCATCACTTTGTCTAGGTGAATATATCCTACTTTCTTCCCGTGTTATCTTTCTTGAGACAATGAGTAGTGTGTGCTATGTATCGCCACACCTTACTCTTTGCAAATATTTGGATTTGATATCTTATATGTGTACGCAGTCCCCATCAAATGAAATGAACGTGCCTCCCAACAACACATCCATTGTTGTTTTCTATAACTCGCGAGATTTTTTGCTTCATTCAAACTCCCTACTGCGTATGCTTTACTTCTCATTGTTCAAATAAATCAGATGCTTATTACGCTCCTAAACCCGGTGTCAAAGCCAGGAAGTAACTCTCTCGTCGTGCTTGAACCAACCATGTCATTCGCTCGCTGCCACCACGTTCTCTTCGTGGTTTGTTCATTCCCCCTCATATGAGACGTGAATTATCGAGTACCTTAAAGGAACCATCCTAGTCAACCAAATGATGCTTTGTAACTACCTTGTGTTAAGGAGGCACTAACCATTCACGAGCCTGTTAACAAAGCAAGTTGGTGAAGGATTAAGTGTCACCATGTGTGACAGAAGCACACAAATCACGACGCCGAAACCATTTACACTTCGCGGTAAGCCGTAGAACCCCGCTTCCTCCAAATCTCGGGACGAGATTTCTTTAAGGGGGGTGGGTTGTGATGCCCCTGGCATCTCAGAAGCCGTACACACAATTATACGTAAACTAATGATGAATTAAGACTAAATCATGCTTAAGAGAGTAATGAGGGATTGGTAGATAAACCACTAAGTCAAAATTTCTCAAATCTGAAATTTTAGCTCGTCCCCAAAGTTGATTCTGAAATTACTTTTGAATTCACTATACAACTTTACATTCTCCCTTTCTATGAAATGAAATTGAACTTTTTACCTTTCAAATGCACCTATTGTGGAAGTGATTGGCCTTCATTTGATACTTCAAAAGTTGAAAACAAGAAAAGCTTTACTTAGAGTAAATCTGCTGTTTTACCAAAATCCTAAACAAGATTAGGGTTGTATTTCAAAATATGTTGTGATTTAGAGGAGGATCATATTAACAAAGTTGTAGGTAATGATCTAGGAAACAACTTTGTCAATATGAGTCAGGTCATAATATGAATTCAAATTGGTCTTTTCAACCAATTTTTGTCAGCCCAGAAACACACCCCTACTCTGTCCAGTTTGGTAATTTGAGATTTTCTTACCCATAGAGCCATTTTCATGACCTGCCCTAATGAAATGAAATATAGTTTAGAAAGTACCCAACAAATTTGTCAAAAGGAGCAAGTGGAGTTGAGGCCTATAACTAGGGTATTTTCCCCTCCCAAGCAGAGGACCTACCCTGTCCCTACCTATGGCTGCTGCATAAATTCAAACAAATTTCATATTTCCATGCCGAATTTGAAATCATGCCTATTGACAAAGTTGTAGAGTTCAAGGAGTAGAACATTTCATTCAATTGGAGTTTTTCCAAATTCGGCCTCTAAATTGGTCAAAATGGCGGTTTACAGCAGGCTAGAAAACACACTTTTTCCATTTCCTTTTACTGAGTCCATGACAGGTGGGGCCCACCTGTCAGGCCGGTCTTCCTCCTCGGTACGACGGGCACCCCGTGGCGCGCCGGCGTACAGGACGTACGCATGGCCGCGGATCGATGGCCCCACCACGTTCCCCCTTCACCTGGACGCGCCCCGGACCTTCCTCTCGCCCTCCCTTACTCGCCTCGACCTCCCTGCCTCTCCCCACGCGCAGCAGAGCTGCGGCCCCGCCGCGAACGCCGCCATGGCCGCCGGGCGTCGACCTCGCGCCCCTGCCTCCTCGGGTCCCTTCCCGTGACGACGCCGCGCGCCCCACACTCGCGCGTTGCTCCTCCACCCTCCCCGCTGCTCCTCGGCCTCGCCCCGCCACCTCTAGCTCATTCCGCGTGCGCGCACGCCGCGGCCACGCCATGGCCTAGCCCGCGGCGAGCTAGCTACGCCGGTCGCCTCGGGCCGCCTCCCTGTCATCCAACGCGCGCCCCGTCGTCGCCGCACCTCCCTCCACCGAAGCCCCAAGCCCTAGGCCGCCGCCGTCGGCCCTAGCCCCTTTCCCCACGCGCGACGCCGCGCGCCGCCCCGACTCACCCGCACCTCAACGCGGAGAGCCTTCCTCCGGCCATCCCCGCCTCTCCACTTCACCACCACCGCGTGCGCCATCTCCCCGCGGAGCTCTCGCGCCCGTCCTCGCCCCTTCCCGTCGCCGGAGTCGGCGGATCGACCCCGCGCCGACGCCGTTCACCATGTCACCGCGGCCGCCGGTTCACCGCGTCCGCGCCGCTCATACGGACCACCCCGCTCGACGAGGCCAAGGGGAAATGGAGACACGCATCCGGGAACGCCTCCCTAGACCATGACGGCTTCAAGTTTGGGCCCCAACACGCCGGCGCAACCCCATCTCCGTCCCCCGCCGCGCGCGGTTCGTCTCGGTCGAGAGGAAGAAGAAGACGATGGTATTTTTACCCGAAACCCCCTAGCTTTCTTCTGTTTTACGCGCTCAGATTTAAGTACTATGCACTGAGTCTTGAGAACCTTACAGTCTAGCCCCTGGAGGTTATGGTTAATTACGTATAGGTCCCGGATCTAGGGTTAATATGTATTATTTCGGTTTGAACTTTGAAAAATCATATAAAATCACAGAAAAATCCAAAATGGACAAACTAAGTTGCATTAGACTCCTCTTGAATAGATCTATCGAATGGGTATGATGTGGATGAGTGAAATGACCATTTTACCCTCGGTTTTGTGCATGTATGTGAAAGGAAAATAAATAGAAAAAGTGATCTAGATGAACTTCTAAAATGGTAAAACTTGGTCAGTATGCTTTGTAGCACATGAGAACACTATGACAAACTTTATGGCCATAGTGCTTGCTGTTATGTGAGGCTTTGCCATTATATTTGCAAAATGTACCTTTTTATTAACTAAAAAGTGAACACCATGCAAAACCTGCTAGAATGAGTCATCTGGTATTTTTCCTATGCACTAGATAACTGATAAGAGTCACTGGTAAAATATGAGATTGTGCATGTCAAGTTTGAGTGGTGTTTTGAGTGCCACTAGCTATGAAAGAAAATAGGAAAAAGTGGGGTTAAATGGCTAGGAAAATTTCAGGAGGACTATGGTAGCTTGTACATGATACATAGGACTCAGAAAGTATATCTGTGCATGTTTAAACCACTGTTCTGTATTAGGTAAATTGCTTTAATAAATAAATATATGGAAAATAGATGTCCTGCAAAAATGTAGGTATAGAACTTGCCAATTTTTGTGCACACTCTAAATATTGATAGTTGGATGCTGGTAAAATTTCATTTACAGAAACCAATCCTAGATTTTATAAAAACTTCTGACAAGGTGTAGGGCTGAAAATTTGTAGTAATTATAATAAAATAATTACATTTCCAATTGGGCTGAAATTTTGGTAGTGGCTTAGCGTGTGGGCCAGGTCTGTGTGCCATAAAATTTTGGTCTCATTTGGCAATGTCTTTTGGGTATAACTTGAGGGCTCATTTTAATCCAAATTTAAAGCTAAAAGAAAAACCTACCCTAAGTATATGCACATCGCTAAGTGTAAACTCTTTTGCTAATTACACTCTAAGAGTAAGCTAGTTTAGTTAATATGATTAGTTGAGCTAGCTTTAGGTGATGGTTTATACGATTTCTTAAAAGATGGCATGTAGAATTTTCCTAGGAGAGTATGAATGCCTTCCTCGGGAGGTAGACCTTAAATAAGAAGGCTTGTTTACTTTGCCATGTAGTATCCACCATGGGTTACTCTTCTACTGCACTCTATCCTGCATTGCATCCTTACACTCATTTGCATATCTGGCCTGCATATAGACCACGGGATCGAGGAGCCGACGCAGGATCTACCGTTGATCGAGAAGCCAGACGACAAGTGGAACCCGGAGCAAGAAGACGGCGTGTCGCTGAGTTGGCCATCCCTGTAGCAAGGGGTTGCCTGGGGCAAAGCCTCACAACCCGGCAAACTAACAGTAGTCTAGTTTGTTCAAGTTGTCAACAACAAAGGTAGGCCCCTTAGGCATTTTCACCTATCTAGGGAGTCTCACCACCCTATGCTGGTTTGTGCATTACGTTTAGGGATTTTATGAAACCCCACATGCATAAATCCTTGATGCCCAAAGTAGAAAGGATAAAACGAAGTCTATACCTAGCTATGCTTAGACGGTAGAAGACGAGTGAAGGTATTCACTCGCGAGATGATAGGGCCTACAAATTGTTTTACAAATCCTTGGATCGAAAGGCAATCTGTTATGACTTGATGATAAGTTGAGACCGGGCGGAGATATGGTTTGATATGATGAGATTTGTGATAATGTGTTGGTGGACTCCGCCCGAGTCGATTAAGGCCCGTCCGCTGTTCGCCTGCTGATTGGCATAACATTGCTAGAGTGCTTATCCGGTATATGGGGCCGGTGAAACCTTACTTGTGCCATCCAAAGAACAGAGACACGTTCCTACCCACTGGTTGCGAGGAAGGTGGTCCGGGGGAGCTTGGTACTCATGACGGGGAGACCGGGATGCCGGCAGGCTCGTCATGGGGGCACAACCCGGAGGTCAGGCGGGAGTGAATCGAACTTGGGATGGGACAAGTGGAGGCGGGGGACCATATGTGGGAAAGCCGTCGTGTCAGTAAGCATATGGGCCCCTGGCATTTTTAGTTATTCCCGGGAATTAAAAATCGATTCGAATCGCTGATGCTCACCAGGTGTGAGAATGCCAAATATCACTGACGGGCAACGTAGTAACGACTTAAAATACTTTATGCTTATATCCATGTTTTATATACAACATGCTTGGATAAGTATGATCCGTCCGACTATTCATAGTGCTGCCCATCCACTGAGAGGAGGTTGATGGATTTGGGAGATGCTTCGAAGTCGAGGGAGAGATGACCCGACGTATAGGGGCATCGCTCCTGAGACGGCTACTCCCAAGAGTTCGATGGGGGCTCTATGAATCTTGGGACGGGGCATGCGTTCATGTTTTATTTTTTTTTTTCTGCAAGTTTTTCCCCCTATGATATTGTTGATAATCATAACTAAGGGGTAGCAGCTGTCAAATCCTGCTATCTTATGATAACATGTTTTAAATAAACAATCAATGGCTAAGGACCCACTTCTAGTAAGCTTATGCGGGTTAGAAGTCAGTCCACCAAAAAGCCTTGCATAATCTCAAAAGTGTCGGGCTGAAACCGCCCACGGGTAAGTCCTACGAGTTCCCCACGAACTCACCGTTTGTTGTTGATATTTTTCTTTTAGGTGCATATCAGATTATGATCAAGGATGACTACGGTGGGCTCGAGGTCATACTTGATGTTTACTTTCCGCTGCACGTTACATCTTTGTAACGATATGTATTCCGCTGCGAGGTTTATTTTGAAGTTCTTTTTCACTACCTTGTACTCCTTTTGAGCAAAAGTATTTGTAATCAATCAAATTATGTTTGTATGAAATGGTGGGTTGTTGTAATTGTTGTGGCTCTTCCGAGAGCTTAACGTGTGTGATGTCGGCATTCCTGGGAGATGGTTTCATCGAGTGCCCTTCTGGGTAGCTCGACGGACTACCGAGTTTAGTTCGGACTAAGTGCACTGTGGGCCAGTGGTGGCAGGTGTACTTAGCCCGTATTAAATCGGCGGTTCCGCCACAGCTGGTATCAGAGCCGATCATGCACGAGCAACAATTATAACAACTTCGTTTTGATTTCAAAAGCCTATTTTCCAAATCTTTTCAGAGTATTTGCGAAAATGAGAGATATCGCGTATATGCCCACTATAAGGATGTTAGGAGATATCAGGTGACATCACTAACATTCTGACCTAGATAGAATTCATATGCATTTTGGGCGCTTTGAGAAGCAACTATTCGGCCATAGCTATCCCCAGTACTGGTGGAAGCTATTGGGTTTTGCGAATAGTTGTAATCTCTGCATTCATGCTGTATAAGTAAAAGCTCTTTAAGAGTGGTGGGCATGTTTGAGGCTTTCATACCCACCACACTTACATTCGGTTTTGGGATCCACCTTTTTCTCGACAATCCCCAGTACTGGTGGAAAGTCAGGCTTTGAGGAAAAGGTGCAGCGGCCCACCAACGTTGTCCACGCAGCGGTCACGCGTGGATGCCACATTATGTGGTAATGTATGAGCATGCATTTTTCTGCAGGTACACTAACCACGTGCGAAACTAAGAACGACTAGGACTCGACTAGTTGCATTAAGGAGAGACGTGCATATATGTCACCGAATATCGCTAAGTTGTATACTTAGAAAGTGCGATGTGAGACCGGATAGGACGGGCATACATCATTCCATCTCATCTCATGTGCCTTACTTGTTTTTGCTTGAAAATAACTAGATTTCTTACTGCATCTATAAGTATATTTGTTGGGTAGTAGCATTTTACATATGAATCCTGTCTGCGGTTTTAAGATGCATTTCAAACTACGAATAAAATCAACAGAAACTTATTATAAGAACCTAGTAGTACAAGAAATTTCTAAACAACTTATGTATAGATTACTTGCTCTGAAAGTAAATACGAGCGAGGTACCAGTTTAGGGCGTGTCCCATGTCCATTTTAAAACAAGTATTATATATAAAAGTTGTAGTGCAAAAATTTCAACCAACAATTGATCTATAACGACCCTTCGGCAAAATACTCTGGACATTAACTTACAACCATTTTAAGTCCATGCTTACATCTAGGTAGCAAGTACGAAATTTAGAAGATGAAGTTCGGGACGTAACTTAATTGGCACATGAATGCAAATTGCCTTATGACCACATTTGGCCTTCGAAACTATCAAATTGACGGGAGCCTTATTCTTCCTGCTACAGATGTTGCAACCCTCGACACCGCCTTTCGACTTATGTCCTGGCCACCATGAATCCATGACAGCTAAAACCATAATACCTAAAGGCAGCATGAAGAGAAAAGCGGGAGAGCCCTCTACCGATGCAGCTTCGGTTCAACACCTGCGACCTGGGATGGTTCTGTTAAAAGGATTTGTCAAGCCTGAAGATCAAATCGGGATGGTTAGTATGTGTCGACAACTGGGTAAAGGCCCAGGAGGATTTTATAGGCCTAGCCTCAAGAATGGTGCCAAGCTGAATTTGTGGATGATGTCTCTGGGAAAGAACTGGGATCCGACGGCACGCTCATATGGACCCACACGTCCATTTGATGGAGCACAAGCCCCGGCAATACCAGACGCTTTCAAGATGATTGCTCAGACTGCGAACTCCACTGCAAGTGAGTTTCCTCAGATTAACCCAGACATATGCATCGTCAACTACTACACCAACTCCGGAAAGCTCGGACTTCATCAAGACAAGGACGAGTCGGAGAGTAGCCTTACCAAAGGTTTACCTTTCATATCCATCTCCATAGGGGACACCGCCGAGTTCTTGTTCGGCGACACGAGAGACAAGGACCAAGCGACCAAGATCAACCTCGAATCTGGTGACGTTCTCATACTCGGTGGAGAATCAAGACTACTGTTTCATGGCATTTCCCACGTGAAGGCCAACACTGCACCAAGTTGGTTGAAAGAAGAAACGGGCATTCGTCCTGGGCGTATCAATCTTACGTTTAGGCAGTACTAGCTAGATACTAGTTGGTGTGCTAATAGTCATCGCAAAACTTTTGTAATGAGAGGGGGTTGACTCTCATAACTCTCGAGTTTCCCCTGTATCCAACTCTTTGCAGTCGGCATGTGTCCCACCCTCATGAATTATGTAACTCTATTTTCAGGGAGCATTCTGAACTCTTGTAGTTCTCACGTTTCATGCTTTTGTTATTCAGGCACTTCAGTCTTTGTAATCCATGACACTTTTTGTTGTTGTTACCTTGTTTCTGATCCAAATAAGTCTGACGAATTATACCTCCGAAAACATTGTGCTATGACGTGTAAAACTCCTTGTTCATGTCTTCTATCACCCTGTGATATTCTCATATCCCCTGAGGTTGGAAGGAAATACCGCACTTGGTGGGGTGTCTACCCGAGTAGTCTATGGTGCCACGACGGAACCTAGGGTCCTGGGTGCACGGCCGTCACTCGGGTCCACTGGGGGCGCACTGGTATCAAGACATGCAAAAGGCATGACACCGCTTCAATTGTGGAACGTTCCTATCTATCTTCAAACGCTTTGTTGACTTTATACATTAAATTCGTGGAAATGGTTTGCTCTATTTCCACTGCCACATTCTATCATTCCTTGCTTTGTTTCACCTTGCCTTTCTTGGTCTGTGGGGAAAGATCTACCTTATTCCCACTGTCGATCACACCCTTCCCTGGCCTTGTTGAACTATGTCTTCTCAATCCGTGAGACGAGTCAAATCTATGGTTCCACTCATCCACACTTTTGCGTTGACTTTGTTTGTCTTTGCTGGTCGTGCTTCACGGGGATAAGCAATTCTATTCTCCACGATACATTTACAACCACTTGTCTAAATCTCGGACTTCTCTGCGCTCACCCTGATTTTCATTAACATCTTGTAGATGTAGAAATGCTTGATTCCATTCCCACTGTCTTACTACGTCATTCCATTTCTTCTTCCAACTTGCCCCTCTCTGAATGGTGGAGACAGCCAAACTCTGTTTCCACTGCTTTCTCCTACGTTCCATTCTGGCATATATTGAACTCTATCTTCTGAAGGTAAACTTCAGCACCATCCGCCGCGCTACGCTTTTGTTCTCAGCTAGTGCTTTTTGTCATATCGTCCTTTTCAAGAAGTTGCTTCGTTCTTCTTTGAAAATCATCCTCAGTTAAGCTTACTAACACTGACTATTGTTTCGTTAGTAAGCGCACATCATATGCCTATACTTCTCTTGGTCAGACTTGACCAATCTTATGGAATCGTACAAACCATCACTTTGTCTAGGTGAATATATCCTACTTTCTTCCCGTGTTATCTTTCTTGAGACAATGAGTAGTGTGTGCTATGTATCGCCACACCTTACTCTTTGCAAATATTTGGATTTGATATCTTATATGTGTACGCAGTCCCCATCAAATGAAATGAACGTGCCTCCCAACAACACATCCATTGTTGTTTTCTATAACTCGCGAGATTTTTTGCTTCATTCAAACTCCCTACTGCGTATGCTTTACTTCTCATTGTTCAAATAAATCAGATGCTTATTACGCTCCTAAACCCGGTGTCAAAGCCAGGAAGTAACTCTCTCGTCGTGCTTGAACCAACCATGTCATTCGCTCGCTGCCACCACGTTCTCTTCGTGGTTTGTTCATTCCCCCTCATATGAGACGTGAATTATCGAGTACCTTAAAGGAACCATCCTAGTCAACCAAATGATGCTTTGTAACTACCTTGTGTTAAGGAGGCACTAACCATTCACGAGCCTGTTAACAAAGCAAGTTGGTGAAGGATTAAGTGTCACCATGTGTGACAGAAGCACACAAATCACGACGCCGAAACCATTTACACTTCGCGGTAAGCCGTAGAACCCCGCTTCCTCCAAATCTCGGGACGAGATTTCTTTAAGGGGGGTGGGTTGTGATGCCCCTGGCATCTCAGAAGCCGTACACACAATTATACGTAAACTAATGATGAATTAAGACTAAATCATGCTTAAGAGAGTAATGAGGGATTGGTAGATAAACCACTAAGTCAAAATTTCTCAAATCTGAAATTTTAGCTCGTCCCCAAAGTTGATTCTGAAATTACTTTTGAATTCACTATACAACTTTACATTCTCCCTTTCTATGAAATGAAATTGAACTTTTTACCTTTCAAATGCACCTATTGTGGAAGTGATTGGCCTTCATTTGATACTTCAAAAGTTGAAAACAAGAAAAGCTTTACTTAGAGTAAATCTGCTGTTTTACCAAAATCCTAAACAAGATTAGGGTTGTATTTCAAAATATGTTGTGATTTAGAGGAGGATCATATTAACAAAGTTGTAGGTAATGATCTAGGAAACAACTTTGTCAATATGAGTCAGGTCATAATATGAATTCAAATTGGTCTTTTCAACCAATTTTTGTCAGCCCAGAAACACACCCCTACTCTGTCCAGTTTGGTAATTTGAGATTTTCTTACCCATAGAGCCATTTTCATGACCTGCCCTAATGAAATGAAATATAGTTTAGAAAGTACCCAACAAATTTGTCAAAAGGAGCAAGTGGAGTTGAGGCCTATAACTAGGGTATTTTCCCCTCCCAAGCAGAGGACCTACCCTGTCCCTACCTATGGCTGCTGCATAAATTCAAACAAATTTCATATTTCCATGCCGAATTTGAAATCATGCCTATTGACAAAGTTGTAGAGTTCAAGGAGTAGAACATTTCATTCAATTGGAGTTTTTCCAAATTCGGCCTCTAAATTGGTCAAAATGGCGGTTTACAGCAGGCTAGAAAACACACTTTTTCCATTTCCTTTTACTGAGTCCATGACAGGTGGGGCCCACCTGTCAGGCCGGTCTTCCTCCTCGGTACGACGGGCACCCCGTGGCGCGCCGGCGTACAGGACGTACGCATGGCCGCGGATCGATGGCCCCACCACGTTCCCCCTTCACCTGGACGCGCCCCGGACCTTCCTCTCGCCCTCCCTTACTCGCCTCGACCTCCCTGCCTCTCCCCACGCGCAGCAGAGCTGCGGCCCCGCCGCGAACGCCGCCATGGCCGCCGGGCGTCGACCTCGCGCCCCTGCCTCCTCGGGTCCCTTCCCGTGACGACGCCGCGCGCCCCACACTCGCGCGTTGCTCCTCCACCCTCCCCGCTGCTCCTCGGCCTCGCCCCGCCACCTCTAGCTCATTCCGCGTGCGCGCACGCCGCGGCCACGCCATGGCCTAGCCCGCGGCGAGCTAGCTACGCCGGTCGCCTCGGGCCGCCTCCCTGTCATCCAACGCGCGCCCCGTCGTCGCCGCACCTCCCTCCACCGAAGCCCCAAGCCCTAGGCCGCCGCCGTCGGCCCTAGCCCCTTTCCCCACGCGCGACGCCGCGCGCCGCCCCGACTCACCCGCACCTCAACGCGGAGAGCCTTCCTCCGGCCATCCCCGCCTCTCCACTTCACCACCACCGCGTGCGCCATCTCCCCGCGGAGCTCTCGCGCCCGTCCTCGCCCCTTCCCGTCGCCGGAGTCGGCGGATCGACCCCGCGCCGACGCCGTTCACCATGTCACCGCGGCCGCCGGTTCACCGCGTCCGCGCCGCTCATACGGACCACCCCGCTCGACGAGGCCAAGGGGAAATGGAGACACGCATCCGGGAACGCCTCCCTAGACCATGACGGCTTCAAGTTTGGGCCCCAACACGCCGGCGCAACCCCATCTCCGTCCCCCGCCGCGCGCGGTTCGTCTCGGTCGAGAGGAAGAAGAAGACGATGGTATTTTTACCCGAAACCCCCTAGCTTTCTTCTGTTTTACGCGCTCAGATTTAAGTACTATGCACTGAGTCTTGAGAACCTTACAGTCTAGCCCCTGGAGGTTATGGTTAATTACGTATAGGTCCCGGATCTAGGGTTAATATGTATTATTTCGGTTTGAACTTTGAAAAATCATATAAAATCACAGAAAAATCCAAAATGGACAAACTAAGTTGCATTAGACTCCTCTTGAATAGATCTATCGAATGGGTATGATGTGGATGAGTGAAATGACCATTTTACCCTCGGTTTTGTGCATGTATGTAAAAGGAAAATAAATAGAAAAAGTGATCTAGATGAACTTCTAAAATGGTAAAACTTGGTCAGTATGCTTTGTAGCACATGAGAACACTATGACAAACTTTATGGCCATAGTGCTTGCTGTTATGTGAGGCTTTGCCATTATATTTGCAAAATGTACCTTTTTATTAACTAAAAAGTGAACACCATGCAAAACCTGCTAGAATGAGTCATCTGGTATTTTTCCTATGCACTAGATAACTGATAAGAGTCACTGGTAAAATATGAGATTGTGCATGTCAAGTTTGAGTGGTGTTTTGAGTGCCACTAGCTATGAAAGAAAATAGGAAAAAGTGGGGTTAAATGGCTAGGAAAATTTCAGGAGGACTATGGTAGCTTGTACATGATACATAGGACTCAGAAAGTATATCTGTGCATGTTTAAACCACTGTTCTGTATTAGGTAAATTGCTTTAATAAATAAATATATGGAAAATAGATGTCCTGCAAAAATGTAGGTATAGAACTTGCCAATTTTTGTGCACACTCTAAATATTGATAGTTGGATGCTGGTAAAATTTCATTTACAGAAACCAATCCTAGATTTTATAAAAACTTCTGACAAGGTGTAGGGCTGAAAATTTGTAGTAATTATAATAAAATAATTACATTTCCAATTGGGCTGAAATTTTGGTAGTGGCTTAGCGTGTGGGCCAGGTCTGTGTGCCATAAAATTTTGGTCTCATTTGGCAATGTCTTTTGGGTATAACTTGAGGGCTCATTTTAATCCAAATTTAAAGCTAAAAGAAAAACCTACCCTAAGTATATGCACATCGCTAAGTGTAAACTCTTTTGCTAATTACACTCTAAGAGTAAGCTAGTTTAGTTAATATGATTAGTTGAGCTAGCTTTAGGTGATGGTTTATACGATTTCTTAAAAGATGGCATGTAGAATTTTCCTAGGAGAGTATGAATGCCTTCCTCGGGAGGTAGACCTTAAATAAGAAGGCTTGTTTACTTTGCCATGTAGTATCCACCATGGGTTACTCTTCTACTGCACTCTATCCTGCATTGCATCCTTACACTCATTTGCATATCTGGCCTGCATATAGACCACGGGATCGAGGAGCCGACGCAGGATCTACCGTTGATCGAGAAGCCAGACGACAAGTGGAACCCGGAGCAAGAAGACGGCGTGTCGCTGAGTTGGCCATCCCTGTAGCAAGGGGTTGCCTGGGGCAAAGCCTCACAACCCGGCAAACTAACAGTAGTCTAGTTTGTTCAAGTTGTCAACAACAAAGGTAGGCCCCTTAGGCATTTTCACCTATCTAGGGAGTCTCACCACCCTATGCTGGTTTGTGCATTACGTTTAGGGATTTTATGAAACCCCACATGCATAAATCCTTGATGCCCAAAGTAGAAAGGATAAAACGAAGTCTATACCTAGCTATGCTTAGACGGTAGAAGACGAGTGAAGGTATTCACTCGCGAGATGATAGGGCCTACAAATTGTTTTACAAATCCTTGGATCGAAAGGCAATCTGTTATGACTTGATGATAAGTTGAGACCGGGCGGAGATATGGTTTGATATGATGAGATTTGTGATAATGTGTTGGTGGACTCCGCCCGAGTCGATTAAGGCCCGTCCGCTGTTCGCCTGCTGATTGGCATAACATTGCTAGAGTGCTTATCCGGTATATGGGGCCGGTGAAACCTTACTTGTGCCATCCAAAGAACAGAGACACGTTCCTACCCACTGGTTGCGAGGAAGGTGGTCCGGGGGAGCTTGGTACTCATGACGGGGAGACCGGGATGCCGGCAGGCTCGTCATGGGGGCACAACCCGGAGGTCAGGCGGGAGTGAATCGAACTTGGGATGGGACAAGTGGAGGCGGGGGACCATATGTGGGAAAGCCGTCGTGTCAGTAAGCATATGGGCCCCTGGCATTTTTAGTTATTCCCGGGAATTAAAAATCGATTCGAATCGCTGATGCTCACCAGGTGTGAGAATGCCAAATATCACTGACGGGCAACGTAGTAACGACTTAAAATACTTTATGCTTATATCCATGTTTTATATACAACATGCTTGGATAAGTATGATCCGTCCGACTATTCATAGTGTTGCCCATCCACTGAGAGGAGGTTGATGGATTTGGGAGATGCTTCGAAGTCGAGGGAGAGATGACCCGACGTATAGGGGCATCGCTCCTGAGACGGCTACTCCCAAGAGTTCGATGGGGGCTCTATGAATCTTGGGACGGGGCATGCGTTCATGTTTTATTTTTTTTTCTACAAGTTTTTCCCCCTATGATATTGTTGATAATCATAACTAAGGGGTAGCAGCTGTCAAATCCTGCTATCTTATGATAACATGTTTTAAATAAACAATCAATGGCTAAGGACCCACTTCTAGTAAGCTTATGCAGGTTAGAAGTCAGTCCACCAAAAAGCCTTGCATAATCTCAAAAGTGTCGGGCTGAAACCGCCCACGGGTAAGTCCTACGAGTTCCCCACGAACTCACAGTTTGTTGTTGATATTTTTCTTTTAGGTGCATATCAGATTATGATCAAGGATGACTACGGTGGGCTCGAGGTCATACTTGATGTTTACTTTCCGCTGCACGTTACATCTTTGTAACGATATGTATTCCGCTGCGAGGTTTATTTTGAAGTTCTTTTTCACTACCTTGTACTCCTTTTGAGCAAAAGTATTTGTAATCAATCAAATTATGTTTGTATGAAATGGTGGGTTGTTGTAATTGTTGTGGCTCTTCCGAGAGCTTAACGTGTGTGATGTCGGCATTCCTGGGAGATGGTTTCATCGAGTGCCCTTCTGGGTAGCTCGACGGACTACCGAGTTTAGTTCGGACTAAGTGCACTGTGGGCCAGTGGTGGCAGGTGTACTTAGCCCGTATTAAATCGGCGGTTCCGCCACAATTGTGCACTGGACTCCGCCCGAGTTGCATAAGCCCCGTTCGCTGTTTCCCTGCTGATCGGCATAACATTGCTAGAGTGCTTATCCGGAATAATGGACCGGTGAAAGTCTTACTTGTGCCATCTGAAGAACAGAGATAGACTCCTACTGTGACACCTTGGGAGCTTGTAGTCGAGGGAGGGCTGGACCCGGTATGCCGAGATAACGCTCCTAAGGCGGCACAACCTGAAAACAACAAATGGATTGAATCGAACTTGGGATGGGACAAGTGGAGATGGGGGATATATGTGTGGAACGCAATGGCTAGTAAGCATATATCACCTGGCACTTTTAGTTATTCCCGGGAATTAACAAATCGATTCGAATCGCTGATGCTCACCAGGTGTGAGAATGCCAGATATCGCACACGGGCAACATAGTAATAACGGTAACATGTTGTTTATTAAATCACGCTTTTCAATACAACATGCTTTGATGTGTATGATTCGTCTCACTATTCATGGTGCTGCCCATCCACTGATAGGAGACTGATGGAGTTGGGAGGTGCTTTGAGGTCGAGGGAGGGCTGACCCGACGTATCGTAGTATCGCTCCTGAGACGGCTACTTCCAAGGGTTAGGTGGGGGCGATATGAATCTTGGGATGGAACATGTGTAGATGAGGGATATATCTTGAATATTATGCAAATTACTGATACGTTCTCATGTTTTACTTTTCTGCAAGTATTTACTTTATGATATCAATGATCTTCATGGTTAATGGTAGCAGCTGTCAAATTCTGCTATCTTATGTTAACATGACCTTGTAAAATCAATACCTAAGGATCCACACGATTAGTAAGCATGCTTTCCGTCAGCCGTAAGCCTTGTCCATTAAGTCCTACTAAGTAATTGGTACTCAGAGTTTGCCCCCACTTTTGGATTACAGGTACTGACGACATCCGGACAACTGTGTTGGAGGTGGTAGTACCAGTGAGCTCGATGCTACTCGCTTTGTTCATCTCTTCATGGAGACTACTTAAGTATATTGTTTCCGCTGCGAGTTTTTTAAAAAACACTTCCGCTATATATACTTTGAAATCGCTTCCGCTATATTATGAAATGTACTCAATTACATTTAATTGGTCTGTAAACTAGAGTCTATTACTCTCTGTTTCAACTGACTGTGATGACTGTAACTGTTGTGGCTCCTTCGAGAGTCGGATGTGTTTGATGTCGGTTCCTCTGGGAATGGTGTTATCGAGAGCCGAAGTACTCTCGACGGACTACCGGGTTTAGTCTGGCCTAAGTGCACTGTGAGCCAGAGGTGGCAGGTGTGCTTAGTCTGGATTAAGCAGGGCGGTTCCGCCATACATTGCCTGCATAAGATGCTGAATTAGTTCATACGAGATGTTGAATGAAGCTTCGTAGATTGTTGAGACAAGTTTAAAAGAATTCTGGAACACATATAATCGTAAAGAATCATAATAACAAAGATTAGTTTTATTTATTATAATAGAAATATAAACACAAAATAAAATAATTGTTGCGCCATAATTGATATGTTTCCACAGTCAGATTAAATGAGCATATTAGGGCTAATTTGGCAACTCCATTTTCCCAAAATATTTGGGGGGAACAGAGGGGAAATGGATTACCAAACTAAGCCTTAGGTTATAAGATAGCTAAGCTAACTATCTTTTGCAAGTTGGATAGGAAGTCTAAAATTTACCCATGTTTTTCCTCCCTCCATCTAAGTAGCATCTCCCTTCTTATGTATCTTTACTCCTGAGCCATTATTGTATTGATCTAAACAATCATGGTGATTCTCCATCTGTTTGTTTGTTGAGTGAATCGATCTACTGAGTCGCAGACAACAACCGATAGTTCTAGGCTTTCTTTGGAACACAGGATTCTCAAAACATAGGAATAGAAAAAACACAGGATTTGAACGTCCATGCAACTGAATTCCTACGGGAATATATAACACAGGGAAGTCACAAAACATATGTTTGGATCGTGCGCAGAAAAAACACAGGATTGCAATACACAAAGGAAAGAAAACATGAGGTCCAACCTCATGCTTCTTTTCCTCCAAAGTGCTATGTAAGAAACAATTCCATAGGAATTTCAAAGTAATCGGTAGGATTCAATCCTCTGTTGCAAAGGCTCTCATAGGAAAACTTTCCATAGAAATTGAATCTTTCAAAATTCATTTGTTTTTCCTCCGTTCCAAAGAAGGCCTCACTGAAGTTATTAAATAAATCATGTAGACTATGATTTTCTAGAACTATTTTTTTTTAAAATACTTCGTCTGGTCAAAACAGAAAAGAGAGAATAGACACAACGGATCCAACAAAAAGGTTCACATAATGGGGCCCACCAAACCTCCCTAGTCCCTACGGCTTCTGCCACGTGTAGATCCCTCTCAAGCGGCTCCAAAACTCCCGTCCCAAAATACGTGGCGCGCTACGGCCACAGAGCGCAGCAATACCAGTGAATACCATGTGGGGGCTTAAGCGAAGATCTGTGTACGAGGCCTATGTGCGGCAGACGATTTTGGCGGTGCCACTTTCCCCGTGTGGCCCACAATATTCCACCGGTCCGAGTCATCCAGCTCAGCCTGGGCCAATGCTAGCGATTCCATTACGGGCACTTTATTACGTTCGGGTTTATGTTCTGGTCCGATTAGCATCGGGCTTGCATTAAGTTAATCATCAATCAATTTTGGTGCAAAACTTTGTATTAGACATTTGTTTGGTTAGTGCAAGGTGACGCTACTACTCTATACCAAGTATATAAATAGCCGGCTATAGCTTTTAGATGGTTTACGCTAAGTCAAATAGCCCGCTATAACCGGCTATTTGCAGCTATAGCTCGCTATAGACTTTTCAGCTGCTAACCTTTAAATGGCATAATCCGCTATTTAAAAGATTGCTATATACTACACTAAAGTGCCTTTCAGATAGAAGAAGCGCAGAATAAATGAAGGAAAAAATACGATGGAACAGTCCGGAGCAGATTTTGTTTTAACTTTGAAGGTAAAGAAAACGTTAGGTGTGTTCATCTAATTTTTTTATATATCTCCTAAGTGTTTTAGTCGAGAGGTTTTCGTGATTCCACAAAGAGTCAGTTTGCAATAAATATTTTCCCAAAATTTATATGTATGGAACTTATTTTTCAAGAGAAGAGTTCGTGCGTGCTCATATATGTCTCAGGTCACTACTACACAACGTTTATATCACATTAAATTTACTACTAATAAAACTACCGGCAAATTATACATTACGTTCGGAAGAGTCAACGATATGGCAACAACAAACCATTATATGGTGGGCTATTTGCCTACCGTATGTAGTAGCGGGCTAAATTATTAACCATGCTCTAATAAGGAACTTATATATTCTGGGCACCCATTGGTGAAGCCATAAACTCGTACTTGTATCAAGCAGGTAGGATTTACATTTACACATATCACAAGAGAGTAGAATTTTACTACCACGCCTATATATGCCTTGAAGAAAAAGTTCGCACCCATACCTACACCACGTACAGTTTACTTTGCCATTAGAGAGGAACCAAAACTTCATTCCCGAAAAGTACCATGTTGAACAACTAGATCCCATTAGACTTTCACAATATGCATGCTAACAAGTCTGATTATAAATTCACAAGATTAGAGAGTGCATGGTGAAAACAAAGGTATTTTGCTTCACAAAACATTAAGGAAAGTCTTGACCTTGACGTTTGGAGTCCATCCAAGTTACAAAATTATTTGTAGTAGACAACCCATTCGGGGACAAAGGGAAAACTTAGGAATTTCATAGGACGCCAATCCTATAAGAACATTTTGTATATCTTTGAAATAAGTGAGATTGAATCCAATGGCATTCCTTTGGATTGCTATATATAGTATGCATGAACCCATATAAACATCGAAGGAAATCTAATTTGAGGGTGTACGTCATGGAAAATGAATTTGCATCTAAAGGCTACTTCGGAAACTTTGATCCATTTGAATTCCTATAGGATTGCAAATTTCATACGGTTTGTAAAGCTATACTTTCACATTCTTAGGCATCCTTTAGAACGTAGAATTTGCATAGATATCATACAATAATTTTATAGAAAACAATTCAAAATCACAGAAAAAAAAAAACATAGGATTCGGGAGGGGAATCCTTCGGCCCAAAGGGAGCCTTACATTTTTTATAATCATACATTCCGGTAAAAAAGACCCAATTATACCAAAAAACACGTGTTACGATGTTGGTGCATAGATAGAGTGGTTCCTTTGCGACGCTGGTGAGCAAGAGTGATTTTTTTTTTTTTTGCGACCTTACCGTATTTCAAGTGACAAGAGTGATGGGCGACAAGGGAAGGACAAATTTTCCACTCTGAAGAACACATCATGCATGGACCACACGTGAATCATTCGCAGAGAGAGAAGGGGTCTTGCAACTCTTTTTCTACAATAAAACGCCTATGCATTTGACTTTTACCTCAAAGGGAGTCATGATATTTAATTTCCTCAAAAAACACTATGCCATCATGCTTTGTACAAAGCTTCCAAAACGAATGGTACATGTGCACCCCCACACCACGGGCGCCACAAAGGACCCCCAGCTCAGACTGGCCTATCAAGCATCAACCTATGTGGTCACTGGTCATATATAGTGCTGTGCACACAATTCCTTTTCCCCCACTTTCTCTAAGCCCAAAAATACACTACTCAATTTTTTTCTGAAACCTCCCCATCACGCCAATGAAAATTTTTTAATGCGAGCACACCCTGCAACTTAGCCCAAAATCAACGAGCGAGCGTGACAGTTGGTAATAAAACCCGTGAGAGGTGGACAGGAAATAAATTCGGCAGCGGCGAGGCGACAGCTCCCCCGACCCCGCGCCAGGAGAGGAAACGAACAAAACCGCAATGATCGAGGGAGGCCCCGGCGCTGACGTGGACCGACGGCCCAGATCGTCGCGCCCCTTCTTTTATCCCCACCCCACCAGTCCCCTCCCTCTCCCCCAAGGCCACACGGCGCAAGCAGATCCTCTCCTCCTCTCCTCTCTCCTCCACACGCGACGCGCGCACGAGAACGAGAGAGCTGGGAAGCGAGACCTCGTGTGCCTGCCTGCACTTCCATGGGAAGCGCATCCTCGTGTGCTCGTCGCAGCGTCACGACGGCAGCAAGCTTGCGCTAGCTAGCTCTACCCTCTGGCCGCGCACAGCCACGTGTGCCCTATCTTCTTGGAGGCAGCTAGCTTTAGCTTATAGCGGGAGGAGATCGAGCTGAGGGCATGATGGTGGGGAAGAGGGAGCGCGGCAGCAGCAAGAACCCGATGCGGCGGACGACGAGCATGACGGAGTTCGCGCCGCCGGACGCGCTGGCGGCCGTGGTGGAGGACGAGGAGGCGCCACCCGCGCCGCTGCTGCCCGCCGACAGCAGTAGCGGCGGCGGCGGGCCGCAGGACTGGCTGTCCGCGCTCGGCGGCGGGGGACCCGGGGGAGCCGCGGCGCAGCAGGACTGGCTGGCGGTGTACCGCGCGCGCGCGGCGCCGGCAAGGGCCGGCCTGCGCCGCAACTCCGCCGACTACTCGGCCGTCGAGACCGCCGCCTTCCTCCGCGCCTGCGGCCTCTGCCGCCGCCGCCTCGGCCCCGGCCGCGACACCTTCATGTACAAGTACGTCACTTCACCACGGCTATGAGCTTATCCTTGAATTCTCTCTGGCTACTGCATATGCTTGTTTCTTGGTTCATCTCATCTGCGAGCCCCTCCTGACTGATCTGGGCGTCTGGCCATGGCCATCTGCAATTCTGCAGGGGCGAGGCGGCGTTCTGCAGCCTGGAGTGCAGGGAGCGCCACATCACGCAGGAGGAGTGGAAGGACAACAAGTGCGCCGTCACGTCCATCAAGGACGCGGCCGCCGGGGCGGCGCCGGGCACCGCCCGCCGCGCCACCGGCTCCCGCGGCAAGCCCGGCGCCGGCGGCACGGTGGCCGCGGCATGACGATGGATCGATCGAGGCACTGAAGAATGATGAGTACCTAAGCTACCTTCCTATCTTCCTCGATCGCTCGACTAGCCATCACGTCTCATGGATCGATCGCTCATCGTCCTCGGCCAGTTTATACTAGTCATCGTCACCACAGCTAGCTTGTTAATCGATCGACTAGCTGCTATCTGGATCGATCGCTGCACGCGAGCTGTGCGTAGAGATACCATCAGCTCGATTATTCGACCATCATCGACGATCCGCCGTGTAATATGCAGGCCACGGGCATGGATTCATAAAACAAATTCTTCAAGCTTGGTATATATATACGCTAGTAAGTACGATAGATGATGTTGCTGGTATATATATATATATACTATGTATTTATCAGTGATGAAACTGAAAAGAGATGAGAAGGGAAAGGTACGTGGCTGCGGCACTAGCTACCTCGCAGCATGATGCAGAGAATTGCAGTTGCAGATGCGCTGCGCACGGTTGTTGTTGGGATCGAAATGGTCCATCTTGTGACGCCACTACAACCAACCATGCTACTATGAGGACAAGACAGTGCGAGAGCTCACTCAGTATCTAATTACTGAGATTAGAACATATTATATATCTGACCATGATATTATTCTCTGAAAAAAACTGAATTTTCAGATTTGCTGTTTAGTACTTTAGTTTGGAGAAGAAGAATCTTGTGAGACCTATATAATATATGGCGAAAAACAAGAATCGTGTCAAAAGATTAAGTTTATTGCAGATGCACTGCGCGCACGGCAGAGTTGTTAGGACCGAAATGGTCCATCTTTGTGACGCCACTGCAACCAACCATGTTATTATGAGGACAAGACTGTGCGAGAGCTCACTCAGTATTTATTAATTACTGATGAGATCAACTAAGAGCGTACAGTATATATTCGACCATGATATTATTCTCTCTTAAAATCTGGATTTTCAGATTTACTGTTTAGTTTGGAGAAGAAGAATCGTGTGAGATCTATATAATATATGGCGAAAAACAAGAATCGTGTCAAATGATTAAGTTTATTAGCATGTTGGAATATTTGATTAGTATCATCCATCAATCGTCCTATATATGAGAGATTGAGAGGTGAGGCGTCTGTGATCATGTGCACTGTACGGTTTTAGTTGTGATGTTTTTCCTCCCCTACGTACGTGTCGACGGGCCAGCCACTCACGAGTCACGAACGCACGCAAGTAGCCCATCTTAATTAATCAAGAGTTATTAGTCGAATGATGAGCTCGTGACCACTACAGCACAAGTAGCTACTAGTAAGAAAGCTTCTTCTTGATGCCTCTGATGCTCACATGAATACCGCTGTCGCCATTACGTGCTGCTAATCAAGTAGTAGTATAGTCTGATACTGATCTGAGACGATGGCAATCGATGAGATGATGGAAATTAAAGGCGGCTGCTAAGTACGATCACTTCGTAGTTGTACTTAGTACTACTCTAATGAGTTCCGGGGTTCTTTTTCCTACAAATCCAGATCAAGTAAGCATCAGCTTACTAGCTATAGTACGTGCTGCTACAAGTACTAGACTGGTGCACCTGGTGATGACCTGCACCAGCACCTAGTACCATTGTGCAATGCTGCATGCTAGCATGGATCAATCTGCTCGCTTCTCTCTGTCAGGGCTTCTGTTCCCGTAGATGAGTAGATGTGCGTCCACGCGTACACTGACAGAGAGAGATCATGGATGGAGCACGGGGGCAGAGAAATGGCGTACGGCGGCCGTCCCAGGAGCAAGATGTCGACACCATGTTGACACCCGCCTAGCTAGGGCAGAAGCTCAGGTGGTGGGTGCTTTAACAACACCAACAACAGTAGGTTCACACAGGCTCTCACACTTCTTCTCCAGTACACAGAGAGAGAGAGAGAGGTCCAGCGTGTCATCATAACATGAAACATCCAAAACATCTCATTCTGAGAATCAGACATGCATACAGTAGCATAGTGACATATGGAGAATCAAATTGTACATGGACTAGACTAAACTCTTTGGAATAATGGAGGAAGATAAATAAATTTTAAATGATTCAATTAAATCCAATAGAAAATTTTCCTAGGAAAATCTTGGAACAAAGGATTGAATCTCACCAAATCCATTAAAAATTACTATGCAATGACATACATCGCAATTTTGGAGAAAAATTGAGATCCAACCTTACGTTTTCTTTCTTTTGTCTTGGAATTATTGTGTTTCTCCTCTGTGGTACTGAAAACACATGTTTTGTATTTTTTTTTTGTGTCATAGAATTTCAATTGCATTGGTGTTTCAATCATGTATTTTCCTATTACTGTGTTTATCCTACATTCTAAAAGGGGCCTTATGATAAGTTGTAGTCATATAACAACAAGCATATCATTTTGCTATTTATATTATACATACTCCCTCTGTCTCAATTTATAGCTCATTAGATTTTTTTGACATCAAGTTTGACCAACTTGTCTTGTTCAAAATATTTGCGAAAATATAGAAAAAATCACTTCATAGTTATTATAAAGTATATAATATGGTAAACTAATTACAATAAAAATAAATGATAATTATAAAATTTTTGAATAAGATAAACAAATCAAACTTGGTGTCAAAAAGTCAAATGGCCTATAAATTGGGACAGAGGGAGTGTCGTATTTCATACATGGAAACATGGAATTTCATGTAATTCTTTTAATTAGCTGGAACTTCAGAGACTCATCCTTTTTCACTAAACCATGACTGCATTTTTTTTCTACAACCATAACGGCGTTGTTAGAGTCAGCGGCCACAAGGTGAAGGCGCTTACCTTGAGTATATGCACTCTCTTCTCCTGAGAGGGACTTCGCAACACTTTCTTATATAGTTTCTGGTGCAAATTATTTCTAGTCTTCTCCCTTCATATCCTTAGCGAATGACAAAAAAATATGTATTTTAAAAGCAAGACTTCATAATATTTAACCAACAATTTCTCCTATAATATACCATTAGAGGTAATAGAAAATTTGACCATTAAAAAGTATTTATAAATATATATGAACCGAATGAAAGCACATGTGTAGCATACGGTTTTCAAATAGTTGTTAGACACATTATTGTTGGTCAAATGTTATAAAGTCTGACTTTTCTAAATATACACATGGAGGGAGTAATGAGCAGCACATGTATTTGATAGAGAAAGGGTTCCACTAAGGATATATGGAACTCAAACAAATGGCAAAGCATAGTCGGGCAGTGGGGAAAAGGAAAGAAAGAAGCTAGGTGAGGTTTGGCCACAGAAAGCAGGGTTGTGCCTTCACAATGGAATATTTTCTCGGGATACTTTTCCAAATATCCTTGTATGTACGTCGTACAGTTTAAGGGGCGTCGAGCTCTTCTCATACACGCATTATGTTTGTAGGCATCGGATGATGAAGACGACTAGCTAGATCGAGGAGGAAGGAAGAAAGAAGGAGAATCATTATTCATTAGATGAGAGGTTGATGTTGATCCAAATAATGGTTCAATCTAAAAATGGAGCAAAGAGCACTACACACCCTGGTTTAATTTAGAGTAGGCGTCGCCATTTGATAACGTCATATATTTACTCACTTACTCCCTCCAGGTCTCTAAAGAGTGTCGTTTTAAAAAAACTAGAAGTCAAACTTTTAAAACTTTGACTATACATAACTTTTATATGATTTAGTTTTGAATATTGAAAGTCATATGTATAGATTTGTCTTAACAAGTACTTTTATAAAAATATAAATTTTTTATGATATTTATTTTTATTCTAACAAAAACATTGGTCAAACTTATGTTTGGAAAACCGTGTCGATATCCAAAACGACGCTCTTTTGGGACCTGGAGGGAGTAGACGTTGAATATATGGGCCAAGCCCATCTATTTAATCCTAAAAAATCTCAAAAACCCATGTGTGTATGCAAGGGGAGTGTGGAACCTTTAGTCCCACCTTGCTAGTAGAAGGAGAGTTCCACCTACTTAAATATGGAGACTCTTTCCCTTCTACTAAGTCATGGTGTGGAGAGAGAAAGGAAGACCACACGCGCGCTCGCTCGGCTCGCCTCGCCGGGCCAGGCTTGGGCACGGGGCGATGGGTGCGGGCGCGCGGCACCTGCATGAATGGTCCGCCGAAATCCGGATCCTGACCTTGCGGGTGCGCGGCTTCCTTTTGCTGTTTTTATTTTTGGTGACTTGGCCTGCAAGTTTTGGTCGCATCCGATCGAGATCGTGATCGCGACACGAGTTTGGGTCATCGGGTCCTATATAAGCAGCCTACCGGCGCCACCAAAAGCACACCAGAAAAACCTAGGGTTTTGCCAACGCTTGTTACTGCGCCGCCTTCGTAGTTCTCTCCATCCCGCCGCCGACGTGCATCTGTGACCGGGAGAGCAGGTCTCCGGAACCCTTCGCCTTTCGAGCTTCTGCACCGGGAGAAGGCGAATAAGGTTTTTGGGAAGCGCTCCGCGCGACTGCTCGCTGTCTTCACCACGGGTCGGCCGTCTTCTTCCGCTGCCGGAGGCTATCGGCGCCGACTTCTTCACGGGCTTCTGCATCGTGCTGCGTACAGTACCTGCGACGTCCGTGACACGGTCATAGTCAACGTCATCCCCAGTACGGAATCGGCTCTAGCTGCCGACAGGTATAAACAGATCTATCAAATCTATCTGTTAATTATGATCTGTGAGATCTTTGCTGTGACTGTTCTATCTAGTATGTTAGATGAGTACATGCTAGTTTGTGCTATGCTTTGCATGATTTACTTTCGGAAATTAATTCGGATATTGTCTAATTTGTAAACAATCCAAAAACCTTATTGTAGATAATTTTCTGAATTATCAATGGCTGTGTTTGCTGATGCACTGAAACCAGAGAAGTTCTCTGGTGTGCACTTCAAGAGGTGGCAAATCAAGTGCACCCTCTGGCTTGAGGCTATGCATGTGTTCTGGGTGAGTAAAGGCAAACCTGAGGGTGATCTCTCAGATGCAGATCTGCAGAGGTTTACCGAGGCCAATACTCTCTTCAGAGGAGCCATACTGAGTGCTCTTACCGACCACCTGGTTGATGTGTATATACACATAAAAGACGGGAAAGAGCTGTGGGATGCACTGGAAGCTAAGTTTGGTGCATCGGATGCAGGCAGTGATCTGTATATCATGGAGAGCTTTCATGACTTTAAGATGGTCAATGACAAATCAATTGTCCAGCAAGCTCATGACATACAGTGCATTGCTAAGCAACTCGAAATCCTTAAGTGTTCTCTTCCTGATCCGTTTGTGGCTGGTTGCATTATTGCAAAACTTCCTTCTTCATGGAGGAGTTTCGCCATAGCTCTGAAGCATAAGAGGATGAAGATATCAGTTGAAGAACTGATAGCGTCTCTTGATGTGGAAGAGAAGGCTCGGGCTAAGGACACTAAAGGAGGTGAGGGCCACTCAGTTGCCAATACGGTTCAGAATCAGAGGAACCAAGGCAAGCGGAAAGGGAATTTCAAGCCTAACAAGACTACCAACTTCAAGAAGAAGAAGAACAAGGCTGAGTTGCCCTGCTTCACGTGTGCTGAACTTGGGCACTTTTCCAAGGACTGTCCAGAGCGTGCAGACTGTCGAGGGAAAAGAGGTGGCAATGGACAATCGTCCAAGACTGTCAACACTGTGACTGCTAGCAAAACTGGAGATGCAGGGTATGGTAATTTACCTACTGTCTTTTCAGTTATTCAATCTTTCGATTGGTGGATTGATACGGGTGCTAATATTCATGTGTGTTCTGACATTGCTATGTTCTCTTCTTACCAGGTTACAAGAGATTGCTCCGTCTTGATGGGGAACGGGTCCGCTGCTTCTGTTCTTGGCATTGGTACGGTGGATCTGAAGTTTACTTCGGAAAAGATCATGCAGCTGAAGAACGTGCAGCATGTCCCCTCCATGAACAAGAATCTCGTTAGTGGCTCTCTTCTATTGAGAGATGGGTTTAAGGTAGTGTTGGAGTCCAATAAAGTAGCTGTGTCGAGACATGGTTTATTTATTGGTAAAGGCTATGTTAGCGGTAGCTTGTTCCGCTTATCTCTTTCGGATTTTAGCAATAAGTGTGTGAACCATATTTGCGGTGGTGTTAATGATGATGCGTGTTTTTGGCATGGTCGTTTATGTCACGTTAATTTTGGTCTTATGAAACAGCTTTCCACCATGAGTTTAATTCCGAATTTCACCTTTGCCAAAGGTTCTAAGTGTCATAGTTGTGTGCAATCAAAGCAACCTCGAAAGCCTCACAAGGCTGCTGAGCCGAGGAACTTAACGCCTCTAGAACTCATACATTCGGATCTATGCGAGATGAATGGTGTGTTGACAAAAGGTGGAAAGAGATGTTTTATGACTTTGATTGATGACGCGACTAGATTTTGCTATGTTTACTTGTTGAAATCTAAGGACGAAACATTAGACTACTTTAAAATCTATAAAGCTGAAGTTAAAAATCAACTAGAGAGAAAGATTAAACGTCTTAGGTCCGATCGTGGTGGTAAAGTCTTTGATGATTTCTGTGCGGAACATGGTATTATTCATAAGAGGACGCCTCCCTATTCTCCCGAATCTAACGGGGTTGCCGAGAGGAAAAACCGCAAATTGACTGACTTGGTGAATTCCATGTTAGACATTGCTGGTTTATCTAAGGCATGGTAGGGGGAGGCTGTATTGATTTCTTGTCATGTCCTAAATAGAGTTTCTAATAAAAACAAAGACAAAACTCCTTATGAGGAGTGGATTGGGAGGAAACCATCACTTTCTTACCTTCGTACTTGGGGTTGCTTGGCAAAAGTTAATGTGCCTATTAACAAGAAGCGCAAGCTAGGAGGACTTAAGACGGTGGATTGTATCTTTCTGGGATATGCTCATCAGAGCATTGCTTATAGATTTTTAATAGTAAAATCTGATGTGCCTGATATGTATGTTGATATTATTATGGAGTCTCGTGATGCTACATTTTTTGAGAATATATTTCCTATGAAAAATATGCATAGTACTTCTAGTTTTTCTTCTGAGATAACTTCTGAACTTAATGCACCAACTGAAGTTTTTGAATCACCACGTGAAATAAGTCCAGAGGAGGATAACAATGAAGCTCCGAGAAAGAGCAAGAGACAAAGGGTTGAAAAATCCTTTGGCAATGATTTCATTGTATACCTCGTGGATGATACTCCTACGTCTATTAGTGAGGCGTATGCATCTCCAGATGCAGATAATTGGAAAGAAGCTGTTCAGAGTGAACTGGACTCTATTCTCTCCAATGGAACTTGGGAGTTGACCGAACGGCCTTATGGTTGTAAACTAGTAGGCTGTAAGTGGGTGTTCAAGAAAAAGCTTAGGCCTGATGGTACTATTGAGAAGTACAAGGCGAGACTTGTGGCCAAAGGTTATACCCAAAAAGAGGGCGAAGTCTTCTTTGATACTTACTCACCTGTTGCTAGAATGACTACTATTCATGTACTATTTTCCCTGGCTGTTTCATATGGTCTTATCATTCATCGAATGGATGTAAAGACAGCTTTTCTTAATGGCGAGTTGGAAGAGGAGATTTATATGGAACAGCCCGATGGGTTTGTAGTAAAGGGTCAAGAGAGCAAAGTATGTAAGTTATTGAAATCTTTGTACGGCCTAAAACAAGCGCCTAAGCAATGGCATGAGAAGTTCGACACCACCTTAACATCAGCATGCTTTGCTGTTAATGAAGCAGATAGTTGTGTGTACTATCGCTATAGTGGGGGTAAAGGGGTTATATTGTGCCTATATGTTGATGACATATTGATTTTTGGCACAGACATTGATGTGATCAATGAAGTCTAAGTCTTTCTTATCAACGAAGTTTGATATGAAAGATCTGGAAGAAGCAGATGTGATTCTAAACATCAAGCTTATTAAGGATGAGAGTGGGATTACTCTTTCTCAAACCCACTATGTAGAGAAGGTCTTGAGCCGGTTCGGCTATATAGATAGCAAGCCTTCTCCCACTCCTTATGATCCCAGTGTGACATTGAAAAAGAATAAGAGAATTGGTGTAAACCAATTAAAATATTCTTAGAGTATTGGTTCGCTCATGTACCTTGCTAGCGCTACCAGACTCGACATATCATTTGCTATGAGCAAATTGAGTAGGTTCATGTCCAACCTAGGTACAGATCATTGGCATGCACTTGAAAGGGTTATGTGCTATTTGAAAGGAACAATGAGTTATGGTATTCACTATTCAGGGCACCCTGCTGTGGTTGAAGGATACAGCGATGCGAACTGGATATCTGATGATGAGCTATATGCCACAAGTGGATATGTGTTTATGTTTAGTGGTGGTGCCGTGTCATAGAGGTCTTGCAAACAGACTATTTTGATAAGGTCAACCATGGAGGCTGAGCTAGCTGCTTTAGATACAGCGTCAGTAGAAGCAGATTGGCTACGTGAGCTCTTGATGGACTTGCCAGTGGTTGAGAAACCAATACCGGCTATTCTTATGAACTATGACAATCAGACTGCGATTGCCAAAGTGAACAGTGATAAGGAAAATGCGAAGTCCTCAAGACACGTTAGAAGACGAGTTAAATCTGTCAGGAAGATGGGACACTCCGGAATGATAAGTGTGACTTATATTCAAACAGAGAAGAACCTGGCAGATCCCTTTACGAAGGGACTATCACGTAATGTGATAGACATTGCATCGAGAGAGATGGGTTTGAGACCTATTTAAGTTGCAATAGTGGAAACCCAGCCTTTGTGATCGGAGATCCCGTGAATTAGGATCTGTGTAATAACAAGCTATTGGTGAACTGAGGAGAGTGACTATTAACCCTCTCTATGTGAAGATGCAACACTCTCAAAAGCTGTATGGTAGGGTGAGTTTATGTCTTAATGTGTTTCTGTTGGCTTTTAACTAAGCAAAAATGCTGTTCTACAGAGCATTCTTGAAAGAACACACCTATATAAGTTTGACTGTAAAACGTCGCAGTCTATGAGACTTGGGTGATCTCTAGTAAGCTCATGAAGAGACCAGGGAGTACGACGCATATGCTCCACCCGCGGAGGGGATTACTGGCAGTCACGTACTAGTTATGACTTTAAGCGAAACTTGTTTGCACAAAACTTGCAATTCAAGGCATAGTCCATTGTTCAAGTTGTGAATGAGTGTATCTTGAAGTTTTAGGCAGAAGTTCAACTTCACAGTCTCTGCTGAAACACTGGTATATAAACAGTAGTAAGTATTGGCAAATCTCAAAATGGGCATTTGAGATCTGGTGGGGGATTGTTGAATATATGGGCCAAGCCTATCTATTTAATCCTAGAAAATCTCAAAGGCCCATGTGTGTGTATGCAAGGGGAGTGTGGAACATTTAGTCCCACCTTGCTAGTGGAAGGGGAGTTCCACCTACTTAAATATGGAGACTCTTCCCATTATACTAAGTCATGGTGTGGAGAGAGAAAGGAGACCATGCGCGCGCTCGCTCGCCTCGCCGGGCCGGGCCGGGGCGATGGGCGCGGGCGTGTGGCACCTGCGTGAATGGTCCGCCGAAATCCGGATCCTGACCTTGCGGGTGCACGGCTTCCTTTTGCTGTTTTTATTTTTGGTGACTTGGCCTGCAAGTTTTGGTTTCCTTATCTGATTTGACTTGGTCGTCAAGCTAAGGAAACCGCATCCGATCGAGATCGTGATCGCGACACGAGTTTGGGTCATCGGGTCTTATATAAGCAGCCTACCGGCGCCACCAAAAGCACACCAGAAAAACCTAAGGTTTTGCCAACGCTTGTTACTGCGCCGCCTTCGTAGTTCTCTCCATCCCGCCGCCGACGTGCATCTGCGACCGGGAGAGCAGGTCTCCGGAACCCTTCGCCTTTCGAGCTTCTGCACCGGGAGAAGGCGAATAAGGTTTTTGGGAAGCGCTCCGCGCGACTGCTCGCTGTCTTCACCACGGGTCGGCCGTCTTCTTCTGCTGCCGGAGGCTATCGCCGCCGACTTCTTCACAGGCTTCTGCATCGTGCTGCGTACAGTACCTGCGACGTCCGCGACACGGTCATCGTCAACGTCATCCCCAGTACGGAATCGGCTCTAGCTGCCGACAGGTATAAACAGATCTTTGCTGTGACTGTTCTATCTATTATGTTAGATGAGTACATGCTAGTTTGTGCTATGCTTTGCATGATTTACTTTCAAAAATTAATTCAGATATTGTCTAATTTCTAAACAGTAGAAGCCAGCATCAATGTAGCCACTAGCAGTTAGCGCAGCCAATTACAAGGTGAAGTGCCGAATATGCACTAGGTAGGCCTCTACGAGTGGTGGTCCATGGCGTTGGATGGGTGCACTCGCGCCGCGCCCAATCACAGGCACCGTCCAGGTGTACGTCGATCGTCCCTCTCGCTCACACGCACCCCCATTGGCAGCTCGTCGTCGTGCAGCTGCACTGTACCCGCCATCTCCATACACCTAGCTCGCCCTGTCCCCGTCTCCCCTTTTTTTCTGGGGTGTGGTATGGGGGCAAAAGAGAGAATCCACCATGCAATGCATGCGTTCCCCATGGACCCATGGGCATATCTCCTTCGCGTACTGCTACTCCTCTGCTAGGCAAGGGCAGGCCGCGCGCTTTGCCTTTGCCTTTGCAAAGCTGCTGACGCTCGTTCCTGCAGTTTTGTGGCTGCTAGCAAATCCTGCGCGCAAGTGGTGCGTAGATTGGCGATAAACAAGCTCGTCCGTCGGGTTTGATCAGGAGTTAAATTCTGATGGAGTGCAGCAGTTGCAGGTGCGCTGAGCACGCCGACGTCGACGCACCTGGCCGGACACGGATCTGCATGCGGAGCGGCGCTGGAGGGAGTAACATCGAGTCACCGTGCGTCGCGACTTGGGTCGCTGCCGCCTTTGTTGACGAATGACGATCCCAAATTGCTCGTTGAAAATCCATCTGACCAGAATCCGCGGATGGATCCCATGGCTTGGCAATGAACAGATCCATCTTGATGACGGCGAAGTTGATCTTGAATATGGATGCCATTGCGATCTCGTAATCTCGCGCAACCACCCTCTACCTGGCGTACTAGCTGTCAGAGTTTATCCCCGGCAGCCCACCATAGGGTTGGTCCTGCGATGGTTTTAAGAGTGATAGAGAGTTGACAAGGAGATCGCGATGGTATATAGAACGAACAACACGGCGATTTAGATAGGTTCAGGCCACTAAATCGCGTAATACCCTATGTTTTGTATGGTGGTGAGTGGATTTGTATTGTTTGAGAGTATAAGCCTAACCTAGGTCATTGTGACCTAGGGTCAGACCGTCGATGCCGAACTAGGATTCTCAGCTCCCCTTATATAGGTGGAGGAGTTTGGGGTACAAGTAAAAAAGCCCTAGTTGGATTACAATTAGTAACCCATATCGTTTTGTACCGTGGACTTCAAAGCAGACCACTCAGCCTACCTGACAGAGTTATAATCCGTCGTCATAGGGTACCTATGGGTATATGACTCCCACAAGATCGGCATGCGTTGGGGTGGCGGTAGCGACGAAGGGGTACAGCAGCGTGCGGCAGGGCTAGCGACGGCAAAGGGGTACGACGGCATGTTGCAGTGGAGGACGGTAGTCAGTGGGGAAGCAAAGCAATGACGGTGACGCGGAGCAGCTGCATCTTACAATGCGCAGTGGCTGCGGCGAGCAATTGCTGCGCATTGGGGAAGGAGACTAAGGCTATCTCCAAGAGGGAGCCCTATCCCCATTTCTCATTTTGAACTCCACTCTACACTTTACAGTATTGCTACAGTGCAGAACAGTGCTGAAATCCTCATTTTGTGTATCCCCCTTGAAGATAGTCCGGGTGACCTAGAGCAAAAGAGGCAGTGGAGGATGGAATGACCTTACGAGAGAGAAGAGAGTAGCAGGCCTTCTATTCTCTCAAATCTGAAAAAAACATTATTATATGTGGTGCGTTGTGTTATGGCAAATAATCAAAGTTTTGTAATGGTACATAGCAAATTTGGCCGTTTGCAGTGTGATCTGGCCAATTTCATGTGTTTTCTGTGTTCCAAAACAAAATTTGCCTATTAAATAGAATCCATGGATACGCTTGTTTATATACACAGCAATGTGTTATCTTTCAATTTGATAAAGAAGATAAGCAATAATATACGTGGAATAATCACATAGGTACTACGTATATTTAATTGGAAAATACTGATGCAAGATTTATGTGCAGAGGATTCGACCATTTACGTTTTTGAGAAGTTAATTACATTTATATAGTAATCTTTTGGTTTAAAAAAGATATGTTATAATATATTCAGCATTAAAATCATTTTTTACAGACAGCTTGTCATCTTTTGGCCTTTCTCTACCACTAGCGATATTTATAATTGTCTATTATTGGTGGTTGGAACAGAACAGGGGAACCAGGAAGAACCAAGCATTTTTTTTATTTTTATGGCTGAATTATGTATTAAAAATTATAAAATTAAAATAATTATTGGTACTGGGCCCACCGTTTTTGGTTTCGGGTCTAGCTATTTGGTACTGTCTGGTTCAGGTTCCGTGGTTTCGTCTATTTATAAACCATTAGATCTCGCTCGATGAACGGCTCTCATTTTTTCCAACAACCATAAAAATTGTATTATTGGTATATACGAGCTTTATTGCCCCGTGTGTATATATATTCTGTGCTCCTCATGATATACTGTTGAGATGGAGATGAATGTGCTTCTTGTGGCTATTTGGTCCTTCCTGATTTATGCCCCCACAGGATACTGCGCTGGCCGGTTCTTGAACCAAACAAGCCAAGTGGTATGGTTTCCTGCTAGTAGTCACTATCAGTCGCCAATTTCTTTATTTTGTTTGAAAAAAATCACGCAGCCATCCTCTAATGCATTCATTTATTGTTTATTTATTGGTTGAATGTATATGCAGGTTTCTCCTGATCATATCGGAAGGGCAGAGGCAGCAAATGTCCTGTTGAGTAGGGACTTCTCCTTCTCATGGTCACGTAAGTCGTCGGCCATCAACTTGACCCGCTGGATTGGACAAAACCAGGGTCTAAGTTCAGCCACACGGCTAGGTGATGGTCAGCTTGCTACGGCCGCAGCAGCAAACTATGCATGTATACGTATAAGGGGCATTCCTTTAATTGTTTTAATTATGTATATGACTTATTACATATATATAGTCAGAATAACTTGCATGGAAAACTAGCTTGTTAATGGGTTGGTCGATATAATTATATACTCAGGGGCGGACCCAGCGTGGGGCTTACCCCTTACCCCCACGCGGAAAATGGAAGCCCCCCTAAACACTCTAACAATGTGTATGCATGAGCAATGAATAGGAAATTATGAAGAATTAGAAGAGAAAGAGTGAGGAAAAAAAAGAAAATGAAGAAAATGAGCACCCCTGATTTCTAAATTCTACATCCGCCACTGTATATACTACTATCATTATTAACCTGTGCACTATCTAGTGGTATATATTAATATATAGTTTGCAGTGCAACAGACAGAACCTGGGTCAGGTGACTACCACGGGTTCGTGGCAACACTGGACATCTACGGTTTCTCACTAAGTCCTCAGCAAATGAGTCAGGCCTGCATTTGGGTTATCAATCCCGGAGATGGCGCACCCTACAGTTCAAACTACATCCAGATTGGTTGGCAAGTACGGAATAAGCTAGCATGACTGGTTTAATTATGTGTTAATTAATTACATGTGCATATATGCTATAGCTGATATGCTATATATACAATGTGTGATTATTTTTAGGTGCACCATTTCTGTATGGCGATTCAAAGACTCATTTCTATACTCTATGGACGGTGAGAGCTACGACTATCTCTACTCCTTATTAAGGCTTTAACGTGAGCATACGACGGACCACGGCCTCCCGCAGTCCCGCGCGCCCTCGGCTCCTTGCACGCCCGCGCGAGGCGCCCCCGCGATCCAATCGTGGCGCTCCATCCCCGCTAATCAGTTTCGCCTCCGCTGCCGCTCGCTCGGCCCTAGCCGCCGCTGCCATCCTAGCTGTTGTCCCACGACGCCACCTCACCTGCCGAGTTGCATGACGCCGACGGGCCACCGACGCCGCGAGGACGCCGACCAGACGCGCCCCCGATCTGCGCGCTGCCGCCGAGCCAACGCCGCTGATGCCCACGCGCGCAGACGCGGTGATCGGCCCACACCACCGACTTCACTTCTCCCACGGGGAGACACCCACACCACCGACGAGCGCAGCCGCCGCCACCGCATATTGTCAGATGATCTAGGCCAGCTGTCGAACCCACGTTCCATATCCTGTCACGACGTTCTCAGGTCAGATGCCCTATCTCTCTCCACTATCCCGCGCCGCCGCCCGTCTGTCTGGCCCCACGACGCCGATCCATCGTCCTACAAAAGAGATAAAAAGATTTATTACATGCTAGATATTTCATAGTTGTTAGTTTAAAGTTTACCATGTTGTGATCTAGATAATTAACCACTCTTTTGTAATTTATTACCATCTGTTCTTGTGTTCTTTCGTGAAACTCCAATTATTCTCTAAGCATGGGCGATACATGGGATCAAAGTAGCCAGTAGTGTTTATGTGTTTTGATAGGTGTTAAATATGCACGTGATTAGTGGATAAAGTTAATGCTGTCACTGCGCCCGACAAACAAAAGTATCTTATGACTATTCTGAGTTCTTCTCCCCCCAAGTATCGGTAACAAGCATGCATGTTTAAGGAAGGTGACCCCTAATTTTGTTTGTTGTCTATTTCGTCCATGGATCAGATAAAAAGAAATGGTGGTCGCACGCCATTCACAAACATCAAATACCATTGGAGGTAGAGGTTGATACTTAATTCCCGATGGATAATCTTAATATATGGTTTGAGAATACTAATAAACAAAGTGGGATTGTAGGTGATCAAGATGAACCAAACTTCGTAAATTTTTTTTTTTGTACATCCTTAACACTGGCTATCTTGTTCTGCAAATGATGGAATGGTGGGACGGTGGTCTAAAAATGCAACCATGCGCATACAAATCTTCTTGCATTTATATATTATAACAATACTGTTGACAAAATATTCATCCCCTGATACCCTACCGTTACACAGGATGGCAAGCGACGTAATTTCTTGATTGATTTACTGATGTACGAAGGAAATTCATGCCGATTTATTATTCCTAAAAATGTCCGGACACATCTTACCCTCGTCAAAGAAAAAAATAGATAGTTACATTTTCAAGATTATTTTGTTATATTCCGAATATTTGTAAAACTAAACTACAATGGCTCGTGGATAGTATTTCTCTAATATATCCTTATTTAATCATGTGATAATGTTATGTTTATTATGGAATCAACATGTTCTATTGGATATGTGATAATTGCCTATCAGTAAACAAAAGCAACAATTAGATCATCGTTTGTTATTTTGTATCAGTGTTTGGTACCAAAATTTAAGCCGCCGTAGCAACGCACGGACATTTAACTAGTTGAACTCTTTTTTAAATAATTAATATACTATTCTTCTTGTTACTTTAAGTTCATTAATTCTCAACACACGGATGTACCTACATACATATACACACTAAATGAATATATTGGTTTGCTTAGAGAGATGGCACTAAGGGACAGGCTGCTACAATATATACCAAGTGTCCTGGATTTCAACCCGAAGGTGGCGCAAGCATAGTTCCTGGAGCCATCATCGACGCAGTCACTCAACTACCCAATGGTGTCAAGCAAAAGTTGTCCCTCAAGCTAGTCAAGGCGCTATGTCCTAAATATATAAATAATTAATCCACTATTAGTTTTAGTTATAATTAAAATATAGATAGTGTATATTGATAATTGGTCGATCAAGTAAAAACAATCAACCATGCATGCATTTAATTATGCTCCATCGATTATATATCCATCCAGGACAGCGCGTCAGGTGATTGGCTGCTGCACTACGGGCTCAACAAAGATGCTGATGAACTCATTGGCCGTTTTCCTAAGTCTATCTTCACGGGCTTAGCCGACAAAGCAACAGCCGTGCATTTTTGGTGGCGGAGTGGCGACCGGTGGCGGCCAGTCACCGGTGCCCATGGGCAGCGGCTTCCTTCCACCCTCTGCTGCCGCTGCATCATTTACCAACGTCCAACTCATCGACAGCAGCGGCCAGGCCTTGCTCATCCGCTCGGGATTCTCGGCAGTCACAGAGGGAAGTCACAGAACACTGTGACGGTGACTTTTCAGACGGTTGTGAACCGTCCGATCCAAAGCGGATGGACCAGGTTCGATGGCACAGTGCCGCGCTACAGTAGGAAACAGTACCCGATGAACAGTACCATGGTCAAATAGTAGACGCCACAGTGATTCGCGTTATGGTACACTGTTCATCCAGACTCAGGTTACTGTGCTACGCGGTGACTTCGCTTCGTAACTGCAGAGAAGCTGAGCCCTCGCTCATCACACGGCAGCTGCCCCGCTTTATGACCGACTCCAACCTCTACCCCATCACCGGTAGACTAGATATATGACCGACTCCAACCTCTGCCCCGCTTTATGCAATTGCAAATGGAGCCTTCTCCTGTGGGGGGGCCTCATAATAATATACTAGATGATACCCAGCACGTTGCTGTTGGAATTTTATAACGTTAAATATAATATGATTCATAGATTGAAAAATATTAGATAAAATACTAACATCATAAAAGGAAATATTTTCCACGCATTGTTACAGAAACCGCACTTACACCACGGAAAACCATTGCATGCATAAAGCCACAGGAGATTAATGTAATGTTTAAATGGAGGTCTTAGTGGACGGTGACGTAGACGATGATGTGGCTTCACGTATGTCGAGAAAAATAGGTAGCGGGGTTCTCCTATTTAGATTTTGTTGATCCATGCATAAGTTGCAAAATGAAATCAAGTATTGTATTGTATTATACTAGTAATTTAAATGGGGACCAATGGAATTATTACCACCTGCCTTGCGTTGCGCTACATGATTTGCATTGATATGTGTTGATCCATAATTTTCTTGGATGTGCAATATGCATGACAAAATTAGTTTGGTTATGACCAAAGACCGACAAGACTAGCCAGGACCAACTTTGTCTGTCCTAAGGCTGAGTCTAATAGGGTTCTCCATATCCCATTCCCTATCACTGTTCCAACTACCTCTCTCTTTATGTGCAGCATTTATATCAAACAGTACAAAACAGTATTTTAGAGAACTATTTAGAAAACTCCATTGGACTCAGTCTAAATATCTTTCCGTGAACCATTTACTCCCTCGGCTCTGTTTCAGATTATAAGTCATTTGACTTTTTTTACATCAATTGTGATCGTTTTATCTTATTCAAAAAAATTGTGAGTACAAAATTAAATATAATAACAAAATATTTGAGTAAGATGAGTTGGCTAAAGTTGGTGTTGACAAAGTCAAACGACCTATAATTTTAAATGGAGGGAGTATTTTCTAGTGTGAGGTAATCCAAATTGATGAAAGATAAATCAAACAACCGAACTAGTATATGTCTTCTCTAACCAAATGCCAACCCCTACGACATATGCTAATACAAGAGATGGGACTAAAGAAAAGAATGCCACTTGCTAATACAGTAAACAGAATAGGAGCATGAACTTCAAAAGAAATAGCCTCAGAGGACGTAAGAAAGCCATGAGATTATGGCATAGTCCCTGACTCATGCACAGTCAGCAAGGCCTCCAGATAGGACACGGTTTTAGTTGTGATGTTTTTCCCCTACGTACGTGTCGACGGACCAGCCACGCACGAACGCACGCAAGTAGCTGATCTTAATTAATCAAGAGTTATTAGTCGAGTGATGAGCTCGTGACCACTACAGCACAAGTAGCTTCTTAGTAAGAAAAAAAAAAGAAAGCTTCTTGATGGCTCTGTGATGCTCACATGAATACCGCTGTCGCCATTACACGTGCTGCTAATCAAGCAGTGTAGTTTGATGGCAATCGACGATGATGCAAATTAAAGGCTGCTAGGTACGATCACTTCGTAGCTGTACTATAATAGTATGTGGATTCTTCTTAATTTCCACAAATCCAGATCAGGTAAGCATCAGCTTACTAGCTATAGTACCTGCTGCTACATGTACGTACTAGACTAGTGCACCTGCACGCAGCAGCAGTACCTTTATTATGCAAACTAATCGATCAACCGTGGGACGCACGGATTAGAGTTTTAAATGTATTATGTATTACAGTACAATATATATAGATCTATTTTTATACTTAGTTTTTTATAATAGCAAATCTTGCTACTTTATACGTATGCTTAATTGATTTAGATAATCTTTGATCGATTGCAAAAGTAGGTGATTTTAATATAATTCTGAGGGATTATTTTCATTATGCTATCAGTCATAATAACTAAGGTGAATAATTTAAATATAAACTAAATGGGATATTTGGTATTATCCATCAAAATAGAAAATGTGAGCAATTATGTATAAATTCTGGGTGTTATTTCATATTTTTTTTATATTGGCAGAGTGGGTAATTAATATGTAGTTTTAGGGGTAATATTATTTTGATAACGACAAAGGTGGATGATTACTTAGAAAAAAGATCTAATGGCTATTAAGATTCCAATCCATCTATTTTTTTCTAGCGCATCTTGTGAGGACGATTGACGTGGAAATTTCAAAAGGAGTCAACAAAATATTTGTTTCATTGATAGGTTTCTAGCATCTTTAATGAAAAAAAAGACAAAAACTGAAGGTAGATTTAAAAATAGAAAAAATCTAAAAAAAGAAGAAGATATTTATTTTCGTTAAGAGTTGAACTCAAGACCTTTAGTAATGGCAGAGGTAGATAATTACTTAAAAATAGATTTAATGGAAAAAAGAAGAGAATATTTGCTTTCGTTGAGAGTTGAACTCAAGACTTTTTATAATGGCAGAGATGGGTAATTACTTAGAAAATAGATCTAATGGCTATTAATATTCCAACCTGTAAATTGATGGTCGGATGTTTCTGATTATTGTGAGAATTTCTAGGATTTATCTTTTTTTCTAGCATGGTTTGAAATTAGTGTTTGTTTTAGAACTTTCAATTAGTAACAGTAAGATACTGCATGCTGGCATGAATCAATCTTCTCATCGCTTGTCTCTGTCAGGGGGCTCATCCTCTGGTCGTTCCGTTCCCAACTTCCCGTCGATGAGTAGATGTGTGTCCACACATACATTGACAAAGAGATCATCCATGGAGCACGGGGCAGAGCAATGTGAGGACCCAAAGAGCGACCTAGAGGGGGTGAATAGGTCGATACCTAAAAAACCTATCACTCAAAAACCCTCTCTTCTCAAACATGCAAGGTCACGTAGCAAAGACAAGCTACTAACCCTAGGACACATAGAGAAAAGCTACGTGGAAGCACTCGTTCAAACAGCGATCGAAAACGACACAAAATGAGTCAAAAACAGAAAGCTGAAAATCATGGGACGGTCCTATGGTCTGACCATAGGACGGTCCGATGGTCTAACTTGTCCGATGGTCATACCATGGGACGGTCCGATGATACCATGGGACAAGTTAGGCAGCAAGGGTGGCCGGGCCTCGAAACAACTACTGAGCACGGATCTCGTCCGATGGTCAAACCATGGGACGGTCCGATGGTCACCAACACGTCCGATGGTCTCGTCTGATGGTCACCAACTCGTCCGATGGTTTCCAACTCGTCCGATGGTCTCGTCCGATTGTTCTTAGCAGTAAAATCCGCCCGCGTATCCACAAAAAACTTCACCAAAATCGGTCCAAAACTCGTCCAAACTTCACGAAATTTTGCATGGATGATCTTGGATCTATCCCAAAGCTAATCCCAAAA
Source organism: Paspalum notatum (assembly GCA_022530915.1). Lineage (NCBI taxonomy): Eukaryota > Viridiplantae > Streptophyta > Magnoliopsida > Poales > Poaceae > Paspalum > Paspalum notatum. Next base: position 35,639,989 of record CM039685.1, read on the forward strand.
GATCCACTTGAAAAGATCTAGGATTGCACGGAAAACGCAGATCTCGTGAAGGGGATGAGTTGAACCCGAAAAAACAAAAACGGAGAAGAACAGCCCTTGCTCGTGGATCAAAGATTCTAGCACTTTGCTAGTGAGATCAACCACATCCTAGTAAGCCAAAACACCGGCAAGAGAAAGGATTCAACCTTGGCCAAACCAAAACACACCAAAAGGCTAAGAATTGAAGCCAATAACGAAACTAGAAAGGGAAAGGAGGGGAGCTGCACACAAAGACTCAAGTTGCTGCCCGAAAACTCATCTAAAATCACTCCATAACAGGTAGCAAGGTCAGATTACATGAAGAGATCACGTCCCTAAGCTTCCTCCCAATTCCTACCCTCTTTCTATGGCTAAAGATCACTCTCAAGCACTTGGAATTTTTGCCTCTTGCTTGCTGACGAAAATGGCTGCCCAAACTTAGGTCTAAGCAAACCCTAAAACCGGCCAAGAGAGGGAGATTAGACAGCCATCTCTCTTATTTATACTACAGACACATAACCCTAGCAGTTTTCCACTTAACCCCTTGTATTATAGACGCTTACACTAAAAAGGCCCGTAGAGGCAAGAAAAGACGCCGGAAAACTCGGATGAACGAACACGATGGTGTCCAAGGTGACTTCGGTTTCTCCGCCTCGTCCAGATGGCCTCCACGTGTCCAGTAGATCACCCCTTTTGGATAACTCCGGTTTTGGCGAAACCGGCAACCTGCCCCTGGTTTTGACGGTGGAACCAGAAAACGATCTTGGGCCCGGTTTTGACGCTCGAACCGGTAAACGATTGTTGGGCCTCCAAAGATAGTGACTTTACGGCTCACGACATCGTCCTGCACCCACGGTCGCACTTGTGGACCGAGCCTAACTTGGGCCTCAACCCAAGCCACCTACCAGTCCAATCGGCAGGGCTTTTGTCATGCCAAGTCCACTCTGGCGCCGCCTCTCAGTCCACCCGAGAGGGCTTGTCCTCCAGGTCACACTTAGGAGGTGCTCGCTCTTCCTTCAGCAAATCTTCGGTGTTGGCAAGCGCTCATCACAGGTAGGACGAAAGACCGGACTCGGTGCACTTGAGTCCCTCAATCTCTCCCTTGATGAGTGCCTTGTCAACACCCTCACTAACCACCTGAAATCATAGACAAAGAAAAGAAAAGCGTAACAAAGAACAACAGAAGAAAGAAAAAACAAAGAAAGTCCACTCAAATGCCCAAAAGCCAAAGAAAGGCAGAAACAGGGGCACAAGTAGTGAACAGAGCAAAGCCAAAAGATCGGCCCCCTAAGACAAGGGTAACTGCTCAATGCAGCCGATCAACAAAGCATGACCCCTCAAGAAAGAGACAGGGCTCAACACAGCCATGCTAGAAGCAACGGACCAGCTCCTTCAGAAAGAGGCAAAAGATCTTCACAGCTGGCCAAAAGAGCATGCTAAGACTCCAACTCCCCCTGCATTTCAGCCCATCTCACAATGCAACTCTCCCCCTGGGGTAGTGCTTCCCCTAGGACAATGCTGCTCTCCCCATAAAACTCTGATCCCCTTGTACAAGGTCTCTCCCCCTTGTCCAAGGTTGGTGAAATCTCTCTTCCTTGTTGACAATGCACACATCAAGGTATTTTTCACCCAAAACATGAAGTGCAAATGTCATAAGTGAACAAAATGAGCTCATTCAGGGATGAAAAACAAGTAGATACAAGTTCTAGCATACAGAACATGTGAGGGCTACGGGGTATGCAACAAGCTCAAATGAACCTATTTCACATAGTTCAGGAGCAAAGCATGTAGTTCAGATTTGGTTAAAAGAAAGCATCACCACAAGAAGAGCATCTAGCAAGATAGGCATGAACACAAAATGCTAGCAATGCATACAAGGTGAGCTAATCCTATCCAAAGCATACATCAGCATAGCTATAAGCAATTTGAGACTTGCACTTTTGAATTTGATACCAATTAAATTTTAGCAAGTTTCACTTAGGTGCTAGGGGTTATTTGCTTGTCGGACCACTTCTTACCAACCAATGCCAAGCTAGGCCTAGAAAGACCATTAGAAGCTTAAGACAAGGTTTTAGTCATTCACAGCCATGGCCAAGTTCTCACCAAGGTACAAAGGTGAGGAGTCTCGTGCCAAGTCAGTGTGACAAAGCAAACCCACCTGAATCTTTTCATTGCAGCTCAAAAGATACCAATTACTTGACATTTTAATTCAGATTTTCAGATTTAGGCAAGGTATCACAAATGTTTAGGCAAACAACTTGCAAAGGTAGACAACTAGCACAACCAACCATGGAAAGATAGTATAAGCATTCAACATTCCTATACATGCTAGGTAGCCAAATATAGTGGTGATCATGTACAAAATTTTTTCAGAAAAACAAAATGACTTAGCTCACAAATAGCATTCAATAGATCCATAAGAGCTCAAGCCATCCACGATCAAGCAAGCAATGCACGATCTAGCACAAGTAAATACTAACTACTCATACCAAAAGAGCTCAAGTGCTAGTGTATACTACAAATGTACATAATGCAATGCATGAATATGATACAAGATGCATAAAGAAGCAAAGAAAAGCCAAAAGCAAAGGAAAAACCAAAAGAAAACCTAAAAGCTACCAAAACTTCCCCTGACTAAAAGGGAAAGCAAACACCTAACTCCCCTCTCAACCTAGCAAAGGTCTCTAAATCTAGGGGTTTGGTTAGGATATCAGCCACTTGGTTTTCACTTGCCACTTTCACTATATCTATCATGCCCTTTTCATAGTTATCTCTCAAGAAGTGATATCTCACATCTATGTGCTTAGTCCTAGAGTGAAGAACTGGGTTTTTAGCAACACTAATGGCACTGGAACTATCACACAAGATGGGAATCCTTCCATATGTAAGGCCATAGTCTCTCAGGGTAGCAAGCATCCATAGGATCTGGGAGCAACAGCTAGCAACGGCAACATACTCTGCCTCACATGTAGAAGTGGCTACACTAGACTGCTTACGAGAAGACCAGGAGACCAGAGAAGTACCCAAAAACTGACAAGTACCAGAAGTAGACTTGCGGTCTATCCGGCACCCAGCATGATCCGAATCCGAAAAGCCAAGGAGGGAAAGGGAAGAGTCCGCGGAGTACCAAAGCCCAAACTCCGGGGTGAACTTGATGTACCTCAAGATCCGCTTGACAGCGGTGCGGTGTGACTCACTCGGGGATGCCTGAAAACGAGCACACAAACCTACAGCAAACTGTATGTCTGGCCTCGTAGCAGTCAAGTACAGCAGTGACCCGATCATCCCTCGGTACACCTTCTGATCAACCTCCTTGCCACCTTCATCAGCGTCCAAAGCAGCAGATGTACTCATCGGAGTCATCTGAGGCGAAGCATCTGCCATCTCAAACTTCTGGAGTAGGTCCCTCGTGTACTTGCTCTGGTGGACGAAGGTACCCTGTGGAGTCTGCCTGATCTGAAGCCCAAGGAAGAACTGAAGTTCTCCCATCACGCTCATCTCAAACTCCCTGCTCATCTGGTCAGAAAATTTGCTACACAAAGCATGAGAAGAGCCACCAAAGATGATATCATCCACGTAAATCTGAACAATGAAAAGATCTTTGCCATGCTTGAGTAAAACAGAGTCTTGTCCAGACTCCCCATCTGAAAACCTTGGTCAACTAGAAATTTCCTAAGCCTCTCATACCAAGCCTGGGGAGCTTGCTTCAGGCCATACAAAGCCTTCTACAATTTGAACACTCGGTTAGGAAATTTGGGATGCTCAAAGCCTGGGGGTTGCCTCACATAGACCTTTTCCTCTATAAACCCATTTAGGAAGGCACTCTTTAGATCCATCTGAAACAGCTTGAACCCTTTCGAAGCTGCAAAGGCTAAAAGAATGCAAATGGCTTCTAATCTGGCTACAGGGGCAAAGGTCTCCTCATAGTCTATCCTCTCTTTTTGGCAAAAACGTTGAGCAACAAGTCTGGCCTTGTTTATCACCACAACTCCATCCTCTTCCTGTTTGTTTTTGAAAACCCATTTGGTTCCTATAGGATTTCAGTGTGCGGAAGGCTCAACTAAAACCCAAACTTGGTTCCTCTCAAAATTTTCTAACTCCTCATGCATGGCATTGACCCAGTTTGCATCAGATAAAGCATGTCCAACATTATGAGGCTCAAAAGAAGCAACAAATGCAAAATGTGCAAAGTGAGCAAGAGAAGTAGACCTAGATCTAGTAACTCTCTCATTCAGGCCACCAATGATGCTCCTTGAAGGGTGATCCCGCTGGACCATCCGAGACGGCTGTGGCTCGGTGGTCACCTCCCCTACGACCTCAGCGGGCCCTGCTGCATGTACAGGTGGATCGAGTGGAGGTTGCTCCCATGTGGTAGAAGGAGAAGGTACTGGAGCTCCCTCATCATCCTCTGAAAGTGAAGCAGCAGGTTCTGGAGCTGCAGCCGGCGCAGTATCACCAGAAACACCAACATCTTCCTCATCATCATCAAAGATGGTAGTACCTATCTCATCATCACCTACAAGCTCAAAGCCAGGAGTTGTACAAGGCATAGTTTCATCAAAAGTAACTTCACAAGTCTTAACAATCCTACCGGAGTCCAAGAGCCAAACACGGTATGCACGCGAATGCGTGGCATAACCAAGAAAAACTCCGTCAGAACTGCGAGGTTCGAACTTGTCCAAATTTCCCTGCTTGAGCACAAAGCACCTGCAGCCGAACACCCGCAGGTGGCTCACTTTGGGCTACTGCTCAAATCGTGGCTCATACAATGTCTTGTTAATGACAGCTCGTAGGAAAATACGATTTGACACGTAGCACGCGGTGTTGATTGCCTCGGCCCAAAACTTCCTAGGAGTCCTATGCTCATTGAGCATCGTCCTAGCCATTTCAACAAGGGTCCGATTCGTGTGCTCAACCACCCCGTTCTGCTGGGGAACATATGGAGACGAAAACTGGTGTTCAAAACCTTGGCTATGGCAAAAGGTTTTGAAACGGTCATTCTTGAACTCTGAACCATTGTCACTGCGTAACGCTCTCATGGTATGACCAGCCTCGTTTTTTAACCTCAAAACCAAGTCATCATAAACTCAAAGGCCTCATCCTTACTTTCCATAAAATGCACCCAAGACCAACGAGAAAAGTCGTCCACGATCACAAGAACGTACCACTTCCTACCAACAGACCGCACCCGAGAAGGTCCCACAGTATCCATGTGGAGCAACTTCCCAGGGCGAGCTGTCATCACCTGATTAACAGGTATGTGAGAAGCAGCCACCATCTTCCCGTGGCGACAAGGATGGCACACAAGATCACGCTCACTCTTCAATTCGAGCAATCCTCGGATTAGATCAAATAAGCTAAGCTTTGCAAGCAAATCAAAGTTCAAATGACCAATCCTCCTATGCCGCTTCCATAAATCAAAGGAGGGACCGGCCACCAAACATCGAGAAGGACCAGAGGAGCTCGAGAAGTCAACACGAAAAACCTTCCCAAAAGGCAAAACAAGACAAACCAAAGACTCTCGAGCATCCAAAACACAAGAACAGCCCTTCTTAAAGCGCACCTCATATCCTTCCTCGAGAGGTTGCGAAACAGAGAGAAGTTTGTAACCAAGGTTACCAACCAAAGCAGCATCCCTCAGGATAAAACTCTCAGAAACTGGAACAGCACCAACACCTCTTACCTTTCCTGTACCTTTGTCCCCAAAAATGATATGCTCGCTGGAGCTCATTGGGGTGAGACTGGAGAACCATCTGTGATTACCGGTCATGTGGCGTGAACAACCGGAATCCATTAGCCATATGTTCTCTAGGCCTCCATCCTGCATCAATAGCGGTTCATGGGGTGAGCATATGGTCGGACACTGGGGTAGTCTGAAAAGAAGCAAACCAGTGCCGAGCCATCTGCTCAAAAGAAGGTTAGCAAAATCACAATCAAACATCCCTTGTCCCCAATCCCGTGGAGCCTGAAACTGCCTATCACCACGTCTATCAAAACGTGGTATCTCAAAGCCTCGGTCAGGTGAACTGTGGTCGTACTGCTCACGACCCGGTGCCCTGCCGGCAACACGTCCACCACCACCTGGAGCACCACAAGGAAAGTGGTCTCCTCTACCTGCACCTACACGACGTGGCCAGCGGTCTCGCCTATCCTCACGCCGAGTCTCAACAGCAGGCCTACCACCTTGGTAGTACCTGTCCTCACTCCTCATCTCAACCTCACGCCTCTCAGCCCTCAACCTGCGGTAGCAAAACTCCACCAGGTGACCCTCCCTATGGCAGTAGTCACACACGTACCTCTTGGGTGAGCACACTTTGGTTGGTTTTGGTTCTTGGACTGGCTCTTTGGCTTTGGAGTGGGCTTAGGAGGAACATTCCTCTTAGCACCTTGCTTGGAACTCTCAGGAGGTATCTCAGGTGGGTTCCTCTTGGGCAAAGTGTCAAGTGGGTTCTTCACAAAGTTAGGTTTGGAAGTCCACACCTGTTTCTTATGTGGCTCCCTAGGCTTGTCAGTCCACATACCCTCCTTAGGATTGTTAGACTAAAAATCGGGCTTGTTGTGGGTTAAAGGAAACTTCTCACTCAAAGGTACCCCACTCAAGTCATCAATCTTCCCATACAACTGATCAAAATCAGCCTGGGTGTAGTGATAGTCAACCCCTAACTTGTCACTCAACCTAAAAGAGGAAATGATCATACCAAGTTGAGGCTCCCTAGCAGAAATCCAACTGAGAATGGTTCTAACATAGGTGTTCTCATCCTCCAACTGAATCTTCTCAATGGCTAAAGCATCAAGCAAATCTCCAAGATCCTTACACTTGGAACAATCAATACTAGTAGGGCTAGTAGTCTTTTTAAACTTCCTCAAAGCAGCTCTAACTTCCTCCAGCTCCTTTAACTGTAGGACAAGCATCACACTTGGCAAGCAAAGTCGGCCTAGCCTTTAACTCCTCTAACGCTGCAGTAGTAGAATGAAGCACATCTACATTACTAGCATGCTTAGCACGGAGATTAGCAATTTCAACAGCTAGAACCTGACAATCAGTGCACTCAATCTCATTGGCAACAGCACAAGCTTCCTTAACAACAGACAAATCATTCAAAACACATGCGAGTTTAGACTTGAAAGACTCAAGCTCAGCCTCGAGAGTAGCAACCCTAGCATTTGCAGCTCTAAGATCCTTAGCTGCTACTCTAAGCAAGCGATCCTGGTTTTTTAAAGCAACAAACATAGCATCCTCATCATTTTCATCATCGCTCACCTTGGGGTCTGTGGAGGAGCTGTTGTAGATACCAGAGTCGGTGGAGCAGGCTTGATCACCCTTGATCACCATGGTACAGTAGCCGATCTCATCACCAAAGAAGCAGAGTTCAGCGTGCCCGACGATCTTCTTCTCACCATCATCATCGCTGTCGGAGCCAGAGTTGCTAGAAGTGCCGTTGTAGTCACTCAAGCTGGCGAGGAAAGCACGGTCGCGCTCTTGCGCGTGCTTCTGGTACTGCTTCACGAACTTCCTCTTGCTGAAGTACGGCCGCTTCTTCTTGTCGCCCTTGTACTTGCCCTTCTTTTTATCGGAGGTGTACTCGCCCTTATACTTGTGATCCTTGCCAGCGGAGTACTTCTCCTGAGCTCTCCTCTAGGGGCAGTCGGCGATGAAGTGGTCTGTCTTCCCACACTCGTAGCACTGGAGCTTGTCACCTCTTCTGCGGCTCATCCTGTTGGAGTAGAGGCGCTGGAACTTGTTGGTCAGTAGGCACAACTTCTCATCATCAAGTGCCTCCAGTTCCTCCTCCACAGCTGAAATCAAGGACAAGGCATAGCCAACAGAAGGGTTAGCGTTAGCAGCACCGCCACTACTAGGGCCAGACATCAGAGCTAGGCTCTTTGGAGTTGGTCCACTCATTCTGGCCTGAGCCTGAGCGTCAACCTCTGAAGCCTTCAACTTGCTATACAGCTCGTCTGTGGTGAGGGTCTCATAGCCACTGGACTCGACTATAGACTCCTTCTTCATTTGCCAAATACTACGATCCAAGGCAAAGAGTAGCTTGCAAGCCTGCTCATGGTTGTCTTAAGGCAAAGCCCCATTTCTTGCATTGGCACGAATCTTGTTAGCAATCGATTGAAACCGACTGAACAAGTCGTCAATGCTCTCACCAGGTTGCTGGGAGAAGTTCTCGTACTCTCGCTTGTACGTCTCATATAGCCTGGCCTTGATCTGACTTGTCCCCTCATGGAAGTTTGCAAGGGTAGTCCAGATCTCATGAGCCGTCCTAAGATGACTCACTCTATTGAACTCAGAGTGGCTCAGGGCTGTCAAGAGAAAATTCCTAGCCTTTTTGTTTGCTTTGTGTTCCCACTGCTGCAGCTGAGTAACACGCTTATCTAGCACCTGATATTCAGCACACTGACAGATATCCCAGACGGACGAATGTTGGCTCTAAAGAAATGCCGCCATGCGGATCTTCCAATATGTGAAATCTGAGCCATCAAACCCTAGGATCTAGCCAACAGACTGATCCATGGTCGCTACAAAGTGGATCTAGAACCGGTTAAGGTATGAAAGACCCTAACCTAGCTCTGATACCAATTGAGGACCGAAAGAGCGACCTAAAGGGGGGTGAATAGGTCGACACCTAAAAAACCTACCACTCAAAAACCCTCTCTTCTCAAACATGCAAGGTCACGTAGCAAAGACAAGCTACTAACCCTAGGACACGTAGAGGAAAGCTGCACGGAAGCACTCGTTCAAATGGTGATCGAAAACGACGCAAAACGAGCCAAAAACAGAAGGCTGAAAACCATGGGACAGTCCTATGGTCTGACCATGGGACAGTCCGTTGGTCTAACTTGTCCGATGGTCATACCATGGAACGGTCCGATGGTTAGACCATAGGACGGTCCGATGGTACCATGGGACAAGTTAGGCAGCAAGGGTGGCCGGGTCTCGAAACAACTGCTGAGCACGGATCTCGTCCGTTCGATGGTCACCAACTCGTCCGATGGTCTCGTCTGATGGTCACCAACTTGTTAGATGGTCTCACCCGATGGTTTCCAACTCATCCGATGGTCTCGTCCGATGGTTCTCAGCAGCAAAATCAGCCTGCGTATCCACCAAAAACTTCACCAAAACCGGTCCAAAACTCGTCCAAACTTCACAAAATTTTGCATGGATGATCTTGGATCTATCCCAAAGCTAATCCCAAAAGATCCACTTGAAAAGATCTAGGATTGCACGGAAAACGCAGATCTCGTGAAGGGGATGAGTTGAACCCGAAAATACAAAAACGGGGAAGAACAGCCCTTGCTCATGGATCAAGGATTCTAGCACTTTGCTAGTGAGATCAACCACATCCTAGCAAGGAAAAACACCGGCAAGAGAAAGGATTCAACCTTGGCCAAACCAAAACACACCAAAAGGCCAAGAATTGAAGCCAAAAACGAAACTAGAAAGGGAAGGGAGGGGAGCTGCACACAAAGACTCAAGTTGCTGCCCGAAAACTCATCTAAAATTACTCCATAACAGGTAGCAAGGTCAGATTACATGAAGAGATCACGTCCCCAAGCTTCCTCCCACTTCCTACCCTCTTTCTATGGCTAAAGATCACTCTCAAGCACTTGGAATTTTTGGCTCTTGCTTGGTGACGAAAATGGCTGCCCAAACTTAGGTCTAAGCAAACCCTAAAACCATCCAAGAGAGGGAGATTAGACACCCATCTCCCTTATTTATACTACAGACACATAACCCTAGCAGTTTTCCACTTAACCCCTTGTATTACATACGCTTACACTAAAAAGGCCCGTAGGGGCAAGAAAAGACGCCGGGAAACTCGGATGAACGAACACGATGGAGTCCAAGGCGACTTCGGTTTCTCCGCCTCGTCCGGATGGCCTCCACGTGTCCAGTAGCTCACCCCTTTTGGATAACTCTAGTTTTGGCGAAACCCGCAACCTGCCCCTGGTTTTGACGGTGGAACCAGGAAACGATCTTGGGTCCGGTTTTGATGCTTGAACCGGTAAACGTTTGTTGGGCCTCCAAAGATAGTGACTTTACGGCTCACGACACCGTCCCGCACCCACGGTCGCACTTGTGGGCCGAGCCTAACTTGGGCCTCAACCCAAGCCACCTGCCAGTCCACTCGGCAGGGCTTTTATCACGCCAAGTCCACTCTGGCGCCGCCTCTCAGTCCACCCGAGAGGGCTTGTCCTCCAGGTCACACTTAGGAGGTGCTCGCTCTTCCTTCAGCAAGTCTTCGGTGTTGGCAAGCGCTCATCACAGCTAGGACGAAAGATCGGACTCGGTGCACTTGAGTCCCTCACAATGGCGTACGGACGTCCCAGGAGCAAGATGTCGACACCACGTTGACACCCACCTAGGGCAGGGAGCTCAGGTGGTGGGTGCCTCAGGGACAACACCAACAACAGTAGGTTCACACAGGCTCACACACTTCTTCGCCAGTACAGATCAGAGAGATTGAGAGTGGTCGAGCGTGCCATCATAGCATGAAACAACCAAAACGTGTCATTCTGAGAAGCAGACATGCATACAGTAGCATAGAGGGCCATATGGAGAATCAAATTGTACATGGACTAGACTAAACCCTTTGCAACCGAGAAAATTTAAATGAGTCGATTCCTATAGAAAATTTTCGTAGGTGAATATTTGGAACAAAGGATTGAATTTCACCAAATCCTTTACAATTACTGTAGAATGGCATTCCATGTAGCAACTTGGAGGAAAAATAAGCATAAAGTTCAATCTCATTTTTTTCCTTTGTCTTGGAATTCGTGTGTTTCTCTTGTGTAGTATCCAAACACATATGTGCTGTAACTTTTCTGTATTATAGAATTTCAATTGTATTGGCATTTCAATCATGTTTTTTCTATTTCTATATTTTAAGAATTCTATGCTCCAAAAGGGGTTCTAATAAGATATGATTCGTACAACAAGCGTATCGTTACGTTGTATCTATCTATTTCTCTAAATATGCATGAAACCACATCGCTTCAGGAGTCCACTAAATTCTATCTATCTACTAAGATCTCCATTTATATCATCTATCGATTTCCCGTGTCTCTAGAACTTCAGACATTTCCCTCTTTTTCAGTAAACCATGACCATTTTTTTAATGCAACCATGACCGCGTTATTAGAGTCAGCTGCCACAAGGCGAAGGCAAACGAAATTTTGCTTGCCTTGAGTATATGCAATCTCTTCTCCTGAGAGTGACTTTGCAGCATTTTCGCCATTTCTTGGACAACTCCTAGGACGAATTGCTAGTCTGCCCTTCATATCCTTAGCGGTAAAAAAATATATCTTAAACATAATATTTGACCAACAATTGATCATATAATACGCCATTTGTGGTAATAGAAGTTTGACCATTATAATATATTTCTAAATATGAATGAAGCCACATGCATGGCATATAGTTTTCAAATATTTATTAGACAAATTATTGTTGGTCAAATATTATAAAGGTTGACTTTTCAAATACACATGTGCGTATTTTTTTTTCTTTTTGATGGAGTAATGAGCAGCACATGCATTTGATAGAGAAAGGGGTCCACTATGGATCTATGGAACTCAAACAAATGCAAAGCATAGTCGAGCAGTGGGGAAAAGGAAAGAAAGAAGGCAGGTGAAGTTTGTGGCCATACAAATCAGGGTTGTGCCTTCAGTGGAATACTTTATCGGGATACTTTTCTAAATATCCTTGTATGTACGGTTTAAGGGGGGCGTCGAGCTCTTCTCATACACGCATTGTGTTTGTATGGATCGGATGATGAAGATGACTAGCTAGAGGAGGAAGAAAGGAGGAGAATCATTAGATCCGAGGTTGATGTTGATCCAATATAGTAAAGGCTTAAAAATGGAGTGCACGAAGAGGGGCAAATATTTACTCATTTAGGGCATGTTTGCTACCAAAATTTTAAAATACTACGGTTTAAGAATACCATAGTCTGCACTTGTCTGCGACACAAATACCATATGGTTTTGAAAATTTTGGTCTAGACTATAGTATCAATACTCTAAACCCTAGTGCAGTTTTGACAATACTATGGTATTGAAAACAGAGTTTTGCAAAGACCAGCCAAACCTGTAATGCTACAATATTCTCAAATATCGCGGTATTGCATTGAAACCATAAAAATATTCACTACCAAACAGGGCCGAGTAAGAGCAATTATTATAAGGTGACATAGACGGGCTGCAACAAGTGTCACATCAGATTTTTGATGACATGGAAGAAAGAGAAATGGAGAAAGAAAAAAAGTGGGCTGCTCACTTGCAGCCACCTCAAAGTGGGTTGCTCACAGACTGCAATACGCTTTGTGAGAGAAAAAAATAGACCAAGTATTAAATGTACAGTTTGCACCAAAAAAAATCTATTATACAAGTAGACTCTTGATTAGCTATACGTGATATGACAACACCATAAAATCCATAGTAGACTGGACTTTATTATTAACCTTGCTCTAAGCATCAATGCAGCCACTAGCAGTTGCCGCAGCCAATTACAAAATGCAGTGGCGAATAAGCACTAGCTAGCTGCTCATTAGGCCACATGCATGTCAGTGACGACGGCCTCTTACGAGTGGTCCATGGGCAGTGGATGGATGGATGCACTCGCGCCGCGCCCAATCACAATTAAGCACCGTCCAGCTGTACGCAGTCGATCGTCCCTCTCGCACGCACGCCCACTGGCCGCAGCTCGTCCTCGTCGTGCAGCTGCATCTCCAGCACCACGCTCGCGCGCCATGACGCCATGTCACCGTCTCCCTTTTTCTGGGGTGGTGCTGGTGCGTGCATGGGGGCAAAACAGAGAATCCACCCTGCATTGGCATGGGCCCATGGGCATCTCCTCCCTTCGTACTACTATACTGCGCTTTGCTTTTGCCTTTGCCTTTGCAAAGCCAAAGCTGGTGACGCCCGTTCCAGCAGTTTTGTGGCTGCTGGCAAATCCTGCGCGCAAGTGGTGCTTCGGGGGGATTCTAAGGTGCAGGTGTCGCGTCGGCGTTGCTTGCTACTAGTAGAACCCAGCTTTGTTCCAAAAGCCAAAAGCGAGAAGAACCGAGGAAGAGTCGTCGTTCCATTTATTTGTTCTTCTCTCCGGCCCTCCACACAATCCAGAAAAATAGGATTGTGCGGCTCCTTCCGATCCGGAGGGCTGTTTGATTTGTGAGAAAGATTGTTGCTCCGCACGTGAGGTTCCCTTTTCAGTCGCGTGCAACGACCGAATCCTGAATTCGTACTGCAATTTTTGCAAACAGTTTTTTTTTACAAATTAACAAAGAATATCACTTGTACTATATACGAAGGAAATTGTATGTATAAGTCACTGTCTCTAATTATACCAAATAGATATCTACATAGTATGACTGATTTTCGAAATACTTCTTTTGTTTTTTGAGGTGGATGCCTTTAACGAGCTCATCTAGTAATTGTTGAGCACCAAAATAGGTTTGCATATTTGGTATAGAATTGTGTTCTTCAGGTCATGTGCGGCGTGTTGAAGGGTTCGTGAGCCTATTTCATTGAAGACACAAAGAAGGCATTGGAATTGCACCAAGATGAAGCCAAATCAGTAGTTTCAATGCACCAAGTTGTAGCCCTCGCCGAGACGATCGAAACGGACGTATGGATGACTTAATTCGGAGTCCAAACGAGGGAGTTATGACCTCTGGAAGATTGTCTGCCTGAGCAATACCGGACTATCCGGTAATCTACGCCGAACAGTCCGGTGGAACATGGAATTCTCCTCGAGAATTCCGGACAGTCCGATATTATGCAACGGATAGTCCGGTAGAATCCTGTTTTATTCGAAAAGGAGTTTCCAATTGAACTTAGGTCGGTTTAGGGCGTGTTTTGGCTTGTAAAAGGGGTAAGACCATCCCTCCCTGTAATATAAAGGGTCACGACCGATTGAGGCACCACAATCGAACTAATCAATCTACTTTCATCGTTTTTACCTTTTATCCCTTTGCCCTACTTTTCCAATCTCATATGTTGTTCTCCTATCGTCTCAATAGCGACATGAAAGCATTCCAGGTGGCCTGCCGATCCTAGAACAACCCTAGCCGCCATCCTCCCTGATGGGGTCCCTCCCGGAAAGACGGCGCTAGGTCTACCCGAGCCCCTAGGGCTCATCGAACTGTCCAGCGGCCGTCGCCGGACTATCCGTCGTCCACCAGCAACCCCTGAGGCAACTTAGGGTTTCTTGTGGTGTTTGGCGTGAAACAGTGCCAACACACTTTTTGGCAACTCCGCTGGGGAAGATCAAGTTTGATTATTTACGTCTAATATTTATAACCGATCTGCTACTCAGTACTCGCCTGTACTTTTTGCCATCTGGTCATTAAGGCTGATTGCAATTATCTTTGCTGGGATGATCAGTGCTAGATTAGTTTCGGTTTTTAATAGCTGAAATTAAATCATAGCAATACGTTACATCCTACAAAAGTAGTTAGAGGAACACTCGATGAATACAAGCATGAGTTCAATCTAGCAAATAGGCTGTCATACAATATCTATAGTCAAAGCTAGATATCATGAATAAACATGACTGGCGAACACCGTCGGCAGTTGATGTGTTGAAGGAGATGCAATCTTCAAGTTATTTATCTGAAGTGTTATCCAAAACACTGAAGAGATTTCTCGCATACTTGATAGATGGGAAGGTACGGTCTAAAAGCAATTTATTCTTTTCGCAGTTCGGCCATGTGGATGATTTTCGTGCTTTTATAAATAGGTTAATTGATAAAAAGAATAATAATAATTTAGTACCTATTACGCATGCAAATATTAAATCCTCTAATGAATCGTGCGAGAGTAGGCCGCTTGCTAATGTTATTGGCCAAAGTCTAATTCGGCAGCCTCATGCCGAATTAAATAAAATTCCAATGTCCTCCGAGAAGAAAATAGAAAATAAATCTAGTACTTGTACGCTCGGGGGGCAACAGTTACAAGTTTCTAAATCAAATAGTTCGGCTCCAGACACTAGAAAAGCCTAAAAATCTAAAGGTTCTCAAGTTAAATCTAATCCTAAGATGATTAAACCAAAGAATCCTGAAGTTGGTGTTTGGAAAACTACTGAAGCCAAAGGCGGTAAAGCACATAAGCAAAAGCCGAAGTGTGGAGAGCTTCCGGCTAGATGGCAAAATGATGTCAAAGGTGTTAAGCGGCATAATAAATCCAAACCACCAAGCTCATCTCCAAATAAAAAGTTTAGTGGTAGAAATCGGCAATGGAATAATTCTCGTATGCCCTAGCCGTTTTCTCCATATAATTTATTTATGCCTATGCCGTGTGGATCTTATTTTAATATGCCTTATTTTTTATCCACCATGGTTTTCTCATTGTTTGTATATGTCATCTTCTCCTATGTACTATGGTCCAAATTCTTTTTCTTATAGAGAGTCGGCATCTAGTAGATCACCACGTCCAAACAATGACCATTTTGATCAAAGAAATCGGTATAGTAGGGAAAATAAGCCTAAGGTGGTGAAACAAGTTTATCATGTCAATGAGAGGTGCAACTTGAACTAAATTTTAGATTTGACACCAGATAATATAAAGCCGACCACTAGTGAAGTATCGGCCAATTCAAGTGATGTGGATGTCCCCGATTAAGAACATGTTTCAAACACTAAAGCTGAACAAACATCAAATTCGGCTGGGGGGCAAGACAAAGTCAAGGCAGAGGATTCTGTGAGGCCGGGACTATCCGGTGATAAGCACTGGACCGTCCGACACACCTCGCCGGATTGTCCGGTGTCTGTCACCGGACTATCCGGTGGATTCACACTTGGAGGTGGCTCCAAGATCAAGGAGAAAAGGAAGCCGAGTTTTGTAGAGCTCTTAGCTAAATATGAGAAGGAAGGGGCTACAAAGGAGAAGAATCAATCAGATAGCGATGCAACTTCAAAATCTTCACGTATGGGTAATGTGCAATCAAGTTCAATGGGTAATTCTTCTACTTCAGCATGTTATACTTTAGGGCCGACTTCACCGTGGTATTGGCCATATATTTGTCATTACCCAACTTCTATTTATGCCAATACATGGTTGCATCCATATTCTCAATATATTGCTTCATATCCCTATTATGGAGCATTGCAACGATCGATTCATAGTAATCTGGTCAAGGGTGTGTTTGTTGTTCCAAATGTGCAAGTAAAGAGGACCACACAAGAATCTAAATGTCTATGGCCGAGGTGGTGCCCCTCAGGCTTATCTCGTACTCAAAAGAGGAGGCTTCAGTGTTTGCATCAACAAGAATTAATGGAGCAGCAAGAGAAGGTGATGCCGACAAGGAAGGTACATGGTACTAACCAAGTTTGGAGACCCATGCAGGTTATTTCAGCATCACCTTGATACAGTCAAGTTTTATGGCTGATAATAGCTTTTATCACCCTTAGCGTGGAACATGGCCGATGTATTATATTAACCATCGCCCTCAGTTGTTTTTGGTGCAAAGGATTGCTTTTGGCTTAGGAACTTCGCCAAAAGGCAGGGAGGCATGTGTTGAGCATCAAAATAGGCAGATCAGTGTTAATGGTAGTTTCTCTGCATATTTGGTATAGAATTGTGTTCTTCAGGTCATGTGCGACGTGTTGAAGGGTTCGTGAGGGACTCAAGTGTACTGAGTCTGGTCTTTCGTCCTGGCTGTGACGAGAGCTTGTCAACACTGAAGACTTGCTGAAGGACGAGCGAGCACCTCCTAAGTGTGACCTGGAAGAGAAGCCCTCTCGAGTGGACTGAGAGACGGCGCCAGAGTGGACTTGGTGTGACAAAATCCCAGCCGAGTGGACTAGCAAGTGGCTTGGGTTGAGACCCATGTTAGGCTCGGCCCACAAGTGTGACTGTGGGTGCGGGGCGGTGTAGTCAGCCGTAAAATCACCTCCAGAAGTGAAGCCCACAACTGTTTTCCGGTTCGAGCGTCAAAACCGTGCCCAACTACCGTTTCCTAGTTCAAGCGTTAAAACCAGGGGCTTGGTTGCCTGTATCCCAAAACCGGTGGTTATCCAAGGGATGAGCTACTGGACACGTGGAGCCCATCCGGATGAGGCGAAGAAACCGAGGACGCATGGGACTTCATCGTGTTCGTTCGTCTGAGTTTCCAGCGTCTTTTCAGGCCTCTACAGGCGTTTTAGTGTAATTGAGTCTGTAATATAGGGGTCTAGTTGGAAAACTACCTTAGGGCTTAGTGTGTAGTATAAATAAGGAGGGTGCTGGTCATTAGCACCTCTCTTGGCTGGTTTAGGGTTTGCTTAGACTTAGGTTTAGGCAGCCATTTTCGTTTCCAAGCAAGAGCTTCATGTTCAGATGGCTTTAAAGTGATCTAGGGCTAAAGTAAGAGGGTAGGAAGTGGGAGGCAGCTTGGAGAATGAATTCCACACCTTGTACTCAGATCTTGTGACCAATTTGGTGAAGGAATAGATAGATTTCGTGGTTGTAGCTTGAGTGCTCTCTTCTTCCCCCTTCTCTTTGGTTTTTGGGTGAAATCTCAAGGTCTTTTGGAGCTTTGGTTTGCCTACGAGATTTCGCTTTCTCTCTTGGTGTTTTGGAATTGCAAGGGCGTGGAAATTATGCCCTAGTGCATCTCAATCCTGCTAGATTGCCACGAAGTCAGATTTGCATTTTCCACTTTCTTGCCCAAATATTGCCATCTTCACGTGATCTGAAATTTCCGCTAATCCCGTGATCTTTTTCAGTAGATCTTCTCTGAATAGCTTTGGAATAGAGTCTAGTTAGCCTGTGCAAAATCTCGTGAAGATTGGACAAGATTTGGTCAAGGTTTGGGTTTGGAAACTCAAATCTGGGCTGTTTTACCAAACTATCCAGCTTTGCCACCGGACTATCCGGTGTCCCACCGGACAGTCCGGCAGCGAGCATCGGACAGTCCAATGCTGGTGCCTAGCAGCAGCTCCATCGAAACATCCGGCGGGCCTTACCGGAACATCCGGTGAGACCTACCGGAACATCCGGTGTCTGCTACCGGAACATCTGGTGCCTTGGCTAGCAGCCCCTCTTTGTTGGTGTTTTTGCTCGTTTTGCGTCCGTTCCTTTGGGCGTTGATTCGAGTGCTTCCGCTAGGCTTGCCTCGACGTATCCTAGGGTCAGTTGCACTTGTTGCTACGTGATCTTGCACGTTGTGAGAAGAGAAGGGTTTTGGGGTTGTAGGTCGCTCTAGGTTGTTCTTTCAATCCTCAGTTTGTGAGCCTATTTCATTGAAGACACAAAGAAGGCCTTGGAACTGCACCAGGATGAAGCCAAAGTAGCAGTTTCAATGCACCAAGTTGTAGCCCTCACCGAGACGATCAAAACAGACATATGGATGACCTAATTCGGAGTCCAGACGAGGGAGTAACGACCTCTGGAAGATTGTCTGCTTAAGCAATACCGGACTATCCGGTAACCTATGCCGGACAATCCGGTGGAACATGGAATTCTCCTCAAGAATTCCGGACATTCCGGTATTATGCAACGGATAGTCCGGTAGAACCTTATTTTATCCGAAAAGGAGTTTTGAATTGAGTTTAGGTCGGTTTAGGACGAGTTTTGGCTTGTAAAAGGGGTAAGACCATCCCTCCTTATAAATATAAAGGGCCACGGCCGATTGAGGCACCACAATCGAACTAATCGATCTGCTTTTATCATTTTTACCTTTTATCCCTTTGCCCAACTTTTCCAATCCCATATGTTGTTCTCCTATCGTCTCAACAACGACATGGAGGCGTTCTAGGTGGCCTGCTGATCCTAGAACAACCCTAGCCACCACGGGAAGACGGCGCTAGGTCTACCCGAGCCCCTGGGGCTCATCGAACTGTCCCGCGGCCGTCGCCGGAATATCCGTCGTCCACCAGCAACCCCTGAGGCGGCTTAAGGTTTCTTGTGGTGTTTGGCGCAAAACAGTGACAACAGTAATCAAATAGTTTTAGAGACGGTGATCTTAAACCTTTAAAAATAGAAGACATATAGAGAGAGAACAATAATTTTCTCATGTGAAGTTGAACGAAGACAAACTTTAGACATTTGTTTAATTCT
The DNA here is from genome assembly GCA_022530915.1 of Paspalum notatum. Taxonomy (NCBI): domain Eukaryota; kingdom Viridiplantae; phylum Streptophyta; class Magnoliopsida; order Poales; family Poaceae; genus Paspalum; species Paspalum notatum. Next base: position 35,659,054 of record CM039685.1, read on the forward strand.
GAGATTGTTTAGGGCCTATTTTTAGAGGATTCAGATTTTTTTCCCCACACAAACTTAGAATACAAATTTTACGCTGGTCGGATAAATAGGAGCCGCCCATCAGAAAAAATATAGCGGTGGAAAAATAGGCGGTACTACTTTACTAGTACCAAATTGTGCCAAATAGGAGGGTCCACTAAACTTTTAAAAATTGAAAAAATAGTGGTAGGTGCGTACCATTCTGACCCCCTTAAAATCCCTCTTAGTTAAATACAGGCTCCATGTCAAAGTTAAAGTACTCGATAAAAATCTACTATTTTATATTTTTTACAAAATTTTCATTTAAGATTATTTAGAGTGCCAAATATGAAATACAAGGTTGGAGAGGTGAAGTCAAAAAGAATTAACATTATCCCTCATTCAGCTAAGAAGTGTTTTACAGATGAGATGGCAACGAGGCTGCTATGTGTCGAGGGGGAGCTAGGGGATTTTGGAACATATATACTGCACACAAAAAGAAAAACACATGCTATGTTACTTGTGATGAACAATCATGCATATATATTTCTTATCACCTAAAAAGTTAAAAAGGATGTAATTTATTTCTAGAGAAGATGTTTTAGGCGTCCACACCTTTGAGTGCATTTGTCAAAGCTTGCCTCTAGAAAACCATTTTGAGGGTATGGTGTTTTTATGAACCATGAGATCGTGATGGCCAAAACGTTATATATTTCAATTTACTTGGGCTTAAGAATTACTCCCTCTATCCTAAAAAACAAGTCACTTCTGAACAACATGTAAAAGTTTGATCGCTCGTCTTATATAGAAAAATAATACAAATTTTCAAATTTATATAAGTTATGTTTAAAATACTTATGATTATGGATGAAATTATAAAAATAATAATATTTATAAAACTTTTTGAATAAGACGAGCCACCGAACTTTTACACATGGTTCAAAAACTATTTCTTTTTTGGGATGGCGGGAGTATTACAAAAACAATGCTACCGCAAGCATGGAAGAAGACAATACTATCTGTGTCAATATTTCTAAGCCCTCGATGCATTCAAAACACTCAACGGCCTCCAATCCTTCTGCAACCGAACAAGGCCTCAGGCACATGACAACAGTTCGTGTCTTTTATATACAACCAAATAATTCTATGCCTGAAGTATATTAAACTTAAGGATCAATATTAACCAAACAATAATTAAATTTATAAATTTAACTAGCATTCCCCTCTCGTCCCGTCTCTAATTTGCAGTATTAAGTATTCCATCCGTATTTGAATCAAAGTACTTAAAATTGGAAATATATAATATCGATAATCATTCAAATCTTATCTGACGTATCTAACAATATCTGTATTTGATCCAAAGAAAAAACAAAATCAGCTATGTCCATCCGTTTCATCTGGTTACAACCTTAGCTAGAAATATGCCAAATACGACACTAATTAACTTACCTATCATGTAGGCTTTTTGGTGCATTACGGCACCGGCACCGCGACGGGTAAAAGGCCAAAATCTTTCTATCCAAATCCAATGCAACGAACTATGGGGCGTCACACAGCACAATGAGCAGGCACCACATGCAAATTGAAGTGTGGCAGCACACAGCCAAAAGTTTCAGGTCATGGTCACAGACAAGCAGGCACTAATACAGCAAGTTCTAGTGTACTACTAACTCGCAACAAGTATAAAAATACCCATTCGATGGAGTTGCAAGTTGCATTGTTTAATAATACGTGTTTACAGAATTGTGTGACGTTGGCATCTTGAGTTATTAATGTAAGACCTTAACATCTATCTGGTGATCTCTGATCGAGTGCCATGCCGACGGGGGAAACGGTGCAAAAAGTGGACGAGGAATGAGGAGCCTCCATGTGTATTGCGCAGCAATTACATGCTACTCACTAGCTAAAACTTATTCAGTTTCTCTGTTCTCTGTTCTCAGATATTTATCATGGTTAATTATTTTTCTGCAACTTAGATTCATATTATTAAAAAAATATAAGTTTTTATTTTTATTATGGTTTATTTTGTCAATAATGGTAATTAGGTACCTATATTTTTTTGCATGACGTTCACATAATTTTTTTATACAAGATGAATGGTCAAAGTTGTAGAAAAAGTAAACCATGATAAATATTTGAGATCAGAGCTAGTAAAAATTAAGAACCAAATACGAGAAACGTAATAATTAAATGGGTGATAGCATGTATACTCATTAAATATTATTTTGAGTAAGATATCTTTGTGAATGAAACCACCTAAATGGTTCACAATTTAGGCTATCTCCAACAAGGTTCCTCATCCTTTTTTCTCAAATCCCGCTCCATGCTTCTTCATTTTGAGGTAGAGCAAGCCTTATACTCTCTTACACATGTAGCATTTAATTATATCGTGAGTTATAAAAAATAATTTATGATAACACTGTAAGAATACAACTGTTTCTATTTTTTACACATGTAGCTTTCGATACCGGTTATAAAAATACAACTGTTTCACATGACATAGTAGGTTTCGATACCGGTTATAAAAAATTCAACTGTTTCATATGGGGTTAATTGGATATATGCTATTATAAATATCGTTCTGAAATCTGCCATTACTATTTACAATATTGTATATCTGCCATTGCAATTTTACAACTCTCTAAAATATGCCATTTTGAACCAAAATACCCTTGTCTTCTACCTCCACACTCCCTTCTCTCTTCCCTTACCTCTACTTCTCCCACAGGACGCCGCGCTGCTGAGCCCGCTGCCGCCGGCCGCCGCTGCGGTAGCTCCCCGTGCGCGCTGGCCGCCGCTGCGCCAACTCCCCTGCTTGCACCGGCCACCGGCGGCTCCCATGCTTGTGACGGCGTGGGTGAGGGACGAGGTGAGGGTCGCCGGCGCGGTGAGGTAGGCTGGGAGGAGCTGCGGGCGCAGGTGACGGAGGCGGAGAGGGTGTAGCGCGGAGGTCAGCGGCCGGGAGGCATCCTCGTCCCCGGCGAGGTGGAGGCAGCATGACCAGCCTAGCAGTCTGCAGCGGAGGCGGGGCCGGGGTCGGAGAAGCCGAGGAGGTCGACGAGGTGTGGGCCGTGGACGGAGGAGAGGACGTGGATCTCGTTTTCCACCTCAGGGCAGCACGGCGCGGGGCGCTTGACGGCGATGGCACCGCTGGAGGGAAGCACGGCCTTGTAGACAGCGTCATGGCTGCCCCGGTCCAGCAGCGCGCCGTCCGCGAAGTGGGACGGCGTTGGGGACAGAGGTCGACGGCGCAGGCCGCGGGCACATCCGCTAGCGTGAGCAGGGGGATGAGATGTCGCCGGGGAGGGGATGCAGTGGTGCTGCGGGCGGCGGCCGATGCACACAGGTGGATGAAGGGGAGGCGGTGGCCCTCGCCGGTGAAGCGGGGGCCTCATCCGCCCGGTGGTGCGCTACTGGTCGCCAGCAGTGGCGGCCGCCATGAAAGCAGGCAGCGTGGATGTTGTGCTCATGTCTTTTGCCGGCGAGTTCCATGGATTGGAGAAGGTGACAGGAGAGGGAGAGGATGAAGAAGGTGGGGGCAATTTGGTCCAAAAAATGCTTCCAATGTTATGTAATGGCATATATCAAAGAGTTCTGAAATTGTAATGGGAGATATGCAATATCTCAAATAGTAATGGTATATCTCAAAACAGTGATATTTATAATGGCATATATCCAATTAACCCTTTCATATGACATAGTAGCTTTCGATACCGTAACAAGAAACAAAGTACTAAGAACAATCTAATAGATCAGCTAACAATTAGCTAGATACCAGCAAAACCATTATCTTATTAAATGGCCTAATCTAACCCAGCTAACAACAGCTAATGGATCATGAAATGTCCAATATATCCTTTTTGACCTATCATTTCCCTACTCCCATATAGTCACATCCCCCTTTACATGGTGTGGAGAGCATTCTAGATATTTAATAGCCACAACAGCCTATTAGTCAATCTATTAAATGCTAGAACCAAACACCCTCTACGTAATACTCTCTCCAGTCCTTTTTAGTTGTCGTTACACCACAAGATATCTGAACTTCACTCAAGTCAATATATATGTGTCCTCGGATCTGTAACCATGCATGACTGGTGGTATAGTTAGCTGACGAATTTTAGCCATGAGCTATTAGCCACCAAACTATTAGTAGGTACTAATGGAATCGAAACTGGGCAACTGGCCGTAGTCAGTGTTTTTCCAAATTCGTGTGCAGATTTAGATAGCAGAGACTGGAGTAACGATGATGGCACTAATAATGGAGTATATGTATGGTTTATTTTGGAGAAATAAACCACAAAAATCGACTACACTGATCCGGGTCGGATTGACACCTACACTTGCATGCTGGATCATATCGGAGAAAGATAAGAGAAGAAACTGAACGTCGTCGCTGGGAATTTTGTACGTGCTACTAGGTTATTTGCAACATCATTCTCCACTGTGCCAGTCCTGTGCTAAATAATTCAAACCTCACCAAATAGAATTCATTTGCATGATTGTAGACGACACAAGCAACAAAAAATATTGGAGTATTATGCGCAAAGAAAGAGACGGCGACGTTTCTTTGTTTTGGAAAAATGGTGGTATGTTGCTGGCAGGGGGCCCATCCGAGTCAGCACCAATCAGGAAGCCAGATTGAGATTGTTGTTTTCCTGCCGAAACCAGAAAACGCTGCAGCCGTGTCCACATCTTCTCTTCTGGTGCCAAGTTGTTAGCTCCAGTGGGTTCGGCATGCACCGCCAATTAAGTGACACTGCTGGCAAGTGTCACACACACAGATCCAGCTGATGATGCCAATATTATTGTTTGATCAAGATAAGTGCTACCAGCAAACTACTTGGACAATGCTTGCTTCGTGCAACATTGATGGATATGATCGATCAGTTATTATACACTAACTCTTCGGTTTCTGCTCCAGTTAGCTTGGGCTCTGGATCATCACAGTTCTTCTGCTGAAGCCTGAAGGAATGGAAACCGTACCACATGCATCAGCATCTCTCGCGTTTCGATCCGTCGATGACGGTTGAACCACCACCATTACCAATCCACCATCGCGATTCGTGAACAGGTGAGCTGAACAGGACTGTGCAGCTGCTGCTGCCGCCGCCGCACGTCTCATCAACTTGCATCTCGTAGTCGCAGCCACAACATCTCAGGGAGGCAGCAGCAGCATGCAACTTGCAGGCCTTGGCCCTTGCGCAATCCCAGGAGGCGCCAATCAGAGAAGAAACTGCACACGGAACGAAAGCTCCAGCAGCCGCAGATGAGCTCGCGTCGCGAGGTCGTTGGTCGTCGCCGTGCAGATAACACTAGCGAGAGCCCTGGGCATTAAAAGGAAGCTAGATGTTCAATGTTGATGGAGCTTTAATTTGACAGGACTACGACTGCCGCGCGCGCGAGACGTTTATTTTCGCTCTGATTATTATTGGCGGTCCATGGATCGATGAATCGCGGCTGATGATGAGGGCGAGTCGCCTCGGCTAGTGGGGCAGCCAGCGCCTTGATCGGTGGCCGTTTTTCCACGACCTGCAGAAGTGCAGATCACTGCACCTCATCTCTCGCCCGGATGGAGACAACATTTATTATGAGCAAGCTCCTGAATGATTATGGAAGGAGTGATGTCTGAATACATACTACTCCTAGTACAGTATATGTATGTGACCTTCTATTTTTGGATCAAGTACAGTAGTTCCCCTTGATTGATCATCGTCAAGTGCATGTCCATATGTTAGTTATATATATATATATATATATATATATATATATATATATATATATATATATATATATATATATATATATATAGTCACAATTTCACAAATTCACGGATAGTGTGTGCGCTCGGAGATCGGAGTCTAGTCTCGGAGGCTCTCGGAGCCCTTTCTCTCACTGCATTATGCAGTGACGCCAAGCTTGGCGATCGATCGCACTCGGCACTCCTAGCCAAAGGCCGGCACCCGGCACCGGCCTCTTCACACTACGCTCCGCCACCTCTCCGGATTCTGCACAGCAAAGATCCAACGCCCGTCCACGTCGCCGTCGCGCTTGCCCTTTTTTCCCCCTTGAGAGAACGTACTCTAGCGGCTGCCATCTCTATACCGGTTGCTTGTCCTCACCGGTAGCTGTAGCTCCCCTCCGGCTGCCGTTGAGTGTCGCCTTCGTCGCCCACGTCGTCTTGCTTTGCTTCACAAGGAAAACTGGGACGCCGGCCCGGCACTCCGGCAGGCCGTCGTCTTCGTCTCAGGGGGGGCAGACTTTTCCGCGCCCCGTCCGTCGATCGAGACTCGCCGCCTGCGTGTGTGGCTCCGGACACAGGATTATCGCCGGATCTTGAGCTGTTCGCCCCAGGGCAAGAAGTGGTTCGAACTCTCTCGTTCTAAAAAAAATAAAGTGGTTCGCAGAAACTGGATCAATTTGCCACACTTGCCAGGCGCAATTAGCTGGGCTCTTACTTGCTTATTGGGCCTCTGATATATAGGCAGCCCACTGCAGCATCGTGCCAAGGGCCTCGCATGATTTCCTTTCAGCCTAGAGCGACCCTGAGCACGGTCCCTCGATGGGCCTAGTAAAATGAAAAGGCAAACAAGGCCGGGCCGAATCCCCTTCCGTCCAGAATGTGGCCGACTCGACCGGGTCGATCCTTCTTGTATCAACGCGGTCAACACTTGCAAGAGCAGGCGTGCAGGTGCAGCAACCGGCTATCGGCGGAAAGCGTTGAACGCCAATCCTTCCGTGGACACAGAGTTACCTACTAGTGCAAGGCCGCAGGCGTTGCGCGCACGGGCCAGGCAAAGTTTTTTTGATGTATCGTTTTTCTTGGTACATTGCGAGTGACGGTTTCCTGCAAGGTTTTGATATAACAGTGTTTCTCCATAGAACCCGATATATTTCTGCTGCAATTGCAAGGTTTTGTGTAGTATTGAATATGCGGTGACTGAGATAAAAGAATTGTCTATTTAGTTAACACACTATCATGTAGCTCAACCAAAGGATTATATCATACAATGGAATCAAAACAGTGGTGGGGCCGTGGGACTGATACTCTATAATGTTAAAGGTACACCATATTTTTGTAAGCCAACGTATATCCAAACTACACAACTAAAGAATGCAATCACTGTAAAAGGCAGATAACCTCTACGAAAGGCTCTACCCTGCCCTGAGGCCTGAGCACTGTCTGAAACTGAAAGTGGAATCAAAATTGCACTATTCTGCCTTTGTTTCACAACACTCTCATCCAGAGAGTGTACATAGTTCTGAATTGATAATCCTTACGTTCATATTTCCCAGAAAACGAAAGTTGATCAGTTAACAGGCAGGTGCACCAACCCATCAGCCCATCATATGTTAACACTTACCAAGACAAGCACATTTTTTTCATGTAAGTGGTAATTCTATGAAACAGTTCTACCTCTCAGGTCCAAATAGTTTCTAGGGACTTGCCTCTTAGTGCAGTGCTATATGATTTACATGAGTGTTCAGGGAAACGGTTCTATGCATTAGGACACAAGCATACATGCATAATCTAGAAATCTAATTGAAGGAAAACCGGTGAACACATCCACCCAGTATTTAGAAGGAATAGGCATGAGTAAAACCAACAACTATCCTTTTCACGGAAATCGACACCAATCACAGCCATGTATACAGAAATATACATTTTTACTTCGAATTTTCTAGGTCTGAGAATAATCTGCCCTCAAAAGGTTTTCTATAGGATTTGTGTTGGTACGAACAACGAGCGAGAAAGTTTGTAGTGGAAACCTTCATTATCAACAACTTCTATCACAGGTAAAACAATGACAGTGTTTTTCTTGATTGAACTTTTCGTGCAGGGAAGAGAAATAATAAACAGTGGATGCAAAATTTGGAAGAGAAAAAGAACAAATAATGCAAAATATTCTAGGAACAAAATATTATTACAGTCAAATAGAACAACACAAGGTTTACTTCTATCACAGGTAAAACAATGACAGGGTTTTTCTTGATTGAACTTTTCGTGCAAGGAAGAGAAATAAGAAACATTGGATGCAAAATTTGGAAGAGAAAAAGAACAAATAATGCAAAATGAAAAATATTCCAGGAACAAAATATTATTACAGTCAACTAGAACAACACAGGGTTTATCTTGAATGAAACTTTCCATACATGGAAAGGAACAAGGAATGCAAATATATTCCAAAAAACCTGAAACAAAAATCCGACCTGCCGGATTCGAACCAGCGACCTAAGGATTTATCTGCACCGAACTACAGTCCTCCGCTCTACCAACTGAGCTAAGGTCGGTTTTGGTTTAGGTTGCAATAATACTTTATATAACTGATTATAATGATGTAAATTCTGTAGATGTGTTCACTTTGCCGAAAGTCGCATCAAAGTAAATCTTGTGAAGTGATTATCTAAATTAAACTATATAGCTGAGAGCTAGGGGGGAACAGTTCCTCCTTGTTCAATCCCAACACAAGTTCATTCTAACATTGTTTGTCTAAACGTGTATGCATGATCGTTTACATAAGATTAAATGCTAAGCAAAGGTTATGCCATAAAAAGTGAACAAAACAAAAAAAAACATTTTAACGTTAAAACCCATTTAAATATAAAGAATCATTTAAACATGTGATACACAAGTTTAAATATACAGCTGGCACGCATTTCAATGTGAGAATATTTGATATTTAGGGTACTTTTATAACAAAGTATATAATGTATTGTGTAATTAATGACACGTACTTGTGCAACAATATGAGAACTATATGTTGGGTATATTATGCATTTTCAAATAATAATTAAAAATGATAAAAGTATATATTTCTATGCCTATAGTTCAAATCATGCAATTTTCCATCTAACACCAAACGGATGACGATTGAATGTCTAGTTTTTAGCATATAGAGAAATACCACTTTATAGAATTTATCCTATAGAATCATTAATGAATCAAAGTAAAGAAGAGCCCGCTCTATCAAAGAGGCCCTTACATTGATGTAGAACTTCTTCAGGCAAAAAAATCTTGTTTTTTTGAACAATAACGCAAACTATCTTAAGTTTGACAAATTTTATAGAGAAGCCTATCAATATATATGATGCTAAATAAGTACATTTTCAAAATTTGTTTTATGGTAAACATAGTTATACTAATTTGGTGCAATAAATTAGTACTATACAAGTTGCTTTCTAGCTGAAACAATTAATTGGTCGCTGGCCAGTTGCTTTCTTGCATTGTTGCAAGTACTACCCACGCATACGAGTATACGACAATAATCACCTTTTTGCGGGGGAAATATTTTTGCAGTATTGCGAAGACGACGACTGTTTCTTCGTCGTCTCCACCGACGCTAGCTACCGTCCGCTACGTACACGCGACGTCATGTGATTGTGAGAACAGGTATCATGTCATCCACCATAGACTAATTGGATATGTGATCGGAGAGGTTTCGTGCCCAAGAGCCTAATAACCGGCCGGCCGGCCGCCGGCGTCGCGCTGATGCCCAACCGCGTCTCGCCGTCGCCGATTTGAATAGCCACTGCCCAATGCGTGGACACCGGCGCCGGAGACGTCCACCGCCGATCGAGCATTTTTATCTCTGGCCGTGTGGATTGAGCTGTTCACGAGCTAGAGGAGGCCGACAACGTTGTCGTACGTCTCCCTCGCTCTCTTGCGTAGGAGATCTCTTGACAACAACCTATGATCTAGTCCGCAATCACATATATGTATGTATGCAAATAAATTAAATCTGAATCCAGACCATCCAAAACAGGCCGCTGCCTGCACAGTTTCAGCTTGTATTACCATCCACTGCACACACGTAGCTGCTCCAATCTTTCGTCGTTCTTCTTTCAACTTAATTATTCTTCAACGCAACGCATATATATTTGCATCTTTGACGTCTCCATCTCAGTACGTACAGGCCGTCTGCAAAAAAAAATTCCATCTCATGGACATGGCCCCGTCACGCAACAGCTCGTCGACGATGGCGACGTTCGCGCAGCCACCCGTGCAAAACGCGTAAACCGGCCCCGCCTCATTTGTCTCGTCCTCTGGCCACACCCTGCCAACGTCTGCATATAAACAGGGCATCGCCACAGCGCCTTGCAATGCTTAGCTCGAGCTCAGAAATCACCAGCTAGCTGCAAAGGCGTAGTGACCATTGTTGGTCCTCGTTCAATCGTCAGCTAGCTGCATATGGCCACCAGCACCAGCACCATCCCGATGTCGAGGAGCGCAGGCCGGAGCGCCGCCGTGTTTGGCCTGCGGCGGAGGAGGAGGGGGAGCCACTGCAAGGTGTCGGCCGTGGCGACGACGTCGCCGCCGAGGGCCAACTCCCGCTCATCGAGTCATCGGGGCGGCAAGAACGACTACTACGCGGTGCTGTCGCTGGAGCGCTCGGCGGGCGTGGGCGCGGAGGAGATCAAGCGCGCGTACCGGCGGCTGGCGCTACGGCACCACCCCGACGTGTGCCCGCCGTCGCGCCGCGCCGAGTCCACGGAGCGCTTCCTCCAGCTGCGCCGCGCCTACGAGACGCTCTCCGACCCGGCGGAGAGGGTGCGGTACGACGCCGAGCTGAGCCTGAGGGCGAGCGGGGAGTCCGGGGACGACGATGGCGGCGCGGCGGCGCCGGGGCCGGGCACTGCTGAGTTCGCCAGGGACGTGTGGGAGGCGCAGCTGTCGGCGCTGCGCGCGCGCTCCGACCAGCGGCAGAGGGCGCGGAGCGCCGGCGGCCGCGGCCAGCCGGTCTGAATGTCTGATGATTAAACGGCATACGGAGGATCAGCCACTGGGACTGGGGTGTTCTGAATTCTGATTCGTAACAATTCATTCTTTGATCGTGTGACTCGTGGGAATCTGGCTTTACTGGCCTACTGGGCTGTGCGCTTCACCTGTGAAAAGTGATAAAAGTCTGTAGTAAGTAATCATCCATTCTCTCTTTTTTCAGGTGTGTGTGTGTGAAACAAAGTAAACACCTGCAACCATGTACAAACTGCTGGTTTGATTTAATGAATTTGATGAACTGGTGATTACTTCGTTACTTTTGCTAATCATATCGTATACGAGTATATATGACGTTTGTTACAATTTTAGCATTTTGGTTGCCACAAGCAGTGTTATTAGGCAATTCCAAGTGCACAGTATTATATGCATTTAGCATGTGTTTAGTTGAGAGACGACGTGGGATGGGACGGTTCCGTCCCTGATTTTTGGAATGGGATGGTCCTGTTGAGTGTTTGGTTGGAGGGGATCTTGATTTTTGTATGGTTGGAGGAATATGGACACAGGCCATGGATGGTTGGTAACACCGTCAACCATATGATATGTGGGCCCCACCGTCAGACTCCCATCGTCATCTTCTTTCTCCACCCACACCCCCTCTCTCCCATCTGCGGCTCCGCCTCTTTCCCTCGGCCCCAGGCTCCACCGCCCCGGCGGTCCTCGCCCCGCCTCAGGTCCTCGGCGCGTGTGGCCACCGGCGCCGCTCCTCCCCGTCGCGCGCGGCCGCCGGCGCAGCTCCTCACCGTCGTGCGCGGTCGGTGCAGCTCATCGCGCCACCGTGGATGCTCGTCCCAACGCTGGTCACCCCACGGAGGGAGACGGAGGACGACGGGGGACATCCCCGGCCGCCCGATTTGAGGGGACGGGGGCGTCCCTAGTTTTGGGCGAATATTCCCCTCAGGGGATAATCCTGTCCCCCGTCTTTTCCAACCAAACAGCATCCAAAGAAGGACCATCCCATTCTATCCCCTTTCATCCTTGGAACCAAACACATGCTCAATGCATGACATGTACGATAGAAAGCTGATGTGACATGTGAGTTAAGAAGGAAGAGAATAAAGTCTTGAGAGAGATAATAGGGCAGGAAATCATAGGCATTGAAACCTAAATCATTTAAGTGGCCCACAATTTATACTCTCATACACATCAAGCATTTAATTGTTTTATGAAAACAAATTTTCATGGGCCGCCTGAGCTGACGAAAATAAGCAGATTTCGTCCGCCTGCCCATTGGACCGACGAAAATAGATTTAGTTTTCGTGAGCCCACCACTCGAACGACAAAAATTAACAGCTTTCGTCAGCTACCTTCAGCCGACGATAATTGTTTATTTTTTGTTGGTTTTTCTTGCGGCCGACGAAAATGTATCGTTTTCTTGTAGTGGTTGCGGTCTGGAAGGTGTTGGAGCGGTCGGGAAGGCGCGTGCAGGAGGCAACGAAGAAGACGAGGTCTGGCACGATGGGGTTGAAGCCCGCGGCGATGAGCGGGCAGAGGTAGGGCGCCCACTGCCGTGGCGGAGGCGCTGAAGCCGGTGTGCATAAGGAGGCCGCGGCGGGGATGGTGTCGGACTGCCGGCAGAGACCGAGAGTCCGAGAGAAGCACGCTGGGGTGAGGAGCCGGCGGAGGTGGGCGATGGGGGCAAAAATGTCAATCACTAGACCACTCATTTCACTTTGAGGTACACGCGACAAATATTTTCAATCGTTTTAGTTTGTACTACACACGAGAACATAAAGATGGAGTATAATCATTATATGATAATTAAGTTAAGGAGGGACTAGTCAAGGAGATTAGCAAAATAATATGACGATGAATGATATGTCAAAATGGTAATGCACGAGGATTAGCTACTACGATCTTTCCTCTCTCCACCCAGTACAGGGCGTCAGGGCGTCTGCAAAATAAATTTCATTTCATGGGCATGGCCCTGTCCCACCACAGCTCGTCGACGATGGCTACGATGGCGACGCATGGTCACCTGTTAGGACATTTGTACCGTATACAGTGTGTAATTATTATTTTTTCATTCTGTATACAGTGCGCAAACAATATTTTGCACCTCTATTTTCACTCTCTGGTGACCATGGTTTACCGCAGCCACCCGTGCAAAACGCGTAACGCTGGCCCCACCTTATTTGTCTCGTCCTCTGGTCACACCACGTACGGGATCGCCACAGCGCATTGCAATGCTTACCTCTGGCTCATAAATCACACTACCTAGCTGCAAAGGCATAGTGACCATTGTTGGTCCTCGTTATTAGATCAGCTACTAAATTAGTCGGCCACATGGCCACCAGCACCATCTCGACGTCGAGGAGCGCAGGCCGGAGCGACGCCGTGTTTGGCCAGCGGAGGAGGGGGAGCCATCAAGTTTTCAGAGGCGTATGCGTTCTATTCCGTCGGATGAGGGCTGCATGTGCGGGCAGATGCTTGTCTTCCTCCGTCTTGCATAGGGATCAATCAGCCGCCGCCGTTGCAGCTCGGGCAGGCGAAAATTGCAGGGTAGGAAGGCACCGGCGCACCGGATCATAAACATGGGGGGCGGATGAAACGCGGACGCCTCAGTGGGGATTTCATTAAGTTTCCAAGGCGTTGGATCCCGATAAAACTCTGCTCCTCTCTCTATCTTCATAAAAATCTTACCAAGTCATCAAATCTGCTGACGTGGCAACTCATTGAATGGGAATCAAACTCCTACTGAGACTCGGCCTTAGAGCAAGGTTAATAATAGAACTCACTGCGGGTTTTATGATGTTACCATGTCATATAGAGTCAACTAAGAACCCATTTGTATGGTAACTCTCTATTGAGGCAAGTTGTACATTTAATACTTGGTCCATTTTTCTTTCTCACAGAGTGTCTTAGAGTCTGTGAAGAGCCCACTTGAAGCTGGCTGCAAGTGAGGAGTCCGTTTTTTTTTCTCTCTCCATTTCTCTTTCTTCCATGTCATCAAAAATCTGATGTGACGTTTGTTGCAGTCTGCCTACATCACCTTATAATACTTGCTCTTAGGCTGTTCCCAATGGGATGCCCTAAAAGGGTGCTCCAAAACACTGTTTGGCACTGTTTGACATAAATACTGTACTGTAGACAGAGAGATGAGTAGTTGGAATAGTGTTTTGAGGAATGGAATGAGTAGCACCATTGGGGTCAGCCTTATGTTAATGGTAGTAGTATATTGAATGTGTGTTTGTTGCATTCTCGACATGACCAACAAATTGAACACTCCAATGGCTATTGAAATGAACATATATTTTTTCCCTCCCCATAACAACAATACATTCTTTCAATCTTCATAATTTTGCACTCACTCAATAGTTTTCTCGAATTTCGGAGTAGTTTTTTTGAAAGAAAGGTTTCCCTGCATTTTTCACAAAGCAAAACGTTCCAATGTTCAGTTCAAAGACTAAACTAAATAAAATAAAAAGGAAAATAAAAGTAGAAAAGTAAGAAATAAAAAATACCCAAAACTAAACTAAAATCCACAATAGGAAAAAAAGTAAACAAAATAACGAAGCCAAAAATAAAAAAAAATAAGGACTGAAACATGACGTAAAGGCAAGAAAGAAAAACTGAAGGAAAATACGTGGAACAAAAAGATGGAATAAAAAAATTTAAGGAAACGAGAAAAGAGAGAATAAAATGGCAAAAAAACTACTATTTCCTTCTTTGGCCTAAAAATTTTAGAACTTCCGCATGTAGCCAAAAACTTACTTCTCATTCTTTCCTTGGCCCTTGTGTTACTTTAGGGGCTTAACAGTGTCAAGTATAGTGTAAAAAGATATTTTTGCCTCCGGTTCTTTTCTTCCTCTTTTGTCTTTTACATGGCTGCTCCATGTCTCTCTAGTTCTCCCCTTGTGCGGCCTGTCATCCCACTCCTGTGTGATTGCGCCCTTCCTTCATCTACTCTTGAGCGGCTGTGCCCTGCCTTGTCAGCTGCCTCCACCCACGCGCCACGCCCACCCCGCTCCGCCCGCCTTCGTCGCGCCACGTAGGCCGTCTCCCCCCACACAATGTTGTATCTGTCCCGGCCCGTCGCACCTCTGGCCACGAGCATAGATCGATGACATGACAAGAGGTGGACACACACACACACAACGGGATGCAACGGCTGCGCGACGAAGGCCGGCGTGATGGGCCGTAGCGGCGCGATGGGAGTCGGCTCTACATGCAGCGGCAGCTCGACGGGTGGTGTGATGGGTCAAGGCTGTGGCAGCTCAACGGGCGCCACATGCCGCGGCTTTCCCTCGGCCGTTGGCGGCGCGAGGGAAATATATACCTGGCTTGGTAGAAGCAACATGTATATTTAGTTTGAATTAATTACATATATTAATTAATAGTGATATAAGATGGTAATTTTGAAATATGTACCCATATTTATTTATTATATAATAGCAGGTGTTGATTTATATGTAGATTTGGGGGGTGCTATTAGAAGATGTGACGGTTAGACTTTATTGTCATTGTCGTAGTGATAGTGTTGGCAATTTAAATGCAGTTTTTGGTATTTTGTATATATTTCATAATTGATAGCATAGGTTGATCAGTTCAATATTGATTATCTTGTGCAAATGCGCATTTTGGTAATTTAGATAGAAATTTTGGGGATTGTATCGTAGAATGGGTAGCTTTGATGCAAATTAGGGGCAATTCTATATTATCTATAATGGCAAAGTGGGTAATTTAGACGTAAATTTAGAGAATTTTTTAGACTATCTTCAAAATGATAGAGTGTGTATGTTTTTAGAAAATATAACAAATCCAATTGCTATTACAATTACAGTATATAAAATTGATGTTAAGATGTTTCGGATTTCTTTTCAAAAAAAATCTAGTAATTTATCATTTTTTCTTACATGTCCCCTCTCCAATTAGTAATAATTCCTCTATCCCCAAAAGAAAGTATTAATAGCATGTGAATTATGTCCCATAAAGAATGTAATTATAGCCTGTGAGCTTTCTCTTTCAAGATGCATATGCACTTAATTGTCCGTTTTTCTTTTTCATGGTGTATGCGCGTTTAATTATCATTTTTTGTTTCAAAAGGTACATAATTAAATAGGATCACAAGATTTCCACATAGATCTCACAGGAAATTGCTAAACATGGAAATCAGGAAAAAAAATCCTGGAATCTATCGGGATCTTATCGATATCCAATATGTGCCAAATCATTTAGCGTCATTTGTTTTTATAATCTTTCTCTTCTGACCTTACCATTTTTTCAAAGAGGCAGGGCGTTTCTTAAAGAGGCAGGAGCTCTGTCAAATCAAATAAAACAGGAGAACAAACAGTGTTCAAAGCAAACGAGAACTGGGCTCGCAGTCCGACGACCATGCACTGCCACAGCAGTCGTCACCACCGTTGCCCGCCTGCCCTGCACACCACGGTCGCAGGCCCTGCCCTGCCCTCCTCCACGACCGCCCCGCTGCATAGCCGTAGCAGTGGGGTTGAGGATGGCGTTGTGTTGCGGCTAGCGGAACGACCTCGAGCACACACAGCACAGCAACCGCCAACCGGATGGAGAATTAATGGCAAAATGCTTCATACGTTCCTTAATTTTGCCAAAACTGGCCTGAAACGTCAAACAAATGGGAATCGAGGGAGTTTTTACAGCACAGCAATGAGTTGATAATTATGATGTAATTTTGTCACTTTATTATGAAACTCAAAGCAAAGGTACGGTACGGTACATCCCAAGTAAAACACAGATGCCACGGGTCTCAAGGAGGTCAATCAAAGAATGAATTAGGAGCAAAGCCACGTTGACCCTGCTTTGTTGAGAGCATAATAATCATCAAAGAAAGAACGAATCAGAAGAACACCGATGTATCATGTTCCAAGCACACGACACCTCGACGTGTATCACCCTAGTGTTCTGTTGTCATGCGCGCGCACCGCGGGCCTGCTCCTCGCCTCGCTCTCTGGCGTTGCTCGGAGCGCGCGCGCAGCGCGCACAGCTGGGACTCCCACACGCTCCTCGCGAGCTCAGGCCTCGCCGGCTCCCCCGCGCCCCGGCCGCCGGTCCTCGTCTGGAGGTCGGCGTCGTACCTCACCCGGCGCGCCGGGTCGGAGAGCGTCTCGTACGCGCGGCGCAGCTCGAGGAAGAGCTCCGTGGACTCGCCGCGCCGCGACGCCGGGCACACGTCGGGGTGGTGCCGCAGCGCCAGCCGCCGGTACGCGCGCTTGATCTCCTCGGCGCCCACGCCCGCCGAGTGCTCCAGCGACAGCACCGCGTAGTAGTCGTTCTTCGTGCTCTCCGACGCCGAGAGGGGAACGGCCCTTGCCGCCGCTGCCGCTGTCACCGTGCAGCGTCTACGTCTCTGGCCAAAGACGGCGGCGGCAGCGGTGTTCACCGTGCCGGCGCATCTCGCCATGGGGATGGTAGTGCCGGTGCTCATGGCTACAGGTGACTGAGAGCGACCCTGGTGCGGGGTGGAGATGGCAATGGCGTGTAAATATATATATACCGGCTGTAGGACGGCCCGATCGAGGACGGGACAAACGAAGCGGAGCTGGTGGTACGCGGTTTCGCACGGGTGCATGGCTGCCTTGCCGACGTCGGCGTCGACGTCGTCGCCGAGCCTAGCCGGGGCGGGGCGGACCAGTAAAATGGAGTTTTGCCATTATAGTGTAGTAGGGGATGGAGACGGCAAAGATGCACGCATCGGTTTTGGGTTAAAAAATGTTTGGCGAAGAAAGACGACAAAGGAGCATTGCAGGTGCGCCATTTGTGCCGATCGAGCTGCAAACAAGGGAGCGAAAACGTGCGGTGGGTGAAAGCTTGTATCAGCATGTTTGGACGGGGCTGCTGGATGCAAGGTTAAACCACTGACCGAAATGCTTGTTGTTCATGCGCATGTAGAAAATAAGCTTACGCCGGCACACACCACATGAGTACATGACTAGAACGATTCACCTGCACGGGAGAAGAGCCCACTGGGAGGAAAAGGGCTCGCCGGCATTAGGGTTTAGGGGTTGGGGGGAAGGGTGCGATTGAGATCCTCTGTAGTTAAATGATGTGCACTTGAGTCACTGATATGTGGGCCCAACACACAGTGGGCCCTCACGTCAGTGACCGAACTGCACATCAGTTAACTGCAGAGGAACTGATTCCGGAGGCGATTGAGATCCTCTGCAGTTAAGGGGGGTGGGTTATTGGGGAGGTCCTGTTTGCCTGCCATGTATTTTCATAGTTTTTATGTAAAATCATGGTATCAGAGAATACCATATTATTTTTGCTAAAAAGTGTTTAGTAGTTTCTTTGAAAATATAGTATTCAAAACCATGTTATTGTCGATCTCATTATTTTTAGAGTATGGAAACTGATCATGCTCCCCTCGCGCCAAGGTGACCCCGCGCCCTCGCGTGCCTGTACTCCCATGTCGCTGGCACCCCCGCACCGGCCCTTGCTTCTGCGTCACCAACGAGCCCATGCTGCTGCTTCCTCCCGCGTCATCAGTGACCATGCGCCTCACCTTCCTTCCGTATCGCTGGTGACCCCACGCAGCCCGTTCCTACCACATCGCCGGCACCCCCACGTCGCCCCGTCCTCCCGCGTCGCCGCCATCCCCAACCGTACCACTTTCTCTCTGGTCGCCTGTGACCCCGCGCCGCCCCGTCATCCCGCGTCGCCGGCAATGCCCATGCCGCCCCGTCCTCTCCTGCCGTGTCGCCGGCACCTCCCCTTCCATGTTGCTTGTGTCCCACCGCGCTGCCTCATCCTACCGTGCCAATGTAACCAAATGGTGTCTAGTATCAGACAATACTATGGTTTTGCGAGGGTAAATCTAAACCATAGCATTGTTGTCACAGCAGCTATATAACCATGGTATTCAAATACCATGTTTTTACATACATTGTTTCCAAACAAGGCGACACGGGAGTAAGGCGCGGTGCGGGCTCGTGGCAGGAAGGCACGGTAGTAGACATGGATCTGATGGTGGAGCAACTATGGTGAGTCTAAGGCAGAAAGCGGCTAGCGGCAAGGACTTTTAGATCCAGTGTGGAAAAGAGTTTTGAAATTTTGCCTAGATATTATAAGGATCGGGTCTAAAACAAATTAGATCACATTCTTATTTATTTTTTAATTGAAAAATCATCAAAAGCTCATTTGGATTGTGAAGAAACATTTAGATCATGACCTACTACCACCACTAATTAGATCACATGAAGTTATGGTGATTGTTGCTTGGGGTGGTGGTAGAGAAGACAATGAGCCGTCGGAATAGCTGAGTAGGTAGGAAGGCATAGGCAACGGCGAGAGAGCGCAGTCCAGAGATGGAAAAGAACGCTACAATTAGTGGTAGCAGTGGTCATGGTCAGCGGCAAAGATCCATTGGAGCTAGCGGCGGAGAAAGGTGTGTAGACAGTGGAATGAAATACTGCGTGTACGCATAAGTGGAGTCCTTAAATTGACAACATCGTCCCATAGCCCTCAGCGAGCGTGGGTTAAATTTTGACATTCTTGGCAACAACGAATCAATTTCCTACCAAGGTTGCATAACTAAAGCTAGATCCATTGCAAGGTCTTAATTGTGGATGTGCACTCTTTTTGGAGCTTAATTGATAAATTGAGATGGTATATCCCTACTGTTAAACATAATCTTGGTGCTTACTATGTTAGCTAATCAGCGTTCAGCTGGTGCTGAATGAAACAAACAATTCCCATCGCCCTTTATGGGTGCCAAATGAAATTCTTCCAGATTAGGACTTGGGCCTCAAGCCCATGGCCGAATCAAATGGATGATAAGAGCAGGGGTGAGTATATATCTTGGCATCGATTGCACAAGGAACTTGCCTTTTTTTTTTATAAGGAAGGAACTTGCCTTTGGAGTGAATGAGCCACCCTGCCCTATCACCATGGCTTCAGTTGTTTGAAAACCGGACATCATCTGCTAACTCAAGAGATGGGATTGAAGAAAGGAAAAAGACTTAGGAATGGCCCGCCGTGATTTAGTCACTCGGCATGGCCGCCCTCTCAATCCATCTATTTTTAATCCAACGATAGTTGAAATTCAAATACACTGCATCTATACGACAGCCATCTACCCCCACGCTTGCCTTTAATTTCCTCTATTTTTCCCTCCCTCTCTATTTGCCTCCCTTTCCAGGGTTCCTATCTTTCCCAGCATAATCAAATTCCCCTGACTCTTGCATTTCCATCATCCTCTTCCCTCCCCGGGCACCACTCTCCTGTCGGCCGCTGCAGGCGCATCCCCAGCTGGCCACCACACTACCGGGGCCGGAAGTGGACGGATATGGCCGCGATGATGAACGGTAGCGGCTCCCCCATGTCCTTTCCTCCCCCGCCGGTGGCTGCACCAGTGCGTACCTCGTCGGACACCGCTCCCCCGTCGGGCCGCCGCACCACCAGGGAAGAAAGTGGCTGGATCTGGCCACCGCTACGAGTGGCGACAGTGTGCATTGAGGCCGCCTCCGCTCTGGTTGCCACCCAGATCAAGCCCGCTGCCACCTTCTAGCGCCACGCACCGACGGGCGGGCATGGCTAGCGCCCTCTTGGCCGAATCTTCGCCGCACCGACCACCACGGAGCCATAGCTCTTCGCTGGTCTACTCTCCTCAGGTCAACACTCCCCCGCCGAGCCACTGCCTCCTCGTGCTCCGGGCAGTGAAGAGCATGGCCAGTGCGTGCCCGCTGAGCCACCGCCTTTGCTCACCACGGTGCCTCGGCGAAGAAGGCGGCGAGGGCAAAGGCAATGAGCCTCGCTGCCTCACGCCATTAGGAAAATTTGTAGTTATCGTCGATATATTAGTTTTCGTTAGGAAAAATGTTGTGTTCCATTCGGCAAAATGCCATAATATTGTTGCCTAAGGACACTAGTATTTTTATCTAACTGAAAGCAATATTATTGCTTAGTGATACCAGTATTATTTGTCTATTTGTGGTTTTTGTTTTTTTGCATTTTTTTCTTCCTCCTTTGTGTGGCTGAATATGCTTATGATGCTGAGCCAGAAAATCACGTGGAAAAAGAAAATTTATCGTAAAAAAAAATACCAAAATAGAAAAAGATACTAAGAATGGACTGTCCTTGTGGCCGGCCCAGCCAAGTCCAATTATGTCATTTGATAATACAGTAAACAGAATGCCTCGGCGGACACGTGAGAAAGCCTTGAGATTATAATGTGGTCCCTTTATCCGACTCATGCACAGTCAGCAAGGCCTCTCTCCACCTAGGACATGCTGACCTAGCACCACGCTAGCATAAATAGTTTCCAAAACCATCTAAGGTGGAAATATAATGGATTTCGTAAGTTTGGGAAGTAAATATTGCTAGTTTTGTGTTTGAGGGTCCAAATTTGGATGACGGCCATAGTTGGAGGTGGTTATTGACTTCTTCATTACCAGAATCTAGCATAGAATGGTAAGTTTAGGAATTTTATGTTTTTATTGGGCCTCCACGTTGGTGTTTTAAATTCGGCCTACTCTTCATGAGTGAGTGGGTTGCTGTGGGCCGCATCTATTTTTCTTCTCTATTTTCCTGTTTCCTTAACTTCTTTGGTTCTGTCTTTTTCTTCGGAATTCCTCGTGGGGTATCGCTCGCTCGGCTCGCTCTGAGCGAGCGATGCCCCTCCCACGCGCTTTTTGGTGGGTCCAGCTGAGGCGTGGGATGCCACTGCCGCCCCCAGGTGAGGTTTTTTTTTCTTTTTCTTTCCTTTTTCAGCGTTTTTTTCTTTTCCTTTTTCTTTTCTTTTATTTTTCTTCATAATATATTTTGATTAATTAGTAGAAAATTATGTTAACAAAACAGTTACAGTGTGATGTAAGTTTATTATGATTAGTGGAATAAATTATGTCAGCATAATTTTTCGTGAATAAAATTATTTCAGCATAATTTTCTGTGAAAGCGTGCGAATAAAATTATGTCGAGATAAATTTCTGTGAATAACATTATGTCGGCATGTAAATAAAATTATGTCAGCATAATTTTCCTGAATAAAATTATACCAGCATACTTTTCTGTGAATAAAATTATGTCATAAAATTAGGTCCGCATAATTTTCCGTGAATAAATATTATGACAGCATGTGAATAAAATTACCGTGAATAAAATTGTATCAACATAATTTTTCTTGAATAAAATTATGTTAGCGTAATTTTCCATAAATAACATTATGTCAGTATAATACACGACTAATGACATATAATGATCATTAAAGTACAAATAATAATCATTGTCCTCTTCCGTTAACGTTACTAATGACATGCAGCATCGCACGTGGAAAGGGATTTAGACGAGCAAGTAGGCCCGGATCGGGCAGCGCGCAGGGGTGCCCTCCACGGCGCAGGACAGGCAGGTGGGACAGGGCCAGGAGTGCATCGCTCGCTGGATTCGTTTCCAATGAGCGTTCGCTAATTAGCAAGGCCCATATCCGATGGGTTATCTCTCGCTCGCGCCGAGCGAGCGATCCCCTCCCGCGCGCCGGTCTTTGGTAGGGTCCAGGTGAGTTTTTTTTGTTAATTTTTTAGTTTAGATAATTTTATGTAAAAGCATAATTTTATCACAAATATTTTTATGCAGCCATAACTTAACACGATAACTTTATGTAAGCATAATTTTATCACAAATATTTTATGCAAATATTTTATGCAACCATAACTTATCGCGATAACTTTATGTAAGCATAAATTTATCACGAATATTTTATGTAACCATAACTTTATGTAAGCATAACTTTATCGCGAATGTTTTATGCAACCATAATTTATGACGATAATTTTTATGTAAACATAATTTTATCATGAATAATTTATGCAATCATAACTTATCACGATAATTTTATATAAGCATAATTTTATCACGAATATTTTTACAACCATAACTTATCATAATAAAATAAAAAAATAAAAAAATAAAAAATAAAAATCTTACCTGGGCCCACGTGGGGGCCGTGGGGGAGTCGCTCGCTGGCCACGAATCCAGCGAGCGCTCGTCAATTAGCAGCGCCCCTTTTTGTTCCACGTATGTTGCTTCAGTTTTTCTTTCTTGGCTTTTTGGTTCTGTCTTTTTGTTCCACGTATGTTGCTTCAGTTTTTCTTTCTTGCCTTTACATCATGTTTCATTATTTATTTATTTATTCTTTATTTTGTACCTTTTCCTATTGTGTATTTTAGTTTAGTTTTTTTTGTAATCTTTTAGTGGCTCAAAGCATAATTCTGAACTTATTTCTAGTGGCTCAAAACATAATTATTATTTCAAGCTAAAACATTTTTTTAGAATACTTCTTTCCATTAGGCTAGTACAATAACTTCGTGAATCTTGAATGTATTATTTACTTGAAGCTCACAACAGCTTCTTCTGAACAAAAAATATTTTCTCGTGAATCTAAAACATATTTTTATAACACCTAGAATATTATTCTTCTGCACCCACATAATTTTCTCATGAAGTGAGAACAATACATTCATGAAACTACAACAAAATTTTCATGGACGAGGAGCATTCTTCCACTGAATTAAAAAAAATGTTACACCTTCATAAGAAAATGATCTTTTACAAAAATGTCATCCAAATATAATAAGGTGGAGTCTTGTTTTAAACTTCTTATTGTAAGAAGCACAACGGTATAATCAAAATTTATATGGATAATATCCGGTTTAAAAATACTGCTTTTTAAATTCGGATGGCGCCATCAGTTTTGTTTTATACTCCCTCTATCCCATAATATAAGGCATGCATGTTTTTAGCACGGTCTTTAAAGCAGAACTTTGACCATTTATTATATCTAAAATATGTGATTTACAAATACAAAATTAGCATCATATTAAAGTGCTTTTGAATACGAATCCAAATATATAACATGCATCCATTAAACATATATATTTTTGACTGAATTATTAGTCAAAGATTTAAAAAGTTGACTTTTTCAAAAACATGCACGCCTTATTTTATGGGATAGAGGGAGTATGTAAAAAGGCTACCCACTTCTTGCTTCCGCGAAACATCCGAGCTGCACCCGCCCCATCTCAGCCCAAGAGGAAGACACTGTAGCATGCGGCTTTGTCGGCCCAAGAGAAGAAACACTGTAGGCTGTAGCGTTTATTCGGCGGCGCGACCTGCAGAGTAGCCTGGCCCATGTAACCCTGCATGCACGAATAAACTGAGCGGCACAGGAGCATTTGGGACGATTAATTAGCTAGATTACCAAAAGCCTGTGTACAGTTGTACACTACACCCCCTGCAAGCATCCTCTGCATGCGTATGTATCCATTTTAGAGGTTTCTAAAACAAGCTCTGTATGCACGTATGCGGTATGTCTGCACAAGAATAAACGGATGACGGTAAGGCCGTCGTGGATCTGGTTCAGCATCCGAATGGGTACATTGATTGACGTCCTTGTGCTCCTCAGAACATGCTTGATCATGTTCCCGTACCGGTTCCGCACGGCCGCACCATCTTCCGGCATGAATGTGGCCCGGACGATCCGTTGATGATTGCTGAGAGGCGCGCGGCGCAGCCCTGTCACTGTTGCATCAACTGCTATATTAGCTTTTAGAAGTTACAAATTTAAGTATTTAACCTTTTGAGATCTGTAATAACAAAAAAAAGATAATAGGCTATTAACATATACTACTTCGGTTGTCGAATATTTTTCACCGGATAGTTTATTTTTGAACCAAAAAACGTCAAATAAATAAAAAATACGGTACCACCATCAATTAACGATTCTGTATCATTCAATATTTATATATATTATGGGACTAGATTATTGCCCGATAGGGTCGCGCCGTCATTAGCACGTGACCTCTTTCTTCACTCCGCTTTTCTCCCGCGCCACCTCTCCAAATCATCCTACGTCTCCCTCCGCCCCTGGCCGCGCTGCCTCCTCCGACTCATCCCTCTGCTCTGGTCGCGCTGCCTCCCCTGACTCATCCTCCGTCCTCCTTCAACCATGCTGCCTCCCCTGTCGCCACACTCACCCTTGCCGCGGTCCACGTAGTGACGGCCATGCTCGCCCTCGTCACGGCGACAACCATGGCTCCGCCCTCGGGCTAGCCGCCGCCCCGTAGCCATTGGCGCGAGGCCGCGCTGGCCTCTATCCCATTGTCCCCACAAACACCGTGGTGCCGACGCTCTCCCCGCGTGTAACAAGTTATGTACAAAAAATATAGCAAGTTATGTACGAAAGACGTAAAATATCTAGCAAGTTCATATAATTACGTAGCAAGTTCGTGGGATTTTATTGCAAGTTTTTACTGTGGTAAGTTTATGTGATTATGTAGCAAAATTATATAATGTCTAGCAAATTCATATGGTTATTGTTGTACTAAGTGCATGTGATTATGTAGCGGTTTATATAATGTGTTTAGCAAAGTTCGTATAATTTTGTAACAAGTTCATGGAATCGTATAGCAAGTTTCTGTTGTAACAAGTTTATCAAATTCATCACTAACGCACATGTTGAGTTGCTGTAGCAAAAAGTTACTATGTTTTTTTAGTAAGTTATGAAGTATTTGTAGCAAAAATCTATAAAAAAACTATAATATTTTTTATAAAATAATAGCAAGTTGTGTACGTACTATCATCAAATTGTGTAAACTAGATGATCTATAAACAAACAAATTGTTGCGAAAATGGTTGCAAGTTGAAGAAGCATCCGGAAATGTTTAAAGCCCACAACAGCCTATCTTGTCGCAACGCGTGGGGCGGATCGCTGGGATCACGCGAGGAAGCAGGCTGAGCGCGTGAGGGTCGCACGGTCAGCGCGCAGCGCGACCCGACCCAGGATAGACTTTGCGATACTACGGGGCCTTATATTTGGCTCCGCGCTGGGCCTCCAAAACCTTATCATCACGTACACAAACGTCGGCCGAATGATTGTGCTTAGGAGAGCAAGACCATAGCGTATCGTTCTCTCAGTGTTGTGATTGATAATCAACCCAGAAAGGATAGGTTCTTATAAAAAAAACCAGGTAGGATGAGTAGTGATGGATCAATTTATTTTGAAAAATTTAGGTGATGATCTCATTCCCCATGAACATACTAATTAGTAATTTTGAAAAATAAGATAATGGATCAACTCATTGCATTCCACAAACAAACAAAAAAGTAAGTGGGAAGATGATATACCAATTCATTAAACCAAACATCCCGATATACTTCCTCCAATCTTAAAATAATAGACGTTTTGGTTTGTGTATAGTCTACATATTTTAGTTTTCACCATCAATATCTTTCAAACATTTTAATTCATTTTCACACTTGATATATTTTTAAATGTATGGACTACTATTAATTAATGGTTAAAATAATGCTGTCTGATATGTCCATTGTCTTGACACCTGAAATATCTAGTATGTTGATACTTGATGGAGTACTCACTACAGCAAAATACTATTTTTTCGTGAGCTAAAACCCCACGAAAATAACCCACAACCCACGAAAATAGGTGTCTTGCTGACGAAATTCTTTGACGAAATAAAGTCGGACGAAATTACTTAACTAATTTAATGGGTGCCCACGAATTTACATTAAATTCGTGGGCATCTAATTTCGTCGGCCACTTAGGCCCACGAAATTGGAGCATTTTTCATTTAAAAAAATAATGACAGACTCAAAAAAATCAATAAATCACAAAAAAGAAAAAAATCTAGAAAAAAAAATTATACAACATAGTACAGTCACACAATCTACTGAATCAACATCACATATAAATATATATATATACGCAAGGTTCAAACATATACATTATTAGACAAATGTGTAAAAGACAAAAAATGGAAAACGCATACATGAAGAGGAGTATGAAGTGCTGCTGCTGCTGCACTAGATGGCACGTAACAAAGGAAACAAAAGAAGTGACCTGCAGCCTGCAGGGAAGAAGATGTATACCCAAAACAGTCAGTAGTAGCCTCAAGTGAAACAGCTAGTAGTAGCAATCCTGGAATAGCAAGTAACATAACCATCCTCTCCTGATTAGAGAGAGAACATAAGCAAATCACTAGGATCTAAATTAGGATCTAAGCAAATCTCTCCAAATTAATGAAGTAGAGCACTAAGGCTCAGGAAACAAGTATTACCTATAAAAACATCTTTTTAAACACTACAAAATGCATTGTTTTATCTAGCCTCTCAACCAGTTCACCACTAGATTAGAACTAGATAAAGAAAAATAGAGATAATATGTAGAACTAACACATGATCTACGTCCTATGAAATGAAGCTATTATTTTATAATTCTAAACGCCCATGGCATTTCTATATAGTAGTAAACAGAAAGTATGGCATCTATTTTTTTCTAAACTCAATTATTTGGGGATTAGAAAACCAGAGCCTCCTTTATTAGCAGGTGCCATATATGCATGGGTGTTCTATTAATGATGGTTGGTTCATCAATCCTAAAAAGGCAGCTGCTGTGATGAATAGTAGTAAACAGAAAGTATGGCATCTATTTTTTTTTCTAAACTCAATTATTTGGGGATTAGAAAACCAGAGCCTCCTTTATTAGCAGGTGCCATATATGCATGGGTGTTCTATTAATGATGGTTGGTTCATCAATCCTAAAAAGGCAGCTGCTGCGATGAATAGCAAGGTGTTAGAACATGGAAACAATTTATTTACAAATGCAATAAATGTTCAGTTTAGCTGCTATCTCTAGAACTGTGCCTGAAGTTAGTGACTGATTCATCTAGATGGGTGGGACTAGTTAAGCGCTAATATATTGTGTGGAAACTTAAAACTGAATATAAATTAGCAAAGATGATATTCTAGCAATTCACTGGTACTCTAATTCCTAAAAGCCTCAAAGATCAAGGCTATCTAGAAAGTAGTTTTTTTCTACTACCAAACACGCAGGCATTAAACTTGCTGTCAAGGAAGCAGACAAAATGCAACAGATAGTTGCAGTATAACTTATCTCACCAGTTACAGCATCTGTATCGGCAGTAGTTCCTGCTCCACGGCAATAGATACTTGGTGCCATATAATGAATTTTCTCACAGTTCCTGTCAGCAACTATAAGCCCTTCAGTTGCCCTTGTGTCTGCCCCAAGAACAACACACGATCCTAGCAAAATTATACATCGTTAACTTAGCAGACATATATGTGGCAACGGCTAAAACCATAATATCCAGGGAAAGAACAATCAGAGGATGAAGAGTTCTATAAATCCATGCCAATTTGCAAAACCGCCCTAATAGAAATTCATGCTAACTGGTTTCCAGGCTGCCATGCCAAGATGTAAACTATATTAGGACTTAAACCGTACTGCATTGTGTTTCTCCTCCTTCCGAAATATGGAACTGCCAAATTGAAATTCTTATAACCACACTCAGGCTAAACTGAAAGTAGGCCTGAAGAATTCAACACCGAACTCTTTGTTTTCTGGTAGCATACCTCCCTGAATAAATTGATAAGCAAGCAACACAAAGGCCCTGCTAGCTGCAGGCTAGGACTACAGGTAGTGCACCTAAAGGAGCACACACTGGTTCAACAAAAATAAATAGAATTACATATGTTGGTGAATGCTTTGGAAATAAACTAATGGCATGTTGCTGCTGAAATAAGTGCCTATGATGGCTATATAAACATTGCAAAAAAGAAGTGGGGTATATTAAATGTATCCCACCACTTCCCTAATCATATTTGTCCAACATCAGTTCAAAAAAAATAGAGATGAGTATTCAGACAGCAACAAATGATCATAGGATCAGAAAAATTCATCCCAAAAAAAAAAAAAACTAGGATGAGTATTCAGACAGCAACATATAGGATCAGGAGTACACTAAAGATCACTACTTAAAGGAACTTATCGGAACAAGGCACTTTTATGATTCATCATTTAAGATGACATGTTAAACTGCTATCCAAAAATAAAGACACTTAATATCACCAGAACACTTATGCATAGCAGAACTAACCACTATCCTTTCAGAGAAGACATTAAACAAGCCCAGAAGACAAGTAGCGTCATGAGTACATAAACACATCTAGGTTTATATTCATAAAATCCAATTGATCGCCAAGAGCTATAACCATTAACCTTTATTAGCAAAAACACCTGCACAGTAAAAATGAATCACAACATCAAGTTCACCGGACTTACCCTCCTCTCAATCTCACTGATTCTAGCCCGGCAGTATTCTGTTTGATCCACTTCACTTCCAAGAAACCAAGATATCCTCTCTGAAATACAGGAAAAACCAACATGCTGAGGCATTTCTTGTAAAAAGAACGCTAGGCATGGCTGTGTCAGCAGGGGAAGGCAAGCAATGAATCACGACATCACGAGGATAAACTCCGTGTATCACACATGGACCTTTCAATCTTCGCCTTGGAATCCAATGCCTAACGTGTGTATGTTGCCTCCTCAAATTTGTGTATTGAATTAAGTGTTTGCCATTGACCGTCTCCCATGTTTTGCAGAGTAGAAAATACAAGAACATGACAATAATAAAATGAGATATTTTACTGTGCTTGGCCGGAACTAACAGTTTGGGTCCTCTAAATTGATCTCAGCCATTGATGCTCCAAGTATAATTTGATCATTGATTTATTAGCAGGAGGGGCAACTTAGGAATTTAATGGGACGAAAAATCAAATCCCATCCTCTATTCTCCTGAACTTATCGTTCGCGTTCGAAGAGCTGCCGCCGCCCACAGGAGCTGAGTGCCGCTGCCGCCGCCTGCACTGCACTGCACACTACTGCGCAAACCAAGTGTAGCTGCTGGTGCCGTCCTTCGACTCGCCGGCCTCCTGCACACCCCCAAACAAGCTGAGCGCCACTGCCGTAGGGGCTCGACGCGACGACACCGACCACCGCCGCAGAGACTACAAGCCGACTGCTTGTGTAGGGTCAGTCCTCCACCATACGGAGTTGTCGTTCACCAGCTCTTGGACTAACTGCTACTGCTCGCTCTATCCTGCTGCTGGCTTGTGGCAGAGCCGAGCGCAATTGCCAGCCCCACCATACGGCGTGCACTAAGAGGCTTGGCGATCAAAACCTCGCCTGCAGTTCAAATAGAACAACTCAACGGCATGGCTCCCCACGGCCTCTGCTCCTAGCAGACGTTGATTCTCAGGTAGTCAGGTTCATCTTGAGCAACCGCTCCTCCCTTCACAGATATGCATCATTTGCATTCGTGCACATCATGGACGAGCTCTCTCTGGCTACCACAATCGACGAGGACAATGAGTCCAAGATGGCGCCTTGGAGCCCAAGAGCACGGGATTGGGGTAGCATGGTGGCTGGTAAGGGATGGCGCTGCGGCGTTTTCTATCCAGATCGCGAGTTCGCGACAATTTTTCCATGGCTATGTCACCCACAACCATCGGGCTCGCCTATGTCATCGAGCTTTGGAGAAAATGCCGGCCGTGAATGGGTAATCATGGAACGGCAAAATGAGACGCAAATAGAGTATACTCTAAGTTACAAAAGTACGTATATACCCTTTATTATTATTTTGTTGGCCATAGGTTTAAGTTCCTGGCCCACTATTTTTTTTAGTTCCGGCCCACAACTTAAGTTTCTCTCTATAGATTCTTTCTCTATTTTAGCCATCGGATCTACTCTAATGAAGGGTTATGGTTAATTCCAAGCACTGTAAAATCTCCATAATAGAATTGCTCTGGGAAACCACGCGCAATAAGTGTATGCATCAAATTATAACTTTTGTGTATTGTAAATTATGATCACCATCTTCTTTTGTTTTCAGAAAAGGGATCACACAGCTTTTCTTAGACCTGTACTAACTTTTAGTTTCGTTTAAAAACATGATGTGGTATATATTTTGAGCTTCCTATCTCGTGCGAAGCACGGGGTGCCAGCTAGTAAATATCACAACGGCCGATGAGAAGGGTCCCTCTTTTTTTTTAATGGGAGAGAGGAAGGTGGATCTAGAAGGCTCTCCAAAAAATACAGGAAATGAAAGGAGAGAAAAGATAATTCGTTGGAACAGCCACTCTCCTGCATTTGAGGATTTGAGAAAATAGCACATGGAACGAGCTCGATCGGCGGCACGCACGGTGGCAAGCAAGGCGGCGAGGCCTCGATCCGCACGCCCGAGCGCACGGTGCGCGCACGCTGATTCAGGCAAGAAACGCACAAAAAGAAGCGCGAATCCCAGGGGCAGGGCAGGCAATCACGAGCTCACGCTGGTTTTCACAGATCACTCTCGCTCGCGGTCGCGGCCTAGTCGATCGCTCGCAGCAGGATCCGGCGCCCAGCGGCAGGGCAGCGTCACATGGCGGCGAGCCCAACCTCCGCGGGGAGCGGAGGAGCTAGGGCCGCCGGGCAGCAGCGCGCATGTGGCCTCTCGGTCCTCGGCCAGCGCCCACAAGGCCGGGCACATGGCCTGTGCGACGCCCAAGTCCCCGCCGCCGAGATGGGGGCCGGGGCCGGGACCCCAACTGACGAGGCAGGCAGCGCCGGGCAACTGCCACGAGCTCATTGAAGGCGCACGCAGCTTTGCACCCAACTAACTACCGGTGCACACTGCTCTTTTTTGAACGAAAGTGGGGGCAAAAAAAACTAACCACCGGTGCAGCGTAGAAGCAGGAGTGCAGGCGTGCAGCCGGCAGGCGCCATGTGGGCTTTGCCTGTTTGATGCTACAGGCGAGGCATAACTGGATTTGCATCAGTTTGCATGCTCAGGTCATTGTTTCCCTAAAAAAACCAAGCGTGCTTAGCTCGTGAAGGCCATAACTGGATTTGATTTATTAGTATCGCTTCCAGTTCCAGCTAGTAGTAGCTTTGCACCTCTCTCCCAGCTCCTTTCTGGGGGTCAAGTACGTTGCTCCTCGTGTATCTAGATGCGTTTGGTCAACGCCAATGTGTTTAGCGAGACATATGCTCCGTATAATTAAGAAGAAGAGCTGCATGATCCTGCAAGAGGAAATTCTTAATAATTACTGGTAGTACAACTCATCTTTGGATCTCCAGCTCCGCACCTGGTTTCTGATGATCTGATCCTTTCGGGAGTTCAAGCTGTTGCCCGTCCTAGATCTAGGTTTGGTCAACTTCCATGAATTTTGGGAGATGGTCAGAAGAGCGGCACATGGCCAAAAAAAAAAAAAAAAGAGAGAGAGAAACAGCTTATGATCGCTGACCTGCCCTCAGCAACTACAAAACTTTCCGAAAAGGTGAAGACGTTGTCGCCTAGGAGCCATTTGTAGAGTTGGGTTACTGTATATCACGGCCTGATATATGTAATCAAGTAAATAATACTATTATCGTAAGCATAACTACGTGTTTGCATTATTATGGTTAAGTGCAAAAAATAGAGACTAACATATATAGCCGGTTCAGGCTTATTCCACGGGTGGACCAGCGTGGGGTTTGATTGTCTCGTCAGCCAGAGCACAGTCAATAGTCACTTTGACCACGAGAATTGTACATTTGTACTGCATCCAACCATCATTAGATCACACATGCCCACACGCATCACATGTTGCCCTTTAGAATTCTGATGAAACTTACCCCCTCACCTAGGCTCACACGTCAACTTCCCTGACGACGCTCCCCGCGTCTCTCCCTCTTCAAGCAAGCAAGCAAAAGGAGCCCCTAGGTTTCATTTCCAAATCCAACCCCTCACCCTGGCCCCTTTACTAAAGATTCACCGCATGTTTGCTGAAGCATTCCCGAAGAAGGTTATCGCGTGGGACCTTACAACTGCCAAGCTCCATCAACTTCTTCTTCTTCTTCTTCTTCTTCTTCTTCTTCTTCTTCTTCCCTTTACACTAGGAACAAGGATGTCTCAAGCTTATTATCCAAGTCGTTATGCGCCGACCTACGAGCCATTCACCTCACCGGTAAACTCTACTATATCCATTGCTCTTCGGTTCAACCTAGGCTTTTTCAGCTCACCTAGGGGAAATAACCACGGATGACCTAGAGATCGTAAGAAAACTTAGTGCATATATGGAAACCAAAGCATTATAGATTAGGTCCCAGCATCAATAGAAAATTCTAGGATAAAACCTTGTTTAAAATGGTTGGCTGATTTTCCATTGGTAGGGTTGACGGCGAACCTTGGCGGAGGAATGCCGCGTTTGGGTTGGCCTACTCGGTGGGTCGAACCACAAGTTTAAAAGTCAATGATTGAACTTATTCAAAACCAAAGCTCTTAGGGCTTAGAACGTGTCTCTAAGAAAAGTCGTTTCATGTTGTAGCTACTTATATACTCCCTCCGTTCACAAAATAACAAAATACTAGCTTTAACATATATAAGTTAAACCATAGTAAGTTTGATTGAATTTATATATAAAATATAAATGTAACAACATTTATGATATCAAATACATATAGTATGAAAATATATTTCACCATGAATGTAATGATACTAATTTGATAACATAAATTTTAATATAAACTTGGCCAAACCTATATTGATTTGACTTAGACAAAATTAGAATTTTATTTTATTTTTGGATTGATGAAGTATTATGCTATAAACTCGATTCAAGTTCAAGAGGTTTAACTTATAGGATAAAACTAAAATAACTAACACTCCCTCCATCCCAAAATACAAGGTGTTCTAGCTTTCGAATAGTTTTATGTAATATCTTGTGTATATGTTTTATTGTATACATGTTTAATTTAAAATTAGGGTTAAATTTATTAATAATAAAAAATATAGACGGAGAATTGAGAGAAGTACAAAGCCACCCATGCACAATTTGTGACTCCAGGGGACGACTGCGTGACGCTGCAAGGGCGCAACGCATTGGTGGTCGCCTGCACGGCACCGTGCGTGAGTGTACCAGAGAGGTTGTAATGGCGTCACGAAGGGCAACAGCGACGGTCGTCATATGGCACGAGAAAGGATCTGTGGCGAGAACGACGCCGAACGAATTGGCCATGACGATGCCGGCATGTGCCAAGCAATAAACGACCAAAACACACACAACATTTTCTTTTTGGTTTTCTAGAGTTTTATGGTTCAATTCATGCGGCAGTCTGGAGTGTTTTCCCGACACGCGTGTTATTGACGTCCCACAGGTTTGCAAGCAAGTAGCACCGGTGAAAAAACTATCCGTACAAAAAATCTGAACAAATAAAATAAGTAATACAGTACTAGCTCAATTCGATGTGAAAAAAAGAAGAAGCAAATTTACCATTGACGTTTGGCAACAAAACGAAAAAAAAAAATTTGTGACTGGGGACAGAACCAAACATGGGCGTGAGAGGTTTGGAGGGGATCGAACCCTCTATAATTTGTTTCTTTTTTGGGTGAGGAAGAAGAGAAGCATGAGTGAAAAAGTAAATAAATTTGTTGTTGGACACTCTTATATTGGTCTTTTCTCGGGGAAACCACACAATTGTGTGTTTTGCTTGAACAAGTAACTCTTTAATTATATATATGGTCGTCTGTTTATGGACACCACTCATGTATTAAATGGTTTCTTGTATAAAGTGAGAGAAACTTAAAAATGACAGCGACTCTTGCACCAGATGTCTACCTACATGTAGCAAAAAGAAAAAAAAAAAAAACACCCTACCCAAGGCTTAGCTTCCACTCTCATGCTCGCAATCTAGTTTCCCACCAGATGTGCCACACTACAACCCCTCTGCCCCCACTATGGATCAGTGTCATTGCCTCGCCATTTCTCCATGTTGTCACAATGCTTCCCCATCGAGCCTCAGCTGCAGCATCCCAACACCTCCTTGACGACGCTTTGTTAAGCTTCCATGCCGTTGCGCTGCCACCATGTTACGCCTCAATGTTGCCAAGTTGCCACACAATGCCGCTTATCCTCCCACCTCGACATTGCCTCGTCGAGCAACCATGCTGCCACGCCAATATGCCATCACCCATCATGCATTTATGCCTCAATGTTGTCGCTTCCTCAAGTGCTCACCTTGCCACACCTCTACATTATGAGACGTATGCCGAGTTGACGACCCGTTGGCGCTAGCACCATGCTCTCCATCAAGCAAGACCAATAAGCAAGGGAGGATAAGGAGTCTGGTCGGTCAATCTCCTACGTGGCGTGGTTTTGTCTAAGAGTGATAGGAGCATTATGACCCCTAAATGAAGTTTATCTTACATTCCCTTTTTTTTTTCTTGTCAGTTCGTAGTTAAAAAATGAATTAATCGGAAGAATGAATGTAGCATTTGGTATTTTCCTTATTGCTTTGAACACGGATTATGCCAGTGAAAAATTATGTTTTTTTATGAACGAACAATTATGGTGTGAGTGTGAACACGCATCGTATGCGTGTGAAATTCTCTTATGGATGTATGTGACCACCTATTATATATTTCATGTTTGTAAGACTATGTGCAGCAGGATGTGTAAATGCATTGTGTATCTACTATTCCAACTATTTTTCTCTCTGTGAACAGTGTCGCTACAGTGTATAGGCAATCCATTTACCCAATCCACTGCACATAGTCTAACAGATATACTTGTGTAAAATATGAGCCCAAAGAAAGCTTTTTCCATCAGTTCACTCACTCATTTTATCTGCGTAGAGAAATTAATTTAACATTAATGGCTCTTTATTTAAATGTGTATTTATTATAAGGAGCTATTGATGTTAAGGCTATCCCCAGCCATTGGGTATATGGGCTGCCTATAACACTGTTTGGCACTGTAGTGCTACTGTAGACAGAGAGAAGGACAGTTGAAAAAAAGTTTTTTAGACAATGATTGGGGATGGTCTAATAAGAGTCTACTGCAACCGATTTTCTCGAAAGGAAAATAAAAGAAAAAAGCAGAGCAAGGGTGACAGCAACTGCAGTGAGAGATTAGCCATATGCACTCATTTATGGATGTTGAGGCTGGATGCTTATTTCTTTATCTGAAAAAACTGCAGTGAGAGAAACAAGGAAGACAAGTTGCCAGTGAGCTCCCGGCCGAAAAAGAAAGGGAAAAAAATCGATATGCTGTAGCATATTCGCCGCAGCTCCTACGCTGCGTGCCCTCTAACAGCAAACACCGGCGCACCCAACGCTTTCCTGCCACTTACCCTGCTACCGACAGCGAGCGGCGGGAACGAGCCGTACGCCTCGGCGACACCAGAGCATGGCCGCTCCAGGACCGGCCGCAGGACGTGGTCGCCACACTGCTGCCCAGTCGCCGCTCCGCCGCACCGGATCCCGCGGGACGCAGCGCCCGTGCAATTATGGCTGCACCGCGTGGAGCCCGCGGCGGCGGGGCCCGCGGGGCAGTGTCTGCCCCTCCCTCCCTCCCTCCCTCCCTCCGCCATCATCATCGTCGCTGACACGCCCCCTGAAAAAGAGCTTACCGGAGGAGTAAGCGGGAAGTAATCCCAAATCAGCAAAACCACCGCGACCGGAGGAGGATTTGCGGGGCGCAGTAATTAATCAAACTAAGCAGCTGGCCTGGCTATAAAGGAGCTCCCTGCCCCTCCCTTCCTCCTCCCCGCCCCACCAGCACCACCACTCCGCAGCCATCCCGTCCATCGCCGCCGCCGCACCAGCCGCTCGTCGTCCCCAGCCCACCCACCAGCCACCACCGTCGCAGTGAGTTGCGAGCGAGGTAAGCTTAGATCTGAGCGAGTTCTCGCGCGCCGCAGGTAAAGTTCTCTTCGGCCCTCCTCTCTTCCTCCCTCTCTCCGTCTCTGGTTTTCTTTCTTTCGGTTTCGTCTTCTTCGTCTTCCTCGAGTCGAGTCGAGGAGCAGGCAGGCAGCGACAGACCCGGGGCCTTTTAGATCCCGGGCTTCCAGATCTGCTAGTGTTTCTTCTTCTTTTAGGTTGTCACTAGGTTGGTAGTAGTAGCCAAGAGGGGTTCTTTTTCCACACCTCGCTTGCGCAAGTAGTTGATTCCCGCGCAGATCTGCCTACCGGAGCCATCTGTTTTTGACTGTGGCTGTTGGGTTCTGCCGCCAGTTTCCTTCCTTGATTTGTTCTTGGTTTGCTAGATTGAGATAGAACCAAAAAAACCAAAAAAAAAGTTCCTTTTGTGTGTGTGAGATACTCCACTACATCTTTAGCATAGAGAGAAGATGTCCGCCGCCATAGATCTGTCAGGTGAGGAGCTGATGAGAGCACTCGAGCCTTTTATTCGGGATGCCTCTGCTCCTCACGGATCCAGCCCCCTCCTCCACCCCCACCACCACCTCCCCCTCAGCCCCACCTCGCCCTTCTCCTTCCACCACGCCGCCGCCGACGCATACCTGTCCGAGGGGGCGGGCCAGCTGAGCCCGGCCCAGATCCAGTACATCCAGGCCCGCCTCCACCTGCAGCGCCAGCAGCAGCCCGGCGGCGTGCTGGGCCCGCGCGCGCAGCCCATGAAGGTTTCGGCGTCGGCGTCCCCCGCCGCCGCCCCCACCCCGCCGCGGCCGCAGAAGCTGTACCGCGGCGTGCGGCAGCGGCACTGGGGCAAGTGGGTGGCGGAGATCCGGCTCCCGCGCAACCGCACCCGCCTCTGGCTCGGCACCTTCGACACCGCCGAGGAGGCGGCGCTCGCCTACGACCAGGCCGCCTACCGCCTCCGCGGCGACGCGGCGCGCCTCAACTTCCCCGACAACGCCGCGTCGCGCGGCCCGCTCCACGCCTCCGTCGACGCCAAGCTCCAGACCCTCTGCCAGAACATCGCCGCCGCGTCCAAGAAGAAGGGCGGCGCCGCCAAGAAGCCCGCCGCCGCCACCAGCAACTGCTCGTCCTCCGACGACGCGTCCTCGTCCTGCTGCCTCGACTCCGCCGCCGACTCCGCGTCCCCTTGCACGTCGTCGTCCCCCGCGGTGCCGGAGATGCAGCAGCTCGACTTCAGCGAGGCGCCGTGGGACGAGGCCGCCGGGTTCGCGCTCACCAAGTACCCGTCGTACGAGATCGACTGGGACTCGCTCCTCGCCGCCAATTGACCACCGCTCCGCTCCAACCAAAGGCACCAGCAGCTTCTTCTTGGCTCGCCCGCCCTACTACTACTACTCCGGCAGGAGCAGCAGCAGAGGAAGAGGCTTAACGGCCGTCGCGCAAGATGGGATTTTTGACATCCTGCGCGGGCAACCTAGTGGATCATTATTCCTTATTATTAGTAGTCCCCTCTAATCCTTGTTCCTTCTGTGTAGATGTTCGATTCGTTTTTGGTACCATTGCTATCATGGTCAGGTCAGTTGTAGATGTCATGTTATTTAGGGTCTGGTTCCTTCTCGGAGGAGAGGAGAGAACCACCGGGAGAAGCCGGCGTTTTTGTGTCCGGCGTCTCCGGTGCTCGCTCGGCCGGTCGGTCGGTCACTGGTCAGTGGCTCCGGCCGGTCAGGTGTCCATTGCTCGCTCTAGTAGCCTTTTGCTGTTTCTCGGTTCTTGGTAGGTGCTGCTGCTGCTCTACTGGTTGTAAGAACAGCTAGCAGCGTGTGATGATGGTGATATTGTTAGTGTTGCCGTGTTGTAAAATCTGAGATGAACTGCTATTGTTGTTTAGTGCTGCTATTAATATAGTATGTATGTTGTTGTAAACATTCCTCTCCGTGGTTTGAATGGTGAGAATTCAAAGCTCCCCGCCCGCCGTGGTTGCGTGTCATGGATTCGACATGGGTGTGCAAGCAAAGGCAAGGTTGTGTGGTGAAACCAATTGCGTTGCATCATCGAGCGTTCACGACGAGGCGCGGAATTTTCATGAACCGGCGGCGGCCGTGACGAAGCGAGCACGGCCCTCATGTGCGGTGGTACCATCCGTCGTGGGACCAGTGGCGCTGGTATATTCGCTCACTTGGGAACGAACGGAAACCACACATGGCTCGCGTTTCGTTCCGTTCCGTTTCGTCTGGGTGTACGCACGCACGTACGTACGTCGACGTGACTGTAGACTTGTACGCCTAGTAGCACGGAGGCGCGAAGCTTCGCGGTGGCTGCACGGTTGTGCGTCGGCATCGGAGCGTGACACAGACAGGGCTTGCCGACTGGTCACCAGCTCACAGGTGAGGTCAGGTCAGGTCAGGTCAGGCGACCGACGTGAGTTCCTCTTGTCACGTACTCCAGGAGAGTAGGGGAGCATGTACACGCACACCAGCTCACAGTCACAGTCCCGATCCCGAAGAGGGAGGATGCGGGTGAGCGACGACGTCGTCTACCTTATCTCTTGGGGCTCAGCTGACTGTGGAGTGAAGCTACGCCTCTCCAGCTCTGAAAGCGGCGGCCGCGCTGCCTAATCTCCTGTATTGGAAGATTATGGATATGGGCCATGCTAATAACCGCCCGTCTTTACAGCACTCTGGGTCTGGGTCTGGGTCTGGGGCTGGGCCGTCGTCCACCTTTTGAAGCATGGACTGGACGGCTCGGCATCCCGGGCAAGGACGGACAAGCTTAAGGCGCGGGAGGGAGCGGTTTTCCCGCCACGCAAGGTTAAAAAACTGTCGCAGCACCACCAAATCCGCGTCCGCGGGAATGCGTTGCAAGCGCCTTGGACGGGACGGGACGTGGGGGCGCGAACGCCCGCCGCCAACGCCGACAGGGTCGAGCAGAGCAGCATCTGGAGGCGAGGCGGGGGAACCCTTTCGATCGCCTTTGCTTTGCTTTGGCATGTGGCGAGCGGCTGGCGGTGGTGCCGTGCCGCCGCGCGCGGAACGCCCAGCGCAAGCAGAAACAGCTTGGCCGTGCCGTGGATGCCGGTGCCGAGGTCTGTCGTCCGTCCGTGCCAACTAGGCCGTGGGGGGTGCCTCTGCATTCCTCCATCACTGATGACTGCCCGCCTTGTTTAATTGCAAAAGGCAGGCACACCAACCCACTGGACAAAAAGACCAGTGATGGATGGAGGGATGCCTGCCGCCACACCACCGGTGCTCCTCCTCCTCCTACCACCATGCAGGCCCGGCCTATCCCACCTACAACTGGCCCCACTTACCTGTCACTCGGCCTCTTCCTTTTCGGCACGCGTTTTCCCTTCAGTCACTGCGACGTGAGAAATCACAACGCCGAGTCTCACCATCCGGAGTCCCGGTCACCGCACAAGGATCATCTCCGTCCTCAAGTACATACAGTTTTTTTTTTTCGTTTGTCCTAGGCTAAACAATTTGAAATTGAAAAAAGTTTGTATAACCCCTGAAATATATACGGTACAAAACTAGATGTTTTTTACACCCTAAAGTATCAAAAACCGGTTAAATAACCCCCTGAGTAGTTTTATTGGGCGGTTTTGATGACATGGCATATTGATGTGTTCAAAATTCAAATCATCCATCCAACTATTTCGGTTGGTACATTCTACCATATAATAAATTTGTATTTTTCATTTCTTCACGTTCAAATTGAGATTTAGAGTTTTAAATTTTGTAAGGTCATGGAAGACATTATAATTTATGCTAGAAATATTTATGGTGATTTTATCATAATTTTTTAATAAATAGACATTTAATAATAAATTAACTTTTCCAATATAAAAATAAAAAGAAAAATCACCATTTATTTTTTTAATACATGTCATGATCCCAACTATCACCCTGTAAAATCTGAACTTCAAATTCAAATTGTAGACAAAGAAACAAAATATATAAATTTATCAAGGGGTAGAATGTACCAACTGAAATAGTTGAAGGGGTGATTTGAACATATCAACATGCCACATCATCAAAATCTCCCACCAAAACTACTCAGGGGGTTATTTGATCGGTTTTTTATACTTTAGGATGCAAAACATCCGGTTTCATAATTTAGGGGTGATGTGTTCCACCATATATATACTTTAGGGGGTTTTATAGACTTTGTCCATTTTAAATTTGACTAAGCTTTTTGTAAAAGTTATTAACATCTATCGTACCGCTGAAGTAAATTATAAAAATATAGTTCATAACGAATCTAATAATGGTTACTTTACATTTAAATCATTATTGTTTTTTTATAAGCTTTGTCAAACTTTGAATAGTTTGCCTTAGGACAAATCTAAAAACAATGTATCTCAAAATGGAGGGATATAAAAAAGGCATGAAATACTTAGCACACGAATTAACATGAAACAAACAGAAAAAAAAAGTAAGATGCACGTTTACTGGGCTGTGCACAGCGATCGCGAGCAGATTAAAGCAAGTTAAGATGGACTCTAAAATTGGTTATTAGATTAAGATCTTCTCTCATTCTCTTTCCTCTATTGTTTTGGAGCTTGTGTAGGGGTTGACCCGAATAAGAGCCCATGCCCACTCTCCATTTTTTCTCATATCTTTCATTCGTATAGATAAAAATGCCATGTAGACTGGCCATTAGCCCATTACTATCTTTGATCTTATAACATGTAAAAAGAGCAAAGTGTTGCTGTGAAAGTGC
The DNA here is from genome assembly GCA_022530915.1 of Paspalum notatum. NCBI lineage: Eukaryota > Viridiplantae > Streptophyta > Magnoliopsida > Poales > Poaceae > Paspalum > Paspalum notatum. Next base: position 35,700,004 of record CM039685.1, read on the forward strand.
GTGATCAGGGTCTACCCGTTCAGCTTTAACTTTGGATCATTATCCACCGATGCAGGCCACCAATCATCTTATCCACCAAATTAAAGCTTGTTGCAGCACTATGCACTAGTAGTAGACTCCGCTTTTCGACAATAGGACTCAGGAGGCTTCTTCAGTCTTTTTTGGCAAAGGAATGTGACAGCAGTGTTACCTGGGCTCGAATTTATGTTGCATGGGACGCAAAAAGAAGAAAAAAACAGCCCTTGGGACTACTACTCATGCTGGGGCTATTCGAGTCCAGGTTATCAAACATCACTTGTTAAGACCCAAATGGCAACCACTGAGGGCTCGCCCACTGCCAAGCAGGGAGTGCCATGGATTTCTTTCCACTTTCCAGTGGGCAGCCGCAGCATATCATGAGTAAAAAAAAAAAAAAAGTTGGCTTCCACGATGCATATACACAGAGCACAACCTTCACATAGGATTGGATTGACATATCCCTGCCTTGAGAGTTGAGAGTGAATTTATATAAGCTTCTACTCGTAGTATATATATATATCTATGCCGTGCTTGTCATCGTGACTCGTGAGGTGTAAAGTTTTGCTCTGCATGCGTGAGTGCTTGTGAGCTCAGCAACACTGCACAGCTACGATGGATGGATGGAGACATGGATAGACTCAAGAAGCGAAACCCCATCCACCTCCAAACTACGCATCAGCAAATTAATACCAAAGCAGATAACTTGGATCAATCTATCATCATATTGATCCAGGCTTAGCTCATGTCTTTTTGTAGTGCCCGATCATTGCCTCTGCTGCTTTGTTGTCTTCTCTGTTGCCTGTCGTGGGATGAGAGTGAGGTGAGGTCAGGTCAGGTGATGCCAGAAAATAACAAAGATGAAATGGACTCGTTGCTTCACTATATTAATTAGGACTTGGGAGTAAAACCTAGGGTATGGCAGGACTGATACGTGTCGCCGCGAAGACACCTCGAGAAGCTATTGACGGAGGCACAGGTGAGTTCGCTGTTGTTGAGTGGCTGTAGTAGGAACTGTTGGGATGGATGGATGGATGTCATGCCTCTCTTTGATCGTCTAAGAGCTACGGATAATTCATAAACCATGCAGGAATTTCTTTCGCGAGACCTTGATGTTGATAGTCCCATGCATGCAGCACATGACAGATAGGATGGCTTAGATCCATGGTAGTTTTCCGTAGTCCTGGGCTCCTGGCTGTACGTTGCCATTGTCACGAGCACTATGCTTCAGCCTGCAGGTAGGTTGAGGACAGTCGAAGATTGCGGCGGCGATGTGGACACAAGCCAAGGCAAATCGTCGAGCCCAACCCAGCTGCAAACGACTAGATATAGTGAACACTGAACAGGTAGCCGCTGGTTCCATAGTTTTCAAGTGACTTTATTCAATTCTCAGAGATACAAAAGTTTCTTTATTTAAAAAATAGAATAATTAATAACTGGCAACACTACATGAAAATAGTAATTTTTCGTGGGCCAAAAATCCACAAAAATAGGGCAAAACCCACGAAAATACATCATTTTCGTCAGCCGGCTCATGAAATGACCACCCGAATTAAAAACGGACGAAATTACATAATTAATTTCGTGGGCCCCCACGAAAATACAGTAATTTCGTCAGCTTACTCACGAAATTAAAGTGGCTCACGAAATTACAGACCCAGGGCATTTAATTTCGTCGGCCTCGCGGGGCCGACGAAATTACGGGCTGTAATTTCGTGGGCCAACTGTGACCCACGAAATTATTGTAATTTCGTGGGCCTGTTGAGGTCCACGAAGTTACAGCCTCGAGGCTGTTAATTTCGTCGGTCTTTGTGCACAGGCCGACGAAATTATCTTAGCACCCCCCAAATCAGCACCATTTGAATCACAGAAAATCACATAAAAGCACAGAAAATCACATCCATTCACAGACAGAAAAATTCAATATGTCCAGATCACAGAATTTCATCACACATCCACATCACATATGTCCACATTCACAATATAAAGACATAAGTTATACAAAGTCAATGCATACACATCAACCACATAGTCCATATTAATACTCAAACTCCACATAGTTCGACAAAAGCAAGTTCATCCATGCAATACATAGGTTCATACAAAGTCCATCGATACATGCATACCCATGCAGCTCCACACAACATACACCTGCGGACTTTCATAGTTGTGGCCGCTCGCTCCTCAGAAACACGCTAAGTCATCGTTCCCTTCCATATCTGGAGTTGGACCACAACGGCATGAGGCCGAATCCTACAAAATAAACTCAAACCGCTTAGTGTAGATAGATTTTGGCTAGGTTTAGCTGGAACTTGCCAGATTTTCCTAAGTTGGCCTATGGTACCTAGATTTTGTGAGGTTTTGTTAAGTTTGGCTACTTTAGCTAGATTTTGCTAAGTATAGATAGATTTTGCTATGTTTAGCTAGTTTTGCTAGGTTTAGGTAGATTTTGCTAGGTTTAGCTAATTTTGCTAGGTTTAGCTTAGTTTAGCTAGTTTTGCTAGGTTTAGATAGATTTTGCTAAATTTAGCTAGTTTTACTAGGTTTAGCTAGATTTTGCTAGGTTTCGCTAAATTACGCTAAGTTCATCTAAATTTGCTAAGTTTCACTAACTTCTACTAAGTTTGCCTACTTTTGTATATGTACCTGTGATCCATGTTGCTGAAGAGGTGATTACATCCACGGGTTGAAGTGTGGTGCAGCAGCTGGCATGCACCCCGAAGGTGGCTGGGAGACCTGGGGTGTTATCCATCCTAGAGGTGGCTGGGAGCCCTGCGGTGCCATCCACCCCGAAGCTGGCTGAGAGCCCTGCGGTGCCATCCACCCCAGAGATGGCACCGAGCCCTGCGGTGCCATCCACCCCGGAGGTGTTTGGGAGCCCTGTGGTACCATCGTCCACCCCGGAGGTGGTTGCGAGCCCTGGGGTGGTGGCACCCACCCTGTCGTCCCCTGCATAAGTTAATTATGAGACCAAAAATCATTCGGAATAATTTTATAAGAGTTGCTTAACATGGAATTGATGAAGAGATTAGTCAGCTTTACCTGTTGCGGAGACATTTGAGGAGGGCAAAAGGGTGGCAAGTTCACGTCGGGTCCCAATCGAGCCGTGATATCCTACAAATGGATCAAATGCTAGATTCGCAACATAACAATCCAAATTGAAGCGTGTTTTGATAAACAAACTACCTGAAGGTAAGAAGCCATGCAGGCTGTCATGTTTGTCAGCCGCTCGACCGTTTGTGTTGCTTGACGAGCCTCCTCCTGTGCCTTGGTATCTCGAGCTGTCCTTGAGGAGCGAGAACTCCCAGACGACGAACCCGATCTCCTTGCTCGAGATATACCCTGGTCGTAGTCTACAACCCCCGTGCCAAAGGCGTACCTGGAAACTCAACAATAGCCCTTAATCAGAAAGGCCAACCTGCACACACAGTCAAGATTCATGAACACATCGACGCAATCAAATTTGTATCACCTGCCATGCCTTCTTTCCCCGCCACTTGCATGCAATGCTTCAGCGTCTACCTCTGCCTGCCGCCAATCAAAATCAGGCCCATGACGCTGAGTCATTTCCTCCCCATATGCCATCTACAAATAGAGAAAGAAAACATAGTCAAAGTCAAATCTTGCAACTGCATACATGTTGACTAAATATGGTTTACCATTTTCTCTCTTGCCGCCTCGGGGCATAACACTTCATGGTTCGTTGGATCGGGGCCTCGGTGACCACGAACAAAAACATCCATAAAACTTGGTGGCACACCACTTTCATGTTCCTGCATGTAATTAATGTTGTGTTAAGACATGCAATCTAGACAAACGAAATGAAATTGAATAATATGCAAGGAAAACGATGTATTTTCTTACCATGCGTCTCGCGAGACTGCAGTGTCCATCAGCGCCGAACCGATGCCCCGATTCTTCCTTCCCTCGGTTTTCTCGGTGCAACTTTGAAGAAGCAATCCATTCAGGCGTAGACCATTTCTTTTCCAACCACCTCCAAGCTTCCACGTCCTTCACGATCCAATCAACAGAGACTTGGAGGTACTGTTGCTCTGTGAGGTAAATCTAACTAGCCCCTTTTTCCTTGCTCATGTTCTCACCCTTTATCCTCTTGTAGTGGCACACGGCCGAGATCCGTGCATTGTAGAAGGCATCATCGATGACCTTCTCAGCTGCCCTACAAAAGTGCCTTCTCACGCTCCGCAGTGTAGGCGCAAACACATTGTTTCGTTGGGCAAAATACTTTCTTGAGAAGTGTGATATCTCTTTAAGGGCAAATGACTCAGCAATACAACCCTCGACTCTAGCCTTGTTGCGAATAGTGGCCTTGAGCTTTTTCAATCCTCTTTCTATAGGATACATCCACATGTATTGCACAGGTCCGGCTATCAAAGCTTTCCATGCCAAATGCACCAATAGATGTTGCATCACATTCATGAAATCAGGTGGAAACACCATTTTCAATTTACATACAAGAAGTGGAATTTTTTTCTCAAACTTCTTCATCAATCTCTTTGATACCGTCTTTGCGCATAACTGTCTATAGACGTAACTGAGCTCAGCAAATATCCTCCACAACTCATCTTTAAAGTAGCCTCTAAACATAATGGGCAGAAGCCTCTCCATAATAACATGGTAATCATGGCTTTTCAACCCGATCAATTTTCCGGTCTTCAAATTTACTGCCCGTTTCAAGTTAGCCGCATAGCGATCTGGAAATTTTATTGTCTTCAACCATTAAAATATTTATCTCCTGTCTTCTGGCTTGGGGCAGTAATTAGCTCGTGGCCTACTCTTATGCCCATTATTACTCACTCTCAACTCAAGCGCTGACCGATCACAAATTAATGCCAAGTCATTCCTTACCTTGATATTATCTTTCGACTTATCAGTCACATCAAAACACGTGCTTATGATGCTTTCCGCAACGTTTCGCTCTTGATGCATCAGATCTATGGTGGGTGGTAACATCAACGCTTCCGTATACGGAAGCTCCCATATTATGGACTTATGAGTCCAGTTGTGCTTCTTCCCGTAGCCTTCGAACCTATCATTCTCTACAGGCTTCAATTCAGCATGCCATGCCATTATTTGCTTTGCAGTTAGCCTATTTGGTGGCCCCTTTGTAATTTTAACACCCTTTCGGAATGCAGTAATTGAACTGCGGAGATCATGCTTAAAAGGAAGCCATCGTCGGTGACAATCAAAGAATGATACTTTTCCGCCATGCTTTAATTTGAATGCATCTGAATCATTCATGCATATGGGACAGCGAAGCCGACCATGCACACACCATCCAGACCAATCACCATAAGCCATGAAATCATGGACTGATCATAAATATGCGGCACGCAAAGTAAATTCCTCTTTAGCATAGCTATCGTAAGCCTTCACACCTCTCCATAATTTTTTCAGATCTTTGAACAAAGGGCGCATGAACATATTTAGTTTTGGCCCTGAATGCTCAGGGCCTGGGATGACAAGTGCGAGGAACATGTACTCGTCTTTATTGACTAGCTCAGGCGGAAGATTGTATGGGATGATGAAAACCGGCCAACAAGAGTATGAGCTTGCATTAGTATTGAAAGGTGTGAAACTGTCCGTTGATAGACCAAACCGAATACTCCTAGGGTCATTTGCAAATTCTGGATCAAAGTTGTCCAGTGCCTTCCATGCATCACCGTCTACCGGATGCTCCATTATATCTTCATTTTTGTTCGGACGTTTGCTTTCTTTAGGCCACCTCATATGCATAGCTGTTTCCTTGCAGAGGTACATTCGTAGAAACCGAGAATCAGGTTGCATGTAACGAAGTTGCTTAGCTGCAACCTTTGTAGTTACTGACTCGCCCTCGTCGTTGGTCACCTACATATCTAGACGCATTACACTGATTACAACAATCTAACTTGTCAGTTCCATCCTCCTCCCAGAACATAATGCAATTATTGGGACAGACATCAATCTTCTCATATTTCATCCCAAGACCAGCCAGAATCTTCTTTGCAAAATACAAATTCTTTGGCAACTTGTGATTTTCTGGAAAAATGTCGTCAATCAGTTTGACAATGTCGTTGTAAGCAGTGTTTGAAATGTTGTGCTTCGACTTTGTCGACATAAGTCTTGTCAAAGTCTGGAGTAGTGTCGACTGTGTATAGTCATGCAGCCTCTCATCTGATGCATCAAGAAACCGGTAGAATTCCTCGACCTCGGGTGGAAGCTGGCCCGGACACTCCACGGTCCTATCAACCCCCATGCCAAGATCATTCAACATTTCATCCATCCTATCACGATCCTCATGAAGGTCCACCCCCTGATCAACGCGTTCACCACGCTCTCCATGCGCTCGCCACACAAGATAATTGGGCATAAACCCCCTTATGCACAGGTGTTCCTCGATGTCTTCCTTTGCCCATAACCACTTGTTCTCACACTTACTGCAAGGACACAGGACTATGAGACCAGGTTCTACTGTGAATGCGTGGTCAAGGAAAGCCTTTGTTACAGCTCGCCATTCTTTTGAGTGTGCCCCATCCTTCCTCCATCCATCATACATCGCCTTCCGATCATCATCCATTTCAAAAGGCTAAACAAAGGAGATAGTATATCAACGACCGTGGCTTAGGTGACAATGAACTCCCTATTGGGAAAAGGTCCTAAACCCACCCAAGAGTGCAGGCCGATGCATGTGGTTTGTGACTTGGCCTGCGATTGAAGCGAAATTTCGGCAGCTTAACCCCGCTGTTCTCCAAACACACGCCTGATCATGGTGTGTTGGAGAACAAAGGGGTTACACAACCAAAATTTCGCTCCAATCGTAAGCCATGAGTCACAAATCACATGCATCTGCCTCCACTCTCAGGCTGTCCAAAATACGTGAACAATTCCAGAACGGCGAACCTCATAAGTCAATGTGAGGTTCATCGTTTCCGAACGGGTGACGCCTATAGTTCACTACTGTTTGGCAAGAAAACCTACACTCTAAACGTGGAAAAAATAATCAAAAAACAAAATGACTTGGAATTATAGTGCAAAAAAGTAAAACATAAGCAAGATGATGCATATATAGTATGAAAACATAAGATGAACAGTAGTTAATCATATCACTATATATTCCGGATGAAAACATGAGCATATGCATGCACGGTCCTAAACATGTGTATGTACCAAGAGAATAGCAGTTAATACTAATGGCACAGCCATACTCATCAATCACTAATTGCAATTAACTATTAATTTATTCACAAATGACAATTAACCTATAATCAAATCACAAAAGGACAAGCATGTTACAGTCAATGATTAACAATTTTCATCGGTTGTCAACGGGACCGACGAATTTACACATAAAGTACTCTAGACATGCAAAGCCGACGAAGTTAACTACACTATATATATAATATATAAAAAGACCGAAGAACGTGAATTAACCTTCTCTTTCCTTCCTGTGGCAGCGCCGGGGTGTTTAGGTTGGTCGCAGGGCCAGGAAGCGGCGGCGGCCGGCACTGACCGCCGGCGGGGGAGGAGCTGGGCGTCGCGGGGGCCGGGAGGCGGCGGCCGACACTGACGGGGCCCGCGTCCGGAGCCGGCAGGGCGACGCGCAGGCGGGTCGGCGGCGCAGGCCGCGTGGCCGGAGCGGCGGTGGCCTGGGAGCCGACGCGCGCCGCGGGGCCGGGGACGCCGCGCCAGAGACCGAGGCCGCGCCGCGGGTCCGGAGACGGCAGGGACGGCGCGTGGCCGGGCCGGAGTCGGCAGAGATGGCGCGTCCGGGGTGTGGCCGGGGTGGCGGCGGCGCAGGCCGCGTGGCCGGAGCGGCGGCGGCCTGGGAGGCAATGCGCGCAGCGGGGCCGGGGAGGCCGCGCCGGAGACGGAGGCCGCGCCGCGGGGCCGGAGACGGCAGGGACGGCGCGTGGCAGGGCCGACGGCGCAGGCCACGGGGCCGGGGTGGGGCCGGGGCGGCGGCGGCCCGGGAGGCGAGTCAGGGGCCGGGGCGGCGGCGGCGTGGCCTGGGCGGTGGCGCCGACCGCGCGGCCGTGGCGGTGGCACTGGCAGCGGGGCTCGCGGCGCGCGGCGAAGGTGGGGAAGGGGAGAGGGTGGCGCGCGGCTGCGGCGGCGGGACAGGGGAGAGGGTGGTGCGCGGGGAAGGCTGCGGCGGCGGCGGTGGCCGGGCAGGGGCGAGATTGGGCAGCGCGGCGGCAGTGGCGGGCGAACGGGCCGGGGAAGATGGACTGTGGCTTGGCGGGATCTGGGGTGGCGGCCGGGGCCTCTAGATCCAATTGGAATTTCATGGGCCACACTGAACCCACGAAATTAAGCTTATTTTCGTGGGCCACACTGCCTGGCCGACGAATTTAAGCGTACTTTTGTGGGTTTCCGTAGCCCACGAAAATACGTTATTTTTTTGAAATTTTCCGCCCATCTACAATTTCATCGGCCTGACTGATGGCCCACGAAAATAAATGGACTTTCATGGAGACCCACGAAATTAGATGTATTTTCGTGGGTTTTAAGCGGCCCATGAAAATATGCTATTAATTTCGTGGACCGGTCCACGAAAATACTACGGCCCACGAAAATAATACTATTTTTCTGTAGTGCAAATGGAAGATTAATGTTAACATCACCTGCTTGCCTATAACTCCACTTTATCTGTAGTGCGTTTTGCACACCCACACCTTTCGGAGACATTAGCCTAGGGAAATGAATCCATACTACTAGTAAAAATCAATTCCCTCGCTCTAGGGGTGTTGTTATTTTTTATTAAGACCATGGGTGGAGGTAGTTTTTTTTAGAAAAGGGAAATTTTATTCCGCCTCTACAAGAGGTTTGCACTTAACCGATTTTTATTACAATGTGATAAGAAAGTTCTCAAAAAGCTAAATATGATAAACTTGACTGAAGCTAATCCTTTTAAAAGATGACCACTCGTGGTTGGCAAAAATCTCCATAGCTAGGGTCCCTCCAAAGATCGACATGCCCACTTGAGTAGCGGTCTTTTTTCCTTTTTTTTTAAGAACGCTCCATGACCGTGTCTAGTAAGTTGCTCTGAAAATTACCTGCAAATAAAAATACAATTTCTTTACATCAAAGATGACTTCGTTCCTACACAGCCAAATAGTCCATAAAAATGCACTTGCTCCTACACAAATTTGGGCATGTAAGTGCTGTCTATCTTGTTGGAACAAAGAACTAAATAGCTCATTTATATTCTTGGGAGGCCGCAAACCAAAAGTTAAAAAGACAACTCTCCAAACAAACCTTGCAATATGACAATCAAAAAATAAGTATTGAATGATTTCATTTGTGTCAAAAAAACAACATCAACCATCTCTACTCCAATGCCTTTTTAACAAATTGTCCTTTGTTCAAATTATTCCTTTAAACAAGAACCAAACAAATATCTTGATTTTAAGGGGTAATTTTAATTTTCACAAAAACTTGTTCAATGGTAAGGCAGTTTGGTTCACCAAATGTTTATACATTGAGTTAACTGTGCTTGGAGAGGTTTCATTTAATACTATCGGATTGGTCATATAGTTGCACCAAAGTGATTTTTGAAAAAAGCTCTTCCCACTTTTAAAGGCTGTCTCTGACTAGAGCTCTCCTGAAGGAGATATTAAGTGGCATGGAGCTAGACACGACTGCTACTATGATATGTTTCTTTCTAGTAATATTATACAAATATGGGTATTGATTTTTAAGCGGAAGTTAACCGAACCACCTATCCTATCAAAATCTGGTTTGAGAACCATCACATAAATTAAAACTGAAATTAAAGCTCAAGGAACTGTTCTTTAACCTTCATAGGGCCAAACCAAAAATGTGAATCACCTGACTTCCATTGAATTTCTCCAATAAATTTACCTCTCAAGTATTTCTTTTTAGTATGTTCTGCCACACGCCTTCTTCATTTACCAATTTGCAAAGCCATTTACTAAGTAAACAAATATTCTATATCTCATGAGTGTATATCCTAACTAGAGTGGCCTGCAAAAAAATCCAAAACAAAGTGTAGCTACCCTTTGGTCAAGAAAGCAAATTGGAAGCAACCAAATGGTCTAAGGGCATCTCCACTGTAGGGTAAAATCCAACCATGGTGGAAAAATATCGAACTTTGCACTCTGCGGCCTCCGAACCGTAACTGTCAGAACCAAAAGCTAACCAAGGTTGGAGTCCGAGCCGTGAGCTCTGAATTGGGTCCCACCTAGGGATGTAAGCAGACAGGGCTAGCCTGCAGACCTGCTTAGCCTGTCCGCGAGAAAAAAGACCCCCGGACACTGCAGGAGTCCTGCCTTGCTAAAGCGGATCGAAGAAGGCCATCCTGCTAAGACCAAAAAAGCAACGCAGATCACCTGCAAATTCCTGCCTGTAGCCTGCAGGACCTGCTCGAACTCAACCTACCGAGCGCCGACGCACGCCGCATCAGGCCATCAGGGTGCTAGGGTGGAGCGAGAGGGTCAGAGGGCGACCGCCTGGCTAGCGCCGCCGGCTGCCGACCTCCATGGCAAGCACCACACACCTCGCCGCTGTCCAACCTCAGGTCAAAACACAGTTTCACTGTCCACCCTCGCCGGGACAGGCAGCACGAGGGGAAAGGGCAGGGGCGTGAGCCCTGCGCGCGTTGTACGTGGTTAACTAGGCAGCACAGCCGCAAGCAAGGCCAGCAGCCACGCACATCACCAGCTCTTGTGCAGAGATATCAGTTCATCTACCAACCAGCAACATGTAGATGCAGGTTCCTACAGAGTCCGCAAGCTCCGCTAGCAGATGCCTGCAAGGTCTGGCAGGACAAGTCATGAAGTGGAGGATAGTAAAGAGGCTCCTGCAGGATTAGCAATTTTGAAAGCGGACGATGCAATGGCCTGCAGGAAGTCTGCAGGCACTCCTGCTTACATCCTTAGTCCCACCAGACCAAAAGCCGAGATGGATAGTGAGAGAAAGCTGTCATTATTTGCTGATATATTATTGCCCTCCCAACCATGCACATTGCAGCCTCCGAACCGTAGCCAGATGGGCCAACTTGACTGGTTTGGTTCGATGCTCACACTGGAGATGCCTGTCTCCAATGGAATGTGTAAAAAGTGCGCATATATTACAAAACAACACTGTGATGTTACTGTTACTGTAGATGGAGAGAGGAATAGTTAGAATAGTGGATGAATAGTGAATAGACATCCACTTTAGTCCATCGGCTGGGGACAGCCTAATAACACAAAGACACTGACAAACTTTTAGTGGGGGAGGTGCTACACTGCCAAAACCAGGGAGAAGGCTACATCAATACCGGAAACCATGGAGGTTGCAGATCATCGGTTTCCTCCTGCGACGCACAAATGCGCATTCTGGCACAAGAACCTTTTGTGGCTAATAAGATACGGTTCCGTCGTTTTATGGCTCATAGGCGCGATCATTCGCGGCACCTATGTTTATTTATTCAACCTGTTTATGAAGGAGGTAGATCGATCACTTGTTAGTAGTGGTTGTTGTTGGTATCCATTAGGTTAATCCCACTTGCTAGTTGCCACTCAATCAAACATTGGACGAAGTACAAGTTGCACGGCTACTTTTCCTCCCTCCGTCGTTAAAGTTTAGGATTTAGGAATCCTGAAGATTTGGGCATCAGGAAATTGAATACGTTTATGGAGACCCACTGCTTAGCTTAGCCACTAGTCAGTGAAAGTTTAGTACGTCTAGGAGAACTGGAGAAGCGCAGTGGCCCCAATCATATAAGACCAGATTTTGCTAGGATTAAGGTTCTGCATTGCATCTAAAAAAAATGTTCCGCGTTGGTTAAGGCTCCCTTCCTTTGCTTGTGCCTAAGACAAAAAGGTGGTAGGCTTGCAAATTTCGAGAATTCACTGATCGCCCATAGGCCCCTTCCGGTTGAATAAAAATCAGTCGAATCGCAACTTGTGTCCCGTAGCCCCAGCAAAAAAGACCACCTTTCAGATTCAGCCGTATCAAGACGCATTGCATAATATTAGTAGGAGTAGTAATCATATCAAAGAGGAGTCACTGTTTCTGATCTATGTGTAGAACACTTGCACTTGTTTATGTTGTTTAGTTCGAGCTTGAATGCGACCAGAGGACGCCAGCCAGCCAAGGGCCAAGGCCATCAAGCATCAAGCTATAGCTACAGCTACTGCATATAGTCCAATTGGATGAATCTGCTGGCTGATGCCTCTTCGAATCGGCGAATAACAGTTCTACCAAATCTCAGAGGGAGAACCTATATATTCTACAAAAAAATCTGCCTCAGCAACTTGCATGAAGGATATATGAGAGCTCCTTTCCGCCCACCGGGGCTCGTCTCGAGTACAATCCAGAAACAGCAGAGCCTTCACCGTTCCTGGCCGGTTTCTTTGCAGGAGGGAATTAAAGGTTCAGGAAAATCAGTACCAGGATTCTTATATTCCTTCAACTGGTTACATGATTGCCATTCAGGAAGACATGAAAACAATCAGCCGCCTGTATAACCACCTAGGTAGTAACGAACGTCGACTCATGGAGTGCACATATGTGATGTGGTTTGGTGACAGACTGAGAGGTTGTTTTGGCACAGATTCTGCTTGACGTCAATGGTGAAATATCTTTCAGGAGAAGCTGGCGCGCTGGAGAAGATTTCCAATTTTCGTTTCAATCCCGTCTTCCGCTTTCTTGCAATCTGTTGGGGAAATCATGCCGTTTGGCGGGACATTGCTTGCAACTGCAATCCGCCAACCCGTCAGTACGTTAAAATGGAAGCAGCCGTGCCAAATGTTTGCCGTTGATCCTGGTGATGTATTGATGGTGGTGATCACGAGCAAATATGGATTTCGTTAGCTAGGTCACGAGCAAACAGCCATGGCGCCTGTGTGTGTTGTCGATTGCCGTAGTTTGTCTGAATCTCTGCATGCGCGTTGACGACGAACCCCTGTGGTAGCGCGGACGACGCTAACGACGACGACGATGGGTCCCTGTCACTGCATGCTTCTGCGTTTGGTCGCGCGCCTTGGCAGCGTACGTAGACCACCGGCGGCATAGTTGCTCCGGCAGCTGGTTCCGCCGCCTTCTCGGCGTGCGCGCGGTTTCCCGCGGCCCCTGGGTTCGTTCGTGTGGCGTCGCCCGCCCCAAGACCACAGGCGCGCGCACGCACGCACGCGCCCCTGGTCTCACTCGGCGCCGGCGCCGGCGGCCGGCCGGGCCCCCGCCGGAAAACGACGGGAACATGTGCCCCCTACTGCTAAATTATTTGGCCTCTGCAGAGGCTGCAGGTGCAGGGCATGCAGGGGCACCTAATCATCATGCCATCGATCGATATGCGCGGGCGCACCAACTCCCCGCCCCCTCAGCATCAGCTTCGACGTGGAAAGGCGCCTTGACCCTTGGCACCGTCGAGGGCAGCGGCGGCAGCGGGCAGGTCGCGTCCTTTTCGATCCGGTGCTGGACCCGCGGCCAATTGGCGCGACCCGGGCCGGCCCCGTTGGTGCATGCACCGCGCGCGCGCCCCTCGTTCCTGGAATGCGTGGTTCCCTCAGGCCTCAGCCAACCAACACGATTGTAGTACCAACCTACTCCCTCCGTCCACAAAAGAATAAAATCCTGGCTTTGTCCTAAGTCAAACTTTCGTAACTTTGACCAAGTTTATAACAAAATATATTAAAAGTTATGCTACCAAATTAGTATCATTAGATTTGTGTTGAAATGTATTTTCATATCATACATAATTGATATCATAAATGTTATTACATTTTTATATAAATTTGGTCAAACTTACGATAGTTTGACTTAGGACAAACTCAGGATTTCATTCTTTTGTGGACGGAGGGAGTACAAAATATGCTATACCAACCTACTTGTAACACTACGTTATAGTATGGTAGTACCAGACTAGCAGTGTGGTGCATTCGTTTCATACTCTTTGTGTACAGGCTAGTAATATTAGTTAACAAGCATACACATATAGGCTTTTCCTCCGGCCATATCGTCATATATTATTGGTTAACCACAAACTGGCAGTAGTGACAGTGGCATCATGTTAGTTCTACGGCTCTATGGCAACCATGACTCCATGATGAGGATTAGACGGGAAGAACAGGCGGAGATGTGCTAGGTTCCCGTCCAGGTTGGTGGATTCAGCTGGTAGTAAATTAATAGTAATATGCCATCATTCAAAAGCACTTTGAGACGTTGGCTAGAACTGACAGTGATACTCTGGACGGTATTTGGTGCTTATTTTAGTAGTTTATACGCACTAAGTTTGTGAAAACACTTGAAGAATCATCAATTTGGTTCCTTTCAAATTAAGTTGAGGTTGGTTATAATTTTTTTGTGAAGGAATATATCATGTCCATCCTCATCTCTAATAAACATTTTTATTATAAAACGTTTTCAGACTCTTTTCGTATACATATTTGAAAGTACACCACACTATTGCACAAATGATTTGTAGAGGACGTTGCCCCTACATAGCGCATCCGCGACACACAATATCTCTTTACTAGCGTGTAGCGGTTGGATCACGGGCTAGACGGTTGTCCTGAGGCTTCTCCACTCCGCGATTATTTCCCCCACTGAAGATAACTGTCCCTTAGTGGTCCCGTTTGAAAATGCACACGCCACCTTTGCTTCTCAGGTGGGTGCAAGCATCCCATCTCTATCCCTAGAAATTGATTTGCAGAGGTAGTTTGTATTTCAAACTGACTCTAGAAATCATTTGATTTGTAGAGACGATCCATATATATGAAATCAAATTATTTGCAGATATCTTGACTTACCTCTAGAAATCATTTTATTTGAGATACTCCATTTTTTGTGGATCTTTAAATCACATAACATATGTACGGAACCGACTATTGAAATGTGAATACCCTTCCTTTTTATAACATTGCTTCTATGAAACAAGCAACTATTGGTGATGTTGTTAGTCTTGCTCTACTAAATATATCTTTTAGGAGAGATCTAGGGGGGCTAATGGAATGGTATAGAGTTGTCTATTGGGTGTAAAGCTTTTGCGTGTTAGTTGTAGGGAGTGTTGGATCAGAATATCCCTATTACATCCCTCTCACATCTTCCACCTCTTATTCACACCCCTATCCCTATCCCACCCTCTTATCCCATTATCCAAACGCCATATGGGCTTCATTGCTAGGTTTAAGTTTCTATGTAATATACAATAGAAGTCTAAGTAATCCTCTTTTGGGCATCTTATTGTTTTATAATACTCTCTTATAACAATTTGGATTTATGCTTCATTGAATGAAGTTTCCGGAATAAAAATTATCAATATGTTAACATTTATGCTTCGTGAGAGAAGGATCGGTTTCTTAATTGGATGTTGACAAAAAAAAAACAATTATTGTTGTTTCGACGGGAAAAAGAAAAATATCGGTTTTGGGGGGGGGGGGGGGGGTGAAAGGACAAAATTTGACGATTTTCATTTTAAGAGGGGGCCGAGAAAGAGCTTATAGATGGAACTAAAACCTAACTCAGCATATCACTGATGTGTATTCGGTTTGCAAAAAAAAAAAAGTGTAAGCCTAGGTAATAGGATCATTATATTTCTTAATTAATTATATATCTTAGGCAGTGTAGGCACGGTATAGGACAAATTTTGGAAATCTAGGTAGCACATGGTATCCATGAAAATCAAGAAGAAACTAGATAACACAAGTTCTGTGTAGCAATACTAAATCCAAGACCGAATATGAGCTGGGTTTAGGTCCTATATGTATATTTTTGAAGCTGAATTATCATTATTTAGCCAAAATCAAACATGGCAGTATTGTTTGGGCTCAGATCCAAATGGACTCATACTAGGTCTCTAAGGGCTTCATGAAAGGTGCATTTTTATATATCCAGGTTTATAAGCTTGGATATTCGAATTGAAAACCCGGAGCTTGCAGAAAACCTGGCAGGTTTCATCAGTTTCGTCGAATCAGTAAACGCACGAGTTTCAGCCGTTCTTCCCAGCAGCAAGAAGAACAGACGAGGCTGTTCTGTAAAGCTAGGCGCGCGCGGTAACAAACAGCTCGCGTAGACAACGAGTGAAGAAGCAGCTTGCTTTGTCGTGGTCGTGGGACGGAAAACGCCAGTGTGTCACGCGTACGAGGCCCACACGTCCGCGCCGCGGCGGGCCCGGCACGTGCACGCGCGGGCCACCTGGCGCCGAGCTGGGCCGCCCGACGGCGGACGCGCCCAAAACCGGCGGGCCCCGGCCGCCCGCAATGGCCCACGTCGGATCCGCGTCACCCCCGTCGGCCCGCAGCTATAAATAACCGCCGCCCCGCCTTCCCGCCGCCTCAGCGCATCCACTACACCAATCATTAATCCCTCTCGAATCGAAAGAAGAGGATCCCTTGCTACTGATCGGTCGATCGATGGCGAAGCCCAGCGTGGCGGTGCCGGAGGTTGTTGGGGCGGCGTCGGCGGCGCAGGCGGCGTGCCCGTGCCCGGGGACGACGCTGTTCCCGTACCCGCCGCCGCGAGGCGCGGCGGTGGTGCGGCGCAAGTGCCACCAGCTGCTGCAGGTGGAGTTGGGGGGGATGGGCGCGGCGGGGGCGGCCTGCTGGGGCGTGGAGTCCATGCGGGCGTCGTCGCCGACGCACGCCAAGGCCGCGGCGGCGCTGGCCGCCGGCGTGGACCGCGAGGACGAGCGCGCCGCCGCCGCCTGGTCGGCGCGGCACCCGTCGGCTCTGGGCAAGTTCGAGCAGATCGTGGCGGCGTCCGAGGGCAAGCGCATCGTCATGTTCCTGGACTACGACGGCACGCTGTCGCCCATCGTGGACGACCCCGACGCCGCCTTCATGAGCGAGACGGTGAGTTAGGCGTTGCGTGGCCGCCACTGCCACTGCTCATCATCAGATTGTTGATGCTCTCTGCTCTGCTCAGTGCTAACAACACGTACTTACGTCTTTGATGTTCTTTGTTGACGCGACGAACCAAGCAGATGCGGATGGCCGTGCGCAGCGTGGCCAAGCACTTCCCCACGGCGATCGTGAGCGGCCGGTGCCGCGACAAGGTGTTCGAGTTCGTGAAGCTGGCGGAGCTCTACTACGCCGGCAGCCACGGCATGGACATCAAGGGCCCGGCGGCGGCCAAGCCGCCGTCCTCTTCCTCCTCCTCCTCCTCCCGCGGGCACGCGAAGGCGGCCAGGAACCACAACGCGAATAAAGGCGGTGGGGTCGTGTTCCAGCCCGCAAGCGAGTTCCTGCCCATGATCGAGGAGGTGCACGCGCGCCTGGTCGAGATCACGCGCGGCATCCCCGGCGCCATGGTGGAGAACAACAAGTTCTGCGTCTCCGTCCACTTCAGACGCGTCGACGAAAAGGTTCGCGATATAATGCAAATCAAAATCACTCTTGTTGGTCCCTGTAATAATCTCTCCTCACTGCACCCCCACCACAAGTGGCCGTCGCTTTCTCTTTGCCGTTTTCAGCTTTATGCTCTTATATATATATATATATATATATATATATATATATATTATTGGCGATCGAATAATGGCAGCTGCTGACATGATCGCTGGATGTATATATGTTATCTGCAGCTATGGGCCGAGCTCTCGGAGTCTGTGAAGGCCGTGCTCCGTGAGTACCCGAAGCTGAGGCTGACGCAGGGGCGGATGGTGCTGGAGGTGCGCCCCACCATCAAGTGGGACAAGGGCAAGGCGCTCGAGTTCCTCCTCGACTCGCTCGGCTTCGCGGACCGCACCACCGTCCTGCCCGTCTACATCGGCGACGACCGCACCGACGAGGACGCCTTCAAGGTGCTGCGGCGGCGCGGCCACGGCGTCGGCATCCTCGTCTCCAAGCACCCCAAGGAGACCAACGCCTCCTACTCGCTCCAAGAGCCCGCGGAGGTGAGTGCTTTAATTAATTATTGGCCGGGTTTCCGATCCTCTGGGCTGCTGGAGCTGGACCACGCACGCACCACCATCTCACGTCGACGTCCTCCTCCTCCTCTGCATCTCGTTGATGGCCTTTAGTTTGCTTGTGCGTGTGATGATCAGGTGATGGAGTTCTTGCTGCGCCTCGTCGAGTGGAAGCGCCTCTCCAGGGCGAGCCTCAGGCTCAGGCTGCAATAACGAGACCAGACGCGCAAATCCCCGCGCGGGGCTTCTTTTTTTTCCGATTAATTTCTGCCGTGGACGATGAGAACGGATCGAGCTATTAGCTGCTGCCAAGATCCTGCTACGCACTGTCTGTGTACTGTTTCAGATCAGTAGGCACCTGCTAGGGGGTGTATATCAACCATGACTATTAACATGCATGTACAACTTATGGAATCACGAGCGTATATATATAGCCTGAGGCGCGCACCATGCTAAGAAATGGGTTTAGAGCAAATTAAACGTGGAAATTTTACTTTGCCCTACAAAGGATGATGCAATTGTTTCCTTCCTTGAAAGAACAAAACAGAAATGATGCAACTGTAGCTTTTGCACCACCTTTTGCAAGGTGTATGAGTGTTTCGTTGCTTTCTTTCTTTCCTTTTCAAGGCTTGCGTGCATGATTGATTGTTCTTCCCCTACATGCATAGGCAGAGGTAGAGAGTGGTCCGTGTGGGCCATGAGCCACCTGAGTATTTGAATCATTGATTAAGTTGTTCAAGAGTTTGATAATTAATTTGACAAGGTAAATATGGTGTGTTCTTTGTGACGGCATGGAATGTAGCTGATCCATTCGTTTCTTTTATTGCACACATGTTACATAGAACTAGATGAATTTTCTGCGTGTTGTTGTGGGACTTTGAGTGACATCGACGTGTGCACCACATGCATAAGCCACAGAGGATATAAATTGAGGTTTTAGCGGATGGTGATGTAGCATGGAACTTAGTGGACTCTTGAGGTGCCGTGGCTAGAGAAATAGGTAGTTGCCATAGCTATTTAGATATAGAAGATGATTGAGTTTGACCCCTATCGATGTTTCAATCTATGACTTCCTAAAGCTTGAAATACAACTTGATAACTATATTCAAAAATGAGAAAAAAAGGGTGGTATATTCTAATATCCAAATAATACTTAATATTCATTTTAGAAAGTGCATGCCCGACAAGAAATAGTATGACAATGGAAGGAGTGCATTTGTTTACCATCAAACCATCGTCGGAGTCTTATTTGACCATTGAACTCCAATACTAGATATATTTGACAATAGAACCACTAAAACAGGACAACATGTGACCATCTAGCATAGGTGGTTTTGTCTTTATATACATTAATATAAAATATCTAAGTACTATTTTTAATATGATGTATCTATTGATACTCTATTTATAGTTGTTTTGATCTAGTTTCCTCTTGCTGATAGTGTTTTATATCTTGCATAAAAACATTAATAGAAAAACATCCAAATAACTGAATCGTTATATGTTTTGAAAAGTTTTGGTGGTGTTTTCAAATTTTTTTCTGATTTAATGTGAGTTAATTATGAAATTGTAGGGATTAAAGAGTATCCATTTTGAGATATTTATAATAAAAACCTTTTTAATATGTTCGTATATATATTTTTATGTTAAGTTGGACCCTTGTATCCTTGAATCCTAGAGCTATGCCGCTGGGTACATGCATTGGGCTCCATGGAAGACACGATGAAATAGGGGCGTTCGAGTCATTTTTTATAACTATTAATATGTCTGAAAACTCATAGAATTGTATTGTTTTTTAGACAGGTAGGGTTAAAATCACTGAGACCCTGACCTTTATGTGCGTTAATTTGTGGTGTACATATAGATGTGGAGTGAAAATAATTGGTGCATGCCAAATTCATTACCTGTCCACTAGCTAGATTACAATTACAAAATTGACCATGTCAGGACGACAGCTGGTACCTTGGCTCACATCAGTGGCGGAGGGCAACAAAAAAATGAGGTATGGCCACTAAAAATACTAACTGGTAGAAAAAAAACAACGGGAAAAATAATGAGAAAAAAGAGCCAAAATAGGAGAGCTTGAGCGCTCGAACTCAAGACCAAGTGGCTGAAATTGTGCTCTTGACACCACTACACCGCATTGTTCTTTCAGTTGACATGGTGAAACTACTAACTTTTTAACAGTTTAGGTATGGCGACGGCCACAGTAAGCCATAACAGGTCCTCCGCCACTGGCTCACATGGTCGGGACACTAGGGCCCTGCCTTTTTCTGATGGATCCAACGTGTACTCGTTTTTGTCTTGTTGCCCTGATCTGTCAAGGTCCCTGAATGAAGTGGTATCGGACTTGTCTTCTTGTTGTGTGCGCCGCGCGTCGGCCTCTGCCCGGGTGAAGCTTCATTGCATTGTGTGTACGGGTATAGTGTACGGTCGCTGTAGGTACCGTTTGAGTTCTCCGACAGTCTTCTGATCACTAATTTGTTGGCATCAATACGACGAAATTAAACGTCGAGTCATTATCAGTTGCTTAATTGGTTCTGTAGCCACCTGCTAATGGCTATCATAACAGAAAGAAGAAGGAAAACGCCGTGCATTTGCCGACAGCTAGATAGTGCAGTAGGTTCATTCAGAGCTACATGCAGTGCAGCAGCTGATGAATTATCCTGATTGGACTCTTTGTCCTTGGAGACGCATGCGCACTTATCTGACTGTACCTACTCAAGTCACGACATCTATCGAGAAAAAAAAAAAAGAGGTCTCGCCCCCACCTGCAAAAATAATTCCCACATGCATGAGGCCGGCTCCCAAACAAGTTATCAATTATCATACGAGGAATGCTCCAATGGACCCATTTTTCAACTTGCACAAATTTTAAAGCAACAAGGGTAATTAGAACTAATTAATTACGCCTGGGTAATTAGGGCCCGACCCTGCCCTTGCCTAGCCGATTCCAGCCCAGCCCACCCTACGTCGGAGTCACAAGTTAACGGAGTCACAGCTCACAGGCAGATTGTCATGGAACGGCACGTTCTGTTCCCGGGCGAGTAGGCGGACGGCCGGGGAGCGGAGAGCACCGGTGACTACCGTAGATCAAGGCGGAGAGGGAGGCTAGGAGGGGAGCCGCCTACTCCGGATGAGCGGCACGAGGTCTCGCCGTGGTGGCCGCCGACGCCGCCTCCTCCGGACGGGCTGCACGAGGCCTCGCGGGGTGGCTGCCCTGCCGACACCAAGCCGGACCTGGAGCCTGAGCTCGAGACCTCCGCGCCTCCGCGGGCAAGGGAGTGAGGTGGAGAGCAGGAAGGCGCAGGGAGGCGAGGTCTCGTGCAGGACGAGTCGTCTGGCAGCACATGGCGTCGTGCCGCATTCATTAATTTGTGGTATTAGGTCAGTTTAAAGCTGAAGGAAACACGCAGTACAAGGCCCAGATGATTGACATGTGCATTAGCATTTACTTCGTAATTATTTGCGTATTGGTCTTCAATCTATCTTAGAATTATTGGAATTCCATACATCAAATTTGTCTTGGTATTGCATACATACTTCAGTTAAAATGGATGCTGGGATTTACCCTTTGCCATTGATGGAGTATCTGTGTCAAGCACATGAACTTACCGTGCATCAGCCGATGTGTCCTAGCGCCTCTCGATGTGCCACTTGCTTAGCATGCTCTGATTAGTGATTATGTGCTTCATACTGGTGGCATGCGTCAAGCCAGGGTGTGTTATGATTACAGATTTACATGTCAGCTATGGGAATGTCTTAGTGGTCTGGTCTCAGACTATGAAACATTATTGTTTTCCAAGATGTTGAGAACACGAAAATTGACCATTCGTGGCATGACGAACGAGGAGGCATCGCTGCCTCCGTGAGGTTCGCGATCGTCCCTGGCGCCGCCGTGGCTGCTTAGTGAGTGACCCGGCGATCCATGTGGCGCGGCTGATGTAGGAGTAGGACGAGGCCGGGCGAGGGCCGTATTGCCCATCGCGCGTGCCCGCCCATGGCGGCCATCGCAAGCAGCATCTACGTGCTCCACCCGGAGGCCTCGATCTCGGGCTCCGGCTCCGCGACGGCGGCGTAGCATGGGGCACCCAGCGAGGCCTTGGAGCGGACCGGAGAAGAGATTGGCGTGATGCGGGAAGCGGGGGTGGGCTCACCGATGCAGGGAGCCGGCGGTGCTCTCCGCCTCGATCTACTGCTGGAGCTGCCGACTCGAACGGGGAGTAGACGGAAGGGAACGTGCGACTTCCTGCCAATCTGCGTGTGACTCCGATGTAGGCCAGGCTGGGCTGGGATCGGCTGGGCAAGGGTAGGGTCGGGCCCTAATCACCCAAACAAAATTAATTAATTTTAATTACTCAGGCTGCTTTAAAATTCGTGCAAGTTGAGAAAAGGGTTCATTGGAGCATTTCCCTTATCATACACAGTAGTATATTGTCAGGAACCTCGTACCTGAACTGAACAGTTCCTTGGATGCCAAAACCTGTCTGAAACTCTGAGTCCAGCACCACTATGCACTGCACCGTCATCCACACGGTAGGGCGAGGGAGGGAGGGCACACTAATCCAGCAATGATTAGTGCAGCAGCAGAGCAGCTAGCCTCTTACAATCCAGCATTGATTTAATCTGTTGGTTCCTCCTCCTAACTGCACTAAGCTGGACTGGAGTACTGCCCAAGCGAGCGACAATCATTAATTAGGCTAATAATCTGTGCGCAGAAAGCAGGTGTCAATAACTAATCAGCACTGATAATCTGAATGCAGTTACCGGAGCTGGCTTACTATGCTTGACAGTACATATGCCAAAATAATTTATCAGTGGCACTTGAGGAATTCGCACAGACATATATATGCCAAGTCTTTTTCACCACTCATCAGTGGGATTAATAAAACATGCCGATATTTCGATCAACAGTCCTGTCTATTTGCCGATTTGATTCAAAGCTGGAGGTGGTGATGTTGAGGTGATCCATCTTTGCGCCACCATTGGCCATCCCACCAGCACCACATCAAAAAGTTGATGATGCCACACCACCGATCAGCAACAGGGCGTCGGAATCTTGGATAACGCGCGCATGACAGGCTAGGGATCGAGATGGACGCACACGATTTTTTTACCATTTCAGGATAATGCTGCGCTTTGTGTGCTGAAAGCTTAGCTTGACAGGGATCGGAGTCGGGGCGACACTAGTAAGCTGATTAGCTGCTGGCTGATGAGCATGCGTCGGATCGGATTGGAGGAGCCGTCGCCACCATGATCAGAGTATGCGTAGCTAGCAAAGGGGAATCTATCTGCTGCCTAGCGTGATGATGAGGTGCATCAAGTGCAGTGCAGCCTCAGCTGGGCGAGCATCGTTCGGCCGAGAAGGATTCCACTTGGGAGAAGGAGACCCCTGGCCCTGGCCATGCTTCGTGCTGATTGCCGTCATGTCGTCCAGATGGAGGTGTTGGGCGCTGCTGCTGCAAACTGGAATTCCGGGTTGGTTGGCATCGGTCGTCTGCAGAGATGGGTTGGGCTGTTCCGACCACCAATGTCACCGGTGGTGCAGAGCCCGATCTTCAGTTGAGGTGGGTGACTCCTAGACATGCAAACGGCCCGGAGCAGTGTGCTCCTAATCGTGCCCCGCCGTACCATTTGCATTAGCATCTTGCGTGACTCGCGGGTAGCCGCGGGCCGAACCTGCACGCAGCACGCCACGCTGCTGCTGCTGCTGCTGCAGACGTGAGGACAAAGCTGACCAGCAAGTGAAATGAGCCCGGCTAGAGTTGTAGAAAACTATCAAACCGATAAAAACAATAGAAATACTTATCTTGACCCTATATATTCATTCAAAGTATTGCAAAATGATGCCTTCTAGATTAAATGCTAGGACAAATAATTCTAGGGAGGCTAATGATATTTCAACATTCATGGCGCCTTTTTCTCATGGTTCTGAAGCCATCCTCTGCTTTCGTACCTTCGGCTTGCTCTCTCCAGCATTTATTCTGCAGAAAACATCAAAATAGGCTTGACAAGAAGGAAACTGTTAGGTTTGGACCCAAAATGGCAAAATCAACATAAAATTCTTGCTGCACTGGCCCCACTGGGAGTTTGTAGCACTGGCCTTAAGAATTTAACTTTATACAGTGTTAAAAGCAACAAGGGTAGTTTGAGCTTAACAAAAAAGGGCCCTTTTCCATTTTGTTTGGTTTTATCATGTCAGAAACTTCTTAGTTTAAGTACTGTCAACATAAATTTCTTGAAATTCTGCCAACCATATACCACTGTAACTTCTCTTCCTCCAGTCGTTAAATGACTAAAAGCATGGACCTGCTCAGTAGGCGATCTTGGTGTTCTTAAGTTGCCATACCAATGCGTTGGTGTTTGTATGTTTTTTATGGTTCGTAATCCACGGCTTATTCTCTGTAATTGTAATATTTCTATCCTTTTAGTAAAAAACGTGCTGAGTCAAATTCGTGAAAGAAAAGACTAAGAAATTTTACAGCGCTTGTAATTAATGATAGCCATACATTGGTCTACATCTAAAGGCTAAAAACTAAGAGGAACCAAATAGAAGGAACCCAAAATGTGGGTCAGGAACTAAAAATTAGGTGGACCAGAACTAAATTTTAATGGCGTTGCAAGTAATTTTCTCTTATGCTAATGGGTAACTAATTAGAGGATCATGAGTTCAGTCCGCACCACGGCGGCTTCCGATGGCGGCTGGGCGCTGGCTCCCCATGACCCCGTCCCATCCACACTGCTGTCGTCCGTGTGGGTCGTCGGCCCCATTCTGCGCCCACGCCTCGTCTTTTTTTCGCGAACGTGTTGCAGCAAATCACGTAGAGGCAACCATGGACGCCTCCTCCACAGCGATGGTGACAGCAAAGGGCGCTGAACTATGTGCAGAGTGGAAGGCACGGAGCGACAACGCAGTAACATTTACCGGCTCCCAGCAACGAAGCCGGTGTACTCCGCCCCTAGGCCTCCGAGACTCACAATGTGGAAATCAACGTAATCTGGATGGCCATCCAGGTCAATGATCGTCAGCTGTGAGCAATGAGAAGCAGGCAGGGCGGTGGTGGCCTCGTGCGAGCAGAGCAGCAGGCAGGGGCCGCGGCAGCCGCACGCGAGTAGAGCAATGGCAAGCAGGGGCCGTGCCAGCGACTCAGCGAGCGGCGGAGCAGCAGCATGTGGCAACGGGCCGAGCCATGGCGGAGCTGCAGCTGGCGAGCAAAGGCGCAGGGGTAGGCGACGAGCCAACCTGATCTCCGGCCGGATGGCAAGCCGAACTAGCGCTCCGGCGGACGGGAAAACCGATTGCTTCATCTACTATATACCAAAGTACCCTTGTTTACAATAACTAGAAATTAATATTTTTTAGTTGAAATGAACGACTGAGATTAAAACGGTGCGGAGGAACCTTCAGTTCCGCACAAGTACCGAAACAAATCTCAAAGACTAAAGGCATCTTCTATCCAGTTTGTTGTCTACGGACCATGCTGTCATGCATCAGGATGCAAGTGACAACAGTTGCAATATAGCAATCTGAAGAGAGGCGTGGAAGACAACGAAGGATTAGGAATATGATACTATCATGCCTAGAAATGACCGGGAAGGCAATAAGGTAAGTGGAGCATGATGGCTATGTGGCACCAATTCTAAATAGGGAGAGCGCCGAACAAAGGGGTTTGACAGAGGGCTGGGTACGAGTTGAGCTTGTGCTAGGGCCGAGCCCGTTTGAGACTTGCACGAGGTTGAGTAATTAAGAGGTGGAGTGCTCTAATATTTGTGCGACATTCTAAATATGGAGTACTCGAGCAACTGCCATCAAACTATAGGTCTTTTTAGGATTGAGGGAGTGCTATACAGCAGATGCACGCCACCAAGGCCAAGCCACTGTAGCAAAAACAAATTTACCCACTACAATAGGAACACCTCTGTAACAATCATAGCAACATAGTGATTTATGCGCTACTAGAAATTAAGTGGCAATGAATACTAGCAAGGTGAGCTTTGGTACAAACGTCAATGGCCTCTTTATCTCTCACAAGTATGATGGGGCCATTTCACGTTCTGTAGTTAGGGTCTTGTAAGGCTAGAAACCCACGCTTATAACTCTTGGTGCGCACAAGCACCAGACGCAAGAGTATGCAAATCTCAACACTAAACTGGTCGCAGCTAAAAGCAATACACTCGCAACGAGCTAAGCACACACTCGCAAGTGCTAGTGCTACGCTATTGCATAGATGAAAATAGAGCTCTCTCCATAACTTCGACTCCCAAATATGTGTCACAACACTACAACCCAGTATATGGGCGCATAAAGGCATGCTAAGATGGCTAGGTAAAAGAGTATTTATAGCCTAAACGGCTAAACCTTTAAAACTTGTTGTTAAGAGAATGGTTTAAACAAACAGCACATGATTTGCCTGTTATTGGCAAAAATTCCGGTGTGTCCCACAGCAAAGAAACTAATTTTCTACACTTATATAGCAAAGAAAATTTTGCTTCAGTGTCGTGCAGCTAATTTTTATCACAAATTATTGGCATCATTAGCAAATATTTTCGTTACTATACAATACTACTATTTCCATGCAGCTGGTCCCCGTTTGCATGCTCCCTACGTGAACAGACTTGAATCCTTGATCGTGCTCCTTCGCCCACTCCTCTGGCGTCTGACTCTCTCTCCTCCTCTGCTCCGGCGGCGGCGACCACTCCTCCATCGCGGCTCCGCTACTAGCTGCCTTTTGCCTAGATACCGGCCATTCACAAACGAGATGTCCCGGCAACCGGTGCCCGTGGATCAGAGTGCAGTGCCCCCAAAATCTAGAAATAAAGACAAGAAAACATAATTCCCACCCGGACATCGATGATAGATTCCGATCGGACTCACACTCACCACCAGAGTACTTGCATTTTCCAAGTCCGATTAGTCCCACAGGAGCTGGCTAATTGCATTTTCCAAGTCCGATTAGTCCATGGATGGATGCATGAGCAGCGCACCCGTGGGGGTAAATAAATATCGGCAGATGCATCCATGGCAGCACTACCACCGCCGGCTGTTCCCTGCAACCTGCGCGTAAGTTTGAGTAGTTGCGCGGCGCTCCCTGCCTGCTAGTGCTAGCACGGCAACCAAGCCAGCAAGCGATCACATATCCACGCTTGGCCAATTACGTGATTTCTAATCGATGGCCTCACCTGTCCCCGCCGCCTCATCAACGGCGCCGACCGCCGCCGCGAGCGACAGGGTGGTGTGCGTCCTGCGCCGCCGCAGCAGCACCAGCAAGCCGTGGACGGGCGACGAGGACGCGCGGCTTGCGCGCCTGGCCACGGAGCACGGGTTCCATAACTGGGGCCGCGTGTCGTCCCACCTGCCGGGGCGGTCGCCCAAGCAGTGCCGCGACAGGTGGTGCCACTACCTGGCCCGCGACATCTACCACCGCCCGTTCACCGTCAGCGACGACGACGAGCTGGCGCGCCTCTACGTCCGCCACGTCGGCCGCTGGAGGGACATGAGCCGGGACGTCTATGGCCGAACCTCCGGCGTCCTGAGGCGCCGATGGAGGGAGATCCGCTACTCCAATGCGTTCCTCAGCAGGTTGTGGAAGCCGCGCCCGCTGTCGGATGATGCAGTAGAAACAGTTCGTTGCGGCATTGGATCGTCAGGTGGATCAGATATGTCGTCCCTCGCACAGCAGCAGGGTTCACCCTCTTTGTTTGCTGAAAACCAACATGGCATGCAATGTAACTAGTAGTGTGGTTGCTGGATGCTGGCTAATTAGACTAGAGCAAAATGAAGGAAAGTGAATCTTTTGCTGTTCCGTTGGTGGCTTGGTGCATAGACCTAGACTTTTACGCCCATAATCAGTATTCTTTATTGAATAAATAACATTATTTGTTGATGAGTTGACACTTTATATGTATGGATGAACGTTGATGACCGATATGATGTGCATGTATTGTTGTACACTATTGTGTTTTCTTCTGCTTATATAGCGTTTGGTGAACATAAAGACCTCTGTTTGAGTGTCTATCTCGTCAACCACAAGATCAACGGCTTTTGTTTGAGAATTTTGAGACATACACCCCTCGTTTTTAATTTATATATCAAGAAGGATAAAAAAACAAGGACGATGTGTTGGGCCGATCAAAAGCAAAACCAAACAAAGGGAACAGGGTGGCGAAGTTGGTTATCCAATTGCTACTCCTTTCCCAACCAGCAAGACAGGCATCGTGGCAACATGGACGGCATTAATTAAAATTTGAGTAATTGAATGGTGGACTGCTCTAATATGTGTGCAACTTTCTAAAATAAGGAGTGCTTGAGCAACTGCCATCAAACTATAGGCCTTGTTTTTTGGATCGGGGGAGTACTATACAGTAGATGCATGCCAGCAAGGCCGAGCCATTGTAGCAAAAAAATTACCCACTACAATAGGAACATCTCTATAGCAATCATAGCAACATAGTGATTTATGCCCTACTAGAAATGAAGTGGCAATGAATACTAGCAACACTTCAAGGTGAGCTTTGGTCAAAATGTCGATGGCCTCTTTCTCTCTCACAAGTATGGTGGCGGCCACTCTACATTATATAGTGTCTTGTAAGACTATAAACCCTACACTTATAACTCTTGGTGCGCACAAGCACTAGACACAAGAGTATGCAAATCTCAACACTAAACTTGGTTGTAGCTAAAAGCAATGCGCTAACAAAGATCTAAGCACACACTCGCAAGCGCTACGCTTTTGGATAGATGAAAACTCTAACTCTGTTGATAACTTCGGCTCCTAAACATGTGTTGCAACACTACAACGCAGTATATGGGTGCCAAGCATGCTAAGATGGCTAGGCAATAGGGTATTTATAGCCCAAACCTTTAAAACTTGTTGTTAAGAGAAAGATGCTCCACACATGCTTCCACCACACCGTCCAGTGTGTACATTCTAAACTAGCCATCGGACTCGACCGTAGAACTCTGACTTGACCAATGTATACCACCGGGCTGTCCGATGTATGTAAATCACATCAGGCTTGATTTTGTAAGCCCTCCATCTACTTTATCCGATGATTCATCGGACCGTTCAGACCGTCCGGTGCATGCATTTTACACACGGTGTCTCCTTTCTTCTTCGTACTTCTCTATTCAACGGTTGATCACTCGACCGTCCAGTGCATATAATTGACCAGATGTTAGATCTTTAATGTTGGATATTTGCATCTTCATACTTCTCTATTCAACGGTTGATCACTCAACTTGCATTGTCCTCGGTCTATATCGTCTGGTGGCACCGCCGGACTGTCCGGTGGTGGGCCACCGGACTGTCCGGTGGTTGTCTGGTGGTGGGTTTTGTTCCGGACTTCGCCTCTGTCTTCTCAGCCTATATCGTCCGGTAGTGAACCACCAGACTGTCCGGTGCATGGAATTTTGCACCGGTTCTTCAGCTTTTGGCTTGGCTCCTTATAGGCACCGGACTGTCCTGTGCATGCATTTTCTTCTGTTTTTGAGCCAAAAATTCGGCCCGCTGATCGACCAGCGGGACCGCTGAGTCAGGGCTCTCGCTTGCAACTTGATGGCGGTTTGGGTCTTCTCTTATGCCTTTTAGATCCTCCTTTGATGTGTTTGTACCCAAGTTCACCATTTACACCCTGGAACTTTAAACAAAAAAAACTTGTACATAAATATTAGTCCCATGGCATGTGTTATCGCTTCAATCACCAAAACCACATATGGGAACTAAGCACAAGGCTTAGGGCCCATTTTCCTTACACAGTGTATGCGCATATATGTTCACAAAGGTGAAGTGATCTCATCTCGTATGTGGAGATGTGTTCATAGACGTAGATATATATAATCCTTGTAAGATGAGTTTAGAAAAAACTTTGATTGAAGGTAGATATATAAAATTTGTGACATCTAATAAAAGGAGTAGAAAACAGAAAGAACTCATGAATATACTTATTAAAGCATACCGATCATCAAGCATGCATCTATTTGATGCATAAAAGAGAGATAGAAGCCAACAAACCAAACTCTACCCTAATTAATTATTCTAATCCCTCTAGCTAATTAGTTTTACTTCCCCTTTGGAAAAGACTGGCGATGGCGGTGGCGCGGGCGGGAAGGAGACGACGACTCGACAAGGCTGGTGGGAACGGGCGACGGGAGCCGAGGGAGCCAACGCAGGTGTCCGCGATGGCCGACGGAGCTGAGGAAGGCGGCGCCTTGCGTGATGACCGTGCCGAGGGAGCTGGCGCGGGCGGCGCCGCGGCGGACGGAGTCGGCGGGCAGCGGGAAAAGCCGCGGCGGGCAGCGGGCGGGGTCGGCCGGCGCGGACGGCGAGCGGGGTCGGCGGGCGGCGGCCGAGGGCACCGCCGTCCTCAGCTACTACGGCGGCCGCAGCAGCCCGCGGCGGCCACCGCCGACCACCCCTCCCACGGGGCCGGCCTGGAACGACACCATGTACCGGTTCCGGCAGAGCGTGGCGACGGTGGCGCACCCGGCGCACATCCAGACGCCGCCGCCGCGCGCCGACCGCACCATCCTCCTGCTCAACACGCAGAACAGGATCAACGGAGCCATCAAGTGGACGCTCAACAACGTCTCCTTCACGCTGCCGCACACGCCCTACCTGGTGGCCATGAAGAGCAGGCTCCTGGCCGCCTTCGACCAGCGGCCGCCGCCGGAGACGTACGCGCACCAGGGCTACGACATCTACGGCGTTCAGAAGAACCAGAACGCGACGGCCAGCGACGGGCTGTACCGGCTGCAGTTCGGCTCCGTCGTCGACGTGGTGCTGCAGAACGCCAACATGCTGGCGCCCAACAATAGCGAGACGCATCCATGGCACCTCCATGGACACGACTTCTGGGTGCTCGGCTATGGCATTGGCCGCTTCGACCCGGCGGTGCACCCGGCGTCGTACAACCTCAAGGACCCCATACTCAAGAACACGGTGGCCGTGCACCCTTACGGCTGGACGGCGCTGCGGTTCAAGGCCGACAACCCCGGCGTGTGGGCGTTCCATTGCCACATCGAGGTGCTAGAATACATGTATTCTGGGACTCTTTCCATTATGCTAGTAGTAGATAGGTTAGAACTCTGTCAACCGAATCCTGTCTTGTATACAACGAACTCCTTTGTACAGGCATATATATATATACGTAACACGTATCCGTGGTTTGCCAAGGTCGTGCAACTCCTTTGGTTTTACTTCGTTGATTTTTTGGGTCTTCTTGGTAATCTTCTTCTCTTATGCTCTTTGATCATTACTTTGAGGTATTTGTATTCCAAGTCAATTTGCATCCCTGCAACTTATAAATACATTAATCCTAATTTGGTCTATGTTAACGTTCAATCACCAAATCACATTCAAGTGAAGGAGCGCACTGAATCGAGGCTTAGTGCCTATTTTCTAAATGGAAAAAAAGAAATATAGAGAAGGGATGGAAGTTTTGGGAGCCCCTTAAGTCTTCAAAAATCTTCGAGGAGCCTCTGGTCACAAAGCAGGCTCCTTGCAACCCATGAAACTATTTTCGATCTAGAATAAAGGTGCTCTCATATGCTCATGACTTTTTAGATGAGATAAATACATCAAAGGTAGCTTAACTTTTCTCGGGGTGTCATTTAGGTCCATCACTTTTGAAACTACATTTGGGTTCACAAACTTTTTAAAGTGTGTCATATAGGACCATACTGTATTTAACATTATCAAAAAATACATATCAAACCATGTACATAGCAAAATATTATAAAATAAACTTTGTTGACTTTGTATTGATGCGAGCTACACGGTGGAACTGATTTGATATGTAAAATGACCATTTTGCCCCTATTTATACTAAATGAATGTTGAGTCTCTTTTTTACTTATATCAATTGTTTTATGCATCTAAAAACCTTGCAAAAATAGCACTGTGCATGTTATGTTCTATTTTTTTTGCGAGGAAATGTTATGTTCTATATACACATATATATAAATTTATCATGGTTAGTGGTTGCTTTTTATTAAAGTAACGATATTTTATGCATTATGCTCTTTAACATAGAAAGAAATGTATGTTTTGTTATATTTGTAATAATTGTTATATTACACAATAATTGTCATAAAAATCATGTTGCACGTATTTGAGTCGGTATATGATGTAAATGTTTCATGGCTAATGCTTTCTGTTTTAGAGTTCAAATAAATATAAATAAGTCTTAGAAATTGAATTTGTTTTATCATTTAAATAGAGGCAAAGTGGTCAAGGTTAGTTCCCTCGTGTAGATTTCATCAATGCAAAGCTAACAAAGTTGATTCTATAAATTTCGAATATTTAGATGATTTGATATGTATTTTTTTGTCAAAGTTAGATATAATATGGCCCAATATGTCGCACTTTGAAAAGTTTATGCACCCAAAAATAACGCATTTTCAAAGATGATGGACCTAAGTGAAATCCCGAGACTAGTTAATGGCCTCTGATACATTTAACTTTTTTTAGATTTATTTTAGGGTTCAGCAACGTCGTTCTATTGAGACAGGGA
Source organism: Paspalum notatum (assembly GCA_022530915.1). Classification (NCBI taxonomy): domain Eukaryota; kingdom Viridiplantae; phylum Streptophyta; class Magnoliopsida; order Poales; family Poaceae; genus Paspalum; species Paspalum notatum. Next base: position 35,732,378 of record CM039685.1, read on the forward strand.
AACAATTACGATAATACGATGACTTCATTAATTTTGAGATTTTTTTCAGTTTAGAGATTAATCTCGATATCTTTAGCTTAGTCTATCAGCAATTCTAAGATCATTTTATCGGCAACTTTGAGATCTTCTAGCTTAGTCTTAGTTCATCTAATTTCCAGCTTAATCTATCGGAGATCTTGTCTCGTTTAGCTTAGCCTATCGGAGACCTCGTCGTTAGGCCTGGGCGTTCGGTTCCTTAGTTATTTGAGGATTTCGGTTCTTCAAAAACAGGAACCGAAATAGAGTCCTAGAGAGTCCAGAACCGAGCTTTTCAGTTCTCGGTTCTTTCGGTTCGGTTTCGGTTCTAACCGAACTGAAGCAGCCGAGCTAGCTGTGGGCGGCGGTCAGGGGAGCAGATGGAGGGGCAAGCTTGAGGTCGGCGATGGCGGTGGCGCGGGCGGGAAGGAGACGACGACTCGACGAGGCTGGTGGGAACGGGCGACGGGAGCCGAGGGAGCCAACGCAGGTGTCCGCGATGGCCGACGGAGCCGAGGAAGGCGGCGCCTTGCGTGATGACCGCGCCGAGGGAGCTGGCGCGGGCGGCGCCGCGGCGGACGGAGTCGGCGGGCAGCGGGAAAAGCCGCGGCGGGCAGCGGGTGGGGTCGGCCGGCGCGGACGGCGAGCGGCGGCCGAGGGCGTTAGAGAGGTCGGGAGCGGGAGGGAGGCGCGGGGTTGGGGCCTGGGGGTGCGGCGCAGGGGACTGGGGGAGGGAGGCGCAGAGTGGGGACTGGGTGAGGGTTAGGGTTTGCATATTGGGCTAGGCCAGGTCATATTTGTTGGGCCGGGCTTATTACTTCGGTTCTCTCGGTTCTTGGATGTTTAGAACCGAAAATAGCTCGGTTATTTCGGTTATCTGAAAACTAGAACCGAACTCAATATCGGTTCTTTCGGTTTCGGTCGGTTCATTTGGTTTCAGTCAGTTCGGTTTCGGTTCTAAATATCGGTTCTTTCGGTTTCGGTCGGTTCTTTCGGTCGGTCAATTCGGTTTCGGTTTCTCGGTTTCGGTTTTTTTTGCCCAGGGCTACTCGTCGTGTGTACAGTGTATGCGCATATATGTTCACAGAGGTGAATTGATCACATCTCGTATGTGGAGATGTGTTCATAGACGTAGATATATATAATCCTTGTAAGATGAGTTCAGAAAAAACTTTGATTGAAGGTAGATATATAAAATTTGTGACATCTAATAAAAGGAGTAGAAAACAGAGAGAACTCATGAATATATTTATTAAAGCATACCGATCATCAAGCATGCATCTATTTGATGCATAAAAGAGAGATAGAAGCCAACAAATCAAACTCTACCCTAATTAATTATTCTAATCCCCCTAGCTAATTAGTTTTACTTCCCCTTTGGAAAAGACTGGCCGACACGTAGCGCACCTCATCAAGAGCTCCCGCAGGCGCCAACGGTATTCCCCAGCTTCCTCGGTCTCCCGCCGCACCACCGCCGCGCCGCGGAACTGCCGAAGGTGGCGGCGGCGCCTCCTCCCATAACGCCGTCTCTCTTGCCGTCGCGACCGGGCCCCTCGTCACGCGGCCTCTTCTCCCCCGCCGCCGCCGCCGACGCGGCCGCCGCCAGATGCTTCCTCCCCCTGACCGCCTGGACGACCCTGAGCAGCTGCATTACGCCCTCCACGTTGAGGCTCCACCAGCCGAGGCCGCCGCTGCCGCCGGACCCCCGGCGCGGCGAGGCCCGGTTGGTCTCGATGGCGTCGAGGAGGTCGGACACGACGGATTTGGTGGGCAGCGCCGCCGCGGAGGCCCGCGAGCTGGCGCTGCCGCCGCCGACGGTGACGACCAGGTGCCGTGCCGGCTGCAGCACGCCGGCGAGCAGCGAGCGGGTGAGCAGCTTGACGACCGCTGACGTTCGCACGGCGCGCTCCATCTGCTTGGCGCGGTCGGACGGCGCGTCGTGTCCTCCCGCGGGCGACGCGGCGTGCGTCTTGAGGCGCTGTATCCTGGCGTGGGCACGGACCCACGGGCTTGTTGGGTTGACCTCACCTGCAGCTGCAGGTTCGTCGTCCGCTACGGAGAGGTCGTGGTAGGCGCAGAAGCGGGAGAAGATGTCGGCCATGGTGGCGCACTTCCTGTCGGCCGCACCCGCGGCATCGGGCGGGACGACGACGGCGTAGAAGAAGCCCGGGAGCTCGAAGACGAAGGCGCGCGCGTGGACCCGCGCGACGAGCGCGTCGCGCGCGAGCATCCACTGGTGGTCGCCGACGGTGCAGGAGGCCATGGACACCGGGTGGCCCTCGACGCGCGCCATGTGCAGCGCCAGGGCGCCCGACCGGAACAGCTGCGCGTCGTCGAAGCGGTCGTCGCACAGCACGAAGAGGCTCACTGCGGCGCCGTCCACGGCTAGCAGCTCCGTCTCCATGCCCGTCCGGTACTCCCGCGTCCGCCCCACCCGCAGCGCCGGCCGGCCCGCCGCCGCCGCCGCACCTCGGCCGCCGCCCTCGCCAGACGCCGCCATCCGGTTCCGGTTCGGCAATGCTGCTGCTCGATGGGTAGAAACACGCGTATCAGGACACCGCGTGTTGCCGGTATTTAACGAGCGCGAGGAGTCTGATGCTGTGTGCACTGGCGCATATGCATATATATGGGAGAAGAGGAAACATGCTCCCACGAACAGACCATTTCGCACGACGACGACGACGTGTATACAACTGCTGCGTGCATGCGGCCGGCCAGGTAGAGCAGAGAATATAGTTTGCAAGATATTTTGTACTACGCAGTATGATATTTAGGTGGCAAGATATTTTTCAGATATTTTTGCATGATGATAGCAGCAGAGAATACCTTGACTATAGTACACGTTAAATAAAGTACAGGCCTTTTTGTTAGCATATTGCTAAGTGCTTACCCACGTACGATCGAGGAGCAGTGTTTTTCCTTGGCGATCTAGTAGTATCTTAAAAGCTCATGCAGCATGTAGAAGAAACTGAAAGGTATGAGAGCTTCACATGTTTCAGTTAGAGACACATAGTGAGGGGCGCGGCTCTAGAGTGAGAGACAGACGACAACAGAAACAGAGATCAGATGGGGGAGGAGAAGCAGGAAATGCTTCAGAGATCGATCGATCGATCGATCGAGATCGCTGGGTAGTTGTACGAGGGAGACGGTCGTGGCCACTCTTAAATAAGACTATGCAGTGCCCAGCGGCACCACCGGCAGGCAGGCAGGGGTGACGCCCTCTCGCTCGGCCAAATGCAAGCGAGCGAACGGCGAGGGCGGGAAGCGAGGCCACACTTGCAAGTTGCACTGCGGCCTGGGCTGCGCGGCGCTGCGGGGCCACGCACGCCGGAACTGCGTGCACGCGCCACGCACGCCGCGGCGCGGGGACACCTCGCGCGCGCCCCAGGCCGCCTCCGCGCCACATCGTCTGGGGCCCGGGCCCGCACCGCAACACGTGGCCCCCACGCCGCGACGTGGCGGTAGCGCCGGCCACGCGCCCGCCTGCGCTGGCCCCCTCGCGTGCCGCGTCGCGCGCCCCTGCTGCCCTGCGACTGCGAGACCGCTTCGTTCTCCGGCGGCGGCCCGGCCCGCCCCCAGCTTTCGACCGCGCCGAGCTCGCATGCGCCGCCACCTGCTGGCTGCCTGCTGCACGCTGTAGCCTGGCCTGCATGCATATGCATGCGCTTGCAAATTAACCTGCCGTCGATCGGGCTTCCAACTGATCGAATTCCCGACTTGACGAACGAACAGACTTACAGAATGGTCCAACACTGAGCATTATGCTCGTATCGTATGTCACCTATAGGTATTTTACCATTCTCCCAAACTCAGAATTTTTCTCCTCTTAGTGTCAAAAAAAAAAGAAATTTTCTCCTCTCTTTTCTAGAAGCGCCATATGCAAAGAAAGTTCAGGTGCGCGTGGCTAATTAATACCTCTTATACCCGATTTTCTATTTGCATTCAATGTATACTTGATGTACATTCCAGTGATTATGGAGTAGTATAGACTATAGAGTCACAGTGATCTTTGCAGCGCAAATCCTAAATACACAATTAAACTTATATGGAACTCATCTAAGACGATACATAAATTTTACGACGTTTAGTTTAATCTATGGGTGCTAAATACCTGGTGTTTTTGTAAAGGAAGTTGCTTGCATATGTTACAAAAAAAAAGTCATGTCGTAAGTGTGTTTAGTACTACAAAAACAATAGTTCAATGCCCGATCGAATGTAAAACCTAAGCAGCCCCCGGCCGTAATTGTACAGCGCCGATCGTCAGGGGAATCCTTCGCGGGAGACAATGTGTACTAGCATGCATGCATGAGAATATGTGGTCGATGGAGCTCGCGCCCCGGGCGCCTCCTGCATGTATCTCTCGTTATTCTGATTTCTGGTGCAACCGGCGCGCGGCAACAGCACAAAGCAAGAGACCAACAGGCAGAGGCAACAACTAGTCTCGTTGTCGCCTAATTTTCGTGATGTCGTTTCCATCACCGGGAGATACATATACATATATATATATATATAGGAATTTTGAGTTGACAGTGACGGCTATAGCTAGCACTAGTAGCATATATGACGTCAAGTATATGCAGTCGCGCTCGTATATATGCGCTAGTAGTCAACGAAAGGGAAAATAATGTGTCGCTAAGCAACACGTGTATTTGACCAAAAGTTAGTCCGGTGAAAATATTCAGAAATGAAACGGTCAGATATACAGCTAACTGTGTACTTGAACTTTATTTCATCACAAAATAGTACTCCTACGAATCCCAAGCATAAGAAGAAAAACATAAAAAAACATGAAAGAAACTACTACTCCATTCCAACGCTTGTCCAAAGTAGCACTTCTTTGATGGCATCGACGAGACATTTAGGCCCTGTTTTGAATTAGAAAAAAAAAATCACGTTCTTAGGTTTTTCTGTAAAATTGAATCGTTTGCTGTGAAAATTTTACATAATTTTTATGAAATTTCTACATTCCAAACATGTTTTATATATTTGTCTGATCGTTATTTCTAAAAACTCTTAGAATTTAACTCGATCTGTGCGCCCTTAAGCCATTTAACTAGTACATACTCGAACAAAACAGTGGGGGTTAGGTGATGCATGTTTAACCGTACGTGCATATGCAGTAACAAAGGTAAGGCCATCACCAATTGGAGTAACCATATCTATGATAAGTGTTTGAGGTGGAGACCCAACCCCAAAACCACCTTCAACCGTTAACGTACGCATCCAGAGTTACACACTATCTTCCGAAAACATTTTGGACCTCCAACTGAAAGGGACAAAATTAGATCTCTGATCCAACGCGAGACCCATCCACTGTGAAACGGGTCTCCATGTTTCGATAATGTAGTTGGAAACGTCAAACGTCCTAAAACTGAGGTTACTATCATGCATATGGACATGTAAACACTATATACAGAGTGCGTACGGTGAGATCATCCTAAAAGACCACGGTGAGATGTTAATTATACCGGCAATGCCATTGCCAACCCACTTGCTAGCTGCCGCTTTACATAACAGAACAAGTACTCATACGTGGTGAAAGAATAACCGACAGTAGAGACTTGAAGTATAGTACTATTCATTTTAATTAAATTACTATTCATTTTTAACTAAAAATTATCATCACTCATTTGACCCGTGAAGAAACATTTGGATCAGAACCCACTGCCAGCCGACGTCGACAGTACGTGCATGTGTTTAACGGAGCAATTCACTTCGGAGGCAGCCCTGATCCACTAATAGGTTGCATCTCATCTTCTTAGAGCGTTGAAAGATACATGCAAGGTGCATCTCATCTCGGTCGATGTGTGTATAATTGCTTGAACTAAAAGAAACATTGTACGTAAATCAATCAATTATTAGTGGTCTCAAGGCACCATGTTTCTTCATGCTTTAATTTAATTACGTTTACGCCGCCGCACGGGCATAGATGCAGTAGCAGTAGAAGCGAATTCCCGCGCTAGCTCCTGCGCGTGCCTGCGTGTACTGACGCATGCATGCATGCATGGGCGCTGTGGTCAGAAAGCGATCGGCGAGAAGCGTAAAAGCCGGGTCTTATTCTTGGACTGCCACTCCCGGCCGCCCGGGTTTCCGATGCCCGGCCTTCCCTTCCGTCGGGCGGCGGCCGGCACCTTCCAAAATCCAAATGGGAGTATATTCCTAGCTCGCTCCGATCCTCTGCACCGATGCATCCGATCGATCTAGATCCAGGCACGAATGAACAAGGCAGGGCCGAACAACAACACTCCAGATTCGACACTCGTACACCGATCGAGATCCAAATGATCGTCAGGATCGGGCGGTGTCTTGACCCATCAAACCCATACCCTCTGCCGCTGCGTAGTACGTACTACTCCTGGATCGGGCGTCGTACGACGTGGTGCAGGCGGCAGGGCGGCACAGCATGGCGGCGGCGCCGGTGATGTCACGCGCGTAAATAAACGCCGCTAGCTCCCGCCTCGACGCACGCACCAGGAGGCGGCCACGGTCAGCGTGTCGTCGCCCCGCCCCGCGCCGCGCGCGATCGCGGCGGCGGCGACTAGCTGTGCCGGCCTTTGCCCGAACGCCGGAGCTGGAGCTGGACGCGCGCGCGCGGGGGCACGAGAGTACGTGGGGCGCGCGGGCGCTCGACACGCGCGGCGCCCGCGCGGGACGCGTGTCGCGGCGCGGGCGCGCCGTGTCGCGCGGGGGCGGCGGCTTTCCGAGCAGGCGGTGGGGCGGGGGCTGACTCGTCTCCACCTCGGAACTCAACGAAACGGCTGCGCGGTTGGCCGGCCGCCTTCCTGGGGACGGCAGGGATGGGAGAGCACCGCCACCGGTGCCGCCGCATGGGCCACCACGACCGCCGGGGCCGCGCGCCCACCGGCAGCCATCAACTGTCAAACTGCCACCCGGAGGCTCACCCGCCAGTGTATGGTTTCTGCAATGCGGCTATCTGACATGTGGCCCTTCGAAGCGAGGGCCTGCGCCGCCCAATCTTAAACGTACCTCGTCCTCTCCTACTCCCTTATTAATTTGTCCTGTAGCTCCAAGTTCGTACACTAAGGTAAAAAAATTTACTCCTTACATTTTTCTGAGTTCACGGAGAGGAACAATAATGCCCCGTATTATTTTATGATACCAAACAAGCATAATTGGATTCATATAATAAACTAGTATATTTTTCATCGTTTATTTTTCTAACATGTTAAGTCACTGGTCACTACTGATTTCTATTAACTATGCCTAACACAAGCATATATAATAGTTGTATCTTATGACGGATTCAGTGGCTCGTATATGTAGGCTTCGTTTTTTAGGCAGCCGTTAATAACCTCGACGTGACTAGCACCTTTGTTCAACTGAGGAGCGCACGCGCACCACCAAATCCTATGAAAATGGATGTTACTAATTTTATTATTTTTTCACTAAATTCCATAAAAATGGAGGTTGCCATACTAGCCCTCAGTGTGCGATGCGCTGATCCCTTTGTCGATTCTGCGCAGTATCAAAGGATTAGGGCAACACAGAAATCGATTGCCTTTTGGAGCGAGGGTGTTTACCGGGTCCAGTCTCTTCCGTTCATTTCTCGGGGGCGAAAGTTCCAGGTAGCAATTCCAACCTCGCGTTACATTCTCGCGTTCTGCTGGATTAAGTGTGTAGCGGTGCAAAATAAACTTAGAACTTGAATTAGCTGCTGGAGATAGACCTCGATCAGATGGCTAGGTGAAAATGTTGACAGGAACTGAGTGTGTGGATTGGCCGTCTGCTCGTGTCGGAGACAAAGCTTAATTGGTCGCTTGGAAGTTGGAACCTAATCCGGTCTTGCTTTCCAGTTGCATGAAAAGCATAGCGAGCGGGCACCTGATCAGGCTGGCGAAACCATAACAAGTGCATAATGAGGAGTATCAGTAGGTAATCTCGTTCCAAAAAACAAAAGAAAAATCTTACATCGGCAGAACTATAATTCGTCGTCTTCTAGATAGGGAAGACGTGGTCTTGCTCTTGTTAATATTCTAGAAAGTGAATTTTATACTGTCGTATTGACTATTGAACTCACTGAGGTGTGATAACTTCAAACGGTCAATTGCTTGATTTTTATAGGGCCATCTCTAGCGAGGATTCAGAGTGTTACGGCTCTAGTAATATACGACGGCACACTCTTGCGGAGCTACAGAAGCCAACAAAAATCTAGGTTTGATGAGCGGCTTCTGTTGTTAGTTAGTGTAATCTGGTCTAAAAATTAGATTATCATATCCACGAGTTTCTCCGACAACACCAAGATCTACCACTTTTCGTCCAGGCAGGGATCGAGTGAAGCCTGTTTGGTTTGTCGAGTGTCCCTGTCCGGATTGAGTTGATCCAGAGTAGCTTTGGTTCCTTGCCGATGGTGCTTTGCTTGCGTTTGGCCAGTGCTTATTTCCTCATGGGGTTGAGGTCGTCCGATGGATCGTGAGGAATGACAGATTACTGGCGATTGCAAATGATAATTGTACCTCTAGAATGAATGGTGGGATATGTGTTAGATTAGACATAAGTGGCTGCTAGCTACCTTCTTGTTTTTGGCAAATCTTAATTGGCAGGCCGATTCCACCCACCAGTATTTGACCCACGATGGTTTCATCTTTTAATACCTTGCCGCTGCTGATGGAAGGTTTCAAAAGTTGCACTAAATTCAAAACAAAAGTTGCATTAATTTTAAAACACGCAAAAAACATTCAACCATCACTGCTACAAAAATCCACTATGAGAACACTACCCAAATAACATTATGAGCGGCTCCATAGAACCATTCCTGTTGTGTCCAGGGTGGATCCCACATGATGCACTGCTCCTGCTGCAACCACTACAAACCGCTCCTGCCTGCTAATAGCAGAAGCGGTTGGTAAGGTGAATCGCTCCTGCAGTGGGCATTCAGCAGGAGCGGACCCGTTCCTGCTGTTGTCCCTTCAGTAGGAATGGTTGTCCTTTCCAACCGCTCCTGCTAATGCAACAGTAGAAGCGGACCAAAACATGAACCGCTCTTGGTCTTTCGTTTACAAGATCGGTGTGTTAATTCAACCATTTTTGCTGAAAAAACGCAAGTTTGAAATTTGACATCCTCTCTCTTTCCAACCTTATCTTTTCCCCATGCATGCGCATCTCTACTAGCTCTTCTCTCTCTCCCTCATCTTCTCTCTGGAAAATCCTTCTCTCTCTCGTGCAGGCGCTGCGACGGCGCAGCGGCGGGCGGCTGCAGCGCAGGCGAGGGCGGGTGGACGGCAGCATGCGGCGATGGCGCAGCGGCGGGCGGCGGCAGCGTGCCTCAGGGCAGCATGCGGCAAGGGCGGGCGCCAGCGCCCCTCCTCCTCACCGCGCCGGGGTCCGAGCTGGCGGACCTCCTCGCCGCGCTGGGTCTGAGCCGGCACCCCGGCCGCGCCCATCCTCCTGGCGCCTTTGCCCCTGTCGCCCTCGCCCCGCCGCGGCACCGGGCGCCGTCCAAGGCCACCGCGCCGGCCTTGGCCGCCACTCCCCGCCGACTTGCTAGCTGCCATGAACACCTCCCACGTCCTCCAAGAGCTCCCGTGACGCGCGACGGTGGACAGGCGCGACGGCGGCAGCGGGCGCAGCGGCGCCCAGGCGCGACGGTGGCTAGGCACGACGGGGCGCGGCCACACTGACAGACTTTTTTGTTTTTGTTTTTTTAATCTCGCTGTAGGAACGAGGATGGTTTGAATCGTTCCCGCTGATTGTTTTACTGAAGCGGTTGGAAATATGGACCGCTCCTGCTGAGGTAACTATAGGAGCGGTTTTTGACTCGTTCCTACAGCAGGTTTCGCTATAGGAACCCACGAGTAGAAACACTTCTCCAAACCATTCTTGTGGGGAGGTCTAGAGCCGATCCCGTTGCAAGTTACTATTGTAGTAGTGCATCAATTGGCAGATTGGAATACTAATAGCTATTAGATCTGTTTTCTAAGTAATTACTCACCTCAGCCATTATAAAAGGTACCGAGTTCAAGGTTTCAAAAGTTGCACTAATTTCAAAGCAAAAGCTGGACTAATTTTAAAGCACGCAAGAAACATCCAACCATCAATTGGCAGATTGAAATATTAATAGCCATTAGATCTGTTTTCTAAGTAATTACTCACATCTGCCATTATAAAAGGTATCGAGTTCAAGGTTTCAAAAGTAGCACTAATTTCAAAGCAAAAACTGCACTAATTTTAAAGCACGCAAAAAACATCAAACCATCAATTTGCAGATTGGAATAATAATAGCCATTAGATCTGTTTTCTAACTAATTACCCACCTCTGTCATTATGAAAGGTACTGAGTTCAATTCTCAACAAAAGCAATTTTTTTTCTTCAGATTTTCCCATTTCAATTTATTTTTTAAGTAATTACCCATCTTTTCCATTATGAAAGGTTATGAGTTCAACTCTTAACGAAAACAAACTTTTTTTTTCAGATTGCTTCCATTTTCAATTTACTCTTAGTTTTTTTGTCAATGTTTTCCCATTAGCAAATTTACGCTACTAAATGATTCCATAACATTTTTTATAAAGACGCTAGAAATCTTTATATGAAACAGATATTTTGTGCCTAATCTCGCTATTACTAATTGAAAAAAAAAATCCTTTGGAAGTCTTTTTATTAATCGTCACAAGATGCGCTAAATAAAAGATAAAATCATAGAAATTCTTACAACAATCAGAAACATCCTATCAGTGATTGCGGATTGAATCTTAATAGCCATTAGATATGTTTTCTATGTAATTAACATCCCACCATCCATCAGGTAGCTATAATTATAGATTTGTCATTCGTCATGTAGCTCTAATAATAATAGTCATTATATCTATTATAATTTTTAAAAAATTACCTACTATGACATTACGAAAAATGAAATAAAATATTTTTCTAAATTTGTATATATAAAAACTGGCCATCATGCCATTATGAAATATGAATTAAATAACTCTTTAATTTACATAAAAATTACCCGCCATGCCATTGTAAAATACGAATTAAATAACTATCTAAATTTGCATTTAAATTACTCACCATGCCATTATAAAAAATGAATTAAAATAAATCTTTAATCTGCATATAAATTACCCAATATGGCATCATGAAAGATAAATAAAAATAATTTCTAAACTTTTTTAATCTTGCTAATCGGAGGTTACTTTTGAAGCCTCTACGTTAATTCTCACCATACGCTTTAGAAAAAAGATAAATTCTTAAAATTCTCGCAAAAATTAGAAACATCCAGCTGTCCATCATATAGCTCTAATAATAGTAATCATTAGATCTATTATATTCTCTAAAAATTACACACCATGCCATTATAAAGATGAAATCAAATAACCCCCTAAATATATACAAAAATTACCCACCATATCATAATAGAATACAAATTAAAATAACCCCCTAAATTTGCATAAATCAGCCCTAAAAGTGCATATAAATTAACCTATATGCTATTCTGAGAGATAAATTAAAATAATTTCTAAATTTGCACGTAAGTCACCCACTAGACCATTACGAAAGGTGAATTAAAATAATCACCTCTAAACTTATGCTAAGATTAAATTTATATTCTAATAAAACTCTAACCCGCTATATCTCCGATCAATGCAAGCTGTCACTCCAATCAAGTTTTGTAGTTCATTTGGTTCACAATTTACGGTGGAACATGTATATATTAAGAAAAAGTTTCGATGAAACGGATAACATTGTTGCTAAGTTGTAAATATTTATCCTAGTTTGAGCACTTGTTTCCGGTGCTCAAATAACATGAACGTCAGCTCCCTACTGAAAGGACTTCTTCAATGCAAGTTATTCAGATTTGATAGGACATCTTTAATTTGTAAAAGCCGGATGTGGCCACCAACCGGTAGTGCTTCTATATATAACTGCCGAAGCACTAGAGCCTGAGGTACTAAACCGAAAGCCATTCAGCGCTATAGCCACTATCATGGTTTCTTGGGCAAACAAGCTAAGCCGCCGCACTCAAGACCCAGCTGCTTTCCCCTGACGCGTGAGCACATCGCAGGAAACTGGGATGCATCAGGGAACACAGCAACCCATTGCCTTTTTATCAAAAGAGCGTTTGCCACGCCCAGCCTCTGCCACTATCGGCTACGTCGCGAAACTTCTGGCCAGCAATTCTATTTCCATGTTGCATTCTCGCATGCTGCAGATGGATCTAGTGTAACAACGCAAAATAAAACCCGCACTTGCGTTCAGCAGCAGATAGCCATCGGTCAGATGGCTGTGCGAGATTGCTGACATTCTGATGGATTGAGGACTTGAGGTCGATGATGGAGAAAAAGCATATAATGTTTGGCGGTGGTGTGGATTTTATCGATGGCGGAGTGAAATTGGGTTAGTTAATTACCATCGCTTATTTGATATGGCTTGGTGTGGATACAGTTAGGATTACAGCCCATTTTATCGATGCCACTGCTGTTGAAATCTCCAGTTGGCTTGTTTCATCCTGCAGGTTCCATTCGTGGTGACTGGTGACGATAACTTTTTTTTTATTTCTTTAATTCAATAGCAGCAGCGGCCCATGCTGTCGTCCGCTCCTGCTAGAACATTATTAGGATCGGATTGTAGAACGAATCGCTCATGCTATTTGTTTAATTAACAGGAGCGGTTCCTAATATGGACCGCTTCTGATATGCGATACTAGAAACAGTTAGAAAACTGATCTTACTAATACGAGATAGGAGATAGTAGGATCACTACTGTAGCAATGTTTTTTTAGAACCGTTTTTTATGGCACCTTACGAACCATTCCTGCTGGCCACTTACGTACTTGTACGTGTAGTTTGCTGTACATTGAAGAAAACCACGGCATTGGAATGGAAAGTATTGGGAGACTCACATATACAGGGCAGGGAGATTCACGGTGTCCGTTCTCTTTCTAAGCATGCATCACCACGGAGGTTTTCAAGGACAGTAGGTATGTTGCCACAACCTTGATGTCCAAGAAAGTTGTACGAGGCTAGTGTGAAGTCGTGCATCAACTCAGACATGGTCAGCAGAAGCAGATTGGTGACCCACGCAGGTTGAGGGTGGTCCTAAATCGCAGTTGCCCAAACAGAGCTGAAAGGCACGTGGAATTCGTAGGAGACTTAGACGGAGGTGCAGCGGTCCTATGCCTGCTTTGCTTGATTATATTTTAATCTCAGTTGTACCATCTTTTTTTATCTTTGAGATCATTGACTCGTGCAATTCGGAGGTCGTTTGGAAAATGTTGCACTGCTCAAATAGCTGTGAATTGTGTTTGGATAACTGAACAAAACTTAATGACAGCTCTGTATATCCTGATTCATGAACCAGAGATGGAGCAAGGAACACGGACATCATGTTTGTTGATTGTTGTCTCGCTAGTTTCACTAAGATTAGCACGGACATTAATAAAATTTGTACAGACGAAATGGTCCACCACTAGCCATTTTTGCCTTAAGACCCAACACTTGCACATCTGTAGCTGCAGAATCTGAAATGAGTAATTACTAAGATTTTTTGATTTTTTTTCTAGATAATGAAGTAAACATCTAGCCTGAGTAATAACTAGGATGAACCCAACAGGCAACGACTCGAATGCAATCAGGACTTCGGTGCAATCGTGCCTGTCCACGAGATTGCCATCCATTGGCGCTCGCCTTTTTTCACTTAGGTCCATGTCCATCTATGTCCTCCTTGTGTGCTCAAATAACATGAACAAGAGCTCCTACTGAAAGAACTTCTTCAATGCAAGTTATTGGATTGTGACAGAACAGCTCCTTATGCAAAGGCCGGATCTGGCCACCAATGGTGCTTCTATATAACTGCTGAAGCGCTGGTAGCCTGAGGTGCTAAACCGAAAGCCATTCAGATGTTTTCTTGGACAAACAAGCCGCCACCATCAAGGCCACCCGGCTGCTCTCCCCTGATGAGCACATTGTAGAACTAGGACTGGGATGCATCTGGGGGAACGCAGCAACCTATTGCCTTCTAGTGCGAGGGTGTTTACTGCGTCCAGTCTCTGCAGTTGTTTTATCCGGGGCGAAACTTCCGATCAACAATTCCAACCTTGCGTGCTGCTGGGTTAAGTGTAGCAGTGCAAAATAAACCTGAACTTGCATTAGCTGCTAGAGATAGCCCTCGCTTAGACGGCTAGTGAAAATGTTGACAGGAACCTGAGTGTTGTGGATTGGCTGTCTGCGTGTGTGTCGGAGTCAAAGCATGGTCGCTTGGGATCTTGCCCGGTCTTCCCCTCCTGGAGCGTGAAGTGAACAGTGTAGGCTATCTTTGATGCGAGTAAGACACTACGTCAGACATCACCAATGATCGGACTGGATGCTGAAGCCATAACAGGTGCATAACTTGGTAAAAGCTAGTGTACCGTCGTGATGGGAGGGCGATCAAAGAGTATCAGTAGGTAATCTAGTTCAAAAAATAAAAGAAAAATCCTACATAGGCAAAGGAAACAATCAAGGTGACATGAGGTCGTCCCCTCAATTTTTGGGACGCAAGCATCCCGAATTTAAGGGTAATATTCTCTGATAAGGATGATCCCATCCCTCTTATCCCAAATTAAACACTCCAAAAAGTGAGATTGTCTCATCCCACCCTATTCCACCGACCAAATCCTAAACCCTAGATTGCTCTAATCCACCAATTTCGGCTCCACTCTAATTTTTTTTAGCCAAACAGTGCTCACTCCCCGACCTCTAACTCCAAAAATTAGTTAAATCTAGGGACCAAGTGTTTTCCTTAGAGCTTCTTAAGGGGTGCTCAGAAAACATATTTCCGCACCTCCTAAAGGACTCTAGAGATAATTATCCACATTTGCTGCTGTTTACATCTCCCAAAATACCATTTCATAAAAAAAGTATCATCATATTCTTATCGTATCTTCGTCTCCCTTTCACAGTGCTATGACCTAACCGTTGGTGGCCATCTACAATAGGGTGGAAGCCGCCAACGGCACTAATCGTCACATGAATGAAGCCCTGCAGATGCTCTCATGACACAGAAGACGACATGCCAGGTTTGCTTCACTTCTAAACCTGGGTGTTACCGGTCCATGATTGTGGACATGATCTAGGCGCTGTTGTTTCCGTCTTGGGCACCTCGCAACCTACGGGTGTAAACTTATGATTTATAAGCATTTTGAATAATCGTTTAGTGTTTGGAAAAAAAAATGAAATGGCAGTTGAAGTTGGTTGTTTTATAAAATAGTGGACAGATGGATATATAGGAAACAAATAGAATAATATATATAGCTGCAGAGAATTGAGATATAGATCAAAGAATCTTGTTGATTAAGCTTAGAATAGCAGTATATGGTGGAAATATAGGGAAACACGAGTGTGGATAGCTTTATCCTTCCCGTGCTCTCATACAATAATATGTAGCATGTAGGTGAGCTCCAATACAAATTATTCAGTTTTGATAGGACATCTCCTTTAATTTGCAAAGACCGGATCTTTCCACCAACCGGTGGTGCACTGGTGCTTCTATATAGCTGCTGAAGCCCTGCTGAGAGCCTGGGCCCCTGGGGTACTAATAAACCAAAAGCCATTCAGCGTTCATTCGTGCTAGCCATTCTGATGTTTTCTTGGGTAAAACAAGCCGCCGCCATCAAGACCCTGCTAGCTGCTCTCCCCGCCCCTGACCAGAACATTGTAGGACTAGGACTGGGATGCATCAAGGAACGCAGCAACAACCTATTGCCTTTCAGAGCGAGGGTGTTCATCGCGTCTAGTCTCTGCATGCAGCGCTGTTCTTTGAGGCAAAATTTTCGTCCAGCAACTCCATCCTCGCGGTACATTCTCGTATGCTGCTGGATTGAGTGTGGCGGTGCAAAATAAACTTACAGTTGCAGGAGCTACTAGAGATAGCCTTCGGTTAGAAGCAGGCTCGGCGACTGCCGAGATTGTGACAGCGTAGACATGAGAAATGTCTCAACTGGTAAAAGAAATCTGTTTTTTAGAAAAATTCCGCTTTGATGGTTCCGAAATAATGTCAACGGAAGATCAAGCATAATAAACGCATATTGATATAAAATTAATGCTCAACGTTCAGAGCCATTTGAAGCAAAGATATTAAACCAAAACAATGGACTATAATAGTCACGGATACTAGTAAAATACGACATGATACATGTCCAGGGACAATAGGTACTTAAGAAAGTAATAGACTATCTAAGCTAAGGGTGAAAACGGACTCACCCGTAAACCTACATGTAGTTCATCTTTCTACGGGTTTACGGTGACACAACAGAAAAATAAACTATATGTGGGTTCCTAGGTGGGTCCGCTTTCATCTCTATTGACTAAGCATATACTAGCATTGCTACGCGCCTGCAGGAGGGTGACACGAGCGCTCCTTCATCTCCAGATTATTGTTACTATTCCTAAAACATAGCAGAAAAGAAATAGTTGAATGAATGAAAAATTCAGGTATATCAGGAAAAAACAATCTCTGACTGCAGATGCTTACCCTTTCCCTATGTACTAGCACTAGTCGCGGGCCTCAACTCAAAAGAAAGCACCAGGCATGGGTATGTCATCAAAATTCCAAAGGTCCATGTTGCTCATCATATCTTGGGATCCATCATCTGAGTCACTGTTCATCAGGAAATTCTCCAGCTCTGCGAGAATAACACGATCATTCTCCATCACAGGAACACAGCAAGAGATGAGGTTATGTCAGGGGTCTTAGTGTCATTCTCCTGGTCAGGGATTTAAATATCGGATTGAAATTTCTGAAATTTTCGAAATTTCGTGTTTTTCGGTGGGTGCCGAAAAAATAACACAGCCAAAATTTCGGCTTTTCTAATAATATAATGTCAAAAAATATTTTAAAAATAATTAAAAAAAGTCTAAATTTTTGGCTTTTTCGGTGGGTGCCGAAATTTTTTTTACGTCCGAAATTGTAAATCCTGCTCCTGGTTGAAGTCTGAAGAATTGAATGAGTTGCTACCTTGGTCAGAGTACAGGTTCGCCAAAGGAGCAATGTTTTGAGTCTGCATAACTGGCTCAGGCATGGTGTGCTGGACAACAGGGTTGTTGACTGCTGGCTTGACAATCGGCTTCTCCTCAGTGTCCACAATCTTGGGCACTTCCATAGAGGTAGCGGATACCCCTGAATTGGGTCTTTCTCTTCCTTGTTGCTGAATTGACAACAGGGTCAGCAGCAGCAGCAACGGTCATGCTTAATCCATCTGAACCAAGAAAGGAGATGAATGTGAGACACTAGTCATTCCATGAAAAAATTAGAATCATGTTACTATATAGTATATACCATAAATAGATTTTGAAGCATTAATGATACACTAGAGCATGTAAAACTCTACTATGCTGCCACCAAATAAACATGCAGATTGCTTTCATAAGAAGAAGAAATCTTCAGAACAAGATCCCCCTACATCCCCATCTTCCGTCAAAAATACCAAGCTAGCTTTCCTACAGCTAGTCTGTAATACAGAATTGTTCTCTTTCCCCGCAATCAACAAGTAAATCTAGGCATGAGCAGATAATTCAAATTTAACATGAAGGTTGTAGATTAGATGGAGTCTGGACAAATTCCAAGGACCCCAACACCTACGCGTGGCTTCAGGGGGAAAAATGGTGTCTAAGCAAAAATATACAAAATTCATGAAATTTAATGAATGAAGCATGGTCTTCATAAACTAGTCATGCAATTAATTACAATGCATATGATTTGTCATAATTGAAAGAACTAAAACCATCTAGCTCTCAGTGTCAGTTTCAATATATTTAATGCTCTTGGAAACAATGTGCATCCAGTTTTATCCCATGAAACCCATTACACCACTCTTCTCATAAAGACACTGCCCATATTTGCTGATGTAGCATATTATTTAATGAGAAAGAAACATGGCTTTATAGGAGCCCATTTTCCTCGGTCAAAAAGGTGAATTTGAATATGAATGGCTAATTCAATGCCAGCATGAATAAAAAATTAAATCGTGACAAATTCTCATAAGCACTCCCGGTGCATATATGTGGCTTAGGTGAAATTTTTGGGCATTGATCTAAAATTAACAATACCCATGAGTAGGAACACATACAGAAAACAAGAGTAGCGAAACTAGGATAGGGAGACAACGATCAAACGACTAGGCACGTACGTTGTACTATCTAAGAATCTACTGACACATAGCACCAATCATTCATGGCAACACAATCTCACTGCATTAATCAAGAACCGGATTAGGTAGAAGATATGAAACCACTACCGATTACCGAAGAAATAAGTAAAATATTGAGTGGTACAACTTCTCGGTGTAATCAGAGTACACTATTATGAGTTGAGTGAATTTTGCTTCTCAACTATCCCAAGATCCAATCAACGGCGTACCCATGAATCTGAATCTTACTCAGAAATCCGAAACAAACCGAAGTAACAGTATGAACCCACAAAATTCCCAACCTCCTATCAATACATAGCTAGTAAATGGTCCGTCTTTCGCCCAACCAACACATGCAAAGAAACATGAAATTTAATGAATGAAACATGGTCTTCATAAATAACATGTCATAGCATCCAACATGGTGATGTGTCGGAGTATTTAATAAGAATAAAATTCATCTCTCGATCTCTATTCATAAATACCATGTCATATCATCCAACATCTTGATGTGTCATAATATTTAATGAGAATAAAATTCAGATGAAGCCCCGACTGGGAATGGTCTTAGGAGCCTATTTTCCTTGGTCAAAAAGGTAAATTGGAACATGAACGTCCAATTTAATGTCATCACGAATAAAAAAAATATATCCTAGTAAATTCCTGGAACCACCCTCACTCTCCCATCACATGTGTGGCGGTGGTAAAAATTTGGGCACTAATCTAAAATTCACAATACCCATTAGTAGGAACATATACAGGAAACAAACAGTAGCGAAAGTAGGATGGGGAAAACAATCAAACGACCAGGCACACGTTGTACTAATATAAGGATCTACTGGCACATAGCAACAATCATTCATGACAACAATGATCTCACCACATTAATCAAGAACCGGATTAAAAAATAGAAGAAATGAAACAGATACTGTTTACCAAAAAAATAAATAAAATATGAGTAGCACAACTTCTCGGTGTAATCGGAGTACACTATATATTACGAGTTGTGTGAATTGTGCTTTTCAGCTCTCCTAAGATCCAAGCAATGGCATACCTATGAACCGGAATCTAGCTATGAAGTACCAAACAAACTGCGAAGCAATATTACTGGCCCCCCAAATTCCCAACTTCCTATCGCTATAGCTAGGAAATCGCCCGTCTTTCGCCAAACCAACACATGCAAATCAACATGGAGCCAAGTACATGGTGTGGTATACCTTCAATGAGCACGCTCGCGGGTGCGGAGAAGGGCTTCGCCTTGCCTTCGACCACGACCCCGACCCCCTCATCCCCGGACTCCGTCTCAAACTCCTCAAAGTCAGCGTCGAAGTCCTCTGCAGCCTTTTCGTCCTCCACCTCCAAGGGTGACCTCCTCCTCTTCACGTCCCCAGCACACCTCGGCCTCCTGCCCTCCAGCCACAGCTTGGTCAGCAAGATTCGCCGCCTCGGCGGGACCGTGACGTTGTCCGACAGTATGACACCGCCGCACATGGTTGGCTGCTGGTATTCAGCGACGGTGTGGTGACTAGTTGGTCACTTTGCTTGTTCCCGGCGAGGGGATGCAGAGTGCCTGATGTGAATGGTTGGGCTCTCGGGCATGGGTTAATATAGGCGTTGAGGCCGTGATGGAGGCCGGATGATGTCATGGCCGGTGTGCCGAGTTGCCGGCAAGTGTGTGCTAGTGATTGGGTGAGCCATGGAGCACAGCGGAGGCCATATGATGCAATGCACAGGTCAATATTCATAAATACCATGTCATATCATCCACCATGTTGTTGTGATGCAGTATTTAATGAGAATTAAATTCATCTCTCTTCATAAATATCATAGCATAGCATCCAATATGGTTATGTGTCACGGTATTTAATGAGAATGAAGTTCATCTCTCTACCTCTCTTCATAAATAGCATGTCATAGCATCCAACATGGTGATGTATCGGAGTATTTAATGAGAATAAAATTCATCTCTCGATCTCTCTTCATAAATACCATATCATATCATCCAACGTGTTGATGTGTCATAGTATTTAATGAGAATAAATTCCTAGAAGCACTCCCACTCTCCCATCGCATATGCGTGGCAGTAGTGAAAATTTTGGGCACTAATCTAAAATTCATAATACCCATGAGTAGGAACAGATACAGGAAACAAAGAGTCACGAAACTAGGATTGGGGAAGACAATCAAACGACCAGACACATGTTGTACTAATATAAAGATCTACTGGCACATAGCAACAATCATTCATGACAACAAAGATCTTACTGCATTAAACAAGAACTGGATTAAAAAATAGAAGAAATGAAACTGCTACTAATTGCCGAGGAAATGAGTAAAATACGAGTAGTACAACTTCTTAGCATAATCAGAGTACACAATTACGAGTTATGTGAATTTTGCTTCTCAGCTCTCCTAAGATCTATGCAATAGCGTACCTATGAACCCAAACTTGTCTCTGAAATCCAAAACAAACCATGAAGCAATAGTACTAGCCTCCAAAATTCCCAACCTCCTATCGATAACTAGGAAATCGCCTGTCTTTCGCCCAACCAACATATGCAAATCAACACGGAGTCAAGTACGTGGTGTGGTATACCTCCGGAGAGCACGCTCATGGTTGCGGAGAAGGGCTTCGCCTTGTCTTTGATTTCGACCTTGACCTCAACCCCCTCGTCCCTAGACTCTGTCTCAAACTCCTCGATGTCGGCCTCGAAGTCCTCCGCAGCCTTCTCATCCTCCACCTCCAAGGGTGTCCTCATCTTCTACATGTCCGGCCTCCTGCCCTCCGGCCAGAGCTTGGTTAGCAAGACCCGCCACCTCAGCGGGACCGTGACGCATTCCGATAGTACGACCCCACTGCACATGGCTGGCTCCTGGTACTCGGTGACAGTGTGCTGACTGGTTGGTTGCTTTGCTTGTTCACGGAGAGGGGATGCAGAGCACGTGAGGCGAATGGCTGGGCTCTCGGGCACGGGTTAATATAGGCTTGGAGGCCATAATGGTGTGTTAGGGTTGTCGTGGCCGGCATGATGAGTTGCCGGCAAGTGTGCGTGAGTAATTGGGTGAGCCATGGAGCACGGGGGGAAGGGGGGAGGGAGGGGGGCGGACATGCGCTGGCAACGACTAGGATGAGAATCCTCCTATGGAGAATTTGGCTGTTCCCTCAATGGAAACATTTTATACGCGACAGGCCACATTATTCCTGCTTTGCATGACCTTCTTCCTTTTCACTTTTACTCTTCCCCGTCGTCAATCCGCATCATTGGAGCCCTACCATCGTATAAATGGAGGTTTGGAGGGTCCACGTCGATGTGACCATCGACCGTCCATACCCAGCGAGAGGTCAGTCGACAGTGGTGGTGACGATCTCGGCGGCAGGCGAGGTGGCTCAGTGACGGTAGTGGGCTAAACTGGGGAGGGGAGTCATGGCAGCGAATGTTAGAGGGGGGCGAGGCCGTGAGATGTGAAGGTAGGACCGACGCCTAAGAGGGGGGTGAATTAGGATTTCTAAAAACAAGGCTTACTAAAAACTACAACTACTAAGCAAAACTTATGCAAGTAAATCTAGCTAAGTGCACCAAGGTTTTGCTAAGTGTTGTTACTTCTATCGTGGCCAAGTCTTGCAACCTAGTTCCACCTAAAAACTAACCTATCAAGCTAGTCTAGAAAAGTAAGCACACAATTGCAAGAATGTAAATGCGGAAGTTAAG
Source organism: Paspalum notatum (assembly GCA_022530915.1). Taxonomy (NCBI): domain Eukaryota; kingdom Viridiplantae; phylum Streptophyta; class Magnoliopsida; order Poales; family Poaceae; genus Paspalum; species Paspalum notatum. The sequence continues at coordinate 35,754,222 of CM039685.1, forward strand.
GAGATGAGATAGAGAATGCAAACTCCCATAGACGATGACGATGATGGCACACGATGAGGACACGGCGATGTTTTTCCCGAGGTTCGGGGAGACTCGCGGTCTCTACCCCCTACGTCCTCGTTGGCGCTCCACTAAGGGCTTTGCTCACGCGTGGTCCTCAAAGGAACACGACCTCGCCCACTCAAGGGTGGAGGATGGCAAAGTGACTTCCGTGGAAGTCAAGCAACCGCGGTCGGGTCTCCAGATATCCTCGGTACACACCCACCCGAACCTATCTCTCGCGTGGTCCTCCCGTACCACGGCCTCATCCACGCAAGGGTAGAGGATGGATAGGTCGTTGGGGTCTTCCGAGTCCTTCTCGCGGAGCTACCCCGCCGTCTCCACTATGGGAAGCTTCGGCCAACTGGCCGAGGGCCTTCCTCCCTTTCACAAGATGGTGGCGGCCACTCCACACTCCGGAGGGTCTCGCAAGACTTACAGCCGCACTTGATACAAGGTCGTGCACGCAGGCACGGATACTAGACAAGTAGGCCTAAGCCAAGTTGCTAACAAGCTCTCGCTATGCCGGGATGTGTCTATTTGGTCATATGGTGGTTGGGCTCACAAATGTGGTTGCTACACTTAAAATGGGTATGGAAATGTGTCTCAACACTTGTGCTAGGCTCAAGGTGTGGCGGAACCGCCGATTTAATACGGGCTAAGTACACCTGCCACCATTAGCTTACAATGTACTTAGACCGTACTAAACCCGGTCGTCCGTCGAGAAGCCCTCGGCTCTCGATTTACACCAAATCCCAGATGAACCGACATCACACACATCCGACTCATGATGGAGCCACAACAGTTACATCATCACAGGCATTTGAATAGATAGTAATAAGGCTTTAAGTTACAAACCAGGTTCTGAATAAAATAAGTTCAACATAGGGCCAACATCGGCCGAATTTCGAAATAATGTCTCACAGCGGAAGTCTAAGACCATAGGTCATGCTTAAACCAAAAGAAATGCAGTAGATGAGTGACATCACGCCCACTGATGTCGCCCCCATGCCATGACATGACTCCTGTCACTCCTGATGATAACAGGCTCCCCCGCCAACACAGGCGCAGAAGAGGAACTCCATACCTGAAATCCAAATGTTGGGGGCAAACCCTGAGTACTAATTACTCAGAGGACTTAATGGCAAGGCTTACGGCTGACGCAAAGCTTGCTTACTATCATTGGATCCTTAGCCTTTGATTCTTAGCTCAAAAGTTTATTTACGGATAGTGGGATTTAACAGCCACTACCCTTGTGAAAGAAAGAGATAATCCTTTGCAAGTACATAGCTATCATCATTATGAAATATCTGAGTCTCAAATAATAATCAACCAGTTGATATCCAATCCATGAATCATATTGTAGAATATTAAGGTTATTACTACGTTGCCCGTGTGCGGCATTTGGCATTCTCACACCTGGTGAGTATCAGCGATTCGAATCGATTTCTAATTCCCGGGAATAACTAAAAATGCCAGGGGCCCATATGCTTACTCGCACGACGGCTTTCCCACATATAGTCCCCCTCCTCCACCTGTCCCATCCCAAGTTCGATTCACTCCCACCTGACTCCCGGGTTGTGCCCCCATGACGAGCCTGCCGACATCTCGGTCTCCCCGTCATGAGCACCAAGCTCCCCCGGGCCACCTTCCTCTCAACCAGTGGGTAGGAACGTGTTTCTGTTCTCCGGATGGCACAAGTAAGGTTTCACCGGCCCCATTAACCGGGTAAGCACTTTAGCGATGGTATGCCAACCAGCAGGCGAACAGCGGACGGGCCTTAAACGACTCGGGCGGAGCCATTACACCGCAACAACACACACCTCGAAAAGTAAAGCTTAATCTCCGCCCGGTCTCCTTTTAATCATCAACAGTAAAGCCATCAAGGCAGTTTTCAGTGTAGCATTTTCCTTGCAAGGTCAACCTACGTGACGAGTGACCATTCACTCGTGTCTACTCGGCCCTATCATTTCTATGCAACTCGTCCTACGGACCTATTATTGGTGCTAGAGCCAGGACGGCCAGTGGTTCTAATGCAATAAGGTTCCAAACAATACCTAATGCATATGCGTAATCATAATCCATAATTTGCTAGGAAAAATGTGGGGCCTGCCTACCTTCCTCGCTGGGGTTAGCTTCCTCGGCTGTGAAGTCAGGTGCGGCCTGCGGGTGCTCTTCTTGCTGCAGCTCGGGTTCCGGGTCTTCTGGCTCCTCGATCACCGGAATTTCCTGCTCCTCGGGTGTGGGGTCTATATGCATGCCAAGTGTATGAAATGAGCGTACAGATTGCACGAAGACAATGCAAATGTCACAAAGCGTGACAATGGCTAACTTCTTTTCACCCAACATATCATGCATTCACCCCTACTATAAAAGGAACCCCTTTACTTCTATTTTCTTTCCCTAGCTAGAAATTTTTGTCATTTTCAAAACAAGGACTAAACCTTACATGCACACTCTTAAATTTCACCAGGGAGCTAACTATGCTATATAGAACTTAGGAAAAATATATATGACTCATTTTATGCACTTTTTATGTAGCAACATTTTCCAAGTCACATTTAAATGGTAAAAAGCAAAACACATATAACTTGATTAATGCTAGGGTGCTAAACATAGTACTCAGGACCTAGCTACCCTGTTATAGCCACTGTCAAGGCCTCAAGTTCATTAGAGTTCATTAGATCCTTATCTACAACTTTGGTAATATGAGCTTCCCCCACAACCCGACAGAATTCAAACTACAAGCCTGGCATTGTCCATGCTTACTGAAAAAAGAAAACAAAAACCCACATTATGACCAAACCCCTCTAACCATGATTATGCCATGATGCTTATGATGCATGATAGTGTACAAATTTCTTAATTTAGGTACTTGAGATGCTGGAGCATCACACAAGGTGCTCCAACCACTTGTGGGAGGCCGGCCAAGGGGGTATATATAGCCTTCTCCCCAAAAACTAGCCGTTGGGGCCAAGTTCCAATTTTCTGCGTACCCACCGGACAGTCCGGTGGTGTAATTTTTTCCCTCTTTGAGTCGACCGTTGCTCTGACAATATGACCGTTGGAGCCACCGGACTGTCCGGTGCGTTGTAGCGCCGGTTCTTCACTTGTGATGCTCCTCGGCCTATAACGTCCGGTGGCACCACCGGACTGTCCGGTGGTGAGCCACCAGACTGTCCGGCGGTGGATCCAGCGCCGGACTCCTCTTCATTCTTCTAAACCTATATTGTCCGGTGGTGAGCCACCGGACTGTCCGGTGCATGTAATTTTGCACCGGTTCTTCAGCTTTTGGCTCGGCTCCTTGTAGGCACCGGACTGTCCGGTGTTGCACCACCGGACTGTCCGGTGCATGCTTTTTCTTTTGTTTTTGAGCCAAAAAATCGGACCGCCGAGTCAGGACCTTCGCTTGCAACTTGATGGCGGCTTGGGTCTTCTCTTGTGCCTTTTAGAACCTCCTTTGAGGTGTTTGTACTCCAAGTCCACGATTTACATCCTGGGACTTTAGACAAAGACATTTGTACACAAATAATAGTCCTATGGTACGTGTTGTCAATCCAACCACCAAAATCACATATGGGAACTAAACACAAGACTTAGGGCCCATTTTCCTTGCAAGATGGTACAGTGGAGGAGTAATTTCATGCGAAGGTTAGTGGCAACGAGGAGGGGCAGGGGGCGGCGAGGCAGTGGAGGCCGCCAAAGGTTAGTGACGCATGGAGAAAGGGGAGGAAGGGATGACAAGGCGATGGGGACTGAAGGTAGAAAGGCAAGGACTACCGAGCGGGGCAATAGGAGTCGTTGAGGGGGTGCGGCAGAATAAGAGGTGCCGAAGGGGGAGAAGACGGCGGCGACAAAGATGTTAGGCTACCGGTTGCGCAATAACGAGCCTTTTTTGACGAAGGCCTTTGCAATTGTCACATTATATTCATGAGCATTTATAGTCACTCGCTATCCTTTTTCTATATATGTGCTTGAGCAATATATATTTTTCCCTTTTTTACATTTTCTTGAAAGGAATACAAAGTTAATCGATCAAAAACTTTTAGCAAAGTTGTCATATTTGGCTCTGTAATTACTTGTCCTTTTTTCTAGCGCAAGGTGCCCTATTAATTAATTATTGAATCTTATATCTCATACATCTATGACTCTGTTGATTATGTAGATGTAATAGGAATAGTTCCCATGATTTATTTCATTTATTCTCATATATGGTTGCTTATACATAAATGTTGGAGATAATAAATTAAGGCTACCTAACTAAAAACCAATAGTGATTGCTCATAGTATGACACCATAGGAAGATTTGGACGTGATTGAATAGTTTTCATGCATGGATGCTTATCAATTAATGTTAGAGATACATTACAACCAGATTTGAACTTGATTGAAAGTTTTTTGCATCTCGCACATTTATGATTTTGTTGATTATATAGATACACTAGGAATAGTTGGCACGATTCTTTCATTTATTTTTATGTATGGTTGGTTATACATAAATGTTGGAGATACAATAAACCAGGGCTACAAAACCAGAAACCATTATAAATTGCTGATGGTATGACCCCACAACCAAATTTGAAATTGATTGAATAGTTTTCATGCATGGATACTTATACATTAATGTTGAAGATAGAACACAACTAAATTTAAACTTGATTATGGATACTTTATTTGCATAGATAGTTATATATTATTGTTGCAGATATAACAAATAATGACTACAAAACTAAAAACTACTATGACCCCACAAACAAATTTAAAATTGATGTGCCAAACTTGGTCTACCATGAGCGATGGGATATCGAGCATGGCATCCTCATGAATAATTTGGTAGTTTCTCAATGGAAAACGTTTCTAGTACAACTATAACGACTGTTTATTTTCTTGTTGGGGATCTCTATGTGTCGACTTGAGCTAATTTTTCCTCTCTTTTTCATTTCCTTGAAAAGTACCTTTAGGCAAACAATTAAAAATTGGAAGTAAAGCTATCACATTAATTGGCTATGTGAAAGGATCTTCGTGTCACCTAGAGTGGGGGTGAATAGGCTAATCTGAAAATTTATAATTATTCTGCCAGCCCAACACCCGCCTACTGGACAATCCGGTTTCACTGGATAGTCCGGTGCAGCACACCGGATAATCTGGTGACACACAGAGAGAAGGCTCAAGAATGTAAATGTACAAAATGTACAATTAAACACTTATTGAGTGGAGCTAGGTTGTCCCAAGTGTCTCTCTAGTGGTATTGGACTTCTCTTTACTGCACACCTGCACTCACAATAATAACTTGCACAAAAAATAGCAGAAGCACAAGCATAATGCAAAGAGTAAAACAACCTCAAGCTTAAAACTTGGGTCTCCCAGCAGGGGCACAACACACAAGACATTGATTTAATCCCGAGGTTCGTGCGCACCCTCAAGTGTCCCTATGTGCATGGAGTGGTTACACATTAATGTTGGAGTTACAGCACCACCAAATTTGAATTTGAAAGTTTCTTGCATCTCACACATTTAATTTATGATTTTGTTGATTATGTAGATGCAATAGGAATAGTTGGATTGATTCTTTCATTTATTTTCAGGTATGGTTGGTTATACATAGAAGTTGAAGATATGATAAACCATGGCTACAAAACTAGAAACCATTATAGATTGCAATAGTATGACCCCCACAGACAAATCCGAACTGAATTGAATAGTTCCCATGCATGGATGTTTATATATTAATGTTACAAATACAACATAACTAAATTTAAACTTAATTGAAAAGAATACTTTTTAATTTATTTTTGCGCATAGATAGTTCCCATGCATGGATATTTATATATTAATGTTCCCATACATTATTGTTAGAGATATAATAAACAATGGCTAGCGTTATTATTACAGAACCAAGCCTTAACGATTATTCCCAGTTATTCAAAAAAAACGATTGTTACATGGCGGGAGAGAAAAGGTTTGCTCAATGGCTAACCACTAAGAGCAAGGCTAATAATAAGAGCCCACCATGGGCTATAAGTTATTGCTATGTCACTTAGAGCCATCTCATATAATAAAGTGGGCTTTAAGCTTGGTTCTTGACTTGACATCCTCCCTCTCATTTTGCCTAGGAGCCCGTGTAGAGCTGGCTCTTGAATAAGAACCCACCTCTTTTTTTTTTTTCACCTCTCTCACTTCTACATAATCAAAAGTGCCACATAGACGGGCTCTAAGCCCCTTATTATACTTGCTCTAACAACTAATCAGTGTTTGCATCAGCAAACTGACTGTTGTTGGTGAGTCCGCCATAATTTATCAAGCTCACCACCAAACAGGAGTGTACATAATCATTAATGCGCCAACATACAAAGTCATGGCGATGTCACTTTGTATAATATATTATAAGTTTTACGGTGGCTAAAAAAATAAAAGTCGTTCATCGAACTAGCTAATTAAAAGCTTAAAAATAGGTGTTACCAAGGAAGAGGTACCAAACGATATCAAATAGGTAGGACCCATACTAAAAAGGTGAGACCTGTACCATTTTATGATAGTTGAAAAAATACCCATCGGTACCACTAAACACCTCTTTCATTGAATTTTTACCGTTTGTTATAAAACTAAATATTTTTAGTAAATTAAAAAAAGTATATGGGTACCGGTTCCATTTTTTTTACCGGTCCTACCTATTTGGTAGCACTTGTTACCTCTTTCTTGGTACAATGGTACAACTTATTTTATACCATTAGATCTCACTGATGAACGGCTCTTATTTTTCTAACCACCGTAAAACTTGTAAATATCCTTTTTAATTCCTTAAGATATTTATTTTTACAACAGCTGGTAAAAGTTTAATATGAGAGGTACGCCCCAATATATACTAGTGGGTACCTTTTCCATCACCATAAAATACCTCTTAATATATATGGCAAATTCTGAGTGTGGGTGATGATTTCAAGAAATGTCCATGTTTCATTTCTTGAAATATACTCCATCCATTTACAAATAGTGATTGTTTAGGCTATTTTAGGTCAACCATTCCAACTTTTACTATATTTTGTTAAAAATAACTACTTGAAATTTGTGTTTTAGAGATTATATATGAATATCTAAAGAATTTATCTGGTACAGCTTTAAAAAGTTGATGAGGTATACGGAGGGGATTCAAATAAATTATTTTATTCCTATTTTAGATTAAATTAAAACTTAAGCCAGTTTAATTTGTATACAAGCTCTATCTCTGGGGTGATGGTGGAATCTAGAGATATGGTAACATATGCCATAATGCCACTCATTTAGGATATTAGCGAGTGAATGTGATAAAATGGGACAAAATGCCGTTTATTTATGATCTCATAGAGTAGTTTTGATCTTGCAGAATTATGCAAGAGAAATTAAACTGATTCATCGTTGAACCATCAAACAGAAAAGTGAGGCATGGAAAGCAGATTTACTCCACTTCCACGGCCGGAGGTTTACATCTTGCCTATATATACTATACTGCTAGGATTTCAAACAAATTAGAATTTACTGACTGCACGGACATTACCTTTTTAACTCGATCTGAAGGGATTCTGAAAGATGGGCAAACGACAACAGCGCTAATGGTGTTTAGGACCCAGTGATTAATTGGCAAGATAGCTGGAGATAGGCATAGCTATAGACCATCTGCATCGGGGTGCAAAGAGTGTGTGGGTGAAGGCGGTAGAATTAAAAAGGTGACAGTTGATTTAGACCAAGTCTGAATTTTTATGATTACAAACTTTGACTTACAGTCGAACAAATATTTTCCTTCTCGTGCTGAATTTAGCCGTGTACTAGTTGGGTATAAGTTATCACGCCGCCATGGCACTCAAAATTGTAGACAATAATAACCAATTAACCATAATGCAGTAAGGGTACGGTTGTAACTCGAAGCTAGATGCCAAGCCAAAATTAAATTGCAGGCTATGCTAGAAACATTATTTCAGCGGCACCTATCGGTGGATTAGGTCATTCGCTAGTCAACTTGGTCTTGGTGTGTGTGGAGCAAGTACACAACATGGCATTACTGGGCAATGCACCTAAAGCCAGAATTAAAAAAGTAAGGAAGAAGGAAACATAGCTGTAGTCCTAAGGTAAGAAAAATCCATTTTACAACCTTATACTATTTAGATTACACGATTTTTAACTTTGAACTACAAAACCGTACACCGAGTATCTTGAACTATATAAAAAAGACACTTGAACCTTTACCAGGTTTCGAAGATGGTTTTCTTCGTTTTTGAAATAATCAAATCTTATTTAATCTCTAAAAGTTTCTAATTAACGTATGTTAAATTAAAAAATGAAACATATAAAAAATTTCTAAAATATAATATACTATCAATTAGTCTATTTGGAATTATCTTGAACTTTTGTCTTTCTACATCTACTGTTCCATTGCTCTAAATCAAACGTGAGAAATATGAACAAATGTACTCCAAATAACCCCAAACAGAGAACTAATAGGTAGATTATAATTATATTTTTAGAAAAAAATCGTACAAATTTTACATTTTTTTAATTCAAACTAATTAATTTTGAATTTTTGGAGATGAAACAATATATTATTATTTATAAAAAATAATAATAGACTTTCATTTTTGAGGTGTTTGGTGTCCGGTTTCATAGTTCAATGTTGAAAAGCGAACGACTTATATAGTTTGAGATTGGCAAATAGACTTTCCCAAAAGCTAAACATGAAGATAAAATGGAAAAGCTGATAGCCCTCGTACCCTTCTCTTGAGCGGTTCAAGTGGACCTTAGGCCCTTTTCAGTGGGATTTTCATTCTTATTAAATAACTTGTCACATCAACAAATGTGGTGACATGACAATGTATTTATGAAATTACAAAGAGAAAGGTGAAATGGGTTTCATGGATATGTGAAGGTTGGACCGACGCCTAAGAGCGGGGTGTATTAGGATTTCTAAAACTAAGGTTCACTAAAAACTACAACTACTAAGTAAAATCTATGCAAGATAAAACTAGTTATATGTAATTAGGTTTTGCTAAGTGTTGCCAACCTAGTTTCACCTAGAAACTAACATATCAAGGTAGTATAGGAATGTAAGCACACAATTGCAAGAAAGTAAATGCGAAAGCTAAAAGATAGGTAGAGAATGCAAACTCCCGGTAACAATGTTGACGATGACACACAATGACACAGAGATTTTTTTTCCGAGGTTCAGGAAGGCCAACATATCATCTCACCCTCTACTCCTCGTTAGATTCCCCCGTAAGCTTCATCAAGGAGTGCGGCCTCGCCCATGCAAGGGTGGAGGATAGCAAAGTGACTTCTGCGGAAGTCAAGCAACCCCAGATATCCTCAGTACACACCCACATGAACCCTTCACTCACGTAGTTTTGGACTACGGCCTCACCCACGCAAGGGTAGAGGATTGTCGGAGCTGTTGGAGTCTTCCGAGTCCTTCTCGTGGAGCTACCCCGCTGTCTCCACTACGGGAAGCTTTTGGTCAAAACGTCGAGGGCCTTCCTCCCTCTCACAAGGTGGTGGCGGCCACTTCACACTCTGGAGGGTCTCGCAAGACTTACAACCACACACTCAAAAGGGATAGACGTGCACTCAGGCACGGGTACTAACAAATAGGCCTAAGCCAAGATGCTATGCAAGCTCTCGCTATGGTGGGATGTGTCTATTAGCTCTTGTGGTGATTGGGCTCACAAATGTGTGTATTTGGCTCTTTGGATGGATCAAATGGGTGCTTCAACACTTGTGTTAGCTCAGGAGTCTTCAACCACAAAGTGGAGGCCGGCCATGGGGGTATATAGGCCAAGCCTCAAAACTAGCCGTTGGGAGCAACTTGATCTGCATTGACCATCGGATCGTCCGATGATGGGACCATCGAACCATCCGATGCGTGCACCCTGCTAGCCGTTGGAGTCGACCGTTGAAGCTTCAGCCGACCGTTGAGACCATCGGACCGTCTGATGCATGTAATGCCTGTGGTCTTGAGTTTGTTGATCATTCTGTCCAACTTGTCTGATGAACCATTGGACTGTCTGATGGTCAGATCGTCCGATGCGTTGAAACGCAGGCACTTGGTCTTCTCCTTCCCTTCTACCCAGATGGTCCAACGCACCATCAGACCGTCCGGTGGTGGATCGGACCATCTGATGCGTGTAATTCACACTTGGTCTTGAATCCTCAACTTAGGGCTTCTTCTTCTCACCGAACCTCTCGATGGGGCTTCTCCGGACCTCTTGATGCTCCAAAAAAATGGCCTGCTGACCGGTTAGCGGGACCGCTGAGTCAGCGCACTTGCTTGCAACTTGATGGTGGTTTGGGACTTCTCTTGTGTCTTTTAAATCCTCCTTTGGAGTGTTTATTTCCCAAGTCCACCTTTTGCATTCTGGGACATAACCAAAAATACTTGTACATAAATATTAGTCCTATGGCACGTGTTGTCACTTCAATCACCAAAATCACATTAGAGAACTAATCACAAGGCTTAGAGCCCATTTCTTTACAATATGAAACTAGGTGCACACTATTTTCAAGACTATAAAACACATTGAGACAACCAAAGAGTGCTAGATGGTTTCATTTCATCCAATTGTACACGATTATATGCGTTGCAATGTATGACTAGTCTATGAAACCATGAAATAAAACTCGATATGCACTAGACCATATTTCATTCTTAACTTCAAACCTGTCTTGATGAGATAACATCTTGGAAACTGTGAAACGGAATTTACCATTGAGAATGGCACTAACATCACGTGACTATCCTCTCTTCATTCCATCCACTACCCGAGCATCCTACCATAAGTCCTTGTGCTCGCAAGGATGGCAGCTGTGGGGGTGGGACTATATACCAATCCAAAGGTGGAAGTAGGTTGACAACGCCAATGTATGCTAATGACAACCGCCGGATGGGTCACAACATCACCTAGACCCACTATGGCACTTTGTGGGGGAGGCTTGCGGACTTAGCATGGGATGGGGCCAACCGAATCTAGGATGTGGTGGCGTTCATCCTCCTCGCGCATTGTTGCTGCTGCTTCAACAAATTATGTAATGAAGATGACAACGATGACTAAGAGACTAGCTAGAGAGCAGCATGCTAGAACATAGTAGCGCAACGGTAGCCAAATGGCATCATGGTGAGTGGAGGCAGACGTTGTTGTGGGCAGTGGTATTTGGCTAGAGGGCCAAGCGTAGCGCCATGTGGCAAGTTGTGTTTGCTACTTTTATGTGTGGTTGTGATTGATAGTACTAGGTGAAATCCATGATCTTGGCCCCATTTGCCTTCCTCCTAAAGGCACTACCATTGTATCTCCACCCACCTTAGGGGCTATTCAGGTGAAAATTCAATTGCCACTTCTAGATAAGCAACAATGACATTATTGGCAACGTTCCCTTGTTAGATGCACGTAGGGCCTTCCTCGCACATGGGTGGATTTTTAGTAGAGTTCTGAAAATGGTGATCGATGGTGGCATTGACTAGCATAGGGCCAACTGAATCTAGGATGTGGTGGTGTTCAGCTAGGCCATGAGTTGTTTTGGTTTTGTGTTCCTTTATATGAGATAACTTCTTATATAATTCGGTGGTGATCCTGTCATTATATAAGAAAAGTAGACTCACCCTATTAGAACATTTTGCATTGACTTTTTGTTTTAGACTTTGAATGATTCATGCATACTCCATATTTACATTTCGAAGGCCCTAAAGAAAAAAGGCCAACTACCCAAGCCAAGGTGCATATTCAAAAGGAAGCAATGCCAATTAAAATAGAATCTCGACTAATATTGAGAAGAACATGTATGATGAACATGAAACACACCAGAAAATCTCCCAATCCAAACAGGGCAAGGGATGAGGATCAAGGGGAGACACTACACCATCAACTCATCAAGGTCAAGGGCGACCTTACCTTCACTACAGATGATGTCGTAGTTGCTTGCTCTTGCTTCCTCCTCTGTCGAATCCCATGTGCATATTGTTGAAGGGGACAAGGTTTGAAAGAGATTGAGAGAACGCAAGTGGCTCAAAATTGGAGCAAGGACGAGGTCGCCGTTGGAGTTTCTCACATCAACTAGAGATGGAAGTCCAAACATGTAGGCACTAGATCGGAGCTGTTATAGAGCAGCGTTGTTCACATCTCAAGTCGGATGGCAGTGTGTGTGGTTTCTTGTTACGGAGGGTAGGTGAGACAACAAGCTTGTATAGCTAAGGAATTGGTTACAATGTTAATCAAGTACAAAATAGTGGATGGACATAAACTTGGGTCTGTTTGGATCACATGTAGATTATTATAACCAATACAGTGAGTGAGACAATAAGAATCTGGATTCTGAATTATAATAATATAGGATGTTGGGATATCTCGAGTATAAGCTGGTTGTGTCTGTGATCTCAAAACAGTAGGTAGGGTGAGATACTGAGACACTATAAGACTACAAGAATATGGATGCTAGATATAATCTATCCTATGATCTAGGGCACTGTTTTGGATCACCTCGAGATATATTTATGATATTTATTTTATATAATCGTTAATCGTTATTAGTTGATACAAACATGCTCCTAGGTTCAACCAAAATTCAAACAACATGTATATTTTAGCTGCCTCTATAAATTTACTGGACCGCAATTAGTACATTACTGTACTAATAATTTGCTCAAAATTTTGCAAGCTTAACCAATGCGTAGGACCTTGATCTTTTTTTTTTTTTTTTTGAAACGTTTGGACCTCGATCTATGGCTCTCATGTTCTCCATGAGTATGCTCACTCAAGTGATTTGGAGCGTCACCTCACGTGAGCTTTTCCGTCCCTCCTTCTCGGCCACCCTCAACTAGGGCTCCTGCGTCTGCGTGTGCAGTAGTAGTGCATACGTCGTAGTCTATGCATATCTCTGTCGTATACTAATATAACACCCTCGATCAGACTCTATTCGGACAAAAGTTCGACACAAACTCCGCTAAAAAGCGTCCGATGGAATCTAATTCGAACTCTGAATATGTCCTTGAGAAATCATCATTGAGCGAAGGGTTCCGGTGTATTAGGACAGTACATCTTTTGAAATCGCATGATGTCTTGTGGCTTGATTTTTGTTCCTATATGTTTGATCCTACCTAAGATGATTAGAGCTGGTACCAATAGACATGATCGATCACTGACCAGCATGCCTGAAAATAACCTAACCCGATATGATCCAACGAGATATTCGATGTTCGAATGATACATAGCCATAAAAAAAAGCTTGTCGCGCATATGTCATGTGCGCTCGTGCAGGAGTCGATGGATTTTTTTTTTAATTCGCAGCGTTAACATACACACGCAGCTGCGATTTTCTCGTGCACGACCGAAACGATCAAACTCGCCGCATTAACGTACGCACACCGCGGCGATTTTTTTTTTTCATTGATCGATTAGGTAAATTGAACAACAGTGCCCGTATTTGCCGTGCGGGGTCCCGCACATACGGTGCTCAAATGGTGTGCCTTCGCAGGGCACGCCAACCCCCTGGGGCCGCGCGTTTGCGAGTTGGTGTGGTCGGACCAATACAAACGGTGCGGCACTAAAATAACGGCGCGTGTATTCGGGTTTGCACGTATTTTTTTACATGGGCCAATTCGTATTCCCATGCGGTGGGCTGTGGGCCTATCCGATGGGCCCGTCTGGAGCCAGCAAAGGCCTTTGTGTTTGCGGCCTGGCCCATCGAGCTCGTCTACCTACCCGCTGCCTCTGTCGGCCCATCACGCTTGCGGGCTGCAATGTTTCCGTCTGCCAATTCTCTGACGACAATACAGCAAGCCGTGGTCCATGTCCATGGCGCATCATCCATTCATCGTTAATTAATTCTCAAACAAAAAATCATCATAGTGACCGATGAGGGTTTGGGGGCTGAGCTCCGGCAAGCTCCTCTATTACTTTTTTCAGAGAAAACTGAGGGGCTGAACTTCGGCAAGCTCCTCTATTACTTTAAAAAAAAATTGAAGGGGGGAGGACTGGGGGCTCCTCGGTTACTAGCTTAGAGGGAAGACACTATAGAAAGCGAGGACCATCTCTGCGTCTGAGATAAGCCTGCTACTTTCGTAAAAAAAAATATAAGCCTGCTAATGGTGTGATGCCTAGACCAAAGCCAAACCAAATATATTTACGCCATCCATAGGAACCTCACCAGACCAAACAGTATGCATTCAAAACCAAGCCAACGAAACCCCTTGCATCTCCAAACCAAAATAGAACCGAATCTGGGTGCACGACCTTGGACTAAGGCAAAAAAGGTAAAGCGGAGGAGGTGCTGCGGCAGAGAAGGCGAAGCAAGGAATGCGGCGGAGGTCGGTGGGCGAGAGCTCCGGCGCGCAGTGGTCCGGGCCGTCGAGCGACAGGATGCGGTAGCGGCGATGAGGACAAGGAGGAACACGGTGGCCATGGCAGCGAAGAGGAGGAACAACGCCAGCGCTGCCGCCATCACAGCTGCCTGCAGGCCTAGCGCCCGCCAACGCCCTACCGTGGGCCGCCGCGACCGCGCTTGGATAAGCGATCGTGGAGGAGAGGGGAGAGGTGACGTGACAGTAACAAGGAGTCAGGAGCGGTAATACAGTGTTGAACGTTTCCAACTAAACCAGGCCACGTGATATCATTCCAAACCGATCCAGTCTATTGCACCGCTCCGCTTGTATCCATCCAAACTAACTCGGCCTAAATAGAAAAAACCAGACCACGCCAACCGGTTTGGCTGAAACCGCTGCCAGGCTTAGTCCGATAGTCTCGGTTGAGTTGAGAAAGGACGCAGGTCGGCATGGCACGAAGGCATCTCACAACCTACACAGAACGAATCTATCTCGAGAGCAGCCCTTTTGTGGCGGTCAGAGGAATGGGAATGGGACGGGACGAGGGCGACACTGCGGGCGGCCGGCCTGCTTTGACTCCGATCCACCGCACCTTCACTTTTACTCCGTGCTCCACCACTGACGGCAACCAACATGGATAAGAACACCATTTTAATTTTAATTTGGTGCAACATCAAGCCATCAGGCTCGCAATGGAAATTAGACTATCCTCAATGGGAATTGATAAAAGTACTGCCTATACACTGTTTGACACTGTAGCGAGGATAGTGGATAGAAAAGGTTTTTAGCCCATGGTTGGGGACAGTCTTATGGAACTGAACTGGTCCAATTTCGCAGCCACGTGAAACGATGCAGAGACAAAAAAAAAAAAAAAAACTGCAGCGCCTCAGTCAGTATACATAATTCTCCGCTTTGCCTGTCGCTCTCTGGAGGAAATGCAAAATGCAGATGCAAGTTGCAGGCCGTCCCAAATTCTGCAGGCAGGGAGAAACTCTAGGCACATCAGATCAGACAGACAGACAAAGCGGCAACCGAAAACGATGCATCGATGCCGAAAGGGCGGGGACTACTAGTCGGGATGATCATGAGCATCACCGAGCTTCCACCACAGTGGCTGCCTGCAGCTGTAGCACGAGCTGCTGCCGAGCACGGAGCACCAGCCACCAAGAACCCAACAAAAGCTGCCCGTCCGCGCGCTTTCTTTTAAAGCGCCGCCTCCTCGACCTCAACACCCTCCCGTCCCGTCCCTCTCTTTCTTCCCTAAAGCCGACGCCGCCGCTGCTCTTCTAGGCTCTCTCCAGACTCCAGAGCAGCCGAGCTGGTGCTGCCTGCCGTGCACGGCGGCCGGCGGGACGGAACCGATCAACGGGCGAGGCCATGAAGAAGGCGGTGGGAGCGGGAGGAGGAGGTGGCAAGGGGGGCGGCGGAGGCACGGCCCCCACGGACCTCCTCGTCTGCTTCCCCGCGCGGGCGCGGCAGCACCTGGCGCTGATGCCCAAGCCCATCTGCAGCCCGTCCCGGACCACCATGGACAAGGCGGCCGCCGCGCGCCGCCGCCAGCTCCAGCTCCAGCAGCCGGGCGGCGGGAGGGTGCGCGGGAGTAGCCCGATGTTCCGGGGGTCGTCCAAGGCGAAGCAGAGGGCGGCGGAGGACGACGAGGAGGAGCCGCAGTCGCCCAAGGTCACGTGCGCCGGCCAGATCAAGGCCGGCCGGGGCCGGCCCAAGAAGGTGAAGCCGGGCTCGCCACCGCCGGCGGTGGCCGCACCAAGGCACGGCGGCAAGGACGACGGAGACGGCGGCGGCGCCAGGAGCAGCTGGATCACCGTCGTGGAGGAGATCGAGCGGCTGCACGGCCGGGGCCGGAGGAAGAAGGCGGGGGCCTGGCTCGGCGCCATCGGGATCAGGCGGGACGCGCTGCCGTTCCTCGGCGCCGCGCTGCGGTTCAAGGCGCGCTGCTTCGGGTCCCTCCACGGCGCCGCCGCGGCGGAGGAGCTCTCCACTGAATCCGACGGCGACGACGCCGGCGAGCGCGGAGCCGGAGGTAGCGCCGCGGCGAGCGTGTTCTCCAAGTGGCTCATGGTGCTGGAAGGCGGAGGCCAGGAGACGCTGGAGCAAGAAGACTACGCCGGGCGCGACGAGGAGCACGGCCAAGAAAAAGAAGACGTCGAGAGCACCGACGGACCGGCCGCGCCGCCGCCGAACGCGCTGCTGCTCATGCGGTGCCGCTCGGCGCCGGCGAAGGGGCTGTCCGTGTCCAGGAGAGGGGGGACATGTGAGCTTCTGGCCGGCGAGGTCGAGCCGGATAAAGGGGCCGCGGATGCCGTGCAGGGACAGGGACAGGGACAGGGAGACGGTGAAGCAGAGGAGGGCAGGGAGGAGCTGGTGTTCATGAGCACGGCCCCTGGCTTCCTCAAGCTGTCGCTAGACATCGCCAAGGAGACGTGGGTCATCGGCGGCGGGGACCCGCTCGCGAGGAGCCGGAGCTGCAAGAGATGACCGGCTGATCGCCGAGACGCCACGGGTGGACCGCTGCAACGCTTTGTACAGATCGCATCACTGGTGTGTGTGTGTGTGTGTTGGAACTTGGAACATATATAAACTCATGTTACGTAAATGTTGACTTCATCTTACAATGATTTTGCATATATGAACTTGATATGTACGGAGCAATTCACATGAACCCGTGCATTTCTCGCCGAGATTCTACCGAAATCACACGGAACTCCTGCTCCAAACAGAGTCTCAAATCTCAACCCTGGCAACTACTCCCACACTCACACGTCTAGATTTTTTTTAAAAAAAAAAAGAGTGAGATGCCTTTTGTCAGCCTTGAGTTGTAGCTTCTCAGCAGTCAGCAGATGCCTGATTCCATCGGTCTTTTTTTCTCCCACACCTGTTCGCCATCGACTCTACAACTCTGTTTTGAAAAGTATTTAATATTTGTCTCTATGGGTAGTGCCGTAGTGGTATATAATTAATTGTTACAACTGTTTACTTTTAATTATAATTAATATGACTAGTGATGCACTCTCAATGGCGAATTCCATTTTACGGTTGTCAACGTGTCATGTCATTAAAACTAGTTTATAGCTGATGAATGAAGTATGGTCTCCCAATTCACAATTTCATTTCAAGGTTTCATAGATTAGCCATACAATTAATTGCAATGCATATGATTGGGCACTATGGGATGAAATGAAAACATCTAGCTCTCAATGTTAGTTTCAATGTGTTTCATAACCTTGGAATCAGTGTGCACCCAGTTTCATCCCTATAAAACTCATTTTATTTCTCTCCTCGTAATAGAATGCCATGCCACCGTATTTGCTGATGTGGCATGTCATTTAATGAGAATGGCCTCATAATCAAAATGGCCATTGATCGATGCATGATTTGTATAGTTAATATGAATAATAATGCACTCCATCCATTATAAAATAATAAAGGTCATTGTTGACTTTTATATATGACATTTCCATCCGCCTTATTAAATAATCAGTGCAAATACTCATAATTACAAGTCATACTTAAATACCTATGATGGTTAAGCAAACCATAATAAAATAAATGATATTGCATTTTTTTGAATAAAAGAAATTGTCAAGAACTGAATTTAGAAGTCAATGCCGACTTATATTTTGCAACGCGGAGAGTACTTGTATTTTTTTTTATATGTATTGAGTGTAATACACTTATACTTCGCTCTCTCACTAATAATCTCTTTTAAAAAAACGTTTAGTAACCAGTTATGCATACTTATTGGCATTTGAATCCTAATGGACAACCAAACCTGAGCTATTTGTTGTGTATTCATGCCCAAGGATATTTAGGTCTAAATCCATATTTATCTGCAAAAAATGCAGTCATATAGATAATAGTGATATTTGTATTTGTGATGTGCAGCTTGTACTATAACCATTTGGATATTAGCTCGTTTATTACGCAAAATAAAGCCTATACATGTTGCATGGTGAAATAGGGCCGTTTTTGAGATCCTCCTCATCCTTGTTGACTCCCACCACTTGTATTGATTCATCTCCTAGTGGATTTTTCAGCGAATAGTTTTTTTTTTTTTTTTTGCCTTGGGATTTTTCATTTAAATCTTGGTCTCCACTCCTGATCTGGTATTTTTCTTTGCTGTGTGTTGATCAACTCACCAGCCCGCCTGTCATTGGCCCATCTGTGGAGTGGTTACTTGTATGGATGAGTTGACATATGAGGCATATTTGTGTTCTTTGGTAGGTTGAGGCTAAGATGATGGGGTTGATGCCCTAGTGAGCTAATTTATGCAAGAATAATATTATATAGTTATTGAATCCTTGGACAGCTTCTCTTTTGATGATTTAAAGCGTAGATGTTGCTTGTGTTCATGCACACAAGATTTTCTGTGATATTTGTGAGAAGGGGTGTGTTTAGATGGTTGAAAAAAAACACTGTTCCGAACTGAAAAGCACTGTAGAATCACTGTAGCACTTTTCGTTTGTTTGTGGTAAATATTGTCCTACTATGGCCTAACTAGGCTCAAAAGATTCGTCTCGCAAAGTACATCTAAACTGTGCAATTATTTTTTTATTTCATCTACATTTAGTATTCCATGCATGTGCCGGCATTTTGATGTGACGGGGAATCTTCTTTTTGCATAGTGAATTTTGAAAGGAAATTGGGATACTAAACAGGGCCAAGTTTGCTAACTTGGTTATTCCGCTGCCTCTGTTTGTCACAGTACCCAATTTTCATTCGAATTCGATCGGTTTCCACTCCTCGTCACGATAGGTTGTCTATTTGGCAGCAATCTGAAGCTTCCTGCTCCAGTGCTCATCGTGGCATCGATGCGGTCCAGACGACCTGCTACTTCCAGGCAGGCAGGCCAACAGAGCGCAGGCTCTGCAACGAATACTAGATTGTTTTATGTGCTGGCATGATGCAGAGAGCAGAGTAAAAGTACCTGTCAAGAAGAATACTATTGCTGTGCGCTGCAGTGCTGCGCCAAAAATCACTACTCACCCGGCACTAGCTCCAAGGTGATGCAAACAATATTTAACCCCCCAAGGTGCAACGGGGAACGGGCGGCCACCAGCTTCACAAACCACAATCAGCAGGCCATCAATTAACAAGTTAAGAATCACCACAAGATCACGCTCTAAGCCTAAATTACAGGCGTCAGCGGCACCAAACGCACGAGCGCAGAGGATTAGCAAGTGATAGAGCTAGACCCACCACTACCGCAAAACAGGCTAAATTCTACTCGCCCCAGTGGCTACTGGCCAACCAAAAGAAGAAAAAAAAGGCTTTCACAGCATGTCAACACCTAATACCCTAGCGCAAACACACCGCGACTACGTACGAAATGGGCGTGGCGACTCCCCTCGAGCTCGGGCGGACATAATAGCAGCAGGTGGCCGCTGTCCTGGCGGGGGCAGACACGGTTCATGGATCGAGTGCTAGTACCTGCAAAAGTGAAAAGGGCAAAGGGAAAAGCGAGGTGTGGCATTCCGTCTCGTCCCGTGGAAAAGAGAATTCGGTCACGAACCAAAAGCGTGCGTGGGTTACAGTTGTTCTCCGACGAGATAGATCCTCGCACCGTTTACCTGTTCGGCATCCAAGGGGAAGAAGAGCGAGGACGGTTCATGAATCTATGCTACAGAGCCTGCCAGTCTGTAGGTCATTTGGCACATCCAGTGCTGCAGATTAATGTCGCGGTGTATGTAAGATCATCCACCGGTCACAAAGGGCGCGATTGGTTAGTTTCCGTGCTGAGCCTGGCTGCGTGAGACAGGCCAGCGAGAGCCTGACTTGTAAGAAACGAGAATGAAATCGGTTTCCACGCAGCCTGGTCCGTGGCGAGATTCTGCATGCCGAATTGCAATTGAGCGCAATCAAGCGAACAACCAAACACCTGCACATGAGGGCCCAGATGCATGCACGAGCAACCAAACAAACACACGCTGCATCTTACCAGCCTGGTTGTCCCAACTGCAGTCATCCAATCACGCCCAAATTAACTTGCAAGTGGCCTGTAGTGCTGAAAGAGACTTCATTGCATGAAGAACGCCATTCTGTACAGTTAAGCTCAGATCTTGCACAACAAGAGGGAAGTTAGGAGCTGAACGGAGGTGAAGCTGAATGGAAGGTCCAGTGTGATCCTTTTGGTGAGGGCTATACAAGAGCGATGAGGTGGTCGCAACGAAGATTAGAAGACTGCTGACACTGCCATGTTGGGCTCTGCAAAACTGTAGGAGCTGTGTTATCAGGTTAGCTGTAAATTACTATAAGTGGGATCTAACACATAAAATAAAATTGCTATGCATGGCATGTTTAAATCACAACCGGACGGTCCGGTGCGTGTAATTGGCTAGCCGTTGGAGTCGACCGTTGGACTGGCAATTCGACCGTTGGAGCCACCAGACGGTCCGGTGTTGCACCACCGGACGGTCCAATGGACGTTGAAGCTTTGGTCTTCCCCTGATGTGCTTTCGTCCGGAATGTCCGGCGGTGCCACCGGACGGTCCGACGGTGAGCCACCGGACCATCCAGTGCCTTCAACTCCAGGACTTGGTTGTTCCTTCCTCTCAGCCCATAATGTTCGGTGGTGTGCCACCGGGTTGTCAGGTGCATGTAAATACATCGGGTCTTTAAGTCTTCATCTCCGGGCTTCTTCTTCTTCTTCTTCTTTCCGGACCTTTCTGATGGGGCTTTATTCATTCTTCCATTTGCCCAAAAAAAAATTAGCCCGCTGGCCGGTCAACGGGACCGCCGAGCCAGGGCATATATAAGGTTATAACTTGATGGCGGTTTGGTTCTTCTCTTGTGTCTTTTAATTCGTTCTTTGAGGTGTTTGTACCCCAAGTCCACCTTTTACACCCTGAGACTCAAACAAAAATACTTGCACACAAATATTAATCTCATGGCACGTGTTTATCACTTCAACCACCAAAACCTCATTAGGGAACTAAGCACAAGGCTTATGATCCATTTTCCTTACACTGTTTATATCAAATAATGTCTAATGACCTTGTCTTCCGTATTATTTTGGGCTGATTTTTTTCGTTATCAAGTGTGTAGTGGGATACGTGGGCCTGGACCAACTTTCTAGCAGGCTGGGCTAATTCACGAACTTTAGTTGGATACTCGATCTTGCATAACAAGTCGAATCCAGAGGTTCGCCATCATAGCGGTAAGTGTTCCGTTCATCCGGGGGCTACCAATTACTTAACCAACCCGATTTTTGACTTCCTTACAGAAGAATGATAGACGGAAGCAGAATCAAGGGATCTTCTTGGTATGGTGAGATCTTGTAATAACTACTAACCTCGATTTGCTGCATCATTGTGCTGGTGTGGTTCAGTGGTTGTGATAGGTGGGGACACGCGGCCAATTACGTATATATTATCATATACAGTATTGTTTTAGCTATCCCACTGGCAAAACTACGTCTACATGGTCCTAAGGTATTAATCATTTGCACATTATTATCATATATAGATGGACACGGAGAAAAATAAAGGTGCTTGTACACCATTAGGAGACTTGAACAAACATCAGCAATGAAGATGACCATGGATGATAATATTTTCTCATTAAGTGTGACAATAATGTTGTGAAAAATCTTTGATTTCTAAGACATCAATCGTAGGAATGAAGACGACAAAGGATAAACAAATGGAATAAGAAGTGTGGTGAATCTTATAATCCAAAGATATGCCAACAAATGATAGATGCATGTTCCAAAGGTAACACATCATAGGTATTTTACCATCACATGTTTATCACCAGTTCACTACTAAAAGCAATTCCATGCATATACTAAATGAGGTTAAATAACTTAGGCCAAAGGGCCTCTAGGCTAGTGGTTGCAGCAGCTCGAGCGGCACATTTTACATACTTATTATTCCTCGTCGCTTTACGGCATAAAAAAAAATTTAGCTCCATGACAATATATATATATATATAGGAAGAGTTTTATCTACATGTGCATGTAGCTACACTCACCTTCAATAAACTAATAAGGGTATATCCGTATACTTATTTATCGGTTTGAGTATGTTCACATACTTATTTTAAGATACCTCAAAAGTCACCACGCGAAAAAATTACAAAACAGCCCCTAATTTTAATTTATTTTATAATACATTGAAGTACATATAACGGAGTATGACCCCATACCTTAGGTATACTCGCATACCTCATGTATATACCACCACAGATGGTCTAATATGATCACATACTCCGTGTACATACCTTCCGTTTCACCAGATACGTCCTCAATCATAAAATACATACGCGAGTGTAGCTACATGCGCATGTAGAAAGGAATTTTCCTATATATATATATATTATATATATATATATATATAACGAGCTAGGAATCTATCTATAGGATGCATTTGTGATCCTCAAGTGGTTTGGTATAATTTCTTCGATGTCTTGGTAATCATATCCATCTTCAGCGACATGGCTGTGATGGTGCGGCACTGAGCTCCATGGGCTGTCATCCAGCACGCTGCGGAATCGACTGCGGAGGAAGCTGAGAGCTTCGCGTGCCACTTCCTGCTTCGCCTCCTGCATTGAGTTGCCGCTTTTGGTGAAGCGCCAACTCTGGCCGTACACGTCCAGACACAAGTCTACGACGAAATCCTGCGATGATTTGCGGTAGCCGTAGAAGGGCGATTGGCTCGCTCCTAGGCTGCTCATCACCTCCCACAGCAGCCGCGTAGCTCCCCACTCTGTCGCCGGCGGCGGTGGCAATGAGTCGGTGTGCAGGAGGCGCTGCACCCTGACACATTGCCATGGCCCCTGCTGCGTGGCCTCGGGACGGGGCTGGTACGTACGGAAGCAGTCCGTGCGCAGGTCGTAGGACTGCAGACAAAGAAGCCGGTGGCAGCTGATCTCTTGGGCTTGGGATGATGCTCCGACGACCGACGTGCTGTCGTTGATCTCATCGTCGACGTAGCAAATCTGGTCCTCCTTGATCTTGCTGCCTTCTTCATCTGCGACGGCAAAAGCTGCGCAGCAGGCGTCGCCGACGAAGAGTGCGTGCCCGTCGAAGCTCTTGACCAGCACCGGCGGAGGAGGCGGCGGGATGCCCCCGTAGAAGCGGCGCTCAGTCACCACAGAAACTTGCAACCCAACGGTGTGGTGCCCGCCGCCGGGAACACGGTTTATCCCGAAGCTCCTGGTGACCATCAGAAGCCTCCCGTTGCACGCAACAAGGTAGCACCTCTTGTAGGGGGACAGACTGCCGACGGGGTCACGGGGATACAGCCCCGAACCGCGCATCTATTCGAGCTCGTCGTCCTCCAAGGCGTAGGCTTGCTCTGCTCCGTCGACGACGTGTAGCTTCCCCTGGAAGAAGGCGATGTCCTCGAGGTAGAACCTGTCCGTGATGCACCACCAGGGGCAGCTGATCTCTTTCTGCCTCAGCCGGCAGACGGATACGGCGCGGCGCCGGAGGCCGAGACCAACAACCGCGGCGACGGTGCAGTTCCCCGCGTCGGGCGCCGATGACAGCGCCATCTTGGTGATCGTGCCGTCCCCGGCTCACGCCGGGAGGCGGATCCTTTCCATGGTGAAAGGATTCAGCAGGAAGGGCTGGGTGGGCGCCGCCGCCGACGCGGGCACCAGGCCAGCCAGTTGCCGAACGAACCGCGGCAAGCGGTAGCGCGGGCGTCCTCGGGCAGGGCCACGCGGTGGATGGCGGCGTCGCGCGTGCCGACGCAGTGGCCCGGGGCGACGAGCCATGGCATGGGCGGGGGCTGCTTGTGGGCGCGCTCCGCGCGCCGCCACTGCCGGCACACGGCGCGGAAGACAAGGCGATCGCCGTAGGCGGGGAGGCGGTGAATGATGTCGCCGAGAAGGTCGTGCGGGAGGTCGGCACACGAGCGGCGGCTGCGGCGGCGGCGGCGGCCGAGACTCTCTCGATTGGATACCCGCCGCGGCATGACGATCGTCCGCGCTGCGGTTGAAAGTCAAATCAAGGGTTGAGTTAGGGTTGGGGATACGAAGAAAATTGAATATTCTGGTGAATTTATTATAGGCCCAGCCCAGGGCGGACCGACGTGCGGGTGCGGGCTTATTCGAATCGGAACGGAACGAAAGGCCCATCGCCCGTGTTGCCCACCGGTCACCATCGGTTCCGAATTTGGCCATCGCCACCATCGTCCGAGGGAATCACAGCAAACAAAATAACTGGGCTGGCTAGCTGTTGGTCCCGTTTTTTTATAACGCACCGTATAGATACACTCACATCTGTGAACACGCGTACCGCTACGAGTAATGACCCGGTAGATCTTGAGATGAAACAACAATTAACACAGTTAAATCTTGTTGGAATAATCTATTTCTATATACATTTTCTATCTATATCTATATCTATATATTATTAAAACAAATAAGGTTTTTTGGTCCTTGGTTTCTCGGCCCGTCCTGACAGGTGGGCCCTACTTGGTCAGACGCCCAAACCCGTATTCCCTGTCTCGGCGTCTCCTCTCGAACAAGCGAACAGCTGCTGCCCCAGGCCCGCTTGGCCAGCGTGCCAACGGACAGCCCAACCGGACGCGTATAGGAGAGCCCAGCAAGCCGCGGATGTACCAAAGAGCCCAATAATAATATTGATTTAGGTCCACAATGGGCCAGAGCCAATACACAGTGACGTGGTTCACGATCTCTACTAAAATCAAATAAAATTGTAGAGTATAATACCAAATCGAGATTTAAAGTCAGGATGTGTTTGTTCATAATCGCCACACCGCATTTGGGTAACACAGACGGAGAACATGACACAGATTTACCAAGAAATCCAAATCGAACCCATTGGGGAACAAAATAAATCGACCATTGAATCTAACAGAGGACAGATCGTTGCGTCGCCGTGTCCGAGCTTCAGGATGGCGCCCGCAGAGGCGGGGAAGACAGATCGCTTCCAGCGGCCGCACAGTTTGGGCCGGCGGCGGGCGCAGGAAAGACGGCAGCCTCTGCATGTGACGGCTTGAGGAGGCGGCACCGATGTGAGATCCGATAGGGTTTCTCAGCGCAGGAAGCAAGCTCGGCAGGCCGGTGAAAAGAGGCCCAGCAGGGCCCGGCAACCATGTACCATACATAATTCTACGATTAGATACCCAGCAGACAAATATGCTACAACATCCTTCAAGTATGCACGTCACATAAATATGCTACAACATCCACGTGAAATATAAATTCTGAACTTTCACTTCTTACACCGTATCCAGGCGTATGGGCTCCAATGTATTCCGTCCATCAAGACATAAAGTTTTTGATACGATATTTAAATTATAATTTGTCATGAGAGGAGATCTAAATTTGCTCTCCCAACTTGGCAAGGGAATCCTGGAAAACATAGACATCGGGACGAATTGACAAGGTAGCTAGGCATCCAAACACCTTGTCCATACATGCTCTTGGTTACTTGCATTAATGAATTGTCTAATATAAATAAACCAGTGATAATTTCTAATTCAAATAATTATATAATAGAAGGGACAAAAATCAAAACAACAGAATAAACTAATTGACAATGACTGATAGCCAAATACAAACATGTTTAGCAACTCATAGAACATTATAATACCGTAATATATATGTATGTATGAGATTCCGTAGCAACGCACGGGCATTTTTGCTAGTATAATACTAAAGCAAATTTAGGTTTTCTGATTCCGGTTTCCCGGTCCGTCATGACATGCGGACCCGGCTGGTCAGCCTCTCCCCCTTCTGTATCCGATAATCCAAATCACAGTTGCAATACGAACCAGATTCAGACCGTAGAAGGAGCCCACGCGAAAACGGACGTCCAAATCGCATACGGACTCCGTTTTCAATATTCTATATATCGATAGAAAGCTAAAATAATAACCTTTTCAACCAAACTAAAACCACTTTAAAATTCGGTCTCAGTCAACGGAAATCTTTGAAACAACATGATGTGAAATTTATTCGCGAGCCCAGAATGCAAGAGCCGCCCACGCGAAAACGGATGCCCAAATCGCATAAGGACGTCGTTTTTAACGTTCTATATATCAATAAAAAGCTAAAATAACAATCTTGCCAACATCGTCAGGAGAATATGGTCTACAATTTATTCGAAAACCCAATTCAGATGGGAGGAGCAGCCTACGTGAAAATGGATACCCATGTCGTATATGGACTCTGTTTTTTATGTTCTATATACTGTGGAAAAACAAAAAATAATATTTCTTACCAAACTGACACCACCTAAATTTCGGCCACAGCAAGAGAAAATTCGAAACAATATGCTATGGAATTTATTTACGAGGCTATTCTTATATGTATTGATCTATAGGTGCTTAAAGATCTTTTTCTCCCATTGCAACGCACGGGCATTTTGCTAGTTAATATTAAATCAAATAAGATTTTTCGGTCTATGGTTTCTCGGTCCATCGTGACCGGTGGACCTGACTGGTCAGCCCCACCCCATCATCTATCTGATAATCCAAATCACGGCTACGGTACGAACCAGATTCAGATATTCGGACCGTAGAATGAGTCCACACGAAAACGGACGCCCAAATCGCATACAGACTCTGTTTTTGATATTCTGTATATCGATGGAAAGCTAAAATAATAAACTTTTCAAACCAACTGAAACCATTTTAAAATTTGGTCTCAGTCAAAGGAAATCTTTGAAACGATACTACGTGAAATTTATTCGCGAACCCAGAGTGTAGAGCAGCCCACACGAAAACGGATGCACAGATCACATATGGACTCCGTCTTTTACGTTCTATTTATCGATAGAAAGCTAAAATAACAACCTTTCCAACTCAATTGACATCACTCTAAAATTTGCTTGCAATTAATGAAAATTGTCAAGACAATATGGCCTACAGTTTATTCGAAAACCCGATTCAGACGACAGAAGCAGCCTACGTGAAAACGAATACCCATATCGTATATGGACTCCGTTTTCGATGTTCTATATATTGCTGGAAAGCAAAAAAAAAATAATATTTCTCACCAAGCTGACACCATCTAAATTTCGGTCATATGCGAAAATTCGAAATAATAGGATATGGAATTTATTTGCGAGGCTAATCTTATATGTATTGATTTAAAGATGTTTAAGGATTTTTTTTCTCCCGTTGCAACGCACGGGCATTTTGCTAGTCTAGAAAAATGAAAGCGCCCGTGTCAAGTCTAGGACTTAAATCTAGGTGTAGCCAAAAATAAATACAAATATCTTAGCTATCAGATTTGGAGTCTAAATCAAACTCGATCCGATTCTGTCACTTATAACAAAATCTCACTTGGATATGTGTTAGAAAAATTTTCTACCTCGGCGGCAAAATGTATTGGGTTCATGGATTGAATGATGTTCTTCCTTCACAGAAAATATTCTAGACTCAAAGTGAACTATGTTGGTTATTTAGGATTTGCTCAATTAATTAAATTCAAGGCCTATTTATTTACTGCGGGGTGTTTTATCCCATATGAAAACCAATTGGGCACCTTGTATGCTGAGAACACCACGTAGCAGAAGAAAACAAAGAAATATTCTGAACAAAAGAAATTTCCGAATGAACAAAGAAAAGTTCTAAGTTTCTCTGTTATCATCCTGTTGTTGGAAGTGTTGATGGCTAGTGGTGGTAGTTTAGTAGTGGTGATAACTTATTGATAACTGATGTATTCATTCAGTGGCTAAAGGTGGTAATGGTTTGGGCCAAAACCAATTTTAGTGGTTTGGTTTTTATTTTGGGCCGAGTTGGTCCAATGGCATATGGGCCGAGATGATCTATGGAGTGGCTTGGTTTAGGCTAATAACTGGCTCGGTTTAGTTGAGTTTTCGGTTCTGGATGGTCTTCGACCATAGTCCTGACCCGATGCGCAGCCCCGAGCGCCTCCACGCTCCATGTAAATCTTGGTCTCCACTCCTGATCTGGTGGTTTCTTTGCCATATGTGTTGATCAACACACCATCTTACTTGCCATTGGTATATCAATGAAGTGGTTACTTGTATGAATGAGTTGACACAGGAGGCATATTTGTGTTCTTTGATATATTGATGCTAAGATGATGGGGTTGTTGCCCTAGAGAGTTAATTTATGGAAGTATAATAGTATATTGTTATTGAATCAATGAATCTTTGGACAGCTTGTCTTTTGATGATTTCAAGTGTAGATGTTGCTTCTGTTCATGCGCACAAGATTTTCTGTGATATTTGTGAGAAGTTTGCCAATTTGGTTATTCCGCTGCCTCTGTGGTCACAGTATCCAATTTCATTCGAATTCGATCGGTTTCCACCCCCTCGTCACGATAGGTAAGCGTGCCGTGCCTTTGTCCATTTGGCAGCAATCTGAAGCTTCCTGCTCAGCGAGGCATCGACGCGGTCCAGACGACCTGCTACTTCCAGGCAGGCAGGCCAACAGAACGCAGGCTCTCTGCAACGAATGTTTTATATGCTGCAGAGCAGAGTAAAAGGACACTGTCAAGAAGAATAGATTGCTGTACGCTGCAGGCCTGCAGAGCCAGCCTGCGCTGCAGGGATGCGCCAAAAAACACTGCTCACCCGGCACTAGCTCCAAGGCGATGCGAACAATACTTTAACCCCCAACGTGTAACGGGCGGCCACCAGCTTCACAAACCACAATCAGCAGGCCATCAATTAACAAGTTAAGAATCACCAAGGATCACGCTCTAAGCCTAAATTGCAGGCGTCAGCGGCACCAAACGCACGAGCGCAATGGATTAGCAAGTGGTAGAGCTAGACCCACCACTACCGCACAACAGGTTCCACTCGCCCCAGTGCTACTGGCCAACCAAAAGGACAGGCTTTCACAGCATGTCAACACCTAAATGCCCTAGCGCAAACACACCGCGACTATGAAATGGGCGTGGCGAGCGACTTCCCTCGGGCTCGGGCAGGCATAATAGCAGCAGGTGGCCGCTGTCCTGCGGGGGGCAGACACGGTGCATGGATCGAGTGTTAGTACCTGCAAAAGCAAAAAGGCAAAGGGGAAAGCGAGGTGTGGCATTCCGTCCCGTCCCGTAGAAAAGTGAATTCGGTCACGAACCAAAAGCGTGCGTGGGTTACAGTTGTTCTCCGACGAGATGGATCGACACATGACATAACATGGACAGCGCTGTAAAGCCTCGCACCGTTTACCTGTTCGGCATCCAAGGGGAAGAAGAGCGAGGACCGTTCATAAACCTATGCTACAGAGCCAGCCAGTCTGTAGGTCGTTGGGCACATCCAGTGCTGCAGATTAATGTTGCGGTGTACTGTATGTAAGATAATCCACCGGTCACAAAATTGCAAGTGGCTTGTAATGCTGAAGAGACTTCATTGCATGAAGAACGCCATTCTGTACAGTTAAGCTCAGATCTTGCACAGCAAGAGGGAGATTAGGAGCTGAATGGAGGTGAAGCTGAATGTATGGAAGGTCCAGTGTGATCCTTCTGGTGAGGGCTATACAAGAGCGATGAGGTGGTTCGCGGCGAAGATTAGAAGACTGCTGATACTGCCATGTTGGGCCCTGCAAAACTGTACAGTAGCTAAGTTGTGTTAGCAGGCTAACTGTAAGTTACTGTGAGCGACTGAGCCGGATCTAACACAGAAAATAAAATTTGCTATGCATGACATGTTTAAATCACTACAAAACGAGATATAGCATGCAGATATACATGGAGTGCATTCGGAATTAAATAATTAATTAAAAGAACATAGTTTTACAGGACTATATGAGTTGGTAGTAATATAAACGAAAGGAACTCTTCAGTTTGTGCCAGTCACAAGATGAAAGTATACGGGATATACAACAATTTGAAAGTTACGTGTACAAATGTAGCGACAAGCCAACAATGCTGCTAATGTATACAGAATAACTATAGGTTGAAACTTAAAAGTCTTTTTGTTTGGATTGTTACCACAACCTGCCACGCCACGCTTATACATGCAGATGATTCTTAGCTAATGTTCGCTTGATGGCCAGATGTTCAGCGTGCCACAACTTTCCAAGAGTTTCTCAATTTATTTTCAGTGCCACAAAAACGTGCCTAACAACCAGCGCCGAAATTGGTCGCCGAACTTGCAGTATGCAGTGTGGCTTTCCTCGGCAAGAACCAAACAGGGCAGTTGCTCTTCTGATGTTTATAGCAGGGAAGTGATATGGTAGTTAAAATAACACATTTGTTCTGTAAGTGGGTTCCGTATTACCAATTCACCATCAGATAAAGACACTTGTTCAATTTAAAATGCAGTAATTATGCTGCCAATGAAACATATAGGGTAACTATAGATTGGAAATCTTTTAGTTGTTGTTCTGATGTTTATAGTAGGCAAGTAACATGTTAATTAAAATAATACATTTGTGATGTACATGGGTATCGTATTACCAATTCACTATCAGATGAAGAAACATTTTCAGTTTTCACTTTAAGAGTTGCTTAGAAAGTAGAGGGGTCCAAAACAACTAGTACCAAGTATCAACAACCCAGTTAATTATTTACTTGAAGAAAGGAAAAGGTTAGCAAATGCATAAACAAGTCTAGCTTTTCCTTTGTATCTCACAAGTGCAATCAATAAAACAAATAAACATCAAGTGGTAATACCGCTTGACTAATTTGTTGATGAAGAAGATGCTTTCTGGATCTCCGTTGTTATCGCCTCAGCAAGATCTGATGCCTTATACTCAACTCCAAAGCATCTTACTGTCTCCAAGCATGGATCTAGCAAGTACCTGTAATGATGGTCAATTTCTGGAAACAATATCAGCATGGCAAAGTGCAAATATCCACACCGGCATTCACTTACATATTGTGAGAGCTTTCCACAAGATAGTCCTGACCAACTTCCTCTACTCTTTTAAAGAAAACACGGTACTCCTGTGCAATCTGTCTTACTGCACTGATGGGGCCCGTTAGTCCTACTATTCTTGGGTCAAACTCTGCAGTTAAAATGAGGCGAGTCATCACTTGCAGGCATAGCTTAAATTTTGAATGTTCCAGATCCCAATGGCAGAGTAACTTACCACTAAGGTATGCCTTAAGCTGAGCAGGTGAATCACGTTGAGGATCAATAGTGATAAACAGTGGTGTAATCTTGATATCATACTTTGACTCTAGTAAAAAATTAAGCACCATAAGATATTATGAAGATGGCAACACATTAGTGCACTTAGTTATGTCAAGAAAATTTATTCATTGCAATCCAATTATAGACTATACTGTAAATTTTCTAAACTAGCTGGCACAGACCAAGACTAAGCCAATACTGATTAAGTGTAGTATTGAAGACATCATCACAGGTTACTTTTCATAAAAAGGTAATAGATAACTGGAAATAACTGAGAAAGGTTGCAGCGGAAGTGAGAAAATGATAAACTGAGGACTTCGCAAAAATTTTGCCTTCAATCTAAATACGATAAACATGCACATACATAGAGTGGATACAGAAGATTGCAGGCATGTAACTATATAAGTTGCCAATCGCAAAATGCATGAAGTAACAAATTCAATAGATGTTGTGCCATCAAATTTGTATTCCTGAGAAAGAAGAAGGATGTGGTGTGTATCAACACACCTAACAGCTTAATAACATCAGCCATCTTCTGAACTTCTGCTGGACTCACATCTGGGCAGGATGTATAGCCAAAGTACATCAGTGTCCAATTTCCCTTAAGCTTCGATTCAGTCACTACATTATTTTCTGTATCAAAGAGCTTAAATGGTCCTCCAATTGCAGGTCTGTTGGTAGTACATCTTTTGGGAACACTGGATTGTCCTGGTACTTTAGCTGAATATACCAAGATACAAAACACAAAAAAGCAACAGTGAGCAGGGAATTTATATAAACCACCAAAAAGTGCAATAAAACTTGTTTCCATGAAATTCCCTTTTTTTTCTACAACAGAAGTTGTATCAGCAATTGCAAACAGCAGAAATGGTAACTCCATGATGTCATGTGCAACATAATTAACAGTTCCATGACACACTCTTCATCATCAAGATTCAAGAGGCTCCATCAAATGTCTGAATATACATAAATTGGATCTGTATAGCACAGCAGGACATTTCATCCAGTAGAACTATTACCATCATCTAACCTACTGTGGTATAAGATAACAAAGTTAAGCTGAAACGAGAATAAAACAGTGAAATGTGTGACCTCAGAAAACAACATAAAGCTGCAGTGCTGGAAAACTCTTGTGTCTTACCATAGGGAACTGCACGCCTCTCATCATTGTAGTGAACAAAAGTGGCTATCCCAGCAAAAGCAAGTAGAGCAGATGGCTGCAAAACCAACAATATTTACAAAAGAACAGTGTTTGTGTAAAATGTTGTTATAGTTTTAGCAAGAAAAGCGTGGATGTAGAATGATGCTATGCCATGGTTTTAGTCAATTGGGCCCTTTGGGCAGGTTTGGTCAAATTACTGTGCACGCATCCAAAGACATTAATGGGGTGTTTGGATTGAGGAATCAACTCATGATGGATGGGTAGTGATGGATCAACTCATTCCATTCCTCATGCCCATACTAATTAATAGCTTGTGAGGAATGAGGTGGAAATGGATCAACCCATTCCATTCCACAAACCAAACAAAAAGGTGAGTGAGAAGATGCACAAACCAAACACTTAAGTGTCAAAGATTCTATTGTTAATAGTTTGACAGTAAACAAGACTATGGATAATCTCATAGTTAACTACAATGTGCAAAATATAAGATGATGGACAGTTTTTAGAAACATCATACGTACGGTTGACATTAAATAAGACTTGGGACATAACATAGTTAAATACAATATGGAAAATATAAGAAGATGAGCAGTCTTTAGAAGCAACATACAGCAATGAAATATATCAACGGCCAAGAAGTTGACTCGTTCTGTTCAGAAAACTGTCTCATTGGCCTATCATACTTGGAGCTTCCCCCACTAGAATAGCCTCTGGAATGGAAACCCCGCGCAGGTAGGATCCTACAGAAGAAAGTCATAGAATCAGAACAACTCAGTAACACAAGCAAAGGCAAATAACGTACACACGCGGCTACATGCACAATCGGCCAGTAGTAGCAGAACAGACAGATAAAATTCAACCCATTGAAGCATTTATGCAATGCTTTTAGTACCACCTTATGGCACTAAACTTATGTTCAACGATAGCACAGTACCTATCTACATAGGGAAGCAATATATATATCGCTATAAAATCGAACTACACAGATATCGCTCCAATGCATGGTGTAGCTTAGCTTCAGCTTATGGTAGCATGAGCCCAAGTACAAGCAAAAGCAGAGACTACAACACGATCATATATTCGTAATGAAACCCAGGAATCAAAACACTAGTTCTGTCGTTGAATTCATCACGTTCACAATCAGATCCCAGACTAACATGTAGTTGCAGGTGGAACACCGCGACGACATTGCGCACAGGGTGGCACATCAAGCAGAGTGTCGCAGATGCACACATTATGGTTACTCGCATCAAATGAGAACTTAGCACCCATTTCGTGCCATGCTCACTCAGTTTACTTCCATGAAGCACAGCCGCACCCCTCTCAAAATCCCCGTCCCTCCCCCACGCAGCGCTCCAACGAAGACGAATCTCAAATCCCGATTCCAGCCCACCCCCACACCATCAACCCAATTGCCCAAACAACACCTTCAGCAACCGAACAAGCCACAGCGGTGTGGCTCCGCCCGCTGCGGCGTTAGCGCAAACACCTGACGTGCACAGGCACACCACCACGCGCGCGAACCGAGAGAAGAGAGGAGGCATACCGGGGCCGCCACGAAGGAGGAAGCTCGATGGGCGTGCGCAGGCGGCGGAGCAGCGAGAGCTTCAGGACGCGCGGGGTCAGCATGGCCGCGGCCCGGGAGGGGGAGCGAGGCGGTGGAGCGCAGCGCAGTACCGGAGAGAGACGGAGAGAAGGGGGAAGGGAGGTTTGAGAAGAGGAAAAATAATGCGGCGAAATCCAGAGATTCTATGGGCGGTCTTGGGGTACTCGAGTGCGTGAGCTTTGATCTTCTTGTGGCCCAAGAAAGGGAGCTTGGTTCTTCTTGTGACCCAAGAAAGGGAGCTTGCGTTTTTTTTCATTTATATATTTTTTAAAATTAAAATTTACGAATCTATACTTCTGGATCTGAAATCTACAAGTTTATACACCTGTCGTCCGGCGTTGGGGCAACAGTCCCCTCTTCCCCGCCGCGGTCGCCCCTGTCGCCCGGCATAAGGGCGAGAGGACCCTGTCGCCCGGCGTTGGGGCGACTGGCCCCATCGCCCGGCCTAGGGGCGATTGGGCTTTCCACTGCATGGGCTGTGGATCCCGTCGCCCGACCGCGGGGCGACAGCCCCCGTCGCCCGCCCCAGGAGCGACCGGCCCCTATAAAGACCGCCCCACCCTCCTCAAGGGTCACTGTGACCATTTTCTGACTCCCACTGTGAGTGCAGCCAGAAGGGAGAAGGGAGAGGAGGGTGGTTGTGCGGCGAAACCCTGCTGCAATCGGACCTCAGGTAAACTTTTGTTGCCCTTTTTTCAATACTGTGCAACAAATAGTGACCAATAATATAGAATTAGAACAAAATTAGTTAGAAATTTTAGATTAATTAGACTTTTTGTAGTAGGTAATTAGAGATTACTTAGGCATTTATGAGGCAGTAATTAGACACTGATGAAACATTAATTAGGGAGTTTTTAGGCACTGATTTAACTGTAATTAAGCACTGATTACACATTATTAAGGAAGTAATTAGGCATTGATTAAACATTAATTAGGTAGTTTTTAGGCACAGATTTAACATTAATTAGGCAGTAATTAGGCACTGATTTAACATTAATTAAGCAGTAGTTCGGCACTGATTACACATTATTATGCAAGTAATTAGGCTTTGAGTAAATATTAATTAGGCAATAAGTAGTTTATGTACAGAAATGTCGAACCGGATGCAGTTTCAAGTATATTATGGAGAAGCTAGTGTGTAGTATGGACCGTATGGAGTAGACCTTTCAGAGTTCCGTTCGAGCTTGAAAATGGTAGACAGACCATTAGAAAGGAGTTTCGGTTCTATAATCAAATGGTTGGAACGTGGGTTTCGCGTTAATCCAAACACTCATTTTGTCAATGTGGATTGCCTTGTGTCATTTGAAATTGAGGGGGAGAAATGGGAGCTAATGACAATCAACAATACGGAAGAGTGGAAGTTTTACATGGAAACAGCAGTTGAGCGAGGTTGGCCTCTTAGCATACTTGTTAGGATTGGTGAAAGGGCCCAAGTAGGAGGATCAACGTATGATCCTCCTCCAAGTGGAGCAAGTGGTGATGCAGGTATACGATTTGAAAATACTGATGGACTTCGTGATATCCTCAACGTTCTAGCCATGTTTCCTCACTTCATTCGCATGAATAGTACATACATATATTTTGTCAAATTACAAGGAGCATAGCCTAATTACATGAAGTTATCGTATTCATCATCTAGGAAGGTATTAGGCCTCCGCAAACTAGAACCTGCTGCAGGCCGTGACGTGCTCCTTCTAAGTCCACGTTGGACGCTCTGACGCCTCGTCTGGCCAGGCATTGGCATGTAATCGGTGGAGTTGTCATCTAAATAATTTAAAATCGACCGCGGCAAAATATAAGCTTCAGAGCGTGCGGCGCTTCTTCGGCCACCTCGTGCACTCTGCGTGGCTGCCTGCCCACGCGCGGGCATGAAGTCGTCGTCGTCGTCTAAGAATGTCACATTGCCTCCTCCTGGCCCAGTTGAAGAATCACATCGTAACACCTTCCCTCTTAAGTCCCTCATCCCACGTCTTCGGTTTCGCCGTCTCCGCGCATCCGGCAGCACACCACGAGCAAATAGATCGCACATCGGCCAGAAAAAAATGGATGTAAGTGTTTATGTACTGAACGTATTCTGAATGTGCCTAAAACAGTAACCAACATAAATGTTAGTAATACCATAATATCTTACCAATATCAACATTATTCATTACAACTATAATGCCGTACCTGAATGTGTCGAGCATACTGTTCATTGGTCATTACTAAACTCCATTCTCGTCTAGAAAAACCATCGCAACTTGGGAGCTCTGCAATCTCACATATTCTTTGATAACGACGATGTTGGTGCGATATCTGTACTCTTAGATCGTTTAAGGTCAGCACTGGAGCTTTAACGGGATCAGAATTGAATCCGAACTTAGAAAAACAAAGATGAAGTGTTCTTTTCATTCTTCCCTCTTCAAATATACTGTAAAGACCTTTTTGTGTAGCCTTTACAGCAGCAACTAGGGAGCTGTTAATCAGCTTATACGTCCACGGAAAAGAACCCATTGAACCGTCCATGTTACCTACAAGGCTCGCGTAAATAAATTACATTGAAAATAAATAAACCTACAAGTCTCGCATAAATAAACTACTGAAATTATCACTATGTTGACCGTACCAACTACAATGACCAAATTATCACAGTAATGAACTAAGGGCAAAAAAAAAATTTACCTTACGTCCGATTGCAGCAGGGCTTCGCCACACAACCACCCTTCTCCCCTCCTCCCTCCTCCCTTCTCCCTCCTGGCTGCTCTCACCGTGGGGAAATGGACACAGGGTGGGGGGCCTGGCTGCTCTCACCGTGGGGAAATGGGCACAGGGTGGGGGGCGCTGGGGAAATGGACACAGGGTGGGGAGGGTGGGGGCGCGTGGGGGCTTCGTAGGGGTTGGGAGCCGGTCGCCCCTGGGGCGGGCGACAGCGGCGGTCAGTCGCCCCAAGGCCGGGCGACGGGGGCCAGTCGCCCCAAGGCCGGGTGACGAGCCCCAAGACGGGCGCCAGTCGCCCCAAGGCCGGGCGACGGGGGCCTCTCGCCCTTAGGCCGGGCGACAGGGTCCTGTCGCCCCAACGCCGGGCGACAGGTGTATAAACTTGTAGATTTCAGATCTAGAAGTATAGATTTATAAATTTTAATTTTAAAAAATATATAAATGAAAAAAAACGCAGGGAGCTTGGTCTGTCGTGGGCTGACGAAGGGCCATTGTGGCCCAGCAATAAGATAAGGTTATAAATCCTCCATGCGTAGCGTATCTGCCAGTGGCCTCTGCTGCATCTTCTTCTACTAGGCCGAGCACCCCAGCAACCATTCCGGTTGAAAGCAATTTTTCGTAGTGCACCGAAAACGGAATTTCAAATTTTTCAAACTTTCTGAATGAAAAAGAAATTCAAATTTGAAAAACGAAATTCGCATTTTTTTTTGTCAAAATTTCAGATTTTTCGGTCGGAATTCCGGATTTCCCGCCGGAAAATGTCATTTTTCAATTGGAACATTGTTTGAAAATGCTCCAACAGATGGAATTCAATAATTTGATTGAAAATTGTCTGTATCTTTTGTATATTGCATTGTACAATGCATATTAAATATATTCCACACAAATTATCCATCACAAATGCATAGAAACATATGTTGTCACATGAAATCACAAATAAAAATGTATGAAAACTAAAGCTATCACAATAATACAATTACATAGTTACAATACATAGACCATAATACAAGTTTATAGTATAAATATGGTGTGGAACTCATGTGTGTTATTATAATTTAATCAATTTGAATTGATAATTTATGGACAAATAAACTCCAATAAACATGTCAATATCATGTACTTTTATTAATATGGTCATGTTAATATGGTCATGCATGAACTTGGAATTCGACTATTGAGTTTGTATAAACTTTTTAAAGTTTGGTCTTACGGATCCACTATATCGATTTGTTGTGTTATTCATATAGAATACTTATAGTTTATGGAACTTGAATGAATAATTTGTGTTCAAATTATGTTTACATGTGTATTATGTCCCTTCCAATGTTTTTTTTTATATGTATATATATATATACAAAAATAATAAATAGTGCTGAATTTTCTTTTTTTATATCGCTCGCGCTCAGCGGGTGCGAGGCGGTGCTCACGCTCTCCGGGACGGCGCAGTGCAAGGCGTGCGGCCTCAGGATGTGCCTCAAGCACCGGTTCCCCGACGAGCACCAGTGCGCGGGGATGGCCGGGGCTGGCGGTGGCGGGTGGATTGAAAAGGCATGGCAGAAATTGATGCAATGCTGGTGTTGGTGACTCGGTGTCGAATTGACGAAGATCCTTTTTTTTTTCTTCTTCTATGGAATACAGTGTGTATATAATATAGGCACATACAGTGCCCATCGTTCACCTGTGTGGCTGTGTCAGTGTGCGCATATATAAACAGAGTAAACTCGCTGGATCGTGCAGGCCAAGTAAGCCGGCATGTAGAATTTACAGTGAACATATCCCTTTACCATGCCTTCTGAACTCTGAAACGCGATGCATCAGAGACAGACCGTGCCCTGCATCTGTCTCTGTCTCTCTCTTTTTTTTTTTTTTTTTTTTGTCAGTCTGTCTCAAATTTTGGTACTGAGAACTTAGTCTGATGATATGTGGATTCCTATCTTGTTGCACCCGCCGCTGTTAGCATCGACACGAGCATGCTGGATGAACTGAAGAAGAGCCTGGACAGAAGTGATCTTCCGTCTTCGGAGTTCGGGTAAGAAGAAAAGTAGCGACACCAACACTAACAGTGCAGCTAAAAGTGCATAACTAAAATTTAACTCCTATTATCTCATTAGCTGGAGAAGAGGAGCTAAAATCAGTTAAAAGTGGTCCATTAGGTACACTTTAGCCCTGTTTGGATCCCTTGAGATAAACTTTAGCCCCCAGCTCTCTCAATTGGAGAGATAAAGTTTATCGCATAGGATTTTTTGGATCCCTTGCTAAAGTTTAGCTCATGGGTAAAAAAAAGACATCCATACCCTTCCTTCTCTTCCTTCCCCCTCCACCACGCCTCCTCCTCTCTCGCGCACGAGCCGGCAACGACACCGCCACCAACCACCTCCGGTCCCCGCGCCGCAGCCCCTCCTCTTCTCTCCTACCCACTCCTCTCCGGCACCGCTGCCGCCGCCGATGTTGCCTTCACCGTCCCATCGACGCGCTCAATGCCCCCGCACCTCCACCCGACTACCTCTTCCTCCTCCGAGGTCCCTGGCTACCTCTTTCTCCTCCGCGCGCGCCGCCGGCGCCGAATCCGGCCGCGACGGCTCCTTGCCTCCCTACTCCGCCGCGGCCTTGCTCGCGGGCAGCGGATCGACCGGCAGTGGGCGGGCTCGAGCTCGCTGTGGCGCCGATCTAGCGACGGCGGGGTCGCAGGGTGCTGCAGCGGCGAGGCGAGGGGTAGCTCTGGCGACGGCAGCGGGGAGCTCCTGCGGCAGCGGCGACTGGAGCTCTTGCGGCGGTGGCGAGGCCGTTGGAGGCGGCGTGTGAGCAGGAAGAGGGAGGGAGGAGGAAACCGACGGCAGAGGAGAGAGAGTCCGGGGTGGGGTCCACTTTGGGAGGGTAGGGGGTGAAAAGTGGTCACCTTGGACCACTTTTAGCTGGTTTTAGCACCCCTTGGCCAGCTAATGAGATAATGGAAGATAAAATTTATCTATGCACTTTTAGCTGTCTTGTTTGGATATCCAAGTAGCTAAAAGTAGCTAAAAATGATGAGCTAAATTTTAGCAAAGGAGTATCCAAACAGGGCTTAGCAGGGTATCCAACCAACCCTAAAGAGCTAAACTTTAGCACTACAATAAACGAGCTAAAGTTTTAGCAAAGAGGTTCCAAACAGGGCGTAACATTAACATAAGAGGGTTCTGAAATCTCATCGAACCCCGTGTGGCTCTCTCTTCTCATATCGTGCTCGCAAACCCTGGCAGTGAGATCATCTCACTTGGCGGTATTAAACAAGGCAAAAACTACAATGCAGTCAGCTTATTGGTGCAATTTTCTCAAAAAAAAAAAAGCTTATTGGTGCAATCATGCAACTAGACGCTGGTTCTGCTTCAACTTTCCAGTCAAGTCCAAACAGGTTAGGGACTGCTTCACGTTGAAGAACCACCCCCCAATTTTACTTCATGGCATGAAATCTACAAATATTTTTTCCTATAAAAAAATCTCAGCCCAATTCACTAGGCCCAACTAAATGCAGCCCAATTACACACAGCCGAGCCGCCGCGCTAGCGAGATCCTCGCTGGTTCTCGTTGCCACGCAAGCCGCAGCAACCGCCGAGCCAGCTGGCTCCTCTTCCGCCGGCGTCCAGCTTCCATCCATAACAAAAAGGGGGCATTCGAAATTTCGAATCGCACAAGCCACACCGCCAACCGCCTTCTCTTCTTCTTCTTCTTCTTCTTCTTCCACCAGCCCGCTCAACCCCTTCTCCTCCCGGCTCCCACCCCATCCATCCGGCTATCCCCGACCCCGATCCGGGATCCCATGGCTGCGCTACCGCCTCCGGCCCCGCCTCCGCTCAACCTACCGGACGACGTGCTGGAGAAGATCCTCGCCCGCATCCCCTGCAAGGTCGACCGCTACCGCATGGCCCTCGTCTGCCGCGCATGGCGGGTGGTGATCGAGCAGATCGAGGAGCTCCGCCCTACGCCGCGTCCGCTCCCGTGGCTGCTGCTCCCCTCGCCCGACTCCGACGACGGCTCCGCCTGCGTCGTCTGCGTCCTCAGCGGCTGCCGCGTCCACCACTTCCTCAACATCACCCCGCCCTGGCGCTGCTTCGGCTCCCACGACGGCGCCTGGCTCTTCCTCCACTTCCACCAGCCGCGCCGCCACCTCGTGCTCCTCAACGTCCGCACTGGCGAGGACCGCCTGATGATGCTCCCGGCCATGGTCCACACCCTCAACGGCTTTGGGCCCTTCGACATGGTCGTCCACGCCGCCGCGCTCTCGGCCCCGCCCGACGACCCGCTCTGCATCGCGGCCGGCATCTTCACGGCCTGCGTGTACCCAGACGACCCGCCTCCCAGCTCCGGGCTCGGCGGGCAGCCAGAGCCACGCGGGTACGGCGTTGCGCTCTGGGGGCACCGGTCCCGTCGTCGTCGCGGTGCAGCCCAAGCGATCTGGGCAGATGATCCAAGGCAGGAGGACATGAGTGTGGAGGACGTCGTCTACCACGATGGAGCCTTCCATTTCGTCACCACGGCCAACCACATCCGCCTGTGCTCGCCGACCCTGGATCGGGACGGCCTCCCGTACCTGCGCCTGCTGGGAGGTGGATGGATACTGCGCCGCTTCGAGCCCATCGTGTGCATCGACGACGACCAGCGCATCCGAGCTCGCTACCTCGTCGAGTCGCGCGAGGAGCTGCTCTTGGTTCTGAGGTTCATCATGCCTCGTCCGAGTACTCAGCAGTCGACGGCGGAGTTCAAGGTGTTCCAGGCGACGCAGCTACTCCAGAACACCCAAGACTTTTGCTATCCTGAGTACCGGTGGTCATGGAGCGAGCTGCACGCGCTGGGTGGCCGGATGCTCTTCCTCGGGCATGGCTGCTCCAGATCCTACGAAACCGATCAGTACCCGGGCTTCCACGACGGCATCTACTTCTTGGATGATGACGCGTTGTACGATCGTTCCGCGACCTTCCGCTTCGGCAACGGCAATGTGATGCGGTACCCCTGCAGCGACAATGGGAAGTGGTCGGAAGGCCGTGTCCAGAGCTGCTTCCCGAGCTCAGAACCATCGGAAAGCTCTCCTCCGGCTTGGCTTCTCCCTTGACCTTGAGGTGACAGGTTCTTGCATTGGCTACCCTTTATCATCCTCGAGTTGATCAGTCTGAGATCATAGTTGTCCCAGTTGCCGATTGCAACATTCAGAGTAGTTGCTGATTGCAATATTCAGAGCGAGATAGTTGTGGAATAAATCACATGTGCTGCTTCAATCGCTGATCCTGCATGCTACTGACTTTTCAGTGTTTTGTCTGTGGTCTTGTGTCTGTTTTCTTCTTAACCGAATGCAGACAAAATAAGGCTCGGTGGGATTGGATTTGCTTGTTTTTCAATCAAGTTCTAAAATGCCTCTGGTTTGCATGCTGCTTGTTCTGTCTGTGGTCTTGTATCTGTTTTCTTGACCGAATGCTGAGCAAACAAGGCTTGGTGGGATTGGATTTGCTTGTATTTCAATCATGTTTTAAAAATGCGGTTGCTAGTGCTCTGGTTTTTCCTTGTCCCAGTGCAGCCCACCGTGGGATTGGAAGTGCAAGGATTCTGAACTAGTGTGACTCTGTATCCCCACTCATTTCACAGTATGTTTCGTACGTACATGATTCTGAACTAATGTGACTCTGAATTCCCACTCATTTTACAGTTTCGTACATGATTCTGAACTAGTGTGACTCTGTATCCCAACTCATTTACAGTATGCTGTTTCGTACTTTTGTCTTGCTGCTCCGATCAATGATGTTGTCATGACATGATAATTGATTAATTGTTGATTAGTCTAGCAGCATTAATCTGACCCTGAAGCTAGGAAATCCTCCTTTCGACAGCAGTAATCTATTTGCAACAAGATATGTGTGCACCACTGATATTTTGGGCTTGTTCTTACTATTATTTTCAGTGTTTATTTGATTCTCTACCAGATTCTATAAACTTGGATGCAGAATATTTTTGTGGAATCTGAAATGTCATGTTTGCTCAATCCAGCGTCCAAATGTGTTTGTGCTCTGGTTTTCCCTTATCCCACTACAATCTAGCATGGGATTGGGTTGCACAACCAGTGGGACAGGCGAGGAAATTCTTCTGGTCTTGATATTACAGGGAAAGAAAGGCAACGTTCCAACGCGAAGTAGAAATCCACGTTTAGCTGCATGATTGCACCATTAAGCTGATTGCACTGTAGTTTTTGCCTTGTTTGTGATCCCGCTGCCAGGGCTTCCGAGCACGATATGAGAAGAGGGAGGCAGACAGGGTTCGACGACATTTTCAGAGCCCTCTCATGTTTAGGTTTGAGAACAAAGCCTGTGCCGCAAAAAATGGTAGTGTTGGTGTTGCTACTTTTCTTCTTACCTGAACTCTGAAACTCTTCTTCAGTTCATCCAGCATGCCGATGCAACCAGAAGCTAGACATCCGCATATCATCAGACCAAGCTCTCAATGCCAGCAAACTTAGACATATGCAAGGCACGGTCTGTCAAGTAGCAACGAAATATGCAAAGCAATGAAGCACCGGTGTGGGCTCAAGGTGTGCCTGAAGCACCGGTTCGCCGCGCTGGATCGTGCATGTCATGTCAAGTAGCAACGAAATTAATATGCAGAGCAAATAAGCATTATTGTTCGCAGATGAGCACACGTCTCACGTTCTCCGTCACATCCAAGGCAATCTAGCTAGAGAGCTACTCCGTCGCATCCAAGACAATTTCATTCCCTGTGTGTTGTTTCCTCTCATCAGGCCTTCCGGAGCTGGTGCAGGGCCTTCATGGCGGAGATGGCGGCGGCGGGGTCGAGGCTCTTGGGGCAGGTGGCGGTGCAGCTCTTGATCATCCTGCACCTGTACATCTTGTCCCACCCTTCCGCCAGCGACTGCACCCGCTCGCGCGCGTAGTCGTCCCGGGAGTCGGAGACCCAGCGGTAGGCGTGCAGCAGCGCGGCGGGGCCCAGGAACGCCTCCGAGTTCCACCAGTAGGAGGGGCACGCCGTGCTGCAGCAGGCGCACAGGATGCACTCGTACAGCCCGTCCAGCTTCCTCCGCTGCGCCGGCGACTGCCGGTGCTCCTCGCCCCGCGCCGCCGCCGTTGTCTTCTCCTTGGTCTTGAGCCACGGCTCCACCGACTTGTACTGCTGGTAGAAGGCGGTGAGGTCGACGACGAGGTCCTTGACCACGTACATGTGCGGCAGCGGCGTCACCACGCTGGGCCGCGAGACGTCGGCGTCCACGGGCTTGAGGCACGCCACCGTGTTCACGCCGTCGATGCACATGGCGCAGGACCCGCAGATGCCCTCCCGGCACGACCGCCGGAACGCCAGCGTCGGGTCCTGCTCCGACCTGATCTTCTGCAGCA
Source organism: Paspalum notatum (assembly GCA_022530915.1). Classification (NCBI taxonomy): domain Eukaryota; kingdom Viridiplantae; phylum Streptophyta; class Magnoliopsida; order Poales; family Poaceae; genus Paspalum; species Paspalum notatum. Next base: position 35,798,463 of record CM039685.1, read on the forward strand.
CGTCCAGCACCATGGGCCCGCAGAAGGACAGGTCCACGTGGTACGACTGCAGGAACGGCCGCCCCGCCGGCGAGTCGGGGTTCCACCGGTACACCTGGAACTCCTTCACCGTCGTCGCCGTGGACCGCGGCTCCTCCTCCGCCGCCGCCGCCAGCCGGGCCTGCCCCTCCGCCGCCTCGCGGGCGTCGGCGCGCGCCGCCGGGTGGCCGCGCAGCGACGGGTAGTGCGCGTCGCCGCCCTTCACCGAGCGCAACGCTGGCAGCGTCCTGCGAAGCATGGCTGTTGTGTTGGTTTGGTGACCGGCAGGGCTAGCTGGGTGCAGCAGCGTTCGGGCGACGGAGCCTGATGAGAGTGTCGTGTGTCGTGGCCTCGTGTGGGAGAGACGAGGGTTTGGTTTAAGCAGGATGGCCCGCGCGGCGGCACGTGCCGGCCACCGTGGACACGTATGGCGCGGCAAGCCGGGGTGGCGCGACGGGTGGAGCGTTTGGTGAAAGCGGCGGAGACCTGACCAGCTCAGCTCGCCTCTTGATCGGTGGTAGATCGGTGCAGCTCTGTCGTGATCCTGTGGAAGAAGCCGGCTCGGCCCATAGCGTTCTGGCCTCTGGGCTGGTTTGTTGTTGCGGAACGCGAACGCCTTGGGCTGCCGTAGGCCGGGCTTCTCCCCGTGTGACTACTTTGTTGCATCCCGAGGACTTGCACGAAACACGATGGAAAAAATGTTACTAACTATGAGCAGCCGGGTTTTCTCTGTGTACAAGATGCTACGTGTTACAAGAAGCTGCGATAACCCCTAAAAAAAACAAGAAGCTGCGATAACGTTCGCCTTTGTATGTAGTAGTCGCAATGTTAGGTCAGCCTGACAGCGCCCACAGTGCTCGCGGACAAAAGTAGAAAGTGAGATGGCACCGTATGCGTGAGGTTCCAGTTCTCTGCTTCAGCTTAGGTCCGTGGGTCCCAGGGCCCTGCAAAGGGATATGCACATGCAAACAATTTCTAAAATATGAGTTTTCTACTACAGAATTTCCCCGACATAGTAGGTTTGTGACATGCTACTTTCTTGGAACGACTATATCAAGCACCATTCACTAGGGGGGAGAAAAAAGCGAGTGTTAATTACCCATTTTGTAGCACAGCGTATATATAAGGTTGACTTCTGCGAATCGTTTATCACATTGTCTATATTTAAACTTTGTCTATAATATAATACAATGCATTTTCGTATTATAGACGATTTTATTGATGGTTGCTGAACTTAGTCTAACTGAGATCGATAGATTCCTCCTTTGTGAGTTGTGATGTGAAGAAGAATCGGCCGGGGAAAATAAAAGGCACAGGTTCCAGACAGGTACAGATCCCACGCTGACGGCAAGGGCGCTCCGCCGCGACCATTGACCACCACCAATGCTCACCACGTAGTTGTTCTAGAGGAAAATTTTTCACTCGTCCGTCCGCGGCCCGGCTCAACTGCTGACCGACCGGGACGCCCAGGAGAGCTTTATTTATTCTAATCCACCCAGTAATTTAAATTTTGACGAGTCTCGCCTCGTGGCTATATAACTCGTCGTCAGCATCGCACACCGACGACGTTATTAACGCAGGACAAGTAGAAGCAGCAGTGGTTTCTGAGCCCTGACAGTGACAACAAGTTACACACCCCCTCGCGCGCGATAGATTAGGGTTATTTTTTTTAGCGTAATAGATTAGGGTTATTATCAGGGAGAATTCTTTGCTTGGCCCTCAAAATAAATAAACACTGCTTGGAATGAGCCTATAGGATTAGGCCCGTGACTTTTTAAGCTTTTAACCACTAGCGGGCAGACGAGACGAAGCTCTCTGCTGTTTTTTACCCTGCGCGCGCGGCGGGGACTTTCATTCGTTTTTTTTTTTTTAATTCGGGGACTTTCGTTCGTTTGTCGCAAGTGTGGGCAGTGCAGGTGCAGCGACGTGGAGGAGCCGAAGCCATCTTCTAACCTGCAACTTTGTCATCTGTTGACCGGGTAGACGGTCCTCGATCTAAAGCAAAGCGTCTGCAGGCGCTCTGCAGTTAGTCTCCTAAGGCTCTGTTTGGCAACTTTGTAATTTTATACGCATGTAATTTTCTTTCGCTTGTAATTTGCAGTGCACAAGAAAACCGGTGGAAGATTATTACCCCTGTAAATGACTGATTGGGAGAATGGTTTGCTGTATTTGGAGGAGCATGGAGAGACAAGAGGCAGCGGATGGGCGGATGGGCGTCACCGGCGAGGGAGAAGCCGGAAGCGGCCCGATGGAGGACGGCGTCCTCGGCGAGAGAGGGATGGGCCGGCGGAGGATGGGCATTGCCGGCGAGAGAAGGTCGGGCCGGCGGAGGACGGGCGTCGCCGGCGAGGAGAGCGGAGGAAGGCCTCTGCTAGACCCCCGTGCCCCAGCCCTGCGAGCCGCCGCCGCTGCCCCCACCCCGGTCCCGCGAGCCGCCGCTGCACATCGCCTCCTTCCTCCCGTACCGGCAGATCGGTTGTCGGTGCTGTCCCGGCCTTGGATCCACACCCACCACCACATGCCCGTCGACGAGCTCATCTTTTGGGATGAGGACGTGGGCCGGCCCGACCGGCGGCGAGGGGTCGGGGCGCGGCGCGACCCGCGGCCTGGGCGCCAGGCGGCGAGAGGCGAGGGGAGATATGGGGCGGGCGCCGGGCGGCGAGGGGCGACCGAGGGAGGCGGACGGCGACGGGCGATGGGCGAGCCGGGGCGCGAGCGAGGGGACGGCGTCGGCCGTCGGAGGAGATAGACCCGATACTTGTCGTTTTTGTTTCCGGGGCTAGGGAGATGATTTTTTTTATCCAACGGTTTTCACCCAATCCAATGGTAATACAGATGGGCTTACCATCCATCCAAACATATTTTTGTGGCCTAGGTTGGAAAGATTGCCGGGCCTATAATTTAGAACCGGTTTGGAGCAATTACCGGGCTTCCAAACATGCCAGTCCATGGATCAGATCGTGGCTGGGGTTGCAGTTGCAGAGAGGTAATGATACAGTATATCGGACCAACCAAAATAAACTTCATGCATGAGCATATATATAGATAAACAAGATCCATCCCAACTAATATGAACACTGACCACATGCATGAAGCTCGCGACGACGACTGATCAGCCATAACGCGGGAATATCAACATACTGCAACCCTGATCCGTATGTGTATACCTGCCCTCTACCACCGTTCGTGTGATAGTGATACAGAGAAAGGAGCTCACTCGTACGTACACGCCGGCACGGCACGTGTCCTCATTCGTCCCAAACGCGCCGGTGGCTGCGTGCAGTACGTGTGAACAGTGGCGCCGTGGGCCGTGGTGGCCGAGCACCTACGTTCTTTGTTGAACCGCTCCTTTTCTTGGCTAAATCTCGACCCATTGGTCTTTTGCCATCGGAGGGTTCAGTTGAACCGCCTACGTTCAGGTTCAGGGCTTCCAAGTCTTCACCTTGGCCTTCTTTGTTGAGCCTGTTATCCTCCCACTTCTTTGACTGGCGTAGACCCTCCCAACAATGCTGGAACACCCAATTCGGCTTCCCTGGTCCAGACTCGAAAATTGCTTTGCTTTTCTCAATCTAGCAAACATAACAGTTGTAAGATGAAGGGATGTCTTAATTTATGTGAGCAATATAGAAATACATGCACTACAGTAAGCATGTACACATACCCGATCATTTTCTGTCTCACCACTTTTTTTAAGCGGTCTTGCTATGCCTTGATACCCACAAATTTGGAGACTGCTGAGTTAATGGTATCCCACCTGTGCTGCAACAATTTTTTGGTTTGGGACGAATAGGCTGGCTTGTGTTGTTGGTAGTAGTTGTTGATGCGGTCTCAAAACGATTCATATGATTGGTTAGTGCCTCCGATAGGATCCAAGCTGTTGTTCAACCAGGCAGAGATAAGGCAAAGGTCCTCCTCCACAGTGTAATTGGAGGACCTGTGTGGAACTCCGTCACGGGTGCCAGGAGGAACGGCTCCCTGCTCTCCCTTTCCCTTTGCCCCGGTTGTGGCTGGTGGCTGCTGGTAGTTTGTGGAGGGTGGTGTTGCATACTCAGTTTGTGGTGCATGGGTCAGTTTAGGCATTGGTGGCGGAGGGGAAAATTGTTCCTCTAGGTTAATAATTGGCACGGATTCATTATTGTGGACAAGAGATGGCTGCATGTAGGTGTTGGTTTGTGGAAACAATGGGTTGTTCAAGAACGCACCCAGTGGGACATTGTCGGTGTTCAGGAAGCTATTGTTGGACCGGGAGTCGTCGTTGAGGTTAAAGTGGCCCTGGTAGGTGTTCCAAAAATTGTCCATGCCGTCGCTTTCTTCGATCCTATGCAAGAGGATACATGGCATTAGTAGTTTACGTAAAGCCGATACTCATAGGGTAAACCATAACATGACATGCCGGTGGCCAAAACCTTTACTCCAAACCACAAGCAATGGAACAATTAATGAGCGATGTTAACCATAACACGACAACGGCAGTGGGTTCATATTACATAAGATGAAATTGTTCTCATAATGACATACATAATATAGACCCATCCACGACTCTAACATAGCGGGACTACAAGGGACACCAAACACAACAGCACTGACAACGGGAGGTCATAATGGAAGTTCTACAAGATGAAACATAATATTATCTAAGCTTATTGTGCCCATGATTCATCGCTATTGTACTCGAAGCCACATTGCTCGGCAATGAACCACATCGGGATGTACTCGGGGCTCGGGTGATCATCAAACCATTGAGCAACCCAGGCTTCTTCTTCTTCTGAAGGAGCAAGGGCTGCCCACTCAGGTTCATCGGAGGGTGGTTGGAGGACCTGGCTGCATTGGTCAGAGATCTCCTGCAGGCTATCAGCGAGATCCTTGAACCGTAGGATACGGGACGTTAGTTCGTTATCATCGATGTCTTGCAGGATGACATCAACCCTATGACGGAGCGCAACAGCAATGTCATCCATCTCACCCACGGCCAAACGCAGCGCACTGGAGAGGGAGGATTCCATCTTCGGAAATGGAGAGGAATATGTCGAATCGGTGAACATATTCAGGGAATAATCTGTTGGTTCTACTAGATCCACAGGTGAAGGGGGAGCGCTGCAGTACTACTAACAGAGGGCACCAAAGGGGGACGACGACGAGATCTAGGGATTGGTCGGCCGCATTATCTGTCGTCTAGACATAGACCAACAATCTTCATCCAAGGGGGAGGCGGAGGGTCAGCATACCTGGGCGGATTCATGGAAGAAGAGGAGGACTTGGGCGACGCCGGCCGCGGTGGATCTTGGGAGCTTGCGGCGGCGCGGGTGATCTCGGCGGCGGCGACGCGGCTTCTCCCCGAGGCTTCTCCGGCGGCGCTTCGACGGACCCGTTGTGGGCGACGGCCTTGCCGGGCTCTTCTTCGCGCCGCCTGCCAGGTCGCCGTCGGCAGGATCCGAGATGGGGCACTACTATACACAGAGAGAGAGGTAGTTGAAATAGTGATAGACATTGCTTATAGGCATTCTGGTCGGAGACCGTCTTAGTCTCCTGCTAGTCCGTGGCTCGTGGCTGGGGTTGCAGTTGCAGAGAGGTAATGATTACAATATATCGGACCAACCAAAATAAACTTCATGCATAAGCATATATAAAGAAACAAGATCCATCCCGACTAATATGAACACTGACCGCATGAAGCTCGTGACGACGACTCAGCCATAACGCGGGAATAGCGGCTTACTGCAACCCTGATCCGTAGTGTATACCAGCCCTCTACCACCATTCGTGTGATACTGATACAGAGAAAGGAGCTCGCTCGTACGTACACGCCAGCGCGGCACGTGACCTCGTTCGTCCCAAACGCGCCGGTGGCTGCGTGCAGTCCGTGTGAACAGTGGCGCCGTGGGCCGTGGCCGAGCACCTGCGATGCCCGCACGCATTCAGCGTTCCAGGTCGACGGCACCAGGAATCGAACCTGGCCATGCCGGCCATCCGCCGCCGACGCCGCCGGGCGGGCTCATGCTCATGAGTCATGCCGCCGTCACGTGGCCGGTCACGCCGTCGCGCGCCCACCGCCCAGGCCCAGCATCCACGAGTTGCACACGCACACGAGCACCGCGAACGACGCGTGCGCGCTTCCGCGCACAGAGTGCGCCGCGCCGCCGCCTGTTGAAGCTCGTGTATAACGTACGTCGGCGGCTTAAAAACCTTTTTTTTTTCGGCTTCCCAGCCGCCGCGGCGCGTGGCTGTGCGTGTCTGGTGGTCACTCGAGCTTCAACCGCGGCATCTCTCGATCCCAATGCACAGGGGCGGACCGCCCACTATGGCCACTAGGGCCATGGCCCTAGTCTTAGGCATAATAGCAAGGGTAACTATTTTATATTTTGGACCTACTAAGCTCATGGCCCATACATATCTTAGCACCTTATGACTACTGATTACTGCCTTATGGGCGTGTTGGTGTCACAGCCTCTTGGCCGGTTGGCGCTTTGGCGGTGATCAACTGGCCCAGCAGCCCCTCGGCAATGGGCATTAGGCCACCTGCTCTGGTTGGTTCATCGATTGATGCATTCAGTTTCTGTGATAGCATGTACTACAATTTCGAGAGACTACCTGTAGGCCCAATTGTCTATCGTTTTTAAGCATTTTAAGATAGAGTATGACATTGTGCGCTAGAATATTTTTTTAGAGTTTAGTCATTTAATGAACAACTAAACTGCGATATGAATCTAAAAGCTCTTTTGTTCTATACTTAACATAAATTAACGTGCAGGAAACAAAGACAGGAAACAAAGACATCAGTATATCTTACTCTTACCTTAGTTGTGTTCTGTATTTATCCATGCGCTGATTAATTTATAGGTGCTTTTTTCCATGAAAATGAGGCCATGGGAACCTCACCAAAACTCTACTGACCAAGTTTTTTATTGTGTTCTTTTTTATATGTTTTTTATGTCACCATTAAGTATATAGTTCAAGGATCATTAAAATATGACTTTTTACCTGTTTTTTCTATTTCTCATTGTATAGCTTGTATATGTAGTTTTGTGCGTAAAATTTTGGCCCTAGTCGTGGCCAAATGCTAGGTCCGCCACTGCCAATGCAAAGGACACATGCGAGGATGTAGGAAACGGATTGTTATCGGAGCCAGTAACACGGGCACCTCCAAGCTACTCGCCTGTTTTTTCTCTGTCACACCAGATGTTTAGACACTAATTAGAAGTATTAAATATAGTCTAACTAAAAAACTAATTACATAGACGAAAACTAAACGATAAGACGAATTTATTAAACCTAATTAATCCATGATTAGCAAATAGTTACTGTAGCATTTGCCGTTTTACCGGGGGTGTTTGGATCCTAATAGCAAAAAAAAAAAAAAAAAAAAAAGCAAAACTTTTGCCCTTTTACCATTTACCTTTGCATCCAAACGGACTCTAAATACAGTAATGTTTTTCGTTCAATCTTGGTGACCAGAGGGAGTAACATCTAATACTCCGTATTAGCCCCATATTAACTGCCGTTAGCTGAAATGATAGGATATCGATATATGGATATGTTTGCAGTTTGCATCCATATACTCTTTGCATATAGGTGTACTACAGTGGCTGCAGACGCTTGATCCACGCTGATGTGTTTTTTTGTCTGCTAGCCACTCTAGTAACTAGATCAACGTTTCTCCTTAGAAACAAAAAGAGATAAATGCTTTAATATAGGACTTCTCTTTCAAATATATTTATGTATTATGTTAAGTATACAATCTTGAAAAGCCATGAATGATGCGGATTTATTAGGATTAGCAACTCAGGGTTTACCGATTCGACAATGCCCACGAAGAGGGCGATCGGTTTGGAAAGCGATGGGAGCGAAGAAGGTAGTACATCTCGATGGGAGCGAATTATTCAGAATAGACCGGAATTTTTAGGCACCATTCCATTGTATTTTATATATGTTACGTTGAAAATATATTATCTTATTATTACTAATCAGAATCTCCATGCACCAGGCGCGTTAAGAAAAAGATAAACCTTAGAAATTTTCACAGAAAACATAAACATCCGGCCGTCCATCATGTAACTCTAATAGTTCTAGCCATTAGATCTATTATATATTTTTTTAAAGAAAATTATCCATCATGCCATTAAGAAAGATGAGATAAAATAACCCCTAAAATTTATATAAAAATAACCCCACCATACCATCATAAAATGCGAATTAAAATAACCCCTAAATTTGTAAAATTACTCACAGTGTCATTATAAGATATGAATTAAATAACCCCCAATTTGCATATATGTTTTATAGTATACCATTATAAAAAACGAATTAAAATAAGCTCTAAATCTACATATAAATTGCCCAATATTCTATCATGAAAATAAATTAAAATAATTTCTAAATTTGCATATAAATTACCCACAATGTCATTATAGAAAATAAATTTAAATGATCACTTCTAATAGATGAAATATATATCTTCTAAAACTCTAACCATGCAAATTCCGCAATCTATATTGATATTTTGATCTATTCCGAATTTGAGGCCGAATTCTAATCTCAAAGGGGTACGAGGATTCTCCATCTTTGGGGTTGTCTCCTCACTCCATTTGTAGGGGAGGCTTTAGAGGACCATGCTGCCTCCTCTATATTTGGAGAACAGGAGGCTTTGGAGTCAGCCGCCCTCCCCATTGAAGTACTAGCTACAGTGGTGTGCGCCTGTGTGGTGCAATCTTTAGTACAGTGTGCAGTCGAGGGAGGCCCGGGGACAAACTGGCGGTGGCGCAGACGGAACAAGGCTGTGGATCGCTGCGGCCTGCGAGCGGGCCCGTCGTCCGTCAGCTGCCGCGCACGCAGCCTTTCATTATGGGCGCGCCACGGAGCGACGCTGTTCACCAAACCTCGGCACCGCCGCGCGCACTCGCGGCCAGCCAGTGAGCCAGCAGGTCGCACTCGCGCAGCAAGAACGGCAACGAGCCAGACAGACCAAACCCAACGCCAAGGCCGAGCCTCCCGTCAGTCGCCGTTCCTTTTGCGGGAACGTGCTCCGAAGCAGCCACCCTCTCCTCTTCCTCTCTCTCTCTCTCTTCCTTCGTCTCATCTCGTCGATCTCTCTCCATCCCCCCGTTGCCTTTTTATACGGCATCGCCGGCTCGGCGCAAAGCTTCTCCTCTTTCTGCGTCTGCCACTCGTCCCTCCTGGATCAGTGAGTCCCGGACCCGGAGTGGAAGATCCGGCCTTTTTAGCTTGCTTGGCTTGTGGTGGTGGTAGTTGGTTGTTTTTGGGGAGTTGCACCAGTCACCGGCAAGAAGGGAGGAGGGAGCGCGGACGAGGAGAAGGGGTTGCTGGCGCGCGGCGGCGGCGGCTCCGGCGCCGTGATGGACTCCGGCAACAGCGGGAGCCTCCAATCGTCCAGCGGCGGCGACGACGAGTTCGACTCGCGGGGCGCCGGCGCCGCCGTCGACTCCTCCCCGCTCTCCGCGCTCCTCCGCCAGCCGCCGCCGTCCCCCTCGGCCGCCGCGTTCTCGCTCCACGGCGCCTACTTCGGCGGCCTCCAAGACTTCACGTCGTCCGCGCAGCCGCCTCCGCAGCAGCCGGGGAGCTCCTGGTCGCCCGCCTCGTTCGCCGGCGCCTCGGGGCTGCCCTCCTCCTCCTCGTCGCACCCCGACGCCGGCGCGGGCGCGCGGCAGCAGCAGCCCGCTGACGCGGCCGCCGTCGCGGGCGCGGCGCCGCAGGCGGGCCAGGGGGCGGCGGCGAGCGCGCCCGCACCGAGGGGGTCGCGGAAGCGGACGCGCGCGTCGCGCCGGGCGCCCACCACCGTGCTCACCACCGACACCTCCAACTTCCGCGCCATGGTGCAGGAGTTCACGGGCATCCCGTCGCCGCCCTTCGGCGCGGGCGCCGCCGGCATCGGCGTCGGGGGCCCCGGCGCGTCGCTCCGCACCCGCTTCGACCACATCTTCCCGCCGACCTCCTCCCTGCGCGCCGCCGCCGGCGGTGCGGACTCGCTGCCGCCGTACCTCCTGCGGCCCTTCGCGCACAAGCTCCCCACGGCGTCCTCCTCCGCTTTCCCGCCCTTCACGGCGACGACGACGTCGTCGTCCACGTCCTCCACGCCGTCCTCGTCCAACATCGGCGTCGCCAATGCCAATGCCGCGGCGGGCACCGCGGCGGCCGGACCCTCCAACTCCAACCCTGCCGCCCCGATCGCGGCGGCGGCCGACACCTTCCAGCAGCTGACGTCCTCGGCGCTCCTCCGGCTGCAGGACCCCGCCAGCAGCTACCTCTCCTTCCAGAACCTGCTGGACTCGCAGCAGCCCTCGTCGCAGTCCATTTTCGGCGCGGCGGGCGGGTTCGCGGCGCAGGCGTCGCGTCCGCACGACCCGGCGCCGTCGCCGTCGGATTACCTGGCCAGCGCCGGCAGCGGCGGCCTCGGCCTCGCACACGGCGGGCTCCTGGGCGGCTCCGACGGCCTGCAGCTGCACCACTCGCGAAGCGACGTCCACGGCCACGGCAGCGACGAGCTGTCAGGCGTCGTGGCGGCCGGCGCGTCGGGCGGCAGCTGCAAGCTCAACTACTCCCAGTCCCACCCCGGCGGCGGCAACGGCGGCGCCTCGTCACCGGGCGCAGGCGGCGGCGCAGAGAAGCCTCCCGACGGCGGCGGTGGCGGCGCGCCCGGACGGCAGCGGCGGGGCGAGGGCCTGGACCCGTGGATTTGTACATCGGAGTAGGGGTGCATCGGTGCATGCGGCGGGGCTCTCGGCTTCTCGGCCTGCGGGGGCCGCGCCACGGAGACGGAGCGAGCTAGCCGAAATCCGCCATGCATGACAGAACAAAGGTCTGCTGATTAGCCTTTTTAGCCTCTCACACACCTTTTGTTACTTATTAATCACTTCTTTCATGAGACGGTTATCGTAGCCCCCTTTGTACATTAAAACCCTCATCATCGTCTTGCTCCGGCGGCTCGATATGATGGATCTCCATCACCTACTACTAGATAAGTAGATTCTTGAGCTGATCACTCACGATTTAGCCGCGGTAGGTGCAAGTGCAAATTGATCTCGTAGCAGATACTACCCGGCCCAGGGAGAGGGGTGAGGGAGAGAGAGGGGCATATATGCATGGTGCAATTCCAAATAATCCCAAAAGGAGGCAAAGCAAGCTTGGTTCTTGTTCTCTAGTGCTCTCCATCGTCATGTCGCCGACACTGCTCACGAGTCCAAGCCTGCAGTTGCTGTCTCGCCCGCTCCGCTCGCCGACTCCGTTTTTGGTGGCGTGGTCTCGGGTCCCCGACCCCAACACGAGCTAGCGCTGATGAGAGCGCGCGGCAAGTAATCCCCACCGGCGGCGATTGGCGGCGAGATTTCCGGCCGGCGCGCCAATTTAGTCGCTCGCTCCACCGGTCCCAACCGTCGCCCACCAAACCAAACCCACGCATGCATATAGCAATCTCTCGTCTCGTCTCGTATCTATCGTATGCGCACCACGTACAACTGCTACTTCTCTCTCTCCCTCCCAAGCTGGGTCCATCCTATCGGACGGCGACTGGAGCAGCTAGCCGGGGAAGGGAGAGACGACGGCGGCTTGCTACAAAAGTCGACAGCGATCGGCGGTGGCCGGCCGTTGCAGTCGCCTACCGGCTTGGGGATCGATTCTTGGATGGAAGCTAGGTAGCTAACGCTAACCACTCCACGAAGGCGATCGATGGAGAGAACCGGTGAGCGGGTAGAGGAGGAAGACGACGACGATGGCCGGGTTCGATATCTGGAATTGGCAGGATCGAGCGAGCGTGATGATGAGGAAGGAGACCAACAACAACAGTAGCCGTAGCGTGGCGGAGAGCTGCCGATCTCCCGAGCTGACCGTGCGTGTTTCGCCCCGGCCGCGCGTCATTAAAGAAAGATCGCCGCATGTGACAGGCCGTCACGGTCTTATGGCTCGTTTGGATCCATGGGCAAAACTCTGTCACATCGGATATTCGGACGACAGTTACAAGTATTAAATATAATTTGCTTAATAGATTCCTCTCGTCGTTTAGTTTTCATCTGTGTAATTGGTTTTATAATTAAACTATATTTAATATTTTTAATCAGCGTCTAAACATCAGACATCCGATGTGATCGGTGCAAAAAATTTTGCAGGGATCCAAACAGCCCTTAACCCCGCGATCCTCTTCTTTGCCATTGCTGCGAGAGAGGGGATGGATCTTTTTTAATTCTGGCAAGGTTTTCCTGTAGCATGTGATGTGGTTTTCTGGGCCATTAGCTACTACGCTAGTAGTAGTAGCACTAGGGCCTGCGAGATTGTGGGGGTGGGGTGACCAGTCGTTGCATGTGCCCCCCCCCCCCCCCCCTTCCCCCCCTTCCTTACACTCGATTGCACTCGGATGGAGAGGTGGCACTACGGCTCCTTTTTTTTTTTTTTTGGCCTTCATATCATATCATTCCATAATATCACCATATGGGGTCTGCGTACATTCCACTCGCGATTGCGTTTTTTTTCTCTCTGCACTTGATTTGGCTTCATTCGTGAGATTTTAATTTGGGTTAATAATACTCTTGTGTTTGCTGTGCACAAGGTTTTGTATGCTGCTGCCGCTGGTACCTGTTAGGTCGAGTACAACGGTAAAAATAAAAGGTAAGATATAGTACAAAACGACATCGTTGATAGACGGAGTTTTACCCCACGCTCTGTCTCTCGGTTTTCGCAAGGCTCACGTCCGTGTGTAGGTCAGCAGCCCGTACACACGCTGGTCCTTATTGTACCACCACCAGCCGCAGCGGTGACGTTGTTTTTTTCCAAAAGAAAACTGTATGCTGATCACCTAACCAATGTCTCCGGAATCACCCGGTTTCACATTGTTATAGCACACTCCCATACCATACAACCAATGTGGTAACGCGCTACGGCCAAATATGAAACACCACTAAATTCCAGCCAAAGTTTTACGGTTACCTGCCACGAAAGCGACGCCAATTGTTTTTTTTCCCTCCCTCTCTTTTGACAAAGCTAATCTACTACTACTAGTATCATTAGCGTGGGCGCCGCTTTTGATAGGGGGCATCAGAATGAGTAACCCCCTGCTGCTTATTAGCCCGGGATAGATGATTAGGCACTGCATTGGCTGGAGATGAGCGCGCGCGGCAGTAATCAGCAGGTGCTGGGGCCTATAAAACGATCCATCATCGCCAGATGTAAAGCGCGCAGATCCTGAATCGTGATTGATGCAACTTGGGACGGCATGATTAGCTCGTCCGCCCAGGCCAACAGCGGCAGCGCGCAGATGGGTGGATCGATCCATGAACCCATCCATCTCCTCCTGCTTGTGCCTGCGCTGCGCTGCGCTGCGTGCTGCCTTCAACAGCGTGTGAGAACCCGGTCGCCGGAATCATGGCCGCCCGTTTTGCGTTGGAGCCAGGGAATACCTCTGTTCTTGCTGTGCCTCTGCAATGATGCCGAGTACTCTGGCTGGCGAGGCGATGATGGCGGGTGATCTCTCGCACAGCATGCAGCGACCTGATCCTGGTCCTGGTCCTGGTCCGGCCGCGTGAGATTTCGGGCCAAAACCCAAAAGTTAAGGCGCTTTTCCAGAGCCCGGACGGGGGGGTCCGGCTCCGGCCGGCAGCACAGCACCACCAGCCCACTCTCCTCTGCTCTACTAGTTGGTTGGGACTTGGGAGTAGTACTATTACGTGCCAGGCACAGTCGCACAGACACACACCACTGCTGCTGCTCTTGCTGGCTGGCTCCCCGGCCGGGCGGGCCGTCACACGGTTTCCGTGTCCAATTAATGCGGGGGCGAGCGGAGTCGCCATTTTGCCGTGGCAGGTGCGGCGGCGGTGAGGCGTTGCACCTGGAGTCCCTGACCTGGCCCTTGCAGTGGCAGTTCCATTTATTGGCTGCATCGGCATTATTATACTATTTGCGATGGAGGACGGGCGGGCGGCGTCACGGCGATGATGATGGGCTCCTGCCTGCCTGCCTGCCAGAACGCTGCTTCTTCGTCGTTCCAATTGTTGGCTCAGTACGTCGTCCCCTCTCTTTCAAAGCAGATGCCACATGGCGTATAGTACCCCTTGCAAATAGGTACGCCAGCGGCCAACTGTTGGCGCCGCGGTTCTCCAGTTCCTGAACGGCAGCCGCGTACGGCTCCATTAGCGTATGCTAGCCAGCCACGGCCCACGGCCGCCGCCACAGCCACTGGGCTAATGTAACAGAGGACCGGGTGAAACCGAACCACACGACGGCCGCACGGGCCCTGGTCAAGCGCGGAATCATGGCCGCCGCAGACCTGCCCGGCCCGACGGGAGACAGGCGGTGCCAACCCTAGTTGGAGTACTCCATGTCAGAGGAGGAGTAGATGTATGCTTTGCTTGCTTGCTCCTCCGTGTCGAATCGGCACGGCAGTGCGTCGTCGCCAGTGCTCCGTGTCCATGGTCGTCGGGTCCGGACCGTCCGGCGGCCGGTGCTCTGGTTTGCCCGCCGCGCGCCTCCCTTGCCTCGGCTGGCCGCGCCGCCGTCACGTCTGCGGTCTGCCACCGGTCCGTCGTCCGATTGACGCGCCGTCCATCACCAATCGGCCATAGGACTGGCAGAGGCAGAGACGTTCCACACGACACGACACATGACATGAACGTACGTCCCCCAAGCGCCCCGGTGACCGGCCGGCGCAGCAGAGAGCGGATGCCCTCCCGCGCAGGGCGCAGCTGCGCGCCGGCTGGCTGGTCGGTCTTTGCCTCGTAGACCGCGAGCCATGGGCATGGGCGAGACGTCATCCATGACCCGTGATTGTTCATCCACGGCGCTGCCGCTCCCAAGTCCCAACTGGAGGCAGCGGACAATCCATTTCCTGCCATATATGATTGCATTCTATTTCTCTCCGTCTGTATTCCCAGCTTCCATGCTGTTCCTACTACTTCTCGATTAAATAACTTATATTTTTTTTCCCGGCATAGTACTCACCGTTGATGTTTTCCTATAATTCTAATCATTTCGTCTTATTAAAAGATTTATTAAATTATTATTTATTTTTTTGTGATTTGCTTTATTAGTAAATGTGGTTTGATTATAAGCTATGTTTTTATATGTTAGAAGTATACCTCAGTGAACGTAAGTATTAATTTTGTGGGTGTTACATACCTCTCCTTGTTGCCATTGGATTTTATTGGCATGTCGAGGTATTTTGGCTTCGACACAAACAGACTACCCTGCATTTCATTGTTCACCGTTGCAACATCTGAATCAAATGGAGTTACGCTGCGGGGAATATATACTAAGGGAGCCAGATGCTAAGACATTAGGCGTACTATCTGATATTTCAAAATTTGTCCCATAGTAAGTGTTATTATATGAGATGAGTAGCCTGATCTTAAATAAAAACGATCTCATGCATGTATACATATAACACAAAAGAAAAATATTAATATGTTAATCAAAGGGCGCATGCATGCTTGATATCCTGCCCTCCCTAATATGTCCTAAAAATCCTTAAACAACACTTGTTATGGAAAGGATAGAATGTTTCTTGATGAATTTTTTCCATGAGCATGACGTGAGAAGAAATGCTTTGCTTAATAGACTATGTCAAAGAAGATAAATGTTGCGGCAGATTTTTTTCTAATGTTTTGATTTTGCGGTGGGACCTTTTCTATTTGTTCGATCAAGTTCGTTCATTTTCTTATTTTGATCATACGTCGATAGAAGCCACCCCATTGGAAGTTGTAATATATACGGTTTCAACACGATCTACAGTATATACAAGGAAGATAGTCGAGTGCAGTGGCGATTCCAGGGGGGCTGAGGAGGGCAAGGTCACCCCCTCCCAAGGTTGTTGATTCTCCACTAGAATATACAGTGATATGAAAAATTTAAGCTAATTTTAGTGCTAATCTAGTATGTTTCATTTGTATTTGTCCCCCCTATAATCTTGTGTTGGCTTCGTCCCTGGTCAAGTGTTGTCACGCCCATGTTGTGAGATGCGATGGCTTTTGGCCGTGCAGGCAAACGGAGACAGCGGGAGCGTTGGAGACGATGAAGGCGCAACACCCTAAGGTGTCACGCAGACAGCGGAGATGACGGAGGGAGCGGATACGGGGAAAGCACAATGACCCAGACAGGGGACGGAAGGGGTGTAGAAATAACAACACGCTTTGCCACATGCCGTTTAGAGGTGATGCACATCTAGGCAAGACTTTTGTGGAAGTGTGTTAGAGCATGTAGGTGTCTCTTAGTAAAAAAAAGGTTTATTTTTACTATGCTATTGCTACCTGGTGCTTGAACTAGAACCAGTGCTTAATGTGTGCTAATGAGCATTTACAATCGTGTGATTAGAACATGTGATTAGCCAAGAAAATTAGTTTATTTTCACTATCCTATTGGCAGCTGGTGCTTAAAAGGTGGCTACGTTGCTTAAGTTACCATCGGTGCTCAATAAGTGCTAATGAGGTTGTTAAATCTATCTAAACATCTGTTTGTATTGTACAAGTTAGCTTTTATACGTGTACATAGAGCGGTAATGTTATAAGCAATTACGTCTAAACATGCACTGTACATGACTTGAGGTGGATAAACCTACTAAAGCACAGATATTTGCATTGTCTAAGTTAGCTTACACCGGTGTTTAGAATTGTGACGTTATAAACACTTATGTGTAAGCATCTTGTATTATAAATATCAGAAGATTTTTTGTTAAGTTAGCAATATATGAGGATATTTAGTCCATCCAACCTAGCCGACCGATACACGCCAGCACGACGCAGCGCACAGGCGGCAGACGGGCAGGCGACATGCGCCGGATGCGGCCAGATTTCACGCGCGTCGAAGAATTACATATTATCCCTTCTACACGTCAATCCTCCGTCCCTTTATTTGTTTCTGGTTTCTTCTTTATATAATCCTGTTTCAACACGTCAATTCACTATTCCTTTATTTGTTTCTCGTTTTATATCAAGCGTCAATTCTCGATGGAAAAGGAAGGGTGTCGAGCTCACCCCGATAGCGACGTGCCGTACCCAAAACCTAACGGCCCATAACGCTCGGAGCGGTCACTGCGATCGTCGATCGACGCGAGCTGTCTGAGCCGTCGCCGTCGCGCTCGCGCGCGGTGCGTTCCGATCCGATCCGCCGTGCCCCGTGCGCGCGCAAACCGGCCGGCGTGTTGCGCTCGGCTCCGGCGCTCCAGGGATAGGATAGAGCGTGGACGTGGACGGGCTCCCGTCCTGGACGCTAGCTATGCTATTGCTAGCTGATCGATGGTGAGCCTGCGTGCCCAGTCCCACACACAGCGTGGCCGTTGCGTAAGCCGTGATGGCGGCGATCGGTGACCGGTGCCGTGGCGACGGCGTGGCTGACCGGGCGCGCGCGGCTGAGAATTCCCCGGACCACGCAGAAAAAAGCCGGAGGGCACCGGGAAAACATTTGGAAAAACCGCGGGGCAGGCTGCGCGTGGGCCAGCGACAGCGACAGCGAGCGAGGAGAGCAGAAGCGGAGGGAGAAGAAAGGAAGAAACCTACGCGCGACGCAGGGCGGGGGTGGCGGTCGTCGTGGCGGGAGGTTGGGGAGCAACGGTACGGTCCGATTGGTGGAGCAGATCTTTGCTAGATTTGACCAAAAGCTACAGATCTACTATGGAGGAAGAGTGTACGCGCGCGCGTACGATCCGTCACCTAATCGGCGGACCCCGGATGGCGTGGGGCCGGGGTGGTGCGAATAGCTAGCACTAGCACTGTGGTTTTTCAGTTCAGACGACACGCATCACACGCATAACCATTCGATAATCAGGCATGGCCGCTGGCCGCACGGGTGCTTATCATTTGCTAACGATGGACGGAGGAAGAAACCTCGTGCGGGGCGGCGTCTACGCGTGGTGACGACAGGCGCACACACCGTCCATCACTATGCACCATCATACTTCTGAAAAGGGGGTGAAAAAAAAAAAACGAGAGAGGAACAACATTACTACTCCTACCCTGTTGCTGCTGAGTGCTGAGCACTGCATGCAGTCACCACCACCGCCACTCACTACATCAAGCCATATCTGAGGAGGAGCCAGAAAGAAAGACACACAGACAGAGACGCATAGCTAGCTACTAGCAGCCGTCGATCACCAGACACGGACACGACGAGACGCGACCCCCGGGGCCCCTGGCTTTGCTTCTTTGCACACACACACGGAGAGGCCGGCCGGCCGGCCGGCCGGCCAGCAGGGCGAGCACTTGGCCGGCCGGCCGTTCCCTTCCGATGATGCCCAATCACGCGGCCCCATATTTGCGGCCATCATCAGGCTGCGCTGCTTTCGCCCGGCAAAAATCACCACCGCGCGACAGCGAAAGAGAGAGGCAGAGGGCTTCGCTCGCTCGCGATGTGATCCCCAGCAAAGACGTTTTTGTCTAGGAAAAGCGGCTAAAAAGAGAGCATTAGCGCATACACACACGGGGTGGCATCATCCAGGGAGAGGGCAAAAAAGCAGCGCAGCTTTTTTGCTACTTTCTGAAAGGCCCTTGCGAGCCAACGCCAAAGCTGTAAAATAAACAGGGGAGATCATCCTGGGAATTGCAAAACATTCTCGGTTATCCAGCGCCCAGCGGGTGTGTGTACGTGCTACGTGCTAGCTGCCTTTTCTACTTGCACGGTGTGC
The DNA here is from genome assembly GCA_022530915.1 of Paspalum notatum. NCBI lineage: Eukaryota > Viridiplantae > Streptophyta > Magnoliopsida > Poales > Poaceae > Paspalum > Paspalum notatum. The sequence continues at coordinate 35,817,088 of CM039685.1, forward strand.
CAATCTATAGCTTTGCTGAAAGTACCGGCATGGATCCAACGGGTATCATTGCTGTGTTGATGAACAATGCAATCTACTACTGTACCTTGCACTACCAAGTACCTTGTCTTTCATTGCTGTATGATTAGATTAGATAATAACAGGTTTTGGGGTTAATTTAGATCGTCCAAGGTCTCTTTTTTTTTTATCTGTCTTGGCTTGCGATAAACGTTGTTAAACGCTAAACAGGTCATTTAATTAACGGGCCAAACGGCCTACGTATTAAACATGATGAGATGGCCAATAGACGGGAATGAATGGTCGCCATATATGTAATAGCATTTAAACTATGTTTTCACGTACTGAATGATCGTTTGGACGAAATTCAACTGGGATCTTATTAGAGCTTTCTACAACACTCCTCCGTTTTTAGTTCTCGGAACCGTGACAAGTTATTAACATGATTATTATGCATTCCACTAGATAGGGGAACCACTAGACACTTGGAAGAAACGAAAATATGCTCTGGGAATCCTCCGGTTGAAAGCAGAATGCAACGCAAAACGTGTGCTACTTTTTTCGCTGTTATTGGCTGGAAACGCCAAGCTCCTAAAAATTTTGACGATATATATTTTGAAGTTCGTAAAGAACCAGTACAACGAAGCATGTGCTGTGATACTGATTACAGTACTGTAATTAGGCGCCCTAGCCAGCTATCCTATCCATCGACACAAGATCTATAGCACTTTGTACGCGATAACCAACAGCTATACATGTGAGACTGGTCGGTTGGAAACTTGGAATGAAGATTGTTCTGACAGATTTGTGCTCTCTTGTTCATCGATCAGGCCAGGGGATATTATCATACGTACAGCACATCTGAAATACACTGTGGAATCTAGTACTGTATCTACTACGGAGTAGGAGTACTAGTATAAACTAGCCTTCGGGAATGGTGAAAGCCAGCAGGGTACGCGCGTACCGCGTACGTACGTCGCCCTGGCGCGCAGGCTAGTAAAAAGTGGAGGAGGGCCCAGTGGACAGGCGTACGAGCATACGGCCACATCTACGTACGTACGTACGTACCTGATGGCCCATTGGCCCGGCGGTCTACCGTCTACGGCGGTCTAGGGCTGGGCAGGTCCGTACCGAACCCCATGGGCGGGCCGCCATGGCGTCACGGCCGTGTGAGCATGACGAAGCGAAGCCGGAACCAAACCTAACCCGACGGCGCGGCGGAATAAAAACCGGTGGGCGGCGTGGCGACGGCGACCGGCCGGCCTGCCTGCCTTGCCTGCAGGCGGCGCGCCGGCTGATGCGTGGACTTCCCGCGGGGACAGCCGCGGGAATTACGGCGGGAAAAGCCGCACGCCACGCGCCGTGCCGTGGTCACCGGCTCACCGCTCGCCCTGACGGCGTCGGGTCGGTGCGTGACTGCGTCAGCGTCCACAGGCCACGGCGGCTCCGACACGGCGTAGCGTAGCTGGGGAACGTGCGGGTGCGGGTGCGGGTGCGGATGCGGAGCGGTTGGGTCGGATCGGCGACCGGGGGAGGTTGGCCGGCGCACGGCGCACTGCCGGCTGCCCCCGCCCACCGTCCGGCCCGGCCGATCTCCCGTACCGCGGGCACGCAACTGGCACTGCGTCTCCAATTCTTGACGACCTACCCCAGCACCCCCACTCGCCCCATCGAGCAGCAGCAGCTGCTGTAGTGCTGTGCTCCTACACCCCTAGCGCCTACAACTACAACCATACATGCATGGCCCCATCCGGCAAGGGATATATCATATATATCACCTTGTCTTGTCGCCGAGAACCGACACCGGCCGGCGACACGAGCCACAGGAAAAAGAAGACGCTGCTGCTGTGGCCTATGCAGCCCTGGGATATGCATGGGCAGACGAATCGGTATATTGATTGATTTTTAGGCCAAGGCCAACCACGTGATACGATCATGGATTCATGGGGCTCGAGATCGTACGTGCCAACCAAAATGCTGCGTTTAATTTGTTTCTGTCCTCTAGCTCGATCGGGCAGCCGTGATTGCCGCCGCAATCAGTAGTATACTCATCTCCGCCTGCTATTGTATATGGGGATACACTTGGATTACCACTAGTATGCTGCATGAGACGGGGATAAACTAAAGACGATACCATTACATACCACGTAGTATCACTAGTACAATGCATGCACCCGCACATGCTCAAAGCCACAAAAAGCCAGCGTTCTGGCGGCCGTAAAGTGATTCGGAGACCGCACGTTGCTAAAAATCACTTATCATCGTGTTGTGTTGATGGCCTGATGCTGGAAGTGGAAGCGATTCTGTCCAAAAGTAATTCCACGCGCAATTTATTTATGCCATGCATGCATCTTTTATGACCCGACGCCGAACGCCGCCGTTGGTCGCTGTAGCGACGAGCGTACAATCTATCCATGGGAGTTGCGGCGCAAAAAGCCTTTCCATCTGACGGATAAATTCCTCCGACCTAATCAATCAGTAGTTGCATTTCGGCCTGCCTTGTTTTGGGCCACATCAAGGCCCATAAGCGCAGGAGAGTCCTCCTGTCTCGCCGCTCCAACCCACCGGAAGGAACGACAAAGGGCCCAGGGTGCAGAGTGAATGTTGGGCCAGGCCCATGAGGAGTGTTGCGGTGGTAAACAGCCCACGCCGCGACGTCGCAGGCGTGACGTGTCATCTAGATACTGGTGCCGACCGTGGAAAACTGGAAACGGTAGCCATGATCCTCCGGGCTGAATATTCTGAGTTGCTGACGCGCATCACTCGCGTCCTGAGGCTGAGACACGCGGAAGCAAAGTAGCGCAAGTCCGGCGAGCTCACCCAGCCAAGCGGTAAGGCCGACGCCAGGGGTTAAACCTCTGTCTATCTACTATTTTAACTACTCCTCTCTCTGTAAACAGTGTCGTTACAGTATCATTTTGTACTATACCTTATCTTTTACCTTTACTGCTGGAGTCAGCCTAATGCTCGTAAATAACGCCTGATGCTGTGCCTTAAATCCATCGAAATCTACGCTACAAAAAACGAATTTTTAAAATTTTTCTTACTTAGGCAGGGCTCACTAAAGACGTCCAACGGCGTGGCCATTTCGCCGTACAGCACTGTGCGGATACCGTAAAGAGAGAGGTATTGGAACAGTGGATGAACGGGTTTGGATGGATTTACCGGTGAACGTAGCTTTAGAACCCTAACACTGGTTCTACTGCGCAATTTGAAAAAAGTTTAAAAAGGTGAAAAGACCTAAAAATCATAGGCACAAAATGTTTCTATCCTTTCATTTTGTACTCATTCCATTTTGTATCCATACTTACCCCTATTATTTTATTTTTTTTGGATTTACGATAAAGAAACACGTCAATCAAACATGTGTTTTTCTAATTTTTTTTCTATTCCCGATCGATGGTCTCACACGGAATAAGAAATATGCTCCTGTGTGTGGGTGGTCAACGGCAAAATCTGATAGCGCCATTGGCCAATTCACTCGGGGGAGATCCTCCTCAGTCGGGGATCGCATGCGCTGCAACTTGCAAATCCAAACGCGTCGGACGACAACGACGGCAACAAAGCGCTACATTTCCCGACGTTTCCGTCGACGACCATTTCCACGGAAATCTCGCCGCCCTCGCCACCGTCCTTGCCTCGCCAGCCTGCCTGCTCGCTCGCTCCCCACCCTGCAGGCTGCAAGGGCGCCTCGCCGACGGACGAGTCCACGACGCCGCGTGGGCGTGCGTCATGGCGGAGGCGGGGAGGCGGACGCTGGCGCTGGTGAACCTGGCGGCCATCATGGAGCGCGCCGACGAGGCGCTGCTTCCCGCGGTGTACCGGGAGGTGGGCGCCGCGCTGGGCGCCACGCCCGTGGGGCTCGGCGCCCTCACGCTCTACCGCTCCGCCGTGCAGGCCGCCTGCTACCCGCTCGCCGCCTACGCCGCCGTGCGGTACAACCGCGCCCACGTCGTCGCCGTGGGGGCCGTGCTCTGGGCCGCTGCCACCTTCCTCGTCGCCGTCTCCGGCACCTTCGCGCAGGTCCGTTCCGTTCCCAGCAAAATCCTTATTACGGAGTTTTCTTTTTTTCTCTTCGCCGTCGTGATTCGTGAGGTATCCTGCGCGCGGCCAATTTGGTAGGCCACCGGTCGTCCAATCGTGCTCGACATTGGATCTGATTATCGAACTGGGTACTTTTGGCGTATGGGATCCTCAGCGGTATATGCTTCGGTTGACTGTTTTGGTTCGTCCGCTGATAATTCAGTGCTTTGTGCTTTCGCTGTCGAGACTTTCCGGGCAAAAGGTTGTCAAGATTCAACTTTTAGTTTCCTGTGCGGCTTTGCGGGCAGTCAAATTTGACATGCTGTAGGACACCAGGTTTAGATTAAGGTAAACGAAGAAAAATGCTGGCACGAATTGTTACTAGTATTTGTTTTCATGAAGAGTCTGAAATACTATAACTTATTACACTCAGTTAAATTTGCAATTAATGCATTTACTGTGGCCTAACCAAATATAGAAGGGAGATAGAACTACTATATCCATAACAGTAATGGTTGATTTGTCGATTCCAAGTTTCATATGCATATAGTACGTGAATATCCGATACCCATGCAATTAAAAATTGATTCACTTCCATTCCAAAAAATTTGAAGTGGAAACTCTCTGCCATTTTTGTCCTAGAAAAAAATCGTCTCAACTTATTGCACTTTAATACGGTTGTATCTCCATATCAAGTGAAATGCCATTGTTCATAATTGAAGTTGCTTTTGAAGATTGAACACCTCAGATCTAGTGTGCCTGATATTTTGCCACGTCAATTTCTATGCAGTGAAATTTACCTTAAGATAAATTCTCTATTGCTAGTCGTCAATAGGATATTAAATTGTATCATAAGTAATATATGAAACATGCTTTCCTGACAACGTTCTCTTTTCTTTGAGCAGGTAGCAATAGCTAGAGGTTTGAATGGTATTGGCCTAGCACTTGTCACCCCAGCGATCCAATCTCTAGTGGCAGATTGCTCTGATGACAATACTCGAGGCGCCGCATTTGGATGGCTTCAATTCACCGGCAACATTGGTTCAATTATTGGGGGTTTGTTTTCCTTGATGCTAGCATCAACCACGATCATGGGTATTGCCGGTTGGCGCGTTGCATTTCACATTGTTGCTCTCATTAGTGTCCTAGTTGGCGTGTTGGTTGGCCTATTTGCAGTGGACCCCCATTTCCTCGATGTCGAAAGTGGCAAGCCGCTCTTGCGCAAGTCTCCCTGGGCAGAGATGAAGGATTTGGTGAGAGAAGCCAAAGCTGTTGTCAAAATCTCGTCATTTCAGATCATTGTGGCTCAAGGTGTCACAGGCTCGTTTCCATGGTCTGCCCTGTCCTTTGCCCCAATGTGGTTGGAGCTGATGGGGTATACACACAACAAAACTGGACTTCTCATGACAACATTTGCATTGGCGAGCTCACTTGGAGGGCTATTAGGTGGAAAGATGGGGGACTACTTTGCTGTTCGCTACCCAGATTCTGGTCGAATAGTCCTGTCACAGATAAGCTCGGCTTCTGCTATTCCACTGGCTGCTCTATTGTTGTTAGGGCTCCCTGATGACTCTTCTGGTTTCTTGCATGGATTTGTCATGTTTATTATGGGGCTGAGCATCTCATGGAATGCTCCTGCTACTAACAAGTAAGTACTTTCATCCATTGGTTGATTTGTTTCTGTTTAAACTTGTGATCGACACCGAAGTATGCACAGCCACACAGGCTATCCATCTCGGTATTTGTACTTCATTGAATTTTTACTTGCTATACATCTTAAGTTGTTTTATGACATGAAAGCATAACTACTCTTTGAAATTCCTGTGTGCTGTGTATTGGCAATAATGATTCTGTTTCGTGTGCAGCCCAATATTTGCTGAGATTGTTCCTGAGAGGTCAAGAACAAGTATCTACGCATTGGACCGTTCGTTTGAGTCAGTGTTAGCATCATTCGCTCCACCGGTCGTTGGGTTTCTAGCTGAGCATGTCTATGGCTACAATCCCATCTCCTATGGGGCTGAAGGTAGCACTGCTGGCAGGGATAAATCAAATGCTGGTGCCCTAGCCAAAGCTCTTTACACGTCAATCGCCATCCCTATGCTTCTCTGCTGCTTCATCTACTCCCTGCTGTACCGGACATACCCGCGTGACAGGGAGAGAGCAAGGATGGACACACTGATTGCTTCAGAGCTCCAGCAGCTTGAGCTGGAAAGATGTCATGGACTAGGTGGGTATTATCCTGGAAGGAAGGATGGCGCCACTGTGATCGATATGGAGTACAGCGAGGAAGATTTCGATGCCGATGATGACGAAAATGCGTTGATGGATCACCAGGCTCAGCAAAGTGGCAGTGGTAACTGGTAAGTAGAACAAGAGTGATTCACAAAACTTGTGTGGCTCTTGGATCTGTACAGAAAATACGAGAGATGTGGGTGAGAGAGGGAGTTATGTTTTGAAGGTTGATTGCATAGGACGTAGGGTTGTTTGGGGACGGGTTACTCTGATTATATATAGATACTAGTTCAGAAGCAGGAGAACCATCCGGTTATTCAATTATTTTGTGCAGCATGATCCTTTTGGAGGAATATGTTATATTGTGGGAGAATATACATGTAATTCAAAGTTCAAATCGGTGAATCAAGACAGGTTAGCTGGATGAGTACTCAAGTGAGTACAAAGGATTAAATTTTAAAAATACTGTGAGCCCGTCTAGCTCAGTCGGTAGAGCGCAAGGCTCTTAACCTTGTGGTCGTGGGTTCGAGCCCCACGGTGGGCGTGTATGTTTTCATGTTTTTTTTGGTAATTGTGCTGTGGATGATCTGCTCTGGCTAGATGTTTTTTTTTGGCGTGCGTGTTTTTGTTTTCCACTTTTTCTTTTTTGGAAATTTCATCTGCTCTGCTAGAGATTGATTGGGACAAGCTGTGAATCTTGCAAGGCATTTAATAAAACTTTCAGATGCCTTTTTCCGGCTATGGTCCACTAGAAAAATCTTGTGCAGCAGCGTTGAACATGCTTTAAAATGGTTTTTTAGGACTGGGGAAAATTTTCAGCCAAACTTGTATGTAAGGCTATTCCTAACGGGATTGCCTAAAAGGCTGTCTATACACTGTAGCGTTACTATAGACATAAAGGAGGGTAGTTAGAATAGTGGTTAAATAGTGGATAGGAAACCGTTTTAAGCAATGGGTTGGGATGGTCTAATGTGTTTGAGGTCGCAATAATCGCGCGAGGCCTGAACGCATGGGCCTAGCTAGCTCTAGGGGTGGCGTGGTGCCACAGACGAGACGAGACGACGGCACGCGCGACTCAGGCGTTCCGGTGGCTGCAGCTCGATCGCAAGCAGCCTGGGCCACGTCCCCGGCGATCTCGTTGGCCCGTTGATGGCGCCAACCTCGGTCCTCGCCTCCTCAGATTTGCCGGATGGCGCGTCGCGATCCCCCTCGTGGCGGCCTGCGGCCATCAGCATCACCGTTGACCCGCCGTGATCGGTGATCCCGCATGTGGCAGGTGTCCGGTGGAGGCAAACACCAAGCCACACGGCTCTAGCTCCTGCTCGTATTCTGTGGTTTTGTCATGGGAGTTCCCTTTGGTTCCATTTTTTCTTCTGTTTTTTTTTTCATCCTAAATTAATAGGAACAAAAAAACTATAGCAGTATAGAGATTCACTCTAGTCCTATCGAGAATTGCACCACTAGCTAACATCCTCAGCTAGACTTATTTCTAGTTGATGTCGTCTACTGGTTATATTTATACATGTCTGGTCATTGATTCATAAGTTATATTCATACTTTTTATGATTAAAATGCAAGGGTAGTCTGTGAACTTGTCTAATTGTCTCATCTAGGCCATTTATCTTTCAAAATGCCATTTTGGCTACCCAACTCATGTTTTATGCCATCTAGGTCCAAACAGTTATAAACCCAACATGTTAAGCTTACTTGCTATGCCAAGCTGGCCAATGCGAGCCCCACTACTATTTGCCCCCACATGTCAGTCCTTCTCCACATGTACTTCAAAGTTCAAATCGATGAATATTGAGATATTAATGAGATGGGTAAAAGCAAATATTGTGTGCCCGTCTAGCTCAGTCGGTAGAGCGCCAGGCTTTTAACCTTGTGGTCGTGGGTTCGAGCCCCACGGTGGGCGTGTGTGTTTTTGTTTTCCTATTTTTTGGTAATTTGTGCTCTGGATGATCTGCTCTGGCTAGAGATTGATCGGGACTCTGGAAGCTTTTGTTTTCCTATTTTTTGGTAATTTGTGCTCTGGATGATCTGCTCTGGCTAGAGATTGATTGGGACTCTGGAAGCTGTGAATGTTGCAAGGCATCTAAATCTTTCGATTACTGACTGATGTCCCAACGAAAATGCCATTTTCTGGCAAAGGTCGACTTGAAATCTTGTGCAGCGGCGTTGAACATGCTTTAGTGGTTTTTTTAGGACTGGGGAAAAACAAAAATTACAGCCAGACTTGTATGTTTCACGTCGCAAATTCGCAACCTCGCGAGGCCTGGACGCATCGGCCTAGCTCTAGTGGTGGCGTGGTGCCATCGATAGTTCGTTGGATACTGTGTCACTGGTGACCAGGCCAACTCCACCGACGAGACGACGGCACGCGCGGCGAATTCAGATTCAGTACCTTACCTCTTGCAAGGCACAACGTACCTTACCCACTCACATCCACCATCCAATTTAGATCTATTGGTTCCAAATGTTTTCAAGCACATGTACATCATGGTCCCACAATTCTTCTCTCTTTCCCCACGCTTCCATCCCGGGGCGGCGCGGGCGCCCGGCGCGGCTTGGCGGCAGAGGCAGAGGAGCGCCGCGGACGGAGGAGTAGCCACGCACGGCGGATGGCGACGCGGCCAGCGCCGTGGGCGGTGGAGATCCCGGCGCGGCTGGGGGCGGCGCTGCTCGGTGCCGCAGGCGGAGGAGAGCCCGACGCGGCTAGGGGCAGCGCTGCTCGGCACCGCGGACGGAGGAGAGCCTAGCGCAGCCGGGGCAGCGCGATACAGCACGGCTCGGTGGCACGGGCGAAGGACCAGCCTCGTGCGGAGGCCGGCGCGGCGGGGCGGCCACGCGTGGGAGGCCACAGCGTGGCCGGGCGAGCGCGCGCGGGAGGATGCCGGCACGGCGCGGGCGGCCACGGCACGGAGGCTGGCGCCCAGGCGAGCTCGCGCTGGCAGCCATGGCCCGGAGGCTAGCGCCGTGCCGAGCAAGCTAGCGGCGGGGCGCTCGCGAGCCGTGCTAATCTCATCGGCAAGTCCCTCGCACGTTTCCCTCCGCCGGTGACTCCCTTGCGCGCGCGTCCCAAATCTCACCGGCGACTCGCTCGCTCGCGTCCCAGCCGCAGCTCCCGCCCGCCCGGCGCCCAAGGCAAGCCGGCGGCCGTGTTCCCGCCCGTCCGCGGTGGCAGCCATGCCGTGGCCTCGCTCTTGCCCCTGGCTGCGCTCACGCCTGTCGCCCAAGCCCACGCTAGCGTCCGCGCTTCCGCCCCTGGCGGGGCTCCCACCCGTGGCGGCATGCAAGGGGAAGAAGGTGCATGATCTGGAGCATGAAAACAGCCAAGTCCATGCATCCTTTTTACTCCCAAGCGAAGGAGACCGGGATTCGGATTCAGTACCTTCCTGCGTTCTGGTGGCTGGCTGCAGCTCGCCTGCAGCCTGGGGCCCACTGGGCCACGTCCCCAGCGGTCTCGTTGCCCTGTTGATGGCGCGAACCACGGTCCTCGGATTTGCCGGATGGCGCGTCGCCATCAGCATCACCGCTGACCCACCGTGACCCCGAGTTTTTCGACGAGCCGCGACGCCGGCAGCCGGCAGCCGGCAGCCCGAGCGACGACAGGACGCCGGCGAGGCCAAGCAGCCAGCCACCGCATGCCAGCATGCGATGCAGATTCGAGCGTTCCAGACCATAGTGGCGCAGTGGGTCAGTGACTCGATCAGTGGCGCGTCCTCTTGGTCGGCGCTCTCATTCGCCAACATGTGGCTCGCGCTGGTCAGGTCTAGCCAAGGTGACATCGCCGTCCCCATGACCATCTTCTGGGTAACCGAGCGCTGGGAGGATTGTTCCGGCCTTCCGGGGCAGAGCAGCTCCGGCTCGGCCGTGCTATTCGCTGCCGTGCTGCTCCAAGGGCTCCGCAACCACCTGGCTACCGGCTAGGGAGTAGGGACGGACCTAGAAACAAATATAAACCAAGTCATACTCTCCATAATCAACTAATCATTAACCTTCGGTCCCCTCCAAAATCAGGGCAATCGAACAAGCCGTGAGCAACTCATCCATACGATTCGAATCCTAAGATAGATATTCATTAGATGTTTATAATACATCTTTTAATTAAAACCCACTCCTTTTATCTTAAAACATGGCCACTTTTAGGTTTATCCTAAGTGAAACTATCTTAAATTTAACTAAATTGATATGCAACTCTATGAACAATATATGGCCACATTACAGAACGTAGATGCTCACACACGCACGTACAATCGCCCATAGTGTATTGTTTAGTGTTAGTGTGTTTTAAATAAAACCGTCCAAATTTAAAATATAATAATTTGGGGGTAGATATAAAAGTAACCATATTTTGTGTCTAAGGGAGTAAATTCTTATTCATATATTTTGTGCTAAATGAAATCATCTTAAATTTGACTAAATTTATATGAAACTATATTAGCAATACATGTAACCAAGTCAGTATCACCGGATCAATCTTGTGATCTTGAAATATACTATAACTTTATAGTGTATCGTTTAGTGATAGTGTGTGTCTTTTTAAAATCAGCTAGATTTTTTTTGAAACGAATCGGCAGGAGAGTTGCCTATTATATTAAAAAGAAAGAGCCCAGAAGAGGGCAGAAACAAAAGAACAAACTTACAAACAGGGAACAGAGTCCCGAGCTAAGAAGGAAAAGAGTCAAAAACTCTTATTCGCTCTTACAATCAGCTAGATTTAAGATAATATGACTTGGGTGCGGAGACAAATATAAAAGTAGCCATATTCTGTGATGAGGGAGTAAATTCTTATTCGCTCTCCCGCGCCATTTCTCGTGTCGGTGTCACCGTCCCAAAAACGGACCTCCCGCCGCTGCTTGATCTGATAGCTTGCTGATTTCCCTCATTTGAAGTTTGACCGCTGCTGCCCATGTTGCACGCAACGCCTGCGCCACCGGCCTCTTCTTCCTCCCAACCATCGCCGGTCTTCTTCCTCACCACGCCCACGGCCCATCTGACAATAGAGGGTCGTCACTTCGGCAGCAGCTTCCTTTTGCCATCGCCTTCGTCCTCGGAGTCAGATTCTTCACCGCCGTGGCTCCCTCTGTCTCGCGCCGCCTCAGCCTGCGCCATGTCTCTATCCCTGGGGTAGGTGCAGTACAAGAACGAGTAGATGGCGCAGCACAGCGCCATGGGGACAGCAATGCACGTGTATATCGCCTTGGCGAGGGACGTCGCGTTGTGCCGCTCCATCTCGACGTCGACGGCCGCGCGCTCGTCGACGCCGGCGGCGCCCGCTGCCGCCGACGACCGCACCAGCTTGTACCCGTACAGGCGCTCGGCGAGCATGCCGACCACGGGGGGCGCGAACGAGGCCAGCACGGCCTCGAACGTGCGGTCCAGCGCGAACACGGTGGTCATGGCGCGCGGCGGGACGATCTCCGCGAGTATGGGGCTGTTGGTGGCGGTGCCGTTCCAGGACGCCATGACCCCGAGGGCGAACAGCGCGGCGCCGTGCCTGACGGTGCTGGACGCGTCGTTGGGGAGCGCGAGGAGGAGGACGCCGGCGAGCGGGATGGCGGAGCCGGAGCTGAGCTGCGAGAGGACGATGCGGCCCGAGTTCCTGAACCGCCGCGCGAGGGCGTCCCCCATCCTGCCGCCGAAGAGGGCGCCGAGCGAGGTGGCGAGCTTGAACAGCGTCATGAGCGCCGCCGTCTCGCTGTGGGAGAAGCCCACGAGCTCCAGCCACATCGCCGTGAACAGCAGCGCCGACCAGGGGAACGACCCCGTGAGGCCCTGCGCGATAATGACCTGGAACGACGGGACCCGCATCACGGCCCGGGCCTCCCTGGCGAACTCCCGCAGCTCCTGCCGCACCGGCCTGACGTTGACGGCGGTGGCCGTGGCCGAGGTCGTCGCCGCGCGGTGGCCTCTCGCGGCGGCGTCGGTGGCGGCGAACGCGCGGATGGAAGCGCCGACCGCGGCGCCCAGGACGCCGAGCAGGACGAAGGCGAGCCGCCAGCCGGGCAGCCCCAGGAGCGAGGTGGGCGCCATGAGGAGGCCGAGGGAGGTGCCGGCCACCGTGCCGGCCTTCCCGGCCACCTCGAGCCACCCGAACGCCATGCCCCGACTGGCGCCGTCCACCGAGTCCGCAACGAAGGCGTAGATCGCGGGAATCTGCAGCGCCAGCCCGACGCCGTTCAGCGCCGCCGTGATCGCCATCTGCAGCCGCAGCCCACAGGAGAGATCTGAGCTCAGACGCCGCAGCCCGTGGGGCATGGTGGCGAAGGGATGAGATGAACCGCGGTGGGGTATACCTGTGGGAAGGTGGTGGAGAAGCCGATGAGGAAGGTGGCGGCTGCCCAGACGAAGGCGCCGAGCGCGATGACGGTGACGCGGTCGTGGCGCGCCGCCAGGTAGGCCGCCAGCGGGTAGCAGGCGGTCTGCACGACGGAGCGGGACAGCGCGATGGAGCCGAGCGCGGTGGGCGAGGCCTGCAACGCGGCGCCGATCTCCCGGTACACCGCCGGGAGCAGCGCCGCGTCGGCGCGCTCCATCGCCAGCGCCGCGTACGCCAGGAGCAGGGTCGCCCTCCTCGAGCGCCGCTGCCTCCTGCCCTGCTGCTGCTCCGCCATGGCGCGTGCTACCACCAGCACCTCGACCACCGTGCTTTGTAGTCAATGGTGACGACCGGCAAGTAGCGTGAGGCCGAGGAATCTTGCAAGAGCAGCAAAGGCTTTTGCAGCATGAGTATAGTTAACTAGTAGTACTACTGATTCCTACTACTACCAAGAACAAGAACAAAGTTGCAGCTGAGCTGCATATTATAGTTTAAACAGCGGATGCAGGAGTGCTCCTTTTCTTTTTCGGATCTTCGCTGCTCCAACTCCAAGGATCCGGTGTTCGGATAGGCTCCCACAGCCCCACTGGATCGGAGGTTGCGGAGCTAAACCTCAACACCGCATGGAGTCAATGGCGTCCATTGAAAAGAATCTGAGTCTGAGTGGCTGGACAAGTCAGGATGGACTGCTGCGCCACGCAATCTAGAAAAAATGCAGCCAGAGTATTTGCCGGGAATTGTTATTGGTAGCGAGAGAGTTTAGCTTTACACATGAATTTGCAACGAAGGCTGTTAAAATTAGACGCGCATTTGGTGAAGCTACTATGTAAACTCAGACAGTAAAGTTCCCCTTTTGTCTGCAGAAAAAAGCATTGAAGTTCATGTTCATGTACAACACGAAGTCAGTGGAATGTTGTCACCCCCGGTTTTAAAAAGGGTACCGGAAGTAGACCATGTATGCGCCAGGATCGGAATCACATACATTAGAACATAAATGATTCATTGCACAGTGCAAAGAGCGTACATGTATAGCTTATTACAACACGAACGGAATAGCGGAAGTCTTTAACATAAACAAAGTCTAATTATCAGAGTAAACAACGGAAAATGGCCTATCATATCCACAAGCAGCTGCCTGGGGGCCACCAGCCTAGAACTCGTCGTACTCCTGGAAAGTCTGGGTATAATCCTCAGCCTCTCCATCTCCTGATCAGCGGTTGCATTGGTCGCAACGAATTTGTTGAAAAAGAAAACAAGGGTGAGTACTTTCGCACTCAGCAAGTGTCCCATTTAGGCTAAGGTGGACTGGCTTTATAGTGGACTGGTTGATTGCAGTAGCTTTTAGTTGGTCAACTTTTATTAAGCACAAGCTAGCAATTATTAACCCCAAAAGTTACCCAACAGAGATAACATTAAGATATGGCGTAAAGATTAAAGCGTAAATAAACAAGTCGATAGATATCATTGATCAACATCTCAGCCCAAACCACATGTTTCTCTAATCAATTGAGGGTCCAGGCCGCTCATGACCGTGAGCACGGCTGATGCATCAGTTTGTTAACACTCTCGAGAGGTTGTACACTTTACCCACGGGTCGTGATTTCCCATTGTCCGGGTTTGCAAGACCCTTACACATTACCCTTGATGTGCGACAGGTAGTCTCACTACGAGACCTTTACAAAGGTTCACTAGAGTGTAGCCGCCCGTTACAAGGATTCTCAGTTAGTAAGCATAGAGTTCCCTCCAAGAGGTGACTGACAAAAAGTGCAAACGAATAAACCACTGCACCATCCTTGGCAAAAGAAGGCCTATGCCCTGAGGTACTTCTTACGCCATATTTCAGGGAAGCAACTACAACTCTAGATTCCCTAATTAGTCAGTCAAGGATGCCCCACTCCATCCCACATGGTTGTACTGTTTTCCTGGGTGGTCGCTCGGCGAACCGATCCTTACGGTGAGACACTCGGGTAAACCGACCCAAGCTCCCAAAACAACATATTTCCAACAGTTCCATTAAGTTCCAGCAGTTATCAAGATTAAACATTCCCAGCCATAAACATAAGATTCAGAAAGTAAAGTTGAGCGCTAGCAAAAGCTACCACATCACAGCCCAGGGATATATCAAGATAAAACAACTGGCTAGTCATCCTTAGGTTGCAAGTTGTGCAGGAAAGTAAGTTTTCAATGTAAGGGACAAATAGGTTAAAGAACACTTGCCTTCGTCAAAAGTCTGTTCGGGATCTTCCCAAACTAGGTTTTCAGGTTCAGGGACGAACTCCTCGTCTACACGTTACACGAAATGCAATCAAAACATGGACTTAAAAGGGATAAAACAGTACACCAATCAATGTGAGCAGAAGATAACAAGCATAAAATATTGTTCTACTTACTGCCACAAGCTCAACGGTTCAAAAATCATTTTATTTGGACTTAAAACGAGAAAGATACGCATAAAACAAGTTACCAGGGGCATATTTTAAATAAAAACAGAAGTTCCAGGGTTCCAGTGGCAAAGTTCATGGGCCTCGGGTTCAAATCCGATAACACAGAGGGTTTTAAGTGCTAGATTCACTGACATGGACTGAACTGCGAAAAGATTTAAAGAAGCAAGGGCTAAAACATAAAGACAGGGGCTTGGACTTGAACTGTACGGACTGCGGGTTGATTAAGAAGAAAGACAGGGGCACTTTAACAAAAGAGACGGCGCTGACCGGCGGTCTGACCGGTACGGGCGTCTGCTGGCCGTCGGATCGGAGATGAGCGGCGCAGATCAGATCGGGGCGGGGACTTGGCCGGCGGCGACGGCTCGCGAGCGAGCGGCGGCGGCGCATCGCCGGAGCGACGGCACGCGAGCGCTCTAGAGGGACTGGAGGCACGGGGTTAGGCCGGGGAGCACGAGGGTGGTCCGGCGGGGCCTGTGGGGGCGGTGTGTGCGGTGCGCGCGCGGCCAGAGGCGGCGTGCGGCGGCAAGGCGCGGCGGCGGCGCGAGACGGAGCCACGGCGAGAGATTACCACCGGGGGAGAGGGAAATTCAGGGCGAGGATTAGATGGAAGGGTTCCTCACCTCAACGCGAAACTCCTGGGCAAGACCTCGTCGACGGGGAGGCAGCAACGGTGGGGAACGGCGACGGCGGCTCGGGTTCTGCAGGGATGGCGGCGCGGAGCGATTAGAGGCGTGCAACGCGAGATAGAGCCCAAGAGCATGTGCGTTGGGTCCGAGAGAGTGTGGCGAAGCTCACCGAGGTGATCTGGACGGAGGAGATCGGACGGAGACGACGGAACGCGACGGCGACACGGCGGCGTTTGGAGCTCTGCACGGACGGCGGCGCGACGGGTTAGATGCGTTCCATACAGGGAGAGAGGGAACCGAGGAGTGTGCCGGGTGCGCGAGAGCACGGCGGTTCTCACCGTGGTGACTCGGACGGCGGGGAGCGGGCAGCGGGGCCGGCGTACGGTGGCGCACCGGACGAACGGCGTCGGCGTGCGTGCAGCTCTGGAGAGGGCAAAACGCAAGGTGCGAGCGAGTGGAAAGAACGCGGAACCGACTCCGGGTGCGGGTGCGGGATCTTTGGAGGCCGGGCGGAGAACGTGGGCGCGGGGCGTGGACCCAAGTCGCGGGCGCTCTCGGCTCGAGCTCATCCCGAGCGATGCGGGGCGGTGGTTGGAGGAAGGAAAAAGGGGAACGCCGCCGACGGGCGGGCCCGGGGAGTGGGGGAGGGAGCTGGGTGCGGCTCGGGTGCGTAGGAGCGGACGCGGCGCGGGGCGGCTCCAGCTTGAGCTCGGGCGCGGGCGGCGCGGACGGCGCGCGGGCGCGGACCGAGCGGAGACGGCGGTTGGAGGTAGGAGGAGGCGCCGACAAGTGGGCCCGGTTTGACAGTGAGAGGGAGGCGGGGGAAGAAGGCGCACTGCGCTGTTGGGCCGGAAGAGGCAATGGGCCGGTTCGGCCGCTGGCTTCGGAGGAGGAAAAGAAAAGGAAATGGGCCCAAAACCGACCCGAGATGCATAGGAATTCCTGGATTTTTTTAACAAGGTATTTGTGCACTTAAATAAGGGATTTGCAAAAGTAAACCACACAAGAAATTTGTAAACATTTGATCACTCAAATACTAACATCCAGAAAATAAATGCAGAGGCATGGATGCTCAAACAAGTTGATCTTATATTTATTTTAGCACTTGTCTTGGAAAAGAAATTAAATAAACCTCATGACATGATCACTAAACAATCAACTTAAGCATGTTATGATTGAATTTGGCAAAATTTTGGAAGGGCAAATTTTAGGGTGTCACAAACCTACCCCCCTTAAAAGAATCTCGTCCTCGAGATTCAAGGTTGGTTAGCAAAGAGACTGGGAAACTGTGCCTTTAACTCATCTTCCCTCTCCCAAGTTGCCTCTTCCTCTGTATGGTGACTCCATTTCACCTTGCACATCTTGATCACTTTGTTCCTGGTGACCCTCTCTGCTGTTTCCAAGATCTGAGTTGGATGCTCTGTATAGGTTAGATCTTCCTGCACACTCAATTCCTCCATTGGTAACTGTTCCTCAGGAACTCTCAAACATTTCTTTAGTTGAGACACATGGAAAACATCATGCACAGCTGACAAGTTCTCAGGCAATTCAAGTTGGTATGCTACCTCACCTCTCTTGGCAAGAATTTTAAAAGGTCCAATATACCTGGGTGCTAACTTGCCTTTCACTTTAAATCTGCGAAGCCCTCTCATAGGTGACACTTTTAGATACACATAATCACCCACCTCAAAAGATATGTCTCTTCTTCTGTGATCTGCATAGCTCTTCTGCCTTGACTGTGCCACTCTCATATTCTCTCGAACAACCTGCATTTGCTCCTCTGCCTCTTTTATAATATCTGGTCCAAACACTTGTTTCTCTCCTGGTTGGTTCCAATGCAAAGGAGTTCTACATCTTCTGCCATACAATGCTTCAAATGGTGCCTTCCCAATACTGGCCTGATAACTGTTGTTATAAGAAAATTCTGCATAAGGTAAACTCTTATCCCAACTAGACCCATACTGTAAAGCACATGCTCTCAACATATCCTCTAAAATTTGATTAGTTCTCTCTGTCTGACCATCGGTTTGTGGATGATAAGCTGAACTGAAGTTTAACTTAGTATCCATAGACTCGTGCAATCTTTGCCAGAAATGAGAAGTGAACTGAGTACCTCTATCAGACACAATCTTTTTAGGAACACCATGTAGGCAAACGATTCTTGAGATATATAACTCAGCCAATCGAGCACCAGAATACGTAGTTTTGACAGGAATAAAATGAGCAACTTTAGTCAGACGATCAACTATTACCCATATAGAGTCATATCCCGCCTGAGTACGGGGCAAACCTGTAATGAAATCCATCCCAACTTCTTCCCATTTCCACTCTGGAATTTTCAATGGTTGTAAAAGTCCAGCTGGTCTCTGATGCTCTGCCTTTACTCTCTGACATATATCACAGACTGCTACAAACTCAGCTATCTCCCGTTTCATACCGTACCACCAGAAAGTCTTCTTCAAATCTTGGTACATCTTATCACTGCCTGGGTGAATTGAGTAAGCTGTTTCATGTGCTTCCCTAAGAATCAGCTCTCTAACTTCTTTCACTTCGGGCACGCATATGCGGTTCTTGTACCAAACTACCCCATCGGCATCCTCATGAAAATCCTTCCCTTTACCTGCAGAAATCTTTTGCTTGATCTCCTTTATCTTCTCATCATTGAGCTGTCCTTTTCTGATTTCCTGCTCCAGAGTTGGTTCTAGTTCCATAGTTGTTGCACCCAGATTATTCAGAAAACCCAAACTCAACCTGTCAAATTCCTCTCCCAATTCTGGTGGCATTTCTCGAGCTATCAAAAAGTTCACTTGACACTTCCTGCTTAAAGCATCTGCTACAACATTTGCCTTGCCCGGGTGATAGTGAATCTCCAAATCATAGTCACTTACTAGTTCTAACCATCTTCTCTGCCTCATGTTCAGCTCGCTCTGTGTAAAGATGTACTTCAAACTCTTATGATCAGTATAAATATAACACTTCTGTCCAAACAAATAATGCCTCCAAATTTTCAAAGCATGAACAACTGCAGCTAATTCCAAGTCATGCGTCGGGTAATTTTTCTCGCTGTCCTTGAGTTGCCTTGATGCATAAGCTATTACCTTCCCTTCTTGCATAAGAACACATCCCAAACCAAGACGAGAAGCATCACAATACACTGAGAAAGTCTTGTGAAGGTCCGGGAATGTCAACACAGGTGCGGTGGTCAGTCGCTTCTTCAACTCCTCAAATGCAGCTTGACATCCCTTTGTCCATTCAAACTTTACATTCTTCCCCAACAGGGTAGTCATCGGTTTTGCAATCTTGGAGAATCCCTCAATGAACCTCCTATAGTAACCAGCTAAACCAAGAAAACTTCTGATTTCTGTTGCTGTGGTGGGTACCTTCCAGTTCAATACATCCTGTACCTTTCTTGGATCAACTGCAACTCCACCTTTTGATATGACATGACCAAGGAATGGAACCTCATCAATCCAAAATTCACACTTGCTAAACTTGGCGTACAACTGATTATCCCTAAGTTTCTGCAAGACGTGCCTCAAATGGTCTGCATGTTCTCCCTTGTCTTTGGAATACACCAAGATATCATCAATGAATACCACCACAAACTTATCAAGGCAATCCATAAACACACTGTTCATCATGTACATGAAGAAAGCTGGAGCATTGGTCAAACCGAAAGACATGACTGTGTACTCATATAACCCATAGTGAGTAGTGAACGCTGTTTTAGGAATATCTGATGGCCTAATTCTCAACTGATGGTAACCAGACCTCAAATCAATCTTAGAGAACACACAAGCACCTCTCAGTTTGTCAAACAGATCTTCTATTCTGGGCAGAGGATATTTGTTCTTGATTGTTACTGCATTAAGTCCTCTATAATCCACACACATCCTTTGTGACCCATCTTTCTTTTCCACTAACAGAACAGGAGATGCCCAAGGTGATGTACTAGGTCTAATATAACCCTTTTCTAGCAATTCATCTATTTGTTTCTTAACCTCAACATGTTCACTACCAGATATCCTATAAGGTTTCTTGGCTATTGGGGCAGTACCGGGCAAAAGCTCAATAGAAAACTCAATGCTGCGTTCAGGTGGCATACCTGTCAACTCCTCAGGAAACACATCAGGGAACTCTGAAACCACATGAATAGCTTCTAGCTGTGTCATATCTGTTGCATTAAGTGCCAGGCGACCTCCAGAATCCTTTCCTGACGGCGGTGCAGTTACCATAAATTCCATCTGATCCCCAGCTGTTGTTGTCACTCTCGCCTTTCTTTCAGCACAGTTTAATGAGGCATCATATTTCATTAACCAGTCCATTCCCAGGATAATGTCTATCCCATCTGCTTCCAAAACTTTTAGACTTGTTGGAAAGGCTACCCCCCTTATGTTAATACTAAGGTTCTCACACACCCGGTTGATTTCTAATTTACCCCCAGGTGAATTAACCAGCATCGTTTTCTCCATTGAAGTTGTAGGAAAATTATATTTGGCCACAACTTTAGCAGTAACAAAGGAATGTGTAGCACCAGTATCAAACAACACAGAGGCAGGATGGGAGTTGACTAGGAACATACCTAGCAAAATGTTGGGTGCCTCCTGCACAGATTCAGCTGTCACATGATTCAGCTTGCCTCGAGTATAATTCTGTGGTCCTTGGTTCTGGGAGACTGTGTGGGAGGAGCCACTCTTCATCTGCTGGGTTGGATTCTGCCGCGGAACTCCTTGACTGGGCTGTCCCTGTTGCTGCTGCCCAAGCTTCTTTGGGCACTGCCTTGACCAATGTCCTGAATCCCCACAGTGAAAACAACCATTTCCAGTAGGAGCAGTATTGCCTGTCTTCTGTGCACCTGGTGGAGCTGGCGGACGTGGTGTCTGATACCCTTGACGCTGCGCTTGACCCTGCACCTGCTGCTGGTTCTGGTAATTCTGGCGCTGACCCTGGTTATTGTAACGGTGGTTTTGCTGCTGTTGCTGCCCAAAATTACGAATGGGATAGCCTTGCTGTCCCACAGGACGAGGACGATTGTTGCTACTGGAAGATGTGCTGTTGTTGAACTTGCGCTTCCTGTCTTCCATCTCTTTCCTCATGTTCTCAGTCACGATTGCTCTATCCACCAACTTATTGAAATTAGGAAAGGTGTGGTTCATCAGTTGGTACTTCAGAGGGTCTACCAATCCCTTCATGAACCTGCGCTGCCTCTTTGGATCACTATCCACTTCTTCTGGCGCATAACGTGACAGCTGGATAAATTTGTCACGGTACTCACTGACAGTTTTGTTGTTTTGCCTCAATGCCAGAAACTCTTCTTTCTTTAAATCCATTATACCATCTGGAACATGGTGCATCCTGAAATTGTCCTTGAATTCCTGCCAAGTGATACCGTCTGGGTTTCGGTGGGCAAAACGGTATGCTTCCCACCATTCTTGAGCTGACCCTTGTAGCTGACGAGGACCGTACAACACTTTCTCCCTGTCATTGCATTGCGCAATCTCTAGTTCTCTCTCCACAGTGCGAAGCCAATCCTCTGCATCCATTGGGTTTGCTGAATGGGTAAACACCGGTGGATTTCCTTTGAGAAACGCGGAGCGCTTATCTCGCGGGGGAGCTTGAACTGGCGGTGCCTGTTGTTGCTGCTGTTGTTGGTAGCACATGAAGTTCAGCATCTGGTTGACACTGTTCATCACTTGGGTGTGCATTCCCATCATCTGCTCATATGTTGCTGGTGGTGGCTGCTGTTGGTGGGGGTGTTGTGGTGGAGGAGGTGGAGGTGATTGCTGGGGTGGTGGTGGAGGAGGTGGAGGTGGTGGTGGTGGAGCATGGTGAGGTGGTGGTGGTGCTTGGAATGGTGGTGGTGGTGCATAGAACTGAGGTGCCTGTTGCTGAGGTGGAGGTGGTACGCCGTATCCTCTACCATATGCCTGGTAGCCAGTCCGAGGTCTGCGAGGAACTCCATCACCATTCATCTGATTAAACAAAACCTTTTATGTGAGACACTGATTTCTTTTTTTGCCATAACATTAAGATTGCAGAAATAAAACACCTCATCTGACAGAACATAGCATGGTTGAAACTGAACACTGACATGATTATATTTAACATCTGACATAAAGATCTCGCTTAGAATTTTAATTGAAACGGACATAATGTATCTGTATTTGTTCTGACATAAACTCACTGGCATAACACATATATTTCTGACAGGTCACAGATAAAGAGGAAAGATAGACAGATATAAGATAAGACCACAGAACTCAGGTTTATCAAAACCCCAACTAAACTTCATTAAAACTGTTTAACAATCAGGAAACAAACTGACCAAATTGTGGACAAACTCCCACAACTTGATCTCACACAAGGAAAGAACCAAATCATCCATAGCACATTATTACAAACACACGTTCACGACCAAACGAGTTCATTAAACGTACTAACGAACTAAAACTGCTAAGGTGGGGATCCTATTACAGAAAAAGATCATCTACAGATCCATGCGAGTGCTGGCCTCGCGGGACCCATAGGGAAGCCTGGGACGCTTCGGTGCCTTTGAAGTATCTAGGTGACCATTGAGGGTGACTGGCCCTCCAAGCTGTGCCCGCTGTGCATCACATATCCTCCTAAGACGGGCGTTCTCCTCATAAAGAGCTCTGATGTCCTCCAAGGCATGGTCCAGCTCAGTGTGAATAACCGCATTCAGGTTCACTGTTGCATCCATAACAGTGCTCCTCTGATGTAGGGTGGAAGCTATGATGCATCCTTGCTCGCCAGGGATCCTACGAGGGTAGTATCTCTCACGCCTGTTCTCCAGTAGGTGATAGTGTTTACCATTGTATTCCAGAAAGGCCTGGCGCGCTGCATCCTGAATTGCAGCAGCCAAGTCCTCTCTAGGTGCTGCACACCAGTGCTTGGACAGCTCTCTGGCACCCCGTAGCTCTCCATCAGCTACTCTGACTCTGCAGCGGACCTCCCAACGTTCTGCATACCTCTCTGTACTGTAATGGTACCGGTAGCAGACATATTCCACGCCTGCCTGGCGTCTTCCATAAGCTCTCTGAAGTATCTTCATGAGTTCCTTGTGAAAGAAACTGTCACCTGAGTCTCTTGTCATCTTGGTTCTCATCCAACGCTCCTGTGTGGGGTCTTCTTCTTGTTGCTCAACAGTGTTACTGCCATGCCCACTATCATCCCCATCATCATCATCACTGTTGTTGCTACTGTTACTGTCATTGTCACCGCTATCATCTCCAGGATCCCCTGCAGCTGCAGCACCCTGTCCTGCATTCTGTCCTCCTGCTGCTTCTTGCTGTCCTGCTTCTTGTGCATCTTCCTCGTCTTCAGCCTGAAGTTCAGCCAAGGCGGCAGCATTAGCAGCTCCCACAGCTGTTACTGCGGCAGCCAACTCCTCCAGTTCTTCTTCTTCTTGCTCCCTCTTTCTCTTGCGAAGTTCTTGCAGTTGGGAGTCATGCCCTGTCACTGTGAACCTCAAGGTAGGTTCTGGAAGACGGTGTGGGAGGTAAACACAGGTACTCTTGCGTGCGGTCAACTTATTGCAAGCCATCTATACAAAAAGAAAAGATGAAAGCACAAGTTTAGGAATAGATCCAAAAGGAATAAATATAACAAGAGCAAATGATTTTGGTAAACAAATAAAATTGTTTTAGCAGGGGTATGAACAAGTAACATAAAAGTCAAAATATCTTGTCAAAGTCAGAAATTTTG
This sequence comes from Paspalum notatum, assembly GCA_022530915.1. Lineage (NCBI taxonomy): Eukaryota > Viridiplantae > Streptophyta > Magnoliopsida > Poales > Poaceae > Paspalum > Paspalum notatum. The sequence continues at coordinate 35,840,457 of CM039685.1, forward strand.
AAGTCAGCAACTTAGTGAGATGAGTCAGGACTATAAAAATCCTTAAAACGACCAGTTCTACTCTAGGCTAGCGTCCTACAGTCAGCACGGCTCTGATACCACTTATGTCACCCCCGGTTTTAAAAAGGGTACCGGAAGTAGACCATGTATGCGCCAGGATCGGAATCACATACATTAGAACATAAATGATTCATTGCACAGTGCAAAGAGCGTACATGTATAGCTTATTACAACACGAACGGAATAGCGGAAGTCTTTAACATAAACAAAGTCTAATTATCAGAGTAAACAACGGAAAATGGCCTATCATATCCACAAGCAGCTGCCTGGGGGCCACCAGCCTAGAACTCGTCGTACTCCTGGAAAGTCTGGGTATAATCCTCAGCCTCTCCATCTCCTGATCAGCGGTTGCATTGGTCGCAACGAATTTGTTGAAAAAGAAAACAAGGGTGAGTACTTTCGCACTCAGCAAGTGTCCCATTTAGGCTAAGGTGGACTGGCTTTATAGTGGACTGGTTGATTGCAGTAGCTTTTAGTTGGTCAACTTTTATTAAGCACAAGCTAGCAATTATTAACCCCAAAAGTTACCCAACAGAGATAACATTAAGATATGGCGTAAAGATTAAAGCGTAAATAAACAAGTCGATAGATATCATTGATCAACATCTCAGCCCAAACCACATGTTTCTCTAATCAATTGAGGGTCCAGGCCGCTCATGACCGTGAGCACGGCTGATGCATCAGTTTGTTAACACTCTCGAGAGGTTGTACACTTTACCCACGGGTCGTGATTTCCCATTGTCCGGGTTTGCAAGACCCTTACACATTACCCTTGATGTGCGACAGGTAGTCTCACTACGAGACCTTTACAAAGGTTCACTAGAGTGTAGCCGCCCGTTACAAGGATTCTCAGTTAGTAAGCATAGAGTTCCCTCCAAGAGGTGACTGACAAAAAGTGCAAACGAATAAACCACTGCACCATCCTTGGCAAAAGAAGGCCTATGCCCTGAGGTACTTCTTACGCCATATTTCAGGGAAGCAACTACAACTCTAGATTCCCTAATTAGTCAGTCAAGGATGCCCCACTCCATCCCACATGGTTGTACTGTTTTCCTGGGTGGTCGCTCGGCGAACCGATCCTTACGGTGAGACACTCGGGTAAACCGACCCAAGCTCCCAAAACAACATATTTCCAACAGTTCCATTAAGTTCCAGCAGTTATCAAGATTAAACATTCCCAGCCATAAACATAAGATTCAGAAAGTAAAGTTGAGCGCTAGCAAAAGCTACCACATCACAGCCCAGGGATATATCAAGATAAAACAACTGGCTAGTCATCCTTAGGTTGCAAGTTGTGCAGGAAAGTAAGTTTTCAATGTAAGGGACAAATAGGTTAAAGAACACTTGCCTTCGTCAAAAGTCTGTTCGGGATCTTCCCAAACTAGGTTTTCAGGTTCAGGGACGAACTCCTCGTCTACACGTTACACGAAATGCAATCAAAACATGGACTTAAAAGGGGTAAAACAGTACACCAATCAATGTGAGCAGAAGATAACAAGCATAAAATATTGTTCTACTTACTGCCACAAGCTCAACGGTTCAAAAATCATTTTATTTGGACTTAAAACGAGAAAGATACGCATAAAACAAGTTACCAGGGGCATATTTTAAATAAAAACAGAAGTTCCAGGGTTCCAGTGGCAAAGTTCATGGGCCTCGGGTTCAAATCCGATAACACAGAGGGTTTTAAGTGCTAGATTCACTGACATGGACTGAACTGCGAAAAGATTTAAAGAAGCAAGGGCTAAAACATAAAGACAGGGGCTTGGACTTGAACTGTACGGACTGCGGGTTGATTAAGAAGAAAGACAGGGGCACTTTAACAAAAGAGACGGCGCTGACCGGCGGTCTGACCGGTACGGGCGTCTGCTGGCCGTCGGATCGGAGATGAGCGGCGCAGATCAGATCGGGGCGGGGACTTGGCCGGCGGCGACGGCTCGCGAGCGAGCGGCGGCGGCGCATCGCCGGAGCGACGGCACGCGAGCGCTCTAGAGGGACTGGAGGCACGGGGTTAGGCCGGGGAGCACGAGGGTGGTCCGGCGGGGCCTGTGGGGGCGGTGTGTGCGGTGCGCGCGCGGCCAGAGGCGGCGTGCGGCGGCAAGGCGCGGCGGCGGCGCGAGACGGAGCCACGGCGAGAGATTACCACCGGGGGAGAGGGAAATTCAGGGCGAGGATTAGATGGAAGGGTTCCTCACCTCAACGCGAAACTCCTGGGCAAGACCTCGTCGACGGGGAGGCAGCAACGGTGGGGAACGGCGACGGCGGCTCGGGTTCTGCAGGGATGGCGGCGCGGAGCGATTAGAGGCGTGCAACGCGAGATAGAGCCCAAGAGCATGTGCGTTGGGTCCGAGAGAGTGTGGCGAAGCTCACCGAGGTGATCTGGACGGAGGAGATCGGACGGAGACGACGGAACGCGACGGCGACACGGCGGCGTTTGGAGCTCTGCACGGACGGCGGCGCGACGGGTTAGATGCGTTCCATACAGGGAGAGAGGGAACCGAGGAGTGTGCCGGGTGCGCGAGAGCACGGCGGTTCTCACCGTGGTGACTCGGACGGCGGGGAGCGGGCAGCGGGGCCGGCGTACGGTGGCGCACCGGACGAACGGCGTCGGCGTGCGTGCAGCTCTGGAGAGGGCAAAACGCAAGGTGCGAGCGAGTGGAAAGAACGCGGAACCGACTCCGGGTGCGGGTGCGGGATCTTTGGAGGCCGGGCGGAGAACGTGGGCGCGGGGCGTGGACCCAAGTCGCGGGCGCTCTCGGCTCGAGCTCATCCCGAGCGATGCGGGGCGGTGGTTGGAGGAAGGAAAAAGGGGAACGCCGCCGACGGGCGGGCCCGGGGAGTGGGGGAGGGAGCTGGGTGCGGCTCGGGTGCGTAGGAGCGGACGCGGCGCGGGGCGGCTCCAGCTTGAGCTCGGGCGCGGGCGGCGCGGACGGCGCGCGGGCGCGGACCGAGCGGAGACGGCGGTTGGAGGTAGGAGGAGGCGCCGACAAGTGGGCCCGGTTTGACAGTGAGAGGGAGGCGGGGGAAGAAGGCGCACTGCGCTGTTGGGCCGGAAGAGGCAATGGGCCGGTTCGGCCGCTGGCTTCGGAGGAGGAAAAGAAAAGGAAATGGGCCCAAAACCGACCCGAGATGCATAGGAATTCCTGGATTTTTTTAACAAGGTATTTGTGCACTTAAATAAGGGATTTGCAAAAGTAAACCACACAAGAAATTTGTAAACATTTGATCACTCAAATACTAACATCCAGAAAATAAATGCAGAGGCATGGATGCTCAAACAAGTTGATCTTATATTTATTTTAGCACTTGTCTTGGAAAAGAAATTAAATAAACCTCATGACATGATCACTAAACAATCAACTTAAGCATGTTATGATTGAATTTGGCAAAATTTTGGAAGGGCAAATTTTAGGGTGTCACAAATGTGTTGTATACTAGCAATACCACCATCACAAACAAGGTATGGACTTTCTATCTAAAACCAATGGTACCACCTGGAAGAGAAAGGAATGCTCGTCTTAGTGACTCAAATTGATGGTCATGCTATAATTTCCTAAGATCGGTAGAATTATCCTCTTTCAACATGAATGGACTATGCAGATTGTTAGTTTTCTCAGGCAATCGCCGGCGCCGGAGAAGAACTTTCCGCTCAAGAACTCACACACACACGAACTGGAGACGAGATTTGGTGCTGCCAAGGGCACAGCTTTTCTGATCTTCTTCTACTCTATTTATATAAGAAGTAAAGCTCAGAGAGTTTCCCACGTGGTGCATTGGATCGTGTCCATCCCCACGTCCGCACAGCGCGCGCGCTCCCGCGAGTTCAGGCATGAACGAGCTATTCTCGCCATGCCCCTATGCGCATGGCGACCACAGGTTGGTGCTCATGCACATGCATAACAGAAAGTGAAAAAGTGCAATGCAAGATTATGTACACTAACTAAGTAACGTGCTAAGGCTTAACACATCTAACAATTCTCCCCCTAAGCCTTGCACGCCTTTTTGGCATCTATGAGGCCGAGCTTGGACCGCAGCTCTAGGAACTGATCACGCCCAAGAGCCTTCATCAGAATGTCTGCCAGCTGAAGCTTGGTGTCGATTGGCTCAACATTCACCCTGTCCTCCTCGATGCATTCCCGAATGTAGTGGTACTTGACATCAATATGTTTGCTGCGATCGTGAAAGACAGGGTTCTTACTCAGCTGAATCGCGGATTGGTTGTCGATGTTAAGGGTGACAGCGCCGGCCTCCTCTCCCTTGAGCTCTGCAAGGAGGCGCGCCAGCCAAACTGCCTGGCAGGAAGCTGTTGCGGCTGCGATGTACTCAGCTTTGCAGCTAGACAAGGCCACAACCTTCTGCTTCTGCGACTGCCAGGTGATGATACTCCGCCCGAGGAAGAACAGCACTCCACTGGTGCTCTTGCGGCCATCGATGTCTGCCCCGTGATCGCTGTCGCTGTAGCTGAGAAGAACAGCTTCTCCTTCCTCCCTCCGGTAGTGGCAGCCGTAGTTCACCGTGCCTGCGACATATCGCAGTATCTGCTTGACGGAGACTAGGTGCTCAGTGGTGGACTTCTCCATGAACCGCGACACATAGCCCACCGCAAAGGCCAGGTCCGGTCTTGTGTTTACCAGATAGCGTAGCGCGCCTACGATGCGCCGATACTCAGTAGCATCAACAGCAGGTTCGGGGCAGAACTTACTGAGCTTCAAGCGAGTTTCCATTGGTGTACTGCTGGCGTTGCAGCCTGCCAGCCCTGCCGCCTCTAGGATCTTCGTGGCGTAGGCGCCTTGGCTGATGGTGATGCCGGCTGTGGTCTGGTTCACCTCCAGACCGAGGTAGTAGTGAAGCAGCCCTAAATCACTCATTTGGAACGTGCTCTTTATCTCCTCCTTGAACTGCTTGAGCTCGATGACGTTGCTGCCCGTGATGATGAGGCCGTCGACGTAGACGCCCACGATCAACCGGTGTGATCCCTTGCCGCGAGTGTGCACAGTGTGCTCAGAGATGTTGCGCTGGAACCCAAGTGACGCCAGGGAGGTGTCCAGCTTGGCGTACCACGCGCAAGGGGCTTGACGCAAGCCATAGAGCGCCTTGATCAGGCGCAGCACCTTTTGCTCCTTGCCGGCGACGATGAACCCAGCTGGCTGGGCGACGTAGACTTCCTCCCGTAGCTCGCCGTTGAGGAAGGCCGACTTTACGTCCATGTGATGGACTGGCCAGCCCTTACTCGCCGCGAGCGCCAACAGGAGCCGGACTGACTCGAGCCTTGCCACGGGAGCGAAGACCTCGTTGTAGTCGATCCCTTGACGCTGCACGTATCCCTTCGCGACGAGCCGGGCCTTGTGTTTGGTGATGATGCCGGTGGCGTCCTTCTTGGTCTTGAAGACCCACTTGAGCCCAATTGGGCGTTGGCGTGGTGGAGGATCGACGAGCTCCCAGGTGTCGTTCGCCTCGATGGAGGTCATCTCGTCGAGCATTGCCTTTCTCCAGCACTCGTGCGCTTGAGCTTGCTCGAAAGTCGCCGGCTCGTCCGCGCTTGCCACCAGGAGCTCCTCTTCCTGGCCCCGGCGCGCCATGCCTGGGGGCGTCGCCGGGCCAAGGATGTTGTCGATGGTGCGGAACCGGAGGGGAGTGTCATCATGCTCTGCGTCTAGGTCCTCTTCTACTCCGATTTGTGGCGTCGCGAATGTGATCGGGGAAGCTGGCGGCGCGTGCGGGGTTGGTGTTGATGTAGATGGTCCTGCAGACGTGGTCACCACCTCCGGGTGCGCCACGGTGGTGTACTCGATCACGAACTCGCCGTCGTCGTTGCTTGCCGCCTGGTCCACGCCTCACTCCCACCGCGCCTCCTCGTCGAAGATGACGTCGCGGCTGATGTGGACGCGGGGCGCCGCTGGGTCGTAGACCCTGTACACCTTGGAGCCCGGCTCATAGCCAACGAAGATCATGGGCTTGCTGCGGTCGTCGAGCTTCCTCAAGCTCGGCCCGGCGTTCTTGACGTGGGCCACGCAACCGAATGTTCGCAGGTGATGCACCGCTGGCGTGGTCCCATTCCACAGCTCGTACGGTGTCTTGCCGCTTGTCCCCTTCGTCGTCCTCCTATTCAGGATGTTGACGGCGGTGTTGATGGCCTTCCCTCAGAACACGCCGGGGAGCCCCTTTGCCTTGAGCATGCTCCTTGCCATGCTGACCACCATTTGGTTCCTCCTTTCGACGACGCCGTTCTGCTGCGGCGTGGACGGCGCCGTGAGCTGGCGCCTGACTCCGAGCTCGGCGCAGTACTCGTTGAATTGCGCCGACGTGAACTCTCCCCCGCGATCGGTACGCAGGGCGAGTAGTTTCCTCCCCGTCTTGCGCTCTGCCGCCGCCTGAATCCTCTTGATGGCGACTGGCGCGGCGTCCTTGGAACCCAGCAGCGCCACCCACATGAACCGGCTGTAGTCATCGACGAGCACCAAGAAGTAGCGATTGTTGCTCGGGGTAGCCGGAGTGATTGGCCCGCAGAGGTCGCCGTGGAACAGCTCGAGTGTATGGTCGGAGCGCCGCAGCGCCTGGTTCGGGAACGATGCGCGACGATGCTTGCCGGCGATGCAGGCGTCGCAGAGCTGGTCAACCTGGGACAGCACGGGTAGGCCACGAACCAGGCCCTCTCTGCCCATCTTGCGCAGCGCGGCGAAGTTGGTGTGACCAAACCGTGCGTGCCAGCGCCAGGCATCCTCGCCGGCGCGCGCAGCCAGGCAAACTGGCTATGCAATGGTGAGGTCGAGCACGTACAGCCGCCCCGGCCCGCGACGAATCTTGGCGAGGAGGCGGTGCTGTTCATCGCGCACCCGCATGACCCCGCGCCAGATCAGGATCTCGAAGTCCTCCTCGTCGAGTTGCTCGCAGCTGACAATGTTGGCGGTGAGGCGCGGGAGGTAGTAGGTGTTAGGGAGCGCGCGGTGTTCTCCATTCTTGCAGTCGAAGAGGACGGTGCCTCAGCCCTCGATGCGCACCACCGAGCCGTCGCCAAACCGCACCGTGCCGGCGATGCAGGTGTCCAGGTCGGAGAAGGCATCGCGGCAGCTCGTCATGTGATTAGAGGCCCCGGTGTCGAAGATCCATTGCTGCGGATCTCGCCGTTCCTCGTCGTCGAGCACGGCGTGGACCTTCCCCTCCACCAGGTGGACGCGCTCTTTAGGCAGCCGTGTCGAGGCAGCTGGCGCGGGGACGGGGAGCACCGGGTGAGCGCTGACCGCTCGAGCTAGGGCCGGAGGAGGAGGCTGCGGCGAGCCTGCGGTGATGATGGCGAGAAGAAGGACGGGCTCGTCGTCTTGGGCCACATGGGCCTGTTGATCTTGTTGAGCCTGCTGGTCCCTTTTCCGGCTCCGGCACTCTTTGGCCCAATGGCCGGGTTTGCCGCAGTAGCGGCAGGCGTCGCCGTTGCGACCCGGCACTGTGCCAGATCCTTCGCGCATCTCCGTGTTCCCGCCGCCATGCCCTTTCCCCTTTGAGCCGCGGCGCTTGCCGCGCCCGCCAGAGCCACCGCCGGCACGAGCGTTCTCCGCCTCCTTCTACTTGTACCGTTCCAACCACTGCTCCTCCGTGAGGTACAGCTTCCCTGCATCCTGTTTCGGGGGCTGCTCAGTGTCGTCCTCGGACGCCATGATCCGTCCCGTGACCTCCTCAATGGACACGGTGGAGATGTCGAATAAAGTTTCCATGGAAACAATGATCTGTTTGTACCTCTTGCGGGCGATCCGAAGGTACTTCTCGACGACTTTGACAGGATCCTCTGGGTCGCCGAGGGTCGCGAGCTGGCTGACAATGTTTGTGAGACTGAGAGCGAAGTCCTCGACGCCCTCGCCGTCCTGAAACGCCAGTTCCTCGTAGTGGCGCCGCACCCGTTGGGCGCTGGATTTCCTCACGCGGTCGTCGCCGATCCGCATGACCCGGAGGCTCTCCTACGCCTGTTTCGCAGTCGGCTTGACGGCGAGGGTGGGCACCATCTCCGGTGGCACCGCGCTGCAGATGGCATCGAGCGCCATCCGGTCCTCTGGCTCGCTGATGTCGTCGCCTGGATCGATGGCGCGCCAGAGGCTCCGTGCTTGCAGCTTGATCTTCATCAGCAAAGCCCAATCGTTGTAGTTGGTCTTGGTTAGGACGGGGTAGCTCGCCGGGCCTGCCGACGCCACCCGCTCGATGATGCGCTCCACCACCCGTCCGCCTCCGCCGTTGCACTGCCTGCGCAGCGGTGATCTCTAGGGACGACGGCGTGGCGGAGTCACGGAGCGATCCCCCTCGCGTGGAACGGACTCGTCGCGTGGAGCGGACCGATCGCGTGGGCGGACATGCTAGACCGCGTCCACAGCTCTGATACCACGAGTTAGTTTTCTCAGACGATCGCCAACGCCGGAGAAGAACTTTCCGCCCAAGAACTCTCACACACACACGAACTGGACACAAGATTTGGTGCTGCCAAGGGCGCAGCTTTTCTGATTTTCTTCTACTCTATTTATATCAAGAAGTAAAGCTCGGAGAGTTTCCCGCGTGGTGCATTGGATCGTGTCCATCCCCACGTCCGCACGGCGCGCGCGCTCCCGCGAGTTCAGGCATGAACGAGCTATTCTTGCCATGCCCCCTATGCGCACGGCGACCACAGGTTGGTGCTCATGCACATGCATAACAGAAAGTGAAAAAGTGCAATGCAAGATTATGTACACTAACTAAGTAACGTGCTAAGGCTTAACACATCTAACACAGATTACATCCTTTGCTCGGTCACACAACTCACAACTCATGGTTCCCTAATAGTTTTTCAGTTCCCTCGTCAGCCTCAGCAGATTCTTCAGCACCATAGCTGCCACCGCCCTCATCAGGTCTCTCACCACCATTCGTGGATTCAAAGAGCTCAAACCGATCATCGCTGCATCCGAACGGCGAATCCCCCAGCTCAAGCTGGTCCAGCTCCGACTGGATCATAGACTGCATGCGCGCACGCTCCCTGTCTCGAGGGTACGTGCGGTACATGAAGGTGTATATGGAGGTGCAGATGACCATCGGTATGCAGATGGCCGTGTACAGCGCCTTGGCCAGCGACGCCGCGTTCTCCCGGTCTTGTTCTGGGCTGCTCCCTTTGTCATCCGGTTTGAAACCGTAGAGGTGCTGCGATAACAAGCCGACGACCGGGGGCGCAAACGAAGCCAGAATCGACTCGAAAGTCCTGTCCAGAGCGTAAATGCTTGTTCTCTGCTTCTCGGGCACGATCTCGGCGAAAATCGGACTGCACTAGCACAAGAAGCAACAGCTTTTACACATCAGAAAACTGTTTATTAAGAAGTACATGAAGCCAGCAACTGTCTATTTAATTGGCAGACTTTATGGACACTTCAGTACCGTAGACCAAAATTTTGTAATCAGAGTTTAAAAATTGAAAACGTGAAACGTGTGGCGTACCAGTTTGTAGCAGCTCCATTCCAGGAGATGATTAGCCCCATGATGAACAGAACAAGTCCATGGGCTACACCACTGGACCTGGACGGATCATCAGGCAGGCCCAGAAGAAGAACAGCAGCCAACGGAACAGCAGAGCCAGCGCTTATCTGCGACAGGATGATCCTCCCGGCGTTCGGGTATCGCTGAGCAAGGAAATCCCCCATCTTGCCACCAAGAAGGCCGCCAATGGAGGTCGCGACGGCGAAGGTTGTCGTGAAAATGGCGGTGTCCTCGTGGCTGAACCCGATGAGCTCAAGCCACATGGACAAGAACGACAGCGCCGACCATGGGAACGAGCCGCTGACGCCCTGAGCGACGAAGACTTGGAACGTCGGGATCTGGATTATAGATTTGGCCTCAATGATCAGCTCCTTTGCTTCGTCCAGTGCAGACAGCTTATTGGCCGGTGCGGGTGCGGCATGCAACCCGGCATTGTTCGTGGGGAAATGGGGATCCACAGCGAAGAACCACATGAGGATGCCTACGACGACGCTGACAATCGCGACGAGATGGAAGGCAATGCGCCATCCTTCGATCCCCAAGACTGTAGTCTGTGCCAGCATCAAGGCGAAGAATCCCCCAAATATGGAGCCTATGCTGCTGGTCAGTTGCAGCCAACCAAAGGCTGTGCCACGGTTGTCATCGTCGGTGGAATCGGCAACCAGCGACTGAACTGCTGGTATGACAAGGGCTAGACCAATGCCATTCAGGCCCCTTGAAATTGCCACCTGGAAGAGCAGAAATTTGAGCTTCAGTACTCCTTTGTTTGTGGCAATATCCATCATATGTTTTCAGATAAGATTACTATCAGGGAATGAGACTACTAGTTGGTGGAAAGTAGAACTTCATAACAGCAATATAGGAATAAAATTCTTCAATTGTGTGACAGACGATTGCAGGTGCAAGTGATTTAAGAAAGAAGGTACTCTCTCCCTGGAGTAAATTTATGATGTCAGAAGTACAGAAATGTTAGAACAACATAATTCATTTGTGTGAACCCAAACAAAGTTTACTAAGAAATGCCTCGAATGCCATCTAAATATCTAATTATTAGTAGAAAGGGCACTGCAAGCTGAAACGTGACCATCGGTTGTGTGGAGGAAATATTTCGTTGTCCTCTCTTTATTCGTCAAGTGGATGAATTGAAGAGGTGACATGTGACTGCTTCTTTCTAGGTTGTTGCCTAGTAGTCGTCAAACGTCAAGTGTAAAATTCCACATGATAATTAACTACAAATTCTACTGAGGAAACGAAAGATTTTTTTCCCAGCATTATTCTGGGCCTCAAGTCCTCAACCATACCTTTCACAGGCTATGTGGGTGATTTCTTGAAAGGAAAATAACCGCCTAATTTTAACGCTGTATTGCTGGAAAATTACGAGGTCATCCCCACCTACTCCTTGATTGCGGTTGATGAACTATCACTAACAGCAGAAAAAATGGCCTGCTAGGAGCCACACTGAAATTAAAAGACAGACACCTTAATTCGATCTTGCTAACCACAGCAGCATCCGATCCGCTATGTTTTCTTGCAAACCACAGGAGCAATTAGCAGAGGCCTATCCAGCGGAACCGCGGTCGGGTGGTGAGCCTCACCTGCAGGAAGGTGTCGGAGACGGCGACGAGGAAGGTGGCGGCGGCCCAGAGGAAGGCCCCGAGCGCGACGACATGGGCGCGGTTGTGGCGCGACGCGGCGTAGGCCGCCACCGGGTAGCAGGCGGCCTGCACGATGGAGCGGTACAGCGTGAGGGCGCCGAGCCCCGTGGGCGTGGCGTGCAGCGCGGCGCCCACCTCCCGGTACACCGCCGGCAGTAGCGCCTCGTCGGCGCGCTCCATGATGGACGCCAGGTTCACCAGCACCAGCGTCCGCCGCCCCTCCCGCGCCGCCGCCGCCGCCGGCCCCATCATTCCCGAAACCTCCGCGCCCTTCGCCTCCTCTCTCCTCTTGGGCCCGGACGCTCAGCTCCGGCTTGGGGTCGCGCTCGGGATGGTCGCCGCCATTGGTGAGCACGCAAGCAGCCACCGGCCGGCGATCTGGGGTCTAGTCTTCTCTTCGCGGGAATTTTTATATTACTGTTCGTATTTGGTTATTGGTTAATGTAGAGTTCAAGAAGAAGTTGTGTACCATCAATGACATGTGGGCCAGCGTACATCTGGGACGTCTTGTCAGAGACGTAGCCAGGCAAAAGGGAAAAGCGAGCTAGCCTAGGTAGCTGGGGAGCTTCCCATTGGCTGGTCCACTGGTTCGGAGCGGGCCCCACTTGTCATGCAGAGACCGATTACAGGAGTTGGATGCAGTGCAGGTGCAGGAATGCAGGATGGTGGGTGATCACGCTGTCTCCTGTCTGTTTGGCGTGTTGTGGAGATAGATTAGGACTCATCGCGTGATCGCCTGGCTGTGCAGAAAGTCACTGGTCACTAGTATTCTGTTGCTAAATAACGAGAAAAATATTTTGTGTCATGTTGGCATACATTATGGACTTACTATATGGCTCGATAACACGTGTTACGAGGCAGAGCATCACACGATCCATCAGCTGGTGTATACTGTTGACTTTTCCGATTTGATTGCGACAAAGGATCTTTCAGGTTTCAGTACATTTAAAAAATGAGACAGGAAATAACTCTAAGGTGTTTGAACTTTGAAGCATCAAAAGCTATCAGAATCCGTCGACATTGTGCAATCCCTCTCAGTGGCGGAGCCAAAAATGGATCAAAGGGGGAGCTAATTTTAAAAGAGTAATTAATTACATGAGATATTTTTTTTAAGAGACACAATTCATATGAAACTTGGTCTGATGGGCTAATTTTCGTTTGTTAGACCAAAATATACATAGGATAATTTGGACTGTTGGGCTATTTTTTGTTTGGTGGACCAAAAAATTACATATAGTATTGTGGAGTTACTGGGCCTGGGGCTGCAGCCCCATCAGCCCCAGTCCTAGCTCCGCCCCTGATCCCTCTATTTCAGTGTTCAACGTGGGGAAGTGGAATCAAACAATTATTGACTTCACCAAATAACCTGTGTTCGGTCCCGACGGAAAAATCGAGCAAAGTCATTCTAATAATTATTCCATCAAATATCTCTGTACTAACCAAAATTAAATCCGTCTTGAATTTGCTCAAATTTTAGACTGGCATTTTTTATTTTTGTGTTGTGGTCCTTCAACAATCGTACGATAACCATCTCAGCCTCACGCAACTGAAAATGGGTTTAGGTAACACCAGTAAGACCATCTAGCCCGCCTATACATTTCGTATTGTGTGATTCCCATACTTTCAAGGTCTTAGATTCATCCTCCCATTCTAACAAAACAACAATCCTCAAATCTCAATCCTCAACTTATAACATGTGGGACCTATACATCATAGGCTCAACCTTTTCCCTTTGTTTTTTATATTTCTTTCTCCATCCTTTCTCTCTCTGCTAGATCCGGCAACCATGACCTTGCCCAGGCAACAGACCCATCACAGCCATCGCCCATGCACTTTCTTCTCACGTTTGATTCTCCTTTGCCTTCTAGTAGCATGGTCGGTCGCACACTATAGAAGCAAAGGGAAGTTGTCGTGGCAGCGCATGAGCATATGTAGGCTAGTGCCAATGTCAATGAGCATGGAAAGATCATGCAGAGGCAATGTAAAGGGTGACCAAGGTGGCACAAATGACAAAGGAAATGGATGGGAGCAGGCAACAAAACAATTCCAACCAAAAGGACATGTATGACCCCTTCACATTGGTGAGAACAGGGCAGAGGGTCTAGGGCATAGTAGAGGTTGTGTTGGATACTACCTCACTGCAATGCTCGTCTCACACCTACGACCACGATGCCCTTGGCCTCCAGTAACCATGTAACACTGTACCCTTACTCGGCTCATTGCCAAGGGCGAAGCCAACACTTACATTAAAAAATCATCAAAATTATCAAGATCATTAAAGATTTTATTAAGCAAATCATCTTCATTAGGCGGGAGCTTGCCCCCTTCCGTCGCCCCTGCTCACTGCCCATGACCACGCTTGCGGATACTAATGATCTGCCACACCGCTCATTTATTCTTGCCAGTCCACCCATCCACCGTGTGTTCTAGGTTGTGAGAGGAACACAACTCTTGTGACCAAACCCCCAGAGCTAACCTTGGCCCCCCGAGCCCCAATGATGGTGTGCTCTATTGACTCCTGATCACTAGGGCATGCCGGCACCGGTTACTGATCGTTGGTGCACACTGGCACTCGAGAGGGAGAAAGCTATCATGGCACAATAGTGAGGAGAAGTATAAATCAACAATCACATTAGATACATTCTAACGCTCGTGTCGACTTCGTATTTCTCTCCCCATAACCATGACTTATGGAATAGGAGAACCTCTGTATTTAAATAGGTCTTCCTCCTCTTCCACCGGTAAAGATGCTACCATGCTCTTGTTCCCGGTCTCCCTCACGGGTCTTTTAGATTTTCAGGAAATTAAATTCAAATATGGTAGGCCAAGCCCGTTCATGGGTCTTTTATAATGTCTAGAAATTAAATTCAAATATACAGTAATGCCAAGCCTGTTTATTCCAACACACATCACATGATTGTACTTGAACAACGTTGGTTTCTCCATGAGATGAAGAGCAAAGAGGCCCTTGACATTTCATTGTTGTTTTTTCTGAAAGAATGAATGTGGACCGTTTAAAATAGGTTTTTTTACACTTTTTGGTATAATAACCTTAGCAGCTCCAAAATGCGCAAGCGACAGAGCACATATCATTTCATGAGGTGCGAACGAACAGACGGTGACTTCGCTATCGCTTGCATCAGCATCAAGCTGAAATCATGTATATATTGTTTCCTGTTTCAACAAATCAATTCTAATCGTTGTACACTCAAGACTTTCTAGCACCACAGGAAGAGGAAGGAAGGATCTCGTTCCAGTAAAACACCTCTACCTCACTCGGCATCACAACCAGCCCCTAAATAAATTTAAAAAGCCTTGTCTAACATGGACATTGTCGGGTTCACTTTGAAACATCCATCCAACAAATTCTCGGTTTAGAATCCCCATTAATTTCCTATCAAGACTCTCGGTTGTTCGCCAACAAGCTCACGGTATCCTTCTCGGCCTCAGGAGCCTCCTTGTGGTCATAGGTAACCGTAACCCCAATGGTAGCTCTTCCACCATCATCCGCCAAGCCGAAAACCTTGGTGGTCAGGCCATGGCCGTCCTCCAGACAGGAGCTCTCGTCCTCCTCCTCCTCCTCCTCCATCTGCTGGAGCTCCGACTCGATCAGAGACTGCATGCGCGCACGCTCCCTGTCCCGCGGGTAGCTGCAGTACAGGAAGGAGTATATGGCGACGCAGACGATGAAGGGTATGGCGATGGACGTGTACAGCGCCTTGGCCAGGGACGCGGCATTCTCCCTGTCCTGCTCCACGCTCTCCCCCTTGTCGTTCGGCCTGTACCCGTACACACGCTCCGCCAGTAGCCCCACGATCGGAGGGGCGAAGGATGACAGCACGGACTCGAAGGATCGGTCCAGCGCGTAGATGCTCGTTCTTGATTTCTCCGGGACGATCTCTGCAAATATAGGGCTGGCACAAGAGTTGGCGGCATTTAGACACTAAAAATCTGAATTTTGTTTGAAATCTTGGTGCAGAACTTGAACAAAAAAATAGTATGAGAAGCAGATCATGGCGCTTACAAGTTGGTGGCGGGGCCGTTCCAGGACATGAAGACGCCCATGATGAAGAGGACGGCGCCGTAGGAGACGCCCTTGGAGGGGTCGTCGGGGAGGCCGAGCAGCAGCACGGCGGCGAGGGGCACGGCCGAGAGGGGGCTGATCTGGGAGAGGACGATCCTGCCGGTGTCGGGGTACCGCACGGCGAGGAGGTCGCCCATCTTGCCCCCGAGCAGGCCGCCGAGGGAGCTGGCGACCCAGAAGATGGTCATGAGCACGGCGGTGTCGCCGTGGCTGAAGCCCTTGAGCTCCAGCCACATGGAAGCGAAGGAGAGCGCGGACCACGGGAAGGAGCCGCTGACCCCCTGCGCCACGAAGATCTGGAACGTGGGGATCCGCACCACGAACTTGGCCTCCTCCACCATCTCCGCGACCACCTCCCGCGCCGTCGCGGGCTGCTGCTGCTTGCCGCCGCCGCCGCCGCCGCCGCCCCGCGGGAAGTGGGGGTCGACGGCGAGGAACCAGTTGAGGACCCCCACGGCGACGCTGATGGCCGCGACGAGGTGGAAGGCGACGCGCCAGCCGGCGACCCCGAGGACGGTGGTCTGCGCCAGCAGCAGCCCCACAAAGCCGCCGGAGATGAGCCCCAGGCTGCTGGCCAGCTGCAGCCACCCGAACGCCGAGCCGCGCGTGCCGTCGTCGGTGGAGTCGGCCACCAGGGACTGGATCGACGGCACCACCAGAGCTAAGCCGACGCCGTTCAGGCCTCGTGAGATGGCAACCTGGCATGTGTAATCACTTGGATGGAGGTCAGTGTCCATCAAGGCCGCGTCGCCAAATCAAGATTCGGAGTCGATTTTAGTTTGCCAAATCTGCCAGATCCCAACCTATACTAACAGGAGCTAATTCATAATTTCTGACAGCCCAAAGTGTAGCGTAGAGACAAGACAGCACCAGCAGCTTGCAAGAACGTACGGACCTGTATGAAGGTGTCGGAGACTCCGACGAGGAAGGTGGCGGCGGCCCAGAGGAAGGCGCCGACGGCGATGACGTGCGCGCGGTTGTGGCGCGCGGCGGCGTAGGCGGCGAGCGGGTAGCAGGCGGCCTGCACGATGGAGCGGCACAGGGTGAGGGCGCCGAGCCCCGCGGGCGTGGCGTGCAGCGCGGCGCCCACCTCCCGGTACACCGCCGGGAGCAGAGCCTCGTCGGCGCGCTCCATGATGGACGCCAGGTTCACCAGCAGCAGCGTCCGCCGCCGGTCCCGCTGCTCCTCCATCGCCCGCTCGCTCGCTCGCTCAGCTCTCTCTCGGTATCAGGGCAGCTCCACAGTCCCAGGGAAGAGGAATCAGAGCCGCGGGCGTGATCTGAAGTCTTGGGCCATTCCTGATCTTGGTTCCCGGCCTCTTCTCAACCTCCCTCCGGCGACCGGAGGTCTCCTCTGCTCGCGTCTTCGCGGGAAGTTTTATATTAGTATACGTACGAACTTCTCCCTCTGGAAACGCTGCTAGGCTCTTGTTCAGTGACTGACTTGTGGGTGCCGGTGTTTTTGGGGTCGGGTCGTCAGTGTACCAGTGCTTGTGAGTGCGTGTTTTCTGTTGGGAATAGCGCCCCCGGGCTATGGCTCAAGCTCTTGTTTTCCGCTGCTTTTGGCGGATGAAAGAAACAGATTTGCGGACAACGTGTGCAGGACGAGTCGTGCTGGGCAAAAGCCTCGGTTCGGTCGGATTTTAAACGAACCGAGCATTTTATGTGCAGGACAAGTCGTGCTGGGCAAAAGTCTCGGTTCGGTCGGATTTTAAATGAACCGAGCATTTTATCTCGTTTAGCTAACGAGCTGGCTCACGAGCTAAACGAAACCAGTGTACCATTAGATTTATGAAAGTATAAAATAAATTTGAGAAATTTTTTTATTTGACACTGAGAAAGTTGCTTTCCTTTTTTAATTTTAAAACTGAAAACTTTTCCATTTGACACCCGCAATTTTTTTTATCTCCTATTCGACACTCTAGCTCTTCGTATTAAAAACCTTATCCATCCATGATATTTTCTTTGCATGGACCAAACAACCCACTGCAACCCAATACTTCCTACCCGACGGCCTCCCGCGCAACAGCCAGGCCTAAAGGTAAAAATTAGGCCGTGCCGTGTCGAACCCATCGTGTTTCGTATCTGATTGTTTCGTGCCTGCACGGCACGGATTAATTTCGGGCCGTGCCGTGTCTATAGAAAAACCTAGGCACGGCACGGCCCGAAAGCACGGTGGGCTATTGGCAGATCAAGAAACAGATTTGCGGACAACATGTGCAGGACGAGTCGTGCTGGACAAAAGCCTCGGTTCGGTCGGATTTTAAACGAACCGAGCATTTTAGCTCGTTAGGCTATCCATATCCACAGTAAGACTTTCTCAGATCCTATTTTCTATCGCTGTTCTAACTATCTTTCTCTCTGTCTACAGCGCAGCATTTATGTTAAACAGATTTATGAAACCATAATATAAAATTGAGAAATTTTCTTATTTCTTTTTCAACTTCAAAACTAAAAATTTTCCTATTTGACACCGGCAATTTTTTTCATCTCCTATTTGACACTAGCTCTTTCTGTTAAAAACCCGGTCCATCCATCATATTTTCTTTGCATGGACAAAACTAACCACTGCAACCCAATACTACCTACTAGCCGGTGGCCTCCCGTGCAACAGCCAGGCCGGAACCCGCGAGGCAGCCATGCGACGCGGGGAGCTCATGCGCGCAGCTCGGCCAACGTTGGTGCCCCTCCCGGCGGAGCGAGGCCGGTCGCGGTGCCTTTCCCCTCGCAGCGAGGCCGGCGCGCAGCGAGGCCGGCGGTGGTGCCCCTCCTGGTGCACAGCGAGGCCGGCCGCGGAGCCCCTTGCACGCTCAGCCAGGCCGCCAGCGGCGCACCTCCCGGCGCAGCGAGGCTGGCGACAATGCCCCTCCACGCGCAAGTAGGGCGGCGCCATCCTGTGCCCACAGATTGATCAGGTAGGCGGCCGATATTTTTGCGATCGGGTCTGAGTAGATTTGAACTTTGCATGGATTTGAACTTGTGGTCTTGTGACATGAATTTGTGGAGATATTGTTATTGTGTCATCATACTTATTGTCGTTTTACTATCTTATTATATATGGATGCAAATTTAGAGAGGTCATGCCGAATTTTTTAAAAAATCAATCACAAAAATAATTGATGCAGAAATTAAGGCCAGCAGAACATGTTTCAACAATACTCATTCATAGGGAAGTCACCGTTTCATAATAAGGCCACCAGGGGAAAACTCATCTTTTCCCATGCTAGTTGACACCGATAAATGTCTTTTAACAGCGGGGTGTTAAATAGGGGATGAAAAAAATGTGAGCATCAAATAGGGGAGTTTTCGGTTTCGGAGGCCAAGAAAGGAATGAGTAACTTTATCGGTGTCAAATAAAAAATTTTCTCTATGAATTTCACAAAAATGGCCACTTAATATGGTAACCCGAAAAGTATTTTGTAAATGTGTATACAATAATTAATTTTTATAAAGTATATGTGTTTTTATGCTATAATATTATATATGTATATTAATAAAAAATTATATAACAAGAATATATGTACATCTTGTTCATGGCTCACAAGTTTTTAATGAGCTAACTCGCGAGCCTAACGAGCTGAACCGAGGTAGCATTTTTGCTCGTTTACTTAACGAGCCGAGACGAGCCAGCTCGTTTAAGAGCTAAAACGAGCTGAGCTGGCTCGAGATCTAGCCCGAACGACCGCACACGGTGCTATTGGCTTTAAGGCTTTGGCGCCTTGCCGTTGCCGCGCAAACACAAAGCTCCTTCGTCTCTGTTTGAATGCTACTACTATAGTTTTGAAAAATAACAAGATGTTTTGCATGCAATAAAGCCCTGTTTGGATAAAGTAATTTCGAATTAAAAATTAGCTGCTAAAAAATAGTTGCACCCAACCAGCTAACGGATGCTGATAGATTGCATACCTATTAGCTAGCTGCCTCATTAATTAGACTTGTTTGGATAAAAATAACTAACCTTTATCAACTAATAATTAATAATTAGTTGGGTGTATCTAAGTACCCTAAGTTCGGTGGCCCACGAAAAACGTTGGCTTTTTCGTCGGTCTTTGTGGCATACGAAAAATGTGTGGGCCCCAGGAAACGGCCGCCACCCCCATGTTTTTCGTCGGCGTGGTTACGGCCCATGAAATAAATGTTTTTTCGTCAGCCCCTTCGGTGGCCCACGAAAAAACTTGGTCTTTTTCGTCAGTTTCGAAGCCCACGAAAATGTTGTATGTTTTTCGTGGGCCGGCTCACGAAAAAGATTTGGTCCACAAAAATTTACCTTTTTCCTGTAGTGGTAATTCTAAAAGTTATGGTATTGGGAAAAAAAAAACTAATTTTCTAGTTTTATACTCCTCTCGTGATGTTCTTTTATAAACCATTGCTTAATACATCTACAGTCCCTAAGTTCTCTTGATATCATGTAGTTTTCTATAACAGCGGTACTCAAATAGGCCAAGGGTTGTCTATGCCAATTCAGCAAACAATGGTTTCATTGCAACTTATGGCACGATACTATAGACATTGTGGCTTTTCATTTCCACACTGACAACCAGCAAGGCCTTTAGGATGGATTCATGGATACTTATGACCTTGTAAAAGCTAGCATTTGAAAAGCCTTAAAAAAAAGGGAATTATCAAATTTACAAAATTGAACTAGGATTTCAACCCTAAAATATGAAACGAAGTAACTTTGATCCGCCAATTATTTAAAACCAGACAAAAGGCACCTCGAACCAATTGAAAGTGGTTTCAATGGAGGTTTTTTCTAAATAATAAAAATCTTATTTAATAATATCTAAAAATTCACAATTAATTTGTTTTAAATCTAAAAATATGAAACTTGTACAATTTGTTTTCTAAAAATAATATCTATCAATGAACTCTACTTAGAGTTATATGGACCTTATTTGTTTCTATTTCTAATGTATTAATTTGGAGAAATAAATCAATACTTGAATGACAATGTCTTCAAGTAGAGCTTTTATAGACACATTATATTTTTTTATTAAAAACCGAACAAGTTTCATTATTTTAATATGAACTAAGTTAACTAAAAATGGGTTGTTTGTTGATCGAATGAACTGTTAATAGATGGGATACCAAAAGCTTATCTTGGCATTACTTCTGGCTTCTAGTTTAATTAAAACTTTTAATAAATGTTTGCCATTTAGCTAGACCATTGCTTAAGTTTTTTTTTTTTGAACGATTCGTTGCTTTCTTAGTGTCATTTTAATATTAGGTTCTAGGAAGGGACTGGAGCAGGAGCAGAGCCTCGTCGGCGCACTCCATGATGGACGCAGGTCCGCTGCCGGTCCCGCTCCTCCATCGTCCGCCCGCTCAAGCTGTCTCTCGGTCTCAGGGCAGCTCCAGTCCCAGGACGAGGAATCAAAGGGGGCGTGATCTGAATCCGTCGGCCATCCCTAATCTCTATTCCTCTTCGCGGGAAGTTTTATATTTCTCCCTTTTGGCGTACTGTACACGGGAAACGTTGCAATGATTTTGTTCAGTTTCTGGCCCGTGGGCGCCAGTTGTCGTGGGACCAGGTCATCAGCATAGAATTGCTATGGGTAAGTATGAAACATGATCGATTGGATATATACAGATTCGAATACGGATAAAAATGAAATTCTCGAAGCAGATTTGGATACAGATAATGTCAAAATACTCTGGATATTAACATACACGCCATCGTCGTACTAATACTGAACTTTAAATCTCCAGATACGTATACAATATTAATTGTTCGGGATCGGATATCAGACGTCCCTTTTAGTTTTTGAATTCTTCAGGATGGATAGGTAGTCAAAAAATATCTACCCCAGTTTCATCCCTAGCTATGGGTGCACGTTTGCTGTTGGGAGAAAATGGAAATGGAGATGACTTCTGTCTTGTTTACGATGTTATATTAGTTTGACATGTGATCAAGTTCAAGCAGCCGAACGGTTGTCACCATCGTTCAGCTCAAAACAAACATCACATCACTGCCACAGTGCTGCTCAGTTACACATAATTCTGTGAAGTACCGTGAAGCCTCACTAGCCCAAGAGGAATTTAGAATTTGCGAAATTAGAGCGAATTCAGGTCGCTCGCCCTCTGCCCGGAACTGTATGACGTACTAGATTTCTTCCAATTCCTTCAATCAGATGACGTGGATTAAGTAAATCTTGTAGTAGACGCTGACGCCGATCAACAATGGCATGCCATATCTGCATTAGTTTCTGACAACAACTTCCACGAGACGATATTCGGCGTACAGTTTAATGCTTGGAATCGAATGCAGCTGCATAAGTAAAAAAGGGTCCTATGTGATCCTCACCTAGGTTCTAGGTACAACCAGCTCCATCTAAAAAAGTACAAGCAGCTCAGATTCTTCGAGTTCGCATCCCAGCATATTGCAGATGGAAGAGAATGAGCAACCATGCATGTCATGGACATATGGGTTAGGAGATTGATACGGTCTACAAGGTGAAACTAGATGTTTTGAGATAGATATATGGCACTTCAAGCAAAGATAAATAGATGTTTTGAAAACTTTTCAAGGTGAAACTAGTAGCATATATTTTGCATTTGCCGGTATATAGTATGGGCAATTTTTTTTGTGCAGTAATGGTCAGAGTTGAAAACCACCAAAACAAACGTATTTTCAAATGGAGTACCTAGCAGCATGCAAAACATAGCTTGTCGCAGAGAGTGATTCTCAGCTTCTCGTCAAACATTAGACAAAATGGATCTCATATCCCTCCCAGCTTTTAGGTTAACGTTCTCTCGCTCAAAATAAAGCACCTGATTCATGCAAAAACCCAAAACAACAAAAAGAAGATCAGAATGTGGTAACAGTAGTAAGATATTTGGTAGACAATGCAGGTGGGGAGCTGGCATACCCTTTCTAACCACATGGCGGCAATGCCGCCACCTCTAGCCTGTCTGCGAAGCTCAGGACCCATTTCTTTCCTTCTTGATTTGGCAATGACGCCCAAAGTTGCAGAAGGGATGACACCTGAGAAACTATCTCATTAGGCTCTGTAACAACTTGCCTGTCAGAGAGAGCTTTGTTTCTTGCAAGCCAAATGCTCCAGAATAACGCAGCTGCTACCAGAAGAATCATCCTAGCCTGTTTCTGTGGTGAAGAAACAATGCGCTCAATCAGTTCTGTGAGATTGCTTGGGAACCAGTTCATTCCGCTTACACAGCAACAAAGGTTCCAAACACGCTGAGCAATAGGACACTGAAAGAAAAGATGGCCCCTGGTTTCAAAGCCATTGCAGAAAGGACAACAGGTATCATCGCCTTTCAAGCTCCATTTGTACAAATTCTCTTTAGCAAATATGCAGTCATTGAGAACCATCCAGAGGAAGATCTTATTTTTGCGAGGCATCCTACAAGTCCATAGCACCTGCAAGTCTCCACCTTCAAGAAACCTACCAGGAAATTTTGTATATATCTTACTGCCTTCTTCTACTCTCCACCTTTGGCCACGTTTCTTACCAGAGGTGTTAGATTTAGTTTTCTCCAACACTTCATCGAACTCAACCATTCCATTAATGTGGAAGCAAAAGCATCTTTGTACTGGAATCTGCCATTTCCCCTTCCTCCAGCACCTGTATGCTGACACTGGCAATAATGTGCCCTTCACTTTCTTCATGACCCTTGGGCATTTGCAGCCAAAAGGAGCGTTATCCTCCCATCTGCTACGAGTCAAACGAATGCTATTACCATCCACTAGGGACTTGTCACAGCCAAGATGGAACATATCTCTACTCTGACAGACAGCTTTCATGAATTCAGAGCACCCATGCTTCTCTATATAACGGGTGCTGTTCTCATAGACTGCATATTTCTTATCAATGACCTCCTTCCACAAGGTTTCATCATGCTCCCCAAATCTGTAAAGCCACCTAGACAGCAGGCAATCATTCAGAACACGAACATTAAGAATGCTCAGATTTCCGTCAGCCTCAGGGATGCATATTCGTGGCCGCTCTTTCCGATGATATTTCCTCTTCTTAACTGTGCCATACCACAGAAACCTAGTCCATATTCTATCTACTTCTGTAATCAACCAGTCCGGCAGCTTATAGAGTGACATAATATAAATTTGAGTGTCACTGAGTGATGAATTTATCAGTAAGACTCTATCATTCAAAGATAAATTATTGCTTTCACACGACGCCAGTTTGGAATGCATCTCATCAATAAGTGGTTGCCAGTTTTTTCTTTCTAATCTTAAATTGCTTATGGGAACACCTAGGTACTTAATAGGCAAGATTCCAGAGTTGCATGTAAACACTTGTTCATACTCTTCTTGCTTTGACTTATCTTCACCGATGTATGTAACTTTACTATTGAAGTAGTTGATCTTTAAACCTGACATCAACTCATAGCAGGTCAAAAACAACTTGACTTGAACAGCCATTTCAATGTCATCCTTGAGCAAAAGTATTGTATCCTCCCCGCAATGCACATTTAGCACCCCCTTGTATGTCAAATGTGCAGCTAATCCTTCCAATATGCCTTTCTCCTTACCTCTATGCAACACAGCTGATAATGCATCAATCACTAAATTGAAGAGGAGCGGTGAAAGGGGGTCCCCTTGACGAAGACCTCTTTGCTGAAAATAACATCCTGGTTTCCCATTGACCATGACACTCACAGATCCCCCTTGCAGTAGTTTCTTCATCCAGTGAATCCATTTATTGGTGAAGCCCTTCAAAATCAATACTTCTTGAAGGAAATCCAAACTTACTTTAGCATATGGCCTATCAAAATCTAATTCTAGAAGGACTCCAGGCATACCATTTTTGTTTAATTCATGTAACACCTCATGAACAACAACCACTCCATCTAGAATGTTCCTCCCAGGTAGAAAAGCATTCTGGATTTTGTCCACTATTTTATCAGAAACTTTACGTAGCCTGTTAGCCAATATTTCTGAAAAGATCTTGTAGCTGACATTTGAAAGATAGGCGGGACGATATTGCTCAATACAAGTAGGACCTTCGACTTCAGGGATCAATGCAATGAAAGCGAAGTTAAGTCGATGAATTTTTAGATTTCCAGTATGAAACTCATCAAACATTTCCTTCAGATCACCTTTGATAACATCCCAGAATTCTCTGTAGAAAGTGGCAGGTATCCCATCTGGACCAGGGGCAATATCAGTTTCCATTTTCCATACAGCTTCCTTGATTTCTTCAATAGTAAAGAGTTTATTGAGATGGAAATTGTCTTGTTCATTAAGTTTATGGTCATCATCCCAGAAACCACTCTGTAATCTGATGCTACATCTTTCTTCATGCCTAAACAAATCCTTGTAGTATGCAGTAGCATGTTGTCCAATAGCTTCATCACCTTCTAAGGTGCCATTTTCAGTTGCCAAGGAGGTAATTATCAACTTGTCTTTACTGTCACCAGATTCTTCATCTATAAACGCAGTAGCAAAGCCCCCTTCCAAGTAGCATCTCTCTTTGTATCTTTGTTGCCGCCACACTTGATCCTCTCTATAAATGCTCATTAGAGCAGTATTGAGAGCTGTTTTCTCATACCATTCTTCAACAGACAATTCCCGTAAATTAATTTTCCTCTCAAATTCTGCAATCTTATAAGATATAGCCTGCTTTGCTCTTTTTCTTTCACCCAGTATATTCCGATTCCAACCTTTCAGACATCTCCTCAATCTTCTAATCTTTTCCTGCCATTTATCCAACCCTTTCAAGTTACCTGTATCAGCTGCCCAGTTCTTAGATACAAAGGCACGACATTCATCTCTCACAAGCCAACACTCCTCAAATCTGAATATGTAAGGCACCTTATGTGTATCGCCTGCAGGATACCCATTGGACTGCAAGACAAACCTCTATGTTACACAGTTCATTTATTTAACAGAATAGCCAGTTGAAAGAAAAAAAAAAAAAACTTGTTCCGAATAGATAATCATGCCAAGGCATATCAGCTCATGAACCAAGGATTGTATAGATGTCCATTTCCTCAGGAATATTAAAGTTTGTTCAGGACTATTGGCGTACAAAGAACACAAAAGATCAACCACACATAGACTGAACACACCCAAAGACTACATAGACCTAGGCAATAGAGAACTTGAAGCAATTAACACATTTCATACATTTTGGTATACCTACTTTAAGTAGCAGATGCAAATAGTATAGCATGTTCGCGAAGACAACTATAAAAATCCAGATAACATTGCCGTTACCCTCGGGAATAAAAAGATTACATGGATCCTCCTAAGATATGGTTTCTGAAACTACTTGACTACAAAACTTTTTTTACTTAATTAAATCATGGGAGCAAGTTAACTAGGATTAGAGAGAAGCGATATGGCCAAGATTAACATTATGAAAAAAAATGAAACCTTGTTTCGTGACATAAAAAATTAAAAAGCAATGGGAAATTAAAAAATTAAAGGCACGAGAAGCAGAGCGCAAATTCTCAGAAATGGTTATCAGTTATCACTGTACTCTAGATGCTCATCAGTAGGCCAATTAGCATTTGCAAGTCATAAACCCTAGTTCCTGAAGGCAATTAACGTGACTCGTTTCCGTGAGAAAAATTCCAACAACCAGTAATATTGAGCCAAATATTAGATAGTGAAGCAGAATTGGCAAGAATAAAGGACAAGACATAGTTTTACTTTTACATGATACATACTGCAGTTTATAGACAATGGGCACAACGCCCCTGCTTCCCATAAACAGCATGCACCGACGCAGCATTGTTCGCAAATACATCAGTCAAAAGCAGTTGGGGCTTCGCCTTAAGCAAGATTTCTTGACCTAAACCCAGCAGTAGCAATGTGCGGATGCCCTCCACCCAGAATGATCATGAGGAAACCACAAAGCACCCAGATTTTTCACAAGAATGGCCTTACAAAGCGGAGTAGAACACGCGAACTCACCATCAGATGGGAAGCACTAGACACTTGGGCTGCGCCGTAGGTGGAGGCTGAGGTGAGGACTGAGGAGCCGCCGCCGGCCGGTGATTGGCGGGCAGAGACGCAGAGTGGTCTTCCGCCGCGTGGAGCGCAGTAGAGAGAGAGGGGCTCGGCGAAGTGACGGTTTTGGGTCTTCGGCTGCTCGGCCTGGGTGTTTGGACTTGGGCTAGGTTTAGGTCTCGTTGGTGAGATGACGGGAAAATGGAAATGAAAATATGGTTGTCAAACTGGGGTGCTTCCTAGCTCGTTGGTGTTTTTGGAAATGCAGTTTATACGACAGATACAATTATACAGTAGTATATATATATATACAAATAAAAGAGTGAGTTTTTAATACTATTGTTAACCAACTAAAACCTCTGTACCCCTCGTATTAAATGATAGAATTTTTTTCAAACATTTAGTCTTTTATATTGTTCACCTCCACACATGGCCTGTTGGATAGTTTTCCATTTCTTATAGAATTAATAAAAAAGGAAGGTGAAGTTTTTTCCCTTCTCCTCTCTAGTGTAATTGTTTTACTATTTTTAATTAATGGAGCTTTTTAGGTGAAGTTGTCTTTTACTCGTTTAGTCAAGCTTCAACATAAATGAGTGAAATATCCAATAAAAAACCAAGGAGCTCTAAGACTAGGGTCACTAGGGCGCCCATCCAACATCGCACATCCACTATTCTAGCTATCATTCTCTGTCTACGGTGCTGTATAGTGTATGGGCATCTTTTTTTAAGCACCCTGATGAGCCTAGTCTAAATCTCTCACGGAAAACACGCCTCAATAAGACTGACACTCTAGCCCCTTTATTATTACCTTCTACAGCTACAATCGGTGACGAACCATCCTATCTTACACTTTGAATTCCGTGGGTCATGCACATGGTATGCAATATCTATTTGCAACTCTAATATTACAATCAAATATACTCCTTCCGTCTTAATTTATAATCCATTCGACTTTTTTAGTATCCGGTTAAACCGGCTCGTCTTATTCAAAAAATTCACAATTATTATTTATTTTTATTGAGGTTTAGTTTAGCATATAATATACTTTAACTATGAATCGAATCTTTCTACATTTTACAAATATTTTGAATAGGACGAGCCGGTTTGATCGGATGTCAAAAAAATCAAAAGAACTATAAATTGGGACGGAGGAAGTATTAATTTAAAGGTGCACTAATAGAGATAATTATGAACTACTATAAATGAATAATATCCTAAATTCAATGCAAATTGCCAAAATACTATTTCTTTCCAAGCATCAATGGTTTTTCAGTGTTATTCTTGGATCGTGTACAATCCTATTTAGACAGACCCAACTAATTATTAGCTATATAAAATTACAAAAAATTAGTTAGTTCGATCTAAATATTATTGTAGATAATAAATTAGATAATACAAATGCTAGCTAATATTTAGCAGACTGATCCAAATGGTCATGTATGTTTCGGATCAGAAAAGGTATAGATAACCCCTCACACAGCTATACGGTGGAGGATAGTTCGCCCCTCCAACAAAAAAAAGTTATGAAATGTACGCTAAACTATCCCAAAGCAAATAGATCACCCCAAGGGTGGTTTTGGGGCCGATTCGCTGACGTGGACCCCTTGCTGACTGGATAGGTTGTTTTGGTCAAAGGCTTGTCCACCGCAGCTCCGTTCCCGCGCCACCTCGGCCTGCCGCAGCTCCGCTTGCGCGCTTCGCATCCGCGCCATCTGCGGCACCGGCGTGGAGCAGTGGCGGGCGGGGGTGGCACAGGCGTGGAGCGGCGGCAGAGAGAAGCGGCGTGGGCAGGAGCGTCAGTGTCCAAGCCACTATGGATAAGCCTTGGACCAAAACAACCTGGCCATTCAGCAACCCATTGTCCACGTTAGCAAATCGGTCTCCAAAACCACTCCGAGAGTGATCTATCCGGTTTGAAATAGTTTAGAGGATATTTTATACTTTTTTTATTGGAGGTGTGAAGTCACTGGCAGAACCAAGGGGGGGCCAGCGGGGGCCAGCAGGGGCCATGGCATCCCCCAAGGTTGTACAAAAATTTTAACCCCTTACTAAATGACACATGTTTTAAAAATTCTAATGAATGGTCCATGGCAAGGCAGCAGTTGCAGCCAATGATAACACATGAAACGAAGAGCAACTCTAGTCTGCTTTGCTTAGTAGGTAGCCCACACAGCTAATGAAATTCCTAACCAAAGCTTTCTACATTTCTATTATATTTTGGTAGAGATATCATATGTTGTGTTAAGTGTACAATCGCATGTACCTATTTAAGAATTATATGTCTTTCTTGATCTTTGTTGGAAATCACGGCACACAAAGAAAAGACACAAATACTTGTGCTTAAATATTAATAATCTTTGTGCAAAGGGCTGCAAAATACTAATAAAAGCACTAAATTATATAAGTACGATTAATTCGTGGTTGCATATATAAACCAAGAAAATAGCATATTTGGTCTACGGATTAACCCTCCAGCACAATCTTATTCCACATCTATCTTGAACGGGTTCGTGCAGCCCATTCCACAGAAGTAGCTTGTTGGGAGCGCTGCGTAGGATGCCTTCGCGACAACAACTTTAACTTGCAAAGTAAACCAAATAACTCCTAGGTTTAGTATTTTAAGATCGGATGACTCCGAAAATCTCATGATCCAAACACGTCGATAGCCTAAGATACACTAGGTATATTATCTAGGTATACTGATCTTGGTCTATCGGTCCCCTTTGAATATTTTCTGGTTCCGCCACTGTGAAATATCATACACCATATAGTTTGGGGGTTTGTATATTTCTCCTTCAAACAGCCCAGAAGTGCCAACGCAGAAAAGAGCGAGGAAAACGTGACGATCCACAGCCCACTGCACGCGGTCTTATATCCAGCCTAAACCCAAAAGCCCCGACACAGAGCCCAATCGAGCCCAGCGGCAAGCCCTTGGTTCCCCTTCTCCTTCCCCTTCCTCGCTTCCGTTCACCCCCTCGCCATTTTCCTCGCATCGACGTGGTCTCCTCCGCGCCGCCCCTCCGATCCCATCTCCATCACCCGAAAGCTCCAAACCCTATTGCCTTCGCAGCCGCAGCCTCCACCCCCGCCCCCCTCTGCCTTCAACTCCCCTCCGATGGCGGGACAACCCCGAGAGCGCGGGAGCCGCGCGTCCCGGAAGGGCCGCTCCACCCGTGCGGCCCCCGCGCCGGCGCCCCGACCGGCCTCCGATCCCGATTCGGCCGCGGGAGAGGATTCGGCGCCGTGGCTCAGCGCCACGGTGGACGAGCTAGAGGAGCGCCTGCTCAAGAGGCTGGACGAGGCGTACGCGGCGGCGCTGGCCCGCCTCGCCGACCTCGGGCACGGCGAGGAGGCGTCGCTCGAGGCCGTTCTCCGCGCGGGCCACTGCTACGGCAAGCTCGATGACCCCGTCTCCAACATCGTCGCCAACGCCCGTACCTACCTCTCCGACCCCGCCCACGCCGCCGGGGCGCCCGGTGGATTCGCCGACCTCCGACGCCTCGAGGAGTATTCCCTCGCGGGGCTCGTCTGCCTCCTCCAGAGCAGCCGCCCCACCCTTACCCGCGCCGAGGCCCTGTGGTGCCTTCTCTCCGGCGACCTCCGCCTCGAGGAGGCGATCACCATAGGCTGCTCCCTCAACGGTGATCCCTCACCCGCTGCTGCCCCTGCCGAGAGCGATGATCTTCCTACGGCGGTGAGCGAGACCGTGCAGCGTGGATACATCCGCCACCATAACACCACAGCCACAGCATCTCAGGACCCATCTCTCTTTGATCCGGACACCTTCATGAGACTCGCGATGCGTCAGGGTTCTGCCGCCGCGGCCACCTCCTGCCTCAAGGCAGCCGGGTGGTCACGGTCCAGTGCTGCTGCACCGGAAGGGCAACCCAAGGAGTCCTTTGCCAAGAAGTTATCGACTGAGGAGCTCATAGAGTCTGTTGTTGCAGAGCTCGAGGCCCTGGACATTGACAAGAAGGATCCACCAGATGCAAACCCTGACACAAAGAACCAGATGGTGCGTGACCTCATTAAGCAGACAAGAGAGATGGAGGCACAGCTCAAGGAGCGGAGGGAATGGGCGCAGGGGAAGGCGATACAGGCTGCTCGCAAGCTTGGTGCTGATCTCACTGAGTTGCGTGTGCTGCGGATGGAACATGATGAGAACCAGCGGCGTAAGAAAGAAAAGCAAGTGATGGAGGACGACACGATGAAGCGCCTTGCTCATCTAGAGAACGAGCTGAAGAAAAAGAGTGGGCAGCTTGACCGGAGCAATGCAACAGTGCAGAGGCTGGAGATGGAGAATGCAGAGATACGTGCTGAGATGGAAGCTGCGAAACTGAGTGCATCGGAGACTGAAAGGCAATGCCAGGGTCTCTTAAGGAAAGAGAAGAAGGATAGCAAAAAGCTTGAGGTCTGGGAGCGCCAGAAAGCGAAGCTGAAGGAGGACATTGCTGAATGCAAGACAAAGATTATGCAGGCTGACAGAGAGCTTGCTGAGGTCAACAAAGCAATAAAAAATATGGAGGTTAGGAAGAACTTGCACATTTGTTATGCCTATTCTTTACTACTCCTTCCGGTCATTAATATACGACGTTTTTAGTTCAAATGAACTAAAAACGTCATATATTAATGGGAGGAGGTTGTAATATAATTCTATATGTTTCTCTTTTATTATCCCTCCCGCATAGCTGTAGCCATACTTATGGTGATGTATGTTTCACTATAGTCATAACTCATAGCCCATAGGGCTAGGACTAGGCACACCGCACACCAGGCATAGCATTGAGCTACTGTATGGCTAGTTTCTTGCCCTACAAACTACAAATCCATGTTTGTTATGTACTTAGGTGTTTTTTTTTTGGTTTTGATTGCTATTCCCTCCGTCCCAAATTGTGAGGGGTTCTAGGCAAGGTCTCGATAGCGATCAGGTGTGATTAGTGGCTTAGTGCTACAGCATCGAGTTTGAAATATTATATCTTGAATGGATTCTTTCATATATTTTCATTTCCATATTATTTCTCCAAGCAATTGTTTTCTTGGGTATGTGGTATATCGGGCCCTGCAAATTTTTAATTAGTGCATCCGCTTTTGAACTATCAGACCACAAAATGCATATTTTATTATGGTTCTTGTGCAAATGCTAATCCAAGCCATAGCTGTGTTGATCGGTTTTAGAATTGGGTTGGGGGGGGGGGTGCCCTAAGGCCTAGTTGGCAACTCTTGGAATGGGATTGGGGTGTATATAAATCCACATTCCACAATAGATCAAAATCCCTCTGAATCCCACCCAATCCACTCCAATCCAAGAGTTCCCAAACTAGGCCTAAGTATTTAACTGATTATCTATGGGCATTTAATTCCAACTGGTTATACATCATTCATGTGTATTACGTACTGAGAGAGTAAAAACAGGCAGAAGGTGGTGTCTGTGATCATTCATCAATCATAACTACGATTCATCTAATTTCTGGTGTATGTTGGCAGCATGAGCGATGATCCATAACTATAATTGCTCCATTTATGTGCATGTTATAGTTTCAACATCTAGTTATAATTGCTCCATAACTATAAAAAATATTATGCTTTACTTCCATACTCAAATTTTGTATTAAACCTGTTAACATTAATTAGCATATTATTGACAGCTCCTTATAGCTAATTCATATAAGTCTTGCAAACTTGCATTTGAGCTTTTATTGAACATATTCCATGGACAACATTTGACTTTAGAATTATTCAAAGGCTTTACTGTATGCTGTGTGTGATGTGGTTGAAGATTCGGCGAATTCAGTTTTAGACCAAAACAGATTTGGCTGATCAGTGTTAATCTGTGAATAATTTGGGCCTTAATGTCAACTAATATTAAATTATTGCTTTTTTCTACATTGCAAAGTTTGTTGGCCTGAACTCTTAAATGGAGCAATTGCTTTATCTGTCGTTAAAACCAGAATTAATGATTTATAATTAATCAATGCTACTAATTATTGTATTATTACAATTTACAACCAAAAGTTGTTTTGAAATGTTATTTTTCTCTGCATTCTCTTACTGAACTATTGACGTGTCAAAATATAAGGCTATAATGCAATTACTTATCCTACCTTCTGTCCAGTATATGAAGGTTGTGCTGCTTTATGATAAATAGGGTTCATTATGCACATCTATTTATATTTCTTCCAACAGTCGCTGATAATTATTTTAAGCTTCATCCTTTACTCCAGTTATCTGCTCTTTGCACAGTTAAGTGAGTTGATGACTTATGTGAGAAATATACTTTTCATTACAAGCAGGCTGTTTGCAGATTCACAGTTCATACCTCTAACGTTGAGTTATTTAATAGAGTCGTTTAACCCCTCCTCCACCCCGGGTTACGAGGCAGGCCAAAGTGGTTTTGCAAGGTGGTTGAGGTGATGGAACTCTAGGCTGCGACAAGCTCAGGGGGTTAATACTCTGTACATTGTGGATACTAAGCTGCAGTATGTTTGTGACGGAAATTGTTTTTTTTTTAAAGATTTGAAGGGTCTTTAGATTTAATAAATTTGTTTTGTTCGACATCTTGCTAGCTCAATTTTTTTTTCTTTTTTGGATACTGAGAGTGGTGCATTTCTCGACCCATATTGTGATGCTGCCTAAATCCCAATAAGCTAATAACAGTAATAGTGCAACTAATTTGGTTTGGGTTTGATTGCAGGTTAAGATAAGAGAAGACACAAGGGCCAGAGAAGAAAACATGGCTCTGTTGGAAGAGGAGCGCAGGAAGAAGGAAGCTGCCAAAGCAGACTCTGATCGCCGACTTGAAGAGCTTCGTCGGAAGAAAGAAGTAGAATCCCAGTGCTACAAGGATGACCTACGCAGGCTCCAAGATGAACTGAACCGTCTTCAGAATTCAGCATGCCAAAATCAACCAGCTGTCCCATCAACCAATGCTTCTGGCCCGACTAACCGAAACACAGCCCGGGTGCTAAAGCAGCAGCCCATCCAGAGGCCACCACCTGCATCCAACAGGTCACCGCTGCAGCCAGCCCAGAAGCCAAGTCGCCGCCGTGACTGTATTGTCTGCAAGAAGGAGGAGGCGTGTGTGATCTTGCTCCAGTGTGCCCACCAGGTCTTGTGTGTCGCCTGCAATAAGCTGCACGAGGATAAAGCCATCTCACGCTGCCCCAGCTGCAGCGCGAAAGTCGAAGAGAGGATCAGGGTCTTCGGTGCGAGCTCCAACTGAAGGCACCAAGGGGTGCTGATGTCTTGGGGTGAAGTGGAACTTGTGATTGAGTTCTTTTTTTGCTGTTACCTCCATTACTGTGAAGAAATGGTTCTAGCCTTCTAGGTCTCTGTCTGTCTGACCAGTTTATACTTCGCTTCAGCGTTCATGGATATATGCTGTGCTGAATAGCGAGTCCATTGGGGTATATGCGTATAATATAAACCTTTTCCGTACTGGAAATGAGTGTGCAAATCATTATTTTCCCACTCCTTTTCACTCGATCTTGATTAATCTGGAGCTCTCATTATCTAAGAAAGAAGAGGATAACTGCTGAACGGTGCAGCTTTGCTAAAAGGAAATTATATAGGTCTTGCTCGCTAAAATATGTTTGTGACCATTCTGTACTAGCAAATCTTCGACGATCCAAACAACACGACAACAGTGTTAACCAATTCTTCGCATGCTACTCCCTTACAAACCCCCCTCCCTCTTCACTACCGTTCCTTGCTATAGGCTCCGAATCTGAGATGACATTTTGCCTTAGGCCAAATCTAAGCGGACATTACTTCCTTTCCATTACACTTCTGTTCCTTGCCTTAGGCTCCAAATCTGAGCTGGCATTATTAGGTTAAGTACGGCATGATCAAACTAGAAGCAGGTTGAATTAACCAATATTTGGATATCCCCTATGAACCCCTCTTTTCGATATCCCCTATAGACTATCCGGAATGGTATGTTCTATATTTCATTCCCTAAGATCGTATTTACATGTCCCTTTGCAAATTTATATCTTCGAAATCATTTTCTACTGCAATGATTTCTTCCAAATCATATCCCCTATATATTAATACAATATTTTTAATCCAAATCATCTTCTACTGCAATGATGTCATTTGCGGGCACAGATTCTCTACCTGCCATGATTCAATGTAGCGAAAACACTGTTCATCCGACCGCTGTTCATCGGCCATCACTGTAACACTCAGTCTGGGCTATTCAATCTGCATCCAATGGCTTCCAAACCATAAGTTATCAGCCAGAATGTTTGGTGACTTCCCTTGAAGAAGGCAGAGAATCCCGAGCGGTCATTTGCCACATGCCGCCCTCTCTACTGCGGCATTGCGGTTTGCTGCCACCATCCCACCGGTGGAGGAAGCAGGAAACAGTAGCGGGCAGCCCGCAGCAAGCCGACTGCCGGACACCAAGCGCCGGTGCCCAAGATCCTCTCCAACTTGCGCCGTCGACGCACCGGCCGGCCGGAGCAACTGCGTCGCTTCCCCCAAGTTCGTCCCCTGTATGCTCCTCGTCCTTGTCTTCCAGTTCCAAGCCAACGCGGGAAGGAGCGCAGCTGCAGCTCGCGCACGTGCGAGGATTTGGAGGTTGAGCCGCAGCCCCCCAACCACATCTGCAGGGACTCCCCATCGCCCTGAAAGGTACGGGGCATTTTACCGGTCTCCGCTGCAGCAGTTTTTGGTCCCCTTCATCTGCTATTTTACGGGCCTGGGCGGTTTACCGGCGACTCCTTCCCCATAAACCCCTCCTTTCCCACTATAAAATCCCCTCCTTTCCATCCCTTAGGCTCCAAGAAAGAAAAAAATATTGGATTATCTAATACCGGGAGAAGTAGTTCTCCTCCAATCCCTCTCCCTTTGCAAATTTGTATCTTCGAAATCATTTTCTACTGCAATGGTTTCTTCCAAATCATGTCGCCTATATATTAACACAATATTTTTAATCCAAATCATCTTGTACTGCAGTGATGTCATTTGCGGGCACAGATTCTCTACCTGCCATGATTCACTGTAGCGAAAACACTGTTCATCCGGCAGCTGTTCATCGGCCATTGTTCGGTACAGTGTTGTTCATTGTAACAGTCAGTCTGGGCTATTCAATCTGCATCCAACGGCTTCCAAACCATTAGTTATCAGCCAGAATGTTTTGTGACTTCCCATGAAGAAGGCAGAGAATCCCGAGCGGTCATTTGCCACACGCCGTAGAAGGCCTCGTCGCCCTCTCAACTGCGGCATCGCGGTTTGCTGCCACTGCCACCGTCCCACAGGTGGAGGAAGCAGGAAGCAGGAAGCAGGAAGCAGTAGCGGAGCAGCCCGCAGCACACCGACTGCCGGACTCCAAGCCCCGCTGCCCAAGATCCTCTCCAACTCTGCGCTGTCGACGCACCGGCCGGCCGGAGCAACTGTGTCGCTTCCCCAAGCTCGATCGCTATATGCTCCTCGTCCTTGTCTTCCAGTTCCAGGCCAATGCGGGAAGGAGCGGCAGCTGCAGCTCGCGCGCGTGCGAGGATTTAGAGGTCGAGCCGCAGCCCCCACCCATATCCGCAGGGACTCCGCATCGCCCCGAAAGGTACAGGGCATTTTACTAATTTCCGCTGCAGCAGTTTTTGGTCCCCCTCCTCTGCTATTTTACGGGGCCCGGGGTGGGCGGTTTATGGGCGACTCCTTTCCCACTGTAAAATCCCCTCCTTTCCATCTCTTAGGCTACAAGAAAGAAAAAATCTTGGATTATTATCTAATACCGGGAGAAGTAGCTCTCCTCGTATCCCTCTTTCGTCTCCCAGTTCCTCCCACCGAAAGGCGGCAGATCGATGACGCCGCAGGGCGCGGAGGGGGAGCTTGAGAGGTGGGGTGGTGTCGGAGGGGATGATGAAGCGCCAAGCGACGGGCTAATGGCAATGCTGGCGCGCCTCGACATCTCCGGTCCGGAGACCGCCATGCCGCAGCCCCTGTTCGCCGGTCCGTCGTCGGCACCGCGGCCGATGAATCCGGTGCCGATGGGGATGCCGCTGTCGCCCCGCGGCCGCGGCGTGCTTGACGAGCAACTTTTCGTGGAAGGTCGTCTTCACCGCGGCGGCCTCGCTCACGGGCCCCGTAACTATCTAGGCGTGGACATGCCCCCGCCGCGCACTGGTGCCACTGCCGCGACTCGCGGCATTCTCCCTTACGACCCCACGTACATGCCGCCGCCGCCGCCGCAGCCGTACTTGCATGGCGGCACGGTGGCTTTAAACCCCAACTTGGTTTCCCCCTGGGCCTGTGACGAGCGAGCCCTTCTCCTCGCGCTGTCCCAGGAAACCCCGGAGACGATCGTGTCGTACGCCTGCGACCTCTTGGAGAGCAGACCCGGGCAGCGGCTGTTCCGCCTGGTTCTCGACCATTGCAACCACCAGCTGCGGGAGTGGGTCGTTGCTGAGATCACGCGAGACAGAGAGAGCTTCCGTAGACTCTGTTCCCGGAGGTGTTTGATCAAATACCTATGTCGTTATCTGTCTTTTTCCAGGTGATATAGCTTCATTATGTGTCTTTTCAGGCCGGATGAAGCGGTTTTTATTATCAATTCCTCCAAAACTCGGAGGTCATCACAGCTTCTTGGATATTCCATGGTGCAATGGATGGCACATGATCAGATACAGGACTTCCTGTCAGATTCAAAGCGAATAAGAGTGATGCAGGCCTTCATAATGACCTCTCCTCCAGACATTGCTCAGGTACTTGCTGTTTTTTTCCCAAGTTCTATATATATGAATATGGTGCTGCAGAAATTAATGCCATTGTGGTGTTTTCACTAGTATCAGTAGCATCTTTGTGTCATCTAGACATTGTGACGAATGGAAGTACATTAGTGACCTCAGCACCACCGGTCAATTGTCGCATTGTTTACGTATCTACTGTAACCATTTTTGCTTAATTCCATTTTAGCCTCATTGTTATGCTTTCCTGTATGATAAATGTGCCCTAGTGGAACAAGAGTTGCTGTTCTGATTCGCTCAAGTCATGACCCATGCTTAGCGATAATGATATTTTGTATTGAGTTTTCATTCTTCTCACTTTATATTACTCAATTCAAATTCATGTGCTCTTTAATTCTAGTTTGTTAAGATTAATTGTTTAAATGCACAATTTTCTACTAAGTGCATTTAGTAATTTAAACTTAAGGTGGGCATTTAATTTTTTTGGTTCATGCTCCAACCTCAACTTTTTTTTTTTTAAGATAATGCCTGCTCCAACCTTCACAGCTCAGTTATATATTCCCTAACAAGCAAGACCGATCATATTTATAAAACTTCTTGCGTTTGTTTAAATGCATTTCAACATTTTGCTTCTAAATGTTGAAGCTGTTGTTCACATGCACTCTATTTTTCATAATTTACACTTTGACACGCACTCTATTTTTCATAATTTACACTTTGACAATTTTTCTGTTGGCAGGTTATTTTTGAAGTTGTTGCTAAAAATTGTATAAGACTTGCATGCCACCCAAATGGATTGAGCCTACTACAAGATTGCCTAGAACGTGTCAGCTGGAAGCAAATGGATGATATTTTTACACAAATATCCTATAAGAGTCTCCATCTTGCTCAAAATTCCTGCGGGTATGCATTTGATAGTATTGTTATATTGTATGCAAGCACTCGAAACCTTCAATCTGCGTAACGCTCTTTTTGCATTTTCATTACTTCATGATGATGCATCGTTATTTATGATATCTTTCCTTCATGTTCTCTTACAGAAACTGGATTGTTCAGAATGTTCTCATGAAGAGAGATCCCTCTCACTGTGGAATTATTGCTTCTTGTCTTAGAAATCACTATGTTACACTCGCGAAAAATAAGTATGGCTCCAATGTGGTGGAGTGTTGTCTAAGGGTATTCAATGAAAGACTGAGATTGGCTATTGTGAATGAATTTATTCGCTATCCTCACTTTAGAGATCTTGTGACAGATCAGTTTGCTAATTTTGCTCTCTCTACTGCTCTTGAAACATGTAAAGTAAGTATGTAAAATTCTGTCTCCACTTCTCTTAAAAACATGTCATGTACTCATTTATTTATCTTCACTTTAACCATGTTTCATATTTCAGCTAGCTTAATGAATTTTCTCTCTTGTTCAGTTTCCTCTCCGAAACGCTTTGGCAAGTGCCATACTTTCTCAAAATATCATTTTTCGGAATCAACATTGTACGAAGATCTTTAGCATACTAGCCAAAATGGGTTTATGAGGTAAATAATACTTTGAAATTTTATGCCTACATTTTATTGATTGATATCATGTTGACATTTAGATATTTGGGCAGGGACTTCTGGTGTAGGACATTGTAATCAAGTAGATAGTTTTTTGCTACTCCGGTCTGCTCTTATGGGTACTGCTTAATTTGTGGAGCTTTTATCAGTATTTTTGGTTCCTTGGAGATGTTGTGGAGTATCCGAGTAGGTACATGTTAGAATTAGTTTGTGCTTGTGTGGATTTGTTATCTGGATAATGGTGTGCTAGAGATTTTGAGGTTCAATTGTGGTGGTTTGTTTTTTGTGCTATTGTTACGTATATTCAGGCATTGCTTACCTTTACAGTTTTCTACATGTAGTCTAAGTGGTTATTCAG
Source organism: Paspalum notatum (assembly GCA_022530915.1). Classification (NCBI taxonomy): domain Eukaryota; kingdom Viridiplantae; phylum Streptophyta; class Magnoliopsida; order Poales; family Poaceae; genus Paspalum; species Paspalum notatum. The sequence goes on from CM039685.1 coordinate 35,879,262, forward strand.
TTATGAGCTACTACTATAGATGCCATTATTTTAGTGCTATACTCTTTAGAAGAAAAGGTTGTATCCTTGTGGTTTTGAGTTTGCATGTTATATTCATGAGCTAGGTCTTTAGATTGGATGCACTTAAACAATGATTTTATTTTATGGAAGATTGGTGTTTATACCCTTCCTAGCAACTCCGATTGTGTTTTTACCCTCATTTTTAAAACTTTGTGATTTTGCCCATACGTTTTTAAAATGAAGACTCAGTTTACCCCTATTTCTAACCTTGTTAGGTAAATATAGTCTAAACAATTTAAATAAATAGAAAAACCTTTCGAAATAGCAGGATAGACTGGAATGCTCCTTATCCTTCCACCCAAAACCCACTGGAGTCCCACTGGTAAAAACATAGGTGCAGTATGGCCTAGGCGAGCTGTGAAATGGGGAGACCTGGCGACAGCGGTATAGTTGCTTGGCACAACTCGGCAGCGGTGGATCGAATATGGGTTTTATCATAATCCATTAAAAAAAAATAGAGACAAAATCGTAAAGGCATGATGCTCTTTTGGCACCGGAATTGATATTGTCAAGACAAGTTAACTAAATAGAGGTAAACTCTATCTTCGATTTGAAAATATAATAGTAAATTCATAAAGTTAAAAAAATGGGGGCAAAATCACCGTTAGACTTCAAAGTGAGCGAATAAACACCAAAGACCCTTATTTTATTTGTAGTTATTGTTGTAGCTAGATGTAATGTCCTTTATAGATCTTTCAAATAGAAATAGGTTCTTTTGGAAGAAAATGTTGTATCTTTGCGTTTCGAGTTTGCATGTTGTATCCAGAGGTCGAGATTGGATGCACTTAAACAATTATTTTGTTTTAGTTGTAGTGATTGTCTTAGCTAGATGTTATGTTCTTTACAGAACTTTCAAATAGAAATATATCTTTTTTTATTTACCTTTTAAACCGTGTATATTCTAGTTCTATTTTCATCAAATGAATTTATATACCTAATAATAAAGAGAGGAGGGTTTTTTTTCTGTCCGCTAATTTTCGTCCACGCTGCATCCAACTCTACCCGCTAATTTTTGTCCCTCAGAGTCCGACGACTATATAGTACGCCCACCGGCCAAGGTCTTAAACATAAGGGCAAAGAGGGTCCTGAGGAGGACACTAAAAAATCCAACAAGGTTTGTGATGCGCACTGTTCGCTTAAACGGCCATTTAGCTCGTTTAAACACTATTTAAACGCTAAACAGTGGCTGATCGTTTCCATTTAATTGGCTATTTACACCGTTTAAACGGCTGTTTAGCACCGAATAAAGTATAAACAGTAGGTTGCTAGGCACGGTTCTGTCGTTTGTCGCCAGACACGTAAGGTTTTTTCCTGCCATTGAAATCGATCCTGGGTTAGCCTGTTAGCGCAAAGCAGAGAGACCACGGACGAATCAAGCTGGGATTCTTCTTATGCCCAGTCCGAAGGAGACCCGAATCGCAGGATGGTCAAGAAATCAAAATCCTCCAAACATTGAACTAATCATATAGCCTCGAACGACGCCCCAGTTTTAGCCTGAATTCAGTGGAGACTGCAAAAGGCGATTACAAAATTTAATGCGATACTGTTTGGCACTGTAGCTGTGAGTGTGGTTAATTGAAATAGTGACGAGAGAGAAGATGGAGAACTCTATGACTATTCTAACTACCAACGCCACCTCTATCCCCTTTCCTCCATCTTTTCTCGTCACTATTCTAACTACCCACACTCACAGCTACAGTGCGTAACAGTACCGCATTTAATTTTGCAGTCGTCATATGCAGTCACCGCTGGATTCAGTCTTAGCTCCTCCTAGCAACCGAGGCACCAAAGTCGAGACTACTGTGGTGATGCCAACGTGGGCTAGGAGGCGACCGAGGAGTCGTCAGACAGAAGAGAAGTCAAGGTCAGAGATGGAGAAGTCACTGTCTGCCGTGTCCTCCGCGTCTGGCCCCGTGCGTGCTACCGCGCCGCCGTGGACAGGCTCAACACCTAGCATGCTGCCGTGAATAAGCCTGCAGCGGAGGGAGAACGAGCGGTGATGACGGACACGATAAGGTTGAAGCCTTGACTAGAGTCGGGATTGGTCATCGAACGCATGATTTTGCCTCAGTAGAATACTGTACAATTCCTTTATTTTCTAGAAAAAAAATAGTACTGAAGAAGTGACATTGCATTAAACACTGGTCGCTCGTCACGCTTGTTGATATGGCTTCTTTGGTTTCACCTTAATATTCTCTTTGGATTGTATTTTATGCCTCCGTTTGACAAAGAGGGGCAGTCTAGCAGAAGAGGCCACGTGAAAATGGATGTCTAAATTGCATATTAATATCTTTTCAATACACAACGGAAAAAGACAATCTTTGTAACCTAAATAACACCACCTTAAAATAGTCGCCGGAATCGCTGACATAAGATAGAGCAAATAATTTTGTGACAGAGGCCACCCGAAATGAGCACATAAATTGCATACTAACTTCGTTTAGATTCCCACGTATCGTTGGAAAGCTAAGAGACAAATTTTCTAACTTAACTAACACTAATCTAAAATTAGCTCGGTGTAGACATTAGTCATTAAAACAAGATAGTATCTAGGAGAGAAGGATTTTTCTTCCGCCAAATCGCAAAATATTTGGTATATGACCCCATACCATGTATGCCTGGTTTTTCTTTGGACATGATCTAACAAAGCCATAATCGTTGTTATGCTTCAAAACTAGAGAAACACATCGGAAAGCTCGGTACAAGGCATGCATACCATATATATACCATAGCTAGATTATAGCCGTAGCAATGCACTAGACATTTCTACTAGTAAATTATATCCTATATATTGCTATGGAAGAAGGCCCAACTTGTTTTTGAAAAGGAGCAATGTCCCCATCCGCGATGCAATGACAAACGTAATAAAAAAAAAGAATGGAGCCTAAAAGCACCAACCACACTAGTCCAAGCATTTATTTTTTCTTCTGCATTGCGTTCTTATAGTATACTAGAGCAGATTAAAATAACCAAAGCTCCCAAAAAAATATAGTACATACATATATGTTTATGCATATGTTTGTAAACTCGCATCTATCAGCACACGGTTGAGTCATAGATATAAATCTACTTGGACAAATCCCACTAGGAGGGACAAACCTAACAACTAACCTATGCACCGCTTACAAAACTAGAGATTATATCAACAACATTCTAGGCTAAAATGTCATCATCTTGAAAATATATATTTAAAAAGGTTGTAAAAAATGTCACATAACTCAGGTGCCAATAACTTAGAAAAACTTTGCTTGGGTAGTCTTAGCTTTAAAGCCTATCTTAATTGGCCTTCTTATGCAGCCTAGACCATTTTAAAATTCTAGTCTATTTGTGTGCAGAAATGATATGTTTTCACTTTTTATTTTGTTTCTAAAATAAGTATACCCTAATAAACAATTACTTCTCCTACCAAATGAGATGGCAAGATTTAAATATCGTTAAATAAATTTATTAATCTAAAAAATGTCAAATCATAAGTCTTACATTATAAACTCATATAATGGAAAATTACAGATCTCAAGATATCTACAACTTTGTAGTAGTTCATAGCATTTTGAAGATTATTTCCACACCAAGGTTTCCCTAAACATAAAAGTACTAGAAAGTTGTAGATCATGTAGAGGTCTAAACATCTTATGAATGTTATCCTCATTTTTTTAGCACAGTACATAGAAGATATGATTTTAAAACATAAAAATATACAATGCTATCGATATTACCTAGCATATGTTTAAAATCATTTTTAATGTGATCTGATAGAGGTGAATTTATATATAACTTGTAGTGCTCCATAAGATCAACAAATTTATAGTTTATAAGTTTTACAATCCGAGAAATCTTGGTGTTGAAATAATGAATACGATGTTTATATCTTTATATATAGTTTTAAAGATTATATCAATTAATTAGACACCCGAAGGCTTCAAACAAAATAATACAAACTGCAAATTTGTACTCATCGAGCTCTACAATTTCTATATAGATTTTTATCTTAAAATAAATTGATATATAAGTTTATAAACATTTAAAGATGTGCTACTAGGAAAAGAACATAAATTAATGTTTTTAATCTAATTCTGTCTATTAACTTGGTGATAATTAAACTCTTCTATCTCAACGGATGGGACTCGTGTATTTATGTATTTTTTTTACTAGAGCAGCTTTTTTTTTTGCAATATGCTAACCTTGACCCTGTACCCTCTCCCTTCCGCCTAGTGGCACATCCCGACCCTGACACCCCGTATCCTCTCGGCCTCTCCCTACCGGCGATCCTTGACCTCTTCTTGATGACGCATCCCTACCCCAACGCTGAGCCCCGAGGCACCGTTGCCGTAGTTCCATCCCCGACCCAAGCCTCGGAGCTGCGGCGTCATCCCCGACCCCGAGCTCCCAACTTGGCGCAGCAGCGGCGCCATCCCCGACCTCAACCCCAAGCCCCCCGACGTGATGCAGAGGCGACCGGAAGCTCCCATCCTTGGCCCCAACCCCGATGGAAACGACATAGCACAACGACGACATCCATTCCCATCCGCCAAGGCAGTCTCTTGTGCACACCTCTGACCGTCTGGATATTTAATTATTTGCCATCGTTATGAACGACACATCTCCAATTGCCATTGTTAGAATGGCAATTACATATTTGCCATTTCTGCATAAAAGTTCCAAACTATTTGCCATTTTTGCTTAGGTGGCAGGCCACGGAGGCATTCCATGGTGGCAAAGGCGAGGAAAAAGTCTGAAATGCCCCTGCCTTATCTCCCTCTATGTCTCGTTTATCCCACCGACATGTGGGACCCACATGTGGAGCTCCTTCTTCTTCCTCACGCCACCTCTCCCATCACTACTATTGGCCGCGCCGCTCTCCGCCACACCGCCGCCAATGTCTACGAACGCACCGTCCTACCGATGCTCATCGTCGCCGCCATCCCGGATGACTATTTTGTCTACTCATTCTCGTCATGGCGCCGTCCCTGTCACCGCTTCCCCCCTTGCTTCGATGGTGGCGTCTTCGACCCCGAGCTTGATAAGCTCTTCCAACCGCATTCAACGAAAGGTTGAAGGTGAAACTGCGATTGGACCCCACCTGTCAGCAGCTACTGGGAGGAGGGGCATTCATGTCTTTTATCCTTCCTTGGCTAGCATGGACGACCCCCGTGGCCTCCTAGATCGGGAAAAATGGCTAATAGTTTGGAATTTTTATGAGGGGATGGTAAATATGTAATTGCCATTCTAACGATGACAATTGGAGAGATGCTATTCGGAACGGTGGCAATTAGTTAAATATCTCCTGTCGCCGCCATCTCTACGCCACCAATTTCAGCGATCGATGAAGCACCCTACCCAAGCCGGCAAGCCGTCCAGCTGCTGCAACCGGGGGATGGGTCCCGCCGGGTTCGGAGCGGAAACATATTTTGACCTAAGGTAGGGTTCGGAGGTGGAGCGGGTTTCGCTCGTGAGTTTCGAGGGCCGGTGCGCGGAGGCTCCACCCACACGAAACCCGCCCGGTTGCCAACCATAACCCATAGGGCCAAACATGCAAACCCAACTAAAATCAAATCGAGCCCAAAGCCCCCGTCTTGTTCTGGTTCCCATTCCTTCCCCTGTTCTGCTGCTCGCTGACGTCACGACGTTCGCCTCCGTCGCCACCGCTGCTCTCCCATGGAGCCCGCGGAGCCGTCGCGCGGCACCAAGCGCCCGCTCGCCGCTGCCGGAGGCGGCGACGACGAAGACGGACGGTAAGCCAGCACGACGTCCCCTCCCTTTCTTCCCCTCCCCCTCCCCTCTCGTCAAGTTCTCCTTGTTAGGGTTTTGGTCTCACGCCCTAGCAGGGCTCATGTTGATTTTGTGTCGCTCGCCGCGCTCGCAGGGAGCGCAAGCCGCGGTTCCCCAAGGGTAAGAAGGCCAAGTACCGGGACACCGGTGCGGAGGGAGGCCCCTCCACCAACGCCGTGGACCTCGACAGCATGTTGAACCCGGAGCTCGCGGCGGAGCGACGCGCGCGACAACGCCACGGCCAGCACCGGGAGGAGGACGATGCAAAGGGAGGTGCTGCTGCCATCAAGGGCTTCGAAGTCCGCTACAAAGTACGAACTGCTCCGCTTGCATTTTTTTTCTTCCCACGTTCATTGTTGGCAGCTTATGAACGCTAGGTACACACATTTGAGATCTATTTTGATGTTCAACAGGATGATGTTAACTTTGTTGATGATGGTATCCGGATAGAGCCGTTTAACTTGGAGAGAGAAAGAGAAGAAGGGTATTTCGATGAGAATGGGAACTTTGTGGAGTATGCAAGAGGCAATGAGATCAAGGTAATGGATGTTTTGTGTTTAACCGATCAGAGTATATATGCAAGAAGATACAACTGGTGAGTGGTGACACAAGCACATGTCTCTTGTAGGATGCCTGGTTGGATAGTGTGGAAGTTGACCCAATGTTTGCTGCAAAGGTTCAGAACAAAGGCAAAGCTAAAACAGAGGAGTTTGAAGACCTCTCTTCTGATGACATTGGGAGGCTAAAACGGAAGATAGCTAACTTGCTTGAACCAGGCGAAACTGTGAGTTTTTGTTATTACCACTTGCATATTTTTTATGAATCCCTTTCTTATCATTATCTTTCTGCGAGTTATAAACATGGAGTTTTTGCGTAAACATTCACTGACATTGAATTATTCATTCGTCTTAGCTATCGAATGATGCTTAATGCTTTCAATAGATACCTATATATCCAATCCAAATATCTGAATTGGTAACACTGGATGGAGTATGAGAAAATTACCATGCCATGAATAATATCTTCTAGGATATCACAGTTTGTGGAAGGCATGGGTGTACCCACACCACCCACACCACCTAGGTTCGAGTTTTCTTTGACTCGAATTTGGGTTCCTATTTCTTATTTACAATGGCACCTAGTTCCTCCTAGGCAGTTGAGTTTTTGTGAAGAATGATCGGCTAATAGGTCTTTGAATATTTGTTAAATATTTTCTCCAACAATTGCCAGGTAATGCAAGCTTTGAAAAGGTTGAAGGGTACTTCTACAGATAAACGTGGAAAAATGTCTGAGGGGACTAAACGTATATTTGATGAATTAACTGAAGCTGCCATGAAGCTAATGGATAACGGCGACTATGGTATGCATTTCCTTCTATCTGAAATTCTTATTTTGATAGTTCTGTTTTTTCTTGCATTTGTCATTTCAGTCTAAAAATGACTTGCTCCCTGTTGTGTATGTCTTGGTGTAGATGTTTACTCAGATGATCGGGAAACCTTTGAACGCGAGGCTGGTTAGTTTTTTTTCTTTGTTACTAGCATATTTGAAATTTATTTCACCATGACCTAATTTAGTTTAGTATTCCTCTATTTTCTGTTGGTTTCATTTGTTGAACTGATTAGGATTCTTTAACATTATTTGGGTCAAAATCATGAGAGATACATAGATTCTGCATCATCAAGGTTATCTCTTCCTTTTTTTTCCCCAATGGAAATAGTTACTATGTTGTTGTGGATGCATGAGATGCAATTCCATCAATTGATCGTGTGTTGTTATTTTTGTATCCCTGAAGTCAGCACCACTACGCATACTTGATCTATGTTTATCTTAGCTGTCAATCTGTCCTACCTAATAAGTATGTACATCATGCTATTTCGCTATTCACGGGAGTCATTTCACTTGCCTTCGCAGCGGGGTATGAACGTTTGGCACGTGCTCGACTTGGTTTGCCAGAAGTTGAAGATGTCTCTGTGGACACAAAAGATAACCAGACACCATTGTCTGTACTGGAAATGGACCAACCATCTTCCATACTGGAAATGGAACTTGGTCCTTCTACTGCCAATATATCCACAACCACTGGTGCAATTAATGATGACAACAGTAATCTTGACATGTTTGGTGATGATGAAAATGATGATGTCAAACGGAGCTCAGATACCAATACTGTAGGTTCAGGTTCGAATCTGGGAACCTCAGATGTTGAGAGTAAGTTATCATCTCCGTCTCCTTTTTTTTGTGGAAAAATCTTGCATATTTTCCCACATTTTTTTTCTTACAACCGTTATTTTTTAATTTGCAAATCTCTTTTCCTTTTTTTTTTTTGCAGAAATGCATAATGGAAGCATTGACTCAGACTATGCCTATGATCCCACTTCAGGGTAGGTTATAGTTGTTTCTATGTTACATTTTCTCAATTGTTACCTTTTGTTTTGAAAATAATCAGCAATGCTGACTGTTGATGATAAGGCACTCTGCATGTTTTAATTGCATATTTCTTTTCCTTTTTGATGCAGTTACTACTATAGCAGTAGCACAGGATATTACTATGATCCTAACTCTGGATATTATGGCTCTGCATCAACAGGAACCTGGTAATTTATCCCATTCGTCTTTGATCCACATTCAATAGCATATACGCTTTTTCATCACCAATCATGTCTTCAGAATGCAACAGTGCTTTTGCTGCATGGTTAGTTTTCTGTTTAATACTATTCTGTGAATTACAACATGACGTGAACTTTCGAGGGCACCATACACCATTTGCTAACCGCTTTGGGAAGCTCTAATGTATCATTGATTCATTGCCAGTTACTTCAGGGAAGAAATATACTTCTTTATTACTCTTAAGAGCGCTTACTTATTATTTATGTGCAACATGACATGACTAGACCTTTGATGAGGGTCAATATGATTATTGGTTGTGCATCATTCAATTACAGAACCTATGGTTGTTTGCCCCAGAATTTTTTAGGACTTGAATCCTAGTGCCCCCTTTCACAGCAGCCCTTATGGTTGACTTAGCTAGTGACCATTGCTTGTGATGCAGTTTAACATAAGGGTTCCTATTAGACCTTTGATGTGTTCCTTTTTTTTTTTTTTTCAACTGCATAGTTAATGCAATAAAATTTTTACACCAGAAATAATGGCATTGGGTTAGATGATCGAGGGAATAATGACTTGTAAGCTCTAGTAGATTGAACAATAAGTTTAGTTGTTTGCTTCTTTTTGTATGAAAAAAAGCACTGTCTCTATAGGCTCGTTTCTGTTCTGATGTGTGCAGGTACTCATACGATGAACAAACGGGAACATACAAAGAAATTCATGATGGACAAACAAGGGTGGTCAAAGAAGAGGTGGCAGATGCCATCAAGGAGTAGCCATCTTGCAACTGCTCTGCTCGCTTTCGATCATCAGTGGGGAGCTAAGTTAGTTCATGCTGCCCAGTGTTGTTTAAAGCGACTTGTAATTTCGGTTTTCCAGTAGGCACCTTAGCCTTCATGAACAGTGTGTTATGCGGAGAAGAGATGAGCAAGAAACCGGCCGGATCATACTGTAGGATGTAAACTAAAAGTGATGCACTGCCCAGTTGCAATGGTTTTATTGCTGGCGACTTGGTATGTTCTTACATTCCCCTGCTGTTTCAGTAGAAATATATGTAACACGAAAGGATACAGTGCAACATAAATGTTGTCAACCCTCTTGTGACAAAAATGGGCTTGTAACTTATCAGATGAGAACATTAATTTGGTCTGGCTAGGCTATGTATGTGAGCGACTGAACAAAGTCCGGCACGGAGGCATAGAAGTTTCAGACGTTGGGAAACGCGTCGGGGGTGTTTGTATAGATAGAGGGCTAACGTGCGGGAACAAATGTATGCGTCGTTCACTCGTTCTGAAAGCCCCATTGACAAAGCACCCTTTTCGGATGAAGAAGGGTAGAATCACTCGTGAAACAGGCAGGAATATATCTTTCGATTGACATTGGCGAATACTCTTATCTGTATGTATTCGGGTGCTCAGCACAACACACAACAGCACGAGGCAGATTAACACTGGTCGCGGATTACCTGGATGACTGCTTGTAGACGACCGGTAGTATTGTACAAGCAGTCGCATCGTCGGATGTCTACGGTCAAAGCCATGCTGTGTTCACACGTGTGCACGGTCCGTCCACTTCGTGCATTGAAATCCAAAAGGCATCTCGTATATGTAATTCTGTACGCGTCACAGCTGCGATGAGAATAGTACAATAGGCGATCGATCCGGGTGCTGTGTACACCGTATACGGTATACATGACCTAAACGGGGTTCAATTCACACGCACGGACGCATACGTGACTGTGAGGTCCGAGCTGCGCTACGTATCCCACCGACCCTCCGTGACGTACGCACGCACGTACGAAGCCGGCCGAGTCACGTGTGTGCCCGGAACAGCTGGAGCTCACATGAACCATGCACGGCCCGCAACGGAAACGGAAACGGGAGCCCAGAGGCCCGTTCGAAGAAGCCCGCCGTGCGCCGCCGCCCGTGATTGGCAATCGGACTCTAGCCGGCACTAGGAATCGGCTCCGTACACGCTCTCACGTCATATCGACCGTGCCACAGTCAAATCGCGATTATATTCTGACTAGGTTAAGAAGAAGAGAGTCAACCTAACCAACCACTATAAATACAAACCCTGCGTGCCGCCGCGTTATCATCATCATCATCATTGTAATAACAACGTACTTACTACATACACGATCGACACCGACATACCATAATATAGTCGATCGCGTGTGAGTGTGATACGCACGTACGTACGTGCGACGCCGACGTCGTCACGTCGGCGGCGAGAGGGACGAGCAGCTACGGCGGCGGCGAAGGGCATGGGCGGGCCGTCCATTGAGGCGCTGGCGATGGCGGGCGCCGACTGGGCGCAGCAGAGCTACGACGACGACGGCGGCGACGGCGGCCCGCCGGAGCACCTGCGCGCGTTCGAGGCGTTCCTGGACGCGGTGGTGCCGGTGGACATGGCCGTGGCGTTCGAGCGCGCCCGGTGCCGGGAGGGGCGGCGGCCGCGAGGACGAAGCTACGAGGAGGACGTCAAGGAGAAGCTCAAGCTCTGGGCCAAGGCCGTGGCCGCCAAGGCCAGACAGGACGCCATGACCAAACAAAACAGGATCGGCATCGGCAATGCACGCGCGTATAACGGTCGTGTCTAGAGCGCGCGCGCGGTTTTCCTTTCTCATCAGTAGATGTAGAGGTAGCTTGGCTGACCATTTGTTCAAATTCCTTTGATTCTTACCCATGACCATAGCTATTCGTTGACAATACATGTACAGACGATGAGAGTTCATTAACTGGATCCAGCTCTTTGTTGTTCACGGAAAACATTTTTTTGTTGAATAAGATGGGAATAAATAACATCGGTAATGGCTCGAGTACGGGGCAGTTGGGATCTGTTGCTTTACATGCTACAGTTGCTGTGCTAGGCAAATTGAATGTTTTGCGGGCCAAAACAATGGAATTTTGCACCTTTCGTTTAGTTTCATATCCTTCTTGTCTTACAGGAACCAAACAATGTATTACGGAGTTGCTTTCAATTGAGAGGCAGGGTACATGAACCACTCCATAGTGGTGTGACAATGTAAAAGGAACCAGTAAAAATGCACGTGCGGGACGAAAACGTACGGGGCGCACGTGGTAAAAGTAAATGTGCGGGATGCATGGCAAAATAAGATATTATAATTTTTTAAGTGAAAACTAAAACAATGATTTATTTTTAGCTGTATAGCGCATTGTGTTTTAGTTTATAATAGTGAATTTTTCCAGTTAAGTCCCGTAGGGTGACAAGCCAAGGTATTGTGGGTGATTTTTGTGTAGGTTATAGAATAAAATAAAATAGATGGTTGGCCGATAAGTAGGCATCAATAATTTCAGATCGTTAGCAAATTTCATTTCATAGGCTTAGTTCACAATATTATTAATATAAATTATTCATGTACTATATGTACCATATGTATTGGGTCATTTGCATGATAAGTCAAAATACATAACTTCTGAGATGTTGACTGTGGCTACTTTGACATTGCCTTTTTTTCCCTATAACAGAGAATTTTGAGTTGCAAGATACTTTTAAAATGTTATTTAATTATGAAGAAGATGCACCGGTCTATCTTAAAAAAAACTTGGCCAGAACGGCATTCTCCCGCACGTGGGCCGAAATTGACCCATATCTTGACCGTCCATACCCAACACCATTAAAACCCTAGTCATTCTCCCTCTCCCCACGCGCGGGTGGACACCCTTCCCCGGCCGCCGCCTCCATAGGGCGCAGGCGCAAGGCAGCAGCAAGCCCTCGCCGCCCGGGGAGCTCCACGGCCGAGGGAGCTCCGCCCCCTCCACCTCATCTCCCTCCTCCGCGCCGGCCCGGGGAGCCGCCCCCTCCACCTCATCTGGAGCCCCGCCCCCGCCCCCTCCACCTCATCTCTCATCTCCCTCCTCCACGCCGGTCCATGGGGCCCTCCAAAGTCCGGATCTGCCCGCGCCTCGTCTTCCTCGCCGCCTGGGGGGAGCGCTCTGCCCCCTCTGCCTCGTCTCCTCCGCGCCGGCAATGGAGGAGGCGCCGTTAGCCTCCCTCCCCCCCTCTCCTATGCGCCGCCGGGTCCTCTGCCGCCACCACGCCGGCCGACCTCCTCTCTCCCTCCTCTCCGTTTTGATTTTTCCCTTTCGTTCTTGAACCGCCTTCGAGTTCTTGATTGTTCATGATAGAACGAATATTTGTATATGATTATTCACCGTTGACATAGCGATTTGGGACTAATATTTTAGAATCTCGTGGATTTTGATCTTGCGGAGGTAAAGGTAGTTGGGCCGAGGTGGACTGGTCTTTTGAGTTTTTTCTTCAATATCTTGATTGGTGTTTGCCGATTACATTGGATTGGGTGGGTACGCGTGTGGGTAAAGAAAATTTTCGGTGAAAAAAAATTAGAGCTAGAGCCGCCGCGGGTTACTAAGCATGGGCAGGAACTCAAGTTCCGTCGTTTTTGTCCGAGTTCTGTTGCTCTGTGCCTCGGAGTTTTTGGGCCCACGCATGTTTTGTGAGGACATTACGAAACAAACCATTAGATGTTTAATCAAATTTAGATCTAACGGTGGATATAAATGTGAGTAAAAAACATCGGTGGTAAAAATTATTTAAATTTAACTCGCTCTTTATAGTATTTATGATAGATAAAGATATAGATATGACAATATTGGAGAGGGTCAGAGGGGTAACGAAGGGCGGTATCTAGAAAGAATACCGTATCAAAGTTAAGTTATATCTGCCTCAAGATACAATGTTCTTCTCCACCCTATTCAATGCTTCGCCAATTTTTTAAAAAAAGTCCTATGCTGCATCTAATGAGTAGGAATATAATGTAGGACAATGTCCATTGGGACTTTGCATCTAATTAATTAGTGGCACATGAAGTTAGCGTTTGGGTGGCAATGCTAAACTTTAGATGAAGTCCAAACATGTGGTCCAACCTTTAATCAAGGAAATAGAGCATGGATCAGCCTGACCCAAATAAAAGACCATGCAGAACCTGATATCAAGCCGTCAGGAAGCCACAAACATGAAACTGGATGGTCTTCCACATGTGGTACATGGTGAAATTGCTAGGCATGCATATGGCCCTGGCACAAAGGATGGTCTGTGCCACTAAGCTATGCATCCTTCGATTATGGATTTTGGTAGAAACTCAGTGTATTTAACCCACTTTCGACATTATTTCGATGGTTGAACCTTTAAAACCGTAAGTATAAGACAATGCGAGAAGAGTGATCTAAATCTAGCTACTTGGTGGATAAAAGGCTTACTCCATCTGTCCCAAAAACATCACACGCTTAATTTTTTTTCACAACTTCAATCATTTATTTTATTAAAAATAGTTATTCAAACATGTAAAATTCAAATATATACAAATATTAGTTATACTCAGACTACCTTTAGCGATGAAACAAATCACAACAAAATAAATAATAATTTATTTTTTAAAAAATAATACAGATTATTAAAATTATGAGAAAAACAAGCAATATTTGTGAACAGATAGAGTTCTTGGGTTCAAAGAGGCTCACCAGTTGGCTTGTTTTGGTTGTCACTGGCATTGCACGAACACACCGCAGGAAGACACAAATGTCGATTTATGATCGCAACCAAAATGCGAATTTGACAGCCTAAGGTCTTTTTGGAATGCAATAATTTTGTGGCAAACAGTTCAATTTCATAAGAAAACACATGAAACAAAAAAAATTCACGCATTTCAGAGGATGCGTAAACATGATGACAACCCATACATGTTAGTAAAGTTGGCGTAAAAAAAAGGAAGAATCAATTATATGAAAACCATCATTTTTCACAGGTTTGATCCTAACCTATTCTATACTTCTAGTCGGTGCTTAAATTGTGAGATGTGCACACCTAACTCGTAATCTTTAAAAAGCATTTCCCCACAGCTACAACAACAAGGAGTGTAATGTATAATCGGGGCCCAGATCTTATCTCGCACAATCCCATTCCCGTCCAGATCCTCCTCCCATCCCATCTGCTGCGTTGTTTGCCGCCCCCACAGAAAAAGGCGCCAGTTCATCCGCTCCCCGGCTACCGTTCCTTGTGTTCTTTTACCACCCAAGATGTCGACCTCCTTGTTCTCTTCCTGCAATCCCAAATCTCACCTCCTTCGGCGTTGACTTGCATCCCCCTTCCAGCCAGCGCCACCTTGGATCGGCTCAGAGGGTGTCGGCGCCGAATCTTGCGCCCATTTCGCGTTCTTGTTGGTTGCCGGAGCCGGAGTGGTGGCTTGGATCCGACCAAGGCAGGTAGGGGGTTCTTGGTTGGATCTCCTCCCGCAATGGCGGCGCTCGTGGAGCTCTTCCTAGGCTCCTCGTCGGCGCCGGTGGACTGGGAGGCCGAGGCCTACCCGGCATACGGGGACTTCGCCGTGCTCCCCTTACTCGTCGCCTTCTTCCCCGCCGTCCGGTTCCTCCTCGACCGACTCGTCTTCGAGGTAACCAGCTGCTTACTTACTGCAGATTCTTTGGATCCGAGATGCCCATGCTAAGTTCCGTCATTTCAGCGTCTCGGGTTGCGGTTAGTTGCTAATGAACGGCATTCGTTTGGACTAACTTAGTTTAGTATCACTGGTAATTTGGAGCTGTTCATGGATCGGTTAAATTGAACCGGATGACAAGACAATCTGCTTGGTCATTCGTTTCCTGCAATTGTGCAAGTATTGGCATGGCATCATCATGCCACGATTATGGGCGACTGAATTAAGTTGCAGAAACCGGAAAGTCCTGCTTGCTCTACCTCTTGATCTAAGAATAGTGCTGGAGTGGGTTTGGGATAGGCGTACTCACAATGTGTTAGATTCTGTTTTCGTGCAAGATTGAGTTCCTTTGGTGCGACCATGATGTGTTTGGGCCCTCTGCTAACCTCATCTTTGTGTTCCACTTGCCTTTATTCCGTTGGTTGCTAGGAGGCCCGTTTTTAGATGCCATTTGCATCTTCTGTTGCTTACTTTAGGTGACACTTTTAAGCATCTTTGTTCTCTATAGCACGTTATTGTTTCTAGAGTCTAGACATAATGTTTATACTACTATTTTTGGGAACTTTTTAGTTAATGCTTATCATGGAACAAATGTGGGGTGGCTAAAAATTGGCTTGCAAGTGGCTGTAGATCGATCTATTGTCAGGTGGTATATGTTAATATCTAAGCTGACTTTTACACCCAAAAAAAAAAAGAAAAGAAAAAAGAAGAAGAAAGGAATAGTAGAACGATGTGCGACTTATTAGAAGGATAGTCATCATCTAAGAAAATAAGATAGGTAGAAAATGGGAAGGAGGGAGGAGGATCAGAGGATAACTGAGTAAATTGCAGACTGAACCTACCTCTTTTGCATTCCACAGACTTCACAGAAAACGGATTTTTTAGGGGATTTAAGCATTGTTTTGATTTTACCTCCTCCATCGCAAAATCAATATTATTGTTGCATTAAAAAATAAACCAAAACGGATTAGTTTTTGCACCAATGTACTTGTCTTGTTAGTTGTTAGTTATGCATCACATTTATGTGATTTCAGATTACAACCAAGGCCGACAAAATGATTCCAAATTAGCTAGATGCAATCATGACTATAATGGTGGTTTGGCAATATCTGTGATATACCATCTCATAGTCCTTTCTCATACTATTTGCAGGTTTTAGCACGAAGATTTATATTTGGAAAGGGATATGACAAGCTTGCTGAAACAGATGATAGTAGGAAGAAAATCAATAAATTTAAGGAATCAGCATGGAAGTTTGTTTATTTTCTTTCTGGAGAGCTGCTTTCCTTATCTGTAACGTACAACGAGCCTTGGTTTAAGAACACCACATACTTTTGGGTAGGGCCTGGTGATCAGATCTGGCCTGATCAAAAGATTAAGTAAGAAGAAAACAGATCTTCTCTTTCTCTTCCATATTTATTTTCCCGGAGAAGATCCATCACTCAACATTCAATTTTCCTTGTTTCCAGGCTAAAGCTCAAAGCTGTCTACATGTATGCTGCTGGATTTTACACATACTCAATCTTTGCTCTTCTGTTCTGGGAAACAAGACGATCAGACTTTGGAGTATCAATGTCCCACCATGTAGCTACTGTTGTTCTGATTGTTCTTTCCTATATTTTCAGGTAAATTTTCATAAAAATCCTAGGAGAGGGTAATCGCCATTCTTTTTCAAACTGATACCAGCATCATGACATAGCTGTATTGCTATTGTGCCTATCAAACAGATTTGCTCGTGTTGGCTCTGTTGTTTTGGCCCTTCATGATGCAAGTGATATATTCCTAGAGATTGGGAAGATGGCCAAGTACAGTAGCTGCGAGTGGCTAGCAGTTGTGGCATTTCTTCTTTTCGTGGCATCATGGATACTTCTTCGGCTCATTATATTCCCTTTCTGGATCATAAGGAGCACAAGGTAAATAACAACTGTATCTTGTTGGTTTTCTGGCATCCAGCGCTAGATCTAGTTATTCGCCACTGTAACTGAAGAAACCTTACTCTGCTAAAATCACTGACGCATATTCTGCCAATTGTTGATCTTGTATTTATTTTTCCTTTGGTCAGCTATGAAGTGTTGCTTACCCTGGACAAGGAAAAGCATCGATTTTATGGCCCTATATACTACTATGTGTTCAACTGTCTCTTGTTAGCACTCTTAGTTCTCCACATATATTGGTGGGTACTGATATGGCGGATGCTAGTTAAACAAATTCAATCAAAAGGGCGTGTTGGTGATGATGTCCGATCTGGTCAGTGATCACTCCTTTTCCTTAATGGTGTTTATTTTTCTTCGGCAACATCTTAGTATTAGTTTACTAAAAACAATTTACTATTGCACAGATTCTGAAGGCGAAGATGAGCATGAAGATTAACTTTTGGCTGAGTGCTTAACTGTCTGAAAATCTTTTTTAACTTTTACAGAAGATATGCAGATATTAGATTTCATTAGACCATATCATTCTTTCATGATCAAAGATGACCATGATCAATTGCAGGTTGCCATTGAAGCCGCCTTGGCTCTTGTATGCTTGTATGAAAGCATTAAGTGCATTGTGTTTTTTGCTCGGTCATCATCTGTACGATACAGAATAATTGCATGTTCGTTCATTCTTGTAACTAGACAGATGATTTGATTTAAAATCATGTAATTTACTACAACCCAGTTGATAACTGGTGTATCATCCGTTACGCTCGAAAGTATTGGGAAGAATGTAACATTATTTACTACTCCGTTTCAAATTGTAAGGAGTTCTAGTCCTCTTTTTATCTGTTGATGCTCATACTGAACACACACATATATAGGCACAGTAATGAATGAAGTTTCAAATTGTAAGGAGTTCTAGTCCTCTTTTTATCTGTTGATGCTCATACTGAACACACATATATAGGCACAGTAATGAATGAATTTAGTAGAGGTCTAACAAATGGAGGGAGTATTATTTAGGATAGGATACATGACCTGGTTTGGCTACCACGAGCCCATAATTGTCCACAAATGTAAGTTCGGTAGCAACATATCTTAAATAAATTTACCGACTTTAACGTTCGCTTGGCATGTTTGTACGTTTTAAATAGCGGAATATGAGATTTAGCGGCGCCTTTCTCAAAAGTGCAAAAAAAGGGCTAAATGAGACTATAGCGCGTAACTTTTCTTTGCTAAAACAGCTATATCAGGCTATAGCGGAGGCTATAGCCGGTTAGCGGAGGCTATAGCCGGTTATTTAAAACCTTGGTTTGTACAAGATAACTGAGTAACAAGTTCACCCAAACATTAGACGGATGTGATAACAACCTGAGTTCTACAAAGAATCAATATCCTATCCAAGGAACAAAGACGTCAAGCATGAGCCATTACACCATATTCACTGTGTAACTGTGTAGCAAAGAAATGGGACCGAATTGAAACTACAAGCTTCTTTAGGGCAAATATTTTGCTATGAGCTTGTCAACATGAAGAACCACATCACCAATGTGAGGGCGCATCGCAGGTTGAGGCTGAAGCATCCATATAACAAACTGGCGAAGCTCATCAGGATAAGGAGGTTTGGGTCCTGCTGGCCACTTCAACTGCCCATTGACAATGGCAAGTTGCAGACTTCCTCCAGATTCACCAAGAGCATACTCAAATGGTGAAACATTGTACCTACAAAAAAGTCGATGTGATATCAGCCATAATCGAACATTTAAAGCTCTCTAATTCATCTGTGGACCTCACACAGGAATTATCTGAGTCTGCTGACTGGACAATGAGTAAGTTCAGCAAATAGGCAACTTCAACTTCAACTCAGAATGTATTACAAAATGCTACAGCCACAAAGGAACATAACTAGAAGACAAACTCATCATGGAACCCTTCGACCACCCAAAGTGTGTCAGAGGCATATGATTGACAGTTGTCTGTAAATTTTCAATTTCAGCTTGGGATAGTAACTTTTCTAGCACTGAATTGAACATGTTATCATTGTTGCTGACTTTTTTTTAAATGAATCAAATGGAACACAAGGAACTTGATAAAATTGTCACAAACAGTCAAAGATATAACAGTTAAGATTAAAGTATGTGCCAAAGAACAAGAAGTTAGGCAAATGTGCACCCCAGTAACTGTTGAGAACTAAACTAACATTTATAATCAATAAACAAGGGAACTGAATCATGATTTGTCAAACTTGCTCAATTTAACATTTAAACCACCGATTAACTTACATGATAGCATAAAGGGTGCATCCCAGAGACCAGATGTCTGTCCTCTCATCAATATCGGCATGGCTTGGGCAGTCCCACAATTCAGGGGCCCGATAGGGCGCAGAGCAATGCTCAGCAGCCCATTCCTACATAGACAAGATATGGATCAGTAATACTTAGAGACAGTTTCTAGTGTACCAAGGTTCAAATTCTTCTAAGTACTAAGTAGAACCTGAATACTCTAATCTCTAAAGTAAGATCAACTGTCTACAAGATTACTCAGGCCTGTATTTCACTAATTTGTTCCGAATAAAAGTAACAATAACTTTTTTGTTCTGAATCACTTAAATTTGTCAGCCAAATTCAGCAAACACAAATACATTTCTGGCTTATGGAGACACATCTTTAAGGCTATGAAGAATGACAACCTGAAGGGATCTTGACCTATTTGGTGTTTTGGTAATTGTGACAATGTTGTATGGCACAACTAATGCTTCAATTGAGTATACTGAAGGGGATTGAGCCCACGGATAATTGAGCTCGGTCGATATGGATTGAAGCGTGGTGATTGCTTCACGGATGGATAGCTCAAGGCAAAGGTATAAAGATAGGTTTTGAGTTTGCCGGTCAAATGGTGCTTAGAGGATGGAAATTGACCGGGTTAAGTAGACTAGATAGCCGTACTATCAAGAGGGGTCAATTGTCTTTACTTGATGGTTCTTCTAGTGCCTCATTGATCATGTAGTTGATGACATTGCACGAGCGCTAATTGCTTTTCTGCTGGGTTGTGTAGCCATCTGAATAAGCTTTCCATAAAGTCCAAGATCACCTAATTTGGACATCGGAGCTAAAAGTTATGGCCGTTTTACTGGTGTTGGCTAGGCTGAAATTCAAAGTAACAGACTGTCCGGCCTTGTGAGGCGGACTGTCCGCAGTTAAGAGTAAAATTTCACCAAAAATTGGTATGTTTCCTGTCCTTCTTTTGAGCCCCAACGGCGGATAGTCCAGCCTTGGATGGCGGACTGTCCGCAGTACTAACTGGAGTTTGGGTCAGGGAGATAGAGTTTTCTGCCGAGTGTTTTTCAGTTGTACGGCGGACTGTCCGGACCCTTTGGGCAGACTGTCCGCCGGTCATTTGTCCCGGCACCCCTAGAGGAGCAGAGTCCCTGGTGTTTCTAGTGTGTGAACGGCGGATTGTCTGGGCCCTGTGTGGCGGATTGTCCGCAGTTCATTTTTGAGTGACTCTAACAAGCATCTTTTTGAAATATAGCCATTGGGTTGAGTGGCGGACTGTCCGAGGTTTGTACTGCGGACAGTCCGCGAGAACTCTGTTTTCACGCGAAAGGCTCTGTAGCGGCTAGTTTTTGGAGTGGACTTTATATATACTTGGTCCCCGACCGTGGGGGGGACTCTCTTGGCCATTTGGAACACTTGTTGAGCATCCTTGAGCCTTCCCTCTCCTCTCACTCACTCATATTGCTTAGGATTGCATTCTAGTGAGATTGAGAGCCACCTAGTGCATTGCATCAAGTGTTTGATCTTTGGAGTACTAAGGAGATCATCAAGCAAGTTCATTGGCTTGTTACTCTTGGAGGTTGCCGCCTCCTAGACGGCTTGGTGGTGGTTCCCCGTCGAGCTCTTCAACGAAGATTGTGAAGGAGCCGCGGTGGTATTCTGAGAGGCGTTGTGCTTGCCTCGCCGAAGCGGCAAAAAGCAACTCTAGGGGATATCGAGGTTTGGAGAGGTTCTTTGGTCCTAACCAGCTCGTATGCCAAGTGGATTCTTAGTTGGCCAAGTGGATTCTTGGTTGGGAGCGGTAGGATTTTATTGAATCCACCTTAACGTGGATTAGGGGTGACCAGCAAGTCACCGAGACCACGGGATAAAATCTTGTGCATTGTGTTGTGAGCTTTCTCTTACCCAATTACATTCAAGCATTTCTTTGTGCTTTACATTACAAGAGATTGAATTGTTATCTTGTCACCCTAGATTGCAAACCCACTTAGCTCAATATAGGCTAGAAGATTTATTCTCTTGTGGTTCTAATTAAATTTGCCTAGAGTCTTTGATTTTAGTTGTTACCGACTATTCACCCCCTCTCTAGCCGGTAATCTCGATCCTACACAACCCACAAACCAAAATTTATCAAAAGAGTTCTCTTGTGTGGGGAAAAACATCAGAAGCTAACACTGACAAACCTGCAGCTGTAATGCCTCAGAACGAGAACGGATTTCTTTTCTCGCAGGACTCGCACTTCCAAAATCCATTAAAGTTGCAACAGGTGCTTGTCCTTTACGACGGGTTATAAGAACATTACCGGGCTTGACATCATTATGGGCGTATGGAGGCTCAAAGCTGTGCATGTGCTTCAGTCCTTCACACATCTGCCATTAGCCTTCCATCAGTATACAGAAGTAGATGAAGGACGAAGAACGAGTAATGTAACCATTTCCCACACAAGTTACAATATCCCATTGTAACAATACAGGAAGATAAATCCAATGCTGCAAATTTTACTCTGACATGAGAAGCCTAAAAGGAGCCAGTTGAAGCGAAGAGCTATTCTACTCATTGTACAACTACCAGAGATTTCCCAATTTAACATGATGTGAGCTGTACATCAGTACATGAAGCAGATACACGTTTTCACCAATGAGGTAGATTATTCTCTAGTAACAACAAAACATGCATGTTAATAATCAACAAATCTTTTACTCTCTAACAAAAATCAATATGACAAAGCACAATTCCAATGATAACTTCACATTGTAATTTTCCGCAACTATTTTTGAGTTGGTAATATTAAGGGGGCTTGCATGATAACTTATTTCATATTGAACATTAATCTCACCAAATTGTGTTGTACTCATATGACAGCAATACATTAACTAAATGTGGTAATGACATCACCAAGAAACTTGCATAATGATACTACAGTCCTCTGGTTTCATCAAATAATAAGTGAAATAACTGACCTGCCGGAATATTTGCAGAACATCAGCTGTTGAATAGAACTCCTTTCTGGACAGCATGATGTTAGCGTTGTCAAACAAAGTACCGTCCAAATGAACAGGGAAAAGTAGGAATGCTTCATGGCTCCAATCCCCCTGTTGATTCTAAACATGATCAAGACAACATGCCTTCTCAATATGAGGTGAAAACTTTGGAAAGATTAATTGAGTAAAACACCACCCAACCAAAGAAAAAAAAAACTTATTTGACTATATGACACTACAGCAGACTATATCCACATATGTAATCCATTTTTACTGCTACATCTCTCACACATGTGTCACATGAGAAAAGAACACCTCGGTTTTTTTAATGAGACACTTCTATAATACTACCTAGCAATCATGATGACATTAGTGAAATTCAACATGTTTTTCATAAACCTTACAAATAGCAGCCATATCAGTATCCAGTTGCTCATGGCATCCCTTGGTACACACAAAAAGAACAAGGCATAGCAGATTACCTTGACTGCTATTATGGCATGATCAAGGAGCGGCAGCAGGTTGGGGTGATTGAACAATGACGACACACGGATCTCCTCTTTCACCAGATCCAGCTGCTCCTTGCTCTGTATCAGCACCTTCTTCATGGCATACGTTCCATCCTCTGAACAACACACCAGCGAAAACATTTTCAGTTGGCCACTACAAGAGACGTGGAATCGAAGCAAGTCAAGAAATGGGGAATTTCCAGACTAGAACCAGCCATAAATCGTACTAGTCCCTCTCCGTTTCGTGGCAAAATTCACGAACTACTAACCCAGCGCACCGAGCACGCTCACCGACACGACGAGATCAAGAGCAGCCTCCGTCGGGAGGAGGGGCGCGGGGGCACCTGACCTGAGACGCGGGCGTCGTCGCGCCCGGCGGGCGCGGCGTCGGAGGCGGGCTGGTGCTCCCTGACGAGGTAGACGAAAGCGAAGCCGCCCTCGCCGATCTGGCGGAGGACGCGGAAGCGGCGGTCGTTGATCCAGACGTCGCCGCCGCCCGTGGCCACGTCGTAGAGCGCGTTGAGGCCCGAGATGGAGCAGCCCATCCTCGGCCCCCTCCCTCCCTCTTCGGTTCCTCGGTCACCGCCGGCCTCCGGCGAACCCCCGATGCCGCGCGTGCCTCCCTGATTCGGTGGTTGGTCCGGTGGTTTTGCCGAGTCCCTCCCTCCCCGCGGACTGCGAGTCCAGGTCCCCCTGCTTCTTTATGTCATGGACAGCTGGACTGGACTGCTGCAGTGTGCTTTTCCTTATTTTAAAAATCGCCTAAAATTCTTTTTATGCGATAGAAATTGTTTAGAGTAGTTTTTTAAAAAGTCAAACATAGGAGAAACTTCCCCGCATTTTTTTAAAAAGAGAGAGAGAGTGGGAAAAAGCAGCTGTATCCTTGATTTCAACTTCTTCTAAAAGACTTGTCTAGCTTGTTGCAAGTGGGCCTTTTAATTTATGCGAACTTTGAAGAATGGTATTTTGCTTCAAGTCTAAGCATGGACGCGACTCGCTTCATCAAAAGTCTATATAGATGCAGATGTTAATTAGTTGCCTTTAAAAATAAGATAAAATTCACTAGAATTGTGTTGACCTTTTCTGTGTCTGCTCAAAGTTCACCTATGCTTGTTTTATCGCTAGATATACAATGCTAAGCTTTGAGTGCTAGTGTGTTTCTATAAGGACCCAATCATGTTAGTGTGCTCCTAAGAACTTGTTTGCTCGACATTGTGATTTATGCTTGATTTGACTCTTTGTAATGATTGTTGGTGTGTTATTGACCACTTCGGTCTATAATGACATCAGTATAGATTAGTGGGCTTCCTCTTTCTCTACCGTTGTTCTTTCTCCTTGTTTCAAGATGTGAACGAAGTGATGAGCAATGAAGACTATAGACGTCGACATCAACAATCTAACCTTATCTCTTTTCTTCAAGTGTGAAGAGAAACATCCAATATGATGCAAGTATCATTTTTGTTAAGGGGGTAGAGCCCACTCTCAAAGCATCAATGATGGTTGCAAGAAGATATCAAAGTCAGGTGCTTCAAAGCAATGTTTATTGCGCAGACGAATCATCGTATCAAGTTTCCTTTTGGTAAAAGGATGGAAGTTTTACATAGAAGCAATAAACCCTTCTTTCCTTGACCAATCCCTTTTTCCCTTGCTAACCTTTCTTGAATCTCGGAGCGAGATTCCTGTTAAGGGGGGTAGTTTGTTACATTCCAAAATTTTTATTTTGGGAGTGTGAATAAATAACACTAATAATAACACGAATGTTCCTAACTTTTTAAAATTTATCAAGATTTATTAAATAGCAAAACATTTGAATGAAGAAAACAAATTATTTTCTAATTAAAATTCAATTTGACATAAGCTATAAAAATGTTTGTTGCATTCATGCCTCAACGCATAGTGTTTATGTGTGAAAAATTAATTTAAAATTCATGATTCGAATCAAATTTGAAAATGAATTTAAATCCGTTTTGGAACAAATGTTTGGAAAAATGTTTGAAAATGAGAAAACCTTCGTTGGGCCGAATCTCCTCCTCCCTCCCCTCTCTTTCTCATGCGCAGGCCTGCTAGCTTCAGCTCGCTTCCCCCCCTTGCGGCCCAGCAGCCGCCGCCCGCCTAGCCTCACTGTGCAGCGGACCCCGCCCCTCTCTCTCTCACCGATAGCGGGGCCCACCGGTCAGCTCCACCCCTAGCCTCCAGCCGTCGCCTGCTCTCTCCCTTCCCGCCGCAAGAAACCGCCGCCTCCCCTACTCAATCGGCAGTTTCCCTTCAATTAATCGCGCACCGAGCCTCCCACATCACTCCTCCACTTAATCCCCTCCTTAATTCCTCCAGTTACTCAAGGAAACGGCTCCTTCAACCTCTAATAATGGCGGCCACCACCATAACTCTCCATCGAGCCGTTTTTTCTACCTCTTCCCGAGCTATAAAAGAAATCCCTGGAGCCCTCTCGCGCGACTCATCTTCCACCCACACCGCTCTCTGCTCCTCCTCTTCCTCTCCCGCGCCTCACAAAGCCGCCGTCGTGAGCTCCTCTCTGCTCCGCCGCCCGTCACCGTAGCGAGCGCCTCTCCGTTCGCCCGATGCCGTCAAGGACACCCGGGATGAACTCGCGAGGGCCTCCTCTCTCTTCCAAGCCGGTCCCCGCAAGAAACGGGCAACTAGAGCCCGAGATCGGCTCTTCTCCGGCGAGCTTTGCCGGTGACCGCCGCCTTTGGCCTCTTCTCCAGTGAGCCGAGCCGGCAACCCCCTCTGCGCCGTCCATCCTCCATCGAACGTCCCTGAGCAACCCAGCCGGTACCCCTTCGCGATGAGCGCAGTCCACCGTGGACCACAGACCGGAGCCCCTGCCAGTCCACAGCGTCATGGACTTAGTCCACCAGACGCGGGCCTGCTGACGTTTAACTCTGTTTAACTCAACTTCAAAAGCTTATATCTTTCTCGTTTTAACTCTGTTTTGGGCGATTCTTGCGCTCACGGATTCGTATCGACGAGCTCTACCTGTTAGAGCATGTTTTACAATATTTTGAATATGTTTGGTGCACTGTTCTTATGCTTTTGTATGTGATTCTTTGTTTCAGTTGTTTGCGTTGGTGAGATGAACGTGGTTCTCTGAGGAGGTGAAGCTTTGGAACCAGGCAAGTGTCCTTGATCATATTTTTCAACTACCTATTTTATTTTACAGAGTAGTTAGATAGTATGCATGCCGTGTCATAAATTTGAATCCTATGCTAAGGTTTACTAGATATCATTCCTTGAAACCTGGGTTGGTTGGTTTGGATAGATCATGGTTAGCCTTGCAGTATGGTTTGGGTTGGGTTTAATAATAATATCAATATGCTCAATGTTGTGATCTTGGATCATGAGATGTTGGAATCTTGGTAATATGTGTTGGTGTTGAAAACTCAGGCAGGATGGAAGGAATGGTACGATGGTTATTTGGTTTTGATACATGATGTTTCTGGGTTGGTGCAAGTTTCCGCCTTAGGTTTTAAGGACCGTATTTTAGAAACTTTGTCTTCCTGGCTTAACAGCGCAACCATGGGACCTAAATGGGCTATGGGCTTGGTCAAGATTTAACGGTTCCGGTCTTAATTGCACCGTGGCGGTCTGAGGGGCACAAGAGGGGGGCCCTGGGGTCTGCGGACTTGAGTACGGGGGATGAATCCTTAGTGGGTGCAAGGCGGGTCGGATAAAGTCATTTGGAGACCTCGTTGTGTGACCCTGGCCAAACACCTAAGGTAGTGTATGGCGAAAAGGGAAAACACTGCCTATGGTAAAAGTGTGCAACCTCTCGAGAGTGTAAAACTGATATATCAGCCGTACTCACGGTCAAGAGCGGCCATAGACTCCTTCTAATTAATTGGTTGAGATGGTTGGATGAAAAAGTTGGTTTGTTGATCGATAAGATCCAGTGGTTGTATCAAAAAGGTTCGTTGTTGGGTTGGTGGTTTCACATCTAGTAAATAGGTGCTAAGGACTTAGAATAATTTAGGGTGTTGCTTAGGCGCGAGTTTAACCCAAAAATAAGCCATGTTTCAGCCGGCATGTCATCTTTTACCTACACTTGCGGAGTACAATTCCATTTGTACTCACCCTTCTCCTTGTCCCCCTTCTCCCCTCTCTTGCTGCCACTTGGCAGATGATGAGAAGAATCAGAGCCTAAAGATGGCGTGGAGTTCTAGGTTGGCGTGCCCCCGGTCGAATGCCTGTGGAAGATGATGCCTACGCTTTGTAGATAATCGCTGTGATGCGATCTTTTTATAGGTCCCCGGTCATTTTGTAATAAGTTATACGCTTAATAAAGGATATATGTTCTGTTTTTATCAATGAAATCACCCATGTATGATTAAACACATCCTAGCATACATGTGGCTTGCATTGGGTTTTGTGTGAAAAAACTGGGTGTGACAGATGATAGTAGGAAAATCAATAAATTTAAGGAATCAGCTTGTAAGTTTGTTTATTTTCTTTCTGGAGAGCAGCTTTCCTTATCTATAACGTACAACGAGCCTTTGGTTTAAGAACACCACGTACTTTTGGGTAGGGCCTGGTGATCAGATCTGGCCTGATCAAAAGATAAATAAGAAGAAAACAGATCTCTTTCTCTTCTGTGAAATCATGGGATAAAAAATTAGTTTGAATTGAAATTGGCATTGCAAAGTGATTTAGTTATTGATTTTTGTGATAACGTGATTATTGGATACACTCGTGGTAGTGTAGCTTTGTTGGATTAACTTAGTCAAGTCCTGGACCAGTGTCCGAAGATGGTTTGTTATTTGTTCATATGCAGGCATTGCTCGAGGTGGAGCGAACGTGGTCAATGACGGGACTGGAACTAAGTTTAGGAGGAACTAAGATTTCGGGACTAGGTTCAGAGAGAAACGGAGGTTTTAGCGGTCAAGATGTCACGCGGGACGTTCGGCTAGAGAACGGTGCATGCGAAGGACGTTGCGTTGGAGGCGCGACAGGTAGTGTGGTCGCGGCACGTGAAGACGCGGGGATGCGTGGATACGTGAGCGACTACGGTGGTGAAAACGACGTCGCAATGGAAGGTGGCGCGGATGTTTCCATGTATGTATGCATGGAGATGGATGCATGCGTGTGCTTGGCGTGTGCATGCGTACACATTGCCTTTTGCATAACTAGCATAGATGTACACGCAACATGTACGTGTTGTGAGATAATCAAGCAGACAATAGAAAGAAAAAAAGGAAAATAAAATTAGAAAAAAGGAGTCCTAATTGATTAGCGTCATTCTTTTCTCACTAAAAACAAGAGAAGTAAAGTAACAGGTGGGTATGGATACAAAATGAGGTGAAAAATAAAAAGATAAAGTTGATGAAATATTTTATTTCTATGGGTTTTGGACCTTTCCATTATTTTCCAACGTTTTTCAAAATATTAGCGTGAGGGATATACCTATGCCTTTCTAGGTAAAAAAGATTTTTAAAAAACTCGCTCATTTATAACGTAGATTCGATAGCTTGGTGCATGGTCAAGACGTAGATTCGATAGCTTGGTGCATGGTCAAGAGCAGGACGTGGTAGCAGCCTAGGCCCAAGGTGGGCACGGGGCGAGCGGCCTAGCAGCCAGGCCCGCTCGGACTCGGTGGTTGATGATGGCTACCGGCTGGGAAATAAAAAGAGTCCGGTTGGGACTCGCGGGGTCAGGTAAACAGATAGCGGATAGAATAGGAGCCGCCGGTTTCGGTTTCTTTTAGGGTCTTAGGATTCCAGAAAAATCCTTTTGATGATGTTTATGTTCAGCATCTTGTAAGCTCGATTGGTGCAATAAAGATCAAGCTTTTGCAATCGACACTTCGGTAATCCCGTTCGTCCTTCTCAGCTTGATATTTGCACGTCTAGCACTTTGAGTTATAGATTGATTTTTTGTTCTCAAGTCTTGAATTGATTTGATCCATCTAGAACTGTGCTAGAGCCTTAATCTAATGATCTGCGAAGTTTGATTGGTTAATCTTGTTTAGATTTTGTTTAATCTCGAAATTACAAATTAATCTATTCTCATCATTGTCTGTACAGTCAGTTTGTAATTTTTATATCTCAAGTTCTATACATCGGATTGACGTGATTCCAGTTGGGATAGATGCGAAATTTTATCTAGTTTATTCATTTAAAATGTCGAAGTTATTGGAGTTACGGATTTTTCTGGAAACTCGTTTTACTAATGTGTTGGTGTTCTGTCCAAAATAGAAAAACGAGATATAATTGAGTTTCGGATTTTGGGGAGTGTCTAAAATTTTTTTAGCTTCCTCAACCATTCACCCCCCTCTGGTTGCCGTGGTTAGCGCATATCGATCCTACAAATGGTACCAGAACCGGTTTTTATTTGAATTTTAACCATGGCATCCGAGAGATTTTCGACTAAGCCATATGTTTTTTATGGCGTTGATTTTGAATACTGGAAAGTTAAGATGGAAGCTTATATTCAGACACAGGGTTTTGATGTTTGGGAAAAAGTTTTTAAAGCCTATGTTATTGCTAATGAAATTAATGATGCTAATAAGGCCGCGTATGAAGCAAATTGCAATGCTCGTAATTTGATTTTTAATGGTGTTGGGCGTTCTGATTTTGATCGAATCTCTCATTTTAAAACTGCTCATGAGACGTGAAATTCTTTATGTGACTATCACCAAGGTAGTAACACAATCAAGGAAGTTCGCAAGGATGTTTATAAAAAAAATATATGAAATTTGTGATGAAATCTAGTGAGTCTTTGGATGAATATTTTGCTCGGTTTAATAAGATACTTAGCAACCTTCGTTCTGCTGATTGTGATTATGTTAAAAACTATTCTGATTTTGATGTTGCTAAACATTTACTTAGCGGGCTTGACATGTCGATCTAAGAGATTAAAGTTACTTCAATTCAAAATTCTGTTGATTTGTCTATTCTCACGTTAGACAATTTATTTGCTAAATTGAAGACTCATGAATTGAATATGTTTTCTCGCAAACATGTTTCTAAATCGATGGCTTTGATTTCTTCACCTTCGAATGGTTTTTTTCTGGTGCTTCTTCTTCGAGTGTTTCTTTGTCGGCTTTGAATTCTTTATCCGATGAACAATTTTCGAAGGAGGGTTTGGCTTTACTTTCGACAAAGGCTTCTCGTGCTTTGACTAATATTAGAAACAGGAGAAGTGATGGACAACATCGTTGTTTTGAATGTGGTAATCCAAATCATTTTCGATCAAGCTATCCCAAGCGCAATAAATCTTCAAGTGATGACAACAAGCATTCATCTTACAACGGCAAGAAAAATAATGACCTGTTTGGGAGTAACGTATTCAAAACCACAATATTTCAATACCATGGTCTACAAATTGCAATAACACAACAATGATATTTTTTACAGTAGTCTAACCCATATGTGTTTGGAAACACAGTATGGTTCTACAGTATTTGACTTCACCAACTCTTTTTCCATCACTTCAACAAAAACTTTGGTCTAGACCAAAATTTTCAATACTCCAAAAATATTGTGGTATTGACAATACCATAGTTTTGGATACAGAGGTTTATCAAACACCCTTTTACTCCAATACCATGGTTTTCTCCAATACTACAGTATTTTTTACAATACTACAAAAATACTTTACTCCCAAACGGAGCCTAAAGGCTACAAGAAGATGGTGCGTCAAGTTCTGGCAGCTATTGATCAAATTGATATGAGTGATGTTGATTCGGCTAGTGACGAAGAAGGTGAGACCAAACACAAGCACTTGACTAGATTATGTCTTATGGCGAGAGCATCATCAAAATCAAATTTTGATGTGGATGAACGATCAAGCGACGAAGAAGAGGTAAAACTTACATATGATGAATTAGAATATAATTTCTTTTGTTTTGGTGTTCAACTGGATAAGTGCAATAAGAAGATTAAAAAAACATAATGCTTTAGTTAAATCTCTTTACGCTGAAATTAATAGACTTAAATGTTTGATTTCCGTTGATGATACTCGCAAATCAGGTGATTTAGTCTACGCTGATTTTACTGCTTTAAGAGATGTGCATGTTTCTGTTTTAGAGCAACTTAAAACTGAAAAAGAGAAAAATGAGAATCATGTTTGTGTAGTTGATGAACCAACATCTTGTGATAATTGCAATGTTCTGGAATTAAAATCGAAAGATGTAAATGCTAGAGTTGATCAACTAAAAGATAATTTTTCCAAACATGAGATTTCTTCTTGCTCTAATTGTCGCAAACAAAAGAAACCTATGCACGATTCTTGTGAGAATTGTTCCACCCTTTTGAAGCGTATTGAATATTTCCAAACTAATATGGGAACTAAAATTTGAATCAAATTTTAGAACAAAAGACTAGTTCGGTAAAACATAAAACTGGTTTAGACTTTGATCCTTATATTCACTCCAAGAATAAATGCTCCCATTGTTGTTAAATCTCTTGGTAGTGGAAAAATTGAGATATGTAATATGCCTAAAAAGACTGTTTCTAAATCTGCTGGAATTTTGTCCCATACTATGATGAATGCAAATGAAGCTTCTACTTCTAAAACTAAACATCGTGTGAAGTATACTTGCACTCATTGTGGTAAAGATGGTCATCTAGTAGAATTTTGTTTTAGGCTAGCCAAACAACGTAGAAAAGAAAGAGTTAAGGCTATGTCTAATTTCAAAAGAGTATATTTTGCTTCTTGTGAGACAGTGGCACCTCGCTTTGTGAATCAGGTGAAGCAAACACCTTTTATTGGTAAAAACACAAGCTAAATCTGATTTTAATTATTAAAATACCTGTGTTGTGTCTGCTGGTTTTCATCGTGTGTCTCAGTACTGGATTCCTAAATGCTTTATTACTGATCCCAGTATGGAAGCCTCGATATCTGCTTAAGCTATGCAGATTTTTGTGATGCGGGATGGAGAACATGAGCTTGATGGATCATACTCTTTTTGTTGATGTGATTGGGATGTGTATGGTTCTCTATACCGGTGAGCTATTTATACTCTCATGTTTTATGTACACACATATTGATATTTGTGGCATGAGATGAGATTATAGTTTTATGTGCTCATATGTACCCCTTGGTATGTTTTGATCATGTTATATGCTTCATGCTTATATGTTATGTCTCCCTTGTGTTTTTCTTGTGCATATTTTTGCTATATTTACTAAATCAGTGTGCCATATAAAAATATGAATTCTGAAAATAAATAATGCAAAGGTGCAAAATCACTGATGTTTTATACCTAATTCATCTTATTAGACTGTTTATCATAGCACTTTGATATGAACTTGGAGATGGATATAGATGAAAAGACCACTGAATGAGTCGTGTGACCGACGCTTAGGTGGCATTTGAGGCCCCGATTGCTGTACTGAGATAGGTACTTGTGAAAATTCATGAAAAAATCAATATGTAATTTCTAGAATTTTCTAAGTGACGACACTTTTTATTATGGATATGGCTGATTTATGTATGAGAAATTTTTTTTAGCTTGTTCTAGTGAAAGCATGCATTATAAATTGTGAAACTGAAATATTCTAGTGCCGAATTGATCTTAAAAATTGTGCTTTAGTTTCATCTTGATACTTTGTGACATGGTTTTCAACTGATAAGTTTGTTTATCTCACTTGCATTGCAACCTTGTTACTTGGATTGTTTATGGTAAACGGCAAAACTCTGATAAGAAGATGAAAAACTGAATTTATTCTCTCTTTTTGTGTTCTTGATGAATCCGTTGTAACAACCCTAATTTTTTTAAACCAAAAATCACTACTTACAAATTTCGTTTCCCATTTATGTTTGTTGCATTGCATCTAACATAGATAATAGGAAAAATTAATTAAAATGAATAGCCAACACTAGATATAATTAGGTAATTAGCTCTATTTATGTTATACCTTGTGCTTAGTCTTCTTGTGCAACATCATTTGGACCATCTTGGATCTTTGATTGAGTGATTAATCCAAACCAAATCAAATCCAAATTAAGTTTGGACCAAATCAAATAAATGGGAAAAGCAACCATAAAAAAAAAGAATAAAAGGGAAACAGGACTAAAGGCCTAAGCCAGCCCAAGCCAAACCGCTCAGGCCAACCAGCCTCACCGGCCCATCAAGCCACGCCACATCTACGCATGGGCTAGAATCACCATCGCTTCGGCCCAATCGACGCCATCTCCCCCCCCCCCCCCCGCGACAGCCACTGCCAGGTGGGCCGTCGTCGTCGTATCGCTGCCAAGCGAGCCCACATGTCGGCATTCCCCTTCTACCTCCGTCCCCATCCGGATCGAACCGAGCTCGTGTCGCGTCGCGCGACGGAGCGCACGTGCCGAGCCAGCCGCCACCTGCTTGCGCGCCAAGCCGAGGGGTGAGGATGAGATTGCCGCCACCAACCGCCTGGGGTCTAGTGGGACCCGGGTCACGCGCCCGAGTCACGCGCCCTGCGTGATCTTGCCGCGCCGCCGAGGCGGAGACGCCGAGGCCACCAGCCCGTGCCGATCCAGAGCGCCAAACCCCGATTCCTCTCGCTGCCACTATAAGAAGCAGCGCACCCTCTCTGGAAACCCTAGCAAGCCCGGGGTTCTGCCCCTTTCCACCACCGCCGCTCGAGGGACCGAGTGTGAGGGAGAGAAGCTGGGAGCGGGGAAGAAGAAGGGGAAGCTGGGATCGGAGCCGCCGGAGTCGACGCCGTTCGTGGAGAGGAGGAGCTGCGACACCGTCGACGCCGACCAAGCTGAAGAAGGAGGCACGGCCGTTCGTGTTGAGGAGGAGAAGACGCCGCGCCACCCGAGCCCGACGCCGTACGCGCCGAGGAGGAGGCCGACCGCCGGGGAGGAGCTGCGACGTCGTTGATCCTACGCCGTCAACCGCAACACCGACACCTCGCCACGCCGTTGCCCTGCTTCCTCTACCCCGAGACGCGATCGTCTTCTCGTCACCAAGCCAATCTCGGTGAGCACTCCAATTCCCTTGTCCAATCTCTCGCCGCGAACCGGGTTTCCCATGGAGCCCCTTCTGTTCGCGAGCGCCGCCGCCTCGGCATCCTGGAGCCGGCCTTCGTGCCGTGACTCGCGCCGACGGTCGCTGTCCTAATCGCCGTAGCACCGTAACCGTCTCGCGCCGTTGCCTTGGTCGATGTTGCCGGGAGGCCGGACATGAACCGAGCTATCCTATCCTCGTGCTATTCGCGCACCGTGCACGCCGCGTCACGGGCAAGCCTCCGTTGCCGTCCGCGTGGTGCAGTCCGTCGCCGCGGCCGGGGTCACCTATGACCGCGTGACCCAGCACGCTGCGCCGCCCACATTCTACACCTGGATGCCAAACTGTAGAGAATCCTGAGCTAACGCCGCGCCCGGGGGTTGTCCCGTGCTCGCGTGCGTTCGCGTCGCGGCGAGCGGACGCTAGTCTGCCGGACGCCGCTGTGGTCGCCACCTCTTGAGCCATCTGTCGCCATGACCATGCCCTTGCTTCCGAGCCAAACCCTGCGCCAGACCGCCTCGCCGTCGCGGCCGGATTCGTCCGTGCCCGCGCACCCGTTTTGCGTCGTCGCCCGCCATGCCTTGTGCCCGCGCGCTCGACCCGCGCTTGGCGTCTGCCCTATCCTTTCGCCGCTGGTCGAGCGGCCATCCATGGTGAAACGGCCTTTGAGCCGGAGTGCGTGCAGGTGGAGGGAGTCGCGCGTCCGCGCATTAGCGCCGCCGTGGAAAGCGCTGCCGGCGGTCGGTGCCTTGGAGGCCATGCGTCGAGCGTGTGTCGTGCAGGGTGGGAGACAGAGAGAGAGAGGGGAAAGCAGAGAGGAGCTCGAGCTCTGTTCGAGCTGGGCCAAGCCGTCGGCCTGCGTAGGAGGAAGTGGGAGTTGGGCTGACTCTTGGCCCAGGAGACCGAGCGGGCCGGCCAAGAGAGGAAAAGGGAGCGGGCCGCGCAGGGGAGCCGAGCGGGCCACGTCCGTGGGCTTCGCCCGGAGTAGGAAAGGAGGAGTGGGCCGAATTCGGCCTATGTGCGCAGTGAGCCGTTTTTCCCTTTTAATCAATTTGAACCCGAATTTAATTTAGGAAAATCATAATAGATCCATTCCAACTCCGAAAAATATGAAACCAACTCCTACTCTCACCTAGAATATTTCTCTATCATCAGGGACAAAGCCTAGTTGTTTAAGTGATGTTGGTTCTTTATGCATTTTATCTGGTGTTTGTGCTGCATGTGGTTTATTCGGATTTTCACGTTTAGGTCCGGAGGATCTCTCGAAGGACCCTGATAAGTACGACTACTTTGACTACACTAGAGATTTAGAGCAACCAGCTCTACCGAGGTCACCATTCAGACACTTTCCTACTTCATAACCTATAGACACGCAACCTGCTACTGCTACTTTTATTATTTGTGCTTCCTGTTAACCCAAAGATAGGAAGCCTGTTTCCATGTAGCCACTATTACCTTGTTTGTTACATCACCACCATTATACTACTATAACTGAGTAAAATGAACATGATGTGAGATTGGGTGATATGATGGTGGGATGTAATAACTCTTGGCGTGTGTGAAGTGGGTGGATTTGAGAGCGAGATGGTGTGTGAGATGGGTGGCGAGAGTCGGCACCGGAAACATGGGAGAGACTAGAACTCTCTTCAGAGTGGAGAGAGGTGTGTGGTGGTGCGCGGCCCACCGCTGAGGGTGGCAACCGACCTTTGGAAGGCTTGCTCTCGCCGATTAAGGACCGAGTAGGGGTGACAGTATCTTGGACTATGACTCGTGCATACCACACGACCTCAGGCCCGGTTCTTGACTTTCCCCAATGGCACTAGAACTGTTGGCGTAAGGCGATAGTGTTAGGGGGCGATGACGGTTGCTAGGGTAATCTCTCGTTGCCGATATACTCGACCCGTGGGGCCCCGGATCAGTCGAGCTCACAGTTCTGAGAGTGCGGTGGGTTTGTATCCTCACAGTTTCTAGCTCAGGAAAGCAGGAAAGGTGCCAGAAAGGAAGGGTTATCTATCGGTGTGGTGGGCCCGGGGCAGATCGCAACTGCCTCCGTCCCATCTCGTGTGGGTACAGATGTACAACATCCTCTCGAGAGTGTATGATCTATACGTATAGCTGCCGTCCCCGGTCAAAGGACGATCCAAGAGCGGAGTCACTTCATCTAGCATGGGATTTCTTCTCTTCTCCCTCGAGTGTTTGGAATCCGGCTGCGGCCGTTGAGGCATGGACGGGTGGGAGCTGTCATGCCGCAGATGTAGTATGATGAGTGTGGATGATATGGAAGAGGTGTATGGTGGTGAGGTGTGTATGTGTTGGGTTGAGTGATGAGCAGGGGAACCGGTCGTGTGATCGAATTCCCGAATGGAATAATGATATGGTAAACTGGATAATATTATTTATATACTTGCTTGCATAGGAAGCCTAAAGCCTTACACTTGTGCCAGTTCCTTTTATTATTACGCTGCCGCTTAGGGGAGTGTCTCAGGGTGGCCTGCGCTACTGGCGCGCAGGTTTTGGAGGTAAGCTGGATGACGACCTCTTCTTCGACGGAAGGCGATGAGTTGGACGACGATCATTCCTATGAAGGACGGACAACTGAGGATCACGGTGCTTCGCTCAAGGATGCCTGTGGAGATGGACCCGAAGACTTACTTTCCGCTGCTAGATTACGATTTCTGCTTGATTCAGTACTATTGGACTTGTACCGGCTTAGGCCATTAATGTATAAATGTAATGTTATTCGAAGCTGTGGATGTGATACCGATTGAAACATATGAATTGCGATAGCTTATGTGTATCCTGGGACTATCGCAATGAGTAAAGGCTTGGATTTCGGCATCGCGGAATCCGGGTCGTTTCATCCGTTGTCAAAGGGAGAGAGAATTTTGGTCATTGCACATTGCCATGAAAATTTTATTTTTCTTTCTTCTTTGTTTTCTCTCACGGGGAGATTTTGTTCTCGAAGAAAGGTGGAGAATTTTGGATCTTTTATGTTGATTTTTTCCACTTTGCTTTTGATTAAACAACCACTTATGAAATGAAATGCCAATGTTCAATATTTTTTTTTGGTGTTACCAATGTTTTCATCAAAGGGGAGATTGTGAAATCATGTGATGAAAAAATGGTTTGAATTGAAATTGGCATTGCAAAGTGATTTAGTTATTGATATTTGTGATAACGTGATTATTGGATACACTCGTGGTAGTGTAGGTTTGTTGGATTAACTTGAGTCAAATCGTAGACTTGTTTTCGGAGATGGTTTGTTATTTGTTCATATGCATGCGTTGCTCGAGGCGGAGCGAACGTGGTCTGTGATGAGACTGGAACTAAGTTCGGGAGGAACTGAGGTTTCGGGACTAGGTTTAGGGAGGAACTGAGGTTTTAGCGGTTAAGATGTCACGCGGAACGTTCGGTGCATGTGAAGGACGTTGCATTGGAGGCGCGACAGGTAGTGTGGTCGCGACACGTGAAGACGTGGGGACGCGTGGATACGTAAGCGGGTGACGCGGATGTTTCCAAATGTGTATCCATGGAGATGGATGCATGTGTGTGCATGGCGTGTGCATGCGTACACATTGCCTTTTGCATGATTCGGTAGCTTGGTGCATGGTCAAGAGCAGCACGTGGTAGCAGGCCAGACCCAAGGTGGGCACGGGGCGAGCGGCCTAGCAGCCAGGCCCGCTCGGACTCGGTTGACGATGGCTACCGGCTGGGAAATAAAAGGAGTCCGGTTGGGACTCGCGGGGTCAGGTAGACAGACAGCGGATAGAATAGGAGCCACCGGTTTCGGTTCCTTTTAGGGTTTTAGGATTCAAAAAAATCCTTTTGGTGATGCTTATGTTCAGCATCTTGTAAACTCGATTGGTGCAACAAAGATCAAGCTTTTGCAATCGATATTTCGGTAATCCCGTTCGTTCTTCTCAGCTTGATATTTGCTTGTCTAGCACTTTGAGTTATAGATTGAATTTTTGTTCTCTAGTCTTGAATTGATTTGCTCCATCTAGAACTGTGCTAGAGCCTTAATCTATTGATCTACAAAGTTTGATTGGTTAATCTTGTTTAGATTTTGTTTAATCTCGAAATTACAGATTGATCTATTCTCGTCATTGTCTGTACAGTCAGTTTGTAATTTTTATATTTCGAGTTCTATACATCGGATTGACGTGATTCTAGTTGGGTTAGTTGCGAAATTTTATCTAGTTTATTCAGTTAAAATTTCAGATTTATTGGAGTTACGGATTTTTTTGGAGACTCGTTTTACTGATGTGCTGGTGTTCTGTCCAAAATAGAAAAACGAGATATAATTGAGTTTCGGATTTTGGGGGAGTGTCTAAAATTATTTTTAGCTTCCGCAACCGTTCACCCTCCCTCTGGTTGCCGTGGTTAGCGCATATCGATCCTACAAGGGGTCCATATTTATTTTCCCGGAGAAGATCCATCCCTCAAGATTCAATTTTCCTTATATGTTCAATTGCAAGTTGCCATTGAAGCCGCCTTGGCTCTTGTATGCTGGTATGAAAGCATTAAGTGCATTGTGTTGCTCGGTCATCATCTGTACGATACAGAATAATTGCATGTTCGTTCATTTTTGTAACTAGACAGATGATTTTGATTTAAAATCATGTAATTTACTACAACCCAGTTGATAACTGGTGTATCATCCGTTACGCTCGAAAGTATTGGGAAGAACGTAACATTATTTACTATACTCCGTTTCAAATTGTAGTTCTAGTCCTCTTTTTATCCGTTGATGCACATACTGAACACACACATAGGCATAGTAATGAATGAATTTAGTAGAGTTCTAACAAACGGAGGGAGTATTATTTAGGATACATGACCTGGTTTGGCTACCACGAGCCCATAATTGTCCACAAATGTAAGCTCTTAATTATTTTATTTAGAGCCTAGAGAAGGAGCAGAGGTGCAAAGGTAGTAACATATCTTATATCATTTACCAACTTTGACGTTCGCTTGGCATGTTTGTACAAGATAACTGAGTAACAAGTTCACCCAAACATTAGACGGATGTGATAACAACCTGAGTTCTACAAAGAATCAATATCCTATCCAAGGAACAAAGACGTCAAGCATGAGCCATTACACCATAATCACTTTGTAACTGTGTAGCAAAGAAATGGGACCGAATTGAAACTACAAGCTTCTTTAGGGCAAGTATTTTGCTATGAGCTTGTCAACATGAAGAACCACGTCACCAATGTGAGGGCGCATCGCAGGTTGAGGCTGAAGCATCCATATAACAAACTGGCGAAGCTCATCAGGATAAGGAGGTTTGGGTCCTGCTGGCCACTTCAACTGCCCATTGACAATGGCAAGTTGCAGACTTCCTTCAGATTCACCAAGAGCATACTCAAATGGTGAAACATTGTACCTACAAAAAAGTCGATGTGATATCAGCCATAATCGAACATTTAAAGCTCTCTAATTCATCTGTGGACCTCACACAGGAATTATCTGAGTCTGCTGACTGGCAATGAGTAAGTTCAGCAAATAGGCCACTACAACTTCAACTCAGAATGTATTACAAAATGCTACAGCCACAAAGGAACATAACTAGAAGACAAACTCATCATGGAACCCTTCGACCACCCAAAGTGTGTCAGAGGCACATGATTGACAGTTGTCTGTAAATTTTCAATTTCAGCTTGGGATAGTAACTTTTCTAGCACTGAATTGAACATGTTATCATTGTTGCTGACTTTTTTTTAAAATGAATCAAATGGAACACAAGGAACTTGATAAAATCGTCACAAACAGTCAAAGATATAACAGTTAAGATTAAAGTATGTGCCAAAGAACAAGAAGTTAGGCAAATGTGCACCCCAGTAACTGTTGAGAACTAAACTAACATTTATAATCAATAAACAAGGGAACTGAATCATGATTTGTCAAACTTGCTCAATTTAACATTTAAACCACGGATTAGCTTACATGATAGCATAAAGGATGCATCCCAGAGACCAGATGTCTGTCCTCTCATCAATATCGGCATGGCTTGGGCAGTCCCACAATTCAGGGGCCCGATAGGGCGCAGAGCAATGCTCAGCAGCCCATTCCTACATAGACAAGATATGGATCAGTAATACTTAGAGACAGTTTCTAATGTACCAAGGTTCAAATTTTTCTAAGTTCTAAGTAGAACCTGAATACTCTAATCTCTAAAGTAAGATCAACTGTCTACAAGATTACTCAGGCCTGTATTTCACTAATTTGTTCCGGATAAAAGTAACAATAACTTTTTTGTTCCAAATCACTTAAATTTGTCAGCCGAATTCAGCAAACACAAATACATTTCTGGCTTATGGAGACACATCTTTAAGGCTATGAAGAATGACAACCCACAAATCAAAATTTATCAAAAGAGTTCTCTTGTGTGGGGAAAAAACATCAGAAGCTAACATTGACAAACCTGCAGCTGTAATGCCTCAGAACGAGAACGGATTTCTTTTCTCGCAGGACTCGCACTTCCAAAATCCATTAAAGTTGCAACAGGTGCTTGTCCTTTACGACGGGTTATAAGAACATTACCGGGTTTGACATCATTATGGGCGTATGGAGGCTCAAAGCTGTGCATGTGCTTCAGTCCTTCACACATCTGCCATTAGCCTTCCATCAGTATACAGAAGTAGATGAAGGACGAAGAACGAGTAATGTAACCATTTCCCACACAAGTTACAATATCCCATTGTAACAATACAGGAAGATAAATCCAATGCTGCAAATTTTACTCTGACATGAGAAGCCTAAAAGGAGCCAGTTGAAGCGAAGAGCTATTCTACTCATTGTACAACTACCAGAGATTTCCCAATTTAACATGATGTGAGCTGTACATAAGTACATGAAGCAGATACACGTTTTCACCAATGAGGTGGATTATTCTCTAGTAACAACAAAACATGCATGTTAATAATCAACAAATCTTTTACTCTCTAACAAAAATCAATATGACAAATCACAATTCCAATGATAACTTCACATTGTAATTTTCCGCAACAATTTTTGAGTTGGTAATATTAAGGGGGCTTGCATGATAACTTATTTCATATTGAACATTAATCTCACCAAATTGTGTTGTACTCATATGACAGCAATACATTAACTAAATGTGGTAATGACATCGCCAAGAAACTTGCATAATGATACTACAGTCCTCTGGTTTCATCAAATAATAAATGAAATAACTGACCTGCCGGAATATTTGCAGAACATCAGCTGTTGAATAGAACTCCTTTCTGGACAGCATGATGTTAGCGTTGT
This sequence comes from Paspalum notatum, assembly GCA_022530915.1. NCBI lineage: Eukaryota > Viridiplantae > Streptophyta > Magnoliopsida > Poales > Poaceae > Paspalum > Paspalum notatum. The sequence goes on from CM039685.1 coordinate 35,920,087, forward strand.
CAAACAAAGTACTGTCCAAATGAACAGGGAAAAGTAGGAATGCTTCATGGCTCCAATCCCCCTGTTGATTCTAAACATGATCAAGACAACATGCCTTCTCAACATGAGGTGAACTTTGGAAAGATTAATTGAGTAAAACACCTCCCAACCAAAGAAAAAAAAAACTTATTTGACTATATGACACTACAGCAGACTATATCCACATATGTAATAATCCATTTTTACTGCTACATCTCTCATACATGTGTCAGATGAGAAAAGAACACCTCGGTTTTTTTAACGAGACACTTCTATAATACTACCTAGCAATCATGATGACATTAGTGAAATTCAACATGTTTTTCATAAACCTTACAAAAAGCAGGCATATCAGTATCCAGTTGCTCATGGCATCCCTTGGTACACACAAAAAGAACAAGGCAGAGCAGATTACCTTGACTGCTATTATGGCATGATCAAGGAGCGGCAGCAGGTTGGGGTGATTGAACAATGAAGACACACGGATCTCCTCCTTCACCAGATCCAGCTGCTCCTTGCTCTGTATCAGCACCTTCTTCATGGCATACGTTCCATCCTCTGAACAACACACCAGCGACAGTTGGGCATCACAAGAGACGTGGAATCGAAGCAAGTCAAGAAATGGGGAATTTCCAGACTAGAACCACCCATAAATCGTACTAGTTCCTCTCCATTTCGTGGCAAAATTCACGAACTACTAACCCAGCGCACCGACACGACGAGATCAAGAGCTTCGGGAGGAGGAGCGCGGGGGCACCTGACCTGAGACGCGGGCGTCGCCGCGCCCGGCGGGCGCGGCGTCGGAGGCAGGCTGGTGCTCCTTGACGAGGTAGACGAAGGCGAAGCCGCCCTCGCCGATCTGGCGGAGGACGCGGAAGCGGCGGTCGTTGATCCAGACGTCGCCGCCGCCCGTGGCCGCGCCGTAGAGCACGTTGAGGCCCGAGATGGAGCAGCCCATCCTCGGCCCCCTCCCCCCTCTTCGGTTCCTCGGTCACCGCCGGCCTCCGGCGAACCCCCGATGCCGCGCGTGCCTCCCTGATGCGGTGGTTGGTCCGGTGGTTTGGCCGAGTCCCTCCCTCCCCGCGGACTGCGAGTCCAGGTCCCCCTGCTTCTTTATGTAATGGAAGGACAGCTGGACTGGACTGCTGCAGTGTGCTTTTCCTTATTTCAAAAATCGCCTAAAATTCTTTTTATGCCATCGAAATTGTTTAGAGTAGTTTTTAAAAAAGTCAAACATAGGAGAAACTTCCCCGTATTTTTTTAAATGAGAGTGGGAAAAAGGAGAGCTGTATCCTTGATTTCAACTTCTCCTAAAAGACTTGTCTAGCTTGCAAGTGGGCCTTTTAATTTATGCGAACTTTGGAGAATGGTATTTTGCTTCAAGTCTAAGCATGGACGCGACTCGTTTCAAAAAAAAAATCTATATAGATGCAGATGTTAATTAGTTGCCTTTAAAAATAAAATAAAATTCACTAGAATTGTGTTGACCTTTTCTGTGTCTGCTCAAAATTCTGACGTAGGGTACCAACTTGGTACTCCGTACTCGGTAGGTACTTACTCACTGCTTTGAAAAAAAAAGCAGCAAAATGTTGGCACATCTGCCTAACGTGTTGTACTTCTGGTAGATGCAACAACCGTTAAAGTGCCATATTAGAAGTATATTGGCGTCACTTGTGAGTAATCACAGTCAATGTTGATCAAAAATAAAATAGTTCCACAGTCAACAAGCTGCCGTAGAGATCCAAGGCGAGAAAGTGGATGGTTCGTGCTCGTGCAAAGGGTGTATAGAAAAAAAAAACCTTGAAATTGAAGCTTACAAAAGATGTGCCAGACACTATACGCAGTGCAAATACACCGTACACACAGTGGCGGAACCAGATAATATTCAAAGGAGGACCGGTAGACCAAGATCAACATACCTAGATAATATACTAAGTGTATCTTAGACTATCGACGTGTTCGGATCATGAGATTTTCGGAATCATCCGATCTTAAAATACTAAATCTAGGAGTCATTTGGTTTGCTTTACGAGTTAGAGTTATTGTCGTGAAAGCATCCTATGCAGCGCTCCCAACAAGCTACTTCTGTGGAATGGGCCGCACTAACCCGTTCAAGATATATGTAGAATAAAATGGTGCTGTAGGATTAATCCGTAGACCAAATATACTATTTTTTTGGTTTATATATGCAATCACGAATTAATCGTACTTATATAATTTAGGACTTTTATTACTTTGCAACCCTTTGCACAAAGATTATTAATAATTAGACACAACTGTTTGTGTCTTTTCTTTGTGTGCCATGATTTTTAACAAAGATCAAGAAAGATATATAATTCTTAAATAGGTACATGCGATTGTACACTTAACACAACAGATGATATCTCTACCAAAATATAATAGAAATGGAGAAGGCTTTGGTTAGGAATTTCATTAGCTGTGTGGGCTGCCTACTAAGCAAAGCAGACTAGAGTTGCTATTCGTTTCTTGTGTTATCATGGGCTGCAACTGCTGCCTTGCCATGGACCATCCATTAGAATTTTTAGAACATGTGTCATTTAGTAAGGTGGTTAAAATTTTTGTACAATCTTTGGGAGTGCCATGGCCCCAGCGGCCCCCTCCCCCCCGGTTCCGCCAGTGCGTACACAGAGTGTGGCTTAAAATAGAAGGTTGTATAGAAGACCTGGTGACAGTAGCTTAGGGCCTGTTTGGAACCACAATATTTTTACAGTTTTGGAGTAAAACCATGGTATTGAAAAATACCATGGTATTTTTGGCCGAAAGGTGTTTGGTTGGCCTTAGTAAAACATTGTTTTCAATACCATGGTTTTGAGTATTGAAAACTGAGGTCGGACCCAAAGTTTTCTCAACCACGCGTTGCGTCGTCCTCCCTCCCGCTCCGCATCGCCCTGCCCCTCACCAAGGCGCCTCGCCGTCGAGCCGTTCTTCGTTCCCGTCACCGTCCCAGCGGCCCTACTCGTCGCCACCTTGTCGCCTCGCCACCAGCCGCATGGGACCCCCGCCTCGTCCGCGACCGCACGCCCCGTCGGCCCCGCCTCACGCTGTCGCCCATCGCCGCCGAAGAGATAGGGGAGAGAGAGCGACGGGAGAGGACATCGTGGAGATAGGGGAGAGAGAGGACGCGGCCTTGCCTCGCGCTGCAGCCGGCCCGCGGCCTCGGCCTCGTGCAGTGGCGCGGCCGCCGCCTGCCGCCTCGGATACGGAGAGAGGAGGGGGGCCGCCCGCGGCCGCTCTCCCCAGCCGCCGCTCGTCACCTCCTGACCTAGACCACCTCCGGCGGCCGCTCGCCGGCGCAGAGGAGGGGTGCGGCCCGCTTGCTGCCCGCGGGGAGGGAGGGCGACGGGGGAGGAGACAGAGGGCAACGGGAGGGGGAAACTGACGGTGTTTCTTGCACCAATGCTACGCAACCAAACACACTACAGTTTTTAGAAATACTACAATAAAACCATGGTTTAGCAATACCATAGTATTTATATCATGTACAACTGCAAACCACAGTACTGTAAAACCATGGTATCCAAAAACTTTGCTAGCAAACAGGATCTAATAATGTTTTTGCACTTTTTTATTACTACAATATTGCACAATCTGCTTGGTATATATGCAAAGTCAACCGTCCTGGCTAACGAGTACTCTCCCCGTCTCATGTTGCAGGATATTCTAGCTTTGTCATATATCACAAGATATTCTGAATTTGTTCTAAGTTAAATTTCTCTAAACTTAATAAAGTTTATGCATAATGTTTATTCCAAGTTCAAAAATGTTTAACTTAGAGCAAAGAAAATAACAATTTGGAATGGAGTGCCTAGGGTCCTAATGTACTTCCTCGGTTCCTCCATTTTGCAATAGATGACGTTTAGGACAGATTTTATTTACTAGATATAGACTAAATTTCTTTGTCTTTAATGTCAAATAAAAAGAAACGAAGGTAGTGCTACTCATCTTGCAAGTGGCAACCGTATACTTGAAAGGATAATGCTCTTCATCACGAAAATAACGATCTTGAAACACAAATCCAGCTATCGTTACGTTGTACTATCCTTGATATAGACTAAATTATCTCTATCTCTCTTTTTATAATTATATTATTATATCACTAAACACGCTGATATGTTACAACAAATTAATGAGAATGAAACTTAAATGAAACACCCGTTGGAAAAGTGAGAATCCACGTTAAATACTACGACACATTAGCATATTTGGTAACATAACAAGATATTTATAAATAGAGATATAGAGAGAGTTTTATAAGAGGTGAGAATAGATTCATGTACATAAAACCAAAAATCTGAGGTGGCATGCATGTTTTAATAAGTGTGCAATGAAACTCCCGCTGAGAATGATCTTAGTGGCACTAATGGAACAATTTTCTAGATCTTCCCAGCCAATGGTCTTCCATGCCTCCTTGTACGGTTGTACCTGTCTCCGATTGCATTGCGAAAGAACAAACCACTTCCAGCCTGTTTAGAAACATGATGTTTTTTTTATTTCTAAATATCATAGTTTATATAAATACCATAGTATTTTAGACCATATGGTGTTAGTTGTCCTCCGAAAAATTATGTTTTAAACCCATATATTTATAGATAGCATAGTATTTTTTTTGTATATGAGAAACTCTACTCCAATCAAAGTTTTTATGATTTTACCTAGCTTCTTATAGTTTTCACTAAAATATCATGGTTTTGTATGGTGTAAAAACATGTTTTATAAAATACCATAATTTTAGTGGAGCTAAAAATAATAGTATTGCCAAGACAATCATAAAACTATATATTCTAATACTGTGGTTTTAAAAGACTAAAAAGTTTTCCAAATAAACCTACATACTTTGAATAATAGCAATATGGATAAGCAGAGAAATTGTATTTTCTATTTTTAACCTATATACTTCCGTCCCAAATTATAAGAGGTTGTTGAGGCTTTTGGTATGACATTTGACCATTTTTATTCATATAATTTATGTAACAATGTTTATTTTGCTATGGTTTGATCTATCATCATAAATATTTGATGAATAGATTTACAATTTTTAGTATTTGCACTAATATTTAAGTAAGACAATTAGTCAAACATTGTATCAAGAGCCAGTAACTTCTTGTAATTTAGAACGCAGAGGATACGTTTTGAAGTCCCTTGTGAAAACTGTCCCTTCGTCTTATAAGAAATTTCTGTTTGTAAGCATTCTCTTTCATGAGAAATGTGCGCTCCGCGACGAATACAAATTTTCCACAAAGCAGGAATGTCCACATGAAGGATTGAACCTATGAGGGACAAACCACGAGCAAACTGCCATTTTAAATAATCTTCACAACCATCGTCATCATCTAATACAAGAAAGGCAGCAGTGTGCAGATGTCTTGCCATCGATTCATTCCAGTTTTCAGCTCTAGGTACGTTTATTCATAACAAGATCATGTAAGGTCCCAGATATTTTTGCAAAACAAAGAAGACGACTTTCAGCTTCTGAAGAGGAAAACAGGAGTATAGCTCTAAAGCAGACCTTAAACTAGAGCAGCCTTGCAGTTTTATACTTGTCAGTGAAAACAGCACCAGTTAATGTGGCACGGTGTCTCATCAGATACTGTCCGTCAGAAATACCTTTGTCATGCTTCTTAGCCACTTTATCCCCGAATATGACCCAAAATACAAAAGTGTTTGTCTTCAACGCAAGAACATGACAAATAGAATACATGACATTAACCCATCCTTAGTATTTTAATAAGTTATCTGGGGAAACAAATTTTGGACAGAAAAGCACATCTAAGTAATCAAAACCTCAAAAGGAATACCAGAACGGACCTATAAAAATCTGAAAAAAAAAACAATGTTTTCCATGTTGTAAACACAAATTCAATGTTGGAATTGCAAAGCATATGATGCAGCAATTCTTCAAATAGCATTGCTGACACTAAATTTCATCCAGCTAGAGTGGAATTATTTCCATTTCAAGACTAAAATTTCAAAGTGCATGCATCTATAAAAACTACTGAAGCGTGGCAGACAATATTGCAGTGTCCATAGACCTTTTAGATTACATCCCAACTGATTACAACCAACTTTTTGGAGGAAATAATTATTACAAAAAAGGTTCAGTGTTTCAACAATAATCACCTAAACTTTTTTTTTTAAGATGCCGGCTATATTGAAAAACGAAGAGGCCAGATGGCCAAAACAAGGCTGTACAAAGGTTATCAAAAAACAACAACAGCTAGTCACCTAAACTATGAGCAAATGATAACAGGGTAAAATAAGAGCTGGTACGGTGCTCTTGTCTGAACTTGGCCTATCAACTTCTCAGCACAAAGAGGTATGAGCAGATCAATTAGAATCTAGAATATCGCTTAAGTAGTTAGGATGTTTGGAGATTGCAATTATTATCACTAATTATAATCCAGATAACACAACACCTTAAGTTGACTAACAGCTTGGTCCATAAAAGAAAAAAAAACATATGATACAGGAAGCTAGCAATTCTTCAAATAGCATGCTTGTACTGAATTTCATCTAGCTAGAATGGAACAATTTCCATTTCAAGATCAAATTTTTTCAGAGTGCATTCATCTATACAGATAGAAATTTCTTGTTATCAACAAATTATACTTTGTCAAAAAAAAAAATTATTGAAATGTTGCAGACAATATTGCAGTGTTCACTGACCTTTTAATTTACATCCCACCTGATTACAACCAACTTTTTGGAGGAGATAATAATTATAAAAAAAGGATTCAGTGTTTTCATCAATAATCACCTAAACTATGAGCAAATGATACAGGGTAAAATAAGAGCTGGTAAGGTGCTCTTCTCTGAAGGCGTATCAACTTCTCAGCACAAAGAGGTATGAGCAGATCAATTAGAATCTGGAATATCGCTTAAGTAGTTAAGATGTTTGGAGATAGCAATTATTATCACAAATTAGAATCCAGAATAACACACCACCTTAAGCTGACTAACAGCTTGGTTCATAAAAGAAAAAAAAAACATATGATACAGGAAGCCAGCAATTCTTCAAATAGCATGCTGGCACTAAATTTCATCTAGCTAGAATGGAATAATTTCCATTTCAAGATCAAAATTTTCAGAGTGCATTCATCTATACAGGTAGAAATTTTCTTGTTATCAACAAATTATTGAAATGCTGCAGACAATATTGACCTTTTAATTTACATCCCACTGATTACAACTAGGGATGGCAACGGGTACGTACCCGTCGGGTACTACCGTTCCATACCCGTACCCGTAAGCAAAAAATTTACCCGCTACAATACCCATACCCGCTCGCGGGTATGAAATTTTACCCATACCCGTACCCGCATGGGTAAAAAAACCCGTCGGGTAACCCATACCCGATTAAATATCCACTATGCACATATTTAAATAGCACAAATATGATTAATAATGGCATAATTAAAAATGTAGAACACTAAATATGAGTAAATAAATTGAAGACAATAATAAATGATATTGAAACAACCAAGTTAACTATATTTTTTGCCTAATATACACTTATATGTGCTTAATTATATAGACTAAATGTATGGTTGAGACGGGTATAAATTACCCATGGGTACGCGGGTATGGGTAGTATGCACCCGTACCCGCACCCGCGTACCCGACGGGTATAAGATTGTGCCCATTAACGTACCCGCGGGTGAAGAAATCATCCCATACCCGCCTTTATATCGGGTAAAACCCGTCGGGTACTCGAGTGTCGGGTACCCATTGCCATCTCTAATTACAACCAACTTTTTGGAGGAGATAATTATAAAAAAAAAGGATTCAGTGCTTTCATCAATAATCACCTAAACTATGAGCAAATGATACAGGGTAAAATAAGAGCTGGTAAGGTGCTCTTCTCTGAACTTGGCCTATCAACTTCTCAGCACAAAGAGGTATGAGCAGATCAATTAGAATCTGGAATATCGCTTAAGTCGTTAGGATGTTTGGAGATTGCAATTATTATCACTAATTATAATCCAGAATAACACAACACCTTAAGCTGACTAACAGCTTGGTTCATAAAAGAAAAAACACAATAAGATAAGTGTAATGTTGTAAACCAAAAACCACCTTGAAAACAAGGGTCAGAACACTATCGCTGTATCTGCTTGATGTAGTAGTCTTTACGCAGAGGAACTATGCTCTCGATGAAAGTATGTGTGCTAAACGGAAAGTCAAGCTCTGGCCAGGCTATCGCCAGTTCTTCTGAATTTGAACTTGGATCAAAACAGTACAGGTTCCTAGCCAACAACTGCACCCAAATTTTCCCGTCATGGAAGAGTGTGTGTTTTGGAGTGAAATAACATGAAGACACCATCCAAGGCAAGGAGAAGTGGTATCTGGGAGTCCAGCCCTGCTTCTCATCTGTATCGAGCATCAATATGTCCATGGTACGAGGCGGACCTTCGAGGGCACCATCCACAACCAACAAGCACAGCTTTCCCTGAAGCTCCGTCAAAGAGCAATGTCCTCCATAAGACTTGCGCGGAGGAAGCCTCATCACATCAGATTTTTCGCTCTGAAGGTTCAGAGAGTTGATACGCGACGAAGCGATGTAGCGGAACTTTGTCAGATAGTACACCGTCCCGTTCACATGCACCCCTCTGTCCGTCGGAGCCCCATGGAAGGTCCCAATCTGTCTCCAGGCACCATCTCCGATCGTGTAAATCTCGCAGCGCACCTTGGACGAGTCGATATGAGCTCCTGGGTAGAAATGCACGACCTTGTGCTCCCTGGTGCCGGGGCAGAACCCCAAGCAGTGCCAGTTGCAGGACGAGAACTGGCTGCTCCCCGCCGTGTACATTGGCATGGGCAGCGCCAAAGACTCGCCGGTCGTCAGGTTGAGCACCTCCACGGCCCCCGTGCTGTCACCGAGGCAGAGCAGGCCGTTGCAGGAGTTGTGCACGAAGGCGCTCCTCGACGCGGCGGCGGGCCTCGACAGCTGGTACATGGACCTGCCGCCGTCGTCCGCGAGCACCACGGCGAGCGACCTGTCGTTCGCGCGGTCGTTGGCGAAGAGCAGCAGCTTCTGCCGGCCGCGGCGGAGGTGGTCGTGGACGAAGTGAGGGTCCGTGAGCACGGACATCCACGACTTGCACACCATCCTGCAGGCGGCGAGCGCGCGCGCCGGCAGCCTGCGGAAGACCTCCGTGAGGGCGTCGTCGCAGATCGACGGGGCGCCGTCCTCCGCGGCCCTCGCCTTCTTGCGCTCCATCGATTCCCTTCCCCGGCTATAGGCCAGAACAGGCCCGCCAGAACCAGAATCGACCGCCGGCCGAGCAAGAGCAAGAGCCGCCGCCAACGCACCCTGGTTCAAGATCAAGAGCCCACGAAAACGAAACAGCACCGCGGCATGTCAGCACCAGAAAGCAGAGAATTTTTTTTCCCATACCGCAACGATTGGAGACAATCGGCGTGGAACCGTGGGGAATTCTGTGGGAAGTGAACGAATCCCGTACCTGTCATACAGGGCAGAGCCCCCGTAGCAGTCCTTGAATTCACCAAACGATCGATCGCACGATCTCAGCGCAGGGGACGGGGGAACAGAGCGATCGAGGCGACGAAACGCCGTCAGGAGATGCAGACCCGCATTGCAGCCCCCGAGAGAGTGAACCCCCCGCAACCAGAGTAGTACCTGCTGAAAGGACGAGCGGAATCAGCCGCGGCACCACCGAGCGAACCCACCAGCGCAGCGCACGGTAGGTGCGGTGCGGTGCGGTGCGGGGCGACTGGGCGTCGAGCAGTTGGCGAATAAAGATACGAAGGCAGAGGAGGAGGCGAAGCGCAACCGACCAACAACCAACCTACCTACCGGGGGGCGGGCGGCCAGCCGGGCCAAGGCCGAACCGAAGCGGTCGTCGAATCAGGCGCCGGAGGAGGGGAAGGGACGGCGATCGACGCGGCGGAAGCGGAGCGCGGCGCGGCCGAGGAGGAGGAGAGGCGGCGCGCTCGACAAACGACCGGTCGATGGCGGCGGCGGCGGCTTTACGATTGCGCCGTTTCCGGTTCCTCGGTCGCGCCCGTCGGCTTTTGTGGCTCCTCTCCTCTTCGGACGCGGTGGGGTGGGGTGGGGTGGGGGTGTCGCCGTGTCGACGCGACGCGGCGGGAGAGGAGGGGGCACGTGACACGAATCGTGAGGCGTCGGCGGCGCGGGCGGGGCCGTCGGATGGGGGGAGCGCGCGCTTGGGCGGTCGGGCTCGGCGGACCATGGACGGTGGGCCCCGTGCGGTGTTTTCCTCCTCGCGGAGTGGGGCCGAGGATAGTAGCATTCCATTCCTGTGTATTTTGGGGCCGCCGGGTTGTCATTGGTGCGCCTGCGCCACCAACTATGGCATGGTGTGTAACGAAAAGATTCATTTCCAAAGTGCTTGGCGACCGCCCGTCGTCCTCGTCTCCAACCTTGGAAACAACCAGCTACTCCAACAGAGATCATTATGTCCAGCTAAATTCAGGCCTAGGGATTCACACAGTCTTTGAGCTCAGAATGAAGAGGGCGATAGCGACGATGACAGCCCGAATTCTTAACAGGGGACGCAGGAGGGGCGAAATCCGAAGTGTCCTTCACATTTGAATACAGCGTTTAGCCATCCATATTATATTTTAAATAAATAGGGTAAATACTCAAAATATAATGAATCAAACCATATAAAACATTGGATGAAATTTACAGAATTTTTTAATCAATATAGATGTTCAAACACCGAATTCTAAAATCAAGTGTGACTACTAGTTTGGAACAAAAGGAGTATATATGGCATGAGCGTGAGCGAGAGTCCTCCAATATACTACAAGTTTATGATGATGGGTGCTTTTTGGCGATGCGGTATGTCTCTGCGATGGAAGTGTTTCCCCTTCCTGAATCAACCCACAAACTATTTACATATGGGTATATATAATTGTAGTATAAACAAAAATCACGGCATGGTATAAATGTAGTATAGGACGAGGTAATGAATTAAAAATCCAGTACCGAGCGCACTGTGCGGCACAGGAGGGCCATACATCGACAGGTCCGAAGAAAACAGCTGGGGCCAGAGTGCAGAGACTCCCAGGTCCCAACTGTCACCTCCCAACTCCCAGTTGCTCCTGCAACGTCGCGTCCATGTGGGGATCCATCTACAGCTAGTCACCGCCACCAAACGAAACGGCGACACCGAAGCAAGCGTCGCAGGGCAAGTTGGCTATTATACTACAGACACGAATCGGTTCGGGTTCGTCCGGTCCGGGCTGGCAAACCAATCCCGCGTCCCTTTCCGGCTTCCGCGAGAGAAACGGGGACGAGCTGCAACTGCAAGGGCGCACAGGCACAGCACATGAGTGGCCCTGGCCCCGCACAGGCTGAATGAAACGGACAGGGCGCCCAATCGATGGAGAGCTAGTGAAGCTACAGCTTTGCGCCGGAACATCCGTCCGCGTCCACCGGAATCTGGTTCCAGCCAAAAAAATCTGGTTCCAGCCTAAATAAAACTGGTTCGATACTGGTGTATGCTGTTCGTTCCCCACCACCAGAAAATGTGTTTTTTTTTTTTTTTTGGGGGGGGGGGGGGGGGGGGGGGGGGGATGGAATGGATGTGGCGCTGTGACATTTACCTGTCCAATAGAGATCCATGATTGCATAGACAGCGAGGGTGTCAAACCAGATGCAGGAAGCATACAGGATGATGAACTGTCGGACAGCAAAACTTATCACTTGTACAGAGGCCCATGTATGTGGTCTGGGCTGCAGGGGAGTGCCACTGTCCAATACCCATGAGGACCCACAAATTGGGATCATCATTTCCAAACCATGTGATGTGTTTTACAACAATCAGATCAGAAAGCAAAAAAATGAGGCATGAGCGCAATCACAGGTGGAGTGGAATTCTGAAACAGGAGCAGCATGGCACGAGGGAAAAGCACTTGTGATGACACTGCATATAGCAGAGAGGAGGTTTTCTGGGATTTTGTCTAGCAAAGTGAGGGTTCAAAACAGCAGCATCAGATCACTCTTATTATCACTGAAGAAGGCAAACGAAGGTTCATACACTCCTTTCACTGTTGGGCATCTGGCCCTTTCTTCTCCAGGTACCTGCCAGATGGAAGTCACGTTTTGTGTTAGCTTCAGTATTGCCATCTGGATTGGCCTAATATGGTGGGCGTATACAAATCCATTATCTAGAATAATGAATTTAGTGGTACAGTAACCTTACCCCTGGGCTCTAGCCCATCGAGATAACTGATAGAGCTGGACTGATTCATTGGAAGCATGGCATGCTAGAAGTAAGTAGTTCCGAGGCTGTACCATCCATGCAAACCTCATAAAGAGTCCTGAATACACGCACATGGCTGCACCAAATGGAGCTGTTTGATTAGCATACATGGAATAAATAGATTTGTTGCCAAAGTTAAAACATTTCGAGTAATCTTCATCTACCTGCTGTCATATTGCCAGATACCATTTCAGGAGGTTTGTTCATGTCAACCAAGCCCTAGCAGTGCAACAAATTTATCATCAGACATATTACCAAACACCGAACAGCATTGGATGATGGGTACAAAAAATCAAGGACAAACATATTGAACAAAGAGGGTATTGACGGCTACATGCAAAACATTTATCTAGTACTGGCATGTCACAAAGTCTATATGAATTCGATTAGAGTGCTCATACAGCAGCAGCATCCTTCTGAAAATACTACATATTGGTCCCACATGCCCCTAGTTAAGCCTGAAGACAAACAATTAACTACTACAGTGTATCGGATGCGTTCGATCTCTTCTTCCTTCTATTCAGTAATATACTCCGAAGTCTGAGCAATTTTCAATTTCTTTTCCTCCACATAAGAGAAGGGTATTTCAACCATATGTCTGTGCACTTCCGTTAAGCCTCAACACACAGTTTTTTCTTAAGTGAGCATATCTCCACTTGGTACTTAGTCGGTGGTGCCATTAGAGAGGTATGGATTATGGAAGCTAAGCATGTGTTTGATTTCAGGACAACCTGGGATTAGATGATCTCATATTCCATCCCCGATTTTTGGGATAGGATTATCCCAGTTCATGTTTGGTTGGAGGGATAAAAAGGATGGAATGATCCTATCTCATGTTTGGATAGAGGGATAAAATAGGGACTAGTAGTTATGTTACGGCGATACGGCGGCAATGGCAAGGTAGGCGGCGTAGGGCCACGGCATCTCAAAGCACATGGTGAACACAGGAGGACAGGATGGGAAGGAGGGTAGACAGGATAGGAGGAAGATAGCTTTTCTTCATTGTTGCCTTTTGGCTTACATAGGCCCAAGGCCAGCCTCTAACACATTCGGCTTACATAGGCCAAAGGCCAGCCTCTTCTAACAAACTCCTACAAACGGCGCTAACCAACATAAATGGGATCTAAATTAACATAATGTCTCAACTAATCCTGATAACTAGCCACTATGGGTGTTCCCAGCCCATGGGCGCCTACTGTAGGCGCATCCCCACATGACAGGTTATGGTTAAAAACTCCTAGAAGCGACACTAACTAACATAGATGTGATCTAAATTAACAAAATGTCTCAACTAATCCTGATAACTAGCCACTATGGCTGTTCCCAGCCCGTGGGTGCCTACTACAGGTGTGTCCCCACATGACAGGTTATGGTTATCCCTTGCTTTAGGCCTTGTTCGGTTGCACAGGTATTTGAGGGGATTGGAGGGGATCCAATCCCTTGTTAGTCAAATTTAAATAGGGAGGGATTTAATCCCCCCTAAACCCTTTCAATACCTGTCGAAACGAACAGCCTGTATTACCTCTTCATTTTACTTTTTTCCCTTCCTTTCTATGCCAAATTAGCCACGTTTCTGGGCCAAAGTCCTGTTCAGCCTGCATCTATCTTTTTCTCTTCTTCTCCACCAGCATAACCCGCACAGTCCACACTGCTGCCTGCTGTGGCTGCTCATCCGCTAATTTCCACATGCAGTTTAACTCCATTTAGAAAGGGTATGACCGTATGATCACTAGACTGCTATGTCAATTGTCATATCTGCAAAGCGATGCCAGAATGCTACACAGATAACTGACAAGCAATTGTACAGTTCAGCATGATGATTCTAACATCCTTGATGCAAAATGATTACCACTGACTGAAAATTCCTTAGTAGCACGTTATTAGTGAATATCCCAAGGTGAACTTCTCGAGCTAATTATGTCAACAATAAATAGAAGCAATTAAGTATGGTGCTTGCTGGAGTAAGTACCGGATGTTTTTTGCTTTCACTATAATGTGTTCTCGGAATACAAGGAGGTGTATCCATTTTGCTCCCAGAAGGCAGCAAACAAGGAACAATATCAGAAAAAATGGAAAAGTTATAAAAAATTATGTCATTGTCAGAAGATGCTCTTGTGCCTCACTAAACTGATTCAATCCAGGTACCAGTCTAGGAGTGACCTAATATATTTTGTCATGTACATGGCTTGACCCATGAATGGTTGCAATCAGATAAAATTGCTCCCTTTTAGAATAGTACATCTTTGTTTACGAAATGGCAAAATGGCAAAAACATTTCAAGAACCAAGTCCCAAGTAACAATTAACAAATATCAACAGCTTCTTTTAGTACAAGATAAACTAATCACACGTAGATACAAATAGTCCTATCACAGCCACATGTTCTACAAGGCCGCTAGTATCAAAATCAAAGGCCGCTGGTATCAAAATTATCAGTTCTCAGGCTATCACAATGACATCAGACTACCAATATGAAATCACTGGCATTTATCATTAACTTTCATTATGAACTAGGAGTACTCGGGTGCAGCCAGAAACTACATGATGTTATAAACCAGGGTTACATCTACGATGCACAAACTGCGTGCGTTCAAAATACTAGTACAATAGCAATGGGATGAAAATGCAAACTGGGATATGACTGTAGCTTACTGCAAGGACGAAACCCCAGTTTGCGACAGGACCCCAGAAGTGAGTGGTCTTGGGGCCGACAGGGCTGTTCAGGAAGGCCTTGATCGCTGTCGACATGGCGGATTCCTCCAAAAAAAATTCACAGCACCTGCTCACAATACACCTCCATCAGATCAACCTAAAAGGTTGACAATTACAGCACATAATACAGGGGCGGACTCTGTAAAGGAAATTGTGTACACATTTAAACCCGATAATTTTTGCAAAATAAAATCGAAATCAGTAGGCATTATATATGTATATACACTTTGTAATTAGATCAGACCCGGTCATCCGAATACATATAGCTTAAGTTAGGGTTTGGCTGCTCGGTTTCGCACATCAGTAACAGCAAAGGATGAGGAGGGATGCGCATACCTTATGGGCGCTCGTCGCCGGCGAAGGGCACGACGAATACTTGGATCACCTGAGTACGGCGGCGGCGGCGGCGGCGGCGGTCGCCCAGTCGTCGGGTCGTCGCCACGAGAGGAGACACGATGGCTGAACGCCTGAACGGGAGAAGAATAGGTTTGGTGAACGGCTGCACGCAGTCCGGGACTTCGGGGTTGCTCCCACGGGGTGTCCCACATTTGTGATTTGTCCTCTCGTATATTGATTTGGGAAAATATCCCTTACAATCTAATGATGGTTGTTATTTTATAATTAAACCAAACCAACTCACCTGAAATCACTCATTTCCTCTAAAGTTTGCTTAAAATCCCCTGTAACCACAATTCGACGGTGATCGAATGCTTCGGATCGTAGATTGATACCGTGTATATATCATTTTTTAATCTTCTTTATCTATCTTTTCTGCCTTAGATGATACAATTAAAGAGTAACCAGACCGTGGAAGATTCCATCTACGGTGTGGGTGTGTACCGAGAATATCCGAAGTAATCAGATCATGGTTGCATGGATCACCTTGCCAACCACTATCCTTGGATGGACTTCGTGAGAGGAAGGTCTCGCGGAGGACGCAAACAAGGAGTATAGAAGGCTTGCACACCTTCCCAAGACCTCAGTAAAGAAAATTCCGCATCTCCAACTTTGATCATCGTCGCCATCATCAATGGGAGTTTGCAATTTCTCTACCCATCTCTTTAGCTTGAGCATTTATATTTTCGCAATTGTGTTTTTGCATTCCTAAACTAGTTTGATGGGTTAGTTTTTATGCGAAACTAGGTTGCAACACTTGGCCACGGTAGAGTTAGCAGCACTTAGCAAAATTTTAGTGCACATATCTATATTTATTTTGCATAAGTTTTTTTTAAATTGGTTTTAGAGAATCTTAGTTTTTAGAATCTTAATCCACCTTTTTCTTTATGACGTCGGCTCACCGTCCTAATAACTTTCAGTAAGTAACATGTAACTCTATTTTTGTTTTTTTTTAAATCATGTGTTCCAAAGCGTCCTAAATGTTTCACTATATCTATCTTGTCCAAAAGTAAGTGTTCATCGTACCTTTAGAAATAGTCTCTGTTGAATAATCAGACAAGTTCCAGATTAAATTCAAAAATAAATCCATATAATTGTCTTACATACTAAATAAAATTATTGAATAATTAAACAAGTTTCAAATTAAATTTCAAAAATAAATCCATGTACTTGCTTAGCATATTAGATATTGTAAAGATAAAACAGACAACGTGATCTCACGGCACATGATTAAAAAACGAGATTAGGACTAAACAAACATACTTGTTGGCGGCGTGTTACCTTTAGCGAAGTCAAATAATATTGTTTATATAAAGACGCTTAAGATTAATGACTCAGCCCGGCAAACAAGCGCGCACATATAGACTCTTAATTTTCCCTCGCACATATGGTTCAGTCCTGGGTGAGACTAATGTCCACCATCCTTTAGCTTTCGCATAGATCTTTTAAGATTTTTTAGAAATCTTTAAAATCTAAATAGTTACCCTACTATGTATTGCTTTTGACATACATAAAGAAATATCATCACAAGAGTTCACTATTTCCATGCCATGTCACAATATCTACTGATACATCTATTTGCATCGTCCGTCGATGTTTTACAGCTCCATGCATGCTGTATTTTTCTATGGCATATACATCACTATCCCTCAAAATTCCGCAGCAACACACGGGAAATTCATATCTAGCTAGCCAAACCCATAGATTCTAACGGTCTCCGTAGAAGCTTTAACAAGGTGATTTGCGACCGTGTTGACTGTTCAGGTGTGAGTGTGAAGTAAATATATACGGAGCTATATGGAGTCACGGGTTGAAAATCAAACAAGAGCGCTACTTCAAGGTTACTTTGAAGGTAATAAAATGAATTCCTCCACATTTTTTCAATAGGTTTATATTGACAACCATGCTGGTCCATGGACTACGACATTGCCTATAGCATTCGGAGCTCTGGGACCAAATGTATCATTATTGGTTCTTTCTGTCGACGATCGAAATACTATGACGCGTAACGGCTAGCTAACAAATCCGAATTAATTTTGATGTCCCGCAGGCTGAATAGACATTATGTTTCTCCTTTGCACGCTGGCTGCCTGCTGCAATGGGTCTTTTTTTTTCCATAATTACTTAGTATAGTTGCAGGCTCTCGCAATACATACGCACACTTATCCTATAACGTACATACACCATACTCTGTGAGCACCTCCAAAAGACCGTTTCTATTGGGTATAAAGTATCCGCAAAGGAATTTGAAAGAATATTCTTTAGAGGAAATAAAGGAGTCGCCTAGAGATGTTTGGAACTTTAGGAAAGCCGAGTTCCATTTCTATAGAAAGGAATTTATTGATGTGTAAAACATAGGAAATAAAACATCCACTCTAACCTAAAGAAAATAATCTTTGTTCCCTCTCACTCCCACAATATCCTTACTCATTTTCCTGCAATCCAAACATGTCAAAGTATACATTTCTTTTTTATTTTGAAATTCTTTAGTTTTTCAATTTTTTTGCACCATCTCATTTGTACGTTTTTCCCTATTTCTTTATTTTAAACTTATTTATTCCAAACAGGCCAAAAAAGAATGCGAGCACGGGTGGCAGCTTTGCATGAAGTGTCGAAGCTCTTGCCTCGTGGGTTTGTAGATATACGCATGAACCATAGGGTGTATATATAGGAAAAATATAGTCTAGGTAATTTGTTTAGCAATTTTTTTTTGGGTGCATGTGTAAGTATATACATAGCTTAACCGGCCCGTGACCACACGGAATCTAATAAGTACTTCACCCTAATGCTCACGGGCGCCTGCAATAGCACTTGAAAATCGCTAGCTGAGAAATAATAAAAAATGCAAAGGGCAAAACACTTGATTACCCAAGCAGGAGAGAGATAGACAGCAAGTTCTACGGAAAGTGTGCGAGCTAGCTGCTTCGCAGCTCGCTTGTTTTCACATTCTCTCTCCTATAAAATATTATATATGCTAGCGAATAGCTGCCTCGTTGGGGAAGCCCTTAGGCTGACTACAGCAGCGTAGGCATCTGCCAAGGCAAAGGCAAATTGGCTATAAAGCAGCCGGAAACCTACTCCAACAACCGTAGGCAAAAGGAAGAGGCAGTTTGGATACAAGGAGAGAGAATAGCTAAAATGTGTGCTTCTTCCGGGAGAGCCATTTGTGACTCCAGCAACTGTCGGAGGAGAGAGAGAATTGTGTGGCTCTCCTCACGCTGGCCGACGGCCTGCCCGCCCCGCTGTCCCCACGATGCGGTGGATCTTGCCCTTGCACCATCTCCTCCTCCTTTCCTTCCCCTTCCCCTTCCTGATTTCCTTCCTTCGGGTCGCTGCCGCCGCCGCCGCTCCCTCCTGCACCGTCGCCGCACTCCGATCCGCCGTCGGCGAGCTCAAGTTCCTTGCTCGCGACGGCTTCCTTCAGGTCGCTATCGCCGCCGCCGTTCCCTCCTGCAACGTCGCCGCCCTTCGATCCGCCGAGCTCGGGTTCCTTGCTCGCGACGGCCGCGACGACGCGGGACCTTAGGGAGCGGGAGATGGAGCAGCAGCAGCGAGGCCTGGGAGCCGGAGATCGGAGGCGGGGCAAGGGCGAGGTGTGCTAGTGGGGTCGGGCCGAGGGCGAGTGCCATGGTGAATGGTGCTCGAGCTGACTTCACTAGCTAGGGGAGGTGGTGCTCGTGGCTCGTGACAGCGATTTTTGCCTTGGTGGTATAGGTGCTGTTAGACTGCAAGTGGGGCCAGTCGCGGAGTTTTTTCTTCCTGGCGCTCGTTGGGCTGAGGGCGTGCCGATGGACTTCGATCCCGTCGGTGGCGCGAACCAACTGCCCATGGAATGCCAGTGGCAGTTTAGCTATGCTGTTGGAGACACAGCCAAATAGCTACCTTAGCCATATGGGAACCAGCAACCAAATGGCTGGGTTTGCCAACTCCAAATGGCTATCATTGTTGGAGTCAGCCTTAGCGTTATAATGGGTTTTTTTTTTTAACTGCGTAAGGCTGGGAGAGTACGTACCCCTACGATGATCCTCCTAATAAACTCAAGCCCCTGTATTTCGCAAAGTATACTAGGTGGCTATCATTCTGAAAATCAAAAGCTATCCTGTCCTACAGACAACATAGTTTTAGGATTTTAAAGACGACGTATAATCGCGTGTCCTTATTTTGCACGCATTCCTACAATAAGACCATTGGTTAGCCAATGCACTTGCTGCAGTCATACAGTTTCCAAACACATTTACCTCAACTCATAAACTAGAAATGTACTCATTATTGAATATATTAACATCGGACGATCAATAGCACATTTTACTCGATCATAAACAGTGCACATCAGCGTTCATATAGTAAATGTAAAGTAGAATTCTATAACCAGTGTGGATGCTCAGGATTCAACTGTGGGTCTTGGAAGCGGATAGTTAACAAAACGACTGATTGGTGGGATATAGTAGTTGGGGGTTGGAGGCGTGATGACGTAAAATGGATATAAATTAAATGGTCGTCAAATCAAATGTTGTTTAGCCCCCTGCGAAGTTTGACGAGATTTGCTCAGCTGCCTTTTCCCCTTGCGTACTCCTTGAGCTTTCGTTCGATCGGGCCGGGGGTGGCAGGCAGGGGCAGGCAGAGGGCCAGGGATAGATGCAGAAATTGAAAACGAAGCGCCTTCAATTATATGCACGCCATGACTTCAATACCACCGACCGCCTGCGAACCGTATCCATGCTCCATGCCACACACTATGGCAGCCGACTGCACTACACTGCATCCTGATCAGTCCCTGACAACGCCTATAAAAACGTACGAAGCTGGTCAGTCCCTGCGTACTACGCAGTACTGGATCGGAACGAAATTACTACTACAAGTGCGCTGCACGAGACGCACAGCAGAGAGCTTGCTTCCTGCTTGGCATGGCGGCCCATGCTCGGCCACTGCATCCCTACTATTACCTCGTGCTTCTCCTCATCATGTTGTTGCCTCTGGCCGCGGCGGCAGAGTCATCGTACGAGACCAAGTCCTTGGATCCTGGACTCGTCGTGATGACGCTGCCGGAGCCGGTGTCCGGGCCGGAGAGCCTCGCCTTCGACGGCCGCGGCGGCGGGCCCTACTCCGGCGTCTCCGACGGCCGCATTCTCCGGTGGCAGGGCCGCCTCCGGGGATGGACCGAGTTCGCCTACAACTCCAAACACAAGTACATTGTTGCGTCTTCATTGGTCTTTGCACGCATATATATATATATATATATATATATATATATATATATATATATATATATATATATATATATATATATATATATATATATATATATATATATATATATATATATATATACATACTACCTGCGTACACATTCATGTTGCATGCATTGGGTGGTTCCTTCAATTCATTGTATATATGGCCGCGTGCGTGGCATTTGTGCAGGAGCGTGGCGATCTGCTCGCCGGAGAAGAAGCTGGTGGTGCCGGAGAGCGTGTGCGGGCGGCCGCTGGGCCTGCAGTTCCACCGGCGGTCCGGCGACCTGTACGTCGCCGACGCGTACCTGGGGCTTCTCAGGGTGCCGGCGCGCGGCGGGCTGGCGGAGGTCGTCGCGGCGGAGGCCGGCGGCGTGCCCTTCAACTTCCTCAACGGGCTCGACGTCGACCAGCGGACCGGCGACGTCTACTTTACCGACAGCAGCACCACGTTCCGGAGGAGGTATAATGAGATGGGCATCATACACGCAGAGCGTTGAGCATAACATTACATGGCTCTTCTCTGTTGTTTTTTCATATAACCTAATATGTTTCAAAACGCCATACAACTTCATTCGTATCAAGTGGACTAATAACATCTAATAAATGTTCTAAACTGAAGAGAACAATTCGTAGTCCATATACGAATTAATTATTAGTCCATATGCTTTTTGATCCTAGTTCATAGCTTCCTCCTTGAATTGCACCTCGATTAGTATTTGACCGTATGGTGTTTAGTTGACGTCTTAGCTTGGGTTATGTATTTGACATGCAAATTTATATGCTTATCACTCCAACCGATCCATGCATGTAAATATGGTCCGCATGGAGGCACCCATCATGCATGCAAGCATATAATGGTTATGGTCTTCATAATAAAGAAGTGGATAATTAAAAGCATATATAGAGTACTATGTGATATTTTTTTATAATATCAAGACTATATAATTATCTGTGTATTTATGGGTCACTTTAGGTTATTTTATCTTCAGAAATTTTTAGTGTTCATTTCTCAAATGGCCAGTTGTTAGTGTTCTTCTCCATGTTTTTTTTTGCGCAAGTGACAAATGGCTTATTGTCTAATTAATTTGGACAAATTTTGACGGGAAACACTAGCAACCAACATTTTGCAAGCAAAAATAACTTGGGCAATTAGTAAATAACTCTTGTAAAATTTACTAACTGGACTAAAAAACCTTCCTATTTATTGTACATTCGCAAAAAATAGCAGTTGACGCAATGTAGCGGTTGGTTTAGATTGTGTTTATAATGGCATATATGGGAGATTTAGTGGTTACTTCCAAGGATAACACATTATCCCATGAACCAAACACCTTTATAATTTTCTCCATGATGTAAAGAGAAGTTTAATCTAGATATGGTTATTTAGATTTTATTTTATATTATTTTTTATAATAGCATACTCCCTTCGTCCTACGATAAGTGCTGTTTTAGAAATTTTAGGACAAATTAAGGAGGATGAGATATGACCCATGTGCCCCTGATTAACAGATTTTTCTTTCCCTTTTAAGGTGTATGCATGCATGCATGCAGATTGGTTTTCTTTTAAATGCAACTAATTTTCTAAAACAGCATTTATTGTGGGACAAATTTTGAATCCTAAAACAACACTTATTCTGGGACGGAGGGAGTAGGTGATAGGTGGTCATTTAGATAAGTTGAACTATTGCCTGAGACTACTTTTCGTAATGACAGAGATCTGTAACCCGTAGAAAACAAAATATGTCCCATAGGTATTATTGTCAAGGTTGAGTATAGTGATACACATATAGTTTTTTCTGTTTTCATGTGAAAATCTCTACTAGCTAGACTTCGAAGTGAGAGTTTCTAATCCGTGGTATTAAGACATGAGAGTCCCTCCATTGCGTACGTAAGTTAGACAAGCATGTCCTTGAATGACATACTACATGGTACGTATACTTCTTGTTTCCGCTCCTGGTGCACGCGCGACCGGATGAGCGGCGTTCGGCAAAATCCCAATTTTAGCATGCGTTACATGAGTCTCGCTTTCAGTTCAATACTTCAATGTAGTCCCTCTGGATGAAGCGGCAATGAGAAAAAACGTGCCCACCGCAAAGCGTTTGGCGGGATTATTTAATTTTCATTCTCGCGTTTTCCTATCTAGAATCAACTTTTAATCGAAAACTAATATGGACAAGGTCATGTTTGGATGCGATGTGAGTTAAGGGAATATGCAGAAAATGTGGGCATTGGGATAAATTCGTTGTCTTGCTAATATTGCCAAAGAAAGAACATATACTACGCAAATAATTGCCTCGATCTTACGGCCAGGTGTAGTGTTTATGAATGCTACAACGTTGTACTAATAGATAAGTTTCTTTCCCTAACAGAGACGCTCATTATTATAGCTAAGAGCCTTTAGTATTTCCCAACTGTTAACCAGAATATGCAATCACAGAAACAACAACTAATGAAAGCACCGTGTGTCGTAGGGCCTCTGGCGACTTTTAGTGATAATGACGCAGAGTGACCCTTCAACCGTACGAGCACCACATGTACTATATACTTCGATGCTAATACGAATGTCTGCTCTATATTCCCGTGAAACCTGGCGGATTAATCTCTGTGTGTGTGTGGTTCTATAAGCTTGTAGTTTCGAACTCAGAGCTTGTTCACATTGAGTAAAATTTCGTTCCAAATTAGAGAAAACCTTTGTCTAAAATATTATAGGTTTTACGGTGGTTGAAAAAAATAAAAACCTCCATAAAAGTCTAACGGTTTAAAAATAGATGGTACCGTCCAGTACTAAAAATGGTGGGATCGATACCTTTTTAAAAAATAAATTAATTCCACAAATTATATAAAGACCATTTAAAATAAAAAAGAGTGATAACTTCTGGTACGATGGGTACTTTTTCAACCACTAAATCTTTTTGAGAATATAAGTGTACAAAGTTTTACAAATTTTACGGTGGTTGAAAGAAATAGGAGCCGTCAATCAGAGAAGATCTAACAGTTTGTGTTCCAACAGTGAGCTCATTTTCGATTTGTTTTTTTATTTATCAAACTAAAAAGGAGCTCAACGTCTATTTGCCAGTCGTGTGACCACGCACCCATCTCAGGACCAGGGCAGGGTAACATCAGCTCAACATATACTACTATTAATAGTATGTAATTCTGTTTGCATCATGTAGCTATAGAGTAGACTTGACCTGCAGCTTTGCATCTAATAGTACGAGGAAATTATGATGATCCATCCAGCCCAACAACGAACGAACACTGATGGGGCACGCCGGCCTGCCTGACCATGCAATGATGCCATGAAATTGTATGTATGCAGCGACTACCAGCTGGTGGTGGCCCTGGGCGACGCGACGGGGCGGCTGCTGCGGTACGACCGGCGCTCGCGCCGGGTGGCGGTGCTCCACGGCGAGCTCTCGTACCCGAACGGCGTGGCGGTGAGCGCGGACGGGACGCACGTGGTGGTGGCGCACACGGCGCTGTGCGAGCTGAGGCGGTACTGGGTCCGCGGCGCCCGCGCCGGCACGTCCGAGCCCTTCGCCGAGCTGCCGGGGTACCCCGACAACGTGCGCCCCGACGGCCGCGGCGGGTACTGGGTGGCGCTGAGCGGCGGCGGCGGCGGCGGAGACGCGGCGCCGCCCACGGTCGCCGTCAGGGTCTCGCGCGAGGGCAACGTGACGGAGGCGCTGGACGGGTTCAGCTTCGTGTCCGTCAGCGAGGTGGCCGAGCGCGGCGGCGCGCTCTGGCTCGGGTCCGTCGACACGCCCTACGCCGGCGAGCTCAGGCGGCGCGCTGCCTAGCGAGCGAGCGAGCGCGTGTGCTTTTTGCTTGCTTGCTGGTCTCTCCAACTGATGAGATAATAATATCTCATGTAACGTCGTGCAACTGTACTGAGTACGACAGTTGATGTTAATTAATTTGATCGCGCGTACAGTTATTAGTTATTTAGTTAATGGATTGACGTGCTGCCATGCATGCCGTCGTGTTGTGGAGTGGTACCTCCGTCCCAAAAATAGTAGCAGCAAAGCATTCATCTTCATGGTGTGGTCAGTGTAAGTAATAGTAGTGAACCTGATAATTGTGTGGAATTAAGGAAAAGGAGCAGTGGTTGTTTGGTTTCTGGTGATCATCATCATACACTTTGGCCCGCGGGTCATCATCGCTTTGGTAATGGCGATCGAGTGACGTACGGGAGAGCTGGACCGGCCCAACAGGAAGGGGAACAGCGTACGTGAGCGAAATGGACACTGTACCCCCGATCAGGCCGGCCGCGGCAGCTCGTCGACGGGCCGACACAGCCCATCTAAGTCATTGGCCCGTGCTGTGCTAGCCCCCAAGGGGTCAGAACAAGGAAAAAGTCCGCCACGGGTCCCTCAACTTGTAACGGAATCCGAGTTTCGCCCTCGAAGTCGAAAACCAGGAATAGCGTGTCCCCCAACTTGTCAAACCGGGCACGGGAGGTCCTTTGGCCAAACCGGCCCTGGTTTCCGCCGACGTGGAGACGATGTGGCAATACGACGTGTCCGGGCCCACATGTCAGGTTTATGGTACGTCTTTTATGCTACCCGACGGCTGACGCCACCGTTGCTCTCCGCCATTCCCCTTCCTTGCCTCTTCCTTGCCTCCTTCCCCCGAAACCCTAGCCCCAAATCGAGTCCGCCGGCGGCGGCGGCGGCCGCCGATACTTGTTGAGCCGGGAAAGAAGGCAGATCTGAGCTGCGAGACCTGCGCGTAAGTGGATCTTCAAGCTCAAACTAGTAGTATTCTTGTTTTTGTTGCATTCAATCTCGGGATTCATGGGTCTGGTTCGAAAATGTGTTGCATGTTACTGATTTAGGTCGAAATTGATTGATTGTGGTTTAGATTAGGGGTGCCATGGATCCACTTGATACTCTCATAGTTCGATTTTATTTGGATGGGACTTTTTTCAACGATGGAAAAAAATTGCATTATCTGGGAGGACGGGAAGCAATGTCATACTTAGACAGAGATAAGATCTCTCTTCCAGAAGTGATGGGGCACCTGCGCGATCATGGTGACGTCGCTGATAGCGCCCTGTTGCATTGGTTATTTCCTGGAAAAGACTTGGACAATGGACTTAGAGTACTGCTCAATGATAAACTGTGCCAATTCATGTCAGATTGCATTGTGGAAGGAGGGGTGGCAGACATATATGTGGAAGAGGCTTCCTCTAATGTTTACTCTGCAGATGAAGACGCTGAGATGGCAAATGCAAGTGATTTTGAGGATGAGCTAGTTGACATGAACCAGATGACTGAGGAAGATGAAGTGGAGGAAATACCTGCTGCTCGTAGAAGGGTGTCACAAAAGCTATCAGTACGGCGACAGAGCAGGGTAGAAGAAGAGGCTGAGGGAAGTGACAAGAAGAAGAGAGAACAACAAGTTATAAGGAGGTTGCAGGCCTTTTACAACAGCCCAAGCAAAAAAGGCAAAGAAGTTATTGCAGACACGAGTGACAAGAAGAAGAGAGAACAACAACTTATAAGGAGGTTGCATGCCTTTTACAACAGCCCTAGCAAGGAAGTCAAAGAAGTTATTGCAAACACTAGTGACAAGAAGAAGGTAGAACAACAAGTTGAGTCTGATTCATCCTTTGACAGTGACTACATCCCTGGAGATGACTGTTCATCTAGAGAAGATGAAGAAGCTGGTGAGATTTTGAGCCAGTTCAAAGTATTTAAGAGAAAGTTAAAGGCTGGGGATGTTGGGTCCCTTGATGATTTTGTGCTTGAGAAGAGAAACAGAAAGCCAAATGAATTTATTGAGATAGAAGGAGAAGGTGATGAGATTCCATATGAGGAATCAGATGAGGATGAGTCAGTGGAAGAGGTAGGCAGTGATGGTGAACTAATAAAGAAAAGGGATTGTTACAGAAGGTTTGATGCTACTAACCCTTCTTGTCCATTTGAAATTGGTATGAAGTTTACTGGCAAGAGAGAATTCAAAGAAGCTATGGTTAGGTATTGTTTGAGAGAGAGGAAGGTAATAAAATACCTAAAGGATGATGATTCAAGGGTGAGGGTGAAATGTGACTGGGCACATTGTCCATGGGTGTGCTTATGCTCAAAGAATTCAAGAACTGAGAGCTGTCAGGTAGCCACATTAGTAGATGAGCATACCTGCCCCCCCCAAGAAGAGACAATAAGCATGTTATAGCTCAGAGGATTGCTGAAAAGTATGAGAAATTCATACTGTCAAACCCTGGTTGAAACTTTGTGCAGATGAAGAGCACTGTCTAGGAGGAAATGTTTGTTGATGTGAGCCTGTCTAAGCTGAAGAGGGCAAAAGCCATCGTTATGAAAAAGGCAGTGGATGCAACTAAAGGTCAATATGAGAAGCTCTATGATTACCAATTAGAACTGCTTAGAAGTAACCCTGGCAGCACAGTGGTTATTAATAAAGAAGATAATACTGATCCACCTATCTTTAAAAGGATGTACATTTGTTTGGATGCCTGTAAGAAAGGCTTCTTGGCTGGATGTAGGAAAGTCATTGGCTTAGATGGTTGCTTCTTCAAAGGAGCAATGAGTGGAGAGCTTTTATGTGCACTTGGAAGGGACAGTAACAACCAGATGTACCCAGTTGCTTGGGTTGTAGTGGACAAAGAAAACAATGAGAACTGGGACTGGTTTTGTGACTTACTGTCAAGGGACATCAAGTTTGAAGGTGGGAAGGACTGGGTGATCATCTCAGATTAGCAAAAGGTAATTGAAATACATCCATTCTGCTATTTCATGACCTATTTTACATGATATTCACACCATTTTATGTATTTTGTAGGGTATTATCAATGCAGTGATGAAATGGGCTCCAGAAGCAGAACATAGGAACTGTGCCAGGCATATCTATGCCAATTGGAAGAAGGAATTCAATGACAAAGAGTGGCAAAAGATGTTCTGGGCTTGTGCAAAAGCCCCCAACCAGGTGTTGTTCAACAGGGCCAGAGCTAAACTTGCCCAGAAGACCAGAGCTGGAGCCCAGGCAATTCTGAACACACATCCACAACATTGGTCTCGAGCTTGGTTCAGGTTAGGCAATAATTGTGATTCCGTGGATAATAACATTTGTTAATCTTTTAACAAATGGATAGTAGAGGCTAGGTTTTATCCAATTATATCAATGCTAGAGGCCATAAGAATCAAAGTTATGGTTAGGATTCAAGAACAGAGGACAAAGGCTGAGAGATGGCATGATCAAATTTGTCCTAACATATATAAGAAACTGAACATGTATATCAAACAGTCTGGGAACTGCCATTCAGTATGCAATGGTGCAGATAAATTTGAGGTTAGGTACTACGATCATAGGTTTACAGTGGATCTTGCAAAAAAAGAGTGTTCATGTAGGTACTGGCAGCTCTCAGGCCTGCCCTGTGCACATGCCATCTCAAGCATTTACTTCAAGACCAATTCTCTAGATGCCTACATTGCTGACTGCTACACAGTTGAAAAGTTCAACAAAATTTACAGCCACTGTCTTGAGCCAGTAGAAGGGATGCATCTAAGGTAGTAACATCTACTTTATGACCTAATTTTGTTGATCCATCATTGTGACCCAGGGCAAAAAGACAGCAAATCCAAGGCCACAATCCAAGGCAATGGGCAGGGTGTCAACAGCACATGGAGGATCTGCAACAATGACTATCAACGCCAAGTCTGCAAGTTCTACTGCTACTTCCAGTGTTACTGTCAACGTAACCTCAGGCAAAGCAATGGCCAAAGTTGTGGCGGAACCGCCGATTTAATACGGGCTAAGTACACCTGTCACCATTAGTTTACAGTGTACTTAGACCGTACTAAACCCGGTCGTCCGTCGAGAAGCCCTCGGCTCTCGATTTGCACCAAATCCCAGATGAACCGACATCACACACATCCGACTCACGATGGAGCCACAACAGTTACATCATCACAGGCATTTGAATAGATAGTAATAAGGCCTTAAGTTACAAACCAGGTTCTGAATAAAATAAGTTCAACATAGAGCCAACATCGGCTGAATTTCGAAATAATGTCTCACAGCGGAAGTCTAAGACCATAGGTCATGCTTAAACCAAAAGAAATGCAGTAGATGAGTGACATCACGCCCACTGATGTCACCCCCATGCCATGACATGACTCCTGTCACTCCTGATGATAACAGGCTCCCCCGCCAACACAGGCGCAGAAGAGGAACTCCATACCTGAAATCCAAATGTTGGGGGCAAACCCTGAGTACTAATTACTCAGAGGACTTAATGGCAAGGCTTACGGCTGACGCAAAGCTTGCTTACTATCATTGGATCCTTAGCCTTTGATTCTTAGCTCAAAAGTTTATTTACGGATAGTGGGATTTAACAGCCACTACCCTTGTGAAAGAAAGAGATAATCCTTTGCAAGTACATAGCTATCATCATTATGAAATATCTGAGTCTCAAATAATAATCAACCACTTGATATCCAAACCATGAATCATATTGCAGAATATTAAGGTTATTACTACGTTGCCCGTCAGTGATATTTGGCATTCTCACACCTGGTGAGCATCAGCGATTCGAATCGATTTTTAATTCCCGGGAATAACTAAAAATGCCAGGGGCCCATATGCTTACTCACACGACGGCTTTCCCACATATAGTCCCCCTCCTCCACCTGTCCCATCCCAAGTTTGATTCACTCCCACCTGACTCCCGGGTTGTGCCCCCATGACGAGCCTGCCGACATCTCGGTCTCCCCGTCATGAGCACCAAGCTCCCCCGGGCCACCTTCCTCTCAACCAGTGGGTAGGAACGTGTTTCTGTTCTCCGGATGGCACAAGTAAGGTTTCACCGGCCCCATTAACCGGGTAAGCACTTTAGCAATGGTATGCCAACCAGCAGGCGAACAGCGAACGGGCCTTAAACGACTCGGGCGGAGCCATTACACCGCAACAACACACACCTCGAAAAGTAAAGCTTAATCTCCGCCCGGTCTCCTTTTAATCATCAACAGTGAAGCCATCAAGGCAGTTTCCAGTGTATCATTTTCTTTTCAAGGTCAACCTACGTGACGAGTGACCATTCACTCGTGTCTACTCGGCCCTATCATTTCTATGCAACTCGTCCTACGGACCTATTATTGGTGCTAGGGCCAGGGCGGCCAAGGAATCTAATGCAGTGAGGTATCAATCAACTCCTAATGCATATGCGTAACAAAATTCATATTTTTGCTGGGAATCATGTGAGCCTGCCTACCTTCCTCGCTAGGGTTAGTGTCGTCGGGAGCGGAGTCGGCGGCCTGCTGGAGATCCTCCTGCTGCGGGTACGGCTCCGGGTCCTCGGGCTCCTCGACCAGTGGCTGCTCCTGCGTCTGCTCTTCGTTCACGTGATCTATATGTATGCCATGAGAGTGCACATGAGTGCAACGAAATGCAATGCATGAAATTGTATGGCACTAAGAAATCGTACAGACCATCACTCAACATGGGATTCATCACGTAGAGCATGCATCAAAACAATTAGTCATATAAATGTTACTAGTAATGAGCACCTCTGGAACATGCACTTGTATGATACAACACGATAACTCCTTCAACCATTTATCCATATAAAGAAATACTCATTTTACTAATTAAACATGCCATTTAAGAACCCTTTTTCCTATTTCTTTCTCCTAGCTAGCAACTTTTGTCATTTTCAAGACAAGGACTAAACCATACATGCACACTCTCAAACTTCACCAGTGAGCTTCCCATACTATATGTGGCACAAGAAAAATGTAGGCATGCCATTTTGAACATACAATGCATATACACCATTTTTCCTATTTGCATAAATACACAAAATGAGCATGACATGGTGAATACAAGATGAAACTACTCACACTACAGCCCACAATCCTTCAAACAGTGCCAAGACATCACATGTAAGCCAACACCAAGACCTCACAAATTTAGGAAACCATTTAGGCCATCTTTTCCATTTTATGACTATTTAACATGCATACACAAAAACAGGGGCAAAATGGTCAATGCTCATCTCCACATCATGTCCATTGCATAGATCTATTTATAAGGAGTTCATAGGTTCTGAGTTTGTCCATTTTGGATTTTTCTTTGAATTTATATGATTTTTCAAAGTTCAAACCGAGAAAAGGGAAAATAGAAAAAGAAAAACCCAGATCCGAGGACCTCTGCGTAATTAACCATAGTTTCCAGGGGCTAGCTTGCAAGATCTGCAAGACTCAGTAAACAGGCGGGAGGACCGGGGTGTAAATTCAGAAAAGTCCGGGGGCTAGATCTAAAAAGATCCGGCCCCCGTCTTCTTCCTCGCGCCGGCCGCGGCCGCGCGGCGCGGCGCGCGCGCGCCGGCGAGCTGGGGCTCGCCGGAGCCGCGACGCGGGGCGGCGGAGGTGCGCGGGAGCTAGGGCTTCACCTTGGGGGTATCGTCGTCGGCGGAGGAAGCGTGGAGCGGCGGGGAACGGCGGCGCACCGAGCGTGAACGGCGGCGTCGACTTGAAGCTCCCGGCGCGACGCGACGTCGAGCCGAGCTCGATCTCCTCGGGGAAGGGGAGAACGACGACGAGGGCTAGCGGGGGAGGGGCGGCGTGGAGCGGCGGTCGCGGTGGTGCGGTCGGTTGGGCTCGGGGAGGCCGGGAGGCGGCGGCGCGGCTCGGCCCCGAGCTCGGCCGGCTTCAATGGCGGCGGGCGGGAAAACGGACGGGGCGGCGCGGAGACGGAACGGGAGGCGAGGGTTTGGCTTAGGGTTTGGACGGGGGGGACCCCGCTCCCTTTTGACGCGCTCGGACGGCCGCCGCGGGGCTCGCCGTACTCCCTGTACGCCGGCGAGCCACGCGGCGCGCGCCGGTTCGCGGCGCGGGCGCGTCCCGGATCGCGGGCCCCACCTGTCAGCGACTCAGAACTGGGAAAAAAAGAAGTGTGTTTTCTAGGCCTCTGTTTTTCGCGATTTTAACCCATTTCTAGGCCGAAATTGGAAAAAGTCCAATTGGAAGAAATGTTCTACTCTTTGAACTCTACAAGTTTGTCAAAAGGCTCAACTCCAGAATCCGAGTGTAAATGTGGTTTAAATTCAAATTTTGAAAACAGCCCTAGTTAGGGACAGGGTACCTTTATTGTTTGGAAAAAGGAAAAACCCTATTTCCAAGCCTTTTCACCCAAGGTGCCTTTTGTATAACTTGCTTAGAATTTCAAAACCTACAACTTCTTCAATGGGAGTGTTGTATGAAAGTGGCTGTAGGTTTGTGCAAACTTAGGGTTTTTAAACAAGGCTGATTTGAGTTGGTTTTCTGTACTGACAAAGAAAGACTCCAAACCCTATGTAGCCTTCATTATCTGGCCAAACCCCATATGAAAGTTGTTCAAAACTTCATTATCTACAAGTTTGGTAATATGAGTTTCCCCTAGATCCCAATAGATTTGGATTTATGAACAAGAACATCTCATAGCACATGTATAAAAATCATATTTCAAGCATTCCATCTCATCCAATGCAAAACCTAGCTTGTCTATATGCAACACATGATGCTTGATGATGCCTAATGCATGATTAAGACATGGTAATGTACTTGAGATGCTGGAGCATCACAACCCACCCCCCTTAAAGAAATCTCGTCCCGAGATTTTGATGTGTTGTGGGTGGAGAGTTCATAGAGATGAGAAGGTGCAGTGCGACTGGTATTTAAAGGTTTTAAGCAAGTCGAAACCTACTCGTTCAAGGTGGACGGAAGGAAACCCGGATACTTGGTTCGCAGGTACTCCTCCGTCTCCCACGTGGCCTCTTCTTCGGTGTGCTCACTCCATTGCACCTTATACATGGTGACCGTGCTACGTCGAGTCGATCGTTGCTTTTGGTCCAGGACTTTCACCGGTCTGGCCTCATAAGTGAGGTCCGGTTCAATCTGAACTTGGGATGTGTCAATCTCTTCCTCTGGCACTCTCAGGCACTTCTTAAGTTGTGACACGTGAAAGATATCATGGACTGCCGCGAGGCGTGGTGGTAGCTCTAACCGGTAAGCCACGGGTCCACATTTCTCTGAAATCTTGAATGGCCCAACGTACCGCGGTGCTAGCTTCCCTTTTACCCCAAACCGGTGCACACCTTTCATCGGCGATACCCGAAGATACACGTGATCACCCTCTTTAAACACTAGCGGTCTCCTCCTTCTATCTGAGTAACTTTTCTGCCTTGACTGTGCCCTTTTTAGGTTTTCCTGTATAAACCTCACTTGCTCTTCGGCTTGTGTTACCAAATCGGGCCCGAAGGTAACTCGCTCTCCAGGTTCTGACCAGTTCAGAGGTGTTCTGCACCTCCTCCCATACAGAGCCTCGAAAGGAGCCATCTCCAAGCTCTTTTGGTAGCTGTTGTTATATGCAAACTCTGCTAGGGGCAAACACTCATCCCACTTGGTGGAATAGGTTAAGACACAGGCCCGAAGCATGTCTTCTAGGATCTGATTTACTCTTTCTACTTGTCCACTAGTCTGAGGGTGGTAAGCTGAGCTGTGGATCAACTTTGTGCCTAGAGACTTCTGTAGCTGCTCCCAGAAACGAGATACAAAGACTGAGCCTCGATCCGAGGTAATGGTCACAGGAACACCGTGTAGGGATACTATTCGTGCAATGTATAACTCAGCATAGGTGGCTGCAGTGTAGGAGGTCTTGACCGGTATGAAGTGCGCTGACTTAGTGAAACGGTCAATGATCACCCATATGGAGTCGTACCCTTTCTGAGTGCGTGGCAACCCTACCACAAAATCCATGTGTATGTCTTCCCACTTCCAAGCCGGGATGTTTAAGGGGTGAAGCATACCGGCTGGCTTTAGGTGATCTGCTTTTACTCTCTTGCACACGTGACATTCTGATACATATTTGGCGATTTCCCGCTTCATGCGGGTCCACCAAAACCTTTGTTTCAAGTCCTGGTACATTTTATTGCTGCCTGGATGCATGGCCAGTACGGACTCGTGAGCTTCTTCTAATATTTTTTTCCTCAACTCCATATCTTTAGGGACTACTAAGCGGTTTTTGAACCATAGGACCCCTTGGTTATCTAAGGTGAAGCAATCCCTCTTTGCCTCAGCAATACCCTCACGTATGTGAGCCATGCCCGGGTCGTGTTTTTGTGCTTCAACGATCAGATCTCTTAGTGTTGGCTCAATGCTGATGTTATATAGTTCGACTAAGAATTCAACCGGCATCTCAATCTCATTCATCTCCCAACATATCACCCGAGCCGTGGGTCGGACCTCAATCACATTGCAATGAGCCCGACGGCTTAGTGCATCCGCCACTACATTCGCTTTCCCCGGGTGGTAATGAATCTCTAGGTCATAATCTTTTATCAATTCTAACCACCGACGCTGCCTCATGTTCAGTTCGGGCTGTGTGAAGATATATTTGAGGCTCTTGTGGTCAGTATATATGTGACAGGTATTGCCCAGCAGATAGTGTCTCCATATCTTCAGGGCATGCACGACTGCTGCAAGTTCCAGATCGTGAGTCGGGTAGTTGGTTTCATGTTTTCTTAGTTGGCTGGAGGCGTACGCAATTACTCTCCCTTCTTGCATTAGGACACAACCGAGGCCCTGACCGGAGGCGTCACAATACACATCGAAGGGCTTGGTGACGTCCGGTTGGGCTAGTACTGGTGCAGTTGTTAATAGTTTCTTCAATTCTCGGAACCCCTCCTCGCACTTCGGACCCCACACGAATTTTGCATTTTTCTTAGTCAAGGAGGTCATCGGTTTAGCAATTTTGGAGAAGTCCTTGATAAAGCGGCGGTAGTAGCCCGCTAGACCAAGGAAACTCCTGATCTCGGTTACGGTTTCAGGCTGCTTCCAATTCAGGACATCTTTCACTTTGCTAGGATCAACTGCTACCCCCTTCTCTGATAAGACATGCCCCAGAAAACCCACTTCCTTTAACCAGAAAGCGCACTTGCTGAACTTGGCATATAGCTTGTGTTCTCTTAGCCGAGTGAGTACTACCCGCAAATGTTCTTCGTGTTCTTTTTCATTTTTGGAGTATATTAATATATCATCAATGAATACCACGACGAACTTGTCGAGCTCGTTCATGAACACCGAGTTCATCATGTACATGAAGAAGGCCGGTGCGTTGGTTAACCCAAAGGACATGACCAGATATTCATACAAGCCATATCTGGTCGAGAAAGCAGTTTTTGGTATGTCTTCTTCTCTGATTTTTATCTGATAATAGCCCGATCTTAAGTCAATTTTTGAGAAGACTTTGGCCCCAGCTAACTGATCGAACAGGATGTCAATGTGTGGAATTGGATATTTATTTTTGACTGTGACTGCATTTAGCGGCCTGTAGTCCACACAGAGCCTTTTACCTCCCTGATCTTTCTTCTCTACGAAGAGGGCCGGACAACCCCAAGGTGACGAACTTGGCCGAATGAAACCCTTATCTAGTTGCTCCTGGAGTTGTATTTTTAGCTCCTTTAGTTCATCCGGTGCCATTCTGTATGGCCTTTTTGAGACAGGGGCTGTACCGGGGATGAGGTCTATGCGGAACTCTACGTCCCTATCCGGAGGCAGACCCGGCAGTTCTTCCGAAAATACGTCCGGGAAGTCACATACTACAGGAATCTCTTTGATTTCATCGAGTTCAGTTGCATTTACTGTGGCCACCATGTGTTTCATGTCTGGCATGTGTACCCATATAACCTTGCCGCTGACCCTAGACCTTAACTGTATTGTCCTATTGCCAATATCTAGGACGGCGTTGTTTTCAGTCATCCAATTCATTCCCAAGATAATATCAATCCCCTGGTGTGGCAGCACCACGGGGTTGATGGTAAAAGTCTCGGCTCCTATTTCCAACTTTAAGTGCCTGACCCCTAGACTGGTATCAATAGGAGCCCCTGGGGCAGTGATGTGGTAGTTTTCCCTCAACTTGTGCATTTTTATGTCATGCTTCTGTGCGTATGCCTTGCTAATAAAGGTATGCGTAGCCCCCGAATCAAATAGCACGACGGTCGAACGACCGTTGATCATGAACGTACCAGCGAGCACCGGCACACCGGCGGGAATCTGCTCCAGGTGGATGTAGTGCACCCGACCCGTCTTCTGTGCCGGCCCCTTCTGCTTGCTCTGCTGGGTACCGCCTGCTGGATTCGGGCCTTGAATTTTGCGGGGTGCCCTGCAATCCCGACTGAAGTGCCCCACCTTGCCACAGTTAAAGCAAGGGTTTCCAGGTCCCGGGAGAGCGAGGACACGGGTCGCGGGGGCCGGAGCTTGTGTGCCGGCGGTGAGCCTCTGCTGCTGCTGTGGCTGCTGCTGCTGTGGCGCCCGGTGAACCCAGCCCGGCTGATTGGGCCGAACCGTGAAACGGGGCTGCTGATAGTACTGCTGTGAGGGCCTATAGGCTGACTTTTGCTTCTGGGAGGATCCAGCAGCAGATGTGTTGGCTTGGCGCTTGCGCCTCTGATCTTCATTAGCGACCCGCAGGCGATTCTCCATATCAAGCACGATGTCCACCAAGTCGGTGAAGCTCTGGTAGCGACGCCCCAAGTGTGTCTGGAGAGTGGGGTCAAAGCCGCTCAGAAGCCTAGCGGCACGAGAGGGGTCATCTCGCACATCCTCCGGTGCATACTGCGACAGGTGAATAAACGCCTGTACGTACTGCATCACCGTCTTGTTTCCTTGCTTGAGCTCTCGAAATTCTCGCTTCTTCTGTTCTACCAGGCTATCCGGGATATAGTGGGCCCGGAAAGCCTGAGAGAACTCCTCCCAGGTGGGCTCATGCCCAGCCCGCTGCATCTCGAGGAACGTGGCATGCCATGCCCCCGCAGGTCCCTGTAGCAGCTGCCCGGCAAAGCGCGCTTTCTGTTGCTCGGTCAACTCTGGGAGGAGAGTAAACTTGGATCTGATGGTGCGGAGCCAGTCATCAGCGTCCAGCGGTTCGGGGCACTTGCTGAAGATGGGAGGGCGCAAATCCTCAAAGTCCCGGTATGAGATACCACGGTTTCTAGGCTCCCGCTGCCCATTACCGCGGCCTTGGCGCTCTTCCGCTAGCAGTCGGATCAGCTCACCCTGTTGCACGATCAGGGTAGCCAACTCCGGCGGAGGTGGGGCGCCGTTCGCCTGCTGCTCCGAACCCGAGTGTTGCCCATTGCGAGTGTTCACCATCTGCAAGGAGGATGCCAACGTGGTTTACATGAGATTTTCGTGCATCGTAGGTATAGGCTCAGAAATCATGACATGTACATATCTTGCGTGCAATGCAACCAGGTAGTGCAGAAAACCGAATTCCGAATTTAATTAAAACGATCTAAATTAAGGCTCAAGGTTTAGCCATTACATCACAGGATGGTGGTTACATCGACCAACCATCGAATCACACATCAAGTGGCGTCCCAAATTACATAAATGGGGTACCCGTACGAGCTCTCACCTCACAAATGTTTAGGTACAACCATAGGTAAGCACGGAGCGTGGTGAAACAAAATATCGCTATCAACGTGCTAGCTACGCGCCACATACTACTACTCTACTAAGACATCCTCTAAGCCTCAGAGTGACCGGTAGTCGCGGCGTCCTCGTCCTGCTCCATCTCCTGAGGCTCGGAGGACTCCCCGTCCTGGGATCCCTCGTACTGCGCGAGGCGCTGCTGGAGCACCGACACCTGCGCCTCCAACTCCTCACGGCGAGCCAGAGCGTCCCTGTGCCTGGCGGCGAAGAACTGGCTGCGGTCCTTCTCCTGAATGTACAGCCCGTACACCTCGCGGGCGTAGTCCACACACGCGATCTGGGGGCGCGAGGCACCCCGTGCCCGAAGGTCGTCGCGACGGTCCTGCCACGGGTCGTCGTCCTGTCCGAGGGTAGGGAGGAAACGCAGCACCGTGTCACCCGCCTCCTCCTCAGAGCTCAGTACTGCAAGGGCTGTCATGAGAGCACCCTTGCGAGCGTCCTCCCCACTGACTCCGCGGGAAACGATCGTGCGGAAACTACCGTTTGCCGTGGTGAGGACCACCTTGGCCTCACAGACTCCCGGCTCGTGGATCAGCTGCGTGGAGATGAACGGGCAGGGGCGACGTCCCAACTCACGCATGGCCCTGCACAGGATCAGGGACATGGGACAGTCCTCCCGGCAACGCTCATGGACCCATCCACCCTCGGCAACCGGCGGGGTGTGGGTCATAGGGGGCAAAGGGCGCCCTCCGGTGGCCTTGCGCGCGGTCTGCTTCATCCTCACCATCTGTTTGGCATAAAAAGGAGATGTCTTAGTTTTATAAGGGAGTGGATTTTAAAATCATGATCAAGACGGATCGGAGGGAACGTGTAGAGTGGTGTCTTAAAATTTCGAGTTCATGCAATACTCATATTTTTAGCAGCAAATCCCATTTGACAGAAAAGAAAATCATGATGCATGATTCGTCCTTATCGATCTCACATCGCACACCCTATTTAGTATTACTAGCGATAATTCGGTGACATATATGCACGGCTCTCTCTAATGCAACTAGGCGTTCACTATCGTTCTTAATATCGCACGTAGTCAGTGTACCTGCAGAAAAATGCATGCTTTCAACATTACCACTCTAAACCTAGAAGTGGCATCCACGCAATTTGCGCCGCGTGGACAACGCATCTGTACGGTCCTCTGCTAGACCGGGCTGGCACCCACGCAAGCAAATTGAATTCTTGCTGCGTCACAACAGAAGAGTGGTCACAAACACCGCAAAGGTGACCACCCCCCTTAAAAATTTCTATCCTACCCGCATGAATGCAGAGTTCACAACTAATCGCAAAACTTCCAATAGCTTCCACCAGTACTGGGGAGGGCTAATGGCCGAAAAGTTGTTTCTCAAAGTGCCGAATATGCATATGAGTTCTATCTAGGTCAAAATGTCAGTGATGTCACCTGGATAACACTAACATCCTTAATACGGGCATATCGTATACTCTCTTTTACAAATTACTTGAAAAGGGCTTTCAAAAATAGTTTTGTAAACTAAAACTTGTTGATATAACTGTTGTCTGTGTATGATCGGCTCTGATACCAGCTGTGGTGGAACCGCCGATTTAATACGGGCTAAGTACACCTGTCACCATTAGTTTACAGTGTACTTAGACCGTACTAAACCCGGTCGTCCGTCGAGAAGCCCTCGGCTCTCGATTTGCACCAAATCCCAGATGAACCGACATCACACACATCCGACTCACGATGGAGCCACAACAGTTACATCATCACAGGCATTTGAATAGATAGTAATAAGGCCTTAAGTTACAAACCAGGTTCTGAATAAAATAAGTTCAACATAGGGCCAACATCGGCCGAATTTCGAAATAATGTCTCACAGCGGAAGTCTAAGACCATAGGTCATGCTTAAACCAAAAGAAATGCAGTAGATGAGTGACATCACGCCCACTGATGTCACCCCCATGCCATGACATGACTCCTGTCACTCCTGATGATAACAGGCTCCCCCGCCAACACAGGCGCAGAAGAGGAACTCCATACCTGAAATCCAAATGTTGGGGGCAAACCCTGAGTACTAATTACTCAGAGGACTTAATGGCAAGGCTTACGGCTGACGCAAAGCTTGCTTACTATCATTGGATCCTTAGCCTTTGATTCTTAGCTCAAAAGTTTATTTACGGATAGTGGGATTTAACAGCCACTACCCTTGTGAAAGAAAGAGATAATCCTTTGCAAGTACATAGCTATCATCATTATGAAATATCTGAGTCTCAAATAATAATCAACCACTTGATATCCAAACCATGAATCATATTGCAGAATATTAAGGTTATTACTACGTTGCCCGTCAGTGATATTTGGCATTCTCACACCTGGTGAGCA
Organism: Paspalum notatum; assembly: GCA_022530915.1. NCBI lineage: Eukaryota > Viridiplantae > Streptophyta > Magnoliopsida > Poales > Poaceae > Paspalum > Paspalum notatum. The sequence goes on from CM039685.1 coordinate 35,959,537, forward strand.
TCAGCGATTCGAATCGATTTTTAATTCCCGGGAATAACTAAAAATGCCAGGGGCCCATATGCTTACTCACACGACGGCTTTCCCACATATAGTCCCCCTCCTCCACCTGTCCCATCCCAAGTTCGATTCACTCCCACCTGACTCCCAGGTTGTGCCCCCATGACGAGCCTGCCGACATCTCGGTCTCCCCGTCATGAGCACCAAGCTCCCCCGGGCCACCTTCCTCTCAACCAGTGGGTAGGAACGTGTTTCTGTTCTCCGGATGGCACAAGTAAGGTTTCACCGGCCCCATTAACCGGGTAAGCACTTTAGCAATGGTATGCCAACCAGCAGGCGAACAGCGAACGGGCCTTAAACGACTCGGGCGGAGCCATTACACCGCAACAACACACACCTCGAAAAGTAAAGCTTAATCTCCGCCCGGTCTCCTTTTAATCATCAACAGTGAAGCCATCAAGGCAGTTTCCAGTGTATCATTTTCTTTTCAAGGTCAACCTACGTGACGAGTGACCATTCACTCGTGTCTACTCGGCCCTATCATTTCTATGCAACTCGTCCTACGGACCTATTATTGGTGCTAGGGCCAGGGCGGCCAAGGAATCTAATGCAGTGAGGTATCAATCAACTCCTAATGCATATGCGTAACAAAATTCATATTTTTGCTGGGAATCATGTGAGCCTGCCTACCTTCCTCGCTAGGGTTAGTGTCGTCGGGAGCGGAGTCGGCGGCCTGCTGGAGATCCTCCTGCTGCGGGTACGGCTCCGGGTCCTCGGGCTCCTCGACCAGTGGCTGCTCCTGCGTCTGCTCTTCGTTCACGTGATCTATATGTATGCCATGAGAGTGCACATGAGTGCAACGAAATGCAATGCATGAAATTGTATGGCACTAAGAAATCGTACAGACCATCACTCAACATGGGATTCATCACGTAGAGCATGCATCAAAACAATTAGTAATATAAATGTTACTAGTAATGAGCACCTCTGGAACATGCACTTGTATGATACAACACGATAACTCCTTCAACCATTTATCCATATAAAGAAATACTCATTTTACTAATTAAACATGCCATTTAAGAACCCTTTTTCCTATTTCTTTCTCCTAGCTAGCAACTTTTGTCATTTTCAAGACAAGGACTAAACCATACATGCACACTCTCAAACTTCACCAGTGAGCTTCCCATACTATATGTGGCACAAGAAAAATGTAGGCATGCCATTTTGAACATACAATGCATATACACCATTTTTCCTATTTGCATAAATACACAAAATGAGCATGACATGGTGAATACAAGATGAAACTACTCACACTACAGCCCACAATCCTTCAAACAGTGCCAAGACATCACATGTAAGCCAACACCAAGACCTCACAAATTTAGGAAACCATTTAGGCCATCTTTTCCATTTTATGACTATTTAACATGCATACACAAAAACAGGGGCAAAATGGTCAATGCTCATCTCCACATCATGTCCATTGCATAGATCTATTTATAAGGAGTTCAAAGGTTCTGAGTTTGTCCATTTTGGATTTTTCTTTGAATTTATATGATTTTTCAAAGTTCAAACCGAGAAAAGGGAAAATAGAAAAAGAAAAACCCAGATCCGAGGACCTCTGCGTAATTAACCATAGTTTCCAGGGGCTAGCTTGCAAGATCTGCAAGACTCAGTAAACAGGCGGGAGGACCGGGGTGTAAATTCGGAAAAGTCCGGGGGCTAGATCTAAAAAGATCCGGCCCCCGTCTTCTTCCTCGCGCCGGCCGCGGCCGCGCGGCGCGGCGCGCGCGCCGGCGAGCTGGGGCTCGCCGGAGCCGCGACGCGGGGCGGCGGAGATGCGCGGGAGCTAGGGCTTCACCTTGGGGGTATCGTCGTCGGCGGAGGAGGCGTGGAGCGGCGGGGAACGGCGGCGCACCGAGCGTGAACGGCGGCGTCGACTTGAAGCTCCCGGCGCGACGCGACGTCGAGCCGAGCTCGATCTCCTCGGGGAAGGGGAGAACGACGACGAGGGCTAGCGGGGGAGGGGCGGCGTGGAGCGGCGGTCGCGGTGGTGCGGTCGGTTGGGCTCGGGGAGGCCGGGAGGCGGCGGCGCGGCTCGGCCCCGAGCTCGGCCGGCTTCAATGGCGGCGGGCGGGAAAACGGACGGGGCGGCGCGGAGACGGAACGGGAGGCGAGGGTTTGGCTTAGGGTTTGGACGGGGGGGGACCCCGCTCCCTTTTGACGCGCTCGGACGGCCGCCGCGGGGCTCGCCGTACTCCCTGTACGCCGGCGAGCCACGCGGCGCGCGCCGGTTCGCGGCGCGGGCGCGTCCCGGATCGCGGGCCCCACCTGTCAGCGACTCAGAACTGGGAAAAAAAGAAGTGTGTTTTCTAGGCCTCTGTTTTTCGTGATTTTAACCCATTTCTAGGCCGAAATTGGAAAAAGTCCAATTGGAAGAAATGTTCTACTCTTTGAACTCTACAAGTTTGTCAAAAGGCTGAACTCCAGAATCCGAGTGTAAATGTGGTTTAAATTCAAATTTTGAAAACAGCCCTAGTTAGGGACAGGGTACCTTTATTGTTTGGAAAAAGGAAAAACCCTATTTCCAAGCCTTTTCACCCAAGGTGCCTTTTGTATAACTTGCTTAGAATTTCAAAACCTACAACTTTATCAATGGGAGTGTTGCATGAAAGTGGCTGTAGGTTTGTGCAAACTTAGGGTTTTTAAACAAGGCTGATTTGAGTTGGTTTTCTGTACTGACAAAGAAAGACTCCAAACCCTATGTAGCCTTCATTATCTGGCCAAACCCCAATTATGAAAGTTATTCAAAACTTCATTATCTACAAGTTTGGTAATATGAGTTTCCCCTAGATCCCAATAGATTTGGATTTATGAACAAGAACATCTCATAGCACATGTATAAAAATCATATTTCAAGCATTCCATCTCATCCAATGCAAAACCTAGCTTGTCTATATGCAACACATGATGCTTGATGATGCCTAATGCATGATTAAGACATGGTAATGTACTTGAGATGCTGGAGCATCACAAAAGTCTCAGTTCATGATGTTCCAAAAAAGAACTCATCCAAACAGACTGCAGGCAACATTCCAATGCTGATGATGCCTCCATGGGATTCTGCCAAGCTGTAATGTCTGTGTTGATGCCAAACTTAGTTGGTTTCATGTATTGTCAGGCTTGTTATGTGTTTCATGTACTGTCAGACTAAAACGCCACCTTGGTTGTGTGCTTGTTCTAATGCCAGACTATGGCACCGTGCTTGTTATGTGTGAACAATTCTGTTGTCATGTAATGCAAGACTAAAGACTCGCTTGTTGTGTCCACTGGTTTATTTGTCCACTGGTTTATTTGATCACTGAATCGTTCATGTGCATGTATAATCTCAGTTCATATATGCAGTAAACAGCGTTGAGACAGTTCAAATAAGCACATACAGTTTTAGAGCTCATGCATCGACTTCTCAAAACACAGTACATTCTGGACATACAGATTTAGAGCTCCACTGCCAACTAACACAACACATCCACTTATATTGCTAACTAACACAACACATACTGACCACAACACTGATGCTGTTGCAAAACACATTGCAATCATCCACCAATCAAACTTGAACCATGCTAACCAACTTAAAAACCACCACTGCAGCTATTGCAAACCCTCCTGCAATCAACCATCGTCGCTTCTTCTCCACTGTCTCAACGCTGCCACTTTCACCGTGGATACAACGGCTTTCTTCCAAAGCAACCAACAACTTGCCCATTTGGAGCTTCTGTTCTTCTATCTTCTTCACAGCATCACTCAGTTGCTCCTGAAGGCCCGCCCGCTCCTTCTTTAGCGCCCAGACGGCATCACGCAAATCCACCAACAGTCCACGGACAAATCCGGACTCAATCCGCCCCTCATACCATCCAATGAATTTGCAACCCCCGCTCTGCAATAAACCAGTGACCCGCACACTAAAAACCCTCGAATATTGCTTCAAATTAAAGCAATGTACCGAATCAAGCACCACAACATCAAAGCATAACTTACCCGGGCACGATAACACTTCAAATACCTACGGCCTGGGTTCTCGTCGCTCCATGAGATCCACAGTGCCGCCTTCTGCCCGCAATGGCATGCCACGAATGGCGTGTAGTCCAGTGGTCCAGTGCGATATGGGATCGGCGACCTCCGGCTGCCACCATCGCCAAAGCACCATGCGCTGTTCGCACTATCGCCGGAGACCGCGGAGGAAGCCATACCTCGCCGCTCGATTTGGGGGCTAGGGTTTCGGGGGAAGGAGGCAACGAAGGGGAATGGCGGAGAGGGACGGCGGCGTCGGGCGTTGGGGAGCATAAAAGAGCTGCCGTTAACCTGACATGTGGGCCCGGACACGTGGAATCTTGTGTGGCGGGTTGTTTTGCCACGTCGACTCCACGTCGGCGGAAACCAGGGCCGGTTTGGCCAAAGGACCTCCCGTGCCCGGTTTGACAAGTTGGGGGACACGCTATTCCTGGTTTTCGACTTCGAGGGCGAAACTCGGATTCCGTTACAAGTTGAGGGACCCGTGGCGGACTTTTTCCTCAGAACAACAGCCAAGCACGGTGCACTAATGGCTAATCATGCCACGGGTGACGGGCCGGCTCAAGACACAGCTGGACCCGGCGCCTGGCGACCCCGACGTCATCCATCCCTAACAATAAGGACTCGTTTAGAACACGTGAATTTTACTAGAATCATATAGAAATTCCATAAAAAACATTGAAACATGAAAAATTATTTTTTTTCCAAACACAGTTTTAGTATAAAATAGAGCTTTTCTCTAATGGTTTAATCTCTCTGAGTACAAGATTACATATACGTATGCATGCTAAACGGTTGGAAGAAGTGTGTAAATCTATCGCTAGTAGCTAAGAATGGACATAATAACAGTCATAACTATGCAAATTTATTCATGAATGATAGATATACAATATACATGCGCGGGCCAACAATTTCAGGTTAGCAGCCATCGGTGGGAACATATAAAAAGAGAGGAGAAATGAGTTAGAGAGGTAAGATGGGATGAGAGAGGAATTAGAGTGATGTGACTTCAGGGTGTAGTTAGTGAGTAATGAAGTATGAAGTGCGGATGCGCTCGCCTCTCTTGCTTCTTCTTTCTTCTCTCTCCATTTTTCTCTTTCCTCTGGCAAAAAACCACCTCCAAAACCGCTCTCGACACTAGGATGTGGGACCACAATGCCACGTCAACAAAACCACTCACAAAATCGTTTTGGGAGGTATTTGGTCTGTTGGATAGTTTGATCAAGTATATGTCTCGTTTCATAGTTTTACGTTTCAAAAGTAGACAATGTATAACAACTATAAGGCCATCTCTATCTGTATACTCATCTTATTTCTCAAACTTAAAATTCCTTTGTATCTACATTATCTGACAAAAAGTGTTTTGACTGTTGAATATCTATTTGAAACAAACACTGAAGATTGGCTTAAGGTTTTAAAATGGACTCTACCTACTGTAACAAACAGAGACCGGCGTATCTTTAGACCAGGGTCACCAGACGGGGTATATGAAAATACAAAACACTGTTTGCGCACTGTACACAGAGTAAAAAAATACGGATACAATACGGATGCTTTTTTTTATCTCTCCTGGTGACCCTGGTCATATAGAGCGCCGCAACCTTTCTGTGTATCGTTGCAAAATGGCAAAAATAGCCATGGAAGTGAAACCACATCGGCAGGCCCTGCCTTGCTATTTCTGTCCATCTGCCCTTCTGACGCCCCAGTGATGAGCCTGACAAACTTCTACAAAAGCCACATGCATGCCCCTTGCAGTGTCCGTCACACACAGAGAAAAGCCATACCAATAGCCAACAGCCAGCTGCTGCTGCTTCTCCCAAGACCATGGAAGCTGATGCTGCGGCCAAGTATTCTCCCGCCACCTTGTCCTTTCTGCTGCTCCTGCTGCTGCTGCTTCTCGTGCAGCTGCCGTCCATGGCCACCGGCCACGGTGACATGAAGTCCATCTTCGTCGGCCAGCGGGTCCTGCCCGTGCGCCTCGGCCGCCCGGCGTTCGGCCCCGAGAGCCTCGCCTTCGACCACCGCGGCGACGGTCCCTACACCGGCGTCTCCAACGGCCGCGTCCTCCGGTGGCGCGGCGCCCAGCGCGGCTGGGCCGAGTTCGCCCACAACTACAAGCACGAGTACGTCTCTTGCCCATCGGCGTCGTGCACGCACGGCGGCGCCATTGATCTGTGTCCGCTACTGCTACTAACCCCGGCCGGGTGCCGGGTGCACGCAGGACGGTGGGCATGTGCGCGGCGAAGAAGAGGCTGGTGGTGCCGGAGAGCGTGTGCGGGCGGCCGCTGGGCCTGCAGTTCCACCGGCAGTCCGGCGACCTCTACTACGCCGACGCGTACCTGGGGCTGATGCGCGTCGGGCGCCGCGGCGGCGTGGCGGAGGCGGTGGCCACGGAGGCCGACGGCGCGCCGCTCAACTTCGTCAACGGCGTGGACGTCGACCAGGACACCGGCCACGTCTACTTCACGGACAGCAGCGCCACATACCAGCGCAGGTAAGTTACTGCAGCACACCGCGTATCCGTGTACGTACGGAAGTAGCACTATATATGCACGCGCCGTATCTTTAAGCACCTCCCATTTTTAGTTACGAGGTACGTACTAAAACGTCTCGTATGCCACAAACATTTTTGCTGCCAAGGACGTAGAACGTACTACGAATTAGCGATAACTGATAACGCGGAGGTATGTGTTGCACCGGCCGGTAGACGTTGATTCTCGTGTCAATGTGTCCATCGTGGCATAACGCGCATGGTACGTACGACGTGCATCCTCAAAGTGGATACACATATACGCGAAATGGGTAAATTTTGTTCGATCACGGTAAATGCAAAGTATTTGCAGGAGAAGCAAGCGGTCGTGGCACAGTTCTTAACCGACCTGAGCTGGATCTCATGCACTCTGGGATCCGCGCAAACAGGAGCTCATGCATTGAAGTTGCCTTTTTAAAAAAAAGAACTCCACAAGCCTTAAAGAAATTAGAAGATAACTTTTTAATTACGAAGAGTAGACGTGCAAATTCGCGCAAAATAAGTTACCTTTGCTGTGTACTACGCAAAGTTTCAAATAAACCAGCTCTTGGTGAAAAAGGTTGATTGCGTTAGTGGACTTTATTTGAGACAAATGCAGCATTTGTCTGCATTTGTCTAGATGTAAGTCAGTAGTCAACATGATAATACCTTATGTTACTTGTAATGGTTGAACCAAGCTACAAATATACAAGTCCCTCGTTACAACGCATAGTTTTAATATATAGAAATAGAACGAACACAAAATTGTCAAATTGAGACGCCCATATAATTAAATTCTACATTTATAGCATAATAAAATTATAAAATATATTTGAATACAAGAACATGGAAATTCCAGATAAAAAGAAAATATCCAATTAGGTTCATGCTTATTCTTCAAATTAGTACTCCTATGGAAGAGGCTATTACAAAGGAATTTGAAAAGAATGAGTAGAATTTAATTCTTAGTTCCAAAATATTTAGTACAAAAAATTCTTAGATCCAAAATCTTTTGTACAAAAAATTCTTAGAAAAAAAATGCTCTAATTCTTTTTACTTCCCTTGTGTTAGTATGTCTCCAGCACCTCTTTCTCCTACATAGATAGAAATTGTAAGGAAAAAAGTAGCTATTGAAGAGCAAGCAAATAGATAAATTATTCTAAGGAACCACGACACTTAGGATTGGGTAACACTTGGGATCCGGTACTAGTAATAAAATAAATTATTTTTGTTCTCTGATACTTATATCAGCTAACTGTTTGTTGTTTGATGTGACATTTTGGACACACTTAGTCTTTGGACAAAACAGCTTGTGAGGTTGTACATTTCAAGCTGCTCGCTATATATGTTCAAACAATGTTACGCACGACTTCCTCAAATAGTAATCAGCCTTAGGAAAAAAAGCCATTTATTTAGGAATTGCATCTACATTTGAGCGTGGAAGGAGCACAGCATTGAATAGTACTGTTAACTGCTAGTATCATTTTTTGACTGCAAGCGTCTCATCTCTGCAGTTTTACCGCTGGCGGTGGCCGCCTGTACGACCTCATTGACTGCCAGTCTGACACTAGCTAGCCAGCTGTCCTGTCTCAAACTATAATTTGTGCGGTGAGTCAATGACACGCCGATGCCCATGTCCCCGTCACATGCGCTCAGACACGTGGCACTGCAAGCGCTCGCGGATAGTTGTGGATAGTACGAAATACGTGCGGTAAATAAATACTACCCCCTCCTTTCCAAATTGCAAATGATTCTAACCCTCTTTTTATTTGCCTATATTTATATGGCTGCTAATAAATCTAGACACATATTGAACGTACGTATATGGAGAAATGAATGAATCTTCTAAACAACTAGAACCGCTTACCATTTGAGACGGACTGGTGGAGTAGAATACTAGAGTAACTTAGCCGTATGCTTTTGAACCATAGTTATATCTAAGAGATGTAGAACTAATACACAATGTCCAAATCAATGCCTACATATTTTTTCTTTAAATTACCATTATGTATAATATCCTTGTGTTAAACTACTATATATTGCACCATTTGATGTGCTAATTTTTGGAGTTACCATGGCAATAATAGTACTTAACGGCTCGTGGTGACATGGTAGATCTAAAATTCTAAATTCAGCCCTACTCCCAAAGAGACTCCAATCAAAGAAGTCCTTATCCTTGCTAAGACTGTTCAACGAGGAGATATAAATGGTTCGGTACCCCCATGTTTAAAGGATGGTGGATCTGGTATGGCCTCCAGTGGCATCCAGTAAGGATTTCTCCAAACTGGAGAGATGTGGGAAAAAACCTAAACCAAGGAGTTGTACGGTGTCCTCCATCCTCCGTCGTGGGCCGACCCAACACACATGACAAAGTTGGGTACCATGATGTGGCGTAGAAGGAGCAAGAATAGCGTGAGGGGAAAGCAAATGGGTTGTCGAAAGTGGTGACAAAAAGTGGAAGCGAAGGATAGCGACAGGTGGACACCCGACGTGCCGCGGAGAGGAGAAGACGTTGAAGGCATGGCCCCATTGGGAATTACCTGGCGCTGGCAAAGGAGGAGGGGAGGCACCATCGTCGACCGAGGGGTGGTGTGGTGATGGAGGAGAAATCACTGGCGCCGCCCGTGGTGGGGATGCACGGGCAGAGAAAAGGGATGTGACATATGGGACATTTTTTTTAAAGAATATGATGTATAGTATAAAACTTTCTTATAAGAGAGTAAAATATCTTTTGGATATGAAAGTGTACGTAGTTGTGGACAGTATAGACAGATAAGATTTCGCCCTAGTCGTACTCTCGTCGTTAACACCGTAGGCCAAAGAGTCATGAGTAGTGATCCAACAGTAGCGGATCTCGTTCCAGCGAAAGCACGGCATTCAATCGAGTTGTCCTAGGCGAGGGACGATTGTGTGCGTGGGATCCGGCCGGAGTAAAACACACATGTTGTGTAGGCACACACACCAACTTGTAGTTGTGTGGGTCATGCACGGGCAGCCTTCGCATGCTGCCTTCCCGGGACTGTGCGATTGCACGGCACGGTTTCTTCTTTTTTGGACACTGGTGCGGTGCAGTGCGGTACGGTTTTTTTCTTCTTTAAACTACGGTACGGTTGGCTGAGGAGCATGCTGCAGGGTACATTCTGCACAGCATGCTGTCCAAAAGTGGAGGCTGGAGCGGATGCCGGTGGATGGCTGGATGCCTGGATGCCTCCTACGCTGAACAAATCACACACAGATCCGGTGCAGGCCATTGCACCTTAGCCCTGCGTGCTATCTCAGCCGCCCAGTTACTCGATGAATGGTCAGGATTTGATGTTACAGTGATCCACGGTGATGAACAGTGTCAGAGTGAACATTGTCCTACGGTTTGCCATGGTGCCGCACAGTGCTCCTCTCACACTAAGTCCAGCAGATCGTTTATATATACGATCGTCTATAATACGAAGATGACACTATAGCTACAGTGTAAATAGGGTGATGTTTAGACTAAACAATGTCATACACAATCTGCTGGACTCAGCCTCGGCCGGCCACTGCTTAGGCTATCCGCAGCCACGAACTGGACACCCAACCCTAAACGTTTAGAGTAGGAAAATAGGGTAAGGGGGGGGGGTGCAGCGGGAGACTGTAAAGCTCCCCCTACGTAGGGTGAAGCACTCTCCCACCTGATATTCAGCGTCGTACGGACACCAACCCTATCTCCTCTCTCCCCTCCACGAGCTCCAACGGCCGTCATCGCGCACACGCACGGACATGGACGAGGCAGATGGCCATGGCGGCGCACCGGACGTGCGAAGGAGGCGCACCGGCCGCCGGCGGTGCCACCTTGTGGCTGACGCGTTGTGCTGGTCGGCCACGCTGCGTCGAGGCAAGGAGACGGCGGCGACGTGGAGGAGGCGGCGGCCGGTGGGAAGAGGACGTCGGGCCGGATCCGCCACGCGCCGCCTGGACAGACCCGCGCTGCGCCGGGCCAGATTCACACGCCGCAGAGGCGGAGCAGGCAGGGGAGAGGAGGGCGGCACAGCGGCGGGAGCTCGGGGAGGCAGGTGCTTGGGGAGGCGGCTGAGGCGAGAGCTTGGGGAGATGGGAGCTCGGGGAGACGGCAGAGGTGGCGGGACCTCAGGGAGGCGGCGGCGGCGGCGGGACCTCGGGGAGGTGGGATAGGACGGCAGGTGGGGCGGATCGGCTTGTCGGAGAGGAGAAGGCGAAGCTCGATGGGAGTGGAGAACGAGGCAGAGAGAGGAGAGTGAGCAGTGGTCGGTAGGCGGTGAAAAAATAATAAAATAGGTGGTAGTTGGTATAGGGTTGAAATATAGGGTAAAGATGAGTGCGGATGATTGTAGCATAGGATAGAGAATTTCGCTGACCCGTAACGAGTGCGGATAGCCTTACCGTGTAGTGTGAATACCCATTCACCGGATCCATGTCCGAAGAAAGTCACAATTTTCTAGAATCCTCTATCGCGAACGGAGCCAACCAGCGAAGCGCCGGTTTACTGGTTTTTCTTGAGTCAACTGTAACAAGCAGTACATAAATAGTATTAAAGAAATCATGCAAGTTTTGATGACCTTAGCCTAAGCGCTCTAGCCTCTAGTATGTCGTAAAGCCGATATCACCGGACATGCAAAACATTATAGTGGAGTTGTTGAAACATACATAGTTGGTGCGACATGCGAGCTGATCAGTCGTATGGTCTGTATTTTTTATTTACAAACTTTAAGCACCGAGTCTAAAAAACAAATTATCTTTCTATATGTTCAAAATTAAAAGTTAAGAGTTTATTTAGATTGAAAAGATATTTGTATCAGAATCCATTGCCACCCTCTCACACCGCACTGCACGTCGCAGTACAAATGCTGTTTATTGTCCTTGCCGCGAACGACATTTGCCTTCGCACATCCAGGTCCTACAAACTTTTATTTTTGCTGCCGTACCTGTACGTGTAATTTCTGGCCCAGCTGATGTACGCGCACGCAATCATGGTATTATTAGCGCGGCTAGCTAGCCATTGTCAGTTTGTCACCGTGGTTAATAATTTACGTGCTACCGATGGAGTCGTTGGCTGATCGGTTCGTGAGCAACGTCGAGTGTCAGGCTGCAGAGACCAAAACCATCAATTCCGTTCTGTCCGTGCTTAATTAATTACACGTTCATTTCGTGCAGCGACTACATCATGATCAGCCTGACGGGGGACGCGACGGGGCGGCTGCTGCGGTACGACCCGGCCACGGGCGGCGCCGCCGTGCTGGCGACTGGCCTGTCCTTCCCCAACGGCGTGGCGGTGAGCGCGGACGGGACGCACGTCGTGGTGGCCGAGACCACGCGCTGCCGCCTGCTCCGCCACTGGCTGCGCGGCCCCGCCGCCGGCACCACCGAGCCCTTCGCCGACCTGCCGGGGTACCCGGACAACGTGCGCCGCGCCGCCGCCGACGCCGGCGCCGGGCACGACTACTACTGGGTGGCGCTGAACCGAGACAGGTCGTGGCTCAAGGAGGGGATCACGCCGCGGTCCGTGGCCGCCGTCAGGGTCCGCGCGGACACCGGCGCCGTCGTCGAGGCGCTGCGTGGGCTCGGGAACGCCACGGTCAGCGAGGTGCTGGAGCGGCCCGGCGGCGCGCTCTGGCTCGGCTCCGTCGACACGCCGTACGTCGGACTCTTCAGGACCGGCATCTAGTTTAGTGGTAGTACGACGTCCGATGTAAGATTGTGTATGGGAATATCATCACCGTTTTTTTAATCATCATAATATCGTCACCGTTGATCAGCCGGATCGGATCATATGTGATTGTGATGATACTAGCTCTTGTTTCTGCAACTCTACTAGTACTCTACCATATTATGTCTAACGTTCGCATATGTGTATTTTATTAAACCATCAATTAAACAATCTAGCAGATTGTCCATATGTATATTGAGAGGTCCATTGTCTAAAAAAAAAACGTATATTGAGAGGTATGTGTATACCGAGAGTGTGGAAAATATGGTGTCGTGTCAGTATGTGCAAAATAAACAACGGGAATAAACAAGCCGCTGGACTCGATCGTTGTACCAGGATACAAGCAGTGAGTATCGGACACCTCACACATGCCTAGTTTGTTTGAGTTTTTTTAACCGGAAAACAGGACTTCTATTTTCCAACATTCAGGGGCATTTCGCCCGTTGCAATGTCAGCTAGAGCTATGGCAGCTGCAAGCTGGTCCATTTTTATCTCCAAGTTATTCAAGCGGACTAGCAGCGCTCATTGCAAATGAAACGAAAGCATATGACGATGGTCATCACACATACTACAAACCTAAAAATAAAGGTTTCCCAAAGTTTTACCGATCGATAGTGCATCACTATTCTCGTACTTTTAGCGACTGTTGGCCGAAGTCATTTTGGTGTTATACTGTTACGGCAGTGTGCATTTACTTTGTTTCGCATGTAGTCAAATTTCTACTGCCCTTCTTAAGTTTAGGGATTTAGCGTCGAGAAGCTATTACAGGCTCACAGCAGAAGATCGAACATATATGTAACAGTAGAATTCTTGTTAATGCACATGTCCATATGAAGTTTTCACTCTCTCATAGTCATCACAAGGTCCAGATGGAGCCCCTTTCTAGTTGACGCCACGTGGGCAAATGCTCGCGCAGATAATAAAATACATCTAGGAAAAATGATTCCGCAAAAAATTGGGATAACTCGCGGCACAACCGTGCAAGGCATGACTTGCGATGGTCTAGTTTTTCTTTTATTTCTACTGGACAGTACACACAATTTACGCTGTCTGAGATTCGGAAGTCTATAATTCTATGGAGACCTGAATGCCTCCCCAGCGTAGCGCACATTACCGAGCTCCTCTTCAATTCGCAGAAGCTGTACAAAAATATAATAACAAAACTAAGACGATTTGCACAGTACACTGAGAGGAAGACAGAAAACTGTCAAGAGATGGTAAAACCAGGAGGATGTTTTTACCTGATTGTACTTCGCCAGCCTCTCGCTGCGGCATGGCGCCCCAGTTTTAATCTGAAACATACAATGGGTTCAGTTATGATTATACTGAGAATGGTAGAAATACAATGCTATAGCTCGAATTTATGGCTATCCTTTACCTGCCCACTTGCTAAGCCGACAGCCAGATCTGCAATAAAGTTGTCTTCAGTTTCACCGCTTCTGTGGCTAACCATCACACCCCAACCAGCCGCTTTCGAATCAAGAGCAGCTTGTATTGATTCAGTGACTGTACCGATCTGGTTGACCTGGAAAAGGCACATTGATTTTAACAAAGACATTTAGTTTTGCAGTGTAGGCTCATCTCAACTTAGATTATGTTTGTCAAGTCATGATGCTCAGAACTGGAAGGAAGCAAGGATTGAAGGCATATAATGTTTTACATCACATCTCTTTAACATAGTTATTAGTTTCAATCAAAAGAAATTGCACTGAGCAGCTATGCCAATATTGAAGCAAGGCACTGATTTCTGATTGTGTTCACAAAAAGTGATAAAATTATGAATATTCATGTCTATTGTTATCGCTGTAAAAAGGCTTGTGTAAAAGATAGTAGCAACTGGTTACCTTTAGCAACAGAGCATTGCAAGCCTTCTTATCAATAGCCTTTTCTATACGTTTTGGGTTTGTGACAAGTAAATCATCGCCCACAATTTGGATATCAACTGAGGACTGCAATGAGGCCCATGAGCTCCAGTCATCTTGATCAAAAGGGTCCTCAATTGATACAATAGGGAAATCCTTGACAAAATCTCTGTACAGATCACCCAGACTCTGGGCTGAAAGAATATGGGCTCCATCATTAGGCTGATTTTTAAAGTTTAGATCATAGCTCCCATCCTTTGTAAGGAATTCTGATGCCGCAACATCCATTCCAATTTTGATCTGCATTAGGATTTGTTTTTAGCATTAGAAATAAAACACAAAAGAACAATCAAAGAAGTGCCAATTTAGATGGTGCCACACCTTTCCAGTATAGCCGGCCTTCTCAATGGCATCCATAAGCAAGACAAGGCCCTCTCTGTTGTCTTGAACATTAGGAGCAAAACCACCTTCATCTCCAACATTGCAGGCATCTTGACCATATTTTGCCTTAATGATGCCCTTTAGGACATGGTAAACTGTTACCAGAACAAGGATATTCCAAGTGAGGATTGAAGACAAAATGACCAGCTAGTAGAAGAAACTATTCCCAATATAGTTGTTTACTGATACAATAAAAATGGCTTTCAACAAACATTAAATACCACTGGAGAACTGAAAAGCGTGTCATGAATAAATAAGCAAAGTAGTCACTAGTCAGCTAGTTGATCATAGATTTACTAAAGTATACGATCTTATAGAAAACATCAAAAGATTATTACCTTCGCTGCCCATACGAAGAGCCTCAGCAAATGTAGTTGCTCCAATGGGTAAAAGCATGAACTCCTGCATGGCCAGATTGTTGCCAGCATGGCTACCTCCATTTATTACATTGAAAGCAGGGACAGGCATGACAAGTTCCTTAATTCCTGCTAGCTCCTGAATATGTTTATAAAGAGGAACTCCCTTTGCACCTGCAGCTGCCCTACATACACTCAGGGAGACTCCAAGAATAGCATTGGCACCCAACTTTGATTTATTCGGCGTTCCATCGATGTCTAGCATGATTGCATCAACATCATTCTGGTTCCTGATAAAATGGTAGGTGTCATTTGCATTAGACATGACATAGCAAATATGTATTCAAAGATGATAAAGATAATGACAGAACCTTCCAACATGTAAGCATATATCTGGATACAAAAAAAAGTCAGTGGAAATAGCCAAGTACACTATGAATTAGCATATCTTTTACATTTCTTCTGATAGCAATGAGGTGTGGTGGCACTGTGGCAGTGCATTGCTTCCATCCCTATGTCCTTGTAATCAATTTATATAGTTTTATTACCACAAAAACTGTGAGGAACGAAACCTACCAGAAATTGTAGTTTTCTATATTGAAACTGTAGCATAAGTTCCACATATCAATTGGATATCATTTTAGCTAAGGTGCAATTTTATTATCAAAAAAACATGAGGATGAAGTCCACCAGAAATGATGTTTTTCCATATCCAAAACCTTTTTTATAACTGTGGCATAAATTCCGGATGTCAATTGGATGTCAGTTCTTGCCATGAGCTTGCCACACAACTTCAGGCGGTAGAGCATTTGTGGAGCTTTTGGCGAGAAATGGCAAGCAAATGAATTTAGTTGTCTCCTGGGTGAGTGCGGGGCGCTGCACCACGGACCAAACACACCCTAACTTCAATAGTCTAAACCCAATTAGCTATTAGAAAAGAAATAATAAATTGCCACCCCAGTGTTCCATGCATCATATATAGCACAAAAGCTTAAACAAGATGGTTTTTGAACCTACCACACTACCCTTTTAGATAGGCTGCAGTCAGAAGCCTTGTGGTGGGTGTTCCAACACAAGATAACCAAGTTTCAAAGCTGTCCAGAGGTTCATATGTGGCATCAAAGTTTACATATTAAACAAGAATATTAGTATTAATAGATCGGGTTTTAAAAGTCTTGGGAGTTAAGCTAAAGCGTCGTGATGTTAGATCAGGCCCAAATGCATTGTGCTCAAATGTAAACATTGAAACATTTACTGTGGGGAGTAGACAAAAACATAATCGCGCAAAACATTAACTGTACTAGAAAAGCACTGTTGGACAATGGCTTGTTCAGTTATCTTTACGACTTATGATGCTTGCACAAGAAATGTTTCAGGCAGAAAATACATTTCACACCAGAAGAATGGTGCGTAAAACACTCAACAATTTAATAAACATCACGTAGTTTCCTTGCCTTGAAGTTAATGAGAAAGGAAGGACATCAATCAAGTGGAACTCCTTTCTTTTAATTGTTTTTTTTCTTTCCTTTTCCTCCTTCTGTAATTCCCAGCTGGTTAGTTCATTTCTTATCTTCGGAGTTTTGGATTTACTACGTGCATGTAGCACGTACCTCTATGCTAGTATTGGAAAAGGTTCTACATCCTTCATCAAACAGACCCTGAGTCCCTGACACCAAGTTATTTATAACATTAGCGTTCTCCTTGTTGCTTTCTCTAAAATTGTTGCTCAGGAATGTGTATTACAAAGCCCAAAATTGCCTAATTCCTAAATATCCCAAAATTGCTCAGGATGAATCATGAAAGATCACCAGAAGATCCAACTATCCTTGTCAGATAGCAGTCAAACTAGTCAATGGACTGAGGCAGTTCGACCTTGGATCACACACAAACGACAAACACCACGTTTCCCAACTGGAAGGGGATCCTCTGTGGTTAACCCCCAGCAGCTGGGTCACTGAAGAATGGGTCCCACGCAGCAGTGACCCAACTGCAGGGGCTTCCCTACTACCCACCTCGAAGCAAGCCGCACTGGCGATCAGACAGACAGATGCATCGTTTGAACAGAAATCAACCTGAGATATCGACCTCCAGGCTCCAGCTCACCTCACATCGATGCCCACGAGCTTGGGCGCGATGACCTCGTTGATGTTGCGCACGGCCTGGAGCACGCCCTTGCCGCCGTACACGGCCTTGTCCCCGTCGCGGAGCTCGAGCGCCTCGTAGATTCCCGTGGACGCCCCGCTGGGCACCGCGGAGCGGTGGAGGCGCCCGTCGCCCGCGACGAGGTCGACCTCGACGGTGGGGTTCCCGCGGCTGTCCACGATCTGCCGCGCGCGGATCGACCGCACCGCCTCCGCCCCCTGCGCCGCCTTCGCGGGAGACGGAGAGGTGGAGAGCGCCGCGCGGACGGCGACGGCGCGGCGCGACGGGGTGGCGGCGGCGGGGAGGAGGGGCTTGGGGGAGGGGAGGAGGAGGCGGGGGTGGGCCATGTGTCGGAGGCGGAGGGTGGCGAGTCGGCGGGGAGGAGGAGGAGGAGAAGAGGGTTTGTTTATATGGCGGCGGTGACGGCGGCGGCGGCGTGGGGGAGGTCGTCGGGGCTGTGGGTTTGGGCGGAGGCGACGAGGTGGCGAGGGCCGAGAGGGGTTTTCGCGAATAAATTTTGAAGGGAGGCGGGGGTTGGTGGAGACGACGAACCTGAGGTGGCAGGTGTGGGTCCCACGTGTCATGGAGAGTCTGCCCTTTGGCCTTTGCTGGTCAATGGTCATGGTGGCATTGGGCTTTGGGGTGGCTGGGTGGTTCGGTCCGGAGACCGGACTCCGGCTCCGGTCCGGTCGTGGGCTGGTGGCCGCCTGGCAGGTGGGACCGTGGGAGCCTGGGAGGCTTCGTGCTGGAGCCCGGAGGGCACGTGAAGCGAGCATCTGCTGCTCGCCGGGCAGGCTGCCGCTACGGGAAGACCGCGTAAACTTTTCTATCAAAATTTCTGACTGGACAAATATTGATCATTTACCGTGCTGTAAATGAATGTTGCATCATCGTCAACCAGAGAAAATTTGAAAAGTGTTTGGTTGGGGTGTGACAAATTGCTAATTCTAAATTCAAGGGCAAACATTTGATAATTTTAGTATCACTGTGATATGTACGGTAGTAAACATGCTAATAGTCCCAAATTTAAGCCAAAAGCCGTAAAACCATTGTGCAGTGTATAGTCACTCAGTTCAATCCAAACCACCCCACCACTCTGTCTCGCTAAACTAAACCAGACCACTGACCACCCCACATGCAAAACATATACCAAAGCACACCAAACCAAAGCTCTTGAACCGGTTCTAAACCCTTTTCACCCAACGAGTTGAAGCCATCCGCCAGCCTCTATAGATTATTTGTAAGGTATCATGTTTGTGTGTATTGTCCGAATGCGCACGGATCGATGATGTTGTTCAAAAAATATGTTATTTTCTTGGTACAAGTGTGAGGTCATCATTAACGATGGCTTTCTGATGACACAATTATCTTATTGATTATTGAGATCCAAGACGGCAACCTCTCTTCTTTTGCATTTGCTTTCCGTAATTTCATTTGTCTGCCCTTTCTCCTCTAAGTTGGATTTTTCCATACAATTTTGATATTGGATTGTTTATGTATACTTTTGATGAAATGCTTTAGACATGTTATAAAGGGCACAAGGATTCATCCTTCCAAGCACACCAAGATTACTACGATGCAACTAAGAGCCTAGAACTGCCTAGTTCATGGCTAATCAGTCTGACGCACTCCATCGATTTGGGTAAAGAATTTCACTGAATGTTTAGTCTATCTCTCTGATCATGATTTTAGTTTCAAAGGAGTGTAGTAATATAATAAATTGAATCAGAGGGATAGATTGATAATTCAATAAAATTCTTTGCCCAAATAGGCAGGTTTTAATAGACCGATTGCCGGGGGGCTATTTACTCAGCATGAACTAGGTAGTTCCAAACTCTTATTAAATATACCCCACCTATATTTATATGTCACATTTGATTTTTTTTCTAAAATTTTGATTATTGAACTTATTTCAAATATTACAAGTTATTATTTAATTTGTTATGGTTTGCTTTATCATTGTCCAAAGTTTGAGAATGGCTTGTTTTCTTATATATTTCCACAACAATTTAAGTTGTAGAAAAAAGTTAACCAGAACTTATATTTAAATATAGAGCATATGAAATACTCGATCTTGGTTAAAACTTTGCTCCAGTCGGTGATGTGTGGGGGTACCGGTACATAATTCCTAAGCAGGATCAGCGACATTATGTATCTATAGCACTAGGATATTCTCACTCAATGAAAAGTACCAATTCGCCAAAACCACGTGGAGAAAATTCTCTTCTCACGCACCGCCAAATTCTGCACGAAAATCTTCTTACCTGTATAAGTAAGAAATCAATCTCGTCATGGCATGGATAGTCGCAAAAACGGGAGCTCATATGTTAGATCAATATTCGAAGGCACAGTAAGAAATCAGCAAATAGCAGACAACCAAACTGCCGTAGCTCACAAGGGGTTTTTGACACAGTAGTTACTTTAAATGGGAACACGTGTCAAGAACAGCCAAACAAATAGTAGGCGCACGATGATAGAAAAAACAACTACCAGCATGCGCTAATGTCTGGAAAGCCCAAAGTGTGGGTTCAACACTCTCTACATAGCTGACAGCACGCTCATTCAACAGAGATCGTCATCAGATAACACATAATGCAGAAATTTGTAGCATCGCCACCAAATTTTTGCCCAACAATCTCTGGACTACATCCACGACTCCACATTATGCAGAGTCAGCAGGCTTTGGCTCATCGAGCTTCTTGGCTGGCATATCAGTGCCCATCTCTGCTTTAAGGTCATTGATGCTCTGCTCCAGCTCGTCAATCTTGGTTCCCATGTCGTCTAGTGCAATGTGGTTAAAGGAAAAAGACCATTGTGGGGGCAAGCGTGTATATAAAAGTATATAACTAATGCAAAAATAGATTTGCAACAACTTCTGTCATTCCTGCTCTCAAAATCTCAAATAAGTACTTCAAAAAAAAAAAATCTCAAAAATCCAACAAGAATACTGTATGATGGACAATGGTGTTTTATGCATATGTATAGCTGGCTGTTTATGTTTCACATTAAAATGTCAAATAATTATATATTTTGCTATAAGCTGGCACAAACACACCCAAAAAGAAATGGATCGGGGGAATGCTTTCCTACAAATATACCAGCATATGAAATGCATAATGGCATTATAGAAGCATGGTATCAGATATTACTATATTAGAAAACAATAATATCTGTACTACATTAGAAAATTGTACACGCGGCAACTTTGAGAAATTGGAGTGGCATGGATCCAAATTGCTCAAAACAACAAAATTAAAGCCGTGTAGCTCTGTTTTCCACATTATTTTTAAAAATACAAACATAATGAAAATAATGAAATAAAAGCAGATAAGGATATTCTTTGACACGATATTCTGCGACATGCTCTCGAACCTTGTTTGCTGCAATAGTCAGTGTTCAGGTGAGTGGGAAATTATGCTAATTTATTGGAGAAGATGTTAATGGAAACATATCCAAAGGCGCTCACCATCTGTCCAAGGAGGTTTTGTACCTGAAATGGAGAGCTCGCAATCAGAAATTATAGACTCCTTCAAAAGAAAAACACAACTTTTTGGTACAAAACCAAAACATAAAAACAACTCAAATGTTTTTTTTTTTTGCGGGTAAACAACTCAAATGTTAATATCTTGAATCTATTTTCTCACTTTAATAATTCAATGCTGTGTTTCATTTATTATCTAACCGGTCCAAACTGCATTGCCACATGATAGTAGAAGCAGGTCAGTGTGTACTGAGTAAATCATCTCCAAACTTCGTTTAAGAGACCCTGATTTTTATGTTCCATTCTAGTACTACTCTACCAGAAGACAGTAAATTTATCTATATAAATAATGCATGCAAATAGGATTTTTATTTTGTCTATTGCATAATACACAATACATACAGAATCAGAACTTACAAATGCAGTCATATCTGTTGGGTTCTGCGATGAAGGCTCTGAATCCATGTTAGCCTGCAAGAGCAAGTTTGGAAAAATGAATGAACTGGCAACAATATAGTGCAGCAAAATTGCATATAATTTGAAATAAACTCAAGACTGGTGTGGCATATCATTAGGAATAGGATAGATCCATGATTTCCACTTCCCATACCAGAAATTTCTAAATGAATGAAAATAATGAAAACCATGTTCAGTTGTAGGAGTATTTTGTAAGACAACTGTAAAGCTACAAAGTCTGCTTAAAGTAAATACAGAACAGTTGGAATAATGGAATCATTCAAGCATCCTAACAGGCAAGTACACAACAGATGCCAAAACATAGTGAAGGAAATATGTAAATGCACTTTAGATTCAAGAAAATAACCAGTAAGAAACTGCAGAGCCAGGATATGAGTGCCATTCACCAATGGGATCACTGAGACCTTGTGCACATTAAAACTCCCCTATGAGTTGTCTCCCATTTTCCATTTCTGCTTCCACTGGCTCTCATCAAGATCAACGCCGGAGAATTCATGGTCAGTATTCAGATTTATAGTTTCCTCTGCCCTCTTACTGCACATGATACTTGCCAAATCTTGTATCGTGCAGGAAGTGCTACGGCGCATCCTATCAGTGAGAACCTCAAGATCATTTCGCAACCCAAGCCTGAGCAGTCTATCCCTCAGCACCTGACAAGTAGCCTGGTAAGGCGGGATACCCTCATCAACCATCCTTATAAAGTAGCTGCAGGCCTCCTCTGCTCTACCCTTCTTGCAAGATAGTCCATGGATCATAACAGCATAAGTAGCTGCCCCTGGGTGGAAACCACGTTTTTCCATCCCATCCCAAACCTCGATTGCCCTATCAACCCTTCCCACACCAATCAACATTTTCAGAATCATGTTGTAGGAGTGGCGATCAGGCAAACACGAGTCTTTATCCATCCTTGAAATAAGCCGTAACGCTTTGTTCACCTCTTTCAGCTTACAATGTGTATTAAGCAGAGTGTTGTAGCTCCAAACATCAGGCTTTTCACCGTGGGTCGCCATCTCGTTCATGATAGTATAAGCCTCATCAACCTCTCCCAACTCACACAGTAGACGAATGACAGCATTATAGGTGAACACATTTGGTGTAAGGTCCCGTGCACGCATTCTATCTAGCACACGAAGAGCAGCACGAGCATCCTTGGATGCACATGCAGAACGAAGGAACGGGCCATAAGTTGCAGCATCAGGGACAAGCCCACGGCCGCGTTGCATGTCTTTTAGCTGCTGCTGTGCAAGCGCAACATCCCCTCCTCGACACAATGCATCAATCAACGCGTTATAGGCAGGCACATCAGGTTCGATCCCTCTCTCAATCATTTCGTCAAACAGATTCCGAGCATTGGCTGGCTTCCTGACAACAGCCCACCCAGACATCAGGATGGTATAGGTTTTCGCCGATACATCAAACTGAATCACCAACTCCCTAAAGAAGGCCTCGGCATGCTCTACCAGGCCATTATGCGATAAGGTGAAGAGCAGCGAGTGCAGATCGGCAACGGTCGGCGAGAACCCGAAGCCCTCCATGGAAGAAAAAGCTCGGATGGCGTCGTCGGGGAGGCGGGAGCGGGCGTATGCGCGGAACAGCAGCGGGAAGAGGTCCCGCGAGAGCGCGGAGCGCGGGAGGTCGGAGAGCAGGGAGCGCAGCAGCGGGAAGAGCCGCGCCCCCGCGAGAGAGCCGGCGAGGACAAGGAGCGAGTCCGGAAGGTGGGTGAACCCCGGCAGCGCGGCGGCGAAGAGGAAGAACCGGAGCGAGGGCACGGGCAGGTTGCGGCAGCGGCGCAGGACGGCGGCCGCGGCCTCTGGCGTGAGGCGGGGCGCGAAGCCGTGGAGCGCGGCGCGGAGGTCGTGCCGCGGCCCGCGGAAGTCGCTCAGCACGCGGCAGAGCGCGCCAACGAGCTGCGGGTCGGGGTCGGGGTCCGGGTGGGGGCGCGGATCCGGGTGGGCGGGCGAGGCGGAGCAGAGGGCGCGCAGGTGGAGACAGCGCGGGCTGCGCGGCGAGGCCGCGGCGAGGAGCCTGGCGACGGATTGCATCTCGCGAGATGCGGCGCGAGGGGCTGCGGAGCGGGAGCAGATTCGGGAGTGACGTGAGGATGCACGGGTGCAGACAAAAAACTCGGTATATGGAGGCTTGGAGGGTCTGCGAGGAGGCTTACCGGAGAAGCGCGGGTCGTAGAAGAGGCGGGGCTCGCCGGCGGCAGACGGATTTGGAGGAGATCGCGGGGGGTGGGGGCGTGGCGATGGTGGAGGTACGAGGGGAGGGGCGAAAGGAGGAGAGGAGGGGTAGGGCGCCCCGAGCCGGGAAAGGGAACACAGCCAATGAGGCTGCGTGTCGATGACGAGCGGGCCCGAGTGGCGTGGCCCGCCGAAAGCGAGCCAGGGAGGGTTTCGAAATTTGTTCGAGGGAAAAGAGTAGCCGCTGTTCTGGGCCTGATCTGTAGAGCTCAATTTTCTAAAGTAATCAGGCAACATTTCATTAAGCTAACAGATTATTACACAGAGTAGGCTAGAGAAACTCCGGTGCTACATAAAACCATACCGATTCAAAGTCGATCTACGGATCTAATGAGAACATCTTCTATCTTATTACACATCTGTTTACATGAATAAAGGAGAAAGCAAGAGCAAAAGCCCAAACCACCCTTTGGTGATAATTCCAATATTGTAGCTGCTAGTGACTTTGGACTAGAGTGTCTGAATCAACGACATGAATAAAGGAGAAAGCAAGAGTAAAAGCACAAACCACCTTTTTATATCTTTGGTGATAATTCCAATATTGTACTGGTAGTGACTTTGGACTAGAGTTTCTAAATCAACGATAGGAGTTAGATGCAATTCCAATATGATCATGAGAGAGCTCAGAAGCAAAGGTAATGGCCTCCGCCGATTCTAGTCTGTAATCTTGTCAACTCCTTGCTTGCAAGCAGCCAAAAAAAAAAACACCTCTCTCGTAGTCTCATGTCTAATGACAATACCCAAGCCCATACGATTATTTTTCTAGAAAATTGCTATATCAACATTGACCATAACCTACCGTTTGGGGCGGTGGTTCCCAACTTTTATGATTAAGAAAATCACACTTTCTAAGATGGGCTATAATTTTGTAGGCTACACATTGGGGTTGCATTTTATTTTCTCCATTTTGCACAATGTTCCTAGCCTCCCCAATATACCAAAAGGCTATGACAAGAATAGTAACCTCCTTGTCTGTGCAAGCAGCCAACATTTCAAAAATCCATTGCTTAGTGAAACAAACAGTTTGACCATTATCTTGGAGACACACTTTTTCTCCGGTTCTCTCCATATTTCAGCCACATATTGACAAGAGACAAAAGTTTGTTGTGTGGATTTGTCTATGACACAATAAGAATGAAGATCATAAGCCGAGACATGTCTAATTCTTAGTTTGGCTCTACCGCTGCTTCTACTGCACCTTTTTACTATTTATCCTCTCACAAATACTGTTGCAGTAATGCAACGGGATTGCACAACCAAAGACACAAGAAGCGATTTTTTCTGATATGACGGTTGCTTTAAAACATTGTTCTAGAACTGCAAACAGAGTAGAATTTGAAATTTGAAAAATGAAAAAAAACTAATAAGTATGCCGCTGGAAATGGCCTTGGCCCAATAAAACAACAAAGATCTACAGCTCCCTCCGTTCAGAAGAGGGCGTGAACCAAACATACCTTTTATAGCTTTCAAAATCCAATCCAAAGAGAGGATGCATCTCTACGTGACCTTAGTTTAAAAAAATAAAACATGGGCATTAGGCGACCCAATTAATGGGGACAACAATAGTGAAATGCAGTACAAGCTGATTGGACGACCTCGTCAAGCTACGAATACTAACTTTAGAGCTCCTTTGAAACACAGGACCGTAGAAACACATGAATAAAGAAAACATAGAAAAGAGTGTGCTGAAATCTTGAATCTTATAGAGATGAAGAAAACACAGAAAAATGGAAGAATTGGCGTTTGCATAGGAAGATACATGATTTAGATGAGAGATAGTGTTGTGAAGGAATTTTTTTTCATGATGTTCAACCTTTTGGTAGAATTCCTTCAGAATTTCTATAAATCAAGTCATTTCATAGGAATTTTATAGAGATTCAAAGCATCTCAATCTTTTGTTCCAAATCAAAGGAAAATTTTCTATAAGATTTTAATTCTCTAAAATTCCTCCATTTATCCTTTGATTCAAAGGAGCTCTCCATGGAATTCTTTTCATGATTATATGGGTGCTGCCGCCATGACCGCCTTCAAATATGTAATGGGACGACACTATGACAGATCTTCACGTCATCTGCACCACCTCCTTAGTCATGGTGATGGCCAACGCTGAGTGCTTAGAACAAGATACGGGATGTGCTAGAAGTTCAGACAAGCACCAAAAAAGACGTACTCAAATGTTACCTTAGTTCACAAATGCATAACTTGGTTGATTTTTTTTCAAACTTTAAATATGTAAAATATGAATTATACTTAACTATATTTAGTAGTAAATGAAATGATAAGGCTATCTACACTGAGGAACTGTAAAAAGGATGCATCCTCCTTTCAGTCGCTGGAGGGCTGCAGCGGTGGACTGAAAGTGCCACCCTACGGTAGCGCTGCCCCGCTCGAACTCCATTCCCAGAGCTGTACGGTTCCAACCCTATCACCCTCATTCTCATCCACGTGCTCAACGGTGGAGTATGCGAGTGGCCAGCCAGGGAGGGGAATTGAGGAAAGTGGAGGAAAGATAAAATAATAAAAAATGGAGTAGTTGGTATAGAGTTGGGGTATAGAGTTGATACGAGCGTGCAAGATTGGCAACTGTATTTCAAAAACGTGATGACCAGGATAGAATATTCCTTTTAGAGTTCGAATTTAGAGCTGTATGAGTGCAGATAGCCTAACAAAATAAATGATAACCTGTTAATGTTTTGAATAATACGAGTTATTTTAAAAGTAACCACGTTATATTTGTGAGCAGGGGAGTGATACAAGCAGCAAACATCAGCAGGTTAAGGCTGAGTCCAATGGGACTCCCTATCTCCACTCCCTAAACACTATTCCAACTACCCCTCTCTCTCAGCATTTATGTCTAACAGTGCAAAACAGTGTTTAGGGAACTCATACAGAGAGTCCCATTGGACTTAGCCTAACATACCCAAGAAAGTCAATCAAAAAAAATCCAAAGATTTTGCCACGAACGAGGATTGTTTTAGTGGAGTGTCGGCAGACTGTAACACCCCGAAATTTGACCCTAATAAAATATCCTCTAATCTCTCGTCTAATTCAAACTATGATTTTAAAAGCTTGTTTGAGTGCAAGTGTACAATTATGAGCTCACCAAAAAAAATCATCTCATGCTCCTGTAATTCTCCCAAAATATTTCCGGAGATATTCCTCAAAAATATTCTCCATAATCTCTTCTCAAATTTCTCCAAAATCCATTCAAATTCATAGTCCAAATCCAAATCAGAAAAATAGGAAACCCTCTTCTCTCCTACTCGGGCCGCAGCCCAACTCCTTCCTCCCTTTCTCGGCCTGCCTCGGCCCGCCTGCCACTCTTCCTTTTCTCTCCCTCCCGCGTGGGCCTCGCCCCTGGCCCGTTTCGCCTCCTCCTTTCCTGGCCCAAGCCGAACGGCCCGGCCGCTCGCCCTCCTCCTCCCCTTCGCTGCCGCCGCCAGCGCACGCGCGCGCGCCGCGCGCGACACGCCGCCCCACAGCACCCCGCCCACGCCTGGACACGCTGCGACGCCGGCCCCGCCGAGCACGCACGCCGCGCACGCCACGCCAAGCTGCCGGCCGCCTTCTCCTGCACCTCGCCAAGCCGGGCCCCGGGTAGCGCCGCGCGCCGTGCCGAGTCGCCGTCTGCACCCGCGCACGCTAGGACCCGTGCCACTCCGCGCCGCGCCATAAAAACGCCGAGCTCTCCCTCCCCGCGCGGCTCTCCCCCTCTCCGCCTCGGCCGGCCTCGGTTCGCCACGACCCGGAGCCGCCCGACGCGAGCTCTCTTTCCCCCTTCCCCCGCTGGCGCCGCCCGCGCCGCTCGCCTCAACGAGCCGCGCCGACGCTGCCTCCTCCATCCCGAGCTCTCCCTCCCCGCGCTGCTCTTTCCCTCTCGCCTCGGCCGGCCTCGGTTCACCTTGGCTCGGAGCCGCCCGACGCGAGCATCCTTTCCCCCTGCTCCACTCGCGCCGCCCGCGCCGCTTGCCCCAGCGACAAGCCGCGCCGACGCCGCTGTCTGCCTCGCCGTGCTCTGCTCGTGCCCGAGAGCAAGCCGCCGCCGCCTCGGGAGGAAATTCTCCATCCACAAGCCACCTCAGTCCAATTCCTCGGGCATACACCACCACACCATTGCCATCTACCTCCGCCCGGCCTCAATTTCTCCTCCCGTTGCTCCAGTCGCGCTCCCCGCGAGCACCCGAGGCCGGCGGCCATGGCGTCCGTGGACGTCCCTACTCCGCGCGTCCTCCCATGCCCGGAAGCCCTCGGACGGATCCGCGTCGCCCTCCTCTTCGCGCCGGTGCCCTCGCCTTCTCCAACGGTGGTCGGGAACCACCGTCCCGGCGCACACCGGCGAGCCTCGGCGTCCGCCCGACGGCGACGGCGCGAGCTGAGCGCTCTGGCCGAGCGAGCGCTCGCCCGAGCATGCCTGCCTGCCTCTCTTTTAGCCGCATGGGCCGGCCCAGTAGCCGAGCCGTGCGCGTGGGCCAAGAAACCAGAAGAAAAACAAGAAAGTCCCGTGGGCCGAATCCACCTCCCAGGCCCAAGTTTGTTTCTGCTCGGGCCAAAACCGAGAAGTTCGCCCAAGAAAGCCTGTTCCCACCCCCTCAACTATCCAGGAAGTTCATATCTACCCCCTGCCACAAAATACCCCGTATCTTCTCCGTTCTAGCTCCGATTTATGTGATTCTTGCACCTAAATTCTCTGAAAATCAAGCTCTATCTATTCACGTACTTTTCATAATATCCTCACATACTCCGCCGACCACGACACTTGAAGATTCACGATCTGCGTCATTTTGGGTCGACCCGCGACGACGGAACTAGGGCACCTGTGGCAAGCCACTTGTGTGTTAGTTCCGCCCTCGCCGATCGGTTCACTGAAGACCCGGTTTGGTTGAACCGAACCGGACGGTTGCCAAACTCTACCCCTGTCCCCGTACTGCGGACGACAGGAGGAGATGGTTAGCACCGCCCGAGTTCGTCGTTCTCTCCCTCACCGCGATGTAAGCCCATCGCGCTGCGGGAGTAGACCGAGCCCAACCGGAAGGAAGAGTTGGACCGCACGCGCCGGGGTTTGGCCCGTGTCGTCTCTCTCTTCTTCCAAATTAATCTTTATTGCCGACATGCTGCCCTCATGCTGCCGGAAAATCCGTTTCGTGAGCTCGGCATGGATGGCACTAAAGATCAAACTCTTGATATCTAAAAGGGATGCCAAACGCGCCAGTTATCCGTTTGACTCTCGTTCTGATCACATGGAAAACCATAAGGATATCTTTAGCTCCACAAAGCCCATATCTTGATGAGCTCAGAGCGTACCTTGATTTGGTGTGTTTTGCTTGTCTGTACGTGTAGGCTTTCTCGGAGAGTCGTTCGGTTCCGTCTCTGAAATGGTTGACTCAGAGACCGGAACAGGAGTCCAATGGTGTAACGACCGTCGTACCGGCTACCTCGGCGAATGAAGGCAAGTCCACTGGAATCCCCACTTGATGCATAAATTACCCATGTTTTTATATACACATCCTATTGCCTTGTAAACCAAGAAAACTTGCATGTTTTGCTGGCTAAGGTAAAACATAGTAGGATATAGCCTCCCGAGCCACTTTAGATGTAGTGCGCTTAGGTGGATCGCTCACTCAATTATATACATTAATCTTGATGAAAATGATGGGAATATGATGGTGGGTATGGGCGGTTGTTTTTCAGTAAAACATATGGTAAGACCCTGGCAGACGACTTCGGTTGTTGAAGCCATTTACGGGGTGGAAACCTGGTCCTTGTTGTGAGGACTGGGCTGGTGTTGCTCATGCGTGAGCATTGTGGGAGTTCCACCCTGAAGGACCGAGTTGACGTTTCATCTTGCCTAACTCATCTAGCGCAACCACTCGAGGTTGTATGCGGCAACCCTCGGTTAGAACCCGCTTTGGACGAACCAGGCGTAAGCCGGTGTGCTGGGATGCATGAGAGATTGGGTGGATGGGCGCGGTTGCATGGCTGTGGTCAGGGGGTCAACAGTCGCGTGGCTGCGGGTCTGAGCGACAGGTGGGCCCGTACTCTCTCATGCCTGAAGTCTGGGGAGCGCCTTGCGGGGGAAAAACCGGCGAGCGGAAAGGGGCTCACTGATCATGAGTGCCTGGACCAAACTTGTGGGTAAAGTGTGCACCTCTGGCCGGAGTATAACTAAATCTATCATGATAGTCCGCTGTCCACTGGTATGGACAAACGAGTTACGGCTTGGTTTCTGAACTAGCTTCTTATAAGAATATGGTTTTGGGATGGGATCAAAATGATGGTTTTGAGGCAGCTGCGGTTGCCGAGGAGGTGTGTGTGTGGAAAATGTGATGGCATGCGTGCCACGAGCCGCGATGGACCGGCAAGTCCAGTGGCAACCTCTTTTGGGATAAAGATATTTTCTCAATTAAAACTGAGAACTAAGGAACCCTGCATATCAAATGTTTCACTGCGAATTTACCTTCAGCTCCAGATATATCTTGCATATAGTGATATCTTATATCCCCTTTTCCTATGGAAGAAGGTGGACTTGCGGAGTACGTATGTACTCACCCTTGCTTTGTTGTTGGTTAACAGAGCAAAGAAGATCATGGACGTGTGAGGGTTACGGCCTGCTTCCCAACTGTGTGTTGTGGGAAAGTATGGGTCGCGCTTTAAAGTTTTCCGCTGCAGTGTTTTTCGGGCTGCGCCCTGTTTGGTGTGTCCCGTTAGGGCGGATCTGTATACATCTGATGTACAAATGTGATTACCATAACTCCTGGAAATGGTAATAATACACATTTTAGTCCTGCTTAAGGGCTGGGACGCTTCACAGACCCTAAAGGTAATGTCAATGCTGCATTGCGAGTAGACATTATGGGGCGGTGAATCAACTAAAACTATTATCGCAGTGAATCCGGTGGGGTTAGACTATCCGCAGTCATTGACTGCAACCTTCTCCCTAAATTTTTAGAGTCGACTGAGAGGGTGCAGCGGGGGACTCGACAAGCAACCCTACGCAGGGAAGCACTTTCTCTCACCTCAAATGTGAGGTACATGGCATAGCTACTGCACATGATTTCTCTCCTCCACGTCGACTCGAGCTTGCCTCTCTCCTCCAACTGCCGTTCCTCGCGCCATCAGTCGGAGAGGAAGGAGGGACGCGGATATGGCCCACGCGACGCCGGTGACCGCCGCAGAGGAGGTGGAGCGACGCTAGCGACTGCCACAGAGGGGGAGGCAAGCCGCGGATCTAGCCGGCACCGGCCGGAGGAGGACGGCGTCGGGCTTGGAGGAGGCATATCCGGCCCGAGGAGGACGACGCCGGTGAAGGAGAGGTGGTGGCGTAGTTGGAGGAGAGCCGGGGTCGCGGAGCTAGAGGAGGAGAGGACGAGGCCGGTGCGGAGAGGAGGCGGCAGATCTTGGACGAGGAGGAGGCGGCGGTGGCCATGGCGGGGAGGAGGAGGCCGGCCATAGGGGAGGAGGCGCCCCACGCGCGTCCCACGCGCTGCCGGGAGTGGAGGAGGATACAGCGACGGAAGGAGGGGGACGGGCGGCTGGGAAGACGAGAGACGGCCTCCAAGCTCGGCGGCGGGGATAGATCTGGCCGTAGGAGGCGCGGCGCGGCGGCCATAGGAGGACGCGGCGCGGCGGAAGAAGGGGAGGAGAGGACTGGAGGAGGAGGACCAGGCGGCGGAGGCTGAGTCGGAGGAGAAGTGGGGCCACGGCGGGGAGACGCGCCGGCGGCGGGGTAGCGGGGAGGCAGGATACGGCGTGGAGGCGGCGGGGCGAGCAGCTGAGCAAGAGGGAGGCCGAGGAAGGAATAGGGGAAAGTGGTAGGTGGTGGGGTCCGCGGGTGGATTTTATAAATTGATAAAAATATGGTAGTTGATATAGGGTTGAGATATAGAGTAAACATGACTGCGGAGAATTGTAGTATAAGGTAAAAAATCTCGGATGGAATATTCTCTTTTAAATAGAAAAATATGGTTGGATGAGTACGGATAGCCTTAATCCGTGAGGGAAAGGGCAATGCAGCTGATGGAAGAGCATCCCTCGACCCTCGTGGCCTCGTCCCTTACCTCTGGCCAGCCGCCCGAAGAACACGGCGCCACTCTGCCTCCACTCTTCCTCCCAACTTGGCCACTTCTAAATTAACCAACCAGAACCCCCATCAGCTGGATCGGTCCTCGATCCCCGTCCCTCCAGTGATGGGCGCCTCCACTCCT
Source organism: Paspalum notatum (assembly GCA_022530915.1). NCBI lineage: Eukaryota > Viridiplantae > Streptophyta > Magnoliopsida > Poales > Poaceae > Paspalum > Paspalum notatum. Next base: position 35,991,042 of record CM039685.1, read on the forward strand.
CGCCACCATTCCAGCTCTCCCTTCCCGCGATCGCTCCTCACCAAGCGGATCATCACCTTCGCCCTCTACGCCCTCGTCCCCCTCGCCTTCCTCCACTACCTCCTCTCCCTGCCTGCTCCTCCGACCATCTCCTCTTCCCCATCACCGCCGCAGCAGGGGCCCAAAGCCGCCGCCTTTGCTGATGCTGGCGCCACCGCCACCGCCACCGCCGCAGCAGCCGCAGCGGCCGCAAGGAAGAGGGCGGCGCCGAGGTGCGACTACTCGGACGGGGCGTGGGAGCGGAGCGCGGCTACTGCCCCGCTGTACAATGGCACGAGCTGCGCCGGCACCATCAAGGCCGGCCAGAACTGCGAGGCGCACGGGCGGCCGGACACGGGGTACCTCCGCTGGCGGTGGCGCCCGCGCGGGTGCGCGCTCCCGCCCTTCGACCCGGCCGAGTTCCTGCGCCTCGTCCGCGGCCGCCACGTCGCCTTCGTGGGCGACTCACTGGCGCGGAACCAGTGCGAGTCGCTCGTCTGCCTGCTCAGCTCCGCCTTCCCGGCGCGCCTCGTGCGCGGCGCCGGCGGCGGCGACGGGGACGGCGACGGCGACGAGCTCCGCAAGTTCCGGCGCTGGGCGTTCCCGTCCCACGCCGCCACGGTGTCCGTCTTCTGGTCGCCCTTCCTCGTCAACGGCACGGAGAAGGCCAAGGGAGGGGCGCCGGGGCCGGCCCACAACCGGCTGTTCCTGGACCAGCCCGACGAGCGCTGGGCCGCCGAGCTCCCGGGCGTCGACGTCGTCGTGCTCTCCGCCGGCCACTGGTTCCTGCACCCGGCCATGTTCTACGACCGCGGCGCCGTTGTCGGGTGCCACCACTGCCCCGAGCCCAACCGCACGGAGACGGGCTTCTTCGGCGCGTTCCGCCTCGCCGTCCGCGGCGCGCTGCGTGAGGTCGTCCTCCGCGCCGCCAGGGCTGGCCGGCGCCGGCGCCCGAAGCTGGCCGTGGTGACCACGTTCTCGCCCGCGCACTTCGAGGGGGACTGGGACAGCCCCACCGCGTGCGCGCGCACCGAGCCGTACGCGCCGGGGGAGCGCGCCATGGAGTACATGGACGGCGAGATGCTCCGCGCCGAGGCGGAGGAGGCCGCGGCGGCGGACGCGGACGCGCGGGCGCGCGGGGCCGGCGTGACAGTGGAGGCCATGCAGGTGACGCGGATGGCCGGGCTGCGCGCCGACGGGCACCCGGGCGCGTACATGCACCCGTTCCCGTTCGCCGGCGGCGCCAGGGACAAGGTGCCCAACGACTGCGTGCACTGGTGCCTGCCGGGGCCCATCGACACCTGGAACGAGATCCTGCTGCAGCTCGTCAAGCGCTGGGCCGACGCCGACGCCGAGCCCTCGTCGTCATGAATTCACATGAAAACTACCAAGGCAGTTTTGTTTGGACAGAGGATTTGATTCAAATTACTAGTAGAGACTGTTTTGAACTAGAATTAGGTCTTGATTTTTTTATAGAAATTCCGAGTTGGCACGCTAAAAATGGGAGCTGCCGAGGTTTTACGGTGTTGTTGTAACAGTTGTTTTTGGGTGGATACTTTGCAGTTCTATCTTGCATTGCTTTATTACTGCCAGTACAGTACTAGGAACGATCGGATCTGAAATTAGAAAATGGTTTTAAAAGCCCAGGGTTAGACTTACCTTGGTAAAAATAAAAAATACGCAACATATCACGGTTTGCGAGATAGCTCACCACGATTCCCGGTGTCCAGGCGAGGCGGGGCGCGGCGACGTGTCACTCTCACTCTCTCGATCAGTCGCTCTCTCAAAACGTACTTTGGGCTGGCAACAGCGGGGGGCGGTGGCGGTGGCCGGGGTCCGTGGACCTGCGCGGCTGCGCCGCGCGCGCCGCGCATCGCGCCTCGACGCACAAGGCCGAGCTCACCGTCACCGGCGTACTCATTCACCATTTATATTTTAAACTTCCATTATCATCAGTTATATATATATATAGTATATAATGATGACCCACCCGCTATATGGATTAGTCAAAACTCAAAAATAGGTATTTTGTTAGGTCACTCTCGGTGAAAAACGAAAAGATTTCATTTGATGTCTCGAATAGTGTCGTGTCATCATAAACAGTTTATTAGTTTTGGCTGAAAGATGAAACAAAGTCTCCAGTGCATAGACTAAATATACGAAATGAAATTCTCTGGCCCTCATTGATTAGTTTCAACGTGTTTTATATTCTTGAAACAATGTACATATGATTGTATCACTATGAAATGTATCCATCTATTTTCACATAAATGCATCCTATACCGTGTCAGCGTATTTGCTGATGTGTCACATTATTTATTTAGTGAGAATTAAACTTTCACCATGAATAGTTTTAGGCTATTTTTTCATGACAATGGTTTTGATAGTGTAGCAAGGTGTTGAGGAAGAAAGAGATTAAATGGATTTTTTTTAAAGATTTTGTTTTGCATGTTGCCTAGAAACAACAATGGAACATGCATTAGAGAAGTGTAATAAGCTTTGTAAGTGGGCTTTCTACGTTGCCACACCATATTGGTGATGAAAGGATCAAGATGTCTAAGAGAGAGGTGAATTGGACTTCTAATTTCGAAACTCAAAATTAAATCCTATCGCACAAGTCCCAATTCACCCTAGTACCAAAACAAGTGATCCTAATGAACTACACGCACAAAAAATTTGCAACCTAGAGCCAAGCATGCAATTCTAGGAAAGTAAAGTGCGGAAAGTAAAAAGAAAACACAAGGATTTTTTCCCGAGGTTCGGGGAGACACACGGTCTCAACCCCCTACTCCTCGTTTGGCGCCCCCTCGCAAGGCTTTGCTCTCGCGGTCTCCTCGTAAGGATCCTCGCTTCAAACCTCGCAAGGAATGAGGTTGCCAAAGTGACCTTCGCAAAGGTCAAACAACCCCTTGATCTGCGGACCAAGTGCTCTCTTCTTGATGAAGCTCTTCTCCGCTCCGGACCGGCGAGTTTGAGCCGGTTACAATCCCTTCGCAAGGGGCTTGCTCCGCTTCTCCCACAAGCTTCGGAGCTCGCGGAACGCACGACCGCAGCCGTCTAGGTGATCGCAATCACCGAGAGTAACAAGTTTTGGCTTCACTTGATTCAACCCCAATCAAGGAGTTCTCTTCTCTTCAAGTCTCTTGGCCAAAGCTCAAGATTTAGTGTGGAAGTGGTGATGTAGGTGACCTTTGAGTGTATATGAGTGTTCTTGGGTTGCAAAGGCGGTAAATGAGGGGAGGGGGAGCCTTTAAATAGGCTGGAGCTCTAAAACTAGCCGTTGAGGAGCTCCAACCGTTTTTCTGCGTACCCACGGGACAGTCCGGTGCGTTGCCACCGGACAGTCCGGTGGTATATAAAGTTCAAAATCACGTTTCGCGCCAAGGGCCTTAGAGCCACCGGACAGTCCGGTGGTTGCCCACAGGACAGTCCAGTGGAGAGTTTAGCATGGCCCACTTAGCAACCCCTCAGTTTATATCGTCCGGTGGTGCACCGGCCAGTCCGGTGGGCTATTGAAGCTCAGCCGAACAATACAAACTCAACGCTTAGTTTTTGCGCCACCGGACAGTCCGGTGGCTAGTACATAAAAAAATCTGGTTTTCAGCGCTGTTTTCAAATGGAGTTTTGTAAAGTTTTTCGGAGGGCTTTCTCTTGACTTATTCGACAAAGGAGAGTGTGTTTTGGCATGTTTTAAGGTGCTTGAGCTTTAGGACATAGATGCACTCGAAGGTTAGAGAATTCCCAAATTGAAGTGACTCAAGCTACTCACCTCAACCCCTCTTGATAGTACGGCTCGACTAAAGACTAGCAAAGAGAAAGCTAAGTGTCCTTCTTCACCTTTTGGCACTTAGAGCTAGGGAAACACCCGATCTTCTAGCTTGCTCGATCAAACCATAAGCCGTCCAATAGAATTTGAAATTAGAGGTCTCTTATAATCAACCAATGAGCTCAAGTACTAATATAAAGCCTTCAAAGCATGAACTCATTAGTAAACGACATTAGGTTGTCATTAATCACCGAAACCTCTACCTCTTAGAGCTTGTTTCTCACAGGTGATGAGGTGGAAGAGAGAAAAGAGATGAGAGAAAGAAGCATGTTGCATACTTGCGACCAGCTGAGATAGGGCTCCAAGAAGCCTCACCAGAGAACAAGGTGGCCAGGTATTAGCTATATATAGTATACAAATCAATAGCTAATTGTTATATGAATAGACTGTTAGATTGATTGTACGTGACATTACTCCTTTATACAACCTTTGTCTTATGAAGAGCATACATATAATGCGTCCCCATAGTTAGCCTTGCATCCCCTGCTGGAGCATTGCCCATAATTATCTCACCAACATGTGGCCCCAGGTAGCCTTGCACCACCTAGCATCTCTCCGTCCCCGCTAGGACATGCTGCATTAGCCTAGTTTGTTGAGACGCATGACCTCGGACATGGAGGGGAAGACAAGCATGTCGCCCATGTGGTCACGCTTTCGCTCCACGACGATCTTGACCTTGAGTGCAAAACTCCTCGATGAAGATGAGGAAGCCCGATGAAGATGTTGAGGGTCGGTGATGTCAGTGCAGAAGGTGTTGTATGCGCCCTCATCCTAAAGCTCATAGACGAGGTACCACACGGTTTTGAATGCCAAGGCGCGAGTCAGCATTGATCTGCTTCACATCAGAGAGGATTGGTATTGCGCCTTAATCCATGACAGCCCGCACGCCGGCCACCGGCACCACATGCACACCTTAGGGTTGGTCCTGCATGTGTTCTTCAGAGCCACCAGCAAGCGGCAACATTCTTCCTTGCATAGATGAAGGGGAGTCGAGATGGAGATGAAGCGAGTTGATCCGATTTAGAAGAATCGATCTGTGTTTTGGCTATTTCCAGTAAGAGCATGTACAATGGTATATGCTTAGAAGTAGATGCTTAAAGAGAGAGAATGATAAGCACCGATGTACAATTTTCATTCCACAATGCAAAAAGGCAGTGCAGATGCTTAAAATTAGTAACTACCTTGCAAGCTCCTGCGTAAGCACCTGTACCATACAATGGGAACGGTGGTGCAGCTCGATAGCTGAGAGGTGTCTTGGGAGAAGGAAAAGACGGTTGAGTCAAGCATCGGTGATTAGAAATAAAAAACGAACTAGGTAAGAACCGGAGCAAAACTAAGCAGCCCTTCCTCCGTTTAAGCACCAGCTGCCCAAAATAAATCTGTTTTTTTTTAAACACCTCTTCTAAGCTTCTCATTGTACGTGCCCTAAGGCGTCTATAAAATTTGAGTTCGCTTTGTTTGTTTGGCTGAATGCAGTTGCAGCGGAATACCACAGCGGTCACAACCAGCAAGAAAGTCCGTATCGGCAGGCCGGCAGCCCGCCAATCAAATAGACTCAACATAGACGCTGGACGGTGGGATGAACTGTCTGCCTGGCCATGGACACTTCACATGGGCTTCGAATGAAAATAAAAATAAAGGGAAAAGGTGAAAAAAAAAAAACGAAGAACCTCTCACCCAAGCTCTGACCCCCACTCTCACTCTTCCCCGTTTCAGACCCACTTCACTACTTCATTTCATCGCCAACAGACGGCCGCCTCCACTTCTTGTCTCCGCGCCTCCATGGTCGCCTCGTCGTAAGCTGGATTGAATCCATGGGCTCCATTTTTGGTTCTAGCCACCATTCCACCTCCTCTTCCCTCCTCCCCAAGCGGGCCATCGCCGTCGCGCTTTACGCCCTCATTCCCCTCGCCCTCCTGCACTACCTCCTCACCCTTCCTGCCCCTCTCCCCCCTCCTCCTCCCACCACCGCCTCCCCATCACCGCCGCTGCTGCAACCGGAGACCGCGGCCGCGCGGTGCGACTACTCGGACGGGGAGTGGGTGCAGGCCGCGGCGGGCCCGCGGTACAACGGGACGAGCTGCGGCGAGACGATCAAGGCCGGGCAGAACTGCGAGGCGCACGGGCGGCCGGACACCGGGTACCTCCACTGGCGGTGGCGCCCGCGCGGGTGCGCGCTGCCGCCGTTCGACCCGGCCGAGTTCCTGCGCGCGGTGCGCGGCCGCCACGTGGCCTTCGTGGGCGACTCGCTGGCCAGGAACCAGTGCGAGTCCCTGGTCTGCCTGCTCGCCTCCGCGTTCCCGGCCCGGCTGGTGCGCGGCGCCGGCGGCGGCGACGGGGACGGCGACGGCGACGAGCTCCGCAAGTTCCGGCGCTGGGCCTTCCCGTCGCACAACGCCACGGTGTCGGTGTTCTGGTCCCCGTTCTTGGTGAACGGCACGGAGAGGCCCAAGGCGCCGCCCCCAGCCGGAGGGACGTACCACAACCGGATCTACTTGGACCAGCCCGACGAGCGGTGGGCCGCGGCGGTCCCGGGCGTCGACGTGGTGGTGCTGTCGGCGGGGCAGTGGTACCTGAACGCGGCCATGTTCTACGACCGCGGCGGCGCCGTCGTCGGCTGCCACCGCTGCCCCCCGGAGCGTAACCTCACGGAGACGGGCTTCTTCGGCGCGTTCCGCCTCGCCGTCCGCGGCGCGCTCCGCGAGGTCATCTCCCGCGCCGCCGCCGCCGCCGCCGCCTCGCCCGCCCGTCCCCGGCTGGCCGTGGTGACGACGTTCTCGCCGGCGCACTTCGAGGGGGAGTGGGACAGCCCGACCGCGTGCGTGCGCACGGAGCCGTACGCGCGCGGCGAGCGGGAGCCGCTGTACATGGACGAGGAGATGATGCGAGCCGGGGTGGAGGAGGCCGCGGCGGCGGGCGCGGACGCGGGCGCGCGAGGGGCGGGCCTGTCGGTGGAGGCGCTGCAGGTGACGCGGCTGGCGGCGATGCGCGCGGACGGGCACCCGGGGCTGTACACCCAGGCGTTCCCGCTCGCCGGCGGGATGAGGGATCGGATGCCCAACGACTGCGTGCACTGGTGCCTGCCCGGCCCCATCGACACCTGGAACGAGATCCTGCTGCAGCTCGTCAAGCGATGGGCCGACGGCGTCGCCGCCTCCGTCTCCTCCTCGTCGCCATCGCCCTGAAAACTAAGTCTTACCCCTGTTTGGATGATTTCGGTCCAAATTATTGGAAATGGGGCTGAATTTAGAATTACGTTGTTGAAATTTGTAGGGACGATTTTCGTGTTTCGTCCAAGCGCTTGCGCTAAATCGAGTTTGGTTTGTACTGTATACAATAATAACTACTGTACTGGTAGAGCTGTTGTCTTCTTGATGCGGTTTTGAACGAATACAGATATTGAATTCAGAATCAGGCCAGGCCCTATTTAGATCTCATATATGCATTGGAAGAACTTAACTAAATAAGTAGTACGATGTTTGGATCCCTAGGTCATAATCTGAAGGATCGGTCGTAGGGTACAGGACATAGTGAGATTTCAATAATCTTGTTTATTATCCTCGAATCTGGAACAATGGCCCAGAGATACGGCCTTAAACTTCGGCGTAAGGTTCGGGCCGGTGCTGACCTTTTCCGTCAATGATAGGCGCTCACTGTGCCACCAATGGCTTTTCCCTCATTGATCAGTGGCCTGTTCCATTCTATTCAGCCCCAGGAATCTGTAAGTTTTATGCTCAGTCTAGCTTACAGATGTCTGAAACGGTTTGTCAGCAGTAATCACTCACCATCATCGCAAATGTTTTAAGGATAAGCAATTGGTGATGGACAATCTCAATGAAGATCTGCAGGGAAAAGCAACAGTTTGCATGCACGAAGGGATCATAAGATCACCAGCGTCGGTGCACCACATCAAAGTACCAGAAAATGCAACTTATAAGTCTATACTGAGTCTCCTGCAATGGACGAAAATCAGCATCGCAGACTATCGACATTTTTTTACACAAAAAAGGGGTGTCAAAACACGGAACATGCATACTCAAAAGGCATAAACAAATATGTAGAGTGAACAAATGACGAGAGGGCTGAGTTGTTCAGGGAACAATAACACAACAACTAACAATTCATTACAGTGAACTTGAGGACAAGTCAATACTATGTGAAGTTTCTACAACTGAGGGGGAACATCAAATACATTATCAACCAAAAAGATTGAAGAAATCATTGAGGAAAATACTGCATGTGTTAGGATACAGTATGGTGTAGCCTTCTTCCCAGTGTAGAAGGTAAAATGGACAAGGAAATGCGATATATTATCATTGTGACGTCCTTGTTAAATACGATTTTCCACCCATGAAGTTCTAGATATTGTACAAAATACAACAGCACCTGGAAAATAACCATGCGTTAGACTAATTGTGGAGAGCATAAAAAAATAACTGCTTAAAAACTGTCCCTGGCTGATCAAATAGAAATACGTCAGTGATACCATTTGCAGTGATCAAGAAGATTGAATATATATAGACTATTATTATAGAAAATTTCGTTGGAAAACATATCGTCAGGTCAAACATTGCACAGAAAAATTGGCCTTGTAAATCTGTTAGTTGTTACGAAAACTTTGAAAAGGGAAAAACCATAAATGATCAAGCAAGACACGCAGGTCACCCATGCAATCCTTGCCTCCATCTAACAATTCCAAACCTTTTCCTATGTATAATAGTTATCAAGGCTTTAACAGATTTAGCGCACCTTCTAGCAGTAGAGTGACAAGCAAACAACAAAGGAAGGGACAAATAGAATGCTAGCATAATAACACCAAATTTCACATCGCTTTAAATATATCAATTATTATTATACTTGACACAAATCAAACAACTAAGTTACCTACAGGTATGACAAAAACAGGAAGATACAAGATTAATGGCCATGACGGATTGATGGAACACTATAATTACAGGTATGACGCTCAAACTACTTGTACCGGTGATGGATTGATGAGACGCTATAATTATGTATCTTCAGTAATTTGGTTTAAAGGAGTTAACAGCAATTTAGTCTTAAAACTTGAAAACTACTCTTTGATACACAAGCTATTTTAATTTTATTATAAGTCTAAGCACTAAGGGAATTAAGTGGCATATTAGTTATTAACAGTATGCTCACTTTCTCTTTCACCAATCACCACTTTACTTCTTTTAATGTAGAGGTTATAAGGCCATGAGTTACTACAAACATTCTTAGGTCCGTTGTCTAGTTCAGTAATCATTGAGAAACAAAACAACTTCAATGCCTATACAGAACAACGGCTTGTTATTTACTTTTTTTCTTTTTTGCTCACATTTTCACAAACAATCCATCAGCAATTTTGCTTTGACTAGATTACCAGAAGGAATAACATGTGAAAAAAAAACAATTTCCATCATTGCTATTATTTTTTTTTACACTTTTCCTACTTGCAATCCACTCATTGGTGCTATGTTCATATAATCCCTCCCAGGCTCCCATAAATGCCGCTGGAGCAGAGGTACACACCATTACAATGTGTGAGAGAATATCAGGGTCTTCACGGATTCGACAGCATTTTCTGAAAATTCTAACGTCTCTTGGCCAGTAAATTTACCTAGGAGACATTAACAGTGGTGACGAAAACAAAATTGACCTTAACAAAGGATTGTTAAACATAAGGTTATAGGAGATAAGAAAAATCATGGACTTGCTGAGAAGTCGTTGCCTCTTAGTGGCATAAAAACATTACCCCTTGCCAGAATGTTAACCATGCTTTAAACGAGCATTAACCAACTCATATTTTCTCTAGAGAGGAAAAAAGCAAAGTCCATCTAGATCTAAACTAACCTTGGGTGGTACCGTGGTAGGTACATAGCCCAAAATCAGGCAACCATAAGATTATCTTTATCTTAGGGCAAAACAGGGAGCTTACTAAAACATATTTGCATGACACTTCAATGGGCTCGAGTTCTTCATGGTTCTGACCAAGATGCAAATCTATGGCCTATGGGTGGGAGTTTGAAGTTGATTAACACACACATTGCCGTTTTTTGACTTTGAAGTGTAGAACTAAACATCGAGCAGTTCACGAATTTACTAGCAGATTGCTTGAATTTAATAAAGTGGAGTATCTTTTTGTGGGGAGAATTGATTTTATAACTTTAGATAACACTGTTATCACTTCTAAAATAGAACGAACTAGTAGCAAGTTACTCCACTAAAGATCTCTTCCAGCCCTGATCAGTCCACTGTAAGTCAACACACGTCAAGCTCCTGGTTGATTGCATGCAAACTCATGCTAATTGCCAAAAAGGCAAAGATTCAGCACCAAGATTAGAAGTTCCATAGCTAAATAGTAGAGTACTACTACATGTGAGCAGATCACCGAATCGGGAACTCAAAAGCCAGATCAAGATCCAGTGTTACTACCTCTCAGTCAGCACCGGCGCCGCCGCTCCCGCCAAGCGGGTAGGATACGAGCTCCCTAACCGTCTGGCCGACCTCGACCAGCGCGATGTCCATCCCGTAGCCGGACACGGGGAGCAGCTTGAGCTCTCGGAGCAAGCAGAAGGCCTCGGCCATGCGGCCTCGGGGCACATCGACGGCGACGGCGCACCGCGGGACCCAGTGGTCGGGCCGGAACGCGTCGGGGGCCTCGACGCCCGTGTCCTTCCGCAGCAGCTCGCAGAGCTGCGCGTGGAGGCCGAGCAGCGCAGCGGAGGGCGTGGGCGCGAGGAAGAGCACGTTGTCGTGCTGGGAGGAGGAAGCGGAGGCCGGAAGCGCCGCCAGCGAGGAGAGCGCGAGCGGGAGCGGATCAAGCCGCGAGGCGAGGGCGCGGAGCGAGGGCGCGAGGCGGAGGAGCGGGTCCCCGCCCGCGCCGGTGCCAGGCGGCGGGAGCGCGGCGGCGGGGAGGTGGAGCAGCGGGAGGTGCGGGCGGGCGGCGGCGTCGATCAGGCGGCTGCCGAGCTGCCGCCGCGCCAGCGCGTTCCACGCCTTGAGCACCTGGTTCTCCAGCGCCGGGTCGAAGTAGAGCTCGACGGCGTAGTAGTATCCGGGCACGGAGGAGGGCGGCGGCGGTGGCGGCGCGGCTGCTGCTGCGGAGGCGCGGGGCGTGCCTGGGGGAGTCGTGGAGACGGCGGGGGCAGAGAGGCAGCCGCCGCCAGCGGCCCCGGCGGCGGAGGGCGCGGTGCCTTGCGCCATCGGGATGGGGAGGGGGTGAGATTGATTCCGACAGGCGACAGGGAAGCGAGTGGGGCGGCGGAGGGGAGGGGGCTGGGTTTTTCCGTCGCGAATCGCGTGAGGAATTGGTAGAGATCTCGGCTTCGGCTCGGCTGCTCGCGCTGGGACGCTGTGTAGCTTTGCTAGCTTCTTTTTTTTTTAATATCAGGTTTCTTTCTCACCAGGTGAGCGATTTGTTAGCTGAGGGTCTGCTTAGTTTAGTATCAAAATTGGCCATACTAAAATTTTGCCAAACCAATTTGGCTTAAAAATTTTGGCGTGGCTAGTTTTGGCATTTAATTGTATCAGTTAAATTTTTGGACCTGTGACGGAGATTCGACGGAGTGCGTTCAACTATGTTTTTCTTGTTTGTGTTGACTAATTTATAAATTTCTGCCAATCATATTTTCTAGCTATTGGATGCGAATTGTGTGATTGAAAAAATGACCGATAAAATGTTAAATTCCAGTCACGTGATGTTGAGACACACCTCGTTATAGATTTACTAAAAATAAATAAATAAACTATTTAAACAGCAGAGTTTGTGAACAGACTACAGAGGTAGAAATTGTGATGAGTTGACTAGTGTTCTAAAAACATAAAGTTATATAAAATATAAATAAAATAGTACCTCATGTGTATTAAGAATTTATAGGTGTTATCTATCACAAAGTTTTGTAACTTAAGCTAGTTATATTAACTGGATCTGATCATGCCCAACTGATCTGATCCAATCCATCCAAAAATAACCCGACCCGAACAAAATACCGAGATACTATGTTTTTTTACCCGCAACCACAGCACATGTCAGGTATGTGCCATGATTTTCTACCAAAAATCTGACCCAACAAAAAAAAACCTAACCCAACCCAGAAAATCAAACTGACGTGTCCGCGAGAGTAGATGGGCCAGGCACGTGCGATTTTTATTCAAAACCCAACACAACCCAAAAAGCCGACCCAAAGGCAAAAAAAAAAAAAGGACCGACCCATGGGTCGGGTGCGGTCCTTCCTAAACAACCCATGATCTGATCTGGACCCGACCTGACATCTGAATAGGTCTATTATTAACTAGACTATCGAAGTAATCTAGCAAAATAAAGTCGCACAAACAATCGGGGTAAAGGAACATAAATCGGAAATACAAGTGAGTAGACATAAGCAAACTGTTGCAGTGAGAACTTGATCTATTATTACAGATTACTGGGGTGTCGAGAAAGCTACAAGTCTGTCCATAGTCTTCGTTGTAGCCACTTGCAAAGATGTTCATATAAGAACCAAGCACATAGTTGGGTAACTCTTTGGATGTCTAGACCTTCCTTGTGTGCAAGCGCGTCTCCACTGAGCCTCTCTTAAGCGCTCCCCACTATCTTTCGCTTTGGTGGAGCTTCGGGAGTTGCGTCTCCATAGACTCAGTTAATGCGTCTCACAAGACTACGAGCCATGAGCTACAACTCAAATATGGGGGTAAGCACCAATAGCAAAGATGTGCGCAAACACTACCTAAATCTAATCCTTAAGGCCATTCTTAGTGGAGAGTTTCATTTCTCAGTTTACAAGAGTGTCACATCAGGTTTTGTCTAGGCAAGAGTGCATCCTGGATGTCATCTAGATGAAACTCTCTCCCCTTGCATGAAACTCTCTTTATCTCTCACCTCATAATTACCTTGCCATGTCATCCACCATGCTGATGTGTCATGACATTTAATGAGAATGAAACTCAGATGAAACCCCCACTGGGAATGGCCTAAGCAATGCCATAATTATCCTAAGCTATTGCTAATCAAGCATTAATCACGTGTGTAGCACTTTCTAGCATCTTTGATGGCTGGAGCACACAAGATAGTATCTCAACACTATAATGTCTTGCAATGGCTCCAACAAACTTTGAAATAGGCATAGTAACACTTGAAATACACCACACCATACACTCCAATAATTGCCACATTAGCTAGCCACGTCATTGGATAGCACATTCGCTGCTTCTTCAAGTCACCATATCATCTAATGTCCTAGCTTCACGCTGCTTGATCATCTCTAGAGGTTCGGTCCATCTTAACTATACCACCAGGTCATCTAATGATTGGACTCCTCTAGCTCATAACCATGTGCTAACAATTTGGCTTTTTTTCCCGGTGCACACATCTTGCACCATCGAACCTTCTAGTGGTCAATATGCTTTCGCTCTCCAACCTATGGACTAAAATAGTGATTACTTTAGTGATTGTTTCATCAAGCACCAGATCATTCTTCCGTGAACTAAGTTCACTAGGTCTTAATGCTTGCCTTGTGCCTTAATAGTTGAATACGGAAAGATCTAGTGAAAACTCTTGTGCTTATTGTAGAAGTATCGTAGTCCATGTTGCCATGAGTTTTTCTTCATGTATTCACATCTCTTCACCCACGCTGCTTTGATTCTTTGATGTCTTAGATTCTTTTGTGATCTTATGGGCTCTTAAACATGTACAATTGATCTTAATTTGATATGTTCTCTTCCTGTGTTTATTGTCTTACATCTAGGACACTAACTACTTTTATAAGGATGAGTGGCCCAAGAAGAGGATGGGGTTGAATTGGGCCTTTTTTTAAAAAAAATAGCGTTCATGTATCCCCTATCATCGTGTTTGGGTGCAACACATCGACGATCTGTTGTGTACACAATCCTTGGATTTAGAAACGAGCCATTACTATTGCACTTTTGTCTCATGTTAATGTGTGATGCGTATGCCATACAGTCTGGTGTGTACAAACATCGAGTGATCTTCTAAGTGAAAACCACTGAGTTTGTCTGGTGCATGCAATTCTCCTCTCACCAGACAATGTGGTATTAACAATTTTTCTAGACTTAGTCAGCTTTAGTTCAAGCTAATCTCAAACGTTGTCCTATCGATTGTTTTTAAATAACTTTGTTGAGTTATGCTAAGTTGCTTGAAGGTATAGAGAGCACAAGAGTGCATCCAAGTCTTGACAGTGTGGTATTAACAATTTTTCTAGAATAAGTCAGTTGTAGTTCAAACCAATCTCAAACGGGTTGCGGTCCTGCCCATTGTTCTTGAATAACATTGTTGAGTTATTCTAAGTTGCTTGAAGGTACAGAGAGCACAAGAGTGCATCCAAATCTTGAATTTTAATTGTTCAAGGTACAAACCCTCACACCTCTTAATAGCATGACCTCTAGAAAATTGTAAACCTATTCTAAGCAAGTTTCCTTTATCACCTTTTTATCCTTGACTCTAGAAGCATCTAGCCTTCAAGAATCCATAGAAAAAACAAATATCCTTTGATATAATCCAATTAGGGGAGTTCACTTTTTAATAACCAATGAGCTTTTAACTTATTTCTTTTAAACATTGCATACAAAAACTAATAGTCAAAGCATATGATTGTCATTAGTTTTCGAAGCACACCTTTTGGGGCCTCGAAGCTCATGGTCCTTGTATACCGCTCCAACTAGCCTGAAATATTCCTATAGTATTTTTGACAACTTATCCTAGAATTATAGGATAATAATCGAGTCATACTGGTAGATAACAATATTGTTCACTTGTCTTTCTTGTTGCTCTCCTTGGCTCTTTATAAAGAGGCATTGTTTGTGTTGCCAGTAAGGTTAGGTCTCGAGTGTTAGGGTTTAGGCTTGGCTTCATGACGAGCCTTCTCCAATGAGGGCATGACCAGAGCCATTGGGCCGGTCGATGCCTTGATGGTGTGGGGAAGGGGATGTGGGTAGGGTGGCATGGGCACCACTGTCCATGCGGGTGGAGAACAAGTGGTTGGTGGCAAAGAAGGTGAGTAAATAATAGTGAAATAAAAAGAGGTTATGCACTTTCACCAAGGCTAATCAATCAGTGTATTTGGTTTGGTATTTTGTAACTTCGTTTTTAAGATTGGGTCACTCTCCTGATCAAGTGATTGATTTTTATGTGCCTATCAGTCAACCATATTGGCCATTGGATCTCCATCCAACGGTTCCCACCAACCTTATATATCCACTCCCCCTCTTCTTTCTCCCCCTTTCTTCTTCCTGCCCACGCCCCGCCTCCAGCCAAGCGAACCGGAGTTGGTGCCGCCGCCTGCCCCTACCCCTCACGCCGCCACCCGCCTGACCGCAGCCGCTGTCACCAGTGGTGGCCGTCAGCTCCTGCGGCCCCGTCCTGCGCCCTCTACTAACCTAGGGTCCACCTCGCCCCCGCCTCTGGTCCTCCCCAACCGTCTTCGTCCCCGCTCCCCGCCCGACGCCGCCAGTCTCAGCTGCCTGCTGCACACCACCACTGTTGGGTCGGATGCCACCCCCACCCCTCCCCTCTAAGGCCGAAGGTGGAGAAGAAAACCCCGCTAGCCCCCGCCCCCAACACCGAACCCGAAGAGAAGACGACGGCATCGGCGAGCTCTTCTCCCCAGCGAGGTTGTGTTGCAGCGGCAGAGGAGGCAAGGCGGCGTGGCGTCGACTGATGTTAAGACAAATTATCCAACAATTGACGAATAGTAATCTGTTTAAGATTTCTATAGGAATTGATTTTGTTATAAATGGTACCAATATACTTATACTATTTTGGCTTTCTTCAATCTTGATATTCAATGGATTAAGTTCCAAAACAAGGTGGATTTCTTGCCAAATTTTAAGTTAGAAATTACCAAAAATATCGCGTGATTTGCCATCAGGCCATCCTGGTTTGAGCTTTTTTTTAAAGGCAACTAGAGTGAGCGATCATCAGCGTTGATCCATGCTTTCGATCTGCTAGTAGAAAAGAACTCGATCGAATTAACAGACGCACGGCAGAACAGCACGAAGACAACGATGCCATGATCCAAAACGCAAATTCACAGCTTTCGCCAATCGGACGACTCGCGGCAGCAAAGAACGAACCCCTCGCCTCCAAGAACATGAACAAGATTTAAGATCAAGTAAAACCTCGAGACCCTACTCATAACAGCTCACCCAAACCAGCAAACCTAGATCAACCAGCAGCATTCAACCGTGCCCCTCTGTTATCTAGTGGGAGCCAACAATCCAACCCATGGTCTTCGACAACGCGCTCCCGTCCGCCGCCGGGGCCGTGGCCTCGCCACGCGGCCCCATGAAGGCGGAGGAGGCGCCGCCGCTGTGTGCGGCGCCGAGGCTGCTGGTGCTGGCGTGGGCGTCGTTCTTGACGATGACGATCTCCTCCAGCTGGATGCTCAGGTACGCCGCGTCCTCCGAAGCAGGGGCGGCTCGGCGGCCGGCCACCATGGCTGCGAACCTCTCCATGCGCAGAGCTCCTCCGAAATCCCTCTCCCTGCCGAATTAAAATGGCCGGCAAATCGGCTCGATGGCGGATCTTGTCGAAGAGCGCGGAGACGTCCTTGCTGGGTGCCGCCACGTGATCTCCTGGTGGTTGCTTCGCTTTTGCTCTGGTCAGATTTCTTTTTTCCTTTTGAGCTCCTGCTCACTTTATAACGGCGGAGACGACTGGCCGCGGCCGTGCCCGGATCGGTGAGAGCTCCGCCAGACGGCGTCTGTAACAGGATAAAGCAGCGCAGAGAAAAGCAAAACCCCTTGCGCCCGATAGGCATGGCAAGACGCAAGTTTGTTCCAGAGTGCTGATCTTTTGGGCCCGTTTGGTTTGAGGCCCAGTGGTCAAGTCAAAGTTTGGCCACGGTTTGATCGTGTTTGACTCTAATTAAAATTATATTTTACAATATGATTTTTATTTATATGGTTTATTTGGCTATGGACAAATTATATAAATAAGTAATTTATTGTTTAGCTAAATTTTAATTTAGAGTCAAACATGGTTGAATGTGGCCAAATTTTAGCTTAGCCATCAAGGGCCTCAAACCAAACAGGCCAGAGGGAGTTGGGCTGCGCAATGTCTGGTTGGCTATATAGAAGCCTATTATCATTCTTTTTTTACATTAGGCTGAATCCTAACAGATTGTTTATGACATCATCTGTATTAAAACTTCACTCTGTTTGTAGTTGTTCATTTTCATACTATAAACGATCGTATATACGATCTGATTGACTGGTCTTAGGGTCCCGGATCACCTGGCTATCGAACTTGCAATCGGCTAGATGTTCAAAATTACCGGCAGACGTAAATACTCAGAACCGCTACAGTATATAGCTGGTAATTACTCTATTGATTCCTAATTGGAAGGGGGCTCAAGCCCTTTTTTTTCATCCATGATAATATCGATGGTGATGAATCCAGATATATATGCAAAATACATACACAGAAAAATTCCTTAATATATTCATAGCCTATAATCTCTATATATAGTTACTCGTAAATAAAACTAGATCTAGGAATCACTTTAGACTAATGTTCACATGTTAAATAATTGAGATTTGATGAACCATGACAACCATTCAAGAGTTTTACTAGGACGGAAAATTTTGCTTAAAATTGGGATTTACTGTATTATTGGCAAGTGATCAATTCCTTTCAAGCTTTGGGTTCACTCTGCACTTAGTTTATAATTTATCGCTAAGAATTTTGGTCAGGCATTGTGTTATACATTGTTCAAAAAACAACTGGGTGATCGCTTGAGATTGATTTGCCTGCGACCAATCAACCAAATTCACAAGTCGTTAGCTTTCTGTAGCAGCTGCAAGTCCACTACTACACTCTTCTAACATAAGTAGAAACACCGATCAGCTGGGCTCTATAGCCAAAGCCAAATAAACCAAATAAATCTATTCCGATCACCCCAAACTTATCCGACATGATGTGGAGATCTCTCCTTAATCTCATATATAATTTGTGGTCCCAAACTTATTGTTTGGTATCCACAATTATTTTTTTTTTCAGAAAAAAAAAGCATTGCGCTTTTGTAGACCAAAGTGCATTCCTATCGCAATGAGAAGTTACTATGATCCTGTACAAATATCATGATCACGGACGACCATCCTTTCGTTTCAACCAAGCAAAAGCTGCAAACCAGCAGCTGTGCCCCCATCTCAAAACCCATCCAGATCATCCAAGCAAGCAAGAACGATCATATCTTCATGTTGGCGTACATGATGAACTGGAGCTCCTTGACGCAGTCCTGCATGGCCGGCCTGCCGGCGCTGTCGAAGCTGACGCAGCGCGCGGCGAGCGCGGCGAACATGGACACCGACTCCACGGTGTAGGAGCCCTTGGCCATGTCCCGGTCCACCACCTTGCGCAGCTTCTTCCGGTCGCCCACCACCTGGTGGATCCCCACGATGAGATTCTGCTCCTGGGGCCCCTGGCTCAGGTCGATGGCGCGCCGCCCCGTCAGCAGCTCCAGCAGCACCACGCCGAACGCGTACACGTCGCTCTGAAGCGTCAGCTTCCCCGTCTGCAGCAAAGAGATGCAGCGATCAGCATTGGCATCGACATCGACATGACAGCGTCTTCCTTCTTCAAGTGGCAGGACCTGAACTGAATGTGCAGGGTTACCATACCAGTGCGTATTCAGGGTCGAAGTAGCCGAACGTGCCCAGCACCCTGGTGGTCGTGTGGATGTCCTGGTCCTGCTGCAGCAGCTTGGCAAGCCCGAAGTCCGAGATCTGATGACAGGGTTTCCGCGTGCAGCGAAATGCAGCAGGGGTGATGAGTTTCTTTCTTTCCATGCTTCCATTTGAGCAGAGACTGCGTGGAAGAAGGCTAAAGAAGGTGCTCGCTATCAATCATGAGCGGAACTACCTTGGCCTCGTAGTGTTCGGTGAGGAGGATGTTGCTGGACTTGAAGTCCCTGTGGACGACGGGGACGCCGACGGCCGTGGTCGAGTGCAGGTAGGCCAGTGCCCTCGCCGCGCCGAGCGCGATCCGCAGCCGCAGCGGCCAGTCCATCCTCACCTCCCCAATCCCTGATGAAGAAAAGAAAACTTCTCATTATTATCACCTCTGAATCTGAACACCCGGGCACATGGATGGGATGGATGTTGTGGTGTTGCAATGGGAACCGGAGAGGAACTGATGTTTGGTGTCACCATTGAGGATGTCCTGGAGGTTGCCTTTGGGCATGAACTCGTAGACCACGAACCGGTGCTTCCCGTCGGCGCAGTAGCCGATCAGCGTCACCAGGTTGGGGTGGTCTAGCCTGCTCAGAATGTCGATCTCCACCCGGAACTCGCGCTCCCCGTCGGCGTGCTTGGAAGCAGGCAGGTCCATCTTCTTGATGGCAACGATCTTCACGTTCAGCAAAGTTTAGTTTATATCCGGTCAGGGAGCAACTTCTGAACCATGCGATTGAATTACTAAAGGAGTGAAACTAGCGATTGAAATTCATTCCAAACAGTCTCTCAGAACTAGTGGAAAATAACATTATATAGTACTGTATGTCAGTATTATTCAGTACTACTTGCCCGGGACTTGAGTTTCAAGTTTTGTGATAAGAATCAATTGATTGTTGAAAAAATTTGACCAGTGGTTGGCACTTTGTTTTCTGTAGTGGATGTTAAGACAAAATGTCACACCAACACCTGATCTTTCCTGTCTGCTGGACGTATCACATACGGGTCATCAGATGACTAACACCTATAATAATTATATACTAGTACTAATATGCCAAATACATGCAAGAAGAAAAAAAGGAGCTTCTCTTCCAAACCGAATCATTGGACAGAAGCTCAATAATTTGAAATGCTTCTCATAGAAGCTACTCTCAAGGACACATTGACATCAATATCTGAACTT
Source organism: Paspalum notatum (assembly GCA_022530915.1). Taxonomy (NCBI): domain Eukaryota; kingdom Viridiplantae; phylum Streptophyta; class Magnoliopsida; order Poales; family Poaceae; genus Paspalum; species Paspalum notatum. The sequence goes on from CM039685.1 coordinate 36,010,754, forward strand.
AAACAAACACGTTAACGTGCATCTGCAAATAAGCCCGCGCCGACAAATGGGAAATAGGTAGGTGGACAGAGGAATTGGTGGGGAAAAAAAAAGCACCTGGCCATCCTTGAGCACGCCTCTGTAAACCCGGCCGAAGCCGCCCTTGCCGACGAGGTTCCGGTCGCTGAACATGTTGGTCGCATCCTCCATCTCCTTGAGCGTGAACACCATCGTGCAGTTGCGCTTCTTCGGCAGCGGGCTATGCTCCTTGGCCTGCCATAGCTCAGCCGGCTTGTACACCCCTGCAGAGGAGAGCTTCAAATTATCAGAATTCCATGGAGCCATCGGTTGGTCAACTGAAACAATCCCTGCATGATTGCTAACTCTCATACAGAAGAAGCGATACTGTTCATAATTCAGAAGGATGAATTAATTAATTCGATTGAACTGAAAAGGTGGATTATAGGCCATGCACGCCATATATATAGAAAAGATAAAGAAAGAAAGAAGAGTTGCACTCACAGGGATTTAACTGATCAAGTGACCTGCTTCTCCGCCTCTTGTTCCACGACGAAACTATGTTGAACATCTTGAAACCTCCTAGTTCCATTTGGATTATTACAGACCGAAGCTTCCACTGCTTCGTCGCACTTCCTGATACATCCGGTTTTTCCAAGAAGATACCTTCCCGTGATCAACAACCAAGATATATTCCTTGCTGTGGCCGTTGGCACGCACACTCAGAGGGAAGGGGACTGCTCCTCCTATACTTTATGAGAAAAGCACATGTCCTACTGGAACTGCAAGCATGACTACCACTGCAGGTATCATCGAATGACACCCAAACCCAATCGGCGATTCAGTCTTCACATATCAAACTCACACTCTCCTCAGATTAAAATGAACACATGATGAACACGCGAAGAAGTGTCTAACCTGAACCGACCGCCTCCACCGGTGCCGCCGCGTGTATGGAGAAAGGACAGGATCGGTAAGGGAGGACAGGAGGGCACGGAGGCGCCGTACAGTGCCGGCGTGCAGCCAGGCAGCGAGGGGAGAGGATCAAGGGTAAAGAAGGAGGCGGTCTAGCTAGTCTCTTAGGAGGCAAGCAGTACGGCGACGAGACGCGCCACCTAAGGCGTCGTTGGCCCAGAAGTAAAGGGAGGACAATGCGAGCCGAGCAGGCGTTGGCGACGAAGGCATTGGCAACTAGCAAGCCATGGATGATGGAGCGTGCGTGCGTGCTTTGGGGCCAAGAAATGCCGAAACAGACGACGGGCTATTGTTTCAGGAAAGCTTGTGGCTTGGCGTTTGAATGGGAAAGAGGGAGCGGAGAGCTTGTTTGGTTGGTTGGTACATCAGCGGGATAGGTTTTGGGCAGAAATCGTGGGGGAATGGTGAGTGGCGACGTGGACGTGCGGAGGGAGAAACTGACGCGGTGGCGATGGCGACCAAGGGGCTGATGAGGGAGGGAGAACGAAGGAGGAGCGGTGGTGGTGGCGGTGGTTGCAATGTAGCCGTTTTCAGGAAGCTGTCAAGCTCCAGTAGTGATGAATGGTGCCTTTGTCTTCTTGGTTTTCAATCTGCCCACGACTGTTGAAACGAACCCCCGAACTAGCCAATCGGAGGAGGCGAGCGTCGAGCGATGGTGATCTGTTAATTAACTAGCAACGGGAGCCAGCTGAATTATACAGAATAATAATACGTATCAGGTACCAGATGGCAGCAGGACGGAGTTGGTAACGGCTAATGGCTTCATCTCTTCAGCGTTTGCAATCGCAACGGGGGAAACGAACGGTTGATCGGATCCGGGCTGATCTCGACACGGTGGTGGAGTGATAGGGACGACGGGTGCAGTGGGGGCAAGTTTGTTTCGCAAGCGTTTCTTTGGTTGGAGATCAGTCCCTCCCTCTGAAGTTCCTGATGGCGACCGGTTAGTTTCAGGATGCAGGGGGGCGGTGAAGTTGTAGGTGAGGTGGTTGGTTTTGGGTGTAGGTCTGACGAGCTAATGACCAAACTTGCCACTCTTCTCTTTATATGAGAGCCTAACAACGGGAGCAGATTATGCACAAAGGTGCACGTTTGTAACCCAGAGTACAAACCAACTGATCTTGCCTATATGTCACCAGATTGGACTTGTGCATTGTTGGTAAAAAAGTCTACATGGCTGCTTTTTAGGCTACCACTTCTCGTTCTCCACGTTTTGTATGACCTCTCTCGCATATGCAAATCCACACACCCTGCTGAATTGTCTGCACATGTGCACATCCACATGTACGCTATGCTGAATTTGGAAATAGTTTATTATCACTGCATTTACTTCCTCCATACCAAAAAGAATGTAATCCACCATTTCTAAGTCAAATTTTTTTTAGTTTGACTAGATTTATATATGAAGAATGGTGTCAACACCAATGCTATTAAACAAATATGTTTTATAATGAATTGGATATACTTATTTGACACAATAAGGATTGGTATTTTTTATATAAATTTGATCAAAGTTAAATTTATTTGACTTGGGAGAAAATTTGGATTGCATATTTTTAGGATGGAGTTAAAATTTTAGAGGGGTAATGATTCGCAGACCTAGGGATGGAAGGTGATATGAATAATCCGCATTATCCGATATCATATCCCACAAAGCAATACTTATATTATCTGATTGGCAAATGGATCCAAAATAACAAACTTTGCTTTTTCATGAAGGGACATGGGAAGTGAAAATCTCAATGGATATGGATAAGACATGTATCCAAAATAAAAAGTAAATTTATTCAACACGCTTCTATATTAGTTGTTATGTACGAGTGACACTTGTGATTTAGTCCCTCCATCTTAAAAAATAAGGCATATAATTTTTTTATAAGCTCAATAAACCGGAACTTTGATCATCCACCCCTTTAAAAATGTGTCATTAATAGATATAAAATTATCACCATATTGAAGTATTTTTAATATAAATATAAATATATAATATGCATACACTGCAAATATGTAGATTTGATTGAATTGGTTGTCAAATTTTTTGATTCGCAAAAGAAGGAACAAGTACCTAGCATATGGTGATTTTATACAACAAAAAAAACATTGGGACAACAACTACACCAGTCCAATAGCTGCTATTGAAACTAAAATTTGTGTGCCATTGAAAAAGTTCTCAATTCCATAGCTGCTATTAAAACTAAAATTTGTGTTACACCCTCAGTGTCATTGGTGAAATTTTACTACGTGCCACTTCACAACGACCTGCCGCCGCCGCCTTGCGCCACGGCAGCCATGTCCTCGCTGCATGTGTGCGGCCGCCCATGCCGCCGGCTTGCTCCGTCGCGGCCACACCCGCCACCGGCTCGCGCACCGCGGCTGTGGCCGCCTACGCGCGACTACACCTGCCTCCGTACCCCCACCGCCCTCGTGCCACCGTCGGCTTGCTATGTCGCGCCCACACCTGTCATTGCACCCTCGTCGCCTGAAGCGTGCTGCCGCCGGCTTCCTTCGTCACGGCCCCCCTGCCCCGTGCCCCTTCGTCGGCTCACATCGCCACGCCCACACCAGCCTCCGCGCTCCTCCCGCGTGCGCTCCTGACATATATAAACACTGTAAATATCACAAATATTTTTGCACATATCTATCGTTATCCTCGTAAGACCAAGTCCAGCAGATCGCGTGTATGGTCGTCTGTAATACAAAAATAACATTGTAGCTACACTGCAGTTTGAGTGAAGTTTGAATATATATGATGGGATACAGGTTCTTCTCAACTCAGCGTAACCCATACCTACTCATTATCATCGTAATCAACATCTAATGGGATAGTACAAACCCTCTTGGTCATGCATTTTCCGCTATAGGACATGAACTTGCATATTCCTTCTATTTCCTTGATGATAGTTTCAGATTTCTTGTCAATCCTATGTTTACTTTGATATGTTACCGTACCATACGTGTATTGTCCATTGAATATAACCGTGAATAAACCTTCACCACATTTAAAGCTATTGTGACCAGAGAGTACAAAAGAATGTGCAACAGAGTAATTTTGAAAATAAAAAGTGAGATAGAAGATTAGATAGGCGGTTTTGTGACCATAGCCTAGTGAACGTCGTAGCACTGTTAGATGCGGTGGCACCCCGGACGCATGGGCGCGCTATGTCTCTTTATAACATTGGTCACCTAGTCTTTTTTTTGGGTGCCCGGTTCATATGCAAAATCGTATACTCCCTCCATCCTAAAAAATTATGCATATAGGTTTTTGAAAAATGTTAACTTTTGAAATCTTTGACTAACAATTAGTCAGAATCTTTGACTAACAATTAGTCAGATTCATATGTTTTTAGTGTTCTACGTCGTATACTTGATTAATATTCAAAGTATTTTAATATGATTATTATAATTTTATATTTGTTGATGACATATTTCAACAGAAATAAATGGTCAAAATTTTGTTTTAAAACATCAGAACCAAGTCATACCAACTTGAAGGAGGGATTCTTTTTACTGCACATAGGCGACGTAGCCATAGATGGCATGATTATAATAGGGTTGAGGTCAAACTTTCTATTTGAAAACCATGTTGAAAAATCTCTAAACATTAGTTTAGGGACAGGAGTATGAGACTATGTGCAGCAGAATGTGTAAATGCATTGTGTATCTACTATTGCAACTATCTCTCTGTAAACAGTGTCGCTACAGTGTATAGGCAATCCATTTATCCAACCCACTGCACATAGTCTGAAACAATTTGCCCCTCATTAGTCTATCTTACTTCTCAGGTCTCACATGTAAGGTAGACTAAATTGTTAGTTTCACCTCAAATGTTTTTACTGTATCCATTATTTATGCTTAAATAGTTGATAATTATTCCTTCGTTCTTTTTTATTTGACGCAGTTGATTTTTTTCATAACATTATTCATCTTATTCAAAAAAAATTATTAATTATCATTTATTTCATTGTAACATGGTTTATCATTAGCGGTAGTTTGAGTATGATATGGGTTGTTTGCTAAAACTTTTAAATAAGGCGAACAATTAAAGTTTAAAAAATCAATCGCCTCAAATTAAAAAAACAAAAAGAGTACTTACCATCAATTAATCCCTATCCATATATTTTTAAATTTGGTTCATATATATTTTTTAATTTGGTTTTGGTCCGGGTGCGCCAAACCTAGGCTGCAATGCAACGCCTAGGTGACACGCCAGGATCCCAGTAGCAAGCTACTATAGTGGCTCCCTCCCCATAAAAATAAATTTAATATCAAAGTGAACCTTTGGTTCACGTATCAGATATTAGACTGATAAGAACATATACTACACTTGATCTTAGCCAAAAGGCAGAGAAATGTATGAGTTGGTAAGTTGGGGTGGTCCTTATTTTGTATCCGCCTCCACCAGATAAGGTGCTTTGGCGTAGCGGTATGGTACTAATCCATGGTTAATGACACGGGTTAGCAAATACTGACCGAAGGGGTCTCATGCTAAAAACTGCGGTGTGTCTGTTCTGCTGGGCTTTTGTTGCAAGCATTAGTATGTGCCGTATCACGGCCCATACACTTACCCGGCCTAGTAGATTCCCCACGAGGCACAGCTAATTTATTTGTACTTGATCCTCAAAAAGAAAAGATAATTTATTTATACTGTGTCTCAGAAAAAAAACTAATTTATTTGTGCTAAAAACTGATCGAATTTATTTTGGGCCTCAGCCGTCATTGAGGTTGTCCTCCGTTGGGCTGCAGTGATTTCACCTTAGCGAATAAGGCATTCGTAGTTGAGAGCCCTTGTTTATTAAGCTTTGGATCAAGGAGACGGGTGATTAAGCTGAACCGTGTTTGGTGTTTGGAGTGACCTCAGATGAGTACGTGCCGAGTGTCCATGCATGAAGAGAAACTGGGAGAGTGACATTCAGACAGAATATCATGCTCCCGGCAATCCATGTTCAGTCAGAATAATGGCACGAGTGGTCAGAGTCTCAGAGATTCAGAGGAGCTCGTCCATGTGGTCTAATCTGCTGGTTGATTGAGCTCAGGAAATTCTACAGCGAGCCCAAGCCAAGTGCATACAGTGGGTGGATTACTGGCTGGGCTTTCCCCGCGTATCAAGGACAACACAACGGAGAGATTCCTTCTGATCACAAGGTTGGGGAGTTAGCACAATTTAAATGTGTGTCAAGGTTTTTGACTCCGTGGTGAGTGTCATAGTCATAGATTTAAAGTCGCGGTCGCAGTTTTGCATATTTAAGTATGCACAGAAAGAGGCAAACCCTAGTCCCTTTTGTGGAATTATAAGTGCCTGCGGCATATGTAAAAGTCATATGAAACCGTTTGCCTCTTATGAGTAACGATCTCTCACAGAAGAGGAACTTTTCAGTACCAATCGATGCAAAAAGGAAAAAAATAAATCCAAATTTATTCAAGACAAACAAGTTCATATTATCCATTATCCACGCTTAAATAATTACCAACTATTCACTTAATCCATCAATGCCTTAATTTGGTATTCACTCAATCCATCAATGTTTCAATTTGGTTTTGGTTGGGGTGTGCCAGGCTTAGGCAGTACTGCAATGCCTAAGCGACACGTAAGGATCTTAGTAGCAAGCTACTATAATGAGTCCTTCCCCACAAAAAAATAAATTTAATATCAAAGTAAACACATGGTCTACATATCAGATATTAAACTGATAAGAACAGATACTACACTTGATCTTAGCCAAAAGGCCGAGAAAGGTATGAATTGCCTTGTTGGGGTGCCCCTTGTTTTATTTCGGACTCCATCAGTTCAGCTGATTTGGCGTGGCAGTCTGGTACTAATCCTTTGTTTTCGCCATGGGCTAACAAGTAACATGAGGGTTGGAAAAGCAAAACTTGCCCTGCTTTCATATTGGGCTCAATGTTGCAAGTGCCATGGTATCCGGCCCGTACACTCGGCATACCAATTCCCCGCCAGAAGCAGGACATCGAATTTCTTTGGGCCGGACCTAAGCTATGATCGCGCGAGTTTTTTCGGCTTTGGTACCTTAAGGAGCACGGCTTTGGTAATTACTACTAGTACTTACTTCTTTTGGCCATAGAGTCATAATTAATTTATGACTCAATTACCTCTCCAAAAAAAGAAATTTATCGTCTAACTCAAATAATGAATTATATAAGTGGTTCCCACTAAAAGTCAAGTATGTTTTTGGTTTTTCAAAACTAATCTATATCTAATATTAAAGCAAATAAAATTTCATGGTCCGTCGTGACATGTGGACCCGGTTGGTCAGCCTCTCCCCATTCTGTACCCGATAATCCAAATCACGGTACAATATGAACCAGATTCGGACTGCAGAAGGAGCCAACACGAAAACAGACGACCAAGTCGCATGCGGACTTCGTTTTCGATGTCGTATATATCGATGGAAATCTAAAATAATAACTTTCAAACTCAACTGAAACCACTTTAAAATTCGATCTCCGTCAACGGAAATCTTTAAAACAATATGACATAGAATTTAGTCGCGAGCCGGAGTGTAGGAGCAGACCACACGAATACGGACGCCCTGCTTGCATACGGACTTCGTTTTTAATGTTATATATATCAATAGAAAGCTAAAATAACAACCCTTCCAACCCAATTGACATCACTCTAAAATTTAAAATTTGCTTGCAGTTAATGAAAATCGTCAAGACAATATGGCCTACAATTTATTCAGGACCTGATACAGACGGCAGGAGCAGTCTACGTAGAAACGAATACCCATGTCGCATACTAACTCCGTTTTCGATGTTCTATATATTGCCGTAAAGCTAAGAAGAATAATATTCCTAACCCAACTGATGCCACCTTAAATTTCGATCGCATGCAAGAAAAAAAATCGAAACAATATGATATGAAATTTATTCACAACTCTATTCTTATATGTATTAATCTAAAGGTGTTTATGAATTTTTTTTCGTCTGTTGCAACGCATCGGTATTTTGCTAGTATAATAAAGGTACATACTATACCACGTCATGACATTAGCTAATGTGGAAACAAACTTCTGAATGCATCGTCCGCAAATCATGTCATCAATTGGCCATGTCTTTTTTTACTGTTTCGGTTTATCCGTAGTCTGATGTGTTTAACATGTTTTATAATTTTACTGTAACTAATTGAAAACTCTGAAACACTTAAAGACACGCTAAAAAGAATAGAAATTTCTCACAATAATAAAAGCTATGCGGTCATCAATTGGCTAGTCTGAAATCTTAAGAGACAATTAGACCTATTATGTTTGTTAAATAACTACCACCGTGCATTCCAACGGGAGAAAAAAAATCTCTAAGCACCTCTAGATCAATACATATAAGAATAACCTCGCAAATAAATTCCATACCTTGTTGTTTTGAATTTTTTCATGTGACCGAAATTTAGGTGGTGTCAGTTTGGTAAGAAATATTGTTTTTTTGCTTTTCCGCAATATATAGAATATCGAAAACGGAATCCATATACGACATAGATATCTTTTTTTTTGCGTAGGCTGCTCCTGTCGTCTGAATCAGGTTTCCGAATAAATTGTAGACCATATTGTCTTGATTTTCGTTAACTGTAGGCGAATTTTAGAGCGATGTCAATTGGGTTGAAAATGTTGTTATTTTAGCTTTGCATCGATATATAGGACGTCAAAAATGATGTCCGTATGCGATTTGGGCGTCCATTTTCGCGTGTGTTGTTCCTGCACTCCGGGCTCGCGAATATATTACACGTCACATTGTTTCAAAGATTTATGTTGATTGAGACCAAATTTTAAAGTGGTTTCAATTGGGTTGGAAATGTTATTAATTTAGCTTTTCGTCGATATACAGAACATTGAAAACGGAGTCCGTATGTGACTTGGGCGTCCGTTTTCGCGTGAGCTTTTTCTGCAGTTCGAATCTGGTTCGTATTGTAGCTGTGATTTGGATTATCGAAAACAGGACGGGAAGGGGCTGACCAGCTAGGTCTACATGTGATGACGGACCGAAAAACCGAGGAACCAGAAAAACTTATTTGCTTTAATATTAGGTATAGATTACCCACTTGTGAGATTATAAAAATAACGTAAAATAACACATGACACTATAAATTAGGTCTTAAACTTATGCATAATTTACACATTTTACTATTATGATAGAAATTAAAATATGCATAATTTTATGTAAGTTACCCATAGATAATTAAAACGGTCCTATAAATTCAACTCATTGAGCTTGCAAAATCTGAACCCATCGAGATGACATCAAAGCCTTTCACTAAAAGGCAAAAGCAGCCATGGTTGGAACGAGACGTGTCCGATCACTCCACGCGCCATATGCATTGGGCAAGTGAGACTGAGTCCAACAGATCGTCTATCTCATTGCTTATAGTCAAACTACATTAAGTATCATTTTTATACCGTAGACGATCTGCTGGACTTAGATCCCGTGTGGTTTGGCCAATGCAAGGCACAAATGCATATGAAAAGGGCAAAATCCATTTTGGTTCCTTGATCAAAGTTTGATCAATGCAAGCTTGCTCTTCCCGTGTTGGAACAGGTTGCACCACGCGACGTAAGTTCTAGCCTAGGACGCACGATAGGACTGGCTAGCTAGCTCATGCGGGAATTATTGATTCTTTTGCAGCAAATGCTAGAAGCCATTTCTCAAATCGCTCGTCCTTTTTAAATACTGCAGCTACCGATAGCTTTTATTTTTTTATTGCTACTCTCATCATTTCTTTGTAATAATAAATCCAAACTTTCTTTCTAAATAACAATTCAAACTTTGGATTTCGAAACATTTGGATTACAAATAAAAATCTTTATATATATCCTACCTTATATCGGTATGAATCCATAACTTTGCAAAACCTCAACATTGGAAATAAAATTTCAAAACTTTAGGCAATTGTATCTATGTTGCTGAAGATTGTGACTAGTTAGGTCGACGATGGGAAGGCCGCTGCGGCGCGGTTGGCAACTTCGACACCACAAGCAGACCATTGGCTCGCCCCTCTAACCCAACACCTCTCCACCCTCGGATCTTTATCCAACGGCCCTGGAGCCGTCTCCTCACAACTGCACTGCAGCCCGAAGCGCAGCGTCGCCGCGATTGCGAAAGGCGCCTCCTTTCCTTTTGTTTCTCCGCAACCCCGGGCGACGCGAATGGAGAAGGGCAGTGGAGGCAGCGCTCCGCAGCCGCCGCCGCTCCACATGGAGGATTTTCAGCTGGAGGGGAAGAGGCCCGTCAAGAACCCCTTTGTGCCCATCGGTACGTACGCGCCTCATTCTGTCTGGTGCCCGCGCCCCTAGCTGGCCCCTTCTCCATTTTCGCACTGGGGGCGGGGAGGGGGAGGAGTAGCCGCGCCGGATCCAGGGTCGTGGGGATGTGGTTTGTGGGGGGTTCAGGTTTTGGATTGGTGTGGTTAAGTAGGGGATCTAGCTCTGTTGTGTTCTAGGAGGATCCTGTTTGTTTTGTTAGGATCGACCGGGCTTATGGATGGGCTAGATTAACGGAGCTGCTACTGCGGGAATGAAGTTGTGTCAACTGGCGTTGAATTGAATGTTTGTTTTTACTGACTTGCTACCGCTACACGCATAATCCATTGCGGCTATGTTGTAATTTTTGCCTGTTTGTTCTCGTTCTTTTGCCTCAGCACGCATTCAGCTGATCAGTAACTGCGATATTCAGCTGAATAGGCGAAGATGGGAATCGAGATGTTTGAAATTTGCCTCGCATGCATTCCTATGCTGCTGTCTTGTATGCAGATGGTGGTTGAAATTTTAGCTTTGCCGGATAACAAATACTAGCACATAGGGCTTCCCCTGTAAAACATGGCATAGTATTAGATTGCTTTGTTTGAGGATTGTGTTGGGCAAACTGTGGAGTAAACCTGATGGCAGTTTGATGCTTAGGCCACACTTATGATTTTCTTCAATTTTTCATGTACTTGTATGAATGAATTATAATGGCTAAGTTGCTTAAGTATATGTGCATGGTAAGATGATCAACATTTTTTTATCTGTATGTGTATTATGCTGATCTAATATATGATTTGGTGGATCTAAATTAGTTAACTAGTTTGAAGACTCCTGGTGCTGTTATTAGTTAATTGTACCTTCTTTTATATAATATTTTTCGTTGCCAGCCCCAAGCCCCCAACCCCACTATAAGGGTTTGGGGAGGAAACAATCCTTTGTATCATTTCTAGATCCGCACTGTTCATCTGGTTTAGGCACATGTGGTGATCCTTGAGTCTGTAGCGTAAAGAGTGGATGGAGGTAGGATGTGTACTGCCTCCATATGCATCCACTTTCCACTTTGATGATGATGCCCTTACAAGTCATAGTAATAGCATAAAGAATAGATGTCGGAATTAGGATGTTAGAAATTTCAGCTTACTTCGTTTTAGCAAAATTTCAGACAATTTAGTGGGGGTGGGCAAAGACACATGCACCCAGGTTAATATATCTATCTTCCCTTATTTGGTATATGCATGCAGGGATTAGATTCCTTTTTTAGTTAATAAATAGCTATGGCATCACTTATTATGGGACAAATTTTGAATCCTCAAACCGAAGTTGTTATGGAACGGACGGAGTAGTAGCCACCATCTTTAGGGATGAAGTATAGGCCAACGCCCTAGAAGTATTTGGATTTAGCAGGAAGTCTTTGGTTTGTTGAGTTTACCAACGTTGCTGTCCTTAGTTCTCATTTAAAACCATCATACCATTCAATTTCAATCACATATTTCACTGTACTTTCTGGATTCGCCAACCATGGTTTTTGTGTGTGCTAGAATTGGTGCATGTTAAACTTTTTTTTACTTTGCCAATAAAACTGAACTGGAGAACTGGCTGCTATTTTTTTTTATTTATTACTAATCTTTGTATACCTTCAGCTTTCTCTAATCACTTGAAAACTAAATTCTTATAATATTTCACATATTCTCAGGTGCATTGGTTACTGCTGGAGTTCTGACCGCGGGTCTGATCAGTTTCCGATATGGGAACTCCCAGCTGGGTCAGAAGCTGATGAGGGCACGTGTGGTTGCTCAAGGCGCTACAGTTGCTCTAATGCTTGGCAGCGCTTACTACTATGGTGACCAAATCAAGCTGTTCAAGAAAGGGTCTAGCCCATGAATTTGTATGGATATTGTTCTTTTTGGTATATGGAATGTGTTACATGCGCTGAAATTCCAGCTGGACGCTGCTGTCTGCCCCTTCTAACATTGGGTTTAACCATGGCACTTTGGCCTGCCATGTGATATATGGGTTCGATCGGCAGGGTTGATAATAAATATTTTGTTTGTTGATTAGGTTATGCATCAATCATTACATAATTGTATAAGCACCTTGTGTTGTCTGGCGCTCGGCAGAGTGATCTTGCTGTTCTTTCTGACTAAATTTGATATGTGATACATACGATTGCATGACATATAGCTTGTCCGCATTTGCCCAGATAATTTTACCATAGCTATAAATGTTGCTGTGTGCATTTGTGGTTCTCGTTATTCAGCTGTTGCTAAGTTTTACCTGTGACAAGGCTTCTGTCACGCTCTATACACCTTTAGGCCTGTTTAGAATGGAGGAAAATTTTCCTGTTCCTATGATTTTTCTATGAAATTAAATTGCTTTATGTAAAATTCATCCGCGATTTATGTGAAGTTTCTAATGGTGGCAGGAGACAGGAAGCCTGTGATGGTTTTTATCTTAACACCCTTGCAAGCTTCTCTCATGACTGATGGGTGATCTCACGATATAAGGACTATTTTCTGTGTCCGGGAGGTCATCGTGTAGCCTACCTGTATTAGTCCCTCTGTTCAATATTGGAAGGGTTTTAGCCTTCATTTTCGTCGTCTATGTGGATGTCAATAAATCAAGACACACCTACATACAAATATCATATGAATCATACAAAGCCCAAAATCTCTTACAATTTGAAATGAAGGTCCATGTTACTAGTCCAATACCAAAGAAAAACAGAAAAACATGTGCATAAATTTACCATCCGAAGTAGACGGAGGAAAACACACATTGTTGTGAACCCACCCTAATGAACAGACGCCTCTGCATGTGATCTCAACAAGGGGCGTTCAAATCAATGCAAAACACAAGTTCCAAACCATTGTCTTCAAATAGAGAAAGTTTAATAATATAGCCATGGTAGGCTCTATATTATTGCCATGTCATATAGAGTCAATACAAAATAAACTCATGCAATAATGTGGGTTCTAATGTTGGCTCTTAAATCAATACTATCTTCTCTTTCTCTTTCCTTTTCTCTCTTTTGTGTGGTGGGGCAAGTAGAGGCCAGATCCTGCATGAGAGCTTTGCTTCCCTTTTTCACATGTGTCTCTCCTCCACATAAAAATGGCCATACAAGCAAGCTATTAGCACATTACTATATACTTGCTCTTACATCTTCAGGTACTTGTATCTCGTTGGGACACAAGTGAAGAACATGGATACCAGTGGCAGTCTGTCTTGCCGAAGGTGCCGTTACAAAACGAGGCCCCAGCTGGCAGCAGGCAGCAGGCAGCAGGCAGCAGGCAGCAGGCAGCAGGCATAATTATAAATACAAAAATGAAACAAAAAAATGTTCCTACACTTTGGATTTGTATTTGACTACACATTGGCCGACATTAACAACAAAAGGCAATCCCAGTGAAGGCCTTATCGTGACATCATGTCTCTGGTACAACCCTGAAAAATATTCACATATAAATTATTGCCCGCATGCTAGAAGAAAAGAATCACCCGTTCCCTGGGCATGTTATGTGGCAATGAAATGCTTGAAATGAAAATACAACACCCTCCAATCAAAACGTACCGTCAGTCCCCTTATGCGCCACAGGAACACTCAATGCCTCAATTTCTAAGAGCCTCATGTTCCCTGTTTCTTGCGCATACTTTCATCACCCAGCATATGCAGCTGGTAAAACCAGTTTTGTTTGCAAAAATCAAAGCAAAGTGGCAGTACCCTCCTTCCTGGATAGTCCATTAAAAAGGTTAAGTGCTTGCCGAATAACACTAAATGTTTTCCAAAATACCATACAGCCTCCGAGCTTCTTCCAAAGGATCTACTGGAAGAACTTCTTCTATCCAAAGAATTTGCATGTTCCGTGTTGGAAAATCAGTGAGCTCCACATTGAACCCATTTAAATCATCTGGGTTCAGAACTGATGCAATAACATTCTGCAAAAGTGAAGTTCATCGAATAGCATACCTTTTAAGAATTCAAGTATATTGCTGACATGCATAATGCCAGACCAACCAATGCATCAATTTTTAAAAGTTTTATAGAACTACAAAACAGAGAAAAGCAAAAAAACAGTGTATATTGTGAAATCAAGTATACTTTTTAAGAAAAACTTTAAGAATTCAAGTATATTACTGACATGCATAATTTTTGTAAACTAATGTCACAAATAGCAAATTTTTTAAACGATATTTTGTTCCAGACCAATGCATAGGCTGGTAGAATAACAAGAAGTTTGTCTACCTACTATAACACTTTCAAGTTTCAAACTATATGAAAATATGTTCTATTAGCTCCAACGTTATATAAGGACAAGGTGCTAGACAATTGATCAGCTCAAACATGCTTTGACAATTATACGGATAGATAACTCACCAGATTTCCCTTCCAACAAGCATTAAGGATAATAAATTTCAGAAGTTTGTCTTCCAAGCGACTTAAGACTTTATCCGAAACAGAGGATGCATCCAAATCTCGGCAAGAGAAATCAGGAATATTTCCACAGTTTTTTACAGTGACACGTGTGTGCTTCTTCAACATTTTTTCAAGGCAGGAGCCAATGGTATGATGTGATTTTGTGCTGTTTCCACCTTTCGAAAGCTTTAAATTGACAGAAGCATCCAGATGTGCAATCTCTTGCAGTCTAAGCAATAATTCAGCCCTAGCATCATCAGCCCAGCAACAACACAGGGATGATCCATCATCTGCAAGGTAACATAATATGATTAATAGATAAGCTCTATTCAAACCAGAAAAGTGAAACAACCCTGCGTATCACTGGAACTGTTTCAAATTTGGAATTGTTATGTTGCTTAAACAGAGAAGTTACTGCACCTCTTACCAAGAATAAACCCAGCTAGGCAAACTTTTACATTTGGTGTTTCACCATGGTTAGTTGATTTGTCCAACACAAGCGTAAGGACAGTTGCTACCTGGAAGAAAGGTAAATATATCAGGTGACAGAGGAGTAAAGCAAAAGATAAAATTGAACTAGAGACCAAAGAATGCATCTGACAACCATTAAGCACTTGTCAATGGATTCAGCAAGATTAAAATGTAGTGCGTATGTATTCTATAACAAATGCATGGGTCAAATGTGAGCAGAAAGCAACATACCCTACACTGGAATTGCACGGGCCTATTGTCTGTGAAATGCTTCTGATGAAAGAACATGCAACGCGGAACTTTGCTAAGTGAACCGTCCTTTAAGCAATTAGATTTAGGTGGTGAAATAACACTTTCTTCAGTCGGGTCAGCATAGCTGATGGAGCCAACCTCAATATATGTCACTGGGGTTAACAACAGTTCATGCCTGCAGCCAGAAAATAGAGAATATAGAACAGAGCCGACAGACTGCAATTGCATGTTTACAAGAGAAATGAATCATTAAGTTCAGCTTTAAACAATAAACTTAACATTATGTGAGTAAGAATATGGTCCCAAGCAATTTGCATGATTAATTATCCAAATTTGTAAGAAATCATGAAAGTAAACTAAACAAATTTGGGATGGAATTAAGTTAATTGATATGTTTATCTACGTGGAGCAGCAAGGGAGGGTTCCCGGTTTGACCAAAACTTTGGTGACAAGGTTACACATTCGTCTGTTTAGTATTCAAGGAATGATAACTTATACTCCCTGCGTTTCGAATTATACGGAGTAGTTAGGTTTGGTTTTATGCTAAGTCAAACCTATCTTAACTTTGACCAGATTTTTAGGAAAAAAACCACCAACATCTCTAACATCAAATTAGTTCCATCATATACACCATGAAGTATGTTTTGATAGTGCATTTATTTGGCACTGTAAATATACTAAAAAAATGGCCAAACCGTCGATGTACAAGAATTTGACTTAGGACACAGCAAAGTAAATTATAATTTGAAATGGAGGGAGTAGTTTTTTTACATATCTGCCCTTACATTAGCTGCATCACTTACCTCTACAAATAAGTAAAACTATTGTTAACTACTTGGTTCAATCTTTGGGGGTGTCAATGCATATATGGATGCATGTTATCATATTAGGATTAGGGAAGCAACCCACTTTATTCAGGGCACCATAGATCTACCATCTTCTATTATAAAGAGAGCAAGGGTAAAAATCAGTTTCCTAGTCAGATCAAGGTCATACATCAAATTAGAGGTAAAAGCTGCAATTCTGCATACAGGTAAATGGGGGTCTTCTGCTGCAAGTATCCTAACAAACAATGGAAGAAACATTTTAAGAAAACAGAATAAAGGGAAGGGGCAAACTGTATCAAAAGGACGCGGTGGAATGTCACTGTTGCCCCTGGCCCCATGCCAACAATAGAAGATTGTTTGTTTGAGCATCCACGGAGACGTACCTGCAATGGATGGTCATGAAAGGGAATATCAAACTAACAACTGGGTACTTTATAAAAAAAAACCTGGTTATTTACCGCATGATTATTATCAGCAATATGGATACATAGCTGGTGCTTCCCATTACCAGGCACACATCTTCTGCACTTGCAGACATATGAATGCATATTTTTTACTCTGCCCTGTACCGATATTAAATCTCCTTGAACCACCTCTTTAGTTTTGAAAGCAGACCCAGAAGCCTCTTTAGGCATCATAATATCAACACATGATGACACACTTAAAATGTTACTAGAGGAAGCACAGAGCCCATTCAAGACATGACATATGGTGTTATATTCTTCCAGCTTTTTGCTTATTGCCTCACAAGAAACATCCAAATGAAAGGAAGAATTACAGTACAAGTCATTCCAAGGCTGCTCTAATTTTAGCTCATTGTGGATGATATTTCTGGAAAATGGCTCATCCGTCTTCACTGAAGTAACTCCAATAGATTGCTCCCCATTTGACCCCTTAATGCTTAAATTACCATCGAAGGTGATGGAAAGGCTCCAAAGTTTGTCTTGACAATCTACTGAGACCTTGGCGCCTTCCAAACATCCACAACTTTCCACGGTGCATGTAAGATTTCTATTGGGACATTGGAGAATATAGTAACCACCAATTCGCAGTAACTGCATATTTACGTGGATATAAGAATTTAGAGATATTAGCTATAGCAGCATACCAAAATGTGGAAAGTAGTGACAATTAAATGAGAAGATAGGCTTCATCAAGACTATACCTGATATTTCATAAAACTTGCCTCCTTGAACTCCAATAATATCGTTGACGAGTTTTCTCTTCCACGTACAATAGGTTCATTTAGAACAGTACCTTCTGTTCCACAGGAATAGCTAGACACCAGAGTACCACACAGATTGGTGCCACCAAAGCTAAGGGTACACGGAACATTGCACAATTTTGCCATAGAGGCTTCAGAATTACCTAGTAAATGTGAGTGTGATATTATAAAGCCCTCAGCATGCTCAAAGCATTCACCTTTCCCAATAAACTGCAAATCATACGGAAGTATTACAGCTTCAGCATACAGGGTAGGCCCTGACCTTTGAATCTGAAATAGCAAACGAGTACATAGATGCCAATTAGGGACATGATTGTGCTAAAAAACTCAATACTATCGGTATATGAAAAGGGGCTCACCTTGCTATTCGGAGGAAATATATGGGACAACTTCAGCAGGTGAAACAACTTGGCACTATGATAAGCATGCAAAGGAATGTGTAAGGAAGGGCCAACATGGTTTAATTCCTTCCAGCTGACTATAACATAGATATTGAGCTGCTCCACTCTTTTTTTGTAAGGAAGCTTCTGTAACACAGCCTTACAGGACAGGGGGTCAGCAACATAATAATGATCTAGGTAAGCCGCCGGGCCTTCAAGGGCTAGTTTGTATTTGACGATCTGGATAGCAAAAATGAAGATAAGAAAACAATTTTAAACATAACAGCCAAAATATAAAATGACCATTTTACTGATTTGTGAATTTTGTTCAGCATACAACAGAAGATAATATAAGTATTAATGTTCGAGATAATATAAGTATTAATGAGTTATTACGAAATAGATGCATAGAACCATTCTATTAAATCTGAAAAAATAGAATACCAACTCAATGGCTTCTTGTGAAAGAAGACAAACACAGGGGTTTCTTCATGTTTTCTTGTGAGTGCAGAAAATGCAAAATAAAAAATAGACCCTAATATAGCAGCAGGATATTACAAACAGCATGACAATGGTCCTAGTGGATAAAACAATTCTCTCATTAAAACCTTTCTACTGCACTCATTACATAATCTTGGGAACTTGGAAGTTTTACTACCAAATTGATAGCTGGTAATCTCTGCTTTCCTGATAAGTGCGTAAATGAAGATAACAAAGCATATTAGTCTGGTGCTCTATAACTGTGACTACAACACATCATTATTTTTTGACAATGCTGCATGTGTTCCATAAGAGGGAACACAAGGCATCCAAACACAGTACAGCACAGGAAGCAAGGATATAACAAAACAACAGCACAACCAAACGAAAGGGGAAAAAGAGCCAACACATGGGCTAGCTCAGGCAGCTAAGCAAACCGTCCTAGACAACACGGCATTATTCTGTACGTTACATCATCACATTACTTTCGAAAAAATCCTATAATAGAATAAATATGTTGCAAGCCAACGTATAGAATCAGTAGCTGGTATAACCCTGAAACCATTAACCTTCAGACATATATCTCAAGGCATTTCTACAAAATCGAATCATGTCCCTGCAAGATTGTGCAGCAAGGGAGTAAGCCCTGGAGGAGCTAGCTAGCTACCTCTTCAGTGTCTGATGAGAAAGACGGTTGTTACTGGATTATATAGCTGCACTGCCATCTCCACCATTGCCTTAGCTGGATTCTACCCTGAGCTCACAGTAAGCAATGGTAGATTGAGTATCATCACGAAGGTCTTTATTCTCACGTCTGAGTGATTGAGTATCATAAGCTTTACAACAAGGCAGGCAAGGCAATTGAGTAACAAAATTACATTCACTAGATGCATCACGTATACACAAAGCAAATTTGGGTAGGCTAATGCATCACATATTCACATGTGCAAATATTACATAGTAAACTATGGTCATTACCTCATAGATACCATGCAAATTTCCATTCGGCGGAAGATCAGGTATAACAACATCTAAACATCCAGTTGAATCAACCAACTGCAGCCTCCCTGACAGTGGAGAAGTCTGTATGCAATAAGGACGCAGGCATTTCAATATGTATCTTAATCCAAAATCTTAAGACTTTGTCATGAAGTAAAATAATCTATGCCATAAATTCAATCACTTGTTTGCACAATGAAAATGCAAATGAATTGTCCCAGAAAACCACCTTGCACTACGAAAATGTTTTAAGTTGGTGCCTTCACAATTTTCACACAATATTTAACATTTTAAATATGAAGCAAAGCGAGATTCTCGCATTCATTAGCCCAATCTACTTATTGAACTGTCCACATGCAAACTATATTATTCAAAATTAAGCATGCAAAAGTACAGCCTCTGGATACAATAATAGATGTACTAGGACTACACATATTAGGGTGGTCAAAAAACCCGATACCATACCCTGAACTCGAAATACCCAAGCACTATCTCGGGTACTAACTTAGATACACTAATTTATTTTGGGAAATTCAGTTATCTAGCCCCGGTAGCCAAATTTCTAAAAGAAACACGAACTATAGAATCAGCCCGGCCCATGTATCCCTGTAGCTCTCACTCAACATGCTAAGCCTTGCTGGCCAGTGGCCACCGCGCTGGCACACTCCTCCCACTCCCACCTCCACCTCCTAGCTGACTCGGCAACAGAGTTGCAGGCATAGATGCAGGCACACAGCCATGCTGGCACTGTAACCAATGGCGGAGCTATGTACAGGGCATATTGTTCTCCATGTGGGTTGTGCAGTCTGCCCATCCATGTGCATCAGCCAGCATGGAGTTAAGAGTCCGTGTGTAGCTGATCCAGAGTCATGCAAGCACTCCAGGCTCCATCATGCAAGCAAAGGGCCTCTGTATTGCTTGAATCTGAGATCCTGAGTTGACTTTTCTCAAGAACAATCCATGTATTTTAGTACTTCATCCAACCTCTTAATAATCCATTTCTTCCTATATGTTTCTTGTGTTTTGGTATTATGTGCTAATCTCAAGGCACTCCAGCAGGTTGGTTTGCTTCTTGTTGTCCTTTTTTACTATTTTATCCAACCTCTTAATAATCCATGTACTCCTATAGGTTGTGTTTTGGTATTGTGTGCTAATCTCAACATAATGGTCTCCATTATCCAATAACGGTCACTCATATTTCGTATAGTATATATTTATGTAATATTGACATCCTTGTTCCCGTCGCAAATTAAACCAAGACTTGTTTCACAAAAATTAAATCTAATACTTATTTGCCTAACAGGAGTACTTTGTTCACAAATGTATGACGCAATTGACTTTTTTCCAAAACTCTGATCGTTAGTCTTATTCAAAAATTTTATTAAGTTGCGTTTATTTTGTTGCCAT
Organism: Paspalum notatum; assembly: GCA_022530915.1. Classification (NCBI taxonomy): domain Eukaryota; kingdom Viridiplantae; phylum Streptophyta; class Magnoliopsida; order Poales; family Poaceae; genus Paspalum; species Paspalum notatum. The sequence goes on from CM039685.1 coordinate 36,031,423, forward strand.
TTGATTTATCACTAAATGTAGTTTGAGTATGATTCATATTTTGCACATGTTTGAACATTTTTTTGAATAAGACGAAGGATCAAAGATTTGAAACTGCAACCACGTATATATTTGTGAATGGAGTTAGTACATGTTTATTTTCATGTGGGCCCCACCCCCCCCCCCCTCCTCAGACTTTGCATCATGCTCCTCCAGACCTCCACTGCCTCTAACCCACCTCACCTCCTCCCATGCCTCTGCATCCCTAGAAGCCTCGCCTCGCCTCCAGTGCTGATGCCTACTCCTGTGATTCGATTCCTCTCTGCATCGTGCACCAGCCCAGTCAAAGAGCATCAATGGCATCCACATGCCAATCAAGGTCAAGGGAGGGAGCAGGGCTGCAGGGGTGACCTGGTGCCCAGTAACACGGCTACAGTATCCAGATCCACTAATACGTCACGGAACCGGGAGCTAGCAGATCGTTTTTTTTTTTTTTTCATGTTGCGTTTTGGATTTGCTTCATGCCGTTGTTTGTAACTGGTGGAGCTTGATCGGATTTTTTCCTAGTTGCTTAGTATAGCGGAGCTTGATGTGCTGATTTGCTTATTTGTTTGAACATAACGTAATCTGTTGATTTGTGCTATTTATACTTGCTCATTGGGTATTTCGGGAAAATCAAACCTGATATTTCGGGTATCCAAAAATCCAAGTATTTCTTGTTTGGGACAAATCTCGGGTACCAATTCTAAAAACCTTGAGTACCCAACTCAGATTTTTGTCAGGCAGCACGAATGCCCACCACTAACGCATATTAAGCTACAAAATAAATGTGCCACAGGAGAATTCAGAAAACAAACGACAAAAATATATTTCAATAGTAAGGATTACAAGTAAAACTTAGGGCTCAAAAATCTTAAAAAGCATTCCAGGTAGTAATTATATTATCTTATGACTAGACAAAATTAAAAAATATTATTTTGAGGTAGCTAATGCAAGAGTTAGATATAACCTTGATACTTCCCACTAATATGAAATCCAGATCTTCACTCGAAATTATTCTTTTGGTACTGCTGCGACAGAAAAGACCATCACAGAGGAATTGCTCCTGTCCCTGGCTCTTGCCAACTTCTTCAGAACCATTCCAAAAGTTGAGCATCGATGATATCCACAAAGATTCACCCTTGCAGATAAAATTAGAGAATGGTATAGCCTAATGAAATCAAAACTGAATTAGTGACAAGGACAAACAAAAGTAGTTTCATGAAAACAATAAAGAGGATATTATTACCAATTTGCAAGCCTCCAAGTTTGATCCAAGGCTTGAGCTACTGCAATTATGGCTGCAGAATTTCATTATTAAATTTTGCTGCACAACCAAGTTCAAGTTAATTAATTCATAAGCAAAAGAGTTGGGGCAAGAACATTAGGAAAGTTTAATAAAACTAGTACAATCAAATCAAATACTATCTGATGACAGCTTTAGATCTTCCCAAATTGGTCGCCTAATTACAGTCAAAGTGGTTTTCTCTGCTATTCTGATCTATCTGATGACAGCTTTAGATCTTCCTAAATGGGCCATTAAAGCAATTGACAAGGTTTGTAAGGGATTCCTTTGGAAGGGGCAAGAGAAGGCTAATGGGGGAATTGTCTTGTCGCATGGAAGCAAGTCCAGCGACCCCTGCAGTATAGTGGGCTCGGTATTCTCAACCTTGAAAAGATGGGGTGGGCTCTGCGCATCAGATGGCTTTTGTTGGAGTATGTGTGTATTCAGCCCATGGAGGCCCATGTACTCTAGACTATTTTACCCCACCCTCTAGGGTTTGGGAGGAATCAATCCAATTAGCATGGTATCAGACTAGGGTTTCCTTCCTCCTCCCTCCTCTCTCCTCCCCAGCCGCCACAGCCACCGCCCGCCGCCGCCACTCCATGGCCGGCGGCCGGACGCCGCCGCCGCCGCCAGCCCCCTTTGTGCCGCGGCCCCCTGCGCCGCCGGGCTTCTCCATGGCCGCCGCCGCCGCGGCAGCGACCGCCGCCGCCCAGGCCGACGCCGCCGCTGCCGCCCAGGCCGATGACACCACCGCCGCCCAGGCCGCCGCGCGGGAGCGCGCGGCGCCTCTCCAGGCCGCCGCCGCCGCCCAGGCAGCCGCGCGGGAGCGCGCGGCGGCTCTCCAGGCCGCCGCGGCCGCGGCTGCCCCGGCCGGCACCCGGCCTCCTCTGCCCCCACCCCCCGCCGGCGCAGGGTGGAGCTCTGCTCCCCTGCGCCTGCCCAGTGTCTGGGCCAGGCCGGGTTGGGGGTCCTTGGGCCTGGGCGCGGACTGGGGTCCTTTCGGCTCCGTGTACACCGCCGCGCCGTCCTCGTCTCCGTCCTTCGTCGCCATCGGGGACCCTCCGGCCACCGATCTGCCGCTGAACGATGACCACATCTCCGTTTCGGCATCGACCGCCCCTACACCTGCTACTGCTACCTCTGCTGGGGGTGGGGGTCCGGTCTTCCACGAGCCCTCCGCCGGTGCTGCCCTCACTGCTGCCCTCCGTGCCGCCAAGACTGAGGCTGCGGCGGCTCAGGAGCGGGCACGTGTGGCCGCTCTTACTTGTGAGCGTGAGCGTGCCGAGGCGGATGCACTCGCCCGTCGTGTCGCTGAGGCGGAGCGCTTCCTCTACGGCGCCCCCGACTTACTGCTTCACCAGGACCGTACTGAGGGCGGGGCCAGCTCTTCCCACCAGGCTCGGCCACCTCTGCGGTGCACCCGGCCTGACCCTGCCGACCCGGTGGTTGCCCAGCTTCACCTCCAGGCGGCAGGGGTCCAGAACATCCGGGCCCTGGTTCCTGTCGTCCTCGACCCGGGATCTACTTCCTTCAGCCGCTGGCGAGACTTGGTCCTCCTCACCCTCCGCCGATACGCCCTCGACGATCACGTGCTCCTCGACACTTCCGCTGCGGATCGGGACCCGGCGTGGCAGCGCCTCGACAGTATCGTCTTGTCGTGGATCTTTGGGACCCTCTCCCTAGATCTCCAGGACATTGTCCGCGCTCCCGGGGGCACCGCGCGCCAGACCTGGCAGGCTCTCGAGGGCCAGTTCCTTGGCAATGCCGAGGCTCGTGCTCTCCAGGTCGATGCGGCCTTTCGCACCTTCGAGCAGGGGGACCTCTCCGTTGGCGAGTACTGCCGGCGGATGAAGGGCATGGCGGATGCCCTTTGTGACCTTGGCTGGCCGGTCGACGACCGTTTCTTGGTCCTCAACATCGTGCGTGGCCTCAACGACACCTACAGCCACCTGAAGACCTGGATCTCCAAGCAGAAGCCGTTCCCCTCCTTCTTGCAGCTACGGGACGACCTGGTCCTTGACGAGCTTACCAGGGGCTTCTTCAAGGGGTCCTCCTCCACCGTCCTCGTCGCCACTCCTCCAGCTGCCCCTGCGAGCTCTCCGGCGCCACCTGCTGCTCCTCCGGCTCCTGCCGCTCCTCCAGCACACTCCCTCCTCGGCGCTCCTCCCCCCGGGCCGAGCGGTGGTGGAGGGGGCCGTGGTGGCCGTCGTCGACGGAGTGGGCGCGGTGGTGCCGCTCGCGGGAGTACACCGACGCTTGCTCCCCCTGCTGCTGCTGCGGGTGCACCCTGGCCATCCTTCTCCAACCCATGGTCAGGGCGCATCTCCATGTGGCCGTTCCAGGCCCCGGGGGGGGGGGGGGTCCTCGCGCTCAGCACCAGCCGTCGGCTATGTTCGCTGGCGTTGCCCCTCCTCCGCCGACAGCCTGGCTCCCACCTGCCCAGTCTACTCCTCCGGCATGGCCTGCTGGATGGGACCAGGCTGCGTTGGCTCGCTCTTTCAGCTCCGTGGGGCTGACACCGCCAGTGGGCACCGAGTGGATTGCTGACTCGGGTGCCTCCTACCACACCACTCCAACCGCTGGTATACTCTCGTCTGTCCGGCCTCCCCATTCTTCTTGCCCTTCTTCCATCATGGTCGGCGATGGGTCTTGTCTTCCTGTTACCTCCGTGGGGGATGCGGGCTCTCTTGGCTCTTTTCGTCTTCCCAATGTTCTTGTTGCTCCTCATATGGTCCATAACCTTCTTTCCATTCGTCAATTTACAGCTGACAATTCTTGTACTGTCGAATTTGACTCTTCTGGTCTTACTGTGAAGGATTCGGCTTCCCGGCGTCCACTTCTCCGATGTGACAGCCAGGGGCCCCTTTACACCCTCCGGCTTCCTCCTTCCGCTGCTTCGCCTTCGGCTTCTCCTTCGTCAGCTGCTTTCGTCGCCACCACCTCTTCCACTACCTGGCACCGCCGCCTTGGTCACCCAGGCCGCGACGTTTTGGCTCAGCTCGGTCGTAGTGCAGATCTGCCTTGTACTCGAGCTCCTGATGAGCATCTTTGTCATGCGTGCCAGTTAGGGCGTCATGTTAGACTTCCTTTTTCTGCCTCTTCTTCCCATGCAGATCGCTTGTTTGATCTTGTACACTGTGATCTGTGGACATCTCCTGTACTCAGTGTTTCTGGTTATAAGTACTATTTGGTGGTGGTTGATGATTTCTCCCATTATTCTTGGACTTTTCCATTGCGCTTCAAATCTGAGACGTTCTCCACGTTGTCCCACTTCTTTGCCTGGGTTTCCACTCAGTTTGGCCTCACCATTAAGGCCGTCCAGTGTGACAACGGCCGTGAGTTTGACAACAACGCCTCCCGCTCTTTCTTCCTCACTCGCGGTGTCCAGTTGCGCATGTCTTGCCCCTACACCTCCGCTCAGAACGGCAAGGCTAAGCGCATGATTCGTACCACTAACGATGTCATGCGCACCCTTCTGTTCCAGGCTTCTCTTCCTGCTCGCTTCTGGGCGGAGAGTCTTCACACAGCCACCTACTTGATCAACCGTCTCTCCTCCACTGCCTCCCCAGCTCCGACCCCGCACCACGCTCTCTTCGGTACCCCTCCCCGCTATGATCACCTCCGTGTCTTCGGGTGTGCCTGTTACCCTAACACCTCTGCCACTGCTCCTCACAAGCTGGCGCCCCGTTCGACTCGGTGTGTGTTTCTCGGTTACTCCCCTGACCACAAGGGGTACCGCTGCTTTGACCTCACGTCTCGACGGGTCTTGATCTCCCGACACGTCGTGTTCGATGAGTCGGTTTTTCCTTTTTCCTTCACCACCACCCCAGCCTCCGACCTTGAGTTGGAGTCCCTCTTTCCCACTGACCCGGTGGTCCAGCCACCCTTGTCTGAGCGTTCTGCAGGTCCTCCGCCGGTGTGCCTTCCTGATGCGCCGGTCCCGTTTCCGGTTGTCCCAGCTGCACCACGCGCGGCCCCGGAGGCCCCGTGCCCGGAGGCCCCGTTGTCCCCCGCCGGGCCGCGTGCGGCTCCCAGGCCTCCCCTGCGCTATGCGCAGCCCGTGCGGGTCTACCAGCGGCGCACGGTGGTCTCCCCTGCTCCGACACCGCCGCTGCCGGCGTCCCCTGTGACGGCCCCGTCTACGTCACCGCCTGCGGGGCCGCTGGAGCCGCCTCGTCACCCTCGCCTTGCCGCCCGTGTCGACTCGACGGTGTACCACCCGCCTGTCCTCGAGCGGGATCCTCGTCACCTACATCCCATGGTGACACGGCGGGCGGCTGGTGTTCTTCGGCCCGCGGCCCTCTCGACTGCTGCTGCGGAGCCGGGGATCTCTCCTGTACCCTCCTCCGTCCGTGACGCCCTGGCCGACCCTCACTGGCGCCGTGCGATGGAAGAGGAGTACACCGCTCTCCTTGCCAACCAGACGTGGGATCTGGTGCCACCCCCGCCTGGTGGCAATGTGGTTACTGGCAAGTGGATCTGGACGCACAAGAGGCGCGCTGATGGCACTCTGGATCGCTACAAGGCTCGTTGGGTTCTCCGGGGTTTCACCCAGCGCCCTGGTGTGGACTACGATGAGACCTTCAGCCCAGTGGTGAAGCCTGCTACAGTGCGCACGGTCCTCTCGCTGGCTCTCTCTCGCTCGTGGCCTGTGCATCAGCTGGACGTCAAGAATGCCTTCCTTCATGGCACCTTGACTGAGACCGTCTACTGCAGTCAGCCGGCGGGTTTTGTGGATCCCACTCGCCCAGATATGGTCTGCCGGCTCAATAAGTCTCTCTATGGCTTGAAGCAGGCTCCTCGGGCTTGGTACTCTCGGTTTGCCACGTTCTTGGTCACCTTGGGGTTCACTGAGGCCAAGTCATACACCTCCTTGTTTATCTATCGGCATGGAGATGAGATGGCCTATCTGCTGCTCTATGTTGATGACATCGTCCTCACAGCCCCCCAGTCCGTCCTTGCTTCAGCGGATCATCACCTCCCTGCAGCAGGAGTTTGCTATGAAGGACCTTGGCGTGCTCCACCACTTCTTGGGTGTTACCGTCGAGCCCCGTCCCTCTGGCCTTCTCCTCCACCAGCGGCAGTACACTCTTGACATACTGGAGCGTGCAGGGATGGCTGATTGTAATCCCTGTTCCACCCCGGTTGACACGCAGGCTAAGCTCTCAGAGGATGCGGGCCCTCCAGTTGCTGATCCTACTGCCTACCGTAGCCTTGCTGGTGCTTTGCAGTATCTCACCTTCACCAGGCCGGACATCACATATGCAGTTCAGCAGGTCTGTCTTCATATGCATGATCCTCGGGAGCCGCACCTCACTGCCCTGAAGCGTCTCCTCCGCTACCTTCGGGGCACTGTGGACTACGGCCTCTTTCTGCACCGGTCTTCCTCCGCCGCGCTCGTTGTCTACACCGACGCTGACTGGGCCGGGTGTCCGGACACTCGTCGGTCCACGTCCGGCTACGCTGTCTTCTTGGGCGGCAACCTTGTCTCTTGGTCGTCCAAGCGGCAGCCGGTCGTCTCTCGCTCCAGTGCTGAGGCCGAGTACCGGGCTGTCGCCAATGGCGTAGCAGAGGCTTCCTGGCTCCGGCAGCTCTTGGCTGAGCTTCACAGCCCGCTTGCCCAGAGCATGCTCGTCTACTGCGACAATGTCAGCGCGGTGTACCTCTCCACCAAGCCGGTCCAGCACCAGCGGACCAAGCATGTGGAGATCGACTTGCACTTCGTCCGCGACAGGGTCGCCATCGGCGATGTTCGAGTTCTACACGTCCCGACCACCTCCCAGTTTGCCGATATCTTCACCAAGGGTCTACCCTCTGCGGTCTTCTCCGAGTTCCGTTCCAGCCTCAACATCGCTCGTGGCTAGAGTTGAGTCTGCGAGGGGGTGTTACCCTGTGTGTGTGTGTTCTTTCTTTCTTGGCCAATCTGAAACTCCGCTGCGCCGGAAGTTCAGACTGCGGGGGGGGTGTTGGAGTATGTGTGTATTCAGCCCATGGAGGCCCATGTACTCTAGACTATTTTACCCCACCCTCTAGGGTTTGGGAGGAATCAATCCAATTAGCAGCTTTGGATGCAAAAGACAGATTCTTCCGCCCTTGGGCTGGCATGCCAATCCAAATCCCTAGCAAGGCTCGAGCCTTGTTATAGGTGGCTGTGGAGACCACCGTTGGTAATGGTGAGTCAACCAAATTCGGGTCTGACCGTTGGCTACAAGGAAAAACTGCAGCGGAGATGGCTCCTAACTTGATCAAATTGGTTCCCAAAAGAGCAGTTAAGCAAAGGACTGTGGCCCAAGCCCTGATTAATAATTCTTGGGCTAGAGATATAAAGGGAGCCTTGACAGTACCAGTTCTAATTGAGTACCTAGAACTGTGGGACTTGGCTAGTAACATAGCGCTACATCATGAGCTTCAGGATCACCACATTTGGAGGCTGTCCAAGTCTGGTTGCTACTGTAGCAAATCAGCCTATAATTCCTTCTTCCTTGGCTCCATCAAGTTTGGTCACTGGAAAAGAATCTGGAGATCTTGGGCACCGCTGATGTGTAAGTTTTTTATTTGGCTCGCAATCAAGAGGCGCTGCTGGACAGCAGATAGATTGGCGAGGCGAGGACTGCCCCATCCTGGCTCATGCCCGTTATGTGATCAAGCTGAAGAAACAATTCAGCACATCCTAGTTTCCTGTATGTTCTCTAGACAGGTTTGGGCCTTAGCCTTGCAAAGGTTTGGTCTATCGGCTGCTGCCCCCCTACCTGACAATAATAGTTTCTCCGGTTGGTGGAGCCAGACTATCAAGAGAGTTCCAAAGGAGTTTAAGAAAGGTCTCAATTCGTTGATCATCTTGGTTGCTTGGGAGTTATGGAAACACAGGAATGCCTGTGTTTTCAACGGTGCTAGGCCCCATATCCAGGCTGTTATGCAGGCTGTGTCTAATTCCAGCAGCCTCTGGTGTATGGCTGGAGCCTCAGCGCTGCATGAATTGCTCTTGCAGTCGCTGACTCCGGTTTCTATCATGTGAGTCGTGGCTCTAGGCCATCGTCGAGTTTTCATTGTGTTTTGACGCGTCTGTAAAGACTCCTTGTGTTGGGAGTGGGTTTTATCCCTCTCCTTTGTACCCCCCTCTTTCTTACTTAATGAAATGACACACAGCTCTCCTGCGTCGTTCGAGAAAAAAAATCAAATACTATATTGAATATCAAAGTAAAGTTGGAAAGACAACGAACAAAAATTAAAAGTGCTACATGTGGTCCTGCTACTTCCAGCAAACATTGTTGTCCATGGACACGCCTCTCTCAAAAATATATCTAATGCTATCCTGCCGGTTCAAGAAAAATATATGTAGCTACTCAAGATTTTTTTTTTCAATCTTCTTTCTGAATTCATACAAACCATGTCTGCAACATATTAGCCAAGTTCTTGAGGTGTTCCACAAGATATTCAGAATTTTAGTGCCTCATATGTTTCTTAGGTGGGGGGAAGTAAAAAAACATCAAAATTGAAAAACAAGTAAATAAACATATAGTGGCAATTAAGGGCAATTCAAAATCAAGGCTAATTTCCATTTAGCAGAAAATAAAAAACATTTGTTAATCGCATGCCATATTTGCAGCAGAAATCATATGCATACACTCAGTGAAAATATAAAAAACAACTTGCCTGAGGTTTGCACTTTGAAGAGAGAATTTTAGTAGCATAGGCATGAACCACTCCTTGCTTCTGTTGGTATCTTGCAGTACAAGAATTTAAATTCAGTAAATTAGCAGCCAACATAATGGACAAGGCTAATAACTAAACCAGAGCAGCCAATATAATGGACAAAGCTAATAACTAAACCAGTCTAGAAACTGTTATGACGAAAAACACAAACCAGTAACATACATTTTGTGAACCCAAAATCTCTTCATCAGAAAATAATTTGGTGAACTTCTGTTTAAAACATGATATCAGAAGTATCATCCTGAAATAGAAGTGTATAAAACAATGAGCGTACCTTGTGAGATGAAAATTATTTGTTACATCAATATCACGGTAATCTCATAGAACTAAACTATAAAAATGCATACCAAAATCTAGAAGGCATCTCCAATGAGTCAACAAACGTTCTCAAGAGACCCTTGCTTTGTGTCTTCAAGTGAATTCTGCACCAAGAGTAGAATTTGTTGATATATGTCATACTGTCTCCGTCCATTATGTAAGGTATGTTTTGAATAGGAAAAGTCAAACTTTGTAAGTTTTGGCAGACATTGAACTATATGCATATTTAGTGTATATAAGTGGTATCAATAGATTTGTATTTCTAAATGCTTTAAGTTTGTAATTGGTAACATACTGAAAATAAATTAAAGGTCAAAATATACTTTTTGAAAATCATTTTTTTATGCCTCGTTCTTTTTTCTCGTCTCTCTTTCTCCCTTGTTGGCGGCTTGTATTAGGTTTCAACTCTAGCCTACCCCAACTTTCTTGGGAATAAAAGGCTTGTTGTTGTCAAAATCTACTTTTTAAGACTTCACGAAAATACATCCTACATTGATGTACAGAAGTAGTACATACAGACATGAAAATATAGTTCAGCTCTTACTTAGAGTCCACCAAGGAGAAAGAATTTACAGTAATGCAGGTTTTACTGCATGTTGCAAGCAGAATAGTCCTCGTCCAAGCAAAATCCAGTCGCATTAATCGAAAGTTTGTTATAGAGATCTGCGAAGAAGTAGAATAGGTACAGTCACATCTTAAGATGGAAATTTTAATATTGTTAAATTAAAAGTAAGGTAATCATTAGCAACATACAATTGAACCAACTCGAAGGGAATGTGGTGGTGCAAGCTGATGATCATCAATCAGCAGCCATGCAGCGTCATCCAGCTGAACCACCAGGCCCTGCCAGTAAATTCCAGTGATGACCCCCACGTACACCCCACCGCACCTCTCAGTGGAGCTATCCAATGGCAGATTGGACCTATAGGATGGGCACCATGCCATCGCTGTCTTTGCAGATGACACCAACATTGTGTGAGAACCTTTGTCCCCAACAGAAACCATCTTTTTCTTCAACCCCGAAATGTGCGCCAGTCTCCCAACAAGCCACACTAGAACTGGTCGCCATGAGCTGGACACATCCAAAAAGTACACAAAATTCACCGTCTCAAACTTGTGTCCCTGGGCACCTTCCGGCGGTGTCGCCCTGCAGCGGCGACACCCGCAGCACAAAATCTCAGCCAGAAACCCGTCTGAACTGTGGCGTCCTCCATCAGCATTGGCGTGTGGCATACTGAACACGACGCTTACGGACCTGACCACCCCAAACACGCAGCCACGGGCAGCCAGGTCAGGCTCTGGTGCGGGGTAACGGAGCGGAACCGTCGCCAAGAAGCTACATTTCGGGGCAGGCGCGGCCTCCTCCTCCGCGAGGCGCCAGCGGACCACCTCGAGCACGCCCGGGGCGCCGTGGAGGCGCAATGAGGGGAGGTAGTTCCAAGCGAGGACGCGGATCTCGCGGCCCAGCGCGGTGGGATCGAAGTCGAGGAGGCAGCAGCAGACTGAGTCGGAGGGGGATGGGTCGGAGAAGGAGAAGCAGTTGCTACGGCAGGAGGCGGGGGCGGACGTGGAGGGGAGGGAAAGAATGCCGGAGAGGAGTACGGGGTGGGATATCGGCGCGAACGGCACCGTGTCGGAGCTCCAGGCGGGGGTCGGGGCGCCGAGCTTGGGCTTTTTGCGGGGCGGGGAGGTGGAGCAGGAGGTTGGGACGGATGGGGAAAGGAGGGAGGAGGCGCCAGTGGTGGGGCGGCGGAGGCGGAGGAGGTCGGCAACGGTGAAGCGCCGCGGGGCGGGCGCGGAGGCGGAGTCCTCCATGGCTAGGGATTGGGGGGAGTTTGGGGTTTGGGAATTGGGAGGAAGAGGAGAGGGGGCGGGAAACGAGGAGGGGAGGAGCGAGGCGTGGGACCCAACTGTCAGTGGATCAGTGCGACGACGCCACGACACTTGGGGTGCGTGGTGGGCTGCGATGGGCCTGATATTGTTTGGTTGGGTCGTGGAGGACGGGGCTATACTGTAGTGCTCCTTTCATTTTTTATTTAGTTCAAAAATAAATTAACCGGCAACAAATATTCGAAAACGAAGCTAATATAACATAAGTACTTCCTCCACTTAGATTATATGAAATATTTTAGCCCTCTCCTCCGCCCATCCATGTTCAGATGGATTTTGATGGATCTAGTGATCTAGTCATATGTATAATATATTTAAATGAAATAGTGCATTAACATATTTAAAGCCCATAATTTAGCATGACATGACGTGTACAAGCAGTGCCTTCTTCTTTGACTAGCATAGATGTACGTGCAACATGTACGTGTTGTGAGATAATCAATCAGACAATAGGAATGAAAAAAAGAAAACAGAATTAAAAAAAAGAGTTCTGATTGATCAGCGTCATTTCTTTCTCATTAAAACAAAGAGAAACAAAGTAATATGTGGGCATCTACACTGTAAAAGAGCGAGTTTTCTAAAATTCTTTTTTACCTACAAAGGCATAGGTATACCTCTCGCGCTAACCCCACTGCGCAGATTGGAAAAGGTTAGAAAGAGGTGGAAAGGCCCAAAACCCATAGATGCAAAATGTTTCATCCATTTTCTCTGTATTTCTCACCTTATTTTATACTCATACCCACCTATTATTTTTCTTCTCTTGGTTTTAATGAGAAAGGAATAACGTTAATAAATTATGACTCCTTACTTTTAATTTTATTTTCTTTTTTCTTCCTATTGTCTTCTCGATTATATCATAACACGTGCATGTTGCACGTACATCTATGCTAGTGGATATAAAATGAGGTGAGAAATAAAAGGAGAAAGTGGATGAAACATTTTGCACTATGGATTTGGGTCTTTCTACCAATTTTCAACTTTTTCCAAACTGCATGGTGGGGTCAACGTGAGGGGTATACCGCTTTTGTAGGTACAAAAGATTTTTAGAAAACTCGCGCTTTTACTGTGTAATTCTAGGAGAACATTAGGATTTGGAAAGGCCAAACACATCTTTGACCCCCGATAGTCAGAATCTACGTAGAGCGAGATATCCAGCGATAAAAAAGATAGTACATCATCAACGGATATGTATTTCACATCATCACATGTTTAGAGTTTCGTCAAGACATTGGTTTATAGTAACTGACAATAAATTGTACGATAACTATTGGTCAAAGCATATCTAAAAAATCCCTTCTCAAATCGTCCTAATATACCTTGTACGCACAGAGAAATGGAGTACCCCTAGTATATACAGTAGAACAAAGCGTCGAGGAACTGATAATGTGCTGCCCCTGGCCCCACTTGTGACGAGTTCTTTGCCTCGCAGGGCACGGAAGGAACACAAGGATTATGATGAGGCCCGCGCATTAGCGGATAGGAATCGCTGAGTGGTCATGGCACAGAGCCATCATTTTCCGGCGCTGATGACCGATAGATGGACGAGACTAATCGTTTATGGGGCAGGCATCTCCATTCACCAATCTAAAGCAGGACAAAAAGGCAACACAACTTGGACAGGCACACTGTCACACATCCCTCTCACACAAGAACTGCTGCTAGTATTTTTTATGTTGGTCTAATGCATTTTCATGGCCAGATTGTGTGCTGCTGGTGCTGTTTTTGACAAGCACCAAGGGCCATGGTTTGATTGCTCCACGAAAGCAACTAGTGGCTGGTGGCGCAGGTTGATTCCCGGAATCAATCCAAAGGCAAGTTGGAGTGGGCAAATGGACATGGGGCTCTTCCTGTTGCCCCGATGCTAAGACCATCTTCACCCCATTATCTGAAAGGTTTGTTTATCCACCATTCCTTCACTACTCTAAGGCCCTGTTCGGCAAAACTCAACTGTCTGTTGTTCAGGTACGCAACCAAAAACTGGCTTCTGCAGCTCCTTCACAACACATAGTAGAGCCGAAGGAGCTGCCAAATACTAGCTTCTGCGGTTTCTTCACAACGCAGACGAAAAATGGCTCCATCTACAGTTGGTGAACAGTTCGCTGCAGTACCCTTAAACAGTGATGAATAGTGGATCCGAAGTCGGAGCCGGAGCCTAGCTCTTTTTGCCAAACAGGGACTAACTATCTCCTTTTCGGTCTACAGTAACGCTAGAGTGTATAGACAGTAACGCTACGGTGTATATGCAGTCTTTTTAGACAATCCGTTAAAGATAGCATAATATGCGGCGTTCTGCGCTACCCTATGGCCTATGCTGGGCATTAGGCTATAGGGACATCTCTTTGATTGTTCTGATGCTGAATGTGTTTTGTTTAAAACACCGCCACAGTTGGTGTTTAGTTGATTGTCAAGAGGTTCCATCGATTCATGATTGACGAAGGCACTTGCTGACATTTGCAAAACCATAACAATAGCTTTTTATGAGGCCGTGTAGATTGATTACAATATTCAGCCACAACGTTAGGAGAAAATTGGGAGGAAGCTCTCCATGCGCAACAATATCGTATGGACTATAGAGTTTGCCACACGCGGAACGTAAAAATAAAAAGAGTTCAACTTATGACTGCGAAACCAAATAGCCCAAGTCATCCAAATATCTAGAACTAGACAAAAGGAGCCCCTAATAAACCAATTGGAACCAGTTTCATCAGTGGTTCTTTCTTTTTTTTTAATAATAAAATCTTGTTCAATAGAAACTAGTACTAAAACCGTGGGTTGGCCCATCCCCTTGGCTATAGCTACCATCAGCGTCAGCAGGCATGCTCGTGAGGCTGTCGTGTTAGCCTAAAATTTCTCATTATTTCAGTGCTTTGTTAATCCTTTTAAGTATGTCTAGTAAAACACACATGCATTGCTACATGTGTTTTTATCTGATTCAATATTGTCTCAATTTTTTTTTCCAGTACGCTGATGCACTGCTATTACGAAAGTAAAGAAAAAAAATTAGGCTATCTTTTCATCACCTCCTCGACCATTCATTAGTGCATCTAATGACTTTGGACGACACCCATTGAGCACCTATAAGCACATCTATGTCAGTACCAGCCTTTGTTTTGTCTTAAGGCACACACTGGGCTATTCTTTGTACCATTCTATATTCTCCTTAATCATATGGCGAACTACCAAATATACATAATCTATTAACGACTATTGAATATATATATAAAAAATTGTAACACTTAGCCAGATTGTAAATGTCATCTTCTCCGCTCGCTACGCAAAACAGCCTCCCACATGAACACAAAAAACTCAAACGGAGCACTGCCTGGGATTCAAACGGCCAATGTTCCTGCACGCAGAAAATCACCATAACCAGCGGAACATTGTTTCATTTGTGCAAAGTTTGTTACATGTATGCTAATATCGTTATAAATATATGTGACATAGTATTATAGATAATTATAGACTAAAATAAAAGTTAAATCGGGATGTGTGCGGACTAGCCTGTGAAGCCACACCAACCCCCTAGGCACATCATGTCTACCGTGAAATGTTCGTGCCGGGCCAAAAATGTGTTGTGCTACGAGCCACCTGGTTTTAAGAATTGTTGACGACATATTTTGGCTATATTGCCAAGCTCGTTGGACCTGTGTCTCGAAGAGGCGATCGTAAGTGTGTGATCTCCCAGCATTTCGTTGTGTTGCAAGCAGGAGGTCGTTCGTCGGTCAACTTACGATAACAGAATATTAATGCCAATATAGAATCTAATAATAAAATGACACGTGATGCTATCTAATAATAAAATGACACGTGATGCTACGTGTTTCGTAGCAAGGCAATGGCATCCCTGCTAGGGCTAGTAGAGACAATATATGTGGCGTGGATATTTTTTCTGTGTAGCATATGTGCCACAACAAGCTGGCAGATTCTAGACATCATTTTTTATGATCCACAATGGCTATGAGTAAATTTTTATATGCGACCACTTAATTCAAATTGAGTTTGCCTCACATAATATAAAAGTCTAGCATTGGACGCAGAATAACTCTGTCTACACACACGTGTGCGTGGGGATATATGTGTAGTTACTTTAAATATGCTTTGGGAATATTTATGCTAAGATCAATTATTTTTTAATTTTAATTACTCAATATACGTAAGAATTGACTTGTTTTAAAAAACTATTTTGGTTCCTCCGTTGTAAAGATCTTTTTTGTAACAGTTGTGCCCTAGTTAACTTCGATGGATGGAAAAATATCGGCTACGACCTCACTCGAAACATACACGTCCACCACACACCGTGAACCCGTTTGGTTTGAGGTGGCGGCACATTACCCAATGCAAAAAAATACCAAAATCCTTTCAATTCTTGATAGCGGAGAGATGATGGATGGCCACACGTTACCCAATGTAAAAATTTGTAGATCCAAACAAAAAAAATTCTTATACTCACTCTGGTCATCAATTTGTGAGATTTCTTAATTTAAAATTGCATTAAAAATCATATATTAATAATCGGATGAAGCAGCATATATGTTTCTAAATCTCTATCGTACACTAGCTCCTCCAAGTTGATTTTATTACGTACAAATTTTTTTTTTGCATTATTCTTTGCTTTTTGATCACTAGCACCAGTCCCCTGTCGAATCGAAGTGATTTCACCCTAGCTTTTGGACTCACTGAAGTCCTCTAGAACCTTCGGACGACGAGTGCCGGAAAATCGCACGGGCGCCACTTGTCGCGTCCATGTGGGGCTGAACCGAGAGCACAGTCGTGTCACTCGTGCCCAGGGCCTCCACGCCAGACACGTCGCCGCCCATCTCTCACAGCAGCAGGCAGAGTACGAAACGTCTCATCCACGGGGGCTCGCGCGATTTGGCGTACAATTGGCCCGGATACATTGAGGAGCACCTGCGCATGTGTCAAGCGCGCCCCACAGACCCCGCCGTGGCGTCTGGTGGCCATTACCCCATCTCTGCCTCCAGATGATGTTTTGCAATGCGAGCAACAGCGGTGAGACAATCCTCAACCAGATGAGTAAAAAGCATTGACTATACCCGTTCATTCACTATTTCAGCTATCTTTTTCTGTCTACGGTAATGCTACAGTGTCAAACAGTATTATAGGTAGTTCTTTTTACTTTACGATTGAAGATAGCCTGATGCTAGGCAGAACAACCAAACCATACATCAGGCTATCTGCACTCGTCCAACTCTAAAGACCAATTTTAAAAAAAAATATTCTGTCGTACTCAGCAATATTCTCCATTCTATCCCACAATCATCAACGATTATGTTTACCATATATCTCAACTCTATACCAACTACTATATTTTTTGCTATTTTTTCCACAATTCCTCTCTCCCCTTCCCCAATCCCCTCCTCCCCACGCAGTGCAGGGATAGCACGCCAGGCAACGAGCGTTGCCCATGCGGAGGGAAGAGAAGGGATAGAGTTGAACGATACATGTACTTCAGAATTGGCGTTCGATCTCGCGTGGGGAACTGTGCCGCTGCAGCTCATTCCTACTGCAAACCAAACTGCAGTTGGCTTTTGCAGTTCACCGGTGTGGATAGCCCCACTGGAGTCGGCTGTTTCACCTCCAAAGTCCAGAGAGGGATTTTGCATCGACCACCAGATCAACCTGTATGTAGTAGCTGCTACGAGTGCTCCATGAGACCATGACCATGAGTCCACGACACTATCTTGATCACGACGCCAGAATTATGTGTACTCCGGCGGTCGGTCACCTTGTTTTGGCGAAGCAAATCGTGAACCAATCACCAGGGATGCAGTGTACCACCGTTGTTTCGGTTGTAGTTTCGCCCGGGGCACATATCCCTTTTGTTAATTGAACCCTTGCTCATTCACTAGCGAGTTCCACGTGAGGCAAATCGGCAGCAGAACAGAGCCGCCAGGAAGGTCAGACCAAATCACCTCACCTCCGTGTTTTTACAAACGTGACGCCACCATTTTTCTGTTCTTTAACAGTACTGTAGTATAAATTAAACTACTCTGTCCCAGTACGGTACGCGGATACACCCAGCCAGAAACGCAGATACTAACATTCGACGCAGACGCAGTCACGCACTCCCTCCGACGGCGACGTGAAACCCATCCAGATGCACTCGCGTTGATCGCGTGACGGCACCCCCGGCGGCACACGGGCGCCGGACGCGAGACCATACCAGAGCAGCCACATGCCCACACCCAAGCAAAGAGCTTGGAAATGGGCAAGTGGCGCCCGGCGACAAATGTCCCGGCAGCGCACGAAAGCGAGGGGCTTGGGCTTTGCCCCACACGCCGGCCGGCTCCACCTTCACCTCCCCCTCCCCCTCCGCCCCCCGCGGGCGCGACACGTCAGCGCGGGTGATTGGCGCGCGCGGGTGGACGGCCCGGATGTCGCCCCGGGCCGCATCGGCGGCGGACGGGGGGCTATTTATCCGCCCGTGGGGACGCGGGGCTCCTCTTGCTCCAATCTAGCGTGCGTGTGTGCGTGTGTGACCCCGTCGATTTCGATTGGGTGGTTGCGTTGCTTCGTGTTGGAGTTGGAGTGGGGACGCGTCGTGCGAGGGAGGGAGGCGAGAGGATCAGGGCGGGGACGAGGGGGCATGGAGGAGGCCGATTAGCGGGTGCCCAGTCGGGATTCGGGAGACGGGAGAAGAGAAGAGACAAGGAGTGGTTTTTGATTTGATCGTGCGTGCTACTCGCGTTTGCCAGGCCTCGGTTTTGAGCAGGCAAGAACCGTTTTTGTTTACCGGGGATTCTTCATTCTTGGGCGTGTGTTTTTGGTGGATTTTTTTCCAGGGGCGTTGATTTTGGTGCCGGATATTGTTTTCGGGGGCAATGGTTTTGGATTCCCTGTTTGCCACATGGATGGAGAGATTAAATTGGTAGGCGCTTGATTTCGCACCCGATTAGAGGGGGAGGGAGAGTTTTGCCAAGAAAGGGGCCACTTTTTTTTTTCCAGTTGCGCTACTCCTCAATCCAGTGAAACTTGAAGCCGCAGCTTTCCCAATTGGACCCGGGTTTTTGCGGTTGGCGTCTAGAGAAGTAGTAGTTTTCCTGTTCCCTGTAGCCAAAAAGCCTTTCCGTTGGATCTACTACTCGTGTTGTGTAGGGGGGAGGAAAAATCGGGATTTTATCTGAGATATTCTTTGTTGCTTTCATTAGGTTTTCCGCTCGGCAGATCCATGGGAGCGCCGACTTTTGCTTGATTTCGCCGCGATTTTTGGTTCCGATCGAGAGGCTTGCAGCCTTTTTTCCGTCTCTCTCTCTCTCTCTCTCGCGTGAAGCGAAGGAATTTCCCTTTTTTTCCCGCCACATCAATGGCGCTGAGCCGCTTCACGCAATGGCTGTGGCCGGGCCCGGGCGGCGCCGCGGCGCGGGGGGCCAACCGCGAGCTCATGAGCGGTGGCCTGACGGGCTCCTCCTTCCCCGACTTCCCTTCCGGGTTCCGGGAGCCCGACACCGTCACGTTCTACACGGCCGCCGGCGGCGGTGGCGGCGCGGGAGGCCGCCGTACGCGCCCGAGGAGGCTCAAGAACCGGCGCCGCAGCCGCGGCGAGCTCCGGGTCGACCGGGAGTACGACATGGTCATCGTCCCGTCCGACGGCGGCGGCGGGTGCCTGTCAGGGTCCGACTCTGACGACTCCGACTGGTCCATCGGCTGGCTCGAGCCCCAGGCCCCGGAGCTGCAGACGGACGGCGACCCCGAGAACTGCTTCGCCGTGCTCGTGCCGTGCTACCGCCACGGCCGCCAGGAGCAGACCAGGAGGCACGAGGACAGGTTTCTTGGCGCCGGCGCCCTGGCTGACGGCCGCCTCTCTGGTGAGCATGCTGACCTGTTATTATGTGAATTCAATGTGTTCTCTTCAGAAATTGAGAAGCGATCATCCTATTGCAGTTCACATTTATTAGAGGATTTAGTCGTGCAGTTCATAACGGAATTATAGCTTGTTTATGGAAAGATTCAGTTCTGTACATATCCACTCCAGGATTGGAAGGAGGTTATGTTATGGTACTAGCAACAGCTCGGATCTATCTAGTGTAGAATTAAGAAGGATTCAGCTGATCTGTTTGATTCTTGTGTTGTACTGTGCACAGTTCAGTCTTCTGTTTTGCAAGCTGACATAAACCGCCTAAATTCATCACTTTTCAGTTGCAATTTCTTGTTTTGGCAATAATTTCAGTTTGTTAAGCTGATATGCCACAAAGTATAATAGGATAAGGTGCTACTGTCTTTAGCAGCCAGACTGGCTTTCTTTCCCCTTTTTTTTTTTCTGATAGCAATTGGTGGTCCGATGCTAGAAGGCATCTAGTTATTATCCCCAATGATTGCTTTGTGTGTGCTGTTTATCTAGCTCAGTAATTGGAGCAGTTCTATCGCATTTGTGGAAGTGGATCGGCTTGCTAGTCATATGACATTTTCATGATTCGGTGCTGATGCTTCACGGGTTTGGTAGCTTACTTCGCACTATGGATTTGAAATACAGTTCTTGTTAGCTTAGGCTGAGTCCAGCAGCAAAGGTATATCTCCATGTATCCACTATTCTAACTACCTTTCTTCGTAAACAGTGTCGCTGCGGTATCGTTTTGTACTATGCCCGATCATTTACGCCGACTGCTCGACTCGGTCTTGGCCCTGTTTAGATCCAAAAAATTTCTTTCCAATTCTACTACGCAAAAAGAAGATTCCCATCACATCAAAATGCCGGCACATGCATGAAGTACTAAATGTAGATGAAATAAAAAAATAATTGCACAGTTTAGATATACTTTGCGAGACGAATCTTTTGAGCCTAGTTAGGCCATGATAGGACAATATTTACCATAAACAAACGAAAAGTGCTACAGTGCTTTTCAGTTCAGAACAGTGCCAGTTTTCAGGATCTAAACACGCCCCTTGTAAAGTTTGTCTGGTCCTCAATAGGTGGGTGTGGGTTGGTACACACTAGAGTTAAGATGTTGTCCAGAGAAAAATGTTTGCTACTATTCAAACTGCTTGATGTGATTGGACTTGTACCAAATAAGTAGCATTCAATTGCTTGGTTGAGGCATCTAGGCTTGGAATACTTGTAGAAAATGGCCTTTCAATCTTTTAAAAGAGCTCACATTCTTTTGTTCAGTATATTTACCAGAGACCATCTATTACCTATATGCATGTAAACCTAACATGGCTGTGGACTATGTTCCTCTAATATTCTTCTTTCTTCTGATTTACAGATGGAAAGAATTTTGTAGAGCAGTGGCTTTCTTCGCTCCAGAACTAATATCGTCAGACCTCTCCCAGCTATGCTGTAAATATTATCGTTCCGTTTTGTTCTACTGTTTTTGCCCTAGTCGTAGAATGTATCGATGAAGGAAGACATGAAAAAACCCTAGAAAAAAAAGGAATGCCAAAAAGAAAGACGAGGAGCAGTGGGATTCTGAAGCAGCACCAAATGGGTATGTCCTTCCTGAGGTTCCCAGGCTATTCTACTCTTGCAAAGCAAACACAAATGCTGAACAACACAAGATGTGCGTCATCGAAAATGATTTTTGCCAACCTGATATGTGCTGAGTGCTAACCTATGATGAGTGGTACCACGTAGAGATGAACTGTTATTCTATTGTTAATTTTTCCCACCCGCTAGCGGACCTCGAATTCAACTGCCTGTACAGTGTTCTTGCAGTGTATTGTGTATATAGCCCGCGCAGAGCTGTGGTTGCCTGATTCTTCAGTGTGTGGTGCGTGTGTGATCAATTCTTGTACATGGGAACTGAATTCTTATGAATCAATCGATCTGCTGTATATAAATTTTTGTGGCAATGTGAAAAATCGGTTTCTGCTGCTTAGTGTTCCTTGTCCTTGTGTGATGTGCTATCGATGCTCATAGGTGATTGAGTTTGCCAATGGGCACATATCTCGGTAATGAATTCAACCCGAAACAAGTGTGGATTGGAACTTGGAAGTTTCAAATTTCGACAAAGGCCATGTACTGGCATATGTGGGAATTCAAACAAGTGTGGATTGGAGCTTGGAAGAGTCATATTTAGAGTTTTATTTGTAAAAAAAAAAAACTACCAACAGTTCCTAAAAAAAATGATCCTATAATCATCCTCGGAACTGCTGTGAGATAATGCAGGATATATGAGAAAATAAGAGATCGCGTGGTCGAGAAAAGAAAAAGAACATAAGAGATCAAATCCCAAAAGTAAAGCTAGGGAGAGTTAAGGAAATTACCAGTTCCACATTAGAGTCAATGAAAATAAGATGAGATTAGAGTGAATGAAAATAAGATGGGCCGATATTAACAGAAGTCTTTTAGATGGGCCAAAAAATGAGAATAAGAGGTTTGATTCTCGTCCACTGAATGGACTCTGCAAAGGCCCAAGTGAGTTATTGACCTTTTTTAATCATTTTTCCTATGGCCGATTTCTATTTTCGGATATGGGTTCAACCTGCCGTATATATGTGAGAACATGAATAAGGTTTTTGTTGAGTGTTCCTTGGTCCTGGGCCTTGTCGAGCGTCACGTGTGACCAAGTTGTTTTACCAGTGGGGAATGCCAGTGTGTTAGAAAACAAACCTGAGTAAGCGCTTACAGATCTAACCGAGAAACAAGAACACGATCACAAATGACACCGGAAGCATGATATTTTGCAATGAGGTTCGGCTATGGATATAAGATATATACTACGACCCAAAACGATGTGGAATTAAACAACTCTAGAAATGATGTGGAATTAAATAAACAACTTTAGAAGAAAATTTGAACAAAATTAGAAGATCAGTGCAAGCCATCCTATACGTTCAACCATGAAGCACATATGTAACTGACTAACTGTCAATGCATAGTTAAGATATACACGCAACCATATACAATACATGCACTGTTTTCTTTAGCTTTCTTTTAAGCTATTCCCTCTTTTTTAAATTATAGCTACTTTAGCTTTGTCCTAATTAAAATTGGTTTATTTTTTAAACATATTAATATCTACAATACCATATAAATGCATGTTAAAGCATAATATATAGTGGTTTAATGTACTCAATTTTATATTATAGATGTTAATGGCCTTTTCGATAAAGTTGGTCCAAATTAGAAAAGATTGACTTGGCAAATAGTTCTAAACGAAGAGAGTAGTACAGGAAAAAAACAAATTAATTGTACATGTACAGCTGACATACAACCTTGATCGAGGCAAATTAATTAGCGTAGGAATGTTTTGAAAATACTAGAATTTCACAAGAATTTTGTTGGAACTCAGTATAGTGGGCATAACTGAATGATTCCATCGATAAGAGGAAACTAAATACCTTAATGTTACATGCATGAAATACGAAACCTTTGTCTCTAAGAGATGTGAGGATCAGATGACCATTTAAGAAATACGAATAAACAAGCACAAAAAACCATATTGCATTAGCGTGCATCCCAAAAGTGGCCGCTAAGGTTGTTTCTAGTGGAGTGTGCATATTGAAAAATAGGCAGTTTGCACTCAGACATGGTAGAATTTAAAAATAAAGAAGGAATATGTAGTCTACTAGACTCAGCCTAACATATATATACAGCCATGGCTGAGAAGACCATAATAGCCATGAAATAGGCTAACCCTTATAATAATTAAGACCAGCTAAGCAAATTGATGCATGTGTGTGTGTTCGTGGATACAGCCAGCTTCCAGCTCACATATCTCATCATTCGAATATGCACATACCATGCTGTGCATGCCAATCTACCCGTATGCGCTTTAATTTTGGAAGCACAACTTGGGAAAGATTGCCGAGATAAACAGATGGTAGAGTCTACGTGGTGCCGTGGTGGACAAAATCTATACAGAGGTTAAACAGCTTTGGCAGTAGCACAATGGATCGGAGCAAGGCAAGAATTAGAATATAATTAAATCATTTAAACTTTTTTCTAAGTTAAATTTATGTAATTTTGATCAAATTCATAGAGTGCACAAACTTATGTATTTATTAGCATTACAGACGTTAATATATTTTCCAAAATTTTGGTTAAAAGAAGAGAAATTCGACTTATGACAAAACTAAGTGATATATCCTTTAGAATGATGGGAGTAGTATTTGAGAAAAAAACACATCCTGCTTGGCTTTCAAAACCATAAAAATCCGATGCACCATCTAATTAAGTTGCTAAAAGACGATTTTATATCATGATTTTTCTA
Organism: Paspalum notatum; assembly: GCA_022530915.1. Classification (NCBI taxonomy): domain Eukaryota; kingdom Viridiplantae; phylum Streptophyta; class Magnoliopsida; order Poales; family Poaceae; genus Paspalum; species Paspalum notatum. Next base: position 36,054,820 of record CM039685.1, read on the forward strand.
AACGCTATAGTTTTAGTCCAAAAAAAAAACTAGAGAAAAAAGAACCAAATATCCAAACATCGTCTGCTTCTTCGAGCAACTAATTCCATGTTAGCTTACTAAGTTTTAAAGCTAAGTGAAAAGAAAAACAAGTTGACTAAAATTGTAGAATCATGTATGTGGATCAAACATATAAACAAGTATATACAGAACAAGTTATAGTGCTAGCTATAGTATTTTTCTAGATTTACTTAGAAAGTTAACATGGACTGTAGTGGCTTTCTCGATCTTAAGAATAGTTTACTTTCTTGGAGGTGTTCATTGAGGGGTAGAGTTTGAGCATGTGTATTTACACGGATGAGCTTTGTGCCTATGTGTGCATGTGAATGTTACTATGCATGACACATATACTTAGTGACATAAAGTATGAATTGAAGCACCGCATGGAAGTGTTTAGGCAGTATATGAAAGGAAACAAAACTGCTGGAAACGCATACAATAATGATACTCATGACGTGACTATACACAACCCACTATATAAACAGAAAACAATCAACCATCCTTCCTCTCTGTATAGTACAAAACCTGAGATGAATCTATGAATACGCATATGTACGACAAACAAATCAACAGACAACCGTGGCCGGTCAGCAGCTATAGCTAGAGGCTTCGTTCATCACCATCGTCATGGCCGCCGCCATGGTTCGTCGTCACGGCGACGAGGTCCGAGAGCGCCCTGAGGAGCTCGACCCTCGCCCGGAGCCGCACGATGTAATCGGCGGCACGGAGGAGAAGCCGGTCGGCCGGCACCGCCGCGGCGCCGGGCACCAGCCGCCGCAGCTCCCGAACCTTCCGCCCCACCGCCGCCATCTCCGCCGCAGCACGCCGCCTCCGCCGGCGGCATCCGTGGCACGGCGAGCGCCGCCTGCCCTCCATGTGCCTCTGGGTCTGGCAGCAACGAGTGCCAGGTGAGAATCGTACTTGTGCCACGACGCGCGTGGGTGTGGTGGTGTACACGGGAGAGCTAAGCTGGAGCTGATGGAATAAATAGAGGCGGGGGGAGGGCCCTTTTGAAGAGATATAATTTTTAATAAGGGGTTGGATGCAAACAAATGCGGCTGAGCTGTGGCTTGTCCCGTAGTGTGGGGCCCGCGCGTGGACCAGCTTGTCCTGCACACGTGTCTGACAGCTCCCTGATCGCCCCAGGATGCCAGGACCAGAGAATTAGTGCCCGATCTTTTTATCCCATACTGGTCCCCCGCTTGCTGGCTTTGGATCAACGGGAACAAGTTACGCTATGGTCACCAGAGTGTCTGTCTACCTCGTTCATCCACTGTTCCAACTATCTTTCTATTTACGGTGCAAAACAGTGTTTTGGTTTTTTTTAAGACTCTCTGGTAAGAGCAGTCTTAGCCATAGAACTCATGGTGTTAATTAAGGCTATCCCCAATGGAGTGCTCTCAAGAAGTGTCTCAAAATACTGTTTGACATAAATGTTGTACCGTAGATAGAGAGAGGAGTAGTTGGAATAGTGTTTTGAGGAAGTGGATGAGCAGCACCATTAGGAACAGCCTAAGTGGAATCCACTTAAAGTTTACTCATTTAATAAAGTGGACTATGCAGCGGCTCTTCGTAAAACACCCTGGACCTGCAAAATGGGGGATAGAGAGGAGAATATCTATCGCAACAGCTTCCAGTATAATATCTGATACCATTTGGGGGACGATCGATCCTGCAAATACAGGGGTAGCCAAACGTCGGGTTAGGAATGACTGTGGGGCGGGTTTGGACTCGAAACCCATTAGGATTAGACCCGATGGGGGTGGGCACGGGTCCAGTTCTTCACCCCGCGGGTCTGCGGGTTCGGAGACCCAAAATGGGGTGGGGCGGAGGTGGGTTTCATTTTAACCCTGCGGGGACCCGAGATAAAAGCCCATGAAACATTAGGTTCATGTAACACAGACCAATGCTCTTGCTCTTGCTAACCCAACCCAATGGCCCACCTTATCCTCCCAGCTCCTTCTAACCCGCCGCTTGGTCTCCTGGCTCCAGCGACCGTCGCTGCCTAGCCTCTTCCCGACCTCCCTGGTTCCAGCGGTCGCTACTGCCTGGACTCCTTCTCCCAACCTCCCTGTCTTCAGCGCCCACCGCCACCTGGCCTCCTCCTCCCTGGCTCCCACGATAGGCACCGCCAGGCCGCCGCCTCCACAGCTCCCGCGACCGTCGCCGCATAGCCACCTCCCGGCTACTGTGACCGCCGCCACCAGGCATCCTCCTCCCCGGCCGGCTCCCACACCCTCTGTGGCCAGGCCGCCTCAGTGCATCCTCCCCGACTCCCACGACCGCTGCTGCCATCGCCAGGTGCCCTCCTCCCGTCCTTTGTCGTCTCCCTAGTTGTCATCGGGTTTTGGGTTCCCCACCAGGTTTCGGGGACCCATCAGGTTCGGAGGGGGGGGGGAAATGGCTTTCCACCTACAGTGTAGTTTGGAGCGAGGCTGGGTTTTAGCCTCAGGTTTCGGGGGACGGGTGCGCGGATGCTCCACCCGCCCCGTTGCCAACCCTAGCTCTGGCACCCTCACTATCGCTAAGCATTAATCGTCACCGCGCATGGAGCGAGACACCACAAGCGTCTGTGAGGGACGGCGCCACCGCCTCCCAGAGTAGCACCACACGCAGCGAGTGGTGGCACCCAAGGGCGTGCGAGCGATTGTGGTGCCCCGCGCGGCGAGGTAAGGCTTTATTAGTACGGGTTGGTGTTAAGAACCAGTGCTAAAGGGTACCCTTTTAGTACCGGTCGGTAACAACAACTGACACTAAAAGTCTTCGTGAGCATCAGTGTCTGTGTACGTTTTCATCCGGTACTAAAATATATCTTTAAGGATGGGTTTATATTGCCGGCACCTTTCAACCGGTACGAAAGACAACATCTATACCGCGAGTGCAGATGTTGGCCGATTTCTATGTCAAATTGAAACTCATCTGAAGCCCCAATCTCCACTATTGAAATCAATTCCGTAGTGTAACCGGAGCTCGATCGAATAAGGCTGAGTCCAGCACATCGTTTATCCTATCGTCTATATTTAAACTCTACTCTATCTATAGTGTAGAACTGTAGATACAGTGTTATTTTCATGTTATAGACTACCATTAATTACTTGCATAATTTGGTTCACTTGGCGTAGTGCCGCCTTCGAGTCTTGGGCGAGTCCGTACGGTAGTAATATGGCATTTGTCCTGTCCATGTGGTTGGCCCATGGCTGCTGCAGTAGTGCAAGCGGCTGGCAACGGGCTCGTAAAGTGAGCGAGGCGCCACCACATGCGGGCACATGTGCTGGCCCACGCGTGCGGCCGTGCGCTACCTATTTCCAGGTTCCAGCTGCGCGTCTACGCTGGATGGCTGATTCTTACTGGTCTTGCGGCCACCTCTGCTATTATGAAAATATTAAAATAGCACCTAAGTTGCATTTAAATTATTCATCCCTGTGACTATGACAAAATAATATAAAAAATACCTTAAATTTGCTTCACCTCGTAAATATAAACTAAAATAAGGCTCAATGTACATATAAATTGCCAATACATGCTATTATAAAAATTAAATTACTATGTCTACGGCTATTAATGTCTCTAAATTACTATCTTGTACAATTATTAATATAAAATACAAATTCAAAGTAAGCATAAATGTTATTGCTACCATGTAGACCAAGTATATATATACACGCAGTATGTATTTTATAGTTTAGCCACTACATGAACCGCATATTTTTTCGTGGGCCCTAAGACGACGAAAATCATTGAAAAGTGAAAATTGACGAAGGTACATTATTTTTGTCAGCTTGCCGATGAAATAATTTGGGCCCACGAAAACTACCTGATTCCTATAGTGAGCAATAATACATCCAAAATATCTCCTCAAAGAATAAAATCATTTCAAATTATGATATACTCTAGGATGATAAATTGTGTAAGTTGGTACTTTAGATAAATTATTTTAACTTAAATACTACAACGTGCTTTCTTATGCTGGTTGATAGTTTTTTTAAAAAAAAGTACTACCACTCACATAATTCTTCGATAGGGAAAATTCGATATCTTTGAGTGCAGCGGTGAAGCCAACACTCTCATATAGGGAGGACAAACTAGCTTCTTTATTCAAGAAATCATCAAAATTATTAAGATCACTAGATGTTTTATTAAGCAAATCATCTTGTTTTGGGGGGGGGGGGGGAGAGAGATTGCCCGCTGTGCCCCCCTTCCGGCGCCCCTGTTTGAGTGCCAATGTGTTGGTTGAAATAGTTTATTTTGCCATTGCAATAACTAGGAGTGTACTTCTCAACTTGAAACCATTTCTTAGTGAAATATAATAGGATAGTTTTGTATAAAAGGAATATATATACACACAAAAATGTATAATAAAAATCTGAAAGTAGAAATCTAGATCTATAACGTCATGAGACATGAGCTGTAAGAAGTTACATAACTCAATCCAAGGTATCAACTTAACAACTAATGAAAAATTATAAGAGGTGTGATGCAAAGTGGAGAAAATTAAATACAAATGAGAATCATATATATATATATAAGTTTATAACATTATGGTAAATATATATAAAAGTATATAAGTTAGAAAATAAACAAAGAGAGGAGTTTTGTAATGATAAGGAATTCTAATTAGTTGCAAGTAAAATATATACTTATTCGTTATTTAATACTCCAGTTCCATAAGATCCAGCCATGTGCATGGGTTGGTAGGCTAGTACGTAGTCGTGATGATGAATAGTTGGTGTCATGAATTTTGTATATTTTCTATAAAGTCAGTCAAATTTAGAAAAGAAACGGCTTGAGACAAATTCAGAGACGATGACATCTCGAGATTTTTGTGGCTTAGGCACCATGTGCCCTATATCTATTGGCCTTAAAAGTTGTCGTTTGTTGCCATTCTAGCAACCAACGTGTGACAGCGTACCGATCCCATCATCTTCTCCCTCGACTCTCGTCGTCGTCTATATATATGGTGAAGTGTAGCACATCTTGCCCAGCTCACACGCGAGAAGTGGACAAAAATTGATGGAAGGCACGGCCGATCATATCATCAATCGGTCCCCCATTTGGAGCCCATGTGCGCGCTCATGCACATAGCTACACATGCATGCATGGGTTGCTAGCCGGCCGGCCATTTGGCGCCCATTTGCCGGCCGGCCGTTTGGTTTCGCGTTAGCTAGCTAGCTTTGAGATGCGGGTGGCGCCGCCGTGTGATCATATCGATTCGGTGTATGGCAGGGCAGCTAGCCGTCCGATGAAGCCATGCTAGTGGACACACACACCAACCGGAGGAGTATTTGCTATATAAACAAGAAGAATTTGACGACGGGGGACCTTTAGCTATCCCTAATGGGGTTGTTTAAAAAGCTATCTATAGCACTACTGTATACAGAGAAGAGGATAGTTAGAATATTGATTGAACAGTGGATAGGCAACCGTTTTAGACAATGGGGTTGGGAATGGTGTTAGCATTTGGCAGTGTTGACGAGAAGCGTACTATTGTACGTTTGATAAGACTGACCCTACTTCCATTTGTTTCCTCTAATCTGGCTTCTTGACCGTCGATCCAACATATATATGAATGCCGCTGTACTGCTACAGGCGCATATGAGCAGATCAGCAGACGACAAACTCCAGCTGCACTCCACGTATTGTACCACCACCACAGCACACGAGAGCTTGTCTAGCTAGCTTGTCGTGTAATCAAAACTGTTTGTCTCTTCTCGTATTAATTAAGGCTATCCTCGCTCACCCAATCCCACTGCCTATATTTTAAATTTGTTTGTCGTGCTTTTCACCTTCGGCGTTGAGCACATCGATGCATACTTACCGCCAGTCATTTCAGGAGGGACCGTTACCGGAGTCCAATTTCGCTGCGCTCTCAGAGCTCTTCCCCGACGTGGTATGAGAAGAGGTGGAGGACCTTGCTACTGCGGCAGCTGCGGTGCTCTAATCATTTGTGCTTGTGCGCGCAGGGGCGGAGACAGGGAGGGGCGGGGTCAAGGCCCCTCTATGGACCAAAATTTTACACTAAAATTTTTAAAATTCAAATAAAATTTAAAAATGTAGTGTTATTGGCACCTTTTAACACCAAAATATTCAAGTGTCTCGCTCCGCCACTGTGTGCGCGTTCAATCCCCCCTAGTAGTGTTTGTATGGATTCCATCTGCAATGTAAATGACCTAAATGGTCGAGCGCTGGTCGTCGTCTCTAGGATGGAAGAGGAGGCAGGTCTTCAGTCATCTGCTGGGGTTTCTGACCTTGGTGTGTTTCTCTCGGGGGCTACTGTATCGAGTTGCTCGCTATTTCAGCTTGTAAATTAGTCTTAGTCTTTCTTCGTGTTCGGTTAGGGTTGTGTTATTGCATGGTTAGCCTCGGCTAACCTTTGTTTGTCTGCACGGTGGCATGCAAGCAAGACCGTCCAACCAAACTAAAACGCACAACAAAGCTTTTTTTGTTATTGGACTGTTTCTCTCCGTCCTCAAATGCATTATCTTACTATTACTAACTAAAGCATTTTTTTAGCCTCCACGTTAATCTTCACGAAATACACTAGAAAAAAGATGAATCTTAGAAATTCTTAGAAAAATCAGAAACATTCAACCATCAATTGGTAGATTGAAACATTAATAGCCATTAGATATGTTTTCTAAGTAATTACCCACCTCAACATATGAAAGGTTTTGAGTTCAACTCTGCAAATTTCTTCTTTTTTAGTAGATTTTTTCTAGTTTCAATTATTTTCTAAGTAATTGCCCATCTATGTCATTATAAAAGGTTTTGAGTTCAACTCTCAACGAAACCAAATTTTTTCTTTTTGTGGCTGATTTTTTCAATTTATTTTCTAAGTAATCACGCACCTCTGTCATTATAAAAGGTTTTGAGTTCAACTCTCAACGAAAAAATTTCTTTTTTTGGCAAAATTTTCTCATTTTCAAATTTACTCTGAGTTTTTTCACAAACTTTCCCATTTACAAATTTACAAATGATACTGTAATTTTTTTATAAAGATACTAGAAACCTTTCTACGAAACAGATATTTTATGCCTAATATTGCTATTACTAATTGAAGACTTCTTTTGGAGCCTCTCTATTAATCCTCAAAAGATGTGCTAAATAAAAGATAAAATCATAGAAATTCTCACAATAATCAGAAATATTCTATCATTGATTGCAGATTGAAATCTTAATAGCCACTAGATCTGTTTTCTATGTAAGTAACATATTGTCATTCGTCATGTTGCTCTAATAATAGATCTGTTGTTTAGCAAAAAGATAAATCCTAAAAATTCTCACAAAAATCAGAAAAAGTTTGACTAAATTTTTAGAGAAAAATTAATATCTGTACCGAAAAAGTTAATTATAAAAATATAGTTTATGATGGATCTAATAATGATTATTTTACACTGAAAGTATTATTTTTTATAAACTTAGTTAAACGTTGGATAATTTGACTTACGACAAATCACAAATCTAGAAAACAGACCAAAGGAGTACGTGCGCGCTGCTTACATGCATATGCATGCGCTTAGCAGCAACGCAAAAGCATGCGAACAAAAGCCTCAAAAAAAAAAAAAAAAAGCATGCGAACAATTATTAACGATGATCGATTAACTGGTCAACTGGACTGGACACATGGAGCCTGCATGTACTCTCTTCTTCGTCGCAAGCTTCTCGCTGGCCGATCGAGCCGGTGAACGAGGGAGTCCCTCGTCGGCTTCCTGCGCGGGCTCTCTCGCCGGTGGCAATGACCAGGTCAGAGCCAGACCAGAGCGCCTGACGATCGAGCGCGGTGTGCTGCCGCCTGCCTGCTGCGTGCGATAGATAGCACCGGGCGGATCGTCAAGATCTCTCTCTCGCGCGAGCTTCAGACCTCAGCGGCACCATCGACACGGCGCCGGCGGCGCTTGCTCACACCCTGCGCAGCTGCGCTTCGGCCGCCTCCGCGGCGAGCTCCCCGTGGACACCTGTCTCGGCGTGCAGGGGCCTCACACAGACGCCACTCTCTCCGGGCCGGGGCAATTAACCAGCTCTTCGGCAGCCTGCTGCCTGCTGCCGGAGCCGGACTGCCGGGCTCTCTCGAGCAGCTCAAGTACCTCCGTTTGGTCGATACACATCTCCGATACAAGAACAATTTCTCGATGCTCTGCCGGCCTGTGTGGTCACCCGACCCGTGTCCAGCATTCTCCTCGTTGCCCCCGCGGTCCTATTCTCTAATTAAGGTCTACTAGTTTAGCAACTTTGAATTAGACATGATTGCATTGGATCGAGGAGGTTTTGAGCTATTATCGTAAATCTAAACATACCCAACAGTATTTATAAAATCTTTCATAGAATACCGAACTCTATCAAACAATGAAGTCGACCCGGTGACCGCGACGAGCCTAGTTTCGCCACTGCAGGCCATTGGGAAATAAAAGTAGTAGAAGAACAATTGGAGCTGGAAGGAGTTTAAGGTTACCACCGGTTGCAATGGTTTGTGCCCACTGCTCAGCCGCAGGTGGAGAAAACCACCCTCTTCCAAAAAGGAAAATTCAGAGAAGTTAATAATTTTGTTTGTTCAACTTATTATAACATCGATGCATGCAGGTCACAAATTCGCCATGCGAATAAGTATTTCCTTTTTGAAGAGACATTCTCGTGCTATTTCCACTGTTGATCTGTGTGCTTGAAGAGTATACCTTATGTTACTCCTTGGAACGATGTGGAATAAACTTTCAAACAGTGGCGGAACCAGAAAATATTCAAAAGGGGAGGCCGGTAGACCAAGATCAACATACCTAGATAATATACCAAGTGTATCTTAGGCTATCGACGTATTTGGATCATGAGATTTTCGGAGTCATCCGATCTTAAAATACTAAAGCTAGAAGTCATTTGGTTTGCTTTGCGAGTTAGAGTTGTTGTCGCGAAGGCATCCTACGCAGCGCTCCCAACAAGCTACTTCTGTGGGATGGGCCGCACTAACCCGTTCAAGATACATGTAGAATAAGATGGTGCTAGATGATTAATCCGTAGACCAAATATGGTATTTTCTTGGTTTATATATATGCAACCACGAATTAATCGTACGCATATAATTTAGTATTTTTAGTACTTTGCAGCCCTTTGCACAAAGATTATTAATAATTAGGCACAAGTGTTTGTGTCTTTTCTTTGTATGCCGTGATTTCCATCAAAGGTCAAGAAAGACATATAATTCTTAAATAGGTACATGCGATTGTATACTTAACACAACAGATAATATCTCTGTCAAAATATAATAGAAATAGAGAAGGCGTTGGTTAGAAATTTCATTAGCTGTGTGGGCTGCCTACTAAGCAAAGCAGACTAGAGTTGGTCTTCGTTTCCTTGTTATCATAGGCCGCAACTGCTGCTTTACCAATTGCCATGGACCATCCATTAGAATTTTTAGAACATGTGTTATTTAGCAAGGAGGTTAATAATTTTGTACAATCTTAGAGCGTGCCATGGCCCCTGCTAGCCCCCCTTGGTTTCGCCAGTGCTTTCAAATGTACTTTCCATAGTAAAACTATAATTTTCAAATCCAGTATTGTGCTTGCACTCACACATGTACACTCACTTCTATGGACTCACAGAGCATGCACCTTACTTCTACTCAGAGGCTAAGTACAGAACACACAAGATTGACGATATCATCGTATACACCTTGTTGTTGTCAGGTATGTTATCTACTACCGAAAGAAAGCATTATTTCAATTTTGAAAGAATTCGGAAAAAAAAAATATTACCACCCATTTCTATTTCAGGTTGAGAACTTAAATCCGACTCAGGAGCCTATGCCACAAACAAGTACCTAGCCTGCTAGCCGACAAAGCTAAGCACAGTTGGCAACCAATGATCGATATTTAACAGCCGATGGAGTAGTAGCATGGGTTGTGATAGCCTCATAGGATCAGTTTTGTATATTCTCACTCGGTATTAAAGCTCGAGCCACAGCGTAGCCCATACTTCATGTATAATTGCCAATTTGACCATCTTTATGTCGCCTGCTCATTGCTAATAAGTCAACATTTTTATGACCATTTAGCCTGCACACGAGGACAGCTGACTCATGTTATTTTGTTTGATTAGATGTTTATCTGACGAATTAAACGCGATTTATGCATAACAACCTTGCCAGCTAATTAATAGGTGTGTTCACCCACTAAATCAAGCTTGTATCTCTAATAAGTTTTGGTATTTTTGCACTTGCGGAAAATCTGCTATAATTGTTTGATATGGACAAATATAGTGGGGGTGAGGGGGTCCTTGAATTGTCCTTTAGTCGTCTGATCTGTCCAAGACACCGATTGATGCAGCGACACTGTGCCGGTACAACGAACTCCAGCTGCACTCCACAAGCCGGGAGGGTGTACGTCTACATTAGCCCAGACTGCACAATGCAGGACAAGAATGGTCGTTGAACCATGCGTCCATCTATTAAGTTTGGTATGATATGAGAGCCGAGAACAAAAGGATGGGCTTAAGTCTGATACTTACACAGACTTCCCAACAATCTCCCACACAGCAAGTTCCTAAATGTCTTACTCGGGCTTGGCCCGTTACAGCCCAGCACCATGCAAGTAGCCAAGTGGGCTTACATGTCCATTTGGAAAAGGTTTAAGCCCATATTTGCCACTCTCAATTCTTTAGTTTGTTTATTAATTTAACCCCAAATTCCAATGTGACTACGTTGGGTACTCGAACTTCTGTCTAGTCGATCCCTGACAAAGTGGTTTAGGGCTGATGTGGCAAACGTTTTTAATTACTTGTGAATAAATTTAAATAAGGGGAAAATATTTAAATACCTCTACAAATTTTAGAAAAAAACCTACAGATCGTTTTAAACGAAAAAAGTAATAACTAGAGGTAATGAAATATGCTCTACAGTATTCAAATAATATATTAAAATATTTAAATCTTTTAGTTGAAGGTAGAAATTGATCATAAACTCTAGTTATTTTGTGAGATTCCTTGTATCCAACATTATCTCTAGGATTTTTCTTCTATTTTTTTCTGATGTTCGAGTACTTCTACCCTCATTTTTATATTTTCTCTCATCTAACACTACATGGGCCAGAAGCCGATGAAAAGGCCTCAAAACCGACAAAAATATATGATGGAAAAAACTTCGACGAATCTTGCAACTTTTTCCGTCGGTCCCAACGAAAAAAATACTATTTTTATCGGCTTGGCGCAGGCCAACGAAATTATTGGCCACATGGCCTATATTTTCATTGGCCAGGTGGCCAATGAAATTAAAGGGCACATGTCACATATGCCAAGCCGACAGAAATAATGCCTCCCCACCCCCACCCCCACCCCCACCCGCCGCCAACAGAACCAGAGTGATGCGTCTCGGGAGGGGTCTGATGCCACTAACACCATTCTTGCCCAACCAGAGGGTTAGGGTTTACACCAAGAATAATTGTGCCATGCAAGTGGGGGAAGGTGTAGATTGATGGACACTTCTATGGAAGTAAACACTCCAACTATACACCTGATCGGCTAAAGACGTTTACGACTATGCTATAGGAGCCAACTATACAGGGCCTGATCGGCTAAAGACGTTTATGACTATGCTATAGGAGCCAACTAAACATTTCCCGATCAGGACCATTAGAAGCATATTCATGTTTGCGCAAGTTGCCTAATTCGTATGCCAAGAACTTCAACGCACTAGATCAGAGGGCATAACAAAATGACCAACTTGGAAAGATAAGTGTTCGGTACTTGACAGGGTATCCAAGAGTTAAAATGAAGAGATGATCGAGTGAGCATCTGGTGTGATATTAGTTATTGTCTGGTGAAGAGTTTGCCTTACCTGAGACTCGTGTAGAACATGATGTATCTTACTGGCGGCTAGTAATTACAGTTTATAAGCAACCTAGCCAATGCATTGTAATTCTGAAGCTTAACATAAACACAACCGCCCACATGAAAACTCATGTGTTTTGCATGTGTTTGTCCTCCTGAGTTTTCCTATGATTTAAGCACCCAACAAAATGAATTGGTTTAATGCAAGATGGCAATTATTCAAGGAAAACTCAAACGATTTGTGTGGATCCAAAAGGTGCGGAAAGTACTGGCGGTGTCAACAGAGCGGCGCCACGAGCAGTTGCAGAGCATGGACTTAATTCTAGAGGAGGCAAAGCTTAGAATCAAAACCATAACTTACTCATGTTGTATTTGTTAGAAAATGAGCGAGAAATTACCGCTTGCTATGGAAAATCTCTAGCACTAGGGGCATGACCACCTTTTTGTCACAATGAAGCACTAGGGGCACTACGTGAACTAGATAGTTGCGTACTAGTCTAGCGGTGCATATGAGCTTTTTTTTTCTTTGGTCTAGCTGAAGTGTGAAAAAAGCTTAGAAACCAATAAAGTTGAGAAACTGACAGGAATCAAATTGTGCACAAGGTTAGTTGCAATTTTGCAAAGCCATTCTTGATAATGGCAGATATGCAAAATCACTTGTTGAGATTGTCAAATTGCAAAAATTCACTCACCTGCGGAGTTGCGGGATAGCTATCTTTGTATAGTTTCAAATTCCCCCACTTGCGGTTGAGGAATAGCCATCGTTGTATGGTTTATGTACCCCATACTGGTGTACAGATGTTCTTTGATTTATCTAGTACAGTGTGGTTTTGGAATAATAAAACGAAGATCCCTAATGATTCCAACAAAACCCTGACCAAATCTTACGCGCGCCATCGGTGCCAACCAGCAGATCTCCCAAAACGAAGATTAAAATAGTAGGAGCAGTACAGATCACAAGTAACAACAGCTTCAGACATATGTCAAGCTCAGCTACGTCAAGCCTGCTGATCCCTGCCGATTCCATAAAGAAAATGAAAACCAGCGACGTCGACGGCGACATGTCCGTTGCCAGGAGTGCCGGACCTGTTCGTGCCGTCGCCCCGGGCTGCCGGCCGTCGCACGCGGACGGAGGCGGCTGCCCGGCACCTGGAACCCCTCCAACACCGCCGTTTGGCCGCACCTTCCTGTCGTCCCCTGCCAAGGCCGCCTGGCGCTTCCCCTCCCCTGCTTCGTGGCCTCCGCCCTCTCGTCCCCTTCGAACGAGCCAGCCACGGCCACATCTTTTGACCCCCGCGCCGCCGGCTTCAAACTCCTGCGCCATCTTAGCCTCTCTTGCCATGTCCAGCTCCCAGCGTTAGACAGCAGCACACCTGAGCACGCACGAGGCGCTAGCTGGTCGATCAGCTCTGGGTACTTGAGCTGTGTGTATGGCGAAGGTTCTGCCTGCACTTGCAGCAGCACTAGTGCTGCTTGCAATGTGCTCCTCTTGTCGTGTGCGCGGCGATGAATCGGCCACTGTGACGGCGGCCCTGGTCAGCTTCTTGACCACGCTCGCCGGAGACGGCGACGGCGGCCAGACGGCGACCAGGCTGGGGTGGAACGCGGCGGTCGACCCATGCCGCCGCGGCAACACCACCTCGCTGTGGGGTGGGACCGTCACGTGCTTCAACAGCAAGAGCCAATACGCCGGGCTGATCAAGACGATCGACCTCCGCCTCCTCGGCCTGAACGGCACCGTCGACGCGGCGCAGCTCTGCGCGGCGCCGGCGGTCCGCGTGGTGAAGGTGTCGGGCAACGCCCTGCGCGGCGGGCTCCCCGCGGGCGTCTCGGCGTGCGCGGGCCTCACCCACCTGGAGGTCGCCGGGAACCGTCTCTCCGGCAGCCTGCCGCCGTCGCTCGCCGGGCTCGGGCAGCTCCAGGTGCTCGACGTCTCCGGGAACAGCTTCTCCGGCGAGATCCCTCCGGGCCTCAGCAAGCTTCCCAACCTCGTGAGGTTCATCGCCAACGACAACCGTTTCAACGGCACCATCCCGGGCTTCAACCTCGGCGACGAGAGGTTCCAGAACTTCACCGTGGCCGACAACAACCTCACCGGGCCGATCCCCAAGAACGCCGGCAGGTTCGGCAAGGGGAGCTTCTGGCCTAACGCAGCCGGCATGTGCGGCGAGCCCTTCTTCGGACCTTGCCCGGCGTCCCCTTCTTCCGAGGCCGACGGCGGGAATGGGGACGGCAATGGTCACAAAAAGAAGACCGTGCCGAAGATCGTCATGTACCTCGGGTACGTGCTCCTCGGCGCCGCCATACTCGGCTTCGTCCTGTACAAGGTCTGCTCCAAGAAGAAGAGGAGCAAGCAGATGGGGCGGAAGCCCTCCAAGCTCGGCCGGGGCAGCAGGGGCGTGCACGACAGCAGCAAGCTGACGACGACGACGACCACGACGTCGGTGAGCCCGAGCAAGTCGGTCTACTCGCTGCCGACGTCGGGCGAGCACGCCGCCGCGGCGGGGGCGCCCTCGGCGCCGCTGGTGGTGCTGCGCCGGTCGGGCACGGCCTCCATCACGTCGAACGCCGCGGCCGCCGCGGCCAAGGACCTGCGGTTCGAGGACCTGCTCAAGTCCCCCGCGGAGCTGCTGGGCCGGGGCAGGTTCGGGAGCTCGTACAAGGTGGTGGTGCCCGGCGGCGCGGCGCTGGCCGTGAAGCGGGTGAAGGACGGGGCGGTGAACGAGGAGGAGTTCCGGCGGCGGATGGAGCGGGTCGGCCGCGCCAAGCACCCCGCCGTGCTGCCGCCGCTGGCGTTCTACTGCGCCATGCAGGAGAAGCTGGTGGTGTACGAGTTCCAGAGCAACGGCAGCCTCGCCAAGCTCCTGCACGGTAACACCTTTTCTTCGCCTCTGCAACACTCGCCCCATGCTCTTTTGTGCGTCTGATAAGGCTATCTTTTCATGCGCCAATGCAAAAGTTACTCCATTTGTTATTTCAAATTTAAGTCAATTTAGCTTTGTTCTTCTATGAGTTTGAATAAGTTTATTAAGAAAATCGCAACAACACGCATCCACACCATTGGATTATTTTAATTAGAAACATTTGCTACATATCTGGCGATAGATTTATGAGAGAATCTGTCATCGGATAAAAATTAAAATAGACAGACCCTTAAATTGACCCTAGAACCTTGATCAGAGTTAGGCATATTGGCCCTAGAACAAAATTTAGGGAGCAATAATTTTGAACAAAATCTATAGTTAAAATTTAAGCAAGTAGGTGACCAATAGTATGTTGCTAGTATTTTTCATGTGACAAACCAAATTGATTTTTAAAAAGAAACAATGACCAATGTTGGAAATATATTGAGATAATTTATTTCTATATTTTCAAGGTCTGGAGTCAAAAAAATCAGTGACCAATGTTGGAAATATATTGGAAATGCTGAAAACATTTCAACATTGTTTCGTGTTTGATTTGGGATATAAAACACCTTATTCAAGTTCTTCGAGAACGAGCAATCTCGTGGAAACACGTGGCGTAATCAGTAGATGCTTGCTAATCCTTTTGATAAAATGTCGAGTTGTCCAGCCCAAAAGCTTAATTGCTGTGAGGAACCCATCATAGTATTGCTACTGGGCCAAGTAGCCCAGGTAAGCTCTAACCCGCGAGTTTGGTCCGTATTCAGCAGAGGAGCGACTCGTGTAGCTCGTTCCTTTTCTTCTGAATGAAATTGTCCCAGCCCAACTTATGAGCCCATAACCTTTAAAATATTTACTTTGTAATTAAGCCCATTTTCATTTTTGATAAGGAGCCCATTTTCATTATAGTTTGCCTATTGAGTACTGAGATAACCGATGGATAACGAACTCATTAAACTGCTAGTTTATGTAGACTCTTCACATGATAATCATCATATAGCAAATTACCCAAAATAAAACACTCGAAAATTTGCATGGATTCGTCAAGTGTCAATGCGACCTTCCATCTCACGGTCACGGAACATGCTAATAATCTGCAGGCTCCATAGAGAACAGCCAGGGCCCCCTGGACTGGCCGGCACGCCTTCACATCGCCTCCAAGGTCGCCGACGGCATGGCGTTCATGCACGCCGCCCTGCGCGGCGACGGCGTCAGCTCCAACTCCTCGTCAGGCGAAGAGGCGGCCGCGGACGGCCCCATCGCCCACGGCAGCCTCAAGGCCTCCAACGTGCTCTTCACGGCCGGCATGGAGCCGTGCATCAGCGAGTACGGCGTCACCACGCCGCCCGGCAGCGACGTCGGTGGCGCCGCGGCGGCGTTCCCGTTCCGCGCCGACGTGCGCGCGTTCGGCGTGCTGCTGCTGGAGCTGCTGACGGGGAAGGTCACGTCGGCGCAGGGCGACGGCGCGGAGCTGGCGCGGTGGGTCACCTCGGTGATCCGGGAGGAGTGGACCGCCGAGGTATTCGACCGCGCGCTGCTCGCCGGCGGCGGCGGCGCTGGCGACGGGTCGACCGAGCAGCGCATGGTGCGGCTGCTGCAGGTCGCCATGCGGTGCGTCGACGTCGACGCCTCCCCCGGCGCCGCGCCGCCGACCATGCGGGAGGTCGCCGGCATGGTCGGCGCCATCCGCGACGAGGACGACAGCAGGTCCGTCTCCTTTGAAGTGTGACACGTACCATCGAACGTACGCCAGCACGGAAATAGCGTTCCACTCGAGCCGGCACTGCAGCGCCGTGCGCTCTGTCATATACTACTACTGTATTACTCTAAAAATTTCTGATAGTTTTCATACTACATAGTCATACATGTTTAGTAGCAGAACGATGATGCATTTGCTTGAGGATAAACACTTTGTAACTACGTAGTGTTTGATTAACGCATGCAGGTGATTATTGTACATTTGTACTGATGATCACGCAGATGAAACATAACCATCTCATAATGTTTGGTTGCTGGTCCAATTTTCATTGAACGAGATAAAACAAAAGCCAACTAACGTGTACAGATGTGCATGATGGACAAGCTAGGAGGCATCATGTCTTGAACCATACTCTACACCTACATGTTGTGTGTTCCTTAAATGTATGTCTTCTGGTGTAAATTAGGTGCAAAATGTCGCTTTCATGGACGTACGCAAACAGCAAGACGAGATCGAGGTGCGGGTTTGAATACAAAAATATGCATCCGCGCCCTGATTCAGAGCATCTTTAGGGGGTGTGTGGTTCCACGGATTCTACCAAACATCCCCTTAATTTCTCTTATGTTGCGGTTATGCGATTGCCTTGTTGGACCCATAATCTGAAATGTAGAAAAAAAAGACTTTGATATGGATGTTGATGAACCTAGGCACATATTGAATACACATACATGGAGAAATGAATGAATGTAATAAAGGCCTAAAACCCCTTATAATTTGGGACTGAGGGCGTATCAGATAAAATGTGGCAACATTCATCACAAAACAAGTTGACACATTAGTCTATGAGCTGAAAATGAGTAAATCCCCGCCCATCTAGAAATGGGTAAATCCCTACCGGGTATTGCTATCCCATATTCTTACCGATGACAAAAATCCCCGCTAGGCCATTTGTGGGTATAAATAAAATTCCACTGTACCCTTACCCATGTGGGTCAAAGCAGCACAATCAAACACCATATTTAGAATCAAAATCTAGTCTCATATGTTACAAAAACTAGATAAAGCGTTGCTGCGGTAACTTGAGTGATATCAACGTGTATACCATAGAAAAGCATTGCATGCATGAAGCTACAGAAAATTGATGGAAAATATAAATATAGGCCTCAATGGAGAGTGACGTGGAATGGAACTTAGGGGCCTCTAAGATGACACAACTTCATGCATATCTAGAGAAATAGATAGTGGGGGCTAGCCAAATTGTATGCCATAGAAAAACATTGCAAGATTTAAGCTACAAAAAATCGATGAAAAATATAAATACAGGTCTCTGTGGATGGTGATGTGACATGAAATTTAGTGGGCCTCTACGATGACATGGCTTCATGCATGTCTCGAGAAATAGATAGTGAGGGCTAACTATAGATATAGAAGGTAGAAGATTCTAGGATCATCCAATCACCATATGTCCATTAGCATCAGTATCATCGAGGTAGGGTTTTATTTTGTACTGGGCTAGACCACCGAGATGGCTTTGGGCTTGGCTAGGAGGTGAGAGAGTATTTGTACGTAGTTTTTTACCCATGGGTATTCGAATAGGCACGTACCCATAAGTTGAAGGATTTTACCCAATAAGAAACCCATGGGTAGGATAACTAGTCCATATTCATTCCTATAATCGAGTAAATACTCATCGAGTACCAAGTCGTGGGTCCACATTGCCATCTCAAGTCTCATCCCAAATATAAGTTCATTTTTCCCTTGTGCTAGAATTAGGATGAGATGTGCACCCACTGTATTGAACCCATCAATTATGTTTAGAATTAAAATGGGTAACATGTGTACTGCATTGATTAGTATGCATTTAAGTACATTTAGACATGAAAGAATAAAATAAATGGGGTGCATATAAAATTGTAAAGGGTTTTATTTCTTTTTTTATTTGTCCTAAATTGTAAAGGGTTAGTATGGAGAAAAGAATGAATATAATAAAGGCCTAAAACTCCTTACAATTTGGGACTGAGGGAGTATCAGATAAAATGTGGCAACATTCATCGTAAAACAAGTTGACACATTAGTCTATGAGCTGAAAATGAGTAAATCCCCGCCCATCTAGAAATGGGTAAATCCCTACCGGGTATTGCTATCCCATATTCTTACCGATGACACCAAAAAAAAAAAAAAATCCCCACTAGGCCATTTGTGGGTATAAATAAAATTCCTCTGTACCCTTACCCATGTGGGTCAAAGCAGCACAATCAAACACCATATTTAGAATCAAAATCTAGTCTCATATGTTACAAAAACTAGATAAAGTGTTGCTGCGGTTACTTGAGTGATATCAATGTGTATGTCATAGAAAAGCATTGCTGATAGGATTGCGAATCCTACCAGGACGGGGGCGTAGGGAATAGGGGTGAGGCGCAGGATCACGACGACGAACACGGCGCTGGGGCGCCGTGGCTGGGAGCTGGCGTGCGCGAGAGAGAGAGGGCGGCTAGGGTTTCTCCCGGCTCCCTGAGGGAAGCCGGCAATGATAAGTTGCTTCTTGCTTAATCATCCCAATAGTCTATTACAAGTATTTATACCTTCTGCTACTGGACTGGACTCAACTCACTAATGGACCGAAATAACACGACTAGGCCTAAGCCCCTAATTCTCCTAGGCGCCTATTAGCCACTATTGGGCTTGCGCCTTTGGTACTGCATGCCGGTCATAGCATCTCTCCCCACCTTCTCAAACAGCTCGTCCTCGAGTTGGAAGCCGGGGTAGAGGCCACGGAAGTCATCTAGAATCTCCCAGGTAGCTTCTTCACGCGGCAGGCCGTGCCACTGGACGAGGATGTACCAGGCGCCACGACGGAGCTGTGCCTGCAACACGCGTGCCCCCGCTGGAAGCAGGCGGCCGTCGAGCACTGGCGGCAGTGTGGCTGGAGCCGTCGGAGGGTCGCCTTGGTGCCGCTTCAGCAGCCCCACATGGAAGACATCATGAAGGCAAGCGCCGGCCGGCAGCTGGATGCGGTAGGCGGTGCCTCCAATGCGCTCCACGACACGGAATGGCCTGGCGTAGCGAGGCCCGAGCTTGCCCCGCGCCCGTGTGTCGAGGGACTTCGTGGTGCGGTGCAGCAGGCGCAACCACACCCAGTCGTCCACCTGCAGCTCCAGATCGCGGTGGGAGGCGTCGTAGTGCTTCTTGGACAGCTGCTGGGCCTGCAACAGCCGCTGCCGCGCCTCGGCTAGCATCTCGTCGCGGCTGCATAGGAGGGAGTCCGCCGTCTCCGCGCGCGCTGACCCCGGCTGATAGGGCAGGATCGGCGGTGGTGGCCGGCCGTAGACGACCTCAAAGGGTGTAGCGCGGAGGGCTGTATGGAAGGATGTATTTATAGCAATACTCCGCCCACGACAGCCAGTCCACCCAAGCGCGCGGCCTATCACCTGTCAGACAGCGAAGATACATGGCAATCACCTTGTTAACCACCTCAGATTGGCCGTCTGTCTAAGGGTGGAACGCTGTGCTCATGCGCAGCTTGACGCCCGCCATTTTGAAGAGGTCGCGCCACACGTGACCAGTGAACACGGGTCCCGGTCGCTGACAATGGAGGAAGGGAACCGTGTAGCCGGACTATGCCGTCGAAGAAAGCGCGAGCAATGGAGGCCGCCGTGTAGGGGTGGCCAAGCGCGATGAAGTGAGCGTACTTGGAGAAGCGATCGACCACCGTGAGGATGACGGACTTCCCTCCAACCTTGGGCAGCCCTTCGATGAAGTCGAGCGAGATATCCGCCCGGACCTGGGACGGCACCTCGAGGGGCTGTAGCAGACCGGCCGGTCGGAGCGTCTCGGTCTTGTTCCGCTGGCACGTGGTGCAAGACCGCACCCAGTCCTACACCAAGGTACAATCCCCCGGGATGTAGAAATCCAGGCGGAGGCGATGGAGCGTCTTCTAGATGCCCTTGTGGCTGGCCGAGTGGGCCAGCTGGAGCACCTGGTAGCGCAGGGTGCCGTGGTCTGGCACGAAAATCTGGGCTGCATGCAGCAGTAGCTCATCCTCCAGGCGCCACGGGCTGGGAAGCTCGCCGTCCTGCCACCGGCGTATGAGGGCCTGCACTGGTTGCGGTGCGGATGTCGTCGAGGAAGGCGAACGAGGGACCCGACAGGGAGCAAGCAGTGGGATCCGCGCCCCCCCACAGGCAGGCCGCCCTCCGCAGGCAGCGGCAGCAGGTCGGCGTCACGGCGGGAGAGGGCATCCGCCACGGTATTCAGTTGACCCGGGCGGTACTCGACGTCGAAGTCGAACCCGAAGAGCTTGCTGATCCACTGGTGTTGGGGCACCGTGGAGAGGCGTTGGTCCAGCAGATACTTGAGGCTGTAGTGGTCGGTGCGGACGATGAAATGGTGGCCCCACAGGTAGGGATGCCAATGGCGCACAGCTTGCACGAGGCCGATCAGCTTGCGCTCGTACGCGGCAAGCTTCAGGTGACACGCCGCAAACGACCTGCTGAAGAAGGCGAGGGGCCCGGCGCCCTGGTGGAGAACAACGCCGAACCCCACACCAGATGCGTCGCAGTCGACGAAGAATGGCTTGTCGAAGTCAGGCATCTGCAAGACTGGCCCAGTGGTGAGGGCAGCCTTCAGCGCCTGGAAGGCTGTCCCCACCTCCTCGTCCCAGGCGAACGCGTCGCGCCGCAGGAGGCGTGTGAGGGATGCCGCGATGACTCTGAAGTCACGGATGAACTTCCGGTAGTAGCCCGTGAGGCCCAGGAAGCCCCGGAGGCCGCGGGCCGCGCGTGGAGCCGGCCACGTGGCGACCGCCGCGACCTTGTCGGCATCCATCGCGACGCCGTCTGCCGAGATCACGTGGCCGAGGTAGGTCACCGACGGCGCGCCGAAGGAGCACTTGGAGCGCTTGAGGTGGAACCGGTGCGAACGGAGGGCGTGGAGAACGATGCTGATGTGCTGCAGGTGCTCGGCCCAGGAGGTGCTGTAGATAAGAATATCGTCGAAAAATACAAGCACAAACCTCCTGAGGTAGGGGCGGAGCACGTCGTTCATTAGTGCCTGGAACGTGGCCGGGGCATTGGAGAGACCGAACGGCATCACCAGGAACTCGTAGTGCCCATGATGCGTGCGGAACGCTGTCTTGGCGATGTCATCGGGGTGCATCTGCACCTGATGGTACCCTGACCGTACGTCCAGCTTGGTGAAGAATCGGGCACCGTGGAGCTCATCGAGAAGCTCGTCCACCACTAGGATGGGGAACTTGTCCTTCGATGTCTTGGCGTTGAGTGCCCGGTAGTCGATGCAGAAGCGCCAAGACTTGTCGGCCTTGCGAACCAGGAGCACCGGGGTGGAGAATGGCGAGGTGCTGGGCCGGATGATGCCTTGCTCAAGCATCGCGGCACACTGGAGCTCCAGCTCATCCTTCTGTAGCTGCGGGTAGTGGTAGGGCCAGACAGCAACCAGGGCGGTGCCCGGCAGCAGGTGAATGCGGTAGTCGTACGGCCGCGCCGGGGGTAGCCCGCGGGGCTCTTGAAAAACCGCCTCGAACTGCCGTAAGAGGCTGTCAAGGAGCGGTCGGTCCGGAGTCGCCGTAGTCGCGCAGATGGTCGGCCCCGATGGAGTGTCGTGGCGGGAGGCCAGGCCGTCCCACTGGACGTGCCGGGAGCCCCTGGTGAACGTCATGCGCAGGGCTGTGACGTCCCACAGGATGGGCCCCAGCGTCCGCAGGAATTCGACCACGAGGATGAGGTCAAACTCCCCGAGCGCGATGCCGTAGCAGCCGATGTGGAACGCCTCCTTGCTGATGGTGATGGCCACGTTCCATGCCACACCCTGGCACGGCACGTGATCCCCGTTGGCCACCAGTACCCGCAATGCCGGGCGTGGGTCGATGGGGAGGCGCAGGCTGCGGAGGAGGTCGGCGTTGATGAAGTTGGACGTGGAGCCGGAGTCGAGGAGGGCCACGAGGCAGTGGCCGTGCACCTACACGGGCAGCAGCATGGTGTGCTAATTGCGGACGCCCGCGATCGCGTGGAGGGAGACCGTCGGCTGCGGTGCGGTGTCATCCGCCGGCTCGGGATCAGCCGGCCCGTCCCCGTCTGCCGGAGTGGAGCCATCAACGGCGACGTCGTCGTCGGTGAAGTTGGCCGATTCCAGGTAGAAGAGTTGCTTGCAGATGTGGCCACGGACGTAGGGCTCGTCACAGTTGTAGCAAAGCCCTTGGCGCCGTCGTTCCTGTTGTTCCGCCGGGGAGAGGCGACGGAACTGCCGAGGCGGTCCCTACGTCGGTGGCGTCGCCGTTGTGCTCTGCTGCTGGTGGCTGGCCGTCGTCCCCAGGGTGCCCGGCGTGGACCGAAAAGCGCCCGGCAGACCCTGGTGCGGGGGCGGTCTAGCGCCGCATGGTGCAGAGGGTGGCGGGGTCGCGGCTGCACGGGCCTTGAACGCGCGCGCCAAGTACATGGCCGTCTGGAGGTCGCGCAGTTCGCGGAGCTCGACGTCGATCCGGATGTGGTCCGGCAGCCCCCCGACGAACAGTTCGGCCTTCTGAGGACCGGAGAGGCCGCTGGCATGGCACAGCACAGCGTTGAAGTGCTCGGCGTAGTCCTGCACAGTCGACGTGAACGGCAGTCGCGCGAGCTCGGACAGGCGGGTGCCGCAGACCGTCGGCCCGAAGCGTAGGGTGCACAGCTCGCGGAAGCGCTCCCACGAGGGCATGCCCTCCTCCTGTTCCAGGGCGTAGTACCACGCCTGGGCAGCTCCCGTGAGGTGGTAGGAGGCCAACCAGGTGCGGTTCGAAGCCAGCGTCCGCTGGCCGTGGAAGAATTGCTCACAGTGATTGAGCCAATAGAGAGGGTCCTCGGCGCCGTCGTATGTGGTGAACTCAAGCTTGTAAAAGCGCTGCGGGGCGAGGCCGGAGCTTGGCCTCGCGGCGGCGGTAAAGGTCGGCGCAGCGGTGGGTGGCGCACTGTAGAACAGGGGCCCATCCACCCCACCGAAGAACACCCCGTTGGTGACCGCATGGGGCGGG
Source organism: Paspalum notatum (assembly GCA_022530915.1). Lineage (NCBI taxonomy): Eukaryota > Viridiplantae > Streptophyta > Magnoliopsida > Poales > Poaceae > Paspalum > Paspalum notatum. Next base: position 36,078,287 of record CM039685.1, read on the forward strand.
GCTGAGGGGGTCGGCGAAGTCGACATGGTCAATAGGGTGGGTGGTTGTGTGGAGGAAAGAACGTATGAGGAGATCAGAGACGGGGACGGCGGCATGGATAGTAGATGGATTGGAACGGGGGCGCTGAGCAGCGGCGCGGGCAGGCGAAGCGGCGCGGAGGGTGGTGGCGGCGGTAGGGGCGGTGTGGTGGAGGCAGGCGGCGGCGGCGCCTGGCCGGACGGCATCGCATTGGCCGCCAGGAAGGCGTGCATGGCCGCCACGGAGCGAGCGAGGTCAGTCACCGCCTGGGCCACGTGAAGCGTCCCAGCCCTTAAGCAGGACTAAAATGTGTATTATTACCATTCTCAGGAGTTATGGTAACCACATTTGTTCATCAGATGTATACAGATCCGCCCTAACGGGACAGACCAAACGGGGCGCAGCCCGAAAAAAAAACACTGCAGCGGAAAACTTCAAAGCGCGACCCATTCTTTCCCACAACACACAGTTGGGAAGCAGGCCGTAACCCTCACACATCCACAATCTTCTTTGCTCTGTAAACCAACAACAAAGCAAGTGTGAGTACAAACGTACTCCGCAAGCCCACCTTCTTCCATAGGAAGAGGGGATATAAGCTAACATTAAATGCAGGATATATCTGGAGCTGAAGGTAAATTTGCAGTAAAACATTTGATATGCAGGGTTCCTTAGTTCTCAGTTTTAATTGAGAAAACATCTTTATCCCAAAAGAGGTTGCCACTGGACTTGCCGGTCCATCGCGGCTCGTGGCACGCATGCCATCACATTTTCCACACACACACCTCCTCGGCAACCGCAGCTGCCTCAAAACCATCATTTTGATCCCAACCCGAAACCATAGTTTTATAAGAAGCTAGTTCAGAAACCAAGCCGTAACTCGTTTGTCCATACCAGTGGACAGCGGACTATCATGATAGATTTAATTATACTCTGGCCAGAGGTGCACACTTTACCCACAAGTTTGGTCCAGGCACTCATGATCAGTGAGCCCCTTTCCGCTCGCCGGTTTTTCCCCCGCAAGGCGCTCCCCAGACTTCAGCCATGAGAGAGTACGGGCCCACCTGTCGCTCAGACCCGCAGCCACGCGACTGTTGACCCCTGACCGCAGCCATGCAACCGCGCCCATCCACCCAATCTCTCATGCATCCCAGCACACCGGCTTACGCCTGGTTCGTCCAAAGCGGGTTCTAACCGAGGGTTGCCGCATACAACCTCGAGTGGTTGCGCTAGATGAGTTAGGCAAGATGAAACGTCAACTCGGTCCTTCAGGGTGGAACTCCCACAATGCTCACGCATGAGCAACACCAGCCCAGTCCTCACAACAAGGACCAGGTTTCCACCCCGTAAATGGCTTCAACAACCGAAGTCGTCTGCCAGGGTCTTACCCTATGTTTTACTGAAAAACAACCGCCCATACCCACCATCATATTCCCATCATTTTCATCAAGATTAATGTATATAATTGAGTGAGCGATCCACCTAAGCGCACTACATCTAAAGTGGCTCGGGAGGCTATATCCTACTATGTTTTACCTTAGCCAGCAAAACATGCAAGTTTTCTTGTTTTACAAGGCAATAGGTTGTGTATATAAAAACATGGGTAATTTATGCATCAAGTGAGGATTCTAGTGGACTTGCCTTCATTCGCCGAGGTAGCCGGTACGACGGTCGTTACACCATTGGACTCCTGTTCCGGTCTCTGAGTCAACCATTTCAGAGACGGAACCGAACGGCTCTCCGAGAAAGCCTACACGTACAGACAAGCAAAACACACCAAATCAAGGTACGCTCTGAGCTCATCAAGATATGGGCTTTGTGGAGCTAAAGATATCCTTATGGTTTTCCATGTGATCAGAACGAGAGTCAAACGGATAACTGGCGCGTTTGGCATCCCTTTTAGATATCAAGAGTTTGATCTTTAGTGCCATCCATGCCGAGCTCACGAAACGGATTTTCCGGCAGCATGAGGGCAGCATGTCGGCAATAAAGATTAATTTGGAAGAAGAGAGAGACGACACGGGCCAAACCCTGGCGCGTGCGGTCCAACTCTTCCTTCCGGTTGGGCTCGATCTACTCTCGCAGCGCGATGGGCTTACATCGCGGTGAGGGAGAGAACGACGAACTCGGGCGGTGCCAACCATCCCCTCCTGTCGTCCGCATTACGGGGACAGGGGTAGAGTTTGACAACCGTCCGGTTCGGTTCAACCAAACCGGGTCTTCAGTGAACCGATCGGCGAGGGCGGAACTAACGCACAAGTGGCTTGCCACAGGCGCCCTAGTCCCGTCGTCGCGGGTCGACCCAAAAACGACGTAGACCGTGGATCTTCAAGTGTCGTGGTCGGCGGATTGTGTGGGAATATTATAAAAAGTACATGAATCGGAGCTAGAACGGGAAAGATATGGAACAATTTATGGCAGGGAGTAGATTGGAACTGTCTGGACAGTTCAGGGGGTAGGAATAAACTTTTGCTTGGCGACTTTGATTCTGGCCCGAGGGGAAAGCACTTGGGCCCGGAGAAAGGATTCGGCCCACGGGGCCTTTTCTTCTTTTTCTTCTTTTTCCCACTTCGGCCCGGCCTTTCCCTTGGCCCACGCGCACCAGGGGGCCTGTTGGGCCGGCCCAACTGGCGCAGCAGGCAGGGAGGCAAGCCGGCTCGGGCGCACGGGAGCCAGACGGCTTCGGCCAGCTCCCGGCGCCGTCGCCAGACGCAGGAGCTCGCCGGGGCACGCCGGAGGTGGCGCTCCCGGTCTCCGCTCGTCGGGCCGAGGGCACCGGCGCGACGAGGGCGACAAGGCGAGTCCGTCCGAGGCGCTCCGAGCAGGAGGAGGGGCGCGGAGCGGGGGCGCCCACGGACGCCGGCGGCCATGGCCGCGGGCGTACGCGGGGAGCGTGGCAAGAGCGACGGAGGAGTCGATTGAGGTCGGAAGACGGTGGAGAGTGGTGGTTGGGTGCTCCATGCTGAGGGAATCGGTCTATGGTGGCTGGTAGGTGGTGTATTGCTTGCGTGCGCGCCGGCGGCGTTCAATGGAGGTGAGCGACACGGAGTGGCACGGGGTTTGGCGTCCGCGGCGTTCACCGGGGCGGCGCGCGACGTAGAGCCGTGTAGGAAGGAGGGCGACGTCGGCGCGGCTCGTCGCACGGGCGAGCGGCGCGGGCGGCGCCAGCGGGGGAAGGGGGAAAGAGAGCTCGCGTCGGGCGGCTCCGGGTCGTGGCGAACCGAGGCCGGCCAAGGCGGAGAGGGGGAGAGCCGCGCGGGGAGGGAGAGCTCGGCGTTTTTATGGCGCGGCGCGGGGCGGTAAGCAGCTAGGCACGTGCGGGCGGTAGGGGGCCGGGTACGGGGAGCACCGGAGCAACGAGCGGCTGGCGGGGAGCAGCACGGCGCGCGGGTCGCGTGTGGAGTGCGAGTGGGCGCGGCGCGGCGCGTCACGGGATGGCCCGGGCAGGAGGCGTCGGCGCGGAGGCGCGCGGCGACGCAAGGCGCGGCGCTGTCCGGGGTCCGGTACGGCGTCGGGGCGCGGTGGCTTGGCGCGCGACGCACGGCGCGTGTGCGCGGCGCGGCGAGCAGGGAAGGGACAGGGGGAGGAAGACGATGGCCAGCTGGGCCGTCGTCTTGGGCCCGGAGAAGGAGAGGGCGAAGTGGGCCGGGGGGGGGTGGCGAGGCCCACGTGGGAAAGGGGGAGAGGGAGTTGGGCCACGGGAAGGTGGGCCGAGAGAGGGGGGAAGGTTGGGCTTCGGCCCAGTGAGGAGAGGGAGGAGTTTTTCCATTTTCTGAATTTGATTTGGGATTGGAATTTGGATGAATTTTGAGAGGGAAAAGTGGGAAATAATTTTGAGGAATAATTGAGGAACTTGAGACGATTTTTGTTGAGCTCAAAAAGGTACACTTGCACTTAAACAACAAGCTTTCGAAATTCATTTTGAATTAAGGTAGAGATTAGAGGGTAATTTCTTAGGGTCAATTTTCCGGGGTATTACAAACCTACCCCACTTAAAAGAAATCTCGTCCCCGAAATTAGGTTAGAAGGGTTTACAGGGATAGCTTTACTTCAGCTAAACAGCTTCTGCTTATAACTGAAACTTAAGTTTGCACGAACGGGAGATGGAACTTCTATAACAAAAAGCTCTTGCTTGGACTTGATCCTCTTTTTCATTTCTCTTTTCTTCATTTCGGAATTTTTGCCGTGCAAATCTTCCACATGCAAAAGAGATTTTTCTATCTCTTTCACCTCATGCACTTGGAAGGTTGCTCTGGGCAGTAGCGGTAGGAAATCAGCAAGGCACTTTCTCTTCCTTTATTGGCCGATTTCCTTGGTGGCATGTACCGGCAACTCATGTATCCTCCAGAAATTTGCATGCCTCAATTTCTGGGTTTCCCTTCATCAGAACTAGCAGAAGAGAGACTACCCCACTTAAAAGAGTGGAAGTACCCCACTAAGTGGATTAATATCCCTTCTGGAAGCGGGGAGTTGCCGGGGAAGAAGCGGTCATTTGGGATAAACTTCTTCATGTTACTTTTCTTTTTATCCCAAGCGCTTCTGGTTACTGTTCTCTTTATCCCAAGCATAACTTATTGCCTGCTTGTGGTCTTGATTCCTTGCTTGCTTCTTGGAGCTTCTTCAGCTGGGGGCCGCTTTATTAGCAGGGAGCTTCTTCTTGCTTCTTCTCTGCCCGTGAGAGAGTGACTAACCGGAGGAGGATTAGGAGGCATAGAACGAAGATCTCAGCAAAGACTATGTAGCGAAGTGGAAGGCAAGTTCTGGTTTCTGGGTTCATGCCTCGGAGGAATTTGGCGGATAGTGCGCGAGGATCTGGCTTATGCGGTCCTGGAATCTGACTATGTTTCTTGCAAGCTGGAGGAGGACTTTTGAGATCTTGTAGAGAAATATGCACTGGATCAGAAGAAGTGTGATGATGGCTAGGTTCATGCTCGGGTATTGAGGTGAGCGGGGTGTTTGGGCTAATCTCTCTTGCTTTGTTCTGAAGAGGGAGGATGGTGGTCTTCCCACAGAAAAAGGAGGTACATGATGAGAATGAGAAAAGCAAGAGCGTAGAAACCAAAGAGGACTTGTTCGATCAGAGAATCAACGAACTTCTGGGGAAGGATTATTTTGATTTAGCTGGTGGAGGGAGAGTGTTATGAGCTTGCTCGGCGGGGTGGATGAAGAGCGACGTCCGGGGGGTGCTTTTATGGACGCCCGGGAGAGTGGTGGTTACGGTGCGGTGGCTTGTGCATCGAAGGGACATAAGCGGTGGAGGTGGTGTTGGTACACGCGGCGATCATGCAGGGAGCAAGGGCAGTGGGGACCGGGTTGCGGTTGACAGCGGCGCGGAGGTGTGCTGCAAAAGCGGCAGGCAGGGTACGAGCGGATGCATGCGGCGGCCTGCATGCGATGGTGTAGGGGCCGGTTTCGGTCGGCAGCAGCGCGGGGGTGCACTGCTAAAGCGGTGAGCGGGGCACATGCATGCCTGCACGGCGGCAAAGGCAAGTGGGTGGCGGGGCACGTGTAGTGGGTGCGGCGAAAAGACAGGAGCGGCAGCTGATAAGGCGGGGAGGTGAGGGCGGTGGGAAGACGAGAGCGGCGGGGAACTGTGGCGTACACAATTCGCTTAGGGATTGTAGTATGCAGTGTCTCATCCGGTCTTTTCCTTTTTCCCAGGGCACTATTTTCTTTCACTGCGTACACTTTATCTCCTCGTTTTCTGCTGCTGGTACTGTGCTTTCTTGGACACACTGTTGTTGCATGCTGACTGACTGGTTTGAACAAGGCTTCTTGTAGGCGTTTTGCTTCCTTTTTAACAGACGGTTTTTAAGGTAAGAAGGGGAAGCAGGGATAAGAGTTAGGTCTACAAATGATGTGTTCTTTATTAGCAAAAACTCCACAAACAAAACTGCAAACACAAAAACGAACACACTAACGCGACTACTCACGCAGGACTCCTTTCAGCTTCTGCTGCTTGGAGGCTCGGTCTTGCACTGGTGGCTGACCACTGGATCCTTCTCCTGGGAGCGAGAGCGACAAAAAGGCGCCCATGCTTGCTTTATCTTCTCGTCTGTTGAGGTCTTCTGGGTTCTTATCACTGGTCTGCATGTGATTGAGCAGGAGGGCCTGAAAATTTCCAGGATGACTCAGTATTGGTTGGTTAGGAGGGTTTGAACTTCCTGCCATCATGGGGTTCTGTATTTCTCCTTGAGGTGGGTGGCGAGGACCGGACATGGCCCTTACCCTTACTCCATGACTGAGAGGGGAGTCTGTTACTGATCCTGGATGCATCCACGCCCTCTTATACTTGACCAACTCTCTTTCTGTGTCTTGGTGTCGGTCTACCAACCTGTCATGCAGGCGGCTCAGTTTTTCATACTCGTCGTCCAAGGCGAGCAGATATTGGACCAGGTAGGCTAGGGCAGGATCTCTGGACTTCTTGATCTCTGTCAAGATTGCTGTCCTCTTAATCCAAGTACTAGCACGTTGGTTTACTGGTGGAAAGAACCTCATAGGGCTGCTTTGTACTGCCCCATGGTAGGTCGAGCATAACCTTTTTATTGCCCCACGAGCGGCAATGTGGCTGGCTTCTAAGAATCCGTTGCCGATGGCTCTGCAGTACCAACCGTTGAGATTGAGGTTCTCTCTGATATAAAGTGTGACGGTCCATCCTCGTTCTTCCCTTTCGGGGAATGCTAACCCGCAGTACTCCGGGTATCCTGGAATACTGAGGTACCGCATGGTATCTCTTAGCAGCTCGGGAAAGCCACTTTCTTCCCGGCAGCAGCTGACATGGGTGACACCTTCCATCTGAACGAAACACGCGGGACTCGGCTTAACACTAGCGCAACAGAAAACAAAAGGCTACAACACAGACGACAACAACAACAACACTACTACACACACAGTCTACACGATTCACTCTTACAGAGGGTGCTAACTAAAGCGGAACAAAAATTCCACTACCCACATGTAAGAGGGGAACTGGGTACCGCTAGCTACGGACCACACTGCTTCACTCCCGGAGGGCGCTGGTGACTTCATCCGGGGATGACTCCCTGGATCTGCTGTTGACCTCTTGCAACGACGGGGGCCAGACTACTGAGTCTTCTTCCTGGCGGGACGAGGCAGAGCTGGATGGTTCTGGGGTAGACTCCACAAGAGGAGACGCAGCTCGCGTCCTCAACAGCTCTTCCCAAGGCAGCTCACTGAGTAAAACATGACTTGGTGGCGGAGCTCTTGGGCTTTCTACTGACAACGGGGAGGTTGGTGCAGCTTCTAGGGTTTCTGCTAGCTCTGGTGAAGGAACTGGGGAGAGCTCTGGGTGATCTGGCTCACTCTCCTCAACTGGTATGCCTTCTAGGATCGGAACTCCATTGATGAGGTCTCCGACCTTTCTCTTCTTTATAGGCGTGGGGATGCCTATGAGCGTTGGAGGTTGCTTGGCCATGGCTGCTTTTACTGGGGCAGTTCTTGAGTTCTTCTGGCCTTCTGGTGAGCTTTTAAACACCTTGCCGGCGTGTCTGGGGCTGAATCCTGGTGTCCTTTTCCAGACAGCAGACACGGCGTTAGGCACCGCTCACTGTGTTGCACTGATTCAGAGGGGCTCTGCATGCACGGTCCCTTGTCCACTGCACTGCAAGGCCTTTCAAGGCAAGGGAGGCGGGAAACACAAGGAGGGTCACTTCCTTGTTTCCCGGTGCACGTCACGGTCATCCATAGGGTAGGGTGCCACTTTTGACTTCCATAGGGTGTGCACACCTTTTGTTGCAGACAGGTTGAACACGGTCTTCGAAGCGGAACACTTGACTGAGGAAGGGGAAAAGAGCAGATAAACTCTTTTGAAACTGAGTAAGATAAGGAGTAGAGGTGTTTTTCAACTGATTTTGGACTCAAAAACCTTTTTCCAACCTAGGGTTACGTCCTACGGCCAACTTACGGCTCTGATACCACCTGAAGCGTCCCAGCCCTTAAGCAGGACTAAAATGTGTATTATTACCATTCCCAGGAGTTATGGTAACCACATTTGTTCATCAGATGTATACAGATCCACCCTAACGGGACAGACCAAACGGGGCGCAGCCCGAAAAAAAAACACTGCAGCGGAAAACTTCAAAGCGTGACCCATTCTTTCCCACAACACACAGTTGGGAAGCAGGCCGTAACCCTCACACATCCACAATCTTCTTTGCTCTGTAAACCAACAACAAAGCAAGGGTGAGTACAAACGTACTCCGCAAGCCCACCTTCTTCCATAGGAAGAGGGGATATAAGCTAACATTAAATGCAGGATATATCTGGAGCTGAAGGTAAATTTGCAGTAAAACATTTGATATGCAGGGTTCCTTAGTTCTCAGTTTTAATTGAGAAAACATCTTTATCCCAAAAGAGGTTGCCACTGGACTTGCCGGTCCATCGCGGCTCGTGGCACGCATGCCATCACATTTTCCACACACACACCTCCTCGGCAACCGCAGCTGCCTCAAAACCATCATTTTGATCCCAACCCGAAACCATAGTTTTATAAGAAGCTAGTTCAGAAACCAAGCCGTAACTCGTTTGTCCATACCAGTGGACAGCGGACTATCATGATAGATTTAATTATACTCTGGCCAGAGGTGCACACTTTACCCACAAGTTTGGTCCAGGCACTCATGATCAGTGAGCCCCTTTCCGCTCGCCGGTTTTTCCCCCGCAAGGCGCTCCCCAGACTTCAGCCATGAGAGAGTACGGGCCCACCTGTCGCTCAGACCCGCAGCCACGCGACTGTTGACCCCTGACCGCAGCCATGCAACCGCGCCCATCCACCCAATCTCTCATGCATCCCAGCACACCGGCTTACGCCTGGTTCGTCCAAAGCGGGTTCTAACCGAGGGTTGCCGCATACAACCTCGAGTGGTTGCGCTAGATGAGTTAGGCAAGATGAAACGTCAACTCGGTCCTTCAGGGTGGAACTCCCACAATGCTCACGCATGAGCAACACCAGCCCAGTCCTCACAACAAGGACCAGGTTTCCACCCCGTAAATGGCTTCAACAACCGAAGTCGTCTGCCAGGGTCTTACCCTATGTTTTACTGAAAAACAACCGCCCATACCCACCATCATATTCCCATCATTTTCATCAAGATTAATGTATATAATTGAGTGAGCGATCCACCTAAGCGCACTACATCTAAAGTGGCTCGGGAGGCTATATCCTACTATGTTTTACCTTAGCCAGCAAAACATGCAAGTTTTCTTGTTTTACAAGGCAATAGGTTGTGTATATAAAAACATGGGTAATTTATGCATCAAGTGAGGATTCTAGTGGACTTGCCTTCATTCGCCGAGGTAGCCGGTACGACGGTCGTTACACCATTGGACTCCTGTTCCGGTCTCTGAGTCAACCATTTCAGAGACGGAACCGAACGGCTCTCCGAGAAAGCCTACACGTACAGACAAGCAAAACACACCAAATCAAGGTACGCTCTGAGCTCATCAAGATATGGGCTTTGTGGAGCTAAAGATATCCTTATGGTTTTCCATGTGATCAGAACGAGAGTCAAACGGATAACTGGCGCGTTTGGCATCCCTTTTAGATATCAAGAGTTTGATCTTTAGTGCCATCCATGCCGAGCTCACGAAACGGATTTTCCGGCAGCATGAGGGCAGCATGTCGGCAATAAAGATTAATTTGGAAGAAGAGAGAGACGACACGGGCCAAACCCTGGCGCGTGCGGTCCAACTCTTCCTTCCGGTTGGGCTCGATCTACTCTCGCAGCGCGATGGGCTTACATCGCGGTGAGGGAGAGAACGACGAACTCGGGCGGTGCCAACCATCCCCTCCTGTCGTCCGCATTACGGGGACAGGGGTAGAGTTTGACAACCGTCCGGTTCGGTTCAACCAAACCGGGTCTTCAGTGAACCGATCGGCGAGGGCGGAACTAACGCACAAGTGGCTTGCCACAGGCGCCCTAGTCCCGTCGTCGCGGGTCGACCCAAAAACGACGTAGACCGTGGATCTTCAAGTGTCGTGGTCGGCGGATTGTGTGGGAATATTATAAAAAGTACATGAATCGGAGCTAGAACGGGAAAGATATGGAACGATTTATGGCAGGGAGTAGATTGGAACTGTCTGGACAGTTCAGGGGGTAGGAATAAACTTTTGCTTGGCGACTTTGATTCTGGCCCGAGGGGAAAGCACTTGGGCCCGGAGAAAGGATTCGGCCCACGGGGCCTTTTCTTCTTTTTCTTCTTTTTCCCACTTCGGCCCGGCCTTTCCCTTGGTCCACGCGCACCAGGGGGACCTGTTGGGCCGGCCCAACTGGCGCAGCAGGCAGGGAGGCAAGCCGGCTCGGGCGCACGGGAGCCAGACGGCTTCGGCCAGCTCCCAGCGCCGTCGCCAGACGCAGGAGCTCGCCGGGGCACGCCGGAGGTGGCGCTCCCGGTCTCCGCTCGTCGGGCCGAGGGCACCGGCGCGACGAGGGCGACAAGGCGAGTCCGTCCGAGGCGCTCCGAGCAGGAGGAGGGGCGCGGAGCGGGGGCGCCCACGGACGCCAGCGGCCATGGCCGCGGGCGTACGCGGGGAGCGTGGCAAGAGCGACGGAGGAGTCGATTGAGGTCGGAAGACGGTGGAGAGTGGTGGTTGGGTGCTCCATGCTGAGGGAATCGGTCTATGGTGGCTGGTAGGTGGTGTATTGCTTGCGTGCGCGCCGGCGGCGTTCAATGGAGGTGAGCGACACGGAGTGGCACGGGGTTTGGCGTCCGCGGCGTTCACCGAGGCGGCGCGCGGCGTAGAGCCGTGTAGGAAGGAGGGCGACGTCGGCGCGGCTCGTCGCACGGGCGAGCGGCGCGGGCGGCGCCAGCGGGGGAAGGGGGAAAGAGAGCTCGCGTCGGGCGGCCCGGGTCGTGGCGAACCGAGGCCGGCCGAGGCGGAGAGCCGCGCGGGGAGGGAGAGCTCGGCGTTTTTATGGCGCGGCGCGGGGCGGTAAGCAGCTAGGCACGTGCGGGCGGTAGGGGGCCGGGTACGGGGAGCACCGGAGCAACGAGCGGCTGGCGGGGAGCAGCACGGCGCGCGGGTCGCGTGTGGAGTGCGAGTGGGCGCGGCGCGGCGCGTCACGGGATGGCCCGGGCAGGAGGCGTCGGCGCGGAGGCGCGCGGCGACGCGAGGCGCGGCGCTGTCCGGGGTCCGGTACGGCGTCGGGGCGCGGTGGCTTGGCGCGCAACGCACGGCGCGTGTGCGCGGCGCGGCGAGCAGGGAAGGGACAGGGGGGAGGAAGACGATGGCCAGCTGGGCCGTCGTCTTGGGCCCGGAGAAGGAGAGGGCGAAGTGGGCCGGGGGGGGTGGCGAGGCCCACGTGGGAAAGGGGGAGAGGGAGTTGGGCCACGGGAAGGTGGGCCGAGAGAGGGGGGAAGGTTGGGCTTCGGCCCAGTGAGGAGAGGGAGGAGTTTTTCCATTTTCTGAATTTGATTTGGGATTGGAATTTGGATGAATTTTGAGAGGGAAAAGTGGGAAATAATTTTGAGGAATAATTGAGGAACTTGAGACGATTTTTGTTGAGCTCAAAAAGGTACACTTGCACTTAAACAACAAGCTTTCGAAATTCATTTTGAATTAAGGTAGAGATTAGAGGGTAATTTCTTAGGGTCAATTTTCCGGGGTATTACACCACGGTTTCCAGCGTGAGGGCTGGCGCCGTGGAGGTGGAGGCGATCAAAGGGGCTATGGAGGACGGTAGCGCTGCGGAGGCGGCAGGCGATGGCGGTGGGGAGGAGGAGGTCGCTGGCGGCGAAGAGGTGGTGGAAGGAACGCCTGACATCGCTGATACCAGGTTGATAGGATTGCGGATCCTACCAGGATGGGGGCGTAGGGAATAGGGGTGAGGCGCAGGATCACGACGTCGAACACGGCGCTGGGGCGCCGTGGCTGGGAGCTAGCGTGCGCGCGAGAGAGAGAAGGCGGCTAGGGTTTCTCCCAGCTCCCTGAGGGAAGCCGGCAACGATAAGTTGCTTCTTGTTTAATCATCCCAATAGTCTATTACAAGTATTTATATTTATACCTTCTGCTAATGGACTGGACTCAACTCACTAATGAACCGAAATAACACGACTGGGCCTAAGCCCCTAATTCTCCTGGGCGCCTATTAGCCACTATTGGGCTTGCGCCTTTGGTACTGCACGCCGGTCATAACAATTGCATGCACGAAGCTACAGAAAATTGATGGAAAATATAAATATAGGCCTCAATGGAGAGTGACGTGGAATGGAACTTAGGGGCCCCTAAGATGACACAACTTCATGCATATCTTGAGAAATAGATAGTGGGGGCTAGCCAAATTGTATGCCATAGAAAAGCATTGCAAGATTTAAGCTACAAAAAATCGATGGAAAATATAAATACAGGTCTCTGTGGATGGTGATGTGACATGGAATTTAATGGGCCCCTACGATGACATGGCTTCATGCATGTCTCGAGAAATAGATAGTGAAGGCTAGCTATAGATATAGAAGGTAGAAGATTCTTGGATCATCCAATCACCATATGTCCATTAGCATCGGTATCGAGGTAGGGTTTTATTTTGTATTGGGCTAGCCACCGAGATGGCTTTGGGTTTGGCTAGGAGGTGAGAGAATATTTGTACGTAGTTTTTTACCCATGGGTTAACGGATATGGGTGAGGGTAGAACATTCGTTTAATGGATATGGGTGAGGGTAGAACATTCGAATTGGCATGTACCCATAGGTTGAAGGATTTTACCCAATAAGAAACCCATGGGTAGGATAACTAGTCCATATTCATTCCTATAATAGAGTAAATACTCATCGAGTACCAAGTCATGGGTCCACATTGCCATCTCAAGTCTCATCCCAAATATAAGTCCATTTTTCCCTTGTGCTAGAATTAGGATGAGATGTGCACCCATTGTATTGAACCTATCAATTATGTTTAAAATTAAAATAGGTAACATGTGTACTGCATTGATTAGTATGCATTTAAGTACATGTAGACATGAAAGAATAAAATAAATGGGGTGCATATAAAACAATGAAGTAAATGGGCGCCCTAAACTTGCATGTAGTGTATTTGAGAGAAACCCTAGCCTCCACGCCAACCTCATTCCCGAAAACCCCTCATCTCCGAAAACCAAATCCTAGCCGTCATTGCGCGACCGACAGTGGTGGAGCTGTGGGGCATGTCTTGCTCCCCAGTCCCCACCTTCCTCTCTTCACTGCACCCTTTCCCCTTGAACCCACATTGTGTGTGTGGTTTGCCACAACCTCTGCTATCCTTCTCACTATCATGCTGGGTGCCACCCGAGTACCAGCCACCTTGTGTAAGTCTATCAGTGACGGGGATCTTCAGTATGTGTTGGACGTTGTTGCCCTATTGAGCCTTGTGCCTCATTATTCCTAATGCTTATTTGGTCGTTATAATAACATTTTCTTCTTCTTAGTGAAAAACTTGCCTAGCATGTTCTTAAATAATAATTGAGAGAGAAAAAGGCAGATAGACTTAGTATTTGGGATGATAAACTATAATTTGACGCCTTCACTGATTAACAAGTACTCGATCTATTCTTTTTCATTTGACGCCTTTTAGGTCAAGAATAAACTAGCCATCAATAAACATTTGAGAACAGAGGTAATACTATATCTATGGAAAAAAAGGAAAAAACATAGACGACTTATTTGTCATCCTTAATAGATGTCTAAACTAGAATAAAAAGTAGATTCTCACATACCCTCAGGAGCTAGGGCGCAATTTGTTGCATGTATGAGGCCGGGACAGGATGTCGGAATGCAAATGTTAGGTGATTGGTTGCCTGAACTAGCAGTTGGGCCTGGCCGCCGGGGTGAAAAGCTAGCTCATAGCCTGGCTTGCAGGATACGAAAATCTTCCATGTTTCTGTAGAGCTTGGCTAGACTGGTACAACATTAGCATATATAATAATGTATTAGTATATAATTAGTTTATATTAAATGGTTTAGATTTATTATGAAGTAGATTATGTCTTAGTACATTAAAATTACAGACTAGTGCAACATCATAATGCAAAATGTATAGTCTTAAAGACTAATTTTATAATTTTATCTCTTATGGCATTTAATCGTGTAGGTAACCAAACACCAATGGCGGAGGGCCCAGGGGCGGAGTCAGGGGTATTTTGTGTTGTCCCCGACATCAATGGAATTAAGCAAAGTCTATACAAACTTTTTTATTAGTGTTAATTAGTTAATAATCAATGGAATTAAGCTTAAGTCCATACAAACTATTGTTTATTAGTGTTAATTTGTTAATAAGACACCACAATTATACATTATTGGCGACAATGGTGGACTTTTTTTTTTCATTTTTCTTTTTTCCTTTTAGTTAATCGAGCCATACCTTATTACATTACACGGTATCCTCTGCCACAGCCAAACACCATCGCTTTTGAGACAGGCTCAGCAGATACAAGCAACTAAACAAAAGGGTGTTGCATACCCTTAGCCTGGCCATCAAGAGCCGGGTTCTCCGGGCAACCAAACAGGCCTAACATGATGAATATCTATAGTGGTATATATGTAGACGGAAGATATGTAGCTACGCATACATGCAGTTTTAATTTCTAAAACGTTCAGTGGGTATTGGGTAATAGGAGATGCCGAGGGCCGGGAATATGTCTCCACGGACCACCAAACGAAATGCATGCAATGTTTTTGCATGGATTGATGATGAAGCGCCGTCGACAGTAGCGCGCCGGCCTGGTCCTTTATGACCTTATCCAATAATTATGCAGAGCGCGCACACTGCAATGCAAGCTGGTGGTCATTGCACGACGACGGCATCGGCATGCATGCCTAGCTAGCGTGTCATTATCCCTATCATGCAATGCAATGCAAATTATGCAAGCCGCCGCGCGCGTCGGGTATACCATGTTCCAAACATTCTACTACCTCTGCCAGCCGCATAATATTAATCGGATAGATAGAGAATCAGAAACAATGGATCATCGATAGCATATTATAAAACGCGCCGCCAATATCTAGTACGGATATATGCACGAGAAATCAAGTGGGTTTATTCGTCAGAGTTGACTTGCGATGGATCATGAAACAGAGCCGCTGGTCTCACTCGCCCTCCTCCATCCTCTGTCCACACGGATGTTTCCGTATGCAACAAATTAAAACCTAATCATGCAGTGCATGGCTTGGCGGAGCCTGCCCCTGCCTCCCAATAATGCAGCGCAGGCAGCACAAGATGCAAAAGGTGCGGCGTTGGCGGAGGAGGTTTAACCCATAAACCAGGCTGGGGTTTGACTTGGCAGGCCCCTGGTACACACTAGTACTCGGTCCAGTACACACAACACGACGAGATGATTGCCTGCTAGCCATGGCACGCACAGAGCTGTTTGACCCAGTCCGTCCCAGTGTCGGCGCTGCCTCTCGAGGAGCCTCGAGAGCTCGCTCGAGTCCAGCACTGCGCGGCGGCCGGCGAGAGGTGGCGAGACGCCGGGTCGTCGACCATCATCTGCTGGACCTGGACGTGACCGAACCCAACCGTCCTGACACGTACGGCGGCCAGATGCTGACCGGGCTGCGGTACACGACGCCCGCCGGCGCGGAAGGGAACCGGGCACCGAATCCCCGTGGAAAACCCAACCCCGGAGAGCGAGGCGAGGGGGGGACGAAGGCGGCATTGCCCGGGACATTGTCCGATGGGGCGTGGTCCGTCCGTGCGTGGCGCGGCAGGGTCCACGCACGGGACGGGCGGGCGGGGGTCCCGGCCGGCCGGCCGCAGGATTCCGCTGCAAGCTCGTTTGGTTTGGTTTGGTTTGGTTTTCCCTCACCCTTTTTTTGCCGTACGAAATGATACGAGGGCATCCCGTTTGCAACAAGCTGCTGAATTCCGACGGCCCCCGTTCGTCGTTTCCCTACAACGCGTGACAGTCTTTGGGGGTGCGGTTGCAAGGACTATTATATGAATTTATTTATGATGGTCTCTCGTTCGGAACCGCGCCGCATGGCGTCGTTGTCGCGGCCATCATGGGGGTGCGGTGCAGGGCAGGGGCGCCCATCTCACCCGCGCCGTCGTCCATGTCCATGTCCATGACCTCACCCATCCATCGGCGGATCGGCCCGCCCAACCACCTCCCACGCTGACAGGAATGTTGTTCCCCTCTTAATTCCCCGCGCTTTCCGTGCCTCACAAGCGAACCCAACCGCCCGCCCGCCGAGCACCACCGCGGCAGGGCAACCTCGGCCTCCACCCGCCAAGCTAGCTAGGCGTAGGCGCTGTGTTTAGATCTAAACTTCCCCCTAAATTTCACTATGTCTGTGTTTAGATCCGCTGAAATTAGAGCTGAAATGCACTGTAGCGCTGAAAAATACACTGTAGCACTTTTCGTTTGTTTGTGGTAAATATTGTCCTATTATGGCCTAACTAGTCTCAAAAGATTCGTCTCGGAAAGTACATCTAAACTGTGCAATTAATTTTTTATTTCATCTACATTTAGTACTCCATGCATGTGCCGACATTTTGATGTGATGGGGACCTCTTCTTTTTGTATAGTGGAATTTAAGAGAAAAATTTGGATCTAAACAGGGCCTATGCAAAAAAATTCTCCATCACATCAAAAATGCCGGCACAGAGTACTAAATGTAGACGAAATTAAAAAATAATTATATTATACAGTTTAGATGTACTTTGCGAGACGAATCTTTTGAGCCTAGTTAGGCTATGGTAGAACAATATTTACCACAAACAAACGAAAAGTGCTACAGTGTACTGCAGTGTGCTACAGTATCCGATGTGATGTTTTTTGCCAAATTTTTACAGATTTTGGCTGATTTTCGAGTCCAAACTTTGGATCTAAACACAGCCGCAATAGAAAACGCCTCCCCAACCGCTGCGGTGTCAGTGTGACTCAGCTACCGGTACGGCTGCGTTCTTGTGCTGCTACCAGCCAGCGCCACCATATCATAGGACATAGGAGTATACCACCATTCACCATATCCAATTCTTCAGAGAAGCTCAGCTCAGCTCAGCTTGGCTTTTCGCGCGCGGCAGCTAGCTGGTTGACTTTGTTTGGTGCTGCTTCCTTCCTTCCTTCCTTGGATCTCAGCTTAGCTTCTCCTCTGCTTCTGGTTGGTGCCCGATTGCTCGACCTCACAACTGATACATTTCAGCGACCGCCCTCCTCCTAGGAGTATATAGCTAGCTGCTGCCGCGCGCGCAGGCCGGCCGGAGCGAGCGACAGGTTCTTGCCTCCGCCAGCTGCGTGGATGAGTGCGGCCGCATTGGCGGCGGCAGTCAGAGGACAAGGAGCAGCGGCGGCATGGCAGGGGTGAGGAGGGCAGGCGGCAGGTTTCTTCTCGCCGCGCGGGCCGGCGCCAATGCCTACTTCTCGGCGGAGGGCCTGGCGCCGGCGCCGGCGCTGGACGCCCCGCCGCAGGGGCCCGCGCCTCCGTCGTCGGCCGCGGCGTCGAGGGTCACCCCGGCGGTGCTGTTCGTCACGGTGGTGCTGGCCGTCGTGCTGCTCGTCTCCGGCCTGCTCCACGTCCTGCGCCGCCTCTTCCTCAAGACCCACCACGCCGGGTCCGGCGCGGGGGAGCGCCACCACCTGCAGCACTTCTTCTTCCCCGGGAACGACGACGGGAGCGGCGCCGGCGGCTCCGGCGGCGGCGGCGGGCTCGCGCAGGCAGCCATCGACGCGCTCCCGGAGTTCGCGTACGCCGAGCTCTCCGGGGCGGCTAACGCCGGGAGCGCTGCCGCGGCGAGCAGGAAGGGCAAGGAGAAGGCGGCGCGGCCGTTCGACTGCGCCGTCTGCCTCTGCGAGTTCGCGGCGCACGACCGGCTCCGCCTGCTCCCGCCCTGCGGCCACGCCTTCCACGTCGCATGCATCGACGTCTGGCTCCGCTCCAGCGCCACCTGCCCGCTCTGCCGCACCAAGCTCTCGCGAGCCGCCGCCGCATCATCCGCCGCACCGTCCGTCGGGAACGACGACGTCGCCGAGGAGGATGAGTCGAAGCAGCAGCAGGACCACCACCAGGCGCCGAGCGCCGAGCCCGCTGGCAGCAGCGTCGTGCTCCCGGTCAGGCTCGGCCGGTTCCAAATCGCCGCCGCCGACGCCGCCGCCGACCCAGCGGCCGAGTCGAGCACCGGCGCCAGCGGCGGCCGCATCGACAAGCGGAGGTGCTACTCCATGGGGTCCTACCAGTACGTGCTCGCCGACGAGCAGCTGCTGGTCTCCGTGCACCTGCGCCACCACGGCACTGCCGGCGCCGGCGCGGCCGCGGCGGGCGGCAGCGGCGACGACCACCACCACCAGCAGCTGGGCAGCAGGAAGGTGTTCGCGCGCGGGGACAGCTTCTCCGTGTCCAAGATCTGGCAGTGGCGCGGCAGCAGGCGGCTCCCCGGCGCCCTCTGCGCCGACGACGGCCTGCCGTGGGCGCCGGCGGCGGTCAAGGACGGCGACGGTTCGACCGCGAGGCAGCAGCACGGCGACACTTGATCGTTCTTCACCATACCAGTAGTAGCAGAGACAGCCACCGACACATACACGCATGTAGTAGGCTAGCGACCATGCTCGATCGGTAGAGTTTTTGTAATTTGGCGGTGAACATCATCAATCAATCGGCGAGCAAAGCAACCATGCATGCTGCGAAGATTACATGCACGCAAGAGCGAAGAACATGGATGATGCATGATCTCGATCCGGCTCCGGTGCTTTTTGTACAACAATATCATCATCATCATCGCCTCATGATTAATTCCATGACTGACAGTACCTATTAATCCCATATCTCATCTCAGGCTGCCACTACTGCAGCAGGCACACACAAAAAGCCCATAGTCCATGTACTTGCGCCGGGATATTCTCGTGTTCAGTCCCTCCTCCCGTGCTTGTTCTTGTTCAGTAGTTTGTACTGTGCAGCAGCAAAAAGATGTGGCAGCTGAGGAGATTACTGCTGCAGGCACTGGCTCGTTGCAAGACAGGTGTCCTCTCAGCTGTCATTGTCCATGGCCCATTGGAGCAGTAGAGTGAGTAATTAAGGAAGGAGGAGGAGGAGGTTGAGGAGAGAACATGCATGGTGATCTCTTAAATGATTGGTGAGAGGTGGTAGATGGCCAGCTAACCCCTCATCTAATCTAATAACAATAAAACCCCGCAACTGCAGGCCATTTTGCAGCTGACCGATCGAATTCCATGCTCTCTGCTGTGAGAGTTAGTTGCATAGTACACTGTCTCACTGATCATCACTGGACCACACCAAAACTCATGGAGACGAAGATGCATGATGAATCCCGGAGTGGGCCGGGGGGCGCCGCTTGCAAGCTTGCAGTGCAGCTACCTACAGCAACTTGCAACTCGTACTGTAGGCTCTACCTCCTGTAGTCCTTGCTGTAGCATTATTGTTCGGCACTTAATTACTGCTAACCTTTGTCTTGATCAGTAGTACTTACGAGTAATTCTGATGTAGTTACATCATACTGATAGTTTTTTTTTTTATATCTAGAGACTAGAGTACTGGAAAAGGAGAGGGCTTCTAGGTACGTACTCCTACATTAATTATATTGAGCAACCGTAGTGAAACGAAGGCAATCCATTTGGATCTGGTATTATATTAGCCTTGAAATGGTGATGACTCGAGAGATTCCTTGATGCTAGTTACGAGGCCGGTTTAGTTTGACCTGACAGGATCGCAGGGTTTATTATTACTACTAATTAATCTGCTGGTCAAGTAGACAGGAACTGGTCTCGCAGCCATTTGTTTAGGGCTTTCGGAGGTAAACGGCTTCGCCAGTGTGGCCAAGTAGCTCTCTCCCTGGCTCCCATTGGAACTGGTGTCTGACCGACGATGAGAGCACGTGTGATTGTGAACCTGCACGGGAGACGATGAAGAATTTTAATCTCACTGTGTGCTCTCTAGATCAGCAGCTCGCAATGAAATCGCGCAAAAAAGAAAAAGAAGGGTCATCCCTCTCTCTTGAGGATAAACTATCGACTGACGTGTCAGTTGATCTTGCAGAAGCTGCTACTCTTGTATGTTCAGATATGGGTCATTATATTAGCCTGACAGTCAGATCTGATGGCCAATCTCTGATGATCGAGATTCATCACATGCTTGGCCTCCTCATCGCGCGCAGGGTCAGACACTCGATCGGCACAACGCTCGGAGCTACCTAGCCTCAGCTCGGACCTGTTTTCAGTCAGGTTCGATCTCAACGGCTCCTGATCGATGCAGCTCAACTGTCATATGGACCTATTGTGGGTAGAGTAAAGCAGGAGAAAGTTGCATGGTGACCACGAGGCAGGCAATGCCTTTTTGTCGCGCGTTTCGGGGGATGCGTCGAGGTCATCGTCAAAGCTCGGCAGATAGCTCCATCTGCAAGAAACTGATCCTTACCTTTTTCATTTCCTACCCTTTTCTGTCGTTATCCACACATCCCTCCTGGTAAACCGGTAGTTTGAAGTTTGTGTGGTTCTATACATCTCCGCTATCCTGAATAGAAGAAATTAGCGCCCAAAATTTACGACAGAGTATCCGTGTTAATTGTTAATTGCATGACCCGACAACAGTTGGAGCTATTCTACTCACAATCTCAGTCTGTCTGGACTCTGAGAAAAAATTTCGGTTCCTACATTTTTTCATGTAAAATTGTATTATGTCAAATCGCTACATAGTTTCTATGAAATTTATACATTCCAAACATGCCCTGAGCTCTCTCGATGTGAGTGGATGTGCGTCTCCAGTCTAACTAGAGATTTGGCCAACCCTTAGATCACCTCCACCTAACCGGCGACGTCTCCTGAACCTCGCCCCATTATTCTAGTATTCGTAGAGACCGTGTCGCCCTCCTCGCAGTTGAGGTGGCCACCGCCTTCCATGCTGCCATGGCCATGGATGCGAGGTCCTCGGCATTTTGTGCTTACCATCTAGCATCGCCCGCCTAAAAAAGATCATCGATTCTCTCTTTCAGCTTCAAATTGAGCTACCTCACGCAGAAATCTATGCCTACTAAGGAGCTGACGGCGAGCTTGAATTGGGTAGGCCTACCCCTCAGCATGCAAACGCTGCTACCTATAGTTGGCTAAACGGGCGGCCTACCCTAGGCATGGCTGCTAGGCACTGTTAGAAAATCGTATCGTGCCGTGCCAACCCCTACAGGACAGAACCACGGCTCAAACACGACACTAACATGATGAATATTGTGTATTAAGCCAAGAAAGGAATATATGCTACGAGGGGGAGTCGAACCCCCAACCCGTTGAATGGGTTCTGTAGCATCTTTGTTGTGCGCTTAGGCCCTTCGGTGTTGGATTAGGCACACCACTAAGCCATGTTTAGATTCGCTTATAATCGGATTTTGGACCTACCACCGCGAGAATCCCATCCAAACGGGTTGCTTCTCTCGTGAGCCAACTTCCCCACAAATCCTCCCCTAGTACATTTTTAGTTTTTCTTCAACCGCGACCGAAGAGCCCCTTGCGAGCCAACGCGAGCCGATTTTCCACCGAGGCCCGACTCCCTCCCTCCCGAGCGCCCCCGCCATCGTCGACCGAAGCTCCCCGCTCCATCTCCGTCACCCGACAATCCATATCCGCCGCCGGCCGAAGTTCCCCGCACCTCTCCGTCCTCGAGGTCGCCGTTGTCGCCACCCACCCCGTTGCCTCCTCCCGCGCCGGCGGCCCTCCCCGTCGGCTCATCCCGCGCTGCTGGTCCTCCCCGTCGCCATCTGCCTCTGCACGCCCCGATCTCCGCGGCCGGCTCGCCCTCCGCCTCAGCCCGCCCCTTCCTGCGCTGCCACCTCGTCCTACGCCTCCGCCGGCTCATTCTTCACCACCGCCCGCCCTCCCGCCGGCGTCCCCGCAAGGCCGCGACGCCCTCCCGCCGGCGTCCCCGCAAGGCCACGTCGCCCTCCCACTGGCTGCGGCGCCCCCACAGTGCCCTCCCTCGTCGCCCGCCGCCTTCTAATAATTTGGTTGCCCAAACACTTCGATTTTCTCCATTTCGCTCACCAGAGAATGTTGCTTTCCCCGTAATCTTGCTCACCAAAGAATCGAGATGGAGAAAATCGGAACCAAACAGGGCCCCGAACTAGGCTGTCACGGGCACAACTTGTGTCGTGCCTACGCCCTGTGGGGTGTGTGTGCCGTGCTCCATGCTGGCCCATTTGGCCATCATACTGCTACCAAGCCTTACCTTTCCGAAATTCCTATCTATCTTCCAGTAGGACAAAACTCCACCCATCTTCCAGTGTTTGAGATTCGTGCATACCATCTCCTTCCTCAATCTCTCTCCTCCCTCCTCCCCCGCGCCGTTCGGCCTTTCTTCCCCGCGCGCGTCGGCTCCGCCGCCTGGGCGTCCCCACGCGCCGCCTCCGCCGCCTCTGCCGCGCACCGCCGCCTCCTCCGCGCGCAGCAGCCGTAGCGGGCTGCCGCCGTCGGGGCTCCGCCGCCGCAAGCTTCCCACGTTGAACTGTTTCAACATTACACCCACACTAATTCAACATTTCACGTACACTAATTCAACATTCTATATATAAATTGTTGAACTAGTATTTGCGAAACGTTGGAATCGGTCAAAAGAAATGTTGAATTAAATATTTGCAATTGTTTAGTACGTGATCAAAACTGTTATTGGACCTTCGTGGATTTTTTATTTGGCTCGTTTAACTTCTTTCCTCCTTCCGGTGGATAGATAGGAAGTACCCTTCTGCTTCACGTTTCTTCAACGCCAAGCCCAGGGCCTCGCGTCCTCGGTGGCGGGCGACGTAAACGGAACAGCAAAGGCGCAGCTGTAGTGGGCGAAGAGAGCGCAGCACGCCCAAAGCTCACCCCGATCTGATCCTCTCCGACGGCGGCATCCGCTCCATGCTCCGCTGCTTGGATCCCCCCAACGTCTTCAAATTAACCCCCGCGCCCAACCAGGCGTCCAGGCCACGAGGTACACTGCTGCTACACGCACTGCGATCCTCTTTTGATTTTCTTTTTTCTTTATCTACTTATGAAGATCTATATATAGAATTTTGGGACCATCAAATCGTCGATGAGTTACGAAAAATTACCATTTCTCCATGTAGATACTAGGCAGCGGTTTAGTGAGATTCATTCGGCTCATAGCCATGATCTCTCTTCTCTGACGTATGTAACGGTTATCAGCGGAAAGACTTGACTCCACGTTGCCTACAACCAAATTGATTTCTTCTTCCCAGCAAATGATTCAAACAAACAAGGAAATCCCTTTGAATCCGCCGCTACCTGTTGTCAAGTTTCCGTCAGACATTCCACCGTAGCCAATTCCACCGGAAAACAGAAGAAAACTACTTCCTAATTCCTTATCTCATGCCTTCAATGACAGCTGGACGAGCTTGGTAATCTAATCAGACTGTACACGATTACACGAACTGGCACTGCTTCATCCCTCACTACTCCAGTACTCCATACAGTTTGTGCGCATAGTTGATAAAATGGGAGCCAGCCACCACCCATGTCAGGGTGAGCCATTTGCTTCCAGGCTTTTATTCCCCTATGACCACAAACAAATAGAACCGTTTTAGTCCCTCCCATCCTTCTATTCGTTTTTCTATTGTCTGTATCTATACAATCTTTAAGAGCAGCCTTCAAGTACTACGTGTATGTCAATTTGGTGTCCCCTCCGGCATGCCGCCATCAGCAAAGTCGCTGCGCCACTATTGTCACTCTGTCAGGATCAAAATTTCCAAATGTAGAAATCACCTATACATACTAAAGTCAGATCTCAGCTTTAGATTTTGCATAGGTGCCCTTTTTGGCCTGTAAGCATCAAGGTTTTCTTTTCTTCTAAACTAAAAAACATAGGGATTTGGAAATAAATAGATTTTGCAATGTACGCATCCATGGGCTGGCACATTATCTTTTACTTCAAAGCTCCTTCTCTGACTCTGACCTTGACCTCGGGACACGATTCCAATGCAACATCAGTGGAGAAGCTGCTTGGTAATCATACTTTGCCATGCGGTTGGTCCTTATGCAGAACATGGTGACAAGGGGACGGGTGCTGCTATATTTAGTACCCAGCCCAATGCTTAGAAGAACCGTTGTAATTCATTACCAGGAGTGATCAGAGGAGTCATATATCAGGTAGTGGCATTGAAGAGATCAAGTATAGTGATTCATTACCATTGAAGATATCAGATAGGAAAGAACAGAGGACAAGAAGTCAAGAATATTGCAAAAGTCTCTAATATAGATGTGCCACAAACTAAGGATATTGCTGAAATGCTCGCACACAGGAGCTACAACCAGAAGAAACAAAGAGCATATAAATTATTGAACGAGAGGAAGCTTCTGTTCAGAGAAATGCTGCTTTATTCAGTTATTCAGCTCAAGTCAAAGTGAGATGCAGAGACTAGAGAAAAATATCCATCAAGTCAAATAAGAGCAAGTATAATCTAAAACAGAGGAGCCCTGTTTAGTTGTTTAGATGAGCCGATGCAGCCTGTATGTGTGGATGCAGAAATACATTCTCATCTTGGCTTGGTGGATAGCATCAAAATGAGATTCACCAGTAATGGGCGGATGCATTGCATACTACGCTGACCCAAAAACTCTATATCCACTCATACGAGCAACCAAGCATCTTTGACAACTCTTGGATTGAAGGGGTTGGAGTGGATTTAAAGGGATTGAGGGATGGCCAAGCAGCCCTCAGTGGTGAAGTGCATTCATATCTCTATTGTTAACACAAATTATCAGTAATAAAACAAAGCACTAACCCAGCCAGCTATGAGAATGCAAATGAATGGAAGATAGAAAGCTTCTTTGTGTCATCCTCTGAATAGAGATCTTGTAAATCTTTTTTTAGATAAAGGAATAAGTGCGGCTTCCGCACTCAAAGATGAGGCTTCAGGCCAAATTATTACAACTCACACCGAATGAAACCAGTAGCTTGAAAACCAAATATCTTAGTAGATAGATGGTGGTTTCAAATTTTCTGGCTTGTATACATTAGATATTTTACTGATGTTAAGCTTAATCGAAGTTTAGAGCCCATTTAGTAATTTATTAATTAGAGGGGAGGAAGAAGGTAAGTTACTTAGAAATTTCTGCACTCCTGGTCGACAGCTCCTTGCTTCATGAAAATGGATACCTTGCGAATTCTAATCTTCATCCATTACAATAGCTAGGTTCTTCCATTCATTCATCTAGAGCTTGATTGTCATATATTCCATGGAAGACTTGTTCTGTCTTACATGGAAGAACATATATTTCTGATTTGTACTGTCTCCCACAAAATTCATATTGGATGGCATAGCAATATTAGAAAATATTTCCTCCTCGTTATTGTATTTATCATCCATAAAGAAAACTCCGAATCGAATAGTGGACCAATGTTTTTGGACAATTACCTGCTGGAGTATTTGAATCACTGCACATCCTTTCAGCAACACTATAGGAGATGATTGGAGGTGGAGCCAAGGACTCATCATACCTTGCGGCTATCTCGGAGGGCAATCTCAGCCTGCTGACTAAAATAGTTTCGTTAATATGATCTACCACGTAAGCAATTTATTGTTAGAAAGAAAATCAAAGAGGAGACAAATGGTTCCATGCTCTCAAACCATGAGGCGGCCATAAATTTGATAACAGAAGCAACCGCCTCTTTCTTTGATCTATATATGGGATCATGTGGATTTGGCACTTCACTATCACAGCCATAAGTTTTCTCAATGGGACAATGTCGGCAAATCATAGCCTATGCATACAGTGCTAATCAATCTCCTAGCAAGATCTGTTGCTTTTCTACACAGGAATAATTTATATGATGGATCAAAGTCTTCAATTGTCAACGTTCTCAGTGCAGCACAAGCGATAGAATGGATGAACTGAGGCAAATCATCAGTCCATCAAGCTGCTGCAAGTTACTGTTCTAGGTGGACGGTCCTTCTGCCATTAGATCAACTGCCTACAAAATGCAGTGCCCCGACTAGAAGCGGTAGCCTTACATACAAATCAGGTACGTGGGGTCTGTGTTGCTTTTATGTGTTGTCATTGCTTCATCAATGATCATTGATGATGCCACTTCCAAGAACTTGCAGTTTGTGATAGCTAATGCCTTTGCCATCAATGGCGATGCCCTTGTCGTCTGATATAGAGCTCCCCATGACAAATCCGTTTTTGAGCGATGAGTAGCTTGCATGTGTTGGGGATTTGAGAATGACATGCTGAACACACTTCAGTGCTGATAGTTTGAGCTGACTGCTTGAGTGGATCAGCTAAGAACCTCGAGTATATCCTTTAAGGATGCACGGCTATGGCTGACAGTATCCGTGTGGGTCGGAGCAGCTGTTACCCCCTTCAGTAATTTGATGACTTCGCTGTAACCTTCGACATAGTAGTTTGCTTTGCTGGCTTTTGGGCCAACAGAGCAGGCAAAGATTTCTGGGATGGTAGGAAGCTTAGACATGGAAGTAGTATTACTGATGCTCTCAAACATGTCCTCATCCGATCGGTCGTTACCTATGCACATCAAAAGATCTGGTGTCTCTCCTTTGCTGACTAATGTCTGAATGATCTTGTCCACAGCAATGCCCTTGCTGATTCCCTGTGTCCAAAAAATTCAAATGGCACAACTATTCATAAATTTAAAGCCTTAACAGACATCCAGATGATAAGTATAATAAAAAACTGCAGAATGTCAGACATCGCACAAACCTGACGTTTAACTTCTACAATCTGATGGCCACGCCTCACGACAACAGGTTCATTTGCTAGGACTCGCTCCAGATGACGTACTAGCTCCTTTGCCTGGCAGGAGCCAAAGTCACGATCTGTGTTCTGATAGTGCCATACTAGAGCACTCTCCTTTGGCTCTATGAAGGACCCATCAGTTGTCTCCATATATACCCGCATGACAAGTTCTGCAATGAGTTTCCAGTCACTATAAGGACACGGAAAACTTGTCTCCCATTCAACTGCTTTGTTCCATCTGTAAGAACAAACATGGTTAATCAAACATGCTGAAAGAAAATCACATAAATGGATATCAATATAATCATTTCATACCTGATAAAGTAGCCATGTTCAGCAGCAATACCAAGGTTCTCGCACGAAGCAAACCACTCACTTAGAGAACTTCTTCCTCTTCCACTGACTATAAATACAGTGTTCTTTGTATCACTGCACAAGCTGTTAAGGATGGACAGGAGCTCTGCATTTGGAGTCTTGTCATGTGAAGACTGGGGAACAAGGGTCCCATCATAGTCCAGAAACATCATCCTCCTGTTAGCCTTCTTGTAAGACAAAGAGAAGCGTTCTAGAGAGAGTCTTCTAAATCCAGGTGAAAGAGCAATAACTCTAAAATTCAAACCAAACCCAGTGGTCCAACACCTTCGGCTATATTGCTCCTTGCACGCTCTCTCCAGATCCTGGACAAAGCTGCGTGCCCAGTAAGCCACATTGTGATATCTGACAAAGCGATAGTGCTTTTCATGGCGCAGATTCTTTTCATATTGTGTCAGTTCTGTTGCACTATATAATGCATCAGCCACATCTTCCACACTCCAAGGATTTACCCTGAAGGCTCCACTAAGAGACGGAGAGCAACCAACAAATTCAGAGACAATCAATGTGCTTGTGTGAGATGGGTTCTTATTAACACCTCTGAGCTTATCAATCTCCTCATTTCCTTGCCTGCAGACAGTATACTCGTATGGTATCAAATTCATTCCGTCCCTCACAGCATTCACAATACAACAGTCAGATGCAGCATAAAATGCAATCTTTTCGTAGAAAGGTATTGAATAATCAATAAGGACAACAGGCTTGTAACTAGCAGAACCGTATTTATCATTTATCCTTTGTGCTATGGATACAGCTTCATTTTTTGCTTCCTCCACATCCTTTCCAATGCTTCTTGCAGGATTAACAATCTGTACAAGGACCACCTTCCCTCTAAGCTTAGGTGTTCTTTCTAGAAGAAGCTCCAAGCCAAGCAATTTTAGGCTGATACCTTTAAAGATGTCCATGTCATCAACACCTAAGATTACCATCTTGCCCATGTATCTATTATTGATTTCTTGAACCTTACTAATTGTAGCAGGCAACTTCAACATAGACTCAAGCCTGGCAACATGCACACCTGCAGCAAGAATCTTGAGGCTCACTGTTCGACCAAAGTACTCTATACCAATGTGACCATGTTTTGACTCATAGTTAAGGCCTAACAGCCTGCTGCAACATGAAAGGAAGTGGCGGGCATAGTCGAATGTCTGAAAGCCAATGAGATCAGCATTAAGGAGTGACTTTAGGATTTCATCCCGCACTGGCAGTGTCCTATAGATCTCAGACGAGGGAAATGGACTGTGAAGGAAGAAACCAACTTTGATCCGGTGCAGCTTCTTTCTTAAAAACGTTGGGACAAGCATGAGGTGGTAATCATGAACCCAAACACAGTCATCCTCTGAATTGACTGCCTCCATAACTTTATCAGAGAAGATTTTGTTGGCCCTCACGTAGGCTTGAAAAAGGGAGCGATCAAAGAGTTCACCTTTGTCCTGGCAAACAGGAAGCATATAATGGAAGAGTGGCCATAAGTGCTGCTTACAGAAGCTGTGATAGAATTGCTGCTGGAGGTCAGCTAGGAGGAAGGTAGGTATGCATTTGTGTTCCTTGAAAAGCTTCTGCGAAACTCTCTCCTGCTCACATTGATCAACTTGAACATTCAAACTACCCACGTAAATAACTTCATTGTCAATTGAAAAACCATCTTTAAGTTGAACAAGAAGTTGATTATCATCCATCGCAAAGGACCACTCTCTACTAACTTCATCTTTAGTACAGTTCAAAGGAAGGAAGTTTGCGACAACAATTTTTCTCTCAAAATGAGAAGGTGCGGAGCCAATCGAATTGTCATCATTGCTGCTTTCCCAATCAGAATCGGATATGATGCCAGGAGCGGTCTCTACACGAGGTAGGGATCTAAAAGGTTGTTGTAAGTCCAACCCATCTTCACTACACATATCTAGCAAGTTTTCATACGACTTCAGAACCATGATTCCTGCAAACAGAAACCAAACATACCAATAGTTAGGACTTTACACCTAACAAAAATATTACCTATGTGCATTACATGAGCACACATTATGATGATACCATATGATCATTCTAACATACATTATGAGACAAAAAATTAGGCTTGTAAGCAAGCTCAGAGAAAGTGGAACTACAAGAAGATTTTATTTCCATGAATATCCCTAATTCCTCCAAGAAGAAGAGATCACACACAAGACCCACAAATAATTCATGATCTACTCCTGGATATCGACCTTTCCTAATCTCAAGAAGTCAAGAACAACCCTCGCACCCAACTCTTTCTAAATTTTTAACCTACGAAATCAAGAATTGCGGTCAAGAGCCAAATGGCTCAATGAATATACAGATCAAGCAAGGGGTGGAAGCGTTTCTTTACCATAGCGACGAATTTAGCCACTCCAAATCAAAATTCTTATTCTAAGCACCAAGTCCCCTTCTTCCCCTCTCTACACAACATAGACAAACCCAAAGAGAGGCAACAAGAGGACGGCAAGAGATACTGGGAGAAATGCTCTGGCTTGTGATTCGTGATGTTTTGCGGATTCGAGGGTTTTTAGAAGATTGTAATGGGTCTTGTTGGACGATTCTGCCCGTGGTGGTCATGGCAATCTATTTGAACACTGCTATGGCACTATGGACAGGATCGCACTTCCCCCTCGTGATGTTATAATCCCTCTGATCTGTTTTCTATTTGTCATCATGCGGCTCAAAAACAGTTTAGCCAGCATCATATAAATCCAAATAGACGTAATATTTTTTATGGAATTTCTGCTTGGAGATTACTGGTGTATTGGCTAGTAATTTCCATGCTAATTATAAAATATAATGATGTAATTTCTTTTAGATTGAAGCTCGATCAGTCATGGATTAGATCGGCGTGCTACCCTGAATCTTTTAAAACTAAACTCATTTTCAAAGTTTACGCGAAGACTTGGGCATGGAGCCTGCTGTTGTTTTATCTGATCTTTCAGATGATGGTTACGATGGGTTGCTCTCAAGTGAGAAATAAAGTATGAAATTTGTCACCAGATGGTTGTCTTTGATGTGGCTGCCTACACAAATTGACCTTGACTTCTATTTCTTTTATCTAAGCTTTGTATCACGGGTTCAGCTACTGGTAATTAACTTTTTTTTAACATTCAAAATAAGTATTTCCTTGTTCTGTACCGAAAGGGAAGTAAGGCTCTTAACAAGAAGGACAAGCATTCTCCGCTCCTAGATTTGTTCTGATAGTTCGCTCTTAGATTATCAAGAAGAGAAGACATGTGAACTATCACCTCCATTTTTTTGATATATGATTGGTGAGTAAAATTGACATTTACTATTCATCATTATTCCAAAGATGGTGTACGTTTTATTTATTTTTATCGCGACTTGTTCTATCATTATTGGTAATTGAAGTATGACTTAGTATATTTTTATGAAATATTTAAATAATACAAACAATCTAACATCGCACAAAAAATCAGCATTTTAACAGAGGTAGCAAAATTTTTGTAGTCAGCGTTACTTAACGAGTGTAGATATACGTCAAAATCCAACACGGGTGCCGGTGTGGGTATCCAACACGGTAGAAAATATAAGGACTCCATTCCGGTGTTCCAGTGACAGTGTTTGGAGCACGATCGCTAGGCCTAGGAAGTGGCAGATATCATATAGAGCCAGATCTACGATTTGAGGTTGAGGGTCCTTTGAGCGAATGTGACACAATAAACATTTTAGGCTAATTTTTTGTTATAACAAGATAGCTTATAAAACAGATAGTAGTATTAGCAACATATCAACATATACTTACTTTTTTGGAAAGAAAAACTATATCGATGCTACAAATTAAAAAGCAAGCAAATGAAAACTAGTATGTTTGCCTCAAATAAGAACCTAAATTTAGAAGAAAAATAAATAGTACGTACTTCTTTAGATTAACTCACACTAGGTAGTCAAGTGTCGATCACAGAAGACACGAACGGTAGGAATTGGATGCCCCTGTGGCTAAGCTGTTGCCTTTTGGGGCAATTTCCGATGACTGAAGTAGGAGCATTCGTTAGCTGCTTTTAGTTCCTAATGTTACCATGGAAAAGGGAAAATCCAGGAAATTAGTGACTGGGAATTCAGAGGAGAGGCAGGGAAAGCGCCGGACACGCTCTACCTCGGTTCGGTGGCGCAGACGGAGACGGACCTCACCGACGCCGGTCGCCTGCTCGCCGGCGAGCGCCGAACGATGTCGATGTGCGCCGACCTTGCACAAGCCGCCGTTCGAGGCGACGATAGATTTTCTAAGCGCAGCGGCTGCACTGGACATAAAGCGTCAATTCCAACACAAACTAACCGTCGCCTCTCTGGGATTGGCTCTAAAAGTCGATCATGCGTTTCCGGCCAAGGCCCGCTGAGGCCCGCTGATTATGTCTTGTGCTCATCTGAACTCTCTGAATGAGGGGGGCTACGTGGTGATCATTTCAAGCTCTCTTATTGGGAGCATTAGTGCTTGTTTATCTTATCCTCCAGCGGCAAAGATGGTTGTCTAGTCGGACACTACAACCGGGAAATTTAAAGGTCTTCATCATCATCTGGCACTTAACAGCGACATCTAGCATTTGAAAGATGGCAAAGTGATCAGATATACACTACGTGGTGCCGGCCTCTTGGTAAAAAAAAAATGGTATATGCTCTTATTTTGAACGGTGCAAGATTTGGGATTTGGATCTTATGGCAACTTTGCCTAACAAGACTGTAGTTGAAGATTATGTATGTTTAGTTGCCCTTTCCAAGCCTTTACTTTTTGACAAGTTGAGTAAGCATTTGCTTGCATTGAAGGTTGGCTTTGCCACATTGGCGAGGTAATTAAATTTAGTCTTATGCAAGTGTGTCAATTTAAAAAAGAAACTTGTAAGATTTGAGGTGAGGAATGAAAGTTGCACCTTAGATTGGATTACCTGGATCCATGGGCTCTCTGTCTCTGGGTTTAACGGATGGATGGACCCTACCTAGAGCACAATTCCTTCTGTGCTTCCCTTGTAGCCTTGCCTTGTTAAAACACAAAAGACAGCTCTCCTTTTGCTTGCGAATGCCAATAGTTTACTTGACATTGGTATGTCAGAAGATGGATTTGGATGTTAGTCATTGTTGAATCCTGCTCTAAGATATATATCTTACGGTTTTCTAAACTTTTGGGCCTGTTTGGATCGAATGATTCGAAAACAGAGGAATAGGAAAAAACGCAGGAATGAGAAAAAGTGAAAACCAGAAAACTTCGGGATTCTAAAATACAGGAATGGAAAAATATGAACCGTTTGGATCGCAGGAACCAAGATGGATCATCACATGTCCACCAAGATAGAAGTGTAGCAAGATTCATTCCCTTGGGTCTTGGCGGATGTTCTACGTTTTGCACATGGTCCATTTCCTTTCCTAAGGAATGAGATCTAGGTTTCCTTTATCCCACACACATATGTATGATTCCTTACCTATGGAATGCATTCCTCTAAAATTCCCATGAAATCCTTTGATCCAAACAGACCCGGCATCCATTGTGTCGAGGATTATTCTACACTGAGATACTAGATAAACACAAGCTACCGGTTAGATAGGATATACTGAAACGGATATTTTGCCTCGGCCAAGGAAGTTGTAATAACGAGGTCTTCCTGCTACATCTGGTTTGTTTTGTCATGCGGGCATTGTCTCTTCCAAATGGTCACTTAGCACATTTAGATAACAGCTGTTAATTAAATAAAGTTACACCAACAACACATAAAAGACCTCGAGGCATCGTTTAAGCTAGCTGGCACTAGGGTGAAATCATTAGGATAATTGTCGTCTTGGAAACTGCTATGGATATGGCGTCTTGCTGTCAATCGGATAAATTATGCAGTCAGAAATTCCAATGCGTAAGAATATCGAAACCGTCCTAATACTAAAGAACAAACGGAGAGCCAAACTACAATTCGAACAATGCATCTACATTTGAACGAAATTACAGTTACTCTGCTGAAGCTTATAGATAATGGAAACTCTGTTATTCTCTAAAAATAATGGAAACTCTAAAACTGTTTTTTTAAGTATTCAAGATTCCTTTTTTTTTCATAAAATCCATATAATTTCACAAATCGTGAAAATAGGAAAACACTGCAGTTAGATTTCTACAGGGTTCTAAAGTTGATAAAGTGTGGCGCCCATGGTTGGATGCCATGGATGACCAAATAGAGGACGCAAGGGCTGATGTACACCCATGCATGAGAAAAGCATCCGTTTTGGAAGACGAAGAATGCGTGCCGACACCAACCTCCGGAGTCCGGCCCCAACTGACCAATTCAAGTGTGGATATTAGAGAAAGTCTCGGACTCCCAGCAGAACACTCCAGCGCGAACCTTAAAACAGCATGACACGATGACTGAAAACGAAACCTGAAATTCTGCATGACCTGATTAATGATTATGGTGCCCAGAAGAAATGGAGCTACTTGACCTTTGCATTGCCTTCTCCAGATTGCTAGGGCCTAAACCCCGAATTGAAGTCAACTGCCTCTACGTTTGAACGTGTATTTCATTGTGATTGGATGCGTGATTAAACTATCTGAAAATATTGTTTCAGAACGATCTTATTCTTTGAAAGTTCTATTTTCTGCTCATGGAAAAAAAAATGAGTGGTACCAAGTAGTATGAGGTTATATGGAACTGATAGTTTGACTTGATGAACAGTTGCACAAAGCTCAAATGCAGCCTGAGGCACATGGCCTGATACAAAAGAATATCCTAGAACTGCAATAGTGCCGCTGCCATCAATCATGGAGCATTATGATAGCAAAATTAGGCTCAATCAAGGCTGAAAACTTCAAAGGATAATGCTTGACGGAGGTAGGTCCGCATCAGGCTATCAGCTGCTCGTAACCTAACGTTTGTGCCGCATCTACTGTCAATCGTATCACTTGTGATCAGGTTCAAACATGGAAATAAAGGGACAATCATACCCCAAAGACTGGACCTGACATTTTGACCGTTTTTGAAGCTCCACTCTCAGCAGCTTGACTGTTGATAGTGAATGGTACGCTATTATCCATTCAGAGCCTCAAACGGCATCCCAGGGCAGACCAAATGGCTATGCCACTGCAAGTCTCAAGCTCACTCTTTCATGTTCCAGATAGTATACCACCAGGGCATAATTCTGCAATCCGCGTATTGGAAGGCATGCTCATTAGAACATCCTTTAGAAGCATTATGTGAGTAAGATGCCGGACTTCTTACAATCACAAGCAATAAACAAGTACATAAAAATGGAGAAGGCAAAGAATTATATACAACTTCGCATGTGGGAGTCAGGCCCGATATTTGCCATTTGCCCCCACTGCATTATTTGAAGGGTCAACAAATGCAAGGAGCATTGCATTTGGATCCACACTAGACGATGGAGAAACATACAAATACAATCTCCACAGATATCATACAAACAACTTAAGTCGTGGCGATCGAAGGACCAAATGAACGAAAAATCAAACACATACAGCCATTTCCGTCACTAAAATTCCGAGCAGATGGCCAGAGGCAGTGATGAATTTGATCATTACTGCAGTACAGCCCCTAAACTAACAGATGGTGTAGTACCCCATACAAGACCTGAGGTTCGGTCTTGTGGTGCAGTTGTAGCAGAGCCACAATCATACCATGTACGTCATACCAACACGCATGATGTTCGAGTGAGGGACCTTCAGGGTTGCCGTGCCAGCCCTGCAGTTCCTCCTGAGGAAAGCGTAGAAATAGTTGATGATAAACTTCTTTGTGAAGAGTGACTCCTTCCTCGCCCTTACATCGCCGTGTGCTAAGAGATATGTGAACCCAGATGCCATGGCTTCTCTCAGAGCTGCCAACTCATACTCTAAGGCAGGGTCTTCTTCTGCAGACATGGAGCTAGAGGGAAGCACAGGATCACCACCATCTGTGGTAACCATTCTGTTGTCATCACCTGATCTCTGATCAGAAAGCAGTGGAGTTTGCAGATCCCCATCACAAGCAGGAGACTGAGGCACCTCAGATACAACAGATATGTCATCACGCTCTGCCTCCATTGTGCTTGCCTCAAGAGCAATTTCCTGGGCCTCCCTCCTCAGAAATTTCTCAAGGCTCTCGACCAAAAGTTGCTCAAAGAAGCCATGGTCCTCTTTCCTTGCATCCTTATAGCCATAGCGTGCAACACAGCGGAACATGTGGTAGTCTTTCTGGCCAACCCTTCGGAACAAGAACCTTTCTTCAAGAGGGACAAATGGAACGGGAACGTACTTTATGCAAACAAAGACGATCGTAGAGTGCATCGCTGGAAGTGTGACTAATAATTGGCCAAAGATTGATGGAATTCCCTGGACCAGCTCATTGTACACAAGTCCAATGCCTGGAACTCTTACGGTGCCAAGTGTGGCTCCCAGGTCAAGAATGAAATCCAGGGATATCTTGCCACGCATCTCGCTCTGGTACTTCAACACACTTCCATAGTTCCATGTGTACATTATGCAAAGAAATAATGATGAGAAAGCCAGGGGTAACCACCCTCCTTCCTGTATCTTTGACAGAACAGCAGTTAAATAAACAAACTCCACTGCACCAAAAAGAATAGGGAAGCAAAGCACTAGGAACAAGTTGGTTTGCCATATAAGAAGCATCACCAAAGTCACCAGTGCAGTGCTAACCATCATGACACCGACTTCAGCAATGCCTGAAAGTTCAAAGAATAAAAATGGCTTTAGATGGAAATGAGACAATTGTTTTCAGAAAAATAGGTAACTATTGGATTCCATGTCCACACATCATTACAGACTCTAGCAGAATGTAGCTGAAGTAGCTAGCCTGCCCAGCCATAAGCCGATTACCATGAAGCATAGTAAATGGAATGGGCAGTTTCTGAAGGGTTAACATATCCTAAAACACTTAAAGAGGCAAGATTAAAGATGCAGTTCTATGTTCCTTAAAGGTCAAATTACTCACCGTATGCATTAGCAATATCATTGGTACTCCTAAAAGTGGCCACGATGATGATGCACATGACCATTAGAAACCAATTCATCACAGGTATGTAAATTTGGCCCATGACTCGCTTGGAAGTATGAATTATTTTAATCCTAGGAAAGCAACCAAGAGCCATAGCCTGCTTTATGCATGAAAATGTTGCAGATATCATAGCTTGGCTGGCAATCATAGCAGCAAGTGTAGCAATCACAAGTACTGGCCAGAACAGAACTCCTGCATTGCAGATCAAAATTCAGACTTACATGGCCAAGGCCCTCCAAATTGTTTTTGAGTGATTATAACCTAGATTAACTGATAGATTTTGCCATCTGAAAGCCTTACCTGGCACAGAATCATAAAATACTCTTTCTACAGCAAGTGGATTTTTCATCAAAAAAGCAGCTTGGCCCATGTAAGCAAGAATCAGGCAGGGGAATACCACAGCGGTAAACGCTACCTGGAACCAGAAAGGGACTGAAGCTGAGTGTATGCCACATAAATAATATCATTAAAAATACACCGTAACCAGAAAGAGGACTCAATTGACTAGTAATGTGTTAACCTGTATTGATTTGACAGAGAAATGGCCCAAATCAGCAAACATTGCTTCAGCTCCTACAGTTGTAAACTATAGTGAGTGCACTTAATGGTATACATAGAATCTTTAGTATCAAGGTTTCATGGATGCTGAGAAAAATTAACATTCTCAATCAGAAAAAAGTGGCAGAAATAGCGTAGTACAGGATAAATGGATGCATGTTAGAAAAATTGTATGGCACTTGGCAGAGGAAAGGGCATTTCCATCGCTCATAATTCATGAATTAATGATATTATTTTGTTCTGATAAAAGCATTCCTGGTAGTGTTAAATACTATAAAAGTTCAAATATTACTTGTTGATAACAAGAATTTATTTCAGTATAAAATTGGCCGTTGCTTCAACAAATGCCAAAATAAGAGAGGAATACTATTGCCAGAAAAAGGAGGCACCTGTGATGCACAGGACACAACCACCAAGAGCTGACCATGCCTTAATGCCGTTTGTGGCGAAAAACAAATATATATACACTGGATTGAATGCTCTCACAACAGACATATCATACTTAACAAGATTATATATTCCGATGGAGCCCAAATTAAGGAACCACAATGCCAAAATAGGAGCAAACATGAATCCAACTTTGCCGGTGCCAAACCTCTGAACACTAAACAATAGCAAAAGAACAATAATGGAGACAATTACAACAGCATCTGCAAGGGAAAAAGGAAGGAATAATTTAAAATAAGACACTTATATTCCAACTACCAAATAAATGAAATTAAATGTAAAGGTTAGTTCAGTAAGCCAATGTAGATGATAAGCAAATTTTGTAATAGTTAGAATCGGATCGAATAAGGAATACGAAACCTGTGTCAAATCCTGGAACTTTACCCTGGAGACCACTAACGGCAGACATGACTAAACACGAGACAAAAAAAAAAGAGGGTCAGGTGTTTGCGGCAATTACAAAACATCTGCTGATGGAGTAAACTATGACAAAAGAGTGTACAAAACACCTGACATTGACGGAGTGAGAATGCCATCACCAATCACCATGGAAGTCCCCATCAGAACCAAGAACAGGAGAGTGTTCTTGAAGAACGGCTTCTTTTCTAGGCAGTCTTTGACACAGAGAGCACGCTCCAGCTCAGGAGTGGGCAACTTAAGCCTAAAACTAGAAATGTTTTCATCCACGCGCTGCTGGTTGGGGAGCAGGCTAACTTTTGCATACCTGCAAATCAATGAATATAGTGCAAAAGTGCCCCCTGAAACAGCAATGTGATCCCATCACAGTGAGTCAACCAATTCAGAGAGGCAAAACTAACCAAATGGCATACCAGAAGCAAAATTGGTAATCGTGTATCCTACCTTCACCACTGTCATTAGCTTTGAGCACTATAAAGACATATTTTGCGAAAGGGATCAACGCGATGGTGTACATGACGAGCGAAAGTGCGCCGAGTATCTCGACCTCGGACCTTATGGGCACTTTGCTGAACACATCACTGAAGACATAGAGAGGGCTTGTCCCCATGTCGCCGTACACCACACCAAGGGTCTGAAAGGCCATTGCAGCGGTGCTCAACATCGATATTTCCTGGAAAAAGTGGAGTTCAGAGGCTTCAGTCGTTGCTATCGCAATTACTCGAGTACAGAATATAAGAATCTGAAAAGGACGTGCTCCTATATTCTAGACAAGGATAACGAAATCGTCTATCGATAGTTGGACACAAAGCTGGGCCGATCCTATCCTGCCTAATGCCTATCCAAAACTGCTGCAGAGTTCACATCTAGGAAGCCTCCAGCGATCAACCCTTGTTTTTATGTATTCTACTAATAACATTCATTCATCGGGCTGCCTAATGAACGAAATGGTGAGAGAGAGGTGGAACAAATTTTAGGTTTGTCACACACCAGAGGCAGAGGCAATCATGCAAGCGTGCCCATTCGCCGATGGTACGGACGATTCCCGCGCCCGGTGCCCGGGAGAAGGGAAGGAGCGCAACGCACCTTTGCGCTGTGGCCGTGCGCGCCGCGCACGTTCATGGCCTCGACGTCGAGCGAGTCCACCCGTCGGGGCCGCTTCCCGAACCGGCGCCGGAACGTGCCGGAGGACACCCGCGACGCGGCGCCGCCGTCGCCGGCGGAGGCGGCGGCCGCACCCGAGGAGCGCTCGTCGTCGAGCAACCACGAGGGCCCGGACTCGGACGAGTCGACCTCGCTGCCGTCCACCCAGCGCGACCCCCCCGAGCGCGTGGGCGTCAGGAACCGCGTCGAAGGCGGCTCCTCCTGGATCCCGCCGTCATCCATCGCGCCGCCCTCCTCGTCTCCTTCCCCCCCTCGGCGGCCGGCGGACGACACGGGCGGGTTCGCGGGTGGCGGGGCGCGGATCCGAGACAGGCGGGAGGGGCGAGCCGTGGGAGCGATTGGTGTTTCTTTGGATGTATTCGTCGCCGTGGCAATAATGCTGCTGCGGCTCCCTGACTCCCTGTACGGCTGCGATCTTCTGCTGGCTCCAGATCCCCTTTTTTTAATGACGTCGGATGTCACGTTCGGGAATTATTGGGTTAGGGTGTGTTTAGATCTCTGAAAACTGGCACTGTTCTGAACTGAAAAGGACTGTAGCACTTTTTGTTTGTTTGTGGTAAATATTGTTCTATCATGGTCTAACTAGGCTCAAAAGATTCGTCTCGCAGAGTACATCTAAACTGTGCAATTATTTTTTTATTTCATCTACATTTAGTACTCCATGCATGTGCCAGCATTTTGATGTGATGGGAAATTTTCTTTTTGCAGAGTAAAATTTGGGAGAAGTTTTTTGGATGTAAACAGGGCCTTAGTCTATTCAGGAAAGTCTATTATTTTGATGCCATCGGATATCCTGAGCCTGACTGTGGATTCAATGGAAAATGGAGATGTTGCAACTTGCAAAAGACTGGCGTGGCTTTTTACGTCATTCAACATTTCATATGTCACGTTAGTAATCAAGGCTGACACTTTAGGATCTTACATTTTTTCTGCGGTCGATTTTTTTTAGAGGAGGTTCTCCTTTTGAGAACAATGGTTATTCACTTACATTATTCATCGCTCCTCTGGTATTTCTTTTTGTTGACAACTATGTAGTTGATTGTGTCGAATGTATTGCCCTCACTTTCAAATGTTAGATCATTTCACTTTTTGACACTAACTTTAATCACTTGTTTTATTTGAACATTTTATAAAATACAAAAAGTTGAAATACATACTTAAATTCTATCATATGGTAAACTAAACCATAGTAAAATCAATAATAATTGGAAAATAATTTGAATAAGACAAGATGCCAAATTTCATGTCTAAAAAATCAAATAAACTATGATTTAGAACGAAGAGCATATAATGATGCAACATTGACTTGGGCATGGGCTGCTTGACCCGGCAGACCCGATCCGACCCGCCCCAAAATAGCCCGACCCGATTCGAAGAGTTTGACAGGCGGGCTTGGGCCAAGATTTTCAACTTGGTCTGCCTGATAGGTCGGTCCGGGCCAAGAATTCTGACCCGAAACCCAAAAAAACCCGATAATTTACACAGCCCCGACCCAACCCGTCGAACCCGACCCGACCCGACCCGACTGGTTGTTGGGTCGGGTGTGAGCTCGATTTTTTGACCCGACCATCGGGTCGGGTTCGGGCCGTCACAAAAAACACCAGGTTTTTTTGGCCTGACCCGAACCCGATCCGACCCAAGAAATGCCGAGGTCTAATGCAACACTATCCGTTATCTAACATTTAACTTCATTTTTCCCCTAATTATTGCTAGAGTTTAATTTCAGGCATGAAAAATCATTCACATTTAACATATCTAGTTGTTTTTATGGGTGGTTTTGCTAACACGGACTACACAATGGCAGTTGGTCCCGTCGGTCCAACCATCCGACTATTGTCATGGTTCAATTTTCAGCTTTGATTCTTGGAAACCAAATATATTTGACCATAAACTTTGAAAAATAGAAAAATCTAGCCCTAAGCTTAGTCTCAAAGGGTTTTGGTTTATATATGTATTTATGAAAATAATAAAATCTGTTTTAATCTCCAAACATTCTTAAATAATACATTATAATAAAAAATTATGAAAGTAATGTCAAGATAATTCTAAAAATACAATCTAGTTTGGTGCGTTATTTATGTTTTGTTTTTCTATTTCTAGTCATGGCTATTATTACTTATCGATATGTTGATCCAATGACTTAGGGCGTTTTTGAATACAAGGGGCTAAAGTTTAGTCTATTGCATCCAAACAAGACCTAATGAATGGTATGAACTAACCTGGGCTAACCATCAGTCCACTAGTAAAAAAAAATGACCTAAAGTGGACTAATGATAATTTACAATGTAATTGATGAATAAACAAACTAGCTATTATTAGCTCATACTATTCAAACATCACATGACTAATGGTTAGTGAACTAAACTTTAGTTAGATAAACTTTAGCTATAGCTACTAAACTTTAGTCTGATGTATTCAGAATTTCAGACACGCCTTACCCTTTTACCCACTTAAACTCCGATAAGAATTTGTTGGTCAAAGTGACTTGCATTGACCCGTTGATATGTGGGTCCCACTAGCATGTGTAGTCCATGTTAGCGCAACAATCCATCGGAAAATAAAGCTAGATAGTCAAATATAGTTTCGTGAGTTCTCTCACCAAGACTTGGTCTTAGAGGTTTATGACTAAAATAAAACTTCAACGATAGTTACACGGTAAGTCTTATCTATAAGCTTTATCAATGCCGTTTAGTTCCAGTGAACGGGAAGTGTTCCTAGTACTATATACTACTCCCACGTTTTAATTTATAAATTGTTTGATTTTTTTAACACCAAATGTGACCAGCTCGTTTTATTCAAAATATTTTATATTTATGAAAACATAAAAACTTTTAATTCATAGAAGTATATTATATGTTAAATTAAATCACAATGAAGATAAATGATAATTGTGAAATTTTTTAAATAAGACAAACCGATCAAATTTGATGTCAAAAAGTCTAATGACCTATAAACTGGAACGGAGAGAGTAGTATGATTTAAACTTATTACAAAACTGAGTTAAATTGTTTACAACATGCTTAGGGCCTAAATATATTACATTTGGGGCGTGGGAAATTTGCATGATTTGTCTATTGTATAAATTTGTTGAATAATGCTTTGTTTACGGCCGGGATTTCCATATCACGACAGGGGGTAAAATAGGAAAATAAGAAAAACAACATTTTCCATTTGAGCATAATGAACGTGACGTTATTTTGCACACTGCCTTTGGTATATTTGTGTAAATGACAACGGTGCACACTTTCTGGTTGAAGGCACAACACACATCTCGTCCGTTTGGATCCTGCGGGTTTATTTTTAACCCCAACATATCGGATGTTTGTACGCTAGTTAGAAGTATTAAATAATGTTTGATTAAAAAACTAATTATACAGATGAAGTAAACGACGAGACGAATTAATTAAACCTAATTAATCTATAATTAGCAAATGTGATGCTACAGTAACTATTCATTAATCATCTAGGCTTAATAAATTTGTCTCGACGTTTAGTCCTCGTCTGTGTAATTAGTTTTATAATTAGACTATGTTTAATACTTCTAAATAGCATCCAAACATCCGATATGATATGAACTAAAGTTTAAACTTCGGATCCAAACAATCGTGCCATTTGAGTTCTGAAACATCGGAACCGGAACCCGATATTCGAGCTGATATTCTTCGCTGCGACCGCAACACATCGAATGATTGGAGGGCCCACCATCATTATCAGCAAAACAGAGACAGCGACCATTGGCCAGAGGTCTGCACGAAATTATAAAAACGGAAAACCGCATTACATTGTTTTTCGCCAGAATTTTGGTGTTTCGCCAACGAAACGATTATTTTGCCCGTATAAAAATATTATTTCGTTTTTCTTAACATATACATTTTTGGTCAAAATACACCATTTCCAGTCGGAAAACACCATATTCAATTTTCTAAATATAATTCTCCGTATGTTCGAAAAATTCAAGTTTTACTATTTCATTAGTACCTAGTACTTAAAGAGTGTATGTGGTACTTAAGCTAGTATTGGTGTTTAATGA
Organism: Paspalum notatum; assembly: GCA_022530915.1. Lineage (NCBI taxonomy): Eukaryota > Viridiplantae > Streptophyta > Magnoliopsida > Poales > Poaceae > Paspalum > Paspalum notatum. The sequence goes on from CM039685.1 coordinate 36,120,970, forward strand.
GCGGTAGTAAAGTGGTTGAGACAATTTAAGCACCTACTTGCATAAAACAAGTTGTGTATAAGATTCAGCACCAAACAGAGACGTGTTTACTTGTTACTAGTACATGGTTACATATAGTTGCCAGAGGAGACGACCTTGGCTTTCTTATTTGAACCCAAATTACATAATACGGAGTAGTACGTACTAGCTTTTTCTTACACGGTCGAGCACACGAACCCACTTCCTCCAATAGCAAAGGCTTAGCAGACAACGAAGAACAAACAATATATTGGGAGTGTGTGGAGTGGACACAGCAGGCAGCTTACACGTGCGATCGCGACGGATCAGCAGCCAGCAGGTGCCAAACAATATAGATCGAGCAGGCAGAGGCAGGGCATAACTGACGAGAAGCAGCCATACCATCGTACGTGTACTGCTGTTGGCGTGCAATCAGTTAGGCGGGCCATTGATTCTCACACGGGTGGCAGGGGATTTGGCGGTGTTCCTGACCGGCGCGTTCTTGAAGCCCGGCTGCATGTTGGTGGTGACAGCCGCCGCCGCACGCTCCTCCAGTTGCAGCAGACGGCGGCTTCCCAGGTGCGGGTGCGGCGACGATGCATCAGCCATCACCAGCTGCCCCGTGGTGGTCAGAGGATCAGCATGATGCAGCAGATGGCGGCCATCATCTTGACCCCAGCAGCAGCAGGAGCCATGGCGGCAAACGTTATCAGCTAGTAGCTTGCTTATTAGAGGGCCAATTGGCAGGTGCCGGTCCTGAGAGGTCGGGATATGTGTCTGCTACTCAGAGTTGCTGGTGCGAGATGTGACTGAAATTGCTTCACTATTTATAGAGAAACTAGATCAACAACGTTCGCTATATTTACAGGTGCGCATGTCTACTAAATGACTAGTCCAGCTATTGGTCTAGTCATCGTGTATATGAGCGAATGGGTCACCTCATCAACAATACAATATAGTAGGATGTAGCAGTAGTTGGCTGGAATATAATCGACGCAAACGGATTTGAAGATGCTGATGTAATACGTCCATGGCAGTAGCAGACACGGCCACTTGTTGAAGTCAAGTGCCACTATAACAATTACTAGTGTTTAACTTATTTTCTTTACGAAACAATTTTGATGTTTTCTGCAAAATTCTAGTTTCACTCACTGCCGATAATTTACAGATTCTAGTTCCACTCTTTTTCCTGTAAAATATGCATGGCCTCGGAGGTTTTGGCACAAGATTATTTACACCTACAAATTATCCTAACTTATTAGTAAAAGGCTTTTCAAACTTATGAAGATGGGATTTGTCATAAATTTCTTGGAAAGATGTACGTATATACACAATAAACAACTGAGAAAGAGCATTGTGGCGCTCTGGGAGATGTCTGCTCACTGCTGTGTTTTGGTCTTCTTGGTCCGTGCGTGTGCTCTGTGCTGAGGGCGTGGCCCTTGGATGGATAGCTCATAGCCGTTGTGCTGCCCACAAGCTGTGAACGAATTCTTTGCTTCCTACCTTAATCGAACGGACATTCACAAGTTTGGACCAGCCATATGGAGGCCCAAGATAATTTCTTAGGCTTTAGAACTTTCATTCTTAAAGAGTGAAATGCACCGGTGGTCTCCAAAGTTGGCTCGAAGTGTTAGGCAGGTTTCCCAACTTAGAAAACCTCAAATCTAGATCCCTAAAGTTGTCTTTTGTGTTATCCAGGTCCTAACGGGAACAATTTCAACCCGTCACTACGTCAAAATCACAAATAGGAGTCACCACAATCAGTGACGTCTAAATTAAAACACGTCACTATTTATATATTTGTGACGTTGCTTACTAAAACGTGTATTGTCAAGACGCGTCACAGATTTAGTTGCGGACTTACATCTGTGACGTCTGAATGTAAACCACGTTACTAATATGAGTACCTATCAGTGACGTGGATAGTCTATCCATGTCTCTAATATGAATGATAGGGATGGCTCTAGCCTACAGATATATCAGTGACGTGGATACTCTACCCACGTCTCAAATATGAGAGCATTTCAGTGACGTGGATAGTTTATCCGTGTCTCTAATATGAATGTCTAGGATGGTTCTAGTTTGCATATATATCAGTGACGTGGCTACTCTATCGACGTCTCAAATATGAACAATTAAAAAACATTAATGATTACTACCAAAGGCACCCAGCAGATTATACTCAATGGCGAAACTTCGATAGGGATTAAACCCATTACCCATTCTAAATATTGTATACAGATGTATAAATATCAAGGAAGGAGGCAGCAAGGTGCACAAAACTGGTTAATTTCTAGTTGTGTATTTAATTAGTGGACTACTACTTGAGCCACGACCCATTCTAAATATTGTGTATGTGTGGTTAAAAAAAGAGGGGCAATAAAAAAATTGGGTCTAGTAGGGATTGAACCCATGACCCATTTTAAATATTGTGTACATGTGTATAAAGAAAGTGGCAATAAAAATAAACATGGGTCCCATGACCCATTTTAAATATTGTGTACATGTGTATAAAGAAAGTGGCAATAAAAATAAACATGGGTGCAGTATGGTTCGATCCCATGGCCTGTGGCCTCAACAAAACCGAAGCTAACCACCGCACCATTTACAAATGTTCAATCATTAGTATGGTGCAAAACTATTAATGAGACTGCTACCCCGAGGACGCCATATCCATCCCGGAACACCACCCGGCCAACCCTATCCTCCCGTTCTTCACCACGCCGCCGCCACCACTTGAACCCTCACAGGCGCACCCTCGCCGATCCCTACGCAATCCGCCCCTGCTCCGCCTGGCTCCGCGCCCGCGCCCACCGCCCCTGCAACAATGGAGTCATCGCCGCCTCCTCCTCCAAGGCCGGCCTCTTCTTCACTCGTCGCCGCCACCTCCTCCAAGGACGGCCGCCCTTCCGCGAGCACAAACCGGCGCGGCTGGTGTCTCCTCCGCGCAGCCTCTGCCGCACGGGAGGGAGGAGGTGGTGCTCCGGCGGGCGCCCACCCCCACGACGGCGCTCCTCCGCGGTCCCTCTTCCGCCGCTGCCTCCTACCTTCGGTCGCCGCTCTCTCTCTCTCCCGTAAGTACTCCCGGATCCGGCGCTGCCGCTCTATCCTCTCGAACGTGACGCACGGAGACTCACTGGCCTCGTCCTGCACTAGATCTGGCGCCGCCCATGCCCTTCTCTTGTTGGCGCCCGCCAGCATGGTCGTCTTGACTGCTGTTCACCTGAACATGGCGCGATGAGGTGTAGCTGATCTCTACCCTATATGCTACTGCAGTAGTGTTTACAATTGCCCAGTATGGATAGCCTTAGTTCGTCCTTGTGAATTTGTATAGATTTTTATAAGTACCTTGCGAGAACTATGGATCACTGGATATAATTATTAGTCTAGATAGATGGACTAAATTCTACAGGCAATGCCCATATATCAGCTAGCAGATTTGAAGTTATCATATGTAGGTAGCAGAATTAGTTAGCCAGTAGCAGTTAGCAGATATGGTTGGTCACTTTATTAACCAAATTGTCCTCCAAATGTCTAATATAATCTACAATTGGCTATTAGCAGCTACCAGATTATAGGATTTTGGGCTTCGTTTTGGCAAGTTACTAAGATTTTGGGCTACCTCAATAGCCACATTTGCTTTATCATTTGGATTGGTAGAAGCTACAGGATTGTTTTTTCTTAGTTTTCGCTCTTACAGGAGCATGACATGTACTCAGCTTATAATTTTATATGCTACATGATGTTATTATTGGCTCTGCATTGTGCATTAACAAATTATTTATTTGCAGGGTAGGTGATTTAGTTTCTGATCTTTAAAAGGTAATCTAATTGACTCCCAAAATACCGCCTTTTGCCATTTGCAAATGCTACAGTTAGTCCTAAAATATTGAGCTATAGTTCATGCTAATCCTAGGTAATTTTTTTCCTTTAAAGCTGAGATGCTATAAAAGCTTATATCATTTGTGCAGACTATTTCAAATTATTTAAAGATCTAAATGATCAGTACACCTAAGGAAATAGCACATGTAATTGTTGTACTGCAACACCAAGAAACTTGAGAGTTTTTATATATGTTTGTTCTATTATCCCTAAGGCATCTATGCTAGTTATGTACATTCAATAATTATGAATGATTTTGCTACAGCATGATTTGACTACACATACATTTTGCATACTTGAATGTATGTCTTCCTTCTGTTCATTGTTGCCTAAACAATACTCTGTGCATGTAGTTGTAGCCTGTACACAGGCCGAGTTAAACTAATTTTGGACATCTACACCAGATATTAAATTTTTGAAACAGTTAGGACCTAGAAGTCCTTTATTTTTTTACTGTATATCATGAACTATTTATCACAAGTCTCGTATACGAAGTATGTCCTTCGATGAAATTTAATTTGTTTACCTTTATGGCTCCTCAATCCGGTTCACATTAGGTGTAAAATTAAAACATGCATTGAACTATTGTTTGCATTAACTCCTGTTATGTTCTTGTGCAGGTTTAGAGGTCTAGATAATCAATCAATATGTAGTCAAACTGCAAATGGAATCAATTGTTCCGTGTACAGTATTTTTGTTTCATATTGTCTTTTATTAGGACCTATAGACAATCTAGTGTGTTATTCTTTATGTATGTATGCGTGAAAATTTGTATGGAACAGAGAATACCTATTTTCTATGTAAACTATACTAAATGTGTAATTGGTATTATCTGTAAAACCTGTATAATGTACCTATTGTTGATTTTCTATTTTTTTTTTGTTGTTGCCAGTTATCATCAGAGACGTGGATTGTGACAACCACGTCACTGATGTAATAAATCAGAGACGTGGATTGTGACAACCACGTGGATTGTAAGAACCACGTCACTGATGTATTACATCAAAGACGTGGATTGTAAGAACCACGTCACTGATGTATTACATCAGAGACGTGTATGTCACTAAACGCATCACTAAAGTATCAAATCTGAGACGTGGGTTTTACAAAACATGTCACTGTTGTGAGACATCAGTGACGTCTATTTACACGTCACTCATGTGGTTTACATCAGTGACTAAAATTTAGAGACGCGGATTTGAATGTCACTGATGTGATTGAGATGCGTCACTAACATGTATGTTCTGGCATAGTGCGTTAAGCCTACGTGGCAAACCACGCTGCCCCGTGTGGGCCCCCAATGCTATATGGGGCCCACATGTCAGCCTCCCCCATCCTCCCTCCGCCGTCAACTTGCCCGCCTGTCCATGCCTCCGGCCCCGCGCAGCCCTGGTCCTCGACTACGGTGCGCCTGCCGGCCCATCCGTCCCTGCCTCGGGCCACGCGCCTCCTCGGTCCTCGGCTCCGGCCGCGCTCGCCTACCTATCCCCGCCTCTGGCCATGCGCGGTCGCCCGCGCCTTCCCGTCGGGTCCTAGCGCGCGAGCTCGGGGACATGCACACCGCCGCCCATACACATGTTCAGAGCTGCAGCAGCGGCAGTAGCAGCAGGAGGTACTGGCTCCGGATGAGGAGGACTGCGCCCACGGCCCCGCGGATCGTGCTGGTGTGGCACGGTGAGAGCGAGGGCAACGGCAGGGGCGGAGCCAACATTCAATGTTACGGGGGATGAACTACTTATTGTGTTCACAAAATCACCAAAATATTTTGGATCATTAAAGTTTTTTACTAAGAAAATCACCTTGATTTGGGGGGAGCTTGCCCCCCTGTGCCCTCTTTCTGTCGCCCTTGGGCAACCATTTCCATGCGCGACAAACGACGACTATGACCTTGCCTCTGGGACCTCTTCTCCTCCGACTTCGACCACTAGAAGATCTACTTCTACTTGTCGCCCTACCGCCGCACACTAGAGATGCTGCGCGGCATGGACCGCACCTTCGAGATCCACCGCATCACCGGCCTCCGCGAGCACGATTTCGGTACATTGTATATGCCCTTAGCTTGCTTCCTTGATCTCGTTGTGCCTATGAGTGATCACCTTATCCAGTCAGGTTCGGCGACCGAGACGACATGAACATCGTGCTCGTCTCTCAGGGCCTCACGCTCCGCGGGCGGCGTACAATGTACATGCACACGAGCTCGGGGACATGTAGGTTGGACCCAGCGAGCCGGAGACTAAGGAGGCGTGGAGCGGCGGTATGTAGCCGGAGAAGGAGACGGGCGGGCGGGCACGGCCGACCGGAGACCAAGGACAGGGGACCACGCGGCGGAGGCGAGAAGGCGCGGGGTCGCCCGTGCGAGCTAGAGACGGGGATGGCCGGGCAAGCAGCGCCACCGCTGCTGAGGGGCGGAGAGAAAGTGGGGGAGAGGTTGACATGTGGACCTAGATAACATTGGGGCCTACATAGGATATATAGCGTGGCATGCTATGTAGGCTTAACGGATTGAGATTGTACTCGTTAGAACCTGAATGACACAAAATCCAACTTTAAGGACCCAGATTTAAGGTTTCTTAAGTTCAGAGACCTACCCAACACCTTGGGCCAACTTCAGAAACTGCCAGTGCATTTCACTCATTTTTAAATGATGATTCTCAAATTCAGTATTGGTAAGACGTACATGACCCGAGAATAGGGGCTCACTCCTGATGCATCACAACTCATTAAAAAGAACATGGAGTGATGTATAGCAAGAGTTAAATGTATGAACAGCCTTAAACTTGCGAAATGGTGCCAGATACGTCTATGAACTCTCAAATATTACTTTTAGCACCCTAAAGTTGTTTAAGCATGCCACTTAATTAGATCCACACCGGTTCGGAATAGCTTTGTAGTCTGTCTATATTGTTGTCATTATGGCATGTTGACTATGGGATCACGTGGACCTAACATGATGGCCCACATATCAGTCCCTTTTATCTCTCTTCTTTCCTCTCTCATGTCATCCCCATCTCTCACCGCATCGCTATCATCCTCTGTCGCATGCGGTGTTGGGCTAGTGACACCAGTGTTGATGTGCAAGCCATGCAGAGCAAGCGAGCCGGCTGACGCAGAGGAGCCAGGCAGGCTATGTGGGCACGACTTGCTCCACACCGTGACTGCTCCTATATCTGGCGTGTCTGTAGCTTAGAGGTGGAGGTGAAATTCTTCCTCGTGTGAGAGTACTGCGAGACGAGTGAGGGGAGCTTTCATGTGATCTTGACGTATACATTCACATGTCTTAGTGGATTAACGGTAGTCGAGGTGGTCAGCTTAATTCTAGTGATGCAATTGATATAGTTCGATAGTTCTTAATTGGCAATTATCAGTGAGAGTAGGAGAGAAGGAAGGATCAAGTGATTACGTTATTACAATCATGCTCATGCATAATCCTATTTGAATCCATACTTTGATGCCTGATCATATATTCTACTTACAATATAATGTCACTAGAATACAGTTATGTGGTCTTGACTAACATGGCCTATGAAAGGGGTATTGTTGTCAAAATCTCGATTATATCATTTGATTTTATGACTTTATAACTAGAGGTGGACAGCTTGATTCTAAGATTAATCTGCGTTTCTACAATAATATTTATATTTACTCCCTCCATTCCAATGTATAAGTCATTTAAGTTTTTTTGACACCAAATTTGACTGACTCATGTTATTCAAAAAAATCACAAAAATATATAAAAAAATCAAATCATAGTTAAAATATATTATATGCTAAACTAAATAGCAATGAAAACAAATGATATTTAGAAAAAAAATTGAATAAGACAAATAAGTCACAATTAATGCCAAAAAAGTGATACAATTTAGAAATTGGGACGGAGGGAGTGCAATTTTATGACTCATGGCGTAGTTAACAATAGCTGATTCGTTTTTATTAATTAGAATATATGATTTTAACAACATTGAAAAAGAGTGAAAGGACAGATCAACCACGTTGGATGTTTGGATCTTTCACCTAAGACAAAGATGTGCTCGTCAGCCCATATCATAAGTCCACTAGCTACCAAGCTAGCTTGTGGCATGATAACATTAGATATGATGAGATCAGCCCTACTCCTATATATGGTCCTACCTGCACCCACCACCGTATACATACCTGTTCCAACTACCTCCCTCTCAGTGCAAAACAATGTTTTGGGTTCTCCTTTTAGGCCATTTGGTGACAGCAGCCAATGGTACTCGCTATTCTTGGTTCCGTATCACTATTCTAAATATTTTTCTCTCTGTCCACAATGTCAGCATTCAATTCAAACAATGTAAAATAGTGTTGAGGAACCCTATTGGAGATGGTCTTACACAGTCTCAGGTTGTCATCAACAGGTACATAATAACCGCATCAACATTGTTTTCTTTATTAATTGACCCCTCATTGCACTAAAATTTGGAAAATGGATCAGGTCTGTGAGTCGTATCAGCATACCTTATTTTCTATTTTCTAGTGAATAAAAACATTACACTCCCTGTGAGCATATTCGGGCTGTAGTAGCGTATAAAAAACAAAATTAATTTTAAATCCTACATGGCAAGTCTTAGAGACAATCTTATACACTACAACAATTGGTTTTAGGAATAATGAGTTAAATTTTAACCTCAAGCGTAAGAGTAGATAACCATATGAGAAATAAAAAATTGCAAGCCGAAGCAAAGATTGGGTATGTGTGATTGGCTGTTTAGGGAGGTTACCTAATTTTCGTCGTCAACTCTAAAAGTCGACGAAAATTAGTTTGGCCTTTGAAAATTTCAGTGATTCCTATGGTGGTAGCACTGAAAGATAGTGAGGTTTAAAAAACACACCAACCAGGGACAGACCTATGTGGGGGCAAGCCTCTATCGTTGAGATCCCAAAAACTTTAGCATGTTTATCTTTGTTCATGATCTTAATCTAAGTATAATTCCTCTTGTACGAGCTAGAAAGATACAACTATCTTAATACACCCGGACATCCATTTAAACTCTGGATCCACCACTGACACAAACAAAACTCGCCATCTTTCAGTTAAAACTCGCCCGGGAATGCTATTTCTGGTTCACTTTGCATCTTTCAGTTGGCATTTCACGCAGCTGATGAGTTCTTTTGATCGTATTTTCCGAATCTCGCCATCTTTCGGTGCTACAGAACAAATTTTCCCATATCTCTGTTAGACTTAGGTACTAGTTAAAACTCATTACATGTCTTATATACACGCAATATTATACTCCATATTTACTATGGTCAACAGCATGTGCATCGGCCCGCGCATCTGGAAAATAATTAAGCAGTGGGCCCAACACTGTAGCGGTGCCCGCATATGCATCCATTGGTGCAAATGAAAATTGTGGCCCACTCACTCTAAAAACGAGTGTATGGGCCAGGAGATAATCGATCCGCACTTGGCAGCCCACAAACGAGCCCATCTAACTCGGGCTATCAGCCTTCCAAGTTCCAACACGCTACACGCTCCGTCGATCCTGTACTCCTGTGTTCGCTACCGCCTGCCGATCCTCGGACGACCTCGGTTCACTCTGCCAATCGGGAAGCCACGAGAGGTATGGTGGGCGATGGTGACAGCCATCCACCATGCTCGCCAATGCGGCAGGGGTTGCCATGCATGCAACGGTAGGACGTGGTGGCTGCACTTGCCCAGTCTACGGGCCTGTTGGGTTCGAGGGTTTCGTTGGTCAGCAAACTGGTCACAGTTTGACTACGTTTGACTCTAAATTAAAATTACATTATACAACATAATTTTTAGCTATATAATTTATTTAGCTATGATCAAACCATATAAATGAGTAATTTATTGTTTGGTTAAATTTTAATTTAAAGTCAAACATAGTTTAACCGTGGTCAAAGTTTGACCTGACCATGAATGGGGTGTGATTGGTTTATGGCCAAACTTGTGGTTAAAGTTTGGCCTTTTGAACTAGATTGGCCATGGCCAAAGTTAGGTCAAAATTTTGGCCACAGACCAATCAGCCAAACCAAACAAGCCCTACATTTTAATTCGAGGAGAGAAGATTACTTTGTTGTTGGTAGCTATGCAGTGAGATTTCAAGTGTCTGGACCCAACTAGAGATGTCAATGGGTAATTCCCCACCGGATTTCAGCACCCCAGACCCATACCCATCAGACTATAGCCATCTCCATCCCTATACCCATCATGGGTATAAAACTCATCCCATACCCATCCCGATTCGGGTATCGGGTCCCCACTGGATCCCTATCTCCAATAAAAAATATATAAACATATAAAAAAATTGGGAATATGTAAGAGTAGTACATTATCGCTGAATTTAAGAGGTGGATGATTAGATGAATAGTGTGAAAGGGTTAGGTTAAATACACAAAGGGTTTTAGGGTTTATTTGTTGGGTCTCTGTTAGGCTTTAACTTGTTTGATAAACTGCATATTAGACTTAAACATGTTGCACATCAAATTTAACTAGTATACATTCCCCATGGATAATCGGGTTCGGATGTTGCTTCCCCAGACTCATACCCGTGTACCTAATGAGAAAAGAATTCCTCCCATATCTATACCCATGGAAAACAAATTCTCCCCATTCCCTAACTCTAATAGGAGAATTTCCCGTGGGTAACTGGGTATCGGGTCCCATTGACACCTCTGTACCCAACGGTGCTTGCTTCGGATTCAGACGTCAAAGGAGAATAATGAACTAGCGTCATTGAGTTTTGTGATTGAATGTTAATTCTAGGATGCAAAAGTTGAAAATGACGTGCTTGAAATTATAATTAATAAACGGAGGTTCTGACGACTAAACAATGACTTTGGTGTGACGACCGATTGTGAATGTGAATGTGGCAATTTTTCTGACGATTGGACGGACATGGTTCAGTATGGGGGTACAGCAAACACACATATTCAGGTAACACTATCATATTCAGAGAGCATCACCATCACATCACATGCAAACCGAAATGTTTGTTTGCGACATGGAAAGACCAAAACAGCAAACGAGACTCGCAGTTGCTGCAGAAAAACACTATATACTAAGGTAACTGACTTGTTCTCGAACAAAATATATTTACAGAACCTGTTCTCTCTGTTCCATGCATGATCTCAGGATGCTCATGTGTTTTCCCCCCTTCCGATCCGTTTGCTGTGTAAATGGGCCTTACCAAGCAAGCTGGACAAACATGATCTGGGCCGAACAAAGGAGCGCTCGTTCCTATATGGAAAAAGTCCATCTGACCACCCTTAATTTTAGCCACAGTTCGATTTTACACCTCAAACTGCAAAACCAGGAATTTTTGCCCCCACAACTATTGAAACCGGGTATTTTTACACCCTGGACGGTATACGAAGGCGGTTTCGTGTGACGTGGCAGTGGGTCCACCTGTCAGATGACACATGGTAGCGGGCCCCACGTGACAGTGGCACAACCATCTTTTACCTCACTCTCCCCCTCTCGTACCTCACCGTCGCCGCCGTCTCATCCTCCCTCTCCGCCTCTCCGCCTCAGCCCCTCCCTCGCCGCCGCTGGAGCTGGAAACCGCCTTCGTATACCGCTCAGGGTGTAAAAATACCCGGTTTCAATAGTTGCGGGAGCAAAGGTTCCTGGTTTTGTAGTTTGAGGTGAAAAAACAAACTACAGCCAAAGTTAAGGTTAGGTCAAATGGACTTTTTCCTTCCTATACACATGCTGCCGTGGGATGGCCGACACCCGACGTCCGGCTAGCATAGAGGGTAGAACGTTAGCCTAAGTTTGGGCCACAACCAACAAATTAAGCACTCTAGCAGTCTAGCGATTCTTAAAACGAATGCCCAAATGTCTTGCTGCTCGTAAAAACACGACATTTTTCCTTAAAATCATGCATATTGGTTACGCGTTCCCAATAGTTTTTAACGATTTTTGTGAACTTTTGGAGGATGAGATTTGTATTTTTTTTTTATCTCAATACATGGTTTATAGTGAGATCCTGAAGCTGTATTATTGAGAGTCTTGTTTTAAGGCGTTGCTAGCTGTTCTGGCTCGTTTATCACAGAAAAAAATGAGGAAGAGAAGGAAACTCGTTAGACGGTGTGCGAGATGAGTCGTAGCACATGAGTATTTTGCAATGATCTTGAGTTAGGTAGGTTTATGCAAGATGACGGGTGACTCGCAACAATTTTTTTTTAAAAAAATAGTACTATCTGGTAAACACTCTAATAACATTTCTTAATTTCAGTTCGGTGCATGCAAGGTTGGTGAGTACAACGACGTGGCGACGGGGGCGTACGAGCTAATTCGTGTGCAGATGGTCAGAAAAAAAATAATTAAAACGTACCACTGCAGGTGCAGGGTCGACGAAGACGGCCGGGCCGGCCGGCTCTTACGTACTGTAAAATAAGTGCGTGTGTGGTGTAAATCGATTGCTTGCGGTAATGGTAGGGTGGTGGTCGCTCGCCTGCTGGTCGATCGATCATGGCGCTGTCGAACTGTCGTCGTCTCCAACACTAATAATAACGCGCTGACCACCGCTGAGTTCTTCCTCCGATCCATCTGGCATCTGCTATCAACGGATCGGAGATATCCAAGCTTTTGTCTTGCTGATCGATCGCATTGTTGCCATTGTATGATTGGATTTCACGCGTCTCCCCAAGAATCGACCGTTTCGACCTGCTGTGGCCAATTATTTGACTTTGTCATGGTCACTCATACGTGATACGTACGTATATGTGTATGGAATGGTGGGTGGTCGAAGAGGCAGAGGACGACCAGCCGGCCCTGCTGCCGCCAGGAGCTTTCTTCAGTCTCCCGGGACACGTACGAAGGCCGCGGCGGCATCTTGTGGCGCCATCGCTGCATCAATCACCTAGCTAGCTAATCCGGGTACTAACAATCATGGTGGTGCATGACACTTGCCACTTGTAGAAAGCAACCTTTCCACCCTTTTTGTGTGTATTCATGACCTGCAATCATGGCACCGGCATACTCAGCAACAGCAGGTGATGAATTCTGATCATAGACGATGACGCGCCATAGCACACCTCACCTGGCTGTACGTGCTTAGGGCTTTAGGCTGTCCGCACCGTTGTACATGCAAAAGGCTATTGCAGTAAGAATTTGGTGTAAAATCAGCTACGGTGGAGGACGGTATGCCTTACGGGATAACACACTACCTTTGGCGTGGTACGGGACGATGCATGATCTTCTGTCTCTTCCGTCTGCACCAACAACCGTGTTTTTCGCACCGGATCCGACCATGACGCCCACTGCGGCGTGTCTCCGGCGTGGAGGAGGAGGAGAAGGAGGAGGCTTGCGGTGGATTGGAGGAGGAAGGACTTGAAAGGCGAGGGCTATGGAGGTTGGCGGCGGCCTCGAAGGCCAAGAGGTATGGAGGAACAGAAGGAAGTTCGGAAGAGATCGAGGGAGGTGACGGACATGGATGAAGGTGGTGGCGGCCTAGGAAGCACGGAGGAAGAGAGCGACACCGGATCCGAGAACGGCGGCTTGATGGAGGGAGGAATGAAGGTCGTGACAAGGCGGGGGTGGAAGTGGCGGGGTGCAGACGAGGACATGCGTAGCGGCGAGAGGAGAGAGCAGCCTGGCCGGCTGGAGGAGGTGGCGGTCGCACGCGTCGTCAGCCGGTCAGGGTAGAGGGGAAAGAGATGACACGGGCGAGCAAGGAGAAGGAGCTTAGAGGCCGCCACGGCGGTTGGATCCCATGCCGGCCATGAAGGCAGGCGGAGGGGAGATGGTCGGGTGAAGGGGAAGATGCGGGCGGTGCAGGGACGGTTGGAGGAGAGATATGCTGCCGTCTAACTGTAGCTAACCTACTAGTTGATCCAAGTGGAGGGAGGAACGTAACACAGGCATTTCGAGTGTAGAATTTTATCCAAAGTCCAGCATGTTTTTCTCAATTTGTCTCGTGCCCGTGTTTCTCCACTTGGATCAACTAGTGTATGCTAGGTACGGTGTTCTCCGAACGTCGCAGGATCAAGTCTCTTTCAGCGCGCGCGTGTTTGATTCCTCTGCTACCTTCACTGTTGCGAATCAATGGCGGCGGCGCGGCGTCGATCGAGATCTGATTGAAGGGAGATAGACTTGGTCACACAAACAAACTAACTAACTAAAGCAGATTAATAGGATCTTCCAAGAGCAGTGTGCAATAATATCAGCTGTGAGTGAGCTCACCCCCACCTGCCCACCATATGCCAGCCATGCAGAGAAGCATGCGGATGCATGTCGTCCTCCGTACGCCCTTTTGAAACGCTGCACCGACGACGACGCGACGGTAGCCAGAGCCCAAAGCCCACCGCAGCATCAGCTCGACTCCACAGAGACACACGGTTAATGTTTCTCCAGGACAGCAGTTTGCTGCAATTGCAACGAGAATTTCAGTTGGTTAGGCCATTCGCAAATCGCATCGTCGCGACGCCGATGCGCTCGATGGGGGACAGGCAGGCAGCCAGGCAGCGCTGCAGCAGCAGCCAGCTCCGGACGCGTTGGATCCAGTGCACCACGCGCCGCGCCGCATGCAGATAGAAGCCGCCGTCCGGTCCGATACGGTACGGTACGCTGGGCCCGGCCAGGCCAGCGTGCGCGTCTCGCCAACGACGCGCAGCGTGGCGCCAAAGCTCTCGCCATCGCGGATCGGGCCGGGTGGCCTCCCCGTGTTCGCGCGCGTCACTTCCCGCGGACACCTGCTCAATCGTTTCCGTTCACCTATTTGTGTTTGCTTGTAAGGCTGGTATTCAGTCCAAAACCATTGTATTTTACGAGCATGTATATTTTTCTAACCCGAGTCTCAATTTGATGTTTGGATGACCGGTCAGCCCATATATTATACATCCGGATTAGACCAAAACTATCGGAAAAAATAATCTCCGTTGTGGTCTGGAAAAAGAAACTACGAACGACGAGGGAGGGGGAGGGGGCGCCTAGCGCATGTCCGCGGGCGGCGGAGGCGGGGCGGGGCGGGGCCTGGCCACGGCCAAATCCCGGCGGTGGCGGCAAGGAGGGGCCCGGACGTGGCAGATCCAAGGGGCGGCGAGGCGGGGCCCAAGCGCGGAGGATACCGGCGGTGGCGGCGAGGCAGGACCCGGGCGCGGCGGCTCCCGTCGGCGGTGGCGAGGTGGGGCCCGGGCAAGGCGGCTCCGGTCGGTGGCGGCGGGGCGGGGCCCGGGCGCGGCGGCTCCCGGCGGCAGCGGCGAGGAGCGTCCAATGGAGAAGGAAGGGAGGGGTGCTGGCCTCGATCGACGGGAGCAATTTGTCCAATAGAATTAATTCGCAGTGGATTTTTAAGATAATGTGCCTACTCACACCCATTTCATCCACAGCGCGCATGCGCTACAGCGAGGTCTTTCTTTTTTAGGACAGAATGAAGTTAGCACCTGAGAACGAAGTTTCATGCGTAAAAAAACAACGGATAAACACACAGCACAGCCAGTAAAATATATGGTACAAATCCTTTGGTCACCACACGTAAATGATGGTCACTATACAATACTTATGTTCGGGAACGTGCTAGGTAGGAGAGCGCAGGGAAAGATTTTGGTGGCGCGCCTACATACGAAGCGCTGCGGGCGAGGCCAAAGCCTGTCCCCTCCGCTACGTCTGACAGGGACGCCGGCCTCTGCCTCTCGCTTGACCGCGTCCTCCCAGAGGGATCCGCTAGGCGTACGAGACGAGACCTCCATCCAGCCCCCCAATCATGGCGCCGTGTGGGGCCGCCGTCCACCGTTGATTGCCATCCTTGCCTCCTCCTTTGGTCGCGTCGTTCCTGGACGTACCCCGGGGAGCGTGGGGGCCGCAAATCCCCGCGCGACGCGTGGACCGGCGGCGGCGACACGTAGGCCGCTGCTGCCCACGCTTGCGACTTTGGACTATTGGAATTTGGAGAGAGAGATAGAGACATGCCAGCCACAGATCTTTTTCTTCTCTTTGCCGGTTAATACGTTGTTAAAAATAAACTAATCGACTCGCGTCCATGTCGATCGCCGGCTCCAACTCCAACAGCCAGCCGGTTAACAGCGCGCTCGTCGGGCTTTCCGGCTGGCTAACCGCGCGTCAACCTAGAGGGTCCTTCCTTCCTCGGTCTCCAGCGGCGGTCGGCGCTGGTGACGAACGAGCGCTGAAGCCCAAGCCGCCGTCCGGTGTTCGGAGACGCGCAGCGCAGGACAGGCAATGTCGGCCGCGGGGCCCGCCTCGTCTCGTCTCGTCTCGTCTCGTCCCGTGCGCGCGATATCCCGTTCTCGTCCGGCCGGCACACTTGCGCGCGGCCGCCGCGTGTTCCGGGGCGGTCGGGTGGGCCTCCGAGGTTTGGTGGCTCTACGCGCGCGGATGTGTCGTCGCCGCCACGTCGGGTCGTGACACCGGCCAAACCGTACGGTGGGCTGGGCCGTAGGGAGTGAGTAGTAGCAGCCGATCGAGTAGAGAGTCGTCTAGGGAGAGGGAGCCTTGCTGCACGGTTGCACCGGGCGTGGCCGGTGTACGATGAAATGAAACAATGCGACGTACGGCGCCAGGCAGACGGCCGATGCAACGCGAGTGCCTCATCACCCTTCATTTTACAGCTAGATTAGACTCGAGGAGGAAGATTAGGAGGTTACCTTCCGCACAGCTCAATGGATTCAATAAAGCACACGTTCTCCCAAACACCAAAACCGTCGGTATATATATAAAAAAAAAAACTTAAAAAGCTGAGCAGGAATTGCGTGCGATCGAACATGGTCTACACAATCTCCTTGAAAGGAATGGATCTCTAGATGCATTGTATTTAGGCAAAAGAAGATCTAAGATGTCTACACGCTCACAATTCGATCCACCTTATGCTTGTAGTACAAAACATTATACAAGATGTGTGTTCACACACAGCCGCTCCTGTATCATTCTCCTTTTGTAATTGAATACTGTTTTTTTATTATCATAAGCATTCCCTTAGCTCCTGAGCCCTTTCTTCTAAGGCTAGCACCAGTGAACACGGCCCAAAAGTAATAAATATCTTGCTCTAAACGGATTTAACATATTAGAGCCATCAATTTTTTTTTTATCCAATAGTCAACTAACGTGTAGGGTGGTACCTGAACATTATCGTTTCTACCTATGGATATTACTATATTATTACAAGATTAGGCAGCTCACTCAACGTGTGAAGTGGCAGCGATCAGCTTAGAAGGATACGATGATCTTGGAAAAAGGGTAAGGGGATACTGGATACAAAAGAATGTAGCTGCAGCATAAATAAATAAATAAATATAAGAAGAAATAGCAACATAGAAACAAATGCTGCCCCACAGTTGACTTGATCACCTAACAATATCCAATGCTTGTAGTTAGGATATGCCATTTTACCCTCAAGGGAGAGAACAGAAAGAGGTCCCGGGAAGGGAGGGTAGCAACGATGACAATGAGAAGAGGGTATCGCCGTATCGATGAAGAAAAGCATTATGGGTGTGTGGTCTTTTTCGCCACATGATGCATTGCGACGGGGTATATTTTTTTATGGGGGCAACACACATAAATTCAATCTACAATCCCAAAACATGTAATGAACCTTTGACAACAACATTCACATAAAATTTATGACGAAAATCACATCACTTGTAGCATGTTGCTCGCTGCACAATCAACAGAGGCAGGAGGAGAGGGGTCTAACCTCCTATATTGCTAAAACTCCATACGATCTACTCTATTATTTTCTACTAATATTGGTATTTGAGTGGATTGTTCTACTTCTTATATATTGTTGTCGTTAGCAGTTCCTTTATCTATGTGTGTATAATCTAATGTTGTAGTGTTTGCTAACAATTGTCCTCATGCATATACCAAATTTCTAATTCCGCCCTTGTCATTCACACCAACAATGCATTATCTTAAGTTGTATATTTAGCTCGACAAGGAGGCATATGCGAAAAACTTCTTGAAACAAAGATTCATACCTCAACTTTTTAATTCTAATAAATATACATATTTCAAGGGAAACTATTATTTATGTCTAAAAATATACAGTATACTGAAAGTTGGCTGAAACTGGCAATCCAAGTAGCTGTAGTATCGGTAGGTCACGCGATTCCGTTCTTATCCAGTGTGGCGAGAACTTCAGCAACCATTGGAGGAAACCGACTGTCCATCGCTCTACACGTGTCTCTACGTCCACGTGGCACCATCCCAACCATTTGCCTCTTGCCTCGCAACACGTGTTCCACCTCCTCTATAAATATCCGCTCCAACTGCGAATTTACGGCCACCTCGAAACTTCTCTTCTCACTTAACCGTTTCATGTGCCCGTTGCCCTTCTTCGACGGTTTACATCTTCTTCACCGCCAATGCCGCCGCCGTCGCCAACGGGCGAGCCGAAGCGCCGCCGCCTGCTGTCCCTCCCGGCAGTTTACCCATGCGAGGGCATCTCGCCGGCGCCGCTGCTGAGCTCGCTTCTCTCCCTTGCGGCCGACTTGGCGAGCCGAGGGACCGACGCCGGCGCCTTCCCCGTGCTCCGGCGCGGCGTTCGTCAGGCGGTGCGGATTGCGGGCCTCCTCCTCGCGTTCCTCGAGGAGGTCGAGGACGCTGCAGTGACGACGGCGGCGGCCGCGCTGCCGTCATCGGCGGTGCTGGGGCTCACGGAGCTGCACGTCGCCATGCAGAAGCTGCGGTTCCTCCTCACGGACTGCGCGCGGCGGGGCGCGAGGCTGTGGGTGCTTGTGAACGCCGGGCTGGCCGCGTCTGAGCTCCGGGTGGTGCTCGGGTCCGTCGCGGCGGCCTTGGATGCGCTGCCGAAGTCTGTCGTGGATGCGTCGGTGGAGGCCGGGGAGCTCGCGCGGCTGGTGTCGGAGCAGGCGTGGCGCGTGTCGGTGCGTCCGGACGCCGGCGACGAGCGCGCGGCGAGGAGCGTGCGATCGATACTGGAGCAGTTCAAGGCCGGCGTGTCGCCGGACGCCGAGGACGCGAGGCGGGTGCTCGAGCACATCGGGGTTAGTACCTGGTCAGAGTGCTCCGAGGAGATCGCCTTCTTGGAGGACGAGCTGCAGACGCGAACGGCGGACGGTGCCGGGGAAGACAGCAGCAGCGGCAGCAGCGATGCGGTGCTCATCAACAGCTTGATGGCCTTCCTGGTGTACTGCCGCGTCGTGCTGTTCGACGAAATCGACGCGAATGCGAAAGCGGCGGCGGACGTAGGGGTGCGGCCGGCGGCGAGGTGCCCGGACTGGATCAGGCCGGAGGCGCTGCAGTGCCCGATCACGCTGGACCTCATGACGGACCCGGTGACCGTGTCCACGGGCCAGACGTACGACCGTGCGTCCATCACGCGGTGGATCAAGGCCGGGTGCCGCACGTGCCCGGTCACCGGCGAGCGGCTCCGCAGCGCCGACGTGGTCCCGAACGCCGCGCTCCGCGGGATCATCGAGCGCATGCTGCTCAGCAACGGCGTCTCGCTCCCGGGCGCGGGCGCGAGCAGCAGCTCTGCCGCGGGGCACCGTCACGGCGCGCTGGGCAACAACACGGGCGCCCCGTTCGGGCCGGCCGCGGACGGCGCGGCCCGGCTCGCCGTGGCGTACATCGTGGCGCAGCTGTCGACGGGGTCGACGGCGGAGCGGCGGAAGGCGACGAGCGAGGCGCGCAAGCTGTGCAAGCACAGCGCGTTCTACCGCTTGCGCCTGGTGGAGGCGAACGCCGTGCCGTGGATGCTGTGCCTGCTGTCGTCGACGGACGCGTGGGTGCAGGACAATGCGGTGGCGTCGCTGCTGAGCCTGTCGAAGCACCCGCGGGGGCGCGCGGCGCTGTTCGAGGCCGGCGGCGTGGGGCTGGTGGTGGACGTGATCAACGTCGGCGCCCGGGCCGAGGCGCGGCAGAACGCGGCGGCCGTGCTGTTCTACCTGTCGTCGAGCGCGGAGCACGCGGAGGAGATCGGGCGCATCCCGGAGGCCGTCCCGACGCTGGTGCAGCTGGTCCGCGACGGCGCGGGCCGGGGCCGGAAGAACGCCATGGTCAGCCTGTACGGGCTGCTCCAGTGCGCGAGCAACCACGGCAAGGCCGTGTCGGCCGGCGCCGTGGCGGCGCTCGCGGGGCTCCTGTCGTCCGCGGACCGCGGCGACGACCTCGCCGTCGACGCCGTGGCGCTGCTGGCGAGGCTCGCGGAGCAGCCTGCGGGCGCGCAGGCCGTGCTGGCGCGGCCGGGGCTCGTCGCCCGCGTCGTCGAGGCGCTGGCGACGTCGGCGTCCCGGTCGGGGAAGGACCACTGCGTGGCGCTGCTGGTGTCGCTGTGCCGGCACGGCGGGGAGAAGGTGGTGGCCCTGCTGGGCCGGATGCCCGGGCTGATGTCGTCGCTGTACACGCTGGTCGCCGACGGCGGGCCGCAGACGTGCAAGCGGGCGAGGGCGCTGCTGAACCTGATCCACCGCCATTACGAGATGGACGGGCAGCCGCCGCCGGCGCCGGCGTCGTCGGAGGCCGGCGAGCGAATCGTTCGCGTGCTATAGCGGTGGAGACGTGACGTTTAAGTACAGGACATAGTGGTAGATTCGATCATACAGCGTGCCATTTTTTTCCTTGTTTCAGTTTTCAGCTCGCGTTTTAGAAGAGCTGGGAACGAATTTTGCTGCTTCCGTTTTGAAGTTTTGGTTTTCAATGCTTGCTGTAGAGTGTAGACACACACACACGAAAGTATAGATGGCTCTGTTGCGAGCTTGAGATGGATAGAAATTAGCACTTAGCAGTAGTAGAAAGTGTGACAGTACGGGTACGGGGTTGCTGTATATAACATGTGTTACATGTCAGTGGCAAAGTTTACATTGTGCTGTAATTGTGGTGGTTATTACAGTTAAAATGTGCGCAACTACTGTGGCGATTTAACTGCATGACGGTGAATGGAATGAAATGAAGAGATACTAGCTCTGTGGCGAACATATACATTGCTGGTGCAGGTAAGATTAAAGAGTGGAAAAGAAAGGACACGTTTTTTTCCGCCGTACCGCTGATATTTGTAGAGGGGTTGTACAGTATTGACACGAAGGCTTGCACGACCCGAGGTGATTACAACAACCCATGCATGCCCGTTCGTTTTACCAAAACGGAAGGTGAAGCAGAAACATTTTACCAAACAAACGTGTCAAAATAGATAAATTTTTACTGTCACGGTGCCCGTCTAGCTCAGTCGGTAGAGCGCAAGGCTCTTAACCTTGTGGTCGTGGGTTCGAGCCCCACGGTGGGCGTTGACCTTTTATTAGGTAATTTTTTTAATTTTGCTCCCTGATCCCCCTCTGTTGGTTTTTGCTTGATTATGTATCCAGATTTTTGTTTTCGTGCACAGCAGAGCTGCTGCAGTGTGAGTCAAGGTCCAGTGCACGTCACACGGAACCGATTCCTCAGACTAATCATCATATCTCATGCGGCCACGCACGCCGCTGTTGCCCATCGGCCGTGTTGTTTGACGTGTCAGGGCCGGACGGACGTAGTACGTGCTACGGTGTCGTAATCGCGGCACAGTGCAAGTCGGCAACGAATCCACCGCTGACACGGCCCCGCCCCCGGCCTCACCTGACGCCCCCCTCCCTCCTGCTTTTAATTAGTGGTACTACCTCCTCTCTAATCCCAATCACCAACGCAGCATGGGGGTGATGTTGCATCGTCGCCGTCACAGCTCACACAGCTTCGCTTCCTCTTGTGATCCACTGACAGTGCAAAGGATAAACAAAACAGTGGCACAGACAAATAATTGATGTTGCCACGCAGCAGCCCCCTGTAGCTCCCCACCCACTGCGCAGATGTGCAGCATCCATCTCGCTCGTGCGTCTCCAGCAGCGTGTCACGTTAACCACTTGTGCTGGTTGGTTAATTAACTAGTAGTAACTGATTAGCTGACGATGATCGGGGTTAGCGTCGTTGGTTACATGCCGTGCCCTGGCATTGATTGAGCTGCGTCAAACTTGCATGAGATCTCTCTCATGCGCTGCATCTGCACGCAACGCAGGAGGGGTCTCGTGATCGGGTCACGGGGGGCACAGAGGAATTAATACTAAAAATTGCTTGGCCGGTGGCTTCTTCCCTTGTTTATTTTAGAGATGTCGAATGGGGCCGGAACGGAACGGAACCGCCAGATCGGACGACGGGCTTTGACTGATATAATCTGTTGCTTGATCCGAGGTTGTTACGGCCTAGTACTATCTTCTATCCATTTCAAAACACACAAGTGGATGTCTCGCCTCCGGATCGACCCGAGTTTGTTGATTTCCTTTCTTTACTTCCTCTCCTTTGATACCAGACAATATTGTCAGCCGAGAAAAGCAGTATAGAAAACATTGTTACATGCACAAAGCACAAGCTGACACGTAATACATTCTCTATTGGCGCTTGACATTGGAAAGGAGAGACTAGGAGTGCTCATCGAACAAGGAATCAAGGATAACAAGTAGTAGAAGCTAGTAGCGGCTAGCAACGAGTACTACCAACTACCAAGAAGATTCAAGCTTAAAATACTAAAAAACAATGATACCAATACGGTCTTTTTTGGAGTTTAAAACCATAGTTTGCAAATGCTATAGTACATTATTAATTGCATGCCATGATAATACTATGGCTTTAGTGGACCCATGGTAATACTAACATCCTTTCACTGTACTATGCGTGCTTAAAAGAACTTTAGCCTACACTAAAATTCCCAAAACTCTAAAAATACTATACATTGCCAAAACCATGGTTTACCAAACATGTTTTTTTCATAAATACTACCTCCAGTTTCTTTTTATTTGTCGTTTCGGACAGGATTTTTGGCCTACAGTTAGTTCAAATCCCATGTTGAAAACGTCAAATAAAAACGTATGGAGGTAGTACTATACTAGTACAGTATTTCAGTACCGTGGTATATTACCCTGCAGTTCCAAACAGCTCACTTATGTCGTTCGGCTGAAATTGTGATAGGCGCTTAGGCTGTCCCCAACGGCGCGACGCAAATGGGCTCCGCAACGCGATTTGAGGAGTGGGCCGGTACTGTAGTACCTCCCAACGGGACGACGCATCCTCAACCGCAAAATGCGTAACCCTCCCCACTTCCCTACCCTAGCCTCTGTTCCTCTCAACCGCCGCCCCCTCCAACGAGAGGCGCCCTCCCCGGTTGGATCTCGACCTCGCGACGGCGACCTGGCGCCAGCCGCGAGGAAGCGAGCGCGACGGCCCTCAGCGAAAGATACTGGCCCATCTTGTCGGCGGCGAAGCGAGGGCGACAAGTCTCCGCGACGGCGACGCGCACAGCGGCGCCTCTGCAACGACCTAGATCCGCCGTCGCCACCGTCGGCCGCTGGGTCCTCGGCCTCGTCCTGTCACCCTGCTAGGTACGCTCCTCCCTTGCTCTTGTCCGTAGTACATCGAGGTAGGTGGCGGAGGCCACATGTCCGTCGTAGATCCACACGCCTCCATTCCCCGCCTGCCCTTACCGGCATGGATCCACAACGTATGGTGGCGGTCGTGTTCGATTTAAGGAGCCTCTCAACCCATTTCACCGATTCGTTTCGTTGCATTCCATTTTGGCCAGATGGCTTCCTCGCTCTCCAGTACGCTGCGGTACGCTGTCGGGGAGATGCAGGGCCATGCTAAACGCCTCCGAGAAATCGTCGACGACGTCCTCCAGGACATCGAGGACGAGGATCTGACAGCCCGAATCCTTAATCTCAAGGCCCTTGCCGACGAGATCGAGCAGATCTCTGACGAATGCAGCCAATTCGTTAATCCTGTGCCCACTGAACCTCCATATCCGGATGTCGATCCAGAGGAGGAAGCATGGGCAGCTCAATGGTTTGAGGATCACCCAAGCCCTGAGTACATGCCCATGTGGTTCATCTGCGAACAATGTGGCATAGACTACGACAGCGACGAATCCTAGGCACAGTGATTTGATCGTCACTTCTATTTTGATGTTATCGGTAGCAGCATAGGTTGGCAATCCTCTGTAGTAGCTATGTGGTAGTCCTATGTATTGGATGTCCTATCCTAAAACAGTCAGGATTCCCTCGTGTTTCTATTGCTGAACGGTCTATGTTATTGTTATGTGAACCATGTGTAATGTGTCTTGAACACCGCCATATTTGCCAACTTAATTGTTATGTCTATGTGCTTATGTTACATACTGTCATATTTGCCAACTTAATTGTTATATCTATGTGTTATGTTACATACTTTATGTGTTGTAAATTGATTTGCAATTTTGCAGTTCCCCACCTACTATCATGGACAACAACTGGCTGCACATTCAGGCCTCTGGTTACCAAGGGCAGCCCACTGCATACCAAGGGCAGACCTCTGCGTACCCAGGCCAGCCCTCTGCATACCCAGGCCAGCCCACTGCATACCAAGGCCACCCCTCTTCATACCAAGGTCAGCCCTCTGCATACCAAGCCCAGCGCAACAATAACATGAACTCTATTCCGTACATTGACCTAGCCGGTGCCTTCTCCACAGCAGCCCCAAATCAACAGCTATATGGAACACCTGAACATATCAATTTGGACACTGAATCCCCAACCCCGGAACGCATGAACCCCCGCAGCCCCCCTCCCCCCAAGCCCAAGCGAAAAGCCACCAAAAAAGGGAAGGCAAAGGTCAGCTCCACCTCCGCTGGACCACATAGGACTGGTAACTATACAGTAGAAGAGGACATTATGCTATGCGCTGCGTTCTTGAATGTCAGTAAGGATCCTATTGTTGGTACCAACCAATCCAGTGAAGGTTACTGGGAGCGTATCCACCGGTACTACCATGAGCATAGAACCTTTCCATCTGACCGCAACCCTTCCTCCTTATTGCACCGCTGGACACCTATAAAAGAGGCAGTCCAGAAGTTTTGTGGCTGCAAGGCGCTGCAAGATCGGTTAAACAAGAGTGGGAAAACTGAAGAAGACAGGGTATGCATTGTTCCATCTGCCGTCGCCTCTTTGGTCTCCTATTCGTAACTATTGAATAGTCTTCCTTCCTGTTGCAGATTCAAGATGCCATCACGCAGTACTGTAAAGATACCGGAAGCAAGGAGTTCCAGTTCATACACTGCTGGGAAGCCCTACGGGAAGGTCAGAAGTGGAAGGATTATGTGCATGGCAAAATTCTTGAAGACGAGGCAGCAGCTCAAGCAATGCCACCACCAAGCAATGTCCCTGGCTGCGACAGTGCTGTCGGCGTTGGAGACAGGCCAATGGGCCGTGACTCAGCAAAGAAACGTAGAAGTGCAACTCCTTCTACGTCTGAGTCCCAATTTAGCGAATATCTTCAACAAATGGCAACCAGTAGGGAGCAGTGGCGTGAGGAAGAGGCGGTTGAACGTGAGGAACGTAGGGAAGCGAACCGTGAGAAACTTGCACTGCTTCGTGAACAGACCGCCCTCCAGCGTGAACAAACGGCGCTCAGTCGTGAAGAGATGAGCCTGAGAAGACTGGCAGAGCACCGCCAAATCATGTCCATTGACATTCAGGCCGTTCAAGGGCCTATGCGTCGCTTCTATACCATGCTGCAGGAACAGATCATTGATGACATGGAGACTGCCAGGAGGAACCAAACGTCCCCACCTCCACCTATGTAGAGTGGGATCAGAACATCGTTTAAATTGTTTTAGAGTAGTCGGGTCTTTTAAATGTATGAGTCTAAATAATCGGAGTCGTGGATCATGTTTCGGTTTTGTGTGGAACTTTGTATTCAAAACGTTAGCAGCCCTGTTATTTGTTTCAGTTGTGGAACTATGTAAGTTTTATTCAGTTTTGTCTGGAACTATGTATTATGTTTTAGTTTTGTGTGGAACTATGCTGAAAATAATGAACTGTTGGGTTATGTAGTAGTCCTGGCCTGGGAAGGTTTGTCAATACATACACTATGTCTATTCCAGAGATCGCAAAGGCAAGGAATACAATTGACTGAATTCACTCTTTCTGCTCAGACTGTTGAACCTAGTGTCCTTCACTATTCTTGTATGGTTGATGTTTTGGGGCGATCTGGGAAGATTGATGAGGCTTGGGAACTGATTCAACAAATGCCGTTTGAACCAATTTCTTCTATCTGGGGATGTTTGCTTGGATCATGCCGTAAGTACAGGAATGTTGGATTAGCCAGACTGGCGGCTGAACAGCTTTTCATACTTGAACCAGATAATGGAGGGAACCATGCTTTGCTTTTAGATGTATATGCTTCCAGTGCAAACTGGGAGAATGCCTCTGAGTCAGAGATGCATATGCACGCATATGAAATTAATGGCTTGCAGAAAATCTCAGTTGAGGTTCATCAAGCAAAGACATATTAGCAAAATATTTATGATTGACATAGACACTCACAGGCCAAGTGTGTAACTGATGCCCACAACATAAAGAAGGAACCATAGACAACATATATTGTGCAGACCAATTTGATGATCTTCAAGTTTTTTGGCACACACAAATATGATACTATTGTTCACGAGACACAAGACAATCCCACTGTCAACACATTCTAACACATAAACAACACATAAACATTGACTACCACCTTTGTTCCCTGCCTATCCTTGGAGTCAAGTGCTCCTCGCAGCACAGCAGAGGGCGGTGAAGAACCTGCAGCCCTCCATTCCCACCTGATGGAAGAAAGAGGGTGGCTGTTGCAAAATCCAGGACAAGCCATTGTGCACTACTGAGACCAAGGCAGCTGCTGTGCAGAAATAGCTCAAACACTTGTCACTCTACGTGACCATGGGAGCACCACCTGCATGATGAAGACATAATCCATGTTAAGAGAGTATGAACCAACATATATGAACAAATTGTGAAGCATAAAGCAACCAAACAGCAAGCATTTGTACCTCTTGCAGTGGTTGCACGGTGAGTCCCAAATTTTTGCCAGATGTGCTCCACCAAATCATTTTGGAGCTGGTGATGCACAACCTTGTTCCTAATCTTGGCTTGCTGCTGACATATGACTTCAATGCTAGCATGATTTTCTATTCTAGGTTGAACCAACCCACTGTCTTCATAGTCATGTCCTAGTTGATGCTCTATGCCTCTTTCGTCCTCGATAATCATGTTATGTAGGATGATACAACACTCCATAATGTAGCGCATGTCATCGGGATACCAAGCTCTGCACGGGCTTTTTATAATTGCAAACTTCTTTTGCAATATGCCAAATGCACATTCTACATCTTTCCTACATGCAGCTTGCTTGCTGCTGAATAGCTGCTGTTTTTTATCCATGGGAAGTGGTATGCCCTTAATTAAAGTAGTCCAATTGGGATAGATCCCATCAGCTAGGTAGTACCTGTTGACAGCACTTAAGCATGGCAAACCTTATTCTGCAAGCGACAGTATCGTGTGTAGCTTTTCCCTATGATGAGTATCGTAGGTTTATGTCAATCCAAGGAACGAACTAATCGTGATCTAATTAACAAGAGTTTATGCGAAAACTAGGGTAAAAAGGATATCTAATCTACTTCTAAACCAATCCTTAAACTAAACCAATCCTTAGCCTAATCTAGTAAAAGAGATAAACTAAACTATATATATATAAGATAAACAATTAGAAACATAATTAGAACTCTAATCAAAGGGTATTAACTAGGTTCTAATCAAGCTCTAATCGGATCCAAAGCATACGATAGATAAAGTTTCACAACGAGATTAGAGCAGCGAGATAACTAGTAGATCAAGGCAAATAAGCATGTTCAAGCACATCTATCATAGCATAATTAAATCATGATCAATCAATCTAATCCCCTAGATCGGCTCAACCTTTCCCCGGGCTCCACTGTCACTGGTAACCAGGTAATCGACGAAGAACTTTCAACAGGCACGTAATTAGAGAATGCACTTCCAATTACTTTTATTTGGTCTAATAACATAATTAGAGCAACTAGCACTTCTAATCACCATGATCACAAGAACTAGACACAAAACTATATTACTAGTAAACTAGATCAAAGATCAAGAACGCTAGATAAACATCACCCTTAATGACATGGTCTAATCAAGATGCATCTAGACATAAACTTAATTACAGCTAGAACAACCATAATTAGAACAAGAATATGATAATTAGACAAGAACAATACTTCATTAATTAACTGTATCATAATTACAACCATGATCATACCTTCCCTTGATGATACAATTAGACCTCCGGATCTAGACAATTAGAGAGCCGTGCAAAGCCTCTAATCACCTCTAGAGATTAGAAGAAGATCTAAACCTAGACTAGAAACTCGACCCTCTGCTCTCCTCTAGTTGTGTCCCTCAAGTCGTCGTCTTGTCGCCTTGATAATGAATTGGATGCCTCGACCAGGGGCTCAGCTTCGCTTTAAATACCCTGGAGAAGACGTGGCCGAAAAGGAAACTGAAACCGACATACGGAGTCCTGGGGTCGGCCGACTTGGGGGGGTATGGCTCGGCCGACCCAGGCCCTTCCAGCCTCCTCTAGTTTCCATCTTTCGCGGGCTTCGGGATAACCTTCATATAAATCTTCGTGGAGTCCTTTTCGGACTCTAAACCTTCCAGATTCTTCTGTATCCCGAGATCTTGTCGAGTCTTCTAGAATTGGGCTTCATTTGATGGGTCTTTAATTGGGCTTCTTCTTCCATTATTGAATAATATTCAGAGGTCTTTTTACTCGAGGTAGACTTTGATGAATTTTGCTTAAAATTGGCCCAAAACCTGCAAAAATTACAAGTAGACCATTTCCAAGACAATATTGCAAAATCCACAATAATCTATGTTATTTGTTAGTAAAAGGCAAAGTTGACGCATAATAATAGGTAAAAACAATATAAAATGATGTATAATTTTCGTTCATAAGCCGCGTCAACAATACCCCCACTCTTAAACCTTGCTCGTCCTCGAGTAAGTAAAAACTTAAAATATAGTTAACTTATGAACTAAAATCAAATAATCAAACTAAATTCATACTCTTAATATTTTTCAGTGTTTGGATCTACAAATATAAAAATAGATAGATATTCATGTAAGCATATCCCACAATGTATGATAAATGAGATCAAACTTTATCACAAATGAATCTCCTTCTTTTCAAAAATTATTATTTCGACAAAGTTTTCAAGGATCAAGATTATATAAAGCCCAAAACTCCACTCATCTTTCTAGTCACTCAATATGTGGCTAAAAACTATCTCATAATCATATTATATATGTGTAGGCTTATATCTGGAGTTTTCGGTAAGGATCCTAATCAAAATTTAATCTCAATATATTATCAAACTAGGAAAAGGATCTGCTGGTTTTACTGAGATTTCTCAAAAAGGTCATGGAAAATAAATTGATGAAAAAGATAAAGAAAAATTATATAGAATGGTGGACATATGCAAATAAATCAATGATTTCAAGGCACAAATGAAGTCCCTGATATCGGATTGCATATGGTTGGAAAATTTTCTGGAGTATATATATTGAATAAACACCAACTTTCATATAAAAGATTTTTGAGGGGCATAAATATAATATATATTTTTATTCCTAATTCTACTGCGGCCACTTGGCTTTTTTTCTTTTCTCTCTCTTTTTTTTTTCAATTTTCGACCACTTGGTCTTCTCTTTTTTTTTTTCTTTGCCTCCTCAAAAACTTTATAAAAATTTTAA
Organism: Paspalum notatum; assembly: GCA_022530915.1. NCBI lineage: Eukaryota > Viridiplantae > Streptophyta > Magnoliopsida > Poales > Poaceae > Paspalum > Paspalum notatum. The sequence goes on from CM039685.1 coordinate 36,150,406, forward strand.
TTTTAAAATAAGCTTTCCTCCCCCACTCTTGAATAATACTCATCCTCGAGTATTTTAACTTTTTGGAACAGGGGTCCAGCTGAAAAAATAAATTTAAGATATACTCCAGAAAACAAATAGGTTGTGGTAAGGATAGATATATTTTTGACGATATTTTGGTTTCAGGAGGGATATCCAGCGAAATTTGTATTTTCTCCAATGTAGAGATATACAATGCACGGATAAAAAGGCTAGCAAATGAAAAGATAATCAAATATGAATGACCAGCTTTGAAATCTCAAACCCTAGATTCAAATCCTAATTCAATTCAATCAAGAATTAAATTTGATCAAACTATAGTGTATTATATAATATAAGGCTCTAAATAGGAAGGGCTTATATAAAATAATCACAAGAAAAACTTTGATCATAAAAGTTTATAAAATAAAATCATCATTTTTTTTAAAAGGAGACTCAATATGATAAATCTGAAATCAAAATATTAATATCATATGGGTCTTTATGAAATATCAAATCTATCTCATATATGCAAATCAAAATTCAAATTTAAGTGCATTAAATTGAGAGCATAAACTTAGTCTAATCAAAAGACTTTAGAACACAAATTAACACAAGTTTTATTCAATTAAACAAAGGAGGTGATACATGGTTAACTCACATGACTCAAATAAAACTCAAATTAACTCGAATTAAACACTCATAATTATACAAAATATATAGAATTAAAATAAATTCGAAATTAAAATAAAAATAAAATAAAATAATAAAAAAAAAAGAAAAAGAAAATCAAACCACTAAGAGCTTCACTCTTGATTGCCTTGATTGTTCTGGTCCCACAGCCTCAGGTTGAATAATTGCTCCTCAATATTCTGAGTGTTTTGCTCGTACTGCTGTAAATTTTCCCGAACATGATCAAGAATACCATAATCTCTTGCCGTCATTGTCTCAATGCCATAATAAGATCTGTGTGGCATCTGCTGAGCTGCAATGAAATCTGGGTCGTAGGATCTTGCATTTCTAGGAATAAAAACTGCAGGTGGAGGAATATTCCCTGATGGCTGAAATACAGGAGTAGAGGTTGGATCATAAGAGCTAATGGGTCTGACTTGATAGACTGGCCCTTGTGATGAACCTGCTCCAAACTGACTGCTAGGAAACTGTTGATTAGGAGTAGTCCAAGCGTCCCATTCTGATGATGTTTGCTGACTTGGTTCTTCCTCAAACATAAACTTCTCCAACCAATCAGTTTTATTCTGAATAAACAGAGACAACCTTCTATCTGGGATTCTAAACTTGGTTTTAGCCACATAAAATCCAGTAGATGAATTCCCAAAAATGTATTTCCCTTTCTTAAGGGAGTTTTCATCTATACTAGCTGGTAGCACAGTGTATGCGGGGCTAGAAACCAAATTGGGTATCAGTGAGAAGGCAATCACCGTAAGATAATGTCCATATCCCAATAATCCGGTTGCTCTTTTTCTCTGGACTATCCAATGATTAATCATTGCATTAATGGGATTAGTCCAAGTAGGTTGACACAGTGCAATATATAGCCATTTCAATTCAGCAATCTGCACCTTAGTGTCATCCATCCTTTCCAAAACTCTTACTGTCATGAATCTATGAATGATGCGAAGGATGGGGTTGATAATTTTCATTCTCTCCTTTGAATGTCCACTAGCAATACGCAACCAAAAATTCTCTAGTGTAGTATTATCAACTTCTATACTTTCTGGTGCATTAGTGTGGAATCCAAATAAAGCTCCAACAGTTCCAAAAGAAATATCAGTCCAGTTTTCCTTAAGTCTAAACCTTAAAGTGCTGATTCCATCAGAAGACTGAACTATATCCATAGTAGTCATAATCTCTAGTGCTAAGTCACTCTGATAACTAGCACTAATATGAATGAAAGGACCCCAGCCAAGATTAAGGAATGATTTCTCTATACTTGAATCAAAGTTTAGAACTTTCATAAAATCATGATCTAAATCAAGATTGGACCTAATCCTTTCTTTGCAACTGTTGTACCTTTGCTCTTCTATAGCTGAACGGAGAGAAAATCCTTCTGAAGAATACTTCCACTCTTCATCATCATCATCATCATCAATGTTCATCGGTTGAGGGACTTGACTTTGAGAACGAGTGCGTGGCCTCCTCACCGGCTCCATGACATCTTCTACTTCAACAGAGAAGCGAGAAGAACATCCTCTCAATCCTTGATCCCGACGGAGACTCTGCTCAGAACCGGAACTCCCCATCTCAGAGACAGAGTGTCTCCTTGATGAAAGTCTTGATGAATCGTCGTCTTGGGGTTGAGAGCTGCTCCTTGATGAAGAACCCTTGAAAGTCTTCTTGATGAAGCTTGCCGCCTTCTTCATCTTCTAAACTCTTCCTCTCAAGAACTCTCAAGAACTACTACTCTTGCTCTTCTCTCTCGAAATACTGGCTCTGGAATGGTTTCTGGGTGGTGAAGATCATCAACAAAGGTCTGGAATTTATAGGCAAGGCTGCTGCTGAAAGGGGAGGTGCATCTGGTGAAGGGTCTACTGAGGTCGGCCGACCAGGGGGGATGGCTCGGCCGAGCTGGCCTTGTGCTGGCTCTGCTGGGTCTCCTCCTTCTCCTGCAAGATGCCCAATGGATTCCTGATACTTTTGGATAGCTTCTACTGCAAGTTGAACGTCGTGCATGCAGCTTTGGACAGAAACTTCAATCAACCATAAGTTTGTCCCCTTGGATGTTTCTTCATCATGGCTATCCTAAAAAGTTTTAATCCTATCCTATTCCTATGTCTTGGCTGGTTGCTACAAGATCAAAAGAGGATCCAATGTTGCCTAATTAATTAATTTTTATTTGGTTGATGTTAATCTTCACTAATTCTAGTCCTTAATGCGTATAAGCAATATAAATATCCCTACTAATGTAGGTTTAATAATTTCAGCACACAAAAAGATAGAATTAATTTTCATATTAAAGATTATCCCTATTTAGCATATTGAAAATTAAACCTATGTTTAAAGTTTTTATTAAAAACAAATATTCGGTTAATCAACCGATTTAATTTCAGAATAAAGATAGTCACTCAATTCATTAATTGAATTGAATAAACTAACTTCAATTCTTTAGCGTGGCTTAGGTTAAACGCCTAGTTTTTGAATAAAATTAGAGAGATGATTTTTGAAATTCAAACAATATAGATAAAATCTAGAAAAACATATCTACTCTAATTTTTATTTAAAAACCGAATAAAATCGAACCAAATTTAAACCGGCAAAGTCTTCGTGGTTTTCAAAATTTAGATAGCTACGTAAGTGAGAGTAGCTATCTTATCCTATTTAAATCTAAAAACTTTAAATTAAACTAACTCAAACTTTATTAATTTAACTAATGTTTAACAATAAAGTTTTGACTCAATTTAAACTAACTCAAATTAAACTAAAAACTCTAAATACCTGGGTTGCCTCCCAATAGCGCTTGAGATGAGTCCTTCAGCCCAACTTCAAATCTTTACTGTCCAATGTCTTGTGTAGACACTGCAGACAAGTCTTCTTCTTCAAGCTCCGTCCTCTTCAATTGATTGGCAAACTTCAAACTTCGGACGAAATTTGAATGAACTTGATTCACCATTGATGTTGAACTTGATTTCTCCCTTCCCCACATTAATAGTGGCTTGAGCAGTCCTTAGGAAAGGTCTTCCAAGTATCAGTGGTGATCTCGAGCTTGCTCCCATCTCCAGAATAACGAAGTCAACTGGTACAATATTATCTCCAATCTTCACTGGCACATCCTCAGCTACTCCTTCTGGATATCTTACCGAACGATCTGCTAGCTCCAAACATATGGATGTAGGCTCTGGTTTAGGCAGCTTGAGTCTATCGAACACTGACTTCGGCATCACACTAACACTTGCTCCAAGATCGCACAAAGCCTTATCAATGTTGAGTACACCAATAGAACATGGGATGGTAAGGCATCCCGGATCTGCCATCTTCTGTAAAGGGACATCCATTATGGCTGCACTACACTCAGTCGTCAGCTTGACACACTCAGATGGCATTTCCCTCTTGTTAGCTAGTATATCCTTGAAGTACTTGGCATAAGTGGGTACTTGAAGTGCATCCAATAGTGGCATGTGGATATATAGCTGCTTGATCACTTCAATGAACTTGTTGAAATGCTCATCTGTTTTGCTAGCTCGAACTCTACACTTTTCTGGTAACACTCTTGTGTCGTCTACTGTCACTTCTGGTTCGTCTTCACTCTCTTTCTCTGCTTCCACTGAACTGGCAATTTTTGTAGTCAACTCTGGGTCTCTAGTCTCTCTCCCGGATCTGGTAGTGACTGCTTTGAGTGACTCTTTAGACTGTGGCTGTCCTGGCAACTTTCCTTCATTTTTGTTTGGGAGATGCTCTGCTAACTGAGATAGTTGATTTTCTAAAATCTTCATCATCCCCATGAGCTGTTGATTTGAACTTCCCACAGTAGTGATCTTGCCATCAATGCTTTCTAACACTTTGTCTACAGCCTTGAATTTTGAGTGTGTATCCTTGTTGATTTTAGCTTGCTCTTCCATAAAGTCCTTGAGCTGAATCCGCAGAGGAATGACATTCTGAATAGCTGATCCGGCAGTGAACTGTTGTTGTCTATTTTGTCTATAATTGGACGGGGGAATCCAACCTTCCTTCCTGGCATAGTCCAAAGCCTTAGCTTCCTCCGGACACCTCTCACTTGAGTGACCATACTCTCCACACTCTTCACAAGTCATCATGTAATCTGTAGACTTCACTTCCTCTGCTCTGCCACTTTCCATCTTCTCGAACCTCCTCATTAGTGAGTCGATTTTTCCACCAAGGATCTCCATCTTGTCTACCTCTAGCACACTCTTCGCTGTTCCAGTGGAAGTATGCTGCTCCAGTGAGGTAGGCGTCACTCTATCTGCTCCCCATGCTCCATTTTCTGCAATCTTCTTGAATAAGGCTTCGGTCTCAGTGGGTGTGAGACTGAGAATTGATCCTCCGGATGATGCATCAACTTGACCTCTGCACACTGCGTTGAGTCCTCCATAGAATTTCTGAATTATGTCCCAATTCTGAAAATTGTGATGAGGGCATGCTGACACATAATCGTTGAATCTCTCATAAGCTTCACTGAATGTCTCAGTGGGGTACTGCACAAATGTTGAGATCCTGTTGCGCAAAGCTTGAGTCTTCCCTGGTGAGAAATACTTGGTGATGAATGCTTGTAGTAGACTCTGCCAGTTGCTCACTGTCTCCTCTGGTAGTGTCGCCAACCACTGGTGTGCTTTCCCAATCAGAGAGAATGGGAAAAGTCTTGCTCTGATCTGGTCGTTAGTGACTCCTTCAACGTTGAATGTGTTGCAAATCTGCAAGAACGTCTTCAAGTGTTGATTTGGGTCCTCCTTTCCACTGAATGGTTGATTCTGCACCATGTTGATCACTGAGCTCCTGATCTCAAATGCTCTGGGTGGTGGTGCCAAGTCTCTGATCTTCAAGTCTGCTGATGTTGGCACACACAGCTCCATAAGCTTCTTCTCTTGGTCTTCCATCTTCGGCAGAGTTTCCTCTTGTTTCCGAGAAAATTTAGCAGAGTTTCGGCTCTTTCTCAGCAGTTTTTCTGGATCATCCACATAATTAGATGGTTTATTGGATCGTGGTCCATCCATTCCTGCTCAGGTTAGTGGCAGAGAATATATACAAAGCAAAAATAATTCTACAAAATTTACACTAAACTAGTCCTGAATCCAAAAAATTTAAAAACAAAATTTAAATTCAGAAAAAAAAAATAAAAAAAAATAAAAAAAAATGGCGCAAGAACAGTAATAAATAAAAATAACATAAATAAAAATAAAATAAAATTATTGCGCCTAAAATAAAAAGAAAATAAAGAAAATAAATCTAAATGCATAAAAGAAATAAAACTGAATTTAAATGCTAAATACATACAACAAACATAAACTCTAATTAACTAGAACCCTAATAATTAGTTCCCCGGCAACGGCGCCAGAAAAGCTTGTTGACAGCACTTAAGCATGGCAAACCTTATACTGCAAGCGACAGTATCGTGTGTAGCTTTTCCCTATGATGAGTATCGTAGGTTTATGTCAATCCAAGGAACGAACTAATCGTGATCTAATTAACAAGAGTTTATGCGAAAACTAGGGTAAAAAGGATATCTAATCTACTTCTAAACCAATCCTTAAACTAAACCAATCCTTAGCCTAATCTAGTAAAAGAGATAAACTAAACTATATATATATATAAGATAAACAATTAGAAACATAATTAGAACTCTAATCAAAGGGTATTAACTAGGTTCTAATCAAGCTCTAATCGGATCCAAAGCATACGATAGATAAAGTTTCACAACGAGATTAGAGCAGCGAGATAACTAGTAGATCAAGGCAAATAAGCATGTTCAAGCACATCTATCATAGCATAATTAAATCATGATCAATCAATCTAATCCCCTAGATCGGCTCAACCTTTCCCCGGGCTCCACTGTCACTGGTAACCAGGTAATCGACGAAGAACTTTCAACAGGCACGTAATTAGAGAATGCACTTCCAATTACTTTTATTTGGTCTAATAACATAATTAGAGCAACTAGCACTTCTAATCACCATGATCACAAGAACTAGACACAAAACTATATTACTAGTAAACTAGATCAAAGATCAAGAACGCTAGATAAACATCACCCTTAATGACATGGTCTAATCAAGATGCATCTAGACATAAACTTAATTACAGCTAGAACAACCATAATTAGAACAAGAATATGATAATTAGACAAGAACAATACTTCATTAATTAACTGTATCATAATTACAACCATGATCATACCTTCCCTTGATGATACAATTAGACCTCCGGATCTAGACAATTAGAGAGCCGTGCAAGGCCTCTAATCACCTCTAGAGATTAGAAGAAGATCTAAACCTAGACTAGAAACTCGACCCTCTGCTCTCCTCTAGTTGTGTCCCTCAAGTCGTCGTCTTGTCGCCTTGATAATGAATTGGATGCCTCGACCAGGGGCTCAGCTTCGCTTTAAATACCCTGGAGAAGACGTGGCCGAAAAGGAAACTGAAACCGACATACGGAGTCCTGGGGTCGGCCGACTTGGGGGGGTATGGCTCGGCCGACCCAGGCCCTTCCAGCCTCCTCTAGTTTCCATCTTTCGCGGGCTTCGGGATAACCTTCATATAAATCTTCGTGGAGTCCTTTTCGGACTATAAACCTTCCAGATTCTTCTGTATCCCGAGATCTTGTCGAGTTTTCTAGAATTGGGCTTCATTTGATGGGTCTTTAATTGGGCTTCTTCTTCCATTATTGAATAATATTCAGAGGTCTTTTTACTCGAGGTAGACTTTGATGAATTTTGCTTAAAATTGGCCCAAAACCTGCAAAAATTACAAGTAGACCATTTCCAAGACAATATTGCAAAATCCACAATAATCTATGTTATTTGTTAGTAAAAGGCAAAGTTGACGCATAATAATAGGTAAAAACAATATAAAATGATGTATAATTTTCGTTCATAAGCCGCGTCAACAGTACCCTATATTGTACGTGTTCCCATTGACAGTGAACTCAACATTGGGTGCGTTTCCTGTGAGAACATCGTCAAATAGAGATGACCTATGCAGAACATTTATATCATTAAGTGACCCAGGAGCTCCAAAGTTGCTATGCCATATCCACCTATCTGGGCCTGCAACAGCCTCTAGAATCATAGTGGGATGATGAGCATGTCCACGATACTGGCCGTGCCATCCAGTGGGACAGTTCTCCCAAACCCAGTGCATGCAATCTATGCTTCCTAGCATTCCCGGAAACCCACGCGCGTCTGCAACCTCCAAAAGCTTGGCTATGTCACGTTCATTTGGCTTACGTGCGTACCGACGACCGAAAACACGAACAACAGAACGGGTGAATTCGTGCAGTGCTTTCAGGATAGTAGACTCTCCCATCCTCAACTCCGCATCCAAAGAGTCGGCTGACTTGCCTGTCGTCAGCATGCGGAGTGCGGCAGATATCTTCTGGATGGTGGAGGCGTCGTATTTACCGGTGCAATCTCTCCCTCGTAGGAAGTACTCGGGATTGTCCTGCACACATCCTTCCTCAATTTTGTTGTAGAGAGACTTCCGCATACGGTACCTATACAAGGCCAAAAAGAACATTCAGGACCCATCTCTGTCATATAACAGTACTGCACAATCTGCAAAGGTCCAAGAACACACCTGCGGCGAAAGAATTTTGGTCCGTAAACAGGTTTCGGACCAAAGTAGTCGGCATACAGACGCTCGTGACCTTCTTGAATGTCGCGGTCATGGTACTCGCGGCCAATGACAGAGCCACCGCGACGTGAAGCAAGACGCCGTTTCTTCATCATTTCAAGCATACAACAAGCGACAACAACGTCCTCCTCCTCGTGCAAGAGGGCAGCTCGGAGACGACGCAACATTCCCATTGCCTACGTAGGTGCCATGGCCAGCGTCAGGAGACATTGCAGTTTGGGGAATATGGGCAAAATGAGGGTGAGCAGTGCAAGTGGACGAGGTTCTCACCAGTGGAGATGGACGAGGAGCTCACGAGTGGAGGTGGACGAGGAGTTGACCAGTTGAGCCGGAGGACGACCTCACCAGTGGAGTGGACACCGGCGGGCGGAGGCAAGTGTCCCTTAAAACTACGGCGACGGCGACAAAGGGACTACCTCTGCGTCAACACACGGCTACATCTCCGCCGGATCAGTACGTGAGGCCGACGGCAATAGCAAGGCAAGCGCCAAATCACCGGTGGTGACCTAGATCCCCTTGTGAACAGTAAATACGAAATGTACAAAGGATTTCTCACATTGCGGCCGGATTGGAGGACGCGGCTGGAGGAGAAGGACGGGGACCTTGGAGCCATGCTTCAAGGCCATCCCGTGGTGCCGCAGACGACGCCCCAGTGCGTCGTCCGACCCACGGCGCACCGCGCCATTGCCGACGAAGAACCTTGGCGCGCTCTCCGGCCGAACGAAGGACGCGGGGAGGTTCGCGGCGGCACCTGGAGGAGCAACGGAGCCGTCGGAGGGCGGCGCGCGGCGGTCGAGGACGCGGCCGGCAGACGGGCGGGCAGAGAGCTCGGCTCGTCGCGTTTGGACGCGGAAGGCGGGCGACGAGTAGAGGATGAAATGTCCCCCCTGCGCGGGTGACTCAACGGGCCGAATGAGGAGGCGGATGCGGCATGCCGTTGGGACGGGCCGAATTTTGCCGAACCGGGCCGCGGGATGAGGAACGCCTTGCACATTTAATGTTGAGGAAGCAAAATGAGGAGGCCCATTGGAGTGAGTCTTAGTGGGCTAAACAGCGGCACCTGCACACCGACACGATGGGACAGACGGACCAAGCCCACTATCGAAGCCCATTGCCTGCCTCCCAGCAGAGCCAGGGCTGCAGCCTGCAGGAGCGAGATTTAACTGGCAGTTGGGGTGAGAGAGTAAACGAGAACCTTCTTGACTCGTCTTTCCCCTTGCTACAGTCAGACCGGCGACCTCGCAGGCGATTCCTGTCTCCGCCGCCGATTCGTCCGCCACCTTACCTGTGGCGCCCTCATCGGCGTCGGAGGAGAAGGGGGATTGGACGGATTGGCGGGGGATATGTACAGCTTTACTATATAGCTTAGCTAGCAATAGTTTAGACTTCTCGGTGGCGACAGTGTGGCTCCTACCGATGCTTCTGTCCCTCCAAGGCATCTCCGGTGAAGATCACGGTTCCAGCGATGGATTCGTCCTCGGATGTTGTCTTGAGAGGTATGATATCCATCTACTCGTGTGTGTGGGTTGGTGTTTCTGTTTCCCCTTCATGGGTCCGCGGATCGTCGATTGGGGCCGGCCAGTGAGGCAACAGGCGTCAGACTCCAATCTTCACGGCGAAGCGACGGCAGCTAGCCGTCCGGCGGCGCGTTCAGCGGTTCAAGCGCACATCAAGATGATTGGTGTGCCACTAATGTTCTTTCTAAAAAGTGATGAAGCTTCTTCGTCGCATCGGGATTCGGCCTCGAGCTTCTTCCTTGACTTTCCTCTCTGGTGGTGGTGGAGGAGATTTGAGCGATGGATGTTCCCATCGGCGATGGCGGAGACTACTGGGACCACCTACATTGGACTTTAGTGTAATTTTCTTCTTTTCAAGGGTGTCCCTACAAGGGGTTGGATGTAAAACTATATTTTCAATAATACAGTGCAACCCGTCTCTTCTCAAAAAAAAAAAAAAAAAAACTGGCAGTTGGGGTTGGCCTACTCCTGTGTCCCTTCGCCAATTCTTTATTCAGTTTTATTTTCCGAAAAACAGTGTTCCCAATCAAAAAGTTACAAAAAATACCTATGCCACCAATAGAAAGGCAGAATTTAACTGCTACCAATTCCAGCATTGGATATCTATTTTATGCACGACATATATTTAAAAATAGTATTTTTTACCAGGGTTTTGATGGATATAAAATTTATATAGAAGTTGTACAACTCATTGAGATCAACACCTTCACAGTTCGCGATTTTTCTTATTATTGGGTAGCGGCGTCATTGGCAGCAGCTGAGCACGCCATGGCCAGCACCGGGGTCTGGTGGGGGGCTGCGGCGATGCGCTTCGAATGGCGAAGCAAATTCAACTGTTACAGTGCTTTTTTAAAACATCGTTTGATTTGAATTTTGAAGCATCAGTGTTAAAAAAATTGCCGCGTGCCATGGTCCACGGACATGTTGCCATATCGCTTGATTTTGATGATCAACAATAAAATATCTTATATTTCTAAATAAATAGCTAGCCTCCACTGTCTACTTACTCCGTGTACAAAAGAATGGAATTCTAGTTTTGTCTTAACTCAAACTGTCATAACTTTGACTAAATTTAAACAGATCAATCTTGTTAGGAGGTACTGGCCAAGGAAAAGGAAAGGTACTTCCGGATCAAGGATAATAAATAAAATAGGAACCGGACAAAATCGTATATCGAAACGACTTGGCATCACCGGAGGGATCGGAACCACATTCGTAGGCCGACAATTTTTCTGGATAGGTCAAACTATTGGAAGCAAATGGAAAAGGAACACTGAGTGGAATCAAAGAAACTAGCGGATTGATCACTAAATAGATACAAATAGGTGCAAATTCCGACATCACCAAAGCCCACTTCGTTCTCTCGCTCTCCTCGCGGCGCTCCTTGCTCGCGGAGCGGCATATTGAAAAAAATATCAAAATATATTAAAACTCATGGTACCAAAATAGTATCGTTAGATTCTTGTTGAAATATATTTTCATATCGTACATATTTGACATCATAAATGATGTTACATTTCCATATAAACTTGATCAAACTTACGATAGTTTGACTAAGAATAAAGCCAGAATTTCTCTGGACTTACACGAAGTCAAATCATCTCAGAAACCAACTAAATTTGATGCCACACCATCATTCCCTGTGATCTTTGTTTATATCTTCCATTGATTTTTTGTGGTACTTTTCCGTGACGTACATGTTTTATACTCAAATTTCTACAACGCTACGAAGGTACTCCTTGGACGAGCAAGAACGGGCCCTGAAAATTAACTGAGACCCACTTATGTTGACACATATTTTGGTCTTTCCTTAAACTCCTACACATTGAATTGAAATAAACAAAAAAAAAAACGGCAATACTCCCTCGGTTCCAAATACAGGACCGAGACGTGCGACTAGAGGGAGGTTGAATAGGAGCACTTGAAAACTCAAACTCAAACTCAAACCCTCTCGGTGCACACTGACGCAACACTCATAACGAAAGCTAGACACCACCCACCGAACGGAAACGTGACTAGCTAGCACTTTGTCGTCCACAGAAAGAGAACACACCAAGCAAACGGAAGCACACGACTTAACGACCACAAAGATCGCAAGTCAAGCAAGGCAACGACTCACACAAAGTGTGTCTCACTTAGCCACTCCACACCTAAATGCGTCTCACTGACGATGAACAGCAAGCAAAGAGTATAGGCCAGTGGTGAAAAACACAAAATGTGAGGTTGAAGCAAAGACACCCAAAACAACTAGCTCCAAACAATAAAAAAGAACCACCTAGCGATCGCCAAGACCTCTTAGCAAATGAGGTGCTAAAGACCTTAGGAACGATCCTAGACACCCCACAAAACACCAGGAACAAGCCACAAACCTTAGGAACAACTTAAACCAGATTTGGAAGCAAAAATACTGGCACCACCGGATTGTCCGCCACCCTCTACCAAATAGTCCGACAGGGCAATTTCAGAGAAAACAGGTTGCAAAGAAAAATGTCAAAACCAGGTCAAACGAACTTCAAAAATCATGAAATTTTAACCACAAGCTCAAAAAAGCATGGGGAACAACATACTAAAAAATCAGCACATTTAGAGGATGTTAAGTCCACCGAACTTTCCGGTGATTGGAGCCGGACTATCCGGTGAATCCAGAAAACAGCCTCGGTTCTTGAGTTTGCAAACCCTAAACTTGTCTAAACATTTTCCGATCTTCACAAAATTTGGCACAGGCTATCCTAGCACTATTCCAAAACTATCCCCAAAAGATCCATGAAAAAGGATCAAAGGTTTAGCGGGAATTGCAGATCTCGTGAAGAGGCAAGCTTTGGGAAAGAAAAGAAAAAAACTCAAAAACGACTTGCTCGTGGCAAACCTGCAGATTTGAAATGAACTTGATCATAATTTCCACATCCTTGCAAATCCAAAACACCGAAAGAAATGGAAAAACTCGTAGGCAAAGCAAAGCACCAAAAGCCTTTGAGAATCGCCCAAAATCCAAACTAGAAAGGGGGAAGGGAGAGGGCTGCACACATGAGCTCGAATTGAGGACGAATCTTGCTTAAATTGAAGTAGAAAATCAGTTTTTACAAGGTTCCTACAGCCTACCGCCCTTCATCCTCCCTCTTGATCCAAAGTACTAGCCTAGAGGACTCCAAATTCTAGATTAGCACCCGATTTTCTCTCTAAGCACTTGGCTGCATGGAAATTAAGCCTAGGGTTTTCTAATGTTAGAAGAGTCACCTAAATGACCAGCCACTTAGATATATATAGCACAGGCCTAACAACACCATTTAACACTAAAATCCTACTCTAGAAAGCCTGGAAGGGGCTAAAATGAAAATGATACAATCAGACGACTACGATGTGCTTTGATCTTCGTCTTCTCCACGCCTCGCTTGGATGTACGCCACGTAGCGAGTAGACCAGAAGCTTGCCCCGGTTTTGAAGTCAGAAACCGGAAAACTTTATTCTGCGGGCTTCCAGGGCCGGGTCTTGGCCCAATCTTCTATCTTGGCGAGTCGGAGCTCAACATACCAAGTCATTTGAACTTGGGTGGCGGTTTTGAGCCGAAGCCACCAAAGTCTCCCTCACACGTCTTCGCGCCATGCACTTGGGTTGGAGCATCACGGTGGCACCCGGCTTCTCCAGTCCATCGGAGTCGCCTCGCGGTCCATCGGAGGGTTTACACCACCGTTGCCGAACCGCCCCTCCGTGTACCGATCTACCATGGCCGACCGACACCGAGCATTGCCTCCGGTCCATTGGAGGGCTTTTGCCTCAATCCATCGAGGTCTTCATCATCTACCTCCAGTCCATCGGAGGGCCTCCAGTCCATCGGATGGCTTGAGCTCGTTGACAATCACTCATCACACCGGGAGAGCAATGAGGCCGGTCCATTGACTCTCACCAAATTGTAAGGGATTCTATTTCTCTTTTTATTTGTCCACACTCATATGGATATTGATCAATCTAGACACATATTGAATACACCTTATAGAGAAATGAATGAATCTAGCAGAGGCGAGGCGAAGCTAGCGACAATAATGCCCTAGTGCACCGCTTTAAAGGAATACATAGTTTAAAAAAATTATATGGTAAACAATAGTCTAATTAGTGGTAAAAAGGAAAATTACTCTGGTACCAGTGCACTGGGTAGACTGAACCTGGCGTCGCCCTGCTTACAACCTCTTACAATTTGAAATGGAGGGAGTAATTGTTAGCCAATCTTGATGTGTGCTTTAGTCGTCTCCTCCCCCTCCCAAGCAAGGGCTACAGAAGGTGGTACGGACTTTAATGATCTAAGAAATTTTGGTAATTTTATTAACACACGAAGCAATATGTCCCTCCTAATATTAGGTGCTAGCTTTGTGCCTTCGCCCCTAGCCCCTTCCTCTCTATCTCACGCACTGCTGCCTACATCCCCTCCACTAAAGTACAAATCAGTGCCAAATTCATGGATTCAATTTTGATAACTTACCAAATTAGCGAATGGTAGCCCCGGAATATATGAAACCATCAAGTACTATGCTACCAGGGATGTAGTTCTACGTGCTTAGCTTCAACGCTGTCAGAATTGACCTGCACACATGGCCTTTAATAAATGCTATTGTGCTCAGTAACAATATTTGCCATGTGGTTGTGGGCTGCGGTTGCAAGGTGGATGCAGCAGCTCTTATGTTAGCGAAGACAGCTTGGTTTGTAACACAATTGGTTTAATTTTATTCCAACTCTTTGTTAGTCAAGATCTTAGTATGAAGTTATGAACCAAGTCATCAAGCACCGTGGCATGTTTCTTCATCAAGGAACGAGGATGGATAAAACAGAGTTTAGCTGTGGTAAATCCTGAAGGGCACGTGAAGCCCTTCGGGAGTTATCTCCTGAAAAACAACACGGAGAAGCTGGTAGGTAACCTGCAAAAGGAATACTGTACTTTCATCAGTACGAAGCATTGTCATCAGTTAATTAGATCATGTCGAATTAGGTCCCTACAGTATTCTAGCAATGTTCTGTTCTTCTGTCTCTTGAGGCATAACTTTAAAATATTTGGTTACTAACGTGGTTCATCTGAACATACCTATTGGTGCCATCAAATGAGAAAAAAAAAAACTCCCTCCTTCTCAAATTGGAAGGGTTTTAGCTCTCTTTTTATTTGTCCATATACATATAGATATTGATAAATCTAAACATATTGAATACAGATACATAGAGTCGTGAATGAATTTAGTAGTGGCGTAAAACCCTTTAAAGTAAATGGGTCGGAGGGATTAATCGAGAAGTACACTTTTTCTCTATTTAATAGTACCAAGTTGCGTGCGTATACGCTCTGCTGAAGACAAAACATAAGGTGCAAGAGTGTTAGGGCCCAAATGGAGATGTTAGGTCCAATAGTTGCTAGGCCATTTGGGCCATGGGCTAATGCAGTACCAAGTGGCTAGAGCATGAGTACAAATGAGCAAAAGCTGAAGTGGCCAGGGACGAACACTGAAAACGTTACTGATGCAGCAGGGTGAGAGAGTGAGCAATGTCAAACTTAAACCAAATACCTGTTTAATCAGCAGAATATACCGTACCAACACCATCATAACACAAAATAATCAAATTTACATCGCAATACTAATACTGCTGCTCGTTCCATAACCACGCCCAGTTGTTGAGCTGAGCGCCGTCCTCTTCAGCAGCGCGCCCGAGGCCGTGCTCCACGGCAGCGGCGAGCAGGGCGTCGGGAAGGACGAAGGCGCGGTCGTCGCTGCCGCCGCAGCCGCCGCAGTCCTCCTCTGATGACGACGGCGGTGAGCGTGCGCCGGCGAAGTAGGATTCCGGGCTGTCGTGCTTGGTCCCCAGTGCCGGCGCCGCGCCGCTGCCGGCGACGACCTCGGTGCGGAGCTCGTCGTCTTTGAAAAGATCGTACACTGCCGCTTGCACGGCAACGACCTGCTGCTCGTCCAGATCCGACGCCGCCGACGACTCCTTCGCTTGCAGTTTCTCAGTTAACGTAATCACCTGACATGAATGGCGACATGCATATGTATAAATCTGATTCTGATGAAATAGATAATTCTTTAGGGGTTCACATGAATACATGATTACACAAAAAATCTAGTAAGGTATATGTGTAAGATTATTCCTTTTCTTTACCTGACCAGGTTCAGGCACCGAAACATACATGAACATCAACAGGTCAGTGGCATGTGAAATGCACTGTCTCTACCCTTGGCTGAAGTCTGAACAGTGGACCTACTAATCAATAATGTTGGTTCACTTTTCTGATTGATTAATTACTCTGCTGCTATTATGATTAGAGGTTGACCTGATTCACTGATTGAGTTCCTATCATTGTGCAGTGTCTGTTGGGTCTGCTACATTGTTTGTTAGCCACCCCCTGGATGCTAAACTACGTCCCTACATCAGTATGAGAATATAGTTGCAGCGTGGCAATTTCCAAATATACATATAAGATTCCTTTTCTTGACCCGGTTAGGTTCAGGCACTGAAACGCACATGAACAGCAGCAATCGGCAGTGATATGTGAAATGCAGTGTCTCTACCCTTGGCTGAAGAATGGCACTACTACTAATCAATATTGGATTCGCCTGCCTTTTATTATGATTAGAGGTTGACTTGATTCACCGATCTGATTCTTATGATCGTGCAGTGTCTGTTGGGTGCGCTCTATTGTTTGTTATCCACACCTAGATGCTAGACTATACATACATCAGTATGAGTCATGAGAATATACTTGCAGAGTGGCAACCTGACAACGCCATCGAAACACAGCTAAGTTCATACTTCATACTTTGCGAAAACATCTCTAACGATTCATCTAGTCGATTTTCTCTCCAAATATATAAATCCTCTAGTAATTTGACTTTTCATATATAATTAACCAATCTTCATAAGTAATGTTTTCCCAAATATGTGAGACAATCTTCGAAGAATCTGCCAAGCTAGTGTCAAGGCGAATCCTAGTATTTGAAATTAGATTATTGTATATTTCGGTGTTACCCAAAGTTTCCGCTCTCTTTTTCTTACTTTTTATTTTTTCCCCCAAAAGATTCCTCAAATTGGTGGTAATTCTTGCATGTGGGTGCCTAGCCAAGGCCCTGTTTATTGCAAGCTGAGACAAACATGTCTCAGATTATAATCATACTATATCGTTATAATAATCCAACGATCTACTGTAATCCACAATTTGCACACAAAAAAGATTAAAAAAACAAACAGATACTAAGGTTTAAGCACATGGTTATTCGATGATGGTCCTCCATAGGGCCGGTGCCAGATGACCTCACCTGTGAGCGGAGGCGATCGTTATCGGCGAGGAGCGCGTCGCGGCCGGCGAGCAGGTCGTCGTGCACCGCCCTGAGGCGGTCGAAGTCCTGCTCCAACTGCTTGGTCCTCCACCGCGCGCGGCGGTTCTGGAACCACACGGCCACCTGCCGCGGCGCGATGCCCAGCCGTCGCGCCAGCTCGCTCTTGCGCTCGGGCTCCAGCTTCCTCTTGTCCTCCTCGAAGCTCAGCTCCAGCTCGCGCACCTGCTCCGCCGTCAGCCGCCGCTTCGTCGTCCGCTCCTGCGGACCATGGCTGTGGAGCTCGTAGTCGAAGCCGCCGAGCTCGTCGTCGCCCACCAGCTGGAGCTGGAGCTGGAGCTGCAGCTCCTCGTGCGCCGTCAGCTGGAACGGCCGCTTGCGCCGACCGTCCACCGCGCCGCCGCCGCCGCCCCCAACGACAGGCCGCGCACCTGCAGATGAACACATGAGCAAACGCCAGCGCACTCCAAATATGATTCAGGTATCCGTCACGATCACTGACCTCCAACTCCAAGGAAGCCGCCGGCGCCGCTACTGCCGAAGAGAAAAACCTGCTCGCCGGCGGAGGGGAATTGCGCCGCCGAGCTGATCATGTTGCGGCCGGGATCCATGCGCAGCACTAGTAACGATTAACGAACCAAAGAAAGACAAAGAACCAATCTTTGCACTCGCGCACTAACGTGTATGTGTATGTACGTCTGTGTATGCTACGTGCTCCTCCACCACCGATCCGATCCGATCCTCTTGAAACACTGAGGTCGTCGCCGGCGGGAGGGCCAGATCGAGCTAGCCTGATCAGAAGGAGGGCGCGGCGGCCGGGAACTTGTGGCGGAAGAAGCTGGTGCTCCACGGCATGCGCGTCGGCGACTTGGTGGGGTACAGCGAGAACCCCATGGCGCCGCCGCCGGGGAAGGGGGTAGGCTTCGCCAATGCAAGTTTTGTGCGACGCAAGGTGGCCGGAGAAGCTGACCGGCGGTGTCCCCCACCAGTTTGCAGAGACGCGGGCCCAGTGGATAGGGGATTTTGGGAGCAGTGGATCGCTTGCGGTGGCGGGAATCCTTGGTGGGTGGGTCGTCAACCGGTAAACTCTGAAGCTTGGAGGAGGGATGGGATTTATAGGCGTGAAGGGTGCTTTGGAGATTGGCAGAAACACCCTTTTGGTCAGTGGATGTGCTTTTGTATCCTGATTCCTGAGTGGAGGATTAAGGCCCAGGAGTATTTGTCTCCTTCTGCAAATTGAGAAGTTTTTTTTTTCAGCAGGTTAAGAACTCGTTTTTTTAATAAAATTTGCAGATATAATAGTAGCTTCAAATCCTTGGAAACTTCATTGGCTCATTGGGATTCCATTTTTCATATGATTTTATATGATGCCATGTGCTTTGACAAAAATCAATTTACTGCAGCAATTGCAAGCTGTAGCTGTGGACAGTTTAGTACTGGCCCTATTCTGAACAGGAGTATGCACTGGTGACGCCGTTTCGTGCAAGTAGAAAGACAGGCCACAAGCCCCACAAGTAAAGCACCCTTTGGAAAACTTAAAAGGTTAATGGTTTAGGAATGGTTCTGGTTCTGGTAATGGTACACCACACACTGAATTTTCATGTATTACGGTAACAGCTTAGCGAGATTACTAAACACAATTATGTCAGCTTCGTGACTGCGCGGCACGTCTAGCCAGCTAATGGATTCAGTTGCAGTGTGTCATAAATAAATATGATTTGAGGGGCGCCAAGGAATCATGCGACATGGTAATTTTATTGTGGCAAGTTGCCGATGGATTTGCTGGTCCTATTTCCAGCACTGGGCTGATATGATGCAAGAATTTTTATTCTCCCTTTGTATGCGCCTTTTCCAACTGCGCAGTCAACTTAAGATGACATGAGAGAAGCGACAAGTTGTTCTCTCTTTTTTTTCCCCAGTTTCATGTAGCCGGTAATTAGTACGCTCTCTTAATTTGTCCATCAGTGTAGTCAGTATTTCATCTCAACTGCGTCGCCGGGTTGTTTCTAGGTTGTAGCCTTCTGCTGAAGATGGGCTCCCGTTTGGTTGGGTTGAAGCTTTGCTCCCCAACGTGTTGTCGTTGGTTCTCTCTGCGCGGGTTGATGCCTAGCTCCCCGTCGTGTTGTTGTTGTTCTTGTTGTGGCCGTGTTGCGGAGGCGGAGCGCTGCTGCAGTCCCTTGCGCTTTTTGGTTCGCCGTGGCTGCTCGGTGTTCGACTCGATTCCGGAGTTGGAGGTTTTAGGTTTGGCGAGCGAAAGCTTTGTTGACAGCGGCTTCGTCTTTGACGTAGTTACCCTGCTGAGGGCGCTATCTCTGCCGTCCTAACTTCTGTTTCTTATGAAAGCTTTGGCCTTAGGCCTGGTGGCGGCGACGCCTTGTGCGTCGTTCTTCTTCTTGAAGGCGCCACCACGTGTTCTCCGATTGGTCGAGTTTGAATTGTCGAGTAGCTTAGGCCTTTTTCGGGTTGCAGTGTGTATCTTGGTTGTGGCGGACGTTGAAGTGTTGAGAGGCTTCTATCTCTTTGTATTTTACTTTTTCATACTTCGTAAGCTGCGGCTTACTCCCTGTAGTTATAATTTGCTATTTTCTTAATGTAAAGACGCGATTTGAATCGCGTTTGCAAAAAAAAAAAATCATGACCTGTGGGATAGGCACATCCCAATTCATCTTTTTCTGGAGCTTTTCTCCTTTAGTCCTTTGGCAGAAAAAAAAACCAAGAATGTAACCTTTGAGAATGCAAGACCACAGCCAATTGTGCGCCATTTGTTCCACTTATCTTTATCTCTACATGCTTTTTGATCAGATTGAGATTTTTCCTCCCTTGGCAACAAGGAATTTAATCTTTGATGAGGCACATGTGTTAGCTAAATTTTGGGCAATGCCATTTTTTTTTCATTTGCAAACGCTTATTATTTTGCGTTGGTTATCCCTTTGATAGATCAATGGCACGATTTTTTTTTTGTAATTTTTGCAAAAGGAAAACCCCTGGCCCTTTCCTTCAAAAAATAAAATATAAAAAAGGAGGCAAGACCTTGGGGCTGGGGAACATGTTTAGGGTCTGTTTGATTGCAAAGTATTTTTGCAGTTTTTCTACAAAACCATGGTATTGGAAAATACTGTGGTTTTTTAGATCCAAAGGTGTTTGGTTCAGCCTTTCAAAACATTGTTTTGAATACCACGGTATTGCTAGAACCACGGTATTTTTGTGGTTTCGGATAATGAGGTTGGGACCTCAGTTTTCGGTCGCGCTTCTCTTCAGGCCTCCCCCACGCATTAATTTTCAACAACCGCTTCCTCGAGCTCGCCGCCCCCACGCACTACCCCCTTCCTTGAGCTCGCCGCGGCCTACCGCACCGCCGCCGGTACCTCCTCCGGTGGCCGCGCCTGCAGCCGGCCCCGCCTCTCGTGGCCGCACGGCCTGCTGCTAACCCCGCCTCCCACCACTTCCTCCGGCGACCGCGGTGTTGATGTAGCACGGCGTGGCCGTCAGCCTGCGAAGACTCGCGCGCCGAGGACCCGCGCGGGAGCAGGTCAGCGAGCCCGGCGACGGCGTCGGGGCGTGTAGATCTCGAAGCGCAGGAAAGGGGAGGAGGTGGCGACCCTCCTCGCGTCCTCCTCCTC
Source organism: Paspalum notatum (assembly GCA_022530915.1). NCBI lineage: Eukaryota > Viridiplantae > Streptophyta > Magnoliopsida > Poales > Poaceae > Paspalum > Paspalum notatum. The sequence continues at coordinate 36,171,159 of CM039685.1, forward strand.
TTGGCCTCCGGCGTTCGGAGACCCGTGCTGTCCCTGCTCCCGCGTCCTGGTCACCGCCTCCGGTGGTCATCTCCCTAGGTTCGCTGGCGCTGCGGTCTCTGCCCAGGCGGTGTTCGAGGGTGGGGATTCGGGGCCTCCCCCGGCCGCCGCCGACGTCGCGGCCATGATTCCCGCAGCCACCGGCGCCTCCCATGGCCGGCATCCTCCCGCCCGAGCTTTGGCATCACGGCTGCCCGAGCGCCTGTCCCACGCTGCCCGAGAGCCAGTCCGCGCCGCCCGAGCACCGGTCCCTCGCCGTCGGAGCTCTAGTGCCGAGCCGCATTGGGCTCCCCCTGCCTTAGGGCGGCGGCGCGGCGCCGGTGCAGGAGCAAGACAAGAGAGCGAAGAGGGAAGGGGCCAAGGGACGGGCAGTGCACGAGCCACGAGGAGAAGCAGGGGGAGAATACGGAGGTTTGGCCGGTGACAAATACTTTGCTACCAAACATATCGTAGTTTGGAGAAATACTGCAAATTTACTGTGGTATTGCAAAACTAAAGTTTTTGTGTCATGGACATATGAAAACCTCAGTACCCAAAAACCATGTTTTCTGGAAAACTTTGATACCAAACTGGTGGTACGCGGAAACATGGCCTTGATTCCTGTTGTGCAGATTTACGTTTTTACTTTGCTATGCTGGTTGTAGGTGGCTTGTCAAAGTTTTCTGCTTAATAGAAATAGTAAATGGTCTCGTGCCTGTTTGTTAAAAAAAAAAGAACAATTTCCTTTTTAGGTTTGACCTTTTTTAACCACATGCGTGGCTACTTTAGCATTGCAGTTTATGAATACTTGTTGCGGAACTTGAAGTACATGTGTGCTTCAATCTCTCGAATAAACTCAATCTCTTCACCAACTGGTGAAGGTAGCAATTGTGTACAAATATGCTTGCTCGGTTCTATTTAGCAACTATAATCTCCACATTTGTTGGCGCAAACCGTAGTTATTGGCATTTGGGTTTGATATCTCCAATAGAAACCAAGCATGCTTCTTCGTATATGCTACTTCTGCAATGGAACTAGACCTAGACGACAAATCCACGATGCGGTTATTCTCATCGTTGGATGCCATAATATTAGATGCCCTAGATTGGCATTTGATCCCTACCAATCTCAGTTAAATAACAATGCAAGCACAAATGCTTTGCTTTCGTATCTGATCTTTCTTTTGATAGAATTTGCAGGACTTCCTTGTCCTTCAAGAAGAAAGAAAACTTTCTCACTCTTATCTGAAGAAAAAGAATATAATCCTGATGTGTAGGTGTGATGAAATGTAGCTTTCAGCTAGTACTCAAATATGCCGTCTGGTTGCCTGGTGCCATGTTTCACATGCCATTAGGAATTCCAATAGTCTAACCTCTCAGCCACCGCCTGATGCTACCACTCAGGAACACTCCTGAATTGACCTTAGCATTTATTTTATATTCAGAGAATCAAATGGGCAAATGTCATGTTCTTGGCCAACCACTTGTTCCATACAGATTGCAGGATTGCAGCAGTGGCATTGCAGTCATTTCTGATCCCCCACTATCCTGAAAGAGATAACCATTTTTTCTCTATTTCTTGCTGCTGTTTAATTTTTCACTGATTCTCTGTGAGTTTTCTGTTCTTAGGTCGGCGTTTGTGGCACTAGAGGATGCTCAACACCTGTGCAGGTGAGGTTGTGTGTCTGGGTTGTGCTCCCATAATAGGAACTGATACGACTTTTTGTAGTTTTCTGATCCATGATCAACTGTGATCTAATCCTTTATAAAAAAAAATTGTGTCCTAATAAAAAAATATATGTGTGATAATTAGTTGGTTACATAAACTAATCTGTGTACACCACATGTTGCGCTACCTGACTGCCTGACCAGTGAGAAGTAGGCAGCTGGGTGTCGGCATATAGACTGTGACAAAAAATACCATTACAAAAAAATTATATGATGTATATATGAAAGGAATTGATATCTCAAGGTTCCTGAGAAAAAAAGCATCGGCTTTGCGAGACTACTGCAAGTCCATGTGTTTCTCATTTAGGCACATTTTCTGTCAAATCTATTTATATTGCGTGTCAAGACGAAGAGCCGTAATAACAATTGACAACGCAATAAAGAAAACACGAAAATTAAAAGGCTCAACCTTTTTGTACTGCGTCTGTCAACCTGAGGCTCCAGTTTCCTCCTGTAAAGCCATTCTTTTTGAAAAGAATGGATCCACGGAACCTTTCAATTTTTGTGGAAAATGTAATCCACTTGGAAAAGAAAACACCAACCCAAACCGTATGCCAGTATTTTTTAAAAATAAAAATAAGAAATCAAAGAAGATGAATCCAAGACTAATAGACAAGCATTATCTTCAGCCAAAACCAGTGCAACTCGTGTGCATTGCACGATCTGCGATAGACATGAAAAGGCCCATTCATGTGATTGGTGCACTCTTGTAATTTCTAGGCACCGAGGTTCTCTGCCCTGAGCTTGGCTCACCACCCAATGTACCAAATAACGACTCTTCTTCCAGGTGTCGCAAACTGCAATGTTACTGCCAGCATGTGGACTGATTTACCGGCCATGATACTGTATTAAAAAGGGTCTGTCTCTTCTTAACAAGTGACCGATAATTAGCTTAACTGTCGTATCTTTAGCGACTGTTTGATCCAACAACTCAGATTTTATCTTGCCAATTTATTTTCCATTCCTAGACATCCTAGACAAGCTAGCTAGACCTTTTTTTCCTTAAGTGGAACATTCACAAATTCGATCAGCAGAATATTTTTTCTCAACCAGAACATTCACAAATTTAACTAGCGATTTTTTATGAGTAGAACATTTTTTACATCAGCATAATATTTTTTCTAAAAAGAATATTCACAAATTCGACTAACAAATATGCAAAATATCATCAATAGCATGAAAAGGTGTAAATCTGTAAGACTAATAACTAGTGAGCTGGCTTACTGCCCACTTCTTCTGGGTGTTGCAAATTGCGTTGTTATACGCATGTCTACGAATAGGCACTGTTTGGTAACAAAGTTTTCTAACCTATGGTATACTGGTGTCACAAGCAATTGTAGATAAAGCTTGGTATCTAGAAACTTTGGTCTATGTGTCGATGCTTTGTAAAAAATCTTCTCTCGTTTGTCTACGTTGTCTACATTTTGTCAAAAATCGACACCCACACTAGTCAGTGCTGTTTCTTCGCTCGTCCCACTCATATATGACACGACGGGGCACTGATTTGCCTCGCCACATGGTTTGGCCGTGTGTTCATAATTTTTTTATTAAGAATTTTTACGGTGTTCGAGAGGAACCCAGTTCCGGGTCTATATGTTTTTGGTTCCGGTCTATAAGTTTAGTGAGACAACCGAAAGAACTTTTGGTTCTGGGTCCATAAAATTTAAGTTCCGGTCCACAAGATTTAAATTTCGGTCCACAACTTTGGTTCTTTTGAATGGGTTCCTCCTAAGTTTTAGCCATTAGATTGAAGCCAATGAATGGCTACAATTAACTCCAAACACTGTAACAAACCTTTTTTTATTAAGTAAAAGAAGACAGGTTAGATCCACCAAGGAAGAACCGCAGCCACACACGGTAGCTTTAGAACGACAACCTATCTGTTTCTTCTCATCCCGGTAGCTTTTATTTTCCCTCCCCAACTGCCGGCGGGCTCCCCACTAAACGAGAACGAGAGGTTACCGGAGCTCGTATATGCTTGCGTGACTGTGCCCACGCACGCTAGCGCGATCGTCGTCGTCTTCCCTTCCGATCATCCCCCATGTGAGGAACAAGACGAGGTGGGGTTGTTGGTGCCCTGGTGGTCACCGCCGGGCGGCCGATCATTACCGCCGTGCCCGTGTTGCGCGCCATTAGCTCAGGCAATCAGGCAGGTACCAGGATGGACATCAGATGCACACAGCAAAAGTAAGCTATGCTGCTCCAGATATTACTAGCATCGGTTAATGGTTCGTGCACAAATAAATGGCACCGTTCTAGGATTCCTTTGAAACGCAGGATTTCTAAACACAAAAATAGAAAAAACACAAGGGACGGAGTTGCTTGTCACTCACAATCCTAAATGAATTGAAAACGCAAGAAACTTTCTAATGAAACGTTTGGATGCAGCGTAGGAAAAACACAGGAATAGGATGAGAGAGACAGACACGAAGAAAAATTTCCAAAAGATTGGACCTCATGTTAATTCCTTCAAAATCTCAATGCAACGAGCCATTCCATAGGAATTTCATAGGATTGATAGGAATTCAATTATTTGTTTCAAAGGGTCAATAGAAAATTTTCCTATAGGATTTGAATCCTACAAAATTCCTCCATCTAGCCTTTGTTCCAAATTAAAAGAGACCTTAATTTGTGGCTTCCACCGGCAGTTCGACAGCAGCTGGGTGGGGAGAGGGATACATCCGTATGACAACTGTTCTCTCCATCCCAAACAAAATTCGATTATATATTTATATGTATTTTAAAACTTCAAGGTTCATAATCTTTAACTAAAAATCAGTCCAACAATTCGAAAACCTTACGATATAACGTAGTTTTAGTCACTCTGGTTAAAGTTGACTCAGTATTGATGCTCGTAATCATATTTAATTATTTTTTTCTTTCATAGGCGAAATGACGGTTGAAGTGCTGACAGTAAGGTGTGTTTCTTCAGATTTCGTTAATCTCTATCGGCTCAATCTCTTGAGCGCTCATATATATAAAATGTGTTGAATGTGTGTATTCATAGAGAGTCAGGTATATACATACGTACAGTGCGTGAACGATGCATAGCGTGTCCATATCTCTCCACCTAAGCTCATGCTGCAGGCATGGTGTGCTGACAGAATACCTATATATCTAGCCTCTTGACTTATACTGCGTTTGCGATCACCACCATCATTTCCAATTCGACCACTCTGTGCTACCACGGCCCTAGAAATGTCAGTTTCTCCGGGTATTGTTTCACAGCACAGAAACACAATGCAGCGGAGGGAAGGAGAAGCATATTTATGCACCACAAATTTCTAGATTGGAATTTCAAGATCCCAAATAGCGACCAGCCGACCACCCAGGAGCAGATGTAATAAATGCTTGGTAGAGGCCTTGTCTCTCCAATGAAGCGTAGCTTCCCATGGGTGGACGGACACATGCAAGGATTTGCAGCGGGACACAAGTGGATATATATGCAGCTTGCTGTGGAGTTGTCAAAGAGTTTGTGTCCTTGGACATATTCTATCCAAACTGAGCAAGATGCATATCCACTTGTTGTGTCCATATCAAACAATAGATGAAGCCAATAGACACAGGAGAAAGAAATCATGATCAACGATGAAGAAGATGTCGCTATGTGAGGCAAAACCCCGTAGACTTGCTTGACAATAATGGACCGTGCGAGATCAAGAGACTTTCCAACACATCTGGTGCAACACTTTCAATGCAAGGTCAATCGCTGGTGTCACAATCCTCAACAAGATGTCTTACCGGCGATCCTAAAATTCTAGAAGTACAAGGGGCAAGCAAAAAGAAGAGAGGCGTTTTGACACAAAGACCCACAACAAAAGAGGAGAAAAATCGCCTACAACAACAAGGACCAAGGTGAACAAAATGCAGCTAGCAAGGAGTGGAGCTATGAATTTTGGTGGGGTGATGTGGCGGAACCGCCCTGCTTAATCCAGACTAAGCATACCTGCCACTTCTGGCCCGCAGTGCACTTAGGCCAGACTAAACCCGGTAGTCCGTCGAGAGTCCTTCGGGCTCTCGATAACACCATTTCTCGAGAAACCGACATCAAATGCATCCGACTCTCGAAGGAGCCACAACAATTACATCATCACAGGCAGTTGAAATAGAGAATAATAGACTTAATTTACAAACCAAATATATGAAATCAAATACATGTTCAAATATAGCGGAAGCAAATTCAGAGTATATATATAGCGGAAGCGTTTTCAAAACATCTCGCAGCGGAAACAAACTCAAAAGTCTTCATGAAGAGATGAACAAGGCCAGTAGCACCGAGCCCACCGGTACTACCACCTCCAACACAGCTATCCAGATGTCGCCAGTACCTGTAATCCAAAAGTGGGGGCAAACCCTGAGTACTAATTACTCAGTAGGACTTAATGGACGGGGCTTACGGCTGACGCAAAGCATGCTTACTAATCATGTGGATCCTTAGCTGTTGATTTTTAAACAAGGTCATGTTGACATAAGATAGCAGGATTTGACAGCTGCTATCTATTATTAACCATGAAGATTCATTTACATCAGAAAGTAAATACTTGCATGAAAGTAAAACATGAGAACCATCAGTAACTTGCATAATATTCAAGGTATACCCCTATTCTACACATGTCCCGTCCCAAGATTCATAGTGCCTCCATCTAACCCCCTGGGAGTAGCCGTCTCAGAAGCACTACCACGGTACGTCGGTCAGCCCTCCCTCGACATCAAAGCACCTCCCAAGTCCATCGACCTCCTACCAGTGGATGGGCAGCACCATGAATAGTGGAACGGATTATACTCATCCAAGCATGTTGTATTGAAAAGCGTGATTTAATAAAGAACATGTTACAATTCACACTAGTTGTCCGACAGTGATATTTGGCACTTTCACACCTGGTGAGCATCAGCGATTCGAATCGATTTTTAATTCCCGGAAATAACTAAAAATGCCAGGGGTATATGCTTACTAGCCATCGCGTTCCCACATATAGTCCCCATCTCCACTTGTCCCATCCCAAGTTCGATTCCAACCCGCCATTCCCTAGGTTTAGCCCTCATAGAGCGATACCACGGTACTTTGGGTCAGCCCTCCGTGAGAGTGAGAGCCCCTACAGTCCGGTAGGACCAAGTCTCTGTTCTTCGGATGGCACAAGTAAAACTTTCACCAGGCCCATTTCTTGGATAAACACTTTAGCAATGTTATGCCAATCAGCAGACGAACAGCGGACGGGCCTTATGCGACTCGGGTGAAGCCGGATAACAACAATGCACACCCCAAAAGTAAACTTATACTCCATCCGGTCTCCATTTAACATCAGCAATAATAATCATAAATTGTATCATAGTAATATTTCTGAGATTTGAAAAATCACCTACGCGACGAGTGACAGTGCTCACTCGTATCTACTCGTACCTAGCATTTCTAGGCATACTCGTCCTACGAACTCTATTCATAGGAGCTAGGGCCAGGGCGGCCAGGATGTCTAATGCAGTTGGTTCCAAACAACTCCTGATGCATATGCCTAATCATTAAGATATAAGATGTTTGCTGGGTGTAGTATGGTCCTGCCTACCTTTGCTTTATTTTAAGAAAACTAACAAACTAAACTAATGTTAGTTTGCCGGGTTGTGAGGCTTTGCCCCAGACAACCCCTTGATCCCTTGGACAACTCCTCCTTTCAAGCACGACTGATGGGCTCTCCAGGTCGTGAGTGGGCGTTAGTTGGTCTTTTGGACCACCGTTGCTTGATGTAGCTCCACGCACTTGTTTCTTGATCACGTATCTGCGATAAGCGTTGCTACATGAATGATACTCATGATGCAATGTATGGGATGCATGAATATCAAGCATATGGGTGAACAATCACTTCATGGTTAGAAAGGCGATTGACAACTATTTAACAAGAAGTGACCGTATGCATCTAGAACAATCATTCAGCTATGAAATCAGGCATTCATATGGTAAGATATAATTTATTACATGATCAAGTGTTTAGTTGAGTTGCCTCGTTTCACACTACATGCAAGCGAAGTACTAGTCAATCATATATTTACACATGCAATGGGTCACTAGTTTAAGACATCACTCTTAGCATATTGATAGTAGCACTTTCGTGCATCCAAAGTAAATATGCATTTAAACAATCCCCTTTGCACTAGTCAAGTTATTGCTCATAAAGAAAGTGTGGTAGTGTCATCTTTGGTTCACTTTGTACACACATGGATTACGAAGCATGATATTAAGCTTAGCCTCTTATAATGACTAATCATGGTATGTATATTATTGTTACCTTAACTAAGAAGGGGCATATCAATTATTTTAGCTAGTACTTAGTTGTTTAGTTATCCAACTACAAGATGTAAGCAGTCATTAGGTGCTATACTATGAATTAACCCATTAAATACCCGTATGGAGTACATAGAAAATCACAGTCACTTCTGAGTACATACTAGCCTTCCATTTCTATTTCCGTCACCTTTGGCACTATTTAAATACTTGTATACCTCTCAGGGAATAGCAGCCAAAACTCCTGAAACTTCATTCAAGCATATTCTTATAGTAACCTAGCCCCCTAAATTTTGGTGGAATACTTAGAAGATATAAAATGGCGCTTTTTCTATTTTACTGATTAGGTTACCATAGCATTTGTCATCTTTTTAAATCACATAGCAAGCAGCAAGAAATACACATGGAACTTTATTTATAGACTTAGCTGGACCAAATAAACACCGCATAATTTCTACGGATTTATTGGATCAACTTTTATAAAGCATGCACCCTCATATTTATAAAATACCCTAACTAGCAAGCATGTGAGTAAATATGTAGTTGACAATGAGTGATATGGTAAACAAAAATACAGGTGATCATGCATGGCATACTAAGTACACAGCCCAAGTTTCACGATTTTTGGAGTCCGTCGAGCCCACTTTTGGTAATTAAATACTAAAACAATGCATGCATACAAGTAAGGGCAAAACAGTCATTTCACATAGGGAGGCCTAGTCCACTGCATAGATCTATTCATAAGCAATCCAACAAAGCAAGTTTCACATTTTTATGATTTTTCTACTAATTTCTAGAGCATTTCAAAGTTTATATGCCAAATATTCCCCTGAATTGGACTGCTGCGCAATTAAACCTAGACAACAGGGGGTAGCAACTAAATATCCCTAGATTCAGCCAACCGGTGTACTGAAAAGGGAAAACCTAGGGTTAGATTCATAAAAAAGTTTGGCCTGGGTTCAAGTGCTCAAATCTCAAACTTTACAGGGGCTATTCGTAATTTTTACAAGACACAGTTAATAGTGAAATAATAAATCATAACTGCAGGGGGATTTCTAGAAAAGTAGCTTCTTCAACCTCTTTCCCCTTTCGGCCGAGCGCAGGGGAGGGGACGGCGGCGCTCCGCCGGCGGCGTGGGCTGCGCACTTGGAGCCGACGGGCTCCGGCGAGGTGCGCCCGGCAGTGGGGCTTCTTTCCCCCAGCTCTCGTTGCTGGAGGTGGAGAGGACGAGGGGCGCGGAGGCGGTGAACTGGACGGCGATGGCGCGCGCGGGCGCGGCGGCGGCGGTTCAATCTCGCGACTCCGGCGAGGGAGGGAGCCAGTGTCGGGCGCGTGAGTTGCGCAGAGTCGTGGCGAAGCTGAGGGGGGAAGTCATGGAGGCACGGGGATAGCCCGGAGGGGGTCCTCCACGGCGAGCGTGGTGGCGCGGCGGCGTTCATGGCGGCCGCGCGTGGAGGTAGGTGCTAGGGCCGATGGCGGCGACCGAGGATGGTTGGAGGCGGTGGAGGAGCTTGAGGCGAGCGCGGGACACGCGTAGGACGGGGCAGAGGCAGCCTGTGGCGGAACCGCCGATTTAATACGGGCTAAGTACACCTGCCACCATTAGCTTACAATGTACTTAGACCGTACTAAACCCGGTCATCCGTCGAGAAGCCCTCGGCTCTCGATTTACACCAAATCCCAGATGAACCGACATCACACACATCCGACTCACGATGGAGCCACAACAGTTACATCATCACAGGCATTTGAATAGATAGTAATAAGACTTTAAGTTACAAACCAGGTTCTGAATAAAATAAGTTCAACATAGGACCAACATCGGCCGAATTTCGAAATAATGTCTCACAGCGGAAGTCTAAGACCATAGGTCATGCTTAAACCAAAAGAAATGCGGTAGATGAGTGACATCACGCCCACTGATGTCACCCCCATGCCATGACATGACTCCTGTCACTCCTGATGATAACAGGCTCCCCCGCCAACACAGGCGCAGAAGAGGAACTCCATACCTGAAATCCAAATGTTAGGGGCAAACCCTGAGTACTAATTACTCAGAGGACTTAATGGCAAGGCTTACGGCTGACGCAACGCTTGCTTACTATCATTGGATCCTTAGCCTTTGATTTTTATCTCAAAAGTTTATTTACGGATAGTGGGATTTAACAGCCACTATCCTTGTGAAAGAAAGAGATAATCCTTGCAAGTACATAGCTGTCATCATTATGAAAATATCAGAGTCTCAAATAATAATCAACCACTTGATATCCAAATCATGAATCATATTTATAGAATATTAAGGTTATTACTACGTTGCCCGTGTGCGGCATTTGGCATTCTCACACCTGGTGAGTATCAGCGATTCGAATCGATTTCTAATTCCCGGGAATAACTAAAAATGCCAGGGGCCCATATGCTTACTCACACGACCGCTTTCCCACATATAGTCCCCCTCCTCCACCTGTCCCATCCCAAGTTCGATTCACTCCCACCTGACTCCCGGGTTGTGCCCCCATGACGAGCCTGCCGACATCTCGGTCTCCCCGTCATGAGCACCAAGCTCCCCCGGGCCACCTTCCTCTCAACCAGTGGGTAGGAACGTGTTTCTGTTCTCCGGATGGCACAAGTAAGGTTTCACCGGTCCCATTAACCGGGTAAGCACTTTAGCAATGGTATGCCAACCAGCAGGCGAACAGCGGACGGGCCTTAAATGACTCGGGCGGAGCCATTACACCGCAACAACACACACCTCGAAAAGTAAAGCTGAATCTCCGCCCGGTCTCCTTTTAATCATCAACAGTAAAGCCATCAAGGCAGTTTTCAGTGTAGCATTTTCTTTTCAAGGTCAATCCTACGTGACGAGTGACCATTTACTCGTGTCTACTCGGCCCTATCATTTCTATGCAACTCGTCCTACGGACCTAACATAGGAGCTAGGGCCAGGACGGCCAGTGGTTCTAATGCAATCGGGTTCCAAACAAAACCTAATGCATATGCGTAATCATAAATTATAATTCTGCTAGGAGAATGTAGGGCCTGCCTACCTTCCTCGCTGGGGTTAGCTTCCTCGGCTGTGAAGTCAGGTGCGGCCTGCGGGTGCTCTTCTTGCTGCAGCTCGGGTTCCGGGTCTTCTGGCTCCTCGATCACCGGAATTTCCTGCTCCTCGGGTGTGGGGTCTATATGCATGCCAAGTGTATGAAATGAGCGTACAGATTGCACGAAGACAATGCAAATGTCACAAAGCGTGACAATGGCTAACTTCTTTTCACCCAACATATCATGCATTTACCCCTACTATAAAAGGAACCCCTTTACTTCTATTTTCTTTCCCTAGCTAGCAACTTTTGTCATTTTCAAAACAAGGACTAAACCTTACATGCACACTCTCAAATTTTACCAGGGAGCTAACTATGCTATATAGATCTTAGGAAAAATATATATGACTCATTTTATGCACCTTTTATGTAGCAACCTTTTCCAAGTCACATTTAAATGGTAAAAAGCAAAACACATATAACTTGATTAAAGCTAGGGTGCTAAACATAGTACCCAGGACCTAACTACCCTGTTATAGCCACTGTCAAGGCCTCAAGTTCATTAGAGTTCATTAGAATTTCTTTTTCCTATTTACAACATAGAACATGTATGTGCAAAGATTGTGAACAAAAGTTGACATGCACAGATCCATATCATATCCATTGCATAGATCATTTTACTGTGGTTCCAGAACAACAAGATTTTCCTTTTTAGGCGAGGCCGCGGAGGCGCGAGTTCGCCGCGACGGGGTTCATGGCGCTGGCCATGGCGGGCGGCGCAGTTGAAGAGGGGCTAGGGCCGATGGTGAGGCTCTAGGTCTTGGGGTTTTGGCGGAGGAGGATGAGGCGAGGCCGGGGCGCTACGGGGATTGAGCATTGGAGGCTTGAGGCGGCCGGAGCAGGAGCTCGCCGCGAGACGGCCATGGCGGCTCGATGCGTCGTCTCCGCGTGAGCAGGAGGGGCAGGGGCGAGTGAGGGAGCTGGGAGCGAGAGTGGATGGGTGAATGAGGCCGAGGTTGCGTCCACGTTCAAGAGGAAGGGCAAGGCAGCGCGGTCGGGGCGGCCTCGGCCGGCCGGTGGCAGGCGGCGTTCGCCGCGTGGGCGCGGGCGAGCGGGGAAGATGGGAGGGCCGCGGTGCGTGGACCGGGTCCGTGGACCGTGAGCCGATGACAGGTAGGCCTGGTGAGGTGGAAAGAGAGGGTGGTCCATGGACCGAGTGTACGGGCGAGGGAAGTAGTGGGGCCCACAGCTGCTGCCGTCCCGCGGGGATCCAAGGGACCCGACAGGTGGGGCCCGCGTGTCATAGGCACATGCTTGGAAAAAAAATGGATGGAAAAAGGAGAAACTCAGTTTGACTAGTTGGAGACTCTTTAGAAATTCAGCATTTTGATCAACTTACAATCCGAATTTGGGAAAACACCAATTGGATGAATTGTTGTACTCTCCGAGCTCTACAATTTCCTTATAGACACTCATGCCACATTCTATACAAAAATATGGTTTAAATTTGAATTTAAACAACTGACCCATGTTTGACCAACAGAACCTATCAGTTTAGAAATTCTAAAAGTCCACCTTATGATCATTTTCGTACAAAGAGTTTTATACCAATATTGTTTATAATTTTATGTGCTACATCTTTCTCAATATAACCATTTCGAGATTATGGTTGTAAGACCAAGGAAAATTGAATTGACTACACAGGTCAGGTTTGGGCAGATTTCCTGTATTGGCAGAAAAGGACCCAAAACACTGTCCAAATCACAGTGCATGTTAACACTCCAATTACCAAAGTTGTTACTAATAGAATTATCTACAAGTTTGGTATATAAAGTCTGGCTTGAATCATCACATATTTTGAATTATAAGCACAAACATTGCCGAAGGTTTGGTAAAACTGCAGCTTTAATTTAAGTAGGGTCTTTCTTATTTCAAACATTTGAATACTCAAATGAAGTCCAAATACTTCCACTCTAGGTGCATTTGAAAGGTGATATGTTTAATTTCACTTCATAGAAAGGAATATTCTGAAGTTATATAGTGAAATCAAAAGTAATTTCAGATTCAAATTTGGGATAAGCTGAATTTCAGACTTGGGAATTCTCAAAGTATAGACTAGCTTGGGGCTGATTTCATGAGGCATTTGGGGTCAAATTTTAAAATAGTTTAAGCAGTTTTTAAACCATGCTCAGTGTAACAAAAGCGGAGGTCACAGTATGTACGACAACTTTGATAATGGGGCTAAGCTCAGTTGCTTAATGATTCTAAAAGTTTTATTAGGGTCCAAATTTGTTCACGATCACAATTGGCACCTTCCAAGGAACTTCTGGTTTGATTTGGCCTCGACTGTTAAATCTCATAACATATGATTTCAAAGATGGTCATAATATCAAAGTCGAAGATATCATCCCGAACTCCGACTTTTGTATTTGGTGTTTTGCCTAAAAGTTTGTGGGTGGCGATTTAAACAACCAAACCACGGAGAGTTTCGTATTCTCCTAGAAAAATTTTGATTTAGTGATTTCTCTAGCTAGTCCTTGTTACTTTCTAGGCATCATTAAGTCCTAATTCAGTATTAGCTTGTCTCTAACTGCGTGTTAAGGCTTTTGAGATGCCAGGGGCATCACAACCCACCCCCTTAAAGAAATCTCGTCCCGAGATTTGGAGGAAGCGGGGTTTTACGGCTTACTGCGTAATGTGAATGGTTTTTGGCTCGCGGTTCGTGTGCTTGTCACACATGGTAACATGTGAATCTTCATCTATTAGCTATGTTGACTAGCTCATGAATGGTTAGTGCCTCAACACGAGGTAGTTACAAAGTTTCTTCTAATTGGTCCATGATGACTCTTCTAAGATACTCGCCATGTCGTGTTTTATATGGGAGCGAATGGGCAAACCACGAAGGAGGTGTGGCCGCAGTGAGTGAGTGACACGATGGGTTCAAGCAAGGTAAAAGGATTTCTTCCTGACTTTGACACCAAGTTTAGAAACATGATAAACATCCGCTTTATTAGAACAATAGGGGCAAAGTATACGCAGTAGGGACTTTGAACGAAGTGAAAACCTCGTGATTTATAGAAACAGCAATGGAAGTGTTGTTGAGGAACACATCCATTTCATTTGATAGGGACTGCGTACACATATAAGATATCAAATCCGAACATTCTTCAAAGAGTAAGATGTGGTGATACATAGCACATTCTACTCATTGCTTCAAGAAAGATGCCTTGGAAAGAAAACAGGACATATTCACCTAGACAAGGTGATGGTTTGTACGATTTCACAGGATTGGTCGAGACTGATCAAGAAAAGTATAGGTAGATGGCTTGTGCTTACTAACGAAACCATTGACAATGTTAGTAAGCCCACTTTGAGGATAATCTCAAAGTGGAAGAAAACAACTCATGAGAAGATGATATAACAAGAGCACTAGCCGAGACCAAAAGCTTAGTGCGTTGGATGATTCTGAGGTTCACCTTCAGAAAAGGGAAGGCAGTGGAAACAGGGTTGATTGTTCCCACAGATCAAGAGACGCAAGTTGGAAAGAGGCAATGGAATGATGTAGCTAGACAGTGGAAATGAAATCAAGCATTCCCACAAATGCGAGACGTTGCAGATACTCAAGGTAAGCATAGAGAAGTTCGAGATTTGGGCCAATGGGTGTAAAGGTACCATGAAGATAGAACTGATCATCCTCATGAATCACGACTAACAAGAGTAAACAAAGCAATGAAAAGGTGTGGACTAAGTGTGAACAACGAGATGATCGTCTTCATGGATCGAGACGGACATGGCTCAGCCAGGCGATGGAAAAATGCGAACAATAGTGGGATTTCGGTGGATCTTTCCCCACAGATCAAGAAAGGCAAGGTGAAACAAAGCAAATGAAGGATATAATGTGGTAGTAGAAATAGAGTAATCATTTCCATGAATTAGATGTATAGAGGTCAACAAGGTGATAGAAAATGGATATGAATGTTCCACAATTGAAGCGGTGTCATTCTTTTGTAGGTCTTGATCCAGCGCGAGCCAAGGGGTTTACCCGGTGTCGGCCATACACATGGGACCCTAGGTTCCATCGCGGCACCATAGACTACTCGGGTAAACACCACATCAAGAGTGGCACAGCTATCCAACGTCAGGAGATGCAAGCAATACAAGGTTATGGAAAGACACGAACAAGGAGTTGGGAGCACATGAATGCCAAGGTATGGGTGACCTGAATCAATGAGTCGAAGGCACATAGATCTCAAGGGTTGGAATCACAAAAATCATGAGAACGAGAAACATATGGACCACCAACCTTTGAGTTGTGGTGTTGCATGGATTTGGAAGTACCTGAATTGGCGAGAGCTCAAAGCATGTGCACCACAAGAGTTCGAAACGCGGCAGTGCAGGAGCTTGAAATGCACAGAATAGTGGAGCTTGGAATTCAAGAATTGCAATTGTTGGGAAAGACATGATACACTAGAGTTGATTCCAAGGAGTTAGGATCGAATAAACCATACTTACTCAATGTCCAGTCAAACATTGTTACCTACGCAAATCGATACCCGTACGGTTTGCCTAATCGTAGGATTTAAAACATTTTGGGTCAAAAGCAAGCTTCTTCTTTCATTCATGTTGATGCGGCGTTGAGCTTCATGTGGGAGGCACCATGGTGTTGAATCTTGATTCAACGCCAACTCTGAGAACGTTGCCGAACTCGAGGTTGATCCAGGATGCTTTCTCTCTATCACTCATGTTGCCATATAGGAACTCTATATCGTTGCTTAGAGACATGTGAGCGACGGTCAATCCCCAATCGAGGCTTCTTCTAGACTCGTTTCTGTCTTGGTGGAGCTTCAACTTGTTGCGTTGACGTAGATGTTGATGCTGCATAGGTCGAGTCGGTTGGAGAAAAGTCTTCGATGATGAAAGCTCGGGCATTCTTCTCAAAGACTTCTCGAAGGCTTGCTTATTGTTCTAGTAGCTAGGCTTATAGAATCCTATGGACTCAGTATGTAAAAGTAAATAGGTACGAACTATCCTGACTTCATCTTCAGACTTGGCGAGGCCCTTTAGTCGAATAATCGCGTGTTGTCGATGCAGGAGTCTATATTTTGTTTGTTGGGTCGACCGGAGAAACTCATCCCGCTCCGGCGATGTGTCTTGGGAAATCTTCTTTGTATGCTTCGGTACATCAGGGGCTTGTGCGTCATCCTTGTGGTTGTATACATGCCTACCGAGTCATAGCAAACTAGGACCTAGATGATAACACGTCCGATTGACTTGACTTGATCTTTGGGCTTGTAGAATCTCATTAACTGAAGCATCCTAGGCCGTATATGTTGAATTGAAGTAGTGTTTGTGGAGTATTCTTCAGCTTCGCCTATTCTTCACTCTTCTTGTGGTATCTTTGACGAAGTCAATAAAGTTTTAGTCAGTGGCGATATGGCTTTTGAAAAACTTTTGTATGATACAAGTGTGTTACATTTACGAGCTCAAGAAAATATGCCAAAAAGGGGAGACTACTACCAATTCTGAGGCCTGATTACTACCTTTCCTTCTAACGTGTACAGCTTGCAGCCAACTACCAGAGGTGAATTAAGATAGTCTGCAAAACATCAGGATGCCGTAGTCATACCTAAGTTTGTTCTCTATGACTTTGGTATAGAAAGTTTTCCTTAAATGTCTTTAGAGTATCACCAGATTTGAAATTTCAAACTGTAGGTCGCATAAGTGCAGATTTTGGTTTTTAACATGTTTTTAAGTTGGGCTTTGAAACCCAAGCATTTTCGGAGAAAACATTGTATAACAAAGTGATTACGAATTTTACGTTCTACAATCACCTTATATAAAATTTGTACCAATTCTATTTGCATCTTGGACTTCACATCAGAAACAGTAGCCACGGACAAAACTCATGTGCAACTTGTTACTACCAAACAAACATATTTATAGGTGCAGTAAGAATCTAGTTACTTTCAATCAAACACGTAGCAAGGCACATGAGATGAGATGGAATGATGCATGATTCGTCCTATCCGGTCTCACATTACACCTTCTATGTATAATATAATAACTAGCGATATTTCGGTGACATATATGCACGTCTCTTCTTAATGCAACTAGCCGTTTTCTAGTCATTCTTAATTTCGCACGTAGTTACTGTACCTGTAGAGCATGCTCATACATTACCACCTAATGTGGCATCCACGCGTGACCGCTGCGTGGACAACGTTGATGGGCCTTTGCACCTTTTCCTCAAAGCCTGACTTTCCACCAGTACTGGGGATTGTCGAGAGAAAGGTGGATCCCAAAACCGAATGTAAGTGTGGTGGGCATGAAAACCCGAAGCATGCCCACCACCCTTAAAGAGCTTTTTGTTATACAGCATGAATGCAGGGTTTACAACCGTTCGCAAATCCCAATAGCTTCCACCAGTACTGGGGATAGCTATGGCCGAAAGGTTGCTTCCCAAAGCGCCGAATATGCATATGAGTTCTATCTAGGTCAGAATGTCAGTGATGTCACCTGGGTAACACTAAGATCCTTACACGGGCATAGCTTATACTTTTACTTTTGAATTACTTGAAAAGGGCTTTCGAAAATAGTTTTATAAACCAAAAGTTGATGATATAACCGTTGTCTGTGTTTGATCGGCTCTGATACCAGCTGTGGCGGAACCGCCGTGCTTAATCCAGACTAAGCACACCTGCCACCTTTGGCCCGCAGTGCACTTAGGCCAGACTAAACCCGGTAGTCCGTCGAGAGTCCTTCGGGCTCTTGATAACACCATTTCCCGAGAAACCGACATCAAACACATCCGACTCTCGAAGGAGCCACAACAATTACCTCATCACACGCAGTTGAAATAGAGAATAATAGACTTAATTTACAAACCAAATATATGAAATCAAATACATGTTCAAATATAGCGGAAGCAAATTCAGAGTATATATATAGCGGAAGCGTTTTCAAAACATCTCGCAGCGGAAACAAACTCAAAAGTCTTCATGAAAAGATGAACAAGGGTAATAGCACCGAGCCCACCGGTACTGCCACCTCCAACACAGCTATCCAGATGTCGCCAGTACCTGTAATCCAAAAGTGGAGGCAAACCCTGAATACTAATTACGCAGTAGGACTTAATGGACGGGGCTTACGGCTGACGCAAAGCATGCTTACTAATCATGTGGATCCTTAGCTGTTGATTTAGTGATTTCTCTAGCCAGTCCTTGTTACTTTCTAGGCATCATTAAGTCCTAATTCAGTATTAGCTTGTCTCTAACTGCGTGTTAAGGCTTTTGAGATGCCAGGGGCATCACAGGTGAACAAATTAAAATGTAGTTGCCATGATACGGAAAAAAAAAAAGAATTTTGGCATCGTCAAAACCTCAAAATGCCATCCCGCATTTGGGTTTCGCTATAGTGCCATTATGAAACTGTGCATATACGCTAAAATGCCATTAGCTCATTTTTCTACCATTTTTCCATACAAACTGCCAAAATTGCCCCTCCTCAACCTTGGGGAAGATGGAAGAGTTCACCCCGGCCGCTATCATGGCGTCGAGCTTCGCCCCGCCATCGGCGACCCCCATCTGCCCCAACCCCATCAAAGGGAAGAGCACTCCCAACTCCCAAGTCCCAATAACCAGACAGCTACAGGGGCCTTGTGTGCCCAGAGAGCAAGACCAGAGGCTTTGGAACAAAGTGTTTAATTTATTATGCTACCAGACGAGACTTTTTTTCTTAAAGTTTTTTTCGAACCCATTATTCTTTTGAGTTCTATTATTATCATGAAACAAGAAAATCTGGCTCCTTTTATTGAATGAGAGAACAATACGCGTAATATTCCCTATACTTTGCGGAAGGGTCACAGGAAAGAGGATAATGCTTGAGGCTAACATGTTGGGGACTTAGGTCTGTTTGGAAATGAGGAATTCAAAACACAGAAATTGAAGAAAAAATAGGAATAGGAAAGGAACAGATGTGCAAAATAGAAGATTGAAAAATATAGGAATTTTGTTAAAATTGATGTTTGGAATACGGGAATAATAATCACATGGGAATAATAATCTCCGGTACTGTCACCTGTGTATATGCTCGTGGGAGAAGCGAAAAGCTTGACCTCGTTCTATTTTTCCGGCAAAAGTAAGGCAATGGTTCCTTTCCTCTGAAATCTTTCTCCCTTTTTTCTACGTTCCAAACGCACGCTTACGTTAGCAAAATACAGGTTTCCGAATCCTTCACAATTCCTCTAGAAAAACAACTCACTTTGTTCAGCATGAAGAGAAGAATTAATGGACCAGTTGCCTCGGGCTTCCACGAAAGAAATGAAAACCAGAGATGATAGTGGAGTTTTCGCTTCCTGTGAAGTTGCACTATCGCTACAGTACTCCAGAGGAATGGATTCTCTCATTTCCAAACGCTCTTCTCATCTTCCTTTCCTCCATTTTGTATTCCTTCACTTTTCCTTTGCACAAAACCTTGTTCCAAACCGGGGCCTTAGTTTTTGACAACACACTGCGGCGGGTGACATGCTGACAATGGCAGCGCGCGGTGGCACGAGCACGCCGCAGAGGGCGCTCTGCGGCGGCAATGGGAACAGGCGACCGGCTGACGAGGAGAAAGGGAACGAGAATGGTTGAGGAAAGCGAGGTCGAGGACGGCGCACAAGGTAGGGCTAGGCGGCGGAGAGGATGGGGACGATGGGCAACAATGGAAGAGAAAGGTAGAAGATCTCACTCATATGACATGTGAGTCCCACCATTGACGGTGTTATCCGTCCCATGTGTCAAATACCTTCGACCAAACCAAGAAACTGAGTATATACCTATCCCTTCGAACCAAACCGAACCAAACCAAACCAAACCAAACCAGAGATGAGATAATCCCATCCTAACAACCGGGATATGATAATCCGTCCCACCGTGTCCTTCGACCAAACACAACCAGATGTTTTGGTCACGCACGCAAATCACTCGTGTGATGGAAGGTCGTGTATTAATCAGACGCGTATCAAATATAGACAGACGCTTATTCGAATATAGAAACAGCGTACTACAAGTATAAATAGTAGCACCGTGATTTTGCATGCGAAACCTGAACCCACTATGAATGACTGACTATTCAACGTATCGCACAACTGCTCCAGCTATGCAGACGTGGAAAGCAGCCGTTGTCATCAGTGGCAGTACTGGCGGTACCAGCAGCAGCGGGCGTCGCCGCCGGCGCCGACGACGCTGCCGCGGCTGTGGAGCCACCACAGCAGGTTGGTGAGCGAGTTGCCGTCGTCATACCCGGTGAGCGCGCGCGTCTTGGCCAGCGCGGCGTCCCTGTCGTAGATGCCCTCCAGCGCGTACACGAAGCCCTTCCACCCCTCCCCGACGCCGTCCCTCGCCAGCGCCGGCAGCGTCCACGCCACCAGGTCCTTGACGAAGGCCACGTCGGGGAAGAGCGCCTCGCTGATGGGCAGCAGCGGCAGCAGCTGGATCCCCAGCCGGCACTCCTTCCACTCGGCCGGCGCGAACCAGAGTCCGCTGTCGCGCTTGTTCGCCCACAGCACGCCCACCACGCGGTTGTTGCCGCTGAAGTCGTCCTCGTACATGCCGTCCTCGCGGACGTGCCACCACGTCTGCGCCGCCAGCATCTCCAGCGCCGTCAGCGTGGCGCCGGTGGAGACGAGGTGCGCGTCGCCGTAGCTGAGCCCCACCAGCGCCGCCGAGTAGTAGGCGTTCACGGCCTCGCTGGTGCTCTCCTGGTTGCGCCCGTCCGCGAACTCCGTCAGCCCGCCCGCCCACGAGTGCAGCTTCCACAGGTCGAACATGCGCAGCCGGGTGAAGCCGCCGCCGCCGCCGCCGCCGCCGGGCCGGTTGTTCCGCGACAGCGTCATGAAGTCGGCCACCATGGCGTAGGCCTGCGGCATGTACCGGCGGCCCCAGCAGGGGTCCAGCTTCGCCAGCACGGCGATGGCGTAGAGGAAGTAGCCCAGGTGGTAGTGGTGGTCGTTGAAGATGCCGAAGCCGAAGTCGGCGCCCGAGTCCCGGAGCCCCTGCTGCGTCACCAGCCCGCCCCACTTGGCGTCGTAGAAGAAGCCGTTCCCCTGGAAGCTGCCGTCCAGCCAGGGCGTCACGGCGGCCGTGAGGAAGCTCCGCACGGCCGGGATCGCGTCGGGGCACCCCACCTCCTCCGCGATCAGCGCCAGCCGCGCCGCGCGCGCCACCGCCTTGCCGTAGAAGTAGGAGGAGGTGGTGGTGATGGGCGCGGACGCGAGGCCCGCCACGTCGGCGCGCAGCGCGGCGGCCACCTCGGCCGCGCCGTCCTCGCTGACGCCGCGCGCCGAGTGCCACGACGGGGACACCGGGTCCGTGCGGAGCGCCCACGAGTCGCCCACCACGCCCACCAGGTCGCCGTCGATGCTCCGGTACCGGAAGTCGTCGAGCACCCGCGCGCCGCAGTCGTCGGCGGCGAGCAGGCGGAGGTGGAGCGGGTGCGCCAGCATCAGCAGCTCCCCGCCGCCGGGGGGGCCCTCCTTGCGCCAGGCGTAGTCGACGCAGAAGGGGCGGTTCAGCGCGGCGTCGCCCCCGGTCGGGAAGCAGCGGCTGTAGCGGTCGAGGACCGG
This sequence comes from Paspalum notatum, assembly GCA_022530915.1. Classification (NCBI taxonomy): domain Eukaryota; kingdom Viridiplantae; phylum Streptophyta; class Magnoliopsida; order Poales; family Poaceae; genus Paspalum; species Paspalum notatum. The sequence goes on from CM039685.1 coordinate 36,192,816, forward strand.
CTCCATGGACGCGTCGGGGAGGTAGGCGACCCTGATGACCCCCGCGAAGCCCGGCGCCGAGAGCTTCGTGGTGCTCGCCTGCGCGAGCCGGATCGGCGCCGACGCGTAGAGGAGGAAGGTCTGGCCGCTGTTCATCCGGAGGCGCCACTTGGAGCCGTCGCCGCAGGAGTCGGTGACTTCGATGAAGGCGTGGACGGAGGAGACGGAGACGTCGATGGGGCCGGCCGTGGTGGTGAGCGTGACGTAGGGGCAGCCGCGGACGAGGTGCGCGCGGAGGGACGGCGAGACGTCGAGCGTGACGGAGAGGTCGTCGAAGGCGGAGATCCGGTGGCGCCGCGCGGCGCCGGCCCCCGCGGCGTCGGCGACGGTGAGGTCGGCGACGAAGGTCTGGATGACGAAGCTCGGGGAGTGGTTCCGCGCCGGGTAGCAGACGTCAAGCGCGGCGCCGCCGGGGGACCGCACGGAGTAGGGGTGGATGTACTCGGGCTGGTCCCCGTTGTTGAGCGCGTAGTTCTGGAAGAAGGAGTTGGTGGGGAGCGGCGCGGCGAGCAGCGGCGGCGCGAAGAAGCGGGACGGGTCGGGCAGCACCGTGGACGTGGCGCGCGGGAACACGTGGGCCCCCGGCGGGCGGTGGCTGCCGTGGTGCGGCATGGCTCCTGGGGCGGGGAACGGGGGAGGCGCCTCCTCCGGCGGCGGGATCGAGACGGTGAAGGGCGGCGGCGGAGGCGGCGGCGGAGTGGTGGGCCTGGGCCGGAAGAAGGCGAAGGGGGGCTTGGAGGTGAGGACGCGGGTGACGGTGTGGCCCAGCTTCTTCGTCCACTTCCGCATCTGCTCGGGCCGCCGCTGCTTATATACTGCTGCTGGGCTGGGCTGGGCTTTGACTGGGCAAACGCGGCGGTCCCTTGCAAGTCTGCGTGTTCCTGCCTCCTGCGTTTATACCGACAAAAGAATTATATACAAGTGGTGTTTTAGAGTCTGAATTTGATGGATAATAATGGACCGGCAGGAGCACGACAGAGATGATTAGCGGCTAAGCAAGCACTGGAAACGCGGAAATGCCGTATTTGAAGGGAAGGAAGGACTAGATAATTGTTATCTTAATTAGCACAATAATTTTACTGCCATTTCTGTAATGGAGTTGAGTCGAAGCAAGAAGGGAGTAGTGGTTCCGGCAGCCTACCTTGTTGTTGCTGGCGAGATGAAGACGGAGATTGTTGGCGAGGGCACGATCGATGGGACGGTCCTTGAATGGAGAGTGGTTGCAAGGACCCGACCCGATGGCCGGCAGGTATGATGAAGGACGCAACAACAGAGATTGGCACCGGCGGACGAAACGTGTTCCGCGGACCATGTCACGGCTTCACCTCCCCGGCGGGTGAAGCAAGGGACGATGGGGGCTTTGCCGTGGCGGCGAGTGCCTGCTTGCCCGCGATGCGAATGCGACGCCCGCCCGGACGGCAAGTCGGCAAGGGGACAACAACGTACACGTCGTTTTTTGTCCCTGGTTCTGGTTGGACGCGGCGGCAAGGAGGAGGAAACCCCAAACCCATCCCGTGGCTGCTGCCGATCGATCTGCCTGTTTCCGCGGGCACGCGCCAGTGCCGCCAGAGGCCTCCTGTCCTTTGCGATGGACTCGACGTATCGGTCGGCGTTTTCCTCCCTCGCTAAGCAAGCCGCGGCAGAGGCCGTTGCTGTGTTTTCGCTTGTCCGCTGCCTCGTCTCGTCCCCCAAGTCCCACAAGTTGGCTTGGTTGGGCATAAAATTGAACTCGTAGCCAGCACAACAAGTACTCAGATCTGATCATCAGACAAGGCCACAAGGGTACACGCTGGACCTCCGTCCGTGACCTCTGCTCCTCGACCTCCAAAAGGTCACTATCGATGGCTTGATTAGCACACCATGTCACTATCGGACGCATCCTCGCAACAAAGACGAACAGCAACCACGTCAGACATTCTCAGGATGATCCAACAGGAAAAATTCCGACAAAATAAAAGGAATATGGGGTAGGAATTGGAAATGTAGGGAGAGGAAAACTAGAGTTCCACGTGCAAAGGGAGATATATAAGAGTAGCAGGTGCTTCTCTTCTCTGCCTTTTTACTTCCGGTCTTTTACCCAGGTGTAATCGGTGCAGATAGGAATAATGCTATTACAGTCAGCTGATCACAGCTAGTATTACAGTAGTAAAATGACAAATGCACTCGTGACCCTAAGATCCCTAGTGAATGCCTCCGGATGTTGCCAGGCCGTCCATTTGAAGTTTCAGACATTCAGAGCTGCTGCTTCAGAGTTCCATGCTGAAACTTGATAGTCATGTCATCTAGGATGGGGGATTATAAGCCATATATATGTGAGGATCCCTTCTGAATGAAGTAATTATTACCTAGCTCCTAACAGCAAGCAGGAAACTCCTGAGCATCTCTGTCTTCCCTGGAACCTCTCTTTTGACATCATCTTCTTTCTTCAGTTTACCAAATTCAACACCATGCTTTTCAGATCTTCTTCACAGGTCAACCATTGCAACTGGGCAGCAGTATTGGAGCATGTGCTGCAGTCTTCAACTTCTGTCCGATCTCCTCCAAAACCTGGGTATAGATGAAATGTCTCCATGATGACGCACCAAAGGTGGTTGCACAGCTTTGGGAGACCGGTCGCCTCGAGTAGGCGTATTGGATTCCCTATGCAAGCGCCAATCTGAGCTCTTTTCAGCACAAGAAGGGTTGTTTAACAAGAGGGACATCGCCCAACTGGACTGTATCTGCTGAATGAAGTGCTTGTTCCAGCTTCGAGGAAGCCCTCAAAAAAAAACTGAGAAACGCAACATAAATATCTCCTTCCGTTTTCATTAATTGCTAAAGTAGAAAAAAAACATAACTTAAAAGTTCAGGCTAAACATGTTCCGACCACGCCAGCTCCACTCGTAGGAGCTATGCCTCCCTTATCGACGACGAAGAAGATGACCTAGAAAACACACACGCATGCGACAAAGTGGAACACACCTAGAGAAATTGTTTTGGTGTGGCAACGAACCGCATTTTTTGCAATTGATTGAAATATATATAGCAAAGATCATGTAAAACCTCACAGCCACTACGTCCTAGCTGCACGCCATGCCTCCTCATCATGACATGCCATCCCACGCCCTCAATCATGCCACGTGACCCATGCGCTAGTAAAAGAAACTCCCGCACGAACACAGCGCGCGTAAAACCAGCTACTTGGACGTTCCATTGATTTGTTTACATAACAAAATAAACAAAGCTATGGTATGCATAGGACCTTGATCATGCACCTGGATTACCTGTCAATTTATTGTAAGAATCAATTCTCACTGGATGGTGTTTATCAAAAACATAAACAACACTCATGTGCTCACTCTAGTGGACGTGGACGAGGCTCCGCTGATGTTGGTGTGGGATACAAACATGTGCCCTTGGTCCCATCTGACAGTGACCCAACGTCAGCGGGACCAACGTTAGCGGAATCGGTTCCATGGATGCATACACAAAAAAACTGTGCAAGTTAGCAAGTTTTTGGTCGACGCACCACTCGGCACATGCTAGCAGCTTGTGCATTTTCATTGCGCATTCAAACTTGCATTTACAGTGTTCAAACAATGTTATGTTATGTATGACTGTATGTACCATTTGCTACACTCAGCCTTATACTAGTAGACTCAAAAGTACATGCAAGTGATATAACAGCCAGCCAGCCAACCACTTGGTGAAGACTCACTCCGTGATCCTAATCTAATTAATGCAACGTGTTGCATGCAAGACATGACCTACCATGATGTGCTAAAGGTGTATGGCGATGTGAAGCACTAACCACACAACTAATTAATACTTCCTCCGGTTACTAATATATGATGCTTTTAGTTCAAATTACACTAAAAAAGCCATATATTAACGATAGGAAGGAATACTAATCAACATTCGACGACGATGCGTGAAGTGGCCGCTTCTCGCAGCATCGCTTCACACGTACAACAACGCCACATCTCTCACGGTATGTCAACCTCTTTTCCCATGAGCTAGAAAATCACTAGGTTGTACATATCTCATGTATACACTAGCTAGCTACATGCAAAATGGAATATAAACATGCACACGTATATGAACCGAGATTAGTTCTAATAATTCCCCCTTAATCTTATTCTCCAACATTGAATAACCCGCGAAGCCACTCCTATAATCGTACCTTCTCGAGTGGCTTTGTCAAGATGCCCATGAGCTGCTCTTGGGTGACAATAAACTTCAAGCCACCGATGTGCCCAGCATCAATGCACTCATGAAAGAAGTGAAACTATATATGGATGTGCTTTCTTCTACCATGAAACATGGGGTTCTTGCTAAGTGTGATGGTGGACATATTATCCATCGTGAGCCTTGGCGAGGAGACCTTGATACTGATCACATCCTTGTGTAGCCGCATGAGCTAGACCACCTAGCATATATGTCGTTGTCGCCCCTGCAAGAACTCTACCTCGCATGATGATAGGGATACCACATGTTGCTTATGTGAGTGCCATGTCACAGGGTTGATGTCGAGGGATAAGACAGTCTAGCTCAGATGCCTGCTTGAGGAGGTGATCAACGTCAAGGTCTCTCACCAAGGTTCAAGATGGACAATATATCCCCCGTCACACTCAGCAAGGACCTTATGTTCATGATAGAAGCAAGCACATCGATACGAAGTTTAACTTCATTCGTGAGTGCACTGATGCTAGGGACACTAGCTTGTTTGTGGGCACCTAGGAGCAACTCACGAACATCCCGACAAAGCCACTTGGGAAAGTATGCTCCAAGAACTTCACAAGAGAATTGACGTTGTCACAAAGCTCTATTAATGAAGAACAAGAATTAGGGGTAATTTGACAAGTAATCAAGATGTAATCATCAAATTCCTATACTTAGCATACTTTTTGTTTGTTTTTCATGCAAATAAGTAAGAAACGATAGCCCATTGACTAGCTCTAGACCACCCAAGTAGCTGGCTCAACATGCACTAAGTTCATGTGGGAGTTTCTATGTGTGGATGGCATGCTTGAGGGGCATGGGTTGGCAAGTTGTGATGAGGAGACATGGCGAGCAACCCGGGTGTGGTGGCCGTGATGCCCTACATGTTTGCTGCTACATATAGTTCAATCAATTATAGAAAATGTGGTTTGTTGCTGCACCAAAAGAAAATCTCTCGGTGTTCCACTTGGTGGCATGCGTGTCTATGTTGTGCTCGAGTTAAGTCATCTTCTTCGCCGATGGTGAGGGAGGCACGGGTCCTGCGGGTGGAGTTGGTGGTTGGAATAAAACACATGGTCTGTGTTGTTTCTTTGATAACTATGTAGTGATGTCATTTTTTTCTAAACAATTTTTTCTAAACATTTTAAGATAGGGTTTAAAATACTACAAAAAAAATTTTGAACACGTTGATATCTCAAGTAACTGTTCCAATACTTCCAGCAAAGTTTCAAGTATAAACTCGAGATTTTGCTGACTACTAGATACAAAATCAACAAATAGCTGTCAGATTCAGCATTATTTGTATACCCACCTCTGCAAGTCTGCATTATTATGCAAATTTATCATTACATTCGAGTAGAAGGAAAGACGGGCAATTCTGATATTGATTCAGTTTGAACATAGTACTGCTATACTAGTATTTCTTAAATAATCTAAAACCTTAGTCAAACTATATTATTGGCTTGACTTTCCAAGACATTTATTGACTGAAATTTATCCAATGGCGACTGTGAAATAAAACAGTTTATGTGCCAATTTTGATTTCCCACAAAAGGATAAAAAGGAACTTAACATGTTTTATTACAACAAGATCGATGCTTCACTATCAGAGGCCGTATACAAAATCATATGAACAGGGATTTGAATTTAGACAAAGATTGGGTTTAAATAAATGGCCATAGACAATTCCTTTTCTAGAAAACCTAATCTCGATAATTTTGAATAGCAAATTACCTTCGAGTTAGATATATACTCCAATATAATTGCAATCGCCGCGCCCGTAGATACATTCAAACAAGGGTGAGTTCTTTTGGAAGATTCATAAATTGAGTTTGTTGTTGGCAAGAAACGATTGCTAGATCTTAATCATGAATCCCCAGGGACCTGCTAGCCCAATGATGTGAACGCCGTAATCCGTAGTTTAATTAGGCACTAACCTTAATCATGTAGATGCCTTTATGCGGCTGCTGTGAAGTCCCCATGATGCCTGCTTGGCGCAGGTATTGCATATGCTTGATGTGGAGAAGAAGACCGCCATCACAGTAGAGACGACGCCCGGGCATCAGTATTCATCATCCCATTGCCATGCTGCTTTGATCGGTAGTACTAGGTTCTAGTGCGAGAAACTAACCGCACCAAAACTCCAAAAGGATCCACAAATCCCCTCCTTTATAGCATGGTTATTAATACGTGGTTTGGATAGGGATCAGGATCACCGATCCAAAGAAACGGTAAGCACCTCCCCTATCGTGGTGCATCGATCTGTTCTCGTGATGGAGAGAGACCCAAGGCCCTTAAGACTCGGCCAAGGCTTTGACGCAGCCAATTAGGCATCAACTCTAACAGTGATTACTCACGCAAAGCGCAATGAGCGGATGAGCTGGTCCGCGCAGGCCTCGGGCCGGGGTCCTCGTTATGCCGCGTCAGGAGCACCCGCAAGAACCTCGTCCGTCGTCCAATTGGCGTCCTTCCTTCCTCGCTGGCGTGCCCTTCTCCATCTCCGTCCTCTGCTCCTCGATCAGCCCCTCCAAGAACCTTCAACCTCGTCCACGTCCAGCCGCCGCGCACTCCGATCCGACGTTCCATGTGCTCTGAAAAAAGGATTAGCCTCACATTTGGACTTCATTAAACAAAATTTTTCATATGGCTGCGCTTGCGTTTGATGGTGCCTTAGAGGATTGAGAGATTAGGGAAAAGTTAATTTACCACCTCAACTTGTGCGCATCCATTTTCAACTTTGAGCTACGGGACTGGACAGCAGCTATCAAATCCGGACAATGCACCCGAAAACATGTTGTTCCCATGGTGGAATAAATCAGAAAAATATCAAAAGTGTGGCAACATGTTTCTAAAAAAATATAATCTACTTTTGGTTATTTTTTGGAGATCTTTGGAACTTAGTTGTCCCTAACCTACTGTTATATATTACTAAAAAGAACATTAGAAATAGAAACAAATAAGTTACATGCAACTCTAAAGATATCACTAGTGGATAGAATATATTTTTAGAAATAAATGGGTATAAGTTTTCATGTTTTATATAAATTGAATTAAGTATTAAAAATAAATATTAAACAATAAGTTATTATTTACAAAAGCATAGCTAAAATTAGCTTTCAACACGCTTAGGGATGGATGTCCAGTTTTAACCGTTTGAGGGCACTGGCGGCCCAATTACACATCTTATCTTATCTTATCTTACTATTACTAATTGGAGGTTCTAAAAGTTGCACCAATTTTAAAGCGCGCTAGAAAAAAAAGATAAATTCAAGAAATTCTCACAATAATCAGAAACATCCGACCATCAATTGGCAGATTAGAATATTAATAGCCATTAGATCTATTTTCTAAGTAATTACCCACCTCTGCCACTATGAAAGGTCTTGAGTTCAACTCTCAATAAAAGCAAATATCCTCTTTTTTTTATTATATATATTTTCTAAGTAATTACCCACCTCTGCCATTACGAAAGATTTTGAGTTTAATTCTTAACGAAAGCAAATATCTTTTTCTTTTTTTAGATTTTTCCCATTTTTAAATTTATCTTCAGTTTTTGTCTTTTTTCCATTAAAGATGCTAGAAATCTTTCTATAAAACAGATATTTTGTAGACTTTTTGAAATTTCTATGTCAATCCTCACAAGATGCGCTAGAAAAAAAATAAAATTATAGAAATCCTCACAATAATAAAAAAACCCATTCATCAATTAACATGTTGGAATCTTATAATAGCTATTAGATCTGTTTTCTAATTAAGTAATCACCCATCTTTGCCATTATCAAAATAATATTAAATAACCCCTAAAACTTCATATTAATTACCCACTCTGCCAATATAAAGAAAAATATGAAATAACACTCTAAATTTATATCTAATTGCTCACATTTGCTATTTTGATAGGATAATACCAAATATCCCCTTTAATTTATATTTGAATTGTTCAGCTTAGTTATTATGACTGATAATATGATGAAAATAACCTCTCAAAATTATATTAAAATCACCTATTTTTGCAATCGATCAAAGATTATCTAAATCAATTAAGCATACATATAAAGTAGCAAGATATGTTATTATAAAAACCTAAGTATAAAAATAGTTCTATATATGTTGTACGGTTACGCATAACACATTTAAGACTCTAACCTGTGCAAAAGTACGGATTGATTGACTAGTAGTTAAAATTGTAATACCAAAGATCTCTGGCCAATAAGCAGATTGAGTTCGGCAGAGCATGTATACGGATGTGTACGGTATTTCAGACGGTTGATTAGATTGTCCAGCAGAGCAAGCATATGCATATCAGAGAGGAGGAATGCATTTGCATTAGCTGCTTAAAACAACCTAACTACCTCTAGAAAACCTCTTGAAATACATTTCCAGAAGTGGATCGTTTACTGCTCCCTTCTGATTCTCAGTAGTAATAGAAAACCAAAACTTGGATTTTAGATGTGAATTCCTAGGTGTTACCGTGTTAGGTTTATTTAATATTTTGGAATGATTTACACATCCATACTACCTGTATCCAATGAGTGTCAATCTAGCATCTCAAAATTTTCTTACAGAGTGTCACTCTAACTATTTAAGACAATTATCTTTTATATATGCCGTCATATAATACACCACAACCAGTGAAAATGAGAGGATACATGCATCTTAATCTTAGCACTAGTAAAAAACTAAATTTGCTATTTTTATAGGACAAATATAGTATTTATTAAGAAGCACATGTGGAAATGATTTAAAGTATAATGTAAGCAACAAAAGGCAAGGAAAAATAGAGACATATTGCCATGTTTGGTAGAACTTTTTCTAACTTATGGTCAATATAAACCGAAACTAGCATCTAAATAGGACTTTTTTTTTCAGTTTCGCTTGGCCGCGTTTTTTTTTCACCGCACCCATTTGTACTAAAAGACATAAATTAACCTAAACCAGTTTATTTTAATCGTGCTAGCTATTCACTTATTTGTACATCTTATCAGGAAAATGCTTCCCTGACAAGCTGTACCAAACATAGGGAGAAGTGTTAACAATAAGATAGCAGTGTGGGACTGATTTTGCATGCCTAGTGTTGGGAAGTTGTCTGGCCAGGATGCATATGTACTCCCTGCAGAATTCTACATATGACACCATTTAACTTAAAATTACATAACGTTGGTGTTATTACTTTTCAGGACAAATGTCTCCCGTAGCCTTACCGGAGAGAACTTACCTATAACAATGATAGTATATGTATCTCCTCCCCTATATATCTTTTTATATACTCCTCTTAAAAATTCCTTCCTCTGTATCTATATATTCTATGTGTTTATCATACACCAGTTTCAAATTAAGTTAAGCTTTTCTAACTTTGACAACATTCATAGGAAAAGATTTCAGAATTTATGGCATCAAATTAGTTCCATTAAATCAATCATAAAATATGTTTTGACTTGTATTTTATGATATTATAGTTGCTATTTTTTCTAAAAAGCTTAGTCAAATTATAAATGTTTGATTTAGGACATAACTAAAGTATAAACTATAATTTAGAACGAATGGGCTACATACTTAAATCTTATTTAATTTATTGTCTATAATAAAATAAAAAATATATAAAGTGAAATAGTGAACAGAGAACCCTGCATACAAATGACTGTGCATATGACGTTATCGGCTTCGCACGTGCGCTCCTGTTCTTTACACATACTCAAAGAGAAGCATAGGAGTTAGTCTTTTATTTAACACAATACAATCCACTATGCTCGTAGTAGATCTTTAAAGAAAGACGGGAGGAATGTTGGTTTGTTTTCGATCGAAAACGATGATGGTTTATTTATGCACCGAGAGTCAACGTTCTATTCTTTTCGCCAGAACTTATATAAAAGCCATGCCCCGTCTCCAATGAACTACCACAAGTGGCGGCGAGACAATCAGCTCTAACCCGGGGCATGATTGCACGAAGGATTGAAGTACGGAGTACTTCTACCGGCGTCGTATATTAATGGTCGGATGTCTAAAAGTAATAACCGTATTGGCGTATTTTGTTTTTTCTAGAACAAGCCTTTGATCGTCAATTTCTCTATCTATATCTATATGTATAATATATCAATTACTGAAAAATGATTTTAAAATAAAGTGATATTATTATATCCATATAGAGAAATACATACTTACTGCATGATTTTATAGATAAAAGATATATTAATAGATTTCAAATTTGTGTCAAACATAACAAAATGCACCTATTAATTTCAAACAAAGTATAAGATATCCTAGCGTCCAGTTTTTTATGAAATATAAAGATATTGTGGTCCATTGGAACACTATTCATACAAGCGAAACAAAATACACCAATAATTTGAAACAAAGTACCTTCCAATCTTTTTTATTTATCACTTCTTAGTTCAAAAATGATCCAGCCAACGACAAATATTCGAGAATGTTGACATTTAGATCTTTATGCCTCTAAGCCTACAATGGTTGCTTGAGTAAATAAAAAAATGCTTTTAACATAATCTATTTACACTATAAAAGAGCGAATTTTCATAATACCATTTTTCGTCCAATAAAAACCTTTGTACCCCTCACATTAGCCTCTCTGTACCAGTTAGAAAAGGTCTAAAACTGATAGAAGAAAAATGTTTTCACCCTTTAGCTTTTTATTTTCTCACCTCGTTCTATATCCACACCCACCTGGTATTTTCTTGTGTTGCAATAAATGAAAAAGAAAGGACATCAATCACACATGTTTTTTAATTATTTTTCTCTTTCATTTACCTCATTCCTTGATTTCCTAACCGATAATCTTATTTCATATGCATGTTGCACGTACGTCTACGCTAGTGTTGAGTAAATGAGTTGGCCTTTTAACAAGGGTATACTTTGATACATCATCTTCATCAATCTTAAGTTGTTTACTAGCTGTGCGTTGCTATGGGAAAAACATTGAATCGTTATACAGGTAGTATCGCAAATCAAACAAACAAAGTGGGATAACATCGCAAATCAAACAAAGTGGGGCAACAGATATATGCTCTAGCAGAACATCTGCAACAACAAAATAAAAGCAATGCAAACATTATTAGGCACACGGGATCAACCCATGATATTGAAAATTTAGAACATTTTGTTACACGGCCACACAATCATATTTTGGATAAATTCAATGCATGTATCCAAATACGTAGTTTCAATATAAGCCAAGGGGTCCCTAGCCCGGTTGGTTAGGGAATTCCTGAGACACTCTGCAGGTCCTGAGTTCGATTTCCGGTGGAAGCGAATTTTCAGGCTGTGGTTAAAAAAATCCCCTCGTTTGCCCCACGTCAAAGCATAGGTCTAAGGACGCCCCTTTCTCACAGGGAGCTGTGCCGCTACGTAAGACTAGGGGCAGGGGTTCGGGGATTTTCTTGACCGGTGTGAGAAGGTCTTCTTCTTTTTAAACCAATGTCGTGGGGGTGGTCTTACTCCTGCCGGTCAAGTTTTTAGAAGCAAGTTCATGTCATGAGAGCAAATTAGCAAAGGTTAATATAAGTTTTTATTTCAAATTTTTTTGTCTGGAATACGACTAAGATACCCACTCACGGCTGCGGGGATTTTAAATCGAGTAAGTTCCCTTCATATGTCAAGAGGCTAATAAAAAAATGTTCCACAACTTCCACCCTATGCTCAGATATAAGTAAATACCAACTAAGAAATAGTCTTGTATAATTACTTAATTAGAGAGTTTTACAAATTTTGCATTATCAAAGCACTATGGTGAAATGTACAACTATTCTAACCCATCAAATTTTATGAAATACATGAAAGAAAAGGTTTCAATCCAGTGTAACTTTTAATGGAGTGTAATACCATACAGGTAGAAGATGGGTAAAAGCTAGAAATTGCTGATGCCAACCATGTATATAAAGCATTCCTTACCGGCAATATCTACGTTATGGACGCTGAAGGCAACACATCAATGATATTCTCCTTGGCATGTCATGAAAATTACGTGATCGAATTAACTGCCATCTTCTGAACATAATTGAGATAAGTCTTGGTCAACGATCTTCTCCAATACAGCTCTTTTGATAAACAGCCACAACTGCTATCCATGCAAGAAATTTAAATTAAAAACATTCTCAGAGTTGTAGCAGTATATATTATTGAGGCAAAGCTTGTAGGTTTCTGCAAATTCACCATTGTGAAGTTGTTGTGAAGTTTTTTCTATCTTGTATTTTGTTCTCAAATCACGTGTATTGTATATAACTGACTGAACTATCCCGTCTTTTCATTTAATTTGCTATCATTAAACATTACAGAACAGTGGAGCAGTCAATGTCTAAACACTAAAGAACCATGGGTTACTTAGACTGCAAAATGTAATGGTTCCAACTAAAAAAATAGACAGGACTCCCATTGTACCAAAACTGCCCAAAACATAACATGTGCAGCCATGTAGGTGATCAGGTAGCTTGTGTATTAACCCTGCTAGAACATTCTCATCCATGGATGTGCTTCTTATACTGATTGAAGTTGGATCATTATTCAAGCCTAGACCGATGAGAAATCAAACAGAGATACATAATTTAAGTGCATTTGAAAGGCAATGCAAAAATCTGTGAATTTGTGGTTCAAAATGGACCGAGTGTAGCATGGTAGCTAACTACTATCTAAAAATAGGTTAATAGTATTACATCAAAATTTAAGAAAAATAGCCATGAGCTATGGATGTTTGAAATATTACCTTCTGGACTCTTCTTGTCAATGCAACCAGTTTGCTCTTCAGGTGTCGGACACGTCACAAGTTGAGGGTGCTGATTTTTGCTCTTCAACCTCTAATTAGATAGCCTGATACAATATGCAATCATTTTAATTTTTCCAATGATCTGCCAAATCATTATCTGCAACAATATGCATAACTAAAAGCATAAAAGTTGCCAAATCATTATCTGCAACAATATGCATAACTAAAAGCACAAAAGTTACAGATCAAGTTGGATTTGCCGATTGACTGTAAAATATGTGAACACAGCTCCATTTTTATTGATTTTGGTGGTGGTACAATATCTGACACTGGGAATCAAGCAGGTCATCAACAAATTAAGGGATACTGAACCAATAGTTGAGACTAAGAAATAAATTAAGAGACACTGAACCAATAGTTGACACTAAGAATCATATGTACAGCTTGTTAAGCTTCAGTTAGCACACTGTTAAAAATGAGTGAGGTTAACCATTACAATTCTAGTTATAGTGGTATGTATAGCCACATTTGATACTCACTAATCAAGTCCAGAGCTTAATTCACCATCAAATACACTTTACAGTAACACCTAATACAATGAAGTTTAAAGAAAATCCCATTGTCATCCAAACAATGTGGACAGAAATTAAAAACCTGGACACAGTAGCAAAAGACAGCAGAGTTAACAGTGCTTATGAGACACTGTGCCTAACACAAGGGCTGGTCCAAGCGGCCAAAAGGCTCGTCACTCAATGTGCAATGTTCAGACACCACAGCACCAGAGCATGTAGCGGAATTGAAGTTGTCCAGGAAGGCAGGAACCTGCGAGTCCAGGAAGGTCCGAAGGACCAGGCGGCCTCGATACGACCTCCAGCGCAATGAACTCGCTCGAAGGGAAGGCCGTCGGCATGGTTGACGAGGCGTCACTGAAGCTCGTCGGCGTACCTCTGCACGGTCTCCTCCGCCGTGGTGCCCTCAGTGGTGTGGGGGTTACGCAAGACGAGCGCCCGTCGCGGGTGAGGGCGAGGGGCTGCACCCGTCGCGTGGCCCGCCGGCGCGGCGTGCAGTCGCCGAGGCAGGGGACGGCAGCGGCACGAGGGCGTCGCGCGGGCGGGGCTCAACACGCGACCGCGTGTCGGCGGAGGTGACGGGCGTCGCGTGGGCAGCGGAGGTGCGGCTGCAAGAGGTGGTAGGAGGTGGTGTGCCGGCGGAGGTGCGATTGTGGAGGCGGAGAAGGAGATGCGAGGCGAAGCGAGGGCAGGGTGCAGTGGAGGAGACGGGCCAGCAGTTGGGGCGGAGGCTGAGAAGAGGGGTTCGCGTGCGGGGCTTTCTCGTCGCAGCCCGCAGGGCGGTTTCTGGAGGCGGAGGTTTCTCGTGCGCGGCCGCACGGGCTGATGGATCGGCGCGGGATTTCGGGCGAGGATGGCGGGCGTGGCCCCGCGCGCGGTGGACAGGGAGGCGAGCGCGAGGCACCCATGGACTGTGGTGATGGCGGCCGCAGCGAGCGTCGGGGCGAGGATGGCGGGCGGCGGGGTCGAGTGGAGCACAGGGGCGTGAGGCCGCGAGGCCACGCGGTGGTGGACGCCCCCCTTGCCTTCTTAATAGGTAGTAGAGAAAAGGGACCCAATCATTTGGAAATTGAAAATCAGATCACAATCATAGTAGGGCAGCGGTAGGCTCGGCATTAGCTCAGATAGCACATTTTTGGGATTACCCATATTTTATCAGAGAAAAACTTAGGAGAAATAGACGTCAAAAAATTGTCCGTGAAATGTGCTAAGATATTGCCAGTTTTTAAGAACATACTAGACTCGTGATATTTGGATTGAGATTGGGAATGAGATATAAATTTAAATGGAAAAAAGATATTGGTAATAAACTCTATCACAATACTTGCATCATTTCTTTATCTTTATTTATATCCAAACAAGGATAAGATTTATTCCACCTTTCTTATCTCTATCCCACACTTCATTTCTCACAACCCAAACACCACCTAAGTAGTAGCCGAATTTTAGCATACCCAAAGTAATGAGAGTCCAGTTGAACAACTGGAAAAGATCTGAAGACGTTCACAAGCAAATTATCTGTCGCGCCGCTCGTGCTGCGTAAAGACTGCGGTCCAGGATATCATATTTTCTCAGCTACTTTGCTATGCCCGACAAGAACAGCTCTATCTGATATCTCCCTCTGTCCCAATCGTTGGTTGCTGGCCAGTTTGGTACACCTTCCGAGAATTCTTTCTTGTTTCTTTCTTGCCGCAGAACCAGCCAGCATCACTAGGCAGTAGCTCCTAGCAGCGGCAAGCCATGGCCGCCACGGCGCACAAGCCCCTGGGCGCGATCACCGCCGACGACCTCGCCGCCGCGGCGCCTGGGTCAGACGCCACAGCGCTCCACGCGGCGCTCCGGCGCGCGCTCGACTCGCACGGCCCCGCCGCCGTGTGGGGGGAGCTCTGCCGCTCCGTGCTCCGTCCGTCCGTCCCCTTCGCCGTCCACCGGATGCTCTACTACGGCTGCTTCGCCGGGTTCCCGTCCCCCACGCCGCCCGCCTGGACCCCCGACCCGTAAAGCCCTCCCGTCTCTCCGGCGAACCAACTCGCCTCAAAGATACTACTTTTCACCCCTTCCAAGTCCCTTCTAAATTCTAATCTGCCGACTTTGCTGAAATTCAGCGAGGAGGCTGCCTTGACCAATGTCGGCCGCGTCCTGGAGGCGCGTGGGAGGGAGTTCATCGGCGACGCGTACAAGGATCCCATCACCAGCTTCTCAGACTTCCACAAGTTTTCCAACGAAAACCCAGAGGTGATAAAAGATGCCGCTTTTTTCATTGCTCCGTTGCTTGTTACTGTTGCAAGAGTGAGCTTAGTGTCAGCTTGATCTGTGCCTGTGGGTTGCAACAACAGGCGTACTGGAAGATGGTATTTGAGGAGATGGGTGTTGAATTCTGTGTGGAGCCATCCTGCATCTGGAGAGACAACGATGCGTACCCCGGTGGCGAGTGGCTACCAGGCGCCCAGCTGAATGCCGCTGCAAATTGCCTGACTGCTAAACCTGGGAGGAGCTCTGACGATCCAGCCATTGTATGGAGGGATGAGGGGAAGGATTCTGAGCCTCTTAACTTTATGTCTGTGGAGGAATTGAGGAAGAAAGTTTGGTAACTATGTCCTCCTCCAAGAACTTCTAGCTTTGATCGTAGCCATGCTTTTGCTTCATCGTAATCTGATCTGTAACCAATTTCGCTTGGTGTGTCTAGAGCAGCCTCGTGGCAAATGCGCTTGATGCCCTGGACCTGCCAAAGGGATCTGCAATTGCTATTGACATGCCTATGAATGTCGATGCTGTGGTGATCTACCTTGCAATCGTGTTGGCAGGGTATGTGGTGGTCTCAATTGCAGACAGTTTTGCTGCACCTGCAATAGCGATGAGGTTAAAGATATCAGAAGCAAAGGCAATTTTCACTCAGGTAATTTGCTAACACTGTTGCTACTGAGTCTATTTCTTCATTTACTTTAATTATTTTGATAGTACTTTTCTCTGAAAAGAATTTTGTGCCTAAAATAAAGCAGTGATTTGTTGATGCTGATAATCCTTCTCTTTCTAGGATTACATCCTTCGTGATGACAAGGAACTACCATTGTACAGGTGCATTGCTTAAGTACAAAGGCTATACATCAAGAATTTATATTATTAGAATATGCTTCTCACACCATATATTTGTTTGTACAGTAGAGTTGTGGAGGCTAACGGCCCTATGGCAATTGTGATTCCTGTAAGGGGATCTTTGCCAATAAAAGGACTCCGTGGTGATGACCTGTCCTGGCAAGATTTCCTTGGAAGGGTTGATCATACCAAGTGAGTTATTTTCTTATCATGTCTTGAAATTTGTGGAGAAAAGTTTGACAGCAGTCTTTCCTGTGTTAAACTAAACATTAAACAATTCTAGAGCAAATCATACTGAACTGTCTCTAAAATAAACTACAGAGCAGTTCTGTCTTTTTTTTTTCCCTATGCCAATATTTAACAAGCTCACGAGTTGTTTGGTAAAGTATTATGGAAAGAATTAACCTCTTGAAATCGACCTACTTTCCTTGGAATAACTTGATACCATTGGACAATCACTGATAGAACAAAAATGTTGCAGGGCGGAAAATTATACTGCTGTTGAGCAACCTGCCTATGCATTCACCAATATCCTGTTTTCATCAGGGACCACAGGTAAGATAATGTTTACATAATTTTATCAGTTCTGGCATGTTTCGTCCATACACAATTATTAGTCATACAGCTGTATAAGGCAAACTGGCCAACAGCAGATCCAATTTATGATAATGGCTGGATCAAATAATGCATCTTTTAAAAATATTGTACAAAGTTTTCTGACACTTCATATTCAGGGGAGCCCAAGGCAATTCCATGGACACATATAACCCCCCTAAAGGCAGCTGCTGATGGCTGGTGTCACATGGATATTCGTAAAGGAGATGTTGTTGCATGGCCAACTAATCTTGGTTGGATGATGGGTCCTTGGCTTGTTTATGCCTCATTACTGAATGGTGCTTCCATGGCTCTGTATAATGGCTCTCCAAATAGTTCAGGCTTTGCAAAGTTTGTACAGGTACAGAAAATAGACAACTCAATTTAAAAAATTAGTGCCAGAAACTGTGGACCATTTGTGTCCATATGCATTATGCTGTACAAATATCAATACTAAACAGTTAAAACTTAAACCATAAACTGAATGAGCAAAAGCTTCAAATGCATGGCTTGCCATTCCAGTTAAGCTCTTTTGTATACTCATCATGAATCTCAACGGTTTGGCATGCTTCGCTCGTATAGTCGTATGTTCGTGGATCCTTACGGAAAAAAAAGAATAGTGTAGGCATGAAATTGTCCTATTTACTCCGTTTATATGTACAATTGCTCCACAATGCATCTGGTTTTAACTGAAACTTAGTGTACTGCTATTCTATCTTCATTCATTTCAACCTCCTTCCTACTATCATTACATTTTCTTCATTTGTTGCGACCTCATTCCTATTATCATTACATTTTTCTTCATTTGATGCAGCCTCATTCCTACTTAAAATTACATTTATTTCCAGGATGCTAAGGTGACAATGCTTGGACTGGTACCCAGCATTGTTCGTACATGGAAGAATACAGATTGTACAGCTGGATTGGACTGGTCCACCATCAGGTGTTTTTAATTACTCAAACTCTCCAGACCTTTTGTGACTTATCTTGTAATAAATCCTATATGGTATGTAGTTTCTTAGTTGTCGCGATCTTTATATGCAGATGCTTTAGCTCATCTGGGGAGGCCTCCAGTGTGGATGATTATTTATGGCTGATGGGAAGAGCTTGCTACAAGCCCGTAATTGAGTACTGTGGAGGCACAGAGATTGGTGGTGGATTTGTTACTGGATCCTTGCTGCAACCTCAAGCATTGTCTGCATTCAGCACACCTGCCATGGGTTGTAACTTGTTCATTCTTGATAGCAGTGGGAACCCTTTGGTAAGTTCATGGAATAGGATTTTTCCTGAATGCACTTTGTCTCATTTTAAACATTTATGTCATTTTCATACCGGTGCATCTACTATCCCTGGGTGTGGAATGTTAGAACAGTTCTATCAGACATCTTTACATTTATGTGAGCATTACTAACATTATGCCCTACCACGTCCATGTACTGCTTGCAAATTCTGAAAAGGATTATATCTAGATGCTTGTTTGCCTAACTTCCAACAGCTCTCATAAGAAAAGAACTGTCAGAGCTGATGTTGATGCTTGCCTTCAATCTTTATAGCCACAAGATTCTGCGGGTATTGGTGAACTTGCACTTGATCCAATTTTTTTTGGATCATCAACAACACTGCTAAATGCTGATCATCAGGAGGTTTATTTCAGTGGAATGCCAGAATGGCACGGGAGAGTATGTATGCGTGTTCTTGGCTTCTTACTCGTGTAAAGTTTGAGACCCTAACCCCTGTAAACATGCAGGTCCTCCGCAGACATGGAGATGAGTTTGAGCGTACTTCTGATGGGTATTATAGGGCTCATGGGCGTGCAGATGATACAATGAACCTTGGTGGCATTAAGGTACACAACGCAATGTGGTAATCCGCAGCTACACATTGAAATGTAGCATTGCCCTGTCCAGACATCAAATCCCATGATCACTTTCAGGTTAGCTCCATTGAGATTGAGAGGATCTGCAACAGAGTAAACGACGCCATCCTTGAAACAGCAGCTATCGGTGTTCCACCTGTAGGGGGTGGCCCTGAACAACTAACCATAGCTGTCGTCTTGAAAGACCAGAGCTCACAGGTGGAGGACCTGAACCAGCTGAAACTAGCGTTCAACGCAGCTCTGAAGAAGCTGAATCCTCTCTTCAAGGTGTTGTCCACCGTTCCTTTGAAATGGTCCAGGTTTCATATGGCAAACCACAGACATCACCCAAGAACTGAACTCCATTGTTTGTTTCCCTCTGTATGCAGGTTTCCTCCGTCGTTGTGGTCCCGGCTCTCCCTAGAACCGCCTCCAACAAGGTGATGAGGAGGGTCCTGCGCAAGGAGTTCAGCCAGGCAGCCCAGGCAAAGCATTCGAAAATATAGATAGCTAGAAATATGAGGCTTCTTTTTTTTTGCTGCAAATGTACCTCTAAAAAAGAGTTATACAGCAAACTGTCCATATCATCACACATAGGCCCTTCGCCCTTGGAAATCCAGTTGTTTACCTGTAGAAAGGATAAATGAGATGTATTTGCATCTCGGGAGAAGAAAACGAGCCGTATCTCCTACCAATATGCGGCGTTCACTTGATGTGAGCTCACAGAAACAATAACGCAATCATTTTTATGATTTGCATGATGAACTTTTACTCTCAAGAGTTTGTCTGTTGAACTGTTGAACTGACCATGGTAGTATAGCACTGCCCGGAAGATCCTGTGACCAGCTTTCGGCAGTTGAAGAGCTGGATTCGATTCAAATCACGCAGAGAACCTATGCTGTGCTGTGCGTATGGGAAGGCCATCGTTACGAATTCCTGTGGCCTGACCTGCCGGAGACGGCAGGTTGCCGGCGGTTGAAGGGCACCGATCGCTGTACGGCACCATGCTTTTGTGCTCCACTGCTGCCGTGCGTCCAATGAACAGACCAAGGGAGACGGAAGGCTGCACGGTTCAAGTGTCGATACGATACGAGAGACCACCTCGTCCTATGATTACGATGATGAAATGATGATGTGTTTGGTCAGTGGTCACTGCAGCAATTAGATAGACTAGTATACACTACCTTCCTGCAGCACGATTATTTTGGTGCCCTTTTTGTTTCCCGACGGCATTAGACGAAACGTGACAGTAAACCAGTTTCTTGAATCAAACAAATGTGACAGCAGATAGCTCGTGGCGCTTTCAGTTTCAGTAACGGCACCCACAACTCCGCAAGAGCTGCCCCTTGCTTGCGCGTCGTGTGTGTGTCGTGGTGCGAGCCTTTGTTGGCTCCTTTCCTTCCCCCAGGGCAGGGCAGGCCCGGCCGAGCGATCGAGCGGCATTTAAACGCGGGCGCTAGCTTTGACCACCGGGCGGGCGCCGAAGCCTCCGCCAACCGCATCTACAGGTCCACACACAACTGATCGGCCTGCCATCGCATTCACCCCGGCCAGTCTCTCCGGACTCCGGCGGCAAGTGAGGTAGCAGTTCATCATCTTCTCCACTGGTCTATTGGGGTCATACATGCGCAGCAGTGCTTAAGATTAAGCAGCGCCGATCGATCGATCGATCGATCTCTTTGGTGCAGGAATCGCATCGAGGGCCGGCAGCAGTCCGATCGGAGGCGGCGGGGGGGATGGGAAAGCTGGCGAGGCTGGTGGACGGCATCAAGGAGAAGCTGGCCGGGGCCGGCGGCGGCGGGAAGAAGGCCAACAAGCCGCCGGTGATGTGCTACGACAAGGTGGACAAGACGGACAGCATGAGGGTGGAGATCAGGAGCCGCCGCGCGCGCCACCTCATCGCCAAGAACCTCGCCGCCGCAGACTCCATCGCCGGAGGAGGAGGAGGAGGAGGCAACAACAACAGCAAGAAGAAGAAGAAGAAGCGGTTCTTGGGCGCCTTCTGATCCGCTAGCTAGTAGATCGACTTTGCTCCCCTTGCCTTGCTGCCGTCGATCTGCTTGCTTATTGTCATATCGATCGATCCTGAATAATGCATGCCGCTCATGCATCCTCCTCGTCGTGCAGAAACTGAAGTATGCGTGCATGTGTACGCCTGTTCCCTCTTTGTGGCAAGCACAAGGCAATTATTCCTGATCAAGGACTGAAGCGTCTGCATTTGGAAAGATTAGTACTATGCAGAATTCTCTGAGTTGTTCTTAATCTGATGAGGAGGTTTTAATTGTGTAATCACTTGAACCACCAGGTCTTTGCTTATGTTTGTACGTAGTAGAGTACAAGTGAGAGTGAAACAACACGGTGATATTCGCCGCCGGCCAAAACTTGAGTATCACTGTGTTTGGAGAAGCACCGGCCAAAACATTCATTACCTGGGTTTTGCACAACATACGGCACTGCAGAGTAACATTTCGCATGGTGTGCTCTACCAAAGACTTGTATCAGGCTTGTTTGGATTGGAAGCATAGCTTTTTAAAACTATACATAACTCGCAGCTGTCTTGGCACAAATATGTGTTTTATCTACCTCTACTGACTACTAAACCCATTGTCATTCTTGGGACTATCAAATGGTTTGATGCAACTGTCACACACCATGGTATTTGAGTTGAAAATAGGCAAAAAAAAAAAACTAATCAAAACCATATAGACTTTGAGATCAATAGAATTCTAAATACTCCAAAATGGCACTACCTCATTCTCGACCATTTATCGCCTATAAACTAGTCTGAGTTGTAACTATACTCTGTATTCGTTATCGGGTAAAGTTTAATAAACATTATAATATTATTTTTGACATAATAATAATAATAATAATAATAATAATATTTTTTTTGGAATTGATATAGTAGTATTGGACAACAGCATACATTTCATTAAGACGGCGATTATTATTGAGATACTAGCGTGCTCTTGCTTTATCAGCTCAGTTGCGCTTGTTGGCTCGAATGGCGAGTTCTCACATGGATAAGCAGCCCATACCGGCAAAAAGCATTAGGCAGCCTACGTGGCGTGACTGACGGAACGCGTGAGAAAAAAAGGGAAAAAATGATCATGGCCCATTCTGAGTGTAACCTCAGACCAGCCCGGCCCATAAAAAAGGCCCAACCGGCCGGCCTCACCTCACGACCCACCAACCCGCGTCCCCTTCCCCGTCCCCGTCGCTCCCTATCCAATCCTCCCCTCCTCTCCCTCCCTCCGCCCGCGCCCGCGTCGCGGCAAGACGACCCCGCCCCTGCCCCACCCTCTCCCCGCCGCGGGCGCCGGAGATGCAGGCGACGGCCGCGGCCTTCCTCGCCCGCCCGCTCCCGCGGCTCCGCCGGTGCGCGCGCCTGACTTAAACCCTCCTCATCGAGTCCTTCTTCCCTGTTTCTGGTGCGCTCGGAAGGTGACGTGGTTTTCGTTCGATTCAGCATTGGCGGCTGGGGCGCGGACGCGGCGGCGGTGCGTGGGGGCGTCATCGCGCTCCCGCCGCGGCTGCGAGGGCCGCGATGCTACATAAGCCTCTCCATCGGTGCCGGCGCCGGGGCCGGGGCCGGAGGCGACCGCGAGTTCAGCTACGGTAAGAGGCGTTTATTCCATAGGCTTCACCTGCTTTGACGACCTGCTTGGTTGGTTGCGGAATGTCTGATTATGGTACGGTACTGTGCGTGGCTACGTGCCTTTTGGGTTGCTGATGCATGAAGGAAGGAACATTGCTGTGGGGGTGGTCAACAATGCTGTGGGGGTGGTGTGCTGACCTCGAGTTAGCAAACTGACATTGTTCAGTGTTGATTGGGTGTGCAATGCACACTGCTCAATGTGATCATGGTGAGGAATGAGGTCGCTTGGGGGTCGGGGCCTAGGGGCATGGATAGGATAGCGGAGATACAGAATGGATTCAGGAGAAACCTTGGATTTTGACACTGGCTGCTGGCTCAGTAGCTGGTACTTGATGCAATATTCTTGTTATCAATTTGACCAAATTGAAGGAGGCCAGGCTATGCTTCTAGGAGTAATATGTTTAGCGTAGATAAGTAAGAAAAATGTTATTTCGTAGCTTCAGATTAGAAATTTTTGTTTGATTGCATTTTTCTCTTGTATACAAGCATGGTATGGTTTAACCAAAGGATTCGGGTTACTATAACTCTTCATAACTTTTTATGCAAGTTCATATCATCCGTAAATCATGGGAATCCTATCCTGTGGACCTAAGATCTAGAAATCATGGTTTTGTACCAACATTATTCTGTTGATTGCTGCTCAGGTCCTGAAAAGTGAAAAATCAAATGTATAGAAAGACAACTTCCATTCAGTTATTTTGAACAGCAGGTGTGAATATAGTTGTCTGCAGTGTCTTATTTATTGCAAGTCTCAGACCTTAGAAAATTTTCAGACCACATTGTTGCTTCGTTGGTTATTTCTGGACAAACAGTTGGCTTACGTGAGTTCATATCCACCCCCTCTATTTGGTTCTCGACAGAGCATGTTCCGGTGTTCCCAAGATACCGTATACGGGATCCCTACAAGCTTCTCGGTGTTGATCGTGACGCATCTGAAGAAGAGATCCGGAGTGCTAGGAATTTCCTTATTCAACAGTATGCTGGGCATGAACCGAGTGAAGAAGCTATCGAAGGTGCTTATGAGAAGATAATTATGAAGAGCTATCAACAGCGGAAGAAGACAAAAATTAATCTGAAAACCAAGTTAAAGAAGAGAGTAGAGGAATCCCCTTCATGGGTCAAGGCACTGCTTAGTTACTTTGAGGTGCCATCGATGGATATTATTTCCAGAAGATTCTTTTTCTTTGCTTTCATTGCTGGATGGAGCATAGCAACTTCCGCTGAGAATGGACCTGCGTTTCAGGTATGCCATATGTTCTTTGGTTTATCCTGAGATTCCAAGGCCTGCCTTTCTTGTCTGAGGACATGTTTTTATCTCCATGGCTATTCTAGGAAGCTGGCCTGTGTAGCCTGTCTAGTTGGCTAGTTGTTGGTAACTTTCACAGTATCGATTAGGTCTATCTATCTTTTCACTAAGTACATTAGTGCTTAATAAAAGGGAACATATTCAGTGCAAACCAAGTTTTGGTGCAAACCAAGTGCAAACCTACTAGAAAAAATTTCAAAAATTTCTGAAAAAAATCATGAATGTACAGCTCGGTATACCCCATCTATATATAAAATTTCAGGATCAAATTCGTCATACTCTATAAGTTACAAAAAAGACAAATTTTCAGTATGACGAATTTGATCCTGAAATTTTATATATATAGATGGGGTAGACCGAGCTCTACATTCATGATTTTTTTCAGCATTTGCTGAAACTTTTTCTAGTAGGTTTGCACTTGGTTTGCACCAAAACTTGGTTTGCACCGAATATGTTCCCTTAATAAAATTACTGCCTGTGTATATGTTTGTTCGTGTTATTGTCACACATCTCTACAGCTTAGTGATCTGATGATTTTAATTTTTATTATCACTTCAATTTGATGATTGAAAACCTTCGGCAATCAGCAGTGTTGGCATCTACGGAGTACTATCTATAGTACGACATTGCAGGAGTTAGAAAATCTATATCTGATTTGCTTTTTATCATTGTGGACATCACTGAACTGAAATGGTTTCCATGTGCAGCTCGCAATATCACTCTTCTCATGCATATATTTCCTCAACGACAAGATGAAGAACCTACTCAGGGCATCAACCACTGGGTACTGAAACATATACTTCCACCAAGGCCTTGATTTGTCTGTCATAAAAGCAGCATTTTTACACACTCTCTTGTCCTTCCAGGTTTGGAGTACTTGTTGGAGGCTGGATTATCGGTTCTCTACTGGTCCCATTGATCCCAACATTCATCATCCCACCTTCATGGTCCCTAGAGCTCCTCACCTCGCTAGTTGCTTACGTTTTCTTGTTCCTGGGATGCACTTTCCTCAAATGAAACTCATTCAATCTTGTAACTGAAGCTGTAGGATCTTTTGTGGAAAAATTATTACGGTGACTGACATCTCTGAATGTGAGTTTTAGAAAAATTTTGCCTTTACTGACACCACTCTTATTAAACTCAAAACACTGGCGTTGCTGTATATTAGCCTTTTGTTTCGGGTGTTTTTCTCAGTTCATGTACACTGATTTTTGCTCTATGGTGACCAGTGTGGAGGTAGCTACGAAGCAATACATTTTGTGCTTTGTGTAGTGGGCTATCCGTGTGTTGGTGTCCAGAGAACAGAGATTAGCTAGTTTGTATGCCTGCTCCTCTTCTGCAAGCATCGAGGCGAGGTCTGCCCAGCCTTCGGTTGTGTTGAATTGGTGTCACTCGCAACCCTTTTGCAGTTAGGCAGTTGGCCATGCTTGTCATGTTTTAATGCTGCTATCAAGCAATTCAGCGATCATAAAAGACGTAATGTAAATGTTCAGCTGCCGTTCAATTTGAATGCGTTGGGTTTTGCTTGCGCAGTATCTATCTATTGGTACATCGCATCCCGATCAGGCAATAATCTCGCCATCACCGGCGCATCACTTTTTTTTTTGTGGATAAGTACAATCGACAATGAATCTTGGCGCGGAAAATTGACAATGTGATTATCTGAATATGTGACGGTAAAGAAATACGAACGCCGGGCAATAACCGATGATTGGAACATGCGCTCTACAACAGTCATATGCAGCACTGGACAATCTAATCGAGGGATCTAACGGCTTAGCTGCGAAAGCGGGGAGCTAAACAATCCGACGCTAAGGGCTAGTTTGGCAACCCCATTTTTCTAGAGAATTTTAGAGAATTGAAGGAAAAATAATTTATTTTTTTAAAAAAAATGGAAAACCATTGGGAAAATGTGGTTGCTAAACTGGCCCTAAAGGAAAAAGTGCACGTCAGATTGTAAGATGATAAGGTAAACTGATAGCCTTTCCCATGGCTACATTAAGTGGCTTTGGACTTGGACTGCACATACCATGATGCCTTGGTTCATTTGGGGTTGTTGGTGGAGTGTGGCATAGAGAATTTCCAAGATATTTGAAGAAGCACTCGAAGCCACTATAGTGCATATTGACCACTTGAAAAGCAATTAGCACAAGAAAGAGAGCCCACCAGTGCTTGTATTGACTTAGCTTGATAGAGTTCAATTGTGAGAGTATTGCTGCTACGGCAACCATTATAATCAAGAGTGTCGCTCGAAAGACATTTTTGTGCAGGTATGGGACCATCTCCAACTGGTTTCACTGTTCCTCCAATATTCCAACTACCTCCATGTCTGTCTACAGTAGCGCTACAGTGTAAAACCGTGTGTACGTAGCCTTTTAGGCAACCCCATTTGGATAGCCTACGGAGACTACCTTGATGGAGAATGTATTTACGACACTTTATTATACTTGCTTTTACCTCTAGCTAGTCTTGCTGATAGCATAGCTTAGTTTCAAGGGCTATAGGTTGTAGCATGTAAGCACCTACTCTCTCTGTCCCAATTTATAGGTCGTTTGATTTTTTTTTGCACTAAGTTTGACCGGTTTGTCTTATTCAAAATATTTACGAAAAAGTAAAAAATTTCAATTTATAGCTAAAGTATATTATATGTAAGACTAAATCACAATGAAAATAAATGATAATTGTGAAACTTTTTGAATAAGACGAATCGGTCAAACTTAGTGTTAAAAAAATCAAACGATCTATAAATTGGGACGGAGGGAATAATAAGCTGTGCCCAATGTGAGCTTTTAGTGATTGAATAACATCTATATCCCAAGGTACTGTTGGGACTTATGAGCGTAGTTTTCATAGAAATTAAAACGTATCGAGCATTCAAATTTACCATTATACATAGAGAGGGTGAGTATAGCTGTACTCGATCGGTAGAAAATGACTTGCAACGATAGCAGTAGACAGTACGTAGTAGTATGGCCCAGCTTCGTCACCGCCCGTTTAGAGAAAGCCCTAAACCAAATCTGAATGCTAACACCGATTTGGTTCATCACCATTCACCACCCGATCAAACCATGGCGTGGCACCGCACGGCGGGGGTCAGCGGAGGACCGGCGATGCACAGCAACTTTGGCGCCGTTTGGTTTGCCCAGATTTTAGACATCTTGATTCTACGTATCAGTTAAAAATATTAGTCCATCAACCCGTGCGTCGTATAGGTTAGTCTCAAGGCACACACATATTATTATGTGTATATCAAAATATAGATAATTTTAATATAAAATTAAATACTTATCTATTTTAAATATTTTATC
The DNA here is from genome assembly GCA_022530915.1 of Paspalum notatum. Taxonomy (NCBI): domain Eukaryota; kingdom Viridiplantae; phylum Streptophyta; class Magnoliopsida; order Poales; family Poaceae; genus Paspalum; species Paspalum notatum. The sequence goes on from CM039685.1 coordinate 36,220,148, forward strand.
ATAACAATTAAATATGGTTAATTTAGATATAACCAAGGGAGATTATTTTATATGATTTTTACCATAGCATAAGAAATTTAATTAAGACTTAGACCATTTTTATAATTGTGCATCTGTGTAATTATTTAAGAAAGGATCCTATCTAATCACTATTAATATTTTAATCTATCTAATTAATGGTTAGATGTTTTCAATTGTTATGTGAGTTATTTTAGATTATCCATACAATCGATACTATTGTATTGTAGATGCCGCTAAATTGATGGCCGGATATTATTATTTTTTTGGTGAAAATTTCTTAAATTTATCTATTCTTCTAGAACGCCTCGTAATTAACACATCTTTTAGAACTTTGAATTAGTAATAGTAAAATTATCTATAAACCTATGTTTTCATAAGATTCAGAGTCACATGAGACATTAGTGTCATAAATATGCTCTCGTAAGATTAGTTATACAAGACATTTGTGTTATCAATTCATAGATAAATTTAGTAGTGATGGAAGTTGGAAATTCAAAATTTATACATATCTTATCTATTTTTTCTTTAGACAATTGCTATAGTGTTCTGAAATATCTATAGATCATGAATTTATCGAAAATAGATAGATATGATGACTTTTGGCCTCTTCGAAGGTAATAGATGAAATATATATTTCTCTATTTTGTTATGTAAAATAGCATAAATTGTTTTCTACCGCTGTAACATGGCAAAATACCTTAAACGATATATGCTCATATTTACGTGACATTAGAAAAGTAACGTATCTAGCCCTTTCAATGTTTGGGAAGATACTATACGGCTGTACGTTTCACGTGAGGCCATATGAGCTACATGTTTTTTAATTAATTATTGAGATTTTGCTCTTCAATGAATCTATTAATTTAGATATCGCTCTCCAATGGATCCGAATCTTTTAGCCTTCTAATTAATAATAGTAATATTTTTAATTAATACGCCGAATGGTACCGGCATGGAGATTTGAACCGTGGTCTCCTACTGTCATAGGCTTTATTTTTTTTAATTAATATGCTAAATGTTGCTGGTGTGGAGATTTGAACCCTCGATCTCTTGCCTCTACATTTGCTGAATGGATTTTTTTTAATTAATACGCTAAATGTTGCCGGCGCGGAGATTTGACCCCTCGATCTCTTGCTTCTGCTTTTTTTAGCGCGTTTTAAAAATAGTGCTACTTTTAGCGCGTTTTAAAAATAGTGCTACTTTTACAACCACCGATTAGTAATAGTAAGATGCTATTGGATGGTCGGACCTTAATTCTGCGACAATGCATATAATGTTGGGGTGGTCTTTGGTTCATGACCCCCGCCGGATCATCATGAGTTGAACATGACAGGGTTCAACTCATCAACTCTGATGATGCGCGTACAGCTCCTGCTATGCACTTTTTGTCCCTCTCTGTGTGTGTGTGTGTAACAAACTGCTGCTGCACATGGGCACGAACAACTTTGTTCGTTCGAGAAAAGTGTATGTAGTACTAATATGAGAAAGGAAGTACTAATGAAATGATGATTGATGCAGCAGGAGAAGGAAAACTAAATAATACTACTATATATAATCCGAAAGATTCAGGCTCCGTGCTGGATCCCCTGCGCTACAGCCACGGTGGCACACATATAGCGTATCGGGTGGTGGAACAATGCCAGCAGCCATGCACTGCAACCACTGCGGTATCATCGTGCGCACCACCCGCTATTCCCAAAGTGGTACGAAGAAAACGGCTCCGCACTCCAACAGGTTTATCTTCGCGCCATGGATTGTAGCTCACCAAGCCACACGGCGACATGATGGTAGGAAGAGGAGAATAGGCTAGCGCTCGATCGGGGGTAGGGAGGAGGGGGTCGACGGCTCGGGGCAGTTGGAGGGGAGGAGAAGGTCGGCGCCGATGCATCCAAGGGTGGTGCCGACCCAGAAGATCTAGCCTCCATGATCGGCGGTGGCGACGCGAATCCGGTCCTATTGCAGCAGTATATATGTTGCCCCTTCTCCCTATGCGGAGTGGTGAAGCATGGGAGGACACGAATCCGCTGCAATCAGATGTTGAATCACTCAACGTATGGCTCCGGGTCCACGGATCAGTGACTAGACACTAGTGCAGCGGAGCCTTATCCACGTGTCTCACTCACTCACCTGCCTGCCGCAGTCGATCGTCAACGAGACAGTGACGACGATATGGAGGTGCATGCGGGTGGAAACCAAGCGGTCACTGGCGACTCGGCGGAGCACGGCATGGCACACAGCATGCAGGTGGTGTCCGTGTAGCTTTCTATGGGCGGTCCATGTGTTTCTTCCCTGATGAGGCCGAGGCTACTGAATGACTACTGAGGGATGAGCCCGTCGTCGTCTAGTCGTATACTAGTACTGGTGTGGTGACAAGACGACACCGCAGCACGAAGGTCCGGGACGCTCTGTGCCCCGGCCGCTAACCACCGAATTGGACGCTTATTGCCACTGTTTTTGTGTTGACAGCCATCGTGCCGACCGACCGACGGACCGGCTCCGCACTGGCCACAAGGGATTCACGTCCACGTACCACCCGAGAGTCCGATAGATAGATCCGGCGCCGCGCGCGCCATCGAGTGATTGATCTGCTCCTCCGCCGCTTCTCTCGCGTCGCGTGGCGGCGGCGGGATCCCCACCTGAAAAGGAGCGCCTAGCAGCAGCCAGTTTAACTGTCTAGTAGTAGAGCAGAACAGTAATACTGCAGGCAGGTATACAGGTAGCCTGTGGATGGACGACGACTGTCGACTATACGGCCGGGCCAAGCCAACCGGCCAACGACTCCACTCCGCGTTTCCCGTCTCTCGATGATCAGCTCAAAGACCGCGAACGTGTTGTTTGTACGTGTCGATCGGCGAGGTGGCCGGCCGGGTGGGGCCGATGAGGAGGACTGGATCGAGCGAGGAGCGCAAGCTGAGAGAGCCGATGACGACAGCTAGCCCAAGGCAAGCAAGAAGCGCGCGCGACGTGCCTGCAAATTAAAGGGACACGCACGCACACGCATTAGGGCAAATATATATATATATATATATATATATATATATATATATATATATATATATATATATATATATATATATATATATATATATATATATAGTAGCTGAGACTGTCCAACGAATTGAAGGAGAAATTCTCACTCGTCGCCTCCGATCCAGCACAGGCATGCGATGCGAGTAGGAGCTCCGATCCATGGCGCGCGTCAGGCCATGCCACCAGGATGACCCTGGTTGGTTGGCTTGGCGCCGATAGATATGATGCAGATGCACGCAACGCAACTGCGCGCGCCACCTGCAGCCACGACGTGTACAAGCTTCAGACACATATAATATATATATATACGCGCTACTGAGCCGTACTGGACTGGAGTTAACAGCTAGCGACGGCTACACTTTGGCCGGTTAATCAATTTCCTCCTAATCCTACTGCTAGCTGCTAATGGCAATTAATAATGCGTCACACACACTTTAGTAGCTTGGAATTCAATCAGCGCGGCGGCGGGGCGGCCGGTACGGTACCTCATATGCAGTGCAGCTGGCTGGATCGGATAAGCAAGCATATAGGCACACAAAAGCACTAGCATCTGTTTAATTTCTACTCTTCTCCCTCTCTCTGTATCTGCTTTCACGTGCTCCTCTCGCAACAAAGACCATGTTGCCTGGCTGCTGGATCGGATACATGAAATTCTTTTATCTTCTGACATGATGCCTCCTTTCTCCACGCAAATTGTTATTTGTTCCTATATATCTATCCACCTCCTATATCCTGCATTAGCGAAAACATCCGCCCGGTCGTGATCATTCACTGCCATTGGCTAACATGATTTATCCAACGAGGCCCGCCGGGTTAGTAGTAAGCACAAGCATTTATGCCAGCCACGACACGTACGACCCCCGAAACATGCATAAATCCCTGGCTCCTCATATATATCCGGCGATGTCTTCGCTCGTCACAGGACAGGTATATATGGCCACACACATGCCTAGCTAGTAGCCAACCGACCGGGGCCAATCGTCTCGATGATTGAGGGCGTGGATGGTACCTGCAGCGTCCACCACCGCCATCATCTATTCAATCCAGAAAGTGATTGGGATTAAGCGCTGCCATCCCATTTTCTATCCTGATCAATTTTTTTTTTTTTTTTTTTTTTGCTCGCTCCATCTTCTCATCATGGGCGTGAAAAGCCACCCACCATTGGGAATTGGAATCGGGTGGTTGCAAGCTCAGGGCAAAATGAAATGATGGTCTTCTTCCCCTCCTCCTGTAGTGACCAGGCCAACAAGGCCATCCAGAGCCATCTCTAGGTCTAAGGTTTGTTGGTGGCACCAAAGGTCCCCATGAAATGGACGGACCCACTCAGATAGGAGTATCGCCAATTGTTCCATGCGTGGAATCATCACTCAACCACAGTTGGTATATAATAATAAAGAGGCTCCAATGCAAGACAAGGGCGATCGATCAATCTCCTGCTGGGACCATGGTTTCTGTGTAACTGTACTCCGTATAACGCCATCCTCGGCGAGAGGTTTTATGGGTTTGTATTCCTTTAAATAGATGCCTTGGATAGAGAAAAAAAGTTTATGGCACGCCAAGAAATTTATAAACACAGAGAATTTAGGTATAGTACATTGCTTTTAAGATTATTCAATGTGTTGAAACTGGTATTTAGTTGATAGGGTTCCATTATTTCATCCGACCACACCTAATATTTAACAATGATAGTTACTCATGTGTACAGTTTACCTACATATGCTCTAGTGTAGGAAATTGCAGTTCGTGTGTCATAAAATTCGATACTATGGAAACCTATTCACCTGACTCCAATGGCTATTTCCATGAGTTAGGCTACGCAAATACCCTTTCCCTTCATTTAATTGTGCTTTCACAAAGAGCAAGCAAATCACAATAGGGTGCTTTGGTTTCTTAAATCAAATATAAAGGACACTCTTAGTACTTAGAGAGAGTGGCAAGTGTACTGCATCTATCCGTCCTTTTTGCCATTGTCCAAGTCAAAGGAAGGTTCTTGTCTCTTGTTACTCTTGGTGATAGGCACTGGCAAACAGATTAGCGGTGGTGTTGGTTTTTGGTGAGCATTTAAAGATATGATTTTGTGGAGGACCTGAAAAGTTTGGTGATCGGTTGGAGTGCGCCAGCTCGGATGGGATAACAAATTACCCCTCCACTTTGTTAATCTTGTGGGGGGGGGGGGCATACCTCCATACCTTACGACTAGAGTGCTGCATATTTGAAAGCTTGAGAAAAGGATCAAACATATCTAACCTTTTCCTTTACTTTTGAATTGACCTTTTCCCTTTACTTTAGGAGTAATATTTAGTACTACGCAAAATGGGTGAATTTGACTAAGAGATACGATTTAATTGTGCAAAATATGGAAAACCTCAATTTGTTCCCCGTCTCTCTTAGTCTCTGTAATTCTTTCAACAACCTAATTAAATGCTATGGAATTCTACGAAGCCATGAAAGAAAACACTCCATTGAGGGTCTTATTTCATTTATCAAACTGAATGACATTGCCCTATTGGAAAACCGCAAAATAAAATTTTCCACATAAAATGGCCTACTCTGCTTCAATTTATTTTTAGCTTGCACAAACAAGAATAAAGGGCCTGTTTGGTTGCTGGCCGTAGCGTGCCACAGCACAGGTGTGGCGATGCCTCACCTGTGGCGGCTAAACACTGCGCCACACTTTGTGGCAAGATCTGTATGCAAGACGCCAAAAGATCAACACATACGTCCAAAAGTCAAGGATACTATTCTTTGGCTGCCAGAACTACGGCGTGGAACCAAACGGCTCTGCAGCAGCCTGTGGCGGCCACACCTGTGGCTGTGGTAAAGTTTGGCGTGGAACCAAACGCCCCCAAAAATTCACATCACACACTTTTTGGTCTTTACTCTAGGCCCAAATACCGGACTTACTGTAAATCTGTAATAGTATAGCAGACGTGAGGACTGGCTGCCTCCTCCGATCATTGGATATCATTTGCTTGTGCTGTGCTTCCGGCCAGTTCCCCTGTTCTTCCACATGCATATATACTCCATGACAACAACAGTTGGGAGGCAGCTCTTGATGAACCCAGCAACAACGGAGTGTTATATATACTGGTAAAACCAGAAACAGAATTCCCTGTCTGGCTCTAAACAACAGAGAAGAATGTGTCTGGCCACCTACTGTAATCATGTCGTATATATACCCACTTTCATCAGCCGTACACTAATCACTAGTAGTTTTTATACTCCTACATGGAGACACCAATGAAATAATATTATACTAGTAGTATAGTCAGTTGGAAGTCAGTGCGGGCTGCAGTGGCAGCCTACTGAATTCCTCGCACAGATTGAGGCCAGATTTCAGGGAGGAGTAGGCTACTTGTGTTTAGCGCGATCCTGTGAAAAAAAAAAAGAGAACATTTTTAGGGCTGCTTTCAGCAGTTAGACTATCATGAGTCATGCCTTTGTCTGGATAGGGAATAAATTCCCTCAACCCCACCTATTCTTTACTTTACACTAGCTCCATATTCTCATGTCTAAAGAAAGAAAAAAAACATTACAAACGCAGTTACTCGCACACATACATACACTTACCTGTATAAATGCACACATACACACACCCATATCGGCACCACCGTAAGATTGGGTTATACCGCAGATCTCAAGGCTGACGAAGTCATCACATGTACCTAACGTCACCTATACTACTAAAAGAATAACGTTAAAATATGATCACCCATGACAAGTCGAATGTTTAAACTTTGGTGGACAAACCTAAATAGCTGAGTCATAATCATTTCACCGCTTAAAATGATTTGGCTTCATTGAAAGACACATACTCCTCCATTTTAGAAAGAATACAAATTTTAGTGTTTAAATTTTACCAGTTTATCTAAAAATAATTATAACAATAGCTTTTGCTCATTTAAGTGCATGTTCTTTTTTTTTTAGAGGGTGCACACGCATTTAATTCCATAATGTTTTTTTCTTTGAGTAGTTAGACTAAAAACTGTCATTTGAAAGGTTGAGGACACTACAAAACCGTGCGTGCTTTTATTTGTTTGAGGACACCACTAGTGTTACCTTTTTATTTAGGCATGCATGCATGCAATCTTGGACAAGTCCCATTTTCAATTCAAGTATGCAGTGGTGGTCAATAGAGGACCTATTGTAGGAGCATTTCAGCTTAAGTTGCCGCAAATATTGATAGACATTTCAAATCTATCTTAAAAGTATGGTCAATAGAGGACCTATTGTAGGAGCAATTCAGCTTAAGTTGCCGCAAATATTGATAGACATTTCAAATCTATCTTAAAAGTATTACAAGGTAATCCCCCAGTGGTCGGTTTTAATTGGTGACTAGAGAGGTAGGCAGCAGTGGTGGGGTGCTATGCATTTTTTTTTATCCAAGACCAGGTTTATTAGCCGTAGGCGATCCATGGGACACGCCCTGGTGACACAGAGACGGTGTGGTGCAATGCAGGCGTGCAGCGCAGGCTGCAGCAGGAGCAGGGCATTTCGCAGGAGACGGGCGCGTCCTCGAGTCAATCAAAGCCCCAACCGCTTCTGCCATGCACATTTGCTCTCTTCTCCCTCTCCCGTGTCAGCGACTCGGCGCGTGCGACGGGGCAGCCAGCGGAGCGCCAGGCCGCCAATCCACGGGCCACGCCGCTCGCGGCTCGCCTCCGTCTCCCTCGGCGCTCCGCCACCGGAGGCTTTGCTGCTGCTGCTGCCTACTGCTAATAAAGGCGCCGTTTTAAAGAGGGAAAGCGAGCGAGCGATGAAGAAAAGAGGAGAGTAAAAAAGAGGAGGCAAAAGAGGGGAGGCAGGGAGGGAGAGCCGTCGTTTTCTCCTGCGGCGCTCCGATCCTCTCCGGCCGCGCCCTCTCCTCTACTACTACTACCCTGGCCACGCCACGCCCCCCTTTCTGCTCTGCAGACTGCAGGGGAAAAGGGAATTTCCGCTAGCTAGGGGACGCCGAGAAGCGGATCGTCGTTCCTGCCTTCCAGCGCCGCGCCGCGTTCCTTCTCGTAGCATATATAATAACTATATATACCACTAGCAGCCGTGTTCACCAAGTCCGAGCTCTCTCCCATCTTCCTCAGCCAGCGGCTCTCGTCGCCTCGATCAATCATAGAGCCATAGAGGAGGGGAGTGAGCAGTGTGTGTGTGCGCGCGAAAGGGAGGGGAAAAGCTGGCCTTTTTCCGGGGGCAACCAGCACAGATTCCATTCCTTGCGCGGGAGTACAACCAGCAGTAGGCTGCTGTGTGGAACTAGCTAGAAGAGGGTGGGAGGGAGCAGCAGCCCTCCGTTCCATTCTCCTCCCCTCTGCCTTTTCTCCTCTGCCCGGGGTGATCGACCGATTCTTCCTTCCTCGTGAAGGAGGGTTTCCTGCTCCCTGCCTTTTCTTCTTGCACCCACCCCAAAAGAATAATCCACCGCTTCTCATCCCCAAGGGACGCCGGAGTTCGATTGCTCCTTGTGTCAGTGTCTCAGTGACGGTGCCAGTGGAGTGAGGCGTGTGTTTCTTGGGAGCCGGAAGGAGAAGAGGAGGAGGAGCGGACGAAGAAGAAGGAACGGGATGGCCGCCGCGCCGCCGCCCAAGGCAGACGAGCTGCAGCCGCACCCGCCCAAGGAGCAGCTGGCCGGCGTCTCCTTCTGCATCACCAGCCCGCCGCCATGGCGTACGTAACGTGCCCCCTCTCTCTCTCTCTCTCTTCTGCTCTAGTACCTCTTCTCTACTCTGCTAGGGGATCGGAATTCTGTTTGTTTGGTTGGTTGGTTTCGCTGTTCAAATGTTCTCTCACCGCGCTTGTCCGCTTGCCTTCTTTTCTCTGATGCTGAGACTTCCACCTTTCCGGCCGGACGTCTCTGCTGATCCGTGTTCATGTAAAAGTACTTGTAGTACTCCTACGTAGCTGGGATTATCACTGTCCCTGACGACAGTGTTTGCTCCAAACTGATGTGTTTGTAGGCAGTTCAAAGTGCGCATCACTTTCTCCATACTTTCTGCTACCTATGACTCTGTTTCTTGATTTCGGGGAAAAAAACGTAGCTTTCCTCGATCAGGTGGTCTGTCGGTTCGCCTATTTCTTTTCGATAGGACAATCCTTTAGTAACAATTTTTCTATGGATACATGATCTTTGGAATACAAACGTTGTTTACTTAGATTTATGTTAGATTTATACCTTATATATATTATATATATTAATAGAGCAATTCATTGCCAAAGTCTGCCCCCTACGCCTACTAATTTCAAACAGAGTTAGCAGAAAGGTTGCTTTCACTTAAATTTTCAGTAGCAACTAGAGAAGTGTGTACCTGCACATCTTTTTCTGTAAGATTGGACTTTTTATGCAATTCCCAAAGCATGGAAAAACGGTATGTGTGCTCGTGAATGAAGTGTTCAATGATGTAAACGTTACTCTTACCCTTGTGATCCTCTATCCAGCCGAGGCCATCATACTTGGATTCCAACATTTCATCGTTATGCTGGGCACTACTGTCATCATACCCACCGCCCTTGTTCCTCAGATGGGAGGCCGAAATGTGAGTCCCAACACTTGTATGCTCAATTCTGCCTAAATTCACTCGTTTGGCATTAAAATTTGTAAAAATTTGGACAATACACACGTTGTATCATTGTTTGCATTAAATCTGTCAAATTATGTGAATATCAGACATCTAAAATGGTACGTAACATTTCCGCCAGGAAGAGAAAGCTCAAGTAGTTCAGACGATACTGTTCGTAGCTGGCATAAACACCCTGTTACAGACATTCTTTGGGACACGGCTTCCAGTTGTAATGGGCGGCTCGTATACCTTTGTTGCACCGACTGTCTCCATCATCTTGGCTGGACGGTACAGCAATGAAGCAGACCCTCACGAGGTACGACTAAATAGCTTGCTCTGCTCAGTATACCGCACTTTTAGTTCCTTTATAATTTTCTTGAGCAATATTGACAAGCTTCAGTTTCTCGTGTGTGAAGAAATTCTTGCGGACAATGAGGGGTACGCAAGGTGCTCTCATCATTGCCTCCACGATTCAGATCATTCTTGGTTTCAGTGGGCTCTGGCGCAATGTAGTAAAGTGGGTGTTGTGTTTTTTTTTTTTTTTCTCTCCTCTGCCTGCATTTTTTTGGGTACCATGTAGCATTTCATTTTATATGACCATATTCCACTTTGCAGACTATTAAGTCCGTTGGCTGCTGTTCCCCTCGTATCACTTGTTGGATTTGGGCTTTATGAGCTTGGGTTTCCAGGGGTTAGTGTGCTCTATCTTTCTCTCTCCATGTTTCTACCTTTACCGTAGAGTGATGAAAATTTTCACATGGTTGTAGGTAGCCAAATGTGTCGAAGTTGGACTTCCAGAACTACTCCTGCTGGTTGTATTTTCTCAGGTATACATATATTGTAGTTCGTGCACCGCTTATGTCTATTTTGAAGTATTCCATGTAGTAATCCGGTTCAAATGTGTGACAGTATTTGCCTGAAGTTCTGCATTTTGGGAAATCTGTCTTTGGCCGCTTTGGTGTTCTTTTCACTGTCTCGATCGTGTGGCTGTATGCATACATTCTCACCATTGGTGGTGCTTACAAGAATTCTCCACCAAAGACACAGGTGCATTGCCGCGTTGATCGTTCAGGTCTTATTGGAGGAGCGCCTTGGTAAGATCCCAGGACGAACATAGTCTTACTTTGGATTGATATATTGATGACATTCCTCATGAAGGTTCCGAAAAATTGTTGCAGGATAAGTGTTCCCTATCCCTTCCAGTGGGGTGCTCCAACATTTGATGCTGGAGAGGCTTTCGCAATGATGATGACTTCTTTCATTGTTCTTGTAGAGGTTTGTTTGCTATACTCAGCTGAAGATGGAAGAAAAAAAGGACTACATTAGACTTATATATGCTATTAATTTATGAGTAGTATTGATTTTATATAGTATTTATCTTGTAGTCAACGGGCGCCTTCATTGGTGCTTCAAGATATGCAAGTGCAACTATGATTCCTCCATCAATTATTAGTCGGGGCATTGGATGGCAGGTAAGGATTCAAATATTGTTCTGTTGAGTCAGTTGATCTGAGTTTGTACCACCTTGTTGGTAACATTGGTAAATGTGAAATATGCTTATCAGGGTATTGGAATCTTGATTGGTTCATTTTTTGGAACAGCCAATGGGACCGCAGTTTCAGTGTAAGTATTTCCAGTCTAAAGTTTTTAGTGCCAATCCTTGTTTGTTCAGAACTAAATGTTTTGCTAAATAATTAATAAATATGCGTTATGAACTATTGTGCTCACAGGGAGAATATTGGATTGCTCGCATTGACACGTGTTGGCAGCCGGAGAGTAGTGCAAATATCTGCAGGCTTCATGATTTTCTTCTCTATCCTTGGTAATTTTCTGTACTGATTTTTATTAGATACTGTAATGCAAGTTTTTGTTAAATTCATGTATATTTACCTTAAATAGTTAAATGCTGTGATAAGCTGATGGCATTTGTGTTGCCAAACCAGGAAAATTTGGAGCTCTGTTTGCATCGATTCCACTGCCCATATTTGCTGGCATGTACTGTCTCTTCTTTGCTTATGTTGGTAAGTCCATATACCGGAAACCACTGTCATTTCCGACAGTTTTTGATAATTTTCAGCATCTTATTCTGCATTGCGCTCATTGTTGCTTCCATTTGTAGGTGCTGTTGGCCTAAGCTTCCTTCAGTTCTGCAACCTAAACAGCTTTAGGACCAAGTTCATCATGGGGTTCTCTATCTTCATGGGCTTATCGGTTCCTCAGTACTTCAATGAGTATACAGTTGTTGCTGGTTATGGTCCAGTGCACACTGGCGCCCGATGGGTATGGGCAAGAAATTGTAGCTACACACGCCATTTTCGTTGAGCTTCCACAAATTAACGGATCTCTGTTTTCTCTTTCGACAGTTCAATGACATGATAAATGTACCATTCTCATCGAAGCCGTTCGTTGCTGGGCTGGTGGCCTATGTTCTGGACAACACCCTCCAGATAAAGGAAAGCGCGACGAGGAAGGACAGAGGCTACCACTGGTGGGACAAGTCCAGGAGCTACAAGAAAGATGCCCGGAGCGAAGAGTTCTACTCTTTGCCGTTCAATCTGAACAAGTTCTTCCCTTCGGTCTGATTTCGGCGCTGCGAAATGATTTCCAGAACCCTTGCTTGTTCATATGGGAAACACAATTCTGCTGGCCTGGCCAGTGGAAGCTTTCTGTGTCACCGCCAATGTTCGTCAGTTTTGTGTGTTTTCGGACGAAACGAAGTAAGAGATCATTAGAGTTGAAGTACATCACGTTCTTTCTCGGAACTACACGGCTCAGTGTCTGACAACCTGGTTGTAGCTGTAGTTTCTTTTGTCAAGCTGGCAATGTACATCAGCATTACAATTTACAGTATGTGCAGCTTTCTTAGCCACGGTAGACTAGAATGATAATTTTGTGTTAAAACTGCTGTCGTGCCATCGAAGTAAATAGTGAAGGGTTCATTTAGTGCCTTTAGCTACTTTTTTGTTACTAGGGACTGAAAGTATTCATTGTGTTTCTGGCACTACAGTGTTACGCGGTTAACGTTTTTTTTTTCCATAAGAACTAAAAAAACCTTCGTCAGGCGTGGTGTTCTGGTAAAGTCTTTTGTTCTGAACTTTGGTCGATAGATCTGCTGAGCTGGGGACGGCTGAGGTAACTTACGGCCTCCTAAAAAGGGTAAAACATCTGGCAGAATACCTACCTTCCGCCCAAGCAAAAGGAAAAGGAGCTAGGAATGCCCTGGAGACTGAGATTTCGCATTCCAAATGATCATCTGAAAACTAGCAGGGGATTAAAAAAAACGCTAGGATTTCGCATTCCCTCGTCTGAATTCTGAAAACGGGGTTGATTGGCTTACCTCGCTGCATGTGCGGTATGCCGCACAACCTTTACACGTCAGTTTGGATCCATGCTTTACCTTGGGCATTCCTCATCCACGCAGCCGGATTTGCAGGGCGGCGAGCCGCCACAGGATTCAAACAGCCCCAACGCTACGATTTCGCATTCCATTGTCAAGGAACGAACGGGGGACTAACCCTTTTTTTCCTACGAGAAGCCATGGCCCATGGGCCTGGCCATCTGAGAAAACAAACCTGGCCCTTGGGCCTTAGAAGGGGGCGCTGCTCACATGCACTCTTACTTCCGGTAGATTGCATAGGTGGTCCCCTGCTCATCACATGCACGAGCCAATGGGACAGGTTGGAATTGGAGGTGTTGTATTTTTCACTTTCAAGTGACCTTTTCTGTTCAACCGTACATCAAAATTCGAATCAGTTATAGCCATATTGTCGTATAGAATTAATACAACAAAATGAGATCCAATATATATACACTTTTTCTTATTTTTTTATATCAACATTTGAAATATACTATTTCAACATTTTAGATATACCGTTTCAACATTTCTAGATACAAGTGTTCAATTAGGTTATTCGAAATGTTGAATTAGATTCTCAAGATTGTTGAATTAATTTAAACAAAAATGTTGAAGCATCTGTATAAGTACAGAAAATAAAAATATGGTTTTCACGTTGGTTTTATTCGACCCTAGTGTCTTTTGTATTTGCTTATTAAGAAACCACACTAAAAGATTCAAATGATGCAATTATAGGTGAAAAAGTATTATTGGGCCTATTGGGCCAATGATAGTTAGTTTAACCATCTTCTACAATAGATAGGCAGTCCCCTGTTTGTTCCTCTTCACAAAAAGTTGTTTCTAATTTTTCCCTAGGAAATACTCCGTAGTTTAATCTATCTAATCTAAATTATAAAAGAGCGAATTTTAGATAATATTTTTTTACTTACGATGGTCTCAGTGTACCATTTATTAGTGGTGGACGTTCGGTTCCTCAGTTATTTACAAATTTCGGTTCTCTAAAAATAAGAACCGAAATAGGCCTCGAAAAATAGGAACCGAACGCTTCAGTTCTAGGTTAGTTCTCCGAACCAAACTAACTGAAGCAGTCGCACCATCCACACGCAAGAGCCTCCTCAGCTACCGGCACTGCCTCAACCTGCGCATCGCCGCCGCGAAGCCTCCTCAACCTAGCCTCGACACCGCTAGCGCATGCTCGCTAGGGATGAAAGCCGTAACCGAAAATTCCGTTTATCGGGGCTCATTTTTGAGGTTTTATCGTGATTTTAGGTAAAACAGAACCGAAAAAAAGATAACAACAAAAAAATACGGAAACGCTAAAACGATTTTCTTGTTTTCGACCGTCTTCAGGTTTTACCGTATTTTTGCGGTAATTACTGCCGATATTATACTCCTTTCAGCAATTTAGCATATGTGTCTATATGCAACACAAGGTCATCGTTTGTTATCCATCATGCGCACTTCTACTACCTCCCTTAAGACTAGATTTTGTTTACTTTGCCATTTATAAGTGAGCATATAGGAATTGTGAATCAATAATCATATTTTACGAATTTGAATTGTTTAATTTTTTTGAGTCTTGTACTATTAGATTTGGTATGTATTAGCTTGTGCAGTATTTGTAATTTGCTACAGGGCTGAGTTAAAGCAAAGCAATTATATTTATCTTACAATCTTGATTAATTAAATCTATATATGGTATTCGCTTAACCGTTTTTAAATTATAAATTATCGATTTCTGACCGGTATCGAGCTATTACCGATCGGATAGTTACGTTTTCGAAGTTCCCATAATACCGGCACCGTACTCGTTTCTGGCAGTATCGTTTTCAATTCCATTTTCGAGAAAAAAAAATATGAAACTGAAAACAATTTAGCCTTTTTCCGATCGCTTCCGACCGTTTCCGACCGTTTTCATCCCTACTCCTCGCCGTACACCTCGCTGCTGCCACCTCCTCACCCTAGAGGTGTCAATAGGGACCCGATACCCGGTTATCCATGGGGAATTCCTCTATTAGGGTTAGGGTATGGGGAGAATTTGTTTTCCATGGGTATAGATATGGGAGGAATTCTTCCCCCATTGGGTACGCGGGTATGGGTTTGGGGAGGCAACATCCGAACCCGATTACCCATGGGGAATGTACCCTAGTTAAATTTGATGTGCAACATGTTTAAGTCTAATATACAGCCTATCAAACAAGTTAAAGTCTAATCGAGACCCAACAAATAAACCTTAAAACCCTTTGTCTATTTAATCTAACCATTTCGCACTATTTACCTAATCATCCACCTAGGCTATTTACATCTTAAATTCAGCAATAATGTACTACTCTTATATATTTCTTGACAATTTTTTTATATGCTCACATATTTTTTTATTGGAGATGGGGCTCCAATGGGGACCCGATACCCGAATGGGGATGGGTATGGGATGAGTTTTATACCCATGATGGGTATGGGTATGGGGATGAGGATGGCTATAGCCTGATGGGGATGGGTCTGGGGTGCTGAAACCTGGTGGGGAATTCCCCATTGACATCTCTACCTCACCCTGTGCCTCTCCGCCAACGGTGCCTCGCTGCCGCGCCTCCTCTTAGGCTCCTGGCACTACGCCGCGCCACCATTGCCACCTAGGCGGTTGCCCTGCGCTACTGCCGCCGCCATGCTAGATCAGCGGGAGAGTCTGAGAGAGGAGGGAGTGAGCGCGACCATGGAGGTCGAGGGAGGCAGGGAGCGGGCGCGGTGCGTCTCGCGCGGCGGAGGGCGATCGGGGCCTTGGGCATTGGTAGGGGGCTGTGGCGGCTCACGGGAAGGAAACAAGAGAAGTTAGGGTTTTGGATGGTTTGTTGGGCTAGGCCGAATGTCTAATGTCTAGTGGGATTTAACAATAGTTCGGTTTTACCAGTTAATTGAGGTCAAGAACCGGATTTTTTTCAATTCTTTTGGTTATTTCAAACATGGAATCGAAATTTATATCGGTTCTATTCGGTTCAGTTACTTCAGTTCCGGTTTCAGTTAGTTCGGTACGGTTCTTCGGTTTCGGTTAATTATGCCCACCTCTACCCTTTGTGTTGAAAATGGTGGAAAAGTGTTGGAAATGGTCTAAAACCGATAGAAAGAAAATGTTTCACCCTTTAGGTTTTTATTTTCTCATCTCATTTTGTACACATATCCACCGGATATTTTTCTTGTCTTGGAGTTAACGGGAAAGGAAAAATGTCAAAGCATGTCTTTTTCTCGGATTGATTCTTGCTCCTGATTTCTCGATGGTGTTCTGATTTTTCACCGGGCAGCGTGTCATTTCGTTGTTGAATGGATGGAGCCTTGGAGTGTTTGCGAGGCATTTATTTCTACTATTTCTTTACACTATACATCTTCTACTTGCAGAAATGATCCCACGCCTGAAGTATTCGTGTTTCTCCCATTTGAGTGCTACACGGCCGGTGAACTGCTGGGAGTTGTGTTCTAAACGTTGCTGGTGCGGCGGTTGTAACTCCCATTTGAGTGCTACACGGCCGTTGTAATGCTGGGTTTGATTGGTTCATGGCTAAAACATGTCATGACAAAATTTTGACAGCCCAATTTTATCATGTCACGTTTTGGCATCCAGGGTAACGGGCCTCTTACGCCTAGCACCAGCATCCAACAATGCTCCTGGAGAGAAAAATCCGACCATGTACGCGACAGCATAGCGCAGACGATTGCCACGGTACAAATCAGCATAGGCGGAGACGGCGTGGGCAGGGACGCCCAAAGACCATGCGATCGCTTTCAGAGTTTCAACCACTTGTGCTCCCTCGGAGAGGAAGCGTACAAGGAGGCTTTCGTAGCCGTTTGGATCCTGCGAAGATGGCAGCGCCGGCCACCTCCGTTCCATGCACGGCCGTTCCACTCCAGCGTAGAAAAAACGAAAGCGTACGTCGTCTTCCCCAATCCCGGCACCCCTGCAGGTCAGCTGAGCTGTGTGAACCGGCATGGATCGAGCTGAGCCCCGACGACGGCAATGCTGATGGATGGCTACTTGGCTTGCCTCTATGCGGAAAACCCACAACAAACCGTGACGCGAGCTGCGCCAGATATGGCACCTATCTAGATCTAGTAGTGCCTTTGAGAACGCAGCGTCCGCACCTGTAACTGCAAGTCTGTAAGAGACAAAAACAAATGAAGAAGAAGGGTCCTCCATGCCTGTGTACACCCACCACACATGCACCGTGAAAATTGCCCACGGTGCCTGGACACCCACCACCTGTATGGCTGTATCTTGAATATATATAGGTGTTTTACTTTTACCCGAGTTAGGTCTCATGAGTTTGGTTGTTTGTTTTGACTATCTAGAGTTTTCTAGTGTGTGTGTCTTAGCTTTTTCTACGCGCATTGGCGTATCGGAGGAGCAACTGAAGCGAGAGGCGCATTCAGTAATTAAAACGCATATATACAAGATGGGAACAAATCGAGTGTTTGGAACAGCAGACTGATGATCCAGCGGCCTAATGGTTACATCGTCATCTTTGTGATGAGCCAATGAAATCACCTACTCTGAAGATACCTTATTAGAAAAAAAGAAACAACTTCCAAGATGGTGAAGTATGATGACTAGCAATGATGCCACACTTTAGTCCAGCAGCAGTCTGATGATGTCCTCACCTCCATCCAACAGAGATCTCGACCGGGGGACACCGCACGGTTTCATTTCGTTTCGCTTGACTTGTGTGTTACAAAAGATGTCCCAAGTGACTCGCCAGTCAACAACTCTGATGGCCTTTCCGCCGTGAGCAGTAGGCCGGCTTGCCGTTTTCTCCAGCTAACCCGCCCTGTCAGTCACCGGCAGAAAGCACCTGCAGCAGTCAGTCAGTCAGAGACAGGGAAACAAGAGCTAGTGTGCCATGACAGCAGCCGCCCCTTTTCCATGCTTCCTTCCTGAAACGATTCCCCCTCACACACCAGTCGCCCCCATCATCATTCCAATCCCAACCCTAATTCCTACTCCATACAGATAGCATGGAGAGACAGGCTGCATTGCAAAAGCCATCTTGCCTGCAGCTGCAGCTGCAATGCATTGCAGGCTACAAAGCGCCTGCAGCAGGCTCTTCTGCCTCGTTGTCCATCTGTCCAGGAGCTAACACACGCCACAAATTAAGAAAATTAAGCATGGCACACTATAGAGTATAGACTATACTGAGAGGCAACTTTTGTCTCAGAGATTGCTTGCTTGTTGTTTGTCACACACAACACACACACGCACGCACATGTGAGGTGTGAGCAGCAACCACTCATGGCTTTATCTGAAGCCTTTTCTTTCTCTTTCTTTGGTGGCCTTCTCAATGATGCATTTCATGTTTGCTGGTAACAATACATGCACACCTCCTGCATGCTTTTCCAACCTTTGCAACCTTTGTTGCCTGTGGCTTGCTCCCCCCATACATGATTGACCCCCCATGAGAGGGCAATCCATGGGACAAGTGCACTTAGGCAGGATCTATGTCGGCTAATGAGACAAGACCCAACCGCAAACAACGCAAGATTGATGTGGCAACCCACTAGGGCTAGCTGCTTCCTTGCACACTGCAAGATTCATATGTTTGCTTCTTCTCCTTGCCACAAGCTAGCATGCAAGTACACGGAAGCAGAAGAGAAAGGTTAATTTTGTGGCTAGTTTTTCCTTTTTTTGTGTGTGCATGTGTGTGTGTGTCTAGGTCGTCTAGCTATACATACACACAAGTAGGCCAATTGTGACAACTTCCAGTTAACAATCTGATTACATACTTGATCGGTCCTGGTTGGAAGGTAAGGTGAAGATACCACCCCTTGGCCTGCGAAACGCGTACGTGTGGACAGTCTTTTTTGTTTGTTGTGTGTGAGGTAATTTTGCTGTCAAGTGCGTGCAAGGTCCAGCTAGTTGATGTTAATAGGAGACAGGCGTCAAATAGCTTTCCATTGTTAGTTTACCTGCTTGTCTTGTTTCAGCCATATTTCATCATTACGTCACTCTCACGGAAATTGATCAATCCCTTCCATTTATTATATGCATATGCGGTAGTATATTTATCGAGGGCCGGTTTGGAACATAGGATCACCAAACAAGTTTCCTAGGGCGTATAGTTTAGTGCCTATATTTGTCATTTTACTGCTCGTTGCTGTACATGTCTTCATCATGGCCGTTCAAGTTCTAATCTTTGAAGAAAGACCTGTACGACGACGAGGGGGAATGAATCTTGCATTGCAGTTAGACCCGGCAACTACATGTATAATCAATAGACTCCAATTTATGTCCCTATACAGACAGCCCTCGCATTGCTTTCTGAACACCTATATGTTATTCCATACATATAGTGCATCCTTATCGGAATTTGGACAGGCAAAAAAGGGACGGGGAGAAAAGCAAGAGGCCGGGTGGTGATGGCACCCCAGCTTGTCTTTAGCCGAAAGATGAGCTCAACATCACACGGAGCAAGCAAAGCTGCTTCTGTCATCCTAACACCCCAACAGTGTTTGTGTTTTGCTGTGTCATCACCCCCTTCTCGTCCCCTGATGATGACGACGCAAGGAGGCCGAATGGCAAGTTAGGTGTTGTTTGGCACTAGTAGTGTTTGAAGGCTGTGTTGGAATTAGCTGTTGAGGGCACAAGATCAAAGAAAAAAGAACTGAGAATGCCTTAGAGTCATCACTGTTCAGTTTTTTTTTTTTAAATCGAAACAAGGACGCGTCAACGAAGCCGAAGAAAACTCGTGAACCTACCTACGTACGCAGCGGTGAGGTACTCCATCCAGTTTCCTTGAGGGCGCAAGAGTAATATATATACTTAATACTTCCTCTGATCACACACAAAAAAAATAGCATTTCAGGTTGCATTTAGCCAACTAGTGAAAACTTTGACCATCAGACTGGATATTTAATTGCAAATACTAGTATGCATAGTTTTGCCTAAAAATAGTTTTTTTCTTTAGTTTAATTTTTCAGTAGAAGTTTGTTGCTCAAGTTATGTTTTGGGTCTTGGTGGACCGTACTAATGTCGTTAAATAGGTTCCAAACTACACTTTTATTAGTTACTAAATGGCATAACATAGCTTTAGTCTACACAATACACTAAAGTAATTGAATTTCTCTATCAAATAATTGTATGTGTATAGTAGTATACTTCTAATTAATAGATGAAACTAATGTAGATGTTTCAATCAAAACATATAAATTTATCTAAACTAACTTTTTACATAATCTATTGTCATTGAGTAGTGTCCTGTAACTTAAAATTAAAGTAAACTCTAGTGTTATCGGTGTGTGATTTGTAAGGAAATAATTTTATGTTTTCTAAACCATAGAAATATATTCTTGCCGCTCATGCATATATGTATACTTGGTCTACATGGTGGCACACAACATGTTAGAGTCTTTATATTTAGTATATAATTAGTAGTCATAAAAGTTGGCAAACTAGAAACATTAGGAATACTTTACATATTTTTAATAATAGCCCACGTTGGTATTTTAGATGTAGATTTGATGGTTGTTTTAGTTTAATTCAAATTTTGGTGGAGTTGCGTAATTTAGATACAAGTCTAAAGTTTAAATTTAGACTATTTGCCATAATGATATAGGCGGATCCTTTAGATACGAATTTGTATGGTTATTTTAAGTTATCTTTCATAACGACATCGTTGGATAACTTGGATTCAGATTTAATACATTACTTTACGTTGTCTTTTATAGTGACAAATAAAATCTACCAAATAGATATGCAATATTTTAATATTTGATAATTTAGATACGAATTTAAAGAGTTATTATTTTAGGTTATCTATCATAATATTTTAACCTAATACTACTGTATTTCTTTTCGCGCGTCTCATCTGGAATAGACAAGTCTCTCGCAGCAACCGGAAGCAATGTCCTCAGCTGGCTCGCCGGCAAAAGCACCGCGTCCAGTCCACACGGAGGGCCTCGTGAACGCCGCTCCGCTTTCGCGCGGTTGCGTAGCGTGCCATGCCCGAGCCGCACGCACGCGCGGGCACAGCAATTTTGACCGCGCGCGCCGGCTGCTTCGGTTCATGTAATTTAGTATACTACAATTTGATCCCAATTAATAAATTGCAGTGTGTTTTTTTATTATTTTGTTGTGTTTCTTTGCCTGCGAAACTAGCAAGGATGTTCAGTCGTACGTACACGCCGACCTGTAGTCTCGTGACATTGGATTTATTTGTTGCTGGCTTAGCTTCAACATTTCTTAATTTTGAACGACGTGAGACGATGATTGCTTCATTGATTATATCTAGATGGAATCAAATCGAATTTGATCCGTAATGCTATATATATTGTGCACATTGGCTTCTTTGGTTGACTTGGTGGGTGTGTGGTATACGCGCGATGTCGTCGATCCTTAACCCGGTCCCGGTTGGGCTATACATGCCAAAATCATGTGACACGAGTCGTTATCTCCTCCGTATGTCTTGATTAGTGCTCTTGATGATTCCCGTCCTTTCTTTCATCGAGAGTTTAATTTGTCACGATTAGATATGTACAGTATGCGATGATTATTTTAGGAAATTCAAAAACGGGAAAAAGAAAAGGGATCGCATGTAACTTTATTCCACAAGCACTTCTAGCTGATCGATCTAAAGTGGAGCTGGATATGGGGGTGTTTCGTACTAATCTACTGCACACGTGTTTCGCTGCATGCGAAATCGTCACATGCATGTTTCAGGAAACCATGCCATGCCTGCCCTTGTAAACAGCCATTAAATCATTAATAATCAAGATAAGATGCTAATCAATGGGATTATGCCAAACAGAGGACGAATGAACGCATATATGTCAGCCGTATCATCGTCTTAATTTAATTCCCCTGTTTCGAAAAGGCTAGGAAAAAGCTACCTTTATTTGGCAAATTAAAAGATTCTTCGCTCGTTGGAAGATTTCACCAAACGCTTGGGTGCGAGACTGCGAGTCAAATCCACATCAGGCAAAAACTGAGTACAGAAAATTCGAACGAAATAGCACTGGCAATTAATTAGTACGTACAGCACTAGTCTACATATATCCTGTGGTACTGTACGTGGACAGTTTGGTAGCGAGTCCTTGTACTGTACCTACGTGTCCCTCTTTCCAACCTGCAAAAATACACCAGTTTATGCAATGATTGTGGTATATTGTATATGTCTATACATGGACCATTTCGCGCTAATCCGGCCAACTCGTCTGCCGGCCGGACACATAAAACACTTGTCGACCCGACCCATCTTGCCAGGTCAAGCAAGTTAGACTAAAATTTGAGGTCTCAAGTTTAAGCAATTTGGTTGTTAATTTACCTATGTGTGTGTTATACAGCTTGAATAATAGCACTAGTCAAGGCTAATAAATTAAAACGACAGTTTAAGTTAATATTATCCAACATACCGGACATGATGTGACCTCGGTTTGCATTGTAGTGTAGAGCAGATAGCATAGTTCCAACCCACAAACTATCTGTATAGTTTCTATACTTACCTGCAGTTATTATATTGCAATAGACATTGAAACTATATCTCCAATATACGCCTTTTTTTCAAAAATAAATAATTACCCAATCCCTTCTCTTATCTCTTATTTCTCATCTTATTACATTTCACCTTTTGGTTCCTGTCTAGACCTGGTTTCCTTCTTCGTTAGCTTGAACTTTTGGAGCCGATCAGACTGGTCTATAGACTAAAGAAGCCTTTTTTTAATCCAAAACAATTAATATATTTGTAATAAATAATAAGCTAACTATATGAAACTACATCGGTTCTGAACTGAATGGCGCAACTAATATAAGAACCGCTAGTACATATTTATTAGGCCATCTCTAGCAGTATATTCTTTCCCTTTCTGAAATTTCAAACTCCACTCTATCTACGGTGCCAAAACAGTGCTTTGGGCATCTATTTGAATGCCATATGAGGTATGATTACAAAATGGTACTGGTGCAAGGCCTGCAAAGCCAGATGAAAGGAAGTTGTTGACCTCCCACCCTTGGCTGTAGCCCCAAGAACTTATAGCTTTTGCACGATATGATGTATGATCCGCTAGATCTTTGCGCCAGCTTATACTAATCCTCCGAAGCCAAGATGGTTAAGGAAAGCAAGAGGGAAGCACTGGGCGTAGATTAATCCATGTTATAAGTAGTAGTACACTAATTAGTGAAGTATATCACGCAGATTCTCATCATAGTTTAATCTAACCGAGGCGGCCGTGGATCATTTCTCGCTCTCAAGTGGTGGTGATGGTGCGCTACGCAACAAATGGGACGCTATCTCTTTGGGTCATGTGTGGGATCGGATGGAGGAGGGCTATTATTACCTTTGCAAGCTCCGTGTTGGTGACATTATGGGATCCTGGCGCGCATGACCCATTGAGACCTGCTTGTGTAGATCAACTGCTTACTTGCAATTCAAAATTCAAGATGGTTTAACTTGCAAAGAAAAATAATGGTTGGGTAGCTTTTATTTTAGGACTATATACTAGTAGTTGCTAAGCATCTCGAACAGTGCCTAGAATTCAATTCCCAAATAGAGTATGATTTTAAAAGGGGTAAACAAATTAAGCATTGCAAATGTTTCCCAAACTGAACAGCTATTTTTTGTTTTCCAGAAAACAACATATAGTTTCCCTCAAAATTTTGTAGGCCGACTATGTTTCCAAGATTTCCCAAATTTTAGAAACCGTCGGAGGGGCGGAACTGGTTTTTTTGACACGAGAGAAGAACCTCATTTCTACTACGATGTTAATAGAAATACAAGCAAGTCTAGAAGACCTTTTATTCGAAGAATTGTTAGTAGGTATTAAAAGCAAATTATTGCGAGGGCCGACAGAACTTGGCATGCAATACTTCAATTGACACTTGTAACCGAAATAAAGGGGGTGTTTGATTTGAAGATTGAATTGGACCATCATCTTCTAGCTCCTCACCTTTTTGTATGGTTTGGGGAATGTGATGAGATGATCAATCATCAACTCATTCTTCGTGAATACATTCCTCTCAAACCAAATACCCTTTAAATTGCTGGACAACTCGGGCGATACAGCGCGGAGGAAAACAACAAACAAACGGTATCTCTTTCGAATAGAAATAGTTTGTTTCGTTAAAGTAACTCCTTGATCGATAATCGCAATAATGTTTAGATCAGTATATGCAAATGGAAGTATTTAAGTTGTGTAAGCATGCTCCTTGCAGGCACCAAAGAAACACAACTACACGACACACGGAGGACTTCATCCGTGCATAAACACGATACACGAATCGAGCAATGCGTGCAGGAATGGGCATGAAAACCTGCGCCTCTCCACAAGATGTTGGCTACTACTCTGCCTGCTCGTTTCTCTCTGGCTGCAACGTAACTGCATGGAAAGAGCAAGTCGTTTCTTATACGCTTCAACAAAAACGCCCGCGTGCCTGCAATGCAACCTCCTGTACGAGCCATCTCCTGCACTTACACACATCAATACGATCGCGCTCGCCATTTATTTCGCCGCTACGGACCAAACGTGTACATGTACGTATACCTGTCTCAGCTCAGCTGTATGTGCGGCGACATTGACAGGTGGGCCCACCGTATACCGGCTGCATCCTGCGTTTCTTCCCTGCAGGATTCGGATGCATGCGAAGAAGGCTATGCTATGCATCAATACATGCAAAGAATAATAAAAAAGATGGTGGTGTATACGGTGAGCTGACCAGGTCCAATCACGGAGTAAATGGATGAGTATACTGTAACGCTTCTATAGACGTAAAAAATGGTAGTCAGAACAGTGAATACAAGACTTTTTGTTCACGGGTGCTTGGGGATAGGCTGAGTTGAGACCATGCATCTCGATTCTGTGAAACACCGTTCGGCACGTGTGTACAACCACACAGCACAGATGAGCACGCGGTCGGTCAGAGTCAGAGGCAGAGCCGGCCAGCGTTTTCTGGGCCTGACAGCAGGGCCCGCCCGTAAGTCACGTCAGTCTCTCCCTATAGGTCGTGCATGTGCTACAGCCATCAATGCCATGCACGCCCCATCACTACGATGCCTCGTGTCGACTACTCGACTCCACCCAGCCACCCAGCGATCCGACACGATTTTTCCCCGTGTTAACAGCACTGCACTGGACTCCCTTTGCAACGGAGAAGAAACTAATAAATGGAAAACCATATACAGGATTATATTATACTCATTCCGGTCGTTCATATATATGATATTTTTAGTAACTTGAACTTAAAACATCATATATTAATAACCAGAGGGAGTAATAATTTTTAAGAAAATTTTCCTCCTCTAGTAGCTCAAAGAAATCGGCCATAGAAAAAAAAAGGAAAAAAAATCATTTCCCTCCTATTGAATCCACTCTGTACTCTCTATTTCTCTCTTGCTGCGCACAATGTCATAATTAAGATATTTTCGTGTGTTTGTTTGTATGATTTATCCAAACAATATTTTTAAAAGAATTCATCTGTTTTCAATTACTCCATTTTGGGTATACATTTCTTTCCTATTCATTTGGATTTCCATCTTCTATGTTTTCTAGTTTCTACGTTCCAAAGAAGCTTAGCGTAACTTTGGCTCCTGCCATGAAGTGAACTCCGAACTTCACCGATATCTACTGAAATAAAGAAGAAAAGGATGATTAGAACTATGTAGCGTCCTAGTATTTCCGAGAGTGCCCACTGAGCACTGCCCAATACCAAAACAAGAATCCGTAAAATAAAAAATTAGGTTTGCTACCTTAGTATAGAGAAAAGGTAACATATAGGAATAATATGTGGTATATATAGATATTAAGTGTACCACCAATACTAGGGGCTAGATCTTACATCCCACCTCATCTTGTGGCCTTCGTGCACAAGATTTTGATGTTCCATATTTCTCTCTCTCCTCTCCTCCATAGATTTTTATTATTTTATACTTTTTCTATCTCTGATTTGTTGGAACTTTATTATCCTATATATTTTCTCTCTCCTCCCTTTTTAGTATTTTTATTACCCTTGGCCTCATCCATCACCACCATTGCTTGATCTCCCTCTCCTCTTGGGCTATCAACCACCCCTGGCTCCTCAAGCATGGTTTATCATAGTTGTCACTCCCTCCTCCTATGCTTCCTCACACGCCTTCAATCACGTCGTATGCTTCCTCCTACCATGAGGTTATGCTACAAAGCCATTGTATGTCATCTCTTCATCGTTGATTGGATTAGCTAGCCGTGGCTATGTTGCACAGCCACAACAGACGCAGCCAGCTACAACGCCATAAGCCAATCTAAGTAGGCACAAATAGCCACATCAACTTAATGCAACCGATTGATCAAATCAAAAAAAAAAAGCATGGGACATAGTCATGTATCCAAGTGGCTCAACAACAGCCCAATAAGCCACAACCCACTATCTGATCAGGCCCTTCATTACTTGCGCCATCCATCAACTATCACTTCTTCTTCTCACATGGCTGTGCCGCCAACCGCCACCACCATATCTTTCTTTCACACAAAAAGGAAACCCATTTAAGCTACCTAGAGGTACCAATGGGAACAAACACCTTTACTATTGGAGACACCCTTATGGTCAACCTCTTTGCTTACCATATTCTTCTTCTCTAATATGGGATCTCATGGCTTGCCCCCTCAACCTATCCACCAACCACCATAGGTAGAGTCCTAATATTAGCATGGCACACAGGACTATCGCATCGCAGTGTGGCACTAGAACAAAATTAACTCATGTCCCATTAAAATTAGAGTCAAACCCTTTTTTTTTGTGGGGGAGGGGAGGGAGGCAAGGTCAAACTATAGTAAGAATTAGAACTTAGAAGTATTGGGTTGGTATTTTCTAATAGAAAACAAAGCAAAATAAAGTTACGTGAAGGGCAAAATGGCTTAATAAAGTTTTAAAAGACAACTCTAGAGACATGGATGATAGCCTGCTGAAAAAGTAGGAAAATGCACCGAAAAGTAGAACAATTTTAGTGTTTTATTTTGCAAATAAACGTGCAGGTGCAAGTACGTCACTCAACAGAGAATACAACAATAGAATTATACAAAGCCTTGTCTTGCAGACCATTTCCACCTTATCTGTGCTGACAAATTGCTTATTCAATGCGATAACACAACCTCACCACTATATATTATTTCCATAATAGCTTTAGTGTGCATTACTATTATATCTGATCCATTGAATATTTTATAACACATATTCATATATGTTGATAAAAAATGACAAGACAACATATCAATCATATTTTCTCCGTCCAGGGTGGCTTCTGTTCGAAAATTGTATATGAAATGGAATACATATTCGAGTCTAAATGTTTGAGACTCGTTCTACACACAACGTAACGTAAAATATTGGATGCCAACAGTTTCCTGGAGTTTACACGAATCTCAGATATTGTTGGGATGGAAAAAAAATCGTGACCATTGCGGATTCAAATCCTCGACCAAGACCCGGGATCCGGAACCCAAAACCCTGCACGAGCAAGCTCCTCATCAGTCATCACCCACCCGGCCACCCCTCCTCTCCTCACATTTAACACCGCCACCTCAAAAACGGCAAGCGCATGACCACCGTCTCCTCCTCCACCGCCACCGCCTCCCTTTCCCTCTCCCTCTCCGCAACTCTCATCGCGGCAGCCGCGGCTCCTTAAACCACCAGCCCACCACCGGCGCCGCTGGTGCAGAAGGGGGCGCGATGGGCAACTGCCAGGCGGCGGAGGCGGCGGCGGTCGTCATCCAGCACCCCGGCGGGAAGGTGGAGCGCCTCTACTGGTCCACCACCGCCGCCGAGGTCATGCGGAACAACCCTGGCCACTACGTCGCCCTCGTCATCCTCCGTGTTCCTGCCGATAGCAACAAGGCCTCCGCCGGGGACGCCGCGGTGGCGACGACGCCGGCCGGCGGCAGCGGCGGAGGTGGAGGGGCCAAGATCACCAGGGTCAAGCTGCTCAAGCCCAAGGACACGCTGCTCCTCGGCCAGGTCTACCGCCTCATCACCGCGCAAGGTTAGTTAGCACTTTGTCCGCCTTCGCCATGGCGCGGGGCTCGTTCTTGAATTGGTGGATGGACTCCTTGTCGTCCGCTCCGGAAAGGCAATCTCAAATTCTCAATCCACTTTGCCCCGAGCAGAGGTGACGAAGGCGCTGCAGGCGAGGAAGCACGAGAAGATGCAGCGGTGCGAGGCCATCAGGCAGCAGCACGAGCAGCTCCGGCGCGGCGACGGGGCTGACCACGGCTCTTCCAACCAGGTCGGCCCGCGATTCTCTTCTCTGACGCCATTTTTTCCTCCCCCTCTGCTGCAAGGAGCAGATACTGATTCTTGGCCCCCGCTGTGGTTTCAGGACGGGAGCCAGGAGAAGGACCGGCACCGGGGAAGAGGCCGGCACTGGCGGCCGGCGCTGCAGAGCATCTCCGAGGCCGCGAGCCAGAGCAGCAGCAGCAGCGTCTCTGAATCCGCCTCCGCCTCCGCCACCAGCTAGTGCTACTGACCGGACTGTGCTGTGCTGTGCCATCCGTGCCTCTCCTCCTTTTCTTTTTTTTTTTCCGATTTATGTTTGCTTGTTAGTAGTATAAAGTGCTACAGCCTAGCCAGAAATGAAAAAAAAAAAAAACTGTAAATCAGAGTGTCAGTGCAGGAGCAATAGGAAGTTCGTTTCATCTCATGTGATTCGGCATGGTGAAACTGAAACTGCATGTTCAGTGATCAATGATCAATCGACTGCTTCGCCAATTAATCGAAACTTAGCAGAGCATGAATATTGAGCTCAAAGTCTCCTCAGTTTGTCGTACCAATCTTAGCATCGGTACCAGAAACAAAACAAATCTGGATATCTGACTGATAGATAAGCAAAGCAAAATAATTTCAATTCCAAACAGGAGAGATAAGTTGCATGTTCTACGAAGTCGCCCACGAGTTGGGACATAAATACGCACCAAAGACCATCGTATAAACCTCCAATCTTGAGCTTTGCTCCTCGAGTCCAAACTATATAGTACTATAAGTTATTTGCAGTACCATTCTCCATCTAGAATTCACGATGTTCGAGGCGTCCTTCGTTTTGAATTTCAGAGTTAATCAGAGGAAGGCAGACCAGACTGTCAGGTGCTAAGCACATGCGGTTCAGTGTAAAAATACTCGGCAGACGAGGACAACAGTGCCGGAGATGCAGATGTTTAGGGGGCGCGCTAGCTCCATCAGACCACTTGGTGGGGGAGCCGGAGCTGCCGGCGGTGCCAGCCCGGACGGACGCCGTCCACCGCTGCCTGCCAGTGGAGCTCCAGCAAACCGCCCGCGGAGCCGAGACCGCCCGCGCACGTGTGGCGTGCTGCTGCTCCGGCCGCCCACCGCTGCGGTCTCGGGATTCAGTTTCGCTGCCCGGCAGCCTGCACGAGGGTCAGCTCAGCCTGTGCATTGGGAAGAGTTGAAACTGAAACTGAAACTGAGCTGAGGCAATATTGTATTGGTGGCTGTACAGAGATCCGGATTCACAGGCAACAGCCAGTGCAGCAAGCAGGCCCCTGATCATGTTTCAGTCCAGCAGGTGAGCTGAGAGATGTTGTACGCATAGGGCACAGGGCAGATGTTCTCCATGGTGGTCGCAGCATTTTATCAATCACGCCTTCTGAAGGTTTGCGCGATGAGATTACTCACTATAATCCAGTTGATGATTCGTGCGTTAGCCCCTCTGATGGCTCAGATCCAGATCTTGCAGCATACTGGAAAGGGAATTATTTGATAATTTGGCCTGGAACCCATGCGTCACGGCTCAATGGTTCTGGAAGGGGCAAAAGCCTGATTAGCAGCGTGCGTGGGTGCAGCAAAAAGTTGAACTGGTATATCATTGTCAACAACATACAGATCAAACTGGTGTGGCAGGGACTGGCAAAGTATGATATACGTTCTTGGCCTAAAAAAGACTAGCAAATTTGGAGAGTAACTGAATATCTCTGAACATATAGCATCAGATAGATCGTTCACAAGGTTCAAGTATCTGAAACAAGAAGCAGGAACTACTGACAAGCTCCACACAACACATACATACAAAAGCCCTATCACACGATATCTCATCTTAATGCTGCATAGGGAAGGTAGCTAAATGCTCACAGCTAACAGCACAGATTAGCAAATAGTAAATTAGGGAAGCATCTCTGATGTCTGAACGTTAGGAAGGATGAGGCCTTCACTTTTATAGATCACCAGCAGACTCCTCGTTCGAACCTGTGAAGATACAAGAAAGTAAAATATTTGTATAAGAACATATCAGGATAAAATGGGGAATGAAAAAAGGACTCTATCACAGGTCGTACCAGCTGGTGTCAGCCAATCCTGAGTACAAACAAGCTCTTCAACCCATTGTTTACTGCCGGACTGGGATACTGCAAGTGTTGCAGTCCTTGTTGCAACCTTCCAGTCACTAATGCACGGTATTGCCAGCACATCACGTGCCATCCGAGCAACTGTAGGACAGTTCATGCTGTGTTCCTTCCACCATCGGAGAGCACTAGGCTTACCTGCTGTTCTTTTCAAATCAACGGGCTTACTAGTGAGATGTGGCCATTGCAGATACTGATCAAATTCAGTCATCGGTCTCTCGCTACACTGGTACTGGTATTGATTAGGGTGATAATACTCCACCAGCATATCTCCATCTACAACAGGTTTCTTGCTAGTTTTAGACCCCAGAGTGTTGTTAGGGTCTTCCACCTGATCCAAATACTCATTGAAGAGGCTGGCCAATGTATCGAGCACATCGTGAATATAATGTACTTCATTTCTGTCCAAATCAGAGTTCCAAATGTAGGATTTCATGCACTCCATGCGGTATTTAGGATCCATGACCATAGGCATACAGAAATGGAAGAAATAGAATTTCCAGCGTTCCTTGAACTTCTTTTTCATCTTCTCCTGCATTCTGGAAAGCGTGCCATCACCCTTGTGGACAGCTTTAAAATGCAAATCCTCCTTCAGACGCGACAACATGCCAAAGAAACAAGCCGGAGTAGGATATCTTGGGGTGAAGTTTATTTTTCCATGAAGATCATCCAGTTTATCACATATTCTCCCTGCGGTCCGCCAGTCTTCTGGAGACGGTGCATATCTGCAGTTGGGATACTGTACTGCTGCAGGGGTGAGACCCTTTGTACACTTGGAGGACTTCGCCAGCTTCTCCATGGTTTTCTCAAGTTCATCCAACACCACCTGAATAACCTGATCACACAAATGAGTTGCGTAACGTTTTTTAGATTATGGAAACAACGAGTTCCCGGCTTCATCTCCGCAAGCAGAGAATCAGACCATCATTATTACAACCCACACACAGTCTAAGACGAGGAGGTACATAGTTCACCCCAATAAAAAACGCAACACAGAAAGCAGCATGTTCAACAGGTAGCCTTAAACAAACGAAATTCTGGCCGGAAACTGCCATCCAAATGAACTAAAGATCCGCAACGCCGCCACCTCAAGATTATGAGCGCCTTGCGTAAGCCATTGGACCTGGTCTTCATTTCGCTGCAACTTGGCCCAATGGCGGAGCCAGAATGTTCCCCTGAAAAGCACCTGCAAAACATTTTTTGGTTGTTTCCTGTCAAAAACTGCATCATTCCTAAGCAGCCAAATTGTCCAAATCAACGCTGCTGCTCCTGCCAGGAGGAACGGCTTATATTTCCTACCCCCCTGACTAGACCACTGATTAAAGAGGTGCTGTGTACTACGAGGAGGAGAAAGGTCAAGAGTCATAAAAACCACACGCCAAATAAACTTTGCTACTTGGCAGTCAAAAAAAAGGGTTGCCGAACCTGATCCCATTTTATGAGGTGATATTTCTTCTTATGCTGGTCATTTTGCCAGAAGAAGCGGGATCTTAAATACTCAAGTTTCTTCAGGACTCCTTTTGGAATCGCAAAGAAAGACAACATGAACATTGGTAAACTAGAAAGTACTGAATTAATTAGTACTAGTCTACCACCCACCGATAGAAGCTTTCCTTTCCACCCACTAAGACGTTTTTCAAATCTCTCCTCTATGTGCCTCCAGTCGCTATTCTTCAGTTTCCTGTAATGCATTGGTAATCCTAGATACCTAAAAGGCAAGGATCCCACCCTACATCCGAAAAGCTCAGAGTAAATATTCTCAAACTCTTTAGCTTGTCCAAAACAAACGATTTCGCTTTTATGAAAATTGATTTTCAGACCCGAGAGTTTTTCAAATATACATAGGAGAACCTTCATGTTCCTAGCCTTCTCCAAGTCATGATCCATGAATAGGACTGTGTCATCGGCATATTGAAGGATAGAAAGGCCATCCTCTACTAAATGAGGAATGACTCCGTTCACCTTCCCTACATCTTTCGCTCTATTAATGATTATTGCTAGCATGTCTGCCACAATATTAAAAAGGATCGGTGAGAGAGGGTCACCTTGTCTCAGCCCCTTTCTAGTTTGGAAATAAGGCCCATTCTGGCCATTAACCTTAACAGCGACATTACCTCCCTGTACAAAAGACCTAATCCAGTTGCACCAGGTAGCGGAAAAACCTTTCATACGTAAGGTCTGTTGAAGGAAATCCCAACGTACCTTGTCATATGCTTTTTCAAAGTCAATCTTAAAAATGACCCCGTTAAGTTTTTTCCTATGGAGTTCATGTAAAGTCTCATGTAGGACTACCGCTCTTTCTATAATATTTCTCCCAGGTAGGAAGGCCGTTTGTGAAGGTCTGATAATTTTGTGAGCCACTCTAACAATTCTATTAGTCGCTGCTTTGGTGAAAATTTTAAAGCTAACATTTAACAAACAGATAGGCCTGTATTGATGTATTCTGCTAGCATCTCCAACCTTGGGTATAAGAATTATATTACCAAAGTTCAATCTATTTAAAGCCAAAGTCCCCCTATAGAACTCATCAAAGAGTGCCATAAGATCAGGTTTGATAACATTCCAAAAGACCTGATAAAACTCCGGAGGGAAGCCATCAGGTCCCGGGGCCTTATTGTGTTCCATTTGGAAAATTGCCGATCTTACCTCTTCTACAGAAAGTGGGGCTGTAAGTAACTCATTTTCTTGCTGTGATACCTGAGGAATGTCGTCAATCCTGTTTTCATCAAGGACGACATCCGAAAAATCTAGATCCCCGAACAGAGTTTTGTAATACTTGGTGATATAATTTTTAATTTCCACATCCCCCGAAATATTACCCTCATCCTGGTCCAGATTATAAATTCTCGTCTTCCTATGTTTACCATTTGCTACTAGATGGAAGAATTTTGTGTTTGCATCTCCTTCTAGTAGGTTTTTGACTTTAGCTCGTTGATACCATTTAATCTCTTCTTCCCTTAGTAAAATTGACACTCTCTCATGTAAGGCGTGTTTGAGGTTTAACTCATTAGGGTCTAGCTGAGTATGTTCAGATTTCCTGTCCAACTCATCTAGCTTTTCTAATAGAGCTTTCTTCTCCTTCTTATATTCACCTCTAGCATTTTTTGCCCAACCTCTGAGATGCTGTCTCAATTTTCTAATTTTTGATTGCCATCTATCCATCGGGTTATTTCCGATATTAGTGGATACCCAAATATCTTTTACCATATCGAAAAATCCATCTCTCAGCAGCCACCCCAACTCAAATTTG
This sequence comes from Paspalum notatum, assembly GCA_022530915.1. Lineage (NCBI taxonomy): Eukaryota > Viridiplantae > Streptophyta > Magnoliopsida > Poales > Poaceae > Paspalum > Paspalum notatum. Next base: position 36,253,701 of record CM039685.1, read on the forward strand.
AAGTCACTATGGGATGCCATATTGTCTCCATCTCCTGAGTTAAGGAGAAGAGGTGTATGATCAGAGATTTCTCTAGTTAGGGCTTGCACCGTAGCTCTAGGGTATTTGGATTCCCACTCTGTTGTGACCAACACCCTATCTAATTTTTCAAATGTGCGGTTCGCCAAATTATTAGCCCAGGTAAATTTCCTACCTGATAGCTCTAATTCTCTCAGGCTATACGCATCTATAACCGCATTGAATAAAAAAGGCCATCTGTTATTAAATGTACCCCTATTTTTGTCTTGGGGACTTCTCATGATGTTAAAGTCGCCCCCAATACACAAAGGTAATGTTTCCTTTGAAAAAAGGTGTGCTAGCTCTGTGAGGAATCGTTGTTTGTGATCCTCCTGAGCCGGTCCATACACAAGTACCAGATTAGATATAAAGTCTTGTTTCTTACATCTAATCTTAAACTTAACAAAGAAGTCCCCCTCCTCAATAGAACCTATATCAAGAGTTGCTAAGTTTACTCCCAATAGCATACCCCCTGATCTCCCTTCCGGTGGTTTACAGTGCCACAAGAAATCCTTTCCAGCACAGAGATTTTTAAGAAAGGATTGTGAGGCATCCCGCTTACCTGTTTCTGACAAACAAATAAAATCTAAGTTCTTCTCTAGAGTTAGATCAGAGAGGAACCTAAATTTTTTTGGGTCCGCTAACCCGTTTGAATTCCAAAAAATCCCTTTCATGATAAACTACCAAATTTGTAACCCGACCCTCTTGTATCCGATGTCTGTAAATCCTCTATGGTACAGTCATCTTCTAAATCCACTGGGAGAGATACTGTTAGTAATTGTTCCTCCCAGTCATTATCCGAGTCACTAGAAAGAAGATCCTGCCCATCCCCACCCGACTCTATGTCTATGTTCTTATTCAACCCAGAATTGGTAACAGCCCCCAAAACAGAAAGTGTAGAAGAGCCCAAACAAATACCAACGCTACTTGATAGATCTAAAACAAAATCAGGATGAAGTGGAGTATTACCATCATTAGGAGACCCATCCAGGTTGATCTTTGCTTTCAACTTGGATGCTCTTTCCAGAGAGTTTTGATCCGCTGCAGCCGCAGACCTCTTACTCGACCGCAGGGGTGTCACTGGTTTACCACTTTTTTCTTTGGATTTAGGAGATGACACAGTAAGGTTGATATTGTGGCCCTTTTCAGTATGCTCATCAGTCAGGGCACTACAATTCTTACCCTGAGGTGCTGCATTGCCCTTACTAGCGAATTTCGGCCCATTGTCTGCTGCATTGGTGCCGTTAAAATTCTCGCTCTCTGGAATCCCTAGCCCACCCTGAGGATTATCATTTCCATTCCCCTCCTGTGGGTCTAAGTCCATATCAATGGGAACCGGGTTGTCAGGGTCAATATTCTTCTCGGCCCTAAATTGGAGGTCATAAACATATTCACCAATGAGCATGCTTAAAAATTCTGGGATCAGGTCCGGGTCTAAGCATCCCACCTTGATCCGTGCTATTTTATGCTCCCTGGTAAATTTGAGGTCCACTTTTCTACTAACCCCCAAAGCCGAGCCAATTGCCCATAAGACATTGAAATTCACTAACAGGTCATCAGGTAGGCCCCTGAATTGCACCCAGACCTTAGGAATTTCAAAGCGGACATAATTTCCATCCGCCTTTTCGTGGACCGTAAGTGAAGCTTTGACACACTTAGCCATTACAGGTCCCCACTCGGCAAGTCTTTTAAGTTCATTGCTGGAAGGAAAGTTGGCATAAAATGACGTGCCCTTATCCACCACTTTCCAATCCCACTCTCCAGGGACCAAACGTCGAAGTTCAGACTCAACGTTTGCGGCAGTCATCACTACCACAAACAAGCTCCGGTTTGCAGCAAGTGGATTCCGTTCCTGAAGGTTGGCTTTGACACTCAAAGCCACTGAATCATCAATGAATGCATCATCCAGTATGATGCAGAAAACTTTGCCATCAAGGCCCCATTGTTCAACAGCTCCCAATATGATATCACTCTGTTCCTTTGCATTGCAAGATGAATTTATGGCACGGAATGCAATTATCTTTTGCTGCTTCTCCCATTCTTCATCGATGTAGTGAACTTTCCAGCACAAGAATGGCAAGGCTGGATCATAGTGCCAAATATAGAAACTCAAGCAAACACGACTGCACAGGGCTTTAAACTCCTGCATCAGCTCAGACTTTTGTTTCTGAAATAAGTTCAAAGTGTTCACCATGACGTTGTCATGGGATGGCATCTTGACTGCAGGATTCAACCAAGCCAGTAGCTTTCTGAATTCATCTTGATCCACCATCCTTGGTAGGTGTCCATGCATGGCCAATATTTTGAAAAGTTCCTCATGAGAAGCATCCTGATGCACCTCCTGATGCTTTTGACTCATGTCAGCAGGGATGCCCATCTGCTCAGCCGATGTGTTTTCATTGTTAGCTTGATTTCTCCTATTGGTATCAGTGGGAATTCCAGGCAAAGCCAGATTCTTCTGCTCAGGTGTTGCAAGGTCCTCATGAGACCCGTTCTCATCAATGGCTGGATTCTTCCTAATCATGTTGGTGGGAGTGTCAGGAAAGGCAATCTCCTTCTGCACAGGTGTTGCGTCATTTGTGCCTGCACATTTCTTTTGGCAGGATGGCAAGAACGGGAGCTTCTTCTGTTTCGGATCCGAGCCAGCTAATACCGTGCTCTTCTGTGTAGATGGCAAGGATGTAGGCTCCTGCATCCTTAGCCTCTTATGAATCGCAGGGACACAACCGGCCAGGTGCCGTTCCAGGCTGCTAGTGCCGTTGGTGCCACAGAAGGCCTGGTGGCAGTGCATGCATTCAGCCCGCACGACCTTCCCGTCGACAAGGGTGGGTATGAAAGCTTCCCACACGTTGGATCGGAGCCTTTTGTTCAGCATTGTACCGGAGAATAGCAGGTGGGGGATGCTGCCAGTGCTCTCCATGTGTTTAACTATGCCATTGCCATCAACATCTTCCATACAATGGGGGAGGATTAGTACATAAAGCAATTTCATCAGAAGTGCTGCCAACTTGTCGCCATATGAATTCTATGGCAATACAATGGGAGAGGATTTTTTTTATTCAAGAGATTAAGTAAACAAAATTTTTATATATCCCAAGGAATAAGAACTGAATACAACTAGTGCATGCCACATACTAAATCTGGGATTCTTAAATGTCCATAGAGTCATGACTGTAAAACAAAATTTGTCATGTGGGGCAAATACTGTGCTTGGAGGGATAATAAGAGTAGTGGCAAAGTCTACAGAGTCCAGGCGATAGGCCACAATTTGTTATCCTCGATTTAGAAGGATTTCCTTTAGGTTAGCAAAAGTTCGTTGGGTCTGGCATTATAATACAAGGAGAAAAAATCTATTTTACAATGTCGAACTGTCACGGTCATCCCATTTTGAACCTCAAATTACAAAACTAGGCAACCAGGGCCATGGAACTAATCAAACCGGACAACTTACAACACCGAGTCAAAATCATGCATGTTTTGTCCATGTCGTTTGTATACATCATCGTTCCACGTGCTGAGTTAGCAGTCGAGTGACGTGGAACGATGATGTGGACAAATGAGGGGTCGTTTTGACTCTGTGTTGTAAGCTGTCTAGTTTGGTCAGTTCGATTTCGATGACCCCAGTTGCCTGGTTTCATAATTTGAGGTTCAAAATAGGACGATCGTGACAAGGTTGTAAAATGATTTTTTTTATTAATTAATACAGTATAAGCCAGCCGGTTGCCTGGATGTATCATGGATGGTTTAAGCATTGAAGTTACCTTTCCTACTCCTATGTATCTAATCTCTACCTCCTCTCCAAACATAGATCGGCAGCCAAAGCCGGCCGATCATGCCCATGCAAGGCCAGCCACACAACAACATTGAAGCTGAAGCAATAGCATGAGTGCTGCTAATGTTTCATCGACAGGAGAGTAATTAAAAAAAATCTGAAGAACCGAGAAGAATATTAACTATAATCATGTATTCGAATTTGGAACTATCAGACTACACAGCTATCACTTGCATATTAAAAAAAAGAGCAAAGTCCATTTTTGAACCATGTACTTGCCACGGTTTGTCTGATCTGCACACCTACATACCAAGGAAGGAAACCAAATCATCCATCCTGATCTGTGCAGTCCGAAGCAGATGGTCAATCTAATGAACCAAAAGCAAAAGATCTACGGCGAGTCGGCGAACAACACGTAGCGTGCGTTTTGCAGCCACTCCCACACGGCCACCACCACCACCACACACAAATCAGGAAAAGGGAGGAAGCCCGTACCGGTCTTTGGAATCCCACCGCACGAGGGACGGGTCAGCAGAGGGTTCAAGGCGGGGCTGGGGCTAGGATTGGGTTCTCGAAGCTAGAGGAAGATACAAGGGGGAACGCAGGATTGTTCCTCTCGGCGTCGACGGTGGAGTGGAAGAGACGAGGGCACGAGCGGCAAACGAGGGAAGCTTTCCCGCCGCCGCGAAACTGACGCCTCCTGACCCCGCGCGCCGGCCGCGATGCAGTAGACGCGATTGGGCCGTTTTGTGCGATGGGCTGGCCTGAGCGTGGGTTAGCTTTGGACGCAATGGGCTGGACAGCCTGAGCCCGTTGTAGAAAAAATTTTCTCCACAAAATTACCCAAATATTCATCTCTTATAAAAAATCTATAATTTAAAATCATAAATTTAGTTTAATAATATTTTCATTCTAATTTATAGGTTGTTTGAATTTTTTTTACTACAAGTTTGCTCAACTCCTCTTATTAAAAAAACTTCATAATTATAATTTATTTTATATAGCTTAGCATAGACAAGGATAATTTGGAACGCACAAGGATGATTGTATTTCCTGTTCTCAGCTCCATGTGCAAAACAAAAGCACTAGGTCCCAAGGATTACTAAGCTAAAACCGTGCTACTACAATGAATTTGCACTTCCATCCATCTCTTCTATCTTACCATAGCACATCTTTGGCACAACTATAGGTCAAGAGTATAGTAAGACTATGTGCAGCAAGATGTGTAAATGCATTGTGTATCTACTATTTCAACTACCTTCCTTTATGTGAACAGTGTCGCTACAGCATATAGACAATCTATTTACCCAACCCACTGCACATAGTCTAATAACTTAGGTAGTGTTTGGTTGGAGAGCGGGGTGGAATGGAATGGTTCCGTCCCAGATTCTAGGAATGGAATGGTTCTGTTTCAGATTTCAGGAATGAAATGGCTCCGTCCCAGATTCCGAGTACGGGCCCACTGTTAGTCTCACATTCCAGGTGGAACGTAGTGTTTGGTTCGAGAGCGGGGTGGAATGGAATGGTTCCGTCTCAGATTTTAGGAATGGAATAGTTTTGTTCCAGATTCAGGGATGGAATGGCTCCGTCCCAGATTTCGAGTTCGGGCCCACTGTTAGTTTCACATTCCAGATAGAACGGTTGCGTTTCAGAATTTTTTCAAAACCTACCCGTCCCGAATTTAAAGAAAATATCTCTTTTCTGAAACACATCATTCCTCAAACTTTCAACAAAACCAGAGTCTTGGACCACCAACCAAACACTTTGCTAGTACTTTGGCGAGGACACTTCTCTAGTTCTCTTCCGTGGGACTAGGGGTAAATGGGGAAAAGAGGGAAAAAAAGTAGAGAGAGTCTTCCGAAACGAAGTTCAGTTTCGATGTGAAATATAGAAAGACACATATACCAACTGAGCGTCAAAGCGATGCCGCCCAGCCACGCAGCCTGGTCGAAGCGATGCCGCTCTAGTGCCCCGCCGCCGCCAGAGCGCCTTGACCGCCGTCCTGCCGTCCGGCTGCCCCGCACCCGCTCCCCCTCCCCTGTTCCGGCCGGCCGCCTCCCTGCGTCCGCTCCCCGGCTCCCCTTGCATCTCCGCGGCCAGAGCATCGGTGAGCACTTCCTCCTCGCACCTCTGTTAGCTTTTCATGACCTTTGCTTCCAAGGAAGTCGATTGCAAAGCAGTTACATCATACAAAATTTGGTGGATCTGTTGTGTTCTTGACTCAGATTGTAGGGTATTCCTGGGAATACACAGGAATCACTATAGATCCGCCCCTGGTGTGATCTGTCCCGGCCTCAGAAATGTATATAAAGAAGGTAAGCTGTGTTTGCCTCGGGCACGATTCCGCAGTGTTTTTCATCAAAACATGATGACTTTAGTAGCCATCTGTCTGTACAGGTCATAATCGAAGGGTTTAAGAGCTACAGGGAGGAGATCTCAACAGAGCCCTTCAGTCCCAAAGTTAACGTTGTTGGTAAGCCCCCTTCTGCTACAGAACTAAGGTATTATGGTAATTAGGTTCCCGTGTTACTCTTCCTAACTGATGCATACAGACAACTTGATGCGCTGTCATAAGTTCAATGTTTGAAATCTCCGGCTAAGACCTTTAGCGGTTAGGTTCTAGAAAAGCTAAGACCAGCTATAACCGGCTATAGCGGCAGCTAAGCCGTTTAGGGGTTTTGCAAAATTAAAGTAAGAATTCGACACAAATGATAAAACTAGTAAAGCCATACATATAGAACATGTTCAACTTCGTCCGGGAGTAAATCTGAGCGATACAAGATGAGTTACCTATGCAATTGCAAATACAAAACAAGTGAGAAGCTGCAAATTATTGAATCTCTGTTTCTTTTGTCACCAAACATATGAGCAATGAATAGACTTAAGAGAGATGAATTCATGCATGGTGGATGCTCTTGCCTAATGCCTAGTTGAGACTTGAGGGAGACATGGTGGCCAGTGGGCCGTCGCATGGGGATAAGGAGCAGAGGGGACGAGTGGACCTGCAGCTGCTTGGGGAAGCTGCTGCTGGTCTTCATCTTTCTTGCGTCCAGTTGCAGCAGTAGCAGCCGTCGCCGATACGGCTGATGTGGATAGCTGCCGCTGCTTGGAGGAGAGCCGAGGGCAAGGCTTGCATCCAGTTGCGGCAGTAGCAGCCGCTGCCGATGTGGGTGCCGTGGATCGCTGCCGCTGCTACCGCTTGGAGGAGAGCAAGAAGCAAAGGACTGAGGAGGTGTGCGAGTATTCATCTTCCTCGCCTCCGGTCGCAGTCACCCTGCCATCGCTGGTTCAAGCAACATCTGCCGCCGCGTCCTCTTTTTCACGTGGGAGAGACGAGGAGATGCAGATGTGGATATGTCTAGGGTTACCAGCAGAGGTGGGGGAATTTGGGCCGAGATTTGGGAGCACACGTGCTTCATTTTGGGCCCGTTGTGCCTTTAGCGCCCGCTATATTATGACCCAAATAGCGGATATCACTGGTTAATTGCTGCTAATAGGGCCGCTGATACCGTAGCGGCTAAAAGTGCCATGTCCTAGCGTCAGGGCTCTCCAGAGAAGATATCCGGCTATAGCGGCAGCTATCGCCGGAGATTTAGAACCTTGATAAGTTACCTGCACAGCAACCTCCATTCGCGTTGGGCCTGAAATAGAGAAATCCTTATACAGTAGGTTAATTGCAAAGCTTTACTGTCGATCAACATCTAGTACGCCTTCAAGGTTCAATTTTCTTTGATCTGCTAAATCGGGTTTTGGTGTTGTTTCTTTAAATAAGGATAGCCACGGGATATATCTGTTGGATTCTATCAGCATACCATGACCTTGCAATGAAACACTTACAATTGAATCCCTGTAACTCTTCCATGTACTTGTTTTTCATTTGCCCTCTACGTCATCTTCCAATCTTTATACTGAATTCACTTCAAGTACTAAAAACATAAGAGCTTCAGTGCATAGTTTTCTGCTCTTAATGAACTGACATTTATTTAATTGTTTGTCACAGTTGGTGCAAATGGATCTGGCAAATCAAATTTCTTTCATGGTAATTTTAAACATGTGGTGCTGCTATATATTATCATTTTTTCTCCTCCCATATGAGGCTATCCTCCTGATCTTTTCATTTTTAATGCTCCAGCTATACGTTTTGTCCTGAGTGACATGTTTCAGAACCTGCGAAGTGAGGATAGGGGTGCTCTTCTCCATGTATGCCTCCTTTTTGTTTAAGCAATCTAGATAGTTGGAATAGGTGACTGGTGTTTGATAGCCTACTGATAATCATTGCCAGGAAGGTGCTGGACACTCGGTTGTATCTGCTTTTGTTGAGATAGTGTTTGATAACACAGACAATCGTATTCCAGTAAGTCCTCTAATCTATTCAGATTTTAATTTGCTCATGCCAAAATTGCAAAATATCTTCTTGGATCTCAAGCTGCATCTTTCAATGAAAACTATCAACACCTAGATCTCTTTTGGTCCGCGCTCATATAATTATCAGCTCCGCATACATTGCTATTTGGTTCTTCAGTTCATGTAGGGAAGTTGACAACATTAAAAGGCTTTGTTGTTGTGGTAAGGAAGTTGAGATTTGACAACATTGCTTGAGTTCTTACCATGTTTCAGCTATAGTTATCAACTTATCATCTCTTCATACATTACTATTTGATTGCCTTTTGTGTTGGCACAATAATGTACACATTCTCCTGGCTACCAACGACAACGCTACTTTGCTGCAGGTTGATAAAGAAGAGGTACGCTTGCGCAGGACTGTTGCTTCAAAGAAGGATGAATACTACTTGGATGGGAAGCATGTCAGGCATGTTATCGTGTGCCCTACACCAGCCCAGCAATGTTATGTTTTGTTGCTTGCTCAGACCTACTTTTTATTCTTACCATGTCCAGTAAAACTGAAGTCATGAATCTGCTAGAGAGTGCTGGTTTCTCTCGTTCTAATCCATACTACGTTGTCCAACAAGGAAAGGTAACAAATACTCACCGGTCACCTGACCATTCCTTCCATCTGCTGAGACATTACATCGACAAATTTGTGATCTGTAGATTGCTTCCCTTACCCTGATGAAAGATTCTGAACGACTGGATCTTCTTAAAGAGATCGGTGGTACACGTGTTTATGAGGATAGAAGGAAGGAAAGCTTGAAAATAATGAACGAAACAGGTAATTTGAACTAGCACAATTCTCTATATATCTCAGCAAAGTGACATGCTGAGATGATTATTCCTTCTTTATGAGCAGCCAACAAAAGAAAGCAGATAGATCAAGTTGTCCACTACTTGGAGGAAAGATTGAGAGAACTTGATGAAGAGAAAGAAGAACTAAAGAAGTACCAGCAGCTGGACAAACAGAGAAGATCACTTGAGTATACTATATTGGACCATGAACTTAATGATGCAAGGAACGAATTAGCTTCAGTAAGATTCTACCGTTCCTATTATATATAATATATGTCTACATTTTCACATATCATTTCTCTCTCGCAATTTGAAATAGCTTTACTCAAATGAACTAAGTCCTTGGGACCAAGTTTGTGAAGAAACCATGAACATCTACTACGCAGGCCAATTACCTGATGATCAGCACTACTTTAATGCTTGTTTCATCATCTTTACAGCTAATGCTTCTTTTGTTTTATTTATCCTGTTGTAGTCAAGAGCCTATGATTCATCATGCCACTATTTATGTTTGATATCTGTCTGCTTTTCTTAGTGCATTTCTTGTGAATTGGTGTGAGTTTGTATGCCTCTCACACTCTCAATAAAATGTTGCAATTGATGATACTGCATTTGCAATATTTCTGGTTGCCCTTCTCATCTGGTCAGTTAGGTGGGTGTTGCTCTGGTGTTATCTACTAATCTAAAGATTCTTTGGTTTTCCTATTCAGACAAGCTGTTGTTGATGAGTGCTATGCATCTCTTGTTTGTGTTGATATATCTTTGATATCATCTACTGATGTGCATAAGCATGCAAGACGCTTCACCATATTCCATTGCATGTATGCTGTTTTTAGTTGTGGACGATCTATTTGCGTGACATAATTATGCCAGTCCTGTCTACTATCACTTTATCGATACCAACTTGTGCGGTGATTCCAATGGTTTGCTGCTATTGTTCAAAGGACAATATTAAAAAAAATACAATTATCTAAATCTAACCATTAGGTGTCATCATGCTGATTTTTTCTGTAACGACTCTTATTTTCTTTTTTCATTTGAATTCATTGTTGCTATCAGATGGATGATAACCGAAGAAAAATTTCCGAAAGTATGTCCCTTGCGGACAATGAAGTGGTGGATGTACGTGAGATGATCAAGAGTTTCGATAAAGAAATTAAAGTCTCAACTAAAGGGATAAATGATACCAAGGCTCAAAAGGAAGGTGTTGAAAAGAGGCGTACTGAAGCACTGAAGGTAGTTGCTCAGATTGAACTTGATTTGAAAGATATAAAAGACAGGATTGTGAATGAGAAGCGAGCAAAGGTATGCCATGTTTGAGATTGTTAATGAATTTAGTGAGTTATATTTTGCTGATGTGCTTAAAATAATCTTTTGTTAGGAAGAAGCAGCAAGGGATTTACAGAGTGTGAAGAGGGAGAGTGAAAAGTCAAAGTCTGAATTGGCTGAAATTAGTACGGTGCATCAGGCCAAACTGAAGGAAGAGGAGGAGATATCAAAGAGGTAAAAATGTGTTTTTGGATAATTATGTAGTTTCTTATGAACATTCCTTTCACACTTCCATTTTGTGGGCACAGCATTATGGATCGTGAGAAACGGCTAAGCATATTGTACCAAAAGCAGGGGAGGGCAACCCAGTTTGCAAACAAAGCTGCTAGGGATAAGTGGCTTCAAGAGGAAATTAAAGATCTTGAGCCTGTACTTTTATCAAATAGAAAGCAGGTAATGATCTAGTGACCGTCTGCTGTTTGCAATCTCATTGTGGATCTTTTTTGTTGCGTTCTGCTTTTATTTGCTTCTACTTGGTATAATCCTGCATTTTTCATATGTATTAATTTGATCCATTTCATCTTATATTCAGCTAAGGCTATATCTTGGATCCACGGCCTGAGCCAAGAAACCTCTTTCTAATATGTGTTATAATCTTCGCAAATATGGCAGGAAAGTTTACTTCAAGAAGAAATTCAGAAGCTTAAAAATGAAATTAATAATTTGACTAACTACATTGAGTCTCGGAAAAGCGAATCAAGTAAGCTAGAGGCGGCACTTGCAAAAAGACACAATGACTACAACGATTTGAGGAAGCAGAGAGATGCTCTTCAAGAACAAAGGAAGTATGCAAATTTCTTATTATCAGTCATAAATTTATCACTGGATAGAAGATATGTTGCATTAAAGTTTATATACTTAGTAGAAGGAACATTTTCCAGGTCATTTTGGAAGGAAGAGTCTGATGTTACAGCTGAAATCGATAGGTTAAGAGAAGATCTTATAAAGGCACAGAAAAGCCTGGACCATGCAACGCCTGGGGTATGGAAAATGTTACATATTTTACACTTTTATGTTCATATTACTGATTATTGCTACTGATATTTTTCTTGGGATTCAACTGCTATTCCAACGTGCATACTATATGCCAGATCATAAAGATGTGCACATAAATTCTTGCTGGACATGATATGGAAACATAGATAAAAAATAATACGTTTTGAATATGCGTTGTTTGTTTTTCCTTTTTCACATCCAGTTCTCTTAAATATTCTTGGTCAATGGTTTTGTTTCTTAGAGTGACTACTTTGGAGTTTCTATGGGTTGTCTGTAATAGTAGTTTATTTATAATGCTGGTTTATGTTTTTGAAGAATATTTTTGCTAAAATATTCCTTCATAGCAGTTTACTGGCTCTTTCGACCTCTTCCAGTGGTTGATGTTGTGGATAAAATGATACATATGACTTCTGCTTCTGTATAACCAATTGACATATATGATGATGATTTATCTTAGATCTCTACCCTGTAAAAGTTTTGTATTACAGAACTGTTATCCCCACGATGTGCATCCATCTTACCTCCAGCCCCCACCTTCCCTTCAAATCTCACAATCCCATTCAGTTTGATATGAGTAGTGTACAGGTACAGTTGTTTTTTTTTGCTGGGACAGTGCTTGAAGCTATCTTTGCTGGTGTTAATTTGTTCCCTTCCTCAGGATATTAGGAGAGGCCTGAATTCTGTTAGCAGAATCATTAAGGACCATGGTATTGCTGGAGTTTTTGGTCCTGTATTAGAACTGGTTGACTGCGAAGAGAAGTTCTTTACAGCTGTTGAGGTCACCGCTGCAAATAGGTATTGAAGTATGCCTTCTTAGATAGACATGTATAATGATGATCTTGTCTATTTATCCTTCTCATGATGTTCTTCAATGGATAGCTTGTTCCATGTGGTTGTCGAGAATGATGACATATCAACCAAGATTATTCAAATATTGACTCGAGAAAAAGGTGGGAGGGTGACATTTATACCATTGAACAGAGTGAAAGTTCCAGACCTCAGCTGTCCCCAAAGTCCTGATTTTGTTCCGTTGTTGAAAAAATTGAAATATCGTGCCGATCATCGCCGTGCTTTCGAACAGGTATTACAGGGATGCATATTCTTCTCCCCTCCCAAATTGATGCATACATGTTTCATTTGGTTAATTTGATTGAGGATCTATCAGAGGCATCTCTCCCTCCATCTGTTGACATATCTGCCTTATCATTATCATCCGATTACATACAATTTGCTGCTTAGTTGTGTTTCTCATGCAAACCAACCCTCTAGTTTTTAGTTCTCCATGTGCTTCTGCTTGAACTACAAGCGCCATGGCAAACCATAGTTTTATGATATATCAGACATTCAGACTATTGAGAAATGTACATACTAGTGTTCTTCCAGTTGAAGCTTTCTTATAGCAATAGGTAGGTGCCTTCCTAATTTATGGTGCTGTCAGAGTTTAATATTGGAGGTTTTAGAACACAATGCAGTAATGTTCTATTTCTGTATTGGTTTGATATGTTGCTTTGAATCTTATTCAACTTGTTTGAACTTTTTTTTTTGATAAGTTTTTTTTTTTTGATAAGTTCCTTGTTTGAACTTTGACCATTAGTATATAATGAAGTAAAGAACTAGATAGATTGACAATGTAAGATTTATCGTAGTAGATTTGTTTATTAAGGCGTTAATGGCCATGGCAATAATGTTAACGGCCATGGCAATAATGAAGAGCATCGGGAGCAAAAGATCCCCTTGCTGTAACCCTCTTTGATGCTGAATCAATTCGCCCAGCATATGCATTATTCTTGTCATGTTTTTAGCACATTTTTGTTTATTGGCTATATTGCATGCTTATATGGGGGCTTTTCCTCTTCCAGACACTTGGCTTTCCTTGTCCAATAACCTAAGCTAGTTTCTCAAATACATTATTCCTCTATATTAATTTTTAAATTATTTTCTATATCTAACTTTGATATTTCTGTTAGGTTTTTGGCAGGACAGTAATATGTCGAGACCTGGAAACTGCAACTAAAGTTGCACGTAACAATGGTCTAGATTGCATTACCCTCGATGGTAGTCATCAAATTTTACATCTTAGTTGTCATTATTAATTCAATTCTGAAATTGTCAATTGACTCTGTAATTAACTGGCTATTAATTATCAGGTGATCAAGTGGCAAAAAAAGGTGGTATGACAGGAGGTTTCTATGATTCTAGACGCTCAAAACTGAAGTTTGTGAAAATAATAAGGGATAATAAGACAGCAATTGAGAAAAAGACAGCTTATTTAGAGATTGTTGGAAACAAGCTAAAAGATATCCTCCTGCTTTGCTTTAATTAAGTACACTCTTTCTGTTGACATGAGGTTTGCTCAAGATTTTTATGTACTGTAATTATCTCCTGCAGCTAAATGTTGAAAAATTGTTTTGAAGCAAAAGGTAGATGATTCTCTATAGATTCATCGAAATCACAAAGCGATTGAAATAGTTTACAAAGAGAGGAAAAATTATAGTAACGAAATGAACCCCAAAATAAAGGAACAAAACAAAAATAGAGAGGAGAGATTCAAGCTAACTTCTCTGTCCAGGCTAAGAGAACATCTTGGAATAAATCTTAAATATGATATTCCTTGCTTGCACCGTAGCTCATTTTTAGTTGTAGGGCGCATGCTAATGTAGGGGATTGGTTCTTGCTGAATTTATCATTGTAATGGTATCTTGGCAATACTACCTTTTCTGCAACCATACCTGCACAATTATGATATTTACTACATTGAAACTCACGTTTCTTCTATTTAGGTGGCTTCAAGTCCCAAATAATTAAAAACATTAAGCAACACAATAAATCGTCTTATTTTTACAGCTTATCTGCAAGAGCAACATTTCATGTTTAGTTATCTTGCTGTTCATTGTTTGTGCCAGAGATATTGAATATAATGGGTTTCACTTAACTTCCCATACATATAGATAAGGAAATTACAGATTTAATTACCAAACAGCAACAAATGGATGCTGATCGTGATCATGCCAAGTCAGAGTTGGAGCAATTTAAGGTTGACATCGCTAGTGCAATGAAGCAAATGGGTTCACTTGAGAAAGCCCTTGGCAAGAAGGTTCCTGTTTTTGTTTTGTTCTTGAATTCTTCGTGGAGGGTTCTTGTTATTACCTGCTGCAATCATATGTGTGCTGTAGTTCAATGTTTTCTAACTTACAGGAAAAATCGCTTGACAATATCCGCAACCAAATTGAGCAAATCCAATCTAGCATTGCCATGAAGAATGACGAAATGGGGACAGAGCTTATTGATCAGCTTACTTCAGAAGAAAGAAATCTCCTTTCACGATTGAATCCTGAAATCACTGAATTAAAGGAGAGGCTTCTATTGTGTAAAAACAGTCGGATTGAGGTTGTTGAAACAAATTCAGTAGCATCTGTTGTTTTTTCTAAGAGGTCCTAATCCTCTCTAATGCAGTTACAAACTGTTATGTAGATTGAAACAAGAAAGGAAGAATTGGAGACCAATTTATCAACTAATCTTATCAGGCGTCAGAAAGAGCTAGAAGCAATAATTTCATCTGCAGATTCTAGAACCTTGCCTCTTGAGGCTGAGTCAAAAGAGCAAGAATTGAAAAGTTCGAGGAGAAATCTTGATGAATTAACTTCGTTATTAAAGGGTACATATCATTGATTGACTTCTCTATCCCTTCTCCATATTAAATGCCTTTTAGATCACTCTTAACTCAGACAATCCTTTGGACAGCTAATGTTGATGCTATAAATAACTTCACTAGAAAGATAGATGACCTGAAAAGGAAAAGGGATGATCTGAAGGTAACTGTCATTGCTACAATTTTCTTCGTCAGATTTACTCTTTTTATCTTGCTATTTACCATTTTATCTTTAAATGCAGAATCGTGAAACTATTTTGGAGCAGACTGTACAAGATGGTGCCAAAGACTTGGAACAGTTGATGAACAGCAGGACCACTTATCTAGCCAAGCAAGAAGAGTGCCTGAAGAAGATCCGAGACTTGGGCTCGTTGCCTGCTGATGCTTTTGAAGCGTACTGCATTCCAGTCCTTGCATCATCCTTTCCTTGTTTACAGGCATTAGATTTGTATTTCTAAATACTTCCTTGGCCAAATATGTGTTTTGTTTTGGCAGTCATCTAAACTAGACTTTGAACACCATTTTGTTACGTAAATGTCATAGCAACAGAAAAACAATTAGTGTGAAAGAACTTTTGAGATGAGTAATTTATTTTTTCCGTACACTAAACGCGCATATGAGTTGACTAAGTTTTTGTCAAATATACAAAGTTTGAATTTTCCAAAAACATGCAAACCCTATACAGTTGGACAGAGTAGATCAGTAGACAACTCTTCATGAACTAGAATTTGTAGTCTGGCAATGGCTTCACAACCCTGTAGTCCTTTTCAGCATATCAATTCTGTGGGTGCAGAGTGCCGTGTTAGCTTATTTTGTCTTTGGCCAAAATATAGGTACAAAAGGAAAAACAAGAAACAGCTGCAGAAGATGCTCTATGACTGCAATGAGCAGTTGAAGCAGTTTAGTCATGTCAACCAAAAGGCTCTGGACCAGTATGTGAACTTCACAGAACAACGTGAACAACTGCAGAGAAGGCGGGCTGAACTTGATGCTGGTGATCAGGTAAGCTGACACTGACGTTTGGCCATTTTTCTTATACAAAAATTTAGTGCAAACATGTAAAAATATAGGTCATGCTTAAATTGCCTTGAATGATAAAACAAATCACAACGAAATAAACAATACTTGCATACTCTAGTCCCTCTGCTCCTAGTACTCTACCCTGTCCGCTCCAAAATCTAGGCTGTTGAGTTTTGTCTTTAGTCAATCTTGTCTAACTTCGATCAAGTTTGTAAAAAATGCACCAACATCTAATTATTTTTCTTAAGTCCACATGAAATATGTCTTGATAGTGGCTTTTTATATAGACTTGGTCAAAGTTAGAAATATTTGACATAGGACAAAATTAAAACAACCTACATTTTGGAGTGGAGGGTGTATATTTTTCAATGTTTAAAATCTCCGGCTAAGACCTTTAGCGGTTAGGTTCTAGAAAAGCTAAGACCAGCTATAGCCGGCTATAGCGGCAGCTAAGCCGTTTAGCGGTTTTGCAAAAAATAAAGTAAGAATTCGACACAAATGATAAAACTAGTAAAGCCATACATATAGAACATGTTCAACTTCATCCAGCAGTAAATCTGAGTGACACAAGATGAGTTACCTATGCAATTGCAAATACAAAACAAGTGAGAAGCTGCAAATTATTGAATCTCTGTTTCTTTTGTCACCGAACGTATGAGCAATGAATAGACTTAAGAGGGATGAATTCATGCATGGTGGATGCTCTTGCTTAATGCCTAGTTAAGACTTGAGGGAGACGTGGTGGCCAGTGGGCCGTCGCTTGGGGATAGGAGCAGAGGGGACGAGTGGACCTGCAGCTGCTTGGGGAAGCTGCTGCCGGTCTTCATCTTTCTTGTGTCCAGTTGCAGCAGCAGCAGCAGCCGCTGATGCGGCTGATGTGGATAGCTGCCGCTGCTTGGAGGAGAGCCGAGAACAAGGCTTGCATCCAGTTGCGGCTGTAGCAGCCGCTGCCGATGTGGGTGCCGTGGATTGCTGCCGGCTGCCGCTGCTATCGCTTGGAGAGCAAGAAGCAGAGGACTGAGGAAGTGTGCGAGTATTCGTCTTCCTCACCTCCGGTCGCAGTTACCCTGCCATCGCCGGTTCAAGCAAAATCGGCCGCCGCGTCCTCTTTTTCACGTGGGAGAGACGAGGAAGGGCAGATGTGGAAATGTCTAGGGTTACCAGCAGAGGTGGGGGAATTTGGGCCGAGATTGGGCCCGTTGTGCCTTTAGTGCCCGCTATATTATGGCCCAAATAGCGGATATCACTGGTTAATTGCTGCTAATAGCGCCGCTGATACCGTGGCGGCTAAAAGTGCCATCTCCTAGCGTCAGGGCTCTCCAGAGGAGATATCCGGCTATAGTGGCAGCTATCGCCGGAGATTTAGAACCTTGCTATTTTTTGAATAAAACAAATGGTTAAGCGTTGTGTCTCAAAGTCAGCATTGACCTACATTTAAAAATAGAGGTAGTAGATATTTTTGTTTCAGTTACCTCTGATTTTTTTGTTGTAACCCTTTCTACTCTGAAATTTTAATGATTGCTTCTGCAAAACTAAATTTTCTAGAATTATCCCTTTTGGTGGTGCCAATCTGTGCTTGGTATGACTCCCCAAATTAGTAATGCCAAACACTTTGACATGACTCAAGGGTGAGTCACACCAAGCAGATTGGAGTGACTTAAATTTGTCATGCCAATTGCCAAGGTTCACCCTTGAGTCACATGAAAGAGCTTGGGGTGACCATGTAGGGAGTGAGGCCAAGCCCATTGGTGTGATCAAAAGGTCTACATCTCGAAAATTTAGTTTTGCACTTGCTGTTATTAAAATTTTAGTTTAAAAAGGGCTAAAATATAATAAATAAAACGTTAGCTCTATGCACCTGTCTGTGTTCTGAAAAACTGTTGGTATGTTTTGCAGAAAATTATGGAACTTATATCTGTTTTGGACCAAAGGAAGGATGAGTCTATTGAGCGCACATTCAAAGGGGTTGCAAGGCACTTCCGTGAAGTGTTCTCTGAGCTAGTGCAAGGTGGTCATGGGTATTTGGTTATGATGAAGAAAAAGGTACACTCACCCTCGCCTTTTACTCACCAACCTTACTAGCCCTGTTATCATGTACCTACACTCGGTTGTGCTAGATTTAAATTTTGCCAGTCATGTATAGGCCATTTTTCTGATGCTATGTTTTATTCAGGCTGTTCCTTGATTCAATGACAATCACACATGTATATGATGTTTTGACATTATGAATGAATTGCCTGGAGTTCATGAAGTTTCACCTTGCACTTACTTTCACATTTCCTGTTTTAGGGGTGAGTTTGCTCTGACTCTAATGCTTATGCGTTCCTTTCTGTTAGGATGGGGATGCAGCTGACGATGATAACGATGAGGATGGGCCTCGTGACCCAGATCCTGAGGGGAGAATAGAGAAGTATACCGGGGTTAAAGTCAAGGTAAGTCTTAATTGTATTGGGTGTATATTTATGGGCAAACATCTACTATTCATTCTTGTAACCAACACATAATTTGGGATCGTGAAAGCAATTACTGTTCTAAGATTGATATACTCCTTTTGGGTAATCCTGATACTTATATGTAGGGGTGCTCATGTTTCAGGTTTCCTTTACTGGCAAGGGAGAAACTCAGTCTATGAAACAGTTGTCAGGGGGACAGAAGACAGTGGTTGCATTGACACTAATCTTTGCTATCCAACGGTGTGATCCAGCTCCATTTTATCTGTTTGATGAGATTGACGCTGCTCTGGATCCACAGTACCGGACGGCCGTTGGGAGTATCCTTTTTGTTTATTTCTTATTGTTTACCCTCATTGTAGAAGAACTTTGGTCTGCTTATCAATGTGTCCACTATCCAGATATTTCTGTGTTTCTGGCTCATGTTCTAGTGTCTAGCTATGCGCATGATCAATGCCTTTTTTGAGTCTTTTGGTGCATTAGAAATTTTGCTTCTGCTTTCCTTAAGTTGTATTCCAGATATGATTCGCCGTCTAGCCGACATGGCTGACACTCAGTTCATCGCGACCACATTCCGACCGGAGATTGCCAAGGTTGCTGATAAGATATATGGTGTGACACACAAGAACAGGGTGAGCTACATCAATGTGGTGTCCAAGGAGCAGGCGCTGGACTTCATTGAACATGATCAGACGCACAATGCCAGCTAAGGCTGCGGAGGGCGTATGTACCCCTTGCTAACTTAATCAGGATTCAACTTCTCTCCTTTTTTCTCTTGTGCAGGCAGATTCTATGCAGAAAGGCTAGGGTAGTCTGTTGCCACGTGCCTGTCATGGATAGTCTGGCTCATCGTTGATGTAGCTGTGTATATGTAGTTAGCTATTGGATAGCCCGTTTAACTCCTGTAGATGCGCAATTTGTGAGTGTGGACGTAGCTACCACTTGGTTTGTGCTACCAACATCCGGCAAAAGTTCTAGCGCTGTACATTGCATGTTGTTTCACGTCTTGATGCTACGCTGCCTTTTCCTAACTACTTTTGGCATCATAGCCAATAGATATTACCTGGCTGCCAAGTAATCTGTGTATGTTAAAAGCTTCTCTCGGTGGTATGTGGTGAAAGCCCCTCAGTCCTCGCCTTCTCCCCGGGTGATACATGGTGAAGAGCTTTTTCTTTTTTCTTCTTCTGTGTGTGTGCATGGTTGATATAACGAGGCTGGATTTCATTTTCCTTCTATTCCGCCGATTTCTCTCGGGCATCATTGAGGTCTAGGTTACTGAACTATAAAAAATTTGCAATTTTAGACCTCTTAATGCGTTTCTAAGTATCATCTGGTTTCGAGGTGGTTTTTGACCTGTTTTCTACGGCAATGCTGTGACGGATCTCTCTGGCTAAGCTTCACTATTGGTTCCCGTGCAAGAGTAGGTCTCAGTCACATTTCAGCCCTTCTTAGTTCTTCCCCTTCTCTAGCCTAAGCTGTTGTCCTATCCCATGCAGGGTGCCACTGCATCGTTGTTATCCCCACATGCTTCGCCTTCCGTTCCTTGGAACGTTTCAGGCTTTCAGACCTTATCCCCTTTGCACAAACAGTAGAGATGTGATCTAGGTCTCCAAACTCTTAAAAAGGTATAGTCTTAGATGATACGTTGAGATAAATTTGTGGACCTAAAAATGCAGTTGGATATTTCATAGAATTGGATGACACCTAGCATAAGTCTAGGAACCTTAAAAAAATCATTTTGAGAGTTCAGGGATTAGATGATACCACAAGATAACTTTGAGGTTTGTCTGTAGATTTTACTCTATAAAAATTAGTGAAGTTTGTTTTATCTCTAAAACTTGTTATTAGGTTGAAAAAACGTATGAACTTCAATACTGGACGACATATACACATCTCAAAACTAGGTAAACAACCTCATTTAACTATTTTAAAGTTGATTCTCATGTGTTTTTATGTCATAGTAGTTTCAGTGTTTCACATGTTGGAAATTCCTTATGGGCTGTTTGTGACCTGTATCGCTTATGTCAAATATTGTTCATAAGAAGCTTATGTGCTCAGTGTTGCCCTAGCCGTCCACCCAAACCAAAAGAGCAGCTCTAGGTGCGTGGCGGTGTGAATCCATGGCAGAGGCGGGCCCAGGATTTGAAAGTTGGGTATTCAAAATTTTCCAAAGATACAATTTTTTGGTGGCCTTGCTTCGTTGGGAGCTGTGTCACACGTGCTAGTGTTGGGAGCTGTTGGAATTCAAGGCTCAAAGCTGTGTGGCTCTAGCTTTGCTCTGAACCGGGGAGGGTGGTGCGGGATTTGGGCCAAATGGAGGACTATAGGAAGGAGGTATTTTGACATTGGCCACGTTAGTAAAGGGTGGGAGGACTACACAGAGGTTTCTTTTGGGCCAAATTACCTGGAAATGAGGCTGCTTCGTAGTAGTTTTATCTACAATATGTATACATAGTATATACGTGCATATATACACAATTTTTTGACAGAAATCATGAATTGAAGTGGGCCCACCCCTGATCCATGGTGGTGCGGGTATCACCTTTAGATCCAATGGTGGCGAACGATGGTGGCGAGTAGCAGTGATGTTGATAGCGTGCGAGGCAAAAGGGAACCTCTCACATGTCACCTAGAGGCACTAGCGTGCTAGTGTTGTGCTTATGTGTTGCATCGCTTCCGTTAGGTTAGTACATACTGAGCTATTTCGTCACAACCGCTGCCCCGTAATTAAGTCGATCTCGTGTTATGCTGACTGAGCAAGAGTGCCATTAGACACGAGCACAATTCCTAAACTATCCCCCCTGCTCATCAAAGCCACTTGTCGGAGCTTAAGATAGAGAAGAGAGAAAACATAAGAGAGAAAACATAACATCTAAACAACGTCTAATTGTTTAGATTTACCTTTTTTTTACCAATGTATGGATGATGCTATGGCAATCTCTTTATCCTACCTTGGCAAGATTAGGTTTCAAGGTTGCCAGCGGGTGTTGTGTTTCAATTGAAGGTTGTTGGGGGAGGTCGACATCTGCCGCATTGCATTGGTGGATGTTAGGAGTAGAGAGATTTGGGTGAATGGAGAGATAACCTCTTTGTAACTTTCCATTGGTCATCGTACATATTTACACATGGTGAAGGGTTGTCTTTGCACCCCCTCTGTGGATTGCACACATAGGGAGAGAGAACCATGAGTCACAAATCTTCACTAACAAACATTTAATCTAATCACTTGCTAAGTATAACTACTTATATTTCCTTCTCATGAAGTGGTGTCGTCCTTCCTCGTGAAAGGGTACGTGCCTCTTGGAAAAGGATGAGATCACGCAACTATTATTTGTTTCGTAACAGTGGGGAAATGGCCGGGGATATGGCGGTTGGACGGTGGGGGCTGGGCATCGATCTTGGACCGGTAACTATGGGACGGTGATAAAGGGCGTCGATGTCTGATTGGTTTGGGTTAGCGTACGTTGGGCTAGCTTGCTAGGGCATGCAGAGCTAAGGACAGAACTAATAAGGCGATCGAGGATGTTATTGCCGGCCGGAGCTAATTAAGGTTGTTTGCAGTGGGGGGACTCCAAACACGACTGCAGTTGCATATAGGGTAGAAATCATCAATAGCGGGGGACTCCAAATGCGACTGCACGGTCCCCAAGATGCCCCATGACTCCAAATGTGGAGTCCTTGTAGTCTTACTCCACCGTCTCTCTCCTCCTCCACGTAGGCAACAGTCTTTGGCTCGCGCGCGTTGCCGGACCCCCACGCGGTGGCCGGCGGCCGAACCGTTGGAGGAGTGGGGGCGGGGAAGCGGGGTGCGGTGGCCAGGCGCACGGAGGCCGAAGTGGACGAGGTGGCCGATCCAGCGCCATGGTTAGCAGGGAGGAGGCGGCCACCGCAGGCGAGGAGGCTGATGCGGGGGAGGCGACAGCCGCGGGTGAGCCAGGCGGGGAGGAGGCGGCCGCCGCGGGCGAAGAGGCTGATGCCGGGAGGCGACGGTCACGGGTGAGCCCAGCGGGGAGGAGGCGGCCGCCGCGGGCGAAGAGGCCGATGCCGGGAGGCGACGGCCGCGGGTGAGCCCGGCGGGGAGGAGGGCGGCCGCCGCGGGCGAGGAGGCCGATGCGGGGGCGGCGGCTGCGGAGGCCATGGCACGGCTGTCGGGTGGAGGAGAAGGTGCAGATTGGCGGCGGCCATGGCGAGATCCCGCGAGCATGGAGGATGCGGCGGGTGCGGGAGCGGATAGCTGCTGGTGAAATTAGGGAAGGAGAGAGGGTGGGGAGAAAAAATGATAGTATAATATAGGGTAGTTGGTATAGAGTTAAGGTATAGAGTTGATAAGAGCATGGAAGATTGCCAACTGTATTTCAAAAACGTGATGATTAGGATGGAATATTCCTTTTAGAGTTGGAATTTAGAGTTGTATGAGTGTGAATAGCCTAAGTGGAGGTGAGATATATAGGCCGAGCCGGGCCGGGCCGGGCGCGACGTTTGATCGAGTCCGTATGACGCCGACTTCGCCACCCAGTCCTCGAGGGGCCCGAAGAGGAAGAACACCTCCGCAAGCGTGGCACTATCTACGTGTGGCGGGGGCTGTGGACGAAGAGCCTGTAGTGAGATCAATCATAGGCGTGGACCAGAAGGCGACAGAGCTTTGTGTTGGAGTAATTTGGGGATGGTGGCCCATGCAATGATGGTTAATATGGCAGGCGATAGGCTTAGGGGGTGGAGTAGAGATAGAGAGGAGAGAAGAATTAAAAGAGAGGGAAAAAGAACATGACTATATTTGCCATGATGCGAGACCACCCCCAAAACTGCCCTAGGTGTGCTTTCCCGATTTTGCAAAGTTTAATATGTGTTAAATATATGGTTTTAAAAGTTAGGGGTGAAGTAGGTGGCCAAAGATAGTTCATGGAGTTATATAGACTATTTCCTTATTTTGATAATCATATTTTGTTTAGGTTGGCTTCAACGATGCCCCCAACCTCCCCTACCCTGATATAGGGGATGATTCCATCCCTCACCCCTCCAACGGTTCACCCTAAGCCGTCCTCTACTTTGGGGGGAGGGAGGGGGGGGGAGCGAAACTCCACCCGTGGGGGACATACGATCACCCCCACCATGCGTGTGTGGGCCTAGCGGGGCGCTGGTCCAACTGCCGGCCGCTAGAGGCATGATGGAGGACGAGGGATGAACTGACGTTGGCGAGCTCCTGCATAGACGGTGGCACGGCGCGAAGACCGGGGAAGCGAAGGAGGCCGGCGCAGGAGTCCGATGCGGGGAAGAGACGAGCGCCAATGTTGCTAGCTGCTGCGATAGGTTCAGCCAGAGAAGAAAGGAGGAAGGGTTCGGCACCAAGCGGAGGAGAGGAGTGGCCCGTGCGCCGCGGGGGGGGGGGGGGCGGTGAGGTGGAGTGGCGGCGGCCGGCACCTGTGCAGGAAGAAGGCGTGCGCAGCTGTGGATGAGGAGGTGCGGCAGCGGCTCAAGTGGAAGTGAGAGAGAAAACGTGTTGGGTGGCACCGGGCGGAGGATGGAGTAAAATAGTATAATATTAGATGATGGGGGTACGGAGGTGGTATATGGGTATTGCTGGAGAGGATTTTGATATGGAAGATGAAATTGTTTTAAAAAATTAATAAAACATTGTTAAGAGAATGGAATTTAGAGGACACCGTTAAATTAATAAAATATTGTTTAGGGAGTGTTTCGGAACGAGGCTAAAACTACGAATCTGTGATTTGACTCGAGCAGTCCAGCTAAGCAAAGCGGCGTCCGGGTAACGCTTGGACATGGTTTCCGCTTTCAGTATACTGAACGTGAGTGAACTGTAGCGTTCTACGGTTCCGCGTTCTACAGTACCAACAAGCAAGCGCGCAGCCCTATAAAGCCCGGCCCCCCTGTCCGTCCACTCGTCCCGTCTACATCTCCCACTCCCGTGCGCCGCCCTTGCATTGGTTTCCATCGATCTCGCCGTCTTCTGATCCAGCAGCATCAACGTCTTAGGTCTTGCGTGCGCTGCCCTCTCCGTCCATCCAATCACCATGTCGAGCAGGGCCGCACAGATGCTAGGGCTTCCGCCAGGCGTCACCTTCCACCCCGACGACGCCGAGCTCGTCGAGTTCTTCCTGCTGCCGAGAGCCCGCGGCGAGGCAGACCGGTTCCCCCACACGATAATCGACGATGACAGCGCCACCAACACGCCGCCCTGGGAGCTCCTGGAGCGCCATGGCCTGGGAGACGACGTCGAGGCCTACTTCTTCGTCCGCGGCAGCAGCGACGCCGCCAACCAAGGCGGCCGCAACAAGAAGGTTGTTCGCTCCTGCGGCGGCGGGACGTGGGTGTCGCAGAAGAGCCTCTCGTTCAAGGTCCAGTGCGTCGGCGGGGAGACGATCGAGTGGAGCCGCCACAACCTCAACCTGCACATGGGCGGCCGCGGCAAGCGCGGCGGCGGCAGCACGGGGTGGGTGATGCACGAGTACACCGTCACCGATCCGCCATGCCCATTCCTCAGGATCTGCCACATCGTCTTCTCCGGCCATGGCCAGAAGCGCAAGCGCACGCCGGACGACGACTGCCGGGCCGCCGGTGAACCCGCGTCCCGGAGCGCTCGCGTCGAACCGTCAACACGTGCACTGCCGCCACCTCCTCCGACAAATAGCGATTCGTCATCGTCAACGTGTGTTTACGGATCGTCGATGGCGCCGGCGGTGGAACAAGATTACACCAGCGCGGCGCACGCTTCTGATGCGGCTGCATACCAGCAAGAACCCTCGCCGCCTTTTCCGATCGACGAAGGCATCTCGGAGAGCGCTCTTCAGAATCCGTACGGCACCGACTCCTCCACAGAGACGCCGGCGCCGTACATGGACGAGCAAGTTCTAACTACTACAGATCAAGGGATTGTTCATCAAGACACCCAGCTTCTTACAGATGAAGAGGAAATCTGGTTCAGCCTCGAAGACTTTCTGGGCTCGCCTGACCCAGAATCATCCAGAGCAGATCAGCTGCTGCTCGACATGGAGCAAGTGCCTATGACTGCTATGATTGAGCAGCATAAGCTGACGACGATGGCGCGTTAAGAAGCTCTGGTACGACCGAGGAGCCGGAGGAGCTGTGTAGAGGAGACGATGATCTGGTCCCGTTTTGTTCAGTAACCTGTAGCAATTTATAGCAACCAAATTTGTACAAGCTAGCTAAGTAGAGTAGCTAGCAGGTCCTTATGATGTGAACCATGTTTTCTCGTTTTTTTCTATATGCTAGCTAGCTGCGACGATATATATTCTTGTTGCAGTATTACATGAGTAGAAACTGGTCGTTTGGCCTACTCATATAGCATGAATGATTGTCGACAAGCCAACTTCTATATACATGCCGCTTGCTTCGTGTGGCGCGCACGGCACCTGATGTTATTCTTTCGTTGACTCTCTGTTTGGTGAATGATTAACAAATGACCACCTTATTCGAATCCGGATTGAAAAGAACGGAGCAGATCGAGTGGAGTAATTTTGATTCCAGATCCTATTTAATTTGTTTTTTATCCTAATAATAATGCACCCAAAATAACTTACACAGTATTTTTTCTGAATTTTTTTTTGAATTTACAGTGCCTTGTATTTTGGGGCGAAAGGAGTTGACATAAATGATTGCCAAGTCCTATTTTTTTATTACTTGACACAATTAAACAAGAGCATATGTACAGTTTACAAAAAAGTGAAGTCCATTTCACCCCCAAAAATTGTCACTGAATCAAGAAAACCCGCTTGAACTCCAACGCCCGGCAACACACACCCCTAAAATTCTAAAACCAGACAAACCACACCTCTAAAATTCTAAAACGAGACAAAACACAACCCTAAAGTGGTTTTGTAGGGTGTTTTTTCTCTAACATGTGGGATCTACTTCTAACTATTGTCTCACTGACATAGACCCACCCTATATCCTCTTCCTCCTGCCTCCCTCAATTCTTCTCCGTCCCTCCACTACTAACACGAGCCGTTTCTACTAAGTCAGATAGCGGAGGCGGTTCATACTGTGCACCGCTAGCTCCTGCTAAGTCTGCGCTAGCAAGAGCGGTTGGTGTTATCCGCCACTCTTACTAAGGCCCTGTTTGGATGTTTCGTATATTTATTCATTTGTAATTAGTTTCTGTCTGGAATTTCTTATGCACAATAATATAACCGGAATACAAGAGGTTTGGAAAAATCACCGTTGCTTCTTCTTCGGTTCATCTTCGTCCATCCAGAGACCGGAGCCCTCCGCACGCCACCGCCTTCCGCTCCTCCTCGGGCCCGCTCCACCTCCCTCCCCGCACCACCCTGCCCGCCCCAGCCGCACGGTGGCCCCGCGACGCTGCCGCAACGACCTCCTCTGCTGCTTGTCTAGCTACGTGCGGACCGACGGGTGCCGGCGCATCCTGGATGCGCGGACAGCCTCCTCCTCCACCGCGTCGGAGACCGGCCGGGCTTTGTACGGGTGGCCGGGCGCCGCCAGGCACGAGTGGCCTCCTCCACCGCCGGTCGGAGCTGCGTGTGGCCGACCCGCCTTCTTGGCACCGGTGGGCTTCACCCGGACATCGCCGCCAGGCCCGGATCTGCTCTTCCCCTGGGCCACCGTCAACGAATTCGGGAAGTTCCCAGTCCGCTTCAGCCACCGTTGGCACCACCGCCGGTCGCCGCCAAGCAGTGCATGTCGCCAAGTGAGGGAGAGATGGGGCCAAGCGACTGACGCGAGGGAGAGGCGGGTGGCGGCGGCCAAGCGCCGCAGGCGACGGAGAGGCTAGCAGCTGCGCGTGGCCGGGCGAGGGAGATCGAGGTGGACGGGCGGCGGCCATCGCTTCGCGAGGCGGGCGAGCGATAGGACGACCCGATGGTTGTCGTATTTTTTTTCCGGACAGGATACACGATTGTTTTTTTCCGCTGGTTTTGGCCCAATCCGATTGTATATTTAGTGGGCTCACAGGTCACCAAGTAGCATTTTTATATATGGTCGGTAAAAGTTTGTAGCCCTGTATTTTACACCGGTTTTAGGCCTATTACCGGGCTTCCAAACATGCCCTAATAGTTTAGCAGGAATGGTTGTTTTTGTCCACCACTCCTACTAACTTAGTAGGTGTGGCTGTTGTTATCAACCGCTCTTACTATTGGACATGCTGCTTTATTCGCAATTTTTGGCCAGCACTACAATATTTTATGAATTTAATTAGATTTTGGAGGATTTACCATAGGAAAAAAAATACACAAATAGCCTCAGAAATTCATGAAACTTGGTGGAGTGGCAATATATGTCCATGTTGCATCCTTGAAAAAGTTAGGACAAGAAACTCCATAGGTTGCCAGCATTTATTTCATACGGCTTGCACTCGTTCCATGTGTTTTCTATGAAGTCACTCCAACCCTCCAAATTTCAATTTCATCTGCAATCTACCTTAGAATTTTTATGTGAGGGCTTGTTGTTACCTTCCTACGACACGTTATTGGGCATGGTACCTTATTTGCAATTTTCGACCAGCACTGTAATATTTTATAAATTTACTTGGGTTTTAGAGGATTTACCGCAAAAAAAAAAAAAAAACACAAAAAGCCTAAGAAATTCACGAAACTTGGTGGAGGGGCACCATATGTCCACCTTGCATCCTCAAAAAAAGTTTGGATAAGAAACTCCACATGGTGCCGGCGTTTGTTTCATACGGCTTGCACTCATTTCCAACCCTTCGAATTTCAATTTTTTCTACAATCCACCTTACATTTTTCATGTGGGAAATTGTGGTTACCTTCCTATGACAAGTTTATTGGGCATGGTACCTTATTCACAATTTTCGGCCGGCACTGCAATATTTTATGAATTTAATTGTGTTTTAGAGGATTTACCGTAGAAAACAAATTAACAATACACAAATATCCTAATAAATTCATGAAACTTGGCGGAGGGGTAACATATGTCCACCATGCAGCCTTGAAAAAGTTTGGACAATAAACTCCACGGAGTGCCAGCGTTTGTTTCATATGGCTTTCACTCGTTACATGTGTTTTCTATGAAGTCCAACCCCTCGAATTTCAATTTCATCTATAATCCACCTTACAATTTTCATGTGAGGGCTTGTGGTTACCTTACTATAACAGGTTATTGGGCATGGTACCTTATTCACAATTTTCAGCAGCACTGTAATATTTTATGAATCTACTTGGGTTTTAGAAAAAATTCACGAAACTTGGCGGATGGGCAATATATGTCCACCTTGCATCCTCAAAAAAGTTTGTACAAGAAAATCCACAAGGTGCCGACGTTTGTTTCATATGGCTTGCACTCGTTGCATGTGTTCATGTGAAGTCACTCCAACTCTCTGAATTTCAACTTTATCTACAATCCACCTTACATTTTTTATGTGGATACTTGTGGTTACCTTCCTACAACAAGTTTATTGGGTGTGGTACCTTATTCGCAATTTTCGGCAAGAACTGCAATATTTTATGAATTTATTTGTGTTTGGAGGATTTACTGTTGAATAATAATAATACACAAATAACCTTAGAAATTTGTGAAACTTGACGTAGGGGCAACATATCTCCATGTTGCATCCCAAAAAAGTTTAGACAGAAACTCTATAGGTTGCCATCGTTTGTTTCATATATACGGCTTGCACTCATTGCGTGCGTTCCCTGTCAAGTCACTTCAATACTCTGAATTTCAATTCCATCTAGAGTCTACTTTATAATTTTCATGTGGGGGCATGTGGTTACCTTCCTATGACAGGTTATTGGGCATGGTACCTTATTCGCAATTTTCGACCAACACCGTAATATGTTATGAATTTAATTGGGTTTTGTAGGATTTACCGCAGAAAAAGTTAATAATACACAAATAACCTCATAAATTCACGAAACTTGGCTTAGTATATAGGAACATGAAAACAGCACAAATTTTTATATTAGTATAGTTAACTAAATAATATATGTATTATCTTAGTATAATTTTGCAAATAATATATCTATAGCTAAATAACTTATGTATTAAAAATAATAAAAAATAAATCCTGAGAAATGTAGTAGGGACGGTGGATAAGGTTCACCCTCTTGCTACTCAAAGTAGCAGGAGTGGTGAACCTTATCAACTGTCCTGCTTGACAAAATACCACCGCTCCTACTCACCTTAGCAGAAACGGTGGATAAGGTCCACGCTCCTACTAAGAACCACCGCTCCATCTTTCCCAGGTATATCGCGGGCGTGTGGGGGACGAAAATTTCTGAGTCTCATTCTCGTCTTTGGTGCCAGTAGAGGCTGCGAAACTTTTCATCTCCCGCCGACAACGACCTCACAGTCCTGTTCCTCGCCCTCCTCCTCTTCACCTCCCTTCAGCAGGCTCAAGGTACGTGCATGCATGCTCCATATATCATCAGATCACCGATTAAATTGTTCAACAAGCAGGAGACAGCAGTGGCGGCGGCAAGCGATAGGAGCATCCGGAAGAGCCGGCGTACATGCTTGTGCGGCGCGTGGTATACCGGTCGTGGCTTCCGGCGTCAACGGCAATGGCACAGGATGATGTGGCGCGGCGGCGGGGGACGAGCCGTTTGAGCTATGCGACGGGTGCCAGAGTTGCTCGGCGTCGGACCCCAGCAGCTGTGTGGACACCAACTGCTACTACACCTGTACACCATCGACTGCAATCTCCCGGAGAAGCCCTTCGGCACCTGCGGCTGCGGTGGCTCGAACTGCACCTACCCCGCCTGGCCAGGCCCGCCTCGTCATGCCGCACCGCCCGCGCCTTGTTGACCCTGAGCCACCGGCCTCTGCCCGCCTCATCGACGACCCCGAGCCGCGGCCCTTCTCTCATCCCTGAGATACCACCGCGCCGGCCTCCTCTTGCCCTCAAGCATGGATAAAAAATATTTTGTGCGTATATGTATATACGTATGGATGTACGGGACTATTAATCGTTTCTGATGATGACATCTGTGTTAGTGTTACTCATGTTGCTTAGGTCATCGTGACTATTAACTTTAAATACTTCTATAGATTCGATAGGGTTGGAACCACACACCTAGATTTAGCGGAAAACATTAGTAAATTTAAAAATGGCGGAAAGTTGTACCAAATTTTAAAAAATAATTCAGAGGCGGTGTATTATATGAACCGCTCCTAATAATCTCCTAGTAGGAGCGGCTCATTATGCACCGCCCTGGTAACTCCTTTAATAGAAGCAGTGCATAATGCGGACCGCTCCTGCTACGATACTAGCAGGAGTGGTTCATATAATTCATTGCTTTTTATACGCGTTAGCAGGAGCGGCTGGAAAACCGCTCCTACTACTAGGGGATAACAGGAACGCTACCATAGCAACGCTTTCCTATAAATGCTCCTATAGGGGGTTTTTTTTCACCGTTCCTACTAGCCACTTCTGTACTAGTGGTCGCCGCCTGCTTATCATCCCTCCTCCACTGCCACCTCCTCCATTTGTCACCTCTCCTCCCACTGTCATCCCTTCTTCAATCCCTCCGCTGCCTCCTCCCTCCGCCTTCGTCGCATCCTTCTTCCTCATCGGCCTCCCTCTGCCGCCTTTTTCTATCTTCATCACTGCCTTCTCCCTCCATGGCTACCTTCCTTCTATCTCGGTTGCCACCACGACGGTGGAGGAGCAACAACGCGGTAGGAGGAAGGTGGCCCCACCTGCTCTCCCGCAATAGTAGCCGCCGCCACATGTTCTCCTGCTATTGATGCGGCATTGATGTGCCGAAGGAGAAGGAGTTCTCGTTGGCATGTGGGAGTAGGGTGGAGGTGGCGTCATTGTGCGGGAGGAAAGGAGACGGAGGTGGCGGCTTGCAAGAGGATATATTGGGAGGTGCTGACGACATGCAGGAGGAGATGGTGGTTGCCATGTTGAGAAGGGAGAGCGATAAAGAAGATAAGATGTGGGGGCCACATGCCAGTGAGAGGGGAGGTAAGGGAGGGAACAACATATTAGAAAAAATACCTTGCAAAACCACGTGGGAATAGTCAAAGGGTTATTTTTCACCTGGTTTTAAGAGTTGGAGGATGTTTATTGTCTGGTATTGGAGTTTGTTAAGCAAACTAGAGGGGTGTTGGAGTTTAGAAGGGGCTTCTAGATTCAGTGAAAAGTCCAAGGTGTAAAATGGCCCATCTATTAGATTGTCTATATATATACCAACTACTTCTGAGAGGGTCTGTGATGTATACCACCATTTGAGATAACAAAATTCTATCTTAATAATTGGACTAAAATTTTCTATTTTATGCCAAATCCATTGAACCAGCTTCAAAAGTGCATCCTCTCCCTCCTTTTTAAATGTAATACCGTCAATACAAAATTTTAGAAAAAAGTCACTACAAGGAACAAGTAATTTTTGCCGACCAAAATCTAACAAAAAGAGCTTTCTTCCATTAAAAATGACACATTTCATTGGCTTTTGTGTTGGAAAATGTGTTCTTTTCAATGAAATTATGTTATTTACATTGGATCCAATGAAAACGTAGGGCGGAAAATGGGGCTACTTGGCCATGTTACTATGTTTTCGTCATTTAGGGGATCGACAGAAATATGTGTCGTCATCAGTGAGGTTTTCAATGACTTGGTAGAAAATCCCCACACAGGACACTTAGCCTGGTGAGGGATGGTTGAGAAACAATTAGGCACAATGTTATCTGATTTGAAAATAAATAATCGCAAATGATAGCTAAATTGATTTATATTCAATAGAATAGAATAGGTATATCCAACATTTTAAATATAGAAAGCACTTCAAGTCACATTTCACACATCGCATAAATAGTGTCAAACATGCAAACTTAGCATTATTCAAACTCTAACTCGTTAATCTAGTAAATTGCACATTCGCTATGTTCCAAGACTCTAGGGTGTTGGAGTTGTCGGTGAGCTTTAGCATCCATTTTGGGACAGGCCCGCAAAGTGTGTAATGCTAAATGTTGCGGAGGTGGTGTTTCATTAGTTTTTGTTTGCAAGACCTCTTAGCAAAAATGAGTAACTTAGGATATAATGACTAACTTAGACCCAAAAGACTAACTTTAGCTATCATATGGTAGGTTGTTTGTGCTTATCTCTAACTCATGAGCAATGTACATGGTTTATTAGTTAGGCTTTTGGTACTTGTTTTATTTCGTATCTTTTGTGCCAAAATCCAAATCATAGGGTCGGCAACTCAATTGGACTAGAATGTCTAGTTCATGTCTCTAATAAGCAATTCGAACATTTGTATGCACAAAATTAGATGGACCCTACCCTATGGTTTGTGTTACTTTAAAACTAACAAGTTTTCAAGCATATCATGTGTGCACTCTCACTATGTCTCTTGAGGTACGCATGAAGTTAAGGAAAATGAGTTTCAATCTGGTAACACCTTCCATTGCTTTCGGTTTGTTTATTTATAGCTACCACTTTGCAAAATGTATTTTAAGCTCTCTATTTGTCTTAATTTGCACTGTGTGCATATGTTTTTCCTTCCACCATATATATGTATTCACACTTTTAATTGGAGTTTAGACTATGTTATGTAAGTCTCTTGTATTATAATACAATCGCCTTCCACATCATAAGGGTCATAGCATGTGGGACTCTCCTTGTGTGATTTTAATGATTTGCTCTTTGGTGTTTGATTCCAAAGGGGGGCAAATTATGGACCCAAGCATAGAATTAAGCATGAACCATGAAAAAGGATCAAAGAGGAGAAATGGGTTGTCAAATGATCGAAAACAATATAATGAGGGATAAAGAAGATCAAGATCAAGACAATGGTCCTAGAAAAAGAGAGAAGTGGCAAACGAGTAAGGGGGAGACCATATGTCCATTACCCACAAAAAGGGGACAAGGCATGGCAAGGGCAAGATATGCATCAATTCTTTCAAGTTGTACTCAAATTGGTAACATTGCATATCTTAATTAGTATCCTTTGATCTTGCATTTAGATTGTATCCTAGAAAGCAGTATGTCTTATTTCCATTTGGCATTGTGAAGTAGGAATGTCTTTTGAATCAAAGGAAAAAGCTTACAACATGTACGATGAATATGCTGGTAAAGGTCGGGTTCAGTATTAGAAAGAGCATTCAAAAGTGTCGAGCAGACAAAACAACGTATCAAAGGACACTACAAAGATAGGTTATTTTGCTCATGTTCAGTTTAATATCAGCTGAGAGGGCCGGGGGCTGGACTATTCAAAAGGTTATACTTGATCACAATTATTATCTTGCTAGTCCAAATAAGTCACACATGCTGAGGTCCCAATGACATGTTATTGAAGCGGATAGGCAGCTAATTGGCCGGATACGGGAAGCTGGGATGAAGCCAACCCGAGTGTATGAGTTCATAAAGCAATTTTATACAGGATCTGACAAGTTTCATTCTGAAGGATGGATTGCAACAATGAGATTATTGGCCGAGACGCAACAGATACCTAAAATCAAATGATGCACACACATTGTTAGAATACTGTGTGTTGGACTTTTCTAATATTAACTTTAATAACTCGTCTTATTTAAATACAATTATAATTTTTGATATATTTTCACTGTGATTTAATTTATCGTGTAGTATAACAATGACTTGATTTTTTAATATGAAAAATTGAATAAGATGATTGGGCAAACTTTGTGTTAAAATAGTCAAACAATTAAGAATCTATAATTTAAATGAAGGAATAATTTAAAATAAAGGCTTGTGAGGAATAGAACGGTTAATTAAATAATTGAAGATTACAAGATAATAGACATCTATTGTGGCGGAACCGCCCTGCTTAATCCAGACTAAGCACACTTGCCATCTCTGACTCACAGTGCACTTAGGCCAGACTAAACCCGGTAGTCCGTCGAGAGTCCTTCGGGCTCTCGATAACACCGTTTCCCGAGGAACCGACATCAAACACATCCGACTCTCGATGGAGCTACAACAATTACATCATCACAGGCAGTTGAAATAGAAAATAATAGACTTAATTTACAAACTAAATATATAGAATCAAATACATGTTCAAATATAGCGGAAACGAATTCAGAGTAGATATATATCAGCGGAAGCGTTTTCAAAATCTCGCAGCGGAAACAATATACTTAAGTAGTCTTCATGAAGAGATGAACAAGGCGAGTAGCACCGAGCCCACCGGTACTACCACCTCCAACACAGCTATCCAGATGATGCCAGTACCTGTAATCCAAAAGTAGGGGCAAACCCTGAGTACTAATTACTCAGTAGGACTTAATGGATGGGGCTTACGGCAGACGCAAAGCATAGCTTACTAGTCATGTGGATCCTTAGCTGTTGATTTTAAAACAAGGTCATATTGACATAAAATAGCAGGATTTGAAGTCATATTGACATAAGATAGCAGGATTTGACAGCTGCTATCCATTGGCCATGAAGATCATTTATATCAAAAAGTCAATACTTGCATGAAAGTAAAGTATGAGTATCATCAGCAACTTGCATAATATCCAAGATATATCCCTATTCTACACCTGTTCCATCCCAAGATTCACAGCGCCTCCATCTAACCCCTGGGAGTAGCAGTCTCAAGAGCGATACCACGGTACGTCGGGTCAGCCCTCCCTCGACTTCAAAGCACCTCACAAGTCCATCGACCTCCATTCAGTGGACGGGCAGCACTATGAATAGTGGGACGAAACATACACATCCAAGCATGTTGATATACAAAATCATGAATTAATAATACAGCATATTCACGTGGATTACTACTTTGTCCGTAAGTGGTATTGGCATTCTCACAACTGGTGAGCATCAACGATTCGAATTGATTTTTATATTCCTGAGAATAACTAGAAATGCCAGAGGTATATGCTTACTGTCCATCGCGTTCCCACATATAGCCCCCATCTCCACTTGTCCCATCCCAAGTTCGATTCAATCCTTCTGTTGTTCCCAGATTGTGCCGCCTTAGGAGCGATACCACGGTCACGTCGGGTCAGCCCTCCCTCGACTACAAGCTCCCTAAGGTGTCACAGTAGAAGTCTGTCTCTATTCTTCGGGTGGCACAAGTAAGACTTTCACCGGTCCATTATCCCGGATAAGCACCCTAGCAATGTTATGCCGACCAATAGGCGAACAATGACCGGCCTTATGCGACTCGGGCGGAGTCCACCACACATTATTTCAATTCTCATCATACATTTTCATATCTCCGTCCGGTCTCTATTTAAAACATAACATAATCAGAGTAAGATTCATAATAGTGAGATTTCTTGTAACTTTTGAAAAATCACCTGCGCGACGAGTGACTCCATTCACTCGTATCTACTCGCACCTAGCATTACTAGGCATACTCGTCCTACGAACTCTATTCATAGGATCTAGGGTCAGGGCGGCCAAGGAGTCTAATGCAATTGGTTCCAAACAACTCCTAATGCAGATGCGTAAGCATTCATCAAGTATATTTGCTGGGTAAAGCATGGTCCTGCCTACCTTTGTTTTGCTTTAAGAGAACCAACAAACTATGCTAATGTTAGTTTGCCGGGTTGTGAGGCTTTGCCCCAGGCAACCCCTTGATCCCTTGGACAACTCTTTCTTCCAAACACGACTGATGGGCACTCCAGGTCGTGTTTGGGGCTTAGTTGGTCTTCTGGACCACCGTTGCTTGATGTAGCTCCACACATTTGCTCTTTGATGACGTATCTGCAATAGGCGTTGCTATATGAATGATATGCGTGATGATGCAAGAAATGAGATGCATAATCATCCAGCACATATATGGGCAATCATTCCATGGGCAGACGGAAAAAGTGATTAATAAACCATTTAAACAACGAGTACCTCTATGAACCTAAAGTAAGTATGCACACGGACAATTAGATATGCGCAATGGAACACATGGATTTAATACTTGCCCAAGTATCAATTTAAATTGTCCTTTATCTTACCCTATGCCAATAAAAATCAATCAAGTATATTTGTACACTGGATGTAGGTGAAATGCAAAAGTTGGAATGCAGCAAGTATGTCATGGATAAATATCATGGAATGGTAGCTTAACACATTGCAAATGCTTATAATTAGGGTAATTTATTTTTATTTGTGAATTAATTTACACATTGTCAGAATTCTTATAAATTATAGGAAAGGTTTCTGAGTGTGAAATATTCCTAGTGAGTTATACCTAAACTGAACTGTATGCACAAAAATTTACAAGAAAAAACCCATCAGTTTGATAGGGTTTCCATTTTCCCTTAATTAGCCTAGGTTATTCTAAATGCCCAAATTTACTGTGATTAGAACTCTTACCAATATACTTTTTGGACTCTATAGCACCCCCACATGCTACTAGAATTTTTCTAGAATTTATCTTGCACTTTAGAACCTATTTTCCCATTTATCTAGCTCTCCAAGTCAAGATTTGTCATTTCCAAATCACCAATCAAACTTAACATGCAAGGCCTCAAACTTTACCAGCAATTATCCATACTATATAAAGTACATAAAAAATACTAGAGGTCGTATTTGAGCATATTATATATAGCCTTCATTTTCCAAGTTAATTAAATACACAAAACACATGCATAAAGGCAAAACAGTAATTAAACAGTCAATGCTAGGGCTACCAAAAATCACACAGTACCTAGAAGCCATAACAAAGCTACTGTCTAAGTTTCATAATTTTTGGAGTTCATTTGGTCCACTTTTACCATTTATCAACCCTCATACGCGTGCAAGTTAAACAAGGGCAAAATAGTCTTTTCACACTTCCACATCATACCCATTCTATAGATCTACTCACAAGTAATTCATAGCCACTAAGTTTGTCCATTTTAGATTTTTATTTGATCTGTTATGATTTTTCAAAATTCAAAACCGAAATATACACATTAACCTTAGATCCGGGACCTATACGTAATTAACCATATAGTTCCGGGGCCAGCATGGAAGATCCCCGAGACAGAGCGAACAACGAACAAACTGAAATGTAAATAAACAAAAGTACAGGGGCTAGATCAGAAAACCCCCTCTTCTTCTTCTTCTTCTTCCTCCGGTTGGGGAAACAGGACGGCGCGCAGAGAAGGGAAGGCGGCGCTTCACCGGCGGTGTGGGACCTGGACTTGACGCCAAGATGGTGTGGGCACATGTTCCCGTTGAAGGTCTACCTTTCCCCCTTGGTCTCGTCTCGCGAGGTGGCATGGACAACCAGTGCGGAGGCAGTGAACTGGGCGGCATCGGCGCGGCCATGGTGGCGGTGTGCCGCTCGATTCGACGGTGCTGGGGGAGGAAGGAGCCCACGGTTGGGGGTGTGAGCTGCGCGGGGAGATGGCGCACGCGGCGGAGGTGGTCTGGAGGTGCGGGGTTGGCCCGAAGGGGGTGCTCCACGGCGAGGTGGTGCGCGGCCGGTGTGGTACGCGACGGCGCACGTGGGAAGGGGTGCTAGGACCGATGGCGGCGGCATAGGGTGTGGGGATTCGGCGGAGGAGCCTGAGGCGGGCACGGGGCACGCGTCAGATGAGGCGGAGGTGGTCCGAGGCGGCGGAGGCGCGAGCTCACCGCGACGGGGTTCATGGCGCTGGCCATGGCGGGCGGCTCCCAGAGCACGGGAGAGCAGGAGGGCTAGGAGCGGGGGTATGCCACTAGAGCTAGGGGAAGGTGGTGCGGAGAAGGACTCGATGCCGGTTCGCACTGGGGTTGGGGAGAGGAGGCACGGGGAGGGCGCGGCCGCGAGCTCAGGTCGAGTTCGGCCATGGCGGAGCGCTTGGGCACGAGAGACAGGGGGCGCAGAGAGAGGGCAGGGAGAGGGATAGAGGGAGGAGAGCGTGAACGCGGACGCGATGGCGTCCAGGTGAAGACGCGGCGAGCGGCAGGCCGGGCAGCGCGCCGATGCTGCACGCCACTGCTGGTGCGTCGCGGCCGCGTGGCAGCCATGGGCTGGGCAACGGCCGAACGGCCGGAATCAACGGGCCCACCTGTCATTGAGAGGGGGAGGGGAAAAATGGACAATTGTGTTTTCTCCCCTTTTGTAAACCGCCTATTAGACCAACTTAGAGTCCGATTTTGGAAAAACTGCAATTAGAAGAAATTTCACACTCTTGGAGTTCTACAACTTTTCCAAAATACCTAATACCAAATTCGGAGTGGAAATATGATTTAACTTTGAATTTAATTAGCAGCCCTAAATTTGGACAGTGGGCCTTTATTGCTTGAAAAATTCAAAAGTCCTATTTCTAGCCATTTTCACCAAAAATGCCTCTTGACATTATTGCTTAGAATTTCAAGATCTATACTTTATTCAAATAGATTTTTGCATGAAAGGGGATGTAGGTTAGAGAAAAATTAGAATTACTAGACAGGGCTGGTTTGAGCTGGTTTTCTGTGCAGGTAGAAAATGACACTAAACTGCATTTAAACCTCAATATATGATCAAACCCCAATTAACAAAGTTGTTCTCCAGCCATTTCTCTGCAAGTTTGATAATATAAAGTTGGTCTGAATCCCAACAGATTTTGAATTATAGACATAAATAGGTTCTAAGGTTTGGTAAAACAGAAATATCACTTGGTGTAGAGACCTTCTTGTTCCCAAACTTTGAAGTATTAAATGAAGTCCAATCACTTCCACAATAGGTGAATTTGAAAGTTGATAAGTTCAATTTCATTTCATAGAAAGGGAGAATTTGAAGTTGTATGGTGAAATCAAAAGTAATTTCAGAATCAACTTGGGGATGACCTGAAAATTCAGACTCGGAATTTTCTATGTGAACTAGCTTGAGCTGATTTCAAGAGATGTTTGGGCCAGTTTTAAAATAGTCAAACGACAGTTTTAAATCAAGCTCAGTGTAATAAAAGTGAAGATCACGGTATGTACGACAGTTTTGATAATGGAGCTAAGCTCAGTTGCTTAATGAATCTAAAAGTTTTATTAGGGTTCAAATTTGTTCACGATCACAATTGGCACTTTCTAAGGAATTTCGGGTTTGGTCTGGTCTCGACTTTTAAACCTCATAACCTATGATTTTAAAGATGGTCGTAATATCAAAGTTGAAGATAGCATCCCGAACTACGACTTTTGTATTTAGTGTTTTGTCTAAAAGTTTGTGGGTGGCGACTTAAACAACCAAACCACGTAGAGTTTCGTATTCTCCTAGAAAATTTTTGACTTAGTGACTTTTTCATCTAATCCTCGTTACTCTCTAAGCATTATTAAGTCCTAATTCAGTATTATCTTGTCTCTAACTGCGTGTTAAGACTTTTGAGATGCCAGGACATCACATCTATAAGGGCATGTAAGCAAAATTTGATGTTACCTGATCTGCGAGTAGGAGTGTGGACGACCGTATGTAGGGTAACTATGTTCCAAATATTATTTTGATAATCATATTTTGTTTAGGCTAGTTGATGAGCGCTCGTTAATCTGGAAACGAGCGACCGATGGTGGTCCCCACGTCCACGTGCGCGTGCCGGCGCTTCTCCCCCCCGTTTGCACATCGTCCGAGCCCCTACGTGGAAAACGGAAACCGAGGCTCTCTCTTTTTTCTCTTTCCGCAAATCCTGTCCGGCTGAGCGACCGATCTGTTCGTTTCTATTCCCAATTATTGTTATTCATTTAATTGTTTCAGCGTGTTTTTTATTTTTTATTTTTTCTTTTGGTTGTTTATTCTATCATAACTTCATTTTGCGTATATCTAAAATACATAGAATGAAAAGTTCCCATGATAACTTTACGTAAGTATAACTTATCACCATATTTTATGGAAATATAACTTGTCAGGATAATTTATGGAAACATAAAATTATGTCAGCATGTAAATAAAATTATGTCATCATGTAAATAAAATTATGTCAGCATAATTTTTCGTGAATAAAAATATGTCAGCATGTGAATAAATTTATTTAAAGAAAAATACGATAACATAATTTTTATTACGATAATTTTATGATCATAACCTTTCGGTATAATTTGAGATTAAAACAGTAAATGGATAAAAAAGAAAAAAAGAAAATAGATTTTGGGTATAGTTTTAGATATATACGTGGAATAAAAAAAGAAAACAGCAAATGAATAAAAAAAGTAAAA
This sequence comes from Paspalum notatum, assembly GCA_022530915.1. Classification (NCBI taxonomy): domain Eukaryota; kingdom Viridiplantae; phylum Streptophyta; class Magnoliopsida; order Poales; family Poaceae; genus Paspalum; species Paspalum notatum. The sequence goes on from CM039685.1 coordinate 36,294,170, forward strand.
TAAAAAAATCTCACCTGGCCCACCTCCTTCCGCCACGAGCAGATCGCTCCGAGCCGAGCGGCAATGGCATTGGGCAGCGTCCCACGCCATCACCCGGGCCCACCTCCCACAGGAGCTGATCGCTCGCGATCGCACTTCGGGCATTGCGGATTCGAGCTGCCCACCTAATAATTAACCAAAGCGGCGTCGAGGTAACGCTTGGACATGGTTTCCACTTTCAGTATACGTATTATACCTAATGCGAGTGAACTGCTACCACTCTACCAACAAGCAAGAGATCTCGCCGTTTTCTGATTCACAGCAGCCTCTGCGTGTTAGGTCTTTCGCTGCCCTCTCCATCCATCCAATCACCATGTCGAGCAGGGCCGCGGAGATGCTAGGGCTTCCGCCAGGCGTCACCTTCCACCCCGACGACGCCGAGCTCGTCGAGTTCTTCCTGCTGCCGAGAGCCCGTGGCGAGCGAGACCGGTTCCCCCACACGATAATCGACGATGACAGCGCCACCAACACGCCGCCCTGGGAGCTCCTGGAGCGCCATGGCCTGGGAGACGACGTCGAGGCCTACTTCTTCGTCCGCGGCAGCGACGCCAATGCCAACCAAGGGGGCCGCAAGAAGGTTGTTCGCTCCTGCGGCGGCGGGACGTGGGTGTCGCAGAAGAGCCTCTCGTTCAAGGTCCAGTGCGTCGGCGGGGAGACGATCGAGTGGAGCCGCCACAACCTCAACCTGCACATGGGCGGCCGCGGCAAGCGCAGCGGCGGCAGCACGGGGTGGGTGATGCACGAGTACACCGTCACCGATCCGCCGTGCCCATTCCTCAGGATCTGCCACATCGTCTTCTCCGGGCATGGCCCGAAACGCAAGCGCACGCCGGACGACGACTGCCGCGCCGCCGGTGAACTACCCCCGTCCCGGATCGCTCGCGTCGAGACGTCGACACGTACACGGTCGACGACGCCACCGCCTCCAACAGATAGCGAGTGTGTTTACGGATCGTCGATGGCGCCGGCGGTCGAACAAGATTATTCCAGCGCGGCGCACGATTCTACTTCGTACCAGCAAGAACCCTCGCCGTCTTTTCCGATCGACCAAGGCATCTCCGAGAGCGTTCATCGGAATCCGTATGGCACTGACTTCGCCACAGAGACAACGGCGCCGTACATGGACGAGCAAGTTCTAACTACTACAGATCAACGGATTATTCATCAAGACACCCAGCTTGCTACAGATGAAGAGGAAATCTGGTTCAGCATTGAAGACTTTCTGGGATCGCCTGACGCAGAATCATCCAGTGCAGATCAGCTGCTGCTCGACATGGAGCAAGTGCCTATGACCGCTATGATCGAGCAGCATCAGCTGACGACGATGGCGCAGTGGTACCGAGGAGCCGGAGCAGGGGAGCAGCTATGTGGAGGAGACGATGATCTAGTCCCGTTTTGTTCAGTAACCTAACCTGTAGTAATGTATAGCAACCAAATTTGTACTAGCTTGCTAAGTGTAGCAGGTCCTTATGATGTGAACCATGTTTTCTGGTTCTTTCTATATGCTAGCTGCGACGATATATTCTTGTTGCAATATTACATGAGTAGAAACTGGTCGTTTGCCCTACTCATATAGCATGAATGCCTGTCGACAAGCAAACTTCTATATGCATGCCGCTTGCTTCACCTGATGTTATTCTTTCGTTAACTCTCTGTTTGATGAATGATTAACAAATGACCAACTTATTCGAATCCGGATAGAAAAGAACGGAGCAGATCGTGGTGAGTAATTTTGATTCCAGATCCTATTTAATTTGTTTTTATATCCTAATAATAATGCACCCCTACACAGTATTTTTCTGAAAAAATCTTGAATTTACAGTGCCTTGTATTTTGGGGGCGAAAGGAGTGTCGTATTTTTTATTACTTGACGCATAATTAAACAAGAGGATATGTACAATTTGCAAAAGAGTGAAGTCCATTTTAACCCCAAAAATTGTCAAAAAAAGACTTAAGTAACTTGGGATATAGACCCCAAAGACGACTAACTTGGCTTTTTTATGGTAGGTTGCTTGTGCTTATCTCTAACTCATGAGCAATGTACATGGTTTATTAGTTAGGTTTTTGATACTTGTTTTATTTCCTATCTTTTGTGCCAAAACCCAAATCATATGGTGGGCTACTCAATTGAACTTGATTGTTAGTGCATGTCTCTCACAAGTAATTCAAACATTGAGGAAAATACACTGACAGTCCTTAAAGTTGGCTTACTGTGTTGAATAGGTCCTCGAAGTCCAGAAACCTCGATTTGGTGTCCCTAAAGTTCGCATGTTGTTTCAATTAGGTCTCTGAAGTCTGGAAACCTCGTTTCATGTCACTAAAGTTGGTTTGGGCTCAATCTTTGGTCCAAATGGGCCCTAAGCCAGCCTAGACGCTGATGTGGGAGGCCACGTTGGCACCGATAGGGAGGGATATGCCTGATCTGTGCCGCTCAGCGCGATCTGCTATCGTCCACACATGTCACCGAGGACGCCGGTGAGCTGACCATTTTGCTGCAGCAACACCAGCAGGTGCACCATCGCTGGCCACAACTCACCTAGTCGCCGCAGGCCTTGCCATGCTACCCACAGCCGGTCGCGGCTCGCTTGACCGGCCTCCTCGCCACCTCACTGCAGCTATTCCTGCCACCGCCCGCACCTGGCCTTGCCATCGCGCACTGTCAACCTCGCCCTCGCCCACGGCTGGGAGCGGGCACCGGCGTTGGGGATGGGCCGTCATGGCCGTGGGGAGGAGGTAGGGGAAGGGCCGCAGCTGGGGGAGGGGGGCGCTGGTGTGGGGGAGGCGCTAGCGGTGGGAGTGGCCGCCGGAATGGGGGAGGGGCCACCGTGGCAGTGGGAGGGGCTGCTGGTGTGGAGGAGGGCCCGTGGGGGAAGGGCCGCCAATGCCATGGGGAAGCGCCATCGATGGGGGGGGGGGGGGCATAGCTGAGGTAGGGGCCGTTGGCGTGGGGGTGGTGCCAGGGACACTGGTGTGGGGAGGGGGCTCTGGTGGGGCTATGGGCGGCGTCCATGGCATCCTTGGAGTGCCGCCACATAGCCACAGGGCCACATAGGAGCTAGGATGGCCTCCCACGTCAGCGTCTAGCTGGCTCGGGGCCCGTTTGAACCAAAGATTGAGGGACACGCAATTGAGATTTCCGAACTTCAGGGACCTTTTCGACACAACAAAACCAACTTTAGGGACACGAAATCCAGGTTTCCGTACTTCGGAGACACATTCGACACAGCAAGCCACAGCAAATTTTGGGGGAACCTACCCTATGGTTTGTGTTATTTTGAAACTAACATGCTTTCAAGCTTATCATGTGTGTAGTCTCACCATGTCTCCGGAGGTATGCATGAAGTTAAGAAAAATGTGTTTCAATTTGGTGACACCTTCCTTTGTGTTCATTTTGTTTATATATAGCTATATCCTTGCAGAATATAGTTTAAGCTCTCTATTGTCTTAATTGGCTCGATGTGCATAAGTTTTTCCTTGAGCATTTAATGATTTTCTTTTTGGTGTTTGATTCGAAAGGGGAACAAATGATGGACCCAAGCAGATAGAGGACCATACTTTTTTTTTGTTAGAATGGCCTCTGGCGTTGTCTACCTAATACTCTAAACCTTAACATATATTTTATGTGTTGGACTTTTCTAATACTAACTTCAATAACCCGTCTTATTTAAATAAATCATTATGTTTATATATTTTCACTGTTTATCGTGTCGTATAACGATGACTTGATTTTTAAAATTCATTTGAATAAGATGAAATTTTCAAACTTAATTTGTGTTAATATAGTCAAACAATCTAACCAAAGGAAAACTTAGGGACAAATCTGTAATTTGACTCGAGCTGTCCACCTAATTAAGCAAAGCAGCGTCGAGGTAACACTTGACATGGTTTCCACTTTCAGTATACGTACGTATACCTAACGCGAGTGAACTGCTACCACTCTACCAAGTACCAACAGGCAAGCGCAGCCGCCTATAAAGCCCAGCCCCCCTGTCCATCCACTCGTCCCGTCTACATCTCCCACTCCCGTGCGCCGCCCTTGCATTGGTTTCCATCGATCTCGCCGTCTTCTGATCCAGCAGCATCAACGTCTTAGTTCTTGCGTGCGCTGCCCTCTCCATCCAATCACCATGTCGAGCAGGGCCGCGGAGATGCTAGGGCTTCCGCCAGGTGTCACCTTCCACCCCTACGACGCCGAGCTCATCGAGTTCTTCCTACTGCCGATAGCCCGCGGCGAGGCAGACTGGTTCCCCCACACGATCATCGACGATGATAGCGCCACCAACACGCCGCCCTGGGAGCTCCTGGAGCGCCATGGCCTGGGAGACGACGCCGAGGCCTACTTCTTCGTCCGCGGTAGTGACGCCGCCACCAACGAAGGCGGCCGCCAGCAGCGCTCCTGCGGCGGCGGGACGTGGGTGTCGCAGAAGCGCCTCTCGTTCAAGCACCACTTGTGCGTCGGCGGGGAGAATATCGAGTGGAGCCGCCACAATCTCAACCTGCACATGGGCGGCGGCGGCAAGCGCGGCGGCGGCAGCACGGGGTGGGTAATGCACGAGTACACTCGTCGTCCGGCGTATGCACGGGGATGGGCCATCCATGGTTCGAACCGCAGCCGAACCAGCCATCCATTTAATTTAGCTAGGAGCACTGGTTCGCTCCATCTGCTGACCCTTGAGACCCCTTGGATACCACGGGTCACTCCATCAGCGGAACTAGCATGTTTGCTGGCTTGCATAAACACATATGCTCGAGTCATTCAAACGTACATGATGCTAGTGCAAAACAATCTTTTCCTAACAATAATGTCAGATTCTATTAAAAACCAACACGACCTCGCAGATGAAAGATGCAACGTAAGACATCATGAGCATGCATACATCAGTTACCAGTAGCCGTCGGACGTAACCGGTGTACTCGTGCTTAGCTGGTAGAGTGGCAGGAGTAGCAGTTCACTCATATTCGGTATACTGAAAGTGGAAACCGTGTCTAAGCGTTACCTCGACGCCGCTTTGCTTAGCTGGACAACTCGAGTCAAATCACAGATTCATCCCCAAGTTTTCCTCGGATGCCGCTTCATGGAAAGAACATGCTGGCAGGGGCAGATGGCAGATCCAGTAGACCAGTACAGAACATGGATGCACAAATGTACTCCTGAGCTCGAGTCAAATCACAGATTCATCCCCAAGTTTTCCTCGGATGCCGCTTCATGGAAAGAATATGCTGGCAGGGGCAGATGGCAGATCCAGTAGACCAGTACAGAACATGGATGCACAAATGTACTCCTGATAAGTGATAACTTTTGCCAAAAAATTGAAGTTAGTAGAACATCTTTCAATTAAGTAGGGAAAGAGTTAACATAAACATTCTCTGAAGGGAAAGCAGACACCATGCACACCAATTGACATAGTGGACACCATTTGCATTTTCCTCTACCTTCCAAAGGAAGGACCTTCAGATCCTGTCTATCTGTTTTCTGGCCCAAGCTGCCAAAGGGAAGATGGTCAGGTGATAAGCCGTCATGGGAGAGAGCACCAAACTGACCAATGTCAGCTTTCCAGCTTTATTTAGCAAGCATCCTTTCCATCCCAGCTGACACTGGCCAATCCCCTCGATGAGAGGTTGGACATTGATTTTTTTTATGAGGATTGCGCGTGCAATTGCACACTGAGGTAACGGCATGGAAAACTTTCATAAGTTCCAAAGAAGGTTTGCAGCACATGATTAAGGTCAACACCCTCACAATGATTTGGGTTAAGGTAGAGAATTTGGAAGTTCTTTTTTTCAAGGTGCCTGAAATTAGAAGCAGGAACTACTGAAAAGCTCCACACTACTCATACATACAAAAACTACACCCCATTAGAAACTAGATCTAGTATCCCAAAATGGGTTAAATTCCATCAAGAGTGTTGCACTATTTGCCATTCTTGATTCCTGCTTTGGAGGCAACTAAATGAACCATTACCAGCAGCACAGATTATAGAGGACTGACGGGTACAGCTCACATAGAGCGATAGGCATGAAGATGAATTCTTTCTCACGATTCATTCTATGGATGTGGTTCCTATTAAGATATGAGAAGCTTGGTTACCAACAAAGTGTGTTATCAGATGACACAAAATAAATGAAAAAGGACAGGCCATACCAGCTGGTTTGAGCTAATCCTGAACACAAACAAGCTCTTCAATGTAGAGGTTTTTACCAAACTCAGACATTGCTATTCTTGCAGTCGCAGTTGCTACCTTGCGATCAGTACAGCACGGTAGAGCCAAAATATCATGTGCCATCCGAGCAATCCTAGGATATGTATCTGGTTATTTTCCTTCCACCATTGGAGAACACTGGATTCTCCTGTTGTCAGGCATGGATCTTGCAGGTATTGATCAAGTTCAGTCAATGGTCGGTTAGCATATGGATATTCAGTTTCTCGGTAATATTTCTCAAGCATATCCCTAGCCGTTCCTTCGCTAGTTTTAGATCCAGAAGTGCAGTTAGGGTCATCCACCTGATATGAATATTCATAAAAGAGGTTGACTGATGCATCGTGCACATAGTGGATATAATGCTATATTTCCTTACGATATCTTTTAAAATCAAACAATCGCATGAGTGATTTGATGCGTCTCAGATGGTATTTAGGATCCATGACCGTAGGCATGCAGAGATGGAAGAAACAAAGTTCCCACCGTTCCTTGAACTTTTGCTCCATCTTCTGCAGAACATAAAGGAATCCTTCATCCTTTTCGGTGGAAGCACATTTACTACAGAAATCAACTTTACGGCGTATTTCATTCTTCACATCCCACAGTTTTTCATAGAGATCAATTGGACTAGAATAGTTGTGTATTGAGTCCACATCTCTATGAAAATGTCCCAACATATCACAAATTTTCCTGCTGTTATCCAGTATTGCCTTGATGGTGCATATCTGGGGTTGGGGTAATGTACTAATGAAGAGGTGGGGCCCATTGTATACTTGGAACATTTTGATGACTTCTCCATAAATTTGTCAAGTTCATCCAGCCCCAACTGCGCAACTTGATCAAGTAAATGAGTTGCATAACGTACAACGAAAAAACTCCGATTGACATAAAGTTTGTTCCATTCCTGGAGTCTGGCTTTGACATTTGAAGCTACTGAATCATCAGCGAATGCATCATCCAGTAAAATGCATAAAACTTTGCCATCAAGACCCCATTCTGCAATAGCTCGAATTATGATGTTACTCAACTCGTTTGAATTACAAGTGGGGTCCACAGGACAAAATTTTATGATCTTTTGCTGCTTCTCCCACTCATCATCAATGTAGTGAACAGTCAAGCACAGGAATGCCAAGACCAAATCATAGTGCCACATATATGCACTCAAGCAAACCCGGCTGTGTAAAGCTGTTAGCTTCCCCTTAAGCTTGAATTTTTCTTGCTTAAACAGACACCAAGTGTTCCCGATCAAATCGTAGAGGGATGGCATCCTAACCATAGGATTCAACCAAGCGACTAGCTTATTGAATCTATCTTCCTTCATCATACTTGGTGATTGCCCATGCATTGCCAATATCTTGACAAATTCTTGAGAAGAACAGTTGTGATCACCCTTCTGATTCTTGTGGCTTATTTGCTCAAAAAATTCTTGTGGCTTGTATCAATAGGCTCATGCCCAGGTGATGGAATTTCCCCATGACATTTATTGTTTCCAGTGGAAACAATGGGTGAAGCAACAATTTTTTCAGGTACTATAAGTTCCTCATGAGACCCATTCTGGTCGACCTTCTGATTCTTCCTTTTTGTGTCGGTGTAAGTGTCAAGCAAGGAAAGTTGCTTCTGCTCAGGTGATGCATCAGCTCTGCTCAAGCATTTCTTTTGACTGGATGGCAAGAAAGAGAGCTTCTTCTGTTTTGGATCAGATCCAGATGCTACTAAGCTGTTATGTATACATGGCAAGGATGTAAGATCCTGATGCCTAGGCCTCTTCCGAGTCCTGGATCTGCAAGTCGCATGGTGCCTTAGCAGGCTGCTTGTGCCATTGGTGCTGCAGCAGTTGAAGACACGGTGGCATAGCATGCACTTAGCCCACGCGACCTTCCCATCAACAAAGGTGGGTATGAATACATCCCAGACCTTGGAACAGAGCCTTTTATTCAGATTTGTGCCTGATGACCGTGGGCTGGGGACGCAGCCAGTGCTCTCCTCTTCATCTATGCCATTGTTGACATTCTCATCCACGTCTTCCATGCCTAAGTATTAAAAGAACTAATTAAGAATGTGGAACAAGTTCTGCAGAGGTGCGAAACATTTATATGAACGAACTTTGATTGGATAACTCATCTGAGCAGGCTTTATTCATGTGAACACAAGAAAGAGGCTAACTGAAGAAACTTTTACTTTATTTTGAGCACAAGCTTAAGAAAAAAATTATCCTGAGAGATTAACTAACAATCTTTCATTCGACGGATAACTGAAAACGCATAGCAGTTGGATATTGAGCCTCTTGAGCAAAGTTATATCTGAATTTGAACAATGCCTTCGCATTACAAGTGAAATGAGCAAACTTGGCAGATAATCTTGGCTGTTTTTTTATGGGTGAAAGAGAAACGTTGGACACACCTAGTGGGCGGGAAGACTGAATGGGTCATGGTGACAGTTCAACAAAAAAAACGAACGAACAAGGCAAATGATAATTTGTGGGGAATAAACAAACTGAATGAAACTATCCGATTGTGGTGGCGGGTTCTTATAGAGACAGACCCCTAGCATTCACATTCTTTGCCGATGCAGCCATGACCCTCACACTCTTCCACCACATCTACGTACTAAGACGACCGAATCCACCGTCTAAAGTTCCACGCACTCGATTTCGAAACACCGCTAAGAACAAGCACCATTGTCTCATCATCAACCAACCAAAATCTATCAAGAACCATAAAAGCACATACCGATTTCCACAGCTCCACAGCACGACCACACGAGAGGGACCAGTTGGAATGTCGGACGGGACGGGACCACAAAAATTTAGGGAATGCTTTCCCGCCGTCGCCAGTACAGAGGAGGACAGCGGCGGGGGTTGTTGCTTTCCCGCCCTCCGTTGGGCCACATGCCGCACTCAATGGCTGGGCCTGCTCAGTCTCCTCTGCTGGGCCACATGCCGTACTCATCTATTTGGGCCTCTCGCGCACCAGGCCGCATGGAGCTCATCACGTCAAGCTGTTGGTCATGCATGAGCCGCCCGCTGCCCCTTGTGGCCTTGTACATCAGTACATGCACGCACGCACGCCTAGTGCCAAAACAAAAACTAAACGCACGTATGTAATTTGTACAATGGTATGCAGCCAAAAGCAAGCACATCAACAAAATAAAATGAGATATTGTTTGATTTTTTATCATCAACATCCAAAACTTGATAGTAGTAGTATACACATGTCCACGACACGGCAAGAAAACTTCACCCCATGTGTGATGGGCCACTAAGCACATAGTATTACAAAGAGCAACGTTCTATATTTTACCGAAACAATTTCTATTCGAATGAATGTAATTCTTACTTATAAAAAATATTATAAATTTATGTAAAATATTCTAGTTTTGCAAACACAGTATCATAGCTACCAGAAAAATACAATATTCTAGATTTATGGAAAAAATATTCTAATTAAAAAAAATGAAGTTCTACACATACCCGAATGAAGATGTTTCCTACTTATAAAAAATATTATAAATTTATGTAAAATATTCTAGTTTTGCAAACACAATACCATAGCTACCAGAAAAATACAATATTCTAGATTTATGGAAAAATATTCTAATTGAAAAACGATGTTCTACACATACCAAAGAAATGCTCTATACTTAATGGCATAATGTTCTAACTTCACTGGAGAATATTCTATATTCACACAAAAAATATTCTGGATTCAGGATACAGAATTATACCTTAACAAAGAAAAAATATTCGAACTTCGAAAATAAAATATCCTAACTTCACAAGAAACATATTCGAACTCACTAAGTAAATGTTCTAGGTTTATAAAAATAATCTCTATACCATTTTAAAAACAAGGAAAATAAGATATGGAGTAACTACTCATCACCATGTGATTTTGTTCGCTTTTCTAATTAATCAAAATGTGTCATGCCATAGCAATCAACAATACTCTTTTTTTTTAATCATCAATGCTTTAAGTACAAGTTGTAGTTGTAGTGTCTGAACTCCACGCACTAACATACACCTCACGCACACACACCACTCACGCCCAAGCTAGACCTACAACCTACACCTACCAGACACATACGCAGCTGAGAGATACAAGGCAACCTTGGGCATTAGCGGGCACGTTCCTCTGAATATTGTGCAACATTTGCGCTTGAGGATACCTACAACAACAAATGGAGAAAAATCCCTTTGGATGACACACCAACGTCGAGTCGAGGACTCAAACCTTGGTGGATAGGATGCCAACAATCGGCATTTTTTGTCCAATCAACAGTACTCAATTGGCTAAAAACATGGAAATGGAATGAAAAATAGATTCATAATAATTTAGACTAGGGATGTATGCGCGCTCACGCCGCGGCCGTGATGGTTGTTGGGCTTGTAATGCCTCGTGTTTTGTTCAGCCTTTGTTTTGGTCTCCGAAATATTTTTTTTATCCCTTGATGAATTGGTTTGTCTGCCGAAGAATCTAGATACATACGTGAGTTGTGAGATTGAGTTGGACGGCAAAAGGAAGCGGCAAGAGGAAGCGTAATATTGAATTGTGCGTGGATAAGGCGATTGTAAGGTGCGCAGCAACAAAGCATAGTATATATGGGCGATTGTAAGGTGCGCAGCAATAGAGCATAGTATATATGTCTTAATTCTTATCAATGGAAAGGGTTGCCAGATAATTTCCTTATTAGCAGACAGAAACATAGCATAGTCGAATTGCATAAATTAAAGATGATAGATAGTTTTTTTTTTTTTGAGTTTCAGTTGGAGGATGTCCTTGTGTTTCAGCGCATTATGAAATACAGAAAAGAAGCGCGTTCCATTGCAGTCACACACTGTGGTAATTGTCTTTGGTCGCATAACCAAAGTTCGATGGTTCTTATATAGGAACTAAAATGCAGATAACATAGTGGGTAAAAGGCCGGCTCTGCTGGAAGGTGGGTATGTACATTCAGAAGCCGTCGTTGGTGCAGCTGTCCGTCGCATCTGCATTGGAGGCAGATAAGGGATAGATATTTTCGTTAATGCCAAAAGGATAAGATACAAATAAAAAATGTGTATTACGATATCCTAAGTTACTAACCTAGTTGCCATCCATGGGTTCAGAGAGGTCAAAGTGTCTTTTGACATGGCGTGTCTTGTGTGGAGCTAACTACATTAACAAAAATACTTGAACTGAGTTATTGATCGTTAGCAATAGGTAGACTCACATACATAATTGAATTGCTACGTAGTCAAATATTAACAAAGGAAGATGCTGACCACCAGTTATTGAACAACTAATTAGCATAAAGGAGCAGGATCTAAATTCGTCTTGAATTTTTTAGAACTGGGGTCCTTTTTAGAAAGGAAGCAAATTGTAAATTAAAGACCAGTGGGCGACTGAAAAACGTAATAGGAAAAGCCATCAAATGGCTGTATAGCTGATATTAGCAATGTCATATCCAGTTCCTTTTCGCTTTGATCTGTGTATGCCGGATAAGATGTTGGTGGAACCATGTATTTTATTTATCGATTTGTTCATCCCGTGTATGCAACGTGAAATTACAAACCAATGAAAAATGGGAAAGTAAAGTAACAATGCAGGGGATACTTCATGTTGAAATTGGTACATAGTTGCATATAGTTAAGTGGAGCAGAGATGTTTAGTCAGCAGAGCAGTATTCACCATGGTTGTTTGTCTTTCTTAGTTGGAGAAAAAATGCGGTAATTTAAAATCCTGAAAATGCAATGATATGTATTAGGTTTATGATGCTAAAACATAGGAGGTCACAGGAGTCAAAACTTTTGGTTAACATACACCGTTCGTATTATATTATATAGTGTTACAGAAGCGAACTATTAGGAGCAGATCCCGTCTATGCTCTTCGGTGGTAGAAAAATTGCGTAACCAAATATTGCATCGAGCAACTAAGCACTGGTAATGAAAATAAATGGCCAGATTCAGTCTCACATCATGGAGCACAACGCAAACCCGTAGGAGAAAAAAGAGCAGACAGATTTGATAACATAGCAACCGTTTAATAGCACAATGGCCAAGGTCAACGATGGTGTTTTTTTTTTGTGTATAGGTGTTGTTACCTTTGTGTGGTCATACAGGTCAAGACTTGGGGGGGGGGGATAGTATGTATTGTGTTATTGATACATACAGTTGTTGCTATAGCATGCACTGAAGGAGTAAGTCAGAGCACATGATCCTGGTGGTACAGGCTGCAGTAGCAGATCAACCAAAGAAGAATTTATGGAGGGCAAGATTTTCGGGGAAAAAACATTATGTATTCTGTTATCGGTGCATAGTTTGGCGCTATAGCAGTCACTGTGTTCATGTTTGTTGAGGGAGAGCCAATTGTGCTGGGGTCTGTCTCTAGCTGCTTGTGCTCAGGCTCTGTCACTTGGTAAAAGCACACCAAATTCTGTGCTAAGGTATAATGAACAGACATTGCTGATATAATTGAGAAAGCTAAAGCATAAATAACATACGCTATTCTGCATGTGGCACTTGAAAGAGAGCAGTGTTGATTATGCCTATAATTCTATCAACCTGATAAGTGATTTTTGTCTGTCTCATTGATACGCCACCTGAGGCAATTAGACTATCTACAGGTGCTCCAATGAGTTCTTGGGCAATGTTACCAAAGAGAACCAGTTCAATAGTTGGTTGTTCATCCTGTCCTGCTGGTTGTGTAGGGTCTGTTGCGATGAGAGGGAGGAGATATATGTAGTGTGTTTGAGGTATAGTATTAGACAAAAATAAACAGAAAATCAATTTGTCAATGCCATTCAAGGTTTAGAGAAAAAGGATATCAACTGTTATGTGCTGATGTATTGGGGCATCCTGGTTTGCTGCACATAGCTATTGTCATCCATATATTACTTGATTCGTTTGTTGTACAATTTGCAGGCGTGGTACCACCAACATTGATTTGGCACAATGCTTTTGATTTTGATAATAACTATGTATCTATTGGTCTGTAGGCAGTATAGATGACGGTAGATTACGTAATTAGAAATAGTATTGTAAAGATTATGAGACTACTGCAATAGCTCTGAATAATCAATAGGAGAAGCATGCAAGGAATACAGGTGAGGGTCATCAAAGGAGGCGAGCTCACATAGCAGGAGTGACGACAAAAACATGACACATCACAATCAAGCAAAAGGGAACCAATACAACATCATGCAGGACAATACAGCATCTGAACAGGAATGAAATGCTGATAAAGGAAATAAAACCAGGTGAATCTACTAAGTACAGGGCAGGAAACTACTCACGTGGCTGGAAGGAAACTGAAGCAGGCACAGGTAGAGGCGCCCCTTGCAAGATCTGCGCAACCTGCAGAATGGGAAACACGGTTCATGAGAACGACAGGAAGGCTAAAGACAGAATGGGCAAACGCAGGATGAAGCGATGGCAAGGGCATCGAAGCAATAGCGTTCATACTCGTGGATATGACCGAACGATATGAAGCGGAGCCCTATGAGGCGGCACCTTGGCGAATGGTGGAACGGCAAGCAGCAGGCTAAAGCAGGGCGTCGCAGCGGTGAGGACACCAAGGTCAGAGCGGATCTAGGGCGGAAGGAAGAGAGGCGGCACGACAGAAGCGTAGCGGCAGAACCGATAATGGAAGGAGGTGGCATGCGTGCACTGACCTAACCGATGGACAGAGGGAGGAAGCAGGAGGCGAGCACGGCCCTATAAACGGCGATGACGGAGCGGAGCGGAGCAGCGCCGGGAAGGCCGATGGCGGAGGGGCGTGGCGTGGCGTCGGGAAGGCCAAGGGCAGGGGGGTGGCGGGAGCGGCACCGGAAGCACCAAGGAAGCTGTCCGGCAGCAGTCCCGACTCCCGACGCGAGCAGAGCAAGGAGGAAAACGTGGCTCCCTGCTCGACGGCCAACGAACGTGTCCTGTGGAGCCTGAGGAGTGGCCGGGCGCCATGGCGGCAGACTGGATCTAACGTGGGGAGCAGCCGGGTGGCACTCCATCCGGGACGCGAAACCCAGCCTGCGGCGCGGCTTAGAGGGGGCGGCGCGGGCTTTGAAGTGCTGGTGGGAAGGGAGAGGAGGCGCCGCGGGGAGGGAGAGCCCGGTGGGCGTTGGCTGCCATAGAGGAGGCCGGCGGTTGCAGCAGTGGAGGTGGACAGAGTTGAAGAGGAGAGCAGAGAGATCGAGGCGCGGTGGTGGAGATAGGAGTCGAGAAAGCGGAGGAGGATGGAACCGAACGGCGGCAAGCCAAGCGACGTGAGGGCAAGAAAGTTTTCCCCGCACACGCGCTTTTCTGCAATGGAGTGTAGCGTGGTCCCCGGGAGCTCGGTCGTGGGCGCCCCAAGACAACAGCCGATCTCCTCGACATCGCCACCAAGTTTGCCGATGGCGAGGACGCGGTCGGCGCCATCTTCCGCAAAGGAAGAACCTCCTGTGATGACGGAGAGGGAACAAGTGGCGCCAAAAAAGATCGGCGCGAGCGCCGCGGCAAGTGCCAGAGGGATGAAAGGCATCAGAGGGACGAGCGCCCACACCATGGGAGAAATGAAGTCGCCGCAGCCGACCGACCTCCCAAGCCACCGGCCAAGTCTAGCAATGAGCTTCCAAAAGCTCATGGACGGGCCGTGCCAGAACCATGGGTCCTCGGTGCGTCACAAGCTCCGGGAATGCGAACTCCTCAAGCGCTTCGTCGGCAACCATTCGCAGAAGAAGGCAAAGACGGAGGAGGCCGCCCAGATGGCAGAGAAAAAGGACGACGCCGAGGCATTCCCCGAGACGACGGGATGCCTCATGATCTTCAGGGGGCCAGAGTCCTACGGCGACAAGCGCAAGCTCAAGCTCGCGAACCGCAAGGTAAATGCCGTAAATCCCGCCGTCCCTGAATACCTCCGATGGTCGGAAAAGCTGATCACCTTCGATCAATGTGACCATCCGGACAAAGTCCCGCACCCCGGGACCTACCCGCTCGTCATGGAACTGATCATCGGCTCCAAGCGCCTCACAAGGGTACTCATGGGCGGCGGAAGCAGCCTCAACATCATGTATGTTGAGACGCTCGACGCAATGGGAATCCCCAGGACAAGCCTGCGGCCCAGTCACGCCCCGTTCCATGGCATCATCCCGGGCCAGCAGGCCTACCCCCTCGGGTAGATCACACTGCCTGTCACGTTCGGCGACCCTTCGAACTTCCGCACGGAGCGGTTGCAGTTCGAGGTGGTCGACTTCGCGGGGTCATACCACGCGATTTTGGGACGGCCATGTTACGCCAAGTTCATGGCCATCCCAAATTACACATATCTCAAGCTGAAGATGCCCGGTCCGCACGGGGTCATCACTACAGGGGCTTCCTTCAAAGAAGCCTACAAGTGCGAGCGGGCCAACTGCGAGCTTGCCACGTCCCTCGTGGCATCCAAGGAGATGGCCGACTTCAAAAAGGTCATGTCAATGGGTGCCCCCGAGGCAACCAAAGAAACACCCCCAGACGTCCCCGAGGCGTCCAAAGCTGGGGGAGGCACCTTCAAGCCCTCAGAGGACACGAAGGAGGTGTCGCTCGACCCTGCCGACCCTTCCAAGAAGGTCAGGATCGGGGCCGCGCTTTCTTAGAAATAGGAAAGCGCGCTCGTCGACTTCCTCCGAGCCAACCGGGACGTCTTCGCTTGGAAGCCTGCCGACATGCCAGGAATCCCCCGGGAGGTCGCCGAGCACTCCCTAAATGTCCGACCGACCGCAAGCGGTCGCCCAACGCCTTCGCCAATTCGACGAGGAGAAGCGTAAGGCTATAAGGGAGGAGATCACTAAGCTTTTAGCCGCAGGGTTCATAAAAGAAGTGCAACACCCAGAGTGGGTTGCCAATCCTGTAATGGTTAAAAAGAAGAATGGGAAGTGGAGATGTGTGTCGACTACATGAGCCTGAACAAGGCATGTCCAAAGGACCCTTTCCCTCTACCTCACATTGACCAAGTGGTCGACTCCACCGCAGGTTGTGAGTTGCTATCCTTTTTTGGACGCATACTCCGGCTACCACCAGATCGTGACGAAAGAAAGCGACCAGCTCGCCACTTCTTTCATCACTCCCTTCGGTTCCTTCTATTTCGTATCCATGCCATTCGGCTTAAAGAATGCAGGAGCAACATACCAGCGATGCATGCTCCTGTGTTTTGTCGATCAGGTAGTTCGAAATGTGGAGGTCTACGTCGAGGACATAGTCGTAAAGACCAAGGAATCCGAGCCGACCTTGAGGAAACCTTCGCGAACTTCCGCAGGTTCCGGATTAAGCTCAACCCCGAAAAATGCGTTTTTGGGGTCCCTAAGGGCAAACTCCTGGGCTTCATGGTCTCCGAAAGAGGAATCGAGGCTAACCAGGAAAAAATCGACGCCATTCAGAGAATGGGCCCCATTCGAAATCTGAAGGGAGTCCAACATCTGGTAGGATGCGTTGCCTTGCTCAGCCGCTTTATATCCAGGCTCGGCGAGCGAGGGATGCCGCTCTACAAGCTGCTAAGAAAGGGAGACCACTTCTCCTGGACCCCGGAGGCCCAAGCAGCCCTGGACAAAATCAAGGCTTTTCTCACGACCCCTCTGGTGTTGGTCGCACCCGACCTAACAGAGACGCTGCTCTTATACGTCGCCGCCACCACAAAAGTGGTCAGCGCGGCCTTGGTCGTAGAGCGAGTGGAAGAGGGCCGAGCGCTCAAAGTACAGAGGCCCGTCTACTTCATCAGCGAGGTTTTAACCGAGTCCAAGGCTCAGTACCCGCAAGTACAGAAGCTCCTCTATGCGGTACTCATCGCCAAGAGGAAGCTTATCCATTACTTCGACCGGCACCCGGTGACGGTCGTCTCCACTGCCCCTTTGGGCGAAATCGTCCATAACCGCGACGCGACAGGACGCATCGCGAAATGGGCACTCGAGCTCAACGGGCTCGACATTACCTACCTGCCAAGAACTGCGATCAAATCGCAGGCCCTCGCAGATTTCGTCGCCGAATGGACCGAAGCACAAGAACTACCGCCGGTCGAGGATCTGGAGTACTGGATCATGTACTTCGACGGGTCCTATCTCAAGACCGGCAGCGGGGCAGGCATTGTCCTCATTTCCCCACAGGGACATAGGCTGCGGTACGCCATACGCCTCCACTTCCCGTCCACCAACAACGTGGCGGAATACGAGGCCCTGGTAAACGGGCTCCGTATAGCAGCAGAGGTGGGGGCAAGGCGCCTCCTCGTGCGAGGAGACTCAAAGCTCGTGGTCGATCAGGTCATGAAGGCGGCCAAGCCTCGCGACCCTAGGATGTGTGCCTACTATAAAGAGGTACGCAAGCTGGAAGAAAAATTCAAAGGTTTCGAGCTCGAGCACAACTATCGACGCTTCAACGAGGAAACCGACTGACTCTCAACCATAGCGTCCGGTCAGGAATCCGTTCCAGACGGAGTCTTCGCCTCCGACCTTTACAAACCTTCTGTCACGACTGAACAGTTGGACGAGGAACCAACAGCAACTCCCCCCGACCCTGCCACGCAGGCTCGGGGGCTGGTAGCTGTGGTCGGGGGTCCAGACTGGTGTCTCCCTATCATAAACCGGCTCTCCGACGGCGACCTACCCAAGGACGCGACCGAGGCCAGATGTATGGCCCGCAGAGCAAAGTCCTTTGTTATTATTAACGGAGAGCTCTACAAAAAGAGCGCCTCCGGGATCAAATAGAGGTGCATCCCCACCGACGAGGGGAAGCAGATCCTGGCCGAAATCCATGGAGGCGTCTGCGGGCACCACGCGGCCCCAAGGGCACTAGTAGGAAAGGCCTTCCGGCAAGGTTTCTACTGGCCGTCAGCCATGGCTGACGCCGAGCAGGTCGTGCGAACCTGCGAAGGATGCCAATTTTTCGCCAGGCAGATTCACATGCCTGCGCAAGCACTCCAAACCATCCCCATCACGTGGCCCTTTGCGGTCTGGAGCTTGGATATGGTTGGGCCCCTTAAAAAAGCGCCCGGGGGGCTTCACTCACTTATTCGTCGCTGTCGACAAGTTCACCAAGTGGATAGAAGCCAAACCCATCGCACTGCTCACAGCAGCGAACGCCGCTTCCTTCTTCCGTGACATCGTTTATAGGTTCAGAGTACCAAACTCCATTATAACCGACAACGGAGTCCAATTCAAGGGTCGTGACTTTCTCCAGTTCTGCGACCAATTCAACATCAAGGTCGAATGGGCCGCCGTGGCGCACCCACGGACCAATGGCCAAGTCGAGCGAGCCAACAGTATGATCCCATCCCGACGTATCCGGACGGGGGCATGACCCCGTCCGCTAGGGGAGGGTCGCCGAGGTTCTGAACATGGAACCATTCCCCCGAATACCCATGGGTGGAAGACGGGAGGGGATCTGAAGGTAGTCTTGCCGACGGCCATTGCGCAGCTGGATGGTCACACCGCCGACAAAGGATTGCCCGCCTTGTCCCTGCGAGAGCTGGGGGCGAAACAGGTAGCACCACAGTTTGAAGTGCGGCGCTATCCCGAGGAAAGCCTCGCACAGCGTGATAAAGCACGCCCTGTGAAGCACGGCGTTGGGATTCAAGTGCTGAATCTCCAAGCCGTAAAAGAAGAGGAGCCCCAGCACGAACGGGTGCAGGGGGAGACCTAACCTGCGCTCATAGAAGGGCGCGAGAACAACGATCTCGTTCTCCCGAGGATCAGGCAGGCTATCGAGCTCTGGCAGCCGCGATGCCGACACCGCCCGGGGGAGGAGAGGAAGCCTTTCTTCTCCAAGATCGCCAGGCGCGTCCTGGGGGTCGTGCACCGAGGGAAGGAAGCCATCAGCGGCGGCGAAGGAGTGCGCAGAACTAACGAGGAACGCGAGGAAGGAGAAGGCAAAGCTAAGGAAACAGCAGAGGCGAAAAAGAGGCAAGTAAACAGTCTAATTATCTCCTCTTCCCTCTTAAACCCGCGCAGAGGATAACGAGGAAACATAGGATAAGCGGACGTGAGAGGCCGAGGGCCATCGACGGGCCCACCACTATGCATTTACCACCACAACCCCCGGCATCCCCTGGAAAACAGGGCCACGACCGCGCCCCGACTTCTCTCAAACGGCGCGAGAAGGCAGAGAGACGGGACGGCCCGCCTCCCTCAAAAGGTGCGACCCCTAAGCCGCACCGCATGCATTAACTGAGATGGCGGGGAGCCAGCGCCGACGGAACGACACGCGGATGGATCCTTTACGCCGGAGCGATCCCTGGTAAGCATAAACCTGACTCCAAACCAATACGTGATCCAACCTGAATCAGCGCATAGAGCGAGGGACGGTCGGTAGGCAAGCTCCCAAGCGAGCTACATGCCAAGTGAGCTGGCATAAGGCCATTTGCCCTGACCGTGTCCGAGACCATACCTCAAACTCTCTTGCGGTAACCCAGCTGATGGGGTGGCCACGTGGCCCCCCTTTGGACAGACTTCTGACCAAAGGGCCAGAACAAGATCAAGTAAGGAAAGGTTCTTTCAATGAGATGCCCCCAGCGGGTCGAGCCCCTCAACGGGATAACTCGCCACGACCGTTCTAAACTGGAAGAACCATCGGATCGCACTTGGACTACCCGCTATTAGCTCGATGGCCGCTGCACCCACGCCAACCTGGCTGGTGATGGTCGGCCCAACCTTCAAAAGGTCAAACGGACAGACCATCCGAAGGGGGTCGCGCCAAGAATCCCATTTGAAACTGGGTGCTCAGAAAACTCTCATGAAAACCTAACACATGGCTTAAAAGGAAAACCCTGTGGTATGCCCGTAACGGGTTCACAAACACAAGTCCCTGACAACCCCTGAGCGATTCCTCACGAAATCACTCGGGGGCTCGGGGGCTACATCCCACGGATGCGTCTGCGCGCCTCCCCCCTAGAGTGAGCCTCCAACCAACCACAAAAGGGCCAGGACAAGATCGAGTAAGGAAAGGTTCTTTCAATGAGATGCCCCCAGCGGGTCGAGCCCCTCAACGGGATAACTCGCCACGACCGTTCTAAACCGGAAGAACCGTCGGATCTCACTTGAACCACCCGCTATTAGCTCGATGGCCGCCGCACCCACGCCAACCTGGCTGGTGATGGTCGGCCCCAACCTTCAAAAGGTCAAACGGACAGACCTTCCGAAAGGGGTCGCGCTAAGAATCCCATTTAAAACTGGATACTCAGGAGACTCTCTTGAAACCTGATGATGGGCTTAAAAGGCAAACCCTGTGGTATGCCCATAACGGCTTCACACACGAGTCCCTGACAACCCCCGAGCGATTCCTCACAAAATCACTCGGGGGCTCGGGGGCCAAATCCCACGGATGCGCTTGCGCGCCTCCCCCTAGAGTGAGCCTCCGACCAACCACAAAAGGGTTGGTCGAAGGCTCAGGGGCTACTGACGGGGGAGAATATAAAACCTCCCAGAGGAAAGAAGCCCAAGAAAGGCCTGCACGGGCCCAAATCGAAGGCCCACAGCCTTACCCAACGCACAGCAACCGGGGCGAGTGAGCCGATCCAAACCTTATCCCGTACACTCGTACGGGACGGAGGCGGCCGACCTTCTCACGAGGCAGCCGACCCTCAGACCAACGCTCGGGCGAGGCGGAGAGTCCCGACCTATGCCACGCCCGACGTTGGGACCCACCGGCGTGCGGCCCACGACCAGGCAGCGGAAAGTCCACTCATGGGCCCGGACGATGAGACGACACACTGCCCTCCTGCGCCCACGCCTGCTACGACGGAACTGCGTCACGCTGCCACCGCCTGCCAAGCGCGTGCCCGCGCGCGTGTTCATTGCGACAGGATGTGCCATCAACCACCTGACGCCGCACGTCTGGAACACCCCGCCACGACAGGGCTAGGGCGATGATGCAGGGCAGTGGTTGACCCTATAAAGGGAGACACCTGGCAAGGCTTGGCGAGGCCGGCAAAACCAAACAAGCGCAAGAGACAGGACCACCGAGCCCCGCCTCGTACGGTCTTACGAGGCAGAAGGCAACCGACCGACCTTCGCCCCTCGTTGGGACACGATGGTGCACAAGGCACCGTTGCGGACAGACGGAATGACTCGGTAGGAACGCTCCGTAGCCGGATAATCCGCCACCTAACATCACGCCCGTCTGACGCCAAGAGCTAAAGAAAGGAGGCCAAGATGGACGGGATGGAACACCCCCCCCATACGGCTCTCTGACTCCGTGAGAATGGAAGCATTCGCAGGTACACCGAACCCCTGGCACGGCTCAGCTACAGGACCCTGGACAGACGACCTCACCGCGCGTGACAAGGGCGTGCCGGTAACGCACGGATTTCTGGTAGGATTCTTGTAACAAGGGGACCCACGTGTCAGTGTCCCTCCCTCCTCTCTATATCCTTTTCTCTTCTTTATCCTTCTCCCCTGGAACTGTAAGCTCCCCCTTGAACTATAAAAGGAGGGGAAGTACTCACGAGTACGGGGGGTCCAGGAGGACCACAAAGAGCACAAAGGCCAAGTAACAAGGAGACCCTCTCCGCTACGCTTGTGCCCACTGTAACACCTCCACACTCCTCGTAATACAAGAAACACACTCCACTGGACGTAGGGATTCATCCCGAACCAGTATAAACTTTTGAGTCTATCGGCTCACCATTCGGAGCGAGTCCGTGCTGACATCCCCCACCAAACAACAAATCTACTGCTTGTGTCACCCCGGTTCCCGAACCAGTATAAACTTTTGAGTCTATCGGCTCACCATTCGGCAGCTGGACTGGCTTCTTGCCTGAAGGCTTAAGCACTTCTTCCACTATCTTGTCCAACTTAGCTTGTGGGGGCTTAGGTGTCCAGTAAGACTTCTTCTTCCTAGTGTTGGGAGGCTCTTGGTAGACACCATCAATGGTGGGGATAGGCTGAGGAGAAGCAGTCTTAAGCTTGGTTGGGGCACTCTTCTCACCTGAGGTACTGCACTCTCCTGCACCAAGCCCACTCATGTTACCCTCACCATGCTTGTTCCCCTCTATGATCATCCTAAGCTGAGGTTCCCTGCCATACATCCAGCTTAGCACCTCTCTCAACCTGCAGTTCTCCCCTCTCAAGTCATCCAGAACTACGGTCTGGGCAGCACAAGTGTCACAATCTAAAGAGGGAACTGTAGGAACAGCCTTCTCCAACTTCTTAATAGTGGCATCTCTGTCCACATGCTGCATGAGTCAGAAGGAGCTAACAGAACTTCAAAATCAGCTCTCAACTGCTCAAGCTCAGCTCTCAACATAGGACAGACCAAACAAGCACCCAAGAGTGCAGGCCTAGCCCTAAGCTCTTCCAACTCCTTGAGCAGACCCTCACTCTTGTCCTTCAGGACAGCTAACTCACTAGCTCAAGGGGAGCAAGATTCACACTGAAGCTCTCCACTCAAAGTAGGCTTGTCCAGTTTGGACTGGAGCTTGCCTAACTCAACTCTCAGCCCATCTATCTCCTCTACCTGCTTGACATACTTGTCTCTCTGGTCACTAAGCTCCATCATGTAAGACTCACAGGTAGGGTACTCAATCTCACTAGGGCTAGCTGGCACACTCTTCAGCCTCTCTATTTCTGCCCTAGCATCAGCTAACTTGGCCTTTAGCTTCTGCTTCTTCTTGGCTGCCTTCTCAAGCATTTTATCCTAGGCTTTAGGAGAACTACTATAACTCTCCAACATCTCAAGGATTTGAGCATCATCAAGCATTACCTCATCATCAGTAGAAGAGTTGTTGTCGTGGTCACTACTCTTCTTGTTCTCAATTGCCACAGAACAAAGCTTTCTCTCCTTCTTCCTGTGCTTGGGCTCGTATCTGCTGCTCACAAAGTAGAGGCCAGTTGGACCACCTGCTCCTTCTTCTTGCCTCATCACTCGAACTTGAGGATGTAGAAGAGGAAGCCGGCTTGGTGTAGCGTTCACACATCTCGGCGAAGAAAGCCTTCTCACGCCTCCGGGTGTCCTTCACAAATCTCTTGAACTTCTTCTCGAGCTGCTTGTCCTTCTTGCTGGAGTGGTACTTGCCATAGTCACGTGAGTGGTGTCCACTGGAGTCGGAGTCGCGGGAGTAGTTCTTGCCCTTCTTGTAGTAGTTGTTGTTCTTGTTCAGGCACTCGGCAATGAAATAGCCGACCTTTCTGCACTCAAAGCACTTGGGCCCCTCGCCCCTCTTCTTGCTCATCCGATTGTCATATATGCACTGAAAGTGACTAGACACCAGGCAAAGCTCTTCATCCCCAAGTGACGCAAACTGCTCCTTTGTCACAGACATCAAAGCAGAAAATGAGAAGTTGTCAACTGGGGTGTTAGTAGCAGCCTCACGGGAGGGAGTGGCCAAGGCCAGGCTCCTGGAGCTAGTACCATCGAGAGACTCTGTCATCCGTTAATCGACCTCTATGGCCTTGAGCTTGCTATATAGCTCCTTCACTCCAATTGTATCATATCCTACTGACTCTATGATAGAGTTTTTCTTGATCTCCCACACTTTCCTGTCCAAGGCATACATCAGCTTGATAGCTTGCTGATGGTCAGTGTATGGGAGCTCAGCAGGTGCGGAATTGGCTCGGAGCTTGTTAATGATCGATTGAAACCTAGCAAACAAGACATCCACAGATTCACCCAGCTTTTGCACGAAATTTTCATATTCGCGCTGAAAGGTCTCAACGAGACGGGCCTTGATCGTAGCTGTACCCTCATGGTGTGCACCGAGCAGGGACCATATATCTCTCGCCGTCTTGAGGTGGCTCACCTTCTCGTAATCAACAGGACCAAGCCCTGAGAAGAGAAAGTTAACAACCTTGGCATTCGCCTCATGCTGAGCCACGATTGCAGGCGTAGATCGCTCGGCAACTGAAGCACATTGAAAGTCGTACTCTGAGAAATATCCCATATGTCCTGTCTCTGGCTAAGCAGGAAAGCCTCCATTCTACCCTTCTAGTAGGGGTAGCCATCTGAGCCAAGGACTGGAACCTTCCCGAAGTGCGTCATCGTCGCTACGGTTTCGTCATCGGTTAAGGTATGAAGAAACCTAACCGGCTCTGATACCACTTGTAGGACCAAGACGTGCGACTAGAGGGGGGCGAATAGGAGCACTGAAAACTCAAACTCAAACCCCCACGGTGCTCACTCACGAAAAGACAGAGCACTAGGTACCGTCCACTGAACGGATACGTACCTAGCCAAACACAGCGGAAGAAACTTGCCTCAATAATCAAGAAGGTGATCATAAGACAAGAAGGCAACGACTCACACAAAGTGTGTCTCACTTGGCCACTCCGCACCTAAATGCGTCTCACTCAAAGAGTATGGGCCAGTGGTGAGGAACACAAAATGTGAGGTCGAAACAAAGATACTTCTAGCAACAACCTCCAAACAACACAAAAGGAACTACCTAGCGATCGCCAAGACCTCTTAGCAAATGAGTTGCTAAAGGCCTTAGGAATGATCCTAGACACCCCACAAACCCAGGGCCGGCCCTGAGAGGGGTCTGGGTGGGCGGCCGCTCTAGGCCCCCAAACCCATGGGCCCCCTAGGTTTGTGTACAACACAGTATGTAAGTGTAGTTTTGGTCTTCTAGCCTTTGGTCCGATCACTAGCTACTGTGAGACGACAATCCCTCGATCCCCAAGTTCCCGACGCAATGCAACCTGAACATTGCTTGGTTTCTATAGTGTCTGTATTATGTACTTTTTTCCAATTTCGTGGACTGAGCATACGATCGATACAACAACAGTTCTGTACTTCCCGTCCACCAACTAGTATCCTAGTCTCCTTCTCTCCTCACACCAATAAGTGACCAAAAAAGCCAAAGGTAAGACACTAACACACATACTATAACCTTTAATTGCTTGTTTCCTATTAGTAATTTGGTAACCATCAAATCATTCATAATTCATATTTTGATGACTTCATATAAACACATAGAGAAACTACGGGTAAATTTTAAAAGATAACGCTAATGTTTCGATGAACCCAGATAATAAATTAGTAATAGTTACTGTGGATGAGGCCTCCGTAATAATTTTCGCTCAGGGCCCCGAAAATGCCAGGACCGGCCCTGCACAAACCACTAGGAACAAGCCACAAACTTTTGCAACAACTTAAACCAAAGTTGGGGGCAAAACTCCTGGCAACACCGGACTGTCCGCCACCCTCTATGGGATAGTCCGACAGGGCAATTCAGCCAGAACAGGTTGCAAAGAAAAAAGCCAAAACTAGGTCAAATAGACTTCACAAATCATGAAAATTTAACCACAAACTCACAAAAATATGGGGAACAACATACCAAAAAATCAGCCCATTTGGAGGATGTTAAGTCCACCGGACTATCGGGTGATTGGAGCCGGACTATCCGGTGAACCCAGAAAATAGCCTCGATTCTTTAGTTTGTAAACACTAAACTTGACCAAACCTTTTTCGATCTTCACGAAATTTGGCACAGGCTATTCTAGCGCTATTCCAAAGCTATTCCCAAAAGATCCATGAAAAATAATCAAGGGATTAGCAGAAATTTCAGATCTCATGAAGAGGCAAGGTTTGGGCAAGAAAAGAGAAAAACTCAAGAACGACTTGCTCGTGGCAAACCTGCAGGTTTGAGATGAACTAGGTCATAATCTCCACGTTCTTGTAACTCCAAACACCAAAAACAATGGGAAAATCTCGTAGGCAAAGCAAAGCACCAAAAGCCTTTGAGAATCACCCAAAATCCAAACTAGAGAGAGGGTAGGGAGAAGGCTGCACACATGCACTCGAATTGCTGCTGAATCTTGATGTATTGAAGATGGGAAATCAGTTCATATAAGTTTCCTACAGCCTATCGCTCTTCATCCTCCCTCTTGATACAAAGTACTACCCTATGGGACTCCAAATCCTAGATTAGCACCTGATTTTCTCTCTAAGCACTTGGCTGCATGGAAACTTAGCCTAGGGTTTGCAAATAGTGGAAGAACCACCTAAATGACCAGCCACAAGTCTATTTATACCCCAGGCCTAACAATACTATTTAACACTAAGACCCTTACTCTAGAATGCCCGGAAGGGGCTGAAATGAAAATGATACAATCGGACGACTACGATGACGCTTTGATCGTCTTCTTCTCCACGCCTCGCTTGGATGTATGCCACATTGCCAGTAGTCTAGAAGCATCCCCCGGTTTTAAAGTCAGAAACTGGGAAACTTTATTCTGCGGGTTTCTGGGGCCGGGTCTTGGCCCCATCTTCTATCTTGGCAAGTTAGAACCCAACCCACCAAGTCATTTGAACTTGGGTGGCAGTTTTGAGCCGAAGCCGTCAAAGCCTTTCTCGCACGCCTTCGCGCCAAGCACTCGAGTTGGAGTACCACGGTGGCACCCGGCTTTTCTAGTCCATCGGAGTCGCCTCGCAGTCCATCGGAGGGCTTACAGCACCGTTGTCGAACCGCCCCTCCGTGTACCGAACTTCCATGGCCGTCTGGCGCCGAGACTTGCCTCTAGTCCATCGAAGGGCTTTTGCCTCAGTCCATCGAGGTCTTCATCATCCTCTATCTCCAGTCCATCGGAGGACTTGTACCGTTGACAATCACTCATCACACCAGGAGAGCAATGAGGCTGATCCATTGGCTCTCAGCCAGCGGCGGCGGCTCTTCGATGAGAGAGAGCAGAGAGGGGAGGAAGAAGAAGGGCTGACATATGGACCCCACATGTTAGCTGCAGCGTAGTATAGGGACACCACAATCCGTTTGGACTAAAATGAGATCCAAAGCAACTTCATGAATTGGTATGACACACTTTATGGACCAGTATGAAGACTGCTTTCTTGCATGGTGATTTGGAGAAGATTTATGTGGATCAGCTTGAGGGCTTCATTGTACCTGGTAAGGAGCATTTTGTATGCAAATTAAAGAAGTCACTGTATGGTTTGAAGCCGTCACCTAGACAGTGGTATAAGAAATTTGATTCTTTTATGATTGCTAATGGCTTTCAGAGGTCTCTATATGATAGTTGTGTCTACATTAAATTTGTTGATGAGTCACCAATATACTTGTTGTTATATGTTGATGACATGTTGATTGCTGCCAAGAGAAATGTTAATATCGCTAACTTAAAGGCACAGTTAAGTAGCGAGTTTGAGATGAAGGACATTGGTGCTGCCAAAAAAATACTCGGTATGGAGGTTAGTAGAGACAAAAAATCTGGTTTGCTATTTCTTAGTCAGCGTGGTTACATTCAGAAAGTTCTACATCATTTTAATATGCATGATTCAAAGCCAGTAAGTACTCCCATTGCACATCACTTCAAGTTGTCATCTTCTCAGTGTCCTAGTACAGATCCAAATTTTGAGTATATGTCAAAAGTTTCATATTTAGTGTTGTTGGTTCTTTGATGTATGCCATGGTTTGTTCACGTCCATATTTGTCTTATGCTATGAGCTTGGTAAGTAGATACATGACTAATCCTAAAAACGAACATTGAAATGCTGTGAAGTGGATTTTTAGGTACTTGCGGGGTACGGCTGATGCTTACTTGCAGTTTGGCAGAACCAAAGAGGGACTTACGGGCTATGTTGATTCAGATTAGGCTGTTGATTTAGACAAGAGAAGATCACTCACAGGTTATGTGTTCATAGTTGGAGGATGTGCTGTCAGTTGGAGTTTATTGCAGTTTGTGATGCTTGCAAAGAAGCTGTCTGGTTGAAAGGTTTGTATGCTGAATTTTCTAGAGATACATCTTGCATTAATTTATTTTGTGACAGTCAAAGTGCTATCCACCTGTTAGCACCAGAGTTTAGCCGATGGGCCAAGATCGGCTAATTGGGCTAGAAGAGCCGACTGAAGAAGATCCAGTCGGCTGATGGGCCAGAAGAAGTCATCCAAGGAAGAGGCGACGCCAAGGCCTGCGGGCTATGTATCTTTATTTAAGTTAAAATAGAAGTCTAATCTAAGGAAAGAGTCGGACTTGTTGTCCAAGTCTCCGGACTATAAATATGTACCCATATTCTACAAAGTAAGACGACGGAGCTGTGCATGCAAGTTCGTGGCTTACATGGTCAAATGCCTAGATTAAGACACCTGACCATACCATGAGGAGCTTAACCAGCAGGGCAGGTAGAAGGCACCACATGAGGATTTATTTATATTCTGGTACTCTACTTTGCCGACCTTGCAAGAAATATGAGGATTCATTTGTATTCTGGAGTTATAATCGGCTTAATAGCCAAAACTGGTGGAACCATCCATGGTTGAGGCGTTATACCAAGATACAAGAGATGCATTGACCGACGGCACTTGTTATTAGCTTTAACAAAGTCATTGTCGCCCGGGAGGTCAAGCATGACTAAAGGGAAGATGGCATAAGGAATATTGGTATAACCTTCAGCGGAAAAGATGCCAACACGAGATCTGGCCTGACGACGAGCTTCTAGTATCTCTCCAGTAGCAACAATAAAAGCTCGGGCTCTTGGGTGGAACCTACAGAGGTGATAGTGGACTGAGGACTTAGTGGATCCATGAAGAAGACACCGGGCCATAATGCTCTATTTATACATCCCAAGGAAGGGGGTAGTTGGCTAGTGACAGGTGAGCAAGAGAGTAAAAG
Source organism: Paspalum notatum (assembly GCA_022530915.1). Classification (NCBI taxonomy): domain Eukaryota; kingdom Viridiplantae; phylum Streptophyta; class Magnoliopsida; order Poales; family Poaceae; genus Paspalum; species Paspalum notatum. Next base: position 36,322,937 of record CM039685.1, read on the forward strand.
TCATAAAAGCTCTCACAATACTTGGGGCATCAGATGGACACTACACGCATGTGAGGAAGTAAAGTCGATCCCTCCAAAGACGGCTTTTTCAGTGAAGTGACTACTCCAACATGCGTGAAGGACAAGCTCGAGTGATCGTCCTTGGTCGAAGCACAACCAAAGTGAAAGGCAAGATTTGTGGTCTTATTAGAAGAAATCTAATTCGAGTATCGATTGCCCTCGTCCTGGAGTGACTAATGATGGTTCTTTACTTAGTTTTGAAATAAGCATTATTGTCAAAACTAGGGGGCATGTGTTAGCACCAGAATTTAGCCGATGGGCCAAGATCAGCTAATTGGGCTAGAAGAGCCGACTAAAGAAGATCCAGTCGGCTAATGGGCCAGAAGAAGTCGTCCAAGGAAGAGGCGATGCCGAGGCCTGTCGGCTATTGAGTTCTAGTAGAGTTTGTTTAAGTTAAAATAGAAGTCTTAGCTAAGGAAAGAGTTAGACTTGTTGTCCATGTCTCCGGACTATAAATAAGTACCCATATTCTATAGAATAAGACGATGACATTACGCTCCAAGCAGCTACGTGTCTCCAACATCTCTTTTGGCGCATCGCCACCCCTACGAACTAGGGTTTTCAAGGTAATCGTCATGCTGCTCTAATGATTTATTTCGTTAGGGCATTAGGGCATGAGCCATATGGTGAACTGTGTACTGAAACGTTTTTTATAGCACGGTTTGCTGGTTATCTCTATGAATCTCGTGCCGGGCCTAGCTCGGCGCGAGATCCATTAGTTATCTCGATGAAGCTCGGGTCAAGCTTCGCTTGGTGCGAGATTCGTCTCTTTGCTTTGCACGTTTGCTGATCTACTCTAGTCTACATGCTTCACGCTATAGATCAGTTATCGTGTGGATCATTCTACGCTACCTCATCGTCTGTTACAATCCACGACATGCCGCTGCAGCGTGTGCACGCGACTTGCCGATAGATCAGCGTAGTACGACGCACCCTATCTATACATGTCGTAATTTATCTATTTAGCTTGGTGGACTTCTTTGGAGGTCCTGGTTAAAAGCCGATTTAGCTGTTCAAATCTATTATATCATGCTTTTAGATAGGTGTTTTTATCCTGAATGTTTACGCTGGTTTTATTCAAGCTTATTTTATGCCTATCACGCAAACACACCGATGCCCGTGCATTGGCTGACTGGAGCACACGAACCCTCATGTTTGCCGATCCGAGTGATCGGCAGGAATTTAATGTTTACATCTGTCGTGTGCATTTTTCAGAGATCACAGGAGCCAGCAGCAACATCCACCCCAACCTCCCTGGTCAGGTCAGGCCAGGTGGCACGCCCGCATTGATACGAACGCGTGATCGGCTCCGCATCAACGAGTCGATCGGAGCCGCAAACCTGGGAGACGAGTGTAGCAGCAGCACGATCATCGGCTCCCGTGGGCACTGCGCCTAGGACCTCGCCGCCCGCCGGTATCTGGGTGCAACACCACCTTACAAAAGATCAAATGTTTCATGAGAGAACAAAGTACATTGATGCCAAATACCATTATGTCCGTGAACTTACTGCAGAGGGCAGATTGAAGGTATACAAGATCAGTACTGAAGCGCCCCAGTTTTCATAATGGGACTAAAATGTGCTTTATTACCATCCTAGCGTTTGGTAATCATATTCTTACATCAGAGTGAAACAGATCCGCCCTAACGGGTCGGACAACAAAGGGGCGCAGCCCTGAAACTAAGCAGTGGAATATAAAATGTAGGCCCAAACTTCCACACGTCACGGTTGAGAAGTAGGTCGTAGCCCTTAATCATTTCCATACATGGTGACTTCATTGTCTCCACTAGAAAAACATCAACAAAGCAAGGGTGAATACTTACGTACTCAACAAGCCCACCTTCCTCCATAAGGAGTAAGGGTATAGCTATATCTACGTGCAGGATATATATGGAGTTTAGGAACTTTTGAATAAAACATTTTGTATGCAGGGTTTGAGATAGTTGTCAGGTTTTGATCTTTCTAAAAACAGGGCTTTTCCCAAAAAGGTTTGCCATGGGACTTGCCGGTCCACATGGCTCAAGGCACTCCAGTCAACACATTTTCCACACTGCTACTAGTTTAATCCCATAGCACCAACACCAACCAAAAACCATTTGCTCCCAAACTAAACTATTTCCCACCATTTTAGTTTACGAAAACTGCTAATTGAAGAATCAAGCCATAACCCATCCAAACCAGTGGACGCAGACTATTCGAATAGATTTTACTATTGGCCAGAGTTGAACTAATTCCCACAAGTTGGACTCAGCGACACTTACCGCTAAATAAGCGTCCAAATTCCAAACTAAGTCGTCGCCTTTGTTTCATTGCCTAGCAGTACTTTAGGGGTTCGGGCCTCCGAGCCACACCCTGGTGTCCCTTGACACCCTCTTGGCACACAATCCCTTCCCTTGTCCCTTGTGCACCAACACAGAAGCTACTTGGCTATCCACCCTGGCTCGGGCCTAGCCAATGCCTCATACAGAGCGAGTGGTTGTACCAAAAGAGTTAGGCAATATGAAAATCAACGCGGTCCTTACAGAGCTCAGGTAGAACCATTCCCTCTTTCCATTGCTTGACACCGCGAGCATCCACCTACTCGGTCTTCTCCACAAATCCTGGGACATGGGGTAACCGCGAGCTGTTAAATTACCCGTTCATATCCTACCCTTAAATGGCGTATCCTGACCCGTGGGTAGTTTTTCAGGGTTCTTCCCCATTTTATTTCGAAAACACACCCACTATCCACTTCCCCATACCCAACACATTCCTTAACCATAATCCAACATAACGCCAAGATCATGATATCCCATCTATATGCACTACATCAAAAAAAAATAGGCTTAGGTAGCTGTATATTTGTGGGGTTACCTTAGCAAGTAAAACATGCAAGTTTTATGTGATTTTTTAGCCAAGGGTTGTGGTTGTAAGACATAGGAAATTTATGCATAAAGTGGGGATTCCAGTGGGCTTGCCATTTGCTTTGTTGAAGCGGTTGATTCATCAATTGCTGAGCGTACTTGGCTCTGACCATCGCGTAGTACGTCACGAGGGGTAGGCCGAACGGACTCTCTGGTATAGCCTACGTGCATAAACAAGGAAACACACAACACATTGAGGCATAACATGAGCTCAACATTATTTGGAGTGTGAGATGCAGCAAGTTGGGCTATGAGCTGCTAGCCATGTTGGCGAGCACGGTAGTGGGAATTGTGGAACTACCATGGCAGTGAGCTTGAACGGCCAAGGCGGAAATGAAATTTGCGGGATGGTTGCCGCATGTTGATATCGGGGTGGAAAGGATTTGTGGATAAAGGGCGGGAAGTAGATTCTGACATTTGGCGAGTGGCTTTAGATGTTTTTTGGGATCGTCATCATCTAAATCAAGGGTTAGAGAGATCAAGACAGGATCCTTTTGACTGGGCGTAGGACAGCGTCATGGTGGCATGACGACGTCTTCTGACCAGGGGAAAAACTATGTGGAGTGTATGAATAGATAGAACTTGATTTTAGACGAATTTAGGTGCAAGAATCACCTAAATTTGAGTTGAAATGGAGAAGATATGATGTATATTGTGGCTAGGGGGTAGTTATAGACTTTTTGGAAAGATCAGGGGTGGGAAAAGGGCTTTTTCTTAGGGAACTATTGCTTTTGGCCCGCGGAGGATGGAACCTGGGCCCGAGGAAGCTTTCGGCGTGGCCCAGCCGACGCACACGGCGCGCGCGGTGCGGCCTTATTGGGCCAGCCCAATCCGACCGAGTGGGTAGAACAGGGGCGGCTAACGGCGTGGCCTCAGGCCTACCTGGAAGAGGTAGGGCCGGGAAAGGTGTCAGGGAAAGGGGGTGACGGAGGCCGGGCCAGGTCAGGGTGAACCGAACGACGACGGTTTGAGGGAGCTCACCGCTGGTTCTTGTCAGCAGTGGCAGTTCCGACGGCGAGGGTGACCTTGCGAGCACCGTCACGGTAGGGTGAACCCGGTGGGGTACTGTGGGAGTGGATGGGTGAGTGGGAGGGCTGCCTACGGCGGCGACGCGGGTGCGCGTCGGCGGTGGAGTTTGGTGAGCGCTGCGGCGGCGCTGGTGGGGGTAGAGCAGGGGTGGTGAGGTGTGGCTGGGGTAGTGAAGCGCCCCAGTTTCCATAATGGGACTAAAATGTGCTTTATTACCATCTCAGGGTTTGGTAATCACATTCTTACATCAGAGTGATACAGATCCGCCCTAAAGGGTCAGACTATCAAAGGGGCGTAGCCCTTGAAAACTAAGCAGCGGAATATAAAACGTAGGCCCAAGCTTTCCCATGTCGCGGTTGGGAAGTAGGTCGTAGCCCTTAATCGCTGTCGTATATGGTGCATTCATTGCTTCCACTGGAAAAACATCAACAAAGCAAGGGTGAGTACAATCGTACTCCGCAAGCCCACCTTCCTCCATAAGGAGTAGTGGTATAGCTATATCTACATGCAGGATATATCTGGAGCTTGGGGAGGTTTTTGCATAAAAACATTTTTGTATGCTGGGTTTGAGCTAGTCTAACAAGTTTTATTCCTTCAGAAAACAGGGTTTTTATCCAAAGGGGTGCCACTGGACTTGCCGGTCCACATGGCCAATGACTTTTCAGCCATCACACTTTTCACACCGCTACCGGGTTCTACCCCCGTAGCATAGCATCCACCCCAAAACCAATTCCCCAACCAAAACCAAACATTTTCCACAGTTTTAGTTTATGAAAAGTGCTAATTGAAGAACCAAGCCGTAACTCATCCATACTAGTGGACTCGGACTATTCGAATAGGTTTTACTCTGATCAGAGGTTGTACTAATTCCCACAAGTTGGACTCAGCGACACTTACGGCCAAATAAGCGTCCGAATTCCAAACCAAACCGTTGTCTTTGTTTCATTGCCTAGCAGTACTTTAGAGGTTCGGGCCACCTAGCCACTCCAGTACCCCGCGGTACTCCCGTGGCTCCCAACCCCTTCCCTAGCCCCTTGTGTGCCAGCACAGAAGCTACTAGGCTATCCACTCCGGCGCGGGCCTAGCCAATGCCTCATACAGAGCGAGTGGTTGTACTAAAAGAGTCAGGCAAGATGAAAATCAACGCGGTCCTTACAGAGCGCAGGTAGAACCATTCCCACTTTCCATTGCTCGACACCGCGAGCATCCACCTACCCGGTCATCTCCACGAATCCCGGGCCATGGGTAACCGCGAGTTGCTAAGTTACCGTTCATACCCTGCCCTTAAATGGCGTATCCTGACCCGTGGGTCGTTTGCCGGGGTTCTTCCCCATTTTGTTTTAAAACACACACACACCTATCCTCATCCCAAACCCATCAAGTTCCACAACCATAATCCCAACTTAGCATCAAGATTATGATAGATATAATTAAGTGAGCGATCCCACCTATGCGCACTACATCTAAAATAGGCTTAGGTGGTTGTATATTTGTGGGGTTACCTTAGCAAGCAAAACATGCAGGTTTTATAGTGATTGGCCAAGGGTTGTGTTTGCAAAACATAGGAATTTTATGCATCAAGTAGGGATTCCAGTGGACTTGCCTTTCAATTTCAACATGAAGCGGTTGCCGATCGTGCATCATGATTTCTATGGTTGCCGGGTCGGACGGCCCAAGAACCGGCTCGATCGGGCTTTCCGATATATCCTACGTGTTCAAACAAAGCACACACAATCCAGGGTACCGTATGAGCTCAATAGATGTTTGATGAGTTGGAGTTTGGAGGGAGGAGATGAGGATTATCTGGGGTTCTTATTGGGGGTATTATTGTAAGTGGTTGGGGTATAGCAAGCTTCCGAGCGAGCTGGCGGGCTCGGTAACGACAGTTACGGAGGCGCCATGGTAGGGGTGGTGGGTTGGCAACGCAGGGGCGGTAGCGCCGTAGGGATGGCAGTCGCATGGTGGGGTTAGAGGGGGAAAAGATCCTTTTGTGAAGTGTATGGATGGATAGAGCTTGATTTTAGATGAATTTAGGCGCAATAATCACCTAAATCGGAGTTAAAACGGAGAAGATATAGAGTATTTAGTGTCTAGGGGGTAGATATAGACTTTGTGGGAAGTTGGAGGGTGGCAAATGAACTTTTCTTGAACTCAGCCCGGGGGAAAAGAGAGCTTGGGCCGGGGGGTGGATACGGCCTGCGCAGCCCGCGAGCGCGGCGCGCGCCATTGGGCCGACCCACTCGGGCGGGGGACGGCGCGGCGACGCCGTCCGCGTGGGGCCCACGCGTCAGCGAAGGGAGAAGGCGATGGCGTCTGGGCGGGGGCAACAGCAGCAGCCGGTCTGGCTGAGCCGGGTGGCTCGACGCGGCGGACCCCGCCGGTTCGCCGGCTTTCTTCACCGGCGGCGACGGTTCCGTCGGCGAGGGTGCCCCTGAGAGGACCGGCACGGCCTGGCGAACCTGATAGGGGTATCGTGGAGGTGGTTGGGCGGTCGGAGGTGGGGTCTCGACGGCGGCGGCGTGGGAGCGTGCACCGGCGGCGAGGCAGAGCGTGCGCGGCGGCTCTGGTGGTGGTGGGAAGGGGACGACGAGTGGCTAGAGTGGTAGAGGGAGGCGAGGCGGAGCTCGGGACAAGGTTAATCGAGCTCCGGCAGGGGGTTAGGCCGGCGCAGCGTGCGGCTCGGTGGAGCGGCGCGCGGCAATGTAGTTCACCGTGGTGAGCTTTGGTGGTGGAGCGAGGAGGCTTGGCGTCGTCTTTTATAGACGAGGGAGGGTGGCGTGGCGGCGACGTGGCGAGACGCGGTGATGCGCGGCTGGGTCCGGGTGGCGTGGAGGGGGGCCGGTCAAGACGGCCGCGGCGGGATCCGGGCGCGACGGGTGGCGGCGACCGGGCCGGGAATAGTCGGGGCCGGGTATTGGCGAAGGTGGGGGAGGGCCATGGCGGAGGGTTTCGAGGACGGGCGCGGCGCGGCGCGTGTAGGGTAGGCGTGCCGGGCGGGGGACCGGGGTATTGGCGCGTCCGTGGGCGAGGAGGCGAGCGGGGACCGGGCGCGGCGGGCTCTGCCGCTGCCGTGCGCCGCGGGCTTTGCCCGACGGTCCGAGGAGGGGGACGGAGCTGACGGGCGGGGCCCGTGTGGCGGTGAGGGAGAGAGGGGAGGCGGCAGACGACGGCGGGGCCGGCAGCGCGCGGTGTTGCGTGCGGTGCACGTGGCGGGCGCGGCGCCGTCCTGACTGGAGGAGGAAGGAGACATGGAAGAGGGGGGGTGAGGCTGACGGGTAGGGTCTGCTTGGAAGGGGTGCTGAGGTGGTGGTTTGGGCCAGGCCGAAGGGAGGAGGGGGGGGGGGGGGAAGTTGATGGGCTGCCCGGGATGTAGGACCGAGACGTGCGACTAGAGGGGGGTGAATAGAAGCACTTGAAAACTCAAACCCAAACCCCCACCGCAATGCAAAACGGAAACAACGCCCACAACGAAACTAGACACCGTCCACTGAGAGGATACGTATCTAGCTCACAACACGTGCTTGGTACCGTCTACTGAACAGATACGTACCAAGCACCAAGCGGAAGCACATGCTCAAATGGCTAAGGAAACGAGCACAAAAGTAACCAACTCCGGAGAACTGCAGATTTCAGACAGACAGGGCTGCAAAAAAAAAATCTCAAAATCCCTCAAGAGTAGCTCCAAAAATTCCCCCAAAATTACCACATCTTCACAAGGCAATAGAGAATAACTCCAGAAAATTTCAGACTAATTGGAGCAAGTTTTTACCACCAGACTGTCCGGTGGTTAACCACCGGACTGTCCGGTGCTTACAGCCTGACACTTCAAAAAGATTCGAATCAAAACCCTATCAAACCAACTCCAAAAATTATAAAATTTTTACTGAAGGTTAATAATGGGCCAAGGAATAACTCCACAAATTTTTAGCTCAATTGGACAAGGAATAAAATTCCTAGAGCCACCGGACCGTCTGGTGGTGTCCGGTGGTTAAAAATTGACAGACTAACCCGAAAAGAAAAATACCAAAACCTGGTCAAAACACCTCCAAATGATCTGAAATTTTTATGGGAGATTTATGATTCCCTGATAAAGAGCTGCACAAAATTTTAGCCCAAAATTCGAAGGTTTGACCCCTAAACCAAACAAGGCTTGAAAGTGGACAGAATCAGCAAGAAAACTGGACAGCAGGAAACCTCACGCAAAAGCAATCCGAAACTTGACCAAATCTTCTCCAAACATCACGAAAATTGGCACAGATTATCCTAGCCCCATTCCAAAGCTATTCCCAAGAGATCTATGGAAAAAAATCATGGGATTAGCGGGAAGTTCAGATCTCGTGAAGAGGTGAATATTTGGGCAAGAAGGGAAAAGCTCAAGAACAACTTGCTCGTGGCAATCCTTTGGGATTGAGATGTTCTAAGACATAATCTCCACGTCCTTGCAATTCCAAAGCATAAGGAAAACAAAGGATTCAACCTTAGCCAAAACAAACATCCAAAAGGCTAAGGATTGAAGCCAAAAACCAAAGAGAACAAAGGGAGGAGAAACACGCAAAGTTCCTGCACGAAACCACTTCAATTATGAGCCTCAAAAGAAGTCTTAGGTCAGATTACAACAAAGGATTTCGTCCCAAGCAACCACCCTCACCTTCCCTCTTGATTTAGAGGCTAGATCTCACCCTAACCCTCCTAAATTTGGAGCTCAAAGCTTGAGGATGAAAATTACCTTAAGGAAATGAAAACCTAGCTGCCAAGACTTCCTCTAATGACCAGCTCTTAGGCTATTTATACACCGGTTCAGTTTTGTCATTTTTACACATAGATCCCTAACACTAGAAACGCCCGGAGGGGCTAAAACAGAAAAGAACCTGAAATATCGGGGACAGACGACCACGATGAAGACTTGATCTTCTTAGCTTCCACGCAATCTTTGGATGTCCTCCACGTGGCCAGTAGTCCAATCCGCCTTTGCACCCCCGGTTTTGAAGTCAGAAACCGGGAAACTTTAGGAAGTCTCCGTCTGGGCCGGACTTGGCCCATCTTCTCCATCTTGGCGAGTCGTGGCCCAACTCACCAAGCCTTGGGTAGCTTGCGTGGCGGTTTTGAGCCGAAGCCGCCAAAGCCTCCCTCGCACGCCTTCGCGCCATGCACTCGGGTTGGAGCACCACGGTGGCACCCGGCTTCTCCAGTCCATCGGAGTTGCCTCGCAGTCCATTGGAGGGCTTACACCACCGTTGCCGATCCGCCCCTCCGTGTACCGACCGACGCCGAACATTGCCTCCGGTCCATTGGAGGGCTTTTGCCTCAGTCCATCGAGATTTTCATCATCTACCTCCAGTCCATCGGAGGGCTTGAGCTCGTTGACAATCACTCATCACACCAGGAGAGCAATGAGGCCGGTCTATTGGCTCTCAATCTCCCCCTTGATGAGTGCATTGTCAATACCTTCAACCTGTAATCGGAAATAGAACAAAGACAAAAGAAAAGCGTAAAACCGAAAAAGAAAAAAAGAAAGAAAAAAGTTGCTCAAAATGCCCAAGAACCAAATACAAGCAAAGAAACAGGGCACAATGAGACAACAAAACAAAGCAAAGCATCGGCTCCTCAAGACAGAGGCAAAAGGCTCAATGCACCGATGCAAAGAGCATGCTAAAAGCTCAAATTCCCCTGAAATGCATCCTCCCAAATGCAAAATGAGTGCAAAGCTCCCCCTCAACAAAATCTCTCCTAAGTTCTCCCCCTTGTCCATATTTTTAAAATTTGTTCCCCTTGGAGAAGTACACTAATCTCTCCCCAAATTTCTCCCCCTTGTTGACAATGGACACATCAAGGGTTCCTTGAACTCAACTCCCCCTGAACTAGACAACTTCCCCTCAAAATATGCTATGAAATGCAAGGAGTGTAACTGAAAGAGTTCAGAAGGGATGGAAAGCTAGTAATTACAAGTTCTAGCATACAGAGCAAGTGAGGGCAAGGAAGCATGCAACAAGCTCAAATGAATCTATCTTACACATGTCAAGAGTAAGCTTGTTTTTCACGGTTGTCGAACAGAAAACATCACCAACATGAATAGCACCTAGCAAGATAGGCATGAACAGCAAGATGCTAGCAATGCATACAAGGTGTGCTACTCTTCAACCAAAGCATATACAACTAGCCATAAGTATTTTAGAGACTTGCAAATTTCAGATTTAGACATTTGTAGTCAAAAGCAAGTTCTTTTTGTGCCAGGGGTTATTTACTTGTCTTTTGCCACTTCTTACCAACCAATGCCAAGCCTATGTTATATAACCATCAGAAGCTTAAGACAAGGTTTTGGTCATACACAGCCTAGTCCAAGTTCATGCCAAAGTGCAAAGGCAAGCTATCTCGAACTAGATCAGTGTGACAAGCAAACCCACCTGGATCTTTCTCAATTCATCATATAAGACACACTTGTAAGCATTTTGATTCAGATTTCAATTTAAGCAAGGTGTCAGAAAAGCTATGGCATTTACTTAGCAAAGGCATACAACTAGCATATCCAGGTATGAAAAGAGAGCATAGCATTCAACAATCCTATACATGCTAGGTAGCCAAATGAAGTGGTGATCATGGTTTTTAATTTACAAAGAATAAAATGACTTAGCTCACAATTAGTATTCAATAGATTGAAGAGAGTTTTACCATCTAGCACAAGCAAGTACTAACTCTGCATTCCAAAAGAGCTCTAGTGCTAGTGAAGTGAAAATGCATATGTTACAATGCAATGCATGATATGATACAATATGCAAAAGAAACAAAAAGAAATAAAAGCAAGATAAAAGCAAAATTTAAACTACAGAAGCTATTCCTTACTTAAAGGAATAGCACTCTATCCCTGACTAAAAAGGGTAGCACACTCCAAGCTCACCAGGGGCTTGGTAAAGATATCGGCCAACTGGTTTGCAGATACTACGTGGATTAGGTCTATGTCTCCCTTCTCATAGTGATCTCTCAGAAAGTGAAACCTCACGTCTATGTGTTTGGTTCTAGAGTGCAAGACGGGGTTCTTAGCTACAGAGATAGCAGAAGTAGAGTCAACTAGAAGAGAGATCCTACCAAACTTAAGGCCAAAATCACTAAGGGTGGCTTTCATCCATAAAAGCTGGGAGCAGCAACTAGCAGCAGCAACATATTCTGCTTCAGTGGTGGAAAGAGCTACACTAGCTTGCTTGCGGGAGGACCAAGAGACAAGAGAGGTTCCTAAGAGTTGGCATGTGCCGGAGGTTGACTTGCGATCAATCCTGCAGCCAGCATGGTCAGCATCTGAGAACCCTCTAAGAGAAAGAGAAGAACCCGTGGAATACCAAAGACCAAGCTCAGGAGTGAATTTCAAATATCTGAAAATGCGCTTCACCGCTTGACGGTGAGAAGTCCTAGGAGAAGCCTGGTAACGCGCACAAAGGCAGACCGCGAACTGAATGTTCGGCCTGGTCGCCGTTAGGCACAGAAGTGAGCCGATCATCCCTCGAAATTCTTTCTGGTCCACCGCCTCCCCATCTTCATCAGCATCAAGCGCCGTGTTTGTACTCATAGGAGTTGTCATGGGTTTAGAGTCACCCATGTTAAACTTCTTGATTATGTCCCTTGTGTACTTGGCTTGATGGACGAAGATACCCTCAAGGCCTTGCTTGATCTGCAGCCCGAGGAAGAACTGGAGCTCACCCATAAGACTCATCTCAAATTCCTTGCTCATCTGTTCAGCAAAACTAGACACCAAAGCGTGAGATGAACCACCAAAGATTATGTCATCAACATATATCTGAACTATCAGGGTGTCATCGCCACGACTCAACAAAAACAAGGTCTTATCTACTTAAACCCATCACAAACCCAGACTTGAGCAGAAAACTCTTCAACCTAGCATACCAAGCTCTAGGAGCTTGCTTCAGACCATAAAAGGCTTTCCTCAACTTATACACCCGGTCTGGAAATCTAGCACTCTCAAAGCCAGGAGGTTGTCTCACATATACCTCCTCCTCTATGAACCCGTTCAGGAAAGCAGACTTGACATCCATTTGCTGCAGTTTGAAGCCTTTAGAGGCCGCAAAGGTAAGCAAAATCCTAATGGCTTCCAAACGAGCTACAGGGGCAAAGGTCTCCTCATAATCTATCCCCTCCTTCTGACAGAAACCCTGGGCTACCAATCTCACTTTGTTCCTCACAACCATCCCATCCTCACCCTGTTTGTTCTTGAAAACCCACTTGGTACCTATAGGGCGACAGTTTGGTGGAGGTTCAACTAAATTCCAGACATTGTTTCTCTCAAAGTTCTCCAACTCCTCATGCATGGCGTTCACCCAGTTAGGATCAGATAATGCATGTGACACATCCTGGGGCTCAAAAGAAGCAACATATGCAGAGTGGGAGAAAATGGCTAGAGAGTTAACCGAAGAGCGTGTGACACGCTGGTGAATATCTCCAATCATCCTGTGTGGAGGGTGATCCCACTAGACCTGCCGAGATGGTACAATCTCGGAGGTTACCTTCCCTGCGTCCTCAGCGGGTCCAGCCTCTCCATGAGCTTGCTGTCGGGGGAGTGAGGAGGAAGCCGTGGGCAAGGGTCCTCCTTCATCATCTGAGCTCGTAGCAGAGGGGGCAGGAGCTGCAGCCGGTGCAGTGGCTCCTTCATCATCATCATTAACTGCACCTTCCTCATCCTCAAAGATGGGGGTGCCTTCTTCATCATCACCTGAAAGCTCAAAGGCAGAGGTTGTGCAGGGCATAGTTTCATCAAAAGAAACCTCACAAGTCTCAACAACTTGCTTGGCCTCTAAAATCCACACACGAAAAGCCCTAGAACTAGAAGCATACCCCAGAAAAATCCCATCCAAACAACGAGACTCAAACTTGTCCAAATGCCCCGCCTTCTTAATCACAAAGCACCTGCGGCCAAACGCTCGCAAATGCTTGACGCTGGGCTGCCTACCAAACCGAAGTTCATACGAGGTCTTCCCAAGGAAAGCTCGCAAGAAGATCCGGTTCGCAATGTAACAGGCCGTATTCACTGCCTCAGCCCAAAAGCGCCTTGGAGTCCTATGCTCATCGAGCATCGTCCGTGCCATCTCAACAAGTGTGCGGTTCTTGCGTTCCACAACACCGTTCTGCGGAGGGGGTATATGGAGAAGAAAACTGGTGTTCAAGACCTAGGTCACGACAGAAGTTTTTGAAACGAGAGTTTCTGAATTCTCCGCCATTGTCACTGCGGATAGCCCTCATGGCCTTATGACTCTCGTTTCTCAACCTCAGTACCAGATCCCGAACAAAACCAAACGCCTCATCCTTAAACTCCATGAAAAATACCCACGAGAACCGCGAAAAATCGTCCACAACGACAAGCACGTACCACTTCCCATGACCGACGCTACCCGAGCGGGACCTACTGTATCCATATGGAGTAGTTCACCCGGATAGGAGGTCATAACCTGAGACACAGGAGTGTGAGAAGTAGCAACCATCTTGCCATGACGACAAGGGTGGCAAACTAAGTCCTTCTCAGCTCTCAATTTGGGCAATCGTCGGATTAGGCCCATTGAACTTAACCTGACTAGCAGATCAAAGCTCAAGTGACCAAGTCTCCTATGCCACTTCCATATATCAGCAGATGGACTAGCAACCAAATAGGGCGCAGGGCCAGAAACAGATGTGAGGTCGACCCTAAAAACCTGACCAAAAGGCAGCAAAGAGCAAACAAGGGTCTCCTCAGCATCAAGAACACAGCTCGCACCCTTCTTGAAACAAACCTCAAATCCTTCATTGAGAAGTTGCGAAACAGAGACCAAATTGAATCCTAGATTCCGGACAAAAGCAACTTCTCTCAAGGAAAGCTTAGTAGAAAGCGAAATAGAACCAACACCCATCACTTTACCTTGACTATTGTGCCCGAATGTGATGTACTCCTTGGTGCTCACGGGGTTGTGGCTAGAGAACCACTTGCGGTGCCATGTCATGTGCCTAGTGAGAGCCAATGGACCGGCCTCATTGCTCTCCTGGTGTGATGAGTGATTGTCAACGAGCTCAAGCCCTCCGATGGACTGGAGGTAGAGGATGACAAAGACCTCGATGGACTGAGGCAAAAGTCCTCCAATGGACCGGAGGCAAGTCTCGGTGTTGGTCGGCCATGGGAGCTCGGTACACGGAGGGGTGGTTCGGCAACGGTGGTGTAAGCCCTCCGATGGACCGTGAGGCAACTCCGATGGACTGGAGAAGCCGGGTGCCACCGTGGTGCTCCAACCCGAGTGCATGGTGTGAAGGCGTGCAAGGGAGGCTTTGGCGGCTTCGGCTCAAAACCGCCACCCAAGTTCAAATGACTTGGTGGGTTGGGCTCCGACTCGCCAAGATAGAAGATTGGGCCAAGACCTGGCCCAGGAAGCCCGCAGAATAAAGTTTTCCGGTTTCTGACTTCAAATCCGGGGGAAGCTTCTGGACTACTGGCTACGTGGCGCACATCCAAGCGAGGCGTGGAGAAGAAGAAGATCAAGCCGTCATCGTAGTCGTCCGATTGTATCTTTTCGGTTTGGCCCCCTCCGGGCATTTTTAGAGTAGGGGTCTTAATGTAATTGTGTTGTTTAGGGCCTAGGGTATAAATAGACTTGAGAGGCTCCCTTGGAGCCAATCTTGGCAGCCACAAACCCTAGGATTTCCTAACCCTAGCAGCCAAGGTCCATAGAGAGAAAGAGAGAGGATTAACTAGGAGATGAGTGCCTAGTTTAGTCTAATCTTGTCACTAGTGGGAGGATGAAGGGAGGTAGGCTCTAGGGAACTTTTGTAATCTGATTTCATGAATTAATCCAAGGTTCCTTGTTGAGAAATTCTTTGTCCTAGAGCAGCAATTTCGTTCCTCACTCTTTGCCCCCTTGTCTAGTTTCGTCTTTGGTCCCGTTTCTTGGATTTTGGCTCGTTTTGTGTTGTCCAAGGATGAGACCTTTCTTTTGCCGGAATTTTGCCTTGCTAAGATGTGGTGCATCTCACTAGCCAAGTGCTAGAATCATCCAACCACAAGCAAAGGCGGTTCTTGACGTTTTTCGGTTCCTAGGTTTTTTCACACCACTTCCACGAGATCTGCAATTCCCGTAAATCCCTAGATCATTTTGAGTTGATTCTTGAGGGGTTTACTTTGGAATGGAACCAAGTTCCTCTGTGCAAGTTTTCGTGAAGTTTGGTTGAGTTTTGGCTTGGGTTTGGTCGATTTTTCGGTGGATTCGCGGGCTGATTTCTCGGGTCCAGACTCGGGCCAGCATCGAGACCTGACCGGACAATCCGTCCATTTGTCCGGTCCGTTCAAGCGGACTGTCCGGTCTGTGTGACGGAGAAACCGAGGCTTGGCCACCTCGAGTGTGTGTCTCGGGTTTCTTTGTCCGAAGCTTTGTCCGGTCAGGCCTTCCGGGTAGAACCGGACTGTCCGGTCCGTTGTTCTCTTCGGCACTTAGCGTGTTGAGTTGCTTTGTTCGAAGCTTTGTCCGGTCTGGCCTTCCGGGTAGAACCGGACTGTCCGGTCCATTGTTCTCTTCGGCACTTAGCGTGTTGAGTTGCTTTGTCCGAAGCTAGACCTGACTGTCCGGTCAGGCTCTAGGATAGTCTAGCTGCACGCGTAGGGATTTTTCACTGTTTCCAAGTCGTTCTTCCTCGTGTGTGTGTTGTTGGTTTCAAGCTTGTTTGTGTCAACCACTGTATGCCCATACTCTTCACTCCCTATTCTTAGTGGGACACGCTTCGGTGTGTTGAGTGGCTAGTGTGAGACATTTGCAAGCCTAGTAGCTTGTTCTGTTTTGTTTGTGCCGTGTTGCTTTCGATTGTTTTGTTGTGTGTGTTTGTCTGGGTGTAGTGTGATTGCTCTTTTAGGTGTAGTTTGGTTGCTCGTCTTACGTCCTTTTCTTTGGGCGCTAATTCGAGTGCTTCCGCTTTCCACCCGATACGTATCTGTTCAGTGGACGGTATCGGGGGTGTGTGTGTGTTTTCGTGAGATCGCACTTTGGGAGGTTTGAGTTTGAGTTTTTCAAGTGCTCCTATTCACCCCCCTTCTAGTCGCACGTCTCGGTCCTACAAGTGGTATCAGAGCCGGTTAGGTTTCCTATACCTTAACCGGTGACGAAACTGTAGCGACGATGACTCACTCCGGGAAAATTCCCGTCCTTGGCTCCGATGGCTATCCCTACTGGAAAGGTAGGATGGAGGCGTTCCTTGTTAGCCAGAGTCAGGACATATGGGATGCTACTCAGAGTACGACTTTTGTGGTGCTTCCAGTTGCTGAGCGTACTACGCAGGACATCGTGGCTCAGCATGAGGCGAATGCCAAGGCTGTTAACTTTCTCTTCTCCAGGCTTGGTCCCATGGATTATGAGAGAGTGAGTCACCTTAAGACTGCGCGTGAGATATGGTCACTGCTTAGTGCACACCATGAGGGTACTGCGACAATTAAGGCTAGACTTGTGGAGACTTACCGGCGCGAATATGAGAATTTCGTCCAGAAGCCGGGAGAGTCAGTAGACGACTTGTTTGGTCGCTTTCAGTCGATCATCAACAAGTTGCGTGTCAACTCTGCCCCCGCTGTCCTCCCACATACCGATCATCAGCAGGCTGTCAAGTTGCTGTATGCTTTGGACAGAAAAATATGGGAGATCAAGGTGAACTCAATCATTGAGTCGGCAGGGTATGATACGATTGGAGTAGAGGCACTCTATAGTAAGCTCAAGGCCACCGAGGTAGATTACAAGATGAGGGATTCCCTCGCTTGTACAGGTTCCAAGATTCTAGCCTTGGCTACCCCCTCTAGTGAGTCTGTCACTAACCCCATGTTACACAACTTCTCGTTTTCTGCTTTGATGTCTGTTACAGAGGAGCTGTAACACCCTAGTTTAAATTCCAGCATTTCACAATAAAACTCAAGCAATTTATTTAATTTTCATAAGGCTTATATGTTTAGTTTGCATTTAACCGGTTTTATTTAAAATAAATACTAGAATAAAATTTATCATAGGCCCAACTTTCTTGTGCATTACATGCTGGTGCATTGTCTCTTGTTTGCTTGAATTAAGGATTCAAATTCAAATTCATTTGAATTTTAGAACCATTTCCATCTCCATTCAAAGGAATTCAAAATCAGAAAAAAAAAGAAAAAAAAGGAGAGAGAGCCAGGCCGACCGGCCGGCCCAGCCGACCGGCCAGCCCAGCCCTCGCCCCCTCTCCCCGCCTGGGCCCGGCCCAGCCACCCCGCGCCCCCCCTCTTCCCGCGTGGGCCGAACGGCCGGCCCACTCGGCCGCGCCTCCCTCTCCCTCCGCGCGCCCCGCGCCCACTGACCGGCCGGCCCCACCGGTCAGGGTCTTCTCCCTCCTCTCGCCGTGATTCCCTCGCCCTTCCTTCCGCTCGCTCCGACAGTCCGCCGCGGGGAGGAAGCTTCCCTCCCCAAATCTCGCCCACGCCTTCCTTAATCGCTCCCCTCTTCAATCCCGCAGCTCCCGCGCCAGTTTCCCCTTCTCCCCGCACCTGCCCTAACCGCGCCATTACTCGCGTTCAAGGGCCGGCGACCCGCTCGCGCGCGCCCATCACCCTCGGCTACCTAGAGTCCTATAAAACCCACCCCGAGGCTCGCCTCCGTCTCCTTTACCTCCCCTCCTCACCAATTCCACTCGCGTGCCCTCTCGAGCTCGCAACCGCCATTGGAGCCTCGCCTCGGTAAGCCGCCCCGACGCCAAATTCGTCGTCGGTGTAGCCCCTCCGGCCCTGACCTCGGAGTCCCGGAGACGCTCCATCCTGACGTTCCACGCGGACGAACACCGCCCGTGAACCGACGCCGCCGCCGCTCGTCGTTGGACCGCCACCGACCATCTCCCGCCGCCCTCAAGCCCTCGGTGAGCTCGCCGCAACACCCTCGCTCTTTTGGGCTAGCTCTAGTCGAGCCTAGCACCCTCTCCGAGCCGGAACGCCGCCGCGCCGCCGGCCCCGCCACGCGATGAGAACGCCATGGGCGTGGTCACCGTCGCCCTCGGCCCCGGCCTCTCTGCGCCGTCGGATCTCGATCCGACGCACGAGATCAGAGCCCGATCTGATCTAACGTCGCCCTTTAGATCGGGATCCAACCGCTCACACGCACCGATGACCGGTCAATACCGGTCAGCGCCGATAGTTTTGCTAAAGAGCCCCTGGACTCTCGGGAAATCAACCCGCAGTCCACCAGCGTTGAAAAGTAATTAGATTTTAGTCCTAGTTAGCGTTTTAGCCCCTGCGCTTTTGGAAAATAGGACCCGCCGTCCAGGCCCCGGCGGTTTTGCCTGGAAACCCTCGGCGGCTACGGTTAATTACGTTTAAGTCCTCGGTTTTTCAAATCTAGCCCCTGGTTTCAATGTTTCTATCACAGTTATGCCCCTAGGAGCCCGTTTTATGCATAACTTTCACGTTTTAACTCCGATTTGAGTGATTCTTGCGCTCACGCGACCGTAGAAATACGTAGAATGTTTTTAGTACAGTTTTATCTTCTGTTTTTATGATATGATGTACTGTTTCTCACCTTTGGGTAATTGTTTGCATGTATGTATGCGTGGAAATGCTTGTACGTTGCCGTGAACGTGGTTAGACGGTGAGCATTTTGTTGGTGACGAAGAGCAGCAGTTTGAGGGTGTTGAGCAGCGGACTCAAGACCAGTTTGAGCAAGGCAAGTATAGCATGAACACAACCTAACAACCCCCTAATCACTTCATATGCATGTGTCTAATTTTTTTGTGTGCCAATAAGGACTGTACCTAGCCTCTTTTATCGATATGTTTACCTATGGGCTGCATGTTGGTTAAGTTTTGCTAGTTGCTGCGCGAACTCATGTATCTTTTGTTAATAATTTGTTTAAATTGATCTATGCAATCAAATCTTGAGCTTGACCCTCTGTGGTTCATGTTCATATAAAAATGTTTTTTTAGCAACTTGGTTTAGGGGGCATGAGCATGTGTTTTGCTTATGGCCACTCTCCTTAAGGACCGGTTCGCAAAGCGACAACCTGGGACAACAGTGCTACCGTGAGACTGGAATGGGACGGTCTTGGCTAATTAATTAGGTTGCATTGGTTTGGGGGTAACTTACCGACGGGGCAAGAGGGGAGGTGAGCTTCTGTGGCCCTCGCGCTACTTGGGTTGAGTGCGTTTATCTCCCCTTGAGGCTTGCTCCACAGCTGCGGACCCTGAAACCTTAGCGGTTACACCTTACCAACGTGATCTTTGTAAAGGCCTCGTAGTGTGCTTGCTAGCCATCTCATCTAAGGTAATGTGGTGGACCACTAGCGTAGCCCACGACTCATGGGTAAAGATGTACGACCTCTCGAGAGTGTAAAACTGACATGTCAGCCGTGCTCACGGTTACGAGCGGCCCAGATCCTTTATGCAGATTAGTGGTTCTGTGGGGTTTTGAAAGTGGTTCTTATGTTAATGTTGTTGACTAATGTTCACATGCTATATCTTGGGGTTAATGGTTTATCAAATCACCTGTAGTAAATAGTTGTGTAATAAAAACCTGATCAACTAAAAGCTCATGCTAAGTGTCAGCCAACCCTAGATGCCTCATAGTTCATGTTATGCTTGTTGAGTATGAAATACTCACGCTTGCTTTCCTTTAAACCTATTGTTGGCTGGAACCCAACCGCTGCTCAGCTCCAGAAGACTTCGAAGAGTATGTTCAGGACTTCAACGAGTTCTAGGCGTACCGGTCCACCAGTCGACGTCCCTGTGGTGGCTCGTTTATCTTCGTTTACGCTTCCGCTATGACTCTGGTTTAAAGACATGCTGTCTTATTGTAATAAAGTGATGTTATACTCTATGTAAACGTTTTATTTATCGTTTATGCACGTTCTGTGATGTCACTATTGTCATGATATATGTGAGACACGTTCCTGGCACATATATGTTGTTCCGGTTCCGTTGGTTGAGAACTGGGCGTGACAAAGTGGTATCAGAGCCGTGTTGATTGTAGGACGGAAGCCTAGTTAGAAACGGACGTAAATAAGGACCTCATTCCCCTTTGCCCTCTTGCTGTTTTATGAAAATTTTATTTTTGCTATCAAACTATATGTTCACCCTATGTTAAATTATTACCTTTTGCTTTGTTCATTCAATCATATAGAACTGATCTCCATCTTACTCCATCCTCCTTATAGGTCATGGCACGCAGCAAGCAAACCGCCCACAAGAGTACCGGGGGCCGCCTTCGCCGTGTTGCACCACCGACCCCACGGCGCACCCCAGTACCTCGTCCACCACAGCAGGTCGAGCCTCCGTCACCGGAGCTGCCCGAGCCGTTGCCACCACCACCCTTCGAGTATGCTCCCATGGACCAGGCGCCACACCCCTTTGAGGGGAATGGTCTGCTTCCGGCGGACACTGACCCTGAGGAGGAGGAGGAGGAGGAGGAGGAGGAGGAGGAGGAGGAGGAGGAGGAGGAGGAGGAGGAGGACCCAGTGGAGGTAGTTTACTACCTCGACTCAGACGACGATGGTGATGCGCGGGAGGAGGCTCCATCGCCACGCCTGCCGACACCGACACCTCCTTCCCCGCGTGCGCCGACACCACCACCTTCTCCAGCGGCACCTGCAGCTTCACTGGCACCCCCACCACCACCGCCTGCCGCACCCGAGTGGCCGTTCTGTGTGGCTGTCCCTTCCGACGAGGGCGGCCAGCGGGAGGTTGACGCCTGGGTCGACCTGACGCACCCACACCACGGTGCTGACCTGGAGTTCCCGGGGCTACTCCGCGACTGCCTCTATGACTTGGGTTACACTACCCATGAGGTCGTCTACCAGGTCCGGCAGCGAGCGCGCCCGGACCACACCACCCTCTGGTCCGCCGGTGCGCAGATCCTGGAGCCGAACCCCAACCATGGGGGACACACCGTGCTACGCCGGCACTACAGCATCGCGGAGCACGAGACCATGGAGATGGCCATGGAGGATGCTGCTCAGCAGGCTCTTGGGGTCCTCTGCCAGCACTACCACACTCCGCTCTGCCAGACTCAGTACCGCTACTTCCCCCGCCGGCAGTCCGGGGATACTGAGCACGAGATCGCGTCCATCCGGGGTGAGGACAATCGGCAGCTGCTGAAGCTGGTCCGGTATGTGTCAGCCCTGATCACTGCCTACGTCAGGGTGTCCGAGGAGCTCCATCACCGGAACGGTGAGGTGTTCCACCTTCAGGCGCAGCTGGACCGCGTGGCAGGTCCACCGCCCCAGGTGCCAGTGGTGGATCCAGCTCAGACTCCACCTCGCAGGAGGCCTGGCACGGGAGAGTTAGGTGGTGCCACCAGGATACTCCCTCGGGATGACTAGTCGTCCTCATGTATCGCGTTAGCATGTTTGTTTAAGTTGTCGTGTTGAGTTGGTCGTGTGGAACTTAAGTTAAAGTGTGTTGGCTGGTTGTTTGTTTTTTTGAACCATGTTTGATTTGGATCTTTGGTTGTGTGCTATCCAGCTGTGGGGATTTGTCCCAGCATGAACAAGTTACTGTTATAAGTTAATTCGAGGGGTTAAACACTATATCCACTCTATCGCTCTTACTACTTTATCTTTAGTCGTTACTGCTGGTGCACCCATATGTTGGCTATGTGCTTACGGTGTCTCTGCTACAAACAGATGGTTAACACAAGGCGCCACGCTGCTGGTGGAAATGCTAGCCAGGGTAACCAGGGGGGTGGCAACCCGCTGCCCAACCCTCCACCACTGACACCGGAGCAATTCTACAACCTCCAGATGCAGATGATGGCGACAATGACCAACGCGGTGCACGTTCTCCAGCAAGCCCAAGCTCAACCACCACCCCCACCACCTCAAGACAGGCGTGGAGATTTCCTGAAGGGTCACCCACCAACCTTCTCCCATGCCACAGAGCCACTGCAAGCTGATAATTGGCTTCGCGCAGTGGAACGCCAGCTGGACATTGCTCAATGCAATGACCGGGAGAGGGTTTTGTATGGTTCCGGTCAGCTAAGAGGTGCAGCCCTGGATTGGTGGGAATCTTACAGACCCCAAGATAGGGATGCTCTCACTTGGGCACAGTTCCGGGAGAACTTCCGCAACCACCATGTGCCTGCAGGGTTGATGAAGATGAAGAAGAAGGAGTTTCTTTCCCTGAAGCAGGGCAGCATGTCGGTGACTGAGTATAGGGATAAGTTCCTTTAGTTGGCCAGATATGCCACTGCAGAGGTGGCAGAGGACAGGGAGAAACAGGAATACTTCTTGGAGGGTCTAAATGATGAGCTCCAATACCAGCTGATGAACCATACCTTTCCTAGCTTCCATCAACTGGTGGACAGGGCTCTTTTCACTGAAAGGAAGCGCCAGGAGATTGAAGAAAGGAAGAGGAAGTACAACAACTCTTCATCAGGCAGCAACACCCGTCCCCGTTTCTCTTAGGATCCGAGCTCACAGCAGCAGCGGGCTCAAGGACAGCAAGGCTACCAGTACCAGCAGCGCTACCAGGGTCAGCCAGCTCGCACTATGTATCCAGCTCAGCGCCAAGTGCAGACCACCCCTCCCACCACAAACCAGATTACAGGTGTTGGGCCTTGCTACAAGTGTGGTGGAGCGGGCCACTATGCTAATGCTTGTCCCCGTAAGGTGCAAGGTAACCAACAAGGGCAACAATCGGGCCAAAGGCAGAACCCTCCCCAGCCGCAGCAAGGGCGCCCCAATCAACAGGGCAAGACGTCGTGGCAGGGGAAGGTGAATCATGTGACAGCTGAGTCTGCAGCTGAAGCTCCTAACGTCGTGATTGGTACGTTCCTGGTCAACTCTCACCCCGCTACAGTTCTTTTCG
This sequence comes from Paspalum notatum, assembly GCA_022530915.1. Lineage (NCBI taxonomy): Eukaryota > Viridiplantae > Streptophyta > Magnoliopsida > Poales > Poaceae > Paspalum > Paspalum notatum. Next base: position 36,345,732 of record CM039685.1, read on the forward strand.
ATACCGGTGCCACGCATTCATTTATTACCAAATCATATGCTGAGCAGCACAATATTCCTATAAGGTCTACAAGTAGACCCATGGTAGTATCTACACCGGGGGGAACGTTGAGCACAAGTTTAATATGCCCTCGGGTTAGCATAAACATAAGGGGGGTAGAATTCTGCACCAAGTTGATAATCATTGGTTCCGCGGGAATTGATATCATCTTGGGAATGGAAACGCTTGCTAAGTGGGATGTCAGAATTGATTGTGCCAAGCGAACCGTCCACTTAACAGCTCCTGATGGTCAGAAAGTGGAAGTCAGTGCCACAGAACCTTCTGGTTGTCTGCATCAGATGGAGGCGAAGCCCACGGAGGGAATTCGAGTAGTGTGCGAGTACCCGGATGTCTTTCCAGATGAGTTACCAGGTATGCCACCTGACCGAGAAGTTGAATTTTTAATAGAACTTTTACCTGGTACAGCCCCTATAGCAAAAAGACAATATAGAGTGGCACCCAAAGAACAAGAGTTAATAAAGGAAAATATAGATGAGTTGTTAGGAAAAGGGTTTATACGGCCTAGTTCTTCACCTTGGGCTTTTCCAGTTCTGTTTGTTGACAAAAAGGATGGGACACGGAGGATGTGTGTGGATTATAGAGCCTTGAATGATGTCACCATCAAGAACAAATATCCCTTACCGCGAATAGATGATTTGTTTGATCAGTTGCAAGGTGCATGTGTGTTCTCAAAAATTGATTTGAGGTCGGGTTATCATCAAATGAAGATTCGTCCATCCGATATTCCAAAGACTGCTTTCATTACCAGATTTGGGTTATATGAATATACAGTGATGTCTTTTGGGTTGACAAATGCTCCTGCTTATTTCATGAATCTTATGAACAAGGTGTTTATAGAGTATCTTGACAAGTTTGTTGTAGTGTTCATTGATGATATATTGATCTATTCCAAGACGGAAGAAGAACATGAAGAACACTTGAGGTTAGTTTTGCAGAAGCTGAGAGACCATAAGTTGTATGCAAAGTTGAGCAAGTGTGAGTTTTGGCTTGATCAAGTGCCTTTCTTGGGACATATAGTCTCGAAAGGTGGAATGATGGTGGATCCTAGCAAGATCAGCAGTGTCATGGATTGGAAGGTGCCAGAAGTTGTGAAAGAAGTTCGTGGATTTTTGGGTCTAGCAGGATATTACAGAAGGTTTATTGAGAGTTTCTCCAGGATTGCAAAACCAATGACATCATTGCTCGAGAAGGGTGTTCCATTTAATTGGACTAAGGAGAGGCAAGCTGCATTTGATGAACTAAAGAAGAGACTCACCACAGCCCCAGTGCTTGCTCTACCGGACTTAACCAAGAGTTTCACCGTGTATTGTGATGCCTCTAAGGAAGGTTTGGGTTGTGTGCTGATGCAGGAGGGTAAGGTGATTGCTTATGCTTCACGCCAGTTAAGAAAGCATGAGGTCAATTATCCCACTCATGATCTGGAGTTAGCAGCTGTTGTGCATGCTCTGAAGATCTGGAGGCATTATTTGTTCGGGAATAAATGTGAGATATACACCGACCACAAGAGTCTTAAATATATCTTCACACAGAATGAGCTGAATATGAGGTAGAGAAGATGGCTAGAGTTGATTAAAGACTATGACCTGGAGATACATTACCATCCAGGGAAAGCTAATGTGGTAGCGGATGCCTTAAGCAGAAAAAGTTATGTTAATATGGCGGTTGCTTTTCAGATGCCCTTTGAGCTGTGTGCGGAATTTGAGAGTTTAAATTTGGGATTTGTGCATCACACCACAGTAGCAACATTTGAAGCAGAGCCTACCCTTGAACAAGGGATAAGGAACCATCAGAAAACGGACGAGAAAATCCAGGAGATCCGGGAACAGATCAAGTTGGGCAAGGCACCACACTTTCGTGAAGATGAACAAGGTACTGTATGGTACAAGAATCGGATCTGCGTGCCAGATGTGGATAGTATCAAGAAGTTAATACTCAGTGAGGCTCACGACACCGCTTACTCAATTCACCCGGGCAGTACAAAGATGTATCATGATCTGAAGGAAGGGTTCTGGTGGTATGGAATGAAGAGAGCAGTGGCAGAATATGTCGCAGTGTGTGACACTTGTCAGCGTGTGAAGGCCGAACATCAGAGACCTGCAGGTTTGTTGCAACATTTGAAGATCCCAGAGTGGAAATGGGAGGAAATAAGTATGGATTTCATTGTGGGGTTACCCAGGACTCAGAAAGGTTACAACTCGATCTGGGTAGTTGTTGATCGGTTGACCAAGGTTGCTCATTTCATTCCGGTGAACACTACCTATTCGGGTGCAAGGTTAGCAGAGTTGTACATCTCCAGAATCGTTTGCCTGCATGGAGTGCCTAAGCGGATCATATCTGATAGAGGTTCACAGTTCACATCTCGTTTCTGGGAGCAGTTGCATGATTCTTTGGATTCCAAGCTTCGGTTCAGTACAGCATATCACCCACAGACAGATGGTCAGACGGAAAGAACAAATCAGATTCTAGAGGACATGTTGAGGGCATGTGCTATACAATACGGAACCAGTTGGGATAAGAGTCTGCCTTATGCCGAGTTCTCTTATAACAACAGCTACCAAGCCAGTCTGAAGAAGTTACCATTTGAGGCACTGTATGGCAGAAGGTGCAGGACACCGCTATTTTGGAACCAAACAGGAGAGAAGCAGGTGTTCGGACCCGACCTTATCAGGGATGTTGAACAGCAGATCAAGATGGTACGTGAGAATTTGAGAGTTGCTCAGTCCAGACAGAAGAGCTATGCAGATGTGCGACGCAGGGATTTGACCTTCAGGGTTGATAACTTTGTGTATTTGAAGGTGTCACCAATGAGAGGTATCCGGAGGTTTAATATGAAAGGAAAGCTGGCACCAAGATACATTGGTCCATTCAAGATAGTGGAAAGGAAAGGCGAAGTGGCTTATAAGTTGGAGTTGCCGTCAAACCTATCTGGCATACACAATGTGTTCCATGTGTCACAACTAAAGAAGTGTTCGAGGGTACCGGAAGAGCAAGCACCACTGGAAGGTCTGGATGTGCAGGAGGATTTGACATATACCGAACACCCGGTGAAGATTCTTGAAACATCTGAAAGGGTTACCCGAAACAGGAGGGTCAAAATGTGCAGAGTGCAGTGGAACCATCACACGGAGGATGAGGCAACTTGGGAAAGAGAGGAGGAGTTGAGAGCAACTTATCCTGGTCTTTTTGCTAACCACCTATGAGAATCTCGGGGGCGAGATTCCTATTAAGGGGGGTAGGTTTGTAACACCCTAGTTTAAATTCCAGCATTTCACAATAAAACTCAAGCAATTTATTTAATTTTCATAAGGCTTATATGTTTAGTTTGCATTTAACCGGTTTTATTTAAAATAAATACTAGAATAAAATTTATCATAGGCCCAACTTTCTTGTGCATTACATGCTCGTGCATTGTCACTTGTTTGCTTGAATTAAGGATTCAAATTCAAATTCATTTGAATTTTAGAACCATTTCCATCTCCATTCAAAGGAATTCAAAATCAGAAAAAAAAAGAAAAAAAAGGAGAGAGAGCCAGGCCGATCGGCCGGCCCAGCCGACCGGCCAGCCCAGCCCCCGCCCCCTCTCCCCGCCTGGGCCCGGCCCAGCCACCCCGCGCCCCCCTCTTCCCGCGTGGCCGAACGGCCGGCCCACTCGGCCGCGCCTCCCTCTCCCTCCGCGCGCCCCGCGCCCACTGACCGGCCGGCCCCACCGGTCAGGGTCTTCTCCCTCCTCTCGCCGTGATTCCCTCGCCCTTCCTTCCGCTCGCTCCGACAGTCCGCCGCGGGGAGGAAGCTTCCCTCCCCAAATCTCGCCCACGCCTTCCTTAATCGCTCCCCTCTTCAATCCCGCAGCTCCCACGCCAGTTTCCCCTTCTCCCCGCACCTGCCCTAACCGCACCATTACTCGCGTTCAAGGGCCGGCGACCCGCTCGCGCGCGCCCATCACCCTCGGCTACCTAGAGTCCTATAAAACCCACCCCGAGGCTCGCCTCCGTCTCCTTTACCTCCCCTCCTCACCAATTCCACTCGCGTGCCCTCTCGAGCTCGCAACCGCCATTGGAGCCTCGCCTCGGTAAGCCGCCCCGACGCCAAATTCGTCGTCGGTGTAGCCCCTCCGGCCCTGATTCCTCCCCCTCTCGTGTCTCAGGAGCACCCCGGAGCTTCGCCGCACATCCTCGGAGTCCCGGAGACGCTCCATCCTGACGTTCCACGCGGACGAACACCGCCCGTGAACCGACGCCGCCGCCGCTCGTCGTTGGACCGCCACCGACCATCTCCCGCCGCCCTCAAGCCCTCGGTGAGCTCGCCGCAACACCCTCGCTCTTTTGGGCTAGCTCTAGTCGAGCCTAGCACCCTCTCCGAGCCGGAACGCCGCCGCGCCGCCGGCCCCGCCACGCGATGAGAACGCCATGGGCGTGGTCACCGTCGCCCTCGGCGCCGGCCTCTCTGCGCCGTCGGATCTCGATCCGACGCACGAGATCAGAGCCCGATCTGATCTAACGTCGCCCTTTAGATCGGGATCCAACCGCTCACACGCACCGATGACCGGTCAATACCGGTCAGCGCCGATAGTTTTGCTAAAGAGCCCCTGGACTCTCGGGAAATCAACCCGCAGTCCACCAGCGTTGAAAAGTAATTAGATTTTAGTCCTAGTTTTAGCGTTTTAGCCCCTGCGCTTTTGGAAAATAGGACCCGCCGTCCAGGCCCCGGCGGTTTTGCCTGGAAACCCTCGGCGGCTACGGTTAATTACGTTTAAGTCCTCGGTTTTTCAAATCTAGCCCTTGGTTTCAATGTTTCTATCACAGTTATGCCCCTAGGAGCCCGTTTTATGCATAACTTTCACGTTTTAACTCCGATTTGAGTGATTCTTGCGCTCACGCGACCGTAGAAACACGTAGAATGTTTTTAGTACAGTTTTATCTTCTGTTTTTATGATATGATGTACTGTTTCTCACCTTTGGGTAATTGTTTGCATGTATGTATGCGTGGAAATGCTTGTACGTTGCCGTGAACGTGGTTAGACGGTGAGCATTTTGTTGGTGACGAAGAGCAGCAGTTTGAGGGTGTTGAGCAGCGGACTCAAGACCAGTTTGAGCAAGGCAAGTATAGCATGAACACAACCTAACAACCCCCTAATCACTTCATATGCATGTGTCTAATTTTTTTGTGTGCCAATAAGGACTGTACCTAGCCGCTTTTATCGATATGTTTACCTATGGGCTGCATGTTGGTTAAGTTTTGCTAGTTGCTGCGCGAACTCATGTATCTTTTGTTAATAATTTGTTTAAATTGATCTATGCAATCAAATCTTGAGCTTGACCCTCTGTGGTTCATGTTCATATAAAAATGTTTTTTTAGCAACTTGGTTTAGGGGGCATGAGCATGTGTTTTGCTTATGGCCACTCTCCTTAAGGACCGGTTCGCAAAGCGACAACCTGGGACAACAGTGCTACCGTGAGACTGGAATGGGACGGTCTTGGCTAATTAATTAGGTTGCATTGGTTTGGGGGTAACTTACCGACGGGGCAAGAGGGGAGGTGAGCTTCTGTGGCCCTCGCGCTACTTGGGTTGAGTGCGTTTATCTCCCCTTGAGGCTTGCTCCACAGCTGCGGACCCTGAAACCTTAGCGGTTACACCTTACCAACGTGATCTTTGTAAAGGCCTCGTAGTGTGCTTGCTAGCCATCTCATCTAAGGTAATGTGGTGGACCACTAGCGTAGCCCACGACTCATGGGTAAAGATGTACGACCTCTCGAGAGTGTAAAACTGACATGTCAGCCGTGCTCACGGTTACGAGCGGCCCAGATCCTTTATGCAGATTAGTGGTTCTGTGGGGTTTTGAAAGTGGTTCTTATGTTAATGTTGTTGACTAATGTTCACATGCTATATCTTGGGGTTAATGGTTTATCAAATCACCTGTAGTAAATAGTTGTGTAATAAAAACCTGATCAACTAAAAGCTCATGCTAAGTGTCAGCCAACCCTAGATGCCTCATAGTTCATGTTATGCTTGTTGAGTATGAAATACTCACGCTTGCTTTCCTTTAAACCTATTGTTGGCTGGAACCCAACCGCTGCTCAGCTCCAGAAGACTTCGAAGAGTATGTTCAGGACTTCAACGAGTTCTAGGCGTACCGGTCCACCAGTCGACGTCCCTGTGGTGGCTCGTTTATCTTCGTTTACGCTTCCGCTATGACTCTGGTTTAAAGACATGCTGTCTTATTGTAATAAAGTGATGTTATACTCTATGTAAACGTTTTATTTATCGTTTATGCACGTTCTGTGATGTCACTATTGTCATGATATATGTGAGACACGTTCCTGGCACATATATGTTGTTCCGGTTCCGTTGGTTGAGAACTGGGCGTGACAGGAGCAGCTAGCGACGCTTGGGGATGATGAGTTGTGTCTGGTGTCTAGTCGCTTTCAGCGCGCCTATGAGAACCGGATGAGCAAGAAGAGGGGAGAGCGGCCCAAGTGCTTCGAGTGCGGAGAGGTCGGCCACTTCATTGCCTAGTGCCCCAACAAGAACGACTACTACAGGAAGGGCAAGAGCTACTCCCGCGACTCCGACAAGTACCACCCCGGCAAGGCAGGCTTTGACAAGCACCGCTCCAGCAAGCACGGCTCCGGCAAGCGTCCCTTCGGCAAGAAGAACTTCCGAAAGGCTTTCAAGAGCAACCAGAAGGACAACTGAAAGCGGGACAAGGCCTTCTTCGCCGAGATCGGGTTCTGCAGCAGCGGATCTTCTTCCTCTTCGTCCTCGTCGAGCTCAAGCGATGAGGAGATCACATACAGGAAGGACAAGTGGAACGATCAAGGCGGTCCAACTGGCTTGTGCTTCGTCTCCACCAAGTCCAGGCGCAAGAACAAGGACAAGAGGAGCTCGGTTTGCTCCATGGCGCTTGAGGACAAGGAGAACAAGGATGACGGCAGCAACCTTCTTCCGATGATGAGGTAACTCCTGAGCAATCCGAAATCCTTGAGATGCTAGAGCAGAACAGCCGGGAGCTTAAGGCCCAGGATAAGATGTTGGAAAAGGCAGCTAAGAAGCTGCAGAAGTTGAAAGCCCAACTTGCTGAGGCTTTAGAGGAGAATGAGAGGTTGAGGAGTGTGAGACCCCAACCCAGTGAGATTGAGTGCCCTACCTGCGAGTCTTTCATGACGGAGCTTGGTGACCAAAGAGATAGGTATGCCAAGCGGGTAGAGGAGATAGATGAGCTGAAGGCTGAGCTGGGCAAACTCCAGTCCAAACTGGATGAGCCTACTTTGAGTGGAGAGCTTGAGTGTGAGTCTTGCCCCTGTCTAGCTAGAGAGCTAGCTGTTCTGAAGGAGAAGTTTGAGGGGCAGCTCATGGAGCTTGAAGAGCTTCGGGCTAGACCTACGCTTTTGGGTGCGTGTATGGTCTGTCCTACTTTGAGAGGTGAGTTAGAGCAGTTGAGAGCTGACTTTGAGGTGCTTTCAGCACCTACTGATACTTGTGAGAACTGCCTAACCCTTAGGATGCAGCTGGTGGATAGGGATGCCACCATTAGGAAGTTGGAGAAAGCTGTTGTGGTTTCCTCTCTAGACTGTGATACCTGTGCTGCCCAGACTGTGATTTTGGAGGATCTGAGGGAGGAGATGTTGTCTTTGCAAAATGACAACAACAGGTTGAGAGAGGTGCTCAGTTGGGTATATGCGAGGCAACCTCAACTAGAGATGATCATAGAGAGCACCAAGAGAGCTGAGGGTGAGACAAGTGGTGTCGGGTTTGGAGAGTGCAGCACTTCGGGTGAGAAGAGTGCCCCATTTAAGGTCAAGACTGCACCTACCCAGCAAGGAGAGACTGTTGATGGGGTTTACCATGAGCCACCCAAGGCTGCCCCAAAGAAGCAGTACTGGACACCCAAGCCTTCTAAGGCTATGCTGGACAAGATTGTTGAGGAAGAGCTTAAGCCCAAGGGCAAGAAGCCAGTCCAGCAGCCTGAGCCACCCAAGGCCACACCACCTAAGCCCAAGTCCCAGCCTAACCCAGTTCCTAGGAGGCCTGTCTACCACTGTGAGTTTTGCCAGCGGAATGGCCACCTAGAGGAGTTTTGCTTCAGGAGGAAGCGGGTTGAGAGGCAGGAGAGAACTTGGGGGAACCAGGATCAGTTCTACCAGGGTGGTAGGCAAGATCTTCCCCACCGCAGTGGGATGAGAGACCGCTTTGCCGGTGGTGAGAGAGGAGGCGGCTTTCAGGCTCGTGCTCCTGGTGGTGAGAGACGCTTTACAGGCCGAGCTCCTAGTCGTTTTCAGCGCGGCTATGGACCTCGTGACCGAGGCTTTGAGAGAGCTTTCGAGGGTTCATGCTTTGGAGGTCGTGGTTACCCTGATCGTCGTGATGATTTCTTTGATTGTGCTTACCCCACTTTTGAGCAGATGGCTTGGCACTGGTACAGCAGTTTTGGGACTAACCCCAGTGCCGGACCGTTTGCCCACCGTCGCTTTACTTGACTTTGCAGGATCGAGGCATGGAGGACGTGTGGATCATGGACTCCGGTTGCTCTAGGCACATGACAGGGCACCGCAAGTGGTTCTCCAGCCTCAACACCTTAAGCACCAAGGAGTACATCACATTCGGGGACAATGGTCAAGGTAAAGTGATGGGTGTTGGTTCTGTTTCGCTCTCCGCTAAGCTTTCCCTGAGAGAAGTTGCCTTTGTTCGGAATTTGGGGTTCAATTTGGTTTCTGTTTCGCAACTTCTCGATGAAGGATTTGAGGTTCGGTTTAAGAAGGGTGCGTGCTGCGTTCTTGATGCTGAGGAGACCCTTGTTTGCTCTTTGCTGCCTTTTGGTCAGGTTTTTAGGGTCGACTTCACATTTGTTTCTGGCCCTGCTCGCTGTTTGGTTGCTAGTCCTTCTGCTGATATTTGGAAGTGGCATAGGAGGCTTGGTCACTTGAGCTTTGATCTGCTAGTCAGATTGAGTTCAATGGGCCTAATCCGAGGATTGCCCAAGTTGAGAGCTGAGAAGGACTTAGTATGCCATCCCTGTCGTCATGGCAAGATGGTTGCCGCTTCTCACATTCCTGTGTCTCAGGTTATGACCTCCTATCCGGGTGAGCTACTCCATATGGATACAGTTGGTTCCGCTCGGGTAGCGTCGGTCAGTGGGAAGTGGTACGTGCTTGTTGTTGTGGACGACTTTTCGCGGTTCTCGTGGGTATTTTTCATGGAGTCTAAGAATGAGGCGTTTGGTTTTGTTCGGGATCTGGTACTGAGGTTGAGAAACGAGAGTCATAAGGCCATGAGGGCTATCCGCAGTGACAATGGCGGAGAATTCAGAAACTCTCGTTTCAAAAACTTCTGTCGTGACCTAGGTCTTGAACACCAGTTTTCTTCTCCATATACCCCTCCGCAGAACGGTGTTGTGGAACGCAAGAACCGCACACTTGTTGAGATGGCACGGACGATACTCGATGAGCATAGGACTCCGAGGCGCTTTTGGGCTGAGGCAGTGAATACGGCCTGTTACATTGCGAACCAGATTTTCTTGCGAGCTTTCCTTGGGAAGACCTCGTATGAACTTCGGTTTGGTAGGCAGCCCAGCGTCAAGCATTTGCGAGCATTTGGCTGCAGGTGCTTTGTGCTGAAGAAGGCGGGGCATTTGGATAAGTTTGAGTCTCGTTGTTTGGATGGGATTTTTCTGGGATATGCTTCTAATTCTAGGGCTTTTCGTGTGTGGATTTTGGAGGCCAAGCAAGTTGTTGAGACTTGTGAGGTTTGTTTTGATGAAACTATGCCCTGCACAACCCCTGCCTTTGAGCTTTCAGGTGATGATGAAGAAGGCACCCCCATCTTTGAAGATGAGGAAGGTGCAGTTAATGATGGTGATGCAGGAGCCACTGCACCGGCTGCAGCTCCTGCCCCCTCTGCTACGAGCTCAGATGATGAAGGAGGACCCTTGCCCACGGCTTCCTCCTCACTCCCTCGACAGCAAGCTCATGCAGAGGTTGGACCCGCTGAGGACGCAGGGGAGGTGACTTCCGAGATTGTTCCATCTCGGGAAGTCCAGCGGGATCACCCTCCTCACAGGATGATTGGAGACATTTACCAGCGTGTCACACGCTCTTCGGTTAACTCTCTAGCGTTTTTCTCCCACTCTGCATATGTTGCTTCTTTTGAGCCCCGGGATGTGTCACATGCATTATCTGATCCTAACTGGGTGAACGCCATGCATGAGGAGTTGGAGAACTTTGAGAGAAACCATGTCTGGGAATTAGTTGAACCTCCACCAAACTGTCGCCCTATAGGTACCAAATGGGTTTTGAAGAACAAACAGGGTGAGGATGGGATGGTTGTGAGGAACAAAGCGAGATTGGTAGCCCAGGGTTTCTGTCAGAAGGAGGGGATAGATTATGAGGAGACCTTTGCCCCTGTAGCTCGTTTGGAAGCCATTAGGATTTTGCTTGCCTTTGCGGCCTCTAAAGGCTTCAAACTGCAGCAAATGGATGTCAAGTCTGCTTTTCTGAACGGGTTCATAGAGGAGGAGGTATATGTGAGACAACCTCCTGGCTTTGAGAGTGCTAGATTTCCAGACCGGGTGTATAAGTTGAGGAAAACCCTTTATGGTCTGAAGCAAGCTCCTAGAGCTTGGTATGCTAGGTTGAAGAGTTTCCTGCTCAAATCTGGGTTTGTGATGGGTTCAGTAGACAAGACCTTGTTTTTGTTGAGTCGTGGCGGTGACACCCTGATAGTTCAGATATATGTTGATGACAAAATCTTTGGTGGTTCATCTCACGCTTTGGTGTCTAGTTTTGCTGAACAGATGAGCAGGGAATTTGAGATGAGTCTCATGGGTGAGCTCCAGTTCTTCCTCGGGCTGCAGATCAAGCAAGGCCCTGAAGGAACCTTTGTCCATCAAGCAAAGTACACAAGGGACATACTCAAGAAGTTTGACATGGGGATTATAAACCCATGACAACTCCTATGAGTACAAACACGGCGCTTGATGCTGATGAAGATGGGGAGGCGGTGGACCAGAAGGAATTTCGAGGGATGATCGGCTCACTTCTGTACCTAACGGCGACCAGGCCGAACATTCAGTTCGCGGTCTGCCTCTGTGCGCGCTACCAGGCTTCTCCTAGGACTTCTCACCGTCAAGCGGTGAAGTGCATTTTTAGGTATCTGAAATTCACTCCTGAGCTTGGTCTTTGGTATTCCTCGGGTTCTTCTCTTTTTCTTAGAGGGTTCTCAGATGCTGACCATGCTGGCTGCCGGATTGATCGCAAGTCAACCTCCAGCACATGCCAACTCTTAGGAACCTCTCTTGTCTCTTGGTCCTCGCGCAAGCAAGCTAGTGTATCCTTGTCTACCATAGAAGCAGAGTACATAGCTGCTGCTAGCTGCTGCTCCCAGCTTTTATGGATGAAAGCCACCCTTAATGATTTCGGTCTTAGGTTTGGAAAGATCCCTCTTCTAGTTGATTCTACTTCTGCTATTTCTGTAGCTAAGAACCCCGTCTTGCACTCTAAACCAAACACATAGACGTGAGGTTTCACTTTCTGAGAGATCATTATGAGAAGGGGGACATAGACTTAGTCCACGTAGCATCTGAAAACCAGTTGGCCGATATCTTTACCAAGCCCCTAGAGTTTGGCGCTTTTGTGCGCTTGAGAGGTGAGCTTGGAGTGTGCTATCCCTTTTAGTCAGGGATAATACGCTATTCCTTTTAGTAAGGAATAGCTTCCATAGTCTAGAATTTGTTTTTATCTTGCTTTTATTTCTCTTTGTCTCTTTTGCATATTGTATCATATCATGCATCGCATTGTATCATTTGCATTTTCACTTCACTAGCACTAGAGCTCTTTTGGAATGCAGAATTAGTACTTGCTTGTGCTAGATGGTAAAGTGCTTGCTTGATCATGGTTGGCTAAGCTCTCTTGAGTCTATTGAATACTAATTGTGAACTAAGTCATTTTATTCTTTGTAAATCAAAAACCATGATCACCACTTGATTTGGCTACCTAGCATGAGTAGGAATGTTGAATGCTATGCTATCTTTTCATACCTGGATATGCTTGTTGTATGCCTTTGCTATGATTATGCCTAAGCTTTTATGACACATTGCTTAAATTGAAATCTGAATCAAAATGCTTACAAGTGGTGTTTTATGTGCTGAATGTAGAAAGATCCAGGTGGGTTTGCTTGTCACACTGATCTAGTTCGAAACAGCTTGCCTTTGCACTTTGGCATGAACTTGGACTAGGCTGTGTATGACCAAAACCTTGTCTTAAGCTTCTGATGGTTATATAACCTAGGCTTGGCATTGGTTGGTAAAAAGTGGCAAAAGACACGTAAATAACCCCTGGCACATAAAGAACTTGCTTATGAATACAAATGTATAAATCTAAAATTTGCAAGTCTCTAAAATGCTTATGGCTGGTTGTATATGCTTTGGTTGAGAGTAGCACACCTTGTATGCATTGCTAGCATCTTGCTGTTCATGCCTATCTTGCTAGGTGCTATTCTTGTCGGTGATGCTTTCTTTTCGATAACCCTGAAAAACAAGCTTGCTCTTGACATGTGTAAGATAGATTCATTTGAGCTTGTTATATGCTTCCTTGCCCTCACTTGCTCTGTATGCTAGAACGTGTGATTACTAGCTTTCCATCCCTTCTGAGCTCTTTCAGTTACACTCCTTGTATTTCATGGCATACTTTGAGGGGGAGTTGTCTAGTTCAGGGGGAGTTGAGTTCAAAGAACCCTTGATGTGTCCATTGTCAACAAGGGGGAGAAATTTGGGGAGAGATTAGTGTACTTCTCCAAGGGGAAGAAATTTAAAAATATGTAAAAGGGGGAGAACTCAGGAGAGATTTAGTTGAGGGAGAGCTTTGCATTCATATTGCATTTGTGAGGATGCATTTCAGGGGGAGTTTGAACTTTTAGCATGCTCTTTGCATCGGTGCGTTGAGCCTTTTGCCTCTGTGTTGAGGAGCCAATGCTTTGCTTTCTTTTGTTGTCTCATTGTGCCCTGTTTCTTTGCTTGTATTTGGTTCTTGGGCATTTTGAGCAACTTTCTTCTTTCTTTCTTTCTTTTTCGGTTTTACGCTTTTCTCTTGTCTTTGTTCTATTTCAGGTTACAGGTTGAAGGTGTTGACAATGCACTCATCAAGGGGGAGATTGAGAGCCAATAGACCGGCCGCATTGCTCTCCTGGTGTGATGAGTGATTGTCAACGAGCTCAAGCCTTCCGATGGACTGGAGCCAATCTTAATGTAATTGTGTTGTTTAGGGCCTAGGGTATAAATAGACTTGAGAGGCTCCCTTGGAGCCAATCTTGGCAGCCACAAACCCTAGGATTTCCTAACCCTAGCAGCCAAGGTCCATAGAGAGAAAGAGAGAGGATTAACTAGGAGATGAGTGCCTAGTTTAGTCTAATCTTGTCACTAGTGGGAGGATGAAGGGAGGTAGGCTCTAGGGAACTTTTGTAATCTGATTTCATGAATTAATCCAAGGTTCCTTGTTGAGAAATTCTTTGTCCTAGAGCAGCAATTTCGTTCCTCACTCTTTGCCCCCTTTTCTAGTTTCGTTTTTGGTCCCGTTTCTTGGATTTTGGCTCGTTTTGTGTTGTCCAAGGATGAGACCTTTCTTTTGCCGGAATTTTGCCTTGCTAAGATGTGGTGCATCTCACTAGCCAAGTGCTAGAATCATCCAACCACAAGCAAAGGCCGTTCTTGACGTTTTTCGGTTCCTAGGTTTTCTCACACCACTTCCACGAGATCTGCAATTCCCGTAAATCCCTAGATCATTTTGAGTTGATTTTTGAGGGGTTTACTTTGGAATGCAATCAAGTTCCTCTGTGCAAGTTTTCGTGAAGTTTGGTTGAGTTTTGGCTTGGGTTTGGTCGATTTTTCTGTGGATTCTGTGGCGGAACCGCCCTGCTTAATCCAGACTAAGCACACCTGCCACCTCTGGCCCGCAGTGCACTTAGGCCGGACTAAACCCGGTAGTCCGTCGAGCTACCCAAAGGGCACTCAATGTAACCATCGCCCGAGGATACCGACATCACACACATTCAGCCCTCGAAAGAGCCACAACAGATTACACCATCACAAACAGTTGAAGTAGAGAATAAGTAGACTTAGTTTACAAACCGAAGATAAATAGTCAAATACATGTTCAAATATAGCGGAAGCGATGTCAAAATATACATGTATAGATGCATATAGAGCATATATGTATAGCGGAAGCGTTTTTTTAAAAAAAAAATCTCGCAGCGGAAACAAACTCAAGCAGTCTTCATGAAGAGATGAACAAGGCGAATAGCACCGAGCCCACCGGTACTACCACCTCCAACACAGCTATCCAGGTATCGCCGGTACCTGTAATCCAAAAGTGGGGGCAAACCCTGAGTACTAATTACTCAGTAGGACTTAATGGACGGGGCTTACGGCTGACGCAAAGCATGCTTACTAATCATGTGGATCCTTAGCTGTTGATTCTTAAACCAAGTTCATGTTGACATATGATAGCAGGATTTGACAGCTGCTATCCATTAATCAAGAAGATCATTTATATCATAAGGTAAATACTTGCATGAAAGTAAAATATGAATACATGTCTCGTCCCAAGATTCACAGCGCCTCCATCCCACCCCTTGGGAGTAGCCGTCTCAGGAGCGATACCACGGTACGTCGGGTCAGCCCTCCCTCGACCTCTAAGCATCTCCCAAGTCCATCGATCTCCTAGCAGTGGATGGGCGACACCCTGAATAGTGTGACGGATCATACACATCCAAGCATGTTGTATAAAAAGGCGTGACTTAGTAAACAGCATGTTACAGTTATTACTACGTTGCCCGTGTGCGATATCTGGCATTCTCACACCTGGTGAGCATCAGCGATTCGAATCGATTTGTTAATTCCCGAGAATAACTAAAAATGCCAAGTGATATATACTTACTAGCCATCGCGTTCCACACATATATCCCTCATCTCCACCTGTCCCGTCCCAAGATTCACAGCGCCCCCACCTAACCCTTGGGAGTAGCCGTCTTAGGAGCGATACCACGGTACGTCGAGTCAGCCCTCCATCGACCTCCAAGCACCTCCCAAGTCCATCGGCCCCCTATCAGTGGATGGGCAGCACCATGAATAGTAGAACGGGGCCGGTAAGACTTTCACCGGTCCCACGACCCGGATAAGCACTCTAGCAATGGTATGCCGATCAGCAGGCGAACAGCGAACGGGCCTTATGCGACTCGGGCGGAGTCCACCATATCTTGTCACATCATCATTTTTCTTATAATATTCTCATAACTCCGCCCGGTCTCTATTTAACATCAGCAATAATAATCATAAATTGTATCATCGTAAGGTTTCTGAGGTTTGTAAAATTACCTACGCGACGAGTGACTCCATTCACTCGTATCTACTCGTACCTAGCAATTCTAGGCACTCGTCCTACAAATTCTATGTATAGGTGCTAGGGCCAGGGCGGCCCGGATGTCTAATGCAGTTGGTTCCAAACAACTCCTGATGCATATGCCTAATCATCAAGACATAAGATGTTTGCTGGGTATAGTATGGTCCTGCCTACCTTTGAGTCACTTTAATAAAACCAACAAACTAAGCTAATGTTAGTTTGCCGGGTTGTGAGGCTTTGCCCCAGGCAACCCCTTGATCCCTTGGACAACTCCTTCCAAACACGACTGATGGGCCCTCCAGGTCGTGAGTGGGT
Source organism: Paspalum notatum (assembly GCA_022530915.1). Classification (NCBI taxonomy): domain Eukaryota; kingdom Viridiplantae; phylum Streptophyta; class Magnoliopsida; order Poales; family Poaceae; genus Paspalum; species Paspalum notatum. The sequence continues at coordinate 36,361,490 of CM039685.1, forward strand.
CTTAGTTGGTCTTTTGGATCACCATTGGTTGAAGTAGTTCCACGCGCTCATTTCTCGATCACGTATCTGAAATAAGCGTCACTATATGAATGCCATGCATGATGCAGTGGATGAGATGCACGAATATCAAGCACACACGTTGAACAGTCATTACATGGTTAGACAGAAAGGTGATTGGCAACCATTCAAACAAGATCATCCTTGTGGACATAAAGCTAACATAACCCATATAATTAGAGACACGCAATACAACACTCGAACTAATGCATGAGCAAGATATCAATTTAGATTGTTTGTTATCATTCCATGTGCAAGCAAAACAGCAGGGGAGTATACATGCACACACATATGGACTGCTAGGTCAAAACACGGTATCTTTGACATAGCGATTGTAGTGCCTTCATAACCCGGAGCAAGCATATACTCAGACAATCCTATATATATACATATATACTTCTATCAGTCCACTGATCGGAAGGAAACATGATAATGCTGTGACTCAGTAAAAATAAGCACTAGCTATTTGGGTTACTCGGGTACTTATATGGAGTATGTCGTTGATTAATCTATCTCAGCAAGCTAAGTATACCAGCTAAGCATTCGGATCAAAGTACATGATAGACTTCTACTTCCAAGTAAATTTTGTCCCATTCACTATACATCAAGCATATAAGTAAATAAGTGATATATCTTGACTTAACCGAGTTATTGATATCCACATATTAATAGTGCAACACTTTTTATAATTAAAGATCTACAATCCTTGTCATAGAAGGATCAAACATGCATGTGGAGTATTATAGAATCAAATATCTTATGAGGTTCATTTTGACACCGCAGACTCAATTCTATTAAAGGAAGTTTATAAGAGCAATCTCCGGTGCATGTGAGTACGTTGCTTTCCATTCCTATTACCTTCACTTTTGGCCCTATTTAAGTGACTACTTATACTTCTTTCATGAAACAGCATCCACAAAGCATGAACAACCTACATAAGTATACCTGCACGGGAATATAGCTATAGGAATTTTGGTGGAGTTTTTAGGGTACAGTAAATAGCACTTTTACATTTTATTGATTTAATCACCTTAGCACTTGTCATTTTCAAAACCGCAATCAAACCAAACATGCAAGAGCTCAAACTTATACAGTGAGTTATATTTATTATAAGGAGTGCCCAGAAATTATAGTTCATCCATTTGAGCATATTTTATGTAGCCTCCAATTCCTAGGTTAAATAAATGCACATAACACATGTAAATGGCAAAAGGGTAATTAAACAGCTAGGGCTACAAAAATTCACATGGTGCTACAATGCCACAAGAAAGCTACTGTCCAAATTTCATGGCCTTTAGAGTTTATTTAGTCCACTTTCGTCATTTATCCTAATTAATCATGCATGCAATAATCCAAGGGCAAAACAGACATTTCACACTTCCACATCATACCAAACATGTAGATATATTTAAGAGGAGTCCAACGCAACTAAGTTTGTCTATTTTGGATTTTTCTGTGATTTTATACGATTTTCCAAAGTTCACAGCTCATTTAAATGTATTTAAATGGAAAATATCAGATCTCAGGACCTAAACGTAATTAACCGTAGCTTACAGGGGGTAGCAGGCAAGTAGGTCGAGACTCAATGAACAGTTCACATAAAACCCGTAGAACCTAGGGTTAGATCTGCAAAAATGCAAGGTTCGGGTTAAGATGCATCACCACCTTAGTTCCAGGGGGTTATTAGCAAGTCTTGCAAGACTCAGTAAACAGTGGAATAATAAGCGATAAAGTGAGGGTTCTATCTGCAAAATCCACTCTTTCTTCTACCTTCAGACGGTGGCGAACCGCGCGCGGCGGCCGGTGTTTCGGCGCGCGCGCCGGCGCGTAGGGGCCGCGACTTGGAGCCGAGGTGGTGTGGGAAGGTGTTCTCCGCCGCGGGCTTCCGTTTCCCCTAGCTCTCGTCGCCGATGGTGGAGAGGAAGAGCGGCGCGGAGCGGTGAACTGGCGCGGCCACGGCGCACGGAGCGCGGCGAACGCGGGCTCGATCTCGTCGAGGGAAGGCGGGAAGGCGGCGCCGTAGGGCCCTCGAGTTGCGCGGTGAGACGGCGAACGCAATGGTGGGGCTGTGGAAGTAGGATGCGGCGCCAGTGGGGGTCCTCCGCGGCGCGGGGGTCGACGGCAATGGCGGCCGAGATGGCGCACACGTGGGGAGAGGGGGAGGAGGCGATGGCGGAGGCCGGTAAGTGGCTAGGAAGGTGGAGCGGAACACGGCGAGTGCGGGGCACGCGCCGGGTAGGGCGGAGGGGGCCCGAGGCGGTGGAGGCGCGAGCTTGCGCTCGGAGTTCGCTATGGGCTCACCGACGGCGTTCACCCGTGGAAGATGGCGGTGGGGAACGAATTCGACATCGATATCTTGGGGATTCGGGGGAGTGAGGTGCCGCGAGTGCGGGGAGCGCGTCGAACGGGCCAGAGGAGGCATGAGAGGGCTGTGCTCGCGAGCTCAGGGAGCTCGGGCAATGGCGGTGCTTTCCGCAAGCGGAGGCAGGGAGTGAGGTGAGGGAAAGGAGAGTGAGAGCGGAGGTCGAGGGGAGTGAACCGAGCCGCGTTCCTGTCCAGGTGAAGGCGCGGCGCGGCGTGAGGGGGCTTGATCCGCGGCGTCGCGCGGTGCCCGGTCGCCGGCGTCCACGCGGTGCTCAGCGCCTGGGGAGCGCGGCGGCGGGGCCCACGGGAAAGTGAAACAGACAAGGAAAAAACAAATAGTGTGTTTTCCTCTCTACTGTAAATTGCATATTTGATCTACTTAAAGGCCGAATCTGGAGAAACTCCAATTGAATGAAATGTTCTACTCTGCAAGCTCTACAAGTTTGTAAATAGGCTCAGCTTCAGATTCTAAGTGCAAATATGAATTTCATTTGAATTTAGGTTGGGCTCCCAGTTTGGACAGGGTACCCCTACTGATTGTGAGAATCAAAAGTCCTATCTCTGGTCTTTACCACCCAAAGTGTGTATTGAAAAGTTTGTTTAGAATTTCAATATCTACAACTTCTCTAATTTGATCTTTGCATGAAAGTGGCTATAGGTCATATAAACATTGAGATTACTAAACAGGTCAGATTTGAACTGGTTTTCTGTGTTGGTAGGAAATGACCCCAAACTCCATTTAAAATTCAATATATGATCAAACCATAATTACCAAAGTTGTTCTCCAGTAGATGACCTAAAAGTTTGGTAATATGACTTTGGTCTGAAACCCAACAGAGTTTGAGCTATAGATACAAATATGTTCCAAGGTTTATTAAAACAGAAATTTCACTTTGTGTGGAGACTTTCTTGTTTCAAACTTTTGGAGTATCAAATGAAGTCCAATCACTTCCACAGTAGGTGCATTTGAAAGTTGATAAGTTTAATTCCACTTCATAGAAAGGAAGATTTTGAAGTTGTATAGTGAAATCAAAAGTAATTTCAGAATCAACTTAGGGAAAAGCTGAAAACCCATAATTGGGAAATTTCTAAGTGGGGGTTGATCTGGTTGTTTCCATGAGATATTTGGGTGAAGTTTTGAGTGAGTAGACGATAGTTTTGATCCATGCTAAGTGTAGCAAAAGGATAGTCCATAGCATATACAACAAGTTTGTCAACGGAGTTGAGCTCGGGTACTTAATGAATTTGAAAGCTTTATTAGGGCTCAAGTTTGCTCACGATCACAACTGGCACTTATCAAGAAACTTTGGATTGGATCTTTTAAACCTCCTGTCCTTAGATTTTTGAACATTGTCCAACAGAAAGGTCTAGGGCTACTTTTCTTATCTGAGGTTTGGCATTTGGAGTTAAGCTCAAAAGCATGTGAGTGTTGACTTATTCAACCACGAAATGTGTGGTCTTGTATCTTGTGTAGAAAATTTTGATTTAGTGGCTCCTCCACGTGTTTCCTGTTAATCACTAAGCATGATTAAGCCTTAATCCATCGTTAGCTTTCATCTAACCGTGTGTTAAGGCTTTTAAGATGCCAGGGGCATCACAGATTCGCGGGCTGATTTCTCGGGTCCAGACTCGGGCCAGCAGCGAGACCTGACCGGACAATCCGTCCATTTGTCCGGTCCGTTCAAGCGGACTGTCCGGTCTGTGTGATGGAGAAACCGAGGCTTGGCCACCTCGAGTGTGTGTCTCGGGTTTTTTTGTCCAAAGCTTTGTCCGGTCAGGCCTTCCGGGTAGAACCGGACTGTGCGGTCCGTTGTTCTCTTCGGCACTTAGCGTGTTGAGTTGCTTTGTTCGAAGCTTTGTCCGGTCAGGCCTTCCGGGTAGAACCAGACTGTCCGGTCCGTTGTTCTCTTCGGCACTTAGCGTGTTGAGTTGCTTTGTCCGAAGCTTTGTCCGGTCAGGCCGTCCGGGTAGAACCGGACTGTCCGGTCCCTTGTGCTTCTTCTGCCTTTGCGTGTTGAGCTGTTTGGTCTGTAGGTTTGTCCGTCAAGCTCTAGGAGCTAGACCTGACTGTTCGGTCAGGCTCTAGGATAGTCTAGCTGCACGCGTAGGGATTTTCCTCTGTTTCCAAGTCGTTCTTCCTCGTGTGTGTTGTTGGTTTCAAGCTTGTTTGTGTCAACCACTGCATGCCCATACTCTTCACTCCCTATTCTTAGTGGGACACGCTTCAGTGTGTTGAGTGGCTAGTGTGAGACATTTGCAAGCTTTGTAGCTTGTTCTGTTTTGTTTGTGCCGTGTTGCTTTCGATTGTTTTGTTGTGTGTGTTTGTCTGGGTATAGTGTGATTGCTCTTTTAGGTGTAGTTTGGTTGCTCGTCTTACATTCTTTTCTTTGGACGTTAATTCGAGTGCTTCCGCTTTCCACCCGATACGTATCTGTTCAGTGGACGGTATCGGGTGTGTGTGTTTTCGTGAGATCGCACTTTGGGGGGTTTGAGTTTGAGTTTTTCAAGTGCTCCTATTCATCCCCCCCTCTAGTCGCACGTCTCGGTCCTACACCTAGAGCAACCGGAGTCCATGATCCACACGGCCTCCATGCCTCGATCCTGTAAAGTCAAGTAAAGCGACGGTGAGCAAACGGTCCGGCACTGGGGTTAGTCCCAAAACTGCTATACCAGTGCCGAGCCATCTGCTCAAAAGTGGGGTAAGCACAATCAAAGAAATCATCACGACGGTCAGGGTAACCACGACCTCCAAAGCGTGAACCCTCGAAAGCTGTCTCAAAGCCTCAGTCACGAGGTCCATAGCCGCGCTGAAAACGACTAGGAGCTCGGCCGGTAAAGCGTCTCTCACCACCAGGAGCACGAGCATGAAAGCCGCCTCCTCTCTCACCACCGGTAAAGTGGTCTCTCATCTTACCGCGGTGGGGAGGATCTTGCCTACCACCCTGGTAGAACTGATCCTGGTTCCCCCAAGCTCTCTTCTGCCTCTCAACCCGCTTCCTCCTAAAGCAAAACTCCTCTAGGTGGCCATTCCGCTAGCAAAACTCACAGTGGTAGACAGGCCTCCTAGAAACTGGGTTAGGCTGGGACTTGGGCTTAGGTGGTGTGGCCTTGGGTGGCTTAGGCTGCTGGACTGACTTCTTGCCCTTGGGCTTAAACTCTTCCTCAACAATCTTGTCCAGCTTAGCCTTAGAAAGCTTGGGTGTCCAGTACTGCTTCTTTGGGGCAGCCTTGGGTGGCTCATGGTAAACCCCATCAACAGTCTCTCCTGGCTGGGTAGCTGCAGTCTTGACCTTAATTGGGGCATTCTTCTCACCCGAAGTGCTACACTCTCCAAACCCAACACCACTCGTCTCACCCTCAGCTCTCTTGGTGCTCTCTATGATCATCTCTAGTTGGGGTTGCCTAACATATACCCAACTGAGCACCTCTCTCAACCTGTTGTTGTCATTTTGCAAAGACAACATCTCATCCCTCAGATTCTCCAGAACCACAGTCTGGGCAGCACAGGTGTCACACTCTAGGGAGGGAACCACAACAGCTTTCTCCAACTTTCTAATGGTGGCATCCCTATCCATCAGCTGCATCCTAAGGGTTAGGTAGTTCTCACAAGTGTCAGTAGGTGCTGAAAGCACCTCAAAGTCAACTCTCAACTGCTCTAACTCACTTCTCAAGGTAGGACAGACCATACACGCACCCAAAAGCGTAGGTCTAGCCCTAAGCTCCTCAAGCTCCATGAGCTGCCTCTCAAACTTCTCCTTCAGAACAGCTAGCTCTCTAGCTAGACAGGGGCAAGACTCACACTCAAACTTTCCACTCAAAGTAGGATCATCCAGTTTGGATTGGAGTTTGCCTAGCTCAGCCTTCAGCTCATCTATCTCCTCTATCCGCTTGGCATACCTATCTCTCTGGTCACCAAGCTCCATCATGAAAAACTCGCAGGTAGGGCACTCAATCTCACTAGGTTGGGGTCTCACACTCCTCAACCTCTCATTCTCCTTTAAAGCCTCAGCAAGTTGGGCTTTCAACTTCTGCAGCTTCTTAGCTGCCTTCTCCAGCATCTTATCCTGGGCCTTAAGCTCCCGGCTGTTCTGCTCTAGCATCTCAAGGATTTCGGCTTGCTTAGGAGTTACCTCATCATCGGAAGAAGAGTTGCTGCTGTCATCCTTGTTCTCCTTGTCCTCAAGCGCCAATGAGCAAACCGAGCTCCTCTTGTCCTTGTTCTTGCGCCTGGACTTGGTGGAGACGAAGCACAAGCCAGCTGGACCTCCTTGATCATTCCTCTTGTCCTTCCTGTACGTGACCTCCTCATTGCTTGAGCTCAACGAGGATGAAGAGGAAGAAGATCCGCTGCTGCAGAACCCGATCTCAGCGAAGAAGGCCTTGTCCCGCTTTCGGTTGTCTTTCTGGTAGCTCTTGAAAGCCTTCCGGAAGTTCTTCTTGCCAAAGGGACGCTTGCCAGAGCCGTGCTTGCTGGAGCGGTGCTTGTCAAAGCCAGCCTTGCCGGGGTGGTACTTGTCGGAGTCACGGGAGTAGCTCTTGCCCTTCTTCTAGTAGTCATTCTTGTTGGGGCACTCGGCAATGAAGTGGCCGACCTCTCCGCACTGCAAGCACTTGGGCCGCTCTCCCCTCTTCTTGCTCATCCGGTTGTCATAGGCGCGCCGAAAGCGACTAGACACCAGACACAACTCATCATCCCCAAGCGTCGCTAGCTGCTCCTCTGTAACAGACATCAAAGCAGAAAACGAGAAGTTGTGTAACACGGGGTTAGTGACAGACTCACTAGAGGGGGTAGCCAAGGCCAGACTCTTGGAACCTGTACAAGCGAGGGAATCCCTCATCTTGTAATCTACCTCGGTGGCCTTGAGCTTACTATAGAGTGTCTCTACTCTAATCGTATCATACCCTGCCGACTCAATGATTGAGTTCACCTTGATCTCCCATATTTTTCTGTCCAAAGCATACAGCAACTTGACAGCCTGCTGATGATCGGTATATGGGAGGGCAGCGGGGGCAGAGTTGACACGCAACTTGTTGATGATCGATTGAAAGCGACCAAACAAGTCGTCTACTGACTTTCTCGGCTTCTGGACGAAATTCTCATATTCGCGCTGGTAAGTCTCCACAAGCCTAGCCTTAATCGTCGCAGTACCCTCATGGTGTGCACTAAGCAGTGACCATATCTCACGCGCAGTCTTAAGGTTACTCACTCTCATAATCCATAGGACCAAGCCCGGAGAAGAGAAAGTTAACAGCCTTGGCATTCGCCTCATGCTGAGCCACGATATGCTGCTTAGTACGCTCAGCGACTGGAAGCACCACAAAAGTCATACTCTGAGTAGCAACCCATGTCCTGACTCTGGCTAACAAGGAACGCCTTCATCCTACCCTTCCAGTAGGGATAGCCATCGGAGCCAAGGACGGGAATTTTCCCAGAGTAAGTCACAGTCGCTACGGTTTCTTCACCGGTTAAGGTATGGAAAACCTAACCGGCTCTGATACCACTTGTAGGACCGAGACATGCGACTAGAGGGGGTGAATAGGAGCACTTGAAAACTCAAACTCAAACCCCCACCGCAGTGCAAAACGGAGAGGACAACGCCCACAACGAAACTAGACACCGTCCACTGAGAGGATACGTATCTAGCTCACAACACGTGTTTGGTACCGTCCACTGAACAGATACGTACCAAGCACCAAGCGGAAGCACACGCTCAAATGGCTAAGGAAAGGAGCGCAAAAGGAACCAACTCCAGGGAACTCTAGATTTCAGACCGATAGGACTGCAAAGAAAAATCTCAAAACCCCTCGAGAGAAGCTCCAAAAATTCCCCCAAAATTACCACACCTTCACAAGGCACTAGAGAATGACTCCAGAAAATTTCAGGCCAATTGGAGCAAGTTTTTACCACTGGACTGTCCGGTGGTTAACCACCGGAATGTCCGGTGCTTACAGCTTGACACTCCAAAAAGATTCGAATCAAGACCCTACCAAAACCAACTCCAAAAATTATGAAATTTTTACTGGAGGTTAATAAGAGGCCAAGGAACAACTCCACAAATTTTCAGCTCAATTGGACAAGGAATAAAATTCCTAGAGCCACCGGACCGTCCGGTGGTTAACCACCGGACTGTCCGGTGGTTAAAAACTGACAGACTAACCCGAAAAAAAAATACCAAAACCAGGTCAAAACACCTCCAAATGATCTGAAATTTTTATGGGAGCTTTATGATTCCCTGATAAAGAGCTTCACAAAATTTTAGCCCAAAATTCGAAGGTTTGACCCCTAAACCAAACAAGACTTTAAAGTGGACAGAATCAACAAGAAAACTAGACAGCAGGAAACCTCACGCAAAAGCAATCCGAAACTTGACCAAACCTTCTCCAAACATCACAAAAATTGGCACAGGCTATCCTAGCCCCATTTCAAAGCTATTCCCAAAAGATCTATGGAAAAAGATCACGGGATTAGCGGAAAGTTCAGATCTCGTGAAGAGGTAAATATTTGGGCAAGAAGGGAAAAGCTCAAGAACAACTTGCTCGTGGCAATCCTTTGGGATTGAGATGTTCTAAGACATAATCTCCACGTCCTTACAAGTCCAAAGCATAAGGAAAACAAAGGATTCAACCTTAGCCAAAACAAACATCCAAAAGACCAAGGATTGAAGCCAAAAACCAAAGAGAACAAAGGAAGGATAAGCACACAAAATTGCTGCACGAAACCACTTTGATTATGAGCCTTAAAAGAGGTCTTAGGTCAGATTACAACGAAGGATTTCGTCCCAAGCAACCACTCTCACCTTCCCTCTTGATTTGGAGGCAAGATCTCACCCTAACCCTCCTAAACTTGGAGCTCAAAGCTTGAGGACAAAAATTACCCTAAGGAAATGAAAACCTAGCTGCCAAGACTTCCTCTAATGACCAGCTCTTAGGCTATTTATACACCGGTTCAGTTTTGTCATTTTTACACATAGATCCCTAACACTAGAAACGCCCGGAGGGGCTAAAACAGAAAAGAACCTGAAATATCGGGGACGGACGACCACGATGAAGACTTGATCTTCTTAGCTTCCACGCAATCTTTGGATGTCCTCCACGTGGCCAGTAGTCCAATCCACCTTTGCACCCCCGGTTTTGAAGTCAGAAACCGAGAAACTTTAGGAAGTCTCCGTCTGGGCCAGACTTGGCCCATCTTCTCCATCTTGGCGAGTCGTGGCCCAACTCACCAAGCCTTGGGTAGCTTGGGTGGCGGTTTTGAGCCGAAGCCGCCAAAGCCTCCCTCGCACGCCTTCGCGCCATGCACTCGGGTTGGAGCACCACGGTGGCACCCGGTTTCTCCAGTCCATCGGAGTTGCCTCGCAGTCCATCGGAGGGATTACACCACCGTTGGCGATCCGCCCCTCCGTGTACCGAGGTTCCAAGGCCGACCGACGCCGAGCATTGCCTCCGATCCTTTGGAGGGCTTTTGCCTCAGTCCATCGAGGTCTTCATCATCTACCTCCAGTCCATCGGAGGGCCTCCAGTCCATCGGAGGGCTTGAGCTCGTTGACAATCACTCATCACACCAGAAGAGCAATGAGGCCGGTCCATTGGCTCTCAATCTCCCCCTTGATGAGTGCATTGTCAACACCTTCAACCTGTAACCTGAAATAGAACAAAGACAAAAGAAAAGCGTAAAACCGAAAAAGAAGGAAAGAAAGAAGAAAGTTTCTCAAAATGCCCAAGAACCAAATACAAGCAAAGAAACAGGGCACAATGAGACAACAAAAGAAAGCAAAGCATCGGCTCCTCAAGACACAGGCAAAAGGCTCAATGCACCGATGCAAAGAGCATGCTAAAAGCTCAAACTCCCCTGAAATGCATCCTCCCAAATGCAAAATGAGTACAAAGCTCCCCCTCAACTAAATCTCTCCTGAGTTCTCCCCCTTGTCCATATTTTTAAAATTTCTTCCCCTTGGAGAAGTACACTAATCTCTCCCCAAATTTCTCCCCCTTGTTGACAATGGACACATCAAGGGTTCCTTGAACTCAACTCCCTCTGAACTAGACAACTCTTCTTCAAAATATACTATGAAATGCAAGGAGTGTAACTGAAAGAGTTCAGAAAGGATGAAAAGCTAGTAATTACAAGTTCTAGCATACAGAGCAAGTGAGGGCAAGGAAGCATGCAACAAACTCAAATGAATCTATCTTACACATGTCAAGAGCAAGCTTTTTTTTCACGGTTGTCGAACAGAAAACATCACCAACATGAATAGCACCTAGCAAGATAGGCATGAACAGCAAGATGCTAGCAATGCATACAAGGTGTGCTACTCTTCAACCAAAGCATATACAACTAGCCATAAGCATTTTAGAGACTTGCAAATTTCAGATTTAGACATTTGTAGTCAAAAACAAGTTCTTTTTGTGCCAGGGGTTATTTACTTGTCTTTTGCCACTTCTTACCAACCAATGCCAAGCCTATGTTATATAACCATCAGAAGCTTAAGACAAGGTTTTGGTCATACACAGCCTAGTCCAAGTTCATGCCAAAGTGCAAAGGCAAGCTGTCTCGAACTAGATCAGTGTGACAAGCAAACCCACCTGGATCTTTCTCAATTCATCATATAAGACACACTTGTAAGCATTTTGATTCAGATTTCAATTTAAGCAAGGTGTCAGAAAAGCTATGGCATTTACTTAGCAAAGGCATACAACTAGCATATCCAGGTATGAAAAGAGAGCATAGCATTCAACAATCCTACACATGCTAGGTAGCCAAATGAAGTGGTGATCATGGTTTTTGATTTACACAGAATAAAATGACTTAGCTCACAATTAGTATTCAATAGATTCAAGAGAGTTTTACCATCTAGCACAAGCAAGTACTAACTCTGCATTCCAAAAGAGCTCTAGTGCTAGTGAAGTGAAAATGCATATGTTACAATGCAATGCATGATATGATACAATATGCAAAAGAAACAAAAAGAAATAAAAGCAAGATAAAAGCAAAATTTAAACTACAGAAGCTATTCCTTACTTAAAGGAATAGCACTCTATCCCTGACTAAAAAGGGTAGCACACTCCAAGCTCACCAGGGGTTTGGTAAAGATATCGGCCAACTGGTTTGCAGATACTACGTGGATTAGGTCTATGTCTCCCTTCTCATAGTGATCTCTCAGAAAGTGAAACCTCACGTCTATGTGTTTGGTTCTAGAGTGCAAGACGGGGTTCTTAGCTACAGAGATAGCAGAAGTAGAGTCAACTAGAAGAGAGATCCTACCAAACTTAAGGCCGAAATCACTAAGAGTGGCTTTCATGCATAAAAGCTAGGAGCAGCAACTAGCAGCAGCAATATATTCTGCTTCAGTGGTGAAAAAAGCTACACTAGCTTGCTTGCGGGAGGACCAAGAGACAAGAGAGGTTCCTAAGAGTTGGCATGTGCCGGAGGTTGACTTGCGATCAATCCGGCAGCCAGCATGGTCAGCATCTGAGAACCCTCTAAGAGAAAGAGATGAACCCGAGGAATACCAAAGACCAAGCTCAGGAGTGAATTTCAGATATCTGAAAATGCGCTTCACCGCTTGACGGTGAGAAGTCCTAGGAGAAGCCTGGTAACGCGCACAAAGGCAGACCGCGAACTGAATGTCCGGCCTGGTCGCCGTTAGGTACAGAAGTGAGCCGATCATCCCTCGAAATTCCTTCTGGTCCACTGCCTCCCCATCTTCATCAGCATCAAGCGCCGTGTTTGTACTCATAGGAGTTGTCATGGGTTTAGAGTCACCCATGTTAAACTTTTTGAGTATGTCCCTTGTGTACTTGGCTTGATGGACGAAGGTACCCTCAAGGCCTTGCTTGATCTGCAGCCCGAGGAAGAACTGGAGCTCACCCATAAAACTCATCTCAAATTCCCTGCTCATCTGTTCAGCAAAACTAGACACCAAAGCGTGAGATGAACCACCAAAGATTATGTCATCAACATATATCTGAACTATCAGGGTGTCACCGCCACGACTCAACAAAAATAAGGTCTTGTCAACTGAACCCATCACAAACCCAGACTTGAGCAGAAAACTCTTCAACCTAGCATACCAAGCTCTAGGAGCTTGCTTCAGACCATAAAGGGATTTCCTCAACTTATACACCCGGTCTGGAAATCTAGCACTCTCAAAGTCAGGAGGATGTCTCACATATACCTCCTCCTCTATGAACCCATTCAGGAAAGCTGACTTGACATCCATTTGCTGCAGTTTGAAGCCTTTAGAGGCCGCAAAGGTAAGCAAAATCCTAATGGCTTCCAAACGAGCTACAGGGGCAAAGGTCTCCTCATAATCTATCCCCTCCTTCTGACAGAAACCCTGGGCTACCAATCTCGCTTTATACCTCACAACCATCCCATCCTCACCCTGTTTGTTCTTGAAAACCCACTTGGTACCTATAGGGCGACAGTTTGGTGGAGGTTCAACTAAATCTCAGACATGGTTTCTCTCAAAGTTCTCTAACTCCTCATGCATGGCGTTCACCCAGTTAGGATCAGATAATGCATGTGACACATCCTGGGGCTCAAAAGAAGCAACATATGCAGAGTGGAAGAAAAAGGCTAGAGAGTTAACCGAAGAGCGTGTGACACGCTGGTAAATATCTCCAATCATCCTGTGTGGAGGGTGATCCCACTAGACCTGCCGAGATGGTACAATCTCGGAGGTCACCTTCCCTGCGTCCTCAGCGGGTCCAGCCTCTCCATGAGCTTGCTGTCGGGGGAGTGAGGAGGAAGCCGTGGGCAAGGGTCCTCCTTCATCATCTGAGCTCGTAGCAGAGGGGGCAGGAGCTGCAGCCGGTGCAGTGGCTCCCTCATCATCATTAACTGCACCTTCCTCATCCTCAAAGATGGGGGTGCCTTCTTCATCATCACCTGAAAGCTCAAAGGCAGGGGTTGTGCAGGGCATAGTTTCATCAAAAGAAACCTCACAAGTCTCAACAACTTGCTTGGCCTCTAAAATCCACACCCGAAAAGCCCTAGAACTAGAAGCATACCCTAGAAAAATCCCATCCAAACAACAAGACTCAAACTTGTCCAAATGCCCCGCCTTCTTAATCACAAAGCACCTGCAGCCAAACGCTCGCAAATGCTTGACGCTGGGCTGCCTACCAAACCGAAGTTCATACGAGGTCTTCCCAAGGAAAGCTCGCAAGAAGATCCGGTTCGCAATGTAACAGGCCGTATTCACTGCCTCAGCCCAAAAGCGCCTTGGAGTCCTATGCTCATCGAGCATCGTCCGTGCCATCTCAACAAGTGTGCGGTTCTTGCGTTCCACAACACCGTTCTGCGGAGGGGGTATATGGAGAAGAAAACTGGTGTTCAAGACCTAGGTCACGACAGAAGTTTTTGAAACGAGAGTTTCTGAATTCTCCGCCATTGTCACTGCGGATAGCCCTCATGGCCTTATGACTCTCGTTTCTCAACCTCAGTACCAGATCCCGAACAAAACCAAACGCCTCATCCTTAAACTCCATGAAAAATACCCACGAGAACCGCGAAAAATCGTCCACAACGACAAGCACGTACCACTTTCCACTGACCGACGCTACCCGAGCGGGACCTACTGTATCCATATGGAGTAGTTCACCCGGATAGGAGGTCATAACCTGAGACACAGGAGTGTGAGAAGTAGCAACCATCTTGCCATGACGACAAGGGTGGCAAACTAAGTCCTTCTCAGCTCTCAATTTGGGCAATCGTCGGATTAGGCCCATTGAACTTAACCTGACTAGCAGATCAAAGCTCAAGTGACCAAGTCTCCTATGCCACTTCCATATATCAGCAGAAGGACTAGCAACCAAACAGCGCGCAGGGCCAGAAACAGATGTGAGGTCGACCCTAAAAACCTGACCAAAAGGCAGCAAAGAGCAAACAAGGGTCTCCTCAGCATCAAGAACACAGCACGCACCCTTCTTGAAACAAACCTCAAATCCTTCACTGAGAAGTTGCGAAACAGAGACCAAATTGAATCCCAGATTCCGGACAAAAGCAACTTCTCTCAGGGAAAGCTTAGTAGAAAGCGAAATAGAACCAACACCCATCACTTTACCTTGACCATTGTGCCCGAATGTGATGTACTCCTTGGTGCTCACGGGGTTGTGGCTGGAGAACCACTTGCGGTGCCATGTCATGTGCCTAGTGAGATCCAATGGACCGGCCTCATTGCTCTCCTTGTGTGATGAGTGATTGTCAACGAGCTCAAACCCTCCGATGGACTGGAGGCCCTCCGATAGACTGGAGGTAGAGGATGACGAAGACCTCGATGGACTGAGGCAAAAGTTCTCCAATGGACCGGAGGCAAGTCTCAGTGTCGGTCGGCCATGGGAGCTCGGTACACGGAGGGGTGGTTCGGCAACGGTGGTGTAAGCCCTCCGATGGACCGCGAGGCAACTCCGATGGACTGGAGAAGCCGGGTGCCACCGTGGTGCTCCAACCCGAGTGCATGGTGTGAAGGCGTGCAAGGGAGGCTTTGGCGGCTTCGGCTCAAAACCGCCACCCAAGTTCAAATGACTTGGTGGGTTGGGCTCCGACTCGCCAAGATAGAAGATTGGGCCAAGACTTGGCCCAGGAAGCCCGCAGAATAAAGTTTTCCGGTTTCTGACTTCAAAACCAGGGGAAGCTTCCGGACTACTGGCTACGTGGCGCACATCCAAGCGAGGCTTGGAGAAGAAGAAGATCAAGCCGTCATCGTAGTCGTCCGATTGTATCTTTTCGGTTTGGCCCCCTCCAGGCATTTTTAGAGTAGGGGTCTTAATGTAATTGTGTTGTTTAGGGCCTAGGGTATAAATAGACTTGAGAGGCTCCCTTGGAGCCAATCTTGGCAGCCACAAACCCTAGGATTTCCTAACCCTAGCAGCCAAGGTCCATAGAGAGAAAGAGAGAGGATTAACTAGGAGATGAGTGCCTAGTTTAGTCTAATCTTGTCACTAGTGGGAGGATGAAGGGAGGTAGGCTCTAGGAACTTTTGTAATCTGATTTCATGAATTAATCCAAGGTTCCTTGTTGAGAAATTCTTTGTCCTAGAGCAGCAATTTCGTTCCTCACTCTTTGCCCCCTTTTCTAGTTTCGTTTTTGGTCCCGTTTCTTGGATTTTGGCTCGTTTTGTGTTGTCCAAGGATGAGACCTTTCTTTTGCCGGAATTTTGCCTTGCTAAGATGTGGTGCATCTCACTAGCCAAGTGCTAGAATCATCCAACCACAAGCAAAGGCGGTTCTTGACGTTTTTCGGTTCCTAGGTTTTTTCATACCACTTCCACGAGATCTGCAATTCCCGTAAATCCCTAGATCATTTTGAGTTGATTCTTGAGGGGTTTACTTTGGAATGGAATCAAGTTCCTCTGTGCAAGTTTTTGTGAAGTTTGGTTGAGTTTTGGCTTGGGTTTGGTCGATTTTTTGGTGGATTCGCGGGCTGATTTCTCGGGTCCAGACTCGGGCCAGCAGCGAGACCTGTTCGGTCTGTGTGATGGAGAAACCGAGGCTTGGCCACCTCGAGTGTGTGTCTCGGGTTTCTTTGTCCGAAGCTTTGTTCGGTCAGGCCTTCCGGGTAGAACCGGACTGTCCGGTCCGTTGTTCTCTTCGGCACTTAGCGTGTTGAGTTGCTTTGTTCGAAGCATTGTCCGGTCAGGCCTTCCGGGTAGAACCGGACTGTCCGGTCCGTTGTTCTCTTCGGCACTTAGCGTGTTGAGTTGCTTTGTCCGAAGCTAGACCTGACTGTCCGGTCAGGCTCTAGGATAGTCTAGCTGCACGCGTAGGGATTTTTCTCTGTTTCCAAGTCGTTCTTCCTCGTGTGTGTGTTGTTGGTTTCAAGCTTGTTTGTGTCAACCACTGTATGCCCATACTCTTCACTCCCTATTCTTAGTGGGACACGCTTCGGTGTGTTGAGTGGCTAGTGTGAGACATTTGCAAGCCTAGTAGCTTGTTCTGTTTTATTTGTGCCATGTTGCTTTCGATTGTTTTGTTGTGTGTGTTTGTCTGGGTGTAGTGTGATTGCTCTTTTAGGTGTAGTTTGGTTGCTCGTCTTACGTCCTTTTCTTTGGGCGTTAATTCGAGTGCTTCCGCTTTCCACCCGATACGTATCTGTTCAGTGGACGGTATCGGGTGTGTGTGTGTTTTCGTGAGATCGCACTTTGGGGGGTTTGAGTTTGAGTTTTTCAAGTGCTCCTATTCACCCCCCTTCTAGTCGCACGTCTCGGTCCTACAAGTGGTATCAGAGCCGGTTAGGTTTCCTATACCTTAACCGGTGACGAAACTGTAGCGACGATGACTCACTCCGGGAAAATTCCCGTCCTTGGCTCCGATGGCTATCCCTACTGGAAAGGTAGGATAGAGGCGTTCCTTGTTAGCCAGAGTCAGGACATATGGGATGCTACTCAGAGTACGACTTTTGTGGTGCTTCCAGTTGCTGAGCGTACTACGCAGGACATCGTGGCTCAGCATGAGGCAAATGCCAAGGCTGTTAACTTTCTCTTCTCCGGGCTTGGTCCCATGGATTATGAGAGTGAGTCACCTTAAGACTGCACGTGAGATATGGTCACTGCTTAGTGCACACCATGAGGGTACTGCGACAATTAAGGCTAGACTTGTGGAGACTTACCGGCGCGAATATGAGAATTTCGTCCAGAAGCCGGGAGAGTCAGTAGACGACTTGTTTGGTCGCTTTCAGTCGATCGTCAACAAGTTGCGTGTCAACTCTGCCCCCGCTGCCCTCCCACATACCGATCATCAGCAGGCTGTCAAGTTGCTGTATGCTTTGGACTGAAAAATATGGGAGATCAAGGTGAACTCAATCATTGAGTCGGCAGGGTATGATACGATTGGAGTAGAGGCACTCTATAGTAAGCTCAAGGCCACCGAGCTAGATTACAAGACGAGGGATTCTCTCGCTTGTACAGGTTCCAAGATTCTGGCCTTGGCTACCCCCTCTAGTGAGTCTGTCACTAACCCCATGTTACACAACTTCTCGTTTTCTGCTTTGATGTCTGTTACAGAGAAGCAGCTAGCGACGCTTGGGGATGATGAGTTGTGTCTGGTGTCTAGTCGCTTTCAGCGCGCCTATGACAACCGGATGAGCAAGAAGAGGGGAGAGCGGCCCAAGTGCTTCGAGTGCGCACTTGGGCCGCTCTCCCCTCTTCTTGCTCATCCGGTTGTCATAGGCGCGCTGAAAGCGACTAGACACCAGACACAACTCATCATCCCCAAGGGTCGCTAGCTGCTCTTCTGTAACAGACATCAAAGCAGAAAACGAGAAGTTGTGTAACACGGGGTTAGTGACAGACTCACTAGAGGGGTAGCCAAGGCCAGACTCTTGGAACCTGTACAAGCGAGGGAATCCCTCATCTTGTAATCTATCTCGGTGGCCTTGAGCTTACTATAGAGTGCCTCTACTCCAATCGTATCATACCCTGCCGACTCAATGATTGAGTTCATCTTGATCTCCCATATTTTTCCAGCAACTTGACAGCCTGCTGATGATCGGTATATGGGAGGGCAGCGGGGACAGAGTTGACACGCAACTTGTTGATGATCGACTGAAAGCGACCAAACAAGTCGTCTACTGACTCTCCCGGCTTCTGGACGAAATTCTCATATTCGCGCCGGTAAGTCTCCACAAGCCTAGCCTTAATCGTCGCAGTACCCTCATGGTGTGCACTAAGCAGTGACCATATCTCACGCGCAGTCTTAAGGTTACTCACTCTCTCATAATCCATAGGACCAAGCCCGGAGAAGAGAAAGTTAACAGCCTTGGCATTCGCCTCATGCTGAGCCACGATATCCTGCGTAGTACGCTCAGTGACTGGAAGCACCACAAAAGTCGTACTCTGAGTAGCATCCCATATGTCCTGACTCTGGCTAACAAGGAACGCCTCCATCCTACCCTTCCAGTAGGGAAAGCCATGGGAGCCAAGGACGGGAAGTTTCCCAAAGTAAGTCATAGTCGCTACGGTTTTTTCACCGGTTAAGGTATGGAAAACCTAACCGGCTCTGATATCACTTGTAGAACCGAGACGTGCGACTAGAGGGGGGTGAATAGGAGCACTTGAAAACTCAAACTCAAACCCCCACCGCAGTGCAAAACGGAAACAACGCCCACAACGAAACTAGACACCGTCCACTGAGAGGATACGTATCTAGCTCACAACACGTGCTTGGTACCGTCCACTGAACAGATACGTACCAAGCACCAAGCGGAAGCACACGCTCAAATGGCTAAGGAAAGGAGCGCAAAAAGAACAACTCCGGGGAACTGCAGATTTCAGTTAGACAGGGCTGCAAAGAAAAATCTCAAAACCCCTCAAGAGAAGCTCCAAAAATTCCCCCAAAATTATCACACCTTCAGAAGGCAATAGGGAATAACTCCAGAAAACTTCAGGCCAATTGGAGCAAGTTTTTACCACCGGACTGTCCGGTGCTTACAGCCTGACACTCCAAAAAGATTCGAATCAAAACCCTATCAAACCAACTCCAAAAATTATGAAATTTTTACTGGAGGTTAATAAGGGGCCAAGGAACAACTCCACAAATTTTCAGCTCAATTGGAAAAGGAATAAAATTCCTAGAGCCACCGGACCGTCCGGTGGTTCCGGTGGTTAAAAACTGACAGACTAACCCGAAAAGAAAAATACCAAAACCAGGTCAAAACACCTCCAAATGATCTGAAATTTTTATGGGAGATTTATTATTCCCTGTTAAAGAGCTCCACAAAATTGTAGCCCAGAATTCGAAGGTTTGACCCCTAAACCAAACAAGAATTGAAAGTGGACAGAATCAGCAAGAAAACTGGACAGCAAGAAACCTCACGCAAAAGCAATCCGAAACTTGACCAAACCTTCTCCAAACATCACAAAAATTGACACAGGCTATCCTAGCCCCATTCCAAAGCTATTCCCAAAAGATCTATGAAAAAAGATCACGGGATTAGCGGGAAGTTCAGATCTCGTGAAGAGGTGAATATTTGGGCAAGAAGGGAAAAGCTCAAGAACAACTTGCTCGTGGCAATCCTTTGGGATTGAGATGTTCTAAGACATAATCTCCACGTTCTTGCAAGTCCAAAGCATAAGGAAAACAAAGGATTCAACCTTAGCCAAAACAAACATCCAAAAGGCCAAGGATTGAAGCCAAAAACCAAAGAGAACAAAGGGAGGATAAGCACACAAAGTTGCTGCACGAAACCACTTCGATTATGAGCCTCAAAAGAGGTCTTAGGTCAGATTATAACGAAGGATTTCATCCCAAGCAACCACCCTCACCTTCCCTCTTGATTTGGAGGCTAGATCTCACCCTAACCCTCTAAACTTGGAGCTCAAAGCTTGAGGACGAAAATTACCCTAAGGAAATGAAAACCTAGCTGCCAAGACTTCCTCTAATGACCAGCTCTAAGGCTATTTATACACCGGTTCAGTTTTGGCATTTTTACACATAGATCCCTAACACTAGAAACGCCCGGAGGGGCTAAAACAGAAAAGAACCTGAAATATCGGGGACGGACGACCACGATGAAGACTTGATCTTCTTAGCTTCCACGCAATCTTTGGATGTCCTCCACGTGGCCAGTAGTCCAATTCGCCTTTGCACCCCCGGTTTTGAAGTCAGAAACCGGAAAACTTTAGGAAGTCTCCGTCGGGGCCGGACTTGGCCCATCTTCTCCATCTTGGCGAGTCGTGGCCCAACTCACCAAGCTTTGGGTAGCTTGGGTGGCGGTTTTGAGCCGAAGCCGCCAAAGCCTCCCTCGCACGCCTTCGCGCCATGCACTCGCGTTGGAGCACCACGGTGGCACCCGGCTTCTCCAGTCCATCGGAGTTGCCTCGCAGTCCATCGGAGGGATTACACCACTGTTGCCGATCCGCCCCTCCGTGTACCGAGCTTCCAAGGCCGACCGACGCCGAGCATTGCCTCCGGTCCATTGGAGGGCTTTTGCCTCAGTCCATCGAGGTCTTCATCATCTACCTCCGGTCCATCGGAGGGCCTCCAGTCCATCGGAGGGCTTGAGCTCGTTGACAATCACTCATCACACCAGGAGAGCAATGAGGCCGGTCCATTGGCTCTCACGGGAAATTCGGCCCACATGACTTTTCTCCATTTTCTGGATTTTTTTTTTGGAATTTGGAAGGGATTTTGGAAGAGGTGTTTGATGAATATTTGGAGGTGAAATATTTTGGTCTTTTGGAGATCTTTGTTGAGCTCATATTAACGAACAAGACAAACAAACAACGAACAACCATCACACGAACAATCATCGGGGCTTTCGAAAATTGATTTTGAATTAGAGGGAGATTAGAAGAAAAGTTCTGGTCCTAAATTTCGGGGCGTTACAGGTAGAGTGGGATGTGGAGGCGAATTTGGTGGCAGGACGGCTCGGCATGGGAGCACAGTGAGGAGAGAAGTGGAAGGGGGGTAGCCGATGCTTGCGGCTAGTGACGCCTGAGCGACTCGGGGGGCCGGTCGCGGCGGGGTGCGCTGCGTGTGTGTGTGGATGGCCATGGAGCTTCGGCGCGGTGGTGGGGACTATTTATAGGGGGGAGGTGGCCATGGGGCTTCGGCACAGCGGCGGTCATGGCGATGTGGTGCGCGGTACACGTGGCGCGGATATGCTGTAGTGCCGGGGAGGAGTTGGCGCGGTGCGCAGTGCGGAGAAGGGGCTGGGCAGGGTCTGGCAACGGCGCAATGGGGTCGGGCGCGGCCTAGGGAAGGGCCTAGCGCGGTGTCACGACACGCACCGGCACCGGTGCATCGCGCGGTGCACGTCTGGCCAAGGGAGGAAGAAGGGGAGGGGGGCAGCTGATGGGTGGCGCCCGTTCAACAATGAGAGGATGCGCGGGGAGGGAAGTTGGGCTACGGCAACGTTGGGCCAAATTCGGCCGGGAAGGACAAGCCGAGGCGGGAGAGAGGAGATGGGCCGAGGAAACGGAGGGAGTTGGCCCACCCGGGGTTTTCCTTATCCTTTTGGATTTTTGGATTAAAATTTGGGAGTGATTTTGTAGGGAGTTTTGGGGAGAAACTGGAGGAGAATTTGGTGAAGGTGCTAGATAGACATTTGGATATTTTTGTTGTGCTCATATTATCACACTCAAAACAAACAATCACAGTTTTTGAAACTTTGATTTTGAATTAGGGGGAAATTTAGAAGAAACTTTCCGGTCCTAAATTTCAGGGTGTTTCAAGTACTCATGATAATCCAACAGATATGATGACTAAACCTGTTCCTATCGCTAAGTTTGAGCTTTGCTCAAGCTTGGTTGGTATGACTGTATAGCCCTAGTGGCTGTTTTGGCACCGGCAATTGTTCCTTTGATTTTGTTTCAAGATGGTGTTTCACATTATATGCTACAAGATGGAGTTTGTCTCAAGGTAGAGATTGTTGAATTGTGATCCAAATTTTTATGAGGCGGCCAAGTTGGGGAACGAAGCGGAGGCCCATCGCCGAAGGCTTGGGGTTTGGGGTTTAGGGATATAATACTCTTGTAAGCCGCTGAGAAATATTACGACGTTTTGTAAACACTCCACAAAAATAGTAGAAGTTGTGGCTGGCTGGTGCCCGTGGTTTTTCCCTTCGCCTTGGAAGGTTTTCCACGTTAAATTCTTGTGTCTTTGTGATCGGTTTTGATCTTTCTCACTGCATTTATTTCTTGTCGATCTCTGACACTGACTTACAGCTCGCGACCTTGACGTTGAACTGCACCTCCAGTCGGGGACGAGCCGCTCTGCTTGCACAAAGCAGAGAAGCATGCGTCCTAGCGACGTGCCATGCTTGAGGGGGATGAAGTGCATCGAGAGCAACAACACGTGGCGACTCACCTCACTACCCATAGGCCATTGTCCCATAGGCCTCAAGTGGGTATACAAGGTGAAGATGAAGAATGGCGCCGGTGAAGTGGTCAAACACAAGGCGAAGGCTACGTGTACCAGGCTGGCGTGGATTTCGACGAGGTGTTCGCGCCGGTGGCGCGGATCGAGTTTGTCCACCTGCTGCTTGCTCTTGCCACACAAGAAGGATGGGCGGTGCGCCACATGGACATAAAGGGCCCTCTACAGCTTGCGACAGGCTCCTCGTGCCTGGAACGCCAAACTGGACTAGACCTTGGTGGAGCTTGGTTTCCAGCACAGCACCTCCGAGCATGCTATCTATGCACGTGGCAAAGGGGCATCTCGGCTCCTGGTTGGCGTGTACATCGATGACCTCATCATTACAGGATGCAGATCGAGACCTTCGAACACCAGAAGCAGATGCAGATGGTCGGAATCTTGACACCTGTGAGATCGAGACCTTCAAACACCAGATGCAGATGAAGTTCATGATGTTAGACCTCGGCTTGCTGTGCTTCTACCTGGGCAACGAGGTGAGACAAACTGAAGCTTGGGATCAGCCTTTCCCAGTCTGCTTATGCCCAGAAAATTCTTGACAGACCAGGGATGACAAACTGCAATCCCAGTCACACTCCAATGGAGCCTCGACTAAAGCTAAGCAAAGTGAGTGCTTCCCCTCTGTTGATTCAACTGAATACCGTGGGATTGTTGGCTGCCTGCGCTACTTGGTACACACAAGACCTGACATCTCCTATGCCGTTGGGTATGTGAGCCGGTTCATGGATAGTCCTACCACAGAGCACATGGCAGCAGTCAAGCAAATCCTGCACTACATCGCTGCAACCATCAACTATGGCTGCCTATACAGAAGAACAAGGATGGAGAATAACCTACTAGGGTACAGAGATGCTGATATGGCCGGCGACATTGACACTCGCAAGAGCACAACTGGTGTGTTGTTCTTCCTTGGATCGTGTCCTGTCAGTTGGCAATCACAGAAGCAGGAGGTTGTTGCATTTTTAAGCTGTGAAGTGTAACACCGCAAAATTTGACCCTGAGAATTTTTCTTTGAATCTCTCTCTAATTCAAAATCAGATTTTCAAATCTTGTTTGTTTGAGTGTGCAGTTGTGAGCTCAACAAAATCCTATAAAATTCTACCTCCTTTTTCCTCCGAGTGTCCCTCAAAATCCCTGCACATCTTCCCAACCAAAACTCCTCTCAAAGTCTTCTCCAATTATTCAAATTCCAAATCCAAAATCCAAACCAGGAAAAAGAGAAAATCCCCTCCCTTCTCTTAGGCCGAAGCCCACCTCTCCTCTCCTCCCCTCCTCTTCCCCTGCCGCCACCTCTCCCTGCTTCCTCTCTCTCTCTCTCTGCCAACCAGTCCTTGCTCGCCAGGCCGCCCTCCCTTGCTCACCAATGGGCCCCATCCGTCCATCGTCTCCCCCTCCCCCGACGGCTTCCGCCCAACCACGCCGCGGATTCCGTGCCGTCTCCACCTTTGCCCGGCCCCACCACAGCCACATTGTCTCTTCCCATCCCTTTGCCGGTGTGTCCCACTGGGTTAGGCAGCGCATTCGTCGTCTTCCTCCTCCGCCGGCTATAAGAATACGCCGAGCTCCTCCTCTTTTTCCCCTCTCCCTCCCTCCCCACCAGAGTACTCGAGGAGAACTCCGTGTGCGCCACACTCCACCATCCGCCTCCTACCTCTCTTCAATTTCCCACTTTGGTGTTCTTGCTCAGTAGCAAGGTCACCACGGCGTTCTCCACGCTCAGGACACTCCGGTCCAATTAAACTGGTGGCGAGCACCACACTACGCTCCTATACCCTCGCCTACCCTCAGAATCTATTTCGCTTGCTCGAGCGAAGCTCTCCTCAAGCACCAGATGCCGGTGGCCATGGCGCCCATGGCTCACCTTCCTCCACTACTCTCCTTCCGCCCAAAACCTCCGGGATGGATCCTCCTTGGTCTCTTCTTCGCGAACGGAGGTACCCTCGTTTTTGCAAACGGAGGTCGGAAACACCCGTTCCGGCAAACTCCGGTGAGCTCGGCACTGTTCCAGCAGGTGCCGGCCGAGCCGATCGATCCTGAGCGTCCAGTAGTCCACCTGTGCACATGGGCGAGGAGGTTGGGGAAAAAGGGAGGGAAAAGAAAGAAAGAAAGAAAGAAAGAAAGAAAGAAAGAAAGAAAAGGCTATTGGGCCGAAAAAACCCATCGCGAGCCAAGCTTGGTCGCGTGGGAGTTGAGAAGTGGGCCGCGCGCGCAATTTTCGGCCCACGGTGCCATTTTCTTTTTCTTTTTTGATTTATGATTTTTTTATCTAAAGAATTTCATATCTCGATCGTTTGAACTCTGATTCAGGCGATTGTTGCACCTAAATTCTCCATAAATCACGCTCTACACATCTGTCTACTTCCCACAACCTTTCACCGCTTCCACATGGGTCGTTAATGGGGCTACACTCAACCCGTTAAACAGATCGTACGTGCAACCATCTCCGATAAAGCTAGCATACCCTCCTCCCGATCGCAACAACGGGTGACTATCAGGCCCATTGTTGTCATGGGTAGATAGAGCCAAGAACTTTCCTCGATCGCGCTAGTGGTTAGCCGTCAGGTACCATAATCGCGATGGGTGGAATGGTCTAAGCTCTTGACCAGGGATCAGACCGCTTATCCTATCTCTGCCTTATTTCTGCTAACCTCAAGATAATCCATCTTGTTCTTCACCCTTATTGTCCGCAGGAACCCTTCTCATCGCCATGCGACCTCCGCACTCCTGGCCCCTTCACCCTCACTATGACCGTCCATATCCATGGCCGTGGCACCCCTCCCTCGACCATTGTCAAGCCCGGCGGTGCGATCGGCCCTCGGCTCGGCACCTTGCGGTGCAGCACCGAACCGTGTAACAACTTAGCTCATAGGAGCCAGAACCACTGGTATGATCCACCAGGCAACCCTCAGATCTTTCTCTCGACACCAACCAAACCCTTGTTGAGCTCATGATGTTCCTTGCTTGTTGGTTGCTCTGTTTGTGTGCATAGGTTATACCAAAAATTCTGGTTGGTACGCCCCTCGTGAGGATGTTTGCGATGTTCGAAGAAAGCAATCGGCGCTTGCTGTAGATGCTATACGAGCACGCTAGATGCATGGCACGCCATCACGCCCGACAGTGGGAGTTAGAACGTGTTCGGCAGGCGATGGTGCGCCAACATATTCGGGAGATGATGTACCCTCGTTCTCAGCCGTGATGCCCCGATAGCCACAACAAAGTAAACAGCAAGTCCACTGGAATCCCCACTTGATGCACAAATTACCCAGTTTTCGATACACAACCCATTACCCTGTTTAATGATAAAACATGCATGCTTTGCTTGCTAAGGAAATATGGTAGGATAGCCACTTGAGCCTCTTTAGAAGTAGCACGCTTAGGTATATCGCCCACTAAATTATCTATAATTATTCTTGTTATTCGAGAAATGGTGGTGGGTGTGGAATGGTTGTGTGTTTTCGAAAACATGGGGAAGGACCCCCAACGGCCGACTTCTGTCGACAATGCTACATGTTAGAGGGTGGAATGCGTGGGTACCGTTGCCACAGTTTGTCAGGGGTCTAGCCTCGTGGAGAGGACTGGATGGTATGTGGGGGAGTGTCTGCCCTGAAGGACCAAGTTGAAGTCTCATCTTGCCTAACTCTTTTGGTACAACCACTCGACGCTGTATGGAGCAGCCCTGAGCCGTAGCCAGAATGGATGGTCTGGTAGTCGTCGTGGTGCCAGTGTGGCAAGAGGATCAGGATTGGAGCTTGGGTCGCGTGTCTGCTGGCACTGAGCGAGCAAGCTATCCAAAGTCCTCTGTAGGCACTGCTTGACAATGAAAGGAAGTCAAAGGCTTAGTATGGAATTCGGACATTTATGACGATAAATAGTCACTGAGTCCAACTTGTGGGTCATAGTACAACCTCTGATCAGAGTATGAACCTATCCGGATAGTCCGTTGTCCACTGGTATGGACAGGTTATGGCTTGGTTTTGACAAGTAGCTGTTTTATAAAACTATGTGGGCTTGGCTGGGTGAAAAATCGGTGTGTTTTGGATGTTGCGGGGTCTGGCCCCGTAGCGGTGGAGAAAAAACTTGTGGCCTGCGTGCCATAAGTCACGGCGGACCGACAGGTCTGGTGGCACCCCTTTTGGAAAATGCATTATCTTGGAATAAAACCATGATCTAATGAGCCTTGCAAATTTTTACCCTGAGCTCTAGATATCCTTTGCATGTAGAAATAGTGTTAACCCAATTCCTCATGGAGGAAGGTGGGCTTGCGGAGTACGTTTCGTACTCATCCTTTCTTTGTTGTTGGTTTATAGAGAAGATAAAGTTATCTTGATCGTGACCGAATAAGGGTTGTGGCCTATCCCCAATTGGTGTAGTGGGGAAGCTTGGGTCTACGTTTAAGTTTCATTGCTTTGTGTTTCGAGCTGCGCCCCGTTTAGGTCTGTCCCATTAGGGCGGATCTATACTACTCTGATGTAAGAATGTGGTTATCATACCCTGGGAATGATAATAAAGCACATTTTAGTCCCATTATGGATGTGGGGCGCTTCAGGTGGTAACAGAGCCATAAGTTGGCTGTAAGTGTAAGGAAAATGGCCTCATGTGCCATATTTCCATGGTTGTGTTTTGGTGATTGATTGACAACCAATACTTGAACTAATGAACTTGTCTAGATGCATATTCTTAGGTGTTTAGGTTCAAGGGATGAAGAAAAAGAAGAGCCAAAGGAAAGGCCCAAAGAGCCTCCCTCGCGGGTCTTAGAGCAGCACCCTGAAACCTCATAGGGTTGCGAGGACCGAAAGGTACGGTCTGTGAAGACCGGACAAAGAACGAACCATGTTTCCTGAGGGGGCTGAGAAGTGGAAGCGATCAAGTATAATGGACAGGATGGTACGGTCTAGAAGACCGTCCTAACCATCGGATCATTCTGGAAGAGAAAGTGAAGATGTGAAGGATTTGGAAGATGTGAAGACCGTCCATGGAGCATACCAAATAACCCGTGGGTGCTAAACCTTCTGACTTGAGCAAGAATGGTATGGTTTCTGTAGACCATCTATGGATCGTCCTAAGAAACCTGACGCTGTGAAGCTTAAGCTTGAAGCCGAGGAGGACTACAAGGGACCGGATAGTACTAAACCGTACTAACCTTCGGACCATTTAATGGCTAGTAGGCAAATACAATGGACCGTATGGTTTGAAGTATGCCAGAATGTACAGGCCGGACCATATGATCTATAAACATTATGGTAGCCTTTTGGCCAACGGCTAGTTTGAGTTTTGGGGCAATATAATCCACCCCACCCTCACCATTTCAAGGGAGTCGGAGCCACTGAAGTTCAGAACAAGTGTAGAGGAGGATTCCAAGCATATCTACCACTCCAACCACCATATGTGAGCTTATGCATCATCCAAGCTAGATAGAGCTTAGAGAGAGTGAGCTTGCGAGCTCTTCTTGAGAGTAGCTCCTGCGTGAGCCAGAGGAGAAGCCTTGGCTATGGCCAAGCCACTTGTATTCATTGCTAGACCCTCCTTCTTGGTGTGGAGTGGCGGCGATAACTTGTGCGGGGATGAGGAGACTCTTCAAACTCTGTAGTGAACAATGCGGCCCCTTGTGACCGAGAGAGGCGGTGGCGATGGCGGTGGCTAAGCCTTGGTGGTTTGGTGGCACTTAGCCTTTGCTTGCCGTGAGCCTTGTGTGGTGAGCACAAGACGTGATCGAAAGAGTCTTGGTGCCCCGCTCGGATATTGCCTTTGGTGGCGAGCCCGTGGACGTAGCCCTTAGTGGTGAGCCACGTTAAATCTGCATATCTTCTCGGGAGTTGCATCTGCTTGCCCTTACTCTTTACTTACCGCATTTACGCTTCCGCATTTACTTCTTTTAGGTTTCCTAGTTAGTTTAATTAGGTTTGGCTCTAAGTTGCAAGTCTTTTGGGTAAGTTAGAGAGCGCATAGATAAACCTTAGACTTAACTAGCATGTGTAGGGCGAAATAAATTTATCTTATACACTAGATAGCCCTAGGTTTTAGTAAAGCGATTAGTGACCCAATTCACCCCCTCCCCCTCTTGGGTCGGATACCCCGGCATGTTCCCTACAGTAGGACGTAACCCTTAGGATGGAAAAATGTTTTTGACTCAAAAATTAGTTGAAAAACACCTCTGCCCCTCACCTTGATCCATTTCAAACCAAGTTTTAGTCTCTTTCTTCCCTTGCTCCAGTAAAGTGGCTTGCTCTCAGAACCCTGCTCAAACAAGGCCGCAGAGAAGACGAGCAACGCACTGCAAAAGTCAGTGATAGCATCAGAATCAGCGCATGACCAGAACATGCATCCCGAGAACCTAGGAAACAAGGACATGACTCCCGCTAACCTTGCATTGAATAAGGATGGACTATGCAACACAGTCGATAGGTGACCGTTCATACAAGACTGTGTGTCAACAGCGCTGCATGGATTCGCTGCCTAACGCCATGCCCACCGCTAGAGGAGGGACACCGGCACCTAGCCCCGAATGCGTCGGCAAGGTGCTTAAAAGAGGGCCAAAGAACCAGAACCGCTTAGATACAAGCAGCCATGGACAAGCAACCTCCAATTCTCACTGGCATCCCCATCCCATTTAAGAAGAGAAAGGCCAGAGACCTCATAGATGAAGTCCTAGTCCTGGAAAGCACCCCAACCACCCCCCCAGAGCATCCAAGTCGACCAGAGCTCTCCCCAGTTCCTCCACCAGAGCTAGCAGAACCCCTTACCCTGAAAAAGATTCTAGCACCCGACCCAAAGTTGCTAGCAAAGGAAAATCCCCTAGAAGCTACACCAACCTCCCCGCTATCAGAAGAGCTACCACGAGCTCCTCCACCCAGCCCAACCGCTTCATCTACATAAGCAAGAATCGAAGCATCGGGCATTGCCTCGCGTTGGAGGCTGTTTCGAGAAGACAACCCTATGGCCTCATCCAAGTCGTCGCCCGAGATCATCGTCATCAGCTCCAGCGAGGAGCATTTCGAACTGGTGTGGTGGAGAAGCTTGGGTCTACGTTTAAGTTCTGTTGCTTTGTGTTTCGGGCTGCGCCCCGTTTAGGTCTGTCCCATTAGAACGAATCTGTACGTACTACTCTGATATAAGAATGTGGTTATCATACCTGGAAATCTTATCTTACTATTACTAATTGAAGGTTATAAAAGAAACACTAATTCCAAAGTGTGTTAGAAAAAAAAAATAAATCCTAGAAATTCTCACAATAATCAGAAACATCAGACCATCAATTGGCAGATTGACATATTAATAGCCATTAGATCTATTTTCTTGTAATTACCCACCTATGCCATTTTGAAAGGTCTTGAGTTCAACTCTCAATGAAATCAAATATCCTCTTTTTTTACTAGATATATTTTCTAAATAATTACCCACCTTTGCCATTACGAAACGTCTTGAGTTCAACTTTCAATGAAAGCAAATATCTTCTTTTTTTTAAATTTTTCCCATTTACAAATTTATCTTCGGTTTTTGTTTTTTTTTTCCATTAAAGATGCTAGAAACATTTCCATGAAACAGATATTTTGTAGACTCTTTTTTAAATTTTCATGTCAACCCTCACAGGATGTGCTAGGAAAAAAATAAAATCATACAAATTCTCACAATAATAAAAAACACCCAATCATAAATTGACAGGTTGAAATCTTAATAGCCATTAGATCTGTTTTCTAATTAATCACCCACCTTTGTCATTATAAAAATAATATTAAATAACCTCTAAAACTACATATTAATTACACACTCTGCCAATATAAAAGAAAAAAATGAAATAACACCCTAAATTTATACCTAATTGCTCACATTTGCTGTTTTGATGGATAATACCAAATATCCTCTTTAATCTATATTTAAATTGTTCACCTTAGTTATTATGCATGACTGATAGTATAATGAAAGTAACCCCTCAAAATTATATTAAAATCGCATACTTTCGCAATCGATCAAATATTATCTAAATCAATTAAGCATACATATAAACAAGATTTGCTATTATAAAAACTAAGTATAAAAATAGATCTATATATGTTGTACTGTAACACATAATACATTTAAGACTCCGTGCTAAAGCATAGGTTGATTGACCAGTGATAATAAAGCACATTTTTATTTCATTATAGATGTGGGGCGCATCATGAAGCTGAATACATTGCAACAACGACGGCTACCTGTCAAGGCGTCTGGCTTGCGCAGTTGCTTTCTGAATTGAGAAGTGAAGAGTGCAAGCCATTCAAGCTAAAGATGGACAGCCAATCCGCCATAGCACTCAGTAGGAATCATGTTTTCCATGATCGCAGTAAGCATATCGACACAAGATATCACTACATTCGTGAATGCATTGGAAATGGGAAGATGGATGTTGAGCAAGGCCGCACGGAGGAGCAGTTGGCTGATGTACTGACTAAACCATTGAAACATGTTCGGTTCAGTGAATTGCGCACTCAAATTGGAATTGTCAGAATCAACAATGAACATCAAGTTTAGGGGGTGAAATGTTAGCAGAATTTGTTTGTTAAACTTGTGTTCAGCTCATGTTTATGCATGTTTACCAGCTGAAATAGAGAGCTCGGGTTCAGGCTTTATCCCACCGAGCGCATCCTTGTAAACAGCCTGAGACGTGCTAGTCCATGTCGGGCTGCTGTCCGCGCCCTTATCGTGCGGCACGACTTAACGTGTGGGATGGCGCAAGTAGGAATGGGTCGTGGCGCGCGCATGCAGGGAGGTTAGATCATGCCCTGCCTTTCATTTGTTTGGAGTATAAATAACAGAAGAGAAAATGCAGCTAGTTAGTTCGCTGCGCCAAAAATCCACTGAGTTTTTTTTTCCTGGTCTTCGTTCTTGAGTTCTAGAGCGCCTTAGCAGTTCTTGGCCGGAGAATTCCGGCTGACAAAGGCAGCTTCAAGCCAGTGCAAATCCTCTCTTGCAATTAGGAGATCGGATAGGTTGAAATGGATATTAGGAGATCGGATAGGTTGAAATTTGGAGATGAGAACACTTCCCAAATGATCTGTGCTTACCATTATGATCAAAGACTTCATTACCCATGCCATCATGCACAGAAGTGATTGAATTCCTTCTATGCTGGATGCTGGCTTGAGCCTGGAAAAAGGAAGTGTTCTCATCTCCAAATTTGATCCACTTACTGTACCTCTTTGCTTCCAGTACAGCTTTTGCTGATACAGCAAAGAGGAAAGGTGTTGTTGCAAGATGTCTCTAAAATTCCATTCCCCAAGGCTAAGATCTCTAGCTTCCTCCAAAAAATCCATATATTCTTTATTGAAGCTGTAAGACTGGAAATCTGGGCTTGCCAAGATCTGAGCACTCTTCTTAAAATTTTGAATTTAGCTGTCAGCTTCTTAGCCTTACAGTCTGATTAGATGGAACAGACCAGCCATGTTGCAGGATTTGAAAAAAAAAAAAAAACTGTGCTCCATCCAAAAGTTCTCGAAAAGAAAAAATTGAGCTTTAGGGATGTTTGTTTTTATTTGGACCAGGCAGGGAACATGGTCAGAGGCATCCCTAGAGACTCCAAACTTCAGAACCTGGGTAAGATAGTGTCCAAGATGTGGAGATAAAAAACCAATCCAACTTTTCAAGGAGAGGACTACCTTGGTTATTGGACCATGTAAAAGCTTGGCCTTTTAGAGGGAATTCAACAAGTCACAGTTTACTGATGGCGGCATTAAATAGAAATATTTCGTTCACATCACCACCAGGTTTGTTTCTGTTTGAAGGGTCCCTAATTAGATTGAAATCTCCTAACACAAGCCAGTCCACATCATCAGGCATGTCTATATTTCCAAACCAATGGAGAAAAGCCAATTTGCCCTCGTGAGTGCAAGGCCAGTATATGTTTTGTGATGATCCATAAAGACCCAGAATGCAGGGACTGGAATTGCACAGAGATAGCAAAAGCATTTTGAAAGATAAGATTCCCAGAGAATAAACTACTTTTCCAGATGATGATGCTGGCCCCCTGAGGCCCCCCCACTGAGGGTAAGAAGACAAAGTTATTGAAAGCTGTTGGGCAGAATTTCTTGACATAGGCAGACAAACAATGTCGCATCACAACTCAATTATCTTTCCACTTACAATGTCCCATCGGGCTTCAGCATTTTTACCTCTAACGTTCCGATAAAAAACATTCCAAACTCTATTACTCGAGTGTTGATCCATTTGTCTTGTTCTTTTTATCATCATCGATATGTTTTAGGGGGCTTGCTCTTGTTAGCTTTTGATTTTGTTCGTTCTTCCCTTTTTGCAATCTTTTTATCTGTTTTCTTCTTTGACAGAGCACAGTCACATAACACCTCAGGTGCAATCCTACTAAAGGTGGAGCAAAGGTCTCTTATCATATTGGAAGGAAGAGTGGGAGGAGTAGAGGAATAAGGTAGGAAGCATTTATCTGCACAAGAAGCTTGCTTAAAGCCTCTCGCGGGTCTAATTTGCATCCAGATGCCTTGGTGGGCTGGCCACACTAGGCCACAACAATGTTGCGGTTGGGTCAATTTGGCCACGAGGCTTGTTTTTGTGGGGCGGGTTTGTGGGTTCGTATAAAAATTCGCCCTGCCTGCATTCCTATGAAGTGGTGATGTGCTTGAGGAAGGGTGTGGAGAAGCAGAGGTTGAAGACTCAGAAAGCTCAGTGATGACATATTTCCCTTTATCATTTGAGATCATACCTATTACATTAGAGATTTGTTAGTGCGCTTGGCCGCCGGACAAATAATCATGGAGATCATACCTATTACATTAGAGATTTGTTAGTGCGCTTGGCCGCCGGACAAATAATCATGGACCGTTGATGCACCAAAATACTAGATTTATTTTGATGAGGTTGGTTTAGTAATTGTCCTCCTCATTCTGTACCCATGCCGAAGACTCTAATCGTGCGCAGCCGCCGGCCGCATGCTTAGGAGCAGGCCGGCATCGTCCACCCGCGCTGGCGCCTGGAGCTCGCCTCCACCGCTTGATCCGTTCGCCTCTAGCTTGCAAGGGCAAGCCTCCACCGAGCGTAGGCGGTCAGTGCCAAGTAGGAATTGGCCGCCGTCGGACCTAACCGCTTGTAGAGAGTGCTCGACGGCCACTTGCGTAGGGGTAGGTGCTTGCCTACTACTGTCCCACGCCTGCCATGGCGGCGCTGCCTGCCCGCCGGCTGCAGCTGTATGCCCTGTCGATGTTGCTGCAGAACTAGTAGCCTGGTCAGCCAGCATCGCCATACGGCCATACCTATACTGTTCTTGTCACGCACCCACCATCCAGTGGTTCATACGCGCCATGTGCCCCGTCCGTCATCGCAACCTGATGATGAATGATGATGGGAATGAGGAGTCTGTCTTCCATGAGCTTGCTGAATGCTGACCAAGAACTAAGCCCCGCCGCCGAGGCACAAGACTACGTGATGGTGAGGGGTGATGTCTCGACGGGTCTAGGAAGACAATGGCAGCCGTGCAACGGAAGTGAGAGACTAAGGCCCTGTTTGGAACCAAAGTTTCTGAATACTATGGTTTTGCAATACTATAGTTTTCATTTGTACATGACATAGATACTACAGTATTTCAATACTACGGTAAAAACAAAGTATTTTTCAAAACTGCACTCCGTTTGATTCCACGGTATTTTTCCGAAGGGAGTGACAGCGCACTCCGTCGCCCTCACCATTTTTCTCTCCCCGCCGCACTGTCTCTCCCCACGCCGGCGAGCGGGCAGCCGCACCCTCCCCCTCCGCGCCAACGAGCGGGCCACGGGAGCACCCTCCCGCTCCCGACGCCGAAGCGGAGCGGCCGGAGAAGCAGGCCGGTGATGGGGACGAGCCAGCGTCCAAGGAGGTGGGCCGGCGAGGACCTGCGGCCGGGGAGACAAGCCGGTGAGGAAGGTAGGGACAGGCAGGACCGGACCCATGGTCTTCGGCGCCGGTGGCGGCTTGGTGCTGAGGCGGAGGAGAACGGCACCACGCGGCGGATGGGCCGGGGTAGCGGCGTGGCGCGGCGCGGCCTCCATGGTGAAGTGGAGGCGGCGGCGCGGGCAGCCACGGCAGCCTCGGAGGCGCTGTAGGCCACGGCAGCGCAGGCAGCCGCAGCGTACCGCGCGGGGGCGGCGAGCTCGGGGAAGGGTGGGGCCGCTGGCACCGTGGGAGCAGCGCGATGGGGGCGCGACGCCGCCGCCGGTGGTACGGGAGGCCGGGCGCGGTGGCGATGGCGGCGTAGCCACGCTGTCGGCTCGTGAGTCGGAGTGACGGACGCGAGAAGCACAAAACCGAAGAAAACTTTGGTCCAGACCTCAGTATCCAAAACTCCAAAAATACTGTGGTTTTGGCAATACTGTGGTATTCAAAACACTGTTTTGGAAGGACTAACCAAACACCTTTGGATGAGAAAAACCACAGTATTCTTCAATACCATGGTTTTGTTGTAAAACTGCAAAAATACTATGATATCAAACAGGGCCTAAGAGGGGCACTGTTTATCGCCGGCGAGAGATGAACTGAAGTCCGTGGCGTTCTGATGGCGATAGGACCGCGAGGAAGAGGATGACCTGACGATATAATTATGCAAGTACTGAAATACCCTTTATAATTTATTTATAGATAACAAAATTTAAGTTTTGAGCCCACGAGTTTTTAGTTCCGGGCCACAACTTAAGTTCCTCCGGACAAGTTCCTCTTCTATTTTAACCATTAGATCTAGACTAACGAACGGCTACTATTAATTCCAAGCGCTGTAAAATTTCTCATTACTTAGGCAGAGGCTCAAGTGTGCACTTAACCTTTGCGTTGGGCAGGCATTTTGGCGGTAACATAGATTTGATTGCTCTATAAATATCTTTAAAAAAAAAATACTATGTCAAGCATTGTCTGTTTGGGACTAAGGGGGTCAACTATTTTTTTTTCATTTTCTAAATCTTGTTCATTTACAATATATAATATGTAAGGCACACGTGCACACACCATCATTGATCTTAGATTAAACACGTCTTGTCTAATATTATTTCTCCTCTTCAAACCAGATCTTGTTCTTGATATAAATTCTACTTTTATCCTGTCTCGCCCTTATATTGGATTGGATCACTAAGCCATTGGCAGCATATCAGTTCTTTCGCTGTAGCCACAAGATTGGTGAGAGGCTCTTTGTGCTCCACTAAGCCATTGGCAGCACATCAGTTCTTTTGCGGTTGCCACAAGATTGGTGAGAGGCTCTTTGTGCTCCATGAGTCCTGCATTCCCAAAGAAGACTCTGTACATTTCGACTCTTGAGGGTGTCTGTTCTATCATCAACAATGCTTCCATCATTTTGAGTTGCCTGAAGAAGTTCGTGTAATAAGAACTGTACTTCATCAGATAAATGGTTTGCTCAACTGTAACCCTCCTGATTCTAGGACAATGAACAACCGGGTACATATTTTCTCCCAGTGTGTCCACAAGCCTTTTTAGAAATGTTTCCTTCCTCTGACTATTCTCCAGTTCTCGAGCAAACTCTTCAGGAAAAACTCTGCATATTTGTGAACTGAGTCCTATGAGAACCTCTAGTTCTTCCCCTTCTGTGTGCATTATACTTCCAAAAATCTGTAGTTGGAGCAAAAAAGGTTGATGTCAGAAAGCTAATTTAGTTGAAACATAATTAATAAATTACATTCGGTCCAACTTAGTTAGGTACCAATCATGTGCCTAGCATTGCTTTGTAGTATATCTTATAAGTAGATGCTTTTTAGTAATGATAATATTATATAAATTGAGTTAAACATATGCTATCATCAATAGCTCAATACTAAAGAGCATCCATGCATATGCACGCCTAGAGACTGAAGTACCTAGATGAAGAAAATGCAAGTTGATTAGCTGATTATAAAGGGAAAAATATTCAAGAATATGTGCAAAGGGTGAACGACAATCTTTGCCAGTAATTTAACCCAGCCCGCGTGGTATTAAATTAGCATGGCTCACCTTAGGCAAGGTGCTACATAGTAGCTCCCTCAGCTTCAAATTGGTGAGGGACTCAGGCTGAATGTGGAGGAGCAGATTTTGCAACAGATTGGCCGCCATACTTAGGTGCTTGTTTTCGCAAACCATACTTGTGATTTCTCCAATAACATTCTCTGATTCCATCAAAATGGCGGCACAATTGTCAGCACAATCTATCGTGAGCATTACAAGTGCTTGTCCGGAAACCTTCTGTAGATGCTGATCTGGATTCGTGCTTGTATGTGCAGCAAGGCTGAGAAATGTGCCCATCATCCTGCTGATAATCACTTTGATGCATCCGATCTTCTGTGAAGTGTTCCCATCAGTGGCAAGGTTTCTTATAATCCCAGTTGATAGCTTCCTGAAATCTTGGGTGGAAAGCTTGTCATCCAAGATCGCTGCAAAATTCCTCAGTATGTCTGGATGTTTAGCGATCATGTGCCTTAGCACTGTACCAATCTCCCCACTGATGGTTGAGAGCCTCCCCAGCAACTTGAGTGATGCCCCCATCAATATTTTCTGTTGCACCTTGTTGGTATTATGCATGCCATTATTTCTGTAGCAGCAAGTAAACTGTATTATTTTGGGGATGATATATTTTGCTTTGCTAATCTTCATGCAGCTGCTCTGATCATAGCTAGCAAGACTACCAATTATCGACATGCCCAGTACGGGGAGAATGTCATGGTCCGTCAAAGGCTCCTCTTGAGGAACTGACCAGAACTCTGAAATCCACCTCCAGCATCTGATGAGCACACAAGAGTTTTGTTCGTCATGAAGAATGGACACTTGTTGCATGATGCCGACACGCTGGACTGGCGGGCTGCTATGAACATCCAGAACCGAATCGACATCGTGCCTTTCCTCTTGGATAGTATTACTAGTTGCATCTAATGTGACTGTATCTTGTATCTTCATCCCTTGTTCATCATCATCTGCAAAGTACTGAAGCGGTGTTCCTCTTTCATGTTGATGATTACTATCAACATTCAGAAGTGCATACACAGCTTGCACGGCCCCAGGTATACTGACGACCCGGATGCTCTTGGCATGCACATCGATGATCTTCGCGGCAAATTTTTTAGATAATGGAAATTCCGGCTTCCGCTCCCAAAAAGAGCTTCAGACCAAAAAATTACATCACGAATTTAAAGGAAAAACAAACATGTCGTTTAAACTCCAATTCTAAACATAAAAGGCCATCCATGAGAAGCAAATAACTCCATTGCCGCCGATTCTAGGCTTCTGCAAGTCCGCACTATGTCAATCTTCATATCATCCGTGCGCTGTAACTGTGCCCAGAGTCTTAGCCAATGAGTCCCCCTGAATAGAACCTGCAAAAATGTTTTCGATTGGCATTTGTTAAACGTCAAGTCATTTCTAGAAAGCCATAGTGCCCAACAAAAAGCCGCAGCTCCAGTTAGCAACGGCCCAGCTAGATTTGAACCTCCCTGTTTCAACCAACTTCCAAATAAATTCGCAACGTTAGAAGGTGGTATCAAACCAGTAGTACTAAAAACTACTCTCCAGAGAAATTTAGCGTAGATACAGTCAAAAAAGAGGTGCTGGATGGATTCCTACTGCTTACAAAAATCACACGTTACAGTACCTCTCCAGTTTCTTCTGACTAAATTATCCTTCGTTAAAAGAACTTCTTTCTTAAGGAACCAAAGAAAAATTTTGATTTTCAAAGGAATTTTTAAACGCCAAATTTCTTGAGACACTTTGATGCCATTACTGACGAGTGCCTTATACATAGATCTCACCGTAAAGGAACCGGTCTTATGAAGGCCCCACATAAAAATATCTGTACCCTCCTCTAGATTAACATGTATCAAACTTGCAACCAGGCCATGCCATTCCACAAGCTTAATACCTACTAACCCTCTTCTAAAAGAGATGTTAAGCGGTGATGAGCTAAGAACATCTGCTACTGTTGCACGTTTCTTCCTTACGATGTTAAATAAATTCGGGTATTTGAATTTTAGGGCTTGGTTACCTAACCAAATGTCTTCCCAAAATCTGAGTTGATTTCCGCTCACTAGCTTAAACCTACCTAGATTTAGGAACTGATCCTTAACTCCCATAAGACCTTTCCAGAAATGAGAATCTCTTGCTTTTTTCTCTACTTCGGCTAGAGGTTTATCTTTCATATATTTATTTCTCAACAGATCCTGCCAAAGACCATCTTCGTTACAAAGTTTAAAGAGCCATTTACTTAACAAGCATTTGTTCTGAATATCCAAATTCTGAATACCTAAACCTCCTTGGTCTTTGGGTTGACAGATAAGAGGCCATCGTATCAGTCTGTATTTTCTTTGGTGGCTATCATACTGCCAAAAGAATCTAGACCTGAAGTATTCAATCTTTTCCAAGACTCCTCTTGGGATCTCGAAAAAAGATAACATAAACATAGGTAAACTAGATAAAACGGAATTTAGCAGGACTAATCTGCCACCGTAGGAAAGCAATTTCCCTTTCCAGTTGCCTAGCCTCTTTTCTATTCTATCTTCGATCAACTTCCGGTCTCTGTTCCTTAATTTTTTAACATGCATCGGAAGGCCTAAATAACGAAATGGATAAGACCCTAATTTGCAGCCAAACAAAACTTCATATAGGGTTGC
Source organism: Paspalum notatum (assembly GCA_022530915.1). NCBI lineage: Eukaryota > Viridiplantae > Streptophyta > Magnoliopsida > Poales > Poaceae > Paspalum > Paspalum notatum. The sequence goes on from CM039685.1 coordinate 36,400,387, forward strand.
TTGTTCTTTGGCCTGTCCAAAGCAGAAAATCTCACTCTTGTGGAAATTAATTTTCAGACCTGATAACTGTTCAAACAAACATAAGATCAATTTCATATGTTTCGCTTGATCTAGATCATGGTCTAGAAAATAACCGTGTCATCCGCGTATTGCAGAATAGATAACCCCCCTTCGACTAAATGTGGTACAACCCCTTTGACCTAGCCATTATTCTTAGCTCTTGCCAAAATAATTGCCAACATATCTACCACAATATTAAAAAGTATTGGTGAAAGGGGGTCCCCTTGACGCAAGCCCTTTTTACTTTGAAAATATGGGCCAATATGATCATTTACCTTGATTCCTACATTGCCTCCTTCGACATACGCTTGAACCCAACTACACCACTTGGGGCTAAAACCCTTCATCCTCAAAGCTTGTTGGAGGAAATTCCAACTGACCTTGTCATATGCTTTCTCAAAATCTATCTTAAAAATTATCCCATTATGTTTCTTTGTATGCAGTTCATGGATGGTTTCGTGCAGGACTATCGCACCCTCCATAATGTTTCTTCCGAGTAAGAAGGCTGTTTGTGTTGGCTTAATTACTCGTGTTGCAACTTTTACCACTCTATTGGTAGCCACTTTGGTAAAGATTTTAAAGCTAACATTGAGTAAACAGATAGGCCTATATTGCTGAATTTGCTTGACATCATTTCCTTTAGGGATCAGAATTATTGTCCCGAAGTTTAGGCTATGTATGGGCAAGGTTTCGTTATGAAAATCAATAAACATCGCCATCAAGTCATCTTTGATGATATTCCAGAAGCACTGATAAAACTCAGGTGGGAAACCATCTGGACCGGGAGCGGTGTTGTGTTTCATTTGAAAAATTGCCAACTTGACCTCTTCTTCGGTGAAAGGTGCAATTAGCATTTCATTTTCAAGCTCTGAAACTTGAGGAATATCATTTCGGTAGGATTCATCCATAACAACAGAATTGTTATCATGGGAACCAAACATATTTTTATAATATTTGGTGATAAACTTTTGAAGTTCAGCGTCACCTTCTATGACCCCTTCCTCTTGTTCTAGCTTATAAATTCTAGTTTTCCTATGCCTACCATTAGCCAAAAGCTGGAAATATTTGGTATTAGCATCACCTTCTAGAAGGTCTTTCACCTTCGCTCTTTGGTACCATTTTAATTCTTCTTCTCTAAGCAAAGTGGCCAACCTGTTGTGCAAAGCATGTTTTAGATTTAATTCATCTGAATCAAGTTGCGTGTGCTCAGATTTTTTATCCAGGGCATCTAACTTATTCATCAACTCTTGTTTCTCCTTTTTTAAAGTGCCACTTATGTTTTTGGCCCACCCCCTCAAATATTGACGAAGGCGTCTTATTTTTGCCTGCCATCTCTCAAGTGGGGTATTGCCCTTGCTTTCCTCCTCCCAAATCCGCTTTACCACCTCAAAGAACCCATCGCGCAACAACCAACCAAGTTCAAATTTGAACAACGGCGTATTATTGAACCTTGTGTGCTCTCCGGTATTAATAAAGAGCGGAGTATGGTCAGATAATTCTCGAGTCAAAGCTTGGACAGAAGTTCGTGGGAATTTGAGTTCCCAATCTGTGCACACCAAAATCCTATCCAGCTTTTCAAAAGTTGGAACTTCACGATTATTTGCCCAAGTGTATCTACGACCAGTAAGTTCTATTTCTTTTAAGTTGACTGCATCAATTATTGCATTAAAAAGAAATGGCCACCTATTAGAGTAATTCACATTATTCTTTTCTTGTGGGCAGCGTATAATATTAAAGTCACCACCTATAAGAATAGGTAAGGTTTCTTTATTACATAGTTGCGCCAACTCAGAGAGAAATGCAGATTTGAACTGGTCTTGCGCTGGGCCATAGACCGAAACTAACACCCATTGGAAGCCATCATCTTTGTTACGCAGTTTAAATTTTACAAAAAAATCACCTTCCTCGACCTCTCCAATGTCAAAAGTAGAGAGATTAACTCCTACTAGCAGCCCACCAGATCTACCACAAGGTTCCTTGCAATGCCAAAAAAAACTCCTTTCCACCACATAAGTTTCTAAGGAAATTTTGGGAGCAATTCTTTTTGATAGTTTCTGATAGGGCAATAAAGTCAAGGTTTTTTTCTAAAACTGTATCTGATAAAAATCTAGATTTACCAGGGTCGCCTAACCCATTACAATTCCAGAAAATTCCTTTCATTTGCGACTAGAGTTTTTGTGAGATTTCTTTTCTTTCCTACGTGGGTGGAGTTTAAACTTACTGTTAGAGGTGTGTAGATCATCAGTAGTTCCCTCAACCAAATCACTACATAAGTGATTAAGGTTGGTCAGGTCAACCTCCTCCTCTTCTTCTTCACTAACTAAAGGGTCTGAACACTCAGCTGCAGTGTTAAAATCCATTTTAAGCCTAGCCCTCTCTAAACTTTTAAGATCCTCAATTACAGTAATGCTGTGAGGCAAAGATGACCCTAAACAGATTCCTAGATTGCGAGAACAAGAAATGATAGAATCATTAGGAAAGGATAAAAAAGATTGATCAATATTACCTTTGCTTGTGTCATCTAAGTTCTTTTTTGCCTTGAGCTTGGATGCTTTCTCCATGGAGTCTTGGTCTGCTAGCATTGCATTTCTCTTGCTTTTGCGGGTGGGGGTCAGGTGTTCAATTACCTTGGGGGGAGAGACCGTGTGCTCAGACATCACTTTATTTGCAACCCATGCTTGATTTCTAGTTAGACCCGTATAATTTAGGGCAAAGACATGCTTCCTGTTAGCATTAGAAGCATTTGCCCCTGAAAATTGGGAGGGAGTGCTGTCCTCCAAAATATTACCTAGGTCTTTGGGAGCTTCATGTTCTTTCTCTGACTCATCACGATTTTTTTCCCTCTTTCCATCTGCATCCGGCTGTGTATCCATGTCAATCAGAGTAGGAGTGTCATCCTGCCCTAAATTTTCTACCCGAAATTGCAGCTCATAGACAAATTCTCCAATTACTATGTCCACAAATTCAGGTATAAACTCCGGATTGAGCACAGCCACCTGAAGCCTTGACCTTCCAAATTTTTTTGTGAATTTCATATCTACCTTGCGGGTGACTCCAAAAATAGAGCCAATCGCCCAAATGATAGGAAAATCTCTCAGGTCCTTTGAAAGGCCTCGGAACTGCAACCATGCTTTAGGAATTTCATACTTATATTTCTCTGCATCTTTTTTCTCACTGATTGCCATTTTAGCTTTAGCACTCTTTGCTTCCACTGGTCCCCAGAGAATCATCCTCTGTAGGTCTGTTTCTGATGGAAAAGCCGTAACAAAGGTATTTTCATCTACAACCTCTACAGCCCATTTGTAATTGCCTGGTAAGAGTCTCTCTAGTTCCATCGTGACTTGAGCCACAGATAAGGAGCCCTCGGAGATCTTCACCACAGCTAATTTAGAGTCGGAGGTAGATTTTTGTTTACCATTGTACGGAATATAATAAAAACCAAGGCCATCGACCGCATAGCCACATGGGATTGCTATCGGTTTGGTTCCCTTCATGAAAGGGCACACTTTTGTGTGATGGTCATCACCATCGCAATTATCACAACACAGCACCGTAGTGCACACTGCAGCAACATGGCCTTTCGTGAAGCACCTATGACAGTATGGTTTATTTTTCTTAGCTTTACCCATGTCTGTCACCCCCTGATCCGCACGGGTATTGTCAATTTGCATGTCTGAGCAATCAGTTTGGTCTCCCATGTTGTTCAAAAAATTAGAAGAACCTGACCCCATACCTTTCTCAGAGTTGAAAGCTTCTGTGTCTCCGCCGACTTCAGCTTGAACTTGAGCCTCCGAACCAGCCATTCCTGCTGTGCCGCCGCTCTTGTTCATCAAGTCCTGCCTCCCCGGGGCTTGCGCTTGTTTGGCCACGAGGGGAGGGTTAGGGATTGCTGCAGCACCGTGCAGACCATGGCCTGTGAACAACCCTTGGCTGCTAGGATGCTGGGGGATCCCGAACACTCCATACGCCGGCGGGTTGGCACCTGGTCCAGCGTCTCCTCCGAAGCCGCCGAGACCTCCATGTTGCGCTGCTTGTGCGCCAACGCCGAACCTCCATCCCTGCTGCCCTCCGAAAGTATTGTGGTTTAGGTTGTATGCAGGGTTGAAGTTGCGGCCCTGGTAGCCATTACCGCGAGTGCCGCGGCCTCGACCACGCCGCCCTCTACTGCCACGACCACGGTTGGACTGGAAGCCACCGCCGGCATGGCCAGAGCCTCCAGCTCCGTAGTTGAAGGCCGAATTGAAGGAGGGCATGACGTTGTTTCCCTGACCGCCGAACCCATTGTTGTTGGCTGCCATGCCTGTCGCCTTGGGCGTCACTGAAACCCTAGGCGGCTCCCTCACTACGTCCGCGTACGAGCGACGGCGTAAGGACGGGCGGCTGCTAGGTTTCCGCGGAGTGGTGCCTGTTCGGGAGAAAAGACTGACCAGGCCCTTAGTGGGTCGAAACCACATGTTTGGGCCGACCAGCACTTGGTCCTCAGAAAACTTGATCGCCCCTTGCCCCCTAGAATTCGAAATCGACTCTGATTCCTCCGCTAATCGCGCGGGTCTGGGGGCTGCAACGTCGCCGTGTTCACCGCGAACTGAACCGCGTTCTTCGCGCAGAGGTTCATCATGTTCAACACTTGCTGGCTCGATGAGTGTTGCGCGATCCAGATCGCCTCCGTCCTTCACCTCCCTCGGGGAGAGTGGTTTTCTCACCATGGGAGAGGTGCTACCTTTGCGTAAACGCAGATCGACCATGGCCGCCGCATTCAACGCATCTCCAAGAGTTCTCGGTGGTGAGACCCTCGGAGCTGGAAGCTTGCCTCTCCATGGTTTGAGTTTTTGGCGATTCTGAACCATAGTTGTGACAATCTTTCGTGCTAGAGGTTTGTCATTGGAACGTACCTTTGGGTTGTTGAGTTCTGCTTCAGCGTGGTGAAGATCCTGGAGTGAAAATCCCGTTGCCAGTGCCTCTGCGATGAACTCCGGTGTAGACAAGTCCGGATCGCTGTCAATTGCGTCTTCATTCTCAGAATCCGATGACTCTCGATCCCAAAACTTTCCATCCAGATTCTTCACCGCATGAACTGGCTTCGGATTTTTCCCCGCTTGAACTGCCAATTCTACATGTTTTGAGATGGCCGCCCTTGCTGCTTTTATCTCTTCTTCTCCAATTGCGCTATCATCTTGATCTTCTTCCACCCTCGGTCGTAGAGCTGCTACCGTCGCCGGCGCCAAGGTAAGCCATCGACCTCGCAAACGCCGAGCTCCTTCTCTCATTCACCGCTACCTATCGAGAGACGACACCGCCATTGTTCTTCATCTTCGCGGCAAATAGTCTGATGGTCGTGTCCTTCCACTCCAGCATGTTGATCAGCCTAGCTGTTGCATCTCTAGATGTGTGGAGCTTTGAGAGGAGCTGCGTCCTAGTTGGCTCTTTGCACAGAAGGTTGTACATCATCCAAACCCCATGGAGCTGCAGGTTAGGTGAGTCTGAGTTGATGGAGTCAATAGTGAAGCCGACGAGGCTGATTTGCTTAGCAACAAAAACGTCCTTTTCCATCAATTTCTCAAGAGCATACCCATAGTAGAGGTTGACGGATTGCATTCCCCGTTGGCCTCTAAATCCGCCACAACGGGCGAGGGATCTCCGGGGGATTGAGGAGAAGACCTCGGCCACAGAGGTTGCAAGGTAGAGTGTCCCCTGAGCCAGGACCATCCCATAGAAGATGTTCATAGATGGGATGAGGTTTACCATGCTCTCGGGGTTGGGGATGGCATGGTTGCTGTAGTTGTGTGGCACGAGGCGCAACGTCGCGAGAAAGACTCTCACACCTGCTGTTGTAATCTGCAAGTCGCCCGATGACGACACTGAGAGTAGAGCATAGAGTTGGAATGTAACCACGCTAATCCGATAAGGGAAGTACTGATGCATCAGCACCAACATCACTAGCTCTGCAAACATGCACATGTTCAGAATCAGTCGACGCCACAATACTTGCTTATTGCTTCCCAGACCAGTAGTATTTGTTATTAGCTTGATAACTCTTGGGAAACGTAGCCTGCTGATTGTAACGAGAAGCACTCCTAGAAATAATAGTACGAGCACAACCCAATTGGCCACTGCGTGTGCCTTTGTGGAAGTGGGATTGGCATGCACTATCGAGGGAACCAACAACATGACTGCAACCAGAGGATTGCAGAGTGATGTGGCACGGCGTAGCGGCTTGGGTAGCAGCTTGAGAGCTCCTGGAGATAGGAGTTTGCCAATCACAGCACTTAGTATTAGCAGGCCCAACTTCAGTGCTTCGATGAGTCCCCGCACCCAAGCCAATCCAGGAGAAAGCTTCCATTGATAGAGATCGAGGAGTACCATAGAAGCTGAAAGCATTACGACGACGGTCAGTCCACTCCACCCAAGAGGTCTAAGAGCACCTCTGCTGCGGAAGAAGAGCTGGTAATCCATCCTGTTGTCGCGGGTGAACATCCTGGAATAATTAAGAGTGTAGGTGATCGATTTGAGAAATTAAAAGAGAAGATGTAAAAATTGTAGGATAGTGATCAATCGAATAAAAAAAATATTGATGAACTAACAACATGCTGGTGAACAGTGACAAATCCGAATTGAACTCGATGCTTTCGATCCTAAAGCACGGAAACTGACCTCTATAGCGGTGTTTATCCACTTATGTGCAGCACTATAAATAGAGAAGAGGTGCTTGACTATGCATAAGAAATTAGGAATACGCATACACAAACATCTTCAAGATTAGCTACCGATCAAGCATGTATGTCTTGCAAGGTGTTCACCTTCGTGAGCTTATTAAACATCATATAGATCAATGGCATCTTCTTCAAATGATACTATTTAGGGTTTCTAGTGTTCTAACATCTAACCTTATTTCAATCCATTACTGGATTTTTATTTGGAACTAGTCAAAATGCATGTGCGTTGTGCACGTGATTAGATGAAAATATTATTATCTTTAATTTAAATATCTATTTAAGTAAAAAAAACAAAGATCTAATGTAAGTTTGTACAAAACATTATGGTCATTTTTTTCATTCATCATCGTGATGGATAGCTGCTAATTAAAACTTGTATTCCTCATCAGTGAGTCACGTGGATCCGGTGAATTCTCTTATCCATACAACCAACAAAAATATTATTATCATTTTTCAATTTAAATATCTATTTAAGTAAAAAAAACAAACATCTAATGTAAGTTTGTACAAAACATTATGGTAGATTTTTTTCATTTATCATCCTGATGGATAGCTGCTAATTAAAACTTGTATTCCTCATCAATGAATCACGTAGATCCGGTGAATACTCTTAATCTCTTATTCATACGACCAACAAAGTCTGACTCTGCATGCTATGTAGATGCAATATTTTGTATCTAAACTAATGAATGACCATGCAAAATAGGTACACCCTCCGTCCCAATTTATAGGTCATTTGACTTTTTGACGCTTAATTTGACTTAGTTCGTCTTATTTAAAAAATTCACAATTATCATTTATTTTCATTGCGATTTAGTTTAGCATATATATAATATTTTAACTATGAACTAATTTTTTCTATATTTCTGCAAATATTTTGGATAAGACGAATTCATCAAACTTGTGTCAAAAAAAGTCAAATGATCTATAAATTGGAACAGATGGAGTCAGACTTTGGAATGTAATTGTATCTTATCAATAGTTCATTTCTATTAGTTTTCATCAATGTGATTATAATCATTAATTTTCCATGTGAAAAAACAGGAAAACTAAATAATTACATGAAAACCTCAGGAAAAAATTAGCCCAGCCCATGAAATCAGCCAAATACGGTCCAACAGGCTTAGCCCGCTCACCCCCTAGGCCGCAGAAATCACCCAGCCCACTGGCGCCCATCCCCCACGCCGTCGAAGTCGGATCCAACCGGATCTGCCAGGCTGCCGCCGCCTCCTCCTCGGCCTGCCCGGCGCGCATTCCAGTCCCCTGTTGTTCTTTGATTGCCTTGCCTCCCCACAGATTTATTCGATTTTCTTGGTAGGATTGGTAGGATCTTCTCACTTTGATTGCTTCTGATGCGGTTCCGTTCAGATCCTTTCTCTATCCCTGTCTATTGTTTTTTTTTCAGATGGATTGCTATGGGGAAGCTAAATGTATATGATTGTTTAAACTTGAGATGATGATTTGGGATATAAAATCTGTGTAAGTAATGGGTTTGTATTTTGATCACTTTGGTATTTGATATTTCATGATGTATGTGTTGGGCCATGATGTGTATATTGGGCCTTTATGAATTAAATCTGATCTAGCAGAATGGTAAATATCTCATCTTAACTTGATTCCAATTGAGCACGCAGTGAATAAAATTCTTATCAAGGCTAGGAGGCCATACGGTGAAAAAAAATCAAGATTCAGATAAACGCATAATGTTTATTTTCTAAAGCCCGAGTTTGGGATCGAATGAGAAAAATCAGGTAGATTAAATCCTATATCTATATAGGTGGGGGTCACTAAAATCATTGCTTCTATAAAGTTGCATCCACAACGTGCCACATCATCCACATGAATTGGAGAGTTAATTTTGTGAACTAAAACATTAAACACTAATGTTGCCATTCGATGATGACCTCTCATATCATCTCCTACTGTTACTATGCTTTGAAATGTTAAAAGCATATCGTCAGGAACCACACATTATCAATGCTTTGAAATATTAAATGCATATGGTCAGGGACCACACACTGTCCGCATGTCTTGGTAATTGAAGCATTACATCTTATCTTATCTTACTATTACTAATTGGAGATTCTAAAAGTTGCACCAATTTCAAAACGCGTTAGAAAAAAAGATAAATCCTAAAAATTCTCACAATAATTAGAAACATCCGACCATCAATTGTCAGATTGGAATATTAATAGCCATTAGATCTGTTTTCTAAGTAATTATCCACCTCTGCCATTATAAAAGGTCTTGAGTTCAACTCTTAACGAAAACAAATATCTTTTTTTTTCATTATATATATTTTCTAAGTAATTATCCACATCTGCCGTTATGAAAGATCTTGAGTTCAATTCTCAATGAAAGCAAATATCTTCTTTTCTTTTTTTAGATTTTTTTTTGTTTTTTTTCATTAAAGATGCTAGAAACCTTTCCATGAAACAGATATTTTGTAGACTCTTTTTCAAATTTCCACGTCAATCCTCACAAGATGCGCTTGAAAAAAAATAAAATCATAGAAATTTTCACAATAATAAAAAATACCCTATCATCAATTGACAGGTTAGAATCTTAATAGCTATTAGATCTGTTTAATAATTAAGTAATCATCCACCTTTGCCATTATCAAAATAATATTAAATAACCCCTAAAACTACATATTAATTACCCACTCTGCCAATATAAAAAAAATATGAAATAACATCCTAAATTTATATCTAATTGCTCACATTTGCTATTTTGATAGGATAATATCAAATATCCCCTTTAATTTATATTTAAATTGTTCACCTTAGTTATTATGACTGTTACGATGAAAGTAACCCCTCAAAATTATATTAAAATCACCTATTTTTGCAATCTATCAAAGATTATCTAAATCAATTAAGCATACATATAAATTAGCAAGATATGCTATTATAAAAAACCTGAGTATAAAAATAGATCTATATATGTTGTACGGTTACGCATAATACATTTAAGAATCTAACCGTGTGAAAGCACGGGTTGATTGACTAGTGTATAATAATGCACACATGCATGGTAAGTTAAAATTTGGGTCTGTTTTACTTAATTTCCATTAGCTAGAAGATTAAAGTCTAGCCTTCCATATTTTGAAACTAACTTTAGCTCTTTGTTTGCCTGTAGTTACCACGTGCACATCTGTAACTATCTATATAAACTACATAAACACAACCCACTAAAGATCATTAACTTCTATTATTCTCTCAATTCTAGAGCTATTCACGTCATTAATTAATTTCTGTAGTCTAATCATAAGCTACGAAGTCCCATCTACCATCCATGTGTAACATGCTCACAGTGTATATAATGTGTGGCAAGAGAGAGGAACTGAACTAGCTAGCACTTACGGTCTCTCTCCCACAATACGTCTCCCTAAAATTGACCTTCCACCAGAGCCTATTATTGAATATTGGGCATGCAATTGCTGCCTCCACTTCCGTAGTAGCTGACGGGGTTTGAGAGTTTCCTAAATATAATCTCCCCTGTACCTCTCACAACACCCTCACCACTTTATGACATGGACTTCTTCCTACGACTGTCGATTCATCGTCCTGTCGAGACAATCCTTCAAGAAACTTAGACATATGCATGTCTGGGTGTCGTTGCAACCGTACTTCTATACATAGCTACTACAGGTCGACATCAATTTTCTTGGCATCCTCACCAGCAGACGAGTACACCACTCAATCCACGCCTACCCAAGCACCACCACACGTGTGATTTTTGTCCATTTCGTGATCCATCCAAGTTGGGATATATAGGCATCATATTAGGCTATGGTTGAAGAATTTGTGGGGCATTCGGTACCACTTTTCGTAATGTTTCATCTAATTCAGGTACATATATAGCTTCCTCCGTCTAATAAAAAAAATTTATAGTAACTCATATTTTTCTAAATATATGCCTACTACAAAATTATCTTTGATGAATAATTTTTATCCCACATTTCCTCCGCGCTTTTCTGCAGCATGAATCTCTTTGATGTGACGACAACAATTGATCCTCCAGTTAATTTTATCCTATTGTTTCAAGCGCAGTTACCGAAGTCATTGTGCCCTTTCAAATCTCTCATATATGTACTGTCTCATCATTGTGTGCTCAAGATCTCCAAAACTTGATGTTATAGGTGCTCGTTTCATTAGCTAGCAAAGGAGTTGACTGCCTGATACTGGTGGTCACTAGAAGAGATGTGGATGCATTTTGTACATCACATCAGTTGGACTATCATATTGGTTTAGTGCCAGCGAATTTAGTAGGTATACAAGTTAAATATTTCAAAGTCATGTTATATTTTAATACATAATTTGAACCAATTAAATTTGACTACTTTATTCTTCTCCACTTTGTTTGCTGAATTATCAAGTATATTTCTATGGTTTAATTTGTCTATTTTCTTCTATTTTCATATCCTTTTCTCTATAGAAAATTTATATAAAACTATTCTTCAATCCCCGCAGCAAACGTGGGGTGAATCACCTAGTTTAGAAGGTTTGTGGCCTAAGGTCAATGCAACCGACCGCTAAATTTATGGATAGAAGGTAATCGTGGGTATAAATTTGGGTAGGAATACTTTGAGTACAAAATATATTATAAAAAACTCATACTTTTATGGTGGGTATAAATTTGGGTAGGAAACTTTGAGTACAAAATATATTATAAAAAACTCGTTGTTTTACTGCATAGATTAATTGATCTTATACAGTGAAAGTTGTACTCCCTCCGTTTTTATTTGTATGGCCCCGACTAACCGAAACGAGCCGCATAATGTCACACATAATAAAACCAAGGTAGTATTAGATCTATCAGTCGTGTTCTATGCAATTGGAGACCAAGAAAGTGTTAGCATCATATAGATCATTGGCATCGAAGCTAGTGGTGAACATCTACAGCGCCTTAAGCTCGAGATCGGTCTAGAGATCATATATAGCAACTCATGAGTCATGATTACCTTGTGGCTTCGAGGAAAACAATGATGGTGACAAAACCAAAGTCTTCGTTACTGCGGAGCACCGTCGGGTAGCCGCCTAGCAGGACGACGGTGGCCCACGTGAAGGCCAGCGTACCAAGCGCGTTGCCCAGCCTTTCGATCAGCGTGACGGCGCGGACGAAGCTGTTGAGCTTCTTCTCCGGTTGCGGCAGCAGCAACGACGTGGCTCCATGAGCCTCGGCTCCATCAGCGCCCTCCGACGCCATGGCTAGCCTAGCTACCTTGCGCACACGCGATCTCTCTCTCTCTCTCTCTATATATATATATATATATATCTCCGGCGGGCGGGGCGAGCGGCTGACTGCTTTGCAGAGCTTGCGTGCACTGCGCTTGCTTGATTTGCTTCAATTTTGAACGACGCACGCAGCCGGCCGACATATGGGTGGGTGTGTTCGGTATTCGGTTCATCTTCAGTCCCCCCTAAACGTCGATCATATAAATGTGACTAGAGCTAGTACTAGACATAAAAAGGTGGCAACTGGCAAACAAGAAACAACTCAAGTTTCAGAGAATTGGACATTGGACAAGACAGTTGGTCTGGTGCTACACTGCTAGCCGCGGAACTAATTAAATTACTAGAATTTAGACCTGCGTGTACACATGTGCTTCGTGCATGGCGTAGCCTGCAGCTCCTCAGCACTTCAATCTTCGCTAGGTTGTTGTAACTGTAGGACCATACCACACACGGACGGTCAGAGTTCATCAAAAATAGGAAGGCGGGCAGAAACAATCACAATGGAGATGTTGGGGCCCCCGGCGCCATGTTTGGCCGCCTAGGAGCTAGCGTGCGGCGTATGCCGGCTGCTCGTGCCTGCAAAGGTCTGGCGGCACCGCGGCAGACCGAACAATGGTCCCGAAACGAGTATTGGGCAAGGGGCGAGTTGGACCACTAGGCTATGAGGGTGGGTGATAAGTTGGTTTGGGAACAAGATGAGTTAAATCTTAAACATGTTCTAAACAGAAGGCTGTCGGAGCTTCTTAGGGACGAAGAACTAAAGTGGTATCAAAGAGCAAAAGTCAAGAACTTGCATTGTTGGAGGGTGATGCAAACACTAAATTTTTTCATTTAGTGGCTAATGGAAAGCATAGGAAAACACATATTTGGTACCTGGTGATGTCGAATTAAAAAGGTACATCACAAGATACTATAGAAAACATTTTGGCCCTTCGGGGGACAATTCTTTGTCCATGGATGAAACATTTCGTGATGACATCCCTCAGGTGACAACCCAAGAAAATGAAATGTGGGTATCACAATTTACCGAAGAAGAGGTGAAAGCAGCTATTTTTCAAATGAAGCATAACATAGCTCTAGGACCTGATAGTTTCCCACTTGAATTTTATAGGTGTTTTGTAATGTGATAAAAGGGGACTTGTTAGCTATGTTTGCAGATTTTCACAAAGGCAATCTGCCGCTGCATAGCCTAAATTTTGGTCATATAATTTTAGTACCAAAGAGTAGTGATGCATGTCAGATACAACAATTCAGACCAATATGCTTATTGAATGTGAGTTTGAAAATTTTCACTAAGGCGGCTACCACCAGGGTTGTAAAAATATCATGAAACTTTGCATGAAATGCATACAAACGTGATGGTATAATTTATTGATTTCGAAAAGGCATATGATAAAGTCAACTGGGATTTCATGCAACAAACTCTGAGAATGAAAGGTATTGATCCTATTTGGTGTAAATGGGTTGAGTTTTTTTTGTTCAGAGAGGTAATGTGGGAATTAAGGCCAAGGCTTAGACAAAGTGATCCACTATCCCTATTATTGCTCAATATTGTTGTGAATATATGTTGGCCATCTTCCTTGCAAGAGCTAAGTTGGATGGACGGATTAAGGGGGTAATACCTAATTTAGTAGAAGATAGTCTATCTATCTTGCAATATGCAGATGACACTGTTATTTTTATGGACCATGATTTAGAACACGCAAAGAACTTGAAGTTGATTCTTTGTTGTTTGAACAACTATTGGGTCTTAAAATAAATTTTCATAAAAGTGAGGTCTGCTGCTTTGGGGCAGCAAAAGACATTGAGTCAGTGTATCACATCTCTTTGGCTGCAAACTAGGGACGTACCCTTTCCGTTATATGGGCACCCCGATGCATTTTAGGAAACTGAACAATAAAGACTGGAAATCAATCGAGCATAGATTCAAAAAAAAATTAAGTAGTTGAAAACGAAAATGGTTATCTGTAGGGACAGGGAGACTTGTGCTACTTAATTCAGTTTTGTCAAGTTTACCTACGTTCGTTGTCCTTCTTTGAGATTCTAAGAGGAGTTCTTAAGAAAAATAAATACTATAGGTCACTTTTTTTAGCAACATGAAAAGAACAAAAGGAAATACAAACTTATTAGATGGACAAATCTATGCCAACCTAAAGAAAAAGGTGGGTTGGGAATCCAAAATTTAGATGTCCAAAACAGGTGCTTCCTTAGTAAATGGTTATTCAAGCTTTACAATGAGCAAGATGTACGGCAAAAAGTTTTGAGGGATATATGGTAAAACTCTAAGCCAAGAATCTATAAAAGCAGGTGACTCACATTTTTGGAAGAGTCTTTTATCAACTAAAGACAAGCTTTTGAGTCTAGGAAGTTTTAAGCTAAGGAGTGGAGAAGAAATTCGTTTATGGGAGGACAAATGGTTCGGTAATCGAGCTCTAAAGGAATAATGTCCAAATGTTTTTAATATAGTCAGGAAAAAAGTGCAACAATAGCTGATGTTCTACGAACTAATCCTTATAATGTCTCATTCATAAGATCACTAGTGGGTATTAAGCTTCGTGAGTGGCAAAGCCTGGCTGCGAAATTGGCAAATATTAATTTAGTGGAAGGGAATTATTCTTTTGTTTGGGGTCTACAAAAAAGTGGTTTGTTCACAGCAAATTCGATGAATAGACATATGATTAATAACGGCAACAAAGTTACACTAGAGATTTGGCGTACGATAGTACCTTTGAAAATAAAGGTTTTCATGTATTGTCTTAAAAGATGGGTCATCCTTACTAAAGGTAATTTATCTAAGAGACTTTGGGTGGGTAGCAAACTTTGTAGCTTCTACTGCAATGCGGAAACTATCCAACTCCTCTTCTTTGAACATTATTATGCTAAATTCCTTTGGCGTGCTGTTTTTGTGGTATTAGACATACCGCCCCCTGTAAATGTTGAACATATGTTTACACTTGGTCTAAATCAGGTGGGGCAGAAACATAATTTAGTGCTATTAGCAGGTGCCTCTGCGTTCTGTTAGGCAATTTGGCTTACGAGAAATGATACAGTGTTTAACAATTGCAAACCAAAAAAATTGTTGCAGGTTCTTTAAGGCTTGTCAGCTCTGGGAGTCACGCGCTTTCGAGTTCTTTGCCTCCCATGGATGGCCTTTTATTTTTGGGATTGGACAATAGTTCACTTTTTTTCATGTGCTAAAAACATGAATGGTTTTGTAATAATGTAGTCTTATGCCTCTTCTTGAAGAGGTCTGAATCCATATGTTTATCAATTATCTATAAAAAAAAGGTGAGTCATATGTTTGGCTGTGTTATTTTCCCTTTTCCAATTTTTATACATAACATATCCGTATATATACAAAGTTCATTGGCTAAAATAATAGGTATTCAACATAATACCCTTGAATTGATGTGAACCCGCCCCTGACACACATCCACACAAACCATGGGGCGACACCGAGGTCCCTCCATAGCGGCTCCCGATGGCAGGTGCGCGGAGCTGTAGACCTTGTACCTATTGGCCACTCCAAGGGGCAGTCGGAGGTAGCTCCCATCTTCCGCAACGGCGATACTGGCGAATAGCATCCACGGTCGTTGAAGCTCGATTAAGTTGCGGCGCTAAGGAGGTGAGTCGTTTCATTTCACTAGGGCCACTGATTGTAGATTAAGCCTGCATTGCAGGAAACGCTCCCGCATTGTGTTCTAGCGTACTCCCTCCGTCCCAGAAAGAGTGTCGCCCACCATGATTTTAGTGCACGTTCCGGCACTCGTTTTATCCAAAATTTTAATTCAAAAATTAAAAATAAATAAATTATATAAAAGTACTTAAGGTTACAAACATAATCATAAAAAATTAATGATATTTATAAAAAATTTTGAATAAGACGAAAGATTGAAGGCAGTACACTGAAATCGAGAGCGACACTCTCTCTGGGACGGAGGGAGTAGCATAGTTCCAGAGCAAATACAATTCATCAGTTGTCCTCAAACTTGGCCTACTATGTCATCTAAGTCCCACAATTTTAAAAATCCATATTCAAGTCCCATAATTTGCTAATTATGGGACCTAAGTCCCAAGTCTCGTAATGAGAGTTAAATTGCCCACTTGGCATGCTGAGTAGACTATGAGGTGGAGCCTTGACATGTCAACCTCTCTCACACCCATCATCTACCATGTATCCATCTCTCTCCCCAGTTTCTTCCTTGAGTATTCTTCTTCCTCCTCTCTCTTAGAGCCATGGCCAGCACCCCACTCTACCCCCGTCTACACTCCGTCCCGCTGCTGCCCGTGCCCTAACCCCACTACTGGCGTTGCCTCTGATCTACCGTCCTCCGCCCCACTACCGCTGCACGCCAACGCCATCCTCATCCTTGCAGTTGCAGCTGCAGGGGTTTATATGATTCAAAAAACTAAGGCTCTTTAAAAATAACTTCTCAAAACCTATGCAACTAAAGTTTTGCTAAGAGTCGCTGATTCTACCAGGTTAAGTCTTGCAACTAGTTCCACCTAGAAACTAGCCTATCAAACTAGTCTAGGAAAGTAAGCACATAATTGCAAAAAGTAAATGTAGAAGATAAAGAGGTAGATAGAGATATGCAAACACCCGATAACAATGGTGATGATGGCACAATTAAGAGAAACGGATACTTTTCCCGAGGTTTCGAGAAGGAGTTCAAGCCTTCCCCCTAGTCCTCTTGTGGTGCGCGTCGCAAGGCCTTGCTCTCGTTTAGTCCACGCAAGGACTAAGGCCTCGATCGCAAGGATCAAGGTTGGCAAGGTGACCTGCGCAAGGGTCAAGCTTGTATGTCCAACCCAAGTGGTCCCATGCCAAAATACGCTCAGAGTCGATTGTAATCGTCGAAGCAAGTTGATGCCTAGAATCTGCGCAACACCTATTTTTGGGCCTGAAGGCCTGGTACTCCCTAGGATTGTCCAGCCACCCCTAGCTTTCTATCTTATATATATTCAGTAGCCGTCATTAGATTAAATGGATTTTGCTTAGATTACTCTGCCATTGAACAGTTTTGCCATTTGATCGGTTAATGAGACCCCAACTTGTGAGCTTAATCTTTTGACTTGCAATTCGGGTATGCATCTACTGTGTTCTTGCTTGTGTTCTTCGATTCACTTGCAGGGATAAGCCTTTGTGGCGAGGTCAATTGTGTGTGCACGGTTGATAACCGGAGGAGACGTGTTGTTATGATTGCAAGGTTCGAATCGTGTTGATTGGAAGTCAGATCGTATATGTTTTGCCTCCGTCAAATCAATAGTTATCCCCACCTGACGGAAGATTGGAAATCCCCATCCCCATCAAGTGGTACCCAGAGCAAGGTTACCGTTAGGTGTTCCTTTACCCTAGTTTAGATTGATTTCACCTTCATCCCATAGCCCACAAAGAGCCCTATAAAAAGTTATGGTCTGTACTTCATCTTATCCTATCACCACGTTTGGCATTTGCATAATTTGATTTTAGAGTCTGCATCATTGAGTTTGTGTCCATGGCCATAGTCTTGTTGCTGGTTTAGATCGCGTTCTTGGTTTGGATTAGTATTGCATCTTGAGTTCGTGTCCTTTTCCATCCCGTCGTCCCGTAATTCTCCGATTCTATTACTTTCTGAAAAGCATGTGAAATTGTCTACAACTTTGTCAATTGTGAGATATCCAAAAATTGCCATTATCAGGGTGTAGTTCTTGTTGGAAGTAAATCAGTTTGTGACCGGGTCAGTATCTCCTGCTTCCTATACAAATTTACAAAGACCCTCATGATCGATACAAGAAAAACCGCACATTTCATGGTGATCCTATACAAATTATAGTTCTGCAATGATCGTAGCTAACAAACCTCTTTGCAGCGGAAGCTAGCTACACATTGTAGGTAAAATTTCTCTATTCACAGTGACTTGGTATGATAGAATATATAATGGAGGTGTATACATATTGGATGTATTTGCATCCATTTATGCTCTATCTACACAGATAAACCTGACCTGCTGCATTCTCCCATTGTACAATAGAGCAAAAGCAAATATTCTATTTTCCTAAATAATGGATTATTAGCTTGCCAAGCTGCGAATATTCATGTAGAAAGAAATTTTGAGATTGTATGTAGTGAACATTCTCTCTGATGAAATAGGAACTCAGTCCCCTTCTCCATTTGTATGTATATTTGCAGTCCGATGTTCCAAGGCCTAAAGGCCCTGAACAACAAGTTTTTTTCTAAAACACCTAAATTATTCTAGAGAGAAGGATTCCATGAATAGTATCAGGTAGGTAGCTGCGAGAGCAACCTTGCCAACCTAGTTTAGTTGGGTCTCTCTCTCCGCAAACAGCGGACGAGGGCGTCTATCCTAAATAGAGCACTGGCCAGCGCATGCGTAAACGGTGGACCACCAGGACGTCTATCCTAATATAGCACGCTAGCCAGCGCACCCAATATATATAATCCTTATTGCTCCAAGCTAGGATCATCAACAAGAGTCATCATCATCCTCTCGGGCCAAGAGGGGAATATATAGTCAGAAGTCGGCCGGAACAGACAATTAAAGAACACGCAGTAAGGCGGCGGGATAGTACTACTACCATACCATGGAGAAGGTGATGAGCAGCAGGCTTCTCGCCGTGGCAGCCGCCGTCGTCCTGCTGCTGGGCCTGCTGGTTGCGCGGCAGGTCGAAGGCGGCTGCGAAATGAACGACTTCGAATGTGATAAACCAGGTTGGGTTCGTCGTTGCGTGACCTATCCTTTTAACTCCTATTGTTTTTGGGGTCCCAAAGATGCATGAGCTTGTCGGGAATTGATCGGCATGCATGCCATGCGAGAAAAAGACATAAGGCCGTCCCTCCACACACACCACTGCAGTTTTCTTTCTTTTTTTTTTTCTTTCTCTGTGATCGTCAGTATGTATTACTGTAAAAGAATAATGGGCGGATCGGGCCATGTCCGTTTGTATTTACGTGCTTCTTTTATTTGAAGATAAGTACACACCAATTCTTGAATGTATATCAATGGTCGGTGTTTTGTCGTCTATGCTATGTTTCATGAAAAAAAAATTGAAAGAAAAACAACTTAGCCCCACAAGCTGCGCCGAGCCGTAGTACACGCGCTTGAGCGCCGTGTGAACAGCGCCCCCTAATTGTACCTCGTTGATCGCGTCGCTTCTTTCCCGGACGCAGTAATCATCGGAAAAATCTGGCTCCGTCCGTCCCCTACATACCCCTGCAAGCTCTCCGTACGTATCTGGCTTTGTCCGCCTACCGTCCACCGACCACCGCGGGGAAAACCCCCGCATGGCGCTGCATGGACAACTTTGCTGCGGGACTGGAGACGTCAGGTTTGTGCTCCCAGCCTTCTCGCTCCATTCAGGCAACTACTACGTACGATTGGCAACAGTGCAAGCAATCTTCGAAGCCACAAGTATTCTTTTTTTATGTGCTTGGATCTGGTAATCACAACCCACTCTTCCAATTCCTCATGTTTGTAATTCATATAAACCTCCTCTTCAAGGATCCCATGCAGGAATGCATTTTGAACATCAATTTGTCTCATTGACCACCCTCTATTAACTGCCAGTGAAGTGATAACTCTCACCATTTTAGGTTTGACCACAGGACTAAAAGTGTCCCGATAATCAATTCCAAAGCGTTGTTTGAATCTCTTTGCCACTAACCGAGCTTTGTATCTCTCTAGTGATAAGTTTTGCCAAAAATATTTTTTTTAAAGTTACTAGGCATAATACATGTATATACACTACTAGTCAGATGAGATCCGAATACAAACAACTGAATAGCTTAAGTTAGGTTTTGGGTGCTGAAATTATGTAGCAAAGTTTGGCCCCAAAAAAAAAGATTTGCATAGCTGAAAATGCAAGAAAAAGATAGACTAGGAGCGTGAGTGCTGCAAAGGCGAGGTGGTGCATCATTATTCAGGTGAATATTTGATGATATAGGAGAACATATATTAATGGACTCAATGATCTAGCTATGCCTTTCAATTAAGTAGGGAAAGAGAGTTAACACAAACATTCCCCGAAGGTAAAGCACACACACCATGCACAGCAATTGACAGTGGCCACCGTTTGCATTTTCCTCTCCCTTCCAAAAGGACCCTCAGATCCTGTCTATCTGTTTTCTGGCCCAAGCTCCCAAAGGGAAGATGGTCAAGTGACAAGTCGTCAAGGCAGAGAGCACCAAAGTGACCAATGTCAACCTTCCAGCTTTATTTAGCAAGCATCTTTTCCATCCAGCAGACACTGGCCAATCCGCTCGATGGGAGGTTGGACGGTGATTTTTTAAAGGATCAGGTGTGCAATTGCAGACTGAGGTAACGGCATGGAAAACTTTCATAAGTTCGAAAGAAGGGTTGAGCACATGATTAAGGTCCACACCCTCACAATGATTTGAGTTAAGGTGGAGAATTTGGAAGTTCTTTTTTTTCAGAGTGCATGAAATTAGAAGCAGGAACTACTGAAAAGCTCCACACTACTCATACATATATACAAGAACTACACTGCACCCCATTAGAAACTAGATCTAGTATCAAATTCCAAAATCGGTTAAATTCCAGCAAAAGTGTTGCACTAGTTGCCATTCCTGATTCCTGCTTTGAAGGCAACTAAATGAACCATTACCAGCAGCACAGGTTATAGAGGACTGACGTGTGCAGCTCACACAGAGCGATAGGTGTGAAGATGAATTCTTTCTGAAGATCACAGTTCACTCCATGGCTGTGGTTCCTATTAAGATATGAGAAGCTCGGTTACCAACTAATAAGTGTGTGATCAGATGAAAGAAAAAGAAATGAAAAGGAACAGGCCATACCAGCTGGTTTGAGCCAATCCTGAGCACATGCAAGCTCTTCAATGCAGATGCTTTTACCAAACTGAGACATTGCTATTCTTGCAGTCGCAGTTGCTACCTTGCGGTCAGTACAGCACTGTAGAGCCAAAATATCACGTGCCATCCGTGCAATCCTAGGATATGTCTGGTTATTTTCCTTCCACCATTGGAGAACACTGGATTCTGCTTTTGTCAGGCATGGATCTTGCAGGTATTGATCAAGTTCAGTCAACGGTCGGTTACCATATGGATATTTAGTTTCACGATAATATTTCTCAAGCATATCTCCAGCCGTTCCTTCGCTACTTTTAGGCCCAGAAGTGCAGTCAGGGTCACCCACCTGATGTGAATATTCATAAAAGAGGTTGACCAATGCATCGTGCACATAGTGGACATAATGCTTTATTTCCTTACGATATCTTTTAAAATAAAACCATCGCATGCGTGATTTGATGCGTCCCAGACGGTATTTAGGATCCATGACCAGACGGTATTTAGGATCCATGACCATAGGCATGCAGAGATGGAAGAAACAGAGTTCCCACCGTTCCTTGAACTTTTGTTCCCTCTTTTGCAGCACATTAAGGAATCCTTCATCCTTTTCGCTGGAAGCACATTTACTACAGAAATCAACTTCAACATGTATTTCATTCTTCACATCCCACAGCTTTTCAAAGAGATCAGTTGGACTAGAATAGTCGTGCATTGAGTCCACGTCCATATGAAAATGTCCCAACATATCACAGATTTTCTCTGCTGTTATCCAGTATTGCCTTGATGGTGCATATCTGGGGTTGGGGTAATGTACTACTAAGGAAGTGGGGCCCATTGTATACTTCGAACATTTTGATGACTTCTCCATAAATTTGTCAAGTTCAACCAGCCCCAACTTCATAACCTGATCAAGTAAATGAGTTGCATAACGTACCACAAACGAACTCCGATTGACAGAAAGTTTATTGCATTCTTGGAGTCCGGCTTTGACATTTGAAGCTACTGAATCATCAGCGAATGCATCATCCAGTAAAATGCAGAAAACTTTGCCATCAAGACCCCATAATGCAATAGCTTGAATTATGATTTTACTCAATTCGTTTGAATTACAAGTGGGGTCCACAGGACAAAATTTTATGATCTTTGAGAGCAAATGGACCGGCCTCATTGCTTTCCTGATATGATGAGTGATTGTCAACGAGCTCAAGCCCTCCGATGGACTAGAGACCCTCCGATGGACTGGAGGTAGATGATGAAGACCTCGATGCACTGAGGCAAAAGCCCTCCAATGGACCGGAGGCAATGCTCGGCGTCGATCGGCCATGGAAGCTCGGTACACGGAGGGGCGGATCGGCAACGGTGGTGTAAGCCCTCCGATGGACCGCGAGGCAACTCCGATGGACTGGAGAAGCCGGGTGCCACCGTGGTGCTCCAACAAAAGTGCATGGCGCGAAGGCGTGCGAGGGAGGCTTTGGCGGTTTCGGCTCAAAACCGCCACCCAAGCTACCCAAGGCTTAATGAGTTGGGCCACGACTTGCCAAGATAGAGAAGATGGGCCAAGTCCGGCCCAGACGGAGACTTCCTAAAGTTTTCCGGTTTCTGACTTCAAAACCGGGGGTGCAAAGGCGGATTGGACTACTGGCCACGTGGAGGACATCCAAAGATTGCGTGGAAGCTAAGAAGATCAAGTCTTCATCGTGGCGTCTGTCCCCGATATTTCGGGTTCTTTTCTGTTTTAGCCCCTCCGGGTGTTTCTAGTGTTAGGGATCTATGTGTAAAAATGCCAAAACTGAACCGGTGTATAAATAGCCTAAGAGCTGGCCATTAGAGTGAGTTTTGGCAGCTAGGTTTTCATTTGCTTTGTGTAATTTTCGTCCTCAAGCTTTGAGCTCCAAGTTTAGGAGGGTTAGTGTGAGATCTAGCCTCCAAATCAAGAGGGAAGGTGAAGGTGGTTGCTTGGGACGAAATCCTTCATTGTAATCTAACCTAAAACCTCTTTTGAGGCTCATAATCGAAGTGGTTTCGTACAGCAACTTTGTGTGCTTCTCCTCCCTTTGTTCTCTTTGGTTTTTGGCTTCAATCCTTGGCCTTTTGGGTGTTTGTTTTGGGCAAGGTTGAATCCTTTGTTTTTCTTGTGTTTTGGACTTGCAAGGACGTGAAGATTATGTCTTAGAACATCTCAATCATAAGGATTGCCACGAGCAAGTTGTTCTTGAGCTTTTCCCTTTCTTGCCCAAATATTCACCTCTTCATGAGATCTGAAATTCCCGCTAATCCCATGATCTTTTTCCATAGATCTTTTGAGAATAGTTTTGAAATAGGGCTAGGATAGCCTGTGCCAATTTTCGTGATGTTTGGAGAAGGTTTGGTCAAGTTTCGAATTGCTTTTGTGTGAAGTTTCCTGCTGTCCAGTTTTTCTGCTGGTTCTGTCCACTTTCAAGTTTTGTTTTGTTTAGGGGTCAGACCTTCGAATTTTGGGCTGAAATTTTGTGGAGCTCTTTATCAGTGAATCATAAAGCTCCCATAAAAATTTCAGATTATTTGGAGGTGTTTTGACCTGGTTTTGGTATTTTTCTTTTCGGGTTAGTCTGTCAGTTTTTAACCACCGGACGGTCCGGTGGCTCTAAAAATTTTATTCCTTGTCCAATTGAGCTAAAAATTTGTGGAGTTGTTCCTTGGCCCCTTACTAGCTTTCAGTAAAAATTTCATAACTTTTGGAGTTGGTTTGATAGGGTTTTGATTCGAATCTTTTTGGAGTGTCAGGCTGTAAGCACCGGACTGTCCGGTGGTGCTCACAACTTGCTCCAATTGGCCTGAAATTTTCTGGAGTTGATCCCTATTGCCTTGTGAAGGTGTGGTAATTTTGGAGGAATTTTTGGAGCTTTTCTTGAGGGGTTTTGAGATTTTTCTTTGCAGCCCTGTCTGTCTGAAATCTGCAGTTCTCCGAAGTTGGTTCCTTTTGCACTCTTTTTCTTAGCCGTTTGAGCGTGTGTTTCCGCTTGGTGCTTGGTACGTATCTGTTCAGTGGACGGTACCAAGCACGTGTTGTGAGCTAGATACGTATCCTCTCAGTGGACGGTGTCTAGTTTTGTTGTGGGCGTTGTTTCCGTTTTGCACTGCGGTGGGGGTTTGAGTTTGAGTTTTCAAGTGCTCCTATTCACCCTCCCTCTAGTCGCACGTCTCGATCCTACAATCTTTTGCTGCTTCTCCCACTCATCATCAATGTAGTGAATAGTCAAGCACAGGAATGCCGAGATCAAATCATAGTGCCACATATATGTACTCAAGCAAACCCGGCTGTGTAAAGCTACTATCTTCTCCTTCAGCTTGGATTTTTGTTGCTCAAACAGACACCAACTGTTTCCAATCAAATCGTAGGGGGATGAAATCTTAACCATAGGATTCAACCAAGCAGCTAGCTTCTTGAATCTATCTTCCTTCATCATACTTGGTGATTGCCCATGCATTGCCAATATCTTGACAAATTCTTGAGAAGAACGGTTCTAATCAGCCTTCTGATTCGTGTGGCTTGTATCAATAGGCTCCTGCCCAGGTGATGGAATTTCGCCATGACATTTATTATTTTCAGTGGAAACAATGGGTGAAACAACAATTTCTTCAGGTACTACAAGTTCCTCATGAGACCCATTCTGGTCGACCTTCTGATTCTTCCTTTTTGTGTCGGTGTAAGTGTTAGGCAAGGCAAGCTGCTTCTGCTCAGGTGATGCATCTGCTGTGCTCAAGCATTTCTTTTGGCTGGATGGCAAGAAAGAGAGTTTCTTCTGTTTTGGATCGGATCCAGATGCTACTAAGGTGTTCTGGATAGATGGCAAGGATGTAAACCCCTGATGCCTAGGGCTCTTCGAAGTCTTGGATCTGCAAGTGGCATGGTGCCTTAGCAAGCTGCTAGTGCCATTGGTGCTGCAGCAGTTGAAGACACGGTGGCATAGCATGCACTCAGCCCGCGCGACCTTCCCGTCAACAAAAGTGGGTATGAATACATCCCAGACAGTGGGCTGGGGACGTTGCCAATGCTCTCCTCTTCATCTATGCTGTTGTTGGCATTCTCGTGCACGTCTTCCATACCTAATATATACTTAATATTAAAATAAATAAGGATTTCCGGTCCGTCGTGACAGGTGGGATCAAATAAAAATTTTCGATCCATCCTGACATGTGGGACCCGCTTGTCAATAATAGGATTCGACTGGAGAGGCAGTCCACGCGAAAACGGAAGCCCAGATCGCTTACGGACTCCGTTTTCAACATTCTATATATCGATGGAAAGGTAAAATTATAATATTTCCAACCCAATTAAAACCACTTTCAAATTCGCTCTCAGTCAACGGGAATCGTCGAAACAATGTGACGTGAAATTTATTTATGAACCAGACTCGGACTCGGACTGCAGAAAAAATCAACGCGAAAACGGACGCCCAAATCACGTACAGACTCCGTTTTCAACATTCTATATATCGATGGAAAATTAAAATCATAACCTTTCCAACCAAATTGAAACCACATTAAAATTCTCACTCAGTCAACAGGAATCGTCGAAACAACATGACGTGAAATTTATTCGCGAGGTTGATTCAGACGGCAGGAGCAGCATACGCGAAAATTTCGCTTGCAGGCAATGAAAAAATTCGAAATAATAGGATATGAAATTTATTCATGAGGAATTCTTATATGTATTGATCTAAAGGTGTTTCAAAAGTTTTTGTCTTTCGTTGCAACGCACGGCTATTTTGCTAGTAAGTATTAAAAGAACTTATTAAGAATGTGGAACAAGTTCTGCAGAGGTTCGAAACATCTATATGAATGAACTTTGATTAGATAAATCATCTGAGCAGGCTTTATACATGTGAACACAGAGGCTATCTGAAGAAACTTTTACTTTATTTTGAGCACGAGCTTAAGAAAAAATTATTCTGAGAGGTTACCTGAACAAACTTTCGTTCGACAGATAACTGAAAACGCATAGCAGTTGGATATTGAGCCTCCTGAGCAAAGTGATAGCTTAATTTGAACAATGCTTTCGCATTACAAGTGAAGTGAGCAAACTTGGCAGATAATCTTGGCTGTTTTTTATGGGTGGAAGTGAATCGTTGGACACACCTAGTGGGCAGGAAGACTGAATGGGTCATGGTGACAGCTCAACAAAAAATCGAGCGACAAGGAAAATAAGTAATAATTTGTGGGGAATAACGATAAACTAACTGAATGAAATATCGGATTGTGGCGGTGGGTTCTTATAGACATACCCCCTACCATTCACATTTTTTTCACATTCTTTGCTGATGCAGCTAGGACCCTCGGTCCCTCACACTCTTCCACCACATCTACGCACGTGCCATTTGGTTGGAAGAATGTCTTGGAATGGAGCCGTTCCATCCTGATTTGGGGGTGTTTGGTTCACAGGACTTGGAATGGATTCATTCCCGAAAGAGAATATTCTCCTTAGATGCGGAATGTCTGCGTTCCACAAAAAATATGGAACGAGCTCGCTCCAGTAACGCCCGTCGTTCTCCCGTCTCTCTTCCCCCACGCGGCGGCTCGGCTGGCAGAGAGCATCGGAGGCGGGGCTCCACGGCGGCGGTGACGGCGCCGGTTGCGAGCGGCGGGCGGCGACAGCTCGAGCGGGTCACCTTCCTCGATCCGCGCCGCCTTCTCCCTCGATTCGCGCCTCTGCCACTGGATCCATGGCGCCGCCCCACAATTCGGCTCGGCGGCCTGGGCGGACGAGCCGTCGGCGGCGCGGGCGGAGAGCATGGATGGAGGCCGGCGGCAGGTCGAGCAGGACGGGGACAGGGATCGGCGGTGGGTCAAGCAGGGCGGCGTGGGGGCCGGCGGCGGGTCGAGCAGGGCAGCAGCAGGGGCCGCCGACGGAGCGAATGGTTGTGAGCAGAGAAGGGAGATGTTTTTATTTCACTGACACATGGACCCCACCAAACTGCGGGTTGCATTTCCGTTATCTCAATGTTCAAATCCCACCAACCAAACAAAGAATGAAATCGTTCCACCCTTAAACCAAACACGTACCATGGAACCATTCCATTCTCAGAACCTGGGACGGAATCGTTCCATCCCACCGTATCCACCAACCAAACGCTACCTTAAGAGGACCGAATCCATCATCTCAAGTTCCACACACTCGAGTTCGAAATACCGCTAAGAACAAGCAGCATTGTCTCATCCTCAACCTACCAAAACCTATCAAGAAACAGGAAAGCACGTACCGATTTTCACAGCTCCACAGCAAGACCGCACGAGGGGGACCAGTCGGAATATCGGACGCGAGAGATCAACAGGGTTCGATTCCGCGTGGGCGGATACGGGGACAGGGGAGATGAGAGGGAGCTAATTGGGGGAATTGGAGGGAACAGCAGAATTGGGGGAATGTTTACCCGCCGTCCACCCACCCTCCATTGGGCCACATGCCACACTCAATGCCTGGGCCTGCTCAGCCTCCTCTGCTGGGCCACATGCTGTACTCATCTATTTGGGCCTGCTCGCTGCTCGGCCTCGCGCTGGCGTGCTGATGTGCCACTAAGCACATATTTCAAAGAGCAACGTTCTATATTTTACCCAAACAATTTCTGTTCGAATGAATTTGATTCTTACTTATAAAAAATATTATAAATTTATGTGAAAATATTTTAGTTTTGCAAACACAGTATCATAGCTACCAGAAAAATACAATATTCTAGATTTATGAAAAAAATATTCTAATTAAAAAATGAAATTCTACACATACCCAAATGAAGATGTTTTCTACTTATAGAGAATATTACTTCCTCCGTATTTAAATATAAGTCGCGGTTGACTTTTTTCCAAAAGTTCAATCGTTCGTCTTATTCAAAAAATTTGATAATTTATTATTTATTTTGTTGTGATTTGTTTATCATAGCATATAGTTTGAGCATGATATGTTTCCGTGTATGTTTACACAATTTTTTTGAATAAGACGAGTGATTGAAATTTGAAAAAAAATCAACCATGACTTATATTTAAATACGGAGAGAGTAAATTTATGTAAAATATTCTAGTTTGACAAACACAAAATCATAGCTACCAGAAAAACACAATATTCTAGATTTATGGAAAAATGTTCTAATTGAAAAACGATTTTCTACACATACCAAAGAAATACTCTATACTTAATGGCATAATGTTCTAACTTCACTGTACAATATCTATATTCACACAAAAAGTATTCTAGATTCAGGTTACAGTATTATACCTTAAAAAGGTAAAATATTCTAACTTCAAAAATAAAATATTCTGACTTGACAAGAAACACATTCAAACTCACTAAGTAAATGTTCTAGGTTCATAAAAATAATGTCTACACCATTTAAGAAACAAGTAAATGCAAGGTGTTTTGTTTTCCGTGCGCAACATTTGATCGTTCGCCTTATTCAAAAAAATATTTATAAATACTATTTTTTTTCATGTTTAATCATAAGTATTTTATCAAATAGCTTGCATTTTTTTATATTTGTATTAGATTTTTGAATAAGATGAACAATCCCTCAAAACATCATCGGTCTGCAAACCTCCCACTGGTCGGCACCTTTGCGTCTCCGACGTCCGGCCAACCATCTAGTCCGCGCAACCGCGCATCCACCGTTGGCCAGCCTCTACCGCACGCTCCATTGGCTGGCGACCGCCGACTAGATATTGTTGTCCCTCAACCCGGTGGGTATTGCGCCAGCCATCCCTACTCCGCCGGTTTTTTCACTTAAGTTGACTTCACACATGCCCAATCCCAACGTTACGAGCTTCAATTTGTGATGAAAGGTCAACTAGTTTTCACCGAATCTTCAATTACGCACCGGTCCACTGGAGATTATCTGAGGGGTCTTGGAAACTGTCGTGACGCTTGGGTCCCCCATCGAGTCTCAAAGTCCTTAGCGGGGGCAGATTTTAACCCACGGCGGGGTTCGGGAGCGGGGTGGGTTTTAATCTAGGTTTCAGAGGCTGGTGTGTGGATTTTAGTCATGTCCTCCTAGGATGGCCTGACAAAGAGAGCCACATCATCAGCGGCATCTTTAGGCCAGCTTGGTAGCTTTTTCTGTCACCTTGTTTCTCGTGTGACCCATTAAAATGGTTATTCCTTTTCGGTTTTCTTCTTGCCGCTTTGTGGCTGCTTCTTTTTAAAGAAAAAATATACCGCACACGTTTTAGCAGTTTGGTACACAAAAATTTTATAGGAATAATACAGAAATTTACATGAAACAGTTCAATATCACTGGAAAAACACACGGATATAATTCTTTTTCCACTCCAAACAGGGCTTTAAAAATTATGAGGCTCCCTTTGAAATGCAGTACTTCCATACGAATTATGCAGGATAGCACGTTCGAAAGGAGCCCTGAACGTTTCCAAAGTTTTGGATTTTTACGCCCAGAATCATTCCGGTATTTGCAACAACTAGCCGAAGAAGTAGGGAAACTTCACGCAACATCTGCACTCCACGCACAAGATCCCTGTGTCCTCTTTGAGCACCTAAAGAACATGTTTGCTTACTTTCATTTGATTCAGGATGTGGCTGAAGCCTGAGCAGCAGTGTGATTGCGTGAGTGCTGCACTGCTGCAGGCCTGCCTGCAGCGCGTTATTTGTTCAGAGGAAACCTCATCCTTTGAGCAATAAATGGAACCGATGCAGAATTAGCAATGCATGTACTCATTCTTAGCAAAAGGACGCCATATTTCGACTGGAGAGAGGAGAGCAATGAACTCAAAACTCCAGAGAAGCAGCGATCAAACATTGAACGTGACCAACGACTTAGGTATAAGTATCTTATAAATTTAAACTTTAAAAACGAACTTCCCACAAGTTGCACGCTACTGCTACACATAAAACATAATACAGCTCTATCAGTAGCTAAACGTAGTACCCTAAAATGGCTTGAAAGTTCTCCACAAAAGTGCCGCACGATTTCTCTGTTCGAATCCTGCATCAAGAGGCAACAGGTTGAGCTACTGTCAGTGGCACAGATCATAGAGGGTAACATGAGGAAAGAAGCATACATGGAAAATCAGTAAGGAGAGACCTTTTTTCTAGATGTCATCCGTTGGCTCCACACTTCTGGTGCCTGCAAAGACATGAGAAGATCAGCTGTACAAGAAGCAGATCAGATAAAAACAGGAGATGCAAGCGCACAGATCGTACCAGCTGGTGTGAGCCAATCTTGAGTACAGACAAGCATTTCAATGCAGCTCTCAACAGCCAACTCACACATTGCGAATCCTGCGGTCCTTTTTGCTACCTTGCAGTCAGTATTGCACGGTAGTGCCAGTATATCGCGTGCCATACGAGCAATGGTAGGATAGTTCAGGCTATGCTCCTTCCACCACTGGAGAACACTGGCCTCATCGAAAGCGGGACAGGTCTCTTGCAAGTACAGGCCAAGTTCAGTCATCGGCCGCTCACAAGATTGATGCTTAGAGTCATGATAATACTTTGATTGATGCTTGGAGTCATGATAATACTTTGACAGTGTATCTGCATCCTCAACAGTTCCCTTTCTCGCTTTTGACCCAGAAGTGCAGTTAGGATCGTCCACCCGATCTGAATATTCCTTGAAAAGGTTGACAAATGTATCACATACTTCATGCATATAGTCATATTTTTCGTTGTCTTGAACAAAAAACTTGATGCATTCCAGACTGCATTTAGGATCCATGACCATAGGCATACAGACATGCAAGAAACAGAATTTCCAGCGTTCCTTGAACTTCCTTTTTATCTTTTCCAGTACTTTGGAAAATGCATCATCTGTCACATATCGACTCTCTGAATCAGCCTCACGATACACTCTTTTCACAGTGTCAAAGAGATCAGTTGCACTAGGAAAGTTTGGCATCCAGTCAATGTATTCCTGAAATTGTTTCAGAATCTCACAAATTTTATTTGCTGTTCTCCAGTCTTTCGGTGATGGTGCATACCTGCCGTTGGGATATTGTACAGCTTACTGGTTGGAACCCTTTTCATATCTGGGGCACTTGGCTGATTTCTCCATGATTCTGTCAAGCTCATCCAGTCCCACCTGGATAACCTGATCAAGTAAATGAGTTGCAGAACGTACCACAAACAAATTCCGAGTTGCATCGACTTTGTTACATTTCTGTAGACTGGCTTTGACATTTGAAGCTACTGAATCATCAATGAAAGCATCATCCATCATAATGCTGAAAACCTTGTCGTGAATATTCCATTCTCTAATAGCTCCCAGAATGATATCGCTGGATTTTTTTGCATCGCAAGAGGGGTCCACGGGAGAAAATGTGATGATCTTTTGCTGCTTCTCCCATTCATCGTCGACGTAGTGAATACTCAAGCATAAGAAGGCCAACTGCGGATCGTAATGCCACATATAGGCACTCAAGCAAATCCCACTGCGTAAACCAGCTAACTTCTCCTTTAGCTTGAACTTTTCTTGCTGAAACAAGTCACATATGTTCCCTATGAAGTCAGAGCGGGATGGCATATTGACTATAGGATTCAGGCAAGCAACTGCCTTTCTGAATCCACCTTGCTCTGTCATCCTTGGTAGGTACCCGTGTATGACCAATATCCTGACAAGTTCTTCAGGAGAACAGTTCTGTTCGACTTTCTGATTCTTCTGGGTTGAGTTATTAGGAGAGTACTGCTCAGGCAATGCGATTCCCCCATGAGACTGGTTCTTCTGCTGGTCGATGGAAAGCTCAGGTGCTGCAAGTATTTCAGGAGAGCCACTACCATTCTGATCAACTTCCGGATTTTTCTTATTCTTGTCAGTGTGTGTGTCAGGGAAGGCAAGCTCCTGCACAGGCACTTCATCTGCTGCACCCATACATTTGTTTTGGCTGGATAGCAGGATCTGGAGCTTCTTCTGTCTTGGCTCAGAGTTGCCGACTGTTGTTCCCTTTGGTGGAGATGGCAGGCGTGTATGCTCCTGCTGCCTTAGCCTCTTCTTAGTCCTAGGGATGTACTTGGCTAGGTGATTGCGCAGGCCAGTAGTAGTTGTTCTGCTCGTGTGTTGCAAATTCCTTGTGAGACTCATTCTGATCTACAGCCTGGTTCTTCCTGTTTGTGTTTATGGGACTGTCAGGTAAGGCAAGATCCTTGTCAGGTGTTGCATCTAGTGTGCCTGAGTCTTTCTTGTAGCTGGATAGCAGGAACGGGAGCTTCTTCTGTTTCCGATCAGAAACGTCTGCTGCTGTCAGTGCTGTGCTCTTCTTTGTAGATGGCAAGGATGTATGCTCGTGCAGCTTTGGCCTCTTCTGAATCCCAGAGTTGCACCTGGCCTGGTGATTCCAAAGGCTGGTAGTGCCAGTGCTGCCCCTGCAGTTAAAGACCCGGTGACAGTGCAAGCATTCAGCCGACGCAAGCTTCCCGCCGATGAAGGTCGGCATGAACTCATACCAAACCTTGGAGGTGAGCCTTTTCTTTGGCTTTGTGCCCATTATTGCATCTTCCACACCTAGATATAAAAAAAATACAGTATTTGAATATGAAAAAAAGGGAAAGTAATGCTACGATCTGAACATTGTCCTAGGGCAATAGAAAGATGTTAATTGAACAGACTTTGAGTTGACAGGTAAACTGAAAAGGCACATTATCTGGACATGTTGAGCAAAGATATGCTGCTGATCGAACATTGTTGTAATGCAATTGAACTAACTTTCACACCAGAGGTTGACCGAGGATCAAATATCAGTAATAATCAAATAAACTAAGTGAATGTATTGTGTTTGTGTAACACTATCGAACAACCAAGCAAAGTAGACTAATAAGATTTGAGGGATAAACGTGAAGCAACAATACATGAGCTGTCAGATTAATTCCAGATGGACCCTATTGCTGTCCAACAAGTTATTTTTCCTGAATCTTTTAACCAACGTCAAAAGATGGTTTAAACCGTTAACAGCGTAGGGATGAATTTCCACCCAGAAACCGTTAAGGGCTCAAACCAAAACCACCGAACAGAACCAACTACACAACAAACCATTCGTCCCTCCTACAACTCCACACTAAATCAGAGAACCTATTAATCTAACAAATGTAAAGCACCGAGCTCCAGCAAGCACTAGATGAACACAGATCCAGACTTGAGATTCTGAGAAAGCGGTTGCTCTAGCCACCAAGTTTTTTCTTCCGTGTAATCAATCAGAACGGGCGTGTGCCCAGGTCGCGAAATTGAAGAACAGAACCATAAGGTTACGCAACAGCCTTAAAAGGAACTTACAGTCCACCATTCTCTCGTCTCCTTTGCCTCCGCGGTCGGGATCGGGACTGTCACACTCATCCATACCTAAGTACACATAAAGGAAACTGGAATTATCTTATCCATCGTGATTTCCACGTGAATCTTCCGAGATCGAAGGTCAACCGAACGAACCAGAAACAAAATACGCAGAGGAAACCAAGCAGTAGTGCATTTCGTACTACCAAAGATCATCAAGAACCAGGGCTACAAGGGAGAAGCGCGTACCGATCTTACAGTTCCACGGCACGAGGGAGGGGGAGAGACCTATCGGACAAGACGGATGAGCAGAGCTGGAGGTCTTGATCTCGCGGAATTCGTGTGGGCTGCGGGAGCTCTCCGAATCGGGGGGATATGGAGGAAGGAGGGGGAGACGTGACGGCGTCCTTGCCTCCGCATGCGGAAGACAGGAGAAGGCAGTGGTGGGAATCGGGACGGCCTTTCCCGCCGCTTTTCCCCTCCTCCCGCCAGCTGGCGTTCTTCCGTCATGTGTTTCGTGAACAAAATTCTGAATCATGGAAATTTTTTTATTTTTATATTTATTTAAATCGTTTTTTGCAAAAATAATTCGGTATTTCATAAATTTGCAAAAGTAGCCGTATACCGCCGGCCCAATTGGCGGTTTTTAAAAACCGCCGGGCCGCCCGGCGATATAATGACGTGGCGGCTCACGGCCCGCCTCCTGGCAACGTTCCGCCGGATGGCCCGGCGGTTTTTAAAAATCGCCGAATGGGTCGGCGGTATTTAAAAACCGCCGTTTGGTCCGGCGGTTTTTCATTTCCCGCCATTAGGGCTGCGCAGTGTCGGCGGGATTAAAAACCGCCGGGCCATTCGGCTATATTTAAATAAAGCCGGATGGCCCGGCTTTATTTTTTTCCCAGCATTTTTTTATATGTTTTATATTTTTTAATTTGTTTATAGGCCGGCTGGCTTTTTCCAGTCATTTGGTTGATGCTGAAAGATAAGAATAAAAATTATTTTATATTTTTTCAATTTTTTTATAGAAGAATAATTCTAGTTTTTTTCATGACATAAATTTCACAGTTTACTCTTTTCTCAGTGCCATCTCAGTATATGGTTTGAGCTTTTGGTTGATACGAGAAGATGCATTATTTATGTAAAAAAGTCACAATAAAGTGAGAGGAAAGTAACACATGAAATTAAACCCAGCTTAAAGTTTTGCAGATAATAACCACAACATAGTACATGGTTTTTGGCATAGTTGATTCTACTACTACGGTACATCTTCAACATGCAATAACCAATGACTATGACCTAGACAACCTACCACAATTTTGCGGTTAGCATGTTGTGATAGTGCCTAAGCAGCTCTATGCATACACGCCTTAGGGAATTTAGAAGCTGGGTAAGGGATAGACCACATTCTGCTCAATGTCTAAGCATAATGTGAGGATGGGAAATGTGAGGATCCTCCTTCCTCGTAGAACCCATGCCCCCCAGATGGTGGTGACTTAGGGGGCCAGTCACTTCTCGGGTGGTATGGGCACTTGCAGAATGGATCTGGACACAACGGGTCATCCTCTAGGCTTACAACCAAAGGTGTCTTCTTGTCCTCATCTTCTTCCAGTGACTTAACCTTGCCCTCGAGCTCATGGATCCGGTCCTTGAGGTAACTGATGTACTCCTCAATGTGTTGATGGTTTGGAGGATCAACCCATTTAGCAAAGCGACAGTTTCCCATGTCATAGTAGTCCTGCAAAAGGCAAGTAATGTTAGGAACTCTGAAAATTGAATAAAATGGACGGTAATAGTTACGCATACATAGCCATTGGGGCAGCGATAGAACCGACGGCCACCATCTATCCATGAATCGAACACTTGCACAACACAGTGCTCCCCATGGGCACACTTTGGCCACTCCTCCCTCCGGTCATCGTAAGGCCTAAGTCGTCGTGCACCCACGAAAGTGTGAATTCCCTCTAGAGGGAACTGCTCTAGTGGTGGCTCATACTCTTCAGGCCCAAAGGATCCTTCCCAGACAAAGTGGTGAGGTGGGTTTCCCCTCTTCCCACGGCCACGACCTCTCCCAGCTGGTGCTGCCATTTGTTGTTTGTGTAGTATGTGCAAGCCTGCATGTGTATTTATAGTCGTGCTCAGCTCACCTCACATGTGTATTGAAATGTTCTTGATACATCTGAAAAGGCTAGCAGGCAATGCTGCATCACTTCCATCTGAAAAGGCTACTGAGTACTATCTGAAAAGGCTATCGGGCAATGTTCCATCACTTCCATCTGAAAAGGCTACTTAGTACTATCTGAAAAGGCTATCGGGCAATGTTCCATCACTTCCATCTGAAAAGGCTATTGAGTAGTATCTGAAAAGCCTATCGGCCAATGTTGCATCACATCCATCTGAAAAGGGTGCTGCCTAAACCCTGAAAAGGCTACCGGGCAACGATGCATCACATCCATCTGCTGTGGCTAATGAGTATCTGAGTTGGCTATATTTAGAATCTGAAAGGCGTCATATACTGATAGATTTAATATGAGAAACAACGGATGCACATAAATGCAAAAGTACTGGTTGTCGTAATTTATAGCCGAGGACATCGTGCTATGGACCGGGTCCATGGTAAAGCTCGTGGGAGGACATGATGATGGGGACGACCCTCAGCATCATAAAGGTGGCACAGACGAAAGGAATCCGTTGCCCGACTAAAGCGAATCCAATGCAAAAGAAACCGATGCACATAAATGCAAAAGTACTGGTCCATAATGTACAGTCACATCAAACTCATGCATGTCCACACAGCCTATGACAACACACTAGCTACGACCCCTCTTGCTCCTGCGTGCCGCTCTCTGGGCAGCCCAAGTGTGGCGTGACCCGTGACTGAAGGGGTCGCGTGGCTGTCTCGTACGTCGGGGAGGGGGACTATCGTGCACTGCCTCCTGGTCCTCTGACTGCTGAGTGGCCCGAGGGGGCGCGTCGTGTAGCTGTGAGTAACCAAGCTCTTCCTGTGTAGGCGAGGCGAACAAGGACTGCGCCATCTGCTCTGCTACTCCTTGTGGACTGGGTGGCGCCTGGGCAACTCCGTAGCTATCCTCTGGGGTTGTGCCAGCGCCATATCCTGCAGAAAAAAAACGCATGAATTCATATGACAGAGTATGAATATTATTCACGCGCACCGTTGCGAAACCACATACCCCAGTCAATGGGACGAGCCCGTGACGACCCCGCAGCAAAGGGGTCCTGGTAGTAGGGAGGTGGACGTGACGACGTCCCTGCGGCAAAGACGTCCTGGTAGTACGGAGGGGGACGTGTCGACGGTCCTGCGTGGGTCCCGTACTGGGTACCTGTAACACTCACATGAATATTTTTCTAACTCCTGCTTACATGAATATTTCATGTACAAGAAATACCTGGCGGCGGGTACGTCATCGGCGTAGTCTGTGCGGGAGCAGGACGTGCTGGTGGTGGGGTCGGTGCAGGTGCACGGAACATCGGCGGCTGCAGTGGGAAAGCAACGTCGTCGTCACGGCACGACAACGACCTAGTAACCCTTCTGCACAACTCAACAATCTTGTCGTAGGCCGCCATGTGCTGTTGTGGGGCCATGGTTAGGGAAGCTCGACTGCACGCCATAGCCTCCGCCTGGATCTGTCTGACAACGTCGTGCTGTTTCATAAAGTTTGCATTAGTTTGTAAGTAAATACAACTTGGATGTGTTTAACTCAGTAAAGAAACTTACCGCTAGAGACGCCCCCTGGTCTCGCTGTGTAGGGTAACTGTCGGTGACGTCCGGTGCCCGTCGGGGTAACTCTTGTGGCGTCGATAGGACGCGAACTCGTGTCCTAGGTAGGTACCACCGGAGATAGTGACCCCAGGCAGCATCGTCGTGTGGCCTACCCTCCATAACGACGTCATCCAAGGCCATGGTCCACCTGGCCACGAACTCGGCTAGACGGGGTATCCAAAGCTGACCAACGGACTGACCCTGTCTAGTGAACCTGCAATTCGAATTTAGTTGTGTTAATCGAATTACCTTGTAAAATATTGAAAATGAACAAATCGTAAGAACATGTCGTCATCACGAACCTGTGCGCGTGTGGAGGTAGAAGGCTCGCAGGCACGACAATCTCCTGGAACAGCCCGAACTGACGGAGCACGCGGTGCACTGCGTGTTCCTCGACGTAGATGTCGAACACCAGTGGGCTGCGTGTCCTCCAGTACTCTGCGTCGCGTACGCACAGCGGTGACAGGCCCTCAGGTGCGCGGCTGTCGACTGCCTCCTGAGAATAAGGCTCCCACCGAACCTCATCGTCACGGAGGACGTCGAACTGGCCTACGAAGTCAGGGTAAGACTTCCTAGTCTGCACGTGAGCGTACGCGAACTGGGAAGCATTCAATTTTAATGTTAATGCAGATAACTAGACAAACACATGAATTAAGTAAAAGATGATCAAGGCACATACTCGTTGGTCGCACCACAGAGAGCCCATTGTCGGGCCGTCGACGTCGTCCATCGGGTACCCCTGGTATGGCATGTGTAGAACCGCGGGCCGACCAATCTGAAACCTCTCGTGAGCCCAGAGCTGCAGAAGTAGCGGACACCCCCCGAAGATGGGCTCCGCTCCGGAACTCTTCAAACAACCCGTGCACAAGCCACGATACGTCGCCGCTAGGACAGCGGAGCCCCAGCTGAACTGTGGGATCGCCTCCAGTGGAGCGTCGGCGACGTAACGTGCGAAACGCAGTAGGTGCTTCGGCACAAAGCTGCCGGCGGAGCTGCAAAACATCACCCAGCCCATCAACCACAACACGTAGGCCTCCAAGTGCCTAGCAATCTCGTACTCTGTCGCACCAACTCCAATGTCGTCCGCCTGTAAAAGGTTAAAATTAGGTTAGAACTATGAGATTAGAAACTTCGAACGTAGCGGTCTCATTTGTGTCGTAATAATTGTCACCTTGAACTGAAGGATCCACCACTTTGGTGGTCCGCCTGTGTGCGTCGGTGCGAACTCCCTGTAGGGCGGTGCGGTGCCGCTACGCTGCACACGACCGAACCGAGCCAGCAAGTCCTCTCGCCAGCCTTGCCCGACGTCCGTGGGGCCCATGGCATCGCCCCTCAACGGCAACCCAAGCAGGTACGACACGTCCTGCAACGTAGGCGCCATCTCGCCCACAGTGAGGTGGAAAGTGTGTGTCTCCGATCTCCATCTGTCCACTAGTGCTGCCAGGAGGGAGAAGTCGTAGCTGAAACGTGGTCGGTCTCCCTCGACCAACCGAGCAAGGGGGAGCAGGCCTGAAGCACGTAACCTAAATAAAAGCCG
Organism: Paspalum notatum; assembly: GCA_022530915.1. NCBI lineage: Eukaryota > Viridiplantae > Streptophyta > Magnoliopsida > Poales > Poaceae > Paspalum > Paspalum notatum. The sequence goes on from CM039685.1 coordinate 36,438,775, forward strand.
GGTTAGTGCACCATTATATATATTTCGATGCAATTCAATATATCCAAAAAACATAAAAAAGAACGTGAAGCGAACCTCGGTAACCAGCGATGGTCCAAAGCCATCGTCTCCATCGGCACCCGTGCACGGAACTGTCCAAGCGAACAACCCAAAACAGCACTGAAGTACGACCGATGCTTCATGTCCGTAGCTGCATCGAGCAGCTGGGGGGTCACGTAACCCTGTAGGGCAGCCATCGCTACAGAATGATTGAAATCGTTAGTCCTCGTTAAAACTATAAGACATTTAACAAAAACATCAACAAAATATTGCATAAAAATGAGCATAACATCGCATAGAACTAGCAGAAAATTAACAGAAGATATTAAAAACCACGAGCTATTAAAATCCACGATTGAAACGGGCAGAACCTATTACAATACATGATTAAGACAACAGTTACAAAGTTATAATTAAGATCATAGGTTACATAGTTATAATTTGAAATCCACGAGCTATTACAATACACGATTAAAACAACAGTTACATAGTTATAATTAACATGATTTACACGTCATGTTATTCAAATACATGGCACCAACTAAATGACATTAAATGACTTCATCGGTTCGACCCCGATTGCGTTGACCTTGGCTCGATGATCCAGTCTCAGGTATGTTCCCTGTGGTTCCTTGAGCTGTACTATTGCATTTCTTGTACGAGTGTCCGAACTCATTGCATCTGGAGCAAATGACAACTCGTGGCCCAGCTTCGGCGTCATCCATGTTGTTACGAATGCGACGGGTTTTACGTCGGCCAATCTGTTGTTTCATGTCTGGATGGGGATTGGGAATGAAATCAGGGGCACCATCTGGAGTACTGGTGAAATTTCCGGCCATGGCGAACCCATATATCTCGGACTTCCAGGTGTGATAGATTGCATCCTTCATGAAATAGGGCGACACAAACATACGGGCATTCAAACCTCCAGCCTCTCCACACGCAGCAATGACATGTACAGGGCCTATGGTATAACCTCGGCTTGTGGCAGCTACAGACACAATGGTTATTGTACAAGACACATTCTTGCACGTGTCTTTCATAATTTCCTCCTCTCCGTCCTTTGTCCCGACAAAGAACCTCGAATCGATGCTCAGCGACACCCATGTTCCTGACACGGTGACCTGCGGCTTTTTTGTTTGCTTTTTCCATATACTCAGAGAATTTCTGGCCATATATGAGGCCGTGGTCCAGAAACACCTTCTCAGCTTTAGGATAGCGTTCCCGAAAATATTGTGTTGTGCGGTATATGTAAAATTCCACAATCCCAACCAGTGGCATACTTCTGCTGCCACGTAGGACCCAGTTGTACACCTCTGCAAGGTTCGTGGTCATAATACCATAACGAGCACCTCCTTCATCATGCAACAGAGACCACTTCTCCTTCGGCTCATGCTCAATCCACTCAGAAAACGACTTGATCGAACGACCAGGCCTCCGTCGCACATTCGGACCGTCAAGACCCACGTCTTCCATTGCAATTGGCTCTTCATGTTCTGCATTCACACCCCTGCGTCTTAGTTCGGCAGCCTGCTTGTTCGTGAGCTCATCGAGCTTTTTCCACAGAACATTGAATTTCCTTTCTTGATTCTGACTGCAAAGCCTCTTAAAAAGAGTGGTTAGTTTCTTACTCTTGAACTGACTCTGAAAATTTGCTCCCATATGTCTCATGCACCATCGACTCTTCAAATCAACCCACTTCGGTGTTCGTTGACGTTGTACAGATCCTTCCTGTAAATCTTGCACTGCTTGCATAATGCCTTTGTGGCGATCATGAATGACACACACATCTTGCCGATCCTGAACAATACATGACTTGATCCTCTCTAAAAACCAGTACCAGCTGTCCCCGTTCTCACTCTCAACAAACGCAAAAGCAAGCGGGAGAACCTGATTATTACCATCTGCCGCAATGGCAGTCAACATGGTGCCCTTGTACCTCCCTGTTATGAAGGTTCCGTCGATGCATAGCACTGGGCAGCAGTACTGGAATGCATTGATGCACGCCGCCAATACAAAGAAAGCACGCTGAAGAACGCGCTTTGTGGGGTCTTCAGGCAAATTATAGTGCTTGATCTCAAAGTAACTACCGGGATTACGCTGACATAGTGTGTGCAGCACACGTGGGAGGTTGTGGTAGGATGCTTCATACGTTCCCCATCTCATTTCCAACGCTTTCTGTTTCACCCTGTAAGTTTTACTGTAACTTATTTTGTATTGGAAGTCATCATCAATGCTGTTGATTATTGACTTAGGCTCATATCCTGGATTATTTACTATCTTTGAGTACATATGTTGAGCCACAAAATCAGCTGTCAAGTTACGGTGCTGAACTTCTAGCTCTTCAAGGATGCATGTATGATGTTCAATTCTTGAAACTGACCAGAAAGTATCATACTTTCCCATATATGCATGGACCCTAAAAGGACAATCATCTCGTATGCACTTCACATCATACACTTGCGGGCTACTCTTCACAACCCTGAACTCTTTCTTCAAGCTTTTGGCCGCCCATCTTTGCACAGCCTCTTTCAGTTCTATCTTGCTATGGTAAATAGCACCCACAGATACTTCATTCTCACTGTACTCCCATGGCACTGTTTCACCTTCATTCACCAACAGTTGAGAGTGATCATAGTTGTTCCATTGACTTGGAACTTGCACCGGCCTATCATCGTCATTATCTGAATCTTCATCACCACGTACATCTCCCTCGGTGTCCTCCCGCTGCATCTGTTCAACCAAACCTGGAATGTGTTCACCCTCATCTACCTCACCCCTTGGCTCCCGAACAGGTTGGCTTCCTTCAGCTTGGTCATCATCGCCTATCTCATTAACCTCATTGACATTGTTTTCTACCACTTGTTCAACTATTGTGGCCTCATCATAGACATGTGTGGTTTGTGCTTCAACAATCACCTTCTCGTATGCTTGCACAAAAAGAACCAGAGGTAAACCACGCCGCAGGCTAACATCAACAAACCTCTTCCAGAAGGTGGTATTATCTATTGGAACTAATTCCCAATAAACAGGGGACGAGGTCCTGGTTGTTACTGCTGAAATGTGCAATTCACATTCATCAGCATCCAACTTGAAACACTTCATGAACCAGTTATACACCGAACGGAATGGCCTTTCAGTTGCTCTGTCAAGCCCTTTTGTCACTGACCTAAACCCACTCAAATCTACCCCAAACTGACCGTAACGTATCTCTCCTTGACCATAGTAAATCTGAAAGTATGTTTTTTCCGACATGACCTGAACAAATGTGACAATGCCAAAATCTATACTTAGTACATATGTAACTGCATATATTTATATACACACGTGATTTTACATAGATTTTACACTTATTCTAATTATTGAATATTTAATCTAAAGCGCGTTTCCTAAACATTCAATATAAATACTGTAAATTGACATGAAATTTTACTAAATAAAACTAATCTAGTGCTAATGTTCATAGAAATTAACTGCTATTAGTCTAATCAACTCCCTAGCTATTATATGAAATGAGATAACTAATATCACGTATCACCAATATCACTAATACTACCTAAACTAATACAACTAATTGTACCTAAACCACTAACACTATTAATATTACATGAAATGACATACCACTAGTACCAAAACTACCAATAGTGCATGAAATGCTCACCGCCGCGGGTCTCCGCCGCCGCCGGCTGCGCCGCGCTCCCGCCGCCCACCCGCCCGCGCCCGCGCCGCCGCCCGAGCCGCCGCCGCCCCCCGCCGCGCCGCCGCCCGAGCCGCCGCCGCCCCCCGCCGCGCCTTCGCCGCCCGCCCGCCCGCCTCGCCGGAGCCCGCGCTGCCGTCCGTCGCCTCTTGCGCCGCGGTCCGAGGAAGGAGAGAACGCGAAAGAAGGACGGCCGGGGGGCGAGGGTTTTTTTAGGGGCCAAATAACGCCGGCTGGGGCGGCGGTTTTTAAATACCGCCGTCTCAGCCGGCGATTTTTAAAAACCGCCGGTCCAGCCGGCGTTTTTTACCTCCGGGCCCACCCACTACGCCACGCCCCGCAGCGCTGACAACATCACGCCGTCTGAAACGGCGGTTTTTAAAAACCGCCGGGCCGGCCGGCGGTATTTAAAAACCGCCGTTTCAGGCGGCGGTATAAGGTTATTTTTGTAAATTTTCGAAACTTCCAAATATTTTTGCAAAAAACGATTTAAATAAATATAAAAATAAAAAAAATTCCTGAATCAATGAGATTAGTCAGCTCAGCAGCCCAATACTTTGAGCCCATTATGGTCCACAGCCCACAACTTATGTTTTCCTTCTTCCTTTCTCGTCTCAATAAAGAAAAATAACTATTCCCTTAGTCACAAAGATCAATGTTAATTTTTAAATTCAATATTTGATTATTGATTTATTAATATATATTGTTTATTTTGTTATGGCTTAATTTATCATCATAAGTATTTAAGTGTTAATTATATTTTTTAGTATTTACGCTGGTATTTTGAATAAGACTGATGGTCAAACTTCACATCCAAAAGTCAATATCGATTTATGGAGTACAATTTAATACAGAGAGGGTACTACCATCGTTTTCTTTTTACACCGACAAGCGGACAAACAACACAATTGAGGGTGTGTTTCGTAGCCAAGTATTTTTGAAGTTTTCAGTGGTTCGATGCCAAGTTGGCCGGGCCAAATTTTGATCATATTTAACCATATTTGAATTTGGAGAAATGTTTGGTCACATAATATTTTTTGCTTGTAGGCTTCATTTGGGCGGCAAATAAGATTTATAAACAAGAAATTTGTTATTTGGATAAAATTGAAACATGGTCAAACATGACCAAAATTTGGTCCGATCAACTTTGACCTCAAACCAAACATGCCTTTCAAGCAAAGAGGTGTTTGGCTGGCATCTGTAAATTTTGGAGTTTTAAATGATACACTCCAGAGTGGAGCTTTCTTCTATGCGAGCGTCTACCCACCCTCCACGCCCTTTCCCCTGTGCGCCCCTTTCCTTGCCTCCTGCCGCCGGCGCGCCGCTCCGTCCTCCAACGCCGCCCTTGCTCCCACTTCCATACATGCCCCATCTTCCCACGCCCGCTACCGGCCCCTTCTCCCGCAGATGGCCCAATCATCCGCGACCTTCCCGCGCCACCAGCACCTCCTACGACGGCCCCGCACCACCTGCCACCAGCACCTCCTCCTGTGGCACCCGTGGGCGAGCACCACTCCGGCCACCCTTGCCATCACCAGCCGTGCCCATTCCGCCCTTCCTCGCCGGCCAACATGGCATGAGGGAGAGGGTGGTGAGGGAGAGAGTGCTCCCATGGCCGCTCGCCGGCCAACGCGGGAAGCGGATAGGGCGGCACGGGGGAGGGGGGGAGGGTGCTCCACATCTCCTCTCCGCGCCATGCTCCTGCCCCTCCGCCTCTCTGTGCCCCACCTCCACGTGCCGGTTAAACTTGGTGAAAAAAAAAAAGCAAACATCTTATAAATTGAAACGGAGGAAGCATTACCAAACGAATGAAAACAAGGAACGGAACCGAAGCCAACCCCTTCCCCCACCAAAAAAAAAAAGAAAAATAGCAGTCTGCATTTCCTTAAAAAAACCAGGGAATGCATGTGAAGAATCGAACGCGTTGTGGCGCGCGGTACAGAATTGGTGGAGGTGGCAACTGGCAAGTGCCCTCTGCATGCTGCGGTAGTAGGGTCGGGGCCTCGGGGGCACACTGGCTGGTCAGCTCTCTCACTCATCAAGGCATCATCATCTCCGTCCACCTGGTGCCTGATGGCACCAGCTTTCCTGCAGCAACTCATGCTGCCTTCCTTCCCTGACCTGCTGGCTGCTGCATGCCTATACACAGCCGGCCTCTGAAAATGTTGGCTGCTGATTTGACATCCGGGCTGTCCAGATTGTGAAGGATCCATGGGCCATGTCATGCATGATCTAATTCTATCCTATCTATAGATCTATCTGTCAGAGCATGGTTACCATGTGTTGGACGAATAAAACTCGGATGCATATATATATGGACATATGGTTAGCTCAACGTATACAAAGCGGTCAATCCTAATATAAAGGACAGACATGCATACATACGATTCTAGTTTTGCAACCTAGCTTTTCCATCACATATTCATGTTCTTCTTTGGTTGCCATGTCTGATGCTCTTTACCCCATCAATATTTTGAACATAAAATTTTTTTTACCATATTGGTAAGGGATCAGAGTGATTACAGATGTGTATATTTATTCAAGTGTGGAAGGGATAATCCCCAACTCATTAATAGGAAGGTTTGTATTCATTAAATCCCTCTATTGCCAGATTATAATGAATGTTGCCACGATTGAGATCATTATTGTTGATGGGCAGCATATCCTGCGCATTGTGCAAATGTGCAATCGGTGGTTGTGGTGTGCAATAATCCTTGTTTCATGGGCATTCGGATCACATCAAGCGGCAGCAGATAGATGTGGGCAATTTCATTGTTAACATGTGGGCGATTTCATTGTTAACATCCTGCGATTGAAACATTGTTTTATGAACAGGTCTTTCCACTTCTGGCTGTTACTGTTAGATGTGATCTAGACGGTTATGAATCAAGCATTGTATAGTTGCACCATAATCACCAACTGCACAGGATATGTTGCCTTATTGATGAGAACAGTTTGACCATTATTACTAATAAGAAGTTCGCCTAGTTTTTGGTTATAAAGTTTTACTAGAACATATCCCTATAAATGATATATATATATATATGAACCAATAAATTGTTAGTGATTGTTGGGTGTTGAATGAATATGGATGTTTGATCCTAGTCATGAGTATGTTGATCGGTTGAATGATTGAAGTAATGAACCTAGAGACACGTCATTCTGTAGCCACATTTGTGTTCCTAAAATTTTCTTAGTTTCATGTTTTTGTACATATAAGAATGTCATGTGTTGTAAAGAATTGCTAAATAAAATAGCTTGTAGAGAAGGTTAAGTTACCACCAAATGCCATAGCCTGCTATTTAAAACCTTGCAACTGAGACTATTATGCTCTCTCCTACAAAAAGGTGCAGCCCCACAAAATTATAAACACAAGTGTTCTTATTTCACGGTATTTGATTTTTGGTTAGTGTGATGATAGTATTGGATCTTGAGGTGGTATGTAAGTGAACCCATTTTTGGTTAGCTCATCGTTGTGTGGTATATACCGAAATTTCTCGTGATATCACCTTTGATATGGTCTAAAAGCTTAATTCCTTTTTTGTGCTACTAATATAATCTTACATTTTCCTCCTTGAATCCCTACGCAGAATCGTATGCTCGCTTTAACGAGTCCATATCGAGCACTATGTGCCACCGGTAATTTGTTTTTTGAGTTTCATCTGAAGATTAAGGGTGAGGGGCCGTTGACGAAGATTTCAGTAGAGGTTTTGTTAGTTGCCATGGCTTGAATGATACTCCTCGTAGACGCTACATTCTTGCATTAGAAAGTCACCTAAGTAAAATGGATATGGTGTGTATGCCTGCTTTACGTGCATTGGAAGCTTCTATTGGAGTCAACTTTTTGAATGGGAAATATATTTTTACTGGCAAGATATTAGCATCAACTTCTGGAAATGATACATGCAAAATGGTCCTGTATGACAGTGAAGTAGCTGGCACAAAGAGAGAATTTGGAAGCGGTGGATCTGTTCCATTAAGTCGTCATGTGGTAGCTGTCCCATTTGGTGAAGACCTATTGCTATATATTTCCGTTCTTGATAGCTACAATAAATCTAGGCGCGTTAAGTTCGTTATAAGGAATGATGTGGATAAACGTACATGCAACCTAGGCACTTATTACAAGCTGCATGTGAATATCATATGGAAGGGTGTCTTCAGACAGTCATGCGCCAAGTGGAAGGTTATTGGTAATAATTTACTGTTATGTTGACACAGTTTTGGAATGCAATTGTGTCAACAAGTGCTGTCAGAGCTGGAGTGTATTGAAAAGTGGGATGCAGAATAGTCTACTCTATATGCACGGGAGAAATGGCCTCCATCTAGGCCCTTTTTTGTAAAGTGTTTTTGTTTAGTCGTGTCCTTTTTTGTAAAGTGTTTTTGTTTTCATTTTTCTCACTAACAGGAAACTCATTTTAGTTATATATGTGCATGTACAACACACAAATGGTGTCCTTACCAAGGGAAAAAACACAAAAATGATGATAGAAGACTGTGCAGCAATATGGTGTGTGGAATTTATATTTATATCTATGCAAATTAACCAAAGCTTAACGAACAACTCTGATTGTGGTGCAGTCCTGCACAAGATATTGTGTACACTTCTTTTCACCCTTTTCCCGCATACAGAATTTGATTTTCTGAGGAGAATTCAACAAAAACAATGTTGTCTATGATCGTCACGAATCACATTTATATTCTAGAGCCGTGGAGCATATTTTAATTCATGCAATATTGTTTCTTTTTCTTAATTTCAATCTATAACGAGACATGTCTGCCGGCAACGAAGAACATGCACGCAGAGGAGCAATAAAATTCCAGACAGCATCTGACAATTTCGAGGTAGAAGCCAAGTCATACTGCTACAGGAGTCCCATCTTACACGTCTCATGCAATGAGCACACAAGGGAAGCGGGGTTTTGAGTTTATTCTTCTGTTGGCTTGACTACAGCTTCAACCTCTGTGATTGTACTCTCAGCTTCTCCAATTTCAGCACCTTGTTCATTTGACTCCCTCAGTTCAGCCTGCAATGAAACAATCATTAAAACCAATGAAGAAAAGAAGCCAATTTTTCTCAGAGATGGGCACAATTTTTATGCCATACCAGCGTTGCTTTCAAATCTGCTAGTGCAGTTTCAAGTCGCTTGTGGCAGTCTGGAACCATTATCCTTGACTCAGCTAAAACATTTTCCTGTAAAGGCAAAGTTCAGATTTCAATAACTTGTGAGTTCTGAGATCAGAAAGTTTAAACAATGACATTTCACAATCTCAGTTACATGAAAAAGGGGGAAAACACTTCAGTGGCTTCATGTGCCTTGACAAATGCAATGCATCTGAGAAAAGGGAGTTCAGTACTTCAGTTTAAACATTAATGTAAGATTTCAACTCTAGGAGACAAAAATATAAACTAGGATGGAACAGAACCTCAACTTAACTTCTAACCACCCAAGAACAGAGAAAACAAAAATGTGTCTCAACAGCCAATTACGTCTATCCTTACAGTGTCAAGGGATCAGATGCACATATACTTTGACCAAAAAAATCAGTGACACTCCATTCTAATTAAACCAAGCATCATCTCTCAATGGAAAATACATAACCTCTGATTCACCACCCTTCCATTTTTCCAAGGCTAGAATTAACTGATTATTGCACAACAATCTGGAAGAACTAACGTAACTAGATGCTCATTCAAAGACCAGTGAACAATGCTACAGCAAGACCCGTCGTAGATCCACATTCAAAGACCAGTGAACAATGCTACTGCAAAAGATTACAACCGGTCACAAGTATTGCAAGTCTTCAGTAATGCAACGAATCATGATCTCAGTGAGAGAGAAAAACGAGTGCTCCTAGCACTAGGGCAGGGAGGTCAATAACTGCGTCAAGAAAAAGTAAGAAAGTCTTGAGAAGCAGAAGGCTCATCACCTGCTGCTTGAGATCATAAGGATCGGCGCCCTTCTCCTTCATGTCAGCGGTCTTGGCCGCTTCCTTCTCCACCTCCTTCTCATACGAGCGCAGCTCCTTCACGATCCTCTTGCAAGTTGACGTCTTGATCTTCAGGTTCCTCAGGGTCGCCATATTGGACTGCAGAAAAATGGAAACACAGTAAATTAGACAGGAACTTCAAACCACCAGGATCCAAAATAACATACAATGAGGACGGTACTAGAAGCAGGGAAAGATAATCTTGAGCTCTTCTTTGGAAGCATGGAAGGAAATCCATTGAGGCCTTGTTCAGCTTCAGTGGATCCAAACCCCGAGCTGATTTTCCCCCCTCTAGGAATGGGTGGATCCCTGACTGTCAATCCAATCCCTGTTGGCGTGATTTCTAATCCCAGGCTGTCATAAGGCTAAGTAGTAGCCAGGGACAAGTACAGGCAGCCATAGCCCATAATACAGTGCAATCAGTACTTCTACAGATTATACTCAATAGCCTATCCTAGATTCAAATTCAGCTGAATAATAACCTTTGTTCTAAAAAAATACTGAACCATTCAAGCAAGCTCATGGTCTATTTAAACAGCCATGAAAAAATAATTCATGGTGTGACTTGGTGACTTGACAGCCAGACAATTTGATTCCATACATCCAACACAAGAGGACCTTGCCTCCATGTATCGTACTATATCATTCGCCAACTGATCTAAAAGCTCTACATGAAAAAATATGCCATTCAGTATCTGATCTAAAAGTTGTAAATAAGAGAAGCAAACTGCTGACAGGTTACAGATAACAGCGCAACAGATATCTTTTTGTACCACAAGCTATGGCACTCCCGCAAGCATGATGAAAGTGGAGAATCATAACCATATATCTCAAACCAGACATCTACAAGTCTCATATTTAGGAAAAGGAAATCACGCAATAGTAAAGTAGCTTCTTCTTTGTTACGACAACTGATGAGCACTTGAAGCATTGGAAAATAAAGCTGAGCTGACAAATGCAGTAGTAGAGCATTGAAATGGTGGCAAACATTTATAATCATCAAATTGTACTAAAGAATGAGAACCCAAGCCCAGAAACTCTCTTGTTATTGGATCACTAGTGCAGAACACTATCCCAAGGTATACATTCATAACCAGGAGCACTACGCTGGGGATGGCAAATTTGCCAACCTTTCCACACGCATCGCATAATCTTGGTCAGCAGTATACGCGTTCTCAAACTAAACTATAAGAAGCTGCGGAAGATCCAGTAAAGTACAGAGGGGAAGCATCGGTAGGCATAACACATGTCTACATATGTAATTAGATCGGATCCGAATACAAACAGCTGAATAGCTTAAGTTAGAGTTCGGCCGGGTGCTCAGTTTTGCACAGAAGGAAGCGAAGAAAAGGTGTGGGCATACCTGGTCTCGTCGCCGGCAAAGGGCCCGACGAAGACCTGCGTAGGGCGGCGGCGGTGGCGGCGGCAGCGGCAGCGGCGGTGGCGGTGACCCGGTGTTCAGGTGTCGCCACGAGAGAGGTACAGAGAAAACGGGGAGAAAAAGCGAAAGGGCCCAATTTCACGTACACTTTTTTTTGGCCCGTTTCATTTCCGTGGACCAATTTGTTTCCAAGGCCCAACTATGTTTCACTAAGATAATTTAATATCCTAATTTATTTAAAAAAATAATTTAGGTACAGACGATACTGTATACTTGCTGGCAAAACACTAGTCCCTCCATCCAAAAATTAAGGACTATGATTTTTTTGGAAAACTCAACATAAATCTTTAGCTAACAACTCAATAAATCACTATACTTTTAGTGTTGCATATACATAAATCTTTAGCTAACAACTCAATAAACTGTTTCGGCACAGTTTTGCACCGTTCTGCACTGTAGATAATTTGACACACCACACACAAAGTGGAGAGAGATTTGAGGAATGAGGATAGGGATGCTGGTTGGAGACAACCTAAATGTTCTATGCTGCGCAACGTCTCTAGGAATTAGTACCTAATTTTAAAATTATACTCCCTCTGTTCTTTTTTATCTAACGTTCCTTAGCGGGCGATAAGTTCACTTTAAATTCTGTTCTAACCCATATTTATCTAACTAGGATGCACAGAAAAATGTATTAATATCGACCGTAGTTGTTATGGTAGTTGGAAGGTACTAGTGGGAGCCTATTCATCCTATAGAAAACTCCTCAACTTAGCACGTGTGCTCATATAATTCAAAGCACTTGACATTGTATATAAAAAAGAAAAGCATTCCAAATTTGTATATGGATTATTCATATTTATTTTTATGATGGATAATTTCAGATAACACCTCAATTCCCCATGTTTAATATTATGATTGACCGTCTAAAATAACCCCTTAAATATATATTAAGATCATGAGTACCCTAAAATCATTCATCTTTACCGCTGCAAAGAAAAAAAAAACTCATTTAAACCTACAAATTGAACTACTAACCTACGCTATCATGAAATAAATTAATTAACTAAAAATGTTTCTGTATATATTTCTACTAGTATTAAATTTATATATAAACTTTTGACACAGACGACACAAATACGTGTACGTAGGACTCTAGCCCATATTTGTTGACGGGCTAGTGTTTTTTTTTCCCGTTTGCATGAGGATGTGCTTACCAATAAAAAAAAAGAAGCGCAAAGGCGCGGCAGCAGTACCGCTGCAGCTGCACGGTGCAGGCGGATGGGGGCAGCTGCCTCCCCACACCACACCACACCACACCGCACCGCAGCGCAAAAGAAACCACCGCCCCCGCTCCAAATATTCTCCCCATATCATGCGACCTTTTGACCACTCCATCGGTCAGGGTCCCTCCCGTCCCGGCAACCACACTAGGCACAGCAAGCAAGCAGCTCGTGCGATCTCTGCGACGGGACGAGCTCGCTCGATCGGCACCCTCGTGAGCAGCCAACCGAGGCGAAAGAAAGAATGAAAGAAAGAAAGAAAGGGCAGGGCAGGGCAGGCAGCAGGCACGAGCGAGCGCACGTATGCGGGGCCGAAAGGAGCGAGCACGCACAGCACCTCACCTCACCTCTTTTGATCCGTCTTTGGCGGCAGGCAAGGTTAGGGGCATGGACAGGGGGTTGCCCAGGTGCCTGGTGGTCGTCTTGATCTTTGCCTGCCTGCCTGGATTCTCATCTCGTACCTGAAAGCAAAGGTGCAGAGCTGCTGGCTGTACTGATGTTCCAGCACTGGCAGGCTGAGAGCCTGATTGGATCAATGCTTTGAGTGGGCAGGCTAAACTTTGGTCACGGCCAAATCTAGTTTGACTATAAATTAAAATTTAGCTAAACAACAAACTACTCATTTATATGGCTCGGGCATAGCCAAATAAACCATATAGATGAAAATTATGTTGTATAGTGTAATTTAAATTTAAAATCAAACACGGTCAAAATATAACCAAAGTTTGATCTGACCACTAAAGACCTCAATCCAATCAGCCCCTGATTTCTGTCCGGCTCTGCTCTGCTCTGCTCTCCCAGTCCCAGGGAGCTGCTTCAGATATCTATCTATCTGAGCATCTGCAAGCAACAGCAACTTGTGCTCTCTCAAACTGCCCTCTCACGAAATACGAGGAGAATGTGGAACAGCAGCGCGTCCTGAACTCATGCTGTAGCAAAAGGAAGGTTACTAGTTGGTACATGTACATATGTGAACATATGATCAGGGCCTCCCAGATAGACGCTACACATGTATGTATGTATGTATGTATGCAGCAAGCCAGCGACCTGAGACCGAGCCATTCGTCATCCTGTCTTTGGGGCTCCGTCATGGGATTCCAAAGCTGCCTCTGCCTGCATGAGTGAGTGACCACGGCCTTTTCCTCCGACGGTGCGGTGACCAAAGTGCGAGGTTGCATCAGCTAGCAAAGCTGTGTACTCTGAAAGCTGGGGCTCTGCAACATTGGATTCAGCTCTCGTCGCCATCTCTACAGTCCGATTCCCGCGCGCCCTGCATCTTGATCGCCCAGTATTTAGTTTAACAATGCTAAAGAAGAAATGTTTTTCCGTCCTAAAGTTGGCGAATCCCATTTCCAAGCCCTCAAAGTAGCTTTTTTACTCCTCCCTCTTTTGAGGAAAAAGAAAAGATGGTTTTTTTTTCACCCCTCCTAATAGAAAGTGAAGGACGCCTCAAGATCTACCCCCTGACAAAAGAGCAGCTCCAAAAACTGCAGCCATGGCGAGTATCTGTAGTAGTAGTACGTACCACTGACCACTCCAGTTGTTGTCTGGCTGGTACACAAGACTTTTCTCCATCCATTCATTCATCAGCAATATACAAACACAAAGGAAATGTCGGGATGAGTGAGTGCATCACATTCACAGATTCACAGCAGCAGCAGATCGATTGCAAAAAAAGTTGGGTGGGGCTCCGAGGTCATGGCCTCATTTGTACATTTAGGCAATGGGCAAGGCATGCCTGCCACAGATCACGGAACATTGGTGGCATGCAGCACTCCATGCCATGGCCATATGGCTGCCCTGTGTGCGTGCCTGCCTCGAGAGGTCGTGTCATTTCACCCAGCTTGCAAATTGGTTGCTAGCTGTACTGGGTGGGTAAAAACTCCCTTCCAGAAACACTGAAAAGAAGGATCAAAAGATATGACAAACTGCCCCTGTTAATGGGCACCTCCAATGATTCCCATTAACCACTATTGCTGACCACTATCGTAAATGCGTTTGAACAGCTATGATGGGGATTCCTTTATACATATACTGTATTATTCTTCCTAGGGGCAAGGAGTTTACAACTTTACTTGCATCGTCATGGAGTTGTGCCATGCATGTATATTTATCTGCGAGCGAGTGAAATACATGGACGGTCCTCGAACTTGGCAGAGTGTATCACTTAAGTCCCCGAACTTAGAAAACCAAATATTCGAGTCACTAAAGTTAGCTAGTGTGTTATTTGGGTCCCAAAACCGCTTTGACCATGCGTTGGCCATGGCTTTTACCGGTGTGGCCCACATGTCATATACATATATCTTCTCTCTTCCTCATATGTGACATGTGAGGCCTATTTGTAAGTAAAATAATTATTTTTATAATTTTTGTTCACGGTCTCCTCCGGCAACGGTTGGTGACAGGGGGGTGGGATGACAATGGGAGAGAGTAGAGCGGTGAAGAAATGATTAAAGAATAACCATTTTAACTGGGTCACACATGTTATATATGAAGAAAAGAGAAGATATATTGACATAATATGTAGCCCCACTCGTAAAACCATGGTTAACGCACGGCCAAAGCGGTTTTGGCACCTATATGACACACTAACTTTAGAGATTCGAATATCTGGTTTTCTAAGTTCGAGGATCTAAGTGATACACCCTGCTAAGTTTGAGGACCACGTGTACACTATACGATTTATCTGCTTCTAGATATTGTATTCTATAGATGCAATTCAGGGGAACTTTCTGGCTACGGCAGTGGGCCAAGTTGCAGTGAAATGAAGAACATGTTCAGTGACTAACGCAGGGTGCACAAAGTCTCGAAGTGGTGGCTTTGTGTATCTTCAATTCGTTTGGATGGCAAGCACAAGCCAGGATTTCTTTTGCTTAGCGTCTAGAGTTACTTGGAGAACGTTTTTTGCTGTTTTAGTACTGCGGGGTGAACTATTCTCGGTATACTTTGTGGAGTCGTGTGGTTGTAATAATGACGGTTTGATTCTCCACATGTAGAGATGAAGCCAGAACTTTTGTTTCCATCATCAAAAAAGATGCAAATCAGTTCAAATGCTAATTCTCTCGTCTAAGAAAAAACGAAAGCATGTATGAGGGACTAACCATGCTCCTAGCTACTAGGAGATTCAGAATGACTAAATATATATACAATTATATATTGCCCAAATCAAACTTATGACGAGAGCTACTACGAATGTCATGTTGAATATTAGATAGTTTTTTTTCCTTTTCTTACCAGGGGAAAACAATAAAAGATGGTTTTAGATCTTCATAGGGAGAAAGCTAGAGCCTAGGCTACTCAAATGATCACTCAGTTCTTGTTGCGGATGAAAAAGAATATGCATAGTCATGTCATACCTTGCAGAGTTGCAGTGCGTGTCTACTTCCTACTGTGCTTTTTATGCCAGTAGGGAGCACCTAACCTACTCCGTTATATATAGACTTTCAACAATCATGTGATGAGGGTACAGTTATTTGTTTGACATTCTGGTTTCATTGGAAAGTGAATTTTCAAAGGTACAGTTATATGTACACCTTGCTGTCTGTGAGACACATTCTGTTATAGAGTGACAGTGAAAGTGACCATATGTGTATGCAAGCTCACGTAGAATGTCAGCCTGTCAGCTGCAGGCCTCTGATCTGAAACACAGTAGTGTTAAACCATATAGTACATTCATTCCAGCAGCAACACATAGATTTTCTCTTAATTTTTACTCTCTTCTCAAGCCAATTCAAATGGCAAAATTCTTATTGATACATAAATAAGGAAGAAAAGATACGAATAAATAGAGCAAGGGGCCCCCAAAAGCCCCATGCTTGGACACTGTTAGCCCTGGAGATGGACAAATATTTCCCTCCAGAGCACCACCACACTAGCTAGGGCATATGCATCCATGTGCCTCCCATCACAGGCAGCAAAGCATGCCCCCCTCTCTCACGCTCTCTGCAGTAGCATCAACAAAATACAAACAAACCACTCGGAAACAAACAATTTTTGCCCTCATGAATATGCACAGCAACTTTGCAGGCAGGACCACATCTTGGCAGGATCCCTGACCGCTCTTTGACCACCTCATTTAACATTACCGCCATCATCCATGATCCATCTCTTTTTTACTCCTCTCCATCCATCTGCCGCCATGGCTTCCTCACTGACCAATGAATGAACGGTTTCCTCTGCAGCTCTGCTGCGCCAGGGTTGAAGAAGACCCACAAACACAGAGAGAGCGTTGCACAGAGGAACACAAATGTGTCTGCTCTGCTGCATGCAGCTGCTCCATCTCTCTAGCTCCACACCTTCACAGACTGGATGGCAGTGCAGAGGCCAGAGGCCGCCATGATGGCTGGCTGGGCCGATCGAGCAGGCAGTGCCCCCACGGGCGTGTTAAAAGATCCAGCCCCAAAAGAAGAGAACAAACGGGAAAGGAGAAAAAGGAAAGAAAGAATCGCAAAAACACAACAACAAACTGCAAAGAAAGAAATCGACCAAACCCTGTTAATCTGCCAAAAAAAACCCTCAATGTAAATAATTCTATCTACTTGCGTTCTTCCACTTTTTTTCACGTGGCCGGCGCCGGCGACCTCTTCCTCCTCTTGGCCGGGCGCGGCGAGAAGGACGACGAGGACAGCACCTCATCGGAGCAGCACAGGTTCGCTGCCGATGCCGTGGCGCTGCTGATGCTGGCTGCCCTTGTCTGGACGTTGCCAATCGCCAGCTGCTGCTGCATCAGTCTGTAGCAGCTGCTGATCCCTTCCTATAAGGCAAAAAAAACAAATTGCTACCTACATATACCTCCAAAATTATAAAGTTGCAAGATGGCATGTCGTCGTGTAATATACCTCTGCAAGGCCGATGCACCAGCTGACGGCGGCCCCGGGGCTGACGGACCCCAGCGATGGCGTCTCGCCGGTGGCGCAGAGCACGGCCGCTGCCGCCATTGACGACGGGCAGTGGTCCAAGAACTCAATGTCTGTGTCAGATCACATTTTTTTCACAGCTACATTAGATCGATCTGCACTGCACAGCAGGCCAGCAGCCAGTATATTTAGGCTAAATCTAACAGCTCCCCTATCTTACATTTATTATCTACTATTCCAACTAGGGTACAGAAATTAAATACGCACAGTGTTTGAGGAATGAAAATGAGGGAGGGGTTAGCTATCCATTATGGGGCTCCCTAAAAAGGTATCCTAAAACACTGTTTAACATAAATGCTACACTGTAGACAGATAGAGAGGTATTTGAAATAGTGATAGGGAGTGGGATTTGAGAAAGGCCACGGTGGATAGCCTTAGAACATTACCATGTATTGCAGCCAGAATCACTTGCGTGGCCCGGGCGATGAGGCACCTGGTGTGCCTCCCTCCCGGATCCACCTTGCACGCGAAGAAGTCGATGAAGGCGAAGGGCGTCACCGAGCGGAGCCGCCAGTTGAGGCCCGTGAGGACGATGAGCTCCATCCGGCCGACCGTCCCCGGCTCGAAGACGTAACTGCTGGTGCCCTCCACCTGGCAATGTTCATCGATATTATTGTCTGATGAAGAGCTCACGGGATTCATCAGGGAGATTAAGAGGGCATAATCACAGTCGGCAGCGGCATGCATGTATGGTAAGTAATTGCCTGTAGGTCCAGGAGGGAGGGCACGAGCGTCTCCTCCATCTTGGCGGCCAGGGAGAGGCAGGTCACGGCCAGAAGCTGCATCGCCCACCCGTCCTCCTGCTGCGTGCAGTGCATTCATGGGCAAACGCACAAAGAAACACGTACCGTAATAAGTATGCTGGGGGCAAGGATCCACGAAGCCGAAGGACAGATCATGTACTATGTTCTTGCATCTTAATTTTGTTCTTTTATTATTATGCATGAGTGAAACATGATAATAAATCTCAAACTTTGAACTATGTATATCGAAATTATCTGCTTGTTCACAGGCAGCAAAGAGACAATGCAAGGACCCCCAGCCAGGTCATGTAGGACCATCAAGAGTTTGATGATAAGGATCTTCACATGGCAACCACACAAGCAAGTGGTCACATTCCTTCTTCTGGGTATGCATGATCAGCAGGTTAGACAACAAACACTGTTACATTAGCACTCTAATTAATATTACTATTGAGAACAAACATCTGTACGGATTTTAAAAAAGATACTAATATTACTTCCAACAAAGGTTGGTGAGGTCTTCAGTTTTTCAGTCGTTAAAGCAGACTCCCTCTGGATAACCCTATTATCTTAGTGTTAATCCACCCCTGAAGTTTCAGAGGATGACCTCAGCATGCCATGGCCCATGCTTGCTTTTACAGTGGAGTCCTAGCCTAGTATATATATTCTATGGTTGATTGTTCCAACCTAACATAGATAATCCAAGAGCATGTGTTCAGGAAAACAACCCCAGCACAGGGCAACGCAAGTCAGAAAAATAATGCTGCAGTTTCAACCAAGGCAGGTTCTGCATAAGACTTTGGTGCCTGCTGCAGAGAGAGATGTGTGAGACAGAGACCACTCTGCAATGCTTACAGCTAGCTTGGAGCAGCCACCCTGTGTTCTTTTTTCTTTGGGTTCAGAATAATTCAGATAAACTTTCTTTCAAAAAAGAATTCAGATAAACCACTACCACACCCCTACACTGCACAGTCGTCGCAGATGCCACCATTGCATGCAGTTGCAGTCAAGCACTAGCTAGGTCACTACGCAGGCCCGGCCATGGCATGGAATAAAAATTTGATGGAGGAACCAAGGTGATGGCGAGGCACAATGATAAGGTGTTTCCACACATGATGATAAAAGCGTCAGCTGCTCTCGCACTAAAGCATGGCAGCAAAGGGGAAAGACGCCTCTGTCTTGAGTGCATAAACAAATCCCATGCCCCCGCAGCTGCCCTGCCCCCCTCATTCCGTTCAGGGGCAGGAAGGTAATTAGACAGCTGGTTAATTGATTGATTAATCCACCCGGACACGCTCTTCCAAACCCTTTCTTTTTCCACACCAACATCAGCACTACTGCGCTTTGAGCATGAACTTCCCACTGACAGCTACCATACACACAGAGTATGTGCTTGCATGGCTACCACACCGTGCTCATATATATGAAAAAGAATTAATATGGAGAGCAAACTGCAATAATCCAACCAACCAACACACATGGTGCTCATGTGTTTTTGATATGCATGTATATGGATGTAATCTAGCAGTATGTGTATGCATGTATACGGATGTAATCTAGCGGTGGAGCGGAGGTGATCTGAGCTTACCGGCAGACGGTGGAGGGAGAGGAAGCGGTCCATGTAGTTGACGGCGAGGTAGGCTGTCAAGGGAAGAAATCCATAGTATTCTTGCACCTGATCGATGGCCCGTGATGAAGAAGACGACGAGAGAGAGAGATAACAAAATCTGTAAGATCGATGATACTGCGTGCTCGTTGAGCTAATACATCTATCTACAGACTAATAAGATTACAGCAAGAACAGCATGTGAAAAGCTGTTGATGCATATATCTAGCTAGAGGATATGTATCATCCTCAAACATCATATATGTGCGATTGATGCGTTGCGTCACCTTGAGAATCCATGCAACTGACTCGGCCCGGGCGGCGGGGTCGATGGACCTGGAGCGGAGGCGATCGGGGTAGTCCGGCCGCGGCGAGTACTCGGCCTCGCCGCCGATGAGCTCGGCGATGGAGCTGGCCGCCGGCTCCTCGTCGGCCACGGAGGAGCAGCACCCGTCGTCGTCGTCGTCGTCGTCGTCGCCGACGTCCCCGGCGCCGGCGCAGAAGGCACTGGCGCCACCGGCGGCTCCCGCGGCGTCCAAGAAGGTGGCCGCGGCGTCCTCGGCGCAGAGGAGGTAGGCGGCGTCGTCCGGCATGCCGCCTGCCGGGGCTAGCTGGCGGGCGGTTGGGCCCGTCCGTGTCACTACTGCAGCTGCTGGTTGGCCATTGCAGTTCGTCGTACGTGCCCGCCGAGAGGAGTGGGCGCACGCAGAAACTGACAGGGCGAGGCGAGAGGAGGAGAGGAGGCGGTTGTGGTCGTAGTGGAAGAGACGGCGTAGTGTGAGCGATCGATGTGAGAGCACTAGAGGATGGATATACTTATAATACTAGCACGCCTAGCTACTGTTGTTACACACTATACTATCCTCTATGCAGTGTGTGCAAGTGCTCACATGAGGTAGGGAGTACTCCTATACAGAGTGGAGTGTGTGATGAATGGACTTTGTACTAGTTATCTTTGTGTGTTGTATGGTAAAAGGGAGTCGGCGGTTCCATGACTGATAAGTAGGGAATGATTGGTAAAAGGAAACCGTCTCATGCATCCCCTACTTCTTTTATACAGTACTACTACACACAGCGGACCTGACCAGCTGCCATCATCAAGGAATGCCTGACAAAGGTTCCACACGCGTCAGTGGCACTATGGATGACACTACCGGAGTAGGGACCCACCTGCCAGTGACAATCATGGAGATAATAGCTATTACGAGCTTGGAGCATTTGGCTTCACCATTCAAACGCATATACTGACAGTGGTCACGTACAGAGAGAGTAACTAACACCATTCTAATCTGAGAAGACGAACAAGACGGATTCATTAGGGTTTCTCCCGATGCAACTACTACAGTGTCTCCTAAGAACGTGTCATGCATGTGGGGGCCAGATCGAGGCGTAGTAAGTGACTAGGGTCGGTCATGCCACGCCTGCAGCCCGGGCTATGATTGGGAGCACGGATGGTCAAGATCTACTTGAGCCAGGGGGGCGATCCGATCTGATCCGTCATCTGCTGAGCCTGTCGATTCGGCCAGTGTACTGGCTGGCTGCCGAGAAGAGAGGATAAGACACGGAGGAAATTACATGCTGTGCTGGCACGCCGTGTGGCGTACGTGGCGTCTCCGGTCCTGTTGTGTCAGCCGTGTCGTGTCGCGTACATGGCGGCATGGCGACGCAGGCCTCGTCCACGTACGCCTCTGTCATTTTTTTCTGTTTTAGGCTGGTTTGGAACGAAGAAATTTCACAAAACAGTTTAATTTTATGGAAAAAACACAGAACAGAAGAAGAATTTTACCAAGGGAAAAGGTGTATGGCTGTAGTATGTACAGAGAGGTACTACAGATAAGCAGATTCGTTGGAAGAAACTGCATCAGGTAACTGTGTACATAGAGCTAATGTAGAACCATATATACTAGTACGAAGTGGCCACCATACGGGATAAAGGTAGTATCTGCCGAGATTCAGGTATGCTTGCGAAATTATGGCTCCACAATGAACCGATCCACCCCAGCCACTGCACGTATACTCCATATATTTAGGAAATACTGTAGGAGCCTGTAGAGTGTAGAAATTAATTCATGTTCCCCACACACCGAGAACAAGGATCATACTGTATGCTGGGGCATATATATAACAGCATATCCACAGCCGCGCGAGCATATATAGAAGAGGAAACATCAGCAGGAATGGCCACCAACTCTGGCCGTCGATACTCCAGAAGCGATGATCGGCCGGCAGCACACAATGCGAAGGTGTCTCCAGCAGTGACAGAAAATAAAGATTAACTGCACAGGTATCTTACCGTCACGTACGTAGTACATGGACCCGAGCCGCATCGTCCCTCCATCTCTGGACTGGAGCCACTGCACGTTTCCCTTCACGCACCATAAACTCCACGGATCCTCAGGCAGGCTCCGGCCAATGCACGGCCGATCCGTCAGAGCAGAGCAGGCAGGCATGCAGAAGCAGCCATCTCAAAGCCACCCCCTCGTACCCCCCTTGCTGGCTGCTGCTTCGCCTACCTCGCATCCATTCAGCTTCAGAGGTGAGGGACCTTTGAATGGCATGGACCCAGCAGCCGCGACCACCTCCACCCACCCATCAGCACGCCCTGCGGGGTGGCGCCAACATTGAAGGCGGATCGATCGATCGATGCCATGGTTTCAACTTTCAAAACCTCCAATCTCCATTGAATGAACTTGTGAGCACACTACCAAAGGGGCGGAGATGGGAGTGAGTTGACCTGTGGAGGATGTCATCGGGGACGCCGGTGCTGACGTCGTGGCAACGAGTGGCTTCAATTAGGGTTGGTGTGGCGCCATCTGCGCCACTGTGATTCTTGACCTGCAAACATACGAGGCGGCAAAGGATCAAGCGGTCACAGTGGCCGTGAGTAGCCACAGGTAAGGTTGCCTGCCTGCCACATTATTACTACGACCATAGTGTATCCAAGTATCCAACTAGTTGCTGAAAGAGTTCCGGTCATCAGAGAATGGCGATGGTACGATCAATTGCTCTTTCTTTTTTTTGAATCTCAATCAATTGCTCTTTTCAGATAAGAGGAAGATCGTACCACACCTTCATCAGACTAAGAGTTGAGAGGCCCAAAATTCTGTGTTCCAACTACCAACAGCTCAGGCAATGTGATGATGACGCTAACCTAGAGTTCTAGCTTCAAGTCTACATTGATAGAGGGAGAGATGAAAACTACACATGCAGCAGCCAGTACAACAAACAAGGGCTGTGTTTAGATCCAAATTTTTCCCTAAATTCTACTATGCAAAAAGAAGATTCCCCATCACATCAAAAATGCCGGCACATGCATGGAGTACTAAACGTAGATGAAATCAAAAAATAATTATACAGTTTAGATGTACTTTGCGAGACGAATCTTTTGAGCCTAGTTAGGCCATGGTAGGACAATATTTACCACAAACAAACGAAAAGTGCTACAGTGCGCTACAATGTCGGATGTGATGTTTTTGACCAAATTTTGACAGATTTCGCCTGCTTTTCGCCTCCATTTTTTGGATCTAAACACAGCCAAGAACTACTTTTACCAAAAAAAAAAAAAGAACAAGAACTAGCACTAGTACTCTCCAGTCCAGGCCTTCCAATCCTTGTCGATATTCTTTTCAGCCCACGCGATCGCCGCTCGTGCAGCCTGAGGTGCACCAGGGAGCCCTCTCTCTTTGATCTCACCCTTCATGTCCAGGAATGGGTGAACCAGGAGCGTCCCAGGCCCGCAGTAATCGTTTTCCAAGAATGTCCCTAAGATCTGGCAGTGAGGGTAGCCATATGTTAGTGTTTTCCATACTTCCAACTCTTGTACTAGTACAATGTTAGCAGATGTAATGTAACAAGTTGTTTTGATGCCTACATGAAAAACCCAGGAACATGTGTGAACACACAGGAAACAATTCAGTAGCTGGTGCGAGAGCCTTGTTATTCTCAGTTTCTCACAGGAATATCATAGTCGCTAGTATATGACACATTAACTGACTTACAGTTGCCTGAAAACACCGAATAATTGACATGCTTCACAATTTCTGAAATCTGCAGAAATCCCTTCTATGTAAAGACTTTTAGGACAGGAGCACGAATTACAAGGAACATATGACAAATTCCGAATTCTGAACCATCATGAAGAAACATTTCGCATCCTTCAGCAATTGATAAAGGTGGTGGTACCTCACCAACTTCCCAAACACTTTCTTTTAATTAAAAAAATGCTAATTCGTTCAACGCAATTTTTGTATGATCATCAAACACGATTCCAACTCCGAACTGAATACGTATACACCAAGAGCCCTCACCAGTTATATACCCACCCACCCATCCCAAGAACTGTGAAATGCCAGCACTACGAATTAACAAGCAAGCGAATGCGCTTGGATACATGCCTCGGTGCAAATGTCGACGATCTCCTCGACGTGGTCGCCGAAGTAGTCCTCTTTCTTCTGCTCCAGCCGCCAAGCCATGTGCTCCCTGAACTTGCTCGTCTCCTGAAACACCCCCAAAACACCCCAAAAGAACGTTAGGCAATGGCACCAGGAAAGTAACCGCCCAGCAGGCAGCAGCAGAAGCCTTCGTCCAACTCAGTAAGAGGAATGGAGCGAGAGGCCGACCTGCTCGGCGAACTCGGGGATGGGGTCCGGGAACTTGTAGTCCTCGTACCCCGCGCTCTTGGCACGGCGGCACACGAACTTCGCAGGCCGCGGCCGGCGGCTACGCAGCCGGAACGCCATCGCCGCCGAGCACCGCGCGGGGGAGACCGACTGCGTGAGAAAGCATGAGCGGAGAGCCAGGAGCTGCGGGTTCAGGGCAGCGGCCGGCGCCACCCATGCCCTCGTCGCCATCGCCGGTGAGCGCCCGCGCTCGCCTTGAGCCTGAACAAAGACTCTGTACGCCTTATCTGTTCAGGGGGCGTCCAAGAGCCGAGATGCCGTTTGCGCTTTGCCGTCCGATCCCAAAAGGAAGTCTGCGATTGGGCTATGTAAATCTAACGGCATAGCCGGACACTTCACAGTTCACACTATTATAATTTCATGAAACAAACGACACTCCAAAATGCGCCATGCTATTCCAACATACGCCACGTCATGCTTTGACCTCACACAAAACTTTTGTGATCAAGTGAGCTCAATGATTTGCAAGTATTGGTGGAATCAGCAGGAGAAGGACAAAATGCATTGGTTGTCATGGGAGCTGCTGAAAAAAACAAAGAAGGATGGAGGTCTTGGGTTCAGGGATGTGCACTCTTTTAATCTTGCCATGCTTGCAAAGCAGGGATGGAGGCTACTGCAATGTCCGAACTCTTTGTGTGCGAGTTTGCTCAAGGCAAAATATTTTCCAAATGGTGATGAGTTATCAGCCAAACCACTAGATGGAATGTCCTATACTTGGCGTAGCATACTAAAGGGCATAGAGGTGCTGCGCAAGGGGATTATTTGGAGAATTGGAAATGGTGAGAACGTCAATATCTGGGAAGACCCTTGGATTCCTAGGGGGGATTACTCGTCGTCTGAGCACACCGCGGGGAAGTTGTTTGCTGCAACGAGTCAGTGAGCTGATTTCGCCTATCACCGGGGGCTGGGATGAATCTTTGATCCAAGACATTTTTAATGAGGATGATGCAAATCTGATCTTGTCAATACCGATCTGTGATGACATGGAGGATTTGGTGGCTTGGCATTTCAACCCATCAGGAGCTTTTAGCGTCAAGTCAGCCTACCAGGTGTGTATTAATGATGTTGAAAATGTTGCATCGTGCAGTGGTAGCACTGTCCACAGTCCGACAAATGAGGTGCAGTCACTGGATGGAAGAGGATCTCCGATACCTGTTTGGATCCGCGAGACATCGGATATTCGAACGCTAGTTAGAAGTATTAAATATAGTCTAATTAGTTTATTAAATATAGTTTAATTATACAACTAATTACATAGATGAGGACTAAATGACAAAATAAATTTGGTAAGCCTAGTTAATCTATGATTAGCAAATGTGATGCTACAGTAACTATTCGTTAATTATGGATTAGTTAGGTTTAATAAATTCGTCTCGTCGTTTAGTCCTCGTAATTAGTTTTTTAATTAAACCATATTTAATATTTATAAATAGTGTCCGAACATCCGATGTGACACGGGCTAAACTTTAGCTCCTGGATCCATACACCCAAGTCCACCGAAAGTGCAGATGTTTCTTTGGAGGCTGACACATAACAGTCTCCCAATGAAACGAAAGATCAAATCAAGAGGAATTGATTTGGTCATTTGGACACTAGATGCCCGATGTGCCACAGGCAGGATGAAGATGGCAAACATCTCCTTTTCAGTTGTAAGTATGCAAAATCGGTGTGGCGCTATCTTCAATTGGAGGGCCATCGCGCAACCCTCGTCAATCTTCCAGATGCTAAGGCCGTCTCAGAATATATTCTCAGCTGTTCAGTAGATGTGCAAGTTTGGCTGACGACTACTTTGTGGGTTATATGGTCTGTTCGCAATGCAACCAATGCAGGCGATCCTGTCAAACAGCACGAACACACCTGCGCCTCCATTCAGCGTTATGTTTTGGATTTTGCATCCATGTCCGAACCAGTGCAAAGACAAAATGATGTTTCACATACAAGGGCTTTGAGATGGACGAGGCCATCTGAGGGGGTTCTGAAGATCAATGTCGGTGGGGCGTTCTGCGAGGAACTGAAAACAGGTGGCTAGGGCTTTGTTGTCCGAGACCATATGGGGGAAGCAATAGCTTGTGGTGCTGGTTACTTGGATCATCTTTCTACACCCGTCCATGCTGAAGCCATGGCCTGCTTCCAGGCTCTGAACTTTGCTGCCAATGCCGGTATGGCAAGAGTTGAGATCGAAATGGATGCTGCTGTCCTTTGTACTGCGCTCACATCGTCAGAATTCGATAGAGCTCCTTGTGGTAGCTTGTTTAGGGAGATCAAATTTCGTTTGTCTCTTGATTTTAATGATGTACAGTAAGTATCAGGCATACGCCTCGGGCTTGTAATGGAGTGGCACACCATCTAGCTAGCTTGGGTGCTACTCTAAATCCGGGCGATGTTTCTATCTGGCAAGATAATATGCCTGACAATGTAATTCGTTTGGTGGCTGCCGATCTGGTTTCAGCCTAATGTTAATGGAGGAAGTTTCCATTAAAAAAAAAAAAAAAAAAAAAAAAAAAAAAAAAAAAACTGGCGCTGCTATAAGTAGTAGTGCCGCTGCTATTAGTAGTAGTGCGCACATCTGCCGCAATCCTGCAACCGCGGAACGCACAATCGAACGCAGTCCACCCACATCCTTCTTGTGCAGGGCATTACGATCATATACCCACTTTTAATCTTTTATGGAACCACAAACACATTATAAACATGTTACTGTTTATAATGTGCCGCAGACTGCCTTCCTGGGGAAATAAAAACAGAGGCTCATTCATCACGATTCACCTTGGAATGCTTCGGCCACTTTGTTTACAAGTAACGCCAGGCCATAAGTTATAAGTTATAAGTAAACTTGAAAACACCAGGCCATCAAAACAGAAATGTTATTCGTCAATCAAGGTTAACCTAGTTTATTTTATTTTACATGGTACGAGTGATCAACAAACGAGGCTAGAAACACATAAGTGATAGAATGCCAGTTTTATGCTGATGAATCACTTTCTGGGACAACTGGGCCGCCGCATTGCGTGTTACTTCATTTTGTGCTTACTGCCAACACAGCGATCTCGTAGCTGCAGGCTGCACAATAAAGAAGCAATCATCTGTCAGCAAACTGTAAAATACTGTGGAATCAAATGATACAGCTTCTCAGCATGGTGGAATGAAGTACGCAGTTCATATTTGCTCATTCCAGAAAAGTAGTTCTGATAAGCATCATGCGAGAAACTAATTCATTGCAACATTCAGCTTTCTGCTTGGGGAGATGCATTATTGCTTGCATAATACAGGTAACATAAGGGGCAATGCGGAAACCTACCGCTTACAGTTTAGAACCTACTGCGAGCATTATGTCCACTTCAGTGAGTAGTGTAAAAGAAAACTTACTCTTCAAAACCTCCTGCTGGGTAAAGTGCCCTAAATTTTGGCTTACATTTAAGGATCTAGCCCTAAAAGGGACAGGTTAAATTTGTATGTTGAATAGCCAAAAATTGATTTAGGTTAAGTTGGATAGCGAAAGATCAATAGGACCATGGCCCATACCCATCACTATGGTAGGTTGCTAATAGCAAGATGGATACTCAATGTCTGTAAATACAACTGGGTGATAACTCCCATACACAAGAAAGAACTTTGGACACTACCAGGTGGTAACTAATCATGCATACCATAGCCTGACAAGTTAAATGCCAACACGCTCAACTAACAGTAGAAGCTACCAAAAAGAAGATCTAGCCTCTAGGTAGTGGAAATCCCGATACAGAATAAGAGAAGCAAGATAAATTAAAGATTTAATTTCATCAAGAGAATGGAATTTGACAAGTTGAGCATAGATATAGAAAGTAAGCATACAACCATTCCTACAAAAATCAGTTTCCAACTAGATTTTTTTCCTTTCAACTTTCAAGGTAGATAAATCGCTAGGTTATCTAGGCACAACTTTAACTACATCATTGTATCTCTGTCACTATATAAAAACACAGTTAAACAAAACACAGACTAATAGGAACAGTCAGCGTGAATTCACAAGGTGCATCAATAACTGTACAAGTACAATATGGTCCCAAAGGTTTACGAAGCTGAAACCAAAAGGTAAGGACAATCAACTACAAAGACATACCAAGTACAACAGCAAGAGTGAGAACATTCCCAATCTTGGAGACCTGTTTCACGCTGTTCTTGTATGATTTGAACCTCTTCAAAGCAACATCCTCCTCTAAAAGCTGCAAAATAGAAATGCAATGTGAAAATGCTAAAAAGGAAAAATACCATGGTTCCATAGAGTTAAAAGCCTGTATAGAAAAAATCAGTCGAAAATAATGCCAAGGAAATGCCAATGTAGTCTATTAATAAACTAAACATTCAATGTCAGGTAGTGCAATACGAAATATTCTATCTAGTAGCAGTAACAACGGCATTATACAACTTGCATCTGGACCTCTTACATCTGAATGGTTGATTTCCAACGTAATGCGAAAGCCACATGGAAATATGATTTTACATAATGGTTTGATTGTCTTTTGATCGAAAGGCAAATCTTGACACGATAAAAACACTGTAGTTAGGCAGTAAGATAGCAAGTTCACAGCATCTTATATAATAGACAATATCAGCACGTATTAAGCTACAGCCTTCAGATGCTGCAAACACCGTGCAAGAGATTAATCACTGCATCTATTCCTTAAATACATTTCAATGATCCATAGGGGATCAGAACACCAGGGCACTACACCGATCATACAAGATGGTATCTGATGCATTTGCTATAGCGAATCGCTTACCTCAGCCCAACCGAGGGCACATTTGGACGATCAATGGCAAGGATGGCATTTGAACAGATAAAGGACGAGGGCTAATTAACACCGCCAACATGTGGCAACCATGAGCAAAGCAACGGGAAGCACCTCGAGGTCAGCGATCCTGGACCAGAGCCAAGACCATCACCCACCGGCGCTCACAGAGAAACTTCCCAATCACAGACACGCGCCCGCCCGTTCCACCCAGATCGACCCGACGAGGGTCGCGACCCAGCGGGACCAGATCAGACCTAGAGGCGCGATCCGAGACTCCACAGACCCACAAGTCGCAACGAGATTCCCCTATTCCCCGCACACGACCGCGCGATCGAAGTACCCCCAAATCGATCGAGGAGGGGATGGTGAGATAGAGTGGGGGAAGCGCTTACCGCTTTCTCGCGAGCGCCGAGCTCGACGTGGTAGCCGCGGCTGGGCTGGAGGCGATGGTGCGGCGGCGGCGGCGCCGTGCGGAGGCGGGATCGGAGGGAGGAGAGCAAGCCGGGCTGCTGGGCCATGCCGGAAGCGGAGATGGGTGGTATGGGTATGCGATGGCAAAGGCGGCGGCGGAAGTATGGTATGGGACCGGACCCCGACTCCCGGTGCCCAATGCGACTAGTCCAGCGGGAGCAGCAGCCGGGCAGGCCTTGCTGCGTTCTCTCTGGTCCATGGTCGTTTGGTAAACTGTTGCGTGTGCGAAACTGAACAATCCGTCGCCCACTCTCATTTTTTTTTTTCTGCTCCTCAATCCCAAATTCGGTAAACTGGTTGATTTTTTGACACCAAATTTGATCACCTCGTTTTATTCAATCTTTTATGAAAATATAAAAAAAATTCAAGTCATAGTTAAAGTATATTACATGATAGACTAAATCACTTCAAAAGCAAATGATAATTATGAAAAATTTTGAATAAGACAATAAAGTCAAAATTGATATTAAAAAAATCAAACGATCTACAATTAGGACGGAGAAAATACAGTCGAAAGTATCATTCATTCATTTGTGATTCAGGAAAAAAAAAAAGTACCAACCAGGTCTCCACACCTTTCGAACAAATGGACCAAGAACTTCATTTGGCTTTTTAACTAAACGTGGGAGCATTCACCTCCAATACGTAAGGCCAAAATCATCAGAGCATGTATATATGGGCAAAATATCATAGGCACTCATTCGATTCATACGAGGTTTTATGAAAATTGAAAGGCTTTCAACAAGTGTCGACACACAAGGGTAACAAGTTTTATGAAACTTGATAGAGCATGAACTGAATTATTAAAGGACACAATCTGAAACACACGACTACTAGAGCGAAGACATGACCATCAGCAGCCTCAATCGGGCATAAAGGTTTCACAATTTGATTGCAAATATTAACAGCGGACTATCACAGTTGCAGCTTCAGGAAAAGATAGGATTCATTCAGCAAGCAGAATGTCCCATAATCTGAATCACTGGCTTATTACACGCTTTCAGACACAAGCTCCATACAAAACCAAGCCCTGCGCCAATCTGGCTTACAATCACAAAATTTATACAACACTATGTTCTCAATATAAACTATAGCTAACCAAAGCCACGTGTATACACCGATATATAAGAACGAAAAATGTGGCCTTTAAGTGTCAGCACAGCGTCGTCCAGGCAAGCAGCAACAATCCTGATCATGAGACGTGACGAGCACCCTCTGCCTGTCCACTTTCTGCTCCTTCCACTAAAATGGTTCTGTAGCCATAGGTCGGCTCATAACGCGAATGACAAGGCACTGTAGGCTATGCTGCTACTGCCGCCAATCTCTGGCATTCTGTAGTTACCATCAGTTGTTCTGTCTTCTGTGGGATGAAATAAAGAAACGAGGAATGCTGATGTCTGTTCAATGGTCAGCATGGTGCTCTCGTTTCACACTGGGACCTCTATTTGGAGATGGTGTTTTGCCACAGCCAGCTAATCTCATCACTGTAGGAAAATTCATTGATAAAAATCACGACTGGAATTAATTGTCTATAGTGCATAGGCATGAAAACTTCCATTTACCTCTTTCTCTCTCAAGCTCCTGGTCCAACTCTTCCTTCCACTTCCTCTGCCTTTCGGCAAAGCTGATGCTGTTAATAGAAATACACCCAATTAGATCACACACTGGTCATAGCACCAAACAAATGAGTCTGCAAGTAACTGCAAGTGCTTCAGCATGGTTAGGGTTTTGCAGAATATAATTTCAGTTCCACAGCATCGCACAGCGTACTGAACAAACCTTGGGCTATCTTGGGCGTCAACATGGATTTTATCCCCAAACTCATTCAGTTGTGGAGAAGCTATTTCTCTCAAAATTCGGCTGCTCTCCACCGCACTGCTTCTTGGGAATTGCTTGCTACAGATTTCGGGACTTGTACTATTCAAATTATCACATGCTGTTGATACACCTCCTGGCGTCTTACTTGGAGGTGACTTCCCACGAGGGGGCAATTTTGGACTAAATGTAACTTTTCCCTTGGGAGTTTGATCAGCTGCCTGACAACTCCCTCCGTTCACTGTGTTGTAGAACTCCTCATATAAAGGTGTTTGTAGCTTTTTCAGGTCAAGAGCCTGCCAAGAAAACCAGCAAACAGCATAAAGCACTAACAGTAAAAAAAAACTGAACTTATTCAATATAATAAATACCTTCTCCTCAAGAAATGCCTTTATTTTTGACTCTGTAAGTACATCATCATCTTCACAACTTCCCTCGACAGGGAAAGTAAAATCATTCTCAGTTATGCTGCTTTCAGCATGTTTGGCTAAACCACGAAATTCCATTGATTGATGAGAATTCTGCTCTGGGCTTATGTCAAACTTGTTTTCCCAGTTATCAAATGGTTCAGACATGGGATTATAGCTCTGGAAACAACAGAGTCGAAGGTTAGCACAAGGATGTAACATTTGACCCACAGCACCATTTTTTATAGAAAAAATGCAAAGGCAACCCCATATGCCATTTGGATTGAGATATCACTCCATAAGACGTTTATACATGATCTTAGCGCTGAATGTGCCTGTTTTTGCCAATTATAACATATTTACCTATTATAAATTTATAATATATTTACCACAGTAGGGATCTCCCCTACTGTATTTACCTAAAAAAAACTTTGCGCTGAATTTCCCTGTTTTGCCAATGTGGAGCCACCATACAAGCGATGCTAGCTGAGCCAAGTTTGTTCCAGTGCTTATATATGCTTATTCATCATGTTGTTGTGAAGAGATTGTGCAGGTAGCAAAGACGGATGTGACCACGCTTAAGCTTTTCTTTGGCGATTATTTTGGTGTTAGCTCTAAAAATATGTAGGATAAGTTTGTACTTTCTCTTTTAGAAGTATCTAACTTTGACAAAAACCACACTGGCCTCCAAGTTGGCAAAATCAAGCTAATTGGTCGCACATGTATGGTCGATTTTTTTTTTTTACAACAGTGTGGGATCATTTGACAAAATCTCTTATGGGTTGGTTTTTTTTTTTTTGGCAAATTTTTCCATTTTTAAATGCACATTGCCAATGTGGAAGCGATACTTAGAAAATTAAGTCTCAATCAAAATTCTTACAGATCCAACTGCTGGACAGTCATCCTTATCAGCAAACTCACACATGTCATCATCATCACAGCTACCCTCCCACAATGGCTTGGTTTTTGATGATTTGTTGGAGTTCATAGTCGACCAGTTGGAAGAATGATTCAAATCCCTGGAAGCAGTTAAATAGTTCTCAAAACCATAAATAGAAAAAGAAATTGACAATGAACAATCAGCTGAGGACAGGAATTGTAGAATTCACATACAAGCCATTTGGTGTATCATGTCCAGGAATCTCATTAAAAGTGTCCTGCATCATTGTTGATATGTTATTAAGTTAAAAATGTGGATGAAGGTCCGCCAAAAAAAAGTGTCTGATGCAACATCAGACTATGCTAGTAATCAAACCTTGTGTGCTGCATTATTGAGTGCCTGTAGGTTATCCGATTCTCCAGTGACAAAAGGATGCTGCAAGAAATTGTTTCAATAATTCAAAATAACAATACACTATCAGCATACCTTGGAATCACAGGAACAGCACTAGCTACGTTAAGAATTAGTGGACATATACCTTTAGTAAGTCTGATGCAGTAGACCTCAGCTCTGGTTCCCTAAAAAGAAGAACAAATAATCAAGGCGCCACACAAAACATCTGAAAAATTAAAGTTTCATTTGCAGGAAGTTTCCAAATTCATTTGGGAGATTATTAATTAAGTAGAACAAACAATCAAGGCACCAGACAAAACATCTGAAAATTTAATGTTTTCATTTGCACAAAGTTCCCAAATACATTTGGGGGAAATGTTAAATGTAAGGTATAACAGTAATAGGCATACTTCTGCAGACATTTCAGCAGAAAATCTTTGGCCTCTGGCGAGAGGTGTTCAGGTATAGGTGGGTGTGACTTTGTGGTTCCAACATGAAATAGAAGAGCAACCTGAAAAGATTTTCTTAGTGCATGAAATAAGATTTTTTTTTTACAACTTGATAGCATAATGGTGATAAATACCTACCTCTTGGTACTGCTGGCTCCATGGTGGTTTGCCAGTTGCCATTTCAATGACTGTGCATCCTACACTCCATATATCCGCAGAGCTGAGAGAATGGAATGGGCAAGGGTTGGTTTGCTAAATAAGATACAAAAAATACATGGTTCTGGAATAGTATTCTATCAGGACTGGAACAGTCGATGTAGTTCAGGGAGAACATCGAACTTGTATAATCCTTACTGAGCAATGTTTTTTCTGTCCCAAAAAACTATAGATTGCACATAACTTAAGCAGTACTGCTAGTAGCATAGTTTGAAATCAGGTCCACAATTTTCTTTACAAGATGTATTATGTTAAAAGATAGATGAAGCCTAAATGTGTTTATTCGTAAACAGTATTCCTGATATATTATTATAGCAAAAGAAAAAAGATGACTTAATTAAATACGGGAAAGC
Organism: Paspalum notatum; assembly: GCA_022530915.1. Lineage (NCBI taxonomy): Eukaryota > Viridiplantae > Streptophyta > Magnoliopsida > Poales > Poaceae > Paspalum > Paspalum notatum. Next base: position 36,472,863 of record CM039685.1, read on the forward strand.
AAGAAACATGGTAGTGGAAGAGTTTCTAGACATACAAGCTATGCCCACTCCCAACAATGACTTCGGGTGCCATCCAATACGGTGTACCTTTCATCGTTTTGGCTGCTGTCACAGTAGCCTGACAAAGCATGACATACTGTTGTAAGCGCATTGACATAGGAAATTAGGAACAACTTGAACAAAGAAATAACATCGTATCTTCAGATGAAAAAGATACAGCCAGTTATGTTAGTACACTAATGATACAAAAAGTGAGAATAAGTACGGCACATGCTAACTGTCGTGAAACTACTATACCAGTGTACAATGTGCCAGAAGACAAGAAGAAAATGATGATAAGATGGGTATCATTATCGTGCCATTTCTATTGAAAGTAGACCGCATCAGCAACATACCAGATTGCTTACTTTATGTAATTTAAGTATTTATAACATTGCCACTAATAAAGATGACAACTGAAACAACAACAAAAAAAGCCCAGTCCCAGGTCACCAACCAAGTTGGGATAGACTAGAGATGAAACCCAATAAGATCCTCAACATTGCCACTACTAGAATAGAAATCATGAGCATCAAGTCTTGGCTGGGATTGTCATATGATTCCATGAGGCTATATCATGACCGACAGTATTCTAGGATCTTTAAGTTTGCTTTGACTTTCTCCTGTTTTTTAGCTCCACTATATAAATTGCAAGTAGTTCAGCAATAGGATGAAAAAATGGCAATTTAGATCCATGCCACCCCCATTTTCAAAGTTGGATTTCATGTTGCAAATCATGACGCTCAATGGCATTTTCCATGAGATTATATCATGACGCTCAAATTTTCTTCTTATTAAAAAAGTAACTTCCTGAATCTAAGCCAGAATTAGACTTATTCATTATTGATTAAAAGGAATAATCTCAAGTTTCTCTTGTGACTAACCCAGTCTTATTGTCCAAGTTTGGTAACTTCCCTCGATTAAAAATTTAAATTTGGCCTTAAGAGCACATTGATCATGTTGATTTGATCTTACCAACTTTGCCACTTGCTTAGAGGCCCCAAAATCAGCAAGTTTGATGCACCCTTTGTTATCCACAAGAATGTTTGCACCCTGAAATTTAGCAAAATTCCAGGTTCAGCAGAAGAAGCATGATAACAGGACAAGCAAGGACAAAGATCTGTGATTATATGTTAAGACTTCAGAGTTTATACCTTTATATCTCTATGTATTATTGCATTGCTATGCAAGTATTCCAGTCCTTGCAAAATTTGCTTGGTGTATTTCTTAATGACCTGATCAACATATATAATGGATAAGTTCCTCTTCCGATATGAACCCACCAGGATTGCAAGACACGCGGCTTGATGATTACTTACAGGCTCTGGGAATGAACCAAGCTTCCCCAGAAGTGACTGAATGGACCCTCCAGGGACAAATTCCAGCAAAATATTTAGCGTGTCTTCCTCTCGAACAGTCCCAAGATACCTCTTTCAGACCAAACAGGGTAAATCAAGCAACAACTAAGCAATCACCTAACTAAAGTAAAAAAATAAATCCCAAATTCTAATTCATGTTGCTTCCACTCACGACAATGTTGGGGTGCGACAGGTTCTTGAGCAGTTTCACTTCTTCTTCGAGCTCTTTAATATGTGCCTAACCACCAAAACCGAAATCAACACCTTGTATTTATGAGACAAAAGCCTGAAAACTCTGATCCCGTAGCAAAACAACAGGTGGTTGGAATAAATCCTACTCACTTGGGCCTTCTCCCGCGTGGCGTTGCTAGTGCCGATCAAAACCTGCCAAAGATGACAGGAAAGAGGAAGCCATTACTCGGAATGACTCCAAAACTTCAAACGGTAAGGACATAATAATAATCCCGCGCACCGACCCCCCTCACCTGCTTGACGGCGAGGAGCTCGCCGGAGTCTAGGTTCATCCCGAGGTAGACCTGCCCGAACGCTCCAGCCCCGATCAGCTCCCCCTTCCGCCACCGGATCGGCGGGTTCTCGTCTCCACCTCCGACCGACTCGTCGGGCATCGGCGGCAGCATCCGGCGCGGCGGCGAGGGGCTCTTGGTGATAAGGCCGAGAAGCCCCATCCCGCGAGACTTGCGGAGGCAGGAGCTGATCCGCACGCCGATGCCTCCGGCCCCCGCGCCGAACGGGCCCGCGGGGGCCTCCGGGCCGGCGGCGGCGGCAGGGTGGAAGGAGATGGAACGGCGCACGGAGTCGAACAGGTCGTGGAACCCGGCGCCGCCGCCGCCGGTGTCGTCCCGTCGCATGCCTGGGTTCTAGCGCTTGGCACGCGTCCTCGTCGGCGGCGGGCGGCGTGAGGGGGCTGGATCGAATCGAGGAGGAAAGGTGGAATGGGGAATGGAGAGGAGGCCGCTCTCTGAGTGCGGGGTTTTGAAAATTTGGGGTGTTTGCGGGGCGGCCCAAGGACGGAAATGCCCCTCGCGACCGTTAAGCAAGGGCGCATTCGGGAGTGGACAGTGGAGTGGTTCGGCTTTAGCGCAGGGCGCCGTGTGGACGCGTTGATTAGGGAGTCAGTAGAGTAGTAGACTCTGGATCGCGTGGCAAATGGTTTCCAGATAATCAATACAGTGCCACTTTAATAGATTCATCTGAATTTACAAAGATTCATCCTACTCCAGAAAACAGTTCGTGCGGGCGTTTTGAATGAGACCGGAGAACTTTTTATTTTTTTAATCAAGAGTCAAGGTGGAAAAAATATTTTCGTAGCAGGCTATATCTCGTCGTCTCTCTGTTTTAAATTATATAAATTTATGCCAAAGAGACTGTAGACTAGTGGTTGCAGCAGCTCGAGCGGCACATGAGGTCCTGAGTTCGACTCCTAGTGAGAGCGAATTATTTCAGAATTTAACGGTTTTATTCTTTCAATGGTAGGTGACGTCCCCGTCAACAGCGAGGCGCCTGTGGTGACTTCGTGAATCTCGAGATAGCCGGCTCTTTACACGGTGCTTCGGAGGTGCTCATAGGTATAGGGTGTGCGTGCGTGCGTTCATAGGGGTGAGTGTACGTGCGTGTTTGTGAGCGTCTGCGTTGTATTGTGTATTCGAAAAAAAATTATATAAATTTATAGGCCATTGATAATTTTTAGACACAATGTTTAAAATTTTGTCTTATTCAATATATTATCTCCACCCACAACTAGTTGACGCTGCCAACAACTAAAATCAATCAAATTTTGCAATCAGGACACGTCAAGTTATTCAGACGGGAAGAAGTATAAATACTCAAAAGAATAAGTCATACTTTAAACAATTATTATAATGATAAATAAAACTATAGTAAGATAAAAGATATTTTTTAATAAGATACATACCTTAACCTATAATTTGAGATGGACAAATGTCACCTTGTTCATAGTTTCTACCTTAGACTTATTTTAACAGGAGAGACCAAAGTACACAACCATTTCAAATCCCACTATGTACACATTGTTGCTACAGTATAAATCCCATACTATGGTCCGTCCTTTGGTTGTTCGGCTGCAATCGGCCTTAGGTGCCCCATGCAATTAGGATTCGTAGTTGTCGAGATGGCAAGGCATCTCGTGGCTAGAGAAACGAGTTGGCATCATTTGTAGATAATCGCCCGCAACCAACATGTTTTATTACAAATCGGCCCCTCCCTCGTGAGAAGTGCAAGACGACGCGGCGCTAAGCGTGGCCGGCTTGTTTGAAACAAAGGAATTTGAAGATTGGATCGACGTAAAAGAGGGGGTGAATTAGGATATTTAAAAACTAAGACTCACTCAAAACTACAACTACTAAGTAAGACCTATGCAAAATAAAACTAGATATGTGTACTAAGGTTTTGCTAAATATTGTTACTTCTACCGTGACCAAGTCTTATAATCTAGTTTCACCTAGAAACTAACCTATTAAGCTAGTCTATGAATGTAAGCACACAATTGTAAGAATGTAAATGCGGAAGGTAAAGGATAGGTACAGAATGCAAACTTCCGATGACGATGTCGGCAATGGCACACAAAAGAGACACGGCGATGTTTTTCCCGAGGTTCGGGAAGGCCAATGTGCCCTCTCACCCCCTACGTCCTCATTGGCACTCTACAAAGGGCTTTGCTCTCACGCAATCCTCAAATGAGAGGATGGCAAAGTGACTTTCTCAGAAGTCAAGCAACCACGGTCGGGTCTCCGGATATCCTCGGTACACACACGAGCCCTTCTCTCGCGTAGTCTTCGAGTATAGCCTCGTTCACGCAAGGGTAGAGGATTGTCGTGGCCGTTGGGGTTTTCCGAGTCCTTCTCAGGAAGCTCCCCCGCCGTCTTTACTAGGGGAAGCTTTTGGCCAACGTGCCGAGGGCCTTCCTCCCTCTCACAAGATGGTGGCGGCCACTCCACACTCCGGAGGGTATCGCAAAACTTACAAGCTGCACTTGATACACCAAGGTCGTGCACGCAGGTACGGAAATAGACAACAAGGCCTAAGCAAAGATGCAACTAAGCTCTAACTTGCCGAGATATGTCTGGTTATGCTCTAGTGGTGGTTGGGCTCTCAAATGTGTGTATGAGGCTCTTGTGATGGATCAAATGGGTGCCTCAACACTTGTGTTAGCTCAGAATGTTCCAACCACCAAGTGGAGGCCAACCAAGGAGGTATATATAGGCCTTACCTCCAAAACTAGCCGTTAGAAGCAAACTGCCACTTTTCTGCGTACCAACACCAGACTGTATGGTGGCTCTTAGCGCTGGGTCTTCGACTTGTATAGCCCTCAGTTTATATCGTCCGGTGGCACCACCGGACTGTCCGGCGGTGAATTCAGCACCGGACTTCGCCTCTTCCTTCTCAGTCTATATCGTCCGGTGGAGGACCACCGGACTCTCTGGTGCATGAATTTGCACCGGGTCTTCAGCCTTCGACTTTGGACTTCTTCTTCTCGCCGGACCTCTCGATGAAACTTTTCCGAACCTCTTGGTGCTCCAAAAAATAGGCCCGCTGACCGCCGAGTTAGAACCTAACTTGTACCTTGATGGCGGCTTGTAACTTCTCTCGTACCTTTTAAGTCATTTTTTGAGGTGTTTGTACCCTAAGTCCATATTTTGCACATTGGAACTTTAGACAAAAACACTTATACACAAATATTAGTCACATGGCACGTGTTGTCAATTCAACCAGCAAAATCACATTAAGGAACTAAGCACAATGCTTAGGACCCATTTTTATTACAGAATTGAAAACAAAGAAATAGAAAAAATATGAATGAGATGGTGCGAAAAGCAAACTTAGATGATTCTAAAACATAGAAATGTATATTTTGAGCTGTTTGGATTGCAGGAAAATAAGTGATGCCGTTTGGTATGCACCAGATTTTTGAAAACCTTCTTCAAAATCTGGAGAGTGATAATCTTCAAAATCTGGAGAGTGAAAGCGCATAACACGGAACGTTTGGCATCCTGGTTTTTCTCCTTAGATAATGTGTTGGCTGGCCCACTTTGTTTCTTTTTTACACAAAAACGCATACTCAAAATCACTCTATGTCTTTCTCTCCACTATTCATCTCGAGAATCTCCCATTATCAGGCTCCTCCTAGATATGGGGATTTTTACTGTGCAGCCTAAAATCTTCACTGAAAATCTACACCGTTTGGATCATTAACTAGATTCTGGCAAGCGGATTATCATAATCCACCGAAACAAACGGCCCTGAGTAGATTGTGGGAGTAAAAAGGAGCAAAGATTATTTCCCTTACACTGGAGTTGATATTTCAATTCCTCTATTTTATGCATCAAAGATATCTTTTCCTTAGAAATGTAACTTACCTTTCCTCCATTCCAAACAACAAACATTGAGGGTATGTTTGCAACAAAGGAAAGCAAAATGAAGGAAAGAAAAAACACAGGAATAGAATAGATGGGTTAGTAGAAAATAGAGGAATGAAAAAACACAGGAACAAAGAGAAAATTCCTTATTTGACACTGAGAAAGTCACCCATTCCTTTTTTGGCCCTCGAAATGGGTGCCTCTTTCCTTCAAGGCATCATTGTTTCCTCTTCGTCCTCCTTCTCCATCATATTGCATGGTATCGTCGCCTCTTCCATCCTCTTTCATGGCGTCATCGCTTCCTCTTGCATATCATCATTATTACATTTTGTCTCATGCACCATGGATACATCCTTCCTATTGGTCATTATCGCCGCCTCCTCCATACTAGAGCTTCGTGCAACATCACCGCAACTTAGAACTTCACCACCGATGTCGGAACGCTACATCATGTTCCACCATTGCCACTTGAGAGAAGTGAAGGAGGGGCATGATAACACCAGCACACGAGATGAGCGATGTCAACACTCGAGAGAAGGTAAGGAAAGGAGGAAGCAACAATGGTGTCAAGGAGGAGGTGGCTGCATCCTGGAAAAGGGAGAGTGGTGAATAAGATAAGAGGCGGGGCTTTTGTCAGCATTGGAGGGAGTAAATAGTGCCACGTAGCTTAAAAAAATACTCAAATATCGTTTGCAATACCACTTAATTCAAATATCCTCCTCGCACTTACCTTTTTTAATTCTTTTTAATCTTTCTTCTTCCCGAATAGCATGCATGTAAGGGAGCAAACTAAAATCCAGGTGAATTTTTTTATTGTTACACTTGGAAGTTAGGTGTGGAACACTGAAACTTATCTAAGATAGCAGTTCTTGTCCTCAATGGAGGTGCATGTATCTTCTATCTTTAAATAGGTGCACCTCGCTATGAGATTTTTCTAGGCATGAATGATGCTACATTATCAAAAAGGTCCACTTAGTGGCATGTCACGTCACCATATACTAAGCCTAACTTTCATCGATTTCTCTATGGTTACATGTATGCAATACTATTACGTGGCATATGCACCGGTAGTACTCAGTATTGCAACAATCCGCGGAGAATTCATCGAGTACTATTAAATCTGAGAGTGAGGGGAGCAAAATACTTAGACACATAGTCGACATCTCTTTTGAAATTAGCTGAAAAGTTTAGAAATGTAAAACAACAAAGAGGGCATCAATTCAACGAGTCAACTCTAGCAACCTAGCCGAATAAAGCCTCAAGCCTAGGGATGGCAGTGAAACCCGTGGGTATGGATATCCGCAGGTTTCGTACCCGGTGGGTATGGATAAGGATAAAAAAATTCACCCACGGATTCTGTCGGGTTAGATGCCTGCAATATAGCGGGTAGGGTACGGATTTAACATTTTATCAGTGGAGAAATTTGTGTTTAGCTATGGAATCGAGGTACATGGCTCAAATTGAGATTGAGGCCCAGTCCACCTAAAACCCTCATCCACACTTCCCCTGTTCCTGGCCGCCGCCCCTACCCGCAGTCCGTGTCTCCGACTCTCCGTCCGTGAGGCTTATGCTCTTCTCTCTCGCAGTCCTGGAGTCCCAGTCCGGCGCCCGCAGCCTACAAGCTTCAACCTTGCGGCCCCGCCACCCTCGCCCCTGCAGGCCGCAGCTGTCTTGCGCGCCGCCCACTTGACGCCCGAGTCGAGCCCGTCCCCACCACTTGACGCCACGCGCGCCCACGCCGTCGCGATGGCCCTGCACCACCTCCGCCTCGCGCCGCTCGCGCTCCTTCGCGTCGCGAGCCTCCCGCCTCTCGCCGCGCGCCATCGCCACCACGTTCTGCTCTTCACGCCCCAGGCGCGGTCGTGGCGGTTCCTGTCGGCCGCCGCTGGGCCGCGAGGGCTCGCCACCGCCGCGGCTGAGACCGACGACGCCGGCGCGGGCTCCGGTGACGGCTTCTTCGCTGAGGAGAGCACGTCGTGGAGCTCCCTCGGTATATCCGATCGCGTCGCGTCCTCCCTGCGCGGTGCCGGGCTCGCGAGGCCTTCCCTTGTCCAGGTAAAGGCTCGCTGTGCTTCACTTCTGCTGGCAGTTGCGACACACGCCATGTGCTCGATGAATTGTCGCGCTCGTGTCATTGTCTTATGCCTGGTTAACATCGACGGTTCATTTTGTAGATGTCCATTCTGTACTATTTGCTCGAAATTTACGGGCTCAGATATGGTTTGGCCGTGCCTATGTTCATGTGAATCGACTGAGCTTGGCGAGTTCGGCTATTGTTGGGGGTGGGAAGTTGAACACCTTTTCGACCAGTTTGCCTCGTCGGGTGAACAAGTGTCTATTCTAATTCACGTATTTTGTTATGAGATAAGATGAACATTCTTGCATCATAAAGCTAAAAAAGCAACCACTTTATTATTTAGATAAGTGATTCGGCACTAGAGGATTCAGGCTGGCATGCTTCCTCTCTGTTTTCACCTTTATGGGATTATTAGTTAAATCAGTTGTGTTGTCAATGACCATATGTCTTTGCCTTTTACAAACAATTACTCCCTCCATTCCAAATCGTAAGGGGTTCTAGCTTTTGATTAGGTCCACGCAATATTCCATGAGTGTGTTTTATATATGTGTCTAGTTTCATTAACATCCATGTGAACATGGACAATGACAATGAGGTCCAAAACCCGTTACAGTTTGGAACGGAGGGAGTAGAACTTAGATCCTTGTGCTCCAAATTTGCTGGTCCTGTCATCACTTCATGACACTTATTTTTATTAATTTTTGACACATCAGTGTGCTTGGATTCAGTATTTCACTGAGGCTTTTTCTAAATTTTGAAATACACATTTCCCTAACTTCCTTGTTCGGTGCCTATTGTTGCATGAATTATACTTACATAATGTTTCCGATGTTATGCAGGCAGCCTGTGTACCACATGTTCTCACAGCGAACGATGTAATTGTTGCAGCAGAGACTGGCAGTGGCAAAACCCATGGCTATCTGGTACCTTTGATTGAAAAGCTGTGCTCAAAGTCTTCTACCACTGAAGATGATAATTCTCAGGACACTGCCCGAATGGCACATGACATTGCTCTGGTCCTTTGTCCTAATGTCATGCTGTGTGAGCAAGTTGTTCGCATGACTAATTCATTGCTTGACGAATCTGGTGAACCACTTAAAAGTGCTGCTGCTGTTTGCGGGCCAAAGGTATGCTCTATCTGAACAACTTTTTTGCCAATTAATAATATGCTAAACTCATCTTTCCCTTGTACGACTTATAGATAGTTATACAGTTATCGACGTCACATTTCACAGCTAAATGCCTATTTTTATAATTTCAAATTTTCTGCAATGGAAGCAGTTTTCTAAAGTCTTCTTTATGTGGTCAACATGGCACTTTGTTTTAGGCTTTTAGCTTCCTATTCGCAGCTTTACTCTTACAAGTAGAACACTTCATGATCCTCATGCAGTGATGTAGCAACTAGCAACTTATTCTGGTGTAACGTGTGTCCATTTAATGTTTTTATTAATTTGTATTTTATTGCAGGGTTGGCCAGCCGTTAATCCAGATATTCTTGTAGCCACTCCAGCTGCTCTCTTGAATTATCTATTTGACTATGACCCAGAGCAGAGGCGAAGGGAGAGATTCCTGCGTAATGTAAAATTCATAGTAAGTACTATCACCTCTCTCTCTCTCTCTCTCTCTCTCTCTCTCTCTCTTTTGTATTGAATTGGATTACTAAACCTGGATAAAAAATATCTGGAATAGTTTTGATTTAAGATGTGAATACTATGAGTTAGCAACTTAGCATGTTTGGTAGAATGTCTTGAATTTCCCTTTTCTGTATCTGATTGTCTGTTCTGTTTAAAAGCAAGTATTCGAACTACAGTACTTTGATCTTTACCGCTAGGAGAAAGTCCTAATAGTGGTATATATTTAAAATAGGTGTTTGATGAGGCAGACATGCTACTTTGTGGAAGTTTTGAGAACCAGGTCATTCGTCTCATCCATATGTTAAGATTTGATGAAAAGCTACTTTCTAGAGCACAAGATTCTGGAAAGGAAGTACCACTTGGGAGTGTTGGTGAATATAATGAGGATTCAAGCTTTGAAAATGCTCAATTTAGCAGTTCTGATGAGGACAATGAAGACAATATTGCTCAAGATAGATCAGCCAAGTTGGAGAATAGTCATGTTGGAGCACGCAGGGACTGGAGGAGGGTTAGAAAAATATATAGACGCAGCAAGCAGTATGTCTTTGTTGCTGCCACCCTTCCTCAGAGTGGCAAAAAGACTGCAGGAGGTGTGCTAAAACGTATGTTTCCTGATGCTGTATGGGTTAGTGGCACTTATCTGCACCGTCACAATCCCAGGTATGCACTTTGTTTCTCTATAAGCTTTTGAATTCCCTCTGTTGTTGGGGATTCTTCTTCTTAATTTGCCCGATCATTTTCAAAACGAGCAGTATGGGGTTTCTCACTGGAATTACGATTAAATGTTGTTGTTCCTCTTATAATCCCAGTTTTTTCTTCTTTACTTCATATTCCTGCCTCAATTTTCACATATTTGACATGTATTGGACCTCAAGTGCAGGTTGGAGCGAAGATGGATAGAGGTTACTAGTGATACACAAGTTGAAGGTCTTCTGGATGCAGTAAAATATGGCCTGAAGAGTGAAGTTCATGATGCAAACGATTTTCCAAGATGCACTATGGTGTTCACAAACACTGTTGAAGCTGCCAATTCAGTCTCTGAAATATTGCGGCGAGTTGGTATTCGATGTATTTTGTACCATCGTGAGAGTTCCTTGGAGGAAAGAGCTAACAACTTGCAATCTTTTCGGGAAAATGGTGGTGTGCTTGTATGCACTGATGCTGCTGCCCGTGGGCTTGATGTCCCAAATGTTTATCATGTCATTCAGGTATCATCTACCTCTGGTGGCAACACTTAAACAGAGCAGCTGATTTTTTTTTTCAAAATATTATAAGAAGTTTAGGCATTTATGCATACAAACTTCTTGTTATTTTTACATATTCCTTGGGTAATCCGGCTGGACTTTTAATTTATTTTCGGCGGTGTCATCTCATCATAATATGCTTATCTATTGCTTTTCTCTTCTGTAGGCAGAATTTGCTGCTTGTGCTGTTGATTTTTTGCACAGGGTCGGTCGCACAGCCAGAGCTGGCCGATCTGGTATAGTGACCAGCCTGTACACAGAGGCAAACCGTGATCTTGTACGAGCAGTTCGTCAAGCAGAGGAGTTGGCCCAACCAGTGGTAAGACTCTTCTTGTCCCTTTTCACCATTTTGGAATGTTATAATATTTCCCCCCTGAAAATGCTTACATACTAACTAAAATTTTTTATGTTTTAACAACAGGAGAGAGCATTCAGTAGGAAAAGAAGCTTTCGCAACAAACTGAAGAAGCAGGCGTTACAGAAACGCGAAGCATCGTTATCTTGATAGCATGTTATACTTTTTCTAAAGAGGAGAGGCACATGCATGTAGTTTTTTTTTCTCCATAATCTATTGTTAGTGACCAGTGATGAATGCTTTTGTAGTACAGTACTATGTAGAGAGGGGCATGTTTGGAAGCTCGGTATTAAACCTAAAACCGGTGTAAAATGCAGGTCCATATACTTTTACAGGCCAGATAAAAAAAATAAAAAATGCTGCTTGGATGACAAGCATCCGGATTGAGCCAAAACCAGTGGGAAAAAGATAGCATCGCATGTGCACGCCTGGAAAAGAAAACGAGAAACATCATGCGCTTCGCTCGTCGCCTCTCCCGAGTCCTGACGGTGGCCAACGACGACCGTCGACGGGCACTTCGGCCTCCTCGGACTCGCCGTCTGCAACCTCTTCCCAGTCCTGAGCACGATTGGCTGGTGGAGTTTGGCGAGACCCTTGCGATGGTATACAGAGCGACATCTTGTGAGACTTGGCGATGCCGTTGGCGACGAGGATCAGCTTGCGTGCTAGTCTTCAACTCGTCGCCATCCAACTTCTAGATGACGAGATGCATGGAAGCCCCGCCCTGGCTCCGCAGTCGGCAGGAACGGGGACGAGGTCCATGCGTGCAGACTGCAGTGTGTAGGTGAGTTCAGACTTGAGACTAGTGGCCGATGTATTATATATACAGATGAAATAAAGAAATTACGGTTGCTTTCTTGTGCACAAAATATTATACTCGGAAGAAGATTGCACGGGAATAAAAATTACATATTGAATGAAAGTGGGTTTCAGATTGAATGCGTTTATAAATATAAATATATATAATGGATCTGTGCGACATGCGGATTGCTGAAATATACTTTCATTCTCCTGGCCTTAGTCCGTGCGTACGTGGGATGGGAAGCAAACGGAGCAGATCAGCTTTGGACTAGGACACCACATAGAACGGGCGTGATGTTGTGTACTCGTTATCGTGTCAGCGTCGGAAATCATTGATTGATGGATTTGCTTTGCTTCCAGTAAAGCCGGACGGCCATGGCGGCTGTGCTGAAGCGGAGGAGGAGACGACCGACGACGACGACCAAGGCCAAGCGAGTTGGGCTGTGCTGCTGGGCTGGCGTACCTAGGTTGGGCTGTGGGCGCACGTAATTCGAGCAGGAGGGTGCAAAAAGGGTCAAAACTTGACATTTGTGAATGATTTTCGGTTCTGGTGTGGGTGCGGCCACACCCACAATGCCTAACGTGCATCCGCCTAAATTGGGATCACCGTTTTTTTTCTTACTCTGGTTATAGTCTCCATACCGCCTTTCTTTTGCAATGGTTTGAGAAATTCACTGACGAAAAAATAATTTGGAAAACACATTAGAAATTCAAAGAAAAGAAATCAAATTGACTCACCAAATGAGAGATCATATGGTGCTTCAGCATGGATCTGATCAGTTGGGTATCTCTTGACTCTTGTACATTGCACCTACCCCTCCCGAAACAGCAACGAAATTATAACTTCACTATTTATGCTGACATATATTATTTTCATTCAATCACACGTGCCAAATGGCCGGTAGGGTGCACAATGTGCGCTTTGTTTGCTAGTATAAACAGATAGTGATTCCGTTGCCATGCCAATTTACCTTCTCTTGAAACAGTCAGTATATATATGGCACTTTCAATGACATAAGTAATACTTTAGTAGGGAGCAAAAAGCAATAAAATCGACGACATGCCTATATATATGTCAATTTCTAAAATCAATCCATACACTATAATCGAGTTTTATGGTCTCCCAAAACTCGGACGGCTCTTGTGGTTCCAATGCACAACTCCATATGCTTGGTCCACTCATAGGATTGTGTTGTGCCAAATTTTTACTAGTAGATGTTGGTACAAAAGCTAATTCGCCTTCGCTCTCAACAAGGTGGACGTGGAGTGACTCAGGCCAATCATATAGCCTCGGGACGAAGATCTTGTTCTGCATCCACTTGACATTAGTCTTAACCATCATTGTAGTGCGTGTGCCAGTGAACAATGCCCGTCCTTCCAGGCTCTCCACCTTCTCCCACTCCATCTCCTTCTCATGGAGCCTGAGGACATGCACCGGCGTCCCACGTCGGCCTAGGAGCACTGCCCTAAGCTCACCTTCGTCAGACTCAAACAGGTAACAATCATCACAACCATAACCAAATCCTTTGGGATTGTCAAGAACCACAGGGGCTTCCTCATGCCGGCGGTCATCGTGCACCGCCAACCTCCCATCAACACCCAACAGGTAGAGCAAGCCGCCATGGAGGACGGCGTTTGTCATCGGCGCTGCTCTCATCATGGGCTCATTGACGCTAAGCTCTGAGGATTCCCAATCCACATCATACCATCTGCCACTGTCGCTCTGGATAGCGCGGCGGACTTGGATTAGGCCAATCGCTTCGATGCCGTACATTCTTCTACGCTGGCCATCGTAGACGACAAACTCAAAGGTGGTGCGCTCCAGCGGGTACAAGTCACGGATGACACCCGTCACGAGGTCAGTGTCAACCTCTGTGATTTCATAATCCTCACGCTGGCACAATGTGAGTTGTCGTCCCCAGGCACCACAGATCTTAGCATTGGGGGTTTCCAATGTGTCGCTGATCTCGAAAATTTTGTGGTAGTAGGGACTGTAGTACCGAAGATTGGTAGTTCCGATGTCGGCGGCGTTGAGGAGCACCGGCGTAATCCATGCCGGGTAGAAGGGCGACACGGCGGAGCGCCAGTGCTTGCACACGGCGGCGAACCTCGAGTGGCTGGACCACGGCAGCAGCTCCAGGATGGTTTCGAGTAGGTCGGCAGGGAGGGACGACCAGCCCGGTTCCTGCATCGAGATCTTCGATTCCTCGCGAGTCTTGGCGACAGATAGGAGAGGGCGAGAGGCAGCTAGCGCTTGGGGGCCCTTTTCTTGCGTCGCCCTGATGGTTTTGGATTCAGATCCTATATATAATCATGCCGGAATCCGTCTGTACATGGGATGGGAAACAAACTGCAAACGTACATATTTAGGATCGGAAGTACATCTCTCGAGCAGATCAGCTTGGACTCGGACACCACACACAACGGACGTGTTGTACACGTGTCAGTGTTGGAATCATTGATCGATGGATTTTGCATTCAATAAAAGCCGGGCGTTAGCCTTTCGTCCCGTCCCACAAAACAAATCGCATCCTACCCTACCAGCGCGTATATGATGGAAAACCAAGACTCGCCCCCGCTAGATCCTAGCCTCGCTCCGCTTCTGCTGTTTCAACCCGGCCATGGTGGCTGTGCTGATCAAGCGGAGGAGGAGGAGGAGGAGGAGGAGACGACCGGCGACGACGATGACGACGGCGGCACCAGCAGGTTCCTGTACAGCATACCCAAGCGCCAGCTCTTTGTGGTCAGCGGGTTCGACTACCTCACCAGCGACACCAGGTGGATCACGCCACAGGGCTGGGTGCTGGTGCTGGATCTCAGCACACACGGCGTTTTCCTGCGTGACCCTTGCACCTCCCGCACGGTGCATCTGCCCTCGGACCAGGAGGGCCTCCTCCTAACCAGCAACAGAGACACAAGGTGCCTCCTGTCGATGCCCCAGCCGGAGGACGACCCTGGCTGTGTTGTGCTACTGATCCACCTCAGGGACCCGGTGCTGTGGTACTGCCGCCTCGACGGCGGCCGGCGCCGGTGGTGCAGACATGAGTACTCGCCAGAGACGTTCTCAAGTGAACACCCTTGGTATTTCAGGTTCGCAATGCGCATGCTTGTTGCGATGAGGGGCAAGTTCTACACCATCATTGAGCCTGAGAAGCTCCGTGGCGCTTGAGTTCTCACCGGGGCCTGTTTTCTCGACCACTCGCGCCGTCATCACGCCGTGGCTGCCGGGCGCATATGAAGCTGGCCTCGTCGAATCCTGCGGGGACCTGTTTGCCGTGCGGCTGAACTTAGAGCCGTCTCGTGGCATTGGCATCATCGATATATTTGTCTACAAGCTGGTCTCCTCCAAGAACGCCTGGGTCAAGGTGCCTGGACTTGTTGACAATAGGGTGTTCTTCTTTGGTAGGGATATGAACCAGTTAAGTTTGGGGTCTCCATGGCAGCAGATGAGCTCGGCCTCAAGGCGAACTGTATCTATTTCACGCGTTACAAGGACAAGGGGCTGTATGTGTATGACTTGGAGCAAGGAGAGACCACCGTACACAATCCTGGACCGGACGTTCCTGATTCAAATGGTGGTCTACTTCTGATGCGTACGTGTGGCTTAGTTTGACTTGAATGCATGCATGTCATACATTAGTTCTAGGCAAACAACATCGTAGCTTACACTTTTGTGTAGCCTGTTTGTTGGACACATGGATATTTATCTTTTTTATGAGTGTTTAGATGGCATTCCTGAGTACATCTGTGGTTGTCATCGAATTAACAACAGATTGAATCTAGTCAAACCGTTGAGAGACCATAAAAAGAACCTAAATTCTGTAAGAATAATAAAAACTCTCTCACTATATTCCTACAATTGAAAGTTTTGTGAGAAGCACAAAGGTTCTTTTCAATTTTTTTTACCATACACACTAAAAGTTACAATCCAAATAAAAGACAACATGCTTACATAATGCAAAGATAATTTGTGATAATAGAAAACTTGTTAACTAACATTTGATAGAGAATAGTATACGATGTAGAATTTACCAAAGGCAGCTCTGTTGCTTATTTTCTTCTAATTCTTCCTTTTCTCCCTCCTGTTATTTTGAAAAAACAATAGTGAGACTCTATGCTATACGTATCATTATCATAATACTCTACTTTCTATTGTTATATCATCACATGTTAGGACATAATTTATTAGTTCAAAATGAACTAAATATTTTGTCCTAATGTTAAACAAAAAGAAATGGAGAGATTTTATAATGCTTGGAATCATCCATAACCCTTCATCGGTCTACATCTGACGGTTAAATTGAAAGAGAAACCCATTGGGAAGAACTTAAGTTGTGGACCGGAACTTAAAAATAGTGGGTCAAAAACTTAAATTGTATGACCACAAAATGTAAAAGGGTATATTGATACCTTTACATTAGCATCTAATCTATATATACTATATAAGTGAAGCCCACTAAGTATTTCTCTCGACATGCAATCTATCCACGTTATCGCAAGGTCCACTAGCCACTAGGCACTATTCATTGATGGTTTCATTGATTTTCTATGGCTAACAACACTCATGCATGTGTTTAAAATTATACACACATATTTTTCTTAATATTTTAGTATTTTATTTATCGTATTTTATTTTATAAATCAAGCATATTTCAATGCTACAAAATCCCCGCTGCAACGCGTGGGGTATTATCCAGTATGCATCTAATATACTATACCAGTTGGTTTTCAGTTCGTTGCACTTCACATGGTCTGCTCGCCCGCCAGCCTCCTCCGTGCCTTGGCTTTCCCAGGCCGCCACTCACCATCCGTCGGCCGCCTCTCTTACCCATGCCGCTCCGGCGCTCCTCGGCGCCTACCGGCCGCCGTGCCCGCGCCCTCTCTAACCGTGCCACCCGCGCCGACCCACCCTTGTCATGTGAGTAGCTACCTAGCTCCGCCATGCACCGGACCAGACACTACGTCCCTGCGAAGGCGAGGGTCAACCAGATTGGCAGGCCGACGCCGGCGGCGGCCAGCCACGACCTGCTTCGAGCGGTGACGGCGAGCGCCTGCACAGGTGGATGGCGCCTGCGCACGGTGGTGCGTGGCCCCCTTCAATCGTTGCTGGCAACTTCACTTGATCCTCTTCAAGAAAACTTCACTTGGTGATGGCCTTTCCGTGCAAACGAACGGAGCGAGTGATGGCAGCAGCCTCCAGTGCAGCGGGTGGATGACGGCGACCGACGCTGTGCCCGGTGAATACAGAGTCGACGAACGCGGTGTGAGGTGGCGGCACCCCCAGCGTGAGACGGAGATGGATCCGTACGGTGACCGGCGGCCGCTCCTGCCCCGCGGCCGCCGCAGCCGCTGTGCTCGACTGCTCGGTGCCCCGAAGCCCCCGATTCGTGATGGGAGAGGTTGTTTGGGATGTTACTAAACTGTTCTTTTATGAATAAAAATATGCCTTCTAATAAATCAACGGCTCACGTGATCTGCAGCGAGAGGAACCCAAGGTTCCGGACAAGCACCGTAAAATACCTCAAATGAAATGGAGGCATTACATTATTAGTAATGAGTTGATCTTCATTCGATGCTAACATGATACAAATTAAACTCCCTGAGGAAATCTACGTGATACAAATTTCTAGCTGAAATATTTCATCGACTCGAATAGTGCTGGGAGTTTGGGTCGTGCCGTCAGGGCTGGCCGAAGCACGGCACGAAAAAGGTAGCCCAAAGCAAGGCACGGCACGGCACGAAATCAAATGGGCTGTGCAGGCACGGCCCGAATGCTAACTAGGCACGCACTGGTGGGCCGTGCTTGGGCCGACACGGTACGAAGTGAGGCACGAATTAAAAAACCAATGCTTTTGTGATTACATTGAAATTAGATAGTATTTTTACAACTCAGTAATGTAACCATCGAAAAATTTTGGATGCCATGCAGGCATATTCCTTAATCAACGATGATTCATAGAATCATAGGTCATAGTTAGAGCTGCTGCAGGCATATTTCTTAATCAATCATGGTTGATAGCAGGTCATAGTTAGATGTGAAAGATTGGTACCTCAAATGCTCCTGCGGTAGTGGGCCAGAATGCCCTATTGAATGGCTCAACAGCATGAAGGCTTTCCTTATAGAAGTTGTTCTTGCGTTTTTTCCGTAATCGCTGCTTTAGTTCAGTTTGATGACTCAAGTGGTAATAAAACAATGTGTTTTTACTTATAGCTTTTTTAGTACTAGGCATTGACAAGTATTAGCAAATATATAATTTTTCACTTTATCTTACATGTGGCTTGGCAACTTCTTATCTTATATGTTCTTTTCTTTATTGCATTGTAGGGACACCTAGAGAGAAGAAGCCCATTCTCACAAGTTAGTGCAGAGAAGCAAATGTGTGTTGTCATCGTAGAACTCTAGAAGTACATGTTGGCAATTTGGCATACTAGTCGATCAATCCGTACGACGCACTGGTTAGAGTCTTAAATGTATTATGTGTTACAGTACAACATATATAGATCTATTTTTATACTTAGTTTTTTATAATAGCAAATCTTGCTACTTTATATGTATGCTTAATTTAGATAATCTTTGGTCGATTGCAAAAGTAGGTGATTTTAATATAATTTTGAGGGGTTATTTTTATTATACTATCAGTCATAATAATTAAGGTGAATAATTTAAATATAAATTTAAGGGGATATTTGGTATTGTCCATCAAAATAGCAAATGTGAGCAATTATGTACTCATATAAATTTAGGGTGTTATTTTATATTTTCTTTTATATTGGCAGAGTGGGTAATAATATGTAGTTTTAGGAGTAATATTATTTTGATAATGACAAAAGTGGGTGATTACTTAGAAAATAGATCTAATGGCTATTAAGATTCCAATCCGTCTATTTTTTCTAGCGCATCTTGTAAGGATCACATGAAAATTTCAAAAGAAGTCTACAAAATATTTATTTTATGGATAGATTTCTAGCATCTTTATAATGAAAAAAAAGAAGACAAAAACTGAAGGTAGATTTGAAAATGGGAAAAATATAAAAAAAGATATTTGTTTTCGTTGAGAGTTGAACTCAAGACCTTTCGTAATGGCAGAGGTGGGTAATTACTTAAAAGTAGATTTAATGAAAAAAAATATTTGATTTCGTTGAGAGTTGAACTCAAGACCTTTCATAGTGGCAGAGGTGGGTAATTATTTAGAAAATAGATCTAATGGCTATTAATATTTCAACCTGTCAATTGATGGTCGGATGTTTCTGATTATTGTGAGAATTTCTAGGATTTATCTTTTTTTGTAACGTGCTTTGAAATTAGTTTTTTTTAGAAACTTTCATTAGTAATAGTAAGATAAGATGGATGAGTAGTACCGTGGTAAACGCAGATTCTATGGTGAACCCCATAAAATTAGGGGAGCACGTATTGTTAGGGATGTGTAGTTATCTGTGAAAAATGTTCTGATAACAAGCTAGGAAAGTTCTTGGTATAAGAAACCACTAGTGGCAAGAGCTAAGCATGTTTGTATGTAACTTTCTTGAAATGAGCGCTTCAGCAGTTCTGAAATTAATTAATGTTACCTGAAGCCATATTATGCAATCCTGCCCCGGTCATAGTGAGCAGGTGTGAAGTGTATAGCGACGGCACATAGTGCTACTAATTGCATGCTCCAACAAAACTGTGATTGCTTTTTTTTTCCAAATATAGAAACATACTAATCAATTACTTCTAAAAACAGGTGTGCGTGTGGCCGGCCAAACGCACGTCCGATCGTGCATTAGCCACCTCCCATGAAGTGCGAAACGTGCATTCCGAATTCCGATCCGAGCTAGGGAAGAGCCGGACGACAGGGCGTGCGGGCGCAAAGCAGTTGTGTGGAAAACCCGGTCTGCCGTCAGCGGGACATGTTCATGTTGTACTCGGTATCGTACTAAGTGTTGGAGATGGATTGAGATACGAACTTTACCTAGCATAAGATTGACAGAAACACACGAAAGTATGAGATTGAAACCCTGTCTCGCAGGCCACCAGCGTAGATGGAACACCAAGACTCGCTTGTGTTGGACCCCAGCCTTGCTCCACTTCTTCTATTAGAAGAATCTAGCCATGGCGGCGGTGCTGAAACCGAGTCCTGCAGCAGCCATGGCGCCGTTGTTGCTGATGAAACAACGGAGAAGACGACCGACGACGACGACGGCGCCGTGTTCCTGTACAGCATACCCAAGCGTCAGCTCCTTCCGGCCACCAGCGGCTTCTTCGACTACCTACTCAACAGCGACACCAGCTGGATCACGCCACAGGGCTGGGTGCTCATGGTGGATCCCAGCACGCGCGCCGCTTCCCTGCGTGACCCCTTCACCTCCCGCACGGTGCGTCTGCCCTCAGACCAGGAGCGTCTCCTCCCTGCTAGCGACGGATACACAAGGTGCCTCTTGTCGACGCACCAGCCGGCCGACCCTGGCTGCGTTGTTCTAGTGATCCACCTCAAGGACCCGGTCTTGTGGTATTGTGGCTCCTCCGCCGGCGACAGCCGGTGGCTCAGGTACGAGCACCAGTCCGAGCTGATTGCAAAAGACTTCGTCTCGTGGGCGATGGGCAGGCTTACTGCGGCGGGCGGCAAGTTCTACACTTTTCTTGAGCAAGACAATAAGCTCGTGGCACTTGAGTTCTCGCCGGGCCCCATCTTTTCGACCACTCACGCCGCCGTGATTACGGCGCCATGGCCGCCGGGCTTCTACCAAGCTGGCCTGGTCGAATCTTGCGGGGATCTGTTTGTTGTGCGCTTCAGCTTCGAACGGTCTTGCTGCCTACGCACCATGGATATATATGTCTACAAGCTGGTCTCCTCCAGAAACGCCTGGGTGAAGGTAGACAAGCTTGGTGACACTAGGGTGTTCTTCTTCGGTAGGGACATGGAGATGTTTGGGGCTTCGATGGCGGCTGATGATGAGGTCGGCTTGAAGGCAAATTGTATATATTTCACACGTGATCATGACAAGGGGTTATACGTGTATGACTTGAAGCAAGGAACCACCACCATACACAACCCTGGACGGGACGTTCCAGATTCTACAAAGGCTGTACTTTTGATGCATAACACATACGGCTGATTGGCTGAATGAATATAATTCATACATGTATATATGTTAATTTGGATATATAAAAAGAGCGAGTTTTTCTAATAATATATGTTAATTCGGATATATAAAAAGAGCGAGTTTTTCTAATAATATTTTTCACCCAAAACTCAGCTAGCCAATCGTATACCCACCGTCAGATTACGTATCATTGTATATTCTAGCAGTTAGATGCAAACATTTAGGGCCTTAGGTCCACGAGGCACTAAAACATAACCTGCGAGACAGGAAAAATATAAATATTTATAGAGTGTTTATGCAGTTTTAAAGGTTTGATTTAATTTGCTCTGGAAACCAATGGTTTGATCTATTTAGATGGCAAAAACGCGTAAGAACCCATGAGCAATTTTTTTCACCATCGCCATCATACCCACCCGCGTGTACCCGCAGCACCCTTCCCTCGCCCCATGGCTCCAAAGTCCCATGGCCACACGCAATTCGCAGCTGAGTCAATCCTCTCCACGGCTTCACCTTCAACACATTGCAGCCCATTAATCCGAGTTACGGCCCAAACATAACAAATACACCATAGACGATGCACATCGAATCTGATGTATATAATACCAAATCGCTATTTAAATGATGAATAACCATGCTTAAAATTATTCAACGAACAAGCTTGCTTGTTCGAAGGAAATCGGGGAAAGGGAACAGATTAATTAATCAAGGGTAAAATCAGAGGAAGTTAGGGCAAAAGGAACAAATTAATTGAGGGAAAATCAGAGGAGGCCGAGGGCGAGAGCGCGGGAGCCGAGCGTCGACGCCGGATCCGCTGTCTACCTGTGCTGCCTTGAGTCCGGAGGAGGCAGACGTCAAATTTCAAATTTTTTAGGCCGAAATACAAATCCACCGCTCTTTGTCGCTCGGTTTCTAGGCGGTGCTGGCGGGGTGCTTCCTCCCTCAGAAAAGAAGAAAAGAGAGTGCGGGCCTTAGAGATGAGGGAAAGAGAGAGACCATGAGGGAGGAGCTCCTCGGACGTCAAATTTTTTAGGCTGAAACACAAATCCGCCGCTCTTTGTCCCTCGGTTCTGTAGGTGGGAGTGCGGGATGAGATGGGGACAAAATACGTGTACCCTCCGCTCTGAAAATCTTTGAAAGATGTACAAACTCCAACCGATACTAAGGCTAGTGAAGATAAATCATTTTCAAGAAGAGTTTAAAAGCCCACCTTATATTTTATCAATTCAATCCATCTTATGTTTTACCGCCTTATATAATGGGCTCACCATGCTTTTAGCAGCTTGCCTAAAAGATAGTACAATGGATGTTTTGAACCTTACAACCTCATTCCTAACTAAGGATTTCGTGAACAGATGAAACTACTAAAAAACAAATAATATAAAAAACATTCGGGCCAGACATCTTGATCTTTGCTCGTCAGTATATGTACCACCCATGTACTAGATGACTCCCCGCGCATTGCTGCGAGAATTTAGAAGAAAATTTTGGTAAACAACGGAGAAACATGCACTAATGTACATATTTAGATGAAGGCTAGAGAGGTATTTATGTTGACCCGAAGACTGCAATGAGCCACCGTGCAAATGTTGTGTGTGTATGCAACATATGACTATAGATACCTAGTTTTTTATATGATGTGTGTTCGTTGAGAACGCACACATTCCAACTCTTCTATTTGCATAGGGCGCTGTTAACCGATATGGAATGTGGACAAAAACTGACTGCTAGCAGGGAGCTGGATATGTGAGCGTCGCGGCGTGCGTGCGATGCGCAAGAGTCCTGCTAGATAATAAGAGCATCATTATGCTTTCATACAAAAGTGTGAAAAACAGTTTAATATGTGCTCTCTGAACTTTGAAGATTGCCATCTCACATGGAAAGGACATTATAAAAATAATAGTATATAGTTCTATCATAAATTGAGATTACTTAGTATATTGGAAAAAAAATCTTCATGAGTTGTGTTCGCAAACAACAGAATGCAGCCGATTGATTTAGATTGTTCTAGCGAATATACATCTTGTGTGTCGCGAACATCTTGATGCAGCTACTTCACTTTGATTGTTCTAACTATAAACATGTGACATGTCATAATAAACAAAGTTCACGAACAAGGCTAAAACAAAAAACTGAGAGTTAGCAGTTCCAACACATGATGCTTACATGGAGCTTAATTCTTGATCAGTATAATCGGATTGAAGTATATGAAGAAATTAGCAAATATGTTAAGAGGTATTTTACGGTGCTTGGAATCAATGATAGTCATTCATTAGTCATTGTCTAATGGTTACAAATAAAGAGGAACCAATTGGAAGGAACCAAAGTAGTAGACCGAAACCTAAAATTGGTGGTCCAGAACAAAAAAAAAAATGATGGACCGGAACTCAAAAGTGGTGGACTGAAACTCAAAAGAACATGGAGGAACCTGAGTTCCTTCCAAGCACCGTAAAAAATCTCGTATGTTAAATTAATCAACTTAGTAACCTGCACATTCAACATTGAATTTATCCGCCATGAGTATATGTACCTAGCCTTTAGCCCATATGCACATTGAATAATTCTAAAGAATCTGCACATGGTCTCCTATGTCAGTATGCATTGCTTAACATGTTTGCAACTACAGATTTGAACATGAACATCCAAAAAAAAAGGGCAAAAGGAAAATAAATAGAAGGAAATGAATACACTAAAATAACAGTAGCATGGAATTGGTATGAGAATAGAGAGGAACCAAAGCTTTGTAAAATAATGATATATAATTTGCAGATAGCAGAGTCTTACATGAATATATGAAATCTAAACTTCAATTAATACCTGAAAGCATTCAATACAACTAAAGGGGGCTCAATGACAGATCAACCTTCAAAGAATGAAACATGTGACAAAGACGTTAGGCTGGCATGGACTATGCAAACAGCCAATAAGCAAGTGTTGTAAATTGTATAATGCAAGAAGTTTGAGTTAACATAAAAACAACTATAATCACCAAGTATGCAAAAATAAAATAGCTAATCAACTACTGAAAATTGTATAACGCAGCAAGATTCAGTCTATTGGATAAAATAAATTGTTGGAGATGGATTTGTCTGTTTCTTTGCGCCCAGGGAATGAAATCACCTGAACTGAAGAACAGAACATGCATGGGGCACGTCATCAAACAGATTCAATGCATGTTTCATGGGAGAATTCCTATTAAATAGGTTTACTGCATGTATAAGAGGACGAATCTAGTTGCAAAATGTAAGAAGCATCAACCAATATTGTGGTGAATTGAAAAATAAAACTTGTATGGGAGTAGTCCCTACTGCATTGGGTGTCGTTACATCGGGGGACATTGAGAGGCATTACGTAGTGGTGGATCAGATGCACTAATCAACCATTTTTATTTGCATGGGAGCACAACGGGGAGGGAGAAGGAGCAATTGCCGCCATAAATGTACCATTGATGCTGATGACCTGGTGGCCTCATGCATGGGATCTGGCCGACAGCCTTCTGATGAAGCGAGCTGCTGAAGCTCATGCATCATGATTTCAATGGCCAGATGAAATAAGTTACTGTTGATCGGATGGCTGTAGATGTTTGATGACATGGATGGCTGTGGATGCAGCTTTATAGCAATCAATGACATGTAGTGGCCTCCATCTATATAGATATATAGAATTGATGCATAAGAGCCGTCTCCATCTACCACATCCATCCGCCATTCCCCACTATTCTACCTGGTTGATGCTTGCATGTGTGCTTCACGGCAAGGCTCTTTTGTCTTGAAGTGAAGATGGACTCTTGCTTGTTTATACTCATGGGCAACAATGGTGTTGATGACTTGGTTAGGTGTTTTGTTGTCTAAGTCTTCCTTGAGCAAGACAGTCTTGATGATGTCATAGTCGGGCTTACGAAGGCAACGAATATCTGTTCACCTCTCCATCCATCAATTGCTTTAGACCTACTAGGGCATTGATTTCATTCACAACGGTGTTCAAGCGTGAGCATGTCATGATCACATTTATTAGCAAGTTGCTTAAAACTAGTAAGCTCATCGGCGAGAACATGATATTTTTGCTTGGCCACATCCTCTGAGCCCTCATGGTTCTCCACGATTTGCTTCCATAGCTCATGAGCATTAGGTGAAGCAAACACTCGGTTGAACACATTATCACTGAGAGAGGACAAAAGAATTGATTTAGCAATCGTATCAAATTGTCTCTCATGAGAGGAGTTGCTATGGGTGCCCTCTTTCATGACACGCCAAACATAAAGCCCCTGAGCTTGAAGATGTTTTCCATGAGCACCTTCCACTAAGAGAAGCCCTTCCCATCGAAAAATGGAGCCCTATCGGTACTTATTCCTTTCCCGAACATAAAAACTCAATTAGCGGTGAAGCCAATAGCACTCCTACGAGCTATCTCACAAATTTGCCAATGGAATTGGCTATCCTCGCAAGAGATGTGAGACTTAGCTCTGATACCGATTGAAATGAACGTGTCAGGGTATCCGACCCGAGAGAGGGAGGGGGTGAATTGGGTAGCTAATCGCTCTTCAAAAACCTAGGGCTTTCTAATGCATAAGATAAGTCTAAGGTTTATCTATGCGTTTTCTAACTTACCCAATAAAAGACTTGCAACCTAGAGCCAAACCTAATCAAACTAACTAGAAAAGCTAAAGGCACACAAGAAAGTAAATGCGATAAGTAAAGAGGTAAGGGCAAGGGGATGCAAACTCCCAAGAAGACACGAGGATTTAACGTGGTTCACCACTAAGGGCTACGTCCACGGGCTTGCACCGAAGGCAATATCCGAGCTGAGCACCAAGTCTCTTCCGATCACGTCTTGTGCTCGGAAACAAATGGCGCATAACAAGCAAAGGCTAAGTGCCACCAAGCCACCAAGGCTTAGCCATCGTCGCCTACTCTCTCGGTCACAAGTGCCAGATTGCACTACAGAGTTTGAAGGGTCTCCTCGCCTCTACACAGGTTGTCGATGCCGCTCCACACCAAGAAGGAGGGTCTAGCAACGAGTACAAGTGGCTTGACCGTAGCCAAGATTTCTCCAATAGCTCATGCAGGAGCTACACTAAAGAAGAGCTCGCAAGCTCAATCGCTCTAAGCTCTAACCTAGCTTGGATCATGCACTAAGCTCACTTTTGGTGGTTGCAGTGGATGATATCCTTGGAATACACCTCTACACTTGTTGTGGTCTTCAGTAACTCCAACACCTCCGAAATGGCCAGGTGGGGTGGCTTATGTAGCCCCTGTAATATATGGATAATCACGTTTTAGTCCCATTTCTATTTTATAAGACAATACTTATGCTAAAATTTAAAAGGATACAATAAATCCTAGAAAACTCTATGGGGGATATTATTAAACACCCCAATTGTTTCTATTCTTCCAGAGTACCCAACACACTAGCAACTATAACATGGCCTGAAGACTACAAAGTAGGGTTTGGCCCCATCACCCATTTTAAGTCCTCGAAGGAAGTCGGCATACCCTCCTAGTTCAAAGCCTCTCTCACCCAGTACCACACTACCACCGCTACAAAACATCTGAAAAGAATGTGACATCTAGTCTCTAGCTCTCCATAAATCTTACACAGGCTTGATCCTTTCCATTTTCTCTTCACAAGTTGTTCCCCATCTTATCATTAATTTCCATCCATATAAAGATCTTGATCTCAAAGGTATATGCAGCCCCAGATTTCCTGACCTTCCTTATCCACCATCCCTCCATCTAGCAAGCACATATACACTGATTTTGTAGTGAACTTCCTTGATTTTGATAGCTTCCAAACCATCTTGTCTCTGTCCTCAGTTAGCTCCACTCCCAAAAGTTGTGCAACCATTTCCCTCCATACCCCAAGCTCCTCCTCAGCCATTCTTCTCCTAAAATCAAAATTCCACCCTTTAGCGAACGCCTCCGCCACTGATATTTGCTTATTCTCACAAATTTTGTATGTCAAAGGATAGAAAATTCTCAGTGGACATTCATTTAACCAAACATTTTCCCAGAATCTAATCATCTTTCCATTACCATACCTCCATCCAAACCCTCTCTCATACCACTGCTTTGCTTCCCATAGCCCGTGCCAAAATTGAGAAGTTCCCACCGTTTTCTTTTGTTGACAGAAGCTTCGTTCACCCAGTTATTTTCTCCTAAGTAGTTTAGACATAAGTTTTCCTCTCCATTATCTAACCTCTTTAGCCACTTAACTAACATAGATCTATTCATGGCTCTGGTTTCTAGAAAATCCAACCCTCCCAAACTCTTGGGTCTTGCAAGGTGTTCCCATTTAACCATATGTTTTTTTTCTTTTCTCCCACCCATTGCCAGAAGAACTTGCTTCTGATGGAATCAAACTATTGATGAATTCCCTCATATAACTAGTAGAATCCCATCATATATATAAGAATGCCGGTTAGACTTGAATTAATTAGGACTCCATAAGACAAGAGAGAGAACTTCCATGTCTCCTGTCTTTTCCTCACTTTCTCCACTAGCGCTCTCATTTCTGCTTTGGACAACCTCCTATCCCCAATAGGTAGGCCCAGACATTGTTCACCCAAACAGCCTAAACAGCTGTTTAAACGGTAACAATAAATGATGCATTGTTGTGTTATTTAAGGTGTAAACGGTCAATTAAACAGTTTGACCGTTTAAATAGTAAAAACAATGTTAAACGGCCTAAACGGAACGGAGTTAAACAACATTAACAGGCTAAATGGTCATTTAATATGTGTTTAGGTGAAGAATGTTATATTCACCTGAGTTTTTCATGCATAAATATAAATATCTTATATTATACATATATATGTATATTAGATTTATTGAATGTATAAATATGCATATCTATTTTTTAGATGCATAAATATTTATGCTCGCTATGACATGTTATCTTTATCTAAGCAGAAATATGTATATTTTAATGCTATCATACAGAACCGTTTAGGCCGTTTAAATCCATGTAAACACCGTTTAAAAGGTCTAAACACTAAAACGAAGGGTGACCGACAGTTTACCGTTTAACGTTTATGATAACACTAGGCCTAGGTATTTCGTACGGACTCCCAAC
The DNA here is from genome assembly GCA_022530915.1 of Paspalum notatum. Classification (NCBI taxonomy): domain Eukaryota; kingdom Viridiplantae; phylum Streptophyta; class Magnoliopsida; order Poales; family Poaceae; genus Paspalum; species Paspalum notatum. Next base: position 36,500,917 of record CM039685.1, read on the forward strand.
TTACATTGTAACACATGAGCCACCTTCCTTCTATCTTCATCATCCAAACCCACAGTACACACCTCACTTTTGTTGTAATTCATTCTCATTCCTGACATCTCCTCAAACCAAAATAAAAGGAATAATTCATAATCTCTTCCCGTGTCACAAAGAACAGTGCTATGTCATATTGTAGGTGAGTACACCCCTTCTACCAAATCTGGGACCAAGCCCTTGACAATGCTCTCTCTTCTAGCCTTCTTGAGAATATCCGCTAGAGCATCACCAACCAAGTTGAATGTGGCGGAACCGCCCTGCTTAATCTAGACTAAGCACACATGCCACCTCTGGCTCGCATTGCACTTAGGCCAGACTAACCCCGGTAGTCCGTCAAGCTACCCAAAAGGACACTCCATGTAACCATCGCCCGAGGATACCGACATCACACACATTCAGCCCTCGAAAGAGCCACAACAGTTACACCATCACAGGCAGTTTAATAGTGAAAATAAGATAAAGATTCTTACAAACCAAAATATGTAATCAAGTACATGGTCAAAATACAGCGGAAGCGATTTCAAAGTATATATATATAGCGGAAGCGTTCAAAACATCTCGCAGCGGATATAAAACTCAACTAGTCTTCATGTAGAAATAAACAAGGCGAGTAGCACCGAGCCTACCGGTTCTACCCTCCTTCAACGATTGTCCTGGTGTCGTTAGTACCTGTAATCCAAAAATGGGGGCAAACCCTGAGTACTAATTACTCAGTAGGAATTAATAGAAGTGGCTTACGGCTGACGCAAAGCTTGCTTACAAAGAATTTGATCCTTAGCCATTGATTTTAAACAGGATCAAGTTAACAGGTGGAAGCAGGATGTGACCGCTGCTTGATTTATCATATAGAGTGGGATTTGACAGTTTCTTAGCTCATCATGTCAATAAATGCTATTCATAAGTACCATAATAAGTTGCATGAAAGTAAAGCATGTATATCCAAGCATGTAGTATTCAAAACCATGAATTCACAATACAACATATTCAAGTGGATTACTACATTGTCCGGCAGTGATATTGGTATTCTCACACCTGGTGAGCATCAGCGATTCGAATCGATTTTTATATTTCCGGGAATAACTAGAAGTACCAGGATGGCATATGCTTACTAACTCCCAGCGTTCTCACATATGCTTTCCCCATCTCCACTTGTCCCGTCTCAAGTTCGATGACCACTCCCGCCTGACTCCCGGAGTGCGTTGTCGTAGGAGCGTTACCACGGTCATGTCGGGTCAGCCCTCCCTTGACACCCGCCTCCGCGGCCACCTTCCTCTCAACCAGTGGGTAGGAACGTGCCCCTGTGCTTGAGACGTCACAAGTAAGACTTTCACTGGTCCATTGATCCCGGATAAGCACCCTAGCAATGTTATGCCGACCAACAGGCGAACAACGACCGGCCTTATGCGACTCGGGCGGAGTCCACCATACCATCCACATCATCATCATCCTTTTTTTTATATATCCATATCTCCGTCCGGTCTCGAGTTACAACCATGAGCATCCTCGTAGCTTTCCTCATAGTAATATTTCTTGTGACTTTTGAAAAATCACCACGCGACGAGTGACTCCATTCACTCGTGTCTACTCGTACCTAGCAATTCTAGGCACTCGTCCTACGAACTCCATGCATAGGTGCTAAGGCCAGGGCGGCCAAGGATGTCTAATGCAGACGGGTTCCAGACAACTCCTAATGCAGATGTGTAAGCATTCATCAAATACATTTGCTGAGTAAAGCATGGTCCTGCCTACCTTTGATTTACTTTAATAAAACCAACAAACTAAGCTACTATTAGTTTGCCGGGTTGTGAGGCTTTGCCTCAGGCAACCCCTTGATCCCTTGGACAACTCCTCCGTCCAAACACGACTGATGGGCTCTCCAGGTCGTGAGTGGGTCTTAGTTGGTCTTTTGGATCACCGTTGGTTGCAGTAGTTCCACGCGCTCGTTTTTTGATCACGTATCTGTAATGAGCACCACTATATGATTTACATGCGGGATGATGCAAGGAATGAGATGCATGAATACAAAGCACACGTGTGAATAACCATATCATGAATAGGCAAAAAGGTGATTGATAAATTACTTAAACAAGGAGTACCTTTATGGCCTAGATTAACCATATACTAAATCGACCGTATGATTGCACTTATCAAATTAGTGATCACACGACAACCGTATTAATGATGTGAGCCGGTAAAAGCGAGTAATATATCGATTAATAAATGAGCAGGTTATCAATTTAACTGGTTCTTTATCATTTCATGAGTAAAGTATATGAGCATACATGTAGGTGGGCTACTACACCATTCTCCTAGCATTAGTAACAGTAGTACCTTCATGAACTGATAATAAGCATATCCCATCACATTCCTATCTAGTAAGTTGTTTATCGTAAAGAAAGCATGTGGGGTACTAAGGGGATGAAACCACACCCTGATGATGCAAAGCTAAAACGTTATTAAGTGTTTTGTTTGGGATGAGTTATTTAACATGAAAAGACTACTTCATGCACACATAGGGGAACATTCACTAATGGTATCACACATTTTGTTTATCTAATGGATTAAAGCCCCACATTAACTTTAAGTATTTTACACAGCAATTGGATTAATCCCTCAATCAAGTGTGGCATAAACAACAATAGATAGCGTGCGGCTAGAACTCAACCCACATGCATAATGTTATCAATTGCAAACCAACACCTACTGTTATAATTAAATAACATAAGCCTACTTTATGAATATAAAGCATTACTTGTGTTCATGTAGCTAGACAACTCCAAATGAGTTCAGATTTTTGGGACATCTAGATTTATAATACATTATGCTACTGTCAAAATTTCAGCCATAAAGGAGTTATAAATAAATTATGAAAATTCTAGCAAGTTATCAGCCCTATAGTTTCTCAAATTTTTCATAAATTATAGGAATGGTTTCCGAAGGTGAAATTTTACCAGTGAGCTATACTTAGCATGGACTGTATGTACAAAAATGTACAAGTTAAAACTCCCAAGTTTGACAGGACATCTATTTTCCATATACTAATTCTATGCGAAATTTAGATGTGCATATAAACAGTGTGAATAGTCCTCTAGCATATACTTTCTGGACTCCATGTATCAACATTAGGCTACCAAATTTTCCAGAGAATTTTTCTAGCCATTTATGACCACTTTTCCTAATTATCTTTTCTAACATGTAGCATTTTATTATTTTCAAATCACCATTAAAACTGAACATGAAGGGGCTCATATTTTACCAGTGAGATAATTATACTACCTAAAGTACATGAAAAATGCTAGAGAGTCAATTTGAGCATATTCTATGTAGCCTTCCATTTCTAAGTTAAATAATTGCACATAACACATGTATAATGGTAAAAGGTAATTAAACAGCAAGTGCTAGGACTACAAAAATTCACATAGTACTATAATGCTACAAGAAAGCTACTGTCCAAGTTTCATAGCATTCGGAGTCCATGTAGTCCACTTTTGACTTTTATCCTAATTAATCATGCATGCAACAAACCAAGGGCAAAACAGGCATTTCACACCTCCACATTATAACCATTCAATAGATTTATTTAAGAGGAGCCTAACGCAACTGAGTTTGTCCATTTTGGATTTTTCTATGATTTTACACGATTTTCTAAAGTTCGCAGCCAATTTAAATGCATTTAAATGGAAAATAATACAGACCAGGGAGTAGAATGTAATTAAACCTAGACTCCAGGGGGTAGCAGGCAAGTAGGCCTAGGCTCAGCGAACAGTGCATCAAATTTGAACGGAAATGGACAAAACGACAGGGGTTTTTTCGTAAAATCACCATTTCATCTTCTTCCTCCAACGCGGGAGAAAGGCGCGCGGTGGCCGGCGCTTAGGCGGGGCTACGCCGGCGTCGTGGGGCTTCCACTTGAAGCCGACGGAGTTGGTGAGGGTGTTCCCTGCCTCGGGCTATCTCTAGGGGTAGATCTCATCGCCGGCGATGGAGAGGAGAGGCGGCGCGAGTCGATGAACTGGGGGTGGCGGTGGCGTGCACGGGCGCGGCAGCGGCAGAGCAATCCGGCGGTCTAGGCAAAGGGGGAGGCCATGGTAGGGCCCTTGAGCAGCGCGAGGACGAGGGGAATCTAGCGGTGGCGGAGTAGAGGCGCGGGGGTGGCCGGAAGGGGGCTCTCCACGGCGAGTGCGGATGAGCCGGGGCGGCGCTCGGCGTCGCGCGTGGGGAGAGGGCTAGGGCCGATGGCGGGAGACTATAGCTTGGGGATTCGGTGGAGGGAGGTGTGGCGATGACGGGGCGCGCGTTGGGCGAAGGGGAGGCGGCCCGAGGTGGCCGGCATAGTGAGCTCGCCGCGGGCTAGGCCATGGCGTGGCCACGGCGTGCGCGCGTGGGGAGAGGGCTAGGGCCGATGGCGGCGGCCTAGGGCTTGGGGTTTCGGTAGAGGGACTCGAGGCGACTGCGGTGGGGGTGGTGGTTGGACGAATGGAGGTCCGCAGAGACGGCGGCGCGAGCTCACTGAAGCTCGGCCATGGAGGCTCGGCGCGCTTGGCGCTCTGCGCGAGTAGGAGGAAGATTGAGGGCGGAGCGGTGAATGCAGCCAGGGGAACGTCCATGTGCAGGGTTTGGCGTCGCTTTGAAGCCGAGGCGCGGCGTCGGCCGGGCTCGATCCGCGGCGTGGCGCGATGCCCGGTCGCCGGCGTCCACGCGGCGTCCGTCGGCTGGGGAGCCACGGCAGTGCTGACGGGTGGGACCCACCGGTCAGTGACCGAAGGAGCTGGGAAATGGAAGTGTGTTTTCTCTCTCGCTGAAAATAGCCAATTTCACTCCTTTAGAGGCCGAATTGGCAAAGTGCCAATTGGATAAAATGTTCTACACTTCAAGCTCTATAAGTTTGCCAAAAGGCCAAATGCCAGATTCTAAGTGGAAATACGATTTACACATGAATTTATATAGCAGCCTTCAGTTAGGACAGGAAACCTTTATTACTTGGGAAAATAACAACTCCTATTTCTGGGCATTATCTCCTAAGGTGCCTTTTGACAACATTGTTTAGGATTTTATAACCTCCAACTTCTTCAATTTGACCTTTGCATGAAAATGGTTGTAGGTTAGAGAAAACTTGAGATTTCTAAACAAGGCTGATTTGGACTGGTTTTCTGTGTTGGTGGAAAATGCCACTAAACCCCAGTGAAGCTTCAATATATGATCAGATCCCAATCGACAAAGTTGTTCTCCAATAAATGACCTACAAAATTAATAATATAAAGTTGGCCTGAATCCCAACAGATTTTGAATTATAGGCACAAATATGTTCCAAGGTTTGGTAAAACAGAAATTTCACTGTGTAGAGGCTTTCTTGTTTCCCACTTTTGAAGTATTAAATGAAGTCCAATCTCTTTCACAATAGGTGCATTTGAAAGGTGATAAGCTTAATTTCATTCCATAGAAAGGAAAATTTTGAAGTACTGTAGTGAAATCAAAAGTAATTTCAGAATCAACTTGGGGAAAAACTGAAAATCTAGACTTGGGAAATTTCTGTGTGGGCTGATTTTGGTTATTTCCAAGAGAATTGTGGTGAAGTTTAAAACAGGTTAAAGACATTTTTAGACCATGTTCAGTATGACAAAAGGGTAGTCCATAACATGTACAACAACTTTGCCAATGGAGTTGAGCTCAGGTACTTAATGAATTTTAAAGTTTTACTAGGGCTCAAGTTTGGTCTCGATCACATTTGCTACCCTCGGAAGAAACGTTAGTTGGATTTGGTTTGATCTTTTAAACCTCTTGTCTTTAGATTTTTGAACATTGTCAAACAGAAAGGTCTAGGGCTACTTTCTTATCCGAGGTTTTGCATTTGGTGTTGAGCTCAAAAGCATGTGAGTGTTGACTTATCTAATCACGAAATGTGTGGTCTTGTATCTTGTATAGAAAATTTTTGACTTAGTGATTTCTCCGCCTATTTCTTATTACTCTCTAAGCATGATTAAGTCTTAATCCATCATTAGCTTTGTCTCTAGCTGCGTGTTAAGACTCTTGAGATGCCAGGGGCATCACATTGAACAACATGGGAGACAGGGACATCCATGTCTTAACGCTTTATAGCTTCTAAAGTAGTTTCCAATTTTCCCATTTAAATTCACTGTCATCCTGCCTCCATTGACTTCTTTCATCACCCACCATGGTGGCATGGTGTTGACGCGGCTTAAGTACTAAATTTATGTTATAATTTCATATGATTTTATGCCGTTTAATGAATTAATATTGTGATTTATTATTATTTTACTAACAATTAACCCCGTTTTCGAGAATGCTCTTTGTTTTTGTGCATTATTCATTTTTTGCAGGAAATCAGGTAATAATTGATATATTTGAAGAATTCTCGGAAATAGGATTTATGCTAAGATGAGCAAAGCCCAAGTGCAAAAGGATAATGAAGCCCAATTGAAGGATAAAGCCCAATTAAAGGAGTATTCTAGAAGATGAAGGTTGCTAGGAAAGGCAATTCCTGAAATATTCGCGAAGTCAATAACAACAGCAACTTGTGGGCCCAATTTGGAGACCTTAACGACGTCAAATGAAGAAAGTTTGAATACCAAAGTTGTAGATCTCTTCGAGCTCTACAATTTAGAGTCCGAGTTTGCATTTATTGGACTTCGGAAGGCAAAGTTATGGTCGATTTACTACAAGTTGCAGAACCGGGAAGGTTTATTTCGGGAATTAAAGAGAGAAGACTTCGTCATCAAGCAAGGAAAGATATGGACGACCGGGACTCTTCTAGAAGCTTGATTATACTTGGAAATAGATGTATGAGGTGTTCTAGGACTCTTAGAACCGACCTATTAGTTTCCATGTATAGGGTTTCCTTCGGGATATAAATAGAGGGCTCCATCTAGGGAGATGAGAGGAGAGACTCGCCACAAATCCATTGTAACCGAGAGGCTAGGGCAGAGCTCGAGGGCCAAAGGAGTTCAACTCGGCGGGAGGAACATCTCGGCGAAAGGAGGAAGCAAGAGGAGACAGGATCCAGGGGGGTCGGCCGACCCCTAGGGGTCTGGCTCGGCCGACCCCTGGCATCCCGAGGGCAGATCGAGTTCGTCTTTCGTCGACTTCTTCTAGTTCATCTCGACGACTTTGGGTCACGAATTCCGATATATCTTGAGTAAACCCCTCGAACTTCTTCTGTACTATGATAAAACCTTGATTATGGATCTATAAAGTTGTCTTTTAGACTTTGCTTCTTGTTTATGCTTGTTCATGATCTATGCTTAGCAATGCTTGTTGTCTAATTGTGTAAATCAGTGGCCACTGTTAAGTACTTCACATGTCTTTTAGTAGATTTAATCTGCTAATGTTAGGCATAGTTAGGGTTTACTAGTTCGTCGATTACCTGGTTACCAGTGACAGTGGAGCCCGGGGAAAGGTTCGAGTAGGTTCTTGACATTCATGTTCATGCTTATTTTATGCTTAATGTTTAGATCTAAGTCAAGGTGGTTCGTAGTACTTTAGTAGTTTGTCTCATATCTCTTGTGGATCCTTTTGCCTGTTTAAATCCTATATACCCCGAGTTTAAGTCTTTGCTTATACCTTTTATGCAATAGATTAGAATATAGATTAGATCTTGATTAGAGTAGAATTAGAGTCTTTATTAGTTGTAATTAGATAACTTTTATCTCTTATTTAAGCTTATTAGATATATTAGAATTAGATAGTAATATTGTTAATAATTGATTAATAGCATTTTAAACATAATTAATCCCGGATTGATAAACCCAAGATACTCATCCTGGGGAAAAGCTACCGCGATACTGTGCGCTTGCAGTATAAGGATTTGGCATGCTTAAGTGCTGTCAACAAGCTTTTCTGGCGCCGTTGCCGGGGAATAATTATCGTTTAAATTATTATTAATCTTTTATTAAGTTTTGCTACTTCTAGTTTTAATATTTAGTTTTGTTTATTGTTTTTAGTTAATTTTGTTATTAATTAGTGTTTTAGATTTATTTTATTTTGCAATTTTCGAAATTAGGAGTAATTTTTAAATTCTGAAATTTTAAATTCTGTTATTTTGTTTGGATTTAATTTGGTCTAAAGTACAGCAAATTTTTGCTGTCATAGATCTTTGTTTTTGTTTTTGTTTAAATTTCAGGTATGACTATGTTGGGCAGAAAATTGACGCTTGGGGAGTTTTTAACTCCAAGAGCGGAAGATTTGAAGTTCCAAAGATCAAATCTGCAGCCGGAATCAGGATCCTACGAGCTGAAGCCAGGAATCATCCGAATTGCTGCCGAACATCCGTTCAGTGGTGAAGACGATGAGAACCCGTACACTCACTTGAAGAGGCTAGTGCAAGTGTGTCGCACATTCCATCGAGACGGAGTTCCAGAAGAATGGGTTTTGTGGAATCTCTTTCCGTTTACATTGGAAGACAGAGCCAGAAAGTGGTACGACACTGCATCAATAGAAGCTGAAGGTGATTGGGACGCTCTCAAATTGAAGTTCACCAAAAGATTCTTTTCTCCAATAAAAGTACACCTGTTGAAGAAAGCAATCATAAACTTCAAGCAACTTGAGAGTGAAGACCTTGATGAAGCATGGGACAGACTGGAAGAACTGAGGACACAAGGACCACCCATTAACTTTGACGAGGAGACAATCATTTCAACCTTCTACTTCAGTCTAAACACTAGAGACTTCAAGCAAGTGAACATCTGTGCTGGAGGATCACTGCTGAGCCGAAATGTAGATGAAGCTATGAAGATTCTGTCAGATTGCTGCTTGACCGCGAAGGCTGAAAGAGATAGGAGGGAGAGTGAAGAGCAGAAGCTAGCAGGAGTGACGTCTACATATGCTATCTACAAGGAGCAACAACCTGCCAGAAAGACTCCAGTGTCTTATGCAGCTGAGGAAGAGGAGTACGAGTGTTTTGCACCACAAGTGAAGACAGAGTGTTCAGATTTTGGAAGCCTTGCTAGTGCAAAACCACTGACAGAATTCGACAAGACGAGCTGGATGCCAGTAGATTTTGGAGATACACTGATGTGTGCAGGACCACTCCCACTAGAAGACTTAGAAGAAGAGAAAGAGCTGTTTCCACCAGAGGTACCACTAAGGAGAAGCTCAGATGATCTAAGTACAGGGGAGGTACTGCAGAAATTATTCCAAGAAGAGGAGCTGGACAGTGACTTTGTCTCTGAAGTGAAGCGGGTGATTGGTGTCAAGCCGGAGTCATCACTAACTGAGGAGGTTATCGTCCACCTGGAGCCAGAAGAATCTTCGACTGGTATTTCTTGCTCCATCAACAAAGAAGACTTCAACAATATTCACTGCTCTATGGAAGCCCAGGTAAGTACTATGAGCTATGAAGTTTATTGTACTTTAAGTGATAAACCACACTTAGTTTCTACTAGTATTAAGATTAAACTTCCTAATAATGAAATAATTCGACCTGTAGGCTTAATTAAAGATGTTGAAGTTAACTTTGCTAATAATATTATACCAACTGATTTTTATATAATTAATGTCTACGATAATGATATTAATATAATTCTTGGTAGACCTTTTCTTAAGTTGGTTAATGCCGTAGTAAATAATGATAAAGGAAAAATCAATATTAATATTAATGGATTAAAATATGACTTTGATTTCCTACCGGCATCTAAAGTGCCTATTAATCTCACTCCCGATATAGAGGAGATAGAGAGTATTAATTATATTAATGCCTTTAGAGAGCCATTAAAATTAGTATTAGAAGGAGGAGAAGAAGGATTCTTCTCTGAGGAAACAACCATTGCCACTAAACAACTTGACCTTAATCAAGAAGAAACCAAAGACATTCCTGTAGAACCATTAGGAGACCTTAATCCACAGGAGGCGCCCGATGTTGAGCTTAAACCACTACCCGAAGGACTTAAGTATGAATTCTTAGGAAAAGATAAAACCTATCCTGTAATAATTAGTGACCAGCTAAGTCCAGAAGAGGTGGAAAGACTGCTAGGAATGTTGAGGGAACATAAGAAGGCAATAGGTTATTCTCTAGCAGATCTTAAAGGAATTAGCCCAGCATTTTGTACTCATAGGATTCCAATGGAAGAAGACCACAAACCAGTGGTAGACAATCAAAGGAGACTGAGTAACGAAATGAGATCTGTAGTGAAGAAGGAAGTAATCAAATTACTAAACGCCGGAATTATCTACCCAGTACCAACTAGTGAGTGGGTTAGCCCAGTTCATTGTGTGCCTAAGAAGGGAGGTTTAACTGTAGTTAAAAATGAGAATAATGAATTAATTCCACAAAGGACTGTCACTGGTTGGAGAATGTGTATAGATTACCGGAAGCTTAATAAAGCCACTAAGAAAGATCACTTCCCTTTACCCTTTATTGACGAAATGCTAGAGAGACTTGCTAAGAATACCCATTTTTGCTATTTAGATGGTTATTCTGGATTCTTTCAAATCCCTATCCATCCAGACGATCAACACAAGACAACTTTCACTTGTCCTTATGGAACCTTTGCCTATAGGAGAATGCCCTTTGGATTATGCAATGCACCAGCGTCATTTCAACGGTGTATGATGGCCATTTTCTCAGACTTCATTGAGGATATCATGGAGGTTTTCATGGACGATTTCTCAGTTCACGGCACTAGTTTTGACCACTGTCTAAAGAATTTAGAGAAAGTTCTGAAGAGATGTGGAGAAGTAGACTTAGTGTTGAATTGGGAGAAGTGTCATTTCATGGTGAGAAGAGGACTTGTGTTGGGACACATCATTTCTGAGAAAGGAATTGAAGTAGATAAAGCCAAGATAGAGACTGTAGAAAGATTGCCACCACCTACAGATATTAGATCTCTTAGAAGCTTTCTCGGACATGCTGGGTTTTATAGGAGATTTATTAAGGATTTTTCTAAAATAGCTAAGCCACTGGATTACCTACTCCAGAAGGACGTTCCATTTGAGTTTACTGATGAGTGTGAAGTAGCCTTTAGAAAAATTAAGGAATTACTAGTTAAGGCACCTATCATTCAACCACCTGATTGGAATTTACCCTTTGAGATCATGTGTGATGCCAGTGACTATGCCGTAGGAGCTGTGCTGGGGCAGAGAAAAGACGGAAGAGTACATGCCATTTATTATGCCAGCAAGACTCTTAACGAGGCCCAAGTTAATTATGCAACCACTGAAAAGGAGTTATTAGCAGTAGTTTTTGCCTTTGAGAAATTTAGATCCTACATAGTTAATTCAAAGGTTATAGTCTACACTGATCATGCTGCTATCAAATACCTTTTAACTAAAAAAGATGCTAAACCTCGTTTAATTAGATGGATCCTTATGCTACAAGAATTCGATGTAGAGATCAGAGACAAGAAGGGAGTTGAGAACGTAGTGGCAGATCACTTGTCTAGGATGAGCCATAGTAAAGGAGGTCCACCAATTGAAGATGCATTAAGAGACGACACCCTTTATGCAGTTATAGACAAGGACTCTTGGATGTTAGACGTAATTAGAGCCATTAAAGGAGAGCCTTTGACTCATCTCAACTATAATTCAAAAAGGAAAGTCCTTGCCGAAGCCAAGAAATTTTATTGGAATTCACCCTACTTATATAGATTTGGATCTGATGGAGTCCTCAGAAGATGCGTACCTGCAGATGAGAGAAGTGAGATTTTGAGAAAGTGTCACGCTGCAGAATATGGGGGGCATCATGGACATTTCAGAACCCAGGCTAAGATATGGGCGAGTGGATTCTATTGGCCAGGAATGCATGAAGATGCAAGGAAATTTGTCGCTTCTTGTCCTGAGTGTCAGAGAACTGGAAATATAACAGCTAGAAATTCTATGCCTTTGACATACAATCTACAGATTGATTTATTTGATGTTTGGGGAATGGATTTTATGGGACCCTTTGAGAATTCACATGGATATGAGTATATTTTAGTAACCGTGGATTATGTCTCAAAGTGGGTAGAAGCCTTGCCATGTAAGAAAGCATCAACGCAAGAGTCCATAGAGATGATCAAGAATAACATCTTTCCAAGATATGGAGTACCTAGAGTAATTATCTCTGATGGAGGATCGCATTTTATTGGTAAAGAGTTTACGGATTATCTGGCTAAGATGGGAATTGAACATAGAGTTTCTACAGCTTATCACCCACAGACTAATGGCCAAGCCGAAACATCAAATAAACAATTAAAAGAAATCCTTAAAAAGATGATAATTAAAGGAGGCAAAAATTGGTCAAAGAAGCTTAATGATGCTCTTTGGGCTTATAGGACTGCATTTAAAGCACCTATTGGAATGACACCCTATCAATTAGTTTATGGAAAGACTTGTCATTTACCAGTTGAGCTAGAACATAAAGCTTATTGGGCAATTAAGGAATTAAATTTAGACCTAGATGCCGCCTTAGTTAAAAGAAGGATTCAATTAAGTACCCTTGATGAAGCTCGTTTGCAAGCCTATCATAATGCTACCATTTATAAGGAGAGGATTAAGAGATGGTTTGACAAGAAGCTCGTCAAGAAGGAGTTTAAGCCAGGTGATAAGGTTCTTCTTTATAATTCAAGATTCAAATTATTTGGAAAAGGAAAATTACAAAGTAAATGGGATGGACCTTATATTGTTCATGACGTATCACCTGCCGGAGCTGTTACCATTATGGATTTTGAAGGGAACAAGTATATGGTAAATGGACAAAGATTGAAGGTCTACGTTGAAGAGGAAAAATTTGACATCAATTATATCGAGACTTTCATTTTCGAAGAAGTTAGAGTTGGTTACCATAGATATGACCCTTAGATTTCCATAAGTAACCTATCCTTTGTATATATTTTAGTTGCGTAGTTTAAATATTTTTCAAATTTTTTCTGTACATAAATATTTTTATTTAATAAATAAACCTTCCGACCAAACCTGAGGCCCAGCAGCCAGAAGGGGGGCCCAGGTCAGCCGACCAGAGAGGCCGAACTCGGCCGACATGGGGGGTTTTCGAGTCGGATTCATTTCAATTTTTGGTATGCGATGTCTCGCGGTGTTCTGAGTTGTTTTGGATTGGAGTTCGAGTCGGATTGGAAACTTTTCCTACCAAAACTATCGTTTCTCCGGAGTATAAAACCATAGGCAGACCTTTACATCAAGACATCAAAATCAAACACAACCAAATCATAGCCACAACAGTTTCCAGAGACATGGAGAAACAGCCCGAGAAGAACGGAGGCGAGGAGAGCAACAAGGAAGGGGGCTCGGCCGACCAGAAGGCCCAGGATCGGCCGACCTACCTCGTTTTCAAGGGTGCTCGCAACAATTTTTCTCAGGTTGTCTTCTCTGATGATGAGGAACTTGAGAGGGTATGTGCTGCAGCTGGAAGACGTCGTGATGTTTCGAAGAGGTTAGCCAAGCTATCCATTGAGCCAGTAGAGATGAAGCGGTCTAAGCGGATTGCAGGCAAGAAGAAGATCAATTATGCAGAGTCTTCAGTCAGCAAGGGAGGGACCATCAACTCTAATGACAGTGATTATCCAGATGATGACCATGAAGAAGTAAGTTCTGTTCATGTTGTCCCTAGTATTGACACTTATCATCTGGGAGGTGGAGATGGACAACGTTGCTGTGCCAAGTGTAGGGAGGCCATTAGAGCTCTTTCGCGGAAGAATAGTGACACCTTCACCGTCATAGATGATCTCGAAGACAGGCTTTCCACTGAGATGATCGGAATTAGGAGAGATGTTGAGAATTTCTCTAGGCGTATGAAAGGAGAAGTGAGCTTTATGCTAAGAGAAATGCAACATCTAAACAATGCTCTGGAGAACATCAACTTCAAGCTGTATAATCCTCAGTATTATCAACCAAATGAAGTTTGGAATGAGCCAGAGGTTGAAGAACCAGCTTTCTACAGGCCAGGAGAAGATCCACTCGATGATCCAGAGGATGGCTGGGAGTGGGACACCGAAGATGAGTAGGACACTTAGCATTAGCTAAGTGTGGGGATGTATTTTCCCCTTTAGAAGAATAAAGCGTTTGAAATAATAACGCCATTTATCATTTATTTTTTTTTTCATTTATTATTTTCTATTAGGTGTGAGTTGCTGGGATGGCGTTATTATGAATATTCTTATTATTAATAAAGTATTAATATTTAGTGATAATTTTGTCTCACTTTATTTAAGTTTATTCTATGCAATTACTTTGATATTTAATTTTGCCTAAGTTATCATGATTAGAGTAATATGGGAATTACTAAAATAATTAATAATGTATAACCCATGTTCTGTTGGGAGATGATGTTTTATAGCTTTGTCAAAGTTTCCAATTAAGAAAAAAATTAGAGGGGTTTATAAAAATCTTTTGTTTAAATTTATCTTTATTTGATCAAGTTTTACATCCCTTAATCAAGAGAGAGTTTTTAAATACCTATTAGAGCTTAGTTTTAAGTCCACTTTATAAGCAAGTTATTTCACGTGAGTTTGATTAAGTTTGATTTCTTTAGTAATTTTGATCATTTAAAATAATTCTTGGTCATTGATATTTTTCATCGTTTGCTAGCCTTATTATATTTCAATTGCTTAAAAATAATAAGCAATTCCTTTACCTTATAAACCTTTCATCTCATTTGTCTACCTTTACCTATTTAAGTGAGGTTTTTGCTCATTAATTAAAATTGAAATAAAAAGGGACTTTTTGAGATGATAAAGGAGAAGAGGTTCTAGTTAAAAAAAAAAGGAAAGACCAAGTTGTCGAAATTAAAAAAAAAAGAAAAAAAAAAGAAGAAAAAAAAATAGAGGGAGAAAATAATGGCCAAGTGGCCGAAGTAAATAAAAAAAAAGGGTAAGGAAAAGAGAGGTAGAATTAGGAAAAAGGAGAAAAGGGGGAGAAAATTTATATAAAATTAAAAGTTAGTTTCTTTGAAAGTCTCACAGATTGTTGTTTAAAAATTAATGGGCAAAGACTTTCACTTTTTCAACCATGTGCAAAAATTCCGGAATTTATTCCAATTTCATCATCTATATGCACATGTCCACTATCTATATCTTCTTTTCCTTTGTCTATATATATTATTTTCTTTATTCTCGATGACCAAGGTTGTTTAATTTGATTGATTGAGCTTTAGAAAGATAACTTATTTGAGCAATAAAATGTTTAACTTTGCTAGGCCTTTACCAAGCTCCATATATATTTCCTTTTTGAGAGAGAGAGAGTGTTATCTTTTAAGATAGCTACCTATATAGAGTGTCTTTTTGAGAGCTTGATTAAAAGGGATTAGTAATTTCTTGATCATTTGAAGAGTTTTTTGCTTTTTCTAAAAAATATATTGAAAATCCTCTTTTATATTCTGAAAAGAGACTTTGGCATAGTTATGATTTATTTAATCTCGATAAATCTTGTGGGGATCTATATGCATGAAAGTTAAATAAATTTTCCCATGTTATGATTTGAGTGATTTCTGAAGTAAAGTTATTTTTGATGGGTATTTGTTTAGAATGAACATAAATTTAGTTGAGAGTTTATTTTAAGATTTATCGATCCTATGCTCGAGGACTAGCATGATCTAAGTGTGGGGATATTGTTGATGCGGCTTAAGTACTAAATTTATGTTATAATTTCATATGATTTTATGCCGTTTAATGAATTAATATTGTGATTTATTATTATTTTACTAACAATTAACCCCGTTTTCGAGAATGCTCTTTGTTTTTTGTGCATTATTCATTTTTTGCAGGAAATCAGGTAATAATTGATATATTTGAAGAATTCTCGGAAATAGGATTTATGCTAAGATGAGCAAAGCCCAAGTGCAAAAGGATAATGAAGCCCAATTGAAGGATAGAGCCCAATTAAAGGAGTATTCTAGAAGATGAAGGTTGCTAGGAAAGGCAATTCCTGAAATATTCGCGAAGTCAATAACAGCAGCAACTTGTGGGCCCAATTTGGAGACCTTAACGACGTCAAATGAAGAAAGTTTGAATACCAAAGTTGTAGATCTCTTCGAGCTCTACAATTTAGAGTCCGAGTTTGCATTTATTGGACTTCGGAAGGCAAAGTTATGGTCGATTTACTACAAGTTGCAGAACCGGGAAGGTTTATTTCGGGAATTAAAGAGAGAAGACTTCGTCATCAAGCAAGGAAAGATATGGACGACCGGGACTCTTCTAGAAGCTTGATTATACTTGGAAATAGATGTATGAGGTGTTCTAGGACTCTTAGAACCGACCTATTAGTTTCCATGTATAGGGTTTCCTTCGGGATATAAATAGAGGGCTCCATCTAGGGAGATGAGAGGAGAGACTCGCCACAAATCCATTGTAACCGAGAGGCTAGGGCAGAGCTCGAGGGCCAAAGGAGTTCAACTCGGCGGGAGGAACATCTCGGTGAAAGGAGGAAGCAAGAGGAGACAGGACCCAGGGGGGTCGGCCGACCCCTAGGGGTCTGGCTCGGCCGACCCCTGGCATCCCGAGGGCAGATCGAGTTCGTCTTTCGTCGACTTCTTCTTCTAGTTCATCTCGACGACTTTGGGTCACGAATTCCGATGTATCTTGAGTAAACCCCTCGAACTTCTTCTGTACTATGATAAAACCTTGATTATGGATCTATAAAGTTGTCTTTTAGACTTTGCTTCTTGTTTATGCTTGTTCATGATCTATGCTTAGCAATGCTTGTTGTCTAATTGTGTAAATCAGTGGCCACTGTTAAGTACTTCACATGTCTTTTAGTAGATTTAATCTGCTAATGTTAGGCATAGTTAGGGTTTACTAGTTCGTCGATTACCTGGTTACCAGTGACAATGGAGCCCGGGGAAAGGTTCGAGTAGGTTCTTGACATTCATGTTCATGCTTATTTTATGCTTAATGTTTAGATCTAAGTCAAGGTGGTTCGTAGTACTTTAGTAGTTTGTCTCATATCTCTTGTGGATCCTTTTGCCTGTTTAAATCCTATATACCCCGAGTTTAAGTCTTTGCTTATACCTTTTATGCAATAGATTAGAATATAGATTAGATCTTGATTAGAGTAGAATTAGAGTCTTTATTAGTTGTAATTAGATAACTTTTATCTCTTATTTAAGCTTATTAGATATATTAGAATTAGATAGTAATATTGTTAATAATTGATTAATAGCATTTTAAACATAATTAATCCCGGATTGATAAACCCAAGATACTCATCCTGGGGAAAAGCTACCGCGATACTGTGCGCTTGCAGTATAAGGATTTGGCATGCTTAAGTGCTGTCAACACATGGTTGGTGGCGAGGTCCGCAGCTGTGATGTTGTGGAAGAAGGAGACCAAGAGCGGGTGGGATTGGAAGCGGAGGGTGAGGCGGACAGGTTGCTTGCATTGGTGAGTTGGATGACGATGCAGAGTGGCGGGGCTGAGGCGCTGAGCTTGACCTTGCTCGCTCCGATGGCGGACGACGCACTGAAGAGGGAGCAGAAGAGCAGGTGAGCCAAGGGGAGGTGCTGGCGTCCACTTGAAGACGTCGTCAGGCGAGGGACATTGGCAGGCAGTGGCGGCGCCAGTGGCGCTTGCCACCGTTTGGACGGAGGGAAGGACGAAGGAGGGGAGTGGATGGTGTAGACATAGACAAAGCAGAATTTAAAATTTGAGGACTAGGATGAACATGCTTCTGGAGATGGCTTAAGATCAATGCTTAAAGTAAAAACTCAATTTTTTCCACAAACTTGATGGGAGTGGTTCTTAGCATGAGGTGCGGCTACAGACCTCACAGAAAAGTATTATGTCGTTTTAGGTATCGATGAAAAGTTGAGGAGATTACTGTCCAATCAAATTAACACCACCACAATTCACTCGGAGTCGATGTGAATCGTCGAAACAAGGTGATATATATATATATATATATATATATATATATATATATATATATATATATATATATATATATATATATATATATATATATGTCACGCCTCTATTTTCGTTTCTCGTGATTAATTTGTCGATACGATATGACCAAAGCATGGTTGTCATTGTACATCAAAACTGAAAAACACGTCAAACCAACATACATTAGGAAAACGTGTTGATAAACCGTCCAATGTCAGATATGCGCACCGTACATTGAGGCTAGATTACAGGTAGCAACGCATTGACATTTTTGCTAGTAGACTAACTGTTCAATTAAAAGATTAGATTAATTAACCAAAATAACACACCAATTTTAATATAATTTTAAAAATTATTTACATGATTTTTTATTGTCACGTACAGCGGTACTTTTTATACTAGTCTTAAAACTCTTAATTAAAGAGAGAAAAATATAAGGGAGGAGTATACATATACGGGAGGTGCCCAGATCGGATTCAACAACCGCCTACGTGGCAATTGGCAACAACCCCAACCTAGCCACAAACGGATTGGAACACTGCCATGGGTCCATGACGTGCGGCGCGGCAGTGTGAGATTGGGAAGGAGAGAATTATCTATTTAGTCCAAAAAATTTTGGCGCTTCCTTTTTTAATCTTTTTTTTTTGTTATACTCGACCCTAAAATTGTGTTTCGTTCCTTTCTCGGTACTTCCATCCATTTTGGATCCATAACGGTGTCAAATGGAGTAACAAGAAAATCCTAAAAAAAATACTTTTTGGTCCTTATACATAACCAACATGCTTCCAGATTTTTAATAGAATTTATTACACACTTTAAATAAACAAATCTCTATTATCTAACTTTACTTCAACATAATTATCATTTTCAAAACACCCATTAAGCTTTATATGCTAAGGTTTTTACAATGAGCTACATATACATCAAAGGGAATATACAATTTTTTGTGTAATATTTGGAGCACTTTTCCTATAGAAAGTATTTTCCAATTTAATTTTATATCTAAAAAGGGTAGATCTGTCATTTAACTATAAATTCTATGGCTGCAAAAATCACCATAGAGCCAAATTATAATATAAAAGCTATTGTCCAAGTTTCATAATTTTTGGAGTCCATTTAGCCCATGTTTGGCATTTCTTTTGTTTTAGTTAACATGCAATAAATTGAGGGCTTCTTTCTAGAGATCTCCATCTTTATCCTTCTATAGATCTACTAATAAGGAATACAACTCAACCAAGTTTGAATTTTTAGCATTTTTATTTGATTTAAAATGAATTTTTAAATGAACGGAGTGTCAAAAAAAGAACGAAACAAAATTTTTAAACTGAGCAGGAAACAAATTTTTTTTCTAAGCCAAAGAAGGAAGCGACAAAATTTTTTTTGACCAAAAATAGGTAATTCTCTGTTGGGAAAAGGTTACGCCTGAATCCAAAACGGTATCGCACACACGAAAAAGGGTATCGGACTCGGGCACTACGCCTCAAGCGCTTCTTTTATAGTTTTATATATGGAGTACTCCCCGTGAGATTAGATTCGGTGTGAGACCGCCATCGATGGAGGAGACCGCGTCGACGGCAACGCAAGAACCGGGCTGGTCGTCCCTCCCTGCCGATCTACTGGGAACCATCCTGGACAGGCTGCCGTGGTCGAGCCACCCGAGGTTCGCCGCCGTGTGCAAGCACTGGCGTTCCGCCGTGTCGCCGTTCTACCCTGCATGGCTCGCCCCGGTCCTTCTCAACGCCGTCGACATCGGCTCTACCAATCTTCGGTACTACAGCCCTTACCACCACAAAATCTTTGAGGTCAGCACCGTGTTGGAAACCCCCGGTGCTAAGATCTGTTGCACTACCCGTGGACGACACCTCACGTTGTGCCAGCGCACGAGTGACGCGAGTACGGCGACTCACGTCGATCTCATGACTGGTCTTATATATGACTCATACCCCCTAGAGGGCACCTACTTCGACTTTGTCATCTATGATGCCGAGCGTAGAAGAATGTTCGGCATCGCAGCCTTCAGTACACTCCGTGTCGCCCGTGCTATCCAGAGCGACAGCGGCGAGTGGTACCCATGGGTGCTCTCAAAGCTTAGCTTCGATGAGCCGATGCTGAGTACATCACCAATGACAAACCCGGTCCTCCATGGTGGCTTGCTATACCTGCTAGGTTCTGATGGGAGGTTGGCGGTGCATGACGACCAGCACCACGAGGAAGGTTTCTTGGTTCTTGACAAGCCCAGCAGATTTGGTTTCGATTGTGACGAATGCTACCTGTTTGAGAGCGATGAAGGTGAGCTTGGGGCAGTGCTCATGGGCCGCCGTGGGACGCCGGTGCACGTCCTCAAGCTCAATGAGCAGGAGATGAAGTGGGAGAAGGTGGAGAGCCTGCAAGGGCGAGCGCTGTTCACTGGGACACGCACTACGATGATGGTCAAGACCAATGTCAAGTGGATGCAAAATAAGATCTTCGTCCCGAGGGTATACGATTGGCCAGACACACTCCACGCCCACCTTGTCGAGAGGGAAGGTGAATTGGCGTTTGTACCGATATCAACTACAGTGAGTGCCACATTTGGACCAGGCACATGGACTTGTGGATTAGGACCAAAAGATTCCTCGGAGTTTTGGGAGACCATAAAACTTGATTATAGTATTTGGATTGATTTTAGAAATTGTCGTGTATTGGTAGTATGGATTTTACATAATATATTATTTGTTCCCTTAATAGTTGTCTGTATAGCGACCAGAACTTCATTATAGTAGTATTACGAGTGTGCCCACAAAATTTTGATCATAAAGACTTCTTAGCGATTGAAACCTTTGTACACGCCGCTCAACTCCTCCCGATACGCATGTGCGGGGCTCACTGATTGGCGAGCCAGTATCATGGGTTTTGTCAATCTCAAAAATTAACTAATAGAGAACTATTAATTAACTAGAGTTTATGATAAACTAAAGATAAAAGATAAAAAGATAAGTCTAAATCTTCATCTAAACCAATCCTTAAGCTATATCTAAACTAAACATAAAATATACTGAATATATATAATAAGATAAATAATTAGAACAGAACTAGAACACTAATCAAAGGATATTGACCATAGTCTAATCAAGCTCTAATTGGATCCAAGACATGCATGATAATGAACGCCACAACTAGAATAAAACAGCAAGATAACTAAGCTCAAGGTAGAAACAAGCATTGATAAAACATAAACTTCTTAGCATAATTAAATCAAGATCGAATAATCTAATCCCCTAGATCGAGTTTAACCTTTCTCCAGCTGTACTGTCACTACTAACCAGGTAATCGACGAGAAACTCTCAACGGGCATACATAATTAGAGAACGCGCTTCTAATTACTTCACATAGTCTAATAACATAATTATCACAACTAAAACCTCTAATCACCATGGTCACAGGTACTAGATATACAACCATATCATTAGTAAACTAGATCAACGATCAACAACGCTAGAAGAATATAACCTTTAAAGACATACTCTAATCAACATGCATCTAGACCTAAACTTAATTAGAGTTAGAACAAGTATAATTAGAACAAGAACATGATAATTAGACAAGAACAATGCTTCATTGATAAATTGTATCTTATATACAACCATGATCATACATTTCCTTGATGATACAATTAGCCCTCTAGAGCTAGATAATTAGAGCACCGTGCAAGGCCTCTAATCACCTCTACGAATTAGAAAAACTCTAATTCTAGACTAAAAACTCAACCCTCTGCTCTTCTCTAGTTATGGTCTTTCTTGTCGTCGCCTCCGCGCCTTGATAATGAATTGGATGCTTCGTCTCGTGGCCTTAATAATGAACTGGGTAGCCATGGCCCCTCAAACAAAACACCCCTTGGCCTAGTAAAAGCAGTATTGAGGGTTATTTCCTATTTTTTAAAAATAAAACATTGTTTAATATGGATAAGAATTCATATTATTTTATATCGTATCAGAAAAATATGACATGTTTACTAATTTTTGTCGAAAAGTATAATCTATCAGTGCTCTATTTGAAGATATTTAGAACTTACCAATTCCTACACCTATTGTTTTATTGTTGTAAATAGAACATTAAGAACAGAAACAAGTAACTTGTAAAAAACTCCAAATGGAACACCAATAGATAAGATTGTGTTTGTAGAGAACATTCGGTACAAATTTCAATTTTTGATTTAAAATATTTTAATTATGATTTTGTAGAGGTTAAACAAAGTTTTATTGTTTTTTAAAATAGAAAAATCACCATCAGGAACACCTTTTAACATGGCAGAGGGTTGTTTTGTTAATTCAGAAGCTCTACGTACCTGATTTTATAATTCCAGTTTGAAAATCGAAGGACTTTGATATTCCGAAGTCACAAAATATACTATTACTGAAAAGTCAACCAGTGATTCTTAGCAGTGACACGAGGACCCACCAGGACGACCCTGTTCGTTTGCACGGTGCACCGCGCGGCGAGATCTGCACGACTGCTTCTTCGTCCAAGCACGAACGGCTCCAGAAGCTTCCCCACGGGCCACTGCGTTGCGTCGTGTTGCTGGCTTGCTGGCTTGTCAGCGAACGGAGCCACGTCACGGCCGACGCGAACGCTGGCATCCGGATCCGAAAACAAAAGTCAAAGTCAAACGGAAACCGCACCGGTTAAGAAAAGGAGCCTCCAGAGAGGACTCCAGCGCCTTCTTCTTGCCGCAAAAGAAAGAAAGCCGCCGAACTGTTCCGCGTCGGCATCGGCAACAGCAACACCGCCATAGAACCTATAAAATCTACGGCCATTGCCTCGCCTGCCGATCGCTCGCAGCCTCTCTCATCTCTTCATCAATCACGCAACCAATCGCGGACGCACCAAGAAACCAACGACTCGATTATCTTCCGGCCGAGGACATCCATGGCGCGGCGGGGCACGGAGGCGTTCCCGAACCTGGGCGCGCACTGCGACGAGCCCGACTGCAACCAGCTCGACTTCCTGCCCTTCGACTGCGACGGCTGCGGCAAGGTCTTCTGCGCCGCGCACCGGACGTACCGGGACCACGCCTGCGCCAAGGCCGCGGACCCGGGCCGCACCGTCGTCCTCTGCCCGGACTGCGGCGACGCCGTCGAGCGGGCGGCGCCGGGCCAGGGCGACCGCGAGGCCCTCGAGGCGCACGCGCGCTCGCGCCGGGGCTGCGACCCCGCCAGGAAGCGCAAGCCGCGGTGCCCCGTGCCGCGATGCAAGGAGACGCTCACCTTCTCCGGCGCCACCCAGTGCAAGGCCTGCGGCTCCAAGGTGTGCCTCAAGCACAGGTTCCCGGCCGACCACGGCTGCACCGCTAGCGCACGGGCCGCGCCTGGAGCGGCCGCGGCGAGGAGGGCCGCCGGGGAGTGCGCCCGCGACGCGCACAAGACGGGGGACGGCGCCTGGGTGCTGCCCGCCTCCGTCCGGAACCTCAGGATCTTTTGAGGAGGGCAGGAACCGGTGTGGCGTAATGGCGTATCAATGTGTCCTACTGTCACAAAGCCGTCCGTAGTTTTAGAAAAAAAAAAGGGGTCCGATTTGTTGCAATTCCAAAAACAAAATACTGCATGACTATTTGAATCGGTTATTATATGGTGAACTACTCCGATGTGTTGTAGTACAAGCCTTCATTTGATTTGATGTATTTCCTTGTTGATTGAAAATTATGATCCGATCCATTCATGCCACATCGCCACTTGGCATTGGAATGCATTTTTTTTTTTTTTGAAACAGATGGATCCTAAATATGCTCGTGTCAAACTCCTTGGCTGATTAAAAAAATGTTTAGAAAAAAGTCAAAAACTCTATGCTACAAGATAAAATATAGATGTGCGCATTTTTTTTAAAATAATATGACAGAAATCACATGTATCGAATACAAGAGACTATAGAATACATTAGTGGTGATTTTGAATGACACATGTATCACTAGATTTAATGGCATCAGATATGTTGGATTAGACGCACATGATAGTAGGCTAATCTCACCCGCGTTAAGCGTGTAGTAGCAGCATTCCACCATAGCCTAGGACAAAATTTAAACACTTCTTTCTCTCATATTTTAGGCTGGAGGGAGTAAGCTTCCAAACAAAATCGTGGCTATGGCTAAGGGGATTTGCCGACTTCTTCGCCTTCACTGCGTAACTACGGCTATAGCCGATGACTTGCGTGATAGAAGTCTTTGGTGTGGATCTAGTGTCCGTGACCCGAAAACCACTAGGGTTTTTGTGTTCATGTGATGAGTTCTTGTAGATCTCGTGATCCAGAGAGAAAGATGGAGGAAGACAGAGGGGAAAGTCACCTTCGGGTGTAGCGAGCTTGACCTGTGCCACTTGGGCAACAGGGATTCCATTGTGATGGCCGTTCATGGTGGCGGCGGTGGCGTTTTCCTCCACTTCCCGCACCCAACAGATCGGGTGTTCTAGTCACGAGAAGGACAATGAACGTTGGTTCGCGTGTTACTTGTGGCTTTTCTTTTACAGCAGTGCGGGATGGAAGGGGGACACAACCTAAAGGGGTCTTGGGCCTCCAATCAAGGCTTTAGTTCTAGATCTGGGCCTGGTCAGGACTTGTCCCTTCCAAGCCCGAGATCAATCCAACATTGCACACCCAGCCGTGCGACTACAGCCAAGGAGCTTTCACTGATTTCTCTGCGTTCAATTCGTGGCGCATCTATGGCCTGAGGGGCTTCGCCGTAAACCTTGGCGACAACAAAGGCTTCACCTGCGGCGGCTTTGCCTACCTTCATCATCATCGACGACACGCTTTGGCTTGAGGAGAATAGGGGGATCACCTGAGCCTTCGGTAATAACATCCACGTCGATCACTTGGATTACATACGGGTACAAAGGATCCAACGATTACCGCGAAGAGGATGAAGCAGGATATGAGAAGCTGATGAGGAAAACTAAACAATCGTCTTCGCAATGTCTCAACTTCATCTCTAATGCGTGAAGGCAGCTCCCCTTCGGATATGATCATCATCAGGTGTATCTAAGCTCGAATGGATGTACCTGCAGAAAGTGCTGGAGGTAGGGGGGCAGAGGAGCCTGGCACCACCAAAAATTACGTGAAGTAATCTATTTTTTTATATTAACTAGTAAAAATGCACACATAACAACAGAAAAGATATCACATAATTGCTTTTTAAAATTATATTACATTTGATGTGTTATTTTTATCTAATTTTCAACTTAAAATAATTTATTAGCCTAGTACGGTTTTTTTTTTTTTTGAGGCAATTAGCCTAATACGTGGGCAGGGCAATGCCGTGTGCAGAGGGCAGCGACTGAAGAGGACGTTTTGGTCAGACGACGCGGCCCACCACCGCCGGCTCAGCTCCGATGTTGATTTTTCTTTGGGCCAACACTTGCACGATTTGGCCCAACAAAAACAAACGAATTTCCTAAGATGATAATCGAATTTGGGCCGGCCCGTTTGCTAGAGCGCAGTAGCACATAATAATGTACTCCTCGACCATGGGCGTGGCTGGGGGCTCTCGGCCGACGGATCACCGGCCGGCTGCCCCTGGCGAACCTAGAAGGGGGGCCTCAGCCAGTGCGCAGCAAGCTTGCATGCATGTGAAGAAGAAATGCCCAAGAGGTGCGGTTGCAGTGGTGAAGAAGCTGCTGCGCGTGCGCGTGGACGCGTGGTGATGCGACTGGACTGACGACGCGCCAACCGCCAACGGCAGGCAGGAACACAGGACGCAAGCGCTGGCCAGTGGCCACTGGGCAGTCTGCACTGCACTGCACCTGCACGCCCGGCCGCGCGCGCTCGGGCACGGCAAAGCGCCTTTGCTTGGGAGCGCGCGTGTGCTCAAAAAAGTCTCGAGGAGGCGCATCTTTTTTTTTTTTTTTTTTTGAAAAGCATAGGTTTTCGGTGAAATACCAGAATCCAATGGGAGGATAAAGCTGTTGTTAGAGTCAGCCTAATGAAATCTGAGTAATAATTCTAAAATTCAATGAACTTCCACGTAAATGCCCTCCCTGGCCGGCTGGCCCTGCGCTGCGCCCCTGCCGCCAAAGGAAGTTGCAGGTGCGTGACGACTTCCCACGTGGTCCTCTCCGATCCGTGCCCAGAGTGACCGAAACTTCACTCGCGGAGATCAGCTCTCTCCTTTAACACTGTACGAATACTGCATATGAAGTGAACTAGTCAAACTGCTGGAAACTGACCTCCCATCTTTATCTAGCTCAACCGACACTCCCGTCAGCAGCTTCAGCATGCGCCATGCCTGCCCAGGCCCAGCAGGTGACCTACTAGCGCGGGACAAACGTAAAGCCCGGTTGATGAGTTGAATGTTTCTGTACCTCCATCCATCGCCTGAATTGAAGGAACGACATTGCACTGATCGAGAGGAATGCCCCCAGACTCGTGTTTGTTTGCCTAATTGAAGATCAAGAAGCGACACTATGCTTGGATTCCAAACAAAGCATCGCAACGAACGGGTCCGTCCAAGCCCCGGGTTTGGTCGATCAGGTCAGCGAGCGTCTTCTCCTGTGTCGGTAACCACAGGCAAGGCCTCGCTCCTTTCCTCCTCCGGGGTCCGCCCCGCCTGCTCTAGTGCTCTGACCTGACCCCCCCTCGCTCGCATGGCATTGGCGGCAACGCATCTAGCGATCGAGCGTTGACATCGCCCAACTGCCCAAAGGTCATTAACAGTGCCGCCATGGCTTTTCGCTTCCCTCTCCGCACGAAAAGAATCTCTGTGTGTTGCATGCCGAGGTTAGGCGTGAGTGTGATTGACTATACAACCATACGGAACATAAGCATCTGGTGGTGGATTCCAATCAATCCATCCTTTTGCCGTTGCGAAATATACAACGAAGACTTCCTTTTATATTACTGGCATAGATATGATCGAGTAGACAATAGAAAAGAGGAAAAAGAAAATAGAATTATATAATTTTGATTGGCTCATTTCTTTCTCATTAAAACCAAGAGAAAAAAAAGTAACATGTGGATGTGGGTATAAAATGAGGTGAGAAATAAAGAGAAAAAGTGGATGAAACATTTTGTATCTATGAGTTTTGGGCCTTTCCGCCCCTTTCTTACCTTTTTCAAACTGTACAGTGGGGCCAGCGTAAAGGTATACCTATGCCTTTCTAGGTAAAAAAGATTTTTAAAAAACTCGATCTTTTATAATGTAGATTATTGGACTTCACATCCTCTGCTTCACATTCACACTGTAGAGGTCAATGCTAGGTTCTCTCCCGGTGATGTTTAGATATTGGAATACAAGCACACAGTAGCGCTACTGTACACAGAGAGAGGGGTAGTTGAAATAGTGGATGAATAGGGATATGCAATGGATATGCACATCCCCATTGGGGATGGTCTGAGCCGTGGAATATTCATGTATCTTGTTTGGATCAAGGTTTACAGAAAGGGTGTGTCTCCTCAGACTGATATTTGACTTTCTATCGGTCATATTTTATAACCATCCAATGCCCATCGAACAGCTCCGTATAATGACTAAAGGGATTCAATCTACCAGTCATTTTATATGACCACACATGTCACTAATGGAATTCAATCCATCAGTCACATCAAAATTATATAATCAATACAAAAAATTAGATCGCAACAATAAATAGTGATGTACATTTCGAGTAATTTAACAAAACAGACAGAACACACAAAACCATTTGACCGGTGGATAAACAATTATAGACAATTGAAAAAGGAGTAAATCTGCTATAAAAATGGACGTGATATGAAACCTCTCATGTTTATATCCTCATATATCATCTTACTTTTCTTTTTTTTCCATGTCAGCCTATCCAAACACCACATTCTTGTTTTCAAGAGAAATAGGTTATAAGGCAGGTTTTGGCACTCCCACAACTTTCAAAGATCGTCAAAAGTTATTTTTTATCATATCACGGCTTATTTTAGGACTACAGATAGTTTTAGCATGATTTTTTACTCCCAAGAAAGTATGGTATTGAAAACAAATGAGTCAAATTCATTCTTAACGGTAGACTAGAACACACTTTGGTCATAGATATATGGATGTTTGGATATGCTAAGTTTAGCCATCCATTTGTATCCAAACAAGCTATCTAATGCCTTGCTAAAATTTGGTATCTCTTGTGCTAAACATTAGTTCATAAAATGTGCTAAAGTGGCCTAAAGTCTTCTAGGAATCAAGAAAAATATATAAATAGGCCTCTCCCCTTAGCAACCATATAATGAAACCCCCACCGACGACAACATTTAAATAAAGGATACTCTTGACTTACATCAATATCCATCTACTCTTTAACATTTTGACAATGTACTTATGTACACCCATATCTATCTATTAGCCTTTAGTATACAAACAGTCCCTAACTAAATTTTAGCTCTAGCGCATCCAATTAATCACCCCCTTATCCTCACGCTCAATTTTGAACTCCACCCTACTCTATACTACTATAATGCATATTTTTGCAAACGCACTGCTTGTTAGCTTCAGCCTAATAACCAACATTTGGCTAATGCCATCTCAATAGACTACCCATCCCACTGTACATGGTTCAAACTTCACTCGGCTTAACACTGTTTTGCACATTTTGTTAGAGATAGCCTAAGAAGAAGATATATAAAGAAGTGATGCACAAATATTGGGTCATCTGCGTACCATGGCTCCTTCGAAACGTTTGAATTATACAGACATTGTGTAAAAACACAGGATTCGACATTTTTTCCGCGCTCAAAAGGTGTCTATATCATATATCAGTATAAAAGTCATGCTAGGGAACGTCTGCGAATCACGCAAGCGATGCGACGGAGACAATGCAGAGAAATCAAAAAGGGTCAAGCTGCAATGCTGATGCTGCGTGGCGAGGGGATGACCTACAATTCTTTACAAAGGGCAGGCAACCGTGACTGACACAGAAAAGGCGGTAGACAGGCATGGCCTCTGTGGCTCTATGCCCATCTCATCCCATTGCCTGTGTGGGATCTGGATCCGTCGACGAGCTGCCAAGAGGAACGACACCGCCAGCGCCGATCGGTCAGGAAGAAAAGGGATCCATAGTTTTCTTTTTGGACCGGAGGACGGGAACGGGATCGCGGAATGCAAATTCCTACAGCGAGGAGATCTCTGACTGAGTCTCTGACGCACGCATCGGTCACTCGTCACACGATGGTGCTCGAACCCATGCGACGAAATGGAAACGCGGCTGCGGCTGTGTTTAGATCCAAACTTTCTCCCAAATTTTACTATAAAAAAAGAAGATTTTTCATCACATTAAAAATGCCGGCACATGCATGGAGTACTAAACGTAGATAAAATCAAAAAATAATTGTACAGTTTAGATGTACTTTGGGAGACGAATCTTTTGAGCCTAGTTAGACCATGGTAGGACAATATTTACCACAACCAAACGAAAAGTGCTACAGTGCGCTACAGTGTCAGATGTGATGTTTTTGACCAAATTTTGGCAGATTTCGCCTGATTTTCGCCTCCATTTTTTGGATCTAAACACAGCCTGCTTTGAAATGGGTTCGAGATGCAGCATGACGAGCGGAACGATCAGGCCACTCGTGGCTGCATCATCGTCGTCGTCAGACCGAACTGCCCGGTGACATATGAGTGAAGTGATTCAGCTCAAATATCAAAGATAAGATCATAAAAGAGCAGAAAGACGGTTTTATTTACAGACGGGGAGACACATGCGTGCGGTCTCTGTCACTCTAAACAATGGCCCGTCAAGGACACGAGTGCCAGCAGGGAGTGCGAGTACGGACGGAACAAAGGCATACTCTGGCTTGCAAGCAACACACCCGCGGCGTGTCCGGCACACGAGCTGCCGGTAGCTACACACCCCCCCTTCCAATCCGTCCGTGCAGCAGATGAGCACGCAGCTGGGCTTCACTCTCAGTCGGACATCCCATTTGCTACGGCTCCAAAAACCATGGACGGGCACAGCACAAATGTCTAAACAACGCTGTAAAATGCCAAACCTAAGCTGAGCAAGCAATTTACATACATCATCAACTCAAAAGCACTCATTCATGGCCCAACGGACGGACGGGGATCCGCGGGGTCGCCGGAGAAGCATCAGACTATCCTCAGAACTCGGCGGTGTTGCCACAGGACGAGGCGCCGAGCTCGCGCTGCCGCCGCCGGAAGGACATGAGCCCGTCCGACACGATGCTCCCGCCGCAGTCCTCGCCCTCGCCCTCGCCCTCGCCGCCGCACTCCACGCTGCTGCCGGTGAGGTCGTCGTACTCGCCGTCGTCGTCGGGGTCGCCCCGCCGCATGGCGCGGAGCGTCTTCCGCGCCATCTCGCGCCGGACGCCGGCGCAGGCCTCGTCGGCCACCACGCGCCGGAGCGCGCGGTCGGCGCCGGCGGCGCGCGCCAGGCCGCGGAACCGGAGGCTGCCGCGGCTCAAGGCGTACATGAGCGATACGCACCACTCCTCCAGGTCGCCGGCGCCGGAGCCGTCGTCGGAAAGGAGGAGGATGGCGGAGACGGAGGCCACGGCGCCGGCGTCCATGAGCGCGGCGCGGCCCTCGGCGCAGGCGGCCACGTTGCAGGCCACCATGAGCGCGAGCCTGCGCAGGGCCACCGGCTCGCCCGCCTTGGAAGCCGTGGCGAGCAGCGCCTTGGCGGCGCCCGGGAGGCGCGCGAGCTTGGACTGGTTGACGGCGGCGAGGGAGAGGTGGTAGAGCGCCATGCCGGCGTCGCGGCGCGCGCGGGGCGGGTGCGCGGGGGACGCCAGCAGGTCCAGCAGCGGCGGCACGGCGCCCAGCACGCCGATGGCGGCGCGGTTGTCCTCGTGCAGCGCCAGCCCGAAGAGCGCCCCTGCCGCGTGCTCGCGGGCCTCGGAATTCCCCGACGGCGACCGCAGCAGCAGGTCCACCAGCGCCGGCACCGCGCCCGCGCGCACGATGCGCACCTTGTTGCCCGGCTCCAGGGACAGGTTCACCAGCGCCGCCGCGGCGTCCGCGCGCGCGCACGCGTGCCGCGGCAGCAGCAGCACCCGGCGCAGCGCGCCCAGCAGCCGCGGCGTGCACAGCGCGCGCCGCCGCGCCGCGCTCTCCCGCGTGGCCTCGCGCAGCGCCGCCATCGCGCCCGCCACCGCGCCCTCCTCGTCCGCGCGCATCACCTTGCCCACCACCTCGTCCTCCAGCGGGTCCACCTCCTCCGGCTCCGGCGCCTCCTCCTCCTTGACCGCCGGCTTCTGCTCCTTGCCTTCGTCCTCCGCCACCGCGGTGATCTCGGACGCCGAGCCGTACGACGACGACGTGGACGTGTAGGACGAGTTGGACGTGCTCGCCGCCGCCGCCGCCGCCGCCGTAACAACCACCGCCTCCGGGCGCCTAGCGGTGGCGGGATTCGTCCTAACGGACCTGGAGCCCGCCGCCGGCGGAGGCATGGCGCGCCGCACAGCCCGCCTCGCCGCCTCGGGCTCCGGCGGCTCCGGCGGCTCCCGCCCGGCACGCGCGCACCATGTGCCGATGGCCGCCTTGAGCGCGGCGTTGGGGATGAGCTTGTCCTCGGCAACCGAGTCGGCGCCGGGGGGCAGGAACGCGAGCGCGGCGCAGGCCTGGAGGCAGGCGCGCTCGTAGGTCCTCCCCGACGGCAGTATGACGGGGTCCGCCATCAGCGCGCGGGAGATCGGGCACAGGAACTCCTCCGGCACCGCCTCGACCGCCGCCGGCGGCTCCGACCGCGCCGGCGACGCGGACGGCCTGGACCTGGTGGCCGAAGAGGGCGAGGACGGGGCGCTGCTGGCGCCGGCGCGGTGGTGGAACGGCAGCTTCCAGCGCCGCGGTCGCGCCGCACCCATGGACCGGCCGGCGCGCGGCCCGCGAGGGGGGGGCCTTTGTAGTAGAGCGGCGTAGGTCTAGCGGCGGCGGGGGGAGAAAGATGTGCTTTTGACGCTACGGCGGCCCGCGGCCATGTCTTTGGATGTAGTACAAGGAGTATTTTTTTTTTTGACTCCCCTCGGCCTCGGTGTGTGCTGGGTGCTTTTGGGGGTTCGGGTGCTTTGTTCCTCGAGTGGATTGCCCCTGGGCGGAATGGAGTGCGCTTGGTTTTATGCGCCGTCCGGGAGAGAGAAAGAGAGAGAGAGAGAGAGAGACTTCGCCTGGAAGGGATCGCTGGCTCGCTCGCTGGGTTTCGCTGCGGTTTTTTTGGGCTCGCGGCCGTGGGATGGGAGAAAAGCGCCGTCGAGGTCGGCATCGGAACAGGAACCACGGTGGCCGTGTCCGGCGCCTGGCGGGTGCGTGCGTGTACATTCCATATTTCCACGACACGGCGCAGTTGTTGGTTGGCTGCCGCCTCGGTCGGGTTGGCTTGGCTACGAACCGAGCCGCGCCGCGAGCTCACTCCAAGAGGGAAAAGGGAAGGAAAACAATGGCGGACGATGGGTGGAGCAAACCACCGGTTTTCTTTTTCATTTTACTCAGCAGCATGCACCTGCCGGTCCGTCCGTCCGTCCGTCCGTGCACGATTGGAATTGAACCGTGCAGTTGGATGTTCAACAAGTTGGTGTCCGAGTCCGGCACCCAGCGGCGCTCCGCTCTCAACGAACGAACAGAACAGAGAACTGGCGCCCTGCCGCCGGCGGGAACGCTACGCTCGTCGTACATCATCGTCCTCCTGGCTCCTGGCGCCACCGCCAGCGCACAGCGCAGCGCTTGGTACCGTTCGTCGCTATTCTTCTCGTGCTGCTTGCCCCTGACCACCTGCCGCTCCGTAGCCATACATACCCCCACTGTAGCGCCTCTTGCTCCTCCTCAGATGGTTTTGTATCTCGCCGTGCGATCGTTTTCATTCCGGAGGACCCGCGCCTAGCCTAGCTCCCAAACGATCCAGATAGAAAAAATGCAGGGCCTCTGTCGAATATTTTGGTAAATGCCAGCGTCGTCTGCCCTACCTCGGCGTGACGACGGTCGGGTCATAGGCAGAGCACTGCTGACGGACTGCTCTCTGCGGAGTCATGGATTCGTGTCCGGACGGGGTGGATGGCGGGTGCCTGTGTTTGTGCACGGTTCACCGGAATACAGTAACAAGCTAGTATGGGGCATATATATAGGACGTGGACTTGCAACTTCCTGGGTCGCTTCTTCGAGAGCGAAACAAGCAATCGGCTGATTGGCTGGCTGATTGGTGGAGAGCAACAACTAACAACCGCTGTTTGTTCGGTTTTTCCTCGTCACCCACCTCGGCAGTTGGCAGTTTGGCAGCCCTGTCGTCCGCGAGCCATTAATTAGGGCCAGTGGAAATCAACCCTGGTCGGGCTCGGCAAATGAATAAACGAGCATGGTCCTGTTTAGTACTCCAAATTTTTTTTAAAATTCACTATAAAAAAGATTCCTCGTCACATCAAAATACCGACACATGCATGGAATACTAAATGTAGATGAAATAAAAAAATAATTGCACAGTTTAGATGTACTTTGCGAGACGAATCTTTTGAGCCTAGTTAGACCATAGTAGGACAATATTTACCACAAACAAATGAAAAACGCTACAGTGATTCTACAGTGTTTTTCAGTTCGGAACAATGTTTTTTTCAACCATCTAAACACACCCCATGTAGGGTACCAGCACAGCCGCTCCAAATTTTAATCCAGCGCAGGGGGGCCAGGCTTCCCAGTAGGTGGTGGCGTGGTCCTCCTCCGTGGGTGTGTTTAATCCCTAAAAACTGTCACGGTTCTGAACTGAAAAGCACTGTAGCATTTTTTGGTAAATATTGTCCTACCATGACCTATCTAGGCTCAAAAGATTCGTCTCGCAAAGTACATCTAAACTGTGCAATTATTTTTTTATTTCATCTACATTTAGTACTCTATGCATGTACCGGCATTTTGATACGATGGAAAATCTTTTTTTTCATAGTAGAATTTGGGAGAAGTTTTTTGGATCTAAGGCCGCGTATGGATCTCCTCAGATTCCATAATTCAGATTGTAGAATTTGGATTTTGATCCAAACATGCCATATAGATTTTACAATCCACCTCTATAGATTGTGGAATTTAAGAAGCTATTCTACCCTAGCTTTTAGCTTTCAAAATCTAGATTGCACAATCTAGAGGCTTCCATACCGGGCCTAAACATGCCCTATGTCCAAATTGTCCACGCTGCTTCATCGTTCTGCGTGCGGCCCCAGCCCCCAGTGTTTTAGGAGGAGGTACTACTGGCGCTGGCCGATGGGCTACAGCCTACAGCACTGCTGCCCGCTTCCACACGAGAGGAGAGGAGAGGGCCCAGGGCTGGAAACGTACGAAAACCATTGTCAGCGTCCGCTGCCGTCGTGTGCCATGCCCGGTTTCTCGATCCATATATGCATCGTGTGAACCCAAGCGGAGGGAGCGCCGACCCAGTCAAAACCGTCTCGGCGATCGACGTCAAGGGTCAAGGATTCCCCGGCATCACTATCAAGCATCAACAGCGCCGGTTCCTCGCTCCTCTGCCCGGTTCAAGCATCAGTACTCCATTCTCCAGACTGCCCAGTTCCTCGCTCCTCTGCCTCTTCGTTATTTAACTCTAGAAAACGACCAGCGATGCGAGGCCAGCAGCGATTCGTTTCGCGCCAGTCGTGAACTTTGGTTTCTTGCGATTCATCAGTCCGCGTCCGCTCCGGTGCACGTCGTCCCGGTCAATGCAGCGACACGTCGCTGATTTCTCGTTGTCCTTGGCAGCTACCCAGGGGCCCACCCTGCCCTGCTACCTACCAGACAGGGTGGCACATTGGCGGCGACCTTCAGCTTGTGCGCCTCTCTCTGCTTATGCTGATTCCTTCCTGACACTAAAGAATGATATCGGTGTGGGTTAACTACTACTAGTGTTAATTTACCATTCCAAGTGCCACCATCGGTTTCATTGTTCCTCGGCGCAGCCACAAGTACACCAATATAAATAGAAATAAAAATCACAGTTTCCTGCGTGCAAGATTCCGAGTTTTCAGGCGACATGCGCCCGGGGGACGGGTGTGTCAGCTCCACTTCAGCAACAGTCAGCCCTGCTCCGGTGGTCAACGATGAGAATGGGATTGGATTTTTCATCGGAACGATAACGACACTCGCACGCCTAAAGAAAGAAAAAAAACCGACGAATTACTTCTGAATAACTTCAGAAATCATATGGAAGAACCATAGCTAGCATTTCGCGACTTATTGGTAAATTGACTTTGGCATCTGTGACATATAGCAATACCCAAGTCAGAAGTGCTTAAATCAGCTTATCTTGCGGTCACAGCCATGGTTGAAAACAGCTTCCGATGTTGCCTTTTTTTAAGCGACTTTGAGCCAGACCAACCAAGGTTCAAGGCTTCAAGCCCTTGTAATGGAAATATATAGGTAGTAGTTTAAATTAGTCGTCCATCCTAGCTGTCTTAAACAACAGCTATTACTACTACTACCGGCCGGTAGGTACCCAAGTGACCTGACTAGCTTATTTGGTACAGTACTATTATTAGCGCATGACTAAGTAGGTGGCGCCGGCCAGTATTGTTGTACTTACGTGATAAATTGCTAATGAGTACCCCGGCAATTAGTTGCAAAAGTAGGCCCTCGTCTGCATTCTTTTCCCAGCTACCTCTTGTCTCTTCCTGTGGATACCATTGTACAGTGTTAACTATATTCCATTTCCTAATAATAAAATGGCAACCTGTGTCGTAGTTAATCCTCGTGGAGCTGTGCTCACTGAACATGTGCGTTTGTGTGGTACGGTGCCACCAGCACTAAGAAATTAAAGGGCTTTGGTCGATCCCGCGCTGATTAAGGGGGTGTCCATGCAACGTTTAAGGATCATAGGTCTTAGCCTAGGAAATAAGATTTGAAACAGATTTGAACCATTGAATTAGAAGAAGATAAAATAATTACTATAATAGATTAAATGGAAAAAAGAATAAAATAGACTATGTCCAACGGCAAGTCCACAGTGCCAAGTGGATGGAATCTGACCAACGGAAACAGCTCGACGTTGAAGCATAGGACGATGAGGTTAACATTGATAGCTAGTGTTTCTGACTGAGGAACATGAACGATCAATTGGCAACGCATGAGGCGTCATACAGGGAAGATGAATGACCCACGGTGATCCCATGTCCTGCCGGAGCGGCTGTTAAACATGATTGTGCCTGGCTGCCGTATCACTGCGCCGCAGCACGATGGGGTGAGGGAAACGACTAATCGGAGATTCCGAAGACCAGCGCGGCCGGCGAGCAGAACTGCAGGAGCGGCCAGGAAGGGATGCCGAAGGAGGCGGCGATATCTTAGGATTGCGATCAGTATGATCTCCAGATCAGCCACGTCTCTGTCCATCCTGGCTGGTAGTTGTGGTTAATTATCGATCATTATCCTGAACAATTTATTATTATAATTTAATAAATAGGTTTTTATTATTTTTGAGATATTACTTTCTAAGAGATAATACATCATTTTAATCACTTAGATCTAACAGAATGGACGGCTCACAGTTGTTTCAGTGTACCGTAGCAGTTGCCATAACCAATAGAGATGATAGAAAATTTGATTGATAACATAACCAATAGAGATGATACAAAATGTCACCATGGCTGCAGCAGTTATAGTTTCAAGCGTTGGGGGCCTTTTTCCCTAGCGATTTAAAATGGGTTAGAACTTGAAAAAGCTATATGAAATTAAGGTTTCTACACACATCTAGCCATCAGTGTGATGAACAATAGTTCTTTAGTGCTAGTTTGGCAATCCCATTTCTCTAAGGAATTTGAGGGAAAATCCCATTTATTTCTAACCGTGCTATCCGCCCATGGTGTTATGTGACACTCTCCACTCAGAACAGTCATTATTATTAAGTAATGCGGCTATACATCTTTCTTCTCTTAATACATTTTTACCATTCTTTTTAAATTTGATGCGAAACGAAAATGGCCTATGACTAGTTCAAAAATCATGTAAGCGCCATGTGACATCTAGATGTGTCGTCAACAAGGGCTTCTTCGTTCATGTCACGTGTTGCGCAATATATCTACACACCACTTGTGTAGATTCTCCATTTAAATCACGATCGCGTTGTTACATAGTAGGGGCGTAGGGGTCTCCCTCCTGATGCACACCTATCACCCGACCTTCTTCGCGCCAACGCAAAGGAGCACCCGTCGATCGACCATTCGACCGAGATTCTCATCATCAAGGTTCACAAGAAGAAGGAGAAGAGGATGGCATCGTGTCAAACCGATCAAGATTCCCAGCATCATGGCCATGCTCCGCCATGCGGCATGCACACTTCAGTAGCCGGTGCAAGGGATCCATCAGATTCCAATTTCCATCCAGCAGCAGCTGCTGGTGCTTCACACCACACAGGTAGCTCTTTCAAAGTACGTCCGCATGCAAATCATTCACGGCACGGCAGTGGTGATTATGGCATGTGTTGAACCTGATGAACCGGCCGGGGGCCGGCGGCAGGCGCCGTGGGCAGCAAAGGCAGCGCATCAGCAGCAGCGAAAAAAAAAAAGGCAACCGAAAAGCTGGGCGGAGCTTTATGGCAGGCCAGGCCGGAAGATGCAGGCAGGCAGCACGCTGAATGATAGGTACACTGGGAAAGTTTGAGATGGGCACATCCTCTCGTCCTTTTCTCCTTCCATTTCTCACATGCACCCACACAGCATTATCCCAATGCAACAAGAGCATATGCAAGTGCAGATTTCTTTGACAATGTAGTTCTTATCTCAGTAATACTAATACACATTATGCCACCTCTAGCGAAAACAAGAATCTAAACAGGATGTGTGTATATATAGATATAACAAATGGTCCTTTACTTTAATTTGCACAGGAATCTTGGCAAAGAGTATGTACCCGTGGTGGGCTTGCAAAGCGAGGATCGTGAAATCTGCTTTAGGAATTAGGATACAGAAGGTAAGCTATGTCCACAAATGCCTTTTCTTTTTCCTTTCCAAATGAACTTCTCCAAAGCTAGCCCCCAAGTATAGCCACAAAATACAGGCTGCCATCTCGTGGGTTAAATTTACTTAGCCTGTATAATACGCTCGTGCTTACAAAAAGATCTCTAGCTACGACACCAAATAAAGCTTTAATCATTCACCTTATTATACTGCTCTCACTTTCGCAATGATCGACCCATACTCATGAGGACAAATGTTAGGTGAGGAAGGAGCTTTGGTGGATGGAAAAGGTGAGGAATATACATACATATATATACATACATACGAGTGCAAGTAAACAACTCAATTTGGGTAGGAAACATCCTCCGCCCTATGATGCAAAGATGTCATGGTCACATTGCATGTCCGGTAATGTGTACCCAACCCACGATATATTCTTTGGCATGGATCAAGACGTGCCACTGTACGTACCAACACTATGTTTACGGTGAGGAAGGAGCTTTGGTGGATGGAAAAGGTGAGGAATATACATACATATATATACATACATACGAGTGCGAGTAAACAACTCAATTTGGGCAGGAAACATCCTCCACCCTATGATGCAAAGATGTCATGGTCACATTGTATGTCCGGTAATGTGTACCCAACCCACGATATATTCTTTGGTATGGATCAAGACGTGCCACTGTACTTACCAACACTGTAAATCACGTGAAAAAGTTTTAAAAAGATGCTTTTGACATTTGCAAGTTGTATATCTCTTCATCTTTAGAACTCCGTACTGTGCACACCTTTTGCCAGTATCCGGCTACTGGGTCGGATTAGCTGTGATTTGGACACAATAATACTGCTCATGTTCAGCAGAGCCATGTTTTGTCGTTGGACACAAAGGAGTATGGAGATTAGAAAGGAACTAAAGCCAGCGTTTAAGGAGCTGTAACACCCTAATTTTTGCTATATGAAAATCTCTTCCAAAAACTAAGTTAATTTTGCTAGGGTTTGATTTATTTATGCATGACACTATAGTGCTTTGTTTATTTCAAATATTAATCAACTAAAATAAAACATAGGAACCACATGTGTGAGCATTCATGCCCTTGCATATTTTATTGGATGATTTGCAGTGTTCGAAGTTTGAATCCAAAACCATTTGCATCTCTCCAAAATTTCTCAAACCCCAAACAGCCCAGGAAAAAAAATTCCTTTTTTCCTCCTTCCCTTCTCTTCCTCTCTTTCGGCCCAAACCCCCCCGCAGGCCCAGCTCTTTCCTCTTTTCCCTTTCTCCTTTTCACTCCGGCCCAGCGCGTCGCGCGGCCCAGCCTGCGCGCCAGGCAGCCCACCCGCGCCTCCTCCTCACTCTCTCACTGACAGTGGGTCCCGCTTGTCATCCCCCTCCTCCCTCCTTCCTTTTCTGTCCGACGCCGACGGAGACGAGCTCAAGCGCTACGCCACGGCCTCGGTCCAACCCCGCGCTCCTCTTTCCCTGTCCCAGTTCCGAGGATCGCGCGCCCGCCGCGCCTTGCTTTCCTTTTTCCCACCCCTCACTTTCCTTCTGAGCGCGCGCGGACAGAGTCCGACGCGGACACGATGTCAGGCCGGAACCGGACTTTCCCTCGCGCCGCCCTTCCCTTGCCCCTCGCGCAAGCTTCGGCCTCCGCCCCTATAAAAGCGCCCGACCCCGCCGCCCTAAGCACCAAAAAGCCGAGCTCTAGCCCCAAGCCTAGCGCCCTAGCTTGCACCGCGGCAGCGCGCCGACGAGGTCTAGTCCCCGAGCTTCGTAGGAAGGTAGAACGCTTAACCGCTTAATCCCGACCCTTCTTTCATCTCGTGTCGTCGTTTTGACCTCGCCGTGCCGCCGCCGGTTCACGCAGGACGCCACCGGTCGCCGCCGCACGTCGCCGCACGCCGTCGCCGCTTCCCCGTCATCCACACCTACACCGCTAGCTTCGGCTTGAGGTGAGGAAGCTCTCTAGCTAACTCTAGTCCCTAATCTCGCCCTACCCCGACGGCGATTTCTCGCCGGAGCTCCGCCTTCGCCCCGCTCCGCCGCCCGCCACCTACGGCCGATGCGCCGCCACCGCGACCGCCCCGCCAGCTTCGCACCGCCGCCCGCTCTCCCGTGCGCCTCGTTCCGCTAGCTCTAGGCCCCGGAACCGCGGAGTTCGCGAGTCTCCGGTGACCCTCCGCCGCGCCCGATGGCCGTCGCCGGTCAATCCGCCGCCGCCGCTCTCTCTCTCCC
Source organism: Paspalum notatum (assembly GCA_022530915.1). Lineage (NCBI taxonomy): Eukaryota > Viridiplantae > Streptophyta > Magnoliopsida > Poales > Poaceae > Paspalum > Paspalum notatum. The sequence goes on from CM039685.1 coordinate 36,540,865, forward strand.
CTCTGATCTAATCCAAGCCGTCGGATCAAGATCTAACGGCCGGAGCCCCGCGCGACCCGGGTCAATACCGGTCAGCGGCCGCACTTTTGCTAAAGAGTCCCTGGGTTTTCTGAGAATCAACCCGCGGTCCACTTTTCTTACAGATAGGTCCAGGTTTTTACGGTTTAGCCCTTGGAGTTTCAAATCTCTTTTATTTTAAGCCCTTAAACCTATTTTATGCATAACTTTTATGTTTTAACTCCGATTTGAACGATTCTTGAACCTACGGAATCGTAGTAACGTGTAGATTAATTCTAAAACCTTTTTAACCTCTGTTCATGATGTTTGATGTACTGTTTTAGTCAGTTAATGCTCATTGCTTGTATGTGTGTAACGTGTAGCCGACGTTCCGTCCGAGTTTGTCGAGAATCCATCTTGGGAAGTTCCTGAGCAAGTTTTTGCTGAGGAAGGCAAGTATTCTTTGACCTATGTCCTATTTACATTAATTACACAATCTAGAGCCCAATTTGATTGCTCCTATTAAGGATGACTAGCCTCATATGTCTTTATATGATTATGAAACTTGGGATGGGCTGTGATGTGTAGATTAATGCTATCGCTCAACATCTTTATTTTCATGTTGCTAATCTTGTTTAATTAATGATGAACTTGATGATAAAAGTTTGGTCTTAGCAACATGGAGACTTGGGCATGTTTTGTTGGTTTTGCTCAAGTGCTTCACCATAAGGATCGGTTCGCCGAGCGACCACCCAGGAAAACAGTACAACCACAAGACTCACATGGGCACTGGGCTTGACTGATTAATTAGATGAACTAGAGTTTTGGCTTACTTTCCTGAAACATGGCGTATGAGGGGTCTGGGGGATATGGGACTTTGCCCTTTGCCAAGGTGGTGCAATTTTATTTGTCACCCTTTGGAACGGAACTCTCATATCTTTAGTCAACTGGAGTAACCTGTAACGAGTGGGCCATAACTCTAGGAATTCTTTGTAAAGGTCTCGTAATGAAACCCTGCCGATTTATCTAAGGTATGAATAAATGGGGCTTTGCAAACCTCGGGCACAATGAGAATCATGACTTGTGGGTAAAGTTGTACAACCTCTCGAGAGTGTTTAAAACTGATATATCAGCCGTGCTCACGGTTAAGAGCGGCCTGGACCCTCACAGATTAGAGTTCAGCTTCAAGGTGAATGGCTCACGGTGATCATGGTAATGAAGATGGATATGGTTATGGTTCATGCTTATCTTTTTAATATGTTTTTCTGTCTTTACAATAAAGGGATGGGTTATGCTAATCATTGCTAGTAATTAAAACTTGACTAACTAAAAGCAATTGCTATGCCTGTCCACTATAAAGCCAGTCCACTTTTATTCTAAACGGAATACTTGCTGAGTGCGTTATGTACTCATTCTTGCTTGTTTTATACCCGTTGCATCCATTGCAACCGCTGCTCAGATCCAGAAGGAAGTTGTGGTGATCCTAACCAGGAGTTCCAGGACTACGACGAGTTCTAGGCTGGTGTGCCATCCGTCAGTTACCTGTGGATCACGGTCGTCTTCCGCTGTCGTTTAGTTAACTCGTTTTCGTTTCGATTACTCGGTTTCGTTAAAGACATTTATGGTCTGTAATAATTGGTTATTACTCTTAAGTTAAAGTACTGGTTGTGTTATTACTTTTGTTTATGCTGTGTATGTGGTTAAACTGATCCTGGCACATACATGGTTAGTACTTGGTTTTGTTCCTAAAACTGAGTGTGACAGGAGCTTTGTTTGTAATAAACTGCATAGGAAGTAGCGACAGGTCAGAAATTAGGAATACTGCCCATCCATCCATGCGGTGATGCTATTTAAGTTGTTTGAATTGAATTGACAAATATGGCATGCGCATCCGGCATAGCGCTGCACCGCACAAAGCCCTGGGCTGCTGAGACTATGGCTTTTTACAACATCAGCTGGTCGAGTCTTGATCAGCTAGTGGCTCGTTCTGCTTTTTACACCTTGCTTAATATAAACCCATAGCAGAGTGTTACAGTTTCTTGAACGTCTCTTTGTGTCTCTGTCTCTTTTCATCATATTCCACTTGTTTGACACGCGACAACTTTCGTTTCTTCAGATCGGAACAGAAGTGTCATACTACTTATGTGCTTCGAATTCAACAGTATAATCTCTGATCGGCAACTTAATAGATTTGGAACTGAACCACACTATGGTCCATATGTCAAGTTTAAAGGACGTTTTTTTTTACATCTATAGCTGCTCTTACACTGTGCCTCATGACAAGGCTTTTCCCCCCTGCACTACTAGCACTGCTCTAGTGGTAGGTTTTGCATGCTGAATTGTCATGCATGCTACAATTATTCAAGATGATTGAGTTGGGAAACAAAAAACAGCCAATTAGAATGCTTGTCAACAGGGGTGCACGAAGCATGATTGGCGCAAAAGGTTGCAGTATCTTCTAATTAATTTAGCAACCTCACCTTATTTATCTCAAAAGATAATATATACTACTTCATTTATCTTTTATTTTTATTAGAATATTTTGGTTGCCTGATTTATGTATCTTTGTGGTGAATCAAGGAGACAGGGAGTATACCATTGAACTGCGTGGGAAAAAAGATCATGCTCCTAAATGTTTAATGTGGCCAACTGGCCATGATATGAATTATGCTGTCCATCCATGCTAAGTTGTCTGAGATCGACTCTTGAGTTGACAAAATAGCAGCCGGAAGCTAACACAGCACTATAGTACAATTCACAAAACCTTGGAGTTGGGGGACAACTGCATGCGCTCCAGCTTGGTTCTATCTATCATCAGCTAGTAAATTGACCTGTTTACAAAAAGTTGTTATTCTAATTTCACGAATGACACTTCACCTTTTTGCCCATGATCCTTATAAGATCTCTCTCAATATAAGTCAGAGGATTTTCTTTGCATGGACATAAACTTTTTATAGACGTGAGTATGAAAAAAGGAAATACTGTGTTCTTCATTCCAGTCTAACAAGAAGCGTGCCTTTCATCCCTTATGTTTCTTGTATGAGTAAACCATTTAACTCATTAAACTAGTGCAACAGTTATCTCATCCTCAGCTTCACAACGGTTTAGCGCTATCGGTCACTGCTTAGCTATGCCATATGCTGAGGAATTACTGGCTAGTCCACAAACCAGGCAAAGCTCAACTGAAAATATTAGTAATAGCTATAGGTTGAGGTTCTAATTTCTACCCAGGACAAGGTGACTTTAAGGGGCCACCCCCAACCTAAATGAACAAGCCCTCAAGCGAACGTGTAGGACAACCTCCACTATGGCGACTCGTGATGTTTACATAACTGCTGTTGAGCATGGTCACCGTTACACCTGTCGATTTCTTCTATGAGGTCGAAGAGAAGAAGGGAGGATGAGGCTTTGGTGGAGACAGTTTCGATTCACCGAATTCTATGCGGCAGGAGTGTTTGGGACAATGGCATCCATATCTAGTTAGTATGGCATAAGCTGGGACTCTCTTCGTTCCAAACTGTAGTTTCTTTTTTCTTTCTTTTTTTACCTTGAGAAATCCATACCCATCGAGTCATAGTTTTAATGTGTCCCCATCGCGAAGCAAACGGGCTCGCAAAAAACGACCGAAAACGAGTTACACGAACGGAACTCTCGTTCCTACCCATATTAAATCATCTATTATGATCTTTTTCATTAGTTTTTTCTCACCAAGTTACCTATCCATACCCACGACCAAAGCTCAAGTCAAAATAGAGTCCAAACACAATCCGAGTTAAAGTTCAATCTATTCTCGTCGCTGGTTCGGACTGTAGGAGTAGGCCTCAGTAAAACGGATGCCTAGACCACATACGGATTCCGTTTTGTCTGTTCTACGTACAAACGGAAAGCTAAGGAGATAAGCTTTCCAACCCATCTGTTTTCACGTCCAAATAATCTCAGAGTCGACAGAAATCGTTGAAATAAAATGGCGTCCATAATCTGTCTCCTCATCGTCGGTTCGGACTGTAGAAGTAGGCCTCAATAAAACGTATGCCTATGCCACGTATGGATTCCGTTGTGGCCGTTCTACATATTGACGGAAAACTAAGGATATAAGCTTTTCAACCCATCTATTCCCACGTCCCAATAATCTCCGAGTCGACGAAAATCATTAAATAAAATGACGTCCATAATCTGTCTCCTCGTCACCGGTTCGGACTGCAGGAGTAGGCCTCGATAAAACGTATGTCCAGGCCACATACGGATTCCGTTTTGACCGTTCTACGTATGAACGGAAAGCTGAGGAGATAAGCTTTCCAACCTATCTGTTCCCACGTCCAAATAATCTCCGAGTCGACAGGAATCGTTGAAATAAAATGACGTCCATAATCTGTCTCCTCATCGATCGCCGGTTCGGACTGCAGGAGGAGGCCTCAATAAAACGTATGCCCAGGCCACATACGGATTCCGTTGTGGCCATTCTACGTATTGACGGAAAGCTAAGGATATAAGCTTTGCAACCCATCTGTTCCCACGTCCAAATAATCTCCGAGTCGACGGAAATCATTAAATAAAATGACGTCCATAATCTGTCTCCTCATCGCCGGTTCGAACCGCAGGAGTAGGTCTCGATAAAACGTATGTCCAGACCCCATACGGATTCTGTTGTGGTCTTTCTACATATTGACGGTTTCCGACTCATCTGTTCCCACATTCAAATAATCTCCAAGTCGATGGAAATCAACGAAACAATATGACATCCACAATCTGTCACGATGTGGCGACACCGGTTTTTGGGCCCAAAGTCCTTGTACACCCTAGGGTTACTTGGCCACCCCTTGGCTGCGACCTAGACATATCTTTTGTATATATTTAGTAACAATCATTAGGTTATATTTAGGGGTTTTGCTTAGGTTATTCTGTTAGTGAATTGTTTCGCCGTGTATCGGTTTGTGGAACCCTAACTTTGTGAGCTTCATCTTTATTTGAAATTTGAGTTTGCATCTATTGTGTGTTTTTTTTGTGTTTTTCAATTCGCAGGCAGAGATAAGCCTTTTCTGGTGAGGTCAATCGTGTGTGCACAATTGATAACCAGAGGAGATATGGTGTTGCGATTGCAGGGTTCGAATCATGTTGATTGAAAGCTGAATCATGTCTCGTGCCTCCGCCAAATTGACAGTTATCTTCACCTGACAGAAGATCGAGCACCCTTGATCCCATCACACGCCTTCCCTAGGCCAATTGTCCGCCCTTCCTCTTCGACACCATGTATCGATCATATTTATTTGGCGGCGGCGCACACAGCAGGAATATAGATCATATCAGCGTCGGACAAGTACGAATGGTCAAACTCGGCTATCTCCGCTATTGCTAATGTGGGCACCTGCAGTCGGTAAGCGATTAGTTTTGAAGGCATCTGGTGGCTTGAATCGTGCAGATGTCCCTCTCCGTCTAAGCTTCTGCTGCCAAAGCAGGTGCGGAGAAGAAGATCGACAGGGCTAGCAAGAAAAGGTTCTGTTATTCCTGCTAGCTATTGGTACTAAAGAGTTCGGTGCGTTATGACAAGCCGATGGAGATAAGCTATAAAGTGCGGCTACCAAAGTTCAAAGAGGTGATCCAGGTTCCAAAAAGGTTATCTCTGCTTCCAATTTGATTTGACTTGTCATATTGTTGCGATCGAATTTACTTTTATTTGAGTAGAGGATATGTATTCAGTGTTCTACTGGTTGGACCTAATAACTCATTGAATATCTATCTCTCTTCACACTTATCCACGAATAGTAGGCAGTCTCTCTGCCATTTCTGCTTGTGATATATTAGATTTTAAGCACATTTTCGATTGGGCTATTCTTGCTACGGATCCTTAAATTTAAATCAAAACTTTGCACACAATCCCAATGCACTGTTACCATCATCGCCGTCGTCGTTATTTGTGCTACCACAACCAATATTTTAACAAAATATTATTTGCCATAACTATGAACACATATAAAAATTATAAATTCTTTTTTTTAAAAATCATTTTAGCCATATCTTGTTGCACATCGTCAAGTGTTTGAAAATAAACACTAATTGGCCAAACAATGGTTGGACACGTGCAGAACGCATGTGCATTTTTATAGTACTCTAAATTAAACATCTATAAGTTAATTGCTATTTTAGATGTTAATACTGCAGGAGTAATTTTCCCCCTGAAAATAAATTGGTCAATGTAATAGAAGTTTGACTTTAAAACAAGGTAAATTGAATTATAATTTGGAACGAATGGAGTTACAAGCATAGTATACTAGATGAATTTCCCACGCGTTACTGTGAAAATTTAAGTACTACCATGTACATATATGCCACGTAACAGTATTGCATGCATTTAACCGTAGAGGATCCTTAGAAGTTATAAATAGATATCTCAGTGGATGGTGATGTGGCATGCCACCAAGTGGATCCCGTGGATGATGTGGCTTCATACATGTCTAGAGAAATCTTTAGTGAGGTGTACCTATTTAGAGATAGAAGATAACACCGATTACTTTTTTTTTTTTACCCGAAGAAACCCATTTCTAGGACAAAACCAGAACAGAGCGCTAGATAGACTACTTCCAATCCCCTTTTTGCACAATACAACCGGATCATTGATCTGTCTCAGATTTTCATCCATGTAGTTGTACGGCAGGGAGATATCACCAGTTACTTTGATGTCTTGCAGTTACAGTAAGAGGGTCTATCCCCCGTCCTAATAATAAATTACAGTTACTGTCCAGGCTAGAGATGCAATAATAGCCGACAGACGATATCCAGGAAACCCGGCAACTAAATGCTCCTAGTTAGCTCGCATTATCGATCCTAATTGATCAGTATTCAGTACGGTCCGTACATTATCGTGGTCCAGGCCTCCAGGGTATTTAACGAAATGCAAGTGGTCCGGCCTCCTGTTCCGTGGTAGTATTGGCCAGGAGTGCTCCAGCGAGTGGTGACGCCCTCTCTTCACCTAAGCAACCGTGCGGCGGCTGTTATCCCGTGGTACGGGCTACGGCAGATGAGCCATGGCCAATGAATGTATGTACGTCGCATAGGCGTGGAGCACACAGGGTGTGCCGAGCATTCCATATACGGCCACTGGGCTCGTGCACACAGCACACTGGTGTACCGAGCATTCCGTATACGGGCACCAACTGCGTCGTGCAGTGGCTTGTATGTACCGGAACTATGTGGGTGTTTTTGCGTCCTTATTATCCCTTTCTGAAAAGTAAGTTTGTGCTTGTAAAACAAATACGGAGAACCTCTAGCATGCACTGCTGTCTGCAGCTATGGATCTATTTGGGATTTTGTTTGTAACTGCACTAGCTGCACTAGTCTGCAGCTATGCAAGTGAACGTATCCATAGACCCCTTCAAGTCGTTTCATAGACCCGGCCAGTGGCCACTGCACCATAATTCTCTTCCAAACATGATAGAGAATAAAATCAACCCAGCATCCCTCGAAGCAGACATTTTCTATTGCAAGGTAACCATCATACTGATGAACATCAAGTAAAGAGCTAGAAGCCAAGGATGGCAGATTGATACAGGATACAGGTTACATCCAAGGGTTCTTAAATACAAATGTCTTTGTCAGGCAGGCGTTTCAGCAACTACGGAAACAATCTCTGTATCCAAAACAGGTACCTATGTGAAAGTTCATCCGATTACAGGCTTGTCAGTATCGATTCTGTAACTAAACAGGCTTCCCGTTCAACCTGGGGAAGGGGTCTTGTTTGCTGAGGACAAGGACCTTGCTTTTGTGAGCAAAGTAACCTTTTATGAGATTCTTGTATATAAGGCAGGCCATGATACACTCCACCTGATAGCAAGGTGGAAACCAAGGTTAAAAATATCCTCTCAACTATAACATGCCAAATTAATATAAATGGGATCAAGTGCACTCGCAAAGCACCTCATCCACATCCATGTCGATTTCAAGCCATTTCAACGCTTTTACTACCACGTCTAGCTTAATCTGGTGTGCCTTGGCTGGTTCCTTCAGCCTCTGAATGATATGACTGAAAGAAAAGAAAAGCCAACAGGGGTTTGGTCAGAAAGCAAAGTAAAGCATGACAGCAACAACTTCAACTTTGCACTCACATTTTCTTAACTAATCTCTGATAGACCTGAAGCTCGAGTTTCTCCAATACGAGGTAGACACCAGATTTCAAAAATCTTGCAAAAGATTAAGTTATCAGAGACACTGAAAGGAATGAAACTTTTATAGCAGAGCAACTAGTGGACTTACTGGTCTTCATGTCTGTCTAGAGCTTGCCTGAGAAGCCTCAGATCTCCTCTCTTAAGTGAGGTCACAACATCTGCATACTGAAAGGTTATATTACAACTTTTACAAATCTCAAAGAGTTAGAGTAAATCTATACTATAAAGAGCGAGTTAAACAAAATCACTTTTTACCCAACGAAATATTTACCCACTTTTATACCCACCTTTGGATATATATAGAACTATCAATCTAACCCTTGATCCATGGAGGGTCCACTTAATACAAATTGCGCCAAAGGTTACAAACAACAGAACGGTAGTTCCTGCCCGTACTGATCATCGGGCACGGAGTTTCTCCCCCCAGACTTTTTTCACCGATTTGGGTTCATACCCGCTGCCGCACCTGCGCAGATCTCGCCTGCCTGTCCTAGATGATCACGTCATCTGCGTGTTAATCTAGAACTTCATAGACCCAATAATCCTGCTTCCTATGTCCGGCCCAACAAAGAACAAGGAGCAAATAATAAATGAATCGCATAACAAATTCGTCAATTCGATCACAAATATCATCTCATCATAGTACCACATCACCCATAAAAACATTAATTGATCTGCTTAAAACAGATCCTCACATCCACCAATCACAACTCCTAGCAACGCAATGGATCCAGATACAGAGAAAAAGATCATCGGACAATGGCAACCAAACAGTTGGAAAGGAGAAAGGAAACCGGATCTTGAAGAGGAGAAATCAAGAAACCACATCGGACAATGGCGCTCCTGGCGGAGGCCATGGCGGCCGGCGCCCCGCGGTGGGTTGGCGCATGGCGCGAGCGCACCAGCCGGAGCTCCCGACAACTGGGTAGCAATGGGAGAGGCCGGCGCGCAGGCCGGGCGGGGGGGCAGAGGAGTTCAAGTGCGGGAACCGCCGGAACGCGCTCCGAGCCAGCGGATGAGGTTAAGAGGAGGAACGGGCGGGTGGAGGCGACGGCGCGGGGCAGCAGTTGGCCTGGTGCTGGCGGTGGCATGGCTGGCGGGGTGGCTGAGGGAGAGAGACTGAGAGAAAGGAGATGAGCAGTGCGAGGGGACCTTCCAGAATCCAAATGCGCTGGCGCAGCGCAGCAGTTGAAGTGGACGTAAAAAATTCCAGAGTCCAAATGCGCTGGCGCAGCGCAGGAGTTGAAGTCCGCCGCTGTTTCTCCGTGGACACGTGAGCAGTGCAGCGAAAACGTGTACAAACTCCAATTGAACGCCCAGCTCTTTCTTAGTTTCTTACCAATTAAATTACTATTTTATGTTTTTGTTCCATACCAATTAAATTACTATTTTATGTTTTTGTTCCATACCCATACCAATTAAATTACTATTTTATGTTTTTCTTCCATTGACGGCCAAATATTTTGCGAACAGATGGAGCTAATAAAAATCAAAGTATATACAGAACATTCCTGCGAGACATTTAGGGTCCTTCGGTTGGAAAGCGAGATAGGCTCATCCTTAATTCTAGGAACAGAATGGCTCTATCCCGTAAATTTGGTTTGTAGGGATAGAATGGTTCCATTTTGTGTTTGGTTGGAGGGATGGGAGGATAGGGATAACAGGTTCTGTTAGCCACAATTTTGTGGGACCGTCTGTCAGTGAGTCTACATCTTCTTCCTCCTCCCCTCGCTTCACCCGCATCCCCGCATCTCCGCGCCGGGCAAACCTCTTCCTCTCCCAAAGGCGGCCGAGCTTCCTTCCCCAGCGGCGGCTGTGACGGGCCCCGCCGCCTCCTCCCCTGGTGGCAGATGCGCCCGGCCCCGCGTCCTTCTCCCTCGGCGGCGGACGCGCCGGACACCGCCTCCTTCTCCCCCAGCGGCAGACACACCCGGCCCCGCGTCCTTCTTCCCCGGCGGTGGACGTGTCGGACCCCGCGTCCCCCTCTCCGGCGGTCGACCCGCCGGACCGCGCCTCCTCCTCCGCGACAGCGGACTCACCCGGCCGTGTTTCCTTCCGGCGACGGCTTCGCTTGCGTAATTGTTTTTAATTTTTTATTGACACGTGCGGGATGCACGTGCATTTTTACTATATCTGTAGAAGCCAGAGCATAGATAAGTAACAGTAGAATAAAAAAAGACCTCAAACGTCTTTATGACACTGAATAAAAATGACACTGGAAGAAAAATCTTTAGCAAAATCAATAAGAACAAGAAAATAACTCAAGCGCTGGAGCATAAGAGATTAACAAAAAAAGAAGCAGCAGTCGCTAAGCAACTTCCATCCTGAGGTTTCACATTCAAACGATATACTGCCCCCTACTCCCCTTCACAATTTAGATTGTTTATCTCAAAAGTCCATTAACAGATCTAGTGATGATCTAAGTCTGTATGGCAATTCAAAAGGATAAAGCTTCATCTATGAAAATGATTAACTAGAGAAAGCATATTCATCATAACCACACCACTCACCAACCATGGTTCTCAGGAATGTTGAGATTTGTGAATAAGGTTAACCGGTCAGGGGATAAAGATTGACAGTGGAGACAGTAGAAAGGAGGGGAGGGGAGGCCTGTTCTGAAATGTATGTAGCAGGTCTCACTATGCTCATGATCTTAGGTAAAGCAAAGAATTATGTCTTCACAAGACTTATTTCAAATGCTCTAATATAGAATTTGAGATAAAACTAAAAAGAAAAGTTGCACCCTTTAGATTAACTTGTATATCTCAAGGAACAAAAAAATGTAGGTTTCTTAAACATAACCAATGTATGGCTAAACTATTCTGCCATGTATCAGCATGCTATTTTGTCATTTGTCAATTAGAAAATTTCACAATCCACAAAAAATCCTCTTAGATATTGCTTCTAGCAAAATTCAACAAAACACTACCAGATTGAAGCCTTTCTGGCAAACCAATTTAATACATTGTCACATATAAATTTCTTTAAATGCAACAATAAAAACTTGTGGTTATGGAAGTAACATAGTTGAAGAAGTTGGCATGCAACCTTTTCCTCTGTGTTAAAACAGGAATATATGATCACAGATAATCATACCTCAAGCAGATTGTACTTTTCCAGGAGGGTCCTTTTTGGCAATACACCTATTGATAGCTTTACTGGGATTAGAAACTTCAAAATTTTCCTAGAAAATACAAAACGAGTTAAGAATCTCAGCACATAGGCACCTCATAAATCACATGCTACAAAAGCCCATGCAGAATAAGTACCTCAAATTTGACTCGCTTTGAGGATTGCAATGCATCAAAGCATAAGTTAGCTTCTGATCAGCCTGATTTAATTAAACAAAATCTGGTGTAAGCGGTTTAGCTATTTAATCATCCTAGTTCATAACCATGAGAATGTAACGTGCGTAAGAGATAAATAGCTTACAACAAGAAAGTTCTCATTGAACACCTCCAAACGCCCAGTGTAATACATATAGGTGACCTGTACCATCACAAGCGACATAACACATGTCAAGGTTACTGATTAAGTCTCCAAGAGGGAAACGTATCCATAAACTATGCTCATCTCACCTTGTCTTTCACTGGAAAATCTTCAAAATCAAAATTCCTGGCAGTTTCGATACTCCTTATGACACTACGACAGAGATTTACCGTTCCAAGCTGTGCATAATTTCATCATCAGTTCCAGGCCATCGTTAGCTTAAAATAAAGAACCCATGTGCTAGTGTACACACTACAGTTTACTACTTAAAATACAATGTATTGCCTTATATTAAGTTAACGAATCCAATCACACAAGTTACAGATAGCTTCACAAAACTTTACAAGGAAAAAGGCCCTACCCTGAAATAAATTTTGAATAGCTGGCAGGTAACATAGAGTGCTCCAATACGCTTAGGTCCTTTCACCTGAAACAATGGGCAGAAAATAGTTATCAGACACAAAATATGGTGTTGTAGATGCCTTTGTGGGTAGAATCTATGCTAGGCACAAGATACAGAAGCAGGCGCCCACAACATAGGATATATGTTAGCAGTTTAGTTTATTTGTATAATGTTTGTTAGCCTAAGCTTTGGAGGATTAGTTAGGGTGAGCTCTTTATAATGAGACCAACAGATTGGAGGAGGTTTAGGCAGAAGCAGAGCCTCAGAGGAGGGCGAGCTAATCTGTGTCTACCGAAGCAATTATGAATAAAATAGCCCGTATCAGATGGTGATGGTAAATAGGTGCATCAAAGCACAGGCTGAACAGTTAGACACAAAAACTCCAGAAAGAATTCTATGCAATACAACCCCCTCGATGTCATTCCTCATAATTTAATGAATCAGAAAAGGTTAAGACTCTGCATCAAACCAGAGTTTCTCCTCCAATTTGAACATCAGCTATTCAAGCCTAGCTGGTTAGCAAAGAAACCAACAAATGCAGTTCACAGGTGTCATAGTAATTCATTCGATGCTTAATATTCCAAACTTCTATTCAGGTAAGGAGACTGAAGAAATCATTTGAACAATGCCATACCGCTAGTGCGCCAAAAACCTTCATCAGGAAGGACCCAGCAGCCTGAAGCTTGTCGGGGTTCTTTCCGGTCGTTGCAAGCTCCCTGTCTGCCTACACCAAGATAACGAATCAGCATTCATGAGCTCAAAAGAAAAAAAAAAAAAGATCAATTTTTCACGCGCCCAGATCAGCACCCGCTAACCTTCTCGGCGAGCAGCCTGATCTCGAGCGCCACCGTGTGCATCGCCTCCATCGCCCACGGTGTCTCCCAGTTCCGGAACTCCTGCAGGAACGCGCTGCACCCACAGCCACGAAGAAATCTTAGCGAACTGCAGTCGAGCCGAACCGAATTCGGGAGGAGGCAGCAGGGCGAACCTGGCAGCCTTCTCAAAGGAGGAGTAGGCGTCGGCGAAGCGGTGGATGGAGTGGGAGTGGATGGCGCGGAGCAGCGGGACGAGGAGGTCGGCGAGGTGCGGGAAACGGTCGCCGGCGAGGCGCGGGAAGTCCGGGAAGGCGGCAAGCGCGTCGGAGAGCGGGGAGGCCGGCGCGGAGGAGACGGCAAGGAGGGAGGAGAGCGCGGCACCGTCGGAGGAGGAGATAGAGTTTGCCACGCGGGAGAGGTAGTCGCCGATGCGGCGGTGCGCCTCGCCCATGCTCAGGTACGCCGCCATCTCCGGCGGCGTTGGCAGTTGGGGTTCAGAGTTCGGCGGCGGCGGAGGCAGCTGCAGGAAGAGGAAGCCGGTACCGGTGGGTCTACGGTACTGCGGATTCGGGCGAGTGGCGAGTTTGCGACGGCGATTGCGATTTGCGATCCTCGCCGTCGAGTGGGACATCGATGGTTAGTTAATGTTTGAGGCCTTTTGGCTAGGAGAACCATACTGGGCTCGCGTCGAGAGCAATACTGAAACTTTGTGAATGTTGCTTCCTTATAAATTAAATTCGCCAAATTGTTGGTCCTTCGAATTATATCCATAGCTTCGTAACAAAGTAATTCCCTCGGTTATAAACTACAGATCGTTTGACTTTTACCATACACTAAGTTTGACCGATTTATCTTATTTAAAAATTGTATGAAAATGTGAAAAAATTCAAATCATAATCAAAGTATATGTTATATGAAAATAAACGGTAATTATGAGTTTTTTAGTAAGACAGGTGAATCAAAACCAGTGTCAAACTATAATTTTCATGGCCTCCTCAGTAAATCAACTCATTTTCAAGACCCGACAAACGTGATCCAAATTGCATCACGCTTTGGTGATCTCTCCCAATTTTAATATATATAGGCAATGAAAGACCTCGAATGTAGGTAGACGCCTAACCCTGATCGCCGATTATCCTTCGTCTACCAACCACTAGGGTTCACCATCCCGTAAAGGTCCGAAAACAAAAAATCCCACCAATTTTCTAGCATTTCCGCTCGGAAAATCATTTGCCGCCAATCATTCTACCCGTGTAGGCGTCCCGCACCGGCCTCGGCACTCACGGCCGTGACTAAGGCAGGCAGACTGCCGTTGACCTTGGGCATCGAGCACCACCGCCCTTGCGGACGGTGAGCCCGGCTGGTAGGGCACCGGAGGCAGCTGCAGCTGCACTGCACAATGCACTTGTACTATTTAAAAAATTGACTTTTTTTTCCTACATGCAAATTGAGTTTTAAGTTCAAATTTTGCATGTTGATTACTAATGTCATAAATTAGACTACAAAACTATCTTTCATGATTATTTTATAGGTTCATCATCTAATAAAAAGTAACGTTAATAATACAAATTTGTATGTAAAACAATGCTAATACTAATTTTTAATGTATTTCTCCATAAGTTATGGTGCCCTATATCACCCTACAAAAAGTTGAAATTCAACATGCACCTAGAAGGAAAAAAGACAAATCTTATTAAGGGGACCGAAATAATCAAAGGGGTAAATTGAATTTAAAATACCTTAGGGGATTATCTGGACATTGTCTATAGGTTGAGGGAGTAGTATGGACTTTTTATCTTAGAATAATAGAGCTTAAACCCAAACAAAGTACACCCCGGGCAGAGATGGCCAACGCAAACAAAGAACCGAGGGAGAAAAGGCCCTCTTAAGTAATGTTTTTGACGTACTCCGTACCATTCTTTGGCAAGACTCCTGGTTTCATTTCCTCTTTGCTCATGCCATGATTAGTAAAATTTGCTGGCTAAGGCTGTTACAGGTTTAAAATTTCTTAAACGAGAGTGACCAATTTTAGACCATTGAGCAGCCATGACTAGCACTTGCGAGTGCTGGCTCTTCCGTCTGAAGTCCGAACCCTCATGTGTTGATATATTGTGAGAGCCTTCGTATCTAGTACGTATTTCACTACAATCACCAGTCAGCCATGTGATAAACGGGAATCTGCTCACAAACAGGATTTTACCTTCCGGTGCATCAGTGCATGCCAGTTGGAGAGATGGAGAATTCAGATAGCAGCAGATTGTCTCACGACCATCCATCTCAGAGGAGCAATGCTATTAATCATTTATATACATCAGCAATGGTCTAATCTCTGTCAAATCGTAACAGTAGCACCCACGAATCAACTAACGAAACCAAACCGGTCATGTCAAATGAGGCGACAGCGTTATACAGAAAGTGAGCATCGAACCGGCCGTATAGACAAACAACCCTATTTCTTTCCGCCAATCATAAATCATTGGCTGAGACCATCCCCTTTCCCTATATTCTTATCAATTCACTGTTCCAACTACCTCTCTCTGTATACAGTAACGCTACAGTGTCAAACAGTATTATACACTACCATTGGGGTTGGTCTGACCACCATTTGAGCTGCCCATTGTAGTGGGCCCGGCCATCTTACTTCCACCACCAAAATTCTTCACATCGATCAAATCGCTGAATAGGTTACCAGGAATGTAGTATGGTCTGCTAGATGCTGCCGAAGAATCTTTTGTTTGTTGATTCACATTCATTTGAGCTTGAGTTGCTGTCAGTCCATTGCTTGGTGGAGAGCCCCCGGAAATGTTATTCTGAATTGACTGGGGGGTTGCAAATGGCGGGTAAGACATGGAAGAAGGGGGAAATGAAGCTGGGGGAGGTGCATATGTGCCTGCTTGAGCAACAGGAGCAGGGCGCGGATCTTGGTAATTAGCTGAAAGGAAAGGATTAGAATAAACAGTTGGATGTGTAGGTGCAGCCCATGGCGGTGCCAGATAGCCATATCCCGATGCATATGCCGGAGGCTGGGGTGGATATGCTCCGGTTTGGGCCCAAGGCGCAACATAATTGTTGTTCTGTGGAACAGACCCCTGGTTTGTTGTGTGAGGCTGGTAGTTTGTAGGATATTGTGGCGAACCAGAAGGATATTGTTGCCCATTTGTAGGTTGCTGAGGCCCATTTTGGTTCTGTATAACTGCAGCCTGCAGGTTGCTGATGCCCATTTTGATCGTGTGCTGAAGAATCTGCTGAAGTTTCAGGAGCAGGGCTGCACAAGGTGAGGCTTAGGAGGTTGATCATGTCCAGTTCTTTTGATTCAGTGCTAATGCTGGGAGCTGGGTCAAATGGAACTAATGCGTTGCTAGCAACAGAAGATGATGATTCTGAAAGAGAGAAATGCACCACAGACCCCTTAACTTGTTGGGTGGTGTCAAATAGGTCCATCACCTTTCAAACCGTAGTTTTAGGTACACGAACTTTTTGAGTCGTTCACCGCCGGTCCATACCCCTTCGTTTTATGTTTTTTCATTAAGCCCCCTAAAAATCTGTTACCCTCTTATGCTAGCTCTCTCTCTGCCCCTCTCTCTTGTGGCTGCATAGGACTGCGCCCTCCTCACGGACTCTTTGGGCAGCGAAGCTGCCCCTATCTGCTGCCGGTTCCTCCAGACCCGCTGCCTCGCCGCTACCTCTTCCAAAGCCAGCGGATCCGCCTCCTCCGGCCGCGCGTAGCTCGCGAAGTCATACCCCACCATCGCCGCTGCCCTAGTGGCCGTTGCTGCTGCGAACGACACGCCCCTTCTACCTCTCCTCTTCGGTGCCGTTGTGGCACCGCGCCTGCAGAGACCTGGCCACGCACGGAGCCCCGGCCGTGGTCTCCGTCATCGGCGCGGAGGGAGCTAAAGAGCTGGCATTCCCATCAATGGCGCGCGCGCAGTGCCGGAGCACGGGGCCGCGTAGCCGTGTGCGCGGCGTGCGGGGGCGCCAAGGCTGCCGTAGCGTGAGGCTTCCCGTGAGAGCCAATATAATGGACTGGCCTCATTGCTCTCCTGGTGTGATGAGTGACTGTCAATGGTACAAGTCCTCCGATGGACTGGAGGCCCTCCGATGGGCTGGAGGTAGATGATGAAGATCTCGATGGGCTAAGGCAAAAGCCCTCCAATGGACCGGAGGCAGTGCTCGGCGTCGGTTGGCCATAGAAGCTCGGTACACGGAGGGACAGATCGGCAACGGCGGTGTAAGCCCTCCGATGGACTGGAGAAGCCGGGTGCCACTGTGGTGCTCCAACCCAAGTGCATTGCGTGAAGGCGTGCGAGGGAAGCTTTGGCGGCTTCGGCTCAAAACCGCCACCTAAGCTACCAAAGCCTTGGTGAGTTGGGCCACGACTCGCCAAGATAGAGAAGATAGGCCAAGTCCGGCCTGGACGGAGACTTCCTAAAGTTTCTCGGTTTCTGACTTCAAAACCGGGGGTGCAAAGGCGGATTGGACTACTGGCCACGTGGAGGACATTAGAATATTGCGTGAAAGCTAAGAAGATCAAGTCTTCATCGTGGTCGTCCGTCCCCGATATTTCGGGTCCTTTTCTGTTTTAGCCCCTCCGGACGTTTCTAGTGTTAGGGGTCTCTGTGTAAAAATGCCAAAACTGAAACGATGTATAAATAGCTTAAGAGCTGGTCATTAGGACTCCTCTTGGCTGCTGGGTTTTCATTTCTTTAGGGTAATTTTCGTCCTCAAGCCTTGAGCATAAAGTTTAGGAAGGTTAGGGTGAGATCTAGCCTCCACATCAAGAGGGAAGGAGAGGGTGGTTTTTTGGGATGAATTCCTTGGTTGTAATCTAATCTTGAGACCCATCTTGGGCCATTAATCTAAGTGATTTCGTGCAGCAACTTGTGTGCATGTTCTTCCCCCTTTTTCCTTTTCGTTCTTGGACTCAATTCTTGGCTTTTTGGGTATTTGCTTTGGCCGAGGTTGAATCCTTTCATTTGCTTATGTTTTGGACTTGTTATGATGTGGTGATTCTCACTAGCCAAGTGCTAGAATCATTGAACCACGAACAAGGGCCGTTCTTGTCAGATTTTGATATTTCGGTGTCAACTCACCTACCACACGAGATTTGATATTCCCGTGCAACCCTTGATCTTTTCAAGTGGATCTTTTGGGGTTTGCTAGGGAAGGTCCTTAGGATTGTCCATGCAAATTTTCGTAAAGTTTTGTTGAGATTTGACCCCGTTTCGATCGATTTTTCGGTGGGGTGTCGGGTTGTTTTCTGTGCAGTTTTTCGGAGAACTGACAGGACAATTTGATTGTCCTTAGGTTTGTCCGAAGTATAGACTTCGGACTGTCCGGTCGTTGTACCTCGGACAGTTCGGTCTATAGTGTTTCGGGCTGTTTTGATCCTTTCTTTGGGTTTGTCCCATCAGGCCTTTTTGGAGGGGTTAGGACTATCCGGTCTAGTGTTTTTGGGGATGTTTTCTCGTGTCATTTGCTCCCCTTCTTCCTTGGTCATCTATTCTTGTTTTCTTTGGTGTTTGGTGTGTTAGTTTTTGCTTTGTCCACATGTTTGAGTGTTTCTCACCTCTGGCCCATACTCTTCGCTTGCTATTTTCTAGCGAGACGCATTTAGGTATGGAGTGGCTACGTGGGTTCCTCATTGCATGTTGCTTTGCTCAGTTTGTCCTGCGCTCTCTAGTTTGTTGTGTCTTGTATTTTGGTGCTTGCTTTGTTGTTTTTCTGTTTAGGGTTTCTCAATGTGTCCTAGGGTTGGTAGCTAGTGTATGCTACGCAACTCTGCACATTAGAGAGGTGTAGTTTTAGGTGTTGTGTGTGTTTGTCTAGGTGTTGTGTATTTGTTCGTTTAGGTGTAGTTTGGTCATTCGTCTTACATCCGTTTCGTTGGGCGTTAATTCGAGTGCTTCCGCTTTTCACCTGATACGTATCTGTTCAGTGGACGGTATCAGGTGCGCGTGTGTTTTCGTGAGAGCGCACTTTGGGGGGTTTGAGTTGGAGTTTTTCAAATGCTCCTATTCACCCCCCTCTAGTCGCATGTCTCGGTCCTATGAGTGGTATCAGAGCCGGTTAGGTTTTCCATACCTTAACCGGTGAATAAACCGTAGCGACTATGACTTACTGTGGAAAGATTCCCATCCTTGGCTCCGATGGCTATCCCTACTGGAAGGGTAGGATGGAGGCGTTCCTTGTTAGCCAGAGTCAGGACATATGGGATCCTACTCAGAGTACGACTTTTGTGGTGCGTCCAGTTGCTGAGTGTTCTACACCTGAGATCATGGCTCAGCATGAGGCGAATGCCAAAACTGTTAACTTTCTCTTTTTCGGGCTTAGTCCCATGGATTATGAGAGAGTGAGCCACCTCAAGATGGCGCGTGAGATATGGTCCCTGCTTAGTGCACACCATGAGGGTACCGCCACCATTAAGGCGAGGCTTGTTGAGACCTACCGGTGCGAATATGAAAATTTTGTCCAGAAGCCGGGAGAGTTTGTGGATGACTTGTTTGGTTGGTTTCAATCGATCATCAACAAGTTGTGTGTCAACTCCGCCTCCCGCTGAGCTCCCATACACCGATCATCAGCAGGCTGTGAAATTGCTGTATTCTTTGGATAGAAAAATATGGGAGATCAAGGTGAACTCAATCATTGAGTCGGCGGGGTATCATACGATAGGAATAGAGGCGCTCTATAGTAAGCTCAAGGCCACAGAAATAGGTTACAAGATGATCGAAGAGTTTGGCCTTGGCTACCCCCTCTAGTGAGTCTGCTACTAACCCCCTGTTTCACAACTTCTCGTTTTCTTTTTTGATGTATGTTACAGAGGAGCAGTTGGCGATGCTTGGGGATAAAGAGCTTTGTTTGGTATCTAGTCGCTTTCAACGTGCCTATGACAACCGGATGAGCAAGAAGAGGGGCGAGAGGCCCAAGTGCTTCGAGTGCGGAGAGGTCGGCCACTTCATCGCCGTGTGCCCCAATAAGAACGACTACTACAAGAAGGGCAAGAGCTACTCCCGCAATCCGACAAGCACGGCTCCGGCAAGCACGGCTCCGGCAAGGACCACTTCGGCAAGAAGAACTTTTGGAAGGCTTTCAAGAGCTACCAGAAGGACAACCGGAAGCGGGACAAGGCATTCTTCGTCGAGATCGGGTTCTGCAGCAGTAGATCTTCTTCCTCTTCGTCCTCGTCGAGCTCTAAGTGATTAAGAGATCACGTACAAGAAGGACAAGAGGAATGATCAAGGAGGTCCAGCTGGCTTATGCTTCGTCTCCACCAAATCCAAGCGCAAGAACAAGAACAAGAACAAGAACAAGAACAAGAGGAGCTCGGTTTGCTCCATGGCGCTTGAGGACAAGGAGAAGAAGGATGACGACAGCAACTCTTTCTCCGATGATGAGGTAACCCTTGAGCAAGCTAAAATCCTTGAAATGCTAGAGCAGAACAGTCGGGAGTTGAAAGCCCAGGATAAGATGTTGGAGAAGGCAACCAAGAAGCTGTAAAGTTGAAAGCCGAGCTTGCAGAGGCTTTAGAGGAGAATGAGATGTTGAGGAGTGAGAGACCCCAACCTAGTGAGTTTGAGTGCCCTACCTGTGAGTATTTCATGAATGGAGCTTGGTGACCAGAGACACATGTATGCCAAGCGGGTAGAAGAGATAGATGGGCTGAGAGCCGAGTTAGGCAAACTCCAGTCTAAGCTGGATGAGCCTACCTTGAGTGGAGAGCTTGAATATGAGTTTTGCCCCCTGCTTAGCTAGTGAGCTAGCTGTGTTGAAGGAGAAGTTTGAGGGGCAGCATAAGGAGCTTGAGGAGCTTAGGGCTAGACCTGCACTTTTGGATGCGTGTATGGTCTGTCCTATTTTGAGAGGTGAATTAGAGCAGTTGAGAGCTAACTTTGAGGTGCTTTCAGCACCTACTGACATTTGTGAGAACTGCTTGACCCTTAGGACCAAATTTTATCCAGAAGCACAAAACCATGCAGTGGAAACAGTAATATAAATAATACTTCTTTCGTTTCTTTTTATTTGAAGGGCCAACGAGTCAATCCATGCATTCCTTAATTGTATCCAGAGAAAATTCCCTATCTGCCATCGAAAAAACTTGGTGTGCCTTATCTGCCATCGAAAAACTTGGTCTTCCTTATCTTCCATCGGAAAATTTTTTGTTCCCTATCTGCCATTCACTTGCATCTTTCTTTCCCTGTCTGCCATTTCCATTCCACCTCCCATCCAACTTCCGTCAACCTTTCGTCTAGCCCAAGCCGGGCGTCCAGGATCTAGTCCGGCACCGTCTAGGCTCTAGCCCGACGCTACCCCATGGCAGCCCCGCGATGCCGCCATGCCGCGCCATGGCAGCCCCGCGACGCCGCCGCACAATAGCGCCTCGTGGATGCGGGACGCCGTCGCACCATTGAAGCCCCACCGCCGCCTACCAGGGAGCTCACTGCGCGAGGGCTGCCGTTGCCCACCAAAGAGCTCGCCGTGGGCCGCTGCCATCGCCGTCACCCACCAAGGAGCCCATCGTGGGCTGACTGCCGTCGGCTCCGTGCGCCGCCGTCGTCGCGCTTGGCTTGGGTTGGAGCGTTCACTCGCCGGACCTGTCGCGGAGGCTGGGCGGGGCGAGGCAAGCAGACAGGCGCAGAGGCCGGCACAGGTGAGGCCGGCGGTCAGGAGCGCCACGGGGCGGGGCAGGCGACCGGGTGCAGAGCCCGGCGCGGGGCGGGGTCGGTGGCCGTGGACGTCACGGGGCGGGGCGGGGCGGAAGGCCGGGCGCGGAGGTCGGTGTGGGGCGGGGCCAGCGGTCATGGGCATTACGGGGTGGGGCAGGGCCGGCGGCCGGGCGCGGAGGTTGGCGCGGGGTGAGGATGGCGGCCATGGGCGTCGTGGGCTACTAGGAGAAGAAAGGGCGACGACGACTGTAGTGGATGGTAGGAGATGGAAGTGGACGCTAGGAGACGGAGACGGACGGCAGTGGTAGATGGGGAACAAAATTTCAACTCGATGGCGGATAGGGAAGACTAAGTTTTTCGATGGCAGATAAGACACACTAACTTTTTTCTATGGCAGATAAGGAATTTTCTCTTGTATCAAATTGATTGCATACCTTTACTTCAAGAAACATGGATCGATTGCATACCTTCACTTCAAGAAACATGGGAGTATTTCCAATCCTAGGGAAGAAACATGGATCGATTGCATACCTTTACTTCAAGATATGCCCAATCAGGGGTGTAATAGGATCGAATACGAACGGATATCGCTGATACTGTATTTATTTTCATATTTTTTTTTTCGGATTCGGATCAGATACGGATATTGATCAAATGTGTCAGATAAGACTTGGATGGTTATCGACATCATATTTATCTAACTTTAAATACTCGGATACGGATACAGATCGAATACTAAACGTTCGGATTCGAATACGGATCAGATGTTAACCCTTCTAAACGTATCGGAACTCGAATATAAACGGATAATATCCGTACCATTTACACCCAGTCACCCCCAATGCCCAATGGTAATGCGGGTATTTACTTATGGGCCCACCAAATGCCTCTTGCCAGGAGTCTAGGAGTAATAATATATTATCCCTTACTTGAATATTATCCTAGCACAAATGTCAAGTAATTAAAGGTAGTGGAATTGTGGAACACCATACGATTGGATCATAAATAAATAAATTAAATTGGATCTTTCCATAACAAAAAAAAGCTACGGCATGTTAAATGATTCGAAGGACCATAGATAGTAATGTGTTCATTAGAGGAAGCTGTTTAAAGTTTCTAAGGCTAAAACCAACGTTGTGTCCATATCTATATCCAAAATTAAATGCGGCATTGTTACAGCACTGTTTTGCACTGTAGAGAGAGAGGGATAATTGGAACAGTGACGAGAATAGGGAATGGGGGAGCCGTTGGTTTTAGCCTAACAATATGGTTCGCCTCAGTCACTAAACTAAAACAATAATTTAATTGAAATTGGGGAATGGTATTATGGTTTATCATTGCAAAGGACTGAAAATAAAAGTACTCACAAAAGAAAAGATCTGTTCTGCTAACCGAAGAATATGGAATTGCATGCATCTAAGCAAGAAAAAACTCTGCACACCACTTCAATACTCTGATACTAACAATGACCCATTTGCCAAGCGTTTAACTCAAGCTATGCACACAAAATGACAGCACGGCCACCGAGATGACGGGTTTCTTAAATATTTCGGGAGTGAAGAGGTTCTGACAACAGTTCAAAAATGATACAAACAACCACCTAAACGCATTTAAGACCAGCTTATTTATGGTGTCACCACCCATTAGAATCTTGCAGAAACCACCCATTAGAATCTTGCAGAAAAACATCCAAGGGGATTAGGTGCTCTCCAGTTATGCACCCTAGCCAAACTGCCTGGCACATGCATCATCCTCAGGCATCCGATTTCCAGTGCCTAGGGACGGATGCTGCTCCTTGGGTGTGAGCCCCCAGGCCAGGGTGCAAACCAAGCAGCCCCAGTTAGACTATCGGATAGTATATTCACCATTACCTATCACTATCACTGTTCCAATCACTTCTCTCCCTGTCTATAGTAGCGCTAGTGTTAGCTAGCTCATATATACGATCCGCTGGAGACGGTCTTACCACTAAAAAGGAAAGACAAAAATAAATAAGGAGTATATTAGATTATATACCTTCTTCTGAATAATTTTAACCATTTCCTAAAGAACATGCTACTCAGCAACTTCAAACTCGACATATTCACCACAGTTCTTCATCATTGTCTCCAAAAGCTGGACCAATTCATAATCGATATGAATAAAAAAACTTGGATCTTGATTGCATAGTAAAGTACTAAACAATTCTCACATGTTTCATCATGCCACAATGAAAGTACATACCGTTAAAGCAAAAAAAAGGAAAATCTTTTGGTGCTTATATTTCAATCACTTTTTCACTGCCTTCACCACATCCATTGTAATGTTCCAGATGTTCAAAATCAATGTGATAAGCCAATAGGTACCTGAACCAACAATTCCTAATTTCTTTAATCATAGTAATGTATGCAGAACTATACCATCCACTTATATTAGTGAAGTAGTACAAGCACAATATGTTTTCTTCCATAAAAGAAATCCAAAATCTAGTTAAGTAGTGTAAAAAAATAAAATCTAGTCCAGATTCTTCCAAACAGGAAGGCTGAATAGAATGCTATATATAAGACCAAAACCTATGCGCTATGCAGCTACAAACAAACCTGCAATTTCAATCTGGGTTCTATCTACATGCCAACAGCATGGGGCACATTTTTCCCTTACCATGAATAATCATTATGATGCAAAGTTGGATGATGTTGCATGATTCATTCCACTCAGTTCATAGAATTGTAATAGAATAAGTAAAATGTTTAACAAACTCATTTGGTCATTCCAATTTCCATCATGGGTAATGCTTACTGGAAGTTTCATTAAAAAAACATATAATGGTATTATCTAATCCTAGAATACCAGTTGCATCCACTTGCGAATTTTGTCACTTTGATTGCCTTTTGCACACAAGAGTCACAAATCATTCTGTTTCTCCCAAGTATTTTCTATTGTCACCTCTGCTAGTAGTCAGTTTCTTCTTGGCTGTGGTATTGCCTATTAGCCTTTGAGCCTTTGATGGGTACCGTATTGGCCATTTGACATGTTGGGTGTAGTGCATTCGCTACAGAAAAAGGGGGCGGGGTCAAAAAAAATTACATAGTTGGAGGTGTCTTGGCCCCCACTACCCCTTGGTTCCGTCGTTGGCTATTTTTGCTAATGTATTATTTAGTTGCTAATGTCCTGTTTAGTTGAATTTCTAGGATTGGTGCCAAGCGTATTCTTATTCCAACTGACCATAACAATTGACTTCGAACAAAATATATAATAGCAGAAGACTGAGATCCTGAGGATGTTATTATGAGCATCAACAAAGCAATAGCAGAATCTAATCCTACATATTGACAATACTGTTTTAAATTGTTGGGTATGAGTAAAGTAGTCTTCGATAAGGTGCTAATGCAGTTCTGTCTTCCTAAATAGGAAGGATATCGTATTTGGTCTACAGAACATAAAGCAACTAGTACAAAGTCAATTAGAATTGGAAAACTTTTGATGGCTATCTCAAATAGTTTGAAGATGAAAATCACTATGCGCTAGAAAAGTATTTTATTATCTGAATGAAGAAAAATATGGAAATGATTACGATGACGTTTTTTTTGTCCTTTACTGGATGAGGTCTGCATGCTTTTGGCCTCAAAACTCTCACTCAACATCTCAACTTTTATTAGAATAAGTATTATCGGTGATATCATACTTTATGTAGGAGAAAAAGTTCTACTCAATTTAAGATTGGAGATTACCTATATTTCTTACAAGTCTAACTATGTTGATAATATTAAGGCAACAACTGAAATAAAATTTTTCTTGATCATGGAGAAGGAAAAATAGGTGATATGCTTGAGGAGCTAGAATTCCACAAGAAATAGAAGTGTGTAGTCATCACAGAAGAGGTTATCTAGATTTGCCTACACCGGGTGTGGTATACAAATTGAGACAGTATTTGAATATTCCATTATATGGACTCTTTAATCTAGATAAAGATGGATTGCAAATTATGTTTACTTACCAATATGGTTGCAAATTAGTAGCTTATCAAAATTGAGATCTGACTATGAATGCTCTTGTATGGATTATCAAAATTGGGATCTGACTATGGATGCTCTTGTATGGATTGGAATGCATTCGAAAGATTTTGATGATGAAGATAACAATCCAAAAGTTCCCCATAAAATTGTAAAGGAAGGAGATTGTGTAATAATTGAGAACCTAGTGCAATCAATGCCTTATATAGAGTTGGAGCCCAAAAATTGAATTTAATAGTTGGTGTTGGGTTCGTCCTAGGCGAAGCCTAGCAGATTTGGTGACAAACACTACATCGAGGTGAAGCTTTCGATAGAGAGAAATAAATGAGGAAGGTTAAAATATATGAAGGTTAGAAGCGTAATTTACTCATTGCCGAGTAGTTACAGCTTATCCCAAACCCTAGCTCTTAGGGTCATATTTATATGGGGTGGTCATTTACATATTTTCCCCTGAGGACTCTAGAATTACAGATAAGTCCTTGCCCAACACGGGGCGACAATTTCCTGGGCCGAACCTTTGAGGGGCTAGGCCTGCTTCCCCCCAACAGTAGCCCATCAGCTACTTCGTTAGGATTACATCACAACGGAAGGGCTGTGAATAAAGGAAAAGACCTAGCCTATACACTAAACTAGGTCGAGAGGAAAACCCTAGACCTCACTCCTGCGTATGTCTCGCTAAAAACTCCATCCCCAAAACTTGTGGGAAAAATGGGATGGAGAAAAAAGCACGTACGCTTCCTGGGTTCAAGCACACATATCAATCACATTCGATGAGGGGAAAAGCCTTTGCACAAAGAGGCGAGGTGGAGCCTTCGTGAAAATGAGGGGATAGGCTTTGCTGTCTCGCCTTGCTCAATTGCCCTTGATCTTTTGCATCATCTCCTTTGCTCCAGTCGCTGGAGTCTTCGCTCGAGCCTTCACGTCCTAATGTAGCCGAAGTAGTCGATGTGGAGGAAGTAGTCATTGTTGAAGGTCCCAACGATCCCTTCGGCAGAAGTTGAAGAAGCATCAAACAAAAAAGTCGAAGGAACTATCGCCGCCACCGCCGCTAGCCACATCTCTATCACTGCACCTCTGCCTCCCACTCCGCCTCCGCTCTCCACAGATCCGAGGGCGCCCTTCCCCACTGGGGCAGCGCTGCTTCCTCTTCGATCTCCCACAGTCCTCCACTCCTCCAACTTCCGAGCTCACTGGCCCTCCTGCCATCTTACGTCGGCCATCTCCTCCATTGCCGGCGCAATTCTCCCTGAGCAACAAACTACAGTCCCACTACCGGAACCCTGCCTCCTCAATCCGGCATCTTCCCCGCTTCCATTCCACGGCTCCTACTACCGCTCTAGGATCTAGCTGGCACACTCCTCCTTCCTCTGCAACATCCGTTGGTCTGTCCCCTGATTTCCCAAGCACTTCTCCGCATCTTGGTGTGATAAATGCGTTTGGTGATGGTTTATGAGTAGGATGATTTGATGTTCTAAAAACAGTTTGGTATTATTGTATGATTTGTATCATGAGTGTTCATTATTGGGCCAAGGATTATTAGGAGGGCTATGGGTTGCCTTTTTGTTTGATAGTTCTGGTTTTGAGCGTATTTCGATTTCGATTCTGTTCTCTTGGGAGGGTTTCGGAGGGGCATGAGGTGACGAGGGGCAGACGGACGAAGAAACTCATCGAAAAGAAAACACGGACGCGGGGAGGGAGAACGTGGGGAGGTGGAGGAGGCTGACTAAAACACGATATAGAGAGGAGGCAGACCGGGACGGGAGTGTGGGCGACTGACACGTGGGTCAACGGATCGGGAAACAACGGACCAGGAAACCTTATTTGCTTTACTATTAAAAAACAGAGAGTAGAGATAACTTATACTCCATCCATCCATTTTTGATAGTTATATAAGAAAAAAACTTTCCAACAATGATAGTCATGTAAGGGTCAAAGCTAATAAATAATAGATTGCATGCTTGAGAAAAAAACTTTCCAACAACGACAGTCATGTAAGGGTCAAAGCTAACAAATAATAGATTGCATGCCTGAGCTCTATTAGCCACATCTGTCCCGTGATCCCCATGACCAAATCCTTTGGAGACAGATGATCTCTCCCGTGATCTAATTTGGGTTGAAAACTTGCAATTAATCAATTGTGACATGAAAATCAGTTAATTGTTTCCCACACAGTACTCCGACTCCGATGGATAGCTAGAGTATATTTAAGAAAGCATAATCAAAGTTATAGAGACGATGTGGTATTTATTCCACGATATTCAACACATCATTTACTAATATTCTTAGCCTAGAGCGATGATCATGGTTTGGGCCGTATCGGCAATCATGCAGCACCAATCCATACTCGTCCCAAATTGAGGGTCACAGTGGGCCTTTCCAGACTTGAAGCCCAATGTGGGAGAGCTGGATTGCAGGAGGTGAAAGACAAAAGTCTAGGTTTCATCACTTTCGGTTTTTTCCCTCATGAAACTATCAATGCATACAGTTTGTTTTTTATCGTAGAACCCACATGAGGTAGGCAGGGTGAACAGGGAAACAGGTAGAAAAAACTTCTCTTTATTTCTCTTTATTTATTTATTTATGTATTATTAAGGTAAGATTTTGCCTTTATGTACTGTTCTGTGTAGACAATCTAATCAAGTTATTGGTATCTAATAAGAAATACATATAATCAGCTTTGCCGAATGCAAATTAGCAAACATTAACATTTTTTTGATGCCTCAATACTTCAAGTACAAGTTGTAGTATCTGAAATTTAGTACTTTAACACACACGGTATACACCCACACACATCCCTAGGCACCAGCTAGATCTACAACCTATACTCAAAGGAACACACATACACAGCTAAGAGATACCCAGCCTTGGGCGTTGAGGCAACATCACTGATTTATTTGAGGGAATAAACCCCATGGTGGGAAATCCCCAGCCGTTCCTCAACGGGAGACGGAACCAACTGAGCTACGACTCGGTCCCTGCAAACATTAACACTTGAACATGACTGGATATTGTTTTCTTTTTCTCCACTCATTTGTGTGCTGTTAAGGCAACCTGCAGCTAAAGAAATCAAAAGCACAAGCACTGCACATGATAGTTCTGAGAAAATTTGATAGATGATCTGTTTGTTTTTTATTGTTGCCTATTCGTTGTTGAAAATTCACAAGCAATGTGCATGCTAGTTCTGAAAAATGTTTGATACATGATCTGTTTATTTTTATTATTGCCTATTCTCCATTGAACTGCTCAGACTACAAAGCAAGCTTTTTGTTCTACTAGTGTGGTTGCTATGAGCAAGTTAATAATTTCATGTGCTATTTCTATTTTCATATCAAAGATGCAACCGGATACTCATCACATTTTTTTTTGGGTATGTAGGGTTATAGTAAGTTGTCTACAAAGCCGGGTGAAGGCTCTGTAAGGATGAAATTAGTTCCCATGGTGGCACCAGCATCTCAAGGAACGAGGTTAGTATTTTTAATTTGTATTGATCTCCCTGATGTATTGTAGTTTTAGTATGAATTTCAGATAACCGTTATTCGCATAGCAATTCGAACATATACCGTAGCTAAACAAGAAAGATTAAAAAAATCCTAAAGCTAAATAGAGACCCTTCTCCACAAGGTAGAAAAAAGAAAAGTTTTTTCTTCTACAGTTTTTTCTGAATTATCTACTCCAACTTTGTATGTTGGGTGTAGTTTTCACTAATGACACTAATTAGGGTTAGAATCTTGCCCACCGATGCAATACTCGCCAAGCAGAAATCATCTTCAACCATGCTATAACTTAAAATAGGTTCGTCGACCAAAACTATGAGTATAAAGATACTCCACAAGAGTTAACCGGCTACGGATATAGTTCCCTACTCAATTGCTAGATGTTGGGACCTACGTGGAATAGTTTACTCTTTTGCGATGGATGTCTACTAGAAGGAAGTCCTTCCTTTTAAGTTTTTGCTCAGATTAAGTACTGTTACCTTATTCTAGAATTAGCACGTGGTCTAGAGTAAAGTTTTTGATATAATAAAGCAACAGGTATTGAGCAAATGTTCATTCCATTATTCATAAACATCTCCTATAAACTAACCTCCATTAATCATGTGTATTTCAAAAACCTCTACGATGATAACCCCTCATGTTTCCTTCTAGAGCATACCAATATTTTGTCATGTCTGTGTACCTTTTCCTAGCATCGTAATATAAGTATGTTCTATAAACAAAAAGCCACTATAGACTTGCAATGAACCTTTTTGTTGGAATTTTATTGTAGGCCATGGCAAAGGACGAAAGACCAGACTCGGTACACTTGAGTCCCTCAAATGATTCATGTTGCTACCGGATGTTCTAGAACTTTTGAACTTAGGAATTACAATCATTTGAGGGACTCAAGTGTACCGAGTCTGGTCTTTCGTCCAGGTTGTGATGAGCACTTGTCAACACTGAAGACTTGCTGAAGGACGAGCGAGCATCTCCTATGTGTGACATGGACGAAAATCCCTCTCGTGTGGACTGAGAGGTGGCGCCAGAGTGGACTTGGCGTGACAAAAGCCCTGCCGAGTGGACTGGCAGGTGGCTTGGGTTGCGGCTCAAGTTAGGCCCGGCCCATAAGTGTGACCTTGGGCTCGGGACGGTGTCGTGAGCCGAAAAGTCACTCTACCGATGAAGCCCATGATCGTTTCCCGGTTCAAGCGTCAAAATCGAGGCCCAAGATCGTTTCCTAGTTCCATCATCATAACCAAGGGATAGTTGCCGATATCCCAAAACCGGTAGTTATCAGAGCGATGAGCGACTAGACATGTGGAGGCCATCCGAACGAGCCGAAGAAACCGAAGACGCCTTGGACTTCATCGTGTTCGTTCATCCGAGTTTACAGATGTCTTTTCTAGCCTCTACATGCGTTTTAGTGTATTCGAGTCTGTATCCAGGGGCTGTTTGCAAAACAGCCATAGAAAAGAGTCTGTAGTATAAATAAGGGGGTGGCTGCCTTAAGCCCCCTCTCTTGGCTGGTAGACTCTGCTTAGGGTTAGGTTTTGAGTCCTAATCTCGTCACCAAGCAAGAGCTTCATGTTTTAGTGAGTTTTGGAGAGATCTAGCCCCATAGGAATAGGGTAGGAGAAGGGTGGAAGCTTGGTGTACGAAATCTTCATCTTGTAACCTGATCTAAGACCTCTTTGAGGCTTCTAATAGATGAATTTTGAGTAGCCTTGTGTGAGCTCCTTTTGCCCTCTTCTTCATTGGCTTTTGATCTTCGTTTTATTGCCTTTTGGTGTGTTTGGCTTTGGGCAAGAGCAAGATCTTTCTATTGCCGGTGCTTTAGACTGCTAGGACATGGTAGATTATGGTTTTCCTTGCCCAATCTTTGAATCCATGAGCAGCACTTCTCTTTCGTTCTTGGCAAGTGGACTTCACTTCAGGGACAAGTCAAATCCCTGGAGTAAATCTTGAGCCGATGGCTTGATCTTGTGGGAATAGCTTCTCCATGGCCTAGACCGGTGGTGCTTGTTTGAGGGTCAAGCCCTCAGCCCAGACCATCTGGTGCGGCGTCAGACTGTTCGGTGGGTTACCACCGGACTGTCCAAGTAGGTGTCGTCGGACTGTCCAGTGCCTTAGCGTCAGACTGTCTGATGGCTACTACACCTGGCTGTCTTAGGCTCATTTTGCGTCATTTTCTCTCGGCGTTTGAGCGAGTGATGTGTAGTGCTTCCGTGTAGCCTTCCTTGACGTGTCCTAGCGTCAGTAGCACTGTGTTGCTACGTGATCTTGCACGTTCGAGAAAAGAGGGTTTTGGAGTTGTAGGTTTTAAGTGTTGACCTATTCACCCCCTCTAGGTCGCTCTCCTGGTCCTCAATTGGTATCAGAGCTAAGTTAGGGTCTTCTATACCTTAACCGGTTCTAGATCCACAGAGAAGCGACCATGGATCAGTGTGTTGGCAAGATTCTAGGGTTTGATGGCTCCGATTTCACATATTGGAATATCCGCATGTCGACATTATTCCTCCAGAGCCAGCATTCGTTCATCTGGGATATTTGTCAGAGAGTTGATTTTCAAGTGGTAGAGAATCGTGTGACCCAACTGCAGCAGTGGGAACATGAAGCGAACAACAAGGCTAGGAATTTCTTCTTGACAGCCCGTGAGCCACTCTGAGTTTAATAGAGTGAGCCATCTACTACCCTTGCAAACTTCCATGAGGGGACAAGTCAGGTCAAGGCTAGGCTGTATGAGACCTACAAGCACGACTATGAGAACTTCTCCCAACAACTTAGCGAGAGCATTGATGACTTGTTCGATCATTTTCAATCGATCGCTAACAAGATTCGTGCAAATGCAAAAAAATGGGGCACTGCCTTACAACGACCATGAGCAGGCTTGCAAGCTTCTCTATGCTCTAGATCATAGTATTTGGCAGTTGAAGAAGAAGTCTATTGTCGAGTCAGCTGGCTATGAGACTTTCACCACAGACAAGCTGTATGGCAAGTTGAAGGCTTCGGAGGTTGATTCTCAGGCTTCAGCCAAAATGAGTAGACCAACTGCAAGAGCCTAGCTTTGATGTCTGGCCCAGTGGTGGCAGTGTTGCTAATGCTAGCCCTTCTGTTGACTATGCTTTGTCTTTGATTTCAGCTACGGAGGAGGAACTGGAGGCTCTTGATAATGACAAGCTATGTCTGCTCTCCAACACGTTCCAGCGCCTCTACTCCAACCACATGAGCCGCAAAAGAGGTGAAAAGCCATAGTGCTTCGAGTGTGGGAAGACGGACCACTTCATCACCGATTTCCCCCAGAAGAGAGCTCAGGAGAAGTACTTCGCCATCAAGAATGACTGTAAGCAGAAGAACGAGTATATCTCTAGCAAGAAGAAGGGGAAGTACCACGGTGACGAGAAGAAGAACTTGCACTCCTACAAGGAGTTTATCAAGGAGTACCAAAAGCATGCGCAAGAACGCGATCAAGCTTTCCTCGCCAGCCTCAGAGGTATCGATGGCGACTCCAGCGACAACTCCGAAAGTGATGATGATAAAAAGAGAGTTAAATGCATGAGAGGCCCTCAAACTTGTCGTGGTGTACCAGATAGGTCCACGAACTCTCAAAACGCATTTTCAGCACCCTAAACTTGTTATGGTGTACCAGATATGTCCATGAACTCTCAAAACACATTTCCAGCACCCTAAACTTGTTAAGCAATGCACCGCAGGTTCATACCCTTTCGTTTTATGTTTATTTTTTTTCAATTAGGCCCCTGGAATGTTTTATCTCTCGTACTCTCCTCCATTATCCCTCTCTACTGCATCAGGAAGGAACTCGGTGTTGTCTTCTACTCATGCTCGGCCATCACAGCCTCCACCACCGTCCGGTCCCCCTCTTGCTCATCGTGCCATCTTCTTCTTTTTGGTCACCCGCCCACCACCTCCTCCTCAGCTGCCCTCCCCGCCTCCTCCTACGTCGATTGCTCTGCCTCTTCCTTCTCTACGAAGAAGAAGAGCAGAGTCGGCGACCAAAGCTCGACTCGGTGTGATGGTGGTGGCTCCATACAGATTTGGTGTTGGCCGTGGCGGATCCGGCGCCGGCGGCCGCCTACGTGGCATGGGGAGACGACGGCGCGGAGAAGGGGTAGAAGGCATCTCCCCCTCAGCCATGGCACTAGCCCCGAGAAAGGTGCCAAGCAGCCATGGACGGGGGAGCAGATGGGGCGGCGTCGGGCAGCTGCAGATAAGGGGAGGAGGAACTACATTTTAGGGGCTTAATTGTAAAAAAACATAAAACGAAGAGGTATGGACCTACGGTGCATCACTTAGCAAGTTTAGGGTGTTGGACATGTGTTTTGAGAGTTCATGGACCTATTTGGTACACAGTAACAAGTTTAGGGTGGTGGAAATGCGTTTTGAGAGTTCGTGGACCTATCTGATATTCCACAACAAGTTTGAGGGCCTCCTATACATTAAACTCAAAAAGAAGAAGATTGTCGGACACGCCAGACTTTGCTTCTTCAGCGATGAGATCGGCTACTGTACCATGGCGCTCAAGGGTGATCAAGCCACCTCCACCAACTCGGCTATCTGCAACAAATCCTCTACCGAGCCTCAGGTGAGTGATGATGAGAATGATGAGGAGGCTATCTTTGTTGTATTGAAGAACTAGGATCGCTTGCTTAGAGTAGCCGCTAAGGATCTTAGGGGGGCAAATGCTAAGGTTACTACTCTAGAGGCTGAGCTTGAGACTTTCAAGTCTAAACTTGCTTGTGCTATGAATGATCTTGCTGTTGCTAAGGAAGCTTGTGTTGCTGCCAATGAGATAGAATGCACTGATTGTCAGGTCCTAGCTACTGAATTGCCTGATTTATGCTCTAAGCATGCAAGTAATGTAGATTTGCTGTTCTCTACTATTGCAGCGCTAGAGGAGTTGAAGGCTAGGCTGATGTTGTTTGGTACTTGTGCTGTGCATCCCAATCTAAGGAAGGAGTCTGAAAAGACTGATAGCCTTGTTAGTGCTAACTATTTGAAGTGCGATGGCCTTAGGGATAGGCTTGATGAGTTGGCTATTGAGAAAGTCCAGTTGGAAGATGAGAACACCTATCTTAGGACTATTTTTAGTTGGATTTTCTGCTAAGGAGCCACAGCTTGGCATGATTATTGCCTCTTTTAAGTTGAGTGACAAGTTGGGGGTTGGCTACAACTACACCCAGGCTGATTTTTATTAGTTTTATGGGAAGATTGGTGACATGAGTGGGATTCCCATTAGTGAGAAGTTTCATGTCACCCACAATAAGCCCAACTTCCAGTCTGACAACCCTAAGGATGGTGTGTGGATAGATAAGCCTAGGGAGCCACCTAAGAAACAGGTGTGGACACCCAAGCCAAACTTTGTGAGGAACCCACTCGACACTCTGCCTAAGAGCCACACCACTGACTCACCTCCTGAGAGTTCCAAGCAAGGTGCTAAGAGGAATGCTCCTCCTAAGCCCACTCTAGAGCCAAAGTGTCAGCCCAAGAAACCAAACCAACCTAAGGGTGCTCCACCCAAGAGGTACGTGTGTGACTACTACCATAGGGAGGGTCACCTTGTGGAGTTTTGCTACCACAAGTTGAGGGCTGAGAGGTGTGAGGTTGAGTGGAGGAACGAGGATAGGTACTACCAGGGTGATAGGCTTGCTGTTGAGACACGGTGTGAGGATAGGCGAGACCGCTGACCACGTCGTGTAGGTGAAGGTAGATGATAGTGCTTTACACCCTCAGCCCACCACGGGATAGCCCACGTGATGCTTTTAGAGATCGAGGGGGGTAGGCGAGTGGATTGCGAAGGTATACAGAACACAGGGCATGGCGATGTAGACAGGTTTGGGCCGCTGGTCGCGTAATACCCTACATCATGTATGAGGTGTGTGTGGTTTGTATTGAGCGCTAGAGCGTCCAAAATCTGAGAGCTTTCCTAGAACCCATAGCTCCCCATATATAGGCCATAGAGCTAGGGTTACAAGCCGGCTACGTAGGACTCAACAGATTACACCCCGCAATTAGGGGGACAGATATCCTCGGGTGATCAGTTTCTATCCTATCGGCTAGCTTCAGCTTGTCTTTCAAGTCTTCTCGTGGCCCACCTTGCTCGATAGACCACTCGGCCCATGTAGCCGGTACAGGTAAACTAGCCCATGAGGTACCTGGGGGCCCATGACGCCCACAGTAGAGGAGACCACTTTCCTTGTGGTGCTCTAGGTGGTGGTGGACGCTTTGCCGGCAGGGCACCGGGTCGTGAACAGTACGGCTACGGTTCACCTGACCGAGGCTGTGAGAGCTACGACAGACCACACTTTCCTAGACGTGGTGATCGGCAGCCTCAAGCTCTATTTTTAAGCAGTTGGCTCGGCACTGGTTTGCTTCTTTTCAGACTGACCCCAGTGTCGGATCATATGCTCACCCCATGAACCGCTATTGATGCAGGACGGGGGCCTGGGGAACATATGGCAAACGGGGGCTTGGGGAACATATGGCTAATGGATTCCGTTTTTTCACACCATTTGACCGGATTTCTCAGATGGTTCTCCAGCCTCACCCCACTGAGCTCCAATGAGTATATCATTTTGGGGGTAACGAAGCAGGTATGTATTTGTTGTTGTGTCCCTCTTGTAGGTGAGGTGGATAGGGATGGAGAACAGGCGATGATCAAGATTTGATGGTTCTCTATGCCTAGTGGATTGCCCTCATGAGCTTGTATCCTTTGTTCATTTGAGAGTTTTACTCCTTGCTCTCTTGTATAGCTTGTGTCTTTGTTTTGTATTTCTTTTGGTTTCTTGCTTTCATGCTTGTATGATTGATGGACTAGTCATATTTCATGCTAAGCTTTCCTTTTGCTAGTTGTATGCCTCTATTGCTACTCTAGTCTCTTGCATGCTAGTATGTGATCCTTGTGAATCTCATGCCATGCTTTCTCCGCTTTGACATGTTATTCACTTATGATCAGTTTGGGTGTGTCTAGGTTGTATATCTTTTGCCTTTTTAATGCCTTTTGCTCGATGTGCTCAGCTCGAGTGGACTAGTCACATTTCCTGCTAGTATTCTGTTGTGCTAGTTGTGTGGTTTAATTCTGTCTAGTGTCTCTTGCTCCGGGGCGGAGCCAGGAGGGGGCTGGGGAGGGGGGGCTGCAGCCCCGGTTGCAGTCCGATAATTTTAGGATACCCTATGTATTTTTTTTTTGTCCAACAAATGAAAACTAGTACAATAACTCAATATTCTATGTATTTTTTTGGCCTAAGAAACGAAAAGTAGCCTAACAAACCAAGTCTCATATGATTTGTTTCATTTACTTGTGTCAAAAAAAAAAAGGTCTCATGTACTACCAAGTACCAATTAATTACTCTTTTAAAATTGCGCCCCCCTTTGATACATTCCTGGCTCCACCACTGCTCTTGCTTGAGTGTTTAGTTTGTTTTCCAGTTTAGTAGCTTTTGCATGCTAGGTGATCTTGCTTTGGTGGATTAGCCACATGACATGCTAGCTTGTGTGATCTTCTCATATACCATGCCTTGCTAGTTTTGCTTGTGTTGGTGGACCAGTCACCTTCGCATTCTAGTGTGTGATCTTTTTGATCATTTTGCCTCGCTTGTCTTGCTTATGGCAGATGACTCATTCGTGATCATTTTATGGTGCTTAGCTTGTGTATTTTTCTTTCATGCTTTTTGTGCTAAGTTGTGATACAAAATGTATAATCTACACCAGGGCGAGTTTTAGGAAAATATTTTTTTACCTACTATCGTGTCTAATGCACCTCTCACGTTGGTTCCACTACATATAGGTTAGAAAGAGTTGAAAAAGGTCTAAAATTGATAAAAAGAACTTTTCCACCCTTTAATTAGTCTTTTATTTTCTCACTATTTCGTATTCATACCCACCGAGTACTTTTCTATATTAGAAATAATAAGAAAGAACCGACTTCTATCAATCTTGTCTCCTTGTTTTTAGTTCCTTCTTTTTTTCTTGTCCCTCCTTCTTGATTACCCGGCGGTCGGTTATCCCATATCACATGCGTGTTGCACGTACATCTACACCAATATATAAAAACTCAACTTGCAGAGGGTAAGAATGTAAGATAACCTAGGTATTGTGTTAACCAAAAAAACTTATTATGCAGACCGAGAAAACCCTCGCCCTACCCTTACATAGGGGCACTATCGCCCGTGCGAGGCTAGGTCGGTCCTTAGACCTACATTTTGGCATGTGTCGGAGCGTGAGCTCCGGCCGGGTGGCGGAAAGCACCCGCCCGATCCTAAGTACTATGAGTAGTTAGGGGGAGCGATCGTTGATAGCCGCGTAGCCAAGGCACGATGAAGACACAAGGGTTTAGAGTGGTTCGGGCCGCCGGAGCGTAATACCCTACGTCCACTGGAGGTGAGCTCTTGTATTGGTTTGAGTGAGAAGGAGAAGAAGATCGAGAGACTTCCTCTCTGGATGCTCTTCGGGTGTGTGTTTCTTGCCTCTACGTCTCGCATGCCTCCCTTTTATAGACCAAGAGGGTGCATGTACATGGTGACCGGGGCCCGACAGGTGGTCCCGGTCTGTTATGTCTACCCGGCAGAGTTCCTTATGCTCCGTTCCGCGATGTCCTCTCATCTCTGCACCTTGTACCTGTATCCGCCGCAGCAGTATGGCGCCGTTCGGGAAGTGCTCCGCCGGTCTGGTGTGCCCGGAAATGTCGCCACGCCGCCCCTGCTTGCACTGTCCGGTCCAATCCGCCGTAGTACCCGGCGGTATGGCTCCAAGGGCAGGAGTGGGCGGCGCGTTATTACAGGCGGGTTACTGCGGCGTGCCACAGTGACCCTACCGCTATAGCCCGGGCGTGGCCGTTGTGCGTGGTGTAGCCCATTCCGCGTACGGTGTACTTGTTTATGTGGTTTAGTCCCTGGTATCCGGCGGGAAGTTGACCGCTACGCCTTGTCACGGCCGCCGTTCCTCGGT
Organism: Paspalum notatum; assembly: GCA_022530915.1. Taxonomy (NCBI): domain Eukaryota; kingdom Viridiplantae; phylum Streptophyta; class Magnoliopsida; order Poales; family Poaceae; genus Paspalum; species Paspalum notatum. The sequence goes on from CM039685.1 coordinate 36,578,817, forward strand.
AACTCGCGACTCACAGTATGGTCACTGTCGCCTGTCAGCGGCGGTACCGGAGCCCGTCAGCGGGTGTCAGGCCACGCCCGCCTGTCCGCAATGAATGCGGTAGGTGGGTGTGGCCCGCTGCCGGGGACCCCGCCACGTGCCCGGGGGACACGTGGCAGCCCCGGACCAGGCTGTTGCGGGGGTGAGGACCCTTCGCAGCCCGCAGCTCCCTCGCTGGGGACACGTGGCCGCTCCGGACCTCCCCGAGCTGGGCCGGCTCGGCTCCCTTCCCGGGGTCGTGACGCGTCCCTAACTTAAGACCGGACCTTGTGGAAACAGGTCCGGCCTACAAGCGGTGGGTCAGAACTGCGAGTGCCTTTGGGCTCTTTCCTTACTGTGATACGTGGCAATACTGGCTGCTTCCTCTGGTTGACGGGGAGGCCAGGTGCGTTTTTCCCCAAGGGGGGATTAAACGCTTCTTTGTCAGGCTGCGTGGAGCCTTGTTATGTGCTGTAATTAGCTTTTGACCTGTATAAGCGGGTACCCGGTTTGCTGAGTACCGACAGTGGCCCCTGGGCCCATCTTAGGTGAGCTTGGGAACCTAAGGTGGGCCCACCAGCGCTTATCGCCGGCACCATCGGGGGCTTCGTGTGGCTTTTGGCCCTGGCCCCTTCGACCCGCACCGGATCACATGGGCGCCTGACGGGCCCCGCACGATCTGGTCGTGCTAGGTCGTGGGAATTTCCCCGAGTTTCGAGGAGGGCAGGCCTGCGCCGGTCAGACGAAGCGACGGACCGCCTGCCCACCTCTCCGCAGTTAAGGCGGGGGCAGCGGATCGCACGCTAGCCGCGCGAAGGCCGAGAGACGGTTCGCATTCTTTCTCACCCGGTTTCTTACCCGCCTGTCGCGGTTTGCGGCCCCTGGGGCCCCTTGTCAGGGGCTGGACGGGTTGCGGGTGCGTCCGTGCGTGTGTGCTTATGGAGCACGCCGATGGCTCCATTAAATAGGGCTTTTGACCGGATGCCTGGTACGCTTTCTCAGGCTTCGTCTCCGTTCCCTTAGCAACCGCAGCCGCGCCTCTCCTTCTTCGCCGTAGAGCTCTTTGCCCTCGCCGGCGCCGCGCATCCTCATCGCCTTTCGCTACTCCGATCCATGGCGATGGGTCTTGGTGATCCCGCCAACTGGCAGTCTGAGGAGGACCTCGACATCGTGCGTCGCCTCCTCGGCTGGACGGACGTGACACGGAGCGATGGCGTCTGCGCGGGCTCCCTCCCCTTCCGCAATCTGCGGCCCAGGGAGTTTGCGCTCTTCGTCTCCTACCTCTACTGCGGCCTAGGGGTGCCGATTTCGTCCTTCTTCCTGCTGTTGCTGGAGGGATACGGGCTGCAGCTCCAGCACCTCACTCCCCACTCCATCCTCCAGGCGGCGATCTTCGTCCACCTCTGCGAGATGTTCGTGGGGGTGCCGCCCTGCGTGGCGCTCTTTCGCCACTTCTTCTCGCTGAAGGGTTCCGGCAGGAGCGCGAGCGACATCGGCGGCTTCTACTTCGTGCTGAGGGGGTCCGGGAGGTCATCAACCTACCTTCCCCCTTTTTCCAGCGCCAAGTGGGAGAACTGGCGCAACGACTGGGTGATTGCGAGGGCGGACCCGAACGACCGGCTGAAGCTCCCTGAGGGCGGTCCAACCTCACCCCGCCCGGAATGGGGTGCCCCTGCGGACCTGCCGGGCGACTTCTCCACCGTGCTAGTGAGGATCACTGAGCTCGTTAATGACGGGCTCACCTCGATGCACGTCCTCGCGGACTTCCCCACGCGGAGACTCGCCCCTTGCAACAGCGACCGAGGCGGGCATGGAGCTACACCGGCCCCAACGACTGCGGTCGGATTGCGCGGGGCGAAGTTAACAACCTGGTGCCCGGGGAGCTAGAGTCCTTGATGTGCCGCGTCGTGGGTGAGGCGTTCGTCCCCGAGCAGCTGGCTCTGCCCGCTGCCGTTACACCGCTCTGCAACAACCAGGCCCTGCGGACGGCGGTGCTCCGGGACATGCCTACACTCGACGACGCCGGGTTCGCGGTGCGGCAGGTCGGGGGCGACCCCAACCGGGGAATCAGCATTGGCGATGCTCCGATCGGGGGCGCCCGCGCTGGGGGCTCCACCCCTGCTGGCAAGGGGAAGGAACCCGTGTCGACGGCTGGCGGCGAGGAGAGGCGGCGTAGGCTGGTCCGCGGCGACGGGACCTCCGTTTCAGAGCCCGAGCCTAAACGCCAGCGGACCACGGAGGAGGGAAGCTCATCCGGGCAGTGGGGGCGCCCTTCACCTCCATCGCGCCCGGACCAGCAGCACCAGCAGCGCCAGCAGCAAGCGCCGCTTCCGCCCAGGCCGAGCCAACAGCACCAGCGGCAGCATGTACCGCCGCCACTCAAGTCGGACCAGCAGTAGCATCGGCAGCAAGCGTCGCCACCGCCCAAGCTGGACCCTCGGCAGCAGCGACAGCAGGTACCGCCACCGCCGAGGCCGGACCATCATCAGCGTCGGGCTCCTGGCCTCCGGGGTCGCTGGACGGCGCAGACACCGAGGTAAGCTATTTTGGGTTGGCTCAAGCTTTTTTGCTGAGTCGCTGCTAGCTCCTCGAATTCTCCCGAGCCTCATTTCCTGCCTTGTTCAGGACATCTCGCCCGGTCAGCTCCTCCGCGGCTGCTCCTCCCGCCGGTGCCGTTCCACCCAGCGGATCCGGCGGTCGGGCGGACACGACTGAGGCGGTCGCTCCAGGTGGTCCGACGCTGGGGGCCGCAACGGAGAAGACCGCACCGGTCGGTTCGACGCCTGAAGTTGCGACGGGGTCCGAGGCCCCTCGTCCAACCGAGGGCGGCTTGGAAGAGGTCCAGGGGCAGCCGCATTCGTTCTTGCCAGGGGTGCCGACTCTCCCCCGTGTGTTGCGCCGAGGACTCCAGGCCCTGGAGGACATCAAGGAGGCGTTTCAGCTGGAATGGGCGCAGCTGCAGCAGGAGCGCGAGCGCTTGGCTGGCTGGCAGTCCCGCTTGGGGGAACAGATCCGCGCTACGTCCTCCCGGTACTCCCAGGTCCGCGCGGAGCTCACCGCCGCCCGCAAGGACCTCAGCGCCGATCGCGAGGCCTATGAGAAGGACCTACAGCTGTTCGTCGCCCGAGAGCGTGCGGTTGCTCTCCGGGAGAAGACGGTCGCTGTGGACGAGGCGAAGCTGAGGCTCGATCGGGCCGAGCTGGAGTCCGAGATGCAGGGGATGGAGCGGCGCAGGAAGGAGATGCTGGAGGTGTCCGAGCGGCAGCTCGCCGTCAATAAGAGTCTGGACGAGAAGGAGGCGGCACTTGACCCACGCGAAGCGTCGGTCAAAGCCCTCGAAGAGACCCTTTCTCTGCGCGAGGCTACTGCCAAGGCCCTCGAGGACTCTGCTTCCCAGCGCGAGGCGGCAGCCAGGGCCCTCAAGGCGGAGGCCTCCCGCCTGTCCGGTACCCTCAAGGTCCGAGAGGACTGGGTGAAGTCCCGGGAGGCGGAGCTCGACGAGCAGGCGAAGCAGCTCCGGGCAGAGCAAGCTGCTTTGGAGCAGCTAAAACTGGAGGCCGCCCAGCAGGCTCTGGCGGAGAGTCAGGCGCAGCTGCGCGCCGACCTCCGACATTTTGCTGACTGGGCTGGGGAGGCGAACACCGCTCTGGTGCCGCTTGGGTTGAGTCCGATCCAGGTGCCGAAGCCGCCGTCGACCATGGCGAACGCTCTCCCCGTCCTTCGCTCTGCTATGGAACGGCTCCGGTGCTTGGACTCCGCGCTTGCAGAGCGCCTTGAATCCGAGGGTCACGATCTGCTTCGTGCCATGGCGGAGCACCTGCTGGTCTGCTTCCGGAGCCACGACCCCGCCATCTCCTTGGATCCGGTTGTTGTAGGTCCGGTGGAAGAAACGGAGGTCACCGCCCGGGTAAGCGTGCAGGAAGTAGTTGAGATCATCGCCGCTCGGTTTCAGTGGGCCCCTGCAGATGAGGAGCTGGGTGCACCGGAGGCGGGAGTTCCCCCAGCGCCATAGAGGCTTCATTTTGCTTTCTTTTTATTTCTTTTTTTTCGGATGGACAACTCAACTTATGAAATGAGGGAGGATGGGTGTTGTGACTTATCTGTATGTTGTACATTCCCTCTTTCCTGTTGCACGCTGGTATGGTTCTGTCCGACCCCTGGCCCCTTGGTAGGTAGGCTCTAGTTTTGAGGCTGGCTACCACCAAGTTGGACCTGCACGCAAACTCATGGTAGGCGTTAGTAGCAAACCCGCGGGACCCTATTCTGAGCTGACTTTTCTCGACTGGCTGTGGTCCGGCGTTCCTAGGTGCATGGTCCGTGACCAAGATACCCGGATGGGGATAGTAGGGTGCACAGGCTTAGGGTGCAGGACCAGGCTAAGGCACTGTGGAACGCCCTCCTCTGTGGCAAGACGGACGCAACCGGGGCGACTTACTTCCGTCACCTTGAAGGGCCCTTCCCAGCTAGGGGAGAGTTTGTGAGCCCTTCTCGGTTTAGGATGCGTCTCAGGACCAGGTCCCCAGGTTGGAGGACCCTTCCCCGCACAGTCCGTTCATGGTAGCGCTTGAGCGCCTGGTTGTACCGCGCGTTCTGGATTGCCGCTTGCCACCGTCGCTCCTCGACGAGGTCGATGTCGTCGCGCCTGTCCTGTTCCTGCAAAGATTCATCAAAAGCTTGGACCCGTAGGGAGCCAAAGAGAATCTCTGGCGGGAGGCATGCTTCGGCCCCGTACACCAGAAAAAACGGGGTTTCCCCGGTCGCTCGGCTGGGTGTGGTCTGGTTTCCCCACAACACACAGGGAAGCTCGTCGATCCACTTGGCACCGTGCTTCTTTAAGCAGTCGTAGGTGCGAGTCTTGAGCCCCCTGAGGATTTCCGCATTAGCCCTTTCTACTTGTCCATTGCTCCTGGGATGTGCTACCGACGCGAAGCATAGCTGTATGCCAACACCGTCACAGTAATCCTGGAAGACTCGGCTCTTGAACTGGGTCCCGTTGTCCGTTATGATACGGTTAGGGATGCCGAACCGGCATACAATGGACTTGAGGAAAGCTGTTGCGGTTCCTTAGGTGATTTTCACCACTGGGGTTACCTCCGGCCATTTTGTGAACTTGTCAATGGCAACATAGAGGTACCGGTACCCACCGACGGCCCTAGGGAACGGTCCCAGGATGTCTACCCCCCATACTGCGAAGGGCCAGGAGGGCGGAATCATCTGCAGCGGTTGAGCTGGTGTGTGTATCTGCTTTGCGTGGAACTGGCACGCTTTACAGGACCTTCCAGCTCGGCTGCATCCTGGAGAGCTATCGGCCAGTAAAATCCGTGCCGGCAGGCTTTACCGACCAGCGTACGGGACCCCGAATGATTCCCGCACTCGCCCCCATGGATTTCCGTGAGTAAATCACGGCCTTCTTCCCGGGTTATGCATCGCATGAGGATGCCGTTGGCGCCACGCCGGTAGAGATCCCCTTCTACCAGTGTGTAGCGTTTAGCCAACCGCACTATGCGCTCAGCAGACACATGTTCATCGGGAAGGATTTTGTCCTTCAGGTAGTCCCGGATCTCGGAGATCCATGCATCGGGACTGCCCTGAGCCAGTGGATGTGTCCCTGATGACGTGCCGGGGTCATCAGTCCACACGATCCTTGATGGCCCCCAGAGGTGGAGGACCATCGGGACTGCTAGCTTCGAGGTGCTAGTTCCGCCCCCTTCACCCAGTTCGGCTGGCTGGGCGGTTGGTCTCAGTAGCTGTCTTTCAAAGACGCCATCGGGTACTGGGCCCTGAGTTGATGCTCTCGCGGAGAGGTCATCTGCTACTGAGTTGAGGTCTCTTGGAATGTGCTGCAGCTCCAGGACCTCAAAGTCTTTCTCGAGCTCCCTCACTCGCATGAGGTACGCCGCAAGTTGGGGGTTGTTGCAGCAGCACTCCCCCGGACCTGTCTGATCACCAGCTGGGAATCTCCCTTGACTAGGAGCTGCTTGATTCCCAGTGACTGGGCAGCCATTAGTCCGAAGATCAAGGCTTCGTACTCTGCCATGTTGTTGGTGGCTTTGAACTCGAAGCGTACTATGTACTTTACTTGATCTCCGTCTGGGTCCACGAGTACCACACCTGCTCCGGATCCCCTCTCGCGGGCAGACCCATCGAAAAAGAGCGTCCAGTGTGGCTCGGTGAAAACCCGGACAGGCCTGTCCAGCTGTGAAGGAGCCGTCCCAGACTGCGGGCCCCCTGGCTCAGCGGCAGTGGGCGTCCATTCCGCGATGAAGTCTGCCAGGACCTGGCTTTTGGTAGCGCTGCGGGGCTGGAAGTCAAGTTGGAATTCTGCCAGCTCCGCAGCCCATTTGGCGATACTCCCGTGGCGTTAGAGTTGTGTAGGATTGCTCTTAGTGGGTAAGAGGTTACTACGACAATCCTGTGCGCCTGGAAGTAATGGCGCAACTTCCTGGAAGCTACCAGTAACGCATAAGCGAACTTGTGGGTTTCCAGGTACCTGGCCTTTGCCCCGTGGAGGACCTCGCTAACGTAATACACCGGTCTCTGGGTGGTCCGGACCCTTGCGGAGGATCCCGGACTACCCGCCTTAGTTAGGTCAGCCTCCTGGGCAGCCCGCCCCTCTGCCTCTGGTAGCCCTCTGCCTCTGGTAGCCCACTACCTTGGCAGGGTAGGGCGTCGGCCATACCTCCTGTTTCGGAGCCGGCCGCTATTTCTGCGGTAGACGGACCACCGCCTTCCACTCGAGGGGTCCCGGTCCCTCCCTTGTGGGGGTGCTCTGGTCTTTCAGCGACCAGTACCATGCTGACTACCTCGGATGTTGCCGCGAGGTAGAGATACAGAGTCTCACCAGGCTCGGGTGCCACCAATATGGGTAGTGTGGTGAGATGCTGCTTCAGCTCCTGGAAGGCCTGCTCAGCCTCTTCGGTCCATATAAATGGTCCGGACTTCCTCAATAGCTTGAAGAAGGGCAGGGCTCTCTCAGCTAGCCTTGAGATAAAGCGGCTAAGGGCTGCCAAAGACCCGGTGAGATTTTGCAGGTCCTTGATGCAGGCAGGTGGCCGCATAGCCTCGATCGCCCTGATCTTGGTTGGGTTTGCTTCAATACCCCGGTGTGATACCAGGAAACCCAACAGCTTACCAGCCGAGACGCCAAAGACGCATTTCTCGGGGTTCAACTTCGTGCGCGTTGTGCGCAGCCTGTCGAAAACGAGGGTCAGGTCCTCCAGCAAGGTTGACTCTTCCCTGGTTTTGACAACGATGTCATCGACGTAAACCTCGACTATATTTCTGATTAGGTCGCGGAACGTAAAGTTCATGCCACGCAGAAATGTGGGTAAAGCATTCCTCAGACCATAGGGCATTACAACGTAACAGTACAGACCATCTACCGTTACAAAGGCTGTATGCCTCTTATCCTCTTCGTTCATCCGGATCTGATGGAACCCGGAATACGCATCCAAGAAAGACAAAAGCTCACACCCGGAGGTGGAGTCTACTATCTGATCTATGCGCGGAAGGGGATATGGGTCCGGGGGACATGCCTTATTGAGGCTGGTGTAGTCGATACACATCCGAAGCTTCTCATTCGCCTTAGGGACAACTACCGGGTTGGCTAGCCACTCGGGGTGATGGACCTTTTCGATGAAGCCCGCGTCTAGCAGCTTCCGGACCTCCTGACGGATGAAGTCCTGACGCTCCACGGACTGCCTTCGTGGCTTTTGCCGCACCGGCTTGGCGTCCGGATTGATCTTCAGACGGTGCTCAATTACCTCCCTAGGGATCCCGGGCATTTGTGACGGTTCCTAGGCGAACACGTCAACATTTGCTCGGAGGAAGGCAACGAGCGCGTCTTCCTATTTTTCCCCCAGATTCCCCGCAATGCGGGTGGTCCGGGAGGCTTCCGCCCCGATCTGGATGATCTTGACTGGCACATCTTCTGGGCCAGCCGGGTGCACCTTGGGCATCTTCGGGTCCTTCGCAGGAGCCTTAATCCCAGAGGTTGAGGGGTCGGCCCTCTCGGGGCCCGCTGCGTCAGCAGCGAGGGCGTGGAGCTTCTCCACGGCGGCGACCGCGGCGAGGCGGTCCCCCGGCACGGTGAGGACACCAGCCGGGGAGGGCATCTTCACGACCAAGTACCCGTAATGGGCTACGGCCATGAAGCGGTAGAGCGCCGGTCTGCCAATGATGGCGTTGAACGGCAGGTTTACATCCGCAACGTCGAACTGGACGCTCTCCGTGCGGAAGTTTTCCGGTGTCCCGAAGGTGACCGGGAGGTCAATCTTCCCCTTCGGGTGGACCGGCAGTGGGCCCACTCCGGAGAATGGGCGCGATGGAGCCAGGCGTGACTCCGGAATCTGCAGCTGCTTGAAAGCTGCATAGCTGATGATGTTGAGGGCGGCCCCACCGTCGATCAGTACGTGGTAGAGCCGGATATTGGCGACCACCGGCGACGTGATGATCGGTAGGAGGCCGGCCCCGGCCATGTTCTCTAGGCAGTCGGATGGCCCGAAGGAAATGGTGGTGTTCCTCCACTTGAGGTGTGGGGCCACCTTGGGGACACTAGGCCTGACCGAGAGGACCTCTCGGCGCAGGGCCTTCACGTCTCGCCGGGAGGAAACCTCCCAGCTCCCGCCGTACATGACGTACAGCTTTTTGCGACGCTCGTTGTCGCTGGAGTCGGAGTCGGAGCTGGCTAGAGCGTAGATGCTCTTGAGCTCCCGCTCCGGGGGCTGGTAGCCCATCTCCTTGCCTCCAGCGGTGGCCCTGCCGTCGCTGGCTGCCTTTCCCTTGCCAGGCCGCTGGCGCGGGGGCGAGTCGTCCTTGGGCGGGCGTTCCCGCCGCTCGTTGAGGCGCCGCTGCACGAGCTTCTGTATCTCGCGACAGTCGGCGGCGCTATGGCCGCTGTTGGGATGAACAGGGCACGATCCGCCGCTGTTCCGCGCCTGCTGCCTCGGGCGCTTGCCGTTGGCGTCACGGCCGCCAGGAGCAGCCGCGGCTACGGGGGCCCCTGGCACAGCCGATAAGGACCTCTGTGGGCGTCGGTCCTTCTTCTTCTTCTTGCCACCCTCGCGGGCGGCATCGGCAGAGCCTCCTGCTTGGGCAGCCGCGTTTTGCTGAGGGGAGTGCCATGCACGGCCCTCAGCGGCCTTGGCGCATTTGTCTGCCAGCGCGTACAGCGTGGCGACATCCTGCACCTGGCGGGTTGCTAGCTTCTCCAGCATCTTCTCATCACGGACGCCCTGTCGAAAGGCGGTGATGATGGACGCATCGGAGATGCGGGGAATGGTACCCCGCACCTTGGCGAAGCGTGCGATGAATGCCCGGAGTGGTTCTCTGGGCTGTTGCCGCACAGCATGGAGGTGGGCCTCCACGCCGTACTGCTGGCATGCACTGGCGAAGTTCGCGATGAACTGCGTGCATAGCTCCTCCCAGGATTGGATTGACCCTGGGGTGAGGTTCATAAGCCAAGTCCGAGCTGGTCCAGACAAGGCGACATGAAAGTATGACGCCATGACGGCGTCATTGCCACCGGCTGCTGAGATAGCGGTGACATACACCTGCAGGAATTCCGACGGGTTAGTGGTCCCGTCGTACTTCTCCGGCAAGTGCGGTCGGAACTTTGGTGGCCAACGCGTGGAGCGAAGGCCGTCTGCTAGCGCAGCGCAGCCGACTCCAGCCGGTATGACCCTTGGCGGTGTCTGTGCCCCGGCCAGAGCCTGCGCACACCCCGGGGGCCTAGGCGCCGCAGCAGCGAACACAGCGTCAAGGTTCTTGCCCTTGACGGCGTTCCGCTGCAACCGTGGTTGCTCCACAGTTGTATGGGTGCCTGCTCGCCGGCGATTGAGCTCAGCGCGCAGGTCTTTCGTCGGCGCGCTCCTCACCGTGGGGGAGCGCACGGACGCTGCTGCGTCGAGCGGCGCGTGGCGCTCCGTCCTTCCACCATTGCTGGGTGGAAGACGAGACCCAGCCCTTGATGAGCTGGGGGCGGCCTCAGCTAAGTGGATCAGGCGATCCACATCACTGCGGCATTGCGCGAGAGCGGTGGGAGAGGCTGCCGGCCCCGGAGGGTGATTGAGCAGCTCTCTGGCCGCGGCGAGTGGTCCGCGGATAGCAGCGCGGTTCATCGCGGCACCGTTTGCCGTTACGGCACTAGCCATCGCAGCATTCGCTGCCACTGCGTCCATCGCAGGGTGGCGAGGCGCTCGTGGCGTCCGCGCCGTGCCGCCAGAACCGTGGTGGGAGGCGTGCGATCCTGACGAAGCCACCTCCTCCGTCGCGGCTGCGCCATCATGGATGTCGCTGATGCGAACCATCTCACCTCGTGGATGTGGCTATCTGATGCTTGCCCCCTACCTGGCGCGCCAAATGTCGGAGCGTGAGCTCCGGCCGGGTGGCGGAAAGCACCCGCCCGATCCTAAGTACTATGAGTAGTTAGGGGGAGCGATCGTTGATAGCCGCGTAGCCAAGGCACGATGGAGACACAAGGATTTAGAGTGGTTCGGGCCGCCGGAGCGTAATACCCTACGTCCACTGGAGGTGAGCTCTTGTATTGGTTTGAGTGAGAAGGAGAAGAAGATCGAGAGACTTCCTCTCTGGATGCTCTTTGGGTGTGTGTTTCTTGCCTCTACGTCTCGCATGCTTTCCTTTTATAGACCAAGCATGCTTTCCTTTTATAGACCAAGGAGGTGCATGTCCATGGTGACCGGGGCCCGACAGGTGGTCCCGGTCTGTTATGTCTACCCGGCAGAGTTCCTTATACTCCGTTCCGCCATGTCCTCTCATCTCTGCACCTTGTACCTGTATCTGCCGCAGCAGTATGGCGCCGTTCGGGAAGTGCTCCGCCGGTTTGGTGTGCCCGGAAATGTCGCCACGCCGCCCCTGCTTGCACTGTCCGGTCCAATCCGCCGTAGTACCCGGCGGTATGGCTCCAAGGGCAGGAGTGGGCGGCGCGTTATTACAGGCGGGTTACTGCGGCGTGCCACAGTGACCCTACCGCTATAGCCCGGGCGTGGCCGTCGTGCGTGGCGTAGCCCATTCCGCGTACGGTGTACTTGTTTATGTGGTTTAATCCCTGGTATCCGGCGGGAAGTTGACCGCTACGCCTTGTCACGGCCGCCGTTCCTCGGTAACTCGCGACTCACAGTATGGTCACTATCGCCTGTCAGCGGCGGTACCGGAGCCCGTCAGCGGGTGTCAGGCCACGCCCGCCTGTCCGCAATGAATGCGGTAGGTGGGTGTGGCCCGCTGCCGGGGACCCCGCCACGTGCCGGGGGACACGTGGCAGCCCCGGACCAGGCTGTTGCGGGGGTGAGGACCCTTCGCAGCCCGCAGCTCCCTCGCTGGGGACACGTGGCCGCTCCGGACCTCCCCGAGCTGGGCCGGCTCGGCTCCCTTCCCGGGGTCGTGACGCGTCCCTAACTTAAGACCGGACCTTGTGGAAACAGGTCCGGCCCACAAGCGGTGGGTCAGAACTGCGAGTGCCTTTGGGCTCTTTTCTTACTGTGATACGTGGCAATACTGGCTGCTTCTTCTGGTTGACGGGGAGGCCAGGTGCGTTTTTCCCCAAGGGGGGATTAAACGCTTCTTTGTCAGGCTGCGTGGAGCCTTGTTATGTGCTGTAATTAGCTTTTGACTTGTATAAGCGGGTACCCGGTTTGCTGGGTACCGACAGCATGGGACAAATGAAGGGATTTTTATAATCACAGCATAAATTTCATTCTTACGAAGAGTCAAACCTAAGACCTAAGGAGTCCGAGGCACCTAATCAGTTGAGCTATAGAAACACATGGTCAACGTGTATAATATATATGGAGCTAGCACATGAGAACGCTATTTCCTTCATCCACGTGTGACAGGGGTGTTTGGTTCCTTGAGATTTTTAGATTCTAGATAATGCACATTATCCAAGAAATGGACATATGATTGATGAATAGTGTATTGTGTCTAATGGCACAAAATCCAAGAGATAATAGGGAGTGTTTGGTTTTGTAGGAGATACTGCCCATCAAAATCCAAATATATTATCCCATCCAAACACCCCCATAATTTAGGTGACAAGTTCTATAATTCAGAAACCGTGAGCAATGGAAAAACTTATATTCTCAGTATTGGAAGATAACCATAAACACTCCGTCTAGAAAAATATCCAAGGTCGTTCAAAGGAAAGAAAAATACTAAAGGGTGTTGGGTTCCCAGAGATAATGGGAATCTACGTAATATTATCTCATAAAAAATCAAACACTATCTCATTCTCATCCTTTGATTTTGTGCTCTAAGGCATAATCTATCAATTCATCTTTATTTACATTCTCTGCATGTAAGTCTGAATCTAGCGGTGACTGCATATGACGACTGCAAAATTAAATATGGTACTGTTATGCACCGTAGCTGTGAATATGGATATTTAGAACAGTGATGAAAGAGAAGATAGAAAAAAGAGATGTAAGTGGCTGTTGGTTTCAGCCTCACATATCATATCTAGATTTTCAAAATCCATGGATAACAAACACCTACTAGTATTCAATGTTCAACCTTCATTGGAGCACGCTAGCACGCCATTTTGGCGGGCTGCCACCTTACGTCCTGCTCTGTCCTCAACAGTCAACGAAATTAATATTCACCGATATTTTAGCGTAAATGGTATGGATATTATTTGTCTGTATTTGAGTCCGGATCCGTTTAGAAGGGTTGAGATCTGACCGTATCCGAGTCCGAACATTCAGTATCCAATCCGTATTTGATTTATATCCGTATCCAAATAACAAAAGTTGGATATATATGATGTCGATGTCCATCTAAATCTTATCCGACACCAACTATTAATATTTGTATGTGATTCGAATTCGAAGAAAAAATATAAAAACAAATATAGGATCGGCAGTATCCGTCTGTATCCGATCCGATTACACCCTTATTAGCCCCCACGATCAATCGAATTCTTGAAACCCACGACCAAACGATTAAAAAAAGAAACGAGAAACTTGATGGGTTCACACTCACAACCGACAGGCCCTGACACCGAACATTCTGGGCCCTCGTGGCGTCAACGGCACAGCGACCCCATCAGATCCGCCGTCCAAATCCAGCAGGCCGTCCATCGGACGGCGGAGAGCGGCCGTTCGCCACTTGGATTCAAACAACGCCTCGTCACTAGACTCCCTCACTGTAGAATTTACGAGACTGCCCCTGCCCCCTCCTCAGGCCTCCTGCTCCGTCGGAACGGGCAGCCGCGGCCATCCCCTCTCCTCCGCCGGCCTCGCAGCTAGGGTTTGCCTCCCAATCCAACCCTCCGCCATGGCCAAGACGAAGCAAGGGAAGCATGACGTCGACGCCTACAACATCAAGGGCACCAACAAGCTGGTCCGAGGTAAGCGCCTGCCCCGCCCCGCCCGTGCGCTTGATCGATCGACGCCGCCGCGCGCTCGTGAGTCGTGTCTCTGAGATTTGAGAGCCCTGGTTTCGTGGTTGCTGTGTGTGAAGTGGGGGACTGCGTGCTGATGCGGCCGGCGGACACGGACAAGCCGCCGTACGTGGCGCGCGTGGAGCGGCTGGAGTCAGACTGCCGCGGCGGCGTGCGGGTGAGGGTGCGCTGGTACTACCGCCCCGCGGAGGCCAAGGGCGGCCGCCGCCCCTTCCACGGCGCCAAGGAGCTTTTCCTCTCCGACCACTTCGACACGCAGAGCGCGCACACCATTGAGGGCAAGTGCGTCGTCCACTCTTTTAAGAACTACACCAAGCTCGACAACGTCGGCCCCGAGGACTTCTATTGCCGATTTGACTACAAGGCCGCCACCGGCGCCTTCACCCCTGACCGTGTCGCCGTGTATTGTGCCTTTCCTTTTTTGACTTTCGTATTATGCAATGTAGGATCGCTTGTCTTATCTCATGGCATGGTCGTTTGTATGTGAAGGTATTGCAAGTGCGACATGCCATACAACCCGGATGACCTCATGGTGCAGTGCGAAGGATGCAAGGACCGGTAAATCCCTCTGAAAAACAACATAGATAATGCATGTCTTGAAATGGTGTTTATGTGGTGGTTACATGAGCTGCCTTTCTTCAAGATCTTACATTTTTCTGCTTTATGGCTCTGTTTCTACTTGTTGGTCTTTATGTGATACTTTGTCCTGTCTTCAGTTTCCTGTTTTTTGAGGTGCAAAGTTTAAATCATTTGGAATATCTACTTTGGTCAGGACTAAGGCTGAACATTGATTGAAGTATGATTGATGAACATGGGCTTTCTTAGAGCCTTATGCGCCTGTGAAATTTTCTAGCATTTTTCTATTACCTGATTTGCGCTGTTCTATTATAAATGTTAAATGATGGCTTTTCTTGTTTGATGAGCAGATACCTTAACTGTATGTACATGTTTGTGGTGCTTGACATGTGGCCCATGCCCCCTGGAATACTACAAAACTAACATAGGATTTGAATGGAATTTAGAACAGAAGATGCCATGTAATGTTTTTAGGATTTTCACGATCTGACATTTTCATTTTTATATAAAGAAGCTCTTAGGATGTTTGATCTACATGGTATGATTGCTTGTGAGAACATTTAGACATCATGGTCATGTGTGCTCTCTCTAGATTAGAAGTCTTGGGCTACTGGCACAAGCAAATGACTCTTTTTTTATATAGAAAACATTCTCCTTTTGTTCCTAAAGTATGGCGATGCATTTTTTTGGCTCAATGTCTAGTCATTTATATGTAACAAGAAACTCCTAACCTACATAGTATGATTAAAGGAACAGTTTTGTTGCATGATAATGTATGGTGTGCATTCTATGTAAAAGACTAAGGGGCTGCCAGCTGCATGCTGGTTAGTTATGATATTTGTCCTTTTTTTTGGTTTTTTCTGAAAGGTGGCTTGATACTTTTTTTTTATATGTACATAATAGTGTTTGTTACAATTAATCTTGCATTGAAATATCATCTTATTTTGTTATTTTCGCCCATTATTATTTCCTCTACATCCTTGTGCTCTGGGTATGACATGTACATATAATCTTGGTTGTCAGGGCACGCCTTCGTGGTGTTACTACTGCTGTCGTTTTGTGGTAGTTCTGCTCAGTGTGGGCTCAAGTTCTTTATCAATACCATAGACACATTTCCTCCCCGTTTCTTTAAAATCCTATTTATTTTCTAC
Organism: Paspalum notatum; assembly: GCA_022530915.1. Lineage (NCBI taxonomy): Eukaryota > Viridiplantae > Streptophyta > Magnoliopsida > Poales > Poaceae > Paspalum > Paspalum notatum. The sequence goes on from CM039685.1 coordinate 36,593,976, forward strand.
AATTTGTTGGATATGTTTATCTAACTTGTTAACAATTTGTGCTGTTTCTATTATTTGTATGCTGATATTGTTCTTCTTTATTTTTATTAATTATCCAACTTTTAACTTGTGTAGGTTCCATCCATCTTGTATGGGAATGACCATTGAGCAGGCCAAAAAGATAGACCATTACATGTGCTCAGATTGTGCTAAAGAAAATGGTGCAAAAAGACCCTTGAATTCATACTCAGTTTCACCAAACTCTGATTCCAAGGTACTTCATTTGTACTTTATCACATGACTGCTTAGATTGTTTATTGGCCTTCTGTTTGCATATGGTTTCTCATTCTAGTTTGAGACCAAACTTTTGGCTAACCCCTACAACCGATCTGGTTTTGCAAGTACCATGTTTCCAAAACTGGTGGTTGATGCCTGCTTTCCCACATTATTTCATGATCTGTGCTTAGTGTTGAGTTGTCGATTATGAAATGCTCATACTTGGTGGTGTTTGCTGCCGTGAACTCTTGAAGCCATGTTTGTTCATGGCATTGAATTTTCTTGTGCCTTACACTGAGCAGTACTAGCTTATGATTATTTGATGCAACATCTTTATTAGCCTTCATTCCATGTGATGTTTTTAATATATTTGAAAGCTGCACTTGTTCTTTTTTTTATATTTCTAACTATGGATTTTTGCATTCTCAAGACTATTATGCTGCCTCTGTAGAATGTTGGTTTCATTGCTGTCTAGAATCTCACACATTCTGTTCTTGATCTTGGTCATTAGTCTTTGATTGGCAAAGCAAGTCATAAGCCTTGATTGCCAATCTTCTCCTCAGATGCCTGAAGCATGCTTTCCTTGATCGACAGTCATTTTATTTTTCTGGCTGAAAGTACCTTCTCAGCACTGTAAAGCATGTCAAAGAGGGATTGAAACCTTGCCATATGAATGCAAAGCTATCCTGTTTAGATGCAAATGGACTCTCCAAGAATCACTTATTTATACCATTGGGAGATACCTTATTCATGCCTTTTTAGTGAGGTCTTCTTTTCTTTTTCTTTTAGTGGACAGGCACAGTATCACTGGAGCGAATGAATCGGATACAAGAACGACCTTATCTATACCTAATATTAAAGCAAATGAGGTTTTTTGGTCCGTCGTGACATGTGGACCCTAAGCAAGACTCCTCCGCTGCGTATCCTCCACTGCCGAAAAAATTGGAATCACAACCCAAATCATCGTCCTCCGTGGAAACAAAAATCCAATCCATAACGACAAAGATTTTATATTAAAGAAAAAGACATCCGATAAACAAACAAAAAAAAGGATAATATAAACATGAGTACCAAACAGATCAAAGACAGCCCAATCGTGAGCCTTGCATCAATTACATGGACTAAAAATACCATATCGTCATTATAACTTTGTACATGCCTACTCAACCGGTGGAAAACAAGAGAGGGTGACAGAAATCACAAAAATTAAAAGGACCTGTGAAAAAAGCCGACTGCCTTGTGCAGACCTGATGGCCGTTGCAGTGGCAGAAGAGACCCATGGCTGCTGGATCTCTTGAAAGTGTCGAGCTTGTGTTGATTGGGAGCTTTGCATGGGTGGCAGCGGTTTGTGCACGCGCAGCCTCACCACGGACTGCGTGCAGGAGCGAGGTGAGAAGGAGAGGTGCGCCGGCGTCGAGCGTCAAGAGGTAGCTGGAGATGCTGTGGTCGCCGGTCACATGTAGGATCTACCTGCTTCCGGGTGATATCACATGGCGTCGGCTACATGTGCGGTCGGTGGAGGAGAGGAGACGGCGGCGGAGGATGAGAAGCGGCTACATGTGCGGTCGGTGGAGGAGAGGAGACGGCGGTGGAGGATGAGAAGCGAGGATCAAAATAATTAAACTAATTTACTTTGTGACTCAAACTTTTCAAAACAATTAATAAATCATAAAACCATATTTTCTTAAACATAAAACTGTCACAAATAAAAAAGTTTTAAAAATGTAGTAACTAATTTTAAAAAATGCACGTACGGGATGCCCGTGTATTTTGACCGGTAGTAACAAACTCTACACATCAAATTGTTTTTTATCCCATTACAACGCACGGACAAATTTTCTAATTAATGTATAAGTAATTTTACTTTTGAGTCTTTTAGTGTCTTTTTTTAGGAAAAGAAAGCTTTATTAATTACTCAGAAACAAAGTTACAATTCTGAACAATAATTTGCTCGACACTTGCTGGCACCATAAATCGTCACACTGCCGAGTGCTTTGATCTCTTCGCCAACTATGCAATCTCATGGGCAACACAATTCTGCTCTCTCTTCGTATGGAGCACAGTCCGTTTCGGGAGCTTATCGCCGCTTCCATAGCTTCCTGTAGGATAGATTTGATGCTTGATCTTACGTCCTTGCGACCTCCTAGCATTTTGACCACCGAACTGCAGTCGGATTCAAGGACCGAGCGCTGCTGACCCCATTCCGCCGCCAAACCGAGGCTTTTAGTGTATTTTTTATGAATATGCCACTAATGCATCAATTTCAATTACTCTATTAGTAGAGTCCGAGAAATTAGGCCAAGAGCTCACAGAAGTATACACTAATCCTCTTTTCAGAACCTCCGAGGCACTCGTCATCACTTATGTGGTTGAGTAAGCCACGTAAAACTGGCACATAATGTATGATCTACACTAGAATGAGTTTTAGGAAAATACTTTTTTAAGCAGAGGGTAAGAATGTAAAATAGTCGGGTACTGTGTTGAGAAGGAAAACTTATTAGGTAGACTGAGAAAAACCTCGAACTCCTGCCCCACCTTTACATAGGGGCACCGTCGCCCGTGTGAGGCTTGGTCAGTCCTTAGACCTACACTTTGGCGTGGGACAAACTAAGATATTTTTTAACCACAACATAAATTTCGCTTCTTCGGATAGTCAAACCTAAGACCTGAGGAGTAAGATGCACCTAATCAGTTGAGCTAGAAACCCTTGGTCAAAGTGTATAATATAAGAGTCTTTTACCTATGAGCGATTGAAAAATATCGGCCTTCCAAAACTGCTCTAAAATTTTCACCGCGACCTTTCTACCACTACTCAAACTTTGCCTTTCCCTCTGAGCCATTGTTGTCAGCTTTGGGGCTAACGTCTGGCAACGTGAAGGAGGAAAGTCGAATTTGCCCTTGGTCCAAATTTTGACGTTTCCCTATTAGCCACTCCCTGGACCTACGTTTGTTGGCGGGAAGAGTTGGCGCCTTGGCTAATTTTGGCGCCAAAACACAGCAGTCCATCTGCACCTACATAAGCAGGTTGTAGTGCTTCTCCTACCCACTCTTCTTTCCTTCTGTTCTTTAGCTATCGTTGACCATGGCTGAAGCATCCAATGCACACAGGAGGGGTGGTAGGAGAGTGTATTGCCCCAACTGTGGGGTCTTAGCTAACTGCAATTGAGCAAATACTCCAAAGAATGTCAATTGTATTTTCTACAAATGTCCATACTTTGCGGTGAGTTTGTGAGTTTTGTTAAGATTGTAGCAACCTCCTTGGGTTTTGAATATGTTTGCTCAATGCTCTTGTATTTCTTAGGTTGGCGGGTGTCAGTTCTACCAGTGGGAGGACATGATGCCTGGAGCTCAAGCTGATTCGGCGCTGGTTCAAGTTCCTCCCCTTGTTGTTCAGCCTCTTCCCCTTGAAGTGGTTGCACCTGCTGAGGCCGTTGGTAGAGAAGTGCAGAGAGATGGCAGAGCGAATGAGGATAGAATCATGGAGCATATCAAAAGGGTTGAGAAGCTAGTGCTAGTGTGTATTATGCTTGTGTTGTATGCAATAATCATGAAGTAGAGTTGTGTAACAAAAGTGGTGTGTTAAGTGATGTATCCATTGGGCATAATGAATGGAGAACTGGTTTCAACAAGTTCATGCTACAATAACTGGTTTTAACAAGTTCCTGCTTGATTTAGATCATAATAACCTTAACCTTACAGTAGTGTAGCATTACACATAGCATAAAGAGCACTCTAGCATAAACTGGTGGCCACTACACATAGCATAAACTGGACCACATTACACACAGCATAAACTGGATCATAACCCATAGTTTGGTCATCTATAACACATAACATTCAGTACACAAAACACTGACATTGTCCCACCAACACACAAAATAAGTTCATAAGACATAGAGTTCACAATTTTCTATTGCTTCTAGTCCCCATTGCAGGGCTACTAGGGGAAGCAGATTTGTTTCTTGTTGCCGTAGCAGGAGTACCTAGATGTGCTTGACTTGAAGATGGACATGTAGGCTTTTTCTGTTTCTTGATCTGTGGCTGCTCTTTCTTCTTCTTATGTGCTTGGTCCTTCTTTTGAGTGATGTTATCTGTCTGGACCTCATCATGCGAGTCTTTCTTCTTCTCTGTCTAAATTTCTTCATGCAGGTCTACAAGATCATTCTCAGGGTACAACATGGAGATAGGCACAGGATCAAACTGGTTGGAGCATGTCACTGATCTTCTAGGCAAGAAAACACAGAAGTATTAACAAAACTGGTTGCACATCATAATGAGGGTACTCAGCTACAACTACAAAACACTTACCTAATTGCTACAGCAGAAGGGACAGAACTGCCTCCACCACTTGATTGCCCAGGGCTATTTTTTTCTTCTTTCCTTCACCGCTTGCAGTACTGGATGCCTTCCTTTTCTTTCCAGCAGGTGGAATGCCAGAATCTGGGAAAACCATTCTTAAAGGAACTATGCTAGTTGAAAAGATCAAGATGTCCAAGAGAGGGGGTTGAATTGGACTTCTAATTTCGAAACTTGAAATTAAATCCTACCGAACAAGTCCCAAGTCTCCCTAGTGCCTAATAGAGTGTGACTGGAGATCTACTCGTAACAAAAGTTGCAACCTATAGCCAACCATGCAAATCTACGAATTGAAAAGGCACAAAGTAAACTGCGGAAAGTAAAGGAAGAGATGACTCGACGATTTTTTTTCCGACGTTCGGGGAGACACACGGCCTCTACCCCTACTCCTCGTTTGGTGCCCCTCGCAAGGCTTTGCAATCGCGGGCTCCTCGCAAGGATCCCGGCCCCAAGCCTCGCAAGGAATGGGGTTAGCAAAGTGACCTTCGCAAAGGTCAAGCTTCCCTCTTGATCCGCGGACCAAGCGCTCTCTTCGGGATGCTCTTCTCCACTCCAGAACGGCGAGCTCCACACCGTGTACAATCGCCCTCGCAAGGACATTCCTCCGCTTCTCCCACAATCTCCGGAGAGCTCGCGGAAGACACGACACGCAGCCGTATAGGTGATCGCAATCACCAAGAGTAACAAGCCTTGGTCTTCACTTGAATTCAACTTTTCTTAAGAAGTTCTCCCACTTTCATGTCTCTTGACCCAAAGCTCTTAGAGTTGATGAATTTTGGTGGTGGAATGACCTTTGAGCGTGTGTGAAAGTTTTCTGGTTGCAAAGGTAGCAAATGAAGGGGGGGTCCTTCTTTTATAGAGGAGAGGCCAAAAACTAGTCGTTACTGTACGAAACAGTATTTTACGTTATCACCGGACGGTCCGGTGAAGGCATCACCGGACGGTCCGGTAAGCGATAATTTCAAATCCCCCGAAGCGCGCCAAGTGTCGTTGTATTCACTGGACGGTTCGGTGAAAATTACCGGACAGTTCGGTGAGTACAAACGCCTAGGCTTGGCTCCAAAACCACCTCCCTGCCTATAACGTCCGGTGACACACCGGACGTTCTGTACAACTCAGCCCAGGGACGCTAGGCAACCCCTACTGTCTATAACGTCCGGTGAAGCACCGGATGTTTTCTATAACGTCCGGTGAACGCTGAAGCGCAAAGGACAAGACCTATGGCAATTTTGTGCACACGGGACGGTCCGGTGATTGCACACCGGACGGTCTGATGAGTGCAAAAACTAGGTTTTTTGCTGTTTTTCAAACCTTTTGAAAGGGGATAGGTCTTAGGGGTTCCTTTTGATAAAAACAGGTGAAGGTGAGTGTGTTTAGTCACATTTTAAGTGTAAGAGCTTTAGGACAAAGTTAAAACTCAAATATAAGAAAAACTAATCAAAGGAAGTCCATCAAGGTACTCATTTTGACCCTCCTTGATAGTACAGCTTACTAAAAACTAGCAAAAGCAAACCCTAAGTGTCCTTCTTTCGACTTTGCGACACTTAGAGCCCTAGAAACCTAGATCTTCTTGCTAGAACTTCAATCCATATGCCAATCACTTGGAATTCAAATTTGAGGGGTCTCTTTTGATTAATCTAATGAGCACAATATATAATCTTAACCTTTCATGTCATGAACTCGTTAGTAAAAGAATTAAGTTGTCATTAATCACCGAAACCTCTACCTCTTAGGGTCATATTTCTCATACTAGTCTCTGTGTCAGCTGGGACTGCTTGCTTATTTCTTCTCTTCGGTGGACCTCTGCAAATATACAGTCATATAGACATAGTTAAGATACATGATGATCAATGTAAATGAAGGTAGAAATGAAGTGTCAGCTGGGTCACCATTTTTGCAAGTATACCAATGGTGGCCTTTCTCACCATAGACAGGGCAAGCCACCCTCTGCAGCTCCTTTGAATCTGTTTTCCCTTCTCCTACCAGCTGTGGCTTTCAAAAGTGGTGGGTGCATTAAGAATCCATGGTCAGATTTAGGCCACATGCTCTTGTCTGGTAAAGCTGGTATCTGCCCATGGTATGCAGCTCTGAATTTCTCAACAGAGAAATAGTCATCAACATGGTTTTCAATGTTTTCAAAACTAATGGATGTGATGTAAGCTAATGCATGTTTACAGGGTATGCCAGACACCTGCCATGCCCTACAAGTACACGTCCTTTGGTCCAAATTGACAACAAATCTAAAACCTATCCCCTCTTTTGCTGCCACCTCAGCCACAACATCATTGCTTGTGATAAGCTCAATATCCACTTCTGCCGTATAAGCTTCTTTGATGTGGTCCAGAATCTTGCCATTCATCTCCTTAGCAACTCTTTTTTCTGATGTTCCACTTGATGAGCATTTTCTATCTGATTGTATCCAACAAATCATCCAAGTGCTTGCCTTTCTCTGGCTTTAATCAGTGGTTGCAACTCTCTACCAGATTGTTTGTCACATAGTCAACTTTTGACAAAGTAGAGAATTGGCTCCTGGTCCATAATTTGGTGTGGTTCTCCTGCAACCACTTGGCTATCTCTGGTCTTTCCTGTGCCATTGCTTTGTAGTGTTTCTCAAACATGTAGCTATTCCATCTATATGCAGAAGCCCACAAGTGATCATCAAACACCTTTCCCCTGAATCTCTTCTTGAAATTCTGCATCAGATGAAACATACACTCCCTATGTTCTGCATCAGAGAACACTTTGCTAACCCCTTCCATTACTGCTATACCACAATCTGTGGAGAAGGTCAGCCCAGGTGGAGTACCTATGGCTTCTTTAAGCCTCTCCATGAACAATATCCAGTTCTCATTAGTTTCAGAATCAATCACTCCAACAGCAACATGATACATCCAATTGTGCCCATTTACTACACATGCAATATACAACTGTCCTCTAAATCTAACAGTTAAGAATGTGCTATCCACAGACAAATAGGGCCTACAGTCTTGTAAAAAAAACATCAATAACAGGCTTCAGGCTTGAGGGCAAAAAAACAGCCTATTAAACCTTATCTTCTTATTGATGGTGTGGTGATCCATCACAACAAGGCTATCAAGACTTGATTGTTCTATCTGTGCCTTAAACCTATACAGATTATCAAAACTCTCTTGCCAGTTACCATAAAGTTGGTTCAGGGCCACCTCCTTACCATGATACACCCTCTTGTAGTGGACTTCTACCTTGTACTTTTCCTTGATCCTCCTTTGTAGCTCTTTAGGTCCCAACTTGTTGTTTTCAACTAGCCAATCTTTCACTTTCTCAGCTACCCAGTGCTTAGTTGCTCCCTTCACTTTCCCATGCCTTCTTGAACTTTTGCAGGTATGTAGATGAGGGTTGCTTTAGAAACTTTTCTGGAATATAAATAAATGAAAGAATGTCATTGCAATTACCTTCACAATCACATGGTCACCCATCTTAGATGCATGTAGCCTTCATTTGCAGCCTCAAATCTTGCACCGCAGAAAGCCTAGCATCTCCCTGGACCACTCTTTTCAATGAGGTACTCAAACTCATGTTTGATAGCATGAGAGGGCAAGGCCACTCTAAAATCATGCATGTTCGGGTATAGGGTTCCTACTGCCATAGGAGGGTCATCCTTGTCATAAATTACATCTTCAAACTTGGGTGCCACTTTATCCTCAACCATTTCATCCTCTTCACTCTCCTCATCTTCATTGTAGCCATCCTCATCATGGTCAGTATCAGACTCAGAATCAGTGCCAGGAAAATAGTCATCATCAAGATCAGCATCTTTTTTGGCTGCCTTTGGTCCTACTTCTACAAAAATCTCATCTTCATCCAGTCCTAAATGCTCATTTTTAGGTTCTGGGTTCACTATATAAGTGTCATCAGGATCCTCATTGGTAGGTTTAGTGTCACATTTTGAAGATGCTGGTTGGCTGGATGTGGCCTGTCTAGGATCTACCTCGCAAGGTCCAGGAGCTGCCATATCAAGGGTTAGTGGGATATCTACTGGTGGCTGCCTGGTATCTGAAGGAATGTCCCATAGTGGAATGACTGGTATCTTCTCATCAGGATAGTGGTAGGCTAGTGTCAACATGCAAATCTTGGAGGCACTGTCTTTGCAAACATTTCCACTACGTCATTGTCAGAAACAATTTCAATGTTCGACATAGTCTCTCGACAAAAATAGAAAAGATTTGGTACCTCTCAATACCGGCACCGATACGTCTCAAGAAATCCATCAAGATCTTTGAAGTTCGTGGTGTCAGAATCTACAACCTTGCTATCACTATACTAGCGCAGTCGATCGTTAGTACCAACAACCCTTATCTCTAGCAATTAGCTCGTATGAGGGTCCATCCTACAGATGAACACGAGCAAGAATCGCAAGAATAGATGAATCTTGGTGCTACTCGAAGTTAGAAATAGCAACTCGACAACTAATCGCAAGTAAGGAACTAATGAATCGAGGAATAACACTCACCCGTCCTCAAGCCATGTAGGTCGAGCCCCCCGATTCCGCCATAGGTCGGGGCCCTTGGATCTGCCTTCTGGACGTCGCTAACGCCCAGATCCACCAAATCCACCTCCCAAGCTAACGCATCCTCCTCTTCTTCTCGCCTGCCTTGCCGTCCACTTGGGGAATCGGGCGCTAGGGTTTCGTGTCTGCAGCGGGGAGCTTGAGAGCGTGCTGAGAGAGAAAGGGGAATGGACGACTGAGCGAGGAGGTGAACGGGTGTCGGGTCCTTCAAGTCGTCGGGGGTAAAATGGCCAATACCGAAAAAGTCTCGTTAACGGACTAGTCAAAACTTGTTTTGACTGTGAAACACGGGACGGCAATGGCTACGAGGGAAAGGCAAAGTTCGAAGGTCGCGGTAGAAATTTTAGTGGCAGTTTTGGAAGGCCAATTTTTTTCAATAGCTCATAGGTAAAGACTCGTGATATAAAGAGCTAGCACATGAAACGCTATTTCCTTCATCCACTTGTGACAACATATGCGTACATAATTCAGGTGACAGTTCTATAATTTAGATATTGTGCTCAATGGAAAAACTTATTTTCTTAGTATTTTCTATAAGTATTGGAAGATAACCATAAACACTCCGTATAGAAAAATATTCAAGGTCGTTTAAAGCAAAGAAAAATACCAGGAAGTGTTGGGTTCCTAGAGATAATGGGAATCTACGTAATGTTATCTCATAAAAAATCAACAGCTAGCACACCAGCACGCCAATTTGACGGGGCTGTCACCTCACCTCACGTCCTCCTCTGTCCTCAACAGAAGTCAACGAAATTAATATTCACCGACATTTTAGCGTGGGGTGTGTTTAGAGCACCAAAAGTGCTCCAAAATACACTATGCAAAAAGAAGATTCCCCATCACATCAAAAATTCCGGCACATGCATGGGATACTAAATGTAGATGAAATAAAAAACTAATTGCACAGTTTAGATGTACGTTACGAGACGAATCTTTTGAGCCTAGTTAGGCCTTGGTAGGACAATGTTTACCACAAACAAACGAAAAGTGCTACAGTGTATTTCGATTCGGAACAGTGATTTTGGACCCAAATTGGGCCCAATTTCACCCCAAAATCGGGGTGCTGAACACGGCCGTGGAAAAAGGGGTGCCCACAATCAAATTCTTGAAACTCACGACCAAGCGATTAAAAAAAGAAAGGAAACTTGATGGTTCACGCTTCACACACACAACCCCCCGACCCCGACACCGAACATTCTGGGCCCTCGTGGCGTCAACGGCACAGCGATCCCATCAGATCCGCCGTCCAAATCCATCGGACGGCGGAGGGCAGCCTTTCGCCACTTGGATTCAAACAACGCCCCGTCACTACTCACTCACTGTAGAATTTACGAGACTGCCCCTGCCCGCTCCTCAGGCCTCCTGTTCCGTCGGAACGGGCAGCCGCGACCATTCCCCCCTCTCCCTCCGGTCTGGCCTCGCAGCTAGGGTTTGCCTCCCAATCCAACCCACCGCCATGGCCAAGACGAAGCAAGGGAAGCGTGACGTCGACGCCTACACCATCAAGGGCACCAACAAGGTGGTCCGAGGTAAGCGCCTGCCCCGCCCCGCCCGTGCGCTTGATCGATCGACGCCGCCGCGCGCTCGTGAGTCGTGTCTCTGAGATTTGAGAGCCCTGGTTTCGTGGTCGCTGTGTGTGAAGTGGGGGACTGCGTGCTGATGCGGCCGGCGGACACGGACAAGCCGCCGTACGTGGCGCGCGTGGAGCGGCTGGAGTCGGACGGCCGCGGCGGCGTGCGGGTAAGGGTGCGCTGGTACTACCGCCCCGAGGAGGCCAAGGGCGGCCGCCGCCCCTTCCACGGCGCCAAGGAGCTCTTCCTCTCCGACCACTTCGACACGCAGAGCGCGCACACCATTGAGGGCAAGTGCGTCGTCCACTCCTTCAAGAACTACACCAAGCTCGACAATGTCGGCCCCGAGGACTTCTATTGCCGATTTGACTACAAGGCCGCCACCGGCGCCTTCACCCCTGACCGTGTTGCCGTGTATTGTGCCTTTCCTTTTATTAACTTTTAGTAATGTTGTGACCATCAGTTTGTATTATGCAATGTAGGATTGCTTGTCTCATCTCATGGCATTGTCGTTTGTATGTGAAGGTATTGCAAGTGCGAGATGCCATACAACCCGGATGACCTCATGGTGCAGTGCGAAGGATGCAAGGACTGGTAAATCCCTCTGTAAAACAACATAGATAATGCATGTCTTGAAATGGTGTTTATGTGGTGGCCACATGAGCTGCCTTTCTTCAAGATGTTACATTTTTCTGCTTTATGGCTCTATTTCTACTTGTTGGTCTTTATGTGATACTTTGTCTTGTCTTCAGTTTCCTCTAACTGAGGGGCAAAGTTTAAATCATTTGGAATATCTACTTTGCTCGGGACTAAGGCTGAACATTGATTGAAGTATGATTGATGAACATGGGGTTTCTTAGGGCCTTATGCTTCTGTATTTGCTTGGTCTTGATGTAAGATATATTGTGTTCAATATCCCCTGATGTTAGTATTTTGTAGATATATAGTTTCAAGAACTGTTTTTTTGCCAAATTTTGTAGCTTTTTTCTCTATTATTTGATTAGCTGTTTTATTATAAATGTTGCACAATGGCTTTTCTTGTTTGATAGGCAGATATCTTAACTGTCTGGACCTGATTGTGGTGCTTGCCATGCTCCCTGGAATACAACAAAAATAACATAGGATTTGAATAGAATTTAGAACAAAAGATGGCATGTTTACATAGCATTTTCACGTTCTAACATTTTCATTTTTATATAAAGAAGCGCTTAGGATGTTTGATCTACATGAATACATGATATGATTGCTTGTGAGAACTGAGAACATTTAGACATCATGGTCATGTGCTCTCTCTCTAGATTAGAAGTCTAGGGCCTCATTTATATGTAGCAAGAAGCTCCTAACCTACATAGTGTGATTAAAGGAACAGTTTTGTTGCATGATAATGTATGGTGTGCATCCTACATAAAGACTAAGGGGCTGGCAGCTGCATGCTGGTTAGTTATGATATTTGTCCTTTGTGTTGGTTTTCTTCTGAAAGGTGCCTTAATACTTTTTTTCCATATGTACATAATAGTGTTTTTTACTATTAATGTTGCATTGAAATATTGTCTTACTTAGTTATTTACGCCAATCATTATTTCCTCTACATCCTTGTGCTCTGGATATGACATGTACATACAATGTTGGTTGTCAGGGCATGCCTTATGGGCACACCTTCGTGGTGTTACTGCTGCTGTTGTTTTGCTGTAGTTCTGCTCAGTCTGGGCTCAAGTTATGTATCAATAATATAGGCACATCTCGGTTTCTTTAAAATCCTGTTTATTCTATAAATTGTTGGAAATGTTTATCTAACTTGTTAACAATTTATGCTGTTTCTATTATTTGTATGCTGTTATTGTTCTTTATTTTTATTTTTATTATTTATCCAACTTTTAACTTGTGTAGGTTCCATCCATCTTGTATGGGAATGACTATTGAGCAGGCCAAAAAGATAGACCATTACATGTGCTCAGATTGTGCTAAAGAAAATGGTGCAAAAAGACCCTTGAATTCATACTCAGTTTCACCAAACTCTGATTCCAAGGTACTTCATTTGTACTTTTATCACATTACTGCTTAGATCGTTTATTGGCCTTCTGTTTGCATATGGTTTCTCATTCTAGCTTGAGACCAAACTTTTGGCTAACCCCCCTACAACCGGATCTGGTTTTGCAAGTACCATGTTTCCAAAACTGGTGGTTGATGCCTGCTTTCCCACATTATTTCATGATCTGTGCTTAGTGTTGAGTTGTCGATTATGCAATGCTCATACTTGGTGGTGTTTGCTGCCATGAACTCTTGAAGCCATGTTTGTTCATGGCATTGAATTTTCTTGTGCCTTACACTGAGCAATACTAGCTTATGATTATTCGATGCAACATCTTTATTAGCCTTCATTCCATGTGATGTTTTATATTTGAAAGCTGCACTTGTTCTTTTTTTTTATATTTTCTAACTATGGATTTTTGCATTCTCAAGACTATTATGCTGCCTCTGTAGAATGTTGGTTGCATTGCTGTCTAGAATCTCACACATTCTGTTCTTGATCTTGGTCATTAGTCTTTGATTGGCAAAGCAAGTCATAAGCCTTGATTGCCAATCTTCTCCTGAGATGCCTGAAGCATGCTTTCCTTGAATGACAGTCAGTATATTTTTTCTGGCTGAAAGTACCTTCTGAGCACTGTAAAGCATGTCAAAGAGGATTGAAACCTTGCCATATGAACCATAAGGAAACCATGTTTTTTGAGGTGTCGCCTTGGCGATGCCTAGGCGTCCAAGCGCAAAAAAATCCTGGGCGTCCCCTGTTGCCTTGCATAAAACGAAGCAAAATGAGAGAGGGAAGGAGAGGTGAAAGAGAGGAAGAGCAGGGTGTTGATCCGGGAGAGGTTGCTGTCTCCGGCGCCAGTGGCTGGTCGCTGGAGGTTGCAAGGGGCAGTAGCAGCAAGTTGATCTGAGGGCGCAAAGCTGCAAGGAAAGGGAGGGGAAGAGGCAGGGAGAACCTGCAGGTGGCTGCAGAGCATCTGAAGAACGAGAGGAGAGGGAAGCGAGATTGCGAGCCACCACCAGAAGGGAAGCGAGAGTGGGGTCATGGAACCCCTTTTTGGTCTTCATCCTCTTTTTCCTTTTTCTCCCTGTTATTGGTAATCTGTGTGCCCTTGTCTGCTTGAAGAAGCAGGCCGTAGGAGCTCATGCTCCATGTATCTTAGAGGCCTAGAGGCCCTAGTAGTTGGTAGAAGTAGAGGCATGGATTACACAGCTATTTGTACAAGCCTAGTAGTTGGTAGTTGACTATAGGTGTAGTTGGTAAAGGCCATCAGCCTGTTCGCTGCAGCTAGCTGTGGCTGCGTCTGCATGCACAGCTGTTCAGCCATGGAAAAATCCACAAGCAGCCAACAGTCCCAGGGCAGCCAACAGTGCAGTTTGCAGCAAGGGGAATCGAGGGGGAGATCAGCCGAACGGCTGCACCTAGACAGCCGAATGGCTGGAGCTGATCAGCCCAGCTGAAATCAGCCCACGTAGCTCAGCCGAACAGATACCTTGTAGTACATCTACTCCCCTCCTTCCCTTGTATTTATACCACCCAATGGGGGCAATGCAATTCAGTTCAAACCCACCAGTGAACTCACCTTCTTCCTCACCGAGCTCCCTGTGTGTGTGTGTGTGGCTGAGTGAGCTGCGAGTGTGTGTGTGTGTGCTGCTGCTGGTGCTAACACTCCCTTCCCCCTCCTCTTTTTTTCTCCATCATGCTGCCATTTTCTTGCTGCACATGTTGGTAAGGCATTGCCTCGCCTTGCCATTGCCTAGGTGTCTGGAAGGTGGTGGAGCGCCACACCTCGCCATATCGCCTTAAGAAACAAGAATGAAATTACAACTAATCTGTGTCATTCTAGAAAATGTAAGCTAGAATCACACGACAAATCAGTGGCCTAGTCATATTTGCTGCAGTATGAGGCCTAGAAATAGTTTTACCATTTTAACCTCAATTAGCATTTTTCACTCTGCATTTCTTGGTGCATTTAAGCGTAACAAAATAACAGGTTCTTTTTGCACATGAATTTAACATGATTGTATAAGCTTTCTGTTCTGTCTCTTCATCATGCGCAGATTGAATCAAAGAGGCGTAAGAGATAAATGCTGTGATAGAAACATCCCTGGCGACTGTCGAGGAGATGCGCTGCTTATGGCGCCAGCTCTTCGCTGCTGGTGCATATTTAACTGTGGAGGTGTACACTGCGAGAGAAGAGCCAAGTGGATTGTAGGACAAAACCTTGTATGACTTATCATTCTGCTGTGTATTCTGGGGACGTTTCCTGCGGCTTAGACATTAGTGTGATGAGTAGGTTGATTCCCCACCGCTGTGTGCACATGATTAGCTGCTTGAGGTGGGGAAAAGAAGTCGGGAATGCTAGAATGCTGCTGACTCTGTCAATGTAAC
Organism: Paspalum notatum; assembly: GCA_022530915.1. Taxonomy (NCBI): domain Eukaryota; kingdom Viridiplantae; phylum Streptophyta; class Magnoliopsida; order Poales; family Poaceae; genus Paspalum; species Paspalum notatum. The sequence continues at coordinate 36,609,121 of CM039685.1, forward strand.
CGTATCAGTCAATCAGTGTGTGTGTTAACATATTCCCCAGCTGGAAACGCCCCCCTTGTGTGAATGGATGATGTTGAATTGTTGATGATAGGTTGACTGTTATTTGATAATTTATTAGATGTTGCGAAGAGTTTATGAACCGGCTTTCTGGTGCTTCTCGAAAGTTGAAATGCTACCGAGTTTGATGTTGAAATTTGTATGTGCTGAACGCTTTGGTGTTGAAATTTTTATGTGTAGGGCAGTTTTGCGATGAGTAGATTATGCTAGTTCTCCGTGCGCTTGGGCAATCGACTCGTTTACATTCTACATTCTATGGTTGTTAAAATCTTATTTTTTTTTTCATTTGATTTTACCAATTTGCAGGATGAGTGGGTCTAATTCAACGATTCTAGTCTGTAGGATGATTCAACTTACAATGTACGATTTTAACAACCTTGCTACTGCATGCTAGACCTGCTGCCCATTGGCACGACTGGCGGTTGTTACAGTTGGCTAACAGATCTTTTATCTCGATTGGAAATGTAGTATGTTGAGGGCCAGTTTGGAACATAGGAATTTCCAAACAGGACGAATCAGGAAGACATGTTGGCCAACAAGTCGCAGAGAGCATGAAGGTGAGCTTTCGGTTGGCGTCGATGAGTGAGTGGTGTGGCGATGTGTGCGACCGTGGTCCGGGGAGCGCCGCGCCCGCGCGACAGGCTGCTGGCACCATCCGTTGGGCGTTGGCCATTAGTTGAGCTGCATCTTATACATACAGGTGAGTGGCCCAATGGAGAACTCGAGATGGAGCAAGATTGCAACAATGAACCCGCGCGCGGGCTAGTAGGTCGAGACCAGCAGAGCAGCATAAGTCGCCAGTACGAGTCCGATCGAGCCCTACGGGTACATATGTCGTCGAGTCCGACAAGGCGACACAGGGACTCCCGATCCGGCCTGCCGGCCGGCTTCTCCAAGATTCCAACCGTACCGACACGGAATGGGGTTGGAGGGACGACACACGACTGATGATATATTATCAGAACCAGAACCAACTAGGAAGAAGAGGAAGAGGACGTGTGCGGCCAGGGGCAGCCAAGATGTTGGAGACCAGGATCCAATCCAATTGTTGCGTTACGCTAATGGGCGACCACGGCGGGAGCGCGGCGCCGCTGGAGGACGGCCCCTCGTACGTGTGTTTCGTCTTCGGGGTCACGGTGCACTACGCGGCGTCGCCGCTCGGAGGCCGGGGCCTCCTCGACGTCGACACCGAGAAAACCAAGCCCTTGCGGACCTTTTCAGCCGCGCACATGGTGCCTGACCCCTCCATCTTCCTCGACTACGGCAGCATCCGGCGGAACGTCTGGGACGCGCTCGTCGGCCTGCCGGCGGTCGACGGCGAGGATGACCTCGAGCTCGACATCTCGCCGAGCAACTGGGACACCTTCAGGCCCGACACCGTCGCCAAAAGCATCCTCGACGTCGTGAGAGGCAACGACCGCCGGGGGCTCTCCGGAGGCCACTACCGCTTTGCTGTGACCATGGACGTGCAGGTGACGCTTGTGTTCTGCGAGCCCAAGGCGCTGCTCCGCTACTGCAGTGAGCAGCAGATCCACCATGACCACGCAGCAGCAGCAGCAGGTAGCGATACATGCGGGATCTGTTTGGCCGGCCTCGTCAGCCCGGGCAAGTCGCTGCCGGTGAATCTGCCGTGCGCCCACGCCTTCCACGAGACGTGCATCATCAGGTGGTTTTTCATCGGGGCAACCTGCCCGATGTGCCGACGCGACTTCAGGGGCCTTGTCGCCGCGCCATGGAAGATCAGCAGGCCATATAAATAATATAAGTATACTAACTTAAAGTAGAATTATTTATTAATAGATACGGCTGATGAGCTAGGAATCTAGTAGTACAGCACTAGTAGTACATCTAGCCTACGCTATAAAAAAGCGAGTTTTCGCAATACCATTTTTCACCCAACGAAAACATATGTATCCCTCACATTGGTCCCACCTGATAGGTTGGAAAGGATTGAAAAAGAACTAAAACAAATAGAAAGAAAATGTTTTCATCCTTTTCTCGTTTTCTTTGAGGTATCAATCAAGCGAGTCCTCTTTCTATTTATTCCTTATTTTTCTTTCTTTTTTTCTTTTTTTTTATTACCGGCCAGTCACTTCTTTCCTTTCCTTCGATGCTTTGGATTCATCCCGTGCATGTGGCACGTACCTCTACGCTTATTTTGTAAATTTTGAGTTTCAACAAAATTCACAAAGATATGACCGACTAGATATCATCACTCATCTAATGTTAGGCCGTGTTACGAAAGCGGTTAAGACTTTTCCATAGCCTTTCACCGAGCAATACTAGCTTTTGACTATTTGGTGAAACATCTGTATTAGCCTTCACTCTGCATGATGTTTCTGGCATATTTCAAAGCTGCGCTTGTTCAGGTTGTTATCTTTTTTTAACTTTGGATTTTTGCATTCTCAAGTTTATTGTCACACATTCTGTTCTTGGTCTTTTTTATATAAGAACGCCATTCTGTTCTCGGTCATTAGTCTTTAAATGGCAAAGCAAGCCATAAACCTTGATTGTCAGTCTTCTCTTCAGATGCGTGAAGCATGCTTTGCCAGATCGACAGACGACAGTCGGTATATTTTCTGGCCGAAAGTACCTTCTGACTGTAAAACACATCAAAGAAGGATATGAAACCTTGCCATTTGAATCATAAGGAAACCATGTTACGCGTCCAAGCGTAGCAAAAAAACGAGGTGTCCCCTGTTGCCTTGCCATAAAACGAATCAAAGTGAGAGAGGGAGGGAGAGGAGAGAGTGGAAGAGGAGGAGGTGGATCATTGAGGAGAAGTTGCCGTCCCTGTTGGCTTCGGCGCTGGTGAATGGAGCTCAACTTCTTCTGGTCACCGGTGGTTGGAAAGGGCTGTTAGCAGGCTAGCAGCAAGTTGATCTGAGGGCGCAAAGCTGGGAGGAAGGGGAGGGGCAGGAAGAAGCAGAGCATCTGAAGAATGAGAAAGAGAGGGAAGAGAGATTCTGAGTGTAACGCCCCAATTATTATAATGGGACTAAAATGTATTCTATTACCATTTCAGAGTTTGATAATCACGTTATTACATCAGAGTGGTATAGATCCGCCCTAACGGGTCGAACAGCAAAGGGGCGCAGCCCTGAGTCTAAGCAGCGGAATATAAAACGTAGGCCCAAATTTCCACACGTCACGGTTGGGAAGTAGGTCGTAGCCCTAATCGCTTCTATACATGGTGACTTCATTGTTTCCATTGGAAAAACATCAACAAAGTAAGGGTGAGTACATACGTACTCAAGAAGTCCATCTTCCTCCATAAAGAGTTTGGGTATAGGTATATCTACATGAAGTCATATCTGGGGCTCAGAAAATTTTGCATAAAAGCAGTTTGTATGCAGGGTTTGAGCTAAGTTTTAGTCATTCAGAAAACAGGGTTTTTCTCAAAAGGGGTGCCACTGGACTTGTCAGTCCACATGGCCAATGATTTTCCAGCCATCACACTTTCCACAAGGTTCTACTCCCGTAGATTAGCATCCACCAAAAACCACTTTGTTCCCAACCCAAAACCAAACAAATTTCCACCATTTTTAGTTTATGAAAAGAGCTAATTGAAGAACTAAGCCGTAACTTATCCATACCAGTGGACTCGAACTATTCGAATAGGTTTTACTCTGATCAGAAGTTGTACTAATTTCCACAAGTTGGACTCAGCGACACTTACGGCCAAATAAGCGTCCGAATTCTAAAACAAACCGTTGCCTTTGTTTCATTGCCTAGCGGTATTTTAGAGGTCCGGGCCACCGAGCCGCACCCTGGTGTCCCTCGACACCCCCTCGGCACACAACCCTTTTCCTTGCCCCTTGTACACCAACACAGAAGCTACTAGGCTATCCACTACAGGTCAGGCCCAGACAATGCCTCATACAGAGCGAGTGGTTGTACTAAAAAGTTAGACAAGATGTTAATCAACGCGGTCCTTTCAGAGCTCAGGTAGAACCATCAACACCTTACACTGCTCGACACCGCGAGCATCCAACTATCCGGTCATCTCCACGAAGACCGGGACCTGGGTAACCACGGGTTGCTAAGTTACACGTTCATACCCTGCCCTTAGATGGCTAGTTCGGCGCGTAGCCGTATTCCGACAAAGTCGGTTGCTAAGGTTCTTCCCCATTTTATTTCGAAAACACACACACATCCATCCTCATTCCCAAACCCATCAATTTCCATAACCATAATCCTAACTTAACATCAAGATCATGATAAATATAATTAAGTGAGCGATTCCACCTATGCGCACTATATCTAAAATAGGCTTAGGTGGCTGTATATTTGTGGGGTTACCTTAGCAAGCAAAACATGCAAATTTTTATATGATTATCAGGCCAAGGGTTGTGGTTGCAAAACATAGGAATTTTATGCATCAAGTGGGGATTCCAGTGGGCTTGCCATGCAAATTGTTGACGACGCGGACGGTGCATCGGTTGAGGGTCCACCCTCGGTCGAGCACGTTGGTACTCCAACTGTTGGGCGCGATGGAGTGCTAAACACTCAACGTGACGGCACAGCATCCGCTGCAGACGCCGGGTACTAGCTTCGAGCCTAGTGAGGGCCCTTGCGAGGGACGTACCGGCTAGGATATCTGGTATAACCTACGTGTACAAACAAGGAAACACATATACATTGAGGCATAACATGAGCTCAACACGATGAAAGGATGTGTTTGGGGAGGTAGAGATTATTTGGATGATTTGTTGGTGGCGCTTACCAGTGGTGGTGGTTCTGAAAGGTGCGAGGGGGCAACTAGTTGGGCTGCATACTGCCGACCACGACGGTAGTCATGGTAGGGGTTGTTGCGGACATGCCAGGGGGAGGATGTGGGCGGCCATGGCGAAAATAGAAACGACGAGATGGTGGCCGCATGACGATGTTGAGGGAAAGGTCTGTCGTGAGATAGACGGGATGGAAATCAATGGAAAGCGATATTTAGATGATTTTTGGGGGGTGAAAGGTTTTCTTTTGAAATTGAATCAATATTCAGATGATTTTCGGTGTCGTCATCATCTGAATTGGAATTGGAAGGATCAAGGCAAGGATCTTTTGAGTTGCTAGAGAGTAGGAGGTCAACGGCATCACACCAGGTACACAAACTTCTTATGTGGGACCAGTGTGAAGCACTGACTGGGCCTAGGACGCGTCATGGTGGCATGGCGGCGTCTTCCGACTAGGGAGTATGACTATGTGGAGTGTATAGATGGATAGATCTTGATTTTAGATGAATTTTGGCGCAAGAATCGTCCAAATCGGAGTTCGAACGGAGGAGATATGGGGTATACAGTGGCTAGGGTGTAGATTTAGACTTTCTGGAAAGTTGGAGGGCTAGAAATGGACTTTTCCCGGATTTTTGGTCTGCGAAAAGTGAACCTGGGCCGTGGTGGTTTTCGGCCTGGCGCGCGGCGCGTGGCCTGGTGGGCCGGCCCACGCAGCGAGGGCGCCACGTGACGGCGCGGGTGACGCCGTAGGCCGGGGCCCACGCGTCAGTGACTGGAGGGAGGGGACGACGTTGGGGCAGGAGACGGTGACGTTGTGAGGGAACGGCGTCGCGCACCTAGTAGTGAGAGGAGGCGGGTGAAGGTAGGACCGACGCCTAAGAGGGGGGTGAATTAGGATTTCTAAAAACAAGGCTCACTAAAAACCACAACCACTGAGCAAAACCTATGCAAGTAAATCTAGCTATGTGCACTAAAGTTTTGCTAAGTGTTGCTACTTCTACCATGGCCAAGTCTTGCAACCTAGTTTCACCTAGAAACTAACTTATCAAGCTAGTCTAGAAAAGTAAGCACACAATTGCAAGAAAGTAAAAGCGGAAGCTAAGGAGATGGGTTAGAGAATGCAAACTCCCGATGACGATGATGGTAGCACACGGTGAGGACACGGTGATGTTTTTCCCGAGGTTCGGGGAGACTCGCGGTCTCTACCCCCTACGTCCTCGTTGGTGCTCCACTAAGGGCTTTGCACTCGCGTAGTCCTCAAAGGAATACGGCCTCGCCCTTTGCAAGGGTGGAGGTTGGCAAAGTGACTTCCATGGAAGTCAAGCCACCACGGTCGGGTCTCCGGATACCCTCGGTACCCACCCACCCGAACCTATCTCTCGCGTGGTCCTCCCGTACCACGGCCTCGCCCACACAGGGGTAGAGGATGGATAGGTCGCTGGGGTCTTCCGAGTCCTTCTCGCGGAGCTACCCCGCCGTCTCCACTAAGGAAAGCTTTGGCCAAAACGCCGAGGGCCTTCCTCCCTCTCAGAAGGTGGTGGTGGCCACTCCACACTCCGGAGGGTCTCGCAAGACTTACAGCCGCACTTGATACAAGGTCGTGCTCGCAGGCACGTATACTAGACAAATAGGCCTAAGCCAAGATGCTAACAAGCTCTTGCTATGCCGGGATGTGTCTATTTGCTCATATGGTGGTTGGGTTCTAAAATGTGGTTGCTACACTTCAAATGGGCATGGAAATGTGTCTCAACACTTGTGCTAGGCTCAGGATGCTCCAACCACATGGGGAGGCCGGCCAAGGGGGTATATATAGCCTCCACCTCCAAAACCAGCCGTTAGAGGCAAGTTTCACTTTTCTGCGTACCCACCGGACAGTCCGGTGCCCCTTCTTCGAGTCGACCGTTGCTCTGACAATATAGCCGTTGGAGCCACCGGACCGTCCGGTGGCACCACCGGACGGTCCGACGGTGAGCCACCGGACTGTCCGGTGCGTTGTAGCGTCGGGTCTTGGACTTGGAATGCTCTCGGTCTATATCGTCCGGTGGCACCGCCGGACTGTCAGGTGGTGAGCCACCGGACTGTCCGGCGGTAGGTTTTGCGCCGGACTTCGCCTCTTTTCTTCTCCACGTATATCGTCCGGTGGTGAGCCACCGGACTGTCCGGCGGTGGATCCAGCGCCGGACTCTGCGTCTTCTTTCTTAGCCTATAACGTCCGGTGGTGAGCCACCGGACTGTCCGGTGCATGAATTTGCACCGGGTCTTCAGCCTTCGACTTTTGGGCTTCTTCTTCTCGCCGGTGCACTCGATGGGGCTTCTCCGGACCTCTTGATGCCCCAAAAAATCGGCCCGCTGACCGGCTAGCGGGACCGCCGAATCAAAACCTTAGCTTGCACCTTGATGGCGGCTTGGGCCTTCTCTTGTGCCTTTTAAGTCCTCATTTGAGGTGTTTATACCCCAAGTCCACCTTTTGCACCCTGAAACTTCAACAAAAACACTTGCACACTAATATTAGTCTCATGGCACGTGTTGTCAATTCAACCACCAAAATCACATATGGGGACTAAGCACAAGGCTTAGGGCCCATTTTCCTTACAGCGGGGTGACGGCGTCCCGTGGCGACGGCGAGCCGGGCCGGGTCGGATCGAGCCGAACAGCGGCGGTCCGAAGACGCGCGCCGGCGGTGAGAAACTGCCGGTGGCGGTTCCGGCGATGAGGTCACCGGCATGGGCACCGGGATGGGGCGGCGCACCGAGTGACGGGGTTGGTGGGGTGGTTTAGTGCCTGGCGAGGGGTTGCCCACGGCGGGGTGGTTCGGGCGCGTGCCGGCGGCGCCGGGTGCGCACGCGGCGGTGGCTCGGTGGTGAGGGAGAGGGGACGGCGAGGTGCCGGTGGGGGAGAGGGTGGTATGGCAAAGCTCGGCACGAATCCAATCGAACTTCGGAGGCGGGTGGATGGAGGATTTGGGGCGGCGAGCTCGTGTCTCGGCGGAGCACTGCGAGCTCGGTGGGAGGTGTGGGCGGCCGGTGCCCGCGACTCGCAGCTCCCGGTGGCTCAGGGTGGCCGGTCGTGGCGGGGTGCACGGAGTGTGTGGTAAGGGAGGGACAGGGAGGGACGGTGGTGGCGGGTGGCTTTTATAGCCGGAGCGGGGGTGTGCGGCGGCGACGTGGCGGCGCGATGCGCTACCCAAATGGCGGAGCGGCGCAGTGTCCAAGTGGAGGAGCGGCGCGGCGACGGGGCGCTGTGGAGTCAGAGCACCCTGCGCGTGGGGCCGGGTGGCACATGGCGGCGGGGCTGGCGACGCTTGTCGCGGCGTGCGGCGGTCGGTGTGCACTCGGCCAGGGGAGGAAAAGGGAGAAGGGGGGCTGATGGCTGGGGCCTGGTGGCAGCGGGAGAGGGGAAAGGGTGGCGCCAGTCATGGTGGCTGTGCGGTGGGGCCAGGCGGCGTGCGGTGCCGTCCGCGCATGCACGCCGCGTGCGCGGCGGGGAAGAAGACAAGGGAGGAGGGGGGACTGACGGGCGGGGCCCGTGGAGCAGCGAGAGGAGGGAGGCGCTGGCGGGTGGGGTCCTGGTGTCAGTGGGGGAAGGCGGAAGGCAGGACGGCTCGGCCTGGCGAGGGGGATGGGTTGGGCCGGGCCGGAAGGGAAGGTGGGAGAGAGAGTGGGGAGGGTGGGCTGCGGGGTGGAATAGGGCCCAAGGGGTTTTTTCCTTTTTCTCCGATTTTTGGATTTGAATTTGAAGAGGGTTTTGGAGAAGGATTTTTTGTGGAGAAATTTGGTGGGTGTATTTGGATGATAATTGAAGCGAAGTATTTTGGAATATTTGGGAGTTTTATGAAAATTTTGTTGAGCTCATATCACACTCAAAACAAACAAGATTTTGAAAATTGATTTTGAATTAGGGGGAGATTAGAAGAAAAATTCCGGGGCTAATTTTCGAGGTGTTACACTGAGCCATCAAGAGGGGTGAGGGAGTGGTTAGCACTAAAGGCCCGAAATTGTATTGAAGTTTCACAAAAACAGTTCAATTTTACAAAAAACGCACAAAAGGAAAGAATTCCCGCATTCTAAACAGACCCAAGGCACCCCAAAGGATGACAAAGAGAAAGGGTGGGTGGGGCCAGGCCGTGGAGGGTGTTCCCTGCCCCTGCCTCAGATGCGGACAGAGATTAGGTGCAGTGATTACCACTGCAACTTAAGCAGTGGCAGCATCTGAGACGTCCAACAAGCAAAGAACGGTGAGGATGAGATGGCTTGTTTGCCTGATGAATTGGGAGCAAAACTGACACCGACACGGCAAGGCCACCTGAACGAGCTGCTGCTTTTGTTGGCCCACTCTAGGATCACTAAGCAGCTTATACAGCTGCTGCTACTCCTTGCACACACACACTTGGGCAGAGTTGGGAGGGGAGGTGGAGAACAGAAGAACACTCAGGTTCTTGGCTGAACAACTTTGCAGCTTGGCTGCCCTTCTATTTATAGAGGAATGAAAATACACTCTAGTACATACATGGTACAACTACTCCTACCAACTATGGTACATCTACCAACTACATACTTGAGTATAGTACTGCTACCAACTATATACTCAAGTATGGTACTTCTACTACCTTCTTGCTGCATACAGCAGAGGCAAAAGTCCACTGGCCGTATGGCCTAGCTAGGGGAGCACTAGCTCTACCAACTACCTAATACTAGGATACACGATCAATGTAAGTGCTTGAGTGATTAAGTTTATCAATCCTTCCCCTAATCAGCAAGCACTTGCTTGATCCTCATGCTTGATCTTCTCAACCCCGATCTTGACCATCAACTGCACAAGGCGCTTCTGACCAAGAGGCTTGGTGAGGATGTCCGCGAGCTGCTGGCCGGTCCCAACATGCCGAGGATAATCCGCCCTCCAGTGACACAGTCCCTGATGAAGTGGAACCGGATGTCAATGTGTTTGCTCCTGTCATGGAGGACGGGATTCTTTGCCAATTCAATGTCGGACTGATTATCCACCCTCAGGACCAGTGCGCGGTGATCTTCTCTGGTGATCTCCTGCAGCAACCGCCTGAGCCAAACTCCTTGGCAGCACGCCGTCGCAGCCGCGACGTATTCCGCCTCACAGGTGGATAGGGCGACGATCCTCTGTTTCTGTGACTGCCAGGAAATTGGGCACCCACCGAGGAAGAAGATCAACCCCGAGGTGCACTTCCTTCCATCGATGTCGCCTGCCATGTCATTGTCGTTGTAGCCAATGAGCTCCGCCTTGCCCCCGTTGTGCCTTGGAAAGACTACCCCGTAGTCCACTGTCCCGGCGACATAGCGAAAGAGGTGCTTGACGGCGGCGAGGTGATCTTCGCGCAGATCCTCCATGAATCGGTTGACATAGCCCACGGCGAACGCCAAGTCCGGCCGTGTGTGCACCAAATAGCGCAGCCCACCGACGATGCTTCTGTAGCCCGTCGCGTCCACCTTTGCCGCCGTGCTCGCCTTGCTCAGCTTGATCTTCTCCTCCATCGGTGTCTTGTTGGCCTTGCAACCCGCCATGCCGCTCCGCTCGAGCAGTTTCCGCGCGTAGGCGCTCTGGCGAACCCGAGCCGCGTCAGGCTCTCGTCCAGCTTGACGTTCCACGCCCGCGGGGCCTGCCGCAAGACGTAGAGGGCCTTGCACAGGCGGAGCACCATGTGCTCCTGGCCGTCGACGACGAATCCCGGTGGCTGCTTGATGAAGACCTTCTCCTTGAGCTCCCCGTTCAAGAACGCGAACTTGACATCCAAGTGATGGACCTTCCAGCCGCGCGTGGCTGCCAGCGTGAGCACCAGCCGCACCGACTCCATCCTTGCCACCGGTGCAAAGACTTCTTCGAAGTTGATTCCTTCCCGCTGCATGAATCCGCGCGCTACCAGCCTTGCCTTGTGCCGCACGACCTCGCCGCGCTCATCCCGCTTCACCTTGTAGACCCATTTGAGTCCAATTGGCCGGCAATTCGCCGGCAGATCAACCAGCTCCCAAGTCTGGTTCTCTTGGATGGAGCTCATCTCCTCCAGCATTGCTTGCCGCCAGCTCTCATCCTGCTCCGCTGCGGCAAATGATGGTGGCTCCTCCGTGCTGCTAAAGTGCAGCTCGTCATCCAGAGCCCGCGTCGCCAAGCCTGGGGGTGTCGGATTGCCGACGAACTATGCAGAATCGCACCGGCTTCCCTTCATACTCGGTGTCGAGGTACGGCGATGTGTCGGGCGGAGGCATGGCGTAGCGGACTAGTGCTCCCGTTGGTGTTGCTGGCGAGGCTTCCACTGCCCCTGGCATGGGTGAGCCGCCTCCATATTCGCCGTCGCCGTTGTCCACACCATGCTCCGGCTGACCGTGGGCCAGCGCTCTCCCGTCCGAGTACTCTTTGTACTCGACGGTGAAGATGCTCGAGCTCCTGCCGGTTGCTGCTTCCCCATCATTTGGGCGCACCCAGTCCTAGCTCGCAGCCTCGTCGAACGTGACGTCGCGCGAGACGTGGACGCGTCGCTCCACCGGGTCGTAGAGCCGGTAGGCCTTGCTGCCCGCCTCGTAGCCGAGGAAGACCATCAGCTTGCTCCTGTCTTCCAGCTTGGCGAGGTTGGGCCGTGTCACCGTGACATGCCCAATGCACCCGAAAGTGCGTAGATGAGCGACGTCGGGCTTGCGCCCGTGCCACGCCTCGAACGGCGTCTTGTTCTCCAGGCTCTTCGTGGGGGAGCGGTTGAGGATGTACACCGCAGTGCTCACCGCCTCGCCCCAGAACGCCGTCGGCATTCCCTTGGCCTTCAGCATGCTCCTAGCCATGCCTACCACCGTCTGGTTCCGCCGCTTGACGACGCCATTCTGTTGCGAGGATTAGGGGGCTGTGAGGTGGCATCCCACGCCCTCGCCGGTGCAGTAACGGGCGAACTCCTTGGAGTTGAACTCGCCGCCACGATCTGTCCGCAGCACCCCCAGTTTCTTCCCCGTCTCCATCTCCGCCCGAGCCTTGATCTCCTTGATCGCCTCCGCCGCCTGGTCCTTGGCCGTGAGCAGTCACAGCCACATGAAACGACTGCTGTCATCCACAAGCAGGAGGAAGTACCTCCTGCCGCCGTGCGTGGCTAGCTTGATTGGCCCACAAAGGTCGCCGTGGACCAACTCCAGTGGGTCCTGGGCTCGATAGCTCGCCGTCTTGGGGAAAGGGGCTCGCCGTTGCTTGCCGGCGAGGCAGTTGTCGCACAGCTCACTGACGTGCTCGATTGCCGGCAGCCCGCGCGCCATCCGGCCCAAAGCGTCGAAGCTCAAGTGGCCGAATCGCGCGTGCCAGTGCCACGCTGTCTCCTCGTGCCTCGCCGCCAAGCATACTGGCCTGGCAATCGTCAGCTTCATGACATAGAGCCGATTCCTTGAACGGCTCACCTTGGCAAGCAGCTTCTGCTCGCGGTCGCGGATGCGCAGTACGCCGTCATCGATTAGGACCTTGCACCCGCGTTCGTCCAGCTGCCCTAGGCTGACGATGTTGCTGCGGAGGCGCGGGATGTAGTAGACTCCGGTGAGCGCGCGGTGGCCGCCATTGCTGCAGCTGAAGAGGATGCAATGTCGACGAGGGAGTTGTCCCCAAACTTGACGGTGCCGGTGATGGAGGTGTCGAGCTCGGAGAAGGCCCCACGACTCCCTGTCATGTGGTTGCTCGCGCCGCTGTCCAAGTACCAGCGCTCCGCCGCCTCCTCGTCTCCTTCCTCCTTGCCGAGGTGGACCTACGCTCGGGGCTCCTCGAGCCGCACCGGCGCGCGCTTCGCCTCCTCTGCTTTGCTGTCAAGCGCGCAAGCCTGCACCATCAGCAAAGCAGGCTCCTTTTCTTCTTCCTCTGCGCTACAGGAACGCGCAAGAAGCAGCGCCGGCTCTTCCTCCTCTTCTTGGGCGAAATTGGCCTGCTCGCGGCGTTGGGGAGCGCGGCAATTGCGCGTCCAATGCCCGAACTTGCCACAATTGAGGCATTTGTCCTTCGCCACGGTCTTGCCGCCTTCTTCTTTGGGCTCGCCGGTGCCCGCCTTCCTCCTGGGCTTGCCGCGGCGCCGCCCGCGGCCTCTGCTCGAGGATGAGCCAGCGTCCCCGCGCTGTTTCTCCTTCATCCGAGCCATCCATTCCTCTTCAGTGAGAAGGAGCTGCCCTTTCAGGCCTTCCCCTTGTGTCGTCGGCGCTTCCGCGCGATCCTCGACCGCCTTCAGCCGCCCGGTGACGTCCTCGATGGAGAGCGCGTCGAGGTTGAGCATGGTCTCGATGGCGACGGCGACGGCGCCGTGCGCGTACCTGGACGGCACGACTCGGAGGTACTTGGCCACCACCGTCTCCTCCTTGATCACCTCGCCCAGCGTCCCGAGCTGGCTCACCAAGGAGGTGAGGCGCAGCGCAAAGTCCTCCACCGTCTCTCCATCACGGAATGCGATGGTCTCAAACTCGCGCCGCAGCTGCTGCACCTTCGCCTTCTTTACACGGTCGCTGCCGACGCGGATGGCCTCCAGGCTGGTCCAGGCTTCCTTGGCGGAATCCTTGCTCCCTAGAGTGGTGACGTACTCAGGGTGAACGCCCTTGAGGATGGCCTCCATTGCCATCTGGTCTTCCTGCTCGTTGTCGGTGCCGTCCTGGACGACCCGCCAAAGGCCCCTGGCCTTGAGCATGACCTTCATCACCGTCGCCCACTCACCGTAGTTCGTGCGGGTCAGTAGCGGGAATTGTACGCCTCCCACCTCGCGCACCGTCTTCACCATGACCCATGGACGGGTTGGTGATCTCGACGGCTGCTCTCTGGGCTGCCTGGACGCCCGGCGTCCACGGTTGCCATCCTGGCAGGACTGCACACTACCAGTCGAGGAAGAAGACATCTCCCTCAAATTGGCTTCCTAATCACCTAAATTAGGCTCTGATGCCACTGTTAGCCCACTCTAGGATCACTAAGCAGCTTATATAGCTGTTGCTACTCCTTGCACACACACACTTGGGCAGAGTTAGGAGGGGAGGTGGAGAACAGAAGAACACTCAGGTTCTTGGCTGAACTACTTTGCAGCTTGGCTGCCCTTCTATTTATAGAGAAATGAAAATACACTCTAATACATACATGGTACAACTACTCCTACCAACTATGGTACAGCTACCAACTACATACTTGAGTATAGTACTGCTACCAACTATATACTCAAGTATGGTACTTCTACTACCCTCTTGCTGCATACAGCAGAGGCAAAAGTTCACTGGCCGTATGGCCTAGCTAGGGGAACACTAGCTCTACCAACTACCTAATACCAGGATACATGATCGATGTAACTGCTTGAGTGATTATAATTAAGTTCATCGGCTTTCGCCTCGCGGGCCGCCGGGGCTACCTGTGCACTACGCAGCGCGGCGCGTGGAGCATGTCCGCTAGCCCATGCTCGCGAGCACATCTGCGACGCCCTCCGCCACGTCGAGTTCCACGACTTTGCCATCTCCGACCTTGCTCCTCCGCAGGCTCTCGAGCCGAGCCATGACCCGTGATATATAGGGCCAAGTATCATAATTCAGGTGGTTTTTGAAGGGGATAGACTGCTCATCATGCCACCTCTCAAGGGCCTCGTCGCCGCACCCTGCTGGTCGAGGGCAAAAACTTCCTAGAGCATGTATTCTAGTTTCAAGATTACCCTTTAATCTCCCTATCATTATAATCTGGTTGGTTCGTGCACGTATGGATGGATTCAATGGTAAAGACGTATCTATACCTAATATTAAAGCAAATAAGATTTTCTGGTCCTTGGTTTCTCGGTCCGTCGTGACGGGTGGACCCAGCTGGTCAGCCTCCCCTCGTCCTGCATCCGATAATCCGAATCGCAGCTACAATACGAACCAGATTTGGATGGCAGAAGGAGCCCACGTGAAAACAGACGCCCCAGTCGCATACGGACTCCGTTTTTTATGTTCTATATATCGATGAAAAGCTAAAATAATAATCTTTCTAACCCAACTGAAACCACTTTAAAATTCGGTAATAAGTCAACCGAAATCTTTTAAAACAATATGACGTGGAATTGATTTGCGAGCCCGAAGTGCAGGAGCAGCCCACGCGAAAACGGATGCCTAGGTCGTGTATGGACTCCGTTTTTTACGTTCTATATATCGATGGAAAGCTAAAATAAAAACATTGCCAACCCAATTGATATCGCTCTAAAATTCGCTTGCAATTAACAGAAATCATCAGGACAATATTAACTACAATTTATTCGGAGATCTGATTCAGACGGCAGGAGCAGCCTACGTGAAAACGGATACACATGTCGTATATGGATTCTGTTTTCGATGTTCTGTATATTACCAGAAAGCAAAAAATAAAATTTCTTACCAAACTGATACCACCTAAATTTTGGTCACATGTAAGAAAAAATTCAAAAGAGTAGGATAAGGAATATATTTGCGAGACTATTTTTATATATATTGATCTATAGGTGTAAGGAATTATTTTAATCCCATTGCAACGCACGGGCATTTTGCTGGTCATTAAAAAATAGTGACAATCTGACAGATGTCCATATGAATTAGTCTACGATGCACCCATGAAAAACTCAACAAAATACAGACGGATAAATAACGCAAGCACCTACAATCATGTAAAATTTGAGGTGCAATAATTTGTGCAAGGAGAAAAAAACAGCATATTATCTGGCCTCAGAGTATTGTTCATCCAATATTCTAGACCCACAACCCGCTAGTTCTCCTTTTCTTGATCGCACTGCTCAATCTCAAATTTTGCAACGATTTAGATCTTGCATTATATATCCACTGATATTTTTGGTTGATATTTTTCTTATACATTATGATGCATTTTTTGAAGTGGAAATATGGGCGCACCAAAGAGTATGGAAGCACGAGATACAAACTCATTGATAGTCTGCACCAAATCACATTCCGCATATGACAATTGATAAACATACAACAGGCACGTGTAAGAAGCTAATTACAAGCCAAACCCAAAAAAGAAAGGAGAGAAGCTTATAAACTACAATGGCACAAAGCTATCGAGCAAATAGAAGATATCTTGGCGCCAAGCCAAACTGGTCGCAGAGCCTTGAAACAATCAAGCCACTGGGCTTGCAGCTGCTTGCGTTTCAGTCGTCGCCTACCGAAGACATGGCAAGGGTCCGTCTGGAGATTTCCATGTGGAGTTGCTTCACGAGGTTGATCCAGGCACCAACACTCTGCCCATCTATTGTTACCCAGTCCACAATTGTTGCTGCTGGCTGCTCGTACCACTCATCAACCTGGAAATTACAAAAGCATATGGTCATAGGTTCACTGCATAGCAGTACAATTTACTGTTCACGGGTCAGGCAGGTTCGTCATAGCAAGACGGCAATAGAGGCCCTGTTTGGTTACACTTTTCTCCATCTCGATTATACTGTGAGTAAGATTACCTAGCAATCCGTGGTGTGGAGAATCCGCTCCTTAGAGAATCAGAACGTTTGCTAATCTCGGATTTTTAGCTGCTCTCTCTTCCTCTTCCTCTTCCTCTTCCCTTTTTCCCCGGCGGTCAATCCACCGCACAGTAGTTCACCTCCGCCGCCCCTCCTCTTCCCCTCTCCTCGCGCATCACCCTCCCCACCTCCTCTCCCCGCTCGGCCTGGATCTGGAGAAGGCGGCCGTCGGCGGAAGGAGGAGAGTGCAACCGGCGCGGGAGAGGCCGAGCCCGCCTCCTCTCTCTCCTCGGGGAGGCCTCCCTCATCGGCCAACGCGCGAAGGCGGAGCGGCGGCAACGAGGAGCAGGAGCTCGGCGGTGCCTCCTCCCCCATGGCGACGACGAGGAACTCGGGCGGGACAATGAGCTCGGGCGGTGCCTCCTCCCCCATGGCGACCACGAGGAGCTCGGGCCGGTGGAGGCGCGGGTGGACGGTGGCGCGGGCCTGGCAGAGGCACCAGTGGGTGGCGGCGCTGGTGGGTGGCGGCACCGGCGGACGGAGGGGAACGGGTGAAGGGAGGAAGAATCGCGTCGATTTTTTCCAAGGGTGAGTGGCCAACCGCGTACGGGAGAATCGATGTCTGTGTGTAAATGTCGCTCGCCAGGGAATCGGCGCTCGGGAGAATCGCGCGAGAATCGGCGCGTTTGGGTGGAGAATCGGCGTTGGCTGACTCAGAATCGGGTTTTAATCGTATCCAAACAGGGCCCTAACCAATGACAGATCGGTCGCCAAGTAACAAACAAGTTGACACCACGATCAGGTGAACAACCAAAGGCACTTACCAGGCCCCTAACACGCTGGCAATCTTCGAAACACCTTCGAGCTTCTTGAACTGCATTTCTCAGTTCCGGCAGCCATTTTTCACTGACCACCTTGTCTTGTTCGCCAGCTAATTTAAGACAGTAGTTGGCCACCCTACACAAAAAAAAAATGACATATTAGTACATGTCCTGGAAAATGCATTCATTAAATGACATATTAGTAATGTCCTGAAAATGCATTCATTTGTCCAGATACAGTAAAGTGTCGAGTGTACTGCTCCCTTAACTATTTCAGGATTCTTATCCAATCCAACTATATGAAATTGCAGAGTCCTCAATCCCAGCAGGAGGCCAACAAGGCAGACGGGGATACAAGCCCATCGAAGATGGCGGTGGACATGGCGGCAAGGTGGGTGGGCATCCTGGTGAGTGTTGACAGCCCTGCGGTAACAGTAGAGGCCGCAGAGGAGCTGAGTCCAAAACCAAGTGATAGGCCCTTGGTGAGGTGGACAAAGGCGGCGTGGGAGCAGCCGAGGGCGTGGAGCGCAGATGGAGGTGATGCTGGTGCGGCAGTGGAGATGGTCCTTAGAGAGGCGCCCAGTGTGGTGGGGACGAGATGGGTAGTTGACATAGGCGATGGAGGAGGGACGTGGCAGTGACAATGTCATCGAGGGAGAGGAGGGAGAGGGGGGTGGGGGGGTGTGGGGGGGGCAGGCATCAGTGACTGCACATCCAAGATGTTGCAGCCTAGGCCAAGGTGGCAAGCACAATTGGAGGGGTTGGGGTCAACGGTGGCGTTGACCTCCGCTCTAGCGTGGAGAGCCATTGTTCGACCCTCCCTCTGTCAGTCTGTCTCTGTGGACCCACGCATTTGGTTCCATGCTGGGGTGCTACAGCAGCTCTAAAGAGTGGTGTGGCTGCTCTAGACTGGAATTGAGGTATTTAAATAGATTATGGACCTAGATCTGCAATTTCATAGTATGGAGACCTAGATGTGTAATTTACTCTAGAATAAAACATTCAGAATGAGACAATTAGAGTAAAAAATGAAATAGACAATCAGTTTATTCATTGGATTTAAACTGATTGGATTCAGTAAATAGCTACTGCTGAGTAACATACAAGAACAAGATTAGACATACCTTTCGTATTCTTGTTGAGCACGATGTGCACGATTCAGCAAAACACGGTCATTCTCAACAAGATTTCGCCGTGTGTGCACCAAGTTGATAGATTTTGATAAATCTTCTAATATGCTAGCTTCAGACCCGCAAGGTTTTAGGCAGAACTCCAGTGAATTTAATACAGAAGCCAAGCCAGAATCTGTGCTTTCTGTGCCTGGTGAAACTATCAGGATAAAAGAAAAATATGAGTATACTCTGTGCGATTCAAGGGGAGAAATGACAAAACAGTCAATAAATCAAGTTGTGCACTAAGTCATAGGTAGAATGTACAATCGGACAAGAAAAATATTAAAATTCTTTTTCTCCTTTAGTTGCTGTGAACAATACCAACACAAGGATGGTTACATTTGTGATTTCTTGTATGCATCATCATTATACAACAACAATTGTGTACGATTTCATCACGAGTATGCCTTTTAATTTATGGCATTCAGTAGACAAATGATGGCAGCACATCCATGCCTAATTGGTTAAAAGGGTTGTTATGTGCGGTGTGAGGAAGAAGGATAGAAAGGTGCAGAATAGTAGTGGCTGAGTCAAAGTCTTAGATGAGTTGTTTATTTGGTTTTTTTTTTTTTTGATAAAAAGTTGTTTATTTGGTTTAGTTATTTGGTTTGTTAGTACATTCAGGAGTTGGTTTGTTAGAGCTATCAGGATGTTCTATCTGTTAGTTTCTATTTTGTTAGCCGGACTGTCCTGGAAGTCTGTACCTGAAAAACTAAGCAATAGATTGATTCGTTTCTCCTCTATCTCTACGGTGCTGCCTTGTGGGTGCAGGGGCTACCATCTCTGGTGCCTAAACCGCACACTGGGGGTCCAGGGCCATGGACATCCCACTGCACCCATCTCAACAGTTTATGACAAAAGACTAACTTATGCATTTCTGAACCAAAGTCCACAAACATATAACATGAGTAGCACTAAGCATACCAGAATTATACTGAAGAGCAGCAGAGATGCGGCATATAGATGGCACAGCAGATGGATCTCTGGCACCAGCTCTTGCAGTCAACAAAGCTGCATGTTTTTCTGCAGCTGCAAATGCTTCTGATCCTGTCATACCATTAGAACCCACAGCCTCCAAAAGGGCCTACAATAGGGAAACATCAGCAGGAACTTATACCAACAGTTGAAAATAACATAGATGCATAGAAGTAGTCATTCCAAGAAGAGATAGAATCTTTTAAAAATGAGCATGTTGAACATGTTTCAGCAGTGATAACAGCAACATAACAAACACAACATATGTAGAGCTGCAAACTGCCTAGTATCGTATTTGTAGCAGCTCTTGCTTACCCAATTTGTTCAGGTAAAGCGTATATAAACAAGAACTGACAGGAATATAGCACAGAGATGATTTTGGAAAGAAGCAATCGATTTAAACATATAGCATAACCAACCTGAGGAGTTGCTGGCAACCTGCACAAGCTATTATCCAAGCTCTGGCTAAATGCAGCTAATTCTCGCTCTATGAGGTCCCTTGAGCCAGTAGACATGTCTACAACAGCATTGCACGCAGGGATGATTGTACTTGATGCATATCCTCTAGCTGATAATGGTTGTTGCTCCCAAAATGCCGATGCATCCTATATCATCAAGAGTTGATTTTCAATATAGCAAGTGACTAATTGACAATTGTTTTTTATGATAAAATACTGACAGTAAGACCAAATCCCATGAGTCCTCACTACCATTAGCATATTTATTCATAGTAACTACAGCTTATAAGCTGCATACATTACAATCACAAATCAAATACCTAAATCTTAGGCATAAGCAAATATTGGGTTGAAGCTCATAACCAATCCATACTCGGTGTCATCTTACTGACAAGAATAAACAACAGCTATTGACTCCCATTCCCAAGTTCAAGCCCATACCAAACGGATTCTAGAGTTGATTGATAAATCCACAATATTGCAAACTAACCATATTGGCACGTTGAAGAGCACTGTAAATGCACTCCAGCTCTGATCGACGAGCATCGAATTCTTCAATTTTCTTCCACTTCTTCTTCAGTGAATCTTCTGCTTCCTTCCACTCAGCACATAACTTATACAGACGTTGTACCTCAGATGTAAGTGTATTCAAGCTTGCCTTTAGTCCCGCAACTTCTCTTTCCTTGGCCCAAACGTCCAGCTAAAATGAGGTAGACCAATGTCATCAGCAAAAAAGCTATTGATTATCAAAAGTTGCTTTTTAATATGCTAAAATTGAAAAGGATGACTGCAAAACTAAGGAGCTTAGAAGCAGAGCAAGCACATGCAGCTTTAAACTTAAGTCTCCATGAGTCGACTTAAACACAGCTGCCTTTGCACATGCATTTAGCTATTGTTATATGTGCTACAACAAGAAAGGTTTTTACACTTTACAATGAAATTGGATTTTTACACTGGTCAAGACAAGTAAATAGGTATTTGTTTTCTGTAACCTGGAAAAAACAAACTTCTAGACAGTGAAACTGGAGCGAATTATATATCTCAGGGAACATGTGCGCATGTTACTCTTGTTCCTATCTAACTAGAGGCATTATAAATACCCTTTTATTTATCAAGGAGCACACAGATTGACTTCATTGTAGGATGGAGACTTCCAAAAAAGTACCTCTAAATGCCTACTGTTGGTCACATTCTGTGAGGTGTTTCCAGTAGGCAGCTTCTTACTTCCTGCCACGTCAATGGTGCCATGTAGGCGTTGCCATAGCTTCTGACTTAGAGCTTTTGCTTCTGCAGCTTTATTCAAAGCATCTTCCGTTGCTAAGAATTGCTGGACATGCTCTTTCTGAAAGGCAAAATTTGATTAACAAGTATACATGAAAACTCGTCATAAGCATCGCAACAGAAGAGAACACCTCATAAGCAATTACCTGTCTTTCTAGTAGCTGATCATATGTTCCTCGAGTTGACAACTGAGATCCAGTCTTCCCATTGCCATACACCTGATATGGTAAGGGTGAGCTTGCATCAGTTGAAGCAGCATCAATAACCTGTTCATTTTCATATTTATACCTAGGAAAAGAATGTATATCTGGTTAACATCTAACCTGAAAAATATAAGCAGTTCACTTGGCATATGTAGCAACTCAGTTCAGAACACATTAATTGACAAAAATCAACATACATTATATGAGACGTTTCAATTAAAAGTTGCATGTTAATATTAATACAATAATCTACTTCCAACCAAGTAAATGGAACGTATTAAAAAGCCTAAAAAGAAAATAATTTACCAATTAAAGCAATATCACTACATGTATATAATGTGACCTATGATATCACTCATGGAGTCATGGTCACATACTGCAAAATCAACACTATGTGTGACAAAAAGTAAAATTACATAACCCGTTTTCATGTCTGTTATTGAGATACAGTAAGAAAATCAAAGATAAATGTGGCATGTAGTACCTCAGCAGTTCTGCATCAGCACGTATGTCAATCTTGTCTGTTTCTTTGTGAATGAGTGTTTTCATGCGTGATGTGTAGGTAATGATTGACTGCAAAAGCAAGGATGGATTCTTTAGGGAATCCAATGCGACAGCTTTAACATCTGTTGGTATTTCACCATCCAAGTCAATACCCAGCTTTGCTGCATCTAATTGGCAACTTGAATTAATGCCACTCCCTTCAAATGCTGGGAATGAATTCCGAATCGTTTCGGTCATATCTGCAGCAAGAGTTTCACATGCCTTCCGAATGCTCCTTTCACCTGCAGTTTCTACAAGATCCTCGGGCAACCTATTGTTTTTTATAGTAGATGAGTAAAGGTCCTCCCTATCGCTCTGCAATTGCATATCTTCAACAGCACCTGCAGCTCCAGACACGCCTATACTTGACCTTCGCACGTCCCTTGCTTGGTTAACAAACTGATGGAGCCGGCGCTGGTATTCAGCAAATATTTTGCATGCTTCGTCACATTGCTGTTCATATGCTTCAAGCATAACTTGCTTGTGCCTATTTAAAAATTAAAAAGAAATGTTATTTTTTGTAGATGTGCTAAAATTACACCATCAGTCCATCACACTCGCCGCAATTTATGATAAACAGATAGATGAAACTGCTAGGCATGAACGAATAAATGCAAATGCGATACTAGGTATGGTTCACGAACACATCATGTTAATGCTGATCATAAAACAACCCTACCACAAAAAAAATATGCCAGACGCCTCTATGTGCCAGCCAGAATTGAAATGTCAACTGTATTTTACATGCTAAGAGTTACGAACAGCTTTTCAGGTATTCCTGCCAGCAGGCTTACTGGATTACTACCATGAAATGCCTGGCCTGTTAATGCACCATGAAAGAAATATGAATTTACAATTTAGCACTTAAACCACCAAAGAGATTGTCATCAAATTGTCATCAAATATTGGTATATGCACAAATGATGATTCCAGATTTGTATTTTTACGAATGAAAGAACATCTAGTGACATCTAGGTTGGTGATAAACTGAGGGGATGATGTAGAGTGGCATTTTGCTATGCGGCAGTCTTCTGGATTTCATATCCCTGAGAGCTCTTTTGTTTCACAGCAAAATCTATTCCTATCAGACTACAATTAGGAACGGAATTTTCAGCTTTTGAGCAATCATATCAGTACATTGAGCAGCCTGTAGCAATGCTGCTAGGGGAATAGTTGCGGTCAGGAGGTCCGTCCTACGTTTTCTATGCCATTTCTACCAGAAGATTTGGCAAGCTTGCAAAACTGAATACGGAGTATTAGTATTGGTGCACGAAATGAATCGTCTACAGGTAGTCACCCGTTAGTAGTCAGCAATTCCGCTGTGATTTTATTAGGTACCTGGCATTGGAGCGCTCGCCGAGGACGCGCTTGCGCTCGGCCTCCTCCCTGGCGACCTCGGCGATGCGCGCGCGGAGCTCCTTGCGCTGCCTCCTGACGACCCCGCGCAGGCGCTCGGCCTCCTCGGCGGCGAGGTCCCGCTCCCTGGCCTCGGCCTCCCTGGCGGCGGCGTCGCCGGCGCCGGCGCCCGCCGCCCCGCCCTCCCGAGCCCGCCGGGCCGCGACGCCGTGGACGAGGATGTTGCGGCGCGCGGTGGCGACGGTGCGCTCGGAGCGGACGCGGCGGAGCAGGAAGGACCAGACGGGGATCATGTTGCCCCGGCAGATCTTGCGGAGCTGCTCCGGGGCCGGCGGGGCCGAGGGGTACCCCATCTCGTCCTGCAGCCACTCGATGATGGCGTCCGGGGAGACGCCGCCGGGGCCGCTGCCCCCTGAGACGGAGGACGCGGGCATCGCTGCCGGCGTGTGGGGCAAAACCCTAGGCAGGCGGCGCTCGATCTGGCGAATGCGCAGGGGGGTGGGTAGTGGAGGCCGGAGGGAGGGAGGGAGCGAGGGAGAGAGTGGGAATGGTTTTTTGAAACTATTTTTCTAGGGAAAAAGTCTACACCACCCCCCAACCTATGGAGGTTGGACTACATAACCCCCAACCTATAAAATGGTATATATCACCTCCCTGAACTTTTCAAAGCTGGTCAAATTACCCTCTAAACCAATTTTTAAAAATCATAATAAATCACAAAAAAATCATAAAATGAAAAATCCAACCGTGTTGGACTCCAAATGAGTAGATCTACACAGTGAACATATAACACCTTATATTTTTATACATTTTTTTGCTGTACCTTTAGATCTATGGTTTTCTCCATAGCTGTAAAGCTATAGCAAAAAAATGTACAAAAGCATAAGGTGTTATATGTTTACTATGTAGATCTACTCATTTGAAGTCCAACACAGTTGGATTTTTCATTTTATGATTTTTCTGTGATTTACTATGATTTTTCAAAACTGGTTTAGGGGGTAATTTGACCGGCTTTGAAAAGTTCAGGGGGTGATATAAACCATTTCATAGGTTGGGGGGTTATATAGTCCAATACTCATAGGTTGGGAGGTGATGTAGACTTTTTTCATTTTTCTAGGTTGCCCTTCGTTTGTATTGGATCTGTCCACTTCGACAGGACGGGGCAACGGAACGGCATCGGAGAAGGCCGGCGGTTGGGTAGTCGGGGACGGCTGGACCTGGACGGCGACTTGCGGGTGATTACAAAAATCAAAGAGAGCAAATAACATTAGGCAGTAAGGATATCTCCAATGGTGTTTCTAATCTTCATTCTTCAAATCTCACTGCAAAGTACTTCGTAAGTCACACCATTTATAGTGCAGAAC
The DNA here is from genome assembly GCA_022530915.1 of Paspalum notatum. Lineage (NCBI taxonomy): Eukaryota > Viridiplantae > Streptophyta > Magnoliopsida > Poales > Poaceae > Paspalum > Paspalum notatum. The sequence continues at coordinate 36,633,494 of CM039685.1, forward strand.
AATGTTAAACAGTATCAAATTCCTTAAAATAAGTAACACCATTCAAGATAGCCTAACAGATCTATCCACATCAACATTTGTTAAATATAGATTTCAAAATATTTACAAAAGATGCCCACTAATAGGTGATCAAATTAGACTTAGAAAAAAATTAAAGAGCGAAGTCAATTTTATCTCCGAACTTGTCTCTGAGTTTAGAAACCCCTTGAACTCAAATACATGACAACATAACACGTGTCTCGGGGATTTTATTATGAAAACTAAACATCGTCGGGGCTTAGAAAATCCCTGGACCCTAGGGTAGCATTTGGTTGGTGGGCATGGTGGAATGAAGTGGTTCCGTTCCTGTATTCTAGGATGGAATGGTTATATTCCATGTTTGGTTAAAGGGATGGAATGATTCTACGATGTGTTTGGTTGGAGTGACAAGGACAAAGGACTTTTTAACCCTATTTCCTGCCATTAAATGTGGACCCACATGTCATAGAAACATCGTTTCTCTTTCTTCTCTCCCCTACCAACCTCCATGGCAGCCGCCCGACTCCGCCCATCCCGCTGGCGTCCCTGCCGCCCATCCCCGCCGCCGCACACGGCCCCGCGCGCATCGACTCCCCGAGTCCCCGTTGGCACCCGTCTCCCCTCCACGAGCTTCTCCCGCCGAGCACGTCGCGTCGCGCCGCCACGTCCTCCCCGTCGAGCGCGCCTCCTGCTGTATCCTCCCCGTCGGCCGCGTCTCTTCGTCCGCGCGCGTGTGTTGTCGGCGGGTCCTCCTCCGCGGCAGCGCCGCCGCTGCCGCGTGCTGAAGCCGACCGGCCGCCGCAGCATGCTTGTGCGCCGAAGCCAGCCGAAACCGGCCGCTGTGTGTGGGAGGAGAGAGAGGGGAGTGAGACGGACGTTACTGGGATGAGCGTGTTCCACAATTTTTTCGGGACGCAGACATTCCGGATCTAAGAAGAATATTCTCTTATGGGAATGGTTCCATTCCAGGTTCCGTGATCCAAACACTCTCAAAATTAGAATGGAATGGTTCCATTTCACCTCATCCTTCAAACCAAACGGACCCTATTCTAACGAATGATCGAACTCGCGCCCTAAAGGTACCAAAAAGACTCCTCCTCAGCTACCTAAACTATGTAAACCGGATAATGTTCTCCCTTTGACCTGTTCAAAGTGGATTTGTAGGGTGTTTTTTTTAATTTCTTTTACCTATGAGTCATAAAAAATGATGGCCCTTTGTGGTGAGGGTGGTGGGTGGCGGGGACGCGGAGGCAGGAGCGGCCACAACGGGCCGAGTAGGCGGTAGGGTAGTAGAGGCAAGCGCGGAGAGGAGAGGGGCAAAAACGCCATTTAAAAAATATAAAATTTGATTTGGTCAATTTAGACGTCGAGGGTTAAAAATTGGATGGTGATGTCACATAAAGGTAGGCAAAAATTAACCAGTGGCATTGAAAACGGAACGAAAATTTCAGTAGCATTTTGTCCCATTTCTCACTTTAATGTGCACTGCCCAATTTACTTGCTCGCTCTTGTCCACGTCTTTTTTTTTCTCGTCTCTCAGCAAACCTCCAGTCTAGAAACATGACAGGGCAGGTACGCACCGGCGGCACCGCCACCGCCACCAGGCGCGTGCACTAGCAGGAAAACCGTGGGCCGTGCCGGGGGAAATGGCAGATCGCAGATGACATGCACCAAAGCGTGCATGGAGCCGAGGGTCTGGGCAGTGGCCACTGGGCAAAGTTCACCTTTTCGTTTTGACTGTAGTAAAATTTCGGTTTGATTAAAAAATTTAACTTTCATATTTTTGAATTTGAAACCGAAAAACACCACTTTTCGAACCGAAATTGGCTTTTCGGTGTGGTCCGAAAACGGAATTTTGGTCCGAAAAACCGAAATTCCGATCCGGAATGGTGAACCGTGCCACCCCGACGGACAAAGATCTCGTCGACACGGCTCGGGAACGCGCCCCTTTTTGCCTCGCCGCTGCCGTCCCTGACACCCGGTGCCATCGCCCGTCGCCTTTATAAACCTCTTGCGCCTCTGTTCCTCCTGTACAACAGTGCCCTCCACGGCAGATCTTGTACGCCTCCAACGTGCATTCCGTGTTTCCCTCCGACCATTCTCGGAATCTTTGGCTGCGTTCGTTTTGGGGGAGTGGGAGTGGGATTCACTCCCTCAGACTACAGAACCTTCTAGGGCCATTGATTTTTCCAAATGTATGGCAGCAAAGCATTCAAGCTACTGTGCTAAAATAGCAGGAGGAAACTTCCCCCAAAACGAACGCTACCTTTCCATCGAATCGAACCCCGGCCGCCGCGCGATCTCCTCAAGCCCTTGTTTCGTCCCCTAGACGTTCTTCGAGCCTTTGCTTGCATCCGTGGTCGTTGACCGCACAGGGCACAGCCGCGTGCGCGAGCACCAACGCGGCGGGCGACCGGGCTCCTAGGAGGCGTCAGCGATGGAGGTATTCGAGGAGGGCGTCGGCCGCAGCGGGGAGCCGGTCGTCGGCTTAGACCATGGTCACCAGGGGTGTAAAAAAGTGTAAAAAGGTGTAAAAAATACTATTTGTACACTGTACACAGAGTGAAAAAATAATAATTGCACACTAACAGTAGAAATGCATTTCCTACTGACCGTAGCCTTACCCGAGTACCGGACTGGACCACGGAGCAGAGCGCCTGCAGCAGCCGGCAGGCCAGCCGGTCATGAACGCCCGAAGAAAGAGAAATGCAGAGGCGCGCTGGATGTGTGAATGAACGGCGTGCCCTGTTCGTTGCGTGATCTCTGCTCTGCCAGCCAACCTTGCCGTACCTCGTGTTAGACTATCCACGCTCCCGCTTCCCTAAATTTTTCCTTCGAAAAAAATATTCCAAACCAGTCAGCAAGATTTTTTTTTCTAAATCAATTTATCCCGCACTCCTATTTCTCTATGTGTTTTCTCCAAATCTAACTACCCAATATTTTATTCATCCACATCCAACTACCATCTCTTTTATCTTTACACTAAATTAATATACATAATACTAATAAATCATATTAAAGCACGAAAAACATTAACAATTACTAGAAAATACTAAAATAATTCAAATACAAAACGTTTTTAGAAAAAAAAATAAAAACCTAAATGCCCACGCCACCATCTCTCTCCCTCTCCTTCTCCAACCTCCCGCATCCCTCTGCAGCTCTGCTTCTACACCGCCGCCGCTACCGTCCCGGCATGCACGGTAGCGGAAAGATTTGCCGTCAAAATGCATGCAGCTGCTTCCGCTAGGCTTCCGGCATCTGTGGAGAAAGAGAAAGTCTTCCGCTATGGCTTTGTCATGCGGGCCCCAGCAACCGCGCCGCTTGCTCGCGCGCTCGGACGGAGAAGAGGAGCGCGGAGGTCGGGGTGGAGCGGAGCGAACGGTGGCGGCGGAGGTCCAGCCGTAGCGCACGGACGCGCCTACTCCCTCCCCGGCTCCCCGCACGCGTGGAGGCCGTCGTCGCCTGCCGCCGCGCACGCATCCATTGTCATCGTCTGCCGGCGGTGATCTGGCCCCGGTGGAGAGACGACATCCGTATGCCATCGGTGGAGGACGAGGAGGCGGAGGCGCCGCCGCGCGAAGCGGTGTCGCGCAATAGGGAAGAGGAGGGAGCGCCGCCGCACGACGGGGAGGAGGAAGCGGTGCCGTGTGACGGGGAACAGGAGGGAACGCCGGCCGCCGCGCGAGGGGGAGGAGGTAGATCCGGCGGCCAGGCAACGAGGAGGCGGATGGCGGCTGGCATCGCGGCGAAGAGCGGGACGGCGGCGGCGGGTGTGGATGGAGTTGGGCGGGCGGAGGCAGTGGGTCAGGGGAGACGGGAGGGAGATGGAGACATGGAGATGGGGAAGAGAGCCGGGGTCACCCTTGTTTAAAGGGAAAAAAGAGACGGGACGGATCACGGGCGAGAAAGGGGTTGATGAAAAGATAATGTACGATTTTTTTTAAATAAAAATAATTTGCCATTTACATATTGTTCTGTTTATACTATTTTTGGTGTTATGTATATGATTTAGTTGTAATGTGGATATTGATCTATTATATATGATAAAAGGAGATGGTAGTTAGGATAGATAAATAAAATATTGGGTATTTGGATGTGGAGAAAATATATAGAGAAATAGGAGTGCGGAAGATTTTGATTTGAAAAAAAGAATTTTACTGACTGTGCTGAAATATTCCTTCTAGAGGAAAAATTTGGAGAAACCAGAGTGGAGAATGCGAGGACGCGAGGATCGACGGGTACAACCGGATCACGAATCCTTCCCGCAACCAAACTAGTTGGGCACAAGGCGTCTCCTCGCTTTTCTTCAGAGTCCAAGTTGCTTGCCGTCTCAAGACCGGTCTCAAGACCGGTGGCCCTTTCTCTGTCCGTGCACTGAATTCCCTTTCTTCCCAGTCTCAGTCGAGCCTATGCTTTTGGCAGGCTAGTGAGTTAGTCTTCATAATGCAATTTTCTGCGCCCTCTTTGGTACTTCGAACTGAAACTATTTGGAAATTCTTAGGGCCTAATTATTGGTTGACTACCACATCTTGGTAGAATTTTGAGTGCAAAGCTTTGGTCTACACACACACACACCTGTGAGCTGTGGTTAATCTTCACTATGAATGAGCCTATTGCAATTGTCGCTAAATAAAGGCAGAATTATAAAGTTTGGCACGCCATCACCACGACTTCAAACAAACGCGTGTCGACCTTGCTCGAGCATGTCCGGTCAACACTGGCAAACACATGTTTAGCTACTGGAGTATTAAAACTCAACTGTCTGCCGCCTCACAATTCAATTCTGATCCGTGACTCGATCTGTGGCACCTTTAAAGCATCGCCAACAGATTACCTATACAAGCACTCTAAAAAAATGCATACAAGCCTATTCCGGTGCTAGTATCATTTGAGATTCAATCGCATGAAATAGCATGCAATAAGTAAAAAACAATGGAATGGACAAGGATTTGATGAGTTGAAAGATGAGAAAAGGTTTCATCTGGTGAAAATCATCTGGTGAAAACCTAACACATACTATTTCCTATATATAAAGACGACGTCACACTCTTTGGAAACCAGAGATTAAAATTATGCAAGATCGTAGTATAAGAGATCTTTTTATACATTGTCCGCGTTCTAGTATTTTTTTTCCAAACTTCACTAGGTCTGTTCTATTTTGGGAGAAGGAAAGTATAGCTTATTTAATCTATACACCTTGGATTATCATAATCAATAAGATACTCCGAGGGCTAGTTTATGGATCTCATTTTCCATGGGATCGAAAAAGAATTGGAGGGAATTGGAGAAAAAATAATTTATTTATATCTTAATCCTCTTCAATCCTATGGAAAATAATGTTGTCAAACTAGCACCCAGAGTTTATTCTAGTCCATTTATCACAACCGCCGTAGATTTTGGAGATATTTACCCTATATAGCTTATTATAAGCTAACTTACATAATCTACCATAAATAAGCTAGATCATGCATGACCTTAATCTTCCTCTATTTGAAACTTATACGGTGCCAGATCGGCAGCACACTGTTCCGTTCGTATTTTGCGAATTGCGATCAAGACAACTCCAAACGGTTTTCGTTTCGGTCCTTTCGGACCAGTTTTATGCCCACAGCCTCATCGCAGAACTTCAACGGACACGGATCGCGTGCAGTGCCTATTTCCACTGCAAAATAAGCAGTGCCTACATCTAAACCATCCAACAAACAAACAACGGTGAGATGAGAGGCCCCACCTTCCTTCTGGTTCCCGCTCCACATCTTCACGCTGCCGGCCGCAGCGTGTCGTCCGTCCTCCATGAACCGCGGGCACCACGCACCACAGGGAGTGGCGGGCGGACGGAACCCGCCAAGAATCGGACACTCAGGGACTCCTTCCCTTCGCCGTCGCCCACTGTGTCCTCCGGTAGTGCTGTCAGTGGCGATGTCGAACTCTCAGGTCCGCTGGGCTGCGCTGGAGGCGAGAGCTGTGGGGGCGCGAGCGCGTCCTGCCCGCGCCGTGGCGACCCCCGGCCACACGGCCTCGCCGGAACACGCGGCTTACGCGCGTCCCGGAGGTCGCCGCGCTCGCGGCCCCGTCCGTGCGACGCTGCTCCGGCATCCGCTTCGCTGTGGGCGACGGGGACCTCCGCGCAAGCTGTGACAAGCCTGCCACTGGGATCCTGCACCACGGCACCGGTAGACAGACACCGACGCGAGCGGCGTCGGAGCCGCCGTGGCTTTGCCGTTCGCCATGGCTGCGCCCCCGGCTTCTGCGCGCTACAGCACCGGCACGACGGGGCCTGCACGGTGGCGCGGGCGTCGGAGCCGACGCGGCGCTGCCGTCTGCCATCGCCGCACCCCCGGCTTCCTGCCACTGCCTGTATCTGGCTGGTGCGGTGGGGTGTGGTGGTGAGAAGAGTGAACGAAGGGTCATCTGACCATTGGTTGGGAGTTGAGTGGCTAGGATACAACCACTGCTTATGTTGCAGTGGAAGTAGCCACTGCACCTGATCCGTGTCCAACTTCAACGGCGTGGTGACGCTTCACTCAACAAGATGACGCGAGGGCTTCATCGAAGAAACGCGTCAAAAAGAAGTAGGCTTCTTGCCGGTTTCAGGCTCCTCGGAGCAGCCGCCCGTTCCAGGGCTTACCAGAGATCCAACACCGCCTCCGCATCCGCTTTCGGCCAAATCCCCTGCACGGCTGCACCTCCAACCAATCCAGTGCTTCCTCCCCGCAGATCGAGACGAAGGACGAACTCGGGGGAATCGACACTGAGGAAAGACGATGGATCCAGTCCAGGGCCACGCGTCAACGGGTAAATTTACTGCCAAATCTAATCGGCACCCCCTCCTCTCACAGCCTAGGTTACTCCCCCCGTAATTTCCCCTTTCCTTTCGTGTGGGAGTCCAGAGGTGTTCATCCTCTCTTTCGTCATGGCCACGGAGAAAGAACCCCCTCCCCCCACCGATCCACCTCCAAATCCCCCAACCTTGAACATCACTGCCCACCATGTCCTAGATCCAAATCTTACTCAACCTATCTCGGAGCTCATCGTCTCCTTTGAGGGAATGGCTCTTGCTCCACCGTCGAAAACAGTCTTTGCTCAGCCCCCTCTTGAAGATGAAGAACAAGAAGATACGCCTTTCAGCTTGCTCATGAAGGTTTCAGATCCAGCGAGAGATATCCCCCTGCGTGCAGTACAAAGAAACATGGAGAAGGCGTGGACAAGAAGCTACTACAACATAGCAGAGGTCAAAACAAATCTTTTCCTAGCAAGATTCAGAGATTTCCAGGCCATGCAATTTGTCTGGAACAACCAACCGTGGAACATTGGAAGAAACACTCTGCTGCTTGAAAAAGTTGACCCAGCAAAAGCCCCAGAGAACTATATCTTCTAGTTCATCTATGTCACGGTCAGATTTTATGGAGTCCCACCGAGAATGAGAACTCTAGAGCTCTTGGATAGTCTGCTCAGTCAAGTGGGCAGGCCAGCAGCTATCGAACCTCTCACGAGAGCAAATCTTTTCAAAGAACAGCTGTTCATGTTTGGAAAAGCTAAGATAGATGTAGCTTCCAAAGCCATTGACAGAATTAATCTGCAGCTTTCCAAGGACAAGTCCATCACAGCCTATGTGCACTATCACAAAATTCTGAGGATCTGCACCTTTTGCGCTGCTTTCTTCCACAACTCCAAAGAATGCACCCACCGCCAGCAACTCCTAGATGAGCAACAACTTAACAATGCTGAAGAAAGCCTTCCTTTCATAGTCTATGGTCCTTGGATGACAAAAACAGATGATCTCCCCCAATAAGCTCTCAAGGTGGACACACAGCAGGTAGCTACTTCTTCGCACATGCTTAGGAGATTCCAATCCTACTTCAGTACAGGGCAACCTACAGTAGCAAGCTCAAGCAGGCACCCGGTGACTACAAGAGTACAGAGAACCACCCAACCAGCACCAAGACTCTTGCCTATGCAGATTGATTACCAAGTCACACAGAGGGGTACTCATATCGGCACTCCACCCAAGCACACCACCAAACAAATTGCTCCCTCACATTAGCATAAAGAAGGCCCAACGATTACAACCCAAACCCCTGTTAGAAGTAATCCTTGTGCTTAATCCACTAGAATAGTATAGGTGTTACTAGAATTATGTAGCAGGTAGTAGCTGTTCTTGACAGCAGTAGCAGTAGTCAATTTGATTTTTTACTTGGGCTGGATAAGAGTTGTAGACAGACTGTAACAGCTGTAGGTTATCTGTCTGTTACTGTAGCGGTGTACTGTAGCACCGACCTATGAGTCCTATAAAAGGACATGTACCCCCCTTATGTAAAATGAGCTTGTGAAATATAATTCCTAGTATTAGATATCAGGTCCATACATCCAAAGGGGTGTATTTGTGCTTCCCGTTCTTCTTCCATCTTCAGCCTAAGAGTGAGTGTGTTCTTTGAGTCAGTGTGAGGATTAGATCCTGGTGGTTCTAACAACCCCATCACTCCAGCCAGCCCAGCCTCTGGTTCAGCGTCAGGATCGGGTCCTGAACCAAGCAGAACAGCGAGTTCTGCAGTCCACCCAACTGGACGCTGATGTTCCAATGCAAGATGGGCCAGAAAGAACAGCACCTCCAGCTCCTCCAACAATACCAGAAATCCCCCACCACCAGACAAAGGAATCCTCTCAAGCCCAGTACCCTAGGCAGACAGCCCACAACCAGTCCATGATGTGTCTCATCCCCCAAAGCTCACCCCACCCCTATATCCTCCCACAGCAGCCTCTTGCCCAAACATCACACCCAGTTGCCCCTTCGTCTTCCCAACCTCGTCAAGACAGGGCGGCTCACACAGCCCTGCAGCAACCCCAAACCATGGCGCCCCTTTGCCTTCCTTCCTCTCAACCTCTGCCTCAACCTACGCCTTCCTCTATGCCACCCTCTAGGGAACCTACCACCTCTACTCTTTCCCCTCCTGCCCCCATTGCCCAAAGAACCCGTCCTTCCCCCTCGACGCCGACGACCCCCCCATCCCCAACCCACTCCGCAGCAGACTCCTCCGCCACCCATGGAGGTCCCAGTAGACAGCCCCCGTCCGCGCCTCCTCTGGGCTTCCCTCAGCGCCCCCGCCCGCAGGACCCCTGACACAGTCAGGAAACGCCGTCTCCAAAGGCGCCTCGATCTGGCGCCGGTTCCGCCTCCGCCTGCAAACAGTCACTGCCTTCGCTCTCCTTCGCCAGCAGAATCCCTCTCCGGCGCAAGCACCGGCGAATCTCGAGCTCCAAGACGTACCAGATCAGACACTCAAGAAGACAGGCGAACTCGTGCTCGGGGTAGCCGCTGGGATGAACAGCCCAATGTCGTCGACGGAGGTCTTAGCACCCATCCTGGGGGACGCACTGATCCTCCTAGTAGCGGTACTAGTCGAGGAGCTCACCTCCAACCCGTTGGAGCTCCTGCTCTCTTTCCTGGTAGCATCCCTAGCGGAGGCCCTCTGGCTGAAGCTCTGCAGCTTCATCCCCTCATGGACTTCCCTCTGCCTCACGCGAGAGCTCTCAACCAGTCAGCCAGTCAAGACTTCCAGCAGCTCCAAGCTATGCCTCCTCCACAAGCTCAGAAGCACATGCAAGAAGGTGGCGGCATTGACAGTCTGCATGGCTACCTCGGGCGCTTAGGTCTGGATAGTCACTATGCGGCTATGTTCACCCAGCACCAGGAACTCCTTTCAGATCAGATTCAGCTCTATAGAGCTCATGAGGCTGCTACAGATACCGGCAATATGACTCATCAGCAAGGTGTACCTCTTACTTCAAAGGCTTTGGCGCCAGCCTCCAAGGTGCCACGGGCTCCATGAGTCTGATCGCCTGGAACTGCCGAGGTTCGGGCGAGAACCTCCGCAATCCTAAAATGCTTCATCTCGCCCGTTTGATCAGTTCAACCAATGCGTAGGTAATCCTTGTTTCAGAAATCCGCAAATCCAAAACCAGAAGTAGTACTTTAATTAACAATTTCGCTCTTAGTGACGCGTTTATAGTTCCTGCAGATGGCCTTTCGGGGGCCTCTGGCTTTTGTGAAAGGACGACTACCACCTAGATGTTAAGAAGGCTAGTTCTAATTACATCCTGGCTACTGCCATATATAAACCCCTTTCCCTTTCGGTTAATCTAGTCTGTGTGTATGGTGATCCTCACCATAGTAGAACTAATAGCATCTGGCATGATATCCATGATTTTGTTGTACAATACGGGGATGTGCCAACCTTATGTATGGGTGACCTTAACAATGTTATGAATGAATATGACAAGTTAGGTCCTAATCCTGTTAACAGATGTAGAATGCTTAATTTTTGCAATCTTGTTAAGCAATGTGGTTTTATTGATTTGGGCTACAACGGCCCAGCCTACACTTGGACGAACAAACGTTTCAACTCTCAACCAACCTTTCAACGTTTGGATCGTTGCCTTGCAAATGCTGAATGGTGTGCTTCTTTTCCTCGTACCACTGTTTACCATATGCCCATGATGCATAGTGATCATGCTCCTATTCTCACTCTTCTCCAATCCTCTAGACCTAGACCAAAAAAACCGTTCAGATTTGAAAACTGGTGGCTCATAGAGAGTGATTTCAACAATACTGCTAAGCAAAGCTGGCTCAAATCGAACTCTCGCCCTTTTCATCTCAAAACTGCTTACCTAGCCTCTGACCTCAAAGTTTAGATCAGGAAAAAACCCAAGCTCAATGACCAACTCCAGCAAATAGAAACCCACATCCAAAATGAACAACAAAAGCCCCCGCACCTGCAAAACCATAGTCTCCAACAGTCCCTTACAGCTCAGCACCACCAAATTCTCCAAAAAGAAGCAGATTTCCATAGACAAAGAGCCAAAAAAAATTGGACTATACACGGTGACAGAAACACTCGCTTTTTTCAACAAGCTATTCTCAAAAGATCAAGGAAGAATAATATTGCTTACCTCATGGGGAAGGATGGGAACCCCCTCACCACTTAGGAACAAATCGCCTCTTGTTTCACTAACTACTTCACTACTCTCTTCTCCTCCCAGAATATGAATGATTTGCAGGACGAGATACACGAACCGCAGCCGGTCATTGATGATGACTATACCAACTCAACCCCCGACAAGCAAGAGATCCTCAGCATTATCAGAAGTATGAAACAGGATGCTGCTCCAGGACCAGATGGCCTCAATGTAGCATTCTACAGGGCAGCTTCACAACACCAATCCAGCCTTCTCCCGTCAGCCGTAATAAGTCCCGTCGGTTTTTAGGGTTGCCGATGGGAGTTAAGTAACTCCTGTCGGCCAAACCGTAGCCGACGGGACTTAACTTAACTCCCGTCGGTTCATGGGCTAGCCGACGGGATATAATTAACTCCCGTCGGTAGACCTGGCGGCCGACGGGAGTTACGGAATAAATCCCGTCGGCTGCACCCCCAGCCGACGGGAGTTAATCCAAAGCCCAGCGTACCCTTTCTTCCCCACGCGCCCACGCCCACTCGCTCCCACCGCGCCCACGCCCACGCCGACGCCGACGCAGAGCCCACCGCCGCCTCGCGCCCCGCCGCGGCGCCGCCCGACGCGCCCAGCCACCCCGCCGCCCACGCCGCGCCCAGCCGCGGCCTCCCCGCCCCGCCGCGCCCAGGCGCCCCGCCGCCCCGACGCCCGCCTCGGCCCGCAGCCCCGACGCCCGCCTCGGCCCGCCGCCCCGCCGCGCCCCGGCGCCGCCTCCCCGCCCCGCCGCGCCGCCGCCCGCCGCCCGCCGCGCCCCCGCCGCCCCGCGGCCCGCCTCGGCCTGCCAGCCCGCCGCGCCCCGACGCCGCCTCCCCGGCCCGCCGCCCGCCGCTCCGCGCGCCCAGCAGCCCCGCCCAGGCGCCCTGCCGCGGCCAGCCGCCCCGCCGCGCCGCCTCCCCGCTGCAGGCCCCACCCCCGCCGCCTGCACGCCCCCGGTCCGTTGCTCCTGCTCCCTCTGTTCCTCGGGCCCGTGCCGTCGGGGCCGCTGTGCAGTGGCAGTGGCAGGCCGCCGCAGGAAGGAGCCCCGGCGCCGTCACCCCCGGTGCCGCCTCGCCGAGGGCCGCTGTGCAGTGGCAGGCCGCCACAGGAAGGAGCCCCGGCGCCGTCACCCCCGGTGCTGCCTTCCCGAGGGCCGTTGTGCAGTGCCAGGCCGCCGCAGGAAGGAGCCCCGGCACCGCCGCTGCGTTTCCCCGCCGCGGCGCCGTCACCCGGCGCCGCCTTCCCGTCACCTTCGGCCCGACAAGGCGACCAGGTGAGTTGGAGTGCTTTAGGCGCATATTGAATTAAAAATATTGTTTATTCCCGTCGGTTCATGGATCGAGCCGACGGGAGTTAATTAGATTAGGTGTAGTCTTTAATATCATGATTAGAGTTAAGCTTATTGTTATGGTCCTTAATATCATGATTAGAGTTAAGCTTGTTGATGTAGTCACTATTATTATTGTTGATATGACTCTGTTTATCATGAAAAATGTCTTTGGTCATTATTGTTGTTGTTTAATTATATATACCGTTATTGTTGCATTTTTTATCATACAATGCACTCGGTTAGGGTTTCGAAACCTATGCGTCACCCGTTTCGGACCGGCACATTTCACATGCACCGCGCGTGCATGTGAGATGTGTCGGTCTGGAATTGTCCCTTTTTGGACAGCCTCGGGATGGCCGATAGAGTGTGCCGTTTATGATGGCCCTGGAGTGCTCAGGCAAAATTTCGGTGGCATAACCTTGTTGTTCTCCACTGCACCAACTCGGGCGTGCAGATGGAGAGCAACGGGGTTATGCTGCCAAAATTTTGCTTGAGCGCTCTAGGGTCGTCATAAACACGCACTCTGTCGGGCATCCTTGGGTGGATTTAGGACACATCAATTACCTATAGATGTAGAGCCGTGATATGTAGAAACGGATGGTTCTCATGAAACATTTGCATCGCATATGTAGCCACAAACATGGAAGACGACCGTGAGTGGATGTATACTGGTTGGAAGAAGGGCGGGTGTCACACAAAGGAATGGTTTGAGAAGACAGAGAAGTTTGTGGAGAATGCTCGTGGAGAGTCAACGACCCACGCTGTGATTAGGTGCCCATGCAACAAATGTGGGAACATGTATTCACATGACAAGAGAACTGTGACACTACACCTTTGCAAGGATGGATTTGTTCAAGGTTATAAGGTTTGGGATAAGCATGGCGAGTCACGGAGTATAGTATCAGCACAGATGGAGGTGGATGACGGTGAAGACGTTGATCGGTTGGATCATATGCTTGAAGATCTGCAGGCCGAGTTTGTCAACAATCCTGAAGATCCGCCTACAAAAGAGGTTGAAGAGTTGTTCAAACTCCTCCAAGACTTAGAAATGCCTCTGCACGGACACACAATGGTTACCATCCTCCAGTTCATGACCCGTCTAATGGGCATAAAGTCAAAGTTTGGTTTCTCTGCCAAATGTTATAAGGCAATCTTGGACTTGATTAGTGATGTTATAAGGGCAAAAAATGAATAAGAAGACAGGGGCCTCGAGTATATACCTTAGCGAGGAACAGTACCGCCAGGTTATATTTGAATTCTATCTTTTGTGTTTGTTTCATTTGAATAGGTACTGATATATGTTTTTTTATGAAGGTGGTGGTTCCGTGGATGTCTAACCGCCCAGAGGCCTACGCAGCTTGGTGTACGAGGTGGGCTTCAGAAGGCTTCCAACAGAAGTCGAGAAGTCATAGGGGCAATCGAGGCACCATGCCGAACCACACCTTCGGTGGCGACAACTTCACGCGAAAGGCGAAACGCCTGGTAAGAAAACTAACAAATATGTTCAGATGTCATATATGCATTTATTGTACTAACTCTGTGCTGTAGGAAGTTCAATTAGGTCGTGAGCCGACGCCCATCGAGGTGTGGGAGGCTGGCCATAGGGGGAGTGACCCTTCCAACCCTTTGTGCAGCCAGACACAAAGCGAGCGTCTGGTGAGCAGTTGTCCTTAATATTCGCTTAATGTGCGCAACTTATGAACTAACTACGGTCATATAATCGATCACAGGCGGCATATGCGGAAGAGATGAAGCAGCGTCACGGAGAGGACTGCGATTGGAGGACCATGCCGATCGATGCCCAAGCCGTGCATGCTAGCGGTGGAGGGAAGGCACACGGACGGTGAGATGTTACATTACATGCCATTTATACAGTGAAAACGAGCATATGACTTAATTACTCTTTCTATGATAACAATTGTAGGTTCTCTCTCTTTGATGGAATGATCAACACGAGGGATGTTAGATCGTCTCGGCGGTCGGCATCCGGGTCCGGGAGCTCTGTTGGTCCTAGCTCTCGTCGGCTCACTGAGCAAGAGCTTGAGATCGCTAGGCTTCGCGAGGAGAACCGTCAGCGCGATGAGCAGTTGAGGGCTCAAAGTGAATACTATGCCTCAGTCCAAGCGCAGCAGCAGCAGATGATTCAAGTAAGTATATTGCATATTACTGTGCATTCATTGCTTTTAACATTCCATGCGCACTACTAACATGTTTGGTCAATAGTTACTAGCTCAGCAGCAGGGCATACCCTACGTGCCCCCTCCGCCTCCGCCGCAATGGACGTTCGTCCCTATGGGCCCTCCTCCACCTCCGCCGCAGCAGACTCAGTTTACCACACCGCCGGCACAGCTACCTGCCCCTGGATCACAGGTTTGTATTCTAACTCTCTAGCTATCGACGACAGTTCATTAGTTAATATGTATGACTGGTAACAAATTTCATTCTTGCTTCGTAGGACAACAACCAGGAAGGAAGTGGGACGATGCATGGCTTCATCAACTCGCTATTCGCGTACCCTACTCCGGACGGAGGCAGCGGCCAGAACTCCAACAATCCTCCCGACGACGGCGGTTCGTGAATGTGATTGGACACTTTACTTTGTGATGATGTATGTGTTTGATTTAAGGACTTTATATATATCTGGTTGGATGAATGTGTTTGGATATTTCATATGTATGTGGTTGGATGCATGTGCTTGGATACTTTATATATATGTGGTGGTTGGATGAATGTCATTGGATGAATGTGTATGATCGATCCCACATATTGTGTGGGATGCTATGAATATGCGCTGGTTTTTTTTTTGGGGGGGGGGGGACACAATAACTCCCGTCGGTATTACCAAGCCGACGGGAGTTATTCTGGAACTACTCCCGTCAGTAGTGCCAAGCCGACGGGAGTTAAGGATTAACTCCCGTCGGCCCGGCCGGCCGACGGGAGTTATCGGGCACCGGCCAGACCCCGTGGGCTGACGTGGCCGGCCATTAACTCCCGTCGGCCCTAATCACCGACGGGAGTTAAGCGCCGGCTACGTCAGCCCACGTGGGTCTGGCCGGCGCCCGATAACTCCCGTCGGCCGGCTTCTAGCCGACGGGAGTTATTTATCTCCCGTCGGGGCCGACGGGAGATAATGTAACCCCCGTCGGATAACTCCCGTCGGCCAGATACCGACGGGAGTTAGCTAGAAACCGACGGGAATAGCTAATTCCCGTCGGTAATGGGCTAACTCCCGTCGGTTTCTGGCCGATGGGAGTAGCCTGGATTGGCGTTGTGCTTGGCCTTGGATGGGCGATGACATTGTACAACTCGTCAAGGACTTCTATGATACAGGTATCCTTCCTCCTCAGCTCAACAAAACTTTCATTGTTTTGATCCCTAAAAACTCTGTCTCTATCAAACCTGAGGATTTTAGACCCGTCTCTGCAATGTTATCTATAAAATCATATCCAAATCCTTAGCAGAACGCATAAAACCACACCTCCCTCACACCATCCATAAAGCGCAATCAGCTTTCATTCCGGGTAGACATATCACCTCAAACGTTATTGTAGCTCAAGAAATTGCTCACTCCTTCATGCTTTCAACCTGGAATCAAAAGGCCTTCATGCTAAAAATAGACCTGGCCAAGGCCTTTGACAAACTCCATTGGAACTTCATTCTCAAAGCCCTTCAAAACCTAGGTTTCAACAACAATTTCACAAACAGAATAGCTGCCTGTATCACTGGCACTTCTCTCTCTGTCCTTGTCAATGGCCAACCCCATACTCCTTTCTCTCCCAAAAGAGACATTAGACAAGGTTGTCCCCTTTCACCTTATCTTTTTGTCATAGCCATAAATGAACTCTCAAAAATGTTACAGGCAGCGCTTACAAACAGCAGTCTTCTGGGTATAACTCTAGGTCCTAATTGCTCCCAAATTCACTCCCTCTTGTTTGCGGATGATTTGATTATCTGTGGACAAACATCAACACAAGAAGCCCAAACTGTCCACACCATTCTGCATGAATTCTGTACTATCTCAGGCCAATCTCCAAACTGGACCAAATCATCCATTCTTTTCAGTAAACATGTGGAGCCTGCACTCAAGGAGCACATCAAAACCATCTTTCCAGTTCAAGATCTCACTGCTTCCACCACCCATCTGGGCCACCCCCTTCTTTTCTCCCACAAGGACAGAGCAGCAGCTTACAGTTTTCTCAAACAGAAATTCCTAACAAAGCTCACTTCTCTCAAAGCTAACAAGCTTAGTCACGCAGGTCGTCTCACCTATATCAACTCAGTTCTAGCTTCCATTCCCATTTACTACATGACCAACATCCTCTTCCCAAAAAAATTCATAAATCACCTCAACTCTATTATCATGAAATTCTGGTGGGCTGGTGTCCAAGAAGAAAACTCAAAACCCTTTCACTTCAGAGCCTGGGAGGATATTACTACTCCTAAATCTCGCGGCGGGTTAGAAATAAGAAACCTTCATGCTGTAAACCAAAGTCTGGTCATTCACTCAGCTTGGATGGTAGCCTCTCAGAAAGATCCTTTTCTACACAAAGTCATCAAATCCAAGTATTTCCCCAGTACCACTTTCTGGAAGGCCCCCACCAACACTCCAAAATCAGTTTTTTGGTCATCCATCCTCAAAATCAAGCACCACCTGCACACAAACTGCACCTTCCAAATCCATGCTGGTAACACAAACATCTGGACTGAACCCTGGTGCCCTGCTTGGAAAAATATACACAGCTACCTCATCCTTCCAACCACTCCTACCGCCTTACCAAACACTGTTCATGATCTCTGGGACATGGAAACTAATCACTGGAACATCCAATTACTCACCCAGACTTTTGGTCCTTCAATAACAGATGAAACTTCCAAATTGCAAAGAGTAAATGTGCAGGAAGAAGACAAACTCAGATGGACTCCCTCAACAACAGGAATCTGCACAGCAAAGGAAGCATACAGGTATGTAGCGAAAACTAGACAAAGACCCATCCCACAACAGGGAACAAGAGCAGTCAGCCAACACTTAATTAACTGCCTTAATAGAGTTTGGAAAAATAAACTTATTTCACCTCGGGTCAAAACCTTTGCTTGGCGCCTAATCAGGAATGCAGTCGCAACCGGTTCTAGGGCAGCAAAATTTTCCCACAAAATTGATAAAAATTGCACAAGATGCGGCCTTATAGAAAATGATATGCACTTGTTCTTTACTTGTCACTTTGCTAGAGCAGTTTGGTTTACAAGTACTACCCCAATCCGAACAGACAGTCTGCCTCAACAACAAGATGGAGTACAGCTACCACTAACCCATTTGCTTCAAAATACATGCTCTGATGACATTTTGCAGGAAGTGTTTACAACACTGTGGAACATCTGGAAAGCCAGAAATGATCTCCGCTTCAACAACAAAAGTTGGACTATACAACAGGTGCACCATGAAACAAAGGCAGATCTTGCGAACTCTACCTCTCTTCTTCTGCAGTCCAAAGAAATAGTCACAAGGAGCCCATGGCAGATGAACAAATCCCTCTACAACAACTTGCAGACAACCAAAACAACCAACACCTACTAACACGGGTCCAGTGCCACACAGATGCAGCAACGGATCCGGACAATCTTCCAGGCCGCTCACAGGAAGCAGGTATTGGTATCCACTTCATTTTGCAGGACACAAGACATTCCATCTCCATTCAGGCAAAGCACCCCCACTGCAAGTCAGTCCTCTAAGCCGAGGGCCAGGCGCTTCTTCTAGCGACAAGAATGGCAAAGTTACTAGGTCATCAAGATACTACTTTTTTCACAGATAATCAAACGCTAGCAAATGCTGTGAGGACACAGAGTCAAGGGGAAGCAGGTCCTTGGAGACTCAGGCCACTAATGGTAGACCTTCGATATCAAAGTGATCAAAATCCTCTCAACGTGTACCACGTTGCCAAAAGAAACAACGATACAGCGCACTCCTTGGCGGTACAAGCCAGAGCTCACAGCAATCATGACCATCAGAGGTTCTCCTGTACGAACTCTGAACATGTACAAGAGTGTCACACTCTCACTAAGGCCCTGTTTGGATGCATGTGCAAAAGGGTAAAAAGGCAAAATTTTTGCCATTTGCACAGTGAAAACAGGCAAAGCTACAGTGGCAAAAGTGCAAAATTTTTGTCCTTTTGCCCTTTTGCATATGCATCCAAACACGCCCTAAGTTTACTGCTGTAAACTGGAATCCATTCCAGTCAGTGCATGTACATTGCTCTTAAGAGTTTAATAAAGCGTTCCCTTATCAAAAAAAAAAAAAAAAAACGGCGTGGCCGGGTGGGCCCGTGTCTCTGTTACCTCGTGGGCCTCGTCTCCGCGACCGCGAGTGGGATCCGGATCCGGATCCCGACTCCAAACCCAACCAGATCCCCCCAAACAAACAAACCCAAAAGCCACGCAAGCCGACCAGCGACTCCGTCCGCGCACGGCACCTACCCCAGTCCCCAGGCCCAGCACCAGCGGAGCGGAGCGGAGCCCCCAATCCACCACCGCGCAAGTCTCCTCGCCGTCTCGCCGTGCCAGGCTGCCAGAAAAATCAAGGCGAGCCGGCGGGAGGCAGGGCGACCAAACCAACCGCCGCGCGATGACGCCGCCGGCGTGGGCGGCGTCCCCGCCGCGGAGGCGCCGTCGCCTCCGGCCCCCCGCCGCGCGCCTCCCCCTCCTCGCCATCCTCCTCCTGGCGGTGTCCGCCGCCGTGCTGCCGCGGGGCGCCGGGGCGGTGGACCTGGGGATCAAGATGCCCTTCAGCCCCGGGGACGTGCTCCCCGTCCTGCCGCGGCAGGTGGCCTGGCCCGTCATGAACACGCTCCACAGCGCCGTCGACCTGCTCCCGTCCTTCGTCGCCGCCGTGGCGCCCGGCGCGCCGGCGCCCGCGGCCTGGAGCGGCGCCTGCTTCGCGGAGAACGAGGCCGCCATCGAGCTCATGCCCGGGGACCGCAACGGCACCGACGTCGGCGGCGCCATCCTGCGCCTCAAGGTCGCCTTTCCACCCTTGATTGATTTCTCGTTATGGAAATCGCGTCGCGTTAGTAAGGTTGAATTCGGCGGGTTTGCTTGGGCTGGTTCCTGTGTGTGCTGTTGCGATCTGGTGAAGTCTAAGCCTAGGTAGCGCTGGCAACCGTTGACTTGAGGTTCTGGTGTGGTGTGGGCAGTCACTTCGTACGAGTTGGTTGTGTTCGGAACTATATTTAGCTGAGATCATGGCACGGGCAATCGCTCAAAATCCTGCTTAAACAGGCTTCATTGTATGAGGGAATATTTTCATAACCGAAGATTTGACTTAGGGCGTTAGTTCTTGTAGTGCCGCATGTATGTCTGGATGGATATGCTTGATTGGTACAGATGAAACAAAGACGTTGAATTTCTTTCGATGTAACTTTAGCTCTCTTCCCAGTTGCGTTAGAGAATATTCTGCCTTTCTGGCAGATTCTTGCCTCACTAAGTCATTATAAGGGTATATGTCGATAATAGATCACGCAGCTTATGTTTGATGTTTCCTTTAGATCAGGGTTCGCCTTTCCGGACCGGAATTCTGGGCCGGAATTTCGTTTCCGGACCACACCGGGAAGCAAATTCTGGTCCGGAAGCCGGTATTTTCCGGTTCTAAGGTCAAAAATATGAAAGTCAATTTTTTTTGGTCAAACCGAAATTTTGCTACAGTGAAAACGAAAAGGTGAACCCTGCTTTAGATAGATTTCTCTTGTTGGGCCCACATGTTCTTAGCTTTCTTTTAATGAACCTCCAAGTTTAGTTCATTTCATGACCAGCCCTCTTGTTTTGTTGAACGTTAGACATTGGGTTCATTTTGTTGTTTCTTAGCGGTTAGCAGTTATATGAAACCAAATATGCTACTACCGGTCTACCACAACGCAAATTATGTAGGCAAATTAGCCACGAGACACTATAAAAACATGGCTTTTGTCATAGACCACTAAAAAAACATGTCTTTGCCAAAAGACACCACAATTCAATGTCAATTTGCTGCTAGACATTATAACCCATACAATAGTATTTTCTATTCCAATAGGTAACAATATATCTGTAAAAGACCCTCCCTTCCATCTCTGGCATCTCTGCCTCCACAGAGTCGGCCGCCGGCCCTACCTCCAAGCTCGCCGCCCCTCCCCCACTCGTCCTCCTCCAAATCCGCCCTCCTCCGCGGCTGCCAGCCTGGCGCCCTCCTGCTCCGCCCGCCCTGTGTCGCATGCCCAGCGTCGCCTGCTCGCAGCTGCCCCTGCGGCGCGCCCCACCTGGCGCGGAGGCTGCTAGCAGCTGCGGGAAGAAGTTTCTGTTACCGTAACCCCGTCCAGCCAAATTAGAAGCATTGAAGCAAGGGTAGTCTAGGCATTTCCCATAGCTTTCAATTTAAATAGAGTAGAATAATAGAGGCGGTGTCCTACAGCTAATTGCCACAGATTTTTAGCATCTATGAGCAAAAACAATGTTTTTTAATGGTCTATAGCAAAAGCCACATTTTTATAGTGTCCGGTGGCCAATTTTGCCAATTATGTAACAGTCTACAAGTCCTGCCATCCCAAATCTCAACTGGCACACGCCTTAGCTTATGGTGCAACTGGTCTCATTAACGAGCCTGAATCCCTTGCTCACCTAGTCTGCACTGGACCAATTCATGAAGATTTATTGTTTTATATGATCAGGGTCATTTATTATTCATTATCTTTCCATAACGAACTTGTTTTTTTCTTTGGTTCTGCAGACTGCTTCAGCTCATAGCTGGACATGCATGGATCTCTACGTTTTTGCAACACCGTATAGGATAACATGGGACTATTATTTTTCTGCTCGGGAGCACACGTTGGAGATTAAATCATGGGAGGAAGAAGCGGAATTGCAATATGTGTGTTTCCTTTCTGAAATTCCCTTTTTGGTTTTCACGATTTGCTACCCCATCAAATTTATCTTAGAAGTCTAATACTTCATGTCTGTGATCAGGTGAAGGAGCATGGGATTTCTGTTTTTCTCATGCCATCTGGAATGCTTGGAACTTTGCTATCGTTGATTGATGTCCTGCCTTTGTTTTCAAACACTGCCTGGGGCCAACATTCCAACTTGGCCTTTTTAGAGAAGCATATGGGGGCCTCATTTGAGAAACGTTCCCAACCTTGGGTTGCTAATATTAGAAAGGAGGATATACAATCTGGTGACTTTCTCGCTCTATCAAAGATTCGAGGTCGATGGGGTGGGTTTGAGACATTAGAGAAGTGGGTGACTGGTGCATTTGCTGGGCATACCTCAGTTTGCTTAAAAGATGAAAACGGTGAGCTATGGGTTGCGGAGTCAGGCTATGAAAATGAGAAGGTAATTGGCAGATTACGAGTCATGATTAATTAAATTTCCTATTACCAGTATGTTTTGTGTTACCCTGGTTGCTTTCATGTTTTTATTATTCTTTGTTTTAATCATGTTTCATCAATCATATAATCAGTTCCACTGGCCATCAATCATTCCTTCTGAATAATTTTTTTACTCATCCCTTTGTTTAATATTGGGGGGTTGAGCTGAGACGACTCAAAGGTTTAAACTCATTGTCTAGGAAACACCTTTTGGTAGTTGCCTTTGTTTATTGGGTTAGTTTTACAATACACATGCTACTTTGCACTTATTCAATGGATTTTTATTGTTTTTAGTCTTTTTCAGTCTCCTTGTTCAATATTAGAGTCCTTGCCTGATTGTCTCACGGATTGCAAGGCAACATTGGCCAGTGGAATAGTTATCTTTTGTACCAAGCATTTCATGCATTTTTATTTTAATACAGGCACTTTGAGTTGTGGAATTCCTTGACAATAATCAATTTTGCAAAATAATAGGGAGAAGAAATTATTGCTATAGTTCCTTGGGATGAATGGTGGGCCATGGCACTGAAGGATGAATCAAATCCTCAGATAGCACTGCTTCCTTTGCACCCTGATGTACGTGCCAGATTCAACGAAAGTGCTGCATGGGAATATGCCCGGAGCATGGTTGGAAAGCCATATGGCTATCATAACATGATATTTAGCTGGATCGACACAATAGGCGATAATTATCCACCACCTCTTGATGCTAACCTGGTAATTCTTATTGATCCTTGCAAAGCTTAAATTTGGTTTTATGCATGCTTTTATCTTATGTGCCCCGATTTCGGCAAACAACATTTTCAGGTAATGGCTGTTATGTCCATGTGGACTAGATTGCAGCCAGTTTATGCTGCAAACATGTGGAATGAAGCCCTTAACAAACGACTTGGCACTGAGGTTTGTATATATTTACGCACAAAATTATTTTGATTCAAGCTTGTTTAAGGTGAAAATTATGCTGTATTTCTAAAAATCCGTGGTTTTTATTAGGCACTCTTATGAGTTATATGGTTGTATACATATTTACATGCCGTTACTGCAACTAACCTCTAGATGTGATAATGGCTTGGCCTATGGCTGGTGGGTGTTGACTAACTTTTTGTTGGATGTGCAGTAGATCGAGTCAAGTATTATCTTGCTCAAACTGAGACGACTTTTGTCTAAATGGAGTTATGCTCAGTAATCAAATTCATAGCATATGTACTTTTTTTGGTGTAGGGTTTAGACCTTCAGGGGATCATTATGGAGACTGAAAGGCGCGGAATGTCTTTCGACCAGTTGCTCACTATACCTGAGCAAGACGAATGGGTGTACAGTGATGGTAAATCAACCACCTGCGTTGCTTTCATTCTTGCAATGTACAAGAAGGCTGGAATATTTGCTCCGTTCACAGAGTCGATCCAGGTCACCGAGTTCACTGTAAGTATTCAAGTTGAAAACATGTCCGCACATTTCATGCACCCCCCCCCCTCTCTCGTCATCATTCTTCTGGTTTGTTGACGTTGGATTACTAATTCTCACCTGCATCATTTGACACCTGCCTCAGATTCGTGATGCATACATGCTCAAGATTTTTGAAGACAACCAGACCAGGCTTCCAAGCTGGTGCAACACAGACACGGACAAGCTCCCTTTCTGCCAGATTCTTGGAGAGTACAGGATGGAGCTGCCGGAGTACAACACGATAGAACCTTATGCGAAAATGAACGAGAACTGCCCATCCTTACCCCCAACTTACAAGCGACCTGCACTCTGCTGACCTTGAGGTCCTCTGGTAGCCTGCGGCAGCTGCTGTGTTTGCACACTGGAAGTAGAGTGTTGTAAGTTATTCTGTAAGTAAAAGACGCTGTATATATGGGTATCGGGTAGATGATAGTCGTTGCAAGTAAACGTAGCTGCACAGTGATGTGTTCAGATTCCCGGCATTCAGCTGAGCAGTTCTGTAGCCCCGGCAGGTTGACGACCAATATTAAGGTTAGGCTTTGGCCGCTCGGGTAAGTTGCTTATATAGACAATGTTCTTGGTTTTAAATTGTGTCCGTCAAGAAATAAATATGTAATACAATTTCTGACGATTCTGCTATGTGATGCTACTGTTATCGAATTGGTTAGCAAATATTGCTGCTAACCTGTTTCACAATAATTGGCAACATTGATTTTACTATATCAATATTTGGTCTTGCATCATTTCTGTGAATATTTGTTTAAGTGGCAAGAAAACCAGCTTTTAAGTACTTTTCATAGCAAATATGCTGCTACTTTTCTCGGAGGCTATCGTCTCACAAAAAGTGCTCTTCTTGCACTCTTGCTCTGGTACACACGCAGAAGGCACTCCAGTACTCCATCAGAATGGCCTAAAGAGAATATCATCGTATAGCGCTGCAGTCATAATGCATTGGAGAACAGCAAAAATGAATGGTCCAGGTCTAGTTTCCAAAGGCTCCCACCTCCCCCCCACCCTCCCCCCCCCCCCCCCCCCCCCCCAAAGTGTCCTTAAACTAGCTTTTTCTTTAGACCTTGTTTAGAACCTAGAAGTATTGGAGGGGATCAATCCCCCCTTCAATACCCATCAAAAGCGAACAAACTAAGATTCGTTTGAATCAACCATTTTCGATAGGAACTGAAAAAGGATGAAGGGGACAGAGGAAAAAAAAACAATTCATTTTGCCATCAATTCTCTCCAATTCTGAAGGCAAATAAGTTTTGCCAAAAAATGTTCCGGAATGCATGCTTAAACTACCTGTGAGACACATTCACAAACAAGTGTAAACGCTATAATCTGGGATCCCAGCGGAGGGGCAGGTTCGCACACCTAGTGCCTATTTGCTTTCCGTCCAGGCAGACTTGCCTGGCTCAAGCGGCGAAACTACCCCCTAGTGTGCCTAGGGGCCTGGTGACCTTGCTTGGCGCAGGGCATCAACCAAACTACCCCCTAGTGGGTCGAAGGTGGAGCTCATGGAAATCTAGATTATTAAAAAAACGTTATTTCTTTCTTTAACAGTCGTGAAGGTCTTACGCGTGAGGGCATATACATATAGTATGGGATTTTCAAAAGAAAATATACATATAGTATGGTGTATGATGTTTGTGGAAAATGTGCATGAAACGTTTGCTAACAGTACAAGTGGTATTTGAATGACGTTTGGCCACCGATGATAGATGGCACCTATGTATCTACTAGATATACGTGCAACATGTATGTGTTGTGAGATAATCAAACAGACAATAGGAAGAAAAAAATAAAAAATAAAATTAAAAGGAAGGAGTCATGATTGATTAACGTCATTCCTTTCTCATTAAAATCAAGAGAAGGAAAGTAATACGTGGGTACAGGTATAAAATAAGGTGAGAAATAAAGAGAAAGTGGATGAAACATTTTGCATCTATGGGATTTGGGCCTTTCCACTCTTTCTAACATTTTTCAAACTGCGCAGTGAGATCAGCGTCAGGAGTGTACCTATGCCTTTATAGATAAAAAAGATTTTTAGAAAACTCGTTTTTTTATATCTATCTATAATAAGAAAAAAAAACATGCATCATCAAGGGCAAAATTTACGCCGCACCTCACGCGCTAAGAACGGGGATGTCGCGGGTTGCGTGTGCCTCTCAATCGCTGCCTTTATTATAACCAATCCAGGGTACTTTGGGTATTTTCCTTCCATTATTGGAGATCTGTTTTCACATCGAAAGGGTCAGCCTTGAGCCTATATAAACTGCCGTCCCGCACAAAAAAACCCTGTCGCTTCGTCTTGGGTTTTGGGATCTGGAACATGACAAGCCTCCAACTCGGATATGCAAGGTAAACGCCTCCCCTCCTTTTGCAAGAAACATAGATCTCCTATTTGGCGTTTTGTTTTGTTGTTGGATTGGAGAATCTCTTCTCTTGTTGAGTCTCTTTCCTCTAGATTTCCCATTTTCTTCTCTCTTTCAAATTTGTGTTGTTTTTCCTATATGGTTAAGGCCATGTTTGTAATCAAAGAATTTCATAAGAATCGTCTAGCAATTTCATGATAAATAGTTAAATTTCACATAAGAAACACATTATTCTTAGAAAAAAATATGCGTTACAAATAGGACTTAATTAGAAAAAAATATTCATGTTTATATATATCAACTTATATTAAGATGGTTTAGCCGTTTAGATTGTTTTGGTATCTATCACATCAGCACTTCATGTTTGGTTTGTCGATTTGCATCCGAGCCTGTGTTGCCGTTTGGTTTGGTTTACATCACGGATCGACGTTGTCTATGACAAACCCTATTTGGATCGCAACCCAACATGTGAGATCAACTCAGTCTATGAAAAATCTCTTGACGGTTGCATCGTGTATTAGTCCACACTGGATGAGTCTACAATGGAAACAAACATTCTATTAAATTTTGATTGATGACCAAAGCTTTCAGGTGGCCAAAGGGTCAAATTTTAACATTTAACCAAATGCTTCTTCTGTCCTAGAATATAGTGTTTTCTAGGTTTGTCTAAAGTCAAACTATTTTAAATTTAACCAATTTTATAAAATGATATTAATATTTTTATATCTAATGACCATCATCATTAGATCTAATATGAACTATTTTCATGTTTTATTTATTCATCCGACACATACTAATATTTTATTTATAAAATTGGCCACAATTAAAAAATAGATTAATTTAAAAAACCTAGAAAACATTGTATTGAAGGACGAAGGGAGTATTAGCAAAAATTGGTGAGTAGCCAAATTTTGGTTCGGTTAAATTGAGCATCGTTAAACACAGCAAGGGCATGTGTGGATCTCCATCTTGAATCTAAGACCCAGTTCAACAAATCGTCTATTACATCGTCTATATTCAAAGTCCACTCTATTTATAGTGTTGCTATAGTATCATTTTCGCATTATAAATGACCATATAGTCAATCTGCTGGACTTGGTCTAAGGGGGTGTTTAGATCCCATGGCTAAACTTTAGCCCCCATCAAATCGGATGTTTGGACGCTAGTTAGAAGTATTAAATATAATATAATTAAAAAAATAATTACACAGATGTGGGGTAAATGACAAGACAAATTTATTAAGCCTAATTAATCTATGATTAACAAATATGATGTTATAGTAACCATTCCTCATGGATTAATTAGGCTTAATGAATTCATCTCGCTGTTTATTCTTCGACCGTGTAATTAGTTTTTTAATTAAACTATATTTAATACTTCTAACTAGCATACAAACATCCGATGTGACGTGATCTAAATTTTAGTCTTCGGATCCAAACACCCCCTAAGAAAACAAAGTGTTCAAAATTTGTGTCTTAAACTACAGGGAACAAAACTGTTGTAGGTCGAAGGTTCATTCGTCAATTTAACTCTACATCTTTATTTTCCCTTCAGACTTGCTATTTAATTGACATACTAGTCTATAGGGGCGGTGTACTGCTATTTAAGGCTCGATAAAAATCGGAAAACTAGGCTCCAACAATTACAAAAACCAGCACAACCTTCCAAGTTTGAGCCAAGGACAAGGGCCTCTTTGGAACACAGGGTAGAAAAAACACAGGAATAGAAAAAACGTAGGAATTTTTCCAAGAGGTCTGAGCTCATTCTTCTTTTCCTATGAAATTGAACTACTGGATTGAAATCCTATGGAATCATTCCTTCTCCTTTCCCATGAACCAAAGGCCTAGATAGGAAAAAATCCATAGGAATGCAAATCCTCCAAAAATCCTACGCCTACCCTCCAATCCAAAGAGGCCCTAAAAGTGTCATTTGTAACCTCTTCTATCCTATCCTACTAAGGCCATTGCATACGTTTCCAAAAGTGTCATGTCAGTTTTTTTCCAAAAGAACAACGTATCTCAAGTTTCATTGTGCGAAACTCTCCCACCTTTCATGAAACTATATCTATCTCTTCATAATTACTATTAATGCATATCACTAAACAAAAATGATGATGTTTCATAAGTTAAGGGTGTCCACAATTGTTGTAGCAAATAGCCAGCTGATGCGGAGGTGAGAGAACAATAAAAATAGTAATTTATCTTACCACAATGACTTGGTCTCACACATAATACTACCAGTTTTTTAAAATTCGTGAATCTATTCTTGTTTCGCCCACTTTTTTTTTTGTCCACATAGGAGAAAGAGCGCATCTAGCTAGTGAAATAAATAACCACTTGAGGCACCCTAATAAGAATGAAACTGTCATGAAACTCCCACTAAAACTGGCCTAAAATCTCTTCATTGCACGTGCTACTAATATATCCTAAAATTCTTTATCCCGTTATATTCAGGATTGAGAGTAAGATTTATGCTGCTTCAAACCATACTAGATACAAGATATAATAAAAATTTGAAGTATTTTATAGCCTCTCTTTTAACACATATATGTTTGTTTATACCGTAGTTACAATGTTTATATTGGAATAGTTATTCACATATATGTCATTTTGTATAATTTTTATAAAGCTAATATAGTAAAAGAAAAAGAGCTATGACAATCCCAATTTTATTTTAAGAAAACACATTTTGCCAAAAGGGGTGCCACTGGACTTGTCGGTCCACTGTGACTCATGGCTCGCAGGCCACAAGTTTTTCTCCACTGCTACGGGGCCACGCCCCGCAGCATCCAAAACATACCAGTTTTTCACCCAGCCAAACCCATCCAATTTTATAAAACACTAGTGGTAGAAACCAAACCGTAACTCTTCCATATCAGTGGACAACGGACTATCCAGATAGGTTTTATACTCTGGCCAAAGGTGCACACTTTACCCACAAGTTTGGATACGTGACAGGAGTGACCATATCACGTGATTCCTCTCAAGGCTCTGCCCACGAAAGTATTCCCCGACCTCAACCAAAAGAGAGACATGGGATCCCTGTCGCATCAGTGCCAGCCGACACGCGACGTCGCTTCAGCAGACACGCAACTTCCACCATTCTCCCAACCTACACGGGTATCGACTGGCTGTTCCTTGCGGGTTCCGGTCCAGTGTTGCCGCATACAACATCGAGTGGTTGCACGAAAAAGAGTTAGGCAAGATGAGACTCCAACTCGGTCCTTCAGAGCAAAAACTCCATAGTTCTCATACGAGCCACTTGTCCAGCCTCTCTGCGAGGCCGGACCCAGATAAACCGTAAGAGCGGTATCTAGGCATTTCATCCTTTAACACATGGCATAGCCAATCGAGACCGACCGCCAGGGTCTTTCCCCATATTTTCGCAAGCTCACACACCAACTCGTCACCAACCCAAATTCCAACAAGATTAATGTATATAATATTGAGTGAGCGATCCCTCCTAAGCGCTCTACTTCTAGAGGGGTTCAGGTGGCTATCCTACCATGTTTCTGTAGCAAGCAAAACATGCAGGTTTTGTCATTTAGATGGGGCAATGAGTTGTGTATGTAAAAACTAGGTAATCTATGTATCAAGTGGGGATTCCAGTGGACTTGTTTTTCACTTTGTTGGGGTTTAACGGGACATCGACGGCTGGGGATGAGGGTACATCAATCCCCGGATACGTTGGTGTACCATCGCCTGCCGAACATGTTCTAACTCCCACTATCGGGCGTGATGGTGTGCTATCCATCTAGCGTGCTCGTAAAGCATTTGTAGCAAGCGCCGGTTGCTTTCTTCGAGCATCGCGAACATCCTCGCGACAGGCATACCAACCAAAATTTCCGGCATAATCTACGCGCAACAACAGAGAACAAAACAAACAAAGCATATTACAAGCTCAACAAGGGTCCGGTTTGTGATGGGAGAAGGATCTGGTCGCTTGATAGATCGTACCAGCAGTTCTGGTTTCCGTGAGCTAAGTTGCTCCACGGTTTGGTGCTGCGCTGCGAGGTGCTGAGCTGATGACCGATTGCACCACTAGACTTGATAAGGGTCGAAGAAGGTGTGCCACGGCTGCGGGCACGGACGACCATAGCGAGGGCGATGGCGCCGAGAGCGTGGAGGTTGCATGGTAGCGAGGAGAGTTTCTATGGACACTACGATGAAGAACGAGACAGATTATTACGGGTATAGAAGAAACGAGACAGAGATAGAATAAACAATCCGATTCCTAGTCAAGAGCTTAGACCACTAGTGCGACCGAAAGAAAGTTCCCAGCTCTACTTACCAATCATAGCAATAGAGCCCAATAGCCACCCATTGTTGTGATCGGAAACATGGCAGGTTAGCCCTATCGGAACAGTTGTACGTACGGTTTGTTTAACAGGTCGAGTGTAGCCCCACTAAACGAACCCACGTGGAAGCGGTGAAAGGTGGTGGAAAATGCATGGGTGTGTAGAGCTTGATTTATGGAGAATTTGGGTGCAAGAATCGGCTAAATCGGAGATCAAACGATCGAGGTATGAAATTCTTTAGAAAATAAAATCATAAATCGAAAAAGAAAAGAAAAATTGCACTGCGGGCCGAAACTCAGCGCGCGCGGCCCACTTCCTTACCCCACCTGCCTCGGCCCATGCCCGCCTTCTTGTCCATGGGCTTTAGCAGGCTAGCCCACAGGCCAAGGGAAGGGGGCGGCTGACTGGTAGGCCACGGTGGGGCGTGGGGCCCACCTGTTAGATAGAGGAGGGGGAGGAGAATGCCTAGGGGTACCAGTTCGGCTGGCTGTGCCGGCGCTCACTCTATTCGTCGGAACATGGTAGAGTTAGCCAGAGTTCTCCGGAACGAACGTTCCCGGCATCCGTTTGTGAAACCGAGGGCACTTGCGCGAAGAGAAGAGTGAGGGGAATCTGTTCCGAGGTTTCCGGGTATGAGGAGGTGAGATCAGCCCGCTGACGCGGCAGTGAGGTGGCATTGAGGTAGGACTGGAGAGGGGCCGGGGTGGAGCATCGTCTGTGCACGGGTTCCTCGTGCGGGCGCGTCGGCCAGAGGAGGGAGAAGCAGGGGAAGGGTCTGACGGCCGGGGCCCACTAGCAAGGGAGAGGCGGGGGGGGGGGGGGGGAGGTGCGCCTAGTGGGCTGCAGCCTAGGTGGGAGGGGAGGGAGGGGTGGTTGGGCTAGCAGAGGAGGTGGGGGTGGTGGCCCATGGGAGGGAAAAGGGTTTTTCTTTTTCTATTTTGGATTTGGAATTGAATTTGAATATTTAGAGCCAAAGATTTGAGAGGATTTTTGGTGGAAATTTTGCCGGTTATTTTGAGAAGTAACCAGAGGGAGTGAGATTGACTTTTTGGAGATAATAGGATTTGTTGAGCTCATAACATACACTCAAACAAACAAGGTTTTCAAAAGAAATTAATTTTGAATTAGAGAGGGATTTGGTGAAAAATTCTCAGGGTCAAATTTTGGGGTGTTACAGTGCGCAAGCAAGAGGTGGTTGCTCACGTGGATAGACTGAAGGTGGCGTACGAACGGCAAGAGCGCCACATTTGGTGTAGGAGTGCTCATATGGAATAGACACGTATAGCATAGCATACCCCGCTGCAGGACTTTGGTAGCATACCCCGCTGCAGGACTTTGGTACGCTATTGCCATACTACAGGGGGCTTTACCGTGCCTGCAGACACCTTGATGTTTGGGAGAATTTTTTAGTTTCTTTTTTCAACCAAAAATTATTTATAATTTTTTAATCACTCATAATATTTTCCATCGCTATAATATGATTTATTAATATTATGATAATTTAGTGTATAAGTGAAAGAAGAGGGTAGTTGGAGGTGGATGGATAAAGTATTGGTTAGAGTAATAGGAGTGTGGGAGAAGTTAATATAAATGAAAGAATCTTAGTGACTATGCTGAAATAATCCTTTTACTCTAGAAATATAAAAATGTAGGGTAACGTAAGTTTTAAGGTTGAGTGGAGTGGTTGGTGCATCCGATTGTGCATTTTGCACAGCCTCCATCTCGTTTCCCGCAAGCTATCATAATATGCAGACCGCTGCCCTCTTGTCGGTTATCTAAAATATACATGTACAAACATTTGCACAGTCTGTTGTACTCAATCTAAGGCCATCTCCAAAATGCTCAAATGGATGTTTAAAACAAACAAAGTGAGGCTTAAAATTTAAGCAATGAATATGCTGCTCAAGGCGGCTAAGACACCACCAACCTCCACTCTTCTCGGTCCTCTCGTAGTATGGCTGAGATACTACCCATGCCACCTCTCCACCAACTGCCAGGTACCCATACCCCACATCCAATAGCTGCCTCGCTGCCCCCCACCTACCCTTCCCCGAGCCAACCTCCTAGGCATGGAGATCCGGGGTCACTGGGTGACACGCACGCGTCCCCGCCGCCACGCGAAGCAGTGGGTGGGGGACGCGGGCCCGCGGCGTGCGCTGGCAATGCGTGCACGCCCAGTAAAGTTTGAGATGGATATCGGAAGAAGAGAGCGCTTCTTTTCCATCACACAAGTGGTGCGCTCAGCCGGAGCCACTCGTGGCTCCGGCTAGTAATCCTACATGGTTTCCATTTTACTATAGAAAAAATTAGAATTTACTCACCCACGTTTTGGTGATATCTAGAGCCTCAATGTAATAGTTGATCTAGCCCCAATCTATCTCTTAATAATATTTGTTCTTTTTTCTCCACTAAGTTGAATATAAGTTCAAATTTTGTGGGGGCGGTAACTTATGTTAGAATGAAAAATGCACAATCTAGTTCGCTTGCTTAAGTCATGGAATGTGAACTTAAACTAAATTTATACATGGAGAAAAAAAGGACAAATCTTGTTAATTAAATGGTAGATTGTACTATTAAAACATATGAAGGACATATATTGAACTCAAAATTACTGAGTGTTATTAAGACATCATTCGTAGGTGGACGGAATAATTTGGATTTTTTCTTTTCTGTATGCAAGCGCAGAAGGCAGGTGGTTTCTCACTTATATCATATAATACCACACTTCTTCTCCGACGCTATAGCATGGTATCATCACGATTGCATTTATGTTTTACTATGCAAATGCAAAAATATGTCCCACCCTCACTCCCTCTCATCAAAAGATTTTTCTGCGTAGTTGGCATGGCGCAACAAAGTAGCATTGTGTCACAATTTTATGCCAACTTTATCAGATCTTTGTCGAATTTACCTTTGTTTTGGTTAAGTGTGCGCGGCAGTGAAGCAAAAGAATTAAACTCTGATGACAAATAATATGCTATAAAGGAAAACATTTATTTATTTTTTTGTCATGCCCAGCTCTCGAAGGAATACATTGCGCGAAATCTACTTTCATTTTTCTCAGATTATTTATGCCAACGAGCAGAAACAGTCTTTACATCGACCGTCGCTAAACTTTGGCATATTTTTCTTCGCCGCCTCGCAGGAACCCTTTGGCCAGCTCGGTCGAGAGATCCACACTGTCAGGGACAGGCGGTCTCGGGGGATGTTCAAGGCTCTTTCAGAATCGCTAAAGCGTGCTCAACGGCATAGACGATCATCTTCTTCACCTGCAAACAGACAAAGAGGTACAAACAAAATTGTCAGTAGCAGCTCACGATTCTCGATGCAACCAAAACTTCTGCTGGCAAAGTACAAGACTGAAGGGCCCTACGTAGCATGCGACGGGACCTGTAATTCGGCAGCTACGCAAGCGACAACAAAAGGTTAGTGCCGATGCCGACTGCCGAGTTTTATTTTCCGTTCCCTGTAGAGCAACCATTTTCTTACGTGGCACGCCTTGTCAGGCCGTTTACAGCATAGTACTATTTTCCAATGGTCGTTTTAATAAACCAGCGTATATGCTTTCCAGAGAGGAAGCGTGCAGGTAGGAAAAAGGCTTATTGCAAATGCATTTTGCACCTCTTTTTCCGTGCCATTTGTACGCAGCAAAGCTCACTCTGCAAAAAGCATATGCGAGATTTGCTGCTTTGTCAAATCGACCGTCCAAAGGTTAAGCAGTCGGGGCCGGAGCGGTCATCGAACCAGTGAAAGTATCGATTCATTGGTTCAACTGTTAAAAACTGGCTGAACCGCCGGTCGAACGTTTTGAACCGGTTATAGCAGCAGGGGCATTTTGCACCCTCTTTTTTCCGTACCATTTACACGTTCCCTCTTTGAAAAGAGCTTATGCATATTATATTGCCAATCAAATCGACAGTCCAAACTCCAAAGGACCGAGGCTCGGGTGGTGAGCATTGCCGGTGTGCAGGCCACCCGCTCAGGTTCGATCCTTATTGGGGACGGACCTACGCGTCTCACCGGGGATTTTTCAGAAAGGATTGAGCGTGCATGTGTGTGTATAGGTGGGTGTTTAGACGTGAGATGCTCATTAAGGAGTTCCAAGACTGCTTAGACAGCCTTACTTGTGTCTGAGCGCGCAGTCAGCGCAGATGTCCATATGAGTTCTTACTGACGTGCAAGTGCTCTTGGCGAAGTTCAAAAAAAAAAGAGTCCAAAATACACATACACGTCTATATGCATGCTGTGTGACATAACACTAGTATAACATTGGCTTTGTCACATGGACATGTAGACAAGGCTACAACATGGCAACCATTAAGCAAATAAACATAAAAATATGAAAACATTGATGTTACCTTTTTCCTTCTCAGGCTTTCTTCCGTATCCCCTTCATCTCTTTTGTCGCCGCCGCTCCAATCCCTAATCACTACCTTTGGCCGCTCATCTTCATCTCCCTCTTCATTGTGGGCGTCGACGCCATTGTGTAGGTGATGATGTTTTATTGAGCTCGTGATCGGTGGCTCATTGCCTAGGATGAACCCTACGGGGTAGGGCTCGATCCGGCTTGCTGCTATCGAGGACCATTTTCATGGTACACCTACCCTCATATTTCATCGTCAACTTGCCTTGGCTCCCTACTATAACACTCAGAGCAACAAAACTAGAGGAGACGAAAACAACACAAGGGTTTTAGCAAAACACTTGTGTGTATTTAAGCGACCACAATCGCCTCGCCGCTATCGACATCATGTCTAAAGAGGAACCTACTCATGTCCCCTGCATGGAAATGAAACAAGTAATCAAAGCTACAACCAAAATCAAACCCGTTGCAATCCGAAAGATGGAGAACCCAAGATTAGTCGCTCACATGCGGGTCACATGCGGGTAAAATGACATGGGCACCACCACTGATACACCCCTCGCACTCTGTCCCTTAGCCGCCATTGGTCCAAAACAGGACAAATAACAAGTGGGAGGTGGCCACCTAGGTAGGGGAAGGCGAGAAAGCAGGGAATGGCCGGGTTTGAGGACATAGTATGGGAGAAACCACCAAGAATTGGAGCTTCTCTTAGCTCTAGGGGGCAGAAGGAGAGATGGGACATATTGAACAAGTGCGGTTGGTGGAGCTGGCATATCAAGCCAGTGACAAAGAGACAAGTGGCAACAAGCACATCGAAGGTCTAGCTAGGTACAGAGAGAAGGGCAATGGGCGCAAAGAGGTGGTAGAGCGAAAGGGTGGCGGTGCGACAATTGCAGGGATGAGGGAGTTCAGCAACAACGGCAGATGTTGGTGGCTACAATTGATGACATGGCACCACATTAGATTTTCTTTGCTTGTGGCAAATCTATTATAGCGTCAGCACCATATTGAGACAAAACCACCTTTGGATGGGTTAGACTATGCTCATCAAAGAGCCCAAGGTGAGCGTCCAAAACACTCACTGTACGCGTGTACACGCACTGTAGACAGAGTAGAGCTTGAAATATGAGCGGTTGGATGGACTCTTTGGTGAGCATGGTCTTAGGATGGTAATTTGCATGGTTTTAATACTTGGGGGAAGATCGGTTCTTGATTTTGCGGTTCAAGGAGGAAACACAAACTGGGACGCCAAACTAGATTTTTCACTTTTTCAGCATAGAACACTTCGTATATACTCCCGTGTTGTTTTAAAATTTTGATGACAAATTAAAGAGAATGAGATATGATGCATGTACCTTGGTTATCAGATTAATATTTTAAACACATCTTCTAAAACAACACTTGCGTGGAACAATTTTTGAATCTTAAATCATCACCGAGAGAGTAGGAGGTAAAACCAATAAGGTCGTTAAGCTCCTTGGGCTTTGTTCGACCAGCCATATATCTTCCGTCCAAAGTCCAAATGGCTCGCATTTTAATGCATTCAAAAGCTACCTTGATTGTATATCTATACATCTGCAGTTCTGTGTACTACTATGATATGACCGTCATCCTTCCAAAAAGCAAGACTCCTTCTGGAGTAGCTGATCCTTTGTTACCTGGTCCGGCAAGATAACCACGTTTTCTTTATAGCACCCAGTCCTTCTATGACTTTGTCAGTTGCAATAAGCATGACTATGCGGGGTAGCTGATCCACCACGACTGTCCGTTGATGAGACCAGCTCCTCTAAGACGAAACCACCAGTGCAGAACTTCAGCTCTTATCTTTGTTCAGAGAAGCTCAAGCTGAAGTGACGAACAGAGCCTTATCTTCATCTTGACATGTAGATTTTGCACTAAAAATAATTGACTTGAGTTGTGAATGCTGACTTTCATTGTACCCCTCTCTCTGTGTGCAGAACAGTACTAGTACCGCATTTAATTTTGCAGTCACCATATGGAGGCACCGCTGGTTTTAGCCTAAGGCAGTTGGTAACATCTCTCGTGCTTTTGACTTCGGACAGTTCATTTAAAATACATTTATTCTTTTTTCTTCATGCAAGATTGTTAATCTTTAAAGAGAGAACAAATTGGTATAAAATTAAGCTTAGTTATAAATTTGTCCACAAGACATTTAAAAAGAGTGGCTTTGTCTCTAACACACTCTCATGCTCGGTTTTGTAATGTAAACAAGTAACATGTGATTGTCTTTAGGGATCTCCAATGAAAAAAAAATTGTTTTAAGATCTCTTGTAGGCTCGATTCAATATGTTCTTATTGGCTTGCTAAGCATACGTAATAACAGTGGTTAAGTACCAACAAATGTGGTGTGGTTGCTGCTGCTTTGTCTACAAGAGATACATGTAAATTGTGGAGGCAAGATAGGCAATAGCTTCACAAGAATTCGTTGACCAACAAACTATGAGAACAAAACGAAAATATAGAGAAGCTATGCATATTGGCTTGGAGATATAGAGTAGATTGGTGCCACCATAGACTTGTAGTTCATTGATGTGATTGAACAGAATATTACACTCGCTCCTTAACGTTAGGTGCCTCTAACAACCGCGAACTTAAGAAAATGTGCAAAACCTCCCAATGCTACACCATTTCACTCCATGGACACCTGGCAAGCTCTGGTACCATACGCACATCATGTTCAAACATGATAGCGAACATGATAGCCCTACTAAGGTGAACTTATCTTACACTTTCATCCTTGTTTCGTGTAAAAAGGATTGGCTCGCCTCTAATATGAGATGAGCCTATCTTACAATTTTGTCCTTGTTTTGTGTAAAAGGAACAATATGAAGATGCAATGTGTTGGAATTAAAGGGGTTTGTAAGCTAGCTAAGCCCCATCAATGTTATAGCTTATCAAGATGAGTTTCATCTTACCAGAATGGATTCCTTGGATCACAAGGATGAACACCATAATGTTCACGGATGGAACAAGATATTGCATTGGATCAAGATATGTGGCACACTTGCACCTCACAATAGCGTTTGTCAAGAGAATGGTGAAGGTGAATGAAATAAATGCCTCCTCTTGCACTTGGTTAGGTGCAATAGACTGACAAGAAATAACGTGTTGGAAGGAGCCTAGACCTTATTTCTATTTTGACATAGTGCCCTAAAAGAAAAATAAATTAACCAGCTGAGCCAAAGCATATTGGGTGGCTCCAGCCTTGGGTTTAGTGGACCAACAGAACTCTATATGGGCTCAAATGCTATACTTCTATCAAAAAATATTTTATTTTGCAATCCACAGAAATGGTGCATTTGTGTTGGGTGGCAGGTCAGTGGACCAACACACTCCTGTTTGGCTCAAATTTTAAACTTCTATCCAAACCATATGTTGTTTTACAAATCCATAACAAAGCACAGATTTGTGTTTAATATTAAATGCACAGTGTGCATCTATGCTGCAATATGAATTTGTATCTTTTGTGTTTTCTCAGATTATACAGTGAGCTGAAGTAATGATAGACCATGTGGGAGCTTATCTGCATGTATGTCCTATGATGGCCTGTGGCTCCTACTAATAACGAGATAATAAGAAGGTAGGTTCAAGGTGGGTGTGCATTTAAAAGTTCATACCTCTAGTTTATCTTCTTTTGCCCTGTGATTCACTGGAAGTCTACGGAAATCCTCGGTTAAGTTGAGACACTGCTGAGCATTCTCCGGTGATACAAAATCCAGAGCAATCTTGGTGCAAGACTGCAGTGATATAATCACATAAATATTACATATCCAGCTACAGAACATGTCAAACTTTAGTAGAATGTCTCAGAGTCCTCATTGCATTTGAAACTGAGGTATTGCAAGAGCACATTGGAAACTTTACCTTTAGATTCCGTACTTGATGAGGACACCCTGCAGGTATGAAAACCGCCTCTCCAAGTCTTTGCACAAAGGTCCATGGCTCGATTCCTACCAGGGCACATTAAAATTTTTAGTACTGAACACTCAACCATTCACATCAAAGGATTTTGTAAATACAAATAGATAGGGTAACTCACCATACTCCTCTTTGAGCTTCCTCTTGTGTTTGTGGGTTAGATAAAATGTTTCATCATGTACAGGGTTAAATGTCTGCATTAAAAACAAGTGTCACAAAGAGATAAACAACTATGGTCTATACCGCCTCATTTGGAAATAAGATTAACATTAACCTTTTCAACTGGAGAACAGTACATATGGCGAAATTCTTTGGAATGTTTTACAATGTACTCTTTCAGTTTTTCAACATCCTCCCTCCTGAAAATGTCCCATAATGCACCTACTTCTTCATCATCGCGGGAAACTGATGGTATATGTGCATGCTCCATGTTTGTATCATTTCCATCCATTGCTGAGTTATAAAGGCATTCATTTTTATCCTGTTCTGCATGTCTTATTTTCAAGTTTCTTATCCCCTGTTCTTGTCCTTCAGAAGGTTGAACTTCGAAAGTATGCATCAAAACATTAACCTGACAATGCCAAAAATATATTAGAGAATTAAAGAAAGCAAGGTTACTGCAAGATGTTAAGCATTCTCTACGGAGGGCATAAGATCATGCTGAAGTTCTCTTTTGAGTGCTTGTATAATCAATCAGCGATAACAAGATCCATAAAACCCTTTAATGAAAGTCATTACAACAGGGTAATGGTTGCAAGATAGACAAGGATGAAGGTTTCTTCATTTACGATAATAAAGACGTT
Organism: Paspalum notatum; assembly: GCA_022530915.1. Classification (NCBI taxonomy): domain Eukaryota; kingdom Viridiplantae; phylum Streptophyta; class Magnoliopsida; order Poales; family Poaceae; genus Paspalum; species Paspalum notatum. Next base: position 36,672,431 of record CM039685.1, read on the forward strand.
CTTTTGTCTCAGCAGAGAACAAAAATCTTTCAAGGACTTGATGGACACAGTTCAGTATGATAAAATTATGTCCACTAGATGAGTCGATTGTTCTCAACTACGGAGTAATTACTTACCGCATCAGACAAATCAGAATGAAGCTTTGTAACAGAATCTCCTCTGCCGAGTTCCTGTGCGTAGCCATAAGCTATATATGATTTTGGGCCCATGTCAAGCTTTAAGATGTCACCAGGAAGCAGTGTAGAGACATTCAGCAAGCCAGATTTCAAATTTGTGTATGGTTGAAAAGGCAAAGAATTGATAAATGCCTTTCCATGGGAAGGCAAAATATTTTCAAAATGGTTTGAAGTAGGCCAGTCCTTCAATTTAAGCATCTCAGGCCAAAGATTGGGATACATCCGACCTCCATAATACCCGTCGAAGAAGTCCTGGGTGGATATCTCAACCTGCATAAACAGATAAGATTAGGTTTCTCACTTGATCATGATACAAAGAAAATAAAATAGATTAACTGGTAGGAGTCTATCGATCCATTAATTCAACCTCCATATGAAGAATCAAACTGCATATAAACATAGCATAAATTTGTGGTCGTAAAGCAAGTATCTGCACTAACCTCACAGCAAGACATACAGTCAATGGCTTTAATCTTTTCCATCTCAGAACTAGTATTGGCCCCATGTAATTCAGCCCACATTTCTGGTGGCTGCCATTTCAAATGAGACATTTTCGTTAGTACTCCTTGCACTATTACAGGCTCTCCTTTCACCCAGTGTTTCTGGAAGTGCTTGAGATCATCTGGCTTCCCATTATCTGATATTGGACAATATATGCAATTATCTGTGGAACTATCTCTGGTGGCAGCTTTCCTTGAACTTTCATGATTAGCTGAACATGAGCATTCACATATATCTGTTCTTATAATATCAGAAGGTTCTAGCTGCTTGCTCAGTTGCAATGCTTCCGTTTCAAGCTTAATTAATTTATCTTTCTCAAAAATTTGACGCAACTCAAGAACATGGTTACCACATCCACCAAGTTCAGATGGAGGGCAATGAATGGTCCCATCAGGATCAGCTTCCCACTTGATAGACTCAGACTGGTAGCTTGACAAATCTGTTTCTTTATCAGTTGATAACTCAGATGGATCAGATGGATCTCCGCCGTGCATATATTCAGTACCTCTCTTAGTAGGAGTTATCGATGCCTTCTGACAATTGCCCTTAAGACAGTGTTCACGAAGCTCCTTACAACAGACGATGCATAACTCGTACAAGCAGTTCGGACAGCTTCTGTGTAGATCGAATATTGATGTCTTGCAATTGTCACTGGATCACATGAAAAAGATATCATAGTTTAAAGACTTGTAACATCAAAAATCATAAGCAGCAAAAACAACATTACTCAGTACCGACAGTTCCAGTACCAGAAAACCCTCTCATCAATCCAGGAGACAGCTTTCTCAACACTCAATTCGGACAGTTCCAATCCTGTTTGGAGAAAAGGAGGGGTGTACAATATTAAAAGAAACAGTTGAAAGCCACAAGTAACTGGCAAGTAATTTCATAAGAATCTGTTTTACCTCGAATTTTGGCCTCTGCTTCTCTTTCTTCCGTCTGGTCCTTGTTGAGCTGTGCCAAACATGGCAACAGGTAGTGCAACAGGTAGCTGGCATATTTTCGTTTTGTCTGAGGATCAACCTCCTCAGTTCTTACATCTGATGTACCCACCTCAGCCGAGATGGCAGATACATTGTTTGTCCTATTCGTCCTCCCAAAGGAGTGGCCAATTCCTTTAATCTGTCGTACCCCATTACAAGCCCTGGGTGACTTCACACCTGCTGAAGCAGGCCTCCTTTTGCTTGTAGCTGACCCATTGCTATTGCACTTCCTCAAAACCAAGTTCTGCAAGGGGAGAAAGTAAACATCCTCAGAACTCGGTAAACTATGATATTTTTTCAGCGTATATTTGCATGTAACCTAGTAATAAAATGACCTGGAAATTTGCTCTTTTTTTTCTGAACGACATACTTATGGCATGGAACAAATCATGTAGGTCAGATTCTCCGAATGATTTGACCCATTACCAGTGAAAGCAATACAGAAATATAACCAGTTCAAATAGTGCTGAATTGCTGGCGTGTGTATGTACGTATGTATGTATCTATATGTACTGTAGGGTGGGCGGTGAAGTAAGGGCCACATGGCCATCAGTCACCTTGGGCTCAAGCTGCTTATCCTTATTGGAAAGGCAGCGCGTACAGATGCAGACTCCACGGCAGAAGGGGCACTGCTCCCTGACCTCAGCAATGGACATCTCTGGGTACCTGCAGAGAATAAACGACAAGGTTCCCTGACGAGATTCCTAGAAAGAGCACAGGGCAGGGAGCTAGCGAGAGGCAGCAAGCACAGCCTTACTTGTTCTTGACGCAGGCGGCGCAGTAGATCCTCTCGTCGCAGCGCTGGCACCTGATCATCTCGTCCTTGGACCTCTTGCACTGGTGGCACGACCTCCTGCCCCCCTTCCCGCCGCCCCGCCTCCTCCCGCCACCGCCCCTGCCACTGGTGCTCGGAGCCACGCCGTCGTCCCCCTCGCCCATCCCCACCCCGCCGCCCTCTTCCTCCCCCTCCCCCTCCCCCTCCGCAGAAGCAGCAGCATTGGCACCCTCCTCCGTCGAAGGATCGCCGCCGGCCTCGCCCTGCTCCGGCGGCGGCCGCCGCCGCCGCTGCCCCGAAGACGGCGTGGCTGCGCGCCGCAGCTTGGGCCCCGGGCGCCTCCCCGGCGCCGACGCCGACGCCGTCCGCTTCCGCTTGCCCCTCCTCCCTTTCCTCTCCAGCTCGACGGCCCAGTCCTCGTCCTCGCCGCCCTCCTCCTCCTCCACCCCGGCCCTTCTCCCCTCCTCCTCCTCCTCCTCCACCTCGCCCATCCGGCCCCAGCCCACCGCCCCGATCCGGAGCTCCACCGCCGTCATAGCCAGGCCAGGCCAGGCCAGGCCAATCGGAGAAGCGGTCAGAGATGAGAGGATTGATTGATACAGACCCAGAATTCCTAGCAAAACGGGGACCGATCGGGCCGACGCGATTCGTAGTATCGAATAGGAATAAAGGATTTGGTTTTGGGAGTCCTTATTTATCTCTGCCACGGCGTTGGCGTTGGGAGCTGCGCGCGCCGCGGACGCGGAGGCATGGGTGGAGCACAGCACGTGGAGCGCGCGCGGCAGGGGGGGAGGGAACTCGAACCCGTCACGTGACCGACGTCCCTTCCCGCGGCCGGGCGGCTGGGAACCGGGGCCCTGGGCCGGTGGGCCCGGGTGGTTTGGTTTGCCGCTAGCTGCCTTGCTTTGCTGGGTACGTATAGCTTTCTGTTTTTCTCATGTCATGTTCATGTGACCCTGTGAATCGAATTCATGGTGGGGTGTACTACTGTACGCACTCCCTCCCTTTCGACAAGAGGTTAGTTGGCATTTTTATTTGGCATTTATTGGACTTTGCAATGTTTTATTACCAACAATAGTGTAGCGACCAAAAAGTTTGTGTTACGAAAATTGGTTATATTAGATTTGTATTTACAACTGCTTTTGATCATTAAACCGAGTGGTTTATTTAGGGCCTGTTTGGAACGCAGAAATTTTATAGAAATTGTGCAGAAATTTCACAGGAATCGGTTCAATTTCACAGGAAAAACGCAGGAACAGAGAACGAATCCCGCGTTCCAAACAGGGCCTTATTAGAGAAACTACTTGTCACAAGCCAAATCGAGCCTTGTATTTCTAGGACACATAATGAAAGATTGTTTGGATTCATAGGATCATTAGCCTCTTTGCACTAGTTTGCTATCCCTTTTATAGTGGTATATATATAGAACTAAAAAGAGGTGAATGCTAATGTGGTATGAAAAATTTAACAGTTTATAGATAAAAATTGTCAACATTCATGACACCAAATAGCTATATTAGGAAAATATATGTCATAACGAATTTAACTATACTTATTTGGTTCCATAAGATAGATTTGGCCAAAATTTAGAAAGTTCAATTTAGGACAAAACCGTAATACCTTTTTTATGGAGGGGTATCGAACCTTGAGCTCTACCAAACAGTCACCATCCCATCATACAGAATGTCCTGGTAAACATGGTCTGTTTGGTGTATGCACCAACGAAATAGGTTGAACGAACTATGTGTGACGTGTCTATGTTGATGCGCTTATTGTGGAAAATACATACAGGGTAGCATATTTACATAGTTCCCACTCGATACAATATACAGTTCTAGCTGTGCACAAAGATCTGGAACAGCTAGTTCGTCAGCCAAAATCCCTTATAGGGATACAAGTTTCGCAATGCATGACACCGACCTGTGCTGCTCCGGGAGCTTCGTCCTCCACCACTCTACGAAAGAGGAGCTCCCTAGAAACACGTCCTTGCCCAAACTTCCAGAATTATACCATCCTTGTGCATCTTTCTCAAGTTTAACCACCCGGTCTTTCAGATCATCGAACGCCCTGCCATCAACCATCTCGGCCTGGAGCTCCTCAACCATCGCCCAGAAGCAGGACTCGAGGCTGGAGCCCACTGGGGCGCGCTGCCGCTGCTCGTGCCACTTCTGTGTGTACTTGTACCGCCTCGGCCGCCCCTTGGAGAGGTAGGAGCCGGTGTCCTCATTCTTGGAGTGCCGGTAGTAGTTCGCGATGTCCAGCGGCTCAACAAGGCGGCGGAACAAGGTCCCCAGGCTCACCCACTCCTCCCGGGCCTCGAAGCCATCTGGCAGTTCACGCCTTCGCAGCATCTCCACGATCTCATCCCAGAGGCCGGCTAGCTCCAGCCTCCGCACATTTGCGTTGAAGTCATGCACTTCTCGTTGGAGCTTGAAGGAATCATAGTAACTTACACCACGTAGTTCGCATGTTCTTTTGTACTCGTTTAGGGACCTGAGGGCCTCCTGAATCTTTTGGCAGCTTTCATCGATCTTTCTTTGGTTTCTCTCTCTTTGCTTCTCCCATTGCGCAGCTGCAGAAAGGTGCAGTATAGCTTCCTTGCTCTGTGATTTTTTTAACATTAGAAGAATAAATGTTGGAGCACTAGAAATGGTGAGTGAAGACCGTTTATTTGAATGAAGAGTTGAAGACAACTACCAAAATAAACTTTCGACAATTACAATTAAGCTAGGGTAGCAAATGTTTTTGTGTTAGGCTGAAACAGAGCAAATGGTGAAAGACGACTTTAGTTGTTTGGATAATTGGATTTATGTATCAAGATTGACTTCATTGAGAATGAACACATTTCACTATTGTGAAGGAAAAGCCAACTACTTACAGTGAAGATATGTGCATGGCAAAGGGGCAAAAAAGGATGTGGTGGCTTACCAGTTCAATGGTTCCAATTGCCGCTCTGTATGGCTGCCTACCAGGAACAGTAGATGAGATTGTTCCCAGGTAATCCACACAAACTATATCTGGCATGCACTGTTTAATTGGTTCATACTGCCAGTGAGCACTTAAACTTCTAGCAGCAGCATCAAGCAGTTGTTGTTGGGGATCCAACTGAAGGCAGTAAAATAACAACTGAAGTACGGCATCTGAATTTGTGAGAACAATCAGTTGTTCACTACTTGTCAAGAAATGGTAAGTCCCACAGGGTCTGTAAGGGGAGAGGTCAATGAAGGAAGTCAATGTCCCGAGGATGGAGCTCGTACATCCCATGAAAGAACAGGCTTCATAGCTGGCAATAGATAGTGTGCTTCTCAGTAAAGTTTCATAGTACTCAGGTATGACAAGAGACCTCCCAGCAGGTGAGTTGTTTGGTGTCTGAGGAGATATCCAATCCAGAACAGATTGAATTTCTTCTCTCAAGGATGCAAGTGGAGTCAGTGGTATGCGTGGGACAATGTCTAGTGGAAGAAGGAAATGCAAAATACACCGTGACCAGCCCTCTCTTCTAACAGCATGGTTGAAGATATTGTCTCCAATAAGAGGAGCCCCAAAGGTCACACAAAACGGGTGTGCTTGATTAACACTTCCCTGTCTGGTGCATTTCTCAAGAAACCATATGGCAGCAAGAGTGGCTATTGCACCTCCTGATGAATGGCCTGTGAATACTACACGTTTCTCATCCGCCACAGCTTTCGATACCTGTATTTCAAGGGGAATAATTATACTTCATGTACAGTTTGTTGAAAGCATAGTGAAACCAAAATCTACATCTAATTTATCATTTCGAGAATATCCATTTAGAACAGTGTTATTTTGTGCGTCATTATATTGAAATAGTAACCCATGCGACAAAGACAGTGAAAGGCCTGTGGTGATCACCCAAAAGAAAGAAGGGAGGAAACACAAATCGAGACTCCCTTTTTGTGTGAAATAATGCAATATTGTTGATCATGAAAACGACTCATAAGGATAAGCGCCTGGAAGGCTGGATTCTGGAGCAATGAAGTGGCTAAGTTATGAATATGCTATAGACGTTAACTGTCTAAATTTTTACTAATTCCTGGAATCCCATCAACTCTTCTTCTCTGATTTATAAGTTCAAATGAAACACAATTAGCAGAAAGCAAAGACAAAAATGAATATTTGCTAAAAAAAGTATGTTCTCCAGCTATGTCAGTGTTTGTTGCATACGTAATCTATAAGCCTAGTTGCAAACCTGCTGTGTCACCCTTATAAGAAATAAAAAAATTCACTCAGACTTGTGATCTCTGCTTTATTTACAGTCCCTGAGCCTGACTTTATTTATGGGTTCCACAATCCTGCCTCTTTTAAAATGGAAATTTTTGGCAAAGAAATACCAAGTCAGCAACTAGCCAGAAAACACACAAGTTAAGATAATGCATTCCCTCCACATTTCTGAGCTCTGTCTCCAACATTCAACTAACGACTGACTAGCACAACCGATATATACAATACATGAACGCACAGATTAACGACAGACACCAGATAAACTGACGACACACCCATATTTTTCATATTTGGGCAATTTGGATCATGTAGCAGATCATGCCAGATGCCACCCGATGGCATTCCAAACAACAAGTGATCTAATTTCAAGGAATTGGAGTGGAATGGGTACAATTTTTTTTCCTTGATATTTTGAAAGCAATCAAGCATCATTCCCTTTGGCTGCAAAAGTGAAGCTACCTCGGACTGGAGCGGCGATCCGTCGAGCAGCCGGCGGAAGGCGGCGAGGAAGACGGCGTTGGTGCGCGCGGGGACGCCGCTCCCGATGGCGCGGAGCGACGGGAACAGGGCCGGGTCCACCTCGGCGTCCCCGAACGGCGGGCGGCCGACGTCGCCTCCCATCCAGTCGGCGGCGGACCAGGAGGGCGGGAAGGCGAAGGCGGCGCAGGGGTAAGGGTGGGACGCGTGGTGCACCTCGAAGGAGGCGGAGGGGGAGCTGGAGGGGAAGGAGAGCGCCGCGCAGTGCGCGACGAGCAGGCGGTCGTCGTCGGACAGCGACGCCACGCGCCGCGGCGGCGGGGAGTCCGTCGGCATCGGGAGAGGTGGACTGGGGGGCCTGCTGCCGCCTGAGGGAGACCCGGAGGGACGAGGAGGCTGAGCTGCGGCTGCGGCGCTGTTGGGTTGACTTGTGGCCGCGCTGAGGAGCAAGAGCTGCTTTGGATGGCTTCCGGCTTGTGAAGCCGTGGGTGCAGGGCACAGGCCATGACATAGCAGTAGCAGCAGTAGGATGCACTCGCATTTGGATTTCTTCGAACTTCACACGATTTCAAATCTCATACAAGACGCCGGACACAACGAATGGAGTGAACCAAACCAACTGGAACGCTGAGCTCAATCTTCTCACATACCACGGTGCAGGCACGAGACCGAAAAACTGCAAGGCACTGTCAACAAAACAGCGTGCACGTAATTTTCGGGAGGTCCCTGAACCCAGCTACCTCAGAAATGTTTCCCCTTTTTTTTCTCATTCATGATATACACATATGTGCAGTATTTCTGCAACACGTTCCAAAAGAAAAAGAAATAATAAAGACCAAGTTAGAGCCCTCAATTTGTCCCCCTTTTACAAACTACACACGAGGACCAAGTCAGAAATAGATGTGCGAATCTACAAGACCTACTTGTGAAGTATTATTTTTATGAACCCTCATGTTCACAATGAACAGGGGAAGAGTACAATATCTTATCCATGAAAATCGTCTTGTTCCAAAGCATCCAATGACAAATATATACCTCACTGGAAGTAAAGTTCGTCCTGGAAGTTGTCTCATGTGTCCTTTGGCTGCCACAGAATTCTCAGTGAGATACCAAAGCAAGATGGCCAAAATATCAGTAACAAATGGTACTGGTCACCTAAAATAAGCATAAAGCACAAGATAATGACACTTGCCTCAAGATACTGGGACAGGCTAGATGAAGAATGGATAAGCCCTGTACCCGAATACGACAGTGCATACTCTTCTATATTTTCTAACCTGAATGTCAACATAGTTAGAACTTAGAACAATCTATGCACGGGCTATAATATTAGGAGATACAAGTATTAGAAATCCATAGAAAAGTTTAGTCCTTTACAACTAATCAGAATTCCCTCCCTCTGTTCAATTTCTAACATCACATCCATACAGATATACCGTGTAATCTCTATCCAGTTGTGAAAAATAACCGAATACTCTATATTTATCCATATCCATGTGTGTCTTCAATGTGTGCTTAGTTAATACCTTAGCTTAAGTTATGTCAGCTCTTCTTGCAGCCAATTATGTCATAGATCCAGAGTTTGACTTTTAAATTTAATCTCATTAGTTGCTGCAATTTTTTACCTGCATATTAGGTTGACCCTAGTAATTATTGTAGATTTTATTCAAAGCTCTCGCATTGTATTTTATTAAATTAAAAATATGAATTCTAGGTTTAGACTTTAAAGTTTAGACTACACTCTTGGTTATTACTTATTACAATGGCATAAACAGTCGCTTCAACTGCACCATGACATTCAATATGTTGAATTTTCTCTATCAAAGATTTATATGTGGAGTAGTAATATACTTATTTTTTGGGTAGAAAGTAGATGAAACAATCTATGTAGATATGTTATAATATTATATGGTCAAAATACAAATATATCTAAATTGATCACATAATTTATTGCCGTGGAGTCTTTATAACTTAAAATGGATTTTTTGTGTCATTAGTACGTCATTCAAGGAACATTTTCCCTGGTTGCTAAATCATATAAATACATATGTATCACCCATGCATGTTTGAATACTTGACCTAGACAGTGGCACATATCCTGTATATTTATTTGAGTTAAATTTTATATATTAATAGTGGTATAGGTTGATAATTTAGAAATATTGGTAGGGGTACTTTATGATTATATTCATTTTTTCAATGATAGGATATGTTGGTAATCTAGATGCATATTTGAAGGTTATTTTAATTTACTTTAATAAAGGCAAAGATGGGTGATTTAACTGCAAATTTAAAGGGTTACTTAAGATTATTTATTATAATGGCAGAGATGTGTGATTTAGATGCAAATTTACTGATTATTTCATATTAAAACATAAATGATCAAACAATTTTATTATTAGTGACTAATTGATGGTTGGATGCATCTGATGTTTGTGAGAATTTATATGATGTATCTTTATTTCTAATGTGTATCATGTCCAATTAGTAATAGTAAGATTGGTAGATTGCCCATGAAACCAATCCAAAGGTAATTCAGATCACTAGTAGATGAATAGAAGTTACCTGTAAAGATAATTTACCATGATACCCCCACTTTGTTGAATGCCCTTCTCGGATTGATCGGCCATCCAGTTTATTCTCTCAATCATCTGCCAGAATAGCATGTGTTATATATGAAGCCATTAAACTGTGTTAAATAGCTAGTTCACTGATATAAATTTGACACATAAAAAACATCATATAACAACTTAAATGCATGATTTTACAAAAATATTCATTTTTTATTTTTTTTCTGGTACAGGTAAGCCAAGCATAATTTCTGTTTCCAAACATGGCAAAACCACATCTTCAACTCAGCAGCACATTTAAAACTGATTTTGAAATAGTGGTTAACTTACCGCTCCATTTTGCAAATGAAAATTTGCAACAGCATCTAGAGCTTTTCCTCGCTTCTTCTCTCTGGCAAGATACCTAGACATAATAGGAAATAGCACAAATTATAAACTAATTCGCATTTTGAAATGTGCACATAAAATGGAAATAGAATTGTTGCATACCTTGCACACAAACGCATAAGAGGCGATTTCAATGCAGCCGATAACTTCTCAGACTTCACCCACTGTCTTGATTTCAGTATATCTTGCAATAGTTCAATTCCTTGGTTTCCATCAGCTTGTTCACTGCAGCAACAATAGCAACAGAGATGATCAAAGATCAATAAGCAACTTTTAGGTCTTTACTTGTTCATTCGCTGAACAGCAAAATATTCAATTGATGGATTGCAGAACAAATGCATGTTTCCAAAGCTTAAAACATCCAAACTATCAGAAAATCGAATTACATGGAGTTAATAGGTAGTTCCTCTGATCACAAATACAAGTTCTTCTAGATTTGTCCTAAGTCAACCTTTCTTAATTTTGACTAGAAATAACCATAAAAATATATTATCTCAAATAAATAGAATTATATATTACGTAAGTCTTTCATAATGAATGAAACTCCGCCTATGTTGTCTCAACATAGCCGGTCCCAAGCCCGGATAAAGAAGGAGGGGGGTTCCGGCCCTTAAAGGTTGTGATAGGCGTGGCGAGCCAACATAAAAACCCAGCTACTCTTATGGAGATGAAACCCAAGAACAATCCGTTGGGGCGTAACCCTCTTAGCAACGCGCCATATCGGAACCCGGGTATGGTGTTAAATGGGCAAGGGCCGGGCCGTCATCCCCTTGGTGACGCGCCATGTCGTGATCTGGACATGGTGTTAAGTGAGTAAGGATTGGGTCGTCGCTTCCTTAGTGGCGCGCTACATCGGCGCCCGGGTGTAGTGATAAATGAGCAAGGGTCTTCACACCTGACTCGGCGGGGCGAGGGGTAAGGAAGCTAGTCGAGCCAACTAGGATCCGTTTAGGTAGCTGGAATGTAGGGTCCCTCACAGGTAAGTTAAGAGAGTTAGTTGACACAGTGATTAGAAGGCGTGTAAATATCCTCTGCGTCCAGGAGACGAAATGAAAGGGTCAGAAAGCGAAGGAGGTGGAGAACACGGGCTTCAAGCTTTGGTACACAGGAACAACGGCAAACAAGAACGGAGTGGGCATCTTGATTGACAAGAGTTTGACAAAGGGAGTGGTGAATGTCAAGAGGCAGGGGGATAGGATCATCCTAGTCAAGCTTGTTGTTGGGGACTTAGTCTTCAACGTAATAAGTGCGTATGCTCCCCAGGTAGGCCACGATGAGGGAACGAAGAGGCAGTTTTGGGAAGACTTAGATAGCATGGTTAGAGCGGTACCAACCAGTGAGAAGCTTTTCATAGGAGGAGATCTCAATGGCCATGTGGGGACGTCAAATGCAGGTTATGAGGTGGCACATGGAGGGTTCGGGTACGGTAGTAGGAATCGGGAGGGAGAGGATGTCTTAGACTTTGCTTTAGCGTACAATCTGGTGATAGCCAACACCTTCTTTAGGAAGAGACAATCCCACTTGGTGACCTTCAGTAGTGGCCATCACGCTAGCCAGATTGACTTCGTTCTCACAAGGAGAGAGGATAAGAGGACATGCTTGGATTGTAAGGTAATACCAGGAGAGTGTGTTGTGTCTCAACACAAGCTCGTGGTGGCTGATTTCCGCTTTCGTTTACGTGCCAGACGGGATAAACAAGCCAGAGTTGTGAGAACAAAGTGGTGGAAACTCAAAGGAGAGGCGTCAGAAGACTTTAAGAGAAGGGTTATCTCGGAGGGCTCATGGGAAGAAGGGGAAAATGCAGACAACACGTGGGGGAAGATGGCAACTTGCATTAGGAAGGTAGCGGCGGAAGTGCTTGGTGTGACCAAAGGGAGCAAAGGTGCAACTAAAGATACTTGGTGGTGGAACGAGGATGTACAACAGGCCCTTAAGGAGAAGAAAGAGTGCTACAAACGCGTGTTCCATGACAGAAGTACAGATAACATGGAGAGGTACAAGGTGGCAAAGAAGATTGCAAAGCGAGCAGTGAGTGAGGCGAAGGGCAGAGCATACAATGACCTTTATCAAAGGCTGAGTACAAAGGAAGGAGAAAAGGACATCTATAGGATGGCTAGGTTTCGTGAGAGGAAGACGAGGGACCTCAATCAAGTCAAGTGCATTAAGGATGCGAGGGATCAACTCTTGATGAAGGAGGAGGACATCAAACTAAGGTGGCGCGAGTACTTTGACAACCTATTCAATGGGGAGAGTGAGAGCACGTCCATTCAGCTGGACGACTCCTTTGATGATGCCAACAGACACTTTGTGCGTAGGATCCAAGAGACCGAGGTTAGAGAAGCCATAAAACGGATGAAAGGGGGCAAGGCAATGGGCCCTGATGCAATCCCAATCGAGGTGTGGAGATGCCTAGGAGATATAGCTATTGTTTGGCTGACAAAGCTTTTCAACCAGATTTTACGTTCGAACAAGATGCCCGAAGAGTGGAGGAGAAGTACATTAGTGCCAATCTACAAGAACAAGGGAGATATTCAAAGTTGCACTAACTACAGAGGGATCAAGCTGATGAGCCACACGATGAAGCTGTGGGAGAGAGTTTTAGAGCATCGCTTGAGAAGTTTGACGTGTATTTCCATGAACCAATTTGGGTTCATGCCGGGGAGATCGACCATAGAAGCAATTTTCCTTTTAAGACAAGTTATGGAGCGGTACAGGGAGCAGAAGAAGGACCTACGCATGGTTTTCATAGACTTGGAGAAGGCATATGATAAGATACCAAGGAATGTTATGTGGTGGGCTTTGGAGAAGCATAAAGTCCCAACAAAGTATGTGACCCTCATTAAGGACATGTACAACAAGGTTGTGACTAGTGTTCGAACAACTGACGGTGACACAAGTGACTTTCCAATTAACATAGGATTACATCAAGGATCAGCTTTGAGCCCTTATCTTTTCGCTTTGGTGATGGATGAGGTCACTAGGGATATACAAGGAGATATCCCGTGGTGTATGCTGTTTGCTGATGATGTAGTACTAGTGGATGAAAGCCAAGCGGGGGTAAATAGGAAACTAGAGTTGTGGCGGCAGACTCTAGAGTCGAAAGGCTTTAGAATTAGCAGGACTAAAACTGAATATATGAGATGTGACTTCGGTTCCGCTAGACAGGAGGCAGGAGATGTGAGTTTGGAAGGTCAGATAGTGCCCAAGAAGGATACTTTTCGTTACTTGGGATCGATGCAACAAAGAGACGGGGATGTCGATGAAGATGTTAGCCATAGAATCAAAGCGGGATGGATGAAATGGCGTCAAGCATCCGGTGTTCTATGTGACAAAAGGGTACCACAAAAGTTAAAAGGCAAATTCTATAGGACGGCTATTAGACCTGCGATGTTGTATGGTGCAGAATGTTGGCCCACTAAAAAAAGACATATTCAACAATTAAGTGTTGCGGAGATGCGTATGTTGCGTTGGATGTGTGGGCATACAAGGATTGATCGAGTTCGAAACGACGAGATACGGGATCGTCTTGGGGTAGCTCCAATTGAAGAAAAGCTTGTGCAACACCGACTAAGATGGTTTGGGCACGTACAACGAAGACATCCAGAGGCACCAGTGCATAGCGGTATCATAAGGCGAAACAATGATGTGAAGAGAGGCAGGGGCAGGCCAAATTTGATATGGGAGGAGTCAGTTAAGAGAGACCTAAGAGATTGGAATATAGTGAGAGAGTTAGCCTTGGATAGAGCTGCTTGGAAAACAGCTATCCACGTACCCGAGCCTTGACTAGGCTCTTCTATGTGCTTCTCAAAAAAAATCTTTTAAAACCTTTGTTTTCTTGTTGAAAGTGACCTTTCAAAAAAAAAAACTTTTCTCGTTTCTAGCGGTTTGGTTTGGGTTTCAACTCTAGCCTACCCCAACTTGCTTGGGATTAAAAGGCTTGTTGTTGTTGTTTCATAATGAATGAGTAATGTTAACCTTGTGCTGTCAATCTGTACAAAAAGTTTTATACTAATTATCAAAGTTAAAAAAGTTTTGACTTAGGACAAGCCTAGATAGACTTATATCTGCAATCTGAGGAAGTACAAGATTCCAAAAAAGAAGAAAGAAAGAACTTCGAAAAGTAAAAAAAGTAAAGGATAAGAACAGTGCTGGTTACAGATGAAGCTCAATTTCAGACATTTATCAGAATGGAACATACATGGCGTCATGAATCATTCTCTCTTCGTCAGGAAGAAGGATGGATTCTCTGAAAGTAGAGCAAGCTCCTCCTAATGAATTCCTCTCTTCTGACTCTGTCTCCGATAATTTTATTTGGGAGGCCAGCTTAGCAAGAAGCCATTGCATGAAACCAGGGATTGGGCTAAGTGTTGCAAAAGTCTGCATGAAGTAACAACAAGAAGGATGCAATATTTGATGTATAATTAAGTAACAAACATAATAAAGAACACAATTAGCATCTTAACACAAGCTTCGTAAGCCTCATGAATTATTTGTTATGTTAGTATTAACGCTAAACAAAATTTGAGGGAATCGGTAAGTACTATGCTTTTAAGAGAAACAACTAATGGGTACTCATAGAAGCACAAAGCTATTACACTCCAGTGATTTAGAATAGGAATAGAATGAAAATAAAAATGAAGATGTATGTTTAACAGTGATGATTAATGTTGGATATTATAAGCGGTACCTGTACTGATGGCATATCTCTTCTCAACATGTCAATCACACGCTTGAGAAGAAACTTCCCCAGATTAATACCTGATAAGCCAGGCTGACAATATCAATAGATGATTAGTCCTAGGCACCAGTATGTTGGTCATGCTAGTGCCTGTAACAGAACTGTATTTGTTAGTACTCTTTAGCAACTTTGTTTACCTGGGTTGATGATATTGAGTAAAACAATGCACAGGTGGCTTCAGATTCAGGAGTCGGGGGATCATCCCACAAGACCTCCTAGCATGATAAAAGAAGAGCATAAGGTGTCTCAGGGTAGAATAACCATTTAATCTATATGACAACCTTTAATAACCTGTATAGATGCGGCCATGTCTTTGAGTAAAGCAACTTCAATGAAAATCAGGGGCTCCCCTAAGGATACAAAAAGATGCCAAAAAAGAATGTAAGAGCAGTCAGAAAGTCCAACTGCAGGAACTACCGCAGACAGCTGAGTGCTGCAATTATCATCTTAACCACTAACTGTACAGATATTGGCATACAATGATTCGGTCCTCATGGAAACTTAATATACATTTTTAGGTGATGAAAAGTTTTTCATGTAAAGAAAATGGTGACCTATAAAGCTAGAAATCTGCATCAGGTTTATCACATTTGCAGAATTACTTGGAAGACTAGATTCATTTGTAGCATCACCAGTAGCAGAAGGCAGTAATACTCTAGAAGTGCAGAAAGCCACAATTAGCAACCAAAGCACTCAATCCTACCTGGTATTGCTGGATGGAAGTACCCAAAGCAGCGGCGGCCAACACCCAATCTTCTCTTCAAGTCTATCAGATTCCTGATTGGATGCACTGCCTAAATAATGAGATCAAAAACATCAGTTGGAACGCCACAATAACAATTCATGATGCACCAAATCACATATAAGCAAGCAGGGAGCCGGCCACAGACTTCATATGCCACAATCTTCTCTAGCAAGGAGGCAGGATCATCCCAGGTTATGTGGTGGAGCGTAAGCGCCGCAGGACTGAGCCAAGTCACCAGCTTCTCCTTCAAGTACGAGTCCAGAGCCCGCAGCGCTGGAGCGTTCTCCTCCCTGCATTGCAAAATTAGAACCGCCCATGCACATCAAACCCCCAAGTTTCTCGTTACGAAAACTCAGCAAAGCATGGCGATGGCAGTGTTAATTGTCAATCTCACCCCAGCAAGGCGAGGAGGTCGGCGCGGAGCACGGCGAGGAGCTTGAGCCCGCCTGGCTGCGCGTTCATGGCCTCGAGGAACCCGGCGTACCGGGGCCGGAGCGCGTCCCGGAGGCCCCGCTCCATGCGGTACAACGCCGAAGCGGCGCCCTCCTTCACCTCCTCCTCCGCCTCCGCGCCGTCCGCGCCCGATGCCGCCGCGGCGGAGGCGACGCCCATGTACTGTCTCATGAGGTCCCGGACGCGCGCGCGGGGCACGTCGTACTCGGTGGCGAGGGAGCAGAGAATCTCGCGGCGCCCGACGCGGTCGAGGGAGCGGTACCCGTCGGAGAAGCTGTCGAGCGCCGCGGGGGACGGGGAAGCGGCGGAGGCGGACGCGTGGAGCCAGTGGCGGACGGTAGCCGCGGGCGTGGCGGCGGGGTCGGGGTCGGGGCCGGTGCGCGGTGGTGGAGGGGTGGGGATGGGGTCGGACTGCATGCGGGCGCGGAGGAGGACGGCAAGCGTCTTGGGGGTGTGGTTCCTGGTCATGTGACGCGGTCGGCCGTTGTCGCCACCGGCACCGGCACCGGCGAGGTGGCCGAAGGCGGAGGCAGGGAGGGAGGGACGGAGGGTGGGGTGGGGCTGTTGCGGCCGGTGGCGCGGTGGCGGTGCCAACTCTGCGGGTGCGTTCGGGCGGTGAAGCGTCAGCGCGTGTCAATAGTCGGTACTAGACTACTGGTCGATCGATCATCTCTAGTCTTTTGGCCCACCTCCTCATTTTCTTAATCTGCATTTGTGTCTTGCGGCTATGGTTCGTTTTAAAGGGCGTTTGGCAGCGCTTTCCGTGGAGCGAATCTACCAGGCGCCGTCAAAACGGCAAAAAACGCGAATCGCTCCGCCCAGGAATCACAATGAATCGCTCTGTGATTCGTCGACCAGGAAGCGGAATATACCCGCTCTCCCAGCTCTTCCGTCTACTTCCCAACCTTCTGTCCGCCCTAACGCGCCGCCCGTCTACGCTGTCACCAGTTCTTCTCCCGCCAGGTCCCAACACCAGCCGCCCCGACACGCCGCCCATCTGTGCCCCCGCCGTCGCCGGTCCTTCTCCCGTCGGCCGCCCCGACGCCGGATCGAGAGAATCCCATGGCGGGGAAGATGGCGCTCGTCGTGGAGGAGGCGATCATGGCGGCGGCGAATCCCATGGCGGCCACGGAGGAGGAAGCCGGTAGCCTCTCAGGTAGATCTCACCGACAGAAGAGGATGAGGAGGCGGGGTTGCGGGGAGGGAGAGGGCTCCGGCCGGTAGCGTGAAACGGGGACGAAGGCGGCGACCGGCAAGGCTGGGTGCATGGAGCAACGCCGGGAAAGTGGTGGGGCCCGACGAGGCGAGAGGCGGGGCGCGCGAGCGAGCACCGCCCAAGAGTTGGTGGGTGTCTGGGGGGCAACTGAGGCCATGGAGAGCTAGACCATGACAGGTGGGGCTCGCAGACGGGGTTTTTTTAACGGTGTGAAGTGGGATTCATCCTGTCTCCGGACAGCCAAACGCAATTCATCAAACTGATTCGTTCCTACCAGAAAAACTACTTAGAATCACTCCACTAGAGAATCGGCTCCCAGAGCTAAAGAATCAGGGAGCAAAGCTCTACCAAACGGGCCCTTATTCTGCTTATCAGCGGATTTTGGACGAACCATCGCGAGAATCCCACCTATAAACCCTAAGAAATGGAGGATGGTGACATTAATAAAAGAGCAATTGTGGAGCTTCATCAGGCCAATATCATTTGTAGCTTTAGAAGTTTTACCCGGCTCTTGACAGATCAAACTTGTGAGATGATCTTTGTGATGTAGACTTTTTTTAAGTATGCGGGGGTTAAACTCAGTGATCTTAGATAGACCTGACTACTAGCATTCTGTGGGCTAAATATAACATATTGTGGCCTAATTCTATAGTAGCAGAGGCTACTTAGAATGGTTCAACATTAGCCCTGAACTTCTCAAATGGAGCGAGTCTTAATGTCTGAATTTGGCTCTCTTTTGCTTGTCAAGTTCAAAAAAATGATAATCATTACGAAGAATAGCTATTTTTGTTACACATATATATGATGAATATTTGAAATTGATCTATTTTGTCAATGAATTGCTTTTTTAGCGTCGACGAAGGGAGAGAATCTCTGCCTAAGTTTCATTTGATCATTGGCCAAAAACGCCCAATAGCATTACAACAAGCAAAATGGGAATTACAAAGGAGAAAACAACAACACGACGCAGGAAAAACAATAAGGTAACATATCCAGTGCAATCAAAATTTTGGTCCAACCACCGTGCAACCTTACTAAATTAATGTCGAAAAATTCTGAAAAACATCATGAATGTACATCTCAGCTTACCTCATATTATATAATTTTATAATCAAATTTGTTCTACTCTACCGGTCACAAAAAAGACAAATTTGGGGTGCATTTTAACTATTACTGTTTATCAGAAAATTTATCTTTTTTGTAACTGCGAGAGTATGATGAATTTGACGATGAATTTTTATACACAGATGAGATAGGCTGTGATATACATTTATTATTTAAAAAAAAATTTGATAATTTTTTAGTAGGGTTACACGGTGGTTGAACCAAAACTTTGCTTGCACTTATATGTTGCCAAACAATAAGACAAAAAACAGTTGTCGATCATTGACTAGCACCACACACAAGAACAACGTACTAGTTGGTACACAGACCATTGCACATTCAAACTTCCCTTTGTGGCTAAACAGTTACCTCGTGGATCAACCACACAAACGCGAGTGGGGACTAAAGGCGGCAGGAGACGTGTCGACCTCAGCATACTGAACACAATGATCTCCCTTCGAGCTAACAGCAGCACCCAACCACGGACCACTCATCCAGTCTCCACAAACCTAGCATATGTTTTATGTGTTTCTATTAACAAAGAGAGCGTCAACTAAGTAGAGACGTGAAAAGTACTTGTCAAACCACACAAAGTTCGAAGGTCAGTGGTAGACTTAAGGGCACCAGAGACATGCAAAAAATGGATACTTCAAACATGATAACATAATGCATGTTTGAAAATTGGAATGGTTGAATGTCATGCTTTTTGCTTGGGAACACTAGAGGCTCTTGGATTACTACTGAATGCTAGATATGCTGAATTTCAATAACTACCATAGAAATATGTGCAACACGCATATGATGTGAGATGATCGCTTGGACAATAAAAAAGAGGAAAAGGGAGAGAAATAAATGGAAGAAGAGCTTATTGACGTTCTTCCTTTCTCATTCATGAATTCCAAGACAAAGAAAGTCATAGGTAGGTATGAGTCCAAAATGAAGTGAGAAAAAAATGAAAAGTGTAAAACATTTTGCATGTATGGGTTTTGGGCATTTTTACCATTTTCTAACATTCTCCAAACTGCGCAGGCATGAGAGGTACGTTGCTACAAGAGCAAGTTTTTACAATACCATTTTTCACCCAATAAAAATATTTCTACCCCTCACATTAGCCCCAGCAGATATGTTGGAAAGAATCTAAAACTGATAGAAAAAATATAGTTATTTTTTATTTTTGATTTTCTCACATACTCACCAAGTAGTTTTGGACACGTTGGATATTTTTATCGGTTTGTACACATACTCACCAGATAGTTTTCATCCTTTGAAATTAATAAAAAGCATCAACCCATCGGATCTTTTTTATTTAATTCCTTATTTCTTGTTAATTCTTTTTTTCAGCGTTTTGAATTTATCACTTACACGTAGCATATATCTAGTACATAAAAGATTTTTTGAGAAGATAGATAGATGTAAATTGACCCCTAGTTTGCGCACCACATCAATCAATTCATTTGGCACACGAAGCACGAAATCTTTCATTTCGAAAATTTCGCCATTTTCCCTTTCTTTTGAGTCTGTCTAGCCAGTGCCTGTGTGTTTCGTTGAGATATAGCACCCGGTTATTTTTTATGGCTAAAACGCACGATTTTCTACCCAGACCAAAATCAGGTGTTTCAAAACTGGCTGGCACACGAAATTAGAAGGGAATAAAAATCATATCCATGGTCTTGGCTGAGGACTAGCACACTCTCGCCGAGCTCATAGCGGCACCAACGATTTTTTTAGTTGTATCCTTTTTATTACACTGTAATTACATTGTAAAATAGTATGTATTACGGTGTAATTACAGTAAAATTACACTGTAAAAATATATTTACGATACTT
This sequence comes from Paspalum notatum, assembly GCA_022530915.1. NCBI lineage: Eukaryota > Viridiplantae > Streptophyta > Magnoliopsida > Poales > Poaceae > Paspalum > Paspalum notatum. The sequence continues at coordinate 36,692,625 of CM039685.1, forward strand.
ACAGTACACAATTATTTCATTGTAATTATAGTGTAAATTTAGGTGCAGTGTGTAATTATTCTTGTAATGGAAGCTGTAAATCTCGAATAAGACGAACGCCTCCTGACTCAACACCTACCCAAATGAATGCTACGTGAAACTTGTTGTCCCATTTAAAAAGTCCAAACAGTAACTCCTGAGACACCTCGTGTTGTCACTCAGCACGCGGACTCTCCAATGGAAATTCCTAAAAAGATTTCCTAAAATACTATTTTGTACTATTTAATATAAATGCGGTCCTGTATACAGAGAGAAAAGTAATTAGAATAGTGATAGAAAATGAGATTTAAATAGTGTTGTTGAAGATAGTCTAAGTACGTGGACAGAGCGTGAACGATCAACTGTGCATGTGATCCATCGACGACGAGACGAGAGCTGAAAGCAGCACGCACGGTACCTATGCTGATGGAAAAAAAAAAAGGAAACGATGCGATCATGCGGCAGCAGTTAGCTCTTGATCGCGCGATCAACGGCCACCAAACCGTGTGATAGAATACTTCAAATCACACGGTTGGCCTTTCAGATTTTCTCTTTCTTTTCCCCTCCAGCCGACGTGTAAGGACCATTCTACCCCTGCCCCAAATCCCCTTCTCTTCTCAGACCGATCCGAGAAGGACGCATCCGCCGCCGGACTAATCTCCGACGAGGTCGTCACCGCGGCAAGAGCACAGGTGCTCCTCCATCCCGATCTACTGCCGCCTCCTCAAATCCCATCTCTTCTCGTGCTATCCAGATCGAGATCGAGAGGGACGCGCGTCCTCGCCCGACCCCGCACCAATCTCCGCCGCCTCGTTCCGCACTGACGCCCGCCGTCTCGATCCGCGCCGGCGCCCGCCCGTCTCGATCCGTGCCGGCGCCCGCCCGTCTCGATCCGTGCCGTCGCTCGCCGGTCGCCACCTCAGTCCGCGCCGCCGCCCGTTGCCGTATCGTCGTATCGATCCCCTCCGCCGCTCGCCGCCTGAGCCCGCGTCGACGCTCGCCACATATTTCCCCTCGCTACCGGCCCTTGAGGTCAAGCTGCCTTCCACCGTATCGTCGCCCGCCGCCGCCAGCCCCCTTCACAAGAAGACGAGGTAGGGGATGACACGTGGGGCCCACGCGTCATAGACTCTAGAGAGAAGAATCTGGTGCAAAATGGAGGATTCACTGGATCTGGTATTTAAGAGGAAAAGGAAAATATGAAAAAGGGTGAGAATCCCTCTGAACGTAAGAGTTCGCAACTACGGTGTCAAATAGTGGAGGCTTGCGAATTGGATGTCAAACTTGCCAATTTGGTGTCAAATATTGAAATTTCTCGACGCCACTCGCCTCTTCTTCCTCCCACTTCCCTCCATCGCCCCCCGCTCCGCCCTTGTCGCCCCCACCGTGTCTCTCCCTTCTTCCCTAGCTCCATCGTGGTTCGTCGTCGTATGGAGGAACAAATCTATCGGTAGCCGACTAATTGAATCCCCCACACCGCAGATCCATCCAGTCCTGCAAGGATGCTAGGAAAGGGAGACCATCACCAGCCCCAGGAGGAGGAGGAGGAGGATACAGGAGGTGTCGTCAAGCTCATCAGCGCCGAGGGCTTCGAATTCGTCATCGACAAGAAGGCCGCCATGGTCTCCAACACCCTGCGTAACATGCTCACATCGCCAGGTAGTCTGAACTCTTTGTTTTTTTATTTGATTTGCTTCCTTCCTCATCACATATTCACGTCACGTCCATGATGGATATGGCTCAATCGATGCAGGCGGCTTCTCTGAAACTCGCCAGGGCGAGGTCCGCTTCCCGGAGATCCCCACCCACATCCTCGAGAAGATCTGCCAGTACTTCTACTGGTCGCTCCATTACTCCAGGTTGCTTCCTCACTTACTAGAATTGATATACAGTGCATCACTAGAATTGATATATAGTGCATCGGCTTCACCTCATCCAGCTTTCGACCAGCTGCTTTTCCGATCGACAGTTTTCTTAACTAAGATAGTAAGATACAATCTGTGCCAATGTTTTTTTACCATCTGTACTATGCAATATTCTGTGTTTCAGCTTTTCCATTTGTATGCACTGCATTATTTTTGCAACCTGTAGTAGGAACAAATTTTCAATTCCTGAATATCCAGAGCAAAGGGACTCCAAAGGTTGCTCTCCACAGTTGGGTTTAGGGTAAAACAAGCTTTTGCATCTGATCTAGTGAGAAGCAGCAACTTGTATCATTCTATGGCTCCTATACCTGCCGATGTGGAGGGTTTGGACAAACCCAAGCTTGCCCACACCCGAACCCATATGTCACTTGCCCATTCTTCACCCCTACCAATTTCACCCATGTCCATTTGCCCAAATCCACTGGATAAATGGAGAAGTAATGGATAAAGGGGAAGCTTTGGACAAGTGTGCAGGGCTGAGGAGAGGGTTGGGCACAAACCCCTGCAGGGAGCTGCACTTTACAATGACTCGATTAGCCCGCCACTGTTGGCCTCCACACTGAAGCGTCAGGATCTTCCTATGTCCCTTGTCTGCTCGAAGCTTTACAGTCCGCATCAAACTGCAGGAAACACAACCTCCTTGATTTATTGACATTTCATTGAGAGGCAGTTGTGCTCTCTGAAAGCAAACAAGAACCTCCTTGATGGATTCACTCCGAAAGCAGATGAGAAGATGAGAACCTCCTTGATTGATTCGCTCCGAAAGCAGATGAGAAGATGAGAATCTCGTCGATTGGGGGAGCTGTGGCGGTGGGAGATCAGGCATCTCTCGTGCTGGCAGGGGAGCCAGTTCCCTCGGTGGCTCTGGCACAGAGAAGAGGGTAGTGGTGGAATCAAACTGCAAAGGGAAGGAGGCTGATGGGGGAGGGACTGACGAAGTCTATTGTGCCATCACTTGCTTGATGCTTCGTCGAGCACAGCTGAGCAGCCGGCGATGAAGTTCAGGCCTCGTGAATAAGAAGGGGGGTTTGGACCTTACCATGTTTTGTAGCATGTATCCCTGATCACCCTAATAGTTATCTCCTTTGTGCTATTGTTCAGTGGTCAAAAGTCAAAACACAAGAAGAACCAGAATTTGCACTTGTCCTTCTAACTATCACAGCACAAGACTATATTTGACTTTTAGAATATTATTCTATATTGCTGGCTAATGGTGCAAGAGGTGCTAAGTGTTTGCATCCAATTTACAGTTCTACATTGATTAGCAAGCTCAGTACAGTACAGAGTTTGCAGAGCCGATTGTATTTACACTAGTACACTATTTTATCTTGCCCTGCTTTGCTCTTCTGCACTGGTGGTTTACTGGTCATTGTCCTAGTTTACTGGTTGTACCTTTGGCCTGTGATATGTTCTTAAGCAATGAGCATTAGCCTAACTTAACTGTTTATTGCTGGCAAGGTAAGATCTCAGCTGCGTGTACTGTTATGCACTGTAATGACGTAATCAATTTACCGGTTTGATGTATCCTTCCCTTTGCTTATTAAAGAGTTATGACTCAGTACCCAGTTATGGGAGAGAATTAAAACCTGTCTGTCTTGGTAAGAGGTAGTTAATCTTTTGATGGTATAACTGTGGGTTTGTTTGGTTAAAATGAACTATTTTGGCCATGATTTAGGCTACCAATCAAACACGCCCTGCATGACAGTGAGAATGCAATCTTGGTGTGTCCTGTCTGATGGACCTCTTCAGTCAAGAGTCGCAAGGGTGACCTAAGTTGCATTTGAAAAGATCCTCTAGATTAAAGGAATTTATGCTTCCTTTGGCTGTTTGTTTCACTTAGCACTTTAGTTTTTCTATATGAGAAAGAGGTGTATGGTCCAGGTGTTGCTAGTTAGTTTTGGTGCGAGGGAGTCAGACAAGGACAATAGGACTGTGGCACTAGATTGCATGCAACACTTGCAAAAAAGGAAAAACAAAACAAAACTAAAGCTTGAGGTTGCATGTTGAGATAACATGTACGCAGTATGTATTTTAATTGTTTCCTAGGGTGTTGATGGTTGGTGGTGGTGTAAGGAATCAGATGGCTCACTACCCTGAACTCAATTGGTGGGCCGGGCATATATTATTATGACAGTCGAAGTAAAAATTCCTTGTTATAATTCTGGCGTGCATTTGTTTTTGTGTTTCCCTCCAGTTAGCAGAGCAGACATTAGTTAATGGGCTGACAGTGGGATGCCTTGTACATAAAACTTTGACAGGAGCAGTAGACGTGCATATGCCATGCCTAGTCCCTGTTACCATTGAAATGCTAACTAAAACTTTGAAAGTTATTATTAGAATGTTGCAGCTGATGATGGGAGGGCAGTACACTTGGGTTGTTGGTTAACTGACTGAATCTGTGAATCTGGTTTGGTTGTGCAGTGGGAAGGAGACGGCGGAGTTTCCGATCGAACCCGAGATAACCCTGGAGCTGATGATGGCCGCAAACTACCTGGACACTTGACGACCTTGTGCGAGCGTTTTATGAAAGAATGAAGCAGTGGACACTACTGAATCCGTGCCTCTCTCTCCCTCCGCCCATTCCTTGTTTTTGGTAGTCAGATCAGATCTGATCCTGTGTAGCCTAGTGGGCACCCATTACAGATTAAACTACTCCAAATGCGGGAGCTCACAGCAAAGACAAAGCGTGTCCGGAAGATTATCTCATATGTACAGAACTGATATCGCATTCACAGAAATATGATGCTACATTATCAAGCCACATGCTATCTGGAGTCTAATAATTCGGGAGGGAGACACAATGAGGTGTGCAAGAATGAAGCATGTCAGCATGTGTGTCACGACGAAAACGAGGACAAACTTTATAGGCATGTCCTCTGAATTGGTGCGCTGTATTTTTGGAGCCTTACGTTTCTGGATGATCAACATCAGTACAAAATCATCAAAGGAACTAACCTGGCCAGCTCCTAATGGCACTAGTTTTCGATGCAATTAGTTGGCGCAAGAATCTGAATGATTTATTAACCAACGTGCGAGACAACTCTTTGCAGGCAAGCAGCATGCAAGTTGCATAAATCCTAGGGCTCACTCCAGCGGTTTCTTCGTTCTCGTTCCCTTTCTTCATTTTCATTCCTCAAATTCAAATTTTTGTTTGTGTATACAGGTATACCGTTACACCGTTACAGGAGCCTAATTTCCTACGAGAGCAAAACTTTTGTTTGTGTATACAGCTATACTGTTACACCGTTACAGGAGCCTAATTTCCTACGAGAATACGAGGACGTAGACGACTGACTCGTGACACCTCGTTTATCATTGGAAGGGCATTAAATCCTATAATATTCAATTGGTTTTTTTATTTGATGTGTTTGTTTTTTAGTTTAATCTTAATGAAAAATTATGTAAATATATAAAAATACAAGTCATACTCAAATTATCCCTAGTGATAAAAACAAGTAACAACAAAATAAATGAAAAGTAATGAAAAAATTTGAATAAACCGAACTATCAAAGTTTTGATAAAAAACCAACCGCGTCAAATAAAAAAGAGCTGAAAGAGTATAATAAATCTAAAAAATATAATCACTTGTGCCACGTTGACACCAAATTGCAAGTAATATGACCTCTAGTTATTAGCACACCATTTGTTACTAAAGACCATTAAATCCTATAAAACAAAATAAGCACTAGCGTCCGAACGTCCAAATCTATCATCTGACGCTCCGTGCAACATTCCTAATGCGTATCTTCAGCATCGAAAAACAGTATGCGCAACATTGGAAATCAATTTCTGCAACATCAATGCTTGACCAAAAAAATCACCGCGTCCATCCCATTCAAAGAGAGAATTCCCACCAAAACATCGGCAACATCCATGCAACATTTGAATGCATATCTTCAACATTGAAAAATAATGTATGCAACACCCAAATTCAACTATCGCAACATCTAAAGAATCACAGATCACCCACCTGCTGCCACTCGCTCGTGGTCCTCCGATAGAGGGCGGCAGGGGAGGAGACGGTGCAGCGGCGTGCGCAACAGAGTGGGTGGCCACGGAGGCGGATGCGCGGAGCAGGAGGTCGTGCCAGCGTAGGGCAGGGCGGAATGGGAGGAAAGAGGAGCGGCATGTGGCGGCAGCGAAGGGGAGGCACGGAGCGGGACGGAATAGGAGCAGAGCGGGAAGGCGAGAAGGGGTGGAATGGGAGCATCCGATGCGACGGCAGGGGGAGCAGAGCGGGAAGGCGGGAAGGGGTGGAATGGGAGCATCCGATATTTTTCTGCCGCCCGGACACCCGTGCCACAACTTTACTAATAAACAATCGTGCCAAGTCGATAACAAATCACAATTAACCTGACTAACTGAACTATGCGTGGTGTGCAATAAATTAAAAGTTCAAAACAATACTGAAATATTCTTTGTGGTCATAAATACATGGAGCTTTTGATTTGTTGTGTTTTTTTAGTTTTACGAGCTATGATCACTATTTCTGTGTATGGCCAAAATCAAATTGCTTCAAGCTCAATCAAATTTATATGAAAATATATCGATTTTTTGCAGCAAGTTAGTATACCAGATCAATCATGAAATATATTATATATTGTATTTATTTGTGGACCTAGATGTGAATACGTTTTGGTCAAGACATCAAGAATTGGCTGAAGATTAGAAGCAAAAAGATCAAAAGAAGGAAAACATTGTAAACACTGGTAGCCTCTTAGTTTGGAATCCAACACAACATACAATCTTCTCAAGATGGACGAAGAGGCATGAGATAGAAATCTTAGCCAGAACTATCCCCTAAGGCTGTGTCCAACAACACTCCTCAAATCTTATTCCCTATCTCTATTTCAACTACCCATCTCTCTATCTACAGTGCAGCATTTATGTCAAACAGTGACAAACAGTGTTTTGAAGCGTCCATTTGAGACGCCCCATTGGGGATAGCCTAAGGCCATCAGACAAGCAACGAACAACTGGGATGGGTGTGTTCAAATAGTCAGGAGGACGTAGACATCGTCGACAAACACCTCAAAGCTAGCCCTTGGCTTGTTTGGTCAACCTAGGTTTGAAGGGGATTGGGTGGAATTGAGGGATTAAATCTCTTCTAAGTCAAAATACCACCAAATACCTCGTAATTTCCTCAGGTGAAGGATTAACCGAACATGGCCTAAATGGTTTTAAATTTGGAAAAGAAAAGGCTCATAATCACGATAGTAGAGGAAGACAGTATCAATCTTTTTTATTTTCATTTAAGGGGATGTGGGACTTGCTTGTTGGGCGCTGTGAGTTTGCAAAGCCTAGCTGAAAAGCTGTTCCCGCCCAGTGTAAAATATATAGTAGGCCCAGCCCAGATGAAAGGAATAAGAAGCTAATACATGTGGTCACCATGCGTGGCTTGTAAATCCACCTACAGGTGTTTGTAACTCTTATAGTCCAGTTTCTTAATAATGTGTGGAACCCTTCTCAAAAGCCAGTGTGGATCAACCGCGATTGATTCATGAAGGCGACTAGAATAATCATGCAAAATTCATTTGTTCAGATCATATATGGGCTTGCGCAATTATGAACGAATTGACATTCCGAAACGACCGGGAAGAAAATAGTAAAAGATATGATCATCTCACGAACAAAAAGAAACACAAAACAAATGTAATTGTCTATATATACGTATTTACTGTTGTCCCAGTAAATAAATATATGTTACAGTTTCTTCAGTTCTGAGACTCCTAGATTAAACACACAGGTAATTTTACTCGCTCCTCCTTATTGTTCGACTCGACTATATATGATTCCTGTTCCTTCTTTCACTAGTCAAAACTCTCTCTTTCTTTATCCTTTCTCTCATATTAACATTTCAAAAAAAAATAACTATATATATGGAAGCAAGTAATAATAATCAAGCTTTCGTCGAGAAAGAAAAAAGAATTCCCCCCGCCACCACCGCTTTTCTTTCTTTTTTTTTATCTACAGTACTCCGCCGCCTCGTCGTCAGCCGTGCCCCTCCGGCACCGCCCGCCGTCCGCCGCCGCCGCCTCCGTGGCCGCCAGCCGGTGCAGCCTGGCGAAGACGCCGACCATGGGCGCGGTGTTGTACGTGCAGGCCTCGGTCTGCATGTAGTTCCCGCGGTCGTCCCGGAACTCGTCCCTGCAGTTGGGCCCGCCGACGATGGCGCCGGCGAGGACGTTGGGGTTGGCCCGCCCCCGGCCGAACCAGTCGTCGAACCCCTGCATGCAGCCGATGAAGCGGCTGTTGGCCTTGTGCGCGACGATGGAGGCGCCGCGGTGGTGCACGCGGACGGGGTACCGGCGGCCGTAGCCCACCATGTAGCTCAGCCGCAGCGGGTTGCGGCCGAGGATGTAGTCGGCCTGCGAGCGCGCGAGCGCCAGCAGATCGGACGGCGCGGCGGGGGGGCCGGCGGGGCAGCGGAGGAGGGTGGCGCCGCCGCCGCCGGAGGCGGAGGCGGAGGAGAGGTAGCTGGAGTAGGCGGTGAGGAGGAAGGCGGCGCTGGAGACGTACTGGAGGTTGTTCCACTGGCGCACGTAGAGCATCCCGCCGGGGCTCCGCTCCACGTTGCCGGTGCCGTTGCCGCCGCCGGCGTTCCGGCCCAGGCACGCGCACAGGTAGTGCTCCGCCTTCGCCTTGTACTGCTCCAGCACCGCCCGGTGCCTCTGGGCCTCCGGGTCGCCCTCCAGCAGCAGCTGTCAATTGTCATCGTCAATTAGAGATGATGATGATGATGCAGCAAAGATGTGTCAAAGTAAGCTTTTTTTTTTCTTGCCCATGCATGCAGAAAAAGAAATGCAGTCCAAATGCACGCACGCATCACCGTCGTCAGGCCGGGGACGCAGCAAGACACTGCTGCCCATACTACTTACTGTACAGTACGTGCGAACAGTATTAGGCTAGCCAGAGCACCTGAGCCACACCGACAGCGTTATCCCCGACAACCGACCGACCGATCTTTAGTCTATGATGCAGGAAAGAATTAATCGTGGTGCAGGCATTGATTGATCGTGTTAAGGAACGAATCGAAACATATCAAATTCTTGCAGTGCTTCATACACTGCTGCTGCGTAAACTTGAATGACATGCCAGAAGAGAAGAGGTGCAGCAGCAGCAGCATTAGCAACCAAAGAACCGCTTGCAACAAGATTGCGATCATCCAGAGCTCCTCGACGAGATCTGAATCCTGATCGGAATAGGCGAACCGAGATCCGCGCACGACGATCATCGTCTCAGTTTCGGCGGGCGCGCGGCCGCGGCGGGCCTCGCTCGCTGCTGTCGGTGCGCGGCGGCGGCCACGTGCACGGTGGCCCGCCGCCGTCGCTTTCCGGCGCAACCGGGAAAAATGGCGCCTACTAGGCAATTGAACGCTGTATGCGGGGGCCGGGGCGCCGGGCAGTGACTCACCGACAAGATGACTTCACTGACCCATGCAATGCAATCCACGGAACGCGCCGAAAATGAAGGGCAACGCAGGCTATTCACTGGACGGTGGGCCCGCCAAAAGGATGGTGAAGAGTGCCGCCGTACCGACGGGCGACGAGCGGCACCGGCCACGTCCAGTGGCGGAGCTAGGCGGGGGCCAGCAGGGGCCGTGGCCCCCGCCCCCCGCCAAGGTCTGCAAAGATTTTTTTTACTTGGTCCATCCGTTCTTTGCTTAGGATAATTGCCTTATTGCTAACAGCCAGTGCTGTTCCTATTTCACATCCCAAAGGCAGCAGATGGCATCACGTTAGGCCAATAGCTAGCAACGGCATCCATTCACTCTAGTACTAGCATCTAGTTGACCTTGTTTATTTTTTTTTCCTACCCTTTTTGTTTGTATTTCCTTGGTGCCGATTGACCCGAGCAATACGTTAGGTTTGGACACAAACACCCATGAACGCACACTCTCTCTAAAAGAATAGAAGCACAAACCCAATGCAGTTACGCGTAAGGTAGTAATTGTATTTGTCTATAAATTATAATTACCAGTGTATGTATTTATTATTTTTAGTTGCCCAATGACTAATTGGTTTAATTACCAATAGACTTTTTTAAAATTACATTTAGTTTATTGGACTTTATATTATTTGCATAAAACATTTCTTACCATATATCAACATATGGTTGAGACATATAATTATTGGAATGTATATAATACTATATATGTGAGTTATGGTTGGTCCCCCTTATATATTATTCCTGGCTCCGCCACTGGCCACGTCGGCGTCGCGGCCCCCGAATTAATGCTCGAGATCCCGACATCCCGTCAGCATTTGGCCCTCAAATAAATGAAATGCAAGCTTGGTATAGAAAGGCGGAATCTTTAGAGAGAAGTTTAAACTATGGGCATCGGGCAGTGGTTACACTGCCAGAGATGGTGATATACAAATTTGATGCTTTAGTAATACTGAATGGAAAGATCACATTCGTAAAATTCTATAGGTTACTCAGAGAAAATGTTTCTCCTGTTGAATTTATTTAGGGGCAGTTTGGAACGCAGAAATTTTACGTAAAAAATTTCATAGAGAACAGTTCAGTTTTTTAGAAAGAACGCACGGAAAGAGAAACTTTTTCCATGTTCCATAAACAGACCCTTAGACAAATCACTAGAGCAAGTTAATAGACTAAAAAACCCTACATCTAGCTACCCCTGAAATAGGGCTACGGAAGCTCCTTTCTTGCCAGAAATATAACGCTAGCTTGGGCACACGTCAAGACTCTGCAGATAAATGTGCACGTCGCTACCAGCTGAACGCGCGAAAATAAAGTTGCATGCATGGTTGACAGGGAGATCATCAGCTATCTGCCTAGCTGTATGCCATGATCAATTAATTCACTCTCAGAAAACAACTGGATATTGATTTTTCGTTGCCCCTTCTGGTCTGGACATCACCAGTATGTATGTGTATATGTGGGAGTTGACACGCGTGGAAACAGGAGAACCTACGCTAAATAGGATGCTGTTTTAGCCCAACCACCACTTTGATTGCGACATTTGCCTGGACCCTTCCATGACGAGTGAGTGCATCATGGCGGATTAATTGCGATTAACAATTAGTGCTACTGGGCATGAGGCGTTCCTAAATCATTAAATACACTGCCTGCAAATGCGCATCCTACGGTACTATGCGTCGTCTACTATACTACTACGCGTACAATTGATACAGTATTCCGAGTAAAATGCACCGGTGGTCCTCAAACTTGGCATTCTATGTCGATTGAGTCTCCGAACTTTCAAAACTAGAAAAACGGGTCTCTAAACTTTGATTAGGGTGTCATCTAGGTCTCAAAACCACTCTCTAAAACCGCTCTCCTCTCTCTGGTGCTGATGTGGCTTGCTGACATCGGATCCACGTCCCTAAACTTGGATAAAAGTGTCATCTAGATTCTTAAACTCAACGAAAAGTGTCATTTAGGTCTCAAAATATTTTATTTTTACATGACCAAAACAATCTTTTCAGTAAAAAAAACACCGAAATCCTCACGAAAAATTTCTACGAATTTTTTTAATTTTTGGGATAAAAAATTCAAAATTCAAGACAGAGCCTTTTTATACTGGATTGAAAAAAAAATATTGAAACCTCATGGGTTTTCCCATAGTGATCATCCGTATGCCGAACAAATTCTCTTTAGCGACAATGATTCCGAAGGACTGCTTACTCTGTGTTTTTTGCGTGCAAAAAACAAAGCCAACAATACTAAATTCAACGCAACAATGTTTTATCCCATTGGGTTTCAATGTTTCTTTTCCAATCCGGTATGAGAAGGCTCTGTCCTAAATGTTGAATTTTTTATCTTCAAAACTAAAAAAATTCGTAGAAATTTTTCATGAGCATTCCAGTGTTTTTTTCGACTGAAAAGATTGTTTTGGTCATGTAAAAATAAAATATTCTGAGATCTAAATGACACCCTTTGTTAAGTTTAGGGACCTAGATGATACCTCTAGCCAAGTTTAGGGACCTGGAAGCGTGCCACGTCAGAGCCAAAGAGAGGAGAGCGGTTTTGGGACCTAGATGACACCCTAGCCAAGTTTAGAGACCCGTTTTTCTGGTTTTAAAAATTCGGAGACACAATCGACACAGCGTATCAAGTTCGAGGACCGCCAATGCATTTTCCTCGGGTATTCCTCACGCCTCTTGAGTTGTTTCTTCACGGCATCTATCTAGCAGCCAAAATTCGAGCTACGCGAGGGCAGCTGTCGTCAGAGCCAGCGCAAACGTGCAAGGACTGGTTCTTTATGATGAAAACACGGATTATGTTTTCTTTTTATTTTCTTCCATATTTATTATCAGTCAAGTCCAGACTAATTAAAAAAGCGACAACATCTGGTCTTGTCAGTTCTTTTTTTTGTTTTTTGAAACGTCAATATCTAGAACACAAGTTGGCCATGAATCATAACATAACAATCCAAGAAACGTGCAATGCTAGCTTTTCCCCCCTACGGTTTCTATATGGGAATTTGGAAATGGCAAGCATGCAGCATGTGGGTGCATGCACGCGCCATCTAGCTAGTATCCACAACAAGCACTAGATGGATGATCACACTAACGGCTGCTGCGCACAGCGATACCGTAAAGACGACGAAGCTATAGCTGTGCGTACAGTGACCGCAAAAGGGAAGGGGGAAAAAATTAAAAACAAGCGCGGGGAAGTACAGTACGTAGCGTATCATCAGCGTCATGCACCAGTACCACCAGTCCCCCCCCCCCCCCTATCATCACATCAAGACAGTGAAACAGAAAAGGCGACACGACGACCGATCGGTCCAGGTCAGCCGTCCAAGTCGGACGCCATGGATCCGTCGTCGCGACATGTGGAATTCGTTGGGCGTGTAGACCCCGCGTCGGCAACGTACCCTCGCTCGGCAGCGTTTTACAGCGATCGATGGACCTAGCTAGCAGAGACGGACCGCGTGTCTAAGCTATGCACGGCCAAAAGTTTCGTCAGCTTCCGCCAAGGACAACCAGAACCAACCACCCCGTGCCATTTTTGGCGGCGTGATCCCGGGAGTGTCTCCGGCCGGTCGTCTATATTCTGGCCTCGACCGGCAGACACCCCAACAGCAGGCGCTACCAGCCTGCCACCATAGATAGCCAGCCCTCTGTCACGGAAAGCTTGATTTGTTTGTCCACGCGCGCCCCTGGAGGCCTGGAGTGGAGGAAAAACCCGCCGGCACGCCGGCTAGCGAAACAGCGAGCGACCTCCGCCTTGGCCTTCATTTTCACTCATCAGTCCTGTCGCGAATTAAAGGAGAGGGACGCGTGACCTCGGCCAGCCGGCGCTGGGCAGGGCAGCTAGCGCGGCGGACACGTCAACGGCGCCGAGGCCACGTGCCTGTGAGTGCGAGGCCGGCTGGAGCGACAGGCGAGACCTTGTGGTAGTGCTCTACAACTGGTTTCTGAGGTGACTGTGTCCCTCCCAGTGACAGACAGCGAGTGAGCCCGGCCTGTCCCGTGGCTCTTGCTTGGGGCGGCAGGCACACGGTGTCATGGCGCTCTGCTCACATCACCCCGACCCAGCAGAAGAATTCGCAGCTGGCATGGCGCCGCTAGATCGACCTGTCTGCGATGCCCTGCACACCCTCCTACCTCCTGTGCTGTGGCGGCGTGGCTCAAAGCCCAGCCAGGAAGACAGTAGTATATTTGTGGTCCATTGCAATGGTCATGTGCGTATTGTACACGACTCGGCCACAACGGGATCCCCACGCGCGCCACCTGGGACTGGGAGCTCGCTCAGCTCGCCCGTAGAATGTCTGTGGCACATGGCATGTTGCCATGCGCATCGAGGGAAAAAAAAAAGAGGTACTAGCGGCGGCTAGCTGAGGTTCCTTCCCTCCCAGTTTTTGGGTCCGGCCGGTTGGCCAGCTACTTTTGCACCTCGCGATTTTGCTAATTATCTACTACTGCTGCTGCTGCTGCTGCGGTACTGTATGCAGTTTCCCGATCCAAAAGCATCCTGTGTGTGTAAAGAGAGGGAGGGACGGAGGGGCGACGACGATTCGTCCTTTTTGACGGAGTCCTCTGATATACTTTTACAGCTAGCTGGGCTTTGTCAAGAGCTCGTGATGATGATGGTGTCATGGCTTGGAAGCTAAGTATGCATCTTCTTCCCTAATAATCCCTCTCTCACCACCGGATCGGAGTTCACTTATTATTATTAACTGATTGACGGGGTACTGTGTCGTCAGCTCATCACCCGGGAGACCCTATACCCTACACCACGCAGCAGGTGAACCCTGACGCGGACACATCTGGGAAAGAAAAAAAAAAAAAACACAAGCACACGGCCGCCGTAGCTTTCAGCACCAGAGTCCCCCCATCATCTCCTCCTCTCCTGATCAGCAGCAGATCAGATGCCCAGCCAGCCATGTGGCCGGCCGGCCGGATCAGCTAGGAATACGCGCGCGCACTTCTCCGGCCGCGGGCAGCATCATTGCAGCGGCAGCAGGGGGTGGTACGGGTAGGTCACACAGCCAGAAGAACCCCCAGGAAAGCGGGCTGGCTTGGCGGAGCCGGTGTTCCGGGCTTCATTCGGGGGCCATGCATCTTCCTAATCCCCTGTCCGCCTTCCGCGCGCGCGTCGCCGTCCCGTCGTCTAACAGCCCCCAACCCCAGCAACAACAGTTCCGTGGACGGGGCATGCTTTGCCTTGGTTTTCTCCTCTGATTGTTGGTTTTGGGTCAGTTCACAGCTCTCCGCTTCTTCATCTTCTTGGGTACCAATTATAGCAGCTCGCCGGAGCCGGAGGCGTGGATCGTTTCCTAATTCCATACTACCTACTAGTACGGTACGGGGGGTGGACAGGAAAGTATAACGCCATGTGGTGGCATTAACTTCGCCTTGCCACCCACGAACCGAGCCCGCGGCGGAGCAGGTGTGCCGCCTGCGCCGTGGCAGCGGCAGCTACACCTTCTTGTCGCCGTCGCCGTCGTGGTTCGTGGTAATAAAATAGGGCTAAAAAAGGAATGCATATGCTTGGAAGGAACGACCTCAGGTGAAACCACCTTGACCTCTGGTGGTAGGAGCTGCCAGGTTAATCTACAATCATCTACCAGGTGTAGGGTGTGTGGCCGTCAGCCTAATAAATAAGTTTTTCGTACGTTATGCGCGCGTGATCCGTGTGGGTCATTGCACGGCCGGCGTTGGTAGCCAGGACCTTATTAGCTAGGAGGGCATTGGCAGCACTTGGTTGCACGGCTCACCCACCGGCACCCAACTCAATTTACAACTTGCACTATACGCATCCGCGGATAGGAGCGGTTTATTAATAGTTTGCGGGGGTCTATGTGCCCTGCTTAATTATTCATTGGCTCATTCATCGGATCGGAGCATGTACGAGGCTTCAAGTAAGAATCGTTCCAAGGGATGGGTGGACACGAAACGTAAGTACGTAGACTATTTCTTTGGTATATAAAATAAAAAAGGAAAAATGTGTTTTTTTTTCAAACACGAAAGGTACTAACAGAGGGTCGAAATTCCCTACTACTAGTCTTTTGAGGGTACCTAAGGTAATTAACAATTGGGAAAGCAGAGGGGTTGACGTGAGGGCTAGCAGAGCCTTGGCCTTTCTTCCGCGCTCCAGCTTTCAAACAGTGTGATCAAAAAGCCGGGGGGCGACAGTACCTACCCAGTCGGACAACAACCGTTTTAATTGAAATTTCACGCGACCACGAAATTTCTACCGCCCTTGTCATCACTCATCACCAGTTAAAAAAAAAAAAACAGTGGCACCAGAGATGGGAACTAAACGCGCGTTGACAGAAAAGAAAGATTAATTAACGGAATCGATTTCAAAACACCACCCAATAAAACCCAAACTGGCGCAGCGGTGTAGAGTAGTAGTACGTACCTTGGCCGCGAGGACCTGGACGCCGGCGTACTTGACGTCCCAGCTGAACTCGGTCATGGCCCACCCGACGCCGCCGAATTCCTCGGCCTTATCGGCGGCGTAGCGGAGGTAGTCGGCGCGGCCGGTGGCGCGGTGCAGCCAGAGCGCCGCCCACAGCAGCTCGTCGCGGTAGCCGCTCACGGAGGCGTAGTAGCTGCGCACCTCCGCGATGCTGCTGTCGTAGGCGCCGCGGTGCCGGTCGCCGAACTCGAACAGCTGCTGGGCGTGGTGCAGGAGCAGGTGCGCGTAGTGCGGGTTGGAGCGGCGGAAGACGATGGAGGCGGCGGCGAGCGCGGCGGCGGTCTCGCCGGCGAGGTCGGAGCCCGGGTTGTCCTTGTCGATGCGGTACGCCTGCCGCGACGTCGTCATGTCCTCGGGACGCTGCCAGCAGTAGTGGTCCGTGTCGCCGTCCCCCACCTGAGGAACAAGCAAGCTAGCTCGAGTTAATGGCCCGCTCTGCTAGCTGCTGGCCTGGGCGGGCCGGGAGCGCGTCATCATTCCATTCATCGCTCGACTCGATCGCACAGCATGCATAGGGAAGATCGATCGATGGTGGATCGCGGCAGAGTTTCAGCATTCACTGCCCAATTACTGTATATAGCAGTAATGATCCATGCATGTCATGACGGATCGTGCGTCGTCCAGTCCACCAGGTGGCACCCAAGAACATACTACTACCGGGTAGTGTATAGAAGGAAGGAAGAGAAGGTGCTGCCGTGTCTATGGTAGCAGGCAGCCTATAGGCACCTCACCGACAGGCAAACACGTACAACACAAATAGTTTACCTCTGCCCAGTAGACGAATGGCTCGGTGTGCGCCTTGACGAAGTAGTCGGTGCCCCACTTGATGGCCTCGAGCGCGTGGCCCCACTCGCCGGCGGCCCTGACGTCGTCGGCGAAGTCGATGGCGCCCCAGGCGAGCATGGTGACGGTGAAGGCCATGGGCAGTCCGAACTTGACGTGGTCCCCGGCGTCGTAGTAGCCGCCGACGAGGTCCACCCCCTGCTGCAGCCCGTCGGTGAGGCCCGAGTGGCCGCGCCACGCCACGCGCTGCCCGTGCGGCAGCCGCCCCGACCGCTGCGCCTCGAAGTAGAGCAGGCTCTTGGACAGCGCCGCCCCGTAGTCCACTGCCGCCTCCGCCTCCTCCTCCTCCCACGACGACGACGTCACGGCGGCACCGACGACGGCGCCGCCGCCAGAGTGGGACGACGTCGCCAGCAGAAGCGGCAGGAGCAGGAGGAGCGCCGCGCGGGGACCGGCTGTCCTCGTCCGCCCGGCGCGGCCAGGGGTCATGGCCAGCGCCGGCGCGCGCGCCGCCACCGCTCCTCCGTCGGTTCTGTTCCACCAGTGCCAACCAGCAGCGCCCACCGGCCGGCCGCCCGCCCGCGCGTACAAGTGTTTGGGACTCGGTCTCCTCAGTGTGTGTATTTTGGGTTTGGGACTCTGACTGCCTCTCTCCCACTCCCAGACAGTCTCTTTATCCTTGCGTCGCGTGAGACGCGTCTCTAGAGGGGCGGACGGATGCGGCTGCCGCCGCGCCGGATGGGCAGGGCAGGGTACCTGGCGTCAGCCACCGGGCTTGCTTTCCAGGTGTGCGAGAAATGATCGGAGGGAGGAGGGGGCCCGCGCACGTACGTCCGCAGCCGCGCATGCAGCGCACGCCTCCCCCCTCCCCCCCAGCCGCGCACCGCGACACGTAGGCGTGTGTATGACGGAAAGCCCCGAGCCCCCGAGGACCCCCGAAACGCGTCCCCACCCCGCCGGGGGCGCCGGCTGGCTGCGCTGCGTTCGGCGGCGGCGGGTGGTTGGAGGGCGTCGGCTTGTTGGTGGCGGCTTTAAATGCGGGTGGCGAGGAGAGGGGGTGGCGGGGTGCGGCGCAGCGCAGTGGTTTGACCGCCCCCGGCCCAGCGCCCCAGCGTGCTGCTGCGGAGCCTGTGATATTCTTGGGGGGACCAAATAAAATGAACAAATTTGCCGTGTCGGGTGGGGAGGAGGATGGCCGGAGGCGTTGGTCGGGAGGACCGGGTCCGGGTACGCGCGCCGGCGCCGCGGCCGGACGCGGCACCCGTGACGTCAGCCTTGCGTGGTGCTACGGCTGTGGTTGTGTCATTGTGTGTTCAAGAGCAAAGACCAAGTCAAACCAGTGCCATCAAGTCATCGGACGGCCTGGCCTCGATCGGGGGTCAGGAAGAAGAAAACGACGGGCGGGCGTGGAGTACGTGTACATTTATGCACTGCATATCCATCCGTTCCGTATCAGGAACAAGGAGGCATGCACAGTACATGCGACCGAATAAAGGCTTTGTTGGGGCGCGGTCACGCACAAGAGTGGATGGAAGCCAACGAACAGCGTGGGAGCGGACGACGAGCAACTCACCACCGAACAAGAAAGCCATCTATCCATGTCCATTGATGCGCGCGGGCCGTACGTTTTGTTGTTGAGATCAGCGCGGCATGCTTGGAGCGCGGTGGACCGGTGGTGGTCTCGCTCGCGCGCTGGCGCTACCTAGCTGCCTCACGATCGACGGATGGATGCATGCACGAGCACACGAGAGAACGAGACGCCGGTCGGCGCCGATCGAGGGCGTGCGGGCTACGGACACCGACGCGCACGGCGAACCGGCGATCACGTCCCGATCCGCCGCCTCCACTCGCGCGACAGCTAGCTACCTACCTAGCTGCTCCATCCATCGTGGTCGCTGCGTACCACCACCACCGCATCCGCGACCCACCATCATCGTCCATGCGTGTGTGTACATGTTTCGCGGTGTGCGCACGAGCATGACCGCCGCCGTTTTGAGCTCCGGCCATCACGTGTCCTCTCGGCCGCGCGTCGATCGATCATCGGCATATCGCTTCTCTCAATCTCTCCATTCCATTTGCGGCCGCCGCCGGGCACACGGTTTTTAATCTGTGTGTCCAGCTAGCTAGTAGCTAGTGCCGCACGGCGTCCAGTCGCGACCACGCTTCGGATTTGCCCGGCCGGCCGGCCTGACACGTTGGCGCGCGGTGCTAATAGAATCATGTATGCCTGGTAAAAATGCGTGCGATGAGGACGACAGGCGTGTGAACCCAACCAGGGGTAGTGCTTACCACATGGCAGGCTGGAACCGATTAGTTTGGCTTCTTTGTTAGCCTATACGTGCATTCACCAGCTGTGAGCCTGCTGTATGCATGCCAGTAGCAACGGTCGAGCAATCACGCGGAATATATATAATGTTAGCACTAACAATAAGCAGAGAGATCTCGTCATCATCGATCTCTGCAATAATGATTTCCAGTCCACAACAGCTGTGTATATCGGGGGTCAGATCACCTGTATTATGTACATGTATCGACGCGGTACCTGTACGTATATAGCTCCTCCTCCTCATCTTAGGGAGGACACATGCAAGCGTGCATGTCCATTGCATATATATATATACTCTACCTATACTATGTAGAAAGACACCACGACATATAGATTCCATGCATCATATCATATGCATGCCCGTTAGCTTTGTGTTGAGGATGAGGACAACTAGCTACCGTACCGGATATGGTTGGAACCGATCAACAACATGTATGGCTGAGCTCGACCTGACCGAGCTAGCCTGCATGCCACGGCACGTACCCTCTGCTTAGACCACCGATACACTAGTAGTCTAGTCGTGGTAGTACTATATATCTGTATAAGGACCGCATCATGTATGAAAGCTAAGAATGCAAGTACAGAAAATATTGCAAAAAAAAAAAGGGGGGAGCTAGCAATGTGAAATGCAAGGGCATGAGAAATGTTAATTAGATACCCATTAATCCAAATTCAAATGGAATAATTATCCTAAAAATCTCAAGCCACGGGCTTATTCTCTCCCGAGTCCGTGCTTCATACATACTTTTCTAGCGTGCTTGCCATTCTCTAAAGTCTTCTCGGGTGAGGTAATTTGGGTTCAGGATTAGAAATTTGCGGCATTTAGGGGTTGAAATTAGGGTTTTTGTTAGGATCTTCGTTGTCCAGGAGGAAACCCAAGGAAGCAAGCGGCCCCAATGGTGGTGAGAAGAAACAACTGATGGCAAATAACAAGGATGCATGGTAGACGATGGTAACATCCTATCTAACAAAAGGGGTCAATGAATGGTGAGACAGTGGTCAGAGATTTGATTGAGAGCCGTCGGAGATAGAGAAAAAAAAACAGTGTGGGATATCTAATTGGAGTGGAAGAAGAGGCAATGCCGGAAATGGCATCGACGAAGGAGGACGAAGCCAACATTTACCGAAATGGGACATGGGCAAGCCTTGACAACGGGCAAGGTGACGATGAACAAGCTAATATGCGAAAAAAAAACAACCAAGCGCCATCTTTATTACACGCTTGACATCATTGACTTTTAAACATATAACATTTGATTATTTGGAAATCGATACAGATACCATTTGATATTTTTATCATGTTCGTTTTTATTATTAAGGATACTTCAAGTATAATTTATACATTTGATTAATTTTATAAACAAGATGGATTATCAGGCATGATGTCTACTACAATAGTTTCAAATATTTTAAAAATAGAGGAAGTGCTAAGCGAAAAAAGAATGAAAAAGCTAGAAAAGAATCTCGCTTTTACTGATCACGTTGCGGCTAGGCAGAGTCGTCGGTGCTTTTGCCCAGAGCGCATGCACGTAGTGCGTGCTTATGCATAATGCATGGCCGGCATATGTTTCAGCATTCCAGCTAGCCCTGGTAAAGTTCCCAAAGCATACACGGATCCGTATGGCATGCATGCATTCTCTGCTTTCTTTCATAAACAAATCATGTATGTGACTATAACTTACTTTTAGCCTAGTGTCAGGTCGTGCCTTGGTGTGTGCCCTGTATAGTTGTATATAGCACATGCTTGCATACTGTCATACTTGATTCATATTTTTATGATTATATTGGATGGACCATATGTATGCATGCTTAGTGCCCCTTCATCATAATGTTGACATAATTCAGTGGATCGCCTACATATAGTGTGGTTATTATAGCACATGCTTGGTGAGTGCATCTCAGGGCATATACTTCCCTTTTCTTTTTTATTATACGTCTTTTAGTTCAATGAAAACAAATATCTATGAACGGAGAGTCGGAAAAGCTATAATTCCGCATTTATGCCTGTGAACGTGGGATGGATCTGATCTGGATACATTTCATCGTTTGCCTCGATACAATGTACTTTCTCATGATCAATTCTGTCACTTATGTTTCAATTTTGTCAGATGAAACATTGGGGGTCCAGTTGTGCTTGTGTCTAGCTGGCAATCCAGTTCATTGCTCTGTGTCAAGCAATTGAATTGAATTTGAAATGATATTTCCCCTATTAAACAGTGTTAACTCGAGTGACTTGGCACCAAAAAAAAAAAAGGAAACCGACTTCACGGAAGATCCCGTGATAAGATTAAATTCGGTACCAAACTTAACGTCCAAATCATAGTCGGATTAGAATAGAAAACGGCAAAATTCGGTTCCAAACTTAATGCCTAAATCATAGTCAGATTAGAATAGAAAACGGCGCAAAAGACTGAGATGGAATTAGTCACGCAAAAATACAAGAATACACACGCGTAGCTTCCTCTCTCTCATTCTCCCATTGATAGAAAGGCAAGAGGCTTGCTATATAACTTGACTATCTTCCACCTCAACTCACCATGTGGGACTAAAACTCACCATTTCTATCATGCATGAGTACCTCAACTCACCATTTGGGACTAAAACTCACCATTTCTATCATGCATGAGTGGGCCTTTGAGATTTTCTCTAAAATTTATTGGATACATATTGGCCTTAGGTCCATAAATTCCAGCATTACCATCCAAGTTTGGTGGTGTACGTGTGGAGAGACTCTCCATCGTAGCACCACTCCAAAAAAAAAAAAACATCGGATAAACTAATACCATGAATATGTGAGAAAAGAAAACCTAGTTTGTTGCATTTTTTTTCCTCTTTGCATGACAGCAATGTATATATGGTCCACGATTCTTTGATGTGCTGTCAGTATAAACAATGCCTCACTGTTCTGAAGGCAGTCTACTACACGTACAGTCAGATCCAAATAGTACTCTGATTAGAGGCATGTAGGATGAGCAATTTCAATTTCTCTTCACATGGTTATTATATGTCTTATATTTTATTAGAAACCCATTCTCTCTCTCTATATATATATATATATCTTGGTCAACGTGATTTTAATCGATAGTACTCGTACATATATATACTAGCGTTTTAAAAACCCTTTTAAAAAATTAATGAGCAAAGTAGAACATATATATAGCCGGCCGATCCAGGAATGCGCGGCTCATCCTTAGTTTATTTATATCGGAGATAAGCAAATATAAAAAAACACATTATAAGAATCTTGGAGAAAGCTACAAATGAAGACTGATAGATGTGCACTTTCAGGTGGGGCCAGTGAGCTCTCTCTGGCTCCCTCAAGTTGGACACTGCATTATTGATTTATCGAGAGAGAAGAGCAGCTTGCATGCATGGACAGGTGGGACGACGTTCAGTCGTTAGGCCCGAATTAAGACGAGGTAGATGGACGTTTGATTCTCTGTTTAGCTCTAGCTAGCCATTAATCACACTACCAGCTAACCTCACAGTTTTGGCACATATATGTGCATGTTGTTAGGAGAGGAGACCCGCCCGGGCCGATCATGACGTGACCACGAAGGTTTTCTCGCGCAGCTAGCTAGCTAGCCGTGGACCTGACCTTCCCTGATGACGCTGGAGTGCATGGAGAGCATGTTTGGTGGCACGTATGCGTCAGGATGGCATGCCATGCACGCACTGCTAGTGCACCGATCTATTAATTGATCGTCGGATCGGATCGGACGACGGATGCCACTGCTGCCTGTGGAACGAAGTTGGTGGCTGGTCGTCGTTGCGAGAGGACATACAGCACAGTAGCGGTTCATGCGAAATTATTGATGCAGTCTTGGATCGAATTAGTTCAGTGCAGTAACAGTACTGATGAGTCGCATATATGCAATTAATATGTTTTGAGGAACATATAATACTAGTATAGGAGTATGTTTTGAGATCGGATAGGCGAAAAAGAACGAAGTGCATGCACATCATCGATCAGAACTTACTCCCGCCCTTCATGCGTGCATCAGCAATTCAGCATCAGTTAATTTGAGATCTCGGATCATCGGACCTCCTGCCGGCCTGCCCTCATGGCGATCTGCAGTCGTCGTCGTGCATTCAAGATCCATTCAGGCGATCGACGATGGACGACGAACAGATGGATCGCGATGGATCAGAGGAACGCGCCAGTCAATTAACGCACGAGGCGTGTCCCCCGCCCCCCGCCGGGCGGCTCCATGATGTGTAGCCGGAGTGCCGGACCGGCCGTGCCATGCCGCCGCACGCCGCGTCCATGCATGCACGAGCAGTAGATCTCCGATCCAATGCAAGCAGTGATCTCAAGCTGTCGAGCTACTCATCACTGCCGCCGACGACTGTACGTGCCACGCCGGCAGCCGATCGATTCAAACCAGCCAGCTGATTTGCTTATTGGAACACATGGACATGGTGGTGTGTTTCTCTCCGGCCTCTTGATAATTGTAGTACTGTAGTCGACAGCGGCCATTGGCTGCGGCTTCTCCCGGCCCATTGTCCAATCCATGGCTGCCTGCCGCCCGTAGCACAGCATCACTGAATTTGAGCCAGGGACAGAGACAGACAGAGAAGAGAGCAGGCATGCAGCATGCATTGGATTGGATCATCGAAGCCACGAATAATAATTTTGCCTTTTTTCCCCCCTTTCCCTGCATTTGGATCCGGAACCACGGCCTGGATCTCATGATGGCTAGTCTGGCCAGGCGACAGATCGATCAGCATGTGGCGTCGTGTCCCCGGCCCGACGGACTCCCTGTACTGTACGTCCAGCCGCCATTGCAGAGGTAGTAGTGGTAGTACCGTGCTGGCGCATGGGCCGCCCACGTGGTGCCGTCCAGCGTTGCCGGGCTTCGTGACGTGGCCTAGTTAGAGTTAGCTAATGCGGATGGGCCAGCCCAGTCCTAGCCTACCTAACAGCCGTGCGCGCGGGCCCGCGAGCACACGCCGCACGGACGCGCCAGCGCCACGCCGACCGGAGCCATTTCGGTTAACGATACATAACAGGGTCGCGGCGGAATGGTTCGCGGATAATTTGGAAGAGCAAATTCAGTGCTCTTTTTAAAATAGTAGAAATAATAAAATATACTCTTTGTTTCTTTATGTTTGACGCTTTTAGTCATAGATTGATAACTCAATGACAAACATTTGAGAACGGAGATAAAAAATTAAAAGAGTTTAAACCGTATCGTGAGAGATGATGTGTTTATGTGCACGACGACAGTAAGCGAACAAGAGAGTATAAGAGGGGTTGCTGGCTCCAAGTTGCACGGTTGCACCATAGCTATATCATGAGCTAGGTAAGTATGCGGTATGCCACGTACGACTCCTGTCAATCGGTGTCAAACTACGAGACGACACGACGATGTGGCTGTGGCTGAAACAGAAACACCTACTAAACCCAGCTAGCGGTGGATCGATCGATCAATAATCGCACGCCGGACGTCCCTGTGCCGTGGGCTTCAGAGCACCCCCATGGATCGAGAAATTAAACAGATCAGACAGTGTGGCAATAATCAGAGAGTAGCGCCATATATATCCAACACAACACATCACGCCGGTGTCGATCACTTCACTGGGAGAAAGCGATATGCGCCTGCCGGACGGAGGCGTTGATCTGCGAGCGTCTTGCACATGATGCCAACGCCCATCAAGTCACCGACGTCGTCGTCTTGCTTTCCACTAATAAATATCACGTCATTTACTCAACAGCAAAACTTGTCATTTTTTCAAATCGTTGTGTGCGTACGTAGTTGATCATTATTGGCGCGCGGCCGGCATGTGTGGAATTAGCAATTAGGGTAATAAGCTGTTAGCAGTGGAGGAGCTCGAGGAAAAACTAAACCGGACCAACAGCACTGGTGAGAGCAAAATTAAGAAGCTGGCCGACAGCCAAGTTCTTGCGTGGAGCATCAACTCTTAAACACCGTTAGGCTAGAGCAGCAAAGTATTTGACCCGAAGGAGAGATCGACGTACGACTAGCTAGTTTCATCTCTACGAGGCTCCGCTAGTACCTAGTAGGTTGCTACAAGTTAATTAGGTGACACGTCGCCTTTCTGTTAGTTGGTGCGTGCCTAGGATCATGCATGGATGCGTTGGGAGGTCACCATCCCTCAAGAACAGGATAATTGAATTTGATGGGAGCCAGAATTCCTCTCTGGCTCTCTGCTAGCACGTACTAGCACCTATGACCGATCCATGCATGGATGGAATCCAAGTCATGGAACCGACAATTTTCTAGGCTCTAGTTACTTCTTTTTCACCAACATGGCAACATATATGGGCGCCATGCTGGCGTGGCGCAGATACCCTCTACACTACCGCACGAAAACCCGACCTATAATATTGCATTTTTCGATCCGCGGTGATGGGTAGGTTGGCAGCTGAGATGACGATCAATCGATCGGCGTTGCACGTTTTGGTGTTATATATGGGGTGGGGTCTTCAATAATATGGTCTCAACGTCCCAACTAACAAACACGTACGTACATATATGTGAATAAGCGAGAATGTGTACATCGGGTAGCTGTTAATGCATGGAGTACACGTACTAAGGTCTATGGTAGCTAGTTTATTAGGGTCAAGCGAGCTATCTATAGGACCAGCTAGCAATGCAGCTTCCATGCATGCATGCGCGTGACCTACCTCTACACACAACAACAGTGCGCTTCTTCAGACTATCCGCGGTGGCCAGCTGCAAACCTCACCCTAAAAATATAGGGCTGATTCGATGGGTGCAGCAGTCGATTGAAAATGCTTCCCTACCTTACAGTGAGCTTTCTCTCACCTCACGAATGCAGTCATTGTCGTCGCCCCTCTACCGCTTCTCTTTCTTCCACGTGGGCAACGAACTCGCCTCCTGCCGTGGGAACGGCCAGTGCACGATGAGGCGGGGGAAGCAGGAGGAGGCGCGCGGCAGCGGGCGTGCATGGTGGAACCGGCCCGGGGAAGATGGAGGCAGCGCGAGCAGGAGGACGCCGGCGGAGAGGAAGGCCCTAGATCTGCGCCGCCGCCGCCCCTAGCCATCGGAGCTCGACGTCGCTCCTAGCCACCGGATCCACACGCCGCTCCCTCCCCGCGCTAGATCTGCGGAGGAGACGACGAGGAGTCGACGAGGAGGCGGCGCGCGTCGAGGAGTCCGGGCTCGGCGGGGGAGGAGGAAGGGGAGACGCGGCGCCGGTGGGAAGGGGGATGTGACGCTGCGGAGGGAGGTGTGGCCTTGTCGCCGTTGCCTTACCTCGCCAGAACAGGAGGCCAGGTGCTCCATTGGGGCTCCGGTGCCGGGAGAGGGTGGGCCGGCGTCGGAGGCGTACTACAGGAAAAATGCCTTCTAGATACGTTTTGGTAGCAACGCTGGACAAAAGCGTCACTACACAAAAGACGTAAACATGCTTTTGACACGTTTTTTAGAATGTCTCATATTGACACGATGTTAGACACGATTAGAGTGTCGAAAGATATAAAGTGACACTTGTTGTCATGTTATTTAAAACATCTCAACATGACACGTAGTTAGCTACGCTATTAACCATCAGTAGCATCTAGACACGACATCAAACGTCTTAAGTAAACGTGCATGTGCATGTAAATACGTTTTTGATACAACTTAAAAGTATCTTAAAATAACACGAATTAAGACACATTTTCAACCGTCAATAGCATGGAGACACACATAAGCGTATCAGACAAACGTGTCTATAGGCACATAAAGACGTTATTTGACACGGTATTGAGAAGTTGAAATTTATTAATGGTAAATATAAAAAGAGTGCATTACTTAACTATTCATATGCGATACAGTGGTCTAGTGGTGGGGAGGCATTACGTGAGGTATGAGATCATGAGTTCGATTCTTAATTAACGATTGCATTGCACGAAAATTATATCATGTACTAATAAATATTTTTTACTATTTTTAAACATATATTAAAGCGTTTTTGCAAAATGCAACAACATCAATAGACACGTTGTATAAATGTATTTATAAAAGTGTATCAAAATGCATAGACATGAATATAACGTTTCTATGAAACGTCTCTATCAACTAGATACGCTATAGTAATCCGTTTTTGCAATCTTTGACACGGTGCTTGCGAAGACGCCCCTAGCACGCTTTAGAAAACGTGTTAATATTGATATAGATACGAAATAAAACGTGTCTATTATATAAATAAAGCGTACCTACAGAGTAGGTTTTCTTGTAGTGGCGAGGAGGCGAGAAGGGCGGAGAGAGGAGCGCGGGCGCGGCGGGGAGGGAGAGCGTGCAGAGGCTGCCAGGTGGGTGGGCCGGTGGGGGATTGGAGAAGGGGAGCGTGGGTAGAGAATTTCGCGGATAGCCTCAGTTCAACAGTTATTGAGAGCAAGAAGGCTGGCAAAAGAAACTATTTTTTTATGACAACCTCTGTGTTTCATTGTGCGTGGGGTCTACAAAGAAAACTCATCTGCAGTACATAAGAACGATACCGTCTTCGGGAATTTATTATATTTTTTTACAGCTGGTCAAACACCTCTGGAGATGAGTGAGGGTTTTCGATGGTACGGATTTACATGTACTCTGGAAATGCAACAAATCCACAAAGCTTTAATTTGGCGGTGTAAATCCACAAAGCTTTAATTTGGCGGTGTTGATGGCGTTTGTTGACTCAGCCGCATCTGTAAATTAAAGGCATTATTAGTTTCAGCCGCTAATTGTAAATTACAGTATATTTTTTTAGCAGTAAGCCTATATGTACAGTCAGTTGATTGGCTTGTTAGCTGCTCTGGGCTCAGAATGTGAACCAGCAGACACAGGTCGTCGACCGATCGAGACTTCCCACCGGTACCGTTGATCTAGCTAGGACGATGACTGTACATTTGTCTAGCAAGTTATTAGCTGCACACCCGGCCCGGTCGGTCGCCGGTGCATATGCATACATGCGGTCGATGTCCCATAGGAGCGCAGACGAGGCTACAAAAAGTCCTAGCAACTTGACTCGTAACCAACCGTCAATTTGTGCCGCCTGTACACCGGGTGGGAGGAGATGATCGATGTCTTAAACTAAAGGCATTTTTTAATAAATAAAAAAAAAACATTGAGCCTCAACACTCTCAGGAGGCGAGTGTATCTAGTTAAATTAAATTAAACACATGGAGCACGCCTTCTATGCATGCAGGGTCGTTCAGATCCATCCAGGCCACCCCTTCCGCACGACTTAATTGGCCTAGGATACGTCGTCGATCCTGACTCGACTAAACAGATTGCATTCGGCTTTTAGCTAGGCTCCTTCAGGCATGAGATGCTCTTGTTTGGGTTTCAACCATTATGCATATGATACGATTTTATTTTCGGACTAGCCAGGGTAAAACAATTTAAATTGGATTCACTGGAAGCTTTGTTGTTTTGTTATGAGAAAATGTCAAGAACAAAGTGTTGAATAATTAGACAATCTTTTACAAGTACGAAACCTGCACCACATTCCAGCACAGGCATTGGGCCACGTCGCTTGTTTTTGTCTACCGTAGGATTTTGATCGGGCGGTGCAACATCAGCTGTGCCAGAGCCGCCGTGGATTTGTCGCCGCTTCCAGCCCGCTGCAGACCTGGAGTAGCATCTCCCGGCCGCCCGCTGCCCTACCCATCGCCCTAGGCTCGCTCGGTCAGTCGCCGTCCAGGCCTACCAGCTACCGCCCGCATGCGGCTGCGGGGGCTGTCTGCCCCTCCTCGCCTTCTCCTCAATCCTCATGCGGGTGCAAGACGAGACGGCCGGCGGCTCGGCCATTTGGGCGCAGCGAAGCGACTCGTGTTCGATTGCAGGGGCTCGCGCTGACGCGGCGAGGCACGCAGTGCGCAGCGCGTAGCTCTGCCAAGCACGTCTAACGAGCAGAGCTGTACGAGCAAGGGGCCAAGTCCACCCATTGGTTTCCAGGTTGCTGAAGTGGCAACGAAGCTCCCAGTCCCAGATATGTTTAGTTTGCAGTTTTTACTAGACATGGACTCACAGATTATCTCAATTCTTGCCCTCCCTGTAGGTTGCTGCAAACTATGTGGCCATGGTGCAAAATGGGCAAATATTCAACAGGTGAGATTTGGGCATTTGCTGTTGTGTCACATTTCTAAAGGCTACTGAAATATTAACTGAAACATCAATGTTAACCTCTGTTTTGCAATTGCTCCATTCATTCAGAAGGACTCAATTATATATATGTCAATCAGAAATTGATTAGTTGGAGTCTTATATGTCAACAGTGTCGAACTGCTTTGTTCAAGCCATAATTAATTAGATTCTAGCATCTCCACTATTGATTCTATCATAATCATTTTGTTGTAACAGTATGCAACATTGGGCTGGTGTAAAATTGTCAGTTTTACACTGAGCCTGGGCGTCTTACGCACGATGAATACGTCATGGTTCTAGCTAAGCTTAAGTTGCTCAGAGGCTACGGAGCAATTTAAAAGTAAAAACTAAAGTAGAATCAAAGATAATTTTGGTACTCATGCAGCTGTTAGCCATTGACCTATTTGTTGCGTCCGGATACCGGCGGGCAGCGAGGTCCTAGGCACAGTGCACACGGGAGCTGGGGATTTGAATTGTGCAGGAAGAGATGAGGAAGCTCAATTATAGAGAAATAAAGTAGTACAAACATTGGTTGATTTTCCTTTTATTTGCCTATTTCTTCCATTGCAGGCAAAGGGCAGACCAAGTTATACAAGTTGAATGAATATCCCTGCTTCGGCCTCGAACTGAGAGTCTACACGACAGATTGGCACCTTTGGAGTTGACAATGTGTGGTACTCTGTTTCTCATTTTTCCCTGAGCATTGGTGTGGCACCTGTTTGAGCTATTCAAGGATTATATTATGGGTTGCATTGGTGATTAAGATGTAAGCAATTTGTTTGGAAGGTGGAAGCTACAAGCACACTTTTGTTATAAAAACATATACAAAAATTAGCTATACAATTTATCAGTATAAAGTAACCATACAGTTTTAGAATCGTGAAAACAGTTTTATATTCTGAATTTTGTCTCCTAATTAACCCTTTTGCACCTGCAGTCAGTTCACATTTAGTACCGATTCATGCTGGCCCTTTTAAACTTTGCTTTCACACAGCATATTTCAGATTGCAGTGCAGATAAACTTGTGCCCCAAAACTGAACATATATAATTAATCATAGTTCGAAAGGATACAGTGCTAAAAAGCTTGTTTTTAAAAAAAATCATAGTGCTGAAAATATGAAAATAGTACTAGTATTTAGCAAATTTAATTGGGTCATTAACTGAATTTATCACACATATACCAATCTGACATGAGGTGCAGTACAGATCTACTTGACATCTAAGAAAAATATCTATGAACATATTTTCAGCTTAATATGCTTAATAACTGAGCCAATATCACCTCCCAATATCACTTCGGCAATGACACTACTTGGTTAAGCACTACTCAATGGTTTACTTTTGCATTGACTATCCTGCTAATATACTGAACATGTAACCACGCTTTCAAAATTCAAACAGTTGGTTATTATTTATAATTATGTCAAATCAAATCGAATCCAACCATGAGCCCTTGCATAGATCAGTTGGAATTAAAATATCTCATTGGCCTTCACCGTATCCAGTTCATCTAAATCATAATCAATTATGTTTGGATGCCCCAATGCAGGTAAGCCTATGCTCCCTCATGGTATGTTATATGAGGATCTATAAAAGTGACACTCTCTTCGTCAACCTCTCCTCCAACAATGGTGTCGGCGCAAAAATGCTCTGATGACTGCTGCTACCTTTCCACATACAGAGCAAGGAAGAACTGTGATAGGTTGATTCAGCCTTTGATGGTTTGATATACCATTTTCCTACCATTATTTGTAAGAAGATGTCGTTACTTTGTTACTGCAGTGTGAGGACTGCTGGGTACTTCTCTTAGTGGATAAACTATAGCCCCCGGAAAGTTTGCCTCTATCCGCTAAATAAATGTTAATGTCATTTCTTCCATGACATTAGTTCCTCGAAATGTCACTATCTATACTCAATCATCCATGCCTTTCCTACACATATCACAAATTACAGTTGCAGCAAGTGATAATGAATGAACCAGGCACATCTTGTGGAAAGATGATTTATGTAAAATAGAAGTCAACCTCCCGGCATCCAGTACAATATCCATGGACATGGACTTAGATCAAATTCTTTTTCACATCTTGTTGATAGGGAAATATATTGGCCAACTCAAGAGCGGCGCAAGTCGAGTCTCGAAAAGAAAGTTAGGATACGTTCCTTTTTTTCATCTGAATTGGCGTTTCCTCTATAATGCGACATACAGAATGGACGAGCCAAGCTGGGCGTGGCAACGCTGCGCCTGGTTTCTAGTCTCTAAAGAACGAAATCAGCGCACATTCCCGCTTTGGCGGATGATCCACGTCGCCCGAAACCCGCTAACTGTCTGATCCGCCTAACTCACGATGTAAACCGTCTGATGGTAAGTTGGTTCAGGTCTACGCCCGCTTGTCGAACAACCCGAAGGATCGCGAACTCTCCGGGCCGTCGCTGCTCAGCACCCTTTTCTGTCTGAAAAAGTATACGTAACCCCCTAACTTTTGTATGGTTGTCTACTTCACACCCCAACTTCAATACCGGATTTTTAACACCCTCAACTATGTAAAACCGGTCAAATAACCCCCTAGTTGGTTTTGGTGAATGGTTTTGAGAAACAAAGTCTATATAACCCCCTGATGTATGCTGGTTAGTCTACTTCACCTCCTGGTATAGATTTTTCTTTGGTTTTGATGAAATTTAACATTTAGTGCCAATTACAGTAATCTAAAAACTTGAGTTGTTTGCATATTAATATCTAAATCATTTATGTCAAAAAGAATAATTATTACTTTGAATAAACAAATTTTAAATATAACACCCAGTATACAACAATATTTGCTGTGTTCGCTGCAGCTACTGCTGCATGCAAGGAGCACCTGTAGCTACTAGCTAGTAGCAGCAGCTGCTGCTGCAGCGAGACAGCCCCCTCAGCCAACAATGCACCTTTTTAATTTAAAAATGGCAAGACACCAGGCCTGCGCAGCCAACAGTGCACCTTTTTAATTAAAAAAATGGCAAGACGCTAGGTGTTTTGAAATTTAAAATATGGCGGGAATACAGGCAACATGCTTCAAGGAGTTAACTGAAGTACTTCGCTAATACTCCGATAAATTTGTTACAACAACATTGATGAGACTTTACACATTGATTTCAAAGTTAAGAACATCACTCCTCTAAATTACATATTAGCAGCCCTTCCATCCCACCCTAGAAAGACTTGTTTCAGAAATTGCTGAGTTTAGCCACAAAACCTGTACCAAAATAAAGCAGATTCCTGAGCAAGACCACCACGTAATGTGTATTGTCTAATTTAGCTGGAAACAGAACGTACCTTTCAATCTGTCCAAAATAAGCCAAAAGGTCGAGTTGCAGGCTAAACATAGCAAAGCTAAAATTTTCAACCCATGTGTTGATTCTACAAATGTGATCGGCATAAACAGTAAATATTTATATATTGAGCTCCAAAAAGGATAAACACCCCTAATGCATTATTATTCTAAGTTGACTAAGTTTTGTTTTGGAACAAAAACAAGCCAATCAGAGCAGTAAAAGGAGAGTACTGTTCTACCAATTTTCCCAAACCGTTTTATTGATGTTTACACAGCACATACGCATGCCCATACTGTAGCTTTTAGAAGGTTAAAAAGCATACGAGTCCTATTAAAGCATAAGCACTAATGACATTCAAATCTCGTTGTGATAACTGCACTTTTGCACACAGCATTGGTAACATGAAGATAAATCCCAAGCAAATCCAAATACAAGGCTTAACCTAATAACTTAACTGGAATTCAAAGTAGTTGTGTACGATGGAACATTTAATCTTTTTGTCAAATAAAAGGTTAAATAGGTCATTTCTGAAGTGTATAAGTTCAGTAAACAAGACGTCCTGAAAATAACCTGCCAAGGGTATAAGGGCCCAAAGAACAGATGACACTCTGAGTCTTTATTAATCATTTCAAAACCGACAAGTACTAAGAATGACCTAGTGCTTTGCAACTCAGCACCTGATAAAGCCTGGCATTACCACCCCCTCGAAATTCACAACAGGCAAATCTTCTAAAAAGCTTTACCACAGCAAGAACGAAGCGTCATACCTGTGAACTACATGCAGTTGATTCCAAGCGAGATCCAATCTCGCACAACGGCCATATCCGTAGATTCATTTGCAGCCACCTACAAAGCCGTAGCATGATCAACATATCCAAACATGTTTCGCTCTGACTGCCTTGCAAGGTGACGGTCCAACAAATAATTATGCACTGCAAAGCAAGCAATAATCATTTTCGCTTGCTTCTCCCTTGCATAGAATGGGACTCCTTTCAAAATATGCCACCTAGCCTTCAGGACACCGAAAGCCCGCTCCACGACATTCCGAAGACTTGAATGGCAATAGTTAAACTTCTCCTGTATGGTTTCAGCACTTCTGCGGCTGAACTCTTCGAGATGGTACCTTGTATTGCGGTACGGTCCCAAGTATCCTTTGCTGAGTGCGTAACCTGAGTCAACCAAGTAGTATCTTCCTGCAGGCATAAACAACAGCGTCTTCCACCATTAACAATTAATCAATTACAATAGGAAAGGTATATAACATAACTTGAATGATTCCATACCTGCTGGTGGATGAGGGTAATTGGACGTCTGCAAGCAGTCCCGCAGAACCGCCAGGTCATGATAAGAACCAGCCCTTCCCGCCCCTACATACGTAAAACGCGTGTCCATGTCCACTATGCCTAGCACATTGAAACTTGGCCACCCTTTTCTATTAATAAAGTCCAACTGAGAGTCATGATTGATTCTAGCAGGAATGTGGGTTCCATCTAAAGCCCCGATGCACCCATCAAAGTACGGTGCATACCGAAGGAGCCTAGGATGTATTTGTGTGTAGTTTGGGTCTTTTGGAGCTATAACTGTCTGTGCGAAAGAGAACATCACATCTGCCACATGACCCATCTTCCTACTTATGGTGTCCAATGACCGCTCAAACCGGTCCTGTATTTGTCTACATGATTGGCCGGTTGCACAAGCCCAAAGGAACATAGCTAGAGCCTCTACACTATCAAATTGTTGTGTGGACTGCAGCCCATGGTATGTAACTAAGCGGGTATGTAGTAGAAAAAAGCATCTGGTTGCATGCGAAAGTTGTTGTAGCATCTACCAGCGTCATGCAAATTCAGCTCCACCCATTGTCTACCAGTCAAATGCGGGAACATAGGAGGGTAGTGATTCGGTAGCGGGGTTGCGAAGTACCTCCCAGCTGCATATGCTCCTAACGTGGCTCCTACCCCCGCCAACTCATAAAAGCTTCCATCACTCGATGTGTCGTTGTTGTCCGAATTTCCTTGCGAACTCATGTTGCTACACCATTTACTCTGTATCAAAAAAGAATCATAAATATGAAATATCCACTGAGTATGAAATATAGACTCTCCAAATCAGAAACAGACAACCCTTGGCTTGTCCATAAACAAAACATAACAGGTCAAATCCATAGTCAGGCTGCATATATATTACTGATATATATGAAATATCCACCGAGTATGAAGTAGCCTTAGGAAGATTCACACCTGCAGTACGTATTACTTGGGTACCAGCACACGAGAAGGGGCTGCCTTCGACTGGAGGTGCAGCTGCCTACACTTGGAGGCGGCAGCCAGGCCAGCAGCAGAAGGCTGCACAACAGCGACAAACTTCCTGCTGTCGCGTTTGCATGATTACATGTGCATGGATGGATCACCTCCGGCCCTGCAGTATGAAGAAGCAAACAACTATCAGTTTCCATTGTCATGTATACAAAGCAAAATAGATGGGTTGTGTCTAATGACATAGTAGTGAAACAAATAAGGGAGATGGCAATTATAGTGGACATCACACAAAACAGTTTAATCGAACCACGAGGCACACCACAGGATCCATAGTTAACGAAACATTACATGGGAACCAAACTTAGAGTACGAAAAACCAGTACACAGAACAGGCAAGTGAATGTCTAACACATTAGGAAAGTAGAAAGACCACAAGTATATAACAAAGTACACAACAAAGGCAGCCAACTAAACGCAGAAACCATCGGCCGATCAATGCTGATGGAATTGTTTCATTGCCGCCCAATTGAAATTGATCCATTGCTCACGGCTGTCTTTACTTCTCATCCTAAAGAACTGTGCACGATTGACTGCATTCTTGCATAGGTATAGTGCCCGCAAGTACAGCTCTGATCCCTCAGGTATACCATCCGCATCTAAAATCTGCCTAACTTGCTCTTGTCCCTCCACATCATCAATGCTCTTGCGGCTCCGCCTGGTCACCGCTTCGGATATGTCCTTGATGCACATCTCTATGCTTGTACTCTTCTTCTTAGGAGGGCTATCCACGGTCTCCTCCCTCATCGGTCTTTTAGACAAGTACTGATCACTTGAATGCTGAAAGGGATCCGTTGGGGTGTGCTCATGATGGTCCTCGGATCCATAACTGGGGTGCTCTCCCACGGACACCTCCGGTACTTAGCAGAACCCCCTGTCTTGGGTGGTGCGGCCGAAAAGCAACTCCAGTTCGTCAAGGAACTTGGGAGGTTTTCCACGATTGGCCACTGCATCACTAGTATTCTGCAGGTAATATAAGATGGATAAAGGCCAAATCTTTATGTCAGGAATTAAATTTGTCACCCAAAATTAATGACCAGGAAATAATCAAAAGATGTAATCACTTACCCCTTCTTCATCATTTTCCCCTTCGTACTCATTTGCCCAATACGAGTCATCAGCTGTAATGCCGCCAGTGTGCTTGTCTCTGCCAAGGCCAGTCTGGTTCTGGAGATCACGCCATCGTATATAGCGCCTCCTCAGACCTGCAAGCTTGTTCTGCATCTGCTTGCTATCCAATTTTTTTCTGTCTGCTGCTTGAAGTTACGGTACACGTTTTGCCATCCATAATTGGTTAGCCCCTTATCGTTGGCATTGAAATGGTTCTTCTCAGCAATGCACAGGTCCAAGAAAGTTTTTGTCGTCTGGTCGTCCCAAGTGGCACGATTGGTAGCCATTTGTGGCCAGGTTACGAAAGCAGGGCACAAATTTGAAACCAGCTTACATTTGGAAAACAAAATACATAGGAAAACACAGGAAGAACATATTTTGAAGCAATGTACACGACACTTGCCTCAGTTGTTGTTTTGGTGCGTTTTGGAGGCGGGGAGCAGGAATCAGTAGAAGAGGATGCCAGTGTGGGCACCGTTGCGAACGAAACGACGGAAAAAGCTACACAAGATGTACATGAATTAATTATGTGAATTTCAATAAAGATGAAAGCTGACCATGTACCGATGCCTATTTTGTGTACACAAGAAGGATTTGCAAATACAGCAGCCATATAGCTAACTGCACTAATAAGCATTGGAAGCAATTACATATTGAACTGAAATATGCATTGGCAAAGTGGCCTAAACTGCCATCTTACTAGATTTCTAATTTATAACTGCCCACCTTAATGCTATGTTGAATATGGAGAATGAATTGCATCACAGTATGCGCTAGCAACAGCAGTATAATTATAGGTCACTTTCCATCTTATACATAACAGATAGGTCACTCAAATCATTGACAACTAATTGAAATTCTTCTCCGCAATATCAGCCAACGCAATAACCTACCACAGATGAGGAGCAGTTCGGCAGATGGCCACCACAGCAACATCGCAAATGTCCGCAACATAATGAGCCGCATCAACGGGAGCAAAATAGCACTGATTCAAATGCCCTTAGCAGCAATCAACTACTGCACATGTTCATTCAAATTTTCAAGCCAAAATAAATGGAGCCCTTAGCATGCTCCTATCAGAAGATTAAACTAGATTACGTTGAGTAATACAAGATAAATAATCAATAATCAACCATCAGCCAACAACATATGCAGACACATCGATCTAATCACAACCAGAGTCAGTGAGGTGTATCTTCTCGTCAGTGAAGGTTTCATGTAAAGAAGCATGACCAAAAAACAAAAGATCAACAACACACCAGCAAGGACATCGTATATGACATATCGATTTGTATTTTTACCTTGGAGAGGTGTGACGGATCTATAGGAGGCTGCGTGTTGATGGACGGAGAGGGGCAGCGGCTACTGGAGGCTGCTTCTTTGTCGATTGTCGAGAGCAGGGCGGCTTCCTGGAGGACGGAGAATGCGCTGCTCGTTACTGCCTCGCTAGTGGAGAAGGACGACCTTGCCAGAGATTGGTGGGGGCTCAGATCCGGAGGCAGCGATGGAGCCCGAGGGGGCTGCGGAGGCGTCGGAGGAGATGGAGGCGAAGGGGGCTGCCGAGGCGTCGGAGAAGATGGAGGCATAGGGGACTGCGGAGGCGGCGGCGGAGATGGAGGAGGATGCGGCGGACGCGGCTGCGGAGGCTGCGACGGAGATGGAGGCGGGCGCGGCGGAGATGGAGGCGACTGAACCCTAGCGCGATTGGGGCGAGTGATGGACTGGCAGGGCAGCTGAACGGCTGCAGCAGGGCAGCCGAACGGTTGGAGCTGATCAGGCCGGCTGAAATCAGCCCATGTAGTCCAGCCGAACGGGGCCATTAGTGCCATGAAATACTGGGGATGCGAATGGAGGGAGTGCCACATTATTTCATAGCACCAATCTTGTTGTGTACTTGGGATGTAATATTTAATTCTACACATAATTTGTTTGTTCAAAGTACAAATTATTCTATTTGACATAAATGATTTTGATATTAATATGCAAACAACTCAAGTTTTTAGATTATTGTACTTGGTACAAAATGTTAAATTTCATCAAAATCGAGAAAAAAAATCTACGTGGGGTGATATAAACTACTCAGCATATGTTAGGGGGTTATATAGACTTTGTTTCTTAAAACTACTCACTAAAACCACTCAAGGGGTTATTTGACCGGTTTTATATAGTTTAGGGTGTTAAAAATCCGGTTTTAAAGTTGAGGTTGTGAAGTAGACAACCATACAAAAGTTAGAGGGTTATGTAGGCTTTTTCCTTTTCTGTCCGGCCGTCCCTCACCCCAACGCGGACGAAGCAACGGCGGAGTGATTCGGTGTGATTCCCAGGCGGAGCAATTCGCATTTTTCGCTGTTTGGCAGTCGGTGGAAGATGCGCTCCACGGAATCGTGGAGTGGAGTGCTGCTAAACGCCCCCAAAATCTTCCCCAATTCACTTCAACCCCATCAATCCAAAAGTTACTAAACTAGGCTTCAGAGAGTTGTGTTTAGATGAAGCTATATCCATACACCTGAACTGTGACTAGGCCTTTTTCCTTTTCCCCTTTTTAAGCCCTTTCTCTATTTGTTGGTGACCTGTGTTGCATTTCAACTCTAAAATATCCCAATATGCTTTTGGGAAAAAAGGTTTTGTTGATGTAATAAGAAAAAAATTAACGTGACATATAATATGAAATAGAGAAAGTATATGGTATACGATTAAATCTTCAACATATTAGGTTATCTTCAATGGACTGTCTCAGATACTGCACAAACTGTCAAGGGCCTTAAAAACACAAACGAGCACACCTCGGTCCACGGCCCAGGAGTGAGATTGCAGCCTGACACCTGGCACGCTCCTAGTCACGAGCCGGCCTTCGAAATCGGGCCGAGAGAAAGATTAGCCGCGGCCGTGGGACCCGTTTCTTCTCCTTCGCCCAACCCAATCGCCCGTCCGCCTTGCTTTGCCGCGCCCCGCACCTGCTCGACGAATCGCCCCCTTCCGCGATGCCGACTCCTCTGGCCTCGGCGCTGCTGCTCCCGCCCGCCTCCACCGCACCGCGCTCACCGGGGCCGCGGCTCGGGCCCTCACGGCGCGCGCGCCCGGCCGTGGTCAGGGCGGCCGCCGCGCTACGCGTCCTGCCGCGGCGCCTCGCGGCGGTCGAGAGCAACCCGCCGCCACCGCCGTCCTCAGCGCCGCCGGATACGGGTGAGAAGAGCGTCGATTCTGGTGGGGGCGGCGCGGTTGCCTGCTGTGAGCCTGCGATAGTTTGATTACTCTTGCTTGTGGTTCGGATGGATTGACACGAGCCTTCATTTCGTCGTGATATAGGCCTCGATGCGGGGGCCGGGGGAGGTCACGGAGGCGGCGACGGAGGTGGCGACGGCGCTGATCTCGGGTGGCTGAGGGTGTTCCCGCACGTGCTCACCGCGTCCATGGCCAACTTCCTCTTCGGCTACCACATTGGGTGCGTGCAGCGTGCTGTTTCAATTTAATTTGCCTGCAACTAAAGCAGCAACTCCGTTGAATATGCCATGCGTGCCTCGGATTGGGAGTGATGTATCTTTGAATACTATCTCAGCCAATACTCCAATATATGATTCGCTACAATCCAAGCACAATATGGTAAAGGAAACGAGTGATACCTCTGTTTTTTTTTTTTAATATACGGCATCATTCACTTTTGGCCAGACACTTGATTGTCTTCTTATTCAGTAGGTTTTATTTATTTTGTTACAACCTGTTTTTATCATCAAGGGTACTTTAAGAGTTACTTATATTATGTATATTTGTGCAAAATATTTGAACAATATGAATGGCCAAATGTGGTGTAAAAATCAACACTATCAAATACTTAAAAAAGCAGAGGTAATATAAAATTTGCCAAGCTATTTGGTATACATGTACAAAATAACTAAAGTTTAATAGTATATTTAACATATCATAATATATTAAATTCAATAATTAAGTTTGAAACTTGCATGAATTACAACATAAATATTTTAAATAGAAGGCTGAAGGTTACACTACTAAACTGCTGGAGAAGAATATGTGTCTTCTTTGCCTTTGTTCCATGTTTCAAAGAAAGCAATGTAATGTCTCCGCTCTTAATGCCTCAACTATGAACTATGTAACAAATGGTAGAAGGAATCAAGCTGATCCTTTAACTTGCACAAAAAATGATGCAAGATCAGGTACTAACTTGTATCAAAATTGATTCACAATCAGTTTCAGCCCAGAAGCAAGTAATGCCAATTCACAAGGCACAAATACTTCCAGACTCTAGGGGATTAGTACCTGAGTCCACTCTAGTTAATTAGACCCAGAGGCTACCTTCCCCTGTGTGCATCCGTCTGCAGCCATTTGTGCCCTACGTAGACAAGGGCTGAGGCGCTGAGCCAGCAAAACTCAGGGCCTGACGCCAAACTGTAAAATGGGGCCTATCTCCCTAGAAAATAGAATTATAATAATGTATATGCTAATGCCTTGATGCCCCTAGATACGTAACAGTTGGCCCTAGCACTTGGTTCGCACACGAGACACGACATGCACCTTGTTAATTGATGAACTAATGGATGGACGTAGGTCGCGTAACGAAGGGGCAGCCCGTGGGCTCTCAGCACTCCACAGCACAGCGGCAGCACAGCCCCCAGCTCCAGACAAGGAGAGGACAATTCAGTGGCGGGTGGCCTGAGGGCTATGGCTGCAGATCTAGCGAGTAGGCATCACAGGTAGAACGAAACTGATCGGATTCTGGGAACCAGTAGTGTGATAGATCAAAGATGAAGAGACAACAATTCGATACGGCCACAGAAAATACGATTTGGCCTAGGAAATTTGTGGGCCTAAATGCCTGATGAGCTGAGGCACTAGAAATTTTGGGTCCCCTAGAAATTGGGGGCCTTATTCTGCTGCACAACCTGCACACCCGTAACGCTCGGCCCTAACATAGACTTGTACGGCTGCATTCGGTAGGTGCTCACGAGCCGTCGTGTGCCTGCCTGCAACCTGCTGTGCGCCTATGCCCCTCTCCCAGCGCCCACGTGCTGCAGCCTATGCAAGTAGTAACTTTTGGGCTAAAATCTAGTGTAGTAGGCCTATATGGTCTATCTGGGTCCACCACTAGCATGGCATTAGAATAGGGAGTGCCTGTTCACTGAATCCATGTTATTTGAGATGAATTCTGGTAGCAACATTTTCACTTTAACCTACACTACTAGCTGAATGTGCCCATGTTTTTAAATGGAGTGACTATGTATCAACCATAATAAGGTTAAAACTTAAAGCTGGAATCAGAAGGTATCCTGAAATGTGTCTGACTCTGTCCACTAAAATGTATCGTACAGTTTTATTTTACTGATATAGCATTTGTTGGAACATCCAACTGAAGCCTTGGTTCATGGTATGGTCACAGGGTCATGAATGGTCCGATAGAGGATATTGCAAGGGAACTTGGTTTTCAAGGAAACCCATTCCTTCAAGGTCTTGTGGTCAGCATATTCATTGTTGGTGCCTTTTTTGGGAGCTTAGGCTCATCTGCATTAGTAGATAAGTTTGGTTGCAAAAAGACCCTTCAGATCGATTGTATTCCATTGATTATTGGAGCTCTCCTGAGGTATTTACTTTCACTTCTCAGAACTCTGCATTCTGAAGACCTGACTTTGCCTAGTTTCTGTTGACCAGTGTAGTATTTACTTGTATAGAGCTTGCCACTGAACTTGGAACTCCCTGCCATCATCATTTTTATTTTATAAAAGATTGCTTGTTATATCTTATATATAAAACTACCATGCAGTGCGCAGGCAGATTCATTGGACGAAATGCTTTTGGGAAGATTCCTTGTTGGGATCGGAATTGGCGTAAATACTGTTCTTGTTCCTATATATATCTCTGAGGTAATAGCTTTTCTCATTTTAGAATTGGTCATCGCTGTTGTGAGCTATCTAATCTATGGCTATATGCTTAGTACTTCTATCTTCACCCTTTTTATATTCTTTTTCCTAGGTTGCTCCAACAAAATATAGGGGCTTTTTGGGGACTCTGTGTCAAATTGGGACATGTTTAGGAATAATTGCTTCACTTTCCTTGGGAATACCTTCTGAGAGTGATCCACATTGGTGAGGCATCTCTTGTTGGCATTTCTGCATCTTAATGATGTAAGTTATCATTTGTCTAAATTTATTTATTTTGCACTATATCACAATTGAAAAAATAGCTTGGACTCATCAAAGCGGTGCAATACTCCATTGTCC
The DNA here is from genome assembly GCA_022530915.1 of Paspalum notatum. Classification (NCBI taxonomy): domain Eukaryota; kingdom Viridiplantae; phylum Streptophyta; class Magnoliopsida; order Poales; family Poaceae; genus Paspalum; species Paspalum notatum. The sequence goes on from CM039685.1 coordinate 36,734,636, forward strand.
ATACCCTCATCATATAGAATAGCCAAGATATGCTAAGGAAAATTTTAAATACATTACAGGAGTATGGGAATTTTGCAAATGTTTAGCACTCCAGTCACTATTATACGATGTTAGGACAAAAAAAAAAAAGATTTAACTTAGCTGATCATAATGCCATATATTTGTGACTGGAGGTAGTATTAGGTCGTAAGCCTTGAGGTTGTTCATGTTAGTTTCACATTCTTCATGAAACTTTTTAGCATAAACTTGTGGCTTATCTGATACATCTCTGTGAACTAGTTACTGCGTACATGCATTGTGTAGTTAGCGGACTACTCAAGTGTTGTTGAAGGCTTTGTGTTTCTTTATGTAGGTGGCGAACAATGCTTTATGCTGCATGTGTACCTGGTGTTCTTATTGCTATTGGGATGCAGTTTGCTGCCGAGAGTCCACGTTGGCTTGCCAAGGTACTCCCTTAACCTTGAGGTTCAATTGAGGGGGTCCCATTTTGTCTTGCAAGATCCTTCTTAGCATTAGAAAGCTCTACCTTGTAGGTTGGAAGGTTTGATGATGCCAGAAAAATTATAGAGAGCCTTTGGGGACCTTCTGAAGTTGAAAAATCCATGGAAGAGATCAAAGCCGTTGTTTTAAATGATGATTTACAGGGCAGCTGGTCAGAACTTCTGGTGGAACCACACAATAGAGGTACTTCTATTTACTCACTTTGGTTGGTTGGAATGAACCAAATGTCCAAATGACATGCTTATGAAGTATATTGGTAGAATACATTCAAATGCTATTGTGTATGACTACTCCGCGGCTTATGTAAGGATGAAACCACAATATTCTTCCTACAATTTCAGTGTGTGGCCTGAAAATCTAATAGATTGATATCCTTATTTCTTTGGTAGAGGAGACACAAAATCTTTGCATACTTATATTATTTTGATTTTGATCATGTTCTTAAGAGATTATTTCTTAATGTACATGCAGTTGCATTGATTGGAGGGTCCCTTTTCTTTCTTCAACAGTTTGCTGGAATAAATGGTGTTCTTTATTTTTCATCATTAACATTCCGTGATGTTGGTATTACAAGTAGTGCTTTGGCAACCTTATATGTTGGAATAACCAACTTTGGAGGTGAGTAAACGGTTCTTCATGTGCTCTATGGCGACTTGTTCACAAACTTATGTACATTTTTTACTATTTAGGGGCACTAGTTGCTTCAAATTTGATGGATAAGCAAGGGCGGAAAAAACTTTTGATCGGAAGCTATCTTGGAATGGTACGTAGCTGTTTCTGATATGGCAGTTTGAGGAACTGTAATAGTTACCTTTTACTTAACAAAATTTCTGCATTTTCTCTGGTCCTTGGAGAGTTTATTGCGAGTGCCTGGTTTTGTCCATATGGTTATCCAGACGCTGAGTCAACAATATGTGTGGTTATTGTGTATGTTGATTGGCTGACAGCCTGACACTGCTCTTGTCTTTAAACGTATTTTAATTTATTTTCTGTTCTTTCTGCAGGCATTTGCAATGTTCCTTATAGTATACGGTATCAGCTTTCCGCTTGACGATGGAGTTGCCCACAGCCTATCAATTACTGGAACTCTTTTGTATGTACTTTCACAATCTATTTTCTCTAGCATATCCTTAAGGTTAAATCTGCTAGAGATGATATATGGTTTCCTGAATATTTCAATTTTTAGATCTGAACAAATATTGTAGCATGATAACTTGTGAGAGGACTTTACATAAAGACATTATTTTTTTGTTGAGTCTCGAGTCGGGTGTGATAGAAGTTTTTTTTAGAGGCTACCAAAGATAGCGTTTTATATATAGTTTTGTTCAAGATCTTCTATTGTTATTCTTTGTTTAGCGCAACGTTATCTGTGGGTTTGCTCCACGTCTAGAAGCCATTTACTTTACATTTCTCATGGATGATGTGAAGTGGCACATTCTTTGCTTCATAATGTGATAAATGAATTCTGTTCATATAGTTATTGATCATTCATGCAAAAAAGATTACTGATCTTTCACCTTGTTAATGTGTATTAACCTTCTGATTCAGAATGTTGGCTACAAATCTCTTTTGCTTTTGTGTATAAAATGGTTATGAATTAGAAAATTTGTTAGTTACGGGGTTTGTTTTGATACTTGCAGGTACATTTTTACTTTTGCCCTTGGTGCTGGACCAGTTACAGGTATCATTATACCAGAGCTGAGCAGTGCTCGGACACGATCAAAAGTTATGGGCTTCAGCTTCACTGTACACTGGGTATGCCACTAGTCAATCAACCCGTGCGACGCTCGGGCTAGAGTCTTAAATGTATTATGTGTTACAGTACAACATATATAGATCTATTTTTATACTTAGTTTTTTATAATAGCAAATCTTGCTACTTTATATGTATGCTTAATTGATTTAGATAATCTTTGATCGATTGCAAAAGTAGGTGATTTTAATATAATTTTGAGGGGTTATTTTCATTATACTATCAGTCATAATAACTAAGGTGAACAATTTAAATATAAATTAAAGGGGATATTTGGTATTATCCATCAAAATAGAAAATATGAGCAATTATGTATAAATTCAGGGTGTTATTTCATATTTTCTTTTATATTGGCAGAGTGGGTAATTAATATGTAGTTTTATGTGTAATATTATTTTGATAACGACAAAGGTGGGTGATTACTTAGAAAATAGATCTAATGACTATTAAGATTCCAACCCGTCTATTTTTTTTCTAGCGCATCTCGTGAAGATTGACGTGAAAATTTCAAAAGGAGTCAACAAAACATTTGTTTCATTGATAGGTTTCTAGCATCTTTAATGAAAAAAAAAGACAAAAACTGAAGGTAGATTTGAAAATAGAAAGAAACTAAAAAAAGAAGAAGATATTTGTTTTCGTTGAGAGTTGAACTCAAGACCTTTCGTAATGGCAGAGGTGGATAATTATTTAAAAATAAATTTAATGGAAAAAAAAGAGGATATTTGCTTTCGTTGAGAGTTGAACTCAAGACTTTTCATAATGGCAGAGGTGGGTAATTGCTTAGAAAATAGATCTAATGGCTATTAATATTCCAATCTGTCAATTGATGGTCGGGTGTTTTTGATTATTATGAGAATTTCTAGGATTTATCTTTTTTTTTCTAGCGTGTTTTGAAATTAGTGCTTCTTTTGGAACCTTCAATTAGTAATAGCAAGATATGCAGTTTCCTGCCTATCAAGATACTACTTTTATAGTTTCTGTGTGCTCTACATTCTCACAGGATTTAATAATGTTTAATAGTACTGTCTTGTCTACATTTTAGTCTGAACTTATGGATTGCATTTTTTTCTCCAGATATGCAACTTTCTGGTGGGACTATATTTTCTGGAGCTTGTGAACAAGTTTGGGGTTGGAGCAGTCTATACAGGTTTTGGTGTGGTCTCCTTGTTGACAGCACTCTTTGCTTACAATTTCATAGTCGAAACAAAAGGACGTTCACTTGAGGAAATTGAGATGTCTTTGAGCACTATTACCCCTGGAAAGCAAGAGTAGAGCATGTTGTTTCACTCAATTATGTGAGGAACCTGAACCTTGCAACTGCCTGGAGGAATTTTACAGCAGAGTGATGCACTCATTCCATCCAGAGAAGTTTTGCCATCCAATGACCTAACCTGCTCCTGTGTACATGTAACTGGCTACTGGCTATGTAGAAACAATTTCCGATCATTGTTCAGCAGCAGCCGCATTGTGTTGCGAACGATACCACCTTCTATAGTTTCTACCCATGTATATAGTGTGTAGCATTACCAAATTTATTTATTCTTAAATAAAACAATCAATTGTAGTATGTAAATAAAGGGTGTAGAAAATACCCCATGGATTTCTTTTTTATACACAGATTGCATATTTGTTTGCTTTCTGCACTACTCCCTGTGTTCAAATCATATGATTTTTGTTTTGTCCTAAATTTCTCTAATTTAAGTTTTTAGTAAAATATATTAACAGCTACAATGTCAAATGAATGAACTGTCGAAGTATGTTGTATGCTGCATCCAGTGAAACTAACATAATGTTGTTGATGACGGTGTATTTTTTCCATGAAGTTAGTTCGTCAAGTTTAGGAACAACTAAATGAGCAATGCCCCCATTAGAACATGGGATCTTTTTTGAATCATGCATTTTCCTTGTGTTTTTAATTGTTTCTGTAAAATTTCTAAACAATTTCTGTAAAATTCCTGCGTTCCGAAAGGGTCTAATTTGAAACAAGGTGAGTACTATAAATAAAGGCAATTAAAGGCTTAAGTGGTGAAATCTGTTAGTGTTTATATGATTTATCATGTCATATTCGAGTGCTTCAAATTGAAACAAGAATAGGCTGCTTTGTTTGTCAGATGGGAGACCCCTCCACTCGACATGACTCCTGACGGGTTGGTCTCTAGGAATAAACTACAGCATTGATGAGGAAGAGCTGGTTAGTGCCGGACCAGATCGATCCACACCTCAAACCAAATGGAAGTTAGGTTCGGATGTAGGTTTGATCCAGAGCCACTCCATGCTGCAATCCAAACGTGTCGGAAGCTTGTAAACTGCAAAATCACATCTTTTTCGCTTAGGTGTTATGAATTCTGCTATGTGCAGAAAAAGATCGTGCTAAAACAATCTGCCTCTGCACCAATCACAAGTAGAGAACAAAAGCAGCGCATCCTTTGCTGAATGTTATGCAGAGGAGGAACAAATGTCAACCAATCCAAGGACAGTGCTTTCAGTTCAGTCGCATTGTTTGATCATTTTGAATCTTTGCCACACAAAAAACTCATGGCCGTGGCACACCCTATCTCAGATACTTGTGCTTCTGTTTGTGGTCTCAAAGAAGAGGAGACAAAAAATTCCAGGTCCAAACAGATTATTTTCTCCGTGTCTTATTTGCCCGTCGTCAATTCTCTGTTTTTTTGGCATGAGTATTTTTGTTAAATTGAGGTCCAGAGAACTGGTGCTGAAAAGGGCGAAAGGAACACTTAGCTTTGACTTTGTTAATCGTTTAGTCCATGATGTCAACGTTGCAATTATTGGACAGTCCTTATTTGTTTCTGAGGATGCTTGAATCGTTGCTAGCATTTGTATGCCCGTCAGCTTTTGACTTCTGTATCCCAATGTTCATACTAGTATGTGGCCTGGATTGAGAAATATGTAAATGCTAGCGTATAAGCTCCTCTTCTAAATAAATTCATTTTGTATGCGTGTTTGTTGAACCACCCTGATCCAATACTAGAGTAGCAAGACCACAAATCAGCAAAGCTTAATAGCATTCTTATGTGAGCATTTGTTCTGTATAATCCATCAGTCGCAATCTCGTTGAACCATCTGAATAATGTATCTTTTTTTAACTTATCAGTTTTAATTTTGGGGGTTTGATAAAGTGTTTTAACTTATCAATGGGTGAAAAATTGACGTTGCACAGCACCAAAATCACCACCGAAGGGCCGCATATAGAACCTGGGTAACTGACTTCGTAATCAACCCCTTAGGTGACCCCTAGGTGTATAATTTAAGTAGTGGGTAATGCTGATATGACATTGCTGAAGTATGGATAATAATGCGCCGAAAAGGCCATGTTTTTAGATAATATTCTCCTGTGCGTTTTCACTCGTTTCTATATCGCAGGGAGAAAATTATGAATTCCTTGTTCACCATATCCTTTTAATTTGATTTGTTTTCTTGGATGAAAGTAAGGCTAAGCTCACCAAGCCATGTATTTTAAACTCTGCACCTACTGCAGAGTATATTTTGTATATGCACGGTCATGCACGGACTAGCAGTGAACTTAGCCTAATATGAGTTATGTGATTGGACAGTGGCAAAACACACATCCAAAGGTTTCACCCAATTATGCCTCTTTTTTCCTCACCATTTGTTTGTTGGGACAAAGTGTGCTCTGACAAGCTAGAAACTTACTGAATAGTCCAACATATCTTTGCAGTGAGATGGAGACGTTTCCTGTTCACCTTTAGGAAAGACTAGTCCACCACCACTAATCTACTATACCAAATGCAATAAAGTTAACTCTGCATATTGTTTACTTTTTTGACAGTGACATCAGTGCTCTGTTGCTTATCTTGCCAAATCTTTGCCATGTCATTTCGCTGTTAATGAGCCGACCAATTGGACTAGTCCGTGCGATGAGCGAGCTTTAGCGACCCATCAGATAAAAACCGACGTGCATATATACACGAACCAGTGGATCGAATCCGAGTTGTGACCTCTCGGGCAACTCATACCTATCATCTCAGCACGCTGGCAAGTAGCCCGTGACGACGACAGCGCGGTTGACGCATGTTGCAAACTGTGTGATCTACCACATACGTAGTACGGATTACTTTATTTGAGCAAATCGAACAAATGATGAACGAGAAATTTAGACCAATCAAGAACCAAAGTTAGAATGTCCCATCAATATGAGATGTTTGAGCCAATAGGAGTCACATATATATATATATATTACGGCAGTCGCACATTAGACCAATCATCAAGCCGCAGAATCATGGCTGAGTTTTTTCCCTAGACAACAAGCTACCTTATTTTTACTTTATTTAACAAGTTTCCGGTCCAGATATCCCCGATTATTTGTACAGAAAATACTTGCACAGTTTATGCAACCAGCTAGAGATTGACACGTGTTCGTGTTGGAATATCAGACATCGTACCCTATCGCTAATCTCCAATGTACAGATGCCATTTTTAGAGAAAAGCAACACTGTAATATACAAACATCGATATTTTTTCAGTGAAAGGTCAATGAAGAAGATACATGCGGAAACCGCTGAAGAAACAAAAATTTTAGACGGGGAAAAAAAGAATTTGAACGCCACCACTAACAGAATATATAAAAATTTGCACCTCTTCTCTGAACCCGTTACTGGTGTCCCGATTCCCAAGACTAAAAGAGCATCATTCATATGTAGATCCTAATGAGTGTTTAGAAAATTCTGATCCTCTCATGGGAAAACAATTTATAATCATTTCCTCGCTAGAAATTTTTTTCTTGGTCTGATCTTGACCTTCCAATTCTCGATTTGATGTGTCCATGCCAGCAGTCTTTGATTGAATGGCAGTTGCTTGCTGAGTTCACAGTGAATTCTGGTGGTCGCTTACTTCTGCATCCCCTCTAGCACATCGCATTCGGCGTGGAAAACCGCCCTCACCGGCCGGTGATCGGATATCCTGTAATCACACGTCTCGTATTGGACTTGCTTCAGGCCCCTGCCTCGCCACAGGATACGATCACACCTGCATAGTAAGGCCACATTCACCACTCATTACTCAACAAACACATGTCGTTTGCAGGATTCAATGTATAAGACTTTGTGGCTGCACGAGTCTCAGTTGTTGTGCACTGCAAAAAAAAAAAAAAACATGGAAATCTTTTGCTTTGTTCTCGGAAAGAAAGATGTGTAGGGCTGTTTAGCTGACCATGCTGGAGCACGCTTCTTCTCACCACGCGCTCTGTCAAAGCACCAGTAGTACTGATCGGAGTTGGGGTGGTACTTGTAGGTGGGGGAGAACGTGATCAAGCCTTCCTGCCAACCAGCAAAATGCCGGCCTCTTGAGAACTCGAACAGTAGCTGCATTTGTGTGGCAAGAGACACTGCGACTTTAATATAGAATTCCGAAAATAGATTATACTAGATGACAATTTGTACATATTAGGCGAAGAGAATACCTGATCTTTTTCTAATAAGACTGCCCAGTTCTTGGCTTTCACCAGCGGCCTCGTCTCGGCTTCTTCCAAGGATATCCTATAATTCAAGTCACCGAGCAAAACTACTTGACTGCACAGATTGGAAAGAAAATGCATGAGCAACATAAACAAATTGTTCAGATAAACCGGCCAGAAAGAAGTGATGCACTGAGTGATGTATGCAATCATCAATTATGCGTGATGCCACTTTGGTACCTTACCAGATTCTTATTCTCATCTGGGATACCCCTCCGTTTTCATTACAGAGGAGACAAGGTACGTTTAGCAAAATTTAAACATGTCACATCAAACTATGAAATAAAGAACATAACCATTGGATAAAAAAAAGGGATCTAATGCATTTAGGGATCTAATGCATTTGAAAGAATCCATACTCTAGAAGATGTTGGGCACTGTTATTGACTTACTGTATAAATCTTAAAAAAAGCTGATATATTGACTTGTTGGCCAAAACTAAAACAAAAATTGAAACAAATATGAGGTTTAGAAGAGTTGATGACTTGATGTACACCTACTCATGACCAAGGATCTTCTCTGGCAAATCCTGCGTTGCACGACCAGGGAACCACGTTCTTGCAAGTATGTCTGCGACATCCAAATTCCTCAGCTGCAAGTCCCCTTCTTTGCCACCAGAAGCAAGGTGACAACAAACGAAGCAAAAACTTGTCTCATGCAACACAAATCGGATCGAAACAGAACCCTGCAACCACACATGACACATCCACATGCATAGTCATATCATTTGCATGTATGGATCATAACTGCTTCTGTATACATCTTATGCTTACCTTGTTCCCTAAGCAGCCCATGATGCCCGAACCAATGCATGACACATCCAGATGGTGAATAAATGGCCTAAGGTTGCTTCTCACCCATACTGAGGTAAAGATGCCAACCATCTGCTTGCTCCTGATGCATCTGAAACCTTCTCCCTGCATAGAGCCCTCCATTGCACTGCTATTTGTTGCTTCTTTGTTCAATCTTACCCCTTCTTCTCTTTCCTTTTTGTTGAGTGCCTCCTTGATTAACGAGTTCCACTTTGTAGGTATACAGCTGTTCCTAGGACCAAGCACGTTTCTTGCATTGAGTGGAACTATCTCTTGGAACCTAAATCACCATAAGAACAAGGCGAACAAATCTTATTCAGTGGGAGCAAAACATTACTTTGACAAACAGATGATTTGACAGGTCGAACTGAACAGGCTACCCTAGAACATAGATGTCGTAGGTGTTGGCCTTGGTATCCAACCAATCCTCCAAATCCAAACCATCAGATGGTGTGATTCCACCGACATTCCAGGTACTAGCAAACACCCTTCATATGCCAACAAGAAACAAAAGACCAGAAATCAAACAATATGAAGTATGAACTCAAGTACTCATATTCCAGGTAGTGCAGTTACCTATATATACGTGTATCCATTTGTCCATCCAAGGGTCTCTTTCCCAAGTTTTCATCCACCACGCTAGAAATCTCAGAGATAGATTCATGACTGCGCAGCTGTTGGCATTGCAGTAGTTTGCTTGTCACTAGCCATGGCAGGATGATCTAGAAGAAGATCAGAAGATGTTATATGCTTCAACTCTGCTATACAGTGCTCACTTGTCTCACCTTTCTGTTTTCTCCCATGTTGTAGTAGAGACAAGGAAGAGATCCCCTCCCTGTCTAATAGTAGCATGCAGGAGCATTCATGCACGAGCATGTAATATAACCAAACATGGTGAAGTGCTGCATGTTATATAACTAAGGAAATGGGCAGGGAAGAGAGAGAGAGAGAGAGAGAGAGAGAGAGAGAGAGAGCACAGAACAGCAGTTGTGATGTTGACAGGGTCGCAAGCTAGGTTTTCATTGTGCCCTATATCTTCAAAGCACTGACACAGCACAGTGCATGTCAAGCTTTTTATGGACCAGCAGGTTTACTGCCGGTTTTGGTCATAACAAAGACAGCAGCTATAGTTTAATTTTCAGCATTTCCTCTCTACCATGGCTCTATTGTAGTACAGATACATTTAGATTAACATCAGAGCTCGGGAGACTACTTTTTTATCAAGTGGTGCAAAAAGTAATGTGAATATGCAATCCAGAGTGTCCTGATTGGCAACCTGCAATGTCATGCTTGATGGTTTAGCTGGGTAAGAAACCATCCCCTGTTGAATAAAGGCTGGGTGGGAAGAGACAAAGGCACACTTGTGCAACTTGCCTACCTAATATATGTTGTTATTATTATCTGTCCGTTATGCACTTGTGCTGCCCTTGGGTTTTTGGCAATCCAATCATGCAACTTGAGCTTGTATTTTGCAAGAATTTTGGACTCTTGTCCCTATTTGCATGTGTGTATTGTTTGAAAATTACAGAGATATCAAGGTTGTATCAGCTTCCCTGCTGTGGTTGACTGCATGGATAGATCTTGTAGGTAGCATAGGCTTTCTAGACCTCAAAAACAATTGTCCTAGAGTGTTAATGCGCTTAATTATGTGCAGTTTTCTAACATGTATGATAGCATGCTTTACCTCTTCCTGATCCCAAAAAGGAAGATATTATGACCCATGGTTATCAGGTTGGGCTTCTATCCTCAGAAACAAAAAGAGAACAACCGCAAAATGGTGAATTCCTGGGCCACCTACTAGAGATGTCGGATGAAAAACAAACAGCTATTCAGTTATATATTTTGGCTTTCAGGGTATGGAGAGTTGGAGACACAAGCTTGTGATGTGACAGAAGTGCAGTCCACGAATAAAAGAAGGATAAAAAGGAGGGACATGCAAAGAAACAACCAAGCACCTCTAGGCAGGACCAGTACCCACCGTTCATTTTCCCTCAACAATCAGATTGGGTTTTGCAATATTTTTTCTTCATTCAGCAAGGAACCAGTCCCGTAAAACCACCATCGTCCTTTTTATGACAATATAAGCAAAGGCATGGAAAGATGGTCCCAAATCAGAATAGGAGAAATTCTGTCCGTGCATTTCTCTGATAGACTAACCTACAATCCTACACACTGGCCTGCAGCCTATGTACAGCTGTGGCAAGATCTGCCTTGCCAGTCTACAGCCAGATTCCCTCAGTGCTAGTGCCAGTAGAAGCAAATTGGACGCAGATGATGTAGCAGTTGCAGAATTCTCCCATTTTTAAATGCAGGGTGCATATGGGAATTAATAAATAAGAGAAAATTTGGTAAATAAATCATTATGACCTTTTTCCTTTTTTGAATATAAAGGAGAACTGTGTATAATTGCATTAAGGACACAGCTTCCAACCAGGGGTGTGGGTGGACGCACTGTAATCCTTTTGGTTGTGTTTGTGTGGGAGGTAAAATGAAGGAACAAAATCAAAGAATTTTTGAGCAACAAAGAGCTATAGTCGACTGCACTAACTGCAAAGATCAAGGAGAGAATGAGCAAGACACCTGGGGAGAGCTCTTCTCTTAATTGTTACAGCTTTTTTTTTTTTTTTGTTTACCCCTTACAGCTGCCCTTTCTTTCAATGAAATTGGCACCTCCAGCTCTTGTGCCCGTGCATTTTAAAAAAAGTAGAGAATAATTACAAGACTACACACCCTCACTATGACCATTTTAATAGCAGAAAATTTGGAAAATCAATCATTAGGGCCTTTATAAAAAGGACTGACCAGGGTCCTCATTACTGACCATGGCACAAATGATCATCAGAGACAACCTGGAACTTAATCCTTGCACCAAAGAAGAATGGTACCAGGGTACTGTTGCATGCTCATCACACGATCACAGTTACAAAGCACGAAACTTTTTGGTTTTTGACCATAATAGATGTGCAGCTCTCTGGCGCATTCAAGGGAAAAAAGGCGTTTCATGTATGCTGAGTAAAGACAATCCTCACCTCTTTACAGGAAGACTCGCCATTGTAATAGAGATCATTATTAGAGTTCAACTGGAATAAAATGACTTAAATCACCCCTAAAAG